>OV928052.1:10000-5010000 GCA_931315375.2 Opisthograptis luteolata
ACCTAACCTAACCTAACCTAACCTAACCTAACCTAACCTAACCTAACCTAACCTAACCTAACCTAACCTAACCTAACCTAACCTAACCTAACCTAACCTAACCTAACCTAACCTAACCTAACCTAACCTAACCTAACCTAACCTAACCTAACCTAACCTAACCTAACCTAACCTAACCTAACCTAACCTAACCTAACCTAACCTAACCTAACCTAACCTAACCTAACCTAACCTAACCTAACCTAACCTAACCTAACCTAACCTAACCTAACCTAACCTAACCTAACCTAACCTAACCTAACCTAACCTAACCTAACCTAACCTAACCTAACCTAACCTAACCTAACCTAACCTAACCTAACCTAACCTAACCTAACCTAACCTAACCTAACCTAACCTAACCTAACCTAACCTAACCTAACCTAACCTAACCTAACCTAACCTAACCTAACCTAACCTAACCTAACCTAACCTAACCTAACCTAACCTAACCTAACCTAACCTAACCTAACCTAACCTAACCTAACCTAACCTAACCTAACCTAACCTAACCTAACCTAACCTAACCTAACCTAACCTAACCTAACCTAACCTAACCTAACCTAACCTAACCTAACCTAACCTAACCTAACCTAACCTAACCTAACCTAACCTAACCTAACCTAACCTAACCTAACCTAACCTAACCTAACCTAACCTAACCTAACCTAACCTAACCTAACCTAACCTAACCTAACCTAACCTAACCTAACCTAACCTAACCTAACCTAACCTAACCTAACCTAACCTAACCTAACCTAACCTAACCTAACCTAACCTAACCTAACCTAACCTAACCTAACCTAACCTAACCTAACCTAACCTAACCTAACCTAACCTAACCTAACCTAACCTAACCTAACCTAACCTAACCTAACCTAACCTAACCTAACCTAACCTAACCTAACCTAACCTAACCTAACCTAACCTAACCTAACCTAACCTAACCTAACCTAACCTAACCTAACCTAACCTAACCTAACCTAACCTAACCTAACCTAACCTAACCTAACCTAACCTAACCTAACCTAACCTAACCTAACCTAACCTAACCTAACCTAACCTAACCTAACCTAACCTAACCTAACCTAACCTAACCTAACCTAACCTAACCTAACCTAACCTAACCTAACCTAACCTAACCTAACCTAACCTAACCTAACCTAACCTAACCTAACCTAACCTAACCTAACCTAACCTAACCTAACCTAACCTAACCTAACCTAACCTAACCTAACCTAACCTAACCTAACCTAACCTAACCTAACCTAACCTAACCTAACCTAACCTAACCTAACCTAACCTAACCTAACCTAACCTAACCTAACCTAACCTAACCTAACCTAACCTAACCTAACCTAACCTAACCTAACCTAACCTAACCTAACCTAACCTAACCTAACCTAACCTAACCTAACCTAACCTAACCTAACCTAACCTAACCTAACCTAACCTAACCTAACCTAACCTAACCTAACCTAACCTAACCTAACCTAACCTAACCTAACCTAACCTAACCTAACCTAACCTAACCTAACCTAACCTAACCTAACCTAACCTAACCTAACCTAACCTAACCTAACCTAACCTAACCTAACCTAACCTAACCTAACCTAACCTAACCTAACCTAACCTAACCTATCCTAACCTAACCTAACCTAACCTAACCTAACCTAACCTAACCTAACCTAACCTAACCTAACCTAACCTAACCTAACCTAACCTAACCTAACCTAACCTAACCTAACCTAACCTAACCTAACCTAACCTAACCTAACCTAACCTAACCTAACCTAACCTAACCTAACCTAACCTAACCTAACCTAACCTAACCTAACCTAACCTAACCTAACCTAACCTAACCTAACCTAACCTAACCTAACCTAACCTAACCTAACCTAACCTAACCTAACCTAACCTAACCTAACCTAACCTAACCTAACCTAACCTAACCTAACCTAACCTAACCTAACCTAACCTAACCTAACCTAACCTAACCTAACCTAACCTAACCTAACCTAACCTAACCTAACCTAACCTAACCTAACCTAACCTAACCTAACCTAACCTAACCTAACCTAACCTAACCTAACCTAACCTAACCTAACCTAACCTAACCTAACCTAACCTAACCTAACCTAACCTAACCTAACCTAACCTAACCTAACCTAACCTAACCTAACCTAACCTAACCTAACCTAACCTAACCTAACCTAACCTAACCTAACCTAACCTAACCTAACCTAACCTAACCTAACCTAACCTAACCTAACCTAACCTAACCTAACCTAACCTAACCTAACCTAACCTAACCTAACCTAACCTAACCTAACCTAACCTAACCTAACCTAACCTAACCTAACCTAACCTAACCTAACCTAACCTAACCTAACCTAACCTAACCTAACCTAACCTAACCTAACCTAACCTAACCTAACCTAACCTAACCTAACCTAACCTTTTTTTTTTTTTTTTTTTTTTTTTTTGTTTACCCGGGGAAACCGTCATGGTACCTCCCTGATCCACCCCCTGCGGGGTGGGGGGAGGTTATGTGGGACTCTAACCGCACTAAAACCCCGGGGTGCACCAACCGTCTTGGCTTTTGGACGGGGTTGTGGTACCACTGTTCGTATACCACACTACCCCGTCAGCCGTTCATCCGCTTCCGGATCCGCCTCTTGAGCGGCGACGCCCCGGTGCACCAGGGGCGTCGCGTTCTCCTCTTGTGTGGGGACCCAAGATGTTCAGGGTCCCGCAGGAGGCGGGGCGCGACTGCGTCCCCGCGTCCTCTTTCTGACTGGGGGTCTGGCGCAAGCCTTTCCCCCGGCGATGTGGTCTGCCGGCTTCCCTGCTGCCGCACATAAAGAGCAGCGTGGGGCGGCGGAACACGTGGCGGCCTTATGGCCGCTTTGGCCGCAGCGGTAACATTCACCGCTGCGGTCTACCTCCGCTGTGCATTGGGCCGCAATGTGGCCCGACTCCAGGCACCGGAAACAGCGGCGGGGTCTAGGTTGTAGGACCATGACCCGCGCCGCTGACCACCCGACGAGAAGACGGCCGCCTCCTGCAACTATCTTCTTGGCGGCCATCTTTGGGCACCGCACGAACGCAGCGCCCATTCCGGCCGGCCCCCTCTGTATGGCGCCGGCATGAACTGCCGACGCTTGGCATCCCCCGGCTTTCGCCAGGGCTGCGACCAACCTCTCGTGGTCGATGGAGTCGTCCAGGCCGGTCACACGCATATCTGCGGTACTCTCCGGCCTGGAGACGACTACGCCCTCCTCTTTGGCAAAGACCTCCCGCAGCTTGTTAGCCAGGAGGTCCGCCTTTTCGCCCCTCTCGGCGCCGTCGATCTCGATGACTCGAGCTCCGGTCGCCGCCGCCCTCATCTTGATGGGCGGTATACCCAGGGCTGGGAGGCTGATTTTGCTAACAGCCTCCGCGATCGCCTTATAATAGGTCAGCCCCCTCTCCTCCGCCGCAGGCTGCAGCGTTAGAACCACGGCCGCAGTTCGCGGCGGCCGGACTCTTACTCCCTTCCTCTTCGCTGACCCCCGCTTCACCACCTCCGACCACTGCCCCTCTTGTGGGGCTTGTGGGCGTGGCGCCGGTCCTGCGGGGGCGCACGGTTCTGGGTCCGGGTTCGGGGCAGGGATCTTCCTCCCTTTCCCTCGCTCTTCCCTCTTCTTCCTCTTCTTTTCTCTCTTCTTCGCCTTCTTTCCCTTCTTGCCTCGCGTTCCCAAAGAGACTGGGGCGCATGGCGGGACCACCTCCATGGGTGGGGGCGGCGACGGAGCGTCAGCGACTGCTTCAGCCACCACTGCCGCCTCTCTCCTGCGGTCCGCCGCCAGAGGAGGCCTCATGCTCTTCTCTGGCAGCAGTCTGCCGCTCACCTCGAGGCCCTCCAGACGGGCACTCACCAGTTTGCCGATTCGTTCGGCTAGCCTCCTCTCCAGCCCCTCCTCATCGACCGCGGCCGGAGCCTGCGTCGGGGCCGGGGCTTTGGCTGATCTGAAGGCCAGCTCGCGGCTCAGGTCCTCCAGCTTCGCCGACAGGGCCTTATTGGCCGCCTGTAGGGCCTTGTTGGCCTCCATGAGTTTGGCCACCTCCTCCGAGACCGTCCGCGTCTTCACGATGTTGAAGGCGCTCCGAATGGCTAAGGCCGCGTCCTTCACGTCGCGGATCAGGTCCCCCTTCACGTTTCCAGACTTGGTGGCCACCGCGATTATGGTCGCGCAAGAATTGGCGACCACCCCCTCGATCGTCACCAGGTCCGAATCACCTGTCATCCGTCCATCCTTGGGAAGGAAGGAGGTCAGCCTTGCTCGCTCCTCTCTCCTCCACCTCATCTCCGTAGCGAGGTCCGCCTCTGCTTCCAGGCGAATCTCCTCGCGGCGCATCTTGTTCGCCTCCTCTTTGGCCTTCGCTAGGCCGACGTAATGCCCAGTGGTGGGCGGACGTCCGCGACCGCGCTTGGCCGTGGTCATCTTCGCCGGCGACGCACTGGAGTCGTCGTCGCCTGGCCTGACCACCTCCTCCGTTACTCGGCGTTTGAGCCGTATCTTGAGCCCGCCGGAGGCTCGGGAGCTTGGTCCCGCCGCGTCCGACATGCTCATATCGGACCAACCTTGGTCCGAGTCTTCCTCCTCGGAATCCTCCGCCGATAGAAATCCTCGGCTAGAGGCCCTCGACGACGCAGGTGATCGCGTCGTCGGTCTCCCTGTCTTCCCGGTCTTCGACCGCGTCGACGACGCCACCGTCTCCATGCTACCATCCGACTCGGAGAGCGTGGATACGGTTCCAGCTAATCGCCCTTCTTCCCTATCTTTTTCCTCCTCCACTCTCGTCAACCTCACTTTCAACGTCTTTGCAATTGTTGCCCCCTCCGTATACACGGGGCTCGACACCGGAGTGCCACGGGATTCCCCAACCTGTGGGTTGGGACCCGCCCGGAGAATATTTGCAATTGCGGACTTCTTCATGTTCGTCTTTTTTGTTTGAAGAGGGGTGGGATCCCCCCTTTGGCCCTCACGCATTCGACCAATGCCAGGCGAGAGCCGAACCTGACACTGGGACCCTCCCCCCCACACAGAATAAGAAGAGACAGACACAAATAGAACACAAAATACACAAATACAATACAATAAATACGAAACACACAAATAAACATACAATATAAACAAAAAGGAACTTCGGCCGCCGCTTCCCAGACTGTCCGGGGCGCCGGCCGATCACCAACCGCAGGCCTTGAAGGCCCGCCATCCCCCGACCCGAAGGTCCGCTGCAGCCGCGATGAACGCAGCCGCCCAACACCAAACGCCCGACAGGGAGGCCGGGTTGACCAACCCTGCCGCGCCCACCTCAAAGACCCGAAGGTCAAAGACTTGGCCCGAACGCCAAAACCACCTCGGGCCTCAGAACATGCAGCGCACTATCAAAAGGATAGTGTGCGCAGTGAGGCCCCAAGTGTCCAGCCATTAGCCGCCGTGCCGCAATCTCTCTGGTAGCGGAGAGGTTGCGGGACGGCGTTGCCCAGGGTGCACCACGTGGAGGTTGCTGGACCTGACACCCCAACCTAACCTAACCTTTTTTTTTTTTTTTTTTTTTTTTTTTTTTTTTGTTCACGCTGGGGAAACCGTCATGGTACCCCCCTGGTCCCACCCCCTGCGGGGTGGGGGGGAGGTTATGTGGGACTCTAACCGCACTAAAACCCCAGCGTGTGGCCGACGGGCACAACAAGGGAGGGGAGTCGTGGGTCCGCTGTTCGCATGACATACCATAACTCCCCTCTGTCGACATCCGCCTCCCTAAGGTAGGGATGCGGATCCATCTCGGCAGCAAAGGGCTGCATATATACCAGGCGGCATAATAATATACATACATAAACTACATAGACAATAAACATATAAGGTGATAGATATATATAGGAAAATACTATTACATAAATATATACATAAATAGATATATGCCGCCCCACAACGGGGGTGCAATTCTGCAACAACCCCTGAGCTCAGCAGGGGCTCACCTCTCGTCCTCCCCAGAAGAGGCGAGCGGGACGAAGATTAATGGCCAGCAGAACTGGCCAAAGGGGTGCTAGCCTAGCCAGTGGGCACTCCATCAGGCGGAGGGAGATACACCTGAGAGCCTCACCCGGGCACCACACCGGGCTTACTCCCCCGTTGGCGAGACGGGGGGAGAGATCCCACTGGCGTACTTCCTTCCTTCCCGCCCCGCTCACTCCCGAAGTGGCAAAGAGAGGTATACACTCTCTACCTCACTCCGTCTGGGCTGACAGTTTTAAGGCATGACGGCCATTATACGCCCCTCGTCATGGATATATAGATGAAAATGAAGATGAAGATGGAGAAGAGTGGTTGACGTCCCCACGAACTAGTGCTCGTGACGACGCCCACCACTCCCCGGAAGATGACCCCCCCTATCCCCAGAAGCCGGGAAGAGTTGTAGCCGTCCGCGGGGTGCAATCCCCATTTGGTGATCAGCCAACTGGGTCCGCTGGCCCCTCAGACGACTACCCCTCCTCCCAACTGTGTCCAGCCATTAGCCGCCGTTCCGCAATCACTCCGGTTTACGAAGTGGTTGCTGAACGGCGTTGCCCAGGGTGCACCACGTGGAGGTTGCCGGACCTGACACCCCAACCTAACCTAACCTAACCTAACCTAACCTTTTTTTTTTTTTTTTTTTTTTTGATATCCCAGGGGAATGCATTTACGCACTGACCCCCCCGGTGCAATGCCCCACCCAGAAGGGGAGGGGCGTCGGGGGGAGTGTGGGACTCGCACTATTTAACGTGCCATACCGCACTAAACCCCTGGGGTGTTCCCTCGGCTTGGCATTATGGACGGGGTCGTGGTACCAAACAATATACCCACTAACCCGTCGGCCGTTGTCCGTTCATCGGATTCACCTCGCGGGGGAAGTTGTGTGACTCCCCCACATCTCAAGCAGTGACGCCCTGGAACACGTAGGGCGTCGCTTCCACCTCATGGGGGGACCCAAGATGTTCAGGGTCCCTCCATCGGAGACGGGTCTCGCCGCGGGCGGCTTCCCCGAATCCGCTTCTTAGTCGGGGGTCTGGCGCAAGCCTTACCCCCCGAAAGGTGGTCCGCCGGCTTCCCAATCGCCTCGCAGAGCGAGCAGTGTGGGGCGGCGGAGCATGCCACGGCCTTATGGCCGTTCTGACCGCAGCGATAGCACTCATCGCTGCGGTCTACTTCTGCGTCGCATTGGGCCCTTACATGGCCCAGTCGCAAACAGCGGAAACAGCGGCGCGGTCTTCGGTTAAGAACCCGTACCTGCGCCGCTGACCATCCCACCAGTAAGCGGCCGCCACCTGCGGCCACAATCTTCTTGGCGGCCGTCACCGGGCAGCGCACGAATGCAGTGCCCATTCCGGCCGGCCCCTTCTTGACCACGCCAGCACGTATGGCCGACGTAGAGCAGCCCCCGGCGCTGGCCAGAGCTGCGGTCAACTCCGTGTGGTCGATCGAGTCGTCCAGGCCGGTCACACGGAGATCCGTGGTAATCTCCGGCCTGGAGACAACGACGCCTTCTTCGCTGGCGAACACCTCCCGCAGCTTGCTGGCCAGGACGTCCGCCTTCTCTCCTCTTTCTTCGCCGGGGATCTCAATGACCCTGGCGCCCGTCGCCGCCTCCCTCATCTTTATGGGGGGCACGCCAAGCTCTGCGAGGCTAATTTTGCTTTTAGCCTCGCTAACCACTTTGTGGTAGGTCATGCCTCTTTCCTCCGCCGCGGGGCGCACCGTGATGACAACGGCTGCAGTTCGCGGCGGTCGGAGCTTAACCGCCTTCTTTTTGGGCGGCGGTGTCGTCTTCTTTGGCCCCCGCTTGACCACCTCCGACCACTGCCTCTCCTGTGGGGCTTGTGGTCGTGGCGCCGGTGCCGCGGGGGCACGTGGTGCTGGAGCCGGTTTTGCAGTGGCGGGAGCAGGGGCAGGGACCCTCTTCCCTTTCCCCTTTTTTCCCTTCCTCACCACCGTGCTCCATTCCATCTCCTCTTCTGCACTTCTCGCCTGCGCTCCCCTTGGAACCGGGGCGCAAGACGGAGGTGGGACCTCCTTGGGGGGCGCCGGCAAAGTGGTGGCGACTGCCGCCGTTGCCGCTTCCCTTCTGCGGTCCGCTTCCAGAGAAGGCCTGAAACTCTTCTCCGGAAGCAGTCTCCCGCTCACCTCTAAGCCCTGGATTCGGGCACCCACGATGGCGCTGACACGCTCTGCGATGCGCTTCTCTATTTCCTCCATATCGATGGCGGCGACCGCAGTATTAACTGCGATGTGGGCCTGGGCCAAGGCCTCAATCTGGGCCTGGGCCTGGGCCTGGGCCTGCTCCAATCGAGAGGCCAACTTGCTGTTAAGCTCGTCAGCCTTTCTCCGCTGGGCTCTGAGTCGAGCCATCTCCTCTTGATCTTCGTCGCTCCACATCCTAACCTTATCAAAGGCGGATCGGAAGGCGTCAATCGCGTCTATCATGCTGCCGACGATACTCGTCTTTGATAGCTCCACTGGACCGGAGGCAGTACCGAGCATCTTCATGAGCAACTTCTCGACAACCCCCTCGACTGCCTTCATGGGCTCCCTCTTCATCGGGTGAGCCTCCTTCTGCTTGGGCCTGTCAGCCCCCTCCAAAGCCTGCGCTGTGCCAACGTCCCGCCCAGTGGTGGGCTGACGTCCGCGGCCGCGCTTGCTTGTGGCCATTTTTGCTGGCGACGACTTGGACTCGTCGTCGCTATGCCTGGCCACCTCCTCTGGCACACTTCGCTTGCGCTGTGCCGTCCTGTCGGCTCGGGAGCTAGGTCCCGCTGCCGACATCTTCTCCTCCGAGGCGTCCACACGATGGGGACTTTCCTCCTCTTCTGATTCTTCCGCCGAGCGAAATTCTCGGCTAGAAGCCCTCGACGACGACGCAGTTGATCGCGTCGTCGGTCTCCCTATCTTTCCGGTCCTAGACCGCGTCGACGACGCCACCGTCTCCATGCTGCAGTCCGAACTGGATGACAACCTGGAGACGGACCCAGCTAGTCGTCTCTTCCTCTCCTTATCCTCCTCTACTCTCATCTTCCTCCCTTTCGACGTCGGCGCAATTGTTGCCCCCTCCGTATACACGGGGCTCGACACCGTAGTGCCACGGGATTCCCCAGCCTTTGGGCTGGGACCCGCCCGGAGATTATTTGCAATTGCTGACTTATCCATTCTTGTTCTTTTTTGTTCGAAGGGGGGTGCGATCCCCCCTTTGACTCCCACGCATTCAGCCAGCGCCAGGCGAGAGCCGGACCTGCCACTGGGACCCCCCAACCCCACACAGAATAAAAGACACACACAAATAAAATACAAATACACAAATAAATACAATAAATACGAACACACAAATAGATACAATATACACACACAAAGAACTTCGGCCGCCACTTCCCAGACTATCCGGGGCGCCGGCCGACCACCAACCGCGGGCCTTGAAGGCCCGCCATCCCCCGACCCGAAGGTCCGCTGCAGCCGCGATGAACGCGGCCGCCCAACACCAAACGCCCGACAGGGAGGCCGAGTTGACCAACCCTGCCGCGCCCACCTCTGGCCCGAAGGCCGAAGACTTGGCCCAAACGCCAATACCACCTCGGGCCTCAAGAACACGCTGCGCACTATCATAAAACGATAGTGCGCGCGGTGAGGTCCCAAGTGTCCAGCCATTAGCCGCCGTGCCGCAATCTCTCCGGTAACGGAGAGGTTGCGGGACGGCGTTGCCCAGGGTGCACCACGTGGAGGTTGCTGGACCTGACACCCCAACCTAACCTAACCTAACCTAACCTAACCTAACCTAACCTAACCTAACCTAACCTAACCTAACCTAACCTAACCTAACCTAACCTTTTTTTTTTTTTTTTTTTTTTTTTTTTTTTTTTTTTTTTTTTTTTTTTTTTTTTTTTTTTTTTTTGTTCACGCTGGGGAAACCATCATGGTACCCCCCTGATCCCACCCCCTGCGGGATGGGGGGGAGGTTATGTGGGACTCTAACCGCACTAAAACCCCAGCGTGTGGCCGACGGGCACAACAAGGGAGGGGAGTCGTGGGTCCGCTGTTCGCATGACATACCATAACTCCCCTCTGTCGACATCCGCCTCCCTAAGGTAGGGATGCGGATCCATCTCGGCAGCAAAGGGCTGCATATATACCAGGCGACATAATAAATAAACTTTACATAAACTACATAGACAATAAACAAATAGGGTGATAGATATATATAAGAAATACTATTACATAAATATATACATAAATAGATATATGTCGCCCCACACGGGGGTGCACAATCGGCAACAACCCCTGAGCTCCATAGGGCCCAACCTCTCCGCCTCTCCAGAAGAGGCTGAGCGGGGCAAAGATAAATCGCCAGTAAAAACCGACGAATGGGGTGTGGGCCTAGTCGGTGGGCAGTCCATCAGGTGGGACGAGGCCTGAGAGCTCCCCCGGGTCATCACGCCGGGTTTGCTCCCCCGTTGCCTAGACGGGGGGAAAGATCCCTCCGACGTACCCTCTTTCCATCCTGCCCCGCTCACTCCCGAAGTGGCAGTAGAGGTTATCCTCTCTACTTCACTCCTGCTGGATGACAGTTTTAAGGCGTGACGGCCATCATACTCCCCTCGTCGTGGATAGGATGAAAATGAGGATGATGAAGATGGAGAAGAGTGGTTGACGTCCCCACGAACTAGTGCTCGTGACGACGCCCACCACTCCCCGGAAGATGACCCCCCCTATCCCCAGAAGCCGGGAAGAGTTGTAGCCGTCCGCGGGGTGCAATCCCCATTTGGTGATCAGCCAACTGGGTCCGCTGGCCCCTCAGACGACTACCCCTCCTCCCAACTGTGTCCAGCCATTAGCCGCCGTTCCGCAATCACTCCGGTTTACGAAGTGGTTGCTGAACGGCGTTGCCCAGGGTGCACCACGTGGAGGTTGCTGGACCTGACACCCCAACCTAACCTTTTTTTTTTTTTTTTTTTTGTTCACGCTGGGGAAACCGTCATGGTACCCCCCTGATCCCACCCCCTGCGGGGTGGGGGGGAGGTTATGTGGGACTCTAACCGCACTAAAACCCCAGCGTGTGGCCGACGGGCACAACAAGGGAGGGGAGTCGTGGGTCCGCTTGTCGCATGACATACCATAACTCCCCTCTGTCGACATCCGCCTCCCTAAGGTAGGGATGCGGATCCACCTCGGCAGCAAAGGGCTGCATATATACCAGGCGACATAATAAATAAACATTACATAAACTACATAGACAGTAAACATATAAGGTGATAGATATATATAAGAAATACTATTACATAAATATATACATAAATAGATATATGTCGCCCCACACGGGGGTGCACAATCGGCAACAACCCCTGAGCTCCATAGGGCCCAACCTCTCCGCCTCTCCAGAAGAGGCTGAGCGGGACAAAGATAAATCGCCAGCATCTGCTGACGAATGGGGTGTGGGCCTAGTCGGTGGGCAGTCCATCAGGTGGGACGAGGCCTGAGAGCTCCCCCGGGTCATCACGCCGGGTTTGCTCCCCCGTTGGCGAGACGGGGGGAGAGATCCCTCCGACGTACCCTCTTTCCATCCTGCCCCGCTCACTCCCGAAGTGGCAGTAGAGGCTATCCTCTCTACTTCACTCCACCGGTGACAGTTTTAAGGCATGACGGCCATCATACTCCCCTCGTCGTGGATAGGATGAAAATGAAGATGAAGATGGAGAAGAGTGGTTGACGTCCCCACGAACTAGTGCTCGTGACGACGCCCACCACTCCCCGGAAGATGACCCCCCCTATCCCCAGAAGCCGGGAAGAGTTGTAGCCGTCCGCGGGGTGCAATCCCCATTTGGTGATCAGCCAACTGGGTCCGCTGGCCCCTCAGACGACTACCCCTCCTCCCAACCGTGTCCAGCCATTAGCCGCCGTTCCGCAATCTCTCCGGCGTACGAAGAGGTTGCTGAACGGCGTTGCCCAGGGTGCACCACGTGGAGGTTGCCGGACCTGACACCCCACCCCAACCTAACCTAACCTTTTTTTTTTTTTTTTTTTTTTTTGATAACGCTGGGGAAACCATCATAGGTACCCCCCTGATCCCACCCCCTGCGGGGTGGGGGGGAGGTTATGTGGGACTTTAACCGCACTAAAACCCCAGCGTGTGGCCGACGGGCACAACAAGGGAGCGGAGTCGTGGGCCTGCTGTTCGCAATGCTAACCATAACTCCGCTCGGTGTCGACATCCGCCTCCCTAAGGTAGGGATGCGGATCCATCTCGGCAGCAAAGGGCTGCGTATATCCAGGCGACATAGATAATATACATACATAAACTACATAAACAATAAACAAATAAATATATAAGGAATACTATTACATATATATATACATATATAAATATATGTCGCCCCACAACGGAGGAGCAAAAGAAGGCTCAACTCCGCGGCACAAGGCCCTAACTCTCTGCCTACCGGAAGAGGCGCGCGAGTTGGAAGGTAGGGTGTGAGCTCCATCAGCGGGCCCCTTGCAATCCTTGAACCAAAGTACCCGAGGAAGGGGCTCCGATGTCTGATCCTCATCGGAGGGACTCCTTCCCCCGCCGAATAGCCCTCTTTCTGGTCCCTCACCCCTCGCTCATCTCCCCGGAGCGGAAAAGAGAGGAAAACCTCTCTACCTCGCTCGGCCGGTGTGACAGTTTTAAGGCATGACGGCCATTATACACCCCTCGTCATGAAATATAGATGATAATGTGTATGAAGGGGGAAGAGAGGTTGGTGTCCCTACAGGCTATAGTGCCAGTGTCGACACCCACCCCGCCCCAAAAGATGCGTATACCCAGACGACATGGATAATATACATACATAAAACTACATAAACAATAAACATATAAGATGACGAAATATATAAAGGATATCATTACATATATATATACATAAATAAATACATGTCGCCCCAGAACGGAGGTGCAAATGAGCAACAACTCCGCGGCACAAGGCCATAACTCTCTGCCTACCGGAAGAGGCGCGCGAGTTGGAAGGTAGGGTGTGAGCTCCATCAGCGGGCCCCTTGCAATCCTTGAACCAAAGTACCCGAGGAAGGGGCCCCGTCGTCCTTTACCCAACGGAGGGACACCTTCCCCCGCCGAATAGCCCTCTTTCTGGTCCCTCACCCCTCGCTCTTCTCCCCGGAGCGGAAAAGAGAGGAAAGCCTCTCTACCTCGCTCGGCCGGTGTGACAGTTTTAAGGCATGACGGCCATTATACTCCCTCGTCGTGGATATGGTGAAAATGGGGATGATGAAGATGGAGGAGAGTGGTTGACGCCCCCACGAACTAGTGCTCGTGACGGCACCCACCACTCCCCGGAAGATGACCCCCCCTATCCCAGAAGCCGGGAAGAGTTGTAGCCGTCCGCGGGGTGCAATCCCCATTTGGTGGTTAGCCAACTGGGTCCGCTGGCCCCTCAGACGACTACCCCTCCTCCCAACTGTGTCCAGCCATTAGCCGCCGTTCCGCAATCACTCCGGCTTACGAAGTGGTTGCTGAACGGCGTTGCCCAGGGTGCACCACGTGGAGGTTGCCGGACCTGACACCCCAACCTAACCTAACCTAACCTAACCTAACCTAACCTAACCTAACCTAACCTAACCTAACCTAACCTAACCTAACCTAACCTAACCTAACCTTTTTTTTTTTTTTTTTTTTTTGTTCACGCTGGGGAAACCGTCATGGTACCCCCCTGGTCCCACCCCCTGCGGGGTGGGGGGGAGGTTATGTGGGACTCTAACCGCACTAAAACCCCAGCGTGTGGCCGACGGGCACAACAAGGGAGGGGAGTCGTGGGTCCGCTGTTCGCATGACATACCATAACTCCCCTCTGTCGACATCCGCCTCCCTAAGGTAGGGATGCGGATCCATCTCGGCAGCAAAGGGCTGCATATAACCAGGCGGCATAATAATATACATACATAAACTACATAGACAATAAACATATAAGGTGATAGATATATATAGGAAAATACTATTACATAAATATATACATAAATAGATATATGCCGCCCCACAACGGGGGTGCAATTCAGCAACAACCCCTGAGCTCAGCAGGGGCTCACCTCTCGTCCTCCCCAGAAGAGGCGAGCGGGACGAAGATTAATGGCCAGCAGAACTGGCCAAAGGGGTGCTAGCCTAGCCAGTGGGCACTCCATCAGGCGGAGGGAGATACACCTGAGAGCCTCACCCGGGCACCACACCGGGCTTACTCCCCCGTTGGCGAGACGGGGGGAGAGATCCCACTGGCGTACTTCCTTCCTTCCCGCCCCGCTCACTCCCGAAGTGGCAAAGAGAGGTATTCACTCTCTACCTCACTCCATCTGGGCTGACAGTTTTAAGGCATGACGGCCATTATACTCCCCTCATCATGAAATATAAATGAAAATGAAGATGAAGATGGAGAAGAGTGGTTGACGTCCCCGCGAACTAGTGCTCGTGACGACGCCCACCACTCCCCGGAAGATGACCCCCCCTATCCCCAGAAGCCGGGAAGAGTTGTAGCCGTCCGCGGGGTGCAATCCCCATTTGGTGATCAGCCAACTGGGTCCGCTGGCCCCTCAGACGACTACCCCTCCTCCCAACTGTGTCCAGCCATTAGCCGCCGTTCCGCAATCACTCCGGTTTACGAAGTGGTTGCTGAACGGCGTTGCCCAGGGTGCACCACGTGGAGGTTGCTGGACCTGACACCCCAACCTAACCTAACCTTTTTTTTTTTTTTTTTTGTTCACGCTGGGGAAACCATCATGGTACCCCCCTGATCCCACCCCCTGCGGGATGGGGGGGAGGTTATGTGGGACTCTAACCGCACTAAAACCCCAGCGTGTGGCCGACGGGCACAACAAGGGAGGGGAGTCGTGGGTCCGCTGTTCGCATGACATACCATAACTCCCCTCTGTCGACATCCGCCTCCCTAAGGTAGGGATGCGGATCCATCTCGGCAGCAAAGGGCTGCATATATACCAGGCGACATAATAAATAAACTTTACATAAACTACATAGACAATAAACAAATAGGGTGATAGATATATATAAGAAATACTATTACATAAATATATACATAAATAGATATATGTCGCCCCACACGGGGGTGCACAATCGGCAACAACCCCTGAGCTCCATAGGGCCCAACCTCTCCGCCTCTCCAGAAGAGGCTGAGCGGGGCAAAGATAAATCGCCAGTAAAAACCGACGAATGGGGTGTGGGCCTAGTCGGTGGGCAGTCCATCAGGTGGGACGAGGCCTGAGAGCTCCCCCGGGTCATCACGCCGGGTTTGCTCCCCCGTTGCCTAGACGGGGGGAAAGATCCCTCCGACGTACCCTCTTTCCATCCTGCCCCGCTCACTCCCGAAGTGGCAGTAGAGGTTATCCTCTCTACTTCACTCCTGCTGGATGACAGTTTTAAGGCGTGACGGCCATCATACTCCCCTCGTCGTGGATAGGATGAAAATGAGGATGATGAAGATGGAGAAGAGTGGTTGACGTCCCCACGAACTAGTGCTCGTGACGACGCCCACCACTCCCCGGAAGATGACCCCCCCTATCCCCAGAAGCCGGGAAGAGTTGTAGCCGTCCGCGGGGTGCAATCCCCATTTGGTGATCAGCCAACTGGGTCCGCTGGCCCCTCAGACGACTACCCCTCCTCCCAACTGTGTCCAGCCATTAGCCGCCGTTCCGCAATCACTCCGGCTTACGAAGTGGTTGCTGAACGGCGTTGCCCAGGGTGCACCACGTGGAGGTTGCCGGACCTGACACCCCAACCTAACCTAACCTAACCTAACCTTTTTTTTTTTTTTTTTTTTTTTTTTTTTTTTTCACGCTGGGGAAACCGTCATGGTACCCCCCTGGTCCCACCCCCTGCGGGGTGGGGGGGAGGTTATGTGGGACTCTAACCGCACTAAAACCCCAGCGTGTGGCCGACGGGCACAACAAGGGAGGGGAGTCGTGGGTCCGCTGTTCGCATGACATACCATAACTCCCCTCTGTCGACATCCGCCTCCCTAAGGTAGGGATGCGGATCCATCTCGGCAGCAAAGGGCTGCATATAACCAGGCGGCATAATAATATACATACATAAACTACATAGACAATAAACATATAAGGTGATAGATATATATAAGAAATACTATTACATAAATATATACATAAATAGATATATGCCGCCCCACAACGGGGGTGCAATTCTGCAACAACCCCTGAGCTCAGCAGGGGCTCACCTCTCGTCCTCCCCAGAAGAGGCGAGCGGGACGAAGATTAATGGCCAGCAGAACTGGCCAAAGGGGTGCTAGCCTAGCCAGTGGGCACTCCATCAGGCGGAGGGAGATACACCTGAGAGCGTCACCCGGGCACCACACCGGGTTTACTCCCCCGTTGGCGAGACGGGGGGAGAGATCCCACTGGCGTACTTCCTTCCTTCCCGCCCCGCTCACTCCCGAAGTGGCAAAGAGAGGTATTCACTCTCTACCTCACTCCATCTGGGCTGACAGTTTTAAGGCATGACGGCCATTATACTCCCCTCGTCATGAAATATAAATGAAAATGAAGATGAAGATGGAGAAGAGTGGTTGACGTCCCCACGAACTAGTGCTCGTGACGACGCCCACCACTCCCCGGAAGATGACCCCCCCTATCCCCAGAAGCCGGGAAGAGTTGTAGCCGTCCGCGGGGTGCAATCCCCATTTGGTGATCAGCCAACTGGGTCCGCTGGCCCCTCAGACGACTACCCCTCCTCCCAACTGTGTCCAGCCATTAGCCGCCGTTCCGCAATCACTCCGGTTTACGAAGTGGTTGCTGAACGGCGTTGCCCAGGGTGCACCACGTGGAGGTTGCCGGACCTGACACCCCAACCTAACCTAACCTAACCTTTTTTTTTTTTTTTTTTTTTTGTTCACGCTGGGGAAACCGTCATGGTACCCCCCTGGTCCCACCCCCTGCGGGGTGGGGGGGAGGTTATGTGGGACTCTAACCGCACTAAAACCCCAGCGTGTGGCCGACGGGCACAACAAGGGAGGGGAGTCGTGGGTCCGCTGTTCGCATGACATACCATAACTCCCCTCTGTCGACATCCGCCTCCCTAAGGTAGGGATGCGGATCCATCTCGGCAGCAAAGGGCTGCATATAACCAGGCGGCATAATAATATACATACATAAACTACATAGACAATAAACATATAAGGTGATAGATATATATAGGAAAATACTATTACATAAATATATACATAAATAGATATATGCCGCCCCACAACGGGGGTGCAATTCAGCAACAACCCCTGAGCTCAGCAGGGGCTCACCTCTCGTCCTCCCCAGAAGAGGCGAGCGGGACGAAGATTAATGGCCAGCAAAACTGGCCAAAGGGGTGCTAGCCTAGCCAGTGGGCACTCCATCAGGCGGAAGGAGACACCTGAGAGCGTCACCCGGGCACCACACCGGGTTTACTCCCCCGTTGGCGAGACGGGGGGAGAGATCCCACTGACGTACTTCCTTCCTTCCCGCCCCGCTCACTCCCGAAGTGGCAAAGAGAGGTACACACTCTCTACCTCACTCCAGCTGGGTGACAGTTTTAAGGCATGACGGCCATTATACTCCCCTCGTCGTGAAATATAAATGAAAATGAGGATGAAGATGGAGAAGAGTGGTTGACGTCCCCACGAACTAGTGCTCGTGACGACGCCCACCACTCCCCGGAAGATGACCCCCCCTATCCCCAGAAGCCGGGAAGAGTTGTAGCCATCCGCGGGGTGCAATCCCCATTTGGTGATCAGCCAACTGGGTCCGCTGGCCCCTCAGACGACTACCCCTCCTCCCAACTGTGTCCAGCCATTAGCCGCCGTTCCGCAATCACTCCGGTTTACGAAGTGGTTGCTGAACGGCGTTGCCCAGGGTGCACCACGTGGAGGTTGCTGGACCTGACACCCCAACCTAACCTAACCTAACCTTTTTTTTTTTTTTTTTTTTTTGATAACGCTGGGGAAACCATCATGGTACCCCCCTTGATCTCACCCCCTGCGGGGTGGGAGGGGGGTTATGTGGGACTTTAACCGCACTAAAACCCCAGCGTGTGGCCGACGGCACAACATTAGAACGGAGTCGCGGGCCCGTTTTTATATTCACTGCCGCAACTCCGTTCTGTCGACATCTGCCCCTACCGAGGGGCGGGGGCAGACCCACCTCTGGAAACGACTGTTTCCGCCTCTCCAGGTAACACACAGGATATATATATATACAATTGACACAATAAAACAATAAAACACATAACAACAATAAAACATATAAAATACAATAGAACAAATACGAGATATAAAACAACAAATAAATAACATGTTACCCCACAGTGAGGGCCAAGATGTTATGATGGCCCTCCGAGCGGGGAGGGAGTGCGCCTCTGATGGGCACGCCTCCGTCTCGCTCGCATCCTTCTTCGTGGGAGGGAAAGCGGATCCGCTTCCCTCTCACGCTCCTCACTTTCCCTTTTGAGGAGGACCTCTTCGCAAAAGGCGATCATCGCCTCAAACGACCTGTCGTCGGCGACCATCTTAGATAAGATGGTCGGCAAGGAGAGGTCGCTTCCTACGACCGCGGCCAATAGAGCACGCGGTCCCGCAGCTCCCGGACAAAACTCCAGGACATGCTGCGCTGTCTCCTCCGGTATTCCACACTGGTGGCATTCTGGGGTCGCCTCCTTCCGCACCACGTGACACAGGTACCTCCCGAAGCAACCATGCCCCGAGAGTACCTGCGTCAAGCGGAAGGTCAGCGACCCGTGCCCGCGGTCTACCCACTCGCCGAGTACGGGCCGGACTGCCTCCAAAAAGCGGCAGGCGCCGGCCCCCCTCTGTGGGCCCACAGCCAGTCGTCGACTCCATGATGCCAAAGCCACTTCTCTGGCATCCTCTCTCCACTGTTGTACTTCCCGTGGGACCGGGCGGAGGTCCTCCTCGAGTGCCTGCTTCTTCCGCCAGTACACCGATGACAGGACCTCGGCCTCGAGATCCCACGGGAGGGACCCTGCCAAAACGCAGGCCACCTCATGGGATATGGTTCGGTATCCCCGACATATCCTAATCGCCATTGTCCTTTGCGCCCTGAATAGCAGGGCGAGCGCTCTGGAGTCGAGAGAGCCCGCCCAGATAGGGGCTCCATATAACGCCATGGACCGAACTACCGCCATGTAAAGGTGGCGGCAGCTCGGGTCTCCACCTCCGATGTTCGGGAGAAGACGGCTCAGATTGGCGGCCGTCTTGACGATTCTCGGAGACAGTTTCTCAATATGGGCGCGAAAAGACCATCTGCTGTCGAGAACGACGCCGAGATAGTTCAGCGTCGAACCGACAGCAATAGGCGTACCGCCCACCACTATACGAGTGCCGGGAGGTGGCGCCCCACGAGGACCATGGAAAAGGATGGCTTCCGACTTGTGGAGCGCCACCTCCAGGCCCAAACGCCGAATTCTTGCCACCGCCGCAGCAACCGCTGCAGTGGCGATGACTGATGCCTCCCGGTATGTTGCTCCGCGGGCGGTGATTAGTGTATCATCAGCATAACACACTATGCCGACACCAGTGAGATTAACCCCGCGGAGCATCCAGTCATACCCGATGTTCCACAGGAGGGGTCCGAGAACAGACCCCTGTGGAACACCGCGCGACATGCGACTTCTCCCCTCGAACCTTTTTTTTTTTTTTTTTTTTTTGTTCACGCTGGGGAAACCGTCATGGTACCCCCCTGGTCCCACCCCCTGCGGGGTGGGGGGGAGGTTATGTGGGACTCTAACCGCACTAAAACCCCAGCGTGTGGCCGACGGGCACAACAAGGGAGGGGAGTCGTGGGTCCGCTGTTCGCATGACATACCATAACTCCCCTCTGTCGACATCCGCCTCCCTAAGGTAGGGATGCGGATCCATCTCGGCAGCAAAGGGCTGCATATAACCAGGCGGCATAATAATATACATACATAAACTACATAGACAATAAACATATAAGGTGATAGATATACATAGGAAAATACTATTACATAAATATATACATAAATAGATATATGCCGCCCCACAACGGGGGTGCAATTCAGCAACAACCCCTGAGCTCAGCAGGGGCTCACCTCTCGTCCTCCCCAGAAGAGGCGAGCGGGACGAAGATTAATGGCCAGCAGAACTGGCCAAAGGGGTGCTAGCCTAGCCAGTGGGCACTCCATCAGGCGGATTCTCCCCTCGAAACTAACCTAACCTAACCTAACCTTTTTTTTTTTTTTTTTTTTTTTTTTTTTTTTTTTTTTTTTGTTCACGCTGGGGAAACCGTCATGGTACCCCCCTGGTCCCACCCCCTGCGGGGTGGGGGGGAGGTTATGTGGGACTCTAACCGCACTAAAACCCCAGCGTGTGGCCGACGGGCACAACAAGGGAGGGGAGTCGTGGGTCCGCTGTTCGCATGACATACCATAACTCCCCTCTGTCGACATCCGCCTCCCTAAGGTAGGGATGCGGATCCATCTCGGCAGCAAAGGGCTGCATATATACCAGGCGGCATAATAATATACATACATAAACTACATAGACAATAAACATATAAGGTGATGGATATATATAAGAAATACTATTACATAAATATATACATAAATAGATATATGCCGCCCCACAACGGGGGTGCAATTAAGCAACAACCCCTGAGCTCAGCAGGGGCTCACCTCTCGTCCTCCCCAGAAGAGGCGAGCGGGACGAAGATTAATGGCCAGCAGAACTGGCCAAAGGGGTGCTAGCCTAGCCAGTGGGCACTCCATCAGGCGGAAGGAGACACCTGAGAGCGTCACCCGGGCACCACACCGGGTTTACTCCCCCGTTGGCGAGACGGGGGGAGAGATCCCACTGACGTACTTCCTTCCTTCCCGCCCCGCTCACTCCCGAAGTGGCAAAGAGAGGTACACACTCTCTACCTCACTCCGTCTGGGCTGACAGTTTTAAGGCATGACGGCCATTATACTCCCCTCGTCATGAAATATAAATGAAAATGTAGATGAAGATGGAGAAGAGTGGTTGACGTCCCCACGAACTAGTGCTCGTGACGACGCCCACCACTCCCCGGAAGATGACCCCCCCTATCCCCAGAAGCCGGGAAGAGTTGTAGCCGTCCGCGGGGTGCAATCCCCATTTGGTGATCAGCCAACTGGGTCCGCTGGCCCCTCAGACGACTACCCCTCCTCCCAACTGTGTCCAGCCATTAGCCGCCGTTCCGCAATCACTCCGGTTTACGAAGTGGTTGCTGAACGGCGTTGCCCAGGGTGCACCACGTGGAGGTTGCCGGACCTGACACCCCAACCTAACCTTTTTTTTTTTTTTTTTTTTTTTTTTTTTTGTTCACGCTGGGGAAACCATCATGGTACCCCCCTGATCCCACCCCCTGCGGGATGGGGGGGAGGTTATGTGGGACTCTAACCGCACTAAAACCCCAGCGTGTGGCCGACGGGCACAACAAGGGAGGGGAGTCGTGGGTCCGCTGTTCGCATGACATACCATAACTCCCCTCTGTCGACATCCGCCTCCCTAAGGTAGGGATGCGGATCCATCTCGGCAGCAAAGGGCTGCATATATACCAGGCGACATAATAAATAAACTTTACATAAACTACATAGACAATAAACAAATAGGGTGATAGATATATATAAGAAATACTATTACATAAATATATACATAAATAGATATATGTCGCCCCACACGGGGGTGCACAATCGGCAACAACCCCTGAGCTCCATAGGGCCCAACCTCTCCGCCTCTCCAGAAGAGGCTGAGCGGGGCAAAGATAAATCGCCAGTAAAAACCGACGAATGGGGTGTGGGCCTAGTCGGTGGGCAGTCCATCAGGTGGGACGAGGCCTGAGAGCTCCCCCGGGTCATCACGCCGGGTTTGCTCCCCCGTTGCCTAGACGGGGGGAAAGATCCCTCCGACGTACCCTCTTTCCATCCTGCCCCGCTCACTCCCGAAGTGGCAGTAGAGGTTATCCTCTCTACTTCACTCCTGCTGGATGACAGTTTTAAGGCGTGACGGCCATCATACTCCCCTCGTCGTGGATAGGATGAAAATGAGGATGATGAAGATGGAGAAGAGTGGTTGACGTCCCCACGAACTAGTGCTCGTGACGACGCCCACCACTCCCCGGAAGATGACCCCCCCTATCCCCAGAAGCCGGGAAGAGTTGTAGCCGTCCGCGGGGTGCAATCCCCATTTGGTGATCAGCCAACTGGGTCCGCTGGCCCCTCAGACGACTACCCCTCCTCCCAACTGTGTCCAGCCATTAGCCGCCGTTCCGCAATCACTCCGGCTTACGAAGTGGTTGCTGAACGGCGTTGCCCAGGGTGCACCACGTGGAGGTTGCCGGACCTGACACCCCACCCCAACCTAACCTAACCTAACCTAACCTTTTTTTTTTTTTTTTTTTTTTTTTTTTTTTTTTTTTTTTTTTTTTTTTGTTCACGCTGGGGAAACCGTCATGGTACCCCCCTGGTCCCACCCCCTGCGGGGTGGGGGGGAGGTTATGTGGGACTCTAACCGCACTAAAACCCCAGCGTGTGGCCGACGGGCACAACAAGGGAGGGGAGTCGTGGGTCCGCTGTTCGCATGACATACCATAACTCCCCTCTGTCGACATCCGCCTCCCTAAGGTAGGGATGCGGATCCATCTCGGCAGCAAAGGGCTGCATATAACCAGGCGGCATAATAATATACATACATAAACTACATAGACAATAAACATATAAGGTGATAGATATATATAAGAAATACTATTACATAAATATATACATAAATAGATATATGCCGCCCCACAACGGGGGTGCAATTCTGCAACAACCCCTGAGCTCAGCAGGGGCTCACCTCTCGTCCTCCCCAGAAGAGGCGAGCGGGACGAAGATTAATGGCCAGCAGAACTGGCCAAAGGGGTGCTAGCCTAGCCAGTGGGCACTCCATCAGGCGGAGGGAGATACACCTGAGAGCCTCACCCGGGCACCACACCGGGCTTACTCCCCCGTTGGCGAGACGGGGGGAGAGATCCCACTGGCGTACTTCCTTCCTTCCCGCCCCGCTCACTCCCGAAGTGGCAAAGAGAGGTATACACTCTCTACCTCACTCCGTCTGGGCTGACAGTTTTAAGGCATGACGGCCATTATACGCCCCTCGTCATGGATATATAGATGAAAATGAAGATGAAGATGGAGAAGAGTGGTTGACGTCCCCACGAACTAGTGCTCGTGACGACGCCCACCACTCCCCGGAAGATGACCCCCCCTATCCCCAGAAGCCGGGAAGAGTTGTAGCCGTCCGCGGGGTGCAATCCCCATTTGGTGATCAGCCAACTGGGTCCGCTGGCCCCTCAGACGACTACCCCTCCTCCCAACTGTGTCCAGCCATTAGCCGCCGTTCCGCAATCACTCCGGTTTACGAAGTGGTTGCTGAACGGCGTTGCCCAGGGTGCACCACGTGGAGGTTGCCGGACCTGACACCCCAACCTAACCTAACCTAACCTAACCTAACCTAACCTAACCTAACCTAACCTAACCTTTTTTTTTTTTTTTTTTTTTTTTTTTTTTTTTTTTTTTTTTTTTTTTTTTTTTTTTTTTTTTTTTTTTTTTTTTTAAGGAGGGGAAAATGCCGTGCACTTCCCTTCCTGCCTCTGATGGGGGTGGCAGGAAGGGGGTATGCGGGGCTCGGACCCGCTAAAAAAAAAACCACCTCCGTGTTTCTTCTCTCGAAACGCCAAGTTGCCGGGGCTACGGGTTCTCTAAAGGACTCTACCGCGGCCCCGACGACGATGGTCCAATTTTGGACCCCACCTCAAAAAGGTGTCCATGCCACCACTGACATTAGAGGCGCGCGGAAACACACGCGCTCCACCTCTGGGATATTTCTGGCGACGCCACCCCCAGGGGCGCCGCCTTATCCTTATGGTGGACGCAGTAAGGCTTGATAAGCCCTTCTTCTGCGTCCGGCTCTCCGGCTTCGGATGGGGAGATCTGAAGCGATCTCTCTCTCCCTTTCCGAATTTTCCTTCGTTGCGATTATGTTTTCGCTGTACTCCTGTACCGCTGTCCATTTCTCTTCGCTTTGCAGCATTGATGTTACTAGTGCCGCCAGCGACTGGACATCCCCCACTTTTGAAACGAGGACAGAACGTTGCTCGGCCCACGCAGGGCAAACTGCCAGCGTGTGCAAAGCCGTGTCCTCATCGCAGTCACAGTGGTGACACATGGAGTTCGGTTCCCTTCCGGCTATGCGACACAGGTATTTTCCAAAACACCCGTGCCCTGATAAAATCTGCGTAAGCCGGAAGGTAAGCGAACCATGCGCCCGGTCCACCCAGTCGCCAAGCACTGGGCGGATAGCCTCAATTGTCTTTAGGCCAGCCCTAGGTTGGGCCAGCCGATGCCACCATTTCTCCAACATCTCTTCTCGAGCTCGCGACTTCCATATCTCCACTTCACGAGACGACGGATGTTCTTCTCTCTGGCGAAGATCTGAGCGCCAACGATATCTGGCAGCATAAACTTCGGCCTCCAAATCCCATGGAGGACAACCGGCCAAGACACAGGCCGCCTCAAAGGAGATGGTCCGATACCCGCGCACCACTCCGATGGCCACCACCCTCTGAGGACGTCTCAAGAGGGTGACGGCCTTCTCCGTCAGGTCATAATCCCACACTGGCGCGCCGTAGAGTGCCATGGATCGGACCACCCCCAAATAGAGGCGACGACTCTTCGCTGCGGGGCCGCCAACCTAACCTAACCTAACCTAACCTAACCTAACCTAACCTAACCTAACCTAACCTAACCTAACCTAACCTAACCTAACCTAACCTAACCTAACCTAACCTAACCTAACCTAACCTAACCTAACCTAACCTAACCTAACCTAACCTAACCGATGAGATGAGTGGTCCGATGTGGCGAGCAACTCAAGCAGACGCTCCATGCTCCCACCAACACAGAAGCGGGCCGGACTGCCTATGGACCAGGCTACAATACGGGCGAATGAGCTTTTACAGGCGGGAAAAGAGGCCCTGGAGAAGGCCGGCAATATGAAAAGGGAAAGTAAGGTGGAGGCCCATGAGAGCTTACAATCCCTTTACGAGCTGGCTCTGTCACTCTCTGACTCACGCTCTCGGCACAGAGTGGCCCTAGAGCAGGAGAGGACTCGAGCCGCAAGAGAACTTGTAATGGTTGAACGAGCGCACACGAGGCAACTTTCCGAGCTGCACGCCTCCCTTTCTCAAAAACTGGTTGAGACGAAGACACTCTCGGAAAGGGGCCTCAAGGCTACCGAGACCATCCAGACGTGGCTCAACTTTGAGCTCGACGGGCCTCTGAAGGCCATCAATGGCATGAAAACCCAATTTGAGGCGCTACAAACTATGATGAGCCCCGAGACGCGTCCCAGCTGCATTGCTCAGAAGGAAATTAAGGCGCTTGGCGACTGGATGTCGGTTATGCGGGCCGAAATAAACAACCTGCAGGACTCCTTTAACCGCATCATCCATCGTAAGGAGAACCCAGTGATCATCCCCCCGCCTTCACCGCCTACTGCACCGGCTCGGGAAGCCTCTGAGCCCAGACTCGAGCCGGTTTTAATCGAACTTAAAGCGCTTCGCGCGGAAATGGCGGAACTACTGAGCAGACAGCCGCCGCCACCACTCAGCGAGGCAGTAATAAGAGAAGGGACAAACGGAGAGCTGCAACCGGTCAGACAACAGCTCCGAGAGATTGGCAGGACCCTCGAGGATATCAAGGAAAGCAAGCAGGCCGACCTGGCTACGATCATCCATGATCAGACCTCCGGCCTGGGAACCGAGATGGCCTTGGTCGATCTTGGAGAAAAAATACGATCCGTCGAGGCCACCGTCATTTGCATCAGCCGTCACGCTTGCCCGCATCCTACCACTGGACCTCCGAGCCCTTGAAGACCTTCAACTGTATGAAGTAAAGCGCGGCAAGCCCCTGCCTACACTTCCGGGCCGCAAGCTGCAAATCCGCGCGAGCCCCTTCGCCCTGCCCCATCCGGCCCACAGAGAGCTGGTAGGGTTCCGTCACATAAACTGCGAGGACGACCTCGGGACTCTGCCAGACTCGTGGGCCAACATCTTCACGGATGGGAGCAAGCTTGAGGGGAAAGTTGGAGCTGCTTTCACCTGTTGGAGAAACGGAGCGGAGACGGCCAAGAGCGGATTTCGGCTAGAAAGCTTTTGCAGTGTGTTCCAGGCGGAGCTCGCGGCCATTCTTGGAGCACTTGAGTGGATCATCAAGCGAAGAATCCCAAACGCCAACATCCTCAGTGACTCCAGGGCTGGCCTGCTGAGTGTGAGCGATCCGGACGCACTGAATCCGCTGACGGTCGAAATCCGGGACAGGATCAGCCTCATAAAGAAAAAAGGAGGAGAGATCCAGCTTTATTGGATAAAGGCCCACGCGGGATTAGCGGGGAACGAACGGGCGGATGAATTAGCCAAGCACGCTGCCCTTCACAATCGGCAGAGGCCTGCCTACGACCGCTTCCCTTTGTCATATGCCAAGCGAACCATCAGAGATTCAACACTGTCTGCATGGCAACACCTCTACCAAGAAGAGAAGACCGGAGCGATTACCAAGAAGTTTTTCCCTGATGTCCGTAGGGCTAACAAGGTCTTGTCCAGCATTATTATGACAAACCCACTTGCCCAACTGTTTACGGGACACGGAGGCTTAAGAACATATCTATTTAGGTTCAAGCTGATGGACACTCCATTCTGCACTTGCGATGATGAGTCTCCGCAAACACTGGAGCACATCATCGTCCACTGCCAGCGCTTCTCGCGGCAGCGGTATGAGTGTGAGTGCAGAATGGAGATGTCCATCAGCATGGACAACGCCCACCTGTTTCTTGACAATGATCGCCGCCCTGACTTCCTCAGCTACGCGATGGCCGTCCTTCGCGTGGTTGGGAAGGAAAACGGCTCTCTATGATTTGATTGTTTCTATTTGTTTTGTCTCTAAATTTATCTTTACCATGCAATTTTAAAGTCTTTAAATCGTTAATATTTCCAATTTTACCCGCCTGTACAATAAATAGAATTTATGTTGGAATTGAAAATAGTCATATGTTTTTGTTTTGTTCGGAAAAAAAAAAAAAAAAAAAAAAAAAAAAACAATTACCACATTCACTTTTACTGCTTTTGTCTCTGTCATAAATGGTCCAGTTACCACATTTTTCTGTTTCTTTATTTTGTTTCTTTATTTTATTTTGTCTTATTACCTTTGTAAATCAAGCCTGATGGACAATACACGTCTTATCAGCAATAAATAATTTTACATAAAATAAATGTACTTGTTGTTGCGTCTTGTTTGCATGTGAAATACAAACCGAATGTTAATTACAAATCGTAAGTAGATATGAATTGTAACTATATGTCGTTTTTATCATTTATTGCGTTTTTCGTCATTTATTTTGTAAATTAGTCTTTTTGCCTTGTCTGCTTTTGTTAATTAAATACTTGTGGAACTTACTTATAGTGCGAATACTGACTAAATATTAATATTGTAGATATGCTGTGTTCCATCACTTTGTACTTAGTCTTTACCTATATATATCTTTTGATATAAACTGCACTTGTGGAACTTTTGTAGGAGAAAATGGTGTAAATACTAATCTAGTTAAATTTTTAATCGTATATCATTTTTATTATTTTATTTCATTTTTGTATTTTCACTTTGGTCTATTGTTATAAATTGTATAATTGTCCCATGCTCATTGTTTGTGTATTATTATTATTGCTTCCTTGTTTTAAAAGTTGAAATGTTTGTTTGCGCAAAACAGTGCGCCTAGATAATAAATTATTATTATATAGGTTAGTTAAGTTTAGAATAAGGGGGGGGTTGCATGGGAAAAAAAAAAAAAAAAAAAAAAAAAAAAAAAAAAAAAAAAAAAAAAAAAAAACCCAGATGAAAAACTTATTGAATCGAAAACCCTTAGAGTATTAAATGTTGTTGCAATTAAAAGCAACAGTTAGCTTCGCGGGCCGGGCCTTAAAGCGCCCGGACAGGGAAAAAAAAAAAAAAAAAAAAAAAAAAAAAAAAAAAACCTAACCTAACCTAACCTAACCTAACCTAACCTAACCTAACCTAACCTAACCTAACCTAACCTAACCTAACCTAACCTAACCTAACCTAACCTAACCTAACCTAACCTAACCTAACCTAACCTAACCTAACCTAACCTAACCTAACCTAACCTAACCTAACCTAACCTAACCTAACCTAACCTAACCTAACCTAACCTAACCTAACCTAACCTAACCTAACCTAACCTAACCTAACCTAACCTAACCTAACCTAACCTAACCTAACCTAACCTAACCTAACCTAACCTAACCTAACCTAACCTAACCTAACCTAACCTAACCTAACCTAACCTAACCTAACCTAACCTAACCTAACCTAACCTAACCTAACCTAACCTAACCTAACCTAACCTAACCTAACCTAACCTAACCTAACCTAACCTAACCTAACCTAACCTAACCTAACCTAACCTAACCTAACCTAACCTAACCTAACCTAACCTAACCTAACCTAACCTAACCTAACCTAACCTAACCTAACCTAACCTAACCTAACCTAACCTAACCTAACCTAACCTAACCTAACCTAACCTAACCTAACCTAACCTAACCTAACCTAACCTAACCTAACCTAACCTAACCTAACCTAACCTAACCTAACCTAACCTAACCTAACCTAACCTAACCTAACCTAACCTAACCTAACCTAACCTAACCTAACCTAACCTAACCTAACCTAACCTAACCTAACCTAACCTAACCTAACCTAACCTAACCTAACCTAACCTAACCTAACCTAAACGTGACGTGCGGCGAAGCGTTCGCGTTCGCGTTCGCGTTCGCGTTCGCGTTCGCGTTCGCGTTCGCGTTCGCGTTCGCGTTCGCGTTCACGTTCGCGTTCGCGTTCGCGTTCGCGTTCGCGTTCGCGTTCGCGTTCGCGTTAGCGTTAGCGTTCGCGTTCGCGTTAGCGTTCGCGTTCGCGTTCGCGTTCGCGTTCGCATGGCATGGCATGCCTTGTGCCATCACAACACTATTGTACTGTATTTGTTAGTTAGTAGTGAGCATATGTTATTTTCCTGACCATGATACTGATGCTTCATTGCCTGATAGCACATACTCACTCGTCCCGGGCGCGAGTGACTACATCCACACAGACAACATGTGAAGCACATGGAACACAGCGCAGGAAATATACAGGTGCTACTTACAGAACATTCAAACAAGAAAATTAAGTTATCGTTGTACTATGTTATTTTATTGTATTGAGCATTAGTTGTACACATATTATAATCCGAACCATGATACTGGCGCTTCATTGCCTGATAGCACATATTCACTCGTCCCGGGCACGAGTGACTACATTCACACAGACAAATAGTGAAGCACTTAGAACACAGTGTAGGAAAATATAGGTGTGCTACTAGAGAATTATCAAACAAGAAAAATTAAAAAAAAAAAAAAAAAAATTTGGTCTGACTAGGCTTCAATTGTACACATCCACCATGAGCAGAGAAATGCCGAAAGCGACTTCCAATTGTACGATTCACATCTTGGAATTCCCCGCCATGAGCAGAAAAATACCAAAAGCGACTTCCAATTGAAACACAGCGCAGAAAACTACAGATAGCCATTGTAAGGCCCATCTTGGATGTCTCCGCCCAATATGAGCAGAGAAGACCAAGACCGACTTCCAATTGTACTATTCACATCTTAGAACTCCCCGCCCACCATGAGCAGAGAAATACCAAAAGCGACTTCCAATTGTACTATTCACATCTTGGAACTACCCGCCCACCATGAGCAGAAAAATACCAAAAGCGACTTCCAATTGAAACACAGCGCAGAAAACTACAGATAGCCATTGTAAGGCCCATCTTGGATGTCTCCGCCCAATATGAGCAGAGAAGACCAAGACCGACTTCCAATTGTACTATTCACATCTTAGAACTCCCCGCCCACCATGAGCAGAGAAATACCAAAAGCGACTTCCAATTGTACTATTCACATCTTGGAACTACCCGCCCACCATGAGCAGAGAAATACCAAAAGCGATTTCCAATTGTACTATTCACATCTTGGAACTCCCCGCCCGCCATGAGCAGAGAAATACCAAAAGTGACTTCCAATTGAAACACAGCGCAGAAAACTACAGATAGCCATTGTAAGGCCCATCTTGGATGTCTCCGCCCAATATGAGCAGAGAAGACCAAGACCGACTTCCAATTGTACTATTCACATGTTGGAACTCCCCGCCCGCCATGAGCAGAGAAATACCAAAAGCGACTTCCAATTGAAACACAGCGCAGAAAACTACAGATAGCCATTGTAAGGCCCATCTTGGATGTCTCCGCCCAATATGAGCAGAGAAGACCAAGACCGACTTCCAATTGTACTATTCACATCTTAGAACTCCCCGCCCACCATGAGCAGAGAAATACCAAAAGCGACTTCCAATTGTACTATTCACATCTTGGAACTACCCGCCCACTTGAGCAGAGAAGCTCCAAAGGCTTCCCTCTCCTCAACCTTTTATCCCATGCTTAGGCGTCCCGCCTCGCGTCTGACTCGTGTCGACCACCAACGATCGAGTTCTTCAAAATTCAATATTCAAATTTCATGCCTTTTTCATCTTTTTGAAATCATACACACAAAAATTTTTTTTGTGCTTCTTCGTTTTATTAGGTTTGACGCCATATCTCTTAGTCCCAGTTGATTCCTTAGCACTCCTTGTCTTTGATACAAAACTGATGAGCTGCTGCAGTCATTTAGCATATCATGCAGCTAAGTGACACGTCTTTTAGCTTGTTGTGCCATTTTCGCTTCGCATTCATAAAGTGGCTTTTAATGTGGACGCTATTTTTAAATTGTAATTGATTCACAGACTTCACCACATTCATTCTGCGCCATCTTTTCTCTCGTTGTAACCTTTAACCATGTCTGTTGCATTTTACTCATCGTACGCCCCAGATTTAGTCTTATATTTCCATCTAAGATTCCGTTGCTTCATTGCCTGATAGCACATACTCACTCGTCCCGGGCGCGAGCGAATACATTCACACATACAGTAATTGAAGCGCTTGGAACTCAGCGCCGGAAAACACAAACGAATCCATGAGCTACAGATAGAGCTAAACAAACCCACGAGCTACAGATTGCAGTCCAACGCCACTGAATCTACATTTCTTCAACTCATCTTTAGTGTCCCATTTGGACAGCTCCTTTTTGTGTTGTTTTTCTTATGCTGCTGCATTTGCCTATTACGACATGAGGCTTTTAATGTCGTAATAGGCACAAGCAGAGCGGTGTACTGTTTGCCTGTACTGCTTGCTTGTATTTTATAACACAGCTGTTTTGTGCCTTCTTAGGAGATTCTTTCGAACAAGCAATTTTCTCATTTGTGCAGTCTCTTTTGTGTGTTGCTTCTGCATCAAATGACCACCAGAGCTGATGAGCTGCTGCGTTAATTTAGCAACTCATGCAGCTTATTGCTTGTTGCTTGTGCCTATCACGACATGGGGCTTTTAAAGCAGTATTTTAAAGTACAGGGCGGTGCACTGTTTCCTTATTATACTGCTTGTTTTTGTGTTTTATATCACAGTTGCTTTTGTGCCTTGTTAGATCTTTCTATATCAGCAATGTTCCCATTTGTGTTGTTTTTGCATAAAATCAGCACCAGAATTGCTGCGCCAAGCACACGCATTTTCGTAACATCTCTGCTACTCTAAGCACTGGGTGTACAATCTCGGCTACATTTAGCATTTATTTTTTATATTTATAGCATTTAAGATACTTGAGCTGCATTGCTTGATAGCATAAATACTACACACAGACAACAAGTATTTGAAACACAGCGCATAAAGATGCAGATAGGCTAACTGCCTTGGTTAACTGTATTGCTGTACTGTATACGTACTGAGCATTAGTTATTTATTTATTAGTTATTCACATATATTTCCAACTATGATACTGATGCTTCATTGCCTGATAGCACATACTCACTCGTCCCGGGAGCGAGCGAATACATTCACACAGACAACATGTCAAGCAGTTGGAACACAGCGCAGGAAAATACAAGTGCTAACTGCCACTTCATAACATTGAACCCAATTAATTCTAATTTGTTATTTAATAAATTAGATTTTGTTTTCACACCTTTTTACAGGGTAGCGTTTGACTATGTTCTTAGTCGCAGCCCAGCCGACATCAAATACGATGCTTTGACGTTAGCCAGAACGCGACACCAGCACTAATCATCGTTCGCAGCATCAACCATATAGACTGACGCCACAAACCCCACTTCCTGTGATGTACAATTCTATAACATATACCGGGTGGCAGGCGCCTACGTATGGTACACCACGTATGAGCTCCCACCCCCTGTTTCCACCGATCCGTCACGGATCCATCTTCTTTGCGTGAAGGCGAAAGGCAGCTGCAAAAGGGTTAATTAGGAGAAAAACCCATCGCTACCGCCTGACGACCTCCCCTCTCCCGGGGGCCTCAACTCTGCGTCCTACGCTCGCAGGACACAAGAGGAGTCTCCACTCGGTGTTATATACTCGTACAATTTTATAACATATGCCGGGCGGCAGGTGCTTACACATGGGAAACCACGTATGAGCTCCCACCACCCCCACCGATCCATCACGGATCCTTTCTCACCTTGTGAAGGCGAAAGGCAGCTGCAAAAGAGTAAATTGGGAGAAATAAACCCTCTCGCTACCACCTAACGCCAATTTCCTGGACTCTGCGTCCTACGCTCGCAGGACTTACGACCAGGTCACATCAAGTAACTCTCCGCCCACAATGAGCAGAGAAATACCAAAAGCGACTTCCAACTGTACTATTTACATCTCTGAACTCCCCGCCTACCATGAGCAGAGAAATACCAAAAGTGACTTCCAATTGTACAAGTCGCATCTCGGAACTCCAGCCCGCCATGGGCTAAGGAATACCAAAAGTGACTTCCAATTGTACTATTCACATTTCGGAACTCCTCGCCCACTGTGAGCAGAGAAGATCCAGAGGCTTCCCTTTCCTCAGCCCTGCATCCCATGCTTACGGGACGCCTCGCCTCTGATTCGTTCGACCACCAACGATTGAATTTCTCCTCCTTAACCCACATGGTATGTGCCTTTTTCATTTAATTCGGAATCATACAAACATTTTTTTGTGCTTCTTTATTTTATTAGGTTGCAGTTTGACGCCAATATCTCTTAGTCCCAGTGGATTCCTTAGGACTTATTGTCTTTGATGCAAAACTGATGAGCTGCTCCTGCCATTCAGCATATCATGCAGCTTCGTGACACCTCTGTAGTTTGGTATGCCATCTTCGCTCCGCATTCATAAAGTGGCCTTTTATGTGGACGCTATTTTTAAATTTAGCAACAGTACTTTTTTCATAGTCGTCACCACATTCATTCTGCGCCATCTTTTCTCTTGTTGTAACCTTTAACCACGTCTGTTGCATTTTACTCATCGTACGCCCCAGATTCAGTCTTATATTTCCATCCAAGATTCCGATGCTTCATTGTCTGATAGCACATACTCACTCGTCCCGGGTGCGAGCGAATACATTCACACAGACAGCAATTGAAGCACTTGGAACTCAGCGCAGGAAAATACAAACGAATACACGAGCTACAGATAGAGCTAAACGAACCCACGAGCTACAGATTGCAGTCCAACGCCACTGAATCTACATTTCTTCAACTCATCTTTAGTGTCCCATTTGGACCGCTCCTTTTTGTGTTGTTTTTGCACCAAATCAGCAGCAAAGATGATGAGCTGCGCTTGCATTCAGCAGCTCATGCAGCTTATTGCATTTGCCTATTACGACATGAGGCTCTTAATGTCGTAATAGGCACAAGCAGAGCGGTATACTGCTTGCTTGTACTGCTTGCTGGTGTGATTTATAACACAACTGTCTTGTGCCTTCTTAGGAGATTCTTTTGAACCAGCAATTTTCCCATTTGTGCAGCCCCTTTTGTGTGTTGTTTTTGCATCAAACGAGCATTAAAGCTAATGAGCTGCTGCGTTCATTCAGAAACTCATGCAGCTTATTGCTTGTTGTTTGTGCCTATCACGGCATGGGGCTTTTAAAGCAATATTTTAAAGTACAGGGCGGTGCACTGTTTCCTTATTCTGCTTGTCTTTGTGTTTTATGTCACAGTTGCTTTTGTGCCATGTTAGATCTTTCTATATCAGCAATTTTCCCATTTGTGTTGTTTTTGCATCAAATCAGCACCAGAGCTGATGAGTTGCTGCGCCAAGCTCACGCATTTTCGTATCATCTCTGCTACTTTAAGCATTGAGTGTACAATCTCTGCTACATTTAGCATTTATTTTTTTCATTAAACATTTATAGCATTTAAGATACTTGAGCTGCATTGCTTGATAGCATAAATACTACACACAGACAACAAGTATTTGAAACACAGCGCATAAAGATGCAGATAGGCTAACTGCCTTGGTTAACTGAGTTTGTGACGCGCCGTACCAACGGCTCGTTTGTCCACTCGCCTGCAATTCAAATATTCCCGCGCCTAACGTTTCGGTGGCGGGTCCAACCAGCGTCTGCGTTCGCGCGTTGCCACACGAGCGCCGCCCGGCGGAGGGATTAAGAGAGATTCGGGCGCGCGACGCCAACAAGAGGGCGGTTCGGCGTCCCGCGCGATACATATAATTTAACTGATAACCGTGTATTCTATATTCTATCCGTTATTGCGTGTATTGTGTTAAGAGCATTAAACTCTTTTTACATATAAAGTGCTGTATTATTGGCTGCTAGTCGGGCTTTATTAAACTGGCTGCCCAAGCGAGGGCCTGTGAACAAAGTGTTACAGTGAATCCCGCGATAATACCTACAAAAACAATGCCACGTACACGCCGACAGTCACGTCGTCATTCTGACTTTCACGACCTGCCTGAAGAAACGGATTTATCACCGGGACCGACGCCGCCAAGCTTCAACGCCACCGACATGGCGTCCATTATAGCGTCGCTACAACAAACTCAAACCGCCGCTATGGAGCGCCTACTCGACCGAGTACTCGACCACGAGTCTCGTCGCGTGTCACCATCACCGGTGCCGGCATCTTCTCCGGCATCCACGCCCGCTTACCGTCCCGGTAACTTCGCGTCGTGTACGACGCGATTCAGCGGAGCGCCCGGTGACTCGCTCGACGGCTTCCTCGACGCGGTGGAGTCCTACAAGGAATGCGCTTGCGTAGGAGACGACAACGCCCTACGAGGACTTTCAATGTTGTTAAATGCAGATGCAGCAGTGTGGTGGCAGGGGATAAAGCCCACCATCACTTCCTGGAGCGACGCCGTAACGTCATTACGAAGCGCCTTTGGCGATAGCCGCCCGCCTCACCGAATCTACCTACAATTATTTGAAATGTGCCAAGGACCGCTTGAGAAAACGGAGATTTTTGTCGCCAGAGCCCGAGCGCTGCTAGCTCGTCTTCCACCTGGCGACCTCAGCGAGAAAGTCCAGCTTGATATGCTTTACGGCCTTTTACACCGTCGCGTTCGCGAAAGACTTCGAAGAGATGAGATAAGTTCATTCGATACATTGTTGCGCAAAGCGAGACATGTCGAAGACGCGACCGACGAGTCCGGCCGTTACGAGTTCAACAATCATCATCAAACTCGTCAAAGAGCACCGACACGATCATCATTTGCACCTACGGGTGTCGCGCCCGTCGAGAAATCGACGCCGCCGCTGCCGCCGCCGATTCAACAACGGTTCGCGCCGCCGACGCCGCGTTATACGTCGAGCGCCCGCGCCGCCGTCCCCGGTCGTCGCAGCCCGCCGCATAACAACAACGCCGCGCCGAGCTACAGCGCCGCAGGCCATCCCTCGCGCGATACCTCTGTCCCCGCGCAACGACCTCCGGTTGCCGCCGCCGCCGGTGGCAATACGTTCCCCACATCGACTAGGAGTCGTTATTGTGTTTACTGTAAGAAATACGGACACACTCGTGACGACTGTGTTAAGTTAGCGTCCAAAACCGAGCTGAATCCGGACAATAACATTCCAACTTGCTACGGTTGCAACACTTGCAACGAAAGAGGTGTAACTCGGTCACAGTGTCGAAAGTGTAATTCCGCTTTTAACGCGATAGGATGCGTCGACGTTCCTTGGACCCCCACTACCGATTCCTCTACTGGTAAGACTGTTGGAAACCAGGTGAGTGCATTACATTGTAATAAACGTGATACCGCTGGTACGGTGCCCTCATCCTCCTCTCAGAGCGTAAATTCGCTCTCTGTTCCGGTCAATCACCTTTTAAAACAGAGCGACAATCAGCTGGATAATAGCTATTTACCTACGCACTTTAAGGCCGCAATACCGATGTTGTTTTGTAACAAAATGCAGGCAACTGAGTACGATCCGACAGATTTTACTGCGACACTCCCTTTGCGCTTTTTCTGTGTTGATTACAATAACTGTTCGCCTAGGTCTAGTGTTAAATCTAATAACGATAGGTCTGATACATGCAAGACTTCGAAGCGTTATTTGGATCGTGCGTATTCACAAAACGGTATTTTACATGCGACTAAGAGTAGGGTGACCATGTCCAACAAAAGTGGGGTGACCACAAAAACTTTAGGACATTTTTCCGCGACGAATCACAACATTAAAAATATTTCCCTGAGTGACTCTATTGAGCACCAGGTTAGGTTAAGACCTACTTTAAGTGTCGAAATTTTAGGCATTCGAGGTACAGCCTTGTTAGACACAGGTGCCAAGAGCAGCGTGGCTAGCGCTAAACTCTACAACATACTGCTTCAGCACAACCACCCTTGCGAAGAAACTACGCGGCGAGTTGTGCTAGCAGATGGTTCCGTGCGCAGTCGACAAGTGCTTCTTACGAACTTAGAAGTAAGGTTGAACCCTCAAAGGTCAGTAACCCTTCAATTTACAATTTTTCCTGATGCCCAGAACAACGAGACCCTGCTAGGCATGGATTTTATGGTGGGGCTCGGCATGGTGATGGATTTCGCTTCTTCCACCTGGCATTTATCAGGCGCGCATGTCACGTACCCAATGGAGTACGAGAGCCCTAAGCTTTTGACTGCGCTATCTGCTGTCGACGTCTTACGAGATGATGAGGGACACTTGCTTGGCTCTGATGAACGGCAGCAGCCGTCGAGTTTATTACAACAGAGTAGTGACACCTTTACAGCAGGGGGAGGCGAAACGCCTTGTTGTGGACATCATATAGATACCGGTGATCGTCAGCCTGTATCGGTTTTACCGTGCAGGCTCACTCCGACTAAGAAGGAGCTGATGAAAGCCGGGTTGCTGAGGACGCAGAGGACGCTGGTAAAACCAACTCATACAGGTGGTCCTTATTATTTACCGCCTATCCGGTCTGCAGTGAAGAGCGCATCATCTTCAACTACAGGTAAGACACCTGTTCCTTTTACTTTTGCTCGCGAGCGTCGCGCTCCTTTTGATGTAAATCATAATACGCACGATTCGAATAACGCAGCGAAGCATCTAACGCGTAAGTTTACGCCACGACGTGATGGTCCGTATCGCGTAAAGCAGGTCTCTAGTCCCGCTACCTTCGTTACTGCCGACACTTCGGACAAGGTAGTAGGGAAGTACCATAGTACGGACTTCGTTACACCGTCATTTTCAGCCGTCCCAATCATGTCTAAGAGGCGCAGAGGGAAACCGCGCTGTCGTGATTTCAAGTCCCAAGTTGGACTCGGGGCGTGTTCCCAACTTGGAGGGGGAGTATGTGACGCGCCGTACCAACGGCTCGTTTGTCCACTCGCCTGCAATTCAAATATTCCCGCGCCTAACGTTTCGGTGGCGGGTCCAACCAGCGTCTGCGTTCGCGCGTTGCCACACGAGCGCCGCCCGGCGGAGGGATTAAGAGAGATTCGGGCGCGCGACGCCAACAAGAGGGCGGTTCGGCGTCCCGCGCGATACATATAATTTAACTGATAACCGTGTATTCTATTTTCTATCCGTTATTGCGTGTATTGTGTTAAGAGCATTAAACTCTTTTTACATATAAAGTGCTGTATTATTGGCTGCTAGTCGGGCTTTATTAAAAGTTGCTTTACTGTATACGTACTGAGCATTAGTTATTTATTTATAAATTAGTCACATATATTTCCAACTATGATACTGATGCTTCATTGCCTGATAGTACATACTCACTCGTCCCGGGCGCGAGCGAATACATACACACAGACAACATGTGAAGCACATGGAACACAGCGCAAGAAAATAGAAGTGCTAAATGCCACTTCATAATATTGAACCCAATGAAATCTCATTTGTTATTTATTAAATTAGATTTTGTTTTTACACCTTTTTACAGGGTAGCGTTTGATTATGTACTTAGTCGCAGCCCAGCAGACATCAAATACGATGCTTAGACGTTAGCCAGAACGCGACACCAGCACTAATCATCGTTCGCAGCATCAACCATATAGACTGACGCCACAAACCCAACTTCCTGTGATGTACAATTCTATAACATATACCGGGTGGCAGGCGCCTACGTATGGTACACCACGTATGAGCTCCCACCCCCTGTTTCCACCGATCCGTCACGGATCCATCTTCTTTGCGTGAAGGCGAAAGGCAGCTGCAAAAGGGTTAATTAGGAGAAAAACCCATCGCTACCGCCTGACGACCTCCCCTCTCCCGGGGGCCTCAACTCTGCGTCCTACGCTCGCAGGACACAAGAGGAGTCTCCACTCGGTGTTATATACTCGTACAATTTTATAACATATGCCGGGCGGCAGGTGCTTACACATGGAAAACCACGTATGAGCTCCCACCACCCCCACCGATCCATCACGGATCTTTTGCAAAAGGGTAAATTGGGAGAAATAAACCCTCTCGCTACCACCAAACGCCATTTTTCTCCTGGACTCTGCGTCCTACGCTCGCATGATACACGACCAAGTCACATCTCGTAACTCCCCGCCCACAATGATCAGAGATATACCAAAAGCGATTTCCAATTGTACAAGTCGCATCTCGGAACTCCCCGCCCACCATGGGCAGAGAAATACCAAGCGACTTCCTATTGTACTATTCACATCTTGGAACTCCCCGCCCACCATGAGCAGAGAAGATCCAGAGGCTTCCCTCTCTTCTCAGTCCTGCATCCCATGCTTGTGGGACGCATGCGTGCCGATGTCACTATCACTGAGTCACCCTTTTACAAAATGTAGTAAAATTATATTTTTCATATTCGTTTCATTCTACTCATCATCATATTTCAATCCAAGATGCTTCATTGACCGATAGCACATACTCACTCGTCCTGTGCGCGAGTGAATACATTCACACAGACAAGTGAAGCTCTTGGAACACAGCGCAACAAAAATACAGATTAAGCATTGAAAACATGAATCAATATTATAAATGGATTGTTTTCAATTTAATTGGCATTACGTAGCCGCACTTGATGGTAATACTACTTAGTAGCCAATAACATCATCATTCTAAGCATTACAAATTTGTAGCATGTATGTATTATGTTAAGAAGACGCGCTCGCTAGACACCGCGGTCCGCGGCGCGTTCCGTCTTATGGAGAGCGCTATGCGCTGCCTCCACAGTGCACGAGAGAAATAAAAAATGTGATATCACCTGATGTTAAGTGTGGTCGAAGGTGGCGCCACGTTACATCTGGACTGGGAACTGGCTCTCAAGTGTGGCTGTTAGCTCACACCGAAAAGTGCGCGGTGACAGATTCTTAATTTGAGGTTGTTAGCATAAGCAGGCGAGCATTATTAAGTGCCCATTCATCAAGCTATGGTTTCTTCATGATGTTTTTTTCCTTCACCAAAAGCTCCAGCTCAAGCTCAAGCTCATTGTAGGTTTCAATCCCACGAGCTACGGTTTGCAAAGCGCCATCACCACCACTGAGTCAGCTGTTTACAAACTAGAGTTTAATGTTACACGCATTTTCGTTCTATTTTGCTCGTCATACTCCAGTCTCCAGTGATAATTTTTTTTAATTTCAATCCAAGATAGTGATGCCTCATTGCCTGATAGCACATACTCGCTCGTCCCGGGTGCGAGTGTTTCCGTACACACAGACAACAAGTTCACTTGGTACACAGCGCAAGAAAATACAGGTGCTAGTTGTTAGGTACTTCGAAACATAAAACTAAGTTATATTATATTGGTTATTGCCCATAGGCGATAACCAAGATAACATAATTGTGTGTTCCCAAGCAATAATATGTCATAGCACATTATTGTATGGTACTAAGTATTACATTTTCGAAGTAAATATATAGTAGGTCGGTCGGTCGTATACATATAATACGGCACGTGCTCGCTACGTGAAGCTGCAGCGAACTCGGCGGCACCGCGTCCTTGTGCTTGCTTCTCGAGAGCGAGCCGCCTCGTGCGACCGGCCGGTGCGGTGTCCGCGCCGTTAAACATATTTATAACAAAATCAAATTTTGTTTCATGACTGGTATCAAAGTCATATCAACAATATCAATTACTTTTTCAAAATATGGTTTTGATTTGTTATTTTTATTTTTTTATGGGGTAGCGCTTAACCATGTGGTATAAAGTGCCTGTAGTAACGTAGACGACGAACGACTCTCTACGCTGCGTCTACGTTGCATGTGAAACCACGCACTGGCTCTTAAAAAAGTGAGACTGTCGGAATACCGATAGGTGTTTGGCGACAGATGTTAAACTTGAGGGTGGTCGCTAGCCAGGCGAGCACTAGAATATATAATACCCTACCACCAAGCTAATCGAGTCCACGAGCTACGGCTCACAAGCCGCCGTCACTACCACTAAGGGTAAATTGTTCGGCTCATCTCTATACGGTCTATACCACTCCACCGATCGCTTTACATAGGTATCTCTTATAATATTCCATAAATATTTCGCGCTGTCATTCTCATTCATGTTCACTTTTCGGAATATGGCGTTATTTACATTTATTTGTCTGATCGCGCAGACCCAAGGCGGATGCTATTATGTTCTTAACATGTCACTATTATTTATCAATTAGGCGACCGAAGCCAATTACTTAAATAATTAGTAAAATATCACAAGTGAGTAATTTAATTCACACCATAAAAATAATAGTAAATTTTCATGAAATTTTTTATTATTTACTAAGTTTATCATACAAATTTCATCCAAGATAAAGATGCTACATTGCCTGATAGCACATACTCGCTCGCCCCGGGTGCGAGTGTTTCCGTACACACAGACAACAAGTTCACTTGAAACACAGCGCAAGAAAATACAGATGCTTCTAAACGTAAAACTAAATTATATTAAATTGGCTATCGCCGTATGGGCCATGACCGGATATAATATAATTGTGGTATTCCCATGCCATCATCTGCCATATAGCATACTATGGTATAGTACTGAGTATTACGTTTTCGAAGTAATCACCATGAATGCCAACATGCGTGTAGCCGGAGCGCACTCGGCTGCTCGGCTTATTTGTCAATATATTTATGAAAATGTAATGTACATACGGAAAAATTTAAATAGCTTCAAAAAGAGAAGTGATTATCACAATTTTAATACTAGAAACAAAGATAAAATTGCTGTACCCACCACTAGGCTCCATAAAGTTAGCAACTCGTTCAAAGGTCAATGTGTACGCTTTTTCAACAAAATCCCAAGTGAAATTCAAGACTTGTCTATAACAAAATTTCAAATTCGTATAAAGAGAAATCTCATTAGTAAAGCTTATTATAAAATATCGGACTATCTAGATGACAAACAAGCTTGGGATTGTAGTTAATCTATCTATCTTTCTTTCTATCTATCTATTCTCCCTATTTCCCCTATTCTAACCATTTTCGGTAAACAGCCAAAACAGTCATGCTCACGAAAGTGACTTTGCTTGCAGCGGCGTCATGTGTCGGGTCGCCCTCTTCCCTCTCATATGGTCGAGGAGAGCGATGGCTGGCACATGCGTCAACTCGTGAACGGGTGCTGCTTGTGGGGTCTGGTCTGCTTTGGTTGTGATCCCGCAACTCGTTAATATTCATGTTCCCATATCCCAATGTGTACAACCAAACAAGAGAAATCTTCTTATTAGTAAAGCTAAATAAAAAATATCGGACTATTAGATGACAAAAAAAAAAGCTTGGGATTTTAGTGAACTTGCTCCAATTCAATCAATTAGTAATAAGAATAAAATTGTCAATGTGATCGCGCCAAAAAAATTACCTGCCGGGCGTTTCTTGCCTGTTCTTTTGCCGGCGTAAGGAGGTTGGAACAGGCGTAGCTAGTTTTAAGTTGACGTTTTAAAGTGATCACAATGTATCCTATTGAATAAACATATTTTTGATTTTGATTTTGATTTTGATTTTTTGATTTTGCTCCGCATTCTCATGCTGGACGAGGCACCGTCGCTTTCTATGCCCCCGAACGTTGTAAAACAGAGTTTGGGTGTTGTATAGAAAATAATTTATATGTATATATTTTTAATTTTATTTTATTGTTTTACTGCTTACAGTGTAACTTTTGAGCACAAGTCACCTGATGTTAAGTGACGATGTGGTTGAAGGTGGCGCCACGCTACATCTGTTTTGGGCACTGGCTCTCAAGTGGTACTGACGGAACGTACCGATATAGGTGTGGCTTGTGGCGACAGATGTTAAACTTGAGGGTGGTAGCTAGCCAGGCGAGCACTAGAATATGCCCTACCACCATGCTAATACGAACCCACGAGTTACGCCTCACATGTCGACGTCACTTCCACTGAGCGTAGATCGATTCAACCCATCTCTATGCCAGTCGACCGATATCTCCTTTATAGATCTCTTATAACCCAGATAACTTTATTTTGCCACTCTCCTTCCTGTTCACTTTTCAGTATATGGCACTATTTATATTTATTTGTCTGTCCGTGCATGCCCACGGCGGATCCCAGTGCATTACATGATATTATTATACATGCTTATAATTATTCATCAATTATACGGTCGAAACCAATTACCACATTAATTAGTGAAATTTATCAATTGAGTATACACGCCATAAAAATAATAATTTTTCATGAAAATTTAAATTATTTAATTTTTATTTATTTATTATATCATACAACTTTCATCCAAGATGAAAATGCTTCATTGCCTAATAGCACATACTCACTCGTCCCGGGTGCGAGTGTTTCCGTACACACAGACAACAAGTTCACTTGAAACACAGCGCAAGAAAATACAGATGTTAATTGTTACTTTGAAACATAAAACTAAATTATATCACATTGGTTATCGCCTATTAGCAATCGCCAATATAATATAATTGTGATGTTCCCGCACCATAATATGCCAGAGCACACTATGGTACGGTACTGAGTATAACATGTTTGAAGTAGATTAGCAAAACCCACACGCAGACAATGGACGCCGCACTAAGCGCTGCGGACGCCCGCCTGATGTAACTCACAATTCTCACATTCGGGCGTATACATATTTTATTGTTATATTTATGAATCGTGCGGCCTACATGAAGCAGCCGCCCACTCGGCTGCTCCTGTCGGACGAGGCACCGTGCCGCTCGGTGCCGCCGAACGCTGTAATGCCGCTCACAGTAACATGTCACGTTTGTGCCGCGCGACCACTTATTTCATATTTTGGTATAATATTTTTAAACTCGTAATATCTTTTGAATGGAATTTCCGATTTGAATAATTCAAAAAGTAATCTAGCGGTATTTAATACAAAATGATTTATTTGGATAAAGGTTAATACGAAGGCATAAATAACGTAGTATGATTTTGGTCGGTATTTCTATCAAATTTTAAAATGAATAAAGGTAATTATCCTAAGCTACTTCCTACTAATATTATAAATGCGATCAAGGGGGCTTTTGTACAAAACTACTAAGAATATCGCAAAAGAAAAGGAAATAAAACAATATTCCATGTACCTATGTTTAATATTATTTCTTTATTTTTTTAATATTTATATTTTGATTAGTGTAAAACGTCGTTCAAAACGTGGTTCATATCAAATTAGGTACATACGTTTGTATAGAACATCTACAAGTTACAATGCAAACTTAACAAAATTGGGTTCGATTTAATCACATAACGTCTATTAATAATTAATATTAGTATCAGAATATTAGTAATATTAGTAAATGGTAAGGGCAAACGCGGGGCGGGCGCGGCTCAGGAGCACAGGTAGTGGCGCGGCTCAGGAGCGCAGGTAGTGGCGCGGCTCAGGAGCGCAGGTAGTGGCGCGGCTCAGGAGCGCAGGTAGTGGCGCGGCTCAGGAGCGCAGGTAGTGGCGCGGCTCAGGAGCGCAGGTAGTGGCGCGGCTCAGGAGCGCAGGTAGTGGCGCGGCTCAGGAGCGCAGGTAGTGGCGCGGCTCAGGAGCGCAGGTAGTGGCGCGGCTCAGGAGCGCAGGTAGTGGCGCGGCTCAGGAGCGCAGGTAGTGGCGCGGCTCAGGAGCGCAGGTAGTGGCGCGGCTCAGGAGCGCAGGTAGTGGCGCGGCTCAGGAGCGCAGGTAGTGGCGCGGCTCAGGAGCGCAGGTAGTGGCGCGGCGTGTAGACGCGCGTGAGGTCGCGCTCGCTCATGGTCGGCACGCGCGGCTTCAGCTCCGGGATGATGGCGCTGCCCAGCACCGACAGCCCGTTACTGCTCCTGCGACACGAGCCGAGCGTCACGAGCGTCCCCCCCGCCCCCACCCTCACCCCAACCCCCTGCGGCACGCACCTGATGGGCGCGGGCTCGTCGTCGGGCAGCCAGCAGTGCAGGGAGTACCCCCGCCGCGTCTGAAACAACCGCCTTCTGGATGTAAATATACACCATGACGCCGCGCCACCTCCGCCCTCACCGCACCCGACTCCGGAGCTCGCCACTATATCATTCGTTGTTTGTTACTCTGGATTTTAAAGCTATTTTATTTCCAAAATGTGTTCTTGGGTGATACATAATTCAAAATGTTCAAATTATATGCGAGCGTGGTGGGCAGCGGAGCTGGAATATCATTATTGTAACGTACGACATTAGGCGAGGAATACTTCCCCTATTGTAGGACACCGTTTACATTTGGATGTTTCACCGATTTGCTTGTATCGCGTAGTGCGCTCCGCAGATGCCGCAACAGCTGCGAGCAGGCGCGGCGCCGCGTGCCACACTGTACCTACTGAATAGTGAGTAGCGAGCAGCGAGCAGCGAGCAGCGAGCAGCGAGCAGCGAGTAGCGAGAAGGGAGGCAGGCGGCGGGCGGGTGGCGAGTGTACCTTGAGCGAGCTCCTCAGCTTGGTGCGCGAGGCGCGGTACGTCTCCAGCTCGGGCAGCTGCGCGGAACCCTTCCTTAAACTCTTTGACGCAAGAAACGACGAATCTGAAACATTGTTGCGGGTGTAAAACATGCATCACCATTATTCCCATTATTAGGGTGGAAATCACTATTTTGTTGTAATATCTCGATGTTTTAACGTTTGTCAAGTCGAAATATTTTTAATAATAATAAATATTACTAGCTGTTCCCCGCGGTTTCACCCGCGTGGGCTACAGTTTATTGCGATAAAAGGTATCTTACGTCCTTTCCCAGGGCTCAAACTATCTATTTACCAAATTTCATCTAAATCGGTTCAGGAGTTTGTATACTCCAAAATTATTCCCGCACTGCGGTGCCCTCTCACCGCGTTACCTGCTGTATGCATTATCCTATCTTAATTCTAAGTTATTTTTTTCGGACCGCGCGTTTGAACCGCGCAGCTAAAGGTCTTCCTGGTCCGCGACCGCACTTTACATATTTCATAGATTCCCTCTCCCGCCCCCCTCACCTCACCGCGTTTCCCACTGCGCTGCGAAACGGCGCACGGCGCGGCGGGTTTATTTTTCGATTAGTTTGGCATTTTTTAATTTCGTAATATCTTTTGAATGGAATGTCCGATTCCAACCATTCAAAAAGTAATCTACAGGTATTAAAACAATCTTAAAAATAAATGATTTATTTGGATAAGGATTAATATTAAAGTATGGATAACACGGTCTGATTTTAGTCGGCATTTTTATCAACTTTCAAAATGTAAAAAAGTAGTTATAGTTTGTTATCCTTAAGAAATAGACATATTATGCCATCGCGGACTTTTTTGTAGACCTGTTTAAGATACACAATCCCACCATACATCATTTAGTTATATCTCAAAGGGTTTAGGCAGCGTTTTCGTTGAAAGCTCCCAGACGGCTTATTTTTTTCTGACCTCTCCAACAAATATCGTTATATTTTAGCCAATGTATACAAAAACTTAACAAATTATATCCTAAAACCTTCCTCGAGAACCACTCTATCTATTGGTGAAAACAGCATGAAAATCGGTGCAGTAGTTTTCGAGTTTGTCGCGAACAGACAGACAGACGCGGCGCGGGGACTTTGTTTTATAATAAGATAGTGATAGTGATGTAGTTAATATCGTGCGGATTCACCTTGAGCCTCTTTCTTCATGGTGAGCGTGAGGCGAGCGTCGTGCGAGGTGGGTGCGCGGGGCGGGGCGGCGGGCTCGCGGGGCGGGGCGGCGGGCTCGCGGGGCGGCGCGGAGGGCGCGCGGGGCGGGGCGGGGAGCAGCGCGCGCTCGCACGCGCCGCACTGCACGCACTCGCACTCCTGCCGAGACCGAGCTCGTTACTCGCACGCTAGGCAAGCACGGGAGAGGGGACCACCTCACACAACAACAAGTAACAACTGTTTATAAATAATCATTCGTAGACCATGCGAACTGAACCGGTACGTTGATATAGTCCGATCCTTGTAGTGGCTCTGTTATGTGGTGCGAGCTTGCAACAAGCGTCGCTTGTACGGCAGTGTGAGATAATAGCTTGTTACCTGTCTGGGTGCGGGTAGCGCGAGGGGCGCGGGCGGCGCGGGCGCGTGGTGCGGGAACCGCAGACGCATCTCCACGTCGGCGGGCAGCGCGGCGCGGCACGACCCCGCCACCGTCACGGACCAGCCGCCCGCCCCCGCCGCCCCCGCGCCCGCCCCCGCCTCGGCGCACACTCCAGCATCCGCTAACAAACAAGGACTGACACTTGAGAGAGAGAGAGAGAGAGAAAGAATTTATTCAGGAAAAGACTGTACACAATAAAGAAACAGAAAATAAAGAAACGCACAAAAAACAGTAAAATTGTAGATAAGTAGGTATAGTATATTACGTGATGGTGCGAACACTGCTGCTGTGTACAGTGCCTCCCAAAAAGGACTTGGCTCAGCATATGCTATGGACGAATCCACAGCGCTGATTTTCAGCCAAGACCCTATTGAGTGACGTGCGGATACGAAAACAAGAAAATAAAAATATATATAAATAATCTTAATAATAACCATAAAAATCACGGTAAAAAATATAAATTATAAATAATAATGGTAGGTATAATGTTTGTATATTTGTATTCTAATAAATAGTTCTGAAGTCAACAGAAGTGGATAACAATAAGCGAAAAAGTAGTAAATGTTTATACGAGTATAGGTATAGTTTAAAAATTGAACAGCTAAAAAAGTAGCTCTCTAAAATCAAAAAATTAAGAAATTTCCCCATTTGGTATGAATCAAATAATATTATAAAACAAGAAATAAAATGAAATACTATGAACTACCTCCAAGGCCAGCACATAGGTCCGCTGAGTGATTGACTGATTGTCAATAGCTCCTAAGTTAGATTGATAAAAAAAACACTAATGACATTATAAATATGTAAATAAATAAATAATTCATTTATAATAACTTTTGTTGCTTTAATAAGAAATGTTTGAATTTTATTTTAAAACTGAATTTACTGTTAAGTTTACGTATCGGTGGTGGAAGAGAGTTCCAGCACTTCGTGGCGCGGAAACGAAAACTGCCACGAAATGCAGCCGTGCCGTGCCGTACGCAACAAATAAGAGCATGACCTTAAAGAAAACCTACTATGGTCACTGACCCATACCAGTTTAGAGAACAGATAACTCGGCTGTTGGAACTTAACCACTCCAAACATCAACGTCGCCAGATGAAGGTACCTCCTACGTTTCATGTTCAGAATGTTATGCTGGTTTAAAATAGGTGTTATGTGGCTGCGAGGCGGTATCTGAAAGCAAAACCGAGCACACGCGTTTTGGACTCTCTGAATGAGACGCGAGGTTTTGGAGAAGAGACATGGACCCTAAACAGAGTCAGCATAATTAAATTTAGACAACACAAGTGTGTCCACAAGAGAAATTCGCATGTCCGTACTCAAATAATTCCGAATTTTGTACAATACTTTTAGGCGGTAAAACAGTTTTTGACGGATTCAGATACATGGTGTTCAAATTTCAGCTGCTCATCGAAAAAAAGACCAAGGTTTAGTGATTCAGAGACTCGCTCAATAGCTTCTCCACCTATTATCAACTGAGGATTCTTCAGCGCTATTTGATGCGTTTGATGTTTGGATCCCAAAATCATATATTTCGTCTTTTTAGCATTCAACAATAGCGAGTTAGATACAGCCCACGCTTGGACCCTCTCCAGATCTTTATTTAATTTAACCTCTGCTGCACGCAAGTCATTAGGTTTGAAAGAAAGGTACATTTGTATGTCGTCAGCATAAATGTGGAATCTAGCATGCCGAATATTGTCAGTGATGTCTGCGCTATAAAGAATGAAAAGTAAGGGGCCTAAAATTGACCCCTGAGGCACCCCTCTATTTACTTCACGTTTATCAGAACGCAGAGCCTCTCCGTTATCTTTTTTTAATTCCACTAATTGCGTTCGATTACTCACTTGAACGAACTGCAGCGGCTCCGCAGCGTAACAACAGTGGCTGACGATTGTTAGCGCACCGCTGCCGTATGGAAGCTACCTTACACGATACTTAATACCTTTGGATTTTTTACTATTGTCAGCCCCCGAGTTTGTAGACAGACCGAGATGTTTCGAAATATAGCCGGTATTTATATATGTATTTTATTATCATTCGTGCTACCTAACATTATTTTCATTTTGATCGATAAATCGGTGCAGTAGTTTTTGAGTTTATCGCGAACAGACAGACAGACAGACAGACAGACAGACGCGGCGCGGGGACTTTGTTTTATAATAAGTAGTGATAGTGATAATAGCGAAAGTAACTCTGACTATTTGTCTGTCCGCTATACGCTTTCACGCCTACCACAGAACCCATTTAAATGAAATTTGGTACATAGATAGTCTAGAGCCTGAGAAAGGACGTACTCGTATGTCACTTTTTATCGCGATTAACTGTAGCCCACGCGGGTGAAACCGCGGGGAACAGCCAGAGTATAATAATAAATACTTTTCTATATCGAGTTTTCTTTCTTAGTAGGTACCTAAGAGAACCAAATATTTTGCTTCTCCGCATTGATATGGATGGCTTTGATTGTTAGCAACGTCTATCCTCGATGCAACTAATGAAGATAGCGGGCGGCTGTTTGTTTTCCATGTCTTTTTAATTTATAAATAAAAAAAAAAGAGAGTCAATTATATATTTTTTTAAATGACAGCTACTAGGTATATCGAACACATCACAAGCAGGTGCGCACTAAGTAAGCGGTGAGCGGGGCCCGGCGGGAACGCGGGCGCGTTCGCGTAAATCTCGCTTCGGCCCCGCACCTACGACTCAATAACTTAAGTGCGGATTTGGCATCGCCCAAATCGGTGATAGAAAACATAGCGAGGAAACCGGCACGCCAAGAACCGCAACATTTACCTAAGGGTATGCGACATCTACAAACCCGCACCGGGGCGCGCGGCACGCACTACTCTCCGAGGGAACGTCCGCGCCCCGGCGGCCTCCAGCAACGTAAGGGGTTATTGAATCACCTGGCCCTCGAGCGGCGGGCGGGGGCGCGGCGGCGGCGGGGGCGGGGGGCGCGGGGGCGCGGCGCGCGCGGCGGCGCGGCAGCCAGCGCGGCGCCAGCGGGCACAGCAGCGAGCCGCCCGAGTCGCCGGAGTCGCTGGAGGAGCTGCCGCCGCCCTCCCCCCGCCGCGCCGTTTTCTCCCTCTCCCTCCCACCTTGGGGTGAATGAAACGACCTCTCAACTTTCAATAGTATATTCAACATTCGCTCCTTAGATAACATATCGCGTCTCGCATATCGGACAGATTGACTCGTTTAGAAAACGTAGTCGTGCGTTTCGACGTTCGGTGCGATTTCGATCTCTACGCCTTCGAGCTCGACGCGACTCCGACGAGACCGTTTCTCGCGCTGCTGTCGCCGTCCGTCGGATTCGTTCGAGTTCCTCCCGATTGGCGGCGCTCGCGTGCGGTGTCGGGCGGTGCTACTCTACGGCGAGGGGGGCGGTGCGGTGCGGCGGGGGCGGGCGGAGTGCACACACGATACCTTCCCGGGCGGGGCGCGGCGCGGGCGGCGCGGGCGGCGCGGGCGGCGGCGCGGGCCGCAGCGGGCTGGTGGCCGCCGACTTGCTGCACGGGGACGTCATGGTGGTCTGCGAGCGCAGGCGGCGCGCGGGCGGCGGCGGCGGCGCGGGCGCGGCGTCCTCGGCGGACGACTCCACGCTGAGGCTGCCGCGCTCCTCGGGGATGATGTCGAACACGCGCTTGAAGCGCAGCGAGTTGGAGCGCGGGCGCGGCTCGGGGGCGGCGGGGGCGGGGGCGGGCGCCTCCAGCGCCTGCAGCAGCGCCGCGGCCAGCAGGCGCCCGCCGCCCGCCGGGGACGCGCCGCCGCCGGTCAGCCTCATTTGCGCGTCACTTTTGGGCGTCCTCTGAATCCTCTCGAACACCGGGATCGGAATTCTCGACTTCTTGCATGCGGAGCTGCTGCAGCTTCGGTTGTGGTTTTCGTCCGAGTTTGTGGATTCGGGCGAGCTCCGCGACCCGTTCGCGTACTCCAAAATTTCAAGTATCTCTATGCACTTGTCTCCCTGGTAAATTTCCGACTTCTGGTAGACCCGTCGCGGAGGATGGTCGGAGGTCACCAGCGAGGGCCGCGCCAGCAGCTTCCCGCATATTTGGTGTCTCTCGGATTTCCGGTTCTCCTTGTCCGAGGGCTGCCGCGAGCCGCCGTCTCCGTCGTCGAGCGCCTCGAGGTCTCTTCTCCTGGTGCGCCTCGCGAGCCCCTCCTCGGAGCCGGCGGCGCCCGGCTTCCCGGCCGCGCGCTTGATGCGCATACACTTGTACTCCTCCTGCGCCACCTTGGCGATGACGTCGTCGACGAGCGCGCCCACGAGCGCGGCGCAGTCCCGCTCCAGCAGGCGGCGCGCGCGCGCCAGCTCCTCCAGGCGGCGCCGCTCCAGCTCCTTCTTCAGCTGCTTCACCTTGGAGCGGCGCGCGCACTCCATGCGCAGCTCGCGCTTGCGGTGCCGCCGGTACAGCCTCTGCTTGATCTTCTCCGGCATGTACTCGGCGACCGTGCCGCTGTCGGCGCCGCGGCCGCGCCCGTCGTCCCGGATGCGGATGAAGAAGGCCTCCCCGCGCGGCTCGGCGGAGGCGGCGCGCGCGCCCTCCGGCAGCAGCTCCAGCACGTCGACGGGGCGCCGCAGCAGCGCGCCGCGCGGCGACTCGGGCTCGTCCAGGCTGTCCACCAGGCTCGTGCAGTCGGAGCGGATCGCGTCCGCGTCGCCGTCCGCCTCCGAGGACGAGGACGTGTTCACCTCCATGGAGTCGGTGTGCGGGAAGGCGGAGAAGCGCGGCACCGCGACCACGTCGCCGCCGTCGCGGAAGTAGTTGCCGGCGCCGACGCCGCCGATGAGCGCGCCGTCGACGCCGGCGCGCGTCGCGATCTCGAGCTCGGCGCGCGGCGCCGCGCCCTCGCCGCGGCTGTCGAGGTAGTCGTCCACGCTGGAGAGCTCGACGCGCGAGACGCCGGGCCCCGCGGCGGGCGCGCCGCCCTCGCCGAGGCCGCGCAGCTCGTCGCGGAACAGCTTCTGTATCTGGTGCAGCACGGCGCGGTTGACGAGGTCGCGCGCCGGCTCGTTGTTGTTGGGCTCGTCGCGGACGGAGAGCGGGTTGTTGCACTCGTCGCGCCGCGGCTCGTTGCACAGCTCCTCGTTGCCGAATATGATCTGGTTGTTGGAGGTGGGGCTCAGGTGCACTATCGTGTTCACGCCGGTGTTCTGCAGCTTCACTTTAATCTCCTTCTCGACGATGCTGATTTTCCGATCGCTTCCGATGGACGCGTTCATGCACTCCAACTGGTCGGTCAGCGAGTTCAGACTCTCGACGAGTATGTTCGACACGTACTCGTCGATATTTACGCCGCGCCTGCACTTGCGGAGCGCCGGCGCCGGGGCGGCGGCGCGGGCGGGCGCGGCGCGCGGCTCGGCGGCCGCGTCGGCGCTCTCCGACACGACCACCTCGAGGAGGTCGTAGGGCGGCGTCGGCGCGTCCGCCGGCGCCGGGTTGCGGTCGTCGTTGTCGGCGCCGGCGGAGCTCGCGCTCACGCGGCCCTCGATGCGGCCGCCCGAGGACGGCGCCGCCTCCGCGGAGCCGGTCGTCGCCTTGGCGGGGGACGCGCAGGCGGAGAACGCGTCGGAGTCGGAGCTCGCCGTCGGCGAGGCGGGCGGCGTCGGCTCCGCGGTGGCGGGCTCCGACAGGCGCGCCGAGGAGGGCGGCGAGGCGCGGCTCTCGCTGGCGAAGCCGAGCCGCGACGCCTCGCTGTCGGTGAACGCGTCGGTCACAGTCTCTATGCGGGAGGACAGGTCGCGGTCGACGCGGTGCGACCGGAACGTGGAGTCGGAGAGGTCGGCAGCGGCGGTGCGGCGCGGCGCCTCCAGCCGCTGCCGCTTGGGCGAGGCGGCCGACAGCGGGCGCAGCTCGGAGCGGCTGCCGTCCAGCGAGCGCGTCTCGGCGCAGCGGCAGCAGGCGGGCGCGCCGCCCATGCGCCGCAGCAGCGCCGAGCGGCGCATGAGCTCGCGGTGCGTGTCGCGGCGCGCGGGCGAGGCGCAGGCGCTGCCGCCGCGCGCCGCGCCGCTCTCCTCCGACTCGGAGCGCTGCTGCGCGAGCCGGTACCTGCAACGCGAGGCGGGGGTGAGCGCGGCGCGCGGGCGGATGCGCGGCGGGCGGGCGGGCGACTCACTTCCTCATGACGGTCTCGGGCACGGAGTAGCGGCGGCGCAGCAGGCCGGGCGAGGCGTCGGGCCGCGGCGGCGCAGGCTCGGCGGGGGCGCGGCGCGCAGGCATGGCGAGGGCGGGCGAGGGCCGCGGGCGCGGCTGCGCGCGGCTCGCAGCTCGGCTGCAAATAAGATTTGGTCGCGTGACCGCCGACTCTCGGTGTTTGTGTTCCGCGAGCAGGATGCGCCGACGCGTGCAGAACAGCGCGAAGCGTGGCGGTTCGCAGTTATGAAGATGTGCGATCGGTCACCGCCCGCTCCGTGAAACCGTTCCGAGAGTTGCGTGTCGAGCGATCTTGTGCGTCTCGTGCGGTCGCGTCCACCGCGCAAGCTATCTAGAGTATAGGCCGCGACGTTCTTATAATTATACAATATAGGTTAACGATTGCCCGCTATCTCGGCTGTGTATTAATAAGTCATTAAGAGACGGAAATGGCAAGCGCGCTTAGTCTAAAATAAGAGTCAAGAGGACTGCCGACTCGAGTGTACTGAGTACTCAAACTGTATTACTAGTAGGTATTACTACTTTAGGAAACACTAACAAAACAAAGAAATAAAACGGCCCGGGACCGCTGCTAACGTAGGTACTGGTTTGTATGGCATCAGCATGTAACAACGTTTTATAGTTTAACATAATTGTCGAGACTATGAGTGACAAACGATCCAGAGCTGCATGAAGCACTCGCGCAGCGCAGTGGAACCAGCGAGCTGCACATACATTGTACGTGCACTGCGTCGGATGCGAGCCGAGCTCGGCGCGTGACTCACTGCATCAAGCCGCCGCAGCCTGCGCGGTGCGCACTCTATACTTACCACGCGGGGCGGGCAACTTTAGAGAACGCGCGCACTCATCACACTGTCACAGTCATGATATCTATAATTATGTGGACGTGCTTCATGGAAGAAAGGAACGAACGGAATGGCAAGCTCGCCAGAGTGTGAGGTGTACCAATACACGCTACAAGAGGCCCGGGAGGTCGCTCACCTGTTTGCTACATGCAGAGCAGATTGCATGTCAGGCTGTGTGGAGCGCCTCGCTCCAGCCGCTGATATATTGACAAGATAACTAGTTGAGGCCCGGTGCGGGTTCACATCACAACACAGAGTGCATTGTGCAATGTGCACTGAAATGAAACCGTTCCTCACCTCAGGTGTCAGTACACTCAAAACGTTTTATAATGATTTCGCATTCGCGAATATTGGGGGCATGGGGTGGCAGGATGGCACGGGAGCGGAGCGTGTATTACATTACACCGACCGTGAAAGTTTCGACACAGATCGAGACCGCCTTGAACTTTTTGGCGGGCGGGTACACTATCGCACACCGCCACTGCTTGCTTCGGTTACAGTGTACCAACCAAGCAGTGAACCAACACCACAAATGTTCAGCATTTTGGGCTACATTTCACAAGACGGTTGTCAACGCTAGACACCGCGCATTATATACTCGTGCGTATACCTACGTAACTATTATTTTTTATTATATTAAATTACATATGGAATAATTAATTACCTTTACCTAGTTTAAAAAACTAAAAAAAAAACACTTTGAAAACGCACTCAAAAATATAAAATAATTAAATTAATGGCGGGCAATCAATCCTACCCAACACTAGATTGTGCAGGAAGGAAAGATCAGCCGCCTCTCTCCTTCTTTGAAGAGGTAGTAGGTGGTGAATGGTGATGCTTGCAGCTCTCATTTTCATCGAAATTGAGGTTGGGGATCTTGGCCTTGAAGTTAATGAATGAATTTATTGCGATATCGATTTATTTGAAAAGAATAAAATTATCAATGTGATCGCGCCAAAAAAATTACCTGCCGGGCGTTTCTTGCCTGTTCTTTTGCCGGAGTAAGGAGGTTGGAACAGGCGTAGCTAGTTTTAAGTTTACGTTTTAAAGTGATCACAATGTATCCCATTAAATAAATATTTTTTTGACTTTGACTTTGACCTAAGTATTTATTTTGTTATGAGTAGTTATGACATATATTATTATGATTAGTGTAAGTGGTATATCCGTCATTTATAGCAGTAGGTTTAAATTGACTTCTAAGATTCGATTACATTGTTATTTAATTAATTACAAGTCAAGCTAATAAAAGTGTTTTAAAAATATTTATGCATGAAAGTAGTTACTTTTTTTCTTTTCGTTTCTTTTTTTTTACTTTATTTTTTTTTCTTTTATAAAGTTTTATATGACACGTAGTAATATTACGATGAGAGAGCCGCACCGCGTGCCGCAGCGAGTGGAGACGCTCGCGCCTCCTAGTTCTATTGTGGGAAGCGCTGCGCTCTATTTTCAAACAACGACCCCTTCACAGTGTCTGTGTCTCACCATCATCTCGCCAAATAACCATCTTTATGTGTTACACCTAGGTACACAGTTTTTAGTGTTACGTAAGTAAATGAAACGATTACATCAATGGGTATAGCGTTGCCGCACTGAACGACAATGCTCCCAATATTGCATGATAATTGATAGTACAAATTGATGCCAGGTGGTAACTTAATTCAAATAAGCAAATCAGTAAATATTTGTGAAAAGCTGTTTTCAAAATCCAAATACAAAAGTTGCTATGTAACCAGCTGGCGGGCAGTGGGCGCAGGCCAGTGTGGCAGCGGATATCGTTGTACTGCTTGGTGGAGAGGCGCGCGCGGGGCCCCGCACCCTAATTACAAACTAAACAGCTTTCCTCAAAAACAACCCGCCTCGTAAAATACTGTCGTCTCCAGCTACATATTTGTGCTATAATATAATACCCCTCTGCGCTGTAGGAAGCCCACCGATATTCCCTCTATCACTGATCAAAGCTCTATCACACATAACATAATGTTTAAAATATTAAGGGTCCAATAATTACTAATATTAAAATAAACCAAGTGCGAGCCCTCCGTTTAACTTCATCATAAAGGTAGTAAACAAAGGGAACGTTAGTCATCAGATCTCTAATAAGGGTTTGCTAAGAAATAACTATTTTTATTTAGGGTTGAGCGTACCAATACCTTTTTTTTATAGTGCTACACTTTACTATGTTACTATTATTCAATAGATAATAGACATTTCCATAAGCGAAAGTAGAAAAAGGCCAATTGTATCTAATCTATATATTCTAACGTGTATACTTAAAATTAAAAATTAGTATTTCTGGCTAACATATTAATACCTACGTTACACTTGTCTAATAATATAATATGCTAGTGGCGAACAAGATTATCTGCGGGTTGTGAATAAGATTCTCACCTGCTCAGATGCAGAAGATACAGATTACTTCGAAACGAAATCCAGCCGGGGAAGCGACTTCACTGTCGCCTCCGGGGCGTCAGTCGCGTCGGCATCGCCACTAATGTACCGTACGTTTGTTACAACTTCACGTAAATACGTGTTATTGTAATAGGAGAGAGGCGGCGGGCGGCGAGCGACTAGCGAGGCGGCGCGCGCCCGACTACCGCCCGCCGCCGGCTCCTGAATGTTTCAGGCGCGCTCCGTGCTGCAAGTCGCGCGCGGCCCACCGCCCGCGCCGCGCACTGGTTGCCTACATTAGCTCTTATCGACACACATTTTCTGCACTACTTACCTTGTATCGTTTATCGGAATCTGCGGGAAATTATCGCGGAGAAATGGAACACAACGAACAAAAAATATACGCAAATACAAACAGTATTTGTGTATTGGACCGTAGCACTAATCATGCATTCAGCAGTCCGACCAGCAGATAAATACAATATGTACCTCGCCTTCCCTCGACAAGCACTTTCACAGCGATATTAGTACCTTTCTGCGGTAAAATCTAGAGAAAAGACCTCGAAAAGAATTTAGATCGAAACATAATAATTATCAATGTGCGCGATAGGTAGCATGGAAGTCGCCCGCCGGCTGGTGTCGGGCGGCGCGCGTGTGCGCCTCGGAACAAGGCAGAGACAGTGTTCCGCAAACATTGCACACGCGACAGATCTGCATGTGGCGTCAGTTCGTCGCTCCCGCACCGCGGCCCCACTCAGCCGACCAAGTGCGAAACATACCCGTATATGGCACGGAATGTGTCAGTGGTAATGCAATGCAACACCACTATAATAATAGAGCGCGTTCGCCTCAAATAAATAAACTACCTATCTGCTTTGTAAGTATAGGTAATATATAATATATAGGTACAATCTAGCCTAGCGCCACTAGATAGGTTCGTTCAATGTGTTCTATATAGCAGTGTAAAAACTTATAATTCTACATAAGCACCTATGAACGAAAAAATGTACAGTAGGTATATAGGTACCTAATATATACGTTGTGCGGTCGCGGCCGCTACCCGCCTGCTAAGAACAACCGGCGAGGAATCGCTGGTGCGAGGGAGGACAAGGTCAACACGCTTGCCTAGTTAAAGTTGTTGTTTGCTCGCCCTAAGTAAGAGTTCTGTCTATAAATTAGTTTAGACTAATCGGAGTCGGACTTGCGACATCTACCTACGGCACCTAACAATCAAATTACGAGTTCAAAAGACGACGACACTTAATTTATGTTTATTATTATTTGCCGAAATTAAATTACGTGTGTTAAAGTTATTTTTGGTAGGTAATACGAAATACTAAATAACAATAATAAATATAATTGTGAATATAGCATATACAGCTCTCAATAATTAAAAAAATGTTTTCTCACATAATCTGCTTTTGGGTACTCTCCAGCAAAACGCCAAGTGGGGCAAGTCGTACATTGTTCTCACGGAGACGTGACAACGTACTTTTCCGGAGCGCTAGGAGCGAGGTGAGTGGCGTGGTGCAGGTACTGACCAGCGTTCCCCGAGGCTGGTCGGCTCCGCCCACGCGTCCCGGATGGTGGCCAGCACGCGCCGCAGCGCGGGCGACGGGCTGCCCTCCGCGCCGCCGCCGCCTGCAACCACGCGCGGGAGTTAGCAGGACCATCCCGCACCATACTACTTCCTGCGCAACTATAACGGTAAGTAGGTAAACGATCTCGTCTCGAAGGGGTGGGTTATCGTTACAATCATTTGAGTAATTTATGAGTCATGATTCTCATGAACGTAAATAGAAGCAAGACAGGGAATGGCAGCGAGATTCGTAAATAGTGGAGTGTGTTGTGGCGCGCGGCGCCCGGCAACGGCGCGCAGTGCGGGCCCGCTCGCCGGCTGCACGGGAGCCCCATCTTCCACTGTATGTGTCTCCATCTTGACGAAGGGCATCCCGTGTTGTTCTTCCGTATACCTAGTTGCAACCAGTTTTATGTGACACTGTGGTTTGTGGTGTGGTTGTGGATAGAGATATTATTTAAGGCATCAATAACATTAGCTCCTTATCTACCAATTACCAATGAAAAAAGGTCACGTCCCCACAATTAATACCTGCATTATACTCGATGAATTTCAACGTTCTTATTTTTGCGTCAAATTGTCTCTATTAAGATCATCTTACCTAGACTTGTCGTGTCACGCTGCGCAACATTAAGTTAGGTACCTGATTACTTATACGTGACGTAATGTGCTAACGAGAAAGTGGTTTAGTTAGCGAGAGCCCTCGCGCGGCGGGTGGGGTGACGTCAGCCCGTGGTGATAGCATCGCTATGGAAGTAATCGGCTCGGAGCGGCCAACAGGCGACCTTGGCGCCGGCGGCGGAGCCTGCACGCGCGGCGGGTGCACGCCCCGCGCACCTCACCGCCTATCTGGGACTAACGAAAACGTATAAAAAGCAATCGCTAAAATATAATGGAAGCAATATTTGCGAAAAGTGGTAGCTTCAATGTCCTTCGTGTATTGTATTTTTTAATATCCTTTTATGGATCGCATTAAATACCGAACACCGACCCGAGAAACGATTTAAACCCGTAGTTTTTATTTGATGAAAGCAAATAATTGTTACGTGTCATATATAAATAACATGTAGGTGTAGCTGCTTAATTTTTAACGTATACAATTTCGGACAAGAATGGTTAAATCAAACGGCATGATCACGATACGACTATAACAAACTTAGCAAACTAAGTAAGGCCTTGTCAACACTTCTATATCATTTCAGTAAATCTGTTTGTAACTGTTGAATCATCAGCGATGAATAGTGACGTCACTACTAGGCAGCTAGCTCCGCCGCGCGCCCGGCGCCGCCGTCCGCTCCGCGTGCCACCGTCTACGTGGTGAGTTGGTTTAGTGTCCATAAGTCAACTGGTTTAATTTTATTTAATTTAATTTATTAATTAGAACGGATTCACCACTTGTTACAGTTATCAGCATAATATGTCATAACTCATAATAAAATAAATAATGTGATGATAAGTGACTATGCGGTTAAGGGTGGGGCGTCACGTTACACTTGTATTAGGAACTAGGTATCAAGTGAAGTTACCGGAATACACCGATAGATGCTTGGCGACAGATGGTAGCATCTGGCTAAGATGAAAAAATGCCCTACCATCAAGCTATGGTTTAATCACGATGTTTTCCTTCACTGGAAGCTTAAGCTTAAGGATTCGTACCCACAAGCTACGTGCATTCATTGTGTACGTTAGGTACCGGCACGCGGGTGCGAACATCGCTGTACCGTTAGTGCTGCGGCCTCACGTGGATGTGCTGCCCACACGCCACATTGTCATTATTCGCTTTCTCGTCTCTAAGTAGAGCAACACCTTCCTTCAGCGACAATTTCACGAGCTCCGCTCACTGATGTACCTGGCGGTGTGCGGGAAGGAATCACTCGGCGATAACATTGTTTCGAATCAGAAGGCAAGACCCTTCTCTTGAAGGTAAGTTAAGAAATAGACTTGTAGGAACTGTTCGGACGCAGTAGTCGTGTGGTGAGTCGTGACACGGACCGCGGTGTGAGGCCGAGGATGCGGTAAGTAATCGGTTTCAGTAACATTACTCTATAGAGCAGAAGTAGCCGCGGGGCGCGTGTAATACACTCATTTATCATTATCAGCCTATTACTTTCCCGCTGCTGGGACTCTGGCCTTCTCTCTGAGAGCGAGTATGGGCCGTAATCTACCACGCTGGCCCAGTGCAGGTTGGCAGATATTGTATTTTTGTATTCTTGGATATGCCAGAATTCGCTTAAAAAAATGTCTTGCAAACGGGATGGGTGACTTTGATGCATTCTACTGATTAGTACCCAGTACCTACCACGTATCGTATCGTGTCGTATCGTATTTGTATCTAGTACATACTAATTTCAATTTCAATTTCAATTTATTTATTTATTCAATAGGATACATTGTGATCACTTTAAAACGTCAAACTTAAAACTAGCTACGCCTGTTCCAACCTCCTTACGCCGGCAAAAGAACAGGCAAGAAACGCCCGGCAGGTAATTTTTTTGGCGCGATCACATTGACTACTATTCCTTTAACTTTATACGTAACTAGCTGTTCCCCGCGGTTTCACCCGCGTGGGCTACAGTTTATCGCGATAAAAAGTATCCTATGTCCTTCCCCAGGGTTCAAACTATCTATGTACCAAACTTCATTTCAATCAGTTCAGTAGTTTAGACGTGAAAGCGTATAATTATATTCTGTATTTACTCCTAAATTATTCCCGCACTTCGGTGCCCGCCGCGTTTCCCGCTGCGCTGCGGCCACTGCATGGCCATGGATGGCAGGGCGGGGAGCGACCGGCGCGGTGGTTTTATTTTCCATTGGATTGACATATTAATTTCGTAATATCTTTTGAATGGAATGTCCGATTTCAACAATTCAAAAAATAATCTACATGTATTGGAACAATCTTGAACACGAGATGATTTATTTGCATAAGGGTTAATATAAAAGTATGGATAACACGGTCTGATTTTAGTCGGCATTTTTAACAACTTTTAAAATGTAAAAAAGTAGTTATAGTTTGTTATCCTTAAGAAATAGACATATTATGCCATCGCGGACTTTTTTGTAGACCTGTTTAAGATACACAATCCCACCATACATCATTTAGTTATATCTCAAAGGGTTTAGGCAGCGTTTTCGTTGAAAGCTCCCAGACGGCTTATTTTTTTCCGACTCCTCCAACAAATATCGTTATATTTTAGCCAGTGTATACAAAAACATGACAAATTACATCCTAAAACCTTCCTCGAGAACCACTCTATCTATTGGTGAAAACGGCATGAAAATCGGTAGTAGTTATTGAGTTTATCGCGAACTGACAGACAGACAGAAGCGGCGCGGAGGACTTCACTACTCATTATAAAACAAAGTAACACAAAAAAGTTACTACAAAAAAAAGTCCGCGATGGCATATAAAATCACCGCGCCGCCCGCGCCCCGCCCCGCCAGCCATGGCCATGCAGTGGCCGCAGCGCAGCGGGAAACGCGGCGGGCACCGAAGTGCGGGAATAATTTAGGAGTATGCAGAATATAATTATACGCTTTCACGTCTAAACTACTGAACTGATTGAAATGAAATTTGGTACATAAATAGTTTGAACCTTGAGGAAGGACATAGGATACTTTTTATCGCGATAAACTGTAGCCCACGCGGGTGAAACCGCGGGGAACAGCTAGTTAGTAATAAGAATAAAATTGTCAATGTGATCGCGCCAAAAAAGTACCTGCCGGGCGTTTCTTGCCTGTTCTTTTGCCGGCGTAAGGAGGTTGGAACCGGCGTAGCTAGTTTTAAGTTGACGTTTTAAAGTGGGTGATCAAAATGTATCCTATTGAATTTTTATTTTTTATTATGATTTAGTTTAGTTCTTAGTATTTAGTTATCCGTAGGTATGTGTTTTATTTTGAACAACAATATGGAATGGAATAAATTCTTTGAATCTTTGAATCTTTGAATCTTTGAACAAATTTCCAATAACTCTTTATGTTTTCTTTTTGGTTAGATAGTGTTCCCGGGTTATTGATCTCTTGTTGAGAAGGGGACGCAGAGTGGGCGAGCAAACGGTGACCTGTATTAGATGTTACTACGAGTTAGAAAAAGTATTTGCTGGACTGATATTCGTCGACAAATAACGAGGACGAGGGCTGTCGCCAGTTTTCAACCTGCTTTGACGGAACTTTCTAACAACGAATGCTCGATTATGCCATTTGTTGTAAAAATGCATTCGGAGGTCCGTCCGATTGTCGCAGCGTCCTCCTCACGCCCGTTGCGCTGCGACTCGAGCGGCCCCAAACAAAGGTTACGCAGCTGCTAGCTGCGGGCGGCGGGTACAGTCGTGGAGGGCCTCACTTGGAACACGTACGCGGACCTACATTTACTTAGAAGGTAAAATCGATAACACTCACTTCTCCGGGTCAGTATAAGGCTGCGGGCGGTCAGCTTCGACGAATAAATATTCGTTTCGGAAGCTTTTGTAATGGGTGTTGCGATCGGGAAGTGTCGGTGGTCCGGAGAGGATCGCGTTCGACTCCCAAAGGGATTATGCGGAACGCGAGTCTCCTCGTGGTTGCACTTGCGGAGCGCTCGTGTCAGTTCAGCCCGCGCTGGGCTCTAACTGCGTGCGTCTCGCGTGCGGCTGGTAGCGCGGCCGGCGAACACTGGCGCCGCACCACCGCCGCACCACCGCCGCGGCCGCACCGCCACCTTCCACCTGCGCGGAGCTCTCGTCGCGGTGCAGCGACAGCGGCCCCCGATACCTATCACTTGTTGAGTGTCACCCATTACAAAATAGTTGCCCCTGAGGGAAGAGCATCGTAGACTAAATTTGAAGTCGGAATATTTTAATAGTATTATAAAATTAGTTACGAGTGAAGCTAATAAAAGTGTTTTAAAAATGAAGATACGGTAACGTCTAAACCGATGACTGTCGGTGAGAGGTGGTGTTCGTTCGAAGAGATGAGTCAACTGCAGCTGCAGCGGGCAGACAAGAGCACGCCGCGTGTTCCGTCCCACTCGCGGCTACAGAGATACGTTTACCTACGTGTACGTTGTACAACAGTACAGGAGAGGCGAGGACGGTAAATCGCCTCCGGTCCGGACTGTAGCCGGAAGCGTTCAATCAGAGCTAAACTAACCGTGCTTGTTGTAATGCTGGCGTGTAGGTAGGTAGGCGATAAATAAAACATAGGATCTCGTAGTCTATGTTACTCAGGAATTGGATCAGTAGAGATTACTTCGTTGACGAAATAGATGGAAACACGTTTCGGGCACAGCGTCCTCTGGCTAACATGATGCAGTGAGACGGTTGTGGGTCACAGCTGCGGCGCCTGACCGCGTAACCCGAGCCGCGCCGGCCGGTCATCGCGCGCGCCGCCTCCGCCGCTGCGCACACCGTGTACTGTGTTATACCTACCTACTATTGTGCACCATGCACACATATTTGCATTACCTATTTTATTTATTAGGCTTTCAACAATCAACACGAAACAAGCCTAAGTATATCCTATGATCCTATTAATATTGTAAATTCGAAAGTTTGTGTGTGAATGTTTGTTACCACGTATCACCGTAATTACTGAACCGATTTTGAAGAAATTTTAAATGGAGATAGCCTTTCCTTGACGCTAAAAGGGTACAAGGATGCCCTAATACCCAACACTCTCCCCAACACCTTATTCCTGGTTAACACCCAAGAGGAAAAGGAATCCCTGTCCAGCAAGGGATACGGGAGTGGTGAAGGATCGCGCATCCTAACCATTCATGAAGCTCAGGGACTTACGTACGAGTCGGTTATCATCCTCCAGACCAGAGCGAAAAAGCTGGAGCTTCACGACAGCGTTCCGCATGCGGTAGTAGCAGTGTCGCGACACACTGTCAGCTGTATTTACTATACAGATGACAGTGACGACGCGATAGGCAGGTTCGTGAAGCGAGCAGCGGCAGCAACAACGCAAAGGATCGTGGACTACAACCTCGAGAATGCTATTAAACACCGAAACGAAAAAGTTGTTCAGGCACTCGCGAGATTGGAGACCGCGAGAACCACGGCTGGCAGTCCCCCTTAAACCTTCCTTTGACTTTCCCTCTTCTGCATGTATAATTGTAAAATGAAAATTGTAAAATGTATATAAGTCGTTATAAGTGTATATTTTAGCTCTCCCTTTCCTTCTCTATTCTAACCATCTTCTGTAAACAACTAAAGCAGTCATGCTCACGAAAGTGACTTTGCTTGCAGCGGCGTCGTGTGTCGGGTCGCCCTCTTCCCTCTAATATGGTCGAAGAGAGCGATGGCTGGCACATGCGTCAACTCGTGAACGGGTGCTGCTTGTGGGGTCTGGTCTGTTTTAGTTGTTATCCCGTAACTAATAATTGTTAAAATGTTTTTTCTGCATGTTTTAACTGTATAATGTTCATGTTTCCATATCCCAATGTGCACAACCTCTTAGTCTTAAATTAGCTTAGTATAATATAATTATATTTAAACGCGGAATAACTTAATTATATTATAAGAAAATGTGTTGACAAAAGTACGGGCCTCGAGCTTGTAGTGGAAAACTTTATCAAAAAAAAAAAAAAAAAAAAAAAAATAAAAAAAAAAAAAAAAAAAAAAAATGGAGATAGCTTATACTTTATCCCGGAATAAGGTTCCTGCGGGATAGTGGGAAAACGCGGGCGAAACCGCGGAGCGCAACTAGTAAATGAATAAAAACAAAGTCCACTAAAAGAAAAACGCATTATATCAAAGTGCATACCTAAATGAATATGTCGCTGATTATGATAATAGTGATTCATTACTTACAAGTTTAGCTTCTCGCAAAACTTGTAAGAAAACCAGTGCTCTTATTTATTACATAATAATTTCTTTTTACCGTTGGGAAACAAAAGTCTTTTTCCGGGATAACGTATAATTTTAGTCAAATCCGTTGAGCCTTTTCATGGGGAAAAAGTAACAAACATACATACACACTCACAAACTTTCACATAAATAACATGTTACTAGTCCCCATAGTATTCACCGGCCTTGTCCGGCCTTACTGTGACATGTGTGGCTGTTGCAGTCTTTTAATGTTTACAGTGTATATACATAAATCAAGATCGCATGTCCAGATGTTGTAACAACCGCGGGCCCGGCTGCGGCTGCTCCCGAACCCGTCCGCGAGACAACCCTGCCTCGCGAGCGGACGTTACGGTGGAGACTAACTTACTAACTTCCGAGCTCACTACCTTGAGCTCTTTATTATGTTTCTTGGTAAGATGTAGCCTGTGACCTCTGCGGACGACACATCATCTACATATTCAACAAAATCGGTGTATACGTTTCGGCGGCAAACAACACAAACAAGAACGTGTCGCTTTTTGATATAATTATATATATTGGGTGTCGCGAGCAGCGCAACCTCCATCTATTGCCACTACCCGGTGTCACGTGACACCACACCTTACAGACGGGGCCCATTCATGTCATTCAACTATGAAATTTTACGCGCTTTCAGTTTCACTGTCGGTATTGTTACATAAACACGTAAAAGCTATCTAATATATGCATGTGTAACATCTCGTACGACAGGTTCCTCGGTATCATGTTGTAGCAAGGTTGTCCACTCTGTAAATATACGCCGCGTTATATCGAGGGCATTAAGCTAACAGGTCCTACAAAAATGCAATCCTATAAAAGAGTTTATAAACGGTAAATTTGTTGTTTCCTGTTTTCGTTATTTGGTATGGCGCAAACTGCAAAGTATTAATTAGACAACTTTTAGAGTATGTTTATATGAATTTGAAAAAAGTACATGTTTTTGCAAACATTTACACGATGCAGTTACGAGTTACGACCAACAAGTTTACCTTCGCGCCCGCCGCGCCGGCCTTCTACCTTCTACGTCAGCCAACTCGCTTCAAACCGATTCGAATGATAATAATTCAATGCGTGTGGACGACCCAGAGGAATATCATTTTGATTTCTCTATAAAGTCATAGAATTAATGAATAATAACTAACGGTAACTAATAAACCGACTTCTACCTAATGTTCTCGTGATATTTTAAAGAGTAAAGTGGTAAAATGCTAATAATTCTCTGTAGGTACGCCATAACAAACAACTTTTGTACCAAGACTTTTAATCATTCAGATTATTTTTATCCCATACTATAATAATACAAAATGAAATCTACCAATCTATTTATTAGTAACTTACCAATAGTAAGTAACTGTACGCAAAGTGTAACTAACCGGTAATGGGAAGCCTAGTGCCTGCGGGACGCAGCGACGAGCTGCCAGCTGTGCTACGAATCTCACGAGAAGTGTTGTTGCTATTTCGTTTACTACAAGGCAGCTTAACTGTGTCATACATAGGGTTGACAACTTGTTTTACAAGAAATAAAGTATATCCAGGTCTGTGAAGAATATTAAACAGTATTTTAGAAAAATGAACAGTATTTTATTTATTTATTGTTTAAATACATATTTTTTAGAATTTCTCGCATTACTTACTGATTTACAATCTTTTTTAAAAACTTCATACGTCACACCACAATTTTAACTGAAATTAAATTAAATATATAGGAGCTCATTTTTTATTAAATTAATATACTAATATGCTCTATTTCTATCCTCCCGCCACTTAGCATTAATTACTGAAAAAACCCTCGGACTAAATAAAAACAAATTTGTAAACTGAAAACAATATTTTGTATACCTTATTTTTGTTCAACAGTAAAAAGTATAATTTAGTGAAAAACAGTATTATACTGTTGAAAACAGTACAGTTGGCAACCCTTACAGTACTGAGATGTGTGTTGATAGGAGTAAACCTGCTTGTTTCATCTGCTGATATAGTAAAAATATTACCTACGTGGCGAATTGTGAGATTCCTCATTTTAAAGATGGGTAAGTACTGCGTCTGTGCGTAATAAGAAGTAACGCCTTCGGAATAATGCACAACTTTATGGAAATACCGGAAGGGTGAACAAAGGTAGAACATGCTCTCGTTAATATTCATGTTCCCATATCCCAATGTGTACAACCAAACAAGAGAAATCTTATTAGTAAAGCTAATTTAAAAATATTGGACTACGAGATTAGATGACAAAATAAAAATATATATGTAGTTTAAAAAACTAAAAAAAACACTTTAAAAACGCACTCAAAAATATATAATAATTAAATTGACTTGTATTAGTTACGAATATAATGGTTAATTTAAAAAGAGTGGAGCGCTTTTTGATTGTGTGTACTTTTATATACCCAGTAAAAGAAGCGCTCCACACTTTTTGAATTAACCATTATATTGTAACTAATACAAGTCAATTTAATTATTTTATATTATTGAGTGCGATTTTAAAGTGTTTTTTTAGTTTTTAAACTATATATTTTTATTTTTTTACTTTTTAGTCTTTTGTTACCAAGTCCAATCTATCAGACTCATCAAGACGAATCATATGAGCCCAAACACGACAGGTTTACTTGTAGCCACTGCAGAGATCCCCTACCCACCTTCCGGTTGCATGATCAGACCCTCGTCACCAAGTTCAATCTATTTTACTCATCAAGACGATTCATATGAGCCCAAACTCGACGGGTTTACTAGTAGCCACTGCAGAGATGCCCTACCCACCTTCCGGCTGCATCATCAGATCAGGTCGATAATACCAAATTATTGCATTGTCACCGAGATTACATACACATACAAAGTTTCAAGTCGATACGATAATTAGAAGTAGGTGAAAATTGACTTCTAAGATTTGATTACATTGTTAGTTAGTTAGTTAGTTACAAGTCAAGCTAATAAAAGTGTTTTAAAAACTTGGGATTTTAGTGAACAATCAATTAGTAATAAGAATAAAATTGTCAATGTGATCGCGCCAAAAAAATTACCTGCCGGGTGTTTCTTGTCTGTTCTTTTGCCGGCGTAAGCAGGTTGGAACAGGCGTAGCTAGTTTTAAGTTGACGTTTTAAAGTGATCACAATGATTGAATAAATATATTTTGAATTTTTGGATGCTTAGTGCGGAGATCAAGAAAAATAAATCGATACTTTGAGCTTTTTTTGCCAATATTTAATCGTTTTCCTCAGTTCGGTACGAGGGAGGGTTTAAGGGCGAGGACCCTCTCAGCCCCAGGGCTATTGTGTAGAGTCACCCACGACCGCGTGAAGGTTAATCTATGATCTGAGGCGAACCCCATTCAAACGGTGAAACCCATAAAAGAAACCAAATCAAGTGCAATCGTGTGGTTACTAACTCGCGCATACATTTGAAAACAACTACCAAATCTGTCTACGAGACCTGCGGATCTGTGCTCGACTCAAAAAACTGGAAGCCGGAGCCGGAATGATAGATCCATCATACAGTCTGGTTTTACAGATTTGCTGGAAATAGAGCGACCGACACCAATACTGCAAAACACATCTGTAAAGAGCCTGCCATTCTCGTATAGGTCTGTTCAACAAGTGTCCTTAAAATCCACGGCTACTACTATACTGTGTGTGTGTGTGTGAATGTGTGTATGTGTCGAGAGCTGTCCGCAAGTAGCTGGCGACTGACCTGCGAGGCCGGTGAGCGCGCGGCGCACGAGGCAGGCGAGCACGTGGCGCACGGAGGCGGCGCGGCGGCGGCGCCGCGGCTTGTCCACGCCGAGGCGGCGGCGGCGGCGCGGGTCGCGCGCGCCCTCCGCGCCGGGCGGCGAGCCGCGCGCCGCCGCGGCGGGCAGCGAGATGGGCGGCAGCGAGAACTTGTCCGGCGGCGCGCGGCGGCTCGGCCACACGTCGTCGGCGGCGCGGTCGCGGCGCGCGGGGTGGCGCGGGCTCGGCAGCCGCAGCGGCGGCAGCATGCGGCTGTAGCGCAGCGCGCGCCGCGGCGGCTCGGCGCGCGAGCTGCCGCTCGACGCGAACCACACGTCGCTCGAGAACAGCGACGAGGAGAGCGAGTCGCGGCGCGCGGGCAGCGGCACGGCGCGCACCACGCGCACCGGCGAGCTGGCGCCCGTGCTGCGGTACGACGCCGAGTCGGCGCCCGCCTCCGTCCAGTAGAACGGCGACACGGGCTCCATGTTGAGGAAGGCGCGCGCCACGTGCGGCGGCGCGGCCCCCAGCGTCGGCGGCTCCGGCGACAGCACGCCGAACGGGTGCGTGAAGTAGAACAGGCACAGCGGCCGCCCCTGCCGACAACTGTCTGCTGCACACGGCGAACAAACTGCACACCGCTAGCCGGGAGTTTCCTAACAAACTTTATCATTTTGCGACTTTTCTACGAGCCTGAATATTTTTTATGTTAAAACTATCATCATTCTTTTTTCTGTCACGTCATTTATAATAACACGCATGCAACAACGGGTTCCTCAACAGGAATTCGGGGGACTTACGATCGAATTCAGTACAAAAACCCACCCTCGCCCCGCCTGCACCCCCTCATTTCACTCCGTACAACTTTTGGTTTACCTCTCAGATCGCACTTAGGTACTTTTATCAAACATGCTTGGAAATATGAGCATTATTTTGACAACCTTCTTTGAGATAAATCGAACTTGCTGCACTGTCCAAATATATGCGAGCAGCGGCCGGCAAAAGTTGTATGAAAATCCATATCTGTCGTGTTTAGCGGCCAAAAAATTACATAGAAAACTCATATCTGTCGTGTTTAGCGACCAAATAAATTACATAGTAAACTCATATCTGTCGTGTTATTTAAAAAAAAACACTTTAAAAACGCACTGAAATATATAAAATAATTAAATTGACTTGTATTAGTTACGATATAATGGTTAATTCAAAAAGTGTGGAGCGCTTTTTGGTCTATCTATTGGACTCATCAAGACGAATCATATGAGCCGAAACACGAGGGGTTTACTAGTAGCCACTGCAGAGATCCTCTACCCACCTTCCGGTTGCATCATCAGACCCTCGTCACCGAGTCCAATCTATTGTACTCATCAAGACGATTCATATGAGCCCAAACACGAGGGGTTTACTAGTAGCCAGCGAAGAGATGCCCTACCCACCTTCCGGCTGCATCATCAGATCATGTCGATGATACCAAATTATTGCATTGTCACCGAGACTACATACACATACAAAGTTTCAAGTCGATACGACAATTAGAAGAAGGTGAAAATTGACTTCTAAGATTTGATTACATTGTTAGTTAGTTAGTTAGTTAGTTACAAGTCAAGCTAATAAAAGTGTTTTAAAAATGGAACGATGTTTGCTCCGAAACATGCCAACCAAGATGATAACTTATCAAAGGTTTTACTTAAATTCCGAACCGACTTGCACATAGAAACCTGTTTGTTGAAAATAGAAAACAAATGATAACTTTAACGTGGGGAAAATTTTTTTGTTCGTTGTTCGTCATTGGTTTTGAAAAGTAATTGTAATTGACAAAATGAGTTCAAGTAAAAGGCAATGAGTGAAGTGTGATGCTTTGCTTTTATGCTCACTTTAACGCCACCTGAAATTCAAGAGGTGGCAAGAGCCGAATAGAGAACTTGTTACTACAAAACTTAAAAGAAAAATGTTCTGCCCAGGTACTATTGAGAAATGTACTATACATACCTTGGCCGCAACTAGACTATGATGGACTCACGTATGTGGGCCTCGCCTTCGCCTCGGCCCACATTTACACGCTCGTCCATCTAAAGTCCCTTTTGCTGGCCGTGGCAGTAATGTACTACTAGAGCTCCCAATTACATTTTTTACTTTTTGTACCAATGTATGAATGATAATATGTAATAGTTATTTAGATAACGATCTACGTGCGAAAAGTTTCTGGTTATTAAAAATTAACCCTCTGATTTTGTTGAATGACAGTCGTGTTTCCCATGTTTTGTATGACTGTTTGTTTATTTTCATCATAAACCATTATTATTTCTAATACATTGCACCTTTGCACCTTGCGTGAACGCGTCATCTTTGAGACGTCTTCGCGCAGTACAGTCCACAGTCCACACTCAGGTATAAAATTTAGTACAGCATTATGTTGTTTTCATAAAATACTATTATTGGCTTTGTTATGAGTAGGTATCTATGAAAATTAAATATATCTGTCATTATGCAAAGTACGTTGAGAAATCCAATATACCATAATTATACTGAACCATTGAACCCGTTCTTTGTGAGTGTTCACATAGACTACTCACATACCTCTCGTAGGACACGGCCAGCACGCGGAAGAGGTCTCACAAGCACTTTCACAAGGTAGGAGCGCGGGTACCCGCTAGCCGGGCTGCATGCAGGTCGGGGCGAGGGCGACCAACCTTCAGTTCATCGGTGGAAGTGGACGCGTCGGACCTGCCGCCGTTCATCTTCGGCCAGCTGCACACTCACGGCATGGCAGTCCGCCGCGGCCAGGGCTGCTGCGGTCGCCAGGTTGTTGATTACTGTTTGTAGCACAAGGGCGGTATCTCCAGGGCGCAGCGCGCAGGCGGGCCGTGCCTGGCGCGCGCTGGCACCCCGCCGCGCCTGCGGACCGGACCGGCTCCACCAGTTGCGATGCGACCGCGATTATTATTTTAATGATTGGGAAAGCCACAGAATCGATTGTCGACAGATATGCGATACGAGTATTGTTGCGTATGCCGTGCACTACTTCTAAGTATGTACTACTTACTTTAATTTTTAATTAATTTATATATAATTAATTAATTTTAATTTTGCGAATCAGCGACGAATTTGAATAAATAATACCCTAATATAAATAATAGGACAGGAAAACTTTCTTTTCGAGCCAATTCGACGTCGCTACCACTAACATGAAACATCGCTTTCAAAACACATTCGGCAACATATTCATCGAATCATCGCTAATAACTTAGTAGGTAGATAGATAGATAGATAGATTAAGTCTTTATTGGTAGTTACACCACAATACAGAGAAATTAAATTTAAGACAAAGAACTTAATGGTAAGTGTCACAAAGGGCAGGTACCTACTAAATACCCAAATTTTATTTTTGACCGTGGTGCAATCACTTTACTATACATACCTTACTTAGAGTATGAAATCCGGAACCACCACCACCATACCAGAAGGAAAGAAATGATTTATGTATGTACTTTCATTCAAGATGGAAATATGTTATCGTAACCATCACAACAAAATGTTATATTAACAAACGTGACATCTATAATACAGCACCTTACAAACAACGAAGGGTTTCCGCCAGCAACCAGCAAACTTGAATGTTAAAATGTTCTAGAGATTATAATATAAACCAGTTTAGGTACACACGGCTGTCGGTAGATGTCGCTTTAATGAAAGCCGTATTATTGAAGTCACGCACTTTATTGAGCTATTAGATGATGATATTGTATTCATCATCATCAGCCTATATTAAATTATATTGACAAATCTGTATGCATTGACCTTATCAGATAAGTATTTCTATAATTTATTATGTCATAGGTACGGCTGAGATGATCTCGGCCGTACCATGTATGTTGTTGTTCTATGTATATATATCACACTAATATACAGAGGTGGTATATTAGTGTGATATCTTGGTATTACTAATACCGAATATATCGTTTTAATGATATTAGGGTCCCATACCTAATACGGGGTATTAGTCAAATATTAGTTGAGTTTTTGATATTGGTTTCAATGCATAGTGAATACTTTAAAAAAAAAATTGTATTTACATTTTTTTTTCAGGTTCAGTAGTTTAGGCGCGAAAGCGCATATATTCCGTATACTCCAAAATTATTCCCGCACTTCGGTGCCCCCTCACCGCCTTATCCTATTTTAATTCTAAGTAAATTTTTCTTGGACCGCACGATTGAACCGCGCAGGTAAAGGTCTTCCTGATCCGCGACCGCACTTTACCTATTTCATAGATTCTCCCGGTGCCCCCCCCCCCCTCACCACACCGCGTTTCCCGCTGCGCTGCGGTGCGGTGGTTTTATTTTTCTACTACTACTTACATTTTTAAACTCGTGATATCTTTCGAATGGAATGTCCGAATTGAATGATTCAAAAAGTTATATAAAGGCATTGAAACAGATTTGAATAAGAAGTAATTTATTTTGATAAGGATTAATACCAAGATACAAATAAAGAGCCTTTTCTAGCGGTGGCATTAAAAATTAAAATTTTAAAACAAAAGATCACTTATTGTGGCATAGCTATAATAGTTAGACATATGCTCTCGCGGACTTTTTTGTAGATCTTAATGGGACCTACAAACCCGTAGTACATTATTTTGGTCTAGTGTCAATAGTTTTTGCAGCGCACGCAAAAATAGATTTTCGATTTCACACCTTGGGTTGCAAAATAGCAATTTTCTTACGGAACCCTAATTTTTTTTGAAATAAAATATAGCCTATAGCCTTCCTCGATAAATGGGCTATCTAACACTGAAAGAATTTTTCAAATCAGACCAGTAGTTCTTGAGATTAGCGCGTTCAAACAAACAAGCAAACAAACAAACAAACTCTGCAGCTTTATAATATTAGTATTTATTTATTTATTTATTTATTTATTACAAGGAAAACAAACAGCACATAAGAAAAAGTAACATAAAAACAAAACATAAAACAAATAGGCCTAACAGTTTTCACAAATAGAAGAAGGTTTAAACATGCCAGTAAATAATTTTGTAGAACATAGAATATTAAATCTAATAATGATAAGAGAAAAAACAACAAAAACTAAGGAAAGACATAACAAACATAAACTTTGGTATAAATAAGATAGGATAGAACAATAATAGAGATGACAAAACACATTTTAACACAGAATATAGGTAGACGAAGAAGAAAGTAAAAAGAGAAAAGAGTAAGCCATATCAATCTGTCTTTATTTAGAGAAATAAATAGACAAGTTTTATATATATATATATGTATATATATACTTATACATGTTTATATAATATATAAAGTGAATCTAATAAAGAGATAAATAGAGAGAAGTATATAAATAAAAAATAATAAAATTAGAAATAGAGTAAGAGAAATAAAGAGAAACCTAACACTCTTCAAAAAAAGCAGAGCATGTATATTTTTTGAAGAAATTCTGTCTCGCAGTAAACAAATCCACATCCTTAGAGTAGTTTGCGTTAAATTTTTTACAAACACGAATAAAGTAAGAATTCTGTCTATAATTAGTGCTACATGAATCCACGTGAAGCATAAGATGTTTCCTCCTGGTAATAGCACGAGTAGGTACTTGAAGTTTTATCAAAGACAGAAGATCACTGCATTCAATTTTGTTTTGCACTAGGTTGAGTAGGAAGGTTAGATCGGCGACCTCCCGTCGCTGCGACAAAGGGAGCAGGTGATGGTGCTTACAGCTCAAGATGTAGTCAGTAAATATCAGTCGGTGCCTGTAATTGACAAAACGGAGAAACTTCTTCTGAAGCTTCTCTATTCCGTCAATATACAGTTCATAACGAGGGTTCCACACTTGAGACGCGTATTCCAGTTGACTCCTCACCAAAGAACAGTATAAGATCTTTAAAGACTTGACCGTTTTGAAATCTTTAGTAATTCGGAACATAAATCCTAAGGTCTTTGTCGCTTTAGATGTAATGTTCTCAATGTGCTTATCAAAAATAAGTTTAGAATCGAGAATAACACCAAGATCCCTAACATGATCAGTACGCTGCAGCGACTGCTGGCTAAGCTGATAATTAAAAAGTCTTGCATTGCGGGACCGAATGTCATTAATGAATAACGTAAATAACAGTGGTCCCAATATAGATCCTTGTGGTACACCGGATGGAATAGTAGAGAAGGGCGAATGCGAGGAGAACCCATTTAGAACCACTGTCTGACAACGACCACTAACATATGAACTAAACCATCTGAGAAGATCTCCACGGATGCCTGCTTTTTGTAGCTTGTCAAGCAAAATTACATGATCTATTCTATCAAATGCCTTACTATAATCTGTATATATTGCGTCTACTTGACCTCCAGACTCCATTTCCCTAGATAAATCATCAGTAAACGCTAACAAGTTGCCAACCGTTGACCTGCCCCTTATGAATCCGTGTTGCTGCGGCAGTAAAGTATGTTTGAGTGCAGCAAGTATCTGATTATGCGTTACCTTTTCGATGACTTTGGCTAGGACACAGAGTTTAGAGATTGGTCTATAATTGGCAACTTCGCGCTTGAGGCCTTTTTTATGAATGGGAGTAACAGATGCAGATTTCCAAATTTTTGGCATAACCCCTTCATTAACAGAACGCTTAAACAGAAGACAGACCGGAGCTAATAAGCTACTGGCGCACTTTGATAAAAGTACGGGATGCAAATCATCAGGCCCAGACGACTTATTACAGTCAAGAGATATTAATAATTTGTAAATTTCGTCGTTGTTGATTTCGATTGAACAAATATCAGCAACCGAGGACGAATGAACAATAGATTCAGCTGGAACAAAGTTGGATGTACTAGCAGTGCTCGGTAGGTAGGTGGAGTGGAAAAACTCAGCGAAGGCGTTGCAGATGTCCCCCCCTGCTGTCAAGTTAATATTATTATAAGTCATAGAGGAAGGGTAAGAATTATGTTTCCTATTGGCTTGCACATACGACCAAAATGCTTTGGGGTTATTTTTAATAGAGTTTTCAGTGTTTCTTATATAATTATTATAGCATTCTGTCTCCACTCGTTTGGCTCGCTGACGTAAGACACTAAATGCATTAATGTTGGATTTATTAGCATAAACTTTGAATTTACTATGTAACTTATTTTTTTCTTTTAGAATTTTTATTAGTGCGGGCGAATACCAAACAGGGTACTGGCGTGAATGAATGAGCTTGGAAGGAACGTATTTGTCTCGCAGACCAAGAAGTATATTATTAAATGACTCAACCGCCTCATCCACTGAGCCGCAAGACAGTAATGACTGCCAGTCGTGGTCATCTAGTTCGTCGCATATACTAGAATAATCCCCTTTTGAGTATTGATACTTTAGTCTAGGGCTAGGTTTTAGAGCGGGCAAATCTATAAAATTTGGTTGACAAATGAGCGCAGGGTGATACGAGTCCTCGTCTACCAAGTATAGATAAGTATAGATTTGCCGCGCGCATCGCTGCGATATTAGCGGCCGGCGCCAACGATCGCCGTATCGACTATCGTGAATTTCTCGTATTCGTATGATTTGACTAATACATGTGCTAATACCTCGGAGCTAAATATTGTGTATTGGTATATTATAATACGGAATACTTGGCTCGTATTATAATCCCTATACCTAATATGAGTATATTAGTTACACCTCACCTCTAGAATATATACGCCTTCACGCCTAAACTACTGAACTGATTTTCGATGATGGCTCAGTGGTAGTGACGTCGGCTTGCGATCCGTAGGACGTGGGTTCGAATCCTACAATGAGCTTGAGCTTTCGGTGAAGGAAAACATCGTGATGAAACCATAGCTTGGTGGTAGGGTATTTTATAGTACTCGCCTGGCTAGCTGCCACCCTCTTGTTAAGAATCTGTCGCCAAGCACCTATCGGTGTATTCCGGCAGCCTCACTTGAGAGACAGTTCCCAGTCCAGGTGTAGCGTGGCGCCATCCTCGACCACATCGTCACTTAACATCAAGTGACTTGTGGTCAAACGCTACCCTGTAAATAGTAAAAAAAAAATGAAATTCGGTACATAAATAGTTTGATCCCTGGGGAAGGACATAGGCTACTTTTTATCGCGATAAACTGTAGCCCACGCGGGTGAAACCGCGGGGAACAGCTAGTTAAATATAAAATCAACTGAATATTAATGTAATATTTTATAAGAAAAAATATTAGGCAATATAAAGAAAAATCTAGTTAGTAACTTGAAAAAATAATAACATGACATTTATCCCAAAATGTTTAAAAAATAAATGGCCTCCTGTGCGACGCCGACGCCGGGATGGGCCGCGTTATTAGATTAGGTCTGATAGCACTTATTAATTTTATATCAAGTGCGTATAATATAGCTATTATTGTATGTAGAATTGTAGATGACGATTATCATTCGAATTACATATTATTATGTATAACCTATCTGTATTCCCGCCTTTTTTGATAGTGTGTAGTAGAATGTACGCGCGCGAGCACGTCCCCACGCTCCGTCTCGATGCGTTCCGATCCACGTAAATATTATGAGTAGGTACTGTCGATGTACGCACAATTAGTAACTGTGGTGAAACGAATAATTGTCATGATTTAGTGCACTGTGTCAGTGATAAAAGAAATTTATTAGTTACGCTTTCATTTTATATCTAGGCCAGCCAGTGTTTCTGATTAGATAAAAAATACGTAAACAGAATAGATACAAACATCTTCTAACAATTGTGTCACCATTTAATACACGTATAATTAACATAGCTTAGTTCATTACGAACCAATGTAGATAATTACTTATTTAATATTACCACATTGAAATTCAGATTCAAGTTGCTAAAACTAAATAATTTCCTTCACATATTTTGTATAGGTACTACTTGGTCTCTATCCTCCTCCTAGTTCAATGTAAGTATACCTACTACCCAACACACTACTAGAGAGCTAAACGCTTCATGGGCAACCAAGCCCCTACGCTTGCTTTTAAACAGTTACGGCAGTCATCAATGCTAATAATTCCAATCCAATGTCATTGCATTGTTGCTGCGGACCGCGGGCCGTCACCCACTGCGCCGGTGGGAGCTTCCAACCAACTCTTCCAATAGTACCTACCTACTATGTAAATATACTGAGTAGGTACCTTGCCTTGCCTTGCCTTTGTACCTTGTATTACGTTATTGAAACAATCACATCATGCAAATTACTGATAAAATTAATAAGGTATCGCGGTATCGAGTGTTACAACACTTACAACAAAGTACTTGTATTGCTATAGCATACCTACTATAAACTATGTTCACATATCGAGTTAAATAATTGTACCCAGCAAAAATATTACTAAAATCTAACCTAAGTGTGCTTGCAGTATTAATGAACGAATCAATCAAATCATTTAGGTGTTTGCTACATAGAATACATAAGCCGGTAGACGGGTAGAGTAGCCCACTAGAATACCTACTATTAACTATATGCCGATATAAACAGATTTAGCGGACCAATTGAGTGCTAAATTTTGGAAGAGTACGAGTATATTAGCTGGCACCGGGAGCAAGTTTACTCTGCCATTTAAAATTCAAGAAAACACTGGTTAGTAGTTATAGTAGGTACTAACAAATTATTTTACAGTTGACTCTACCCGTGTACCCTTGCCGGTTTAGTCGCAATGTCCGACTGGCGGCCGTTCTCAAAGAAGCTTTATGAAAATAAACCGAAATGTCAGACGAACATAGCGAGCACCACTAGCACTCTCTTCGACGTAGGAACATCCCATATTTAAGCGCAATCGAAGAGTTTCAACTGCGCGTATCTAATCTATAGACTTGCAGAAGCAAAATTAAAACTAAGTAGGTACTATTTATAATAACCGGTGTTGATGTAGAGTCCACCGGCGGGGGCGGGGGCCTACCGATCCACTTAGGAAGAACGTTTCATTGATTGAATACGATTGATGAGCAGCTGGTAGCAGTACGGTCGCGGAGCTAACTCTCGCGCCGCAGCGCACATCTGTGCTCGTGCTGTGAATGCTATCTTGTTAATTGTTGTCAACGATGTCAACGACCGTTCATTTAAGATGTCCATGCGTTGCGTGACACGTGACGCGCTGCAATGCGTTATTGTCCACATGGAGCGCATACCTACGCTACCGGGTTGCGGGTCAGTACCGGACGCCGCTCGGTAGTTCACGGGCAACGCTTTTTGCTTGATAACTTATTCACATGATTGCTGTTATCTTTTTGCTGATTAAAGTTGATAAAACTCTTTTATCTTACCGCAGTCGTCGTTACTTGATTTAAATACTTAGCACTTACCAAAAAGAATAGCGAAACCATGTGCATACATTTTGTAATCATTCGCAGTCGCGTTACAAACGCTGTATGCAACCGCGATACACTGAAGAACCCTTGCACCCAGCGATGCACTGTACCTATATTATACAAACTCAAGTTCGAGGCGACTGCCTGCAGGGCGTAACATTGAAAGCCGTCAAGGTGAACCACGTACCCACTTACACCTAAAAATAACTGAGATACCAAACCGCATCGCATACGTAGGGCGCACCGCGGCCGCACTCGCTGAAAAACAAAAACACTTTCACGTGTCGTGGAATTAATAATACCTACTCTAAATGTTACATAAGAGAATACCTACTTCCATAGGAGTAGAGGTATAAAAGTGTGTATGTTCCCTATGGATTCTAAACGGCTGAACCGAATATGATGAAAAATTCCATTCGTGTTCAGGTTAGCCCAGGGTAAGTTTGGTAGCGACCGGATCGAGTTTTTTTTTTGTTTTTCTTTATTCACCATAATTAATTCATCCTGGATTCCTGGCTATTATACAGAAGAGCTATAGATATTATTATACATGACTAGTTGCGCCCCGCGGTTGCACCCGTGTCTTCCGGCGGTATCCCGCAGGAACCTTGTTCCGGGATAAAAGTACCTAGCCTATGTGTTAATCCAGGGTATAACTGTATAAGCTATCTCCATTGCAACTACTTAGATCGAAACATCGATACTAATTTTATACCTACTGCCTAGGTATTTATCTAAAAACACAATTAGGTATTTAATAAGATGACTTGCTGGCCTATTAGATATTTGAACAATTCTCATTCATCTCTATTGTAGCAATAGGAAACGTACTACTTTTTTATACCATGCGTGTACACATCATGAAGATAATTATTTATGGAAGTGCAAAAAGTGTGTTCGTGAGACAGGATAGATGATGTCATCCCAGTCACCAGCACCATCCCCAGCGGCGGGCGTGGGCCGGAAGTTCACGTGGGTGGTGGAGGTTGGGGACGCGCCGCCGTTTACCTTCGCGCCCTACGAGAAACACCTTCACTATACCAAAAGTAAGTGCCTACATTACCTACCCTACCCACTTTAATATTATTTTCCCAGTGTAGGGTGAAGGAAAACATCGTGATGAAACCCGCTAGCTTGGTGGTAGGGTATTTTCTAGTACTCGCCTAGCTAGCTACCACCCTCAAGTAAATAATCTGTCGCCAAGCACCTATCGGTGTTTTCGGCAATCGCACTTGAGATGTAGCGTGACCTTTGACCACATCGTCATACCCTCTAAGCTCTCCTAACTCTTTTACCGCCATCTAGTGTTAGCTAGTTATTTTTTTCTTCAGCATTTTTTTTTTTTTGTTTTGTAATGGCGTCACACGATTAGTGTATTTGCCAGTGTCAAGTATAAAAGATTTCAAACTCAGACGGCCTTATTACAAAAAACTAAATAAACCTTGGTTTAAACCTGGCCTAACAAGTCCAGGCTTATCTGCAGAACCATGGTCTAAATTTATCCGTATTACAAAACCTAAATAAACCGTGGTCTTCTTAGTATCGACATTTGAACCATGGTCTATAAATCAACCACAGATTGATGCAAAATTTTATTCGTTCACCATGATATCGTTCTTTTGCAACGTTCCGTATGCACAGAATAGATACCTTTTTTAATACGCTAATTATTATTATGATACATAAGAGTGTTAAAAATATTTGTACTTTGTTATTTTGCATGGAACACAGTTTTTTGTTTAGGTTTAAAGCACATTACCTGCCGTATTAATAAGGTACTGATAATAGATCTGAGTACCTACGTGTAACGAAACGTAACATTCTCGAGCGATGAAACCTTATAATATAATCTCTACTAGGTATTCCCTACTACATGCGAAAGTAGTCGCTTTCACGTCTAAACTACTGAACCGATTTAAATGAAATTTGGTTCGGCGATAGTTGGAACCCTGAGGAAGGACATAGAATACTTTTTATTGCGATAAACTGTAACCCACGCGTGTGAAACCGCGGGGAACGGCTAGTAATAAATGAAACCATTATTAGCTAAACCAAATTTTATGTTATAGGATATTACTTCGAGAGATGATTGCACATTCACGCCACATAATCGAGGACAAAAGCACGAAAGCTTTCTCCAATATTATAAAGGCTCAATAGTGGAAGAATAAGCATAGCAAAGAATGGGTTAACAAATAAAAAATAGGTTTAAAATATGTTATTTTAATCAAGTGTCTTTCAATAAACTGCCTTCTTCTAACATTTCCACGTGGGTACATTGTTTTCCACTGATAAAACTAGCTTCAGATGTCTTAATTTTCATCAAGCCTACTATGAAACACATCTTCGTAATGCACAAACCACTTGTATTTGTGGAGACACAGGGCATCATAAAGCATATTATCTAGCTAGATCTTCTCTTAATAAGTCCACTATTTTCATCGCATAACGTGTATTAAACCTATATTTTCGCCTAAAATTTTCATTGAATAATTCCATGAAGAGATTGATTAGATCACGATTTATGTGTTGTCGTGGCGTTCGTAACAACTCAACAGCTTCAATATCTTCAATGTCACTTAAATCGATCATTTTAATATCCATTTTCGGTGTAAACAACAAAACACAATAAGAGAGACCCTTGGTCCGTGGGGTCCTAGCGCTTTAAGCCTTTTTAAGGAAATAACAAAAAGGTTAGTCGACATCACCGGAGACCGAAGATCTGGCAGCTACCTGGGCCAAAGAATTAGTCTAGCCATTCAAAGGGGGAACGCTGCCAGTATCTTCGGTACCTTGCCTAAAGGGACTTCTTTTAATAATGTATTTTAGTTATTAGTTTAGATTTATTTGTTTTTATTTCTTTGTTATTTTTAGTTTGAAGTAATAAATCAGTTACAAACACAATAAAAAAGATGCACCAAAAAAACGTTGTCTAACCTAAAAGACAGAACTTTGACAGACAGAGGCGACTTAGACCATGGTTTTATCGCTTAAACTAGGGACCGTCGAGGTTTAGCGTTAAACCATGACTTGGTCTATGGTTTTTCGAAAAACCACGTTTTGTAATATCATTTTTGTCTAAACCTTGGTTTAATAGAGGTTTAAACCAGGGATTTTAGTTAGACCACGTTTTGTAATAAGGCCGAGAGAGTTGAATCAAGTTTAAATGATGATGGTGATGATGATGATGAGATGATGGGATGAGGATAGTGTTTAAGTAAAGTAGTGGCGCTTTACTTAAACTTTACACGGACTTTTTTGGAGCAACTTGAAAAGTCACTTTCACAACTTTATTTCAATTTCCCACACTCGTACACATTAACGGACACATAATGGTTCATAATCCACCAATATTACACATTATCACTCGAAGAAACACAAGTTTTGGAAATAAAAACAAAATTTTCACGTTGACAATTCAATTGCCGCCAAAAAAGTCATTCTTCAGCATTGGACCGTGATATCAATCACGTGACAAGCAACCATAGACATACGAAGGCAGTGCAAAATGAACGAACGAGTTGTAAAAGAAAGAGCAATCGAAGATAGAAAAGGACAAAGATAGAGTCTGAGAAGACAAAAAATACGATAGATGTATTGTAAATATAGTTCAAATCATTCAAATAGATGGCGTTAGCGACACATGGAGCCAGCTAATTCACTAGCGAAAAAAATCTTTCATAATTATTTGGCAAATCTGTCATGCATGATTTGTTGTTAAATTGTTAGATACCGAACGTGTATGACTCAGTAAAGCAGTGTAGCGTCAGATGAGTCAGTTGGTGGACTGAGTTGCAATAACGTCATGACTGGCACGCAAATATTTTTTATTTTCAGCCTTCCGCTGCTGAATCGTGTTTGTCTGTATGATCTACATTGCCTCAATTTGCTTTTTTAATGAATAAATGTGTAAAAATATATACTCACGTAGCGCTAGCGCCATCTATCAATGGTGAAGGAACTGTGTTTGTTTATGCTGTCAGAAAACGAATAAACGAAGCTGATAGAATGGGCTCTGCCTACTTCATTCATTCAATTTCATTCATTCAAGTCAAACAATCTGTGGCATTCTGTGGTTAAGTTTCAACTTTTCCAAGTTTTCGGAATTGGTTTCAAAGATAGTGGGTTGGATGTTACTTTGACAGTCAGATGGCGATGTTTTTCACGCTTTTTAAAGTTATTTCGTGATCTTTAATTGTTATTTTGTGTGACTGTGAAGAGTTAGTGAAAGAATTGTGCGTGAATTAATCGGGGACGCGACCGCAGCGTCAGCCACCGGAGTGCCACTCGGGCCTTGTTTTGAAAAGTTTGGACAAAGTTTCGAGTCGGGAGCGGTGGTGCGTGCGCGCTGTGATGTCTCACGAAAACTTTTTGTCGTCAAAAAAAGTGTACTAAAAAGGGTTCGTCGGAGAGACCCAAGAAAATGGAGTCGAGCTACGTAGGTAAGTGTCTGGGGCGACGGCTGCGGGAGCCTGGGACCTTGATATCAATGCCGCGGCGAAAGTGGCAGCGCCTACAGTGGCGTCGCGAGCGGCTGCGGCCGGCAGATCCTCGGCGTGGTATCTTATCAGGCCGCCGACGCTGTGTACACACCCTGATAAAGCGGCACAGCTCTCTTCTCGCGCTCGCACGAGATTATCCTCCGGCGTGTGATAACATGTCGCTCGCGTTCCACTAATAATTATTATAGGTCACACTCATCATAGATTATGTCTAAAACTATCTTAAGTTTGACTCTGTTATTATTAAAAAATTAGAATAAAAAAAAAAAAATATTTTATAAATTTCTTTGACATTGCATGAATTGTTGTTGTTGTTGTTTGTTGTTTTGAATTTTTATTTTTGTTTTGTTTTCTGGCCTTTATTTATTACTATTGTTAATTTTATTTTTCTATTATTATTGTTTTATATTTTTATTTTTGAATGTTTAAAATTATTTAGGTGTGGCTTTCGCCGTCTAAAATAATGTAACAATAAACAAATAAATATAAGATTCCTGTTATGTACTTACACAATCGTACTTTACCCAAAGATTTAGAAGAGTTCAGTACCATTCCAGAGCTGCTGGCCCATGTCACTATGCATTCAGTTTAAAGAACCTACGTTTGAATGAAGCTACAGGTACGTATATACCAAACTTTATAGCCATGCAGAGTAGGTTGTAACTTATTTGAAACAAGATGTGGCCCTACAGTTTCACCCGCGTGGATCCACTTTCAGTGATATCTGAATTTTAAAATTTTTACGCAATATTTAAATTTTTTTTTCATAAGATAGATAGATTGAGGACTATTTGTGCAAATAAACAAATTTTTGAAGAAAATAATGCGGTTTTGTCTGGCCTCCAGCCTTTCTTGAGTTTTGCTCTTAGCATCACATTAAGCAATTCATATTCATATTCAATCGTTTATTGCATTGATATGTTAGTATACAAGAGATCTTAGTGGTTAAGATTAGCAAACATATGGACCCGAATAGGGTATAGCAATGCATGCATGCATTTTTATTTAAATAGATATGAAATGATATGATATATGACATGATACATCATTCAAAATTGTAATTGGAAACAGTAAGAGCTAGTTGTGGTGTGAACACAGTATCCGTCATGCACCAATTATTGCAATGAAGAAAGCTGTATGAAATCTTGGCAGAGCTCGCCTTACTGCAGATCATATTCTTATTTCCCTATGCAACAGGTTTGCTACTTGTAACACTCCCCGCTTGCTCAATGGTAGCTCACAGGCTTTTCTATTTATTGACTAGTTTGTCTCTTGATACAGATGTGGTTCTATGGGTATTGTTAGTAAACACGGGCCTCCTGTCTGCCTGTTTTTAACATAAACAGTTGCTTTTTATTTCTCTTCATTCCATTAATTTCAATTTGTTTTATGAGTTTTTGCCAAAGGAAATTTGTTTTAATATCTATCATGTTTGAAAGAAAGGTGGTTATAAAAAACATATTTAAATAGCAGACAAGTTGGAAAGGAAGGGAGGGGTATACTACATTGTAGGACTCTTTGTCTATTACCAGGAAAAATGAGCTAGGTATGTTAGTGTCTGGACTGCATAACTTCAACAATGTTGCTCTAGGGCTAGTAGGTAAAGAAATAAATACAGAAAAAAACAAGAATACACTTTATTATGTATGAATTACTGACTGCACAGGCGAAACAGGCAAAGATTTTTATAACCTGAAGTTTCTCAAAACCTTAAAAAAAGCCCATTAAAAGCCCATTAAATGTAAAAGTTAGATAATGTTGCGGACTTTGTTGTAGAGACCTGCTGGACCTCTTATGTTTCTTTCATACATAACATCAACTTGAATCAAATAGCTGCTTGGTTGCCAGTGCAACCTGATGAAACAGCCCGCTGTCTCATTCTCACCTCGTCTCAGACATATGTCGTGATTTCTTACTGAAAACTCTACTTTATCTGAATAAATATAGCCTATGACACTCGGGGATAATTTAGCTCCCTATTAGTAAATTTGCTTTCAGAATTGGTTTTGTAGTTTAGGAGTTGCCCTCCACACCTAAACAAACAAACAAATGTTACCTAATTTTAATATTAACAGGTTAATTGTTATATAGTAGTTTCAAGGAAGAGCGGCACGCGCCGGGACCCGCATCAATAAGTAACAATGTATGTATCGTTTGTCGGCGAGACACGCGAGCGCTCGGGCGCCTCCGCGGCCGCGGCCGGGGCGTCACTACGGGCCCTCATGAGTAGCAACACCTAATGAGGCGATGCGGTTGGCGTTCCACGAGACAAGTGGCTCCGACGTGCTACTTGACTATATCACGTAATGTGCCGCGCACGGTACGCGGCGGTTGTATAATACTTGCTATCTTGTTCCTATAATATTAATGTATACCAATCTGGCGTTCGAACCATAGATGTGCGGGTAGCGCCTACCTCGGCGAGTCATGTGGACATCAACATAACGAAACAGTACATATGGGTCATTACGGAAATTAGATTTATTTCAATTGACTTCTCTTACTAGCCACTTGGCATCCCCTTATTTAGTAAGTTCGGCAATAAAAGTCGGGTAGGTACATAACAGAAGAAGCCTGCTTGGGCAATCTCTGCAAAACGCGGCTGAGCTGATCTTGCAACTGATCATCTTAGGCAAGTGCGGCCAAACTTTAGCGGTAAAATATTAATAATTGTAATCACACATCACCACCATTATAAATTCGAAAGTTGATTTTTAAAACACTTTTATTAGCTTGACTTGTAACTAACTAACTAACTAACTAACAATGTAATCAAATCTTAGAAGTCAATTTTCACCTACTTCTAATTGTCGTATCGACTTGAAACTTTGTATGTGTATGTAATCTCGGTGACAATGCAATAATTTGGTATCATCGACCTGATCTGATGATGCAGCCGGAAGGTGGGTAGGGCATCTTTGCAGTGGCTACTAGTAAACCCGTCGAGTTTGGGCTCATATGAATCGTCTTGATGAGTCCAATAGATTGAACTTGGTGACGAGGGTCTGATGATGCAACCGGAAGGTGGGTAGGGCATCTCTGCAGTGGCTACTAGTAAACCCATCGAGTTTGGGCTCATATGAATCGTCTTGATGAGTTACTGGGTATATAAAAGTACACAACCAAAAAGCGCTCCACTCTTTTTGAATTAACCATTATATTCGTAACTAATACAAGTCAATTTAATTATTTTATATTTTTCAGTGCCTTTTTAAAGTGTTTTTTTTATTTTACTCAACGCATTTGGGATAACAGAAAGTCCGCGGGTGTAACCGCAGGCGCAGCTAGTTTGATATTATGTATGAAGGTGTCGAAAACCGATAAGATTCCCTTGACCTTTGGCACCGTCCCACATGTGCAGCGTCACGAGGCGGCGCGCGGCCGGTGACGTCATCGCGCTAATTTCTTGATGGGATGAGTAACCGCTGCGCCACCACGCAGTACGCCAGTGTTGCAGTCTGCTCTCATACAGTGCTCATACATACAGTGCTCCGCGCGATCACTCAAATAGTCGGTGACACTATACTACACTATTATACACATGCAACTGAGGCATCCAATTTGTATCACTTAAATTTATTCTGGTCATCATACATCGTGTGACTGTACGATAAATAGTTCTGGCCATAAATACAATGAAGGCTATTAACTCGATCGTGTTGTTCGTTACAAATAGCTATAAGGCACAGAATAGATAGATAGCATAAGGACTCTGTTAGTTTTGTTATCGCTTTATCAGGCAGAAAGCAGATTGATGTAGAAACATAGCTGGGTGTTCGTGTTGTGTCGCACGCACGCGCCAAAAGTGGCGGCCGAGCGCCTCTGTAATGAAGAGAAATTAGCGGTCGGCGAGCAAGCGCGGCGCGGCGGAATGTCGCAGCGCCGGCCGCACCTCGCGCACATCTCCGCGCTTATCTTTTGTGCACATTTGCTGTTTTGGCAATGTTCACTTTTTGCCCAGCACGCACAACATTTCAACACGATTAAAGTTACAGCACTTACGTATGGTTAGGTATTATACAGGTTTTTTTTTACTATTTACCACAACGTTTGACCACAAGTCACCTGATGTTAAGTGACGATGTGGTCGAAGGGGGCATCACGCTACACCTACTGGCTCTCAAGTGAGGCTGCTGGAACACACCGATAGGTTCTTATGAGGGTGGTAGCTAGCCAGGCGAGTACTAGAAAATATCCTACCACGAAGCGAAAGGTTGAGTTCAAGCAACGTGAACGGGGCGTTGTCGAGGCGTGGTCGACGCGGCCGCAGTGCAGCCCCCTCGGAAGGGAAGCGACGCATAGACAGAGCTACATATTCAAGTTCAAGCAACGTGAACGGGGCGCTGTCGAGGCGTGGTCGACGCGGCCGCAGTGCAGCGCCTTCGGAAGGGAAGCGACGCATAGACAGAGCTACATATTCAAGTTCAAGCAACGTGAACGGGGCGCTGTCGAGGCGTGGTCGACGCGGCCGCAGTGCAGCGCCCTCGGAAGGGAAGCGACGCATAGACAGAGCTACATATTCAAGTTCAAGCAACGTGAACGGGGCGCTGTCGAGGCGTGGTCGACGCGGCCGCAGTGCAGCGCCCTAGGAAGGGAAGCGACGCATAGACAGAGCTACATATTCAAGTTCAAGCAACGTGAACGGGGCGCTGTCGAGGCGTGGTCGACGCGGCCGCAGTGCAGCGCCCTCGGAAGGGAAGCGACGCATAGACAGAGCTACATATTCAAGTTCAAGCAACGTGAACGGGGCGCTGTCGAGGCGTGGTCGACGCGGCCGCAGTGCAGCGCCCTCGGAAGGGAAGCGACGCATAGACAGAGCTACATATTCAAGTTCAAGCAACGTGAACGGGGCGCTGTCGAGGCGTGGTCGACGCGGCCGCAGTGCAGCGCCCTCGGAAGGGAAGCGACGCATAGACAGAGCTACATATTCAAGTTCAAGCAACGTGAACGGGGCGCTGTCGAGGCGTGGTCGACGCGGCCGCAGTGCAGCGCCCTCGGAAGGGAAGCGACGCATAGACAGAGCTACATATTCAAGTTCAAGCAACGTGAACGGGGCGCTGTCGAGGCGTGGTCGACGCGGCCGCAGTGCAGCGCCCTCGGAAGGGAAGCGACGCATAGACAGAGCTACATATTCAAGTTCAAGCAACGTGAACGGGGCGCTGTCGAGGCGTGGTCGACGCGGCCGCAGTGCAGCGCCCTCGGAAGGGAAGCGACGCATAGACAGAGCTACATATTCAAGTTCAAGCAACGTGAACGGGGCGCTGTCGAGGCGTGGTCGACGCGGCCGCAGTGCAGCGCCCTCGGAAGGGAAGCGACGCATAGACAGAGCTACATATTCGGGCGGATAGCTAATGTGCGTGGAGCTCGTTAGTATGCAACATTCGTCACGGTAAGCGGGAGTGGGCCGCGCTCCCCGCGCGCTCGGAACTAGGAACCGCTTAGCGGCGTGATAGCGCTCACTTACGGTGTCAACGAAATTAACATAACCGAATGGCACACTGCGACTGCGGTGCGGAGGTGCGGACACACTCTGCCCATTAACTGTTAATTGTCTGTCACGTCAATTGTCGTATTCCTCTGAAATTACATGTTGTCACCACGGTATTTGTGTGTTGGATGGATGTGTCGTTCAGAGCATCCAATACTCACGTAGAGCTAGCGAAGAATGCATTACATTAATTAAATCAAGAACATTTTTAAGTTAGGTTATTAAGTATGAAAGGTGGTTGAAACAAGAAGAGAAAAAAAGAGTCGCGCAATTACGTGGCGGCGGCGCACACAAGTTGCGTATATAAACTCGACCTTGCTCACCCGCACCACCGAATGACGACGCCTACAAACTCACGACACACTCAAATGTTGTGTCAACTTGTTGAATTGAGTGAGGTTACGAGAACGGAACGACCATCTTTTGTAGCGGTATGGTATTGGTGTTATTGATATGCGTTTCTTATTTATTTTGATGATATGTTTGTATTAGCACGGAGCGTTGCGCAAATACTTGCAAAGTACAAATAGGTATTATATACATGAAATAAATGGGTGAAAGTAATTTTGAAGTGGATAAGTGATGCAACAATGACCTCTTTACTATACAATACAACTGCCCATATTATGTTCTGCTATCGTCGAAGTATTATACAAAGCGGGAGTAGCGCTCGGGTGTCTGTGGACACTGTTGAAGCCGCATCATTCCATTTCTAGGTAGCATTCCTTAGTTTGGTTTTCGTACACACCCATAATGATACATACATACTTGATAGTTTACATGGGTAGATTAAATAGCATTGATATAATTTCTCTTTTTAATAATTCTTTGTTCTGCCACAAAGAAAAATACCGCTCCCCCAATCGCGAGGGAGCTCGACACCATACACTGAGCCTACTGATATATTTGTAACGTTTGGCTATTAGAGCCGCCAGTTACTTGTCTTGACACGTGGCTTGTAATAATGCCCATAGTTACAGTATTTAGTTTTATCGAGTAGGAGGTACGAGCTGGAGCTAGGTACCTGATAACGTAGTTACGGCGCGAGGTATGCGCATACTTAGCGAAGGTCGGCTGGCGAGCCGGCGCGGCGCGCCTGAGATTATGCAAGAACAACAACGAGACAATAATGTTTACCGATGCGCAGCCGCGGGATGTCGGCCGCCGCCGGCGCCGGCATCCAGTCCGCGGTGCGCTACTCGGCAGGACGCCGCCCACCACACAAGGAATGATAACCCTTCTGAAAACTTGCGAGGCGCTGTTTACTCCGCTCGATGGTGGAAGTGAACTTTGTGAGCGCTCCTCGTCGACCGCACACGAGCGGTGCACCGCGCACTCCCTTTTTGAACGTTTGCGAATCTCATTCATTGTGATTCTCAACTTTCTGCACCAATAACCCTCCTATCAATAGCTAGACGCGATATTTGTATGCGCGTGGTTTTTTTGTAGAGTCCACGCATAACATATAAGGTTTATTTATCGGAAGGCGGCTGCACCCTGTACGCCGGCAGGGACGGCAGCGGCGTCATGTGTCGGGTCGCCCTCTTCCCTCTCATATGGTCGAGGAGAGCGATGGCTGGCACATGCGTCAACTCGTGAACGGGTGCTGCTTGTGGGGTCTGGTCTGCTTTGGTTGTGATCCCGCAACTCGTTAATATTCATGTTCCCATATCCCAATGTGTACAACCAAACAAGAGAAATCTTCTTATTAGTAAAGCTAAATAAAAAATATCGGACTATTAGATGACAAAAAAAAGCTTGGGATTTTAGTGAACTTGCTCCAATTCAATCAATTAGTAATAAGAATAAAATTGTCAATGTGATCGCGCCAAAAAAATTACCTGCCGGGCGTTTCTTGCCTGTTCTTTTGCCGGCGTAAGGAGGTTGGAACAGGCGTAGCTAGTTTTAAGTTGACGTTTTAAAGTGATCACAATGTATCCTATTGAATAAACATATTTTTGAGTTTGAGTTTGAGTTTGGTCCGCGATCTATTTCACGTTACTCACGCTCTGTTACTGTATTGTTTCAGATGAGAGAGAAGATGTCCAGAAGAAAACCTTCGCCAAATGGATAAACTCCCAACTGGTGAAAGTAAGAGAAGCGTTATTTTATTTGCTAGCATTAAAGTTCATTATAAATAAAACAAATTATAAAAAAACAGTGGAGGCGGTATTGTTTTCAATAAATTAAAATTAAGAAAATATATCCCTGACGGGGCGATAATTTTTCAAAGTTCGTTAGTTTAGTACTAGCCATAGCGGTCGGAGCTTATCTCAGGCGGCACGGCATCGAGGCGGGCGGTAACGTGTCGCGGTGTGCTTCCAGAACGACAAGCCGCTGGTGGAGGACCTGTTCCTGGACCTGCGGGACGGGGAGATCCTGCTGTCGCTGCTGGAGATTCTCACCGCGCAGCAATATGTGAGCATGGTAGTGAGGTTGCGGGCTCGCGCTGCGCCGCCCTGCAACCTGCCTGCGTGTGTGTACAGAAGCGGGAGCGCGGCCGCATGCGCGTGCACCACATCAACAACGTGAACACGGCGCTGCGCGTGCTGGCCGCCAGCGGCGTGCGCCTCGTCAACATCAGCAGCAACGACGTCGTCGACGGGAACCCCAAGCTCATACTCGGTAACCGACCGCGCCCCTCGCGCCGCCCGCGCCGAGCTCGATGCACGACGCCCGCGTGTTGCAGGTCTCGTGTGGAGCATCATCCTGCACTGGCAGGTGCACTACCACCTGAAGGAGCTGATGGCGGAGCTGCACCAGACCAACCTCGAGAAGACGCTGCTGGCGTGGTGCCGCACGCACACGCAGGTGGGTGGCGCCGCCGCGCGCCCGGCTCGCCCGGCGCGCGCCCACTCGCTCGCTCCCTTGCAGAACTACGCGGGAGTGAACGTGACGAACTTCACGACGTCGTGGGCGGACGGGCTCGCGTTCAACGCGCTGCTGCACCGCTGGCGGCCGCACCTGTTCGACTTCGCGGCCGTGGCGGCCCGCGCGCCCGCCGCGCGCCTCGACCACGCCTTCGCGCTGGCGCACGACCACCTCGCCATCGACCGCCTGCTCGACCCGGAGGGTGAGCCGCGCCGCCCGCCCCCGCCCGCCCCCGCCCGCCGCCCGGCCCGCCGCTGACGCGCGCTCTCCGTGCTTGCAGACGTGAACACGCCCAACCCGGACAAGAAGTCGATCATGATGTACCTGATGTGCCTGTTCCAATCGCTGCCGCACTCCGGCGACGACGTGGCCGAGCTGGCGCCCTCCGAGCCCCCGGAGCCGGGCGCGCCCGCCGAGGTGCCCGCGTCGCGGCCGCTGTCCACCGCCACCACCGGCTCGGCGGAGCTGGGCGGGTACTACGCCGCCTTCGAGGAGGTGCTGGCGTGGCTGCTGGAGGCGGAGGAGCGGCTCGCGGCCGCCGCGCCGCACCCCGGCGCCGACCTGCAGAGCGTCAAGGAGCGCTTCCACGAACACGAGGTGCGAGCCGCCGCCGCCGACCGGGCGCGCGGGGCGCGGGGCCTGCACCGCTCCGCTCCGTTGCAGAAGTTCCTGCTGGAGCTGTCGGAGCACCAGGGGCGCGTGGGCTGCGTGCTGGAGGAGGGCGCGCGGCTCATCCTGGAGGCGGGGCTGTCGCGCGAGGAGGCGGGCGAGGTGCGGCTGCAGGTGCGGCTGCTCAACCAGCGCTGGGAGGCGCTGCGGCGCGGCGCGCTGGGCACGCAGGCGCGCGTGCACGCCGCGCTCATGGCGCAGCAGCGGGCGCAGCTGGAGCACTTCCGGCAGTGGCTCACGGCCACCGAGGACCGCATGTCGCGCATGGGCGCGCCGCGCGGCGACCCGGCGCAGCTGCAGGCCGCGGCCGCGCTGCACGCCGACCTGCGCAAGCAGCAGCCGCAAGTCGACGCGCTCGCCGACTGCGTCATCGTCGTCGACGACGACACCCACGCCGCCAGTGAGTGCCGCGTCTCTCTCCTCCACTCCATCTCCTGCTGCTTCTAATACTGTTGATCCCGGGGGCGCTCAGTTTTCCCCTGCTGTAGTACCGGTTTGCAATACTCTAGGTAACATTCCGATTACTGATGATGCGATCACAAAGTCACTTATGAAATTAAAACCTATTCTAGGAACCGGGTCCGATGGCTTACAATTAAGCATTTTTGTTTGCGCGTTGTATCTTCCTATTATTGGACTTACAACATGTCCGCGTTTATTGTTTCTTTTATTTGTGTTTGTTAGGGGGAAGTCTGTTGTTAACAAAATAAAATAAAAATAGAATCTATCTATCCTCCGCGGCGCAGACGTCACGGAGATCGAGGACCAGCTGCGCGCGCTGAGCGAGCGCTGGGCGCACACGTGCCAGTGGACCACGCAGCGGCTGCAGCGCCTCACGGAGCTGCACGAGGGCCGGGCGCGGTTGGACGCCGAGCACAAGCAGCTGCTGAGCGCGCAGCGCGACCTGGAGGCGCAGCTCAAGGAGGTGGGCTCGCGGGCCGGCGCGCTCGGTACCGGTGCGGTGTGCGCAGGTGGAGGCCACGCGGGTGGCGGGGGTGGTCTCGCGCGGCGGGGCGCGCTCGGTACCGGTGCGGTGTGCGCAGATGGAGGCGACGCCGGTGGCGGGGGTGGGCTCGCGCGGCGGGGCGCGCTCGGTACCGGTGCGGTGTGCGCAGATGGAGGCGACGCCGGTGGCGGGGGTGGGCTCGCGCGGCGGGGCGCGCTCGGTACCGGTGCGGTGTGCGCAGATGGAGGCGACGCCGGTGGCGGGGGTGGGCTCGCGCGGCGGGGCGCGCTCGGTACCGGTGCGGTGTGCGCAGATGGAGGCCACGCCGGTGGCGGGGGTGGGCTCGCGCGGCGGGGCGCGCTCGGTACCGGTGCGGTGTGCGCAGATGGAGGCCACGCCGGTGGCGGGGGTGGGCTCGCGCGGCGGGGCGCGCTCGGTACCGGTGCGGTGTGCGCAGATGGAGGCCACGCCGGTGGCGGGGGTGGGCTCGCGCGGCGGGGCGCGCTCGGTACCGGTGCGGTGTGCGCAGATGGAGGCCACGCCGGTGGCGGGGGTGGGCTCGCGCGGCGGGGCGCGCTCGGTACCGGTGCGGTGTGCGCAGATGGAGGCCACGCCGGTGGCGGGGGTGGGCTCGCGCGGCGGGGCGCGCTCGGTACCGGTGCGGTGTGCGCAGATGGAGGCCACGCCGGTGGCGGGGGTGGGCTCGCGCGGCGGGGCGCGCTCGGTACCGGTGCGGTGTGCGCAGATGGAGGCGACGCCGGTGGCGGGGGTGGGCTCGCGCGGCGGGGCGCGCTCGGTACCGGTGCGGTGTGCGCAGATGGAGGCCACGCCGGTGGCGGGGGTGGGCTCGCGCGGCGGGGCGCGCTCGGTACCGGTGCGGTGTGCGCAGATGGAGGCCACGCCGGTGGCGGGGGTGGGCTCGCGCGGCGGGGCGCGCTCGGTACCGGTGCGGTGTGCGCAGATGGAGGCCACGCCGGTGGCGGGGGTGGGCTCGCGCGGCGGGGCGCGCTCGGTACCGGTGCGGTGTGCGCAGATGGAGGCCACGCCGGTGGCGGGGGTGGGCTCGCGCGGCGGGGCGCGCTCGGTACCGGTGCGGTGTGCGCAGATGGAGGCCACGCCGGTGGCGGGGGTGGGCTCGCGCGGCGGGGCGCGCTCGGTACCGGTGCGGTGTGCGCAGATGGAGGCCACGCCGGTGGCGGGGGTGGGCTCGCGCGGCGGGGCGCGCTCGGTACCGGTGCGGTGTGCGCAGATGGAGGCCACGCCGGTGGCGGGGGTGGGCTCGCGCGGCGGGGCGCGCTCGGTACCGGTGCGGTGTGCGCAGATGGAGGCCACGCCGGTGGCGGGGGTGGGCTCGCGCGGCGGGGCGCGCTCGGTACCGGTGCGGTGTGCGCAGATGGAGGCCACGCCGGTGGCGGGGGTGGGCTCGCGCGGCGGGGCGCGCTCGGTACCGGTGCGGTGTGCGCAGATGGAGGCCACGCCGGTGGCGGGGGTGGGCTCGCGCGGCGGGGCGCGCTCGGTACCGGTGCGGTGTGCGCAGATGGAGGCCACGCCGGTGGCGGGGGTGGGCTCGCGCGGCGGGGCGCGCTCGGTACCGGTGCGGTGTGCGCAGATGGAGGCCACGCCGGTGGCGGGGGTGGGCTCGCGCGGCGGGGCGCGCTCGGTACCGGTGCGGTGTGCGCAGATGGAGGCCACGCCGGTGGCGGGGGTGGGCTCGCGCGGCGGGGCGCGCTCGGTACCGGTGCGGTGTGCGCAGATGGAGGCCACGCCGGTGGCGGGGGTGGGCTCGCGCGGCGGGGCGCGCTCGGTACCGGTGCGGTGTGCGCAGATGGAGGCCACGCCGGTGGCGGGGGTGGGCTCGCGCGGCGGGGCGCGCTCGGTACCGGTGCGGTGTGCGCAGATGGAGGCCACGCCGGTGGCGGGGGTGGGCGCCGTGCTGGCGCGCGTGGCGGCGCTGCGGCGCGTGCGGCGCGCGCTGGCGGCGCAGCAGCGGGCGCTGGCGGAGCACGCCGCGCGCCCGGCGCCCGACGCGCCCGCCGCGCCCGCCGACCAAGTCGAGGCGCTGCAGGACCAGCTGGACGCGCTGCGCATGATCCTCGACGTGCAGGCCTCCAGGGTGAGCCGTCGGGGCCGAGAGACAACATTTCAATTTTATATCTATCTCCAAATCGTAATGTGTTTTGTGCAGATCAAGGAGCTCGGGTTCGAGTGCGAAATCGACTCGCCAACAGAGAACCCGGAGACCTCTACCGCGGACGTCGCGGTCGATCCTATCACCCCCGAGACGCCCCCGCCCCCGGCGCGAGAGGGGCGCGAGCGCGTTTCGGCGGGGGGAGCCAAGAAGCCGCGCCTCGACGACATCAGCTCCGACTTCCAGCTCGGGTACAAGGTGTTCGAGGACTGGGCGGACGCCGCGGAGTTAACGTTGCGAGAGGTGAGTTCGCTTCCGAGTTCTCGATTCGGGCGGAGCGGAGCGCCCCCGCCGCGTCGCGTAACATCGCGCAACTGAAACGTTCCGCGCTCGGGCAGTGTTCGCGCGAGGCGGAGAGCGGCGCGGGCGAGCGCGCGGCGCTGCTGGCGCGGCTGGCGCGGCTGGAGCGCGAGCTGGCGGCGCAGCGCAAGGACTTCGCCAACGTCGAGGAGATCCAGCGCCGCCTCGCCGCCGAGGCCGGCCTCGAGGGTGAGCCCCGCGCAGCGCCCGCCGCGCCGCGCGCCCGGCGCCGCTACAGCCGACCGTTCGCAGAGGACGCGGCGCGCCACGCGGACGGCATCGCCGCGCTCAAGCGGCGCTGGGAGGGCATCCTGCGCGCCGCGGCCGACGTGCGCGCCGCCGCCGCCGCCGCGGACGACCGCGCCGCCGCCGCCGCCGAGCTGCGCGCGCTGGCCGCCGAGCTGGAGGAGGCGCGCGCCTGGGCGGAGCGCGCGCGCGCCGCGCCGCCCTCCACCAACCAGCTCATACACACGCGCAACAAGCTGCGCCGCGTGCGCCAGCTGGACGCGGCGCTGCAGGCGCTGGGCGCGCGCGCCGGCGCCGCCGCGCCCAGCGCCGAGCTGCAGCGCGCCCGGGAGCTGCTGGAGGGCGCGGCGGGCCTGCTGGCGGAGCGGGAGGCGGCGCTGCGGGAGCGCGGCGGGAGCGCGGCGGCGCGCGTGCGCGGGCTGCAGGCGCGCGTGCGGGCGGCGCCGGCGGCGGCGGCGGGCCGCGCGGCGCGCGAGGCGGCGCTGGCGGAGCTGGCCGCGCTGCGCCAAGAGCTGCAGCGGCTGCAGCCGGAGTGCGAGGCGGCGCGCGCCGCGGCCGCCGACCCCGACGACCGGGATGCCGCCGGCGGCCTCGAGGAGAACCTCGTCCCGCTGTTCGACGAGACGCGGACCGCTCTGGACGGCAAAATTGAGAAGCTCGAGAGAGGTGCGCGGAGTCGAGAAGAGAAAAGCTCTCCGAGGGCGCTGCTCGGCAGGAATCGAAACGCGGCCAAATTTCGTTTTCAGATTTGAAGCTGCTGCAGCAGCTGGAGGACGAGGCGCGAGATCTGAAGGCGGGGCTGGAGAAGGTGGAGAAGTTTCTGGAGGACAACGCCTCCGTGCCGGTGGGGGAGGTCGACCTGCTCGACGCCCTTCTCGACGCCAGCAACGTGAGTTCGCGAATACTCGTCTCGGGAGACGGGAGGTACCCGGCGGGACGTTCGGATGCGGCGCCGACACATCGAACGTTTCAGAAATGCGAGGAGGAGCTGCAAGCGCACTTGGCGACGCTGGAGCGGCTGGCGGGCGCGGCGGAGGGCGCGGGGGAGGAGGCGCGGGAGGAGGCGGCGGCGCTGCGGCGGCGCGGCGCGGCGTGCGCGGCCGCGGCGCGCGCGCACACCGAGCGCGTGCGCCGCGCCGCCGAGCGCGCGGCCGCCGTGTTCCGCCGTGTGGACGACACGGAGCGGTGGCTGCGCGAGCTGGAGCTGCAGCTGCCGCGGGACAGCGAGTGCGCCATCGCGGACTCCGCCGAGCTCTACCAGATGAAGGCGCGCTTCCAGGCGCTCAAGGACAAGTGCGACGACAAGACGCAGGAGTTCCGCAACCTCAACGAAGCGAGTGCGTACCCGTGCGCGCCTACACCTCCGCCCGGAGTTACGTAGCGTTGCGGCCTCGATCCGCACCATTTTAATTTTGCCGCCCCGCAGGTAACGACATCCTGCTGGCGGCGGAGGCGCGGCAGCCGGCCGCGCTCGTGCGCCGCATCACGCACCTGAACGCGCGCTGGAGCACGGTGATGCACGCCGTGTACGAGCGGCACAAGTGAGTGCAGTGCGGCGCCGCGCCCGCGCCCGCGCCCGCCGCCCCTGTACCGCCGCCCCCGCAGGGTGCTCACCGAGGCGTGGCACGAGACGGGCGAGCTGCGCGCCTGGCTCACGCAGGAGGCGGCCTGGCTGGACGGGCTGCAGCGCCGCCTGCGCCGCGAGCCCACCGCGCCCGCCGACGCGGAGGAGATCGCGCACGAGCTCTCCGTGAGTACCGGCTCCCCGCCCCCGCCCCCTCGCGCGCGCCCCCTCACGCCCCTCCCGCTCGGCCGCAGGACCTGGAGAACTACATCCAGAACCACAGCGACGAGCGCCTGTCGCGCATCCAGGACATCGGGCGGCAGCTGATCGACGCGCACATCATGCCCGCCTGGATCCAGGCGGAGATCGACGCCGTGACCGACCGCTGGAACGATCTGCGCGGCGAGGCGGCGGCGCGCGGCGCCGAGCTGGAGGGCGCGGCGCGCGAGGCGGCGCGCTCCGAGGCCGCGGTGGACGAGCTGCAGCGCTGGCTGGAGGCGGCCGAGGCGAGCGCCGAGCCCGCGGCGCCGGAGCGCGCGGCGGAGCTGCTGCGCGAGGCGGAGCGGCAGGCGGCGGCGGCCGAGCGCGCGGGGCGGCGGGAGGCGGCGGCGCGCCTGCGCGAGCAGCTGCAGCTGCTGCGGCGGCGGCTGGCGGCGGCCGAGCGCCGCGCGCCGCCCGCGCACGCGCGCCTGGCGCCCGCGCTGGCGGCGCTGGCGGCCGTGCAGGCGGCGGCCGCGCCCGCGCTGCAGCCGCCCGACCCCGACCCCGACGCGCTGCGGGCCCAGCTGCGCGTCTGCCTGGTACCTACACTACACTGTCACTACCCTGGCGGCCGTGCAGGCGGCGGCCGCGCCCGCGCTGCAGCCGCCCGACCCCGACCCCGACGCGCTGCGGGCCCAGCTGCGCGTCTGCCTGGTACCTACACTACACTGTCACTACCCTGGCGGCCGTGCAGGCGGCGGCCGCGCCCGCGCTGCAGCCGCCCGACCCCGACCCCGACGCGCTGCGGGCCCAGCTGCGCGTCTGCCTGGTACCTACACTACACTGTCACTACCCTGGCGCCGTGCAGGCGGCGGCCGCGCCCGCGCTGCAGCCGCCCGACCCCGACCCCGACGCGCTGCGGGCCCAGCTGCGCGTCTGCCTGGTACCTACACTACACTGTCACTACCCTGGCGCCGTGCAGGCGGCGGCCGCGCCCGCGCTGCAGCCGCCCGACCCCGACCCCGACGCGCTGCGGGCCCAGCTGCGCGTCTGCCTGGTACCTACACTACACTGTCACTACCCTGGCGCCGTGCAGGCGGCGGCCGCGCCCGCGCTGCAGCCGCCCGACCCCGACCCCGACGCGCTGCGGGCCCAGCTGCGCGTCTGCCTGGTACCTACACTACACTGTCACTACCCTGGCGGCCGTGCAGGCGGCGGCCGCGCCCGCGCTGCAGCCGCCCGACCCCGACCCCGACGCGCTGCGGGCCCAGCTGCGCGTCTGCCTGGTACCTACACTACACTGTCACTACCCTGGCGGCCGTGCAGGCGGCGGCCGCGCCCGCGCTGCAGCCGCCCGACCCCGACCCCGACGCGCTGCGGGCCCAGCTGCGCGTCTGCCTGGTACCTACACTACACTGTCACTACCCTGGCGCCGTGCAGGCGGCGGCCGCGCCCGCGCTGCAGCCGCCCGACCCCGACCCCGACGCGCTGCGGGCCCAGCTGCGCGTCTGCCTGGTACCTACACTACACTGTCACTACCCTGGCGCCGTGCAGGCGGCGGCCGCGCCCGCGCTGCAGCCGCCCGACCCCGACCCCGACGCGCTGCGGGCCCAGCTGCGCGTCTGCCTGGTACCTACACTACACTGTCACTACCCTGGCGCCGTGCAGGCGGCGGCCGCGCCCGCGCTGCAGCCGCCCGACCCCGACCCCGACGCGCTGCGGGCCCAGCTGCGCGTCTGCCTGGTACCTACACTACACTGTCACTACCCTGGCGCCGTGCAGGCGGCGGCCGCGCCCGCGCTGCAGCCGCCCGACCCCGACCCCGACGCGCTGCGGGCCCAGCTGCGCGTCTGCCTGGTACCTACACTACACTGTCACTACCCTGGCGCCGTGCAGGCGGCGGCCGCGCCCGCGCTGCAGCCGCCCGACCCCGACCCCGACGCGCTGCGGGCCCAGCTGCGCGTCTGCCTGGTACCTACACTACACTGTCACTACCCTGGCGCCGTGCAGGCGGCGGCCGCGCCCGCGCTGCAGCCGCCCGACCCCGACCCCGACGCGCTGCGGGCCCAGCTGCGCGTCTGCCTGGTACCTACACTACACTGTCACTACCCTGGCGCCGTGCAGGCGGCGGCCGCGCCCGCGCTGCAGCCGCCCGACCCCGACCCCGACGCGCTGCGGGCCCAGCTGCGCGTCTGCCTGGTACCTACACTACACTGTCACTACCCTGGCGCCGTGCAGGCGGCGGCCGCGCCCGCGCTGCAGCCGCCCGACCCCGACCCCGACGCGCTGCGGGCCCAGCTGCGCGTCTGCCTGGTACCTACACTACACTGTCACTACCCTGGCGCCGTGCAGGCGGCGGCCGCGCCCGCGCTGCAGCCGCCCGACCCCGACCCCGACGCGCTGCGGGCCCAGCTGCGCGTCTGCCTGGTACCTACACTACACTGTCACTACCCTGGCGCCGTGCAGGCGGCGGCCGCGCCCGCGCTGCAGCCGCCCGACCCCGACCCCGACGCGCTGCGGGCCCAGCTGCGCGTCTGCCTGGTACCTACACTACACTGTCACTACCCTGGCGCCGTGCAGGCGGCGGCCGCGCCCGCGCTGCAGCCGCCCGACCCCGACCCCGACGCGCTGCGGGCCCAGCTGCGCGTCTGCCTGGTACCTACACTACACTGTCACTACCCTGGCGCCGTGCAGGCGGCGGCCGCGCCCGCGCTGCAGCCGCCCGACCCCGACCCCGACGCGCTGCGGGCCCAGCTGCGCGTCTGCCTGGTACCTACACTACACTGTCACTACCCTGGCGCCGCCCCGAGGAGGGCCCCTCCCTGTAGGGTGGAGGACGACTATCCACCCTCACATCCGATAACACCGACAGCTGCGTCTTAATACACTAAAATAATCGTTTCCCTTTTTTTTAGATAGCTGGACCAATTTTGTATTTAATTTATTTTTCGCGACATCTTAAAATTTGGTTGTGGAAAAAAAAAACATCAAATGTCACACGCGGGTTTGCACCGCACTTCTTTACAAATTCTCAATTAACAACTAAAATTTAAAACGAAAAACAATTTTTTTACGAGACAATAAAACAAATTTCACTGGTGACATCGGAGAGCCTCCATCAGTGTCGCGCACACCTCGTCCCGCGGCCCGCGCACTACTGCGCGCCGCGTGGCCGGCGGACATGCGCTCCGGAACCGGAACCGGCTCACGAAGATTATCATTATTGTTAGGAAGTCTCTATTATGTCACTGAATCGTTGACCGTGACTTGCACCGCGGTTACATTCATGCGCGAACACAGTACTCTGATACTAATGTTCAACAAACATTACATTTTTTTCTTAAACGTATCTTTGTTTAAAAAAAATGATTTAAAAAAAAATTGCATAAATGTCATTTTCAATAAAAATATTTTTCTAAATCCGATAAATGAATGTAGTGGCGCAGTGGAGGGACGGTGGTGGCGTGTCGACGCGCCCTCGGAGGGCTTCGGTGGCGGAGCATTCGGCAGGGCGGGCTCGCCGTCGGACGCAAGCTATATTATATTAAAACGCGAAACGTAGTATTTGTCGGAGCGCGGAACCCGAGCATGCCGGGGACTGGTGGGTCGAGGGAGGCGGGGTCGGAGCAGTGAGGGTCCGCTTCCGTCCGCAGAAGCAGTACCGCGCGCTGAGCGAGCTGAAGGCGGAGGTGGAGGCGATCATCAAGGGCGGGCGGCGCGCCGTGGAGCAGCGCGCGGTGGCGGCGCCCGGCGAGCTGGCGGCCGCCGTGGACGCGCTCAAGGAGCTGTACAACCGGCTCGGCGCGCAGATGACGGACGGCAAGGCGCGGCTGGAGGCGGCGCTGGGCGCGGCGCGCGGCCTGCACGCCGACCGCGCCGCGCTGGCGGGCTGGCTGGCCGCCGCGCCGCGCCTGCCGCCGCACAAGCTGGCGCTGGAGATGTCGCGCGCCGCGCCGCTGCGGGCCCGCCTGCGCGCCGCTGCCGCCGCGCTGCGGGCCGCCGGCTGCCGCGCCGCCGCGCTGCGGGCGCTCGACGACGAGCTGGCGGAGCTGGACAAGCGCTGGGACCGCCTGCGCCCGCACCCGGACCCGGTGAGGCCGCGCCCTCATCAAGAGCTTTCGTTTCGCTCTCGCTTTTCATGTTTGGGTTTGGAAATCACTGTAATCATTCTCGCACCGGACCCTCTGTTAACGACGTTCCCGCGTCTCGAGCCGCGCTGCGGCGTCGGACGTCATCGCATCCCTCTCCCGTTCGATCCCGATCACAAATAACCAGCTAAACCTCATCCCGCGTGTTTCTCGGCGGCTGCACATACGGATGGGACGTGAAAATACTCGGTGTCGGTGTTGCGCCGCGGGGTCACGCTTGCACTCACCCGTCGCGGCGCTCGGGATCATCCCCTCACCACCCGCGGCGCTCGGGGTCATCCCCTCACCACCCGCGGCGCTCGGGGTCATCCCCTCACCACCCGCGGCGCTCGGGGTCATCCCCTCACCACCCGCGGCGCTCGGGGTCATCCCCTCACCACCCGCGGCGCGGCGGCTACAGCGCGGTTTGTGTTGCAGCGCGACGAGAGCGTCGCCGCCGAGTACGAGACCGTTACCGACACGATCAAGCGGCGGCTCGAGAGCCCCCCGGGGCCGCCCGAGGGCAAGCGCTCCAAGATACCGCTCGCGGTGAGGAGCCCCGCGCCCATCCGCCGCGAGCTGCGGCGCCGCACGCCCTCCCCCTCCCCCCCGCCGGAGCCGCAGCAGAGCAGCACCTTCAACCTGCTGCAGGACAGCGACCTGTTCACGCGGATATCGAAGGACGAGCTGGAGGCGGCGCCCTCCCCCGCCCCCGCGCCCGCGGAGGACGCGTGCCGCGTGGTCAGCGTGAGGGAGCGCGAGATCGCCCTGTCGACAGTGGGCCGCGAGGAGTCGCCCGCGCCGGACGCGCCGCAGGACCTGGCGCCGGCGCCCGACGCCCCGCCCGACAACGGACACGAGGGCGACCAGGAACACACGAGCTTGTCCCCTCGGGCCAGCACGTTCGTGGTGCGGGTGACGCGGCTGCAGCCCCGCGAGGCGCTGCACTGCGAGCTGCAGCGCGCGCCGCAGGTACGCGCCGACACCGCGTGTGCAGCACAGCTGTTGTCGTTAGTGAGGGAGTGCAGTTTGTTCAGTAGATCGCTACAATTTTATCGTCTACCGAATTTCGGAGCCGGTGACTCCGCCCCCATCCCAGACATGAAAGGCGAATTAAAAAGAAACGTTATTGTCCGCGGCGTCGCGCGTAGGGAGCTCGCTGTTACTTCGCTCGCTTTCAGATTAGGGAGGTACTATTATTGGAACGAGCGGACGAGTTCGGGAGCAGAGTCGAAGTCAACTCGACTTTTACATTAAAATAAATTCGAGACTTGATTTTCCAAATCCAATTAAACAAATGAACAATACTATTTTCCTATTAATGTGTTTTTTCGTAACCAAATATTATTAGCCGTGCGAGGCGGAGGCGGCGCCGGAGGCGGAGGCGAAGACGGAGGTGGAGGCGGAGACGGAGGCGGAGGCGGCGCCGGAGGCGGAGACGGAGGTGGAGGCGGAGACAGAGGTGAAGGCGGCGCCGGAGGCGGAGACGGAGGTGGAGGCGGAGGCGGCGCGCGCGCAGGTGGTGGCCATGTCGCCGAAGGCGGGCGCGGGGCCTCCCGGAGGGGACCACCTGCAGCAGGAGGCCGACGGCGAGGAGGTACGAGAATTATTTATTTATTTATTCAAAAAAAAACACCTACAGTCTAGTTTACACCTTTTACAAGGGGATGCCGCGCGTGAGTCCCTAAGACTTGTAAATACTAGTTAAAAAAACATTATGGTGTTATGACTAATAGCCACCCAAATAGGTCGAAACCTGAGCTTGGGTGAGCTACCGATTGAAGCTTGATTTATACAAAAACACTTACCGTCTTATTACAAAAAACTAAATAAACCTGGCCTAACAAGTTCAGGCTTATCTGCAGAACCATGCTCTAAATTTATTTGTATTACAAAACCTAAGTAAACCGTGGTCTTCTTAGTATCGACATTTGAACCATGGTCTATAAATCAACCACAGATTGATGCAAATTATATTCGTTCATCACGGTGAATCGTTCTTTTGCAACGTTCCGTATGCACAGAAAAGAAACCTTTTTTAAAACACTTTTTAATACGCTAATTGTAGGGGCTGCTGCCACACCGAAATGATTACTGCTGTTATTTATCATGGATTTGTATTATAGACACGAATGCTTATGCTGATGGACGTCATGTGACGACATCACATCTTCCCGTTTCAATTGATCTCCCGCTGATTTCATCTGCTCGATCCGTTTGTCTATTGTGACGAAAGACTCCTTGAAGTTGCTCTCATTCAAGGAAGAAATCGGTATCGTCAGATTGATGATTTTGTTGACGGGAGCGATCTCCGCTAATACTATGTCTGGCTCTACATGTTGTTTGTGTGACGTGATAGTGAGGGATTCGTCCTTGATGACACAGTCGCTTCCAAGTGCAACTATGTTTACACCTGTTAATCGTTCTGTGGTAATCTGATCCCCACATATGATTCTTAAGTATCATTGATCGCAACAGGTGAACATGAATTTGTTTACTTAATGAAGTACCGACCATGATACTTGGCACGAGCTCTTGCTTGTTTCACAATTACCCGTCTGCTGCTCTCGGACACAAAAACCATTATCAGTTTTTCGTGAACGGGTGCTGCTTGTGGGGTCTGGTCTGCTTTGGTTGTGATCCCGCAACTCGTTAATATTCATGTTCCCATATCCCAATGTGTACAACCAAACAAGAGAAATCTTCTTATTAGTAAAGCTAAATAAAAAATATCGATTAGATGACAAAAAAAAAAAGCTTGGGATTTTAGTGAACTTGCTCCAATTCAATCAATTAGTAATAAGAATAAAATTGTCAATGTGATCGCGCCAAAAAAATTACCTGCCGGGCGTTTCTTGCCTGTTCTTTTGCCGGCGTAAGGAGGTTGGAACAGGCGTAGCTAGTTTTAAGTTGACGTTTTAAAGTGATCACAATGTATCCTATTAAATAAAAAAGTTTTTGATTGATTGATATGATAAACTGGCTTCTGCCACTCACATAAATGCAAAGTTTCGTGAAGCTCTGTGCAATATTAATGCGAAAGTAGTCGCTTTCACGTCTAAACTACTGAACCGATATTAGGTACCTACTAGCCTACTACGAGAGATGATTGCACATTCACGCCACATAATCGAGGACAGAACGACGAAAACTTCCTCCAATATTAGAAAGGCAAATTGGAAGAAAAAGCATAACAAATAAAAAAATAGGCTTAAAATATATTATTTTAATTAAAAGTGTCGTTCAATAAACTGCCTTCTTCTAACATTTCCACGTAGGTACTAGGTACATTGTTTTCCATTGGTAAATCTAGCTTCAGATATGATTCGAGCTAGCTTTTTTTTTTATATAGTTTTAGATTCGTATGTTTGTTAGCTTAATTTTCATCAAGCCTACTAGGAAACACATCTTCGTAATGCGCAAACCACTTGTACCTATTTCGGGAGACACAGGGCATCCTAAAGCATCTCTCATAACGTGTATTAAACCTATACTTTCACCTAAAATCTTCATTGCATAATTCCATGAAGAGATTGATTAGATCACGATTTATGTTGTGTCGTGGCGTTCGCAACAACCCCGCAGCTTCAATATCTTCAATGCCATTTAAATCGATCATGTTAATATCCATTTTCGGTTATAAACAACACAACACAATGAAAAAGATGCTATAACCTAAAAGACAGAACTTTGACAGAGGCGACTTAGACCATGGTTTGATCGCTTAAACTAGGGGTCGTCGAGGTTTAGCGTTAGACCATGACTTGGTCTATGGTTTTTCGAAAACCACATTTTGTAATATCATTTTTGTCTAAACCCTGGTTTAATAGAGGAAACCAGGGATTTCAGTTAGACTACGTTTTTTAATAAGGCCGTTATAGTTTAGTTTACACCACTACAAGGGGCAAATATTCCTAACAGTTTTCACAAATAGAAGAAGTTTAAACATTCGACAGTAAATAATTATAAAGAACTTAAAATATTAAATCTAATAATGAAAAAAATAAAAAAACTAAGGAAGAACATAACAAACGTAAACTTTGGTATAAATAAGATAGGATAGGAGTAAGAGAAAGAAAAAAAGGAGAATAAAAAGACATCTAACACTCTTCAAAAAAAGCAGAGCATGTATATTTTTTAAAGAAATTCGGTCTCGCAATAAACAAATCCACATTCTTAGAGTAATTTGCATTAAATTTTTTACAAACACGAATAACATAAGAATTCTGTCTATAATTAGTGCTACATGAATTCACGTGAAGCGTAAGATGTTTCCGCCTGGTAATGGCACGAGTAGGTACTTGAAGTTTTATCAAAGACAGGAGATCACTGCATTCAATGTTGTTTTGCAGTAGGCTGAGTAGGAAGGTTAGGTCGGCCACCTCCCGTCGCTGCGACAAAGGGAGCAGGTGATGGTGCTTACGGCTCAAGATGTAGTCAGTAAACTTCAGTCTGTGCCTATAATTGACAAAACGGACAAACTTCTTCTGAAGCTTCTCTGTTCTGTCAATATTTTATTTTATTTTTATTTTATTCTCTTAGGAAGACTAACGACGTACAATAATTGAAATAACTCTGAAGTGGTAACAAAAAAAGTCAATTATAAGTCTCCACTGGTAGCAGTAAAGTGGACAATAATACTTGCTAACGAATGCTTAAAAAATATATATACTAGCTGCGCCCCGCGGTTTCACCCGCGTGGACTACATTTAACTCGATAAAAATTAACATAAAAAATAGATGTTGGCCGATTCTCAGACCTTCCCGATATGCACAAAAAATTTCATCAAAATCGGTCAAGCCGTTTCGGAGGAGTATGGCAATGAAAACAGTGACACGAGAATTTTATATATTAGAAAAAATTATTACAAACAAATTATGGATCTGCACTCACACATCCCCAATACCTCAACTGGTACTGCACAAATATACATGTACATACAGTTCATAACGAGGGTTCCACACACTTGAGACGCGTATTCCAGTTGACTCCTCACCAAAGAACAGTATAAGATAAATTAATATTATTTGAATTGGACAACCAAACAGCATTGTTGTTTTTGATTTTACCTTTCGTTGTTTGCTTCAAAAAAAAAAAAATCAAAATCAAAACTTTTTTATTTAATAGGATACATTGTGATCACTTTAAAACGTCAACTTAAAACTAGCTACGCCTGTTCCAACCTCCTTACGCCGGCAAAAGAACAGGCAAGAAACGCCCGGCAGGTAATTTTTTTGGCGCGATCACATTGACAATTTTATTCTTATTACTAACTAGCTGGTGCCCGCAGCTTCGCCCGCGTGGATGTCGGTTATCGCGACCAAAAGTAATCAAGAAATTTTGATCCAGTTCCCGCAACCCATGAGAACCTATTCCAGGAATAAAAAGTATCCTATATATTATTCCGTCCTATTATCTATTCCTGTACCAAATTTCAGCCAGATGAATTTCTGAAGTTATCCCGAAGAAGATATAAAAAAAATTGAGCTTTATACTTTAACGAATTTAGGGTACTAATTTATACGCCTGCACTTCCTGTTATCTGCCCAAGTAACCACAAACCAAACTCTATATTCGCAGGATGTTCTTACCTGTACTATTTATTATATAGGGGGCATACACAGAAAAAATTTCAGCTTTTACATTAAAAAACGATGGTCTGGCTGTCGTAGGCTCTGGGTCTATATATCCACACCATTAATACTTTTTCTACTACATATCGAAACTATTTCATAAAAAAAAACAAATCTATGCAAACTCTTTGCTTCCCAAGTTCCCACGTGTCCAAATCTTTAGGCTAAGCGTATATTGAGACGCAATCGATGCAGTGCGGGGCAGCGCTGATTTTTTGTAATATATATGCATAAGCAATGATCAGCATACGATGTTTCTTTTTTCTTTTCGCGGCAACAATTACTATTTTTCTAAATTAAGTTAGTGCGTATTAATCAATGCGTTTTAAAAAAGCATGAAGACATAGAAGCAACGCTATTATAAACTGTAACTAACATAACTCATTAATTTCATAATCTAACACTAATCTTATATATAAAAATCAATTGCTGTTCGTTAGTCTCGCTAAAACTCGAGAATGGCTGGACCGATTTGGATAATTTTGATCTTGAAATATTTGTGGAAGTTCAGGGAAGGTTTAAAAGGTGACTTTTATTGGCGATACGAAGTTCGCCGGGTCAGCTAGTCTTATATATAAAAATCAATTGCTGTTCGTTAGTCTCGCTAAAACTCGAGAATGGCTGGACCGATTTGGATAATTTTGATCTTGAAATGTTTGTAGAAGTTCAGGGAAGGTTTAAAAGGTAAGAAAATATAAATATTTATGGGCGATACGAAGTTCGCCGGGTCAGCTAGTACTGAATAAAAATCTTTAGGATGGTAAATAGCCTCCTCCGAAATAGTAAACGTTATCGCGCCAGAAAAAAAAAAAAAATCACCAGATAAGTACCTGCCGGTCGTTGCTTGCCTTTTCTTTAGCTGGTGCAAGAAAGTTAGAACAGACGTAGCTAGTTATTAGTTTGTCTTTTTAAAGTGATTAAATGTTGTATAAGTTTAATATTAAACCCAGTTTATTCGTCAACTTGAATACTGTTCTTGATACCAGTTTTCTGTACTTTATTACAGTGTATATCTGTGTAATTTACAGCATCGCTCATGGACTATGCCATGCGCTTCCGTCGCCTGCGTATCAACATACGCTTACCCTTATTGTAGCCCGCAACATCAACGTCAATACCAAGTAGTTCTAAGTAAATAAGGTATAATAAGATGATGTCTGCTACACACGTAACGATATATCGTTACAAATTTAAACGTCTTGGGTTTGATTAGAGCGTATAGTGTGATCACTAACTTAGGATTAAATAGATGGCTCTATATTATTTTATTACAGTGTGTTGATTTTTGATTTCGAACATCACTAATCACAATCATCTTTTGATTTTCGTTTTTGTAGCTTTGTATAAAATGTTCTAATATTTTTCTTCTTTCAATTTTCGCGCGGACGCGTCTTACAAAGAGGTCCTTTTTGTTTGCCCGTGTCCGACGTCAGTTTTATTGCAGCAAAACACACGCTACCATCAAAATTATGCAAATACGGTCAACTCGATCAACAATGATTTATCGAACAGAAAATGTTACTGCCGTCGCTCATCTGCGCAAACCAGAAATTCTACAACGATTTTTCAGGTACACTTTCGATATAACCGGAGATCGGTTAGCAATTAGAACAGATACATCGCTACGATAAATTGTTACGTGTGTATCCACACCCATAATTGTCATGCCAATAATATTCTTCCTGACATGTAAACAATTCAACAGAATGATGCCTAGCAACCATGTAAAAGATTTCGAAAAATTTCGTTATATTAGATTTTCCCACGGAACCCATGCATTATTCCGGGATAAAAGTAGCCTATATTACTCTCCGGCGCATAAACTATCTATATGCAAAATAATACCCTGATTAGTTGTTTTGTTACGCCGTGAAAGCCGAACAAACCAACAGAAAAACACACTTTCGCATTTACATAAATGTGGGGATGGGGATGGTGATAGGGGTAGCTGCGGTTCGCGTTTACACCCATGGTATTCCCTACTATCCCGCAAGAATCTTTTTCCGGGTTAAAAAGGAACGTATATGCTATCCGGGCTACAATAATCTAATCGACTCGACCAAATTTCCGACGTGATGCTTTAAACTGATATAACTTTTTTATTTATGAACCGATTGAAATAAAACAAACACTAAATGTTAAGTGGAGAAAACCACAATATATTAATAAAAACCGCATTCAAATCGGTTAAGCCGTTTCTGAGATTAGCGCGCACAAACAAACAGACAAACAGACAAACAGACATACAGACAAACAGACAAAAATTCTAAAAACCATTGTTTTGGGTTCTATTGCGTTAATAAAGGCCCCCAGTAAAAGTTTTTCTCATTTATCTTCAATGTACAGACAGTGATGAGTTACAGATTTATTATATGTATAGATTGATAGAATTGGAGCAAGTTCACTAAAATCCCAAGCTTTTTTTTTGTCATCTAATCGATATTTTTTATTTAGCTTTACTAATAAGAAGATTTCTCTTGTTTGGTTGTACACATTGGGATATGGGAACATGAATATTAACGAGTTGCGGGATCACAACCAAAGCAGACCAGACCCCACAAGCAGCACCCGTTCACGAGTTGACGCATGTGCCAGCCATCGCTCTCCTCGACCATATGAGAGGGAAGAGGGCGACCCGACACATGACGCCGCTGCAAGCAAAGTCACTTTCGTGAGCATGACTGTTTTGGCTGTTTACCGAAAATGGTTAGAATAGGGGAAATAGGGAGAATAGATAGATAGAAAGAAAGATAGATAGATTAACTACAATCCCAAGCTTGTTTGTCATCTAGATAGTCCGATATTTTATAATAAGCTTTACTAATGAGATTTCTCTTTATACGGACTTGAAATTTTGTTATAGACAAGTCTTGAATTTCACTTGGGATTTTGTTGAAAAAGCGTACACATTGACCTTTGAACGAGTTGCTAACTTTATGGAGCCTAGTAGTGGGTACAGCAATTTTATCTTTGTTTCTAGTATTAAAATTGTGATAATCACTTCTCTTTGCAGCGTCATTGTAATAAAATAATTAAATAATATTACAATAAATCCAAGACGGAGCCGCGGGAGTTGTATACTATAGGCCGGCGCGTGAGAAGCGATCGGCATACCGCCACACCGCGCGACCAGTCTGCCCTAATACACCGCCGCGAGACTACGCCGCCTTGCTAACCTACCTACCTAAATATTTTATTTGCGTTGTGCTATTGTTTATTCTATTATTTACGCTATTCTCTTCTGTAACTCTTTTGTGCTCCTTCCAAATTCTTATTCGTGTATCTGAACTATTATTAGAGATATATGTACATCTAAAATTGTGTGTGAATTTAAAACCAACCTACGCCACACTCTTTTTGAAGCTATTTAAATTTTTCCGTATGTACATTACATTTTCATAAATATATTGACAAATAACTGTCATTATTTTGGTTTCTTTAAACTTAATTCTTAAAGATTCTCTGGGGCCCATGTTATAAATCGCACGAACAGCTCTCTTCTGCAATACAAATATGGTGTTAATATCAGCAGCGTTTCCCCACAGCAATATTCCATAGGACATAATGCTGTGAAAATAGCTGAAATAGACTAGTCTGGCTGTATCAACGTCAGTAAGGTGACGGACAGTCTTCTTTACAGCATATGCTGCAGAGCTAAGTCTGCTCGATAGACTGACAATATGTGGACCCCATTGCCATTTGTGATCTAAAGTTATGCCTAAGAATACTGTAGTCTTGACAAGGTCCAATTCTTCGTCCTTAATTTTTACATTTGTTGGTACTTCTTTAACATTGGGCAGCACAAATCTCAAGCATTTTGTTTTTTTTCCATTTAACATCAAATTGTTCGCATCAAACCAGTCTGTAACTTTGGAGAGAGCATTGTTCACGTCGTCAGAAATGTTATGTTGTCGCTTTAACTTAAATAAAAGCGACGTATCATCAGCAAACAATACTATTTCGTGATTGTCACTAACAAGGCTGGGCAAATCATTGATGTAAACTAAAAACAGAAAAGGTCCGAGTATTGAACCCTGCGGAACTCCCATTGTGACTACTGACCCCGAGGATCGCTTCCCGTTCACGTCAACTCTCTGAATCCTATCACTAAGGTATGAGAATACAAGGTCCAGAGGAACACCCTGAATACCATAGTGCCGGAGCTTCCTAATCAGTGTCTCGTGGTGAACACAATCAAATGCCTTGGACAAGTCACAGAACACGCCTAGAGCGTCCCGTGACTCCTCCCAGGCATCATAGATGTGAGTTAATAACTCGACACCAGCATCAGTAGTAGAGCGACCACGCGTAAAGCCAAACTGTTCAGTAAAATTATAGTCGGTATTTGATTTGCGTTATTACCTATTACCGACGAGAGTTGGAGCTGGTTCAAACGAACGAGCACCGGGAGGAAACGGGAACTGCTGACCGTCGTCTGTTTGTGCAGCCCGCGGCACCCGGCGCGGCGACCCCGCCCTCCCCCCCGGCGCAGGAGGCGGGGGCGGCGGGGGACGCGGGGGCGGCGGGGGACGCGGAGGTGGCGCAGTACGAGGCGGCGGCGGGGGACGCGGAGGTGGCGCAGTACGAGGCGGCGGCGCGCGCCATGTGCCGCCGGCTCGACGTCGTGCTGCTCACGGTGGGCGGCGTGGACGCCGAGCGGGACCCCGGCAAGCGGCTAGAGGTCCGCGCCATCCCTGCAGCGCGATACACGCGCCGTCTACTTCATTTATTGCTGTATTAACGCTCGCCGCTGCGGGGGGCGCAGGTGCTGAAGGGGCAGCTGGGCGGCGCGGCGGCCGACGCGGCGGAGCTCATCTCGCGCGGCGACTCGCTCGTGTACGAGAAGCACAAGCGCGACCCGCTGCTCGCGGACTACATCCAGGCGCAGCTGCGCGACACGCTGCGCAACAAGTGGGCGCTGGTGGCCAGCGAGGTGCAGCGGCGCCGCGCGCTCGCCATGGCGGCCGAGGACGAGCTCAAGGAGCTGGCGCGGCTGGCGGCCGGCGCGCCCGGCGCCCGGGCGGCGGCGCGCGCGCGCGAGCTGGCGCGGCGCCTGCGCGCGGCGCGCGTGGCGCTGCCGGAGCCGGCGCTGGCGGCGCTGCTGGCCGCCGCGCCCGCCGCGCCCGCCGCGCCCGCCGCGCCCGCCGCGCCGCCCGGCCTCGCGCGCGCCAGCCGGGCGGTGGCGCGCGCCGCGGACGTGCTGCACGCGCACCCGCTCAACGGGCACAAGTACGACGACTTCCCGCTGCAGGAGGACGCGCTCGCGGTACGTCCCGATCCCTTCGGTATCTGCATTCTTTTGCTGTATTCGTGTATAAGTTTGATTCCAACTTCTCGGCGAGCGGACCCCTACGAAAATTCCTCGCGATCGACCGCTCCCCGTCACCCGGAAAAGTAAAATCGCCCTAGAAAATACAGAGCGGCGCCAATAGTATCGCGTTTTCCCCGCAGCGCGTGCACGCATCCATCGAGGAGATCCGTCCGATGGTGGAGGGCGCGGCGGCCGAGTGCGCGGGCGGCGCGGGCGACGCGCTGCTGCGCGAGTGGGCCGCGCTCGGCGCGCACTACGAGCGGCGGCTGGACACGTGGCGCGCCTGCCGCGCCGTGTGGGCGGCGCTGTACGCCGCGCTCGAGGACAGCGCCGCGTGGCTGGACGCGGCGGAGCGCGCGCTGGCGGGCGGGGCGGGCGGCGCCGCGCTGCAGGACGTGGCGCGCGACATGGCGGCGCGCGCGCGCGGCGTGGCGGCGGCGCGCAAGCACGCGGCGGCGGTGGCGGCGGCGTGCGGCCCGGCGCTGGCGCAAGACGTGCAGCAGCAGCTGGACCTGCTGAACCGGCGCTGGCACGCCGTGGCGCTGGCGCTGCGCGCGCGGCAGGCGCCCCCCGCGCTGCAGACGCCTCCCGCGCTGCAGGCGCCCCCCGCCCCCGCGCTGCAGACGCCCCCCGCGCCGCAGGCGCCCCCCGCGCCGCAGACGCCCCCCGCGGCCGCGCCGCTGCAGCGGGTGCGCGAGCTGCTGGACACCACGAGCCCCAACCCGTCGGACGCGACCAGCCTGTCCATCCGCGCCAGCCTCGTCAAGGTGCGTGTCTTGTAGCGCGCGATGCTATCGACGTGGCCGCCCTCCGCGCGCTTGACGAGCTCGCAAGTTTGACTCGCCCCCGTGTGATGTCTCTAGGAACAACTGCGAGCGTTCTACATTTGTCGTTCTGTAAGTGTCTCGTCTCGTCGTTCCGTTTTTATTTTTATTTTACGTACATTTCGTCAATGAAGCCGATCGCGCCCTCGGTGCCGCCGCGTACAGACACGTGCGAGGCGAAGAGACGTGCTCCCCACCCGCCGCTGTCATACCGCCGCGTTTTTTTTTGTTTGTTCTACTAAGGCGTCACACGATTAGTGTATTTGCCAGTGTCAAGTATAAAATGTTTCAAACTCGGAAAGTTGAATCAAATTTAAATGATGATGATGATTATAATGAGATGATGGAATGAGCACAGTGTTTGAGTAAAGTAGTGGCGCTTCACTTAAACTTTACACGGACTTTTTTGGAGCAACTAGAAAAGTGACTTTCACAACTTTATTTCAATATCCCACACTCTTACACGTTAACGAACACATAATGGTCAACATTCCACCAATATAACACATTAATCACTCGAAGAAACCAACGCAACCTGCCACCTGCAGCTCCGGTCCGTCCCCTCGCTAGATAACGTAAACAAAACTCAGTATTCGTTGAGGTGGTCAGTATCCCTCTCGGCACACGGCGTCGTATCGTACAGTTTAAAGTACATTCCTAATTCCTTTGATGCAAACCAAACAACATGATTTGAACAATTATAAAGAGAGATACAATAATTCAAAACAATATATTCAGTTGTATAATTATGGATAACACGCAGTGGCATCACTCGCATCCAAGCCGCTGACATTCTCCTTTCACAGTGACCGTTTCATGTCGGCGCGACAGAGCATTCCAAAGTGTCTAATGACAGGGTCGGGTGTCAGGTGACGCGCTGACAGCCGGTGTCTCCGCGCCCGATACGTATAACAATGTAGCTGAGTGACGAGCTGGTCCGTCGTCACCTGCCGTGACACATTTTCGATTTATTTTGTCTAATTTTTATTTGCATGTTTTGGGCACAGGAAGTACAGGATAATTTTGATACGGTTTCCTGTATAATACGTGATGGTTTCAACATGAAAACTGAGGAATATGTCGTATGGCTGTCACATCGGTGTTAGGATATTTTAATGAAAGCGCTCGAAGTTGGGAAATTGTTAGTATCACTTATCACAATGTTTAAAACAACAGCAGCGACAAAATAAACTTGCTATCGAAACGTGCAAAGTTAAATAAATCATATGTAATGTAATGGCGTCATTAATTAGTAAGTTCCTGTGAAGTACGTTTGTCGTTAATGTTTTGCTCCGTCAAACGATACATACGAAATGTTTTAGAGATGTCGCAGACCTCCGGTCTACCTTTCTCGTGCGGGTTGCTTCACTTGCTATTATTATTCATTCGTTTGATAAAGCGCGTTACAGCTTTGATTATAATTATTGTGTTTGAAAAAAAGTCTCCAAGAAGTTAATTATTTGTCAAACAAGCAGACGGCCCGCTTGATGGAGAGCGTTCACCGTCGCCTGTGCACATTTGTAACAGCAGCTTGTTTGCTTTGCTGTATACTAATCGGGAAATAAGGACGCTGGCGGGTGTTCCACCCCTTCGCCGTTCGCATGATAAATGTAGAACCGAAGCGTTTTGTACGGATCCGGGGAACGTCAACCGCGTACGGATGTCGTGTTGCCTTACATGTTTTTGTCCGATGGTCTAAAGTGGATGGCGGAATAAGGTTATGTATTTGACAGTTTTCTTATTGCTGACCAAATAAGGCCAACGAAATTCAGGGCCTTGTTTCACAGGAGTGGTACGATGGCGGCAGCGTCAACTATTTATATACTTTCGTGCATTGACATTACATTCCCCGTACAAGGAAATCAACGCGATCTAACCAAAAGTAAACCCCGTCGCGCGCGGAGTCCGGCGCGCGTCTATTTCGGAATCTATGAAAATATTTCTGTCCCATCTCTTGTTTGCGTCCCCGCGCGGAAACGTTCCAAGTACCGGTGGGTCCGCGCTCCAATACCGATCTTATCAGTTCGCGCACAGGGATCGATTTCAATTGGGAGGAATAATATTCTAAGATTATAGGAGCGATGAAATTATATTGTGCTCCTCGCGTAGTTGGGTGCTAGTTGATTTCCGAGAGCTTGTGCCGGTAGCGGCGCGCTGCGTGCTCGCGCGGCCGCCGTGCGTTTCTGGCGCGTTAGTGCGGCGTGCTGTTGTTTCCTGCGGCACTCGTATACTCCGCGAGCACAAGTCGCTCTCTCGCGGAGTACTTCGCAGTTGTGATTGAACTTAAACGCGCGTTCCCGCCGCTGCTGCACGTAACCTCTCGTAAGTGTTGCGTTTATAAATTACTAGCCACGCCCCGCGGTTTCACCCGCATTGCATTGCATTTTATCGCGATAAAAATTATTCCTTGTCCTTCTCTAGGGTCCACAACAAACATCAAAAGCCGTTCATTACTTATTGCGTGAAAGAGTAACAAACATCCATTCATCCGCACAATCTTTCACATGTATAATAGGCAAGGGGCGGCGCGGGCGGGGCGGGACTCCTGCACTGGCTCGGTGCACGGATATTCATGTGTAGGCGTTGAACACACGCTTGTTTAGTGTTTGTGCTCGGGGGACGGAGTATTCAGTAAACCTGAATTTATATGTGTACTAGCCGCCCGCCCCGCTTCGCACAGGTATTTAACAAAAAAACATTAAAAATTATAATGCACACATTATTGGAGTTTTAGTAAGGATCCCTAATTTTATTGAAAATAGACATCAATATTTTTACGATACTAACGTCACTCAACTGTTTTGCCTTTCCGGAACCTCTCCTCTAACACTTGAACTTTATGCTATGGTATTAAAGTTCAAATTGACTCTACATTAGAAAACGTTTGTATGGGAAAAAGAAAAGGGCTGTTTTTGAATTTTCCTGGCAATTATTCGGATTTTTCTCGCCGTAAAAACCATTATTGGACTTCAACGAACATTTAAAAAAAGAATTGGCAAAATTGGTTTAGGCGTTGTTGAGTTATGCGCTTACCAACAAATTTAGATTCATTTTATAGTATGGAGATGTCATAGTTCTGATATGATGCTCAGTAAAGAAACTTTGTTTTAGTAAATTTTTACGTTCTGTGTTTTTGACCGTCTATTCTCTTTCGACCGTATATGCTAGCTAGTAGTATCTTTGAAAACGTTTCTTATTCTCACTTTTAGTATGTATGTATTACAAACCACACACACGTACATACACAAACAAGAGGAAAAAAAGCGGCGGCGGCTCGCGAGCGAAATGTCACATTTGTTTGATTGAGAACGTGAGAACCTGTGTTGCGCCGCACATTGCCGCGGGACTATCGACTTGTGGTCGCGGCCGCGGGACGTGCTCGCGCTGTGTGTCCAGTTACTGGAATGATAGGGAGGCGTTTACGGAAATCAAATAAAATAGATGAACATTATAGAAATGTCGTTAGTTGCAGCGAAATAATTTGCAGTCATTCGTATCTAGATCAGCGAGGTAACAAACATTCACATACTCACAGATTTTCGCATTTATAATATTAGTAGGATTAATTCTGTTGACCAAAATTAAAAAACTCCGCAATACCTCGCCGCTGAATTCTATAACCTCGAACAGGTCGAGCCCGCAGGACATTAGTTCGCACGATCGTCGCTCGGTTGCTGCCGCTGTTTAGAGCTTGCTTTCAACAATAAAAGACCTCGGCTGGAGGCTGATAGTCCTTCACCAGCCGCGGGACTGATCGGGGGATGCGAGGAAGGGTCTACTTCTCTAACGTTTCTTTATAATTTTGATCTTGAAATATTTGTGGAAGTTCAGGGAAGGTTTAAAAGGTGACTTTTATTGGCGATACGAAGTTCGCCGAGTCGGCTAGTAATAATAATAAGTAATAATGTACCGCCCCCTACAGGCGCGCGCGGAGGAGGTGGGCGCCCTGCTGCGCGCGGAGCCCGAGCGCGCCGAGCTGCAGCAGGTACATACTCAGCTATTGCCCCCCCCCCCTACAGGCCCGCGCGGAGGAGGGGGGCGCCCTGCTGCGCGCGGAGCTGCAGCAGGTACATACTCAGCTATTGTCCCCCCCTACAGGCCCGCGCGGAGGAGGGGGGCGCCCTGCTGCGCGCGGAGCTGCAGCAGGTACATACTCAGCTATTGTCCCCCCCTACAGGCCCGCGCGGAGGAGGGGGGCGCCCTGCTGCGCGCGGAGCTGCAGCAGGTACATACTCAGCTATTGTCCCCCCCTACAGGCCCGCGCGGAGGAGGGGGGCGCCCTGCTGCGCGCGGAGCTGCAGCAGGTACATACTCAGCTATTGTCCCCCCCTACAGGCCCGCGCGGAGGAGGGGGGCGCCCTGCTGCGCGCGGAGCTGCAGCAGGTACATACTCAGCTATTGTCCCCCCCTACAGGCCCGCGCGGAGGAGGGGGGCGCCCTGCTGCGCGCGGAGCTGCAGCAGGTACATACTCAGCTATTGTCCCCCCCTACAGGCCCGCGCGGAGGAGGGGGGCTCCCTGCTGCGCGCGGAGCTGCAGCAGGTACATACTCAGCTATTGTCCCCCCCTACAGGCCCGCGCGGAGGAGGGGGGCGCCCTGCTGCGCGCGGAGCTGCAGCAGGTACATACTCAGCTATTGTCCCCCCCTACAGGCCCGCGCGGAGGAGGGGGGCGCCCTGCTGCGCGCGGAGCTGCAGCAGGTACATACTCAGCTATTGTCCCCCCCTACAGGCCCGCGCGGAGGAGGGGGGCGCCCTGCTGCGCGCGGAGCTGCAGCAGGTACATACTCAGCTATTGTCCCCCCCTACAGGCCCGCGCGGAGGAGGGGGGCGCCCTGCTGCGCGCGGAGCTGCAGCAGGTACATACTCAGCTATTGTCCCCCCCTACAGGCCCGCGCGGAGGAGGGGGGCGCCCTGCTGCGCGCGGAGCTGCAGCAGGTACATACTCAGCTATTGTCCCCCCCTACAGGCCCGCGCGGAGGAGGGGGGCACCCTGCTGCGCGCGGAGCTGCAGCAGGTACATACTCAGCTATTGTCCCCCCCTACAGGCCCGCGCGGAGGAGGGGGGCGCCCTGCTGCGCGCGGAGCTGCAGCAGGTACATACTCAGCTATTGTCCCCCCCTACAGGCCCGCGCGGAGGAGGGGGGCGCCCTGCTGCGCGCGGAGCTGCAGCAGGTACATACTCAGCTATTGCCCCCCCCCCTACAGGCCCGCGCGGAGGAGGGGGGCGCCCTGCTGCGCGCGGAGCTGCAGCAGGTACATACTCAGCTATTGTCCCCCCCTACAGGCCCGCGCGGAGGAGGGGGGCGCCCTGCTGCGCGCGGAGCTGCAGCAGGTACATACTCAGCTATTGTCCCCCCCTACAGGCCCGCGCGGAGGAGGGGGGCGCCCTGCTGCGCGCGGAGCTGCAGCAGGTACATACTCAGCTATTGTCCCCCCCTACAGGCCCGCGCGGAGGAGGGGGGCACCCTGCTGCGCGCGGAGCTGCAGCAGGTACATACTCAGCTATTGTCCCCCCCTACAGGCCCGCGCGGAGGAGGGGGGCGCCCTGCTGCGCGCGGAGCTGCAGCAGGTACATACTCAGCTATTGTCCCCCCCTACAGGCCCGCGCGGAGGAGGGGGGCGCCCTGCTGCGCGCGGAGCTGCAGCAGGTACATACTCAGCTATTGCCCCCCCCCCTACAGGCCCGCGCGGAGGAGGGGGGCGCCCTGCTGCGCGCGGAGCTGCAGCAGGTACATACTCAGCTATTGTCCCCCCCTACAGGCCCGCGCGGAGGAGGGGGGCGCCCTGCTGCGCGCGGAGCTGCAGCAGGTACGTGCGCGTCCATACTCAGCTAATAGTGATGGAACCATAGCTTGGTTGGTAAGATCATTTCTAGTGCTCGCCGGGCTGCCTCCCGTCCTCAAGTTAATAACCTGTCGCCAAACACCTATCGGTATGTTCCGGCAACCTCGTTTGAAAGCCAGTTCCCAATTCACGTGCCATTTTCAACCACATTGTCACTTGACATCAAGTGACTAGGTACCCTGTATTAAGCAGTAGAATAAAAATTCTGCACGCCTACTCCGTGACGATTTTTTAATATTAAATTGAACAAAAATGATTTCTGCCCTTGATCGCGTTGCGCGGGCGTGTTGAACTTAGCGCGTATTAAATTGTATGTGAGAAGGTTTGCGGGCTATGGTTTCGTAAAATAAAAGGATCTTCTGTAAATTTGGTTTCTTTTATTACTTCGCTTGCTTGCGTGGACGCCATATATCGGTGCAGTTACAAAAGGGAAGAGACAACGTTAATACCACAGATAACACTATAACCAACCACAACATGACATTGACACATTTGGTACTTATGCTTGACGTTGACATATCTGGTACTTATTCATTCATAGATTCATTCATTGCTGACTAACACCCTTCCTCAATGAATGAACAATATTCTAATATGACTCTTACTTTACAAACATTTATATATAAGATAATAGGCACACCGCTACCTTTTTATATAGTATACTAGTACTATCAACAAAAAAACAAACTATGAGGTACACCGCTACCTATTAACTATAGTAAACAACAAAAAAACAAACTATGAGGCACACCTGCTACCTTTCAGTAAAAGCAACAAAAATAAACTGAGGCACACTGCTACCTTTTAAGAATGCATACTCTGCTATTCTAAACTATTACATATTATACTATCTTAAACTCTTTATATATTATACTATACTTATTTAACTAAAGTTAAACAATCTTACTTATTTCAGGTTTAAACCATAACATAAATATTCCAAAACAGACTTATTTAAACTCTTTGTACATAGATCTGCCAGTTGTTCTTTTGTACTGACATATTTTAATATAACAATTTTTAAGTTTACTTTCTCCCTTACAAAGTGATACTTTAGATCAATATGCTTTAATCTTTTATGGTATTCTGGATTCTTTGCAACATGAATAGCCGACTGATTGTCAATGTTCATCACAAAGTTTTGGCATTTAATCCCAATCTCTAATAATAAATTCCTAATCCAACAACCTTCTGCTACTCCCTTTCCTAATGCTATATATTCTGATTCTGTAGAGGATAAAGATACACATTGCTGTTTTGAACTATACCATGAAACTGTACATCCAAACACTTTCATTATGCCTCCTGAAGTTGACTTTCTGTTTTCTATGTTACCTCCAAAACTTGCATCAGTAAATCCTATCAATGGTTCATCTGTGTTCTTTTTATATATTAATTTGTAATTTAATGTCCCTTTTACATATTTTAAAACCCTTTTTAGCCCTTTCCATAAACTGACACTAGCGCTAACTTGGTACCTACTCAAATAGCTTAATGCAAAACACAGGTCTGGTCTAGTTCCTAACATAGCGTACATTAAACATCCTATCAATGTCCTATAACGTGTAACTAATTCTTTATCTGGTGTTTCGTCTTTTTCTAGTACAAGTCCTAGTTCCATTGGTGTAGAAATAGAATTGCAATCCTCCATTTTATAATTTTTTAGTATGTTTTCCAAATAATTCTTCTGGTCTAGCTCTATGCAGTCTTTTCTTCTAATTATATTTAATCCTAAGTACTTCATATTATTACCTCCTAAATCTGTCATTTGAAACTTGTTGTGTAGACTTTTCTTTAACTCTTCTATACGGTTTTCCCGTCCTACAATCAACAAATCATCGACATACAGTAGTACGTAAAACTTCTCGTTCTTCTTATAGTATAGACAGTAGTCCGCTTTACTTCTTACAAACCCTTCCTGTATCATAAAGTTGTTAAATTCTTCATTCCAGTTCCTTGGTGACTTTTTAAGCCCATACAATGATTTTTTTAATTTTAATACTTTACCAGTATATCCTTCCATTCCTTTAGGTATATTTAAATAAACTTCTTCTTCTATGTCGCTGTAAAGAAAAGCACTCTTTACATCCATTTGAGCTATATCCAAGTCCAACTTGTTGGCAATAGCTAAGAGGATTCTCAAGGTGGGTAGTTTTGCCACTGGAGCATATATCTCAGAGTGATCAAAACTATCCTCCTGTTGAAAGCCTCTTGCTACCAATCTAGCCTTGTATAATTCTTTATCATTATCCCCTTTCTTGATCTTGAAAACCCATTTTGTATCTATAGTATTCTTTCCTTCTGGTAAATTTGTCACAATCCATGTATTATTATTTTCTAATGAACTTAATTCTTTTTTTATTGCTTCTGTCCACATCTGTGAGTCTTTACTCTTCATAGCCATATCGTAAGTCATCTGTTCTTCATTCAAAGCTATATGTAAATGATATTCATCCATAAATCTTGTTGGTTTTTTAATTACTCTTGTCCGTGTTCTTGTTGGTTCTCTATTTTCCGTTAAAGTAACATCATCATCTGTTGACGGTTCATATAAGCTTGATGAATCGTAGAAAGTTTCTAACTCAGTCTGTTCTTTATCTTCTGTCACTGTCTGTTCATCATATTCTATCTCTGCCTGTCTTTCATCTTCTATCTGTTGTTCATCTTCTATCACTATCTGTTCTTCACCTTCTGTCACTCTCTGTTCTTCTTCTTCTATCACTCTCTGTTCTTTCTCTTCTATCACCGTCTGTTCGTCTCTCTCTATGTTCTCTATCTGTATAACTTCTGTATTTTTATTTTGTTGCTGCTGTATTTTATCTCTTATTACATCACAACTACTTTCTTTCATAAATACTACATCTCTATATGTTTTTATATCTCTTGTATTTGGTGTCCACACTCTGTATCCCTTGATGTCAAAACCGTAACCCACAAATATACCACTCTTGCTTTTAGCATCCCATTTCAGCCTATTTTCTTTTGGAACATGTACTGATACCTTCGTCCCAAATGTCTTTAATTGATTAATGTTGAAAGATCTTTTATAAATCAGTTCATATGGTGTTTTATCTTGAATTCTTGAAGTTCCGGTTCTATTTATGGTGTATACTGCTGTACTTACCGCTTCAGCCCACAAGCTCTTCTGTAATTTCTTAGCCTGTAACATAGTCCTAGCTGCCTCTACTATTGTTCGCATTTCGCGCTCTGCTCTACCATTCTGTTCCGGAGTATACGGTACTGTCTTTTGATGAATAATTCCTGCTATATTTAAGTATGACTCTACATCTCTATTAACAAATTCTCTACCATTATCTGACCTAAAACATTTTATTTTAAAACCTGTCTCTGTCTGAAATCTTGGAACAAACTTTTTAATTAATGAACTTACCTCACTTTTATTTTTTATAAAGTATACATACCTATAACTGCTGTAGTCGTCTTTCAATAATAAAAAATATTTAGAACCTCCTAAAGATTCATTCTCCATTGGGCCGCACAGATCCATGTGTATAAGTTCTCCGGGCAATGCTGCTGTATTCTCACTTCTTTGAAATGGTAACTTATGCTGTTTTCCTTCTAAACATGGTAAACATTGATAATCAGTCTGCTGTGTATACTTAATATTATTTCTGTCTAATACTTTGGAAACATGTCTATAATTTTGATGAGCCAATTTTTCATGCCATTCTGTTAATGAAGTTACTGAAGTTAATGCTATTGTTTTACTGTCAAATTTAAAATCCATTATAAATAATTTTTCATATCTCTTTGCTATACATGTTATGTTGCCATTTTCAGAAAATTCACACCTATATTTATTTAATGTCATGATATAACCTTTATCAGTAGCACATCGAGCTGAGAATAAATTTGTTTTCAATTCCGGTACATGGAGTACATTCTTTAAAACAGAGGGCACGTCATTACTACCTACAGATGTTTGCAACTCAATATCACCTATTCCTGACACTTTCAATTTACTACCATCTCCAATAATTATATATTTTTGGTCACTCACCTGTATGTAAGTGCTAAATAGCTCTCTGTTGTTGCACATATGGTCGCTTGCACCTGTATCCAGAATCCACAGATTTTGATACTGATCTCCTAAAGTTATGTATGCCCTATTAACACTTTGAACATCTTTATTAGTTTTACTAGATCTATTATTACAGTCTTTATATAAATGTCCAATCTTGCCACAAAAGTTGCACTTTCTTAATCTACAGTCACGTTTAAAATGCCCAACCTTGCCGCACGAGTAACATTTTGCTGGTTCTGTCCTCTTCTTATCTGTTGAATAACGCTGTCCTTTTCTAGTTGCTGCCAACGCTGTTGATGTAGACTCCTTTTTCTCTGGCCCTTGCATTCTTTCCTCTTCAACTAGCAACCTTGCTGTCAAAAGTTTTATGGACTGGTCCGATTCAGGAACCGACTCCCAAGCTGATATAAAATGTTTAAACTCTTCGGGAAGACTCATTACAATTTTAGTGATTACCATCTTTTCAGAAACTGCTTCATCAAACGTTGATAATTTATGCACTATATCTTCTACTTTTGTGATAAATGTAGCCATTGGTGGTTCATACATAATGTTGTAAAACTGCTGTTGTACCAAATGAAGGCCAACCTTCGACTTGGATTCATAAATGGTCGAAAGTTTTTCCCACATTTCATTTGCCGTCTTGCATGTTAGCAAATAGGTTACAATATGTTCTTCTATGCGTGTGACGATTATTTCTTGCGCCCTTCTGTCTTTTTCTTTGGAATCTTCGCGTAATGGTGACGATACAACATCGTACAAACCCTTTGCTTTTAGGACGATGGAGACTTGAAATTTCCACGCCGACCAGTTGTCGCCTTTGAGAACAATGGCGCGATCCATTTTCAAGTTTGCAATTGCTGTTCTCTTTCTCTATCTGTAACCAGGCTTTCTTCTTCAAATAGCTGCCTGGGCCCATAACCTGAGAAGGTTTGCGGGCTATGGTTTCGTAAAATAAAAGGATCTTCTGTAAATTTGGTTTCTTTTATTACTTCGCTTGCTTGCGTGGACGCCATATATCGGTGCAGTTACAAAAGGGAAGAGACAACGTTAATACCACAGATAACACTATAACCAACCACAACATGACATTGACACATTTGGTACTTATGCTTGACGTTGACATATCTGGTACTTATTCATTCATAGATTCATTCATTGCTGACTAACAGTATGAGCGCGGAAATTATCGGTCCCTTCCGGTAGTCGATTGAAGTAGCCTCTCTAGGCGATAACTTTAATAGGAGCTGACGCGGAGCGAGGACGAAGTTCGATAGGATTTATTTGTACGTAACGTATTCGGAATAGAGTTCGCGTACATCCGCTTCCATTACTGCGCGATGGCTCATTTGAACATTAGCTCCAACAAATGTAAACCCCGTATCGAGTTCTGTCGGCGCTACAATATTGGCACGCGTTGTGCGGGCTCCGGGAGCTAGTCCGGAGTCCGGGCTGCCCCTTGTCCTCGATTGGGTGCTGCCAGTCGAGTACCGCGTGCGACTTAATGTGACATGTCGCGTCGAAACATTTACAAGTAGATTTTCTCGTGTATCTGACATTAAGCGGCAGGGGCGCAGGAAACGTATCTGGGGCGCGAGAGGGTGCCGTCCTAAAAACGGCGCCATTAAGAAATCAGGTCGCGCGCTCCCCCCCGCGCCGCCCCGCCTGATAGGCCTTCCGCTAACTTCAATGTATTGCTTGCGCTTACAGCGCGATGCGTCAAGTTTGACTTTCCTTAATCGGACAGCGGCCGAGATCGGTCGCCTGAAGCTTTGGAAAAAATAAACATAGCTCGAGGCGGTCAGTTAGGAGCAGAGAAAGGGGTGACTAAAACGATTGCGTGTCGTCTCCGCAGGCGGCGTCCCGGCTGGCGGCGCACGGCGCGCTGCTGGACGGCAAGCTGGCCGCGCTGCATAAGTACTGCGCGCGCCTCGACCTCGCGCTCGCCGGCCCCGCCCTGGTGCGTGCCGCGCCCCCGCCCCCGCCCCGCCGCCCCCGCAGCGACTCACGCGCCCGCTTGCAGGAGGAGCGCGGCGCGGAGGTGCGCGAGCTGCTGGAGAACTACAACAACCTGGAGCGGGAGTGCGGCGCCGCCGGCCAGGGCGTGGCGCCCGCGCTGCGGGACCGCGCCGCCGCCCTGCAGGCGCGCTGGGACCGGCTGCGCGCCGCCCCCGCCGCCCCCGCCGCCCCCGCCGACAGCGGTGAGTGCCGCCCCGCGTGACGTCGGGACCAAGCGCTCCCAGGTGGCGGTGCACTGGAGACCATGTCACGATTCCTGTCCCGGTTTCCGTGAACTCGAGCGCCAGCTCGGGAGAGGCGCTCGGGGCTCTAATCGAATCGGCAGCAATCCTGACATTTTCTCCAAGTATAACACGAATTGTAAATGTGCAGCCGGGTGCGCAACCGCTCCCGTCCTGCCCCGGGTAGTACGACGCGGAAACGTCCCGCTCCGTCCTAATCCTGGACGCGAACGGTTGTGTCCCGGCCGCGAGTGTCCCGGGGCGTCCTGTATGTCGCTTAACACCTGGTTTGGTAATAAATGTGTGGGATACTAACAGCTTGTTTCATTAACTAACCCGCGCCCGCGACCCGCGCCGCCCGCGCCGCGTGACATGCACTAATGTAACATATAAGGAGAGCAGCAGCTCCGGCGTGCCGCAGGGCCTCCCCCGGCAGCTAGTGACGTCACCCCTGGCCCGCGCGGTGCGTGCCGCAGGGCCTCCCCCGGCAGCTAGTGACGTCACCCCTGGCCCGCGCGGTGCGTGCCGCAGGGCCTCCCCCGGCAGCTAGTGACGTCACCCCTGGCCCGCGCGGTGCGTGCCGCAGGGCCTCCCCCGGCAGCTAGTGACGTCACCCCTGGCCCGCGCGGTGCGTGCCGCAGGGCCTCCCCCGGCAGCTAGTGACGTCACCCCTGGCCCGCTGGGAGCCAGCCCTACGTAGTGGTGTGACACGTAGTGAGCGCTAACTAAGTACATCGGTGACGCAACATTAACAGCCTGCACTAACACGACGTAGGGAACGAGACGTGGCCTCAGTACCACGCCGTCTGGACACCTGAAGCTTTGTGGTCTTGTGTTTGATGAAATTTGTATCTACTAAATATAGTTAAGGTATTTTGGCAGTTCAAATTGCAATTGTTTTGTTAATTTTTGGTCGAAACGATTGTGTATCTTGTGTGCTTCAATACATGCATAGATTGTAAATAATGCTTGCCCGAATGTCGGCGCCCGCCGCGCGTTCCGACGCCAACGCTACACAAATCGTTAGCGTCGGTTCAGTAGAACAACAAACTACAATATTTTGTGAATGTAGCTTTTATTGACATCCGCTGAAAATGGTAAGTTATGGTTCCGAGAGCTCGGTTCAATTTTGTTTGTAAGTAGGTACCTTAAATATTGTTTCTTCAGGTTATTTAACTTGTTTGCCGAGATGGATGAAACACCCCACACGACTTTTTATTTTAACTTTTCCTTCAAGCTTGTGTAAAAGCGTATACCTACTAGATTACTATACCGTATTGCAGTAAAAACAATTTAAATGTAAAATTCGTTTTGTCGCTGTTGGGGTCCAAAGAGCCGCGAGGGGGTGGGGCGGCTTCATCAAGAGAATCGTCGCGATTTAACGAGCGCGAGGTCGGTCACCCGGCGGACCGGCCGCGCGGCCGTGCGGCAGGAAGGTATACGACGCGCATTTCAAGTTCAGGGACAACGTAAACGAAGGGAAGCGTCGTGGAGGAACAACAACGAAACCAAGATATACGTTTCAGTTTTAAATTAGTTTTATGATTGCTCCGCGGAGGGCGACAACCGGGAGAGGTCAACGCACTTACGTGAACTAGGGACTGCTATTTATTTATTCTCTCACTATTGATTGGATAATTTTATAAATCTATCACCTGCATAACATTGCTTTACTGATATAAGTTTGACCGATGTCTTTTTCACGCCGATGTTTGTAGACATTACTTATTACAATACGATTTGTTCGCCTTAAATTCATATTGCACATATTCTTCTTGTAATAAATGCACGAAAGAATCTGTCAAAAATTTTACACATCAGCTGATAACCATTTTAAAATTCAGAACAGCAACAAAAATTGTTTCGAATTTTATTATGAGCTGCAAAAATGTGACTCGTATTTTATTTAAACTATTGTGAACATTGAAGCTGGCTGCGCTGTGTCGCACGAAGGCTGCCAATAAAATGCACCCGTGACGACGATAAAATCTCGACTACCCACAAATCACGCGCGCGCCGTCTGTCGCAGCCGCGCGCCGTGTCGCGCCGTGTCGTGTCGCGTCGCACGCTCTGCCGCGAGGAGCAAGCCGTGCCGCCCGCCGTGTCGCGCCGTGTCGTGTCGCGTCGCACGCTCTGCCGCGAGGAGCAAGCCGTGCCGCCCGCCGTGTCGCGCCGTGTCGTGTCGCGTCGCACGCTCTGCCGCGAGGAGCAAGCCGTGCCGCCCGCCGTGTCGCGCCGTGTCGTGTCGCGTCGCACGCTCTGCCGCGAGGAGCAAGCCGTGCCGCCCGCCGTGTCGCGCCGTGTCGTGTCGCGTCGCACGCTCTGCCGCGAGGAGCAAGCCGTGCCGCCCGCCGTGTCGCGCCGTGTCGTGCCACTGTCATTTCGTGCGGGTTTAGTTTAAGACAGAGTTGAATTAGAGAATTAGATGTTCTGACTGGGGTTTTATAAGATCATCTGGAATTATATATAGTAGGTACATGCCACAACATGTAGTTTTATACATTCCGTTACAGACTACGTTCCTAGCCACCTTACCTAAATTTTATAATTGTATAGGTACTTATAGTGCAACAATAAAAATAATAACGAATAGACGGGCGATCGTTGGCAACACGCGCGCTCGGTACGAGCCGAAGCTGCTATAAAGTTTCAACTGTAGAATAGAACATTTAGACTGCGAGCAAAACTTTATCGAAAAGTTTTCCGAGGACTCTTATCTAGAGAGATACGCTACCTATTGACAATGTTTTTAGTTTGACACTCTTGCTACGCTCTTCGTATTCAACATGCACTGCATTCACTCGGTAAACGTGCCGTGCAGTGTGTGCTCTACACTACGAGGAAGCAACAAGGAAGCTAGATAAATTGAATATTTCTAAACTATCTTCAGTATTTCACAACTTGTAAGAGTCAGATTTTATTGGCGAGCGCGGCTCTGTAAATTTCCTATGAGATACTACGCCTCTCATTCTCAGAGGTTCCTAAATGAGAATATTTCTCGTACTTTTGTAGCTTTGAGGTTGTAATCGGAGTCCGCGGTGCCGTGAGTAGGCAGGCGGTGCACAGGCGGAGGCGGCGCGACCTACTTGTTATTCTGACTTTCTCGAAAAAGAAAAAAGCTGCTTAGCTATACTCAAGCTAAAATTGAAAAATATTTCTAGGGTTCTTTTTCCGTTTAAACCAATACGTCAAAAAAATAAAAATAAACAATATTTACACGTCGTCGTCGTGTGTCGTATATAATATACGACGTCGTTCTCAATGTTTCTTTTTTCTGGCATGAAATCTAGTGCTAGTGTTACGTGATTAAAATCGTCAGTCGTTATAGAATTTTGAGATAAACTTTATAAAGTGATAAAGTTATATACACTTTATGACTTTACCCAGGGGGTTTTATGAATATAAAACCCAATGGAATTTACTGAATGTAACCATCGGCATCATAAGCCTATTAAATACTACTACACTATACTATTGGCTTTTCATTGTTATTTCACTGTATGTGTTCTGTTTTTGTAAAAAACTGTTGGTTTTCCAAAAAATAAATAAATAAATACGGTCCCATTGTTGGGACCAATGTAAATAGAAGGTAATTATTTATCGGCCGTAATCTACCACGCTGGCCCGGTGCAGCTTGGCAGGATATGTTCCATGCATTTAAATGTTGTGGACTGACCGGTTTCCTCACGATGGTTTGCTTCATCGTTTTGAGCGATGGCAAATCCGCACATAACGTAAGGCGCACCCGTTTCCGTTCGCTCATCGCCACTCGTTAAAAGTTGTTTCTTTAATTTTGTGCGTTTTCTTCGTAGAGCCGCATAACTCTGAAAACTGTAATAACAAACAATGCGTACAACACCGCGTCCGGCATTGTGGCGGCGCCGCCGGAGTCGGGGCGGTACAAAGCGGGATCTGGGGCGAGAGAGGCTCCGCCGCGTGCCTACCTACTACCACCTACCAGCACTAGAGCGGGGCCTCGTACCACCTACAATCACGAGCCTACCGATTACTTATAGCGCTGAAGTATTGTATATTAGGTATTAAATAACTAAATCGGTTGTCATACTGTTAATTACAAAAATGTTACTGTTTTATTGTTGGGAACATGGCTCTGCGTAGTTTTGTTTGGATAAGAAGTCTAGCTACTAGAACTGCAATCTGGCTTGTTTAATTAACTGTAGAGGTGCAATATGTTGACCGACCGTGCTCGAGCTTACTGGTTTCAATCCGTGATGCCCCGGGCCAGGGGCCCCCGCACTAGGCGGAGATGAGTGGTGGTAATCACTCCCCGCCGAGACTCCGCGAGCGTTCGTTAGCTTTTGTTCAGATCTTGGAATCTGGGTTTCGATTACTGTCGCGAGATGTGCGGGCTACTCGTGTAGCTAGGTATACCATCCACTACGGATTGTTTTGTGTGCTACTTAACTAAATGTATTTGTGGCATGTGATTGATTCTACCATTCAATTAATTTGTCCGATCAACATAATAGGCAATTAGGCACGGCTCTCTGTGTAACGAGGTCCTAACCGTTTGTAATTTTCGAGAAAAACGGAATCCACAATTTAAACACCAATTCAAAAGTAAGAGAATTCCAGCTCACGGAAGTAAAAAGAATTTTAATTAAATCCCACACGTGACGAGTGGCGGTGTGGCGGCAGCGGCGGCCTAGATACCGGTTCTTTCCTGTTTCGGCACTAAGAAACGGATATTAAAATATGAAATATTATGCCGAGTTGTTTTTAATTTCGTTCAAACTTATTTCTCGATGGTACACTTTAAGAAGAGATCAAACGTAGTACTGGCCGGTGTATACCCAATGGTGAAGTGTAGGAATTACTGCCGGAATTTACCGATATTTTTGAGATAGGTATAGAAGTAGGTCTACATACGAGTCAAACAATGGGCAAAGACTGTCGCTTGGCGTAATAACAACACCACTAATGAAGTATTTTTGTCATCTACAAACGGTACAACGGTTACAAAAGTAAACTATTGTCGCCTAGTTCGCCTCTTATGTTTTACCTTTTTATTAATAAAATAATCGGTAGAGCAATTTAGCGTAAAATACGTTACGACATAAAAATACGCCGCACTCAATAAACTAAACTGGCTATAAATCACGTAAAATGCTTCCATTAAAAAAAAGTTGAGTACGCCCACCAATGTATAAAAATTGAATACGAACGTACGCGTTTTATTGCCAAAGTGTAACTGAAGCCAAACAATACTGTAGTAGCGTGTGTACACGCCGCCCGGAGGCACGGCGGAGGCGGCGCCGCCACAGCGCACACGAGGGAGCAGTAGCTCCACTAGGCATTAGGCACCTGAATGTCGGCGTGTGTGCAAGCGCACTTTACACGCTGAACAAGGATGGCTGCGCTCGCTAGTCTTGCTTGTCACGTTGCCGTGACCACTCCCCGGAAACGTGATTATATTCAACTTGATTGTCCGTATTTAAACACCTACTTACTACGTGTATATGATCTTAATCTAAACCATATTATAATAGAGCGAGTAAAAGATTTTATGACTCAGAATGTATGTAACGTTGCACAATTTGTACATGCATATTTATGGATGTACCGGAAAATTAAAAAAGAAAGCTACTCTGTTCCTGGGTATTCTATACCCATTTGCTCTCGGGCCGAGTGTCGAGCACACGTTGATAAGTTATGCTACTCCTTCCTTTTGTGTACGGTGGCGCAGCGCAGAGGCGCAATTCTGCAAATTGTTGTGGGACAGCCCGTCGCTTTACGGCGACGTTAAAAATGCAGGCGCGAGGCTCGTCCCACCGCGCGCCGACACTGCGGCCTCCGCGTGCCGCCGACCGACTGTACCGAGCGATATGTTAAAGGCACTTGTTTTTTCCAAGACGACGTGCGTTGCAGTTTAGTGTCCTTTGGGCAGTCAGCACAATTTTAGGACTGCCGCAGTGTTGCAATAGAAATAGTTTTTATTTTATATAGTGAGAAGTGAATCCGTTTATGAAACAGTACCGGCATGCGACACGCGGCCTACAATATTTATTGCAGTGCGCCGGAATTACTGCGTCGCTTTGGAACGTCGGTTTTATTAAAACAATTCGTTCTCTCAGCCTGCGTCGGAGAGCGCATTTTCTGAATACTACTAGAGCGACGCAGGCACAGTAAAAGAGTCCAGTTTACATAGTCTGCATTACAAAACTGAATAGCCCAGCACGTCAAAATTCAAAATTCAAATCTTTTTTATTCAATAGGATACATTGTGATCACTTTAAAACGTCAACTTAAAACTAGCTACGCCTGTTCCAACCTCCTTACGACTGCAAAAGAACAGGCAAGAAACGCCCGGCAGGTAATTTTTTTGCCGCGATCACATTGACAATTTTATTCTTATCACTAATTGATTGAATTGGAGCAAGTTCACTAAAATCCCAAGCTTTTTTTTTGTCATCTAATAGTCCGATATTATTTAATTAGCTTTACTAATAAGATTTCTCTTGTTTGGTTGTACACATTGGGATATGGGAACATGAATATTAATGAGTTGCGGGATCACAACCAAAGCAGACCAGACCCCACAAGCAGCACCCGTTCACGAGTAACGTCGATTAGCATCCCCCATGACCGTCATTTAGCATTTGCCACCCGACGCGAGGGCTCGCTGGGAGATATAAATTCATTAGTACCTATAGGTGCTATTACTGAACACGTTTCCAATTTCCATAACATCAATAGGCGTAGTTCCACTCGCAGCCGCGCCGCCGGCCCGGGGTGGCTCGCGTCGTGCAGCCTGCAGCCGGCTCGCGCCCGGTTCCGGTCGCGCAGACGGGGCGGTGCGAGCCGGTCATTTGACGACTGCCTGTTTAATGACTATTCGCTTTCACGAACTGTTATGAAGCATGGGATTGGTTCAGCGATATCTACATAACTGACTAACTGCTGAGTCCCCTCTCTGTCGATCCTTGCACCATCTCAATGCACTCCTGGATACCAACACTGATATTGATTTATTTGTTGATAGTTGGAAAACAGTTTTAGCTACATGTTTAGGCTATTGTGAGCGTCTGTAATTTTTCCTTTATATTGTTTATTATTGTTATGATGACTAATAATTTTTGTGTAATGAGTGTAAATGGCATGCCGTTCTTATCACAATAAACAAATTCAATTCAATTCAATTCAACTGACTATAGAACATGTTTGTTTATAATTTTCTCTTCAAAAAGGAAATCAAATACTTACTTACTTGATTTAAATTAATAGTATTGTTCCAACCCCTGGTTCCAACACAACTTTAGTGATAATACAACGAGCTACTTGGCGGATGCGCCTTGTGTGCGGCCGCGGCGTCTGCCTTCCTGTGTTTCTACTTTTACGTTAGTAAATGTTTATTCTCTTAATTTTTTCAATGAAAATTTTATTTTATAAATTTTAATTTTCAAGTATAGTTTGAAGGTAAAAATCCCCGATGTTGGTTAGTGGGCGGCGCGGGCGGGCGGCGCGCCGCTGACCGCTCACCACTGTGCTAATATTGACCGCCCGTCTGTATAGACCATTACCCGCAGCCTTCACAGCGACCCGTGTGAAAACTTCGCTAACTTTATATTTGTTTGAGTCCGGGCTTCAAACGGTTTCTTTTCCTCTATTAGGAATGTTTAAGAGTACTTTTAGCCAAAAAGAGTCGTTTACGTACACAGCGACAAAATATTCCTGTATAAGTAAATGTACTCGTATTTAAATAGCTTAATTTCGGCTCTTATTAAGAGGACAGATTACACTGAGATTAAACTGAAAATTGGGGTTAATTTCACATTTATCTCTGTAATTTGTAATCGAAAAAAAGCAATGAAATGCGAGAACTTAGGTACTTACTAATTTAGTCACACTATATTCTTATGATGTGATTAAGGTAAAAGATTATTTAATAAATGTTAATAATCTCTAAAGAAATTTACAAAATTACATGGTAGACAATTATATTTTAGGCGATTTTCTTTAAGGCGGCGGCGAACTTCGTAGCGTTGCGACGTAGCATAACCACCCGTAGAAAATCGCCGGAATCGCGCGCGTAAGAACAGTAATATAAAAAATACAATACTAAAAAGGCATTCGAACCTCATTTTCTCATATATTCCCTAAGCTATCTTTAGCGATTTTCCAACGTGTTTACGTTACTCCCAAGCCTGCTGAGACGCGGCCCGTAACGCTACGAGCACCTCGAGGGCCTGTAGGGCGCAATGGATTGCCGACATATCGCGTGCGAGACACCTCCGCGCCGCCCCGCGAGTGTGCAAACTGCTTTATTACTTATATCTGGTCGGGTAATATCGTCGAGTGTGCACGGTGCTTAGTGCGGGTTCGGAACTAGACGCCGAACTGTAGTACAAGTGTAGGATTATACTAAATTACGTTCCTTACTAATATTAATTTATACGAAAGGTTGATTGGCTTTATCTATATTAAATCTTTACTTTTTTGAATGAAGGGGGTTATTTCCGGAACTAGACATCTGTTTTTTTTATTGTTATAGAACTACCTATCCCTGAGTGTCATAGGTATAATAAAAATGAAAATCTCCACGTAGCAGGTGAAAAAGCGAGGCTCAGCTATACAATATTTCTCAAATGTCCGTTCATACCTTTCCAAGGAATAAAACGCCAATAGTTTATTTCACAACTCAGGACTACCAAATTGTATGTAATCGGTTCAGTTAAGTAGTTTAATCATGCGAAAATAACGAACTGACAACCGTTCGGATTTCTATTATGAGACGCAATTATCATCAATCACTGTGAATACGTTCAGCAAAACCACGAAAAAGATAAGCCAATTTGTGGGCTAGTAATGGTGTGTGATCTCGCGCGCCGCCGTCCAAACCGCGAGTACTAATTGATGTTGCTTAATTAAGCAGCCGCTACACGCTGGTATCGTATACCTACAGGGGGCTCTACGAACGTTTGTATACGTCGCATAGAGGGTGCTCCACATGTAGATATACCGTATACAGCATGCTCCACATGCGTGGGGGGGTTGTGAAATATTTAAGTGCTAGTGCTCTCTGATAAATTGCATTATTCTGTTAGCGGAAATGAATGTTTCCTTTGAACAGGAATTTCACATTCTGCATAATTGCCGCGGGACAGGCTTCGCTCTGGAGTGGCTGACTAGACTACTCGTAGCTGTTATTCTGTTTACGGATTGAGTACGAGGCATTAGTGCGAGCCACTCGTATGCTAAACCGATGAAGGTGTACCTCCACCCTGTATGCGGCGAGTAAGCGACACTACACTAGGTAGACGCCACTGAACAGTGCTTGAGCCGCGACTTGTCGCCTGTCTGCTCCCCTACTCTGTAGCCGCCGCTCTACCCTCCACCGTCAAATACGCAGGCTAGCGCTAGGTATATGTAGCGCCATTCACTTGTGAACCCGATCATATGTGGAATAGACAATAGACATGTTACCTATGTGATTTATGCCTTGTTTAGTTAGATTAGTGGTTATTTTCTTCAGAGGATTGTTTCATCTTGTTTAGTTTAATTCTGCGTTGCGATTTATATGGGCGTTTCATAAATCCTGAACAGTCCTCAAACTTTTTCAAAAACATGTCAGTTTAGAGCAAAGGACCTCGAAATAAAGGGTTTCCTTCAAAATACTAATGCTGGTCGGTAATTCTACTTCCAAATACTCGGTCCTCAGACAATGTGGAGAGCCGTGGAGGACACTCGACTAGCGGCGACCACGGCCCCGTCTGCCGCAGGCACCGCCACTCACTCGTGTACTCACGCCTGCCGTCTGAAAATATTTATTTATCTTGTAATTTATGTTCCCTTTTGAAGTATCGAAATATTGGATTCGGTGGCCTTCTAAACACTCCCTCGTGATATAATGATAGATAAGAAAACTTAATAGAGGGACAAAATTAGTGCACTCAATATTACTGGCGTGTCTACAAAAGGTATCGCTTCGTATTGAAAAAGCATTATCAGACCGCTCCTATTTCATAAAATTAAATTGTCCATAAAATAGGAGTTTGTTGTCTTCAAAAACATGCAATCTTGTCCAGTCAAAGGAATAAACCGTGTTGTGATCGCGTGCCGCCGGTCGGCTACCGTCATCGTCGGGTTAAAGTTAAACCGATCGTAGAAGCCCTCTAACCTCGAGTGCATGCGCCAATCTCCTTTGATATCCCTTTAAACAGGCCCCGGCAGGCCCGCGCCCGCCGCCGCCGCCCAAATTGGATCGTCGTGAATCCACTTAACCTTTGTGTTTTTGCACAGATCGTGTTTAAAAACGTGGAAAAAAGAAATATATCGTTCTGAAGCGCAAATTCAATTCTTTGGGAATTCCGCGTTTCCAGTTGAACGCGTATGGGTATTAAAGTACCCAGGTAAGAGATTTATGGTATTGTAGGGCGCGGGGCGGTGCGGAGCGGACGCGGGACGGGCGCGACGCGGTGACGGGACGTTTTCCCGCGGTGAATAATGCGGTACAATGCGCCGCCTGATTTACGAGGGCGGCCGCTTTCCTGACGGGTTTATTTCATGCGCTGATGATGAGCGGGCGACGTTCGCGCCGCTTTCTACCGCTGACTCTTGCATTGTTTTATTTACTGGGAACGAGGTCTCAGGAACTATGGGAATTGCATTTCATTATTATTACCGCTCATTATAAATACTACAATAAAAGGAACAAATCCGTAATATGCATTTCAGTTCTGTTAAAAAAAACTGTGATCAAGTGAACCTCTCTAGTTGGACAGCTGATTTTCCAATGTCGAATTGTACGCGGGACATCTCCCCCGAGCTTAACAACAAACTAATTAACTTGCAGCATCGTTAACGACCCGTGTTAGGTACTATGTATAGTTAAACATTTCGTATCAAAAGCTCTAGTTTACTTTTCGAACGGTTCCTATAAAACTCCCCTGCACCGAGCTGTATCTCGACTTCAACCCTTAACCAACCCCCCATGCACCCGGCACTCGTGAAACGAAGCATCCGCTCACTTCCTTTATTAGGGAAAGGCGTCAATGAAACCGACACATTCACTACCGGAAAAGTCATTCTGAAACAAAAATATACAAATAAGGATGACAGAAAGGGATGGGGTATAACAGGGGATGTTTTCGCTCTCGTTTGGGCGGGCGGCGTAGACAGTGCGAGTTGGGCGGCCGCGGCGCGAGCACGGCGTCCCGCAGCGTCGTCCCCGAGCGGCGGTGTAAACACGTGCGTTGTTACCTTGTTGTGTTGCTCCGGTTGGTAGTGCAGGTGTGCGATGTGATAGTAAGCGCTCGGTGCATCGCTGCCTACTCGCGTCCTCACGCAGGTATGTTGTGGGCAGAAGTTACAAGAGCGCGTCATTGAGCACCGTGTATTTGTTTGTATGTAAATATAATACAGTAAACATCTCCGGCACACGCCGCTTGTCGCGGCTCGCTGACAACAAGCTTATTGGTTTGAGGTTTAGTCGATTGTTGACTGGTTCGTGATTAGTTGGGACACGCCACTTTCCTTTTCATGTAACTGTCGGCACCACACATTTACGGCTGACTGAAGAAAGTAGAATAAACTTAGTTCGCTAAACAGATTACGCGCGTTTCGTGAGAAATAACGATTTAGATACCTACTCAAAATATGTCTGTCAAAATAAAAAGGTTTTTTGTAAATCAACGTCACAGTAAATGTTACGTCAGTAGGCGTAGGAGAAGTACCTACATCCACAATAACATACCTACTGTTTTCATTTGGCATCAACTTTATTTCTCCATTAGAGTTACAGCAGTAAAATACTAGATCTTTTAATTTTGGCACTTGCAAAATTACTACATACAAAATCAATAAACATAAGAAGGGATCAAAAAATGTTTTGTTATTATAGTATGGACATAATGACAAAACTACAACGAAAAATGTCATACACGATAGTATCTTTTAATCACTAAAATTCACAATTAAAAAATTTTATCAGCAAAAAATTATAAATTATTTTATTTACTTTTATCAATATTTATCGGCCTCTGGTGAACCGGATATACACATCAACCAACCGGAGTCGTTAGAAACGCGAGTAGAGGGTGGTAGCAATAAATGTAAGCATATTCGTCACCGCCAACCTGCGTGCTGCGCCAAAAGGTTCGTTATCAAAGAAAGCCGTCGTAACTTTCCCTTTTCCCTTTTTAGGTGGTTGTTAAGAAGCCATTTTTTTCCTTAATTTCCTGAGTGTTTGGAGTAGCTGTACTCGTTAACATTAGATGTGACTTTCGAGTTTACGTTTGTGTGGCTGATAAAGACTAAGTCTTAAAAAAGTTACTGTCATCTCGAAATTCGTTTCTTAAAACAATACATAAAACAATTGTAAAAAAATTATACGCATCGAGTAGAACTCGCCTTTTCATTCGTCGGTTGAAAAAACATCAATCATCAGGCAATTATAAAGTTAAAAAAATTGTACCGGCCGGCCGGCAGAGAATCTATTTGAAGTTATAAAGCAGATTAAAAAAATAAATGAACGGGTGGCGCTTCGTTTTGACATGTCGGTATTGGTGATGGACGCTTTCGTCACATGGTACAAACGCAGACGGCCGGGCGCGGCGCGTTAATTCCCACCGGATTTAAATAAGTGCAGTTTTGTCCGTATTTCCATATCAAAATTAAATGTACCTTTCCACTTGAGAATAAAGCCTCGTGCCTCAAATGAGCGCAGGGTCATCCGAGTGTCCGAACTGTACGGATCCTAACAACGCTGTACAACAGTAAGTGCCAATAACGCCGGTAACATATCGGCGTCGTTTGTTGCCAATACCACTTCGATCTCCGGCGTCCCCTCCCCGGCGCAGCCTGAGGGTTGCACTCCCCTGCCTGTCTATTATCTTATTATTTATCGTCCTCTCGGCCCACTCGCCCCTCTTCCCAGTTATTAGATTCGCAGAATAAGTAACGGAAGCTTATTATAAGGTTATAAAACGTAATGGATTTTGTTTCGTTTGATACGGATAAATTGCGTTACCCGCGCAACCCCCGACCGTGCGCGGAAAAATGATTTAAATAAATTTTCTGCTCTGTGTTCGTTACATATAAATGAAGATTAATTTATTGGTTGTTCTTGTTACTTTGATGGACTGGCGGCCGGTCGCCGAGGGAAGGTGAGCTACCCCTGTAACCCTTTACAATAAGCCCCGTTTTTGTTTTTTGCATTTTATTATTATTACATATTAGAAGATTATTTAAAGTTAGTATGCTCTTCGTTCGTTGAGGTTAGACAATAGTTTGTACCATTCGTAACAGTTTCCTGCTCCGGGTACAGTATTTTTACAACCGGAACAGACTAGCAATGTGGCCAGATTGCTGCAATTTCCTATCTAGCGTGGCGCGACCACTTCGTCACTTAACAGCAGGTGACTTGTAGTCAAACTACACTGTGGTAGTTAGAAAAAGCCGGTACTAGTCACTCACAGCATAAAATATTATGTACCTGCTCCTGCGTATAATATATACCTACAGTTCCAGTCGCCAAAAAATATAGTGCTCAAATAATAATTCTAGCCCATAAAATAATAAAATACATCCCAAAAAAAAAACTCATTATGCAGACAATACCCGTTAGGTCGAAAATGTTTCGTCTTTTATGAAATACTTACACCCAAGATGGCAAAATATTCTTCGTAGAGTTATTTTTTATCGTATGATATTAAATAGCTGAATATAAAAATAATCCTGTACCATTTTAGTGGCGGGCTGGGTTTCTTTCCAATTATACGTCCAGCGCCATGTCATATAGCCCTAGACAAATAAAATACATAATATATCCATTAACATACATTTTTATATAAAGGAGCGTACCATTATTGTGTTGATAAAATAACTTTTAGACAAATAATTAGATTCTGCTTCAAACGTCGCGAGGGATGCCGTACAATGGATTTAATTAAATGGCTTTAATTGACTAATTCCAAGAATTTCCTATTTGTTTTTGTTGTTGAGAAAACAGATCCTCCGAGTACGTGGAAACCGGATCATTCTATAAGCAGATTTCGAGAAGCGCGCTTTCAAAATGAGTTCGCTCGTTGCTACCTCGCTTGATACGTACCTACACTAATACCTACCTATATCTTTCTGTGTGGGTAAGCCCCATTTAGCACTTCATTTCACCGCGTTTTTAAATCTTAATGACTAAAGTGCGCATTTGTCTTGCAGCTCGTAAGTAGAGGCTAAGCTAGATATTTACATAGCGGTAATGTAGAGACAAATTAAGATGGCCACCGCCACCGCGCCCGCCACCGCAGCGGTCTGTGCGAAAGCCTAGAGTACCTAATTAACATTCACGTGCGGCTCAAAGCGCATTTTCATAATATACTTCATATTATGAAAATGCGCTGTTTGGGACAAAGTCAAGGTTGTTCCGGTCCGAGAACACATTCACGTTATGAAATACGATCCTTTTTGTTGTTTTTGTTGCGAACGTGAAATTAAATCTGGAGACGTAAGATAATCCGATGTTGCGGTTTCTGATTGTTGATACAACTTTTGATTTGTTATTAATAGACTTCCTGGGAAAGGCTCAAATTATATTCGTAATGTTACTAATTATTTGGTGAAATGGCCAAAATAATTTTATTCACATTTGGTACAGTTTACAGCTGAGATTCAGGGGTGATAAATACTTGTTGATAATATTATAACTGGCCGTTGGAATCCATTATACATGCAAAATCTTAACGTAAAACTAAACAACAAGAACTTCATAAAAAATTGTAACCCCTTCATAAAGCTTGCCACTTTTCCGGGGTATGAACACTTTACGGTCTTTACTTTAGGACGGGTAGATCCTAGGAGACCTAATTTAAAATAATGAGTTCAATAGATACTGATCCTACTTCTGATGCAGTGGCGTGCTCTTCAGATGTCTTCAGTCTTTAGATGTGTTATGCGATCTTTGTGTTCCATTTTATGTTTTCATTCTTTAAATTATGTTGTAAATGCGATGAGACAGACTAGACAAGTACTCGTATCTAATATGCGAAACTTAAAAGAAACAAATAGTACCTATAAAAAGTAACACAAAGATTTCTAGATGACATTTGTCCCGCTCTCTCTCTCCCGCGTCCTACATTTGAGGAGTTGCTCTACTAGGAAGGTCAAGGCTCTCGTCTGGCTGATTACCTACCTCTCCTACTTCACACTATGCACGGTGGACGGATTACTGTCACACCCATCGTTGTCACACATAGCTCATTATATAATATTTCGAGGGTATTTATCTGATTTCACTCAACGATTACAATAAAACGCCCACTTAACTATTTATATAATATAAAAACTTGCTTTGCTAATAAGAGATAGGGAAGAGTAAGAGTCCCAGGGATGCAAATGGCTAATTAGCCGTTCATGATGGCGTTCAAAGGGGGAGGCCTATGTTCAGCAGTGCAGTGGACTTCTTCCGGCTGATGATGATGATTGCGAATATAAAAATGAAACGGATGATAACAGATTAGGAGTTGTAGTAGCCATAATGACCAATATATTCCCCAGCTACAGTCAAACCAGAACAGTGGTTATCATGGCCAATGGCCACCACACCGAGCCTGCACAGAAGTAGCCTTCTAACTCACGGCTTAGTCATAATGTACGGTATCAATGTTACCAAGAAGTGTCACCACCTTTACCAAAAAGCGTCACATTTCACTCAGTAAGTTGTATTGGAAGCAGCGTTTCGCGTGGAGATGGTAATAAGTGATACGACGGTAGTGAAATGGAAAGGGACCTTGGGATCTAATTACACTTCCACTTAGCATGCGCCAGTCGTTTACCTGTACGAATAATAACATTAACTACTTAATAGCATCTAAGTACCCACCATCTTCATAAATAAGCGTTCAAAAAATTCATAGAAAACTATTGTAGGTATTTTTAATATAAAGAAATAGGTCCGCCCAAAGCATCCAATGTGGTTAGCCGAGATGGACTTTAAACTTTCTTATATCTTTTTAGGTTAAAAAGCGTGTTTTAAAAATGTTCAAAAGTTTCTAAACGAATTCCCCGAGGAGTGTTTTTTCTCGAACTTGTTTCTCGTACAAAATTCATGAAACGTAGGTAAGAACGGGAATAATTCAATTCAGATCAAACTGCCTCATTTCAAATATCTTGTTACTCGCAATGGTTCAGAACGGGGAACTTTATGAATTTCTCCCTAAACATCTAATAAAAATGCAGTAAAAACTCAAGCCTGAAGCCTCCTCATCACACACCGGAGTCAAGGCTAAGCCGGCTCGCTCTGGATATGTTACAATGTCTCGTGTTTGCGAGGTGAATCCTCTCCTCAGTTTTGAGTTTACAGGAGTGAAATAAAACCGGTATCATCACGAAATTAAACCTGCCTCTGTACCTGCTTCCGTACTTTTTGCATCAACAATTGATTAGGCTGCTTTTGCCATACATCATCTTGAAGCTAGGATATTATTTTTAATCGTTTAATGAAAGCCATGTACTGCTATTGATATTCCAGAAGCCTCATTTTAGAGCCAGTTCCCACGTTGCCATTTAACACCAAGTCACATATCACCAAACATTGCCACTAGACATAGGATACTAATTTTATTATGAGGATGGATATGAGTGCCAAACCGAACTAAAAGCTTCAAATCATCAACGGTGAAAGAACTAATCAAGAAACACTATAGCGTGTCCAAAAACTATCACAATTCAAGGTCACGGGAAATAACACCGACCAAAACGCAACTAAGTTTGGAAACTTCATTACAGAGAAAGCTTAGCCCAGTAGTGGGACGTAAATAAGCTAATGATGATCATTACAACGAACGTCGTAAAGACGCCAAAACTTGAAACAATCGCATAATCGTCTTATCGGCGGTACAGAAAGCATGAAGGCTTGGGAGGCTGTAAAGAGCTGCTATCAGCCAGTGAAGGTTAAACAGGCGCGCGGGTGTAATTATGTACGAAGATAGGCGGCGGTTTGCCGACTGGTTCATTGGCCCTGAAAACACGGGGCTTCATTATTAGACGGCATCTACATGTTTTTAAGCGTGGTCACACGAAGACGCCTTAATTTTTTTGCGATTCTAGGTTGCTTGTCATGCATGACTTTTTCCTATGAGATGGTAATATGACAACATTACCGTAGGAAATATAAGTCGTACTCTATCCATCATAAAGCCATCATTGATTTCAATTTTGGTAAGTAGTTACGTTTATACTTTTGTGCTAAAGAAGCCTCAACTTAATTAATTCCTCAGTTCGTTTACCTTTACATAACTGTACACGTAGCAAATATTTGTACCTACACTGTTCGTCATTTGGTACACTATTTGGTCATGATTAAGGTCGCTTAACTACATAGCCCAGTGACCGCCCGGTGACCGCTGCCGGTGGCGGTGGCGGTAGGTATTGCCGAGTAAGCAGTACTACCAACCCTATCCGTTTGTATGCCGGTACTGCGGGACGGGTGTATCTCTATTACGGGACTAATGCTCGGTTTACACCATATAAGTGATTTAGTGCTTAGTCGGTCGGATAGTAAGATAGTGGCGGTCACACATGTGCCGTCAAGCCATTTAGTTGAATTATTATTGAACTTATGTATATGAATTTGACTATTTGCACGAGCATCGCGCTAATACGTGCGGATTAGTGGGAGGGTGAAATATAGATTTTAATACTTCTCAATGAAGTGAAGTGAGTAAATTATTTTTTATTTAATTAACATTAAATTAATTTCGATTCTGATTTACATTCATCATCATCATCATCATCAGTCCACTGCTGGACATAGGCCTCTCCCAAGGGACGCAGACTTACATTAACACACATACACACACATCACATACACATACACACACACACACACACATACACACACACACATATCACACACACATGTGTACATTATCTAAACTAAATTTGACAGGCCTAAAAGTATAACTGTTCCTTTCTTTATGGTCTGAAAAGGACACCATTACTTTCAGACCTGTCAAATTTAGCCAGGTTGAAGAGAATGCACACCAAAATCGACAACATGACACGGGTTTTAGTTGACTAAAGCACTAAAATACTTAGATGATGTAAACCAAGCATAATAACCGCCCGCCCCTCCCCCCGCCGGCTGATGAGTTTGTTGTTGTGTTTTACTTTTCGGGACGGAATGAGAAGGGATGCGGCCCACATTATACATCACGTCGCTGTCACAATTATCTAATAATGTCACTCTCTCGGACAGCAATTGTGACATAAATTAAATCTGTAACTTCATCTTTCGGCCCTTTTGAATTTGATTTCTAGAAATTCTGTTATACAAGTTAAAGCGGTCGGATCTGACCGATTGTCGACTTCCTACTGGCCTAATAGATCATGAGAAACATTCCCCAATGACTTGATTCACCTGTACTGTGTGTACCATCATTAGTTATGCACACAAAACAAGGTGCTAAAGGAAGGGTTAGCTAAATATGATAATGGAATTGACCTTTACGCAAACCAAATTATTAGCATACCTTTAATATTAAGGGTAGAGGGCCGACGCTTAAAATACTGCTTAATTTACCCTTTTTATTATTAAATTAACCTTTGAAATGGCTAGGTATATAAATTCATAAGTAGCCTTTATTTACTCTGCCGAAAAATAAAAACATTTAGATAATTGCGTTCGCGGCGTCCTAAGGGCTGAAACAGCTATAAAGCCGCCGCAATGAAATGAACTGCCGGAATACCTTCATCCCTTAACCCGCGAACTGTTACCTGAAGACGTTACGTTACCGTCAGGCGGGGCACGACGGTACACACAGTTGTTGCAGTAACGTAACTTGAGCTAACGGTCTGCGCACGCGCATTCGAGGTGGGGAGCACTCAAAGATCTCATTTGTTTTGGGTTGTCACATCAAACTGGCTAACTTAGCATCAAAGCTATTGACACTAATAAGTGGGTTGCTATTATAAAGTAGCTATAAGAAAGAAAGAGACCACAGAGCTGTTACTATAAACAAAGCAATAGCAAAGCTCTGTTTGTAACGAGTTTACATATGCTCATAATGATATTATCATCTACTTTGTGGCTGTCCGCAAGCACAGCACGCCGCCGCCAGCTACAACTGTGCTCTTGTTTGTATGAACTAGATTTACTGCTCGTGTATATGTATTGTAGCCAGGCTCGGTACCGAACCCGCTACCCGTAAAACTAATTTATGAGCTGATACGCAGTAATGGGCGCTTGTGACGTCACGACGGGTATTTGTGGAAGGATTGCGCTGTCAGGTAGTAGGGCTGGAGGCGGTAGGGCAGTATTTATTGACAGTCGTATAGGGAACTTAATTTAGTGTTATACAACTGTATTGTACAACTATATACAGTCTATTATAGACAATAGAACTTAGATAGATAACTATGTGTTTAGATACTAGTTTTGCATAATGTTTAGGACTGATAAATCATGATCAGATCATAGACTTTTTTTCGTAAGATAGATTCAACTTCGGATTATGTATGTAAATTTCATCTATTAGGTACTTATTAATTCAATTCTACAAGTGCGAGAATCGCAAAATTATTCATAGCTCCGTGACGTGAACCCCACCTCACCCGCTCACACGGCGCGCCCAATGTTTTATTCAAACAAGCCTCGAGAGCCGAAACCGTTGTATCCCTAATCCCGCCACAAAATCACTAAAATGTAATCTTGTCTCCAAACGCGTACAAAAAACAATATTCCAAATTCCATAGAAACATCGGAATTCCTGTGTCGCGTGAACGGATCGTGCCGACTCCTTTGACGATTTATGAATATTTACGTCCCGGCCGGCCTCCTCGCGCCGGCCGCGCATCGTACAAACTTCCAATTCGCAATTGGATTACAGTTATCGGCTTGTCACAATCACTTGTATAAAGCGGGTAAATTAATGCTGTTCAATTGAATGGAGGTGGGATTTTGTGAGATTTAATTAAATTTCGCCGACGAAGGTTTAATGGCTCCCCGTCCGCTGCAAACTGCTTAGTTCGTACATTCTAGTGCTTCATAACTCGTGCCTAGAGACTGCCGGCAGCTTTATAGCTCTACCTGGGTGGATTGTGTTTTTGTACTGCGACATTTATTATTTTGATGTTTTTTTTACGCACTCATTCACTCATAAACTTTCGCGTAGTGATTAACGCCCACACATCACATTGGTAGGTGCGAATCTAAGATTCACAACACCTAGACACGCGATAAATGCAGAAATATTTATCTCGTAGCTAGGATCAAACCCATGACATTACGCTATGCAGTCAGCTATTCCATCCATTGCCCCGATCGGTTGTCACAATATGTGTTATAATAACATGAGCTTCTTGTTCGAAACGGTTACATATTAAGATTTTGTATAAAAGACATAAAGGAAGGCAGCTAATCTTTTTGGGCTGAAAAGCCTTTTCTATATTAGTCGGTTCGGTTAGCCGAAGTGGCATTCATGTTCCATGGGCGTGATTCAATACATACCTACCTACTTACTTATATTTATGTAAAGGTCCTGTATTATTACTCTGTCTCGGAGATAAGGTTTGAATCTCAGGAAAGGGAACTAAATATCCTATTGGCTAAACATGATCACTGTTGAATTGTTCATAAAGACGCCAAGTTCTTACCACTTAAGGGATTTCTTCTTTTCCAACACACGAACAGTTAGGGTAGATGGAAATGTGCTTTCATACCTAAGTATCACAAGTTTATTTTTCGAGAAAACAAATATCAAAGGTTCTGTGGTTGCTTAAACAAACCTTAATCAGAGAAATGTTTAAACGCCGCAAGGGGGCAGTTCGTGGGAGCGGGGTGGGGGTGGGGGAGGTGATTGTTTACTTTAACCGGTCATTACGCAAATTGATCGGATCCGCGTTGTTTTTATTTAAATTGGTGTTTGCTGACGCGGAGCAGTCTGAGAACACGATTTAAACGATATTATTAATGTGCCGGGATCCAAGCAGATGGAAATTTAAATAATTTGAAGTAACATCTGCTTCAGTCATCGATCAAACGCCAGTCTTATTTCAAATCTGCGTCTAAAATATTTCAACACATTGTTTTGTTACTTATACAATCCGAGCTAGAAGGCTAGAAGGCAAATTCATTGTATTATAGGACGCAAATTCAAATAGACAAAAATCAATTGTGGATCAAAACTACTCATGCTACAAAGTTTCCAAGTGCCTCCCACACTCGTGACCGTTCGGTTATAATTCGCGATGACTGCGCTCAAAAGTTCTATACAATCTTCCCTACTACAATCTCACCGTCTAACAGCCCCTTATCAATAACTCATAGTTAACCCACCTGGACACATTGAAGCGCACGTCTGTAAGCTATGATGGGTCCCCGCGGACACGTCCCGAGTCCGTCCCCGGGCGGCCCTGAGATACGTCCCCGCGCCGCCACCACCCGCACTATCCCCGGGATACATCCCGCGACATGTCCCGGCAATGGATCGCCCTCCCGAGACCTAACTTAGCTCAACTTACGAGAACTACCCCTGTGCTAAAGTGATATGTGACGGTTAGGCATATTTTGAAACAAAAATCACTGAGGGAAATAAACCTTTATGAAAATGAATTCAAATCACAAAGTAAATTATTTTTGTAAACGAATTTTCTTATTAGCCGAAAACTAAAAGCACACTTGATTTACTGAACAGAAAAGGCAATTTTATTAAGTATCTACTTTTGTCCCTATAGGTATATGAAAACGGACTTACCTGTAAATTATGAAGTTCTGGCAATAAAATATACGAAGGGAATGTTTCGAGGGCATTAAATAAAAGGTTATAAAACAACATCGCTCCTCGCCAGGATATGAGGGTGTGACGTTTACAGGGGCCGAGGAGCGAGCCGAATGTACCTTGTAACTTGTAAACGATTTATTATGAGAGCTAGCAGGTATACAAATCAACGTGTTTCGTATTCCTATAGTTTACGTTGCCGTCGGCGTCATGTTGCCACGATTTTAATTAATGATAACTGAACGAGTTTTCATATCAAAATTATCTGAACAATATAATTATAGTGGCAGCTGTGCGCCGCGGTTTCACCCAGCTTATTATAGTAAAAAGTGTCCTATGTTCTTCCTCTGGGCTCAAACTATCTCCAAGATCGATTCTGTGGCTTATGCTTGAAAAGGTTTCAAGCAAACAGAGGGACTGAATGAGTTTCTGTCACATTTCTTATAGAAAAAGTATGGATAAGTATAGAGCAATGAAACTTATGACGTGTACTTACGCTTAAAGCAATATTGTGACTGAGTAGGTATGACTACTAGGTATGCTAGCGCACTGTTTGTATGCAGTTGATGCACCTAAACAGCGCGCGGCTCCCTGCCGGCGAAAGCAAACAAACAATAAACACGAGAGCCCTCGGCACAGCAGCGGATAATAGCCGGCTGTGGAGGGGTGCGGGTTTGATGCCAAGGAACCCCTCACGAAAATTTTCCTTTACGTGTGCTGTGCTGTAGGACATTGCTTCATGTCTAATTTCATGATTCAAATCAAATCAATAGTTTTTTTATCTAATGGGATACATTACTTTAAAACATAAAACTAGCTACGCCTTTTCCAACCTCCTTACGCCGGCAAAATAAGATTCTAGGTCAACGTGAAGTTCGCTATAAGTTTTGATTCCCTTTTGAAATCGCTAAATATGCGAAAATATGTGACATGTACCTACAGCTTCTCTTTTAAGCGCGTTGAATTACAAGTTTGATTGTTTTCACAGCTGGAAGAGACTGTAGAGCCGAGTATTTAACAAAAATTTCAACTTGATACCTCAAAGCGTTCTTGAGAAAAAGTGTCTTGACAGACAGACGGATGGCCAACAAAGTGATCCTATAAGGGTTCTTTTTTTTTATTTTGAGGTACAGAACCTCAAAAACTAGTATTGTCACTCTGATATGCAAGGGTGTTACATCGCCTCCGTTTCACACCCGGTAGCCAGGTATATTTGCTCAGCTTAACACAGATTACATTGAAATAAATAGCGAGTATCAAAACAGCTAATCCGGCCTACATCACGCTCCGGGGGCGGGCGGGGCGAGACGTGCCCTTGAAACGAGACACGGAATATGAGAGGAATTACAAGTGGCCGACCCGCCGCGCCGCTCAGAGATTACCTACCCTCGCCGAGCCTACTGCTGGGTACAGTCAGCGACGAAACCAGCAAAAATGTAAAGAAATAAAATTTAAAAAACCGCGCCATCTTATAGACTGATTTTCATCAAACAGAGCTAAAAATGCCTTACATCTTTTTGGAAAAGAGCTGATACTCTTACACTACTGGACCAATATTAACCAAACCGCAAGGAAACTGGCTTACAAATGAAAAAAAAAAACCGCATTGAAATCGGTCCATCCGTTTGTGAGCTATCATGCCACAGTCAGACACACACACAGACAGACAGACAGACATCGACGTCAAACTTATAACACCCCTCTTTTTGCGTCGGGGGTTAAAATAGTAGCAGCAGATCTTACTCGATGTTTCAAATAGGGACGTACCTATTGTATTTCTTTATTGTAACAAGAACGGCATGCCATTTACACTTATTACACGATAACTAAATTACTCAACGTACGTACGTACATACGTTAATTACGTATTAGATCAGTAATGTTTGTTTTTTTTAACACCTTAAGGCAGCGCTTGACCACAATACAACCTGATGTTAAGTGATGACTTGCTCCAAAGTTGGTGTTTAAGATGATAAAGAAAATCGGAAAACTTGTTATCGTTAACTTTTGTCGTTGACTGTAGATTTTTTTTAACCTATAAAAAGATGTCGAAAAGGTTTATTTTTAAGTGCTCGCTCAGATGCGACTTCTTATTCTCTCAGCGTCGGTAGGTTCAGTGCGCAGACGTGCCTATTTAATACCTCCAATTAATTTACTTGGCAAATCTTTTACGCGAAGTTATAATTTAATCAAATTCCTCGGAGATGTTCTTGCGCGTTGTTCCTAATTGCAGCAGCCTCGCTCCACTTCGAGGCGGAACTCTTGTCTCACACGGGCGCCTCGGCCTCCACGTCTCCGCCAATCACAAACTTCTGCGAGACGTGCTCAAAAATATTATTCTTTAATGGATAGGAAGCTCTACCGCAGACAGCGCGCGGCAGTAGTCGAGCTTCCTGCAAACAGTCGGGTCGCGGCTTCTTTTTGTCATACCAATGTATGACTCCTTTTTCTTGTGTTAAAATGTTAGTATCTAGCAGATATCTTTAATGTTATGATATGTCCTTTGATTATAATTATACACTCGAAGTATGTTGGTTACAATAATCACCATCTCCACTTCATTCCCAAACAAGGCGAAGCGTGGCAACTTCGACCGAATAATTATACAGATAATATTTTATCTCACTTATTGAATGAATGAGATATGACCGAAAATGATACCTACAAATGCTAAACCTCAGATTACGAGGAGTTTAGCGAGTGATTTTTACCACGGAGGTGACAAATGAACACTAAAGAGTACCCTTCCAACCTTTTTTTACGATATCCCACATTCTACTTTCACTAGATTACCACTTCAGAGCCAGTTCCAAATGCTTGAGTAGCGAGGCGTCAGCTTTGATCTCATCATCACTTAACATCAGGTGTTTTGTGGTCATACACTACCATACCAGAAGCAAAAGAAAACTCCGCGTACTGTTTCAAACTCCACGGCTCACTTAGATCCGATCTATCCCATCGATACGTGACATTGAATCGTGCAATATAAGGCGGCGGCACACCTGCGCCGCCGAGACGTACGACGCTTTAATTGTGAGTTAGGCGCGGCGCACACCGGCCCCTAGCCACGTTATTTTAATGTTTTTAATATCGGCCCTCGTAAAAAGTACTTATTCAAATATATAATATAACACTGGAGCTTTTAGGATTGTATAAGTAAAGGTTTGACTGCCCATTTACAAAGCATGGAACCGGTCGCAAACAGGTGGATACAACAAAAATTGCTAGCAGCGCCCCGCGGTTCCACCTCTGGGACTACACTTTTTCGCAATAAAAAGTATGTTTTGTCTATCTCCTGCGTCCGGACTATTGTCACACCAATATTCATCAACATTGGTTCAGCGGTTTAGTCGAGAAAAGGTAACAAACAAATAAGCAGAGTTACTTTCACATTTTTAATATTAGTATGGATGGATTTATCGTGTTAGGTTTGGAAATGCTCGGTATTATTTATTATTCACCTGCATGTGGAATTAAATTTAGCGCTGCGTGTTTAATTCTGTGTAAGCAAAGTATAGTAAGTATATAAAACTGCATCTTAATACCATTTCACTATAGAATTTCTTAAAAAAAACAACAAATGAGATCTATTTGTCAGTCAAACCTTTTCTTACAACGCACCGTCCAGTGATTTAAGCTCCTAAAACTGGTAACCGATGCCTCGGCTTACTGGGAGTGTCCCAGGATCCGCAGTCGACACCTCGGATCAATATGAAAGAGTTCATAGCGATCCGTACATTAATATCGGCGGCTCGACCCGCATTACCCGCTCTATGGATGGAGCGGCGCGCCCGCAATCCGACGATCTGCCCTGCCATCAATACGCAAGGATTAGACGAAGCCCAAGCCACGAGCTGAGCGCTTTCTCGTGCCTCTACTTACAAAGGCTCACGGCATTTTTATTTTAGTTTTTTTCATGGCTTTTTTTATTCATTGTTAGATGTCCCAAAGTCCCTGTGTGATAACGTGATTCACCGTCTTTCGGTAGTGAAAAAAAAGGTTATGACTTAATAAGAATCGTAGAGCAACAGTTGTCTATTATGATGACATTAAAGAAACCATCATTTGAAGTGTTCCTGTCTAATTGCAAAGCCTAATTGACGACACGCTCACTCCCAATCCAGGAGTAGCGTGGCGCCATCTTCGAAAACATCGTCACTTAACACCAGGTGACTTGCGCTACCCTGTAAGTAGTAAAAGAAATGGTTATTGACAGCTGAAAAAATGACGAGACATGTTCTTTTTATGCTACTATTCATTGAAAAAACAACCACCAACCCATATAGCCAAACACGGTTCTTTTATGCAAAAGAAGAACAACGTGCAAGGGTAGGAAAAAACATATTCATCTGTCAGTTATGTCATTTGTCATCAACCAACTCTGTTTTTACACAAACCTACAGTGGAACGTGGACGAGGCACAAAAACAGACAGGATAAAATGAAAAGAAAGTTTTTTTTATTGACGTTGTTTGGTTGCTCTTGCAAAAACTTTATATCCATGTGTCGTTAACGCCATCTACCGGAATTTTTAGAACAATTTTTTTATTAACCTCTCTTCTCTCATGCCTCGACCGCTCCGCATTACGTACGGTATCGTATCAGATGACGGAGCCGCGCAGGTGGGCCGCGAGCCGCTAATCTCCGGTAGCCTCTCCTCTCACCTCAGCTTAGCTCTATACAAACTCTAATACAAACAAATAAATGTTAAAAGGCTACCAGACAAAAGGTTACGAGAATTTGTCTCCTGTGTTTCTTTCGCTTTTTTTAGGAGCTTCTTTTAGTCAAAACTGTTTTATTGTATACAAGCGATCCGCCCCCGGGTAGCACGGGTAGGTAGAGCCGGCAAATAGTATAAGGCGGATTATGCTTTTAGAAAAAAGCACGATTTTACCTGACAATTAATAACAAACATAATAAAATATTAAATCAACCCAATCGGAAGAACCAATCCCAAGAAGTGATTTTTCAGTTTCTAGTGATAATAAAAAAAATGTGAATGGGATCGCGCCTAAAAATATATCTGTGTGGCGTTTTGTGCCTTTTGCCGATGTAAGGAGGTTGGAACAATGTAAGGAGGTTGTTTTTTTTAAACACCTTTATTAGCTTAACTTGTAACTAACTAACAATAAAACAACAAACAATGTAATCAAATCTTAGAATTTTTATTTAATTACTTTTTGAATTGAATTTTGGATTCATCAAAATCAAATCAATTCATGCGGCAATTAATTTTTTTGATATCTGGTTAGAGATCTTAAATATTCAATCGTTTTGTAAGTAGTTGAACCTATAAAGATAATCTGCTTAGTGTTTAATCAACCAGCTCCCAGTGTTAACCGCAGTAAAGCTCAGATGGAAGGATCGAGCTGATAGCGGCTTCACAATTACATTTCAAACTATTTGAGTTATAAACATCCCTCAGCTGGGAACCCAGAACAATATAAATGGGCGCCCGTTATAAAACAGTTTAGAGTAATTTCGTATAATTTGTCAAATGGATGACTATCATTTTTACGCTCCTTGCCGCGGTAAAAGAAAATAAATTAAGATCATAATGATCAAACATCATTTTTAAATGCGGTAGGCGATCGAGACAATTATACTAATGTATTAATTTCATTATGCAGGTGTCTCTATATATCTCGACCATTAGTATTTACTAATTTCATAATCGATTATCAGTGTAAGTAATTAGTGAATGAAAATAATTAGTCATGATTGCACACTGCTAGTGTTTATTATTGATAAACAGCTCAAATCTACTAAACCAAACTTGAAAGTCAATTAATTTACGCCTGTTGTATCATTTGACAGAAAACAAATAACAATCTTAAAGTCACATACTTAGATACGTTTTTTACGTTGCCTATTTCTTTTCCCGCCCTACTATAACTAGTTATGAGATTAAGTAGTTTCGTGAACAATACAAATATAACATCCTCACTACACGTAGATATAAACGCGGCAAACGTAGCCGCCATAGAACCTGCGCGCCCTCAATACTCCCCTAATCAGTAAAGGGCACGTGACAAAGCGGCGAAATATCAGGGCCTCGCCATTTCCCCCGGTGCGGCGCACAACCAACTATTGTGATCGCCGTCACACCACTACACGTATACTATATAGGCAGCACTGCTACTAGTGTCTCACCGAAAATGGGTTTTCAGTCGAAAACGAAAAAGAAGCTTCGGCATTAGACTTATTTTCGGTCGAAAGCGAAAATGATTTTGAATTAAATAAATATTAATATTTCCGCTGTACACTAATGTCTACGCCCACCTACATAATGACATACATAGCCTGACGCCTAACGAACGCCCGAAATTAATAATCGATCCTGATCCGTTATCCGCGGTTTTGGATCGATATGTCATGTCATAATATGTCATTTTAGTAATAATATGTCAAGCCCTAGTACAAAAATGACATTATTATTATCGCCCGAAATTTATAATAAATATATATCGGCGCAAAGCCGTTATTGTGATTTTAATAATAATAATAATAACCGATTGTCAATGAGTTAACTAATTTTATAATGATTGTTAGAGGTTAAAACCTCAGCTGGAACGATCACAGGCAATTTTTACGAAGTTTGTAAACATTGCTTGTGCGAGGCCAGTTTTGGTATAAATACGACCGCTCGGCAGAGCTCTAGTCAGTCTGGCTTGAGCCGTCGTAGCGATCGGACCTCCCGAACTCTGTTGCGCCAAGTACCTAGACTACTTATTGCCGAATAAATAGTTTGAAAACTATCTACTTCGTTTTTCTGTAACCACCTATCATGCCCCGACCTGATGATGACGATGATGGTGACGTCATCATTGCTGACGTCAGTCTTGCTAAAACAGCACTGGGCTTGGCCACCCGTCATCAGAAGTGGGATTGGAACGGAATCCAATCCAGGACACCTCCTCATCAGCTCGTTCATCACGTGATCTACTGGAACAAACCAGTGCTGTATGCTCCCAGCCGATAAGGTCACTGGCTGTGCCGGACCCTTCGTTGGATACTGTACTACGACAAGCCAACGTTCCAGAACAGCAGCATATGCTGTTAATACATGCCCAGCCCATCTACGGCAGGGGTACCACCACAATTCCTCATGGAAATGATGCAGAAGATGTCAGAACGCTTGTGTGCTCAACCCAAAGAGTCACGAGTGTAATCAAGGATGTTTACCTGCCATCATGTGATCCGAATACCAATGTTGGTGTTCGTGAGGCCATTGAAACATGGAAGCTCGATGACTTTGATATCCGGATGAAGGTATCTTGTTAAGAGAGTTCGGCGTTCAGCTTCGTCGTGCCGCTCACCCAGGTGACCATGGGACCGTATCGGCAGAATGTGACTTATCTACACCGGCTCCCAAATACCCCGCTGCTACACCAGTCAAACTCGTGCTTTTTACACCACGAGCAGTCCAACTTGTGTAACCAAAACGGGTGAGATCCTTTCATTACCTTAAAACCCCATTAAGTTATCCCGTTTCCTATAATAACACTTATCTACGAGAATCTACGATAACCCACGAGAATCCACGAGAATCCACGAGAATCCACGAGAATCCACGAGAATCCACGAGAATCCACGAGAACCTACGATTTAACATTCCTATCCCAACGCACTATGCTAAACTAACATTCTACGAGATTTAACATTCCTATCCTAACGCACTATGCTAAAACTAACATTCCACGAGGTTTCCACGAGGTATCCACGAGGTTTCCACGAGGTATCCACGAGGTATCCACGAGGTTTCCACGAGGTTTCCACGAGGTATCCACGAGGTTTCCACGAGGTATCCACGTGTTCCCATATTTCCATTCAAAGCGCACTATGCGTGCATTAACATGCAATGCGTTATGCTTCTGACCTTACCTAAAAGCAACACCGGTTGCTTACAGATACCAAACTCAGAAGAACCATATTTCGTTGTTTCAGTATCCACGAGGTTTTCCACGAGGTTTTCCACGAGGTTTTCCACGAGGTTTTCCACGAGGTTTTCCACGAGGTTTTCCACGAGGTTTTCCACGAGGTTTTCCACGAGGTTTTCCACGAGGTTTTCCACGAGGTTTTCCACGAGGTTTTCCACGAGGTTTTCCACCAGGTTTTCCACGAGGTTTTTCCACGAGGTTTCCACGAGAACACTACAAGGCTGGTGCAGAGCGCGCACCCACGAGGTATCCAAGAGGTTTTTCCACGAGGTTTTTCCACGAGGTTTTTCCACGAGGTTTTTCCACGAGGTTTTTCCACGAGGTTTTCCACGAGGTTTTCCACGAGAACACTACCAGGCTGGTGCAGAGCGCGCACCGCCTGTCAGAATGGCCGTATCGGCGCAAAGCCGTTATTGTGATTTTAATAATAATAATAATAACCGATTGTCAATGAGTTAACTAATTTTATAATGATTGTTAGAGGTTAAAACCTCAGCTGGAACGATCACAGGCAATTTTTACGAAGTTTGTAAACATTGCTTGTGCGAGGCCAGTTTTGGTATAAATACGACCGCTCGGCAGAGCTCTAGTCAGTCTGGCTTGAGCCGTCGTAGCGATCGGACCTCCCGAACTCTGTTGCGCCAAGTACCTAGACTACTTATTGCCGAATAAATAGTTTGAAAACTATCTACTTCGTTTTTCTGTAACCACCTATCATGCCCCGACCTGATGATGACGATGATGGTGACGTCATCATTGCTGACGTCAGTCTTGCTAAAACAGCACTGGGCTTGGCCACCCGTCATATATATTATTATATATTATGATATTATTATTAATATATATTTTATATTATTTTTATTTGTCATAATATGTCATTTTAGTACTAGGGCTTGACGTATTACTACATGATATATCGAGAGTATACAACATTCCTCAATTCCCAAACTTCTAATCTTCAGTTGGGCCGAAGTTTCGGCTGATTCGTGGCCGGAAACGAAAATATGGCCGAATCAAGATTTTGGGCCGAAAATAACCGAAAACTAAAACGAAGCTTCGTTCAGTCTCTATTGCTAAGCCTGTGCCACACTGTCACTAGATCCGCAACAATTCGCGAGCGATGCACGAGCATCTCAGTAGTGACAGCACGTCACTACTGTAGCGTACAACATGTGACGCACATGTAGCTACTGTTTCAGAATTACGGGTAGAGTTGGGAGTTTAAGCCATAGGATAACGCATTAGTAGTCGCTTAGTAGCAGTGAATGATCGCTCGAGCTGAAATGGGCATTGCATTGTCATCATTTGATGATGATAACTGTAACTTTGAGAATATGACGGTTTTTCGAGTGCCTGTTCTTGGCATTTTTGTAGGCTTTTGGGCAAGGTTTTGGCTTTTGGTCAATTAGATACTAGTTTTCAGTGTTTGTTTCTCTATGTATTAAGGTATAATTGTCTAGGATAATTGCAAGCGGTGATAAGTATTACAAGTAGTGTCAGGCTCCATTTTATATTATGAATAATTGTTCTTCTCTATACTTCTAGTCTTTTTTTAATTACGTACCTAATGTGTTTTTATGAATAAACATTTATTATTATCATTACATTGTTAGTACTTGACTGTCCTCATTCTCGTAGTTTATAGCAGTGACCCTAGTAACTCTTCGATTGGTTAAACATTGTACTTACTTTATACCGTGGCGCCACCTTCGACCGCATCGCCACTTAACATCGGGCGATTCGTAGTCAAACACCGTAACTTGTAAAAATCTCTACAGTCGTGTGTGCGACTACCTTAATAAAGTTTCACGATCTTTTTACATGCAATATACCCACTACCTATTCACAGTATCGCCTCGGCGTGACGTCATCGTTCAGCGGCCTAGTTACTGTTATATAATCTGTGGCGGCAGGAAAACTTCGCTTTCCCGCGCTTTGTTTCGCTAAGTAGCTGTCAAACTTATGGAAGCCACGTTTCGTTATATGGAAGAGTTGCATTGATCTTTGGAAAATACGCGGGTATTACTTGTGAACTTACTCGGTAATACTTTGAAATTAGCAAACTCGCTTCTAACAGAAGGGAGGTGGGGTTAACTCTTCGTAGTCACAATGAGTTGATGGGAGTTGTATCAGTCATTGGTTTTAATAACGCCATGGGCGGGTGGTGACTGTCACACCGCTACACGTAGGTAGAGTTGGTACGGATTCGATTACTGCAACAGGATAAATATTTGGATGTTTTCAAAATATTTGTGTGTTGTTTCTGGAACTAAATTCCTTAACCTCGTTTGTTACGCTATTTATATTTTGTATAGAAATAAATACATAGTTAATCAATCTATCAAAGCCCAGCAATAAATCGGACATAGACTCTTCTCCATATCCGATTCAACTAAAAATCAAAATATAAAAATATTCTGAATAGATATTATACCTTGCCTAATAGAAACAAACCTAATATATACGTATGACAACCCGCCGCAGAGAGCTACGCAGGCGGATGTGACGTCACGACGCAACCCTCCGGCCCGCACTAATGTATGTCCGACATGTAATCACCATCGGGTGGCGGAGGCTGTGTCACTAGTTAGTACACACTGTACTCGTGATCGCCTCGTTTGTACCTTATCAACAAAACAACGAATCGTTTAGACTTAATCTTTAGGTACAGATGAAAATATTTGAAGAGTTTGAAACAATTTGCATTTTAAAGTACAGTTTGTACTTAAAAAGGGTTTGTGATTAGACCGCCCTTTGTGACACTTACCATTAAGTTTTAATGTTGTTCTAGTTTTTACATTTGTCTGTATGTATTGTTATATTAACTGAAACCCCGCTCATTAACTATTTAAATTTGCTAACCCGTGCGAAGCTAAGGCAGGTCATTAGTTAATGACATAATTTTAATTTCCTTCGACGCTGATTAGTCACTATGGTGCAAAAAAACTCCACATTTCCATTTCTAAAATTGCCTAATTTGGATTTGAAAACGTTTTTTAAGTTAATAAATGCGATAACTTTCAACACTTTACCGCAACTTTGGAAACCGGGACAAAGTTAAAAGTTAGTCTTTACATTTCCATCACTGAAGGGGAGTTCAATAGCACCTCGGGGTACCTCCGCGAAAGGTTTTAGTGCGATTCATATTAAAATTATATCGGGTTCCGTATCCTTGGTTACGGCAAATAGAGCTGTTTCCTTTCTTTTTGTCCGATTTTGCTTTTAGATCCCTATTTTTTAATAGCTTCTGTTTTGAATTAAACTCTATTTTGTGCTGGTGAAGGTTTCGTCTCGAGTAATTTTAATTCCTCCCCTACGTTGTCGTTTCAGAAGTACGTACGTACGTGACTAGAAATACGTATTGAAAGCGCTCGGTGCGTGGCGGAGTACGCGGGACGAGCCGCGCCGCCGCGCCGCCGCGCCATCAATGTCGCACGTGAAATATAACGGGAATGTCCCAACTGTGATTTATATCACGTTGATACCTACTATTGTATTCAGTGAGATACTCTCTGTGTTGCTACATACGTTGAGCTTTCCTTTGATAGTGGAAATCGTGCGGGAGTTGAGATAGCGTGTGCTCAAAGAGGAATGGCGCGGCATCAAATGAATTCCCGGTTAAATAACAGCTGTTTCTTGAGTTGCCAGCATTAATGTGGCGTATAATTTTATGCTCCATTACAGACAGTGTTGTCCTGCGGTAAAAAGGAAACCAAAGTATAAACGCCGTATCTGTTATTTATTTAACAAAATATAAGGTATGCAATTTTATAATTTTCTTACAAATTATTACTCAACTTGGATACAGTACGATTTTAACTAATTACAATGTTACTAGCCCTCGATGTCTAAAATCAAAACGAACCGTAAAGCGGGGATCGATCCCAAGCACTTTATATTCAATGTCATTATGCGCCGCCGGTCACTCTGATCCCCAGTTAAATATAACCGTTTAACGATGACCCCCATTCAAACATAACGGGTTAGCGCTAAACTGATCTACCCATTATGGCGGATTAACGACGGTTGAGGTGTTGCAGCGTCCGTTATAAGACGCCGAGGCTGCATGTTTACCCTCCCAGCACATTACTTGTGTGTTTATGTCGGCCTGAGAACTCTATACGAAACTTTGCACATGATTTTGCGTTAACGATGCTGCTTTACTACCCGCAAATTTGACCAGCTGGGTGAGGATAGTAACATCCGTTTAATGAACCGTGAAATGTACACAATATGATTATTTGAGTTTCCCATTTGAGTTAGTTCGTGTTCTACAAAGCTTGCGTTTAACCGCCTTCCATGTGGGAACATGTTTAAAAGGTACCTGTTCACTTTTGCCTTGAAGATTTCCAAATTATAGCCATCGAGAAACGCAAGCTCTGGCAAGGATTTCCACTCCTTAGCGACACGCACGATGAATGTGAAGCAAAACGCTTCGGGCGTAGGTACACGCGGAATATCCGCCATATATCACGTTTCTACATGGAATTGGAATCAATGTCTTTCTGATGGAATAGAATGATTTCTGAGCTAGTAGGAGGATGGAAGTACGAGATGCCTACGTGATAAGGCTGCGGTACATAGGGCCGTTAAATTAAATTAACAGCAATTAGTGTTTAGAACTCAACATTAAGGATAAACTGGCCCGCTTTATATCCCTCCTCCCGCCGTCAGATAAGGCGCCTTTGTTCTTTTATTGTTTAATGAATATTCTTATCTTAATTGTACGACTGGGGTTTTAATCCCTTTCAGAGAAGATTAGTTATATGTCGTCATTAAATCTATAAGCATCCCGGATATGTGTGAATTGTATAAGAACACAACTCAGTGCGCCTATATCCCATTAATCGGCAGTGGTTAATTCCCGGGATCTGCTCGGTCCCGGGTCGGGCGGGTCGAGCCCGCTAACTGGCTTCCCTAATCACCCGTTGTCCCGGGATCTTGCTAAGCTGCTTTCCTTTCGGGATGGATACTTGATGGACTGATAAGTTGTTTTGATGAGATTATACGTGTATTTGCTTTGGTTCCTTAGAAATTTGATATTTTCTTTGAGTTTATTGGCGTCTTCTCGTATAACGCCTGAGCTAATAAGGTTTACCTTGTTTAGTGATATTAAATTACAATGTTATTCTAACATTATGTGAGTTAACTTATAGTCTTAAATTCCTCATTGTTATCTGACGAGAAATGCGTGTATAATTTTGATATTTAATCTTCTCCAACGCTTATATTAAAGCGACAAAATTGTTTGACAGTTCTATACTATGTATCGGATTTGATTTTTCTCTCCAAGGCCTTATTTCCAATTTACTTTCGTTTCCTGTCTGTCCGTCTATTGATGCGTTTATTGAAGTTTTCGTAGCTGTGGTTCTTTTTGTATATTTTCTGAGACTTAGATATAAAATAAGTACCTAGAAGATAATTTGTTATTCCATTCATTTTAAAATCTGAAGAATGTCTCGTTCAGAAATATCTGCTGTTAAATGCCCCCGAAGCTCTCGAATGCATTCCTCGCAGATAACGTCGCTAGTTAATTCTGTAGCACGATAGTTAAACATCGGCGAAATGTCGCTCGAGGCTCGTCCGAGGCTCCCGGGTATCCACGATCTCTATTCAATTCCAACGTTCCATCTAAACGTTTAATATGAAGTTCAATTTTGACTACAGACTAAACAGTTCGAGTGAAACCAAGTGTCAATTTGCATTTAATATTGATTTTAGGCTTTTTTAAAACAAACTCAGTGGTTGCAACTTCGCGTTGAGATCTGTGAGGTCTTGGGTTCTAATCTTGCAACGATCTTGAGCTGAGCTTTCGATAAAGGAAAACATCGTGATATAACCATTATCTTAGTGGTAGGTATGAGTGCTCATTTGGCTACTTTAACAATTTTTTATGTTGGCTTCTTTGTTTATTTGTATATACTTGTCACTTTCACGCGCTCTCTCGTTTCGAAGGCCAAACATACTTTGGGTCTCCAAGCCAACGCAGTTAGTAATATTTTCACGTCAAACAAAATGCACGAATCGGAACATAATATTAGTAAAAATGTTTTCAAAGTGAACAATTCTCCAATAATTGGGTAAGTCTCAAGACAAAGCGGGTCCAAACCGGGAGCTTGTTGTCTTTACTGCTCTCACGAAGCTTCACCCTTTCACCTATAGGTATAGAAATAGGTACTACCCTATATGTACCTAACTTTAGGCCCCTCCACGCGTGCGGCGAGCGCGGGTGTGCGCTCAAGTGCGTATTCCGCCGCACTGGTTCGAGGGACGGTTCATTTCACAGGACCTATTGTCCTGAGTTCGCTCGAACACTAGCTATCGGTTCATTTTGATTTTACAGTAACAACATTAGTAGGGACAAAGCGGGACTAGACGTTTTAGAATTGAAGACGTTTAAGACAAATTTCGATTGTTAAAATATTACAAACACATTTGTGTTAAGATCGATTTAGAAAGCGACTGTTCGTTCTGTCCTCACTATATCAAATTAGGAGCATTCTTTCGTTGTTCTACGAGTTATTCGCAGTAATTCTACGAACGTTCTAAGAAAGTTCGATCGTTTGGCGTAACATGATAGAACGTTCATTCGTATCGGCCATGCTCGCTCCTTGAAGCGTCTTTTGTTACCGCCTTGATTCGGACGAGTTGGTAGTTTTTAGACAAAACGAGCGAATGCTCGAATTCTGTTTTGTCTTAACCCACCTTTAGCAGACCAACGGCAGTGTCTTCTCTCCACCGCCACCGCAGTGTCTATGCATTTTTTTACCCTACATATTTTTTATGAACCATTATGCTAAACATGTGACTCACGGCAGCTGGATATTGGATTTCCATTTTCTTCCCGACACGATGTTCGACACGTGGTACGAAGCAGCGGCAATTTGCATCACAAGTGACTTGTCGCCGCCGGCGGCTTTGTCTCCATCATCATGCATTATAGACATCTTTACTCGTACCTGCATCGTGAATTATGCATTTCCTTTGGATGCCATTTTCTGCTTTATTTACATAGAAACAAGATGCTTTGTACACTGACTTCTAAAATAAATAATCCTGATAATATGTGATAAGCGGAATTATTAGCTTCCAGTTTCAGTATTTCCTTTACATTTTGAATAGAAATCTTCATACCGCCGCCTGTCTGTATTTCATCGATCCAACAGTCAATAGTCGAAATTTTCTCGAACTTTATCGGTAAAGTTTGCAATGTTTCACTGTTTATATTCCCCGAGCAGCCATTTTAATCTAAGCTAAGTAGCTGGGCTCTGAACCTCTGCACGCCACCTGTAGCTCTCTAAATATGATAGAATATTTAGTATCACTACAAGTGTCTGAGAGCACGCGTCTAAGGCATGAGCCACTTTTTAATAATCTATGGCCTCGGCAGGTACTAATACAGCTCTTTTTATAGTGTGAACATTCTATGAATCTGATTGAGAATGCAACAGACGAGACGCAGTAAATCGTATATACTTACAATGTTAATTAAAATGAGAAACATTTCAAGTAGAGACCCCACGGTGTACTTACCCTTATATTACATAACAGTTCTTATATCCGATGCCTAGCTAGGGGGTAACCTACTATTTGTTAGGTCTATAACTAATTACTAATCAATAATACTTATAACGTTTCCTACTAGATTACTTTTCCGCGATTTTTTCCACTCTGCGACGGGAACAACTAATCGATCATGCAAGTAGTAATTACAAATGGCTATAACCATCGAGATATCTCGAGATAATTATATTCATAAAATAATTATTCCACTTGTACATCTCATCTCATAATCGTCCACCACTACCACTTATTACAAATAAAAATGTAACATAGTTAATGGTTAGAACTCTAGTGGTATAGAGGGAAGCTACCACTTGTAACTTAAGAATTCGCGTCGGTTTTCTTAACGGACAGACAGGCACTACTATACTGGTAGATAAATGAAAAAGCGCACAAAGAAACATTTCTTTTAATCCATTTAGCAGCAGTTGGTGTGAATGAACTGTAGTTAGCTTGCCTAGTTTGTTTGTAAGGGTTCGCTAGACGTTTTAAATAGATAAGTAGGGGTAGGTACTTTAAGGACAATGAAGGATAATTAGTGTCTGTATCCCAATTTTGGATGAAGACAGCATGCTCGTAGCTCGTTAAACACCATCTCTGTACAAAGGCATCCGCAGTGGGCCAGAACTACTTAAATTGTAGGTGAAAAGAATACGATTTGAAATTTAAATCGTAATCATAATCTTGGGAGCCTTGTTAAACCTCACAATGAACTGTTTATGTCATTTAACTAAAAACACCTTGTATACTGTTTTAAACTAAATACCATTGTCAATAACATTAGGTAATTAGGTTTTGATACGAGAACAAAAACAAATATGTCCATGGTAATTATGTATCCCGTTTCAAATAAAAATTCTAAAAAACTTGAACCTATAAGGGGTGGGAGATGGTAATCTGCGCTCGTCACCTTCTTTGGCGATGCTCTTGTCTCTACATACTAAATACAGTCTGGTATGCATTATTCTTAAGTATTATACCGCCGAATAGTAATACTTTACTTTACTTTTTGTGTTACTACACAAGACAGTATCGTAGCTGATAAAACTGTCTTATTATCCTTTAAAATAATGTAAGTTGATTAAAATAACAAGCTAATGTAATTCTCAGCGCAGCTCGCCGATCGCTACAGATATAGACCAATTTAAAGCGATTGCCTTCAGTGAAAATTAAACCTCTTCGCTTTTTGTACGTAAACTCCGTCCGGAAACTTCATTAAAGTGTCCGTCCGAGGTTCGGAGTTTTCAAGACGCGTTTAAGGCCCTGCTATCTACAGTTATATGCTATCCCAGGCGACAGAGGGGGTACCTCATGCCGATGTGCAAGTAACAAAAACTTAACAAATAATAAAGGCAGTATTTTCAGAATATAGCTTCAGAGTCCTGTGCCTATTTTATTTCTTAATATTATATTGGTGGTATTAACAAATCTTTTTGATTTGTAGATCTAGAGAAAAATGGTTATAAGTTTAACCAAAGGGGTCATATTGCTTTTTTAAATATAATATAAATACTGTTTTTCCATTTTCCATCTGAAAACAGCGCTGTATTTAAAAAAAACTTACAAAATTTTTGTAGCTAGCCCCCGTCATCAGCATAATCTCGGAGTCTTCCTCTTAAGAAACTAATACCAGACTTGTTTCGGAGATGCAGACGACATCATTTTTAAATAACTTCTCAAAGTTGGCCGGATAGCCGGATTAAAAAGTTTGTAAGCACTTTGTACTTACTTGAGTCAGTAAATTATGATAAACTGATGTTTGGTGGAGTTTAGAAAATGTCGTGTCTGGGATTATGTAAAGGGAGATAAATTTGTCTACACCAACGACATTTTACATATTATAATAAATTGTAGACTAAATAATTTACAAAGCTCTACAAAGTTTGGTTCATCATAATCAGCCCACTTCAGTCCACTGCTGGACATAGGCCTCTCCCAAAGCACGCCACTGAGCCCGATCTTCGGCTTCTCTCATCCAACTGCTGCCAGCCATTTTGCGTATGTCATCGCTCCACCTAGCCGGAGGGCGTCCTACACTACGTTTGCCGAGACGCGGTCTCCACTCGAGAACACGTTTTCCCCAACGGTTGTCGGTTCTTCGGCTAATATGTCCAGCCCATTGCCACTTCAGCTTGCTGATCCTATAGGCTATGTCGGTTACCTTGGTTCTCTGTCGGATCACTTCATTTCTGATACGATCCTTGAGAGAAACTCCAAGCATAGCCCTTTCCATAGCCCGCTGAGCGACTTTAAATTTGTGGACTAGACGTACCGTGAGTGTCCACGTCTCGGCTCCGTATGTCATGACAGGTAGGACGCACTGGTTGAAAACTTTCGTTTTCAGGCTTTGCGGTATAGGCGACGAAAAGACTCGACGAAGCTTCCCAAATGCTGCCCAGCCCAGCTGTATTCTTCTGTTGGCTTCTCTCTCAAAGTTGTTTTTCCCTAGTTGGAGCGTCTGCCCTAGGTACACATAGTGGCGAACAACTTCGAGAGCAGCCCCATCAACAGCGATCGGTTCCGGCATGACAAGGTCATTGAACATTACCTTGGTTTTGTCCAAGTTCATCCGGAGACCGATGCGTTGAGAAGAATCAGCTAGGCCATCCAGCATCTGTTGTAGGTCCTGCAGCGATTCAGCCAGGATGACGATGTCATCGGCAAATCGCAAATGTGAAATGTACTCGCCGTTGATGTTGATGCCACGTCCTTTCCAGTCCAGAGTCTTAAAAACATCCTCCAGTGCGTTGGAGAACAGTTTGGGGGAAATAACATCCCCCTGTCTCACACCTCGACGCAGGTGGATATTTTTAGTCTGCTGGTTCTGTACTTGTACGGTCATTGTTGCGGCGTCGTATAGACACTTCAACACTTGGATGTATCGCCAGTCGACTTGGCACCGCTGCAGGGACTCCAGAACAGACCAGGTCTCAACAGAGTCGAAAGCCTTCTCATAGTCCACAAACGCTAAGCACAGGGGCTGATTATACTCTTCCGCCTTCTGTATAATCTGCCGCACTGTGTGGATGTGGTCTATGGTGCTATACCCTCCTCGAAACCCAGCCTGTTCCGGGGGTTGGAATTCGTCGAGTCTTCGCGCGAGACGATTCGTGACGACTCTGGAAAACAGCTTATAGACATGACTCAGAAGCGAAATAGGTCGATAGTTTTTCAAAAGGGTCTTATCCCCTTTTTTGAAAAACAAAACGACCACACTTCTGTGCCATGCCTTTGGAGTTCTCCCAGAGAAGAGGACAGAATTAAAGATGCGCTGAAGTTGTATAAGCGCAGAGGTACCTCCCCCTTTCAGGAGCTCCGTTGTAATTCCATCCTCACCTGGGGCTTTTCCATTCTTAAGCTGTCTCAGAGCCGACTCGATTTCGTCTAGGCTGACTTCTGGCAGATCTTCAGTGAAGTGGCGGGTCAGAGTAGCTCTGGAATCCTCTTTGTCGGGTTCTGGGTAAGATTCGTGAGATGCGTATAACTGGCCGTAGAAGTCTTCGATTTCCGCAAGAATCTCTGGCTTAGAAGTAACGACTTTTCCGCTTAATGTGGTCAACTTCGTCAGGTGGCTTCTTCCTAGCTGCTGAACAAAGACTTTGGACCCCCGATTTTGCTCGATCGCCTCTTCAATAGTGCGTGTGTTGGAGCTTCGGAGGTCTCGTCTTACTAGCTTTCTAATTATTTTATTCAAAGCCCGCTGTTCTGACGAAGTGACTGCCGGATCATCACGTCGCTTCTGTATCAAGTCCAGAGATTCCTTCGAATGTTTAGACTTCCTGCCCCCACGACGCACCTCACAGAATTTGTTCCCTTCCTCCCGGAGGACTCCTACTACCTGGTCCAGTTCTTGGTCAACATTATCGTCAATTGTGGTTTCCAAGGCAGCAAATCGGTTCTCCAGTTTCAACTGGAATGCTTCAGATCCTACCACGGCTTGGAGCAAATTAGGTCGGAGCGTAGACTTCATCAAGCGGACTCGTTCGAGCTTATAGTCGATATTCAGAGTGCCTCGGACAAGTCGGTGATCACTTCCGGTTTTGAACCTGGTGATCACTGAGACATCTCTGAATATACGCCTTTTGTCCGCTATGATGAAGTCGATCTCGTTTTTCGTCCTACCATCGGGGCTTTGCCACGTCCACTTCCGTTGAGGCTGTTTCTTAAAAAACGAGTTCATTAAGAAAAGCCCCTCTTTTTCTAGGAAGTTGACGAGCATTTGCCCCCTATGATTTCTGCTTCCAAAACCGTGTGATCCTACTACCGATTCGCTGCATGAATGTACTCCCACTTTAGCGTTGAAATCCCCCCATGACAACGTTGAAGTGAGCCTTTGAGGTGGTATGTAAGGCTTTGGATATATCCTCGTACATATCCTCTACCTCATCATCCGAGTATGTCGATGTCGGTGCGTACACTTGTATAACCTTGAGGCTATACCTCTCGGTTAGCTTGATGACAAGGTACGCAACCCTTGTCGACACACTGGAGATTTCAACAACGTTGTCAATAAGGACTTTGTTAACCAAGAACCCCACGCCGCCTTGGGATGGATGGTCTCCTTCTCTAAAATACATAAGATGGCCCGATTCCAGGGTAACGGTATCCTCTCCCTCTCTTCGGACTTCACATAACCCCAGAATATGCCATCTTATGTTTCGTAGTTCCTCTTCCATTTGTGCCAGGTTTTCGTCATGCCGTAACGTGCGGTAAAGTTTGGTTACCAATTATATTATTAGCTCAATTTTTTTCCGGTTTAATAAATCTCTACAAATATAGTTGTTTGATTAATCCAGTCAAGAGGAGTCAAACTCTCCCCTTTGACCGGTATTCAGGCCGTTGCCGGAGTTAATCAAATTTACCGATGATTCCAGCGAGTTATACGATGCAAATAGGCAGAAAACAAGCTAAACATAAAATCGTTCCGGCATTAAAGTTTGGAAGTTTATTTCATTCAGTTTGTGCAGCCACATCGTCACTTAACATCAGGTGACTTGTGGTCAAACGCTACCCTGTAAGAAATTTAAACACATACAATTGTATCAAATTATAACACCTACTTTAAAACGTTCATAAATGTTGTTAAAATATACTCGAACACCCGCCAAATGGCGCGAATGCCTTTCTGAAAATCAACAATTTATATTCGCATTTTCTATTTTACGAAATTCGAGCGACACGTATTGTTTGTGAAAAATATATTTTGCTTTTATTCGGTTGTGAACAGTTCAACAAAAAGAAGAGAGCTCAAAACATTTATCTATTATATACTGATGAATATATATGTAGTTCTGTCTGCTGCACAGCGCGCAAGGCGAGGTTTTCCGAATATTCGATCGCAGGTTCGTTTCCTGTTGCTGGCGCGGTGCATTCGATGCGACACGAAAAATGCCATTTTTTTGTCATTTTGTAGACTCGGGCGAGCACGGCCTTTGCTTTTTCTCTTTTATTTTGTTACAGAAACTAAAAACTTTGTTGTATAGAGTTTGCAGGGAGTCATCGGAAGTCCTTTTTAATCAATACCGTTTTTTGTCGATGCAAATGCTTTTATATAGTGATACGAATACTAACTATGTTTAGTTTAATTTTGCCCGCGGAACTAAAATTACTTACATTTTAAGGGCTAAGCCGTTTTAAAATAGGGTTATTTAATTTTTAGTTTTTCAGTTTCATTTTTGTTAAGAGGTTTTGTCTGAACGATTACCGGTTTATAGAAGGTAGATAGAATAGATTAACTCTTCAATCTTCATTGCTACGCCAAAATACAGATAAATTTAAAACTACAAACACAATACAATTTAATACTGTGTCACAGAACTTATCGCACGAAGTTATCTCTTCCAGTCAACGCAAAAGTAAAGGAACACAAACAAGACTAGGTATTGGGTTAATTAGAGCATGCTTTTAAATATTTTAATAAGCTTATCTGTGACTAATAATAACTATGCCCGGGTGTTGGGATCCCCGATCCATTTAGTTTCTGATACCACAGGTTCACGGTATCCTATAGTTAATGGGGTCAGACCTTATGTACGAGATAGAGTTTCTATACATAATTAAACTGGCCGTAATATCTACAACTTTGTGTAATGCACCTTCAACAAGTAAAATTTTTACAAAAAAACCGACTTCAAGATATTCTCATGGATGCCAGAACTTACCACACGGGAAGCACCAGCTTTCAAATAAAATAAGAATCATCAAAATCGGTTCACCGAGTGTAAATTTCTGAGGTACCTACCTAAAAACACATTATTATTAAAAAAACAGTCGAATTGATAACCGCCTCCTTTTTTGAAGTCGGCAAAAAAGTAGGTAAGTATTATTAACTCATATTGTAAGTGTTCCAGTGAGTGAGATGTGTGTTGTGGTTGCAGATTGGAGCGGGCGGCTGTCGGGGCGGCGGCGCTCGTCGCAGCAGTCGCCGGCCGCGCTGCTGGCGAACTTCGACACCAGCGTGCAGCAGGTAACTCCTACTGCCTTCATTATATCATCATCATCATCGTCATGTTCCCACTGCTGGGCAGTGTTGCTGAACTATAGTCTATCGATAGCCAACCAATCTAAACACTATCAAGAGGCCTTAATAAAAATTATGTCTATTGTCTATCGATAGTTTCGATACTATCGATAGCTCAAAACGTGGCAATACTATCGAGTGAGTGCAATAGGTACTATTGATAGTGTTGTTGCTTGCGAAGAATAAACTATCTAAACGCAGGCCCAGTGCGGGGTGGTAGATGTCGCATGCTCTTGAATGTTGTAGTTCTTGGACATGCCGGTTTCTTCACAATGTTTCATCGTTTCGAGCGATGGCAAATCCACACATAACTGACTAGCTGTTCCGCGGTTTCACTCGCGTGGGCAACTCGCGTCGCGTGGTTTAGCGTGATAAAAAGTAGCACATGTCCTTTCTCAAGCTCAAGACTATCTTTGTAAGTATCAAATTTCATTTTAATTCAGAAGTTTAGGCGTGAAAGCGTAATAAACAGACAGAGTTACTTTCGCATTTATAATAATTAGTAGAGATAAGTCAAAGGCGCGGGACCGAAAGGATTCAAACTCGATATCGATGCCGTGTAAGGTGCACGCGTTTACCGTTTGGCCACCATCGCTCTTCGTGACATAATCCAATGCATTTCAAATCATGTAACGCTTCAACAAACCGCTCTGTACAACTGTACAATCAAACGAGAGAGCTAACAAGCTCCGACCGTGGCGTCTTGCTCCCTGGAGGCGAGCGGCAGTCAGCGGTCACCACTTGCCGTCCGCTAGTAAAATGGAGCTGCTGCGGATAGATTCAATTTATTTCAGAACATTCGCTGGAAACATGCTGTGGGTACGGGTGGCGGTGGCGCATTGCGTTTTATTTTTAACCCCCGACGCAAACAGAGGGTTGTTATAGTTTTAACGGTTGCATCTGTGACATCGTAGCTCCTGAAAAGAAGAGTCGATTTTTACGGCTCCTGAAAATGCGAAAGTAACTCTGTCTGCCTGTCAGTTACGATTTCACGCCTAAACTTCTGATAAAGTTTGGTACGGGGATTGTTTGAACCTTGGGGAAGGACATAAGATACTTTTTACTGTGGTAAACTGTAGCACACGCGGGTGAAACCGTGGGGAAACAGCTAGTAAAAGTATTATATTAATATGATATAGAAAGGTGACTTGACTTGATCGAGAGTTTTCGTAGCAATGAAATCGAGTGTTTTTAAGAATTTAGAGCCACAATATTTTGTAGAGTGACTGTGTTTCCAGTTAAATGACATGGCATAAATAGATTGATCTTTTTTTATACGCAAGTACTGTTGAAGTTCAAAGTTCTGGGTGGCACTGAACTGTAATGGGAAAGCGTGCGCTTACCATCAGCCGAGCGACTTGCACGCCTCATCAAACAATCAGTTACATTACAAAGAGAATGCGTTTATCTTGTCACCACTATACTCGTACTTATAAAGGCACATAGGCAAGTGGTGTACAATCCCGAATGTAGCGTGTTCTGTGCCTGGAATCACAAATGAGAGCGGACTCCCACCGGACCGCACCCTGTTATGTGGTCACCACTCGCCACTTACCATCCGATCTGCAAATGAGCCGGTCACAACCGGTGCGTCCATTTTCAAGTACAGCCACTTGTTAAATTCGTGTGTATATCGGATTTAAGAGCTCGTTACGGCGGTTGTTTAGCCGCGTTAAATTCATAATAACGCGATTGATTATTTATGCGGCCGTGGATGACGGAAATTGGTTTGTTTAAAGCAGATTTCGCGGTAAACATAACTCATATGGCGACATTTTAATGCGGCATGCACCTACATATATTTGAATTTGAAGCGCTCGCACCGTAGCTTGCTCAGTCGTTCTTTTTTACGACCAATGTGGCGCAAAGGGCGAATAGCCGACTGCAAATAGTGAGGTCACGGGTTCGATTCCCGCTACGGGAGAATATTTTCATATTGAAAAAAAAAAGTTCTGTGTCTGGGTGTTGTTGATCCCCGATCCGCGTAGTTTCTGATACCCTGATTGTGCGTAAAAAAAAGTGCTCTGTGGTCACTACTAGGATGACAATTAGTGTTAGTTATAGCTAAGAGCTACCGTGCCTCGGATTGCACGTTAAGCCTACAATTCTGTTTGTTGTTTTAGGAAAGCAGTCGTTAGACTCAGGGGCGGTTCGAGAACTCCGACACTGGGGCTGGTTACTAGCCTATATTTCACACTCTCTCAGAGAGAAGGCCTGTGTATGTACAGTCAACGACAAAAGTTGCTGAAAATTCACACCATTTTCTAATATCCTCATCATCTTAGACACCAATTTTTGACCTCATCATCACCTAAAATCAGGCGTGTTATGTTGTGGTCAAAATGATACCATGTAAAATGTAAAAAAAAACAATAATAATTACTGATTTGAAACACATTTGGAAAATCGAGAACGATCAGCAACTTTTGTCGCTGACTGTACCAGCAGTGGAAACGTAATAGGCTGATGATGAACTCAATCGCTTTTCGGAAAAAGTTAATTAAAAACCTATCAATAAAAGAAGCAATCAGTATAAAATTTCTCAATAGGCTCTCGAAATTGTTAACAAAAGCGGCATCTTCAAGAACTTAATTAAAACCGTTTCAAAAGTCCCAACAAAAGGGAAGCCCCCAATCACGGCGAGTGTCTCCCGTTTCACAAATAATTCATCAACAGACCAATAAATTTTCCCCGTCGTTGTCCCATGATTACACTCCATAACTCCCATAACCGACGCTAAGCAGTGTTGCCAGACGAGCGTCTTCAAATTCCTAATATTTTTTGTTACGTAAATAAAAATGGCCTAAACCTCAATTTTTCAAATAAATAACCGTTTTCTTCTTTTCCCGAAATAATTGAGCTTATGATAACGCTTTTTATATATCAGTAAAAAAACTAACGTGCTAAAATAATGGTTAATATTTTTATAGAAGAAAAACTAATTTAAAATTTCACGGTCAATGTTTTTCTTTGCTAGACGTGGAACTTTAATTAAACGCATTTTTTTCCAACAAAGATATAAATTCGCTCGTGTTATTTTAAATTCCCACGTATTTTGTGGAAAACGTTATCCTGGCACCCTTGCATTTTTCCAGACACCATGAAAACGTTCCCAGTGTTTATCTCTTCCGAGCAATTTGCTCTGTCCTTTTGAAAACATGAAATTTTATTACGCAGCGGTAGGTAGGTAGCTCGCGGCTGCGATCTACACTTTCATATTTTTATATTCGGGTTCTAATAAAAGTTTATTGTTACGGTTTCGGTGGCGGTGGGGACAATCAAGAAGTATCGTTCAGTCGTGGACTTGTGGAGATTCTTCACTAACGATTTTGTAACAAAAGGATGTCTCTCAATACTTTTTTATATCTTACAATGTAGCGTTAGATACCTGATATTAAGTGACAATTCGGTCGATAGTGACGTCACTTTCTCGATCAGGAACTGGCTCTCAAGTGAAGCTGCTGGAGCAGACTGTGAAAGATAACTATCTACATTCTATATTCTGTCCCCAAGTAACTACTTGGGGACAGAATTAAGCTAGTCAGGCCTATTCGCACTAGGAAAAACGTATTCAGCACACATATATTTTATATTTTCAGTGACTTTCCTGGTTTGTTATTGATTCTCATTTAAGTCATTGATAAATGCTATAATAGTTCTACATTTCGTTTCCGTTAATGAGAATTCGTTTTCACGGTACCTGCATACGATCCATCCCCCTCCGGGCGACGTGTTCCATTAGAAGCTATATAGCCGACGCACGCAAAAACTTAATTATTTTCTTACTGATGAGACGATATTGCAAAGTAAAGAAAACTCTGAGTGGACTCTAGATTGTGGTAGCTAAACATCAGGTGACTTTGAGTCTAACGTTACCATAATATGAGAAAATCTGTGTCTGAATATTGATTTTATTTACAAAATCTTATGCGTGTAATTTTAGTGTAGAAAACTATCTATCTTATAAGAACAGCAAAGTATAGCTCTTAGATGCTTCAAGATTGATATAATATGATTTGAGGGAAACTGTAAGATTATCCATCCGTACACCTACTAATATTATAAATTCGAATGCGTTGTTTGTTTGTTACCTTTTCAATACCAAAACGGTGAACCGCTCTTCATAAAATTTTGTATGCAGATAGTTCGAACCTTGGAAAAAAGATAGGATACTTTTTATAGCGATAAAGTGTAGCCCACGCGGGTGACACCGCGAGGCGCAGCTGGTCTTAGCTAATATTTTGTACTTTTGTAACAAATGAACTATACTGGGCCGATTTCAAACAATTTTTCAGCATTTGCATGCAACATTAACCCTAAGTAACAAAGGCTAGAAAAAAAATAACAAAATGTGCGTGCGTAGCCGGGACGGGCCGCTAGTTCTAGACAAAGCATTCAAAGTAGACAAACTATTCGGAACGCGTGGAACGTAGCTCGTGGCGGGTCGGCAAACAGTTGGCTGCCGTCTGCGGTAAACTGTTGGTTCAGTGAGACAGTAACTTCGGCAGTTAGTGTATAGCAGGGGCGGGTCCGGAATATATTTCTGAGAGGGGCACAGGGGCTAGATAAGTTAAGGTACTTTCCTCCCTAGTATTGCACTGTCTTTATTATCTCCATAGAAATAAATAAAATTCAAGAGTCTGTTTGTAATTTCAAATTAACAGCTTTTCACTAAATGCATATGAAAGTATGTTATTTAGTACATATAAAAAAAATCTATTTTAAAATTTATGTCTGTATGTCTGTCTGTTTGTTTGTTCTGGGACTTTCACTCGCAGATAGCTAATGTTATAAGGAGTAACTTAAGCTACTTTTAGGTTAGAAATTTGAACTTTAGGAAGGTCATAGGATACTTTTTATCGCGATAAACTGTAGTTCACGCGGGTGAAACCGAGGGAAAAGCTAGTAGGTACAATAATATAGGATTGGGAACAGAATTGACTCTTAAGTGACGAATTTGATTTGGTTTACATTTTAGAAAATTGTCAGCAGTTTTAATCCCTGACAGTGCCTTCTCAACGTTTCATCGATAGCTTTCTTTCAATCCCGCTGCAATCCAGCCGGCACCCCTCTCAACGACTTCTATTCAAGGGAATGCCGTCGACCCCTCGCTCGCTTACAACTAGGATTTTTAGAAATACACGGTAGAAATGTAGGAACGGCTAGCAGCGACGCGTCGTTTTAGACTATTTGTTATTTTGCAGTCAATAAATCTTTACAAAGACTAACGTGGTTGCTAACGATCCATTTCAATTCAATTAAGCAATTTTGTTTTTAATATCTTTGTGTAGATTGCCACTACGCTTGCCACCACAGTAATCTGTACATACAACCAAGACTTCTAAAAAAATTATCGCATTTCCAATTGTATTTTAGTTTTATTATATCTTATATGTGTGTCTCTCACTACTTCTTTCTTATTAAGTATTGCAATAAATTATCTATTTTTAATGATTAACTAAACCTTGTTTCATTAATTGAAACTAAGACATCGAGAAGCCTCACAAAGTGGTATAATAATGGCCCCCCACCGCGCTCCAGAGTATGAAACATGGCGGAATGTTTCGACATTATGAGGAGCAATAAGAGTGCACTTATACTAATCAGCTTGGCAGCCACCCAACCTAGCCAGGCGAGAGACAAAGTACAGACAGACCTAGCCACACTACCGTCCGAAGTAGTCCGGACCCGCCACATCTGTGCCAACTCCTCAAAAAAGCTGCGTTTCCGTACGAAAAGACGTTCGTGTTTTTCCCATTAAGGCCAGTGAGGCCTGTAAATCAGTATTCCAACTACGGGGTTACGGTCCCCCGGAATTGCGGTCACAGATGACCCGGACCCCCGATCGGATCTTTCTATTGAAAGATGTATAAAAAATACTAGTTTCCAAGGGAATTGTTCCGCGTGGGATGGCGATAGATAGGTTTGTGGAGTTGATCGGTTTCCGATGACGGCGCGCGGCGGCACGCGTTTGTATGTTATTGAGAGCATAGGGTGGTAATATCCACATTCCGTTGACGAGCTGAGGCTGCGGGTTCTTATGCGAAGTAATTTTAGATAGGTGATCGGCAAATGAAATGAGGTTCAATATTATTTGGAAGCAAATTTCCGTCGTGAGTTTCACGATTGGGAATTTCCATTTGTCGGGCGGCTTCGACAGGGAAGCTGGCGTCAGCAGCATTTTGCTAGTTTTTGGACAATTTTTAATGCTCGCCTGGCTAGCAAAATCTGTTGCCTAACACCTATTAGTGTGTTCCGGCAGCCTCACTTGAGAGCCAGTTCCCAATCCAGGTATAGCGTGCCACCACCTTCTGCCATATCGTCACTTAACATCAGGCGACGTGTGGTCAATCGAGGGAAGAAAAAATATGTTTTTAACAGCTACAATTCCTTTTAATTCACAATAGCCACGCTATTGACCACAGTATCACCTGGTGGTAAGTGAAGACGTGGTCGATGATCGAGCCGGCTCGCTTGAAGACTCCCAAGTTATACCTCCCGGAAAACATGGACTCTGGCGTGTGGTCCACTCCTCCACCATCTGCTCTAACTAACTAGTTACATGACTGACCCCTGCGGTGCTCCTGTTGTAGATCCGCGACTGGCTGGCGGTGGAGCAGGACATGCTGCGAGCGCAGGCGGTCGCCGTCGGCGACGTCGACGACATCCTGCATCAGATCGACAAGCAGAAGGTCAGTACCATTAATTACTATTTATTTGTCTAAGCTCCACGAAATTCAAAAGCTCTTGATAACTATACTTCAAGTTCATATAAAACAAACTAAATCACATTAGTATTATAAAGATGAACGTTTTTAAGTGAGTGAACGACTGTGTATATGTTGTTTCTTCACGCTAAAACTAATTAACGGATTTAAGTGAAATTTGTGATGGAGAAATTCGATAGACACATAGGATACTCTTTGTTTCGCAAAACTTTCCTGTGGGATTACGGGAGACTTGCAGGAGAACCCGCAGGGCACAGCTACATACATCATTTGTTAGGATACAAAAAACATTGTCAAACAAAACGCCTCTCCATTAATTAACGAGACAACTTATAATTCACTTACAAACTAAGCAAACCCTTTATTTCTGGACACAAAGCCCAGCCATATTTCATAAGCGATAGTTAACCACCGATGACACGTTCTCCCTTTGTTCCCGAACAACACCCGCCTTGAATAGCGCAATAAACAAAACGCGTTAATTTATGAAAATTCGAATTCTCACTCTAAAACAAACACTTGCAAATAAAAATCGACTCTATTTAGAAAACTTTAGAGTTGACTTCTTGTAATTTAGCGCTGTTTGTCTACAAATAAGTTGGGCCTTAGCAAAGATGTTGAATTAAGGGGCGCGAAGATAGAATGAGTTTCGAGCTTGTGTGGTGTCAACAATAGTTCGTAGCTCAGGAGGCCGCTGTGTGTTTATTTTAATTTGAGATGCCAGCTTCACTCTTAACTCGAACAACAAAAAACTAGCTTAACTTCCCAACCATTCATACGTAATTAAGTTTAATAAAGTTTTGTTACAAATCAATCGCGTCATTTAGCAATTTGAATGATAAAAAAAATATAAAACGTAATGAAAATAAATTGTCACTCAAAAAGTATCTCTCCTTTCCCCTCTTTTTAATAAGCGTAGAAAAATATGACTATCATTTGGGCTCTCATTTTCACATCACGTTTTATGACCATTTCGACACATTCTTATTTACGATTTTCGCGACGCTACCTCTTGTACTATAAAACTGCTCCAAGCGAATATGAGTTCTATTTCTTTGGAGCCTGAAACTATTTGCAAAAATAAATGATGAGCAGGTGGTGTGGACCTTAGTGCTTTGTGATAAGGTGTATATTTGTATGCTTTTCAAGTTTATTTGTATGCTAGTCTCGTAAGAATGCCTTCAATTAGTATCCGAGTCGGGTACAATGAGGAATTCTATGAACATCCGAAAATAAGGATATATTGGAGTAATAGATATTAATGAAAGTCAAGAGAAATCTGGGTAATGGATATCTTAACCCGATAGATATCTTTTTAATAAAATTCATATTTCCGATTATAATCCCGACAATGGTCGAAACTTATCCAGGCACCAGGTGTAGCGTGAAGCCAACTTCGGCCACATCGTCACTTAGCATCAGGTCACTTGTGGTCAAACGCTACCCTGTAAAAAGTTAAGAAAATACATACTAAAACTTATTTCGTGTAGGTACATAATATGTATTAGGTACCTAAGTATTAAAACATTTTGCACAGAAATGTTGTTTCCATACTATAATCAACCTCATTAACTTTATTGATTGGGACCACCTTATTGCTGAACTTATAAAACCCATCCATTAGTTTGCGATATTTTTCCCTCCATTTCATTCGCGTTTGACGGGGACTCGTCACGCCATCTAGTGACTCAGGTAAAGACTTAGCGTGTAAGCGATATCCACGAATTCAACTGTGGTAGGTACCATCCCGCCAGTTTTGATAAAGAGATGGAGTCCTCGTTGAAATCTGGTCCACGTTATTTAATTATCCTATCCATAGTAATAAACCATTTAATCAATTTTTTTATTTTTTTTTTAAGCCCGCAATCACATACATAGCTCTGATCCCTAACTAGGTTTCCCTGTATCTAGGGTATCAGAAACTACGAGGATCGGGGATCCACAACACCCAGACGCAGAACAAATACTTGCGCTTTTTTTTTCAATGCACAAACATTTGTCCTGTAGCGGGAATCGAACCCGCGACCTCACGCTTCACAGTCGGCTATCCGCCCATTGCGCCACATGGGTCGTTAGTAATAATAATAAAATTGTAAATCATATGATCATGCCCATAAAATTACTAAGGAGTGTCTTACCTGTTCTTTGGTCAGACCTAATCAAATACTGTTTTATATAATTTTCTTAGTACTACAATAGAGATTAAGACAAAGGTTATCTTACTGTAGGTATTATCTTAGTAGGCCGGGAGTCTACCCATTCCTAATTGCTCCCACCGAACTCCTCCACGTCCTCACGGCAGTTTGAGAATTTAATGAAACGAGTAACGAACCATTCCCGAGTCCAATAAACCCGGTAACTGCTTCCATTCTAATTTATTTGTCAATTATAACCCTTAACCTTGACCTTCCCTGCTCTAACTTCAACCCTTATATTAATAGACTGTGAAATATTACCAATTAGCATTGAATTTGCGTAAGTACTCGTTTTATTGTCGAGTAAAGAGTTTCAACTACCTTTACATAGCTTTATTTTCATTAATTAATTCGCGTGTCTGTAACCAACCATACTTGTAAGACATCATCCGTGAATGCTGCATTCTCCCTCGTGCTGCGCCTTAAGTAGCTGTGAATGGAGCTTCTGTGCGCATGCGTTGTTTTAGTGAGGGGACAGTGTCGATGCCTAATTTTTTTTTCTTCTCGTAATGTTGAATTGAATGACTGTATATCGCGGTAATGTTTTTGCTCTTTATTCTGTCTATCAGACATTATACCTATCTGAAATCTATTGATAAGATAAAATTCTACATTCTGACCTACATATCAACGAGCAGCAAGTAAAGACTTACATTTTTTAGGTTAAATTCGTTGTTATATATTCCGGGTGCCCTAAAATCTTTTTTGAAAATCATTTCAAAAAGTCACACGGGATATCTAAGTTTGAACGAAGGAATATAAACTTAAAACTAACTACTATCTTAACTATTCCTCGCGTATGTGTGTGTCTTCTTCTATTTGACAATGTCCGGTATTGTCATTAGGTATACGCCAATTTATGAATTGGATTTCTACATGATTGTGTTTGTTAATTATTTTTTGCTTGTCGAGAATCGAACGGTGTTAATATAGGACACATCATAGTATAAAACATAGTAAGGTTACGTGTGCCTTTAAAGAAATTTAAAAAAATTTTTTTAGCAACCACCCTTCAAATATCATAGGTATTAATGTATTGCAAATAAAAGATCAAACAATGTAAAAATGTTCTGAAACGTAATAACTTTCATCGATAACAAGAACTATCGATATACGTTTATCGACTCACTTCCCATCCTTGCTCCCCCACCTCCTCAACCGGGGTGTGTGGTTGCTAAGCAACCGAGGTCGGTACGCGGCGCGCCACGTGGCTACGAGGCCTCCCTAGAGCGTGGCGGCATTCACCCAGCAGGTGCCGTCGAAGCCGGACGTGTTGACTCTGGCTACTTTTAGTATGTTGTCTTTGGCTTTTCCCTTTGGTACTGTCAGGCCAAAAAAATATAATGTACCTTACTTCGACCCGGTTGGGCTACACTTTATCACGAAAAAAAGCGGTATTAAAGATAGTTAACGACTTATTCTCAGACCTACTGAATTTACACAAAAAAGATTTCATAAGAATCGATCGAGCCGTTTCGAAGGAGCTCGGTTATTAACACTTTGACACGAGAATTTAATATATACTTACCCATAGATTAAATATAGCAAAATGCGTTAAAACTCTCTTGAGTAAATTTATTTTTAGAGCTTCATACAGGTTACCGTTCTGATTTATTGACATAATCCCTGTAGCATGACAATAGTTAAAAAAGGTACGGGTTAAGGTTATCCAGGCATAGCTAGTCACCTTCGACTTCGACACATTGTCACATAGCACCAGATGACTTCTATCAAACTACCAAAAATCTGGCTTTTCAAAAACGTAAACATAGCGTAGATTCTGTTTAAGAAACTAAATACGATATTATTTCCTTTAAATATCTCCCCCAAATTATTTCCATCAGTCCACATCAGGCCGCCGTACAAATTTGTTCATGAGCTCAATCTTCGGCAGTCGCTGCCAGGTTACCCTGTCCATTAAATTTCCAGAGCCTATTAAAAGTTAAAACTTTCAAGGTATGATATCCGAAACTTTTAAGTAATTTTAATCTAAGCGTAAATTTCTGAGGCTTAATTAATTATTTAGGCTTGTAAGGCTTCTCAGCTGTCAGCCGATTTGCGTTATACTTGTTCTATATTTGATCCGACATCCGATCTAATATCTACCTATCTATTTTATTTTATGTGGTGTACCCAACACGAGCTCGACGCACACAACAATAGTTAGCAAATAGCAGCCGAACATTTGTGTTGATTTGTTAGAGAAGTTCTGGAATCGATTATCATTATCATCATCAATTTATGCAGTTCGTATCTATTCAGAGCTATAAATAAAGTACTTATAAACCAATTGTAGATTTTGCAAATATTGACCAATTAACTAAACATTTTGCATTATATAACTTAGCTACATTTCAGAGTTTGCTACAATTGTCAATTTACTAAGTAAACCTCAAACATTATCAGCGATTCATCACTAACTTACTGAGAAAGGAAACCAATTTCCCGATCAGCAGAAACGTGAACGAACCATTGTCCGTAACTATTACCTACCTTTAATTATTAAGACAAAATCCCCGGGCCTGGTCATCAAAATGAAAATACGTAAAGCCACCAACCGATTGGGACCTGCCAACTTTTAACATTATCACCCTAAGTGTTCTTAAAAAGTATGTTAAGTGCGAGACGAGGGAGATCAAGTTATGTTAGTTAGAGTACCTGTTTAGGAATAAAACACCAGTTAATACAGAGCTACCGACATAGAACATTGTTTCCTTATAATGCCTAGAAAAGTGAGTAAAGGAAGGGACGTGGAAGGTCTAGTTACAGTGGCTTTGTAGAGGGAGGGTAGAGGGATCAATACAGGGAGTGGAGGGGTTCGCGACGCCGCCGCTTTAGGGACGGCGGATATTGATGTTTTGGTATCGATAAATAATATCGATATAGCATTACTATCGAGTCTAAGGTTGGGGAAGAAGAAATGTATTGCCAATAGTAATACTGCAAATTAAATCTGTAAAGATAAGAGTGAAACGCCTAAAGTATAAAATTAAGCGGAGTTACAGTATTTTCTACTTGGAAGAACTAAACATTTTATGCCTTTTGTTATAGTAAAAAATACAAGGTAAGCTCTGACGCACGTCGACCTCCTTCCGCTCACATCTATAACAAAACTGAGTAAACTATAAATAAAAACTTACACTTAGATTGAGTTGCACCAGTAGGCGGATAGCATGATAACAATATTTCGGTAGAAAAGACATAGTATGTTTATGTAGAGAAAAAAACCTTACGGCGTTCGTGATTAAATATGTTAAAAAACACATCAGGTTCTTATTAAACCAATAGTGTCAAAGTATATTTTTTGTAATCGATATCAAAACGTCGATGTTTTTCAATATTCTTCTGCCACCTATCCCTATAGAACATCACATCATTATTAGAGAGAATATTATTAAACAAAATGAGGATAAAGATTTTTAATCGATATAAAGACATCGATGTTTTTCGATATTCGTCTGCCGGCGCCCACCCATCCCCATAGTCCGTCACTGAGGCCCCGACCGCGGAGGGAGCGGTTGTCTCGTGTTGTCGTAATTGTTTCCAAGTTTAATTGGGCGGCCTCACGCTGAACCAGGGGAATGATAATTTCGCTGATTTGGTTTGAATTTGCGACGATGAATGTTTCGTTTTCTTGCTTAATTGGAGCGCTGATGAGTCAGCCAGCACCTTATTGGTATTTCGTAGAAAATTCAACACTGGTTCTTTTTTAAATAATGTTATTTATAACTTTATAAGAAACGAAGAAAAAATCATCTTGAGAAAGCCTTTCGTCTATAAGAAGAGGGAAATTAGTTTCACTGTTGAATTAAAGTTTAGTTTGTTTCGCACCCTCTCTTTTTGGGCTTCCTAGTAATAATTTCTATGCAAGTCTCTTGAAGAGAGGAATTGCTTTAAAAATAATAGTCCTCATTACACTATGTCGCAGTTCACACTAAAAGATAATAATGGCCCTGATTAAAATAATAGCATAATTAAAATAATAGCAAACGTTCTTTATCGATTATGCGATCAATTTTGCAACACTGACCACAAAGATTGTCTACTTCTTTCAGCTTTAAAGTTTGTCCACAAGTCACCTAATATTAAGAGACGATTGTAGGTGGTGCCATGTTATTTTTGATTGGGCTCTTAAGTGGGGCTACTGGATCACTCTGATAGTTGCTTGGCGACAGATTCTTGAGGATGATAGCTAGCCAGCCGAGCATTAGAAAGAAAATGCCCTACCACCAAGCTATGGTTTCATCACGATGTTTTATTTCACAGAAAGCTCAAGCTTAATCGATTTGTTTAAACCGATTTTTATCGTCTCAATGTCTGCCATAACAGGAACGGTCTGGAAGTTATCTTGAACGCTACAAGTTTAGTTCACAAGAGTTAAGTTATACGTTTATGCGATAATTTATTATCTAACAACTTCCAAACAGATCACCGTTCACGTTAGTAACTTTAACTTGGAGTTGTCAGTTCCCGGGTAGGTGTCAGAGCAGGGCAGTGACTGCTACCTACACTGGGGTGGAAGTTGGGAATTCGCGACGCGTTCCAACCTTCCGACGGTAGGACCAACTTGTGTATGAAGGGAGTCTGATATTTTTGACATCCCTAACATTACTGCTATATTTATGTCGAAAAAGAGAAGGTTCTCAAGTTGACGCGTATCTATTGTTTCCTATATCTTATACTAGCGGCGCCCCGCGGTTTCACCCGCATCTTCCGGTTATCCCGTAGGAACCTATTACAGGATGAAAAGTATCCTATGTCCGTTTCCTGGTCCTAAGCTACCTCCCGCCAAATCGGTTCAGCCGTTCTTGAGTTATAAATAGTGTAACTAACACGACTTTCTTTTATACATAATAATATCTAGATATAAAATGAATCCTTATTTCCCTTGGTCACGGCATCATGCGTGAACGACTGGACCGATTTCGCTAATTCTTTTTTTGTTGTGTTTGTTATTGTGAGGAGAAGGTCCTTAAATAGGTTTTTTGTTGCGATAATCTGCAGTCCGCGCGGGTGAAACCGCGGGGCGCAGCTAGTCTTTTATAAACATCCACGAAACAGTATCCCCTGTTGCCCCATAATTAAAATGTGTCTATGACTTACTAATTATTTATTTCTATAAAAAACATTGTTTATATAATTAAATCAGCTTTGATCACTACACGGAATGTCGAAGCTTTAATTATTATGTGTCCACATAAATTTATGATGTCAATGAAATTATACGTTAAAGAAGTTACCTGTTTAAAGGGTAAAAGAGACAATCAGAAGCTTCAGACATGTTAGTGGCTCTTTATAAAACGAGGGAAAGGTATAAATACCTACCCGACAGCCACATTATTTATTTTCCTACAATTCCATGAAGTGATCTAGTTGAAAGGCTACTATTCCTCCACGCGGAGAGATATCTCCGCATTCCTCTCTAATTACATGAAAGATAAGAGAGGAGAGGAGCGAAGACGCGACGAACTTGGTATCTTAATGAATGTTTCGTCGCGCTAATGATTCCTTATGTTAATGGCGGACAGACACGCTATACCTACCGTACCAATCTACTATATACATAGTACATACTCTTAAATTAATGAAGTAGATTCTGTCTATACAAATAATAGCTAGCATAGAGCTATATAATAGAGACTTCTGTATACGTATTTGAGTGATTGGACATTGCTGTTTTTTTTGCTTTTTACACGGTAGCGTCTGATTACAAGGCATCTGATGTTAAGTGACCGTGCAGTCAAAGGTCACACTAGGATTGGATATCGAATCACACCAATATTATAAATGTGAAAGTTTGTGAGTGAGTGAATGAATGAGTGTGTTTGTATTGTGAAATTTGGAATAGAGCTTATACCCTGGATTAACACGTTATGCTACTTTCATCTGGATAAAGGTTCCTTCACCTCTGACTTACTAAGTTATGTTCGGATTTGCCATCGCTCAAAACGGTGAAGGAAAACATCCTGAGGAAAACGGCATGTCCAAGAACTGCAACATTCAAGGGCATGCAACATCTACCAACCCGCACTGGGCCAGCGTGGTAGATTATAGCCCATACTCTCTCTCTGAGAGAAGACCAGAGTCCCAGCAGTGGGAACGTGGAAGGCTGATAATGATGATGATGAAAGGTTCCTGTGGGATAATGGGAAATCCACGGGTGTAAATGGCGGGCGCAGCTTGTATTTTACATAATGCTTGTTTTAGTTATTGAAATTCTAGGTTTCGAGATCTGTGTTCAATCAATTAGTAATAAGAATAAAATTGTCAATGTGATCGCGCCAAAAAAATTACCTGCCGGGCGTTTCTTGCCTGTTCTTTTGCCGGCGTAAGGAGGTTGGAACAGGCGTAGCTAGTTTTAAGTTTGACGTTTTAAAGTGATCACAATGTATCCTATTGAATAAATAAATAAATTGAAATTGAAATTGTGCATCTTAGTTCTTAACATTAAGGCATCAATGAAGTGTTGGTTGGAAGAAGACACTGCGGCTTGAGTAGTGAATTGTACTGTATGTTGTACTCACAAATATCTTAATGTCGTGCTAATATTTGGTTTCCCGTTTACCTTATACTCATTTTTTTTCTAATAGGAAGCACTCTCATATTATTATCCAAGCCAATTACGTATTTTTGCATCAAATTACATTCAAATCCGTACAATCATGATTGACTAACAAACAAATAAACAAACATCCAAGCTTTCGAATCCCATACGAATCCTGTTTGTTTATTCACTTGGATTGTTTCCATGTTGTGTACTTTCCATTCTGGAAAAATACAGTGTTCCAGGGAATAAACGAATCAACCTTCACAGCTGGAATCTCAAGACTCGGCTAGCTAATTGAGTTAGTGCTAAGCACTCTACTTTATATAATTAGTTTTATCAGACAACTAGCTAGATCCAACTGTTTTAAAAGTACGATGATAGCTCACTGGTAGTCAGGTCGTGAATATGGTTACATAAAATTCAACATTACTTATTTAGTGTGATCATGATCACTTCAAAACGTTAAACTTAAAACTAGCTACACCTTTTCTAACCTCCTGATAGGTTAATCAAAATCAAAACATTTATTTGCCAGTATAAATGGGTACATTGTAGGTGTTAGTAGTTTTTAAATCGCCATAACTGCTCCGTTGGGAATGCAAATATTAAAATTAATTAGTGCCACTTCTGCAAACTTTCAGTGATGGAAAATATCGTAATGAAACCATAGCTCGGTGGTAGGGTTCTTTATTTAATACTCGCCTGGCTAGCTATACCAACGTCGAATGAAGAATCTGTCACCAAGTCCCTATTGGTGTGTTCTAGCAGTTTCAATTGAGAGCCAGCTTCCCGTCCAGGCGTAGCATGGCTTAATATCAGAAGATTAGCGGTTTAAATCTACCCTGTGGGAACTAAAAAAATAACTTCCCATGTACAGTCAGCGACAGCTGAAAACGGCCAAGATTCCAAATGTGCACTAAATCAGCCATGTTTAGTGTTCAATGCTAAGAAAAATTGTAAAAACGATCATGTTCAGCAAGTTTTGTCACTGACTGTACCGTACAAGATAGAAACATGATTAAGGACAGCAAGTTAGTTCCAATTACATCGTAATATAAATCATTACACACATGTACTCAGCGCGCACTTACTTGACAATCAAACTGATTGATTGATTGATGTTCGAGACCAATCTACCCGCAAAGCAATTCTACTTCGTGCTGACGTAGCTTAACCATTGGCATATGTCTACGAATAGTATTTACGTATGGTTTTGTAACGCGCTCTGAGTTACGTTCGGGTGAGTTTTTGGCACCCAATTTTTTTTAAAGTTACTTTTTCCGCCCATGTGCAGAAAGAAAGGAGCTAAAGGTGTAAAAAAATTTGCGAACTATGTATTCTTTGTTTATTTTGGAGAGTATTATACACATTAAGTATCAAAATAATGAAGCCACAGATAAATAAGTTTATACATTTTTTTTACATGCCGCTTATTGCTGTGTGTGTTACTCAATCATGCCAGAACGGCTGAACATATGAAATTTTGCACAGAGATAGATTATAGACTCAAAATCAAAATCAAAATCAAAAACTTTTTTATTTAATAGGATACATTGTGATCACTTTAAAACGTCAAATTAAAACTAGCTACGCCTGTTCCAACCTCCTTACGCCGGCAAAAGAACAGGCAAGAAACGCCCGGCAGGTAATTTTTTTGGCGCGATCACATTGACAATTTTATTCTTATTACTAATTGATTGAATTGGAGCAAGTTCACTAAAATCCCAAGCTTTTTTTTTGTCATCTAATCGATATTTTTTATTTAGCTTTACTAATAAGAAGATTTCTCTTGTTTGGTTGTACACATTGGGATATGGGAACATGAATATTAACGAGTTGCGGGATCACAACCAAAGCAGACCAGACCCCACAAGCAGCACCCGTTCACGAGTTGACGCATGTGACTAATTTAGAATACACCTAGGCTTCTTTTTATCCCGGAAAAGGGTTCCTGCGGGATTATGGGAAAACCGTGGGGCGCAGTTAGTTTAGTAATAAAGCTGTGTTTTTTGCTGACTGTACTAGACAGTGCACACACACTCACACACACACACACGCGTGCGGTATAGCACTAGAGGCTGTACTTAACGTGCTTCACAAACCAATAAGACAAAAAAAAGTTTTTCTTTAAATCAATAACATTTCATGAAATATATTTACTACCGAAATTACTATCATGACTTGTAATAAATATATTGCGAATAAATGATTATGATTAGTCCATTATTTATCATAATACATTTCTATGAAGAATAATACTCATACGATATATCGACAAGAGCTCATCTCGGGCCGTACAGTATGATTCAAAACTAAGCTAAGTTTAATAGATTGGTTTCAAGTAGATTGGTAGATTGGTTTCAAGTCCTCGGGGCGCGTAAACTTTACCAGTGTCACCTTATGGAGGTACGACATCTACTAAACACCACTAGTCCAGTTGATTTTGTCACATGCACCTTCTTTCTCCCTGAGAGAAAGTCCCAGCAGTTAGCGTACTAAACTGATAGTGATAAAGTTTTGATTGTGCTTTAATATTACGTTAGATAAGTAAAATCAGATATTATCAACTGCCAGGAATACCTTTGACTGTTATATGAATCACAATAAAATTTTAACGCCAAAGTGATTGATTGTGTGTATGTTTGTTACTTCGTCACGCTGAAACAGCACAAAAGATTTAACTGAATTATCACATAGAATACTGCGGGACCAGAAAAATCACGGGTTTAACCGCAGGACGCAGCAAGTATCTTCGTATATGGTTGAGTAAATAAAGTAAAACTGTGCACCGTGGGGTGAAACAAAACCATCCGACAAAACCACAACAGCCTGTATAAGGTAGCCTACATGTTTACTTTGAGTAAGGAGGCCAATTAGCGTTAGAAGCCAAGATTATGATTTTTGGGAATTTTCCTCGAGCCCTTGTAATAATAACAGACAGGATATTGGATGGATTGGATTTTATTTTTGTTATTGCTTAAGCAAATATAATATCTGACTCTGATGGCTCAGCGAGTAGCTAACTAAAATGCGTCTTGGCCTCCGAATCGAGAGAGCGCCACTCCCCTTCATCCTGAGAGATTCCAGCCCAGTTCAGAGTCTGGAGCTCGTGTAGGTCCGCTCCTACTGCGCCTGAGCAGATATAACACACACTTATATTAAAAATGCGAAGGTTTGAGTAGTATGTTTCTTACATCATCTTGCTGAAATGAAATTGAGTAAAATTTAGAATAGAGATAACCTGAAGACGTAGAGGCTACTTTTTGTCCTGGAAATAGGTTACTGTGCGATAAAAAAAAAAACCACGGGTCGCTGCTAGTACTAAAATATGATGGCTAATTTCAATTTCAATTTCAATTTATTTATTTATTCAATAGGATACATTGTGATCACTTTAAAACGTCAAACTTAAAACTAGCTACGCCTGTTCCAACCTCCTTACGCCGGCAAAAGAACAGGCAAGAAACGCCCGGCAGGTAATTTTTTTGGCGCGATCACATTGACAAATTTATTCTTATTACTAATTGATTGAATTGGAGCAAGTTCACTAAAATCCCAAGCTTTTTTTTGTCATCTAATGGTCCGATATTTTTTAATTAGCTTTACTAATAAGATTTCTCTTGTTTGGTTGTGCACATTGGGATATGGGAACATGAATATTAATGAGTTGCGGGATCACAACCAAAGCAGACCAGACCCCACAAGCAGCACCCGTTCACGAGTTGAGTTGATTAATGATAATAATTATAAATAGGAAATGGGGAAAAAAATTGGAAGCTATTGCAAGCTTTTTTAGCCACTGGGTTTCGAAAGCTCTTTTTACACACACGCTACGCAATATCAAAAACATATACACAAAAACACGTCATAACGGAAACTTGCGGTTTTCTTCAGACAACACTTGTGTCAACATTTATCACATAGCAAAACATCACAATATCTCACATGTGATAGGGGTACGAACCCGGCGCGGGTCCCCGGAGCGAAGGCGCGCGGTGTGCCGGGGTGGAGGCTGAACCTACCCTATGTCGGTCAACGGGGTTAAACGAGCGGAAATGTAGGTAACACGTATCGTGACTGAACGGTAGTATCTATTGTTAGAAGTGACTAGGTGTATGGGGAGCTTCCTTAGGATATACACCATCCATACCTAACCTACTAATATTGTTAATGTGAATGTTTGTGAGGAATGAATGGATGTTTTTTTACGCAACGGATTCTTTTTCTTTTCTTTTTGTTTTTTTTTAAAACCCGCACAATCACATACATAGGGTCTGACCCCTAACTAGGTTTCCCTGTATCTAGGGTATCAGAAACTACGAGGATCGGGGATCCACAACACCCAGACACAGAACAAATACTTGCGCTTTTTTTTTTTCAATGCACAAATATTTGTCCTGTAGCGGGAATCGAACCCGCGACCTCACGCTTCACAGTCAGCTATGGAGGTTGGAACAGGCGTAGCTAGTTTTAAGTTTGACGTTTTAAAGTGATCACAATGTATCCTATTGAATAAAGTACAATTCAATTTTTGAATTTTGTATTTTACCTGTTATATTTTTTTCTATTTTCTGTTGTTATGATGAAACAATAAAGCGTTAGTTATCTATCAACCCTGAAGTGTACAACTGGCTACCCGTGCTCGCATGATGACATTTCTCCACACACAGTCTAAAAGTGTAGTTACAACCCCCGCGACAAAAATTGGTGAACAAATTTAATTTTCCAAATGCTTTTCAGAGTAGTGGTATTTGATGTTCAAGTTGCGAAAGTTAGAGAACTACTAACGGACGTATTCAGCAGTTTATGTAGCTGACCATACCACCCACCCCTCGTGTGTGTGTGTCCTATTAGTCAATCACATACATAATTCTCCGGCATCATTGATGTATGAATCGGAAAGGTCGCCGGGCACATCGGGTGCCGCCTGCCTTATCAGCGCGGGGTGCGGGGCGGGGGCGGGGGTGGGCGATCATTTGCTCTTTTGTACTATTATGACGAAAGGTCACATTTGAAATAAATTTTGGTGCGCTGTAATAAAAAGCGCGAGTAATAACTTTGGTGAAAATGATTTATCGCTTTCATTTTGTTACCTGTGGTAGGATTTATACACCAGACCTGTACGTCGCCGACACAAGTTTATAATTGAATTTGAAAATGTGTGCTGATATATGACAGCGTGGGAGTTTCATACGCCTGAATAGTAGTCAAAGTTAGCTATAGTTAAAAATGTAAGAAAAAAATACAAATGGTTTAAATTATTATACGTTCTTACTATAACCCTTAGAAACAAAACCGACGCGTATGAACTTTTTTCCAAACTGTTTAATAATAATGCCCGCACAATCACATACATAGGCTCTGACCCCTAACCATGTCTCCCTGTATCTAGGGTATCAGAAACTACGAGGATCGGGGATCCACAACACCCAGACACAGAACAAATACTTGCGCTTTTTTTATTTTATTGCACAAATATTTGTCAGGTAGCGGGAATCGAACCCGCGACCTCACGCTTCGCAGTCGGCTATCTGCCCATTGCGCCGCATCGGTCGTCAAAAGGTTAAGCCGTTCTTAAGTATGCGCTTACCAACGAACAGTACTTATTTTTTACTTGACAACTAGCTATTCCCCGTGGCTGCACCCACGCGGACAACACTTTATCACGATAAAATTTACCTGATATCATTTTCGGTGCAATTTTCATCAAAGTTCGTTTAGTAGTTTTTGCGTGAAAGAGTAACAAACATCCATCCATCTACACCAACATAGTATGGATTAACAGGAAGTTATTTTCCTAGTTTACTACAGACCACTATTTAATTTATTTTTTTAGATCTTTTATTTTTTTGGGGACTTGTAAACCATATTTATACCAGCCCCATCGTATTTACTCGTAACTTCTTTATTCAGTTGCAACAGATGTAATAACCTGCCGTATCCTCTTCCCCCAGGGCGTGCTCCGTGAGCTGGAGCAGAAGAAGCCACAGCTGGACGAGCTGCTGCACACCGCCGAGAGCCTCAAGGGCACCGAGAACAGGCAGCAGCTGCACGGGAAAGGTACGTCATAGTCATACAATTTAATGTTCACCACATCATCATCACCCGCCAAAAGAAGTCCACTGCTGAACATAGGCCCTTGAACGCCATCCATCGACTCCCTGCGACTCTTACCGCGACTCCCTAGGACTCGAGAACCTTTCTTCCCCATCGGTTAGCGGTTCGTCGAGCGATGTGGCCTGCCCATTGCCAATGTTCAACACACTTCCTTGTAAACTTGACATTTTGATCTCAACAGATCCCTACCATTCATGATACATTGTTTATGTTTTTTTACTAAACAAAACTCATTTCTCTAAGACATTAATAAATGCTCTACTTAGACTTGTGGGTCTTTTAATAAATGCGTTAAAATTATACTAAATGTGATTATCAATCTTTCCTCGGCAACAATAAAGCTTCATTAACGGACTCCACTCAGGATCAAAGAGCTCTACAAAATGACGTCACGCCTAGGGTTGCCAGCTTGCAAATTGCATTGCCATCTCACTGACATCATACATGTGAATTTTTAAGCTTGTGTTTTTTGTTGGTTACACACACAGTTCTATTACCATTGAACGTTTTTTCCACGAAATTTTGATTTTGACAGTTACTTGAGATCCTGAAATAGGACATAGTATACTGTTTAAGTCCGAAAAATAAATAGTTTGTCATCATAAATCATATATCAACAACTGCTTTTTTAAACACCGTACGCTTAACAACCGCTTGTTAGTTTCCACGGCTCTCCCACATTATGCAGAGAATGACAAAAAGAGGGTTTGTGGCAACCCTACTCCAAACAATAGAAAAAGGCGCTCGACAACGCGCGGAAAATGTAAAACGCAGAATAATTTATAAGTCGATTTGTCCAGATTAATGAGCGGATAAGGTCTTGATCGGACGATACGATTGGCTCCGACGGAATTGGGCGATTTCAAGGTGAATTTATCTATTCGGACGAGTCAACGCTTGTATTAAACTTTTTTGGGAAATAATTTGAAAGGGTAAAAGCTTTTGTTAATTAATGTTACACAACGTGTTTGGCAGCGGTTGACCCCAGTCTGATGGTAAGTGTTGACGAGGCCATAAATCTACCCATAGTAATATTAAAAGTCCGAAAATAACTCTGTATGTTTGTAACTTGCTTTTGATGAAATTTGGTGTAAAGATAGTTCGAACCCCGGAGAAGGACATATAATACTTCTTATTGCGATAAAGTGTTTGTGGACTGCTGGTGGCGCCACGCTACGCCTGTATTCGGAACTGGCTCTCAATTGTGGCGGCCTGAACACACCGATAGCTGAACCGATTTCAATGAAATTTGGTACGGAGATAGTTTGAACCCTGAGGAAAGACATATGATACTTTTCATCGCGATAAACTGTAGCCCGCGCGGGCGAAACCGCGGGGAACAGCTAGCACTTAAACCTATTTTTTACTCAATCTTAAATCCATCAGCATACCAACATCAAAAAGTGAACATCCATCACATACGGGTAAATGACACAATCTTCCCCTTAATCTCATTACCCCCCCTCCCCCAGTCCTCAGCCGACACTCCAGCGCGTGGAGGGCTTGCTCGCTGCCCCTCCATCATAACTTTATCCTGGTGACGTCACGGTTTTGTCAAGTATATTTTATGGAAGTTACTTTCAAGGGGTGAAGGGCCCAAACGGGTTCTTGAAAGTATTTTTAATAAAAACCAACATTCCATATCCCAATGTGCACAACCTCTTAGTTTTTAATAAGCTCATAGTATAATATAATTTTATTTAAAGGCGGAATTATTTAATTATCTAAAATGAAAATGTGTTGACAACAGTACGAGCCTCGAGTTTGTACCTAGTGTAAAATCTTCATAAATAAAAAAATTAAAAAGAAATCAACAGTATTTTCGCTGTCACAAAATACAAAAAATTATATATACTTTTAATCACACCTTACCATTTGAGTAATAAAGATAGATTTTAGAGGAATAAACTAATCTATGTGAGACTAAATTCTTCAAATCATTATACTCGTAGCTAGAGCTACCCTGGCTAATTTACTATAGAACGTAGCTACGTCTGTCGCAACCACCTTACACCGGCAAAAGAACAGGCAGTTTGTGCGCTATCCCATTCTGATTTTATTTCTTATTACTAATTAATTGAATTGGAGCGGAGTCTTGCGCATTCACATGGTTTCTGATAACCTATATACAAAGAGTCCTAGAGTCAGAGCTATTTATGTGACCGTGTGGGCGTCAATTAATAAATTTGATCTGTAATACTTATTTAACCAACTTGCTAGGTAAGGTAGGTTAGTAAAGCTATTCTAACTTGTAACTTTACCGTAAAGAGAGCACTTCCTGTATATATTTTGTCATTTAATATTCCTAATAAATCTGATTATGTACGTCTAGCATAACATATAAAATTATTGTCTGAATGCAAAGCGTAGCCGTGTACAATAATGTACATTATTATTATCTATTTCTTCATAATTTCAAATAAGGCAAGCAAGTTCTAAAAGAAAAACAAACGCGTCCAAGACATTTGTAGCTACTAAATTAATGATGCTGGAATTCCCCTGTATTCATTATTTCGCTACTTCTCTGCGTTAAATTGATTCATATTCCCCTTAGAGCAGCCGAGGCTGTTAAGCATTACTTCTATTAACTTTTCAACAAACTAATTTCAACCCTCACTCCTTAGAGATAAAAATCAAATTTCCTTAACGAGCGATGAAGATTTCATTGCTACGGCCCTTTGAGGCAAATCGAATCGTAACACAAAGGGCGTTAAGCTGAAAATTAGATGGTTCAAAGTAGATAGTTACAAGAAAATGCATTCTTGATGCTGGCAACACTGGCGAGCTATTTGTGTTGATGGTAACATTGGCAATATTCAATTTAATATGGCCAAAGGGCGGGCTTGCAACGTGAACGGATTATGCGCTATATATTGCTTTATTTTCGTATATTTACTATGTGTAAATGGAGTACAGATTATAAAAATATTGTTTTGAAAATAAAATAATAATAATAAATAAATATCGGGGACAATTGCACACAAATCGACCTAGCCCCAAATTAAGCTCGAAACTTGTGTTATGGGTACTAGACAATGATTCCAATCTAGGTGTAGCATAGCACCACCTTCGTTACTTACAACCAGGTGACTCTAAGTCTAAAAAAATCTCGCCAAAAAAAGGAAAACTTTGAAAAAATCTTACCACTCTGCTTTTTTAAAATTAATAAATTACTTCTAAGGGAAGGGATGGTGAGAATTTCTCCGCGGCATAACATAGTCATATAAATAAACATGAACTGATTAAATTAACCGGAAGTGGCAGTAACACTACGCTTGTTAATATCATTCATTAGAACATTCACGCCCAAGCACTCGTGCTCGTAGACGCTCGTAGCTGCGTAGGGGGCTGCGAGCTCCGTAGAGGGGCGCGCTACGGACGGTCGTAGAGCTAAACGCAGCGAGGGTCATAGAACGTCTACGAGCTGCTGTCTTGTAGTGCTGGGGTATTTACGATGTCGATATATTAAAACGAGTCTATACTATTTAATTATTTTTTTTCAATTATTAATTTGCCAAAATCGGAAAGCAATTCAATATGAAGAACTAACTGCGCAACGCGGTTTTCCACTATCCGGCAAGAACCTGATTCTGGTATAAAAAGCAGCTTATACGTTAACCCTGGGTAAATGCTATCTCTATTCCAAATTGCACTCAAATCCGTTTAGTCGTTTCAGCTTGAAGAAGTAACAAAATCCACACTAAAAATTACAATACAAGGGTATAAAACGCAGGAATGTGTATTCGATTCCAAGCCTGCCGGGTGGTCACCGACGCGTCACATATGTGCGCTGGACGGAATAGATAAACGGCACTCCGAATTCGTGTTATAAATTCATTGACAGTCGATCCGCGACCGCCATTTTAAGCTTTGAAGGAGTGGAATGCCCTGTAAGGTCTTTTTATCTCTGTAAGGTCGTTTCCTTCTGTAAGGTCGTTTCGTCTGTAAGGCGTTTCCTGAAAAATACAACATGGGGGTGTTTAAATCATGATTGTCAGTAGGTATTTGCTAAACAAGCGTAATATACCTTCGACCACATTGTCGCTTTCTATCGAGTGACGCCGACGACAAACGCTGGTCCAGTAAGTCTAAAAAGCTATACCTTTAGTGTGATAGCTAGCCAGGCGAGCACTACAAAATGCCCTGTCACCAACTGCTTTATTGTGTCTGTACTCAATATTCAAAATAAAACAACAGCCGAAATATTGTTCCATCGAAATCATGAATCGATATGTCCACCGCCGCCCATCACTGTCCGCCTAACCCCTCGCGAGCAAACATTGCCGTTGGTCGGCGGTCAAAACTACCATTTTCCATTACCCTCTGTTTGTGATACGACTGACTACTTTCAGCTATCTCTGCTCATATAGATTAGAATCGACTGTTCTGAGAATAAATAAGATTTTTACATTTTGTCGTACGAATGAAACAAGGTGTTGAAATATTTATTTTTTGACAGCAAGTGAATTGCGTCCTGTTATTATTTCTGTGAGAAGTTTTAGTGACAGCTTCTTATTTCAGTGTCAAATGAGATTGCTTTGAAATGTCAAGCTGAAAATTGATAAAAATGTATTTTTGAGGAAACTGTCTTATAAACTACACAAAATAAAGGTATTTAAAAGTATAAAAAACAATAACAAATCGGTTTTAAAAAGTAATTATTGTACACTGTTTGACAGTTTTAATTGAACCTTGTTTTATTTTATTTTCGTCTAAGCTTTATACAAAAGAAGTTTTTTTCTTTGTAACGGTTGAACTCAAAAACCGATTCCAAAAACTATTTCACCTATAAAAAAGGGCTGTTTGCAAAAATATTTGAGCAACCAACGAAAATTGTAATAATGTACTAAAAAAACTATGCATGCAAAGCCAGGGCGACTCAAATCAAACCTTGTTTGAAAATGCGACCCTGTATCTATGTACACCTACATTACAAACTTCTACTTACTAATAATAGCACGGCATGGTGAGTCTCTCGAAGCGTAATATAAATTAGCTAATTGATTAGAGTTCCTCAGACTCCCAGACTGGACTTCCTTTGCGATCGGAGCAAGAATTTAATAAAGCTCTACCGGGATTCTGGCGTCTACATTTTACGTTATTTCTAGAGAGAGTTTCTTAATAAGGTTTAAATAAAACTTTTGAGACAGATCATATTATGCCTACCAGATCTATGTCATGGAATATAATTGTTCTGATCAAAATTGAGCACAGCCCATTGCCGCGCAGGATTTTGAATTGCAAAATTCTACGTTACACTGCATTGTAAATGGATGGAAATGGCTAAGAGCCGTTCATTGTAGCGTTTAAATGGAGATGCCAATGTTTAACAGAGAACTTCTTCCGACTGATGATGATTATTGAACTGCAATGAGCAAACGTAACGCCTACCAGCAAGTGAGAGGAAGGCTCGTCTTGTTACTTAATTTTATATTAAAAATAAAACAAAAAATGATTAAGAACTTGCTTCTTTTTTACCCGATTGCGAAAGAAGGAGGGTTACGTTTTTCGAGCGTATGTTTGTATGTACTATATGTGTATTTATTTGGCACGGCCTGTAGCCCACGGATTTTAACATATGAGGTGTCATTAGATTCGTCTTTATTGTGGGAATGGCGTAGGGTACTTTGGCGTAGTCGGATTTTTCGTTCCTTTTGTAATGTACAATCTTGTTTGAAGTTGGTTCGAAAAAGCGGTCTGGTTTGTCACTTCTCCCGAGATCATCCAATATCTATGACTGTCCCGCAGCGTATGTGCGATAGTGTTAATGTGGCCCTACAAAAGACAGTTAGCAGCAGATGCGTATAAATTGTAATTACTCCGCACTGTACTGGCTAGCTCCAAACCACGCGCCGGAAGTCCTACAGAACTAACGACGCTAACTGTAACGTAGGGACAAAAGTTCCCTTGTTACGGGTAATGTTGGCTCCGTAACTCAAATGTAGTGCTCAAGGCATAACTTGTTCGGTCGCCATAGTAGATCAACTAGGGCAACGCGTATATCCGCGTATATCCTGATGTTAAGTGACGATGTGTCTGAAAGTGGCACCACACTACACCTGGACTGGCTCTCAAGTGAGGCTGCCGGAACACACCGATAAGTGACAGATTTTTTAATTGACGGTGGGAGCTAGCCAGGAGAGTGATTGAAAATACCTTACGATCAAGCTATGGTTTCATCTCGATGTTTTCCTTCAACGAAAGCTCAAGCTCATTATAGGATTCAACCCACAACCTACGGATCGCAAGTCGACGTCATTACCTATTATGGCTTCAAACTATGTTAAATACTTCAGCACGGCTCTTACTAGGATGGGTGACCGTTTAGTAAAATTTTCAATTGAACACTATCGTGCTTTGGAGGGGAAGCTTAACGTAAGCTGTAAGTCCCGGCTATATCAATCGTAAAGCCATATCGGAGGGCTTCGGGCGACCTGAATACTCCGACAATAGAGTTGGCCGCTAGCTCATATGAAAGAGAGTTGAAAAGTGTTATTAGAATTCATATAGCACAGTTGAGGAGCTCAGCAAAAATATGCCCATATCTGCAAAAAAGTTAAGATCAAGTAAACACTAAATTTTTAAATCTTCAAAGCCATAATAGCCTGTATTACTTTTGAGGCATATTAATTGATTTAGTTTAATTACAATCCAAGTAATAAGTTATGGAACTAGCTTTTGGTCGTAGCTTTAGTGGCGTGTAACGAGAAGTTTTTATCTCGCTTAATGGCTGGGTGACTCACCTGGTCATCGCTGCTTTCTTCGGACATGACCAAACATTCTTATTGTTATAATAGCAAACCAGATAACTTGGTTCATGAGTCATAAACGGACAGACAGACAGAGAGAAGTTGTGTTTTATTATGTGAACCATTAAACATAATATTTTAACAAAAAATAGTAGGTATTAGATTATCTTTCCTGTTACAGTCAAAGTTTTAAAACACATAACGAGTTCATGCTACTTTTTATCATATCGTAATAATAATTAAAAAAATTAATAACCACCCGCAACGACCAAATTTTTAACGCGCGCCTTAACCTTGCCGTTACAAATCAAGCAGCGCGTTATCGCTACAAGGAAGCGTGATCGTTAACCTATATCGTTCCCGCCCGCCCTACGGCAGTCGCCGCCCGCCCCGGCGCAGTCCGCACGCGTCCCGCCACTCGCGCCGCCGGCACCGGCCGCACCACGAGGCCTACAATCAAACATATCATTATGTAGTTTAGTGTGTAAGGTGTGTATACAGAGTTCATCGTGTTTCGTTAGAACAGTGAGTGGTCAGTGTGTTTCGAACCCTATTGTGCTTATTACTTGATTAAACTCAACCGTGACCGTATTTTCTTTTATCTAATTCGTATTGTTCATTTTCTTCGCTGCGAAATGTTTTGTTGATTCATTTTCCTTGTGTTTGTTAAACTCTTTATGTGATGGACCGGTGAGGTCGTTTTTTAGCAGGTACAAACAAATACTTGTTGCTCCGGTACATAATTGGCCCCCTTTTATTTAATGGATGCTAAAATATTAAACACGTTCTCATTGTTTGTAATTGATAGCGACATTGATAAGTGTCAAATTTAAGTTTAAAAAAAATATTTTACAATTGTTACTGTAATTTGAGATCTAAATGCACTTTATATACTGTCCAAAGGTAACGTTTCTTTAATAAATCTTAATGCTTAAATTAGAATTGCCAACGACTAATATATATTCGAAATCTTAATGATAACAGATCAGCCGCAAAAATTGTAAGAAGGTCTTAAGTATCTTATAATTCTCTACAAACTTGGTAACCCTTTCGTCGATGTTGTTTGAATAGAAAGGAGGCAACATTTCATTGAACTACAATATCTTTAGGTCCTCCTGCGATATTTATTTCGCATAGGATCCTAACCTTTTATCTTATTCTTCTTCTTCATTTTTTATTGCATAAACATAAGTTGCTGTCCTGACTTACTGACTTGAATAACATTTTTTGTTGCATGCGTAATTGTGAGGATAAGATTAATATGATAGATTTTTTGAAAATTCATCGAAATATTCGGGAAAACTTTAAAATGCTTTTATCTTCAAGACCGACCGCCTTATATTGGTCTATCTAATATCTATGCGGAACAGTTCCCAGACTAGGTGTTGCGTTGCGCCATCGTCGACAATATAGTCACTTCAGCATCAGGTGACTTGTGGTGAAACGGTACCCTGTAACTAGTTGAAAAAAACCGGAAATTTCAAAGAAGATAATTAATTTACTTTATCTATAAAACAGTTTTAACAAAAAGCGATTCACCATCCGTTAATCAAAGACTATTCATAGCAACAAATGCGTGAAATAAAAATCGATCATCGCGTGTCAGTGGTCGCCGATGGACAACGATGGGCTGCGACGTACCCCGCGGCTCACGAGTCCATCCCGCTTCAAATTACACGAGAAAGGCGCAATGTAAATACATTGATGCAGTTGATAAATTTTGGCAAATGAATGGCGTAATTACGACGCCGGAAACCATAAAATAAATCGTTAAATGCGTGTATTCGAAAGCAATGTAGTCCGGGAACTGAGTGACGTGAGTTACAATGTTCGACTGTGTTATTACTGAATTTTGTAATTACATTTGTGAAGGGGCTGCTTTACATTTCGCTATGTAGCCAGCCTCCTTTCTTCAATACTGTAAATTGAAAGCTGTAGGGATGGTTTAGGTGTGGCCTTATAGCTATAGCTAGCTACACTGATACAGATGCCGTTTACGTTTAGATCATTTTTGATACTGGTAATACAGTAAACAATGTTTTGTACGGTATTTATGACAATACTAGCTGTTCCCCGCGGTTTCACCCGCGTGGGCTACAGTTTATCGCGATAAAAATTATCTTATGTCCTGCCTCAAGGCTCAAACTATCTCCGTACAAAATTTCATTTAAATCGGTTCAGTAGTTTAGGCGTGAAAGCGAGACAGACAGAGTTACTCTCGCATTTATAAGGCATTTCAGATAAAATGATACTCGGTAAAACATTTTTTACATTAAATATATGTAAATAAAATAAATATCGGGACAATTGCACACCAATTGACCTAGCCCCAAATTAAGCTCGAAGCGAAGGTACTAGACAACGATATACATACTTATATAGAGAAATAAATACTTATATAGATTTAAATATCCAAGACTCAGGTCCAAATATTCGTGCTCATCACACATATATTTGCCCTTACCGGGATTCGAACCCGAGACCGCTAGCTTCGCAGGCAGGGACACTACCAACTCGGCTACCGCGTCGTCAAATGTGCGTCAAAAAAAAAAGTTACCTGTTTAATGGGTAAAAGAGACAATCAGAAACTTCAGACATATTAGTGGCTCTTTATTAAATTAATTCAAGGCAATAATAAAATAAAATTCCAGACAAGTCTGTCAGTCTGTGCGAAATTTAATTATTTGCATAACAAACATCCCTGAAGTAATATTATTATATTGTGAAGATACATTTATTCAAAAGCTTGACATAAAATACATAAATTTTGTTCATTGATATCAATTGAGAGTATCTCGCTATGTAAGCAAATTCTTTCAACTAAATATACAAAGATAACCTAACTTTTCTATTAAAGCTAAGATGCTCAAAGGAGATTTGCTATAAATGCTAACTTATCAATATTGAACAGGAAAACCCATTTCTGTTTTGTAAAGATTCTCTTCAAAATATTATCTTCCTTCTGGATATAGATTACTATCAGCTAAAAAAGATAAATGGATTAAAATTCTTTTAAAACTTTTCCATTAATTTATCAATTCCATAATATGGAGCCAAAGAATTCTAAAGCGTCAATATAATTCCCATAGAAACAATTTATGAAACAGAATAAAAGTGCTAATTGGGTATACTCTTTTTTATAACTAAGCAGTAACCGTCACCTATGGACGTTAGCAATACTATGGGCGTTGCCAATCCGTTGTTCGGCCCTTAAGAACTCTTTTAACATCCATCTTGAAGGACTGCATTTCACACCCGACCAGACTATCTGTTACACACCTACCTGTTTTACTTTCATAGTTGTAGCTTGCACTTTACCATCACACAACTCGGTTATGTGGTTTGAATCTTTCCAGTTTGAGTATACTCATGTTTACTTTTCACTTTGAGGGATATATCCTCACTGGCTTCCGCCAACGGTTTGCGCTCCGCTGGACAAACGCTTACACGTGCCGCCAGGCGACCCTGTAGTTCTTCCCTACCGTTGCTTCCGTATACTCTCTGCCTAATTAATTATTTCTGATAAAATGTTTCCTAATTAAATGAACACCGTTCCAAGCCTTGACGTCACATGATACATTACGAAAATACTTTGAGGACATTTTCAAACATCGTCGGGTTATTTTCACCATTCATAACTCAAGAATGGCTGGGCCGATTTTCATGATCTTTAGTTTTATTGAATTTGTATCCGCCCCGAATGGCAAAATAAGTATTATATTTGTAGGGGCTGCTGCCACACCGAAATGATAACTGCTGTTATATGATGGATTTTTATATTTTGACACGAATGCTCATTATGATATGGATGTTGATGAGTCGCGGCGTGAATGCGAACTGACGCGCTCGGTTGAGTAATCGATGCAACAAGGTAATAATGCTGCATCGACACTCTGTACGGTGCGGTGCTACGGACCGTACATGTTCCGGGCGCGAGAAGAGATGAATGAGATGAGAATGAGTGTGTTAGTCGGTGAAGTCGATACAAGGTGATTCAACAATTTTGTATGGTTAGTATGACATGTGAAGACCGACAATCATTCTCGATTAAAATTAATTTTTAATAATGTGGGCGAAGTGCCCCTTGTGGTGAGTTCCCTACACTGTTCACTTTCACTAGTGCGTATCACTTGTTCACAAACACTGACACTGAGTGGTGCACACGTGGAGGGCGCCGCCGTTGCAGTGCTCACCAGCGGTGCGAGCTGATTGCCCGCCGCGGTGAGCGCCGGCGGCACACGCGTCAGGGACGCAGCCAATCTCGTGCGGTCGTTGAAGCAAGCAGAAGCTGAGCGGCGTGATCGCCACCAGATGAACGCAGCGCATGCCAACGCTAACGCTGCCACAGTATAAACGTACTGATGGATGTCTTGTGACGACATCGCATCTTCCCGTTCCAATTGATCTCCCGCTGATTTCATCTGCTCGATCCGCTTTCGTTTATTGCGACGAAAGACTCCTTGAAGTTGCTCTCATTCAAGAAAGTGATCGGTATCGTCAGATGATGATTTTGTTGACGGGAGCGATCTCGGCTAATACTGTCTGGCTCTGCATACAGTTCTTTGGTGTGTTGTTTGTGTGACGTGAGGGATTCGTCTTTGATGGCACAGTCGCTTCCAAGTGCAACTATGTTTACACCTGTTGTGCTAGATTTTGATCATCTTGATTTCACTGTTGACTGCTGTCACTATTCACAGGAGAATTTATACCTTTGAAGCGTCGCATATCTGATCAGCTGTTAGAAACGCCTGCTGGTGTGGTTTTTGTTTTATCGCGCGCATAATCCATGCAAGGACGCGCGGTGCACAAGTAAAACTGCTGTGTGTGTTTTTTAATTGTTCGACAATGTTGGTGTCTGATATCTGGCATAGTGTGATTGCATTACTTTGTTTTATTTTTCTTGTTTCTAATTCTATGTTGGAATTTTTGATCTCTCCTTGATCTTGAAATGATATGATATATGATATGTTGTTGTCCATGAGTAAATGATAATGGTTTCTCAATATAAGCCGTGAATGGATACGGGTATTGAGTCCACCTTAGGATGAGAGTTGAAAGATTTTGTTCCAAATTTGGACCTCGATGCATGAGGCCATTGACGCTCCATCCGCTTGATGACGGTGGTGACGCGTTGTAAACAACTCGCAGAGATGTATTTGATGAATCAGCGCGGTGCACTTGCACACAGTGATGACGGTGAGGCATGTAGTGACCGGGTGTCTTGTTACCGGTGGCCGTCGTTGCTAAGTGCATTGTGACCTAATTACTGGTATTCATGTAAACGATTTGTAATCTGTTGCTAAGTTATTTTGTTCATTGAATGTTACTGCTGCTGCTGCGCAGTACATGAGGATTGAACGACGATATCTGGTGCCCTACTCCCAACGTCTCGGCGCGAGGTGCTCCTCGCCCTTCCGCTAGAAGAGTGGCTGGAGATATTGTCGAGATTAAATGCTATTGATCGTCCTGGAGAATGCCCTGAAGTTGTTCTTCTGTTTGTGAAGCATCTCCTCCAGTTTGCTACTGGTCCTCATACTGCCGCTGCTGCGCAGTATTTGAGGATCGGACGACGGTGTCTGCTGCCATACTCCCAACTTCTTGGCGCGAGGTGCTCCTCGCCCTTCCGCTAGAGGTGTGGCTGGACGCAGAATTTGTTTTCCCTCCTGATTTGTGTCGAGGGTTTCTGTATATGAGCTCGTGTCTCCATATAGAAATCGGATGTTCTTATAAAGGGAGTCTATAACAGACCATCGGTACTGTATATACTTCATGAAGTCCTCGTATTCCCATTTGTCGGAAATTTTGTCGAGGCTATTGCTATTGATCGTCCTGGAGAATGCCCTGAAGTTGCTCTTCTGTTTGTGAAGCATCTCCTCCAGTTTATTACTGGTCCTCATACTGCCGCTGCTGCGCAGTATTTGAGGATAGGACGACGGTGCCTGCTGGCGTGTATCCATAGTTCGTGGTGAATGAAATTGAAGTTGACTCACCGAAGGCTGACTTTACACTTACGTGTCCCCACGTGGCAATCCAAAGATGTAAGTTTTAAATTACACACGCGAAGCTGGCCTGCCTTCGGAGGCTCGAAGGACCATTGATGTAGGGGCTGCTGCCTCACCGAAATGATAACTGCTGTTATATGATGGATTTTTATATTTTGACACGAATGCTCATTATGATATGGATGTTGATGAGTCGCGGCGTGAATGCGAACTGACGCGCTCGGTTGAGTAATCGATGCAACAAGGTAATAATGCTGCATCGACACTCTGTACGGTGCGGTGCTACGGACCGTACAATATTAAAATATTGGGAAATAACTGAAATAAAAAACTGTTTCTTGTTACCTTTTCACGCCTAAATCACTGAACTTATTATGATGAAATTTGGTATGGACATAGTATAAACCATGGGGAAGGACTTATGGTACTTTCTATTGCGATAAAATGTAGGAAACCCAGGGGAACAGCTAGTAATGAAATAAATAGAAAGTTCTACGAATACGTTCTGTTGAATCAAAGGAAGTGGCCAAGTTGTTTGTTTTTTAGTTCCCAGTTGACTCTAGTTAATTGAAGAAATGGAAACTTCTTAGCGTAGTGGAATTATTTACTATGTACTTTCAAGGAACTGAGAGAGAACTATTATTTATTGAATCTTGCTTTTCTGCAGTATTTTCTTGAACAAGAAAATTGGATTTTACGTTTTGTATTTTCAATTAAAGTAATTCTTTCTTGGTACTTATATATTTTCCAGTCGTATGTACAGAAAGTGTGTTTGTTTGAGTGGTAGAATTCCTTTCACCAATCAAAGAAACTTGAGTTCTTACCTTAACTACTAGGTCTCTGAAAGTCTAGACTTAGTCATAAAGCTACAAACTATTTCGGCCCAATTACGTATATGTTATATACATATAAAACACGAGCAGAATATTCCAGTTATTAATAAAAACATTACAGATACAAAGTAGACCGTACTCGGCTATCTCTTATAAAACATGACATGTCCAATTCATACATATTTATTGACCCGACGACGCCTGGACCCGTTCCAAGAGCTTGGGAGCATATCGTAGAGATGTACGACACTAAAAGATAATAATTACATCGAGAACATTTTAAAATACCTGTGAAAAAAAAGCACATGTCTAATATCCGCAGCGTAGATTTTGTACAGTAATACCGTCTGGCTATCCACCCTTGAATACAAACCCTAACACGAAATCTCGCCAAAAACACGCGACAGAATTTCGGACAATCATTATCCGGGAAAATCCCGGCCAGATTAACTTTAGGCTGGATAAGAGGTCATTTCGGACCCTTGAGGTTTGTTATTGGATACAAATATACGTATTATATTAAGGCACTCGAAACTAAGTACTTAGCGACCAATATACCAATATACTCTTATCGAGGCCAAGAATTCTAGACATATAGACATATTCTAGATATATAGGCCTCTTCGTATGTGTGTGTGTTATGTTTAGTTGTGTTGTGGTTTATTATTTGGAACTGTTGTCGGTTTATCTATTGATTCATAGCTTTATAGGCTTGTTCAGAATGAAATCGATTTGTTTCGTGGACACTACCTAGTGTCATTACAAAATATGTCTAGTATATCAAAATTAAGAACTAAGCTTCCATTACAATAAGCCGTTTGTGGTTTGTATCGATTATTTGAATATTAAGAAGTATTTAATAGCTTTAATTATTTTGTACTACAGGGGCTAAACCTTAATATTAATCTGTGGTCTGCATAAAATAACAGCTGAATCCACGTTGCCCAAAAAATGGACATTAGGAAAGTTTTTTTACTAAACTTATTTTTTACCTCTTTAGATAATTGACAGTTACAATAACGAGATGAGCAAGTCACTTGCCTGATGTAAGTGACACGCTTTCTATATCCTGTGCGGCTATGTACTCCGCTCGCCTTTTGTTTCATAATCGTGCCTTAAGTAAAATATAACAAGAAATTATCGATATCGACACATCGTTACGGGCATCACTAGTGCGAGTCACGGATATCGGAAGAATATGACATCCCGGGAAGTTCATCTGCCGGCGACAAGGCCCGCCTGTCCTGTAGCTATTCGATATCAACTTTGATTTTTCCGCTATTGAATTTATTATGTCCCCATTTCAACGTTTTATTGTTAAGAAGAAAGGTTGTATAAACTGCTTTTCTTTTATTCAGGTCGATTTTTCTTTGTTTTACTTTGTCGTGTTAGGCCTTCTGACTATTATCAAAGTAGGGTGACTTTTCTTCGATAAAAAATTAACTAAGCGGTTGAGAAACTTCTGGCTAGTGGCGCCCCCTGGCGGACACTTCCTACCAACACTTCCTAACTACTTGATTCAAATCCTGCAATGAGTTTGAGCTTTCGGCATCGTGATGAATCGAAAGCTTTGTGGTATTTTCTAGTGCTCGCCTGGCTAACTACCACCCTTGTGAGTTAAAATTAGCAAATATCGGTATGTTCCTGCAGCTTCACTTGAGAGCCACTTCCCAGTCCAGGTGTAGCGCCAACTGCGCTTTTTCAACAAAATCCCAAGTGAAATTCAAGACTTGTCTATAACAAAATTTCAAGTCCGTATAAAGAGAAATCTCATTAGTAAAGCTTATTATAAAATATCGGACTATCTAGATGACAAACAAGCTTGGGATTGTAGTTAATCTATCTATCTTTCTTTCTATCTATCTATTCTCCCTATTTCCCCTATTCTAACCATTTTCGGTAAACAGCCAAAACAGTCATGCTCACGAAAGTGACTTTGCTTGCAGCGGCGTCATGTGTCGGGTCGCCCTCTTCCCTCTCATATGGTCGAGGAGAGCGATGGCTGGCACATGCGTCAACTCGTGAACGGGTGCTGCTTGTGGGGTCTGGTCTGCTTTGGTTGTGATCCCGCAACTCGTTAATATTCATGTTCCCATATCCCAATGTGTACAACCAAACAAGAGAAATCTTCTTATTAGTAAAGCTAAATAAAAAATATCGATTAGATGACAAAAAAAAAGCTTGGGATTTTAGTGAACTTGCTCCAATTCAATCAATTAGTAATAAGAATAAAATTGTCAATGTGATCGCGCCAAAAAAATTACCTGCCGGGCGTTTCTTGCCTGTTCTTTTGCCGGCGTAAGGAGGTTGGAACAGGCGTAGCTAGTTTTAAGTTGACGTTTTAAAGTGATCACAATGTATCCTATTAAATAAAAAAGTTTTTGATTTTGATTTTGATTTTGATTTTGACTGCATTGTCACTTTACATCATGTGACTTGTGGTCAAACGCTACCATGTAAGAAAAAAATTTAACGAGACTTTGAACTTTATCTGATCATCACCATCATAATCAATTTAAAAAAATCAGCCTATTTCAGTCCACTACTGGACGTAGGCGTCTCCCAAAGTATGCCACTGAGCCTGACGGCTTGTCTCATCTAATAACCGCTGCCAGCCATTTTGTGTGTCGTTGCTTCTCTTAGCCGGAGGACCATCAACAATACGTTTGATTCATCATTGGCCTGCTTTCATCTACAAGAGATGATATCAAGTAGTTTTCGAAAAATGTCTGCGCTTATCGCTACGTAAGCCGATCCGGTAGTCACAGCTGCGGTCACACCTCCCACAAATATATTCACGTTCAGATATGGAATTCTTATATACTATAAAAAATGCTAACTACCGCATAGTAAAGATCACTAGGATCACCTAGCTATCATCTCTTTGGTGATTTGTAAGCAACTGTCGCGCGACAGTTGCGCGGCGTCGCGGCGTAACGAGCGATACGCCCGATGTTCCGCGTCAATGCCGCGCGGCCTCGGAATACAAACGAGCGTCTATTGTATACAGGTACCGACAGCAACGACACTGTATCAATATACAAAACATAGTGATACCTCGACAACTGAAGGAGCTGTTGATAGACAAGCCAGCGATCCGCCCCGGCTGCACGGGTAGGCGAAGATTTTGACAACCGGAAGTTTTCTTTAAACCGTTACCTAAGCGTGTGTGTATAGCTAGTTATTTAATGTCTTTTATGTAGACCTAATAGCAGCTTATATTTCTTTCATACATTATATCAACTCTAATGAAACCGTTTAGACAGCGTGCGCCGATAAAGCAGACAGTTGTCTTATTTTTTTCCGACTTGTGTTACAAATGTGACAATTTCTTAGTGGAAACGTTACTACTCTCTCTACTTTATCAGACTAAAACATAGCCTGTCTCGGAGATAAAGTGGCTTCCAATAAGTGAAGTATTTTTGGAATCAGTTCATTCGTTTAGAAGTTAATCATGAGTATAAAACCATAGATAGTGGCAAAAATTATCTTAATTATTACTATCAGTGCTAAACAGATATACAATACCAGTTCTTACAAAAAATCACCATGAACGGTTCGTTTTGCTTGCTCTCTACTGCTTGTCAGAAGAACAACTTGTAAAGCGGTACCAAACAACTCCGCTTACACGAGCCCATGCCTTGTTAAAACTTTCGCTTACGCTACGATGAAAAACGTGCTCATTTACGCTTTAAAACCCTGTGCAACTTAAAACCTGTTGGTTAAAACTTTCTCTAATTTTTTTAAGCTTTATCTCGGAGAGGGAATAATTCCCTCCAGCTTCTTGTTTATTCATACAGCGCTCGCAGCTGCCGACGGTACTCTCTCGTCCCGCCCATAGCGCGCATCTGCGTCCCGGTCTAATGTGCATTTTCTTGCCTCTGTGTCCCGTTGAAAGCCCTTCACAATTTCCCCAAACATTTTGCCCCTCATTCCTCGCACAAAAACAAACCCTAACACGGTGTAACAACGACACAATTTGTCATAACCCATCCCGTGCTTACGCGGAGTTATGGCGAATTCGAGCGGAGTTAAAATATTTCTAGAATAACTTAAATTTTGTTAGCGGAGTTGTGCGAAGTACACTGTTTAAGTGACAATTCTCTGTGAATGTTGGACCAATGAAATTTGGGTAAATGGTTATAGTTGTTGTAGAGTTTTCAGTTGTCTAAGACTGAATTGAAACCACTTGGTTCTGTTGAGATTGAGTAAATCTGTTCAGTTACAGTGGGTTAGGTTTTTATAAGCATCGTGGTACAGATCAATTTGAGGGTTTAGTTACTATACACTTCCTTCTTTGCCTATGTCACAGAATTATATCCAGTTGGATTCTACTGCTACCTAGAAGTTGCAGTCAACATCTTGTATCCACTGCAATCTGGTCGAAAGTGGCATCATGCTATATCTGGATTGTAAATTCTTAACTTGAACCACTCGGGTCTGATTTGGTAGCTAGTCAGGCGAGCACTAGAAAATGCCTTAAAACTAAACCTACGATTTACAGTCACAAATCACTGAGCTCGCTTCAAACGTCAAATATAATCTAGTCTAATTTGTCTAGTGTTATGTAAGTTATGTTATAATGAACGTAGGTGAGCGAGTGAATGGCCCGGGGCCGGACATAGGTTCCTGCTGAGACAGGCCCGCCCCGGGCTGGCCGCCGGCCAACTTCTGGTGCATCATGTATGCGAGACGATGCTAGTTGCTCAATCGGCGTGCAGCGGAGATCGATGACGTCATCAACATCGATGCGAACACTCGATTATTTTTAAAGATAAAGGTTAAAAATATCCCGTTGTTTGTAAGGGGAATGGAAAGATGCTACCTACACATTCCGTGAATCATAACGCAAGCATTCTTTGAAATAGATCGTTCTATGTTCGGTTTTGAGTAATTTGCTTAATTGTTGTCTATTATAAATTTGAGATTCAAACAGTGAATGATAGTGGTGGATGATTACGAGATATATTAATGTAATCATTCGATTATGAAGGAGTTTTTATTAGATTATTAGTACAGTAAAAATTAGTAAAATTGTTCCATTATAACAATAAATAGGTTACTTGTTTTTAATCCATGAATGTAATAAATAGTCTCGATTATGGCAATCAGTCATGATCACACACTTCTGGTGAAAACCTAAGAGAGATAACATGATATTCACAATAGAATAAGACACACATACAATTACAGGCATTCATAAATATTTCACTGACACTTTCTCTCCTTCTCACAAAAACGCAGACTCTGACAAATAATGTATGTCATGTAATTCACACACAAACCCTCTGCTCTAATTATTTACAATTCATATTATTTCACATTCAAGTGTATTTTATAGCTTCTATCAGACAAGCAGGTGTTCCGAGCAAATAAATATCGGTCCCGGGGGATGACAGCGCCCGAAAGTTTTGAAGTGCTATACATTAATATTTCCTACACAATACAAACTATAGTACTCATTCTGTATAGTAATTGTCAATCTTTTTAAAGCCGAAATATATCAATACAGTCCTTTAAGATGTGTGTCAAAGAAGTTCTTTGGGTCGGAAATGCACTAACGTTCCCAGTATTGCAAATGTCCACGGTAACCGCTTAAAATCAGACGGCTGGCCGTCTGTAAAGAAAAAAAAATCATATATTTACTCAAACAGTGATCGTTTGATTATGTTTAAGTAATTCGTACTTACTCGAAGCAAGAATTTTCTAAGATATGGACTCTTCAAAAGATCCTACTGATATAATAAATACGAATGTTCTTGTATCTTTGTTTGTTACTACTTAACTTCGTAAACGCTTAACAGATTTTCACTGAATTTAGTATTTACATAGTTACTTTAGGTCTTGGAATAGGACTTAAGATACTTTTTAACAAAAAAAAACCACGCCTCGCAGATAGTTCTTCATAAAATAATTGCAAACTTTCTTTTCCAACTTTCCTTTATCAAATAAGGATAGTAGGTACTCTCCCGACATCTTCCAATTACAGCTGTAACACAAAATCATCAAACATCACCGGGGAAGTTTCCCGGCCCGGCAGTCGACAAGTTGCCAAGTTAGGAAATCGAAAAGTTGCCAATTTCGGCGATAGGGCGCGGTCGCAGATGAAGCGATAATCCGACAATTTATACGTTTGGCCACGGTTTCGTCGGATGTATTAGAGATGGATTGTGCTACGTAAATTTGAAATTCGTTCCACCTAGTCCGATACCTACAATTACCTAGTCCAAATAACTAATCTGTTGAACCCCATCTAGTCCGCGTACTCGACAGTAACTAATCTAATCCTAATTTAATAAAATAATATCTAATATCTAATCAATAGAAACCAACTTAGTCACTCGACTTAGTCGATTTAAAATCAACAGATATAGAAAGGACTGTAAATAATAACTGTGCTTTTCTTTAACCTAATCTAAATATATCACAAAATCTACAGCATCACATGCCTTTCGTATTCCAGTAATATCGCTTCTCGATATTTGGATTGTATTGTTTGCAGTCATCGTGGGACTGGAATAGGTTGGAATACGTGGAGCGATAACTTGATATATACGTGGATTAGGTGCGGCCTATTCTCGCGAAATACTATATCGCTGGATCTAATCCCATACTTATACTTCACCTCTAGGATGTATGTGAACTTCTGAAGCGTCGAACTGCGTATTGGTTTTATGATTCGCCGGCTGTTCCGTGTAAACGCTGTGTATTCTCTGCCAATAAACATCATTATACAGTTGATTTTGCTGTCTGATGTGTTGACCCGAATGCGTAGGATATGTTACATCATTCATCAGAATAAAGTTAGTTAAAACGTTTGGACGAGGGAAAAAACGGATGTACAAACATCAATTAATCCTGAACAAACAACATCTCTTTTTGTGCAGTCATGCGAAATAGAAACGTTAAAAAGCAATGTTTTTAATGAAGATCAATCGGCAAATAAAGTATGAAGAGTTTACAAATATACCCTATTTGAATAAAAAATGAAATTCTGTTTGTTGCTAATATTTTTTTTACAATATTCGTAGTATTCTGTTATTCGGAAGTTTTTTGGGAAAGAAAGTGACACGTTGAAAATTGGAGCAAACTAAAAGTGCTTCGTTCTATTGGTTTTTTGACCATTTAGAATTGCCTACCCGTGCGAAGCCGGGGGCGTGTTACTACTACAATATATATATTAGGTAAGTATAGCAAGTAAACCTCTAAACAAGTGTATTGCGTCACGATAATAGTATTTAGGTATACAATACCGTAGATAACGCCGGCAGCGAAGTAATCCGATTAATGCTTTGTTTGGATTCCGTAAATCTTTAGAGAATTGCCGACTGGAGCAGAACTAATGGCGTTCGCTTGTACGCTGTAGGCACAATCAATTAGGAATTTAAATGCAAAATTAAATACATTTGTTAAAAGACTAGTGCGACTATGAAATCTATAAATTATGGCATTGGACTCATTTGTTTTCATCAGAAATCATTCAACTGAGAACATTTAAGTAAGTTGTTTGCATTCCGAATTTCACTCAAATCCGTTCAGCCGTTTCAGCGTGAAGAAGTAACAAAGATACATACTTATACAATCACTCACAATCTTTCACATTTTTGTCGTACTACTGATAAAGAAGCCCCTTGTTTTACAAATATGTATCGTAATTTCTTTCTGACAAAAAAATCTACTTTGTCAGAATAAATCATAGCCATTCAAGGATAATGTAGCTAGAATTTTTGGAATTGGTTCAGTTGTTTTTGAGATTACCCTCTATATACAATCAAATAAACAAATTTTATCTTCTCTAATATAAAAAATCTCGTGTCACAGTGTTCGTTATCGAACTCCTCCGAAACGGCCTACCCGATTTTTATGATCTTTTTGTGTATATTTGGTAGATCTGGGAATAGGTTGGAGGCTTTTTTATACCCCTAGGTAATAACAGTGGCCGTATACAGAAAAAAACAACTGTTTTATTGTAATAAAGTGTAGGCGCACTCTCTTAGTCTCTTTTTAATATTATATTAGTATAGAAAGTAATGAATGATCCTCATTCTAGCTGAGTGTACGTACACCTAAACGTTTGAACACAATCCCATCACAGGAACAGATATATAGCGTCGCTTCAATCGGCACTAAAGTATGTGCGGCTCGTTCGCTCGCCGACGTTAATTTGCGAACCTGTAATCCGCTTTATGAAGTACACGTTTAATTTGATTTATACAGACACGCTTTAAAACTCTTTGGCTGTGAAGTTTTTAAACGATATTCTAATTAAATGGGTTTCAGGTGAATTGTTTTAATTAAACACACTTGTTTATAGTAATGCTAGGGAACCGCCCCGGCTTTGCATGGGTACGCAAATATAAGGTGGGTCTTGAGTCTAATAGTTGACAAAAAAAGCTTGGATTTTAGTGAACTTGCTCCAATTCAATCAATTAGTAATAAGAAAAAAATTGTCAATGTGATCGCGCCAAAAATAATACCTGCCGGGCGTTTCTTGTCTGTTCTTTTGCCGGCGTAAGGAGGTTGAAACAGGCGTAGCTAGTTTTAAGTTTGACGTTTTAAAGTGATCACAATGTATCTTATTGAATAAAAAACATTTGATTATTGACTATATACAAAAATCTTACAGAAATATATTTCCAATTCACCGATGGAATTTTCAAACATTTTCTACCGTGGCCTGGCAAAATATAAATATGTAGTTAGAGAAACATTTTCAATATTTATATTGGTTTAGTTTGAACTGAAACTAGAGAGATCTACTGTTCAATTCAACAATTTACGCAGGAAATCAAATTTATTTATTTATTTAAATAATTATTAATAAATTAATAATATTAATAATAATATTTATTTTATTAATTAATTATGGATTCTAAATATACAACATTTCACATACACGTATTATCGGCTGACTGGACGATCATTTTATCGTGCGATCGCTAAATCAAACGTCAAAATAGATTTGTTATTTTGAATCAGAACAATAAACATTTCACGTTTATTTGTGCATCGATTTTGCTTCCATTCTATCAGCAAATAATATCGGAGTTACTAGAAATATCGCGTGACTAGAAACTAGTTTCTATGATCAGTTGAAGTAAAACATAGCTTCAATGAAAATAAATTGTGGTGAAAGAATTAGTTCATATCCAGTTGGTCAAGTAGGCTTTTAAATGAGTTAAAACTGTATTATAAGCAAACTTAAATAACAAAAAAAAACACTAAATTAAACTTTGAAATATTAAATAAAACTGTCTATCAAACTAAACTAACCTTAACCTAATAACCATTACCAGTTATATATTATTTTAGTTTGAAATTACAAGCAAATTTTAAATAGAGCTGAATGGTTATTAATATTAACAAAACAACGACGTCTGGGCCTCCAGCTTCTATATTTACGTTAAATATTCGCCAGTTCTTCAAAACAAACAAACGGCTGTTTCTTGTTTGATCTCAATTAACTGAGCGCTGTTAGAAAGTTCGTTAGAGGCGGAGCAACAAGTTTCGTTACACCACCTTCAATGAAACCTATTTGCTTTCCATACGGGCCCTAACTGATAGCAAATACAAGCAATTTGGGTATAAGGTATTTTAAATACATAAATTATGGTACCAAAAGTAGAAGCTCCTCACAGAGTCTTTGTTTCCTGATCATTATAAAATCTTCAAGACTAGAGAGAATAAGTATTTTTTTGTTATGCGTGCTAGCTAAACCGTCGTCACCCGTATCATCGCTACACAACAGGCGAGATAGCGGTTAAGTGCAGGCCTAATCACAATAGAATTAACAATATGTTTTCTTATTTTTATTACTTTTGGGCTGCCTCGCGGAGAAAGTTTTTCTTTTACCATCATACAGATAGAAGTCGTAATGCTATGATATTTTACTTTGTTCACTGTTATAAGTTTTATTTATATCGTTTACAATTGTGTAGTGAATCAATAACCTATTTAAAGACCACTCACTGTCGCACCGACCGCGGTACAATCTCTGTGTGCAACACTCGTGTGAATCGCTAATTATTTCCAAAGCTGTAGCTCGTTTATTCGGTTGTGATAGCAATCCTACTACTGCACTCTCGTGAATTTATAGACGTATACTAACTTATAACTTTGTATTTAAACGTTTGATATTGAAACTATTGCGTAGTTTTTAGAAGTGTTTATAATAATCAGTGCAACAAAATGTCGCAAGTGCCACAGCAAGGATTCGTCCCTGAGAAGGTCCAGGAGTTCAACCGGCGGGCCTCGCAGGACCTCGGCGAGTCGCCTTCCAAACGCATCGAAGTCCCCAAGAAGGAAGCCCCGAATGTGGCTGAGAAAGTAGAGAAACCTAAAGAGGAGAGACCTAAGGAGGTTGCGTACAATCCGAGACAGCAGGCGGTGAACCAAGAGAGCAAGAACCCGTTCTCGCCTCATTTCTACCGCAGCAGTAGACCAGCGCATGGCCACTTCGAGATGGGGCCGCGGGGGCTCGACTACTCCCCCCATCGGATGGACTTCTCCAACCGTCTTAGAGACTACGGCCCTCAGCGGTCTACTTCCATCCACGGGCACGAGCTGACTGACGGGCCGGCTCCCATGAAGCCGGAGTACCTGGGGCACCGAAGCCACTATGGCAGTCAGATAGTTCCCGGCGGGATGAACCACCCTGACGTGGTGTTTAGGCAGGATTACTACGCGCAGATGGGGTTCTCTCCTCCCCGCGCGTCCCGGTTCTCGTCGCAGGAGTACTTGAACAACCCTGCGCAGTACGGCAGGTGGCAGGACTACCGCGCGGAGTACCGTCAGCGGAGGCGCTCGCAGCAGGACCTGCACTCCCTTGGGCAGGGACCTGAGTCAGGTATGTTTGTAGGATAGAACAGGGATTGATTGGGGAACAGTCTCACAATCGTGTTTGTATTTGATGTTGATGGCTTTCATTTCTCTGTAAAACATAAGGTTTTTTTAATCTACCTTAAACCTTCTTGAACAGTTTCTTTGGAAGCACCAGCCCTCTGGTCACCCGTGGCGTCAACATAATATTTTGTCCATACGATTGTACTGCCAAACAGGTTTATAATTACACTATCTGTTCCCCGCGGTTTCACTCGCGAGGGCTACAGTTTATCGCGATTAAATGTATTCTATGTCTTTCCTCAGGCTCTAGACTATCTCTGTACCGAGTTTCATTTAAATCGGTTCAGTACTTTAGGCGTGAAAGACGAACAGACAGACATACAGAGTTACTTTCGCAGTAGGAATTTCGTTATGTAAAACAAGTAACACCATTGTGTTATTGTTGCAAATGAACACATTCATTTCTAACTTTGTGAGGAAAACCTCAAGTTAACATCCTACATGCAATTCACCTACTTTACACTTCTCAGTGGTTATGTACTGAAACGAACTCTACCATCAAAATCACTTTACTTTTGTTTAACCGTTGTTGTTGGAGGTGGAGACGAGTCTACGGCAACTTAATACTAAGTTAGTTTAATTCCATTTTCGCTATCTAAACAGCCTGTATATACTTAAGGGAAAGTAAAGCCCTATTCAATCAAACTCAGCTTCACTTTTTTGCCATTTTCAAGTGCTCGCCTCGCTACCTACCACCCTGTAGTAAAATATCTATCACCAAAGACCTTTCGGTGTTCCGGCAGCCTCACTTGAGAGCCAGTTCCGAATGCAGGTGTAGCGTGACGCCACCTTCGACCACATCGTCACTTAGCATCGGGTGACTTGTGAACAAACAAAAACCTGATAGTAAAAAAAATAAGTTAGATTTATTTTCTTGTTTTTAACATTGTTCAGGACAGAATTCCTTTGTAGTAAAGATAGATAATGCAATGTAGAGGCCACCCAAACAGACCTACTCCATTTTTCTAACAAAAATCATATCTATATACACAGTAAACACTCAAATCACACTTTAAATCCTTCAAACTCTACCTCAAAATTTGGACCCTCGATAATCCTCAAAAAATAAAACCAAAATACACCTTTGAACATCACGTGGTGTCTCACGCATGAATGGGATCGATAGAGGGTGGGGGCGAGGTTGTTCACCCCGCCGGATGCAACTCTAGGAACTCTACCGACTCACTCTACCTGCTCTATCGGTAAGGTTTTGTAGAGCTTCTTGGGTCAATGTTAACGATGGATTAATTACATTTTCATCTCATCTATTTGAAATACGATGATTGTTTTTTAATATGTCCGAGTAAAGGAGGTCTTATCTCCAGGAGACTTTCTTATGCTAACGGAAAATGGCATTTATAATTACTATCGCGGTGTTTGATGTTTGACATAAGTGTGGCCACGACGCGATAATTTGACAACAGCATTCACATTGCCGTTTCACGTTAGCCGATAACTCAAGTGGCGGTACATCAAAGAGATTAATGCGAGAATTAATGTGCTGAAGCGGCCACACTACATATTGAAGAAAGAAAGAAGAAAGTCTACGATTGAAGTTTCGTTGCATTCACGTTGACCGTTCAAGTGTAGCCAATCACATTATTGCGTTAATAATTAACGCAAAATATTATCGCGATGATAGGCATTGACATTTCCCTTGACGTTAACCTTAGTGTGGCCCCGTAATTTAATTTTGAAGTAGAATGTTTTGTTTCTAAGACACTTTTATTAGCTTGACTTGTAACTAACTAATTTTGAGTATTTCGCATCCAAAGAGATCGACACGGAAATATTCTGTGAGAAATGTTACCTACTGGGTGGTTTATTTCTCTTTTTTATTACAGAAGGGAATTGAAAAGTAGAGTGTATCACTCGCCGCAAAAATATTTTTACGTTGACGTATATCGAATACTCACTCTACTCTAGAGTCCTTCGCTCCACCGAGGATTTAAAATAGCACCCTCAGTCCCTCACCGGAAAATATTATTTCGCTCTCTTGTAATACATTCTACTATCATTCATTCCTATTTCCTCGACACGGTTTGGTGGCGGATCGCTTTATTGTTTTTTTATGTAACTGCAAAATGAACAAGTCTCTCGCCTGATGGTAAGCGTCATGCTTGCCCATTACAGTTCAGTGTTCTACATACAATTGTAAACTTCAGCAGTTCTAAATTCATTGCGGCAATGTACTGCTGGTCACCTTGAGAAAACCATTAATGTATTTAATACTGGTTTCACCCGCATCTTCCCGTTATCCCGCAGGAACCCTTTTCTGGGATAAAAAGTAGCCTATTTGTTAATCCAGGGTATAAGCTATCTCCATTCCGAATTTCATTCAGATCCGCTCAGTAGCTTTTGCGTGAAAGAGTAACAAACATCCATCCATACAAACTTTCACGTGCGAAAGTTACTCTGTCGATCTGTATATTTTTTGCTTCTTCACGCCTAAACTGCTAAACAGGTTTTGATGAAAGGTATGGAAATAGTTTGAACCCTACGGAAGGACAAGGAATAAGCCCACTTGAGAGCCAGTCCCCAATACAGGTGTAGCGTGGCGCCACCTTCGACCACATCACCACTTAACATAAGGTGACTTGTGGTCAAACGCCCTGTAAGTAAAATAACTATAAATTTAAAATTTAAAAAACCCAACATCTTGGATTTTCATCAAACATAGCTAAAAGTACCTTACCTTACATCATTTTAGAAACGATCAGATACTCTTACACTGGACCGATATTTACCAAGCATAGCTAAGAATCACCGCAAGAATACTGTCGAATGAAGAAAACCACATCGAAATCGGTCCATCCTTTTAAGAGCCATGATGATGTCTGTGTACCACAGACACACACACATACAAACAGACAGACATCGACTTCAAATTTATAACACCCCTCTTTTTGCGCCGGGGTTAAAAAACACTGTATTTCAGGAAGTAAGGTTAGCAAAGCCGTGGTTCTTTCCCAGATGGACTCTTCAAAAGAACTCTATGCCACTCCAATATTCATACTCACAGGGACCGTTCAACTGAAACGTTCCGTTATCGGACAGGTATGATGGTACAGAGTTACCAAAAAGGAATGCAGAGTCTAGTTCCCGTTGCCACTTCCGTGGTGGATCCAATCAGGGTTCTTTTATTACGGTAACCGAGTACGGAGCGAGGCTATTACGGTGTCTAGACGCATAAATAAATGCACCCGCTCGAAATATGAGCATAGAAATATTGTGAAAATCATGCAAAGAAGCGAACAGGTATATCTGTATTCTATTCTGTAATCATCATCAGCCTATTTAAGTTTCCGCTGCTGGGACTTTGGCCTTGTCTCAGAGAGTTGGTAGGTTCCTCACGATGTTTTCCTTTACCGTTTTGAGCGATGGCTATTCTATAAAATGTTACATTATTTAGATGACAAGAAAGCTTAGGATTGCAGTGAACTCGCACATTGCAATTGGGGAAACGTGCTACATTTTCGAACAAATCGCTTTCTATCAGGTGAGATCTTGGTTAGCGCTAGACTAGTCAGTTACAAAACATAAATTAGTTAATAACAAAAATAAAATTGCTAACTTGATCGCGCCCAAAAATACCTGCTGGATTGGCTGCTAGGTCGGAACAGCCGTAGCTAGTTTTAAGTTTGATGTTTCAAAGTGATCAATCACATGTTGCATCCTACCTTCTAAATAAATGTTTTTTGAGCTAATGTAATGATTAGCCAGATAAGGTAGAATGAAAAAAATAAATGAGCAACAAAAACCACTTGTCAGCAAAATAAAATTGCCAAAAGAATGAACTAAAAAAAATGAAAATAGCTTTGTTCAAAATTGTTATCAACACAAGATTACCAAAGCTATGTAATGTATGTGATTGTGTGGACGTTATATTTACATCATTATTTAAATCAGTATATCCGGATCTGCCGTAGAAAGAGATAGGCTTCCCATCAACTTTGAAATAAAACCGATCAGAGCCGATAGGATTACGATCACGTTGATTACGCGGAACGGTTAACGGCGCCGTTGTAACGGTAACGGAATAACGAGTCAACTTCATGCGTTAGCGTCGGAAGGGATCAGTGGTGATTGGCAGGAAATTGGACTTTTGTTTGTATGAAACTTTGAAAACGGGGAGTAGTCCTCTATATAGGGTTAAGTGCATTATTTCACTTGAACCACACAGAAGCGTGGTTTGGTTAAATGTCAAAATCAAAAAGCGTTTGTGACGTAATTTTGTCGTTCGTCATTATATGGATGGGTGGCCGTTAGTAGCATTTTCAACTCAGAATTTCGTGTAGGACACGCAATACATCCTACTTAATATTATAAATGTAAAAATAAATGCGTGTTTGTTACCTACTCTTTCACGTATAAACTAATACACGGTTTTTAATGAAATTTGGTATAGAGCTAGTTCAAACCCTGTAGAAAGATATAGCATACTTTTTATTGCGATAAAGTGTAGTCCACGGGGGTGAAGCCGTGATACAGCTAGCAATTTAATAAAATCTTTAGAATTTTTGGTAGTTAGCTGTACCTACTAATGACTCCGTGACAAACTTAAACTCAAAAGACTGTGTCTATATTATTCACCATTCTTCTTCGTCCATAATGAATAACAAATGGTCAGTAAAAACTAACAAAAAAGCATTACAAGCCGCCGCGGCTCTCCCACCGCAAACTGGAACAAAAAGGCGTCGTGCCGGGAACAACGAATAAAACTGGCAGAAGGATAAAAGTTGGGTACACTCCGTACCAATAGCGGGCTATAAAACGCGGAGCTCGAAGGATAAAGGTGCGTTTTCACTGAGCTGCACAGCTAAGCAGCTAAACTGTATCAGCCTTTAAATAATAAGAACCAAAATCAACTTCTGCTTCTTATTTGGCTGGCCTGGTGTTGCCACAATTTTACCGACGTCGCGTGGAAACAAGCGATGGAGATTGTTCGGTGGTGATAAAATATGGTCGGTATATTCGGCACCGGAACAAAGATTAAATCACTGTACACACTACTAGGCTCCATTAAGTCGGTTTCTACAGTTTCTACGGTTTCTACAGTCGTGTAAATAAGCATATTTTTGAGTTTAAAGTTTTTTAAGTGCGCGAGGAAAGATCACTTCATTTTCCTAGCCTGTTTCTCCCTTCGCATACTATTGGTGGATCTTTTCCTCAAGCACAGCTTAGCTACTTCACACAGTTCTAGTAGAAACGCAGCTTAAATCAGTTTTTAATAGAAATATTAATGAAAATTATAAATTAGTTCGGTTTGGTATTTGGTAGCAGAAACCGATCTTGGGACTGCCCATCAAGAATTGATATAGTCACCAAACTCAGCAATCAATAAAAACTTGTTATCTATAACCAAACGCACAACTAGAGTTGCAAAATCTGCGCAGCTTCTTGAAATCATATGTAAATCGCGATAAACTGATATAATTGAGAGTTGACAGTTGCCAAAACTCGGAGCTCAAAATTGCCACGTCTGCACGGCGCCTGAATCTTTTTGCTAGATCTATACACATCGCATGTAAGTTCATGCGAGTACTGGCAACTTCCGCCAGACAAGTTCTTGCATCGAATTTTAACTTTCGAAGCTTAGAACGGGTCGATGTTGTATGTATTGTCGTAAAATGAGGGTAGTTTGAATTGATACTTTATATGACATGCGATATAATGGACACGGGTGTTGTGCTTATATATGTGACTAGGTGTGCCCTGTGGTTTCACCCGCGTAGACTAGAGCTTGTCGGGATCAAAGGTATCTTAAGTTCTTTCCCATAGTTCAAACTCATATCAAATTTTATGAACATTGGTTTAGGCAGGGAATAGTTACATACAGACAGAATCACGACTAGCCATCGGCACACTATTACGCGTGTGAACGAATAAGAATTAGACTTTCAAAATAACTGCCTGCGTAACCTAATAAGTATTATATTTACGCCTGACCGTAAAACGTCCAAATAATTGAACCAATTTCAAGCTTAAAAGACCAAAGTGGCTCTAAATATACTCTGTAAAGGTTTTAACTTAAAAAGTATTTTTAAACATATTTGTGCATTAAAAAAAAAACCGCAAGTATTTGTTCTGTGTCTGGGTGTTGTGGATCCCCGATCCTCGTAGTTTCTGATACCCTAGATACAGGGAAACCTAGTTAGGGGTCAGAGCCTATGTATGTGATTGTGCGGGCATTATTATTATTATTATTATTTTTATAAAAGTACTGCGGCTTTTGGCGTATTTATTCGGTATATTATTACAGAAATAGAAGTAACGAAGCGATCGCAACGGTCTGTGGTCTTTGCTAGATACCAGAAAAAGATGGAAATTAACTAATCGTTTAAGAATTCATTTTATCACTTTAAAACGTAAAACTTAAAACTAGTTACGCCTGTTCCAACTTTCTAACGCCGGAAAAAAAAAGGTAGGTATATCACTGATCCTGACCACTAAGTACCAGGAGAGCAGAAGTTCATAAGTCTTATCATAGTAAGCTATTTTTGCGCAATATTTGCTTTTTCACAGCAATCTAGTTCTCTCCCAGTTGTAGGCGGTTTTACATACAAATGAACCGTTTGGGCTCAGGCCAGGGTAGTATCAGGTTTTAGTCGGAAGTACTGTTAGTAGCGCGTTTTAGAGGGCCCCTGGGGATCGTCGACTACGCCGAGAGCGGAGAGATATGAAGCTGTACGCAAAATGGAGTGCTTTCGAATGTACACCATCCACTAACAGACTCGTTTCAACCGAACGTTTTTGTAGAAGATCAATGGAATAGTTTTCCTGTCCAAGTTCCTATCCGTACTTAACAATATAAATGCGAAAGTAGCTTTGTTTGTTTGTTACCTTTTCACGACTAAACCGCTGAACCGAATTTGATGAAAGGTGCTGTCGAGATAGTTCGTACACTGGAGAAAGATTTAGGATACTTTTTTATCGCGATAAAAAAGTTCGCGCAAGTGAAATCATGGGCACAGCTTGTTAGAGATAAACAAGTTAAAACAGTTAAAAGTCAAAGTAAAAACTTTTCTTAGTAAAGATTTAAAGATGCTGCTAATTTAAAGTCTTCAGAGTTATATAGCAGTTCTAGTAATGAATCCTTAACGAACTCTACATACTTGTACAAACGGCTCTTCAGAGGCGCGTTTGTTTTGCCGTTTTATTGTTTGCTGGAGCTAGAGGTGGTTACCGCGACTTGTTTATGGACTACTAAGGTAGTCTGGGTAATTGCATAATTTGTGTTAGGAAATAAACTATTATCTGACTAGGTGCGTTACACTCGTAGTTTTTTCGTTACCATACATAAACTTGTAGCATATGTGTTAATCCACAGTATAAGCTATCTTCATTTCAAATTTCACTAAAATCCGCTGAACCGTTTCAGCGTGAAGAAGTCACAAATATACACACTCATTCACTCACAAACCTTCGCTCTAATCATGTTATTGTAATTAACATTAAAACAAACATACTGAAGTAATAATTAAAAATAATAGTATCTGCTAACGTTATAAATGCAAAAGTAACTCAGTCTGTCGTTCTGTTTGTTTGTTACCTTTTCACGACTAAACCGCTTAACCGATCTTAATGAAATTTGAAATGGAGATAGTTGAAACCCTGAGGAAGAACATAATATGATACTGTTTCGATAAAATTTAGTCAACGCGGGTAAAACCGGGGACGTAGCTAGTTTTATATGAGAGTTATCACCGGCAACCATGGTTAGCTTACGATAACCCGCCACTCTTGTAAAGTATGCAAATTATTTAAATACTCATTACCATACAAACAATCGCTAAAAAAGCTAAAACATAAATCTGGGATGTAAATAAATGCACATATAATTACGGGGTCGTTGGGTGACACAGTGTGCCTGGGGCAGTGGGGCGCCTCTCTACGACAACGTTTATGGACTTGGTCATTTTTTAAGTGGCCTTGGATTACATCATTTTTTTTGACGACAAATTTGATACAGGGAATCCTAGTTAGGACTCTGAGCTATGTATGTTATTGTGTGGTAGTAAGTGTTAATAAAACTAAGCATGTATTGTAAAAGTATTAAGCACATTTAAAAATCAAAATCAAAATTTGTTTCATTCAATATGATACATTGTGATCACTTTAAAACTTAAAAACTAAAAACTAGCTACGCCTGTTCCAACCTCCTTACGCCGGAAAAAGAACAGGCAAGAAACGCCCGGCATGTAATTTTTTTGGCGCGATCACATCGACAATTTTATTATTATTACTAATTGATTGAATTGGAGCAAGTTCACTAAAATCCCAAGCTTTTTTTTTGTCATCTAATAGTCCGATATTTTTTAATTAGCTAAAGCTAAACTAGTAAAATTTCTGTGATTCTTCTTCATGCTGTCTTAAATACAAAGCTTACGTTACCGGCTACAGTGATAGAGTCAAACAGCTACATACCTCCATACTTTCCTAACTGACCTTACTTAAACTGTGTACTCGCTCGTCATGTCGGATTTTCCAGGCAATTCCGCCCTGCGTCGGTCTGGGCCGTGTTTGTTGTAACGAGTTTCGAATAATCACGCGCACCCCTTCAAGTGGGGGTGCAAGAAACAGATTAAAATATTAGGCTGCTTGTCATATGTATAATTTGTAGACCTCATGAGATTTATCACCAGTGTACAACTGTACAGTGATGCAAAGTTAGCCCTTTCGGGATTGCGGGCTTATTGGGGCTTTTTTTAGACCTAACCCTTTTTTTGTTTGTTAAGCCCCTTTTTAATTTAGCCTTTAGCCTCAAATCAAGCCCCAAGTTTTCATTTATTTATTTAATAATCAGTACGGATTTACCACTTACATTATTAATAATAATGTGTCACAACAAAATAAATATGTAGGTCTTAAATATGTATAATTATTTATCAATGCCACAATAGAATTAAATTAGATTAAAATATATAACAGAATAGAGTAAGAATACAACACTATAGTAGGATAGAAACTAAATTACATGTAAGAACACCTATCACGCCTTCGCCCCGCATTACTTCAAGCATTCTGAAAAAATACCTTCTATTCATCACTTATCAACAAATTTTTACTATAGAAGTGGTAGCTAGAAATACAAACACGAAATACCTTTCCAACCTTTTATTTCACGATATTTTCCTTTGTCCAAAAGCTCAAATTCACTGTAAGATTCGAACTCAAAGCTTTTGTCCCGAATACAAGATAAAAACCCATCTTTGAAATTTGATACGCAACAATTATTTTCAAGGTTTAATTCTACAGAATTCTATTTGGAATATCTAGTTGGCATCGTTTAATGTGTACCTACTTTGAACAATATAAACGAATTTATGGATCTTATTCACAGAAATATTGTCATTAATACATAAGAGAGGCGATACATATATATCACAATGTCTGCAGGGTATATGACATAACTGTACGTCAACAACTCATTTCATTTTAATTGGTACTAACATCGTTATTTATTAAGACTAGTGCGGCCCGAAGATTGTGACAACCTGAAGTTTTCTTATACCATTATAAACCCGTTATATAATGTAAGAGCTCTTTTTTGTAGAGCTACTGAAAACATACATTACATCAACTCTTACCAAAGCGTTTAGCCAGCGTTAGCTGTTATAGTTGTCTCATTATTCTCAGATTTGTTTTATATAGATCGTGATTTTTACTGAAACAGTCTTGTTTTGTACAACCCTAGGATTGTGTCATACAAATTCATATGAAACGCTGTATTAAGGATATTTTGTAGTATCGTGATTTGGACGGGACCCAAACTAATTTGGAGTGTAGGTACAGGCTATTACAAAACGAATTGTTTTATCTAGAACTCGTTATTTTTGCCTATCTCGTCGTTTTCATTCAGAGTTCATATTTCATAAAAAGATGTTACTTCTCACAGTTATCCAAAATCCACGAGTCATCAAATAGTCACAAAGGCAAGCGACACCCTCCCGGTAAATAATAAATGGTCCCGTTACATTGCGCAGTCCTCACGCCTACACGTGTCAGCTACTTCTTAACTAAGCAGCGTTAAATCTCCATTTACACAAATGTACCATAAGGAAGCCTCTTACCACGATACCCCGTGCTATCGCAGTTCTGGAGGCAATCAAAAAGTCGTAAAGGCGCAAGGCTCGGCGCGTGAATTATTAAGTTTTGCGTTTCATTGCTTCACGTTAAGGTGTTGTATTACATTACTTGGAAGAGAAGCGTTATTATACTTACTAGCTCAAATTTGCTTGAAGGAAAACATCGTGATGACACTGTAGCTTATTCTAGCTATACCAACCTCATCGCCAAGTTCCTATAAGTGTGTTTTGAACCGGCCTTCTCACAGAAAGAAAATTGAATATTTGAATTGAATTTTTTTATTTAATAGTATTAATGAACGAACCACCATGAATTGCATTAACTCTGCTGAACGAACTACCAACTTGGTGATTGTTAAAACTAAATATGTGTTCATGATTTTTGAGCCAATGCTCAGTAATGCAAAGAATGTCAATGTTATTGTGATTCATGAACAACTCAATTTCTAAACATTTGCCCTTCATCCCTTGAATATTCTGGTGGACCAGGTTGAATTTATTTACATTTTCGTTAACTACGATTTGTGATTTTGGGCAAGATTTGTAAACAATATTTTTTGATTTAATTGGGCTAGAGACTTCCTCTATTGTCATGCCACTATGTTTAAATTATTTGGAATTGTTTCCAACTGTTGAATAGTGTTGTCAAGACAGTACTCAATAGAGCACATTTGTTTAGCCAAGTTTTTGGCTGTCTTATTAAAATAATAAGATAGCAAATTAGCAACCCGTTGTTTATAGTACTTTTTAAGACAATAACTGTCTTTGGTCAAAAAATATTTTTTACCAACAATATTGTTAGTGTCAATCAGATTAATTTTATTATAATTACATGACAATTCATGTAAAGTCAAATTTAACTTATACCTAAGGTTGTTTTCTGCTTGTGACAAACTGTGACTATGGGTGAAGGTAAACAATATAATTTCATTTACTTGTAATAATCTTAACGTTTTAACATATTCATTTAGCTCATTTTCATTGACATTTCCTCTGTTCCCAATTAAAATTATCAGATTTGAGTTGTGGTTATATTTATATTCTTCTATTTTTGGCATCAACTCACGCAGACTAGAATTGGGCATACAATTATTTATGAGCCGGCATCCAGTGTTCATACCTACTCTTGAACCCATATGCTTACCAATTTCATCGCTGAACATAACATAATTTGTTTCATTTACACTATCACCAGACAAGACATTCAAACTGTCTGACATTTCTGGTAATGATGAAGCAGTACAACCCGGCATTGGCTGTTTTGAGAGTTGACAGTCACATGCTGTGTCAATATTTGACTCAACACACTCTAGGTTGCTGTGGCTCAATTTGAGCAATTCATCCATCGCCAATATATACTCCTTTATCATGTCCTGAGACTGTTCATAACAGCCACTGATAGTAATTAGTGAAGTCTCAAGGCTGGTGATTTTTGTTTGCAGGTCCTTTATTTCAGATCGATATGTTACGCTGGTAGTTTGCAACTCTAGTTGATACATTTTAATGTTATCTAATAAAGCAATTTTATTTCTTTTGTTTTTTATTGACTTCACTAAATTTTTTTGGCTCTTTAACAATTTTTTTGTTTTATTGATAATTTTTTTAATTTTAACATATTTCTTTAGTTTGTTTCTGCTACAAGGGTAAGTAGTTCCCACTGTGTCATCATTTGTAAGGTCAATAGTATGAGTGGTTCCCACACCCCCTGCAGCATAGACGGGTAGTGAATCCCTACGGACTAAAACTAATTCATTAAAGAGACTAAGGGTTTTCAGTGCAGTACTGTCTTCTGTACTCTCCCTGAGCTGAGAGATTACACGGTGAGCTTCCTGGAGTTTCCGTTCTAAGGTAGATATTGTCTTCAGGGCAAGATCATACTCAGCAGCACACCGATCAAACCTGTCTATCGTTTCTTGAAGTCTGTCCCGTTCTTCAAGTATTGAATTTTGTTGTGAGTGTAACGCTGATAACTCACTTTTTAATTTATCATTTTTATTTAGGGTTTCAATCATAATTTGCTCATTTTCATCTCTTTCTCTGTTGAGTTGATCACACAATTCCTTGGTGGCCTTCGTTCTTGCAAGGTCAAGAGGTGTATGTTGGATTCCTCTTGACGAGATAAAGCTCTTCTAGTCATCATTTTGAGGTAAAATGTGAGCGATTAACAGATCCACCAACAAATTATTTGGCCAACAAGTGAGGTTATAGTTTGGAAATATTGTACTTACGTGATTGTTTCCGTTCTAATAATCATACGAAAGATGTATTGCACGTATATAAGTCACACAAACACAGTAAACACTTACAAACCGAGATAACAACGTCACAATTTTAAACTAAACAAACGAAAATGCCAATAAGTTGACATTTACATAAAAAATACTAAAAATTTCACTATTATTACTACCTAAACACGTACATTAGTTTGTTTTATAGCAATGAAATTGGTAAGGGTCCATTTAGTACGTAAAACAATTAAATTAATAAATTTTAACGGGACAGGTTTTATTTAGTCAGCTGTTATTCGTAGGGTTGCCACAAGCAAAAAAAAATGCCAGGATGCCAGTCGTATTAATAATTAAAGACATGAAACAAGGCCAGTTGGAATGTGACTGCGGAAATTAGGTTCAAGCACATAAATAAAACAGTCCACGCCCGAGACGCTGTAGTAACGCATCTCTATTCTTCTGATTACATCATTGTTAAAAACTGAAATAAAATGTAATGGTCACAAAATTACTAAGAACTACAAATACTAAAATGAAGGTAAACTAAATACAATGTAAATTGAGTTTCTTTCTTTAAAAACTCAATCATGTTACCTTCAAACTTTAAAGCGACAACTTAGGGTGAAATCAAACGAGCGTAATTTTGTGAGTCGTGAGTCGCAGAATTCCGGTAGCATAAATTCTGCTGCCTTCGGTTTCATACAAAAAGGCAGTTGGTGCCACACGACGACGCAAAATGAGTTAAAATTCAGTTGAACGTAAACTGAGCGGCCGAAAACGCGCGACTCACGACTCACAAAATTACGCTCGTTTGGTTTCACCCTTAATCTAGCAAAACTCCTGAAATGAACCACAAAAAGCGTTTGTACGCGCGACTGTACAAATTATGTTTAGCACACAGTGTTGCATTGTACTCACACATACACATAAAGATATGTACAAACATACATACAAAGGTTGTCAACTGTTCTCTTTTGCAGAATTCCGCGCAATTTTAGGCGGCGCGACGAAGTATTTTAAACTCGTACTCTGTGAAGGTTTTAAAAAATTATTACGAGGCTGGATTTTCGTTACTAGACTACTCTAAATTTAAGAATCTGTCACCAAAACCGCTATCAATGTGTGTTCCAACAGCCTCGTTTGAGTTGAGAGTCAGTTTTAAAAGCAGGCGTAGCGTGGCGCCACCTTCGACCACGTTGACACTGAACATCACGTGACTTATGGTCAAAGCTACATTGTAATGTAAAGACGTAAATAGAAAAAAACGTTTTTCACATTGACAAAAACATCTTTCGTCACTTTTCATTTGATTAAAATCCTTTTTGATGGCACATTTACGTATTATCTCTAAATATTTAGGCACACATATTTGCGCGCGCACACACACACACGGCTCGTGCTACACACACAGCTGTAGATCATGAACCGCTCGCCTGTTACCGGTTTTATTGCATTTTTAGTTTAACAGCCCACTGAATTAGATTTACAACCGATGTTGATGTATTACTGCACACACATGACAAGCTGGGCTTAAAATAGGCAAAATAGCGTTAGGAAATGTTCTTCTCAAAATTTGAAGAGTGCGGTACTAGTTATACCAAAATACCGGTTTATAACGGTAGTGCTGCGCTTTTGGTTTTTCTTACAATTTGTGGGTGTCTTTTTTTTTGGAGGGATGTCCAAATGCCATAAACCACAAAAAATCAAAATCTAAATTTTTGACTAAATTTTACCGTTTGATGACGCGAGACTGATAAACCAAGACGACGACGTCACAGTAGAGTGAGGTAAAACGTAATTATACTTCCCGGTATCAATTATTATCTGTGGGCTATTTATAATTTGAAAACTTTTTGCTGTAAAAACACGACACCCCTTTGAGTTTTTTAAATATTTCTCGGCAACCCAATCGTAGCAAGCAGCAGCCTTGCGTGAAATTGGCTGATCTTTCAAGATTTCCTACATAAAAGTACAGCGCCAAGTACGGGTTTTGTGAGGTAGCAATATTATGTAGCCTGTAATGAATCTCTACTCTATGCGTATTAATAATAAGGTTCAAAGTGGCTTAAAACCGGCACGTACCGAATCTTTTTCAGTCTTTGCAGCATTTCTTATTAACTGGTAACATTTCTAATATCAGATACAGAAAGAAAATCAGTTGTGAGGTCAATAGCCTTAGGTTTCCTAGACTCCCTGGAGTGCGGCGCGTGGCTGGAATAAAATATTTATCATTTCAAGTATTATTGCTGCAAAGTGACTTCATGGTACAGTCAACGACAAAAGTTGCTGATCAAACCAAATTTTCCAAAAGCGTGTCTTGTTTCAAAAACAATATTTGGTATTCAAGATTCATAGAACAATAAAATTGAAGGGCAAAAGGAAAAACGTGTGATATAGTTTATTTAGTTTTTAATGCCGTATTGTTTTGCGTTGAAGTATGGTACGGCTTTGAGATATAGGGAAAAAAGGCCTAGGGCCTTGATTAATATCTATGTAAAGTAAAATCTTTGTAGGAAGGATAAAAACCTGGCAATCTAATCTTTTCAAAAACAGGAATGCAAAATGTCATGATCAAAAATATGCTTTTTTTTTTAGTTTCGTGATCCTACAATTATTATAAATACAAAGGTTTTACTTTAAAAATGCATTTTTTTTGTCAACTGACAGCACGTTTTTTCCGTTTACCCTTCAATTGAAGAATTTGGTGTATTCATAAAATTTTGTCACTGACCGTACTGTGGTTGAACATAGCTACAGTCAAACCGCTGCAAACGCGGTAACGTTGATATTAATGATCCCGGCCAAATGATGGCCGTGATACTTGATTAGTTATTAATGACTGGAAATGTACGCCACAAGCCCTTCTGTTCCCTTGTCAAAGTGACACTCTTGGTTGGTTGAACAGTTGTCGTAGCGGAATACAAGTGTGGTGGCTACAATTTCGCCCCCACTGTGCCAACAATAGTGACTGCTTCCGCCTCTCACGCGCACTAGCGAAATGGTTAATACCAGATCTAGATCACTTACAAATTCAAATTGTAATATCATCATCACCATCATCATCAGCCGGAAGAAGTCCACTGCTGAACATAGGGCTCCCCCTTTGAACGCCACGATGGACGGCTATTAGCTATTTGCATCCATCGGCTCCCTGCGACTCTTTAATGTCGTCGGTTCACGTACGCCTGAAAATAATAATCGATCCTGATCCGATCTAATATGTCAAGCCCTAGTACTACTAAAATGACATATTATGACATGACATATCGAACCAAAACCGCGGATAACGGATCAGGATCGATTGTTGATTTCGGGCGTTGGGGGTAATATATCGAATCAAAATCATATAAAGTAGTAGCTGTTCCCCACGGTTGCACCCTCGTGGACTACAGTTTATCGCAATAAAAAGTATTCTATGTCCTTCCTCAGGTTTCAATCATCTAAGTTTTAAAAATTTTCCAGAACATTCAAATCTTTTCTCTTTACATATGAAGAAGATAGAAGATCTAGACAAATAAAACTGGCACTATAGCTGTGGCGGCAATCCAAACTATTCACATTGCATTTCTGCAGCTCGATGAGGAAAGGAATCGAGTAAGAAACAAATAACAGCCACATTGAATTTATATTAGTTTCCGCCACCGCCACCGTGAAGGTGCTGTCTATGTCAATTTGTATACGTGAATTGTCAATTTTTCTTTATTCAATAGGATACATTGTGATAACTTCAAACTTCAAACTAGCTACGCCTGTTCCAACCTCCTTACGCCGGCAAAAGAAGACTATATCAACAGTTTAAGCTACGAGTAAATTCCTTTAAATTATTCGATGTTTTTTGTTTTTCATTTTATTTGATTAAACACAATGTTCTTGTTTTGTCACAATTGCCTCTACTGTATGAAGGCCATTACTTTGATGAAGATGCCTTCAAAGGGATCTTTGGCTCTGGACGGAGGGCGGGATTTAGGCTACTGTCGTAAATAATTGACGACGGCCGCCCGATCTGAACATTTTAGGCGATTCTTAGACGAGCAAAAATTCTTAGGTCGCGGACTCAACGCAAGTAATTAGTCCACTATTATTATAATAAACTTTTAGGTAGCTAGTAAATGACTGTACATAACAAGTATAGGTAAAAATAAAACATTGATACATTAAATAGTCGCTTTTTTTACTATTTATTAGGTAGCGTTTGACCACAAATCACCTCAAGGATGGGCCACACTATACATATAATTGTCCATGTCAAAGTCAAAGTCAAACAATATATATTCAATAGGATACATTGTGATCACTTTAAAACGTCAACTTAAAAGTAGCTACGCCTGTTCCAATCTCCTTACTCCGGCAAAAGAACAGGCAAGAAATGCCCGGCGGGTAGTTGTTTTAGCGCACTGTGAACTGGCTCTCTAATGAGACTGAACACACCGATAGGTATCGATATGAAAGTTTTTAGCTTTTATAAAAGAAATGATAAAATATGGCGCAAAATTTACAAAAAGCCCAATTTTGGGGATGTCGGTTCACCAAAATAGTCGTTCAGCCTGTATCGGCATTGTTTCAAGTTTTAAACATGTTATAAAGGTAGACGCGAGCAGTGTCTGCGCTCAGCGGTCGGCCGCTCGCCTTTGCCGCGTTGTTGCATGATGCTTCATAATTAAGGGATGCCTATTAAATTATTGAGCATAAAGGGAAAATTAAAGTCGGCTGCTTTCGAAAGGCTTTTAATATTCCGAATACGTTAATTTTTTATGAAACAGTAACTGACTCGTTCCCTGTAAAGTAAAGATTTCTATATAGAGGTTATCTAGGTCGGAATATTTATTTAATACACAAACCTATGGTTTTTAGAGATTTGATATCAGTTACCCTTGATGCAAACCAAAAAAAAGGTATGTAGTAAATATATTTTTTGTGTGCTTATTAGCATAAAAAGAAATAACGATTTTGTTTTTGAAGGTGGATTGACCGAGAGTGGTATGATAAAGCTTGCATTTTTTATGTTTTATTTATTCGGAAACTACTTATCGGATTTTCATCTAGTTTTTAGGGTTTCATAATATAGATTTCAATTTGAAATCCGAAGTTTACTGCGCTGTGATTTTTAGTGAGACATTTATGATGATGCAAACAAAGTCGCGCTACAAGTCGTAACGTCTGTGTGTCGCCTAACTTCAAAAGCAGAGACCACTTTCAGGATTACAATAAACAATCAGTATTTATTCTAGTCTCTGTAAAGAAATTGACAAATGTACATTACTAGAATCGAGGGAGTTTTATATCTACGTATTTACTTCGTATATTTATGACTAGCAATCCGCCACACGTCTTTGCTTGCAGAAATATTTTACGTACAAATATTAACACCCCTTTTTACTCCTTTAGGGGATGAATTTACAAAAAAATAGTCGTAAGCTAACACTTTAGTATTCAAGACGAATGCGCTTGCAAAATTTTTTTTTTGAGCGTAAATAAAAAAATATTTATACAGATATTCTCTGCGATATTTAACTGTAACATCGGAAGCAGCCTTGTCAATATGTCTGTCTATCCTCCAAACCCTTTGACGTTTTCGTTCTCAATTCTGACATTTCATTACGCGGATATACGACCTCGTTTCATCAAAAAGTTGTTACTCATCTTGAAATGTGACAGCTGATGCATTATGTAATAATGTTATGTCCCCGCGTCCCCGTCCGTCCCCGTCTGTCCCCGTCCGTCCCCGTCAGCCGTAAAGAAGGGGAGGAACAAATCGATATAGGCAACAGGACTAGATCAGTGGGGCAGAATGTCGGAACGGTATTTCTATTAGTAATCAAAATCAGTGCCAATTATGGCCCATGTTTGAATTGCTGAAATATAACCCATTTGTGACAAAGCATACGTTAAGACGACTAGCAAGTTAAAGTCAAACCATATTTATTTAGTTGGCCAAACTTAAAACTAGCTGCGCCTGTTTCAACCTCTTTACGCCGGCAAAAGAACAGGCAAGAAACGCCCGACTAAACTATACACTCCAGACTCTGAACTGGGCTGAAATCGCTCACGAATAGTATCCCACGTCCTTCTCCAGAGTTTGAACTATCTCGACACCAAAATTCATCTAAATCCGTTTTGTAGTTTTTTCGCGATTGAGTAACAAATGTCCATTACAAATTTCACATATATAGTATTAGTAGGATTGGAATATTGCCTCTGTTTACATCACCAACCTGTCATCATCATCATCAGCCTACTACGTTCCCACTGCTGGGTTGTTATCTATCTCACGGGCACTGTGCGGGTTGGTAGATTTCGCATGCCCTTGAACGATGTGGTTCTTAGACATGCCGTTTCCTTAAGATATTTTCTCACTGTTTTAACTTGTCATATATGTTTATAAGTGAAGATATATTTATATATATAATATAAAGGGTTGAAAGCAATTGAAGGTGCAACACATACTGCCGCAGGAACGTAACGCGTTACATGTCTGTAAATATATCGAGAGCTCCGGAACGCGTTCCCATTTCCGCTATAAATCTAATAAGGAAGGTGGAAGCTGTAGGGGTAGGCGATGTGGAAACACGTCAATCGAAATAGCATATGTGGAGAATGTGAATCTTCTGACATATCACAGATATATGTTTTTAAAAGGTCTTTTTTGGGGCTCTGAGCGTCCGATGCTAGTATGGTACCGTTATAGGATTTCTCTCGTGCCTGTCTGTCTGTCATAGCAATTTTTTTCACATTCCAATATGTAAGACATATTGAGATTTGAACTAAGTATCCAGTCCAGATGTAGCGTGGCGCCATCTTCGACCACATTATCACTTAACATCAGATAACTTGCGGTCAACCACTACTCAGTAGAAAAAAACAGGCGAGTGAGTCATGACTCGCGAGTTGCGTAGTTATGAGTTTCGAATCCTGCAATCGGCTTGAGCTGTCTAAGAAGTAAAAGATAGGATCTATCTTGGTGGTAGAGCACTTTCAGGCCAACATAGCTAAGTATTACATGAAACACTTTACATTACCGCGCGTCGGATAAAGAGCCGAACATCTATATATAGACTTGTTTGTTTGTCTGCACGGATTCTTTGCGCACAGTTTGTTATCCGATGGTCTGCTCGTTTGCTTTACTGTAAAGGAATGCGGTGACTTGGATCAGAACGGGATATGGCTAGAGTATATGTAATATGCTCGAGGATAGAAAAAATAATGATTCAAGTGGTCTTTTGTTGTTGTCCGTCGTTCTTTTCTTCTTATTACTATGTCTTCTTGCTATATATTTTGTTTAGTGTTTAGTACTTAGCGAAGCTTTCAGTGTTTAGTAGCGCATTCTATTTGTTGTGAGTAGTTCCCTCACGCTAAATAGTGTACTAGTGGGCATTAGGAGTAAACGTCAAAGTCAAAAATACTTATGTTTAATTTTGTTTTACTGATACAATATTTTGCACGCGCTATAAAACTTCACATTTAAAACTAGCTCTGCCTCATTCAACCTCCTTATACCGGCAAAAGAACAGTCAATAAACACCCGGCATAATCTATTTAACTGGTTTACTCATAAGTTTATTTTAGTTGCTTTTTAGTTATTGAATAATTGAAGCAAACACATATTTCTGTTCATTATTTAATACATTTATTTTTTTGTTCACAGGTAAGTCGGAGAGGTTGAATCTATTACGTCTATGAGATAGATTCTGCGTGAAATAGTGCCTCAGTAAGTATGACTCAATAACGTTGGTTAGTTAATCTGATCTTGAACTCAGATCGGTTAATTTGTTTTGAAAATCAACACACTAATACGAAAAATGGGAAAGTGTGTGAGTGAGTGAGTGTGTATGTTTTTGTTACTGCTTTATCCTTAAATGGATCAACAGATTTGAGTGAAATTTGAAATGTAGATAGCTAAATACCCTGGATTGAGCACATTGGCTACTTTTTATCCCGCTAACTTTTAATGCACTGTTTATGTAATCCCTTTTCAAAATGTCAGTCAAATGCATTGCCTGAGGAAGTGACAAACAAACATACTCAACTTTTGCATATTTTTATTTATATAATAAATAATAAATATCGGGGACAATTGCACACAAATTGACCTAGCCCCAAATTAAGCTCGAAACTTGTGTTATGGGTACTAGACAACGATATACTTATATAGAGAAATAAATACTTATATAGATAGAAATATCCAAGACTCAGGTACAAACATTCGTGCTCATCACACATATATTTGCCCTTACCGGGATTCGAACCCGGGACCGTTAGCTTCGCAGGCAGGGACACTACCAACTCGGCTACCGCGTCGTCATTAGTACTATATTAGTGTGATTTCACAAATACCTATTGCATAATATCTGACATCCGACTAATTACGTTATTTCCATAACTCTAAACTTTTAATAACTATGGAAAGGCAGGGACTTGAATATCAGATGCATTTGAAAAGAAAACAGCACGCGAGGAATGAATTTCCATTCGCTTGTGAGAACTTTATCGAACTTGAGCGTTCAATAATATTTTATGATTATGCTCAGTGCTAGACTTCAATTTGTTTGTTTTTTAGTCAGTCTGCAGCTTATTAACCATATTTCACGTGAGCTAAGTAGGTACTGAACTAGTACCGTATTAAACGAGAGATAAAACGTACGTTAGCAGCAAGTGTTTATCAAGACTAAATAATTCTGTAATATAGCGATGATGGCTCAGTGGTAGTGACGTCGGCTTGCGTTCCGTAGGACATGGGTTCGAATCCTATAATGAGCTTGAGCTTTCGGTGAAGGAAAAAATCGTGATGAAACCATAGCTTGGTGGTAGGGCATTTTCTACCAATATATAATTTACTCAAAGGTTATCAATAAAACGACGGATGGGTCAGTCGATTCGTATGTTCGTATATTTGCAAATTCATAACTTTCATATTTTTATTGAAAACGAAAAAAAAGCATTAAACTATCTAATAACAGAATCGAACCCACGACCTTCACCTAGTTCACTCGTCCAGCGTACTATTCACCCAATCCACCCCTATGCCTTAAAAACTGCTGAAGCATCCCCTTACTACCCCAAGAATTCACTTACTAAGGTAAACTAAAAAGCCCGAGCCTTTCTCCCGGGCACTGGGCGAAAAACAGGCGACCCCGGGAATTCCTTCTTTACTCTAATTCAATCCGGGACACCGTCCCGACTGAACCTAGTCGCAGGGCACGGGGGGGACTGCAGTGCCGGTTAAGAATGGACATATTATTTTTAGCCGACTGTCGAAACGAAGGTGTATGCACTTTTGTAAATTAGTTCCTATATAAAATGATTAATAGCTTCTGCTCATTTTAATGTCTGAGCATTTAGAAGATATTTTTTGTTAGCTATAGTGATCGGCCCCGCGGTTTCACTTGCGTGTAGTCTAATATTATTTTCATACAAACTTTAACATCTCATATGACCCATTTAAAGAGAGATTTTGATATATTATATTTTTTTTGTACCCTTACACTACTAAGGGAAGCTACCTTCCAAACTTCATAACTCTGGATTGATATATCCCCTATATTTATATATCAATGAATGAGTCGAGACTTTTAATTTCATTTAAAAAGATAGATAGGTAAACACTTGACTACAGTCTAACCTGGGACCTTATCCGCTATGCCCATCAAGATTCCTTGCCAATCACGTGTGACGTCATTACGTGCTTTAGCGGTCTATAACGTACTTAGATGGTCATAACGAAAAGGCCCTTATGATAAACGATGACAAGGTCGTTAATGGAGCATGCTTTTCTAAAAGATATATATCTATTTACTCTTTACTTTAAGACCCCCAGATTATACTTATCAGGAAACAAACATGCTGGTAGTACAAAGATGGGATTCAGAATCAAACTCCTCTAGACCCATCCCATCAACGGCACCATTGTTTTACAATACAGAAGTATTAAAACAAGTTCCCGTTATCGGCACAAACTTTGATAACAGCCCGTTGTTCCTCGAAACTGAGTAGTACCAGCCACCCTCCAAGATGAGCTCGCTCCACGTTCGGCTTTAAATAATTTTGTTTTTCACCCCCCACCCCCCACCTCTAGTTCCTGTAACTTTCATTCCGTTTGTCAAAGCAGGAGGAGCGGCGCTTTGCTTTGATTATTCGTGTTTTCCTTACGTAAAGTGCACGAGCAGTTAAGTGAATAGAAAGTTGTAAGGTTTGCTCGGGTGAACTGCGTCCCGCGGGCGTTCGGGCTCATTGGAGGCAGAGCTGGCAGGCAGGCAGTGCGGCAGTCATGAAGTTTGTTATACCTCTTTTTACTTTATAAGAGTTTTATCATTCTGGACAATGTCACTCCCGTAGATTAAGTTTCACTTCTTCACTCCATTGTCAGATATATTCTGCTGCCTAACAGCTGTGTCTAGCTGCTGTGTTCTTTTTAACCGACTTGCAAAAAGGAGGAGGTTTTCAATTCGACCGGTATATTTTTTTATTTATGTACATCGATTTCCATTCACCGAACTAAGTACTGGTTCTCAACTGAGCCTGCCGGAACACACCAAAAGGGGCTTAGTAACAAGTTTTAACTTTAAAAAAAGTTTTTATGCCAAATGTATTCAAATCACAGCAAAATCTCCAACCTACAAAATTTTTACACCAAACATAACTCAACCTGGCCATATTTAACTCTCAGAGCTATAAATCTGGTGCACACCAACCCTCCCCAATAGCACCATTACGTACTTCTATACATTCTGCGGTGTTAGGTTCAGTGCAGACTGGCGGACGACATGGTAGTGCACTTTAAAGAATAATAGAATTGATTGTAACTGAACAATTTACTAGTAACATTAGACGCCGTGGCATTTGATGCAATTTAAACTCTATTGTGGTGCAATAAATCACATTATTTTTCAAGCGCGTCGACCGCCATGTTACGCTTGGCCTTAGCTGTACATGAAACACCGTGTTGTTTATAGATGACATAAAAGGGTGAATAATATTGTGACAAATGTCTGCTCTATTAAGCCGCCAATTGGGCCAGCGTGGTAGATTACATATCTATATCTCTCTCTTAGATAGGGTCTTATTCACAGCGGCGAGAACGTAAAAAGTCGACTGAAGTGAAATGTACATACTGAATCATCATTATTCATTAAAAAAGATGACTTATGGATGTGAACAATTTTTTTTATATCTAAGGATAACTGTTGTATACATGTTTGAAAAGTACATGGCATTAGAAACAAAAAAATATAAGAAACTAGCTGTTCCCCGCGGTTTGTCTGCGCGGACTACAGTTTATCGCAATAAAAACTTATCACAAATTAATCCTTTCCCACAATACACACTATCTTCTAAATTTCATCAATACAAAAAAATATAGTTACATTCACTATTAGTAAGGAAAAAGAAAAAATCTTGAGCCAAAGGAAAAAATAAATACGATCTCGGAAACTAAAAATATCCTAGATAAAAAAATGCAGGTAGGAAAAAATAAAACTTCCACCCGGAAATATACGGTATACGAATCCGGAAGCTATAAGTAAAATGGTGGAATGACGGTTTGTGAACCCTATTTTAGTCCAGCTCCGGCCACACCGAAACAGTTGAACCTATGTTACAGTAACACAGTGTAGTACAAACAAACGGCCGCTGTGCCTCACGCACACATACTCACTCACTCACACAACTAGGAGACAGCTGTGATTGGTTGGAAAAAATACAACTCGCATACTAGCATACCAATTACGAACTGATTGAATAATACAATACTAGCTGTTCCCTGCGGTTTCACCCGCGTGGGCTACAGTTTATCGCGATAATTATTTTTTTATGCTTATGTCTTTTCTCAGGTTTTAGACTATCTCTGTACCAAATTTCATGTAAATAGGTTTTGGTAGTTTAGGTGTGAAAGTGAGACAAACAAACATACAGACAGACAGACAGACGGAGTTAATAAAAGTAGGGATTAGAAGGTATAACTTTTAAGGGAGGATTATAAACAAATATTTTGTATTTGGCATAAAGGAAGTGGTTAATTTTATATGTAGTAAGTAAAAAAAAATATCCCTTATCATCATACTTTTACAAAATATTTTTTAAGCTTCAACCATTAAAAACGCATAAGGTTGAGCACTGCCCACAAGTGGAGCGATTTGAACCGAGGGGACCGAGGGGGGTGAGGTGAAGTGTGGCTGAAGGGGGATGTTGTGACGTGAGCGGCTAATTTTACCATGACGTCACCGTCTGTTACTAGTTACTACCCGGTGAAATACGCTGGGAGTGCAATTTTGCTACAATGATTGCGGCAAAGGAAATTAATCTTTGTTACTTTTACTATGCATGTTAATATAGCAAATCTTGGGCTGTAGAGATTATGAAACTATTGTTTTGATACATGATTCTAAAGGAAGGTGCTTATATTTCTATTATAATTAAAAAATACTACAGTCCGTCCGAGGCAGTGGAGTAATTATACAAAAGGAAGAACATAAATAATTTAATGTTACCATATCCTTCTAAAATGTTAGTATTTTTATAATAATTATCTGAAATGGATCTTTGATAACTGAAATAAAATAATTTTAATTTAATTTCACTTCTTTTAAGATGATGTCTGTGACCTTTGTTTATAAAAAAAAACTCCATTAGAATTAGATTTTGAAACGGACAAATTACCATGTATTTGTTTTTGAGTTCTCGATATTATAACACTATTGCAAGCGCCGTGATCACGATTCAATGCAATTGTACTTTATTCAATAGGATACATTGTGATCACTTTAAAACGTCAAACTTAAAACTAGCTACGCCTGTTCCAACCTCCTTACGCCGGCAAAAGAACAGGCAAGAAGCGCCCGGCAGGTAATTTTTTTGGCGCGATCACATTGACAATTTTACTCCATAATACTAAAATCCCACCGAACACTCCCGGCAGTCCACCAAAATGGCTAACGGCTTGATTAAAACGGCTGGAGCGATAAAATCCTTGCGCCGTATTGCCGCAATTAACTCTTGAGCAATACTTTACGCGGCTAGAACACTTTAGGACAACGCTTTCACTGTAGACTGTAGTGTGGGTGGAATGAACACCTTTTTCTTTTTTTTTTTTGGTTCGTCATTGTGTGCTGTTTTTCCCAAACGAAGTCTTTCTCTCTCTCTCTCTCTCACTTTGACAAGTTGGCGGTAGTAAACTTTGACGTTTACGAAAACTTTTAGTTTTTAAAATTTGTACTAAGAGTAATGTGGCCGTGTGGTCTAAGGTGGCATCACGCTTCAAAATTCATGACACTAAACTGTAATGGGCAGGCGATCGACTTGCTCGTCTTGTCCCCAGTATATAAAAAGTAAGCGATCTCCATTACAAATTCCACTGATGTAAACCATAGGCTTACCAGCTCAGACACACAAATCACCTCGCTTACCCGCCTTGAGAACCGCCACGAGGAGTCGCGGGTAGGGATGGGAAAATTAAATTATCATAACATCGATACTTGTCGAGAAAAAGTATCGATATCAAAAAATTACCTGCCGGGCGTTTCTTGCTTGTTCTTTTGCCGGCGTAAGAGGGTTGGAACCGGCGTAGTTAGTCTTAAGTTCGACGTGATGACCACATGAGTGCTATTAAAAATAAGTTTTGAATTTTGATACATCAGCATTTATTCAGATGAAGCGGAATGGTAATTTTCTTATTGTATTTACACATTCGTGTCGACTTTTGCTTAAAATACTTTTGACATCTGTTTCTGCGTTTGCTTCTTTTATGACACTTCCGTTGCATGTCCAGTTATTAAATACAAAACCAGAGTTGCGTTCAAAAATATATCGAAATTGAGACTAATTCAACATTCTATGATATATATCAATTAACCTATTTGTACGTTTTTAAACCCCATAGTCATTAACATTAGAATTAGGTTTAGTACACTCGTGATCATGTCGTTTGCAACAGTGCCAAAACATCGAGATCATGAAACAAAAACAAATACTTGGTAAACAACCAGTTTCGAAACCTAATTCTTAAAAGTGAAAAATCCAATATCGCCATTAAACATAGTGATATAATTTCATCGATAGTTTTACGGGACAATATCGATAATTATATCGATTTTTTTTTCTCAAGTCTACCCGCGAGCTTCGCCTGAGTTCGATGGCGTGACCAGCTACATAATGCGTCGATTAGCATACCTTTGCGCCAAAATCGTATAGCTATACCGTGCACCGTGTAGGAAGTAGTGAGCAGTACATAATGTTTGCCGTTTCGCCGTCATTATAAGTTTTCAGGAGTAGAGTGCATGTTTTTAAAGAAATCCCTGCTAGAAGGGGTTAGTGAGCCTTCAAATGTAGTCGATGGGTAATTGAAACCTTCAATGTCATCTGGCACGTCAGGTTCATTGACAACGCGATTTATGGAAATCGAGATCCTATTGGTATGCTTGAAGTTTTATGAATCGATGGCGTAATGATTTTGAATGATTTGCTTAAATTAATTTAATTGATTAGCATTACAGAAATTTTAAAATTTTAAATGATATTTGGTTGTAGTTCTTGTCTCTAAAATTTATTTAAATGTGAATTTCCAATGATAATATGTATAAAAATAAAAATTTTTTATTGTTTTTTTCCTATCTTCTTCTAATTAGTAAAAAAACAAACAATTTATTGCCACTTTAACACAGAGACTTATCCTAGATTAGTAACTCTGTTCGTTTGTTTGTTTCTTTTCACGCCTAAACCTCTGAACCAATCTTGATGAAATTCAGTCTGGAGATAGTTTCAACCTCATGTAAGGACACAGGATACTTTCTACCGCAATAAACTTAAGTCGACGCGGGTTCAACTTCGTGACACAGCAAGTAAATAAATAAGTGATTATCGGAATCAAATATTTTTGTATGTAGCTGATGTACTGGCGTGCACTGCGTCGTTTTAGTTTATACTGTGCAGGGTATGTATCTTGCAGTGAGGAGCTATTAATCCTTTGCGGAAGCTAAGGTGAGGTTTTTTGAATGGGGCTATTACGAACTTTGTTAATGTTTTGGGGCGCGAAGGGTGCTGGGGTGCGAGAGGGCGATGTCGATAGGAATAAGAAGTGACAGGAATAAGGGTGGGTAGACAATTTAGCCTTGTCATGCTTAGTGTTACTTAAAGCCAAGAACTTAAGTTCACATTACATACGTGAATGTGAATGAAATGTGTTATGAGCTAGTGATCCACCCGGTTTTGCTCGGGTCGGCATATATAAGGTGGGTTTTGAGGTCATATAAAAATTCCATCTAAAAAAATGCTCTCACTTTTTGTGAATTTTTATAACGAGTATTCACTTTGAAACGTCTAACTCAAAACTAGGTATGTTTGTTCCAACCTCCTTACACCGCCAAAAGAACAGACAAGAAACGCCCAGCAGGCAATTTTTTAAAATCACATTTACAATATTTTTATTACCTGTTAGGCTAGCGGCAAAGGGTGAAGTAAATTTTGCAAATATTGTCTTTGGAGAATGAAAGAGCTGTGGAATCAAAAAATAAAAGTGAATAAACCTAAATAATGATTCCCATATTTGCCAATATGTAAGTTAAAACAATATCGCACAGTAAACTAAACGGGTAATCTAGTTCAAGCTCTATTCTGTACCAATTCAAGAGCACCAATCAATATCAGCCAGCAATCAATGCTCCCCGGGAGCGTAATCTCCAAACGGATAAATAGCAACGTCACGTGACACGTCCTCTACGTCTAGCGTAGCAGCCACTACGGCGTAGGCTAGCTCTACGACGTACCTACGGACAAAGATTAAGTGCCGTAGATGTGACACAGGATTGAGGGATTACCTACAGGCCGGGATGATAGCCGTTATTGTTCGGAAGGATTTGATTTAAGGTTATGATACGTGGAGGAGGTAAAAGGAAAAGCAAAGAGATAAATACATTTATTCATGACGTACAGGGAGCAACAATATTACTTTTAGTAGAGAGGGTATAATACAAAAAGGACTGCAATAAGCTTTCGTTTTTCGTTAAGGAAAACATTGCGATGAAACTATAGCATTCTATTAGAGAATTCTCTAGTGCTCGCCTGGCTGGCTATTGTCCTCAAATTAAATTATCAGTGTACTCTGGCAGCCTCATTTGAGAGCCAGTTTCCAGTACCATGTTGCGTGGTGCCACCTTCAACCATATCTTCACATAACATCGCGTGACTGCGCTAAAACATTGAAAGTAAAAAATCTAACAAGAATCCATTCTCGTGTCAAACAAATTTGGAAGGGTCGAAACTTGTAGACAACCGTGACTTACTACTTACAGAACAAATATTGTGGCTACCGATTTTCATCCGTAAAGTAAACAAAACCTCTCGGCGACTTCTGCCAACTGTCAACTCTGCACCTAATTACTTTAATTACTCGTCTTTGACAGTCGCTGCGTCGCGCGCCGCGGTCGTCCAATTAACCGGGGCGGAGATTCCAATAATTAGAGCCGCAAAACAAAAGCCACCCCGCCCCCTGGCGAATGGCGAGACGTCGAGGGTGAAATAGTTGCCTATTTGTACAGATATCTAGGCAAAATAGAGGCTGTATTTATAGAGTTTAATGTTTACTACATAAATGTGATTAGTTTTAACTGACTAGTTAAGTTATAGCTCTTATTTCGTTTGAAGCGATGATAGCTCAATGGCAGTAACGTTGGCTTGCATCAGCCTGGTTTCGAATTTGCAATGAGCTTAAGTTTTGGTAAAGGATCACATCATGATGAAACCAAACCTTGATGGCAGGGCATTTTCTCGTATAGCTAGCTACCTACCCTCATGTTATGAATCTGTCACCAAGCACCTATCGGTGTGTTCCGGCTGCCTCACTTGAGATCCAATTCCCAATCCGTCACTTAACATCAAGAGAATTATGATCAAACGCTACCTTTTTTTGAAAATTCTTTAACGACCAAACAAAATAGGTACTCCTTAAAACTCTTTATTCCTCTAACAAGGACGGACGAAAATATTAACAACCCCTAAATTCTACCCTTCAAAGTACATGACAATAGATTTCTTCCACCCTCACGGCTGGGCACCTGCCCCGCGGCTGGCGGCGTGCCCGCGCGGGTCACATTTACTTACCTACCTACTATGTCAGAACAAAGGTCACTTTGTGAAAGGCTAGACAGTTTCTGGGAGAATATTTCACAATACACGCTTTTAATCTTTAATCTTGATTTCAATTGTTGTCATACAAAAGGTATTTGGGTAAAGGGATGAGATGTCACGTGACCGTTGGCAACGCCGACATTGAAAAAAGGATTAGATAAAAAAAAATAACGTGACGATACCAGTTTAAAAAAAGCAAATAGCTTATAAAATAATTTTATCGCTTCAGTACAATATGTCTCTCCACATTATCATTTATCTTTACCATAGAAAAGGTCTGTTTGACAGCTCAAAATCCTTGTCGCCTACTTATTAATTAAACAAACTAATTCATACCAAACTTTTTAAACCATCCTCATGCAACTTTACGATTTTAACGAACAACATTTCTATCTTCCATAGTAAAGTTTATCTCAAAACACATGTGCTCTCCATGCGTCAATATGTACAAGCATGTAATATAAATATGTCTGCTAAAAGTACATCGGCCACGCTTTCAAGATAAACATTGCGTTTGCACACAAAACGTTCTAAACATCCAGACGCATACATTCTAGTAGACGCAGCTTAGCAGAACCAACGTAATATCAGTATGGGTACTCTAAAAAGCACATTAAACACTATGATTTTATTTCAATGCTAGTCCATGTCTATTCCCCAGCATCTTTCTATCTTTACCTCATACAGGGTAGCGTTTGACCCCAAGTCATCTGGTGTTAAGTGATATTGTGGCCGAAGGTGGCGTCACGCTACACCTGGATTGGAAACTTGCTCTAAAGTGGACGACAGATTCTGAACTTGAGGGAGATCTCTCTCTCTCTCTCTCTCTTTTAAGCTCTTGTTATATCTTTTTTTTCCATCTTTTTTTTTATGTAATAGATTAGCAAACAAGCTGACGGCCCGCCTGATGGAAAGCGGTCACCGTCGCCTATGGACATCTGCAACACCAGGGGAGTCACACGCATTCCGTTCATTGAAACCAAATCTCCAAATTTCCAATCGCAAAACGTCTTTGTCTAGGCATAATATCTTGATCGCAAATTCACTTCGTCTCAAAACAACGTTTGTTCTTCATATTGATAGAATTTGACCCCTTTCAGCCTGCATTGAACAAATGTTGAGCTGTATCATTTCATCATCATCATCGTCATCATCATCAATAGCCTGTTACTCCTCTGCTGGACATAGCCTCTCCCAATGCGTGCTACTGGGGTCGATCTTTGGATTTTGTCATACAATTTGCTAACCATCTTGCCGAAGGGCTGCCTACTTATTATGTGAATACTATACAAAAACATTGAATAAACTTTAAAAGTTTTAAATTAATTCCCACTACCAACTTTCTTACACTACAATAATTAAAGTTCGACAACCCATACTGCTTGATAGCCAGATATATTGCCCCAGTGCACAGTACAAGCAGAATGCGCAGAAGGTAAACACGGTTATGAGAATGCACGTTTGAGGCGGCCCACTGTGCGTACCGTGTAGTTAGTCTGCCCACTGGAAGATGTTTTGTTCACTGTTTTCTAAAGCGGTGACGTTTTCTTATGTGATGTGTCTTGTAGACATCGTGTACATTACTGCGGTGACAGGGGCTAACTATACTCGTACTAATTTAAGTTACCTGTCATTTGTCAGTTTTTGTCTTTGTATGATTAGATTAATGAATTGTGTAGGATAATATTAAAACAAGAAATCAAGTAAATGAGAAGAAAATCATTAAAGTATCACAGAGCACCAAGCGCTTTCCCTGCAGGAACCTTTTTTCGAGATAATAAGTAATCAATGTGTAATCAAGGGTATAAGCTATCTCTGTTTATCAGCGTGAAGAAGTTTCAAACATACTCACAAACTTTTACATTTGTAATGTTATGATGATGATTTTTGTGAGTTTTTTTTTGTACACGACATTTTATGTAGACCCATATCGTGGCAATACAGTACGAAAACAATACATGAATAAACAACAAAAACCCTTTATGTCGTTCATGTACAAAACATGTTTTTAAATAAAAAGAAATATGAGTAAGTAAAGTCTCTACCGACGTGAAGTATTATACTTTTTCCTAAAATTGTGTAATTTCACGGTATTTTGATGGCAAATCGCGATGGCGGTAGATAATGGCGATATGATTGATGTCGTGACGTCACGGAGTGATCAATTATTGTATTTTTACTTGGGGCTCGAGGGCGGATGATGAATCATTTTCATATTACGTTAGGAAAGAATGTATAAAGAAAAATGTTTATTTAAAACTAAACTGACATTCATGCTCAAGTAATTTATAAAAATAGGTATTTAACTATGTATGCGTTGTAAAGTAAACCATTAACAAGTATTTTTAAGTGTTTGAACTGAAATAATGAGAGGGTGACGGGGTAGTGCAGTGTTACCCAGAATTTCGCAATGCAAAGTTGAAAGTTACTCAAAGATTGTCTAGCTTTCCTACAGCGAAAGAATTATAAAAAACGGTTCAGTCGTTCCGCAGATTAGTCGCAAAATACAACGAACTCACAAATCAATAATTCGTACCTGCCTATCTATTTAATGTACTTACATAAACTTACACAAACACTTTCTAGTAAATTTCAAATCCCCTTCTCATAAAACTTAACGCATGGCATTACATATAAAAAAGCACCTCAAGTTTAATATAATCTGAGGTCCCGACCCCTGCGTCTCATCTAGATACATTATTCCTTTTATAAAAAACTTAATTCAGTTTCTGCACTGCAAATTAGTTTTCCCGACGGCCATCTTGGATTCCAGGCACGTATTGGCAGTACCGCTGTGAAAATACCCTAGGATGTTCAAGGGATTTTCAGACGGATCTTGTCTTATTATTTGTATTGGCATTCCTTATTCTCAACTTGGCCTATTCTGTGTTGACAAAGTTAAATCGTAAATGAGATAGTATTTTTATGAATATAAGACAGAAGAGATAAATTTGATCTTCTTTTCTTGGGAGAGACCTATGTCCAGCAGTGGACTGATACATGTTGATAATGATCACTAGATGCGCCTTGCGTTTTTCGAATCAAGAGTAGGTATATAGTCTACTAGCTGTTCCCAGCGGTTTCACCCGCGTGGGCTACAGTTTATCGCGATAAAAAGTAGTCTATGTTCTTCCTCAGGGTTCATACTATCGCTGTACCAAATTTCATTAAAATCAGTTCATTAGTTTAGGCGTGAAAGCGTAACAGACAGACAGACATAGGAGTTATGACAGGGTTACTTTCGCATTTATAATATTAATGTGAAAAGAAAGATATCTCCGTTCCAAATTTCACTCAACTCTGTCGAGTGATTTCAAGGAAACGGCTCAAAGCAGTAATTTGCAATTTTGATGGTGTAAAAAGCAGGTTTTTTAACGGCCATAACAGTGCTATTCGGAACTTTATGTAAAATCCCGATCAACCAAAGTCTGCCGGCGTCTACACCCGCCCACCCTGGAATATCAGTACACTAAGTAATCTTTCTGACTACCTCCCTGCTTAGCCTGAACTCTAATACAGTTTCCTGGATCGGAACAATTCCTATAAAAGCTACGATATTAAATATTATGAGGTATTGTGAATAAAGTTTATACAGCACTTTGCACGGGCTTATTTTAAAGGTGTCACTACACGCTACAATTGCTCAATGGTTTTAAATGAGATTTGAAACGGAGATAGCTTATACCCTTAATTAACAACCAAGCTAGGCATAATAATGGGTTTTTGTTGATTGATGGCAGTCCTCCTCTCCTCTAGCTTTTAAGTAATATTGTTGTTGTGCCCAACAGGGTACATTATTGATCTTAATTATATTATGACTAACTATTGTACATTATGGAATGCAATAAATTCTTTAAATCTTTGAAAAGATACACTTCATCGCGAAAACAAGTTTCATCGTGACTATTAAGTTCCCACTGCTAAGACTCTGGTCTTCTCTCAGAGAGAGGGAGTGTGAGCCGTAATCTACCACACTGGCCCAGTACGGGTTGGTAGATGTCGCATGCCCTGGAATGTTGCGGTTCTTGGACACGTCAGTTTCCTCACGATGTTTATCTTCACCGCTTTGAGCGATGGTAAAACCTACTAATATTATAAAAAAAGTTTGTGTGTGTGTGTGTGAGAATGTTTGTTACCACGTATCACCCTAACTGCTAAACCGATTTTGATGAAATTTGGAATGGAGATTTTTTTACTCTGGATTAACAGGCTTTTTATCTCGGGAAAGGGTTCCTGCGGGATAACGGGAAGACGCGGGTGAATCCGCGGGGCGCAACTACATGGTCCACATATAAAATAACATTAAGGCTATCGTTTTGTCAGCAGACACGTCTCATCTCTGTTCTTAATATGACATTTATAAGCTAGTGTTTTATATAAAGCAATAACTAAGCAGATGGCATGTCTCCGGCCCAGCTCCGGCAGACGGATGTGCGTTGTTTACATTCATACCACGCGGGGTACGTGACGGCATCCAAACTACCTATTTATTGTGATACAGCCTTCTCCCTTCTCCACAGATATACTAGGATTTATTTTCTTTTAGATTATGTTAAGATTTTTTGGATTAGAAAGTTGGTAAGGATCTGGAGTTAGAATAGGACGTGTTTATTGTTTGTTTCTAGGATTCCGTAAAGGTATCTGAAGAAAAAATAGAACCTATATAGGATCAGTCTCTTGTCTGTCTGTCTGACTATTAATCCGTTAATCACAAATTTATTGACGTGCTCTTGACTAGATTTTTGATAATGATTTTGGTAAATTCAAATTCAAATTCAAGTGTACCTTATTCAATAGGATACACTGTGATCACTTTAAAACGCCAAACTTTAAACTAGCTACGCCTGTTCCAACCTCCTTACGAAAAGAACAGGCAAGAAACGTAATTTTTTTGGCGCGATCACATTGACAATTTTATTCCTATTACTAATTGATTGAATTAGAGCAAGTTCACTAAAATCCCAAGCTAAACTAAGCTAAGGTAAGACGTGTTTTTTGTTGTATTGAAAATAGGTTTGATATTTGAAAAATTTGTTTAGAGTTTTGTTAAAAAAGTGTACCTACTCATAGTCTTTATACAGACTAAAAGTGAAAACAGCGCTTTTACCTTTGTTCCTAGCATTCAAATTGCGGTAATCACTGCTCTAAACATTGTTGTACATAAATTCCATTGTAGCTACATTGTAAACCAAAATATCCTTTACAACTTATCCAAATGTTATCTCGTAAACCCAAACAAACGTGTAATTTCAAAAACAAGTAGTAACAAGCGTTTTAACTAAAGGCACGAACTAGGCGCGGACCAATTTAAACTTCCGCACCTTGTTAGAGCCCAGCCTCTACATGTTATCACTCTGTAACGCGGTATTGAGATAAGTTTCGAGTTTTACAACTTGCTAACTCGTCTCGTTGAGTTAGCGGCTCTTTGGGTTTAGTTTAGTTTCTTTGCTTATGGAAATTTCAGGGTAAACTAACTTCTAGATAATAAATAAAAATGAAATGCTGCTCATTGGTAAGCGAGAACTGCTTTGGCAACTTTAGTTAATTCTTTTTCATATTTGTAATAGTCCGAATGAAGACTATAAGGAAAGAAAAATTGGAAAAGTTGTACGGAAAACCGGAAAATTCTGCCTTAAAGGAATGTGTTTTTTTTATCGGATTTTTGTATGATCTTATGATCTGCATGTTTGATTATCCGACCGAAGCCGGGGCGTGTCGCTAGTTGTAAAATAAATCTAATGTAACAAAATATTTTCAGTACGGTTACTACATTTTTACTTTACCTTTACTAGATATATGTAACTTTTTAATTATTCAAGTAGCTTGTAAGAGACTCAAACATGTTTATCGCAAGCCGGTTATTCAATTCAAACCAGCTACAAAGACATTTCACAAACATTCATTCTTGAATATCTCATAAAAATCAAAATAAAACTTTCAGCAGATAAAAGTCGTTATTTCTCACAAAAGTCCAAATGATCTTTCAAATGTCCTTACAAAGGGAATACGACAATAATTTAAGGGAAACAATCTCGAGTTACGCAGATTTCGAGTCAGATGACAAGTCTGATTGCCAGGTAGCCCCGGGATACGCATGTTATTGAGCAATCTTATACTCCGGCATTTTCTACTCCTCATTAGGATAAAAATAGGATTGAAGGTTTAAAAATGAATAAGAATTTTCTTGAAAATTTCGAAATGAGCATAATATTTTATTTGCCAAAGATTAATCTTTTATGATGAACAAAGAACTTATTTTGCAATGTAACTGAGTGACGAGTTGAGCAAGTCACTACCTTGATGGTAAGTGTCACGCTTGCCCATTACAATTCAGTGTCAACTAGAATTTTAAACTTCACTGAAATTTTTATTTTTGTTTGTATTATATATATTAGTTCGTTTATTTATAATATTTTTAATGACTCTTCTGTTTGTGTAAGTTTATGTATTCTATTTTTTATCACTTGTTTTTTGCTACAAATAAAATTATTGTCTATTGTCAACCGTTTAAAACCCTGTGCGCAAATGTACTTTGCTCGTCGCCATGAGATATGAGATGATAATTATAATATCTCTTTACACCCTGTAATTATGCGGAAGAAACGTGTAATTACGTTGATATTAAACTGTATGAACCAGTGTGTGAAAAAAACACAATATGAAAATATGACCTTGGGATTAAAGATATAGGGGATTCAATTATTTTGATGATGTATTCAAATAAATTAGTTTTGGAGAAGTCTTGAAAGGAGTTACAAAATAGATTTTTAAGGTCACAACATCACAACAATCCATTAAGAGAATGTGTACTTAAGTATATTACGTTTAAAGAACCTTCCCTACAAATAAGTAAGTGCAGGAAATAGGGAAAACGAGCGACAAAGGAGAATTAGATTTACCTTTGCCACTAGGGTAGTCACCCTAGTTAGGGACCTCATTCATTATTCATGCATTCTTATGGAAATATATTACACGGAGACTTTCCCAAAGACTTTCTTTATTGTGAACGTAGAAATAAAATATTACTCAAGTTTTCTTTAGGGTTCCGTACCTTAAAGGGAAAAACGGAACCCTTATAGGATCACTTTGTTGTTCATCTGTCTGTCTGTCTGCCAGGACTCTTTTTCTCAACAACGCGTTGAGATATCTATCAAGTTGAAATTCATATCAAATACGATATCTACGGTTTCTTTTAGCTGTGAATCAAACTTGTAAGTAAACACGATCAAAAAATATGACCATTTATGTCGCACGTACTTATTGCGTTTTTACAAAGGAATCAAACCTATATCCCGTTGATATAAGGTCATAAAATTTGGCATGAAGCAAGGTTTTACAGCAAAAGCAGCTTGTAAAGAAAAAGTTTGGAAAGCGAATATATTATGTAGTTTAATAACAAAAAAACACGTTTGTACAGAACCCTAAGTGCGCGAGCCTAACTTGCACTTGGCTGGTTTTTTAAACGGGAAGCAGTTTGCCTTCGTTTTGGCCAACGGACGTATTTCCGAAGCATTGGGTCTTTTCTTTTGTTGTGCCAGATTCCGCTTTGAACTTACAAAGAAAAGCCTTAAGTAAATAGAAGTACAAAAAACTGCAAAGTTCTCTCGCAGATATACTTTTGTAATCGAAAACTTGCGTCAACATCTTCCGAGGCTTGAAAGGTGTTTAGAAAAATCAGACAAGAATGAGATTGAAATATGACTGCTGTTGAAGTACTCTACATTCTTTTATTTTATTGGTTTAATATAAATTGAAAACAATGAATGTTTGAACAATTGTCTATACAAGTTTTAATACAATTATGAATATATCTGTGAGCTTCAGAGACTGTGTTTCACACATGATAGAATCAATAGCATAGTGTGCAGCTGCAAGCGGGACGCGTGTGGGTTTGTGGGACACCATGCGGGAGTGGTGTAGCGTGGCTATGGCTTGGTGATGAAAATATAGGATACTATTTACTTGTGTAGCGTGGCACCAGGTGTGACTTTATTGCCATTTAACATCACGTAATTTGTGAACAAATGCTACTCTGCTTACCACTTATGGTAAAAAAGAAATGGTAAGGTAGTTATGAGTATTTTCCAAAACGAGCAGTACCATAAAATAATAATTATCAGTTTCATACTGGATCCCTAAGGAATAAAATGAAACGAAATCAAAAAACTTTCACACACAAACATTTTCCTAAAATAAACACGAGATGGTAATGATTAAGATAATCTAAGTGCCTTTTAAGAAGATGGGTGGGAGACCGTGTATAACAGGTTTAAGGGGATAGAGAAGGGACCTTCACTTACCTATCACTCAAGGAGGCTCTGGGCTAGCAAAGGATGTACGAAAACGATATCAAACTTTAAGACGTGCTTCATCGATTGGTAACTTTGATTGGTGCGGTAACTATTGGAAACTGGAAGAATAGGCGTCAGTTTTGTCAATTTTAAGTCTGAGATGTTACAATGTGCGAATACTAACTAGTATTGTCAATAACAAATGATTCTATATGTAGGTTTTGTACCCTTATCTAAAGTTATGGGTAGAAAGCAAGGGCGGGAGAGGACTGGATCATTTTAGGGGCTAGTCTACAAATCTCCATCGACTCGCCCCATCAATGGAGGTTTGAATTATTGATTCCACTTTTACAAGAATATTATATTCTCCCATAATGAATTCTCTTTTATTATTCAGCTAAGCCTATACTTAATCCAAAAGCATTAAACTTTTACTATCGCGTTAAATTAAGACGTTCTCGTAGGCCAATTTATAAGATAATAAATTTTCAGGTAAAACATTAAATTGTGAGTAAAATCGTCTGTTAGAGCCAGTAACAGTAATACATTGTTTAACTTTGAGAAAATACAACGTTAAGATTTCTTATGGGCAAAGTTGAGAGTTTTTAAGACGACTTACTAGTGTTTGGGGAGAAACCAGATGCATCTTTACTTGCTTCGGCTCTTTAAAGAAGTACTTATTCTTTCACAGTTTACTTTGGTATTGATGTAGAACTTCTTTTTACTGTAGTAGTTTTGTTATTTTATGTGTGTACTAGCTGTTCCCCGCGGTTTCACCCGCGTGGGCTACAGCATTATGCATGCAAAGTCTCAGCACAATCGGTTTAAAATTGACAAAGTTTCATCATTTCTTAGCGGATGCCTACGTCATAACATCTACCTGCATGCCAAATTTCAGCCCGATTCGTCCAGTGGTTTGGGCTGTGCGTTGATAGATCACTATGTCAGTCAGTCAGTCACCTTTGAGTCATATATATTTAGATAGATAGAGCAGAAAATAGCTTTATTTTTCATGAAACAACCCAATTTACTTTAATCAAATACCGACTCTGTTACAAATTAATACTCTTTATCCATTTTTAATTGCAGTCGATTAATTTGTCCTAAGTTCGACTTAACGCATACTAGCCCCATAAATTATCTTCAGGCAATAATAACCCTTAAAACATCTCATTAAGGTTGAATGTTTATCGAACGACAAAATTTCAAAGACAGTCTAATCGCAAAAAATGACTGCTATTCAAAATTAAGCTTATGCCAAGGGAGATAACGTTTAAATTTATTTGCAGGTAAATGTTAAGCATCAATCGAGTGTAAGCACGTAGTTACGCATAAATTGTCCCTCGGACTCATTGGGACGGAATTAAGCGTTTGTCGGACAAATGGGCGGTGATTTTCGTTTGAGAAAATACAGGCGTTGTTGGAAGTGAAGATATTTGTTTCATTGGTGTCTCGATGGATGGTTCTCAAAGACAAAATCAAAAATATGTGCAATATGACGTGATCACTTTAAAGGCAAAAATGACCAGGACGTCATTTTTTGAGCACGATCACTAACTGAATAAATTTAAGCCACTGCAATGCACTGCCAGTTCACTGCAATCCCCAGCTTTTTTGTCATCTAAATAGACTGATATTTTAAAACAAGCTTTTTTAATAAGAGTTCATTTCATATATGGACGTGAAATTTAATTATAAGTAGATAAGTCTGGTGTACGGGCAAGCCATACATAGAATATTTCACAACACAACAACGGGTGATGAATTTTCATACTGCTGATATGTGTCGTTGCGTTCGTTTCATTTTGTTTTTAAGCTTTGTAAGGGTTTCCAACAACAACAACCACCGTCACCCTATATCTCACTCCTTTTATCTACATACATAATTACATACATACATTCTTTTAGTGTAAAACCAACAGACCTTACATTCGTTTTTTGGTCCTTAGAGGCGGATGTATGACTTGCCCGTACATATGGATTACATTTGGGATTTTGTTGAAAAACGTACACATTTGGTGAGATTATTAAACTTGGTGGTACAGCAATTTTGTCTTTTTAGATGGTTAGTATTGGATAATCCCAAAACCAATCTATCACAAAGTTGCAGTTATCGTTTATCACCATTTGCGGCCACAAAAGCGCCGGCCAGCAACAAAACGTTGACATATTACTGCCCACGGAAGATGTATCACAGCATTCCGTTGACACATAACATATATCGTACATACAAAGAACATAATGTATCGGAACAGTCGCGTGGAGTCTTTCTGACGACCATCCATCAATATCAATAAACAGCGTGTGGTGTGTGATGTACCGTCCGCGTCGGGATGTGTATTTATTGTGATCATATATTATTATTTTTAATGGATTGAGATTGAATATAATTTTCTGCTTTACCTGTACATTCTAGTCTTAGAGCATTTCCCGTGCAGATTTGTCAGTGACACATGTTGTCATTTATATAAACGTGAAAGTATGTTTCTTAATATGTTCGTTTTGCCTTCTTTTACGCATCAACGTATTAACGTATTTTTTTGCAGGTAGATATAGAAATGATGGGCCGGGAAGGCTATTATTTTTATCTCCAGAAAATACATAATTCCTGTGACAAACCGCAGCACACAACTAATAATTTTTTGATTAGACTTAAGCTTTCGATCCCAGAATTTTTTATCATAATCGGTCTAGTAGTCTTTCAATATTTTTCTACGACTGACTAGGTTTGTTTTTATTAGGGCATTCCACTCATTTACAGTTCTTGATGAAAATGCCTTAAAGTAGAAAGAAAACAGTTACGCAAAAATGCTGGATGGATCACGAGAAATTATTTCCATTCACACAACCTTCATTTCAGCAGCATCAGGTGTTATTTTCTGCTCTGCACTTTAAAAAACACTTTTAAAATTAGGGTACCGTATCAACAAGTACGCCCCATCGTTAATGAAGTTGCTACCGTTATGGCAGATATTTTCCAGCCAGTTATGTTGTTTCATCTCATTTTGCTCTCGTTGCTAGCTCGTCTCCTGTTGTTGCTGCGTCGCAGTTTTTTCTCTTTTGTTCATATAATAGTTATCTGGTAACTCCGTCATTGCGGATTTGAAAATCATAGTTATACGGAAAAATAAACGGTAAAAAACAATAGCTATATGATTATCTACAACATTTGCTGAGCTAGATCAATTTTCCGATTTACAAATATGGATAACCCAGTATGAACAGCTAGTGTTGTCTGTAACTGTACCTACTTACTACACTATAACCTAATTAAGAAGCCATAATATAATAGACTTCTTTATCTACCAAATTAACCAACAAAAGCCAAAGAAAATGTCTTTTTCTATGTAAGAAAAATACAGATATAAAATAAATAAGACTACCAAAACATCTCCAGAGAAAAACCAAGCACATTTCTCTTAACACAATGTCTCCTTAATAAATACATTCGTAGTGTACCAAAAGTCTCATTAACGAATACATTCGGGTATTCATTAACGAATACATTCTTGTCCTCATTATTCGTCATCCCCAACTGAGAGCTCCTGACAAGTTTCCAGGTAACACTCTCTAATACTCCTGGAACCGCCCATCGTCATAACTGTTTCACTCGCGTTTAATGAAACATGCTTCGGTCTTGTTGAACACCATACATTCCATTTACCCGGGGTAGGGTGACCATGGCTCTATGTGGGACATTGGACTGAGAGTAGGACTGAGACTGCGTCGTTACTGCTTGGTTATCATCCAAATATCACATCAAATGTTCGAAAACATTGTGCGACAGTCTACCACATGATGCAAGGTGTTGCCATGCCATATACGCTTAGCTACAATTGTACTCTGTGGCATTGAATATATTATAATAGTCATGCGTTCTGTGACATGCGGCAATGTTACACTTTGTTGTTTCAGTGGAAACCAGGCATATCTCTATATATTCCTTCCTTTTTGACTATTTATTGACAACTAGTTTGATATAAGGAGTGGCATTTTCAATTGAAATAATCATTACATCTAATAAAACAACAAAAAAAAATATCAGTTCAGTCACTTGTTACTTGAAACGGTTTCCTTCGAAACCCTGACACGTGGTGACCCCACCCCCTCCCCCTCCCCCTTAAGGCCCTGCGCTCCCAGACGCTGTCACTCTTCATCGGGCGCTCGCGTCACGCAGATAAACTCACGCTGACAAATTGGATTCTGCGTCGTGACTGGGATTTACTAGAGAAATCCTGACTAAGTGATATTGAAAACGATAAATCGATAAACACTACCTGTTTTCTTTATATCGATTTAGAATAAACAGCTTCTCCAATCTAAAGTGGCGCTACGCTACACCTGGACTAAGAACTGGCTCAGTTTGTTATGTTTGGTTAATATCGGTCCAGCAGTGTAATAGCATCAACTCTTTTCCAAAATGATGAAGGGCATTTTAGCTATAATAATAATAATAACTTCATTTATATCAGATAATCAAAATACATATTTACAATTTAAAATTCATAAAACACACAACTCAAAATAAAACAAAATAAAATAAAAACAAAACTACAAAACCACGCTATGTTTTATGAAAATCGGTCCAAGATATTGGGGGTTTATTAAATTTTAAATTTATAGTTCACCGATAGCTCCAGCTCATTGTAGGATTCGAACCCTCTACCTACGGATCGCAAGCCGACGCGACGTCACTACCACTGAGCCATCATCACTTCATATTGAAATTACAGGGTAGCGTTTGATCACAAGTCTGATTTTAAGAAACGATGTGGCTGAAGATGGCACCATGTTAAACCTGGCTGGGAACTGGCTCTCAAGTAAGACGGCCGGAACACACTGATAGGTGTTTGGTGACAAAAACTTAATTTGAGGGTAGAAGCTAGCCAAAGCAGCACTAGAAAATGCCCTATCAGCAAGCTATCTATGGTTTCATCATGACTCCAACCACCTTGTTTCAACTTGTGTCGCATATTGTCCGAATATCGTTTCAAAGTTGAAACTGACTTTGATAGGTTTAGGATCAAACCGTGTTCTCAAAACGTTCAAACCTTCAATCAATCAAATCTCAAGAATATTCCATGTCTACTATTTAATATAAGTCTAAAAAATGTGTCTCTATCAAATTTGGTTCAAACGTTTCAGCCTGATTGAGTTAGAAACATCTAAATTAACATCCAAACTTTGCATTTATGACAATGTTGCTTTTATCTCTCCAACTCTCATCCCACCTTTGAAATATTATTTCAAATAAAAAAAAGCTTTCAAACGAAACAATCAGGCTTATCGCGCATTAAATATTAACAGGACGTTAAGCAAAAATCATTTGTTTCAGAGGTGAACAGAAAAACGGACAGGAAAATCAATAATACAATCTCATCTCATCACAGCATACATAGCAAACAGTACTTAGCGTTCAAAAAACACAATTCAATGCCAGATAGTCATTAAAAAAAACAGAATACATAAGTGAAAAGTCTTGAACTAAAATAATTTCTGATCCAATGGGATTTTTTTGGAAAATATTTTTATTGTTGTAAGCGACTTTTTGGCGAGTTATTTAATGTAGCATGACATCTTTTTATTTTTGGTAACTTTTGTACTAATTGTCTATTAATTTTACATGTATCTACTCCATTAATTTCGAACACAATGAGTGTCTAGGTGTTTCGTGACGTCACCGTCGACCACTAAGTCACTTAACATCAGGTAACATTAGGGCTTGTGGTCGAACGCTACCTTGTTAGGTGTAAAAGAAGAAAATCTATATGAAATTACGCTGAAAGAAAAACAGTTGCATGAGTCAACTGTGTCGCTCACACTAGCTCATAGTAGCAAGTTCACTTACTGTATACGTTAATACAGTAGGTACTTGGTACTTACTTTTACACAAATGTCCATGGTCTAATCTCAAGGCTTGACTTCCAAGAAACCTTCCGAAAAACGACACGAGAATTCAATTTGCGTTAAAATAATTCCTCCCCCATTTCCTTCGCCGTAACCGTTAACGTCACGTTGTTTTTTAGCTCTCGGAAAGCATCATGGTCGATAAAGGATCAAGATTGGTCGGCCGGTGAGTGGTTAGTCTCTAGATGACAAGCAAAGAGATTGCGGCGGAAATTTGATGTTTTAATGATTGTTTTACGAGATTAACTTTACTGCGGGCAGTGGAAAACGGTTTTTATTGCCAATAAGCTTTTTAGTTGATTTTTAAGGTGTCTCTAAAGCGTTTGATTTCAGTTGAGGCTTTATTTCTTTCACCAAAGTCTAAGCATGTAATAACTATTTCTACCGATGTCATATTAGCTACGCTCCTAGTGTTGCAAATGTCCATTGGCGACCGTTACCACTTATCACCAGACGGTCTGCTTCTTAGCCAGGCTTTTAAATAAAATAAAAAGTAGTGCAATTGGCAAGCAAACAACAGACTTAGAGTTTAAAAAAACGCAATAATTTGTTCTATATCTGGGTGTTGTGGCTCCCCCAATCACGTTGTTTCTGATACCTGAGATATAGAGAATCATAGTTAGAGATCAGAGCTATGTGATTGTGGGCATGTCAATATCTTGTGTCATTAGAAAAGATTTTCTACCTCCAAGCTATAGCTATATCACGGTGCTTTCCTTAAACGAAAAGCTCAAGTTCATCATAGACTAACTAACGACTACCATCGCTGCAAATCAATCGAACACAGACCTATTTAAATAAAGTAATTAACCATAACTTTACTTTTGTTTCAGGTAAATAGAAACAAACTCAACATCTCTGCAAACAAATAAAAGACATAGACAATAGCTCGGTATAAGGTAACATATTTTAGTATCATAAACTAACAGAGATGGCGCAACGACCCAAAGTGAGTCCCAGCCTCATTGCAAAACAAAAGACGCCACTTCGCTTTGTCCTGCGCCACCTCCTGCCAGTCCTCCACCTTGAGTGAGCGCAAATCCTTCGTGATTTCGTCCTTCCAGCGGTATCAGGAACGGCCGACAGAGCGATGGCCACTCGGCCGTCCACTGTATGCTCGAAGCGGTATAAAAAAATTAACATAATTTTAGAATTTTAATGTGAGGCTACTTTCTATCTCGGAAAATTCTGTGGGGTAAGGGAAAAATACGTGTAATCGCAGGAGTAGCTAGTAAGAAATAGTCATCATCATCATCATCAGCTGGCAGAAGTCCACTGCTGGACATAAGCTTCCCCCTTTAAACGCCACCACGAACGGCTATTAGCCATTAGGAAATAGTAAGCACTCGTAAAACTGTCAAAAGTTTATGCTAATATTGTTTAGTTGGCAAAGTTATTAACGTAAACGTCAGGCTTCACTGGAAGCTAATTAACAATGTCGGTTTTGCAACTAATTGTTGTGTGGCTACACTGCGGGCTTATCAATAACCACTGCGTTTGATGAACTAAAATGTTTACTTTATTATAAAAGCTAAATATTTAATGTAGCGATTTTGTAGACATACTAGAAGCTTACATGTCATTCATAAATGAAATCAACATTAAAATCATATGAAACCTTGGAGTAAATGTTTGCACAATACTTGCCTTGGCCAGGATTCAAACCCCGAGACACTAAGCTCAATAAGGCATTACAAACTGCACCACAGTGTCTATAATTCGTTTTGCGCTCCTTTGATGTTAAACGACACGCTTTTTTATTAGCAATACTTCTCTCTCTCTCTGGGAGAAGGGCAGAGTCCCAGCAGTGGGAACGTAAGAGGCTGATGAGGATGGTGAAGTATGACGAGGTCGACTATATTATTAATCAAGGTTGCCTAGAAGATATCTATTCTATTCACTCCCTGCTTAAAAGTTCCAAACAAAGACACTGGCAGGGTGCTCCACACCTTCGCCGTTCACAGTTCACTATTCGTATAGCTATCACAATGTGCACCACACGAGTGTATCAAAAGTCAAAAGTTAATTTTTCTTTATTCAATAGGATACATTGTGATCACTTTAAAACGTCAAACTTAAAACTAGCTACGCCTATTCCAACCTCCTTACGCCGGCAAAAGAACAGGCAAGAAACGCCCGGCAGGTAATTTTTTTGGCGCGATCACATTGACAATTTTATTCTTATTACCATATTATCGTATTACCTTATTATCGTCCATCATCATCACCATCAGCCGGAAGAAGTCCACTGCTGAACATAAACGTCCTCCTTTGAACGCCACCATGAAATCCTTTATGCATACATCAGCTCCCTGCGACTATAACAATGTCGTCGGTCCAACTAGTGGGGGGCCTACCCACAGAGCGTATTCCAGTCCGTGCTCGCCACTCGAGAACCTTTCTTACCCATCAGTTTTCGGTTCATGGCCCATTGCCACGTCAACTTGCAAATTGCGAGAGCTATGTCGGATGTCGGTGTATGTGGTCTATGTAATATCTATAGATCTTGCTAATCCAGATAATCTCACACAAAATGAACGCAAAATAACGAGTTCGCCGCTCCCTCGATAATACAGATTTAAAATCCAGCCGCGTTCGATTCTGCATATAAATTATTTTGTGCTGCAGTGTACGTAGGTACTGGTGTTTGGTTGAGCACAGAATATCCATTTTGAGAAGACAATCTATCAGAACAAGTTCAAGCCGGGCAAGCGAGATAGTAGTTAGTCAAAGACGGAAAAAACAAAAGCGTTCTTCGTAGGAATGCGGGAAAAAATCAACGGAAAATTTGATAGAGTTACGGCCAGTTTCAATAACCTATCCACGGTTTGTCCTACAAGAGATACCATATTGACGTTAGCTAAAAATTAATGTCCAATTTTTATCTCTAGTAGGGCAAACCGGGGATAGATAGGTTATTGAAACTGGCCCATCTTAGACCAAATCGTCATTTAGAATCAGGTCACTAGAGGTCAAATCAAAAACTAGTAAAAAAAAAGATGTTGGTTATGTTTCAATAGCCTGTTCTTTTGCCGGCGTAAGGAGGTTGGAACAGGCTTGACGTTTTAAAGTGATCACAATGTATCCTATTGAATAAAACAAATTTTGACTTTGACTTTGACATATTCTGGTAGATGTCGCATGCCATTGAAATTTTGTCTTTGTTGGAGACGCTGGTTTCTTCACAATGTTTCCTTCACCGTTTTTGCGGGGCTGAGAGGGTTCAAACTCAGTATCAGTGCACTGGCTTGGAGCACTGGGCCAGCGTGGTAAATTACGGCCTATTCTCTCTCTCTCTCTCTCTCTCTCTCTCTCTCTCTCTGAGAGAAAGCCAGAGTCACAGCAGTGGAAACGTGTTAGGCTGATAATGATGATGATGAGTCATATTCTAATATTCATAAACATTATACTTTGCCCACTGCTTACTCCCACGCATTGGAAATGAAGTGGAATTCCGGATATGTACAGTTAATTTACTCGTCGCACCTCCCAGCTCGTAATTTATACTTCATTTCGCACGTGCGGGATTGAAACGCCAGCCGTGGCGACTGTAACGACATATATGGGCAGTGCTGGATTCAGGCTCGGGGCACTAGGGGCTAGAGTTCAGGGGCGGCAAATTCGGAGCGCAAGAATTTTTTTGTTGTTAGAAAAATGTTTACAAAAAGTGTGATCGTATTAGAAATGTTTATAAATAAAATTTAACAATTGTTTTTTCATTGTTTATTATGTTACTTGAGATTAAAAACACTGCAGTGTTACTTTAAAAAACGTCAAAAAAACCTCAGTATAAATTTACGGTTAGTATAATTAATATTCTGTCAAAGGTTGTCTGGTAGAAATCAATATAAGCGATAAGACCGCCCATTGTAACACTAGCTTTTTTCCTCCTATTACTTAGTTTATTTTCTGTTGTTGTGGTGAAACAATAAAGCGTTATCTATTTATTCTAGTCGTGTATAATTCACGAAAATTTTTGGCTCAATTTCGATTTAATTAAACAATTTGCAAATAAAAGTCGGCGCTTTACTCATTTTGTGTCGGATTTGGGTAAAAGGGCGGCATTTTAAACAGTGCCCCTGGGTGGGACTATGGGAAAATCCGGCCCTGTATATGGTGCCGTATATGGAGTGTAGAGTCAGTTATAGCGTCCGCACACTCGATACTTTTGGGGATTGCATCAATACTGCATCGCGTGTTGAGGATTCTATTACGGCCGATAAAGGTACGAGCGCATTGCTGCGGCGGGTGAAGCAGTGATATAATGATTACAAAAAGGTCTTTACTGCAATGTAGTTTATTTGCGCCGAACCCTAAATTTTTTCATTTAACAGATATTAATGTAGCCTTGGTTACCCCTTATAAAATCAGCTATTTGCTATTAAAAGTGCTGTCAAAATCGGTCCAGCCGTTTTGGAGATTACCTGGACCAAAGAGCTTTTGGTGAAGGAAAACATCGTGTTAAAACTATACTTGGTGGTAGGGCATTTTCTAGTGCTCGCCTGGCTAGCTACTAGCATCAAGCTAAGAATCTGAGGCCAAACACCTATCATATCAGTGTATTCCGACGGCCTCACTTGACACAGTTCTCAATCCAGGTATAGCGTGGCACCAGATTCGCATGTGACTTGTGATCAAACATTACCCTGTAAGAAGTAAAAAAAATCGCAATCCTTAAAGCGGACTAACTAAGACATAAAAATCCCAGATTTTCTCTGAAAATATTTCAAAGTATCATCCAAATCAATTGCTCGTCACCGCGACAGCACTCAAAGCCTTTATCTATCGTTAAATTACAGATTCCCATCGCGTTACAATCCCTTGTATTAATACCCCTTCATCCCCTTCACAAAAGGACCTCTAAAGTAAAAGCGACCCTCTTTAGATAAAAAAAAAAACTCCGCCAAGTGCAAACCACTCGCGTTCTAAAGGTTCCGCATGGCAAAAATTACATTTATTTTTTTGCAGGAAGTGATTTGTTTTAAATGGATTTATTATAAAACAAGAATCGATGTGGAAATAAATAAATAAAACCAAAATGAATAATTTATAAATTATTGTTCACATCTTACAAAGTGTCAGAAAGAGTCACACTGTGTACCATTCAGTGTGACAGATACTCCACACATTAAACACAAGTCTTGGAAATGGTCTGTTGACAGTGTCAGTGAAATGTTTTTTTTCATAATTTTGTATATCATTCTTACAATTTAAAGGAATAAACAAAATGTCAAGAGATTAACATTTATTAACCAAAAGATTAAGATTTATTTAAAGTAAAGCACACTGTTCAAAGGCAACATATTAAAGAATAAATTTAAGTAGGTACATGATTTTAGTCCACATGGTACAGCACAATCAGAAGGAAGGTTACGAAACGTCGTAAGTATTAATTTATGTAAAATTGTTAAAAGCAAAAACTAGTTGCTGCAATGGTGAGCGGTTCGAATACCACGGTCGCGACTAAACAAAAGAAATAAAATGTCTCGTTTTCAAATAATTAAGCTGTTTTTGAAGTCGGGTTTTGTAATTGTGCTTTGTCAAGCCCTATGTCGGATCAGGCCATAATTTTATATAAATTGGCGGACTTGTGTTTAATTAAGTGAAGTTGTGATTTTTGTTTTTCTTACTGGGTGATGTGGTCGCTCAGCGACAAAGCCCTTCAAAATAAATTAAAAAAAAATAATAATAATAATTAAGCGTTTTTACCTGCCAAGTGCGGAACCTTAAAAGCGACCCTCCACAGACAAAAAACCCTCTCCAAAGTAATTAACTCGTTCGTCACGCCGCCGTTTTTCGTAACACTTTCTTTTTACACTTTAATTAAATTACAGGGGACAGACATTACTTAATGGGAATCACTATTTCAAGACGTTGTTTTAGGAAGAAAAAAAGGTTTGTTGGCATTAAAAAACAATGCTTAAACTTGCTTCAAAATTTACACAAACTCGGTACAAATAATACTTAGGTACCTCAATTTTTACATAATTTTATCATTCATTTTTATATTTGCTTTAATCAGTGGCTAACATAGAAAAATTGCTATGAATACATTTTCGGGCACGAATTAAAGGAGGTACAACATTTTGAAAACAAAATTAAATAATCGGCTTGAATCTCCAAAATGATCACCCTGATTAATTTGTTTCTAATTGACTACAAAAAGAAGGTTCTCAATTCTATACAGGTGTTTTTATATATACGAGTATATTCAGGCTTGGACCATAACAAAAATTTTGATTTTAATTAATTTTATACCTAACGCCAATCAGCGCGTAGCTTCTTTTGAAATTATTCTAAAATACTTTTCCGAGAGCAACTCAATGAACGGGGAGTGTTCTGAAGGGTTGTTCAATTAACGTAAAAGCTCTATTGTATTTAATTGTGAGTCTGTTATTACGAAATTAAAACTTTCACGGCCTCTGTTGTCTTATTAACAATGGTACGACGGAACAGTAACATACATTTTAGCAGTATAAAAAAAAATTGTTATACTCAACAACAACTCAACTCAGCTCTCATTTTTTTTGGGTTAACTGAAGCTAAGCGACGATGCGTTCGAAGCCACGCAACACTTGGATTGAAAACTGACTTTCAAGTGACAGGGGCACACGGACAGCGAAATTTGGCGACAGATTCTTAACATTAGGGTGGCAAAAAGTGTCGTAAGACCAAGCTAGGTTTCCTTCGCAGAAGTTCAAGCTCATTACATGATTCGAACCCACGACCGCCGACGTCACTACCACAGTCAACATTAAGAAAATTTGAACGTTATCTGTGTCTTATATATTTTTGTTTATACATCATCAATGCCATTATCTATCTATCTATCTATTGACTGATACACAAATATTATAACGAGTTTAATTTTGTAAAGCGCTTTAAAGATAAGCAACTTTTATAAGCTACGCGTAGCCGAAGCTTAGCAGCGAGTATAGGCAGCTTTTTTACCATCGCTTAAAAGTTTGCAACATTTTAAAACCACGCGTGACCGACTTTACTTACAGTTGTGCATTCTGTTGGGTTTTAGATTATATCTATTTACCTAAAAGACTTTCCCAATTCAGAAAACTTTGGAGCAACCCTTCAATAACCATCAACGTGGCTTAACCGGCGGCGCCGTCCAAATTTTCAAAGATTATCATAATTTATAAAGCAGCCTTCTTCATACTTGTCTAATTAACAAAATTACTTCGCAAACCACTTGTGTCCTGAAGGGACGGTGAAGATGTTTCAAATGGCCCTTTGATGTTCCACCGAGGTACAATCTTTACTTTGTAAGTGTAAAAACCATTTTGCGTTGCGGAATTGGCCCTTTACAACTTCGGGATTGTGTCGGCATGTTTTAGTACGCTATGTTTTTGAGATTTTTTTGTTTGTTTGTTTACAGTTGCCCTCGGGCGCAGCGTGGTGTTTGATAATTTAGTGACGGTCTTTCTTTACATGTTTCATTTATAACGGATTTAAAATAAGGGAGGCTTGTGTGTTGCCTTTCATCTCCAGCCTTTCGGACCCTATTTGAAATACTCTGTTTTTTTATTTAAAAGGGTTTGTGTGTTTGTACCTCCAAACATAAAAAAACATGTAAAATTCTGTATTATTTTTATCGTGGGGTCTATATAACACTAATTCATGTTTATAATATTATATACGCGAAAAGTATATGAGTGAGTAAGAGTGTGTGTTTCTTACTTCTTCAAGCTGAAAAGTCTCCTAAAATTTGGAATGGAGATAGTTTATACCCTGGATTAAGACATATGCTGCTTTTTATCATGGCAAAGTATAGTTAAAGTAACGGCAAAACCGAAGGTATAGCCACCGAGCGTAGTTAGTTATTAATACAAAGAGCAGTATCAATGTAGGACCGATTTATATCTGTATAAACTGCAATGCGATTCTGCAAATTGTATCTCACTAGGCGAATTCGATTACGTGAACCGCACTCATTTCGACGTTCATCTCCCTTTCACGCAAATCGGCATTCCGCGTGCTGAGAATATCGCAGCGAAGTGAATATGACCAATGAGCGCTCAGTGAGTTTACTAGGGAGTACCGCACACCGTTTTGTTTCGAATCGTTATTATCGGTTTTTAATAATTTCGTATAAAGAGCGTATTAATAGTTAATTTAGTGAAATTATGGTATAACATTGACAAAAAGTAATAACACGTTACAAATTTGGTCTGACAAAATGCGCAAAACATATAGAAAATGATTTGACAATATTGTTGGGCAGAATGAAGTGAACGTCTATAGCCAGAGCCGGCGACCACACCAAAAAAAATAGTTTGTTGACAATGACAAGGTGTCACTAGTAGGGATGCAACATCGTTCATAAAAAACATCGATATCAAAATATCGATGTTTTTGAAATTGAAACATCGATGTTAAAAATATCGATGTTTATGAACGATATATTGATTTTTTTTCGATGTTTTTTATATACTAGCAGGGTTGCCAAATACAGACTTAAAATACAGAGAAAAGACGATTTCTAAAATAAAAATAATTATACATTCATTTTAGTAATGATATCTGACAAACAGTTAGTAATAATATGAACAGTGGTAGAACGACTAAACTTTTTCAAACTAAACTTAAAAAAAAACAAACTAAACTCAAACTAAACTTTATCGGTGTCGAAAGCACGCGAGCCGCGCGAGGTGAGAAAGAAATGGCGCGACTTAAGTCACATGCGCTATTTCTTTCTCTCGTCACGTCACTTGGCACTTGACAGACGATAGTTACGTACATACAAAGAGATGGTGCTCGCAGCTCGATGCAATAAAACATCGTTCAATTAACGATGTATCGATGTTTTCTTGTAGTTCAACATCGATGTTTTAACATCGATGTTTCTCAACGATACCTCGATGTTTTAAAACATCGATGTATCGTTTGCATCCCTAGTCACTACTGTCACTAGCAAGTTTCGTTTCGTATTTCGTAAACAAAACAAAACAATCTGGCAAATACACTAATCGTGTGACGCCTAACAAAACAAAAAAAAAAAAAAAAACAAAACAAGTTGAAGTTGTTATATTTCGGAGTATTTTTTGTGTTTTGAGTTTAAACTTGAACTTTGAGACTACAAAAACCTAATGCCACAGAAACTATCGAGTTATGACGGAATGTTAAGACTCCACATGCTGGGGTTCTCGAGATAGCAACGCTTCGGGAAACCAACGGCTCGGTAGCGCGAAGTAACAAGTGTTACATAATATACCAAATTCGTGGGTGGTGCGCATGCACGTTGCCGTCGGCCGTTTAGACGATTCTAATAGTTGAACATGAGGTAAGTTGAAACTGTATCTAGTTACATAGAGCTTATTCTAGTTTGATTCTAATTCTATTTGGTACCATGTACGGCTAATAATGAACTACAACTTATTACATGCATTTACAATAGTTTGCATCATAATTTCAGCCAGACTACCATGTACCTAATTAGCTATCTATCAGGCATAGCAGGCAGCAGGACATAGGTACTTGCCCTTTATTCTTTTCTCTGAGTAAACAAGACTGGGCAAGAATTGGGATATGTCTAGGTTGTTCAAGTAAACACAATGTAATTGTTGTCTGGGTTATGTTTGCATCTTTCCAACTAAACCAAAAATACCTTATTGTATTTAAAATTCTGATCACTTTAACTTATGGCTAATGCAATATTATTTTTTATAGAATTATAGATTGAGGCGTTCTCTTCTGTTGCAGACACCGACACTGCCACTGCTAGTATGTATCAGTGTCATTAGTTTCATGATTTACAAACAACATAATAAGTAGCCTAACTAGAATAGGACAGTAGTATTAATATTCTAGTACTTGACAAGGTATAAGGTAGAACTATTTTCACACAATTATTAAAGAAACTGCTATAATAATAGTCAAAATTATTTTTTCTTATACAGTTCCAAGAAGACGCAGAACTAGGATTCGGGGCTCAGAGCCACCACCGAGACAGAGTCAGTTTGCTCGAACCACCGAAAGATTCGTGAGGCTGGAAGAACGCCGCATGAATTTAGAGGAAAACAAGGCATCTCTCATGCAAGCTGTTTTAGAACGCTCATCTCAGAGTGAGCATGCATTATTAGAAGCCCTCACCAATGTAGGTAATAGGATGGCTGAGCATAATGAAATTATGGCTGAAGCCTTAAAAACTTTTGGAGAAGGTGTTACAGCCTTATGCGATGCAAATTTAATCTATGATTAAATTAAAATTCCATTTTAATCTATGATTAAATTGGAATTTTAATTACCATAATATCATCATTTTTGTTATACGATTGGATTTAATTATCATTTTTAGACTTTCTAGGTCATATTATAATTTTAAAGTTGATAGCAAAATAATTAATATTTAACTGTTTGTATTTACAACTGTATATCGTGAAACCTGTATGTATCTTATAAAAAATGTTAGTTTTAACTGTTACTTAATATTATAAAAAATCTCTCTGTAAAAGATTTATTTTTTTTAACGATAAGACTGCCTGTTAAACCTATTTTCTTACTGGTACTTGTATTTCTGATAATTTGATATGGGGATCAACAGTAAAATAAGAGAACAATAGAAGATTGCATAAAAAAAAGTGAGGTTTTATTTGCTTCTTCATCCCATAAATATTAGGTAATCTATTTAATTACTTCCTAATATAGACAACAAATCCTATTATCCTACTAATATTATAAATGCGAAAGTTTGTGTGTGTGTGTGTGTGTGTGAATGTTTGTTACCATGTATCACCGTAACTACTAAACCGATATTGACGAAATTTGGAATGGCGATAGCTTATATCCTCGATTAACAAATAGGCACTTTTTATCCCGGAAAAATGTTCCTGCGGGATAACGAGAAGACGCGGGTGAAACCGCGGAGCGCAACTAGTAGAAAGTAAATATTATGACAATAAATATGTTAAAAACTATAATAAATACAAGGGAAATAAAACAAGTTAACTATAATTAATATTATACACTCGGAATATAATAACTTAAATTGTTTTGTAGACTGTTTTAATAACTCACTTACAGTAAAATTATCAGTAAAATACTAACTTTTATTTTGACATTTCAAATCGAGATCGTAAGCGAAATGACACCCGCGTGAAGCGACTATTGTGTTGTTAGAATGCCGATTTGCTCGACAAACCGAGCGTGATCACTTGTGTGTAGTTCCTTGCCCTTGCGCCATCGTTCGGGTGGCGCTGGTGGCGCTGACGGTTTTGTCAGAATACAAATTTGACATCTCGCCGCGAGTTCAGCGCTCACTCCGCTTACACGCAAATTAGTTACAATACAACGCAGAATAGCACTACAGAACTGTAGTGAGCTTGCTCAAATGTTTAAGGAAAAATAGTAAATACCGGGCGTTTCTAGTCGGCGTAAAGTCAAAAGTCAAAATTTGTTTTATTCAATAGGATACATTGTGATCACTTTAAAACGTCAACTTAAAACTAGCTACGCCTGTTCCAACCTCCTTACGCCGGCAAAAAGAACAGGCAAGAAACGCCCGGCAGGTAATTTTGGCGCGAACTCATTGATAATTTTATTCTTATTACTAATTGATTGAATTGGAGCAAGTTCACTAAAATCCCACGTTTTTTTGTCATCTAATAGTCCGATATTTTGCAATTAGCTTACTAATACAATTTATCTTGTTTGTTCGTGCACATTGGGATATGGGAACATGAATATTAACGTATTGAGGTCGGAACAGACGTAGCTAGTTGTAAGTTTGACTTTTTAAAGTATCCTACTTAATAAACATTTACTTTGATTTGATTTGAAATAACCAAAAAGAGCCTCAAGCAAAAGCCAGTCAAATAATTACATAACTCAAACTAAGATTTGATCCCGCAATTGCTAATATTAATGTAAGCGCTGTGTAAACAATCTGCAGAACTTCAAACTACTGTAGCTTTAATATATGCTCGTGGATGACTTAAACTTGCGGTTATTAATGTTTAAGTGGCTGGATTGATGTGAACGGTATGTCTCGAGGCTGCATCTAATGTTTAAATCTCCATAACGGAATATATTATTGCTAAGAAGAGAATATTACCGCGCTAAAGCCTTAGGTAACCTTTAGGCGGCCTCAAACTCCGATGCCAGTTGGCCGTTGGCTTTTTTAACCAACAAAAAGGAGGAGGTCCTCAATTCGACTGTATTTTTTTATGTTCTTTACCTTAGAACTTCAACTGGGTGAACCGATTTTAATGATTCTTTGCTGACTTTTTTCTCTCTTTCTACTTCTTATATCCGGGCCACACTAAGGCCAACGTCAAGAAAAATGTTAATGCCTATATTCGCGATAAATAGTGCGTTAATTATTAACGCTATTATGTGAGTGGCTACACTTGAACGGTCAACGTGAATGCACTTGAATTATCGGCTAACGTCAAACGCCAATGTGAATGCCGTTGTCTAATGTCGTGGCCACACTTATGTCAAACGTCAATCATCGCGCTATTGAACGGCATTTCCCGTTAGTGTGGCCCCAGCATTACAGGGTAGCGTTTGACCACAAGTCTCCTGATTTTAAGAGACGATGTGGTCGAAGGTGGAACCACGCTACACATGGTCTGGGAACTGGCTCTCAAGTCAGACAACCGGAACACACTAAGGCGTTGTTCGGCGACAGATTCTGAGCTTAATATCACCAGAACCCAAATAAATAAAACATACTTGTTAAGGAGTCTTACTCCGAGGTGTAATGAAGTCGATTAAACGTATAGTTTTAACCCGAATACCTCGAAACAAGGGTACAATATAACCCCTGTTTATGGGAGTTGGAATAGTTTAGTTTTATTGTAGGGTTAGGGCTCGATGACCTATTGACGCGAACTAATCTAAAAGTGCGGTAGCTCTGTTTAGCTTGTTTTACATTTACGACAGAAACTTTATCTCCACGTGATTTTTATTACAATAAAACTAGTATGATAATATATAAAAAAACATCTTATTAACACTTTCGGATAATAAGCTGCTTTTAGAAAGAAGCTTATCATCCGAAAGTGGGCTTTAAGTCGTGTCCGTAATTTACATTTTACAATAACACGACTAGTTAGCAAACGGTTCCATGCAAGAGCTATAGCAAGAGCTTGAGCTTATCTTGTTTTGCTATTGTTATTGCGATACCTCCCACGCATGGGTAAAAAATTTTGTAGACAGACAGTTCTTTTTTTTATGGTCAATGAGGTGATCCTATAAATATTCCTTTTATTTACGAGGTACGGAACCCTCAAAAGAACAATGCAAAAAAAATTACAAACAGTCAGATAAAAAAAGAACGTTTACCTCTCGCTCTAGTTAAAATACGGACGAACAACTAATCACAGACAGATAGTAGCCCTCGAAGGATATAACTAACCCACATTAGGTTGATCGATAGCGAGCACTTTAGGGTTAACCCCTGCGGGCGCTAATGGAGGTTCGCGCGCATTTATGCCGGAGCTTTTTTTAATAAAACCTATTTTTGCCACCTGCTGGGAGAGTAGTTCATCAGAGCTTGTAATCGTAGGTTTGTTTGAGCCTTTTGTGACGTTATTTCAAAGTCGTAGCCAGGGACAAAAGTAGCTGATTATATGTGTTTTTATAAATGTTTTTGGATCAGAAATGTTTGGGTTTTTGTACAACTTACAAGGTAGTATTTGACAACAACACAACATACCTGATGTTAAGTGATGATGCGATTATTTATAGGTTGGTGTGTCAGATGACGAAGATAATCGAAAAATTTGTTATTGTTATGTGACTTTTGTCTTTGATTCCCGGCTTCGCTTGGGTAGTTAAAAATAAGGCGGTTCTTAAAAAAATTATATACAAATAACGCTTTCCGTTTTCCCCAAATTTCGAATTTTTCGGTATATTTCCCAAAAAAATGTTTGAGACAATCCTTGCTCTGACAACTACGAACAAAACAAAATAAAAAAAGGTCGGAAATAAATAATAGCAATTAATTTTTACATATACATACAGAAGAAGAAGACGATATGTATGTAAATTTTACAAGGTTAGAAGAAATTCAAAATGGCGGACACCAGCCGCCATTGCAGAATGCCATCTTATTATTACGACTAAAAGAGCTTATTAAAATATATGACTCAACTATTTCCCCACTTGTTTTTAATGAGAGTTCAACTATTCTCTCCTTTTCTTTATTTACACTTGTTTCAGATCTCTTTTTATCTCGCTCTTTTCATTTGTTTACCAATCTACCTGTCACTTTCTGTGTTTATTTTTCCTTTGCAGCCGATATAACGGGGTTCCCAGTATCAAAGACAAGCGCACAACTGTTGCACCTTAGAGCCCTGTTACAAGGTTCGATGTTTTCAATGTATCACGTTTTGTAAATATACACTCGCCTTTTCCTTGAGAGGGTTCTAACAAGTTTGAATTTTGTTTTAGTATTTTGTAACTATAAGGTGTGATTGATTTTATAGTCCGCTTGATCTGAGAGAAACCGGGACACGCATGGGCCGGGATGGGCACGGGCCGGGACGGTAGCGGGCCGGGCTCTGTTTCATTCTTTGAATGGGACGTTGTCTGACATTTGAAGAAACGTTGTTCTAAAACTATACACAGATGGCGCTGACGAGACTTGTTTATATTATTTCGCATTAAATTTGCTCAATAAGGAAGGAAAAGGATCGGAGCCGAAAGAACAAAGCACAAGTAGAGAACAAATAAGGCGCAAAGCTGGTAAATAAAATGTTTATCTGTCAGTGACGTCATTTGCCAAAAACCAACTGTCCTTTCGTGTTTCTTTACGATGCAAAAGATCAGTTCCTCTGTTTTTTACAAAACATTTTGCAACGGAGAGACACAAAGCTAAGCATGACAAATTAGGTAATTTTAATCCATCTTGATTTGCGTGTTCTTGGAGAATCTTCACAATTATGTATCGTCAACGCCATCTATCGGGATTTTTAGGGACTATTTTGTTAATTGGCTGCCAGATAACCTTTATTTGTAAGTATCAAAAACGTCGATATCGGATCGACGTTTTTCATGCCGGCCTGCTCTTTATCTGGTGTGTTTCATACAAATTTAAAGAACCCGGCCCGTCCTTGGCCTGGCTCGCCCCTGTCTCGTCTCGTGCTCGTCCTGGCTTCTAAGTGATTTCATGCTGAAGCAGTAGAGCGGTGAATGGAAGTGAACGTGTAATTTATTAATTGAAGCTTAGCATTTACACCACTTTTTTTGTTTATACACTGTTTTATTTGAAGTTGGCTTTATTAAAAACATAGATTAATAAGTTTCCATTAATAATAATGGATAAGAAGTTTCGCAGATATTAATGTTATATTTACTATCATGCTTTTTTAACGACTAAAAAAACTAAAACATTAGAGTTACATACGTATATCAGGCGGTTTGTCACTTAAAAAAAAACATAGAAAAAATATGACGAAACAAATTAATTCGAGTTTAATGAAAGTTATTAGAGCCAATAAATTGATAGAGGAAACTTAATTACCTCAAATAATATGTACATATGAATGTGCCGTGCTCCACCCACACGGATTTCCTGCTATCCCAGAACTGTACATAAATCACATTAATCTAACCAAATTAAACAGTAAAGTTTGTGTAAGCCCACTCCACTGTAAGCGAGGTTATCAGTCGGTATTTACGTAAGATATTCACTGCAAAAGGTTCAGCCTAGCGTTCAGAATTTGAGAATAATATTTGGATGACCCTGACGTTACCTCTACAACTTTTATACTACTACTACTTCTATTATTAAGAGTTAAAAGTTTTCTGCAAACTACTGGTCTGATTATGAAAATTCTTTCACTTATAGGAAGCTACATAATCCCTAAGATTCGAAAGGCTATGTTTTATTTTGATAAATTAGAGTTGTCAGTAAGAAATCGCGATATTTGAAAAACAAGTTGAAGAGAAATGAGATAATATTATCAGCTTACGCTGGCTAAATCGTTTGATCAATGTTAATGTGATATACAAAGTAATCTTCTATTACTTAAAACGAAAGAACATAGAATCTTTATAGCGCGATAAACAGTAGTGCACGCGAGTAAAACCGCCGGCACAACCAATACATTATTATAAACGTGAAAGGAGTTCTTTCATTCCCGCTGTTTGTTTATTCCCGTTTCACGCCTAAACCGCTTTACAGATCTTGATGCAATTTGGTGTGGAGATAGTTTAAACTCTATGAAAGGGCATAGGATACTTCTTATAGCTGTATGTCACGTGAGTGAAACCGCAGAGCATAGCTAGTTGTATGAAAACAAGAACGTTACTTCCAGTGACACTATAAAGCACTACCTGGGCTATATATCCCAGCTCAAGTACTCCTAATATTTGCATAGTTTACTTTGCACTTAAGCACACTGCATGAGCGTTCGTGTACACTAGTTGAAAGTTCATGTACAGTAGTTGAACGTTCATGTACACTGGTTGAATGTTCATGTACACTAGTTGAACGTTCATGTACACTGGTTGAACGTTCATGTACACTGGTTGAACGTTCATGTACACTGATTGAACGTTCGTGTACAATGGTTGAACGTTTATGCACACTGGTTGAATATTCATGTACACTGGTTGAGAGTGTGTCAGGAACTAAAGTAGGTGCATGTGTACACTTTTAAGTGTCACTGTTGTCACGAAACGTCACCTCCAGGGGTGATGGATATTCCCAACATGAGCTACAGCGTCACTTTTCATCAGCGAATTTTGTGAACAAACTAGATTAAGATTAATTGTTATAGAATATAATAGGAAGTAATATCTAAAACGAATGATTCATTTAAAAATGTATTTACCGTTTACCATGTTGTATTTAGCAAGTTGACTTATCCCAGAGTGTAAATATAGGCGTAGATGCTTCAAGGGCTATGTTTTAATCCTACCTATTATATTATAAATTGGAATAGAGTTAGCTAATACCCTGGATTAACACATAGGCTACTTTTTATCCCGGAAAAAAGTTTCTGCGGGATAACGGGAAGACGCGGGTGAAACCGCGGGGCGCAGCTATTCTGCGTGAAGTTGGTATTTTAAAACAAAAAAATGTAGCTTTTAAATATTTATGTGTCACATGATACATTTTGCATAAAACCTCCACACCCTGCCCGACTTCCGGCTTGTCTATGAAATACAATTCCAAACGCAAATATTTAGGTTTTACCCTTTTCCGTGAGTAGGTGGAGGTAAACATTGTGGTTGATTTCCCGACTACAGCACGCATCTCCCGCGAACACTTTGGGGTGAAAAAACAGCCTTTTTATGCTTCACAAATAACATATTTCTCTCATATTCTTTGTAAGTTACAGCGTTTACGTCGCGCAGATGTTTCCTGTATTATGTTGTTTATAACGGGAAATAATATGTGGAAACTAGAGTAGGAGCTCGCGCGTCGTTCCATTGTTTTTATGACAGCGTTACAGAATCAGGGACGCGGTCAGTCGGGGAAGAGCAGGGCCGGATTTACTTTTAGTGCCGCCCTGGGGCCTCTAATCCTACATCAAAGGGGTAAAGTTTTTAATTTTGTAACTGCAGTGTTTTTAATTTTAAACAATAAAAAATATATTTTAGGATCTTATTTTTATTTACAAACGTTTTCAATACAACACACACACGCACACATACACTACCCACTACACTTTTTAAAACATTTTTGGTAGAAAACTAAAAAAACTAATTTCGATGTCTTGGCCTCCAAAACGAGAGAGCTTCTTTATCAGGAGCAATTTCAGTCCAGTTCAGAGTCTGGAGTCTAATCGTTTGTTTTCAATACCCCTAATTTGTCACTCCTTGAAATTTGACACCCTTAGCGCTAGCTCCTGCTCCAAGTATAAATCCAGCGCTTGTGATTACGGATATGTAAATTTGGAACATAGTAAGTACATATATTGCAAACAAGCAAACCTGTATTCTAATAAAGTTTGCCGACCGCCCCGAGGGAAGGGTTATGTGTCTTCACATGAAATGAGGTTTGTTCTACACGCATACAAGGTTAGATGAGAATTTTCGCTAAAGTAGGTGAATAGGGATGTAGTAAAGGCTTTATTATAAAAGGGATAACTGAGCAATATAATAAAACAAATGGTTTTTAGTTAGAAAAAGCCAAGGGTCACAGGTAAGTATAGGTGCGCGACTCTGAAAGATTTCATTTGAATTATTCAATTGACTAACTTATATTTGTAACTAATCGCAACAACCACAACTCGCTCCGACTTTACTCTAATCCATTCGTCAACCAGCGACTGTCAAGTGAAATGATTAATGTTTGACTAATGTTAGTGGTTTTCATTCGTATTGGAACATAAATGGTTCATCATCATCAGCCGGAAGAAGTCCACTGCTGAACATAGGCCTCCTTGAACGCCACCATGAACGGCTATTAGCCATTTGCATTCATCGGCTCCCTGCGACTCTTACAATGCCGTCGGTCCACCTAGTGGGATGCCTACCTACAGAACGTGTTCCGGTTCGTGGTCGCCACTCGAGAACCTTTCTTCCCCATCGGTTATCGGTTACTAATATTCAATACGAACATAACAATTAATAGCCATAGATTATCCAAATGATTTGATTATTGGCAGTCGCGCATCTTCGCACTGGCCAACAAATATTATTATGTCATGTACCACAATATCCAAAACATATAAAATCAAAAGATCCACTTACCAAAAAGACTGAAAATGTATAGTCTTCTTATGTACCGTTCCTTGGTTTAGCACTCTCGTGCCATTGTCTGTTATTTCATATCCAATATTTTCCCATTTCAACATCGTAGTCTAATACCGTCCAACAATAACACGGTATCAAACAACAAAACAACTCCGTTTATTACACTCAGATTTAAAAATAATACAATTACAACAAGAACATTATTTCAACCCGTCCTTTAAAAACAAATTTAAAATAACCTTACCTTAAGGCCCCGGCCTCACTCCACCCTCGACTGAGACCTCATGCCGAGTCGAAAGTAATGAAAACGTTATAAATATCTACGCATCTTTATTAGGACAATATTTGCAATAGATAGCTCGAGGGCCCTCGAGTATGAATATTGTATTGTCTTGTTTAATATACTGGTTTTATTAACAAGTTCTCCTTAATGTAGGATATATATAGGAGAAAGGTTGACACCCACCAAAGTAGGGGGCTCTTTGCATATTAATTTTACCTCTCTTTTTAGTAATTAAAAACATTGATCTAAATACAGGCAAGAATGAAAAAAAAACATCGAATCTTGAACACCTTCGACGTTACCTACAATCACGAGATTAATCAGTTTTTTTCCAATACCATTACAAAGGAAAAAAATTGCTAATAGCTCCAATTTTCAGTTTCATCTCGGAGTCCACCCACTTCCAACAAGACCAAGCAAAAGATTGGAATCATTACAACCATTTTTCCCTTGTTATTAGAAATATATCTAATGAGATAAGTTGAAAATACATCTAATTTACAGGAAAAAATATCCTTACATTTCATTACACCCATATCGGCGTTAGGGTATCCTTCAGACATCTACGGATCAAAGCCACTGCGACCCAGACCTTTAACCTAACACACCAAAACGTAATGTAACACAAACACTCGTTTCGTTTCAGTGACGGCCCTCCGCGAGCACTGGGACGAGGCTAATGCCCGCGTCCTACAGCGCAAGGCGCAGCTCGACGCGATGCTCGGCGACTCGCAGCGATACGAGGCGAGGCGGCGCGAGGCCGACGCCTGGCTGACGCGCATGGAGACTCGCCTGGCGACCATGACGGCGCCCGGGCACACGGCGGACGTGCTCGAGGCGCAGCTGAGAGAGCAGAAGGTAAATACATCATCATCATCACCACCATAATCAGTATCATCACTATCACTATCATACTCACCATCACCATCGCCATTATCCTCACTATCATCATCATCTGTATCAGTCTATAACGTTCTTTAACGTTGCACCCCAGGCAGTGGCTGCCAGTAGTTGAGAAGAGCCAAAGGCCGGGCTCAGTGGAGTACCTTGAGAGAGGTCCAGCGGTGGACTGACACGTTCTAATGATGATGAAGGACTTTTTTTAACAGTGTATGTTCCTAATTAATAATTTAAAAAAATCATAACTTAAGCTATATTAAAATTTAAAGACATTTCGACGATCGTAGCTAAGAATACTCTCGATCAAGTCTTCAATTAAATAAAAAAAACTCAATCCAATTCTGTTTGGAACCTGCAATGCCACAGACAGATACAACTTATAACACCCTATTTCTTCATCGGGGGTTAATAAGAGAGTAAAATCGGTGTTATAGTTAGTGTGAAAAAGATATCAATTTTCACACGAGCGAAGCCGTGGGAAAGATTCCTAGTCAATAAAAAAGTTAAGTTTTCGAGCTAACGCTCCAAACAGCATTTAAAACGTCCCAGCATTTAAAATTTATTCTTGGTATATAAATATTCTCGAAAGAGCAAAGTTTCCTCGCATTTACACTTCCACATATATATATGGTACGTACACTTCGCGCACCCGGCTCATTTACATAATAGCTGCAGTTTAAACATATTTCATTTGGGGCTAGTTTCGTAATAGCTTGGAAAAACCGACCAAGTGCGAGTTGGACTCGCACACCGAGGGTCCCGTACAAAATTGTTTATTTTGTCATTAAAATATAGATTTTCGGTTATCAGACTTTTTCTTTTACACATATTCTAAGACCTGGCTTCATGCCAAATTTCATGTCTCTAGGTCAACGAAGAGTACCCTATAGTTTTTGATTCCCTTGTGAAATCGCAAAATATGCGACATAAACGATATAAATTTCAATTTGATACCTCAACGCGTTCATAAGAAAAAAAGTCTTGACAGACAGACAGACAACAAAGTGATCCTATAAGGGTTCCGTTTTTCTTTGTGAGGTACGGAACCCTAAAAATGAAGCTCTATATTACGAGCTGTGAAAATTACCCATTGTTAAAGTTACTGCGAAGTTTGTGAAGTGTTGTTATCAAGAAACTGCAGTGCTAGTGCTGGTTTACTAACTTAGTACTTAGTTACTTACTTACTGTGCTTGAGCTAAGCAGAAAGGAATTTAGTTTGTTTCAACAATTCACCTTTGCTTTTGAAACTAATTTTTATTTGGATGCGTGACCAGTCAATGATATTTCCAACTGTAAAAGTAGACTCATAAAATCATTGCTTATCAAGAAATTTGGTGACAAATCATTGACAAATTTTTGTTTCTAGTAAAATATAGTTCGGAGCTTAAGTTCAAGACGACCAAATTATTACTGTCCTTCTCAAAGTTCACACATACATTCTCCTAATATCTCTAAAAAAACAAATACATAAATACAAGGTGACTTGAAAACTTCCTTAATTTCTTTGTTGGTCAAATACTAAACAAATGCAATTTATTGACACAACAGTTTATCAACTAGTCAAAATAGAAATGACAAAAAATAATTAATTAGAAATGCGTGGGCGAAGCATATCGTCGGCTAGCAAACAACACCGCGCAAGTCGAAATTTTGTGGTATTGACTTCTTATTGCCATTAGATGCAGTTTTGACGTGCGCTTCTATGGACCTGTCAGTTCCCAGCGTTTTTACTAAATAGAAGCCGTTAGTTAAAAATTGTAATACACATAAGTCAATAATTTACATGAAAAACATACAGTTACAGTTTTACGTTTTTCTCCTGAAACGTTGCGAAATTTGACTTGCGCGGTTTTGTTAGCTAGCCGGCGATATCCCATCCTTCCAATTAGTAAATGATACTCCACGAGACAACATACGCTAACCCTACACCAATCTCATCCCATATTCAAGCTCACCCAAGTATCAAACAGCCGGTAAGTTAAGTACAAGCCCCTAACTTGCTACGCGAACATAACTCCCAAGTTAATTGGACGCCTCCAGCGAGAGTGTGAGTTTACGGCGAGTAGGTTTGAAGGAGGACGCTAGTAATACTAAAATTATAAAGGGGTACAGTTTGTCGTAAGTATATTATGCTGATGAGGAAGAAAGGTTCTCGAGTGGCGATTACGAACCGGAAGACGTTCTGTAGGTAGGCTACTAGGTGGACCGTCGTCATTGTAAGAGTCGGGGGGAGCCAATGGGTCATCATCAGCCTATATCAGTCGTTTGCTAGACATATGCCTCTCCCAAGATACGCCACTGAGCCCCGTCTTTGGCTCTTCTCATCCAACTACTGCCAGCCACTCGGCGGAAGTCGTCGCTCCACCTAGTCGCAGGGCGTCCTACACAACGTTTGCCGAGTCGCGGTCTCCACTCAAGAACATGTCATAGTATAACATCATAGTACATATTTCACTTATAGGACGGTAAATCCGCTGCGCCCCACGGTGAATTGCTACCCTGTAAGATTTAGCATTTTCTAAGCAATTTCTCTCTTCTTTCCAGTCATTCCACGCCGAGGTGCACCAGTACAAGCACCAGATCGAGCTGTTCGGCCAGCTGACGCAGCGGCTCATCGCAGTGTATCGCAATGATGATACCACACGCATCAAGCGCTCCACCGAGTCGGTCAACCATCGCTACAATGAGCTTAATAATAGGTGACTATGTGTTTTAAATCGAATTATATATGTTTTATAGCAGTCGCGGTTAGCACAGCTGGTTTGGTCGGTCGTAACAAATCAACTAGGTTAAGCAACGCTCAGAACGGCCATCACATGGATGGGTGGCATTTTTAACTGAATGCTGCTTCGCTATATTTTGTACTAGCTGTTCCCCGCGGTTTCACCCGCGTGGGCTACAGTTTATCGCAATAAAAAGTATCCTATGTCCTTTCTCAGGCTCTAGACTATGTCTGTACCAAATTTTATTTAAATCGGTTCAGTAGTTTAGGCGTAAAAGACACAGAGTTACTTTCGTGTTTATAATATTAGTAGGGAAGTAAGGATTAGTCAAAAAGCCTGAAAACTTCGACATTTCAGTGGGCCAGTAGCTCATTCATAATAACGATGTTTGAAGAAAAGCATAATAAAGAGGTTTTGAGTTATAGAAGGGTCAAAAGTGTCACAAAGTGGTTCGTGTAAATATACACTTGACGCTGGCTAGCCAGTTCCTTTGCTAAAACTTGGCTTGACACGCTGCCGCGTGTCTAGATTTGTTCGTACTAATCTAGTCACTTGTAGCGCCATCTATGGAGTGGTTGAGATAAATTTGAAATAGCGCCATCTCTTAGTCGGCTTTATAACTAAATTGAACCATGTTGAGGTAAATAAGCGCATCACTTGACAACGGCTGGAAAGAGTTGGCTGTTTTTTCAAAATAGTATGGTCTAAAAAATCGCAATAAGCTGCAAGTGTTATTTTCCGTGGGTTTTTTGTATGCCTTATGATGCTCTTAATTGTAATCAATTGTAGTACTAGGGTGCAACCGCGGAACACAGCTTGTGTAAAATAAACTGACGCATAATTTTCTTACTCCATAAAATGATGTAGTCAACGAATAAAATATGTAAACCTACCTGTCTTCATTTACATCGTGTTTATTCAATAAATCACCTTTGTTTTGTTATTTTCCAACAGAAAGGCATTTAGTTATTCCTTTATGTTAATTTATATTCATCGTGCCCTGCCTTGGGCAATTAAAACAATTTTATGTAAAGTGAGCACGAATGTTTACTCCCTACATGTAAAGGAATAAGAATTTGGAATAGGGTGGCAACCCCTTTGTTAACACAGATTGAAACCCAAGACAGGTAAAATAATAATATTTTGTTACACCAATTTAGTAAACACCAGTAGACACAAAATCAAGAGCACGGTTATTTAATAGAATGACTGCTTCTTATAATGCCTTATAACACTAAATAAAATATGTAAAGAGACCATTAGTCTAACTTTTGACGATAATTACTGGGTAGGTGGTAAGTCTATATCTAAAATAATTAATTTGTGTAGGCACCTAGATCGATCACTCAGGTCAAGGGCGTTACCAATATATAAGTCATTTTCGTTCAGAAGCCGATTTCAAATTGTAGGATAGAATTATTAAGATCCGTTTGCTTTGTACCACATCTATATCTGTCATTTACACTAATATTATACAAAAGTAAGTTTTGTTTGTAGAGTAGTATTCTCAGGATACAATTTTCAGAAAATTCCTAATATAAAATTCATCAATCATGCGTGCTATATATACCGTCAACCGCCTCGTAGCGAGGCAACGGATGGGATGGCAGTCAAAAGCAGGCCTTATCAAAATTAAAAATAAACCTTGTGTATTAATAACGAGTGTTATATTATTTCCTCTCATAATAACGATAACTTTATTCCTCTGCAGCATCATCGCTCGTGGCAAAGCGCTGCACTCAGCGGTATCGTCGCTGCAGAACTTCGACCGGTCGCTGGAGAACTTCGTGGCGTGGCTCAGTGAGGCGGAATCGTTGCTGGATGCCGCAGAACGGGACCCACATCTTCTAAAGGTAAGCTGTTTATAAGATTGGGTAAGAATAAATCTGTCGCCAAGAACCTATTGGCATATGTTACGGCAACCTCACATGAGATCTAGTTCTCAGTTCAGGCATAGTATGACGCTACCTTCAATCACATCGTCAATTACCCTACTCTGTAAGCTTTTAAAAAAATGGTTCAAACAGAAAAGCACCAGCGCCCCGCACTTTTTTTTAATTTGGCGGATAACCAGCGACATCTCTCGGATTACAATAGAACTACCTCAAATCGTAATAAAAAGTGTTTGTCAGGGTTTTTAAGATACAACGAAATAAACAGCGACATCTATGGAAGGGTGACTGAACCAGCTTCTATTGTCTTGTCTAAAATATAACTTCGCACTTGTATAAAGCGCCCTCTACCCCAATAATTCATTGTAGCTCTGTGTTGTTTTTGGGAACTTCTGAAAGCGCCATCTCTGCAAGGGTAGAGGAAATACATTATGTTTTGTATGACTAGCGACATCTATATTTTGCTTATTGGCATTATTATATCACAAAGCTGTCAACTGTTTTAGTCCCGTTTCTATATTGTTTTTGTTCAGCGCCATCTATGCGGTGGTGGTCGAACTATCTTGGCAGTTAGTAGACAAAACAATTTCTGCAAGGAGTCACGTCAGGTTATTTCCACTTGTTTCCGCTGCAAATATTTGCCCATAGATAGAAAGTACGGTATTTAGATAGGTTTCTGTAAAAATGAATGTCGGGTTCGATTAAACTTTTATTTCGCATCGTCGCCGCTAGAGACGAGTCTACGATAACGGGGCATATATCGCGTTTTATGTGCCATCGGCTTCGGTGTCGAGGCTGCCAAAGCTGATCGCACTTTTTCCCATCTGCAGATGGGACCACTTTATTGCACTTCAGACATCATGTAAAAATAGCTGGTTATTCCCAATCTTCTCCATTCTATTATTCTCACAAGATAATAATAGTCATCATACATTGATTCTCAAACTTCTTCAGACAATTGAAAAAGAGGTAGCTGCGACTATAAATAAAATACTCAAAGTGATCCAGTGATTGTACCTTATTAATTCTTAAACCGAAAATAATTAAATACTTATGTAGATTTATCGATAAAAAGCTATTACTTCCAGATGACATTAAAAAAAGATAAATTATCGGAAGGAGAGAGGTCACTGCGGCGATGTTACTAAAGAAAAACCCAACGTTTTTAAATTGTTACAAGTTACAACTTGCACACAGCGGTCAAACCTGCGGCTTTCCCTTTTCCAGGAACTATTTTTCGGAATAAAAGGTAGCCCACGTGATAACCCAGGTTATATCTATTTCAAATTTTACTCGAGCCCGATGAACTGTTTCAGCGTAAAGAAGCAACAAACATACACCCTCACAAACTCTCACATTTATAACATTAATGTGATGAGACGAATCAGATTTCTTCCCCTTCCTTCCCTTAACTCAGTTACCCGTGATTCCCCATTTAATTTTTTACTAAAAAGTTTCACACAACTAGGTCTAAACAATTCCCCCACCGCAGGGCAAAGCGTGGGGCAGCCGCGGTGTACCGCTACACAACAACTTGCCCGAGACGCGGGCAACTCGGGGGATCTCCCCAAACTTGCGTTTTACATTCGGGAAGTAGGATTTAATTAAATTTTGGGCGTTTACACAGGAGAAAGCAGTGGTGTTTCGTATTTGCTTTTAGATTGGGTTTTTTTATTTTTTATTTCGTTACTTTTTTGGAAGCTAGGCTGTTCTCGCAAAAGTTTTATTTTCCATTTCACTAAAACTGCTTCGTAGCATTTGACCACAGCTTACTTATCTTCAGTGATCTACGTTGTTAATTAAGTTTAACAAACGACCAGAAACCTCAACAAAAATGGATTATTTGATCAGCAGCATATTAAGTTTTGTTCTAGGCACTTAACTGAAAAGGGTCGAATCGAGTCGATTATGATTATAATTATAATAAGAATTTATATGTTCTGAGTGAGTGAGTGTCTATATTTATTAATCCATGATTCCGAATCGTCTTAACGGATTTCAATGAAATTTAGAACAGGCATAGCTTACACCATAGATTAACACATTGGCTACTTTTTATCCCGGGAAAAGGTTCCGACGCGGGTGTAACCGGCGATCGTAGCTATACAATAAGATGTTTAATGAAAAATGTGCGCAAAATCCCGTGAAAAATTCAAAAACTTTTAACAACGCCTGCTAAATGAAGGAACAAAATAAATATTCGTCGTCAAAGACTAATTCCTGAAATATCGTACCTCATATTTTCCCTGAAGATGAACTGTTTCTCCGAGAAAAGCGGGATTTTTGTAATGAAATTGTTGAGATGATCCCGTCGTTGATATTGCGATTATTATTATTCATTTTGCTCGTTGTTTTCATAATATTATTTCTATTAGACACTCGTACTCGTATTTTTCGAGTTTGGTTTTGAATGTTACACTCAAATAATGTTTTTCATTAATACAAATGCTTAGGAAAACTCATCATTATTAACCAATTCCCCTTTATTGGGGCCTTTTTTCAGAGGCTCAGGCAGCGTAAAAAATAAAATAGTTAGTAATTATAAAGATATTTCTCATAAATATATATCGGGTAATCGTCTTTGGGCCGCCTTTTGTGACACTTACCAATAAGTTTTATTGTTGTTTTAGTTTTACACATCTCTTTATTTTGGTGTACCAATAAAGAGTTAATTTATCTATCTAAGATTCTAAGCCATTCATTGCGAAGATGCAACTTGAATACTAAAACTCATACGTTCCCCGTACCTATTGCAGTTGAGAGAATGTACCTACACGTTAGCCTTAATTCATCTAAAATTGCTTCAAAGAGCCCCCTTGCTCACATTATATACAATTCCCCGGATCCTTTCAAACTTCCTCTTTACCAACCGCTATAGGAACAATCGCGCTCCGTCAAAGCCTTAATAACCTTCTTAATATTTCTTGGAAACAATGTACATCCTATTAAAGTAATCGAAGTTGCTCTTAGCGCTGTGCTAACGTGTTATTATCTCCTGGTACTAGCGTTGCCTGCGGTTTCACGCGCATTGAATTTTCCGCATGAACCTTGCATTTTTTTTTGGCATAAAAAGTAGTCTATGTCTTCTAATTATTTTGCCGGCGTAAGGAGGTTGGAACAATCGTAGCTAATAGTCTTATGTTTGTCGTTTTAAAGTGATTATACGTATCCAACTAAATGTAAATAAGGTGGACAGTACTTGCATTACAATAATACAATTGAACTCAATGTTTCTTTGTTGAGTGAAAGAGGGCGAATCAAGAAACACTCTTATTTTTCATAATATAGTAGCGATTGCCAACTTTTAAACTGCCTGAGCAGATCTGAGGGTAGCGTGGTATGCAGCAATAATGTTGAAACCGCCGCGGTGTTACTGCTGTAGTATAAAGTAAGAGAAAGTCTTCTGTGGAATTTGTCGCCACCGCCACCGCCATAACGGTGATTTGTGGGGGTGTGTTGTAATAAAATAAATAAGAAACACAACCACTATTTACATAGTAGACTACATTTTCGCTTCAGCTTCAGCTTTGGTTTTTCTGATATTTTGCTCTAAAGCGACATATTATAGGTTAGTGGTAGTGACGTGACTTGAGAACTGTAGGACGTGGTTTGAATACTATTATGAGCCCGTCGACCGCATCATCGCTTGGCATCAGGCGAGATAGTGGTCTTCAAACTTCAAACACTATAAAAATAACGGTTTGCACTCCGGGAGTGCCGGCAGAAGTGAAAACTGCAAGCGCCCTGAACCAGCAGGAGCAGACATACATTTTCGCCGCGTGGTAGAAAGAGAGGGGGATATGACTTCCTCTCCTACGCCGCGCCGGCGGTTTACTCTCCCTCCGTCTTACGAATTTTCGATCGGGAGTTAACATTTTTACCCATGCCAAATAAAATCCCAACGCCGCTACAGAAGTTTTCACTTGCAAATACTGAAATTTATAAGTACCGCAACTCGTTCTACTTTTGCACAAGACACGTTGACTCCCAACTATGTACTCGTATATGCAAAACTTAACAAAAATAGTCCCTCTTTACTATGATTATGTCAGCACCGCCATATTGCCAACCAGTGGCAGTACTTTTGGACAAAGATGCCGCCTTTTGTATTCTTTAGGTATTGTAAGTTTATGAAAAGATATTGAACGTGAGCCAAGGGTCAGACAAATACTTTTACAAAGTTACCTACTTCTTGAATACTGTGGACAAAGTTGTAGAGTTGTTCTTTGTAAGTTTTTGCTTGAAGATATTGTTAGAGTATTTTATTGAAAGACTAGCTGCACCCCGCGGCTTTTTTGCTGTCCCTACAGAACCTTTTCCGGGTTAAATAGGAACCTATATAGGGATGTAAGCAGCTAGGGTGGTAAATTCGTTGAGTCGTTTTAACGAGGTGAAGTATCAATCACACTCACTCAAAAACTCTTGCATTCATAATAGTGTTTGTTATCTGGAAGGAAATGGAAGACATCTGTCCAGTAGAGGGACAGTTTATATTTAAAAAAAAAAGTATAAAAAATTGTGATACATCTTTTGAATTAAAAAGAGGTAATTTCGGACCAGTCTCTCAAGCAAAGCAGAAGTTTTTCAACTGTGTTTACATTTAAGTGTTGAATATTTTTTAAGTTCTTAAATTTGACCCTAAATCTCCTGATGTTAAGCGACGATGCGGTCGAAGGTGGTGTCACACTACATCTGGACTTGAAACTGGTTGACTAATGAGGTTGTCGGAACACGCCGATCGTGGTTCTTGGCGATACATTTCTACATTAAAATGTCTCTGTATTTTAAGTGAAATGTAACGCGTCTTTGAGTTGTTTTAAAAGATCTTTTTGAATTAATTTTGATTTGCATATTTATCTTTCGTAATGTTTAAATGTTTTATTAGGTTTAATAAGCTTCAAATATTTTAACAATGTTTACATATAGTATCGTGTGTTATTTTGATGTTAATTTAAATATTTCTTTTACAGGTAAGTTATCCAACTATTCGTCTAGTGACTAGGTAAGTCCTTATTGGTATAAAACATTTTCATATCACTTGTTTTCTCTACACCTGAGAAGAAAATTTGTAATATAGGATATGACGGCCGATGAGGCATAAAGGGCGAACAGCAGGCTGCGAATCATACGGTAACGGGTTTGATTCTCGCTACAGGGTAAATATTTCTGCATTATAAAGAGTGCAAGCTAGTGTTCTTTAATCCACTTAGTTTCTAATACCCCTTGAGGGTAGTAGCTAGCCAGATGAGCATGCCCCACCACCATGCTATGGGTTCATGAGATGTCACATCCATACATTGTCACAACTAAACCGCTGAAGCGATCTTGATGAAATTTGCTGTGGAGATAGTTCAGACCATGAAAAAGGACAGACGATATTTTTTATTACGATAAAATGTAGACCGCGAAGGTGAAGCCGCGAGGCACAGCTAGTCCTACTAATATAATAAATGCGAAAATTTGTGTCTGTAAATATTTGTTACCCCGTAGCACCGTAATTACTAAACCGATTTTGATAAAATTTGGTATGGAGATAGCAGATAGGCTTTTTATCCCGAAAAAGGTTTCTGCGGGATAACGGCAAACGCGGGTGAAACCGTGGAGCGCAACTAGTATACTATAACTAGGATGAATAGATAGTCAATGAAGTTGATACATAAAATATTTCAGTACTGCATAACATCAGTTCCTAATGAATCGATTTCCGCTAAAGCTCTTGTAGACACTTCCTGTAACGACAGTTTAATGTCCTAACTTGGTTCAGACAAGTCTAGGTAGCACGAAATCAGGTGCCGATCTCAGTAACAGGTGCGGTGATTAAGTGAAGCCTCGCGGAGTTTAAATTGTCGACATATCAAGGCAAGTAGAGACCGAATTACACTGGGAACTGAGAGGTGTCGTATTGTTTTGTATTTACTACAATATGTTACTTATAGGTAGGTGAGAGAAAAGTTTTGATTGGGCAGTTTGCTTGAAGTTTTATAAAAATATGGTTTCCTAGTCGCGTCCCGCGGTTTCACCCGCGTCTTCCCGTTATCCAGTAGAACCTTTTTCCAGGATAGCAAGTAACTTATGTCTTAATCCAGGTATAATCTATCTCCATTTCAAATTTCATCAAAATCGGTTTAGAAGTTACGGTGATACGTGGTACTTTTTATCCCGGAAAAAAGTTCCTGCGGGATAACGGGAAGACGCGGGTGAACCGCGGGGCGCAAATTAAATCGACATGAAAAAGAAATCACTTGAAAGTCTTGAAACCAAAGACAAATTCACGCGACGTTTGCGGCGTAGCAAGTTGGAAATACACGTGTCTCTTTTGTTAGGGGGGACGTTCCGAGACACTGTGTTTTTTCCGATAAATTGAATGCCAAAAGTTTTCCTGCTGAGTTTTCATCTATTTGGAACATTGCATTTGGTTAGGAGAAAGTGATTTGCCTGCTATTGATTGGTACAAGCGCGTTCCCACTGCTGGAATTTAGGCCTGTGCTTTTTGTTATGGGGTCAGATAGGAAAGAGAATTCGAGACATAACCACAATTTAAATATATTTATCTCCTAAAATACTCGTACTCGTAATCACAAAAACGTCAATTTAAAAAGAATAGGTACGCCTGTTCCTTTATACTTATACCGGCAAAAGCAAGAAACGTTTGACGGGTATTTTTTTGAGCGCAATCACATTAACAATTTGTAGGAATTTTTCCACCACAGTAGTTGTATTGTAATGAATGTGGCTTAAGGAATTCCCTCTCTCTTGATGAAAAGTAATGATTAAGATTCAGAGGACAATAAAAATGGAAACGATCACACCAGACCTCGTCATTTTAATATAAATTTCATTGGCATTTATTTCAAGGTTTCTTCAACTAGCCATTGTTTTAGAAGCTCATAAAAAGCCTTTAAAATGTAAGCTCCGTCCAGACAAAAGGCGTCAACGGCAATTGTCACGCAGTCATCGTTCCGCTCTAACAAGGGTGCCCTATCCCAGAAAAGTACCAAAAACGGTAAAATTTTAACGGTATTTAATTCCGGTATAAAATTACGGTACTGTCATAACAGCCTTTTCGTTTAGTGCTGCTGTGACGCTGTTTTTAACTTGTAAAATGAAAACAGCGTTGTGACAATTTTTGATGGAAACAAACTTAAGTAGGTATATATTGTTTCTTTTTTAAATTACGTAACATTTTTACCCTACAATCCAAACAATAATAATATTATTACAATATAAATGAGAAAGCAACTCTTTCTGGCGGTCTGCTCGTTACCATTTCTCCGCCTAAACCGCTAAACAGATCTTCATGAAATGTAGTATGGCGATAGTTTAAATCTTAAAGAAGGACATAGGATACTTTTTTATCGCGATAAACTATAGCCACGAGAAGTGAAACCGAGTGGAACAGCCAGTACTATTATAAACGAGAAAGATTATGAGCAAACGTGTATGTTTGTTAATTTTGCACGGATTTGAGTGAAATTTTGAATGGAGCCTATTAAACTCTGGAGTAACACAATGGCTACTTTTTATCCCAAAAATAGGTCCCTGCGAGATAGCGAGAAGTCCGCGGGGTGCAGCTAGGTGTATTATGAACTAAACAACAAAATATGTAGACAAAATAACCGGAAAGTTTTTATATAATAACAAAAAAGGATACTCAAGATCATGTTTGAATATGAAAGCAATAACTTATCCCATTTCTTTCCCAGTCCGAACGATCTTCCAGTCAAGTCGACTGGAAAACTTATAATTCGTTCCAGTTATGGAACATTTTGGGACATTTCCGGGATGGAAAATAATTTCCCATTTTTTAGAGAGCCTCTCTAATTTCATCTAATAATTTTGGAGTGCGGCTATAACGGAGGCGCTATTTCGGAAGTGTAATGATTTAGGTCAACTTTGTTACGCTCGGGAGAGGGTCGGGATCACTTCAGAATATATTTCACTGACTAAATACTGTGTAAATATATCTGTCATAGTCACAATTACTGAAAATAATTTTCTATCTTGAATAACGCTCATTTTATTAAACTTTATAAAATGAAAATAAATAAATTAATTCTTTAATTTCATTTTCCAATTTGACACATAGTCAAACAATAAAGAATGCGGAAAAATATCACGAGGTTGAAAACCGGTATTCAATAAAAGAATACATCAAAACAAATTATAAGGTCCCCTCCACACGACACGTGCCGAAAACGGCCCGTTCATACATAATGCGCATACGGGCCGAACGCACGTTAATATTGACGCGGCCTCCGATCAAATAAAACAGTAGATACGTCACCAACGTCGCGTCTGTCTAGGGCATAAATCAACCGCATTGAACTTGCAAGTATTACAGCTTTATAATTGAGTTTAACTAACTCAGAGACCCAAAGTGTGCATTGGCCTTCGAAATGAGAGAGCACCACTTCTCTCTATCAACTTCGATTATTTTTTATTTAAACAATAGTTAAATAAAAAAAAAACATCGCAAAAGTAAAGAAAGAAAAAGAGGGAGAGATAGACCAAAGAGGATATACATAGACCAAGTCAAAGAAAGGATTGGCGTCGTGTACCAAGAGGTCAAAAAGATGGCCGTGGATCGAACAAGATGGGAAATGCTCCACCGACAAGACCTCTGCTTAAAAAATATACAGGCTCTTTTAAGGAGGAAAGTATTTTTCATCCCGAATTACTTTTACATTATATTTCTTCATCCCCATTAATAGGCAAGTATTTTTTCATAGTCTCGCTTGATGGTATAAGTTCAGTATTCCTTCAGTCTTGACAAATTATACTTATCGGGAAACGAAGCCGCTGGCAAGGTGTTTTACACAGTGTGCTATACTTCAAGTTGTACCGAAATGCGAGCGTACGTGTAAAAATAAAGTAAATCCCGATATGTTTAGGCAGTGTCACATCTTCTTACATTTGATTTGTCAAGGACGTGCCGCCACGGACGCACCTGCGTACCGGTTATGAGATATTGGATTTTGTTGATGTTTGCTTGATGTATGCCGGCCTGAAATGAAACAGGTCTAGTTTAGTATATTTGGTATAGTCTCTTTTATAATACTACTAGCTGTTCCCCGCGGCTTCACCCGCGTGGGCTAAAGTTTATCTCGACTACCAAAGTACCAAATTTCGTCTAAATCGGTTTAGTAGTTTCGGCGAGAAAGACAGACAGGCAGAGTAACATTCGCATTTATAATATTAGTAGGGGAGTAGGGATAATAGGGAAGAAGGGATAGTCTCTTTTATGATACTATCTAAGGATACCTGTTTTAATCGCGTACACATTATAGTGATAAAATAAAAACTGGAAATGGCCACTTTTATCACCTAGGGGTAAAAAATTAGCTTACAACATATTCTCAGACTTACCAAATATATACAAAAATTGGTCACGCCGTTTTGGAGTTCAATAACACACACTGTGACACAATATTTTTATATATTAGAAGATTATTTGTGTTGGTAAGTTTTAACCTCAGTCTCACCAAAATCCATAAAATACGTCTTCAACGTCAAAGCCCATCTGACAAGTAACAGACGGTAAGGGCCGGTTTTATAAACGTCCGTTAGTTAAACGTACCAAATTTCGGTAAGATTGATCTTATTATCAAATTTTTCGTATGAAAAATTTGATAATAAAAATAGAGCGATGGTGGCCGAACGGTTAAGCGTGTGACTTACAAGACGCCGACACCAAATTCGAATCATCTCGGACCCGCACCTATGACTTAATAAGTATTTATGTCAAATACATTTATTACTTCAAACTAAAAATAACAAAGAAATAAAAACAAATAAATCTAAACTAATAACTAAAATACATTATTAAAAGAAGTCCCTTTAGGCAAGGTACCGAAGATACTGGCAGCGTTCCCCCTTTGAATGGCTAATAAGTTATATGCGGATTTGCCATCGCTCAAAACGGTGAAGCAAAACATCGTGAGGAAACCGGCATGTCCAAGAACTGCAACATTCAAGGGCATGCGACATCTACCAACCCGCACTGGGCCCGCGTGGTACATTACAGCCCATACTCTCTCTCTGAGAGAAGGCCAGAGTCCCAGCAGTGGGAACGTGAAAGGCTGATAATGATGAGTAATAATAACATCAAATTTACCGAAATTTGGTATGACGTTTAACTGACGGACGTTAATAAAGCCCGCCCTAAGAGTACCGGTCTAGTTTACCTAGATTAAAAATAAAAACGTGCTTCCTTTACTAATTAGCAGTTAGGCCGCCTGTTGTTGGTCTTTGTTCTAGAATTAACTGTACAATACAGGCCCTTTGCTATTGTGTTAGTGCTAATGGGAATACAGCCACTTTTGTATTAGCCGCTTTGTTTATCTCATGATTAATATCGTGGAACTATGTCAAAGTTGTGGCACAGATAAGATGATAGTTACTACAGTTGCTGTTGGAGCGAATAGTTTATGACATTTGTTAGGGGAAGGTAATTCTTGTGTACAGTTGTTAGTTTTGTCCCGCGGTTTCACCCGTATGAAACTTAACTTATCGCAGTAAAAAGTGGCCTATGTTCTTCGCCTGGATTCCAACTATGTTCATACCAAATTTAATCACGATCTGTAAAGCGGTTAAGGCGTGAAAAGGTAAAGAACAGACAGGGGACAGAGAGTCGCATATTAACCGACGCAAAATAGGAGATTTTTAAGGTAACGCTTGTATTATTTGTCTATCGCTACATAGTCTACAACAAAGTCACTTCCCGCTGTCTGTCCCTGTGTATACTTAGATCTTTATAACTACGCAGTGGATTTTAGTAAAGTTTCGAGCAATAGATAGAGTGATTCAAGAGGAAGGTTTGTATGTATAATACATTCATATTATAGTACAGAAAAGCCGAAAAATTCAAAGATTTGTAAAATACTGCAACATAATAGTAGTATCTACAAATCTACATTGCACCCGTGCGAAGCCGGGGCGGGTCGCTAGTTTTATATATTAATCAACTTTATGTAATTCCTATTTCCACTGAATTTACTTACATGAAATTCCCAAACTATGCCACAGCAGATAAACGCCATAGATTAAACGCCATTCCTCACATACCGGCGGTAATCCGAGACGCGAGCACACACTCACACACTCACACACACATGTACAGTGAGCGACAAAACGAGCTGATCATCATACATTATCCAAAGGTGTCTAAGACCGTCAATATTTTCTTTTTAGGGTTCCGTATCTCAAAAAGATCAAGACATTTTTTCTCAAGAACGCGATAGGTATCAAGTTGAAATTTACACCCGATTCTCGGCTTGATTTTATTGGGGACTTGTTAGGTGATTTTTGTCGTTGACCGTACAAACACTCACACGTATACAACTGCACACACACACGTTACACACGAGGCGAGCGCAGTGTGAAGGCTGCCTTCAACACGCGCGAGTAGCTGCCCTGCCTGCGCTGAATGTTCTTGTGCGCCCGTGTGGAACCGCCTTTAGCGAGATTGATGAGTGGCGGCGATAGTGGAGGGCGGGCTTTATTTTAAATGTATTATGTGTAGATTTTGTTTCTGTATTGGTTACTGTGATTCATTTGTAGGTGTTTTTTATTAACTCCTGACGAAAATGTGTGGGGGGGGGGGGGTGTTATACAGTTTGTGGCATCGCAGGTCCCAATCAGATTTTGTTTAGTGTTTTTTTAATTTTTAATTACAACCGTTCCCCGTAGTTTCACCCGCGTGAGCTACAGTATATCGCGATAAATACTATTATTTGTCCTTCCCCACAGTTCTAACTATCTCTGCATTAAATTTCATTTAAATCAGTACAGTAGACAGACAGAGTTACTTTCGCATTTATAATATTAGTAGGGATGATGTAGTTTGATGAGCTCGTAGATGAGCGGAGCGGAGTGTCGTGTTGTGATCAAACGCTACCTTGTAAATTGTAAAGGAAACCCAAACATTACTGATCTAAAACAATTTGGGAAAATCGAGTATGCTACGTTTGTTGCTGACAGTACCTACTAATTGATGTTGTTAAACATTTTCGTCCCCCTGGCAATGCCAGGGCAGGTTCCTATATAATATATATATAGCAGAATATAGCTGAAAAGCGTTATAGTAATATTAACTTGTTGACGCGGGAAGTAGCCACGGAGCCAAGTCCTGCGCTGAAGTTTGATCGATGTAGAGAAGATCGAACGGTCCCGATGATAGATGGCTTTATTAAATTAAAGGTTTGCTTTGCGCCGAGATTTATTGCCTGTCATCTATATTGTATATTAACTACGCAAATTTCACTCTATTTATTTTAGAGGGTGTTTTATAGATGACTAGGTGTTCCCCGTGGTTTCACCCGCGTGGGCTACGGTTTATCGCGATGTAAAGTAGTCTATGTCCTTTTTCAGACTCTAGACCAGTGGTTCTTAAGGTTTCAGTAATAAGGGAACATTGACAAACTTTCTGTCTTGCCATGGACCACCAACTGTTGGAGGTAACGTGTCCTCAGCTGACTCTCTTAGATTGCGACGTGCCGCACGACGTTGTGTCGCTCGCTGTCTCTTATTCAATATTTTTAGCATGGCTTCGCGGACCCCTTCTGGTGCTACCAGGGACCACCAGTGGTCCACGGACCACCGGTTAAGAACCACTGCTCTAGACTAACCAATTTGGGAGGTTGGAACAGGTGTAGCAAGTCTTTCTTTAGTTTGACGTTTTTAAGTGATCATATTTTATGTATCCTTTTAAGTAAAGAATTTTTGAATTTAGTTTAAATCGGTTCAGTATTTTAGGCGTGAAAGCATAATATTAGTATGGATTAAGTAACTTCTTCTCGTGAACGGGTGCTGCTTGTGGGGTCTGGTCTGCTTTGGTTGTGATCCCGCAACTCATTAATATTCATGTTCCCATATCCCAATGTGTACAACCAAACAAGAGAAATCTTATTAGTAAAGCTAATTAAAAAATATCGGACCATTAGATGACAAAAAAAAGCTTGGGATTTAAGTGAACTTGCTCCAATTCAATCAATTAGTAATAAGAATAAAATTGTCAATGTGATCGCGCCAAAAAAATTACCTGCCGGGCGTTTCTTGCCTGTTCTTTTGCCGGCGTAAGGAGGTTGGAACAGGCGTAGCTAGTTTTAAGTTTGACGTTTTAAAGTGATCACAATGTATCCTATTGAATAAATAAATAAATTGAAATTGAAATTCTGTATTTCCGATGTAATCTATCTGATATACCTATATAGTGGTACAAGTCTTTATTTCCACCATCCACATATGTCTAGTTCCAAATCAAACTGCGCGCCGTCCGCATCAACAAATAGCGTCTTCAATCCAAAAGCCTTCTTTGATCTGCGAAAGCGATCCCTTCTGCCCTTAATTTTGTTTATGGTTGGATTAAAAAGGATGTTCTTTGTGATTTTTCTTAACTCGGCGGTCCGGAGGGAGGTCCGCTGTAAATATATTCTTAGTGAATGTTTAATATAATGGCGGAGTGGGGGAAAGGTTCATCCCACATTTTACGCGGAGCTTAAATATAACATCTAGACGCGGTTTTGGGGATTTGCTTTGTTAATAAGATTTTTTAGTTAAAGTTAATCAGCTGAATGTTTAACGTTAACAAGTTCATTCACTTTTTTATGATCCTGAGACATTTATACACACTCATTCACATTTGTAATGTTAGTGTAATTAGTGCGATGTCATTTTCATTATTCTTACGTTCCCACTGCTGAGACTCGAAACCTTTTCTCTAGGTATGTAATTAACTTTTTTTTCTATTTATTTCTTACATGTTAGCTTTCGATCACAAGTCATCTGATGTTAAGTGAAGATGCGGTCAAAAATGGCGCCACGCTAAACTTGGATTGGGAAACACCGATAGGTCCTTGGCGACAGATCCTTAACATGACGGTGGTAGCTAGCCAGGCGAGTACTTGGAAATGCTCTACCACCAAGCTATGGTTTCATTACGATGTTTGCCTTCACCGAAAGCTCAAGCTCATTGTATGATTCATACGGACCGCATGCCGACGTCACTACCAGTGAGCCATCGCTTCAAACAAAAAAGAAATAGCAGTCAAACTGCGCTAGAATTTGAGGACCAAAACATAAAGTAATTGCAAAAAAAAAGACACAGTAGGTCCAAAAATAGTGCCTATTCTGATATAACTCGACTTAAACAACCCTTTCAAACCTCGATCGTTATTTACGAGTACGTAAAAGATGAACGTAAATAGCCGCATCTCGCGCGCTGCACTCGAAAATACCGTAAGTACCGGAATAAGTGAAATACCGAAATACCGCCACTTGAAATGCATTATTGTACCGTCTGCGGTACCGATTTAGGGATGCTCTATTACGCGTATGGTACTTGTGTATCGATTTGAGATATTTTTTCATTATTTACTGTTTCTTGCGGTTCTACATTAAAACCCTAGGGTACCTTAAAACAACAATATTATGAACATAGGATACTTTTTATTGCGATAAACTGTATTCAACGCGGGCAAAACCACGTAGAGCAGATGGTAAAACTTATATGGCAAAAGAATACCAAAAACTGACCGGACACGTTTAACAATAGCCCCCGCCTTTTTCCTTTTTCATCAAGTCCGTATATTTAAGCGACGCACGCGGTCCGGCAGTAAATCGGTGATTTACGATCTCTCGATTATACTATCGTATACCGTGCGGAACTAGTCGTATATCAGAATAGGACCCTGCGACGTATATGTGCGCCGAACGTATGGGCGGCGGGAATATGATGACCTTTGTGTTCCCAAGGTTGGCCAAGGAAATGTAATTGTTGTAGAGGCAAATGTACTTTTTTTTTAGTACTGAAAAAAAATTATAACGCTCTCTCAATTCAACTTTTTTAACTAAATTTTACCTGAAATTTTTTCTCACAAAGAACATTAGATAAACTAAGTAATTAAGAACTAATAATTTCGAAACTTAGTCTAAAATAATTACTTACGTACATTCTTGATAAAATCTATAAAACTAAACGAAACTTATGTTACAAAACCAACATAACGCAAAAGGCAAAAAACTCTAAAAACATTGAAACCCAACTGAAAACACAAAAGTTGGTTCCCATTCGCACCCGATCGACACAACCAAAACAACGCGCCAATAAACTTCCCTATCTGTATCGAAGCTCCTGAAAGTTAGACACGCGCGAAAACCGCCTAAAAACCGCCCCCGGTGCGTCGGTGCAGAGAGGAGATGCAGGCGTCGCGACGACTCGCGCCAGTCGACCGGCGGCCGCCGAGCGCGTCAGTCGCGCGGCATGTGACGCTCCCCGCGCGCCATGACGGAGGCGGCGGCCAGGCCCAGGCCTCCGCCGCCGCGCAAGCCGGACTCGCTGACCCTCGCGTACCCCGCGCGCGCCTGGGAGGACCCCCCGCCGCCCGCGCCAGAACAGAAACCGACCAAACCAAAACAAACCACGCCGCTCAGAGACGATTTCAATGCGTTCAGCCCGTACGCCGCTCCGGAGCGGAGGAGGCCCCACAGCGTGGTCGCCCCGCGGCCCAGCCACCAGCTGGCGCGGCGGCCGCACTCGATAGGCTCCGTCGAGGATGAGTGGCCGCCGGTGCCGCTGCTGGCGCCCGTGCCGCGCCGGCCGCGGCCCGTGCCGCTGGCCATGCCCCGCTCGGGGTACACTCTGCCGTCCTCCCGAAGTGATTACCAGTTGCAAAGACCCGCGATTATGACAAACGGTTATGGTGCAGTGCCGCCGTCCACCTCGCGCCGGCTCTCGTTGCCGGGCGGAGTGCAGAACCCGCCGAAGACTTCGGCCACCTTCCACGGGCTGTCCGCCCTCCTGGGCGGGCCGCCCGCGCTGGGCACCCCCGGCACGCCGAGCACGCCCGCCGCAGTCCGAGAGGCGGTCAGGCATCTCCTGATGCAGCCTCGCAACGGGTTCCCCATCATGGACCACAAACTGTCCCTCTTCATCGAGATATTGGACGCTCAGGAGAGATTTTCACAGGTGGGGCTACCCTTATTGGATCTCGAAAGTTTTATATCGGTTACGGTAAGGAATGTGTGCAATATCATAGTCGTAAAGTTCAGCGAGCCGGTCGGGAGTCAACGGAAATTGGATGTAATGCGTAGAATTATTGCACAACCGGAGCGGAAACAAACAAAGTTCGTAAACAAAAAGCGGATTTGTGTACGCGAAGTAATTTAATTGTAATAAAGGCGCTCCCGCGTCGATTATGGGCCGTCGCGTTCTAAACAAGTCGCGCCCGCGACACTCGATACGTTATACGTTCGTCGGCTGCTGTAAAGGATAATGTAAATTTCCGTAATGTGGAGATTGAGCGAAGTTAGGCGAGTTTTCCAAAGTTCGCTCTTGTCTCAATCATGCCGCTTCGTCGCGAATTTATAATGTTTACATGACTTTATTGAATAATCCATTTGGGAGAGAGTGGCGGCGACGCGCTGCAGCCGACTGCGAACAAACACTTAAAAGTTTCACGTGCGAAGTGCTTCGCTCTCGAACTTGGGAATTATATTTAGTGTGTTTTCAAACGGGAGTTATGGAATACACGAACGTTTGCAGCGATTCGTTAGGAGCCTAGTAGCACGCAGGTTGTATTCATAATCCAATGCTATATGGAGTGCATGTACATTTTGCTGTTACGGAAATCTTAATAACGCACATATTATAACGAACTTTATATATACTATATAAATAACTAGCTGTTCCCCGCGGTTTCACCCGCGTGTGCTACACTTTATCGCGAAATCCTTTCTTAGCGGATGCCTACGTCATAACATCTACCTGCATGCCAAATTTCAGCCCTATCCGTCCAGTGGTTTGGGCTGTGCGTTGATAGATCACTATGTCAGTCAGTCATCAGTGAGTCACCTTTGAGTTATATATATATAGATAACCTTACCTGAAACCCCCACAATTAAGGCCTTTCAAATAAAAAAACTGAATATAATCCGTTCATGTGTTTGGGAACTAAGACGCCACAGATCGGCACACAGATACACGCTACAAACATATAACACTCCTCTTTTTCGTCAGAGTTTGTACATAATATAGAACTCGTCTTGACGCACGAATGAATTTGTTTAAATAAATTATGTTTTGATATTTGAATCAAAATACGCATTCTAGCAAAAATATTCAATAACGCTAAAGTTAGCTCCATTGTCGGGCAATAATTAGTCGGTGCATCTGAACGAACGAAAACAGCCCAAAAACTTACGAATCAATAAACGCAAATGGACACGAAATCGAGCGCAAAGCGATTAAATTAACTTCATGAATTGGTCATCAATTAGAATAAAATTAAGTTTAACTTCAACGGGGTCTGCGATACTGAAATAATATTCGTTTGACACGGATACAAAATTCAATTAAAAAGTATGATTTCGCTGAAACACTCGCGCCGAAAGAAGTGGGGGGTTACTTCCCCCTGGCTATTGTAGGGTTAAAATTCATGGCGCCTCTCACTTGACCCGCTTTCGAAGGAGGCTTTTGTTTCGATATGAAAAATTACTGAAACACTGAAAATGTAAAATGGACGGACTTGAGAGAATTACAGCTTTGTTCCTGAAATACTTGAAGGTTTTGACCTTGATTTTGTAGAATTCGCAATATCGCCCCTTATTGTGTTTAATAAAAAAATATTCCCTCTCCATTCATTCCTTGTAATTTATTGAGCTAACAAAGTTATTTTCATTTGCCACTTAAGTGTTATCGTAAAGTACTTTCAGAGAGTTATTAAACGGGTTCTAAGAATAATAATTACGATCTTGAGTTAAACTTATCTAACGCTTAAAATAAAACAAATGAGTGAATGTTGTAACTATAAACGATAGGCGCTTAGCGACAAATTTTTAACTTGAGGATAATAGTTCACATTTCAAAAAATCTTTATTTTTACATAAAATATAATCACTTTAAAACGTCAAACTTAAGATTAGCTACGCCTGTTCAAATCTCCTTACGCCGGCAAAAGAACAGGTAAGAAATGCCCGGCAGGTAATTTTTTTGGCCCGTACATATTTACAATTTTATTCTTATTACTAATTGATTGAATTGGAGCAAGTTCACTACATACAATGCCAAGCTATTTTTGTCATCTAAATTGTCCGATTTTTTATTTTTTTATTTTTTTATTTATAATAGGCTAATACGATTTCTCTTGGTTGTGCACATTGGGATATGGAAACGTGTTAGTTAGTTAGTAAGGCAAGTAGTAGAAAATATGATGTAGGCATCCGCTAAGAAAGGATTTTGATTAATTCTACCCCCAAGGGGATAAAATAGGGGATGAAAGTTTGTATGAAACTTTGTTTTAAACCGATCGGGCTGAGACTTTGCATGCATAAAGTTGTAGCCCACGCGGGTGAAACCGCGGGGAACAGCTAATTCCATTATATGATACTCGTATATTGAACGACAATCTTAAATTACGAATTTAATATACTCGCGTTTGATAGTCCGTACCTCATAGCGGCGTAGCTGCGTAGCTCCGTAGCGGCGTAGTCCCGTAGCATGTGCTACGAATAGGCCATTACTATTTGCCCGGCGTCAATGTGTTTCGGATTCTCGTAGACAGTTTCGTAGCGGGATCTCATATAGCGTTGACTTTATGTTTCCCATTTGTGTATATGAAACTTCTGTATACATAATATATGTACATTTATGCCCGAAGCTCAGGTGCTGTGTGTATGTTTGTCAAACTTATTGGAATATTGGAAAGCCTGTCACGTCAATAGATAAGGTGAGCTTCGATTTTCGACTCGATTGTATTATACGTGGTAGAGACTTTCATTTCCAAGAGCTTTTTGCTTGAATTATTTGCTCTTCATTTCTTGAATGTCAAATATACAATATAGTAATATTTCGTTTGGTGGTAAGGCATTTTCTGGTGCCAAGTAAGCACTAGAAAATGCCTTAACTTGACAAGTGCAGAATGAAACTTATTTAAGACGAAGTATTGGGAATAGACTGCAGGGAATTAGGTTTTATAACGGGATAATTACCATGTATTTGTTTTTGTTTAAAACAGTATATTAGACTGCAGGGCTCTCCAGTTTTCTCAGAAATTACAAAACATGTAAAAAAAAAAGCCCGCACATACACATACATAGGCTCTGACCCCTAACTAGGTTTCCCTGTATCTAGGGTATCAGAAACTACGAGGATCGGGGATCCACAACACCCAGACACAGAACAAATACTTGCGGTTTTTTTTTTTTTTAATGCACAAATATTTGTCCTGTAGCGGGAATCAAACCCGCGACCTCACGCTTCGCAGTTGGCTATCCGCCCATTGCGCCACATCGGTCGTCAAAGTCATCGGTCGTCGGTGAAGCTAAGATTAATGCACATTAATTATATTTTACATATAAAATAAAAATGAATCCCTATTTCCCTTGGTCACGGCATCACGCGTGTACGGCTGGACCGATTTCACTAAATTTTTTGTTGTTGTGTTTGTTATTGCCAGGAGAGGGTTCTTATGAAAGAAAAAATGGAAAAAGACGTTTTAATGCGATAAACTGCAGTCCGCGCGGGTGAAACCGCGGGGCGCAGCTAGTCATCATGTAAAATCATTATCAGTGCAGAAGTTTTAATGGAAAAGATTGGGAATAATAATATTGGGTAGTCTAACTTGAACCAGTTCCCAGTCCAAAATGTAGCGTGGCGTGGATTTTCCACCACATCGTCACCTAACTCTTGTGGCTTTTAGTCAAGCTCTAACCTGTAAGAAGTAAATAAACAGTTTGGGCATCTGCTAATGAAAAATAAAGTTCATTACTGTCCATCCCGTATAACAAATAATCTATTTTCACTTAGAAACGGTCCAGTCGCTTATACAGCTGTTACGTACCAAATCTCTACTAATATTATAAATGCGAAAATAACTCTGTCTGTCTGCCTTTCACGCCTAAACTACTGAACCGATTTAAATGAAATCTGGCACACAGATAGTCTAGAGCCTGAGAAAGGACATGGGCCACTTTTTATCGCGATAAACTTTAGCACACGCGGGTGAAACCGCGGGAACAGCTAGTATCAAATATATTTGTATTAGTAGAAGAGAGACACCGGAGACCGAAGAGCTGGCAGCTACCTCGGACAAAGAAGTAGTCTAGCCATCCAAAGGGGGAACGCTGCCAGTATCTTCGGTACCTTGCCTAAAGGGACTTCTTTTAATAATGTATTTTAGTTATTAGTTTAGGTTTATTTGTTTTTATTTTATTGTTATAATAGTATATAATTATCATTATCTTGGCAATTAAATTATATCTCATTTAGTGGAAGATAAAAAAAAAACTAGTAGAATATGTGATCATTTTAAAACGTCAAATCGAAAACTTGCTACGCCTGTTCCAACCTCCTTACGCTAACAGAAAACAGGAAAGATACGCTCGGCAGGTAATTTTCACCTATTGTAATCTTATGATTGCATTTCAGCTTTCGTTAGTTGCAATATATTATTCATAGCATGATATTCACCCCTAACGTTTCTAATTTATTTAAGAGCTAGCTTTGTAACGGATTCATCTGTTATTCAGGCTATAAATAACATCCGGTCAACGCCCCCGGCCGCTCTTGAGCGTGGTTTAGCGTATATTTGGTTATGGTGACGTATCTGTGTGGGTACGCGACTTTATAATCTATTTTTACTGTCGTTAGATTGAAATGTTGGACGGGAAGTAACAAAATTTGACTTACATAAAAGAACTTCAGATAAGAAGTACTATGTAAGCAAATATTTTTATGTACAAACTTATAGTAGTGTCATAGTATTAAACGTTTTTGTTTCTAAGAGCTTCTGTGGTGCAGTCTGAAATTTTCATATATTTTTCACCTTTTTTTTCCTTTTTACAGGGTAGCGTTAGACCACCTGATGTTAAGTGACGATGTGATCAGAGATAACCTGAATTGGGGACTGCCTCTCAAGTGAGTTTGCCGGAACACACCAATAGGTGCTTAACAAATAAATAAATAATGCCCGCACAATCACATACATAGGCTCTGACCCCTTACTAGGTTTCCCTGTATCTAGGGTATCAGAAACTACGAGGATCGGGGATCCACAACACCCAGACACAGAACAAATACTTGCGCTTTTTTTTTTATTTTCAATGCACAAATATTTGTCCTGTAGCGGGAATCGAACCCACATCGGTCGTCAAGCAACAACTTTTAAATTGAATAGCAATAAAAATAATGAAATAACATCTTCGCCAATTTTAATCTCGCGTAGTTGCTTTAAACCTTACCAATACTTTCATATCTCATCAATAAACGAAACCACAATTAGAAAAAAAATTAGAAACCTGAACTCGCTACAACTTACATAAAGAATTCTTTAATCAGACTTAAAACCGCTGTAACCCTGCGACGACGTAAACCAACAAAACATGTGGAGTTTCCTAAGAAACCCAATACACCTCCCCCTTGCCGCTTCGCCCCTCCCCCACAATCACTGGAGGAAAACTTACAATTAACCGGTTAGTTCTGGTTTCCACATCCTAGGAAGTTCTTTATAAAGAAACGGTAGCAAATGCTGGATTTGACGCTTTGCTTCTTACTATTTATATATACAACTAGCTGTTCCTCGTGGTTGCACCAGCGTTGGCTACAAGTTCCCATTTTTACCCCCTTAGGTGCATTTCTTAAAATCCTTTCTTAGTACACCCTAATTTCAGAATTTTGGTGGTTTTGGTTTGGTGGCCGAACGGTTTAGGCGTGCGACTTACAAGACGCCGACACCGAGTTCGTATCCTCTCGGCCCCGCACCTATGACTTAATAAGTTATGTGCGGATTTGCCATCGCTCAAACCGGTGAAGGAAAACATCGTGAGGAAACCGACATGTCCAAGAACTGCAACATTCAAGGGCATGCGACATCTACCAACCCGCACTGGGCCAGCGTGGTAGATTACAACCCACACTCTCTCTCTGAGAGAAGGCCGGAGTCCCAGCAGTGGGAACGTGAATGGCTGATGATGATGATGATGATGAATTTCAGACTGCACAACAAAAGCTCTTATAAACAAAAAAGCTTAATACTATGACAGTAAGTATGTACATAGAATAAACTGATTGCGTAACTGTTTCGCTGTCATAATTTTCATTACCAAAATAAAGCACCCACACGACTGCCAGGAACGCCATAAAAAAATTAAAGACGTCACAAGCACACTGTCTCGCCCAATTAGCGCCTTACCCACTTTTACACTCGACGACAGGTGACAGCCGGTAACTTCGGCTTTTACCAGATTGAACCGGATTGAACTGGATTTTCGTTCCTTTGCAGAGTTTTCAGCGTATTGATTTAGCGCCTGCCACTGGCAACTTCTAAATGGCGTGCTTTTGTTTACTGGTCCACGGTTATCTGGTTCGCTTTGCTGACTGGGTAAACAGAGATATGTGTGGATGTGTGCGTAGGTGTAAGTAGTTATTTTATGTGTTACAAGTAAACGAATGTGATTTAGAAATGTAAGGGTTTGGGGTTATCTTTTGTTTTGAACTCATGTGCTGAGTTGTTTTGTTTTTGATCATCGAGAATTGAATTTGACGATTTTATTTGTTACTTCATTACTTCTTTTGTCACCTGTTAAGTGACGATGCGGTTGAATAACGCGTCACGCTACACCTTTATTTGGAACTGGCTCTTAAGAGAAGCTGCCGGAACACAACAACAGGGATTGGGGACAGATTCTTAGCAAGAGTCGTAGCTATCTAAGCGAGCACTCGAAAATGCAACACCACTTAAGCTTTGGATTATCCATCAACGAAAGCTTAAGCTCGAAAAAAAACCGGTCGTAAAAGTTTTTGCTAAAGTTAAACAATTTCGAATTCATAGACAAGTAAGCGTTGTTTTTTTTAAAGTCCGTAGTAGAGACTAAATTAAAATAACGTCACGAAAAAAAAACGACGCGGTCAAAGCGAAACTCCATTACCGTCTAAAGCCAAATGAACCGTTACACAAGCACTCTAAACTCCGTTTAATATTGCTATTTTCACCAACTAAATGTACCTAACGTTATTTTTAATCGTCCCTTTACAAACAGTTTCTTATGAACCGTCGGCTCGTTCCCGTGCCGAGCTCGTGTCGTTAGCTGTAAAAGGTATTTACAAAAACTGTACCGTAGTTTTTAACGTTAGGTTTTAAAAATTAAATTTTTTAAGCTGATTTTCTTTTGTACAGATTATTTTAATAGACTAACAACCCGCCCGAATTCACCCGGGTCGGTAAATATTTCAACAAACGCAAGTTTTTTTAAATCTGTTGAAAAATAAAAGCTAGATATTTATTTTCGTAGATTTTTAAAACACTTTTATTAGCTTGACTTGTAACTAACTAATTATAGACCAACATGAAGCCTGCTTTTTTTCAATATATGACATCAACTCTAGCCTAACCAGTGTAACTGTCACACTGTACACAGTGTAAACTGGTAAAGCAGCCAGTTGTCTCATTATTCTCTGACTTTTTTTTACAAGTATCGTGATCTTTTACTAAAATCTTTACTTTATCAGTCATAGACATACAAAACAAAATTAATAAAGATATATCAAAAAAATGACACGCAGGGGTAATGAAGCTTACCGATAGGGAAGGAATTTTAGGAATTGGTTCAGTTGTTTAGGAGGTTACCACTTACATCCAAATAAATCCATACTTTAATATTATGAATGCGAAAGTAACTGTTTGTTTGCTTGTTTGTTACCTTTTCACGACGGCTTAACCGATTTTGATTAAATTTGGTATGGAGATAGCTTGAACTCTGAGGAAGGACATACAACACTTTTTATTTCAATTCAATTTCAAAGTATCTTTATTAGCTTAATAATTAAATGTACAGTTCTAGTGTGAATTTAATCCTAGAATTGACAAAAGTAAATTAAATAGTGCGTTTCGTAAGCTAGTAACACTTTTATGAAACTTATATCATGTACTTATTATTATTATGTAAACTTGACAAATATCTAACGTGCGTAATTTTTATTGCGATAAACTGTAGTCCTCGCGCATAAAACCGTGGTGAACAGCTAGTAAACTTACAAACAAACGAATTTTTCCTCCTTATAATATTAGTATGGATAGAAAATACGTTTGTTTTTGTGTTGGCACTTGAAGTATACTCGTTTGCGCAGCTGTTTATGTCTGTCTGGCGATTAAATCCAGTAAACGTGCGCTTATTAAAACTTTTCATGGAGATAATCTGCGTTGTACGTTTGTGAAATTCTTCACTAATGAGAAATGAAGGCCGCGATTTCGTCTGTGGGTTGCTAATTATGATTTTAGGTATTTACTAACTCGTATATCTACTAATTTAAGCCGCAATTGAGTGATTCTTGTACATCTTCTTTCTTCTTCTTCTTCTTCTCTCTTCTATATAAAAAACAATTGATGCTGCTGTCTCGATAAAACACCAAAAATAATAATTTGAAATTTGTTTTCTTTGCTGGTTTATTTAAAACAATTAGAAGTGGATGAAAATTGACTTCTAAGATTTGATTACATTGTTAGTTAGTTACAAGTCAAGCTAATAAAAGTGTTTTAAAAAGTGAAATACCGCTAAGTAAATTTTGTATGGAAATTGCCAGGCGGTGCCAAGTTCACTGGGTCATCAAGTTAAAATATAGTGAAAATGTAAAAATTAATAACGCCCAAAAATTAAAAGTTTTGTTCCTTAAATTCAAACACAAAAACGTTGCACATTACTGTATGGCAAAAGAATAACATATTTAGTATCGTCGAAAGCAATACAGTATCTTGTCACAGTAAATAATCTAGTTGATTACTTCACAAACGAGGAGAGCTGAAACTTTCTTATTGCGAGAAGGCTCTAATGTGATTGCATTCTTTTTCCTACAAGATTTATTTTCTTTGTTATTCGTTAATTGTCGAACGTTGTAAGATGTACCTACTTACTTTTCCTTTGAGAAAGTGTTGTCTAAAACTAGTATTAAAATAAAGGCTTTACTTGCTACAGTAATAAAACTAATCATTAACAGCTTATTTCGTTCCCACTGCTGGGACACAGGCCTGAGAGAGTAGTGACCATAATTGGTGGGCTCAGTGATTTTGCCTAGTAAGATAGGTTTTTTTAAACACAAAAATTCGATTAAAAAAATAGATTTTTACCTCATTTAATCATCATCATCATAATTAGCCCATTTCAGTCCACTGCTGGACATAGGCCTTTCCCAAGGCACGCCACTGAGCCCGATCTTCGACTCCTCTCATCCAACCGCCTTTTTGCGTATATCATCACTCCACCTAGCCGGAGGACGTTCTACGCTACCTAATTAAATTATAACAATTAAGAAAATAAGTAGGTTCCATACAATACGTTACATAAATTTCCCGAATTTGAATCTTAATTACGAACTACCGTAATAACAGTTTTCGTAGTTATTAGCTCTAATTACGACTCCCCTTGACACAATAGAGCATCTAACGAGCACAAAATGAGCACAAATGAGCACAAACGAGCAGTAAGGCGGTAAACGGAGGCTCTACTTCGTCTCTACAATTTATTACAACACTAGTAGAGATATTGTTGCATTTTTCCTTGCTCTACGTAGAGTCCAGTGTAGAGTTCCGAAGTGTGCTTTTAGTGATTGTGAGTGCACTTTCGCGTCGGAACATTGTAGAGAATCTTGGCTTTTATGAATAAGTTATTTAATTTAATATCTACAGTTTTCTTTTTGTCTTTGGGAGAGTTCTTGGAACTTCTAAGCATTTTTAAATTACTTTTTACATTTCCTTTATTTTATCTGGCTCTACTTTTCACTTGCTTTTATCAAGTGTTAACTTTATGTTTTGAAGTGGTGACAGCTCAGTGGTAGTGACGTCGGCGTGCTGTCGTGGGTTTGAATCCATCTTGAGTTTTTGGTGATGGAAAACATCATGATGAAAACATATAATATTGATGTTAGGACATTTTGTAGTGGTGGCCTGGCTAGCAGCTACTACTCTCAAGTTAAAAATCTGTCACCAAGTATGGCAGCCTCACTGGGGAGCTATTTTCGACTCCAGGTATAGGGTGGCGCCACTTTCGACCACATCGTGTCTTAATATTCTAACGCTACCCAGAAAAAAAGTGTCAAAAATCTGATGTTTCATTAGTATGTAGCTACTACGATATTCTTGAAAATTATACCTATTGGAATAGTCAATTCCAATTGTCACGTGAGAATACTTTAATCTATACTTACTCAATATTATATTCGTATGTAAATGCAATTATAACTCTGTCTGTTTGTTTTCATTTTCGCGCCTAAACCACTGAACCGATTTTGATGAAACTATCATATAGGTTCATTTAGTTGGTATGTATAAAGATTTAACCCTGAGGAAAGAAATAATGTACACAAATAGAATATATAATAATTTTAATAAATAACAACAATAAATTTCGAGGGGACCATTGCATACAAATTAACTTAGCCCCAAATTAATCTCAAAACTTGTGTTATGAGTACTAGACAACTATACACATACTTATAGATACGCGATAAACTGCATTTCACGCGCTAAACCATGAAACAGAGCTAGTATAAATATCAGAACCAGCCGTGCATCCAGAACAAAATTTAAACATGACACGAGTTGATTGCAAAATAATGCACGGAGAGTAATTAAGTGAAAAAATAACACAAGAGTCAGAAAGTTAATGTAGAAAATGAAAGAAAAATAATACCCCAGTATGTTTCCGCTTCAAAATGTAAAGTTAATTCGCATTTTTATATAACATACGGTGGGCAAAAAGTAAAAGTACCCTCCCCCCGGTCGGGGGCGCTGTTTACCTGCCCGCGCTGGAGCCAAGATAATTATGACAAATGATGAAAAAAATCGGTTTCTACTTAGAGGGCGGTCGTTTGATATAATTTTATATTTTATTAGCTTTTACTTTTCGGGGGAACGATGTTTTTTTCAAGACTAAAATGAAATTGATTCATTCATTAACCTTACCGTAATATAATTAGCGTAGGATTTTTCTGTTTTATTTTTTACCTATTAGCATTTGACTTCAAGTCACCGAGTCATTTAAAGTAAGGTTGTGGTCGAAGGTGGCGCCAAGCTATTCCTGGACTGGGAACTGGTTCTCAAATGAGGCTGGCGAAACACACATGGTGCATGACCGAATTTTATGTTTTTTGATTTGTTGGATTAGTCTCTACCCCAAATAGCAGACTAAGCTAATACTAAGTGTTTGATAACAACAGAAAAACTCACGAAAAATAAACAGTTAATGTGAATGTAACTTTGTCAAGCTAAAACTGCTGAACTGATTTTAATGAAATTCGGTATAGAAATAGCTTGAACTATGCAGAAGAACATATAATACTTTTTATTGCTGTCAACTACGTGAAACCGAGGGGAACGACTAGTGTCTTTATATAAATATAATTTTGTCTTTCGCGCTCTTCCCACGTAAACAAGAGGTATTTCCAAAGCTATTACTTATTTTATCTATAAAACAGTAAAGCCTCTTTACAGTGTTATTGTTATAAAACACACGGGCGGCGCTAACGCGTTATCTAAATATCTCCCCGAAGAGAAATAAGTGTCGTAAAAATGTATAACTCGTGTACGTGTTTCAGTTAAGGAAACGTGTTTTGTAAGCATTGTGAGGGTTCCTTAGTCAGTGTATAGTCAGCGACAGAGATTGCTGGCGAAACTGAAATTTGTCAGTACAAGATGGTTGAAGTTCGGCGGAAGAAAAACTTAGGAAAAACGAGCAGCTTTTCTCGCTGACCGTACTAAATATACTTCGATTTTGTCCCTGCACTTAGTTATATAAAAAAAGTAAATTAAAAGTTAAATGCTACCACAAACACCATTCATTACTTTTTAAATGACAACTTCACAAAACGACTTTGGAATAGATCAGTTTGCCTCTAGATTTCTATACCCTAACTGGGTTTATAAATGTGTACGCTAATAAGTTTAAAAATCTAAACTAAGTATAAATGAGAATGAACTTTGAGAACTTAATATATTTAATGATTTAGCGAACATAAAAATGCGTTGTTTTAACGAATTAATCAAAAGACCCTTTTGTACAGAACCCTTGGTTCATTTAAATCGAAACACACTTACCAAGTTTCTCTATATTGATATAGAAAAAAGTGTAAGCAAATGTAATCACATAACATTTTATTGTAAGTGGAAATATACCTACTATAGTACCCATGCTTTTAGTCAACTACTCAGAAGAGAGTTCATAATTGCCTATTCTGGCAATTACCCTCTTCAGATTTAGTACAGGTCTAGAAAGCTTACCAATGAAGAAGCGGTTGTTACTCTGATGGTGAGCGCTAAACATTCCCATAATGATTTGCTCAATTGAGATCCATTTCCTAATCCAGATGCAGTGTGGCGCCGTCTTCGACCACATCGTCATTTAACATCATGTGACTTGTAATCAAACGCTAACTTGTAATGCTGGGGCTACACTAACAGGAAATGCCGTTAAATAGCGCGATGATTGACGTTTGACATAAGTGTAGCCACGACGTTTGACAACGGCATCCACATTGGCGTTTGACGTTAGTCGATAACTCAAGTGCATTCACGTTGACTGTTCAAGTGTAGCCACTCACATAATTGCGTTAATAATTTACGCAATATTTACCGCGATGATAAGCGTTGACATTTCCCTTGACGTCGACCTTTGTGTAGCCCAGCAAGAGAATGTACGAAGTAAAAAAAAACGGCATTACATTGATTTTTTTTTTAACAATAAGATGGGCAAGTGTTATTGTTGTCCGACAATTCGAAATCGCCTGTGGCAATGCACTGCGTTTGTCACCTTTATATTATGTTAATAAATAAATAAATAAATAAATATCGGGGACCATTATTGCACACAAATTGACCTAGCCCCAAATTAAGCTCGAAACTTGTGTTATGGGTACTAGACAACGATATACATACTTATATAGAGAAATAAATACTTATATAGATAGAAATATCCAAGACTCAGGTACAAATATTCGTGCTCATCAGACATATATTTGCCCTTACCGGGATTCGAACCTTGACCGCTAGCTTCGCAGGCAGGGATACTACTAACTCGGCTACCGCGTCGTCAAATGTGAAATCTCTTCAACCCTGTAATTTCACCGGAAAAATTGCGCTTCAATCCGGAACACAGTCATGTTTACACACTACTGCTTGTCGGTTACAAAACTACACCACCCACGCAAAACTACGAACAAACGAGAAAAATAAAATATCTCAGCATAATAATATCTGTTAATAATCCAACATAAAACTCAGTCTGTGATCAAACAATGTGTATTACAAACGCATATTTTCGATTGTACAAAGACTTTGCATCAAAGGCACATTTTATACGCTTCCCCGACTTACTCTTACACTCTACAAAACGGCCCTCTCACGGAACACTGCAAACTGAGCTTTATTTAGCAAGAAATAAGAGCGTCTCACATCAAAATGAGGGTAGTTGAACAGTAAACATTTTTGGTAAAGACGGTACGGAACGAAAATGATTCCCAATTACTGTCATTTTCTCGTATCTGTTTTAATTCCTTTGACACTTGGGATTAAGATATATATCCGTGTTGTGATTACAGTCGCAATTGAAAGCCTTATGCGGGCTGCGGGTGCCGTATTTCCCTATTTATTCAAATTAGCATCCCTTTGTGTAGGGGTTGTTGTTTTATCAGCTCTGTACCTAAAGATAACTATGGAGAATTTTTTTTACTCCTTAAGATGTGGGTCGTCGAATACACTCTGCCTGTAGTCGTCTGACGTTATGCGTGCGCGTTTGATCGTTCGTAAGGTTCATTTTTCAACAAATTAAGCCGCTCGAGACCAGACAACGGACCGTTGGACTGGAGCTATCCTTACATGGTAACGTTACACAAGTTACATGATGTTAAGTGACGATGTGGTCAATGTTAGTGCCAAGCTACTCCTGGATTAGGAACTGGCTCTCAAGTGAGGCTGCCGGAACACACCGATAGGTGCTTGGGAACAGTCTAATGTTGTATCCGACTAAATAAATGTGTCTTGTATTGAATTGAATTGAGGGATTATCCGAAAACAACCTCAAAAATCATCTCGTCAAACCGAATTTTCCGCTAAATTTAACGAAAAAACGATCGAAGGCCGCACACAAGAGTGCGTAATGATCCATTCCACAATTTTGTTAACTCATTCCCTGCGACTGACATAACGTGAGCTACCCCGCCTCCCTTCTTGAAGGAGAGCTTAGGTACTTGAGGGTAGAGTCTTGGTAGAGCAGGGCTCTAGACGGAATGGGTGGTCGGTTACAAATTGCGTGTTCTTGTAAACAAGTTTGTGGGACGTCGCGGAGAGTGATGTACTCTTAAGGATAACGGGAAAGTGTTTTTAAGCATTTTAATTTAAAACTATTTTTGGAATAGGTCATTGGAGATGTCTTCTGTGATGTGAATGAACTAACGGAGAAAGGACTATGGGCAAAAAAAATGATGACAAAAAAGCTTGGGATTGTATGTAGGTGAACTTGCTCCAATTCAATCGATTAGTAGTAAGATTAAAATTGTAAATGTGCGCACAAAAAATTACCTGCTGTTTTTTGCCTGTTCTTTTGCTGGCGTAAGGAGGTTGGAACAGGCGTAGGTAGCCTTAGGTTTGACGTTTTAAAGTGATCACAATCCTATTGAATAAATGTTTTTTGACTTTTGACCGCAAGCCGCAACTAGACATAAAGTTCGCTGGCGAGATTCTTCCTTTATTCGACTAAAACATTTTGTAACACCGTCTCTACATCTGATAAGTCAATTCCAGCGAGTAGAGAGCGTCGTCACCGGGTAGAGGCGACGTTGACAAATCGACGCACGTTTTTCCTGAGTCCGCACCTGCGTCACTAAATGCACCTCTGCAAATAAACGTAGAGTTTTGCTCTACATTTTGTAGAGTTTAAAATGTAGCGAATAAATTTATTATATTACTAGTTGCACCCCGCGGTTTCACCCGTGTCTTTTATCCCGCAGGAACGTTTTTCCGGAATAAAACGTAGCTTGTGTGTTAATCCAGGATATAAGCTATCTCCATTACAAATTTTATCGAAATCGGTTTAGTAGTTACGGTGATACGCACACACACACACCACAAACTTTCGCATAGGATATTTATTTTTTCATTTTTAATATCGAATAAGTTAAATACTATCGGTTAGTACAGTTTGGGAGTTTTCAAGACAAGAGTGAATAGGTATCTTCTAGGTAAGCATGCTCCATCATCGACCCCGTCATCACTTACCATCAGGTGAAACTGTGGTCAAATGATTGCCTATTGTAAATAAAAAATAAAAACTCTCGATAGTATTGCCTTAATTGCCTGCCTTTTAAGCTATCGATAGGCCTATTGATAGTGTTGCGATTGGTTGGCTATCGACAGACTATTGGTTAACTATCGATCGGCAACGCTATTTTGGATTTGGGCTAAAGTTAGCTTATTTCCTGTCATAACACTTTTTTTTGATCCGGAAAAACCTCGGGTGTAACCGAAAACGCAGATTGTATAGCTGTTAATACGTACACAGTCACAAAGCCTGCATAGGACAACAAACAGACAGATGCTCCGAACGGCACTTCCAGTTCCTTCACTGGAGCGGATGGGCAGGAAATTAAAAATAAGCGCTAAAAACGCTTTGCATGCGCGCTGTTCACTAGCGAGCAAGTATACTCGTAGGTACCTCTAGTGGGTTGATTACTTATGTAAAGATCGAGGTAGTGAAAAGAATGGAGACTTCATTATAAACGTGACAGTTTGTGAGTATGGATGTATGGATGTTTGTTACTCTATCACGCAAAAACTACTGAACGGTTTTGAGTGAAATTTGGAATTGATTTAACACAGGCTACTCTTTTTATGCTGGAAAAAGGTTCGCATATTGTCAGTTGGTTTTAATTAAAAACGGCAACCTTTAGTCATTAGCAATTTAAGCAATTTAATTAAAGAAAGTATATTTTCTTAAAGTAACAAAACATCATGGATTTAATATTAAGTTTTAGTTTACCATAGGATACTTTTATTGTGATCAACTGTACAGCTAGATTATATAATGGATGCCTAAAATAATGTACCTTGCATAGGGTATGACTACAAAGGTTGATTTTTACAATCATTTATAAATCAAACTAGCTGCGCCCCACGGTTTCACCCACGAAGACTACACTTTATAGTAATAAAACCTATTCTATGTCATTTTTCAGTGTTTGAACTATCTCCATACCAAATTTCATCAAAATTCATTTAGTAGTTTTTGCGTAAAAGAGTAACAAACATCCATCTCTCCATCCTCACAAACTTTCACATTTATGATATTAAGTAGGACTAAATATTAAAAACCCATTATCACAATGACGACATCCATTTGTCAAATTCATCTAAACATCTTAATATTCATTGGATGTATCGAAATGAGAGTTCTCTATAATCCAAGAGCCTCTATTAGCTGGCCATTCGTCTTGTTGACACGTCAATGGGCGCCGGGACCCGGCCGGCAATTATTTACTCGACCTCAGGGAGGAAAATAGGTATTTTATTATACTTATTGTTACGGGATAACGGGGACATCACACCTACACAACTACACACATAGCTATCTGACACCTCACTAGGTTTCCCTTAATCTGAGGTATCAGAAACTACGTATCTTGGGGATTCACGATTATTGAAAGCCACTTTATTTAAGTCATAGGGAATATTAGTCAATCTGTGTCAACCCACTGCTGGACATAGGTCTCTTCCAAGGTACACCACTGAGCCCGCTCTTCGGCTCTTCTCATCCAACTACTGGCAGCCACTCAGCGCAAGTCGTCGCTCCACCTAGTCGCAGGGCGTCCTACACTACGTTTGCTAAGTCGCGGTCTCCACTCAAGAACACGTCCCAACGGTTACCGGTTCTGTGGCTTATATGACAAGTCCACTGCCATTTCGGCTTACTTATTCTGTGAGATATGTTGATGACCTGAGTTATTTCAGTCGTTTTGCCCTAAAATAGGGAGAAGTCTCTAAAACCGGGAAATCTGGCAACAATACAAGTTTTATTGGGCACTATACAGGCATTGCTAGGAGTTTCCTTTGATATATAAGTGGAAAATTAACAATACAATGCTTTTGATTGCCATACAGGCCAATACGATAGCGGCAGGCTATGGAAGGTATGTTTTAGATTAGGCCAGAGTCACTGCCGTCTCGCTCTTTCGTCAGCTAATCTGAAGGTCTCCAATATCGACCTTAGTGTTATCCCAGAATAACCGCGTCTGCTCCGAAGTGCCTTGCGGGAATGCCTACTAGTCTGAAGGCAATAAATCTGTCGATAGCTATCAGGATTACAACCTGCCTGTCGAGTGTCGATCGACATCTCTCTGCTCGAGATAGTGATGTCTTAGAAATACGAGGGGAACCACACTAATATTCGTATTATTAATGCAAAACTTTGTGAGAGGGTGAGTTTGCATGTTTATTACCTCTTCTCAGTTAACTTAACGGATTTGAGTGAAATTTGGAATGAATGTAGCTTATATTCATATATCTTTTTGCGTCGGGGGTTAAAAATATGATATTCTGATGCCTCGAATCAATATTTTTATTTATTTATTAAATAAATAATTTTATTGAGAAAAGAGAAGTATATTTTTATTCCACTATAGAACTTTAGGTTATTCCAAACGAGATGCCCCCGGAATAACTTCCTCGGTACTACGACAAATTTAATATTTGTGCAGTTCGCGTCGCCGCCGCCGCCGCTGTCTGCGCGCTGTTGTTCTCGGAATTTATCGTTGTTTTACTTAAATTAATTCATTTTACAGTTTATTTGGATTTCGTTTGTGGTCAGCGCATCTGGTTTAGGAAATGCCGTTCGCTAGACACGACGTCTGGCTGGCTTTGACCACGTTTGAGTACTGAAAGAAGCTTATTGTAGATATCTGACTACTTAGATGACAAAAAAAAGCTTGGGATTGTAGTGAACTTGCTCCAATTCAATCAATTAGGAATAAGATGAAATTGTGAATGTGATCACGCCCAAAAAAATACCTGCCTGTTATTTTTCCCGTGTTGAAACAGGCGTAGCTAGCTTTTTAAAATGATCACATGGTATGCTATGGTCACTAAACATATGTTATATTTTTTGTGAATTTTGGTAAGTACTTACAGGGTAGCGTTTGCCCACAAGTCACCTGATGTTTAGTGACGATTTTTTTTATTTTTTTTTTTACTAATTACAGGGTAGCGTTTGACCATTTGACGATGTAGTCCAAGGTGGTGTTACGCTACATCTGGATTGGGAACTGCCTCTCAAGTGGGGCTGCCGGAACACACCGATAGGTTTAAGTAGAAATATAAGTACCTATAATTTATCGTTTATAATAATGTCGGCTTCTTGCGGGTACTATATAAAGTCAAACAGAATAATAATTGTAATATTATTATGTTTGTAGTACGTTTGAACTGCCTATCATTTCAGCTAGAGATGGATCGGTATGCCAATACGTAATACCGAAAATATGTATTAGTTTGGATACCGATAACGGGTTTTTGAAATAACTTATAACTGATATTTGTGATAACTGATATTGAGCTTGGTTTTGTTGTATACACGGTTTGCTCATTTGGCTTGTTTTGGATAACTAGAGTACCGTTCGTATCGTTATTCGTATCGGTTATTCTTGATTCTCGCGGTATCGCGCATCGGAGTGGTTCGCGTTTCTCTCAATTTGTACCAAGTGTTGTTGTTGCAAATAAACATATATTCTTTCTTTCAATAACTAGTTATCATGAAACCGGATACCGTATTTCAAGTATTACACTAATACATAGTTATTGAAACTGTTTACGGTTTGTAACGCTAATTTCATCCGTTTCGGAGTAATGAGCGACAAACATGTCGTCATCCAGATTATATGCAAACATTTTGATATCCACTGTAATTACCCGGTAACCTCAGGGTGTTTAACGTTGATTTATAGAGGTATATCTGTACAATGTACATACAGTTTGAATAGAAACTAACTGAAACTATTGTCGTTATTTTTCATATTGCCTGTATATTTTCAAACATGGCAACACCGGCTGGTAGCGGATTGGGTGAGCTCTGAGCCTATCGATGAAAGCCAATGAACTGGTTTCCCTCGCAATCCGCAGGCCAGCCGAGGTGTGCTTATGAGAAACGGTAGTGAGGCAGTCAGTTCGAGCCCAACCATCGACGAGTCGCCATAATATAGAAAGATAAGGAGTGATAATCTGTATCATAGTTCAATTACTTTGCCCAAGAATATTTTATAATGTATAGTTGGAATAATTGGAATAATCAATGTTGGAATAGAAGTATTTAAAGTCTATCTATGAGTGGTTTACTTCACTATTTAGGTTAAAAGAAGTAATGCTTCAGTAGAAACACTCTTCATGAAATATTTAATAAAAAAATATATAGATTACTGTAATCCACGATTGCTCTTCTAAATGAGGCTGCAGGAACACACCGATAGCGACGCGTGATGATGATGATGATGATGATGATATTATACCAGATTAGTATTGTTTGAGGAATGCAAACATCAGACAAATTGAATTTCCTTTATATAGTTTGATTTGTGACATTTCAAAGGAACGTGTATCACCTTCCACAAGCTTTTGGCGCATCAAAAGCTGTAACAACCCTAGTTCGGAAAACTAAAGGAATAAACCTTCCAGCACCAATGAAACCCCTTCATAATGTCCAAAATCATAAAGTCAAAACTTGCCTCAGCCAAGTTTCAAGCACGAAAGCTAAATAAACAACGCGCTGCGTCTATTGAATGCAAGCTTCCGATATAAAAATTGTACTTCCGACTTTTCTATTTAGAACCATACTTGAATTCTGTTGAACTATTTTGGACCGGGACCAAAGGAAAGTCGCTTGTCTGTGTGCAGACTGTACCTAACGCCATCCCCATCGTAGAAAAATATATATTATTAACACGTCGTATTATGGCAACATACAAGTAAAAAAAAATCAAGGTTGAGCCAACGGACAGAAATAATAAAAAGTTATTCAAACATGAATTCTAAAACAAAGAGCTTAGCGTACATCCCTAGCTTAGGAGATTAGTACCGATAATTTTAAATATCTAATACATAAAGCGGGCTTCGGAGACGGAAATGGACGAAAGAGGTCGGGAACGCGCGACGCGGGCGGCGGCTCAGGGAGAAAGAAAAAAACAGAAGATGGAGGCGGTTGATAGTTCGAATTAAAATCTGGAATTTTAGAAAAAAAAGGATTAGAATACGTTTTGCGGGGAATTATTAGAGCCCTAGTCAAATCTAGCTTGTGATATTTTAGAATCTAGATATTTTTAACAACCTATCGGGCCGTTTAAAGTTTGAATGTTTTATTGTGAAAGTGGTGAAAGAAAAATGGTTTAAAAGTGTTGGTGAAAAGAATCTGAAGAGCGCAAGGAGAATCAGGCTGAAAGTCCGTGAGAAATTATTGATTTAATATCTTATTGCGTACACAAATGATCATACCTAATACATGGCGTAGGAATGGAATACACAACTAGAAACCTTCGATGGTTTCCTTTCTTGTTTTCTATCACACAAGTGATCAAAAATAATTAGAGCATAGCTAGAGTCGCCTAGAGTACCTATTCGGAGGTCCTTAAAACAACAAAACATTAGTTTCACTTTGCATTAAACTTACCTACTTGCATATTTTGATACACACAAACTTTACTAAATTGATGAGGATTGTCCAAATTTCACCCAGTTTTTCCTCAAAATAGGTTTTATGAACGCTCTACTACCTTTTGAATATGGTTTTATGATTGAGTAGTTAATTAAAGTGATATAATGGTACAAAGTTTGAAATATTTGATTTTTTAAATGTACTGCGGAGAAATATTTTTATAGTAACAAGAAACTTCAATTTCTTTATTTTGCTTAGTAGGAATGGATTGATACTAAAAGAAACGTGTATAGATTTAAAGGATAAGCTATAGCTCAATTTCCATTAACAAAATTAGTATGATTTAACATTTTAGTTATTTTTCATCGTTCTCTCCGTAAAAAGTGAAATCGCAAACTTCCATATTTTGTTTAATGTGAATGGACTGATAGTTGATGTGCACTCGTATAAGATTGAGGCACAATCTATAATTCAATTTCCCTGCAAATAAAGTATAAATTAACATCATTGTTGCAATGTTTAATCAGAAACTTAAATATATTTTATCAGTCGACTGAGAGCGGGCTGTGACTTGTTGTACACTTGTAAAAGGTTAGGAAATGACTAGTGGGTTCGAATCCCCTTTTGTTAACTTTACTAAATGCTATGGAGGGATCCATCTTTTCCTGTAATCTGATATTTCAATGTTAAGTTTGCATATTATAAAGTTTCTAATGACCTCTCAAATTAAGTAGATATTCCAATTATGTAAATAGAGAAGAGAAACACCAAACCGACTTACATTACAAACTTATTGATTAGTTTGCTCGTACTATTCCTTTGTGAACAATAATATTAAACTTTGTATTTTGTTTCTTATAATTTCAAAATTAGATTATTTATTAATGGCCACTAATGTTTGATTCGGGTAGTGTAAATGATCCAGTATCTACTGTATTGCGTATATAGTTGTTAAATTCCTGGCGGTTCGACTCCGACAGTAAACTAGGATTGTATTATATTACTCATCGGAAACATTTATTCTAGAACTTTTCTCAATATTTTATCTAGGTAAAATGTATGAACTACCTACTGATGTGTTTACCAGCTTACTTAGTTGCTTGTGGGTTCGAATCCTACAAATTAGGGTAAGGTAAATTAGGATTTTGATATTTGGTTAAAATCTCTCCGGGATTCTTTTTCATTCAGTATCAACTGACATGCGTACATAGTTGTTATTTCCTGGCGGTTCGACTCCGACAGTAAATTAAGATTGTACCATATTACTCATCGGAAACATTTACTCTAGAACTTTTCTTAATATTTTATCTAGGTAAAATGTATGAACTACCTACTGATGTGTTTACCAGCTTACTTAGTTGCTTGTGGGTTCGAATCCTACAAATTAGGATAAGGTAAATTAGGATTTTGATATTTGGTTAAAATCTCTCCGGGATTCTTTTTCAGTCAGTATCAACTGACATGCGTACATAGTTGTTATTTCCTGGCGGTTCGACTCCGACAGTAAATTAAGATTGTACCATATTACTCATCGGAAACATTTATTCTAGAACTTTTCTTAATATTTTATCTAGTTAAGATGTATGAACTACCTACTGAAGTGCTTATCAGCTGACTTTGTTGGCCGTGGGTTCGAATCCTACAAATTAGGATTAGGTAAATTATGATTTTGATATTTGGTTAAAATCTCTCCGGGATTCCTTTTCATATTTTATTTAGGTGGTCTAACCAATGGTATTTACTGAATACAATTGTTGGTGTCCGTAGGTTCGATTCCTACATTTATTTAGGATTTAATATTTTTAGCAGGAGAAACCAACCATATGTCTGCATTCTTTTAATATGTTATTAAGGTAGTATAAGTAAATAGATTCTACTGAATAGTGAATACGGTTTCGTAGTAGCCTGCTGGTTCGAATCCGGCAGTAAATTAAATTAGGTAGTTTAGTTTCATTAGACTTTTTTATAGGCATAATTATATTTAGGACATGACCTTATCTCATGCAAACGCTTTTACATTTATTGCGGTTTGCTTCCCCTTGTTTCTTTGACTGACATCATCAACTAGAATCAAACGAATACTACACCGTCCTTTTCAGGACGCCTTTATTGTTTCATTTGACATACGTCGACAGGTTATAAAGATGTTTGTTTTATAGGTAGTTGATTTATTTCTTATCCCGGTAATCCTGGTTTTGAAAGGTAAAGGTAATGGTGGTTTTCTGGTAAGTTATGAGTAGGCAAAGTGGATCCTACCAAAGCACAACCCAACTATCTTGCACAGATTAGGGGCTGAGGTGGACTACTCTTGCTTATTTATGACAACTCTTCTGTGTTTTACTTTAGTTGTTAAGTTAAGTTATGGGTGTAGCAAAGTTTGCTCTACTATAGCACATCCCGGGCATCTTACATAGATAAGGGAGCTATGGTAGCGTAACTCGTGCTCGCTTATGGCAATCTTCTGGTGTTTTACTTTAGTTAAGGTCTCTCTTTTTGTTATCGTTGAAGTGTTTTTATAAACACATTGGAGTAGTCCGACAGTAATTGATACACTTTTGTTTTTCTGTGGGTTTTCATGGGTGTCAGGAACATTTGTGATTGGAAAAGACTCACGACCTTTTTCAATGTAGCAAGGTCCTGACATTAAACCTGTGAATTTTCCACTGCAAGCATATTTACTATACACGCAGCTGACAAATTTACGCACACTCTACAAAGAGTTTGAAAGGGAGTGTTTCACTTGGCCGGTGATTCATTACCTTGATAACTCAACCCACGACACTAAATATTCAATTATCGTTAGACTAGTTTCGCGGTAGCGTCACCGAGGGTAGGGCCATCCTTTCTCTGTCATTTCTCCTTCCCAATTCTCATCCCTTCCGCGGTAATAAAATAGTTAATATCGGGAAACTGGTTCAGTCCCTGCATCGTTGGTTAACATTGTGGATTAATATCCACTTAAAGTCTAAATACATAAATAATTGTTGAGTAGTAATAGTTTATTAATTATTTCGAACTTCCTGATTTCTAAAGGTGAAAATATGGGAGGACCTGACCTCTCCTGTGTTTGGTATCCAGCGCTGGTGGAATATCATGTATGGATAGGCATAAAAATGTCGTTCATGCATTGGGACCCCTCCGCGTACCTTCTGGCTCTACCGGCACTTGAGACTGATCAGGATCCTAACCTAACATCGCTATACGGAATCACTAAGTAAGAAATATCTGCAACAATAAATATACTGGTAGCAACCAGGTTGAGCAAAGCTCTAATCTTCATTGAAGGGACACTGGTCCAATTATGATGAACTGGCATACTCCAGCTTTTACTATGCACTGACAAAATAAATGTCAGAAGTATTTGCAACAAACAATATACTGGTAGCAACCAGTTTGAGCATTACTTTAACTTTTATCTAGAGGACATAGTCCCTATTATAATGCACTGGCATACTCCAGTTTTACAATGTACTGGCATACTCCAGCTTATAATGTACTGGCATACTCCAGCTTATAATGTACTGGCATACTCCAGTTTACAATGTACTGGCATACTCCAGATTATTACGGCAAAGTCCGAATTTATCAATTGATATAATTTAACTTCATTTTATGAGTTATCCAACTATGTTGGATTGAATGGTCGCGTGAACTAGCTGCAGACCTTGTCATCAATCCCATCCTACCCCCTCCGATGTCGCGAGTGCGGCATGCTGGGCATGGGGTGGCTGTAGGGGAGGTTGGAGGCCACTGGGGCAAGCCCCTAAAAATTTTATGTATTCGGGGTTTGCTCCGAAACTATCCTTCCTTTATCCTGAACATAATCCTACTAATCTCTTGGTGTGTGATTTTCTATTGAAAGCACACGTCAAAATATCCTGTTTCTTTCAGATCTACGGTCACAAGCAGTTTCATTATTCTACTTTATTAATTTGTCTAATTTTTATGTCTTTAGATTGTATTTGTTTCTTCCTTAAGAAATAGCTTTTATTATTGTAAAATATTTAATTTATTTAAACATAAATTTCCACTAAATAGTTCATAACTCTAAAAGTTCCGGGTTACTTATTTACACAACGTATGGGTTCTGACGATCTTCTGGCCAATTTAGTTTAAGTTTCGTTATTCTGCATTCTGGTTTACGGAGGTTTTCGCGTTAGGTAGGCTTTCGCGGCGCGGGGGGTCTCGTGCGTCAGGGTGGGTTAGTTACAAGACGTTCGCGCCCCTTGGCGGGTTGCAGACTTGCGATTTTTATGTAGGCCTTCATTGACGATTAGCTGTTCTTCGCGTGGGCTACAGTTTATCGGATAAAAAGTATCCTAATGTCCGTCCTCAGGGTTCAAACTATCTTCGTACCAAATTTCATTTAAATCGTTTCAGTAGTTTAGGCGTGAAAGCGAGACAGACAGACAGAGCCACTTTCGCATTTATATTATTAAAGTTCCCTACTTTAGTAAGTAGGGAACTTTAACTTTAGTAAGTAGGGAACTTTAATAATGTTAACTTATTTTTAAACTAACAGATTCTGTTTTTTGTGTTAAAAACACAATAAAAAAATTCATTTAAAACCAACATAACTTTTATAATATATATTTAGCATCAATCGTCTAGTAGGTCGTCGACTTCTTTCGCCGGTCTTTTGACGCCATTTTCTATTATTTTTTTCTCATTTCGCCTCCAAAAGGAGCCAAAGAGGCCGGTTCAGTCGGTAATTACTAACTCATTTGGCCTTTGATTTGATTTTGTGACATTTTTGTGTTGAATTTGTAGCATTTTCAATGTGAAAAGATACATTTTCACGTTTCTTTCTAAGATATTGCTCTCATTGTGTTTATTGTGAATTCCGTTGGCATTTTTATGTTAAAGCAATCGTGATTGCAACTAAATAACAAAGATATATCAGGGTTTTTGTTTAAGTATAGTATTTATTAACAGCAAAAGTTCCTTGTCGACTGCTTCTGCCATATTAACACTATGGCACTAATGAATGAAAAAGTCATGAAATTATCCTCCTGTGTGCCTTAAAGACGACCAATACCTTACACGGCAAATAAAGCCCTTTTAACTGTAAAACATTATTAGTTTAATTAGTGACCGAGTCCCGAGTAGTTTCGATGACGGGCGAGTATGTTAGTCCGTCATTTTGTGTCAAGATTCGTATTTAGCTTTCTAAAAGAAATTCTCCAGTCTTTTACCCTCACTAGGACATCAAAAGCAATATCAATATCACTGTGATCACATTAAGACGTCAAACTTAAAACTAGCTACGCCTGTTCCAACCTCCTTACGCCGGCAAAAGAACAGGCAAGGAACGCCCGGTGGGTAATTTTTTTGGCGCACATACTTCTCTTAGGCTGGTATTCTACGAGTAGAATGACGCTCAAGTGGTAATCAGTACCTACTGAGTACAATATTTTTGTACGTTCCACGATAGCAATGGAACTTTAAATTCCCCAAATGATATAAAATAAACTCTTAAATACAATAGTAATTAGAACTTCCAACAGATCACAATTAACTCCGGCAGCCTAAACACCCAATTTGCAGGCCGCAGCGGAATAAAACAGCGAATGAATAAAACTCGAATAAAATCAGTTGGGACGGGGTGAATAATAAGTCCCTTTGTTTGTGGTTAATTAGGAGTCTGCGGGCAGTATACGGGACCGCGGTTTTATTTATTTGGCACTCAAATTATTTGCTAGTGCACATATTTTGTAAACAAACTTCGTGTAAAGGATTTTATTGTGCGTCCTGCGGGACATCCGAGTTGTTCCCGTTATCCCGTCCGAAGCTAGACAAAAAGTTGATCACGTGTTTAAACAGGATTTAAGCTATCTTCGTTCCGAATGTCACTGAAATTATACATATACACACACTCACTTACAAATCTTCGCATTTACAACATGATTTTGAAGTGTGATGTGAAGTGAATATTATCAAGTACCTAGGTACATATTTGCTATCTATCAAAATGGCTACTAATGGCCACGTTGACCACAAGTCACCATAAGTGACGATGTGGTCGTCGATGGCATGACCTGGATTGGGAACTGGCTCTCAAGTGGAGCCGCCAGAACACTCCGATAGGTGCTTAACTTTAGGTTGGTAGCTAGTTAGACGAGCACTAGAAAATGCCCTACCATCACCAAGCGATGGTTGCCTTCACCGAACGCCTAATTAAGATGAGTTTAACAATCTTGTGTCTTAAAATCCTTTTACACCAAGAATTCGACACAAAAATCCGCTGCAATGAACAAAAAAATCTGTACTTAAGATAGTTCTGAAAGTAGGTAGGTATATTTTCCGAAAATGACTGGCGTGGAGTAGTAAATCAACAGGGCTTTTTGGTCTGTCAGAGTGGACGTCCGCGCCGCGGTGCTGCGGTCGCGCGGTGCGCCCAGCCGGGAGATTACTCGCTAATTCTAGGTTTGTCAACGTGCGGTTTGTCAGTTTTGGGCTTAGATTTTATGTGCTGGTAGCACCGGCATCCTTGATAAGTTTAAATGTTTGGTGAAAAAGGGTTATAACTTTTTTGTTTCGGTTACAATCAACTTTGAGTAACCTTTTTAGTGGTTTCAACCGCGTTTCTCCTATTCTATAAAATTTAGCAAGTACCTACTGGTAAATACGATTAGTAAATTTAAAGAAGACAAACTACCCAAAAGGACTACAAACTAGTTTTTTGTAAAGATTGTCTTGATTATGTTTATTAAGCGATTTTTAACGTTTTCGTCTTTCGTTTAGGACAAGAAATGCAAAAAGTATGATCATATAATGTTAAAAAAAAAAATGCTCAAAGCGTTGTTTAGTTACGACTTTTTTTTTCCATTTCTGTAAATAACATCAATGACTGTGTTTTTACTTTTCAGGTTACTTTTTGAAAATCTTTAGCTATTCTTTTGTCGTTTTCGTTACCGCCAGATCGGCTTGAGGTACCCCCTGTCGCCTGCAGAATGACGCTGTTGCAGGACCTGTTTATAAAAGTAACCGCCAGTTCATCGCGAGCATCCCTAAGCATGATCCGCATACAAATAGCGTGCATTATTATAACCACGTCAATTTTATTCATCCCCATTGCCACCCTCGTGCATTTTAATTTTGTGCCCGCGCCACTTTAAATGGGAGCCGTTTTTAATTATTAACATTCAGTGCAAATTATGCCAATTGTTAAATTTGTTTTGAGTTTTGAATCCGTTAATTATTTTTGCGAAAGTTGGGAGTCGCGGTCAGCGCTGAACTCTCCAACGTTTAATTTAATTTATGGTTACGAACGGGATTAAGTTTTAATTTATATAATTTTTGTTCCATTTAGTTACGTGCTCATTCGAATGAATTAGCCCCAATTCGAAGCGATGATGGCTCAGTGGTAGTGACATCGGCTTGCTATCCGTAGCTCGTGAGTTCAAATCCTACAATGAGCTTGAGCTTTCGGTGCAGGAAAACATCGTGATGACACACTGCCACGCGTGGGCTTACAACTTTGAAGATAGGGGTTTTGGATCTGTTTCCATCGGCTTATTTTTGTAACTTCATTGTTGAAGGAATGCAAACAATTTAAGGAATTCGCTAGCGTGTTAATTTCTGAAAATATTCCTGCACGTTGAACGAAGAGGATCGTGCCTCCTAAATACATCAACCTTGACGTCCCCCAGGCATCAGAATTGGGATCCCCGTCAAAACTTCTCTTATATAAAAATCAATTGCTGTTCGTTAGTCTCGCTAAAACTCGAGAGTGGCTGGACCGATTTTGATAATTTTGATCTTGAAATATTTGTGGAAGTTCAGGGAAGATTAAATAGGTGACTTTTATTGACGATACGAAGTTCGCCGGGTCAGCTAATATGAATAAACTAAGTAATATTACTGTTAAAATGTTTGTTTATAGCCACAAAGCAGCACCAAATTAGCATGATGCTGGTTCTTTTAAACCAGCGCTGGTCTTCCGTTGCTTGTGTCCCTTAGTCGTGCGTCCTTCCGCCGTCCGTGTATCCGCGCCTGAAACTCCGCATTATCACAACATTGATAATCGAGAAGCGACACATAATAACGGACCCTAAAAGGGTCTGCGGTGTAATGGAGCAATTGGCGGTTAATTACCAGGGGCCCGGCAGACCGGCGAGTGTTACCGCGGGTCTGGGGGACCGTAGGGCTCGCGAGGGGTTCAGTTTAGGGCAATGTAGGACAATGTGTCTCTCGTAGGGTGCAGTAGTTACCGTGTAATGAATAACAAAGCATGTGATTTTGTGCGTAGAGTAGGTTTGAGTCAGGAGTCAGGACATGGTCTGGCCTTTTGAATTAGCTCAGAGTCACACAACGAGCCATGGAGAGAGCTAAGCTTGGAGTTTTTGGCGTGATAAAATTCGAAACAAGCAAAGTCGCCGAAGAACTAAAATCACCGACATAGCGCTCGGAATTTGCAAGTTGAAGTGACAATGGGCAGGCCACATCGCTCGACGAATTGATAACCGATGGAGAAGAAAAGATATCGAGTGGCGACCACGGACCGGAAGACGTTCGCAAGGCGCTGATGAATGCAAATGGCTTGTAGCCGTTCAGCAGTGGATTTCTTCCGGCTGATAACGATGATGATGATGTTAACTCAGTGGATGTGAGGCCTGCTGCCCATAGTGGATTCGAATCCTGCCATGATCTTGAGCTTCCGGCGAAAGAAAATGTCGACATTTATAAAGTTCTCGCGATGTCGTCATGGATCGTTATGAAATGATCGAATTCGAAGAGAAGAAAATGAAAATTAATAGCTTGGTGTTATAGAAGCCTGGCTTCTACGTACCTAAATTTTTGCTTATTAGAACCTCTTGTATTTGATATAAATAAACTACACTACATACGCATTTGTACAATACAGCATGAGAGGGCAAGGGTTAAGTGTTACGAAAATAGTTTCACGTTTTGTTGAACGGTCTATCGTGGTTGGATAAACAGACCCGCAAAAACGGGCCGTTCCGACCACAGTCAGTCTATAACAGTGGGATAAGTCCATTAAATATGTTGTACTTTCCATTACAACAGTGGCATAATTATTACTAAGGCCATACACGGACAGCCTGAAGCAGTCAGGTTCGACTGCTTCAAGCTGCGACTGCATAGTGAACTACTGCAACTGCTCGAGCGGTTCGTGTATGTACGTAGGTACCTGTCTGTAGTTTACTATGCAGTCGCAGCTGGAAGCAGCTCGATCCTGACTGCTTCAGGCTGTCCGTGTATTCTAGCCTTAGTAATAACTAACTGTTCTTGGGCTACAGCTTTCTGCATGCAAAGTCTCAGCCCGTTCGGTTTAAAATTGACAAAGTTTCATACAAACTTTCATCCCCTATTTTATCCCCTTGGGGGTAGAATTAATCAAAATCCTTTCTTAGCGGATGCTTACGTCATAACATCTACCTGCATGCCAAATTTCAGTCCGATCCGTCCAGTGGTTTGGGCTGTGCGTTGATAGATCATTATGTCAGTCAGTCAGTCGCCTTTGAGTTATATATATTATTTAGATTATGTCTGTATTAACTTCATCTACTTATTATCCCTTAACTGTGTCCGAGTCGGTTAGACAAACCCAAAAAACAGTTCATCTGATGCTGGGGGGATGGTGGTGCGATTTGGTTTGTTAGCGAACGGTCAGCGGTCACCGACGGTCACTGGTGTTTAGTGTCAAAGAGCAGTCTTCCGATGTTTTATTTGGAAACACTTCGTTTTAGAGCTTCGGTCATTAACTCATTGGTGAGGAAGAAGTTGCCGTACGGTCGCGTGTTTTTGGCAATCGTGGCACTTTATTTTTAGTCTGGATGACCACAGTTACTTACTCCATCGAGTTATAGGACAACACCGGTCATGTCGTATTTTCCCTACAAAATAAATATCGAGGGACCATTTTACACAAATTGACCTAGCCCCAAATTAAGCTCGAAACTTGTGTTAAACAACTTTTTTAAATTATTTTTCTATGGAGGTTATATCAAATTTCTATGTCCAGTAGGGCTAACCGTGGATAGATCGGTTATTGGGAACGGCCGTAAGCTATTATTCGCTATCATTCTGACTTCAACGTTTATAAAGTTTTGTTACAACCTCCTTGTTACAAACGCTCACCACAGACTCAAAGCTGTTTTTTTGATCGCAGAATGAGCGATCGATTTACCTACTCGTTTCACCTTGCTAAGCTAAGAAGAATGGCCAAAACGGACCCGAGGTGTATGAAAACGATTTATATACGATAAAAATTATAATTTTTTGCCTTTAAGATTATACAAACGATATTTTACAAAAAGCGAATAAAAAAAAAGATATCGATTTTTTTACTTCGGAGTTTCTTAGGACATTTTTTAACTTCCACAATGCTTGGATGTTTTGAACGTACTCCGCATTTTCTTTTTCATTCCGTTTCACGCTTTGGAGGTCGGCCCTATTTAAATTAAGTCATTTAATTACATCATTTATCAAATATAAACAAAAACTAAGTGACATTGACAGAAACGAAAATTTTCATACAAAATATATTGCGTTCAGGTCCAGGGCAGCATGAAAAGTGGCCAATGTTCTTTGTTCTTTACGCTTGGGCGTTACCGATTACATCTTGGCTATTAGACCCTCTGTTACAAAGCTGTCTAAACCTCTAAACAAAAATCTATTAGGTAAAGACCGATGGTGGCCGAATGGTTAGGCGTGCGACTTACAAGACGCCGACACCGAGTTCGAATCCTCTCGGCCCCGCACCTATGACTTAATAAGCTATGTGCGGATTTACCATCGCTCAAAACGGTGAAGGAAAACATCGTGAGGAAACCGGCATGTCTAAGAACTGCAACATTCAAGGGCATGCGACATCTACCAACTCGCACTGGGCCACTCTAAAAGAAGGCCGGAGTCCCAGCAGTGGGAACGTGGAAGGCTGATAATGAAAGAAGATAATGTAACGCCCCCACAAATCCTTCATCCCCTAAACCCAAGCTGTGAACCCCGCACTATCGCTACGTACAGACAGATAGACGAGTTAATAAGAATGCGGCAATCGCAGACAGATCGATACAGCACTAAAATTATAACAGTGCCGTGCCAATGGCGGCAGTTCGCGCCGCACTCTGCGGTGGAACTATCTTTTGGCAAGGACGGAGTAACCGGTTTCAAATCAGTCGTGTAGGTAAAGCGGTATTGGTCCTTACAGTTACCTACTGATGATATGAGAATGGTGTAGGATTAGATATTTGCATGATATGATTGAATTATAGTTTGTACCTAAAAGGTACATTTTGCCGTATAAATTATTAAAAAGTGCAGTAGAAATGATTTTTAGTAGAAAGTTTTTAGTAGAATTATAATTGAAGTTTTATTAAATTTAACTTGATACAAATTTAAGTGTGTAATACTTCAATGAAAGACTTAATTACCTAATAAAAAATAGATTCATCAATGATAGAATTTAACATACAATTTTTTTTTTGTTTGAATATTAATTATTTTAATGTACTCGTAGAAGTTTAAAGTATGCTTTAATTGCCAAAACAAACATTTTCTAATTAAACAATGCACCTGAAAGGTATCATAAAATAGCTACAAAAAGCTAGTTCATTTCATAAAAACATGAAGTCTCATACCGTGTCGATATCGTAACTTTAAGTGACATTGTTACTTTTTACAACCAACCATAACTGGCAGAAACACAAAAATGTTAATTGAATAGTAGACATGCTCAGAAATGTTTATTTTTCATGCTGTGTTTGCAGGTTGGGGGATTCAAAAAGTAGAATGGAGACTGTTTCGTGTCGCCCGCGGGGTATTACAAACACCCCGGTTCATTACCGTTACCGGATAATTCTAGTTACACCGAACTGCACTTAGAGTTACAATACACAGAGTCAGGCGTTGTCAGATATGTATTTAAAAACCTTAGTGGAGTGGTAGAAATTTTACCGGATATAAAAATTAAATGGTAGATTTTAGTCAATATTTAATTTAGTTTATCTTATTGCGAACATTTTATTACACTCGATTTTCTAATTATATTATAATTTATGAAAATGTAACCTTTTTATCTTTCTTTTTCAGGTAAGAATCAGACAACTATTTAACTACGAGAAGCGTCTAACAACTAGCTCCACATGCACAGTAAGTTAATTTTAATTTTTAGTAAATTTAATTTTGTTAAAATAATTAGTGGAGTATGCCGACAGTTCACCAAAGCAAAGAAAAATATGTTTTAGTTTTGCAGAAAATTCAAAAGTATTGTTCTGTGTTTGTTTAATATGACAAAAATGTCTACAGTATCACTGCAACTTCAGATTATATAAGAAAATTTTACTATCATAATAATAATTGTGCTATACGACTTATTCAAATACATTTTATCAATTAATTAATGAAGTCTTTCTCAGGTAATGATCAATATGAAAAAACCACTTAGCATAAAAAGCACTCGGATACACTGAAAAGTAGGTCAAAGAAAAACCAACTCATTGAGTGTACTCCTTGGTAAATTCCAATTGGATCCGGTTAATACAGGTAACCGGTCAAAGTAAAGACATCCGGACTACGTTTTCGATTATCGTACAAGTGGAGCTTTATTCTTGTGAAAATAAAAGTACTATTTTATCCGTATAGGATGAGAATATACCGTTTTATCTGTATGAGATGGGAATGTACTATTTTCGTCCGGATGAAATAAAATGCTATTTTTAGTACGAATGTGAATTGCGGTTTGTGGTGAAACGTAATGTGTTACGTTTTAATTAATTGAAACAGATCGTTGCCACCACGTGATGGGGGTAAAGTTATTTCACTGGAATAAAACTTCTGTACAACAATCAGGTTATAGATATTATGCTAAAAGTTAGTGCGTGATCAGTTGTTCACAGTTAGTGCGAAAATAATATCTGAATGAACCAGAAAGTTTATTGTTATTTACAAAACTGTAAAAGTAGGTAAGCAGGTGTTTTTTTATGAATGATTTAGACGGACCAATACTCATTTCAAATTGGTAGAATAACTATGTAGGATATTTAAGGTCGTATCTCGTAATTCAGCCTCTTATTTAGTGTTTTGCTGAAAATGCATTTGTACTGAGATGTTAAAATTTCAAAAAATGCAAGTTACCTAGTAGCATTTTGTTTTTCATTAGTGTTGAAGGTAAAAATAAAACTAAAAAAACATTGACCTCTTGACCTTGTTTAAATAATTATTCCAGCCCACTTCTTACCGCCCACATAACCACAAATTAAATTAAAAACGCAAACATTTTTAATTAGCAATACCACTTTCATCGCGGTTCGCACGACATTTAACTTAATATTAAAAAAATAAGCACAACGCGAAACCGGCCTTCATTCAAAGGATTAAGGTTTAAATTAGGTTGCGTGGAAGTAGCCAGGGGTGCTCAACGTTTCTCGTGGAGCGAGCGAACCGAAACGCGTGTGAATTTTTTAAAAGATTATACAGGAGTGGGCCCCGCTGGTAATGGAGAGAGGCCGCCATGTTGTAATTGCGGCTGGATGGAACTATGTCACGGGAGTCAAGTTTATGGCGCAAACTCTGTGGTGTGATGTGACCCGTGCTTTTTCACCTACTGACGTTTGACGTGCTTAAGTTGGACGTACGCGCGGGGTTTTGAATCTACGGTTTGTTTCGAGTAGCTGACGCCTTAGTTAGGCTGTTGCTGATTTATTTTATATTGGAGAATGAAAGTTGCTTTTTCATATCTACTTTATACTCGTAGAAATAAAAGGTACCTATGCTTTATCGAACACAAAGAAAAGTTGTAATGCAAGGCCGTTTTTGTAGTTTTTGCAAAGCTCTGAATAAAAAAGAAATAAGACTTAATCAAAGTTTTTACTATGCAGTGTAAATATCTGATCTTCTCAAGCTCGGTTTGACACTTGAGTTGAAATGATAACCGCAAGACCCGAAAACTTTATATCAACGAAAAACAGCTTACACCATTACCCATAATTGAAGTTCAGCATTTAGAACCTCTCATTCCGAAGATAGCACTTGTACCCCGAGCGCTTCAATAGCCCACAAAATTACGAACAACAGATTTAATTTCCCTTTATAATAAACTTGTACTGCGCACGCTATTCCTAACCCTATCTCCGGTCGTTAAAGTTTATTTTTCTTTGTTGTTTAGGTCAGAAAGGGGTGTAAGATTTTACAGCCACACGGTACCTGTTGCCGTCGTGGCGAACTGTTATGGTTCAATAAAAACGTACAATTTCAAGTAATGACACGTGCCTGAGCGCTGCTCATGAATTCAAAACGTTTTCTTGAAAATATTGTTGTAGATATTGTATAAAGTTGGAACCGGGTCAGATTTTTGTTGTTGGACGTTTCGTGACGCAACTTCAAAGAGGCAACGCTGCTGCAGACATTTGTTGTAAGGGTGGAGATGGTTATTATGGGAGATAGCTGTTTTGTACGAGATAGTCTTCTAAAAAGAAAAACAGAGTTTTTTTTCTATTTCGTTTTGTTATTTTTTGACATTGTACGCGCCATGCTACACCTGAATAGGGAAGTGAGGTTGCCGGAACACAGCAGTATAATTTTAGCTATAAAAAAGTAGTTCTGAATAAAACTGAATAATCTTCACTTGAAATCAAGGCATATCATGGACTACATCGCCACTTATCATCAGGTGACTTGAGAATAATCGTTACCCTGTAAGATGTCAAAAAAGCTGTAGACAATTATTGCCACTTTAAATAAAAAAAATTATTGACATCTTATCTCACTTCTGTTCAATTAATATTACCATCATTTAATTTTATTTGAAATTTTCAATTTATTCCTTTATCAAGACTTTCTTTTGCAAAGTAGGAAGGTAATTGAAATTGAAGTACAGTTTTTATCAAGTTCAGTGCTCGCTTAAATTAAATTTAAGTACAACACTTTTTTAACAAGTATTTTGTTAAAATATCTGATGATTAATAACTATTATTCTTTTCGATAATGGAATAAGCTACCGTTATTAAACTGTTGCTAATATACATTGAAACATAACTATACAGTAGGTAGGTATAATCGATTTAGCTTTGCGAACCTTTAGTCATTAATCTTCCAGGCCAGCATTACTCTGTCTCAGACAACATCGTTACTTCTATCAAATGAGATTGTGGTCAATGTTTGGCTTATTTAGATTTATGTTATAAAAAAAAAAACAGGCAAAATTATTATTTGAGTTTGTTTTAGTATTATTGTTACTTATTAATTTTGTCAACAAAAAAATGTGATGTACCTACGTCCTGGATAGATAGTGAGTTATCAATGTCAAATGGCAATGTTTCACAAATTAGAGGTCAGCAACACAAAAGCCTGTAAGCAAAACCCTGTACCTAGTCAGACACATATCATTAACGTGTACAACAAAAGTGACACCGAATACCCTCAAAATCTTTGTCCTGAAACACATTGTCCTTGCATTAGCCGACAATGAGTCTGGGACAATGGGACCCCCTCCCTAATGTTCAGCTGTTTGGGGCCCTTTTTGTGGCCCTAAATTATTTCCACAATAAATGTAATGAATTAAATGGCGCTTGGCTCGAGAAATATGTGATTGCTTGGTTCTTTGTGTCTTTCAGAACAATCGGTGTAGGATTGTGGAGGGACGAATGTTTCTGTGAGATATTGTGTTATTTTTGCTCTCTGTTGGGACAACGAGATGAATGGTCCATCAGATGTCGAATAATCTGGTTTATTGGCTCCAATAATGTGGTTATAGTTAAAGAAGATACTGTTTTAATAAACAGAAAGAAAGAACCTGACTGTGACTATTGCTTACTTTCTACCTTGCAAATAACTAATAATGACTGTGTTTTGTGATTATTATTACTTTTTTTATTGAAAGATCAAAACAAAGCCGCAGTCAGTTTTAAATTTCACACTGCCCTGCAAACTTAGTAATAAAGCAACCAAAACCAATCGGAGTCCACTTAGTTGCAAAACTTAAAGTATAAATTCATTAACAACCCCCACTATTGTATAACTAAAACAGCCAACACGCAGGTACTTTTGAAACTTTGCTCTTAAAATACTTCGAGGAAATACCTCGGAAATAACGTCGCGAGTGGCTGAGAGGTGGAATGCTTCAGTGTTGCATTTTGGTATTTATAAAACATTTTCCGGTAGAACAAGCTTGTATACTCAACACGGCACAGTCTGGTAAACCGGTACTAAAATTTCATACTAGTACTAGCGCAGTTTTATTTTTTTTTGAAAACTAGGAACCAGCCCTGGCTTTGTACAGTAAATGAAAAAAGTGAAAACTTCCATTGAAAAATTGGTTTCAGTTTTTCTAGTCAACATTTCCGATTTGTTTGTTCTAAAAATTTTATTTTGAGTATTATTTTGACAAAGAAAAAAAACAAATTAGGCTATTAATTCTTAAGTGATACACTTACCAATTAATTAAAACCATTTAATTTTCATGGATAGATAGACTGAACACAGACTGAACGCCTTTTCAAAAATGATTGCTAAAGTCAATATTTAAGTGACATTTCAATTCAATAAAATGCAATGAAAAAAACCGGGGAAAATTCTACAACAATTTATAAAATGTATCCTGTCACTTATTTATGTTGGGACGTTAAGGTTACAAAGTAACTGTTGTCCAGTTTATTAATCAACTGCTTAAGTACGAAACAACTTTAAGCAATATTACAGCAAATTCTTAAGAAAATATGATTCTCTTTTAATCTAAAGAAGAGCTCAGCTTTCTAGCTAAGCAGTAAGATGACGGAGACCTGTGTAACTTTATTCGTGAAATATCTGTGAAGTTACGTCGCGAGCTCCCGAGACGTGCTTCAGTGTTGCATCGCTGTCTTTGCGCAGTTTGTAAATAATGCGCTATTTTGTACTTGTCGTTTACTTAACGCAGCTAAGTTGATAAACTCAGAGAAATAAGGTAATGTTTTAGAGTTATGAAATACGACTTAATTATTTATTTGGAGGGCATTATGACAGTGTCAACTTTACTCGATTATTATGCCTCTCAGTCAACTCAAAGTCAATAAATATTTATTTAGTAGGAAAAATATACATGATGTGATCAATTTAAAAACGTCTTAAAACTAGCTTTGTTTTTTCCAACCTCCTTAAGAAAAAAATACTTACAAGGCATTCCTTATGAAATTCCTAGCAGGTTATTTTTCCGACCCGTTCACATTTATAATTTTATAACAACAACAATTTAGTAACACCTAATCCTTTTAATAAAATACATAATAAGAATAAAATCTCCGCATAATCGCCACTCTAAACCAAAACATCCAATCCCACACGCTGACGATACAAAAAAAACCCTTGCAAATTGCAAACAACACATCCTACGGCAAAACCCACTTATTTAGCACATTTTTCCACCCTGTCCCTTCCAGGGACGGTTCACTAATTCGGCAGTTTTCGCGAATCATCCCTTAACGACAAGGATGGAAACGGCAGGGAATTAACGGTATTTAATTGGTTTAGTAATACGTGTTAGTCCTCGCTATTTTAACTTTTATATAAATAATGCGATGTAATATATATTGTTGTGTTTATGCTTTTAATTCTGTACTGGACCATATACTTTGCATAGATTGAGAAATGCTTTAAATCTGATAAGTATTTGACCTTTATGTATGAGTATATGACAAGAACTAATACCAGCATGATTGCATGAGCTATCAACTATACAAATGTATAACGAATGAAATCACTAATATATAAAGGTGTGACTCAATACAATAATTATTTACGTACATCATAAGAATATATATGTATGCATTTAAAAAAGCATTGTTACCGGATTTTTCAGGTTATTCGGTCCTTCCTCACGGGTGGTTCCAAAGTAAACTTGTTTACTTTTCCCTACCTGACAGTTAGGTAACTTAATCGTTTGCAAAGCGCTGTGTAACGGTCACCTTGTTACATTTTTTTTGTGGCTGAGGTGATAATATTTATATTGTGAAAACGTACCAACATTAACAATAGACTGAAGCGTTATTTTACCAAAATGCACTATAATTAGGAAAACCGATACATAATACTATTTTATTGCTATAGAAAGTATCCTATGTCCTTCTCCAGAGTTAAAACTATCTCCAAACCAAATTTCTTCAAAATCTGTTCAGCCGCTTAGGCGTCGAAAGGTTACAAATAGACAGAGGGACGGAGAGAAAAAGTTATTGTCACATTTTATAATATTAGTAAGGGTAGTAATGTTTTGATAATCAACGACAATCTTCCGTAACTTCAATTCTCATCTCATTACAGCAAAATCTAAATTTCCATAACTCTATGCCTCTATTCCACAAATCGATCTTTACAGAGCTCGCAAATGAAATATCGGGGAAAAGATTCCTTTTTTTCCCACGAAAAGGTGTTCGTAATTTTATAGACGTACCCTTATCGCCCTGTCTCCCCTAACGAGGTGTCAGTGAGGAGAGTATTTTAAAAGGTAGAATCTTGAGTTATTTTATTTCAATGCATAGCTTTTAGATTGCAATTTTGATGTTGAACTGTTCAATTTTGAACTTTTGTATTTGATGTTGGCCGCTTTTTAACTATCTAACTCCGATGGCTCAGTGATCGAAAGTGTGTCTGAAACGAGAGAGCGCCACTCTTCTCTATCCTGATCAATTTCAGCCCAATTGTTTTGGCTGCTTTTTAAGCGACACAAATTATGCTGGCATTTATCTAACTGGGTGTCTAGTTCATTATGGGAAGTATCTGATAAAAGGCCTATAGATTAGCAATAATGTATCAGATTTTTATAAGTATTTGGTGTAGCGCTTTGAGGAAGCGGGTGTTTTTTGGGAAGATGCCCAAATGTTAGAGAACCGCAATAAGCAAAATCCTTTAAAGCAATGCAGTGACAGATGGTGAAGCTGCCGTAACACACCGATAGGTGCTTGGCAACAGATTCTTGAAGTGAGGGTAGTACTGGTAGCTAGCTAGATGAGCACGTGAAAATGTCACCAAGGTATCTATGGTTTCATCACGATGTTTTCCATTCTAGTCTAATTCTGCTTTGAAATGGGAATGGTTGCAATGAATCGTAAAATCGGCAAGCAATTGAGGCAAATAAAAATCGAATGCTCTCGACTTAAATAATTCTCCAGAAGATCCAGAATAACTTCGTAATACCTTCGCCTCATCGGTCTAACGATAAGAAAACGTATTCTCTTTAGCAACTTTCGAACTTTCACAAACTCTTTTACGTTTTAACATAAAAAAATTAATTCGACAAACCTTTCAACAGGTCCCAGGATGCTTCAAAAACACCTACTTCCCAACTTACTCCATTATTTAGTATCCACCTGTATATTCTTCTTTGCGAGATAAATTAAACTCTGCAGCTAAAGTTTTAAGGTTGAAATTTAACCGTGAAAAAATCTGAATCTACTCTCTTTAGTATCTAAGAGAAACTTTAGCCATTTTGAGGTAAGAAGAGCGTATTAGTTCGACAAGTTTAGTAGGTTTTGGAGTTATGTCGAGAGTTTAGCACATCCCATTCCATTATCAACCGTAAAGCTGGGAGTTTCGGTTGAAAGTGGCCTGGTTTCAGTTAAGCTAGCCAAACAAAATTGTCGCAAAGTGGTGCGCTGACACATCGAATGTGTTGGTGTTTATTTTAATTGTTAGTTGTGCAGATATTGAGTGGAAATAGAGTGTTTGTGTAGGGCTGGATGTTTCCGAACTTACATGTGTATGTGTGTGTTTGCAAGTGTGTGTGAGAGAGAGAATTGTGACAATGGCAATAGGATTTAGCAAACAAGCTCCAAATTTAATTCCTATCTGGTAAATCTTGGGATATGTAAAATAAGGCCGTTTTAATTCTCATTTAGCCTGATTGAAGCGATGATAGCTCCAGAGTTATAGTGACATCGAATTGTGATTCGTGGAATTCAAATCCTGCAATGAGCTTGAGCTTTCAGTGAAGGCAAAAATCGGTATACAACCATAGCTTGGTGCATTTTCTAACGCTCGCCTGGCTAGCTACCCTCAGGATAAAAATCTGTCGACAAGCATCCATCAGGGTGTAAACCTGGATTGGGAACACACCGATAGGTGCTTGGTGATACATTCTAAACTCGAGGGTGGTAGCTAGCCAAGCGTGCATTATAGAATTCTCTGCCGCCGAGCTATGGTTTCATTACGATGTTTCCCTTCACCGAAAGCTTGAGCTTGAGCCCATTGTAGGATTCGAACTCAAGATCTCATGATCACAAGGTGACGTCACTACCACTGAGCAATCAGCTTGTGTTTGATCTTGATGAAATCTTTTATGTTGATAGTTTGCACACTAGGGAAGATCATAGACTAAGTAGTTAGTTTCATGACGCTAACTGTCATCCAAAAATGTGCGGAACATAGCAAGTAGATTATAAACATTTCACAGAGAGATCCCACAGATCGCTAATTCTCAATGTATATAATTATCGTAAAACACTGACCCTGCAAACGTTTTGGTGTAATAATCGCTGAACCTTCCACATTCAACACCCACCGCTGATCGTTCCACTCTCCACTCTCCACCCATCAAAGCTCGTCTAACCCCGCCGCAGTAGGTATTGTCTTCCCCCGTAATACTAAGGGTAGTGAAATCACAGGGACCGCACTTACCGCGAATTCTTCCGTACTCATTACATTCCCGCAGCATTCTGTACTGGCTAGGGATGGGGTATGGTTTACGGATAGTTATTGTCTCTCTGCTGATGGTAGCCCCTCTGTCTGACCAGGCTAGCGTTTGACCACGATTGCACTCGATCTTTTCACTCCAGATTTGGACACCCCAGAAGATAGAGAGAGATTAGAGTAAATGAGAGAGAGAACAGAGTCAGAGCTAAAGAGAGAGATATAAAAAGGAAAGACAGTAAGAGGAGAGAGAGATAAAGGAGTGAGGGAGAAAGGAAAGAGTGAGAAAACAGAGCGAAAGAAAGGAAAAAGAGAGATGGTCCCAGGCTCGAATTCTCCTGACAAATATTTTTGTGAGCTTATACACTAGTTTTTAGGTCTGTGTATTCTCATTCACAGTGAAGGCATGCATTCCAGCAGTGGGATCGTAATAGGCTGATGATGTTAATGATGTGTCGAAGTCTGTGTCCACTTGCTACACACTACACAGGGAACGCCAAACTTTGGCAGCGTTATCTACAGCGTTAATTTTCCTGTCTCTTACCTGCATATTCCGCTATTTTCGCAATGCACTTATCCGTTAACGTACATATTTACGGAGGGCTCCCCCATCCCTAGAGCCGCGTGTGTGGCTCCCATATCGAGCTTCATTAAAATGCCTACACGCAGTTGGCATTAGCGCCACCATTGTGTGTTGAGGTTTGTCTAGATTTTAGAATTCCAACCGAATTGTGGCTCCACCGAGGCTGAATGATTTAATAAGAGCCGAATTACGTTACCTAGTCGTTTTCTAAACGGCTACGGCTGTGTAATGTCTCTCACCCAATCTTACCATAGGCATAGTAATCTTCTTCTTCTTGCCCTGTTTCTATCTATTTGTGGTCGGCGCAGCATGTATTCTTCTTCCACTCTCCCCTATCAGCCGTCATCGCTTCATTCACTCCCCTTTCATTCATATCAACCCTTACACAATTCGTCTATTTTTTCTTTGGTCTTCCTCTTCCCTTCCATCCATCAAAATATTCATATTCATCACTTTTTTTGTAATATGACTATCATCCCTCCTCATAACATGTCCATACCAAACCAAACGATTCCCTTTCAACTTATCTGTCACTGATGCTACTTTCATACTTCCTCTAATATACCATAGGGGCATAGTAATAAAATGTGAAAATTGTGATGGATGGATGTTTGTTACTTAATCACGCCTGTGGTTCCTAAGGGTCGGTAACGCATCGACAAAGCCTCTACTGTTTCAAATGTTCATAGGCGATGGTGAGCGCTTACCATCAGGCAGGCCGTAAGCTTGTTTGCCACTGAAGAAGTCTCATTCTCGTCGCGTCTTTACGATGCGTTTACGAGACGACTGCGCTTACGATTCGTGTGCGGAAACCCTTAGCTAATCTCGAGTTTGATCTCTGTCTTATCAGAAGTCAGTACAGTCTAGGATGTAATTAATTCTATTCGTTAAGAAGCGATACTACGTGAGCGAGACCGAGGGCGGTAGGTAGTACAGTTCCTCAGACGAGCCCTTTCAGTAGATAGCTGCTATTTATAGCGATGATGCCTCAGTGGTAGTGACGTCGGCTTGCGATCCGTAGGACGTGGGTTTGAATCATACAATGAGCTTGAGCTTTCGGTGAAGGAAAACATCGTGATGAAACCATAGCAGTAGTAGGGCATTTTCTAGTGCTCGCCTGGCTAGTTACCACCCTCTTGTTAAGAATCTGTCGCCAAGCACCTATCGGTGTGATCCGGCAGCCTCACTTGAGAGCCAGTTCCCAATCCAGGGTGGTGTGACGCCACCTTCGACCACATCGTCACATACCATCAGGTTACTTGTGCTCAAACGCTACCCTGTAAGTAGTAAAAAAAAGATAGTATCTACGTAAATAGTACTTTACCAGCTTAAGACTTCATGCTGCGTTCGCCTTACAATATTATTACTTAACAAATGACTTTACTCAAATTCTCGCATAAACCTCTCTCAAACCTTCACGTTTTAATTCTCGTCCAGGCTTCTTTGACGCGATCAAAGAAGCGCATAAATCGCATTACGATGCCTCGCTTTGTACAGATTTGCGGTTTCTCTGTGCGACTGTACCTACTCTACAGTGGGATTACTCCCTCCACACTGTGATTGGAGCTCAACTTCGGGTTTGTATGCAAATGAACAGAGTTACAAAGAAAATAAGAACGCCTGACCGTTTTCTGGCTGCAATGAATTGAGAGCGTCCAGCGCTTTGCGATGACTATTCTGGTTGCGCTTGATTTAGTCGAACTTAATCACTATTCCATATAATGTGGTGTCACATACACATAGATGACATTTTCGGCAATTCAGAAGAAATCTTTTTACTCTTACAGAGAGCGAAAAAAAATAAAAAAAAGCTTGGGATTTTAGTGAACTTGCTCCAATTCAATCAATTAGTAATAAGAATAAAATTGTCAATGTGATCGCGCCAAAAAAATTACCTGCCGGGCGTTTCTTGCCTGTTCTTTTGCCGGCGTAAGGAGGCTGGAACAGGTGTAGCTAGTTTTAAGTTTGACGTTTTAAAGTGATCACAATGTATCCTATTGAATAAATAAATAAATTGAATTGAATTGAATTGAATTGAATTGAATTGAATTGAATTGAATTGAATTGAATTGAATTGAATTGAATTGAATTGAATTGAATTGAATTGAGCGGGCGTTAAACCACTAGTCATCTGATGATAAGTTACGATGTGGTCGAAAGTGGCGCCACGCTACACCAGCATTGGAAACTGGCACACAAGTGGGGCTGCCGGAACACATCGGTAGCTGCTTGGTGACAGATTTAACTTGAAGATACAAGAAAATACCCAACCACCAAGCTATGGTTTCATCACGATGTTTTCCTTCACTGAAAAATCCGGTTCATTGTAGGATGCGAACCCAGGATGCGACGTCACTGCCACTGAGCCATCATCGCCTTATATTGCTTGAAGTTTTGAAGCATGCTTCAACCCATATTAATAACGAAACAACCCAGTTATTCCGCTGACATTAAATACTAAATTGACTGTAGTAGAGCGCACTAGGTACATTCTATTAATTTTATAACTAAAATATAATTAAAACATATTATGACAGAATTCATTCGAAATAACGTTATTTTAATGACGAGGTGTTATATTACATACTCAGTGAAGCTAATATAAACCCTAATAAAATTTACATATCAAAATTAAATAGTGTACAGTGACAAAAGTACCCGAGCATACTAGATTATATTAGAAAAAAACACACCCGATGTTAAGTGATGATGCAGTCAAAGTTTGGTGTTTAAGGTGATGAAGACAATCGGAAAATTTGTTTTTGTACAACGACTTTTATCGCTGACTGTACTATCTATCTCTACTAATTGTACTGTCGGTGTGTCTGAAGTTTTGTTGGGTGTTTTTATATGAAGATAAATAAATGATCAATAGCAGTAGATTCGTTAGATTGGTATTAATTTGCCCAGTATTTTGTCAATATTTCAAAGTTCAATAACCCTCTATACTCATAGCTAAGAATAATCTCGATAAGTCACCTTTCCAATAGTTTTTTTTATCTAAATCGGTTTATCCTTTTGGGAGTTACGTTTCTACAGACAGACACATAGACAAACTTAAAACTTATAACACCTCTCTTCAGGAGGCCTTGCAATAAAAGAAAACGTTTGAACGTCTAACCTAAAACCTAAAACCTTTCATGCTTTATCAGAAACATTGCTGCTCAAAACCGTTCCGTTCAAATATTGTACCACAACGAATTCGAACGTATACCTACCTACCTATGTGCAATTTAAAGTCCGTATATTTATTTGGGGCGGCTAATCCGACATGTTAAACACGGGCAGAGTACAGCAATTTAAAGGAACACATTTAATCCACCCTTTGTAATGGCCCAAGTTGGATTCCAACCCTTTTCGAACTTTTTTCACCCTTTGAATTTATCTCAGTTTATATTTTTACTTGTTTTTGCGCGGGATAAGTATTAAGTATGGGCTTGTATGGGGAAGAAATACTTTTGGAACGGAGACTTTAATTTTAAATGGCAGTTTACCGTACCATCCCTTATTTTGTAGAACACTCGGATTTTTGTTTAGGTTGGAAACCCGTACCGAGTAAATAACACGTAACAACAAGTTTATGTACGTTTATTTCATACATGCTTTCAAAATGTTACTGCAAGACCAATTCCTAAACTGAAGCTCAGTGGTAGTGATGTCAACTTGCGATCCGTAAGTCGTGGGTTTGAATCCTACAGAGCTTGCGCTTTCGGTGAAGGAAAACATTGTGAAGAAACTATAGTGGTAGGGCATTCTTGCCTTCGCCAAGCACCTATCGGTGTGTTCCAGCAAACTCACTTGAGAGCCAGTTCCCGTGGCGTTTATTGTTTGAGAACTGCAATTTGGGGTTGCATGTTTGAGATAGACATCATCGCACCTTGATTTTCTATGCTATTTCGTAAACAAAAAAGATAGCTGAAAAAACGTACCTTTCTGTTACTTGTTACTAAGTCACTCCTTTATTTTTTGTAATTGTAAGACTAGAAGACCATAAGTAATGAATCACATTACACGAATAGAAAATTTCATTTCAAAATTCATGTCTGAACCCTTTAATCTGGAACATTCCAAGTCTCGATCGAAGCAGATCAGTTAGTATCAATGTCCCTAGTTCCCGCGGGAACCGGGACGCGACTTTGCATTTGCATTTATGAATAACGCTTCTATAGCGGGACGTTTGAATTCCGAGACTTTGTTTGGTTTGTAATTGGAAAAGTGGTAACTTACATTTCCCCACTTTACTTTTTTACTAGCTGTTCCCCGTGGTTTCACCTGCTTGCACTAAACTACCACAGTAAAACATAGCCATTGAACCTCAGAGCGCAACTTTCTAACAGTGACGGAATTTTCAGTATCGGATCAGGCTTATACTCGTATTAGCAAAAGATTAAAAGGAGATTTTTACCTATATGTATACTCTAAAATAAAAGACAATGTTGGGGTTGATTACAACCATTTTCTCCGTAATTCGATACTCGTTCCCAGACCGCAATGGAAACTGCAGGGACTGACTTGGTCTTTGCTTTTATTTTTAGCTTTTAACTCTACCTCAAAGTGTAAGCAAACATTCCGGATTTAATCACACAATTCACCAGAATTCCGCTTCATCTACAAATCAGGTAGTACTTGTATGTACCGCAAACTTCCAAGAAATACTTCTTTCAATCCCGACCTCTATGTTTCACATGAAAAGTCACTTCTACACCCAAAACAGAACATTTCCATAAACCACTAAGCAAGTTGTCCTAAACCTTATTTCGTGAGTGATAAAATTCACAATCGTTTGATGTTTGCACTGAAAGCGGTATTGGTAAGGTGGGTTTTTTGAATGGCACTTCATCCAAAGGTCTGGTCTTCTTAAACGGGGAATACCCTTGACCCTTGCACGGGTTTTGAGACGAGGTTGAGAGTAAATAAAACGTTGCAGGAAAATTTTGCCCTGAGTTTGCTTATTTTCAGGTCACTTGTTTGAAGAAGTGATGGCTTGGTGTAGTGAGAGACGGAGGTCTTAGGTTCATATCCTGTAATGAGCTTTTGTTTTCGGTGCAGCTTAGGATTTCGTACTTACTCTCATCACTTGTCAAGATATGTTATAGTGACTAAAAGCAAAGCACAAAATTGAAGAAGACTTTCACTTTTTGCCTGACAGACATTCTATTTGGAATCCAAGACTGGTCGATAACTAAATTTCTAAAATCTAGTCCATTTCAATTATTATAACATATCAAATTATTTAGATGACAAACAAAGCTCGAGAATGTCTTGATTGACCAATAAATAAATCTATATAAAATTGTAACTATGATCGCAGGCATAGCTAGTTTTAAAATTGACGTTTGAAAGTGGTTTTTTTTGAACTGTTAAATTTCAAAATTCTGGGCGGCAATTGAACTGTAATGGGAAAGCTTGACGCTTATCTTGAAACGGGTTTAGTTAGATAAAACAATAGTTCCCATTTCTACAAAGTTAAATATATGACAGGTATTGCTATACTCAAACAAAAATATAACACGATAAACGCGAACGCTTTTCGAAATGGCCTAACTTCCAAACTGGCTCCGAGCGACAAATTAGCTTTCACAAAGCATTTGAAACAAAGAGGCGACGCGACAATTTCACGTTTCGCGGCGACATCTTGCGACACCTCGCGACATGCAGCTTTTGTCGACGGTATCTTTGACAGCGACTTTGGTCCAGACCCAGATCTCCCTTTGAATGTAGCAGTGAAACTGATATCTTGCTGAGTGACAGTTTGGAAATGTTTAGGGGATGTTACTGTCTGTCGTGAATGATTGAATTTGTTTTTGCAAATTAATTTATTTCGAAGAAAAGCTTTAATAAGCCACGCTCGGGTTTCTCGGCTCTTTACGGTAAGGGTTGACGCGAAATTTAAATCGGTGTTGTTTTGAAGTTTTCCGCTCTGGGGAACTAGACAATGTGCATTCTTAAATATTTAACGTTTGAATCACAATTATTTACAGTACATATTCTTTGTTAAAGCTAATAGAAAACTATTTTTTTTAAAAAGAATGACATTTTATATTAACGTTATGTCACTATTATGCGGACTTTGACGTTTATAATTTTCAACATAAATTAAAAAACTTAGCACTGCTTTTTTATCGTAGAATGAGTGTTTAATTCCACTTAGAGCATTTTCTAGTGCTCGCTTGGCTAGTTATTATACACGCAAGTTAGGAGTTTGATGCCAAATATTTTGGTGTGTTTCAACTTAATAAATAAGCTGTCCAACCATTTCGCGTATAAATTATCAAATCTAATATACAACGGTCAATTGTTTATTTAAGCAGCCACTAAACTACTTAGGCTTTCTAATTAGCTAACACTCCAGGTGATTGATTGGCTGATTAGTTAATCCACAATCTTGACGGTTATAGGATTCGAATAGCTGATTAGAATTTGCAGTTGAATCTATTTGGGATAAAGATTATTGTCGTAGGTACTATTATAGCTTAAGGAATTAAGCACGGAGTATGTGGATTTAAATTGTTTGACCACTTCGCTGTGTCTTTTCTTTGAATATTGATTTACTTGACTCCTTGTTACTAACTTTTCTTATCAACAAAAATAAAGAATTACAACAGAAAAGGGATCTCTATATTGAATGCTTGGTTTCTTCTTCTTTGCTCACCTTTCCAGTGCTAGTCTGGTTAACTGCCTTTGAAGTTAAGAATCTGTTTTATGAAAACACTTTTCTATGATACTATAACTTAAGCTGTTTGTCTATCAGATTCATTGACGTCACGTTGGATTATTTTAACGGTAAACTGGTAAATAATAATATCGCCATGTCGAAATTTTTACCATCTAGTGCATATAAAAGGCACTTTCATCTGAAGCAAAAATGGCCGATGCAGAATAAAGCCCGCGCACCAATAAAGGCATGTTTTATAAGATAGGAAAATGGCGTTCAATAATTTACCACCTCCTTCTAACATAATAGAAAATTTCACATCCACGAAGCATAGATTCTCACCTATCATAGAGTATTCCCGAAGATGCCCGAGCAACGAGGGGAGTTCTCGAGGATTACCTATCAGACGAGATTAGGGTTGTTCAACGCTTGAAAATGTAAATTGAAATGTGAAAGTTTTTGTGTGTACTATGTGTTTCTTAGCACTCAACTCCGTAACGGCTGGAGAGGCTTATATTAAACTAGATGCGCCCCGCGGTTTCACCCGCGTGGACTACAAAAAAAAAAAATTGATATAAAAAATAGATGTTGGCCGATTCTCAGACCTTCCCGATATGCACACAAAATTTCATCAAAATCGGTCAAGCCGTTTCGGAGGAGTATGGCAACGAAAACTGTGACACGAGAATTTTATATATTAGATTTAATAGTCAGTGCTGATAGTTTTTGTACTAAAAGGTAGGACGTACTTTTATTATTCTTTTTTTTCATTAGTTCTTCTTTTTGTCTCAAAAAAAAATGGTCTCGAGATATAGGAAAGCTACGAGTCTAACTAGGTGGCGTAGCTAGTAGAACCAAAAAAAAAATGGTTTTACGTCAGACTAAGTTACATTGCTACATTTTCGACCAAAACTTCACTTATCATTGGGTGATTTGTGGTTTGGACACATAAAAACATTGTACAAGGTAAAAAATAATTTTAATTATTTCTATAACATACATTTCTGAACTAAATAGTTGTAAAAGATTAGTCATAATGGCTTTTTTAATAATCTAAAGATACCTACTTAATGGCGCAAAGAATAAGGTCTTAATCTTAATACTATTTTTAGAGGTTTATTGCGTCCCACATAACTGCAAAGCCCTTATCATGCGTCACCATCTATTGCCATCTAAACCAATCCTTCACGAGCTGACAAATCTGCACAAAAAAAAACCCATTTTGCGCGGACGTAAAAAAAACTTTGCGCTGAAAAACCTCGGGGCAACCCTATTCGCGAGGGGCCTTCTCATTCTTTCCCAATAACATAGTAACATTCTTTAGGTAGTGTTTGGGCCAATTTATTTCCAATAACGTTTGTCCTGGAGGAAAATACCTATCAAATTTATACCTGTAGCTGTTTTACTGAAGGGGCCCGGAATAGGTGATAGTTATTAGGTGATCCTTAAGGGAAGGAGAGGACATTGATTTTTTTATACTTATGAGATTTTGGCTGGGGTTGAATTGGGGTTTATTGCCTAACCTCAACTCTTATGGAGGCGAGTGATGAAAGAGTAGCGAGGGTTAGGTTTTTTTATATTATGTTTAATTGCTATAATCGTTTTTTTCGGCTCTCTGCGACTCTTACAATGTCGTCGGTCCACCTAGTGGGGTGCCTACCTACATAACGTCTTCCGGTGCGTGGTCGCCACTCGAGAACCTTTCTTCCCCATCGGTTATCGATGGATGCAAACAGCTAATAGCCGTTCATGGTGGCGTTCAAGGGGGGAGGCCCATGTTCAGCAGTGGACTTGTTCCGGCTGATGATGATGATGATTGTTTTTGTTAATGATTCGTACTTTGTAAGTTAGGTTAAACATTTGTAAATATGGCTATAAAATTTTGAATGGAGATAGCTTATACCCTGGATTAACACAGGCTACTTTTTATCCCGGAAAATGTTCCTGCGGGTTAACGGGAAGACGCGGGTGTAACCGCGGAGCGCAAGTAGTTCTTGAATATATGTAAGTACTGAGAACTGTAGGTAATACCTACTGTTGTTGGAAAATAATTGAACCATACCCTTAGAATTATTTTCCCATTTTATATCTTCACACATCTTTACTCTGTATATTTTGGCAATAAATATGTTAATGTAAAATTACGCAACAAAGGCCGTCTGTAAGCACGCGCACCATTTTCACCCGACCACGCTGCCAAAAAGGAGGGTAATGTTTCACCCGACAGCGTCGCCTTAAAGAGAGTAATGTTTAATATCGACAATTATTAGCACAGATTTCGTGCCGCGAGAATTTATTAAAAAATAACTGGGATGTAAAAGCGCTTCAAGCGCGGCGGAGAGCGTTTGTGTGGCCTACGCTGTAAGCGCAAGCGTTATCAGATGAATATTTATAGTCTGTGGGAAAGTCCGAGTCCGTACTACTTTTATGAAACGACTAGTTGTGCCTCGCGGTTTCAGGAACCTTTTTCCGGGAGAAAAGAAAAATCGGTTTAGTAGTTACTGTGATACCGTGGTAACAAATATTCACACACATACACTCGCGCGCAAATGAAAAGTGTTCTGTATCATCAACACGCTTAAGTATTACCATGTCAATATTTTTTTTACCATTTAAAAAATCTGTATAAGCTTACCCCACTGCTGAAACTAGAAACATTATAGAATTATTTATTTTTCCTATCATCTAATCTACCAAATCTAATAGGTTTCCGCGATGCTCGAGTAAATCTACATTTAGGACCATGGGCTCCTACTAAAACGTTTCTCCCATGACTTACACCGCAGTCGGGCCCAAAACCTCTGGGCAATGCGTTACCACGGATATCAAAGAGATTTCGCGAGTAACGAGCCTTTTATACGGAATTTTTGATACCTAAAGCACTCTGGATTAAAATACTTTCACTTTTTTCATAAGCCATTTCATACGGCGAGACGCGCATGTAATGTTAACATACAAGTTCGACCGGAAATGCCCAACTTTTTGGCTTTACGTCCGTGTTGGTCCGGATTTTAGCATAATATTTGGTCTTTTAGTAAATCTAGAGTACCATTAGCAGCAGGGCAAGATCCTATGCGTGTTTCTCGCGACGCGATTAGATACAGAATTGCAATTTGAATCGATATAAGACTCGATGTCACTTGCGTCGCGTCATCATAAGGAAAGTCCCTAATTTCCGGTTGCTAGGACAGCAGAGAGAAGAACCTTCTGATAATACGTGCCGAGTCAAGGAGTACTGCCTTCTGCATCTGACATTTGATCCCACCACGGCTGTTAGCCTTTTGCATCTATTGGTTCCCCGCGACTCTTCCAACGTCAACGCTTACTATTTTACTGTCAATCTCACTCGTCAATCCATTAAAAAAAACTTTACTTAAAACGCGACATGTCATCCCCTACACCTCAAAATACAAGTAAATACTTCTAACATAAATAGAGTGCGAATAAATCCAGTTGACTCCTCCATTGGATTTCCTGCCCTCCACTGGGTTCATCTATCTGTAAATAAGGCGATATTACGAGAGACGGAAATTTCATTCCACTCGATTTTCCCACGTGGGTGTAGAAAGCTTGTTAAGGATAGAGTTTGAGGATAGGATTGATAGATTAGGTGAAATGATAGAGTTTTTGATCGGTGGTTCAATTTGATCGCACCGACTGCGTTGGCTTGGCTACGAGGAACGCATCGGGCGGCAAAGCGTTCTTATTTGGGACGGCAGAGTGGAGGCCGTTCTGACGCCCTAGATACCGCTGGAAGGACGCGGTGGATGCGGACCTACGCGAGCTCCAGACTCTCAACTGGGCTGAAATCGCTCAGGATAGGGAAGAGTGGCGCTCTCTCGTTTCGGAGGCCAAGACACACTTTAGGTCACTGAGCCATCGGAGTCGAAACGGCCTTCAAGTCAAGAGGTATCTTCTAGGCAAGCATGCTCCATCATCGACCTCGCCATCACTTATTATCAGGTGAAACTGTGGCCATTATGAATGTGAAAGTTTGTGAGCGAGTGAGTGTGTGTTTGTTAGTTCTTCACGCTGAAATAGCTTAGTTAATATTTTCTCACTCTTTATCCCTAAAGAGGTATCTGCAACAAAACGAATTTGTCGCTCCACTGTATCATTAAATATTTTACACTACCATAAAATGTGTTTCCCTTACAACATAAACAATGTTATATTGTTACGCGACGTATCGTAAATATTTTACATCATCCCTGTAGGGGTTGATAGTTTTTTGATAAACGATAACAAACACCATAAAAAACAATGTTTAAGGTATACATACGGCTGTAAATCTTCTTCTAATATTGTAAAGTAGTTGCATCCCCGTTTAAACAAGCGTCATTTATGATTGAGATAAAAAGTATGTGTTAATCTAGTGTCTAGTCTAAGCTATCACCAATTCAAATATCACTCAAATTTGTTCAGCCGTTTCAGCGCGAAGAAGTAACAAACATACACACACTCACTCACAAACTTTCGCATTCATAATATTAGTGTGATTTGAAAGTGTGTGTACCTGTGTTTGTTAAAACGCAGATCTGTAATGGCTGAACGAATTTTCATAAAATTTGGCACCAATATAGTTATTTTAGGTGCTTAACTAGAACAAGTTACTTATAACTAAACGTGTTATAATGACATTTTTGTACAATTACATACAATCAACATGCGTAGAGACTGTGCAGTGGGTGCCATCATATTTTTTGTATGCGGTATATTGCTTAATGATTTTTGAAAAAGTTGTGCTAAAAATGTCAGTGCCCGTGAGCACTGAGCAAGACTCAAGCACCCCTCATAAATATTAAACACCCCGACGTCCCACTTTTCCTTTAATAGGTTACGGGGATGTACCTTGTTCGCCTCGTCATATGGAAACTACTGACTTGGGGTTTGAATCAAGACATCCTACTGATATTATAAATGTGAAAGTTTGTGAAGATGGATGGATGTTTGTTACTCTTTAACGCAAAAAAATCAATCATAATAGGACATGATGGAAAAAAAGGCTTTCAATTTGATACCCGTAAGTTTGTCAAATCATAATCGCGATTAATCAAATTAAGAGGACGCCGTGATAAACAATGAATCTGAAATCAGCTCCATAAAAAAACGCAAGCGAGCTGACTAATGCCGTAATTAATATATTTTTATTCCATAGAATACATTGTGATCACTTTAAAACAAATATGTCACTTAATCGCTACTCAAGGATATATCAACACTCGAGCGTCATTTTAGAATGCGAGCCTTAGTGGGGGCCTACCTACCGAACGTCTTCCGTTAAAATATAGCTTACTGCAATACGCTGGGGGGGGGGGGGGGGGGGGGGGCAAAAAATTAACAAAGCAGAGGTCAGCGAGACAAGACACGGCCTGTACCGTGCTCGTATCCTACCATTAGTATAATGGACGCCCGACTGTCGGCCGTCCCTCACACCGTAGCACCCGCGCGGAACAATTGAGACCTGGCTCTCAAGCGGGGCTGCCGAAACACACCGATAGGTGCTTGGCGACAGATTGGTAGCTAGCGAGGCGAGCACTAGAAAATGCCCTACTGCTATGATTTCATCACGATGTTTTCCTTCACCGAAAGCTCAAGCTCGTAGTAGGATTCAAACCCACGACATATGGACTGCAAGTCGGCGCATCTACTACTGAATCATCATCGCTTAAAAGTTACTTATTTTTTTCTATGAATATAACCATTCCAGTTCAAATCAGACGAATAAAAGTGTTTTAAAAATCGCCGTGCACCAGGTCGCACCTTGATGACGTCATCTTAAACGCACTATAAAAATTCGGTTGAAACTGAACTAGCCGCCAAGTATCTTAATAATAGGTTCTCGAAAGTTGAGTACACACAATAACTTAAGGATATTTTTCACTCAAGGGTAGAATCCTTCACTCCTTCACTTCCCAGTTCCCAAAATTATAACAAAACGTCGTAACTTTGTCAGTGGAGCTACCCGCATTTGTATTGTAGCGTCACCCGTTAATTTATTATGCTGAACGACTGGATTATTGTTTTGCCGTCGGAGCCCTTTGCCGTACTGTGGCATATACGTTTGTGCTACTGGTAATTTGGGTGCCAGTCACCTATTATTCACTTTGAAGGCTGTCACGTGTGAACTCTACATTATTCGATACAGTCTCAGAAGGTAGTCGTGTTTTAATAGTAGATTGTTTACCAAGGGAGCGAAGAACTGTTTTAAGGCGAGAGTGTTTCTTTGAATCTAGAGTAGAGTGAAGGATTCCAGATTAGAATCCTGAGCGTAGAAAGGGATTCTAAAGTAGAATCCGGAGCGTAGCGAAGCATTCAAAACACATCACTATAGAGCTTAAAACAGCATTGCTCCCGATATGGACACTCTACATTTTTTCACACTCTATGAGAATTAATAAGTGCAACTTATGAATAAATGTATTAATTTTCATTGACAAGTACAGTCCGGGACAAAAGTAGCTGATCAAACCCTATTTTTACAAAGCAAAGATGAAGATATTTGATGCATAAGATAATTGGAGAATTGGGAGTGTTCAGACACTTTTGCTGACCCTACAAACCTGTTCATGATGGATCTCTTGGTAATTGGAACTTTTAATACCTATAATTACAATACAAATTCAAATCAGTTTTAGTCCCTAGGGATTAAAGAGCTATTTTCGTCCCTGTTTGTGAAGAAAAATCTAGCTCTTTTCCAATTTTTTATGTCGTTCGGTGTAACCCGTAGCCAGGTGGTAACATTGTATTTCAACCCTCGCATGTCCACTACGGTTATGGCCTGTAGCGGCCTGCGCTCGGACGATAAAAATAACAGTTTCGCAGACTACATGCTCATGATGACGGTAACGTCAAAATATGAAACTTTTCCCATTTTCATAAATGGCTTACAAATTGGCAATATGCTGTTAGAATATTTTTCATCACATAATATCTTGCTTATTATTTAGTATGATTGTAGTTTTTTAAAAAAGGAGGAGGTTCTCAATTCGACTATTTTTTTAATATTTTTTACCTTAGAACTGGGTGAACCGATTTTGATAATACTTTTTTTGTTTGGAAGCTGGTGCTTTCCGTGTGGTCCTATTTTGCTCCAGCTGGCATCCATGAGAAAACATAGGTCAATTTTCTTTTCGTTAAGTTTTAAAAAAAAATATGTTCTGTGTCAAAGTATGTTTGTTGGCCATGAAAAACATCGTGATGAAACCATAGCTTGGTGATAGGGTATTTTCTAGTACTCGCCTGACTAGCTACCACCCTCTTGTTAAGAATCTGTCGCCAAGCACCTATCGGTGTGTTCCGGCAGCCTCACTTGAGAGCCAGTTCCCAGTCCAGGTGTAGCGTGGCGCCATCTTCGACCACATCGTCACTTAACATCAGGTGACTTGTAGTCAAACGCTACCCTGTAAATAGTAAATAAAAAAAAAAAAAAATACTTCAGGTAAATCTCTTTGTTTCTCCGTCCATTAGTTATCATTTCACGTCTAAATCGCTGAACAGATTTTGATGGCACTTCGTGCGGAGGAAATTTGATCCCTAGGGAGGGAAGGACATAGGATTCTTTTTATCACGATTAACTGTTACTCACACGAGGCACAGCAAGTTTAAAATCAAATTAAAACGTTCCAAAAACTTCATTTTAAAAATCACTACGAAACTTTAAAGCCTGTTCCACAAACGCCATTGCATCGTGATAGAATATTGAATGCACCTATTCCGTGTCAATGTTCCGATATTCTCAATCAAAGTCCAATAACTGGTTCAATATCGTCGACGGTATCGAATGTAGCGAGGGATGCACTGCGCCGGGGTACATGGGAAACATCATTTAATTTACCCCTCTAACGCTTTTTCAACAAAATTCTAAATGAAATCTGAGACTTGTCGATACTAAAATTTTAAGTTTTGGCTAGTTTACAGTCCAAGTGTAGCGTAGCGTAACATTCGTGAATTAACATCAGGTGACTTGTTGTCAAACGCTACCATGTAATAAGTGAAAAAAAGTTTGGGATCGTTGTGAGCTTGCTCCAATTCAATCAGTTAGTAGCATTATAAAAACTGTAGATGTAATTGCGCCCAAAAGTATACCTGTTGAGCACTTATTTCCTGTTCTTTTGCCATTGTAAGGAAGTTGGAACAAGTGTAGCTTATTTTAGGAATGATGACAGATGTTGCGTCCTACTAAATAAACAGCCTTCACATGCTAATTGTAGCGCGCGAACTCTGCTTACTCAGGCTCGCGCATGTTTAACAGTCACCACAATAAAATAGCGCGCTAAAAAAATAGCACATAGTTTGTAGCGTGCTATTGTCATAATGGGATTCCTTGGAGGAGGCTTTTACTTTGGCTTTTATTTTTTTTAGGGGGTCCACATTAGATAGTTAAATACTGCATGATTTTTATTATCCTTACTTAGGAATATAATATAATTATTAGAATTAATAAAATTAATTTATTCATCATTGTGGAATCAAATAAAGCTATTTTATTATTTATTATTATTATTGTCATAATAATATGGCTGTTTCGAATACTGTTATTTATCACGCTCTGTATGGTCGATTGTCATACTCGGTAGGCTCGGAAGGTTTTTGAAAATCAATTCTTTTCTCGTTTATTATTTCATAGAACGAATGAAAACTTGATGAATTCTCCGCTAAAATTGATTTAGCTTCCATAATATCGTGTAAGGCGCATGTTGTTTGAGTGTTTGTTCACTTTGACGGTCGGTAATTGGACGGTGTACTCCCATGGGAGTCACCGCTGATTGGTCGGCGTTACGGGGTCTGTGGACCCCGGGGTCGTGTGGGGTCAGTGGTACTGTGGACCGGAGGACCCCAGTGGGAACGCAAGGGTTGATTACTGCCGAATTAAACCCGCTGTGGTTTTGGTGTTTATTTAATAAGCAATTAAATTAATAAGGTTGTGTTTAAGGTTTTCATCGCTTGATTGGACCTTTTCAAACCAAAACCGCTGAACAGCTCTTGATGAAATTCAGTACGGGATTAGTTAAAACCTTTTGGAAGGACATAGGATATTATTTATCGCTATAAACTGCAGGCCGCAGGTGGTTATCTCATATCTTTCCCTTTCAACGTTTCTTTTCTAACCAAGCCATACTAGACCGTAACTGAATATTATGACATTGACACAGCGCAAAATATACATATCACTTACCAGCACAAAGACGAAAAACTACACAAAGTTCAATTCTATACCAAAGAGCATAGAGTCTAAAATAGAAACTTAGGCCAACAATTCTCGAAGTACCCGCAAAATGAGACCTGTCACGTCTGATAAGAGCAAAGAATAAATACGAAGTCTGCGAAAATGTATAACATATTTTTTACAAAGCTAATGGGACAAGGGAAGGTTATTATATGAAATAGGCTCGGAAAGGCTCGGGTAGGCTCGGGTATTTCCGGATTTGTTTACAGTCAGAAAGATTTACAAGATAGGTAGTAGGGTATCTACAAAGCATATAGAAACGACGTGAAAATACAATGAACCTAAAGACCTGAAATCAATTTTTATGCTTCTCACATAAATACATATAGACGGACAAGAAAGTGATCTGTTTTTCTTTTTGAAGTACGGAACCCTAAAAAGTATGTTTTACCCATTTTTATGAAGTTCTAAATGTTATTTAAAGGTAAATTGTGAACTTCAGAGTTACCGAAGCATTTTAAAGTCAATGTCAAATATATGATCCAAAATGTGATCACTTTAAAACGTCAAACCTAAAACACTTCGCCTGTTCCAATCTCCTCAAACCAGAAAAAGAACAAGCAGAAACTTGTAGCGAGTCATTTTTTGGGCACTACACATTTACACATATGTTTTATGTTCCCACTTCTGGGACATAGACCTTCTCTCAAAGAGAGTGTATGGGCCATAATCAACCGCGCGGGTCCAGTGCGGGTTGGCGGATAGGATAGTGAACCGTGCTAGTCTTCAGTTTTTTTTCTTATTTCTAGTTACCTAATTAATAATGACAACAATAAATAACAATAACGTCTACACAATCATACTTAGCTCTGACCCCTAACTAGGTTTTCCTGCATTTAGGGTATCAAATACTAGAACAGGAATCCACAATGCCCAGACAAAGAACAAAAACTTACGTTTTGTTGTTTCAATGCACAGATATTTGTCCTGTAGCAAGAACCGAACTCGCAACCTCACGCTTCGCAGTCGACTGTTCGGCCATCGCACCACATCGATCGTGAAATTGAATTGGAGTAAGTTCACTACAATCCCAACCTTTATCTTCAATGTTCCCAAATTGTACACTAATTCCCAGATCTAATGCCAGCGGGTATTCATCTGCGTAAATGCCCTAAGGGCTGCGAAAATAGATTTTGAGATGTCGGAATCTGAGATAAACCTCGGTCGTTCCACAATGAATCCTTTTGGAGACATAAATTACGGGTTGGATTACGTTTTTCGTGATTTTTGTTATATCCCCATGTTAATGGAAAAGATGGACGTTAGGACCGTCTTACCACAGATTGGATAGTAAGACTTGTTGACTTACGGCCGTTCCCAATAACTGATCTATCCACGGTTTATCCTACTGGAGATAGGAAGTTTGATACATAGAAGTAATCTCAATTTTTTATCCATATTAGGGCAAAATAGGTTTCTGAAACTGGCCGTTACTTGTCTTGTTTACTTAACCTAACCTAAATTTATGAATTTGTGACATTGATATTTTTAACCTAAGTACTTATTTTGTTATGACATATTATAATGATGATTATTGTAAGTGGTTATCCATACTAACTCATTAACAAAATTAATTATAGACTACAAATTAAAAGTCATCTTTCAATGTGTGATCGTACTCGAAGAACTTTCTATATAAAAGACCCGCCAACGACAAGCAAGCATGAGCATCAAGGTGGTTCTAATTTATGCAAATGATTAAACTAATAAAGAGTAAAGTAACAAAATTAAAGTTTTTGCAAGTAGTAGGTAACCAAAAAAACAGAAATAGAGAAAGATAAAGAGTTAATCTTACCAAATCTATCATCACACATTCACGTATCAACCGATTAATATAATATGCAATAAGTAATCAGACGAGCCAGTTGCCTAACTAATGGTAAGCGCCACGCCTGCCCGTCGGTGCCAACCTGAATTTTTAACTTCAACAGGTTCAACTTTCAACTTTTTTGTTTTGGGCACACGCCTGCCTTTGTAAGTTGAAAACTGGCGTCAGGTCCTAGCATTCATTGCATTACTTTTAAACTCTCTTCAAAAAGTGTTTAAGATGAAATATGAAAACCTGAGTTCACAGTACCGGCAAAAACATAGTACCATTTCAATACCTCCATTCGAAGTTAAAACAGACAACAGCGTTTCCTTTTTTTGACACTTCACGCTATCCCATTCCAAACGCATTTGCACCTTTTTCTGCCATTTACCTAACCCACTGTAAACTCCACTTTCCATTGTACAAAATAAAGTTCAAAATGAAAAGTTACTGCGGAGTCAGATACAAAGATGTCTGATAGCTTTGGCTTTGAAAAATAAATGTTACTACGAAGGTAATAGAGTGGAAAATGGTACGATGATGCCACCAGACGTGCACTTATGGTTTCATGTCTCATGAAACGGTGTAAAATAGTGATTTGGCTTCATACAAAATGACTGAATTCAAAGAAAAGCTTGCAAAAGTGAAATATTTACTTATTTTGGATTTAAGACCAGTTTTTATAAGCATTAGAAAGATATTGAAGAGATGATTGTATTCATCATCATCTCTTTTGCAGACTATGCCATGCCAGCAATCCCTAAACTTCCAAAAAACCATTAATGCCCGGTGGTCACACTTGTGCTTCCAATGTGTTAATACTGAGTATAAACTATCTCCATTTAAAATGTCACTCAAGTCCGACGAGCCAGAAGTAACAAACACACACACTCAATCATAAACTTTCTTATTTATCTTCTTGATGCTAACACAACAACATCTGAATATTTATTAGTGTGATTATGAGCGACTATTACAATAAAACGCAATACCTACCCTACTGTCTACATCCGACCCTCCACTAACGTTTTCATCCCCCGTGCTCTTGTCTGTCTGTATGACAAATTACGTAGCAAAACGATTAATGGACCCGTGACGTTATGTGGATTTATGATATCTGGGAGATAATAGCCTTTGATGTATGTAGCTGTGCCGAACGACGTCACGGGAGGTCGAATGTGTTATTTGTTAACTGTATTGTTACGTCAGATTTAGAAGTGGAACTACACGTCATGGATGGTGATGAAACATGGTGTTTGTATGAGGAAGAAGCGATTGTAGTGAAACTTGCATAGTCGTTCTTTACTGATCAACGTGCTCTGCGATACCACTTCAATGTGTGACAACGTTTATTGTGTTAAAAAAGAGTCCGAGCAAAAATTGCCATCAATACTGTGTGTTGCCAGCATTTAATTTCACGAAGAAGTCTTTTAGAACTGATGTTAACTGCTCACAGATGACGAGCGCACTGCACCTTTATAAATTCTTCCACATAACTTTTATTTCATTAATTTCTTATTAACTAAGTTTTTTGTTTCTTCATGCTGTGTTTAAGCTTTACTAATAAGATTTAGTTTTATATGGACTTGATATTTTACCTAATTTTCGCTTGGGATTTTGTTGAAGAAAAGTACAACTTGGCCTTTGAAGGAATTGCTGACTTCACGACAAAAATGCATGCATAATGTTCAAAGAGCTTTAATAAGAGAAAGAGTCGCTCTCCGTCTCTGTAGAAGACTCGGATGTGGTCCTGGAGTCTGTGCTGGACGAGGAGTCATCAGATAGCTTCACCTTGTACTCGTAGAAGAAGTGGTCTCCATGAGGATGCTCTTCGCGACTCGATTCGTTGGCACACCGCGAGTTCTTGATTTTTACGAACACTGAAAAACAATACAATTAGGTTTTGAAACGGGATATTTTATCATCATCATTATCAGCCTGTATCAGTCCACTGCTGGACATAGGCCTCTCCCAAGGTACGCCACTGAGCCCTGTCTTCGGCTCTTCTCATCCAACTGCCAGCCACTCGGTGCTCCACCTTGTCGCAGGGCGTCCTACACTACGTCTATATGTATCAAGCACGTTTGTGTTTGTATAAGTTCTCGATATTTCGGCACTGTTGCAAGTGCCATGATCACGAGAAAACAGGTGGTAGAGACGTGAAATCGCAGGGTAGTTTTCACTTGTAATTTAGGATGCACGAAATCGGTTTCTTAAAATACACCCCCTGAAGAGGTCAAATGAGATATTAAAGTTTTTATGGAAAAATATCTTCCTTCACGCGGGTAAAGTCTTGGAGCAAGTCGCTAGTCTATGAAATTAAATTCTTAACACTAAATGACAGACAAAATGTCGCGTCTTATCTTCGGCTCTTCTCATCCAACTACCGCCAGCCATTCGGCGCAAGTCGTTGGTCCACCTAGTCGCAGAGCGTCTTACACTACGTTAACCAAGTTACGGTCTCCGCTCATAAGATAATAATGAAGGGTTCCTACTGGTCCCATCTTGACAGTTCCTGTAATACATCATGCATATGCTCTTGAAGGTTCTCCTGGCATCCTGGTAGGCTCCACAGATCCATTTGATGGAGGGATCCCTCCATTTCTTCCGCGCATCCTCAGGGCATGTGGGGCATTTTCGGTGCCATTTTCTCCTGGTAAAACGATTTTCACAATCACATACTTGTGTTCTGACCCTTAACTAGAATTCCCTGTATCTAGGGTATCAGATAATACGTGGATCGGGGATTCACAGCACCCAGACACAGAACAAATACTTGAGTTGCTTTCTTTTCAATGCACAAATATTTGTCCTGTATTCCTGTATTTCGTGAGTCGAACGATTGCGTATATTATAATTTTAAAATTTGTAATTTTTGTTATTACCCGTGCCAAGGCGGTCCGCTAGTATTTTATAAGCACATTCGAAATAAATCATTTCTAACTCACTTTAAATAAAGCAAAGACTTTTAGATTGACGAAAGCATCTGACCACTGATTCACCTAGTGATAACTGATATCACAAATACCTTACCATCCTCGCCTCTCCGCGCTGGATTTCGGAATATAGCTTTTATCTTTGTCTGATGACGACGATGATGAGCCACTGGATGTGGTCAGGTCGAGGGAGTCTCCTTTTTCACTGTCGTCATCACCTGTGAACATGCGCAATCAATGAGTCAAGACACAGAATAACCTATCCTCCATTTAACTACGTCGTTTAACTTCAATGATTCGAAAACACAAACAATAAAAGTTTAATTTTTCGCTGAAGTTTAATTTTTAGTCGGTAAAAAAATATACCCTAACTCTAAAAACAACGTTCAATTTCGTTATTAGTTCGGTGGATCGTTTCGAGTCATTGCTATTCTCCCGACACAAGGGGCTGTGCCCGTACGGGTCTGAACTCACTGCACCCTATCCGATAACTTCGGACCCTAAAATATTGACGCAGCAACTTACTCTCTCTTAATTACTATTGTTTACTTTCCGTTTATTTTGTTATTTATTTGTTGTATAAAACGCACATGTTTAAAACAAACCATTGACATCTCGTCTTTTTGTAATAATTATAAAGTCAGTACAATGACGTTGACTTCAAATTGGGTCCGAACTTTGCAATGAGCTCGATTTATCGGTCAAGTTATTATTTATTACAACATCGTGTTAAAAAAAAGCTAGCTAGCTACCTTTAAATTAAGAATTTATCACTAAGGACCTATAATAGTATGGTTCCAGCTGCTGTACTTGATCCCCATTCTAGAAACAGCGTGGCGCCACCTTCGACCTACATCGTCACTTAACATCTACCATTTATAATTGTCAGCTAAACACCTAAAAAAGGCGTGTTCTAGTAACAGACTAAGTCTCATTCTAAACTGAGCTTGTTAATCATCCTTGAGCGCAGAGTCATTAAAGTCACTCAAGTTCCGATAGATCGGATACGTCGAACAGATCGGGCGCAGTGAGCTCAGACCTTTATGGAGAAATGCCAATGCATTGCAAATATTTTATAATAAACGTCCCCTCTCCTCCCCCTACAGGGGGTGTCCTGAGTCTTCTCATTTGTGCGTCGCCTACAAATAACTTTAATATGCAGGTGCCTGCTACTATTTGATATTTATGGAATGTCAATGCTTAATTTTAATATGAACGGAATTCTTAATGGCTTTATTTCTTCGTTAAGGCATCAGATGAAAATATTAAGCCTTTGGGTATGTTTATGTTTGATACAATATTTTAAATTAAAAAAAAATTATGTGATTTTGAAATAATCATAAAATATTTTAATTATAACTTTTTGTTCTAATGTCGCATGTCTTTTGAATGTTGCGGTTCTTGGACATGCCTGTTTCCTCACGATATTTTCCTTCACTGTTTTGAGCGATGTTGGTGGTAGTGTGTAATAAGTGACGTAATAATAAACCTACTGTGATCTCCGGAAGATGATGACGTAGACCGACTTCTTCTCTTTTTTTTACTTGTCCTTGCCCTCAATTCTTTTGCCTCCACATCTTCTGTGACATTCGCTGAAGCGGACGCAGCATCCACTGTGATAGAAACGTTTAAATTTCATCTCAAGGCAGTGAAAATACATAAATAATATCTCTTTGGAGATGGGATTTAATTGGAGAGCAACCTGATTATTTCCAAAGTTATTTTGGGTCAAAGTTGAAGTTAAAATGTATTGCATTTCACAATGTAATTAGATGAATCGTTGAAATAAGGATTAGGATCATTATGAACCCTATTAGGGACAAAGAAGAAGTGTCTTTCATCAATGCAATAAATGTATATATTAAGCTATTCATAATAATAATTATATTGTAAATAATCATTAAACAGGAGTTTAAGACATGTTATTATGTAGTTTTAGGACTCTTATTCAGATTCCACCCGGAGAAGAAGTTATTCAACTGCCAAGTAGTAGAGTGCAAACATGACTGTGTTTCGAATTGTAGAACAATATTTCTAGTCAAATTACAGGGCATAAAGAAACATTTGTAGAGCGAAGTGCGTTGCGCACAGGGATTCCAACTGTTAGAGATCAAAATTCTAGGTGACACTTAACTGCATTGGGCAAGAGTAAGACTCAGTTACATAAAAAAGTCAGTGTAAATCCTAATAACACTTTACCGTTAACAATTGTTAAATTTTTCACTTACCAAGTACCAGCAATACGATAAGATATGTAGCAAATCGCACCATATCTAACTTGATCCGTCACACCGGCATTATTTTTATTACATTTAAAACCTGTATAACGTTCATGCCTACGAGAAATAATAAATCGTGTTTGGATGTAAGATTTATGGTGCTACCGTTCGCCGTTTTTACGACATCACACATTTCAGCCAGTGGTTTATTGTTTTTGGATGGATTTGGTGAAATACCTATGGCAGTCGGGTGTTTTTTAGTTACATGTTTATCATCACCAGGTTTTGTCCGTTCGCTGATAGACATAGATACTACAAGAATCGTTGAAAAACCTAAAGCTACCACAAGATTTATGTTGGAATTAAGAAATTGATAACATTCATTCATCTCCACTTAGAATTTAAATAAGAGCTAAAGTCTAAAATATGATATTCTATTTTTCCAAGTCCGACTTGCGAGGGCTGAATTCCCTGTAAATTGTTATGATTTGTCTATTACTTCCCCCAGGACTTTTATCACAATAAATCATAGCTCCTGTGACACTTAATGTAGGATGGTGTAGCTTTTTAATAAAGAAAATGATTTCAAAATTGGATCAGTAGTTTTCGTGATTGCCTCCTACATTCAATCTTAAAACCTTACCTCTTCATAATAACCATGGAAGAGTATTTGTAGATTTATTTACATTATATATAGACCGTTCTGATGCATTAATTCTGCGCTAAGTTGGGTCATAATCTTGCCATTATACTCTATCACAATGTCTTCTGTCTCCGTTACCATACTTTTTCATCATAAACATGATTGAAATTCTTTTTACGTCTTTTTACGCCAAGAAGTGTCTAAGGATTATTTGTACAGTAAAATTTCCACCGCCTCGTTGTCGTCATTGAAACACTTTAGTTCTACAAGCTCTACTTTTGAACTAGCATCATTATCTATTCCTCGTCCAACCTCAGCTAGATTGGTATTCTTCACTAGTTCAATAATTTACGGTCGACGTGCACTCGAATCTATGCTCGCTCAGGCGATTGCATCCCAACTTTACCGGTAGATAAACTCTATAGTTTTACCTACCGTTTGCTTAAGTACCGGTGCTTTATAGTGTGAATGTTTTGGTATGTAAAAGTTAATGATTCAATGATGATGAAGTCAACAATATATGCAAGATAAAAAATGCCTTGTATCATTAACGCCATCGAAATACTGATGATGTCATCAATATATACGAAACGAAAATTTGTTTTCATCAACTTATTCTTTGAACTTTTGAGCTCATCTTCAAAACTGCATAATAAGGGTAAAAACCTAATAAGAGAATAAGACTAAATAACTAAAACGACAAGTAATTGTTCTAGAATGCAGTAAGTAAAAAGTTCATGTAAAAAAACACATGCTACTTTTTATCCTGGCAAAATAAAAAAAATCTGTGGGAAACCGGAAAAGTCTTTGCCTAACTGTGAGTAGCCGTGGAATAGGTCCCAATTTCTATGAGCACAAATAAAATCATTATTTTTTTATGTCAATGGCCTATTGCCCATTCTAATCTCTACATCCCTTCGGCCGTGAGAAGTTATTTCACGGCCGAGGGGATATGGACGGGTCTGAAGGCCAATGTTTCCAATGAAATTACATAAAGAGATTTAACATTTAATACCTAATACCTCGGCGCATTGCACTGCTGCGTAGAATTACGTTGAGTTGTAGAAGTTCAAGTTTTGGGCGGCACTGGACTGTAGTGGGCAAAGGTGACGCTCACCATCACGCGAAATTCTTGCTTGTTTTGTACGTGAAAAAAGTCCTTGAGGCACAATGTCTAAATAAGATAGATAAATACGTAGACAGTTATCAATAATCAAATCATTTATTAATGAACAACAAAAGCTAAGTTCTGTAGATATAAAACCAATGTCGGCCATGATACGTGTCGTTTCTGCAACGATGGTTGTACAGCTTCACAAACACTGAAATAAAAAATATACTGATCAATTAAAAATCACAGAAATGTGATCTAAATTACTGGCACTCAAGAATGTATCATAATCAACTTACTAATATTAAAATAGCAAAACTTTATGAGAGAACGGATAAAAAGTATCTAAGTATATTTTATACTAAAAATAAAAAAAACCGCTAAGCTCTTTGTTACGTCTTATTTGACCACAAGTCGCCTGATGTTAAGAGACAATGTAGTTAAAGTTGTCAAGCTACTCCTGCATTAGGAATTGGCTCTTAAATGAGGCTGCTGGAATGGATCGATAGATGCTTAGCAACATATTCTTAACCTGAGGATGATAGCTAGTCAGGCGACCATTGCAAAATGCTCTACCATCAAGCTAATGACTTCATCACGATGCTTTCCTTCACTGATACCTCATGCAATGGTGCCCACGACGAACGCAAGAGCTATCATCGTTTTTCAGCTGAGTGGTGGTAAACACGAACAAACTTTCGCATTTTTATTATTGGTAGGATAGAAAGGGTACTAAGAAAGAAGTAGGATTCTCAAAAATATCTTCAAAGCGATTTGTACCCGTTTAATGAGATATAAAACTTGGGTTGTTCTTTAGCCAAGTTTGATGTGTTCCGAGACAGGAGAAACTTTTATACAGCTTATGGGAACAAAATAGAGTAGAGGGCGGGTTTGAGTAATGTACTGGATTGTTTTGAGGATCTCGATATAGTTTGGTATTGATTTGTGTCTACTTTCGAGATATCCTTGATATTTTGTACAAAATCGCACGGGAACTGCTATGGTAAGTATCAACATCATCATCAGCCGGTGTCAGTCACTGCTGGATAAAAGTCACTGAGCCCAGTCTTCAGTTTCTCTTCTGCAACTGCTACCAGCCCCTTGCGTATATTGTCAATCCACCTGGCGCGTCTTGCAGTGCGTTTGCAGGGTCGTGATCTCCAGTTAAGGACACGTTTCCCCGAAAGGTTATCGGTTCTACAGTAGACATGACTAGACACAACTGCCACTTAAGCTTGCCAATCCTATGGATAGCCCTCGACTAGAATTCTAGTCTAAACTTTACAGAATTACGGGGGAAAATGGGAAAGAAAAGTGAAATCCTTTCTTACTGGTCCCATCTTCACAGTTCCTGTACCGCATCATGCACGAGCTCTTGAAACTTCTCCTGGCGCGCTGGTACCCTCCGCAGATCCACTTGATGCCAATGTTCTTGAACTTCTTCATCATGTCTTGTGGACAGGGAGTGCAGGTGCGATAGACCTTTGTACTGTGAGGGTAAATGAGAAACCAGATAGATAAGGCCTATAGGATGATAGCCTAGGAGTCGTGGCCTTAATATTTCAGTGAAGAAAAACGTATCTCCTTGATCTGTATAGAGTTAGCACGTTTGGACAAAACGAAAGACATACTCGAGATGTTTCTAATTAAATACTAACGAGATAACTTACTATGCTTTACTTTCATCGGTTTCATATGAGGATGCTGACGTCGAATCATCCGAAGACGATCCAGAATCAGATGAAGAGCTAAAAAAAACAAATCGGTTTGAATTAATATACGTTAGAAGATACAGTTGAATTTTTATTCTAATATATTTTTAATGTTCAATCGTTTTTACAAAGTTACCTTAGAAGATCGTTGTTTGTAAAGAGATATGCCTACAGAAAAAGATATGGTGACGAGCACAGTGCTCTGTCACACACGATTTTAAACTGTTGAAGTTAAAAATTCTGTAACACTATCAGACAAACAACTTGCTCATCATTTCCCTTATTTGCGTTAAAAGCAAAAGCTATCAAGATTGTCATATTATAAACATATTTAATACCTTGTCACTTCTGATAAGGAAGAGCTGTCAACTTCATCGCTGTTAGATTCCGTGTCAGTCTTCGTATCGTACCACCCCGGACCTCTGTGCTGGGCGTCGTTGTAGCCAGCTACGTTAGGCAAGTCGTGGATGTAGGCAAGGTGAGGAGTCGCGCCGTGGTCAGACTCAGTCGCTAAAGAAATCAAGTTCGTAATATATTATGCAAATCGTGTTTCTGAAGACTTTGCGTTGTGATTTCAAATTGGACAGGTGCATGGGAAAACAGCCTAAATAGCTTTCAGAATTTGCAAGTTGAAGTGCCATTCGCGCGGCGAATCTATAACAGCTCTGAAGCCCAAACTTTTCGACCGATAATGATATTCAAAACCACATTCATACAAACATAATTACCGAAACTTAAATATATTCATGTGACGCAATTAGGCTAGCTTTGTTTGGATAGTATATTGATGGCGAAATTAGTTTTGCAATGTTTACTTTCAGATATTGTACGCTCTATGATTTGGTAAATATTGTATTTGTGTTATTTCATTTCTAGATTAATGTTTTGTTTATACTATCGAGCTGCCCCGCGGCTTTGATCGTGTGGAACTAAAAATATTGTTGGTTAAAAAATCTACTAATGTGTACTACAAATGTATTTGATGACAATTTAAGGGGATTATTTGCAAAAAAAAACTTCTTTGGTGCACCACATTATTTCCAAGTTTCATGTTTAAGAAAGAAAGAAAGAATATATGTTTATTTGCAACAACAACACTCTTGGTACAAATTATATATGTATATAAAAAAAAAGAGAAACTATATACAGTAACAGAACTCAGTGTCAGTACACAAAAAGGCTAGGCTATGCGTTGTCTGTCACTCAATCTCGGTAATGTTTTACAGCCATTCAAAAGATAGATTTTACTTTAATAATATATTTTCTATCATCGACATTTAAATTAAGAAATCATTAATGGTTTTTATTTCTTCATCAAGTAAGATTAAAAAAGATAAGATAAAATTGACGATGTGGTTGAATATAGTAAATCCTAAGGGATAAAAAGTAGCTTTCCTGTTAATCCAAAGTAGAATAAGCTATCTCGAGTTCAAATTTAACTCAAATCCGTTAAGCCGTTTCCGCGTGAAGAAGACTCACTCACAATCTTTCGAATATAAACCTGCTACTAGTGTGCTCTGCATTCATATCAGTTACATTGAAATTACAGTTCAGAAAATACATCTCTCTGCTCTGCGCTGGAATCCACCCTCGTTTATGTAACCTCTAATTACATATTCATTCTTCGCATATGAATTAATACAAAATTCATTATATTCATACATAATTCAGAATGTGCGCATACCATTATTACATGGAGCGATATGAATACGCTCAGAAGTTTCATTATCACTATTCACTAGGGAACTTTAATAACTTCATAATCATTCTAATCTTATTACAACACTTGCCACATTATCATCGCATAATCACATTTCATTTAATGTTATAAATGCGAGAGTTTGAACCGACGATATTGTAAGAGTCGCAGGGAGCCGATGGTTGCAATGGCTTATTGCCGTCCATGGTGGCGTTCAAAGGGGGAGGCCTAGGTTCAACTGTAGACTTCTTCCGGCTGACGATGATGATGATGAGAATTTGTGTTCGTGTACTCATTCACGCATAAATGGCTCAACGGATTTTAGTTAAAATTTTGAATTATCTTTACCTTTTCCTTATTTTTGCTGGCTAGTGTAGATCGCAAGTCACCTGACGTAAGTGGCGATGTGGTCGAAGGTGGCGTCACGCTACAGCTGGATTAGTAACCGGCTCTTAAGTGGGGCTGCCAGAACACAGCTATAGGTGCTTGGCTACAGATTCTCATCTTGAGGATGATGGTAGCTAGCCTATTCGTCACTAGAAAGTGCCCTATCATCAAGCTAAACCCTACTAGCTTGTACCTTGAAACTCGCATCTCCATTCCATACCCTATATCTTAACTGTATCAAAGTTTTCTACAAATTCTTACCTCTTATAAAAAGAAAAATCCACAAAATAATCATTGTAGAATTTCTCGTAAACCAAAGCCATATTTTTGACGGCTCATAAAATGTTTTATTGTCGACTGAATTCAATTTCACAGCGAACTAAGTACTTTAAATAATTTTATTGTTGCTGCAACGTAACTTTATTATAGTTTCACGTGGAATTAGATACAGTAACATTAGTGAACGGGATCCAGGTGTCCACGATACAGGCTGAGCCTAGTGTGGGGATCACTACACATATGTGTGAACGTGTTTTAATCTCTCTGCATAAATTCATAGGATTAATTTATTTTGTATTCTTAATTAAGCCTAAAATTGTTTTTTATCCAGCAAATAAATAATTTTCATTTACATTATCAAAATATTTTATATTAAAAAGACGTTGATAAAATGTGTTAGTCAGATACGAATTTCACCTCTGGAGTATACATTTCATAAGTATAAGCTATTTTATAAGTTTATAAAAATCCTCTCATTATCAATCGATCATTTCTGTGGTCTAAGACAAGACTGACAAGATAAGGCAGTATTATCAAAAAATAGCCCTTAGGTCCTCAGGGGCTTCGCTTAGAGTAGCAACATATTTCTTTTGTTTTGTATTAGCAGTGACGTTTGCAGAATGTTTCTTAGCTAGCCCCCCTCAGCTATCACAAAGCTGGCCGCTCAAGCAATACTCATTACTTAAGCACGGCATATTTGAGTCTCACTACTTAAGCACAGATTTGAATCACTACTCAAGTATTGATCCACACTTGAGCCTCATTCTAGAATACGAGCAAAAGCTCTAGCTCTAAGTAGCTCTTCAACTTTCGCCATCACTGAACACTCTTGCACTTGATTCATATTTAACTGGTTCTAAAATAAAACAACAGATTGCGACGCTTCATTATTTATTGATACACTTGGAAGCGCCTTCTGCTTTGAAGTCACACATTACAAATTCATCATGGAAGCTTCATCAGTCCGGATTCGTAGCCTTGTCGTCTGTTTCGGATCGCTTTATTATTACTGGAAGTGAAGTGAAAATGTTAAGATCGCCATATTAGTTGGTTGTTATTGGGGTGGTACTTCGAGATGGGTGTTAAAAGAGTTATTTAAGGTCGGCAACGAATCGGCAACGGTCTTGGAGTTAGCGCCTGGTTACACCTTTTTTATTCCTCTGGAACCCGTTCCCGAGATTAAAAGTTTTCCATATTGTGTTAATCTAGTATTTGAACAGTCTATTTTCATTCCAAATTTCATTTCAATCCATTCAGCCGTTGCGACTTGAAGAGGGGAGACAAACACACTTGCACACTATGCAGAAATTTCCACATTTATAATAATTGTACGTGTAGTTTTTAGAGAAAATAATACTTACAGAATTATTACTAATTATATCTCTTTAGTCGTAATCCATTGAATCGTTGTCACTCGGCCTCCCTGCAAGAAAATGGGCAAATTACTTGTCTTACTACGTTCATTCTATGTTCAACTCATAATCAGGGCCCAAACATTTCCAGAGTTAATTTCCGTTGAACCCCCAAAAAAGTTCCGTAACTTTCTGTGCAAATGTCAAAGTGAACTAGTCGGAACTAGCTTAAGCTTTTCAAAGTAAGTTATAAGAAAAAAAATCCAATAAGTGGAAGTTCGCTTCAAATCTACCGAAGTTTGATTAAAATGGATTTGCGTGAGCCGAGCACAGATGGTCCCGTAATTTATTTTTAATTTATATCCATAAACTTGTAGGTTACGCAGATTTGCTTGTCGGAGTTTTACGGGAATTAGGTAATTTTGGTAAGGATGAAAACTCCTGCAACATCTTTTGTATGTTCCTTGTTCGACTAAATACTAAATAAATATTCAGAATTTGCAAGTTGAAGAGTGACAGGTCAGATCACTCGAATAACCGATAACCGATGGGGAAGAAAAGTTCTCTAATGATGATGAAATAAATATCAGACCTTATTCGATATTGTGACGTGTGGCTTTAGCAATTAGCAACAGATCATCATCAGCTATTTACGTTCCCACTGCTGGTACTCGGACCTTCTCTCAGAGAGAGAGTATGTGCCGCAATCTACCACGCGGGCCCAGTGCGGGTTGATAGATGTCGCATGCTCTTGAATGTTGTGGTTATTGGACATGCTGATTTGCTCACTGTGTTTTCCTTCACTGTTTTAAGCGATACATACTTAACTATGATTCTCAAAACCATTGTCATGAATGATTTGACTCAGATTTTAATAGAAGTTTGGGATTCAGAGAGTAATGACGTACCAGATTTAGTTCGCATCTTCGTGCTGACCTTCTTGTGGGCTGTCATTGAAGCATCAGCGTTAGCTGTCGCAGACCCTGACAGCGGATAAGGTAATGCATGATGATCTACCGGATCTTCTTCTCTAAATCCAAAGTCTGGAGAAATGATTTTAAAGTTTGGGTCTCCAGATTGTATCTGTGGTTGTATTGGCCGAAGGCCTCCTATTACTGATCCAGGTTTTATAATATAATTATTATTGTCTCTCCACTGGCCAGTTCCAACCAGATTTCCTGTTGGCTTCTCATTAAATAGTAAGTTTCCTGAGTTTGGTACATATAGGTTTCCACCAGACATGATATTATGATGTGGATGATTTGGTTCATTATGTTGTGAGAGTGTTAAATTGCGTCTTGTCACATCATTTAAAGAAGTAAACCAATGTCCACTATTAGATTCAATCTTGTTTGATCCTGTTGGTCCAATTAAATTTTCTCTTGTAGAAGCAATCCAGTTATTATCAGTTTTTGCACCCGATGATCCAATAACGTTTCCGCCTATAGGTTTAGTAGGTCCAATCCAAGTTTCGCTTGAGTATCCAATCCAGTTTTCACCTGGATACCTTAGCACGTTGTCACCCGATGGTATAATCAAGTTCCCGCTAGGTCCAATCAAGTTTTCGCTAGGTCCATACAGGTTTCCGCTCGGTATAATCGGGTATCCACTAGGTCCAATTGTATTTCCGTTAGGTCCAATCGTATTTCCGTTAGGTTCAATCAGGTTTCCACTAGGTGCAAACAGGTTTCCGCTAGTTCCAATTAAGTTTCCGCTCGGCATAATTGGGTATCCACTAGGTCCAATCGTGTTTCCATTAGGTCCAATCGTATTTCCGTTAGGTCCATTCAAGTTTCCACTAGATGCAAACAGGCTTTCGCTAGGTTCAATTATGTTCCCACTCGGTATATTTAGGTGTCCACTTGGTCCAATCGTATTTCCGGTAGGTCCGATCGGGTTTCCACTAGGTGCAAACAGGTTTCCGCTAGGTTCAATCACCTTTCCGTTAGATACAATCCAATTCTCACCTGTAGGACCATTCCATGCAGGTCTTATGAAATTTCCATCATTAGGTCCTAAAACTTTAGCACTTGCCGGTTCAATTAGGTTTCCACCTATTGGCCTATTAGATGGGTGGATAAGGTAGCCAGAAGATGGTAAATTACTGGAGATTGATTCGTCAGCATGTGTTAATCCGGGACCAGTGATTATTGAACCAGAGTTGCTGCTACCTGTAATTAAAGACCAAGTTTTTTATTGTTAATCAACTGATCTATATTCTGTTTTGACATCCCGTTCTGTTGTTTAAACTACTTCAGAATTTCTTATGATTGTTTGTCGATTTCAGAACATAAAAGTAGTAAATAGAATTCAAGCAAGTAAGTAGCTTTCAACCTTCTTCTTGTAGTTACTAAAACTAGCAAAATTGAATTGTTAAAACAAACACAATCAAGACTAGACAAACATCCATTAATAATAAACCGAATGGAAATAAATGAACTCCGCCGCAACTGTCATAAAAGAGTACATTCGCCGGCAAATAAAACAGAACAGAATTCATGGCGGCATAAAATTTGAACACCTGAACTGATACCCTACGAATTACCGGCGCGAAGTTAAAAGGTACCCATAAAGAGTTACGGTAGTCTGCCAGTTTTATTTGAGCCGCTGTGGTTTCTGGAAACAGCTAAAGTTTTATGAAAATGTGTCAGAACAAATGATTCCCTTATTCGCAATAGGTGAGTAAGATAGGTAAGTACGGTGGACCCAATAAAATTACAATAAGGGGTATTCAGTTGGGACGTTGGAGCTTCAATCATTGGCTGTTAGTTTACCGTTGAATTGTTCATGCCCAATTGATTACTGTCCCTTATTGCCTGAGATATTGGATTTGCCAAAGGCGTGTTTACAGCCACCTGGGGTTTTGCATTTGTCAATTCTGGCGGTCGTGTCGTGTCGCTTGCTCGTAAATTTTTACTTTATTCGTTTTGTTGTTTTTAACGCGATGTTTTTATACGGCTCGGAGGCATCATAGGGGTGAGTGTTTGGTGTTTATTGCCGGAATTCAGGTTTAGGTGATCGTTTGCAGTTGGGGCTATCCGGTGACCACTGGAATCACAGGTGTGGGTTTTGTCGAGGTACTACTGATAGTAACAATTTTTTTAACGACACATTTGGAATTATGTTGGTAGATATTTTATGTTATACGTTTATTAATTACTGACCTGGTAGTCCTGGTACGTCGAATGGAGGTTCGATACCTTGAAAATCAAGAAATAGATTGTGAGAATCAAAAAATGAAATACATACGATCAACTTTTGAGATGATCCTCCTTCTCTGAGAACTCTCATTATGTAGCTCCAAGGAAAATTCACTGGTGGAAGCCCAATCTTCAAAATTATTGCAAATATGTGGTAGAATGGAGTATTAGTCCCGGATCTACCAACCCGCACTGGGCCAGCTTGATAGATTATGGCCCATACTCTCTAAGGAAAAGTCTGTATCCCAGCAGTGGGAACGTAATAGGCTGTTGATGCTGACGATTTGACACTGGGGATGGCCATTTATAATGGCATTATTAATTATTAAAATAGTATTTTGTTTGTTTGAGTACTTACAGCAGGATGGTTTAGTGTAGCAATTGACTTCAATAGTGATGCGCTCTGAAGAGATGGCCTCTCTGCAAACACACGCTTGGCAATCATCCCAGGGATGCTGGAATGGCTGGCTAGGAGTGTAAGGGTAGCAGGATTCATCTTTGAAACAGAACAGAAAAGACCAGTGAAGAAAAAAAATGTTGATATCTTCTTAAACGAAAGGACTTAAGGCAGATCGACTCTTAGGAACTATTATTTTAAGTACCACACACATCTCTGCAAAGTGCGACACCTGCTCACCTGGGACTTCCGTTTTAAAATATTGTAGTTGTACTGGCTACTTGTCTATAATATCTTCTCTTATATACAAGTATACTCTTGGTCATCGCATCACGCGTGCACGGCTGTACCGATTTCACTAATTCTTTTTTTTTTGTTGTGTTTGTTAAAGTCTAAGGAAAGTTCTTATATAGAAAAAAATTGAAAAAGTAAAAAAAATATCTGTAGGTTTTTTGTTGCGATAAACTGCAGTCCACGCGGGTGAAACCGCGGGACGCAGCTAGTTATTTTTAAACACAATTCAAATTGATTTGCTCAAGTTCAAAACTTAAATTCTTATTTATTATAATTTCTGTGATATTTGAGTCTAGTAATGAAATGCTATTCCCGTGCCTCGTCACTGCTTAATAAATTTTAATTAATTCGTTTTTTCATTCTTAATTTGCTCTTTCAAACAAGAAATTATCTTATCTTATCTTATCTTACTTTATTCAACTTTTTAACGACATTGTTTGCGGATCATATTTCAAAAAATACTAGCTGTACCCCGTGGTTTCGCCCATACTTTCCAAAACGTAACCAGTAGAATACCGATAAGCTGGCAACTTTGCAGCGGTAGATGCTGCAGTGTCTAAGTTAGCAGTAAGCAAAGATGATAACTCACGCGGGTAGGGTCCAGGGAGCGGTCCGGGGGGAGCAGGAGGCCACGGTGGCGCTGTAAGCCGAAACGACAATACATTAATAACTGCGCTGTCAGGGTTATTTACCTAGTCGCAGGAACCGGGAGGAATGGAGGAAGTTAGGTGTTAAGATTTAATTTAACTGTGACATCATTTCAAGACGAAACAGTGTTGGGAGAAGTTAGGTTTGTTTGTTGGTAGAATCAGAAAGTACACCAAGGCGAAAAGTCGAAAAATAAATTAGTAGGATGGAATAGAAAACATTTCGTCGTGCTTTTGGTACTATCTGTAACATATCCAATTTTCCGAATTTTCGAAGCATCTTTACCTCTTTACGTTATTGATCCAGGGTCATCATCATTATAAGTCTATTATAGTCCAATGCTGGACATAGATCTCTCCCAAAATACGCCATTATGTCCGATTTAGTCTACTCTTATCCAACCGCTACCATCTGCTTTGTATCAGTCGTCGCTCCATGTATAAATATCATTACTTGTTTATTAAAACATTAATTAAACTTTATATTTCCTCTGTTTCAGGTAAGCGTCGATTTTTTTCCATCGAAGAGTGGTTTCGTTTCATGACCAATGAGATGATGCATTTTTGAAGGTATGGCTAACCTCTATGTAAAGATTTGTCACCTACCACCTACTAGTTCTAGCAGCTTCACTTGTAAGCCAGTTTTCAGAACAGGCGTAGCATGACGCCGCCTTCGATCACATCGTTGCTTAACGTCAGGTGACTTGAGATCAAACGCTGCAACCCTGTATGATTTAAAAAATCACTCCAATTTTTTTACTGGATTTAATACTCACTTGCAGTTGTGGGAGTTGGTGGCGTTGGAGCTGTTAAAAAACACATACATTATATGATTTAAATACTTATTGAGTTCCATCACATTAAGGTGTCATTGGGTCGACCAATAGTTACCAAGCTCCACGGCATCTTCACTTAATCAAACTAGAAGTACTCAATTGATAGAATATACGGTGGAAAATAAATTGATTCCAACCTCTAGAAAAACATAGCGATGTAATACTCATAGCTTAGTTGTAGGGCTTTCAGTTCTCGCCTGGCAAGGTAACACCCTCAAGTTGTGAAAATTTTGCACAATTTTTTTTCGTTTACATACTTTACTTAAAGACATTGTAAACTTACAGCATGCAGGATTTATAAAACAATTGATGTGCTGTTTCGTTTCCCCATAAGGTGTCTTCTCGATAGTACACCTGCATAACTTGCAAGGATCCTGAGGGTCGGGGAACAGTATATTTGGAGGGTGCCGTTCACAAACCGCTGTGGAAAAAAAAATCTTTCAAGTTCTGGTACTCAAAGTACACAATTTTATTGTATTAAGTAAAGCAAAGTCATCATGAGGTTCTTAAATATATATATATATTCTAGTGCTCACTTCTTAACCAACAACCACAAGTCAAGAACCAAGACCTAAGATCATAATCTGATCAAGATCCAAGATCTGTTGCCAAGATCCTATTGGTGAGTTCTGGTAGCCTTACCTACTTAAGAGACAGTTCTCAATCCAAGCACCGCGTAGCACCATATTTTACCACGTCGTCAATTAAAATCAGGTAACTTGTGGTCAAACGTTACCCTGTAAGAAGTAGATTAGTAGTGGGTTTCCACAACAGTTTTTGAAAACTGCTTATTATAATTTGCGTTTACAAAACTGTAACAAACTTACAAAGATCTGGCGATTCTGTCGAAGGACGCGCAGTTGGTTCTGCAAAAATGAAAAGTCTCTTGAATTACTGTTATGAGCATTTTCTAGTGCTTGCCCGGCTAGCAACCATTTAACCTGTCGCCAAGCACCTATCGTGTTTTCTGGCAGCCTCACTGGAGAAGAGCCAGTTCCCAATCCAGGCGTAGCATGATGTTACCTTCGACTTCATTATCACTTAACATCAAGTGGCTTGTTTACAAACGCTACCTGCAAGATGTAAAAAAATCTTACCACACTCAGGTTTGGTATGGCAGCTGATGTACTGCTCCGGCACACCCCAAGGTGACTGCATGACACTGCACTTGCACAGCAGACACACGTCCAGCGGGTGAGGGAATTCCACGTTTGTGGGGAACTGTGCACATGCTGGCACTGCGAATGAGAGGAAATGCATAAAACATACTTCATATGATAATTATTACACATAGTGGAGACGATAATATTGAGATGGAGGTGTGGAGTGACAACAATATAGATAGATAGAATAAGGAACTTGAATATTAATGGAAAAATGAAAGTAGCAACAGGGACAGAAAAAATGAAAAAGAATCGTATGGCTTAGTGTGGATTTGTTATGAGAAGGGATAAAGGTTATATTACCAAAAGAGTGATGAATATAAATGTTGATGAATGGAAGAGAAGACCAAAGAAAATTAGAAAAGGTGAATCATCGGCCGCTATTACAAGGATCCAAAATATTTCAACTGTTGGGTCTGATTGATTAACTCTTTTTAAGATTTTCCTCTTCTCAAGATTAGCTCGAAGTACTATTTGAAGTAGGATTAATGGCTCAGAGAGAAATCTTAGATATTCATGATGTTATTAACATTATGAGTAAAGTTATTAATGGGGATTGGATTAGCTAACATTATTGTTACTTACAAGGTACTGGACTAACAGGAGTTGGTGCTGAAACAAATAATATACCTTTGTATGCCGGTTTCAATCATCTTTCTCTTACCTTTCGTAAAAGATGTCCCCTTCATTTTAATCTCAATAATGAAAGTCTTTGTCGTTGGTAAAATTAAATTAGGATAGAAATTTTATTTAGGTGAACCACAAAAGACTGAACGCTTAAAGGTCCCTACAGATTCATCGATGTACTATTGAATGTTATACATTTTGTTAGCACTTACGGATTGTCGTCACATCGTTCGGAATAACTGAAACAGATAAAATGTATGGTTAATGGTTAAATATTGTATATGAATACTTTGTGAGGATAAACTTCAACTACGGGACAAGTTGCGACTAAATGTGTAAAGTATTTATAGATCTTACATTATTGCGATAATAGTCTTCTTACTTTGATCATTATCAGCATTTATTACGTTCGTACTGCTGGGATACAGGCCTTATCTCAGAGAGAAAGAGTAAGGACGGTAATCAACTTGTGGGCCCAGTGCGTGTTGGCGGATGGGCCTATCTGCACTTGTTAGTTTAACTACCAAATATAATATTTACCGCACTGAGGGTTCTCTTGGCACTTGATGATGACATCGGATCTCCCGAACTGGTCGATCGTTTCCGTGCAGACGCAGACCTGGCAAGGGTTCAGAGGGTTCTGGAAGGGTGTTCCGGTAGGCAGAGGCTTGCAGGATGCTGAACACAAGAAATTTACTTGGATTATGACGTACCGTTCACACACATAGACATAAATGAAAAAAACGTTACAAGCCAATTCGCGAGAGAAAAATTGCTCAATGTTTTCCATATAAATAACAAGAAAAAATTCAAACAAATAAAAATGTTCCTAAGTAGACTTCAAAGTAGTTCTTGTTAGTTCTTTGTCAACGTTGAGATGAGACTCGCCTGTAATGATCTATATGAGCAACAAAGAAAAACATCTTGATGGAACCATACATTGGTGGTAGGTAGGTAGGTACCTGCTCTAATGCTCACATGCCTAGCCACTAGCTTCAAGTTAAGAATTGAGCCAGTTTTGCCAGAAGGAGCATGGTGTGACTTTGAATCACTAAAACATTATTTAACCCAATACTTTTCATATGTTACTAACTTTAAATACAGTTATTACTTACTGCTCTCTGGTGGAGCCAACGTTATTGGCTCCGGTGGAGATGGCTCTAAAACAATGAAAAATTACTTTAATTTCCAAAATACAAAAAAGTAACCAATACCACTACGCTTTGTAAATCATCATCAGCTTGTATCAGTACACTGCTGGACATAAGCCTCTTCAAGAGTATGATGATCCACTGAGCCCGGTCTTCAGCTCTTCCTATCCAACTACCGCCAGCCACTCAGCGCAAGTTGACGCTCTACCCAGTTGCAGGGTGTCTTACACTACGTTTGCCAAGTCACGATCTCCACTCAAGAACACGTCTACCCCAACGGTTCTCATCTCTGGTGTTCTTTGTGATTAGCTAACTCGGTCAACACAAATAAGATAAGCCATGAAAGGCTTGTAAAATTAACTTACTACACTCAGGTTTTAAGAGGCACTTGTACAGCTTCATTGGTTGGAATGAAGCAACAGGTGACGTGTCAGGAGGTGGTCCCCAGTAGCATACACACAGCTCGCATGGATCACTTGGGTTGGTGAACGGTACGTCTATCGGGTGATACTTGCAGATTTCGTCTGTGGAAATAAAAACTATGTTTTCATCATCAGGCGCATGGTGTGGTGCGTTGGGTGAACAGCCGCGCCCATCATCATCATCATCGCAAGTCACCTGATGTTAAGTGACAATAACCTGAGCTGGATTCAGAACTGGCTCTCAAGGGAGGCGGCCAGAACATGTAGTTAGGTGATTTTAGTGAACTTGCTCCAATTCAATCAATTAGTAATAAGAATAAAATTGTCAATGTGATCGCGCCAAAAAAATTACCTGCCGGGCGTTTCTTGCCTGTTCTTTTGCCGGCGTAAGGAGGTTGGAACAGGCGTAGCTAGTTTTAAGTTGACGTTTTAAAGTGATCACAATGTATCCTATTGAATAAACATATTTTTGAGTTTTGAGTTTGAGTTTGAACCAGTGATGGTGACAGATTCTTAACTTGAAGCTGATAGTTAGCCAGGAGAGCAATAAGAAATGTTTCACGATCATTTTATTGGTTCCGTGGATTTTTTCACCATTCAGCCATTTCAGCTTGCTAATTCTGTGAGCTATGTTGGTGATCTTAGTTATTTTTCGGATCACAGTGACGTACCTTAAGAGAAGCCTGTGTCATGCAATAGACTAGCGCAGGCTAATTATGATGATGTTTTTATCGATGTTTGTGTTAAAACAACTGTTAAAAGGTTCTCATCCTGAATTTTCCTTCAGCTATGGCTGTAAGTAGCGGTTAATATAAATTGATAACAAGATCCTAATAATATTATGTTGTGAGATGACTTACAAGGTTGCAGTTCATCCGTCGATGGTGGTATTGTTGGCGGATAAACTGTTGGTGGAAATAGTGTAGGTACTAGAGCTGTAACAATAATTTACAAGTCAATGATAATAACACAGAATTGAGAGCGCTATAGACCCGTAAGGAGCTGTTTTTAATTGCAGAGATACCACATATAAAAAAAGCATATAGCTTTTATGGAGCTGAGTAGTAACAGACATACACACAAACACACAAACTCTCACATTTAAAATATTAGTAGTATAATTAATACTTACGGGGTTCTTGCCTTGTTGTAATCGGTTGTGGTGTCAGTTCTGTAAATAAAATATGGTACATTTTTAAAGGAATTTTATATGCCAACCTAGAATTTCTCAAATTAACACAGACGGAAACTAAATCTTTGTAATCTAAAACCTAACTGCCGTCTGCTCATAACTCATTTAAAAATATAGCTTCTGGTGTTAATAAATCAACTTCTTAGAGAGAAGGACACCAAAAAATGTGAGACTGGCCTGGAAGTTAGGCAACTTGACAGGTGTCAAATCGTAATCAAGATTAACGTAACGTGGAAATTGAAGACTACCGCGGTTACAAAAACTTGTAATGAACATCGTAATTGTGTAAAAACGTCCGCAAACATAACCAGAAAAGAATATTCAACTATTTAAGTACACTAGATCGACCACATCGTCACTTAACATCAGGTGACGTCAGGTCAAACGCTAACCTGTAAATAGTAAAAAAAATAAAAAAATATGGATATTCAGTAAATGTGATAACTGTATCAAATGTAAAAAATACAGCCTTGTTAATTACGATTACAAACTTATTAAGTTCAACAATTCAGTTACTAAAGGATAGAAATTATCATTGCAACAATCCAAGTTCATGCAACAAAATTTACCAGTGCAGAATATTTTTTTACTAGCACGTCTCGTAATGCCTAAACAATATGAATAGGAAATTTTAACGTTACTTTACTTACGGCATTCTGGTCTCGTGAAGCAAACGATGCGTTGCTCAGGCTGACTAAATGTATTCAGTTGAACGGTACACTTGCAAACTTGACATTCTTCCTGAGGGTGGGGGAATAATACGTTTTCTGGAAACTTCTCACATGCTGGCACTGCAAATATCATGATAATAACATTTTAGAAGAAAAGTTTTGTTAAGTTATAAAAATATCATCTCATAAAAAGATACATTTTTGGGAATTTGAATGTTCCAAAAGCTTATACAAATACTTACGAGGTATTGGTTCTATGATGGCAGGTGCTGAAACAAAAAAATAATTATATACATCGATGACTTTATCACAGTGTCACAAAGAGTTTTCTATCAATTTTTTTTTGAAGTGAATGCAAACATAGTTTCTTAAAATAACACTTACGTAATGTAGGCACGTCTTGAGGAAGAACTGAAAACAAAAAGATACCATATTCAGCATAATTCAAATTTTCCGTTTGATTTTTACTGATGCAATGAAATAATCATCAAAAAATAGAAGAAGTAATAATCACGGGAAATTTACTAACAATGACAGACTACAAAAAAATAATAACCAGTAAGTACACACGGTACTTTACGCTAACATTTCTTTCGTATTCTATTTCCTTGAATTCAAGCATTCTCAGCTGATTTCATTTACTATCCATCTCGTTATTCGCTTTTTCCAAGTTTAAGGCATTGCATTTACTCCTATCATCATCAGTCTATCATGTTCCCACAAGTGGGACACTATCTTACCTCAGAGATAGAATATAGTCCTTTATTCACCATCGGACTAGTAACTAACTCTTGAACTTTGTCATGAGACATGCTGTTTCTTTCACAATGTCTTCCTTTACCATTTTTGAGTGAATACTAAACTTACTGCTAAGATCAGTTATATTTACCACACTGTGGGTTCTCTTCACACTCGATCACCACTTCGTGTCTGCCAAACAAGTCTGCGCGTCCTGTACAAAGGCAGATCTGGCAAGGGTTTAAGGGATTCTGGAAGGGTGTTCCAGTAGGCAATGGCGCGCATGACACTAGAAGTAAAATAATAATGGTATTATTATTATGACTCTAAGAAACTAAATTTCGTGTTTTGATACAAAGGCCAAAATGTGTCATAGACTGTACCTATGTGACTTAATTCGGTAAGGTGATTATGAACCGTGAATAAACAACAAAACTGCTGCAAGACATATAGATCTAGTCTGTGATGGGTGGAGATGGGTAACATTTTTATTAAAATATTATGGAAGTAGCGAAAACAGTATGTTCGTATTCACTTCGATATTGAATATTTTGCTAATAGTATGTGAATCATGAATCCTGAGATTCTGACACGATGGTACACGTTTATATTGAAAAGGATCAGGATTGCAATTATTAAAACAAGCTAATTGACTGACCAGGTTCTGGCCCAGGGTTTGGCGACGGTCCTGGATGTGGAACAATCGTCGTAGTTGGCAAGGGTGGTCTTACAGTTGGCGCTGGAAACAAATGAAATCAAATTAAGATAACCTAACAATCAAATGCAAAAAAGAACATCCTTAACCAAAATCTTTCCAATATTGATCACTGTTTTTCAAAGAGTGCACTAAGTGTACTTACAGCATCCAGGATTCGAGAAGCAAGCTATCTGCGTTTGGAAGGGAGATATTGGATTCCTATAGCAACTGCACAATATACACGGGTCCAATGGATCAGGGAATATCACGTTGGTAGGATACTGCTCACAAAGATACGCTGTAATAGAAAAACAATAATGATTATCTTAGAAGGATCTATAGAAATTCCCCTTTGAGTAATGGAACTGGTAAAGGAATGAGTTTTCGAGTCTGAATATCTAATGTAGGTTGAGGAGTTTCATCTTGACACTAATGCTTGCGAAGATTTGGTAGAGCAATTAAAAAAGTATTTAGAATCATTGACTTACATGGATCTAGTGGTGTTTGTGTTGGTGCTGGTTCAGTTGTTGGTACTGTAGAAACGTAATGCATAAAAATTAATAATGAAACGAGCAATATATTTGAATAATATAATAGGAAAGAGGGAAGAGAGGTAGCAAACGCACGTGAACAATTTTTTCATACTTGTAATTATAATAATATTTTAGCTCGTATCAACTTTTTACTGGGTATAGGGCCTCCTAATAATATAATAAGCTTCTTAATAACTGATTTAACTTCTAGCTATCAACAAGTTTTGGATTTCACTTGGAATTTGAAGGGGATATTTGAAGGGGTTGCTATTGCTATTGGAGTCTTGTACTGGGTACAGTGATTTTGACTTTGTTATTTGTATCAAAAATCACCATCGTTTCCGTACTTACTGCAGTTAGGTTTGACGTAGCAGGTGACTTTTACTTTGTCGTAAAACACTCTCAAGCGAATGGTACACTTGCACACCTGGCAGTGGTCGTAGGGGTGAGGGAACAGTGCACCGTTAGGGTACCGGTCGCAGATCTCTGTCAATTGTAACAATGTATGTTATTTTATACTTCTACTATAACATGATCTGTCAAAGTGTATGTTCATGAAATTGTAACTACGAAATTTAACTAGCAGGCGTTGCCAAATGAGCCATGAGCCATATTTCTGTCTGCATCAAGATGTCAAAATTCCCCGCGACGTTTATTCAACTAATTGAACAGTTTGAACTTTCTGTTTTCTAAAACAAAGAACAAAACTATCAACGAAAAGATCTTTACAGCCAAAGTTGATAGCGTGTATAATTTCTTAAATTTATAAAATTTTAACTTACCCGGTCCTGGTGGGTCTTCCGTTATTGATTTTGGTGCTTCAGTGGTGGTTGGTTCTGGTTCCGGAGTTTCGGTATCTGATTCTGAAAAATGATGGGGATTGTAATTAATTTATGAGTGAGAAGGTTAGTTAATTAATGATCAAGCTTTTAATAAAATCAAGATTGGATTTGTACTTGGAATAAAATTGTAAGTCACAGGGGAACTAATACATTAATTGAACGAGATTCTTGAAATGAAAGTGATATACTTTTTCGTATTCATTTTCTTTTGTGGTAGAATTTTATACTATTTAGCTATTGTTTTTTATACAAGGTAATATGTCTAATATCTATCTATCTATCTATCTAATGTAATAGGTAAATAATATTAATCTCTCATATCTTTCTGACTCAAGACCTGTCTTACGGCCGGTTTCAATAACCGATCTATCCACGGTTTGACATAAATTTGACATTACTTGTATGAAGCTTATGTCAAATTTCCATCTCCAGTAGAGCAAATTGTGGATAGATCGGTTATTGAAACCGGCCGTTAAAGATAGTCTCAGGCTAAAAGTATAGTATGATGCCGTTGCAACAATTTCATTAAGATAGAAAAAGTGGTCAAGGAAGGAATTGTATACCTTCTCAAGTTAAGGATGGACTTACGACATTCAGGGTTGGCGTAGCAGATGACCTGCTTTTCAGGTACACCATACAGGTTCCGTATAACTGAACACTTGCATATCTTGCAGGCATCGTCCGGGTGTGGGAACGGTACGTTTATAGGTAACTGGTCACACACATGTGCTGTAAAAAAAATTGCTTTTAAATCTATTAAATCCCTACTCAGTCAGTCAGTCAGTCATCATCAGCCTTTTACGTTCCCACTGATGGGACTCTGGCCTTCTCTCAGAGAGAGAGAGTATGGGCCGTAATCTACCATGCTGGCCCAGTGCGGGTTGGTAGATGTCGTATGCCCTTGAATGTTGCAGTTCTCGGACATGTCGGTTTCCTCACGATGTTTTCTTTCACCGTTTTGAGCGATGGCAAATCCGCATATAACTTATCGACTCATTGGTGCGGGGCCGAGAGGATTCGAACTCGGTGTCGGCACCTTGTAAGTCGCACGCGTTACCGTTCGGCCACCATCGCTCAAATCCCTACTAATCCCTACTTAATAATATTATAAATGCGAAAGCAACTCTGTCTGTCTGTTTGTCATTCACGCCTAAACTACGGAACCGATTTAAATGAAATTTGGTACAGAGATATTCTAAAGCCTAAGAAATGACATAGACTACTTTTTATTGCAATAAACTGTCGCCCACGCGAGTAAAATCACGGGGAACAGTTAGTTTTTTATATATCTTTGTACTCTTCTCATATTTTTGTACATTTTTTCGATTGTGATAATTAGTCTGGTGGTAAGCGCCAACCCAGGACATACCAACTAATGTTTTCTACCACGTGAACCATTTCAAAGTTATGTTAATACTTACTAGGTATGGGTTTCGATCGTGGAGGTGCTGAAACGGTAATGATTATTAGTAATAATATCTAAATATATATAACTTAAAGGTCACTGACTGACTGACATAGTGATCTATCAACGCACAGCCCAAACCACTGGACGGATCGGGCTGAAATTTGGCATGCAGGTAGATGTTATGACGTAGGCATCCGCTAAGAAAGGATTTTGATTAATTCTACCCCCAAGTGGATAAAATAAGGGATGAAAGTGTGTATGAAACTTTGTCAATTTTAAACCGATCGGGCTGAGACTTTGCATGCATAAAGCTGTAGCTCACGCGGGTGAAACCGCGGGGAACAGCTAGTTGATAATAATTCACATAATCACAAACATACCTGCCTCATGTGTTATTAAGATTCCCTGTATCTAGGGTGTCAAGGGCTGAATTTGTTTCTTGCAAGCTATTATTCCCTGCGGTTTTCAGTTCACCGCTATAATAAGTAAGTTTTTTTTGCGCGGAACACTATTTTTTTAACTTATAAGTAAATTGGCTCTCTGCCAGTAAAAGTCCCGTTAAAATTGGTCTAAGATTATCTAACAAGCATACAGACAAACAAAAAAATATATATTTTTATTATTACCGTATGTGCTTTCATATGCATTTAGTAAAAAGCTGTTAAAATAACATTACCAACCGACACTTCAATTTTATTTATATAGTGTTAGTTTTAACAGTACTTACGTGTAGTGATTGGCAGAACTGAAAACAGAAAAAAAATCACATAAAATCCAGTTTAGTGGACAGAACCGTAATTTTTATAAATGTACATTTTTATGTTCATTGCTTTAAAATTAATACCTACACTTTCGACCCCATTAAGAGAGTTAAGTGTACGCAATAAGTGTTTTATGCAAATGTGGTTTTTTCTTTATGTGTATACGTGCCCGTGGGGTTTCTTTGCATGTTTTTTGAAATAATTATTATAATAATCGGCTGCCCATAAGCTGCGTTTAGTGCTCGACCGACGGTGAGCGCTGACGTCGGTCGAGGGTGGGAGCCGATGGATTATTATGGCTAAGAGCCGTTCAAAGGGGGAGCCCTATGTTCAGCTGTAGACTTCTTCCGGCTGATGATGATCGTGAAACAGAAAAAGCTTACCGCATTCAGGGTTATGTCGGCAGTTGATTTGTACATCTACTCTTCCCCATTGGTTGGTGGATTCTGTGCAGACGCAGATCTTGCATGGATCCATTGGACTCTGGAAGGGTTCGTTGATAGGCAGCGGTTTGCACGATGCTGTAAATTTAACGAGATTTATATTACCAGTTTTAATCGATACCAGCTCTAGGTTTCACCCGCGTGGGCTACAGTTGATCTTGATAAAAAATAATTCAAGCTCTTATCTAGGCTTCAACCTATCTTCATACCAAATTTTATCAAGACCTGTTTAGTGGTGTAAGAAAAAAAGATAACAAACAGGCAGAGTTTTTATATTACTAGCTTGGAATTATAGATTCTTTGAAATCAATTATTTTACAATTGAATTCGTTCTACTGTGTTTTCAAACATTTAGTGCAGCAAATTTTCAATGATGAGGTCCTAGTTCATTTTATATTTTACTAATACTAGCCATTTCATATTTGTAAGCAGTATGTGCCTATAAATAATTATTGCATTAAGCACGGTACATTTTAGAATTTAGTTTTGTTGATATAAAATAATGTACCTTGTGGTGGTGTTTAGTAAGTTAGTTAATCATTGGGGGCGTAAACACCCTCTAGAGGAACGTTAATGCTGGCCTTATTGCCTTAAATTGCTCTCCATGATATCAAATTTTCTTCGTTGCTTTATCACTTCAAATTAAATTAAATCTTCAATATATTTTATGTAACTCAATGAAGACACGAGGACATTCCCAAATGAATCAAAAGAAAATTTTCAAAGAACATAAGTTTTAATCGAAAGAAGATTTTCAAATACCATAAGTTTTTACTTTTCACTTGTTAGTGTTATGTTAAGTAACGATGTGGTCGAAGGATCCGCGCTAGACATGGATTAAGAACTCGCTCTCAAGTGGAACGGCTCGAACACACCAATAGGTACTTATGTAATTACTCACTATTTTCTTCTGGAGATGGTGGATATGGCTCAGGAGTTGCAGGTGGTCCAGGAGGTCTGTACGCCTTGTGAGTTGGAGGGACGTAAGGTGCAGGCGATGCTGAGCAGGTGGAACAGCTGACACACACCGGCTTGATCTTGCCGTAAGAGTTGAGGCAAACACAGACCATGCACTGGAGTCCTGGAGCCCAGGAGTTGTAGAGCTCACCCTCCTTAGAGCAGACTATTGCGTTCTGGGCACCTGGAACATTCATCATCTGTATCATCATTAGTTTTACTGCGTCTCCACTGCTGGAATACAGGCTCCAGAGGGAGGGAGTATGAGCCTCGCTGGCGTGGTTTGGGTTGGTAGATGTTGCAAGCCTTTGAATACTGTGATTTTTGGACAGAGGTTTTCCTTTACCATGTGGAGTCATGGCAAATACATACATTGTTAAGTCATAAGTACAGGGTTGAGATAAGATTCGAAAGGATGTCAGCATCTTGTAAAGTGTACACGTTACCGTTTGGCCACCATGGTGGATTCCAATAAAAGCAATGGCTCCATATGAAGAACTTATATGTTGGCAACTTACCAGGTATTTTATGTAACAGAATGTGTTCTTCTAATGGAATAATTCTTGAGTTCAATCCTAAAAAAACACCAACATTAGAAGAAATAACTAAATTACTCTGCAAAACAAATGCAGTGAAAAATAGCAAGTAGTGCTATAACAAAGTAATTAATTTTTTAAGCACCAAATTTCTGTTATTCTTGACTCTATGTTGGGTTGATCACGATTATCATTATCAAAAGGCATTTCGCATTCCAGTTACCTCCAAACCAAAATCATTGAAAACATGCAAAAAGTTCTTTAGATTCTTCTATTCTATTTTGAGACTAGGTATAGTTGAATCATTAACTAAAATTATGTTTTTACAAGGACTAAGACATTTTCTCAGGGAGAAAGTATACCTAAGCTGTTCTAAATAAAAGCAAACTTATTGCCACTACATACATTGAGAGTGCATATATCAGTAACTATTTTTAGTTTTAGTTATAGACCAATAGAGTTAACTTCAGCATGTACCGCGTGTACCTACTCTATTTGACACGCTGTCCCATTGGGACTAGCAAATGTCGTATGCCCTTGAATATTGAGGCTAATTTACATGACAGGTTCCTCGACATTCTTATTAGCATTACTCCGGATTAACTCACGATTTCAAAGTCTAATTTACGATGACCCTCAACCAGTTTCGAGGAAAACAGTTCCTCGTCATTAGGAAGTAGTACGCACATTCCTTATGTAGTCAATTTTTCAAGATCTTTTACTGTTCAAAGTTAGAATTAGGTTTTGAATCCGAATATTAACCATGTATGTGTTAAAATGTGAGAGAAAGCGGGACATAGATAAGTCTGCCAGTTGTAATTTATCTTCAATTCTACACGTAGAAACGTTTAGTACTCTCGTGATCATGGGCCGAAACATTAAAAACTCATACAAAACAAACACATGGTAAATATCCCTTTCAAAAATATATATTGATCAAAGTTGTGTTCAAAACATATATGCAAAAGAAACTTACTATGCATAGCGCCATGAGCTGAATAAAATCCAGGTTCGTATGCTGAACCTACTGGATATTCGTCTCCGTCTCTTATTTCATGTACTTCATAATTAGGATCCTTTGGGAACACTATCTCGTCATGTACCACTTGACCTCCAGGGATCTCAGGCTGAGTATATCGAGCTCTTAGTGCAGGGTTCTTATCTTTATCTGGTAAATTGGATTTCACTTATTACTTACTAGCTGGTGCCCGCAGCTTCGCCCGCGTGGATGTCGGTTATCGCGACCAAAAGTAATCAAGAAATTTTGATCCCGTACTTTTATATTAATCCTTATCAAAATAAATCATTTCGTATTCAAGATTGTTCCAATAGCTTTTTGAATTGTTCAAATCGGACATTCTATTCGAAAGATATTACGAAATTAAAAAATGTCAAACTAATGGAAAAATAAACCCGCCGCGCGCCGCACCGCAGCGCAGCGGGAAACGCGGTGAGGTGAGGGGGGCGGGAGAATCTATGAAATAGGTAAAGTGCGGTCGCGGACCAGGAAGACCAGGAAGTAGTTTAGACGCGAAAGCGTATATACGCTAAACTACTGAACCGATTTAAATGAAATTTGGTAAAGAGATAGTTTGAGCCCTGGGGAAGGTCATAGGATACTTTTTATCGCGATAAACTGTAGCCCACGCGGGTGAAACCGCGGGGAACAGCTAGTTTACATTAAAAAACGAAGGTCTGGCTGTCGTGGGCTCTGGGTCTATATATCCACACCATTAATACTTTTTTCTACTACTTATCGAAACTATTTAAAAAAAAAACAAATCTATGCAAACTCTTTGCTTTCCAAGTTCCCACGTGTCCAAATCTTTAGGCTAAGCGTATATTGAGACGCAATCGATGCAGTGCGGGGCAGCGCTGCATCGTACGCTGATCTTTGCTATGCATAAGCAAAGATCAGCGTACGATGTTTCTTTTTTCTCTTTTCTTTTTGCGGCAACAATGACTACTTTTCTAAATTAAGTTAGTGCCTATTAATCAATGCGTAGGATAGTATTTATATCACACGTTCATACATAACACGTATTTTAAAAAAGCATGAAGACATAGAAGCAACGCTATTACAAACTGTAACTAACAATAACTCATTAATTTCATAATCTGACACTAATACTGAATAAAAAACTTTAGGATGGTAAAGAACCTCCTCCGAAATAGTAAACGTTATCGCGGCCAAAAAAGTACCTGCCGGTCGTTGCTTGCCTTTTCTCTTGCTGGTGCAAGGAAGTTAAAACAGACGTAGCTAGTTATTAGTTTGACGTTATAAAGTGATTAAATGTTGTATAAGTTGAATATTAAACCCAGTTTACTCGTAAACTTGAATACTGTTCTTGATACCGATTTATGTACTTTATTACAGTGTATCTGTGTAATTTACAGCATCGCTCATGGACTATGCCATGCGCTTCCATCGCTTGCGTCTCAACATACGCTTACCCTTATTGTAGCCCGCAACATCAACGTCAATACAAAGTAGTTCTAAGTAAATAAGGTATAATAAGATCATGTCTGCTACACACGTAACGATATATCGTTACATATTTAAACGTTTAATTAGAGCGTATAGTATAATCACTAACTTAGGATTAAGTAGATGGCTCTATATTTTTTTATAACAGTGTGTTGATTTTTGATTTCGAACATCACAAATCACAATCATCTTTTGATTTTCGTTTTTGTAGCTTTGTCTAAAATCTTCTAATATTTTTCAACTTTCGCGCGAACGCGTCTTACAAAGAGGTCCTGTTTGTTTGCCCGTGTCCGACGTCAGTTTTATTGCAGCAAAACACACGTTACTATCAAAATTATGCAAATACGGTCAAGTCGATCAACAATGATTTATCGAACAGAAAATGTTACTGCCGTCGCTCATCTGCGCAAACCAGAAATACTGCAACGATTTTTCAGACACACTTTCGATATAATCGGAGATCGGTTAGCAATTAGAACAGATACATCGCTACGATAAATTGTTACGTGTGTATACACCAATAATCATCATCATGCCAATAATATTCTTCCTGACATGTAAACAATTCAACAGAATGTTGCCAACAGAAAAATACACTTTCGCATTTACATAAATGTGGGGATGGGGATGGCGATAGGGGTAGCTGCGGTTCGCGTTTACACCCTTAGTATTCCCTACTATCCCGCAAGAATCTTTTTCCGGGTTAAAAAGGAACCTATATGCTATCCGGGCTACAATAATCTAATCGACTCGACCAAATTTCCGACGTGATGCTTAAAATTAATATAACTTTTTTATTTATGAACCGATTGAAATAAAACAAACACTAAATGTTAAGTGGAGAAAACCACAATATAATAATGAAAACCGCATCCAAATCGGTTGAGCCGTTTCTGAGATTAGCGCGCACAAACAAACAGACAAACAGACAAACAGACAAACAGACAAAAATTCTAAAAACCATTGTTTTGGGTTCTATTGCGTTAATAAAGGCCTCCAGTAAAAGTATTTCTCATTTATCTTCAATGTACAGACAGTGATGAGTTACAGATTTATTATATGTATAGATTTGGACCTACTGTAAATCACCAATTTGTAACATGCCGACTAAATATTGATTCTTTAGCCTATTTTTCTGAACTTCCCTAACCAGCATTAATTTGAATCATTTATAAAATTAAAATGTTAGTTAATAGATAGAATTCAAGTTTATGTCTAAAACTTGAATTAGCTATTTTGTAATTTATGTTGTCATAAAAAACCTTAAAAAATATATTCTATTAAGTAAATCTTATCTTAGAGCAGCTTACGCTTACGGGGCATATCTTTGAGTTTGAATATGTGATATAAAATTGTAAGCATACCATCTAAAGCTTCACTACTATTTAACCCGTCCAATGTGGGTTGATATCCGAGAAAAACGGCAGACTGTGCATGCCCAATCTCAGCATCTTCCTGTTTCTTAGGATCATCAAAAAGAGTTTTACGTTGATCTTTGGCAAATGCGTCTGCAATTACGTCACCTTCGACTCTTGATTCTAAAATGATGAATATTGTTTTTAGATTATCTTTACAAATGACAATTATTGTGATAATGTAATAATTATGTATGTTGTACAAATCTTACCATCGCTATCACTAACGTTATCTCTGAGATCTCCTGTTCTTGATTCTGCAGTTGAACCACCTATGTTTATAAAAATTGATTTATTGCCAATACTATATTTCAACTAAACATGTCACTGTTACTTGTTGTTCCGCACTGCGCTTGCTAATGTTATAAATGCGTGGTAAATGAAGGTAGAAAAAAAAAATTTGTAACTAGTAATTTAATTTTTAAAAACGTTTGTTTTCACTTGAAACTACACTATATTAATATTGTAAGTACTTATCCTACATAGGACTATGCTACACACTATGCTTACCGACATTTAATTATTAACTTAGACCTATTGTGTTTCTCTGTAAGTGAATAATATTATTCTTTTGAGAAATAAAATTCTAAAACCGTAAACTATATTATTCTTACTGAGCAAAAATATTAACGTATAATTTGTCAACATTTAATAAAAAATGTTTATTATTTTTATACATGAAAATTTTAAAATTAATATTGGTTCTGTGACCCCAACACAGTCATATTTAATTTCAATATATTAATAATTTTTAACGCGAATAATCGCAACACACATGTGTATAATTATGTAAAAGATATATTATCATAGCGTTGTAAAATTAATTATTGATATAATCATGATATAATATGATATGAACAAAACAAGTAATATGTAGTTAACTTTACTAGTAGTAGTCACGTCTATCAACCAATAATACAAATTTCATCTCAGTAATCAAATGAAACGACAGGGTCTTTTTGCAAAAGATTGTTCCCATATAAACTTTAAATAAAAAATGTATCAACTTTCAAAATATTTACCCTCTTTATGATCATCAAAGGGAATATCAGCTCGGCCTATAGAAAGCAGATAGGCGAAGAGGCATAGCCTCCAGCCAAGGCCCTCCGGCATGTTAACCTTGACTCTTACTACCAGGATCCTATACCAGGTGTTTAGGTTCAGGATCACACACTTCAATAAGTCAAACTCCTAAAAGGGCATCTTATATACAAAACCCTTAATAACCATGAACAAAATTTGACATCCATCTGTGGCTTTACTTGATGTATTAAAGTTATAGCAGAACTTTTTAATTGGTTCAACCTATCCACATTTGCAACAGCTGTCAATTAATGTTGAAAATACCGATAAGTGTTTATGTGTTTACCTATTGCTGCTTATCTTAGGTTTTTTAAGATCGAAGGTACATTTGCAGTTCAAGAAAATGAAACAAGGTTCCCGCTAAATGCTTTTATTACAAATACAATATAAATACTAGTGTAGAATGTGTTCTGTCATTTTCTAATGCTCAAACTTAAAAAATATATATCATTATCAAATCCACGTTCTTGCCATCGTCGTCGAGAGATCACTGAAGTTTTGCCGTTTAATCTGAAAGAAGAAAAATGGTTTTAGCATTTGCTGTACACAAAATCAATGTTAAGGATAAAATCAGTAATTCCCGAATGGAGATTTGAATTTTGAAATAAGATTGAGATAAAGGTATTGAAATCACTTAAGCATTGTGGAAAAAATATAGGAAGTAACGAATATGGAACGTAAAGAATACCAAAATATTGAATACTAATTTCACCCCGCGGTTTCCACCCACGTTTTCCCGTTATCCCGCAGGGACCTTTTTCCAGCAAAAAATCCATGGCTATCTCCATTCCAAATTTAATCAAAATCGGTGATACAAACATTCACACACACAAACTTTCGAATGTAGAATATCAGTAAGATCTATAAAAAATACTAGGTATTTAAATATCGGAAACGTAAGAACAGTTCTTCATATAAACGATACAAGATGTCATCAGATTTTCTTAGCTATTCTTTGGAACACAAAATTATTTCTAAATGGAAGTTAGTATTGTTCTATACGAACTTGAACATTCCATTTGATCCCCTGAGAGGCCGAATTTAAAAACCTTCACCTAAGTTATTTAAGAAAACTCCTCTTCAAAATTTTGTACTGGTAAACTTACTGGTCTTTTGGGCTGCCGTTTTTGTTCGTCAGTGTTAGTTTTATTAACTAGAAGATAATTATAAAATAATAAAAAAAAAATGTAAAGAATATAAGGTGTCTTAGGATTTAGAAGTGAGTAATAGTTATAAATAAACTTATAAGTTACCGTGTCAAAGAACCAGAGGAAGTCAGAAGTCTCCCAGGCTAGTTCGCCGGTAGGACATAGCAAGATACAATTACAATTACCTAGTGAGTCTTCTCATTGTCGTTCATTGTATGGAGAGCAAATCTTTGAAGAAGACTTTCACTAAGACTTCTCTTGTTCTTCTGTGCTTTCTGCATCAGAGAAATTTCCCCATCTCTGTAGCCTCTCCAAGGAGCCCAACTACCTGAGTTTGCATTGGCTAAGGCATCAGCATTTGCCCACCCTCCATATAATCCTCTATTTCCTGCTGCATTGGCTTGGGCTAAAGCTTTAGCATTGGCATGTTCGCCTCCCCAATATCTGGTGCTAGCATCTGCTGCGGCATCAGCGCTAAGATCTTGTCTTCCATATGGTATTCCCCAGGAACCCGTGTTAGCATTAGCCTGGGCATTAGCACTCGCCAAACCTCCTCCGAAGCCCCAACCACCACTGATGGCGTTTGCCAAAGCATTTGCATTTGTGAAGCCTGCCTGCCTTAAGCTGTCAGCAAGGGCATGGGCATCAGCGCTTGCCGAACCTCCTCCGAGGCCCCAACCACCACTGATAGCGTTTGCCAAAGCATTTGCATTTGTGAATCCAGCCTGCCTTAAGCTTTCAGCAAGGGCATGAGCGTCAGCGCTTGCTGAACCGCCTCCTAAGCCCCAACCACCACTGTTGGCGCTTGCCAAAGCGTCTGCACTTGCAAATCCAGCTTGCCTTAAGCTTTCAGCTAGAGCATGGGCATCAGCACTTGCTGAACTTCCTCCTAAGCCCCAACCACCACTGTTGGCGTTTGCCAAAGCGTCTGCGCTTGCGAATCCAGCTTGTCTCAAGTTTTGAGCAAGTGCATGGGCATCAGCATTTGCCGAAACTCCTCCTAAGCCACTGTTGGTGTTTGCCAAAGCTTCTGCGTTTGCAAACCCACTCGCACCATCTCTATAGCCAAGATTTTGAGCAGTTAAAGCATTAGCATTTGAAATTCCTTCTGGGCCTACACTTTGAGCTTGTGACAAAACATCATTATCTAAATATCCCCATCCGCTAGAAGTCAAATCTATAGTGTTAGCATTTGTGATTCCACCTTTGTTGCTAAGGGCATTTGCCAAAGCATCAGCGTTTGAAATACTTCTGGTGAATAGCCTTTTTTTTGAACCATTTTCTAATTCTTCATCATTCTGTGGTGTACCAGTACGCGTAAATCCTCTATTTTTTGACGAGTCAGCTGCTGCTTGTGCTTGTGCGCTAGAATCTGCAAAAGTATTTGACAAAACTCCGTAACTTGAGGCTTCAGCATTTGAATCTACAGACGCTGTTGATCTATCATCTCCTGTTCGAAGACCACCAAACCAGGGAAGATGACTGCTAAGAGCATTTGCGTTTGCGTTGGAATAAGCATTTCCACCACCGAGGCTCACTGAGTTTGCAAGAGCATTCGCTTCAGCTCCACCGTATCCTCCGAAGCCTCCATATCCACCAGAGAAAGCATTTGCATCTGCATTTGAGTAAGCGTTTCCACCACCAAGGCTCACTGCATTTGCTAGAGCATTTGCTTCAGCTCCGCCATATCCTCCGAAACCTCCATATCCACCAGAGAGGGCATTTGCTCCAGCATTTGAAAACGCGTTTCCACCACCGAGACTCACTGAATTAGCAAGAGCATTTGCTTCAGCTCCACCGTATCCTCCGAAGCCTCCATATCCGCCAGAGAGTGCATTTGCATCTGTATTGGAGTAAGCATTTCCACCACCAAGGCTCACTGCATTTGCTAGAGCATTTGCTTCAGCTCCTCCAAACCCTCCTCCATATGGTGCATATCCTCCGCCTCCATTATAAGCATTTGCTCCAGCATTGGAAATCGCATTTCCTCCTCCAAGACTAACTGAGTTAGCGAGAGCATTTGCTTCAGATCCACCGTACCCTCCAAAGCCTCCATATCCACCAGAGAGGGCATTTGCATCTGCATTGGAGTAAGCGCTTCCACCACCAAGGCTGACAGCATTTGCCAGAGCATTTGCTTCTGATCCACCATATCCACCGCCGAACCCTGGGTATCTGCCTCCATAAAGTGCGTTTCCTCCAGCGTTCGAAATAGAATTGCCACCGCCAAAGCTCACTGCGTTTGCTAGAGCATTCGATTCACCTCCTCTATAGCCATCATATCCATACGGCCCATATCCACCACCACCTAGATACGGTGAATATCCACCTGAGATAGCGTTTGCATCAGCGTTAGAAAGGGCACTTCCACCTCCAATATTAATTGCATTTGCTAAGGCATTTGCCTCAGCTCCTCCTTGGTAAGGTCCAAATGGATATCCACCAACTCCATTGAGAGCGTTAGCGTTCGCGTTGGAGATAGCACTTCCACCTCCAATATTGACTGCATTTGCTAAAGCATTTGCCTCAGCTCCTCCAAACCCTCCGTAACCTGGATAGCCCCCGCCGGCTAAGCCATTTGCGTTGGGGATTCCGCTTCCTCCACCTCCGTTCATTGCGTTAGCCAAAGCATTTGCTTCTGCTGATCCTCCACCTGGGTAAAAACAATTACTGTTGTAACTAAACTACTATCAGAAATCTTTCATGTGTAAGTCTTTTCTAATCTGCAATCACAATGTGCAGACTGTGAAACCTTAAAGGAAACTGATATCTTTATCATAAGAAAATAGACTATTATTTACAAAATTGGAGGTTTGACGTTGGAAGGCGTTTCACCTATTTAAAAAAGTGTTCGTTGTAAATGTTTTATAAATGAGCGTAGTGCGAGACCTATTCGTAATCTAAGGGAAAACGTTGTAAAAAAGTGATGTTTTGGTTAACGTGTCTTTTTGGCCTGCCGATGAGTTCATAGAAGATAATAATAATATGATTTGGTTTTTATCTTATAAAATGTTCAACTTACCATATAATGGACCGATAGGCTGGTCATAGCCTGAAAAAGGACAAAGTTACTTTAGCTACCTACTCTTTTCTGGAGTTATATTAAATCAAAGTAAAATCATACGTACGTTTTTCAATGTAGTAATTAAACATTAATTGATTTTCAAACATTAATTATCTTTTTTCATATGCTATGATAGTTCAATGATGGCTATATATGTCGTCGTTTAGAATTCTACAATCTACTTGCAGTCTTATATTGCCCTGTTACTAGTTAAAAATAAAAGAATAGATTATCTTACAGTATGGGATGGTCTTTGTCTCAAGGTAGACGTAGTTGTATTGAACCTTGCACACGTAGATGTGGCAGGCGTCTCCAGGTATCCTGAATGGTTGGAGAGGAACTTGGTTTCTGCAGAGCGGTGCTGTGAAATCAAAGCCGATGTTAATTAAGATATTAGTTCCAACTAACCTAATCCAAATACCTGATCCATTGAATACTACCTAATCTGATGATGCCAAGAGTAAAGGTAATTGATACACAGATCATTGCTATTGGTTACAAATTTGCAATACATTAATTTTTATAGACGCTATCAATATGTCTATTCTAAATCATTACTCTCCACAAAATGATAACAAAAATATACTTACAGATGTAGTAGATAACTGGTACGGGGTAGTATTTTGGATCTACAAATAAACGAAAAATATTAGGCCCATACAAAAAAAAACAATAGCGAACTAGCCTGTTCTTAAAAATACTTACCGTCAACTGGTACAGGAACTGGAACAGGTACAAACTTCTCAGGTCCTGGTACTCGGATATATCTGTTGACAGGGTACGGTATCCTGATGGGCGGTGATGGCACAGGGACCGGAATTGGTACTTTTACTTCGGGACCTGGTACCGGTTCAGGTATAGGAATAGTGACTATTTTTGGTGGTGACGGGACTGGGTAAGGTCTGTCTACAGCTACCGGGTATGGCACGCGATGTTCAACTGGTACCGGCACAGGTACCGACGGGCCTTGAACGTAGATCTTCTCTGGTTTTACCGGTACCGGGACTGGAATAGGTACAAAGATCTTTCTGCCCGGTACTGGCACAGGGACCGGGTAGGGGCGCGGAGGTCCTGGTATGTATACAGGCGGTGGACCTGAAACGATAATAGTAAGAGGATATTATAAAAATACGTAGTTTTATAGAAAATAAGAAATAAAATTGAATGGCAAGTAGTTTATTTTCGTAAGCGCAGTATCGAGAGTAAAAGTGGGAAAACTGAAATAAAAAAAAAATACTAATTCAGTCAATTTATTATGTCAAGGTGGCGGCCGACGGCTTGCTTTTCAACAGACCAGACTGCATGGTGCTCATTGAATATACTCTGTCTGTGGCCATCTGGCGTTGTGCGTGCTCGTTTGATTGTTCCTAAGGTTCATTTTCCAACAAATTAAGCCGCACCAGACCAGACGACCAACCGTGGGACCTGGAGTATCGTTGGTTATAGTTTGACTACTATGTTTTTTGATCGTGTGTGTGTGTGTTAGTACAATTGACATGAACTTACTCCTGCTTTTGTCAGTCTACATTTCTTATAAACATTGGTCAGACTTTACTTACAATCGGGGGGTACATATGGATCCGGTCTGGGCATGGGCCAGGGTTCCGGCAGCGGTTCCGGTAACTGCCACGGACTCGGTATCGGTTCCGGATATATCGGGTCCGGTATTATTGGGCTCGTTAATGGAGCAGGTATCGGCACTGAAATCAAACAGGCACGTTTTTATCACTGTTAATTTATATCATACATTCATAATTAATTGCGAAGTTTTTTTTTAATTATAGATCGTTTTGGAACCAAAACATTAATTGCTAAAATAGTAATAAAAGTTTACCTGGTGGATCTGAAACGAATATAAAACTCATTAAATAAAAAAACACAAGATCAAAACAATGTAATAGCTCTTACATATATAAAGAGAAATCGCGGAAAGTATGCGCGGCACTTTGAAAATCATATATTTAAAACATTATTTTGTGTACATAACATAATGATTAATTAGTGTAAATCTACATTTTTACGGCTTAATAAAGCCCTAATGATTCATTTATAACACTTTCTGAAAAGTTGTCCGGTTGCCTATTAGGAGAGGCGTTTACTGTGCCGTTCAAACGGCGAGGCCTATGTTCAGCAGTGGATATCTTCCGGCAGATGAAGATGATGATTGATAAAGATAGTAGGATGGTGAACTTACTCAAGCAACCGCGGCATGGTGCGCATTTGGCGTAGATGCCGTAATTGGAGGGGAAACAGCTGCAGATGTAGCAGCCGCCCCAGGAGCGGGCGAGGTACATGTCTCCCACGTCGCGGCATCGTGACACTCCTGAAACAGATAGTTACCATCTGTTCTACTGTATGTTCTACCAATAGAACAAGTAGCCAGTTCGCAATCCAGGTTTAGCGTCACATCACCTTAGACCACATTGTCACTTAACACCAGGTGACTTGGGGTCAAATGTTAAATTTACGGTAATACTGGAAAGGTGAAGTTAATTGTTTTTTCTCTAAGTAAGTATATTATAATACTAGCATGCCCGTTTCCCATTTATTTAGGGTCAGATTGCGGTCTTTATCTCCCTCGCTGATAGAAGGCCAGAGTCCCAGCAGTGGGAATGCAATCAGACTTAAAGCTTCCCTCTTCCCTCTCATATGGTCGAGGAGAGCGATGGCTGGCACATGCGTCAACTCGTGAACGGGTGCTGCTTGTGGGGTCTGGTCTGCTTTGGTTGTGATCCCGCAACTCATTAATATTCATGTTCCCATATCCCAATGTGTACAACCAAACAAGAGAAATCTTATTAGTAAAGCTAATTAAAATATATCGGACCATTAGATGACAAAAAAAGCTTGGGATTTTAGTGAACTTGCTCCAATTCAAACAATTAGTAATAAGAATAAAATTGTCATTGTGATCGCGCCAAAAAAATTACCTGCCGGGCGTTTCTTGCCTGTTCTTTTGCCGGCGTAAGGAGGTTGGAACAAGCGTAGCTAGTTTTAAGTTTGACGTTTTAAAGTGATCACAATGTATCCTATTGAATAAATAAAAATTGACTTTTGACTTTTTGACTTGTATCAGAGCCTCCATTTGGAGGTCTGATATGTGAAAGTTCTGCGTCATTATTGTCGACATTGACGTCGTTTCCCGATTAAGGGTTATAGACGCTCTATCCTATAGCCTACATACCTATTCCATCGATGTTAATCCAATCTCCTGGTATGAAAGAGCGGGAATCATCTTCGGGTTCTCCAGAGGGATTAGCTGAAATAAATTCATTGGGAATTAAACATTGTTAGGAGAACTACTAGGGACGAGTTTTGATTAACGACCAAAATTGACTGTTTGACCTGCTGCCAGTACATTTTTAAGGCCTTACAGCTGCTAAAGGCGCTTTCAGTTTATTAATTTTCGACTGAATAGATTTATGTTTAAAAGGTTCTTACTTATAGTTCTTGATTAACTTTTACAAACGTCATTTAGAAAGCTTTGCGTAGTACTAAATAAACTTTTTAAAGTTTACACTGGATTATCAGAAAATAAGGAGAGTCGTGGAGGAACCGATGGATGCCTTATAGCCGTTTATGGTGTCGTTCAAAGGGGGTATGTTCAGCAGTGGACTTCGTCAGGCTGATGATGATGCGAAAGGATTATAAGAAAACCATATTTCCGATAGAATTTGTACTTATATGGACAAATGGGATGATTTTACATGATTTAATTTTTTTTTTATTAAAAAGGTACATCATGATGATTGAAAAAATATGTATTCTAATAATGTTATTGAATTAAAAGAAGAAGAAAACTTAAATTAAATCCTATCTGTATTTTGTTTAATGAATTTATATTTTTTAGGATTTAATTTATTTCATCACTAAAAAATTAAAATACTAGAAGCACTTACCCTCGGGTCTAGCAAAGACGCCCACTACCAGGAGCCCGAAAAGCCAAAGGATCTTCATCATGTCAGCTCTTGTCTCCAAGAGCCTGCCTCCTCGCAGAAGATGCCTTCCCTCCCATCGTCCCCTGTATTTAAACCAAAATAGGGTAACGCGTTAACAGCTGCGGCCAATCGATTAAGTTATTAAAATATATTTAATAAAGTATTTTATACACTATTAACGAGGCGTGGAGTTGATTATGTTTCGGTGCTGCTTAGTGTTTTTAATTTTCCAGACATTCCTTACTCCTTACATTCACTTAATTTTCACTAGCAGTTCCCCGCGGTTCCAAGGGCGTGTGCTACTGTTTGTCGCGATAAAAAGTAGCCTATGTCTCTTCTCAGGCTGTAGATTATCTCTGAACTAAATTTACTAAATATCAATTTAATCGGTTCAGTAGTTTAGGCGTGAAAGCGAGATATACAGACAGACAGACAGACTTACTTTCACATTTATAATATTAGTAGGAATCTCTATCTAGAATCTGTTGCCAAGCACCTTTCGGTGCGTCACAGCAGTCTCACTTGAGAGCCAGTCCCCAGTCTAGGTGTAGCGTGGCGCCACCTTTGACCACATCGTCACTTAACATCAGGTGACTTTAGGTCAAACGCTACGCTTGTAAGAAGTAAAAAACAAACCTAGCCTGTATTTCTTTTACATTTTGTTGGGACAGGGCTATTTTAAGAGCTGAACCAGACCTGAATTCATATTTTCCCGTAGCTCAGACTTAGTTAACTGACAAGTAAACAATACAAGTTATCTTAAGTAACAAATATAAAAATAAAAACATAAACAGTCATACCCCCCCCCCCCATTCCGAAGCGAGAGTTAAGCTTCCATCCCCCCTTCCGGGAGCGCGGGAGACTGCCGGAACCGGAAGTTCTATCCACTAATGACGTTCGGTAGCGCCACCTATGTGAATGTTTCGGTTCTCGTTTTGGTTTCCATTCTTTTTGGCCACACGTATTGGGGTGAAACAGTGAAAAGAGTTTTCTAGTCCGGTTTTTTATTTTGGTCTTCGCTTTTGTCCGGACGAACTTTTCATATAATCGGTAGTCCTGCAACGGGAATCAAACCCTCTACGATATTCTTATAATGTTCATATTATAGCAATGCAAATTGCAGTGCCACCTAGAGTTGGCATTGCGAAGTTCTGCACGGCACTGTACTAACACTTATCAGTTCAGTTTTTTTGAGTTCTTCAGGGTCGACAACGCATCGAACGAAATTAGGAATCGAGATAGCTTATACTTTGGATTCACACATATAGGATACTTTTCATACCGGAAACTGCGGGACGCAGCTAGTCCAGCATATAAGACATGCTAAAAAAACCAGCAAAAAAACCGACTTCAAAAGTTTTCCCATGGATACCATTGTCAGTGGGACCACTCGGGGAACGCCAGCTTACAAATAAAAAAAATAATCATCAAAATCGGTTCTTCGAGTCGAAAGTACTGAAGTAACAAACATAAAAAATAATATACAGCCGACTTGAGAACGTCCTCCTTTTTGAAGTCGGTTAAGAAAGCTCTTAAAACGGGGCTTATACCTTTAGAAATATAAATTTAATATACCTACTTGCAACCTTTATTCATCCCCAATCAAAAATCATCCCTTAAAACACATTGCCGATATTAACATCCAGAGCCCTCCCCAGCCCTTCATATGCCAATATTATGAAGTGTTGAAATCAAAACCGTGTACCTCCTCCACCCTTCATCCCAGCTTATGAACGGGGTGAATTAGTCGCATCAATCTTAATCATAGACGTCGATGACGTCACACAGAGCCATCGATTGACAGAAAAAAGGCCAATTAGCTGAGATAACAAACACTCTATACAATTTCAACATATCATTGTTTAGTCATAGAGCCGCATCGCTCGACGAATCGATAACCGATAAGGAGGAAAGGTTTTCGAGTGGCGACCACGAACCGGAAGACGCTCTGTAGGTAGGCCCCTCCACTAGGTGGACCGACGACATTGTTAAGGTCGCAGGGAGCCGATGGATATAAATGGCTAATAGCCATTCATGGTAGCGTTCAAGAGGGGAGGCCTATGATTTACAGTGGACTTCTTCCGGCTGATGATGGTATTTTCATTATCATTGAATTTCTCACCTGGCAACCACAACTTGAGGGACGTTGAAAATCTGTCATCTTGCGCCCATCGGTCTGTTTCGGCAGCCTCACTTTAGAGCCAGTTTTTCTCAGTCCAGGCGTAACGTGGTGCCACCTTCGACCACACCATCAGTTAACTTCAGGGGACTAGTGGTCAAACGTTATCCTGGAAAAAGTAAAAAAGGTATTAAGGCGCAGGTTTCCAAAAATGGGGTTATTTAAAGCTATCTTTCTGTGTAATTCTGGTCTAAAAAAAATCTAATAAAAATATATGTTGATCTACTTGATATATAGCAGGACACCTTCAGGCCGAAAAATGCAAAAAATGTATTTATATATTGAAAACAAATGTGCAAAGTCCCCATTTCCTAAAAGTTTAATACTACTTTACTCCTAAACTATATATGTAACAAAGACTTGTTAATACCATCAGCTTATAAAAAAATATAATACCCAGGACATCTTCAGGCCATTTTTTGAAAATACTGCTTTAATTATTTTTTGCGAATTTTTTACGTATTTCATACTCGCAAATCGGCACGTACACCCCTCATTCGCCCATAAAGTCAGTGCGGGACGAGCCGCCGTGCTGAACGGACCTGTGCCACTTTTCTCCGCATATTTTTGTAGCTCAAAATCGTACGATGAACTACCTATAGGCTATGAGTGGTAGGTGCATAGTGCCGCGGCGAGTTAATTGCCTACTCTTGCGGTGATGCATAGGGTTGTCACTTTTATTTTTAGTTAAATACTAGCTGACCCGGCGAACTTCTTTCCGCATAAGAGGCAATAAATGAGCAGATTTAGGATTTTAAAATTAATTAACGTTAGTAATAAATAAACTCGCATAAAACAAAAACATCTTCAATTCACAACTTCAATATCAACCATAGACAACATTACGTTTAGCTGTCAGTTGTGTTTTGTTACACCATGTCAGTTGCATTTTGGTATACCATTTACAACAAATGAATGATTAATTTTATTATTTATGAGTATCATATTTTATCTTATTCCGGACGAAGACAAATGCAAAAAATCAAAGATTATAAAAATCGGTCCAGCCGTTATCGACTTATACCTAAGTGTTGTAACTAACATGCCTTTTTTTATAGATTATATTATCTGTGTATTATGACAGCGCAAGGTGTTTAATCATGTAATTTATTAAAATGTTTTACCAATTCATAAATGGGTTGCATATTAAAGACATTTTAATAATTATAAATTAATAAATACGATTTATTATAAACTATACAAATGAAATAGTCAGTGAGAGCAGCAAATCCGAGCGAGCGAGCAGTGTAGTACATAAATGCGCGCGATCAAACGCGTGGCACAGCCCTACTGAGTCCCAGGCCGGTCCCTGCGTACACGGCGCTCGCTACTCACTCACGCGCACATTCAAATGGCGCGGCAGTGACTACTAGCCGTGCCCCGCGGCTTCGCCCGCGTGGGAATTGATGTGTTGTACAAACTTTAGAACGCCATTGCACAACCTCTAGGGGTTTTCTTAAATATAAAAAATACGTATTTAATTATTTACTTTATAGTTTATTTGTACCTACTTTTAAGAAAATCCACATAAGGAATAAAAAAAAGCCATACAAACTTTAAAACTCTATGGCACACCCCGTAGAAGTAATACATATCAAAAAATAAAAAATGCGTTTTCAATGATTTACTTTAAGGTTTATTTGTACCTATTTTTGAGTCAATCGAACCAAGGAATGACATTTTTCATACAAACTTATCTACCTTATTTAACCCCTTTCAGAGTTGACTTTTCAAAATTAGATTAGCTTATGTGTTAGTCCAATACCTAAACTGTCTACATTCTAAATTTCATCAGTCAAATTCGGTTCAGTAGTTACGTGGTAACAAACATTCACACACACACAAACTTTCGCATTTATAATATTATAGTAGGATGTTGCTACTGTGTATATATGTAGATACGGCGGGCTCGATTAGTAGAGGTACCGCGCCGCGCCGCATGGCGAGAGCGTCGCTTCGGGCGCGTTGGCCGCAGATCGCGTAATTTTGGTGAGGGGATGCGCGGAGTGCGCGGAGCAGTTTCACTTGATCAAGCAAGGTCAACGACGTTATGGGGGCTCTTAATACTAACTGAGATGGTGCAACGGTTCAAAGTGAGTCTTGGCCTACGGTAACAAAAGGTCTGTCCTGCGCCACCTCCTGCCAGTCCTCCACCTGGAGCTCGCGCAAGTCTTTCGTGACTTCGTAATTCCAGTGATATATTACATTAATAAAACCGAATTTGTACAACATTTACGGCAATAAAACCCGTTTCAGCAAAAAACAAACTACCTTCCTATAATGACCTGTTAACTGCTTCATAACCACGGCTACTAGTGCTGTCATCACAATAAACTGTTGTTAGGGATTCGCAAGACTCGAGTATTTGATTATACTCGATACTTTGTTAACAATGTCGAGTATTTTCGTACTCGATATTCCTTTACAATACTGAGTCTGACTCAATACTTTTCTATTATGGAAAGTTAAATCACTCATACTGTCAATGTATGCTCTATAGTCAGCTTATCCAGATAAAGTAGTAGCCGCTGAAGAGTCCCACTATCCACCTCCTGGCTTCTTCAGTAGACCCTCGTTACTAAGCCCAATCTGCTCGTATTAGACTCATCAAAATGAACCCGATCTCGACTTGCAACTCTTTACTGAGCTACTGAAGAGTTTCACTATCCACCTCCTGGCTCCATCATCAGATCAGGTCGATGATACCAAACTATTGCATTGTCACCAGGATTACATATACGTACAAAGTTTCGTTTCGATACAATAATTAGAAGTAGGTTAAAATTTACTTCTAAGATTTTATGACATTGTTTGTTAGTGAGTTAATTAGCTAATTACATGTGAAGCTGATAAAAATGTTTAAAAAACGAGGCACCTAATAAAAAAGTACTCGATACATCTGTAGCGATGTCGATACCGATATCAATACTTCCGTTGTGATTGCTACTCAGTACAGTATCGATCCTTTTCTTTCGATACCGCATCCCTAACTGTAGATATAAGAACGAAGGTAGTATAACATTAGCCGAGCCTGCGTGCGACAGATAATGCGCCAGTGTGCCCTCGTGGCCCCGTGCTGGGGTAGCGAGGGAGATAGGGGCACAGTTATCTTGTGACGTCATTGTTTTACAAGTAAACCAATGTGGACTAGATGCGATGTCACTGAAAATGAGTTTAGATTTTTATAAAAAATTCTAAAATTCCTACTTATATATTATAAATGCGAAAGTAACTCTGTCTGTATGTCTGTATCGCTTTCACGCCTAAACTACTGAACCGATTTAAATGAAATTTTGTACGGAGATAGTTTGAACCCTGAGGAAGGACATGGGATACTTTTTATTGCAATAAACTGTAGCTCACACGGGTAAAACCGCGGGGAACAGCTAGTATTTTTACAATCAATAACCGCTTCGTATCTATGCTAAAATCGTTTTAAATTTTAGGTTGCCACCAATTAGATCGCTTGATTGGAGGTGAAATATCCACCAATCAGATAACTTCATTATGACGTGATAGGAAATTGTGGAGTAAGAATAAAGTTTAAATATCTCTCTAAACTATAACTCTAGTTTCTAGTACTTTTTTTTTCTAGCTAGAATTATTTACCTGTTTGAGAGTGCAAAAGGCACTCACGCTAATGACCGCAGTGCTAGCTAACTGAAATTAGGCGTCAATATATTTAGCGGTCCCCTTCGTAAATCCTGCACTAGACTGCAGAACCTTCGCCAAACATAAATATGTCTTCGCTCTACCCTTACTTTGTTTGTTTATGTCCACTTGGGCTCCACTGCTGTTTTAGCCACTTTATTTCCAGGGTGTAAGCTATTTCCATTCCAAATTTCACTTAAAACCGTTGAACCGTTTCAGCATGAAGCAGTAACATACATACTACACACAAATTTTGACATTTATAAGATTATAAGATTTGATGTGATTAGTGCGGTGAAAATTCAAATTCCTTAGGTATACGTAATATTCTTACAAAATTATTAAAAGCAGGTATTAATTACGTTTAATTAATATTTTATTTTTATTGTTTCAGGTAAGTTATGAGACAACTTCTACAACTTGCTGTATGCTCTTCGTTGAGCCAACGTAAGTAAAAATACAAAGAAGTGCAGTAGGGGCGGGCCACACCGCAAAACATTATATATAAATGATATATTTCTGTCACTAATTATTTTAAATTTGTTTGAATGTTAGTGTGCAAATAATACTGATGACTGGATTGAAAGGCAATATTTTTAGTGAAATTACAAGGCATTAAAAAATTAACATCTAATATTTCAAAGTGGCGAGTGCAGTACTTTACTGCGCAGAATTTTAAACTGTTGAAGTTTAAAATTCTGGGTGGAACTGAAGTGTAACAGGCTAGCCTGCGCGACCCATCAGGCAAGTATCTTGAAAAAATATTTTGTATGATATACGTTTTGTTTGAATCGTCAACTAGCATTTTGACGGGACTTTTACTGGTAGACACTTAAGAGTAGCAGGCACTTTTATTTTAGAAAGAGTAAAATAAGTGATGTTCTGTAAAAAATAATTAAAATTATCGCTTAAATTTGGTGCGGAGATAATTAAAATCCTGGAACACATAGATTACTTTTTATCGCGATAAACTGTAGTCCACGCGGCGGGTCGCAGCTAAAATCTTTGAAACTATCGTATTTGACTCTCAAAATATCGTATGTGACTGTGGAAAGTTGCCGTGGGAGTTGAGAGCAGGTGGCGTGGTGGGAATACCGCGATCCGATCCACAAGTGCAATTTAAACTTTGATTTTGGATTCCACTTCACAACAGCATGCTGCAGAGTGAAAAACTTACGCAAAATGCAAAGTTTTGTGTCATTTATATGGAAAACGAAAATGCAGCTTGTGACGTGATAACTCAGAGTGTACACTAATAAAAAGTCCTTGTGTCCATAAAAATGTGGTATTGGCAAATGCGCAAAACAGTTAAACAGAAGGAATTAAATACAAAAAGAGTGAGGTTATAACAAATACCGCGGCGTGCGCTCTCGCTCGACTGTCCGGCGCAGCGCGACACGAGCGGGGGGGCACTGCAGGAGCGGGGTGCGCGGGCGGCAGTGGCGAAGCTCGGATGATCGCGCCTAGCAACATCATCACTACATCACTACACTTATTATAAAACAAAGTCCCCGCGCCGCGTCTGTCTGTCTGTCTGTCTGCCTGTTCGCGATAAACTCAAAAACTACTGCACCGATTTTCATGCTGTTCTCACCAATAGATAGAGTGGTTCTCGAGGAAGGTTTTAGGATATCATTTGTTAAGTTTTTGTTTACATTGGCTAAAATATAACGATATTTGTTGGAGAGGTCGGAAAAAAATAAGCCGTCTGGGAGCTTTCAGCGAAAACGCTGCCTAAACCCTTAGAGATATAATAAAATGATGTGCTGTGGAATTGTGTATTTTATACAGGTCTACAAAAAAGTCCGCGATGGCATATGTTTATCTCTTAAGGATAACATACTATAACTACTGTTTTACATTTTAAAAGTTGATAAAAAGGCCGATTAAAATCGGACCGTGTTTTCCATACTTTTATATTAATCCTTATCAAAATAAATCATTTCGTATTCAAGATTGTTCCAATAGCTGTAGATTACTTTTTGAATTGTTAAAATCGGACATTCTGTTCGAAAGATATTACAAGTTAAAAAATGTCAAACTAATCGAAAAATAAACTCGCCGCGCGCCGTACCGCAGCGCAGCGGGAAACGCAGTGAGGTGAGGGGGGCGGGAACCCACCGAAGGCGGGAGTCGCGGGAGAGAGAATCTATGAAATAGGTAGAGTGCGGTCGCGGACCAGGAAGACCTTTAGCTGCGCGGTTCAAACGCGCGGTCCGAAAAAAATAAACTTAGAATTAAAATAGGATAATGGATATAGCAGATAACGCGGTGAGGGGGCACCGAAGTGCGGGAATAATTTTGGAGTATACGGAATATATACGCTTTCGCGCCTAAACTGCAGAACCGATTTAAATGAAATTTGGTACAGGGATAGTTTGAGCCCTGGGAAAGAACATAGGATACTTTTTATCGCGATAAACTGTAGCCCACGCGGGAGAAACCGCGGGGCGCAGCTAGTAACAATATATTAATAACAAATAACACTAGCAAAGCCACGAATCATTAAATGCTTTTTTCAACTCTTGGCGTTTGTCACTAATCGCTATTAAACATGTCTCCATTGTCTCCGCTTAATTGAACAAAAAGCGTTTAGCGTTTTTAATGGGCTTAATAATATAAGCGGAATGCTTTAAGCGTATTGTCAATTTTAAGCCGTTTATCACATCTTTAATTACGAACTATCAAAAATGCTAGTTCCTACAAGCTTTAAAATGACTTTTTTGGATAAAATCGCAAAATGACTAAATCACACAGCCATATACCAAAATGTCGAGACGCAATTTTCAGATATGTTTTTTTTTCAATTCTGAATAGTTACTACCTGATTAATTTAGGACCATTAGGGCGCCCGTAAAAACAAAAATCAAAAACATTATTCAAAATGATGGATTTTATTACCAGTAAAGATAAGCCATGTGTACACTTTTACTATCAAATTCGTAAAACAATACTTCAAACTTGAATTTAAAGTCAGTTACTTTCTAAAAATTTGTCAAAATGTTTTTATCGTTAATTCTAACGGGAACGAAGCCTCCAAAACCGTTAAATTAAGCCACACCTCGATGTATAAATAAACAGAAACTCGTATTACGTTTAAATAGACGGAGTTAGGTCGCGAGAGTCCGGCGAAGTTTAAATTACGCATGTAGATTTGATCGGACACCTGCCCGCGCCCCCTCTAGGGGTAGGTTCTGAAGTTGAGGTTAGGCGCCTAGTGGAGGGTGTAATTTGTTTATCAAGAGGAGTTAATTGCAAGCACGCTGTCTCATAACGGTATCTGTATTTTGTGGTAAAACCAATTGGTTCATTTTTAATAGATGAAAACGCAGATGAGATTTGTCAATTCGACCGTATTGTATATATTTTTATGTTTAGAGAGTGTAACTGTCTGAGGCACCGTACTTGATGTTGGTGGTGGGTGTTGTAAATTTTGACATTTTGCATTTTTTTCTAAACGAGATGCAACTTTAAGACAATCGGTATTCATTTAATGCATTTTGCATTTCAGGTTAATTGTTTCACACGTATTATTAGGCATTTTGCTACATAGTAATTTTGCTTTTTTAAACGATAAGCTCATGGAAGGAATTTTTCTCAAAGGTTAACGTTGAAAAAAAACTAAACTGTCGACAATCTGCTACAAATGTCAAGCTCATATATTTTGAAATGCATGTCAAAGTAAATGCCACACTCAACGACTTGCTTTTTCCGAATTAATTATGTCTCTAACAGCCGTAAATGAAGTTTAATCAAAAACAATCTTTGCTAAAGCTCAACTAGAGTCCAAATTGCGCTACGTAAAACTGTACAATCAACTCCTGGTTGAATAAAAACTGCACAATGTCTAATTCTGCACGATTACATCCAAACTGCCTAGCAGCTGTTAAAAGTTAAAGCTGAAATTGCATCGTAACGTCATTTTCCGTTGAAATTTCATAGTTTCCGACGGTTTTTATATCTCTCTTCGGGGCGAGATACCATGGTTTCGTCGGCGTGTATTTTTCGTGTCATTTGATACTTTGTCGCTTGGAACGTTTATTTATGAATGACTTACGGCCGCCATTTTGGATTTTGCTAGTTATGGCTATATTTTGACTGCTAGCCATTATGGCAATTTCTGACTCGAAAGTTGCAAACGCTGGTTATGGGAGTGTATTTATATTTTTAGTTTTATGTTTTTTCATCTCAAAACACTTTTAGATTAACTCTACTTAAAATAAATAGTGAGTACTTATTATGCACTAGCAGCGACCCGCGGTTTCACTCGCGTGAAAACGGTGGAGGTTAATTTTCGTAGGCTAGAGTGGCCAGTTACCAGCCATAAGTTAAGAATCTGTCGCCAAACACCTAACAGTGTGTTCCGAGAGCTTGAGACTTTGAGAGGAAGCCAGTTCCCCTGCTAGGTGTAACATGGCACCAACTTTGACCAACATCAGCTGTCTTGCGGCCAAACGCTTAGCTGAAAGAAGAAATAAAATAGTCTTTTTGTATATTATACGTACATATGTTGCTTTTAAAGTTAAGTTCTACATTGATCTCTAAAGTGAATTAAAACTTTCAATGCGAGCTAAAATGCAAAGTTGTAGTTTCCAACTCGACAGTTGAGTTCGAACACTTATTCCCTACGGACAGTTTATTTATTGATTTATTTAAAAATCCGACAGCGTTACAGCAGAGAAAAAAATGTACCTATAGGCTAAAATATTTTACAATAATTGTACATGCATTATCATGATTGGTTGACATCGCTCAAATCGGTGAAGGAAAACATCGTGAGAAAACCGACATGTCCAAGAACTACACAATATTTAACATGCGACAACTACCAACGTGCACTGGGCCAGCGTGGTAGATTGTGTCTAATACTCTCTCTGAGAGAAGGCCTGTGTCCCAGCAGTGGGAACGTAATAGAATGATGATGATTAAGATTGAGTTAAAAGCAATTCGTTTTTATTAATTACTTACTAAAGTGTAGCGCACTTGATTTCTAAATCCGATTAGATATGATGCCATTAGTATCGTTTTAGTATCTAAGACTTGCTGCGCCCCGCGGTTTCATCTGCGTCTTCCTGTTATCCCGCAGGAACCTTTTTCCGGAATAAATAGTAGCCTATTTGTTAATCCAGGGTATAAGCTACCTCCATTTCAAATTTCACTCAAATCCGTTCAGTAGTTTTTGCGTGAAAGAGTAACAAACATCCATACATGCATCCATACTCACAAAAGGATTTGACTACAGGTAAAACTGCGGGATACAACATTAGCTATACCTACACGAGAAAACACACTAAATTTTTTCAAAAATACCCTATTTCTTGAAAGGTTTCTTAATCAACTGATACACAAAAACATCTCACGTTTTTCCGTCAGGTACTGCCTACTTATCTATACGTATCCGAATCGATGCGCGGGCTACATCAAAGGTACAATCAGATAGGCGCGATAAAGGCAGACCCTCATTATACAAACATCCGGTCGAAGTGAAGGGTCCACTTCACCCATTCATTTGAATAACTCACTTTTTCAGAAAAAACGTGAAAGTTCTGAAAAAATGTTTGGCTATTTTTTTCTTACACTAACGTTTTCGTAAATTGGACCTCTAGAACGATTGATTGAAGGTTAAGAAGCTATATTGATGTAAATCCGACTTCCTAGTAATATTGTAAACGTGAAATTTTGTGGGTATGGAATATGGATGTATGGATGTTTCTTGTCTACTCTTTCACGCAAAAACTACTGAACGGATTTGACTGAAATTTGGAATGGAGATAGTTTAGACCCTGGATTAAAACATAGGTTACTTTTTATCGCGAAAAAGGTTCCTGCAGGATAACGGGAAGACGCGGGTGAAATCGCGGGGCGCAGCTAGTTTTATCATATATGTCTTTCCTTACATACATTTGAGTCACCGCCTATCTATAGAGATAAGGCCCTCGTTAGGTGACATCCGGTATCCATTTAATTTGCAAAACGGATAGGAAGGGATGTTATTTTGAGTTTGGTGTTTGAGATTTTCAAGTGTGATGTTTGGTTTAGTTTTTTTGGGAAACTACAAATGATTTTTAACCCTTGACGAAGAAACATAAATAAAAAAAAAAAAAAACAATTTATTGCCACTACACAGAGACTTATCCTAGGTTCCAGTTATACTTATCTAATTAATTGTAGGGCAATAGGGCAGTTTCAGCATGTGCTGCATTCCCATAACGATTATTATGTGAGCGCAGCGCTGTTTTTCAAACAACCCTATGCTCGGACAGATCTTCGCCGATTAAATTAGTTACAAAAAAAAGCGGTTTATTTATAAAGTGGTTTTAGTACGTATCTGTGCTCCTGTTTGTGGCATCGTAGCTCCTAACCTGATGAACCGATTTAGTTTTAGGTTATGTTGAGTTCTTTTTTATATGTGTCAGTGCATTTGACCTTCTGATGTTAAGTGACAATGTAGTCGAAGGTGACACCATGCTGCACCTGGATTGGGAACTAGAAAATGAATTAGGGTTTTTGTACTGAACTAGCTATTCAGCTCAATTGGTTTCCGGTAAAATATTTGATAGCGAAATTTCTAACCCGCAAATATCTGTATTAATTGTATTATAAACGGTATTTTGTAATAAGAAAGAAAATCGAGACATAAAACATTCTAGGAATAGATTTTATCTATAACTTGCTCATACTTGGACTAAGAAGTGACAAAGCGGTTGACGGTGGAACTACTTGAAGCTGTAAACATAAAAAAAAACTTTTTTTCTCCACAAAAGTAACGGTAAAGTATTAATTGCGATCCGTTGATAGACAGTTCGCAACGCAACAATTAGTGAAAGTTCCGGTAAGTTCTGGTAAGATCCGGTAAGTTCTGCCAAGTTATAATAAGACTGCACCTTGACGGTTCTTCTAGAACTTTCCAGCGAGTTTCCTGGGTACAGGAAGGGAGGACAAACTTCCTGCGAGTGTATTTATGAACGCCAACGCTTGGGCGCCATTTTTTCATGATGAAATATTTACGAAGTTATTTGTGAAATTGTTTTTGATTGTAATTGTAGCAGTTTTATTTGCGGGAATTTATAATGTGTGATGAGGTTTAAAGCTGTACACTAGTTGATGTCAATGGCTCTGCCTACGTAACGATAGGATTGGCTCAAAAAGCTCTTTCGTCGTCAAAACTCAATGCCTTCCGTAGAAGTTTAAAAAATGTTCTTCGTGAACTTGTACTTGGTCTTACAGATATCTCAGAGGTCCGATGTCACAGCGCGTTGAGGGATATTTGAGACTTAAATTTGAAGACTTTAGAGAGCTCTGAAAACCGTATCAAACACGGTTCAATATTTTTTATACGATGTGACTAGGTGTCTTAATGAACGACTATTATAATAGACCGTTAATTCCTGTTCAACCATCATCATCAGTCTATTACGTTCCCACTGCTGGGACTCTGGCCTTCTCTCAGAGAGAGAATTATAATTTCATAGTATGTATAATCATAAAACAAACATTGGCTCTAAAAAAAATAGATATAGGTACCTTTAACGCATAGATTTTTGCTTTCTTATCTACAGGTATAGATATTATTCCTTAGACAAAATCATTCCAAGATTTATATCGTAGGCATCTTTTTGAAACATTGAGTGGTTTGCTATTGTTAAGTGATAACGCGGTTAGGCTGAGAATCGAACCCAGAATCCCTGCAAATCCTTTAAAATACGAACCACTTACCTGATTGCCACTTCCCCCCTCTGATAGATATTTCTAGTCACCCCCATTTGGTTATTTATCGGTTTAAAGACCTTAAGGGTGCTTCTCCACCAGAACTGTGCAAGACAGCTAAGCGGTGCATGCCTCACTCAGCGCATCTCTGGTGAAAAAAAGCTTAACGCACCGAAGTTTTTATACCAATAGTCAATAGTCAATAGTCAATTTTATTTATTCAATAGGATACATTGTGATCACTTTAAAACGTCAAACTTAAAACTAGCTACGCCTGTTCCAACCTCCTTACGCCGGCAAAAGAACAGGCAAGAAACGCCCGGCAGGTAATTTTTTTGGCGCGATCACATTGACAATTTTATTCTTATTACTAATTGAGTGAATTGGAGCAAGTTCACTAAAATCCCAAGCTTTTTTTTTTGTCATCTAATGGTCCGATATTTTTTAATTAGCTTTACTGATAAGATTTCTCTTGTTTGGTTGTACACATTGGGATATGGGAACATGAATATTAATGAGTTGCGGGATCACAACCAAAGCAGACCAGACCCCACAAGCAGCACCCGTTCACGAGTTACCAACAAGAAACCTTTTTAATTAAAAATTAAACTGAAAGCGAAAAATAAACTATGTTAGTCATAAACAACTAAGATCTAAGTAGCTAGTATGTAACTTATTTTCAGTCCATGCCTATCAAATTTAAAAAATAATCATAAAAACCGGACTACAATGTAAAAAGTCACGCATGATCTAAAAAATATATACGTCCTAAAAACAATCGTTTTTTTTTTGTAAAAGAGACTCAAGCAAGAGAGGCTTCAGCTGTCTCACACAGCTATCAAAGACAAAGTCAAAAATGTGTTTATTGTGGGATACACCATGTGATTAGTTTAGAACGTCAAAGATAGAAAGGTAGAAAGAGTCATACCGTTGCACAGCTCCGCTACTTCTCCTGCAACGCTCAGCTGTCTCGCACAGCTAAGGTGAAAACGGACCTCTGAACATCGTTCGCGCGTGTTTTATTGCGGTTTGATCCGGTATTACCCTAAAACCAGTTGTTTAGGGACCGTTTGATGAAGTACGGTACCGGTACCGGTATCTTTTAGTTACTACGCGTGTTCAGTCACGGAAGTGGGTGATAAGTTTGTGCCTATTTGATAGTTAATTGGTTTCAATTTCCTGAGGTTGCGTTTGGGTTATCGAGAGATTTATTGCGGCACTTTCTATTGTGTTATCAAAACAAACAATGCGTTTTCTTTTAAATGGTTTAATGAGTGAAAACGTTGCTTGATAGCAGGTGGAATAAACTGGTAGATAGCTTTACTACCTTGAATATAATTAGGTCTTTGAAGGTACTCAATACTTTATTATTTATTTTAGTCATTGTTGTTAAATGAGATCTTAATGGCTATATTATTTTACTTTTGCTCTTTTACCATAAAAAATGTTTTAGGAAAATGTACCATATATACAAAACAATCGCTTTGCGGTAGTAATAATAGTAATGTTTAAGTATTAGACAATGGTTTTAATGTTTTATATTTTATGGACCAAATTTAATTAGTATTAATGGGTATTATAATTATAGTGTTCTTATTATTAATATTTCCACTAAAATGAACAAACTACATTTCAAAGTATAATTTTATGTTTAAATTACTCTTGAGGAACACAGTCCTGCGAAATCGTTTTTTAACTTTCAATAATTTACTTTCTTTCCTTTTTACATTACTAGCAGAGTATTATTCAAATTGATAGAACTAAATACAACCCCTTTCTCTCCGGAACAAACTGGCAAAGGTTGAAACTCCGCAACTAGCACAGCTGGTGGAGCCTTGTCTTCGCAGGTGCGACGCGAGCTTATTCTCCACCGGTTTGGACATTCTACCGGTTTGGAAACTCTACCGGTTTGCCTTACAGTTTCACGTGAAGTTCAAACTTTGTCAAATTTTATTAATACCTATTATTTTCTTACTATCTACGCCCCGGGGTTTTACCTGCGTGGACTACTCTTTATCACGATAAAAATAATCTATTTTTCTTTAGTCTTTTAACTATTTTCACACCAAAGAACACTGGCCACTTTTCATACTGCCCTGGACCTGACCACTGACCGCAATACCAAAGAGCATGTAAGGTTTAAGAGACGGGACTTCCTTACTAGCCGATAGAATCAATTTACGTCGCATTCCAATACCAACATTACCAACAGATACCACAAAGACGTCAAACCACAGAGTACCAACCTAACGAACCAAATAGTGCATAACCAATAGCCTTTTATCGATATCGATAAAATATGCAATGCAGAAACCTAGGTTGCTACATATTAATATTTTTATATTGATTTTAGATAGGTATCGAATCTGTATTAATGAGTCTAATGTTGATGAGGAATATTTTATACTAAATTCTAATACAAGATTGGACTTAAATGCGGACCCGAAATAAAATAAAAAACTGTTTCTGCTAATTAATTTTTTATTACTGAAATTAAATTATTCAGCGAAACGAAAATGAAACATTCAATTGTAAACAGTTGATGACTCACATCGTTCTGGGTCTTTTATTTTTAAGCTTTGCTCACAATTCTTACATTGCCGCAGTTTTTTTAGCACCATTGAGGCTATAAATATCCTGCAACATATACAGTACGCTGCTTTTCGATCGAATCGAACAAATTGTTTTCCATGTGAACATATTCCGCATCATCGTCTGGAAATTCGAAAACATCAGGCAGGACAGCATCATCAACTTCGGGTAGGTGTAGAACAGGAATTTTAGAATCTATAAAAACATTAATATTAATATAAAACTTATAGATGCACCTTCGTTCCAACCAAATGTCCGGATCAAAAAAAAATTGTGCTTAGCATCGCCACATTGTTGGTATCAGGAGTATTAGGCATAAACACATAATGACCAGGCTTTGCATTTTTTTTGTGTACTCGGCACACGTAATCCATTGTGGCATATCAATTTTATAAAGATTGTTTCTAAGTCCTGAAAATTGCACAACCTATTCCGATCCTTGTTCATTTATGTAGGCACGCCATTGAAATATGTAAAACATTGTGCGCCTACTCTTTCACCCAATATTATATTCCTTATTTTTTTCAATGATAAATCAATAATGTTGCTATCGATATATCGATATTACAGTTGCAGTACATCACTAGCACACAATTTAAATGAGAAAAATAGGTTAATTTTGTTTTTAGCCTGCTACTTAAATATGGCTGGAAAGTATCGTATTTATGTGCTTACCGGGCTTCATCTAAAGGAAGTCTCGCCTTAAACATCCTTTTTTTATGATTCGAATGACTTGCTCGAGTTTAACAAATTTCACAAGAAATAAGCCATCTTTTCGGTGGCATTTTGACTCAAAGTACACCTCTGATCACCCGTCACTAATTTTGAGGAGAAACTACCCTTCAAACAATTAAAATCCACAATCAAACAAGCATTTACATTCCTAACACACGGTACGAAATGTAGTTTTGTTGATAAACAACATGGCTGACACTTGACTAGCGGTGGCCGTTTTCTAAAAAACGATGCCGGCATCCGATGCCAGTACCCGATGCCGGCATCCGATGCAGATATCGAAAAACGGATGCGCATCGTAACGTCTCGCGCCAGTGTGCGTTGCTCGGCATCGGCACACATCGGCATCGGCATCGGCATCGGCATCGCCGCGCGGCATCGACAACGAAACGGCGCGTCGTTTCGATGCCGATGCCGATGCCGCATCCGCATCGGGCATTCGGGCCTCATCGATATCGTGATCTCGGTCGTATTCGGTCATAACCGCATAGTATCTTTCAACGCCATCTATTGTATTTATATGTAACTACTATGTATAGCGGAATTTATTTTTTCTTACTTTCGATTAAAAGTTTTGAAACCTAAAAATCTATATAGATGGCGGTACTTGTCACAAGGCCTTATGTAGTAATTATTTCCCGTTTTATACATTTTTACCATAATATTTATTGTGGGATGATAAAAACTTTTTTAACAATCTGAAATTATTATTCTATATTCTATCACACAATCTTATCGCTCACGCTCGCACCAGTTTCTATTATCATAATAATTATCTAGATCTACGCAACTCTAGGGATGTGAAAAATAATCGATTTGTATATCGAGTATTTTTTTCTTTTCTTCGATTTTTAATAATCGATTATCTAAATTTAAAAAATTGATTATTGATAAATCGATTTTTTACTTTCTAAAAATAATTCAATTTTTTTTATCTACTCTCTTTTTTTTAAGTAATAAGAGATAATGTTTGTATTATTGAAGATTAAACCAATGTGTAGCCAAACTACAAATTTCAATCGAATTTTGCAGTTATAAGTTACTTTAGGATATTTTATTACAATGTCCAAAAAAATGCAACTTTTCAAATAGTTACAAAAAAATTATTGAATAAATATCGATAATATAAAAAGTCGATTATTTTTTATTTAAATAATCGATTTTTTCGATTATTTATTAATCTATTTTTTTATCTCCTAGTCACATCCCTACAACTCAACACTTCGTTACGATGCCAAATAACGATGCCCGCATCGGATGCCGGATCTCCGATGCCGGTGCGCATCGATGTCGAAAATGTCCGAAAACGCCCATCGCTACACTTGACAGAAGTATTGCATGAAAGAGAAACCGCACTGAGGGAGTGTGATAGCAATATCCGCCATTATTTGCGTCGTAAACTCCATACAAAAAATTTTTGTTCCGAGTTGCGCCTGCCTGCGCAATACAATTTGTAATTTGTATAAAAATTTTCGTTTCTGTCAATATCACTTGACAGTGACAGTTAATTCGCTAGTACATAGATTAAAAAGATTAGTCTTTGTTCATGTTTGTAGCATTGTAAAAACTAGAGTTGGTAATTGGGATGGATGGTTGGGAATGACGGTAGGAGAAAGTACCTGGATAGATCAAGCCGGCACAACGGGAGGACTCTTGGTTCGAGGGCCGTGCCAGCGGACTGAGCTGTTGTGTTGTGATTGTGAAAATAAATAAAACGTTTAGATTTAGTATCAGAATAGAGCTTATATTTTATTGAATAATCTAGTACATAGATGAGCGGTTCCAGAAATATTTATCTCATATACTAAATCTCTAATTAAGGTCTCTAATTGAGATTCCAAGCTTAGACTAAATTACTAAGATCTAGATAATGCTAAGTTACATAGAACACGTTAAATCTAAAATTACAAAGGTAGATCCAACTTAGAACCTAAATTTAATAAACTGTATTTTCCGACGGGGCTTAAGTGAAGCGGACCGGGAATGCCGAAACTATGTCGATTAAAGTGCGCTTCGCAACAAAGGCTAAGAAACCTTGCCTATAACCGTGGATAATATTCCAGGGAAAGAACAAAAAGAAAGGATACCGTGCTATGACGTGGTCTGGTCCAAGCGGCGGGTTGCCGGCACGAAGATGAGATCGAGCCCCGAGGGGACTTCGGTTCGGTGTCAAAATTAGCGCGCAGGATCTCGAAAGGCTTGGTTCAGGGCGGAGAGGTTATCCCGAGAAAAAGAACCCGCTGTGAAAGAATTAAACAGCGTGTTACATTGGGATTCTCATAGCTGTCAACTGGCTGACGCAATAGGATGGAATTCCAAATTGATTCTTCGAGGATTGCCAATAAAATTAATATGATTACCTTTTTACGGGTTCTTTTGAAGCACTTTATCAAAATGTCGAATAGAGATCGCCGCCTACGCAGCGACTCGGACGAAGGTTCTTTAGTGAAAGGCCTCGTCATCTTTTTTCACCAAGAATGCCACGAATTTAACTCATAGATCATGTAGACGTCGATCATTCCACGCTCCGATGTACGCAGTTCACAATGCATTCGTCGCGTAAAATTATATTTTGATTTTAATCCCAATTTAATTATTCAGTCACGTGAGAATGTTGTTCGTTTCCCTATTCAAATTATTCTCTCGAAAAATGTGTTTAGTTGTAAAATAAAATTGTATTCGAAATATTTGTCGTATTGTTTACGTTCCAATCTACAAGATTCCTATCAGACACATGAGTCTATGCTCTAGACTAGCATTATGTCAGTGTCCCGAAACATCTGTCAACTTCACCTTTCAAGTTGACATCTGTCATGTCACCGAACTCGAAACTCAAACTATCATTGCTATTTTGTTTTGATAAAACTATTTCTGTGTAAAAACAATTAAAATGCGCGTAATTGTTGCTAAAGCTGCCGATAAACCCAGGTTGTAATCATGAGGAATGATGTACATGTATGATGTTGCCAAATTAGTATGTTTTTAAAGCAAAAATTAAGGTAAGTAACGTAGTACGTTACATGTTTGGTAAATAATTTGCAAATAATGACTTAATTTAAGTAGGCCCACTTCCAAAGCGTGAAACGCAATGGCAAATAAATTGCGGAGTGCGTTCAAAACATCCAAGCATCGTGTAAGTTAAAAAATGTCTTATACGAAGTTAAAAAATCAATATATTTTTCTACACTTTCTTTAAAATATCGTTTGTATAATCTTAATAAGCAAAAAATTACAATTTCTGTCGTATAATAATATATAAATCGCTTTCATACGACCTCGGGTCCGTTTTGGCCATTTTTCTTTCATCAAAATCAATTTGGTAGTTTTTGCGTGAATGAGTAACAAACATCCATCCTTATAATGCTAGATGTGACCCGCGGTTTCACCCGCGTTTTCCCATTATCCCGCAGGCTACATTGTATCCCGGAAAAATGTATAATAGTGGGAAACCGCAACTAATAAGAGTATAAAAAGATAATGAAACGTTTTAATTCAGATCATCTGTCTAAATTTATAAAAGAAAGTCGTGTTAGTTATACTACTTATAACTCGAGAACGGGTGAACCGATTTGGCTGAAAATTGGTGGGGAGGTAGCTTAGGACCAGGAAACGGAACCTATCGGTGTGTTCCGGCAGCCTCACTTGAGAGCCAGTTCCCAGTCCAGGTGTAGCGTGGCGCCATCTTCGACCACATCGTCACTTAACATCAGGTGACTTGTGGTCAAACGCTACCCTGTAAATAGTAAAAAAAAAAAAAAAAACGGACATAGGATACTTTTTATCCCGGAAAAGGTTCCTACGGGATAACAGGAAGACGCGGGTGAAACCGCGGGGCGCAGCTAGTATGCTAATAACATACACTTTGCTTGCAACAATTTATCAGCTACCTGCCATAACACAACTTTCAGTTTATACAATATTAAACTTACCCCAATAATATTCATCGCCATTGTGTCTACAAGAGCGTTTCCATAAAAATTGGTCAGAATAAAAATGGAGTAAAAGTAAACGTGGGGTATGAATACCTTCGGGGTAAAAATCAGTAAAATATCCAAGATTTGTGACAACGCTGACATTTCCTCTCGTCGGCAGGTCAACAAATAATCGCCAGACCGACAGAAGGGAGGGTGAAAATGATGCAGTATCATTTCAAGCAGTAAGGAATGTAACATTATTAATATTACATTCGTTTTTTTAAAACATTTTTTAAAAGAAATGAAAAAATCTCAAAAAGAAAAACGGAACCCGTACCTATAGGATCACTTTATCGGCTGTCTGTCTGTCTAGACCATTTTTCTCAAAACGTGTTAAGGTATCAAGATGAAATTTATATCAAATACTTGGGTTTACGGTTTGTTTTAGCTGCGAATAAATAAAACTTGTAAGTCAACGCGATCAAAATATGTGTCCATTTTTGTCGTATATTTTGCGATTTCACAAGGAAATCTTATAGGGTACTTCCCATTAACCTAGGATCGTGAAATTTGGCATGAAGCAAGGAAAAAGTATGAAAACAGGTAATATTTAGTTAAACAACAAAAGAATACAAGTTTGTACGAATCCTCGGCGCGCGACTAAGTACAACTCGCGCTTAGTCGGATTTTTTTAATAGTGAACTTTGACTAAAGACCAAAATACCGTGCTTTTGTTATGTAGTTTGTATGAAGATTGCTTACTGTCATACACGCATCAATTCGAAAGTAAGAAATGTGGAAAAAAATATTATTTTCACAAACAATACCCCCGTCAAGAGGTCTCGGCGGCAGATATCATATCTGGGAGGCATTGTATTGGGAGCGGCTATTGAATATCGGAGATAAAAGTGTAGTGGGCGACGGCTTGGAGGTTTGTTGTTGCTGAATGTAAAAGTCAAATATCAACCTTATGGGTAAACTAAATATATACCTTATTAAACAAAAAGCGGCATTAGGTACAGGTATATAACACGCTCACTTCATTATGAGGTCTAAAAAGCCACATGCGTGACTTCTCGTTGAGAGACAACGCTTGTGAGGCCTAAAAGGTATCATTGACGCTGCAAGGATGTTCGAAATTGCCTCGAAAAGACCTCCTCATACGCAGTGGCTGAAAGTCTATGAAAAATGGCTTCGCAGCCAACGTGTTTATGATTATCAAAAAATTATAGACTTCGCTTCAACACTCCTAGCAGACTTTCCAGAACAGAACATAACTAGAACAGTTGATCAAGTTAGCTTATAAACAATACAAACTAAATCAAAAGTGGGGAGCGCAAACTTCGAGACATAGGAATTACATTATTATGGTTTTCATACGGATTCCTAATTGCGTTTAAATAAAATATAGCTGATGTTCATCACGAATAACGTAGCATTCTAATGGTGAAAGAATTATTAAAATCGGTCTAGTAGTTTTGGAGCCTATTCAATACAAACAAACATGTGTCTGTGTTTGTTGCGGACAACAGTTTGTAGGCGTTATTGATACAGGGTCAACCCGCGGGCAACATAGGAGTTCCTCATGTCAATCTGAGAGTAACGAAAAAAGTCTTAAAAGTAGTATTTTCAAAAAAAGTAATGTTTTTTATAGTCGCTTGTGATATGCAAGAAAAGCGAGCGAGTTTGATTCGTAAAAAAAGCTTGGCCGATTTTTGAAAACATTTTTACAACTAAAAAAACATTTTAATTAGAAAAATTCTTAGTACTAGTAAAGTAAGCACATGTATCCTTTCTAAAAGTACTTTAGTAAATTTAACACCTCGTTCAGTAAATCCCGGCTTTTAGCGAGTAGAGTAACCACGCCACCTACCGTTTATTAGAGGATATGGCGTGTAGGTAGAGTGCTCTTGATGAAGCCTTTACTCTGCCAGAGTAGGGTGACAAAGGGTTAAAAAAAATTTAGATCTTAAAGCGGTTATTCCAGCTTTTTATTGAAGGCGCGACGTTCAATTTTTGTAGGTTTTTTAATGGGTTTTTTTAGGAGCGTTAATCATTTGACTTTCTGTCGGAAATTAATTTTCGTAGTTGCAATGTTGTCAATATTGTTCTTGTTTTCGTGAGTGTTGGTGGCCGAACGGTAACTCAAGGTGCCGACACCGAGTTTAAATCCTCTCGGCCCCACACTATGTTATGTGTGGATTTACTACCGCTCAATAGGAAAACATCTTGAGGAAACCAGCAAGTCTAAGAACCACAACTTCAAGAGCATGCGACATCTACCATATTGCACTGGGCCAGCGTATTAGATTGCGGCACATACTTTCTCTCTTTCTTTCTCTCTCCGAAGGAAGTTCAGAGTCCCAGCAGTGGGAACGTAATAGGCTGATGATGATGGTGATGATGATGACACGTGAGTGATAAGAGATGAACTACAAAATAGTACCATACTGAATATGCTACATGAATATTCTATCGTATATTATTATGGTCAAGAGTACAAGAAAGGAAAAATCTACTTTTACGAAACTCATGGCCACTACCATGTAACCTCATGCCACCATTATGTGGATCCGCTACTTGACGCGGCCATCGACTGAGACTAGCACCCGGCCCCGGTTTCACACGCATCGTGGGAACTACCGGATAGTAGTATGCTGGTAGTCCATTCACGTTAGATGCTTTTGTCTTTTGTAATTTACTATGTCAACTGCTTAGGTTACAGTTTATTATGGTAAAAAGTATCCTAAGTCCTTTTTTAGGGTTTAAACTATGTCCGTACTAAATTTCATCAAAATTGGTTCAGCGGTATAGACGTGAAAAGGTAACAAACAAACAGATAGATAAATGTCGCGTTTCAATAACCGATCTATCCACGGTTGTCCCTACTAAAGATGAAAATTTGACATTAGCTTCATAAAAGTAATGTCAAATTTATGTCAAACCGTGGATAGTTCGGTTTTTGAAACCGGTCAAAACCTTAGGATTGTATAATATTACCAGCTGCGACCCGTGGTTTTTCCCATGTATACTACGCTTTCCCGTGTCCTTATTCATAGTTCGAACTATCTTCACACCGAATTTCATCAAGATTGGTTCAGCGAAAAAAAAGGTCTAAAAAGGTTACAAAGTAAACAAAAGAGCAAATAAACAGTTACTTTTGCGTTTATAATATTAAAGTGAAATATGGATTATGTAATATTTTCAATTCATTCTTAAAACCTGCATAGTTAAAGATATTATCATCAGTTCATTACAGTGCGATCAAACCCCTAACAAATCTTCAGTAGGATTCAGTCTAAGACCGATAAGACCGCCCATTGTGACACTAGCTCTAACATAGACACTAGATCTCTCTTTTTTATGTTGTTCTATTTATCTGTTGTTGTGGTGAAAAATAAAGCGTTATTTAGCTATCTAAGTATTATCTAAGACCAAGTTCAGGCGCCATGGCACAGAATAAAGAATAGTATACCGTGGGTCAAGACAACACCTTATTTCACAGAAACCTGTTTTACTCCATGAATTTTCCATTCATAAAATACTACCCACAAGCTACGTCTCAAAAATAATTACAATATTCAAATTGAAGCGAATAATTAATTAGATATAACTCGACGTCATGCATCGTTCAATTAAACCTCCATTAAAATATGCTAATATAATTTAGAACCGTGTTTCGTTAAAATACCTTAAGTTTATCTTGTTATTCAAGGCATTTTTGTAAATGTTAATTATTGTGACAAAGTCCAGCTTATTTTAAAGAATTTGACCACTCAAAATCTATGTGGCAATAAATTTATGGAAGTTGTTTTAACCATGGACTATTTTTTTTATTGGACATAGTTTAATATAATATTAAAATTAACCTCTAGGTTAGCTCTACATTATTATACAAAGCTATTAACACCCACTAGTGAATCTGAATTTAACGTTACAAAAGTGTTTCTCGGAATGTTCAGACCAATTTTTGTCTGATAAAAAGAAAAATTTTTGTTTGTTTTCATGTCACACTGTAACTTATAATGATATTATTATGTATGAGTTTTGTATTAAGACTTCATCTATCTCACTCAAAACCATACTAAATACAAAAATAACTCTGTTTGTTTGTTGGTTCGTTATATTTTCACGACTATACTGCTCTTGGTGAAATTTGTTGGTAAGATAGTTCAAACCCTGGAGAGAGACATAGGATACTCTTTTTGCGATAATGTGTAGTCCACGCGAGTGAAATGGCGGGGTGCAGCTAGTTAATTATAATAGTTAATTACATGCTCAACGCGTTCGTGTCAAATCCATTCTGTAAATCAAAACTCCAAAACTCACTGAAGTCCCTTCAGCGTGAACAAGTAACAAACATAATAATATATTTATGAAAAGTACATAATTTTCTCATATTAGTACGCCTTTGTAAGCAAAATGTGTAAATAAATAATAATAACTTTACACCGTGTCTGCTTTATATGACGTAAACATGCTTCAATACCGGTTTTTCTTAACCGAAAATGATCTCTGACAGCAAACCAATGATAGCATCTCTGGTATTCATTCATGGATTGAAGAATGCACGTGGGTGTTCGGAAACAGTTATTATTTATAGTATGTTTTCATTTATTTACCCGTTAATTTTTATCCCACTGCCCCAGAGGAGGGTAATGTTTTCATAACGTCTTTTTTGAGTTAAAATCCTGTTCAAAAGGTATTTCCTGGTAATATAACCTAGGAAAGATGTTTGGCCACTTGGTACGTCATGACGAATATATAAAATAACATCTTAGAAAGAAAAGTAGAAGGGAGAGAGGGAGAGGTAGACCAAGAAGAACATATATAGACCAAGTCAAAGAAAGGATTCGTGTCGTACCAAGAGGTTAAAATGATGGCTGAGGACAGAACAAGATGGAAAGTGCTCCATCAACAAGAGCTCTGCTCACAAATAAAATAAGAAAAATAAAGAAACCGCGACTGTAATTTATTAAGTGGATCAAAAAAGAGGAGTTAAAATTGCCCAGAGATAAAAAAAACTATCTTATGAGACGAGAAGAGGAGGCTTAATTTAGGCGTAGAATGTAAATTTATCAGAATTTAAAATATCACTATCACACGGAGAAAAAAGACTTCCGAAATACCGTTTTCCTTCTCAGTCAAAAGGGAAGGAATTGTGATTTAGAAGGAAAACTAAGGTAAAATAAGGAAGGAATCGGTCTTGGAAGGTAGGACTCAGAAGGAACTTTTCACTCTGAAAATGGTAAATACCGGACGTTAACATTCAAGCAGGTGGAGCCACGTGACGCAGCCAGTTACGAGTAGGTACATGTACCTATATCCGTACACTCGTCACTGCCTTGTGCAACAGAGAACATTCTGTCTATCATCATGATTTACAGACGGACGGATTGACTGACGTACGGATAGACAGACTTGTGAAGTTTAAAATAAAGAAGTTTTCACATACATTTCTTATGAGTAGATATGTTAGTAAGACAGGATATAAAGATTTAAATAGACAGGTACCTAGTTTCTCTTAACAAAACTTACAAACTTCTCTTACTAAACATTCTTTTTAATTTTACAGGGTAGCGTATGCCCCCAAACCATCTAATGTTACGTGACGATGTGGTCGAATGTGGCACCACGCTATACCAGGATTGAGAACTGGCTCTCCAGTGGGACTAGCGGAACACACCGATCAGTGCTTGGTGACAGATTTTTAACATGACGGTAACTAACTAGGCGAGCGCTAGAAAACGCCATACCACCAAGCTCTATGGATTCACCGAAAACTCAAGCTTCGTATGGGATCCGAACCCACTGAGAAAAAAATCCTGACTTTCCTTCTGAATTTTACCTTTCAAAACAGATAAGATTCCTTCCAAAATGAAACCTTTTCCTTCCTTATTTTACTTGCGTTTTCCTTCTGACTCAAAGGGAAAGGAAATTTCTTCCGTAATTCGGAAGGTTTTTTTTATTACTAGTAAAACTTTAACAGACTTCTAATCTTCTTTACATTTCCATGCCTTATAAAGATTGTTCTTTTTTTGTAACACAATATACTTACATGTGTTTCTCATTGTGCTGTGACTCATTGTGATGTGAGTAAAAAAGACAGTAGACGACTTTACGGCTGTATTCTGTTCTCTCATAAAAATTCACTACTTTCACACATTTTGTTTACTATCAACTCGAAGTAAACAAAGCTGCGCCACGCGACTTTACACCCTATAAGTGTGAATATACGGCTCAAGTTTGTGTAAGTAGCCAGTGTAAATAGAGATAGTGTCATCCTATATCATTGGAAACAGGTTGAGGCAATATAAAGTTAGATACAGTAAGGGTTTAACCCCGTTTTGAATAAATCGCTAGCAAAATGACGATTACTGCATCAAGCTGGGAGTTATTCATTGTTGCAAAGAGTATTAGCTAAGCTATTTAAGAGTCAATTAATGACTCATAGAATCAGAGATCAATATATTAATCACTTCTTGCGTTTAATACCTGCTTTTCTTCGTAATAATACAAAAAAATCCACCATTTTAAACTAAATTTGCCAATATTGTTGATTTTTTTTCGATTACAGCGAAATTCTTTAAACATTTCTTTAAACGCCTACACAACCACTCATTCTACGATCTGCTGCATATCTAAGGTCATTAAAAACTACTTGGATTGGGGATCCACAACACCCAGACTTGAATCAAATACTGGCGCTTTTATTTACAATGCACAAACATTTTCGTCCGTTAAGAATCAAACTAGTTACCACAAGTTTCACAGTCAGCTGTTCGCCCATCGCATCAAGTCAGCCGTTAGAAAACCACCAGTACCCTTCATCATCATCATCATCAGCCTGTATCAGTCCACTGCTGGACATAGGCCTCTCCCAAGGTACGCCACTGAGCCCTGTCTTCGGCTCTTCTCATCCAACTACTGGCAGCCACTCGGCGCAAGTCGTCGCTTCACCTTGTCGCAGGGCGTCTTACACTACGTTTGCCAAGACGCGGTATCCACTCATGAACACGTCTGTCGTCTACCCCAGCGGTCGTCAATGCCCTTACTGTACAATAACTGTAACGACGATATTGATGTTAAGGTGTGGGCGATCCCTATACCACCGTTATAAACCTGAATATTTCTCAATGGACTACTGCCCACATGGCTACTATACTAGGCCTCAGGCCTCGTGCTTGGAGGCTTTGAGGCAATGATGAGGCTTTAATTTAACAGCCTACGTATCTATGAAGAGGTCAGCTCATCTTGGTGCGGAAGGGCTTGGTTATTAAGAAACAAAAGGCACTGGTGTCTATCGTTGTATTCAGATTTTAGACAAGAAAGATAAACAACTGCTTCTTTAAAAACAAAGTCGCTTCCCACGTCTGTACCTAATTACATATAAGTCATCATCTACATCATCATTAGCTTTTTACGTTGCCATTGCTGGGACTTTGGCCTTCTCTTAAAGAGAGAGTATGAACCGTAGTCCACCACGCGGGCCCAGTGCCGCTTGGTAGATCTCGCATGCCCTTGAATATTGCGTTTCTTGGACATGTCGGTAATTCCCTGGGCATTTTCACAAGAAGCTTTATAACTAAAGCTTCATCATAATCAACCTGTTTCAGTCCACTGCTGGACATAGGCCTCTCCTAAGTACACCTAGGCCAATCTTCGGCTCCTCTCATCCAATCGCTGCCAGCCATTTTGCGTGTATAGTCGCTCCACCTAGCCGGAGGACGTTCTACACTACGTTTGTTAAATTTTAGTATTGCTTAGTTGTCACCCATTTCTGACAATGGTCAACGGTCGACTGTTTCACAGTTCGCACGGTCTAACTGGAACTAGCGGTGGTTGGTCACGCTCAATCCACATTTATTGGTCTAATTTTCATCAGTTTTTTGTTGCGGTATCTAACGGTCTCGTCATTGTTTTAAAAGAATTGAGTTGGCTGTGGAGCAATGATAGCATCGTTCACGATGTTGTTGCATTGTAGCGTTATGGCACAGCTGATCCAGTCTGTCAGAACGTAACAAGTCAACCAGTTTAAGCAACTTTTGGATGGGTGACCGTTTGGTGGCATTTTTAATCGACTTCAAAAAAGAATGAGGTTCTCAATTCGACTGTACTTTTAACTTGGTGAACCGATTTTGATGATTCATTTTTCATTCGAAAGACGGTGGTTCCCGTGTGGTCCCATTTCAATTTGGTCCAGTTCTGACAATGGCATCTATGAGAAAACTTGAAGTCGTTTTTTTTGTTAAAATTTTCGTTTTCGTAGTGCTACCATCCTTCGAGGGCACGTTAATCGCTCCAAGCTGTGTTAGTCTTAAAGCCTTGCTTTCGGAACACTTCGACTATGAAGTTTGGAAATTAGATCATACCGGGTCAGCGTGGTAGATTGTGGCCCGTGTATGGGATAAAAGCTAACCTGTGAGTTAATCTAGAGTTTAAACTATCCCCATTCCAAATTTCATTCAAATCCGTGAAGTCGGACATTTTACACAAATAATTCACTCACATAATTTTGCATTTTTATAATATTAGTGTATCAGTGTGATAATCAAAAATACACTTAAAATATTCTTCTAAATTACGTTGATAATATTATCTCAAATCACAAAAAAAAACGTATAAAACCGGAAGGTCAAAAAAACCTGTCAACGTGTCACCTCCTAGTACAATCGGGTCCACAAGTGGCTATCAATCAATCCACGCCCACAGCACGAATTTTATCTGCCGAATTGTTCCCGACGATTTAGTTGGGATTGCGAGAGAAAATATACGGGTTTTTGTTGAATTTGATTTGGTCGAACTACTTTTGTTTGTTTTGATTTGGAGCAAGATTTTCGGTAGTTTTTTTTATAATGACGTAATACCTAGTAAGTTCTCATCACAGTCATTGTTATTATTTATATTATAATTGAGGAAGTTTGTAAGTGAGTGTGTATGTTTGTTACTTCTTCACGTTGAAATGCCTGTACGGATTTCAACGAAATTTGGAATGACAACAGCTTAAAATCTGGATTAATACATGAAATACTTTTTATCTTGGAACACCTTTGCTGCGGGAATAACACGCTAGCTTGTATCGTGGCGAATACAGTTTTTGTTTCTTCAAAACTTATTACTGGGATCTATCCTGTTTTATTTTAAATTTTTTTATTAATCAAGTATGTAATTTGAAAGCCAAGTAAATAAACCAATAAATTATTCCATACTAAAATAAATAATATTATAATTATTGTAGTGAACTTGCTTTAATCCAATCAATCGCCTATCGGACGTTTTTTGCCTATTCTTTTGCCGTTGTGATAAAGTTGTAACAGGCGTAACTAGTTTTATGTTTGAAAATGATCACACATGTCGTAAGATACAAAATAAACACATTCTTGACTAAATAAGGCGACACATTTTAAAACCTAACATTACCTACTCCATTTTCTAGACAGAAAAGCTGAAATCCAAAATTTAATAATGAAAAATCCCCCATCTTAACCCGGCGCGGCGCCAAAAGCTTTCCCGTGTAGCAACAAACAAACAGTCGGTCGATACTTCGTCGGCTTTCACGGCAATAGTGTCAAGTGCTATCGATTGACTCTCTGCTATGAAGTGCCGTGGGGTGTTTGCCGAGATATGGGGTAAATTATGGGCTTCTGTTATCCTATGGATATCTGCTCCATCATCTAGCAGAAACATTTTCTGATGACTGATGTATCATCATCATCATCATCAGCCCGTATCAGTCCACTGCTGGACGTAGGCCTCTTCCAAGGTACGCCACTGAGCCCGGTGTTCGGCTCTTCTTATCCAACTACTGGCAGCCACTCGACGCTAGTCGTCGCTCCACCTAGTCGCAGGACGTCCTACCACTACGTTTACGAATTCAATCAATTACTAATTGATTGAATTGGAGCAAGTTCACTAAAATCCCAAGCTTTTTTTTATCATCTAGATATTTTATAATAAGCTTTACTAATAAGATTTATCTTGGTTGGTTGTAGTGTGGATATAATAGTGTGTCCTCCTGTTTTAAATATTTAACTAACACTTTATTTATTTATTTTCAGGTACGTGAATAATCGTAGCAAGAAAAATAATAATAATCGTAAGTAAACACGTCTTGTTCAAGCTATTGTGGAAACAGGGAAGTGACCCACATTCGTTTGGCTTACAATAACATCACGTAGAAACTAGGTCTTAGGGCTAGTTAATAAAATACAGAGCAAACTGTTAGGTCATTAACTGTTAGGCGTTCGAGATTAAATTAGAGCGTTTCAGTTAAATAGCAATGTTGCGTTATTTGAGGCATGCTTTTAGTTTAAGTAGTGCAAGGAGGTTGGAACAAACGTAGCTAGTTTTCATCATCAGTCAACGCCACTGCTGGGCACATACCTCTCTTAAGACACACCACTCACTCATCATCATCATTAGCCTATTACGTTCCCACTGCTGGGACTAGAGTCCCAGCAGTGGGAACGTTGGGAGCATTGTCTCAGAGAGACAGAAAGTGGTCCGTAATCAACCACGCTAGCCCTTAGTGCGAGTTGGTAGATGTCATAGTTGTCATCAACGTTCAGTTAACGCCGCTGCTGGACATAATATGCTTAACTTAAGATTCTGCCTCTCCTAAGACACAACCATCATCATTATCAGCCTATTTGTCGAACTCGGTGTTGGCGCCTTGTTAGGCGTACGCATTACCGTTCAGCAACCATCGCTCCGCCACTGTATCTTTCTAATAGAGAAATATTGTTCAAATTCATTTGCTGCCACGTTACACCTGGATTGAGAACTGGCTCTCAAGTGCTGCCGAAGCACACCGATGCATGGCGACAGATTCTTAACTTGAGCTATAGTTTCATCACGATTCAAACCTACGGACCGCAAGCCGACGTACTACTACTGAGTCCTCATACCTTCAAAGATCAGTAGTTCCGGATATTAGCCACATACTTGCAACAAAGTTTACCTCCGCGTAACATCAGTATGTACTTATATAGAATACAAGTTCCCTAAGTAGTTTAGAAGTACAGTGTACAACCGAGGCCACATGGCCGCACTACGCCAAATGGTACCTCATTAGCCAAAACCGTGACCTTTACAAGCAAGGTCTTAACTTGACAACGTTACTTGAGTTGAGATCCTAGACCATGTTATGATAATTTATTGTGTAACTAATAGATATTATGACTTCCTTTATAATGCCGATTCGAAATTGAATAAATTTTACGACTTAACCAGGCGTGGGGTTAGGATTAAGTTCAGAAGTGGGATCACTTTTTTCTTTTCTTTACAGGATAGCGTTTGACCACAAGTCATCTGAGGTTAAAAGATGATGTGGTTGAAGGTTGTGTCACGGTACACCTGGCTCAAAAGTGAGGCTTCCGAAACACACTGATAGGTAGAATTTTGAGTGTGATAACTTATCTTAAAGATTTTTTTCTTCTGTAAAATATAGATATGTTGAAATTAATTAAAAAACACTTCAGTCGTACAGTCAAGGGGGGGGCAATTGCCCCCTCCTCCCTGTGTCCATGCCAATGTAACCAGTTGTAACGATGTAAATTGTAAACTGATTTGTCTGGTCAAGGCTACGATATGTAAAGCTTTGGTATCGCGAAGGTGTTGGGTCGACATCGATATTGCAATTCAATTCAATTCATTAAATGCTCGCCTGGCTCATTAACTCATTATCAGCCTATTTACCTTCCCACTGCTGGGACTCTGGCCTTCTTAGAGACAGAGAGAGAGAGAGAGAAATAAATAAATTTCGAGGGACCATTGCACACAAATTGACCTAGCCCCAAATTAAGTTCGAAACTTGTGTTATAGGTACTAGACAACGATATACATACCTACATAGAAAGAGAGAGAGTGGCGCCTGGCTAGAAGAATCTATCGCAGAGGTCCTATCGGTGTGTTCCAGGAGCCTCAAATGATAGCCAGAAAAATTGTGACTCAATAAAAACAAGGCCTCTTTCATATATTTGATGGACGTCACACTTTTTATAACATATCAAACATACAAATGTTACGATCCAGAAATGGGGTCCATAAAAGTAGAGGATACACCTTATGAATTCCAATTCGAATAATACATAAATTGGATCTCTCAACGTGATAAAGAAAATTTTATTCATATTTACTATTACAAAGTTATGATGACCATTTAATTGAATGCTTGACCACAGTCATTTTGTGAACTGTTAAATAAAAAATAATTATTGTGAACCAAAAAAATGTTGCCACTTTTCTAACTTACTCAATTTAGATCATAACAACTAGATTTTTTTTTCATATTGAGTACCTACATATTTAGTACTAGAAACATTTAATTTATAAAAATTACTTATATAAAAAAGTATCCTAATTTATTTTTTCATGTACCTTAATCTAGAAAATAAAGGTTTAGATACAGTTTAACATACAAAGACACAATAAACTTAAAATTATAAATCTTAATACAAAATAATAATCTTATTGCATCGTCCCATACAATTATAATTAAGTTTTAATAAATGCAATCTAAAAAAGTTCCGTACACCGTAATTATTCACTTTAGTATGTGCATCTACTGCCGCCTACTCGTCGGCATCGCCGCCACAGACTAACAACAACTCCTTCGTATAGAAACGTTTATAGTCAGTAAAGTAAGTGATATATATGGCCATTGTTGTAGAATGTGACATGTCGAACGTTTATGTGGGCGCTTACATAGTTCAAAAGCAAAGAGCAAATTCGAGCGTCTAATAAATGAATTAATACAAAAAGTAGAAATTATGCTACTTTAGTTTTTTTTAATGTAGATTAATTTCTCATATAAATATATGTATACATTTTAAGAGTAAAAGATATGGTATACCTAAAATCACATCATTTTCATTCAAAAACAAACATAACACAACTTTCTTAAATTAATTTAATGCCATATTTATTAATATTTAAACCATTTTCATACTTCAAATGACAAGCAGCTTTCTTAAACTGTTTGACTTTTCCTTCACTACCAACACACGTTCTCAGACGCTTGGTAAATAAATAGATCAACTATTTACCGTCTATTCAACGCACGACAACCGTTCTGTACACAAAAATCACTTACTCTATGCCCCGTTAACGTTACGCAACCACCGAGACGTACGGACAGACAGCCGAGCCGTTAGTCAGTATAGCTGGCCGCATGAACGAACACCGTGTGCCAACCGACGAAAAAAAAGAAGAAAAAAATAAATACAAAACACCTGTGACCGCGAGTGTACTATTTGTCAAAAATTAGGATTCCCGCGCTTTTATCGTCTCCTTTGTTGACAGTGTTTTTTTTAAGTGCTAGTGCGTAAAGTGTTGTTGTGCCTAAACAAAAATCTGGCGATAAAAAAGGTTTTGTTGCAACGAGGTTTTATTACGTTTATCGTTTGTTATGTAGAGATTGTGTCAATGGATTTACGTTTGCCGTAAGCGCATGCATGCGCTATGCTCATTCATCCGTGCGTTTTGTTAGGTGAGTATTTTTTTTATTCAATGACTGCTGTCAGCTGATCGGTTCGACATGTACTTGTTTTAGTAACTACATATTATCTAATCTATGGTAGGTATGCTACTTGCTAGTATAACATCTTGTTGCTAATAAATCACGTCATATCTCTAAAGTGATGTACTCGTACATAAGTGAGTAGCAAACATATTTTCTAGTTATTTTTTTGAGTTCCGCGTATGCCTTTTGGCCTCGCTCATCTCATATTTGGGTATATCTTTAAGTTTTATCAGAGATTTCAGCAACATTTTCCTCGATGATTTTCAACCAAAAAAATAACTTTGTTTAATAAGTAGGTATAACTTTACACGAGTTCCTCGGAAACTGCCTACTTAATTAATTGTTTTATACAAGTTGGTTGTACGTAATTAAATTACAGTTTTTATGGTTATGGTGAGATTAAATAATAATCAATGACATGCGGGCAGTCATGGGTAGAAGCTATATATAAAAGAATAGAAAACATTAACGCAACTAAATAACTCAATGTCGTTGCTTTGGGGCAAAACTGTATAGGACTGAAACAAATCGCTGCTTTGCAATTAGGGCGTCGTTTGTTTGTACATGTCTATTGTAAATTACACTTACATTGTTGCCTATTAAGTATCCACCTAAACTAATACAATATAAAATTTTCAAAATTTTATATTGTATTGTATTTTGTATTTTGTTTTATTGTTTTGTTATTGTAGTTTAGGTGGAATTTCGGCACAATTTCCGAAACTCCCTAAGTCAAATTCTTTCTAATCCAGAATTAGGTAACCCTTTTTAGTGAAGGGTCAAGGGTCAATTGTGGCCGGACACGCACGAGCACCACTAGTCTTACAGGGTTATTAGGGCTGCCACGTGGGCGGGACTTAATTACATGGTGCATGATTATATTGTGGAGGTAATTAGAAAACGACCGTTACATGTTGTTTAGTAATTCATTCATAGGACGAATTATAAAATACAAAAAGTTTTTGTGCTTGATTTTTATCGTCGCTTCTGTAAAATTAATCTTTGTCATGTTATTTTATTTAAGTTGCATGAAAATTAATTTTTGATGTGGATCGTTTTTTTTTATCTTAATAAAACAATTTTTTTATTTAAAGTAAATAGCAAAAAGTACAATATCAATCAATAAGTAAATTTATAATTATTGTGATTTTATATAATTCTACCATAAATATAGTACACAGCGAAAAATTCTAAACTTAACTTTTACAAAATATTTTTTTATGATTTGTGTTGTATACTTTTTTTAGCCATCATTACCTTTTAGTGACTTTTGGACCATTTTATAATTTATGTCGGAAACTTGTGAACTTAATTCACAAAGAAAATTATTAGAAAGACATCTCTGTACCTCCACCACGTACCGTTACTTTCCTTTCAAAAAGTCAAGAACAATAGACTATTGTTATGCAATGACTATTTACGAGTCTTACAGTACTTCAATTTGTACTTTTATTTTTAAATTTACCGTATAAAAGACAAAAGTTTTACAAACAGTGGACCAAAAAGACGAAGTAAATGCGAAAAATCAATATGGTATTTAATTTTCTAGTAATCTTTACCTACCTAAAAAGGGCCTTTTTCTTGAATGACTTTTAACTGATTGCCATAAAAAACGTGCAGAGACAACATTCAGAAGGCAGCTTTTTTTGCTATTGTAACAAAAGTATTAAAATAGCATTGTATGAAAATTATCTGTGGTACTAATAATCAATCGCCATAAATTCAAAAGAAGAAAACAATTTTTTTTTTTGTTCGAAATCCAATGTCTAACAGGTGATTTGAATTCATTTCGTTTTGTGTAGTACAAATCGCATCAAGATACACATTTAAATCTCGAAAAACTCCAGAGTTCCCGGGGGAATAAAGGAAAACCGCGAGCGTAACAGCAGAACGAACGTTAACTATATTATTATTCTTCTAAAGTCTATCTGTTTGTTTGGAATGCGAGGTATTTAAGCCAAGACCAAAACGACAATGGTACGAAATAGTTAGAATTAATTACCATCATAGTGTTTACTGCTCCACGTTTGAGATTCTACTCAAACCAAATCTCGTTGGCGTAGAAAGGAGTTTTCGAAATGAAACACAAACTTTTCTGTACCTCAAATGGGCGAATCGGAACCCTTAGAATCACTTTATTGTCCGTCTGTCTGTCTGTCTGTCAAGACTCTTCTTCTCAAGAACACGTTGAGGTGTCAAGTTGAAATCTATAACAAATACTTGGGTCTTAGGTCTCATTTTTATTGTCTTGTTATGGCGTCACACGTATAGTGTATTTGCCAGTGTCAAGTATAAAATATTTCAAACTCAGAGAGTTGAATCAAGTATAAATGATGATGATGATGATGATGAGATAATAGGATGAGGATAGTGTTTAAGTAAAGTAAGATACAACCCGGGGGTGTTCAAGTCAAGAGTGAATAGGTATTTACTGGGCAAGCATGCTACACCTTTGACCACATCGTCGCTTTCCATCGGGTGAGATCGTGGTCAAACGCTAGCCTAGTTTGTTGTAAAAAAAAAAAATAGTGGCGCTTCACTTAAACTTTACACGGACTTTTTTGGAGCAAATAGAAAAGTCACTTTTACAATTTTATTTAAATTTCCCACACTCGTATACATTAACGAACTCAATAATGGTTAATAATCCACCAATATTACACATTATCACTAAAAGAAACACAAGTATTGGAAATAAATACAAAATTGTCACGTTGACAGTTCGATTGCCGCCAAAAAAGTCCTAGCTCTCAATCAGATGAGAAAAATCAAACTTGCAACTACTGCTGAACATAGGCCTCCCCCTTTGAACGTGACCATGGCGATTAGCCATTTGCATCCATCGGTTCCCTGCTACTTTAACAAAAACAGCAACTCTTACAACTTGTAAGTCAACGCGATCAAAAGATATTACTATGACCGTTTATTTTGCGATTTAACATAAGGGAATCAAAACCTAGGTACCTCCTTCTCGTTGAAGAATGAAATTTAGCATGAGGGAAAAATCTGAAAACCGTAAATATATAGTTAGTTAATATAATATATAGTTTAATAACAACGGAAACAAGTCTGTAAGAAACCCTCGGGAAGTTGAACATTTTAAAAACAATTTAGAAATGCGCATAATCTGCAATTCAAATGAAAGTATCTGATATATTTGAATCGAGTTATTTTCTTCTTCTTCTTACGCTGTGAATGTAATGTTAAATTATGTTCGCTGGTTCAAGGTTAGCGGAATTATTATAATTTCAAATCTACTAACGGAGTCAATGAATTATATTCCGATCGGGATTCGTGTCTCTCTATGCGCGGTTAGGGTTGTCAAAAGGTTAATGAAATTGAATGGCTTTTATTTTAGTGTTGCAGCTAGTCGTAGTTTTGTATTATGTCTTTTAGTTAGTAAATGAAAAGTTGATAAAGAATAACAATAATTTATTTTTAATGTAATAAAAAAAATGATTTTAAGTTTTTAGGTAGATCGATGGAAGTTTTTTTTTTGTTTTTTTTTTTTTAATTTCAATTTTTATTAAAATGAGTAAGTACTCTTACTAATAAAATCGGTTTAAAATTTATTAGGAAGCTACGTTATTACAAGTTACTGGTGTCGATTCGGTTTTGCATTCACTAAAACTAAACTAAGTTTGACAGGTCTATTGCTGTATTTTTTTTAACCACTGAAGGACAGCATTACTTATAGACCTGTCAATATGTCAATATCAGCCTTTAAACTAATACTTACGCATTTTTATTAATAAAATCAAGCATAAACTATCAAATCACTTACGTTTCAAGAGATTATCATCTGCTATATGTATACGAGCGCAAGTAGGTATTTAGGGCTTACGGTTGCCTCAGTCGAGGTAGATGACGGTGTGATTTTTATCGTGTATCCATGTAAATATGTGGAATCTGTTTGTTTTGTGCGAACATGTTGTCTTTTGTAGGCTTACTTTATTCATGTAGGAACATTTTAAGTGTATTCGTTTATAAAGCAAAGAAGATTCTACTTAGTGGTCATTGTGTAATCGAGAAAAGATAAAACATTGATACTACATTTTTTTATTTTAATTTTTGCATTTTGCTGAAGGAGGTAATCAATCTCCGAAACGACTGATCTTATTTTGAAAACTCTTTTACAGTAGATAGCTCAATAAAATCCTATAGGAATCTTCACGTGAGTGAAAACTAAACATAAAGTTCATATTAAATAACATTGAGTTAATTTACATACATGGGACGGCCGAGTGGCCGTCGCCCGGTCGGCCGTCCCAGGGTATTGCTGGAAAGAAGAAGTGACGAAGGATTTGCGCTCACTCCAGGTGGAGGACTGGCGGGAGGTGACGCAGGACAGACTGAAGTGGCGTCTTTTGTTATCGTAGGCCAAGACTCACTTTGGGTCGTTGCGCTATTTCAGTTAGTTTATTTTATATCCTTCATTGACTCTATTACTTTCTCATACAAATATGTGAGTATTTAATCAAATTGAAGCCGGAAATTTCATTGTATGAGATCATTTCTTGAAGGTAGTTGGTAGCAATAAGGGCTCGGTTCAACCGTGACCACCACGAGCGTATCGAATCAATTCGACGAATGATAGACATTCTGAGTCATGAACCATGTAACATACCTACATTTTTTCTTTCGAGATTGAATGCGAAGAACACGGCTGGTTCTTCCTCAAAATATTATAATACATAGGTCTCTATGTACTTCTGTAGGTACTAGTTTAGATCATGTCTAATTTGAGCCTAAATTATTTAGAGGTTTGGCCATTTTCTGTTTTAGTTTATTTTGACAGCATCTCTTTCTTCTTCTCGGCTAAATGCGTGTCTGAATTTGTTTCAAGTTCCTTCATGACCTTATTTTCTAACAATCACTTCCCTCTTTGTCAAACCGAAAAGTCTACTAAATTCTTTTGATGTTTTGCCATTCTCTTCCATAGTTTACTTTGCTAGCATGATCTCTAAGTTTTTCTCGACTGAATGTGTGTTTTTTGTTTCAAATTCCTTCAAGACCTTGTCTACTAACAATCACTTCCATCCTTGTCAAACTAAAAAGCCTACTACATTCTTTTGAGGTTTTATCATTCTCTTTTTTAGTTTATTTTGACAGCTTCTCTAACTTTTGCTCGTCTGACTGCGATGCAAAAAGCTCTCTGCACCCTTGACAGCTTGTATGGAATTCCATTTTATGGGAACGGAATGCTGCGCGATAGAAAGATATGACATGTATGCCAAGCAGTCAAGCGGTGTTTGCACTGAGTGGGTGATTAAAATTCTCAAGTTCAAGTGAGCGACGAAAGCGTTGGAACGCGGCACTGGGATATAGGTATTTCGCCTACCTCTTGTGTTAGGGTTGTAGCTGGAATCACAAAAGAGACAGATTGTATAAACGAAAAAGAATCAATTATTTGCAGAAGACAGATTTAATTTATGTAAAGCAATATACGAAACCTTATTAAAATAGAGAGTAAATGGTGTCTGTTGGTGTCACGGACATGGTTGATTTTTTATTATAATCCGAATAAGGTTTTTAAGGATCTCATAATGGGATAAGTTTTCTGTTTTTTTTTTTGCCAAAACTGAACGAGCTTGTTTATCAAATTTTATGTAGGATATTTATTATAGCGATGAACTCTAAATAGTCCACGCAGGTAAAACTGTAAGGCAAATTGTAAAATGTATGTACTATAATAGTAGTGTAAATATTTTTCTAAAACCGTTTCACCAGTTCATTAAACAACTGAACACCTTTTGACATGGGAAGCCTTGATAAATAAAAAACAACATTATCCAACATCTAAACTAACTGCAAACAAGCTTATCTCCGATCTATAAGCCTGAGGCGTAAAAAGCTATCATATTTTTTACCCACGATTAAAGATCTTTTTTTGTAGCCATTAAATCGAGAGGCGTGCCATGTCAAACATTTTTTATGACGTGTTGACACGACCTACTTTGTAACAGTTTTGTGTTTTTATAAGTTACCTTTTACATTACCTATTAACACTTTGTAAAACACTTACATTATTCCCCGCGGTTTCACCCGCGTCTTCCTGTTATCCCGCAGGAACCTTTTTTTGGGATAAAAGGTAGCCTATGTTTTAATCCACAGTACAAGCTATCTCAATTCCAAATTACACTCAAATCCATTCTGTAGCTTTTGCGTGAAAGAGTTACAAACATCCATCCATCCATACTCGCAAACTTTTACGTTTATCATATTAGTAGGATTTTAATCCGGAGCAAGGAGATTCTATTAGAAATATTGAGACAATAACCCCATCCCCAAGTTAACAATCTGTCGCTAAGCACCTATCCAGCCTCATTGGATGACCAGTTACCATTCTAACGTAGCGTGGCGCCATCTTCGACCACACTGTCGCTTTGCATCAGGTGACTGATAGTCAAAAGCTACCCAGCCACGCGTCAAAAAAAGTTGTGAAAATAAAACGCTTTTTGTTTAGTAATTTGAAGATCATTAAAAACTATTTAACCTGGCCGTCAGCTGAATTTTTAAATTAATTCATGTTGAGCCCTATAAAATATATCTTTATCTAAGCATTAATCTCACGTAAGCTTCACATTATTGCAATATATTAGCATCTGCTATGTCTTGCCTTAGCTAGAATCCCCTCATAGCCTTGCGTCTACTTGTGTTTCTTGACACGTCCCGTTTATGATTCCTCAAGATGTTACTTGTATGATTAAATGTTTACCGCGTTAGGTTCTCACTGTCATACCTTATTTGATTTAACAACTAACCATTGCACACAATTATTGGCAGATAAAAAAACTTTTCTTGAACTTTTGGTATTTCTCATCAAATTTCGAAATTTGATTCCCGGGTCATTGGTACCGAGTCATATGCATTAACTACGTAGGTAAGTCTTTTTTTAATATCATTACACACTTTTTATACCTACTATTGTTTAAAAAGACTGTTTTACCGTCAAAGAAAAAAATGGTTATGCAATAAACAGTAGGATTTATACATTTACATGTTCAGGACTCACCAGACAATAATATAATATGGTATAACACACTTTTGCCTTTATTATAAAACTTAGTTTTTATTTTTCAACGCACCATCTCTGCGTTTCTTGACAGTGACAAGACAGGAAAAATTAGATAACTTGTTTTAAATTCGGAAATTTCTAACATTTACAAATACATGTATATCTTTATATTTAAATTAACCTATAAAAAGTATACATTTATAGTAGTTATTATTACATATTATCAAAATGTATAGTAAAAGAATATTATTTCGAACAGCAATACTGCAATAAGCGCTGCTAGTTGCAGAAAAAAAGTGACATAGAACAAAAAATGTTTTATTAATTAAATTGTGAACTAGTTCATGGCAGCCCTAGTCCGGTTTCCCGCGGGTGGGCATCCCGTTCCGCGGCAAAAACTTGGAACAATCGGGGTCAACGGACAGCGACAAACGCAACTACAGATGACAAATTTGACTTTAATAATACCGTGAATAATTCAGATAAAAAACGCGAGTTAAAAAAATTACATCCTTCTTCTGCACAGTGAGTGCCCAACTTCTCGGAGCGGAGTAAAAAAGTTGCAATTGTTTTGCCAATAAGATGCTTCATGTGTCTCTCAGTGATGTCTTTATGAATGCCTTGTATATCGTTTTTTAAACTAAATTTGTATAAAGTAGGTAGTAAGTATTGTGTTGTCTGATTTCGTATGTAGATATTGTTTTTTGCTCTAGAAACATTGTCCAATAACTATTGAAAAAAAGAAAGAAAAACATAAAACAACGAGAGTAAATTTGATCTTCCGCGACTTAACTTTTTATAAATGACAGCGGGTAGCGTTTGGTCACATGTCACTTAATGTTAATGATGATGTGGTCAAATGTGGCGCCACGCTACACCTGGATTGGGAACTGGCACTCAAGTAGGGCTACCGGAATACAATGATAGCTAGCCAGACGAGCATTTGAAAATACCTTAAATCTACTATATTTGACTGCTCTATCATCCATTTACAATTAAACCAGTCTTTAACCCAACAACTGACAATAATATCCTTTTAACGCAATGCTAACAAGCTCTAGTGGTTAATAACAAATGATTCTAATACAATTATGCAATTACAAGCTGAAATCGATTTCCTGCATTCTCGCATTCCGATTCATTAAATATGTTAAGACAATTCACGTGATAGGCTCTGACTTGTGAGTTTGGGAGCTAAGAACGTTTTAAACTAAGGTAAGTCTTTGTAGTTTCTTTGAAGAGACTACGAAGAGTTTCTCAAGTCAACTTGCACACGTTTTTTGATATATTTCACCAGCATAGGTTTTTAGAGTGCTCCGAATTTTTCATAAAAATCATATATTTTATACTTACAGATAATTTTATTTTGATTTGTTATGTCGACTGGGTTGTTAGCCCACTAGTGTTATTCCTTAGTTTAGTATCTATGACAAATAGCATAACAATCCGTTATAGTGTAATTGAGTCGGAAACAGAATTTGTTTCGTTTCTTTTGTTAAAATATGAGTTCAGTCAGCATTATTCCTTTTTTTAACACAGTTCTGAAATTCATATATACATTGGGGCTTCATATACACGGAGAGCTCCACGACTAAAGGGTGTACTGCGAAATCGTAAAGTATCAATAATTAACTTGGTTTCGTTAATTCTCAATTACTATGCGCTTGCGCAACGTGCGGGCCGAATCGATGTTGTTGCGAGGGAAAAAATTAGTGCGCACTGTTTTTTGCGAGAATTTCAGGTGTTTACTGTCTAAACAGTTTTTTATGTCTAGTTTCTAATTCTATTGCGTAACGCATACAAATATGACTATTCTATGCACCCAGGCGTAGCGTGGCGCCACCTTCAACACATCGTCTCCTACTATCAGAGTACTTTTATTCAAACTTTACCCTGTAATAAGCTAGCTAATATTTAATGACACATCGTCTATTTATTTTATTGCCATAACTTGTCAAATTACACAAAAATTCTCATCTTTCTCATTAGCCTGTGTCAATCCACTGCTGGACATAGGCCTCTCCCGAGGCACGCCACTGAGCCCGGTCTTCAGCTTTTCTCATCCAACTACTGGCAGCCACTCGGCGCAAGTCGTCGCGTCTTTCCACTTACGATGGAAATTAATAGCCTATCTATCCATAGCATACTGGAGATAGGTTTTTGATTTTTCTTCTATGGAGCTTGTGTCGCATTTCTATTTCTAGTGAGAAAAACCGCGGATAGGTTATTAGTAGCGGCCGTTAGTCGCAGGGCGTCCTTCACAAATTTTCCCAAGTCGCGCAGTATTCTCATATTTACCATCATATCTATACTTTGAGTCCATTAAATCTCGAAAAGGTTCCACGATTCCATGATAAACCGTTATTATAGCAACATTATCGTAATGATAATTCTAAACTCATGATCGCGATACGGGATTCTATCTATTTCACTAACACAATGGTTTCGAATTTCCGACAGAATTTATTTCCGAAATTCTAATTCTATTATCTTACTTTCACAGGGCACTTCCGGCCGTTTCCGTGGAAGCTGCTACATACAAAACAGCATTGAAAATTCGACTGTATCATGATGAGTTTAAAGGCGATATTGAACCGGATGTTTTAGTTAATTTCGGGTAGAGTTATAGAACAGTTACTGTCAAAGGCACGCGGCGCGACGCGGCGATTTTTAAACTATTTTTAATAGTCTTATTGCAAAGGAGTAAAGTTTAAAATTGCATGAGTTTTAAAAAGGAACCGGAAGGAAAAAGGCTTCTTTGTTTATTAATTGATACATTGTTTTGCTTTTAAGTGTTGTTTGATAGGAAGTCACTAGGTTTTGTTAGGTCTCCTTTTGAAAAACTAGGTTGATTATTTTATTTATACGCTACCGCCAGCCATCAAAATGGTTGTTTTTTGTTCTCGCAGGGTATAGGTTTGTTCACAAGTCACCTAGTCACCTGATAATTAAATGAGCCCAAACTCGAGGGGTTTCCTAGTAGCCACTGAAGAGTTCCACCATCCATCTCCTGGCTCCATCGCCAGATCAGGTTGATGATATCAACCTATAAAATTATTGCATTGTCATGAGGATTACATATACATACAAAGTTTCAAGTCGATACGACAATTAAAAGTAGGTTATAATTGACTAGAATAGTTAGTTTATTACAAGTGAAGCTAATAAAAGTGTTTTAATGACGATGTGGTTGTGGATGTCACCACACTACCTTAGGACTGGGAACTAACTTTATGGCTGGTATCCTAGAATGACGCTAAAGCGATTGTCACTACTTTAGCACAGATATGAGTCTGTCACTTCGTCACTAAAATATCAGCTTATGTGAGGCTGCCAGAACACATCGATACTACCTAATTGGCGACAGATTTTGAGGGTTAAGCGAGACGAGCACTAGAAAGTGCAAAATGGCATGGAAATAAAAACAAAAAATGCTTGCCAGCTTTTCATTTCTCCCAAAACATTAATCAGTAGAGTGAAGACCACGCCATGAAAGCTTACATGATCATTAGTTAGTACTTACTGCTTTGAACCGGTTCTAGCAGCTTTCATCCGGAAATATCCGGATTTGGTCCTTTTATCTGTGCGCGTTTGTGTGTCTGTAGTTTTTTTTATTGGTTTTCTTTGTAGCAACTGGTCATGTTATTAAATTTTGTTTTGAATAAAAAACTAATGTATAAAAAACGCAATAATTTGCAAAAAAAAAAGTTTCTTTATCTACCGTGTAGCATTTGACTACCTGCAAATCATCTGATGTTAAGTGTCTATTTGGTGGATAAAATGCCCTAACAAAAGCTATTTAGATTCATCACGATGTTTTATTTTACCAAAAGCTCAAGCTCATTTTAAAATTGAAATCAACGACCATGTCACTATCACCAACTTATCATTGATGTGAGTAAATAAACACTATCGTCCAAACGTCCGCCTTCACATTTCTTTACAGATAACGGCAGTAATTTTGTTGGTCAAATTTTTCATCACGCTTTTGAATAAATGTAACTTTATTTCGCAATTAATAAGGTCTTATGTTGTTTTTGAGCGCTAAAATCGTTGCTAGAACGTTGGCGTAGATCTTATCCTTAATGGAGCCCCAGAAAAAACTGTAATGGTGTTAAATCGCGTGAGCTCGGCGGCAAATTGGTGTCTCCATTACGAGATGTCACACGTCTTGGAAATTTTTCACGCAATACAACAATCGTTTCACCAGGTGGGTAGTATGTAATGTTGTTTACTATTACAATGTGTGTGCTATTTCTTCTTATTTCTTACAGGATACACTTTGACCACAACTCACCTGTTAATCGATCCTTACGTAATAAAATCTAGTTTTTACTAGTCATAATGTATATAACTGATGATGAATATTGTGAGGTTTTTAAAATCGATGTATGAAATTTTATGTATTTTACGTGTGGAGCCGGGAGTTTGTGAGTGAGTAAGTGAGTATGTTTTTTAGTGCATCATGTTGAAGAGACTCAGCGGATTTGGGTGTGGAATGGAAATAGCCGACTTTCATCTCAGAAAAAGTTTTCTTTGGGGAAACAGAAAAAACGGGTGTAACCGCGGGGTGCTGCTAGTCTAAATTTAAAACGCAGATGGTGTCAGTAAAATTGAGCACTATTATTTTAAACAAGGTATGTAAATCAGCTCAGGAAACTTTAGGCTTTCCAAAACTCGTAAAAATGTTGTAAAAACGTCAGAACACTCGTTAAATGTTGCTTGTTTTTTCTCCCATTATAAATAACTTGCTACTTTGGCAATGTGAAACTGGTCAGTAAACTAATAAACTTGTGCAATTTGAAAAAAAACGGCATTGGTTTATCTTAATCATTCAAAACAACACAAAATTTGGCTTCTGTACGTTGCTGTATCGTTTTCAAAAACGCATTGCATTTTTGTACAAATAATAATTATATATGATTCCCTGTTTATTGTTTATCTGTTTGTTTATTCCCAAATTTCCAGATTTGCTTTACAATCTACACTAGTTTGCGAAGTGCAGGGCGGTTGCAAAGGTGGTTACAATATTCTGTGTGGTTGCAAGTTTCTAGATGATTGTTAAGTTTCTAATGATTGCAAAGTTCTGCACAATTGCAAAGTGATAGATGATTGCAAAGTTCTATATGATTGCAAAGTTCTAAATTACTAAAGTTCTGCATGGTTGCAAAGTGATAGGTGGTTGCAAATTTCTAGATGATTGCAAAGTTCTACATAATTGCAAAGTGCTAGGTGTCACTAGAATTTTTGTGAACAGACTTAGACCTTTCCGTATTATCTTTCAGTCGTATAAAAATCCTACAAACTTCCACAGCAACTGTGCATTTTTATAGTATGAAATTAATCATCCCATTAATATATTTGCATCCGTTACCGCGAAAATGGGGAAGTGAATTGAATCCGGTACTTACATATCTAGTGCAGAAGAGCTCATAAACAACTTGTACTTTGACAGTCCCAATCGCCAGTGATACAGGATGCTTCGAATTGTACAGATACAGGATGTTGACATTATACTGTTGACAGACAGACGGATTTAGTGTATTAATTCAGATGTAGTGTTCGTTATTGGTGTGAGATCGTCGTGATTTATTTGTTTCTGTGAGAAATGTGAGAACATTTTTTTTGCAGTTATTTTGATTGATTGTTCGGAAATGTAACTACAGAGACATTAATTTTTAATTCTTAAGATTTTTCTTGTCAGCTTATGCTATGTGATGATATTGTCGAAGGTGGCACTTGTTTACCACTCAATTATAAATTTAAAAAACGAATTTGGAATCTCGAGTATGATCAGGTACCTTTGGCGCTGACTGTGCCCCCTCTGTCGGGGTGGGGCTATTGAGACGCGGGTTCTAACAACAGTTAATTAATGTAATTCAAATATTGACACAGGTTATCAGGGTAACAGTTTAATAACATGCTTTACCTGATAATAACAAGGTACAAGATAACTAGGCCGCACCTGGGTAATGCCGGCGCAGGAGATTGGAACTGCTCTGTCGAAATACCGATAAAACGTTAATGTTGACCGATGTGGCGCAATGGGCAAACAGGCGACTGCGAAGCGTGAGGTCACGGGTTTGATCACCGCTACTAGGAAGCGATGATAGCTCAGTAATGTTGGCTTGCGATCTGTAGGACGTGAGTTCGAATTCTGCAAAGGCTCAATGGTGACATTGAGCGCTGGTGGCCGAGCGGTGACGCGTGCGCTTTGCAAGGTGCCGACACCGAGTTCGAATCCTCTCGGCTCCAACATTCAAGGGCTTGTGACATCTACCAACCCGCACTGGGCTAGCGTGGTAGATTACGGTTCATACTCTTCCTCTGAGAGAAGACTAGAGGGACCATAGTAGCAGTGGGAATCTAAATAGGTGATGATGATGATTGAGCTCTCGTTGAAGAAAAACATCATGATGATGAAACTATAGCTTGATAGAAAGGCATTTTCAAGTGCTCTCCTATTTTGTCATGTTAAGAATCTGTCGCCGAGTACCTATCGGTGTGTTCCGGCAGCCTCACTTAAGAGCCAGTTCCCAGTTCAGGTGTAGCGAGGCACCACCTTCGATCATATCGTCACTTAACATCAGGTGACTGGTGGTCAAACGAAACACTATAAGAAGTAAATGAAAAAGTTGAGTTTCCTATAACCACGTAATCAAATTAGAAAATAACATAATCTGTTACTACTCACGACGACCGCATAAAAAAACCCGAATCATAAAATTGACATAAAAAATTCAAAGAGTGCCGAAATCGTTGCGTTTACCATAAACACCGCCGTCCAGTGATCTATGGAGGGCCGCTTTATAGGAAACATTAACGATATTATGTCGCAACGGAATTTATGGGAAATTGCGATACCTATGAGTGGGTTATGGGAAATTGGTAGGTGAGTTATTGTTGATTTTTCAAGATTCCTCTCTTGATTTTATTAAAAGTGCTATACCCACTACTAGGCTCCATAAAGTCAATAACTTCTTCAAAGGTACGTTTTTTTCAACAAAATGTTTTTCAAGACTTGTCCTTAAGTACATTTCAAGTCCATTTATAGACAAATCTTATTAGTAAAGCTTATTATAAAATATTAGACTATTTAGATCACAAAAAAGCTTGGGATTGTAGTGAACTTGCTCCAATGCAATCAATCAGTAATTAGTAACTATTAGTAACCAGCGTTAAAAGAAAGACAAACACAACGTTTCGCTTTTATGTATATTATACGAGTAGGTATGTCAAGGAATAGAGAAAGGACTATATGCAAGGGCCCTAAGGCTTTCAAGAGTACCGGTATAATAACAATAATTCTAAGCCACAAATCATCACAACTACAAAATGATCTCTTGGGCTCATAATTTAGACGTGTAAAGTATCTGCTATTAGGTCTAACTAGGCTAGAGTCTAGCTCTCTATAAATCTGAACTATGAACACAGTCACTCGCTTGATGGGAAGCGTCGTGCTGGCCTACAGTTTATTGCTACTCTGAGTTTTGAACGCCAATAGTTCAAAATCCTAAGCGACGAAACACTGTGCTCGTCACCCAGAGTTTTAGGTCTTATGTTACCATTTTCTTCAAATCTATAATAACAAAAACTTGTACCAACATCATATCAAAAAATACAACACCAGAGGTTCAGCTATTTGAAAAAAATTGCTTTGATTATTTTTAGCCTTTTTTTTCTTACGTTTATGTTACTTCCATATCGGCCTCCGAGTTGCCCGCGATGTGAGACTACCGGACCCGACCTTAAATAAGATTTCTATTAACACATTCCTAAGGTCCAAATTCCTTTCCATTTATAGGAAAAAGTTTAGGGACAAAGAAAGCAGGCGGGCGTCCACACGTGCGTCCTAATTCACCTTTCAAGGAGCGATCAAGATGGAGCCCGCATTAGCTAATGATTATGTATTCATGTCCATGTTCTTTAGGTCATGTCGTGACTGAAAAGGTACTTGGAAGACACAAAAAACGTAATATCCCAGTAAATAAAGTAGAACATTTTATTGTTGTGATGAAACCATAGCTTGGTAGTTAAGAATTTGTCGCCAAGCACCTATCGGTGTGTCCCGGTAGCCTCGCTTGAGAGCCAGTTCTCAATCCAGGTGTAGCGTGGCGCCAGTTTCGAACACATCGTCACATAACATCAGGTGACTTGTGGTCAAAGGCTACCCTGTAAGATTAATAAAATCTTACTAGTGTTAGTGCGTTTTTTTTTTATTTCATACATTTTAAAGTTTATTTCTTAGAGATTGAAGTTTTCATTTTACGCGTCGACTTGAGAAATCTTTTTGGTATTTTTCGTCGTTTTAAGAGAGCGAAACGCATCCATTCACGTCCAGTTTTGAATAACCCCATCAAAACTGGACTGACCATGTCATAAAACTTGATAGGATAATTCCAACCACAACATAGGGTTGTATGTTTCACGTTTCATAAAATATGGACTACGATATTTTAGTGGACAGTCGTAAAACTGATGGATTCAGTCTAGTATGTACAAGACTTGGTGGAAATATTATCGGTGGCTCAAGTTTATACTGTAACTAGCCTCGATCTGCGGTTTTGACCGTGTTTAAGTTTTCATTTTCCAGAATTTACAATAATGAGGCTTACTCGGTCGGTAAGTTAGTCAAGACAATCTGTTATTATACTATAGAGAATTCTAAGCCTCGATTTTCAACAGTTCACTAGCCGTGCCCCTTGGTTTCACCCGGGTAGACTACAGTTTATCGTTATAAAAAGTATCCAATGTCCTACCTCAGGCTTCATGCTATGTCCATACCAAATTTCATCAAGATTGGTTCAGTGGTTTGAGCATGAAAAGGTAACAGACACAGAGAGAGTTACTGCCACATTAACAATATTATATTTACTTTGAATCTAAAAAAGACAATATAAAATTTAATAAACGCCATTTAGAATATTTTATCGGTCAAAGCGGCCGAGTTTGGGGTCCATTAAGAAAGCATTATATGCAAATTTAAGTGTTCTTTGTGATCCAAAATTAGATTTCATTCCGTAGGGCAGTCACTCGGAAAATGGATACCGGATGACTTTAATATTTGTTGAGGATACCGGGAAACTTATTTGGCTACCTTTTATCTTCAATTAGTGTTCATAGGGCGTACCTCCCCGTATTGTTTGGGGTAGGGCATTTTCTATTGCTCACCTGGCTAGAGATCTGTCGCCAAGCACCTATTGGTGTGTTTCGATGGCCTCACTTGAGAGCCAGTTTCCAGACTCTCTCTGGTTTCGCACAAGTAAGCAAAGATTTCGATAACTGAATGTTTGAACCCGTTATATGAAAAGCTAGATATCTAATGTCACAAAGTTTTTTGAAAACCTACTAGAAGCCTACATAATCAATAAACCGTTTAGCCAGTGTAAGGTAAGGTAATCAGCCAGTCGGCCCATTTTTCTCCGACTTGTTCAACAAATATCGTGATTTTTTATTAAAAACTCTAATCCATCAGAATGAAACATAGCCTATGATACTCGGGGATAATGTGGCTTCGTATTTGTTAAAGAATTTTCAGAATCGGTTTAGTATTTTAGGAATCAAACATCTTTATATAATATCCATAAATGCAAAAGTAACTATGTTTGTTTGTTAACTCGCGACTAAACTGCAAAACCGATCTTGATGAAATTTGGCATGGAGATAGTTTGAGCCCTGGAAAAGGACTGTAACATTGTAAAAACTAGAGTTGGTAATTGGGATGGATGGTTGGGAATGAGGGTAGGAGAAAGTACCTGGATAGATCAAGCCGGCACAACGGGAGGACTTTTGGTTCGAGGGCCGTGCCAGCGGACTGAGCTGTTGTGTTGTGAAAATAAATAAAACGTTTAGATTTAGTATCAGAATAGAGCTTATATTTTATTGAATAATCTAGTACATAGATGAGCGGTTCCAGAAATACTTATCTCATATACTAAATCTCTAATTAAGATCTCTAATTGAGATTCCAAGCTTAGACTAAATTACTAAGATCTAGATAATGCTAAGTTACATAGAACACGTTAAATCTAAAATTACAAAGGTAGACCCAACTTAGAACCTAAATTTAATAAACTGTATTTTCCGACGGGGCTTAAGTGAAGCGGACCGGGAATGCCGAAACTATGTCGATCAAAGTGCGCTTCGCAACAAAGGCTAAGAAACCTTGCCTATAACCGTGGATAACATTCCAGGGAAAGAACAAAAAGAAAGGATACCGTGCTATGACGTGGTCCGGTCCAAGCGGCGGGTTGCCCGTTGCCGGCACGAAGATGAGATCGAGCCCCGAGGGGACTTCGGTTCGGTGTCAAAATTAGCGCGCAGGATCTCGAAAGGCTTGGTTCAGGGCGGAGAGGTTATCCCGAGAAAAAGAACCCGCTGTGAAAGAATTAAACAGCGTGTTACATTGGGATTCTCATAGCTGTCAACTGGCTGACGCAATAGGATGGAATTCCAAATTGATTCTTCGAGGATTGCCAATAAAATTAATATGATTACCTTTTTACGGGTTCTTTTGAAGCACTTTATCAAAATGTCGAATAGAGATCGCCGCCTACGCAGCGACTCGGACGAAGGTTCTTTAGTGAAAGGCCTCGTCATCTTTTTTCACCAAGAATGCCCTAAACCTTTTAAACCTTACATTCTCTTGGAAGAATGCCACGAATTTAACTCATAGATCATGTAGACGTCGATCATTCCACGCTCCGATGTACGCAGTTCACAATGCATTCGTCGCGTAAAATTATATTTTGATTTTAATCCCAATTTAATTATTCAGTCACGTGAGAATGTTGTTCGTTTCCCTATTCAAATTATTCTCTCGAAAAATGTGTTTAGTTGTAAAATAAAATTGTATTCGAAATATTTGTCGTATTGTTTACGTTCCAATCTACAAGATTCCTATCAGACACATGAGTCTATGCTCTAGACTAGCATTATGTCAGTGTCCCGAAACATCTGTCAACTTCACCTTTCAAGTTGACATCTGTCATGTCACCGAACTCTAAACTCAATTGACTCAAACTATCATTGCTATTTTGTTTTGATAAAACTATTTCTGTGTAAAAACAATTAAAATGCGCGTAATTGTTGCTAAAGCTGCCGATAAACCCTGGTTGTAATCATGTGGAATGATGTACATGTATGATGTTGCCAAATTAGTATGTTTTTAAAGCAAAAATTAAGGTAAGTAACGTAGTACGTTACAGGACATAGCATACTTTTTATTGCAATTAAGTGTAGTCCCCGCACCCGCACTGGGCCAGCGTGGTAGATTACAGCCCATACTCTCTGAGAGAAGGCCAGAGTCCCAGCATTAATGGGAACGTGAAAGGCTGATAATGATGAAGTATAGTCCATGCGGGCGAAACCGGGGGAACAGCTGGTACTTAGATAAATATGAAACTTAATCTGACATGATGTTAAACTAAGTTAGAGTAAACTTCTGACCCTACTCGTATTGTTTGAGTAACTGTCCCCTTACGTTACACAAACTGTCTTATCCTAAGTTGATGTGCAGATAATGGTAGCACTGGTTCTCCATCGTGTGTCATTTAGGACTGAACCGGACCTCCCCGCCCGGATTTCCATTTTCCTGTAACTCTATCCTTTTCTGTCGCTCAAAATATCCTTCGGTAGAGCGAGAAGGTTGCTAGCTAGTGCTAGCTAGAAACGTGAAAATTAAAAGGTAGCTTTTGTTCAATAAAACCAGTAAGAAACCGTCCCTATTTCTAGCTTAGCTTAGGGGGCCACTTAGCTTAGTCCACGAATTACGCGTGGGTTTTAGTGTAAATGCGTTAAACTGTGTTTGGTTGCGTTGGATAAATATTAACAAAAACATAATATGCTCTCACACAATTTTCTCTTTCTCTTTTGGAGAAATGGTTGCCCAAAACTAAGCTATCAAAGACACCACATCAAAATCCAGTCAGTAATATCAAAGCGGGCACAACGAGCGAAAGGTAGTCGTAGCAAACTTAGGGCCTGTTTTTTTTATACGTAGTACATAATATGTTATGGAAAATGTAGTCATAATAGTAATTTTTTTTAGACAACACCTAACTTTAGTGAAATTTGACTTCTCATCCAAACACCAGGACCTAGCTAGTTTTTCCCGAAATTACAAAAACAAATAGAAATGTACCACTTGCCATGCTTATAAAACGTTTTTGCCCAAGCGCTTGTGAAGACAGTTCGACGTTTATCAATTTACACTGAGTGCATTCCCTTGTTTGCTGCCGGTATAAATATCAATATTAAAGCAGTGGCTACCACCTACCACCCTGTTTAAAGCTGACAGCGCGATCGACTTGGTGTTTCAGTTCTTCGCTTTCAGGAATAGAGTTTTTAGGGTTCCGTACCTCAAGAGGAAAAACAGAATCTTTAAAGGATTACCTTGTTTTCCGTGTTTCTGTCTGTCAAGACTCTTTTTCTGAAGAATGTATTGAGGTATCAAGTTGAAATTTATATCAAATACGGTTTCTTTTAGCTGTGAATAAATCAAACTTGTAAGTCAACGTCATCAAAAGATATGACCGTTAATGTCGCATATTTTCGCACATGTTTTCACAAAGGAATCAAAACCTAGAGGGTACTTCTTGTTGACTTAGAGTCTTTAAATTTGGCATGAAGCAAGTTCTTACAGCACGTGCAAAGAAAAATGTCTGAAAACCGAAAATATATAGATAAATAACAAAAAAAAAAAAGTAAATACGGAACCCTGGATGCGCGAGTCCAACTCATACTTAACGGTTTTTGTTGAACTGTCTGTTGCATCAAAATCAGCCCAGTAATTTCATCGACAAAAAACAAAAACATAAAAACAACAAGCCTTTGATTTTAATTAGTCACATTGCAATATACCACAATAAGCTACCGTTGTAGAAAACTCGCTCCTTCAATAGTGTTGAATAACTTTATCGATTCTCTCTGGAAAATAAATAATTCAACGATTATTATTGATTCGAGAACTGTGTGACATGCATCAATAGTCAATAGTTATTTATTCGATAGGATACATTGACTTAAAACTAGCTACGCCTGTTCCAACCTCCTTACGCCGGCAAAAGAACAGGCAAGAAACGCCCGGCAGGTAATTTTGTTTGGCGCGATCACATCGACAATTTTATTCGTATTACTAATTGATTGAATTGGAGCAAGTTCACTAAAATCAATCAATCAATTGCATATGTGATTATTTATTTGAACGTGAGCTGTAATAAGTGAAAACAATATAATTTGTTTAAAAAACATGTTTACCGACGACTTTGTATGTCATAGGGAGTCAATGGATGCAAATAGCTGATAGCCGTTCATTGTGGCGTTTTAAGGGGAGACCTATGTTCAGTAGTGGATATCTTCCGGCTGATGATGATGAGCTAACATGTTCCCATGAAAAGTCATATTTTTTTATGAATATTCATTATATTATTAGTGATCATGATTATACAGATCACAGATTGTATAAAACAAAACTTAACGAGCGTGGTTTATTTCAAGTATGATGTCCCGGTTCTGGCCGAAGATCAAATGATAAGTTTGATGAGCTGAGCTGTTTACAGCGTGCTTCGGTTTTATAGCGACCGGCCTGAAATGTGAATCGGTCCGATATCTGGAGTTCGGAAATCGATTGAGTGAATCCAGTGCTGCAAATCGATTTAAAATCGATATTCGTACCCTAACTTATCGATTTTTTGGTTTATCGATATCAAATGGACATGCCTATTGGATAGTAATGCGAGCCAGGGCCTAGGGTATCGCGTGGCGGGAATCAAACCCGCATATGGTAACTCACTCGCTTCCGGGATGTGGTATGTGATTCGATGGGAACAAATTACAAGGTTTGCCGCGCGATTTCGTAGGCGATATCAAGAATAGATGATTCTGTGTCACACTGCTATGAGCTAGGTTTTTATAACGGGATATTTACCATGTATTTGTTTTTGTTTGAGTTCTCGATATTTCGGCACTGATGCAAGCGCCATGATCACGAGAATACTAAAAGTTTCTGCGGGTAGGATTGTTGATGTTATAACGGGCAGACGTATCTATCTACCCGCTTCCTCTCACGTTTTTTGCTTGCGATGACATTACCATTCTAATGTTACTGACCATGGTAGTTTAAAACAGTAATACTGCTATGAGCATTTTCATTTTTATATTGAGCCTTAAAAATTCAAAAATATTTACTTAAAAAGATCCAAATTTCATTTCAAAAGCCGAAACATCAGGTTTCATCACGATGTTTTCCTTCACCGAAAGCTCTAAACTCATTGTTAGATTTGAACCCGCGAGCTACAGGTTAAAAGCCGACGTCACTACTATTGAGCCATCATCTCTTAGGCTCATTGAACGAAAACACTGCTCAAAACGCGTTATGGTTTCTTCGAAACAGCCATATCGCGAAATTCGCTTTATACGCGTTATGACACTCTAAAAAACGCCCGTAACGCGTTGTGGCGAATTCAGAAAGACCACAAAGCGTAATTCGTGTCGTGCCTTTCCTGATATTTAACCTACATATATTATCTAATTATTTATCGGTCTGTCTATTGGTGGTAATAAAATTGCACACGGATGCACTACTGCATGGTACCACCACCTACCAAATAAGGAGACGCGTTCGTCGTCCACTGACGGATCTCTGGCCAGATTTATACCTCAGGTCGAGATTATTGGAGACTAGCTTTGCCCCGCTGTTTTACACAAAGTGTTTCAATATTGGTTAAATCAAGTAAAATTCATAGACAAGTAAAATATCTATTCTAAGACCTTGGATTATCTAGTTTTTATTACGAAAGAAACTTGAACAAGACTACACGTGCTAAGCTAAACAAAACTCCATCTCATTTTGTCCCCAAAAATACTTCCACCAAAAACGTAAAGAATCAATAAAGCCCGCTATATCGATACAGAAAAAATCGAAATACCTTTATCAAACTTTACCAAGTTTTACCATCGCAAAACAAACCCTGTCACTAAGGATTTAGAGTACATTTTCGTCCGCAAACACGTTATTCTCAATGAAATTTTATGCAGATTTCATATTCAATCTCCGATACGGCAATTTATTGCGTTTCTGATGCCTCTACATTTTTGATTTGTTATTATTTCGAGTTATGGATGCTTTATACGAGCAAATGCTTTATACGAGCAAATGGGGAAATTTGCAAACGATTTTCGGTCCTTTGTGGAATCCACGTATCTAAGAGACTAGTTAGACTAGCGGTCCACCCCGGTTTCGTAAGTTTAAGCATGAATCTTTTTGGCCTGAAGTTTTTCGCGAGAATTCATTAAAAAAAGTGACGTAATAAGTTAGTAAGAGACATTGTAAGCCGTGGGGAGCCGAAGGGTGCAAATGACTTATAGTCGTTCATGTTGGCCTATTTTTAGCAGTGGTCTTCTTCCCGTCTGTCCGTCTTGCTTTCACGCCTAAACTACTAAACCGATTTAAACGAAATTTGGTACCGAGATAGTTTAAATCTTGAGGCAGGACATAGGATACTTTTTATTGCAATAACCTGCGAGTGAAACCGTGGAGAAAAAACTGTAAAAGGGAATCGTAACATTGTTCAAGCATTCAGAACACCAGGGTTATCATTTCAGAAGAAAGATTCAAATCCCTCACTATCATATTTCACCATCAAGGTTGCCCCTCCCCTGCCCTCATCCCCCTGTATCTATTCATCACGTCACGATGAATGACAAGTGGGACAGGCTCGGAATCTGCTTATGAATATACTAAGTTATTTGACGGGATTTGATTAATGGAGGGTAACCGTGAAATAGTTGCTTAGTGGCGCCCTCTGTTCCGGGGGTTGGTATCATTCTGTTTGTTCGGAAAAGGTCAGCTGGTTGGTAACAATGAAGGGTTTTAAATGTTAAAGATTCTGATCGCAGTGGTTTGCTTCGTGGTAGGGCATTTTCAAGTGCTCGCCTGGCTAACTACCAAATCTGTCGCCAAGCACCTATCAGTGTTTTCCGGCAGCCCCACTTGAGAGCCAATTTCCAATCCAGGTGTAGCGTGGCGTCACCTTCGACTACATCGTAACTTGACATCTGGTCAACCGCTACAATGTAATTATTTATTCAATAATAAATTGCAATTAATTAATTATGAAAATTTAAGAATGAAAAAAAAAATTGATAACTTTTTTTTCAGATGAAATTTTAAAATAACCCTAATGATTTCAATACCTTTTTTTGTTTTGTTCATCTTAATAATCCGGTTAAAATCTAAAGAAACAGCCAAAAATAAATCTGGGAATGGAGAAATTGCCAAGTTAGTGGTACAAAGAATATTTTAAAAAAGCGCGTTAAAAGGGACAGAGACAGATAGCTGAGGTAAATCTAAGCTCCCATTTATATAGTTAGATAAAAAATACAGCAAAAGCGATTCTATTTCAATCATTCCAATCAGGCAGGCTGTACAGCAAATTGTCGGGAACTTCCGGCCACACGTTCCCGGGACAATTACAAAAATTAACGGCTCCTCCACGCAATCTCGCAAATGATTCCCTGTTTATCCGGGACACTGGGGAGCTGTCCCGGATTGTTAATCACGGGACGGATGAGACTGGAAACATATTACGCAAGTGTTTTTTTTTTGTGGTCTATTTCGCGTAAAATACGGCAAATATATGGGACATTGTAGTTATTTTTGTTAGTCAGCAATGAATGAACGGTTAATGTCAAGTATAAGTGCCAGATCTGTCAATGTCATGTTGTAGTTAATCATAGTGTTATCTGTGGTATTCCCGTTGTCTCTTCCCTTGTAATACTGCATATTTAGATGGCGTCCACGCAAGCGTAAGTAAAATGAAACTAACTAAATAACAGAAGATATATTTTATTTTACAAATCCGTAGCCCGCAAACCTTCTCAATTTTCATACAAAATCCTATAGATAAAAGCTCTTTCCGGTATTCCCGAATTTCCCGATTTCAGGATCCAACTGTTAATAATAAGGGCAAAGTTTGTTGTAGGTATGTGGCGGAATAGCCGTAAAATACTAACAAACAACTCAAAAAATGTAAATTAATACTTTTTAAAACACTTTTTTATTGAATAAACATGTAATTTTACTACAATTAAAATGCGAAAGTGTGGATGGATGGATGATTGTTACTAAATCGCGCCAGAACGGCTGAACGAATCCAGATGAAAGAACAATGGCCAAAACGGACCTGAGCTTGTATTAAAACGAAAAGATATGTATGAAAAAAATTGTAATTTTAGTCCTAATAAGATTATACAAACGATATTTCAAGGTGAGGCCAGTAAAAATGAAATTGAATTTTTCGATATTAATCATCTGGAAGTTCGATTCAGATCAGACAACCCTAACCCTAACCTTTGTTTGCATTTGTTACGATACTATTCTACTATTTTTGTTTGTACTCCTTTTTCTTTTTTTGAACCTGACTAAATCTCACACAACAAAAACATGTTATAGGCCGGTCGTATAACTTCAATAGACTAATAAAATTTTTATACAAAATATATTGCGGTCAGGTCCAAGCCAGTATGAAAAGTGGCCGATGTTGTTTGGCACAAAGATAGATTATAAACTGGGATAGTACATAGACTGCTTTTTGGGACGAAGGTGGGAAAACAGCGGGCGTAACCGCGTGGCGCAGCTAGTCTAGTGTAGTATACCATAAGGACAATGTAGTCAGCAACAAATGTAGAACTGATCATATTCAAAATGCGTATAAGTACTTATATATATCAAAAATGTATTTTTTATTTATTTACAACAACATTTATTTATTTATTTATATACAAGGTAGCTTTTGACCACAACACAATAGATCCGATGTTAAGGTGAAAAAGAAAATTGGAAAATTGGTTAGCGTTCAGGTACTTTTGTTATTGGCCGTACCTCCTTCAAGCACATTGACCTGCAACCAAACATTCCCCTGTCAGCCGTAATATTTTTTTAATTAATTCAGTGTTAATCCAACCATTCCATTTGGACGGTCATTAACAACGTCTCCATCTAAACCCTTTAAACTGATATTTTACCCTCCATTTCGCAAATAAATTCAACCACAAATAATTCCGAGATGTGAAATATGCGAAATTTTCAACGAAGCTTTAAGCCGAGGCTGTAATTTTGAAAGTTGCTCCGAAAGTTTATACTTCCTTAGTCCCCGTTACTGCATACCACCCGACATAAATACTGTCTCATGTACACTCTATCTTCTGAACCCACGAAATGGGGTAGCCGCGAGTTCATCTCAAACATTTTTATTTGTAAAAAGTGTATTTGAATAGTTTTTGAAGAGAAAATCGCAGCAGAAAGCATACTTACTTATTCTTCTCGCTCTTTATCTTAATGGAATTTCGGTGTGCGTGTGTTGGTAATTACCTTTTCTTTTGTCGGTGTAAGGAGGTTGGAATATGCGTAGTTAGGATTGAGTTTGACGTTTTAAGGTGATCACAACATGTTTTATTCTGCCAAATTAACATTTAACACTAATGGTGGTATAAATACGAATGTATGTTAGTATGTATGTTTGTTACTTAACGCTGAAACGGCACAATCAATTTTAGTAAGATTTGGAATGAAGATATTTGTTTATGGACTCTGAATCATTTTTTTTTGTTTTGAACCCATATTGTCCCTTTGCTTGGCAAAGTTCTCCCCCATTTCCTACCAGACATCTCGATTTTCTTTCATTTCCTAGCAGACATCTCGATTTTCTTTCATTTCCTACCAGACATCTCGATCCCCTGCAACTTCAAACCACCGTTCTTGTAATGAGTCTAGGACTCCAGGTCATCCTGCCATCTTTTTCATTACTAAACATGATACTTTTATCCAGGAAAAGGTAACTGTGGCATAATTATTACTGTATCAAAATGTACAGTTTACCTATTTTTAAGTCGTGTTTGTGTTGGAAACACTCGGCTCGCTCCCCTGCCTGTCCCGTGTTTTGTAATGCGACAGGGGATGGACGCGTGCCCGCTTCAAACCGAGTCTAGGCTAGATAATATCTAGCTCACGTGAGATACCTGTTCCTGATAGTTATTTTAACATTTTTAACTGGCGATTTGCCCCTGCTTCACCTGGACAGGCAAACATTTTAAAAGTGAACAGTACTTGAAGCAAAAACAAAAAGACGTCGAAGTAAAATTAAAAAATTAAATATACCTAGATTTATTTTAGTAATTTTTGAACGTTTTATTTATTTCCAGTTTAGCATGAGGTAACCCCTGTCGCCTGCGGGGTGAAGTTACCGAAACCCGGACCTTAATTAAATTAATTAACGGGAACGCTTACACCGATGAGGTTGAGGTGTGGCTTATGGGACAAGGTGCAAGAGACAGCGTTTACTCAGAACCGCTTCTTGTGGGCATCATTGTGTATTTTACAGCCACGAGTAGGTACTTATGAGACAAAGTAGAACTTTTTATTGGTATTATTTGGTAGGTACTTAACTTAGTAAAAGTTTTTTTTAATCACCAATTACACTTAAGAACATTCTCGATAAGTAACTTATACTTATCAAATAAAAAAAAACGAAATCAAAATCGGTTCATCCGTTTGGAAGCTTGCTACAGACAGACACGAGGCTTAGAACACCATTCTGTTTGCGTCTGAGGTTAAAAACTGTGGAACAACAACAAAACTTAACGGTAAGTAGCTTTTATCGTTCAGGGCGTCTTCCAGACATAAGTAGAGGTACAAAACAAAAATAAAAATTAAAAATCAACAAAAAAATGTTTTATTATATGTTCTTATTTTTCCTTGTTAATGGTTGTATTCTGTGGTATGGCTCTGGACATACTTAAAAGTGTTCGCTGCTCATTTGTTATAAAAAATATATACTTGCGTGTCGATTTGAGAACCCTCTATTTTTCGTTGGTCAAACACACTGTAAATCAAGATTTTTAAAAACATATTTCGCTTGGTTAAGTACATAATTTTTACACCAATTTATTTAATTCATTTCTCATATCGCTCACCACTCGTGACTTGTTCCACATAGAACACCCAACTACACCCCATTTGTTATAAATGTGTGTTTACAATGCTTAAAAGCTCAGCTTATTAACTTTACTCGCAAATATTTGTCCGCGCTAGTGCAAACAAATATGTTTAACGAGATACCGTTACTTATTTCACATAATTATATTTGTTTGATTTAGTATTAATTACATGACCTATTCTAATGTTTGGTGGGACGCATCAGCAGTTTTGAAACGAGGGTAGCTCAGTGGTATCGATGTTGGCTTGCAACTGTTTGTGTGTTCGAATCTTATGCGGTACGGTATTTCTAGCGCTCGTCTGGCTAGCTTCCTTGAGTTCAGTCTGTCTCCAAGCACCTATGTGTTCCGGCAGCCTCACTTAAGAGCCAGTTCCCAGTCCAGGTGTAGCGTGGTGCCACCTTCAACCACATCATCGTCGCAAGTCGAAGTCACTACCACTGGGCCATCATCACTTCAGATACTCGTATATCATCATCATCGTCATCATTAACCTGTATCACACTCCTGGACAGAGTCCTCTCCCAAAGCAACTGAGCCCGGTCTTCGTCTCTTCCCATCCAACTATATACTGGCAGCCACTCGGCGCAAGTCGTCGCTCCACCTAGTCGCAGGGCGTCCTACACTACGTTTGCTAAGTCATATAAACAACAACGTCATTAAAGCACAGAAACAAAACAAACAGCTAGTCTGACCACCGGACAGTACCGAAACAAATCTAACGACCGAAATTAAATAAACTCAAATCAAATCTGCCAAACAAGTATTCCGAATGAACTGCACAACTGTGCAGCGCACAAACTGACAAACGTACATCCGGGCACAAAAGCTCGTTAAGCACTGCAAGCGGTACTGTCGCGGACAGAGTGTCAACTCAGTACCGCTGCACGGTTTGTGAATATGGGATTTGTTTTGTGAATGTAATTTTGAGGAGAAACTCGCTATGAGTTCGGGGAATGGTTGAAATATTTGCTAAAGGTAACTCTCTCGTTGGAGTGGAGTGGATATTTGAGGAAAAAGTATTTTTGTAAAAAACGATTTTTATTCACATCTTTCTTGGCAGCGTTTGATTGGGAACTGGCTCTCAATTCTTGAGTCGGACGGAACACAGCAATAAAAAAACCGGCCAAGTGCGAGTTGGACTCGCACACCGAGGGTTCCGTACAAACTCGTATTTTTTTTTTTGTTATTAATCTACAGATATTTGGTTCTTAGAATTTTTCCTTTACTATGCTGTAAGACCTTGCTTCGTGGCAAATTTCATGACTCTAGGTCAACAGGAAGTACCCTATAGGTTTTGATTCCCTCCTGACACCGCAAAATATGCGTCATAACCGGCATATTTTTTGATTGCATTGACTAACAAGTTTGATTTTTTTCAAAGGTAAATAGGACCGTAGAACCGAGTATAACAATTCACATCAATTTCGTTTTGATACTTTAACCCGTTCTTGAGAAAAAGGGCAGACAGATGGACTACAAAGTGAACCAGTAAACGTTCCGTTTTTTCTTTTGATGTACTGAACCCTAAAAAACTACATTGTTTTTTGAAAGACTCACTAGTGATTCCATCTGTATAAAATGGTTAAAATCAACGGAATTATCGCCACGCACCAGCTATCAGGTAAATGCACAAAAACAATACAGAGCGCCGTATCATGCGGGCGGCGATAAATCCACGTCCATTGGTGTACAGTTGCCATGATCAACTGTATTTATACTACCGTATAAAAAAAGCATACACGGCAGTTGTAATTCAACTTAAACATTGTGTTACAGATTGAAAAGCAATGTTGCCAGTGGAATTACAAAACACTTTGAAACCATAATGGTTCTTTTTTTTACTACTTATAGGGTAGCGTTTGACCACAAGTCACCTGATGTTAAGTGACGATGTGGTCGAAGATGGCGCTACGCTACACCTGGATTGGGAAACACCGATAGGTGCTTGGCGACAGATTCTTAACTTGGGGGTGGTAGATAGCCAGTGACGTCGGATTTCGATCGGTAGGTAGGTCGTGTAACTCTGTCTGTCTGTCTGTCTGTCTTGCTTTCACGCCTAAACTGCTGAACCTATTTAAATGAAATTTGGTACGGAGATAATTCGAACCCTGAGGAAGGACTTTTAGTACTTTTAATTGCAATAAACTGTACCCCCGCGGGTGAAACCGCGGGGAACAACTAGTCAGTGCATGTTCGTATATATAATATATGTACCAAAAAATATGTTTCAAATCTCATATAAAAGTTTACCTGAATGTTGACAAGGGTTCCACACAAATAGTTAGGATTAAACCGGGACGCGACACGTTGTCCCGGATTAAAACCTGTCCGCCGGATTATCCAGGGATTATCTGGGATTCACCACGCATCCGGTTACAAGTACACCGTTTATTAGCGGCTAATGAACGAATTTACGGTAAAAAATTGATTTAACGTAATTTTGGATCTATGCCAAATCCGGGTAGCAAATGGCATTGAAAGTTTGTGAGAGAGTGAGTGAGTAAGAATATTAAAAAGCCGGATAAATGCGTTTCAAACTAGCAAGGAGAGAGTTCGGTACAATCCAGTTGTCCATTAGGAGTTTAGGATTTTCGTTTAGGTTTCCTTGTCAAGTATGAGTTAGGCTCTACAGTCTACATTCTAAGTTTGTTTTTCAAAATGAGGCGAATTGGACTTAAAAAATTCAAGTCACCCACTTTGTTCCAGCAGTGGGGCGCCTTGGTAACATGCCTAACATTTTTGGGATTATATTTCCGAGATAAGAGACCCCAGAAGTAAATTTTGATTTAAAACTATAAAAAGTATTTATATCTTCATCCCCATGATGCAGCAATTAAAAATAATTATATCATTCTAGTTGCGCCCCACGGTTCACCCGCGTCGTCCCGTTATCCCGCAGGAACCTTTTTCCGGGATGTGTTAATCCAGGGTATAAGCTATCTTTTTGCGTGAAAGAGCAACAAACATACATACATCTGTACTCACAAACTTTCGCGTTTATAATATTAGTAGGATTTTATTTCCTTGCCTTCTCCACGAAAGAGCAATTTTTTTTTACAGTTTTACGAGGGGCGGCTGATAAGTTCGCGGCCTAAGGTACTTAATGATAAAAAAATAATGTGTTATATTATTAATTTTTCAATATAACCCCCTTCGAGTGAAATACAAGTTAGACATCGTGAAAATATGGCTTTTAATCCGTTGAAAAAAAAATCTTTAGATTGCTCTTGAAAATGGCTTCCCACGGCTGCTTTCATCTCACTGTCGTCTGAAAGTTTGATGTTAGGTCTCGTTGTTTGAACCTTGAGGAACGATATAGGATACTATTAACTACTACCCGTAAAAACTGCGGGATACAGCTAGTGATCTCTAAAAGCGTCAGCCCATAATCGCCCACTCAGTATCCTGGAACTTTGAATAAATATCTCACATACGGTTACATGGAAACCGCATTTCTTTCATAGCCCCAAATCGGAAGTTCAGTCACGTGCGGCGCTTTCAATTGAGATACGTGGCGGGACGGGCGGCGTGTCATAAGATTACGGGTACTTTACTATTATTATTTCGTTTTTGTATTTTGAGTGGCAAATAAGCATGCAGCTCGTAACCCGTGACACAAAAAGCATTTCTTCCTTCTCTACAAAAGGACCCTTCTAATTTTATGACCAGAAGTTGCGAAGTGTGATCTGATCCATAGTCCTGGATTTGAATCACAGTAATTAACATTTGTAATAGACGTATATGGTTCTCACACGTTTATTATAGACAAAAACATATAAAACATAAACTAAAGTCAGGAGGAGAAACCGAGAGTTGGAACTTGGAATGATTTGTGACGCGCTCGTTTTGCGTACGGTTCGCGAGGCGACGCTTGGACCACTGATTGGCCTCGGCCTGTCCGTCCGCGCGCGCGAGCGCCGCGCCGCCACAAATGGCGGGAAACGTTGACGGCGGGAAGCGACCGTTACACATTTTAATAATACCCCGCGGTGTCACCCGCAGCATACCGTTATCCCACAGGAACCTTTTTCAGGGATTAAAATGTGTTAATCCAGCGTATAAGCTATCTACATTCCAAGTTTCATCAAAATCGGTTCAGTAGTTACGGTGATAGGTGGTAACAAACATTCACAAAAATCCTTTAACAGGAAAACCGCGGGGGTAACCGCGATGCACATCTGGTTTCATGATGTATGATTGTTATGAACTTTCCAAAAAAGAATTACGTCTGTAGTTAAGTAAAAAGGGGATGATTGATTTTTCACTTACTGAATTTCTAACTGGTAACCGATTCAATGTACTGCATAATCCAATTTAAATGATGAAGCCTTTATTATCAGCATTATTAAAATTAAATATTATCGATCATAGTTTATTATAGATCATAATAAGTTTTATTATGTGCTTACTAATTTATCTCTCTTTGTTCCAGGTACTTACTCTCTCGTGTTGGAATAGACCTCTCCAATGTTAACTTTGATGGGTATGATACATTTCAATCTTCACATTGCTGATACATTTTCTATTCTAACAACAAAGTCAGCAATTGCAAAAATAAACCGAATTAGGATTTTGTCATGTTCGGAACAAACTTTCGATGGCTAAGCGACCCAAAGTGTGTCTTGGCCTAACCTAACGAGAGAGTGCCACTCTTCCTATTCTGAGCAATTTCAGCCCAGTTCAGAGTTCGCGTAAGTCCGCATCCACCGCGTCCTTCCAGCGGTATCTAGGGCGTCCTACCGGCCCACGGCCATTCGGTCTTCCCAATTAAGAACGCTTTGCCGCCCAATCCTCTTCCATGCGCACTGCGTGGCCAAGCCATCGCAATCGGTGCGATTTAATTTCACAGATCACGTTGGTCGCACCCACTATGCCTTCGATCTTCTGGTTTCAAGTTCCAATCGTAACTCGCGACAGGGTTAGAATTTCGAGTAAGAATAAACCCTCTGTTTACCCCGACTTACCTCGCTCGGTTTAAAACTTTAGAAGTGGGCTTGGAACTCTGAATTGGAGGACTTATGGCACCTAGCGCCATGTTCCACCATTAACGCCACGTGTTACAAGGCACCCCTTTTAAGAGGTCCCATGAAGTTTTATTGATTCTCGTAGTATATTCGTAGTAGGTTTTTGAGTACAGAGAATTATTTTGCTATATTTCTTGCGCTTTGCAAGATTTTTGGAGCAAATATTTACAAGAATATTTTTGATCTAGTACTTAATTTTATACTAGCTGCACCCGCGGCTTCACTCGAAGTTTTCCCGTTTTTATTCCATACGGAATATGTTTGCAAGAAACGATGACCTTACAAGTCGTAAGTCAGTGTCACTGCAAATGAGCATTTTTTTGTACTTTTTTTTTTGTCGTCGATTTTCACTTAGGCTGGTATTCTAGTATGACACTCAAGTGTTGATCAACACTCGAGTAAAGTGACATATTTGTATGAAATGACAGACTCAAATCTGTGCCTCAGTATTGGTTATATTATCGCTTAATTGAACGTCATTCTGGAATACCAATCTTATAACATTAAATAATTAGATATAATTTCTTTTTGTTATTTCTTTGTTCAGCTCAGGTTACTGCTTCGGATAGCAGCGGTGGTTAATCTATACCAATAATTAATATATCATCACTTTAAACTAAATCATTCTACCGTAACAAAAAAACTATGCAAAAATAAAACCAATGAAAACTTATTGTTCCCTTTTAGACCACAACTATATCTATACAAGAGAAGTCAACTCTATGTAAAGTTCCTGAGAACTGTAGAGTTAACTTCTCGTAGGCTTAACAGACAGACGGACCGATAACGTTTCAGTACTACTGTGTTTGAAAGTATCCGGAAGTGCCTACTCCGCGCGTATCTGCGCCGGAAGTCGGTTCATTGATCAACTAAGTTTGCTTTCTTCGGTGTTCGAGATTGTCGTGTTGTTGGAAAATGTATTTGGCGCGAGATTATTTTGGTCACTAGATCGTAATAGTTCAGGTTTATTAGAACAATTGTTCTCTGCAACGGTCTTGCAAAAAAGGCTTACCTAGATGATAAGGGGTCGTGCGTTAAGAGGAGCTTAAGCAAATTACGACCATTTTTCGTATAATTAACATATTTTATATATGATACAACGCCCTTATATTAGAAGAAAAAATTTTGATTATATCCCCTTTTTTATGTTTCATCTATTTATATTCAGATATAAATATAGCAAAGACCTGTTAGCCTTAAAAGCCTTTAAGATCAAAATGATCCAGACTGAATACCTAAAAACCTGCCACAAACTCAAAGAGTAACAGCCAACTTAAGCGGAACTTCAAATTGAACTTAAATAAACTCAAGTTGAAAGCATCGGAGAATTGTCACAGCGCTGTTTGCGGGCCATCAGTCGCACTTAATTCCAACTTAAGAGTAGTTAAGTGGGAAACCAAGGATTTTAGTCCCTGGATAAGTCACTTCTGTTGAATTTTTAGCATTTCAAACTTCAAACGGACAAGGGAACCCTTGTGATCTCTTCTTTCTCCGTCTATCTTGTCTGTCTGTCTCTTTTAATGTAATATAGTGGTAGACAAGCAGACGGCCCACCTGATGGTAAGCGGCGGCCGTCGCCTATATATATTAGCTACATTATGGCTGCTAAGGCTGCTTCAAGCTGCGACTCCATAGTGAACTGCAGACTTCTTCTTCTTCTTTCTTCGTTCTTCTTTCTTCTTCTTCTTTCTTCTTCTACGTACGTATATACACGAACCGCTCGAGCAGTTGCAGTACTTCACTATGCAGTCTCAGCTTTAAGCAGTTGATCCTGACTGCTTCAGGCTGTCCGTGTATGGCCAGCCTAGAGGGTGTTGCTGACCCTTAAGGACTTTTTCAAACCCAACTTGAAGGACTGCATTTCTCTGTCTGTCAAAACCTATTTTTCTCACGAATGCGTTAAAGAATCAAGTAAAAAATAATACCAAACACTTTTAAAAACAAAGTTTAATTACATAAAGCTGTAAAAATTAAAGTTCTAGGATATCGCAATCAAAAAAATAGAGCTATTTTTACCGTTAGTATTTTTAAAACAAAATTTACTTCTTGATAATATTATTAAAACAATGTATAAGATACAGAAACAATGTATATAATTATATACTAGATTCTCGTTGCTTTAGAGCATCTCGCCGCATTTCTATCACCCATAGTCAGTAAAGGGAAATGATTTATCTTGACTCGCTCCGTGCCGCAGTTCCGCTCAGCTATTTCCGCTTGAGGTCCAGCTAACTGGGGTCCTGGGGTAGTAGCTCGACTAACTGGCAAAATAACTATTTACTAAAGTCGTTGGGTCACATCCTGTAACCATCTTTATGTCCTCTGCGCAATTAAGTCGAGAGGGTTAATAAATTTGTAACTTTTCAACTGCAAGTAGATAAATGGCGGTCTTGGACATAGGACACTAGATTTATGCCGTCTGAAAATTCAACTAAGTACATAGCTCTGCCCTCTAAATAGGTTTCCTGTATCTTTCAAAAAGTATGAGTCAGGGATCCGCAACACCCAAGTGCAATACTTGAATATTTTTTTCGCATATTTATTTTGTAGTGAGATTCGAACCCACGGGGATATTTTTCGATTGCAGTAAATAAAAAAATGTGTTTACAAGTTATAGTAGCTTGGCTAGCTACTATCTCCAGGTTAAGAATCTGTCGCCGATCACCTATCGATGTGTTCCGGCAGCTTCACTTGAGAGCTAGTTCCCAGTCCTGGAGTGGCGTCAGCTTTAAGCATGTCGTCGCGGTGACTTGTGGTCAAACGTAAGAAATAATGTACATAACAATACATAACCTTTAAACTGGTCGATAGCTAAATTTCAAGTCCATGTAAAATTTCATCTTATTAATAAAGCTTATCAGACCATTTATATGACAAGAATGCTTGAATTGTAGTGAAATTGCTCCGATTCCATCAATCAGTAATAATAAAAATAATATAAATTATATTAAGTAAACGCAACATAGCCTCACATTCGCTTAAAGTCGCTTAGCATAATTTGAATTCTTCAAGATGTCTAGGAGATGATAAATACCCTCAGGACATTTCGTGCGGTGGGGGTGGGAAGAGAAGTCGGGCAGCTTCCATTAATGTCATCCTACAGGACGGATCTCTTCATTTCCTCTAGGGGTTTCCCCATAGTATTTTTTCAAAGGGAGATTTGTGCAAAATCGAACGATAAGAGACAAAATTATATTATTATTGCATCATAATTCCTGAGTTTTAGATAAAAATCAAATCAAAACAGTTTTATTTAGTAAGATGACACCATGACTTTCAATTGACTACAGCTGTTCCAACCTCCTACGCCGGCAAAAGAACTGACAATAAACGCCCGGCAGGTAATTTTTTCGCCGCGATCACATTGACAATTTTAATCTTTCAACTAACTGATTGAATTGGAGCAAGTTCACTACAATCCCAAGCTTTTTGTCATCTAAGTAGTCCGATATTTTATAATAAGCTTTACTAATAAGATTCCTCTTGGTTGATTGTGCACATTGGGATATGGAAACATGAACATTAACGAGTTAAACAGTAAAAGCTCGCCAAATAATAAGCTCTTAAAATGTGCGCCAAATATTTTGAAACAGTAGACGAAGTCTTGCCACTATTCAGCTGTACTTATAGTAATTACCTCTCTGGAAGCACGCCAACTTGCCCTTGCCGAGACATTTTACTATTGGTCTTTTGTTGGAGCTACTAGAAACTGAGGAGAAATGCACTTAATGCAGTTGCCTTGAGCGGCTATAAAAACAAATACAAGTACCCTTTGGGGGTAATTATAGCCGTTTATATTAACTAGCTGCACCCAGAGGATTCCCCGCTATTTCGGAAGAACTGTTAAATTTTTACGCGACAAATAATACCCTTTGTCCTATTTTCGGGACTTCAAAAATACAAGCAACTTCTGTTTATTATAACAAACAACTTTTGTTCTACGACATTTAATAATTCGTAACATTTTCTATGAAACAATAGTAAAACTAATTAATTGATCGATCTATTTATCAGTAACTCTATGCAAACTTCGAGCGGTCACAGAATAAACAATAGGATGTAGCGCGTTTTACTACGGGTACCTGTGCTACGAATGCTGTAGCTGTGCTGCGGGGCTCGTAGCAGGTGTTGTTGCTATTTCATTGGCTAAGAAACATAGAGCTAAAAAGTTTCATACAGTACAAGAAAAACTTATTCTTTAGAGATTTTAATGCTTGATGAAAGTCGTATAACAAAAGTTGTTTGTAATTAGCCGCAGAAGGTGTCCTTGGAGGTTATTGACATTTTACAATAACTCTGTATACTGAATTTCATGAATATTTGTTCAACCTTTATGAAATTAAGTGGTATTTTTATTTTTAATTATCATTGTTATATATTATTATTTTTGAATGTTTAAAATTATTTAGGTAATTGGCTTTCGCCGTCTATCATAATGTAACAATAAATAAATAATAAATAACAAACAAACACGGAAATATTCTCATTGATAATATTTGTAGGATATATTTATACCTAACATTTAATACTACGGGATCGATTTTGATGACCTTTTATTTGTTTCATTTGCATCCGCCCCAAATAGCATAATAGTTTTAAAACATCGAAAAAACTCACAATAAACAAGTTAATGAATGAAAAATCATTTTCTCATACATTTTGTATGGAACGGCTTTTTGATCATATCTCCTTTCATTGCATTCCATTGAGCTAGAGCTCTGCAGACAGACGTGAGTTGCGATTTTTCAGCATTATTTTTCAAGTTTTCACCAATTTTCATTCAGTTGAATGTGAAAATAACTTTGTCTGGCTTTTTTAACTTTTCACGCACCTTTCACCTTTGAATTGATCTTCAGGAAATTTGCTGTGGAAATAGTTTGAACCCTGGGGAAGGACATAGGATACTTTTTATTGCGATAAACTGTAGTCCACGCGGATGAAACCGCAGGGAACAGCTAGTTAGCAAACAAAACATTTTATCAACATAGACATTAAAAACGCGTAAAGAATTTACATTCGATACGCGAAAACAAAAAAGAAGCGCCTAACAAAACGTTCCGGTCATTAACCTCGCGGAATCCCAACAAATCCCCACAGTTCCCTATAGTACGATATTAATCCCCACCAGGATTATGATATCAAATTTATTTTCTTATAAAATAGGATTTTATAAGTCTTGGACGAAATAAGATTATGAATGTAGAGAGATAAATCTATACTTCCATATTAATATTATAAATGCGAAACTCTCTTCTGCCTTGTTTGTTGGTTACATCGTAGTGATCATGGCTCAATGGTAGTGACGGCAACTTGCGACCCGTATAGTGGGTTTGAATCCTTCAATGGGCTTGAGCTTTCTGTGAAGGAAAACATCGTGATTAAACCATAGCTTAGTGGTGGCATTTTCTAATGCTCGCCTGGTTAGCTACTACGTTCAAGTTAGGAATCTGTCGCCAAGCATATATCGGTGTGTTCTGGCAGCCTCACTTGAGAGTCAATTCCCAATCCAGGCACCACCTTTGACCGCATCGTCTCTTAAGATGTCTTGTGGTCAAACGTTACCCTGTAAGTTTTAATAAGAAAACCTTTTCATGTCTGAACTATTGAACAAATATTGATGAAATTTGGTGTGGAGATAGTTAGAACTCTTGGAAACTTGAGGGTGATAGTTAACAGGAGAAGCAATAAAAGCCTGTTTGTTTAAAAGGGCATTCTATTACCTCGACCAGACACAACAGAATCCCTCCCCGAAAAACTTCGCTCTCCGCTCGCCTCCTTAATTTCGGCGATTGGTCTAATTGCTGATTTTCTAATTAATCACAAGAGTTATTTGATTAATGGGCCTTCAAAGCGGGTGGTAAATGGGGGGGATTATTCAGTGATTTCAGCCGCTCTCGGCGTAGGTTTTCACTTTAATTAGTAAGTAACTTGAGCCGGGATTGTCGGGATTTCTTCCAGAGGTTTTGTTACGGTTCTTATTATTTGTTTTCCGTAGAATCTTTTCATTTCGGATCAGTATTTCTTGGACGGAATATTGTTTCAAGTAGCACTTGGGTTAGTGAGACTTTGGTGCGATGTTTCTTCGTTAGAGTATTAAGCTTATAGGACATTGCTGACACAGTACCTTAATAATACTGACAGAATATCATTGTTCAAATTGTTTTAAAAAAAACTTACTCTAAATAATTTGTTACCATCAATTTTCAACTAAGTTATACTGTGCGTTGGGACCCTGTTGGAACGTTAAGCTGTCGGTACCAGCTGTTATAGTCACGTCTGAGGCTTCGGGGTGGCCTTAAGACTCAAATACTAACTGAAAACGAAAGAAAAAAGATCATATTAAGTATATGATTTTTCCCAACAAGATTTTTTTTTACGAAATCCATTGACACAAAACTCTACAATAACGCCAAAACCAAAAACGTTCACAGAAACGGAAACTCAAATGAATCGCCCAAGAAGGATAGCTAAAGCAATAGTCCCAAACCAAACGTGCCAAAGAACTGCCTGAAGATATCCTTATAAAAATTACGAGTGATAGCCAAATGGAAATGGAGGCCGCCAGCTGATCTGAACTCTGAAGAGTGGAAGCTGCATAGGAGACTCGGGGGGCCAAAGGGTACCCCGAACTCGGGAACATGGCCAGGCCGCCCGCGCAGCCTTGCGGGGGCGGCTGGCTCAAACACCAGTTTTGGCTTCATGAACCCGGAAACCTTTGGCCAAAATCGAATTCACACGAACACGTGGGAGAGATTCATGACCAAAGGTATCTGCTGCGGCTGCGGCGGTGACTGGGCCTTCTCAGGGAGTCTGAAGGTCGACCTGAACAGTTCGGAGTACACGGGTTACAAGTACTTTTATAAAAAGCCGGGGCTAAGAGTGAAAGCGCGATCATGTGAGGACGCTAGATTTTTACATATCAATTTTGTGTTGTTGGCTGAGATTCGCTGTTTTGAAAAGGTGAGTATTTTTTGTTTTTATTTTAGAATGCGTATCATCATTAATCATCCTATTTCAGTCGACTGCTGGTCATAGGCCTCTCCCAAAGCACGCCACTGCCGAATCCGGGGCTGGTCGGTAGTTATTTATAATTCTTCAGCCACACATCGTTCAGCCACCACGCACCACGCAGGGGTCCTAACGAGTTTACCTAAACGTCTTGTGACACGCGTCCGCTACGTTCCATGAATATTCATGCGGGACCATAATACACTGCTAGCAATTTGTGATAACGTGTTAACGGTTGTGAAGAACATGAACATTTTAGAAATAAAACCTGTACAGGCAATTCCCTTTTTTCGACTTTTTTAATGTAATTAAATGATATGACGAGCAAGTTGCTTGTCTGATGGTAACAGCTGGAGATATTTCTTACTACTCGAATTCTTGCTGCCGGAACACACCGATAGGTGCTTGGCGACAGATTCTTAACATGAGATTGGTTAGCTAGCCAGGCGCATATTAAAAAAGACCCTACCGCCAAACTATACTTTCATCACGATGTTTTCCTTCACCGAAAGCTCAAGCTCATTGTAGGATTCAAACCCACGTCCTACGGATCGCAAGCCGACGTCACTACCACTGAGATCATCGCTACAAAAGATGTAAAAAAATAGACAGACAGACGGACAACAAAGCGATAAGGGTTCCTTAGCCCTAAACACCGCGTTCAAGTTTAACTCAAAACCAAACATTTACGTAAGCTAATTAAACTGCCTCAAATCCTTAACACGTCTGCCGAGCGGGTGTCGATCGTCCGCCCGCCCTCGCCCGCTCGTAAAGGTTTCTTTAGATGAGGGCAGTTTCTCGCCTTGAAACTCAAAAACTCAAAATAATTTATTATAATAGGATACATAATAATATGATCACTTTAAAACGTCAAACTTAAGACTAGCTATGCCTGTTCCAACCTCCTTACACCGGCAAAAGAACAGGCAAGAAACGATTGTGCGATTATCGTATAGACGTAAAAACCTTGTCCCATGTAAACGAGGCGCGTTTAGGTGAAGACAGTTTCTTGTTTTCAAGATGCAAGGATATTAAGGTCGTGCCTCGTGTAGCTCGCAGGTAGAAAGGCGATTCCTCCCGCAAAAACGTGCGAGCAACTGTCCCCGTCTAAATAGGCCTTAAGTCACAACCGGCTGGGTACTCGCGTATTCAACGCTTACACTTTCAATTACAATTTACACCTTACTACTCAATGTTAAAGTTTAAATTTAAATGCGAGTGAGTGCAGCTATTATTTAGAGTGACGTTCAACTTGGGCGGAATTAATATTTAATTTGTACATTGTTATTAATTATGAAGTACTCTGTATGCTCTCTGAATGTTTTATGTTATGAGGTGTTCGTGCTTAAAAGTGAACTTTAATCCTGAAGCAAAAGGGATTAAAATGGTCTGTCTTTTTAACCATAATTATACTCATTTTGTTTTGTTTATGTTTAGAAGTTTAAGTCTAGGTCTAGATCTATTCAGTTTTATAAATTAGCACAACGTCTATCTCTGACATCCATTGCAATTTTATCTTAGTCCCGAGTAACTTAGACTTGCCATAATTGTTAAAGTCATATGAGGGAAGAAGCCTTGGCTCCTGAAATACAGTTCACACTAGTTCAGGAGTCTATGGACTCGTGTAGATGTATCACACACTTATAAAATTAACTAACTGAGATAGCGCAACGTCCCAAAGTGAGTCTTGGCCTCCGATAACAAAAGACGCCACTTCGCTCTGTCCTGCGCCACCTCCTGCCAGTCCTCCACCTGGAGTGAGCGCTAATCCTTCACACACTTATGTCAATAAATAAATATTTGATTTAAATTGAAATTTCTCACACTTCTGAACACCACAAATTGCCCTAAGGACTGCAGTCTGACTCGACTCGATTGCCGCAATTTAGTTATCGAGATCGGTTACAGTGCGCTCTTCGCTTTAACCGAACGCTCCATCAATGATTCTATTATGGCACTGCGCCGTTGAATCATTTTAATTACAATTCTGGTTTACATTTCACGTGTGAATCGCTGACTGTTCGAATTTCATGTCGTCGATGGGATGATTTGCAACTAGCTGCTGGCGGTTTGCGATTGTGACTAATTGTTACAATCGACACATTTACTGTATAATCGACTAGCTTTTCCCCGCGGTTTCACCCGCGTGGGCTACAGATTATCGCGGTAAAAAGTATTCTAAGTCCTTTCTCAGGGATCAAACTATCTCCGTACCAAATTTCATTTAAATCTGTTCAGTAGTTGATGCGTGAAAGTGAGACAGACACAGAGTGTCTTTCGCATCATCATCATTATCATCAGTCGTAGTTTGAACGTATATTAGCCCTTCGCATCCACATCCATCCCCCCCCCCACTTACAATATCGTCGGTCCACCTAGTAGGGGGTCGGGTCTAATGCTAAAATTAATCATATTAATATTTATGCTTGTTTAGGTTCATTGAACTGTCATTGGACGTGAGCATATCCTACTAATATCATAAATGTGTGAGTTTGTGAGGATGAATGGATGGATCTCTCTTCTCACTGTTTCACGCAAAAACTACACAATGGATTTTGATGAAGTTTATATACTCTCTCTCTATCAGAATGAAACCATAGAGCACAGCCAGTCCACCATCAATGACCGACCATCTGTGAAAATTTCATCTGTCTGACTACGGTTCATGAGATATAGCCTGGTGACAGACGCACAGACGGACGGACGGACAGAGTCTTAGTAATAGGGTCCCGTTTTAGCCTTTGCGTATGGAACCATAAAACGCACATGCGGGATGAAACGTTGCAAACAAATCAGCTTGATTCAGTAAGGTTGAGAAAGTCTTGTTAAAACAATTGAAACATTGTATACGAAGTCTGGCCAAGTTGGCAGCGTGCCCCTTGGCAGTGGGACGCAGATTCTGCTCCCGGATAAGGGATTTACAAGTTTGCTTGTCTGCAGTCTGGAAGCGTTCTCTGAAACAAGATCTTAGTTCGGGAATAACGCTTAGTAACTAAGACTCGCGATTTCATCTCGCTCAGCGTTGTTTGTGGTTGAGTGGTACACAGATTAACGATGTGGATTTTCTTAAAAACCCGAAGATTTGGTCGACTTACAAGGTTGATTTTGTCACAGCTCGAAGAGATCGTAGGCTTTTATCAAAAATCAATTTAGTGGTTACGGTGATACGTGGTAACAAACATTCACACACACACACACACACAAACTTTCGCTATTACAATATTAGTAGGTTAGGATAAACGGACATATCGTTTGATTTTTTCACAGCTGAAAGAAACCGTAAACCCAAGTATTTGATAGGTATAAATTTCAACTTGATACCTCAACGCGTTGAGAAAAAGATGATTTACAGACAGGCAGACTGACAAAAAAGTGATACTATATGGGTTCTGTTTTTCCTTCTGAGGTATGGAAAAAAAAATAAAAAAAAAACACATAAATTATCTTTCCATCGGTCCCGGTTGATATCCTGGATATCCTGGGATAGCAGTCACTGGGCTTGCGTGGGAATCATGGCCCATATTCTCTCACCGAGAAAAGGTCTGTGTCCCAGCAGTGGGAAAGTATTACTTATACTAATGATGAAAATGATATTTTAGCTGTTCCCCGCGGTTGCAACCGCGTGGGCTACAGCTTTATGCATGCAGTCTCAGCCCGATCGATTTAAAATTAACAAAGTTTCATACAAACTTGCATCCCCTATTTTATCCCCTTGGGGTAGAAATAATCAAAATCCTTTCTTAGCGGATGCCTACGTCATAACATCTATCTGCATGCCGAATTTCAGCCCGATCCGTCCAGTGGTTTGGGCTGTGCGTTGATAGATCACTATGTCAGTCAGTCAACCTCTGAGTTATGTATTTTTAGATTACCGACTTTAAAGAACTAGATAAAACGTGTTGAAAGATTTCTCCACTGAAACGTTGACCAGCTTATTGCACTACATCAATCTTCAAAAGAAAAAGTAAAAAGATACCCCAAACAAAACACCTCATCTTTACAGAACACGGGTTTCAATTCCCCGAAACCGCGTAAACCGATAACAAAGCATAAATCAATATCCATAATCCGACCAAAACAACGTAACATTGGTAAAAAGCCGAGAAACCGACTGTGTATATAAATCAAGCCGCAAACGACTGCAGAACCGGATCGCTAGCTTAATCCCGGGCCCGGTAACCGGTTGTAGCCGGATTTACCCGGATACACTCGGCCCGGGCACCTGCGATAACGAGGGCTCGATCAATGGAGGCATGTTCGCTCGTTCGTTACCGCTTCCTGGATACTGAAAGCTCAAGTTTCTTAGTACTGTAATGCTGCAGACTCACATTGGCTACACTTGAGCTAAAATAATACAAAAATATTAACCAAAAAAAAAAAACATCGACTGCAATTGCTAATTTAAGACTTATATGGTTTCCTCCTGGATTCCATTGTCAGAACTGGGCCAAATTGGAATGGGACCACACGGAAAGCACCAGCTTTGAAATAAAAAAATAATCAGCAAAATCGGTTCACCCGGTCGCAAGTTCGTTGCGCCTAAAATGATCTGCCGAGCGTGTCTTGCCTAGTCTTTCGTCTGGTTTTAAGAGGTTTGGACAGGGGTAGCTAGTATTAAGTTTGACGTTTTAAAGTGATCACATGTTGTATCCTACTAAATAAACATATTTTTGACTTTGATCACGCATTGATCAGCTTTGGGTCCAATGGTCAACGCCAGCTAAGTGCGAAGCGATATTTGTGATACTTTCAAAGACCAAGGGAACGAGCAGGGGAGCGCGCGCGGACACCTTGACTCCAACGCCATTTTCCATTCCACAAATTGTTCGCATAAAGCCTAGTTTGGGCCAAAAGCTGAATTCAAAGTGTGACCGCAGCTTTAGGATTAAATTAGTTGAACGTCTGTGGTCGACATGACGTGACTTCTATGTGACCTGACTGGGCTCTGAGAAATTGACCGTGAGTGGAGCAATTTGCGGGTACCTACCTGCAAATGAGTGCCGACGAAATAAGCTTTTAGGGAAGATGTGTGTAGGTTAGCGTTTGGGCTTGTATTTGTAGGATTTATATAAGTTGGGGGTCTTTGTTGAGAGCCAGTTGCTAATCCAAGCGTATATGTATAGTACGACAAATCATCGTCGCTTAGCATCAGGTGACATATTGTGGTTAATTACCGAGTAGAAATTAAATCAAGTTCAAAAAAAATATTGTTACACTTTGGTATTAAAAAATTGGTTGTCTGTAAAGTCGGTTTACTGACGATAGTTGAACGTGACAACGTCGATTCGCCGATTGTGCTTCTTTGTCGCTCGTTCCGCGCTCTCGCTTGCACTTCAAGCCTTACATGGAACGCCTCGGAGCGAGGTAACGCCGCATGAGTCATGTTTTTTCGTGCGTGCAGCCGGCTCTATCGAATTATAAGACGTTGTCACGTCAAAATTTTGCATGTCTTTTTTTATTTGTAGTCAGAAATAATAATAAATGTTATGATGTTTAAAGTACAACGGGAGCGTCAATTCAAAGACAAAATAACAATGTTATGTATATGTACAACTGTACATAGTTAGGAGTCAATATTTCAAACTCTACCTACCGGCTTCATTAAAAGAAATTCATTCCACAAATGAAACTGTCTGCAGAATGACAAACACGATTATGGCAACAGTTAAATTATGCGAAAACCGCGCGAAACCCGCGCCATTTTGTCCGCCAATGTCCGGTTAAGGTTTTAATCCGGTACATTAGCCATTCCGACCGCGCGCGATCCTTCTCAACCATAACCGGTTTATTCTGATTCGTATCCAGTTAAATGCCTACCCTATAGAACAGGTACCCACTGCGTCCGATCCAACTCAACCTATCCATGGTATTTTTATCTTAGACTGTTCTTTGAACAAAAGTCACCTGATGTTAAATGTAGTCGAAGATGGAAGAATGGCTCTCAAACGAGGTGGTCCGAATATACCGATATGTGCTTAAAAGTTCTTCCTTGAAAATTCCTTTCCATCAAGATATTATGTGTTGGACTATTGTAAATAAAACGCCAAGAAAATATAATATCTTTTTCTGTATTTTCGTTCCACCGCTCAACAGTTTTCCAAAATCCGAGTCGTCCCGCCTTTTTTCTCTTTTTTTCACCCTCCGGATAAAATCTGTTTCATAGACAGCCAGCCAGCCCATAGACTACCTTTTTTAAAAATAACAGACTAACGAAAAAAGGAAGTACGACCGAACCATTGACACAATAATATAATAATCAATTTACAATCATATCAACGTCAAAATCTAATTTTATACAAGCTAATGTCAATCCTACCGATGTTTATTTTAATTAAAGATGACAATCTTGTCATCAATGGTGTCATCACGATGTTTTCCTTCACCGAAAGCGTAAGCTCATTGTAGGATTCGGAGGATTATGATATGAATAATTTGTTTTAAAAAGCAATAACATATTATCTAAGCATCCGTTTATCTTTACTCCACCACACCCGTTAGGGTTGTCAATACTAAATTTAGAAAGCCTTGATTATAAGCCAGAAGTTAAATAAAATCCAGACAACTTTATAAATTCATAAATTTTATCTGAAATAATGAAAACGCGTAACTGACGCTGAATAGCGAGTTATGTTGTAGTGCATAGTTTACTAAAGATGTAATATTTCATACTTAATTAATTTATGTTTTTTTTACACTTACTTTACGTAAATTATAAAGGAAAACTTTTCACATTTCTTCTTTATGTATATATTTTTCATCATCTTTTTTCATAATCCAGACTAATAAATAAGCCGGATAAAACCCAGACTAAAAATCGAAAACCCGGATATACCAAGACAAATGGTAACCCTAGCACCCGTTAATTTTCCACCCATTTGACAGTAGACCCGGATAATTCTCAGGTTAATTCCCGACATCTTGACGTATCAACCGATTTGAAAGGGTATTATTAAATTAGCATAAATACGTCCCGGGATTTATAACGTGTCTCGAATTGTAGATACGTGATTGGAATGCCCTAGAAGGAAATTTGTCCATAGGGAAAAATGGTTCGAACTGACATGGTTACGGAATAATATACAGATACAATACAATATGCGCCGAGTGGCTGGCAGTAGTTGAATGAGAAGAGCAAAAGCAGGGTTTTTGGCGGACCTTGGGAGAGGCCTAAGTCCAGCAGTGGACTGACACAGACTGCTGATGATGATGACATAAAAAATATATGAGAAAATTTAAAGAAAAACATAGGGAACTAGTACACCATCATCATTATCATCAGTTGGAAGAAGTTCACTGCTGAACATATGCCTCCCCCCCTTTTGAACGCTACCATAAAAGGCTATTCGCCATTTGCATCCATCGGCTAACCACAACTCTTACGATGTCGTCGGTCTACTTAGTGATGGGCCTATTTAGAACTAGTAATACTAAAAATTAAACTTTATCAATACAAGAAGTGTAAATAAATGTATTTCATGAAAAGTCATATAAAACAATCCAAATAAGCCACCTAAAGATATTAAAAAGTTAAATCACATTTAAAGATACGTTTCATTTATAGCTGTTGTAGTTCGTTTATCGAGTTTTGAAAACTTTTTATCTGACTTCTACGCAATAAAAAAATATACTTCAATCTTCTACCGTTTTGGTTTCTTAAAGGTTACTTTAACGAGCATTTTTATCGACTCTTCGTTGATATTCTTAACCCCATTTGATCCCTTTAAATTCTAGATTTTATGTAGGTATCGCACACCTAGATTAAAGCTAAGACAACTCTAGCATTTAAATTGTAATATTTCGATAACTTTGTGAGCACTGAACTCTGGAGTCTGGCACATCGACGTGAAGTGGCTCGTAGGGATAACGATCTGAGATCGATTAATCGAAAAATCGGTTTTATTGGTGCAGAAAATCGATCTTACAATTATGTAAGATCGATTTTTTAACCCATTAGGGTTGATCCCGTGAATCGATCTTTTTGTTCGATTTTTTTCCGTTTCGGTAAGAATGCAACTAAACATTTATCCTATTGATCACAAGTTGCGCCTCGCGGTTCCACCCGCGTCTTCCCGTTATCCCGCAGGAACCTTTTTCCGGGATAAAAAGTAGCTTAATTGTTAATCCAGGGTATAAGCTACATCCATGCATCCATACTCACAAACTTTCACGTTTATAATATTAGTAGGAAGGATGGTCAAAATTAAAATATTATATTGTGGTCTTCGGAAACAAATGGAAAATTTTAATTTTTTCTCTCTCTTGAAAATGTTGTAGCTTAAAAAATTGTCCTAGTTTGAATGTACAGATGTGTGCGATATATTAACAGATAATGCAAGCTCATTTAATACTACAGTGTATTCAAGTCGCAGAGAGGCTGCGGACACAGAAGGGTATCTATTTAACGAGCTACCTACTCCCGCAGGTTAGGCACGCACCTGTGGCCCGCTCATAGACTAACGACACAGATGGGACAATTATTTCTTGCCTAAAGTGTTTTTTTTTATAATTCCTCACATGGTATGTACCTGGTTTTTACAAGACGAATAAGTCCATAAGTTAATCTTTAGATTAGCAGTGTTGCTTGGTAAAGTACTGACAATAAGAGCCGATGTCTTTTTTATCTCCAGGTGCCGGTTTTTTGATCCTACGGGACAATTATTTGATACGTAGTCAAAGTTTTAGTAAAAAAAAAAAACCTTTTTGACTATCCGAACGAGAATGAACAATACTTGGTTTTTAATAGCAATTAGTTCAAATATTTGAACGCTATAGTTTTTAATTAAAACGTGCATGACTGATTTTTTAATTTTAATAACCCACGTAACTCGCCGTTAAAATTAACGTGATAAATGCTGAACTGGAAATGAGTGATATGCGAAAACCACAAATGGTTAGGTCGCAATAATCGCATATAGCCGTGTCCGTGGAACATGACGGTGCGTGAATTTTACAAATAATTTGTAACGAAATAATGCAAATGTCACCTATTTTAATGTAATTAATGTATTCAGCAAATATGCCAAAACTAATTAGGTTTTTTTACCCGACTGCAAGTAGGAGGGTAATGTTTTTCAAGGGTTTGTATGTATGTAGGTATGTATATTTCTTCGGCACGGCCTGTAGCCTAAATGGTTTGAAGGATTTAAGCATATGAGGTGTCATTAGATTCGTCTTTTACTTCTTTTTACACGGTGTACTTTATTTTGGCGCAGTCGAGTTTTTTGTTCCATTTGTAATGTATATTCTTATTTAAGTTACTGTACCCAGCTATTTTACTCAGCTTATCGTGATAAAAGTATCGTAAATCCCGTTATTTAGAGAAAAAATATTAATGGTAAACCTATTGCAAAATGAAATGCCTATCTAGGAATCGAACTTAGATCAAGTCACCTGCATTTTCGCTAGAAGGGTATTGTTAACATAATGCACCATGTTTTTTACATCAAGATCGGTTTAGCAGTTTAAGCGTGAAGATTTAACAAACAGAGAAAGTTTCTGTCACACATCTACACTTTATATTATTAAGAGGAAATATTTTAACATGTTGTCTATACACTTAATATTATATTGACGACCGATATGGCGCAATGGGCGGATAGCCGACTGCGAAGCGTGAGGTCGCGGGTTCGATTCCCGCTACAGGGCAAATATTTGTGCATTTAAAAAAAACCGCAAGTATTTGTTCTGTGTCTGGGTGTTGTGGATCCCCGATCCGCGTAGTTTCTGATACCCTAGATACAGGGAAACCTAGTTAGGGGTCAGAGCCTATGTATGTGATTGTGCGGGCATTATTATTATTATTATTATTATTATTATGTGCATTTAGTAAAAAGTTAAATTACAAACATACATACACTTCAATTTCATTTATTTGATCTAGACTAAACTCACACACACTGTAGTTGTAGGCACTTTTTCACATTTACTAGTCTTCTATCCAAATTTAAAAGTCATACTCTTTGCCCGAAGTGTTTGAATAAAATTAGGTGCTCAAGTAAAGCTGCGTCATAATAAATCTGCACAAGAGGCCGCCTTAAGACGAGGGGAGACGCACCCCATGCCTGCACCCCCTCCCCCATGCCCCCCTCCCTTCCATCGTACATTGTAATGAAATATTGTTTTAACATAATTAAAACGTTAATATCGCATCATTGAAAATGAGAAAATTTCGTCTTGTGAAATTAAAAATATAATGAATAAGATGATTTTCTCAGCTGGCCGTAGACGTTGTTTAAACTGCGAACTGTATTTTTAGAAGATGTTATTAATTTTTTTTGTACAAAAGAACGAATAGGGATATTGTTTTTGACGTAAGCGAGGTAAAATAACAATTCGTTATTACAAAAAAGCTTTTCTTTCTTTTGCCATATGTCGTTTTGTATATTTTTCTTGATATCGGAAACTAGTGCCGCAGGAACTTTTTTCCGGTATAAAATGTATTCTATTTGTTAATTCAGGGTATAAGTTTTATTTCAATTTTACTTAAATCCGTTGAGCCGTTGAAGAAGTTACAAACACACACACTCTCAAACTTTCACTATATTCGTAGTAGTATAAGTGTGATAAGAGTAATCTTCAAATATTTTAACCTATATTTTTATTTTATTTAAAAGTGGGTTTGCTTCTGAGACTTGATAAACAATATAATGAGACAATGAGGCTTTACTCGTATTTTCAATTTACAAGTGTATGTTTGAATGTTCCTAGACAGTTCTAGAGACCAACCCTTGTCAACAATTATAAGTTTTTTTGATCAATCTAGAATCTAAATGAAGAACAAACACCACAAAGACCGAAAAAATAAATACCGGTATAACGGTTAAACGCCGCAATAACACAGAAATATTCCTGCAATACCGACGGCTATCAGTTTACGTAAACAAAAATTGAATTCCCAGTTTCAATTTTAAAATGTAAACCGTTTTTTAAGAGGGTGACCAATCGGTCAAAGAGTTGTTCTAAGAAAATAATAGTTGAGGGCTAGTTCCCAATTCAGGTCAAGCGTGACGCCTTCTTTGACAATATCTTCACTTAACTTTAGGTGACTTGTGGTCAAACGCTTACATGTGTAAAGGAAAAAATGCATAGTTACGAAGGACTCGTGCGAGCTCTAGGTGGAAAACTGGCAAGAAGAGACGCAGGACAGACCAGCGTCTTCCATTATCGGAAGCCAAGGCTCACTTTAGGTCGTTGCAACGTCTGTAAGATTTGTTTATCGTGTAGCACAATAAATTTATTATCGTGACTGCTTGATAGTCCCATAATAATAAAAATGTGGGCACCCTACCACCGCGGTGATCACCGGATGGACAGTCAAACATTTTGCATACGTAACGAGTTTTTAATTAATGTACAATTGAATTTTATTGTTTTTTTGTTCCGGATTGGATACCGGTTTTGATTGATGCTTCAAACTCTGAAATGTGCTATTGATAAATTATTTCACACTCTGGTGGAGTGTGAAATAATTTATTTTTTGACTAAGTTTGACTCACTCCCGGTTATATCTATACATAGAAGCTAAAAAATAGTGGTCAATTGGTGGATGACTTGTTAAGGTGACGTCACGCTACGCCTGGACTGGGAACTGGCTCTCAATTGAGGCAGCCGAAACACACCGATAGTGGTTTTCGGTGACAGATTCTTAACTTGGAGATGGTGGTAGCAAAACTAGAAATTGCCTATTCACCAAGCAATAGTTGAAGTATTGATGGCTCAGTGGAATTTAAGTTAGCTTGCGATCCTTAGCTAGTGGTTCCGAATGCTAAAATGAGCTTGACCGTCGGTGAAGGAAAACATCGTTACGAAACCATAGTTTGGTGATGAGACATTTTCTAGTACCTACCCTCTATTTAAAAATAAAAATATCGCCTAGCATCTGTCGGTGTGTTCCGGCAGCTCCAATCCAGGTGTAATGTAATTCCACCATCGACCACATCGTCACTTATCAGGTGACTTGTAGTCTAGTACCACTACAACTCTACCAGTTCCTTTCAACTAAATTCGGAACTAACACCATCAAGTGGTAGCCACCAATACCTACTGTCCCACAAAAAGCGGCTACTTTACGTCACACGAGATAAGATAGGCTCTTCTTCCCTTTATTATAATAACACAAAGAATAGCGCTGCACGTATTGAAGGACCCTTTATTGAGTCCACAGTTTGTAGAAGTGCAGTAGGGAATGCGATACTCTCTGTCTATAAAAGAAGCGCCGAAGTCACTGGTCACAGTTGAAATATAGTAAAATGCCTAGTGATTATATCTCACCAAGTATTTTTGGCTACAAGTCACCTACTGTTAACTGACGATGTGGTCAAAGATGGCGCCACACTCGTGACCTCGGGTGGTCACTAGAAACTGCCCCATTACCTCTATCTAAGCTCAAGCTCAATGCTGGATTCAAACCCACGACCTTAAAGTACAGGTCGTAACTCACTGTTAAATTATAACATTCGTAACGCAGTCTATAGCAACACTAATAAAGTAACATTTTGGCTGATATCGAAACAATATAACTAAAATTTATGTAGAAAAAATTAAATGTTAATCAAGTGTTTCCGCTGTGCTACAGATTGCAATCCTTCAAGATGGGTGTAAAATGAGTTCTTAAAGGTCGGCAACGCATCGGCAACTCCCCTGGTGTTGCAGATGTCCATAGGCGACGGTGACCGCTTTCCATCAGGCGGGCCGTCAGCTTGTTTGCTAATCTATTACATAAAAAAAAAAAAAAAAAAAAAATAGGAATCGGGATAAAATGTTGCGTAGATATTAATCTAGGGTATAAGCTAAATTTTTTCGGTATTCAGCGGTATCTAAAACATCCCAAATAAGAACGCTTTGCCGCCCGATCCTTCCCCTTGCGTATAAGTACCACGGTGTGATTTATAATCTTTGGTTGATTATTTCAATAATCGTTAAGAAGCCTAATTTAATTATTCTCTTACGCTGTGGTGGGTTTGTTTACGTACCATATGTAAACATTCCCTTCTGGTCCTATCTTTCTGTTGACTGTGCCTTTATTATAATAAACCCTTAATACTATGAAGGTTTTGCGCGCGTGACGTCGATAGGCTGAGTAAACAACATCAATATTGCCTTTTGGACGCACTGTCGGCGGTGTAGGGATGGGAAGTACAGCGACAAATGTTATCGATATAATTATATCAAAGATGTAGGTACTTATTGATGTGTCAGCAGCTTCACTTGAGATACAGTTTATAACGCAGGCGTGGCATGTTACCTTCTACCGAAACTTCGAAAATCAAACTAAAAACATTGCCATGTTTGACTAATGTCTAATAGTGTCTATGTCCTTAATAGGAGAAATTAAAACCACAAACTATGACTCAAAACTGTGCGAAAATATAATGTATTCGGTGTGCGTTATTACTTAACTTATTAACGATATTTTAAATACGAAAATGTGCATTATGCGTGTCTATTTGTCACCACTAAGCTCCTTAACGGTGAATGGATTAGAGGTATGGCCACATTAAACAAAAAATACCGCTAGTTACTTAAAGGTTTTGGAATAGCATAGGGTTATTTTTTTTATTATTTACTGTATACACAAATAAAAACATAGTATAGTGTCGACATTTAAAAAATATATTTTACAAAAGCAATTTTGGCCTAGAAAATTGTAGTTTCAACGGGTTTATAGGAATCAATCAATCAATCAAATCTTTTATTTGCAAAAATATAGCTTATATACATAAGATGTTACAAAAATATACGTCAATGTATTTAAAGGCGTGCAAATGTTTCAATTACATAATATTAAAATTTAAAACTATATGTACGATAATAAAAACATGTAAAAAACTAGTCTAAATTATATATATCTAAATAAAGGAAGAAGTGCAACAAGTGCAGTTTACCAATATTTAGTTATTTTGTCACTGTTGGTTTCATCTTATCGATATTTGTCTTGTCCGTTGTCCCATCCCTACCCTAAGCAAGCGCACACTAACGACGTATCAGGGCGACTGTTTGCGCCATCCTAACTCTCATTAGGGGTTGTTTATTTAGTCCGGACCTTATATGTATGGGTCGGGGTTGAAATAATAGGATTTATTCTTTAAATTTCACTACGCATTTAATAATTTATATCGAAAATGCGAAAGAATCTCTATCGTTCTTTGTTCCTTACTAGTTGCGCCCCGCGGTTTCACCCGCGTCTTCCCGTTATCCCGCAGGAACCTTTTTCCGGGATTAAAAGTAGCCTATGTGGTTAATCCAGGTTATAAGCTATCTCCATTCTAACTTTTTATCAGATCCGTTCAGTAGTTTTTGCGTGAAAGAGTAACAAACATCTATCCATCCATCCATACTCACAAACTTTCACGTTTATTATATTTGTAGGACAAGGTAGCTTTTGTTAAGTGACGATGTGGTCGAAGGTGGCGCCACGCTACACCTGGATTGGGATTTAGCTCTCTTTACCTTATTATATTCATATTTATTTTATGCAAACCATACTGTACATAGATGGTAGGCATAAAAGTAATAAATAAAAAAAAAAGTATAATTATTAAGTTGTCTTTTATTTCATGTAAATTTAAATATGTAAAAAAAAAATGTTAAATTGCTTTTGTGCGTGAACATCATATTTGAAAGATTTTTTTGATGGTGTACATTTTGTGCAAGTAAAGGCTTTATCTATCTGTCTTTCTCTCCATCTCTTGTAGACTTTATAGAGGAGCGCTTGTTAAAAATGTGTTCTAAAAAGCGTTCAATATTGCGCTCACATTTTTTACTATGTATTCATCACTACGTTTTTAATATTTTGAGCATTGCTACGAACACTTAAATGTATGAATCAGAATGTACTCTTGGCACGAGATTGTTGTTTTTATTTTTAATTAATTTTGCAAATTATATTTTACTCGATTTCCGAAATACAGCCAAATTAAAAAGCAATATAATAAGTCAGTAATAGCATAAGTACACAAAAAAGTCACAGTCGCAAGTCAATACGGTTGATAACGTTATCTCCACTAGAAACTCATATCAAACAGTCGTTAATTGACGACTAATGTTCACGAACTACTTTACTATCGCCTTAGTTGTACAACTTGTACACTGTACAGTTACAAACGCAATCTTTCCGCTGTAAGCGTTACAAATCGCCTAAACTCCAACTATGTCTAAGTAAAGTCGTATGTAACACATAGTGGAGTTTGCGCTTACATGCCGTCTACGATTTTAGGGTTGTCAACTTTCCCTTTTATTTAACCTTAAAAATCTGTTTATTTTATCTCTTTAACTGACTTCAAAAAAGGAGATTCTCGATTTAGCTGTATTATAATTTTTTTTTATGTTTGTTACCTCAGAGTTTTCGACTGGGTTAATCGATTTTGATGATTCTTTTTATTATAATAAAGCTGGTTCTTCCCGTGTGGGCCCATTTTAATTTGGTCCAGTTTTGACAATGGCATCCATGAGTAAAACTTTGAAATCAGATTTTTGTTGTTATTTTTTTTTTACAATTGTAATATGAAATTCCTAATGAGTCTACGCTACGCTCCGCTATTATTAAAAGTAAATAAACTCGTATTTTGCTTAAAACAAATAAATTGAAACAAAAATGTGTCACGTTTTGTCTGTTGCGACGAGTATTTTATTCCAGACATTTCCAGGATTTTTCCTCGTCCATTTGTTCCGCATCCCTAGCCGTTCCCGAATGAGGACAGCATTTGTCACATGATCCCAGCAATTCTTGAGCCACTCTTACAAATTGTCCTTTTACGTCGCCCAAACAGGACTCCCGTCTCGGTACAACTATTGTATCCCACTTCTGATGTATGCGAGGGTATTATGTTATGATGTGTATGAATAAAAGATGGTTATGTCTAGGTGTAGAGGTTTTTACGCGATGCTCATTTTGATCGTAAAAAAATATGGTAACGCTGAGATGATAGCATAAAATGTGAAGTGATTTCACTGAAATCTTGAGAAAACATAAATGGTAGGTAGTGGAGTTTTATGGTTTGCTTTATAAAATACTAAGGGGCTGCCTTGATTTTGCACGTTTAGACAAAAGATTTTGACAGGTTGTGTCCCCTTTTACTAGTTACCCTTCTACTTTTACTAGTACTAGTGGTTGTGAAAGTTCTGTTAACTGACCTACTTGGGCCCGTTTTTTTGAACCGTAGTAGTAAGAGTTCATTAGGATACGATACATATGAAATAAATGACTACAGCTCTTATATTTTCTACAGACAACAATTACAACTCTTACTTCAACTGACAGCCGAAAAGAAGAAAAAATGTACTTAATTGAAAGGGGACAAGGGACATACCTGAATAATAAAATGATCAGATCGTCTACTGGCTTATTTCCTAAAAAATCCCACTCAAAAAAGCAACTTTGCAACTAAAAAAAACTGACTTCAAAGGGTTTCTCATGAATGTCACTGTCAAAACTGGACTAAATTAAAATGGGACCACACGGAAAGCACCAGCTTTCAAATAAAATAAGAATCGTCAAAATCGGTTCACTCTGTCGAAAGTTCTGAGGTAACAAACATTAAAAAATAACAGTCGAATTGAGAACCTCCTTGTTTAAAGTCGCTTAAAAAGGCTTTAAACTGTTTTTAATTGTAACCTAATCAAGAAACGAACTGTTTTAGACTTTAATTCTCTACATAACTGATATCACGTCCCATTTGTTTTCAGGATCTGCAGTCGGAGATCGAAACCCACCGCGATGTGTACGCGTCGCTTACCGGGACCGGGCGCCGGCTGCTGGGCAGCCTGTCGTCCCAGGAGGACGCTGTCATGCTGCAGCGGCGCCTGGATGAGATGAACCAGCGGTGGCACCATCTCAAGGCGAAGAGCATGGCTATCAGGTCAGTGTACTTGAAAACTTACATCAGAAAACATATATCGCCGGATTGCAAGCTTTTGTAGGCTTTACTGTTTTCATCATCATCATTATCAGCCTTCCACGTTCCCACTGCTGGGACTCTGGCCTTCTCTCATAGAGAGAGTATGGGCTATAATCTACCACGCTGGCCCAGTGCGGGTTGGTAGATGTCACATGCCCTTGAAAATGTTGCAGTTCTTGGGCATGCCGGTTTCCTCACGATGTTTTCCTTCACCGTTTTGAGCGATGGCAAATCCGCGCATAACTTATTAAGTCATAGATGCGGGGCCGAGAGGATTCGAACTCGGTGTCGGCGTCTTTTAAGTCGCACGCCAAACCGTTCGGCCACCATCGCTCACTACTGTTTTGTTTTGTACAAATTATTATAGAAGAAATTATCTCGGTAATCAATAGGGGAGGGGTTATATATTAAATATTAATTTTTTTTAAGAAGCAGACCCAAAACTTCTACATGCTTAGAAAGTTACCAATAACAACAGGAAGCCAATGGTGTACATAAATTATAGGAAGGGAATAACATAATGGTTAACTAAACTAGGTATTTTTGCTAATAATGGTTTGGAGATTGGCTTTATTTTGTTTCTTTTAATTTTATCTTATTTGACACCCTTTAAGTGCTAATTCTCCATAATCCTTTCTAAGTGTGCATTTACACTCCTTCATAAACATACCCTCCAAATTTCAAGGCTCAACGTCCAGTAGTTTGACTGTATTTTGTAAAACAGTCATTCATGGTAAAGCCTTTTTTAGGTCAACATTATTTATCACTAGTCAGTTAAACCCAATAATAACAAATCACGTAACAGAAGATAACAATCGTAAACACTACCGCGCTATCTATGTGTACATCTCGACGCGTAACCAAGTTAGGGTTGTCAATTTCTCGGATTAATAGCTATTAGGCGTAGACACGCGTAGCGAGCGGCGTCGGGCAGACGGTAATCGGTTTTACCGTAATACGATCGCCCGCCGGCCGTTACGGCGAATCTGCGCAGGAACGGATCCAGGGATGGGGCACAGGCCCCTCTTTTAACGAATCAAATAAAACAAGGCGCACCAATTGTAGCGTGACACCACCTCGACCACTTCATCCTGCGATGTAAGAGGACTTGAAGGCAAACGTTACTATGTAAGATGTAAAAAAAGGAGCTGAGAGTCGGATATTAATAGTTACTGTACCGTTTTGATACGCTATTGAACGTTAGTTTTTTTTTTGTGTTAATTTACAAGTGTCACACAATAATTAACATTAACAGAAATAATGTAAGGGAGTAGTTTTGTCTGTTTCCGATTTGTCTGCGATGCAGTAAAATGCTATAGTATTTTTATAGTTATTGTGTGAATTTGTTAAAGAATGTTTTTTTTATTATTTACAACTGACTAGGATAGCGTTTGACCACGATCTCATCTGATGGAAAGCGACGATGTGGTCGGTGTAGCACGCTTGCCTTGTTAATACCTGCATAATGACAAAAAAGACGTAGTGGACGTAGTGGGGGGGGGGGGGCATGCCTTACTTGTCTGGCCCTTGTGCCCCAGAATTAAATTCTAGATTCCGCCCTTAATTCTGCGGTTCTGTGCTCATTGAGTTATTAGGGTTAGCCGTAATTTGATGATGAGATATGATGAGATGCGGTAATTTTTTTGTTGGAAAGCAATTTACTATTTCGTGGCCGTTTGACCTGGAACTAAATTTACAAAAATTACTAAAAAAAAAACAAACAAATAAATACACTTGCTAAATAATGTGGAAACAATCTGTGGCCGAACACCTATTGGTGTGTTCTGAACTTCTGACAGCCCCACTTGAGAGCCAGTTCCCAAGCCAGGTACAGCGTGACGCCACCTGAGACCACGTCACTTTAACATCAGGTGACTTGTTTGTTACCTTGTAAGATGGAGGCTTTTAAATATATCTAGGAAGCGGTTCGGTATGGAACAGGCTACTTTGTTAACATATTTTTGATTTGACCATAATCTGATGAAAAGTGACGAAGCAAAAATTTCATGATACAAATGTTTAGTTTGAAATAACTTACCTAAAAAATATATACAAATATCAAAACAAGTAGGTTATGTTACAATCAGAACCCGTCCGGAACACTGCATCGCACCCGGGTGGGCATTTATAAACGTCACACGGACAAAAAAAAACTTTGACAGATGGCAAAATGGCGCGCAAAAGCAAAGCGGTTTTATTTCGGGAACTAATCGTTTGACGTTATTACTATTATAGCTGGAAAATGTTTTTTTTTTTGTATAAAGGTTGGTATTAGAGATGAATAAGATAGAAAAAAACAATTAAAAATATCGAGCAAATGCAAAATGATAATTTTCATTACATCCCTAAAGATTTGTAATTAATCCAAAGTAATTGGTTCAAATAATTATCAAAATATTAATTAGGCAACTGTGCGGTATGAATCTAATTAATCAAACATACTTACAATATATGGCCTGGTTAAACTAATAAATTAATTAGTAATATCTCAAGGCGAAGTAATTGCATATTGGTCTATTTTATTATACATATACTGCGAGTGCGTACTAGATTTCGCGAACCGGATACTTGCTGTGTTCAACTGATTCATTTCCTACGCTTACTTTTTAACGACGCGACGGTGCGTTATGCATATCGTAATCCTACTCATCTCTGTGACAACACTTGGTTTGTGGACTTGTTTGAAGATAATTAGACTTTTTGGCGGCAATCGAATTGTCAGCGTGAAAATTTTGTTTTTATTTCCAAAACTTGTGTTTCTTCGAGTGATAATGTGTAATATAGGTGGATTATTAACCATTATGTATACGTTAATGTGTACGAGTGTGGGAAATTGAAATAAAATTTTGAAAGTGACTTTTCGAGTTCCTCCAAAAAAGTCAGTGTAAAGTTTAAGTGAAGCGCCACTAATTTACTTAAACACTATCCTCATCCCTTCATCTCATCATCATTAATTAAACTTGATTCAACTCTCTGAGTTTGAAATATTTTATACTTGACACTGGCAAATACACTAATCGTGTGACGCCGTAACAAAACAAAAAAAGATATACCTGCTCGTACTACTCTCGTACAGTCAACGACAAAAGTCGCTGAACAATCACACTTTTTTCTAATATCCTCATCATCTTAGACACCAATTTTTGACCTCATCATCACCTAACATCAGGTGTGTTATGTTGTGGTCAAAATGATTCCAAATGAAATGTAAAAAAACAATAATAATTACTGATTTGAAACACATTTGGAAAATCGAGAATGATCAGCTACTTTTGTCGCTGATTGTACTAGGCGCGTCTTACGATACGCTACGACGCCGTGTGCGGAGGGGTTGAATTAATCCCTTCACTATTGTAAGTTGTTAGACAGCCTGCCAATAATTGGATCTGTAAGTCTTACAGACAACTTGACATACATTGTCATGCAGATCCAATGAATCTATGCACAGATCGGATGAGCTGGCAACACTGATGATATGGCAACAATAGTGGCGTATGTCAAGTCACAGTACTCCAGATGTACGGTCAACGACAAAAATCAATTAGAATGAACATTTTCCGATTTTCTTCATCATACACCTGATTATTTTTCTATAACATATTTGTAAAATCGAGTTTTATGGTGGAGCAGTCACTTTTCTCGCTGACTGTACCTCGCCTCCAGCAAGATTCGCTGACCAACGCAACGTGGGAACGTGGATAAAAAGTAGCCTATGCGGTAATCCAGGGTATAAGCTATCTCCATTCCAAATTTCATTCAGATCCGTTGAGTAGTTTTTGCGTGAAAGAGTAACAAACATCCATCCATCCATCCATACATAGAAAATTTCGTGTTTATACTATCAGTAGGATTCTACTAAGTACTTAAATAAATAGTTTTGACTTTGAGTTTACATAGTAAGGTGGAAAATAATCAGGCAGGAAATTTGGAAAACCGCAAAATGAAACAAAGGGGTGCAGTAGTTGGTGATACAATTTCCCCTCGTTTATTAAAAGCATTTTCCGAATTCACGTTCTAAAAGGGGCTCAATCCGGGATGTTCCGAAGTTCGGCATCCGAGTTATGCACTCAAAGGCAGTAATGCGAGGCAGCCTCCATATTGCATAATCTTGGCTTAAGGCGGAGATTCCAAAATCAAGCTTAAAATTTGGGTATGTTTTGGTAATGACAACCATTTTTTTTCTGTTACTGAAAAAAAAACAGAAAGATAAATGTAGCCGTTTAACTTCCCTACCAATATTATAAATGCGAAAGTAACTTTGCCTGTTTGTCTCTCTGTCTTTCTGTCTATCACGCCTAAAACTACTGAACCGATTTAAATTAAATTTGGTACAGAGATAGTCTAGACCCTAAAAAGGAGATGGGCTACTTTTTATCGCGATAAACTGTAGCCCACGCGGATGAAACCGCGGTGAACAGTGTCTTTTATTTTTCACAGGAGAATCAAAACCTAGAGGGTACTTCCCGTTGACCTAGGATTCGAAACCACGACTCACAGGTCGCAAGCCAAAATCACTACCATTGAGCTATCATCACTTCAGCTTTAGCTGTTCCCCGCGGTTCCACCTGCGTGGGCTGCAGTATAACGCCATAAAAAGTAGTCTATGTCCTTTCTAAGACTTTGGACTAACGCTGTATCAAATTTCATTCAATCGGTTCTATAGTTTAGGCGTGAAAGACAGACAGACAGAGTTACTTTCGCATGTACTCGAAGATGGTAAATACCTACGAACTGCTGCCGGAACCATAGTTATAACCGAAAATGCAGTCCATGGTGCACGTTCCTCACGCTTCCGCAACAGCTTCCGCAACAACTTCCGCTTCCCGCTATCACAGGCACCCCGCCCCGCAATAAACTGCCATCAGCATGCGTGACGCAATAAAACCCACTGTTTAGTGGTTTGATCGCGACATAAAACAAGATAGCGGTTTTAAAATCACTTTATTGTCCTGTTTTACGTCGGGAGAGGTATAAAACGCTAGCGCTTCTGTTTGTGTAGACACTTCGCGTTATTGCCTATTCCATCGGTCGATAAACTGTGTCCGTTTGTATTTAGATTTATTCAGATTGGGGTTTAATTTTCAATGGTTTGTTGGCTTTTTCATTGCGATTCATTGAACGGGAGATGCATAAGATACTTTATGGAGTATGTTAAAGGACGATGATGTGTTAAGCGCATGCAGCAATGAAAACCTTTAATAAAGTTTATATTAAGTAAGAACAAAAAAATAATATTTTACGGCCATGACATGTCACCGAAAATTATTTTTTTAGGCTTTCTTTTCTAAATTACATTCTCCCGTGAGAGCGTGTCACTAGTTTCTTTGCGAAAATCGCAAAGAAACGCTGACACTGGCACCGCGTCTTTTTCAAACAAGCTAAGGCTCAGAATGTTGGGTTGCCAGTGTAAGTTAGTGGGCTGCGGTCGGGGTCGCCCCCAGGTGGGTCACCGCCTTTTGCAGAGATAGTTTTTGGTGTATAGGTTTGGTGTAGATTTTTTTTTGTTTCAATGCAACGAACTTTCAAATTAGTTACACTTTAGTAGATACATCAATAACTTTTACATTACATCAAAGTTCATCACAGAATTCCATAATCATTAAACTTGCAAACTTATCTTACAGTGGCAGTAATACAATTCTAAACTACTCTATTAGACAATTTACATTTCTTAAACTCAAGCAAAATCCCGGCTTGAATATATTTGACGCACTGATGCCAAATTACATTTTCATACAAGCTTTTGTAAGTCGAGCCAAGTTTCTGATTGCATTCCTTGTAAAGAACTATCTCCGTCCTAAATCCTAAGGTTATCATAGGACTCGTTTTTTATTCTGATTTGGTAGGTCCTATATTTTTATATTGCTCATTTGATTTGCGCCTTTGTAAATTCTATATGAATATGAGGAGAATATTATTATTGTTTAGGAGATCGTCTCACTTTATTGTATTTTTATAGTTAGAAATAGCCCAATGCGTTTGTGTACTTACATAATTGTTGTGGTAAATCACAAAGAGACATTAATATAGACAGTCAAAATGGAACTGCAAACGTATGTTTGTTTTAACACAACCCTAAGTCCGTTAGAAAACAGCACCATCGAGTTATCAAAAAATGCTGTAAAACCCGTGCAGTAAAAAGTATACTTCTTTACAGGAACAGACTGGAGAGCAACGCGGAGCACTGGTCGGCTTTACTCCTGTCACTGAGAGAGCTCACCGAGTGGGTGATCAGGAAGGAGACCGAGCTGAACGCGCTGGCGCCCCCTAGGGGAGACCTGAACGCTCTGCTTAAACAACAGGTAACACTAGAACTAAATACAATGGTGGAGTGACCCATAATGAGTCTTGGTCTTCGGTAATAAGAGTCACAATTGCTGTCTGCCCAGCCAGTTTTCGACTTGTAGATCACGGAGGTAAAGAAGAAAACAACAGTTATTCGATCACAAAATAGATTGCTCTGGTGTACGATACCTTGATCTAGACTAAAGACTGCAGCAGCCAGTCTGCTCCGAAAATAAATCGAGAAGGGATGATACACTTGCTACATTAAAAACATTTTCTTACGAGAAGTCCTAGACTTAACTGAATGATATCGGGCCCAGAATGCTTCCTCGGGGCACCCCGTAGATAGTTTGTAGGTTTTTATAAAAAAGCCGTGGGTTTTATTATTCTTATTGGCGTTAATTGCAAAGTATCTTTAAATCCTGCAGAATTGTTGCCATAAAGTCAATATTAAGTAAAACATAAATCGATAGATAGATAGGAGATAGTATCAAATGCCTTAGCATTATCTACTGCGTGAAACACCTAATTTTATTTTGCCTAGACGATGTCTGGAATGAATAAAATTTATTGGTCCAGTTATAATGCCTAACGATTTACCACTGATTTCAATCGCTGTCCCGTTAGAAACGCTGCCGAATTTTCCATCTGTCGGTAAATAATTTGAGCGCAGCTAATCTGCGCGTAGACGTGGCTAAATCAACGATGTGCGAAAACGCCGCGGGTGTCACGTACCTACCGCAAAATGGCGATCGTTAGCTCATGATTTCGGTAATTCAATTTGGCTCGAGCTATGTGAAAATTCTCGATCGATACTCACTTGTTATCTTTTTTATTTATCTCACCTACTTTTGAGACTGTATTTGGAGGAACTTATTAATTTTTGTGTGGTAGGGTGAACAAAATCAAAGGCTGTGATAGATCGATTCCTGTAGCAATCAGAATTCTTTTAATAGACCGCACAACTTTACGGAACATGTTAGAAATTAATTATTATGATTTTCAAATTGCAGCGCAAGCGTTCAATTATGGATTGTCGAGTCCATGACGTCACACGTATGTAAACAAACGTCAAGCAGTAGTAGCATAGTAGTAACGCTACTTCTAAGTGAACGTTTAAGTTTGCTTGTTTACAAACGTGTGACGTCATATGCCAGGAGTTGTGTTTCGCAAAACATTATTTTAGTCAGTGTTTTTTTTTGATAATTGTCCGGTTGTCTAAACCTTCTACCTCAAGTAATTTTCTGATACAAGACGCCACTACCCTAGTGTCAAGTGAAGTGCCAATTACAGCGCCAAGCTCTCACAGTTTATCCTCTCCATACACATGACGTATTTGTTCACTAGCAACCAGTTTCTTAACGCTGTAATAACCTAACAGCTCTTTATTACCTTCCAGGATGACCACCGCGCGTTCAGGAGGCAGTTGGAAGATAAGCGTCCAGTTGTGGAAAGCAACCTGCTCAGCGGACGACAGTACATTGCCAACGAGCCTCCGCTGTCTGACACCAGTGATACTGAACGTAAGTACCTACTTACTATGTGGTCGAGGAGAGCGATGGCTGGCACATGCGTCAACTCGTGAACGGGTGCTGCTTGTGGGGTCTGGTCTGCTTTGGTTGTGATCCCGCAACTCGTTAATATTCATGTTCCCATATCCCAATGTGTACAACCAAACAAGAGAAATCTTCTTATTAGTAAAGCTAAATAAAAAATATCGATTAGGTGACAAAAAAAAAGCTTGGGATTTTAGTGAACTTGCTCCAATTCAATCAATTAGTAATAAGAATAAAATTGTCAATGTGATCGCGCCAAAAAAATTACCTGCCGGGCGTTTCTTGCCTGTTCTTTTGCCGGCGTAAGGAGGTTGGAACAGGCGTAGCTAGTTTTAAGTTGACGTTTTAAAGTGATCACAATGTATCCTATTAAATAAAAAAGTTTTGATTTTGATTTTTTGATTTTGAGTGAAGCTACGATGGCAGTAGTAGTACGTAACGCGGTAGGTAAACTAATCAGAGAAGCGCCAGTACCAACTGTCATCTAATCTGCACCGGTACCAATTTCAGTTACATGCGCCACTGTGTCGGCATGTGATCGATTCAAACCTAAATTCGATGGAGCCGTATTCACGAAAATTGATATAGATGTACTGTTTTGTTTGGACTTGATTAAAGCTAAAGAGTGTTCGATAGTAGCTGACTGCTATAAACTAGTGGATTTCTTTTAGTTTGTTGCTTAAAAACTCGAAAGAGCGTAGAGAGAGGACGAAATATGTGATGAAAAAAATGTGAGAACTCACTGTTATATGGCACATATACCAACAGTTTCTAATCACTTTAGATAACATTTCAGTCATTTAAATTTGGAAGAAATTCTTACAAAAATATCTCATTGAAAAAACCATACCTACTCATATTAAATTTTTTACAGGGTAGCGTTTGACCACAAGTCACCTGATTTAAAGTGACGATGTGGTCGTTGTAACAAAAATCTACAAGGTGGAGGAGACATAAAAACAAGCAGAGATTAGATCTTTTTTATTAACCTTGCTTCAGATACTCCTGCAAAGTCTAACGTAACCATTTATCGTCAACGCCATCTAACGGATTTTATGAACATCTTTTAATTAGCTTGCGTCATCATAGCAGCTGTTTAAAAAAGCCAATATCCATAGTTGGGACAAAGTAGTGAATGAATGAATGAGTGAACGGAGCGAGTGAACGCAATTAGAAGCGAGCCGAGTGCGCTAATTGCGAATTCCGTGCGGCGATGGACGGCTAGTGTTCAATCAATCTGGGGTGGGAGTGGACTAAGGGTGAGGTTATTCGGGGGATGTTTTGACCGGAAGGTGGCCCCGGCTGAAAAGAAAGAAGTCTGTTATATTTTATAACAATAATAGCAATCACTTAATGACATAATTATATAGCTCTGATCCATTAACTTGGATTTTCTAGAACCTTTATTTCACGGGATAGCGTTTGATCATCAAGTCACCTGATGTTAAGTGATGAGGTGGTCGAAGGTGGTGTCACGCTATACCTGGATAGGGGATTGGCTCTTAATTGTGATTGCTGGAACAAACCAATGGATAGCAAGTCAGGCGATGACTATCAAATGCCCTATCACCAAGCTATGGGTTCATCACTAATGGATTTTAAGACAATTTTTTTTGTTTGTTTAAAAAAATAATGATTATTATTCTTAGTAGAACTAGCCGTGTGGTATCCAACCACTATCCATAGTTCCATAGAGAAGAATAGAACCTTTCTCTTACTGAGAGGTCGTAAGTAAGTTAACGTATTCAGATTTATACGATAACATTAACCGATGATCTGACATTACAACTTGACATCACTTTACATAGATGATAATTCTGTAAAATCCAGAGGATTTCTCTATCACAAGCGAGCATTGTCTGTATAATCCACATAAAACTAAGCCCCGGTTTTAACCTTGCCCCCTCCCTGTTCCTATAGAACCTGCCTTCCAATTTGGCAAAGGGGATTGATTGCTCCATGATTATGGTTCTGCGCTGTAAAGTTTGAACTCTTCATTACCCCCGGATGTTCACTCACTACGGCCCTGTGAGACGGTGTTCAAGGCGCCTTCCAATCATTCAGGGGCCGATTGATTGCTCGACAATTGTATGTTTTTGTCGACAATCGTCTGATAGCTCTTCGATGGACGAGTTCTATGATTTGTTATTCCTTAAGGTTGGTGAGAAGTGATAATAATATATAGACTTAGGTCTCAATAACCTCGCAGGCGACAGAGGGAGTATCTCATGCCGATTTGGGAGTAACAAAAACAGTTTAAAAAATCGCTTAAAATAAATTAAAGTAATATTCATGCAAGTGCTCATCCATACAAACAAGTTGCGCCCCGCGGTTTCACCTGCATCTTCCCGTTATCCTGCAGGAACTTTTTTCCGGAAAAAAGTAGCCTATGCGTTAATCCAGGGTATAAGCTATCTCCTTTCCAAATTTCATTCGGATCCTTTCAGTAGTTTTTGCGTGAAAGAGTAACAAACTTCCACCCATCCATCCATCCGTACTCACAAAATTTCAATAAGATTTTGTTCCATATGGCGACAAGTCTTGATTTCACTTGGAATTTTGTTGAAAGAACGTTTAGGTTACCTTTGAAGGAGTTGCTGACTTTGTGGAGCCTAGTAGTGGGTACAGAAATTGTATTTCTTTTTGAAACTACTCATAGAATATTTTTGCTTATGTACTGTTGGTATGTCTACAATATCCCTGAGGGGTCACAGTTATGTATGAGTGTGATTAGGTACGTAGGCCCTTTTATTTCTCGTATACTGTTAAAGGAATCGTTTAAAGAAGTTAACAATGTTAGAGCCCAATAAAAGGGTCGCTAATGATATGGCAGTCACAAGTCACAATGGTCGTTTTATAGTTGGATGACGACGTCACCCAACCCGGGGGGCGATTACGTGAAAATTGTGATCAGCAACAATTGCACAATAGACGCTGTAAAATAGAAAGTGAAAAAAAAAACTGTTTTGGTACAGTTCTGACAATGGCATCCATGAGAAAATCTTGAAGTCGGTTTCTTTTTAGGGTTCCGTACAGCAAAAGCATAAACGGAAGCCTTATAGGATCACTTTGTTGTCCGTCTGTCTGTCTGTCAAGACCCTTTTTCTCTAGAACGCGTTGAGGTATCACGTGGAAATTTATAATTGGCTCTACGGTTTCTATTAACTGTAAAAAAACCTTACTTGTAAGTCAATGCGATCAAAAGATATGAGCGTTTATCGCGCATAATTTTGCATATTTTGCGAGGGAATCAAAACTAGGGTACTGCCCGTTGACCTACAATTACGAAATTTGGCATGAAGCAAGGTCTTCCAGCACATGTAAAGGAAAAAGTCTGAAAACCGTAAATATGTAGTTTAATAACCAAAAACAAGCTTGTACGATACTCTCGGTACGGAAACCAGATCTTTTATAAAAATTTAACTTGCACTTACAACCACTTATCGCGCGATAGTCCCCTGTCGCGACTTTTACGTAATCCGCTCCCGAGTGCCGACGCGTAAACGCGTTCGTTCCGCCCATTGGCCAAGTTGTAAATTTGAAAAGGGAACCGCGCGCGCGGACCAATGGCCGCAGTCGGCGACGTTTTATTGAACGATTCCGACTCGGACCCGTATTATGATCGACATTAATCATGTGCGAATCGCTTTTTGTACAGCACTTTGAAACTAGTGAAGAAAGCAATTTAGTTTTGTGTTTTTTTGATACAATAGCGCCTTTTTTATGGTGGTTCTTTTGAACCCCGGATCTATGAGTATTTTAAACCGGGGTAGAAACTTGATGGTAGCGCACCTCTCTCCAGCGTTTAAGATGAATTACTTTTAAAAAACTCACAAACGTATAGTAAATGGCAGTTTTTGTGAATGGGACAATAAGAACCCTTCAAAAGATGTGTGCTAGGCGCTCTGTGGAGCAATTTTTAACATTTTTGACGTGACAACGTCTTATAATTCGATAGAGCCGGCTGCACGCACGAAAAAACATGACTCATGCGGCGTTACCTCGCTCTGCGGCGTTACCTCGCTCTGCGGCGTTATCTCGCTCTGAGGCGTTCCATGTAAGGCTTGAAGTGCAAGCGAGAGCGCGGAACGAGCGACAAAGAAGCACAATCGGCCAATCGACGTTGTCACGTTCAACTATCGTCAGTAAACAGACTTTACAGACAACCAATTTTAATCGTACTATATTATTATGGTTTTGGCGCCCCGTGCATCTGGCGCCCGGGGGGGGGCCTATTTTTAACCAATTTAAAAAAGAAGGAGATTTCTCAATTCCACCCTATATGTATAAGTCTTTTTTCCATGTGTGTTTTCGGATAACTTCGTCGTTTATGAACCAATTTTGATCATATTTTTTTTGTTGGTTTTTAGATATTCCAAGTGTGGTACCAGTTTTTGATAACGGCATCCCAGAAAAATCGAGGGGAACCTGAAGTTGGTTTTTATGTTTCTAAGATTCTCAATGACACCAGTGATTCATCCACTTCAAGTAACTCAACGGCAAGACGTAGTGAGGTCCGAGTGCGATCATCGACATCGATAAATAACCGTCGGTATACAAATCGTCTCGCACTACCACTCGAGTAATGTCTATCATCACTCGGGTCCGAGTTGATATCGATATAGCATACGAATACTGTACGGCTATAGAAAGGATTCTCGTCATTTCCAACCGATTTGACATATTATCTGAATTATCTACTCCCAACATATATTTTTTTCGGCTGCGGCTTGACAGCGTAGTTTAGGTAGTAGATACCTAAAGTTTGTCACGCAAATGTTACGTATACAGTTTTATATAGACGATATGTGATTTTTATTAAATAAGTACCTACTCTTGGGCAATTCATTAATGCTTTGGCTTTATTTCTACCAGAAGCCTTATTTTTTCCAAACTAGGCTTTTAAGCGTTCTTTTATAAACGTGAGGAACAGTGGTCAAAAGTTGGTCCTTAAAAGGCGTACTTACTGGACAGTAACCTTTTTTTAAGTTACGGCCTTTATTCTCCAAATCTATAAATAACAAGGAGTTTTTAATACATCAGCATATTATTACCAAAAATCAAGAAGGTCTTAAGGCAATTTGTTTAAAAATATTGCCTAAATTGTTTTTATTTGATTTTGATCAAATTTAATTAGTTAATTCATTTCATTTCCTCTTTTTGGTTACATTTTTATTTCCAAAGCCTTCCCAGCCTACGTTCATTCGTTCTCTACCAAATATCCCGGCTACGTTTAACCAAACGAACTCTCCCATTCATCAGAATTAATTAACTCTCTCGACCTTATTCAATAACATGAAAAAAGCCCATGCAAGGGGGTTGTAAAAAAACGCGAAATGAGGCTTCCCAGTTCCATCCCTTAATTAAAGCATGTTCTTGTAATTCTGGAATTCAGGGCCTTCAGCAACTCTACCCAAGAAACTCTTAATTGCTTTCAAAGCAGAATTATGGTTTGGATTTAAACCCACCGCGCTAGGAAGTTAAATTCCTACTTTAATATAATAAATGCGAAATTAACTGTCTGTCGCGCTTTCACGCCTAAACTACTGTGAACCCACCTCCTCCCGTGGTCCTACCAACCTTGCGGTTATACGGACCGAAACTGCGGCTCACACCAGCCGAAGCTGCTGTGTCCTACAAATTATTTGTCCCTTTACTCCCTGCGCACTCCCCCCCTTCTGGGGCCTAAACTACTGAACCGATTAAAATTAATTTTGGTACAGAGATAGTCTAGAGCCTAAAAAGGACGTAGGCTACTTTTTATCGCGATAAAGTGTTGCTCACGCGGGTGAAACCGCGGGGAACAGTTAGTGCATAATATATTTAATTAGTACGATACAAAAGTCAAAAAGTCAAACTACATTCGTTTAATAGGATACTACATATTATTATTTTTATCACTTTAATACGGCAAACTTAAAACTAGAAACTACGCCTGTTCCAACCTCCTTGTCCTGGCAAAAGAACAGGCAAAAAAGCCCGGCAGATCATTTTTTGAGTGCTATCCGAGCTTTTTTGTTAAACTTCTATATATACTATAACTCAAAGGTAACCGACTGACATAGTGATCTATCAACGCACAGCCCAAACCACTGGACGAATCAGGCTGAAACTCGGCATGCAGGTAGATGTTATGACGTAGGCACCCGCTAAGAAAGGATTTTGATTAATTCTACCCCCAAGGGGATAAAATAAGGGATGAAAGTTTGTATGAAACTTTGTCAATTTTAAACCGATCGGGCTGAGACTTTGGATGCATAACAGCTAGTTAACTCATAAAATGCTTATTTAGATACAATGCATTGGTTAAATTTAGATAGACTAGCAAATGTTATTATACATATTAATAAAAAGGGAGATTTTTTTGTTGCGTATCGGTTTTTTGTGTTGCATAACCCCAATGAATAAAACTATGTAAAAGTTAAATAAAATTGTAAAATAAACTGTAATAAGTATTTCTGCGTCCATACGGAATCAATGGTAACCTCTGTGAATACCAATCCTGTAACTGTAATGAAATATTTCGTGGAATGTAATTTTACTTCTGAATCTGCGGAGATTTTAGCGCGGATGTGGATTCGGAGAAATTACGAGTTATGGGAGGCTGGAGCGGAGTTTTGGGACAATGTCTCTGCTGTGGAGATGAACTGTAATCTATACGATACTAGCTGCACCCCGCGGTTTCCTTTTAATCATACATTTTCTGTCAATAAAAGTAGCCTATATGTTCATCCTGGTTATAAACTATCTATAGTTCAAATTTCATCAAAATCCGATCTGCCATTTGGTCGTGAAAGGGTAACAAACATACACACTCCCTAATTTGAATATTATATTGTGGGGAGCCGATGGATGCAAATTGCTAATAGCCGTTCATGATGGCGTTCAAAGGGGGAGGCTTATGTTCAGCAGTGGACTTCTTCCGGGTGATGATGATGATGATGAATAATGATGAAACGTTTGAGATCAATAATAACATAGTTAACAAAATACCTGTCTATATAAATAAAAGTATATTATGGAAATAAAACTGAAGCGCAATTTTGTAAAGACAAGAGTAGGTACTTATTTTATTACCCTTCAATTCTCCAAGAATCGTCGACGAGCCGAGTTTTTCATAATATTCGTCGGAAGTTAGCCGAGTGCAGGGATATGAAAAAAGAATCGATTTATATCGTAATCTATTATTTTTTTCTTAAAATCGATTCTATTAATATTAAAAATCGATTTTAATTAATTCGATTAGATTAGTTACTCCCTTTTTTAAGTAAAAAAGATAATAATAATAATAATAATAAATCTTTATTTCGGACACAAGGATCCATAAACCAATTAGCATTATATATTAATAATAACACACAAAAAATGAAATAAAAAATAATAAAACAATAACTTTATTAGGTGGCAATAGCCACCCAATGTCGGTATGTAGCAGTCAGCAGCAGTCTGTCAGCCATACTACTGACAATTGCATTCCTACACTTGTCAACTCTGGCCATAAAAGACGCTATCCGTTTTCGCTGAATGGCGTTGAACGAGTCCACTCGCCATTCAACGAACATCCCTGACGCGCTGCAGTATCTCTTCAGTCCCATCAGGTGCCTGAAGATGTTGTTATAAGCCACTCTGATGGCGTTGAGTGACTTCAAAGTATATTCAGTCCAGAGTTGACATGTGTAGAAAGACTGACAGAAGGACTTAAATAAAGTAATCTTCACGTCAGGCGCTGCTCTGTAAAACTTTCTTGCAATCATATTGCCAACAACGCATAGTGCGCGCCGTTGTCTCTCGATGTCTTCATCATCCGTCAGTCTAGACGTCACGATGTGGCCAAGGTACTTGAAGCTTTCCACTATTTGAACCGGCTGCCCGTTGAGAAGCACTTCAGGTATATTATCGGGTCCCTTTCCCGACCTGAATACCATCATCTCTGTCTTTTTAGCATTATAAACTAAATCATGCTCACTTGCATACCGTTCACAGACAGCCAGAAGTTTTTTCAAACCTTTGATCGAAGGGCTGAGCAGCACCATATCGTCGGCGTAACTCAGGTTGTTGACATATCTGCCATCCAACCTGAGCCCGACTGGAGTGCTGCTCAGCTCCACGATCAGATCGTTCACATAACAATTAAACAGGTCGGGAGAGGTGACACCCCCCTGCCTCACGCCACATGATAACCGGTAACTATCCGAGACCTCGGAGTCCCATCTGACATTATTAGCCTGGTTGCCGTACCAGTACTCAAGCAGGCCAACAATCTCATGTGATATAAGATTTATGCGTTGTTGGTTGATGGTTTTGTCAGTTCAAGTTGAGAAAAAAATCATCGTTTGTGTTTCAGTTTTAAAACCAACAGATTGTTTTTTTAGTAAATTATTATATTGACTTGGTAATTTTATTATTATGTACAAAATGCAAATATTCTATTATATTAGTTAATCGATTTTTTACAAATCGATTTATTTTAAAGAGAGAAAAATCGAGTACTTAGTCGTCAATTTTTTCCTCTCCAAGTCACATCCCTAGCCGAGTGCAGCCAGCGGAGGCTGCAAGGTCTCCAGGGCGGAAGTAACGACGTAATTATTAAATTCTCAGCTTCCGCCCGCCCATCACGCTCCAGATATTAAGTGGACGGGACGGGACGAGTTGTTTGATGGGCGGGCGGTTTTTTTCGCCTTGACGGTGAAGTACGGGTTAGGTGGATCCGCGGATTGTGGACGAAATGTTTTTCTCGTTCTGGTTTGTTAGCGAATGCGGAATTTTTTTATTTGAGAAAAATATCCTATTCTAAGTTTCTTTTTTTTCACAACCTCATACCTAGTGCCTATTAAGTAGGTGACTCTTAACTAGGTTTTCCTGTTTGTGAGGATGGATGTTTGTTACTCTTGCAAGCAAAAACTACTGAATCTAAACCCGTAGATCAAATTTGGTGTGGAGGTAGATTAAATCCTGGAGAAAGACATAGGATACTTTTAATCGCGATAAACTGAGGAGAAGCCGCGGGGAACATCTAGTAATTAATATAATATTTTATAGCGATGATGGCTCAGTGGTAGTGACGTCGGCTTGCGATCCGTAGGACGTGAGTTCGAATCCTACAATGAGCTTGAGCTTTCGGTGAAGGAAAATATCGTGATGAAACCATAGCTTGGTGGTAGGGTATTTTCTAGTACTCGCCTGGCTAGTTACCACCCACTTGTTAAGAATCTGTCGCCAAGCACCTATCGGTGTGTTCCGGCAGCCTCACTTGAAAGCCAGTTCCCAGTCCAGGTGTAGCGTGGTGCCATCTTCGACCAAATCGTCACTTAACATCAGGTGACTTGTGGTCAAAAGCTACCCTGTAAATAGTACAAAAAAAAAAAAAAAAAACTTACTAGTTGCTGACGCGCCTTCCCGTTATCCCGCCGGAACTTTTTTCCGGGATATAAAGTAGCTTATCTTTTAATCCAGTATATAAAATACTTATCTACGTTCCAAATTTCATTCACATCCGTTCAGCAGTTTTTACGTGAGAGTGTTAACAAACATCCATCCATCCACACTTACAAACTTTCGCGTTTATAATATTAGAAGGATAAACGAATTTGCCAATAAACTATTTGCTTTAACTGTCTTTGTTGAAACTCGCAATATTTTCCAGCGTCAAGAGACAGCGAAGGCGACTCGCGGGGCTACCGCTCGGCGGAGGAGCAGGCGCGCGAGCTGGCGCGCTCCATCCGGCGCGAGGTGGCCAAGCTGGCGGACAAGTGGAACACGCTCGTGGACAGGAGCGACGCCTGGGGGCAGTGCTTGGACGACGCCGTACAGGTCAGTGTCACAAGCATAGAGCATTAGACAGCAAAGGTGACTCGCGGGGCTACCGACAGCAAGGGCGACGCGCGGGGCTACCGACAGCGAGGGCAACTCGTGGGGCTACCGCTTGGTGGAGGAGCAGGAGCGTCGCCTAGGGGCTGTGCTTGGACGACGCCGTACAGTAGTGCGATTATAATTCACCCGAAAGAATCCGTGTCAGCAAACTTAAAACAGCGCCATCTATCCGTAGACAGTGAAACTTTTACGAGTTCGATCGATGAAGAACCATTTCGTCGTATTATTGTATCATCTTTTTATAGATGGCGTTACTGGTAATTGGTTTTTTGGTTGCGTTTTTATTAATAAGTTTTACTAAAGAAAATACGTAGATTGGATTAAGAGCATATCTATCTTCTATACGTATAGGTATCAGCTATTGAAACTAAACGGTCTGATTAAAGTTGATGTCATAAAAGTAGGTACTTCGTCGCCTTCCATCAGGTGAGATCGTGGTCAAACGCTAGCCTAGTTAGTTGTAAAAAAAAAAAAAAAAGGTACAAAAGAAATGTAATACTTCTAAAAACCCTTAACATAAAATATGTAGCTTATTATTATATTTTACAATTCTGAGAAGACTTTCGATTCTTAAAACCTTTGCCGACCCATGCGAAGCCGGGATGGGTCGCTACTAGGTACACGTATCTACATAATATAACTAACTGAAATGGCGCTGCGACCCAAATTGAGTCTTGGGCTCCGATAACAAAAGACGCCACTTCGCTCTGTCCTGCGCCACCTCCTGCCAGTCCTTCACCTGGAGTGAGCGCAAATCCTTCGTGACTTCGTCTCTCCAGCGAGGACCACTCGGCCATCCCATGTATGCTCGTTTGACCGCAAGATCCTCACATACATATATCTACACATTATAGGTATAAGTCAAAAGACGTGTCTGATCCGGAAGCCCAATAGAAACATCAAAGCTTGTCAATGGTACAATAAGACGGGATGCGAGCTCGCTCCATTAATGCCTGCATTTGAAATTATATCACGCCTCATCGGCCTGAATAGCTACGACTCGGGCGGGTATTGTTGGTCAAGATTTAGTTCCGTGTTATTCTTGCAAGATGTGGCTCGCTGGTGGGATTTTTTAAAATTAAAAATGCACACTGTGAGCCGAAAAAAGGCTAGGTAAAAGAAAAAAATAAAATTTTACTTTCTTCGTCTTGAGTGGTAAACCAAATATTATGATGACTGAAGACAATCAACGTTAAATTTTGTTTATTAATGTTTACTAAGAAATACGTTTGCAAAGTGCCTCTCTTAACTATTTACTCATCATCATCATCATCATCAGCTGGAAGAAGTCCACTGCTGAACATAGGCCTCCCCCTTTGAACGCCACCATGAATGGCTATTAGCCATTTGCATCCATCGGCTCCCTGCGACTTTCAATGTCGTCGGTCCACCTAGTGGGGGGGCCTACCTACAGAACGTGTTCCGGTTCGTGGTCGCCACTCGAGAACCTTTATTCCCGATTGGTTATCAGTTCGTCGAGCGATGTGGCCTGCCCATTGCCACTTCAACTTACAAACTCTGAGAGCCATGTCGGTGACCTTCTTCGGCGAAATTCCTCGTTCCGGATTACTCTATCACTATTTAGTCAAAGGACTTTATATTCTTCATTATTTTTAGCGATATTATATAATTTTCGTTATTCCCAGTCGTTTTGTTATTTCAGTCGCTTGCAGGGTGAGGCTACTAAAACTACGCTCAAACTTTCTCAAAACCTACGCTCGCGCTCTCGTGAGAAGTCGCTTCTATTTATTTAACCTCCCGGATTAGGCGTGTCCATAGGAATAATTAAATATTGAATGATGTATTCATTCATTCATAAAAAATACCATCTACATGGTTCACTCACAACAAAGCAAAGATTATCGTAAAGTTTGCGTGTGTGACATGTTTGTTACCACGACCGTGTCACCGTAACTACTGAACCGATTTTGATGAAATTTGGAATGGAGACAGCTTATACCCTGGATTAAAACATACACTTTTTATCCCGGAAAAAGATTCTTGCGGGATAAAAGGAAGACGCGGGTGAAACCGCGGAACGCAACTAGTTGCCTATATCATCATCATCATCATCATTTTCAGCCTTCCACGTTCCCACTGCTGGGACTCTGGCCTTCTCTCAGAGAGAGAGTATGGGCAATAATCTACCACGCTGGCCCAGTGCAGGTTGGTAGATGTCACATGCCCTTGAAAATGTTGCAGTTCTTGGGCATGCCGGTTTCCTCACGATGTTTTCCTTCACCGTTTTGAGCGATGGCAAATCCGCACATATCTTATTAAGTCATAGGTGCGGGGCCGAGAGGATTCGAACTCGGTGTCGGCGTCTTGTAAGTCGCACGCCAAACCGTTCGGCCACCATCGCTCTCTATATCGTTGCCTATATGGGAACTCTAAAAAGCAATATTGTAGTCAGTCAATTAGAAAAAAGAAAAATCAGTACTAATATTAAGGTATTTAACAATTAGCCAGTATCAGCGATGACTGGTAGGGTCCCGTAGAGCGTAGAGCTAGACAATGGAACCATTCCGTTCACAGCTTTTGTGTTAACGCAGTGGCTGTGACTCTACCGACTCTATGTAGAGCTCTGCGTTTACGGAATGTAGAGACGGTTGCTTTTGGTGATGTTTAAACGTCAAATAGCTTAACGTTTATATGTACGGTCGACGACAAAAGTCGCTGAACAATAACACATATTCTGATTACCTTTAGCATCTTAAACACCAACCTTTTATAGCGATGATGGCTCAGTGGTAGTGACGTCGGCTTGCGATCCGTAGGACGTGGGTTCGAATCCTACAATGAGCTTGAGCTTTCGGTGAAGGAAAACATCGTGATGAAACTATAGCTTGGTGGTAGGGTATTTTCTAGTACTCGCCTGGCTAGCTACCACCCTCTTGTTAAGAATCTGTCGCCAAGCACCTATCGGTGTGTTCCGGCAGCCTCACTTGAGAGCCAGTTCCCAGTCTAGGTGTAGCGTGGCGCCATCTTCGACCACATCGTCACTTAACATCAGGTGACTTGTGGTCAAACGCTACCCTGTAAATATATAAAAAAAAAAAAATTTACCGCATCATCACTTAACTTCAGATGCGTTGTGTTGTGATCAAACGCTTCCTAGTAATTTGTAAAGAAAACCTAAATTATTACTAATCTAAAACACATTTGGAAAATGGAGTGTGATCAGCTATTTTTGTTGCTGACTGTACTACATATTTTTGAATTAGTAACTCTACTCAATCAATTAGTAATACGAATAAAATTGTCAATGTGATCGCGCCAAAAAAATTACCTGCCGGGCGTTTCTTGCCTGTTCTTTTGCCGGCGTAAGGATGTTGGAACAGGCGTAGCTAGTTTTAAGTTGACGTTTTAAAGTGATCACATTGTATCCTACTAAATAAAAAAAAATTTGAATTTTGAATTTTACAATGTTTAAAATCCTACTAATATTGCAAACGTGAAAGTTTGTGAGTATGGATGGATGGATGGATGTTTGTTACTCTTTCACGCAAAAACTACTGAACGGATTTGAGTGAAATTTGGAATGGAGATAGCTTATACTCTGGATTAACACATAGGCTACTTTTTATTCCAGAAAAGAGTTCCTGCGGGATAACGGGAAGATGCGGGTGAAACTAGTAGACTAATAATGTACGTCATTTATTACTGTAATGGCTGGTGCAACTCTAGGTAGAGCTCACTCAAAGTAGTTGGAATTTTCTCCAAAATGAAAATTGTTTTTTTTTTTTTTTTTTTTCTTTGTTATGGCGTCACACGATTAGTGTATTTGCCAGTGTCAAGTATAAAATATTTCAAACTCAGAGAGTTGAATCACGTGTAAATAATGATGATGATGATGAGATGAAGGGATGAGGATAGTGTTTAAGTAAAGTAGTGGAGTTTTACTTAAACTTTACACGGACTTTTTTGGAGCAATTAGAAGAGACACTTGCACAACTTTATTTCAATTTCCCACACTCGTACACATTAACGAACACATAATGGTTAATAATCCACCAATATTACACATTATCACTCGAAGAAACACAAGTTTTGGAAATAAAAACAAAATTTTCACGTTGACAATTCGATTGCCGCCAAAAAAGTCTGAAAATTGTCTTTGAAAGTTTTAATTACCGCAGTGTATGTAGAGTTGTTTGTAACAAAAAGGGTGTGAAAATTTGGTAGAGTCCAACCATTAAGTATTTATTTAATACTGGTTGCGCCCCGCGGTTCAACCCGCGTCTTCCCGTTGTGCCGCTTTTCCGGGATAAAAATAGCCTACGTGTTAAGAAAAATTCAAAAAAAAAATTCAAAAATTCAAAACATTTTTATTTAATAGGATACATTGTGATCACTTTAAAACGTGAACTTAAAACTAGCTACGCCTGTTCCAACCTCCTTACGCCGGCAAAAGAACAGGCAAGAAACGCCCGGCAGGTAATTTTTTGGCGCGATCACATTGACAATTTTATTCTTATTACTAATTGATTGAATTGGAGCAAGTTCACTAAAATCCCAAGCTTTTTTTTTGTCATCTAATAGTCTGATATGCCAGGGTATAAGCTATCTCCGTTCCAAATTTCATTCAGATCCGTTCAGTAGTTTTTGCGTGAATGAGTAACAAACATCCATCCATCCATACTCACAAACTTTCACGTTTGTAATATCAGTGGGATAAACCATTATCTAATAAAGATAACATATTTTTTATCTCTTATTTGCATTTAATTGGAAAATGATGGACGACCGATGTGGCGCAATGGGCGGATAGCCGACTGTGAAGCTTGAGGTCGCGGGTTCGATTCCCGCTACAGGACAAATATTTTTGTGCATTGAAAAAAAAAAAAGCGCAAGTATTTGTTCTGTGTCTGGGTGTTGCGGATCCCCGATCCTCGTAGTTTCTGATACCCTAGATACAGGGAAACCTAGTTAGGGGTCAGAACCTATGTATGTGATTGTGCGGGCATTATTATTATTAATGCATACGTAACAAATCCTAAAATCCTATTATAAACAATTAAAAAAAGCAGAGATAACAGCTATCTCTACATAATAAAAGCTCTGCAGTGGAGGCAGTGATTGCAGTGCAGTTTGGTTCAATAGTGTGTAATGGCCTGTAATCGATCGGAGAGATTTCTATACGATTGCCGCGGATGAAATGAGAAATGATGGAAATGGCTCTATATTTTTTTTATTTTTAAATGAGAGACTTGCCCTGTGGTTTCGCTCGGGTAAGCATGGTGTTTTAAGATTTCAAAAAGGCTACCTTTATGTACTCTATCTCAGAAAAAAAAACAGAATACAGTACTATACTAATAAAATATATACATTATATTAACACAAGTAAAATAATAGGATATTTTTTGTACTGAAAAAGGTTCCTGTGGGATAACCGCGGGTTGTAGCTAGTTGTATGCGAAATTTTAACAAAATCGGTCCAGCTATCAAATTTTCTTTCATATAGTTTACATCCAAACGGCCGGAGAAAATAATTAGAAAAAAAATTAAGAAAAGAAATGATGTGAAAAATGTGAATGTATAATTTTTTTCTTTCTGTTTTTTACTTATAAAAATAAACTTAGTTAAATAATTAGGTTATATATCAACCGTCCGTAAAAAAATATCTGACTGATGATGGTGAAAACCGCATCAAAATCCGTAGCGTGGTTCAGGAGGAGTTAGCGGATAATATATATATATACAGACAGACAGACGCGGAATACGACTTTGCTTTATATGTAGAGATTAAGGACAGTAAAAGTCTACCCTGAGCTCTGAAGCTAGACTTGCAACTTTCCAATTTAAAACTTAAATATTAAACTTAACTAACTAAGCTCATAAAATTACGGAAACTCAATTTGAAAGTTGCAAGTTAATATTTTTGTATCTAAAACTTCATCAAAAGAGTTTCATTTAACAAGAAACGGTTAAAAATAAGTTCATATAGCTCAAAGCTGTTAGTCAGCAATGAATGAATCTATGAATGTATGAATGAATGGTTGCCCATGTATAAGTACCAGATATGTCAACGTCAAGCATAAGTACCAGATCTGTCAATGTCATGTTGTGGTTGGTTATAGTGTTATCTGTGGTATTAACGTTGTCTCTTCCCTTTTGTAACTGCACCGATATATGGCGTCCACGCAAGCAAGCGTAAGTAGAAATAAAAGAAACCAAATTAACAGAAGATCCTTTTATTTTACAAAACCATAGCCCGCAAACCTTCTCAAAAGCAAATATCAAATGTATTTATTAAGTAAAATACATCTCAAAAAAGTCAAATTTAAAACTAGCTACGCCTGTTCCAACCTCCTTACGCCGGCAAAAGAATAGGCAAGAAACATCCGGCAGGTAATTTCTTGGGCGCGATCACTTTTACCAACCCAACCCGCACTGGGCCAGCGTGGTAGATTACAGCCCATACTCTCTCTCTCTGAGAGAAGGGCAGAGTCCCAGCAGTGGGAACGTGAAAGGTTGATAATGATGATCACTTTTACAATTTTATTTTTACCCGCGTCTTCCTGTTATCCCGCAGGAACCTTTTCAGGTATAAAAAGTAACCTATGTGTTAATCCAGGGTATAAGCTATCTCGATTCCAAATTTTATCAAAATCGGTTTTGTAGTTACGGTGATAAGTGGTAACAAATATTCACACACACACAACCTTTCGCATTTATAATAAGCTTTGCTAATAAGCGATTGCTTTTAAACAACTAAAATAAAGGATTAGTCCCAGGACAAAGGATTTTAGTGACACCATTACATATACCACAGACGATAACCCTGACAATCCTGGGCCATCACCGACCACGCTCGCAGTTTGCATGTGTAATTAAAATAGTTTCCTGATTTATCTGCTCGGGATCGGCGGGCTTGAGGACAAACCCGCAGGGTTTTGGTAGTTTATAAACTCTATGGCTTTCGTGTTTTTGATAAAGGAACATTTTCTCGAACAAAAATATGGTTCTATCTCATAAGAACCATTCATTAGATCCATTATGGATTTACTGAGATTTTATTTTCCCACTAGATCCTTATTCTTAAACCGTGGATCTAATGAGAGAATTTGATACACCATTACTCCTAGTCGCTACAAATGGATCTGAAGAGAATATTTTTCTCATTAGATATAACTTGTTGTTATGGATCTAGTGAGAAGATGGCCAGTTTTCTCAGTTAGCCCGCGTTTTTCTGGCATAAAGATAAACTATCTCTCTTCCAAATTTCACTCAAATCTGTTGAGCCGTTTAACCACTCGCTCACTCACAAACTTTCGCAGGCATAATATTTTGTGTTCTTTTTTTTCAACATTTGGTGACTTGTGGTCGCTTGTGACGATGTGTACAAAAGTGGTGTCACGCTACACCTGGATTGGAAACTGGCTCTCAAGTGGCGCTGCTGGAACACACTGACAAGTGCTTGGCGGCAGATTCTTAACTTGAGGACGGTAGCTATACAGGCGAGCACTTGATAATGCCCTACCACCAAGCTATGGTTTCATCACGATGTTTTCCTTCACCGAAAGCTCAAGCTCATTGTTAGGTTCGAACCCACGACAAATGTCACTGTTGCAAAGTTATCATAGATTTATTTACTAGGTGTGCGAAATCATCGTAAATAAAAGCGAGACACCAAACAATTCGATGGTATAAAAACCTGAAATAATTTGTACAAGTTGTCATGAGCCGCAGCTGAAGTAGTGAAGCTGAAACCCCGGCTTGCTTTGCATGTCGATAACAATGCGCCGAGCTCCCGCGGTTCGTTATCGACTCGTTATGCGACCACTTACGATCAGTGCAGGGAAGTATCGATAAAAATAGTAAAGTTTGTTACTGAAACAGAAGTGAGGGATAAACATTTTAACCGTTGTCTAATAATGAAACAAAAATGAAAAACTGTGTTTTTTTTGGTAAAATATATGACATCTAAGTTGACGTCAAAAATTGTGATGAAAGAAACAATAACATCTAGTCCGTGGTACAAAATGAATATGTTGACATTGTAAGACAACTTTTGAATTATTTTTTATTATTGATAAAATTACAGTTTGTATTCCCTAAATGCGAATAAGATAGCAAAATTTCTTGCTGCAATAAATTAATTAAATCTACGTAAACGACGTACGTACATTGTACGTAGAACAACATAAATATCTTTAAAATTCGATCTTGAAAAAAAAAAACACACGAAATAAATACTTGCGCTTATATTTTCAATACAGAAACACTTGTTCTATTATGGAATAGAATCCACTACCACACAATTTGCAGTCGGCTCGTCCCCAACTGCGCTACATAGGTCGTAATAAAGAACTTCCCAGTCAAAGGTTTATAGAGAAACTTAGCGTTCCATTAGTCACAGAATCTGTTGTATAGTTTCTAGAAATCTTGAACAACCACTTTCGCTTGTTACCCTAACTGCATGCGCAATTACTTGTTCAAGTATCTCAGCTGGGTAAATTATATAGTTACATAGCTGTAATCGAATAAATTGATAACTATGATTTTTGTATATTTAAATCGATATAACGGTTAGAAGTAGGATAAAATCGATTTTCAAGATTTGATTACATACAAAAGCGTATCTAAAATGTATCTACTTTTGTTGTGCCTAATGGTAAGCGTCATGTAAATTTAAAAATAATTATAAAGGTTTAAAATCGTATGAAAAAGTAAAAAGTATAATAAAACTCCGTTTGTAAGCACACTGTATATTTGTTCCACCGAATCACACAAACACAGATCTTACACTTTTATATTTCACCAGGCTATACACTTATATAATTTAGACTTCGTGTACAAACACCGATCTTACACTTTTATATTTCACCATACACTTATATAATTTAGACTTCGTGTCCACTCGGTCACGACTCCAACCAATCTGCCGTTTTCCTACCCATCTCCAACCCGCCATGTCTTTTCCCCCTCCAAAACCCAATCTTATGTCAATCTAGTGACAGTTTCGCCTTCCACCAATCAAAACTAGTACTTGAGTCAAATATACTACTTAAATATTAAAAATCCTAACACTCGTCCGTCCTGACCCCGTGCATGTCCTCATGCACGTTAACATTTTTACCTAACACATGGCCAGTGGTAGATTCTAATACAATGGTTGATATAATATCATTAGATTGAGATATACATAATTATACACTGTTAATAATAATATTGTAATTATACTTTAGAAATCAGTAAGTATTTGTTTTTTCTTTTTACAAGTCGGTTTACTATACATCAATATACATATTTTTTGTGCTTTTCAAATCATTTAACTTGAATTCATTGGATTTTATTTATACATTTTAATCTACCTTTTGTTGAATACATTTTCTTTTAGTTTTTTTTTTTTTTACATTTATTTTATTAGCAGAATACTCTTGTGAACTATACATTTATTAAGACCTATCCGTAAACCAATCATTTCTTACGGTTATCTTTGCATCATATTATTTTGTGAACCAATCACTTCTCACATAACACGTTTTCTTGCCCGTAAACCAATCACTTCTTACGGGTAAGAAAATAATGATGCACACACTTCATCGTAAACCAATCACTTCTTACGGGTGCATAATTCATCGTAAACCAATCACTTCTTACGGGTACATAATTCATCGTAAACCAATCACTTCTTACGGATGAAATCATGTAATAATATATTGCAAACCAATCACTTCTTGCAATATATTAAACGTAAAATTGTTACAATCATTCTACTCATATGTTTTTATTTTTAAATCAATCTTCTGTTTAGGGACTCAGTTATTGGGCAAAGGTACACGTTGTCATTAGTATTAGGGAATGAATAATAAGCACAGTTTTTACACGATTTTTACATTAATAACCTAAATTATACAAAATTAACATAGCAGATGTAGCGAAAGTGATTATCCGTTTAAATTTTCAGTTGTGTTTTATAAAACTACTTATGATCAAATGATTAAGTTAATCACTGTCGCTACTTGGAATATTCGGATCATCATTATTGGACTCGTGAACTTCTAGGGCGGCTATGTGAACCCAAGGTAACATACTATCGGCAGCAACAGTAGTTTTGCGTTTATTTTTAGTTCCGGTCAAGCCCGGCACAGCGGCAACCCTATATCTATCGTTATCTAAGATTTCAGTGACTCTATATGGGCATACGCACGACGGAAGAAGCCTTTTGCCACCTTGCTATTCGTGGAATAAGATCGCGTTTTGAAAATGTCGATCGCAACGCGCCACAATCTGTCACCACTTTGAAGCTCTGTCCGAGCAAACACACACGAAAGTTTTTCAAAGAACAAATAACAGCCAGCGTCGTCTTTAGTTCGTAAGAATGAAAGTTTCTTTCTTCTGGGGACGTCTGCCTACTAAAGATAGCTACCGCGCGAAAAGACTCACTATTCTTATGACGCTGCAGTAAAATCCCTCCAACGCCTATTTTACTAGCATCGGTATGTAATTCTGTCTCTGCCGAAGGGTCATAAATGGCAAGAACGGGCCGATCTACGAGTTCATCTTTCAACATCACAAAAGCCTGCTCCTGCTCTTCATCCCAAGTCCAAGTCGCATCTTTTCGAAGTAAAACGTTTAGTGGATGGGCTAGAATAGTAAAACTTCTAATAAACTTGCGAAAGTAGCCTACCAATCCAAGGAACTGACGCACGGAATGTTGGTTTGTTGGCCGTGAAAAATCTAGCACACACTGGATTTCCTTGGAACCTGGTCGCACGCCGTCTGCGCTAATTTCGTAGCCAAGATAATCGATGCTGTCTAGCAAAAATTCACATTTAGAAAGATTGAGGGTCAAATTAGCATTCTCTTACAGCTGAAGGATATGCTCAAGCCTACACAGACATTCTTCCACACTTCGACCATAAATGAGGACATTATCTATATAAGCTGTTGCTTCAGAATAACGAGACGAGCCTAGAACCTTATTTATCATGCGTTGGAAAACTGCGGGGGCGTTTGCTAGACCGAACGGCACACGATTAAATTCATATTGGCCTTCCGGTGTAACAAACGACGTGAGCGCTCGCGACTGCTCCGTAATAGGAACTTGATAGTAACCTGATACGAGGTCTAATGTGATGAAGTATGCCTGTCCTGATAACCGTGCTATTTCGTCTTCGATATTTGGCATCGGATAGCGTTCTTTTATGGCGACACTATTAAGCATCCGGTAGTCAATACATAACCTCATCTTATCATCTTTTTTTGCACCAATATTATGGGACTGGCATACTCCGACACAGACTCCCTAACGATTCCTGCTTCCAGCAACTCATCGACTATCTTACGAACCTGTTCACGCTCTTTGTGAGACAAACGATAGGGACGGTACACAATGGGACGTTTGTTATTAACTTCGATTGTCATCTCTGCCACATCAGTACACCCTAATTCCCTCAAAGTAGACGCGAAACAATGATTATATTTCCGCAGCAAGTCGAGTAACCTACTTTTAGCAGACGCTTCTACAGATTCACCAACCTTCACTGCACTCTCGTTGATCTCGCTGTGTTCAGCAGATAACTGCACCCACGGGGAAACAATTCGTTTAACTATTTGGACTCTAGTAGCACGACCAATGACAACTTCTGCCGGGACCAAACACGAGCTCGAGAGAGGAGACAACAATGTTAACTTTTCCATCCTTAACTTGATATACGCCTCCATACACAGAAATTTGCTGAGATGGCTTTCCGATGATCCTACTATCTAACAATATGCTACCATCCTGTTGGGGGTCAACCACAGCTTTAATTGAAGCCGGACCAAAGATGTGACTAAAATCGGTTGTCATTACTTTGGATCGTCGATTATCGTTGACCTCGGTTTGAGTAAAGGGCATTTCGTTGCTTATGTCGAAGAACTGCAGTTTATCCGCGTTTTTGTAAACAACATGTGAGGCTGCTCAGTGAATGATTGACCTATGAGCAGAGGAACATCAAGAAATTTGTCGTCTACCACCTGACAAGATACTCTGGCATTAACACCATCGATAGCTAAATTCACCGAAACTTGACCGATCGTATGTACGGTGTCATTGCCAAACCCTTTCAGAACTGTTGGAACATTATCAGAGATCAGACCTAACGAAGAAACCATTGATTTCGTTAACAACGAAACTTCGCTACCAAAATCTACGAAAGCTTTCAAGCAGACATCGTTTACGTGAAATTTTTAGAAAAATTTGGAATTTGGATCAGAATGAGATATGCACATTGTTTTTTTAGCTGTATTATCTTTATTCTGGCCGTCCTCTCTAACCCTACACTGTTCTGCTTTATGACCCACACGATTGCATTGCGAGCAACGTATTAACGGCTTAGTACATCTCAAAAACGGGTGTCCAACTTCTTTGCAATTGAAACAATACACACTATCGCCCTGAGAACTGTTAAACCTACTGCTGGATTTATTATTTGAAGCAATATTGTTGTTGAAGTTAGGCCCCGGTTTATTCTTAAAATTCGAATGATCAAGATACTGTACAGTTTCTTTGTTGCTAATGAGAAATTGCAACAATTGGTCTGGATGTGAACATCTCAAAGCTAGAGCACTTGATTTAAGTGTTTTATCGCTTAGTCCGTGGATTATACAATCAACCGCTCGCTTGCCGTCGATGTCACATTGGTTCAATAAAGCCAACTTATCATAATAATACACTTCAATAGGTTCATTATATCTACTCCTACGTTTGAGCATTTCCTCCAGGGCTTGGCCATAGTTTTGTTCGTATGGGAAGGCCTTAAGTAATTTCTCTTGCCACTCTGACCATGTAAACAGTATGGATTTTAGGCTCTCATACCAACCTTTGGCCAAACCCTGCAGTTTTTGCATTGCGAAATGAATTGTTGTTTTATCATCCCAGCCGTAAACTGTGGCGCACTCATTCACCTTTTTAAGCCAGATGTCAACTCTTTGATTCTTTGATGAAGGATCAAAATCTGGCAATATATTTTTGTGATTCGCAATACTTGTATGAATGGATGCTCCAGAAGTTGGCGGCTGAGTCTTAGTTACTTTAAGCGCATTTATAATGTTTACAATGTCCTTAGTAGAAAACGAAGGGCTATCTGACCTTATTGCACCTTGCGTTGCTGCGGCGTTGGGAAGTTCCTGCTGTCGCTGCTCTGCTGTACCGCTTGCCCGACTCGCCTCGCGCCGCTGGGACGCACGACGAGAGGTGGACCGGTAGTAATCTCGTTCAACGCGTTCATTGGAGCGTAGCCTACTTCGTTTTTGATGCACCTCCTCTTCAAGCTCCTGAAGAAGTTTTCTTTGCCGCTGGAGGTCGCGCTCGCACTCGCGCTCGCGTAACCGACCACGGTCACGCGTAATGCTTCGAAGTCGACTTCGGCTTCGGTAGCGGCGCACGCTGACACCACCGCGACTACGGCTGCGACTGCGCCTTGAAGACCCTCGCTCGGGAGTCTCCAAGCGTCGTGGAACTTCACCATTATCACCCATGTCTGAAACTCAGAAACAAACGTACATGTAAATATTCTTTAATTTTTTTTATTTTTTTTTTATTTTTTTTTTTTAATGTAGGTATTAATATATATTTTTTTTTTTTATTTATACGTAACGTTTAAAGTAGTATAACATTGATTCTACTAGCAATAAGTATGCCTCCATCACTAATTTAAAGCCACTATTTCAAATCTTAACGAAAATTATTATTTTAATAAATTATTATTATTTTAATTTAAAAGCTGTAAAGTGGGTATACACAATAATAATATATTGCGGTGTCGCATCCTGTGTTTATTTTCAACCTTACTTCTTATCATCATCATCATCTTATTTACATCTAGGCGAATGAACTGAATATTAAGATTGTAAAACAACAGTAAACATGGCAATAATTTTAAATGTTTTGATTTATTGAACATCAACGATTCATCGACATCATCAACGGTCATTAGCTATTTACTAGTAATCAACAATATGTAAGTATCATCCAACTAACAGGACTATAAAGAATTTTAACCACAATCCTTTTATACAAAATCGGTTCGGTCGTTTAAGGTTACAGTTTCACAATCATATAAGAATGCATTTATCCTAATCATCATCCTATTACGCTCCCACTGCTGGAGCAGGCCTTCCAAGACACGAAAGCGCTCAGTTGTAAATACTATTGGCGGTCACACATCCAGCTAATGACCGCAGAAACGTTTCTTAGCCTAGTTGATCGGTTAAGAACGACTAGGCAGGCTGTGTTACGAGCACTTTCGATTCACATGCATTAAATTTGCCTTGGAAACTGATTTCTAACCTTAATAACATGCAAAATATTTTTACAAAAACAAGTAGGTACTTACCACTTCTGATATATAATAAAACTCCGTTTGTAAGCACACTGTATATTTGTTCCACCGAATCACACAAACACAGATCTTACACTTTTATATTTCACCAGGCTATACACTTATATAATTTAGACTTCGTGTACAAACACCGATCTTACACTTTTATATTTCACCATACACTTATATAATTTAGACTTCGTGTCCACTCGGTCACGACTCCAACCAATCTGCCGTTTTCCTACCCATCTCCAACCCGCCATGTCTTTTCCCCCTCCAAAACCCAATCTTATGTCAATCTAGTGACAGTTTCGCCTTCCACCAATCAAAACTAGTACTTGAGTCAAATATACTACTTAAATATTAAAAATCCTAACAAAAGGTTTTCTTTTTAAATGACATCTTACAAGGTTCAACTTGAATATGGTCGAAAGGAGCCACGCTACGTTCAGATTAAAAACTATTTTTAGCATTGACGGTGCCAAAACTATCAACAATATTGTTTCTAGTGATCGATTAATTAAACTACAAAAAGCCTCATGCTTCTATTCAACAAATAACACCGAAGGAATAAAATCAATCAATCGTTTCGAGATGACAAATTCGCACTGTCGTTTCAAAACTTTATCAAAGTTGTTTTATCGATATCGACAAAAACAAGGACCTATGTTAGAGCACCTCACTTTAAAAAGATTCAGTGGTTAGAATTCCAGTCTCGTTAGTGCAGCTATCGGTCGCCGTAATATTCCGCTTTTTCACAAATGTATACTTTTAGAATTTCTCTTGTATTTTTCCCGTTTTCCAGCTGTTTTTGAAACCCGCCGGTTCGAGTACCGCGCGTCTGTTACCGCAACTCGCGTATCGCAAGCAAAGACCGAAGCGAACCCTTTGATGAGTTTTAGTGATGACCGGATTTTTGTTATTGAAGTGAGACTTTGATGTAGGTACATATTATGGCGAACTGAGATCGATTAATCGACGAATCGATTTTATTGGTAAAGAAAATCGGTTTTTTCAAATACAATGGATCCATCCCGTGAATAGATCTCAATCACTCGAAAATCTAGATTAGTTATCTTTTTTTTTTACATTTTATAGTTTAGCGTTTGCCCACAAGTCACCTGATGTTATGTGTCTTGAGTGTGAGTGAGTGAAATTTGAAATGGAGACAGGATATAAGTTTAAAAAAGCCTACTTTTTACTTTAAAAAATGTTCCTGTGGGAAAGGGAAAACCCCGGGTATGATCGCGAGGCACAGCTAGCTTTGTGTAAAATTTTACTCAAATCCGTTGAACCGTTTCGGAGTAAAGAAGTAACAAACATACACACACTCTCGCAAACTTTTACGTTTATAATATTAAGTGTGATAAAAGGTAAAAAAACACTTAATTAAAGTCAGGTTTTTCTTCTGTGATATCAACTTTCCCGGTTGCTTGAATTATAAAGCTGTAAACCTTTCTTTTGATTGTTTGTTGTACAGAACCTAAGTGGTCCCCACTGAATGTGGGACAATCCCAGTTAAGCGGGACTCTAGGTCACGTTGTTTCAGCAAATATTTTCCATTTCTGCTTTCAGCATATTAGCTCACAGTTGTGAAACTGGTTTTATTTGATGTGAACTGACGAGTGGGCAGAGTGCGACTCTGATTATTCACTTTGTGTTGGACGATGCTTTATTCATAGTGACTTTTACCGTTTTTAGGGTCCCGTACAGTCAACGACAAAAGTCGCTCAGCAATAACACAATTTCCGATTACCGGCATCATTTTAAACACCAACCTGGTTTTTGTTTTTTTTTACGGTTCCGTACATACTACCGTGACAACTTAACCCCTCCGCACACGGCGTCGTAACGTTAACTGACCCATATATTCATCATCATCATCAGCCGGAAGAAGTCCACTGCTGAACATAGGCTTCCCCCTTTAACGCCACCATAAAGGCTATTAGCCATTTGCATCCATCGGCTCTCTACGACTCTTAGAATGTCGTCGGACCCGTCGGTCTACCTAGTGAAAGGCCTAACTACAAAACGTCTTCCGGTTCGTGGTCGCCACTCGAGAACCTTCCCCATCGGTAATCGGTTCGTCGAGCGATGTGGCCCATTGCCACTTCAACTTGTAAATTCTATGAGCTATGTCGGTAACCTATGCACCTTTATTAACCTGGCTAAAACATTCATCCAGTTTTCACTATATACGCCATATTGCCAGCCTACCTTTTGCCTTGTTGTCTACCTCGCAGGCGTAAAAAATGCTTCGTCATGTGTACAGACAGAGGGGAGTGTGCCTGTGTCCGCATAAATTACACGGATATGAGCTCTATGGACTCCACTCTATGCCGGACGTACAGCTAGGGTTGCCAGATGGGCAGGATTCTCCTGGATTCTGCCGACATTTTTAGTGAACTCCAGACTCTCGACAAAGCCCAAAATCTCACATCTTCTCGGAACAATCATGTGGCAACCTAATCACAAGTGCAGGCACCTAATTAAAGTAGTTTTTGGTGGACCGACGACATTGTAAAAGTCGCAGGGAGCCGATGGATGATTCTTTCGGCTGATGATGAAATTAGAGTTATGTATCAACAATGTATTTTTGTACAATTTAATAGATAAACTTATGTTTTGGTAACCCTACGTACAGCGCTAGTGCGTCCTTTGTATAGCAAGCAATATATCCTAACTTTGCAGGGTTGACTGTGGGAAATATTTGATTACTTGCACTAAAAATTTACACGACGACGGGTGAACAGTAACTTGCGTAATTGCGTATGCCTTACAAGGTACCGATAACGATAATCCCATCTCGGCCCTGCACCTATGACCTTTTGAAGCGATGATGCCTCAGTGACGTTGGCTTGCAATTCGTAGGACGTTGGTTCGAACTTCGAATTCTACAATGAGCTTAAGCTTTTGGTGAAGGAAAATATAATGAAACCATAGCGATTGGTGGTAGGGTACTTTTTAGTAGACTCGCCTGGCTAGAATCTGTTACCAAGCACCTATCGGTGTGTTCCGGCAGCCTCACTTAAGAGCCAGTTCCCAACCCAGCTGTAGCGTGCCGCCATCTTCGACCACATCATCACTTAACACACGATGATTTGTGGTCATACGCTACCCTGTGTTTGTGAGTATGGATATATGGATGTTTGTTACTCTTTCATGCAAAAACTACTGAACGGTTTTTTGTGAAATTTGGAATGGATATAGCTTGCACCCTAAATTAAAACATAGGCTACTCTTTATCCTGGAAAAGGGTCCCTGCGGGAAGATACGGGTAAAATCGTGGGGCGCAACTACACTGAGAAAAAAATTCTGATTTTCCTTCTGAGTCTTTACCTTCCAATTCCTTCCTTATTTTATCTTAATTTTCCTTCTGAATCACAAGTCCTTCCCTTTTGACTCTGAAGGAAAACGGTATTTTGGAAGGTATTTTTTCTCCGTGTCGTAGTAAAATGCATAGATAAGGCACTTTCAGAGGCTTTTATCGCTGACCAATCGCGGTACTGTCACTTTCCCTCGGCCAGGTAACCTAGGCGCTACTTACGATCTAGGCGCTTAGAATGAACACTTAATAAACCGTTACGGGCATGATGCCGTAAATCAATATCTATTGTGGTTGTTAGTGGAATTACAGGCCATAAATAGTAACTAACGGGCAGGCTATAATATTAAATTGGCGGTAAATACCTTTGGGGGCGCCGACAGTGTACCTACCTCTTTAATACTGACATAGCTTGGTACCTAGATGCTATGGAGCTGTACCTAGCACAGTCAATGACGAAAGTCGCTGAACAATTACAAACTTTCAAATGGCGTTTATGATCTCAAATACCTTTGACAAAAAATTAAACATTTTTTTAAAACAATCCGTTTTACTCATTAAAAGAATATAATATATGTCGGTGCAGCTTGTGAAGGGAGCTTGTGGTCAAGTGCTACAAAATAATTCTTAAACATTAAGTGACATCTTTGTAATTTTTTTTTCTCTATTATAAAATTAGTAATTAAATCAAATTATATTCTGACTTGCCTGTAATTTTTTTTTACAAAATGGCCAATAAATGATTTTATCTTTTTTATCTTATCTTTTATCTTCGAAAAGACAGCACAAGTAAAGGCATATCGCTATAATTTTCAATCAACTCATTTCAGCACTAACTAGGGATGGGCAAGTTAACAAAACAAATCGATATCTATGCTATCGATGTTTTTAAACATTTATCGATAATATCAAGTAAAAAATATCAAATGATCGACATTTTTGTGAAAAATAAATATGATTGTTTTGTTTCTAGTAAATACACGTCCGCTTAAAACACTTATGACATCCTTTTTCATTAGTTTTTGCGTCTGTTTTTTCCGTTGCATCACTACTACTGTAACATTACATTATAAAACCAGAGTTGCGTTTATAAATATTTCGATATTGATACAAATTCGACAGGTACCTACTAAAAAATACATATCGTTTTATCGCAATTAGGAATATCGACAATACATCGATATATATTATTTTTCGCCCAAACCTAGCTGCTAACCCTTGCGGAATGCACATAGCGTCGTGGCCATATATATCTATCAATACATGCGCCGGCGCATTGTAACTGGTCCAATTTAAAGTCGGAATGAGAACGAAGATAAACATCTGGGCTTATCAGAACCATAATGGTTCTGAAACAAAACAGCGTTGGTGTTAACTGATTGTATTTTTCATAAACCACCTCTTATACCAAACTCCTACGTTAATTCTAAAAAACCAACCTTATTTGCCACTAGGTCCATTGTAAAGAGGCTGTGTTTACGCCGAGCAAATGTTATGTTTTCAGGAAGGCCCTCTCGAAAGCTTTGTTGAAATTAATTCTTTGCTTCCCTTTTGTTTCAGGTAAGAGAACGCGTTTTAATATTACCATACCAGAGAATATAACCTACAAGGTAAGTAACACTATGGAATCTACGCTTTTAAAGCCTTTTAGGGCCGTTTTTATAAAACGTCTGTAAGTTAACGACAGATCAAATTTCGGTAAATTTGACATTGTCATTGTCATTGTGTGCCTGAAGTTTTGTGAGTGGGACGTATGAAAGGGTGTATTTTTAATTGGGAAGATTTGTTAATTATTAATATTGTTATTGTTATTGCTATTTTTATATTAACTGAGATTTTATTTTTATTGTATTGATATAATTCGTATATAGTTTGGTTTATTAATGATGAATAGTGATGAATTAATGTAATTGGCTTAGCCGTATTAATTGAATTGAATAAATAAATAAATAAATTGTCGAATTTTCTACACTAAAATTTGACAATAAGATCAAATTAACCCAAATAAGGTGTGACATTTAACTTACGAATGTTTATGAAACCCGCCCTTGGTCTGCGTAATCTCATTCCGAAGAGTTTGCCTTAGCAGTCCTAACTGAATGCGAAGTTAAAAAAATTTAGAGGTCATGTATGTAACCATAGTACACGTATTAAAAAATATTGGAACGAAGTTCCTTATCGCGCGTTACGAAAGGGGGCTAGACGGAAAAAATTAAGACCAAAAGTTGTAACGACACTTTTTGCTATAGTTGTAAACCGTGTGGAGTGCGCGTATTTCTCTGTCTGTCTCTCTCTCTCTCTCTCTCTCTCTCTCTCTCTCTCTCTCTCTCTCTCTCTCATAGAAAGCAAGCCAGTTACTTTCGTTTCGTCTTTCTAAAAAAATTAAAAAAAAAATTTTTTTTTTTTGTTTTTCGTTGTTCTCTTGTATTAATCGAAAGGAACTTCGTTCCATCCGGGTGTCCCTTGACACCTCTCAAGTTTTTTATATTTCAAAATCTTTAAGAGAAGGGGTGGTAAAGTATGTATAAAAAATTAAAGTGTAGGCTAACGGCCGGTTTTTTATAACCGATCTATCCACTGTTCTACGGTAATTCACCGCCCGCGCTCGTTGGAATCTCAGCTTGTGACCTACCCGACATTTAAAAGAATAACAACGCCTGAACAGAGCTTATGTCAAATTTCCATCTTCAGTAGATATTAATTAATAACCATATTATGAGAACCATATCTCTCCAATTAGTTCAATAAAGGGACACAGTGGAGGTACAAAACCAGAGACCGATCTTTTGTCTTAGTAGCTATGTTTAAGAAGTGTTTTGTTTCGGTCGACGGGCTTACATAATAATTCCCAACATAATCTAGTTTTTGTTTATCAGGTACTATATTTTATTGGCTGTGAATTTTTCTTACCTATTCTATTAACTTTTACTGTTAAAGGCACTTCAGCAAAACTCAAACATTCCATTAAAAAGATGCTTCGTTTTTCATTTTCGAGTGCTTGTCTGCCTAGCTAAGTACTTTCTTCAAGTTAAGAATCTATCGCCAAGCACTTATTCGTGTGTTCCGGCAGTCTCACTTGACAGCTACTAGTTTCCAATATAGGCGTAACGTGTCGCCACTTTCGACCACATCGTCACTTAACATCAGGTTTTAGTAAATATTTTTTACTCGCTTGAATCATAGAACGTTGCAACGAAAGCAAAGTAAATGGGCTTGATTGATGCGAACGTTAAGCCCAAATCGAGTTGTTTGTCGTGGATGAAGCTGAGTCACTGACTCGTGAGTACATAGTGATTCAATGCAGTTATCAATTAATTTGTGGTCGGCCAACTGTTGGTGGGACATGTTATAACGATATATATAGAGTAATTATAGAATGTTGAATTTGAGTAGACAATAATGTAACTACGTCAGTATAATTTCAAAAATTTTAATAAAAATTCTTGTGATAAGGATTTTTTAAAGATTTTTTTAACATGTTTGCAAACCTGTACATTTTCACAAATATATTGACAAACAACTGTCATTATTATAATTATGCTGTGGGCTGGTCATAAAAGCCGCAGAACCGACAACCGCTGGGTTAGACGTGTTCTTGAGTGGAGACCGCGGCTTGACAAACGTAGTGTAGGACGCCCTGCGACTAGGTGAAGCGACGACTTGCGCCGAGTGGCTGCCGGTACTTGGATGTGAAGAGCCGAAGACCGGGCTCAGTGGCGTACCTTGGGAGAGGCCTATGTCCAGCAGTGGACTGATACGGGCTGATGATGATGATGATGATGAATTATGTTGTTGTATCTTTGTTATTAGTATTAAAATTGTATTAATAACTTTTCTTTTAAGGCTATATTATGTCTTCTAAAGCTTAAATGAAGCTAAGCTGGTAAGGGTGTGCTATCCTACCTCTCCCTAGGGGAGGTAAGATGGGTCAGAGCCAATCGGTCATACTAATAACTAACACTATTAATATGTTAATGCGCACAGTGGTCCGAGCGGTTGGACCGCGGCCAAAATGGAAATTGAGCGTTTTTTCTCGATGACGCCTAGGATTTGGCGCTGGCATAGTGATGCCATCTGGGGTGATAGCGCGTCGTTAGCGAGTTATTAGCAGAATAGGAGCAAGGATTTGGTTAAATTGTAAATAAGTCATCGGCAAGAGCCAAGCCGAGCTAAGAAGTTTTACGTGACTTGTGGTCAAACGCTACCCTGTAATATGCATGTAGAAAAAAGCAGAATTGAAAATAAGGTGGAATGATTTTTTTTACTCATCGAATATAGTTTATTATTTTAACTAAACTTAAAGTAATAATTTTGAGAAAAACTCTGTTTTTAAGTTGTGGTTGCCGCTTAACATCATGTGACTTGTGGTCAAACGCTACTCTGTAAAAAGTGACGACAAAAATGTAAAATAACAATTGGAATAATTATTATTGGCATTTCAATAATTTAAACTGCAATACATTTCCCCCAGAACTGACGCCCACTTTCCAAATGTTTTGTTTCGAATTTGAATCAAAATTAAACCACAAGAAATGCGACAGAGCCCACTGTGCAGCGGGTTGTGTCATCAAAGATTAGCTACATGGCAGAGGCCACTGGCCGAGAGGGTCTGTAAAAGCCGGCTGTTGCCATGGCAACGTGCATTATTAACTGCATGTACCTACCTAAATCCACCCTTATAATTTGGGGATGAGAATGAAGGTACAATTTATTTTTTTGGCCGAATTTAGGCTGCGTAGATATAATAATTGTGAAATGTAACCCGATATGATTTATGAAACTTGACTCTTTTACTACTTACAGGGTAATTCAAATTCAATCAAAATCAAATCAAAATCAAAAATATGTTTATTCAATAGAATATATTGTGATCACTTTAAAACGTCAACTTAAAACTAGCTACGCCTGTTCCAACCTCCTAACGCCGGCAAAAGAACAGGCAAAGCTCAAGCTCAAACTAGCTGCTTACACCCGCAGTTTTCACGTTATCCCGCAGGAATCGGGACAAAAAGTAGACTATGTCCATAAGCTATCTTCACTATAAATTTCACTCCAATCTGTTGAGCCGTTGCAGCGAGAAGAAGGAACAAACATACACACTCACTCACTCTCTCACAAGCTTTCGCGTTTACATTGTTCTAGCTGCGCCCCGCGATTTCACTTGCGTGGACTTGCGATATCCTCTTTCGTCAAACCCACATTTTATCAAGATATTATATTGCAAATTAAAAAAAATTAAAAAATATGATCACTTCAGCGGTTTATTCGAGAAAATTAACATAATTATTAACAGAGTTAATCGTATAACTAATGTTAAAAAAAAATCTCGACTACCCTGTCTCGTCAGTTGCATAAAAATATTCTTAATTATTATAACTTTATTAACATGTTCTATAACCCGGTTTTTGAGAGCCTACCACTGACAACTGTAGGCTTCATTCATATTAAATTTCATAATGGAGTTTCAGCCAAATGTTGAATCAGCTTATTTATTCAGTTGACTGTAAGTGCCACTCATAATAACAGTGTCTTAATTAACCAGAACCGAGCGAGACGGTGCAACGGTAAGGGTGAGGATTTGTTGATAACAGGCAGCGGGCGCGAGATATCAAGCGAATCATTTAAATCATTTATTTCGCCCTCATAAATAGATAGGATGACTACTGCTAGAACACAAAGTTTCTCTCTGAGTGAGCGAGAGAGTACTGGCCATAATCCACCACGCAAGCCCAGTGCGTGTTCGTGGGTAGGCAAGTGATCAGCCCTGGCGGCGCAGTTTTAGCCCGAAGGTCTCTGACATGACTGATGGCTTATTATGCTCTCCAAAATAAGGAAGCGCTCAGTTCTTAATATCATTAGTGGTCACCCGTCCAAGAAAACAAATATTTTAAATACTTAATTGCACTGCACTACTGTTTGTACAGGTAATACTTAACTTTTCGGCAGCTGCATTTTCTAATGACCGACTAGCTAATTTCCACTGTTAAGTCGAGTTACTTTTGCAAATTACACTTTAATGAAACTTTCCACCTTTATATCCCGCCCGTTCACAAAGCTCGCTCCCCGCTCCCGCTCTTACCATCCAGCCACCCTTATCAGGTTTGCATTTGCTCCACTGCTCATAAATTCATAATTAAATAGCGAACTACCGGCTTTCCTCGTAACTGAGCTAAATTTTATTTTATTTCTCCCCCCTTCGCTCCCCTCCTAGCTAGATCCAATTCCAAGCGAAATTACAAAGATGAACCGTTTAAATGTATACTAGGTTATTTAAAACTCAATTTCTTCGGATGCTGCGCTTGTAATGATACAAAGTAATGCTTGTAGTTCAGTTGTTTGACTTTGTAGAGTTTATAGCTTCATTTAGCAGATTGAGCGTGGTTTGAGTTTGTTACTATTGTGGGAAATTATAAACCTCGCCTATGACTTAAAAAGTTATGTGTGGATTTGGCATCGCTCATAAAAACATCGTAAGGAAACGGCATATCCAAGAACCACAGCATTCAAAGGCTCGTGACATTACCAAGCCGCACTGGGCCAGCGTGGTAGATTACGGACCATAATCTCTCTCTGAGGGAAGGCCAGAGTCCCAGCAGTAGGGACGGCTGATGATGATTGATTTCATGACCGTGTATTTGCCGTTTTTGGAAGCCCATGTGGAGCGATGACTTGCGCCGAGTGGCTGGCAGTGGTGGATGAGAGGAGCCGAAGACCGGGCTCCAGTGGCATACTTTATGAGAAGCCTGTGTCTAGCAGTGGACTGACGCAGGCTGATGATGATGATGATGATATTTTCCGGAACAGGACTCATGTTCACTTCTCTTCGATCACAGGTTAGTTACTGTTTGAGGTGGACTGGGAACTGGCTCTTAATTGAAGCTGCCCAAAAACACCAGACTGGTAGCAAATCCTTCAGAAGGCTCAATGCTATTGCGGAAAATGGCTAGAACGCAAAAACTTCTCCTTTTTTCGTCTGTGAAAAAAAGAATTTAACTAGTTTCGTAATGGCAAGTGACAGTTCAATTCAAGCTCCAAATTCTAATTCAATTCAAAGCTACTTCACGCATCACCTCTCGCATTAAATCTGTAACATCGTAATTATATCGTTTCAATATAGTTCAGATACCGTCTCGGTCAGTGACCCCGGGGCGGGGGGAGTGGGGGGAGGAGGGAGTGTCACAGGATGTCATCGCAACAATGCCTCTCTAGGGTATTAGGTTCGGTTCCTGGTTGGGTAATAGCGAATAATAGCGATGTATTTATTAGCGCTTTGAACATTCCGCTAATACTAAACGCTTGGTGTTGTATTTTGCAATTTATCATCGTTATTTAGTGACTTATACTACCTAAATGTCAAACAAGTGATAATGATTAGTGAAAATTTGCAATAAAAAAATACCTGCCGGGCGTTTTTTGTCTGTTCTTTTGCCGGCGTAAGGAGGTTGGAACAGGCGTAACTAGTTTTATGTTTGACGTTTTAAAGTGATCACAATGTATCTGTTGAATAAAAACAATTGAATTAAGAATTCCGTCGAGTGACTGACAGTAGTTGGATGAGAAGCGCCGAAGACCGGGCTCAGACGCGTACCTTGGGAGAGGCCTATGTCCAGCAGTGGGCTGATGCAGGTTGATGATGATGATGAATCTTAGTTTATTGACCGGCGCGCCCCTAATGATGATAATTAAGAAAGAAACACAACGATTGTGCGAATTAACAAACGAATGATTATTCGGCATGAAAGCCTCGGTCTTCACAAAGGCTTCGTGGAAATTAAATCAAGCCACTAACGATCGGTCCCTAAGCGCCCGAAATAGTTTTAAAACTTAATTTGGCCCCGAATACTTTGGTTATTATTTCGAATCAGGGATAGCGCGTGGGGAATGCCAGTGACCACAGTAAAGGATTTCCAAATTACACGATGTCTGCAAATACAGGATAGGCCAGAAGTAACTGACTATTTCAAATTGACATAGCTTTGTGAATTAAAATGGTGTTGATATAATTTTTGATCAACAATAAAGTAAGATAGCACCAATGTACCCTCGCTCTTTAATCAACAAAAAAAACGAATTCGTATGCTGACCGACATAGGTCCAACAGAAGTCTGAAAACCGTAGTAAAAACGTTTGCCCGGTTTTTTTCTTCTGTTCTTCATGGTTTCACACTTTGTCAAGTATTAAACGTATCAAATTTTAAAGATGATGATAATGATGAGATTTTACCGTGACTGAGGTCAAATAATAGTCCCCTTTGTATTAAAGTAAAGTTGGTAGTGAAATTTTAATGTGTAATCTTAGTTCAATAATAAACCCCAAAAAGCTTTTAAATCTAAAATTAAAAACCTCGTCAGATCACCTTACAAGCTTTAATCCACGAAAAAAAACGCACACACGCCCTTGAGCCCAGTAACTTTCGTTCCTAAACCCGTTCGCAGGAATCCTGAACGTATGCAACTGGCATGCCGGCTTTCTGCCAAGATCACGCGCAGGACTTGGCATTACAATAAATAATATGTAAATACGATGAGTGTGCGCCCGCGCCGTCATCCAGTACTATGGCGTCGGCCTGCCGGGCGCACGCGCCGCCCGCGCCGCCATCTTGAAAAAACAAAAACAATTCTAATTTTTAATCTATCACGTGTAGCGTGATAGATCGCGAGTGCAATTCGGACCGTTTACTTTTTAATTTTTACTTCTTTTTATCGTGAAGCGATTTACGTTCCGTTTCATTAAGTGATTTTGTTTGTTTATTTATGAAGGGTGTTTAACAGTGATGTAAGGATTTAATGTGCTTGTATTTGTTTGTCGGTTCGATTTCTAATAGGTTTATCGTGTTACGTTGTAACTGTTATCTTGTAATGGGTATCGTGTGTCGTGTACTTGTAGAGTTGTAATCTGAGCTTCGGTTGGAGCTTGGGATTTTACTTTGATGTTACTAACGGAAGTAATGGAATAAAAAATGACGAGAAGGACTCCGAGATTAAGCTCAAAATTAGGCCAAACCATTTTTCTGTGTAATTAATAAATATGATAGGAAAATAGGTAAAAGGCCGAAGTAGAAAAATTATATAGATTGAAAAAAATATGCATAATCTTTAGGGTACGACCATTTTTCTCCAGATCTATAAATAACAAAAACTTAATAATACCAACAACATAATTTAAAAAGTATAATACCCAGAGAGCCTTTAGAGTACTCATTTAGAAAACTCCCTTGACTATATTATGCGATAATTTTTAAAACTGGTCGTTACTCTAAGATCTGCATAAGATACCCTCTCTGTAGCCTGTCGGGCAAAGCTGTTGAGACCAGACCCTTAACTGTTGAAAGTATGGTATGGTATGCAAATGAAAGCTTTGAAAACCTACATGCCAGTCTAAAAACACTGACAGAATCTTATAAATGTGGACTCTAGATACAGAACCTCTGGATTTAACATTAAAGTAGGTTTCTCTGAGACATTTATGTCTATGTTTGAGATATCAAGTAACATGGGTTTGCAGCACCTAGACACAGAATAAATCCTTGCAGATTTTTATATTGCGGCTACGTCTGGAGTTTTACGTTTTCACGCGGATTTTATGCATGTTCTTGGAATAAAATTAAACGTTCATTCAAATTGGTTCAGCTGCATTATCGTGATTCGAGTCAGCTTTCAAATAAACTAGGATTTTAGTAAGAACCAGAGAAATCAAAGGGACATGAAGTCGGTTTTTTTTTTTGTTTAAAATTATGCACTGAACTGTACTGAAAAAACAAACGAAAGGAAATAAAGCGTATTTTTGGAAGGATAAAATATTTTCAAATTAAATTTTCGTTCTATAAAAACCATTTTTTTTCCTTGGTGCGTGCGCGGACCCTTAGTCGATCCGGACCCTTAGCCCTTAGTGCGGGTCACTTAGGCTCTACCTACTCTGCCTATTGGTTAATTCGGTCCTGAGGAAAGCTAGCTCACTTGTGAGTCTTTTATATACATTATAGGCTTGCCAACTGTCCCGGATTATCCGGGACATCCCGCTTCTGGAGATAATTTGATCCATCCCACTAAATGCCCTCTGTTATCGAGATAAGCTAAGGTAAGATGCAAACGTTTCTTTTGCTACAATCGTTAACGCCTTAGCGTACGCGAACAAAAAAGGTTGGTTGGTAACCAAGATGAAACGAGTAGGTAAACCGAACGCTCATTCTAACATATAAAACAGTTTTTAGTCAGTGGTGATCATTTATAAATAAAAATTAAATATAAATAAATGTCAAAATCAGAATAATGATTAACATTGAATTAGACTTTTTTGGCGGCAATCGAATAATCAACGTGAAAATTTTGTTTTTATTTCCAAAACTTGTGTTTCTTCGAGTGATAATGTGTAATATTGGTGGATTATTAACCATTATGTGTTCGTTAATGTGTACGAGTGTGGGAAATTAAAATAAAGTTGTGAAAGTGTCTCTTCTAATTGCTCCAAAAAAGTCCGTGTAAAGTTTAAGTAAAGCGCCACTACTTTACTTAAACACTATCCTCATCCCATCATCTCATCATCATCATTTAAACTTGATTCAACTCCCTGAGTTTGAAATATTTTATACTTGACACTGGCAAATACACTAATCCTGTGACGCCATAACAAAACAAAAAAAAAAAACGTTGAATTAAAATGTCATTCCCATATATTTTTTTGTTTTCTTGCTTTTTTTTTATTGCGTTAGTTTACGGCCCATCCTCTCTCTATGAGAAGAGGTCAGTGTCACAGCAGTGGAAACGTAAAAGGCTGATGATAATGAATAGTGGTAACCCTCACCCCTCACTTTTAGAGCCAGTCCCCAATCCAGGTGTAGCGTGGCACCACCTTCGACCACATCGTCACTTAACACCAGGTAACTTGTGCTCAAACGCTAAACTGTCAGTAGAAATAAAAATGAGAAGGAAAGTTACTTATAAACTGATGATTCTAACACAAGAATTATGATAGTCAATAGACAGACCGATAAGGTGTTTATCTTTCACTTTATGGAGTCAGAAATGCAGTTACGTGTATAGTAGGTTAATATGACAGATAATTTAAAAACTATTGATAAAATAATTGAAATGTTATTAATATAAATATAATAATTTATCTCAGGGTTGAGAAATTGAGGTGCAGAGAGGTCATTGAACTTTGAAATCGGTATTTTTAACTGCGAGTTACCATTTGGCGTACCTAATGGCTGTCTAATTACCTAATTACCAGTGAGGTACTTAGACTACTTATGGACAGATACGATTACAGGCTGTCTGTTTGTCTTTTAGCCTGTTACCTTTTCACACATAAATCTTATTGGTTAAAATTAGCGAACATAATCATATAGACGGAGTCATTTTGTGAAATTATCATTGAGAAAGTCACATATCATGCCATGTCTAGCCAGCGCCATCTATCGACTGTTGTAGAACTAACTTTCTTCAGCTGTCAGTTAACTTCTCATTCAGTGAAACATGTAGAAAGACACGTTGAACTATGAAGTGCGTAATCTGTGAGTGACGAAAACGTTAACCGTGCCTGACTCACTTTTGTAGTTTATATTGCATTTCCGCTCTCGATACACCGTAGGCCGTAGGTACTGTACTATACGTACCTACATGCTATTTATCCATCAATCGGTATACCCCATGCAAGGGCTGTAGTTAGGATTTCACTTAGAAGGGGCAAAGTACAAAATAAGTTTTTTTCAATATCTTATGTGTAATTATATCTGTTTACATCAGTGTATTATACAAACATTCTAATGAAATATTAGCAAATTTTGATTATTGTTTGGCAATAATAAGTATGCAAAAAAACACATTAAAAAAAACGAACTGGTTTTACTGTCAAGTCCCAGTTTTGAGTTGTTTTTTATTGTAGTTTGAAATAACTAAACAAAAAAACAAAATTAGGTACAAAAAATAACTACTTACTTACTGAGATAGGTATCATGAATGATAATTTCGATCTGATAAGAGGCTTTGGCCACCATGAAAATCCTTCGAAAAAAAGAAGTGAAAGTATATTTATTGCTTTGTCTTTCTTAAACGCGGCAACGGATTTGCAATATTTTGCGGATATTTTTGTTGGTGAGTCGGAAAACAACATAGGTTACTTATTGTCCCAAAACAATGACTGGTTTTCCAGGAAATCTCCACGTGTTTTAAACCGTGAAAGACAGATAGCATTTAAAAAAAATACAATAAAGACTCAAAATAATATTTAATTACATACATATTTTAAAAATGTGGGCAAGTGCCCACCACTGGTCCGGCCCTGCCCCATACCATTCACAACATATAAGTACTATAAAATCACCATTCATGCGTGTACGAGGGGCTCGAAATAGCAGCAACAATGAATGGCCGGCACTTAACATTTTACTGCGCTATTTCTTTAATGATCTTACTTAGAAGAGGACTTTTTAGTGTATTGGGTACCGTTTACTACTCTTTTTATAATCGAGTTGAGTGGTCGATTTAAAAAACAATCGATTTTAATGTTCGCGAGTTAGTGAAGTTGCAAGTTGCCACTAAATCTGGTGCTAGTGCTGCGAACTGCTGTAGTCTGCTCAAATAAAGCAAAAGTTTATAAAGCTACAACCCTACGATGAAAGTAAACAATCTACATGGATACTTAACTACAAAGTTACATACATAAACTGCTAAAGACATAACCCTGACTTTTAGCTTTTCCCCAGTCGGGTTAGATGTGAAATTAAGAAAATGTCATGTCATTTTTTAGACGACTGGTAAATCCATACTAAAAATAAATAATAAAATATCTATTAATAACATATTTTTCTTTTTTTTTTAATAAAACTTAATTTATACATCCAATCCAAGCAGGAAAACTATAAGCTTCGTAAATGGATCCCATAGATTAATAAGAGAAAAAAAACTAAACCACTATAACCACAAAATTAAATTAAACATCCACAAAATAAGAATCTAACATTAAAATTAATATTTTTCTAAAATTGTATTTCAATTTCAACTGCGTCCCTATTCCAACATTCTTGCAATCGGTCCCCCGTCCCACTTCTAAGATTTCGCGCGCTTCCTTGCATCCTTCGAGGCAGGCGCGCATACAAAACAGTAGTCCGCCAACCCGCCATGCCGCCACGCCGCCATCTTTATTCAGCGCACACTCGTGTCAGATGTCAAACGATTTTATTTTCACTAGTTTTCGAGAGAAATTCACTTTCTGGCCAGTACGCGGAAATACGTCCTATTTTTATTACGTGAAACGGAACGCATTGAGAAACTGTGTCTGCCTGTCTGCTTGAAAAGGATGTCTGTGGTACAGATTGATGAGTGCTCTAATTTTACAACTAATAAAAACTTTACATAGCGTCTATCTATAATTACTTTATTGATAGGAGGTAAGTAAATATTTGGTCTATTAATGTTTCTCGTCGTTTTGTTGGATTGTTATTATGTCATACCTAATAGGTTTATGTTATAATTTTTTTTTTACTACCTATGTACAATTTTCAAGAATTTTCTTTATTTTACGGAACAGACTGGCAAAAAAGCAGATGACCTGCTTGATAGTGATCGGACACAAATAAAAAAAAAAATTGGTTGTCTGTAAAGTCGGTTTACTGACAATAGTTGAACGTGACAACGTTGATTGGCCAATTGTGCTTCTTTGTCGCTCGTTCCGCGCTCTCGCTTGCACTTCAAGCCTTACATGGAACGCCTCAGAGCGAGGTAACGCCGCAGAGCGAGGTAACGCCGCATGAGTCATGTTTTTTCGTGCGTGCAGCCGGCTCTATCGAATTATAAACGTTGTCACATCAAAAAATAGTTTCTGGTTAAGTTACAAGATCGAATTTTTTTTTTATTTGTACATAATAGTCTCCTGAAGCGCAGGGTGCTGAGATTCTCGTTGGAACAAGGGAAAAGCTTATACATTACAAAAGGAACAAAAAACTTGACTGCGTCAAAATAAAGTAGGTACTAGGTCACTCCCACAATGAAGATGACACTAATGACACCTCAATGTGAAAATCCGTCAAGCCATTTAGGCTACAGGCGGTGCCAAAGAAATATTATACATACATACATACACTTGAAAAACATGACCCTCCTTCTTTCGCAGTACGGTAAAAAGGCCCGATTCGCTTAGCATACGCATGCATACACCAAGTGTATGCAAACACTTGGGCACTCGGGTGTCTTTTTGCATGCCTGTAAGACGCGCCGAGACTGATTTAGATCGGTGGAATGTAGACATACCAACATAATACACCTGTTTTATATGTGTCGATAGGAATGAGCAAATTGTATGTCTTTCCAAAAATGTTTTGTGTTGCAATGAAGAAATCACTACATTTTTATTAGTACGTATAATGGATCCTCAGTCCAAGATGATGCTATCTACTTATGATATTATACATATGTACATGATATTATGATATTATATTACAATATCAGTAGCGACCCGCCCCGGCATCGCACGGGTATATACAAATATAAGGTGTGTCTGAGTTCACACAAAAAACCCATAGAAAAAAGCACTATTAGTGTTTCCAGAATTTTACCAAAAAGGCTTTTTATTTTCAACGTGAATGCGCTTGAGTTAAGGCTAACGTCAACCGCCACTGTGAATGCCGTTGTCAAATGTCGTGGCCACACTTATTTCAAACGTCAATCGTCGCGCTATTTAACGGCATTTCCGACTTTTTTGGCGGCAATTGAGTTGTCAACGTGAAAATTTTGTTTTTATTTCCAAAACTTATGTTTCTTCGAGTGATAATGTGTAATATTGGTGGATTATTAACCATTATGTGTTCGTTAATGTGTACGAGTGTGGGAAATTGAAATAAAGTTGTGAAAGTGACTTTTCTCGTTGCTCCAAAAAAGTCCGTGTAAAGTTTAAGTAAAGCGCCACTACTTTACTTAAACACTATCCTCATCCCATCATCTCGTCATCATCATCATTCAACTCTGAGTGTGAAATATTTTATACTTGACGCTGGCAAATGCACTAATCGTGTGACGCCATCAAAACAAAAAAAAAACGGAATTTCTCGTAAGTGTCGCCCCAGTATCACATTTACATATTACCTTCCTACAACATAGAGCTTTGATAAATTTGAAAACGGCCATCCTATAAGGTGTCTAGTTTGAAAATGTTAGGATTGTAGTTTACCTTACGTTTATAGGCAGTCTTCCGTAATGATTGATACCTTAGACCTAGACAAGACCTATATATAGGTCTAAGTAGAAATAATTACTTAGAACGGAAGCTACATAGCTATTAAACTACATAAAAAAAAAAATCAAAAATCTTTATTTGTCAGAATATTGTGCTTATGATGATAGTAGTAGTGAGTACAGAGTTTCAAATATTCTACCGTTTCCGGTGTACAAATATTATATTTCCTTTCATGCAATGTCAAAAGGAAATAAGAAAATAATAATAATAAAATAAGAGATAATAATAATAGAAAATGTCAATGTCGATAGCAGGAGATGTATTAAGAAATCATCTTGGAAATTACATTTACATTTATTTATTCATACATACCTATCTATTAAAAAAATTAAGCTATCATAGCTTAGTTTTAGAGGCAGCGGCTTGCAACAAGAAGATCACATAGGTTCGAATTTTGCAATGAGTTTGAACTTTCCCTGAAGGAGAACATCGTGATGAAACTAAAGCTTGCTTAAGCATCTCTTAGCGTGTTCTAGCATTCATACTATAGAATGAGTTCTCAATCCAGGCGTAGCGTGGCGCCACTGTCGACTACATTGACTTGTGATCAAACACTACCCGGTCACCTTTCTTATATTTGTAGCGTTGGTAGTCACCTGAAATTAAGTGACGAGGTGGTCAAAAGTGGCGCCACGCTTTACCTGGACTGGGAACTGGTTCTCAAGTGAGGTTGTTGGAACACACCGATAGGTACCTTGCGACCGATTGCTAACCAGGCGAGCACTAGAAAATCTCTAAAAATACAACTGACTGATATTCTAAAAGACAGTTATTTCAAACACCGAATTTAACTCTACCCAATAGACCAATAGAGGCTAATATAGCAATTTAATCTAGCACGTTTTATACTGTAAACGCAAATAGAAGTTTGCCAAAGCTACGCAAACAAACCAAGCAATGGGCGATAAAAGTCTCAATTTCTCAATCGGCCTTATCCACAAGTGCCTAGACAAAGAATTAGTGCTTACTATTTCTAGATCTTGCACTTGGCAAACAAATCTAGCTCCATCCGTTACTGGTAGGTCTATTTTTAGTTACTGCTGAAATGTAGACTAGCTACCTAACTAGCTGGCTAGCTATGTAGTAGCTAGCTAGCTAGTTAGGTAGACTACTGGTACTGGTTGTAGACTTCAAGAGAGCTTTAAGGTGAAGGTACATCACGGACCTGCAAGCATGACGCTCACCATCAGGCGAGCGACTTGCTTATCTCGTCACTCAATTGTATAACAATATGATTGTGTGGGTGTTATTACTTATTATATTAAAATCCTACTAATGTTATAAATTTGTGTGTGAAAGTTTGTGTGCGTGAATGTCTGTTACCACGTACCACTGTCAATACTTTTTTTTTGTTAGCAATAGTCAAACATTTGTCCTCAGTGTCACCTGATGGTAGGTGATGACAAGGTCGATGATGGAGCATGCTTGCCTAGAAGATACTTCACTCTTGACTTGAAGACTCCCAAATTATACCAATCGGGAAATAACGACACCGGTAAAGTGTTCCACTCCTTCGCTACTAAACCGATTTTGATGAAATTTAGAATGCAGATAGCTATCCTGGATTAACACATAGGCTAATCTTTATTCCGGAAAAAGGTTCCTGCGGGATACAGGGAAGACGCGGGTGATACCGTGGGGCGCTAGAATTTAAATTGTATCTAAAAGTGAAACACTTTCGCATACCCTGTGTATCCAATGGCAATAAATCGCCACCAAGAAGCTCTCTCCTTTGAATATGGAATGCAGTTTATTTACATAACAAAAGCCCCCGACATAGCCTGTTTGAAGTTCATTTTAGTATGATAAAATATATTGAGTTTGTAAGCGTGATGAATCATGAAGTATTTACAGAGTCGTGCCTAAATCCAGGCTTAGGTACTCGAAGATGTGATCGAAGGTGGCGCCACGCGATACATATAGACTGGGAACAGTGAGCCTGCTGGAACACACCGATAGCTGCTGTGCTTAATTTTATTTTATTTTAGTATTTAGAGGGTAGCGTTTGACTACAAGTCACCTGATGTTAAGGACGATGTGGTCGAAGGTAACGCCACGTTACACCTGGACTGGGAACTGGCTCTGCCGGAACACACCGATAAGTGCTTGGCGACAGATTATAATGAAAGATTCTTGCTTAATGAAAGAAACTTAACTTTAGGCTATCTATAACTATCGAGGGGAGCAGTAAAGAATGTCCTACCACCAAGCTATTGTTTTAAGCGCGATGTTTTCCGTCACTGAAAGCTCAAGCTTGTTTTAGGATTGGAATCCAAAACCTTACGGGTTCTTAACTTGAGGGTAGTAGATAGACGAGCTCTAGATAATACAATACCACCAAGCTATAGTTCCATCACGATGTTTCTCTTCACCGAAAGCTCAAGATCGTTGCAGGATTCGAAGCCGCAACCTACGAGTTGCAAGATGACATAACCACTAAAATAAAAAAACCACCACCACCACTAAAATATCATTGTAACGTACATTGCTTTGAAATAGCATTGTGACAAAGAACGTTTTTTCATAGATGTTAATGAAAATCGAGCAGGTCGTTCAAATTATGGTTAGCGCCACGCCTGCTCCGGGCCTATTATAATGGCAAAGCCTCCTGAAACTTTTCACATTGTAGATAATCTGTTTGTTTGGCTTTGTGTTTTTTTAATACAATAGCCCTCGAAACCGGAAGTAGGTTGAGGTTTGAGTTTCCGGCCGTTTTATCTCGATTAGCAGTATTTTTAATAGCAGTAGAATCGTGTTAACATAAATTACATATATACATATAAATATATGGTGTAGAATTGGAACAACAAAATTATGTTTTAAAATGTTTACTTATTAACATTTTCAGTGTCATCTATCCATACTAATTTTGTAAATGTTCAAGTAACTCCATTTGTTTCTATGTTTGTTGGTTTGTTAAACAATGTTATTGAGTTACTTTTTGAATTTAAGCAGATCGAGTTGCCACTTTGACAAGTCGGCGGTGGTAAACGTCGACGTTTACGAAAAATTTAATCGTTTTCAAAACTTGTACTAGGGGTACTGTTGTCCGCGCAGGTGAAACCACGGAGAACAGCTAGTAGCATGTTTTTTTTTAACAATACCGTAATAAAGATGTTGCATAACATCTCTAAACATCAAGTGACATGTTAACGCAAACGCTACCCAGAAAATCACAATCTCAAATCTCACAGACATTTTCCATGAAAAAAAATTGAGTGCCAATTTCACCTACTGATTTAATTTGCAAGCACACACCTACATAGCGCAAGCTTAACAGCACATAAAGTCCTGAATCCTGCCAACTTATGTCACCGCTACCCCATACCCATTTAGATTTCTGGCTGTCTGAGCAAAGCATGACGAATCGCTGAGTATTTACGGCTCCATTACTCCTGGGCCCCATTTCGACGAGTTCAAAGCACTTGGCGAACGGCAAAAGAGGAGACACAAAACGAAAAACTCGGATGTGACGTAATTTGCGAGCTTGGTGTGTCGTTAATTTTGATTAAGCAAGACTAAATTAAGGTTTGCATCATGTTCACGCCGCTTTTTGTTCGAGCTCTTGCACTTTATTCGCAAAGGTCTTGCATGGAAGGCCCACAATATAATCACACACATAGTAATTAGAACTAGGAATTCCCTCATCATCATCATCAGCCGAAAGAAGGCCACTGCTGAACATAGGCCTCCCCTTTAAACGCCACCTTGAAGTAAATTTGATTTGCCTCAGAGATTTGGTATTTCATTGTACCTTATTCTTTACAGTAATGTGTTTTTTTTTTTTTTTTTTTTTTTGTTTTGTTATGGCGTCACACGATTAGTGCATTTGCCAGCGTCAACTATAAAATATTTCAGACTCAGAGTTGAACCAAGTTTAAATGATGATGGTGATGATGATGATGAGATGATGGTGATGATGATGATGAGATGATGGGATGAGGATAGTGTTTAAGTAAAGTAGTGGTGCTTTACTTAAACTTTACACGGACTTTTTTGGAGCAACTTGAAAAGTCACTTTCACAACTTTATTTCAATTTCCCACACTCGTACACATTAACGAACACATAATGGTTAATAATCCACCAATATTACACATTATCACTCGAAGAAACACAAGTTTTGGAAATAAAAACAAAATTTTCACGTTGACAATTCGATTGCCGCCAAAAAACAGTAATGTGTTTGTTTTATTTACATATTCTATAACAGTGCTTCCAATTATATTTTACTAGTTGCGCGCCGCGGTTTCACCCGCGTCTTTCAACGGGAACGGGGCTGACGAGCCCGCAATAACGTTTTTCCAAGATAAAAAGAATAAGCGTAAGAATAAGGGTATAAGCTATCTCCATTCCCAATTTCATCAAATTCGGTTCAGTAGTTACGGTGATACGTGGTAACAGACATTCACACACACATACAAACTTTCGTATTTATAATATTAGTAGGATTCATGATTCAACAATCGTGATAGTACCCATTACAAAACTATGATAAACTATTCTTACGTGCCATTTACTATCTGCAGTTAAAGTAAATAATAGAATCTGTACATTATGAAATAACAGTTACAAGCCATACGATGCCAAAGAAATACGTCAATACCTGGAAGAAAAACTTAGTTTTAAACGTGTTTTTAGTAAATTTAAATAGTGATTCAATAAAAAAGTGAATTTAAAAGTTATATAGAAAGGAACTATGCAGTGACAATTCAAATTAAAAACGTCCAAGTGCATAATCGTGTGTCATATCACAAATAACTTGGATCGCCATTTGGATCACGCGAAATTTTGTGTTTTCGGCAACATTACATCAGTTTAGTGTTTGAAACAGCGTTTTTGTGATAAAAGCAAAATCTTCAGTGTCATAGAAAAGTTTTGTGTCATAATAATTTGTGTGAAAAATGAAAATGCATCTGCAAAGCGACATTTCGTGCGAGATTGCGTACGGGGGGGCTTGCGGGATGGAGAAGGTGCAAGTCTCCGAGGAAGCTGAGATGCTGTACTACGAGCTTATCAGTGCCATGGAGGAGGAAGAGTCGGTAAGAGTCTAAAACTTAGTTATAAATCGTGCAGTAACTTTTGGTTGGCGATCCAAGTCTTTGAACGCAATCCAAGTATCTAAATCCAAGTGTTTAAACAAACTTAAACGAGACAAATGAATGCTAATGATTCTCCTGAAAATTATTTTACACTTTTATTAATATCGAATATTCAAAAGAAAAACAAATGCATTTGTTAGCGCGTTTTGCAATTATTTTACGCATAATGATGGGTTAAAATGTAACAGATTTTTGGTTATGAAATCGAATTTTAAATTCGTCTTTCAATAATAATGAAACAAGAAATTCGTTCGAAAAAAGCCAAAAGTCCGCTGTCGTTAATTTCCGGTTATTTAGTACCAACTTTTAACAAGAATTGAGCTAAAATATGCGGCGACCTAAATAACAAAAACCGTATTGTGTTATTAATCACCTATGACAAAGAAATTGATGAATTGCAAACTGGAAATAACGCGACCAGAGCAAATTGCCTACCGAGGACAGGTTTTGCGAACCGCTAATAGCCACAGGCCACTGACACCAGCTTTTGAATATATTAACCAGATATATAAACATGTATAAGACGTTTCGTTACACGTTTCGAATGGGGAGGCAAAGATTTTTAAAACAGGAAGTTTTTTCAAAACCTGCAAAATACCAATATAAAAGCTATTTAGATATGAAATGTCGTGGACTTTAAATCTATCTAGAGGATTTATTGAAGCCTACCTATTTTTGATACGTTACATCATCATCATCATTATCATCAGCAAGAGGAAGTCCACTGCTGAACATAGGCCTCCCCCTTTAAACGGCTATTAGCCATTTGCATCCATTGGCTCCCCGCGACTCTTACAATGTCGTCGGCTTGCCTAAGCCTTAAAAAAACAAAAAGGTCACGTGACGGCAACAGTTCTTTTAGGGCACAGGGCCAAACTAACTAGCATAGATGTATTGCTTATTCTGACCTATAAATAACAACATCTGTCGCTTAGATATGTCTTTTTGGAATAGAACTAAAATCAAAGCCTATTTTTGTGTACGAAAACAATACTGTTACGAATACAATATGATCTGTAATGCCTATTGATGCCATTTAGGCCTATTTCCTCTAAAAAAATCATAAAACACATTCTGGGTAACTGAAAACATTAATTTCAATTTGTTATCAAATATAGTAATAAAATAAAAATAAAATAAATAAATATCGGGGGCAATTCCACACAAATTGACCTAGCCCCAAATTAAGCTCGAAACTTGTGTTATGGGATATACATACTTATATAGAGAAATTAATACTTATATAGATAGAAATATCCAAGACTCAGGTACAAATATTCATGCTCATCACACATACATAAGTGGCTACATGAATAAATAATTTATTATAGTCAAGTTAAAGTCAACATTATAGGACACAACAATCAAACCAACTTCCTTACTCAAAAAAAAAACAGTAATAAGTAAAACAAGGAATTGATCAATAAATCAGTGTACCAAAGAATCAACTAAAGAAATTCAAATTACGTAATGAACGCACAAGAATGTCATTTAACTATCTCGACGTCGACGGTTTTGTCTAAACAATCGCATGACTCATGTACAACTCACGTATACTCGCACAATCGTGACAGACACGCGGAGACATTGTCCCTAGGTAGGGTTGTCTAAAATCAAAAATAGAAAAGGTGCCTAGAGATGAGAACACTTATCTTCTACTCATATTTATAAAAATAAATTGCTGTTCGTCAGTCTCGCTAAAACTCGAGAGTGGCTGGACCGATTTGGATAATTTTGATCTTGAAATATTTGTGGAAGTTCAGGGAAGGTTAAAAAGGTGACTTTTATTGGTGATACGAAGTTCGCCGGGTCAGCTAGTGAGTCATAAATAAAATCAAAATATACATATTTATTTAGTAGGATACATGTTGTGATCACTTCAAAACGTCAAACAGAAAACTAGCAACGCCTGCTCCAACCTCCTTACGCCGGCAAAAGGATAGACACGAAAAGCTCACGAGGTCATTTTTGGGCGTGATCACATTTACTTTATTCATATTACTAACTAGCTGTTCCCCGCAGTTTCACCCGCGTGTGCTACAGTTTATCGCGATTAAAAGTAGCCTATGTCTTTTGTCAGTCTCTAGACTATCGCTGTACTAAATTTCATTTAAATCTGTTCAGTAGTTTAGGCGTGAAAGCGAGACAGACATACAGAGTTACTTTCGCATTTATTATATTAAAATAAATAATAAATTAATAAATAATAATAATTAGTAGGGAAGTAGGAATTGATTGAATTGAAACTTTTATCATGTAACGGAAATCATTATCTAACTCCTCCGTGCCATAATTTGCCAACCCTATGACCAGCTGTTCGAAATTCAAATTTGACATTTCCTGCGCAGGAGAATACGACACTTACAAATTGGTGCGACGCCATATTGCTTCGAGCGCTTTTTAATTGACACTTTTGACAGGTGTGAGAATTGCTGTCAAAATAGGCACATTGTTGTGTTCTTTGTGACGTTAGAAATGTATTTCGAGGCATTTAATTTTAACAGTTAACAAGATATAATGTCTTTTTGTGAATAAGGTTTAAAACATTTTTTTTTATTACAATACTAGCTTGAAATGAAATGATAAAAAGTGTTTTTTGTCCTTCTCCAGGGTTTGAACTATCTCTACACTAAATTTCATCAAAATCGGTTCAGTGCTTTAATCGTAAATAGGGAACAAACAAGCAGAGTTACTTTCGCATGTATATTACGAGTATTAGTAGTGTAGATTTCGATTGATTAAAAATCTGTTAGTAATAAAAAAATAGTTGTAAATGTGATCGCGCCCGAAAAATGACCTGCCGGGTTTGTCTTGCCTGTTCTTTTCCGGTGTTAGGAGGTTAGAACAGGCTTAGCTAGTTTGCAATTTGACGTGGTGTTACATAACACGTTGTCGTATTCAATAAAATTAACAAATTTGGAAGTGTTTTTACCTGTCACCCAAACAGCCTTATAGCCTGTCAGAACTGCACTATTAGGCGAAACGTTACACCCTTTAACGTGCATTTCCCCGTTAGCGGCCGTCAGTTGTTAACTAGTGGTTAACTAATGGTATCGCCGCACAAGTGGTGCGACCAGGCCCGCCTGCGGTCGGTCGGTGCCGCTGGAAAACAGTATGGAAACTCCATTGAGACCCTTTTAAGAAATTCACAACAACACTATTGTAATTATTATTGACTGGTGACCTGTGAAACAGGAAATGTATGCTGCAAGCACCAGTCCTTGCAGGTTTGCAATAAATAAAATTGTCACCTAATTTCTTTAACCTTTTACCTTTGGAAGGAAATAAATGCATCATTAATTTATTTATTTTATTTTAATAATCGAGTTAAGCCTCCGATAGAACAGTCGATCATGCGGCCACCTTGCGTGAAAAAAGTAAGTTTTAACAATAAAAATAAAATTGTGAATGTGATTGCTCTCAAAAAATTACCTAGGTAGTTTTAAGTTTGACACATTAAAGTGGTCCTACTAAATAAATAAATTTTGATTTTAAAACCGCTGGGTTCTAGGACCATGAGAAAGAAAAAAATTGCTAGCCTATAAAATCATAATCTATAAGTTTTTTTAAATCGGTTTCAAATTGCTTCAGCTGTTAATTTATTTTTTTTTAAATCAAAAGAACGAAATATTTGAACTAAATCTTGAGTACTGACTACTTCAATACTCCCGTGCTATCGTTCTGCAATCGGCGCCTGCGATCGCGACCGGTCGCTAATCGCGAGTTTATGTCGCACGTGGGCGGCACAGTGCGTTGACTTGCCTCAGCCTGGTCTACCAGGGAAATGGATCAACGGGATCAGCCTGATGTGAAACTTGGAGGAATCTTTCAGACTTAGACCTCATTTACAAAGACTTGGAGATTAAGTAGAAATTTTGAACTAAAAACAAATTTGAATGAAAAAATGCAAAATTAAACATATTTATTGGTTGAAAAATATATTTAAAAGTTTGTTACATTTTTCTCCTGAATTCTAATTAACAGAAACTTACTAAAACTACCAGCTTACCTACTAAAAAGTATGAAAGGTACCCAAAGAGCCTTTTGGACAATTTTTTTATTACATTTTTTGCGATTTATGTTATTTTTCTACGGAAGTTATTTTACAAAAAAAAGGTTAAATTTCTATTATACCTAATCTGACTTATATAGAAAAAAATATAGGCTTCAATTCTTCCATTAATATGAACTGCCTTAAATTTTGCAAAATAAATCAATTAAATTTACAAATTTTTGCAATAGAACAATGGCTTAGAACGAAAACAATATGGGCTATCATAAAAAACACGTCTTAGTCAGCCCTTAAGCCTCCAGCCTTTAACAACCTATATCGCAGCTATAAAGCAGACCATTGTCGATTCTATCACTGTGTCATTAAGGCATAGTTTACTTCGCTGAAAATTGGCAGTTAAGCCCCTTTACGTCACTTTTAAAAGCCATATAAAACTGCAAGCGACAAAACAATGTACTCTATTTCAGGCCCTAAAGTAAAGGTTTATGGGCCATTTTGACTTGATTGTAGATTTTTATAGTTATCGGTTTAAACGCCATATGGTCAGAATGAGTGACGAACCTTTGATGTTTTTGGTGTAGATTTTTGTTGTTCGATGTTAAGGTGGATGATCCCAGAGCTCATCACGCTATGTTGTCAAGAGATGGCGCTGATGTCATTTTTTACCTAAATTATTTTTTTACGTCGAAAATAACAATCTTATTCGAACCAAACACTAAAGCGCGCGTTCTATAGCGTTACTCAATTGTAAATTACCCAAATCTTCATTAAATAAACTAATAAATTACTCGTAACGCTTCTCTTACTGCTGGTGTCACAAATTTACGTACTTACACACGCACACGTAGACATAAAGTATGTCATTAGAACGCATCTAAGGTGGTTGCTTGCGGTCCGCCTAGCAGCCCAGCGTCAATAGATGGCGTTGTTTCTAATTAACGCATCTTATTTTATTATGAATGAACAGGTGCATATTATTTTAATAATAATTATGTTTACCGGTAATGGCGTAATATGTTTTATGTATCCAACAATATTTCAGATGTGTTTTAGTTTTCAAAACACTTTTATTTGTGCCAAACAATATCGCGGCGGTAGTGGTGTATGGCAGCGATCTATTCACGCACACATAGAAAATGGTCTTGTTGTACACGAAACCATTTGCTAATTTCGTTCTTTCGTTTACTGTATAGGTTAGACCAGTGGTCAAACCTCTCAGTAGTTCTTTACTAATAACGAGGTTCCGAGTTCGATCCCTGCCTCAGATTTTTGATAATTTTCTTTGATTTGGATGAAATTTAGAATGGAGATGGCCTATACCCTTTATTACCTATACTCTCTACTCTCCTACCAATAAAGACATTGGCTATTGTAATACTTTATTATGAAACAATCAGGATTATTTATTATATATGTACATAGTATCAAAATAAAAAACAGTCAATCACCAATAGTCTTTTTATTTACACATTCTTAAAATATTCAATAATTCGCAATTCTTCGTCAATATAAAGTCCTGCTGGTCGCACAGTTTTTTTCATTTTTTCCATGAACTATGTTCTGGCCACAGACTTATTGTGTTGGCCATATGCCATGTTATTGGTCAGAACATTGTTTTTATACAAAATTCTTTTGACGTGGTTGTGGCATGGTGTTATCGCTTTTCGTTTACATATCTGCAACAAAGCTATAATTAAAGTATATTCTAATTTGTATCCCAACCTGGCCATACGAAAACCACGGATTTATGTCTACTAAACACTACTAAAGAAACAAACATGACTTTGAAAAACTAACCATTCCAAATCGGCTGGCTGGCCTGTCGCATTTATATGTAGTGTAAACATCATTTTCATGTTGCCCTATGGTCAGAAGTTCAATTCCTTTTATTTCCTCCGTTGTTTTTTGGAAGTCTCGAATTTTCGAGAGACATGCTTCTTTCAAATCTGTTTCCACAATTGGTTCATTTGGTTTAGTAGTTACGTTGATACGTGGTAACAAACATTCACACGCACAAATTTTTGCATTTATAATATTAGTAGAATAAAATTTCGTTTATTTCAAGGTGTCATTTACGAAGTAAATAAGCGTAGGAAAATTATATGTCATCATATTGTTTATTTCAAAGGTATTTGAATACACTTTCAGCAAGGGCAGTTGTAGAACAACGTCCTTGATCCTCCGAAAATTAGATTTGTGGTGACAGCCAGTTAGCAGGGCTTTTCCGGTTATACAAAGGTACTATGTGGCAGGGCTGTTGCTGGCCTCAGCTGGCGTAGTGGTGCACGATTGTATCTGCTGATTTCCATCAATAATTTTCCAACGTTGATCAACCTTTTTTACAGAGTAAAACTATAAACAACAACTTGCCTAGCAACGTAGCAACTAGTCAAAAATGCATTTTACGTGAATGACGTAACCAAAAAACTCATAGAACAGTCTGATTAGTTTATACTAGCTGCACCCCGCAGTTTCACCCGCGTGTCCTACAGTTTATCGATATTTTTTTTCCATAAAACTATTGTAGTAAAAGAAACACTAAATATTAAGTGAAGCTTACCACTTACCACACATACACATACATTAGTGAAAACCGCACCCTAATCGGTTAAGCCGTTTCTGGAATTAGCGCGCACAAACGCACAGACAAACAGACATACAGTCAAACAGACAAAAATTCCATTTATCATTGTTTTGGGTTCTATTGCGTTGATGATAAAGACCCCCAATAATAGCTTTTCTCATTTATCTTTCACTAGTTTTCAGCCGCGGTTTCACCCGCGTCTTCCCGTTATCCCACAGGAACCTTTTTCCGGGATAAAAAGTAGCTATAAGCTATTTCCATTCCAGTAGTTACGGTGATACGTGGCAACAAACATTCACACACACAAACTTTCGCATTTATAATATTAGTAGGAAAGGATAGGATGTACAGACAGCGATCAGTCACAGTTTTATTATATGTATAGGTAAATAAATTTTTATTGTAAATGTGGATGTGGATTTGGATTCCGTCTTCTTTACCGCTTAGACTGTTTTATTGAAAAATATACCTTATTCCGATTGATAACAATATGTATAGTATTACATTGATAGATATCGGTTGATTTCGGTTTTTTCTTTGACGTTTATGATTTGAAGCGATGATAGCTCAATCGGTTGCGCATTGAACTTCCGTGCTGCACAGCACATGTTCAAATACCAACAATAGGTATGAGGTTTCGGTGAAGAAAAATATCGTGCCAAACCACAACATGGTGGCTTATTATGTAATATTTGAGACTTTAGATCAGATACCTACCTAGTAGATAAGACACTCATTAGCCCAGTAACTTCGCTAGCTACTTATGTTGTAGTTAGTACCTTACCTACCATACCTTTACCTACCAAATATTTATTTGATAATGCGGTAGTGCGGTACCAACACACTGGGTATCAAATATAGGGGTGTGACTTGAAAGGGAAAAAATCGATTAAGAAATAATCGATTTTTATCTCTTTAGATTAAATCGATTTGTAAAAACGATTCGATTATTTTTTACTTAATAATCGATTTTTTACAAATCGATTATTTTTCGATTTGTTTTACAAATCGATTATTTTTCAATTTTGTACAAATAGATTATTGTTTGAATTTTTACTAAGTGATTGTTTTTATTTATATAATCGATTTGTAAAAAACAATTATTTAAATAAAAATAATCGATTTGTAATATAATCATCGACTTTTTAAAAATCGATAAAAAAAAGATCGATTAATATAAAAATCGATTATTTTGTTCACATCCCTAAACTATTTTAGCTAGGTAGGTACATACCTACCACCGTGGTAGGCGACCTCTTGCAAGGGCGATCTACCATTTCTAGTTCTACCGCCAAGTACCTAACTAACTATTTTATCAATAGTAGGTATCCATCTACGTAGACCGTATGTATTTAGATTTACGTTCTAATGTAAGTATGTTGTCAGCTGCCTGGTTACCATAATACATACAAGTCGGATGGCCGTGTGAGAAACTATCGCAAGATATATATTTACTTTACTTATTTATTAACTTATTTTCCTACTTTGATTACCTGGGCGAAATTCTATCACTTAGGTTATCAAAGTGGATTAGACCTCCACGACCTTGACTACCAACCCGTTTCGATTTACGTCTTCGGAACGGAAAGTAAAAATTGCCCCAAAATCAACAAAATCGTTCATGCACGACTTGGCAAGTCGAAATATCGTGGCGAGCGAGACAGAAAATCATTCTTCACTAGTCACGCCCGATCTTGCAACGTCGCATAATTTTTAGCTATTGACAAACTATAATTTCTTCTGTGACGCTTCAACGTTGTCGTATGCCACCATTCGCTCACTGCACAAGGTCTACATCTAAATAGTTCATCGAAATTCAGATAGATGGCAGGTTAAAATCACCTAATTCAAGTCCGTCAACTTCAGTGCCACTCACGCACACATGTGTATAATAATACGATTTTTCCGATGTAAAATTACATGGAAAACATAATTTTTGTAAGAGAAACTGATAGTTCGCGAATGGGTAATTAATTGAACAATTTAAGAAAATTTTCAAACTTCATTAGAATAGTTCGCGTGATCCATATCGCCCTTCTTGAGTTTGTATGGGAAATTGCACGAGCCCATTCACCTTAAAGGTTTTTTTTTGAGACCTACAGCGAATTGATAAATAAAAAAACTAAAACCAAAACTAAACATATTTCTATAGACGAAGGTAATTTACTGCATGGATGGTAGGCAGCACTAGGCACATCACTATTTTGCTATTTATTTCCTGTTGATTAAGTCGTTGGTTGATAAAGTTTACCTTTGTTCCTTAGATTGTGATTATGATTATGACGTAATATCCATATTTTTTGTGATATTCACTTTCGGCCGATTTCAATAATAAAGAACAATTGATTTGTTTTGATATGTAATTTTTTTACAAAATAGTTATTTGAAATTATCTTCATGTCAGTGACGTCATCAAAAGCGGCTTCAACGAAAGACTAGCGCTAATCAAACGAGCAGCACAACGCTGAGTTGAGGCCGGTTTGCAACAATACATTTTCTTTTTTTCTTATTTCTACATAATGTATTTGTCTTGTATAATATATTGCAAATAAATGATTCTTATTCTTAAAATGTATCGCTAGCGCCATTTGTCCACGGTTTAGGAACAACGTTTTTTACACTGTCAGACTGTCCCATTGAAAATACAAGTATTTCACTCAAAGTCACATTTTATAAGGCAGGACATATCGCCCACTTTTGTGGAGGCAGTCTAGTTTTTATAAGAAGACCCGTTGGTTTACTATCTTGTGAAGTTGTACGTTGTAAATGGTAATGAAGGACGTTGGCTCGTGAGGTAACGGTCAATGGCTTTTTGCTACGATATAGCTGTTACCTGCACTTGCACTACCTACAATAATCACTGTAAGAACAAATTACTATTTGTTTACATGCCGCGTCCTGCGGTGCACCGAGTTTGTGGTAGGGATGAGCGATATCGATACGAATGTCGGTTGCTTGATATCGATACTACGATATTATCGACTGCAGGTTATCCATGTATGCCTATGTGTGTGTGTGTAACTCTTTAAATGCGTGCATAATTTTAGCCCATGCGTACTTAATTATAACCTACCCTACCGTAGGGAACAGCCGGTAAAAACAGTACGACATGACAGGGGTGACTGATTAAATGAAAATTAATGAGTTATTGTTATTTTTACTAATAGTAGCTCTGATATAGCTTTTTATCTGACGTAAGTTAGCGTAACTATACAATTCTAAGATTGTATTTTAATAGTTGTACACTTTATAGTAGTGTTCGTTTTTCTTCGTTAGAAATATCGATATAACGATAGTTATCACTCAATAACACTCACCCCTAGTTTGTGGATCATGTTAGATTAGTAGCCAGCTCTAGTGTCGAAGTTTTTAAGAAAGCGTACGACATAACCTGACTACTGCCATCCTGACATACTAAGGGCCGGTTCCAATAACCGATCTATCCACGGTTTGACATAAATTTGACATTACTTCTATGGAGCTTATATGTCAAATTTCCATCTCCACTAGGGCAAATCGTGGATAGATCGGTTATGACAACAACCGGGACCGATCACGGAAAAGCTCAGTTATAAATCCCGCAAGTGGTTACCCAAACAAGCTCTGCTACGAGCGCTTTAATTATTTCAAATCGAGATATATCGAGACATCCATAATCGAATAATTTCAATAATATATTCCAAAAACCCCCACCACTATTCATTACCATTAATGAGGTTACCTGTCTAGCAACGTGTGGACAGCAAAGGCCTATCTGTGCCCAAACAAAACAGAAATGTAGCAGCACTTGTAAACAGGAAGTAAGAATTACTCTTTTATGTTTGAAAAGTAAACATAAAGTTCAAGGACATTGTACTCAAGTGAATACAATGAATAATGAAGTAGTATTCGATGTTGTGTGGGTATCGATTCCAGTAATGCAACTTGCCTATTTTGGAGCTATGTATATCTAGCTCTTTTTCAACTTGTTTAGCTTTTAAAATGATTATCTAGCCCTAAATGTAGCCTTTAATTTATAAGAGTTGAATTTTGGAATGTTATCTTTAAATTGTGCTATTTCGAGTATCGAATGACTTATATCTTATATGTTAAATAACTGTGATTTTATAACCATTGTTTTGTGTTGGAAAACATTTTAAACTTCTTAAAACGAGATGGCTTTTTTCTGATCGTTATAAACGTGAAACTACTTAACTTTGTTATTTTTGTGAATAATGTAATCTTATCCGAAATTCTGTATTTTTCTTAGTAAACAGTAGGTAATTTTTGTCTATGTATGTAAAAATTTAAATATTAAGAAGGTTCTTTTGATTATTGATAAAATTATCAATTTAGCCCTGTATCTAATTTTGGCTTAAGCCTAGTCTTTTATTTATTCGATCTAGCCCAAATACTTGATGCCAAGATAGCAACACTGGCTAAATTCATGCGCCCACTGTCCGCCAACTATTACCCACGGTCGGGGTTGATGACCACCAGTTAAGTGGTGTAAATAAACCTACATTGTAAGCGTTTGGTTAAACAAAGTAAACTGTGGTTCTCATTGATGAAAATACGATCTTGACCTTTTTAACTACGATGCGTGGAAGTATAACCGTAGCAACAGTGACAGAAATGTTGAAAGTTAACCGTTTGGCTTGGTATGGACTTGTTATGAGGAGGGATGAAACTCATATTACCAAGAGAGTGATGAATATGAATGTTGATGGATTGAAGAGAAAAGGAGGGTCAAAAAAAATGTGGATGAATTGAATGGTGACTGAAGTGATGACAAGGGAGAGTTAAAGAATGATCCATTCTACGCTAACCTCAAATAGATGGGACTAGGAAAAGAAACAGAAGATGTATACGATTATAAAAATAAGAAATCAATGCAATGATAATTGACTGATATCTTCTCTACTTTAACCTCGGTTAAAGAAAATAGGCGACGATGTCATAAAAGTTTACGAGGTAGTGGCAACACCCACGAAAGTTGCCCCTAAAGTTAGATAACAAATCATAAACTATAACGCAAGATAGTTGCCATAATCTCAACCGTGACTATCTACCATAAGGTTTCATGTGTCTCTGGAGACGATGTTTTTAGGTTGGAACTCTTAGGAAAGATCACATTATTCTGCTTCTAAAATAAAATTTGAAAATGAAATTACTAATAATTCTGGTTTCATCCACATATCAAGTCTTTAAAACACTCGCTATATATAGCAAAACATCTCAACTATCACCTGAACAAAACTAATACAGACAAACCATACATTTGTAAACTAAAATTGTAACAAACTAATTTTATACTTTGCAAAATTAAGTTTCAAGCCATTTACATTGTGTCTGTACTCTCATTCTACACTAAATGCGGGATGTTATCGGCCCGGGCCATCTAGAACAAGGCCCGGGTGTGTCATACTCGTACCCGATAACCGGGCCGGACTCTCTAAAAACCCGGTTGTACCGTTATCCCAGTTATCCGGGCTAAAAATCTCTCGCATTGTGCGTTTGACGTTTAGGGGAGGCAGCGCTATTTTTGGAGCCATCGTTTATTTTCTACGATTTATATTTATGTTATTATTGCTAGTTATCTTTAACGATGTTCTTGTGAATTGCGAAATGTTTTTCAAGGATTCTGCAGTGTTTTGGAGTGATAATTATGTTTTTGTAAAACTTAAAACTTTCTCTAACGTGTATCACAGGATAGTAATTTTGCAAAATGGGTCCTTTTCTATGTCTAAGAGATTTTGATTCCCTAGCAGTGGGAAGGTGTTAGGTATCTGATGATGTGGATACCATATTTTTTTAATCAACACTTTTCCCAAAATTACACCTAGTTTGTGTAGTAATTTTAATTGTGACAATATTTAATGCTAGCTGTGTTTCACCCTCATTGTTCATTGCGATAAAAAGTATCCTATGTCCATCCGTATGGCGAGCAAAGCGTGGAGTCTGCATAATGTTTTTCTATACTCCTAAAAGAGGTAAACTTTGTGAGCTTGGATACTCATCCGATATTAAAATACTGATCCTCTCCTGAGTGTCTATTGTAATAAAAACCTATAGAAAGTTCCACCCCAGTCAAACCATGGAGTACGGACTACGGAACAACTCGTTATTATTTGAAGTTAATGATTAGGTATAATTAATTATTATAGGTACACACATTCATGTGAATAGGTACTTATCTACGCGTGCGTGCCGTTATTAGCAGATCGGATACAAGATATCGGATGATAACCGGGCGGCCATCTTGTCCGGATATAAAGTTAAGTGAAATAATTGTAGGTAGGTATGCACGTGTTATTAAAGAAGGAAATGAAGTATTTCTTTTGATAGTAGGTATGTAAGTTTGTAAGAATTAATTATTTCACTAATAGAAGGCTACACTATTTTTGAGTATTTATATTTGCCTACCCTAATACCTGAAAATGGGCGTCCTACCAGACGTGACGTTGACACTCACGGCACAACTAGTCCTTAAAGTCACTCAGCGGGCTATGGAAAGGATCGAAGTTCCTGTCAAAGATCAAAATGAAGTGATCTGACAGAGAACCGACATAGCCTATAGTGCCCTATAGTGGCAATGGAATGGACATATTAGCCGAAGAACCGATAACCGTTAGGGAAAACGTGTTCTTGAATGAAGACCGCGACTTGGAAAACGTAGTGTAGGCGGTTTCAGTAAAAGAGTTCTAAACTAAACTAACTGAGACGGCGCTACGACCCAAAGTGAGTGTTGGCCTCCGATAACAAAAGACGCCACTTTGCTCTGTTCTGCGCCAGCTCCAGCCAGTCCTCCACCTGGAGTAAGCGCAAATCCTTGGTGACTTCGTCTCTCCAGCGATACCTGGGATGGCTGACCGGGCAGGTCTCAGGTATCGCGGGCGTCGTGGGAGAAAACCAAAAGAGTCCTACCACCACAATAAGTATTACCTCTCTTAAACATTCTCCTGCTAACTAACCATAGCCAGTTACAATGCACCACCTACTTTTACTGCTAACTAGATATTAGAATTAATTTTAGTCACGAGATACCGTCTTATTTGGGTACCGCACTTCGTGAGATAAAACGGCTGCGATAAACGGACATTGTAGCTGACGATGGAATCACGCTTGGCTTGTTTAGTACTGAACAGTGATTCTGAATTGGCCATAAACTTGGGGTTTGTAGGTACTAGGTCAGGTTTAAACTATTTAAAGACGTTAGTACTAAGGATTCTAACTTGAATTGCTGCTTTCTGGTTGGTAGTTTTCTAGTACTCGTGGTAACATTGTGATGAAACCATAGCTTGGTGGTAAAGTGCTATCTAGTGCTCATCTGGCTAGATAACACCCTGAAGTTAAGAAACCTATCTGTGTGTTTTGGCAGTTGGGAACTGGCGTAGTTTGGAATCACCCTCGACCCCATTGCAGCTTAAAACATCAGGTGACTTGTGTTTGACTACAATACCACTACCCTACAAGATGTAAAAAAATCTGCCTATACCCACCTGCTTCCAAAGTCTTGTAGGTACATACATCATTGTGAATTCCCTCACGTATTACTCAACGGGAATAAATACGCATTCTAAGCATCTGATAGGTAGAAATATACGTTTTAGGGGAATATAATATTTTCAAGGAAAAAATCGTCGAAAATCGTCGAATCCGATTTTGGCTTAGATGGATACAGCCGATAAGCCGCCGTCGACATATTTCTGGGGCGGAAATAACGTTGGGAGACGAGGTTTTTGATTTGGAAGAGGAAATAAATAGCGAAGATACCTACTTTGGCTCGGTACCAAACAAAAATGTGAGTAGGTAAAATTTTGACAGCTTAAAAATGACTTAGCGGGTTTATAAGTTTATTGAGAAAGAAAAAGAAGGCTGCACAGATGAAGATTTAAAATTAATGTCTTATTAATGTGGTGCAATGGACTGTGAAGCATGATGTCGTAGGTTAGACTTCCGCTATGGAAAAATAATGTATTCATTGAAATAAAAAGTGCAAGTAATAATATTTTTAAAACACTTTTATTAGCTTGACTTGTAACTAACTAACTAACTAACTAACAATGTAATAAAATCTTAGAAGTCAATTTTCACCCACTTTCAATTGTCGTATCGACTTGAAACTTTGTATGTGTATGTAATCTCGGTGACAATGCAATAATTTGATATCATCAACCTGATCTGATGATGCAGCCGGAAGGTGGGTAGGGCATCTCTGCAGTGGCTACTAGTAAACCCCTCGTGTTTGGGCTCATATGATTCGTCATCATGAGCCCAATACATTGAACTTGGTGACGAGGGTCTGATGATGCAACCGGAAGGTGGGTAGGGCATCTCTGCAGTGGCTACTAGTAAGCCCCTCGTGTTTGGGCTCATATGATTCGTCTTGATGAGTCCAATAGATTGGACTTGGTGACGAGGGTCTGATGATGGAACCGAAAGGTGGGTAGAGGATCTCTGCAGTGGCTACTAGTAAACCCCTCGTGTTTGGGCTCATATGATTCGTCTTGATGAGTCTAAATTGAACTTGGTAACAAAAAAGTAAAAAAATAAAAATATATAGTTTTAAAAAAATAAAAAAAAACACTTTAAAACGTACTGAAAAATATAAAATAATAATGGTTAATTCAAAAAGTGTGGAGCGCTTCTTTTACTGGGTATATAAAAGTACACACAACCAAAAAGCGCTCCACACTTTTTGAATTAACCATTATTATTTTATATTTTTCAGTGCGTTTTAAAGTGTTTTTTTTTTATTTTTTTAAAACTATATATTTTAATATTAATATTTGTTTCGTATTAGGGTGTTTTAGATCCCCATGTAGCTTCTGATACCATAGTTTTGAACGCCACAATGAAGGGGTAAAATTATCCATTTGCATCTATCGGCTCCCTGAGACTTTTGCGATGTCGTCGGTCCACCTAATAGAACGCCTGCCTACAGAACGTTTTCCGGGTTTTTGGCCAATCGAGAACCTTTCTTCTCGATCGGCAATCGGTTCATTGAGCAATTTGTCCTCTAAGCTTGCAGATTTTGAGAGCTAGGTTACTCTTTATTGATACACAGAAATACGCAGAATTTTAAAACTAGAGCAGTAAGAAAACTTTAAGGTACCGTCACCGACAAAAGTTTCAGAACATGGCCATTTTTATAGCATTTTGAAGCATTTTGAATATAAAATACATAAAAAACTTCGGCATGCTAAGCTACTTTGGTCGCTGACTGTATAAATAAGTACCGGATGAGATGCTAAATTATCTAGAATCTAGAACCGTAAGCTCTACCACAAGATTATAGTGCTAAGATATGTATAGCTGAGCAATAAAGTGTAACCGCAAGTAATCGGAGATGGGAGAAGCAGTAGCGTTGCAACCTAACCCTGGAATGCCAATGGTTTTTACGTCTTACAGGTTTGTGTTTGACCACAACTCAACCTAATGTTTTAAGTGACGATGTGATCGAAGGTGGCGCCACGCTATGCCTGGATTCAGATCACACAAGCAGTCACAAGCTTTACAAGGATGCAACAGATATTTAGACTTTGGCGGCAATCAAATTGTCAACGTGAAAATTTTGTTTTTATTTCCAAAACTTGTGTTTCTTCGAGTGATAATGTGTAATATTGGTGGATTATTTATTAACCATTATTTCGTTAATGTGTACGAGTGTGGGAAATTGAAATAAAGTTGTGAAAGTGACTTTTCTAGTTGCTCCAAAAAAGTCCGTGTAAAGTTTAAGTAAAGCGCCACTACTTTAATTAAACACTTTCCTCATCCCATCATCTCATCATCATCATCACCATCATCATTTAAACTTGATTCAACTCTCTGAGTTTGAAATATTATTTTATACTTGACACTGGCAAATACACTAATCGTGTGACGCCATAACAAAACAAAAAAAAAGCTTTAAAATATGACATTGACATTTCTTATGTTTCTAAGTATTCTAACACTAAATCAATTTTTTGCTTGTGAAGTCAAAAACCGTTTATAAACCTCAATACAGCCTATTTGAAAAATGCCGCTTTTTGTAAAAAACATCTAAGCCCTGCTAAGGTGTCCAAACCACACGTAAGGAAGTCCCGCCTCGAGCGCAGGTAACCCGAGAGGATCCGCAAGGTTAGTTAGTGACGTCCCAGCAAGGTCAGTGCCGGGACAGACTGGTAATGAATGAGCATCCAGCGTTTACTTGGTTGTCTTTTTGGGACTGGTTTTATAGTTAGGAAGGTAGAACGCATCCTTGAAATTTTCAAGACAACAGAGAACTGGTAAATTGGGGAACAAGTTACAGAGACATTTATAGATGGGCAGGAGTTTGCATGGACTTGACAAATACAAATAACTTATAACGTTATTTGTTAAAATGTAATTAATATAAATATACACACCTAGTCTATATAATTATTTACTTGCTTTGCCCCGCGGTATTCTCGTTATATCGCTGGAACCTCTCTAAGGATTAAACATATGTCTATAAGGTAATCCAGAGTATAAACTACGAGAACATCTAACACTATCTCCATTCCAACTCAAATCTACATTTTGACGTGGAAAAGTAAGAGTTACAAACTCGCTCACAAAATTTCGCATTTACATTATTGATGTAATTAATTATGCCTTCCTTAGGTATTTGTTAGATGAGTTTAAAAACTAATGAACCTAATTTTGTAACTAGTCACTAAGAAGATCTTTCTCTTTTCCAGCGCGTCCGAACCTTCACGACATCACTCGACGAGCTCGCCGGGCGAGTGCAAGCGTCGGAAGCCGCCCGCTCATCATGGCGTGGACCTGGAGACGCCAGGGACGCCCGCACCCAGCTCGACGCGGTCTCCAGGGCGAGGGCCCAGCTGCCCCCGCTCAGGAGGCTGGCTGATGAGCTCCACAGCCAAGCGCAGGCTTTGGCCAGGGACAAAATACAGCTGCCTGATCATCTGTTGGCGAGGCTTGATGATTTGAACACCAGGTTCGTTGATTCATTTTTTAACCCCCGAGACAAAAAGAGTGGTGGTGTAAGTTTGATGTCAATGTCTGTCTCTCTGCGTATATGACTGTCTCTCTGTCTGTGGCATCGTAGCTCTCAAACGGATAGACCAATTTCGATGCGGTTTTTTTCATTTGTAAGTCAGTTTCCCTGCCATGGTCGGTGTTCCCTGAAAAGTACAACCTTGTGGTGTTCAAGTCAAGAGGGAATAGGTATTTGCTTGGTAAGAGTGCTTCAACTTCGACCACATGGTCGTTTTCCTCCGGGTGAGACCGTGGTCGAACGCCAGTCTGGTCAGTTATAAAAGAATTTTACGTTACCATCCTTTGCGTTAAGTCCCGAAGAATTCTAAGGCTAGTTGCATTAGCTCCGTTAGTAATTGTAGTGCATTTATCCTAGCAGAGCTAAAGTGTTCTATGCGCATTCAATTGATCAAACAACAATTCTCTGTAGATTGATTTGATACTGACCTTGCTTCAATAAGCGAAATTGAGCCAATCGGCCTCTGCATGCCTTACTCCACAATGAATCAATCTGACCTAACTTCTTTGTAGATTGAAATATTATACTTACAGTCCTTAAGCTTTATTCTTAGATAGGGCTAGGCTGGCATGTGATATATACTGAGGTCTAATCAAAGTGTTATTTAAAGGTCTGGTCTGTAAGCGATAATGCTACTCCAATAAAGTAAGACACTTGACATGTAACTTGATAGACAGGTAGTTTGGTTGAGTCACTTCGAAGGATTCTTCAGCACGAGGTAGCGCCAATTGACGACGTGACAAAAAATATTTCTGTGTTATTTACGATGGCTCAGCGCCACTCCTCTTTATCCTGAGCTATTTAAGCCCAGTTCAGAGTCTGGAGCTCGCGTAGGTCCACATCCACCACGTCCCTCCAGCGGTATCTAGGGCGTCCGACCGGCCTACGGCTTCTCGGTTGTTCACTTACTTTATTATGTATTTGTGTTTCCAGGGTGGGCGCCCTCTGCGCAGGTGGCGAGGAGCGCGCTCGCCAGCTCGCCGGGGTTGCCCGGGACGGCGGCGCGGGCGCTGCGCAGGGCTTCCTAGCTGGCTCCGTGGAGGCACCCTGGGAGAGAGCCGTCACGCCGGCTAACGTACCTTATTATATCAAGTGAGTACTAACTAAACCTCCAAACCCCCTACAATGATTTTGAGCTTTTGGTGAAGGAAAACATCGCGAAGAAACCATAGCTTGGTAGAGCGTTTTAAAGTGCTCGCCTATCAAGTTAAAAATCAAAATCAAAATCAAAATCAAAAATATGTTTATTCAATAGGATACATTGTGATCACTTTAAAACGTCAACTTAAAACTAGCTACGCCTGTTCCAACCTCCTTACGCCGGCAAAAGAACAGGCAAGAAACGCCCGGCAGGTAATTTTTTTGGCGCGATCACATTGACAATTTTATTCTTATTACTAATTGATTGAATTGGAGCAAGTTCACTAAAATCCCAAGCTTTTTTTTTTTGTCATCTAATAGTCCGATATTTTTTATTTAGCTTTACTAATAATAAGATTTCTCTTGTTTGGTTGTACACATTGGGATATGGGAACATGAATATTAACGAGTTGCGGGATCACAACCAAAGCAGACCAGACCCCACAAGCAGCACCCGTTCACGAGTTGACGCATGTGCCAGCCATCGCTCTCCTCGACCATATGAGAGGGAAGAGGGCGTTATAAATCTGTCGCCAATCACCTATAGGTGTGTTCCGGCAGCCTCACTTGGACATCAGTTCCCAATCTACGTGTGGCGTGGTGCTCTGTTCAAATACATTGTCACCTAACTTCAGGTGACTTCAGATGGTCAAACGCTACCCTTTAAGAAGTGAAAATAAAAAGTAAAAACGGTTTTTATTAATTAATTTATTATTTTTTCCACAGCCATGAACTAGAAACCACCCATTGGGACCATCCTAAGATGATCGAGCTAATGAACTCCCTGGCAGACCTCAACGAGGTTCGCTTCTCGGCGTACCGAACTGCACTGAAACTCAGGACAGTTCAGAAAGCGCTTTGCAGTAAGTACCCATTCACATTACACTCTTCTCCTAACGAAATTCCAATTGTAAAAGAGAATGCTTCGCATCACAGGGAGAATCGAACCTCTTCCTTTTGAAGGGCTTTTCTGAGGACATCCCCGGACTACTATCAAGTATTTTTTAACGCCTTGCGGCGCTAGGTGGAGCGACGACTTGCGCCGAGTGGCTCCCAATAGTTAGATGAGAAGAGCAGAAGAGCAGGCTCAGTGGCGTACTTTGGGAGAGGCCTATGTCCAGCAGTGCACTGAAAACATCTATCTGCAAGCATCTATCGGTGTGTTCCGGCAGCCTCACTTGAGAGCCAGTTCCCAGTCCAGGTGTAGCGTGGCGCCATCTTCGACCACATCGTCACTTCACATCAGGTGACTTGTGGTCAAACGCTACCCTGTAAAGAGTAAAAAAAAAAAAAAAAACATAGGCTGATGATGATGAAGCAGGATTGTTCTCTTCTGTCTCCTAACACATTCTACAATTCCATACCTTTTGTTCCAGTGCATATGCTCCAATTACCAGCTGCATTAGAAGCGTTTGACTCCCATGGACTGCGCGCTCAGAACGACAGACTCATCGACATTCCTGATATGATCACTGTACTTACTTCGCTTTATGAGGTACGTACCTTACCATAAGGTTAAAATTTGGCAGAATTGATATGAGCTAGAGGAAGATATCTTTGTACAAAATAGCTGTAGCAGAATAAAATGTCTCTCACCCTCAATAGTCGTTAGAACTCTCACAGAACAACAATAACACTAGCTGTTCAGACAAATAGGCTTCGCTGCCCAGCAGTGACATTTAACTGAAACAAACCATTAAACTTCCAGGTGATAGCAGCAGAAAACCCGAGCCTGGTGAACGTCCCCCTTTGCCTAGACCTGTCTATCAACTGGCTGCTCAACGTTTATGATAGCCAGCGCACCGGCCAGATCCGAGTGTTGAGCTTCAAGGTCGGGCTGGTGCTGCTCTGCAAGGGGCATCTGGAAGAGAAGTATAGGTGAGATATCATCTGATGATGACTAGATTGCAATCGCCGAAATTCGCCGAAGAACCAAAATCACCGACATAGCTCTCAGGATTTGCAAGTTAAAGTGGCAGTGTTCAGGCCACATCGCTTGATGAACCGATAACCGATGGGGAAGAAAGGTTCTCGAGTGGCGATCACGAACCGGAAGGCGCTCTGTAGGAAAGCTCCCCACTAAGTGGACCAACGACATTGTAAGAGTCGCAGGGAGCCGATGGGTGCATATGGCTAATAGCCGTTCATGGTGGCGTTCAAAGGGGGAGGCCTATGTTCAGCAGTGGACTTTTTCCGGCTGATGGTGATGATTATGAGACAGACGTTTTCAGGGCAGACGTAACGCATACCATTTGCTGAACTTTCTGCTCGGCTTATCGCTTGACAGAAAACTAGAAACATGTTCTATATTACTTTAAATTTTGTATTGCAGGTATCTGTTCAGATTGATCGCAGACCCGTCATGTCGAGCAGACCAAAGAAAACTCGGATTACTACTACACGACTGTATACAGGTTTGTACTTTAATTCCTAGTTCTAGTAGGTATATACTGTGTCATTTCTCCAGTCATCTTGGTTCATCGAGCCACCTGTAACTGTCTCATTTTTACCTTTAAAGAAACTTTATAAGCCTATCTAATAAATCGCTGTTAGTTGACAACGTTCCCAAAATGCTGACCACGTTGCCACATTGAATGGCAATGCTGTCTGTGTGCAAAATAAAGGTCAGCATATTGATCACGGGTAGCATCGACCAGTCGCTTCAATAATTCTTTACAAACTGCTTTTGCTCCCGGTCCCCACGGTCCAAGCGTTTTGACTTTTTCAGATTGGGCTTGAACTAAATCTCTTCAAATGTTACTTTTTCTACCAAATTTATAATATCTAAAACCGTTTCAGGTTCCACGTCAACTTGGTGAAGTGGCAGCTTTTGGTGGTTCTAACATCGAACCCTCAGTGAGGAGTTGCTTTGAGCAAGCGTCGGCCGCTACCAAGGAAGGCAATAAAGGAGGCACACTAGACAGAAAGGCTGGTGGTAAGTAAACAAAGACTGATTGAGATGTTACCCAAATTCTCTCTGTATCTGTGTATCTCGATTACTCTCTCTTAGAGAGAAACCAGAAACTTTGAGTTTAATCAGTAGGGACTAAAGAGACTGAATATAATTTCAGGTTTATTACTGAGAACAGACTATTTCTGGCAAAAGATTCCAGGTTCCGAAGAAATTGACAGCAATAGCAGCGTTTGTGATTAAATTTGTGAAATAGCTATGCTTTGAACCTTAGTTAGTTTTACTAGAACTGGTTCTGTTCCCAAACTTTACCATTACACAAACTTTGGATAGTTAAACAAATCTGCAAGTTCCAACAAGAACAGAAAGATTCTAGCACAGTCTCAGTGAAGAATCTGTCGCTAAGCACCTCTTGGTGTGTATGTACAGATCGATACGAGAACGGCAGGCTCGTTCACAGATATGGATTAGGTAGTGCAGATGTGTTCCCCATTACTTGGATTGGAGTCTCTGACGTGCCGCCTCACTCTTTCTTCAGCCTGCCTATCAAACCAGGCTCTGTCATGGAGCCTCTGACCATTCAACCATTCATTATCATCCATTCATTATCATTCATTATCTTACTACTTCTCCATTATCAGCAAGCTTCTCCAAAAAAGACCTACTTACTAATTACCGTTCCAGAAAAAGAGAAGGAGAAAGAAGAGGCCAAAGAGAAGACACTGGAGCGCGACGCGGACGGCCAGCTGCAGTACATCGAGGCGTTCCACTTCCTGCAGTGGCTGCAGAAGGAGCCGCAGTCGATGGTGTGGCTGCCCGTGCTGCACCGCCTGGCCGCCGCCGAGGCCGCGCGCCACCAGGCCAAGTGCAACATCTGCAAGGAGTATCCCATCATTGGGTTCAGGTAACGGGAGCTTCAATCTAATCTGCTGTAGGTGGCCCCAACCTGGTTGGGCTTGCATGACTCAGCTCGAATGTCTTCAAACGGAGAGGGATAGCGAGATGTATTGATGCCAAGTTACTATCAGTTTTGTAGTAGGTAGTTCCAATTCAATCGATCCCTACTTTAATATAATAAATGCGAAAGTAACTCTGTCTCTCGCTTTCACGCCTAAACTACTGAACCGATTTAAATGAAATTTGGTACAGAGATAGTGAGATAGTATACAGCCTGAGAAAGGAAAGGATAGGCTACCTGTTATCGTGATAAACTGTTGCCCACGCGGGTGAAACCGCGGGGAACAGCTTGTTGGTAAGAAAAATGTAAATGCTTGTTGTAAATGTGATCGCGCCCAAAATATGAAACCTGCCGGACTTTTCTTCTCTGTTCTTTTTCCGGCGTAAGGTGTTTGGCGTTTCAAAGTCATCTTATTATATTTTTATATGCTCTTTCAAAAAAATATTTTAGATCTAGACCTCCTACAAAAAGGCCGAAGCAGTTGTAAAAGCTAACCGTCCTATGTCGTTGAATTTCAGATACCGTTGCTTGAAATGCTTCAACTTCGACATGTGCCAGAAGTGCTTCTTCAGCGGACGCAAGGCCAAGAACCACAAGCTGACCCATCCCATGCAGGAGTACTGTACTGCGGTAATAATCTTTATTGTAAACGAACTATTTCATTGAAATCATTTTATAAATTGTATGGACCATATCCGTTTTCAAGAAACACTTTGTAATAATGGTAGGTTTTTGGTTGATCATCGATTTTAGTGAATCTCTCTTACCATAACGAACCAGTAGATTGTGAACCAATTGTCTTCCATTTCCAGCCCTCGCGTGAATTCTTTTCTTTATAACCTTTTATCATCAAAAATATATAGTTCGTCCTGACTTCATTGCATACGATAATGCATAGTTTTTTTCATTTATGACTTAATAATTTATTCGTACCCATTAGCTCAAAACTGTCAAGATAAATATATCCAAGAACCACAACATTCAAGGGCATATGCAGCCCTACGCTAGGCACGGTAGATTGTGGCCCAAACTCTGACAAACCTACCTGAGTCCCAGCAGTGGGAACATAATAAGTTGATAATGATAACCCTTCATTTTGATTCCAGACGACATCAGGGGAGGACGTTCGTGACTTCACCCGTGCGCTCCGCAACAAGTTCAAATCGGCGCGCTACTTCAAGAAACATCCAAGAGTGGGGTACCTTCCCGTGCAGACTGTTCTAGAAGGTAAAACAAGAAATATACGTGCCCTATGAAAGTATTTTATTTGTTAACTAAACATTTCTTAGCTTTAAGCAACAAAACTGATGACACACAATCTAATGACACCTCATAATTATGTTAAAATCCATCAAACTATGTAGGCTGTGTCAAAGAAATACATATAAGTACATACACACATACACTCGAAAAACATAACACTCCTTCTATCGCAGGCAGGTAAAAATAATGTAAATATTGCTAAAAAGCAATCCTTTTCTGTCAACTTAATCCTCCAGTAAATTCCTAATTTCCCACTATTTTATTTTTTCCTTTACCGTTTTTGTCTCCAACTGCCAGGACTAATAAGTACATATTCCCAGGTGACGCCCTGGAGTCCCCGGCGCCGTCCCCGCAGCACGGGGCCGGCGGCGCCGCCCTGGGGGGCGAGGACATGCACTCGCGCCTGGAGCTGTACGCCTCCAGGCTGGCGCAGGTGGAGCTGGGAGCTGCTTCCGGAGACACTCCTGACAGGTACGCACTGGATGTGGAAACTAAAGGTAGATTCTTGAAAGTACTAGATGCCACGACGACGAGACGACGCTAAAGTTTGGTAGTCTGTTTTGCTAATAATTGTATCTGCTGAATCTGTGATGAAAATGGAGCTTCCTATTTCCTAATCTGTGATGGAACCCGAGACGATTAAGAATTTAATATAGGTATGTACTACTAAAATTGACAAATCGGCTATTACTGGCCGAACATTGATTCATATTGATTGGCAGACGTGGGCCCCAGTACATTTAAAACAGGTTGCATAATTATGACTTAACCAACCATGCCCTAAATAACAGAACTTCATCCCATTTCCAGTGATGAAGAGCATCAGCTGATCGCTGCTTACTGCCAGTCTTTGAACGGCGGCGGCGGAGACGAGCCGCCACGCTCGCCGGTGCAGGTTGTCTCCATCATCCATCGTGAGCAGAGACACGAGCTGGAGGCTATGATCAGGTGAGGAAACACCCAAAACAGAAACTGAATTCTTCAGGACTTTGTATAAAAACAGAAGCAGGGAATTAGAACTGTTCAGGAGTTTGTGTGACTAGTGGTTGTAGGACTAAAGAAGATCCGATTTGCTATGAGTCTTATCAAGAGATCAGAGAACTTCAATGCACACTTTTTCCCGTTCAATCTGGCTGTATTTTTTAAATTTCTTGCAGGTTAGCGTTTGACCACAGGTCATCTAATTTTAAGTGACGATTTGGTAGAAAGTGGTGCCACACTAAACCTGGATTAGGAACTGGCTCTCAAGTGGGGCTACTGGATAACATGGGGGCTGGGAAACAAATTCTTAACTTGAAGGTGGAGGCCAGGCGAGCACTGGAAAATGCCCTACCATCAAGCTATTTTATAGCGATGATGGCTCAGTGGTAGTGACGTCGGCTTGCGATCCGTAGGACGTGGGTTCGAATCCTACAATGAGCTTGAGCTTTCGGTGAAGGAAAACATCGTGATGAAACCATAGCTTGGTGGTAGGGTATTTTCTAGTACTCGCCTGGCTAGCTACCACCCTCTTGTTAAGAATCTGTCGCCAAGCACCTATCGGTGTGTTCCGGCAGCCTCACTTGAGAGCCAGTTCCCAGTCCAGGTGTAGCGTGGCGCCATCTTCGACCACATCGTCATTTAACATCAGGTGACTTGTGGTCAAACGCTACCCTGTAAATAGTAAAAAAAAAAAGCTATGGTTTCATCACGATCATCACTTCTATATACATTGGTTAACTATGCATGAATAGAGACTGCGACTTTTGGAATTTTAATTATATCTATAGGTACCTACATAAGTTTAAACTTTAACCCTACTGGGTACCATTTGGCTGCAGTACGTTGTTCTAGTAACACCTCCGAAGATTCGTAGTTTAATCTCAATTGATTGTCGTTCCAGAGAGCTTGAGGAAGAGAACGCCAGCCTCCAGGCTGAGTACGAGCGGCTGAAGGCCAAGCAGACTCCTGGCTCCACTCCGGAAGATCAGCAGCACGGCGTCAACGACAATAGGAATGCTCCGGTTGATCAGGTAAATGTTATGTAGAATGAAATCTGTAAAAAAGTCTTAGTTAGTTGTCAAGGCTTTTATTTGACGATTACTGGTCCCAAAACGATATAACTCTTATATCTTGTCTTCCGGTTTCCTACATTGCCATCTATTTTATTCTATTTATTTCAATACACAAAAGGAATTACAATCAATTTCTTTCTGAAGTTACAATCCAACCTGCACAGAAAAACAAACTATAAGAATATCGAGACGAATGCGATGAAAATACCCATCTACAGAGCATCATCATTTAGGTACTGCACTTAACAGAAAGCACAAGACCAAAAATAAAATCGTCCAACTTAATGTAGAACCTGCAACTATTTCATTAAATCCCGACGTCACTATTGCAGGACATGATGGCGGAGGCTCGCCTGTTGAGGCAGCACAAGGGGCGGCTGGAGGCGCGCATGCAGATACTGGAGGAGCACAACCGGCAGCTCGAGGCGCAGCTGCAGCGTCTGCGGAGGCTGCTGGATGAGGTGAGGACCAGATGTGTAGTGACTGCTCAAACTGAAAAGAAACCGAGCCCAAATTCTAGTCTTACCTCATCTCAGCTTTACACACGCACACACACCTGTATGTGCATACAAACATATACACTTATAACATAATTATATACTTTCCAATAACATTGTATGTTTTTTTCGCGTTTTCGTTTAGGGTAGCGTTTGACCACAAGTCACCTGATGTTAAGTGACGAGGTGGTCGAAGATAGCGACATGCTATCACCTGGCACTGGCTCTCAAGTGGGGCTGCCGGAACACACCAATAGGTGCTTGGCGATAGATTCTTAACTTGAGGCTGGAATTCCCAGAATACCTCTTTATGTAACCAATTTTCAGATTGAAAAACAGTGTTGCTCTATTGCCCTCTACTTTTATTTATGTAGTTGGAACCTAGTTACCAAAGACTCTTCTCTTCTTCTTCTCTTCTCTTTTTGTATGGAGGCAATAAAATGATTTTTTATTTGTTTGTTTTATTAACCTTTCCAGCCCGCGCAAGGCTCGCCTCCGGCCCGCACCGGCACGCTGCAGACACGCTCGGTGACGGCGTCGCAGCTCGCCACCGACTCGCCGGCCAAGATGCACAACGGACTCTACCATGAGTCACAAACTAGTAAGTTCATTTTTTACTTTCTGTAAACTTTCAACTACAGCTATTGACGCTAAAATCTCCCATTGAAAATTAAATTTGAAATCAAAATATTTTCTGACTCTGTGAAGGCTCGCGACCTGGTATTCCAGAGAGATTAAGTTTTTTATTGAATGGATTTAGTAATGTAAAACAAGTGATTTGTAAAGTAATAATCATGACAATGAGCAATGGACAAAAAGCTACAAAAACAAAATAATCTTAACTTAAATTTAAAAAAATTAGTCAAGAAGCAAAATTGTTCCACAAGGCACCACCATTGGTCCTATATAATTCCTTGTTGGTTTAAGCTAAGATATGAGGGAATCATATCTGTTTGCCCATCGATTTGTGGAATAATGCGGATATTAACCAAGTATGTACTATAAGATGGTGGCGGTCGTTGGGGACCGGGGGCGGAGCGCGAGGCGGAGCGGCCGCCGCCGCCGCCGCACAGCGTCCACTCCCTCATGCATTGCGCAGGTCAGGCGGTGTGACAAACAGCTTTAAGTCGTTCGCAATAGAGTTGTTTTCTTTACAGCTTCGTTTTAGGAGCACTGGAGCGGAGCTAGTTGCCGTTTTGTGTTTATGGCACTGCTTTTTAGTGGTTTTTCGTTAACACTAGTGACTGCTGTACCTTCAAAATTTTAATCACGATCACGGTATGAAAGATGTTTTGTATAGACAGTAATTTATTGAGTTTTTATATTTTGTAGTGTCGTTTAGTTCGTCAAGTTTGCTTGAGTTTTGCATGGTCGTCTTCTATTCTAATCTATTTTGACTTGAACTATAATGTCAGTATGTTCATGGTGTATTTTTTTCTGTTCATGCAAACATAACAGGACGCATACCTTGAGGTAATATCATTGATTCATCATTAACGTTGTGAATATTATCTAAGTATCATCATTTTCACCACATAGGTACAGCTAATTGCTAGGAGGTAGAATTTATATCAGACTGATTAGGACAAACAGTTAGAATTGGTGTTAGTAAAAGCTGTCAGTTCTTTGAAACTAAATTTGTCAGTTCTAAGAGTAATCCCGTCCTTATCTAACTATGGAAGTGAGAATAGGTCAGCGTTACTTTTACATCTGCCACATTTAGTTTCGTTTAAGCACCAGACCAGAATATACTCAGAGGTTTTAAAGATTGCACATCAAAACCGGTATCATTTTAAAACTCAGCACTTAACACTACCTAACAGAGTCAATCATCTTTTCCAGACGACCTAGGCCGCGCGGTCGAAGAGTTGGTGTCGGTGATGACTGAAGATCAGCCCAACCAAACATCGCCCCCGGAGTACACCAACGGGAAACCAGCGAACAACGAATAGACCCAGGTCGATGCACAACGCGATGGTGCTTTGACCCCACAGAACAGCAACACGATATTTCGATTTGGCAACACTGTTATTTGAACCAAAGATTTGTGCTGCAATGGTATTGCTTTGGGACCTTCCGTTTACGGGAGTGGCTGTCTTGACTCCCTCCGGTTTTGATATGGAAGCAGACTGACTAGTAAATTTCAAAATTGCTAAATTCACTAAAGATTTACCTGTGTAAATCAATTTAGAAATGATTTTAGTCGAAATTCACAAGGGCGTTGTTGTTTTAGCTTCTGTGTCAAAATCAGATTTGTATAAAAATATGTAACCTACTAATTTTCGACTCATCACTAACTTACCCGCACTACTGTATCTACACACTGCTGCCTTTATTTTAATTGTAAGCTATAACATTCCATTCCCACGCTTAACAAATGGACTGGGCTTTACCGTTCGGGTTCGGGGGAAGATTTCAGAATAGACGCCTCTGCAAGGATCAGCTGTAGGAACTAACAAGGATCAAGCGAACTTAGTTCATATCAGCTGCGCAAGACGAGCGATAGTCGTATACAACGCTTATTGTAAAAATAAGGGCATGCCATTGTTGTAGTACGTATCGTGAATGAGTCGACTCTTTTATTTCTACTATTTAATTATTTTTTTCATAGTAGCAACACCTTACAGTGTTCTCTATTTTTTTGTCTTACCCCGCAAAATCCCAACAGTGTTGCCAGAACGAAACGTTCCAACGAAAAAGACATTTTAACGAGCATTTATATATATTATTAAATCGTACCAAATTCGATATAAAACTTTTGTAATCGTTTAAGTACATATCTTTTTAGTACAATCTTCATACTATCATATCACTTCTTGTATACTTCCATATCATTTTTGCTGTGTATAAAATTTACTGGCACGTGTATAAAATATCACGGATATATGGTGATAAGTCGGTGGCAGTCGTCGATCGTTCGATCGCAGTTTTTTTATGTAAGTAGCGGCGTTGACGTGACCATATTTTGTTACTGATATTCTACAACTACCAATTTTATTGTTTAAGGTGTAGTTGGCAACATATTTTTAAATATCAAGAATATCAATGATATTTACAGCTTTTTAATATGGTCACACAGAACCAAGGGCTGAAAGCTTTAAATATCACAAACGGTTAGCTTTAAAAACTATGTTGACGTTTATAAAAATGCAATTTGACGATGCAATACCGGAAATGGCCTACGTCCTAGTGGAAATGTGTTGTTATTAGGTAGACATATCCAAACAAACATTGTATGCCATAATGGCCGTAGTTAAATGGATTCGTTAAAACCGTTTCGCGTAGTTTGTAGGTATGTAGATGAAAAAAAATTGATAATCAAAGCATGTTATTTACGTAACTACGTACAATTTATTATCATGTTATCGAAATATATCGTTAGATCATGAATAATCGAAGCTTCTACGCAAATTAGTGTTTCCTTACTGAGATTCTTCTTAGGGCCAAACCTGAAAAGCCAATCTATCTGAAGTCATTAAATCAAGTACCTTTTTTTTCTTTACCTTGTTATGCCACGGAAATTTTATAAACGCGAGGTCAAGAAGTAAAACCTATCTTTTTTCAACCCCCTGACGCTAACAGGGAGGTGTTTTAAGTTCAACGTTTCTGTGACATCGTATCTCCCTAACCCCAGTCAGCTATAATATACATAAATTTTGCCACTTGAACCGGCAGGAGACCACGCAAGACAGCGTTAATATGCAAGTTATATTATCATATAAATTATAGCTACCGTGTGTGACGGGGATAACAGATGAACCAATTTTGATTTAGTTTCATTTTTGTTTGAAAGATGACTTCATCGAGAGTTCTTAGCTGTGATTGTCAAGGGTTTTTCAACACTATTATTAGCAGCAGAAAGTTCCATCTATCGCAAGACATAGCTTTGCAAAGCTCAATACATTTTGCCGTAAGAATCTGACGGACGGTAGCGTTAATATTTATATTATCGTATATTATAGCTGCCGTTTGTAACGGAGGTAATTCACTGAGCAGTAGATTTGAAAGTTTTAGTCTGGAAACGTGTTTAAATAGATAATATTTAAGTTTGGGTTTGGCCATTAGCGACTATAAAAAATGTATCCGAACTTTTTCACTATTACCTACCAGGGCGTGACACGTTTGTGTGTTAGTTAAAGAATTGGACGGTTTTTATGTCCGGTTCTAGTATTTTGACGATTTGTGTCTAATAGTAAGGATGCTGCCTACCTTTTTAGATAAGATTTATGAAGAGACGACTTTTATACGAATGTTAAGTGAAACTGTTATTAACTTTACATTTAAGGACTTCCGACTTAACCTCTTGGTTATTATTATTTTTCCTTTTTAATCGTTTCCGCGGTAGTTTTAAATTGGAGCCAACTGGTAACATTTTAGAATTACGGTGGAAAAATGAATGTTACTTAAACTTTTCTTTGATAATTTGGCTAATATTAGATGTTAAGAAAAAGCACAATTTATGTTATTTTAACGAAATAATAAATATCTACACTAATATATTGTTAATTATTTTATTTTTTGTTTATTGCATAGTAGTAGTTTCTTCGTTTACGAAATTTAAATATATTTTAACATTGGCAACTTTATATTATAAATCTATACTTATTCTTCTTCAGCATTTATTTGTAATATTTTACTGTGTTTTATGTTTTAGAAGTTAAATCCAAATAAACATTCTGCATAGTATTTGGTTTTTTCTTTACTCTTTTTTTACCCTAATTAATAAGGTAACTGAATGCAACTCGTGACGCGTAATTTTCGTGTCAACAAAGTTGGTTGAAACTCGTGACGTTTTCTAAAATATGAATAACTAGCTGTTCCCCGCGGTTTCACCCGCGTGGGCTACAGTTTATCGCGATAAAAAGTAGCCTATGTTCTTCCTCAGGGTTCAAACTATCTCTGTACCAAATTTCACTAAAATCAGTTCAGTAGTTTAGGCGTGAAAGCGTAACAGACAGACAGACAGTTACTTTCGCATTTATAATATTAGTAGGGATGTACCTACTTACAATAATGGTAGCAACTCGTGATATTACTAATATTCATCATGTTTGTTGGTCACAACTTGTAATCTTTTCGGTGAACTGCTACTTATAGACTTGTAGTAATGAATAAATAAAAAATAACAAAATATATAAATCAATTTTGGAGATGCTGGGATTTGAACCCAGGACTTTCAGCATGCGAAGCAGACACTCTACCACTGAGTTACATCCCCCGTCCCGCTTGAAGTCGAAATAACGCATCTATTTCACACATTTTTAAATAGTAGATTTTTCAAATATCTATCAAATACCTAGTATATTATATAATTCCTGCTATTTCGTGATTTCCTACTACAAAGCTATGGTTTCATCACGTAGTTTTCGTTCACCGAAAGCTCAATCTCATTGTAGCTCATAATAATAATAAAAGCCTTTATTAACAATCTTCTGTTACATTTCATTTATCTACTTATCTACTTAGGTATCTTATATAATTTTTTTTTTTTTTTTTATATAATTTAATTTATTATTTGAATTAGACACCGGTTTCTTCATTGTCTTGCTCTTTGGCATAGGCCTCCCCAAGTGTTCTCCACAACGATCTATCCCTTGCTGTCCTCATCCAGCATGTTCCTGCCAACTCCTTAATATCATCCTCCCATCTTCTATGCTGCCTGCCTTTACTTCTCTTTTTATATCTAGGGCACCATTCTGTCACTTCGTTCGTCCACTTTTCTATCTTACTTCTTGTTAGGTGTCCTGCCCATTTCCATTTCAGTTGTTTGATTTGGTATTTTATATCTATAATCTTGGTTTGTTTCCTGATTGTTTTTAACCTAATTTTGTTTTTTAATCTTATGTTGAGTATGCTCCTTTCCATGCGGTGTTGACAGGTTTCGAGTGATTTGATATTTTTCTTTGTACAACTCCATGTCTGACATCCGTAGGTCATACTCGGTAGAATGCAAGTATTAAATATTTTCCTCTTCCCTTCTATTGGTATATCCGGGTTTTTCATTACGTCTTTTAGAGCCCAGTATCTCTTCCATCCTAGGTTTATTCTATTTTGAATTTCTTTGGTTGTTATGTCTGTTGGAGATATTGTTTGGCCTAGGTATGTATATTCGTTTACATAACCCAGTTCGGCAGCATTTTCAGGTTTAATGGGAGTTTTTACGTAATTTGTCATTAACTTAGTTTTACTGGTATTTATTGATAGTCCTACCTTTTCGCTTTCGCTTATCAGTTGTTCAATCATAACTTTCAGAGTGTTTGGATCATCACATATTAATATTAGATCATCTGCAAATCTTAGATGATTTAGTAATACTCCATTAACTTTTATACCATATTCCTTCCATTCCAGTTGTCGAAATATATGTTCTAGGGTTGCCAAGAACAGTTTGGGTGATAACGGATCTCCTTGTCTAACTCCTTTCCTAATGGGGAAACATTTTCCTACTTTTTCTGTGCGTATTTTGGCCGTCATATTTATGTATATGTTCTTTATTACATTAGTGTATTTGCTGTGGACCCGTTGTGCAGTGAGGGCTTCCCATATTTTCTCGTGTTTCAGCGAATCAAATGCTTTATTGTAGTCTATAAATGCTAAGTAGTAGTTTATTCTATATTCATTGCATTTCTGAATCATTTGTTTGATGGTGTGGATGTGGTCGATGGTTGAAAAGCCACTCCGAAACCCTGCCTGTTCTTTCGGCTGATTCTCGTCAATGGTCTTTGTTATCCGGTCCAATATTATCTTGGAGAAGATTTTGTATATGTTTGACATTAGTGAAATGGGTCTGTAGTTCGATATATCATCTGTTCTCCCTTTCTTGTGAAGTAAGATTATTGTAGATGTGGTCCATTGAAGAGGTATATATTCAGTTCTTAAAATTTCGTTAAAAAGGTTTGTTAGTGTTTCCAAGATAGTCTCTGATACTCCCTTTAAAAGTTCATTAGAGATGTTATCTTCGCCGGGTGCTTTTCCTATTTTCTGTGATTTGATGGCCTTAATAACTTCATCTTTCAATATATTAGAAACTGGTTCTTCTTCGGTACTCATAATTGTTTCGCTACTTGTAACTATTGGTATGTTTGGTTCGTCATGATAAAGATCGCGATAGAAATCTGTTGCTGTATTTAATATTTCGTTTCTTTTACATTTTTGTTTTTGAGTTTTGTGATGTGTTATGTTAGTAATCCAGTTTGTGTGATCTTGAAGTTCTTTCCACGCACTTTTGATTCCACCTGATTTTGTTATGTGGAGTTGAATTAGATTAGTTTTTTGTGTATTTCTGTATTTCCTTATTTCAGTGTATATTTCTTTACTTAATTTAATTATGCTTTGTCTGTTGTTCTTCCTGTTCTTAAATAAAAGCGCTCTTTGTTTTATTAACCTTCTTGCTACAGATCCATTCTGGGCATAAGTGATGTACGGAGATCGAAAGAAAATATTGAAGACCATAATGAATACATAATATATTATAAAAATTTAATACCAGGAATATACGGCGTGGGCTTCTTAGTTAAAAAATATCTGAAAAATAATATAATAGAATTTAAAGGAGTTTCAGACAGGATAGCTGTCTTAAACATTATACTTCCTGGCTACAAACACCCGACATCAATAGTCCAAGTATACGCCCCTACTGAAGTAGCGAAAAAAGAAATTAAAAATAGCTTTTACGAGAACCTAAATGAGACAATGGAGACCCTGTATAACACTATTATTGTGATGGGAGATTTTAATAGTCTGTGGCGGCAAAAACTCCCGCCACAACTAGCAACACTGGGGTGACAGCGACAGAGAGCTCCCGCCAATCTTGTAGAGATCAAAAAAGGTATTTTGATTGGAACTAGTTCTAAGATAAATGTTAACTATACCACAATAAAGCGAGTCGTACGATATTGGGACTCTTTCATTGGACTGGATCAGCCTCCACCCCAAATTGGTGACCCCGACACAGAACACGAACATTATTTCGTCGAACAGTGATAGGTAACCTATCTTCAGCCCCTTCAACGCAACGCTGACGAGTGACGACACAGAATCTTTGCGGGTGCGACGACGGCCACGGAGACGTGTCACACGAAAGCAGGAACTGCAATAATTGCGCCCAAACTCAACACAAGTACCAGACCGAACAACAGACGCCAGGTGCCCCGCGTGAGCCACGGGACCGCGCTTTTCACCGCATACCTACACTGGCTTTTGATGAAACCCTATCAAGCTATCACCCACAGGAATAGTGTGAAATAACTCAGTGTTGACTGTTGAGTTCATAGAGTGATAGTAGGTATGATGTAGGATACTCCAAGTAGAACTTGTAATATAATCTTAGTATCAGTGATCTGTAATTATGTTTGTTGGTACCAGGCATGTATAATAGCAACAATCCTATTCATTGTAAAGGGTTGTGTACACCTACTGAGCAGTAAAAATAGAAGTTAAGTTGTATGTACAAGTTATTCGCACAAACAAAGCGGTGAAAATTGAATTTAAGTTGTAAGTTTCACCGAGGTTCAGTGGTTAAGTATAAAAACTTTATATATTTCTTTTATATTCTGTACTGTGTATTATTGTTGTGTTTTTTTTTTTGTTATGTGCATAAGCTGGTGTAATTAGTATATATTAGTTGTATAATAGTTGTGACGGAAGTTTTGCTCGTTTCATATAACTCGGTCAATTGGTTTCATATAAACTCAATGTTGGTTGGTGTCGTCTAAAAAATTCTGAAATAATTAATTATACTTTCCGAGTATATACATACATATTATAGGGGTACATATTATTTATACTACCTTCCACTACTATATTATTATTTTTTTTTGTTCTTTTCATATATTTTCAGTTTTATATCTTTTTTTGTTCTTTCCCTTTTTTTTTTTTTTTCCTCCCTCTTGGTGGTCATGGCTACTTCTGACGAACAAATACGGCTCCTCCAGGGACAGTTGAGAGAGCTACAAATGAACCAGGACCGACGAGCAATGGCTGTCTCTGTAAAACTGCCTGCTTTTTGGGCTGACAAACCCACAGTATGGTTTGGTCAGGCTGAGGCCCAGTTCGAAATTGCAGGTATTAAGCATGATCGCACAAAATACAGCCACATTGTGGCCATGCTAGATACCAGAGTTGCCGGTGAAGTGGCTGATATCATCGAAAACCCACCAGAAACCGACTGTTATCAGTACTTAAAAACAGAACTGATCAAACGCTTATCTGCCTCGAGAGAAGATAGGGTACGTCGACTCCTAGGCGAAGAAGATATCGGAGACAGAAAGCCCTCTCAATTCCTTCGACACCTTCGGTCTTTAGCTGGATCGGCTTTTAAGAGTGATGACATCATCCGACAGCTTTGGATGCGCCGGTTGCCCAGCAATGTACAAGCGATATTGACTGCTCAAGAAGATCTGCCACTCGAGAAGGCTGCGGACATAGCAGACAAGATCGTAGAAGTGGCAGTGCCAGCTGTACATGCCATGGCGGGACCCTCATCTGAACTAACCCAGCTCACCTCACGAGTAGAGCAGCTGACGAAGATGGTTGAGGCACTTAGTAATGACCGGGCATCGCGTTCATCGTCGCGATCTAACTATGATAGATCTAGATCTTCCTCCCGCTCATCTTTGTGCTGGTATCACCGCACATATAAAAGCAAAGCCCGGAAGTGTGTGAGCCCGTGCAGCTGGAAGGAGCCGGAAAACAGGAAAAACGGTCAGTAGAAGCGGCGGCTGACCGTGATATACCTTGCCGCCTATTCGTCACGGATAAGGAAACTGCGTGCCGATTTCTCATAGATACCGGTAGTGACCTTTGTTGCTATCCACATCGATTAGCCAAAAACCGCGCTGTGTCATCCGGATACCAGCTTTCTGCAGCGAACGGCAGCGTAATTAAAACTTACGGCAGCATCTCTCTGCGTCTCAATCTTGGCTTACGCCGGGACTTTCAATGGAATTTTACAATTGCTGATGTTGAAACGCCCATCATAGGGTCAGATTTTCTTAGCCATTTTAATTTATTACCTGACTTGCGGAACAAACGCCTTATAGATGGCAATACAACTCTGACTACTTCTGCTTTAATTGCCCAGGTTAGTCAAGTGAGCGTAAAAGCGGTGGCTGTGGAAAACAACTCTCCCTTTTCCAAACTTCTTCTGGATTTCCCAGATCTGACTCGCCCCCCTGGTCTTCCACGGAAAATTAAACACACCACGGTTCATCACATCGTGACCACCGATGGCCCACCAGTCTCTAGCCGCCCACGCCGTCTTGCCCCACAAAAATTAATTGTGGCCAGGAAAGAGTTCGACGATATGGTTAATTGTGGAACAGCTAGACCATCCGACAGCCCATGGGCCTCACCGTTACACATGGCCCGAAAAGGAGTTGATGGTTGGCGACCCTGCGGAGATTACCGCATCTTGAACGCCAGAACGGTACCGGACCGATACCCTGTGCGGCACATTGCTGATTTCTCCCAAAACATGACAAAATCAACCATATTTAGCACTATCGATTTGGTAAAAGCATACCAGCAGGTACCGGTTCACGAAGCCGACATCTGCAAAACTGCCATCACCACACCATTCGGCCTATTCGAGTTCCCCTTTATGACTTTCGGCCTCCGAAATGCTGGGCAAACCTTTCAGCGATTTATTGACGAGGTCGTAAGGGGGCTCGACTTCTGCTATCCATACGTCGATGACGTGCTGGTTTTCTCACGGACAGCGGAAGAACACCTGGATCATCTGCGGATCTTGTTCAATCGGTTAGCTGAATATGGTATTGTAATAAACGCATCCAAGTGCGTTTTTGGTGCCAAGGAAGTTACCTTCCTAGGGTACTATATCAACAAAGACGGCACGTGCCCACCCTCGGAAAGAATCGAAGCCCTGAAGAATTTTCCCTTGCCAAAAACAGTGCAAGGCCTTCGCAGGTTTCTCGGCATGGTAAACTTTTACCGCCGATTTCTCCCAAACGCAGCCGAACTACAAGCCCCGCTCATTAACGTTTTGGCCACTTCCAAGCTTAAAGGCGCCAAACCCGTCCCTTGGACGCATGAACTGGAATTTGCATTCCAAAAATGCAAGGACAGTCTTAGTAATGCTACCCTCCTAGCTCACCCAGTTAGGGATGCCACACTGGGACTCTTCACGGATGCCTCTTCACTTCAAGTCGCATCTTGCCTACAACAAAAAGTGGAAGGCCAATGGCAACCATTAGCGTTCTTTAGTAAGAAGCTCACGGATAAACAAGCACAGTGGCCTGCGTATTACCGGGAACTCCTCGCGGTGTATGAAAGTGTGCAGCAGTTTCGCCACATTCTTGAAGTTCAACACGTCACGATATATACCGATCATAAACCGCTCATCTACGCGTTTACTCAACGACGCGAGAAGCTTCCTCCTGTGCAGCTGAATCAATTGTCCTTCATTTCCCAATTTACAACTGACGTTGTACACATAAAAGGCGAGGATAACGTAGTAGCTGACACAATGTCCAGGATTGAGGTCATTTCTCTTGAGGAAAGCTACTCTGCCCTGGCGGATGAGCAAGCTACTGATGAAGAGCTCCAGAACGCTAAGACCAATTCGTCCCTTAAATTGGAGAATATTGATATTCCAGGCACCGAACTATCGATAGTCTGCGATACTTCAACGGGAAAACCTCGACCTTATTTAACACCTTCTTTCCGTCGGAACTATTTTAATAAGCTTCACAACCTCAGCCATCCTGGCGCGCAGGTTTCTACGCGTTTGGTGGCTGACCGTTTCGTGTGGCCGTCAATGAACAAGGACTGCCGCCAATGGGCTCGCGAATGCCAAGCATGCCAACGCAGTAAGGTGACTAGGCATACATCGACGCCCCTAAGTAGTTTTCCTCCATCCAACCGTTTCCGCCACGTCCATATTGACATAATCGGCCCCATGCCCTCAAGCAAAGGATATCAATACTGCCTAACTGCGATTGACCGGTTCACCCGATGGCCGGAGGTATGGCCCATGATCGGGATTACAGCAGAAGAGGTAGCGGAAACGTTTACAACTGGTTGGATTTCTCGTTTTGGAGTTCCTTCCATTGTAACAACTGACCAAGGCCGGCAGTTCGAGTCAGCTTTATTTAATTCTCTCCTTAAGCACTGTTCCGTCCAGCGCACTCGCACCACTAGCTACCATCCATGTGCAAATGGTATGGTGGAAAGACTGCACCGACAATTAAAGGCCGCTCTTATGTGTCATGGAGTTACTTGGTGTACCGCTTTGCCTCTGGTGCTCCTTGGAATGCGAACTGCGTTAAAAGAAGATCTGCAGTCTTCATGCGCTGAACTGGTTTACGGCGAACCTTTGCGGCTACCTGGTGAGTTTGTAGCTCCTTCGGCCGCAACCGATTATACCGCAGACGTTCATAACTTCACATCAGAATTGCGAAGCCATATGGCTAACATAAAACCAGTGCAAGCCACACGTCATACCGAGCGAAACACATTCGTTTACAAGGACTTACCCAACGCAACACACGTCTTTCTGCGCGACGACTCTATTAGAGCATCTTTAAAGCCGCCCTACACAGGGCCCTACAGAGTAGTCTCCAGAAAAGACAAAACAATTACTATCACAGTAGGAAACAGGAACGTAAACGTCAGTCTTGACCGAGTCAAACCAGCATTCATCGAAGAAGCACCACCGCCAACGTCTATCCCGACCCCACTCGCAACTCCCAAACCTTCCTCTCAATGTGTTCCATCTCCACCACTCGCAAGCGCACCAGATACTACTCAGACTCCCTCCTTAAAAAACTATATATCGCGTTCAGGACGCCATGTCCGTTTTAAGACGCCTATCGACGTCTAATGTTTTCTGTAAGATCATTACTTTGACATTATTATTATTTTATTTTGTTCTATTTTTATCCTGGGTGTATATTTCACCGTAGGGGGGTGGTGTGGCGGCAAAAACTCCCGCCACAACTAGCAACACTGGGGTGACAGCGACAGAGAGCTCCCGCCAATCTTGTAGAGATCAAAAAAGGTATTTTGATTGGAACTAGTTCTAAGATAAATGTTAACTATACCACAATAAAGCGAGTCGTACGATATTGGGACTCTTTCATTGGACTGGATCAGCCTCCACCCCAAAAGTCAAATTGGCCAAAGAGGAATGAACGAAGATAGAATACTTGGACCCTATACAACCGGCAAGCGAAACGATAATGGACAAAGATTGATAAACTACGCGTTAGAAAATAACTTACATATTATGAATACTTTTTATAAAAGAAAACCTAAAAGAAAATGGACGTGGGAATCTCCCAACGGTCAAATAAGAAATGAGATAGATTTCATAACTACAAATAAACCGAGACTTTTCTTAAACGTGGAAGTTGTCAACAACTTTGACTATTTTACTGATCACAGATTACTCCGAGGTCAATTACACCTTAATGAACCAAAAAATTGTAGGAAACATATACAAAATACGAAACAACCAATCACACTACCATTACCAAGCAATGTTCTAGAATCCCTTAAAACTAAGTTAATACCAATAAGCGAACTAAGAACAGTCCAGGAAAAATATGATATCTTAGAAGAAGAAATTAAAGGAACTAATAAAATCCTAGAAAAAGAGAAACCATCTAAAGATAGAATAGGATCTGTAGCAAGAAGGTTAATTGTAGCTCATAGTCGATTCGAACCCACAACCTACCTATGGCAAGGCTATGTCACTACCACTGGGTCATCAAAGCTTATTAGTTATTTAGTGATGTAACTGCTGAGTTAAATTTAAAATTCCAGGTGACATACTTAGAATTTTTTACTTGAGACGGGGTAAAATTGAAAATAAAAAGATACCCATGAATATTAAATTTATTAACATATTAAACTAAACGAAACTTAATAAGCTAAGCTACCTCTTATACATAACAAACTATCTCATGAAGTCTACACACCAGACTTGTCCTAGCAGCCATGGCATCAGTAAGGACCAATTTTAAATCCACAGTCAAGTGAAAAATGTATGAAAATATTTAAAATTAGTCATTGAAATAATTACATTTAACTTTGACTACGAGTCAATAAACCGGACCTAAAGAAGCTGTGTGTATTTCATATTTCCTTAATTTACTTATGGAGCCTTTTAAAACCTATTTCGTTACCTACTTCACATAGTTTGCTGTAAAAAATTTATAAAAAATATTTCATAGTCGAAACTAAAATTTGAACCGAGCAGGTTTTTAGAAGAGCATAATAAATAGCATATAATATATAATACACTATATATTTATATAAAGTACATAGCGACCCCGCCGCCCATTCCTCCTAGCGGCGAGTTACAAGAAAATGGACAGCATAAAAATCTTCATGTACATAATTTTATTATGGTAATTAACTTTATTGGTGAACTGTCAAACAATACATATACCCATCATATATCATAAAGATGAGTTACCTAATATAGTCTGTAAGCAGTTAAAGTGCAAGCCCAATTAAGATTGCTGTAATTTATTTTAAAACTGAAACATCAGATGAATTTGATATCTCGGGTATTAAAAGTATAAGATAGTAAATGGGATATGCATGACTATAGATTCTAGAAACATTTTGATCACTGGACAACAATTGAAAGTATACAAACATAATCGTTCGACATAGAATTGAAAATTGTTTTGTCGAAATGTTGCAAAACAAAAGCTCGCAGCTATCAACGCTGAACAAGTGTGAGCAATCGATTTGTATGATCATTGATCAGCCTTTGTTTAAATTGCAGTTGAAATACAAATAGGCACTTGATATCACTTTGTAGCAATATTAAGCTTGAAGGCACAACTATACTAAAGTTTTACATGCTACGTCAACTACCTTTATTAAAATATATACAATATTATACACAATTCTAAGCAGTTATCATATAAAAATGGTACAACGTAGTTTCTTAGGTATATAGTTAGTATAATATAAGAGATTAGAACATAATATAATTTGTTATAATATTAAATTTATTTCATTTTCTCGTAGGAACATAACTATTTAATCCATATTTCAAGAAAAGTGCAAAATAAATATAGTTGACACTTTTAGTATAATTATTAGACCTATAAATTTGTCAATCAATTTAGTTTGCTATCACATTTAGAGAGCGGCCTCACTACTATTAAATTTGTTATCAACAATAGAAAATGCAGAAAACACCCTGAAAGGGGCAATATACAGAGAGTTTCAATATCCTATCTATCCACTGTTTATCTTACTAGAGATAGAATATTGATGTAAGCTCCATAGAAGTAATGTTAAATTTTAATCTCTAGTAGGACAAATCGTGGATAGAAAGGTTATTCAAACTGGCCTGCCTATCGGCATCACCCTCATTGACAGAAAACTAAGTAGGTACAACTGTCACCACTCAATTATATCGCATGACTTAGAATGGTTATCTAAAGCTGGCACGTAAAACACATTGACAAATTTATCTGTGAATGAGCATGGCATATACAGTACCCGGCAAACAAGTTGTGCCAAGTGATGTGGAAGGAAAAAGTTCGCGCAAAGGCAGTTCCGTTCAAGTTCGTAGTTGGAAACGGGAACCTGATTAACCAATTAGGCACACGCATTTTGGGCGTAATCCCCCCTTACCCTTCGATCCACGTAAAAGATGGAAAGATTGTCTCTTTGTCTCTTTCATGGACTAGGCTACGCAGATCACGTGCGAGGCAAGGTCATCGCTTTGGTTGGAGTACTGAGATTGTGCCAGCTATTAATAACTGACCTGTATCACTACAATGTTGATTTTAAGTCATATTCCATAAGTCACGTTTACAATGGCTATACAAATTTGCCAAATTTTGCGGCAAATGCGCTTGTTTTGTTATTGTTTTGCGTAATTTACGGAACACAACTCAAAGCTCGTATTTGGATGATGACCCGTTTGCCGAGCTGGTGCGGTACGGTATAAATGAGTGACGACAAGACTGCTTTCCAAATCCAACCGTCTTAGCTATTTCTTCATCGCATATCATACTTTTACAGCGGAGGTAGTGTTACTATCAAGTCCGTTTACAGGCTGAATGTCGGTTCGAGGTCTACGGAAGAGCAGGACGTGGGGTTCAGGGTTGTGGACCATGAAGTGCAGCCAGCCAGGGCTCTGCTGGACCCCAAGGTTCCTCCATTCCGTCTCGGTCATAAGATGAGACTTGGGCACAAGGCGTGCAATATCCGCTGGTAGGATGACATGTCTGAAAGTATGCCGAGATGATTTTAAATTAGATTTGGAGTAATATTAGAAACTGAGTGATGGTGGCCCAACGGTAACGCGTGCACTTTACAAGCCGCTGACACCGAGTTCGAAACCACCCGGCCCCATCGTGAGGAAACCGTCATGTCCAAGGACGGCAACATTCAAGGGCATGCGACATCTACCAACCCGCACTGGGCCAGCGTGGTAAATTACGGCCCATACTTTCTCTCTGAGAGAAGGCCAGAGTCCCAGCAGTGGGAACTTCATAGGCTTAATGATGATTAGTAACTATCTGTGGATATTTATACAGAATATAGAGATAAATGGAACAGTTATTTCTTAATCAGTCTGTGACAGAACAATAGTTGACTATCTATTCTAGTAATAAAAAGAAACTTAAAACTATTGAACCAATCTTCATGAAATTTGTTATGAAGATAGTTGAATCCTGAAGAAGGACCTAAGATACTTTTTGTCGTGATAAACCGCAGGGAACAGCTAGATAAAATATACCTAACATTAGTTATTACATACTTAGAAAATATTTTTTATGCAAAATTTAGCTGGAATGTAGTTGTCATCTTTATCAGTTGAAATAGAAATTTATTTGTGCTAAATAACTTTAGATTAGATAATTACATTCGTATTATAATGAAATTAAGTACAGCGTATCTCCATAACCTTCTAGACAAGCTATTAACAGCTGATTAAATATTGGAATGTATGTTGAAAATGATGGCGTGTCTCGCGATTATGACCCCATATTGGACACGAAAAGGGATGAATTGTTATTAATATTTAGCCGCTATGCTTGCCCTAAGGTTTTAAGTTTACGTAGAGCGGATAATACGCGAATTAACTGATGAAATAATGTTAAAATTCTTGTAATTTTCACCTGTATTCATAGACGTCATCGGTGTATCTTTCGGAGTACTGAATCTGATCGACGGGCATTTTTGTGATATCTGCAGCACACCTTTCTTCGAATATCAAATATACACGCCACCAGTACCAAACTGAGATGTCTATTTCAGTTTTCTAGGTAAAATAATGGGAAAACTTTACGCGTGAAAAATCGAACTTCAAATTCTAACTTTGACAAGGCGTGTAACTGAAAAGAAAATATTATTTGACAGTAGATTGACTGGCATAATGAAAGTGACACTGACAGTTTGGGGTGCGTTTACGAACACCTCGTCACCTCGATTTATCGTTGCTGTAACAATTAAAAATTACCCACAACGGCCTCGTCGTTTCAACGTGTATTTGAAGTTGTACTCATGCCGTGATATTGTAAAAATAATAAGTATAGTAAGGTCAAAAGATCGCAATTAAGATTTTTGCAAATACTTCAGACCTACACCATGACCCTAAATAGTGCCTTTGGTTCTATAAATGGCTATTTGTATAAACTCACAGATTTTACAGATTTTACATACCTTGAACACATTTTTTAATATACTAAGTACCTACTAGAAACTTTAGTTTTAGTTTTCGTAAAAAGTTAGGTACCTACCTATTAGGATTACACGCCCGCCGCGGCGTTTTTGGCGCGCCGGATGGTGTGTTTTTCGGCTGATTTAGAAGTAGGAAGTTCTAGAACAATCTTTCAGTGGGAAGAGTACTAATAGGTCCCTGCTATCACCGTCATGCTAATTGACAACCGGTCGTATTATCCAATGAATGCGACCCCGGGCGGACCACTTGGTGTAGGTAGGTACTTACAATTCAATCACACTCCCCATACAAACAAAGGTGACCACAATTTCTTGCGAGTTGAGCTTTTGTTACATAAATAACTCTAGAACTCTAAATAACGCTAGATCTATATTTTTTACACCTACCAACAATATTACAAACACAGAATTTTGTAATTCTTTGATTACAAAGACTAAAACCGTAATAAAACTACAATGGCCCAGCAACCCAAAGAGTGTCTTGCGAACGAGAAAGCGCCACTCCTGATCCTGAGCGATTTTAGCCGATTACGTGACTTCTGTCGTCAAATAAATTATATTTAAGTGGCTTTACTTTTCCTAGTTGGTACGTAGAGCGATGGTGGCCAAACGAGCGATGAAATCCTCAGCACCTATGACTTCACAAGTTACTCATGTGGCTTTGCCATCGCACAAAACGGTAAAGGAAAACATCATGAGAAAAATGGCAAGTCCAAGAACCACAACGTTCTAGGGCATGTGACGTCTACCAACCCACAATGGTCCAGCGTGGTATATTACGGCCCATACTCTCTCTCTGAGAGAAGGCCAGACTCCCAGGTGTGGGAACGCAATATAGACTGATGATGAGGCTAAACAGTCCATGTAAATCTCAAAGTCATGGTTAACCAAACGGGCTCCCCTAACCACCAATGCGTGCATATAATCAACATCATATATCATCCAGTCTGCTCCGGGATCCCAGCAGGTCTGCATCTCTGCGCCATGAGTGACATCTCGCTAGAATTCATCCAGGAACTGCTCGCAGATGATTATCCTGATGTCATCATTAAGGAGTTTGAGGTAAAATAGAAAAAAAATATTCCAGCCAATCATTATTAAAATATTTATAACCAACTAGCTGCACTGCACTCCGCGGTATCACCCACTTGAACTACAGTGTATCGCAATAAAAATTATTAATATTATCCTTCTGCAAGGTTCGAACTATCTCCACACCAAATTTCACCAAAATCCGTTCAGTAGTTTTTGCGTGAGTAACAAACTTCCACCCATCCTAACAAACATTCACAATTATAATATTAGTGGGATAGGATAGGTTTTATTAATATCTATTATTTCAATTAATTATCATGGAAATATTAACCGAAGTTTCAGCATTTCAGTCGATAGATTATATAAAAATTCAATCAATACATATTTTACAGCCAAATCTATACTGAAACCAATAAAATATCTCCAAAGCCTATTACAGATTCTGAACCCTTCGAATGGGTTAGTTTGGTGATTCACCATAATCGGCCTATTAAAACTAAAACTTTCCTATGATTTAGGGAGCACCTGGTTCGAAACGTGGAGACAACTACACATCCATGGTCTACCGGATCACTCTCAAAGGCACCAGAAAACACATCGAGCCAGATGGCTCTTCAGAAACCGAAGAACCCTGGGAAGGCTCTATTATTTACAAACGCCTACCCGAAAGCATTCTAAGACGCGAAGCCTTCAAAAGCGACGAGCTCTTCTGCAACGAAGTGGCTTTTTACACCAAGATCTGGCCAGCAATGTCTTCATTCCAATCCTTATGGAAGGTGAATCAAGCTTTCAAGGCGATTCCGAAATGTTATTTGGCAAGGAATGACTGTGTGATCCTACAGGACCTGAAGCAGTATGGGTTCGTGATGCCAGATAGGAGACAGGGTTTGACTGTGGTGGAGTGCTATGTAGTTCTGAAGCATCTCTCCCAGTTTCATGCATTGTCATTGGCTATGAAATGCCATAATACTGATAAGTTTTTTGCAATGCTGAATGAGAAAGACGGGATTAATGAAGGTAAGGTACAACCAGATAAAGCAATATTTAGTAAGTTTTGTTTTCTCTCTCAAAAACTTACTAACGATGACAATGTATGTCACTTTGTTAAGGAAAATATGTAAGTTCCATCCAGGACCTATGTCTCACCAAAAGATTAGATTCAGATAAATTCTTTTCATTTCATTGAACTGAATGTTACTGCTGATAAATATTTGATTTCTTCTAGTCTTTTTCGTGGAAGATAACATAAACTACTACCGGAGCTACTACAACGAAGCCATTCAAAATGCCGTCTCAATGGTTGAAGAGGAGCTCAAGAATTCGGAGACCAAAGACATCTATTTGGAGAAGTTCCGCCGATTCTGCTCAGAAGAGACCTTCTTCCAAATGATGGTAGACATGGTAAAGCCTCGAGAACCCCTAGCGGTTATCTGTCACGGTGACTGCTGGACGAATAACTTTCAATTTCGGTATGCTGACGGGGATATTGCTGAAGTTCGTATACCTATTTATTTTCGACATACTTGCTCGCAAGGTGATCTTTATGATGGCCATGTCTGCGAGCTTTTTTCATTATAATTGCGTGTTATAATATGACCTTGCTTAGGTATATAGTATCAAGGATGTTGCACTAATATAATATTTAAAAAAAAATACCAAAGAGATTTCAACAAGAGTTACTGTAGTTACTGGAGTGACTGGAGTGACTGAGGTGGCGAAGGTGACCAATGTGACTTAGGTGACTGAAGTGATTGAGGTGACTGAAGTGACTGAAGTGACCGAGGTGACCAAAGTGACCAAAGTGTTTTTTTTCACAGGGGTGTTGAAAAACATCGTTTGAAACGCGTTTGCTTTAATTTTACTTAGGAGTTTTGCTTGATTTCACTTTCCGTAATCAAGATTCTGCTAGCATCTTCTTCGCTTCCAGATGTACTTAGTAGACTTCCAGCTGGTTCGCTACGCATCTCCTGCCTTAGACCTGGTGTATATCATGTACCTTTGTCTGGACCGGAGTCAGCGGCAGGAGCACCAGGACTCCCTCCTGCAGTACTATGTGGATGAGCTTCATGCTAGGCTGGCGCAGACGAGCGGCCAGGAGGCTGAGTTCCAGGGTAGCTTGTACAGGGATCAGCTGTATCAATCGTGAGTAGATTTTGAGAGGTTCTCTTAGCTGATGGTCCTAACATTTCATTGTAAATGGTCTAGTTTGCTACACTCAGCATCTATTTCTTTTTCAGAATACAAGAAGAGTTTAAACGATGCTCACCTTTTGGTCTAGGAGTTGCTCTTGACATGTATCCTATTATGACCTGCGATAGTAATGAAGCTCCTAACGTTTATCAATCTGAGGTAAGTAGATGTGTTTACGAATTTAATTGAAATTAATTAATTCTGTGAGCCAGGGACGAGTGGCCGGATGATGCTTGGTGGTAGGGCATTTTCTAGTGCTCGTCTGACTAGCTACCACCCTCATGTTAAGAATCTGTCGCCAAGCACCTATCGGTGTGTTCCGACAGCCTCACTTGAGAGTCAATTCCCAGTCCAGGTGTAGTGTGGCGCCATCTTCAACCGCATTTTCACTTAACATCAGGTGACTTGTAGTCAAACGCTACCCTGTGAGTAATTTTTTTTATTAGGCCCGCTCATGTCACAGCGCGGAAAACGACAGAATAGAGAAATTAATATTGAGGATACGCAACCCCAATTTTATTTTTATTTCATCATCATCATCAGCCGAAAGAAGGCCACTGCTGAACATTGGCCTCCCCCCTTGAACGCCACCATGAACGGCTATTATAGCACAATGTCGTTGGTCCACCTAGTGGTTCTACAGAACGTCTTCCGGTTCGTGGTCGCCACCCGAGAACCTTGCGATATGATTTTGTTTTTAAATTATTTTCCATATTCTTGCAGGACGTTGGCGGGTCGTCTTCAGAGCATGTACCTCCAGTACCGGTGTGGACGACCAACGCAGCTTGCCGGAGGAAAATGACAGATTTAGTACAAGAACTCGTCGATGGGGGCATGATATAAACTAACAATAGGTAGTAGAAAAATTAGATATTAAGAAAAAAAATATTTCAGTTTCAAATAACGGCTTTATTATGCATTTTTAGGTACAGTCAGCAACAAAAGTTGCTGACAATTGTTTTTAAAAATTTTCTAAAGCAAAAAGTAAAATTACAAAAGGAACAAAAACCCGACTGCGCCAAAATAAAGTGCCCTATGTCACTCCCACAATAACGGTGAATCTAATGACACATCATAATAATATGTTAAAATTAGTCAAACCATTTAGGCTACAGGCCGTGTCAAAGATATATACTACCTACTTATACATAAACTCGAAAAACATAACCCTTCTGCTTTCGCAGTCGTGTAATGACACCAAATTTTGGTTGTTCAGGTGTAGGTACATCTAAAAACTTGGGTGTGTTTTGCTACTATGTCGTTGACGTAGGTTGTTCAAAACTCAAGATGTGGAAAAACATATTTTGATGAAAGATGAGAGCACTACCTTCATCTTGACTCTAGAACTACTTAGATGGCTACTATCAGTGCCATAGAAGCTGAAAAAGCTGAAGCTTAGGGGCAAAATTAGGAAGGCTGCAAAATTGGCACAAAAAAGTATAGCTGCTTTTCTTAGCTTAGAAATATACCCAAAAAGTTGTAAAAAGTAATCAAGAAAGTAGATTATTTAAAAAAAAATAACTTTATTGTGAACAGTGTAGTGTCTATTTTTAGAAGTCAGTAGGAGCGACAATAATGTTATAGCTTTGAGGCGGCAAATGTGTGAATCCAGCACTGCCTACTATAATCGAGAAAAAGTTCTATTGGCCGCAGTATTACGACAGTATTGCCACAGTAAAGTAAGAACAGTAGGTTAGCTAAGGCCGCTCGACGAGTTAATTGCCTACTCTTGCGGTGATACATAGGCGGCGCGTTCTGTACTGAGTGCATGGCCGCGGCCCCGTCCGCGGCCCCGTTCGTTTGTGATTGTTGTGCTTGAAAAGTGCGTGCGTACACGGCGCCGCTACTCTCGCACACATTCAAACCGGCGGCGGAACTACTACTCTTTACTATGGTATTGCGTTCGTCAATACTGTGGCCAATTGATCTTTTTGAGATTTTCGACAGTGTTGATAAAGGAAGCTCCCTTCATATATGTTGTGTTTTAAAACGGCTGAGGTACAAATAAAACGTTAGTTCTCTACTTGAGTGTATATATTTTATTGTTTTACTTTTAGTAAATAAACACGTACAATAAGACACTGGTGTTAAATCTTACAAATTAGGTAAAAATATTTTATAAACAATATTTTTATTTTTTGTGACATTTTCTTAAACATTTTATTGACTAACAATATTTCGTATAGACAGGTTGTGTATAAAAATCAGATCAATTTATTTACGTCTTTTTATTAAAATATCTTAGCTATGTAGTTATTTTGTAATAACTGTATAATTATGACGTTATTAGTATTAATGATTGAATAAAAATAAAATGACTTCAATGTATAACTGGGGTTCAATGAAGTGATTCAAAATACAGATGTGATGGTAAAAAAAAAAATAAACACTACAAATATATATATTTAGGTAGTATAGGATAGGTAGGTACACCTAATACTAGGTACCGAATAGTACCGATATTAAATATCGGAAATTTTCATAAACCCTCATATGCTTTTCTTTTGCATCTATTCCTGTCGAATAGATATCGTAAAAAAAGAAGGGTTTACAATTGAATGGCTATTAATAAATATTTCTAAATAACCAAAGATATAATATATTAAATAAATAATTAAATATGAATAATTATTTTATTATTATTTATATTTGTATAAATTTAAACTAATTATTTACATAATGCAATTTATAATGATCACATACCTAATATTTATATATTATACTATATGTATGACTCACATCTGCATTTTTAATTCTAAAACACACTGCCCCCCACAATTTATGTATAAAAACTTGATCATTTAAATACAATACCCGTACTAACTCGTGGCACATTAATTCAAATCAAGCATAACTTTCAAATTAAATATTACACAATAATATTTTATATAATAATCGTACCTATAAAAATTACGTACGGGCTTACGTATGTATAAAATATTATTTAAAATAATTATAACAGATCTAATAATAATAACTAAATCAGTCATTGAACGCTTCAGATTTTTTGTTGAGATTCTAGCACCTAATAATCTGAAGTTTTCAATAATTTACTATGAATACGTTGTTAATTTGTTTTTTTATGTTAATTAATACTAAAATAAGACCCCAATTCAAGGCAATCTTTATTCCAAATTCACATGGACAACATATCTTTTCTTGTCGTTTTTAATTCAATACAAAATGAAATTTATACAGTAAAATTTATTTGTGAGATTTTTGTTCATGTGAATTTTATACTCGCTGGTCTTCTTTTTACTAAACAGACTGTGATAGCACACTATTTAATGAAATAGCACCTCGCAAAATCGAAGAGTGACAACGATCAACGCCTTCAAAAAAAATATGTGGAAGATAATCTTTAAATTGTTTTCCATACTGACATTAATATACTTACTGCTAGCATTATTTACTTAACACTGGCTCTCAAAACTGGCTGCGTAGTAACTCCTCCCCTCCCTTTCGAAGCTTGAGTGGGTCTCATAAACCCTGAGGTCTTCGCAGAGGTCTTCAAAGGCGGCCTGGATGTACCCACTGAACTTCCACTGGACGAAGACCTGGATGCAGGCATCCTGACTACGGGCTTCGGCACTGGTTTAGGAGCAGGCTTTTGAGGAGCTGGAGCCTTCTTCACAGTCGCCACTGAGGCAGAACTGTTCAAGGAACTCCTGGAACTTCTAAGCGATGCTCGGGAAGTCGACCGCTCTACTCTTAATGAGCTTGCTCTTTTTGGAGTAGTGATTCGTTTGGGGTCTAAAGGCGTTCGTGGAGGCGTCCGAGTTTCTTTGGTAGAAATTTTCTTTGGAACAACTGGTGATTTGGACTTCGGGATCGGAGAGTCACACTCCACGTTACAGCCTGACGAAGCCCCTTGCGAAGCGCTTTCCGAGTTCAAACTCTGTGTTTCTTCAAATCCTTCATCATTTAACTCATGCTCGCTCTTTACTTTTGGAATCCTCGGAGATGTTGTCCTTTCTGGTGCTTTATCTGTCTTCTGGGAAGGTCCCATTGACCTGTTCCTATAAGCACTCTTCGACCAGACTCCTGTAGGGTTCTCGGTAGGAGATTTCAGCTCTCTGATAGCTTTCTGAACGTCTTCCTGGTTGATTGACGTCTGCCGCCTCATCCTGAGGAAAGGTTTAGGCTCTTTGGTCGGTGTTTTGTCAGTACTTTGGTTTTTAAGTCTATCCTGCCAGCGTTTAAGTCTATTTTCCTTTTCATCTTTGATAATTTCCACTGGTTTTGCCGGTTCAACTGGCACTTCGACAGGGTAAGAAGCTTGAACCTCCAATTTCGATGGCCTCACAACTTGAGTTTCGGCTACTAACTCTGGGGTGATTTCAGGCTTTTTCTCGTCTTCTGGAGAACTGGAGTCTGTATTTCTCTTATATCTCCTAGTTCTTCTAGCTGCTGAGAATCTATCAAATTGCCCATCACCTAATATTTCTTGACACAAGTCTTTCATTTCTGCTGAAGCTTTATCGCTGAGGTTTTGCCTGAGAGGGAATGATGGTTGGAACTTCCTGCAAGGTTCTCGCTCAGGTGGTGGATTGAACATTTTTCTTTGAGCTGGTGGGGTTTCTATGTTATCCGAATCTATTTCTACCCGGTCCGATCTTTCTACCTTGTCTGGTCTTTCCACTCTGTCTGGTTTTTCCACCCTATCTGGTCGTTCTACCCTCTCAAACTTTCCTACCCGGTCTGGTCTGACTACTCTCTCAGGTCTTTCCACCCTTTCGACCTTGGTATCTTTCTCGTGGGTGACTTTGATATCGGGTAGTTTCCGTTTTTCTTCTTCTGTAATGGAAACCAGGGGTTGTGGAGATTCTATCTGCTGTCTTGAACGTTGTCTTCTCAATCGCCTCATCTCTTCGTTTTCTTCTGTTTTCCTCCATGGAACTCTGTTGTCTTTCTTTTTCGGTTGGACATCTGAAACATGGACATATAGATTAATGGAACTACTAGTATCCAGTCTACTAGAAATAGAACTGGTAGTGTACCTTCGACTGCCTCGATGGTCCGCACCACGTCGCTGTCGGGCAGCACGGCAGGCCTCCACTCGGCGCGGCCCTCCGGCAGAGGTTCCAGGGTCGTGCTTCGTTCGCTCTCTGAAATTTACATGAGCTGATGAAACTCTGATGACGTCAAGAAGTTTTTGTTTTACTTCTATCAGGGTTTGACCACAAGTCACCTGATGTTGAGTGACGATGTGGTCGCGCCACGCTACACCTGGATTGGGAACTGGCTCTCAAGCTGGACTGCCGATATACTACATAATATGTAATATACTATGGCGACACTTGCAGTGACCTAGTTGTATCACATGTAGCTACTACTACTAGTTCACAAAGTCCATACCGGAGTCGTTTTCCAAGGACCGCCTGTTGGCCTGCACCCGCCTCGCTCGCTCCCGTAGCTCAGCATCCTTCTTCTCCTCCTGGCTGTTAGCTCGCAGCCAAGACTCGATCTTCTGTCGCCATTCCCTTCGGAACAATACATACGTTAAGTTTTAGAAGGAAGAAACTGTCAAGAACAGTCAAAAAGAGAATATTATCAATTCAAAATCACACAAGTCACCTTTGTTATGCAACACACTACACAGTTGTAATATAGTACGAGTATTATGATAAAATCTTAGAGAACGGGTTCATTTTCTTTTTTGACTGACTACATCACCGCTTCCGCGTTTTCACCCGATGGTAAGCAACACACTTGCCTCGCAAATACCTAATCACTCATAACTTGAACATCTCCGGTTCGTACTTTTCTGAAAACACTGACCTTGGCAGGGCATTCCACGCTTTTGCAGTCAGAGTCCTGGCTAAGAGCAACAATTGGAGTGACGAGCATCTTGCTCATGGATCTTGGATGCTTATGATGGAATCCTAAAGTGAGCAATACTTACTTAGGCTTAGCAGGTGCTTCAGGCTGCGGCGCGGGGGAAGGTGGCGCGCGCGGGGAGGCGGGCCGCTCCCGCTCCCGCTCCGGGATCTCCAACTTGGCACGCGCTGGCCCACGACGGGACCACGACCGGTCTGTGAACAGGGGGACTTGTAGTAAATCTTGCTAGGACTTCTTTTCTAGCGTAGCTAAGACTTCTCCAAAAAATTTATAGGATCCATCCTTTGGATTATTAAATAAGTCTTAGTCTGAAGTCTTTGCATTCCTCATTGCTCAAGGTTCGTTTGGTATTAAGCTGATAACTTCTATGCAGTTGAAACTGTACTGACACTGCCAGTTCTAAATGAGTCATAAAATGCCTGTTTCGTAAAGCACAAGGGTACTTCAGCCAACAAACTTAGATACATTTATTCATTTCCCTAAAAATTATATAAGTAGAACACTTCTTCTTGACACTCTGTATGGCTGGCACTAATGGCAGACAAAGCAATACCCTAGCAAGACAGCTTTCACTACTTCAGCAACTTACCCAAGCTCCCCCAAGCGCTTCTCTCCCGAAGGTCGTTAGCAGCTGGCGAGGAGTGGCGGAGGAACTCCAGCAGACCTTCCTCGTCACCTTCACCGGGGCTGGCGCGGCTTCGGCGGCGCAGGCTGCCTGTTGGAGTCACATCTGGAAGAACAAAGGAGACTGTCAGCGTTTACCAGTCAGATATGTCCAACTGCTGCTAGGTAAGGCCATCAAACAACTGTCAATGTGCAGTTTTGATCTAAAATTGGCCATATACGGACAACCTGAAGTAGTCTGCATCAAGATGCGACTGCATAGTGAACTGCAGACTTCTACGTACGTACATACACGAGTCGCTCGAGCAGTTGCAGTAGTTCACTCTGCAGTCGCAGCTTGAGGCAGTCGATTCTGACTGTATGGCCAGCCTAAGGCATTTATGGTATTTTTCGAACTACGAAATACTAAATGGCAATTCGCTTTGTGGTATTTATAACATTAGTTTAGTAGGGATAGTAGGGATAATTATTATTATATCATAATATATACCTTACTCTTTACTCTATCTCTCAAAAAGTGTTCGGTAAATCCAGTTAAAACTAAAATGTAATGACTTCTACTTCTTGGGCACATGGCACAAGTGTTTCCCTGCAGACAGTGTCAAGAACATACCAGGTGAAGGTGAGAGGTCATGCGGCCGCCGCAGTGACCGCCTCCCCAACCCGTTCCTGATGTCCAGGAGTAGAGATTCCATCAAAGATTCACATTCAGACACCGGCGTGCTGCATAGACTGCCACCACCTGGAACCATCATAGTGACGTTTTCGGGCGCTTTGCCTATAAATATGTACTTTTTGTTATCCTACTAATATTTTAAACGTGAAAGTTTGTAAGCATGGATGTATGGATGTTTGTTACTCTTTCACGCAAAAACTACTGATATGGATGAAATTTGGAATATAGATAGCGTACACCCTGGACATAGGGTACTTTTTATCTCACGGTTTCACCCGCATCTTCCCGTTATCCCACAGCAACCTTTTTCCTGGATAAAAAGTAGACTATGTTTAATTCCTGGATATAAGCTATATCCATTCCAAATTTGACTCAAATCCGTTCAGTAGTTTTTGCGTGAAAGAGTAACAAACATCCAAAGTAAAGGAATTCTCACGCTGATCGGGCATCTAGATAACAAAAAAGAGGACCACTTACCGCCAGTCTTGATCTTAGCCGAAGCCATGTCCCGCGCTCGCCTTCTGGCCGCGGCCTGCTCCTCATTAGCGCGACGTCGCTCGTTATCGCTCACGGCCGAACGGAACTTGGTACAGAACTGGACAAAGGTCTGAAAAAAGAAACAAATACATAGACATCAGAAGGGTTCATAGGAAATATCTTTAAAGTTGCACTAATTACTGATGAAATAACCGACAGCCGCTCAGATGGTATGACCATGTAAAAAGCGAAAAGAAGACCATGTGGTACGACATCAGCTTTTCATGTTTCCACTGCTGAGACTCTGGCCTTCTCGCTCAAAATGGTGAAGGAAAACATCGTGAGGAAACAGGCATGTCCAAGAACCACAACTCTACTATTTGTATTGTGCAGAGGTCAACAAACAAATATGTGGTACCTTAAAGCACTCCTCAAGCTTAAAGGAAACGGGATCTTCACAGAAGAATTCAGCCAGATGTTTCCTGATGCTTTCCACTTCTTCCATGTCTTTGTTTAGGGCTGAAACTTCTTGCTCTGCCACCTGTAAGATTGGAGAGAATCCATTATGAAAGAACCGATGTCGAGGAAAGAACGCACAAACTCGGGCACTCTTAGTTCGTCTTAGAACTAAAAAGATAGGCCAGAAATGTCGTGATCATTGTCATCGGCTCAAGACTTAGGTTCATGCTAAGCCATCCGTCACCATTCTTCATAACAGTTCTTTTCCTGGTTAACTTAAATAGAACCTCACCTGAAGGAAATCCCCCATCTGAGCCTTGATATCTCCCTGAGTGTTAGGCAGCTGGATCTCCTTCTTCAACCCTCGGATCCTTGTCTCCAGTGTATTTATCTCGTTGTTCACCTGTTCCACGGATGCCTTAGCAGCTTCCTCTAGCATATGAGTGTCGTCTGCGAAGTGGGTCAGCTCTTTGTTCTTGCGTTCAGCTTGCTGGAAAGTAAAATTAGATTTTTTTTTTGATTGAATTTGAGTCATTCCTGAAGTAATTTAGGAATACTTAAAGTTCGCCTCTCATCATTGACCTGATCAAACCACATTGTCATAATAGACCATACGCGTGCCCGAAAATGGTTTCTTCAAAACGGTCCTAGTGATATTACGCGGTTAGAGTTCAAGGTTCAGAAGTGCAAGCGTTCTTCTAGTAAGTTCCAATCACTAGGATAAAATATCACAAGAACAGCTAAAAATCGTAAAAACCTGATTCATTTCTATGATTTGAGAAACAGACCGCAGACCCTAAATATGCGTGTAAAAAAAAATAAGTGGGTTGTAATCATCATCAGTATATCAGTCCACTGCTGGACATAGGCCTCTTTGTACTTACCAAAAACTTGGGGAAGAAAGGTTCTCGAGTGGCGATCACGAACCGGAAGACGTTCTGTAGGTAGGCCCCTCACTAGGTGGACCGACGACATTGTAAGAGTCGCGGGAAGCCGATGGATGCAAATGGCTAATAGCCGTTCATGGTGGCGTTCAAGGGGGGAGGCCTATGTTCAGCAGTGGACTTCTTCTTGGTCTGATGATGATGATGATCAAGAACTTACCATAGCCACGTAGTGCATGAGATTCATCCCGGGCTTGTTGGCCCGGATATCCGGTAGCTTCTGCAGCGATGACAACTTCACCCCTGCCGCACCCCCTGCGTACCCACCCGCGTTTAGGAAGTTGCCCGCGATCAGGGCTATGTATAACACCTCCTGAAAATACCAGAAACATTGAACAATGATTAGGGGGTTTCAAGGAGGAAAGTATTTTTTTTTACTTATTAATTTACGTAGCGTTTGACTTCAAGTCACCTGAAGTTAAGTAACGATGTGATCAAAGATGGTGTCAAGCTACACCCCTAGGTTGGGAATTAGCTCCCAAGTGGGGCTGCCAGAACACCGATAGGTGCCTGTGGACAGATTCTTAACTTGAAGGTGGTAGCTAGACAGGCGAGCACGATATGATTGTAGATAGTTCTAGAAGTAAGAAATGGCTAAGGATTTTCAAAAATACTAAATAATTCTTACCTGCAAAGCTCTTGAAGACATCAGGTCATCACCAGCCATGAGCATCGCATTAATGGCACCTTCTAAATAGCCAGCAGTCGACGGCCACTCTTCTTTTAACAACATGCATTCGATGCGGAGTTTATAGCTGGAAAGGAACACAAACATTTGACCATGAAGTCAAGAAAAAAAACGTTCCGGTAATTTATTTCCTAACTGTATGATATTCTCAGTTGGACAGATAAGCGCATTCAGGTAACCAACAAAGAAATCGAGTTGACCATAATATTTACGGTAAGCGTGCGCTTTAGAAGGCGCTAAAACTCGGCCGTACCTAACTATGTGTGGATTTACCATCGCTCAAAATGGTGAAGGAACACATCGAGAGGAAACCGGCATGTCCAAGAATTATAAATATTTAAGGGCATGCGACATCTACCAACCCGCACTGGTAGAACAAGGCTTTCATTCCCCTTCTCTCTGAGAGAAGGCCAGAGTCCCAGCAGTGAGAACGCCAAAGACTGATGATAATGATATTGAACACGCAAAAAAACTTCTAGCTGATCTTTTCAAATAGACTACTTACTTTGGCAGTTGTATAAGTTGCAATAAGAACTTCTCAGCGTTTCCAAGCTTATTCACGTCTCCAGTGAATGCCTTCAGCATTTCGCACTCGTCTATTTCGGGCAGGATCTTCAGAAGACCGCGCAGCTTTTCTGTCCCGATGTCGTCGTGGGAACCTTCACGGATTAGCTGGATGATGTCTTCGTTGGAACTGGAATTGAAATAATACTTCGTCAATTGAAAAGTATTAAGTGTCAATATACCAATATTTTATAGCACTTGCATATAAAATGGCAATTTGAAGTATGCTGATGACAGACAGAACGGTAATATAGAATACATATCTAATGCAAGATTAAAGAGAGAGAGCCTATGGTTAACATAACACCTTAACATGTCTTTGCAAGCAGCCTCCAATTGAGAGGTGCCAACTTAGTCAAGTTCAATCTAACTAAGAGTCCAAGCATGTCTGTCTATTAATAGCCAAACGAAGTTAGGACTACTTCCAATTGACTAGGAATTTGAATCCGTGCCGATAACTGATTACCTCAAGCTCTTGGGCGTCACTTCGACTTCCACTTTCAATAATTTTGGCTCGTATATTGAGTTTTATACCGGACATACTCTTAAAGGTGAGACATTACTTCAAACCAGCACAGCTTCTCCATTTATACCAAGAGCAAGAAGAAGTCCAACTGCTCTCACTACTCTTTCTCTACTAAGCTCAAGATAGAGGAGTCCAGTTCGACCGTAACTGTCGATGAGTAAACACGCGCACGAGTGTATTGCCTAGTCGCTCCTATAGATAAGCCGGCTCGCGTTACCGCGTGCGCCGCACGGCGGACTTGGTGCATTGATAGTGCACCTTATTCGTTATGGCGGAAGACGCACTTCGGAATGAAGTGCAACTGAATTCTAACCTACCTGAGGAGAACATCGGAGACATGCCGGAGGAGTATATAATTGATATTACGCAAACAGAAGGAATGTTATGTGAAGAGAACTTAGTACCAATCAAGCGCGGGCGAGATTTAGATGAGGAAGAGACGTGGATTTTGGTTAGGAGAGATGGAAAAAGATACAGAGCCCAGAAGGAAAGTTTAGAAGAAGAAGTAACGGAAGAGGAAAAAATTGAAGTTTACGTCACATCTGTAGGGGAACTGCCTAAACAATTCGCTTTCGCCCGCTTTATGAAAGACTGTGATATTGTAGACATTATACAAATAAAGTATATTAACCCCTTCAAGATTCTGATCCAGTTTGCAAACGAACCCAGCTTGCAGAAATTTATGTCTTGCCAAGATATAATAGATAAAGGTTGGAGAGTTTTTAGAACTACGGAGGTCGGAACTACCTACGGCGTGATCAGGAGGGTGGAGTTAAACTTGAATGATGATGAAATTATGGAAAGTTTAAGTAGTGACACCGAAATATTAACAGTTAAACGTCTGACACGAAGATCAGATGACGGTTCAGGATGGACTGCAAGTGAGAGTGTGAGGCTATGTTTCAAGGGATCTTCCCTCCCTTCTTATGTCTGTGTATACGGTATTCGAGTAAGAGTGGAATCATACACCTTCCCCGTCACACAGTGCTCAAATTGCTGGAAGTTTGGCCACCCGAGGAAAATGTGCCCTAGAAAGAGAACCGTGTGCCCTAAATGCGGAAAAAACCATGAGAACTGCGAGTCAACAACGTTTGTATGTGTTAACTGCACTGGCAATCATTTACCATTGAGCAAGAAGTGTCCAGTATATCTAAAGGAACGAAAAATAAGAAGTTTAATGTCTGAGTTTAATTGTACATATCGTAAGGCGCTGGAGATGTATGTACCAGAGATGATTCCACTGCCATCTGAAGATCAGACAATAACAGCTGATCAAAGTCTAGGCGCTAGTGAAGAGAATCAACAAATTAGTATGGATATTTCAAATTCCCAGAGTGCCTCTAATGTACCGACATATGCCTCTATTGTTATGACTCCCAAACTAAATGAGACTAATACCCAGGCTCCCACGTTAGAGAAAAGTGAACCTAAGAAGAAGAACAGGAAAAGAGGATCTAAAAGTACAATTCACAAACAACAAATAAACAAAGATTTCAGTTTTAATTGGGAATGTTGTTGCTCTGATTCAGATTGTGAAGATAACCCGGAGAAAATGCCGATAGAGGAAAAAGTGAACGAAAAGAAGAAAAAGAAGAGAATAGAGATAGAAGATAGTAATATAACATTAGAAACTTTTTGGGAAAAGATGAAGATTATATTCTATAGGGAAAATGAACCATTTGTGAATAAATTAATAGCTGCCGCAAAGATTGTAGGTAAATGGCTGGTATCATTCCTGGCAAAACATTTTTATGACTTGCCTTTCATAAAAATGTTCCTTGCGTATGATGGATGACAACCTACGTAATATATATAGGCTAAACATTATCCAATGGAATTGTCAGAGTTTGAAAAACAAACTTGTGTCATTAGATCAGTTACTATCTCAGGAGAAAGTCCATATTGCAGCGTTAAATGAAACATGGTGTGACCGGCAGTCGGATCTAAGAGTAAGTGGCTACAATGTATTTAGAAAAGATAGGGCAGATGGTTACGGAGGAGTAGCAATTTTAACACATTTTTCAGTGAAAGCTCAAGAGGTTCAATCACTAATATCAAACTCTGGTATTGAAATTTTGCACGTCAAAGTATTTAACTGTTCTTCGCTCGAGAATGTTTTATCGATATATTGCCCGCCTTCCATACAAACATCACAACGAGATTGGGATGAATTGTTTTCCTTAAGCTGTAGAAAAACATTACTGCTTGGTGACTTTAACGGGCATCATAGTAGTTGGTCAAATAAAATAAACACACGAGGAACACAAATATTTGACTCTTTACTAAACTTTGATTTTATAACACTAAATGACGGGTCTCTGACAAGGTCAAGGTCGGTCGATGGTAGGCTACAAGAATCATCTCCAGACTTGTCCATAGTTTCAACTGATGTTTCGATTAGATTTAATTGGAAGGTGACAAATGAATCGCTGGGTAGTGATCATCTCATAATTAAGATCTCAACAGAATGTATTGCTAGTATTAGGCCAATTATAAAAAGAAATTTCAAAAAAGCTGATTGGTCGTCATATAGGTTATTTTTAGAACAGGCTTTTTCTAATTTATGTCTGCCAGAGGACTGCCAAACAGCGTATGATTTGTTTGTAGGCGAAATTAATAAAGCGGCTGACACCCATATTCCATTTATTAAGATCAACCAAAATCCTAGTAGTAACTTCGTGCCAAAACCATATTGGAATGTCATTTTATCTAAAGCTGTAGCTGAGAGACGTTTGGCACTTAGTACGTTTAGAAGCAACCCGACACCCGACAACTTAACTGCGCTTAAAAAGAAAATTCAAGAAGCACAAAGGTTTACTCGTCAGTCAAGAAGTAACTCTTTTCATAAGTTTTGTTCATCTGTAGACAACGCAACATCAGCCAGTGACGTATGGAAGCGAATGAAATGGCTAAAAGGTTACAAGGCTCCGAATAGTTACATTGATAAAGACCGTATACATTCGCTTTTGCACAGCTTAACTCCAGATTTTGTCCCATTGAATAAGCCAGACTTTTCTTCAGGCAACACTATATTAGAAGTTCCCATTTGTTTACAAGAAATAGACAAAAGCATTAAATCATCCGACACAGCGCCCGGATGCGATAACATTTCTTTTTCCATGATTAAAAGGTTACCTGATGTAGGTAAAGTTATATTGCAACATCTATATAATAAGTTCCTTACGCACGGCTTCGTTCCAAAACAATGGCGAGACATACAAATCGTGCCTATACCTAAACCCGGCCGAGACCCGAGCGCTGCCTCGTCGCTTAGGCCTATATCTCTAATATCGTGCTTGTGCAAAGTATTTCATTCTATCATGGCCAAGAGACTGGAGTGGTTTCTGGAGAATAAACAAGTTTTTTCAGACTATTGTGTTGGGTTCAGAAAATCTAGATCTTGCTTAGACAACCTAAGTTACTTAGTAACTATGATGCAAATAGGTTTGACCAAAAAACAATATTCTTTAGGCTGTTTCATTGATATCAACAATGCATATAATAACGTAGATATTAGGAAGTTAGTATTAATTTTAGATCAACTCGATGTAGGCAAAAAAATTTGTAATTATTTGTGGAATTTTTTAATAGATAGATCTCTAAATATTAGAAGTGAAAACATGATTATACGTAGAAATACTGGTCAAGGAATAGCTCAAGGTGATCCTTGGTCACCTTTGCTTTTTAACATTGCAACGATTAATATTTGTAAACAAATTGATAACGTTTACATTTCGCAGTACGCGGACGATTTTGTATTATTCTTGTGCGACGAGAATCTTGGTAATGCCGTTAACAATTTACAAAATGCTTTGAACTGTTTATCAATATTATTAGATGACCTTGGTTTGGAGGCTTCTCCCAACAAAAGTAAAGTGTGTTTATTCTCCAGAAGTAGGAAACTCGTTAACAATCTTATTGAATTAAAAATAGACCATACATGTTTAGAAGTGGTAGATTCGGTTAGGTATCTTGGCCTTTGGCTGGATCGCTCATTGAGGTGGGGGAAGCACATCAATGAGTTACATCAAAAAATAGTAAAACACATTAACTTATTTAAAGTATTGTCGGGCCCTGGTTGGGGTGTACACCCCAAACACCTGCGACGTTTGTACATTTCCCTCATACGAAGCAGGTTAGACTATGCTAGTTTTCTTTACGCGAACAGCTGTAAGACTCATTTAATTAAACTAGATCGAATCCAGAACCAAGCAATGCGAGTGATAGGTGGTTATATTAAAACGACCCCGATTCATGTTATGGAAGTGGACCTACATCTCCCACCCCTAGAAATACGTAGATATTATTTAGCAGGGAAATTTAGTCTCAAGGCTATGTCATTTAAAAGCGGGCCTGTAATTTCTGTTATAAACCAATTATATGCAATTAAAAACAGTCAGTTTTGGATAGGGAAGAAAATACCGTTACTTGTAATTTTATATGATTATTTAAAAGAAACGCCTATTTATTCTAGCTCACATTTACAAATGTTTTCATTGAACACGTGGGTTAATTATATTGACTTAAATAATATTATTAAATTTATTAACCCGATTAAAGCTAAGCATGAATATAACAGATTGGAACTATTAAGAATATGTAACGAGACTGTTTCAAAATATTTTGATTTTTATAAGATATTTACAGATGCTTCTAAAGAAACCAATAGCAATAGTATTGGTGCTGCCTTTTTTGATGAGATGAATAATTTTTACATTAAACTTAAAATTAACTGTAACGTGTCGATAATGCACGCCGAGCTCATCGCTATCGCTGAAGCCCTGTCGTATGTAGAATCCATTAACTTTGAGAAATTTGTTATTTTTACTGACTCAAAAAGTGCACTACAACATTTGGCTCGCTGCACCTCGTCTTATCGAGGTATACCGATTGCCTACGCAGTAATAAAATCAATCATTGAACTGGTATCTTGCTCCAAACAGATTATATTACAATGGATTCCATCGCATGTAGGTATAAATGGCAATGAAACAGTTGATTTGTTAGCCAAACAAGCGTGTAGCGATGGAATTAACTTCCCTTTATCCCCACCGCATAATGATTGTTTATACTTAATTAAAAATGTTTGCCGTGACCGATGGAAGGAGTATTTTGATGAACGGTCCAGAGAAAAAGGTATCTGGTACAAAACAATTCAACCGCAGCCTCTAAACTCGCCTTGGATAGATAACAGTCGGTTAGGTAGGCAGGACCTAGTATTACTGCTGCGACTTCGCGCCGGACACATTCCATTGAATAAGTTTGCTTACCTAATGCGTAAGGTTGGTTCGCCGCTATGTGACGCGTGTGGCCGGGAGGAGGATGCCTACCATATTTTAATGGAATGTGTCCGGAATGAAGTACAAAGACAGGTATTGTTTTGTGACAGTTCCATTGGTATTTGTAATACATTTTTATCAGATCCACACTCAGCGAACGCCGGAATGATATTAGATTTAGTAAAACATGCTCTAAATAATAGGTGATTTATTGTTTATTTTTTTGTTCTTCTCGTTTGTTGTTAAATTTATAAGTTTCAGTGTTTGTTATATTTATAAGTACAGTATAGAGCGACATATTCGCATGTGCGAAAAAGCTCTTTAAATAAAGAATAAAAAAAAAAAAAAAAAAGATAGAGGAGTCAGTCAGCCTATTAAAAATAATCTGCTAGTTGTAGTACCTTCGGAACTGCTTCAAAAATATGTTCACATTCAAGCTCCTCTTGCCATCCAGGAGTGTGATCTCCGAAGACTCTTTCCTCGTTTTCCTCTCGCCGGAGGTATCGCAGATGGGGCTTCGGCCCAGCCGGGGTGAGGACCCTGCAGAACCTGTGGGTTGTATCTGTGGAAGGGAAATTGATTAAAATGTTTTTTTTTTTTTTAATTGGATTTGAACCATCGTACAAAATGTCACAATAATAGATGTGGATAACATAAAAATCGGCCCTGGCAGCATCTCTGATTGCTGATAGTATAGCTTCTTGGTATTAAGAAGTATCTTACCTGTTGACAAAACAGTCCTTCGATCTCAGTCCAGTCCAGTTCCGTCTTCGGCGAGTGTTTGTGACTTGAAGCTACTAGCGACCAGATATTGTTCTGGCCGATCACCTGAAATAATAATTATACAGACCTCAATAAAGCAACCTTATGCCTGTTTTCATAGATCTTCTTATCAAAGAGCCATCTTATTGACAAATTCAATGAAACTTAATGCCATAGCCAAAAGTTCTTTTAGGTATTCAGTCTCTGGTGGAATCTAAACTACTTCAGACTATACGTTGGAGTCTAGCAAAATTAATTCCGAAAGCTGTTTTCTTTAACTCTTCTCTGCTTTTCTTTTCTTTCTAAGAGTCTGTTTTCTGGATTAAACTACAACTCACTTTATTATTAGGTATCTTGTTCCAGTTGATGGTCTTCATTTTGGTCTTCGGTATAGGGGTCTCCTGCTGCGGCAGCTTGATGTCGATCACCGGTGCTGGTGGTGGCGTAGGAGTGGATGGTGGCACGGGAGGTGGAGGCGGCCCGCAAGGGGGAGGTGGGATGCAGGGAGGGGGAGGTGGTATACAAGGTGGGGGTGGTGGGATACCTGGAGAAATAACGATTTAGAATTAGAGAACTGCCTATGAAATAGTCAGCATTCAGTTCTCTCCACCTCACTCTTCTGAACATCACATCATCATCATCAGCCTGTATCAAGACATAAGCCTCTTCCAAGGTACGCCACTGAGCCCGGTCTTCAGGCCTTTAATGCGACTACTGCCAGCCATTCTGCGCAAATCGTCACTTCACCTTGTCGAGGAGTGGAGCTCATCATGTATGTATTTGCTTTTTATTGACATCAGGTAGCGTTGGACCGTAAGTCATCTATTATGAAGTGAAAATGTGGGGGAAAGTGGCGCTGCACTACTCTTGGAACTGACTTTCAAGAACCAATGAACTTATCTACTCATAATTATTTACGTTAAGCACTTAACACACAATTTAAACACCCAGAAAGAGGTATTCCAAATGAGTCAATAATCTGTCGAGGTCTTGTGATACAGATACTTCTAGAATACAAGGTAGGAGGTAACTCACATGGTGGTGGTGGTGGAGGCGCAGGTGCAGGTGGCGGTGGTGGTGGTGGTGGTGGTGACAAAGCTCGCTGAAGACTCTGCTTTCTGCCACCTGACATGTCTCGGTGTTGACATGTGCAACCCATTTTGGCCTGTAATGAAAGAAAACAAGGTGTTTAGATAAATTATGGAATAAGCTGGCAAACTTCCGGCAAAGGTCAACAAAATGGAGATTTGTGTCGCTAAATAGTATAAAAACTGTTGAAGACACAGCAACTCCCATCACCTGCAATCCTCCTGTTTTTAAAGAATTGAAATTTCCAGGGTTTTTTGGAAAGAAGCTTGCTTGACCAATAGCGTCAAAGTTAAAAACTTCGGTTGGTATCCAAAAACGGTTTGTCTCCTTCAACTTTACCTGAACGCTAGGAGCTCGAAGCAGTTTCGCGGCATCTTCTCTAGATTCCAGTAAGGTAGCGCGATGGACCAGGGTCTCTGCTGTGTCCCAGACTATGTCGCTTACGGGCTCCTTGGGGTCTATCCTCAGGAGGTGCTGCAGGATGCTCAGGAACGGGATCTCTTGGGGAGTATCTGATACCTGTAAGATGAGAGATGGAACTTCTCTATTACACTAACATTTTGATAATAGCGTGATTGAAAAGCGCAAGTTGGAGGCTGCGGCTTTAAGCATCCAGTTCCTAGCCCGTTTTATAACAACCCTTTTTAGGAGGGCCAGAGTTGGCCAGTTCTGTTGCACAGGACTTAAAAGTACTTTAAATAGTACTTTAAATCAAGGTTTTAATGCTTTTTCTTTTTGGTAATGCACTCTTAGCGGATAGAACAGTGTCATGGCTATTCAAACCTTAAAGTCTCATGGGCAAAGTAGTTCTGCAGTCAAACCGTTCCGATATTTATTGGCCTAGCAATTTGATCACAGCTTTGTTTGTCCATACCTCACGTTCCTGCGATCTTACTACTTGGAGAAGCTGATATTTATTTCTCCTTTCTCATGATAAGTCCAAAGGGAAAAGAGGTTGATTCCTCATGAACTCTGGTCGCTCTCTTTATTTTTCATGATGAAACCGAAGTACAACATCCACTGTCCATTGCTTTACCTGTTTCAATATAGCGTAGAACACATCCAAATGGGAGTTGAGGTTGATTCCCCCTGGACCCTGGGCCTCGTCGCTTTCCCTCTGATCTTCGAAGACGTCTAGCTGGACACCCAAGTCTGGGTGGCTGGCTGCTTCATGTCTGAAAAGGAAAATTGCTTAGTACTCAAACTAAAATATGTGGGTTTTATTTAAAGCATTCAGAATGTTGGTTGGCATATGGCCAGTGGGATCAATTATATATCAACTGATTGCCTTTCCTTTACCACCTGTCTTCAAGGAGGTTGAGATGTACTATTATCATAAGATTCATCATCATCAGCCGGGTGACGTCCACTGCTGAACATAGGCCTCCCCCTTTGAACGCCTCCATGAACGGCTATTAGCCATTTTCATGCATCGGCTCCCTGCAACTCTTACAATGTCGTCGGTCCACCTAGTGAGGAGGCTACCTACAGAACGTTTTCCGGTTTTATTATAAGATTCACTCAGAAGAATTTGGTGGTGGCAAAGTGATGGTGAAGAATAAACATCGAGTTTTTTGCCAATATGTATCGCCACTGTATCTGCCACCGATTTGATTTGAGTGTCCCATGTTCGGCTTCGCAAGTGTAAGAATTTCTAGTCTGGACCGAATTGAATGAATCGCTGTTGGAAAGTTACTCGTAACTCTCTAGCTTTCAACATACCTTACTAGAACTGTAATAGCCTATAATTTTACCAAAGGAGAAGATGAGGTAGGTACGTTCTTACAAAACTGACTCTTTTGCAGCTACACTAAAACCCACGCTCACAGTTACATTTCAAATCTACTGGAATGTAATCAACAAGAAATGATAGAAGGACGTGGCAACGACAGAAGTGCGACCGAGAAAGCTATACAAGCCTCATTAAGCACGCGAAACACGAACGTCAGTCAGAGGCAAGTCTAAATAAGCTTAATAAAAACGGTCTACGTTGGAGAAGTCAGTAACCAATCTTTCTCTTTTGGTTTTATCTTTGGTAATGTTACTAGTTAGTCAAAGATAATAATAGCACAACAATAACAAATAAAGTATAATAATAATAGTTCAAGCATTTATATGTTACTAGCTGTTCCCCGCGGTTTCACCCGCGTGGGCTACAGTTTATCGTGATAAAAAGTAGCCTATGTCTTCTCTCAGGCTCTAGACTATCTCTGTACCATATTTCATTTAAATCGGTTCAGTAGTAAAGGCGTGAAAGACAGACAGACAGAGTTACTTTCGCATTTATAAATATTATAGTAGGGATTTTTGTCTATATTAAGCCCTAATAATAATAATCTATGAACCGCCGTGTTATTCACGTTTTTCCACTTACAATTACGTTATTATTCACAGGGTACCATTGGGCGCCATATTTGGTTCGGTGGGATGCGCCCACGCAACTTACAACGAGCCTTTTTGTATGGTTTGTGAACATTTAATACTTTACTGTGCTACCACTGAATTACTGGCTTTGATATGTAGGATTTTACATTTTAGATTTGTAGTATGAAGTATTATGTTTCTTAAGAATACCAGCGACTACTATTATACCAATCCATCCCTATCTATCTCTACTTAATATTATAAATCGAAAGTAACTCACCCAGTGGTTTCACCCACTGGGAACAACTAGTCATAAATATAGCTTCAAAATTAATAAGCTACCTGGCTCCAAAACACCTTGTTTTCGCAGAAATCGAATTCTGGTAGGTATGGCCATAATCCGACTTAATAAGTTACGGTTGTTTTGTTAATCCGATTTTTTAAAAGTTTTTTACACCCATTAGGATACGGCGACAAACGAGTGTTGTGCGCAAAAACTTGACGAATACCGGCAAAAAAGAACCGATAGCCAATAAAAAAGTTGATTGTCGATAAAAAACGATGGGCGACGATAAAAAAGAATCGATGGTCGGTAAAAACCGGACAATATATTATTCAAATCAATGCGTCTTTATTTGGTAAAAAAATATAATTATTATTGGATGAGATGTCTTTGATACATCGGGTTTGTTGTTTTGCTTTTTTGATGCTACAGAAGCACTTTCTACTGTTTGTACATTATACAGACATATACCTAGCATGAAGCGCTTGTAGCAAAGCTTGCTTAGGGTATAACCAAACGAGCGTAATTTTGTGAGTCGTGAGTCGCAGAATTTCGGTAGCATAAATTCTGCTGCATTCGGTTTCATACAAAAAGGCAGTTGGTGCCACACGACGACGTGAAATGAGTTGAAAATTCAGTTGAACGTAAAATGAGCGACCGAAAATACGCGACTCACGACGACTCACAAAATCACGCCCGTTTGGTTTCACCCTTAGTCGTTTGTTGATCAACTAGTTCTGCCGTCACTACTTGGATGGGTGACCACTAGTGGTATTTACAGCTGAGCGCCCCGTTGTTGTCTCAGGATAGCAGTTGTTAAACTAAAGCCGGTTTCAACAACCTACGGTTTACCCTGCTAGATATATAAATTTGACACAAGCTCCATAGAAGTAATGTCAAATTTCTATCTCTATTAATGGATAGATAAGTTATTGAAACTGACCGTATGTAGGCTTTCGGGCGGTCTGAAAACTCTGACATTAGGGTTGGTTACTAGCCTATCCGCCAACCAGCATTGGGACGGTGTGGTGGATCATTGCTGATACTTCCTCTAATGTCATCGTTCTTGGTCATGCAGCCTACGTTCGGCAGAGGACATCTTCTGTTCTGGCTGATGATAATCTATACTAATATAATATTATAAAGCTGCAGAGTTTGTTTGTTTGTTTGTTTGTTTGAACGCGCTAATCTCAGGAACTACTGATCCGATTTGAAAAATTCTTTCAGTGTTAGATAACCCATTTATCGAGGAAGGCTATAGGTTATATTTTATTTCCAAAAAAATTAGAGATCCGTAAGAAAATTGCTATTTTGCAACCCAAGGTGTGAAATCGAAAACCTATTTTTGCGTGCGCTGCAAAAACTATTGACACTAGAACAAAATAATGTATTACGGGTTTGTAGGTCTCATTAAGATCTACAAAAAAGTCCGCGAGAGCATATGTCTAACTATTATAGTTATGCCGCAATAAGTGATATTTTATATAAAAAAATTAATTTTTAATGCTGCCTCTAGAAAAGGCTCTTTATTTGTCTCTTGGTATTAATCCCTATCAAAATAAATTACTTCTTATTCAAAAGTGCTTCAATACCTTTATAAAACTTTTTGAATCATTTAATTCGGACATTCCATTCGAAAGATATCACGAGTTTAAAAATGTAAGTAGTAGTAGAAAAATAAACCCGCCGCACCCCAGCGCAGCGGGAAACGCGGCGAGGTGAGGGAGAATCTATGAAATAGGTAAAGTGCGGTCGCGGACCATGAAGACCTTTAACAGCACGATTCAAACGCGTGGTCAGAAAAAGAATTAACCTAGAATTAAAATAGGATAATGGATACCTACAGCAGGTAACGCGGTGAGGGGGCACCGAAGTGCGGGAATAATTTTGGAGTATACGGAATATATACGCTTTCGCGCCTATACTACTGAACCGATTTAAATGAAATTTGGTATGTAGATAATTTTAGCTCCGGGGAAGGACATAGTATACTTTTTATCGCGATAAACTGTAGCCCACGCGGGTGAAACCGCAGGGAACAGCTAGTTAATGTATAGTTTCGAAATTGATCCAAAATAGAACCAATAAATAAACGTGGGCTAAAGTGTTTCGTCGTCATCAAAATCCAAAATATGTGTTTATTTAGTAAGAACTTAAAACTAGCTACACCTGTTCCATCGTTAGTTATTTTGAACACTAAAGATTTCCAAAATGCTTTAGCATTTCTGGTAAAAAACGAAACAACCAAATTAACATTGGAGATTCAATGAACCTTATGTGCCTCACATAAAATTTTCGACGTTATAAATTTTAGGATTTATAAATTAAAAAATCTTTAATTTGAACGTTTCGAAAATAATCAAAGAAGATTGGAATATGTTTTTCATATTGGAACCGTATAAATGAAGTTTCTTTTAAGCAACTATATTTTATGATTTGACAAAAAAGCAATTAACTTTGCTTCGGTTTTTTAAATTAATTTATACCTACTTATTATTGAGTCACAATCTGTTTGTATGCTCAAAGCTACTATTAATTTATAAAGAAGTAAAATGGAGATAGTAAGTCAAGAATTGTGAGAAAGCACTTGAGAGCCAGTCCCCAATCCAGGCGTAGCGAGGTGCTACATTGGACAACATCGTCGCTTAACATGTTAACATGTGTCATGACTTTGGTATAATATATTCAATTTACCAACCTGCACTGGGCCAGCGTGGTAGATTACAGCCCATACATACACACACACACAGCATACACACACACAGCCATACTCTCTCTCTGAGACAAGGCCAGAGTCCCAGCAGTGGGAACGTGAAAGGCTGATAATGATGATTTCAAATGTAAAAAAAGTAAAAATATGTAGTTAAAATAATCTTTATCATCAGTTAATTTTTGGAGTACCTACCTACCTAATCAGGGGACTTCGAAACCTCGATTTTTTAGCTCAAAGTGTAGTTGTCCCTTTCGCTCAGCGTGAAATCACGCCACACTACGTGTGACAGCAACACATTTTCAAAATACCTATTAAAAAAGCTCACCTTTCTATGTCTTACCTTAAATTGTTGAGCGTGGGCAGAAGACCAAGGCCTGAAATGAGAGTAAGGTGGGTTATACATTTGTATACTAGTAATGAGTACAAGGATGTTAAAGTCAATTGGATAGGTATATTCTCAATAATTAGGTAGTCGGGGAAGCAAAAAATCGTGAGGAAACATGCTTATCCAAGAACCACAACATTGAAGGGTATGTGACATCTACCAACTCGCGCTGGGCTCGCGTGGTGGACTATAGGATTGCAATCTCGCAGCGCGCGGGATGTCGCATCTCTGAAATTATGCTTTAAAATCAAATTGAACCTACAGATTTTTGTGTAAAAAGCAAGAATCAACTTTTATTAAACATTTCTTATAGAAATTATTCCTTTTCTAATAATTAACGGCCGTTCCCAAAAATTAAATTGATTAGTTAATAGAAAAGAAATGATTTCTATTGCTTAGAGTAAGAAATGTTTAGTAATAGTTGATTTATACTTATTACACAAAAATCTGTAGGTTCAATTTGATTCTATAACATAACAAGCTGACCCGGCTAACTTCGTATCGCCAATAAAAGTCATCTTTTAAATCTTCCCTGAACTCCCACAAACATTTCAAGATCAAAATTATCCAAATCGGTCCAGCCATTTTCGTGTTTTAGCGAGATTAACGAACAGCAATTGATTTTTATAAATATATGAAGATTTCAAAGATGCGGGATCAAGCGCGCTGGGGGATTGCAATCCCTATATAATGTCCCATACTTTCTCTTAGTGAAAGAAAATCTGAGTATGGCTGATGATGATGATGATGATCTTACCTATAAACTCATTGCGAAGCCGGATCCTGTCGGGCAGCCTCGGCGCGGATATGATGAGGCAGTTCACGAAAGCCACCAGCGCTGTCTTATAGTCGGTGGTGGTGGCTTGCTTCAGCTCTTCCACCACCACCGAGAGGCGGTACCGCTCGCTCTTAAGGGTCTGGAAGGATATAAAGGAAAAAATTATCACTTTAACTACTTACCGCGCGGCTTACAGGGTAGCTTTTGACCATAAGTCACCTGATGTTAAATGACGATGTGGTCGAAGATAGTGCCACGCTTCAAAAAGGTAATTAAGTAATAGGTAATGAACTGGTAATAACATTATAAAGAAGCGATGATGACGTTATGATGGCCCCATGGCAGTGACGTCGGCGTGGGTTTGAATCCTACAATGAGCTTAAGCTTTTGGTGAAGGAAAATATGGTGATGAAACTTTAGCTTGGTGGTAGAGCATTTTCTAATAGGAACCCTCAAGTTAGTTATCTGTCGCCAAGCATCTATCGGTGTGTTCCGGCAGCCTCACTTGAGAGCCAGCGGATGTAGCGTGGCGCCATCTTCGACCACATCGTCACTTAGCATCAATCTTGCGGTCAAACTGTACTGTGTAACTGAACTGTAAGATTCAAAAATATTCCACCATTCATACCTCCTACAAATATTATGAACGTGAAAGTTTGTGAGTATGGATGGATGGATGTATGTTTGTTACTCTTTCACGCAAAAACTACTCAACGGATCGGAATGAAATTTGGAATGGAGATTGCTTATACTCTGGATTAACACATAGGCTACATTTTATCCCGGAAAAAGGTTCCTGCGGGATAACGGGTAGACGCGGGTGAAACCGCGGGGAGCAACTAGTTTTAAATACATCGTATAATTAGCAACGTACCTTGTATCGGTCCAGAGTATCGACGGCTCGCGCGTATCCATCCGCGTTGTAAAGGCATAACGCCGACAGTAGCTCGAACACCTGAGGGTAGAAAGATGCTTAAAAACACATACTTCATAAAGATAAAAAAACCAAAAACCGTTTTGCAAAGCGATCACTCGAAAATAGAAATTCGGTGACTAAAACTTCTCGACAAAGCAAAAATAACCTATAGTGGTTATAGCGAAGATGGCTCAGTGGTAACGTCGGCTTGCGTTCCGTAGGACGTGGGTTCAAATCTTACAATGAGCTTAAGCTTTCGGTGAAGGAAAACATCGTGATGGAACCACAGCTTGGGGGTAGGGCATTTTGTAGTGCTCGCCTGGCTAGCTACCACCCTCACGCACAGCACCAATCAGTGTGTTCCGGCAGCCTCACTTGAGAGCCAGTTCCTAGTCCAGGTGTAGCGTGGCGCCATCTTCGACCACATCGTCACTTAACATCAGGTGACTTGTGGTCAAACGCTACCCTGTATGCAGTAAAAAAAATGATATGGAATATCCAAACTTAAGACAGCACAATTTAATTACATTTAAACGTGTAACTCTAGATTGCTCTGCATGACCTAGAAATTGATTGATACGAATAAGTAGATAAGTACGAGTAAAAGAACCAAGTATTTTAAAAGTATTTATGTTCAGGTAAAAGTAACTTAATTAACTTGTCATTTCGACATATAAATAGGTGCAACGAAATGTCAGAGATATAGAGATAGCTTCATTTAAATGTAATCATGACCTAGTTGGATGGACCTGGGTCAAATAATACAGTAATGAGCATAATTAACAAGTAACTTATTGTATTAATTGTGTGGATGACTTTATAAGGGTCTGTTATACCTAAAGCTTAGTAAATTAATAAAATTAGTAAAACTTCTTGAGTGTGGCATCCCTGTAGTACTTACCTACTAATAACTGAGATAATTAATTTATTCTAACTTATCACCTAACAGGTGTAATTTTAATTTCTCATTACACCTTTCGAGCAATTACTCAGGTAAATTATAGACGCTTAGGCATTACTCAGGCAATATACCCCAACTTAGAATAAAGAAAATACTCCAGCTTGACATCAGTCGAGGAAATTACACCAGCACCAGTGAGAGAACGTGTTTTACGACTGGTAAGTCGCGGTCTCCTCTCAAGAACGCGTCTAGTCGTCTACCCCAACGGTTGTCGGGTCTACGGCTTATATGTCTGCCACTTCAGCTTGCTAATTCTGTGAGCTATGTCGGTGACCCTAGTTCTTTGAAGTCTTACGATTCGCTTACGCTACGACCGACGCCGTGTGCGAAGGGGTTTACTCTGCTGTAGTGGACGATAAGTATTGATGAGACAAGTTACCTGCTTCTTGACTGGAGCCGCCGGCGACGTGAGCGCGGCCGCAAGCTTGCTCGCGTACTCAGCATGCTCGACTATGTAGTCCAGCCCCACACGGCTTTCCATGCCGGTTCTGGAACAAGGGAACCGTAATCAAACCGGGCATATTCATTGCAACAAAATAATTTAGATAACACAGATAACACATTTGGTTTTACTGTTTACAGGATAGCGTTTGACCACAAGTCACCTGGTGACAACGTGGTCGACGATGGCACCACGCTACATCTGGATTAGGAACTGGCTCTCAAGTGAGACTGCCGGAACAGCGCCATAATGCTATAAGCGCTTGGCGACTGATTCAAAATCAAAATTATTTCTATTCGATAGGATACGTGATAGTGATTCTTAACTTGAGGGTGGTAGCTAGCCAGATGAGCACTAGAAAACCCCTACCACCAAGCTAGCTAGTACCACGACTTATAACTCAAACGGCTGGGCCGTTTTTCATGATGATTTGTTGGATGTGCCTCCGCCCCGAATAGCAGAATAAGTCAAATCGGAAAATACTCGAAATAAAAAAATAAATTAAAAACTGTTATTTGTGATAGTGACTCTTTCTGTCTGTTTCTCTGTTACCCCTTTTTTTGCCTAAACCACTGTACTAATTTTGATAAAATTTCGTTGGGAGATTTTATTGGTATTATTGTATAACGTTCGATTTGATTGCCTTCAATACCTACTATTCTGATCTCAATTTAAGAGTATATTAAACGAATACTTAATTCGGAGAAATACCAGTTGTCTGATAATAAGAAATTTAAAAGGACAACTCAATATATAAATGGCGTTTTAAGTCAAATTATATGTGGTAAATGGAATAAATTAAATTTTATACAAAATCTGTTGCGAGGCGGTTTATATTCGAGAGAAGCAGGTAGGTATATATTATCGTGCGTCTTACCTGTCATGACATACGGAGCCGAGACGTGGACACTCACGGTACGTCTAGTCCATAAATTTAAAGTGGCTCAGCGGGCTATGGAAAGGGCTATGCTTGGAGTTTCTCTCAAGGATCGTATCAGGAATGAAGTGATCCGACAGAGAACCAAGGTAACCGACATAGTCTATAGAATCAGCAAGCTGAAGTGGCAATGGGCTGGACATATTAGCCGAAGAACCGACAACCGTTGGGGCAAACGGTTCTCGAGTGGAGACCGCGTCTTGGCAAACGATGACATACGCAATATGGCTGGCAGCAGTTGGATGAGAGAAGCCGAAGATCGGGTTCAGTGGCGTGCTTTGGGAGAGGCCTATGTCCAGCAGTGGACTGAAGTGGGCTGATTATGATGATGATATATTATCTTTGCTTGGAGTGGGATATATATATACATATCCAATCCGGCACCGGAGTTAGTTAGCCCATGGCTACAGGCTACTATGGCTAGTTTAGGGTTATCGATCAACGGCGGGATATGAGTAGAGCCCGTACTCACTCCGCCGTATTTAAAAATTTCGCAATTTTGCCCCGCCCCTGCGCAACGTTCCTCACGCAACAATTGGAACTGGCATTTGCATCGTTAGTTTCTACTCAGAATATTAGCTGCTTCGAAACTGGCCTCTATTCCCGGAGAATCTTGTCACCGCGATTCAGCTTGCCACGTCTCGTTTTATAACGCCATCTAGTTTGTTTGCGTGGAACTTTTCCTCTAGTTTAGGGAGAGTTCAAAGTAACTTGGTTCCCTATGCTCCGAAGTTCAAAGTTCACCTTCAAATATCTTTATTTAGTAGCATATCTACATGTGATCACATTAAAACATAAAACTACGAACTAGCTACGCATGTTCCAACCTCCTTACGCCGGCAAAAAGAACCGGCAAGAAACACCCGGCAGGTCATTTTTTAGATGCGATCACGTACATATTTTTATTCTTATTACTAATTGTTTGAATTGGAGCAAGTTTACTACAATCCTGAGCTTTTTTTGTCATTAGACAGTCCTACAGGATTTTAATCACGATAAAACACAGGCTACTAACTGTACCCTGAGGTTTCCATTCATCCCGCAGGAACCTTTTGCCGAAATAAGAAGTAGCCTACATATGTGTTCATCTAAGGATTCTAAGGTAAAAATTTACCTTCACACTCACTCACACATAAATACAAATTCACAACTTTGCTTTTTCATTTGAAATCTGCACGTTAGTTAAATTTCTTTAATTTGTACACAATGATGTTTCATTTATTTTGTTTATCACTTATGGACATGATGTATATAGCGCACATAAACGGGAGAAGAATCTGGTTCCTGGAACACAGTTGCCACTAGTTAGGGAACCAGAGGCTTCATAATTACTATGTTAATCGTATTGTGTCAATAAATACCTCGATTAAATGATTGAAATATCTCCATGCTTCACCCAAATCCTTTTAAGCCGTTACAAGCAAACAAACTTGCTCAATCACACATAAAACCATCAAAGAATGCATTAATTTCGCCGCTCTATCAGCTGATCGACTTCTAAATAATGTCGTCTACAAACAGAACGTTATCTACTTCCGAAGGCAACAATTCTCAAGTAACAATGCGGCCGGAGTTACAAAATGTAGAATTTCTCAGCCATCCGCGGCCCCATATCTGGCAGGCGTCTTGATAACTCAGGACATTACCATAAACCCCAGATAACTATGCTCAGGTTCCTGTCTCGTTCCAAGTCAGAAGAATTCAGTCAGGATTTTGAATTGTTGAAGTTCAAATTTCTGGGTGGCACTGCATTGTAAGGGGCAAGCGGGGCGCTTACTGTTAGACTCGCAATTTGCTCATCTTATGAAGAAGAGTTAGTGGGGAGGGAATACTTTTATACTTTATGCTTATTAATTCTATTAAAAGCACTAGATATTTTATAAGTAATGCGAAAGGGGCTCTCTCTCTAATTTATTTGTCACCTTTTCAGGCCTTTTTCGCCTGGATTGAGAACTGACTATTGACTGGTATATACTCGTATAATGAAGTATTAGCAATTATTTACATAAAAAGTTGATAGATTACCTCCTTATTGGTAGCACAGCAATACAGAGAAATGTATAAACTAGAACAACAATAAATTGCTATGGTAAGTGTTACTTAAACAATTTTATTCTTATCATAATATGTGTTACTAAATTAATTGAGTAAATTCAATACAACCCCATACTTTTTGTCATCAAAATAATCAGTAATAGCGATCTCTATGTAATAAAGGAGGTTAAGCACACTAAGGAAATTTGATCCCCAGCCCGAAGCTCATAGCTTAGGACACACAGTCCAACCTGCAATATGACATACCAACGTAGGCCCACGCACCCCTGTCTCACGGTTCACTGCAGTCCAGGGACAACCTGACCGGAACCGGGTACAGGACCACATTGTTAACACTGATGGCGCAATGGCCGAAGAGTCACTAGTGACTGCAAAGGGTCTCAGTCAGTTCCAAATCCAGGGACCCAAGTCTGCTAATCAATATGAATCTATGGGTTCGAATCCCGGTAAGGGCAAATATATGTGTGATGAGCACGAATATTTGACCCGAGTCTTGGATATTTATATCTGTATAAGTATTTATTTCTCTATATAAGTATGTTGTCTAGTAGTCTAGTACCCATAACCCAAGTTTCGAGCTTAATTTGGGGCTAGGTCAATTTGTGTGCAATTGTCCCCGATATTTATTTATTTATTTATTGTGCCAATAAAGACATTTTGGAAATTAAATTTAATTGAATCCAGAAAAATAATTATAGGTATTTTAAGACCTTAGTAGGACTTCTAAAGATCATCCTGTTTACGTTTTATCTAATGAATTCCTTCTCAGAATCTTAGCGCAGAATCTGAGTTTGCTGGCTGCATGACAATCAGCACCTGCAAAATACTGTACCTACTTCATATATACATTTAAGAACATACATGTGCATACACATATAAGCCATGATGGCTGCTTACTTGTAAATGCAGGTAGCATGCCATGATAAAAGTACAGGACCTAAGTGTTATATGTTGGAATCGAAATCTTACTTATACGTATCATCGTAACAACTGAACCGATTTTGATGAAATTTGGAATGGAGATAGCTCATACCCTGGATTAACACATAGATTTCGGAAAAAGGTTCCTGCAGAATAATGGGAAGATGCGGGTAAAACCGCTGGGCGCAACCCTGCTAATTCACATTTGAGAACTAAGGTTTATCGCGATAAAAAGATTACTGTGTTCTTCCCCAGGGTCCAAACTGTCCTCGTACCAAAATTTCATCAAGATTAGTTGATTGATTTGTCAAGCACCTATTTCCAGTTTCCAATCCAGGTGTAGCGTGGCGCCGACTTCGACCACATTGTTACCTAACATCGGGTGACTTGAAGTCAAATGTACCTACACGTTTAGGTTTTTAGTTACACTAGTTGAAACTAAATAGCGAGGGGTGTCGTTTGGTAAGTTAAATCACCACCCTTTTAACCCCTAACGGAAAAATGAGTCGTAATAGTTTGACCCGGAGCCAATAGATGGCGTCAGTAGTAAGCGCTGTGCTTTCATCGCTTCGTAAAGGTGATATCAGACATTTCACTCGAGTGAACATTCACTCGAATGAATGCTTCGTTTTTCTTTCATTCCATGTTCATACGACTTACTGCGAATGACAAAGTAAAGAACGTTCATCTGTTATTACTTATTTACTTTTGTTTGCGTCTGCTACCGAGCTCGAGACAAAATGACCGAATCCGAGTGAACGTTCTCTCTGTGTGCAGACCGTTCATTTTCCGTTCATTCGCAGTTGAGTGAAAGATGCCGAATGATAAAATCTAACATCGTCGGATCGGTTCATTAATGAATTCATTCGGCACTCTTGTTTCATTTGGGGTTCAGACGAATCATTTCGAGTGAAAGATGCCGAATGAAAGACAAAAATGAACGAAAAGTGAACCGTCTGATACCGCCTTTAAAGCACAATAAAGTAAAGAACGAAGTACGTGAGCGTTTTTGTAAACTTATACTCAGATTATATAGGTTGTCTCGCACCACACGTTAAACTTTGTTTAAATCTGGATTTAACTAAATTTTCCATACGATTTAACAAGTGATTTTCTTTAACTTGAGACTTACCTAAATGACCTAAATCGGTGGTGCAAGTGGGCCTTAAATTTACACTTTGATAAATTACACTTATTTTCAAGTTTTATGTTTTTGGTTTTGTACAGTCTCTTTAAGAAGTTATCTCCGATTTCGATCACTGTTGATCAGCTACCATTTTAAAATACTATTTACACTTTACAAGGTAGCGTTTGACCACAAGTCACCTGATGTTATGTGATGATTCAGTCGATGATGGCACCACGCTAACCTGGACTAGGGATTGGCTCTCAAGTGACCGTTTTAACCAACGAAAAAACTGAGGAGGTTCTTAAGTCAACGCGTATTTTTTTATTTCGTCGCTGACTGTACGTACGGGGCAGGTTGGCCGCATACCTGCGCCTGCGCCGACCTCCCGACAAGGTCCGCCCGATTTGGTCAGGTCGCCGGAACTGCTCCGTGCCCTTACGGCTTGACATTGGATCAATGTTTTTCATATTTACTCCTTATGTACGGAAATACAATTTCTTAACTCATTTTGTTCTCATTGACTTCTCTTGAAGTTCTCGTAGCGCAAGCCAAATCAGTAATGAAGTGAAATGAAAAATGAAATGAGAGATCTTTATTTCTGACAAGTCTAATCGTATTACTGTCTTTTTCTAACCACTGAAGTAAAAAAAGGACAGCATTACCTTAAGACCTGTCAAACTTAGTTTAGTTTTAGGGAATGCAAAACCGAATCGACACCATTATCGCACTATATGTGTATGGATGTTTAGATTTGAGTAAAATTTAGAATATTGATAGCTTATACCCTGGATTAACACATATTATGCTACTTTTTATCCCGGACAAAGGTTCTTACGGGATAACGGGAAGACGCGGGTGAAACCGCAGGGTGCAGCTAGTGGTTAATAATCGACCAATATCTCACATTATCATCACCCAAAGAAACACAAGTTTTGGAAATCAAAACAAAATGTTCATGTTGACAGTTCCATTGCTGCAAAAAAAAGTCCAAGGGGTGATAACTAACATAACTATCCACAGTTTGTCTTACTGGAGATAAATATTTGACACAAGCCCCATAGAAGTAATGTCAAATTTCTATCTTTTGTTTTAGTTTGTTCACGAAGTTTTCCTTCACAAAAAAGTGTTCCTAAACGTTCCACATCGTCGCTCTCGTCTTAGAAACTTGCTTCATATTCCTTTTAGTCGCACCGTCTATCGCAAAAACTCCTACATATTACGATCTTCCTCAGCTCTTAACAATCTTGTAAAGTCTGATCCAACAATAGACTTGTACACGAGCAGCATGGCGTCAGTCAGTAAAGCGCTTTTCCCTTTGGAAGGTGTCGTGTCACTCCAGATTAATTAATTTCTTGTTCATTTTTTTTAGTGTAAGTAGCCTATGTTTGCATGTTAATTATTAATTAATTCTTTTTTTGTCTGTAGAGGCCACCCCAATAAAATAAAATAAACTTTCTTACAGGATTCGAACCCGATCTCGGATCGCTAATAGGCTTAAAGACTGTAACTGACTGTAGGTCATTACTATTTCTAACCTTACCTAGACCAGCCCATATTCCACGAAGCCTCACAAAGGTACTAGCAAAGGTTAAGGGTCACTTTCACTAGCCAAGCGAGCTCATACATAGTGGCAGCTAGGAGACAACGAAACAATGGGTTTGTGTCACAACTTCCTATGAATAATGATGGATATTGAATAATCTCTCCGTAATGTTTGTTTACTTATTTACATAGAAATAAGTGAGGAAAGTTTAGAATAATTGAGTGGAAGAGCTGATGGGAAATTTCTAAAAAGGTAGCATGTTATTTACTATAGCTGAGCCATAGCTAGCTGGGTCATCATTATTATCAGCCTGTATCAGTACACTGCTGGACATAGTGGACATAGGCCTCTCCCAAGGCACGCCACTGAGCCCGGCTCTTCTCATCCAACTCCTGGCAGCCAATCGGCGCAAGTCGTCGCTCCACCTAGTCGGAGGGCGTCCTACACTACGTTTGCCAAGTCGCGGTCTCAGTCTCCACTCAACAACACGAATAATATTACTAAATGTTTAAATTTTTATCAGACCAGATCATTATTATGTTTCAATATTATACAAATCAGCAAACTTTTAAAATTATTTAGTAGTAAAGATGGTAACTTATATCTTATATGTCTGGTGGTAGTAGAAGAGTAATAGCTTTTTTAATTAAAGACATCGTCATATAAAAACATTAACAAAAACTTAACCTTTATCTACCGCCTCACTCATTGCTGTACCAAGGGATAGACGTCGGGCGCTCAAAAGTGTCCTTACCAAAAGAGGTATAAAACACGAAATGAGAACTTATCACACGCGTCTCCGATTGGTCGAGTGTGTGTGTGACACAGTCAGGCGCAATTGCGCTGATAAATTGTTGTCACTAAAATTATGCTGAATTTTATTGACATAATACGACATATTACAATGAAATATCTTAGTTTGTTTGTACCTAATGTAATGTACAGTCGGGGTCAGAATTCCAGTAACAGTCTGGAAAATCAATAGTATGAAAGAAAATCGCACATAAATAATAATATGACACGAAACTGAGGGCCGACCAAACATTGAGGCTACTGCGATTTTGCCCAAGTACAAAACGTGAAACCTCGTTTATAAGTTAGCTCAGCGCAAACTCACCACTTTTCTCATCACGTTTGCATTAAGCCCGACGTCTATCCCTTTATACGTTAATGGCCTCATTGAACCAGCCGAGAAGGTATCTATTTCCTCTGCCCACAGATCCCGGCTACAAACAGACAAACGTATCGTATAACATTAATGTATCGGTCATCGCACTGGAAACGGCTCGTTAAGACAAAATCTCGGGTTGCTTGTAGGCGAGATTAATGTATCAACTACTACTTCTGATTCAAAGTACATAGTAGCTGGTACTTACAAGCACCAAGCAGTTCTGTGAATTAAGTTTGATAATTTTCGCTAAGTATTAAAAAAGCTGTTTCCAGCGGTTTCACCCGCGTGGGCTACAGTTTATCGCGATAAAAAAGAGCCTAGGTATGTCCTTTCTAGACTATCTCTGTACCTCATTTTGCGTCGTCGTGTGGCAACAACTGCCTTTTTGTATAAAACTGAATGCAGTAGAATTTATGCTACCGAAATTCTGCGGCTCACGACTCACAAAATTACGCTCGTTTAGTTTCACCCTAATGGGTAAGAATGGCGCTTACCATCATGCGAGTGACTTATTCGTCTCATCACTCAGTTGCAAACAAACAGAGTGAGTACAGCAGTAGAGGCGTCAGAGACCTTGAAACCGCCTGCTCGCTTATGCAACGGACTATAGCATAGAATAGTCTATATCTAATGCGCATGCATGTTGATCGCCCACTTTACATAAATACCTACTTTAATGTCAAGCAAAGCCTTTGTTGCTGAACATAATAATTGTCTTACAACGGCATACTGCCTCCATCGCGCGGAATTATTTTACGGGCAGTATGGCTATGCTGGAGTTTTACTACATTGGAGTTTCTTTGCGTGATAGAATCCGAAATGAGGAAATTCGCCGAAGAACCGACATAGCTCTCAGAATCTGCAAGTTGAAGTGGCAATGGGCAGGCCACATCGCTCGACGAACTGATAACCGATGGGGAAGAAAGGTTCTCGAGTGGCGACCACTAACCGGAAGACGTTCTGTAGGTAGGCCCCCCACTAGGTGGACCGACGACATTGTAAGAGTCGCAGGGAGCCGATGGATGCAAATGGCTAATAGCCGATCATGGTGGCGTTCAAGGGGGGGGGGGCTATGTTCAGCAGTGGACTTCTTCCGGCTGATGATGATGATGGCTATTTGTGGCAGATTCTTATGATCTTGATATTTCATCAGTTGCTTTATCTTTAACTTGACATTTGACATTTCCTGCACTTCCGTGCCTCTTTTGTTTACCGATGAGTGTATCTAACCATGATCCACACTCCACTCGCGTCCACTCATGCGCGACCAACAAAATGATGACCGGTCATTGGACTGCTTCCGACGCACTCATGTGCAAGTAGCCAGTTGACGTTTCCTGTCAAATTAGGGTTGACAGTGACGTTGTTAAAAATAAATGTATTTATAAAAATTGTGTAATTACTGATTTTGGAGTGATTATTCACCTTCCGTAGGGGAAAGTGCTTTGTGGACAAACGCCATGCTGCTTGTAAACAAGTCTATGTTTGGGTATTCGTAAGATTGATAAAAGCAGTAAACGATAGTAAAATATATAAGGAGTTTTTTCTGTAAACAGTGCGAGTTATTGGAACATAGAGCAAGTTTCTAAGCGTGACTTGTATTGATTGAGAAAGCAATATGCTATCATTGGAGTCTCATGATCATCATCAGCCCGTATCTGTCCACCGCTGGAGATAGGCCTAGATTTAGCAAGCTGAAGTGGCAGTAGGCTGGCTATATAGCCGCAGAAACTATACAACAGTTGGGGTAGACGTGTTGTTGATTGGAGACCGCGACTTGGGAAATGTAGTGTAGGAGTTGTAGGATGCCATGAGAGTAGGTGAAGCGACGACTTGGCTGGCAGTAGTTGGATGAAAAGAACCAAATACCAGGCTTATTGGTGAACTTTAAAAGAGGCCTATGTACAGCAATGTGGTGGATGGTTTGTTAAACTTGTCAATCATCGAAAAGTTTCCGACCTAATATTAAATGCAGAATATTAAACTTTACCACAGCCGCACCCATCAGGGTCCAACAATGCACTTATGACCACATTGTCACTTAATATCAAGTGACGTCGTCAAACGCTAAGCAGTAATAAGTAAAAAAAGCATCTTTTGACAGTGACAGCGCGGGAATCCTTTGTTGCCTTCTAAAATTTCTAACACGAGAGGGCAATGCGGGCTGCTTGGAATGTTCCGATGTAAGCAGCGACAGCCCTGGCCCATAACCATAAACAATAGGCACTCACGTCCTCAATAGTGTTATGGTAACATCGTCCCTTTGTCACCAGCCACCGGCGAGGGCTCCCTTATAGGTAATGGTAAATAGTTGAGTCATGCGTGACGCAGGTAAGGTAAGCTTGACTGCCAAAATGTTATGAAGACGGGATTGAAATCTACAAGGGAAGTTGATGGATATAAAACTAAACAATGGTGTCGATTATGTTGTGCATTTTCTGAAACTATACTAAGTTTAACAGTTCTAAAGTTTTGCTGTCCTTTTCTAACCACGAAAGTACAAAAAGGACAGCATTTTAGACCTGTCGAATATGGTTTAATTATAGAAAATGGACAAAAAAATCGACATTTCTGTCACAAATAAGTTTATTCTGTGCTAATCCTAATAATCCGTCTTTAATATTATAGATGTGAAAGTTTGTGAGTATGGATGGATGTTTGTTACACTTTCACACAGAAACTACTGAACGGATTTTGATTAAATTTCGTACGGATTTAGTTTGAACCTTGGGGAAGGACATTGGGTACTTTTTATTGCGATTAAGTATAGTCCGCGTGGGTGGAACCGCGGGGCGCGGCTAGTGTTATACATGCGAAACTTTGTGAGTGAGTAAGTGGGTATGTTAGTACCAGAAAAGTATTAATTTAATTATAATGTAATTTATAGCAGTAAATTGTAGTCGACGCGGGTGAAACAGTGGGGCACTGCTAGTACATTATAATCATCATCACCTTTACGTGCCCACTGCTGGGACTCTGGCCTTCTCTCAGAGAGAGAGAGAGTATGGGCCGTTATCTACCACGCTGGTCCAGTGAGGGTTGGTAGATGTCGCATGCCCTTGAATGTTGTGGTTCTTAGACATGCCGGTTTCTTCACGATGTTTTCCTTCACTGTTTTTTGAGCGATGGTTAATCTGCACATTACTTAGTCATAGGTGCGGGGCCGAGAGGATTCGAACTGGGTGTCGGCGTTGTAAAGCGCACGCGGTTACCGTTCGGCCACCATCGTTCGTAATAATGCAGTCGGTTAAAACGAAAGTATTTACAAAGTCAATTGCCTTAATTTCTTTTTCAATTTGTCTCGCCAAGCCCCTTGAAAAACCCATCAGGCGGTCGCTAGCTTTGACTCACCATATTTCTAGTACAAAATGTAAGGAAGTGGTTCACCCAGCTATCTATTGATGGGGTTTTACCCGGTCAACACTTAGCTCTTTATCCGGAAAATCACCGTGAAATGTCCTCGAAAATGACGGAGTCATTTCTATTGTTGTATCGCTTCACTTTTTTAGTGGAAACAGCTGGTGGTGGTTGAGCTCGTCACCTTTTGATAAATAATAAATAAATATCAGGGACAATTGCACACAAATTGACCTAGCCCCAAATTAAGCTTGAAACTTGTGTTATGGGTACTAGACAACGATATACTCGTACATATTATATAGAGAAATAAATACTTATATAGACAGAAATATCCATATATAAGTATTTATTTATTTTTATTTTTTTCTGTCTATATTTTTCTTTTAAATAGTTTTGATATTGCGGAATACCCACCGAATACCAGGATACATTCCCATTGACTAGCTCTAGCCCCATCAATGGGGATTTCTTGACATTTTGTTAAAGAATTGTATTTATGATCTTTACAATAATCACTGTTTTTCCCGTGCCTTCCCGTTATTCCGCTGGATTCTTCTTCCGGAAAGTAGCCTATGTGTTAATACAGGGAACAAGCTATTTCTATCCCAAATAACATCAAAATTGGTTAAGTAGTTACGGTGATACGTGGTAACAAACATTCAAACACAAACTTTCGCATGTATAATATTAGTGGGATTAGTACGATTTGGAAAGCATTAAAAGCGCTTTTTCTATCGGATTTTTATAGGCGGCTTTTCATTGCAATGGGCCGCAGTCCACTCGATTGAAACCGCGGGGCTCAGTTAGTTTATAACATTAGTATGGATAGAATAAAAATATTTACCTAACTAGTCTACATATAAATAAAATGACTTAATCGCCGCCATATGGCGTCAACGTTTCTGAACAAACGCGTCTTTTGTCTCAACAGCTGGAGAAGCAGGAAGCGCATGCGCACCATATATGACCATAAACTGACCATATATGACCGTGCTCTTAACCCTTATATGGCATATAACTAGTTTACCTAGCCTTGGCTTGTTTTAAGCGAGAAATGTATGAAGTAGCCATTTTTGTTGAAGGAATGTTAGTTAGATGTTGGGAAAAGATCTAATTATACGGACGGTTAAAGCAGTGGTTTTAATCAGTGGTTAGGTGACCACTGGTGGGCTATGGTAGCGTCTGAAGTGGTTTCGAAGCCGTGTTTAAATCTATACACATACTAGTTGCACCACGCGGTTTCACTTGCGTAAACTAGACTTTATCGTGATAAAAAAATTGCCTACGACCTATTCTCAGACTTACCAACTATACAAAAAAGTGACATAAAAATCGGTCAAGCCGTTTCGGAGGAGTTCGATAACAAACACTGTGACACGTGATTTTTTTATATTAGAAGATTAGAACAGCCTGATGTCTTTACATAATAGATATGGAAGAAAAAGTAATGTGGGGGGGTCTTATTCTTAGAGCAACAAAAGCCTAAATTTCATCTATTTTTGAGTGAGAGTCAATCAAGTAGCAGAGGGAACATTACCTCCAAACAGTTGGTGGTCAATGGCAAGACAAAAATCTTATTTCATAATAATATCTGGTCTCTTATCACTAAAAGGTTGCGAACCACTGGTTTACAGAAACGCTGAGGACTGTTAAAATGTATGTACTTTAGTTAAGTACATCAATTTTATTGAGCCTTCTAATGAGATTAAAAGTAATTTACATTACATTTTAAATTTTACTCAAATCCGTTGAACCTTTTCAGCGTGAAGAACAAATTTCATATTTTGTTATTAAGTATGATTTTAAATCAAAGTTGAAACAATTATGAGCTATTTTTTAACTTAATCTCGTAGTAAATAGTAAAATTGTAAATAAAACAGAATTAATTTAAATAAAATAAAGAATTTGACTGGATTAATCTAGATTAGACTAATCTTTTTAATCTAAAATTTTATGTTTATAAAATGTATTGATTAAAATCGCACATGCCAAAAATTAATCTTATATAGTCAAATATAGGATGTGACTAGATTAATCTAGACTAATTAATATAATTGACTACAATAATCTTGTTCATCTTAAATGTATTAATTAACTAAAATTGCATATTACATTGTGATTATGCACAACTAATGGATATGGAGGCCTTTATGCTATTATACCTACATGTAGATGTATGTAAATGTTTTTTTATGTTGCTAATAATTTGAAATATTCTATCATTCATACTTCAATCATCATATTCAATCATTTATTGCATTCATATGTTACTTACATTTATCATGTGCAGAATAACATCAGGAAATCTGTAACAAAACAAAACGTATCTTTATTTTTGTGGTAGAGTGTAGAGTGCTTAGTTTAAACTAATTAAAAGTACATACAACCAAAAAGTGGTCCACGTTTTTTCAATAATTAACCATCATATAGTACTAAAACAAGTAAACAAGTCCATATAATTATTTTAGATAATGTAGAGCGCAATAAACGTGTGTTTTGTTTTTTTAAACCATAATATGTTTTTTAATATCTTTCATTATTTTCACACTAAGGGCCGGTTTTATAAACGCCCGTTAGTTAAATGTCATACCGAATTTCGGTAAGTTTGATGTTATTGACAGAAAATTTAAATTTACCGACCCGTTTAACTTACGAACGTTTATAAAACCAGCGCTTGGGGCCGGTTTTATAACCGCCCGTTAGTTAAATGTCATACCTACCTAATTTCGGTAAATACGATCTTATAGAGCACGGAAAATTAAAATTATTACGGACGTTTATAAAACCGGGCATTATAAGTGTGTTTGGCTGATTTTTGTATGAAGATAGTTCAGACCCCAAGAAAGGCCTTAAAATATTTTTTATTGCGGGTGAAACAACGGGGAACAGCTAGTGATTAGATAATAAAAAACCGTGAAAATAATTACTTAAGATAATCCGTAACGGAAATAACTGGCTCTTCCTATGTTTTCCGACCTCCTTTGATCGAAGGCCGCCAGCTATCGTGACATACCGTTTGGGAGCCCAATGTCAGAATTGTTTGTATAGCCAGCGGTATTGATTCTACTATTATGAATATTATGATAGTAGAATCAATATTTATGTCTAGCTTTTAAGGCGGTGATGGCTCAGTGGTAGTGACGTCGGCTTGCGATCCGTAGGACGTGGGTTCGCATCCTACAATGAGCTTGAGCTTTCGGTGAAGGAAAAAATCGTGATGAAACCATAGCTTGGTGGTAGGGTATTTTCTAGTACTCGCCTGGCTAGCTACCACCCTCTTGTTACGAATCTGTCGCCAAGCACCTATCGGTGTGTTCCGGCAACCTCACTTGAGAGCCAGTTCCCAGTCCAGGTGTAGCGTGGCGCCATCCTCGACCACATCGTCACTTAACATCAGGTGACTTGTGGTCAAACGCTACCCTGTAAATAGTAAAAAAAAAGAAAGCTGCTCCTCGCGGTTGCACCCGCGTGCGCTACAGCTTTATGAATGCAAAGTCTCAGCCCGATCGGTTTAAAATTGACAAAGTTTCATGCAAACTTTCATCCCCTATTTTATCCCCTTGGGGGTAGAATTAATCAAAATCCTTTCTTAGTGGATACCTACGTCATAACATCTACCTGCATGCCAAATTTCAGCCCGATCTGCTCAGTGGTTTGGGCTGTGCGTTGATAGATCACTATTTCAGTCAGTCACCTTTGAGTTATACATATTAGACTAGCTGTTCCCCGCGGTTTCACCCGCGTGCGCTACAGTTAATCGCGATACACTGAGAAAAAAAAACTGACTTTCCTTCTGAGTTTCACCTTTCAAGACCGATTCCTTCCTTGTTTCAACTTAGTTTTCCTTTTGAATGACAAGTCCTTCCCTTTTGACTCGGAAGGAAAACGGTATTTCGGAAGGTCTTTTTTCTCCGTGTACGGAACCCTAAAAAGCAGATAGTTGCAGCTACTATTAAGAGCGGTGCGCTTTTCTCCATAATCGTAAAGGGCATTCTGCATAGGCACACGTAGTTCGGCCGAAGCGAGTATAAAGGCGGTGCCATACCGGGCGCGGAATCCGGCAACGCAGCCTGGGAACGGAGATAGCAGTGTTATGCCAGCCCTGTGCCGGTTTGAATGGATATTTTTAGATCTATCTAGACTTAGGTCCAATATACATATTTTATCCAAATTGCACCTAGCAAAATAAGATAATTTTTGGCTTTTTTTTTGCTTGTTACGACAACATTTTTGATTGTTTACGAAAACTATAAAAGTTTTTGTTTTATTACATATTTTTTATTCTTTCAGCACTTTATAATGGTAGTTGGAAGGGATTATAATAATCGGTAGTACGAGTTACTTCACGTGCGTATCTGTCATCGCATCGTAGCTCCCAAGCGGATAAACCGATTTTGATGTAGTTTGTTTTATTTGAAAGTTGACTTGATCCAGAGTATGATTGTAGTACCTATGATCATCTTGAGTTATTTAATGCCATTTTAAGTTTTAATATTGTTTGTTGTTCAATAAATAACATTAAATAACATTGTGAAGGACCAAAAGGCCAAGAGCTAAAAAAAAGCTGTACACTTGTTGGCGTTTCAGTTTCACATTTTTGGCAGTCTGGTCATAGACAGACAGTTTTTGACATTGACACTTTTGACAGTAATGTAGTAGTGTAATGTTGTGTGTTTGCTTGTCTGACCGACGTTTTATTTCTTGATATTTTTCTCAATAAGATTAAGCCGGATTTACATTACGAAACAAGTGTTATGTATGATAAAACTAGTTTCGTGAAACTAATTTTAGCACACGTGAAACTACTTTCGTTTAAATTATGGTGTCGTGAAATTATCAGTATCGCGGAGACAATGGCCCTGTCAAAATCAAAGCTGCATTTTACGTCCACACGTCCACTCTGCGCAGATGCTGTCGCGACACTAGTTTCGCTTCGCATTTACATGATGAAATTAGTTGCATGACATTAGTTTTACAAAAAATATGCGCATAGCACGAAACTACTCCAGTGTCACAAAAGTAATGCATGCATTGTAAAACTGAACGTTTACACGTGAAATTACTGGTGAAATTAGTGTTATAAAACTAATGTCATGCAACTAATTTCGTAATGTAAATCTGGCTTTATACTTATCGTAACTAATCTTATACTGATACCAGTTTCTATATTTAGAACTGTAGTGGAAATTAAATTCCTACATCACCGCCTTATCCGTAAAGAGGCATAATTTTTGTATAGATAACAAATTGAACAGACATACAGACTCTGTCGTATCCATATCTACGCTGTTGGCTCACCGTCTCAATCACTTGCTTGCGATGCTGACTGTACCACTTGTGTTATTTTTAGAATTTAGACACAGACCGGAAGTTTCATTTCAATTTAAGAGGCAGACACAGAATGACAATGTAGATTACACAAAATAATCATAGAAAAAAATGGGAAATTGATCTTATATGCTTCGGTTTTGTTTCTGAATCGATTCTTTAGACCTTTTCTTCTGTGATCCCGAATAGAGATGACGATTCTTCCTGAAAATCGATCCTTTTTGCCAAATCAATGCAATGAACTCGACTGGCATCTATTTAATAACTCTTTGTAGCTCACACTATAGTCTATACATCCTACTAATATTAAAAATTCGAAAGTTTATTTATGTGTCTGTGTGAATGTTTGTTACCACGTAACTACTTAACCGATTTTGATGAAATTTGGAATGGAGATAGCTTATACCCTGGATTAACACATAGGCTTTGCATACTTTTCATCCCGGAAAAAGGTTCCTACGGGATAACGGGAAGACGCGGGTTAAACCGCGGGGCGCAACTAGTATCAAATCAAATCACCAAATCTAGAAGGAGCATACATATATGTCGACAACTAGGTCAGAAGCGTATGTCCCAGGGTCATACATACAATTACAAACATACGTGTATGTATTTACTTATTCTATGATAGTAGTTTGTGTAAACGAGACGCTTCAAGGATTCAAATGAAGTTTCTTTATTTCCTAAGATCAAAGTACCTTCACTATTGCTGGATTAACACATAAAAAGATAAAGATTCCTACACGGAGAAAAAAAAGACCTTCCGTTATACCGTTTTCCTTCTGAGTCAAAAGGGAAGGATTTGTTATTCAGAAGGAAATCTAAGGTAAAAAAGGGAAGGAATCGGCATTGGAAGTTAAGACTCAGAAGGAAAATCCGATTTTTTTTTCTCAGTGTATGGGATTTGAACCGGGAAAACCGCGAAGCTAATAGTGTAAGGTTTTATGTGATCGCGATTATATTATAGTTTTTTTTTTTTTTTGTTAGGTTATGGCGTCACACGATTAGTGTATTTGCCAGTGTCATGTATCAAATATTTCAAACTCAGGGAGTTGAATCAAGTTTAAATGATGATGATGATGATGAGATGATGGGATGAGGATAGTGTTTAAGTAAAGTAGTGGCGCTTTACTTAAACTTTACACGGACTTTTTTGGAGCAACTCGAAAAGTCACTTTTACAACTTTATTTCAATTTCCCACACTCGTACACATTTACGAACACATAATGGTTAATAATCCACCAATATTACACATTAACACTCGAAGAAACACAAGTTTTGGAAAAAATAAAAACAAAATTTTCACGTTGACAATTCGATTGCCGCCAAAAAAGTCCTATATTATAGTTATTTTTGTGAAAAGAGGCACTTCGCAAGAGCGGGCATAGACTAGTGAGGAGAGCGGATTGCTTATGATACTCTGTGGAGAAGAGACGGGAAAGGGGTCCGTGGCCAGCAGGCGTGGCTGGCACATCGGGTTGGCCAAGGATGGTGGATGGACGAACGGTTTTGTCTTGGATAATAAATTAGTATTGTGAATTCTGAATCTGTCGTTGATTATTTATAGCTAGTTTGCGCTATTAGTAGTAGGTACTAATAGAAAACTACTTCATCTTTTATATTTTTACAGCCAGTTCCCTGTCCAAGTGTAGCGTGGCACCATCTTCGACCACATCGTCATTTAACATCATGTGACTTGCGGTCAAAAGCGCAGTGAGAAAAGTTGAAAAAAAACTAGAAATGGAAATTGTAGTAAGTTGAAGACCAAGTATGTCTATGTAATAGGTTATTATGTAGTCTTATTATCGTAATTATACGTTGTAATAAAAAAACTAGTCGGTAACATCCTGCTACAAGCAATAAAAACTAATTTGAGTTTGTTTTGCATGACATTAAATTTTACATGTATGCCTACCTGATAATATAATTAGGTACACATTGCTTGTCAAGCACAATAATAATCGATCACTTAGTTTATAATATTACGCACTAAAATACGTATTTACACAAAGCAATACTATATTTTTCGTTTGTTTGTCCGAGAACGCTAGTTGCCGAATGATAGTCGATTATCGATAGCCAACCAATCGCAACACTATCGATATTTTAAAACGAGGCAATACTATCGATAGTATTGCTGCCTGCGGAGCATAAACTAAGCAAGTATCGATAATATCGATAGTATTTTTTACGAGTAACAATACTATCGATTCGATAGTATCGATAGGTCTATCGATAGTATGGCTTTTTCAGATGAAAAGTATTCGTAGTAGTAGTAGTAGTTCGGCAACACTAGTCCGAGTGGCCGTAGTCCGGTCGGACGCCCTAGATACCGCTGGAAGGACGCGGTGGATGCGGACATTGCGGACTTACGCGAACTCCTGACTCCGAACTGGTTGCACAACAGGATTGACTCCAATATCAGAGTCTGTCTTTTAACTAGCTATAATTATATTCCATTCCAAAGTTCACCTCGGAATACATAACATATTTTGTATGCAAATTAGATTAATGAAATATCGCTACAATGTCTCGTACATTATGCCGCCCGTGTGTTGTCAAATGCCGACTACATTAACAGATTGCCACCTTGTCAAAATTGTTAAGCTTTAACTTGTTGGTAGGGCATTTTGTAGTGCTCGCTTCGCTATCTACAACCTTCTAGTTGAGAATCTGTCGCCAAGCTTTTGCTGTCTTACGCCTGCCTCGCTTGAGAAGTGTTGCCAGAATCTGCCAGATGGAAAATTGAATTTTCCTGACAAAAAGCCAGATTTCCATAGGAGACCTGATATTTTTTCGCAAACGTATTTGAAAAGTCTGTGAGAAATAAATGAAATCAATTCTTGTTTTTGTATACTTGGAGTTTTGTTACGTTGATTGTATTTCATTAAAAAGTTTTGTATTTCATGAAGAAATCGAAAAATCCTAAGATTACTAAAATCCAGCCGCAATCCTAACAGAAGCTCAAAAATCCTAAAATCTCAGGAGAAATCTTCAGATATGGTACCCTACACTAGAGGGCCAGTTCCCAGTCCAGGCGTAGCGTGACGCCACCTTCGACCACAATGACTGGAGCTCAAATGCTACCCTCTAAGATACAAAAAAAACTTATGGGCGAGTGAATATGGTTGCAAATTAAAAGTATTTGCTATGACAAAGTGCTTCTAACACTTTAATTATTTAAACGTAGTTCAATTGTTTGCTAATTAACGTTTGTTTAACAACGTTACTTCATCAGTAGGTGACAGTAGGTGTCGCTTTGTATCACTGTTGGCACAAGCTACTGTTTTCCATTTCTTTGACTTGCCCTCTACTTGCTGGCTTGGTAGAGGACTGCAGAAATAATGTAGCCACATTTGTATCTATGAGAATTTGCCATTTGCTTGCTTGCTTGATAGATAACTGCAGAAATAATGTAGCTAAGACAATTTACAGGATTTTGGTAGCAGTTCCAATATTTATGGTGAATTTGGGCGGTTCTGTGACGTTGAAAGAATCTTTTGGGAACGACACTGTCCGGAAGAGTTTGGTTGCTTCAACTTTATTGAAATAGTCATTAGATCTAAGTTATCGATCCAATAAAGCAAAACACAGTGAATGATAAAGATTACTTTACAGGCGGATCAAGAATGATTGATTCATCATCATCATCTGCCGGACGAAGTTCACTGCTGCGCCCCTTCATTGAACGCCACCATGAACGGCTCTACTGGGCATGTGCTTCCATCGGCTCCCCGCAACTCTTACAATGTTTGACACCTTATAAAAATTATTTTAAAAGTTGTTTTTGTGTTTTTTTTTACTTTTTTATATAATAGCTAGCTGCGCCCCGCGGTTTCACCCGCGTGGACTACATTTAACTCGATAAAAAATTGATATAAAAAATAGATGTTGGCCGATTCTCAGACCTTCCCGATATTCACACAAAATTTCATCAAAATCGGTCAAGCCGTTTCGGAGGAGTATGGCAACGAAAACTGTGACACGAGAATTTTATATATTAGATTATGATATAAAAAAGTAAAAAAAAATCTTTTTTTTTTACAAGTCACCTGATGTTAAGTGACGATGTGGTCGAAGATGGCGCCACGCTACACCTGGACTGGGAATATGCAATCCTGACTCCTATGCAATATTTCACACTTCTAAGCCCACTGGCTTTGGCTGTGCGACGTATGCCACGAATTTCATTATGTAGATTCGTCAGAAATCTTTAAAACATCGAACTCGATTTTGTCCTCTATCAAAGAGCATAATTTTTAAACACGAGGCAAGTCTTTCTTCTCCGTAAATTCCTTAACCCAATGTCCGGTAAAACTGTAATGCTAATTGAAAGATTACCTCGTTTAATTGCTCATGTTAATGTTTATAAAATTAACAATAGCTCTTTATTATAAACAGGTAAGTGCATCAGAACAATGCCCTGCTTTAATCACGATGCATCAGTTGTTTAACATTTCCTGTTAGCTTAACAACTTTACAAGTTGTCTAAACGTACTTGAACACTGTTTTATTAACATTATCATTTAGATCTTTACAATAAGCATTGCATACTTAGTAAATGCATACATCTATCCTATCCTACTAATATTATAAACGTGAAAGTTTGTGAGTATGGATGGGGATGGATGGACGTTTGTTACTCTTTCACGCAAAAACTACGGAACGGATCTGAATGAAATTTGGAATGAAAATAGCTTATACCCTGGATTAATACATAGGCTACTTTTTATTCTAGAAAATGGTTCCTGCGAGATAACGGGAAAACGCGGGTGAAATCGCGGCGCAGCTAGTAGTCTATACTAATGAATAACTAGAAAAGATTTGATTGTTTGTTTGATAAAAGATAATAAAGATAAATAAACAATTGAAAACCGATTTTGGTGAAATTTCGTGCGGAGATAGTTCGAACCCTGGGGAGGACATCGGCTAAGGGCTAGCGCTTACATACAACTTTTAGTTGAACAACTATTTTGTCGTGTATCATATGTTTAAAAGAATATATTAAAGCGCACATACAGTCAACTCGATAGTTGTTCGACAAAAAAGCCAAAAAGCTATATCGATTTGCTTTTGATTTAAAAGTTGGACAACTATCGATCAAGCGCTCAATTTGTATTGCATTGTATTGATGTGCGCAGACCATCGACTAAACAGTCGATCCGTGACTGACCGCGACTAATTTCATTAAACGTTTCTTCACTCATTCTATAAAATATTTGAAAAACTTGTCTGGGTGCTCTTTCAGCTTAGAATGTAACGTATGAAATATTCCACTAGATAATCTATCACTAAGTACAGGATGTACACAGTATCTTCTTTTTTATCTCTCTTAAAATTTCTCTATAGCAAAGCACAAACTAAAACTTTGTTGTTAATTGACATGGTTTGTAAACACCTTGACTCGAGCGTTGCTGAATAAAGACTGGTCGATTTGAGAAGATATAAAATCGATTGTATACGCACTTCCATCAACTAAACTGTTCAGTTGAGTAGAAATCACGAAAAGTACACAACTCGATGAAACAGTTTAGTCGATGCAACAGTTGTATGTAAGCGCTAGCCCTAAAGTAATTCTGGCTGTCAAATCTGTTTGTTACCTTTTCATTACTAAACCACTGACCCGATATTAATTAAATTTTGTATGTTTGCACCCTGGGGAAAGATATCAATGTAGAGCGTATCATCATCATCATCCGAAACAAATCCACTGCTGAACATACGCCTCCCCCTTGAACGGTTATTACTCATTTGCATCCATCGGCTCCCTGCGACTTTTACAATGTCGTCGGTCCACCTAGTGAGTGGCCTACCTACAGAACATCTTCCGGTTCGTGGTCGCCACTCGAGAACCTTTCTTCCCCATCCGTTATCGGTTCGTCTAGCGATGTACCAGGAAACTGTGGAGCGTATAGCTGGTTAAAAATATCTTCTTTAATGTTTTTATTGTCTTTATCAACACGAATTGACGTAAATAAATACTCATCGTGGCTGTTTTAATATAAAATGATTAACCGCGATGCACCGGCAAGTAGGTCGCGGTCACCACTTGCGGTTGCAAACAGAATTGAACTTGACTGTTGGACGTGGAGGAATTACCTCTAGTCGTGATGCACGTGTGCTGTGCTGTATTAATTGGATTTTTATTGCTCAATTAGCTAATTTGGTTAGAATTGGCATTATAGATGCGTCTTAGCTAAGCATTGCAGTATTTGAGGTTTGCTTCAAAAAGCGTAGGATTGTAGTGAACCAATCAATATAGTGGTAATAAGAATAAAATTGTAAATGTACCCAAAAAATTACCTGCTGGGCGTTTCTTACCTTTTCTTTTGATAGTAAGGAGGTTGGAACAGGCGTAGCTAGTTTTAAGTTTGACGTTTTGAAGTGATCAAATGTATTCTACTAAATAAATATATATGAATTTTGAATGAACTCGAAGACAAGCCTTTACTAGTCTGCTAGGCGTTTACATTTTTTTTTTCATCATCATCATAATAATCAGCAGGCCAAAAAACTAAATATAAATTTTCAGATCCTTATCTTGAGAAATAAATTATGGATTACCCATTTATATTTTAAACTCATAATTCACCTCTACAAGATTATTTTTTGAGACAAAAGATAGTCTATGTCTTTTCCCAGGATATAATCTATCTCCTTGGCAAATTTCATTAGAATCCATGCAGCCTTTTAGTTGTGAAAAGGTAATAAACAAACAAACAGATACTTTCGCATCATATACTCGCAGTTACGTACCTATTTATAGGTAAATAGATGTCACTTTCATCGCCAACGTTATGTTCCCACGCGTGGGCGTGGGTCTACAAATCTCGTGAAAGCGAATGTGTTTGTTTGTTTATCTCGACACGGGACCTGGTGACCTCGATGACCTTCCAAGCTCCACTGTTTGCTGTTAAAGTTCTTGAGGGGAAATTTTTGTATATTTCGATGGGTGAAAGGCTATTTGTATCGAGCGACATTTTTTTGAAGTTTACAGTACTGTAGACCTACTTAAAGTGACTGACTGAATAACCCCCCACTAGGTAGACCGACGACATTGTAAGTGTCGCATGGAGCCGATGGATGCAAATGGCCAATAGCCGTTCATGGTGGCGTTCAAGGGGGAGGCCTATGTTCAGTAGTGGACTTCTTCCGGCTGATGATGAACTGAGTAACTGTAGGTATCAAGAACCAAGGATAAGTCTTTCTGTATAGTGGCAATAAATTGGATTTTATTTATTTTTACAAGTGTAAATTTGTTAACATAAAATTAAAAGCGTTGCAAGTAGATAAAAGTCCTTTTCACGCTTCTCTCAAAAAATATTTGCTGTATCTTGAACACTGCCGTTATCTGCAGTGCCATGTGCCACTATTTCGTGTCATCATCATCATCAGAGAGTCTTCCGGTTCCTGGCCACTCGCGAACTTTTTCTCCCAATCGGTTATCGGTTCGTCGAGCGATGTGGCCTGCCCATTGCCACTTCACAAGCAAATTCTGAGAGCTATGTCGGTTCCTTGGTTCTTCGGCGAATTTCATCGTTTCGGATTTGATCACGCAAAGAAACTCCAAGCAACGCTATTTCGTTCGCCACCTCGATACTGTTACAGTGCAATGTTTACACTCATTGGACTCATTGCTAGAGTACAGCGTGCGTGTGACGTTACAAAACCACCTACAGTGCCTGGCCAACCATTTTAATATGGCACATTGCAATCGCATCAAATGAAATGACATCAAAAAATATTTATTTAGTAGAGTAACATGTACCTAATCACTTTTCACAATGGCATGTGTCGTGAACTGTACCCCTAGTACAGGTTTTGATAGTTTAAAAAGCTATAAAAGTTTTCGTTTCCATCCATACATATTTTTTTCAGCGAATCTTACCAAGACTTGGAGGAACTGAAAGTAACTTTAAGCCAGCTCCGCTTGTTCCAACCCCTTTACAAAAAAAGCAAAAGAACAGACAATCTTTGCCTATCGCTGTCATGTCATGTAGGTACCTACTTTTGCTATCATAATCATTCTGGTCATAGTTTCGTAGTTTATACTACGTTTTACTGGGATAAAAATAGACCTAAAAATAAAATCTTGAACACAATGCCGGAACACGCCGATAGCGTAGTGCTTGGGAACAGACTTTGAACAAGAGGGTTCCCGATGTGCCTTTCTAAAAGCCACTAACTGTACTAAGCACCCATTCTGCAATGGCAAAGTTGGAGTTCGTGCGTAAAATTGAAAGGGAATTAGGTACGTTTTTGAAATATGTATATTATGTAACGTTATGTATAACTACATAATGTTATGTAGTAAATAAGTACACATAAATATTCGTATATATTTGTATAAGATGTATTTTCATGTTTATTGTAAACTTTGTAAATTTATTTTAATACGTAATTAAATTTGCCATAATTAATTAGTACCAATTTATTGAACTATATTTTAGACGGCTGTATCTAATAGGGAATATGCATCGATTTTTTTTATTTGTTTAATTCACTTATTACTTCGTTATAACATAGTAAAAAATATAAATCCTGTTAAAATCGTTCAAATGAATTTTTAAAATAATATTTAAAGTACCGATTAAATTTGACCTGTTTGAACGCCCTTATTTTTCGCGCGCTTTTGATGACGTCACATCACTCGTCCAGTACTGTTTTCTGTATGTAATGACAGCTAATATTTAAGAATTTTCAGTTTATATCGCTTTTTCGACTATGGAAAAGGCTAAAAAACCATTTTATGGACATTGTCTTGTACCAGACTGCCAAAACACTATAATAAGTACACCGGATAAAGTGTTTTTTTTCTATTCCAAGTGATATGAAAATACGTAACTGTGTAAGGTTATGAGAAGAGATGAAGTGTCTCCATCATCGTATTTACTTTGTTGTGAAGATCATTTTAATGTTAGTGTATTGTATTTCGATAATTAACATGGTGTGAATTTTTTTTTTTTTTTTTTTACTTTTACAGGGTAGCGTTTGACCACAAGTCACGTGATGTTAAGTGACGGTGTGGTCTAAGATGGCGCCACGCTACACCTAGACTGGGAACTGGCTCTCAAGTGAGGCTGCCGGAACACACCGATAGGTGCTTGGCGACAGATTCTTAACAAGAGGGTGGTAGCTAGCCAGGCGAGTACTAGAAAATACCCTACCACCAAGCTATGGTTTCATCACAAAAATCAAAATCAAAATCAAAATCAAAATCAAAAATATGTTTATTCAATAGGATACATTGTGATCACTTTAAAACGTCAACTTAAAACTAGCTACGCCTGTTCCAACCTCCTTACGCCGGCAAAAGAACAGGCAAGAAACGCCCGGCAGGTAATTTTTTTGGCGCGATCACATTGACAATTTTATTCTTATTACTAATTGATTGAATTGGAGCAAGTTCACTAAAATCCCAAGCTTTTTTTTTTGTCATCTAATAGTCCGATATTTTTTATTTAGCTTTACTAATAAGAAGATTTCTCTTGTTTGGTTGTACACATTGGGATATGGGAACATGAATATTAACGAGTTGCACGATGTTTTCCTTCACCGAAAGCTCAAGCTCATTGTAGTATTCGAACCCACGTCCTACGGATCGCAAGCCGACGTCACTACCACTGAGCCATCATCGCTATAAAACCTTGAATTGGTCAAAGTTAACTTTTGCAGACATAAATATTTTGATTATCAAGTGGAAGAAACTAACTCTGTTTACACCAAGTTTATACCAGCCTGACCTTTATCATTCCTGTCTTTTCTCCGGAGATTTATTTTAGATTGAGAAAGATACCTATCTTATATAATATAAAATACAACATAATGAGACAACAAGAGGGAAAAGTTATGCTTCGGTTAAAACAAGGTGTTGTAGCTCATATGTGAAACATATATGTTTCAGTGCCAAAAACAAAAAATGATACCACCACAAGAGAGAATGTGTGCGATTGAAAGACAAAAAATATCGTTATTATATAAAGCTCTCACTGAGTTTGCTGTCAGAAGTACAAATACTTTACTCCACAAACAAGTTACTATGAAGCCGGGAACAGTACTTTTCATATTGAAGGCTGTGATGATTATTAAGCAAGGCCCAGTATATCTCACATGGATGTCTCCGAGATGAAGAAGATTGAAGCCTCTAGTAATACAGACCAAGTACACTGTGATGAAGCTGTGCAAGTAAATATTAGATCAAAGTACAAAAGTAAAGATGTTAATGTTAATTTAACTATTGAAAAGAAAAATGTACCTCTATTTCAATAATGTAGGTAATGTAATGTAATGTTAGTCTGTGGTTTGACAAAATAATATGCTGGATGTTTTAATAAAAAAATGAAATGATTATTCCTCAGTTTTATTTTTAGGTATGCATATTCAGTTAATAATTAAAGAAACTTGAATAACAAAATACAGATACAAATGAAACCTTAAAAATTAAAATCAAACTATGTTACCTACTGTTACATTTAAAATATAACTCAGCGGACGAAAAATCTGGATTTGATGCAAAATATGCGGTCATCATAAAAGCATCTATTTTTGGCAAATTGTGCGATTGTGCTTTGACGAAACCACTTTCAGTCATTGTTCTTGATGTTTAGTACTGTCACTATATACCAAAACCGCACTAGGCAATCGAAAACACTACAGAAATCAATTTTTAAGTAATTTTTCTTCATATTAGTATGAATATCGAAGCTAGACTGCGCCGTGTGACGTCATTTTTCGAATCGACCAATGGTGAAGCGATTCGCAAATTTGAAATTCCCACGCTTATTTTGCACTTTTTGATTAAATTTTTAAGGTATTAATTACAAATTAATTAAGAAAATAATGGTTTAGGTGTAATGTCAAGGCCATAAGGTATCATGGAAAAAAAAATCAAGTAAATCTAAATCACATGCATATTCCCTATTACCGTGTTAATTTATATTGCATAAAAATATATCAAAATAATTAGTAAAATCATATTAGGAATAATAATAAAAATAGGTCAAAACACTTTAAATTCCATTTTTTGAATGTTGCATGCTATTTCATTGGTAAAATGTGTCAGATCAATTTTTATGTTGTTATTACTAACTGTTTCACGCACATTTTCTATTCAAGATTTAGGGTTTCATAGCGATGATGGCTCAGTGGTAGTGACGTCGGCTTGCGTAGGACGTGGGTTCGAATCCTACAATGAGCTTGAGCTTTCGGTGAAGGAAAACATCGTGATGAAACCATAGCTTGGTGGTAGGGTATTTTCTAATACTCGCCTGGCTAGCTACCACCCTCTTGTTAAGAATCTGTCGCCAAGCACCTATCGGTGTGTTCCGGCAGCCTCACTTGAGAGCCAGTTCCCAGTCCAGGTGTAGCGTAGCGCCATCTTCGACCACATCGTCACTTAACATCAGGTGACTTGTGGTCAAACGCTACCCTGTAAATATAAAAAAAAGGTACAACTTCACTTTTTTTTTACTTCAGTATTAAAAGTTACTGTGTGTTTGTTACAACTTTACATGGTCAAATTGGGATGGTGTAAAGTAGTACCTAATCATTAAACTTAGTTACTGTCTTACAAATTTTTACGCAATGTAAACTAACACACTTTAACTATCATTGAGTGTCACCTGTGACACTTAAAAACCTTACAAATGACGTAAATAGACATGAGGTGCACTTGAGAAAAAAAAAATTTAAAACTTGACGGAAATAAAAAAGCAAGGCTTGTCCGTAAATTCAACTGACGTGGAATATTCTGATTTCTGATAGTGAGAATATTTGAACGTGTTTTTTTATGTATGTTACATATAAAAAATACGGTTGGTGTGTGTTTGTCACGGATTTGTTAATAACCTAATCTTAAATTATAAAATAATTTAGCTCATTCATCATCATCATCATCAGCCTTTTACGTTCCCACTGCTGGGACTCTGGCCTTCTCTCAGAGAGAGAGTATGGGCCGTAATCTACCACGCTGGCCCAGTGAGGGTTGGTAGATGTCGCATGCCCTTGAATGTTGTGATTCTTGGACATGCCGGTTTCCTCACGATGTTTTCCTTCACCGTTTTGAGCGATGGATTTAGCTCATTAGAGCTACCTAAACCAGTTGGCAACATTCCCAAAATGCTGGCCGCATTACCACGTTGAATGGCAATGCTTAGCTATTATGTTCTATTGAACGCCTTGGTCAATTTTGATGAAATTCGATATAGATATAGTTTGGACCCGTTGGAAGAATATTTTTTTTTTTTACTTCTTACAGGGACCACAAGTCACCTGATGCTATATAGATGCTAAGTGACGATATGAAGGTGCCGCCACGGTACACCCGTATTAGGAAATAGCTTTGCAAAAGTGCCCTACTGCCACTACATACTATAATATTATATTATATTTGACACCGTTTGGTTTTTAACCGACTTCCAAAAAAGAAGAGGTTCTCAATTCGGATGTTTGTATTTTTTTTTAATGTATGTTCGGGCTTAGCTCCGTCAAATATAGACGGTTTCGCAAAAAAAAAAATTTAGTAATAAGGAAATCAGGGTTTGATGATGGCAGACCAGAGAAACCGAAGGGAACCAGAAGTCGGTTTTTGTTTTGTTAAAAATATAACTTGTTTTTTTGAATGATCCGATGTTTGGTCACTTCTGTTAGTATCTCGGACTGAATTTACCTATAGCCTACTTGAACACACCCACTGTGGGGCTAGACCGTGAGAATTTCGATTGCTAAATGTTATATGTATGAGGTAATATTTACATTTCTTACGATCACTTCTAGGCATGTGTTAACAAGCAGTAGTGTGCTTTTATGTCTTCGCTTTCAGGGTATGCTTAGTGATGATCAGCAGGGCTATTGCGTATCTCGGTGGATAACATAAAGTGAAGAGCACTTGGTAAAGTGTCGAACTATGAACTGTCAAACAGCTAGTTTCGTATTGGCTAACCTTAGTGATCAACTGGGATGACGTCATGCGCACCGAGTCTTGGTGTTATTCACTATAACTCATTTTGACAGAAGTTTTCGTATCGATAGTTTCGATTTGCGATCATGTAAGCATAGTGGATATCAAAATTGATAGCCACCGAGGTATTTTACATTTTATGAAAGACACTGCTCAAGAGCAGTGTTTTATAGATTCTTAGTGATTAACACTAGGCCGCTCACGTAAGGAGCACTAGGATTTTGATGTAATTGTGAGTTTGACTCAGTGTACATTGCATTATTATTTGGATTGCTGTAGATTCTGTGATGGAACGTCTACTATTATTGAGATTTGCTCAAGCACAGCGGAGACAAAATCTTTTGAAAATAAAGAGACGCCGCCTGCGCGACGTTAGTGATCCATTGCAGTTGCCAGAGAAAGAGTTTATTGCGAATTTTCGTCTAAGTAATAAGTGAAGAAGTGGATTCCAACAAGTTTTAGAAGAGTCGATGACTAGAAAGAAGTAAATCCATTTGCCTAGGAGACACTTTTCTTGGCGCAAGCATCTGAAAAGTACAATTACTTGTTACTAGCTGTGTCCTTCGGTTTCACCCGCATATATAGGCAGTGGTAATGTAATGATCAATCCTTTGGGTGGCACCGGGGGCCTGGAATTTATTTTTAACGCGATTGTATAGGTTAAAATTAGGGTTTAGGTGCTTAGTTAATTATGCACTTTTTTATATATTTTTAATATCAAAAAATTTACTACAAAAAATTATTAATAAAAATATATTACACAATATGTACTGCATTTTACTTAATTTAATTATTTACTACTAGCTATTCCCCGCGGTTTCACCCGCGTGGGCTACAGTTTATCGCGATAAAAAGTATTCTATGTCCTTCTCCAGGGTTCAAACTACCTATGTACCAAATTTCATTTCAATCAGTTCAGTAGTTTAGGCGTGAAAGCGTATATTCTGTACCTATGCTCTAAAATTATTCCCGCACTTCGGTGCCCGCCGCGTTACCCGCTGCGCTGCGGCCACTGCATGGCCATGGATCACGGGGCGGCGCGGTGATTTTATTTTCCATTAGATTGAAATTTTAATTTCGTAATATCTTTTGAATGGAATGTCCGCAAATCTATACAATAACTTGACAAATTATATCCTTAAACCTTCCCCGAGAACCACTCTATCTATTGGTGAAAACAGCATGAAAATCGGTGCAGTAGTTTTTGAGTTTATCGCGAACAGACAGACAGACGCGGCGCGGAGGACTTTATTTTATAATAAGTAGTGATCACCAAGCTTCCAAACTTTTTTTTTTTTTTTATGGCAATTGTGAAACATTACTGCCATCATCATGTCAGTCAGAATGATGTAAAATGTGTTATTAAAATAAAAGGAATCGGAATTTTGAATTTTGAACTAAAAAAGGGAAATGAAAAATACCTTAGAAAACATAACACAAAAAAATATAAGCTTCCAAACTTTTATGAACTTGTAAACAGTAATATCACTATGGGTAATATTTTTTTCTCCAAAGAGAAGTTACTGTTACGAATGAGTTTTCAAATTTGCCGCTCACCTCAAACGTCAGGTAATATAAACCACATAAAATTAAATGTCCATGTTTCACGCGTAACGTGCCTAATAGGTATTACTTATCTTAGTCGCATAATAGTCGATAGAAAATAGTGTCGTGAAATGGCGTGCTGAAAGGCACCGTTAGGCACTGTAAACTGATATCCACTGAGGATGATACGCAATACCAATAATATGACTATCATAGTTGACATCAAAGTTCGGTGTACAACCGAACCCGGTTGGTAACTGGAAATGTCAAAGTTAGCCAATAGGCCCGCAGGTCAGTGGCGCATTTATACTTATCGTCATCCCGCAGGAACCCTTGTCCGATACACCAAGTGCCGTTCCAAACTAATCTATCTATGTGCCAAATTTCGTCCAGATCCGTTCAGCCGTTCTGGCGTGATTCAGTAACAAACATCCGGTGTTGTAGTATAAGAACTTTTAGGTGATATACCTACATAAAGGTTTTATATGTTATCGACAATATTGTCGCCTAGCAACTGTTTTGTTATATATACTCTCAGTCAGTAGAAGTTTTTCCTCTAAGTTGTGAAGAAGTAAAATGGTTTAATTTACTATTACTTTTATTCTTTCTCTATATCTGTACATCACTGAATCGGCACCACATCAATTCACGTAGCCTAATTACAACAATCCATCCAAACTTTCGCATAACAGAAATCACTTGCTTTTGATATCAATGTCACAAAACTGAGCAAGTGACACTTACAGAGGTAAATCTCACCTCACTTTATTGGAATCTAGTATATTTTCGTCAAATAACGTATATACACTTTCAATTTCTTTGTTGAATTTCGAAATTATCTTTAATGAGGTTGTGGCAACAAAGAGAAACTTACAAACAGTGCAGATGTTAATTGAGCGTAACTTTTGTCTTAGCAAACATTACTTAATTACTTAGTCTTAAGTTGGGCGAAGTTAACATTAAGTTACTGAAGCTATGAATATTGTAAGAGAGGTTAACGAACCTAGCTTTTTCTTGTACCGTTTCATCGCGTGAACAAAGCATTACGACTTGGTTCTAGATGTACCATAGATAAAATATAGTGGTTCTAGATGTACCATAGATAAAGTATAGTGATGCAGTTAATAAATACTATTTTAAATACCAAATGCTTAGTGCTTTTTAAAACACTTTTTTGATTATTTATTTTAATGCGATTGATTTTTTACAAAATTAAACTCAAAATTGAGGTTATATATTTTCTGTTTAACGATGATTGTGCATATTATCTTAAAATAATATGTATAGACAACATACTTATAATTTTTTTGATTTATAAAATACAAAGTACAAAATCCCAGAGGGCGGCCTTAAAAAATAATGGTCCTAATAAGGTATGTAAGTAACTTTTTTTTAAACTTACCGGAGTTGACGTTAGAAGATCTGTAATTTAAAAAAAAACATAAAATTAGTCATTTCACCTAACAGAAAGAATGCATAAAAAAATATTATTGAACATAATTTTGTCATAGTCTGTGTCTGTAATCTATGAAACTACTTAAAATGTTGGCTTAGTAATTTAATAATAATAATTATCGTTTAAAAAGTATATAAATTAATTTCTAACTACTTATGATTATCTGTACCTTGTCGAAAATTTCATAGACCCGAAGTAAAAATAACAACAAATTGCCCCACCGAAATGTACTAGTGGGGCAAAGTGGACTTCACAATCAACTTTGCCCCACCAAACCGCATCAGCACCGGTGGGGCAAAGGGGAATTCATACGAATATTATAAACGTGAATGTAACTGTTAGTTTGTTTATTACATTTTGGCTGAATCGATCTTGATGAAATTTGGTATTTTGTAGTTTGAACTCTAGGGAATACTTTTTATCGCGATAAAAGTAGATAATCCGTTTAAAACCACGGGAAACAGCTAGTAATTCATAAATAGCATTTCCACATATCTTTATAAATATTATAATGATTTTCTACGTTGTCAAATCTCATGCCATGACCTTGAGGTATTCGACCTAGACTTTCTCATTGCTCAATAATATAATACCTTCCTTATAAGGGATGCCCGTTAAAGGTAACATCACACCTTGCAGAGTACAGTCGGTGCCGGAAATGTGTGCGGCTGACGCGCTAGCACCAAGGTTGGGATGAAAATCGGACATGGGGAGCGTTTCCACTATAAAATGTGCGAGAAAGCTGACCCCGACACAGATAGCACCTATAATATATGTTACATAATAAAACTTTATACCCATTTTGCTAGTAATAATCAAAATTATAAAAGATAAAACCGCATTTTATTGAAATTTAATAAGAATCTTAAGAGTTTTAGTTCCGGCCCGTTTAGTGGAATTTTCAACTGAGCTCTACCATGCTTAAGAAGACAGGTTAAGCTGTTGGTCCCGGTGTATCGGAGACCTGTGTTTGCTACTAAGGTCATACGAAAGAAGGAGAAGAAATGTCATCACTTACAAACGTCTCAAAAACCAACTAAGTGGTAGACTTATCAGCACGACAAGAAACAAAACTAGCTGCAGAATGTCATCTATAGCTGTCAATGTCATCATTGACAGCTGACATCCTGTTATCTGCTCCTGAACTCGATACCAGTAACAAGAAATGAAAAATGTACGTTAGTTTCACAAAAAATAAATAGGGCTAAATATGCTATACTTAATACAAGTTTGGAGAAATGAAATTATGAGTACCTAAATGATGTTTGTTGTACATACGTTATGATTACAATATCCAGTCGTTACAACTTATACCTAGCTACATCAAATACAAATACGAATTATTTATTTATAACACCAATGGGGGTTTCTTGCCTGTTCTTTGCCGGCGTAAGGAGGTTGGAACAGGCGTAGCTAGTTTTAAGTTGACGTTTTAAAGTGATCACAATGTACCCTATTGAATAAATATATATTTTTGAATTTGAATGTTACAAGTCAGACATACAACAAATTAATGATTCAACAAGTATTAATTGCAAATAATAAATTAACCAAAATAATTATAATTATATTTATCTATACTTCAGGTACATTGAAAATTTGATTAAAATTATAAAAATCCTGGGGGCTCCTTCTTTGGTTCACAAAGTAATGAGGCTGACTGTACCAGATACACGTTACAGTTGAAATGACATTGATTACGTCTCCTTTTAGAGAACACATTGAAAGTTTAGTCGGTAATTACAAGTGGATAAACTTATACAGAGATGCACTTATGAAATAGTTGGAAAGGTACTTGGCTATCTACTACCGAAGCCATGAAGGTTCAGTGGTAGTGACGATGACTTGCGGCGGATCTGTAAGGTCGTGGGTTTGATTGTAAGTCGAGATTTCGTCTTCGGCTGGCTACTAGCTCGCACTGGGCCTGCGTGGTGGTGTATGAAGCCTTAAATAAAAAAAAAAGCGGCCAAGGTTTCCGTTCAAACTTGTTTTTTTTTTGTTATTTCTGGATATCGGCGGGAAGTAGGTGTTGATCCCCTTGTAAAATCGCAAAGTGTGATGAAATATCCGACATAAACGGTCATATATTTTGATACCGTTGACTTACAAGGTTATTTTTTTTATAGCTGAAGAGACCGCAGTGCCAAGTATCGCGTCCTCGAGAAAAGGGATCTTGACTGACAGACAGACGGACAGCAAAGTGATTCTAGGGACCATCCACAAATTACGTCACAAGTTAAAGGGGAGGGAGGGGTTCGAAGATGTGTGCCATTGTGTGACAAGGAGCGGGGAGGGGTCCTAAATGTGACATGACATTTTTTCAAAATTTTGTATTAAATATTAGAACACAAAGTATAAAATTTCAAAATATGTGACATCACACTAGGTAAGGGGGGCTCTCACAAATGTGACCAGCTGTGACAAGGACGGGGGAGGGAAAAAAAACATCAAATTCGTGTGACGTAATTTATGGATGGCCCCCTCCCTATACGGGTTCCGTTTTTTTCCTTTTGAGGTACGGAACCCTAAAAATACCGTTCTATGTAAAAAAACCGTTTTTGCCGTTTCTAAATATATGTCATCACATCCCTTATCCTTTATATTAGCCATGCACAAAATGTCTCACCCCTAACCATTACTAACAGACCTGTCTGTCACATACAATTTCCAATAACTTTATTAGCTCCAACAGCTCTTCATACACTGGTTTTTTAAACCAATTTGTTTAGACCTACGCTGGAGTATAAATCCAAAACGGATTTGTTTGAGATAAAGGCTCAAGTAGTATTTGTCGCAGGGGCTCTATTATGTAATGTTGTTAAGTAAAAACATCACGATCTCTGCATACTATGATGCGCTTCCTGGCTTGACACACTGTATAATAACATTGTTTAGAACATAGGTTCCCAAACTTTTGCTTGAAAAACATGAAAAATTTTTCCACAGCACGACGCTTTTCTTTTAAGTTTTACGTTGTGATGAAATCTTCTCTTCTTGGAAAATTTTCTTGGAGTTATGTTTGCCTTATTATTAGGGAGGTTTGAAAAAAAAAGAAGATTAAGAAAACCCATAAGAAAAAAACTAAAAATCGAAGTTGATATTTTTTTTATTTTTTAGGTTTCTATTTTTTTTTTTATTTTGTAAATGATTTTTGTCTTCCTATCCCGGTTCCTACCGGGGTATCTATTTCGAATTCATTTTCATTTCTATCACTATTTAAATTTGAAATTTTTGAACAATACCTTCCGAAGTTCTATTCTGTAGCTTATAAGGGCCAATATTATCATCCCCATTGAGCACCACAGACCCAGAACATTCACGTTTTCCCCAGCGCATGCGTATTGTGCAAGTCGTCCATTGTTAATTAATCGATTTGTATGTTAATTAGTTTCAAATGAGACTTTCAAGATGCTTGTAGGTCTTCCTTTATGTAGCTGGAGCGAAATAGATTAGTATAGAGGGACCTTCCGACGTGTGTTTCACGGTCAAACGCCAATACCGTGTCTAATCATTCTAATATCCTTAAATGCCCCTGAAGCGCTCGTAGTGGGGCGTACCTAGCCGTTCTTAACCGATCAACTAACACATACACACACCCTCCGTACATGGTTGAAATTCCCCCAATCCGCACAAAACGTTTCGCTTCCACATTTATAATGGGAACGGCGACGGAGTGGAACACTTTAACAGCTTCCCTGTTTCCCGGTAAGTATAACTTGGGAGCCTTCAAGTCAAGAGTGAATAAGAATCTTCTAGGTAAGCATGCTCCATCATCGACCTCGTCATCACTTACCATCAGGTGAGACTGAGGTCAAATACTTACTTAATGCTAAAAAAAAACTAGGTTAAGCAACATTCTCTGCGGTCAGAACTTAGATGGTGACCACCAGTGAGAACTTGGATGGTGACCACCGCTAAGCCGTAGTTCTCGGCTGATGACCTAAGATAGCATTCGTTAGGTCATCTCAAAGGCCTGTCAGCGGTCTGAAAACTCCGACTCTAGGGCTCGCCAATAGTGGGCCCGCATAGATAGATAGATAGATAGATTAACTCTTTATTGGTACACCACAATAAAGATAAATTAAATTTAAGACAAAGAACTTAATGGTAAGTGTCACAAAGGGCGGTCTTATCGCTCAGAGCGATCTCTTCCAGACAACCCAAAGCATAGCTCTTCCTCTAAATACATAGATGGCCCCTGAAGTACAATAATACTATTAAATATTCTATGTTTAATCAGAACCCATTCCAGTTGTAGCGTGGTCACTTTTGACCACATCGTCAGTTAACTTCATGTGACAAAATGTGGGTCGAAAAAATGAAACTGTAGATTCTTCAAAACAATTCAATTAAGTACCCACACTAAAACATAGAGATGAGATTAGATATTAGAGATTATAAAAGAAATGTGTACAAAATTGTGTTTACAAAAACAATTTAACAGTTAGTCAGTGAAATCAGAAAATATATAGGTACGATTATTATCACAAATCGTTATCGATAGGTAATACGAATATTCTGAATCATCGATTACTCACTCTCACTCGCACGTACGCAAATACGGAGCGGTTGATGAAATACCATTATTTTTATTGCACAAGTAAACTTAAAAGTAAAACAATAGGTAATTTCACTTGTTTTGTAACGACAATACTTTTTATTTTGAAATAATAGACTTAAACAATTGTTGATTACATAAATCTGGCAGGAAAACTAACAGAGATGGCGCAACGACCCAAAGTGAGTCCTGTAGATAGTGCGTTTCTAATTCACTCGGAAAGTTTCCGTTTCGGATTCGACGTCACTTTCGTTTCACGGAAACGTTTTTGGAGAGCAAATAGGCGGCGGAAACTTTTCCGTGATTGAACAGCTGGTTTGTCAAATTATAAATCAGTTACCAAATTCAAATGAATAAATTGTCTAAAAATTCTAACGGAAACTTTTCCGAATTCGTGGTCGGAAGTGTTTCCGTGTGAATTAGAATCGCATTGCTGACCTCCGATAGTAAAGGCGCCACCTCCGGCCAGTCCTCCACCTGGAACTGAGTTTAGCGCCTATTTTTGCTAATTAGCCAGGTTTCCCGACTAGCCGGTATATAATAGGCTCATCTCTATATAAAAGTAATATTGTAATCACTATATCAACAAAGAATGCGGCGGAAGGTCGTTCGTTATCAGGTGCTATCACTGTTACCCAACGCTACGTCATAATGAGCTGATAACCGTACCTTTGGAGATTGCTAGCTTTCCCTATGTTATTGAGGTTAAGCAAAATTTCGTAACACGCTTGAGAAAATGTTTTCATTTAACGAATTTAAAGTGATGATGCGGTCGAACGTAGAGAGAAAATAACTCTACATTTAAACAAAATTGGCTTAAAAAAACAATTTTTCAAAAGCGTGTGCGATGTGTTATTTGGTGTGTTATTTAGTGTCCTAAGCATCTTGGCTTAGGAAATTTCGTCATCACGAATATGGTTGAAGGCAATTTTATATGAATTATTTCACTTTGCCCCACCAGCCAAGTCGCCTCACCGACTACAGGGCAAAGTGAATTGCTTGACATTTTGATATTTACTTTGCCCCATGAATTCTTGTTGATGGGGCAAATTAAAAATCTCAAAAATGTATTGATAGATTTATGAGAAAACATCAACATTCCAATACATCGATCTTTTTGCCCAAGCCTAAGTTATCTCAATGAAATTGATAGGAGTGCTCGCAAAATGATCTGGCGCTTGATTTGTCAGAATATGACCTAGTTGGTAAATATAAGTGGTCAAACTGAGCCATCCTAAACGTGAGGTCAACGCACGAATGGAGCTATGCAGCTATGAAACGAAGATCACGGGTGGATATGAAAATATAATTTTAATAGCCAATTCCACAAATCAAAAGCATTTGAAGCGATGAAAGCTCTAGTGACTTGTGACGTACTCGTAGGTCATGAGCTTGAGCGTTCTGTCAGGGAAAACATCGTGATAAAACCATAGTTTGGTGGTAGGGTATTTTTTAGTGCTCATCTGGCTAGCTTCCACCTTCAAGTTAAGAATTTGTCTGTATTTTCAATAATAGCCTTTGGGTATCGTAATTTTTAATATCCTGATGGTTTTAACAAGTTTTGGTTATATTTATATATCAGGAGATAAAGAGTTGTAACTTTAAGAAAAAGGGGGCATTTTACATTTGTTTTTCATTATATAAATGCATATTAATAAAATATTAATTTGTGTTTGTATTTTTATGCATTATTTTGTATAAATATGTAGATTTTGTATCTTTTCATAACCATATTTTCAGAGAAAAATCGTTTTAATTGACCTCAATTTGAGCTTGATTTCGTAGTATAACGCCTCAAGATATATCGTTTATTAAAGTAGCCCACGGTCTGATGGTCACTGGACACGACCGTCTCCTCCACCATGATGCTAGGTTCCTTGACCACTCCATAATAATATTACAAGACTCAGAACAATTCGTCATACATTATGATCGGTATTACTCATGCATTTTAACTTGACTAAATGTAGGCCACAGAATATTAAATGGATTACGCAGATGTGTCACTGGCTATTTAAAACTAGCCGACATATTTTTAAATGTAAAGTACAGTAAACTTACTAAAGTGAGTTTACTTATTTTTGTATACCAAATGTTAAAGACTCATTTTATAATAAACGGAGTTAAAATAACTTCGTTGTTTTACCTAATCGAATTAACTTAATTAAACTACATATCTCTGTCAGGAAAATATCAAGTTACAATGATGTAACTTGTAAGGCAAGTTAAGAGATTACATTGATTGGAAATGACTTAATTTTTCAATTTGAATAAATTATTAGAATAAGTAGATATTTTACCTGGTTACAGCAATACATGGAACAGGGGAAATGATTTGAATTTATAAGCGACGCCATAACAAATAATAATATAGAGGATACTGAATATAGCTGCGTATAACATATTTTCTGAACCAATGGAAATTGGAAATATTTTCGACAAACTTTTTTTACTGAGCTTGCGCTTTGCTCTTTTGCAAAACAGTACCGCGTTTGTCTGTATCTTTTGTAAGTTGAATAATTGCAATAAAAGGAACGTATCTCATCAGCGCCATCTATCTTTGGTTTAGAACTTCGTCTTATTTTTCTGCTGTTAGAAAATCTTCCAAAATTAAATTCGGTTTTATTTTCGTTATTTTGGTTAAAATTTAAAAGAGATTTTAATCTAAACTACGGACCCACCCAGGGTCGCACGTCGCGTCGCGTCGTCGATCTTACAAATCTTCGGCTTTTTTGTACTATAATATGTTTCTATTAGACATATTAACCTTCCTCTTGAACTACTAACTAACTATTGCTGAAAACTACATTAAAATCCGATGCGTAGTTATAAAGATTTAAGCATATATAGAGACTTACAGCAGGAAGCAACTTTGTTTTATACTGTGCGATAGGCAGTTAAGAAAGTGTCCTTTCTGGAATAACTACTCTACAATGCACTCAGACGTTGGTTACACGTATTTATCAGCTATATTTAGGGCGGACGCAGACCGGCATGCGAAGAGAATTGGTGGAGCAAGTTCGAGTGGCCTTAATTTTAGTAGTTGGCGAGCGTGATTATGTTATTATGCAAAACAACTTTGATTGGATGCAGTCTGCCAATCTGGATGTAGGAATTACTTGAAAACACCCGTTCTTTCATGATTTGGCGTTCGACATGGTAAATAGGTAGATACTTGCTTAAAAAAAACTCTCATAAACTTTGTATCTTTTCTTTTTGGTGTGAATAATTCCACTGTGCTAGATAGGTAACAAGTTACTTTTGAATGAATCAATGGTCAAGTTTGAAACTTCAATTTCGATCCACACAAGCGATTACTTTATAACGCTGTAGCTTTACGATGTTTCGTCTATGTAAAAAACCAAATTCTCGACAAATTAGCACTTATTTTGGTCTGTATATTTTCCTATGCCAAATTGCAGGTCAGTCATGAGTATAAACTTATTTACTTAGCATGTTCCTATTTAGTAATTTTACATTAGACATTCCTTCGCGTTATGATTTCTAGAAGCCACAGTTGATTAAGCTAGGTACTTGATCAAAAATGGCGATCTCCGTCAGGTTTTTGGTTATATATAATAATCTAACGCCCAGATCATTTTGCTTTACATAAAAATGTATTTGTTACAATTATGTATACCAAATAATTATTATGGAAGAATTAATCATATTCATATTATGTTAAGTCATGTGGCGTTGGAATGTGGATGTTTCATAATGTTTTGGAGTTCCCTTGGTTTAAAAAGCTATCAGTTTTAGTTGCAATTTTCATTACATTTATATGAATGCGAAAGTGTGTTTGTTGATTTGTCTTTCTGTCACGGAAAACGGAGCAACGGATTGACATGATTTTTTGCATAGAGATGGTTATAAAGGAGAGCGACATAGTCTATTTATTATCCCAGAAAAATGCATGGTTCTTGTGGAAAAATCCACGCGGGCAAAAGAAAAGAAAAAAAATGTATTCTGTAAACAGCAATAAATAATTTAAAAACATCCAACATTTAAAATGATATCACTGTGTGAAAGCTACAACATTTCTGAGTGTGTTTTATTTTAATAAAAATCATGCGAAAATAACAACGCGGGGAACAACATGAAAAAAAATCATACAGAACCCTGTCTTTTTAATATCGAGTTGAAACTCATCTTAATAGAGTGTTCAACCTTGAATGATTTATCGCCCAATAATAAATTAACCACCTGTATTAATAGTTATAGACAAACGATTTAAAAGATTGATTGGTTCGAGATTGAAATTGATAATAAAAGAGCACTTGATCATGCAAGACAGCAAGACAGAGTGCCTTGCATATTGAATCTACTCGTATGTACAGTCTTGCTACATACAGTCATCATCATCATCATCAGCTGGCAGAAGTCCACTGCTGAACATAAGCCTTCCTCTATAAACGCCACCATAAACGGCTATTAACCACATGCATCGATCAGTTCCCTGCGACCCTAACAATGTCTTCCTGTTCGTGGTCGCCACTCGAGAACCTTTCTTCCCGACATTTGAAACACCTGGGACGTTGCCGAGCCTTAAGAACCATTTTTCTCTTTTGAGGCTTCTAATAGGTCTACAAAACATTAAATATCTAGGTGTTTTGAGAACTTCTGGTCTCCAAAAAGTTTGCCTATCTGTCCGAGACCGGAGCGGGTCGCGCTAGTTTGTTCCAAACAAGGTTTATAATGTTGATGTTTAACATACAGAGAGGAATACGTGACCAGCGTGGTAATAATATGTTAATGACTATAATAATATAGGAGCTAAGCGGACGCTAAGCCATCTATCTTGCAAATATGGCGCCCGCCCACATCGCTGCGGCGGGTGGTTTGATGAAAACGTGCACTTTTAATAAAGCTAAGTTTTTATTAATCATTCAGTAACAAAAAACATACATTTATACTTCTTCCAGGGTAGCTTTTGACCACATGTCACCTGATGCTAAGTGACGGTGTGGTGAACTGCATAATTTCAGGCATTCCACTTTGCCCCAATTGGTACTATACAGTTGGCGGGGCAAAGTGGACTGCACAATTCCAGGCATTTCACTTTGCCCCACTAGTTGAGCGGTTTTAGTGGGGCAAAGTAGAACTATTCCCGATTTGCCTTATACAAAATGTAGTTGTCTCACAGAATGTATAATGAATGAACACTTACGATTAGGGTTTGTATTAATGTTAGTGATCGATCGTACGGAATTCATGAGCCATGACGGAATAAAAAAAATGTTTAAGTCTTACATACCCATAGATAGTAAAGTGAGCAGACATTAGGTTTATGTAGGACGTAATCTAAACCCAAATAAAACGTATCGCCTATATTTCACCGGACGCAGACACTTGCCACAGATTAAACAGGCAGTGACCGAGTCGTTCACCCCGCGCCGGATTTATTGCCTACGAGACTTTGCATTTTTTGCGGCCGGCGCTAAAATCGAGATGCTAGAGTCGTGAGATAACGGTGCCAATAGGGTATTTTACTCAATTTGTGAAAATTCTAAAAACATTATGGAGATAGCTTAGGCAAAAACAGTTTTAGTTTTAGTTCATAAAATAGCAAACTAAATTTCAAAATAGTTTTCATAAGTTTCAGCTTTTTTAATCTTCTTGAAAATACCATTGACACCATTGAAATAGCAGTCGCCATGTCATCATGTCATGTGTGCCATGTGTGTGTGTGTGTATTACGTCAAAAAAATCGTTCCATTTTTAAATAACACGACAGATATGAGTTTACTATGAAATTTATTTGGTCGCTAAATACGACAGATATGAGTTTTCTATGTAATTTATTTGGCCGCTACTACTATACACGACAGATATGGTTTTTCATACAAATTTTGCCGGCCGCTGCTCGCATATATTTGAGCAGTGCAGCAAGTTTGATTTATCTCGAAGAAGGTTGTCAAAATAATACTCTTATTTCCAAGCATGTTTGAGAAAAGTAAATTTGGTGAAGCAGCTGACAATAAGGGTGTGAATGTCAAACAAACAAAATCATTGGTGCAAGTCTTGCGCCAAACTTCATGTGTGAATTTACCTATGTAAACTGACCTTGTAGTGGAAAATTAGACAGCAATCTATTTGTCTTTCTGCCATCAATGTTTTACAAACTCAAATAGGTAATGATATCTAAAACAATACTTTTTAGGGTTCCCTACCCAAAGGGTAACCAATGAGATACAGTATACCAATGAGATACAGTATAGTATAGGGTCCAGAAATTTTCACAGTTGATGTATTTCTATTGCCGCTTTAACATAGACTAAGAAACAGAATAACATAAAAATTTGAGGGGGCTCCCATACAACCACGTATGCAGTCACAGCTTGAAGCAGTCGATCCTGACTGCTCCAGGCTGTCCAAGGCCAGCCTTGGGAAGTTTTTTCTAATCTTTTTTCAATGTTTATACATGGTAGGGTTTCAACACCAGTCACCTGATTTTAAGTGACGATGTGGTTGAAGATAGCGCAACGCTACACCTGGGTTTGGAACTGGCTCGCAAGAAAAAATCTCATCATCATCACCATCCGGATGAAGTCAACTGCTAAACATAGGCCTCCCCCTTGGAACGATACCATGAACGGCTATTGACCATTTGCATCCAACGGCTCCCTGCGACTTTTACAGCGGGGCAACTTCTGGTGATTCTTAAAAAAAATCTGTTTACATCTATTATTGGCTTTCCACATAATTAGTCTCTTCTATTAAATACTATGTTATTTTTTCAATATTTTCAAGGTCATCGTGTTGTTACGTCAGTAAGTGACAAGCGTTGAAAATTGGCACACCAATACACTACGGCGATAAACGAAAAAGAATAATGTAACACTTAGGTGAGAATTTAACGGTTGATTTGAGACACCTGTATGTTTAAGAATAAACATTGCACATAATACCATTTTATTTTCAGGGTCCTGTTTTTTTTTAATTACTTGCAGGTTAGCGTTTGACCACAAGTCACCTGATGCTAATTGACGATGTGGTCGAAGATGGCGCCACGCTACACCTGGATTGGGAACTGGCTCTCAAGTGAGGCTACCTGAACACACCGATAGGTGCTTGGCAACAGATTCTTTACATGAGGGTGGTAGCTAGCCAGACGAGTACTAAAAAATACCTTACCACCAAGCTATGGTTTCCTCACGAAATTTCAAAATCTCAAGCTTATTGTAGGATTCGAACACACGACCTACATATCGCAAGCCAACGTCACTGACCCATCATCGCTCGCTTCTCTTGTCTTGGTTATGGAGCTAACATAGCAAACAATTTAAAATGAATCCCCTTATTCATGAAAAGATAAGGAGTCCGATAAACCTACTATGCCTAAACTGTTTTTTGTCTGCTTCTGGTGCATGTTCAGAGAGCGCGTATACCTAATCTTAGTGGTAGGGTGCGTTCCGATTTGCGCGTAAGCAGTCTAAGTGGACGAATGGGACGTTTTCTGACAGTTAAAAAACGAAGTTCTAAAAGCATAGATAGATGGCGCTGAAAATCTTAAATATTGTATTAATTGGACAATGAAAAAGTAAGCGGATCATAAAGCTCAAGGTCAGTAAAGAAAATATTTTGTCTGTCTTTACAAAGAAAAAGATGAGTTCCTCTGTTTTAACAAAATCGTACAGCGCAAGGTGCGGGAGAAATATAGTAGGAGTCAAAATAGTATAAAAAAATTATTTATTTAGTAGTTATTACAATAGGTACAACATGACGATGTTCACTTTAAAACGTAAAACTTAAAACTATCTACGCCTGTTCCATTCTCCTTACGTCAGTTTAAGAACAAGAAACGCCTGCCAGGTAATTTTTATTTTTATTCTAATTATTCTATTACTTTTAATTGGAGCAAAAATAAGCATGACAGATTGGATGAATTAGAATATTTTTTTTTGTAGACCGTGCTTGGATTTCTCAAGTAAATTTCACAACCATGTGTCGTTAACGCCATCGCCATCGGATTTTTCTGAATTGTTTTTTTTTTTAACAGCCTGTCAGATTCTGACAGGCGTCGCATTCACTGACAGCTATAATTTTTTTTTTTTGTTTTGTTATGGCGTCACACGATTAGTGTATTTGCCAGTGTCAAGTGTAAAAGATTTCAAACTCAGAGAGTTGAATCAAGTTAAAATGATGTTGGTGATGATGATGATGAGATGATGGGATGAGGATAGTGTTTAAGTAAAGTAGTGGCGCTTTACTTAAACTTTACACGGACTTTTTTGGAGCAACTTGAAAAGTCACTTTCACAACTTTATTTCAATTTCCCACACTCGTACACATTAACGAACACATAATGGTTAATAATCCACCAATATTACACATTATCACTCGAAGAAACACAAGTTTTGGAAATAAAAACAAAATTTTCACGTTGACAATTCGATTGCCGCCAAAAAAGTCACAGCTATGATTGTGCGCGCAATTCGGAACGCGCCCACAGATAATATCTCGTACCGTAGATTAGTGCTAAGCTTTGCTACTTGACGCTCTATGGGAAAGGGCAGGCCCTATATTAGGGCATCAGTTTCTATTGAGATTTATGTGACGGGGTGCAGTGAGGGCCGCAATTGGATAATAGGCTATTTGTCGGCCATGCCGCGACCATACTTGTTCGTGCGCTTTTGCAATGTTTTCTACTTATAGTTTAATTTTTACTAGCTGCCATCGCGGTTTTACCCGCGTGGACTACACTTTGTCGCAATGAAAAGTATGCTATGTCTTTCTTTAGGGTTTGAACTATCTCCACACCAAATTTGATCAAGATCGGTGCAGTGGTTTGTCGTAAATGGTAACAAACAAATAGTTAAGTACATTTGCATTAAATTTTAAATAATCAGTTTGTTTATGGATAACTTGTTTGCAAGTCATATAAAGTCAAAGTCAATTTTTTTATTTATTCAACAGGATACATTGTGATCACTTTAAAACGTCAAACTTAAAACTAGCTACGCCTGTTCCAACCTCCTTACGCCGGCAAAAGAACAGGCAAGAAACCGGCAGGTAATTTTTTGGCGCGATCACCCTGACAATATTATTCTTATACAATCCTATTATACAATCCTCACCTCTGCACTTGTACAATGCTGACTCAAAAACGTAAAAAAGAAACAAAAAATCCCGCCATAAAAGCAAAATGGCGCTTCTCGCTGACAGGTGCGTGTACGTTCGGAAATTCAGGAACGCGCGGCACGCGGCGGGCGCTGACTATTTCCGAACGAAACAATTGCTTTTTTTTAAACGCCACCCATTCAGAGAGCGGTGATACTTGCACTCGGGTTTTTTGCCATTTCTTTTACATTAAAGGCCAGCATTTATGTCAAATTTTTATCTACAGTAAATAGATCGGTTAATGGGAACGGCCGTTCGTTACTCGCTAATCAAGTATTGATCAACACTTGAGCATCAGTCTAGAATACCAGCCTACGACTGCCTCGTGATTAAAATGCTGTGAATCTGGGATACATACAGATCTTCTGATCTTCTTATTGATAGATTTCACATACCCTTAAATGTTGTGGTTCTTAATGGACATGCCGGTTTTTTCATGATGTTTTGTTGTTTGTTTGTTGTGGGAAGGAAATAGGCTGATAATAACCTTTTGGTGATCATCGTGATGAAGCCCTGGTGGTAGGGCATTCTCTAGTTCTTGTCTGGCTAGCTAATCTGTCTTCAAGCACTTCTTGGTGCGTTCCGGCAGCCTCACTTGAGAGCTAGTTCTCAATCCAGGTGTAGCGTGGCGCCATCTTCGACCACATCGTCACTTAGCATCAGGTGACTTGACTGACTTGAAGTCATACGCAAACCAATAGATGTTTATAAAAGTATTTACCTCTCATCATCAAAATGCATTTTAAAAACGTCCATCCGTTCTGTTTAAATAAATAAATATTATGTCTGAGTCGAGGCAGCTGTGCAAACGTTTTGCTGTGGAGTTCTTTACTACATAATATTATAATGAATTTACAACCAAGTTGATGATGATAATAATAATATGTTTTTCTATTAAATAATATGTGTCAAGAACACTATTAATTAACTATCGTTTATAATAATAACAATCAAATACATAGAGCTCTGACCTCTAACTAAGATTCCTGTATCTAGGGTATCAGATACTATTGAATATACTAGCTAAACCCAGAGGTTACGTCTGCAAGAATGTTTTTCAGGGACAAAAAGTAGCATAGACATTTTTTACAGCATTTTTCATATAAAGACAATCACACATTAATATTATGAATACGGAAACATGAATGGATGGATGTTTGTTACTTAATCACGCCAGAACGGCTGAATAGATCTGCATTAAATTTTGCACAGAGATAGATCATCAGCCGGAAGAAGTCCATTGCTAAACACAGGCCTCCCCCTTTGAACGCCACCATGAACGGCTCTTAGCCATTTGCATCTATCGGCTCCCTGCGATTCTTACGATATCGTTGTTCCACCTAGTGGGGGCCTACCTGCAGAGCGTCTTTCGGTTCGCGGTCGCCACTCGAGAACCTTTTTAAAAATGTATAGCTAAGTTAAAAGCATAAGTTCTTAAAAACATCCGTTCACTTTTAACAAACAAAGTAAAGGAATCCTCCTACAATAAATATTGTATTTAATCCTGAATTCCTGACCTATCCCAAGACAGTATTGTCGTTCATCGTCTCCTGTTTCCTATCAAGGGGATTAAAAGGATTCGATATGTATATTTTTAACGTTAAACAGAGACAGATATAGCTCAAGAGTGAATGGGACAGCTTTGTACTTGGGTGGTAAGTTATTTCACTTGATGTTATTTGTTAGGAACTAGCAACTTGCCCTGGCTTCGCACGGGTAGAGAAATAAATGTGCGTTGCAGTGGTTCTGAGTTCATACTAAAATCCCCTAGAAATATTTGTGGTTTCATTTTTTACTTTTTAGTCTAATACGATCTATAGGACTCGTCAAAACGAATCATATGAGCCCAAACTCAAAAAGGATTTCGTAGTAGCCACTGAAGAGTTCCACTGTCCACCTCCTGACTTCAGCAGACCCTCGTCACCAAGTCTAATCTACTGGACTCGTCAAAACAAATCATATGAGACCAAACCTAAAGGGTTCCGTAGTAGACACTGAAGACTTCCACAATCCACCTGCTTGCTCCATCATCAGGTCAGATCGATGATACTAAATTATTGCATTGCCACTAGAATTACATGTATGTACGTACAAAGTTTTTCTTCGACGCGACAGTAAGAAGTAGGTAACAATTGACTCCTAAGATTTTTATTTACATATTTTTATTTCAGTAACTTCAATCTGCAGGTGACGGGGGGATGGGTACCTTATGCAGATCCTTCGATTAAGGTACTTATCCTACTCATTTATAAACGTGAAAATTTGTGAGTATGGATGGATGGCTGGATGTTTGTTACTCCTTCACGCAAAAACTACTAAACGGATCTGAATGAAATTTGGAATGAAGATAGCCTTTACCCTGAATTAACACATAGGCTACTTTTTATCCCGGAAAAGGTTCTTGCGGGATAACGGGGCGGGGTGAACGCGGGTGAAACCGCGGGGCAAAACAAGTAACTTAATAAATTCTTAAAGTTTCCGCAGCTAAGTGGCAAAAAATCATCCATTTACAAGTGGTTATTGGCTTCCAAGAACAGCAAGTAATTGTGTACCACTTTAGAACGCATTTTGTTGTTGCGTTGCGGTCAGCGCATTCAACGCTATATTTAAATTGATTCACTTCGCTCGGATGCAGTGGCGCCATAAACTTGATACTAATGTAATACTCAATCATACTTCGTGGTTATACTATTTACCAGTGATATTTAAAAATATGCTTCTTACTAGATGCGCGATGCAATTCGTTATAAATAAAATTCCACCTCACTGAACAAGCTGTAAAACTATAAAACATCGTAAAAATCGTGAAGAAACCATAGCGTGGTGATAGCATCAACTGGCTAGTACCACCGTCGCCAAGCACCTATCGGTGTGTTCCGGCAGCTTCACTTGAGAGCCAGTTCCCAGTCCAGGTGTTCTAGCGTGGCGCCACCTTCGACCGCATCGTCACTCAACATCAGGTGACCTGTAGTCAAAGGCTACACTGGAAGAAGTAAAAAACCCTCGTTGTCGAACTGAGGCATTTTTTTTCACTATTCAGTCGTAGTCGTTGTGAGTCTTAGTGAGTTGTAGTCAGTCCTAGTCAGTCGTAGCGAGTTGTAGTGAGTCGTAGTAAGTCGTAGTGAGTCGTAGTAAGACGTAGTCAGTCGTAGTCACAGAGCCGTATTCGAAAATCCGTACTATTCGTTAAACTCATTAAAATTCAGCCTCAAGTAATTAGAAAGGTTATTTGTTTTTTAACAGCGATATATATCGAGTTTGCATAATATATAAAATTAGTTTGATTAATGCGAAGTTTTATAATTAAGTTTTTTTTTGTGTGAGTGGCAAAGCCAACGGCCCACCTGATAGTGAGCGGTCACTATCGCCTTTGGATATTAGCAACACCAGGGGCGTTGCCGACCCTGAAAAACTCTTTCCACACCCATCTTGAAGGACTACATTCTGTAGCACTGCGGGAAGACTCAGAGCTCGTTCCACACTTTGCATTTGTTTTTCTTATAAGTTTCCACTTACATTAGACCCTTGGATCAAAGGAGACTGGCGTAGTATTTAAGTATTGATCAAAACCAATCCACGTAACTCCTTTCCGCCGAACGATTCATTAGTATCGCACACGCTGAGAATTCTAATAACACGAGACAATGCTCAAAACATTCCGTCATTAAGGCGGGTTTGCACCAGGAGTGCGAGTGCAAGTGCCAGTTTCATGTAGGAGTAAAATCTTTTTGAAGAGATGATAGCTCTTGACATTGGTTAACGACCTGTAGGTCGTGGTCGTGGGTTGGAATATTGCAATGAGCTTGAGATTTCGGTGAAGGAAAACATTGTGATGAAGCTTGATGGTTGGACATTTTTCATAGTGCTCGCCTTGTTGCACAGTTGTCAGTGATTTACGGCAGCCTTACCTGAGAATCAGTTCCCAATACAGGTAGAGCGTTTTACCATATCGTCACTTAACACCTGGAGTTATACGATAATTAGTAAAACGTAAAAAAATATTTGATGACATAAGAGGAAGGAGTTGCGGGGAAATGCCAATCAAGTACATGAACTTACCTGTATTGCCCTATAAGTTATAAGTAGGCCACGACCTACTGTAAGAAAAACTTGACAAAAAACTTTCTGTATAGTATCGATGAATTCTCTGACACTTGCACTTGCACTTAAGAATGTGTAAACTAGCCCTTATGCGCGCGCGCTCGCTACAAAAATAAGCGCGTGCGCACTGTTGACACTTCTCGGAAAGGTAGGTGTCAAGTGGCGACAAGCATGCGTCCTGTTTAATCGTAGCCAGACGGTGAAGCGATTAATTGATGGCATATAAATATCTCAAGAGCAGTAAATGGTGGTTTGCAGTTTGCACATTGTGTTAGAGATAAAAGGTATTTTTGTAATTTGTTCTATGTTTATAAATAAATGGAAAAGATACGCGTCGACTCGACAACGGCTGGATAGATTTGGCTTATTGTTACAGAATAAAGTTTTGAGGAAAACAAAAACTAGGAAAGTTACCGGAAAATTAGAAAATACGGGAAAAACGGAAGGTACTTTTTTTATTTGTATGAATAAGACTTACAATGCAGCACATTAACTACGTACATATTTATATTTTTGTAGTGTAGTGTCACATAAAAGCTTAATACCACTGATTGGTTGAACTATGTAATTAATCACAAAATTTTGGAAACTACCTACACGACAATTTGGCTTCTGAATTCTTCTAGGGTAGGGCCCTAAGGCCCTATAGCTAGGTAAGAGAGGCGACATTTTTAACCGCATCATCACTTAACATCCTAGCGTTCAAACGCCTCAAGATACCCTTAAAATAAAATCTCCCTGTAAGTTTAAAAAAACTTTTAACAATTAATGACGACAAAAGTTTCATGGATAAAATTAATCAAATGAAAGTACTCAGAATCTATTTATAGCATTAGAAAAACAAGCTCTAGACCGGCGAGATGCCTGGCGGATGTAGTTATTATAGGCTAGGAGGTAGGAGGGTTTGATTTGCCCATATCAATAACGTGAAAAACCTTAACATACTAACTGACACTCAAAAGCGTATGTGTACGTTTTTTTGTTATACTAAACGTCGATGTATTTATGCTCCAAATGGAATTATAATATTTCTTCTCAGATCTTAATCAAGTTCCAATATGTAGTGCCTCTTAGTTTTCACAACTTGTTCAATATTAAGAAATCAATTATCGTAAGGGTGAGTTTTAGAGTTTGTAGTTAGATATATAGAAACTTAAACTCAGAAACTGTAGATCTGATTTTGAAAATCTTTTCTTGGTTTTCATCTACCTAGGTAAGCTTTGAATCAAATTATCCCTCAGTGCCATAGCCCATATTAAGCTGTCAAAATAAAAATGAATGGATCTGTGAATGTAATCCTATCTTCATGTAGGTAAAACAGTAAGCCAGCTTTAGTTGTTATAATATAAAGTAGACGCAGATATTAAAAATGCTTGTGGGGTCTGGTCTGCTTTGGTTGTGATCCAGAAACTCGTTAATATTCATGTTCTCATATCGCAATTGCACAACCAAACAAAAGAAATTTTATTAGTTTAGGCTAATTAAAAAATATCGTACTATTAGATGACAAAAAAGCTTGGGATTTTAGTGAACTTGCTCCAATTCAATCAATTAGTAATAAGAATCATATTGACAATGTGATCGCGCAAAAAAATTACCTGCCGGGCGTATCTTGCATGTTCTTTTGCCGGCGTAAGGAGGGTGGAACAGGCGTAGCTAGTTTTAAGTTTGACGTTTTAAAGTGATCACAATGTATCCTATTGAATAAAGTACTATTGACTATTGACTAAAATATGTAACGAGTTATGTTGTGATATTATTTTAACCGTCAGTCAGTCTCCTGTGCTATATGAATAGGTATACCCAATGCATTACCCAAAGATACCTGGAATTCAAGGACAACTGGTGGCCACTCGAGGATCGCGCTGTGCTTAACAGGCGCGGATCCAGGAATTATTTTTTTGGGGCAGGAAAGGGGCTTATGATTTTTTTTTAATGATCATAATTAATTTGTCCCTCTAACTAACGACTAAAGAGTCTAATCAACTGCACTATCCGGGACATAAAATTGTGTCTTGGAAAAAAGCGCACTGGGCAAGCGTGATAGATAACGGCCCATCATCTGCCAGTGTCCCAGCAGTGGGAACTTAATAGGCTGATGATGATGATGATGATGAGGTATTTGTCCCGTTACTGAGTTTTGTGAATCCCCGATCTGCGTAGTTTTTCTTTTCATAATTTTACAGAGTAGCGTTTGACAACAAGTCACCTGATTTGATAAACTACGTTTAATCATCATGATAATATAATTATGGATCTCTACTTCTCTATCTATCTATCTACTTCTATCTACTAATATATAAATGCGAAAGTAACTCTGTCTGTCTGTCTGTTCACGCCTAAACTACTGAACCGATTTAAATTAAAATTTGCTACAGAGATAGCCTATAGCCTGAGAAAGGACATAGGCTACTTGTTATCGCGATTAAAAAAAAATAAATAATAATAATAAATAAATATATATATATATGTGAAAGGATACTTCTATATTCATCTCCTAATACAACGGATTTTTTGCGTTTTGACCAAGCGTATCCCCCATAAGATAAGATTCTCTGTATAGTGGCAATAAATTGGTTTTTTTTTGTTTTATTTATTTAAGTAACGATGTGATAGTGTGATAGTTTCTAATGACAGGGAATCCTAGTTAAGGGTCAAAGCTACGTATGTGATTGTGTGGGCGTTATTATCACTATTTATATAACCTGTGTGGCCAGTATAAAGCTGGTAGTGGCACCGCGAGTTAGTGAATCATGTAATTGTTCCTCGCCGGGTGAAGGTGAGCAAGTTACCGCCTGGTGGCTATAAAAACAATACCTAGCAACGGTTGCTGAGCTTAGGGCCACTGAAGAGTAATGTCCACGCACGTTTTATTGATAACTAGATGCGCCCTGCAGTTTCACCCGCGTCTTCCCGCAGGAACCTTTTTCCGGGATAAAAGTAGCCTATGTGTTAATCCAGGCAATGCTGGATTTAAAAATTTGCCACCCCAAAGCTATAAAATGTTTGCCGCTTCTACTGACATTAAAATTAGACACATTGTTCACAATAAAGTTTTTTTTTGTAAGGAATAATCTGGTTTGTAGATTTTTTTTACAAGTTTTTGGGAACATTTTTAAGCTAAACAAACATACTTAACTTTTTCTGTACCAAATTGTTTTTTGCCGCCCTAACCTTCAGCTTTTTCAGCTTCTATGCTAAATCCGGCACTGAAAGATATAAGTATAAGTATAAGTTAATCTCTATTCCAAATTTCATTCAGATCCGTTCAGTAGTTTTTGCGTGGAATAGTAACAAACACCCATACTCGCAAACTTTCACGTTTATAATATTAGATTATTTTTAGCGATTTTTTTACCCTTTCGTTACTCCCAAATCGAGATGAGATACTGTCAATTGTATAAAACATACATATAAAAAAAAAATAAATAAAAAAAAAGATACTGTCACCTGCAGTGTAAGCCTATTGTAATCTGATGCTATATTGTAGTCACAGCCTGCCTATCAGTTTCGTGGGCGTCATTCATCATCGACGCATCACGTAGGAAGCCCTACATAGCAGTCTCCACTCATACTTAGACAGAATACTTACTTCCCGTCATCCGAACTGAATGTCAACGTTCTTAGAACTATTAATATAAACTGTATACATATAAATACAGTCATCATAATTGGCGACGTGGGTAGGTATGTCTTGAGTCACCAGCCTCCTTGAGCGCCTGCGGAATGTGCCATATGGTTACTGGAAAAATGGAAAATAACTCTTGGCCACTTACTGGTAACTGAGACGGTTGCATTTGTACTAGATTTCGCGATCTGTGTTCAAATAAGCTGTACTGCAGTCTGTACACGTTGTTTAGTGTGGCTTTGACGTTTGAGAGACGGTCGCTGCGAAGCGACACTATTTACCCGAGTAAATAATTGAAGTACCTTTATGTAACTGAGTGTAAATTCAAAATTTAATAAAATTATTAGATAACAAATGGACTTAGTAGGAGAAAAAGGAACGATATTAACAACATTAGAGATAAGATAAGAAGAGGATATATGTGTGGCCACTTGGTAAGGCATGACGAATACATGACAACCATCTTAGAAGGAAAAGTAGAAGGGAAGAGCCCTCTCTTCCCTTAGAGGTAGACCGAGAAGAACATACATAGACCAAGTGTGAAAGAAAGGGTTGACGTCATATCGAACCAAGAGGTCAAAAAGATGGCTGAGAACAGAACAAGATGGAAAATGTTCCACCGACAAGAGCTCTGCTCTTAAATAAAAAAAGAAGAAGAACAAATGATAAAAAATAAAAATACAATAGAAAGTGTGCATGATTTGTGTTTTGATCAGCATTTCTAGTATAGATCACTTTAAAACGTCAAACTTAAAACTAGCCACGCCTGTTACAACCTTCTTATGCCCGGCATATAACAGGCAAGAAACGCCCGACAGGTAACTTTTGGGCGCGATGACGTTTACAATTTCATTCATAATACTAGTTGTTTGAATTGGAGCAAGTTCACTACAATCCCAAGCTTGTTTGTCATCTAAATAGTCCGGTACTTTGCCGTCGGTATTGCTACATGATTTTCCCTAAACACATGCGGACAGACAGACGTCATGATTAAAGTTTGTGTAGGCCAAGGACAGTTCGTAGTAATTATTTGTTTATAGCAGTCAAAACACCCACTTGCGAGTGATGTTATAACTGGAATGGGAGTCGAGAGAGGCAACACGGTTTGATGAATGGTTGTGACCGTCATTGACTCAACTTACTATGAAATGTATGTTTTATTTAATAATGTTCATTAATAGAATTTGACTCGATGTTCTGAGGTTGTTTGGTCATTTAGCTAAAGTTCACTTTAAACTAAGAACATTGGCGTATTTAAAGCCGCCACTTACTTATATGTATTATATGCTACTTTATGTTAACAAAACGGAGGAAAATTTATCAATTAATTTATAAGGTATCTACAAAAAATTTTAAGGAATTATTTCAATGTTTTTGCTAATTAAATGATTCTCCTACAAAGGGCAGCTTGCGCCACCCCTCATGGCCTGCCGCCCCGGGCCATGGCCCCTTTGGCCCAAGGGTAAGGACCTACGTTATGCTTAAGCGCCACTAGTTTTGCTGACCCAGATAGTACGAAAAAAAAGCTTGGGTTTTTAGTGAACTTGCTCCAATTCAATCAATTAGTAATAAGAATAAAATTGTCAATGTGATCGCGCCATAAAAATTACCTGCCGGGCGTTTCTTGCCTGTTCTATTGCCGGCGTAAGGAGGTTGGAACAGGCGTAGCTAGTTTTAAGTTGACGTTTTAAAGTGATCACAATGTATCCGATTGAATATTTTTTGTTAATTTTGAATTTTATATTTAGCTACTTTATGACCCATTTTAGGGATTCCGTACATCAATAGGAGAAAACGGAGCCCTTACAGTATCACTTTGTTGTCCGTCTGTCTGTCAAGATCATTTTTCTCACGAACGCATTGAGGTATCAAATTGAAATTTTTGTGTTAAATACTCTTTTACGGTCTCTTTCAGCTGTGAAAAAAATCATTTCATCGTTTATGTCGCGTATTTTAGCAAAAAACCTATAGGGTGCTTCCTGTTGACCTAGAGTCATGAAATGTTGCATGAAGCAAGGTCTTACAGCACATGTCAAAAGCAAAGTCTGAAAACCAAAAAGATATAGAGGTAATAAATAACAAAAAAAAAAAAACAGTTTTGTGCGGAACTCTCGATGCGCTAGTTCAACTCGCACTTGGCTTTTTTATTCTACTGTATATCCAATAATAATAATAATAACTCCGACAGTAATAACTTGAACCTATATCATTGTAAGAGTCGCAGGGAGCCGATGGATGCAAATGGCTAATAGCCGTTCATGGTGGCGTTCAAGGGGGGAGGCCTATGTTCAGCAGTGGACTTCTTCCGGCTGATGATGATGGTGATATCATTTACCTGCTATGTTTCCTAAAGGATGTCTGAGTCAAAAATTGCAGAATAGTGCTTGCTCAGCAACTTTTGTCGCTGACCGTACCAACTAGGTAGGTACGTCAGCGACAAAAGTAGCTGATCGTTCTCGATTTTCCAAATGTGTTTCAAATCAGTAATTATTATTGTTTTTTTTTACATTTTACATGGTATCATTTTGACCACAACATAACACATCTGATTTTAGGTGATGATGTGGTCAAAAATTGGTGTCTAAGATGATGAGGATAATAGAAAAAAGTGTGATTGTTCAACGACTTTTGTCGTTGACTGTACTATTAAAAGCTACTTCCTGTCCCGAAAGCTTAAAGCTCATGTGGCCGCCGCAGGCTACAAGTGGCCGCAACCTTCGCCTCGGCCGCACATCTGTTCGGGAGTCGAGCCGCGGTTTCGCAACACGCTGTATATGGCGAAACGGGTCAGTGCTAGCCGCCGCGACCTTATACCCATGCGCATGCGCATGACGCGTGTTTACTTTGATTTTGATATATTAATTACAGTTTAATGTGGTTATGCCCACGTCAACCCACTGCTGCGCCGTTGGGTATGTAGCTATGTAACTAAAGATGGAAGGGATAGCTGTTTGTCTGATCAACCATCATCATACCCAATCGCGTGACCCACACCTAATCAAGTCCTGGAAATCGCCCTCTATAAATCTTTCCGCTACTACTATAGTACTATAATTCATATATTTGTTTAGTTTCTGTATGATATATGTTTTATCTAGTTTTCAAGGTATTTGTTAGGTTACGATGGGGCTGGCATAAACGCCATGTTTAAAAGTAAAAAATATATGAATAAAAATAAGAAAAATAAAGTCTTGCCGCAGTGCTACAGAATGTAGACTTTCAACATGGGGGGGTGTGTTAAGAACAGTTCTTCAGGTTCGACAACGCCCCTATAGTTACAAAACATGTCCATAAGTTGGTTGTGTGTGTAGTATGTAACTAAAGATGGATCAGATAGCCGTTTGTCCGACCGACCATCATCATACCCAATCGTGATTACACATAATCGAGTCCTGGAAATCCCACCACTCGATTTGGGCGCTCCTTTCTCCCGCAAAGTTGCAAAATGTGGAATGAGCTGCTACAAGTTTTTCCGCGGTGCTACTGGCTGGTGATGATAATGAGGATATAACCGTTTAACCTTTCAAGAATAGTTGGGAACTGAAAAATATTATCAACCAGTGCAGAGATCTTCTTTGTTACAGCTGTTTTTAAACCTACACTGCTGACTGCTGAGTAAGGGCAAAAAGTTTTCTGGCTAGAGACCTCTAACTTTTGTCTTATCTATCTTTTATAATCATAGACGTTCTTTCAGAAGATTTTGAGAGCCAGTTCCCAGACCAGGTGTAGTGTGACGCCATCTTCGACCACATCTTCACTTAACATCAGGTGACTTGTGGTCAAACGCTACCCTAAGATAGTAAAGAAAAAATACAAAATGTCAGCTGTAGACCCATGTATTCTGGGCTCGTGTAGCCAGCAGTCATAAATCATAATAAGTACACTTTAATTAGGAGTTAGAACCATTATTGCACCAAATATAAACTAAAAGTTTGCATAGTTTCATTTCACTTATTCTCATTGAGGAATCTGTAGACATACCATATGTCTTTACTCGTAAGACATGATTCGTAAGAAAAAACTATTTCAAACACCCCACTCCATTCATTCAAAACCTGTATAGCTAATCGCTATGCAAGCAACGCCACCGACAAGGATGTATGGATTAAAAAATCTAATAAAATAAAATCAAAAAGAACGTCAAACGAGAAATGTCTCTTTGGATCACGAACAAACCAGTTCTAATTCACTTGAACGACATCTATACCAGTTCAGTCGTTTCAAGGTCCGTTCGGTGGTAGGGTTACCATGACCGGAGTTTCGGACTCATTCGGCTTTTTATTTTGTCCGGATTTTAACAATGAAATAATAATTGTGAAGTTAAAATATTAGAATCAATGTCACACGTGATATTGTTATAGGCAGTTGTGAAAGGTCTGTTTGTTTATTGGTTTAGGACAGCGCGACTGATTTTGATGGTGGTTTTACAGCCCATATACACTTTAATAACAGATGGTGGCAAGATAAGCATGTCATATACTTAAGCTACGTTTAGACTACCAACACAGATATTGCAATAGTAGAAAATGTATGACAGTATTATTTTTTATTTAAAATTTGTATTTTATTGGAGGAGACAAATCCAACAAATTACAGATCTTAAAAATCCAGTCTAGCCGTTTTCGAGTTACATTTATGTGTCGTAATAAACTGACTTTATATAAAAGTTAAAAAAAATAAAAATATTGCCAATAAAACACAGACAGCATATTATGTTCCAGTTAATAAGTAAGCAAGTAAATTAGTATATAGGTACTGTATTTAAGAAAAGAAGAGATGAAATATGAATAATATCAATACATATTAAATATTTTAAACACTAATCACTGAAGTAGGTGGCAAAAGCTAGTGTAAATAGGAGCTAAAAGTGTTGGCCTTAGAGCAATGATTCAATTAGTTTGACATGCTACTCATGCTTAGTCTTAATTTGCCGGTTGCTACTGTTATTTTGGTCCAAGTAATAAGACTTGAGCGATATTTAATGACTGTTAATGCGACTGGATAGTCCTGGAGGTCATCCGCCACCTTTTGCAAAACCATCATGGCTCTGGAATATATTATTTTAACCTTAAAATAATGTTACTCAACATTCTTTGAGCTAAATGAAATATTGTTGATTAGAACGAACCTGCTACATGATAGAACGAGACACACATTTAACGTGACGTCACTAAAACGTATCTGCCTCTTCAATAGTCAAGTAATGTTTCTTTAATAACTCGGAGTCTACATTTTCAATGTAAGATTAAAATAATGATGATATAAGAAACAGTAGTAGATATCCAAGATTTCAGCTTTCGGTGAAGGAAAACAAATTAGAAGTCAGTTGCTAAATATTTAGTTAATAAGTACTCAGTGCTTATTTTAGTGGTATTTTTAATTCTCTAGGATAACTACCAGCTATAATTTATCGCCGAGCGCAGCTATGGGTGTGTTTAGGCAGCTTTGCTTGAGAGACAGTTGCCAGTCCAGGCGTATCGTGGCGCCACCTTCGACCGTATCGTCGCTTTCAGAAGACATGAGATCAAGCGCTAAGAACTAAAGAAAATTGTACTTAAGTAGCATCCCTTGAGAGTCTGTTTAATTTGAGTGTAAGTCTATAAAAAAATGTCACCCTTTTAATAAGACAAGAGTAAACTTTCTTGCATAAGGGTAATTGTCTATTTAATGTGGTAACATTCATGGCGATAAATGGAGGGAAAGTGACTTCGCTATCATTAAAAATACATTTGTTCGTATACAATATAATTTGAGATGGTCTACTGTTAATGTTATAGGCACACAATTCAGTCTCTCTGAATAAGCACTAGTTATTAAAGATTCTGATGTTGATTCGATGCGATTAAATGGCAGATCGATTTTTGAAAACAATTAAAAAGGAACTAATTGATTTTATCCAAATGTTATGTACTGAATAGATCGAGAATCACTTACATTCGAACGTTATTCAAACATTTAAACTACAGAAATAAAAATAAACATAAACCAATGTCAAAATTGTTTCATGAATGCTCTGAAAAGTTTATTTATATACCTCTAGTGTTCTGACATTCCACTCCTTCAAAAATCTTGCGGTCAAACAAGCATACATGAGACGGCCGAGTTGCCGACGCCCAGTCGACCGTCCCAGGTATCGCTGGAGAGACGAAGTCACGAAGGACTTGCGCTCACTCCAGGTGGAGGACTGGCAGGAGGTGGCGCAGGATAGAGCGAAGTGGCGTCTTTTGTTGTCGGAGGACAAGACTCACTTTGGGTCGTTGCGTCATTTCAGTTAGTATTTTGTTAGCATTTTCGACTTTGCAAAAAGACCTCCGAAAGCTTATCACTTACCCCACACGACATAAATTGATCAAGCCAACCGTCAATTGTGCAATTTCTATCAATCGAGCACACTAATTGATTGAAAAGGTGGTTGACAGTAGTTGAACGTTGTCACATAGTGATGTGTTACTTACGTCCTTGCGTTGCTTGACTTGCTCAATTACGGGGAGAAGAATTTTGTAGAGTTTTGTCTGTCTTACCACAAAAGACATGAGCAGATTCAGATTTCTTTTAAAAAATCCAATTTCTTTTTCCCAAAAATGTCTCATATGTACTCGCTAACGTCCGAAATTAATAATCGATCCTGATCCGTTATCCGCGGTTTTGGATCGATATGTCATGTCATAATATGTCATTTTAGTACTAAGTCTTGACATATTACTACTAAAATGACATATTATAAAATGACATATCGATTAAAAACCGCGGATAACGGATCAGAATCGATTATTAATTTCGGACGTTAGAAAATAAACAAGAAACACTAACAGGCGTTACAATAATGTTTTAAACGATTTTTAAGGTAAGACAGTTACCATTTTAACCACAGATATCTGTGATTTTAACCGACTTCAAAAAGGAGGAGGTTCTCAATTCGACTGTACATTTTTTTAAATGTTTGTTACCTCAGAATTTTTTACTGGGTGAACCGATTTGGATGTTTCTTTTTTATTTGAAAGCTGGTGTTTTCCGTGTGGCATCCATGAGAAAACCTTTGATGTCGGTTTTTTTGCTTGCTAAGTTGTTATTATTCATCTTGACAACTGACAACACAAAAGAAGCGCGAAATATGCTATCTCCTCCCCTGCACTGGGCCCGATTAGAGATTATAGCCACCCTCTTGTTAAGAATCTGTCGCCAAGCACCTATAAGAAGTGCGATCCGGCAGCCTCACTTGAGAGCCAGTTGCCAGTCCAGGTGTAGCGTAGTGTCATCTTCGACCACATCGTCACTTCAGGTGACTTGTGGTCAAACGCTACCCCGTTAACAGTTAAAAAAAAGTACTCTCTCCCTCTCTCTCTCTCTCTCTCTCCGAGAGGCCTGTGTCCCAGCAGTGGGAACGCAAAAGGCTGATGATGAGATAATAACAATTATGTAGATATGTGAATGTAAGCATATAAAAAACTAAAAAAAACACTTTAAAAACGCACTCAAAAATATAAAATAATTAAATTGACTTGTATTAGTTACGATATAATGTTTAATTCAAAAAGTGTGGAACGCTTTTTGGTTGTTTGTACTTTTATTTACCCAGTAAAAGAAGCGCTCCACACTTTTTGAATTAACCATTATATCGTAACTAATACAAGTCAATTTAATTATTTTATATTTTTGAGTGCGTTTTTAAAGTGTTTTTTTTAGTTTTTTAAACTATATATTTTTATTTTTTTACTTTTTAGTCTTTTGTTACCAAGTCCAATCTATCGGACTCATCAAAAGGAATCATATGAGCCCAAACTCGAGGGGTTTACTAGTAGCCACTGCAGAGATCCCCTACCCACCTTCTGGCTGCATCATCAGACCCTCGTCACCAAGTTCAATCTATTGGACTCATCAAGACGAATCATATGAGCCCAAACACGAGGGGTTTACTAGTAACCACTGCAGAGATCCCCTACCCACCTTCCGGTTGCATCATCAGACCCTCGTCACCAAGTCCAATGTATTGTACTCATCAAGACGATTCATATGAGCCCAAACACGAGGGGTTTACTAGTAGCCAGCGAAGAGATGCCCTACCCACCTTCCGGCTGCATCATCAGATCAGGTCGATGATACCAAATTATTGCATTGTCACCGAGATTACATACACATACAAAGTTTCAAGTCGATACGACAATTAGAAGTGGGTGAAAATTGACTTCTAAGATTTGATTACATTGTTAGTTAGTTAGTTAGTTAGTTAGTTAGTTAGTTAGTTAGTTAGTTAGTTAGTTACAAGTCAAGCTAATAAAAGTGTTTTAATAATAATAGAAGGTCACGCGTTATAGGCACAGGCCCTTATGGCTGGTTGACATACATTCAGCGAAGTACCTTCGTGAATAGTAGCAGATGGTTCTTGACTTCCATTTACTATAAACATATATTTTTATTTATTACTAGCTGTTCCCCGCGGTTTCACCCGCGTGGGCGTAGGTTTATCGCAACAAAAATATCCTATGTCCTTCCTCAGGGTTCAAACTATCTCCGTACCAAATTTCATCAAAAATGGTTCAGTAGTTTAGGCGTGACAGCGAGACATACAAAGAAATAAATATCAATATATTTGTCCTGTTGCGGGTTCGACTCCCGCTACAGGAACAATATTTGTGCATTGAAAAAAAAAAAAGCGCAAGTATTTGTTCTGTGTCTGGGTGTTGTGGATCCTCGATCCTCGTAGTTTCTGATACCCTAGATACAGGGAAACCTAGTTAGGGGTCAGAGCCTATGTATGTGATTGTGCGGGCAAAAAAAAACAGAGTTTTACTTTCGCATATATAACGTAAGGACTAGCTGTTCCCGCGGTTTCATTTCAGCAAATTCTAAGAGCTGTCGGTTATTTTGGTTCTGCGGCGAATATTCTCGTTTCAGATTTTATCACGCAAAGAAACACCAAGCATGGTTCTCTCCATGGCTCGTTGTGTGACTCTGAGCTTATTTAAAAGGCCCACAGTCAGAGACCACGTTTCAGTTAGTTATTCATCATCATCGTCATCCATTATTATCATCAGCCTGTCTCAGTCCACTGCTGGACATAGGCCTCTCCCATGATACTCCACTGAGCCCGGTCTTCGGCTTTTTTCATCCAACTAGTGCCAGCGGCAAGTCGTCACTCCACCTATCCGCAGGACGTCCTACACTACGTCGCGGTCTCCACTCGAGAACACGTCTACCCCAGCGGTTGTCGGTTCTGCGGCTTATGTGACCAGCCCACTGCCACTTCAGCTTGCTAATTCTGTGAGCTACGTCGGTGACTTTAGTTCTCTGACGGATCACCTCATTTCTGATTCGATTCCTTTGTTAGTTATTAGTAAAGAGGTAAAGATAGGTACTTACCAATACAATGTTCACTGCAATCACAACATTCACTGAGCATTTCGTCACATACACACAAACGCACAATACCTACCTACTTTGTTAGTAGATTATCGTATCGTTAACTGTCTGATTCACATTTTTCAATGTCGATTTTGGACAAAACTTCGTCACTGCTAAGTTTTACCTGAAACAAAAATAAATGATAAATAAATAAATAAAAAAATGCCCGCACAATCACATACATAGCTCTGACCCCTAACTAGGTTTCCTTGTATCTAGGGTATCAGAAACTACGAGGATCGGGGATCCACAACACCCAGACACAGAACAAATACTTGCGCTTTTTTTTCAATGCACAAATATTTGTCCTGTTGCGGGAATCGAACCCGCGACCTCACGCTTCGCAGTCGGCTATTCGCCCATTGCGCCACATCGGTCGTCAACGATATATAAAAACAATACAATTTAAAATATCCTACTTAGGCTACGGTTGTTCCAACTCTTTCAACCTCCTTACAACGTCAAAACAACAGGCAAGAAACTCTCGTCAGGTCATTTTAGGGCGCTATCACGTTTTCTATTTGTAACCCCCGACGCAAAAAGTGGGGTGTTATAAGTTTGACGTGTCTGTCTGTTTGTCTGTCTGTCTGTCTGTGGCACCGTAGCTCGCGAACGGATAAAGCGATTTCAATTTAGTTTCTTGTTTGATGAAAATCGGTCCAAGATGTCGGGGGATATTTAAATTTTAAATTTATTGTTAATTATTATTGTTAATAACCTACTGAATTGGAGCAAGTTCACTACAATCCCAAGCTTTTTGTCATAATATTATCTTTATTTAAATATTTATTTTCTGTGTGTCAAATCTTTCCATAAGCTTCAAACAATTTTTGAACTCAGAGATTTCGTTATCAGCATCCTCGGCCCAAGTTTGTTCCTTTGTAAAGCCGCCTCCTATATTTATAGAGGATCAGCTGATAACGGAGATAACGCTTGCACTTAGCAGGATAAGTTCAAACTGGATAATAAATGCATTAATTATGGAAAAGCACTCTAAAAGTATAGACAGTAAAAAATAACGCTTGCGCTTGGAGTTCAAATCCTCTTGGCCTCGCACCTTATGTTTGGATAAATACCATACTAGCTGTTCCCCGCCGTTTCACCCGCGTGAGCTACAGTTTATCGCAATAAAAAGTATCCTATGTCCTTCCTCAGGCTTCAAACTATCTCCGTACCAAATTTCATTTAAATCGGTTCAGTAGTTCAGGCGTGAAAACGATAGACATACAGAGTTACTTTCGCATTTATTATATTAGTAGGGAGTCGTGAAGAACGTCGAGGAAACCAGCATGTCCAAGACCACAACATTGAAGTGTATGCTTGCGACATTTACCAACCCGCACTGGGCCAGCACGGTATATAGATTGCGGTCCATCATACTCTCTTTCGGACAGAAGGACTTAATAAGTTGATGATGGTGATGGAGTATTAATGAATATATCCCATATCCCAATAAGCATAGCCAACCAAGAGAATCTATACTAATATTATAAAGCTGCAGAGTTTGTTTGTTTTAAAATTTTAATTTTTGATGCCGCCGCTAGAAAAGGCTCTTTATTTGTATCTTGGTATTAATCCTTATCAAAATAAATTACTTCTTATTCAAAACTGCTTCAATGCCTTCACATAACTTTTTGAATCATTCAATTCGGACATTCCATTCGAAAGATATCACGAGTTTAAAAATGTAAGTAGTAGTAGAAAATAAAACCGCCGCACCGCAGCGCAGCGGGAAACGCGGTGAGGTGAGCGGGGCACCGGGAGAATCTATGAAATAGGTAAAGTGCGGTCGCGGACCAGGAAGACCTTTAACTGCGCTATTCAAACGTGCGGTCCAAGAAAAATTAAAATAGGATAATGGGTACCTACAGCAGGTAACGCGTTGAGGGGGCACCGAAGCGCGGGAATAATTTTGGAGTACATATACGGAATATATACGCTATCGCGCTTAAACTACTGACCCGATTTAAATGAAATTTGGTATAGAGATAATTTGAGCCCCGGGGAAGGGACATAGGATACTTTTTATCGCGATAAACTGTAGCCCACGCGGGTGAAACCGCGAGGAACAGCTAGTCTTATTACTAAAGCTTATTATAAAATATCGGACTATCTAAATGACAAAAATCGCTTGGAATTGTATGTATTACTTGCCCCAATTCAATCAATTAGTAGTAAGATTAAAATTGTAATAGTGATCGCGCCCAAAAAATTTTCTGCCGGGCCTTTCTTGCCTGTTCTTTTGCCGGCGTAAGGAGGTTGAAATAGGCGCTAGTCTTAATTTTGACGTTTGAAAGTGATCATAATTATTATGTATCCTATTAAATAAATAATTTTGAATTGATTTTAATTTGATCTCCGTTGGTATTTGTTGTTTTTCTAACATGAAAGCATTTCGTCCAATGCAAGTCTTTTAAGCCGTTCAAATATTGAACGCTTGTTCCTAATCAGTGTGAACAGGTTTGTCGGAGGCGGTTATCCCACGCGTGGCCTTGGGCAACCGACTACCGAACAGTTTCCGAGGTCTAACGCACCTTCGACATAGAATAGCTCGAATATTTTGTTGGCACAAGTGGGGGTTAGGCCTAGGTTTGCCACCCGTACTATATTTATATTAGGTATATACTTGTTTGGGTAATGTTCATTTATTTAAAAGAGATGATCATGACACAAGTAAAAACACTTATCTAAACCTTAAAATGTAAAATAAAACTACTTATCAAACTAAACAAACTACTTACTTACTACTTGTTTAGTATAGTACTATATTTTAATTGTACTATAATTATATATTTATAGAAAATTAATATTCGATGAAAAATCACTATATTGACAAATCAACAGTCGCGCTTTTTAATATGAAATGTGTCTGAAATGGAACGCACTTTTAAAATTGTTTAGATTTCTATTATATTATAAATAATTATTGTAAAAATAATAAAATTTCTATAGTCAAAACGTAGAGTATTAACAAACACAAAAGGAAAAATAAATGTGTACATCTACAATTATTTTTCCTAAATTTTACAAAAGTACATACTATATTTTTGCAAGTTTTTGAAAAGAATAGTACAATTAATTTTGTTTAAGAAAAAGCTGGCAAGCCTAATTCGAAAGGTAAAAAAAAAATGAAACAACTTGCTGCTTTATTAGCTTACAAAGAAATGTTGGCTTTCAGAAGGTCTACAAAAAAGTCCGCGACATTGAATATCTAGTTTTATATTTTTGACAAAGCTTCCGGTTGTTTATTTAATTAGTTATTTATTTATTTATTTTCTTATTTATTTTTTTATTTATAATGCTCACCAACATAATAAACAATTTTACATAAATTTACAAAGATCACGCTATAGTCAGCTGAATTCCAAATAATTCCAATTGTTATTACAATTATAGGCGTAGACTACCTACATGCAATAAATAGCAGAATAATTTAATATAATAATAATTAATTAATACATAATTTAAAATGTCCAAGAACTAAGTGTAATAAATGATTGCAATTGAAATTTAGTGCAGAATTTATAAACAATACAATAATAATAAAGAATGACTAATTGAAATTTAAAAACGTTGCATAATGTAAAAACTTCAAATATCTATTTTGTAGGATATAAGAAAACTAGCTACGCCTGTTCCAACCTCCCTACACGTACACACGCGTAGCCGGGGCGGGACGCTAGTAATTTTATACTTATATCTAATCTGTTCCCACGACTAATCCGAAACGGTGTAGGGTTACAAACTTTCTTAACTTTTAACTTCAACATGTTTTTATGATTTCAAGTTATGGCTGTTATGGCGGCGTTTCGTCATATATATATTCAGTTTATATGCCTCCGGTATATCTATGCTAGTTAGTTTCATAATGCTATACTCATGACGAAACTTGTAAATGCATACAAAATACTAGACTGCTCTATGCCTTTGGGTTTAAACGATCATACGGTAGCTTACCTAGATGTTAGATAAATAGACACCTACCTATTTTTATCATCATCATCATTATCAGCCTTCCACGTTCCCACTGCTGGGACTCTGGCCTTCTCTCAGAGAGAGAGTATGGGCTATAATCTACCACGCTGGCCCAGTGCGGGTTGGTAGATGTCGCATGCCCTTGAAAATGTGGCATGCCGGTTTCCTCACGATGTTTTCTTTCACCGTTTTGAGCGATGGCAAATCCGCACATAGCTTATTAAGTAGCTATAGGTGCGGGGCCGAGAGGATTCGAACTCGGTGTCGGCGTCTTGTAAGTCACACGCCAAAATGTTCGGCCACCATCGCTCTTACCTATTTTTATATGAGGTCAATAATTCAAATATATTTTAGGTATGCCAAAAGCCGGCACCAACAGAAAACTTATAAGAGCCAGCATCATGCTGAGCTGGTGCCGATTTGTGGCAAAAAACAGTAACAGTATTTATACAAGATTATTATTTAATGTATTTATATAATAACTAGCTGATCCGGCCACGCGTTGCTGTGGCTAAAGTTTTTGTTATTTCGTTCACTACAAAATAAATTTAATTAATTTTATAGCGTCAACAACACGTGGTAATTATGCTGTTAAAATGTAGCTTATATTATGACACGTTCGTAGATTTACCATAGCAGCGCCATCTATTGATTACTTACTCAACCAAGTCGAAAGGTATCGACATCTGTTAGAATCATTTGGAGTTAACAGATAATTGTGACTGTCAAATAATAACAGACAAATAATTAGCAATAAATTAAAATTGCGACTATAATTTGAGATTAAAACTATCCTATCTCTCAAGTTGGATCGAACTGCACATGGTGTGCGAATTTTATTATAATCGGTTAAGTGGTTTAGGAGTCCATTGAGGACAAACATTGTGACACGAGATTTATATATATTAAGATATTATGTATTTAACATTTAATGATCTGATGTAAGTGTATGTAATGTGTTTTTTGACTTAAATAAATATTTACTGTCTATTTTAAAAAGTAACCTTTTTCTCAAGGGTAGTCAAATTTTAGGCGGGTCTTGAGTTCTTACAAATATCCCATAGAATAAAAAAAAAACTTTAGATTCCCTTCGATTCCTCTGGCATGCCATCATCAGACCCTAGTTTTCTTCCTACCCTTGGCATAATTATCTCCTTTGCAACAAAAAAAGAATCACCAAAATCGGTTCATAAACGACGAAGTTATCCACGAACACACATAAAAAAATACATAAAACGGTTGAGGAACCTCCCCTTTTTAAGTCGGTTTAAAGGAAAAGCAGGGAGGCAGGATATTTGGAATGGATATTTCTCGTGCACAGGCGACTTTAAATCCTGGAAAAATCCTTCGGGTTAAAGGGAAAACCGCGGGCTTAAGCAATATACTATATGTATATATCTATACAACATTTATTTAAATAAGCATTTTTAAAATTAATATGCACATTTCCTCTCATCGCGTGGGCATCATTATTTACAACTAGCCTCGTCAATTTGTCAAAACCTCCGCATTAATGAAGTAAGAAAACCAAACAGTTAACAAACTCTTGTTATCTTTAACCGCTGTCGTAAATAACCTGTGTTTAACTAAAAAAAATAACATTTAAATTAACAGAAAACCTGTTCAAAGATTTTCACTTTTCACTAAACAAATAAATTCGAAATGGCGAAAGTGTGCGCCCTTTCATCTTGCCGACACAGTTTTATATGAGACGCTTAATTGTGGATAATATCTTAAATTAGTTTATTATTTTATGGATCGTTATATATTTTTATTGCATTGATGTAACTCGGGCCTGCCAAAACTATATTGCCCTCTAATTATTATGACATCTAGCCGGGATTATTTGATTATTTGACTTCTTACTAATGCATAAATTAGAAATGTAAGTACATACCCATACTTAGATAGATATATTAACTCTTTATTGGCACACTACAATACAAGGAAAATTAAAACTAGAACAGCAATAAAACTTCATACATTACATTACTAATCTAAACAAAAAATTAAATTAAAGAGGTTAACAATGACAATGAGTGTAATGATAAAATACATTTTGAATGGAATACTTTTTATATGAGAAAACCGACAGTGAAACCACTGGACGAACTATAGGACTCCCTGTATCTAAGGTATCAGATACTATGTGGATCGGGGATCCACAACACCCAGACACGGAACAAATACGCGGGTGAAACCGCGAGGCGCAACTAATGGACCTTATAAAACTTTAATGAACAACACATCAAACAAGGCATGCGTGTTGAAAAAACTGGCCAAGTGCGGGTCTGGCTCGCGCTCGAAGGGTCCCGTACCATTTGTCTATAAAAACGGCAAAAAAAAATCACGTTTGTTATGTATGGTAAATATTTATTCTACTCTGTTTTTTAGTATTTGTCGTTATAGCGGCAACAGAAACACATCGTCTGTGAAAAATTCAACTGTCTAACTATCACGGTTCGTGATACAGCCTGGTGACAGACGGACAGCGGAGCCTTAATAATAATAGCAACCCAAAAAAAACTAGCTCATATTTACTCCCTACATTTATTATGTGACAACTTAACTGAAGGCTTTCACGGAACTTTACATTGTCGCGTGCTAACAACTTAGTTCACCCCTAAAATATGCAAAGCACGCTATTGCGCTATCAGGGTGGAAAATAAACGTGCCTGCCGTAAGGATTACTTTGCCTATGTAATTTTGTAATAAGAAATGTATACATAAATTGATTATTAGAGTGTGTCAAAAGTGCTAGCCAAAGAAATTTATTAATAGACAAATATGAGATCAACATATGGGATACTGGGTCATTCATAGACATTTTAAAAATGAAATGTTTAAATAATTTATAATAAAGTTATGTAGTAGAATCTTAGGTTAGGGTATGATGGGGCTGGCATACCATGTGGTAAAAGCCTCTAAATTAAATTTAGATTTAAAAAAAATGATTATATAACACTCTCCAACCGACCAAAAAGAAGTTCAGAGTCGGAGAAAATAAAACGTTACTAACCACAATAGAAATAAGAAGACGAAAGATATTTTGCCACTTGGTACGTCATGACGAGTATACGAAAACCATCTTTGAAGGAAAAGTCGAAGGAAAGATAGGGAGAGGTAGACTAAGAAGAACATACATAGACCAAGTGAAAGAAAGGATTGACGTCACGTCGTACCAAAGAGGTTCAAAAGATAGCTAAGGAAAAACATGACATTAGGTACAGTTTAAAAATCATACTTTATGTAATTTTCAGGGTTCCATACCTCAAAAGTAAAATCGGAGCCCTCAAAGGATCACTTTATTGCCCGTCTGTCTGTATTTCTGTCTGTCTTGACCTAGATGAACGCATCTAGAATCATGAAATTTGGCGTAAAGCATGGTCGTACAGCACAAGTGTCAGACTCAGGCTTTTTGTAGCAGTAATTCTAATAACTTATGAAGTATTTGTAGGGTATTTAGCTAAGAAATAATAACATTAAATATGCTCACTTTTAACACAATATTTCTTTACCCACTCTAATTTCTACACAATTACGTGATTAGTTGACGATCAGTAATGGATGGCTCCTCGATAGCCAACTCTTTTTTCACCTAGACCACCACATTACCCATCGACCTCTGTCGCCATCTTGTCTTTTTCGTGCCATCCTCTGCTGGTGGTCAACTGACTATCTTATTCATTTATTCATTTTGTTTTGCAATTACTTTAAGTGTGACAGTAATAATTATTTATATCATTAGCTAGCGGTCCCGAGTTCGAATCCCGGTAAGGGCAACTATATGTGTGATGAGCACGAATATTTGTACCTGAGTCTTGGATATTTCTATCTATATAAGTATTTATTTCTCTATATAAGTATGTATATCGTTGTCTAGTACCCATAACACAAGTTTCGAGCTTAATTTGGGGCTAGCTCAATTTGTGTGCAATTGTCCCAGATATTTATATGTATTTATTTTATTTATTATAAATGTTGATGACACACGTAAAGGAAAAAAACCATAAATATGTAGTTTAGTAAAATACAAGGACAAGAAATAAAGACAAGTTAGTACGGAACCCTTCATGCGCAAGTCCAATTCGCACTTGGTCAGTTTTTATTACTTACAGCAACCTAATTATAATTTAATCTTTTAGAACTCTCCAACCTTACCATAATCGCAGAACACAAAAGAGCAATAAAAAGAAACCACATCAAAATGTACGCAGCCAGAGGTCGGGCACTTGATTACTCAGCGCTGGCCACGGCCACTTGCCTTATACGTACACACAGACAAACAACTAAATGCCTTTTATGTGTAGATAATATAACATAACCCAGCTTTGCCTTTGTTAAGCGGTTTAGGGCAAGATAAGGATTTTTTCATTCATTCATTCATAAATTATATTAGAATTAGTTTTTGAAACGGGAATTACCATGTACATATTTCTTTTTGTTTGTGTTTTTGATATTTCGACAAAAGAAAAACAATTAAATAAAAAACGAATCAAATTTGAACAAAAAATAAGAAAAATCGAGTACTCATAAAAAAAACAAATCAGGGTAAATATCACGTTTCAAAACCTAATTCTAATGGTATTACCATATTGCATATTGACAGAAAGAAAAACTAAATAATTCAAAGATATGAAGGTTTTATGTGCCCTCCGAAGCACGGAAGAGCTCAACTGTAAATCTAAACACCACTAGTGGTCACCCATCCAAGTAGTGACTGCAGAGCACGTTGCTTAACCTAAGTGGTTACTTCACACCTACCATCCAATAACTACGAACTTTTATTTTGTCATCCAGTCTACTTATTCGTAACTTATGTCACCCAAGTTATGTATAGCCTTAATTATACCATCCATTGTTACCAGACGAATAATCCATTCAGTGTCATATCAGTATTCTAATCACGTTCAGAAACACTGACGGAATGTTTTCTGAACACCTAAAGTAACTTACAATAACCAACCTTAATCCTTTGACATACGAATAACGAATAACCAAAATATGAATGTCATACCTGCAGTTGCATTAGAATCGGGCACATTTAAAAATGAATCTTCAACTAACGGTGTAGGGGTTAAATTAGGTTGACATGTGACAGTGACAGGAGTGAAATGTCGCCATGTTGGATCCAGGAAGCGTGTGACAGTTCGGGAATTTGAAAATAGAAACAGTTATGGCGCGAAATTGGGTGAAGCGGGAACGTGGATGACTGGCCGAGTGAGTCAACCGGTCACGGCATTTTTGTTTTGACATTCTTTCGGGATTAAAAAACTAATTTCAGGAGACAACAAGCGTTTCGGAATGCTTTCTCTAATCGTTCTAATGAATTGTAAAAATATTATATTCATTGGAGTTGACTGTAAAAAATTAGGAGGGCATCAAAATAAAATGAAATAGAGATTCAGAAATAGACATAACATATTTTTGAACAGTGAACGATATCAAATTAAGTTAATTACTAATATTAGTTTTTCCTTTAAAACAGATGGAAAAAAACGTGCATGAACACGGAAAACTAACTTAAACGTACCAAAAACGTAGACCTAACTTAAGGTTTGCTAGCACCTAACTATAGAGTACACAATGTTTCTGTAGATAGCTATAATAGGAGTAAAATAATTAAGCACCAAAAGGCAAACAAAGACTACCACAAGAAACATGGGATGTTAGATTGCTAGAGCAGAATGGCTATAATTATAGCAAAGGGCCGAAATGTGTGGAATGAAACAGAGGAGGCCTTTACCTAAAGAAGGGTGCTTCATTAATAGAATCTAAAATCAATATTGTTTTAAATACTAAAGAATAATCCAGCGTTATTGTTAAATTAGCACCAAATAATTAAGAAAACGACGGGGCTATCAAATACCTTCGAGTTCAACTTGAGCGTCTTATTGTCAAAACGCGACCTCCCATCACTCCCATGCCGGAACTCAGCAATGCCGTATTGATAATGATTGCATTGTCTTCGAAGTTGGAACCTTCAACTTAGATGATAACGCCGAGTGGGCCTTCTTCATTGCCAGTGCCAAGAAAATAAATTAACGACAACTTTGTGGGAGAGAATGCGATAAGAAAAAGTTGTACGAAACTCCAATGCGGACGTGCGTAATTTTCTATATTCCATGAAGTGATGACAGATATCCATCGATTTGATATAAGATGTTATAAATCGATGCGAATATCGGACTGACAAAAATCGGCTTTGAAAGATACTAACTCATATCGTACAGAAAAATATTATAACGACGACGCGGTAGCCGAGTTGGTAGTGTAGTGTCCCTGCCTGCGAAGCTAGCGGTCCCGGGTTCGAATCCCGGTAAGGGCAAATATATGTGTGATGAGTACGAATGTTTGTACCTGAGTCTTGGATATTTCTATCTGTATCAGTATTTATTTCTCTATATAAATATGTATATCGTTGTCTAGTACCCATAACACAAGTTTCGAGCTTAATTTGGGGCTAGGTCAACTTGTGTGAAATTGTCCCCGAAATTTACTTATATTTGTAATGTTAATAGAAGAGTCAAATTCTATCATAGCTACTAAATTAAAATACATCATCATAATCTACGTGTTTCAGTCCACTGCTGGACATAAGCCTCTCCCAAAGTACGCCACTGAGCCCGATCTTCAGCTTCATACAAATACATAGGTTTGCTTAAAATTAATGACGAAATGACATGAGACAACAATGTCTCCGAACCAAACATCAAACTACAGAGCAAAGTAAAGCAATTAAAACGAAACATTAACCCAACTAAACGATCTAAGAACCAACCACAAATAAACAAGTCCATTACAACCAAACCACATCAGAACAACCACTAAAACAACGTTTAAAAATTAAACAAGCAGGCGCTGTTTCGAAACCAACGCAAATATACAAAAAGTTATTACAAGGTTATTATGTAACTATAATTATAGAGGAATTAATCTTTGCCCGTTCGCCATCTTTGATCTATCTATAACAGAATTAACAGACAAGGAAGTGGTTCGGAGATGTTCGGGCCCTTCGTTAAAACTGTGAAAGAAGTAGATATTTGTCTATTTTTGTCTTTTTCGCCGCGAAATGTGGACACCTTCCGTTAAGAGCGCAGTTTCCGGCGTGCTGTCTATATTTTTTGTCTGTGGTGGAATTTTAACCCGCGATGATAATTGACAGGTGGAGAATGAAAACAAGTGTTTTTTCTTTTCTTTTTTGTGGCTTCTTTGTTAGCTGCGAGTAGGCAGAATGTACGTCTACTAAACTTGACTTGTTCAATATCAATTTTATTGTTGTCTGTTTGAATTATCTAAGCTATCAAGAGCTTAAACTTCCTGGTAACGGAAAACAATGTGATGGAACCATAACTTGGTGCTACTTCTTCTAGCCTGACTAGCTACAATCCTAAAGCTCCTAGGTCTCAAGCACCTATTTATTTGAGTCCTGCTGTCTCACTTGAAATCCAAATATAGCGTACCTACGAGCACATCGTGAATCAGGTGAATTGTGATCAAATTCTACCCTATTCAATCTAAATAAAGATGTTCAGTATTGTAAGTATATCAATTCTATTTCTTTTTAATTAGTCAAAAATAGCAGAAGGACCAAACTTGCATGTCTGGCTGAATCAAATAGCTATCCTTTATAGTTTACACTCAATTTTCTAACTATCACTGAATTTTACGCAGTCATTTACGTGGCAAAAACTTTTTTTACTGCCCACTTAGCTACTACAAAAACGACGACGTTCCTAACAAAAAGTTAATAAACCTAATTCAAAACCAAACAGAAGCACCTCCAAATCCAGGCCACTGTACTAATGTGACATTGTTTCCAATCGAAGCCAGAAACGATACCATGAACGGGCCATGACGCCATGAATGGCCTTTCCAAACCATTCAATAACTTTATAGTTACAATCGTTTGTAGAGTTCCGTATCTCAACAGGAAAAAACGGAACCCTTGTAGGATCGCTTGTAGGAATTTATATCAAATCGGCTCGGCTCTACAGTTTCTTTCGCTGTAAAAAGGTCAAACTTATAAGTCAACATGATTAAAAGATGACCGTTTATGTCGCATATTATTCGATTTCACAGGGGAATCATGTAGCGTAAATATGTAGCTTAATAAACGATTTTGTACGGAACCCTCGGTGCGCGTCCAACTCGCACTTGGCCGGTTTTCTTAACCCAATAGCCCTGATGCGACGCAGCATCCTACAAAAACTGATGCATTATTCAATAAAAACCTTGCTGTGTTGAAAAACACCACGGATCTTGGGATCAGTGGGCCAGCAGAGGCGTTAGAAGTTAGTCAGGTTGGAGGGGAACAGGTTTCGTGACCGGATTTCATGGTGACAGTGAGTCGTGATGTGGCAGTGTCATTTTGGGAGCACGGGACTAGGAAAACGAACATCGAGAAGTGAATGCCGAGACGAGCAAGTCGACTGAAGTCATTTCAAAACACTGCGAATGCTCAGAATATTAGATAAAACTCTTTACGCCCTGAAATTTCACTGGAAACGTTGCTATTTAATCTGGAACACAGTCATGTTTGCGCACTACTGCTTGGTGTTTGAAAAACTGGGCTACATCATAACAAAACACTATATTTTATCTCAGGCGAAGAGTTACACAGATTAGGTACGTTTTTTTCGAGGTTGTATTTGCTGGTTAATTGTTAAATTTTTTCACGGTAAATTTGACAATAATATCAAATTTCTCGAAATTTGGCATGACATTTATCTAAGTTTAAAATGTGGGTGTGTGTGTGATTAGTATGTCAAGAGCTGATAAAACTCCCGTGTCATGAATGAAAGAATTATTAAAAAGTGCTACAGCTGCTGTTTAACTTCAGATCAATAGATTTGTAAAGCATTGGACACTGACTAGATCAAAATGTATAAGTACCTACTTGACTACTAGGGCATACTACTTTCCTTCTGCTATTTACAAGGAGCTTGCTTTACCGTTTGCAGATCCTTTTAAGAATATGTGGGTAGCAATCCGTAGTGGTACAGTCCGATAGTAGAGTTAGCATTATTACGAACTACTACATTTCAAGATATTTCAACTTTAAGCAGAAGAGAAAAAAAATGTTACTAACAACAGTGGAGATAAGAAGAGGAAAGATGTTTGGCCACTTGGTACGGCATGACAAATACGTGAAAGCATCTTAGAAGGAAAAATAGACGGGAAAAGAGGGAGAGGTAGACCAAGAAGAACATACATAGACCAAGTGAAAGAAAGGATTGACGTCATGTCGTAGTAAGAGGTTAAAAATATGGCTGAGGATAAAACAAGATGGAAAGTGCCCCATTGATAAAAGCTGCTCTTAAAAAAAAGAAGGGAAAATATCGTTTTATCATATTTATTGATAAGTAATTGGAAAATGCAAATATAATTGATGAGTAGGTAATCAGTTTTAATACAAAACTGAATAATAATAATGACAAAAACGTGATTACGATAAAAAATTGTTTTAGAACTCTATCACAATATGAATCCTCAATCAAAATTGTGATAGACCTCATCACAATTATTATCAACATTACGAAGTGTAAGTAAAAGAAAAGCCTAACTAAAGTTACCGCCGAACAACATTCTATCACGCTACATCTATTAAGGTTGAGATTACTAGGCACCAAAAGCTATATATAATATGTTAAAACAATATTCAGATATCAGTGTTGGCAACCCAACAGAATTATTTAGCAGGAATATTGGAGATTATAAATTGGCAAGACTCTCAATCGGGGTTATCTGCGTACGGTCAAAATATTGTCCCACTGTTGAGTGCAAATAAATGCCAAGTGGATTTTGGCGTTTTATCTTTACATCCAACTCAACAATAAGAAGTATTTTAATTTTTTTCGCAAATGTTCCGTTTTTTACGTTTTTTACTCTTAGATCGGCAGAAGATACATACCTCTGCATCTGTAGCCTGCGGGTGAGGCTACTGAGATTCCAGCCTTAATAAATCAAGTAATCGACCGTTAAAACTGAGCAAGAAAACAACTTATTATTCCTACACAGGTTGTGCCACAGAAATGTTCAAAGAACCTGATGTTGGAATTGAACAAAAACAGCAACATCAAAAGGTAAAAGGAAAAACTACTATCAAATATGTTTAAAGAAGATACAAGATAAAAAAATATTTAAATAAAATTAAAAATAAATCAAACAAGACTAAAAATTTGGTAAGCCTCTTGAAGACGGTAAGGTGCCCAAAATGCTGGCAGCATTGCCTCGTTGAATGGCAATGCTAATTTTTTAACCAAAATATGAGCCAGCATTTTGGTCACCCGTCGTCGCGTCAAATAGAAGCTTTGCCAAGTCCCTAAATATTTCGTGACTGCCTGGCCCCCATGGACCCCAAACGGCATATTATAACTAATAACTATCAAATTGAATAATTTATGCAAATGTAGGACCAATAATTTAACTATAAGCATTATCTATAAAGATAATGACTATTATAATCTCTATGATAATATTGATAATAAATAGATCATTAAACAACGTGCTTATATCTCGAATATAAACTTGCGTAGTTCAGTAGGCAAACAAAACTGTAAAGATTAAAATCTAACCAAATCTAAATTATTACCTAACACGTAAGTAAAAAATAAAAGCCTGAAAAAACCAAATCGAATCGTTGGAAACTTTGATAAATTAACTATTTTCTGGTCCAGAAATGACACTAAGTAATTAGCGAATCTTATGATAAATTTGGACGGGTCTGTAATGTTATAAGGAATTTCACTAAAAGGTGCGAGACTATAGGGAGGCGCTTACAAATTGAATGATTCAATAATTTATCATGTTTACGATTCAATTCGATTGCTTCAACCTAATTGAGTCGTGTAATTCTATCATTACCAAACTTTGTGTCACTCAGCCAAGTTATAAACAGGTAGATTTTAATCATACTCAACATAACACATTTAATTTGCAATTCTCGGAAAATATTCACGAAATATCGCGCTATCTATATCACAAAAGAGTCCGTGACCGACTACGATTATTCCGTAAGAAAAATACATATCTAGCGACGTAATTAAAACATTAAATCGTACGACCCAATCGTATTCTTCCTTTTACGTGCGATTATTAGGTCGCCAAGGTACTTGCCAGAAGCCTAATTTATTCGTGCCTTGAAGCGAACTCGCAGCGAAACGAATTCGTCGCGGTTAACCGTTGAATTCAAAACACAACACTTCCGTAATGTGACTTACGTAATTCAGAAACAATATAACAAAAACTTGCATACTTAATTCAGTTGAGTTTAGCGGGTTTCATTCAGAACTGCACAATACACTCGCGACGCGGATATGTCGAGAGACGCGCGTGCTATCGGCGCCAGAGTCGGTAGAGTACTGAAGCGGCGCGTCCTTCGACTTTCACTCCGAACGATAATACTGTATAACCCAACGATTTTCAATCGTAATGCTCAACTCCAGCTTTGTCTCGACATCCTGTGACTCCGACTGTAGCAGGGTAATGAAAAGCTTACAGTTGCTTGACGTTCGTACATCTAGGACTTCTAGGAGTCCTTTTGGTAGGCGCGGTGGCTTGCATAATCGCTGTTTACTCGACTTTTCCTACTCGATGCTTATCTAGATAGATGAGTTTGCCTTGTAGCGATGTCCTGTGTAGTTTATTAATTAAATAACCATCTGGCGCAGAGTGGAATTCACCATCAAGACCAACTACTTTTCTAAATATCTCGACTGCTTAGCTAGATCAATTTTCTGCTTCATTCACAGAAGTTCTGTTAGGTTTTTCTATTCTACAGTATATAAATTTTAATCTATTGGTAGACCTATTAGAACTATTTTTAGACTATATTTTTTTCTATTTCATTAATAACTGACACCTTTTTCCTAGTGTTTTCGATGACTCAGAAGTTGTGAACGACTGATTTACAATATCGTATCGTATACTATAATTATTATCATTTCAAAATTAAACAAACAACCTTGGCTGTTATTTGCTTAGCTGCAGATAGGTTTAGTGATGCTCTTGATAGTTTTAAAAACATGTCTCTATAATATAAAGAAACAATATTTTAGGCTTTCTAGGATTACGATTATGATCTTCGTATAGTTTGTTTTCTATAAAAAGTGCTTATTTATACAGAAAATACTAGACAACTAACATGGCATTAAATTTATTTTTTGAAGATTGCTCTACATCCCTAGAAGTAAATATTTTTTTGAATTAGTTTTTGAGTACAGTGAAATGATGAGATGGTTCACCATTAAAAAGATGTCGGACGATAAAAATCGGAAGTATCAATTTGACATTCGTACAGTTGGATAGTAGAGAGAAAGGCAAGTAAAATTTGATAGCCTACGACCAACAAAGGAGTAGGTATTTCCTATTTTTCACCACATGACATCTGGTGTTATTAAAATGCTATTACATTCTCATGTTGGTTTTTGTTTGGTTTATTGCATAGTGTTTAGAATTATCGACCTCAGTTGACATAATAATACTAGCTGCTAAAAAGTATCCTATGTCCTTCCCCAGGGCTTAAACTATCTCCGTAACAAATTTCATCAAGATCTGTTTAGCGATTTAACCGTAAAAAGGTAACAAATAAACAAACAGAGTTACCTCCGCATATACAATTTTAATAATATTAAGTTTGAATACATAACATTATTGTAAAAAACCTTTTCTAAAGCGCCATGTAGTGGTATAATTACCGATTTTTTAATGCAAGTAATTAGCTAGGTGCTCAAAATATCGTAAAATCATAGCGTTGCACATTACCATTTCGTAAAGTGGCGGAAGACAATTATTATTCATATAAAAAGTGTTTTAAAAATAAGTCCAAGGCGCGCATTTTGTCGAGAAAACTGTTGCTTTTCCCAAAAACGGCCAAATGTCACGAACGGAACCCGTCGAGGAGGTTTACAAGCGACTATTTTAATAAATTCTCGTTTGAAAGTACGGAGTTATACTTAGACCTTACACAGTGTGAGTTATATATTATATTAAATTACTCATTATCTATACATAAAAACTAATTGCGCCCCGCGGTATCACACGCGTTTTCCCGTTATCACGGAACCATTTTCCGGGATAAAAAGTAGCCTATGTTTTAGTTCAGGGTGTAAGCTATCTCTATTCCAAATTTCATCCAGATTCGTCTTGTAGTTTTTGCGTGAAAGAGTAACAAACATCCATACATCCATGCTTAGAAACTTTCACGTTTGGCGTCACGTCTATCATAAGTAAGTAGAGTTAGAAAGAAAAATGCTATGCTCGGAGTTTCTTCCAAGGATCGAATCAGAAATAAAGTGATCCGACAGAGAACCAAGGTAACCGACATAGCCTATAAGATGATCAGCAAGCTGAAGTGGCAGTGGGCTGGTCATATAAGCCGCAGAACTGATAACCGTTGGGGTAGACGTGTTCTGGAGTGGAGACCGCGACTTTGCAAGCGTAGGGTAGGACGTCCTGCGACAAGGTGGAGCGACGACTTGCGCCGAGTGGCTGGCGGTAGTTGGATGAGAAGAGCCGAAGTCGTGGCGTAGCGTGGTTTGGGAGAAGCTTATGTCCAGCAGTGGACTGAAATGGGCTGATTATGATAATAATGTGATGAAGTAGAGCTAGGTTTAATAAATATTTCGATCGTAGAACGGATCTGGCTGACTCCTTGACCGAACTTTCTGAATCGTGTCGCGTTCGTAAGTTGCTCACGATCGACGAAAGGTGAACGATCGGGAGTGTAAAAATAACGATAAGGACATCGTAAGTTTAATTGCACTGGACATTGCAGTTCGTTTTGTTAAGAGGACGACTTCGAGATTAAGCTGATACTATGGGGCTAATGTAATACAGTAGGGATTATTTTACGCGAACATTTTCGATACTCCCAGATCGACATGAGGTACCGCCCCCTCTCTGTCGCCTGCGGGGTGGGGCTGAGGATAGCAGAGCCTTAAACATTGCCGTTTGGTGTTGAGTAGAGGTCAAGGTTCGGTAATGAGGCTTGACGAGGTAGTGGTTGTTTACTGGTTCTTTTTGAAGTGACGTTGTAGGTCTTGGGTTCGAATCCTGCAATGACTTGAGCTTGCGGTGTTGGGAAACATCGGGAATCGGGATGGAACCATAACTATAGATGGTAGGGCATTTGTAGAGCTACTTATTACCCTCAAGAATCTGTTGCCGAGCACCAATTTGGAAAAAAAATGAGGTTTTCGCACTTCTTTTCTTGTATTCTTACTTGGACCACCAAACAGAAAAAAAAAGAAAAGGGCTATTCTTAAGAGCTTGCCTGGCTAGCTACGAATCTGTCGCCAAACAATTTGGGTGTCTTCAAATCAAGAATGAATAGGTATCTTAAAGGTAAGCATGCTCCATCATCGGCCATTTATTAACTTACCATCAGTTAAAACTGTGGCCAAATGCTTGGCTTTAGTAAATTAAAAAAAAAGCCCTTATCAGTGTGTTTTGGCAGCCTCAATTGACAGCCAGCCCTTAATGCCTTAATCTAGGCATATCGTTGAGCCTTTTTCAACCACATCATCGTATAACATCAGTTGGTTTTTGGTCAAACGCTACTTTGTAGAAAACAGAAGATATAAGATTCCAAAATAAGTTCTAAAAATGAAGAAAAATAATTTAAAAAAACACATAAATAATATTTTTAATTACTATTTAGAAACACTTTTATAGTAGTACTATACAATTTATTACTGCACTGGCCTAATTACTGATTGCTGATTTATTTAATTGAATTGATTTGATGCTTTTTGTGGGTATAATGTACCCGAAAGCCTCTAACGGCAAATAAATTGTTCAAATATTTTTTATAATATTGGTGTCGATTCGGTTTTGCATTCTCTAAAACTAAACTAAGTTTGACAGGTCTAAAAGTAATGACGTTTTAAAGTGATCACAATGTATCCTATTGAATAATTTTATTATAGAATTTTGAATTTTTTGGATGCAGTCCTCTTTTATTTCAGTGGTTCTAAAAAGACAGCAATACTAGTTTTAGAGAATGCAAAACCGAATCGACACCATTGAGTATCTTATATATCTAAGTACCTACTACTTTGTTATTGTTTAGTAGTTTTGGATAATCGAGGTGTTTACCTGAAGAAATATTAACTTTTTTAGTAAATTCCTTGGCCAGGCCTCAATTTAACAATTTCCGGTTTATTTGGATCTCCGTTTCCCCTCACAACATAAACTGTATTCAAGCCATCATCTTCGGTTCTCTTAAAATTATTAACTTTATTTGAGTAATTAAAGTTCTCTTTTTTAACGTAAAAATTGTGTTTATGATCAAATACGTATTCCTCATTATTAAACGTTGTAGTTTGATACTTATTATTATTGTGGTAGATATTTTGTCGATTATTATAATAATTCTGATTATTATCGTGGTTGTTATTAGGATTATAATCATAATTGTGGTATTTAGTTGCTTGGTATTTGTAATTGTTATTATTTGTATAAACATTTGGCTGATTATTATAATAGTTTTGATTATTCTGGCCGTTGTTATATGAATAAGTTGTAGTCTGATATCTGTTATTGTTTGTGTGTTGGTTGTTATGATAATAATTATTACTCTGTTCATTATATGAGTTAGTTGTAGTAACATATCTATTATTATTATTATTTGTATAAATGGGTTGTCTATTATTGTAGTAATTTTGATTGTTCTGATTCTCCGGAAAATGTAATCGTTTACCTTTTCTATTAAAATCTTTTTGATTATTGTAGGGCTGATCTTCAGAACCTTCTGGGAATTTTAAAGTTCTACTATCTCTAATACCGTAGCCATTGTTATTATCATTCTCAGATACATTTTCTGGAAAGAGCCATTTAGTTTTGACTTTGTCATAATCTTCAAAGCTATCGTCGGAAAGATTTAGTATAGGTTTGTTTTGTATACGTTTCTCTATTTTAGCATTGTTATCTCTAAATCTAATTCTATTACCTGAACCATAGTTATTATAATCGTAAGCATAGTTTGATGCTTGATTTTGATTACTATAGAGGCCTGGTCTATCATAAGGTCTAGGAGTTTGTAAGTCATAGTTTTGGCCTTGATTATCATAAGCACCTGGTCTTTGATTAGACAAACCAAGATTATTCACTTGATCATTAGGATAGAGCCCATAGTATTGGCCAGAGTTAGGATCATTGGGGTAGCCATAGTTTTGCTGCGCAGGATTGGGCTGATCAATACCGTAGTCTTGACCAAGGTGATTGTAGAACTGCTCAATATTCTGATTGGGAATTTGAGGTGCACTGAAGAATCTGAAGAAGCCTCCGTTATGGTTGTTTAAGTAATGGATCAGCTGCTCAGGGTCGGTGGGGCACTGAGGGTACGCATATCTGCATGTTCCGGTGTTTCCTTTAGATGTCATGCCGAGGAATACTGCACGGCCAAAGACAAAGAGTGGGGAGGTGCTGACACCGTTGTAGACGGACAGGAGACTGTGGAAAGAGACATCGTGATTGTTAAAGTAAGATAGAGATACTAGAAAGCAAAGTAAACAAAATACAAAGAACCAAATGAAAATTAGAAAATTTGGAGAACCAAGTTTAAGAGTGGCACAAACAATGTTAAAATATCTAACTCACGCCAGCAAAGGTTGTATTCCAGCTATAGATTGAAGGACTCCATTTCCGCTTAGGGCTCCGCCCCCGGCCGCTTCGCACAGCAACCGCGGCACGCACTGGTAGTCATCGTAGCGAGCGATGGACGTTAAGGCTTCGGTGATAGTTGATAGGGCTTCAGTGGCGAGCGATGGCCTCGGTCTTGGACGGCGGGGTCTCCCTGTGACAGAGAAATTATTCACAGCTGTAACATTTTTCCTTAACTAAGAACTGGTTAGGGATCTGTATGTCAAGAAGGACGACAGCAAATCTCTTTCAAAAAAAGCGTAAGTATTTGTTCTGGCCTGTTTATTGTAGATCTCCGATCCTAGTTAGGGGTCAGAGCCTGTTTATGTGATTGTGCGGGCATTATTATTATTATTATTTCTTTAGGTGTCAAAACAGTATAACTGTTTTTACTATGATTTTGCAGATTTAACTGGGCAGAATAGTTTATATGAAACCACATCAACATCATCATTATCAGCTGGAAGAAGCCATGAGCCTGCCCATTGCCATTTCAACGTGCAAATTCTAAGTGCAATGTCGGTGATTTTGCTTCTTCGGCGAATTTCTTCGTTATGGGTTTTATGACGCAAATCAATGATCAAACATTTTAACATTCAAAGATACTCACTATAAGGCTGAGCAGGATATCCCGGATTTCCATAAGGGTTTAGTCCGTATCCTCCTTGTATAGGCCCTTGGAACTCTGGTCTTCCCGGAGCCAGTCCATTACCATCAGCCCCTGGGTAGTACGGCAGTACTCCGTTCTTTGGCTTCCTTCTGCGTCTTCTCTTCCTCTTCTTTTTATTTTCCTGTTCAGCTACTGAACCGTAATCCGAACCTTGATTGGTTTCCGAATCTTCAAACTTCAACGGTCTATTTCCATTATTATTTTGGATGTAATTGTCAAGATTGGGATCATCCGAGTAGCTTTGACCGTCATCTTCAAATCGGAGCGGCCTTTTATCTCTTTTGAAGTCAATGAGACCATACTGTCCTGGGTCTTGATTGTTAGAGTCTTCTGCTGTGTCTGGTTGGTCTTCGAAGTTGACAAATCCATATCCTCGTTGGCGAGATTGTATTGTTGTGTTGGGTTTAAATATTTTTCTGAAAAATGAAATACTTACTTCGTTGATGTTTTGGATTTGTTTTTTTATTTTATCTATCCATCGAAACAAGCAGGTCGTGTAATCGATGGTAAGTGCCAAGCTCAACTAAAACAGCTGACAGCGTCAAAACATTGACTTTGCGTTTTAGTAGTCTCATACAATTTCTAAATCTTCAATCAATCTTGATATAATGGTAGGTACTTACGCCAGTAACTCAGCAGGATCGTAACTTGTATTGGTTTGATTTGACGTTACGGCTCCAATAATTGTTATTGTTTGTAACAATAATAGAATAAGCTGGTTAGCCATCTTCATGTCCACAGTATTCCTGAAAAACATAATGAGGTAATTATTTAAATTAATATTTAATTAATGATACATAAGTATGTACTTTTATAATTTCACGAAAAACTTGCAATTCAGATGAGAATAGAATAATGTGTCTTGTCTATTTCTTTTTATAGAATTGGTGCGAAATGTGTAAAACTAATTTTGTCTAATTCAGCATATAAAAAAGTGTTTTAAAAAGAACTGTTTCAATAAAGGCTTTTTTAACTTTTTGAAATTTGGTTTTTTAATTACAATTTCAGAGTTAAATGAATGAATGAATGGGAACGCCATTTTTTGCCAATAACTCGTAATAAGTTGGTTCTCAAGTCAACGCGTATTTATATTTTTATTTCGTTTTAAGAGCCCCATAAATTAATAACTAGGTAAATGGTGTGACCACCGAAATTGGGTTTAACTGTATATAGATCACCGTTTTATATCTCTTTTCATTCTTCGTACATACATTTTGTAAATACATACTTTAAATTAAAAAAAATCGTCCAAATTGGTCGGAAACAATGCACTGTTTAAATAACGGGCCTAAAATTCTTTGCAGTTTACATAAAAAGCTTTTCAGCTCGATAATTAACTAGGCCGACTCTCGCCCGGAATCGAACCTGCGTCTATGTCGAGTATGCGCTAATTGTCACTGTTTTGGGCAAACGGTACTAATGGATTCTCTCTTTGAAGTAGAGCGGAGCTTTTCGCACTTCTTTTCTTGTAACCATGCTTGATAGAACATTTTCTAGTTCACGTCTAGATAGCTATCACCCTCGAGTTAAGAATCTAGACAGATAGAAAAGACCTCCTGTAATACATTTTCCTTCTAAGTCAAAAGGGAGGGACTTTTGAGTCAGAAGGAAGGATAAGGTAAATTATGGAAGGAATCGGTCTTGGTAGGTAAGCTCAGAAGGAAAGTCAGGATTATTTCTCAGTCTATTACCCAGCACCAATCTGTGACCGGAAAACGTTCTGTAGGTAGGCCCCCACTAGGTGGACCGACGACATTGTAAGAGTCGCAGGGAGCCGATGGATGCAAATGGGTAATAGGATTGTGGCGTTCAAGGGGGAGGCCTATGATCAGCAGTGGACTTCTTCCGACTGATGATGATGATGATGACCTATCTGTGTGTCGGCGACCTCAACTCAAGTCACCTGATCTCCAGTGACAATGTGGTCGAAGATGGCACCACGCTACGCCTGGCCTGCGAACTGGTTCTAACTTGAAAGTCTCAAGAGAGGCTGCCAGAAACCACTGGTAGGTGCTTAGGGACAGATTTTCAACTTGAAGGTGTAAGCTAGCCAGGCGAGCACTAGAAATGCTTTACTACGAAGCATCGAAGCAAGATTTTACTAAATTCTAGTAACGCCTGATGAAATTTGACTACCATATCTTTGCTGCGCGTCGATGCTTACGTAGTAGGTAAGTTTTAACTTATTATATTGTAAGTTTTCACGCATTTTAATGTTTTATTAGTAATGAATATAACATTAACTATTTATGCATCTAAAATCATTAGCTAAACCTAAATCTAAAAAGCAGTATTTTAATAAATGAGCCTGCAGTAAAATCTTGAGATTTGATTACACCAGAAAAAACAAATATTTTGATTAAAATTCATTAAAACTTATTAGTAAGACATAATTTAAAACATTCTTATAAACTAACATTAACACAAAAATCACTGTTTGTTAGTCAGTTGACTTCTTTTAGTAAAAAAAAAAACAAAGAAGGAGGTTGTCAAATCGACGCGTAGGTGTAAATATTATCTTGTTTAATTACGATGAAACTTTGACGAAATGCGATAACTTTGATACTCAGTTATAGCATAAATAATACTTTTTTTTTTTGTTATGTTGTCACACGATTAGTGTATTTGCCAGTGTCAAGTATAAAATATTTCAAACTCAGAAGAGTTGAATCAAGTTTAAATGATGATGATGACGATGAGATGATGGGATGAGGATAGTGTTTAAGTAAAGTAGTGGCGCTTTATTTAAACTTTACACGGACTTTTTTGGAGCAACTCGAAAAGTCACTTTCACAACTTTATTTCAATTTCCCACACTCGTACACATTAACGAACACATAATGGTTAATAATCCACCAATATTACACATTATCAACTCGAAGAAACACAAGTTTTGGAAATAAAAACAAAATTTTCACGTTGACAATTCGATTGCCGCCAAAAAAGTCCATATAATACTTACTTACATATAACAGCGAAATACCAAAGGGACCGACACGCCAAAAACACTTATATTAATTTTATTACTAATAATATAAAACATATTTTCTTACCCCACCGAATCCTCTACACTAGCACAAACCCGCCGGAAGTCCACAACTAAATGTGTACAAAGCGGCGAAATTTCACCATTTCGCGTCGGTGGAGGAAAGTCGGGTGACATCATTGGGCTTAAAAGGACATTGAGTAGTGCTGAGTATGGTAGATCCTGTTACAATAATGTTTTGGAGCTGTTAGATAACCGCGGAGATTCATCTTGATACTAATCTAGCCGTCCCCCACGGTTTTACTCGCGTGGACTACAGTTTATCATGTGTTTATTTCTGTTGCCGCTATAACAACAAATACTCTTAATATAATCTTTTAAGTAAAGCTAATATGCATGCATCCCTTGGCGATGGCTATATATTTGCTCCGTTCGGGGTTGAAACTCTTGGTCCGTGGGGTCCTGCCGCTCTTATACTTTCCAAGCGCCCCGTTGACGCCACGGGTGACCAAAGGGCTGGCGCTTACCTCGGTCAACGAATCAGCCTAGCCATTCAAAGAGGTAATATCGCCAGTCTCTTGGGCACTCTACCTGCAGGCAGCGATCCAAATCAGGTTTTTTATTTGTAGATGTTTAGTTTTATATATATAGTTTAGTTTTTAGTATTTAGTTTAATTTTCTATCCAATTGTAGGTATATGTAGTTGTTTTGTCAAATTATATTTTTAACCTCATAATTATCACAGCAAATTTTCTTGAAGAAGTAAAGCTTATTATAAAATATCGGACTATTTAAATGACAAAAAAGCTTGGGATTGTAGTGAACTTGCTCCAATTCAATCAATTAGTAGTAAGATTAAAATTGTCAACGTGATCGCGTCCAAAAATTTACCTGCCGGGCATTTCTTGCCTGGAACAGGCGTAGCGTGGCGTGGCGTAGTTTTAAGATCACAATGTAGGATACATTGAATAAAAACTATTCATTTTGATTTTACTAAAAACAGAATAAAATAAATATTTTAATAATAACAATAATAATAATAAATCAATTTATTGCCATTAAAAAACACATACATTTTATAGAAAAATAAAAACACAGTGATAACATACAATATAATATAACGGCAAAAGGGGTAAAACTCAGCTTGTGCTGTGTTTGCATTTAAGGGGGCTTCCATACAACAGACTTGATTTATTTATCGGAACCCCTCGTGCGCGATCCCGACTCTAACCTGGCCGGTTTTTAACACTTTTTTTATTTCTTTAATGTAATTTTTTTATGAAACTTTAAATGTTGCACCAGAAGAGCTTACTTTAACGGTTTAAAAAAATTAGGTAAGTAGATGCAAGCAAACAAATTCCATATCAACTTGTACCTAATATCCACGCCTCAATAATCGGGCTAATGCGACCAAGGTAATTGAATTCAAAGCTTAATTTCAATTAACAATTACAACACCTAAGACAAAAAAAAAACTAGAACAAAGCTTCACATTGACCTTGCAGAACCGGTATTGCGTCACGGTAATCCGGCCGGTTACCGGTACTACCGATAACTGATTATTTGCATTGGGCAACACTATTGACAGTTTGACAGGGTGACAAGCGATTGGCCGGACAGAGGTGCTGGTGGCCGATTGGATTATTGAATGATTAATGATGGAGGGTTAAAATAAGAAAGGCAACGTTTATTGTTTCCATTTTGGCTGTCTTACGCCCGGAATTAATAATCGGCGGTTTTGGATCGATATGTCATGTCATAATATGACATTTCAGTAGTAATACGTCAAGCCCTAGTACCAAAATGACATATTTTATTTTTGACGTGACAACGTCTTATAATTCGATAGAGCCGGCTGCACGCACGAAAAAACATGACTCACGCGGCGCTACCTCGCTCTGCGGCGTTACCTCGCTCTGCGGCGTTACCTCGCTCTGAGGCGTTCCATGTAAGGCTTGAAGTGCAAGCGAGAGCGCGGAACGAGCGACAAAGAAGCACAATCGGCCAATCGACGTTGTCACGTTCAACTATCGTCAGTAAACCGACTTTACAGACAACCAATTTTTTTACTATTTACAGGGTAGCGTTCGACCACAAGTCACCTGATGTTAAGTGACGATGTGGTCGAAGGTGGCGCTACGCTACACTTGGACTGGGAACTGGCTCTCAAGTGAGGCTGCTGGAACACACCAATAGGCGCTTGGCGACAGATTCTTAACAAGAGGGTGGTAGCTAGCCAGGCGAGTACTAGAAAATACCCTACCACCAAGCTATGGTTTCATCACGATGTTTTCCTTCGCCGAAAGCTCAAGCTCATTGTAGGATTTGAACCCACGTCCTACGGATCGCAAACCGATGGCACTACCACTGAGCCAACATCGCTATAAATCGGCTATCGATCCAAAACCGCGGATAACAGATCAGGATGATAAGCGACCTGAGCGATGCGCTATCACCGAGTTCGAATCTTCTCGGTTCCGCGCTTATGACTTGAAAACGGTGAAGGAAAACATCGTGAGGAAACCGGCGTGTCCAACAACCACAACATTTAAGGGCATGCGACATCTACCAACCCGCACTGGGCCAGCGTGGTAGATTACGGCCCATACTCTATCTCTTAGAGAAGGCCAGAGTCCCAGCAGTGGGAACGTAAAGGCTGTTGATGATGATTCCTACTACCACCAAGCTATCAGGATGTTTTCTTTACCGGAAACTCACGGTCATTGCAGGATTCAAACTCAAGTCCTAAGAGTTGCAAACCGAAGTTATAACCACTGAGCTGTCATCGTTATTAAAATTTTTATAAGTGGGCTTCAGAACAGAGCACAGATCACTTACTTTGAAGTTATACTAGCAAATTGCCTTTGAAGACTTATTGGTAAATATTAGGTTGCTATTATTTTCCATGAGGCGTTTCATATGCCAGCAGTTTTATTTATATCACAGTTTGCTTGTTTGTTTTTAGTTATTAAATATTGTTAGTTGTTTTAAATATGTCGACACTTAACGTAATTTTTCGAGTGATAATAAATGTGGCGTGATCTGACAGCGGACGTTCTCCCCGATAACTCCAAGCCGACCTGCATCCTGACACTGATGCCTCTTAGCTGAGGTTCCAAACACTTCTGATATTTGTGGCAACTGGCACCGCAATTACTGTTAGTGCCTATATCAGAAGTGGGATCTGTTCTCCATTCCTACGTTATTATGTAACGTTATCAGGTGATAGTGCCGGAGTCGATGGGACCAAGCCGGTCAAATGGGTTTTCACAGTCTGTATGGAAATAATATGAACTTCCACGCAAGCGAAGCCGCGGCGCAGGTAGTAGTATATAAATACTTACCATGCAGACATTGAGCGTGTCAGACATCGTGAGGAAAGTGGCATGTCCAAGAACCACAAACATTCAAGGGCATGCGACATCCTCCAACCCGCACTGGGCCAGCGTGGTAGATAACGTCCCATACCTCTTTCTCTGAGAGAAGGCCGGAGTTCCAGCAGTGGGGTGTAATAGGCTGAGAATGATGATGATGATGATTTCTTACATTCAAACTTACAAACTTTACCTCTGTAATATTATTGTTTGGTACATTATAGATAACGATCGCAATAATGTTCTTGCAAAAAGAGCTGTAGAATTTGATATGGTTTTTTTAAACAAGTAAGGTTTTTATTTTGAGACGCCATTGTTCTGTGCGCAAATGTTAAATTCTGATGTCATCCCTAACATACTCTGCACTTTGAAAAAATCTGGAAAACTACAAAAGATTTCTTTCAGACAACTTTTTAAGGGGATATGCACGGTTAAAACGCAAAAATCCTTTGTATTAAGAGATGAATATAAAAACCTTTACACCAATTGAAAAAAAAAATAGTATTAAACATAAGTTCACTCAAGTTCAAGATTATCTAAACACAGTTTATCAAAAACCGTAAAATTCAAATAGCGCCTGTAAAAAAGTAAGTAACCATCCTACCTATATTTGTAATAAATTGTAAAAAAATTGAGAGAACTTTTCATCTTATACCCATTAAACTTATACGAAAAGAAAGATAATTTTATTTATTATGATGGTAGTTTTTTATTTTAACGATTTGCAAATGAAAACATAAAGTACGTCTATTCGGCGAAAGACGGCGTTCGTACATTGCTACTTATTTCATGGCGCGCCATAACGAGAGATAGAGAGGGAAATAGATGTCAAAGTGGAAACCGTATCAAACAGACAGAGATATCATATTAGTAGGGATTTCGTGGGTGTTAGAACAATATTCTAGGTACACCATACATCTTTGATAAATATCACAATAACTGTCAAAATATGTAGTGCATTTTGACAGTTAAAATATGTAGTGAATTTTGACAGTTATTGCGATATTTATCGAATGTGATAATATATCACGCCGCGAGAATTGGGCCCCTGTAATCTCTGTGGATGCTCTAAGATGTATGGTGTAGCTATAGAAAGCTAGCTATAGAAAGCTAGCAAAATTCACTACATATTTTAACTGTCAAACTGCACTACATATTTTGACAGTTATTGTGATATTTATCAAAGATGTATGGTGTACCTAGAATATTGTTCTAACACCCACGAAATCCCTACTAAGCAACAGTAAACAAACTAGAGAACTCATTAAGATGTAGAGACGTACGCGACGAGGTCCGGCCTCATGTCGGCGACATTGTATCTCAATGGTAACATTGAAATCACAATGTCCTGTCGACGCCGACATTAGCGCGAAGCTCAACCGGTTCATTCGGCGAAATGCTAATTTGTTTGTAACTAGCTGCGCCCCGCGGTTTCACCCGCGTGGGCTACAGTTTTCCTTGGGGGTAGAATTAGCGGATGCCTACGTCATAACATCTACCTGCATGCCAAATTTCAGCCTGATCTGTCCAGTGGTTTGGGTTGTGCGTTGATAGATCACTATGTCAGTCATTAATCAGTCAGTCACCTTTGAGTTATATACATTTAAAAAATTTCTAGATATTTGTCGCATGGCCTTGAATGTTTATATATATATATATATATACATAGATAGCTAGATAGATTAACTCCTTATTGGCACACCACAATACAAGGAAAATTAAAACTAGAACAACAATAAAACATATAAAGAAGACTTTTAAATGTACTTGCTTTTGGCCGCGACTTCGTACGCGTGGAATTTAGAATCAAACTATGTATATTTTTTTTTACAACAAAAACAAAACTTCCGGTAAAATAGAGCTTATTTTAGGTTTTTTTTTAAATATACTATTATACCACTTTCCCCCGATTTCTACGGAGACCTTTTTTGGGTTCGTATGTTAAGGTGATGGTATTGTTTTGTTTGTTTTTAGTCTAGTATATTTTAATGTCTTATTCAATTTGTTATTTTTTTATTATTTACAATTACAATTTATTATATATTAGCTTATTGTGCTACATGTATCGATAATTTTATAGTCAATTTTGAACAATGTAGAGGCTTTGTCTTAGATTGTAAGCTTTCAGATCATAATGTTATCAAACTTAGTATTGATAGTGATGGCGATAAGCAAAGTACTACAGTTAATAACTCTATTAAATTAACCAGAGTGATGTCTCATAGTAATTTTGATTACTTCCATTATCTGTTTGGAAAAGATTATACAAAGTTGAAAGATCAACTTCTGAACTGTTCGGATTCAAATACAAGAATGAACGTTTTACTAAACGCGATCATTTTTTACTATAATGTTGCTTTTCCGAAGGTAAAGAGTCAGAATCATAAAGTGTTTAAGAAATGGACTACAAAAGGTATTGAAACTTCTAAAGATAATTTAGTCAAACTAGAAATACTACAAGATTATCAACCAACAGACAAGAGACGAAATAAAATTAAAAAATATAAAAAATGTTTAAGAAAAGTCATGACTACAGCAAAAAAGCTACATTATGCTCACAGAATCAAATTTTCAGGGAATAAAATCAAAGAAACCTGGAAAATAATTGGTGAAAATGTTAAGCATAACAGAAAACCAAATTCCAAGGCAGCTTTAATGTGTATCAATGATAATGAAAAACGTAAAGTTACAGATCCCAAAATGATTGCTAACTTGTTTAACAATTTCTTTATAAACATAGCGCATAGACTGACTAATGACATAAACATTGACGCAGCAAAATGCTTAGATTATCTTAGTAAAATTAATAAACCTTTGACATCTATACAATTTCAATTTATCGACTACAAAGAATTGTGCAGTATCATTAAAAACATGAAATCAAAAGCGACATTAGATATTTATGACATCAGTACTCAGACTATTAGGAAATTACTTTTATATAATGATAACTTGACTGAACTGTTATTAGTTGTGATAAACAGTTGTTTGGAAGAGGGAATATTTCCTGAGGTACTTAAAGCGGGCCGCGTAGTTCCTCTGTTTAAAAAAGGTGATAACTGTGAACTCAGTAATTATAGACCTGTTTGCATACTACCCACAGTTTCTAAATTGTTAGAAACAATAATTAAGGACAAGATAATTAAATATTTTGAGCATAATAATTTATTTACATCGGCACAGTTCGGTTTCAGAAAGGGACGGTCAACAGAAATGGCCATAAGAAAGGTCATTTATTTTATTTTGGAGTCTTTGGATGATTCACATAAGTGCGCTAGCATCTTTTGCGACTTGTCGAAAGCATTTGATTGTTTGCGACATGATGTTCTACTTATGAAGTTGGAATATTATGGTTTTACAGGGATAGAACTAAATATGATGCGTACGTATCTATTAAACAGAAACCAAGTTGTAACAGTAAACGGAAGCAACTCTACTGTAGGTAATGTAGGTATCGGTGTACCCCAAGGTTCCATTCTGGGACCAGTTCTATTTTTAATCTACGTAAACGACCTTGTACACTGTCTGCCAGACTTTGCTTTTGTTAGCCTCTTTGCTGATGATACTCATTTAGGACTAAGAGACAAATGTAAAAGAAATTTAGAAGTAAAGATAGGGCATGCGCTAAATACGCTAAAACAATGGTTTGAATGTAACGGTATCATACTTAATGCAGATAAAAGCACTGTAATGCACTACCAGTCAAGAAAGGGAGGAGATCGTGACATATCAGTTAAAGAAAACGTGTTCCTGGGTTACACGATCGATTATACAATTAGTCACACAAACCACATCGAAAAATTGTGTAAAAAGTTGTGTAGCGCAAATTATGCTTTGTTTAAACTTAGGCCTCTTGTAACTGACAAAGTACTTGTATCGGTATATTACGCATACATACATTCTCTGATAAGCTATACAATAACTGTATGGGGAAATGCTGCAGAAATAAATGAAGTTTTAAAATGTCAAAAAAGGTCAATTCGAATTATAAATAGTTTACAAAAACGCACCTCAGCTAGACAATATTTCAAGAAAAACAGGATTATGACAGTCATATCACTATATATTTATAAAAGCCTAATAGAGATCCATAGTGACAAAATAAATATGGCAAAAAATATGGATACACATAATCGCAATTTAAGAAACAAAGATAAACTTTATCAACCGAAAACTAGACTAGTTAAGGTTCAAAAACAGGGAATATATAGCAAGATAGTAATGTACAACAAATTGCCTTCGTCAATAGCAGGATTAAGTTTAAATATTTTTAAGAGAAAAATAAAGTCATTCTTTGAAATGAATCCGTTCTACTCGTTGAATGAATTTATGACGATCCGTTTGGGTGAGAGTTCATTTTTGTTTGAGGACCAACAGTAGTAAATCGTTAACGTTATTTTGTGCATGTAATGTTCAATTAATTTTATTAATGTAATGTTCATTTATTATTATTATTATTTTTATGACGACTAATGAGAATGTTTACTTACCTATAATTATTATTTAATTCGAATATCATTGAGTAAATATTGTACAACTGACTTGCCTAGAATAACGACACATGTTATTATGGTTAATAAATGAATTGAATTGAATTGAATTGAATTGAATATTTTAGGTTAGACCTCTATGAATAATTCCAGGCAGTTGTTTTTGCGTGATGCATGTTCAAACATACATTCGAACCCCACGGTTTCAACCTCGTATCTATACGTCAAAATTAAAACTAGCTTTCCCTGTTCCAACTTCCAACCTTCTTGCAATTGCTTGACGACGATAGCCAGCCAAGCGCTCTATACCCATAGACATTTCCTACTTCTATGTCTACGCCACCAAGCTATGGTTTTATCACAATGTTTTCCTTAATCAATTTTGCAACCTAAGCAAAAAAGGAACATGTAACTAACCAGGTACTAATTTATAAACTTTGAAAACGTGCGTATTCTAATCTAATCGTTTAGGCATATCAATTTTTTTTATTTAAACAACTGGCCCCCTGCCAGGTGATTACACTCAGTTTTATTGACTAAAAAGGTTGAGGTCACGGATGAATCCGCAGCCTCCGGCTCTTACTTTGCGGATTTGATGTATCTACTTACCTAAACTCGGATTGGCACTCCCAGTTCTCATAAGATCTACTAGCTGTTCCCCGTGGTTTCACCCGCGTGGCCTACAGTTTATCCTTCTGTGCCAAATTTCATTTAGTTTAGGCGTGAAAGCGAAACAGACAGCGTTCCCTCGTCCGTTTTTTCGTCGGTTATAAAAGAGTAAAGTTCACTAATTTTCTCTACACCAACTCTCTTGTTAAAAAGTTAGTAATGTGACAACACATATGCTTAATTATGTATGTACATATGTATGTGTATGTAGTAACTGGAACATAAAAATATGCTGTCTGTTTAAATAAGGTAATACGTAAGATATGCTGTCTGTGGCAATAAATTGTATTTCTTTTAAAATATAAATTTGAAAATTGTTTTTATAATAATGACATATCCAATGAAAAATATTGTCACAAACGTTAATTTTAATATTTTAACGCCCGAATCATCACCATTATCATCAGCATATATTACGTTCCCGCAACTGCAACAGAGACCTTCTCTCAAGAGAGTACAGGTCATTATCTACCACACTGGCCCAGTACATTTTGATGCAGTGCAGTCCGCACACACAGTGACAAAATTCTTGTAAAAAGCATATTCTAATAAAAACTTAAAATACTTTCAAAATGTGGTACAAGCTCCCTCCCTCCATAAGTTTTTCTGCAGTCAAAATGCAGTCCTTCAAGGGCTTCAAGACGGGTAAAACGAGTTCTTCAGGGTCGGCAACGCCTCTAGCGTTGCAAATGTCCATAGGTGACGATACCGCTTACCATCAGGTGGGCCGCCTGCTTGTTATCACAAATAAAATACAATTTGAAGCGATGATGGCCCAGTGGTGTCGGAGGTCGTGGGTTTCAATTCTATAATGAGCTTGATTGAACTTGCGGTGAAGGAAAACATCGTGATGAAACCATAGCTTGGTGGTATAGGGCATTTTCTAATGCTCGCCTGGGTAGCTACCAACCTCCAGTTAAAAATCTGTCGCCAAACACCTATCAGTGTGTTCCGGCAGTCTCACTTGAGATCCCAGTCCAGGAGTAGCGTGGCGCTATCCTCGAACTCATCGTCACTTAACATCAGGTGAATTGTGGTCAAACACTACCCTAGCCTCACTTATTGAGCGCCAGTTCCAAACGTAGAGTGGTACCCATCTTCGATCAGATCCCAGTCCAGGAGTAGCGTGGCGCTATTCTCGACCACATCGTCACTTAACATCAGGTAACTTGTGGTCAAGCTCTAACGCCTTTATGTAATAGAGAAAAATAAAGTTAAATATGTATTTTGATTTGTTTTTGGACCTTAGTCACGATTAATATGTAAAAAACTGGTTTTATCGCGAAGCGCCTGATATTTATAAGCGTAGGTGCGTCACATGGTGTAGAATCTGTTATCCTCTCTCAGTATTTGTTTATCTCTCGTTGTACACACTTGTGCCACATTTTTTTAGTACTTAAACAATCTTATTGTGTTTGTTATTGTTACTATTAAGAACGGAAAATATTGGTAAGTGTTAAATAATTTTTGTGATATTACATTTTTGAGACAATTTTAATTAGACAAAAAAAAGTCTCATCTAAATGAGACCTTTTATAAAGTTGTATTTCACAACAACAACAAAAAATATATAGTAAGACTAAATTAATAAGCACTAGATTATCTAAAACTAAACATCTACAAATAAGAACCGGATTCAACATCATTCGATCATCATTACTGAATTAAGTTATTTCTGTACTAGGTATCATAATTTTTAAAAGAGAGAAAATTTGTTGTATGTTGCAGCTAATCTTTGAAACTACAGAACTGATTTTGAAAAATATTTCAAAGCTGCTTCATCCCTGAGTGTCATAAGTTATGGTTTATTGTAATAAAAGTCCTGTAGGAATCTTCACGAGGGAAGGTATTTAACTGAACTGTAGCATTCAAGCACCACATTGTAATTCGTAAAACCTGAAAATCTTACCTGTTATTATACATATTATCTAAGGTCATTTGATGCAGTCGGTATCTAGATAGCAGGCAGAGATGCGATTTATTTGAAATACTCCTATTTAAATGCAAATACAAAATGCAAAAAACCTATTTTGTATTTTGCATTTAAATGCCTTTTATGCATAAGGTGCCATGTTATTAAACGTTTTTGTTTGGCTCGGCATTGTATCTCTATTTCTCATGATAAATACATACCTAAAATAAATAAAAATATCTGAGATTTGGTCATAAGGTATTTTATTTTTTGAAAAAGTATTTGTAAAATACCTATTTAGCATTTGAAATAGTAAATCTGAAAAGTATTTTGCATTTTGTACTTAAATGATTTTTTTAAAACCATTTTGTACATCTCTGATAGCAGGATAACGTCTGTAGGGTCCGTTGGTAGTTTTATAAAAGTCAATACCTACTTGCCGACGAGAATAACTAACTCTTGTCTCAAGTATAGCAAATAAGTTAGGTACGCCTCGCTCGGAGTCTCACATACTACCTACTGTCCGTTTACTCTTTCGTCATGCTTTTAAGTTACCTACCATCCTCAACTTTGTATGAGTTCAACATAAAAGAAAACCTTCAAGTCATTAGACACACTTTATATTATGTAGGTGTATAACTGTATCAGTCATCATTAGCCTTTCACGTTCCCACCGCTGGGACTCTGGCCTTCTCTCGGAGAGAGAGTATGGGCCGTAATCTACCACGCGGGCCCAGTGCGGGTTGGTAGATGTCGCATGCCCTTGAATGTTGCAGTTCTTGGACATGCCGGTTTCCTCGCGATTTTTTCCTTCACCGTTTTGAGCGATGGCAAATCCGCACATAACTTATCGAGTCATAGGTGCGGGGCCGAGAGGATTCGATTTTGTACCTTTGTAAGGAAAATAAATGTATCATTTCATCTAATATTCTCTAGTTTTGGTCATTTTTATCCTAACCCGCTGAGAAGTTGCGTAATTTAATTCTGTACTTATGTATGTCGAATTGTACATACAACCACTAATAGGTACAGTGTTGCCATCAAATTACGCACCATTAACGTACAAACCTAATAGATCGACCATAACATTTGTCTATTTGGCATGACGAAGGTCACGGATTTGATTCCCGTCGTGAGAGACATATGACCTTATGGTCTTTTTAGGGTTCTCTGGCAAGGCTAGCTATATATGGGTGGAATGCGTGTCCAGCGATGATGGTTCAGTGGTTATATTGGCTTACGAACCGTAGGTTTTTTGTTCGAATCCTATAAGGAGCTTGAGATTTCGTTGAAGGAAAACATCGTGATGAAAGCATAGCTTGGTGGTAGGGCTTTTTCTGGAGCTTATCTGGCTAGCACTTGCTACCATCCTCAAGTTAAGAATCTGTCGCCAAACACCTATCAATGTGGTCTGGCTTTTCTTGCATGTTGTTTTGCCGGTGTCAGGAGGTTGGAACAGACGTAGCTAGTTTTAAGTTTGACATTTTAAAGTAGTTGAACATGTCATTTTTAATACGACTCAGATTCGTTTCTATAGGTACCTTATAATTTCTTAATTATTTACTACTTACAGGGTAGCGTTTGATCACACACAAGTCATCTGATGTTAAGTGACGTTGTGGTCAAAGGTGACATCACGCTTCACCTGGATTGGGAACTGGCTCAATATACCGATAGGTGGTTGGCAACAGATTCTTAACTTGAGGGTTGTAGCTTAATTGAAAAAAAGTACTAGAATATGCCCTACCACCAAGCTATGGTTTCATCACCATGTTTTCCTTCACCGAAAGCTCAAGCTCATTATAGGACGTCCTACAGATCGCAAGCCTATAAAAAAGTGTATAAAATAATATAATATATAATAATTATGGGTTTGATGGTACTAATTGTGAAAATAGAGCTTTGAGCAACAATTCTAGATACCAGTTTTTAACGCTAGGCTAACTGGTAGGCCTAGACCGGTCTTTAGTTAGGTTGCCTCAACAGCAGGTCCTAAATGAGAAATATGGTAATCAAAAGTAAGTCAAGTCAGAATCTGTTGCCAAGCACCTATCGGTGTGTTGCGGTAGCCCCAATTTATAACGATGATGGCTCAGTGGTAGTGACGTCGGCTTGCGATCCGTAGGACGTGGGTTCGAATCCTACAATGAGCTTGAGCTTTCGGTGAAGGAAAACATCGTGATGAAACCATAGCTTGGTGGTAGGGTATTTTCTAGTACTCGCCTGGCTAGCTACCACCCTCTTGTTAAGAATCTGTCGCCAAGCACCTATCGGTGTGTTCCGGCAGCCTCACTTGAGAGCCAGTTCCTAGTCCAAGTGTAGCGTGGCGCCATCTCCGACCACATCGTCACTTAACATCAGGTGACTTGTGGTCAAACGCACCCTGAAAATAGTAAAAAAAAAAAAGTTCCCAAAATAGGTGTAGCGTGGCGCCACCTTCGTGACTTGTGGTCAAAGGCTACCGTGCAAGAAGTTAAAATAACTAAGTATCTATGTATAGCATTTAGATGATTGCTGACCGCTGTTAAATTATTGCATTTTTTACCATGTTTCTTTTAGGTACCATAAGTGCAACTCAATGAAACAAACAATTTTGACCATACAGTTAGAAATTATGCCTCAATTGCATCGATCCAGTAATGCTTGTAAGGTGGCTTGGACGTGACCAATCACGCCATTGATTTACTTTCCTTGAGTCGATGATTCATCTCGCACGGTTTATCGACCGAGTAATCAACTTATTATGTAAAATAATATATACATACGACATGTATACCTAAATAAGTATGTACTGGTAACTCCGGCAAAATAAAAATAAAAAATAAGGTTGGAAAAAAAAATTCTCAAAATCATCGACATAATATTATATCGTTGATATTTTTTTCTCCAAAAAATGACGATTTATCGATATTTTTAACTAGATAATTATCGGTACTGTTTGAAAATACGCTATAGGTATATGTATCGATATGTTTTTTTAGTCACCCGTAACTAATAAAATTTTTGCATAAAACTACTTTGATTGTAACAAACTTACAATCCCTATAGTATTTGAAACATATTCAAATTGCTTCCTCGCTTCTTTTTGTAATAATACAAAGAAACATTTAAATGACAATGTGACTTTTCAGACATGTTCTGAAAGTATTTATCGTGGTGGCTACGACCATGCCTTACACATTATAATCGGTCTTTGAAAGTGGCAAACAACACCTGATCACCAATCGCTATAAGCGAACACCTGAAAAAATATGTTTATTTGTATAGATAGAAAGACAAACACTTAGAACTGACATGTTTGTTGCATTTGCATTGATAGATTGCAGAAGTCACTTGGCCATAGCGCTGGATCAATGTGAACCTGTATTTATTTTTCTGTTCACAGTTTATGAAGAACCGGAGATCGAAGGCAGAGTGAAAATGAAGGCTTCGGCGCAACGACGCGTTTTCGCAAAATAGTTTCGTAAAAATATTACTTAGTTCAAAAAGACAAAATAAAAACGTTATTAAGTTTGTAAATGTTAAGTTTATTAAACATAGCGTCGGTGCTATTCTAATCTGCCTAAATTTAACACTTAAAAGTGAATCAATTAAATTGAAATTTCCAAAAACGGCGAGTGATTAAACGAGCTCCAAGTTTGCACAGTGTTATAAAGTGGGTGTTTACAAATGTTTATTAGCCAGTCTTGCTAAAACCTTTGCTAAAACTTTATTGGTAAAGATTATGAAAGTGTGCCATTCAAAACGTAAATATGACACAATAACTTTCAATTGTATGACAAAGATACTTCTTATCAAGTTTAAATAATCAAGAACTGCACGATGGAAAACTAATTCCAAAAGAGTTATACGTTTATGCGTACATAAGCGGCCAATAAAGGAATCAGTAGCCCAGAATAAAGTAAGAATTTAATCAAAGCGTCAGAAGAGCAAACCCAACATGGTGTTACAAATAGAAACTCAAGTAGCCAGCGCTACTCCAAAAGACGACCCATTCGACCGCCTCCTAGGTCACTTCGGTCGCTGGCAACTCCTAGTCTACGGAACCATATCGCTCGTCAAACTCTCATCAGGATGGGTACAAATGGCCATTTTATTCCTCACACCGAACCTGACGTTCTGGTGTTCAAACATGACCATGGAATTTGTGACAGATGAAGGAGAAAATGGCGTAAATGCGACATATGTCAGTGTTTTGAACAACACGTGCTATGATGGCTGCCAGGAGTATGAATATGATGCTAGTCCGTTTGAGAACACCATCATTTCTGAGTGGGACCTGGTGTGCGAGAGGAGGTGGCTGGCCAGCTTCACTCAGATGGTTCTTCAATTGGGTGTGCTCCTTGGAAGCATCCTGTTTGGGTTCCTTTCTGATAGGTGAGTGGATCATTTGCAATCTTTGTTTTAGATCTTAACTAAGAAACCTACAATTAGTTCATACGTTCATAATTATATAGGCATAATATATTATTGGATAGTTTAAACTAACTAAAGATGGTCTAATGATAGTTCAAGATCCTTGATGTCTGGCAACGTGCCAAGAATATTTTTTTTTCAATTTTTTCAATATTTGACCTAGTATCTTAGCGCAGACAGTTTAGCTGGTTTTTATTACATTTTACAGGGTAGCGCTTGACCACAATTCAGTGACGATGTGGTCGAAGGTGGCGTCACGCTACACCTGGGTTGGGAACTGGCTTTCAAGCATACCTAACTAATACACTCAACATAGACATCGCCATACATTTCGCTCTCTAAGAACCTTATTTGAAAGATTTACTTGCATGGAGTGCTTCCAAAAAGGTTGAGTTTTTCGTAACTTATGTTAATTTGTACCTGAATAAAACTTAGGAGGCGGCCAATTTGGTCTTTGTCCGAAAGCCGCAGCAACTCGCGCTGGGCCACTGTCTCCATAATTATTAAAGTTGCAAAATTTTCGACTTTCCAATTCCATACTGCAGTCTTTTGCCAAAATTTACGAATATCGGTTCTGCAGTTACTCGTACTCATTGAGCGAACCAGTTTACGTATCGCAATTCAAGTACATACATATTTTAAACGAAAATAAAGATACCTACAGCTACTGGATAATCAAGGAACATCTTTAGTGCTTGAAAATGTATTTATCTCCGTTCACTGATCAAGATAAATTTGTTCGAAGGATTGTCGTCGATTTTCGACTTTCATTAATTAGAAAAAATTTGGTGCGTCTTGGAAACAACTTTAAACGTATATGACAAATTTGAAAAAACACACAAGACTCGTATTTTTTGTGAATGTTTGCCCTACATACGTACCTACGCGTACCTACCTAGCTAATCTCGCAGCTTCGTTCAAGGTTCCCGTACACTGTGCAGTTTTCTAAATAAACGTAGCCTCACTTCAAGCTTAATAGGGTTTCTTACAGGATAGCGTTTGACCACAAGTCACGGCTGGCGCCACTCTATACCTGGATTGAGAGCTGGTTCTCAAGTGGAGCTGCCGGAACACTCTGCTATTTACTTACTTAGGTACAGATTCTTAACTTGAGGCTAGACTAGCACTAGAAAATACTCTACCGCCAAGCTCTGGTTTCATCACAATGTTTACCTTCACGGAAAGTTATTAAATTAAATTAACCTACCACCTTTGTACAGTATGGTTTGCATTGCATAAATCTGAATCTGACCACCAATATTCTATTCTAGATACGGCCGCAAATACACCTTCCTATTTTCCATCACGAGCGTCATCGCCTTGGGTTTCGGGATCCCGTTCTCCCCCAACTACCTGATCTTCACGGTCCTGAGGTTCCTGCTGGGCATGTCCACCGCTGGCACCATGGTGGTCTCGTTCGTCATCGTCATGGAGACGGTGGGCGCCAGGTACCGCGGCGTGATCGGCTGTCTCTTCCAAATACCTTTCATTATTGGTACGTCGCAAGGACTTCAATTTAAGATCTTAAAGGGTTACGATGAGCGATGGTAGCTGAACCACGTGCGCTTCACAACGCGCCAACACCGAGTTCGAATCCTCTCGGCCTCGCACCTATGACTCAACAAGTTTTGTGTGGATTTACCATCGCTCAAAACGGTGATGGAAAACATCGTGAGGAAACCGGCATGTCTAAGAACCACAACATTCAAGGGCATGCGATGGTAGATACGCCCATACTCTTTCTCTGAGAGAAGGCCAGAGCCCCAGCAGTGGGAACATAAAGGCTGATGATGATGAAAGGGTTACGTTTGACTAAAAGTTTTCTGGTGTTAATGTTGTGTGACTGGATTGGCAGCTGGCTTTTGTGTGGTTGTCAGAAAACACTAATGGGTGCTTGAAGACAGTATGTCTATCTTCTTCTTTCGTTAGTCTAAAAAAACGCTCAACCTATTTGAAGAATTTTGAGTTTGCTGTAGTAATTTTGTAGGTCACATATAGTCAAACTTAATATTAGTGAGTGAGTGAGTTTGCTGTTTCTTGTTCCAATATGAAACTGTTCAACAGATTTGAGTGAATTAAGGAAAGGAAATTAAGGCCTTGGCTACTTTTTATTCCGGAACATTTTGGGATCATAGAAAAACCGCGGGTGTAACCATGGAGTGCAGCTAAATAGGTACCATGTCCCTTCCAGGGCACATGACCGTCCCCCTGTTCGCGTACTACTTCCGCAGCTGGGACCGGTACACCCTGGCGATGGCCATCCCTCCCCTCATCTACTTCGGTTACTTCTTCCTGCTGACCGAGTCTCCCCGCTGGCTGGTCTCCGTGGGCCGAGTGGATGAAGCCACCAGCATTGTGAAGAAAGCTGCGCTCATGTAAGTGGTTCAGAATCCGTCATCATCATCATCATCATTCTGTATCAGTCCAATGCTGGACATAGGCTCTCCCAAGGTACGCCACTGAGCCCGGCGTCATGAAAAACAATCATTCAACCGAACCGGAAAAGAATCGTCGCTCACCTGCATACATAAACTAAAATTAAACTAACTGAGATGGCGCAGCGAACCAAAGTGTTGGCCTCCGAAAACAAAAGATGCAACTTCGGTCTGTCCTGCGCCACCTCCCGCCAGTCTTCCACCTGGAGTGAGCGCAAATCCTTTATGACTCCGTCGTCTCTCGTTCGTGACCTACATACTAATTATTAATTTAATTAATAATTTTTGAGTTTGTAACGGTCATTAACATCACGAGTAAACAAATTGATAACATTACATTGATGGAATCCAGAGTAGTGATAAAAGTAAGTTAAGTCAGTCTATCATTATCTAACCCCTTGTCACAGTAAGTTTTAAAACATTTTTGTCTCCATACAAAGATGTAGGAAGATTTCCCATTGCGATAAGATTCTCAACTGTTTGTTGATAAGATTATAGTTTATCAGATTCTAATATAAGTAAACTGGGTCTTGCTTTGTTTTGACGCTACTGATAATAATAATCGTTGTATAGGAATCAAGTTTACGCACTCTTGGATCTTCTATACTTTTTTAAAACACTTTTATTAGCTTGACTTGTAACTAACTAACTAATTTATATTATGTATACATTTTGTCATAACAGTAGCTAAGTATGGCGACAGTAGATTAAGAGGTAAGGTTCTGTTTATTTGAAGATACTTTGGTTAACACGAGCGGAGCCGCGGGTACAGCTATGTAGTTTTGTATATTTGATTACTTCTTTTTAATAGGAATTTTATTTTATTATTAATGGAAAAAACAGTTACTTATGATAAATGGATAGGTATCTACATAAATAATGAACAGTTATTCTGTTCTAGAAAATTAATTTATGTCTGATTCACGAACGACATTAATTATAAAATATTTTACGCTAAGAAGTGGGTAAGTCTAAGTACCTACTATTAGAATTAGTGCGTGTAGCCTATGCAAATTAAACACACCTAAATTAATTTATAAACTATATCTAAGGCTGCGACCATATTGGGGCAAGTGCGAGCGGTGCGCCAGCATTTTGAAGCAATGATGACTCAGTGGTAGTGACATCGAATCCTACAATAAGCTTAAGTGTGAAGGAATACATCGTGATGAAGCTACATATATAGCTTGCCAGTATTAAGTTAAGAAATCTGTCGCCAAGCACCTATTAAGTGTGTTCCGGTAGCCCCTTTGAGAGCCAGTACCCAATCCAGGTGTAACACCACCTTCGACCACATCGTCACTTAACATCATACATACCTATTAAGAAGTCATCATCATCATCATCATAACCAGCCCATTTCAGTCCACTGCACTCTCCCAAAGCACGCCACTGAGCCCGATCTTCGGACCCTCTAATCCAACCGCTGTGCTGTCAACCACTTGCCGGCCACTTGCTCCACATAGCCGGAGGGCGTCCTACCCTACGTTTGAGTACGAGATACGGTCTCCACTCAAGAACACGTCTACCCCAACGGTTATCAGTTCTTCGGCTAATATGTCCAGCCCATTGCCACATCAGCTTGCTAATCCTATACTAAAAAGTAAAGTTATTAGTTATTAGTTTTCGTCATTTCCGTGCGAGCAGCGCGTGTGTATGTGTATCTCGCTCGCCGCTCGCTCGCGCCCATGTGGACGGACTACGGACCTTAATAAAACAAACTATTTGGCAATTGGCCGCTAGTTCTGAATTCAATTCAATTCAATTTATTTATTTATTCAATAGGATACATTGTGATCACTTTAAAACGTCAAACTTAAAACTAGCTACGCCTGTTCCAACCTCCTTACGCCGGCAAAAGAACAGGCAAGAAACGCCCGGCAGGTAATTTTTTTGGCGCGATCACATTGACAATTTTATTCTTATTACTAATTGATTGAATTGGAGCAAGTTCACTAAAATCCCAAGCTTTTTTTGTCATCTAATGGTCCGATATTTTTTAATTAGCTTTACTAATAAGATTTCTCTTGTTTGGTTGTACACATTGGGATATGGGAACATGAATATTAATGAGTTGCGGGATCACAACCAAAGCAGACCAGACCCCACAAGCAGCACCCGTTCACGAGTTGACGCATGTGCCAGCCATCGCTCTCCTCGACCATATGAGAGGGAAGAGGGAAGTTACCTATTTCTTCATAACTAAAGGGTAAAGGTGCATCCTGGTTCACACAACAAAACCGAAATGTCTTAGAATACGAGTTATTTTTTACTGCTATATTAATTTATAACGAGCTAGTTTAAATTAGCAAAGCTACTTCCTGGTTCCTTTAAATAAAAAAAAATCAAATAAAAATTTCAGTATTGATGCGTTGCGCCCCGCGATTTTCCGCGATAAAATGTAGCCCATGTGTTAATCCAGGGTATAAGTTATCTCCATTCCAAATTTCATCAAAATCGGTTTAGTAGTCACGGTGATACGTGGTAACAAACATTCACACACACACAAACTTTCGCATTTATAATATTGTAGAAGTAGGTATTTTTTATTTTTTTATTACACTTTCCAAAGGACAGTGCGGTGTTCATAAATTGCCCTCCGATATTTTATAATCAATTCGAGATTCTTCAGACATCATGCGAATCATCATCATCATCTCAAAAGTGTCGACTGCCAGAAGCACTATACCCTAACTAGGATTCCCTGCATCTAGAGTACCTATTACTAAGATACTACGCGGATCGGGGATCCACAACACCCAGACTCAGAACAACAATTCTTAAAATCATCGTTTTGCGTTGTTTTATGGCCCCAATAAAAAATTTCTCATTTATCTTCCATGTACGGTCAACGAGAAAAGTAGCTGAACAATAACACATTTTCCGTCTACTTTCATCATTTTTTTTTTTGGCCGCATCACCACTTTTCATTAGGTGCGTTGTGTTATGGTCAAACGCTGCTTTGAAAGTTGTAAAAAAAAACCAAAGATTGGAAAATCGGGTATGATTAGTAACTTTTGTCGTTGACTGTACAAACAGTGATCAGTTACAGATATATTATATGTATGGATGTATAGATTTTTGTAGGTAAGTAGTAGTAACTGTTCAGTTATTTCACCGTTATGCGACAACAATTGATGTTATCTTGCGGTTAACCCACTTATTTCATTACCACTGTTGTCGGCAATATTGTCATTAATAACATAGGCGTCTGTCTTCTGCTATGCGGATGTTAGCATTTTGCCAACGAATACCCTACTTGGGTCTCATCGTAAGCGACAGAGGAGATACCAAAATTGTCAATGTGATCGCAGCGAAAAAATTACCTTGGGTTTCTTGCCTGTTCTTTTGCTGGCGTATACCGCAGTGCACTCCGTAAGGAGGTTGGAACAGGCGTTGCCAGTTTTAGGTTTAAACGTTTTAAAGTGATCACAAATGCTTTATCCTAATTCTACTAATATTATAAATGCGAAAGTTTGTGTGTGTGTGTGTGAATGTTTGTTCCCATGTACCACCGTTAACTACTAAACCGATTTTGAAGAGATTTAGAATGGAGATAGCACTTTTATCCCGAAAAAAGATTCCTGCGGGATAACGGGAAGACGCGGGTGAAACCGCGGGGTGCAACTAGTAGGGGTAAAATTGAAAATGTGGCGCTACGGAGCGTTTTTGTTCTTTTGCCGGCGTAAGGTCATTGAAACTGGCGTAGCTAGTTTTAAGTTTGACTTTTTAAAGTGATCCTATTGAATGAATAAGAATTGACATTGACTTTGAACGCTAACCCCATTGCAGAAACAACCTGCCCACCTCCAAGATCGAGGAGACTCTCCGAGCGCTGGCCGCTGAGATAGCCGCCTCATCTTCTCCGAAGGAGAAGCCGAACTACTCCGATCTGTTCTGCAGCTCCCTCCGGCTGAAGACCGCGTGCTGCTGCGTCCTCTGGCTGGTCACTGGAGTCACCTTCTTTGGGTTCAACCAGTACATCAGTCAGACTAGTCCTGACCCGTTTGTTAGCGTGGCGGTGGCTGGGGCTATACAGGTATCTACCAACTCATTTACTAATCCTACTTATATTAAAACATGAACATTTGTAAGCATAGATGTTTGTTACTCTTTCACGCAAAAACTACTGAACGTATTTGAGTGAAATTAAGAATGGAGATAGCTTACATCCTGGATTGAAACATAGACTAATTTTTATCCCGGAAAACGGTGAGATAACGGGAAGAAGCGGGTGAAACCGCGGGGCGCAGCTAACACCCTACTAATATTATTATGGACGTGAAAGTTTGTGAGTATGGATGTATGGATGTTTGTAACTCTTTCACGCAAAAACTACTTAACGGATCTAGTTGAAATTTGGTAGGTATGTTTAAACCCTGGGGAAGGAAAACATATGAACATATAAATTACTTTCTATTGCGATTTTTCAAAGGAAAAATACTAGCATATAGCGATGATGGCTCAGTGGTAGTGAGGTTGGCTTGCGATCCGCGGGACGTGGGTTCGAATCCTACAATGAGCTTGAGCTTTCGGTAAAGGAAAACATCGTGATGAAACTATAGCTTGGTGGTAGGGTATTTTCTAGTACTCGCCTGGCTAGCTACCACCCTCTTGTTAAGAATCTGTCGCCAAGCACCTATCGGTGTGTTCCGGCAGCCTCACTTGAGAGCCAGTTCCCAGTCCAGGTGTAGCGTGGCGCCATCTTCGACCACATCGTCACTTAACATCAGGTGACTTGTGGTCAAATGCTACCCTGTAATTAGTAAAAAAAAAAAAAGCATAACCAAAGACAATAACACCTTTTTGCCTTTTCCAGATACCCTCAAACTTCCTAGCTATGTGGCTGATCTCTCACTTCGGCCGGAAGATCACGACCGTCACATTCCTCGCCCTGGGCGGGCTCTGCATCATCGCTCTGGGCTGCTTGCCCAGCATCTTCTCTCTCACCCTCATCCTCGGCTCCCTAGGAGTCAGCTGCGCTTCAATAGTCGCTACCACAATCTACATCTACACCTCGGAACTGTACCCAACAGTGGTCAGAAACATGGGCTTGGGAGTGTGTTCTATGTTTATGAGAGTAGGGTCGATGTTGGCGCCGTTTATTTCGAATTTGTCACTGACAGTTCCATGGCTGCCAACCGTCGTATTCGGTTTGGCGCCAATCGGGGCTGCTCTAGTTTGTCTATGCTTGCCGGAAACAAAGGGACGGACTTTGCCGGATAGCATAAAGGACGTGGAAAGTAAAACAAGTTAGATCGAAATCAAGTACTTATTTCTTTAGCTTTATTGACACAGCCATTTGATGGTATTAATAAGAAATAATCGTTGTAATTTAATTCTAGTACAATATGTTTGACATTTTAAATTGTTAAGTTGTCTAATTTTAAAATAGAGTAATAAGTAATTAATGGTACAATAATAATTACTATTTGATATTAATAATGTAGGCACTTAGTATTTTCAGTAATAAAATTCAAGGAAATCAATGTTTGCTGTGATGATGCAAGATAATTGTGATATTTGTAAATTAAAATCTTCCACTTCATAAACGTGAAGATAAAAGCTAGTAGCAAGGCTATCAATTGCTTTACTTTTTACCTATTAGATGACTCGTACCTTTGACAAAATGTATTTTTATTTTTCCTGTCACGTCGACCCCTTCACAATATTTTTTTTTTGTTTTGTTATGGCGTCACGCGATTAGTGTATTTGCCAGTGTCACGTATAAAATATTTCAAACTCAGAGAGTTGAATCAAGTTTAAATGATGATGAGATGATGGAATGAGGATAGTGTTTAGTAAAGTAGTGGCACTTTACTTAAACTTTACACGGACTTTTTGGAGCAACTAGAAAAGTCACTTTCACAACTTTATATCAATTTCCCACACACGTACACATTAACGAACACATAATGGTTAACAATCCACCAATATTACACATTATCACTCGAAGAAACAAGTTTTGGAAATAAAAACAAAATTTTCACGTTGACAAATAGATTGCCGCTAAAAAAGTCCACAATATTTAAACTAAGACATAGTACAAAAAAAAACTATTGTGTAAAGAGGTTGCCTATAGGTAGCCCAAGATGTGGCTTTCAAGCTCCTTAATATTGTCTAGTTGGTTTGTATTATGGCATTCAAAAAACTCTTTTCTCAAACATGCTTGGAAATAAGAGCATTGTTTTGTCAACCTTCTTCGAGATAAATCGAACTTGCTGCACTGCCCAAATAAGTTTATGTGAGCAGCGGCCGGCAAAAGTTGTATGAAAACTCATATCTGTCGTGTTAAGCGGCCAAATAAATTACATGTTAATATCTGTCGTGTTAAGCGGCCAAATAAATTACATGTTAATATCTGTCGTGTTATTTAAAAATGGAACGATTTTTACTCCGAAACATGGTAACCAAGGAGGTAACATATCAAAAGTTTTATTTAAATTCCGAACCGAATTACACATAGAAACCTGTTTGTTGAAAAAAAACCAATGATCACTTTAACGCGGGAAAGATTTTCGTTGTTCGATGTGCGTCATTGGTGTTGAAAAGTAATTGTATTTGACAAAATGAGTTCAAGTGAAGACAATGAGTGGAGTGTGATGAACTTACTTTAGCGCCACCTGAAATTCAAGAGGCGGCAAGAGCCGTAATAGAAAACTTATTACTGCCAAAGTCGAAAGAAAAAAGTTCTGCCCAGGTACTACATGGATTAAATTTCCGCGCATTATTTGAGAAGAGTACTTATAAATCTAGCCACGGAGTAATTGAGAAGCGATTAATAAGAAATGGAGAGTGTCTTGACTGGATGACTCTTATCTATGGAATGTTATGCGTTTTGGGCTAAATCTGTGCTAATCTGTACAGATTTAGCCCAGGAGCTATAGTAGAGTAGTAAGACTAGTAATAGTAAGAGCGTGTATATGGGGGACGGCGCGTACGCAGTCCCCACTACCAAAAATAACGCGTCCGAGTTATCCACATTAGGGATAATCGCAGAGGTCAACCCTTCCGCAGTGCAATGGAAGAGCCTCGCTCTGGGGGAACCGCCATCTTGATCACGGTATCCCCTACGCCAGGTAAGTATGAATTAACAACCGCGCACGGCTCAGGATCCGTCAATCCGGAGAATCTTGTCACCGCGATTCAGGAAAGCGACGCGGATTTACTAACGCCATCTAGTTTGTATTAGCGTAACTTTAAAATAGCGCCATCTAGTTTGTATTAGCGTAAATTTAAAAAAGCGCCATCTAGTTTGTTTAAGCGTAACTTTAAAATAGCGCTATCTAGTTTGTATTAGCGTAACTTTAAAATAGCGCCATCTAGTTTGTTTTATCGTAACTTTAAAATAGCGCCATCTAGTTTGTATTAGCGTAACTTTAAAATACCGCCGTCTAGTTTGTTTTTGCAACGCACTGGCCTTGTGATGGTGGCGCTGTCATCGAGTTTCGCTTCTCGCATTTATTTATTTTGGCTGTCACTAAAATATCGGATTGAATGCCAAACAAGAAGGTTGAATGCAATGAAATGTACTTGTAATGCAAAAAGAGACGCATTGAAGAATGTTTTGTAAAGTTGTATATTGACATTTGTCTTCTATTAATTTGTTCGCTAAAAGTTAATCAGGGTAAGTTCCAATTGAAGTAACTTCAGACCTCACCTGTGAATCACAAATAATTAATATTATGAACGTTAGTTTCACACCGGGCCAAATAAACTCCGTGGCATTGTATAATTTTTGATTTGCTTGTATCTACTGTCAGAAGTGCAATTCGCAAATGCACAATGTTTAGTAGGCATGATCATTTATTTTTAAGTACTTATTAGTTTTTTACATTTAGTTTATTTATTGCAATAATAAGATATGCTTTTAATTGCGTTTAACGTTGCTGTGAAGGAAATGAAAACAGGTGTACCGCCTACTAGTGCTGCCTCTGGTGGATCTTTTTTAAATCTTCAGAGAAAACCAGCTACAGTAGCTGAGCGTTGATGACTCAGTGGTAATGACGTCGACTTTGTTCTTGACGTTCGAATCCTGCGATGAGCTTGACTTTCGAAGGGAAACATCGTGATGAAATCGCATATTTTACACTTATGGTTCTAAACATTATTGTCAGCTTACTATAAAAAAACATCAATAAAACTAAAACGTCAAATCAACATTCTATAGCATTTTAAACTCTAACAACACTTTGATTCAAAGCATTGAATCACGTACACCACTATAAATGTTGATTTAAAGTATGGAATAACACATAATTTTAATATTATTATCAAAACACCATTAAATCTAACCTAAGTTGATCCAAAGCATTGAATCACGCATAGATACTAGGCACGACAATTTCTACAAACTATCGTAGATAGTCTTGAGTTTAACACTAAAAAAAGTCTAACAACGTCATTTCGTCAATCAGCTCCAGAGATTCCCAAAGCGTAAGGCTCTTTTGTCGCCGTTCGTAGGTAGTAGTCGCCGCGGAGGCTGGAATAAAAAATCTTAATAAACAAGTGGTATTTTTCAATATATATTTTGTATCTTATTTTTAGTGACAGGGTAGCGTGTGACCGCACGTCACCTGATGTTAAGCTACGATCTGGTCAAAGATGGCGCCACGCTACATCTGGATTGAGACTGGCTCTCAAGTGAGACTACCGGAACACACCGATAGGTGCTTGGCGAGAGATTCTTAACTTAAGGGCGGCGAGCACTAGAAAATGCCCTACCACCAAACTAGGGTTTCATCACGATGTTTTCCTTCACCGAAAGTTCAAGCTCATTGTAGAATTCGAATCTGTGACCGCAAGCTGACGTCACTACCACCTATCGCTATATTTACCTAGGAGTCGCTCTCAAGCCCATAACCGCCAGCGGTGCGGGCTCGCAGTCCCTCCTCAAGAAGGTGTCATAGCTGTCACACCTCCTGGCGAGGAACTCTCCTCCCATCACCGACTCCGCCCAGAACGCCCACGAGCGCCAGTGGCTGCAGAAATCTGGGGAATGACCATTTTATATCATTTGAATACATCAATTCAATTCATCAATCAATGAGGTGATCCGTCAGAGAACTAAGGTCACCGACATAGCTCATAGAACTAGCAAGCTGAAGTGGTAGGCTGGTCATATAAGCCGCAGAACTGAAAACCGTTGGGGTAGACGTGTTCTCGAGTGGAGACCGCGACTTGGCAAACGTAGTGTAGGACGTCCTGCGACTAGGTGGAGCGACGACTTGCGCCGAGTGGCTGCCAGTAGTTGGATGAGAAGAGCCGAAGACCGGGCTCAGTGGCGTACCTTGGGAGAGGCCTATGTCCAGCAGTGGACTGATACAGGCTGCTGATGATGATGATGAAATCAATTTCTTATCACATCATCGCATGATCCATAGTGACCTACCCTCAACAGTAAGTGGTACAGTGGCAGTGAGACAGCCCGGCTGTTTGGCACCCCCCTCGTTGGGCCAGAAGTCCGCGTGCCCCGTGCGCGAGGGGGTGCCGTACCCCCCGCCGTCCGTGTGGATGATGTCCACAAACAGCGCGTCAGCCTTTCTGATGGGCTGCCCGAAGAACGGAGGGTAGAACCCGGGGTAGGCCGGGTCTAAGCCTGTTAGTCTGGAAGATGGAAATATTATAGTGAATATAGTCAAAGTCAAAAAATATATATTCAATAGGGTACATTGTGATCACTTTAAAACGTCAAACTTAAGACTAGCTACGCCCGTTCCAACCTCCATACGCCGGCAAAAGGACAGGCAAAATTGCGATAGACAGTTTTCTTTTTATCCGACTTCAAGAAAGGTTCTTGATTCGACTGTACATCACTGTACTTATTTCTTTTTTTCTGTTTGTTACCTCAGAACTTTCAACTGGGTGAGCCGATTTTGATGATTCTTTTTTATTTGAAGCTGGTGCTTCCCGTCCCATTTCAATTTGGTCCAGTTCTGACAATGGCATCCATGAGAGAACCTTTGAAGTCGGGTTTTTTTTATTTTTTTTTTATTTATTAATATTTTTGCGTCATATTACCTAGGTATCCTAAGCCCCCTTCTTGCCAGATATCGTGCAGCATACGCCATGACATGGGCCCCCATGGAGTGCCCCACTAAGTGCATGTTGGTGACGGGTAGCCCTCGCTTGACCAGTCTAGCTAGAGCTGCACCAGTCTCTTTGCCTATCTGAAATTACACAGGCAAGAATTTGAGCAGGTTCAATTTCGAAGACAGTTGAAACTTTGACATCAGACTATTACTTTCCCACTGCTGGGATACATGCCTTCTCTCAGAGAGAGAGCGAGAGAGTATGGTTCAAACATTTTAATTTTAATTTTGGGTAGAAACTGGGTCCATGGGGGCCAGGCAGTCACGAAATATTTAGGGACTTGGCAAAGCTTCTATTTGACGCGACAGGTGACCAAAATGCTGGCTCATATTGTGGTAAAAAAATTAGCATTGCCATTTCAACGAGGCAATGCTGCCAGCATTTTGGGCACCTTACCGTCTTCTGGAGGCTTACCAAATTTTTAGTGTATTTGATTTATTTTTAATTTAATACTGATATGACGTTTTCTAAGAATTAGGCCTGATCCTTTTTCCGATCTTGGTCTGTCCCATCCCCTTAATACAAAAAACAAAACAACTCAAATAACGAACCAGTCACAATGAAATAGATCTGTAACTTAGTTTTATTAAATTGTTTAAAATATTTTTCTACAATGAAGTTAGAAAATTTGCAAAAGTATAATGCATAGGTAACTAATAGATATAAGGTATCCTACTAATATTATAAAGGCGAAAATTTGTGAGTATGTTTGTATGTTTGTTGCTCTTTCACGCAAAAACTACTGAATGGATTTGAGGAAAATTAGGAATGGAGATAGCTTATATCCAGGATTAACACATAGGCTACTTTTTATTCCGGAAAAGGGTTCCTGCGGGATAGCGGGGAGACGCGGGTGAAATCGCGGGGCGCAGTTAGTAACTAATATAATTATATGGTAATTAAGTCAAGTTAATTAATAATTACTTTATATTTTTAGTGTGTAATAAAAGCGTTTGTTTCACAAGGTTTATTTTTATTTTTTTGGTTTTCATTTTATTTTAGCCCTTACCGTAGGTAAGTCCAAAGCCACAGTGATGTAATTGCCAAAGGCAAGGTTAGCCCAGTCCAGCATCAGAACGTTGTACTGTCCATTGTGATGGTAAGCGCGCACCACCGTCTGCACACTCTTGTCCGTAGTCAGCTCTACATATCTGCAAGGTACATTTTTTTGATTTTATGGGGCTGTCGTAGCTAGCCTAGGGCGATTGTGGCCGAACGGCAACGCGTGGGCTTTACAAGACGCCAATTTTGAGTTCGAATCCTATAACATAATCAAATATGTGAAGATTTGCCATCGCTCAAAATGGTGAATGAAAAACATCGCGAGGAACCCAGAATGTCCAAGAACCACGACATTTATATATTTACTTTATTTTCTAATAAGAAGGCCAACAGCTTATATATATAGGTACATGCATGAAATCTTCTTCTTCTCTTATAAATAAACTAGCTGCGCCTCGCAGTTTCACCCGCGTCTTCCCGTTATCCCGTAGGAACCAACCGGGATAAAAAGTATCCTATGTCCGTTTCCTGGTCCTAAGCTACCTCCCCACCAATTTTCAGCCAAATCGGTTCAGCCGTTTTTGAGTTATAAGTAGTGTAACTAACACGACTTTCTTTTATAAATATAGATATAGATATCAATTGCTGTTCGTTAGTCTCGCTAAAACTCGAGAATGGCTGGACCGATTTGTATAATTTTGATCTGGAAATAATTTTGGAAGTTCGGGGAAGGTTTAAAAGGTGACGGCTTGTTTATTACTAAAGCGGGACACTATTGACGATTTAGGGGACAACGGGACACATAGCTTCAAAGTGGGACGTTTGGTCACTTTATCAGCATGCTTCACCACGTGCGAGCTGCACTTAGATAAAGCCTGATCTCTGGCTTTATCCATGTCCTTGACAGTGTTGATATTATTGTCTTATTTATCGCTTAATATTCCGGTGCATCACGTTAGCAGGGAAAAGATAGCCCTAGTGCGTGAATGTCAGTACTCTTGAGATTGCGTGAATGTCAGTACTCTTGAGATTGCAACTATTTAAGATTGTAGTGGTAAGGTCAGCAACAACACCGCTGGACATGGGCAATTTTCCGATTTTCTCCACCATGCGGGACCAGTGCGGGTTGGCGGTTAGGTTAGCGGCCTCCCTAGTGTCGAAGTTTTCAGACCACCCTAACACAACAACCAGGACCGATAGCCCGAAGCACGGGAGCGCCCATTTATAAACACCACTAGTGATCATCCATCCAAGTAGTGACCGCAGAACGTTGCTTATCCTAGATGATCAGTTAAGAGTAACTTGAAATAGACGTAGCTAGTTTTAAGTTTGACGTTTTCAATTGATCGCATGTTGTATCCTACCTACTAAATATACCCAAAATGTTTTTTGATTTGATTTTACTTGAGAGCCACTTCCCACTCCATCGTCACATAATATGTATCTGATGTTTAGTCCAACGCTAAAAGTTAAAAGTTAAAAAACACTAATGTTTTGATGATCATTTGATGTTAAATCGCATACCTACCTACTATGTAAAACAAAAACATACCCATGTGCGTATATCACCGTCGGCTTACTGTGGTCAAAGCTGGGGTCAGCTAGCAGCAGTTTGATGGCTTTCAGACGATACGACGACGAGGGGCTCGTTGAATTGGACCTGCAATTTCACAACAAATGCAACCTGTAAATTTAAAACGCAGCAATTGACCAACATGGCTTTTAAAATTGGATCCTTATTTGGCCGCCCTAAACTTTGACGTACACTGAGAAAAAAATCCTGACTTTCCTGGACGGGTGCTGCTTGTGGGGTCTGGTCTGCTTTGGTTGTGATTCCGTGATCCCGTAACTGGTTAATGTTCATATTTCCCCCAATTTTTCCATATTTATCCCAATATGCACAACCAACCCAAGTAAAATCTTATTAGTAAAGCTTATTACAAAATATCGGACTATTTAGATAACAACAAAATCTTGGGATTGTATTTAGTGAACTTGTTCCAATTCAATCAATTAATAGTAAGATTAAAATTGTAGGTAAATTTGATCGCGCCCAAAAAAATTACCGGCCGGGCGTTTCTTGCCTGTTCCTTTGCCGGCGTAAGGAACAGGCGTAGCTAGTCATAAGTTTGACGTTTTATTTGACCATATTATGTATAATATTAAATAAAGAAGTTTGAAGATTTGAAGTTCTGAGTCTTTCCAATACCAATTTCTTCCAGAATGTAACTTTGTCCTTCCTTATTTCTCGTCACGTTTGCGACCCAACGTCCATCCCTTTGTTAATGGCCCCAGGTTTGATATGAGCTCTTGGTGCAAGATAAAGGTTAGGAATCATAATGTTATACTAACCCGTAAAATCTCATGATGACATCCCTGAAGTTGGCTGACCTTCCCTTGGGCACTGAAAATTATTTTTTGTTATATTAATAGTCATAATAACACAGCAGGTACAATCATTATCACCAAAAGCTTTATTCAGTTATTCAAACAGTTCCCAGCACCGATGGAGCGTGGCGCCACCTTCGACCAAATCGTCAATTAACATCAGGTGACTGACTTGTGAAAACCTAATGAAGACCGTTGTAGCGCAATGGGCCAAAAGCAGGCTGCGAAGCATGATGTCGCGGGTTCGATTCCCGTTACGGGGCAAATATGTTTCGTACATAGAAAAAGGCGCTACTATTTTCCGTATCTGGATGTTGTGGATAATTTCTGATATGTTAGGATACCTACAGGGAATCCCAGTTAGGATTCAAAGCTTTATGGTTTTTTGGACGTTGTTATTATTGTTTACTAAATTTTTTATGTCATTTGCCTTCTATCCCGTCGAATTTTCTGTGTTGTGAAAAATGCGGTCAAGGCTGCCGTGTATGCCTACGGCTAAAGCTAACATCCTGCCGGAACAGATATTGCTGCATATCGACATTGTTTAAACGTTTTTGGACACAGCAAATAGAGGATAAACATATTTGACTCGATTTATGCGCTCCTTTCTCCCGCATACTTGCAAAATGTGGAAAGAGCTCCACAAGTCCTCTACAAGTCTTTCCGCACTCGTACAAAATGCAGTACTTCAAGATCGGTGAGAAAAGGGATCAGCAATGTCCCTGATGTTGCAAATGTCCATAGACGGCGATCTATCAAGATGTTTCCCTTCACAGAAAGCTCAAGCTTTGTTTGAATGCTCCACCACAATGCTATGGTTTCATCACAATGTTTTCCTTCACCAAAAGCTCAAGCTACTACAGGATTCGAACCTGCAACCTTTGGGTCACTAGTCGATGTCACTAGCATTGAGCCAACATCGCTTTTAAAGTGTGCTGGCGTGGTGGTCTTATTGTGTTATGTGTGTGTATGTATGTCAAACATTGGTAGGCCTAGTATGCAGGAATCGTTGTTTTTTTCTTACCATTGATTGTAGTTCGAATGATCTGACTGAAGCTGTCGAACTTTATAGGCGGGCTGGGATCCCGCTGGCACACACATGGCAATGCTACAACATTTAAACATACCAAGATTACAGTACCTACTCTTAAATTATCTACTAATCAAAAAACGACTAAGCAATTTCAATAAAGAGTTCTCATTTGGGCATTTGGGACGACCAAATAGCCGTAGGCCGGCCGGACGCCCCAGATACCGCTGGAAGGACGCGGTGGATGCGGACTTACGGGAACTCCTGACTCTGAACTGGGCTGAATTCGCTCAAGATAGAGAAGAGTGGCGCTCTCTCGTTTCGGAGGCAAAGACACGCTTTGGGTCGCCGAGTCATCGGATTTATAGTTAATCAAGCAATGTCAATTGTTCTAAACCTGCTTTAGCAACAGAAATCCTTCACAGATTATACCAACTAAGGTTTAGATAGTCGATAGGCGGTCTTCGGCTCTCCTCATCCAACTACCGCCAGCCACTCGGCGCGAGTCGTCGCTCCACCTGGTCGCAGGACGTCATAAACTACGTTTGCCAAGTCGCGGTCTCCACACAAGAACACGTCTACCCCAGCGGTTGTCGGTTCTGTGGCATAAATGACCAGCCCGCTGTCACTACAGCTTGCTAATTCTGTGGGCTATGTAGGTGAGCTTAGTTCTCTTTCGATCGATAGATACATCCTACTAATATTATAAATGCGAAAGTTTGTGTGTGTGACGATGATCTAACTTAACAGGTATCAAGTTTAGGTAGGTATGCCATAAAGTACGAGTACTTACAACGATTACAACGATTTATACGCTATGATTATTTACGAGCAGAAGGTCACAATACAAAACAGTAAAAACTTTTTTCTCTACTATCGTCAGTGATAATTTTATCTAAAATAATATGAGCAGACAATAATACTTTAATGGTAATATATGCACATAAATACCATCTCAACTGGACTTGTGAGTCATGGTCGACTGCATCTAGTGCGCGGCAAAAAACATTATTTACCTATACTTGAGGCTTGTGTCAAACGAGTATGAAGACATCTGAGCCATAGGTAACGTGACCATACGTCCCGCTTTGAGTGGGACAGTCCCGCTTTGAAGCTATGTGTCCCGCTGTCCCCAAAATACTCATCAAAATGTCCCGCTTTAGCAAACAGGCTAAGTACTCTTTATTTTCGAATACGCTGTGAAGCGATGCTGCGGTCGTCGGTGCGAAGAAATTAATTAAGATATTAAAATAACTAGTTTTTTGTCACATTTATGTAGGTGACTATAGATTACATACGCGAAAATTTGAATAGCTTAAAAAATGATTAAAACTTCTGTTCAATTAATTTGTTAGGTAAGTACTCTGTTTCTTACCAACTGTTTGTGCAAATAGTGTTTCTCACTTCTTCTATCTCATTATCCTCCCGCTCTGAGAGAAGAGTTACTCTCTCTTTTCGGAGGCCAAGGCACACTTTGGGTAGCTGAGCCATTGGAGTTAGTTAGTCAAGTTACTCCCGCTCTGAGAGAACAAATGGTCACGTTAGCCACAGGTCGCTTGTAAACTTGTAATTATCTTAACTAGGACATATTGATTATGTCATAGATCTATAGTTGAAGGGTAACATAATGATGTCGTCAAGAGTTGCTCCGTATCCGAGTGATTTCTGATTCTCTCTTTTTTACTTCTTACTGGGTAGAGTTTGACCACAAGTCACTGGATGTTTAATGACGTGGTCGAAGGTGCCGCGCTACACCTGGATTGGGAACTGGCTTTCAAATGGGGCTGGCTGAACACACCTTATAACAACACGTAACTGACTGACAGACAAAGCACAGCCTAGTAAAAGAACAACTAATAAAAATATAAAGTCAATGAGTTCAAGGACATTGGATTGCAGCAAAAATGTAACCATCTATAAGAGTTAAAGTTTCTATGAAATGTATTAATCGATGCTTCTTTAATTCAAGTCGTCAAAACGATGGACCAATCAGTTAGGTGGTCTTTCCTCAAAGGGGGAATTTCAAAACGGACCGTTTGACAAAAGATTTTGTTATACATCATGTAACACAGCGACAATAATGCCTGATGCACCACAATGCCATAACACTTGATGTAATTGCCGCATTACCTACCCGTAATGGAGAAATCACCAAGGCTACTTGCATCATTTACTCGAAATAAGAAGAATAAGTAGAAAATTACCTACATTTGACGTAAAGTGGTACAGTCGAGGTAAGGTTTTCGATTTATGGTATAGATATCAAATCCAAGAATCGATTCAAATGTTTCAAATATTGACAATAGGTTTATTTACCTGAAGCGATGAAAGCTCAGTGGTAGTAACATCGGTTTGCGCCCGTAGGTCGTGGGTTCGAATACTACAATGAGCTTTCGGTGAAGGAAGTTCCGCTAGCTATACCACCGTCAAGTTACGAATCTGTCGCCAAGTCGTCAAGCATCTATTGGTAAGTTCCGACAGCCCCACTTGAGAGCCAGTTGCCGGCCCAGGTGTAGCGTGGCGCCAGCTTCGACCACATCGTCTCTTATCATCAGGATACCTGTTGTCAAACGCTACCCTGTAAGATGTTTGGAATACGACATATCAGATTAGCTAGCATAGGAATTGTGTAGGTAGATTCTAACAGTAGGTAAACAAAACAGTTTAAGTAGTTCTGGAGATTATCATCACAAAGTTTACCTATTTATAATAGTACCAGCTGTTCCCCGCGGTTTCACCCGCGTGTGCTACAGTTTCCTATTTTTACCCCCTTACGGGTTGAATTTCAAGAAATCCTTTCTTAGTACACCCCTATAGGTACATCAAGACAAACAAACACACTTTCCAAATTTCAAGTTTCTACGACCAGCAGTTTACGTCCGAAATTAATCATCGATCCTAATCTGTTATTCGCGGTTTTGGATCGACATGTCATGTCATAATATGTCATTTTAGTACTAGGGCTTGACATATTAATACAGAAATGACATAGTATGACATGAAATATCGATCCAAAACCGCGGATAACAGATCAGGATCGATTATTAATTTCGGGCGTTAAGCTGTGCGTTGATATCAGTCAGTCAGGACTTTGATTCTTATGTATTTCTAAAGATCTAAGATTTTATTATAAGTAAACAGTACTTAATGCTAAATACTTAGGTAGTTACATCCTAGCCTGCCGGAACAAGCAAAATCGCTATCATCACGCCATTTGTAATCGAATCTGGCATTATCTGAGTATAGGGCTGCCACTACACAAAAGAAAAATAAAATAATAATAAGTAACGCCTACACAATCACTTACATAGCTCTGACCCCTAAATAGGAGTTCTTGAGTATCAGATACTACGCGGATCGGGGATCCACAACAAACAGACACAGAGCAAATACACATTTTTTAAACGCACAATTGATATGTATGTGGCGGAAAAAAATGAATTTGGACAAAGATATCAAAAAACCCGGACGATTGATCAAAATCGGAATTATAACAGAGTGCCCTTTGAAAGTTTTATTTCTTACTAGCTGCGCCCGCGGTTCCCGTTGTCCCGCAGGAACGTTTTTCGGAATAAAAAGTAGCCTATGTTTTAATCCAGAGTATAAACTCCCAAATTTCATTCAGATCCGTTCAGTAGTTTTTGCGTGAAAGAGTAACAAACATCCATCTATCCATACTCACAAAATTTCACGTTTATAGTATTAAGTAGAAAGTAGGATTTTATAACTTAGCTCTCATGGCTTACTTAGCAATGCTTAGCATTACCTAAGACCCAATGAAAATAAACACCAATAAATCTAACGAAAACAACAACACATAACGGACGCTTTTTGAAAACCCCCTACGGACACCCCCGCGCACCATCCATTCTCCATCTTCGACCTCGTCACCACTTATATCATCAGGTGAGACTGGGGTCAAATGCTTGCCTATTCTCTTACGGTCTACATATAAAAATCAATTGCTGTTCGTTAGTCTCGCTAAAACTCGAGAATGGGCTGGACCGATTTGGATAATTTTGATCTTGAAATATTTGTGGAAATTCAGGGAAGGTTTAAAAGGTGACTTTTATTGGCGATACGAAGTTCGCCGAGTCAGCTAGTCTCTTATAAAAAAAAACCTTCCAACTAGGTATAGGCAAATCTGGGGATACCGGGACGGGTGGCAACCCTATAATAATGTATGTAGTTTTTTTATGTAGGTGCCTACGTACTTCCACTACTACTTCTGTAATTTATACAGCAAGAAATACATAAACAAGTAGTTTTTTTTTCAGTAACTTTTTTATGCCTTGAATTAAAGTAACAAAGATTCAGTATTAAAGAAAAACTATAATTGCAAAAAGCAAAAAGGTCTGTATTTCCTAATACTTCTACACTTACATAAATAGGTTTATACTAGGTGCGCCCCACGGTTTCACTCGCGTGGACTAGGCGTAATCGATTTTTTTTATTTTTATATTTTATACTAGTTGCTCCCCGCGGTTTTACCCGCATCTCCCGTTATCCCGCAGGAACCGGGATAAAAACTAGCCTATGTGTTAATCCAGGATATAAGCTATCTCCATTCCAAATTCCACTGAAATCCGTTGAGCCTTTTCAGAGTGATGAAGTTGCAAACATACACCCTCGCTCACAAACTTTTGCATCCCACTAATATGCATCCCCCGAACAGCATACTGCAAGTTATTGCTGGGAAGTTCAACAGCCCCATAAATTTAGCATTGGTACGGGTTCTGATGAGATAGCTAATGTTTGATCATTGGTTGTCTCATTAGAGCCCGTGTGATAATAATATATTGTGCACAATACCTACCAGAATTTAAATAATTTACTAACATAGTTATAGTCTTTCATTGTTTTGCTACTAACACTTGGGCCATGTTGCCAAAATAAAGAAATTTATTATTATTATTATTATTAATATTATAAACGTGAAAGTTTGTGAGTATGGATGTACGGATGTTTGCTACTCTTTCCACTCAAAACTACTGAACAGATTAAAGTTTATAATATTACTGTGGTGATGGATATATAATATACCTATATATATATAATATGCCTTTTTAAGGAAATAACAAAAAGGTTAGTCGACATCACCGGAGACCGAAGAGCTGGCAGCTACCTCGGACAAAGAATTAGTCTAGCCATCCAAAGGGGGAACGCTGCCAGTATCTTCGGTACCATGCCTAAAGGGACTTCTTTTAATAATGTATTTTAGTTATTAGTTTAGGTTTATTTGTTTTTAATATACCTACCTATATGGCTATAACACGCGGATGCTGACATAATATCAATAGATAAAAAAAAATAAAAATGTACTTACCAAAACTTCGACCACATCGTCACTTAACATCAGGTGACTTGTGGTCAAACGCTACCCTGTAAATAGTAAAAAAAAAAAAAAAACTTACCAAAAATATTAGCAAGTATGACCAATACCTTAAATAAGGTCACTTTACACTTCATAACGGTAGTTAATAAATTTTTTACACTTATGTTATTTAAATTCAAAACATCTGAATAAAATTCAAAATAAATCGTGTATTTATCACTATAATACAAGCGTCATCTAATTATTGTAAAGCATTCCTATCATAATTTTTATTTAATTAAATTGCATTTGATAATAAAATATGACGTTAATATTGTAAAGTCTCGGTTACACGATCGATTGCCGCTGCTGTTAAGACATGACTACACGGTTCGGGCTAAGTCAGGCTTTGGAATCGGTTCTTGTACTGACACCACTGACAACAGCCTATCAACTGTGGTACAGTCAACGACAAAAAACAGTCAACATTCATCATCATCAGCGTTTCACGTTCCCGCTGCTGGGACTCCGGCCTTCTCTCAGAGAGAGTATGGACTGTTATCTCCCACGCTGGCCCAGTGCGGGTTGGTAGATGTCGCATACCCTTGAATGTTGCAGTAAATATGCCGGTTTTCTTTCACCGTTTTGAGCGATGGTAAATCCGCACATAACTTATTTAGTTTTTTGACGACATGGTAGCTGAGTTGGTAGTGACCCTGCCTTCAAAGCTAGCGGTCCAGGGTTCGAATCCCGGTAAGGGCAAATATATGTGTGATGAATACGAATATTTGTTCCCGAGTCATGGCTATTGCTATCTATATAAGTATGTATATCGTTGTCCTAGTACCCATCCTAGTACACAAGTTACGAGATTAATTTGGGGCTAGCTCAATTTGTGTGCAATGGTCCCCCAATATAATTATTTATTTAGACATTTATTCAGATTTGAGTCTGTCATTTCATACAAATATGTCACTCAACATAAGTATTGATCTACACTTTAACGTCATACTAAAATACCAGCCTCTTAAAAAAAGCTTGGCTTGGGCTGCCTAACGCCAGAAATTAATAATCGATCCTGAATCCTGATCCGTTATCCGCGGTTTTGAATTGATATTTCATGTCATAGGGCTTGACATGTTACTACTAAAATGACATATTATGACATGACATATCGATCCAAAACCGAGGATAACGGATCTGAATCGATTTTATTAAATTCGGGCGTAAGTCTTAACTGGCGGCGAGGGTTCAGATGCACGCGGTGTGGTCAGGTCGTCGTTATCATGTGACATCTGCATTCTGCCAGTTATCGTTGAATCACGTGATCACGCGCATGGCGTAGTGGTTAAGTGCATGTGAACTAGGACGATAATATTGTCATTATATTAATATACCTAATACCTACTTGTTATTTGACAATTAATAATGTTATAACAGTGTAACTTAGCTATCTTTAATATTGGAATACAATTTTTTACCTTGATATTTGTGTAGGAATTATCAAAAACAATCACGACCTAATTTAGTCTTAAAAACCAAGGCGTGTTATACATAAAAAAATGTACATACGCGACAACTGACTTGACCAACCTCCTCCATTTTTTCGTCGGTTAAAAAATAACCTCTCCAATTTCGTTTTAAAATCAGGTAAATCTAAATCGATCGTCAGCTAGCAGTCCCTAGGTCGGGGCTTCAAATCCTACAACAAACATAAACTTTCGGCGAAGGATAACGTCATAGTAAAACCTTAGCTTACTGGAAGGGCAACTTCTAGGGCCCACCTGGTTCTCTTCCACCCTTAGTAATCTGTTAAAGCACCTATCGGTGTGTTAACGTAATTTTGTATAAACGAGTGTGTGTGCATTTAACAAACCGTTATGTAAATTTAACAAACCGTTATGTAAATTTAACAAATCGTTATGTAAATTTACCAAATCGTTATGTGAATTTAACATGTTGTACGTTACAATCTATAATCCTAATAATTCGTTGATCAAACAAGAAACAGGCGTTAAGTAATTGCCGCACGGACAAAACCAAATATTTGCCGAGCAAATGTATGATTTATTAGTTTATTACTAAGAGCAATATTTGCTGTTTACACTTTAGTTAAAGTTGTTGGGAGAGCTAACAATTGTGGACACATATTGGCTTATAGTTACGTGGTATTTGATAGGATTTAGTAGGTCAATAAATAGAAATAATATACTTACACCAAATTTATTATTATTTATGGTATGCTTGAAGGATCTACAATAACAGATAATTCTTTATAAATAGATATATATTACCTATATAACATTATATTTAACTATTAACGATAAAAACACACACACATAATGACTGAAAATAATATAACTAACACATCTATTTAAATTAACGTGGAACTACTTGTTTTTATTATCATAATAGTAAGATTTCAGTACTTTCAGCTCAATTATACATCTTACCCTGTAAATTGTAACAAAAAAAAAACTAATTGGATTCGACTTATTTAAATTTACAATTACACAAACATTATAAATTAAAAAAAGATAAAAATCATGACGTATAAATTTAATTGTCAATTAATTAGCAGCACAGTTGTAGGTATTGTACTATAATATATTCTGTGGTAGGTATTATTATTAGGAAAACTGTGGAATAAAGCTGTTTAGAAAAACGACGTTTAAAACGAATACATTAATACAATTATAAGCAAAAAACACTAATAAATAATAGCTTGGACTTCACAATGTCATAAAATATGTAACTTTGAAAAATATTTTACCATTAATGTTTACCTATATACGAGTAGTTAAATACTTGTAATATATGTTTATACATCAAGAAACATAAATAGCAAATAATTAATGTATTATTTAGTAAAACTTAAAATATAACTACCTATCAAACTAAACAATTTAACTGCCTAATCTAATAAACCGCTAGCAGTTGGCAATGTTCCCAAAATGCTGGCCACATTGCCCCATTGGTTGGCAATGCAAAGGCTTAAAAAGATAAAATTAATGTTTGCCAATAAACCCTTTTTGCACACACACGCGACTAAGCGGAGACTGGCGTGAGTGGCGTGTGATTAGCCCTTTTTTCACTTTTAGACCGCTTTTGAGCGAAGAACCAGACGTCCACTTCTCGGTACGTCAATGGTACGTCCAATAACAACAGAGACCCATATTTACAATAATTTATCATATTTCATAATATCTACCGTACAGTACAGTCAGCGACAAAAGTGGCTGAATAATAAGACATTTTCGGTTGTCCTTATCATTTTAAACACCAACCTTCGACCGAACCATCACTTAACTTTGAATATGTTGGTTGTTATATTTTGGTCAAACGCTATCATGTAAGTTGTAAAAAAAGCTTTCATTACTGATCTAATAATACACATGGAAAATCGAGTGTGATCGGCTACTTTTGTCACTCACTCACGTACATACTCATCTATATAAACCTTACATGAATTAAGAACATGTTTTTTTTTAATTACATTAAGCATCTTATATTTTAAGCGTAGCGATCTGAAGCGTTAATAACATACCATATAAGAATTTGAGCTACACGCGCCAACAATTTAATCAATTAGTAATAAGAATAGAATTGTAAATGTGATCGCGTCCAAAAAATCACCTGCCGGGTGTTTCTTGCCAGTCCTTTTGTCGGAGGAGTAAGGAGGTTGGAACAGGCGTTGCTAGTTTTAAGTTTGACATTTTAAAGTGCTCTAATGTTGTTGGTATCTTACAAAAAAAAATGTATTTTGAAATTTGTCATTTTCCAGATCCTTAAAATTAAATTTTTGACCAATGTGAGAGAACCTGCGCTGTCTTGCAGGAACCTTAAGGCTTGTTTCTTACATCTTACACGGTAACCTTTGACCACAAGTTACCTGATGTTAAGTGTCGGCGTGAACGAAGGTGGCGCCACTACACCTGTATTGAGAACTAGCTTTCAAGTTAAGCTACCGGAAGATACCGATAAGTGATTAGCTATATAGTTTAACACTATTCTACTATTCTGTGACTATACATAATTAAATTTCAAAGTAACAGGCGATAGCAAAGTTAAGTGTAAAAGTTCAGTTAACAGCTTAACACTCTTTAATATTCAGATTTTCAGTTAACAACTTAACACTCTTTAACATTGAAAACGGCAGTTGGTAAGGAACTTAACCTAAGGAATGGTAAATTCTATATTTATCAGCTAACCTTTGGCGTTAGCTGAACTAAAAAAAAACGTGTTGTTTGGAGGGAATACATTAAGTAACTCTCAATAAAGTCATCGATAAAATACATTGCTACATCATACATTTCACTTAAAATCTTTATAATTATGATAATTTACTATTACATTATATTGCAAATACGAGAGCGATCATTCGTTTTTTTCATCCGATCTACTTGTATGCATTCCAGTTGATCTGAACAAATATCACACAGAAGTGAATCAATTCAAGAAAATCGAAGATCATATTGCTTAGGATTGATTCAAATCGGGCATACTTTAAGCAACACACATATCTATTATAATGGAATGGAGATAGTTTGAACCCTAAGGAAGGACATGGGGTACTTTTTATCGCGATAAAACCGCGCGTGAAACCGCGGGGAACGGCTAGTTCATATAGCAGAAACTCACTACCCCACAACAGTACCCCTCGTAGGTACAGGTTTTGATAGTTAACGAAAACTATTAGTTTTCGTTTCTTTCCATACATTTTTTTTCAGCGTGCCTTTCCGACGCTTGGAGGAACTAAAATTGGTACTACGGGGTTTTTTTTAATCGTCGTATTCGAATTCCAACAAAGTTTTAAAGTTACTCTTTGAATTTAGGCAGTACAGTCAGCGACAAAAGTAGCTGATCATAATCGAGTTTCCAAATGCGTATTAGATTAGTAATTTTTGTTTTACAACTAACAAGGTAGCGTTTGACCACTACACACCTGATGTTAAGCTATGATTCGGCCGAAAGTTGGTGTTTAAGATGAAAAAGAAACTCGGAAAATTGGTTATTGTTCAGCTACTTATGTCGTTAACTGTACGATTTGCCACTCTGATAAGCTTGCGGCAGTAAATTTTGCCGTTTACGAAAGCTTGGTTTTAAAAACTTGTATATACTATGTGTACAGAACATGTCCTCTCCAACAACACAACGGTATTACTTGAGATCAACATCATCTCCGAGCATGTCGTCGCACTCCTTCTCCCAGTGCTTGTCGTCTCCCTTCTCTGCAACAACTTCGTACTCGTTTAGTTCCGCCTCCAGCTCCTTCTCCCATTGCTCTGAAATACCAAGTGTTTAGTCAGAAATATCACCTGTTTTAAGAGCAGCAATCTCAGGCTGGTCTTTTGGAATGACGCTCAAGCGATGTCAGTTCAGTTCATATAAATACATCACATAAGCCCGAAATTAATAATCCTATACTTTTAGACCTGTCAAACTTAGTTTAGTTAAATGGACAACAGAATCGACACCATTATTTGTTTATTTACGCTTGTTTTTGTTTCGTATTATCGACCTCGTACTAGTCTGATATAAAAACTATTAGAATTGGGTTTTGAAACGGGATATTTACCAATATTTGTTTGAGTTCTCGATAAGCAACCCGCAGGAACTTTTAGTATTCTCGTGATCATGGCGCTTGCAACAGTGCCGAAATATCGAGAACTCAAACAAAACCAAATACATGGTAATTATCCCATTTCGAAACCTAATTCTAATGTTAATAATGACTGTGGCGTTTTTTTTAATGTATACTATTATTAATGTTAACCTACTGCTGGATATTATTATCTTTAAAATAGCCTCATTACACTTAGTAGAGTGGCAAAACAAGGAAATATCGTATTAAATATGATGAAATTTATGAATAATAATAAATTTATAAATAAGTAATTCAATCAATCAATCAAGGCATTTATTGACAAAAAAAAACTTTCATAATTTTTGAAACTACTTACGCATAAGAAACTAGATTTGATCTTTTTGATTTAGTTTTGAACTAAGGAGAACGTTTTATTAAAAATTGACATAGTAACTAATAATCCTGATAATAATTCCAGAATAATATAATGACGTACCTTGTTAGTCCTTTTACTAAACGGTTACTACAAATTTCTCTAAAACGGTTTCGAAATAACAACACCAATATTATTTTAGAATAATATAATTATTTCAATTCATAATAACTAACTATAAATGCCAATATTATCATTCTGTTGCAACTTCACTAAACAGTTATTCACGTGTCGATTAATTATATTATCAATATAACATACTGTCGCTAATATACTAACCATTATGAAGGAAATGTTAACATAAATAAACTTGTGTATTTAGAATAATTTGCAACGTTACTGACACACAATAGCCAAATTATTTAACTTCCAGTGATATAAGATCAGATCTACAGAGTAAATATTCGTTTATAATGGACACCGATTAATAACATTTTAACATTTCCCTCTACACCATCCACTTCATCGCACGAATGTAATCGCTGCGCGTCGCTGCCGCAGCAGGCTAAGGTGAAAACAAAATGGCGACAGCTCTGTAGGCCTGCACGACACTATCACGTCCCTTTACACACCCCCCAATACCTATATAATCATTATACATGAGTTTACAATCTAAAATTCTACACAACTTTTTAATAACATTGGATTATTCCTCAGATTAATATTGACCTAAGTTCTAATTGTAAATAATTATAAAATGAAATGGGAAGGGACAGGTGTGTTGTCAGCTAGACAGTTCCGAAGCGTAGGTAACTGTATTCCACAATGGGCAGTAGCCGCGGGTTAATTGACCGTCACTATCAAGTGATATGTCGATGCTCTAGTTAATTAACTGTCAATTTTGTAATTTATTGCGTTTTTGTGACACTTCATTTTGTGTTTTACGCTTTTAACTATCATAGAGATAAGTATCAAAAGTTGAAAACGTTGTTTCTACAACTATATTCAAAAGATGGAAGTTAAGAATGTAAGAAAATTCTGACAACACAGTTTTATATACAAGACATAATAAGTTTCAACATTGCTACACACTGCAAACTATAAGAAGGCGACATTGTGAAGAGAAACGGTTCAAACGATGACCAACTTTGAGTAATAACCAAGCAAAGATAGAAAAAATATAGTAAGAAAGATGGGCACAGAACGACAGTCGAAGCGGTAGAGTTGAAAGCGAAAGAAATTTAAAAAAATCATAGTAGCAATGTCAAAACTGGAACGATACATACTTACAGTTACCGCTACTGAGCCAAATTGAATGAACTGTGTCGTGTTACAGCTATTTTATAACCTTATTAATACTTAGACATATATAACATTCAGTAGACATTAATATAGGTTCCAATGAGAAAATTTGATTAGATAAGTATAATTATAATGCTTCACACCGATAGCAGATTCCATTCAAATTACTACATTTATTGTAAAAGTGAAGTATCAGTGTTATATATAGGCTATTGAATTACAAACCAACATAGATGACGTAGTAATAAAACATTTTGAATAAATCAAATTGTTATATATATACAATCTATATTAAAAACTATCAGGTATGGGACACAAAAGCTATATTGTCTTTAATATTAATTTAATTCATATATACGACACACGAGATAACAACAAGGATGAAGATATGACAGTGATATAGATTATAAACTTTATATATTAAGGAATAAACAATATATTGCGAACAGCCATAAAATTTTATACATATTTAACGCACAAATTATATAGAAGGTGAGTGGATTAACAGTGATACATATATAATTATATGTTAGGTACTTGACATAATAATGCCATGACTCCTTCAATGCTCTTCGGTCGAGCGAGAAAGAATAACAACATCGTCCAAATATACAAGCCACTTTCTCATTGGAGATGCATATAAGGATATTTTTGTGTACACTTAATGAATAAATCCCAATTTTTGAATCCAAATACATACTCGAAAATGTAAGTCAATATTAGATAGTAAGAATTTACTGTAATATCAATACAAGAAGAGATCTAACGTTACATGTGCGTACCCACTAATTCTATCTATAGTTGTGATGGCATTATTTTATCAAGATGAAACAATTTTTATCATAAGTAGAGGCTTTTGATTAGCGTTATGTTTAATTATACGTTCCGCAAGCTTCGTATTGATCAGATTTTAGACAGTTCTATACTTTATCTACGTTTGAACTCATAAAGCTTTATTTCTTATATGTAGTACACATTTGAATATTAGTATTACGAGTACTTTGAAATTCTCGACGTTATTAAGCCGAGGTTGATAAACGAAGAGGGTTTAGCGACAGAATTTAAAAGCCAGTTTAGTGGTACACAGTAGATAAATATAGAGAACCGTAATACGCTGGTGTTATTGTGATTGCGGATGCCCCTTATAAATCCGTGCGTCTTGTTTAAGCTGCATTCCGAGGAGAGAAAAACAGTTTGCAATTTAGCAAGTATTATTTTGAACGATTACATTGTAATTCAAAGATCAGATATGAGATATGCTTTGTGAAAATATAAACGAAGTTTTGATGAATAAAAGATATCACAAAGGTAAGGTAAGGTAAGTTAGGGTAAGATAAAGTAAGGTAAGGTAAAGTCAGGTAATGTAAAGTAAGATAAGGTTAGCTTCTACATCATTGTTTTGTAGCCGAGGATGACAGATGTGTGATCATAAATATTTGTATTTATTTTAATTATACTGCAGCTGAAACAGTGAAACATTTGTACAAAATATGTATAAGCATGCAAGGCGGCAATTTCGATATTCCTCAAAGTTGGTTGTTATTTGCCAATTGTTAGTTTGGTTTTGTGCTACGCGATATAATTGTAACTAAAATAAAACAATAATTTGGCTATGTGCGTATGCAATGAAAATAACAAAATAAAAGTTAATAAATCGGTTTAAAAACGTTTTGTCTTGAGTTTTTATTTTCATACTTAGTTTCCAGAGTTCTCAACTCTTTAAGTGTTTTAAAATATTGAAGTCAAGTCTTACCATCGTCGTTTTCTTTATCGACTTTCAATGACTTAATTCTTTTCTTGGCGTCATCAATTGAATCTTGAGATGATTTCGCGGTTGCTACACTCGATGTTTCGTCTAAACGGATGGGAAAACCAAAACAAGGATAATAAAACACAATGAAATAAGAAAGAAAACAAATTAAAATGTAAAATGATGTTTCTGCTGCTTAATTTTTTTTGTCTAGATAATGCTGTAAACTAGATCTCAGTTGCTCAACCACATAACATGACCTTAACGTTTCACTTCCACTTTTAACAAACTGCGAAGGAGTGGAACACTTTGCCAGCGTCTTTGTTTCCCGATAAGTATAATTTGGGAGCCTTTAAGTCAAGAGTGAATAGGTATCTTCCAGGCAAGCTTGCTCCATCATCGACCAAGTCATCATTACCATCAAGTGAGACTGGAGTCAAATCAAATTTTGTATGATATTCGGTACAGTGATAGATCATACATTTAATGGACACATTTATATTATATACATATTACTTTTGACTCGAAAACCCACCCACTCTGATGATGCTGCAGCACGAAATCATTCAAAAGTTGATTTACGTGAAAGAAATTGCTACGTTTCATAACTGAAACTTATTTGCCTTTGATTATAATTATCTGAGAGCCGAGTTTACAGCATCAATAAAACTCCCTACACATGCAAATGACAAGTGGGTGTAAACTAAAGTATTGCCAAGTGGAAAAAAATTGCTCATTTTCCACATAACATTTCCTATCACGTCATAATGAAACGATACAAGTGGCGGATTTTGTTACGAATTCTCGTATGCTGTGCGAAGAGCTAATAAAAACAACCAATAGTATTGTTTCTTATCTTTATGAAGCCATGATGATGATGGGAGACTACCGGTCCTAGGTGGTGGGTGGTGACTTACCCTGCGAGTCGTCGACGGTGGCCTGGCGGCCGGCGTGGTCGGCCTCGTTGGCCTGCACGATCAGGGACAGGCGGTAGAAGTAGTTCCGCCAGAAGTTCTCCTCGGTGATGCTGGAAACGTCACGGGATCAAGTTGGGTTTAGAAAGAAATTATGTATCAGGGTAAACATTACCATTACTAGAGTCATTTGAATAATTTATTATTATTTTATGTATTTAGCTAAATACGTTTTTTAAGTACATATATGTGTGTGTATGGATATTTATAATTCAATACGAATTTATTATCATTTTGTGTATTTTATGTAAGTATATACGTAGTATGCATCTTTTTTTTATGTGTATTCGCGGATAACTGCGTCGTTTATGAACCGATTTTGATGATTATTTTTCTCTTGGCAAGGAGATATAAAGCAAGGGTGGTACCATGATAAGGAAACAGGGATCTGATGATGGCATCCCAGAGAAATCGAGGGGAACCTGAAGTTGGTATCTTTTTTGTTAAAAATTATACTTGTTGAATTTAGGTAGTACGTGTCAAGTTGGCGGTAGTAAACATTTACGTTTACGAAAACTTTTATAGTTTTCAAAACTTGTATTTGAACAAAGTGTACTTACACTTTCGGCACGAGATCGAAGCGCATCTTTTCCAGGTTGGGGTCCTCGGTCATGATGGCGAGCGCCACGGGGTACATCTTGTCGTAGTCGAACTCGAACTCGACGGCGGCGGGCGGGGCGCGGACAAAGTTCCGCCGATCCTGGAACATGCGATTTTACAATTTATTTCTCATGCAAAATTACACATAACACTAGTTTAGAATGAAGTGACGGTAGGCATAGTACCTAAACAAGATAAGTATGATAATACATTAACAGTGTTGTAACGACGTCATCGAGTGAGACTTTTCCACAAGGTACTGATGTTAAGTGACGATGTGGTCGAAGATGGCACCACGCTACAAATCAACTGCTTATAAATCCGTCCTCGAGCATGTCAATAGATTAAGTGAGAAAAATATTCTCTTTAGATCCATTTGTAGAAGTAATGGTGTATCAAAAGGAAAATAACTTCTCATTAGATCTCAGTAAATTCATAATGGATCTAATGATTGAAGAACCCTTATTTTTGCCTACCTGTCCAAAACCAGGATATGTGGTCTATAAAACGCCTCAAAAACGTTCCTTGCTTATGGTATATACTTACAGTAGAGAGCGACAGGCATTCCTCCTTCAAGCCAACCTCGTTGGGGGCTCCGATCCAGGGCGCCACGGCGGCGCTGGCGTTGTTGGCCTGCCCCTTGATGAAGGCGTCTTGTTCGCGGTTGAACTCTCCCAGGATGCTCTGTGAATAAACAGAAATGAAGGTGTTATCAGGTGTTCAGGATTCAACTTACAAGTTACTGTTCTGGTTATGTCAAGTTGATTATTTGGGCTAACATCAAAGGTCATTAAGAGCTGAAGTGATATAACCTTTTTTTTTAAACAAAAACTGGTGTTTTTTGGTAAGCGCATCGCTTCGCTTAAGAAAGGCTGGACTGATTTAGCAAAACAAAATTTAAATGTTTCTAATAGTCCGAATAAGGTTTTTAGGGAAAGAAAAATTGTCAGCCCATAAAATTATAAAATTCTGAAAGTGATTTTTTCGTCGGGAGGTAGTTTAATGTTTATCAATCCCAGAATCCTCGAGATAATAAAGCATATCCATATTAAAATTTCGTTGTGAATGTGACGTCATTTTAGGTAATTCAAAACTCTACCTACTCCGATGCTCATCACTTCTACTGCAACTTGCGATATGATTTATAGAAATTGTACAGAGTTTAGTAATTTTGAACTAATTCGTTCATTATCTTTAAATGTAAGTGCAAAGACTAATTTTATCCTAACTGTAATGTGACAAAATAAATTTATGATGTGAACTCATGTTATTTATATAATTTAGATAAGATTACTAGAGATGATGAAGTGATAGCCATCTTACACTAAACCACTATAATTACAAACGACTTAGGCAAGATGGTAATGAAAAAGTAAATCACAGATATCGTGATAAAAAAAAATTGAATTCAACAAATGGAAGAAAATAAAATGAAGAAAAATGATGACTCTGACAAAGATACGTTAACGAAAGCGATAGGTGCATTCGGAAGATGGCACATCGTACAGTTAATAGTGATGATAATCCCGACGAAATTCTCGTCACTATGGGTTCTGATACGACCCTTTCCACAATGGACGTAGTGAATTCCACATGTTACAGTGAGTGTGTGAAGTACGAGTACTATTCTCAATTCGAGAACACGATAATTTCAGAATGGGATCTGGTATGCGATAGGAAATGGCTCGCGAATTTGAGTCAAGTGATGTGTATGTTTGGAGTGCTGATTGGAAGTACGGCCTTTGGATTCTTTGCTGACAGGTAATATTTAAAAACTAACAAACTAACTGATGTGGCGCAACGACTCAAATTGAGTCTTAGCCTCCGATAACAAAAGACGCCTCTTCAGTCTGTCCTGCGCATTTTCGAAAATTGTGCTCGAAAATAGTTTTTATGTTTAATTATATCACCATCGATCGAAAGAATACCTGTTTAATTATTTTATTTGAACTTGTTAGGAACACTAACGACCTATAGAAAACCTTGAAACATAATAATTCGCAAATGTTTGCCCCCGATGTCCTTAAGATTGCGTTTACAGGTACAATGACTTCAATTACTTCAAAGCCATGTATGTGATTGTGTGAACATGATTTTTAATTCAACAAATAAATCTGCAAGTTGTCCTCAGATATGGAAGAAGACCAGCTCTTCTAGTGTCTTGCATGCTTCAACTAATAGCGAGCCTGGTAACACCATTCTGTTTCAACTTTTGGATCTTCGCCACAGTCAGATTCCTGCTTGGAGCATCAACGGCTGGGATCATGATTGTTTCCTACATCATTTTAATGGAGACGATAGGACCTGGTAAACGAGAGATGATGACCAGCCTCGTCATGCTCCCAGCACCCATTGGAGAAGCTGTCATGCCAGTATTTGCATATTTCCTAAGAACTTGGGACAAGCTTTGTTTGGGTCTGGCTGTACCAAACTTGTTATTCTTCATTTATTTCTTTTCTGTACCGGAATCACCGAAGTGGTTAGTTTCGATGGGAAAGTTGGATGAAGCCAGTAAAGCTATGTCGAGAGTGGCAAAATGGTAAGCATTTCTTTAAAAATACAGATGCGATTGGAGTTTTAACAATTTGGACGGTTGCTTCTTTTGGTTGTGTAATCGTGCACTAAGCAGGTCAAATGATATTAAAGTCTCTATAGGATGATATAAAAATCAAGCTGCAGGGCAATCCAATCCAATTTCAATTAAACGTTTATATTTTTTTTCGTACCCAGAACACACTAAAAATCTTTTGTAAAATATGTAGGAGCAGCAACGAGAATTCGAGATATATCTGGCTGAAAATTTCGTAACTATAAATAAACCTTGACATTTCAGCAACGGCCTCCCTACGGACGACATGCTAGAGGTAGCAAAGCTAATGGCAGCCGAGGCTCAAACCACCCAGACGCAGAGAACCAAAGCAACATATATGGATCTGATCAGAATATCCAGTTTGAGGAAGAAAATATTATTAACATGCGTCATTTGGTTCGCGTTGGGGTTGAGCTTTTATGGCAGTAATCAGTATATAGGGCAGACGAGCGATAATATATTCGTATCCATAAGCGTAGCAGGAGTTATACAGGTATTATTAGAAAATAATTACGTTTAAATACGTTTTTGCGTTTAAATGGCGGAACTGACTTTGATGATATTTGACTTAACAAGTAAATCGTTCTATGTCTGTCCAAAAAGTATGGAAAATACTTTTAACTTGGTGGCTGGCCTTAGTGTTTTATCTCAAAATACTACCCTGTAGTAGGTACTCTACTTTCATATTGAAAAGCTTGGTGGCATTCAAAGGCCTTATTCAACAGTGGGACTTCTTCCGGCTGATGATGATGACGGTTCATTTCTGCTCTGGGTTCTTAATCTACGTTCTATCTTCAGATCCCAGGAGTCCTCTCAGGCGGCTGGTGCAGCAAACAGCTGGGCCGGCGGATGACCACCATCACCTTCACCACTGTATCTGCCATTTGCAGTGCCCTGCTGGCACTGCCTGACGACTTGTTCTACGTAAAGCTTGTAGCTGGTTCGGTGGGAACCGGCGCGTCTGCAGGGGCTTCTGTAAGGTAGCGTTTAAACACAAGCCACCTGATGTAAAGTGACGATGTGCCGCTACGCTACATTTGGACTTCAAACTGGTTCTCAAATAGCTGCTGGAACACACTGATAGAGTTCGGCGACAGATTCTTAAATGGAAGGTAGCCAGCCAGACAAGCACTAAAAATGCCCAACCACCAAGCTATAACTTCATCACGATGTTTTTCAAGACCGAGCCCATTGCAAGATTCTACCTCACGACCTACGATCTTATACCCAGATGCGGAATATAGTATAGTTCTTTGTAATTTGCTTTCGTCTATTACAACTTTTTTACCTGGTCACTTGATGTTAAGTGACGATGTGATGGAAGCTAGTGTCACGTTAGACTCACACTGGGAAATTGTTTTCATTTAAGGTTATCAGACCACACTATTTGTTGATTTAAAATCGATCTTTTAAGCCTAGATTTAAGACTCGTATCTCTTTTTTTGGTTCCACCACCAAGATACCCTATGTTTCCAGGTACATGTACACTTCAGAGTTGTTTCCGACCGTAGTCAGAAACATGGCTATGGGAGCGTCCTCGACATTGTCCAGGATTGGGTCCATGCTGGCACCCCTTGTCGCTGGCCTCACAATGGCTGCCTATTGGATACCACCGACGGTCTTCACTGCTGCACCGCTCATGGCGGCTGCAGCAGCCTTCTTCTTACCAGAGACTAAAGGGAAGAAGCTGAATGACCTTTTGGATCAGTGACTTGGGATCAAAGTTACATGGATTGTGTTTTGCAACAATGCAACCTGAATAAAAGAGCTTTAATATCATTAGTTCGAAGATGTATGCTACCTGATAACCCTGATATTGTTGTAAAGAATTTGTTGATATTTAGATGGATCAGTCTAATGTATACCTACTTAACTACTTTCTACTGATTCTTGCCAGGAATAGACGTTTGTGTTACTTTCAAAAACAATAAAAGATACAAAGGGCTGTTTTTCCATAATGATTATCAGCCCTTCGATAAAAGATCACATTATATCTCAATTATTATTCATCAAAACTACCCCCGTTAATAAAGAAGGGTGCACCATTTCACCCTGATATTAACGTCCTATTATGAACAGCTATAAACGTTTAAATTAGAACACCATTCATTGAAATAAAAGGTGGATTGTATTTCTATTTCAGCACCTCACCATGCGCTGTATATCGCGTTCAAAACTAGGGCACACACCCTCGGTGGCGTTCATTGTTCACTACAAAGAGGTCTATAATTAAGTATTGATGAATTTTCTATTCATTTCATAGAATTGCTTCGGAAATGAAGCGTCGTTTTTTAATCGAATTGGTAAAAAAATATGTTACGAGAACAGCTTGTTTCGTATTCGAATGTATGAACGTAGTTTCAACTGTTTTATATCTATACATATATGGATAAGAAGCTGAGATAGTAGACTCCTTTTTGTAACAAACTATCGACCCGCCCCGACTTCGCACGAGCGCAATGTAGATACTAATATGGGGCAGTATTTCACAAATCTTTGAATTTTTCGGTTTTTCTGTATTATATTATGTATGTGTTACATATAAACCTTCCTCTTGAATCTCTCCATCTATTGCTAAAAACTGAATTAAAATCAGTTGACTAGTTTAAAAGATCTAAGCGAACAGACAGCGGAAGCGACATCATTTTATACTATGTAAAGATTTTATTATGTTATCAAATGTAAAGAAATTGTAAATTTTATGACAAGGAGCGGTGCCGAGATTTTACTTCCTTGCTTGAATAAGCGTGATTCAGTACCTTTTTCATTTAACGAGGCGACAGATTCTTAACTTGAGGATGATAGGTAGCCAGGCAAGCACTAGAAAATGTCCTATCACGAGGCTTTGGTTGCATCGTGATGTCTTCCTTCACCGAAAGTACGAGCTCATTGCAGGATTGCAATCCACAAGGTACGGTTCGCAAGCCGACGTCACTGAGTCATCATTATTTACTTAGGGAAGTTTATGAAACAGTCATAAGGTTCGTCGAAAGACGTAGCGGCAGGCTCAGAAAGATTGTGGTGGACCAAATTAAATAACTTTTAACTGACCCTCAAAGGGAGACACTAACGCCAGTAAGACCTTAAGAAAGAAAATTTTCAGTATCTAAATAAACAAGTGTCGTCATGTTCATTTATCTTAAATTATACAGAAAATACTTTTACAAAAAGCTTTTTAAAATCACTTTGCAAACGCTACCAACTAACTACAACCAATTCTCTCGCTAGCGATTAAAAACACGGCAAACATCAGAGGGATCAGTTTTATTAAATAAGATTATCTGCCGACTTAATATAAATTAATCAAAACGTCGCGTCAGTGTCTGTAGAAGGAATATTCTGGCACGTCTTTTAATCTGGCTTAATCTCCTTAAAACAACCTTGTTTATTTGAATGAAAGTAATTAAGTCTGGGAATAGTCATTACAATTAATTTTAAATCGTTGCGGCTAGCTACAATCTTGTGGTAGTGACGTCGACTTGTACAGCCAATAATTCCCGACCTGATAAAACGCTACCTGATATTTCGAATCTCATGAATTCCAATGTACCTACATGAATTTAACTCGTAGGTTGCGGGTACGAATTCTGCAATGTTCTTGAGCTTTCGGTGAAGGGAAACATCGTGATGAAACCATAGCTTGGTGGTAGGGCATTATCAAGTGCTCGCCTGTATAGCTACCTTCAAGTTGAAAATCTATCGTCAAGCATCTATCGATATATTCCGGTAGCTTTACTGGCGGTGACGCTCAAGTCAGTTCAGTTCCTAGTCTAAGCGTAGCGTGGCGCCACCTTCGATCTCATAGTCGCATAGCACCTTCTAAGGAGGACAAATGGGATATCAAAGTTTTTTTGAAAAAATATCGGACGAAGAGCTGCGGAACAGGTGGTTAGTTGAGAATTTAAAAATACATGCAGAAAATACAGCTATAAATCTCGCCTAATGCGTAGCAATGACACAGATCTCTCCCGAGCCATTATTTCGATTAATCTACCCCTTCCTGCCCATTCAACCGCTGCCTGTATATTTGCGTTCTGAATACGAACAATGACGTCACATTTATAACTTCTAACTGCACGAATCTATCAACAATAGGGCATATTCATGTTTATATAACGTCAATCTTTAGGAATTGCTCTGTCACTACTTCTCACAGTTATTCCAAACACTAAACACCATTTCTTCGTATATTGATAAAATCACACATACATGTCCGAAGACCGATTTTGATTGAGTTTTTTTTTCTTTTGAGAACAAACAAACAGTGTTACTACCGAATTTATAGTATTAGTGTGGATGTCCTCTTCTTCTTTCCGAAATCCTCAATTTTTGAGAAATACAACTATTTTACACTCCTTTTCCATTGGCATCCCTAGTTTTGAGTAGATGTATCGGGCTCACAAAGGATAACACCGGCAAGGGATCATGGAATCCGTTCCGTTCTGCAAACTGCTTTGAAACTATACCCTTTCCGTATCACGGACGTTTCAACAACATATTATTATAATCCGGGAAGGAAATCCAACTACCTACCTGGCAGTAGAATCAACTCAACGGCTTTTGATAAAATTGGGAATGGAGATAGCTTATACCATGGGTTACCACATGATAAACGAATTCTTATAATAAAACATCAGACTATTTAGATAAAAGAGAGAAAAGAAGGATTTGCGCTCACTGCAGATGGAGGACTGGCAGGAGGTGGCGCAGGACAGAGCGAAGTGGCGTCTCTTCTTATCGGAGGCTATATAAGACTCACTTTGAGTCGTTGCGCCATCTCAATAGACTTAGACTGTTTAGATGACAAAAAAGCTTGAGATTGTAATGAACTTGTTTCAAGCTCATTTAGAAAATTTATTCTGAATTTTATTACTCTAGCGTTTTTGTATACATCGGTAGAGCATGAACCACTTTAATACACAGAACTAATGATGCGCTACCAACAAAACTACAGCAAACATTAGCAACACAACTAGAACACCTGGGCCACTCCACTCCACTATATAAAGGAGTAGGGGTGATCTGGATAGGTGCATACGAGGGGTGCACTGGCGTCCCGCTGAGGGTGTATTGTGCATATCCCCCCATATCCCCCCATACGCACAATACACCCCCAGCGGGACGCCAGTGCACCCCTCGTCACGAATATGAATAGCTACCAACAAAGTAACAGCTTGATATTCATGTCTACCCTCCCACCGCACACGACGGGGTACACTGAGAAAAAAAATCCTGAGTTTCTTTCCAAAACCGATTCCTTCCAGAACGTAACCTTTTCCTTCCTTATTTTACCTTAGTTTTCCTTCTGAGTCGAAAGGGAAGGAAATCCTTCTGTACTTCGGAAGGTCTTTTTTCTCCGTGTAGCGTAAGCGTATCGTAAGACGCACCTAGTACAGTCAACGACAAAAGTGGCTGAACAATTTCAAATTTCCGATTACCTTCATCATCTTCAACACCAACCTTTGACTGCATCATGACTTAACACCAGGTGCGTTGTGCTATGGCCAAACGCAACCTTGCAAGTTGTAAAAGAAAAACAAACATTACTAATCAAATCCGCAATTTGGAAAATCGACTATGACCAGCTACTTTTGTCGTTGACTGTACAAGAGCAGTGCGAGCAGATATATCTTCAAACAAGGCCACAGACCAGGCGGTGCGTCATACGCTTCTTTGCGGTCTTCAGCTAAGATCCACTTCTGAAACCGTGCCAGTTTATTGCTAGTCCATGGGGACTGTGAGGTCACGTCCATCCCCTTCATCCGGTCATTCATCTGATTCGGGTCCTAATCCCCGGACAGGGACGCCGGAAGGGCTGTTTAATTAATTATATGATGCTATTTCAGGACTTCGACTCCTATTGTCTGCCGTAGTGTTTATTTAATTAGTAATAGGCGAGCAGCTTGAGGCCGATGTGCCTATAAACACGGATATTTCCTTTATGAAACGCTGCATCACGTGTGCCGCTGAATAATACGACCAATATGAATAATACACACATCACATTTCGCAGTTATTACCGCACTTTATTTTCTACTCGTAAACGAGTCGTTGGAAACAAACTGTTGTCGCGCTCCCCCGCGATTTGAGGGAGCGGGTTTTTTAATTTTGGGGGGGTGCCCAAATGCGAGAGAACCACTGTTAAATATCCCTGATGCAACACAGTGAGAGATCGTAATATATCGTAAGCCTACTCACCATAGTCCAGCTCAGGACCTCGTGTGACGGCGCCGTCCTAAATCCACCAAATTAGAATTGCACACAGTTCAGGTGCAACTAGTAATTGTCCGCACACCACTGTTGAAGCCCTAGAGTGCTGGGGGCTGCGATGAAGACGATATTTCAAAAGTAAACGTGGGTCCAGTTGAGAGATCGGTTGAGACTGGTATATGAACCAGTGAGCGGCAATACGACTATATAACTACCCTCACTGAATTGAGAAAACTATATCGAAAACTAATTTTTAATCTACCCACGTAAACTGTCAATATGTGCGTTCAGAAATCAACTAAAGAATGCTATAAAAAAAAATATTACGAATACTTAAAAAAAATCAAATTTCGAGTTGCGCGGCTTCAACATTCCGCCCACCAAAATACGACGTATTTTCTATGGAGAAACTACGGTAATAAAACGTAAATGAATCGCGACGATACGCGGCTATGCTATTAAATGCTAGACTTAAATTACAAATGTAAACGCGAAATTATTCTAGGACTAACGCGAATACCTAAAACTAAAAATGAGACTACAAACTAATCAGAGGTAGGTAAAGGACAGAGCTTTACCAAAGGTCTTTGCAATAGACCTGTCTGTGTTTTGACGGTCGCGACGCGACAAATGCCGTCTTTGGCACGATGCAATTCTACAATACGTCCGAGCGACCAATGAAGTGGTTTAAGTTGTTCATCTTTGATTAAAACTAATGTCCCCAATTTGGGTTCAGATGAATCAGTAAGCCATTTTGCACGTTGATTCAGTGTATGCAAATATTCTACGTGCCATCGCTTCCAGAAATCATGATGGAGTCTCTGCACTAGTTGCCAGCGACTCAAGCAAGTGAGTTTAACGTTCGAAGTGTCAGATTCTGGAAGTGATGTCATAGGTTCGAGAGTAAGGAAATGACCGGGGGTCAGCACTGACATATCATTAGGATCGGATCCCATTTCACATAATGGGCGCGAGTTTAGTAGAGCTTCGATTTGTGTTGCAACCGTAAAAAATTCCTCATAAGTAAGGATCTGTGATCCAATCACGCGATATAAACTTGTCTTAAATGACTTCACATTTGCCTCCCAGAGACCACCGAAATGTGATGCAGCCGGGGGGTTGAACGAAAATTCAATAGCTTCTTCAGAAGTTGCCTGTTGCATTAGGGGTAGCAAGGTATTGAAGCCACCGACAAAATTCGTCCCTTGATCGCAGTGAACGCGTTGGCAACGACCTCGTCGTGCAATGAACCTGCGAAGAGCGCCAAGAAACGCTTCACTAGTTAGACCAATAACGAGTTCAATGTGAACGGCCTTGGTTGCAAAGCAAATGAACAAACAAACGTAAGTCTTGAAAGTCCTTGATCCGCGAAAACGAACAATGTGAGTGGAGAAAGGACCGGCGAAATCTACACCTACGACAGAAAAGGGTTTGATTTGCGACACTCTAAGTTTAGGTAAGTCTGCCATGCGAGGAGTGACAGGCTTCGGATTGGTGTGATAGCAGCGAATGCATTTCGACAAACGATTACGAATGGCACGACGAGATGACAATATCCAAAAGTTTTGGGCAAGTAAGAAGCTGAGCGTACGAAGCCCAGGGTGCAAGTTATCATTATGACATTGGTCGATAATGAGCGAGGTGAGGCGATGTTGACGAGGCAGCAACAGAGGATGCTTGCAATCGTAGTCAAGCTCCGAGCGAGATAATCGACCGCCCACCCTGAGGAGACCATCTCCGTCAAGGAAGGGGTGTAGTTTTTGCAAGGGCCTCGGTAGAGGTAGTTTCTTCTTCAACCTCTCAATTTCAAGTGAAAACACAGTTTTCTGAGCGATCTTTACGAGTGTGAATAGCGATTGCTTCAGTTCTGAAGCGACAAGATGACCAGATCTACGATTAGATTGGTTTCGACAATTGTGTATGAAGCGAAGTGCGTATCCTACGATACGTTGAATTTTGTTCAGGTTCGAATGCCTGTCCAAGAAATCATCAAATTGATCAACAGCGACGAAAAGCGATATTTGCGAGTTTCGTTGCTCTTCCAATGTAACAGGAGATTCCTCAATGGCCGAGAAAATTGGCCATGCATCGGTGTCCAATGACAGCCATGATGGTCCATGCCACCACAATGGGTGGTCAAGAAGCTCCGGAATCGTGAGACCGCGGGATGCGCAGTCCGCTGGATTGCAAGAGGAACGAACGTGATGCCAATGTTGAGGCGGGACCCTATCCTGAACGTGACTTACGCGGTTGCTCACGTAAGTTTTCCAACGTGATGATGGTGATTTGAGCCACGCCAGAGTCACCATGGAGTCCGACCAGCAAAAGACGTCATCGAAATCAAGCCTACCGGCGAAGACTTCTTTGACATGCGCGACGAGATCTGCCAACAAAACTGCGGCGCATAGTTCTAGACGAGGAATCGAAATTTTCTTTAATGGAGAAACTTTCGAGCGAGCGATGATAAGGTGAGTAGTGACTCGATTGTCACTATGTTCACAGCGGAAATACAAGACGCCCGAGTACCCCAACTCGGAGGCATCGCAAAAGCCATGAATTTGAAGTTTGATGGAATTCAGTGCGGGGACGAAGCGAGGAATGACGAGAGATGAGAGCGAACTGAATTCTGAGCGATAACGGGACCAAGTCTCAGCGATGTGATTGGGAGCAAGATCATCCCAATCCAATCCGAGATTCCAGAGTTTCTGGATTATGCATTTGAATGCAAGAGTGAGTGGTGTGAGAAATCCAAGCGGGTCGAATATACGAGCCAACTCCGAGAGAATGTTTCGCTTGGTACAAAGTTTATGCAACGATGTGACAGTGAACGAAAATCCATCTTTGATGGGATTCCACTCTAAGCCAAGTACCTTGACCACATGACAAGATTCTGAATCGAACGAAAGCGAGTTATCGTGACGATGTTCGGGAGGAATGTTTTCGAGTAGAGAACGAGAGTTAGATGCCCACTTTCTAAGCTCGAAACATCCTTTGCGTAGGATGTCAGTGACTTGGTTCATCAGTTCGCTAGCCGAATCTAACGAGTGAGATCCAGTCACTACATCATCTACGTAGACGTCGTGTGTGAGCGCTGAAGCAGCGAGGGGCTTATCACCTCCTTCGTCACGTGCTACCTGTAAGATAGCACGGAGTGCCAAAAAACTCGATGATGCCATCCCATATGTCACGGTGTTGAGACGATACTCCTTTATGGGTTCGTCAGGAGAGAAACGAAACAAGATGCGTTGATAGTCGCGATCGACATCAGCAACCAAAATCTGCCTGTACATCTGCCTGATATCAGCTGTGAATACGACGGAGTGTAGGCGAAAACGAAGAAGAATCGAACCGATGTCCGATTGTAAACGAGGACCAACGAGTAATTGCTCATTTAGCGCAGTTCCAGCAACTGGCTTCGCTGTAGCATCAAATACCACACGCAGAGGACTCGTGGTGCTACTCGGCTTCAGCACGCAGTGGTGAGGAATGTAATATGAATGGCCCGAATCCGATTGTTCAGCTTCATCCATATGCCGAGACGATAGATAGTCTTGCATGAACTTGTTGTAGCCCTCACGAAGCTGAGGGTCACGCGAAAGACGTTTTTCAAGAGCGAATAAACGACGAAGAGCTAGAGAGCGAGAGTCACCAAATACAGGTTCTGGTGACTTGAAAGGTAAGCGCACAACATACCTTCCATCCACGTTCCTGGTGTGAGTCGTATCGAATATACGCTCGCACAGGGTTTCCTCTTCAGTGAGAGGCGAAGATTTGGGAAGCTCATCGATTTCCCAAAATTTACGAATTTGCGAATCTAAACTGTCCAGCGAACAGAAAAGCGAAGATGATTTCGAAGAAGAATGTGCACACAAGATTTTTCCCATCACTACCCAACCAAGTTTAGTGTTGAAGGCTATAGGTCCGTCGGGCCCATAATCACGGCGTTCACCAATGAAGATTTGACAGAAGATATCAACCCCCACTAATGCATCGATATGCGCGGGCACGTTGAAATCAGGGTCAGCTAGCTTTATGTTGCGAAGTTGTGACCACTGAGCAGCATCAATCCTACCAGTAGGCATTTGACCACAAATCTTGGGTATGATGAGAGCTTCGACTTCGATGTCAGGAGTTTGGTCTCCACAGCGCATGTGATACACGGTGGAATCAGTTGCAATCGACGATGACTGACCAATACCCTCAACTGACGCCTTAGTCTTCTTAAAGACAAGTCCGAGACGATGTGCACATTTTTTAGTGATGAAGTTCGATTGGCTACCACTATCTATTACGACACGAATTTTGCGACAAATGCCGAAGTTATCCAAAACTTCGACCAAAGCGGTGGCCAAAAGTGATGTGTGTGTGGCGGCCTCCAAACCAGCCACCAAAGTGACAGTCGGTTGACCGTGGTCGAGTTGTGATGATTGCGCGTCGATCGGGGCATCGGAAGCGATGAGTGTTGTCGGCGCGGCGACAGTATGCGATTTTTCAAAATGTAAAGTTGTGTGATGCGGTAAACTACATTTCAAGCAGCGACTATTTGACCTGCAAGATTTAAAAGCATGACCTTGACGAAGACAATTTATGCAGCAATTGTTTTCTTTAACAATCGTAAATCGATCACGCGGAGTATGATTACGATAGCTAGGACAATTTGACAATATGTGATTCGATTTACACAGTACACAAGTGTCACTCGATTGTGACTGCGAGTTAACTACAAGGGCTTTAGTGGGTGCTTGATAACGCGGAGTATAAGCGCCAGTGCGAGGCTGTGCAGTCGAAGCCGGCGCAGCATGCGAGGTCGGCTGTGCGCGGGCGGCGGCCCCAGTAGCGGCGGCGGCGGCACGCGGCGTGCGCGCAGGCTCAGGCTCGGCTAACTCCAGTGCCTGGCTGGCTTTGTTCAAGTACTCTAGTAAGGAGTCAAACGAAGGAATGTCCTTGTTTTCAGTCTGTATTTGTAGTTCGAAACGACGACGAGTATCCAGATCGAGTTTATTTATCAGCAAATAAAACAACGGAAAGTCCCAGTCCTTAACTGGCAACCTTAAATTTTTTAGAACTGCAATGTTTTCCTTGAATGTATCAACGAGACGACGCAACTCACTAGGAGAATTTGATTTTAAGGACACTTTCTGTAGCTGTTCCCAGTAGCGAAAGGCTAATTTACGTTTACACTGATAACGATCGATAAGTGCTGAATATGCATCCAAATAATTATTTTCCGCGAGAGGAAAACCTTTTAAAAGTTGCAACGGTTCACCGGAAAGAAGTGAGATTAAAATTGAAAATCTTTCAATGTTAGAAAGTTTTTTATTTTGATGTACCATAGTATTGTACATGTCGTAAAATGTACTCCATGTTGTTATGTCACCATTAAAATTCAATAGATTCAAGCGAGGAAGTTTCACAGATAAGTCAGTTCTAGATTCTGGTTCCGGTCCGGTTCGGGAGACGGACGTGCTTGTAAGTGTCGAGTGAATTTCTATGATACGAAAATATTTGTTGTCTACCTCTTGTCGAACACCATCCTCTTCATCTAACTCAGTATCCGAAATCTCAGAACAAATCTTCAAATGATGCGATTCGAAACTGGCACAATAATTTTCAAGTCGACTGTACCGTGACAAGAAAATAGGTAATCGAGAAGTATCATTTTGTGCCTCTATAGCAGCTGATAAACATTCATCGATTCTTTTAATAGCAATTTCACGTTTAAGTTCCGAACTACGTCTAGCTGCAGCCTTAGACATTTTAAACGGTAGGTAGAAACCTTAATGATCAACGAACAAAAAAACAAAACAAAAAAAATGATTAAATTATACGCTAATATTTTTGCAATGGACTGTATTTTTTATTATGTTAATATTCTCGTTCTTTACCGCGGTACGGAAAGAATAGGCTGTGTCGTTAATGTAAACAAAATATGTATAACGAATAAAATTAAAATCTTCCAAACGAAAGTCAAAACGCAAGAGAATAAAATTTATTTTAACTTAGGTTAAATAACCTACATAAGTTAACAGAATATCAAACTGTAAACGGAACGAAACAAAAATAATTATTTAAACAAAAATGTAACAACAAAAACTCTTTCAATTATTACTCTCATATAACGATAACGATATTCAATAATTAAATATTACGTTATTCTCCTACAAGAACGAAGAAATCGTATGCGACGTTATTATCCGACCAAATTCGACGATACGAAATGACGAACCTTTTATAAGAAGGAGATGAACCACTTAATTTGACCGTATTATAATGATTGCATCAGCCAAATTCATGGTACAAAATACGATTATTTTGTTTGAAATAATGAAATAACGAATAATATGATTAATTTGAGTCTCAACCTTAGTATTTACGAGCTATTTTTTACAAAACGAAACGAGATGTGGCGAATTAATCGAGATTACGATTTCTAGTAATGGCGATGGTTGTGATAAATAAAATCAAATCTATGATTTTGATGTTTATTTACCACCGAATTAGCGAGTATGGTACACGATATTGATAAATAAGCACAGATCCGATTGACCTGCCTATTATTTACCACGACAATTAGCAAAAACGAGTGCGATTCGAATAGATAAATACGAAAACAATATCCCGGTAATTTACCTATCAAAATGTCGCGCCTCGAGCGCTTATGACAAATAAGCATAAAACCCTATAGTTTTACCAATTATTTGCCATACGAGTGTGAAATAAGAGGCAAAAAACTAATTGGCATAGAAAACGATATTCCTACTTAGTATGTTTACCTATTAGAGCGATAGTAAGCGACTTATTGACAGTTTACGAGAACGCGTGAATTTACGTCACTCCGTATGATGAGACAGGTCAGCTATCCTCACCACAAGGAGGATCCGAGCTCGAAATGACCAAAAATGTTGTCGCGCTCCCCCGCGATTTGAGGGAGCGGGTTTTTTAATTTTGGGGGGGTGCCCAAATGCGAGAGAACCACTGTTAAATATCCCTGATGCAACACAGTGAGAGATCGTAATATATCGTAAGCCTACTCACCATAGTCCAGCTCAGGACCTCGTGTGACGGCGCCGTCCTAAATCCACCAAATTAGAATTGCACACAGTTCAGGTGCAACTAGTAATTGTCCGCACACCACTGTTGAAGCCCTAGAGTGCTGGGGGCTGCGATGAAGACGATATTTCAAAAGTAAACGTGGGTCCAGTTGAGAGATCGGTTGAGACTGGTATATGAACCAGTGAGCGGCAATACGACTATATAACTACCCTCACTGAATTGAGAAAACTATATCGAAAACTAATTTTTAATCTACCCACGTAAACTGTCAATATGTGCGTTCAGAAATCAACTAAAGAATGCTATAAAAAAAAATATTACGAATACTTAAAAAAAATCAAATTTCGAGTTGCGCGGCTTCAACACAAACCATCAACTTTGTTCGTGCAATTTTTTCAAAATGATATTTGAAAATTTGTCAACTCCTGGTACAAGAGGTTTTTAAATTACAACCTCATCTATAAATGCGAAGGTATGGTTGTTGGCTTATCCTGCTTTTACCCAGCAACAAATTGGTATAGTTTAATAATTGCTGACGTGTTTCAATTACATATCCGTCTCAATCAGCATAAGATATATATCATATTTTTATTTTTTACTTTTTATTACCTTTGTTTTTTCACCTAACTTAAGGCTATGTCTCTCATACTACGAAAGTGTTGCCAAGTACTTCCGCGGAGTGGGGTCCTGGTGACCTGTAATACAGGTTTTTTTTTTAAAAACCTACTTCAGGCACCAGTCTCTGCAAAGCAGGCTTACCTTGCTAACCTACAACTGTATGTCCATTATGTCCATCTATGTTGCCTGTTTTGTTGAGAAAAATAAATACATTTATTATTATTATTATGTAATACACATGCACTTACATATATTATCTACTCCGTAGGTAAGGCAGCTCACTCACAACCATATGGCAATCAATAACTACTTGCCCAAGCAAAGAACTGTAAGCAGCGTGTCAACTCATTCAATGGAAGTTGAAATGTGGACATCGTTTTCTCAAAGGCCACAAAGCAATTTAACATTTCCAATAAAACGTGACAAAGCGGTCGGCAGATTGAAAATATTCCCGATTCCCGAAGCAATGTTTCCGCATCAAATAAACAAGTATTAGCAAGTTTGGGACAAACAGAAGGACGAAACCGCAAATTCTTGGGATAAGGCTCTTAGGGTGTAAATCAATAATGGTGAGGATTCACCGAGGCAAGAGCCAGACAGATTATTAGTAAGATTAAAATTGTAAATGTGATCGCGCCAAAAATAATTACCTGCCGGGCGTTTCTTGCCTGTTCTTTTGCCGGCGTAAGGAGGTTGGAACAGGCGTAGCTAGTCTTAAGTTTGACGTTTAAAGTGATGATATTATGTATCCTATTAAATAAAGACATTTTTTGAATTTTGACAAGACTAAGAAAAACATCAATAAAACAACTGATTCTTTAATGAACGAATACCTATACGTAGGTAGGTTTGAGCCAAAAATTATTTACATTCAATTTAGTTAAAAAATATAAATACCAACCCTGCATCGGTATTTTTCCAAACACCTTAAAACATTATTTCTACGTAGGGTAAATCCGTTATTAGATGTAAGAGATATCTAGTAAGTAAATCGATTTCACTTAAGATACGTGGACCTTGACAAATAAAATAAAAATAACAGTACAAAAAGTACAATAAGTAACGTATCAGTAATGCCCTTCTTTTGGCCGTCAAATATACAGATAAACTCTTCAAATATCGTAAGTAAATGTAATCTTCTTCGAGAATGTATTTTTCAAGTGGCAGGGCCCGGTGGGTTTCACCCTAGAACGATGTAAACCACTGAACATCTTGCGAAAAAGTTCGCCTTTCTGTAACAAGTCTGTACAGAAACGAAGTTATTTTGAAAGGAATAGAATTAATGGGCACGAGTTCTCCTTTGGCCGATAGCTACTGCGAAAACCTTTCACCAAGCAAATTGAGGAAATGAGGGAATTGATTTTTTCCAATAATCCCGCCTTTTCATCTTTCAAATACTGGCACTTCAATTTAATTGGTTAATCAATAGGATTTACCCCCCACTTGTGCACTTTGTGAACTCACAATGCACATACCATCCCCCTTTGTGAACACTTTTGGTTACCTCAGCAATAGTGCTGGCCGTACAACCAGCGCTGGTCTTTCGTTGGGGCCTTTACTAATCTTTCGTCTATGAAAAAAATGTCTGTGTGATTTGGCTCACAGTCATTTTTAGAGCGGTGATTACAAGATTGTAACACGTAATCTTTTAAAGTCCGGACCCTACCTCATAAATGAGTTATGTGCGGATTTCCCGTCGCTTAAACGGTGAAGGAAAACATCGAGAGGAAAGCGGCATGTCCAAGAACCACATGCGACATCTACCAACTTGCACTGGAGCCCTACTCTGTCTTTCTCTGTCTGAAAGAATGCCTCCTGTGTCCAAGCAATGGAAACGTAATAAAGCTGATGATGATGGTGAATTTTAAGAATCTCTGTTCATTTACGTTTGGTACCTACCCTCAAAACCAATTTATGACAGACTATTCCCGACTGTTTGCCTTTTGAGACACACAAGCTCAAACGAATACTGTCGGAGTCGTGTCTTACGTCCTCAAAGACCTTGGCGAAAGGTAAAACGCATTTGCATGTCATCGCTCGTTCGCAAGATCATTTCGGCTCATAAACAAACAGTCGCCGTCCTTCTTTAAACTGCCGTATGGTAGCTGTAATTTCCCATCTTTATATACCTGTCATTACGGCGTACATCAACATATACAGCATGTACACATATGTTTGCAGACAACGGCACGCAACGTCGCGGCAGGCCCCATTTATTATGCAGGAGGATGAAGGACGCTTTTAAACCCCTGCAAGGGTTGGTAGCAGTGTAACGTACAGTGTTCCAAGCGATGGATGACAGCTGTGGCTGTAACGTGCACTTGCGACCCGTTTGTCATTGGTTCAAATCGTATACTGAGCTTTCGGTGAAGGAAAACCGTAGTGATGAAACCGCTACTGTTGGTTGTGCAATTATTTGTTCTTATTTTATGTAATAGAGTGGAAAACAAGCAGATGGCCTGGTGTTAAGCGGTCTTCATCGCCCATAGACATTTGCAACTGTAGGGGCATTGCCTAGCTATATAGCAGCGTCTAGCTAGCTACAACCATCGTGATAAGAATCTGTAGCCAACCTATCGGTGTGTTCCGGCACGTTCACCTGAGAGCCAGTTCCCAGTTCAGGCGCAGCGTGGCTCCACCTTCGATCACATCGTCACTTAACATCAGATGACTTGAAGTCAGCGCCCTGTAAGACGAAAGTAAAGTCACGCACCTACTTTCGCAGTAAAATACATTTCCCTGCATTTCATTATATGTAAAATCAGGTACTCCATTCTAGAACGATCCAAATGACATACGTAACTATATATATAATGCTGAACATGATACATCATACCGCAACGTAAATACAACCCCATTGAATTAGCTAGTCCAAATGTCCCCAGCGCGCGAATCCGCCATTTTGTTTGCATAACAAATTCTAACGCTGAAAAACCTAGTTCACTGCTGAAAATGCACATAAAAAGTATTTCAGTGGAATTGTACAAACATTTCACGCAAATGTGAAATGGGAATTCATATACTTCATGCTTTGTGCCGGTGCAGTGCTACTGGGAGAGCTTTGGATGCGAGCAGAATACTGCAAGTCCTCTAGGTAGTAAACATAATAGGTAAGTATGTCAGTACGAAACTAACATACATCTGTATGTATACATTATAAGTGCACTAGCTGTTTTACCCATGAAGACTACAGTTTATCGTCAAAAAGTGGTAAAAGAAAACGAGCTGAGAACGAATTGAACAGAAAGTCGTTCAAAGTCAAAAATATGTTTATTTAGTTGGATACAACGTGCACTTTAAAACGTCAGACATAAAACTAGCTACACCGGTTCTAACCTCCTTACACCGGCAAAATAACAGACAAGATACGTCCGGCAGGTCATATTTTGAGCGCTATCACGTTTTCAATATTTTTCCTGGCAAATTCACTACAATCCTAAGCTTTATTGTCATCTAAACATCACGTCCCGACGTTACTTCATATTTAGAAACGTCGTTAAACAATTTGCGTGGTCTTACATTCTTGGAACCCTTCAAGGGCTCGCAAGATCACAATGAATAAATGAATCAACCCCCAAGGGCGTGACCCTTACAGCGTTACAGACAATTTTCTGTCGCCATAGAGTAAACTGGAATTATCCCATCCTAATACTTCGTAACGTTTCATAACACTTGTATAAATGTGAAAGGATGTTTGTTTGTTTGTCCTTCTCTTAAAGTAAAGTAAAGATATTAGATTTGAAAGCGACACGCTTACCATAAGACCTGCAAGTCGCTCGCATTGCAGCATTACAATGCATTTGCCGTTGTAAGGGAGTTGGAACAGGTTAGCTTGTTTTAATTTTAACCTTTTAATGTGATCTCATGGTGTATCCCACTAGAATAACATGTTTAGGCATAAAAATAACGAAATAAAATAGAAAACAGAATCATCATCATCGGCCTGTGTTAGTCCACTGCTGGACATAGGCCTCTCCCAAGGTACGCCATTGAGCCATGTCTTCGGCTCTTTTCACTCGACGCAAGTCGTCACTCCACCTAGTCGCAGGGCGACCTCCACTACGTTTGCCAAGTCGCGGTCTCACAAATGCTTGGTTCCCGTGATAATGCCCACGCGAGTGAAACCGCGGGGTACAGCTATCACCCAATCTTATATTCATGCAAATGAGGCCGCCTTTAAGATTCAACTGACGCCCCGGGCGACATCATTGTTTACCGAATTTTGATTTAATTAACGAAGGGATTTTGGAATTTTGATGTAATTACTTACTTATTTGATTTGATTATTGTATTACAACTGTAGCAGCTAAATTCAGTTAATTAAATAAACCTTCTTTTTCTTTTATTTGTGAGCAGAGCTCTTTTCGGTGGTGCACTTTCCATCTTGTTCTGTCCTCAGCCATCTGTTTAAACTCTTGGTACGACATGACCTCAATCCTTTCTTTGACTTGGTCTATGTATGTATGTTCTTATCGGCCTACCTCTTCCTCTCTTCCCTCTACTTTTCCTTCTAAGATGGTTTTCATATATTCGTCGTGACGTACCAAGTGGCCAAACATCTTTCCTCTTTCTATCTCTACTGTTGTTAGTAACGAAACTTCTTGGTTGGCTTTAAATTAACCTTATCGACGGTTTTCTTCAACTGGCAGTGACTTAACATCAGGTGATAAGTGGTCACACGTAACCCTAAAGCAAATACTATTTATCTTCTTACAGGTCAGCGTTTGAGCACAAGTCTGACGATGTGGTCGAAGATGGCGCCACGCTACACCTAGATTGGGAACTGGCTCTCAAGTGAGGCTGCCGGAACACGCAATAAATGTTTGGTTACAAAATAATATGAGGTCTGTACAATGTATTCGCATGCTCCAGAAGCTTAAAAGCCAATTTTCATAAAAACAAGGAGTCTTGCCTCAAAAGCTGTCGTAAAAATCTCCGAACGAGGTCGGATAGCCGTTCCAGCGTTTATGGTGACCCTTCATCGCGTAGACCATAATGGTTATATAATATAATCATATTGATTTCAGCCATAAGGACTCAGCTGTTTTATACTCGGGAGCGTAAAAAAGGAAGTGCTTTCGGGTTTGAATAACTCAGAGTCAGCAAGTGTAAAAGCTGTTAATGTCAACATCAACCGGGAGATGTTCATTGCTGAACATATGCTCTTTGAACGCTACAAATTAATATATCTAGTAAGACAATCTGTGGATAGATACTCGTAGGTTATCAATTTCGAATTTAAATGGAAAACTAGTATGGCACACATGGTGCAATCTATTAAAGGCCTATTTAAATATCCAGGACAGAGAATTCTGGCGCAGGATGATTAGGAGAGCAGACCTCAGCTAACGCGGAAAATAGAGAAGATGAAGAAAAAGAACTAAATCAGCACCCTCACCGTAAAAATATTACTTTGTCCCTACAATTAACTAAATGTAAAATAAAGCACCACCTACACATCAGCATTGCAAACTTCCGGCAACTATGTAAATCTCCGTAATTTAAAACAAATAACGACACGAAGGCGAGATTGGAAGAAAAACACAGGGGAGTTGCAAACTAAGTATATTATGTTTGCAGTGCACGGGCATTGCTCGCCTGCAAAAGTTGCACGTTGCAGAATAACTTATCGGGAAGTTGTTCTTATGAAGCGTGGCATAAATTAAGCATAAAACAATGGCAAAGATAACAGGAATGGTGACTTTTACAGAACAATAACTAATAAGTAATTTAGGTCTTCGTTTGACCACAAGTCACCTGATGTTAAATGCCGATGAGGTAGAAGATGGTCCAGCAAGGACAATCCTTTACTGGATCTTCAACATTTGGGACAACTGCTATTGCAGTCAAATAGAACCATCAGCATGGTGGATTTTTGCCCAGTCTCCATGGTAGAATCATCCCAGCAGTGGGAACGTAATAGGCCAACGACCACGAAGCAGACAAAGGTGGTAACCATCTTACCACCCCGCTTGAATGTACAAGGCATTCGGACCAAACAACCAAGAAAACAACCAAGCATACGGGGCAAGATAGACAAATCTCCGGCCATCATGGCTGTTTAAACAAAACGATTCTTGAACCTTTAACACTCTAGCAAAACAAGACTTTTAGCTCGTCCTAGCAAGAACAAAAGAGTCGTTAAGATAAAGGCTTCGGCACTGAAGGCGCAGATATAGAGGTTACGGGTTTGTTACAGCTTTCGTGCCACTGTTTTTATTTTTATGCAGCAGTGATGAGACGAGAAAGTCGCTCGCCTGATCTCGCTTGCCTTCAGCAGTTTTAATCCAGAGAAATGCACTGCGCTCGTCACCCTGAGACATTAGAGTTAGATCTCTTTTTGACCTGTAATTTCATAAGAAACACTGCCCTTCGTTCCGGAATACACATCACATTAGCAAACTAATTAAATAAATGCGAAACTTTGCCAGTGCGTGAGCATGTGTATATTTGTTACTACGTCACGCTAAAACGGTTCAACGGATTTCAGGAAAGTATGAAATGGAGATAGTTTATAACCAGAATAAAGACTATTCATTAAAAAACTAGAAAATCCACGAGGGAACAGCCATTAACCTGGATTATCACATAGACTACTTTTTCCGCAATAAGGTTCAGAAAAACCACAGGGCAAAGCTTGTTATTAACAAAATACTGCGAGCAACACCGAAATGAGAAACGGTCAGCGTATAGCTGAAATTCAATTAAGCAATGTCGGTTGAATACGAGAGAATTAGTTACTGTGGAGTTCTGGAGATACATGAAACGTGGGCAGTTCTAATTCGCGGCCCGACGAGCGCAGACCGCTGCGATATTTCGCTTAAATTAACGAAACGCGACGAGGGAGCCGTAATGAAGACATACGACCATGATGAAGCAAGCGTGTGCAATGTGCACCTCAGTATCAGAGTTCCCTCTGTTGCTCTTATGGTACTGAGTCTTATGGTACTGTGTCTTATGGTACAGAGTCTTATGTCACTGAGCTGATATGGTACCGAGTCAAATGGTAGAGTCTTATTGTACTGAGTCTTATGGTACTGAGTTTCGACAAAGATGAGCGTGATGGACGCTTAAGACGAGTATCTCAGTAGCTTCGCTCGCAGGTGATAGTGGAGGTATCTCTAAGTTCTCTTGTATTTTTTAATTTAGAGATCGAAAAGTCCTTGCTTTTTAAAGAATACTAGCTATGCCTCGAGGTTTTACACATGTGGACTATAGTTTATCGCGATAAGAGTATACTATGTCCTTCCTCAGGGTTCAAACTATCTCCATACCTTTCATTAGGATCTGTTAAGAGGTTTAAGCGTGACAAAGTAACTGACAGATAGACAGAGAGAGCTACTTTTGTGTTTATAATAATAGTATGGACTTACAATACAGAAAAAAAAATGGTAACTAGCCCCAATTCCGAGCTTGGTCTTGTAGTGACCAAAGTAGTAAAGTAGAATATGCTAATACTTTCAAACTTGAAGCTCTGTCAAACAGTATACGACGGCTGGACCAACGACTGAAAACGTCATAAAAGCCTTAAAACCGTTACAGTAAGGTTCAATTCTGTTGAAACGAGCGGTGTTTGAATTGAAATAGAGGATGATGTGGGCGGACGATAGTGAGAGCAATGTTGAGTATGTAGATTACAGAGCCTGAAATGGAATGAGATTAAGTGAAGCATGAAAATGTGGTTACTCAAGAGTGGGACGGATTAGTCGGGTGTGACTGTGCATACGGGACCCCTTGTGCTAATCACGCATAGTTTCAAAGTTTCCGAGTTCCTAAATGCCTTAAAGTTCCTTCCTTGGTTGAGGAAGACCCTATAAAGTTTTAGGATATCGTGAGTACGAGATTAACTCGTGGATTAAGTGAAATATATTTGTGATTTAGTTTCTGGAAACCAAACCTGATTGCCATTTATTGACGCTGTGCGGTATTTGCCACCTAATAAAGTTGTTATTGTTATTATTGTTATGAATTACTGGCATATAAGTATTCTAGTGAAACCACAAGGCAGAAAAAGAGATAAAGAGATTTAACTTACTATCAAGCAACTTGCACGTCTGGCCAGTTTGTTACATTATTCTTGAAATGTAACATATATTCCTTTATCCGTAAAATATATTTATTATTATTAAAACGTTAGGAATAATATTTTTTTCTTGGTACATTATACAGACTAGAAGACGAAAGATATCACTACCAAAAATAATTTTGATATGAAACCTTTATCTCAATAAACCTCACTTCATCAATCATTTCTAATAAAATATACCTTATTATGTGAAACCGTCCAATTTCCGGCGCAGTCCATCCCCATTCCAATATTAAGCCGAAGTCTCAGACCCTAGCCAAACACGTTGCGAATTGTGATGAACACATTAAACCATTTGGCGTAGTCGGGTAGGACGCCCATCTCGTGGAATAAATTTAACGGGTTTGCGGATTGGGATATTCGGTATACAAGCATAATTATAATCATCAGAATGTGATGACTAAATTACAATACAGATTGTCTCATATACTGCGTCATTGATCGTTACAACATCATCAGTTAGCAACGAAGCAATATCTGTTTAGGTATGTCCACATCAATGCGCTTTCATGTTCATATTTCGTCGTCTACTTTCAATTGGTCTTGTGTCTAGCATATGCAATTTTGATTCTCATTTGGCGCATACAGTTTCAGTGCATACGCATGCATTGCATGCTCTATGGTTGCGTCAAAGGAAGAAGCAAGATGACCATGAAAGCACACTGGTGTGGATATTCCTTTTAGAAAACTTTGTAATCCGTAAAAAAACCCCGACTTTCTTGATTCGCTCAAAAGCTTCCGGCATGGCTAACAGTCACCCATCCAAGCAACAGCCATGCTGATTTGATCAGTTAAGAACGGTCGGATAGGCTATGCCAAGCGCTTTAATGCAAACGAAGATACAGAAAAGGCTTAACCACCAAAGGATAAAACACCACAAACCAATAAAGCAGTAAGTGGCAATAAAGAGGCAGCAGATAATGGCAGCGGATGACGTAGGCTTTAAAGCGCTACGGCACTTTACGGCACTTCGGAACACATTAGCTGATGGAGGCGAAAGCTGGTCTTTATGAACGGGTATTTAAATAAGGAGGACGTCAATACTGACTGAACAGATAAATCAGAGCTGTAGGAGACGTCTAGTCTAACCAGGTTTAAGGATGCGGGTTAAACTCCCACTTTGTCAAAAATGCGCAAGGATTCGTTCTGTGTCTAGGTATTGTGGATCCCGATGCGTGTAGTTTCTGATACTCTATATACAGAGAACTCTAGTTAGGGATCAGAACGATGTATTGTATGGGCGTTATTATTTCTTACCAAATTTTTAACTAAAGGGCAGCATTAGAAAGTACTTTAACAAGACTATAGTTTTATCTCGAAGTGTTCCTTTACCGAAAGCTCGAGCTGATATCATTGTACGATTCAAACCTACGACCTAGGAGCCAATGCCGCTTTAAAACAATAGTAATAAACTTTATTCCATAAACCTAGTTGACGGAAAGCCTTACCGACAAAGCAATAAACCAAGAGCAGCTATAAATGAGACAGCTGTCAAGTCCAGCAGAGTTTTACATCTCTTTTTACGGTATTCTTGGACGCGTTAGGGTAGAGAGTAAGGACAGGCCGAACGGAAATGCGTCACTGCGATATCTCGGGATCCATATACCTCAATTTAAAACAAATGTACGTAAATAATAATATTATAATGAGTTACAATGATCTAGTACGAAGTGCGAGTATACATAGATAATATTATGATACCCATCTGTTTGCTTGGGGGAACAAAACATGCACGAACAGAAGTAATTAAAATTCTGGTCTATCTCCAAATTGCACGCGACGGTAATATTCATTAAAAATGTGAATCATTAAAGCATTCAAAGGTCCTGAGCAGAGCAATAAAATTCCGGGCGAGCGAGAATGAATAATGGACACCGGAGATAAAACAGTTATCATTAACAGTCCTTTCAGAACGCTGAAACGGGATGGTAATAGCGAAATGTTTCTTGTAAATGAAACCCGGTTGTTGGTACCCGTAAAGAGGATTGGATGGGAAATGGGAATTGGATAGGAAACCGCGAAAGCTTTTGTAGCGAAACATACGAGGCAAGTTGGATAGTTGTTTCTGGCGGTGCAATTACTACTTCGTTCTTTCTCTAGCCACTACAATTATTGTTTGGTTAAAGTAGGTCGTGTAATAATACTTCCTTAAACAAAACTAAATTGTTCTTTGTTTTTCAGGCTGTAAGTTCAACTTTCTTAAATAAATCCATTGACTGACCGACTGATTAATAATAAAATCTCGAAAACTACTTGCGCAACTAAAATTTGTCATTCGCTTTCTAACTAGATGCTGTTCAATAAAGAATTTTTGAAAATTCATCATCCACGAGGGTTTTTTAGGGAATTTTCCCGCGAACGAAACAAGGGCGGGTCGCGTCTTTCTTCGAAGTCAAAATGGCTGCACCGATAGGTTTGGCTATGGTATCATTATTTCATGAATACATTTCATGCAGTTTACTGCATCGAATTAAAAGCAGGGTAGCGTTTGACCACAAGTCACCTGATGTTAAGTGACGATGTGGTCGAGGGTGGCGCCACGCTACACCTGGACTGGGAACTGGCTCTCAAGTGAGGCTGCCGGAACACACCGATAGGTGCTTGGCGACAGGTTCTTAACAAGAGGGTGGAGGAGAGAACTAGAAAATACCCTACCACCAAGCTATGGTTTCATCACGATGTTTTTCCTTCACCGAAAGCTCAAGCTCATTGTAGGATTCGAACCCACGTCCTACGGATCGCAAGCCGACGTCACTACCACTGAGCCATCATCGCTATGAAAGCTGGAGTAAACATCTCTTTCAAACAGTAAATAAAAGACAGAGATGTGTGAAGATTTGCGGTGCGGCCCGACCGTAGCGGAGCTCCAAATTACATGAAACATTGCTGAAGAGACAGGAAATCACATGGTATATGCAGTTTACAAAGCACAAAGCGGTTGCTTTGTATCGCTCGACACAAGAGACGTTTGAAACTGTGTGGCGACGGAAATTGAACTATATGGTAGGTAGGTAGCATACATCCGTTCAACATGGAGTTAATCGTCATTTCCAAGGTATAAAGGAGTTACAAAGGAAAATTTTTAGATATTGCAATCGTTCATTTAGTAATAGATCTATTTTATTACTAAAAATAACAAAAACAAGAACATTACAGACGAAAACAATCTCAGACGGGAAGAGAGGGAGGGAGATGTGGACCGAGAAGGACACACACAGACTAGTCAAGGAAAGGATTGACGTTATACCAAGAGGTCAAAAAGATGGTTTAAGATCGAATTAGATGGAAACAATTTGGAAACTGATATATAATTTAACAAACCAGCTGATATATCACGGAAAAGTTTCCGCCACCTATTTGCTTTCCGAGTGAATTAAAATCGCACTACAGACCTCTCTACTGTATAAATAACATTAAGTCAAACACGTTACTAAAGGTTCAGGAAATTAAACCGTACAAAGCGGTTGCTTTGTCGCTCTGCACAGGCATTATGCAACAAGCATTGGAGGCTGTGCGGGAAGGAAATGCAGTATACCGAGTATACATTATGTATGCTAGTCTCTGACATTGCTATTAAGGTCCCATTCCAGGAACGGTGGAGATCTTAATAGTTTTAAAGAAATTGCAACTGTTGTAATAAACAGAGGCTTAAAAAAAACTTTTTTATTTGTCAAGTCACGGTCTTCACTCAAGAACACGTCTACTACAACGGTTGTCAGATCTGCAGCTTATATCATCAGCCCACTCTTGTAATCCTCTTATCGTATAGTAATTAGCAACAAACAAGTCTCAGTATGATTAGCAAGAGATTCAGATATCTCCTTCAATCTTGAAGCAAGTTTCGAATTTAGTTTGCGAGTTTTGACAACTCTCCAAAAACATCCATTAACTAATTAAGCTGGGCAAATTGCGTAGTCAGCTCCGTAGCCAATCAGCGAATGGTCTAACTTGTTAACGAGCTTTTAAAGGCGATACTTTTGGTAATTGTTGAAATCTTCAAACATAAGTTAGCCAATAATATACAAAAACAAATTGGAGGCAATCAAGAAAAATCTTTCTTTTCGATTTCAAAAGACATTTTAGTACCTACAGTAGTTATTTTGAATCTTATAGAGCAGATAGCGTTTGACCACAAGTCACCTGATATTAAATGACGATGGATTGAGAACTGACTGTCAAGTGTGACTACCAGAACTCACAATAGGTGCTCGGCGACAGATTCTTAACTTGAGGTAATACTAGCTAGTCAGGCGAGCACTTGAAAATTCCTACCACCAAGCTAAGGTTTGATCATGACCTTTAGGTAATGTATCTAATATATATGCATGCATTGAAGTTACCTATATGTTTAGGGTCTTCGTGGTTATTAGCAAAGCAAAAACCGACTTCAGGTTCCCTTCGGTTTCTCTGGTCTGCCATTATCAAACCCTGATTTCCTTATCATGGGACCACCTTTGAAATATCTTCTTTCCAACAAAAAAATAATTTTGCAAAACCGTCTATATTTGACGGAGTTATGCCCGAGCATAAAAAAAATACAAACATCCGAATTGAGAACCACCTCTTTTTTGGAAGTGGGTTAAAAATTTACGAACACCCGAAAATGGTAGAGCAATGTAGGGGCGGACCGATCCATTCTAGTCATGTAACTGCAAGACATAAGTATTGCATTCCTTGCCAAGAAACCCACACAACACAATTTACTGCTTACATTAACGACGATTTCAACTGTTACGTGAATCGGGAGCCAAAATATAAAGTTCAGTCGATTCCAGAAGTTGACTCGACTCCAGATAACAACTTGGCTAGACAACACAGACAGGGGGTGGTTACGTAAGGTGACGTAACTCGTCTTCCAAGAAAAAAATTTGCCTACTAAGATAATTTGGATCTAGAACAATTCTTGTATATTTATGAAACTTATCGTCATCCAGTATCGCGTCTGGTAAAAATAAAATGTACCTAATGTTAACTTTAAATTTTCTTTCCTAGCTGTGGCAGCTCCCAAACGGATGCACCGCTTTTGGTTTTATTTTTATTAAGTTTATTTTAATACGCGTTTCAGTGTTTATAAAAAAAATGTTGTTTTTTTTAATTTTTAATTGAGGTTTAGGTTATTCATCGATCTGATGCACATTTCACTTCCTCTCTTTGAAAAACACATTTCTCAAGAGAGTGTGTTTAGACATTTTGTTGATCCTGATATCCCTGCCCCTACCAACTTCAAATAAGCGCTGGCTGCCTTATTTCTATTTTCTCTATAAACGCGGTCTAAAGGGTTGTATACACGTTGGTTGTATGTGTGCAACGTCCTTGGTTGTATGTGCGCGACGGTGCTCGTGCATGCGACGTTGCCAGACCACGACCGCATTTGTGCGACGTTGCCATTCCAGATCCGATATTGGCAATTATGTTGTAGGATTACATTCTGATTAAACGATGTATCAAACACGTGATATGAATATTCAGAAGATTATCTAGCATCGAATAGCAATGAAAATTACAATGTTAATTATCTAAACACTAGTGACTAGACCATCTCTTAGCACGTGACTGGCGTATCGTATAAGTCACCTTAAGCTTACAAAGATTCGGAAAGGGCACCGAAAGGAAAGCTTTAACCGCTTTATTGCCAGATAATATAGGGCATTTTTATTGTTGGTATGTTCTGGCAGCCTTACTTGCAAGCCAGATCCCGGTTCAGACGTAGCGTGGCACAACCTCGGATAGCATCGTCACCAATTAAGGTGACTATGGACAAAACCTAAGCAGTTTTTTTTTTACTATTTTAGGGTAGCGTTTGACCACAAGTCACCTGATGTTAAGTGACGATGTGGTCGAAGATGGCGCCACGCTACACCTGGACTGGGAACTGGCTCTCAAGTGAGGCTGCCGGAACACACCGATAGGTGCTTGGCGACAGATTCTTAACAAGAGGGTGGTAGCTAGCCAGGCGAATACTATAAAATACCCTACCACCAAGCTATGGTTTCATCACGATGTTTTCCTTCACCGAAAGCTCAAGCTCATTGTAGGATTCGAACCCACGTCCTACGGATCGCAAGCCGACGTCACTACCACTGAGCCATCATCGCTATAAATGTAAAAAGGAAAACAAATTCCAAGCCATACATATTTTGTTGACTTAATACATGGTAGCTTTTGACCACAAGTCTGATTCGATTTCGTATGCTACATCATCGTAGAGTTAAGTCCTATTTACCCATCCTAAGCTCTTTAGGTCTTGACGTCATAGGTAGGTATCTCCCAAGCAATATTCGACAGTCGACGTGGCTCCTCGGAGTACGAATACGTCCTTCCAACGCTGAATAATTCAGTCGCCGGAGTGTTTACTGCTGCGACTGGAAACTGGAGAGGGAAGCAAACCATTCCGTATTCATGATTCGAATCCCATTTATAGATTTTCATCCAATTACTATTAGCATTATGAATTTGTTATTTATGGTGATTTTGGGGTACACAGGCAGACAGCTTTAGTGCTTGGTTGTTATTTCTTTTAGAAATCATTTAAGAAGATCTTTTCTAAAACCATTTTATGGAAGAGACTGATTAATTTATGGGACCTAGCATTATCAACGTCAACACCAATCACTATCCGGTGTAAGAGCTCCTTAACTTTAATCGACTTCGATACGTCAATGTTAACTGGTGTGAAGTTGGCCAGACTACTAACTACAACGGTAGCATGAAATTTGCTATTAAATAGCTATTATACAACAGTTTTAGGCCATCGAGTCGCTCCGAAACAGCGTGAAAGCCACCCAGTTTCACGTTCAGTTGAAGTGGCTCTCTAACTTCTCAAAGTGACAGCGCTAATTGGCCATTCGCCGCAAACACTGTTAATGGGTGAAATCTATTTACATCACGTACACCGAACACATGTGAAGGCCTACTGTATCGTACTTTGTATTACAGTAATAAATTTACGATTACAATATCTAGTTTTTTCTTAAGAATACTTGAACCTTTGTTGGGCGTTGATCTGTCTATACCTACTACAATCAAACATTTGAAAAGTCTGTTGGAAATATTTAAAAACCTATTAGACTCCTGTAACAATTATTCTATAATCAAGAAGGCATAATTCTTAAATTTCTGTCTATCTATTTGTATCCTAGTTACTTTATACCCCAAGACTACAGAATTCAATGAGGTTTTCACAAGTATATTGCGTAAACATTAGTCTCAAGGCTTTCACTTCCATCCAACATTAGGGAGATGAGTGATGATTATGTGCAGATCAGTTATCTCGTAGATCTCAGCGGTTATGCGGGATAAAACTTCTGATTTAAGCTCTTAAGTTTAGTTTCCAGGAGCAGTTCTTACTCCAATGAAATTAAAGGACTAATGATGATAAGATCAGTTGCACATAATTCTTAGCTATAAAGCATGGTACAAGTTTGAGGTTTGAAATAAAACGTATAATCCCGGTATCCCCTTCGTATTCCGTATTCTACGGGAACAGGCTGGTATTATACAAAAACTGTGTATCTTCTTGTTGGAGTCCGTTGGTTGATTAAATAGCATGTCGTTAGCTATTTTAGACTTTAAGTCATTTGCTCTCCTCAAGTTCCAAATCCATTCGGAACAGTAGACAAACCGTCGAGTGCGTGAATTATTCAGTAAGGGTCTTCAGAATTCGCAATTGGGTGTTTGAAGTGCCAAGTTGACTGTGAAAAGATAACTTTGAACTTCTGTGTATTATTAATTGTCACAAAACTTACTTCGATAAAGGCACATACAACTTACATAATGTTACTACCAATATTTTTCTCAAAATCCACGTAAGCAACCCACAACGCTTCAGTTTAAACTCTCACTTTACTAGAGTGAATTCAAAGCAGGGTTTTTTCCAGATCTTAGTATCTCGATAAACATCTAATATCTCGCTCAAATTAAATCTCACGCTACTATAAATATGCCTTAGTAACGAAATAGGCCTGCTATTTCTCATATGAACATTTATACAGAAAACATATATCAGAATCTAACGAGCGTGTGTTAAGTCGTGGAACGTATTTAGACGACGTAATCATCTACGTAGGAAAAGCCCTACCACGTTTTCACTCTCACCAAGTAGAATATAATAGAGGCACACATGTCTTCTACTTGTCACACAGTATAAGACGCTGTAATGTCGTTAGAGCTCCCGTTGACATTTACATGATTGAACTGTCGATACATTATAAGCTACTCGACACATCGGAGGCGCGAAGTCAAATAACCGCACAGTAAATTCGATAAAAGTATATAAATTGGTACATTTCTCCATGAAAATGATCTATTCATCTTTGACGCTTCTTCCAATAACGTCAATATGAGTGTTTGCGTTTGTATACTGAACCTTAGTGATATTCGGGTAACGCCAAAGTCTTACGTAATATCCGCACTCCGCAGTCTGTCTATGTAACATTACTTACCTGTAACAAAAAAAAAACAATATTATAATTGAGTTCTAAAATTGGAATCAACAACAATAGTAACAATAACAAATAGTAACAAAGTAGTAAGTAAGTAACAGAGTAACAAAGTAGTAGTTTAGTTGTAGTAACAAATAATTTGATGCAGATTTTTTTATTAAGACTTGTGTGTTATCAACGATACTTGACTCTACACAGTAAACATCATATCATATCTTAAGTAAAATACCAGTGAAATTATTAATTTATACTTTACAATTCCAGGAATGTTATAATTCAATATCATTTTTAAAAGTAACTTCATATTTAATTAAGTTTCATTATCACATATTGAAAATAATATTGACTCCGAATGTGCAAACAAATAGGTCAATATTCTTTGCAGCATGCTTCAATAGTTGCAACTCGTACACATTTTAAAGGCGCCATATTATGTGTTATACAACCTTAAAGCATTAATAAAAGTCATTAACGTAGCGGGGTGGGGTAGTAAAAACGGATGGTTATTTGGAGCAGAGCGGGCGGAACAAAAGCTACGAATATAGGTCGCCTGCGACACTCGGTGTATGTTATCGAAATTTAGCTTTGAATGGAGAGTATTGATTGCAGCGGCAATGAAACCCGGGAAATGGGAACGTATTCACGTTTCATTGCCTCTACGTTTAAGTTTTCTTTTACATCCATCTGTGAAATATGCAAGCGTGCAAACAAATGTTAGAAATTCTACTTGTATAGCCCAAATGGTTTCGCAAAACGGTTCGTCACCATCATCAGCCGGAAGAAGACCACTGTTGCACTGCTTAGGCCTTTTAAACCATGAACGGCTACTAGCCATTTGCAAAACAGTTACAGAAAAGAAATTTCGCAGTTAAAAGAGAGATGTTAAAATATTTCCAAAACCAAACATAAATACCGAATAATGTTTTGAGGTGACGTTTTAATAAAACATATAAGGTAAAAAACACATTACAGTTTCGCTTCAGAAGTTGCTTAACTTTCATGAAAGCTATGAATAAACGATTCCATGAATTGACAGAGACCGCAGAAAACATCGAATCGGGAATAAATAAATCATTATTTTACGATGGCGGGGCAGAGAGTGGAGATTAAGGTCAGTCGTAACGTAACTCTTTTTCTAACCAACTTTATTTCTACTAGAATCGTGGGCAGCTATATTTTTCTTTATTCACTAGATTTAGCTTCGGATCACATATTTTCCTGGGAGCTATTTATGGGGCTTATTTACTGGTTTACTGCTGAAACTAATTTCCCAAGAAAGGTTCTGTTCTATTTGGCTAACCGAGGTTCTGTTTATTTTCTCTGTAACTCGGGAAATGTTCTCACGTAGAGTTCGTTTTCAGTATCTATATTCTGCGATATTTGCAACAGGTTAGCGTTTAGCCATTACCTAAGCTGGTATTAAATGATGATGTAGCCAGGAATGGTGAACACGCTAAACGTAAAATTAATCTGGCTCTTAAGGACCGCCATGTTCAGAAAGTGAGAGAGACTTATGTTCAGAATTGGGTGAAGTAGGCTAGTGTTGAAGAAGTAGGTCGAGTTTGAGCTGTGTATGTAGGAAAACTTCGTGGTGTTACCACTATCAAATTAAGAATCTGTTTCCAAGTACCGCTATTGGACACCGGTGTATTCCATCAGCCTCACTTGACATACAGTTCCCCATTCACTTGTAGCTCACTTGTGGTGTCATTTATAACCACATCATCACTTAATATTAGGTGATTTGTGGTGAAACGGCAACCCGTAAAGATATTAAGATAAAGGTGATACAAAAATAATATAATAATTCAAATAAAAATCTACGGCAGTTTTTCTGAACTATTCATAAAATCTATAATCCGCTAAACAAGCATATAACAAATGGGTGTTCTAAGCCATTTCACCATTACTCAGCGTTTTGGACCGCTCATGAATGTTAAATCGCTGCCCATTGTTCGAGATAGCCGTGATAAATGTAGCTTCAACGTTACGGACCTTTGTACTAAATTGTGATTCAGAACATTATAATAAGCTTCATTTTACAACAATTTACAACAAACAAGATACAAAATGGAAATTTAATTGAAATAACTAGAGACCCACCCTGGCTTCGCATGGGTAGGCAAATAGAAAAAAGCGCCCCAGTATTAAAAAAATCTTTCATACAAACCTTGTTTTGAGAATTACGTAGAGAACAAAAAAACCGGTTAAGCCGTTTCTGAGTTTTAGGGAGACTAACGAACAGCAATTGATTATTATATAAGAGGAAGAAAGAAAAAATAGTTCAATAAAACATTCAAATAATTTCAATGCAGTATTAAAAAATAGACATTAAAATTGCTCAAAGAGCCATTTCTCTATGAAGCAGCAAACGATCTGGCACGGCAAATGTTGGAACATGGCTCGTGGACATTCCTCCTGTGGCTAGCGGCTACTATCAAGTTGGAAACCTAGAAAGGTGATAGCATAATATAAACCCATTTCAATGTCCAAACCTACAAAGGGACACGAGTTTCTCCTCTGCTAGAGTCCTAGATGAGCCAGATATTCTGCAATTGGCAGGCATTAGTGCCAAGTTCAGCATCCCCTAATTTCATCGAAGCATACAGACAGCAAAGTTCATCCCGAAAACACGAAAGCAGAATCCGTATCCCTAAATCCATACATTATATACGCTGAGAGATTTCAATGGGCTCTTTCGTTAAGCTCTTGAACCGGAGAAATGATGAATCAGGGTTTCGATAGAAAAGGTTCCGGAGACGTTTTAAGCTTTTCAGCTTTTACGTAACGATGCTGAAATATTCAGAGAACAAGTCTTTATAGCATGGATAATACGTGAAGAGAAAACTGAGGATACATTTTTACGTTTGAAAATTAAAAAGTAGGTTGCAAAACGTAAAGCGAATCGCTACTGGTTTTAAAATCTCAAAATCCCATGTTTGTAATATGCAATTCTGAACTAAGGTTAGTTATAACTTCAAAATTCCATTTCCCTGTAATGTCTATAGTTCCCGCTGAAATTGCAATGCAGCACTGTAATGACTTCGCAAACATTACAGAAACAACATTGTAACCGATTTATCTAATGCGCAGCTCCCTAAACTTGTGTGAGAAGTAGGAGCCGCGGCGTCATATAGCTTGGATGGCAGACGCGGCGACCCCGCGCGAAAATGTGCTTTATATACTCGCGAATATAGGGAACCGAGTCGATAATAGCGCAGAGGTGGTCCCACCGCGTTACGTAACAAGTCTCGTATTGATCGCGCTCGCTCGCTCCGCACCACCCCGCTGTTCCCCGACGCGGACCAATAGCAGCACAGAGTTTAATTTTAATTTGATAGCCGTTAGGTACGGCCATGACTGTGATTTGTCAGCTCGTTACGCGTCAAGCAAGATGTTAAGTTAAAGTTACGCAGGTGTCCACCAGCCTTATTGGAGACAGATTGGGATCCCAGTCTCGTGATTGACGCATGTAATATATTTCGGGTTGAGTCTAGTTTATCTGTCAGACTGTTGCCAAATAGCATTATTTACCCTCTTATGAGAATAATGGTCCTGACCGTTGTTGCCGGATTAGCAGTGTTTCAACTCCTTCCAGACTAGGCTGTCGGATTCGAGACATTAACCCCCTAATTTAATTGAGTAATAACGCTTCCATTCGACGATATGCTATTTATTTAAGTAGGGTTGTCTGGTATTGAAACCAAATGCTTCGTTTAAAACGCTCAATTGCTGTATTTTCTTTTCTATTCACGAACTTGGTCAGTGAAATTTATTTTTATCCCATTCATAATTCTATATTCAGCCAACAATTATTAAGATCAAAGGCAACTTCTGAACATTGAAATACATTTTCGGAATATACAGCCGAAATTAGAATGATCTACATTTTACAAAGAGGACTAAATGTAAATTTTATTAATAACTAGTTGCGCCTTTGCGGTTTCACCCGCGTCTTCCCGTTATCCCGCAGGAACGTTTTCCCGGGATAACCAATAGCTATAATTCAGGGTATAATCTATCTCCATTCCAAATCTCATCAAAATCGGTTTAGTAGTTACGGTGATACGTGGTAACAAACATTCACACACACACAAACTTTCGTAGTTATAGTATTAAGTAGGATTCTCTACTCTCCATCAAATCAAGCAAAAGTTCCCAAAGAAATCGTCTGCATCACCAATATCTGACGGAATCCTGAATAGTTCTCATCCCTCAAGCCGCCATTGAAACGGGGCTTAGCGGCGGATATTCAATATTGGCAACTCAGCATAGGACGGGGATGACGTCACCGCTACTGCGGGATCAATAGGGATTGCGTTGGGCGGCATGGCCGACACTGAGGTATTGCACGGACAATTGTATACGAATTGTATTCCGATTAAAGGTTTTTCATATTTTATTGCAACCATGCTGTACAAAGAACTTAAAAAAAAAAGACTATAAATTTCAATGGGTACATTTAGTCCGTATGGACACTATGGACTCCGTCGGGCACACCGCAAATTAGCAGGGAGGAGGACGTTTATTAAATTCTCTAATGTCGTAAATAGTCACTACAATTCTTAAATATTATTTTCATTTAAATATTCGTCAATAGAATAGTAGGCTTTGTCATTTAAAATCTGTTTTAATCTACGCATAAATTTTCTGTCATTTTGTACAGTTCTTAGTTTTTCTGTTTTTGAACGAAGATCGTTGTTTAATTTGCTGATATCCTAATAACTAGATAGATACAATATCTCGTACACTACGAAACCGATTTAACAAGAAAAACTATCTGTCGAGTTGTTACAGTCAGCAAACAATTAGAAGAAACGTGTCTGTAGGTACTTTCAAAAAGTACAATAGTATTGAGGGTCAATGGAAGTTGTTCCCAAGAGTGGACGCATTTATACTGGCAGCTACAGTAACATTCAGAATAATCCATATATGTATTAGGTACCAAGAGAATCACCAGAATGGACGTCCTGATTTATCTCTTCTCCATTTTTGTCACATACCCACAAATCGCAAAATCAATAGCATCAGCGAGAGGTGCGGGGAGGTCCAAAAGGATAATAAGCAGACACCGTTTGCTTTAATACATATACGTTTAAGCCGTTCTAAAAACGGCATGGCGCAAAGCAGAATAAAGGATGGCGAATCGAATTCTGATTCCTAAAACTAAGCAAGACCATAACGAGAAAGAAAAGATTACGATCAAGATCTATATGTTTAAGTTCCTACACCCACGCCATAAGATCTGGAAACAGTTCCATTTACAGAGCGTTTATCTACTTTTCTCATTTAATACCTCTTAGGGTCTATTAGAACATTAAAACAGACCTGATGGTAAGCGGTCACCGTCACTTATGGACTTTTGCTACACCATGGGCGGGCCCGATATGTTGCCGACCCATAAGAACTCTTTTCACACCCATCTTGAAAGATTGCACTTCATGGTGATTTTAATAAAACTTTCAGACACGTGTATTTAAGTAGATACTGGTGCATAAGATAGCACTATAATGCAGAGCTAAATACATTGAAAAATATCTTTAGCAAGCTTCGACAGTTGCGCTTGTGTGCCGTCCGTAGACTCGCGGAAGGTCGTGCCAGGTGGATCAATATGGATCAGCCGCGTTCCCGTATGTAGGTCTTGGCCGGTCACAGGTATAGATTGCCAAGCCAACCTTGCAAGGTTGCCTACAAGCATTAAGTAGGAACGTGCCAGGGCTCGGGTAATGTGGAAGTTAAGTTCTCGAATTAATTGGATAATGCTGTATGTAATACGTATGTGGATCCAAAGTCAGGTCATGATAACGCACAATACTGGCAGGTTAGTAAATTGCTATATATTTTGCTGTCGTATCTCAAAAGACTTCAAGAGGCTAACGAAAAGGGTCATATTGGCGATGAGACACTATGGCTATTTGCAGCTTATGGAGTATTTGATTTATTTAAAAGCAGTTTTGTTTCCGACAAGAATTCACTTCACAGAGTAAAATTTTTCAATAGTTTCGAAGGACCTTGCGGACCACTTTCTCGCATGAAGTGACAATTAAATAAGTGAAGAAAAGCAAGAACGGGGAGTAGCAAATGCCCACCACTATCATCACGTTTTCCTTCACCGAAAGTTCCAGATCATTCTAGGATTCGAACTCCTTTGTCTCACGTCCAACCGCATTAGACAACCATTACTGCTTTAAAATATTACACAAGGTTGACAAAAAAATGTTTCCCAATTCAGCAATAAACCATTTTCTCTGTCGTGTCGATCCGGGCACACGTAACATAAGCCATAAACCAATTAGGGATGATACCATTTCAAATTGCCTCCAGTTGGTTTATTCATTTTCCAATCAAAAATGGCGGAAAATATGAATTTCAGAGGTTTTAGATGAGGATTATGACAAATAAAATCTCGGAAGCCTGTAAATCTTGAGAGTAATTTGATGTTTTGTTGTTATTTCGAAGAATCGAAACGGATGAACATTCATTACATCAAGCAAAGATAACGATAATAATATACTGTTTTAAACTACCATGGTCAAAAAACCCGCAGAAACTTTTAGTATTCTCGTGATCATGGCGCTTGCAACAGTGCCGAAATATCGAGAACTCAAACAAAAACAAATACATGGTAATTATCCCGTTATAAAACCCAATTCTAACGATAATAATATTTTACTACCAAACCGGGGCGAACTTAATGGGTTCAATATAGCAAATAAAGTATGAATAATATTGCCATGGGAACCTTAATTACTACTTATATATATTATCTCCTGTTTTATTCAAGCCTCTTTTCTTAGGTTTGGATCTATATTAAAATCCTTTGGATCCACTTTAGGAGTTGATTCTCATTTATGTCCCTCCTCATCAGTATTTCCCGTTTCTCTCTATCCTAAATCAATGGTAACATTTTTCCGTTCCTTAGTTTAATTACTTAGGTAAAACAAGCTATTTGCATTCCTATTATTATCGTTCAATGTCCAATTAAAAACTCAAAACTCAAAACTCAAAAATATGTTTATTCAATAGGATACATTGTGATCACTTTAAAACGTCAACTTAAAACTAGCTACGCCTGTTACGTACATAGTTGCATTACAATTTCCAAGCTCGCGTAGAAAACAAGTTTAATTTTTAACAAAAAAATAACAGACTTCTCTTCCCCTCGATTTCTTTGGGATACCATCATCAGAGCTTGGTTTCCTTATCATGGTACCACGCTTGGGATATCTCCTTTCCAAAAAAAAAAGAATCCTCAAAATCGGTTCATAAACGACAAAGTTACCCGCGAACAAACATAAAAAGCATATATACGGTCGAAACCTCCTCCTTTTCGTTGAGTTCGGTTAATTACTTAGTTACATTGATTTAATATTCCAAATATTGATATCACCTACACCTACTTTTTCTCCTTTACCACCTCCGTCATTATATCCGTCTGTATCAGTTATAAAACACATTACTTCCTCAAAGTTTTTATATCTTTCCGAGCTCGGCTTGTTGACGCCGGAATTGCCTTTCTGGCATTCTGCCGGCTCCTGAACTTCCAACTTGGAGTTCGTTGACTTTGGTATCGATTTTCGTTACGTAAGCTACTGCTGTAGGATGGAACGGTCTAGAATATGTACTTGTAATGAATAATATAATTTAAGGTGGTTGTCGCGACACACTTCACACGTGTTGCATATTGTGATTTCAGCAATTTACAATGGCAGGGCGCTCGTCAGGCCTCCCCCTTTGAACACCACCAAGAACGGGTGTGAGTCATTAGCATCCATCGGCTCCCCGCGAATCTTACAATGACGTCGGTCCACCTAGTGGGGGCCTACCTACAGAACGTCTTCCAGTTCGTGGTCACCACTCGAAAACCTTTTTTCCCCACCGGTTATCGGTTCTTCGATAGATGTAGCCACTTCAAATAAAATAATATTTCAATAAATTCAACCTGGTTTAAGTATAGTTAAAGTGGTCGTCCTGAATTAGCTCCTATCCTCAGGCTAACGTTAGAGGTTATCAAACTATTTTCCCAGAGAACCTTTGCAGGAAGCTGGTCAAAGGCTAGGCGGGGCGGGAAACCTTTAATGATGTTTGTGAGACAGAAACGACTGGAAGTGAAGCGAGATACCTGCTATTACTTCCGCTCTTTTGAACAACCCTCAAGGAAGGAAATGTCGGAATAATTCGATAAACGCGTTAACATAATATATCGTTGATGAAATAATGACAGGAGTATTAAAAGTTATTCGACAGAAGTTGTTAATAAACTTTTTAATAATCCCTCTATCTTATAAATGCGAAAGTTTGTCTATGTTTATGTTTGTTGCCGTAAGACTGAACGGATTTTCATGAAGAGAAACTATGTACCAAAATTTAGTATTTTTTACAAGAGTCGTAGTAGGTCATAAAATACCACGGGGCGCTTTTGTATTAAACAAACTGACTTAAACAAAATCAACTTTACCTGATGACGTGAAACAAAAATATCCCCTAATGGCCCATAACCTCTAATTAATGTTCTAACGACGCTGGCGACACATAAATTAACATTAATGACTTGGAAAACATGAAAAGTCCTCGTTTTGACGGGTGGCTGTCGTGCGACCTGAGCGAATCAATAAAATAAAGCTTTTTTTTTTACTTCTTACAAGGTAGCGTTTGACCACAAGTCACTTGATGTTAAGTGACGATGTGGTGGAAGGTGGCGCCATGCTGGATTGAGAACTGACTCTCGAGTCGGGCTGCCGGAACACACCGATAGGTGCTTGGCGACAGACTTTTCTTTTAAAAACCCTACCTACTACCTACCCCCCGCACTAGAGTCCTTGTGACGCAAATAGATTGAAATTACAGGCGTCACTCAGTCGAATGTAAGGCCATATCGAGCACGCTCTCTCGACGTAATAAGACGTGAGAAGAGTAAAATCAAATCATTTATGACGTAATATCGTTCTACCGTGCATCTGCGCTCAATTTACGCGCGTGATTGCGCGCTTCACTGAACTTCGATTCGTGATCGGGGTTGAACTTTTTGAATCATGAAGTCTTTATTGCTTTATGGAGGACATAGTTTTTTATAATATAATTTGAAATGTATAAACTAAGATCATGTAGGTATAACTAACTCTACTTGATTAAAATATACTCCCAGAATAACTACTAGAGGCAAATATACGCAAATCTAGAGGGTAAATCTACTCTGAACTTCTTCTTATATTAAAATCAATTGCCGTTCGATTTGAGTTTTTTCTTTTGTCGAGACGAAAGTCCTATTAATTTCTTTTTTTTTGAAAGTCTTAGAGTAAAAGTGGAAAACTCAGGAAAAAATTAAAGTGCAAACAGAATACTGTGGCATTTTTGTAATGAACTCAAGACCCGTTTGACATTTGCGTACCCATGCAAAGCCGGGATGAGTCACTATTAATGAATATCTATCACGAATTCCTCTCTTTTTTTGCTTTTTTTTAACGTAGTGTGTACACAGAGGTGGCCCATTCTGAAACCTTTCCTTTACCTCTGTTTAATATAAACTTAACTCAACAAATTAAAATTAACTTGTCTGCGTTGGGTTTAATTAAAATTTGCACGGTAAAGAGCCATCATCAACGACATACAAACGCCGACTTGCTTAATTAATTCATAATATTTTCATTACAGAGAATTCACAAGGTATTGCATAAGTTCCATTGAAGCGAGCATTGATTTTCATTTCATATCACAACGAATTTTAATTAACCGTTTTGAAAGAGATGTTAATTGATATGTTTTCGAGAAATATTGCTACCTACAGTGATGTTATAAAAGGTATATTTGTAGTAGGTATATTTCTGGTAATATGGATTTATTTGTATTTTATTTCTTAAGGCCATTGAGATGGCGCAGCGACCCAAAGTGACTCTTGTCTTCCGATAACAAAAGACGCGAATTCGGTCTGTCCTGCACCACCTCCTGCCATTCCTCCACCTGGAGTTCGCGGAAGTCCTTCATGATGTGTTTCCAGCGAGCTTTCTGGTTTTAATGCTTCGACGAAATCATGTAAATACTAATTTTCCTACCATTTTGTCTCAAATCGTACCTTCGCGTGTCGCTCGGTAGTCGGCCCCTCGTAAAAGTTAGCTGGGAACGTTTACTGAATTTCCGACTTTCCTCGAAAATGAATTACTGAACTAGTAAATTCGAATTTCTATGTTGGTAACGGCCAAGTTTTAATACAATTTTATTCATTCTTATTCCGGAGGTCGGCTTTCAATAGGCCAGTCTCAATTTTGGATGCTGCTGCTCGGAACAGCGATCTTGTGCTCCTTTGGGACTGTGTCTTTTGGGGAATTTTGAGCCATGAGGTACGACGTCTCCTACTTCTTTCGATTTTACTGTTTAATAAGTTGACCAAGAATTGTTCAATTTCCGCTAAACTTCTTCATTGGACACTCTAACTAACTAACCATAAAAACATTATTTGCGAAGAATTTTTTTTGAAGCCACGTTAGGTCAGTCATTCTGGCATCGACTTGCGACCCGTTGCGAGTATGAGATTTTAGTAACATCGTGATGAAACTCTAGCTTATAGTGGGAAAGCATTTTCTAGTACTCGCCTGGCTAGCTCAGGTAGCTAGCGTAACGTGATGATTCGATCCAGCAACGGGACCAATACCTAACTTGTTCCGTGCCCCCAGAACACTCTTGAGGATCCAAAACCTACGTAGTTTCTGATATCTTAAATACATGGAATCGTTAGTGGGTCAGAGCACTTTGTCATTGTGTAGGCGTTTAATAAGGCAAGAAAATAATTCTCTTTTCCTATCTTATTTGCTAAAAGTATTTGATGTGACTGAAACCAATCATTTATATACGAATGGCAATTTCTCTATTTACGCACGTTATTTGTTACAGAAGCTATTTTTGGAAATGCGAAAATTGGAAAACAAGAATGCTTTCAATAACATTACTTATAATAAAAATTATCGTTCGGCTTTCATCTGAGGCGGCGTAAACAATTCAATATGAGAAACAAACAGCATCCTTAGAGATGTCGACAAGAACAAAGAAATGTAATTAAAGACCACTTTTATGATTGAAGAGAAATAATGAAGCAAACAGAAGTTAATTGAAATGAAACATTGAACGGTTTACAATGTGCAGACATCGCGGCAGCTGGTGCCCCTACTTTCTGAGCTCAGTGCCCCAGGTTCGATGTTGTGGGCATAGATCTTTGTTCTCAGACCTTAGATGTTTGTGATGATTTAGAGTAGTAGTGGTATCGATTTGCAATCCGAAGGTAGAGAGTGGGTTTGAATCCAGCAATGAGCTTGAGGGTTTAGTGAAGGTAATTATCGTGATGAAACCATAGCTTGGTTGTAGGGCATTCTCTCGTTCTCGCCTGGCTAGCCAAGCACCATCAGGGTGTTCCGGTAGCCTCACTCGAGAGACAGTTGAACCAGACGTAGCGCGGCTGCACCTTCGATTAATATCATGTGCCTTATAGCAAAATTCTAGCCAGAAAAAAGTAAAGAGAAAAGATTTTAAACCTACGCGACCGAACGTTAAAAAGGGTACATAAAAAAAGAAGACAAAAGGAACGTTTCGTTTGAAACAGAACAGCCAAGCGTGAAGTAAATTACCTCCGACAACGGAATGATTCGAGAAATACGAGAAACTAGAATATTTATATGCAAATGTTTGACGCAAATGTACCGTTACTCCTTGAATTTCCAAGAGTTATACGCCAACTAACTTTTACTAGCAACTTGGAGCCTGGGAATTCTGAACGAACTCTTCAACTCTTGCGAGATGGAAAAATTCAATATAGAGAGGTATAACTACTCTAAGAGTAGGTATTTTCTGCTTATAAAAACAGCGAAACATTTCTATTTGGGTCCTACTCTCTTCTGTTTATTTCGTGGTATATTTTTCTTGTCCTGAAATTGTATAAATGCTAATTTCAGAGAAAATCTATATCAGATAGAGATGGTTTCTTGATAATCATAATTATATACTGGATAAATCGTTTTGCTGATATTGATACCTATCTCCCAGTATTAGAATAGAGAAGAGAACCGATTCAGTATTCACTATACTAGTTGAGCCAATGGCTTAGCGTGGTAGATTATGGCCCATGCTTACTCTCGCTCTCTTTCCAGAGTCCCAGCTCTGGGAACGTAATGGACTGGTGATAAATAATGATAGTCAAAACCAATACTTTATTAAACATACAGCAAGATTCTCGTTCCCGCGATAAGGAGGGAAACGACTCGTGTCTGATCGTATCGAAAAGAAACAAATCTTAGATTCCATATTATTTTACTCATAACTGTCCTAAGACAGAACTTTAACATAACCTAATACGATAAGCAGTTCTTGTATTATGTTACCTATACCTATTACGATTATATCGGTCACACCTCTAATCACATATCAGAAATGCAATTTACGCCGAAGACATATCAGGCAGGTGGGTGGGATACCCACATGCCAAGGTGGAACTAGAAATAGCCTACCGACAAAGTAAGGGATCCCAAATATATTCTGCCAATTTCGATCTCCCAACACATATCTCGTGAAACATCTTATGAGAAATGAAGAAATATTTCTCTTTTGCACCCTTTCGTCCCACTTCTGATCGTGAGATAATATATTGTTCCCGTTAACATTTCGATACGTTAGAATTGGGGTCTACATGGAGACGTACAACAAGTTGTGAGATTTATATCAGCACCAGAGAAAGCTTCTCTGTTTTATTTGGGTCCTGTCGGGAGCTAATGAAAATATCGCCTGTTCAGTACGTCTTGAACATTTACAACTATATTGTAACAAGGGTTACAAATTCACGGAACTGTTGAGGCGAAATTGTAACCGACATCAAAGGCTTACCTTAACTTAACTTCGCTGATAGAAATAGGTTTATAAGTTCACAAAGTTCTTTCTCTCAGTATTAAATTAAGTACTGAAGCGATAACAGCTCAGTAGTAGCTACGCCGACTTTCTAAAACGTAAGTTTGAGCCCACGCTGACACCAAAATGTTGAAACGTTAATTTGAACAATCATCGTGATGAAACCATAGCTTGGTGAGTCAAGGCATTTTTAGTCCTCTGCTCTACGACACAAAATTTAAGAAACCAAGCTCCTATCAGTGTTTTCCGGCAGCCTTACTTCAGAGCCAATTCTCAATCCAGGACTAGCGTGGTGCCACATTCATCGCATAGCGTCAGGTGACTTATGGTCAAACGCTACCTTGTAAGATGTGAAAATAAAAGCCTCAACACTAACTGCCTAGTACTCTCAAAAGTCTTTTACCATTAAGAGAAAAAGTTTCAGCTTTGCGAAGATTCTCTCACTGTGACGAAGGTCGCTAATGTCAAGTTAGCAGAGGGGAGTCACAGCCTGACATTTATTCATGTCGACGGCAGAACTGCAAAGTGGTTAATTGACTAAGTTGCTTATAGAATACGACGTAATTCGACTTAGGGAGTTTTGAGACGTTCCCTGTTGGTAAGTGATACTGATAGTCAATGGAGCGTTATAATCTTGAATGTTGTCGACTACAAGACCTCGACGCAAATCGCTTTTTCAATTTAACCCGTCTCAAACCTACCTATAACTACAACTCTTCTGGACAGTTGCATTGTGCACCATGCCACAGAACTTGAAGGACAACATCTGTTTCGCCAGCCATTGGTAGTTGGTATTAGACTGTAAGTTTTTTTCGAAAATCCATCTAAAATTGAAAAAATCGGGAAAAACTGAAAGCTTATTGGGATTTTTCATGAACTCAGGACTAGTCAGGACCCACGTTATATTTGTGCCTAGTGTATTAATCAGTATTGTTTTGATCGTATCATTATAATAAACGCTCGATTGCCTACCTGTGCCGGACGGGTCGCTGATAAAAATATTTAATATTTACAATCACGAGCGTAAAATGAAAATAAATCTTGATGCCACCAATCTTGTTAAAAATTTCTCATCCCAGAACCTAATATAGAACGGTATTAAATCTGGTGGCGCGCAATTTATGGCTGTCGAAATGAGATGGAAAGATATTTTTATATGATAAGAAGATTCGCTCCCAACTTCTAACTTACTGAGAAATTACAGTGTTAAAATGTTTCCCTCTGCCAATATCTGAGGTGATTTATCATGGAGATGATAAGTAAGAAAACACTTATTTATTCATACGTAGTTGAAACAATGGTCTTTGCAAGATTTCACTTAGGTAACAGTAGAAAGTGAACATTTAGATTTGGTAGGATATTATTGCAAACCGAACAACTTATCTCCCTATTTAGGTTTTCACATCTTTCAGATTAGCGTCTGACCACAAGCAGCCTTAAGACGGTGTGGTCGAAGGTGACGACGCTACAACTGGATTACGAACTGGCTCTCAAGTGAGGCCACTGAAACACACTGATAGAGGCTTGGTGACATATTCTTAACTTGAAGATTGAAGAGAACTCTTCAATTGGGATTCTAGAAACGTTATCAATCAGCGCATCTGTTAAGATTAAGATCGTGACATTTTTCCAAACATGTGACATAAATAAGAACAAACGCATAACATCTTTGCACGTGACACGGGCGTGGGGTTGAAATTATCCCCTCTAGAGCCACCTGCGCCAGGCTAGCTTTAGTGTCCGGGCAGGTGATTCAATCTTTTATAGCCAACGCTTAACAATAAGCTTTTCATAAAAAATACCGTAAGGTTCTATTAAAATCCAATATCAGAGTTAATCCCTTAGGGTTTATTGAAAACTTAAGTAAGTATTTTTATGAATAAATCATGGAATCAACATCTTTCAACTTCAAATTGAATTGTGCTGATAATCAATAATTAGATTGCATACCAGCTTTGATAATTTTACTTATGTATTTTACTTAGTGACGATGTGGTCGAAGATGACGTCACGCTATACCTGGGTTGGAAGCTGCGGGAACACACCCATTGGTGCTTTGCAAAAGATTCAAGACAGGTTGAAAATTATGATCAGATTCTCTGAGGCAAACCAAATAGTTCAAAACCTTCGGTTGAACATATAAAACACCACGAAATGTAAGGTTGGAATGGAAGAGATTGCTGTCGCCCACCATCAGGCGCGCCAGTAAATCTAAGTTATCCACCGTCGCCCGCCTTTCTACGAGACATTCTAGCCTCCGGACAGGTGATTTTATTATCTGCGAGATATTGGGGAAAGCCATTTATCCAAGACAAGGTGAAATACAAGGATGTAAAAGAAAATTGGCGCCCAACGCGGGGCCACAGAATGCTTATTGCAAATTTAATTATCTCGAAGTAATTGTCGCAGACGAAATAGACTTGCAAACTGTCGTATTGAATTAATGTGTAGTACATAATCAGAAATATACTCGTACTTACAAAAGAACTCAGAAAATTGTTTATAACCTGTGTTAGGCCGTATAAATGAATCAATCTCTGATCATTTTCATTACTGGTTCACTACTGAACAAACTAGGACTTCCAGAACCTATAAACAACCTAATAAAGCGAATTTAAAACTTCAGTTATCCACATCATTTAGCATTTTAACAATATTGATACCATCATTAGCTTTAGAAAATCATCACTACATGTTACAGGGTAGCGTTTTAAAGATGTGATCAAAAATGGCGCCACGCTACGCCTGGACTGGCTGGCTCTCACCGGTAGACCGGTAGGCTTATCTACCGGTGCTTGGCGACAGATTCTTAACTTCCAAATAGTAACTAGTCAAAAGAACACTAGACAATGCTATGAACCACATAGCTACGATTATATCACGACGTTTTCCCTCACCGAAAGCTCAAGCTCATTACAGAATTCAAAGTCGACGTCACAACCACGGAGCTTTACTAAATCTTACAAATCATCCTCAAAAAATACAACGTTTTATTGCCAAGTTTCAGCAGTTACATAAAATGGGAATGGGGACCCGCTCAGTCCCCAAACAATCATAAATCTGTTCTATCCACTCGCGTCCGGTTATCTTGGTAAAATTTTAGATGTCCGGGCAGGTAATACAATCCATTATCGCCCACACCGAGGGGTAAGCCGGTAAGCCGTTTAGCAGAGCGACATTGAAATATGGGATGAAGATTATTGTAGATGCCTGATATTGGCGCCCAACGTGGGACAAGAAAATGTATACAGAAAAGGATTTTAATCAATGTAATGACTATTAATGACATGTTTTGAGGATAAACAGCTAAATACATAATGTGAAAAAATACATTACCCAATTTAAAATAATAAAGACGGTGGGGTTAATTTTGTTTAATCTTTAACAATTTTTTTTTTCATAATATACTTTAAAAGAAGCCTTAGATTGGAGGTATAAAGCTCAACGGAGCGATAAATGAAGAAACACTTTTAAAATAACGATGAGCATAAAAGATTCAATTCTCAAGACTTATTTACAGAAGAATCTAAAATTAACAAACCGGGAAAAAGGTCGAGGGAGGTCGTGATAAATTAAGTTATATAATACATATTACCGTTAAGCTATAATTTCCATTCATAATGTGGACTAATGAAAGAAAATATTAAACGGTTTCGTCCACTCATTCTGTTATTAATGGAGTTTTGAAACTTTATTTTTACTTCAGAAGTGGAACAAACGGGCCGATCGGTATCGCGCCGAAGTTAAGTAATTACTTACCAAAATGCTGTGGGGGCGAGGAAACACTTTGTGCTGGAACTGGGGAGGTTTAAGTTACAAATCCTCGTCACGTCCCCGATTTAAATATCGATACATTCAATTAGAATCGGATATTGTCATTAATGTTTTAAGAAGATACGTAATTACGTTTTGTTTGCAATTTTTCTTTATGATTATATAACGTGTAATATAACTGATCATTATAAGTTAACGACCGATGGTGAACAGTGCCTTTAATTACGTCAACAGTAGCATAAAATATTCAGCCTAAAGATCACTTGGACTCTTTTTTCTTTGATCTTCTTTTTATTATACAGTACCTTTTAGCTTCTCTGATAAGGTCTGAACTCCACTACACAATGCCTATAGATTTTTAATGTTAATGAATGTCACTCTGTGGCCATACGTCCTCTATTCCTAAGGTGGAATGGCGTATCATCATCATCATCAGCCTGTATCAGTTCACTGCTGGACATGGCCTCTTCCAAGGTATGCCACTGAGCCCAGTCTTCGGCTCTTCTCATCCAACTATTGGCAGCCACTCGGCGCAAGTCGTCGCTTCACCTTGTCGCAGGGCGTCCTCCACTACGTTTGCCAAGTATGTTTGTATGGTGTATAGATACCTAACCGTAAGTAAAGGCACCAGAGAAAAATAAAGGATTCTACCTTCATATGTCACTAGAGACAAAGACCATGGAAACCCTAATCGTCCGCCCACAGCCGAAAACAGGCGGGGTCAAAAAGTCTCTTGAATTTTAATCCATTTCCCCAACCCGTCCGCATTGGCCGTTGGGACGTTATCTTTAGGCAGCAGACCTAGCGGCGTCGTTCAGCTCGTCGATTGAGCAGTTGACCTTCTTTCTAAATGGACCATCGACCATTGGGTTGGACGGGGAACGAGAGATGCTTAGATAAGAATCAATTGCTGTTTTAGCTTTTGCGCCTTTTACAAAGAAATGGTTAGCATCTACTTTTTTGTTTCCAAGCAATAGGAATTATTAAAAGAATTGAACAAAACCATCACAATACGATAGAGAATTAAATGGCTTGGCAACATCCGCGCAAATGGAGATATTGATGATGGCAAGAAAAAGAGGCCAGTGGTCAATAATATTTGTGAAGAAGAGTGAAGAGAAAGGCAGAATTTTCTTGCTCATCTTTTCTATACTGAACGTGGTTGAAAAGAAAACCCACCTGACCGTTCACAGTCAAAATAGCATGCATTTGTTTTTAATGGACGTTAATTATAATGTTAGCGCCCCGCGGTTTCACCCGCGTCTTCTTGTTATCCTGCAGGAACCTTTTCCGGGATAAAGAGTAGCCTATGTTTTAATCCGGGGTATAAGCTTCATACCAAATTTCACTCTAAACGGTCCGTTGTTTTTACGTGTAACAAACATCCATAATTCATACTCACAGAATTTCACGTTTACAATATTAGTAGGATGTGTTGTTAAAAAAAATTAGCATGAAGTAAGCTACATAGAAGTAATGTCACATTTCAATCTCTAGTAGGGCAACCGTGGATAGATCGGTTATTGGGAACGGCCGTAAGTGAAAAACGATGAGTAGGCAGTTTTATCAAGGAGTTTATTAAAATCAATAAGCTGAGGTCACTGAGATACGTCAAAGGGTGGAATTAGGACATGTCTACAACGAAGCGGGTCAACCCAGAGTAAGGGATGATGAAAGCTTCCGAAATATTAATGGAAATTACGCGGCGGTTTGATAAATTGATTTCTGACGAAAATTTAATTACTTACATTTGGATACAATTAAGGTTAATTTGGAAACACATTTTCGAGATTACTTGTTAATTTACTCAGTTGATTACTTAAATACTTACTACCTACATATTATACTATAGGTATGTACCTAACTCTTAATTCAAGCATTTGAAATTTACGTGTGAATTAAAAATGTATAATGTAATGTTGATATTTTTCATACAAACATTAATATTGCATTTGACTCACGAGTTTTACAAATAAATCCTGTCTTATTGTATTGTTTTTACATATTTATATTTTCGCAATGTTTAGAAAAAAGTCGGGTTAGTAAAACCATTTATAACTCTAGAACGGCTGGACCGATTTTTTGACGATCTTTCATTTTTTGGATTTGTCTCCGCTCTTAAAATCAGAATAATTCACGAAAATAAATCAGTTGAATATGAAAGTATCGGTCTGCTTCTTGAATAGCTTTTCACGTCTAAACCTCTCTCCCCCTCCCCCCTTCCCACCCCTCCCACCATTAGTCCAATCAGCACTAATGAAACCTATCGTATCGAGATTGTCTCCACTCATCTAGTAATGGAGTTACTTACCCCCCCGGTCGGTATATGAGAGTATAGTGATTTAATGAGGTTACTAACATAATGAGGGCTAGCATTTATCTCTCTAACATAATGAGAGCTAGCATTTATTTCTCTAACATAATGAGAGCTAGCATTTATCTCTCTCAGGGTGTTACGTGTCTTCGTGCCGACTTGTTTATCAAGTTAGACACTGAGATTCCTTTGAAACATTTCTTTCTTTTCACATTGAGTTAGCGTCGGCAACGGTTTCTCCTAATGTGATTTTTTTTCTGTAACTACAGTTGCGTTTATGACACGATGTTCAGTGACGTTGTGGTCGAAGGTGACACCACGCTACGCCTGGATTGCGGTGGTTTTGTGGCATATATTACTAAGATCTGATGTATACTAACATGTTATATGAATGCAATAAATTATTGAGTTTGAAAATTGAATTTTTTTTCCTTTTCTAGTTCAAAGAATAAACTGATGTATAAATCTGTATATATAGCTTTGTCTGAATAAATAGCTTCCTCATAACAAGCTTCCAGCTATTCGAACGAAAAAAGCCTATTTCAGTGTCGGATATTAGTCATACTGTCATCTCGTATATATTTACTTTGTCTACAAAATAGACATGTTCCATTTCGTACTAGAGAGATAGAACAAAACGGGATTGTCAACAGTCAGTATCTAGTATTTATTCCATTCCGTCTCTTTCAATATTGACCCACCTCGCAAGCCTTTGTCATGTATTCAGCCCGTCTCACAAAGGCAAGCTAGGCCTTAGAGTTGCAGTACAAAATACAGTAAGGACACTCCAAGATAGAAAAGTACCAATAAAAAATCATTTGAATCTTTGGTAGAAGTCAGTTTTGTCGATGTGGTCGAAGATGGCACCACGCTACCAAGCAAATGGCTCTCAAGTGAGACTGCCGGAACGCACTAGAAGATGCACTACCAAACTATGGTCATAAGACAAGAATTATGACAAGATAGGAAGTCACTGACGTTTTGTCTATTCCTTCGCTGCATGTAACAGAAACAGAAATTGAGAAACGACATAAAATGGGATAATACCAATCACCAATACCAGATATGCTTCGAAAATTCACGGTTTTGTTTCACAAAAACCCACAATTCGCTAAAAGCTTTCTTTATCTCTGGTATTCCGATGGTTTTTTTTACTATAAGCTTCACAAAGTAATTCAAGGGTTGGGCGATATGATCTTTAATGCGGAAAAGGCCCTACTGCGAGTCACAGGTCGAGGGCAAAGTCACCCCTTACGTCACTCGCCGCATTACACTTCGCCCCAATTCTACACTGGCTGGGAGCCAAACTGGTGGCCTCACTGCCAGTATACCTACGGGACGAGTAAGAAAGCCATTTTTCAGGCTTTGGAAATGTAGACTGGAAACTAAAACCGTTTGCTTTATAATCTTCTTTCAGAGCTAATTAATTAACTGAGATGACGCAGCGACCCAAATTGAGTCTTGGCCTCCAATGATAAAAGACTCCTCAGTCTGTCCTCCTCCTGGAGCTCGCGCAAGTCCTTCGTTCATCCTATTTATGCTCGTTTCGCCGCACGATCCTTTCCCATTTTTTCTTTCACAACAAACATCAATCTTTTGTGTGTATCTACAGCTTTTGAACGAGCATCTTGATCAATCCTGGTGTCAAGCAACTGTTGAATTCAGGACCGTCAGCTTATCGTACTCTAGAAAACACGGAAGCGCTCAATTGAAAATGCCAGTAAGGATAATAATTGGGTTTTACTTGGTTGATCTTTTACGAATAACTAGACAAGCCACGAGAGGGAATCCTGAAAAATTACCTGTATCTATCAAATTTATAAATCATTGGGGTGGAACCTAACTCAAAAGCTTTTCTCGGTCAGAATTCTATCTAAATTATTTCTCCATCCATTAAAATGAAATGAAATGAGATATATTTATTTCTGGCATACACATTATGGCACAATCAGAGACCAAGGACAATAAGAACAAACACACAAACACTTTAGCTACGACATTGCGCAGCGTCAGAAATAGGTCGCTCACTGCACATTTTAAAAGCTTGCAGATGTTCAGTAACTGCAAATTTCATTACATCAAAGTAACATTACACTAATGGATAGTTTAAGTTCGTCCATCCATTCCCAGTTAGAGAGCGGAAACTTTGTTAGTTGCACCTAAAAGGTTTCCTAGAAAAACGCTGCAGAAAAATATTGTTTAGTCGAGAATACTCGAGATTGAACAACAGAGTGAAGAGATAAAAACTGTTGGACCTTTCCGTGCCATTTTATGAAAGGTTCTCCAAGGTTGTTAGGAGTCTCTTAAAGGAAAATAAGTGTTTAGACTCCTATCATTAAAATCATGAAGAGGAAATATGTTTACCTTTTAACCGACTTCAAAAACAGGAGGAAGTTCTCAATTCGACTGCTTTTTTATGTTTGTTACCTCAGAACTTTCGACTGGGTGAACCGATGATGATTCTTTTTTTTATTTCAAAGCTGGTGCTTCCCGTGTGGTCCCATTTCAATTTGGTAGGTACAGTGGCAACCATGAGAAAACCTTTGAAGTCGGTTTTTTTCTTGCAATGTTGCTTGTCTCCTTTTGGGACTATTCAAAAGCCTAGCCAGTCACGCAAACCACAGTTGGGAAATGTCATCATCTTTGCTACATTTATCACTAACCACACAACATCTATACCAGTCCTAAACATCCGTAATCTTCATCAGCCAATCCCAAAACAAAAACCCTTACTTAAAGCAACTTCCCTCGATCCACCCTTAGAAAACTACACCCCTGTATAGCGGAGCGTGCGAACAATCGCCCACTCCAGTTGTCGCGTGAAATGATCCAATCAAAACTTTTCTTCATCTTGATCTACCAGATCTCTTCTTGGTTCAGCCGAGCTATCCGGGTTACGAACGAGCCTTTCATCGGGTAATCGGGTAATGTTCTAGTTCTGGGAGTGATAGAAAGCTATCCTTTTAAGTGTATAGTTTTCTATCAAATACATAATTGATGGTCCTTTTCCCCAGTCCCCAAATTGTCTAACTCAATGGATTTCGAGCCGTAATCAAATTCATCGAGTAAAATTGAAGGTAACGACTGGGTTGGGTAAAATAAAGTCATAACAAATTATCCAACTATGTATAAGTTCAATTTAGTTAAGTAGTAAACTACAAGAAGTGGAGAGTTCTTAGTCTTTCTAAACAAATCTGGAAAAAAAACTGGGAGCTCGATGTTGCACTCAAGGTTCGAAAGATGCTGCATGTTTTGAAAAACAAGCTTTTAAAGCTCGACTACAATCGTGCTTTAGTCCAGAACGTCTCGTCTCTTATGCCGCGGCCACAAATTGGATTCAACTTTGGGTCCAAGCTTGACTCCAAGCGTCCAATGTTCAGAACATCATCATCAGCCTGTATCAGTCCACTGCTGGACATAGGCCTTTCGCAAGGTACGCCACTGAGCCCGATCTTCGGCTCTTCTCATCCAACTACTGTCAGAAACAAATCATCGCTGTACAGAACATATTTTTGAACAAACCTTGAATCATAAAAACAAAGGTTGTGTGGAACAAAGCCTCAAATATATGTAGCGACCATCAGCACCGCGGTCACATAACTTGGCCATTCGGCTAAGCCACGCAATAAAACTTAATGGACAAACACGGGCCGTAAGTGACTCCATTAACTAACTTACGCCTTGCGGATTGTGCCACCACTTACGTGGTCAGGGGGCCAAGATCCTTGACTTTGGTAATGGAAACTGTACTAGGTTATTTGTAAGGAGTACTAGATACGATAGCTATGGCGTTTCACATAAATTTTTCTATATCACAATGATGGCAAAGAAATTCGGTGTATCATTTAATCTAGTTATCAATCTGTAATATCGATTACTTCAGCGAATCACCTTTGGGTTTGGATTTATTGGACACCTATCCCGTTCAGAAGCTGACCAAAGAACATTTTGCATGCCTATTTGTTGGAATTTTTAAGCTACAACGAATCACATCTATTGTAGTCAAATAAAATCGATTAAGTAGATTCGAAGAACTACCGTAAAATTGTGGATAAAATTGTTCCGAAATCCTGAATATCTTATGTTACCACGCTAGATTAGAAGACTGTAGCGAGGGATTTAAGGATTGAATTTCCGACATCATTATTACCTGTCTTCTTTTACATCCAATAACATGAGAACTTTACGTACTGCGCTACAATTGGGACCACAGCAAAATGATGACGAACAGACTTTTTGCTCTACCAAGTAATCCCTGAAAGAACACAGTTACAATTCAAAGATTCCAAGGTATACTCACGTTCTTCTCGACGGTCTCCTTGATCTTGGCGCTGGCCTCGCTGACTTTGGCACCAGCCTTGTTCACAGCGGAGTACAGGAAGTTGCCCAGGGACTTGGCGCCAGCGACGGCTTTGGTAGTCACTGTGGGAGACGAGGAGGTTGGGTGTTAAAAGGGGTACGGCCTAACGTCGTATCTTCATGATCATCAGCAGCCTGTGTCAGTCCACTGCTGGACATAGGCCTCTCCCAAGGTACGTCACTGATCCCGGTCTTTGGCTCTTCTCATCCGACTACTACCAGCCATTTTGTGTCAGAAAGGCTATTATCTTTTTAAGCTATTACAGGGTAACGTTTGAACGCAAGTCATCTGAAGTTAAGTGATGACGTGGTCGAAGGTGGCGCCACGCTACACCTGGATCGAAAAACACCTCTTTTGAGCACTTTGCAATATCAAACTGATAATACGGCTTGTCGTCAAGTTAATTTGTTAGTAGGTAATCATTTAGTTTAGTGAAGTATGGATTTCTGCAAAGGCCCGAAACTATCAACCCCTTTACGGAGTGGTGAAAGGGTTAAGCTCATGTAAGCGAGTTATTTAGGTGGATAAAATAGGGGCCGCAGACTAATCGCCTAGTTTTGTTGCTAAGTTACATATAAGGCTCACACGTTAGGGTGGGCCGCACCGCAACCAATTCGTGACTCTCTTTCAAACATCAAATTAACGACAGAGATACATGCATTGCGATGTTTGCGGTGCGGCCCGCCCGTTTTACGGGAGGCTTTTATAAGCAACAAGTAGTGTTACATAAGGGTTATGTAAGTCAAGAAAATAAGCAAACAGTGAAATAAAAAAAGGAAAAACAAAAAAGCGGTAAATAATAATAAAAAATACTAACACTCTTGCACATCAGGTACATCGATAGCGTCCACAGAGAAAAAACTTTTACTCTGATCATCTGAAAACATTCAGCAAAAAAACAACTTAGCCAAAGTAAGAAAATAAAAATAATAGCGTCTACTACTAGGAATGGCGATCTGTAATCGATTATATTATGTAAATCGATTTTTTTTGGTCTAGAAAATCGATCGTAAACAATCTTTATTTTTACAAAATTGTTTATTTGTAAAATTACTAAATAAATTAAAATAACACACATTTTTTTTTTAACATATTTACTGCAATAATACAAGTTTAAAGCCGCTAAAAAACAGGGAAATATTCATCTAGTCACGGGAAGCGAAAATAAAATAGTTAATAATTGTTTATTTCCGACATCAAGGCTTCATGATAATAAAATCACCACCTCTAGTATCACATCCATGGGTATAGTGCCACATGTCTCTCGCAGCACATCCAATCTGACCGCAATTTCTACTGTCCCCGATAGGGGTACATTGAGAACATTCTTAAACAGATGTGTCATTGGGGGACATGCTGGTGGGGGACATCGGAAACGAACCATTTTTAGGACGGTGATGCTCAAACTCTGTGCATGAAGGACTTAACTACAAGAGCACCATAAAAAATGTCTTGAAAAGGATCATAGGATTATGAAGTAACCACTTACCGTTCCCGACTCCAGCAGGCTGCTCCTCGGTGGGGGTCCCACCCGTGGAGCCCGGCCGGCTGTCCGCGCCGCCGGTAGCGCTGGGACAGTACACCGTTATTTGTTAGATAACATACAAAAAAACCGAGGCACCGAGGTGTTCCGTACAAACGGAAAAAAAGACCTTCCAAAGTATAGAAGGCATTTCCTTCCCTTTTGACTCGGAAGGAAAACTAAGGTAAAATGAGGAAGGAAAAGGTTACATTTTGGAAGGTAAGACTCAGAAGGAAAGTCGGGATTTTGCCAAATTTCATGACTTCAGGTCAAGGGGACGTACCCTATGGGTTATGATTCCCTCGTGACATCGCGAAATATGGATGGGAAACTGACCCTCAAATGAGGCTCTCGGATCACACCTATAGGTGCTGTACGACTGGTTTTTAACTTGAGGATGGAGTTAGTCAGGCGAGCCATACAAAAAGCTCCACCACTAAATATGGTTTCATCACGATGCACCTTCAAGCTCATTTCAGGATTCGAACCTACGGGTCGCAAGCCGACGTCATTAGTCACTACCACTGAGCTATGATCGCTTCAATATGGTAAATGATTTGTATAATGTTCCTCATCTAAAATCTATCTCCACTATAAATGGAATAACACTGAACTGTTCTAAAATGTAATTAAGTACTTAATTAATATTAATTAGATATAACAATAATACAAATAATGCACAACAATGATAAATAAAAAATGGGGTTTGAGCAGAATAAATGAGTTTGCATAAAAAAGCGAGTGCGAATAAGATCATTAGACCATAGTTCCTTTTTTTAGTTAAAATAAATGTATTGGTTACCTGATTGATGGTAAAATCTTCGTTATCTAAGGTGCAAATTGAAGCTATCTATAGAATTGAAAGAGAAAAAATCGAAAAATGGAATATTTTATGTTAAATTTGTATTCAATTAAGTTAGAAACGAGCAGTAGTGTGTAAACATGAATGTGTCCCGGGAATGCAATGACAATGTTCCCAATACAATTACAAGCTATAAAGAGATGTATCTACAGTACTGATACGAGTATTTTAAGATGAACGGGGCAGTGCATTGCCGCGCAGGATTCTAAACTGTTGAAGTTCGAAATTCTGGGTGCCACTGAACTGTAATGGGCAAGCATGGCGCTTACCATCAGGGTCCTATTTTAATAAACATTCCATCACGACAATTTAGTAAAAAAAACTGGCAAATTACAATTTAACAAATATGTCAGTTTTTACAAAATTGTCGTTTCTTTTTTTGTTGTTTTTTGTCGCTTTTAACAAAATGTTTTTTTTGAAATAGGGCTTCAATTCTGAACTTTAATAGTTCAAAATCATGTGCGGCAATGCACTAAGCTCGTCCTGAGATATTGGAGTCTTATTGCATTTCTTTATGCCCTAAAACATTGTGACATGAAACAATGAAAATGACATCATTATTCGAAATTTCGCGAAGTTATTGGATGCTTCCAGAAGTATCGATTGTGTGTAAAATCTGCCCGGATTTGTCCGCAAATTCGGATTTCTAAAGCGTAATAAAAACAGGCATACTCCATTGAGCCTATTGGATTGCTCAATCCACTATGAGAAAAAATATCACCTGGAAAAAAATCTAAAACCACTTGGAAAAAAATTAATCCGGATCTAGAAAAAAACATGCCTAATTTCTGTGTAGAACGCCAGTTAGTGCTGTAGGCATGAAGACCATTTATCAAAACGTGCGTACAATTAAAAGCTATGATTGTGATGAAGCATTGCTTGGAACCAGAGAATTTGCTGCAAAATCCTTAAATATAGGGCAGTGCTATTGTCAGTTTCGAAATGCTTGCTTTTTTAATAAAGAGACACAACGGCATATTTGCTGGCGCGATGCTGTTACCAATCTGTACTGACGACGATTACAAAAAAGTATAATTTTTAACAAAAAAAAAACGACTCGGGTGTCCCTCGATCCCTCTGGGATGCCATCATCAGATCCTGGTTTCCTTATCATGGTATGACCCTTGGGATATTTCCTTTCCAACAAAATAATAAACATCAAAATAGGTTCTTATAAAAGAAGCTTCACCTCTCCAGCGATACCTGGGACAGCCGATTGGGCGACGGCGCTGTTGTATCCTCCTACTAAATAAATAAATATCGGGGACAATTAATTGCACACAAATTGACCTAGCCCCAAATAAATATGTTTTTGAGTTTGACCTTTCATTTTTACCCCTGTCCATCAGAAGTACCCAATGCCAGTACAAAAAATGACTGTAATCTCTCAGAAACACATTAGGTAACAGCACCACACATAAAAAAGGCGTTGTTAAAAGAAATACTCATTACTTCCGCCAAACCCCGCGTACCTATTATACCTAGAATTATCATCGTCATCCTTCCCTTCGGGCTTGGGTTCAGCGACCTCGGCGGGCTCCACGGCGGCCGGTTCAGGCTCTACTGGAGCGGCTTCGTTTTTCCGAAGCCCAGGGATCGGGATCCCGGAGCCGAGCCAGCCGGTCATCTGTGACTTTACGTTGGTGATCAGGTCGAGTTTGCTGCCGGGTTTCGTGGGGCTGCTGGAAGAAGATAATAGATTAAAATGTGAATATAACTTTCCTTATGTTTAATATTAGAGGGCAAGACTATTCATACACCACTTCACCCTTGATCACTTCAACCCTGATAATACAGCAGTGGATTGCGACTTGCAACTGCTACGCCACGGCTGACGCAAAAATCCTAATACTACGAAGCTGAAGTGGCAGTAAGCTGGTCATATAAGCCGCAGAACCAAAAACCGTTGGGGTAGACGTGTTCTTGAGTGGAGACCGCGACTAGGCATAGTGTAGGAAGGGCGTCCTACTGGGTGGAGCGACGACTTGCGCCGAGTAGCTGCCAGGAGTTAGATCAGCAGAGCCGAAGATCGGACTCAAGTAGCATGCCTTGAGGGAGGCCTATGTACAGCAGTGGACAGGCACGGCAAACGCGTGTGGCTAACGTCAGTATCGCCGAAAAGGATTGTCGCCAATGGTCGCATTTGACGCAACTGTCGCGATCTAATGAAGTGCAGTCTTAAATCCAGACAGGACCCAGTAATTTCACTCCCTCTATTGCCCCTCAAAATTGAACCTCACTGCTGAATAGTACAGTCAGCAACAAAAGTTACTGATCATGCTAAAATTTTCCCTAATGGTACAAACTTAGTAATGTTTGTTTCTCAAGATGCTTAGGAAAGTTGGAGAATTGAACAAGTTCAGCGGCTTTTGTCACTGACTGTACCTATTGGCCATACTGACCCCACCCAGACAAGAGTCGAAAAACTTACCACCTACCACCACCTAGAAAATTGAGTCTTATTTCTTACTGAAAACTGGATAAATTGGAGCAATAGAGGGTCCAGTGCTAGGGAATTGGATAGATTTCTTATTTACACCTTCAGTATATATCATTTGACCACAAGTTACATTGTGTTAATTGAGAATGATGTCAAAGGAGGTACCATGCCACGCCTGGTCTGGGAGCTGGCTCTCAAATGAGGTTGTCGGTAGACCCTAGGTAATAGATGAAGGCTGATGATTAGTAAATAGTAATGTCCATAGATATTCAAAACAGCTACAACGGTCCCCATTTTTCAGATGGTACCTCAAAACAATTTTCAAGTTACATAAGTTTGCCTATTGTAAATAAAATCGTAAATTCTTATTGGATTCTTATAGGTATGTAAGTAATTAAAGTTACATTAGATTATATCCCTAGATATCAGAATAGCAGTTTAAATTGAGTAGGTACCTAACTGTAAATTGCCTTGATCACATTGCGACCTAAATAAGTTTTACTTCACTGTACTGCCACCTTGTTAAAATCTTCTATGCTTGATTGGGTCTCCTACTATAAGTAGTTCTAGTAGATACTTGATCCTTATTGCAGCTTTCAAAGTTTAAGTAAAATTTTTATAACATACCTAGGTAATTTTCAAGCACAGTAATTTAATCATCAAGTTTTCAAAGCCTACATATCCATATTGAGTGTAAAAAGGTAAACAAAGAGCCTCATTCACCTCTGTTTTTCGCCCTCCGCCACCACGGCCGCTGTCTCGCCCATCACTTCCTTTGTCGGGGTTGGGACTTCCTCATCTTGCGGCTCACCCTTAGCCGCTCCCATCCACGAACTGACCTGATTTGTGAGTCCCGAAAACATTTTCACAGGCACTAGCTAATCGAAGAACTACACAACACAATAACACAGCGATTTCACAACGGTGCTACAGTTTCGCACATGACCCGCGACGCGTGAAGACTGATATGCGCCTGCAGGAAGCGTGATCAGCTGAAAAACTAAATGGAAATTGCGATCGACCAGGGAAAGGCAGGAAGAACTCGTACTCACTGCGCATGAAAACTTGCGCTTGTGCGCTATTTACGAACACAGCCGAATCGAAACAAACAAGATGATATATGAAATACAGCAAAAATGCTTCTTACTTTTATCGAAATAAAGTTCAAAATGTTTGTTTTAAATAAGGCTATAGGGGTGAATTCGCAGTTTGAAATGATACGTTTCCAAATGTCAAAATATAAACGTACCACAGACTAATCAACAAAACGGAAACTATAGTTTCCGTTTTGTTAGATGATGATAACATTTCCAATTTCTTAGCAATAGGGAATATGCATCGATTTTTTTTATTTGTTTAATCCACTTATTACTTCGTTATAACATAGTAAAAAATATAAATGCTGTTAAAATCGTTCAAATGAATTTTTAAAATAATATTTAAAGTACCGATTAAATTTGACCTGTTTGAACGGCCTTATTTTTCGCGCGCTTTTGATGACGTCACATCACGCGTCCAGTACTGTTTTCTCTATGTAATGACAGTTAATATATAAGGATTTTCAGTTTATATCGCTTTTTCGACAATGGAAAAAGCTAAAAAACCATTTTATGGACATTGTCTTGTACCAGACTGCCAAAACACTATAATAAGTAAACCGGATAAAGTGTTTTTTTCTATTCCAAGTGATATGAAAATACGTAAAGGTGTAAGGATATGAGAAGAGATGAAGTGTCTCCATCATCGTATTTACATTGTTGTGAAGATCATTTTAATGTTAGTGTATTGTATTTCGATAGTTAACATGGTGTGAATTGGTCAAAGTTAACTTTTGCAGGCATAAATATTTTGATTATCAAGTGGAAGAAACTAACTCTGTTTACACCAAGTTTATACCAGCCTGAACTTTATCATTCCTGTCTTTCCTCCGGAGATTTATTTTAGATTGAGGAAGATACCTATCTTATATAATATACAATACAACATCATGAGAAAACAAAAGGGAAAAGTTATGCTGCGGTTAAAACAAGGTGTTGTAGCTCATATGTGAAACATTATGTTTCAGTGCCAAAAACGAAAAATGCCACCACCACAAGAGGGAGTGTGTGCGATTAAAAGACAAAAATTATAGTTATTATATGAAGCTCTCACTGAGTCACTCAAACAAGTTACTATGAAGCCGGGAACAGTATTTTCATATTGAAGGCTGTGATGATTATTAAGAAAGACCCAGTATATTTTACATGGATGTCTCCGAGATGAAGCAGATTGAAGCCTCTAGTAATACAGACCAAGTACACCGTGATGAAGCTGTGCAAGTAAATATTAGATCAAAGTACAAAAGTAAAGATGTTAATGTTAATTTAACTATTGAAAAGAAAAATGTAACTCTATCTCTATAATGTAGGTAATAATGTTAGTCTGCGGTTTGACAGATATGCAGGATGTTTTAATAAAAAAATGAAATAATTATTCCTTAGTTTTATTTTTAGGTATGCATATTCAGTTAATAATGCAAGAAACTTGAATAACAAAATACAGATACAAAGAAAACCTTAAAAATTAAAATAAAACTGTTACTGTTACATACATATAAAATATAAAACAAGCTTTGACGCTCAGGTTTTTATTACAGATCTGTTTTGTTCTATTCTATTCTAAAACTAAATAATGAATTTAACATTATTAAAAGATATACAGCACTCAATATTAGTACTCGATGGATCTTCACTACGTCGGTGTAGCTAAGCCAAAAATGCAATTGAATGCTTGCAACCTCCTGAAACAAAACAAAAAATTAATAATAAGTTATGTTACATATGTACTTTAATATAATTATATAATATGACTGTATTAAAAATGTCACTCTAGTTGTAGTATGGTATGGTTGAGTTCTCCTAACTCATCACTAAGCAATATTTTGATTACAAGTTATATTGATAATATCTATGGCAAAGCCAAGGTCTCCAACTCTGCCCTAGTGTTTTGCTTAAAAAACATCTAACAGTAGCCCAATGAGTGGAAGAAACTAAAAAAATCTTACCTAAGTGTGCCGCACAATCTTCACATTGAACTGAAGTAATGGTTTCTTCAGTTTCATCACAGATCGCTTGTACAGCATAACACTTGTGACACACATTGTGCTCTGGTGTGATTCGAGCTTGCACTATACATATATGTTCCCATCTCGTTTTACTTGAACATAGCCTACAGCTGAATCTCCATATGATTTACGTTCAGATCTATAACAAACAATAATTTTAGATAAATACATATAAAAGATTCGGTTGTTCATCTACTTCGTGAGTATCTGCTTCATGATCAAAGACTTTATACAAAATTCGCTACAATCTATTGAAACATACAAGACTATGTGAAAGATAACAACGTTTGAGGTTATGTTTAGGTAATACTGTTAGGGAAGTGCATGCATAAAAGACTATGTAGTAAATTGCAAAATATCATGTTTTAAAATAATTACCTTGCAGCTTTTACTCCTTTGACCTCAGCGAACGTAAAATCTGGATTTGATGCAAAATATGCGGTCATCATAAAAGCATCTATTTTTGGCAAAATGTCCGATTGTGCTTTGACGAAACCACTTTCAGTCATTGTTCTTGATGTTTAGTACTGTCACTATAAACCAAAACCGCACTAGGCAATCGAAAACACTACAGAAATCAATTTTTAAGTAATTTTTCTTCATATCAGTATGAATATCGAAGCCAGACTGCGCCGTGTGACGTCATTTTTCGAATCGACCAATGGTGAAGCGATTCGCAAATTTGAAATTCCCACGCTTATTTTGCACTTTTTGATTAAATTTTTAAGGTATTAATTACAAATTAAATAAGTAAATAATGGTTTAGGTGTAATGTCAAGGCCATAAGGTATCATGGAAAAAAAAATCAAGTAAATCTAAATCACATGCATATTCCCTATTGAATATGTATTATTATTATTTGACTTATTAGCATTTAGCAGGGCTATAATATTACTTGAACATTGAAAGAATGTTTATCTCTCATTCACTCCAACGTACGGCTGGCGGGCGGCGGCTAACTTTAAAAAAATTTTCGTTGAATAATTTGAATAAATTGCAAACATGACCCTAAAGAGAAACAAGAAAATTTTTAAATCATCATACCATGCATACACAGCATGTTCAACTTACCTATAAAACCTATTTTATTATATACTATTTGTATTATGTAACTTTTTTTAAAGTTTATAACTAAACGCAAATTATTTATCTGTGACAAATGTCAAAATCTGCCAAGTTAAAAAACATGACATTTTCGGATTAGATTAGTGATTTTTATTGTTTGAAGTGAAATTTTTCAATAATTGCGTTAATCCTAGCATTTTTTGTTTCAAATGTAGTGCACTGCGTTCATAAGGACTTTCATTTACGTTTTTATTTCGAACACGACGACGACGCATATTGGTAGAATGACAGATGCGAGAAAAGTTCAGCTTCACCTTGGAAAATGCATAGAGGATTTGGACAAACTGCACAATGTTCCTGACTTAAAAACGAAGAGACCGTCGCTGTAAGATCAATTACTTGAATATAGGACTGTTTAATTCAACATCTTACTAGAATCGTTGATTATTCCTTCCAGGTTGTGCAAAACAGCTCAGAAGTTGTTCGACAGTGCTGAGGAAGCGCGGATAAAGGGCGATGAAGAGTACTCGTATGTGTATTACATGAAATACCTCCGCGTCGTTGCATTCATCACCAAGGACAATGAGTACATGAAGGACAAAACCTACTTTAACAGCATGCTAGGTTCCAAGAACCCTTCCAAAGCCATAGATTCTGCTGAGAAGATTAAGAACAGCTTGATTGACAGGTGAGATAAAAAAGTGTTTGTTTGTATTGTAGGTACATTTAATTTTCAATATTGCAGATATACACCAATTTATAGCGATGATGGCTCAGTGGTAGTGACGCTGGCTTGCGATCCGTAGGACGTGGGTTCGAATCCTACAATGAGCTTGAGCTTTCGGTGAAGGAAAACATCGTGATGAAACCATAGCTTGGTGGTAGGGTATTTTCTAGTACCTGCCTGGCTAGCTACCACCCTCTTGTTAAGAATCTGTCGCCAAGCACCTATTGGTGTGTTCCGGCAGCCTCACTTGAGAGCCAGTTCCCAGTCCAGGTGTAACGTGGCGTCATCTTCGACCACATCGTCACTTAACATCAGGTGACTTGTGGTCAAACGCTATCCTGTAAAGAGTAAAAAAAAAAAAAAAAAATTTATAAGAGATATCAAAACTGTTTACTATTAAAGATAAGTTTGTGTGTCATCGCTTCTTTATTTGACTCGATAGTGAGGTCAATGTGCTATTTTTTTAATAACAATAAGTAAGCTTTTGACTGCAGCATTACCTAGTGGTTAGTAATGACAATGACAATGATAGACCACGCTGCCTAATGCCCGAGCCACACTAAGCTCAACGTCAAGGGAAATGTCAATGCCTATCTTCGAAATAAATATTGCGTTAATTAATACACTTGAACGGTCAACGAGAATGCACCTTAATTATCAGCTAACGTCAAACGCCAATGTGAATGCCGTTGTCCAATGTCGTGGCCACACTTATGTCAAACGTCAATCATTGTGCTATTGAACGGCATTTCTCGTTAGTGTGACCCCTGCATAAAATACCAGGTTACATCCATAAAAAACGGGGGTAGGGGCTGATTAAAATCTAATTTCGTTATAATTTTTGTCATATTTATGGCCTTTTTAGCTTGCAAATCTGTCTTAGTGCTAGAGTAAAATATATTTTCAATCTACTTGAAGAGATGAAAAATACAACAAGGTTTAGATTGTTTGTCCACACTGATATTATAAATGCGAAAGTAAATCTCTCAGTTTGCTTGTTACCTTTTCACTGCAGAACTGATTTTGATGTAATTTAGTATGGAGATAGTTTGATATTTTGTTTGGAAAGGATATAAGATACTTTTCATCGCACAAAACAGTAGTCCATGTAAATAAAACTGTACACATCTCTGTTACAGGTATTCTAATGATCAAAAAGAGAAACGGATCAAAGAAATCAAGGAGAACGAGCTTGTTAAAGCTAAAATGGAGGAAAATCGGAAGAAGGCCATGGAAAATGTAACAGTTATTGAGCTTCCTCAACCCATGGGGCTTCCAGGTTAGTTTAACAAAATCGGTGTAGCCAGAGAAGACTGTCTTGAAGATTGTATGTTGTCCAAAATTAATCATAACTCAAAGAAAAACATAAACGTTTGTCACCATGAGAGCTTTTCTTTGTTTTTAATCACGTGCCCAAAAGGAGGATTATGTTTTTTCAGAGTATGTATCTTTGTGGATACCTATGTCGTAGCCGTAGCCTAAACGGCTTTACCTGTAGCCTGAATGGTTTGTGCCATATATTTATTCACTCAGCCAGCAGCTTAAGAGTATTGTGCCTTTATCATGCTGTTTGTATCACGCCATAACATGCTGAGTTGAATTATAGCAACGTCCAAAAGTTCAGTAAAAGGTCAATTATGTAGCAAGGAAGCATTGTCCATTCTCAACCAGTTGTCCAATATATTCCATTGTTATAACCAGACCCGGATGAAGTAGTCATCAGCAGCGAGAACTTGTACCAGATCCTGAAAAGTGGGAAGCTGAAGGTGATGATACTGGATGCGAGGCCCGGCAAGGACTACATTGAATCCCACATCAACCACCCGGCTTGCATCAGCGTTCCCGAGGAGTGTATCTCACCAGGGTATGTTATGCGATACATTTTAAAGGAAGAAACATGCAAATTATACCTGCAGAACTAAAGAATATTTTTAGAATAATCAAATTCTAATGCAGAACACTTCAATTATACATACCTAATTAAATTTCCATTTCAGCCAATCAGCAAATGTCTTAGAGCAGACTCTTCCTGCCGAATCCCGGCCCATTTGGACCCAGCGAGCTACCATGGATCTGATTGTGCTTCTTGACTGGAACAGTGCTGCCGTCATCCCCGGAAAGACGTTGTACCTCCTGAAGACTATCCTGTTGAAGGTATGAACAGACTACACCAGTAGACCTCCAGCTGGTGTGGTCCCAGCAGGCTGCCATGTGCTGCTGAACTGGCCCAAAGCTGTAGTCATCTCTGGAAAGATGTCGTACCTCCTCAAAATTATCCTGTTGAAGGTATGATCAACAGAACACTTCAGCTTCTGACCCATATGGTATGAACTACCAATCACCTTCAGACATCAGTTTTAATATCTTACAAGTATAAAACTTATGAGGGATGGTGGCTGAAAGGTAACTCATGCTCCTTTGAAGGCCTGTCACCAAGTTTGAATCCTCTCGCCCCAGCTCCTATGACTTAATAAGCTACGTGTGGATTTGCCATCACTTCAAACGGTGAAGGAAAAGATCGTGAGGAAACTGATATGTCCAAGAACCACAACATTCAATGGCATGCGACATCTACCAACCCGCATTCTAAGAGAAGGCAGGAGTCCCAGCAGTGGGAAGTAGCAAGCTGTTGATGATGATGTTAAAGTGTCCGTATGGTTCCAGTGGGACATCAAGGTGCACTACTCGCGCCAGCCGCTCGCTCTGAAGGGCGGCTACGAGGACTGGCTGCTCCGCTACCCTGCCTTCACCACCAACCCCGGCGCCGTGCCGCCGCGGCACGCAGACATGCTGGACGACATGCTCGGTACGTACGGCACCTTCACCACCAGCACTTTGTTGTCCATCTGTCTCTCAAGGCTCTTTTTTAAGAAGGCGTTGAGGTATCAAGTTGAAATTTATATCAAACTAGCTGACCTGACGAACTTCGTATCGGCAATAAAAGTCACAAACATTTCAAGATCGAAATTAGCCAAATAGGTCCAACCATTCTCGAGTTTTAGCGAGACTAACGAACAGCAATTGATTTAAATATACATATAAGGAAAGAAGATTAGCTGCGCCCCGCAGTGTCGCTCGCGCCGTCCCGCAGTGACCCTTTTCCGGGATTAAAAATAGCCTATGTGTTAATCCAGGGTCAAAGCTATCTCCAATCCAAAATTTCACTCAAATCCGTGTTTTTCCGTAAAAGAGCAACAAACATCCATAGTCCTTACTCACAAAGTTTCACGTTAGGATGTTGATTGACAATGTTCTTCTTATGACAATAATTCTTATGTAATAGTCCAATCTTCCTAGACTTGTTCAACTTGTACTATTTTTGGTAAATAAATATATTTTCATTTCGCTACCCAGGTGAGATCGACTACCCGTCGTGGTCGGAGGTGTCCCCACCCACCCCCACCGCGGCCCCCGCCGTGCCGACCTTCCGCCGCCCCAGCGAGCCCACGGTGGACCGGAGCAGTAAGGTAACTGGTTCCTTTTTATAAAACGTGTAACATAATGTCCCTATAGATCCGAAGTGAGGGTATTCCACACGTCAAGGCGAACAAACCAAAATTTACAAAAAACTAATTGCGCCCTGCAATTTCACCCGCGTCTTCCCGTTATCCCGCAGGAACCTTTTTCCGGGATAAAAAGTAGCCTATGTGTTTATCCAGGGTATAAGCTATCTCCATTCCAAATTTCATTCAGATCCGTTCAGTAGTTTTTGCGTAAAGGGCAACAAACATAAATACATACTCGCAAACTTATTAGTAGGACTAGCTGACCCGGCGAACTTCGTTCCGCGTAAGAGAGATTATATGCAGATATAGGACCCAGCCGTTCTCGAGTTACGAGTGTTGTAACTAAAGAATATATGAAGAATCTAATTACACAAAGCTAAATTTTACAGGAGGAGCAAAAAACCATACTGTAATTTTCAACTCGTAGTTTAGCATACTTATTCATATTCATATTTTATTGCAACCATACTGTACAAAGAACTTAAAAAAACTATAAATTTGAAGGGTACGTTTAGTCCGTATGGGCCCCGTCAGGCACAGCACAAATAGAAGGGACTTTTATACCTTTTTTTTTACGATATGAAGTTCTCCAGGCCCAGGGCCAGGAAGGTCCTACAATGGCACGAGCTTCCTGAGAATCAGCTGTCGAAGAAGGCGCGGAAGATTGAGCAAATGTGGTGTCCGTTCATGACCCCTCATGTCGTTGGGCTGCCTGAAGATGGCAATTAGAAACTAAACCTTTCTTTACTTCATTGTTGTATTTTAAACTCTCAGCCAGCAGCCATCCAGATATACGAGGAGCGGTCGCGCAGCATGCAACTGATCCTGGACCAGCAGGAACGTATCGCAGACACTTCGCTCACACTTGAGATGGAGCGGATCGAGGCTGAGCATGTAACTATCAATAATATATTAATGTCTACATACTAGTTGCGCCCTCCGCCCTGCAGTTTCACCCGCGTCTTCCCACAGGAACCTTTTTCCGGGATAAAAAGTAGCATATGTGTTTATCCAGGGTATAAGCTATCTCCATTCCAAATTTCATTCAGATCCGTTCAGTAGTTTTTGCGTGAAAGGGTAACAAACATCCATCTATCCATCCATACTCACAAACTTTAACGTTTATATTATTAGTAGGATATCAATTTTTTCTACACATATACTAATTCCAGCTGTTTCTGGTGTATGTGGTTTTTCATTTTTACTTCCTGGGTAGCGTTTCGAGTCACCTGATTTAAAGTGACGATGTGGTCGAAGGTGGCGTTACGCTACACCTGAATAGGGAACTAGCTCTCAAATGAGGGTGCCTGACAGACTTTTGAAAGGCCCTCTTAAAATACTGTTGTTCATCAGTTGTTTCATTTATTTCGTGGTGGCTCTGGCCTTATGGTCCTTCGAGCCGGATTTAAAAAAAGTTTGATAGATACTGCGTCTTCCATTCAAGACGGACGACCATGTTTTTGATTGTTGGTCTCGGTATCCAGGACTGGGAGAAGGTGCGCAAGCAGCGGGAGGACGAGCCGCAGGAGGCTGCGCGCGCGATGTACCAGCTTCGGGAGCACGAGATCATCTCGCAGCTCATGCAGCTGGAGAACAAGCAGTATGACATGGTGAGTGCAGATTGCTCTTCAGTTGTACTGGATGTACATGCAGATTTATGTTAGAAAGGCGGGAGCGAAGCGAGCGAAAATATTTGCAGTTATATTTTCAAAAGTGGATAGTGTGAGCTGAATTTCAAATCAGCCACAGTTGTATGCAGTTAGGACATATTTTTAAATCGCGCAAGTTCGTACGTAAAGTGTTTGTGTGTGTTTGTTTGTGCGATATTGTGTATGTCAGAAAAAATATACATTTTACTAGCTTCGCCCCGCGGTTTCACCCGCATCTTCCAGTTATCCCGCAGGATCCTTTTCCCGGGATAATGATATGATATGTGTTAATCATATAAGCTATCTCCATTCCAAATTTCATTCAGATCCGTTCAATAGTTTTTCGTGAAAGAGTAACAAACATTCATCCATCCATCCAGGATACTAACCTGGAAGCCCCATGGGTTGCGGAAGCTCAATAACCGTTACATTTTCCATGGCCTTCTTCCGATTTTCCTCCATTTTAGCTTTAACAAGCTCGTTCTCCTTGATTTCTTTGATCCGTTTCTCTTTTTGATCATTAGAATATCTGTAACAGAAAATCCATCCATCTATACTCACAAACTCTCACGTTTATAATATTAGTAGGATTTCATTAGAGTTTAGTGCATCTCGAGTGGCATCGTACAGTCAGCGACAAAAGTGCGTAGATCAGTTATGTTTGTTTTTTCCTTACAACTTACAAGGTTGCGTTTGACCATAACACAACACACGTGATGTTAAGTGACGATTCGTTCGAAGGTTGGTGTTTAAAATGATTTCGAGAATCGGAAAATATGTTTTTGTTCAGCGACTTTTGTCGTTGACTGTACAGTAGAGTAGGGGAGGGAGTGACGTGTTGTTCGGTGTCGCAGGAGCAAGAGAACATGAGCCTGCGCGAGCAGCTGGAGGAGTACCAGCGCCGCGAGAGGGAGGAGGCGCAGCGCCTCGCCGCCGCCCGCCCCGCCGCGCCCGCCGACCTGCAAGGTGGGGACACTACTATAAAGGGAATTGTTTGTTTGTTAGTCCGATACACGGTTAGGGGGGCGTCCGTTAATTACGGGAGGTGTTCTAGGGGAGGAGGGCATCAAGCTAAATCTTTCCAAATCTCACTTTTCTTGGCAAATACCACGTAATAATTTTAAATTAGATTTTAAATAACGGTAATATTCACAAACACTAGTCTTTGCTAGTCTTCAATAAAAGTAATAGAACAAGTTGTGTTTTTGTTTTTCTTCTTCTCGATAATCCAACACGTTTATAGCTCAAATAGAAGTTTTGAAGAACCTCGCGTGAGATTAGGGAAACGAAAATTCAAAAAAAAATTATTAATAAATACCTCACGTAATTAATGGACGCCCCCTATGATCAGAATACTAGTATTGATTACAGCTCAGCGTGCTACAAAAAAACATACAAAATTGATCCAAAATTAACACAAATTGAAAGCGATTGTAGAAAAAGTACTTATAATTCATTAACAGATTGACTAATTACATTGACATGCTTCTATAGGATTACGGCCGGTTCCCATAACCGATGTATCCACGGTTTGCCTGTAATGACATACGGAGCAGGGTCATGGACACTCACGGCACGACTAGTCCACCGATTTAAGGTTGCCCAGCGTGCTATGGAAAGAGCTATGCTTGGGGTTTCTCTGAGGAATCGAATAAAAATAGAATTAGCTCATAGAATTAGCAAGCTGAAGTGGCAGTGGGCTGGTCATATAAGCCGCAGAACCGACAACCGTTGGGGCAGACGTGTTCTCGATTGGAGACCGCGACTTGGCAAACGTTGTGAAGGACGTCCTGCGACTAGGTGGAGCGACGACTTGCGCCGAATGTCTGCCAGTAGTTGGATGAGAAGAGCCGAAGACCGGGCTCAGTGGCGTACTTTGCGAGAGGCCTATGTGCAGCAGTGAACTGATACAGGCTGTTGATGATGATGATGATAATGAACTAACATCGTGAAGGCCTATCCCAGTATGTATGGTGATATGTTGTCTGCAGGCGAGCACCAGCGCCTGGTGTCGGAGCAGGCGGCTGCAGCGCGCGAGCTGGCGGCCAAGAGGGACCGCATCGCGGCAGTACAGGCGCAGCGGGAACAGCTCGACAGGTAGCCTTCTATACAGTGTCGGAGCTGGCGACAGGTAGCCTTCTATACAGTGTCGGAGCAGGCGACGGGTAGCCTTCTATACAGTGTTGGAGCAGGCGACGGGTAGCCTTCTATACAGTGTCGGAGCTGGCGACAGGTAGCCTTCTATACAGTGTCGGAGCTGGCGACAGGTAGCCTTCTATACAGTGTCGGAGCTGGCGACAGGTAGCCTTCTATACAGTGTCGGAGCTGGCGACAGGTAGCCTTCTATACAGTGTCGGAGCAGGCGACGGGTAGCCTTCTACAGGGATCGGCGGTGCAATTTAGGGTCAATGACCTAAAACGCTATTATAAGTCAGTCATAACGGCCGTTCCCAATAACCGATCTATCCACCGTTTGCCCTGCTGGAGATAGAAATTTGAAATAAGCACCATAGAAGTAATGTCAAATTTATATCTATAGTTGGGCAAACTGTGGATAGATCGATTATTGAGAATTGTCCTAAGATGTTCTGGAAAGTCGCGGGATCCCAGAATTCCTAAATAATCCAGACGATTGACAAAATATAGAACTCGACAATTTTACGCTCGCTTCGCTCACTACCTACAACAATCACTCCATTTCCCTGTCGCTGCTAAACGAAGCGAGCCTATTGGCGGATTTTCGTATTGAATAACACACCGTCTCTGTATCGCTTCATCAAACCGCTTATCATGCAAATGTGGACTTTAAGACGTGTTCTCCAAGTTACTTTTCACATTAACAAGTTACCCTACGGCGCGCTTGTCTCGTCTTGTTATTGTGAAGTGTAACTTACAGACCGCGATTTAAAGCTCACATTTGTATGAGAAGTTGTCCGCTGGGCCGGATCTGTACTGTAAAGTGAATGACCAATGACCATATAATGTATTGAGCAGGACTCGCGAGTTACTGGAGACGGAACGTAAGCGCAAGCTGAATGAGGCGCGAGGGAAGCGGAAACCAGACGCCGACAAGGTAACCTACACATGTACACATACAAACTCTTCCAAAACATATTAAAAATATGTATATGAAAACAAGCTGATTTAGCCTAAACTCTATTACAAACAAGTATAATTTTTACCAAAAAAAAACGATTTCAGGTTCCCTTCGATTTCTCTGACTCAAACTCAAACTCAAAAATATGTTTATTCAATAGGATACATTGTGATCACTTTAAAACGTCAGCTTAAAACTAGCTACGCCTGTTTCAACCTCCTTCCTCTGGGATGCCATCATCAGATTCTGATTTCCTTATCATGGTACCACCCTTGGGATATCACCTTTCCAACAAGAAATAATCATCAATATCGGTTCATAAACGAAACGACGATGTTATCCGCGAACACACATAAAAAAAATATAAATGGATGAATTGAGAACCTACTCCTTTTTTGAAGTCGGCTCAAAACATCCTATGAATTTTTATGAACAACTAGTTGAGCCCCACGGTTTCACCCGCGTCTTCCGGCAGGAACCTTTTCATCATAAAAAGTAGCCTATGTGTTAATCCAGAGTATAAGCTATCTACATTCCAAATTTCATTCAGATCCGTCAAGTAGTTTTTGCGTGAAAGGGTAACAAACATCCATCTATCCATCCATACTCACAAACTTTCACGTTTATAATATCAGTAGGATGGTAGGATGTAGTATAAAGACTACCAACAATTCTACAGGAGGAGGAGAGTGGCGACACATACATGGTGTCCCCGGGAGACAGCCCCGGCGCCGCCTCGCTCAGCCGCTCGCAATCATCGCCCAACATCGCCAAGGTATTTATTTGTTACTAGCTGTTCCTAGCAGTTTCCCATTTTTACCCCCATAGGGGTCGAATTTCATAAAATCCTTTCTTAGTACACCCCTATGCATCAAGACAAACATACCTTCCAAATTTCAAACTTCTACGAACAGCGGTTTAGGCTGTGCGTTGGTATCAGTCAATCAGGACTTTCATTCTTATTATGATTATATAGATGTTTATAAAACTAAAAATACTAGCTATTCCCCGTGGTGTCACCCGCGTGGGCCCCGCACCTATGACTTGATAAATTATGTGCAGATTTACCATCGCTCAAAACTGTGAAGGAAAACATACCGAGGAATCCGGCATGTCCAAAAACCGCTACATTCAAGGGCGTGCGACATCTGCCAACCTGCGCTGGGCTTGCGCGGTTGATTACAGCCCATACTCTTTCTCTGAGATAAGGTCAGAGTCCCAGCAGTGGGAACGTAATAGGCTGATGATGATGTGACTGTAACTGTCTGTCCGTCTGTTACGCTTCCACGCCTAAACTACTGAACCGATTTAAATGAAACATGGTACAGAGATAGTCTAGAGCCTGAGAAAGGACATAGGCTACTTTTGTATCGCGTTAAACAGCTAGTCTATAATGCTGGGGCCACACTAACTGGAAATGCCGTTAAATAGCGCGATGATTGACGTTTGACATAAGTGTGGCCACGACATTTGACAGCGGCATTCACATTGCCGTTTGACGTTAGCCGATAACTCAAGTGTATTCCAACCGTGCCGTCCAAGTGCAGCCACACATACTTGCGTTAATAATTAACGCAATATTTATCGCGGTGATAGGCATTGACATTTCCCTTGACCCTAGTGCGGCCCCAGAATTCTGAATTTTTTTTATTTATTTTTTACTAATTACAGGGTAGCGTTTGACCACAAATCACCTGAATGTGGTCGAGGATGGCGCCACGCTACACCTGTACTGGGAACTGTCTCTCAAGTGAGGCTGCCGGAACACACCGATAGGTGCTTGGCGACAGATTCTTAACAAGAGGGTGGTAGCTAGCCAGACGAGTACTAGAAAATACCCTACCACCAAGCTATGGTTTCATCACGATGTTTTCCTTCGCCGAAAGCTCAAGCTCATTGTAGGATTCGAACCCACGTCCTACGGATCGCAAGCCGACGTCACTACCACTGAGCCATCGTCGCTATAAAATGAATACTGTATTCCTAGCCGTCGTCGGACGAGGAGGAGCCGCCGCCGTCGTTCGACCGCAGCACCAAGCCGCACGTGGCGCCGCCCACCGACCTGCACCGCCGGGACTTCCAGCCCGTGTGGGGGGACGTGGTGAGTGCACACACACACGCAAACATACATACATACATACACACACGATACACGCCTGCACCACGTCTATACGTTGGCGATACGTCGCACGGTGGGCTGGAAATCGGCTTTCATAGACTTAAAGATTTCGATTTGCAAGTGCCGGATTTTTTGCCGGATATCGCTTCCATTAGTCATTACTATATACAAAAATGACACCCGAGTTAATTCTGCTCAAAAACGAAGGGATTATACATTTTTTAAGGAAAATTTGTATGAAACAAGTATGAAATATCGAATTATTTCTTAAACGGGGAGTTAAACAGGCATATCCTGGCAGGCTATTATAGTGCTAATTATTCATGATTTTTTTGATACCGATTTGACTAACAAATTAATGCCGTTTTTTTTTAAAAACCTTTGAAATATTTTTATATATTTTTCCATAATGAAACGTTTTCTTTTAGTTTCTAAGTTATGGACATCGATATGTTATTGTCCCAAAACTTAGGAATACATAAAACAAGAAAAATATTGGAAAAAATGCTGCTCTCAGATGCGTAGTCTATTACTGTCTTCCTATGCGTTAAGGTACCAAGTTTATAGAATTAAGTTGCTTTGCCACAAATATATTGTCTACTAGTTGCGCCCCGCTGTTTCACCCGCGTCTTCCCGTTATCCCGCAGGAACCATTATCCGGGATAAAAAGTAGCCTATGTGTTAATCCAGGGTATAAGGTATCTCCATTCCAAATTTCATTCAGATCCGTTCTGTAGTTTTTGCGTGAAAGAGTAACATACATCTATCCATCCATCCATACTCACAAACTTTCACGTTTATAATATTAGTAGGATACTAGAGAGAGAGAGAGAGAGAGAAAGAAAGAGCAGCCAAAATAGTCATGCTCACGAAAGTGACTTTGCTTGCGGCGGCGTCGTGTGTCGGGTCGCCCTCTTCCCTCTCATATGGTCGAGGAGAGCGATGGCTGGCACATGCGTCAACTCGTGAACGGGTGCTGCTTGTGGGGTCTGGTCTGCTTTGGTTGTGATCCCGCAACTCATTAATATTCATGTTCCCATATCCCAATATGTACAACCAAACAAGAGAAATCTTATTAGTAAAGCTAATTAAAAAATATCGGACCATTAGATGACAAAAAAAAACTTGGGATTTTAGTGAACTTGCTCCAATTCAATCAATTAGTATGTAATAAGAATAAAATTGTCAAAGTGATCGCGCCAAAAAAAATACCTGCCGGGCGTTTCTTGCCTGTTGTTTTGCCGGCGTAAGGAGGTTGGAACAGGCGTAGCTAGTTTTAAGTTTGACGTTTTAAAGTGATCACAATGTATCCTATTGATTAAAGAAAAATTGACTTTGACTTTAGAGAAATACCACCATTATCGAGTCTTGGAAATCCCACACCTCGCGATTTATGCGCTCCTTTCTCCCGCATACTTGCAAAATGTGGAATGAGCTTCCCCCACAAGTGTTTCCGCTGTGCTACAGATTGCAATCCTTCAAGATGGGTGTGAAAAGAGTTCTTAAAGGTCGGCAACGCATCGGCAACTCCCCTGGTGTTGCAGATGTCCATAGGCGACGGTGACCGCTTTCCATCAGGCGGGCCGTCAGCTTGTTTGCTAATCTATTACATAAAAAAAAAAAAAACTTTATTTGGAAAAACTGCACACTATAACAAAAGAAAGAAGCGCACACAAAAAAACAGTAACCGTAGTGTGATACTAGGATTGTCTCTATCTAATACGCATTTGAAAAATCAAGCATGATCAGCTGCTTTTGTCTCTGACAGAACGTAAAGTAGTATTTTCGTCACACTGCCACGTTTTAGGGCTTATTCGAAATACGCGGACTATATAGTTAGCCAAATGCTACGACTTTCGCCGCTAAGTACGGATTACGAGGTATTAATTGATATTGATACACCATTGCCCTGCGCGCACGTTTCATTTGTGGACGAAACGTGATTTGCTTGTGGTGGAATCTAGGACTTAAGCCGGCCCCAAATAGATGGGACCAGAGCAAGAAGAACTAACAACATTTATTTTTTTGCTACTTTACTTTGACCACATGTCACCTGATATTAAGTAACGATGTGGTCGAAGATGGCGCCACGCTACACCTGCATTGGGAACTGGCTCTCAAGTGAGGCTGCCGGAACACACCTATAGGTGCCAGATTCTTAACTTGAGGCTGGTAGCTACTAGCTAGCCAGGCGAGCACAAGAAAATGCCCAATCACCAAGCTATGGTTTCATCTCGATGTTTTCATTCACCGAAAGCTCAATGAATACTCTAAAATCTCTACTAATATTATAAATACGAAAGTAACTCTGTCTTTCACGCCTAAACTACTGAACCGATTTAAATGAAATTTGGTACAGAGATAGTCTAGAGTCTGAGAAAAGACATAGGCTACTTTTTTAGCCTAGGCTAAGCTTTTTTTTATCGCCCACGCGGGTGAAACCGCTGGGAACAGCTAGTATATTAGAAAGAAAATTGTAATCATTTTCACAATATTCATTACAATTTCATAGTATTGAAAGGAAACCCCGCATGTGAGAGTACAAAGTACGGCGGTTAACTAACATTGTGATTAACGTTGTAATCTCGTGCGCACGTTAGCTAATTGCCGGCGGGCGGCGGGGGCGGGGGCGGGATTAGTGCACGCGGTGGGATTCACCGCCTTGACGGCGCGCGTCATCGCGTGCACTAATACGCAATCACCGTACCTCAAAAGAAGAAAACAGAGCCCTTAATGGATCACTTTGTTCGTTTGTCAAGATCCTTTTTCTCAAGAACGCAAGTATCAAGTTGAATTGTATATCAAATACTTGGCACTATGGTCTCTCAGCTGTGAAATAAATCAAACTTGTAAGTCAAGTTGTCGGCCGTTTCTTGCCTGTTTTTTTGCCGGCGTAAGGAGTTTGGAACAGGCGTAGTATTCATGTTTCCATATCCCAATGTGCAGATCCAACCAAGAGAAATTCTAGAAGTACAGCTTATTATAAAATATCGCACTATTTATATTATGACAAAAAAGCTTAGGATTGTGGTGAATTCGCTCCAATTCAATCAATTAGTAAGAAGAATGAAATTGTGAATGTGATCGCGCCAAAAGAATTACCTGTCGGGCGTTTCTTGCCTGTTCTTTTGCCGGCGTAGCTAGTTTTAAGTTTGACGTTTTAAAGTGATCACAATGTATCTATTGAATAAAGTACTAATGAATGAATGCAGTTTTAAGTTTGACGTTTTAAAGTAAAATGCTCTATTCGCGTCTACTTAAACCAAGGACGGCCCCATTTTAATACCGACCCTTTCCAAAAATAAAACACGCCAAATCGCACCATTAATCAGCATTGCAATAAAAACGCCGCAACGCGTCTCGTATTAAAATAATAATCGTAGTTCACCCCCCACCCTCGCCGTCGGAGAGGGTGTTATTTGGCGTTCCCTTGGTCTAGCCATATGCATACACAATATATTTGGAGACAGTGTCAAAGCTCCACAAAACTTGCCTCAGTGAACTGACACATTTGTGTGGTGATGGTAAGGCTCTGATTACTTGCTTGCTTGAGCAAATACCTGAGACAAAACGGGATGTACAGTTATTTTTTTTACTATTAATAAGGCTCAAATTAATAGAAATAAATATAAATCTTTCTTGATTACTAAAAGATATAATCACATGCGTGAAACGTAGCAGAAACTGAATCAATGGACAATTTATTAGTAAAATTACCTGCCGGGGGTTTCTTGCCTGTTCTTTTGCCGTAAGGAGGTTGGAATAGGCGTATCTAGTTTTAAGTTTGACGTTTTAAAGTGATCACAATGTATCCTATTGAATAAAATACTATTGATTTTATGAATGCCTCATGCTTGCCGATGTCAAAGAAAGTGTTAGAGTTTCAATACTGCTCAGTTCGTTGTATTGTAGCCGCTCGCGAAATGTCAAGGGCATTGCCAAAGGTCAGCAAAGTGGCGGTTCTTGGCGTTGATGAATTATTGCCACTGCGGAAATGGCAGTTGGAATATGGTAAAAGCGATCCAATTATTTTTGACTGGACGCTAAATAGGCAACATTGGAAACGGTATGATAACGTGAATATGTAAGGAGAAAGAGTTGTTTTGATTTTGTTAATATGTAATCGTTTTACTAGCGACCCGCCCAGGCTTCGCATCGGTAGGAAAAAGTAAGAATAAGAATCATTTATTTGCAACAAATTATACAAGACAAATACATTATGTAGAAATAAGGATAAAAGAAAAAGAAAATGTATTGTTGCAAACCGGCCTCAACTCAGCGTTGTGCTGCTCGTTTGATCAGCGCTGGTCTTCCGTTGAAGCCGCTTTTGATGACGTCACTGGCATGAAGGTAATTTCAGATAAATAGATAATAAAACAAATACATACATTTTTAAGTTAAAAGACTTGAGCTCATACAAAATTCCCGTACAAAAAAGCACCATCATTTTGTTCTCTGAACTCAGGGTATAAGCTATCTCCATTCCAAATTTAATTCAGATCAGTTCAGTAGTTTTTGCGTGAAAGAGTAAGAAACACCCATCCGTCCATATGGACTCACAAACATTCACGTTTATAATATTAGTAGGATATAAATTTCATGTTAGTTTAAAAGATCTATGCACGATTTTTATTTAAGAGAGCTGAAATAGAGGTAGGGAAAAAACAACAACCCATTGTTTTCAGAAGACTAGATGCAAATTTATTATTAGAGTAAATATTCATCGCTTGGTTTTCAGAAAGCTTTCAACGGGAGACGACTGAAAGTGTTATTGCGCAAACGCTATTAAATTCAATCATATTATCGCAGGGTTGCCAGTAGCAACATGGTAGAAACCTAAGCTTTCAAATGTGTGAAACGTCATTAGGACCTGATATTAAGTGAAGGTGGCGCCTCGCTACACATGGGAACTATAGTCAATAGTCAATTGTACTATATTCAATAGGATACATTGTGATCACTTTAAAACGTCAAACTTAAAACTAGCTACGCCTGTTCCAACCTCCTTACGCCGGCAAAAGAACAGGCAAGAAACGCCCGGCAGGTAATTTTTTGGCGCGATCACATTGTCAATTTTATTCTTATTACTAATTGATTGAATTGGAGCAAGTTCACTAAAATCCCAAGCTTTTGTTTTGTCATCTAATAGTCCGATATTATTTAATTAGCTTTACTAATAAGATTTCTCTTGTTTGGTTGTACACATTGGGATATGGGAACATGAATATTAACTGGCTCTCAAGTGAGGCTGCCGGAACACACCGGGTACTTGGCGACAGATTATTTTAGTGTGGTAGCTAGCCAAACTAGCACTAGAAAATACCCTTAACCACCAAGCTATGGTTTCATCACGATGTTTTCCTTCACCTGAAGCTCAAACTCATTGTAGGATTCGAACCCACGACCTAAGGATTGCAAGCCGACGTCACTACCACTAAACTTTGAAGCGATGATGGTAGTGACGTCGCGTCGGCTTGAAACCCTTAGGTCGCATTAAATCCTACAATGAACTGGAGCTTTCGCTAAAGGAAAACATCGTGATGAAATCATAGCTTGGTGGTAGGGCATTTTTCTGTCCGTCTGTCTGTCTCGCCTAAACTACTGAACCGATTTAAATGAAATTTGGTACGCAGATAGTTTGAACCCTGAGGATGGACATGGAATACTTTTTATCGCGATAAACTGTAGCCCACGCGGGTGAAACCGCAGGGAACAGCTAGTTCGCTATAACCTGGCAACACTCCCAACACTTCTAGTCCATATTGCAGAATTGATTGTCTGTCTGGCCGTTCACCCTACCTACAGCAATGTGACTATTCTCGATGCGTGCCTTTGTTTGCCAATGCTTTCAGCACTACATTAAGTGTCGCTATACATTTTAAGCGAGCGATGGTGGCCGAACGGTAAGGCGTGCGACTTACAAGACGCCGACACCGAGTTCGAATCCTCTCGGCCCCGCACCTATGACTTAATAAGTTATGTGCGGATTTGCCATCGCTCAAAACGGTGAAGGAAAACATCGTGAGGAAACCGGCATGCCCAAGAACTGCAACATTCAAGGGCATGCGACATCTACCAACCCGCACTGGGCCAGCGTGGTAGATTACAGGTCATACTCTCTCTCCGAGAGAAGGCCAGAGTCCCAGCAGTGGGAACGTGAAAGGCTGATAATGATGATACATTTTAAAATAATGTGCAGCTGAATAGCTTTTAGAATTGCTCAGTCTGTCTGTGCAATTTGTAGTTAAGGGAAAATGTGGCGCCCTTTTTAACCGACTTCAAAAAAGGAAAAGGAGTTTTCTCAATTCGACCGCATATTTTGTTTTATTTGTGTTCGCGGATAACTTTGTCCGATTTTGATGATTCTTCTTTTTTTTTTTTTGTTGGAAAGGAGATATCCCATGGGTAGTGCCATGATAAGGACACCAGGATCTAATGATGGCATCCAAGAGAAATCAAGGGAACCTGAAGTCGCTTGTTTTTAAATTATCTAGTACTTTACAGTTATGGTTGAGAAAACACGTTGTTTAAATTCAGGGAATGGTTAAAACGTCGTGTTCTCAGCCAGGACCAACAGTGAAGGAAGGTGTACAATCCAGGTGTAGCGTGGCGCCAATTTCTGTCGATGTGTTGTCAGATGTGTTCCGCCAAGCCTCACTTGAGAGACAGTTCCCGATCCAGGTGTGATGTGAAACCACCTTCGACCACTTCGTCACTTAACTTCAGGCGACTTGTGGTCAAACGCAGGGTAGCGTCAAGTAACCAGACGTTAAGTGATTCCTTCACTGAAAGCTCAAACTCAAGCTGTTTTTGAATTAAAAATATAGACATAAAAAACTTAAATCGAAAAGAAAACTGTCTTGATTTTCGCAAGTGACTACCTATTAAACTCGCCCCAGGTGTGCGACAGTGTTCGCGCTCGCCCGAAGGCTAGCCTGTACCTAGTAATGTATACATTGTTTACCCGCCACAGTTCGCGTCTACGAGCGCTGGTGACGCGACACGCAACTCGACTCGTGCTCGTGACGCCCTGACCCTGTACTGTGACCATGTATAGACCACCACCTTAGAAATATATACCTTTATATTTATTTTTACTACTAGCTGTGTCCCGCAGTTCCACCCCACCACGCAGTTAAACTGTTTCCACACCAAATTTCACCAATGTCTTCTTCTTGCCCTGGTCTCATCTAATTGGGGTCGACGCAGTATGTATTCTTCTTCCACTCATCCGTCATCGCTTCGTTCGCTTCATTCATATCAACCCTTACACAATCCATCCATCTTTTCTTTGGTCTTCCTCTTCCCTTCCATTCATCAATTTCACCATGTATTTACCCGAATTAATTTTCGTAAAGCGTACCAAAATACATTAGTGGAAAACGCACTCGAATCGATTAAGCCGTTTCTGAGATTAGCGCACACAAACGTACAGACAACAGTCATGGGTTTGGGTTCCATTGCGTTAAGAAAGGATCCTAATACCGACTAGTTTTTCTCACATATTTTCCATAATATATACAGACAGCGATCTACTACATTTTTATTATAATAATATATAGATTAGCTGTTATCCGCGGTTTTTATCACAATAAAACATAGATACTCACGGAATAGCTTTAAAACTGTTAAAGAATTATCAAAATCGATTTCAGAGATCACTGCATACGTCTAAACTCACAATCTTTATAGATACTAGATATACTGCAGTGCTCAACGCGCTTTGCGTCTAAAGAAAGTAACTCTATTCTTCTGTATGTTAATTTTCAAGCCTAAACAGCTGAAAGAATCTCCATGAAAATTGGTACGGAAATAGTTTGAACCATGGACAAGGACGTAGGATAAATTACTTTTTATCCGTTAAGGGCGTCAGCTCGAAATGTCAAGGTGTTACGATCGTATCTGATAAGAAAACTGCGTAATCTCAGAGATAGACTAGTATATAGAAACAACAAATGAAAGTCACCCTACAACCACCCCGACACAACACCACACCCCTGCCGCCCACGCCACCGCGCCAAGACACGTGAACCAGTTCCATCACAGTTATGCTCGCGACACGTCGTCTAAACCACAAACATCCACCCAACAAATCCCCAAACCCCTCGGGAGAACCATAGGGTTCAAATTAACATCAACGCTCAGATCTCGTCCTTCAGTGTTTGTAAACAAAACACCAAATGTTTGCCACAGTGTTGTCGACCGTATTTATGCTCTATTTAGTCGTGCTGTTAGTTCTAGTGTTTCCTCTGACGAAGTATACCGCGCTGAGGTACGAACTGTAATTGGTGGAGTGACATACTTAGACGCAAAAGTGTTTGTTAATTATCTGTAATCAGTTTTATACCATACTTGATGGTGATTGGTGGTGATAGCGACGAGGCATCTTGGGATGAACATAAAGTGAGTGCTTGGAAATGGTGTGAAATGGTCTGAAGGGAAAATTATAAAGGATCGACTTTTGATTGAAGTGTAAATCGCGATTGTTTTAAAACCTCGGGCTTAATTGGAGATTGAAACAAAAAATACATTGATATAAAGACTTGAGTTGTGATTGGAGTACAAAGTTTTTTTTGAAGAATCCAACGTCACAATTTGTGATAGAAATATTTGAAATTCAAATGGAATATACAAGTTGAAATTTCCAGGATTTGCAACGTATTTAGTTAAGAAGATAAACTACAAAAGACATTTGACCTAACTGTATATTTATCAAAGATACATTCTTCATCAGCCAGTGTCAGTCCACTGTTGGACATAGGCCTCTTTCATGGCACGCCACTGAGCCCGATCTTCAGATCTTCTCATCCAACTACTGCCAGTCACTCGAAGGAGACAGATACCTACATTGCTGGCATATTTTCAAACAACTCTATATCAATAAAGATTTTCTACAAATATAGAAAAAGGCAGAAGTAGTACAATTAACCGGTCAACGAAAACTGACATCGGCTGTCAGAAAAGCTGATACACTGTCTTAGCTAAAGACTAAACAGCGCGTACAAAGGTGAGCGAAGTTAAGGAGCAGGCGGCTGGTCAAGATACTCCGCTGCGAGCGGAGATGCATTCCGCTCGACGCCGCTAACATGGTGCTCAAAGTGAAGGTCAAGCTCAAGTACTCGCAGAATCACATCGTATGGCTGTTCCGACGGGTAAGTAGTACAGTCAACGACAAAAGTCACTGAACAATACCACATTTTCCGATTACCCTCACCAACTTTTGACCATATCATCACTTTAAATCAGGTGTGTTAGTTATAGTCAAAACACTACCTTGTTAAATGTAAAAAAAAACAATTATTACTGTTCTAAAACGCTTTTGGAACATCTAGTAAGATCAGCTACTTATGTCGCTGACTGTACCTACGCACCTTAGGGCTCACTACCTACTTTAATTATTTATTATTATCAATACATGCCGAATAGTATGAAAATTGTAGACGAACCGCTGGACTGACTGAAGATTATAATTTGTAATCTTATTTAAATTGCAGCAAAAAACGGCTTTCAATTCTGAATGATATATTTGGGATGGCTTCGCATGGGTAGGCGAAAATAGTTGACACAAAAAATCCGTAAAAGAAAGCACTTGAGAATTTTCCAATAAGCTTATCATGCGTTTTGTATGGGAGTGAAGTTAGAAAAAGCCGAAAAATCGAAATGAATTATTTCGTTTGGAAAGTCTGTCTGTCTGTTTGTTGAAATCTAGTATGGAGATAGTTGGAACTGTAAAGAAGACAAAGGATATTTTTATCGTGATAAACTGTATACTGATATCGTACTCCACGCGGGTAAAACCGCTGGAAACAGCCAGTTGCTGATGAGTAAAAAAAAATGTCTAGCTTTTATTTACAAAACAAAAAGGTGACACTTGGCGATTAAAAACAAACCTTTGGTATAAACCAAGGAATATTTCTAGAAGCTTCACTAGAAGTTTCTCGGCGGAGGGGTGGGCTCCTATAATAGCCTGTTACGCGATCGATACGGCGCCGTATGCACTACAATTATAGGTCAAGCATACGTATTGTGTACGTCATGCGCTAAGTGATTGAAACCACGACCGTATTAAATGCAGACCACTCCGCTGCAATCAGAACTATCTATTTAGGTATAAATACAAATGAAATGTGTTGTTTTGCGCTTCATTTGACAACGGCTGGACAGATTTGGCTGTTTTTCTGTCCGGTTTATAGGCGGAGGAATATGAAAAAGTTTTCTATCAGTTAAATCATTTTAAAACGGATTCGTTTTCCAGCGATAATCCAAACCCTCAAATACCTCTTAACACAATGCTATAACAATAATATCTTACGAGAGACGTAAGAGAGTGCACACGAGGGCACAAAAGAAGAACAAAAAAGACACTACTAACCGCCGTTCCCAATAACCGATCTATCCACGGTTTGACCTACTAGAGACATTACTTCTATGGAGCTTACGTCAATAGTCTATCTCTAGTAGAACAAAACGTGGATAAATCGGTTATTGGTACTGACGTTTCCTCAGACGTATCGCCAACGAACTTGACAGCCTCTAACCACTTGGGCTCTTGTGTTTACAAGGTTACAAAAGGTACATACACTCAGACAATCAGACAATAAAATATGAAAATATACTAATATACATAAACTAATATACTTATACAAACTAATATAGTTATACAAACTGATGTACTTATACAAACTAATATACTTATACAACTACTGTGCGGGTATGTGCAGGGGCGCGGGCTGACCGGCCTCAAGAACCTGGGGAACACCTGCTACATGAACTCCATCATCCAGTGCCTCAACAACACCGCCATCCTCGTCACCTACTTCTGTCACGGACAGTACTTGGAGCACATCAACAGGTGAGAGAACTGAGGAGTTGAGTGATTTATTCGTTCTTCCCTTAACTCTGACGAAGACAAACGAACGTTTTTTTTAGTAGTATGTAATTGTTTCAAAAATTTATCAAGTTTTCAGTTCAGTGGCGGATGGTTGCGCTGGATTGAGAACTGGCTTTTAAATGGGGCTGCTGGAACACAGATTAGTGCTTGGCGACAGATTTTTATCTTGGTAGCTAGCCAGGCGAGCATTAGAAAGTGCCCAACCACCAAACTATAGTTTCATCGCGTTGTTTTCCTTCAACGTCATTGAAGGATTGAAGCCCTAAACCTAAGAATCGCAAGTAGGGTATTTTCTAGTGCCCGCTTGGCTAGCTATCAATCTCAAGCTAAGAATCTGTCGCCAAGCACCTATCGTTGTGTTCCGGTAGCCTCTTGAGAGCCAATTTTCTATCCGGGCGTGGCGCCACCTTCAACCACATCGTCTCTACATTAGGAGAATTTTAAACGCGCTAGAAGTACAAAATAGAGATTAGCCGCTATTTCACTTAGATTGACAGGCTGGACTGTCTGGTCAGTGATGATTGTGGTGGTGAGTGGTACCGTGTGGCTCGCAGGTCGGCCAGCACGCGCGGCTGCGTGGCGGAGGAAGTGGCGGCCGTGGTGCGTGCACTGTGGTCCGGGCAGTACCGGTTCATCGCCGCGCGGGACCTCAGGGTAAGAGATAATAAGAGAGAGAACTAAAGTCTCCGGCATATCTCCCTGAAGTAGCAAGCTGATCTGGTAGTGGGTTGGTCATATAAGCCGCAGAACCGACAACCGTTGCGGTAGACGTGTTCTTGAGTGGAGACTCGGCAACCGTAGTGTAGGACGCCCTGCGACTAGGTGGAGCGACGACTTGAGACTAATGGCTGCCAGGAGTTGGATGAGTAGAGCTGAAGACCGGGCTTAGTGGCGGGCCTTGGGAGAGGCCCAGCAATGGCTGATGATGGTGATGATCAAGCAGAGGGGCGGTGCGTCACGCAGTACTCGTTCCTAGTTTAGCTTGAACTTCGAGACTGAATGGGCAGGCGAGTGGCCTGGTTGTCTTCGCCCACGGATGCATACGAAACTAGATGATGTCATTGACCGTCGCGTTCCAGAACGAGGTGGGCAAGCACCAGCGCGCGTTCCGTGGCTGCGAGCAGCAGGACTCGCACGAGTTCCTCACCATCCTCATGGACTGGCTGCACCTCGACCTGCAGTTCCACACGCCGCACCCCGCCAACAAGGTAACTAAACCAACTCCGACGGCTCAGCACACCAAAGCGTGTTTTGGCCAACGAAACGAGAGAGCGACACTCTTTCTCTATCTTCAGCGATTTCAGCTCAGTTCAGAGTCGTAGGTCCGCATTCACCGCGGTATCTAGGGCGTCCGAATAGCCGTACAAGTTACTTTCTAAACTATTTTATCTTCATTATCTTGATTTAGTAAAAAAAATACTTGAAAATGGTGTCGATTCGGTTTTGCATTTCAGAGTAATGCTGTCCTTTTTTTACTTCAGTGGTTAGAAAAAGACAGCAATATTATTAGACCTGTCAAACTTAGTTTAGTTTTAGAGAATGCAAAACCGAATCGACGCCATTATAAATCATTTTTTCATTTTTTAATATATAAATGGTTCTTTTATACGTACTCAGGACCCTTTTAATTATGCTGTGCCCGAAGGAGGCCATAAGGATTAAATGTACCTACTTAAATTTATTCCCATTATACTTACACCTATCTTGAAGGACTGCAATTTGTAGCATCACTTCATTCCACATTTCGCATGTATGCAGGAGAAAGGATGCATAAATCGCGAGGTGCGGAATTTCCAGGAGCCGATAGTGTGCGGATGAGCTTTTATTCGATGACGATGTTGGCAACACGAAAGTAGTGCATTGAGTATAATTTTGTAATGGCAACTTTTGTGCCCAAAATGTGTCACTTCCTCAAATTAGCTAAACACGTTACATTTGTGTCCTCTTGCTTCCGTCCTTTTATCTAAATATACATAACTCAAAGGTGATTGACTGACATAGTGATCTATCTACTCGTAACCCAAACCACTGAACGGATCGGGCTGAAATTTCGCATGCAGGTAGATGTTATGACGTAGGCATCCGCTAAGAAAGAATTTTGATCAATTCTACCCCCAAGGAGATAAAATAGGGGATGAAAGTTTGTATGAAACTTTGTCAATTTTAAACCGATCGGGCTGAGACTTTGCACACAGCTAGTTCTCTAATATAAAGTGAAAAAGTAGTATTTGTTTCTCTGCAAGCGTCCTCCACGCCTACCTCAGCACACGATTACAGTCCTCTACTACAGTTACACCAGACGAGACGCTCTCCTCCCCTTGCCCCCAGGAGAGCCTGGGCGCGGCGGAGCGGGCGTGGCTCGCGTACACGGCGAGCCGCGAGTCGCTGGTGCTGCGCCTGTTCTACGGACAGATCCGCTCCACCGTGCGCTGCACCGTCTGCGGCAAGCAGAGCCTCACCTACGAGCCCTTCTCCAACCTCAGCCTCGAGCTGCCGGCCAGCGCGGCGCGCTGCGACCTGAGCGTGAGTACTGTACTACTGTCACTACTGTACTACTGTCACTACTGTACTACTGTCACTACTGTACTACGTGTGCGGCAAGCAGAGCCTCACCTACGAGCCCTTCTCCAACCTCAGCCTCGAGCTGCCGGCCAGCGCGGCGCGCTGCGACCTGAGCGTGAGTACTGTACTACTGTCACTACTGTACTACTGTCACTACTGTACTACTGTCACTACTGTACTACGTGTGCGGCAAGCAGAGCCTCACCTACGAGCCCTTCTCCAACCTCAGCCTCGAGCTGCCGGCCAGCGCGGCGCGCTGCGACCTGAGCGTGAGTACTGTACTACTGTCACTACTGTACTACTGTCACTACTGTACTACTGTCACTACTGTACTACGTGTGCGGCAAGCAGAGCCTCACCTACGAGCCCTTCTCCAACCTCAGCCTCGAGCTGCCGGCCAGCGCGGCGCGCTGCGACCTGAGCGTGAGTACTGTACTACTGTCACTACTGTACTACTGTCACTACTGTACTACTGTCACTACTGTACTACGTGTGCGGCAAGCAGAGCCTCACCTACGAGCCCTTCTCCAACCTCAGCCTCGAGCTGCCGGCCAGCGCGGCGCGCTGCGACCTGAGCGTGAGTACTGTACTACTGTCACTACTGTACTACTGTCACTACTGTACTACTGTCACTACTGTACTACGTGTGCGGCAAGCAGAGCCTCACCTACGAGCCCTTCTCCAACCTCAGCCTCGAGCTGCCGGCCAGCGCGGCGCGCTGCGACCTGAGCGTGAGTACTGTACTACTGTCACTACTGTACTACTGTCACTACTGTACTACTGTCACTACTGTACTACGTGTGCGGCAAGCAGAGCCTCACCTACGAGCCCTTCTCCAACCTCAGCCTCGAGCTGCCGGCCAGCGCGGCGCGCTGCGACCTGAGCGTGAGTACTGTACTACTGTCACTACTGTACTACTGTCACTACTGTACTACTGTCACTACTGTACTACGTGTGCGGCAAGCAGAGCCTCACCTACGAGCCCTTCTCCAACCTCAGCCTCGAGCTGCCGGCCAGCGCGGCGCGCTGCGACCTGAGCGTGAGTACTGTACTACTGTCACTACTGTACTACTGTCACTACTGTACTACTGTCACTACTGTACTACGTGTGCGGCAAGCAGAGCCTCACCTACGAGCCCTTCTCCAACCTCAGCCTCGAGCTGCCGGCCAGCGCGGCGCGCTGCGACCTGAGCGTGAGTACTGTACTACTGTCACTACTGTACTACTGTCACTACTGTACTACTGTCACTACTGTACTACGTGTGCGGCAAGCAGAGCCTCACCTACGAGCCCTTCTCCAACCTCAGCCTCGAGCTGCCGGCCAGCGCGGCGCGCTGCGACCTGAGCGTGAGTACTGTACTACTGTCACTACTGTACTACTGTCACTACTGTACTACTGTCACTACTGTACTACGTGTGCGGCAAGCAGAGCCTCGCCTCAAACGGCAACTCGCGCTCACGTTCATTCGTTCACTGAGGTGGTACAGTCAGCAACAAAAGTAGCTGATCGTACTAGATTTCCTAAATGTAAAACACATTCAGTAATGCGTGGTTTTCTTTACATTTTACAAGGTGGTGCTCTGACGACAACTTAACACACCTGATTTTGAGTGATTATGTGGTCGAAGGTTGGTGTTCAAGATGATGCCGGTAATCGGAAATTGTCTTATTGTTTGACTGTACTAGAAATCTATTCTGTGATCAAACAAAGCGCAAGCGGATTCCCATCCAACTCACGTAGATAATAAGCTGGCAGATGAGATGCGAGCGTGCCAGCTTCAGTTACAACACGATGTAACGTGTCGTGGCCCACCCCCAGGACTGCCTGAAGCTGTACCTGAACGGCGAGACGATCCCCGGGTGGAACTGCCCCGCCTGCCGCACGCAGCGGGACGCCGTGAAGAAGCTGGACATCTCGCGCCTGCCGCCCGTGCTCGTCGTGCACTTCAAGCGCTTCTACCTCGACCCCAAGGAGTACCTCTCCAACGCGTACAGGTACACGGAGATAAGACCTTCCGAAATACCGTTTTCCTTCTGAGTCAAAAGGGAAGGACTTGTGATTCAGAAGGAAAACTAAGGTAAAACAAGGAAGGAATCGGTCTTGGAAGGTAAAGACTCAGAAGGAAAGTCAGATTTTTTTCTCAGTGTACCGGGGTGCTGCTTGTGGGGTCTGCTCTGCTCTGGTTGTAATCCCGCAACTCGTTAATATTCATGTTCCCATATCCCAATGTGCACAACCAAACAAGAGAAATTTTATTAGTAAAGATAATTAAAAAAATATCGAATGACAAAAAAGCTTGGGATTTTAGTGAACCTGCTCCAATTCAATCAATTAGTAATAAGAATAAAATTGTCAACGTGATCGCGCCAAAAAAATCACCTGCCGGGCGTTTCTTACCTGTTCTTTTGCCGGCATAAGGAGGTTGGAACAGGCGTAGCTAGTATTAAGTTTGACGTTTTAAAGTGATCACAATGTATCCTATTAAATAATTGAATTTGACTTTGAAAGCGGTACTTCCGTATCCGCAGAAAGAAGCAGACGTACATCGAGTTCCCGCTGGAGCAGCTGGACATGCGACAGTTCGCCCTGCAGGCGGGCGGCGCGCTGCAGCACTACCAGCTCTACGCGGTCTCCAACCACTACGGGTCCATGGAGGGCGGCCACTACACCGCCTACTGCAAGAGCAGCCTCTACGGGAAGTGAGTACCGGCACACTGTGTAATTAGGAACCACCACCACCATCATCAGATGTTTCCATTCCAAATTTCATCAAAATCGGTTCAGTAGTTACGGTGATACGTGGTAACAAACATTCACACACACACAAACTTTCGCATGTATAATATTAGTACGATTGATTGAATTAGATCAAGTTCACCACAATCCCAAGCTTGTTTGTCATCTCATCATCATCGTTCTCATCATCATCATCATCATCAGCCTTTCATGTTCCCACTGCTGGAACTCTGGCCTTCTCTCAGAGAGAGTATGGGCTGTAATCTACCACGTGGGCCCAGTGCGGGTTGGTAGATGTCGCATGCCCTTGAATTTTGCAGTTCTTGGACATGCCGGTTTCCTCGCGATGTTTTCCTTCACCGTTTCGAGCGATGGCATATCCGCACATAACTTATTAAGTCATAGGTGCGGGGCCGAGAGGATTCGAACTCGGTGTCGGCGTCTCGTAAGTCGCACGCGTTACCGTTCGGCCACCATCGCTCCTCAATTAGGAACACCAGCAGAGCTGTCGAATCAAACAGTCAAAAGTTCAATCACAAAAAAATCTAAAATATAACTAAAAAAACTTAACTAACTGAGATGGTGGAACGACCCAAAGTGAGTCCTGGCCTCCGATGACAAAAGACGCCACTTTGGTCTGTTTGTTACCACGTATCTCCATAACTACTAAACCAATTTTGATGAAATATGGAATGAAGATAGCTTATACCCTGGATTAACACATAGGCTTACTTATTATCCCGGAAAAAGGTTCCTGCGGGATAACGGGAATACGCGAGTGAAACCGCGGAGTGCAACTAGTTGTCAATAAAGTCAAAGGTCTCTTTTATCAATCTTTTAAAGACAGGCATTCATCATTATTCTACTGTGGTCCCATTGCTGGGACGTAAGTCTTGTCAGTACCTAATAATAACTCTACACCTTTCACCTTTAACACTGCGCCCTAAAACTGATTGCTCTCTCCGTCAGATGGTACAAGTACGACGACCACCTCGTGTCGGAGATCTCCCCGAGCGAGGTGAAGTCCAGCGCCGCCTACATCCTGTTCTACACGTCGTGTCCCACCGCGCGCCTCGCGTGATCTGGCGCCCTGGCGCTGCGCCCCCGCGCCCGGGGCTCCGCCGCCTGTCTGCCGGGAAACACGACCCTGCCAGAGACGCAGCGTAGGGGATAAACTCTCTGCCTCAAGAGAGTCGTCCACAACTGGAACTGGTTGTCTGACCCATGAACTTTCTTAAAGCTCGCCTATTATTAAATAAATTAGTGTCCCAAAACCATATTATCTGGTGAAAAAAACCTGTCATACCATATTGCTGAGAGATGGAATTGTATTGAATTAGCTGGCATATTTGATTAACCGTTCATGAAATGATGAACCAGAATATAGCAAAGCGATTGGTAGATATACACACCTGGCAAAAATCATTATATATTAATGAATATTCAAACTTACAAGCTTGGCTTGCCATAATGAAAAAACCGAAAAGGGAAATTCCTTCGAATCACCAAAGTTGCAGTGATTAGATGGAAAAACTTCTATTGTACACACCTAGTCCCAAAATCGCTATGGCCATCAAGATTCCTTGCCAACAACGTGTGACGTCATTACGCGCTTTAGCGCACATTCCACGCAGATAACGTAACGCGCCCGCGTCACGTGCTAGATGATCATAGCGAATAAGAGCCATGGCATGACTCGTGACGCGTCTCAAAGATGTTATTAATGAACAATCAATCAAGCATGATTATGTTGTGATGAACAAGGAATAGCAACCCGGCAACCAAACAATTTGTGAGAAATTCTGGCAGACAAGGACCTAGTCTCAGCAGATTCGTTGCATATTTGTGGAAAGTGAGTGCGAAATTGTCAAGTGACATAGATGAAACAGTTCTCGTGTAGCTTCAGCAGATGAGTGAGGAACGGGCTTTAGTGCGTATGACGTATAGTTCCAGTGCAATAAAACTATTGAGACGTTGCACACAACGAGTTAAAACTTAATATTTGTTGTGATTATTACTACTAATATGTATATTAAACTTATTCAACACACTGTAGAGAATTTTTGAATGATTCGGGTCTGTTGTTTTGTCTGCGGTGAAAGTTTACTTTAGCTTTTCTTCCCCTGTCATCTCTCGACTAGCAGCCAACTAAAACATTTTTTTTTGTTTTTGCGGTTCACAAACAATATCATTTTTTCCCATTTTCAATATAGCTTGCTGAAGGAAAATTGAAACCACGCAGGGCATTTTCTAGTGCTCGCTTTTATAACTATTACCCTCAAAAATCTATCGCCAATCACCGCTGTCGGTGTCTTCCGGCAGCCTCACTTCATAGTCAGTTCCCACGACCACATCATCACAAAACATCAGGTGACTTGCAGTCAAACAAACGCTTCCCTGTATGAACTTAAAAATATAAGCACCAGTTAACTTTTACCATGGGTCAAACAACATTCTCTTAGTATTAGCAACACAACCTTTCATATACAACGACCACGATTGAAGTCTATAGTTGTCAAATAATGCTACATAAAGGTGATCGCACATTTGTCAGCCCTGTACGGACCGAACTTGCCGCGGACCTTTCCCGCATTTAAAATGTAATACGGTGCGTACGTTACTGACAAGTGTGCGATCACTATTAAAAGACATTCATGTAAATATAACACCAACTGATAGACTTGATAATTCAATAGGATTGATATTAATTAATTCAAAGTTGAACGTAAGTATTTCAGAATATACAGATGCAGAAATTAATGGTTAGGAATTGAATGAAATTACTTTACAGCAATGCTGAACAACGCTTTAAACATGTTCAGTAGGAAAGCTAGAAGAGACGTTTAATAAGTTGATCATATGTTCAACAATGACGAAATTAAAAAAATAGATTTACACCATATTGTTTTTAACGAATTATATAATTATTGTTTTTAATTGTAATTTTCACACTTTTTGTAAGAATTGGACGTTATTTTGCTTTGCTAAAATTAATAACATTCATTGAATTATTTGACATAAATTACGTTATTAAGCCTCTAGTTTCCACACTAGTAAGTAACTGGTCCAGGAGCTGGTGTCTTTGTTAAGTTGCGCAGATATGTAAATTGACAATTAATTCATTTGTGGCAAAAACAACAGGCACAACACATACACTTACGCAATGAGATAATTAAATTTGTAAATTAACATGACATTTCTTCTCCATCGGTTATCGGTTTGTCGAGCGATGTGGTCTGCCCATTGCCACTTCAACTTGCAAATTCTGAGAGCTTTGTCGGTGATTCTGGTTCTTTGGTGAATTTCTTAGCTTGTTTCATTATATGGTCAAAATTTTACAAAGAATGAACCATTCCCTATTTTATTTCCATACATTTTGACTGTACTTTGAGTGCGCGTCGCTAGCGCTTCTTATTTTCTTAAACTTGCTGCACGGTACAACACTAATAAAGTTTATTCGAATGTTTCACTTCGAGTCGAATTTGTGTTGATTCAACGGCGTCTTACTTTTTCTTTAAACTCCACAATTTTTAAATATCTGTGTGAATTATGACAGGCAGACGGTCTTCATGTTTTTATTTCTTTTTAAAATCAATTGGTGCCTGTATTTCAGAACCAGCTTCCAGGGTGGCAGACAAACGTTTTCTATCGCGATAAACGCTTTTTATATAGATATTAGATACTAATAGTACCTAGGTACTCCCGCAGGCGAAGAGAAACTCGTCGTGGATGTACGAAAAGTTAGTACAAAATAGCTTTTCATGTTAGATTTATACATACGTAGTTAATTAACTTATTATAAACACCCCGAGTTTGTGTATGAATGTTGTATGATATTATTGTATTGAATGAAAGACTGAACATATATGGACTGTCAATTCATATTGACCGTATTTGGATGTATTATATTTTCGCTCTGTAGTTTCAGATTTAGAATTTAAAAGTAACGGACTTCGAGAAACGAGTATAATGGTGATCGCACAGTTGTCCGCACCATACGCGCCGTCGCCGCACGCGTCACCGGCCTTACGCATTGGTAGTGTAAGCTGCATAATGATTTAATAGAAATGATGCTGGAATGCACGCGGCGCCGCGCGTACGTTGCTGACAACTGTGCGATTAGCTTGAACTAGTACGGCACGTAGGATTTTTTATGCAACTGATTAATTGCGATTGCGACACATCTTCCCGTATTCTGCTGTGCCGCGCAGAATTTTGCATCGCAGTTCTATGTACTTGTCTTCTTGAAACATCGGTTTTATAGGGGTAGCTCATTGCGTAGGTTCCTTGGAGGGGGCATGAGGGGTGTTTTGACGTCACATGGATGTGTGAGATGGTGCCTCGCGCCCTCTTCATGAATGCCTTTTTTATCCTTTCGACAAATATCATTCTATCTTATGTACCAGTTTCAGTTTCTTCGTTAAAATGTTTCATTACATGCCCTCTTATATAACAGAACACTCTTGAGCAAGTCACTTTTAAAGACTAAATCAAAATCGGTTCATCTATTTAGGAGCTACTACAAACTCTATAACACCACTTTTTCGTCGGGGGTTAAAACCGTTTACACATTCGTGGAGTGTGTACAAAGATATTCTCCATACAAATATAAATAGTATTTATTAATTAGTATGACACTTTCTAGTGCTCGCTTGGTTAGCTACCACCTTCGCGTCTCGTCGCCAAGTACCTATCAGTGTGTTCCGGCAGCCTTACTCGAGAGCCAGTTTTCAATCCAAGTTTAACGTGACGCCACTTTCGACCATATCTTTCTTAAAACCATGTTTTGGATCAAACGCTACTTACTATACTTAAAGAAGTAAATAATGTAATAAGTATGTATTATACAATTAATATAGCAACGTAATTTCTTCTCTTATAATAGCATTATATATTGTTTTATAAATATTTAAGTTTTTTATTAGTAATATAGAACCTGTACATATTTTAATTCCCGAATAACATTTATGTTAAAAAATCGTTTGGTTCCAAAAAGGCACCTACAAGATGTTTTTATTTGTTGTATGAAAAGTGTAAATAACATAAAACATGTACGTTTTAATGTAAATCTTTATGTAAGACCAACTTTATTAAATTCTTTGTTAATACATAATGCATTGTGTCTTTATTGAAACAGCTGTTTTCTAATGGACTTATTCGATCCGCTAGTCCACTTACGAGGAAAACCTTAATTGAAACAACATTATTGCAAAAACACATTTAATGTGCATATCTTAAAATAAATATGAAAAGTTAGTGAGATCTACTTGCTGGTCAGTACGTGTAGCCAGTGTGATCAATTCAGTTTCCCATTCATGAGCATACTCATTTCGATTTCATAATCTTCGTCAATATCGTCGATTTCCTCCTCAGGTTCGCACAGTGGAACTGCAAATTAAGAGATAATTAAAAACTTTACATTAATAGGTACTCTAAGTGCAGTTAGGCTAGCCTTACACGAACCGCTTCAAGCAGTCAGGATCGACTGCTTCAAGCTGCGACTGGATACAAGCGGTTCGTGTATGTACGTACGTAGAAGTCTGTAGTTCACTATGCAGTCGCAGCATGAAGCAGTCGATTCTGGACTGCTTCAAGCGGTCTGTGTATGGTCAGCCTTAGGAAGAATGTTGGACAGTGTACAATAGAAAGAAATTCAGAATCGAATCAGTAGCTTTTGAGTTTACCCCTTTACAATAATGGTGATTGACTCCTAAGTCTGAGGATCCTTAATCCACGTCGTTTCCGATACTCTAGAATGGTGGGTGGATAGATACACAAGATCCAAGTTTAGAAGCAACGTGCTATGTATGTGATTGTAAATTAATAAAATTAAATATTTTCTGCTATCAAACTAGACTTAAAGCTAATTTAATATGAAGTTTTGGCATAATGCAACATAGTCCCTCTATCAATAGATGCACCAAATTAAAACGAGTATTGCCACCAACAAGTGTTCTTAAAACCCCACTGACACAAAATAGTCTGTCACAGACATTTAAGGTCTTTTATGTAATAAATATTAAATTAATTAGGTAGCTAATTCTGCTAATTAAGTAAAGTAAATATAACTTGTAAACATTCATTACATAGTATTCACTAATTATTTCAATTCAATTCAATCCCGACTTATATATAAAAATGCGAAAGTAACTCTGTCTGTCTGTTACGCTTTCACGCCTAAACTACTGAACCGATTTAAATGAAATTTGGTATGGAGATAGTTTGAACCCTGGGGAAGGACATAGGATACTTATCGCGATAAACTGTAGCCCACGCGGGTGGAACCGCGGGGAACAGCTAGTTTTTACATATAATTTAGTTATTTATTTCACTGTTTGTTTTACCCTTGACACTTCGCTCAAATGAAAACTCATTTTTCAAAATTACTGTGTCATTTGGTTCTCCCTTCTTAGAATGATTTGTAATCTGTGAATGTATGAGTGTACACTTGTTGGTGAGCTAATAAATAAATAAATAGAAAATGCACTCACCATGGAAGGAATGTTGAGGTACCGTCAAGTTCAACTCCACATCATTGGCAATCTCATCATCCAAGAACGATAGATTGAACTCTTCAGCCAAGGTTCGGGACGTCGAAGGTATTGATTCCTGGGCTCCTGGCACTCTTTTCTGTGCTGAAAATATTGCTCCTACATTTTCACCACCGTCCCTTGCTGTAGCTCCTATTTCCTCGACTCTCGACTTTCCAGAATCTCCTGCTCCTTGCATTCCTGCCTTTGTCCCTGCCATCATCTGTCCCCTTTTTATAGCTAGGAAACCAGAAATATAATTTTGTTACACAATATCTGTGCACCTGACCACGTGACGTCATATCGGCGGTCTGGGTACGGTGTGAAAAAAGTTTTTTCGAGAAATGTGGAGGTAAAAAACAACGAAGATGCTAACCGTACTGTCGCACCGGGGAGTGCGCAGAGAGGTGACAGGGGAAGCGGGAGAGGCGCCGCATTCCAGCGAGGTGCACAGATATTCTGACCGGGTTGTATGTACGAACGGTAAATGTTTTCAATTCAGTTATAAGAACATGGAGTTACGTACCCTTCATGTCAATGGCATGAATCATGTCAAGATATTCCAGATTTTCAACCTGAAAATGCATACAAAATTATGTGAGACTAGAGGTTTGACCACAAGTCACCTGATGTTAATGACGATGTGGTCGAAGATGGCACCACGCTACACCTGGACTGGGAACTGGCTCTCAAGTGAGACACACCAATAGGTGCTTGGCGACAGATTCTTAACAAGAGCGTGGTAGCTAGCTAGGCGAGTACTAGAAAATACCCTACCACCAAGCTATGGTTTCATCACGATGTTTTCCTTCACCGAAAGCTCAAGCTCATTGTAGGATTCGAACCCACGTCCTACGGATCGCAAGCCGACGTCACTACCACTGAGCCATCATCGCTATACCTACAGATGTAACTAAAAAAAATGCCCTGTTACGCTGGCGGCATCCCTGCAGCGAATGACAGACTGTCACGTCGGATCGGAGGGAACTTTCTTACAAATTTGTATGTGGTAAGTAAGTGTAAGTGATGTCTATTAATTGTACTTCATTAATTTCATGATACTAACCTCAAGCCCGTGGCGTTCTACTTTAACTCTCTTCACGGAGTTCACAACCCACTTCTCTTCGCGGAGCAGCTGCCTTTCATGAGCGAGCCGCTGTGCAATCCCGATCCCGGAACCGTATTCCATTGTTGAGCAATTTTGCTGGATTGAATGATAACCTTCACCGAATCAGGCGTTTCTTGCCTGTTCTTTTGCCGGCGTAAGGAGGTTGGAACAGGCGTAGCTAGTTTTAAGTTTGACGTTTTAAAGTGATCACAATGTATCTTTGAATAAATAAAAATTGACTATTGACTATTGATTAGAATATTCAATGTCTTGGTAATCATTCAGATAATATCTACACGTTTATTTAATAGTTAACACATTTATTTCTTACAAGTTACAAGTCAAATCGGGTCCGGTTTTATAACTTTTGTTTACAAAATAAAAAATTGTTATTGTTGTTGCAATTTGCATATTTTGGATACAGTCTTCGGTCATGTTCCGGAACGACAGGAACGGAAATTATTGACATTGACAATGGACATGTCCTTCAATGAATGATATTGATCAATATCAAAATTGCCAACCTAACGGAAAGGGCAACTTACCTTTTACTTTGTGGTGTGCTAATCCCCGCGCATAGATAATATTCTCTTTGGTGCACCACGTACGCCGAAAGCAGTGCACAAAAGTTTAGAGATAAACATAGTACTTGACGGTCAGATGATTGTCAGATTGGAGCGGGTGCTTTGGCGAGTTTTTAAATTTGAAAAATATCCTTAAATTGTATCTTGTATTATTTTGTGTAAAATATTATCATATATCTCATGTAGAATAAGTGTCTGTATAAAATTCATAAGTATTGTAGTGCTTTATATCATTGCCGGTTTTCGTTTTGTTGCTACATAGATAGACTTCATTTGTTTTATAAGTAGGTAATCATTGTTATCGATCTTCATGGAGATTTTCGATGGGGGTGGTAGGCCCCCTGATAAAAACCATCCTACTGAGACCGCGTCCACGGATAGATGCTTTTTGATCCCGTCACCGGTGGAATTTGTTTCCATCGCATCTGACTCTTCAGATGTTGTGGAGCGTTCCCCCCTGCTGGGCAATGGCTCTTCCAATACTGTTAAGCGGAAAAGACATTCCAAGAAGCATTCTAAAAAGAGCAAAGAGGAAAGTGAGTCGCAAGACTCAACTATACCTTTAGGCCAAGCTTGTTCATCATCAAATACAGTCCCAGATTCGCAAATCACCGATTCATTTGCCTCCCCTCCGGCTACTGTTTCCCAAACTCCGTCAATTCCGTCTTATATTCCCTCCGGCAGGCAGGTCTACACGCCCTGTGACAAGGGTCCCTTTGTAGTCCATGTACAAAAAGTGGAGCTCTCTCCAACCTCTGGTACCTCCCTACACCCGGTGAACTTTGGTCGCTTTCTGAGTAAGAACAAATTTTTTGACATAATTGATGGCAGTGTTCAAAGAATCGGGAGGAATAGAGTATCGTTATCCTTTAATAGCGCTATCTCTGCGAACAATTTCGTAACAAGCGAGATTCTAAAAAATAACGATTATAAAGCTTTCATACCTTCATTCAGTACCGTCCGATTGGGTTTGGTCAAAGGGATTCCCGTTGAATGGTCTGAAGATGAAGTTCTAGAAAACATCCGTGTCCCTAATGATGGGGGACCAATAGTAAAAGTTCGACGTTTGAATTACAAGGTCGTAATTGATGGTGCTCCTGTGTATAAGCCGTCTCAGACATGCGTTATTTCGTTTGACGGGCAGGTTCTTCCCCCTCGGGTGTTTATGTGCTTCAACTCGCTTGTTGTCGAAAGATACTATTATCCGACTGTGCAGTGCTTCCAGTGTTGTCGTTTTGGCCACACTAAGAATACCTGTAGGTCTAAGCCTCGATGTTACAAGTGTGGAGAGGCCCACACTGGCGATGCTTGTAGTGTTGAGGAAGGCACTTCCCCCTGCTTGTCATGCTCTGGTCTGCACTTTGCCACAAGTAAGAGCTGTCCTGAATTCGATAGGCAAAAACAAATTAAGATCACAATGGCAGAGAAAAGTATGTCCTATGCTGAGGCCTCTAGGTTGCATTCCCCTATAAGGGGTAAAAGTTACAGTGATGCGGCTAAAACATCCTATGCCAACGTTACCCATGTGCCTTCACCCTTGAACAACAAATCTCCTAGCTCAGTTTCTTATAAAAAAACAGTCTTCCTCAAGCCTAGACTACCTAATAGTTCGCAAAGTCACGGCTATGATCGCGCTGCCCATCAAGCTATAATTAGTAACCCTCACATGCCCAATAATAATGGTGTTGCCTTCAATAGTCCCATCACTGATCCCTCTTCATCCTCTGGTAGCATTTTGGAGCTTATTCAAGCTCTTACTAGGCTACTTAACTCTCCTGCTCTAATACCGTCCAACGCTGCCCAAGTTTCTCCCTCCCCTATGTTACAATCCCTCCATTATGGCACCCGCTCTAGGGCTGCAATGGAATTGTCAAAGTCTGCGTAGTAAAAAGTCTGATCTTTTATACATTATCAATAATTATGATCCCACTGTTATTGCCATCTCTGAGACTTGGCTTAAGCCCGGTTCCTTTTTCAAGGTCCCTCGCTACCTCTGTTTCAGGGATGACAAAGCTGATGGGTATGGTGGCTCAGCCATACTTGTCAGAAACTCTGTAAATTCTCATCTTGTTCAATTACCATCATCTTATCTCTCTGAGAACTTCTCAGTAGTTGCAGTTAGGTTGAAAAACTTAACTTTTGTATCATTGTATATTCCCAGACCATCGTCTGATATATTAAATAGAATCCGGTCATTATTATCTCACATCCAAGGTCCCTTTATCATAATGGGGGATTTTAATATCCACCACCCAGTTTGGGGTTGCCAGGCCTTAGATTCTCTTGCAAATTATGTATTCAATATTATGGATAGTTTAGGTTTGTGCTTGTTAAATACTGGTTCCCCTACACGCCGTACGAAGCCAACTGAACGGGTTAGCGCTGTTGACCTGACTATGGTGTCAGCTAGCCTAGCTCCCTCAATGTTATGGAGAACTTTATCTTCTTGTTATGGTAGCGATCACTTTCCAATTCTGTTTGAGCTCCCTTTTTCTGTAATCAACTCAGTCCCATTTAAGCCGTTATTAGAATATAACCTTAACAAATCTCGGTCTGATGAATGGTCCAAATTTTCATCGTACCTAGATCGAACTGCTTCTGACCTTCCCCTCATTCTTTCCCATTCTCTGAGTGATTGCCTTAACTCGCTTATAAATTGTCTTCATTCAGCTGCTAGACATTCATTTCCTGCAAAGGTCCAAAATATAAAACATAGATCTCCTCCTTGGTGGGATCGTGATTGTATGATTGCGGTAGCTGATAGGAAGAACGCTGAGGATGTCTATTGTGAGAACATGACAAATGAAAACTACAAAAGTTTAATGACAGTTTTGGATAATACAAAACAAATTCTTCACTCAAAAAAGTCAGAAGGTTGGAAAAATTTCTGCTCGACTATTTCTCCTAACGTCCATTCCTCCTATGTATGGAATTCAATCCGGAAATTCCGTGGTTCATATAGAGAACCTTCCCCTCCATACCCTAGTTGTGACAGTTGGTCTGAACAATTTATGGATAGACTAGCCCCTCCTTTTGTTCCTAATTTTGTGAATACTTTGTCTCCAGGTTTCTCCGCTCATGATGCAAGTTTCCTACCTTTTTCTATGCAGGAATTACGTTTTGTTCTCTCTTCTCTTAAAGATTCTTCTCCTGGTCCAGATGGGATTCCGTATTCCTTTTTGGTTAACGCTGGGGAGAAAGTTTTAGGTTATTACCTGGAAATGATAAATTTGATGATCGATTTAGGGTTCGTCCCTTCTGCAATGAAAACACAAATTATTATTCCAGTGTTAAAGCCTGGCAAGAATCCTGAAAAGTCTGAAAGCTATCGTCCAATTGCCATGTCCTCTGTCTTGGCAAAAATTGTGGAGCACCTTATTAAAAATCGTCTTGAATGGTTGCTTGAAAGTAGGAATATCTTACCTGAATCCCAGTGGGGTTTCCGCAAGGGGAGAGGTACTTTAGATAGTTTATCTATTTTTGTTACTGATATTAGACTCTCATTTTCGAGGAATGAGTCCATTGTTGCTGCTTTTCTTGACATATGTTCTGCGTATGACAATGTTTCCCTGTCAATTCTTAAAATCAAGATGGAAAGCTTAGGTCTCCCAGGTAAAATTATTAACTTTATACTAAATCTTTTTCTAGGTCGTACAGCTCAACTTAGATTAGCTGGTGAAATAAAATGTTCCAGATCTGTCTATAAAGGTCTGCCTCAAGGCTCTGTTCTAAGTCCTCTCCTGTTTAATCTGTACACCTATGACTTAAATAGGTCTGTGTTACCTTATTGCAGGTTGCTCCAATATGCAGATGACCTAGTTATATATAGTGCTGATTGTAATATATTAAGTGCTGCCCATATGTTATCCCAAGCTCTTGAGTCATTAAGTGTTTGGTTGGGCCACAATGGGTTTGATATAGCTCCCCTTAAAAGTTCTGTCGTTATCTTTACAAGAAAACGGTTGAAACCGAGACTTGACATATTATTTAACGATATTAGGATTCCTGTTGAAAACGAAAAGAAATTTCTAGGACTCGTTTTAGACAGTAAACTAAACTTTTCATCTCATTTGAGCTATGTTTCAGTTAAATGCGAAAAAAATCTTAATATTCTAAGATGTCTGGCAGGTGTTTGGTGGGGGGCACACCCCTTTTATCTAAAGCTGCTCTATAATGCTATTATTCGTAGTGTTATAGACTATGCTTCATTTTTATATGAGCCTGCCTGTAAAAGAGCTCTTAACTCGCTGGACCTGATTCAAGCAAGAGCTTTACGTATTATTATAGGAGCAATGAAGTCTACTCCTAAAAATGCTATGCAAGTGGAATGTGACGACCCTCCTTTGGATTTGAGACGTCAATATCTATCAGATATGTTTTTGTCTCGGTTGTTTCAGTTCTCTTCACATCCTTTGTTCCCAAAATTGCAACTTTTGCATAATTACATGTCCCTGGCTTATTGGGTTCATAAAAAATCTCCTTGTTTAGTTGTGAGCTATGCAAAAATTATGAACCTTAGGTTCACTACCCATAGAACTCCTAAAATTCCTCTATTTGAATTTGATTATGAATCTATTATATTTTCTCCCATTTTGCATCTTAATTTAGATTTAGCTAAAGGTGATTATTTTGCTAATTCACATTTTCTAAGGGTAAAAGATAGCCTTTGGCATGGCTGGCATTATATTTATACAGATGCATCTAAACTAGATCAAAACGGGTGTGTTGGTGTTGGTGTATTTCATCAGAACTATAACATCGTTCAAAAAATTAAGTGCCCCCCTGAAACTTCAGTCTTTGTTGGTGAATGCAGGGGTATTATGGAGGCTATCAATTACATATTATTGTTTAAATTGCATAGATCTGTCATTTTCTCTGATTCTTTGAGTGCTCTTCAGGCCTTCCAAAGTAATCCCTTCAAAACGGGTTCCAGAAACTGGATTGTATTTAAGTGTAAGGAGCTGTTGGTGAGATGCTCTGCTCTGGGGTATACCGTCCAACTAGCATGGATCCCTAGTCACAGCAATATCCCTGGTAATGAAAAGGCGGACGAGATTGCAAAACATGCAACCATCTGTGGTGATAAAGTTCCCTTTAAGAACTATCCCCAGGACCTTTTGCTCCTCCCCATCCGTGACCTAAGGTCCAGGTGGTCAGTGAGATGGTCCAGAAGCAGTAGTCGGTTGGGATCCAACTTTGCTAAATACCAACCCCGCTTACAGACCAAACCCTGGTTTTTTAAGTTCAGATGCAATAGGAGAATTTCCTCCACCATTTCTAGGATGAGATTTGGCCACTGTTGTTCGGGTGTGCATTTAAAAAAGCTCCGTATCAAAAATTCATCTATCTGTGAATGCGGTTTGGATGAAGCCGACCTAAATCATATTTTTTTTTCCTGCCCCAACTTTGATCATAGTTCGTTATTCTCATTGTTAATTCACCATAAATTCCCATTCCCTGTACATATAGATAATATTTTATGTAGTATAAACCTTTCATCCATAGATTTAATTTCGTCTTTTGTTACTGTAAATAACATTAAACTGTAAATTTTAATATGATATGTATATCTTGTATATTATAATTCATTTATTCATGCCACTTCATCTTTTGCTTATATTTTTTTGTATTATGTTTTCTAAGGTATTTTTCATTTCCCTTTTTTTAGTTCAAAATTCAAAATTCCAATTCTTTTTATTTTAATAACACATTTTACATCATTCTGACTGACATGATGATGGCAGTAATGTTTCACAATTGCCATAAAAAAAAAAAAAAAAAAAAAAAAAAGTTTAGAGCTTTAGAGTAGTACATTTGGTCCGACTGATTGATCACTGGGGACTTCCCGCTCTTGTGAATTTTACATAATTTTCGATCTGATATTCACAAAATTCTTAGTTTCATTCATTTCATTGCAAAGCAAGCTAACATCAGTCTTGACGATTGTTATTACCATGGATTATAACTCCGACGCGGAATCTGATAACGACTACGAAGTGTGCCATATGAGATCGAACTCCTGCGCCCTGCCGTTCGATCCCACTTCTATAGAAAACATTATACTTTCGATTAGTGACAAGTTTGATTTCCGCGTGATTTTGAGCGACGGTCGGGCGAAAGAAGCGCTTTTGATCACCACAGGCTTGTCCCTGGCTGGTGGGCTTATCGGAAGACATTACGGCGGCAAGGTTGGGGCGGCTGTCGGTGGGGCCATCGGCGGAGTTTGTGGATTTGGGATTGTTGGTAAGATATATAATTATTGACTACATTAGGACTGGCATCATGTCGTGTGGCTATGGCGTTACATGTTACATTCTTGTGTTGTGTAGGCTCCTAGCTCATATATAAATGTGTACCTATTTTTAGTTTTCGTGATTCATTTATTAGTGGAGTCGGGTCTATCTATAATTTAATTTTTAACAATTTTATATTTTTTACATTTTTTTGTGAAAGGTGGGTGGTAGATCAAGGTATGCTCGCTAATAAAACCTCTATTAGAGTAAAGTCTACCCTCAATAAAAAAAAGTATTGTATGCAGACAATGAAAACGGGTAATTTATTGCAATTTTCTATTGATTTTGATGGTACATATATTTTTACACATTGCGATATTGTTTTAGGATTCTAAAAACATCAAATTTGAATCGATCATTAATTATTGTTAGCATTCCATATGTCTGAAGAAAATAAAACTAAGCCTATAGGTAAAGGGTTGTTCTCGTGTCTATCTGTATGTCCATTTGTCACTGCTTATTTCCTAGGAATCTACCTGAGTGAAAAGGTTTTTTGCTACCTACATAAGAGTTAGATGGCGCAGTCAGGATTGTATAACATTTTAGTGTAAATAAACGAAACGGAGCTAATATTAGGGTATTAATCAAATAATAAAATAGCTGTCTTCAAGTTTTCACAGCAGAATGGTAGTTGACACGAAACTCTCTCCAAGCGAATTCTGCTCATACCTGACTGGTTTTAGTAAGTCCTAATTAAATAATTACAATATCTTTAGCTGTCTGTATCTTTTCCAGCTGTATCCATGCGAGACATCTGGCAGGACGTGAAGATGAAGCTCCACGAGCTGATCGAGGTGGTCTACGATTTTCTCGCTGGCATGGGCCTGGAGGACTACAGGAGGGCCGCCAAGTTCTTGACTGACCACAGCGGTGACACCACTCAGCTAGCTTTGATCGTTTTAGAAACCGCCTCCGGAATTCTCGGGAAGAAGATTCTGTCCAGTCTCACTGCAGCTTGATTTGTTCTTCTTTAAGCGTAGGATATTTTGGACTGGAATGGAACTTATTGTTTTAACTATTGTACTGTATTTTACGTTCGTTTTTTACAGTTTGTACCAGTAATTCTATTGTTGATGAGGGATATGGATTATTTTAGGGATTTAAGGATTATGACGACTATTGATGTTTGTATGACTTTATTTCCGGTTATTTTAATATGTGTTTGTAAAAATAAAGGTTTTGTCAAGTGATTTTATTAGTAATATTGTTGTTTGTATAGTTAGCTGATGAAAAACCACAATCCAGTCATAATTTTTTATTTATTTAAAAATGTAATCAATTTATGTGTCATTTATTTTTATGATATTTAACTAAATTGTGTAATGGAATAATTTCATAAGTTTTATAAGTTATCATTTGTAGCCTTGGACTCATAAATAGTAGGTATGTTAAAAATGTATAGGTACCTGGCCTACTGATTTCTCATCTGCTGGTTGGATTTAAGAGGTAAAATAATATTGGATTAATGTGACTCCTAATTTTGATGTTTGTTCGACATAACACTATGAAGACTATTTAAAAAAAATAAACGTTTAGTGAAGAATGAATAAATAAGAAAATATAATATTATAATGTTTTTTCTGATTAATAATAAACGTTATGGCATAGTAAAAAAGACTTTTATTTGCCCTTCGTAAAATCACTCATTAAGTATCAAATTCATATATGTAACATTACTTTACTTTCTGAGTATATTATTTTAGCGCATAGATAAACAACCTACATATAGTTAATTTAGGGAATGGGCAAGGGTTCCATAAATCATGCTAGTTTACTCTCATACGTTCGAGCCAACGACTATCATACAGCGTTGAGCGTACAACGTACCCTTATTACTCTCTCTAGTCTACTCGTGGTCTACTCATCTTTTCTATGCTGCGGATCGTGCTCTTTTCGCCAGTTCGGGCAGGCTATCCATAGATTGGCAGGTCTGGAAAGATAAAAAAAAGTAAGACAGAGGGGCAAGACTGGCAAGCTCGTTCGTTTAATTCGTTGATTTCGTTCAATTCGTTGATTCAATTCAAACAGCTTCATTCATGTTCATTGAACTTCATTCATTGGTTGTTTTAAATTTTTTTTTATCTGTGGTGGTTGGTATCATAGATTAGGTAGAGTGTAGACTATATAAAATAAATACGGTTGGTATGGTAGTATTCTAGATCGAATTTATCGAAATAAAATAAACATCAAAATAATCTGATTCGATTTTTACTTACCTAATTACCTCCGTATTTATAATTTCTGTCGGGCTCGGACAGGCGTTCTAGCGTGTCTTGCGGAAATTATTAATTATCCTGACTTGTTTTCTTCGCCAAAGTTGCCAAAAATAAGTTTTATTTATAACTTCATTCAAGTTTTCTTTGCCAAACTTGCCAAAAACAAGTTTTATTTTGGTTCCTGTGATTCAATAAAGCGTCGTGGAATTATTTATTTCATAGTACGGTAAAGATGTCTCAACTCCAGCCGTATTATTCAAATGAAATCAGATTTGATCCTACCTGGATTGAACAAATACTATTAGAAATTGGTAAGTTTTTGCAAGTTGAAAATTAAATTGTTTATCAAGTAACTGGTTTCTCGATGGTGGATTATGCTTGGTTACCTTCATCACAGTTTGGCTTAACAAGAGGTTTTACACACATTTGTTGTATGTCCTCTACTATAAACTATTTCTAACACTAGAAAGTAAATAACACGCCAATGAGAATGAGAGGTTGAGGGGACTGCAAACAGGTAGCTCGCATGTGAACTGACAAGACGTACTAACTCATAGTGTGCAAAATTCAACTGATAACCAAAATTACTCTCCTCTTTTAGCTGACTTGTTCCGGATTCAGATAGTATGGGACCGAGACACGGCGCTGCTAACAGGAGCCATGGCGTTAGCCGGAGGCTTGCTGGGTGGCTACACGGGAGGCAGAGTCGGGGCGGCCATCGGAGCAGGCATCGGGGGAGTTACAGGGTTGGGAGTGTCCAGTAAGTTCAATATTGTAGATTTGAAGTGGTGGGAATTGTGAATATCTGATTTTATCTTTCTTACTGTGATGGCGCAACAACCCAAAATGATTCTTGGCCACTGATAATAAAAGACACCTCTCAATGTTTGAAATCTAGTACACGCATTTGTAGCAGAAAATATAAACCTGTTATGGCTAGAATTGGTACGTTAAAACTGTATCAGAAGAACACATTTAGACTGATATTCTATCAGAACCAGTATCAGAAACTACGCGGATCGGGGATCCACAACACCCAGACACAACAAATACTTGCGCTTTTTTTCAATGCACAAATATTTGTCCTGTAGCGGGAATCGAACGCAACATCACCTCACCTCTTGAATTTGACACTCAAGTCAATACTTAAGTAGCCATTGAGTATCACATTTATTTGAAATGACATCTCAAATCAGCGTTATTGTAGTGATTATGACCCGAGCATCATTCTAGAATACCACCCTTAGTTTTTCTGAGCAAACAAGTTTTTGATCATCCTAAACATCAGACACGTTGTTGATCTCTTGTGTTGCTAATTGTCTTCATGGTTTTATTTTGATATCATTTCTCTTCCAGCCGTTGTCTCCCTCCGAGAGATCTGGGCCTCGGTCAAGGACAAACTAAACGAACTCTTGTACGTCATATTCAACTACCTCCGGAGACTCGATTCGAGTGACTACATACGAGCTGTGGACATTCTCATGGCATGTTCGGCAAGTCGGAGAGAGCTGGTTTTCACCATCATTGACTTCATCGCGGAGAAGCTGGGTAGGCAGGTTTTGTCGAGTATTACTGCTGCGTAAAACTGTCTATGTGTGATTGTAGTTTTAACATCGGACTCTTTCAAGTGGTGTCTTGATCGTAATTGAAATAATGCTTACAAAATTGTGATTTAACCCGTCCTTAGGTAGTAATGTTTTAAATTGTGTGTCTTTTACAAGCATTCGTAATGTTTCTATTGTCATTTAATTCTAATACTATATAATCAATTTAAAATATAATGCACAAACTTAGCTTGGTGGTATGGCATTTTGTTGCTACCATTCTCAAGTTAAGGATCTGCCGCCAAGCACCTATCAGTGTATTCCGGCAGCCCCACTTGTAAGCTAGTTCTCAGTCCACATGTAGCGTGGCGCCACTTTCGACCACGTCGTTACTACACTTCAGGTGGTTGTAAAGTCTGTATATTTTTTTTTATAAGGGAAATTCCCAACATTTTGTAATACATAAAATAATGGTTTTAGGGGATTCCCTGACTTTCAGCAGCACCTAAAAAAGGTAGTTTGGTCTGTATATTTTTTACTCTAAGGGAATCCCCAACTTTTTTTTAATAAAAAATAATTGGTTTTAGGGGATTCCCTGATTTTCATCACGTAAGCAGCACCTAATCGGTTTTGTTGGTATTCAAGGCTTGTTTTAGATTACATGCCTAATGAATAACTCATGGTTTTGTAGCTTTATAGTATGGCTGTGTTGTAATTAACATAGAATACTATGAAGGTAACTAACTAAAAAACTAACTAACTGAGATGGCGCAACGACCCAAAGTGAGTCTTGGCCTCCGATAACAAAAGACGCCACTTCGGTCTGTCCTGCGCCACCTCCTGCCAGTCCTCCACCTGGAGTGAGCGCAAATCCTTCGTGACGAAGTCACGAATGAAGGTAAAACCATTTTAAAATGTAATGTTTGAATTGTATGGTAATGTAGTGTTGTTTTTGCACAAAGGTTGGGTTGCACCACTTGCCCAATCCTTTGATAACTTTAACTAATGTCAAATGTGCAGTTAAACAAAAATTTGCTGCACTAACTATGGTTGTAATGACGTCATGATTTATTGGCTGGATTAAGTTAAAGCTTCAGTTAATCTTGACTGTATCAATAACTTTGACTATGGTTAGGGTGCAGCCCAGCCTAAGATATTTTCTATTTGTTTGTTGTTCAATATAGACTTACTGTGTTAAATAGTTAAATAAAAAAATCAAGACTTCATTGTTTTTCTAAAACAATGTTTGTACATAGTAAGCATTGTATGTATTCTTCTAAAAGTTTAAGTTTTTTTGTGATTAGAAAAATTGGAAAACATTGTAACAATTTCACAAATTGAAATTAATGAGGTAGAAAAAGGGTGTTGAAAATAAATTTGTTATTTCGGTATTTAAGTTTTTTTTTTTCTGTTCGCAATATTTTGTCTGATTTTGGATGGAGATATTTATTATATTTCTTCTTCTTCTATTTAAGAGCCAAGCTCTTGTCGGTGGAGTATTTTCCATCCCGTTCTGTTTTCGGCCATCCTTTTGACCTCTTGGTACGACATGACGTCAATCCTTTCTTTAACTTGATCTATATATGTTCTTCTCGGTCTACCTCTCCCTCTCTTCCCTTCTACTTTTCCTTCTAATATTATATTTATATTGGATTAATAATTTTATCACCAACTTTACTAATCTAGGATTGTCTAGTAAGAATCGCTGTGAGCGATACAAAACTGTCCAATTGAAATAACACTAGCTATTATTTTCATACCTAAATATTTGAATAGAATAGAATACCTAATTACATTTATCTATCAGGAGAATAAAATGAAAAGCAGGAGTTCAATAAATTAAAGTGCGTTTAATACAATAAATAAATAGGAACTATTTATACAAAAGCGATTACATCTAAAATGCAACGATTCCATACAATCACAACACGAGTAACAGTCTGAAATCGACACGACAGGCGATAGCACGTGCTGACATAATTTTTAAGTTCAAATACGATAGGAAGTTGCCAGTCTCTTGGGAACTCTACCTGCAGGCAGCGATTTAAATCAGGTTTTAATTTGTAGATGTTTAGTTTTATATAGTCAATTTATTTCTTAGTATTTAGTTTAATCTTCTATCCAACTGTATAAATTTTGTTGTTTTGTATATATAATAAATAGGATAGGAACAATGTTAAAATAATGAAAGATTCACTAGAAAAGACGTGACAGCTCAGCAACTGACTTGTAACATTGGTGTTATAAATAATTTGTATTTGCAATCCTTTTTTTACTTTAATTTAAAATACTTCCTACCTACCAGCAGTTAAAATGATCACATGGATATCTTAAAAAAATGTTTTGAATTTTGGTAGGTACATTTATCAGCCTGCAGTGTCGACTATTTCACACACTGACTGCAAAGTTATAATTCAAATGGACTAAACAAAATAAATCAAAACGTCAGTCCTTCAAGGACAGAATTGTTTTTTCATTAGTTTATAACATCGAACTCTTATAGCTGACCTAACTATCTAGTTTTATCACTAACAATAGGAATGTCGTAACGTATTTGGGTGCATTAAAGTGCAATATTAATTTAATCCTAAGGATTCTAAATATGTGTGACTTAATAATAGAATCTATTCTCGTAATGAACGTTGTGACGTAGTTACATTTGTTACCAATTTCTGGTCACTGGTTGGTGGGTCACAGACCACGTAGTTACCTACTCAAGAACGTTTTTTCCCTTTGAGTCAAACTGTTTCTTAGATACATCTTGGGTGTTAATAAAGAAACAGGAGTAGGAAATTTATAGTCTGTGGTCTACATTTTTCTCCTTTTCTTAGTAGAAGGCATTGTAAGCTCATAAAATTACGTTTTAAAAAATTATATTCATAGAGAAATTGTTAGATTAAAAATCGTTTACTGGAATAAAAATTAAACTTAAGAAAAAATAAATAGCTAAATGTAAATTAAGTACAAGCGTCATGAAATAAAACATTTGAGGATTCTTCTAACTTGTCGTAATGAAAAAAATATAAATTAATAATTAATATTAAAATAATAAAAAAATCAATAAACACCATAAATCCATCTCACATCGGATTCAAAGAGGCATAATAAAAGATAAAAAGTAATAAATAATAACCAGATAGTGTATTCTGGGATTAGAGATAAAAAGATCTATAACTTTGTACTTTTTGTACTACTTCCAAGTAGTAGTGACTTATAATACAATATATCTAGCATAACCATCTAATATATACTAAAGTAACCAACGTCCATTTTAGAACTAGCTAGCGACCCGCCCTCGGCTACACACGGCTAGGCAAACAGAGAAGTTAACTCATTCAAAAAAAAAAAACTAGATTAACGGTCGAAATTCATATTCTACCTATCCACGGTTTGTCCTAATCAAGATAGAAAGAACATCGGCCACTTTTCATACTGCCTGGACCTGACAGCAATATATTTTGTATAGAAATTACGAATAGCTTCATCATCATCATCATCATCAGCCTGTATCAGTCCACTGCTGGACATAGGCCTCTCCCAAGGTACGTCACTGAGCCCGGTCTTCGGCTCTTCTCATCCAACTACTGCCAGCCACTCGGCGCAAGCTCCACCTTGTCGCAGGGCGTCCTACACTACGTCTGCAAAGTCGCGGTCTCCACTTAAGAACAAGTCTACCCCAACGTTTGTCGGTTCTGCGGCTTATATGACCAGCCCACTGCCACTTCAGCTTGCTAATTCTGTGAGCTATGTCGGTGACCTTAGTTCTCTGACGGATCACCTCATTCCTGATTCGATCCCTCAGAGAAACCCCAAGCATAGCCCTTTCCATAGCGCGCTAGGCAACTTTGAATCGGTGGACTAGTCGTGCCGTGATCTTGTTAGCGTGAGTACGAATAGCTTATTTTGAAGTTATACGACCGGCCTGAAACAGTTTTGGTTTGTGAAATTAACGATAAGTTCAGAAAAAAAAGTACACATCTAAATTGGTAGAATATGACGTTTTGTAGCGTAGCAAAAGCAAACAAATGTGATTAGACACTACGAGGTTAAAAATTCAATCTTTTTTTTCTTATCATTTCTTAAAATATCGTTTGTATAATTTTAATAAGCAAAATATTTTTTTTTTTAATATATTACTCGTTTTTTTCAACCTCAGGTCCGTTTTGGTCATTGTTCTTTGACATAAGCTCCATAGATGTAACGTCAAATTTATATCCCTAGTGGGGCCAACCGTGGATAGATAGATTATTAATTTCGGCCGTAAGTTGATCTGCTTAGTCTGCAAAATATCAACAAAATCGGTCCAGCCGTGAAAGGTCTGCGGCTCTACCCCATTCCATAAAAACATATAAGCAGAACAGAATAAGCGTTGCAATTGAACAATACATTACTATTCATTATAATTGGTTTAGTAAAGGCACCGCCATTACAGAAGCAGTTGGAATAATTAGCGCCTAGTTTAAGTGTTTTGTTTTGTATAGAAATAATAATAGATTGATTTCACTAACAATAGCTTTGATTAAAACGAAAGTCAAGTAGCCCAGTGTCTGTCAAAGGGTCACGACCCCCGGGGAGGGCGTTGAGTTCATTAACCTGTTTTATAAACCTGTACAAAAAAATGTTTATGGTATGAAACATATCGATATATATTGATACTAGGTTCACCCCGCGGTCTCACCCGCGTCGTCCCGTTATCCCGAAGGATCCTTTTTTGGGGATAAAAAGTCGTGTTAAATCTATATAAGTATAAGCTATCTCCATTCCAAATTTCACTCAGATTCGTTCAGTCGTTTTTGCATGAAAGAGCAACAAACATACATACGTACATACTCACAAACTTTTATTATAATATTAGTAGAATTTGTGAGATTTTTTCATTTCGAGGGGGCCGCACTGAGAAAAAAGTTTGATAAACACTGGACTAGCATATTGCGCGAACTTTTTCAAAACACTGGGTATATATATCTAGAGGCAATGATATCATAATACTAGTTCCGTTCCCGGGTTTGCTCAGTTGTCGTCCAAGGCGTTCTTGAGCTCCATGGCGAGCTTGTAGCCTAGCTCCGGCCGCCGGTCGCGCCCCTCCACCATCGACATCACCTGATAACAGACAAGTATATTAAAATAAGGACAAATTGAATTAACTCTGAGTGATGAGAGTTTTGTCAGCCGTTGTCTTCTTCTTTGCGATTTTTTTTGAGACTTTTGAAGTATAAAAACGGTACCCCTTTAGGATCACTTTGTTCGTCTGTCTGTCTATCTGTCAAAACCTGAAATGTATATCAAACTAGTTTCGCCCCGCGGTTTCACCCGCGTCTTCCCGTTATCCCGCAGGAACCTTTTTCCGGGATAAAAAGTAGCCTATTTATTAACCCTGAGTATAAGCTATCTATCTCTATTACAAATTTCAACAAAATCGGTTTAGTATTTACGGTGATATATGGTAACAAACATTCACACAAACTTTCGCATTTATTACATTAAGTAGGAAATTCGAATTTGACTTATATTTCACTTGGAATTCTCCCCCACAATGAGTGCCAGTGGCCAGTGGTCAAGTGTCACACGTCTGTCACCTGATCGGAGTTGACGATGACCCCGTTGTTGTTGATGATGGTGGACTTGGTCTTCTCGATGTCCGCGAGGTCGACGCCGCGCGACGCGTCCTCTATGAGCACGGCGCGGTACCCGATGGCGAGCGCGTCGGCTATGGTAGCACCTGGAATACACAACGCATCATCAGCCTTTACGTTCCCACTGCTGGGACTCTGGCCTTCTCTCAGAGAAGTGATTATCACAAATATAATACTAGAAACAAAGATAAAATTGCCACTACCAGGCTCCATAAAGTTAGCAACTCGTTCAAAGGTCCCAAGTGAAATTCAAGACTTGTCGATAACAAAATTGGTGGGTGGTGGATGCTCACCGACGCGGACGTCGTAGACGAGGAGAGAGAGAGAGTGTTTGGTTGCTCACCGACGCAGGCGTCGTAGGCGAGGAGAGAGAGAGAGAGTGGGTGGGTGTTTGGTTGCTCACCGACGCAGGCGTCGTAGGCGAGGAGAGAGAGAGAGTGTTTGGTTGCTCACCGACGCAGGCGTCGTAGGCGAGGAGAGAGAGAGAGTGTTTGGTTGCTCACCGACGCAGGCGTCGTAGGCGAGGAGAGAGAGAGAGTGTTTGGTTGCTCACCGACGCAGGCGTCGTAGGCGAGGAGAGAGAGAGAGAGTGGGTGGGTGTTTGGTTGCTCACCGACGCAGGCGTCGTAGGCGAGGAGAGAGAGAGAGTGGGTGGGTGTTTGGTTGCTCACTGACGCAGGCGTCGTAGGCGAGGAGAGAGAGAGAGTGTTTGGTTGCTCACCGACGCAGGCGTCGTAGGCGAGGAGAGAGAGAGAGTGGGTGGGTGTTTGGTTGCTCACCGACGCAGGCGTCGTAGGCGAGGAGAGAGAGAGAGTGGGTGGGTGTTTGGTTGCTCACCGACGCAGGCGTCGTAGGCGAGATGAGAGAGAGAGTGTTTGGTTGCTCACCGACGCAGGCGTCGTAGGCAAGGAGAGAGAGAGAGTGGGTGGGTGTTTGGTTGCTCACCGACGCAGGCGTCGTAGGCGAGGAGAGAGAGAGTGTTTGGTTGCTCACCGACGCAGGCGTCGTAGGCGAGGAGAGAGAGAGAGAGTGGGTGGGTGTTTGGTTGCTCACCGACGCAGGCGTCGTAGGCGAGGAGAGAGAGAGAGAGTGGGTGGGTGTTTGGTTGCTCACCGACGCAGACGTCGTAGGCGAGGCCGCAGATGTAGATGTCGGTGGCGGCGCGCAGCCGCAGCTGTGTGCTGAGCGACGTGTCCGTCAGCTTCTTGTTGTCCCAGAACACGGAGTACGAGTCCACCTCGGGGTTGGTGCCCTTGTACACCTTGATGGCGCCCTCCACCATCTGCAACCGACCTTCATGCCAGTGACGTCATCAAAAACGGCTTCAACGGAAGACCAGCGCTGGTCAAACGAGCAGCACAACGCCGAGTTGAGGCAGGTTTGCAACACATCTTATACATCTTTTGTAGTTACTACCTATTGCATTCTGTTTTGTTTCAAGTAGTTTTGTATAATTTGTTGCAAATAAATTTATTCTTTTTCTTATTCGACGTGTACACATCATCAAACGTAGCAGCATATATATAAAACAAAGTCGTGTTAGTAACATCACTTAAAACTCGAGTACGGATGGACCGATTTGTATGATCTTTGATTTGTTGGATTTGTTCTTGTCCGGAATAGGATAGTAAGTAGGTAATAAAATAAGATATTCATCAATAAAACAAATTAGCCGTTCATTTGTTATTAAATGGTATAACAAAACGCAATTGACATGATGTAACAAAACACAACTGACAGCTAAACGTAATCTATACATATAATAAATCTGTAACTCATCACTGTCTGTACATTGAAGATAAATGAGAAATACTTTTACTGGGGGCCTTTATTAACGCAATAGAACCCAAAACAATGGTTTTTAGAATTTTTGTCTGTTTGTCTGTTTGTCTGTTTGTTTGTGCGCGCTAATCTCAGAAACGGCTCAACCGATTTGGATGCGGTTTTCATTATTATATTGCGGTTTTCTCCACTTAACATTTAGTGTTTGTTTTATTTCAATCGGTTCATAAATAAAAAAGTTATATCAATTTAAAGCATCACGTCGGAAATTTGGTCGAGTCGATTAGATTATTGTAGCCCGGATAGCATATAGGTTCCTTTTTAACCCGGAAAAAGATTATTGCGGGATAGTAGGGAATACCAAGGGTGTAAACGCGAACCGCAGCTACCCCTATCGCCATCCCCATCCCCACATTTATGTAAATGCGAAAGTGTATTTTTCTGTTGGTTTGTTCGGCTTTCACGGCGTAACAAAACAGCGAATCAGGGTAATTTTTTGCATAAAGATAGTTTATGCGCCGGAGAGTAACATAGGCTACTTTTATCCCGGAGTAATGCATGGGTTCCGTGGGAAAAACTAAAAAACCAAATTTTTCCAAATCTTTTACATGGTTGCTAGGCAACATTATGTTGAATTGTTTACATGTCAGGAAGAATATTATTGGCATGATGATGATTATTGGTGTATACACACGTAACAATTTATCGTAGCGATGTATCTGTTCTAATTGCAAACCGATCTCCGGTTATATCGAAAGTGTGTCTGAAAAATCGTTGCAGTATTTCTGGTTTGCGCAGATGAGCAACGGCAGTAACATTTTCTGTTCGATAAATCATTGTTGATCGACTTAACCGTATTTGCATAATTTTGATAGTAGCGTGTGTTTTGCTGCAATAAAACTGACGTCGGACACGGGCAAACAAACGGGACCTTTTTGTAAGACGCGTTCGCGCGAAAGTTGAAAAATATTAGAAGATTTTAGACAAAGCTACAAAAACGAAAATCAAAAGATGATTGTGATTTGTGATGTTCGAAATCAAAAATCAACACACTGTTATAAAAAAATATAGAGCCATCTACTTAATCCTAAGTAAGTGATTATACTATACGCTCTAATTAAACGTTTAAATATGTAACGATATATCGTTACGTGTGTAGCAGACATGATCTTATTATACCTTATTTACTTAGAACTACTTGGTATTGACGTTGATGTTGCGGGCTACAATAAGGGTAAGCGTATGTTGAGACGCAGGCGACGGAAGCGCATGGCATAGTCCATGAGCGATGCTGTAAATTACACAGATACACTGTAATAAAGTACAAAAATCGGTATCAAGAACAGTATTCAAGTTGACGAGTAAACTGGGTTTAATATTAAACTTATACAACATTTAATCACTTTAAAACGTCAAACTAATAACTAGCTACGTCTGTTCTAACTTCCTTGCACCAGCAAAAGAAAAGGCAAGCAACGACCGGCAGGTACTTTTTTGGCCGCGATAACGTTTACTATTTCGGAGGAGGTTCTTTACCATCCTAAAGTTTTTTATTCAGTATTAGTGTCAGATTATGAAATTAATGAGTTATTGTTAGTTACAGTTTGTAATAGCGTTGCTTCTATGTCTTCATGCTTTTTTAAAATACGTGTTATGTATGAACGTGTGATATAAATACTATCCTACGCATTGATTAATAGGTACTAACTTAATTTAGAAAAGTAGTCATTGTTGCCGCAAAAAGAAAAGAGAAAAAAGAAACATCGTACGCTGATCTTTGCTTATGCATATATTATAATTTAAAAAATCAGCGCTGCCCCGCACTGCATCGATTGCGTCTCAATATACGCTTAGCCTAAAGATTTGGACACGTGGGAACTTGGAAAGCAAAGAGTTTGCATAGGTTTTTTTTTTTCGAAATATTTTCGATAAGTAGTAGAAAAAAGTATTAATGGTGTGGATATATAGACCCAGAGCCCACGACAGCCAGACCTTCGTTTTTTAATGTAAACTAGCTGTTCCCCGCGGTTTCACCCGCGTGGGCTACAGTTTATCGCGATAAAAAGTATCCTATGACCTTCCCCAGGGCTCAAACTATCTCTTTACCAAATTTCATTTAAATCGGTTCAGTAGTTTAGACGCGAAAGCGTATATATAATCCGTATACTCCAAAATTATTCCCGCACTTCGGTGCCCTCTCACCGCGTTACCTGCTGTATCCATTATCTTAATTCTAAGCTTTTTTTTTCGGACCGCGCGTTTGAACCACGCAGCTAAAGGTCTTCCTGGTCCGCGACCGCACTTTACCTATTTCATAGATTCTCCCGTCCCCCTCACCTCACCGCGTTTCCCGCTGCGCTGCGGTGCGGCGCGCGGCGGGTTTATTTTTCGATTAGTTTGACATTTTTTAATTTCGTAATATCTTTCGAATAGAATGTCCGATTTGAACAATTCAAAAAGTAATCTACAACTATTGGAACAATCTTGAAAACGAAACGAAATTTATTTTGATAAGGATTAATATAAAAGTATTGAAAACACGGTCCGATTTTAGTCGGCCTTTTTATCAACTTTTAAAATGTAAAAAAGTAGTTATAGTATCCTTAAGAGATAGACATATGCTATTGTGGTTTTTTTTTGTAGACCTGTATAAGATACACAACTCCACAGTACATCATTTTGTTATATCTAAAAGGATTTAGGCAGCGTTTTCGTTGAAAGCTCCCAGACGGCTTATTTTTTTGCGACCTCTCCAACAAATATCGTTATATTTTAGCCAATGTATACAAAAACTTAACAAATTATATCCTAAAACCTTCCTCGAGAACCACTCTATCTATTGGTGAAAACAACATGAAAATCGGTGCAGTAGTTTTTGAGTTTATCACGAACAGACAGACAGACAGACAGACGCTGCGCGAAGGACTTTGTTTTATAGTAAGTAGTGATAGTGATAGTGATGCTGAAAGTTGTTCTGTGCATGCACTGAAAAATAATCTGACTTTCCTTCTGAGTCTTTACCTTCCAGGACCGATTCCTTCCTTATTTTTACCTTAGTTTTCCTTCTAAATAACAATTCCTTCCCTTTGAACTCAGAAGGAAAACGGTATTTCGGAAGGTCTTTTTTCTCCGTGTGCCCCTTTTGTACAGGTAAGAACATCCTGCGAATATAGAGTTTGGGTTGTGGTTACTTGGGCAGATAACAGGAAGTTCAGGTGTATAAATTAGTACCCTAAATTCGTTAAAGTATAAAGCTCAATTTTTTTATATCTTCTTCGGGATAACTTCAGAAATTCATCTGGCTGAAATTTGGTACAGGAATAGATTATAGGACGGAATAATACATAGGCTACTTTTTATTCCTGGAATAGGTTCCCATGGGTTGCGGGAACGGGATCAAAATTTCTTGATTACTTTTGGTCGCGACAACCGACATCCACGCGGGCGAAGCTGCGGGCACCAGCTAGTGTTGTATATGGTTGAAATTGAAGGTATCCGGTTGATGTTTTTTGTATGCGAGTTTATTTAACAGAATCTAATGACAAACAAAAATTTAATCACCGACATGGCTCTTAGAATTTGCAAGTATAAGTGGCAATGGGCAGGCCACATCGCTCAACGAACCGACAACCGATGGGGAAGGAAGGTTCTCGAGTGGCGGCCACACGTTCTGTAGGTAGGCCGACACTAGGTGGTCCAGCGACATTCTAAGAGACGCGGGGACCCAATGGATGCGATTTGATTTGATTAGTTGCCACCCACTCACAGAGACTCAGTGGTGCAGTGTGCTGCGCTTACCTTCAGCTGCGCGTGCAGCTCGGCGCCCCGTGTGCTGCGCTTACCTTCAGCTGCGCGTGCAGCTCGGCGCCCCAGGTGTCCTGCACGCAGTGCCGCGGCCACAGACGCTGCTTCATGGGCGGCGGGCCCGCGAACACCACCGTGTCGTACGCCTGCGCCTTGTCCGCCGACACCTGCAACCGCGCAACATCGTGCGTCAGTCACATCTGCACATACCCTTCCCACAAATATCATAAACGTGAAAGTTTGTGAGTATGGATGGATGGATCTTTGTTACTCTTTCACGCAAAAACTACTGAACGGATCTGAATTAAATTTGGGATGGAGATAGCTTATACCCTGAATTAACACATAGGCTACATTTTATTCCGGAAAAAGGTTCCTGCGGGATAACGGGAAGACGCGGGTGAAACCGCGGGGCGCGTGAACTACAATTTTACCAAGCTATAATTTCAGCTACGATAATATTTTGTTTATTACATTTTCCTTCACCGAAACTCGAAAGTGAAGCTCATCGCAGGACTCGAACCCGTGCACGACCTACACTACATGTTGCAACCACTGTGCTATCATCGCTTTCACGAAACCGTTATCAAGGACAAGAATTGAATAGCCCTCGTTAATTTCCTTACAATACGCGACTGGTATGCGGAATCGATACGAAATGTTAAAAAAGCCCGAGGCCACATTGCATACCTGCGATCGTCACTGTAATGTCTGTAATTGCAATGTAAACTTTTTATTGTGCTCAGTACAGTTACAATGCAGTATAACTGAAGAGATCGGCGGGCTGGGCACACAACACGCAACTACTCGCGGGAACTAGGGCGCGTTTACACGGGCTTATATTGAAAAACTAGCTGTTCCCCGCGGCTACAGTTGATCGCAATGAAAAGTATTCTATGTCCTTCCTCGGGTTTCAAACTATCTCCGTACCAAATTTCATTTAAATTGGTTTAGTAGTTTAGGTGTGAAAGCAAGACAGACAGAGTTATTTTCGCATTTATAATTCAAGTAGGGATTCCGTAGTGATATTTCTAATAATATCGCTGTAAGTATAGATACTGAATATGCTAAAACAAAAAATACCACTAAATCGTAACATTGAAGACCTCTCCCAATAAAGAAAAAGATTTGTTCAACTAAATAACATTATTTTTTTATGAACTTACTAGTTTCGCCCTGCGGCTTCACCCGCGTCTCCCTGTTATCCCACAGTATCCTTTTTCCGGGATAAAAAGTAGCCTATGTATTAACCCTGGGTATAAGCTATCTCTATTACAAATTTCATCGAAATCGGTTTAGGGGTTATAAGCTATCTCCATTCCAAATTTTAGTCAAATCCGTTCAGATCCCTTCTGAAGTTTTAGCGTGAAAAAGCAACAAACATACATACATACATGCAAACTTTCGCGTTTATAATATTAGTAGGATAGATCGCCCTAACGTCGTGTGAACGGAACGTATTGCGTGTGTACACCGCGTAATAAACCCGTTTCGGCATCCCAGCGCACTCTACGTCGAGGTCAAGAGCAAAATTAAATCATTTTTAGGCCTCCATACCATAAAGGAAAAACGGAACCTTTATACGATCACTTTGTTTGTCTGTCTGTCAAGACTCTTTTTCTGAGTAACGCGCTGAGGTTCCCCTCAATTCCTCTGGGATACCATCATCAGAACCTGGTTTTCTTATCAAGGTTGGGATATCTTATTTCCAGGAAAAAAAATAACATCAAAATCTGTTCATTAGGGTGAAACCAAACGAACGTAATTTTGTGAGTCGTGAGTCGCAGAATTTCGGTAGCATAAATTCGGCTGCATTCGGTTTCATACAAAAAGGCAGTTGGTGCCACACGACGACGTAAAATGAGTTGACAATTCAGTTGAACGTAAAATGAGCGACCGAAAATACGCGACTCACAAAATTACGCTCGTTTGGTTTCACCCTAAACGACGAAGTAATCCGCGAACACACATAAAAAATTAAATATATACGGTCGAATTGGACCTTCTACTTTTTAACCGACTTCAAAAAGGAGGCGGTTCTCAATTCGACTGTATTTAAAAAAAAAATTGTTACCTCAGAACTTTCGACTGGGTGAACCGATTATGATGATTCTTTTTTTACTTGAAAGCCGGTGCTTCCCGTGGGGTCCCATTTCAATTTGGTCCCAGTTCTGAGACATCCACAATGGCATCCATTCCATGAGACAACCTTTGAAATCGGTTTTTTGCTTGCAATGTTGTCAGTAGTACTTTATTCAATAGGATACATTGTGATCACTTTAAAACGTCAAACTTACAACTAGCGACGCCTGTTCCAACCTCCTTACGCCGGCAAAAGAACAGGCAAGAAACGCCCGGCAGGTAATTTTTGCTTGTTTTAATGTCGGTTAGAAAGGCTGATGATGATGGTGTACTCACAGGGCTGGAGGGGTGCAGCTCCCTCATGTGCACGTTGTCGATGAAGGACACGTGGTCCGGGGGGTGCCAGTCCAGGGAGTAGAACACGCAGTCGAAGGGCACGCTCTCCAGCAGGCGGTTGATCGGCTCCACCACCTGGAACAGGCGGCCGGGGGGGTTCAGCTGCGAGCTAGCATCATCAGAAAGAGACAGAGAGAAAAGAGAGAGGGAGAAGAGATAGGTAGCCGAGGGAGAGTGGGAGAAGAGATAGGTAGCCGTGGGAGAGTGGGAGAAGAGATAGGTAGCCGAGGGAGAGTGGGAGAAGAGATAGGTAGCCGAGGGAAGTGGGAGAAGAGATAGGTAGCCGAGGGAGAGTGGGAGAAGAGATAGAAAATGAGATAAGGAGAAGAGAGGGAAGGGAGACGATAGAGAGGAAGAAGATAGGGAGAAAGGTTAGGTAGAAAACACTTAATTTCGACAAACTGTACGCAATAACAAAATATTTAAAGACAGTCACAGTCGAGGGATCGCTTTGACCTCAGGGTAGCAAGCTGACGTCACTAGTCACTTCCATTGAACTATTATGCACCACTTCAAATACAGTACGAGTAAAGATTTGTTCCACCAAAATACAAAAATAACAAGATTGCTTACAGAAATTTTACTACGGTGATAGACAACATACTCGTTCATACTAGAAACCATAAAACATAAGTTTACAATTTTACATATATATATATTATATATCTTCTATAAATACTACTAGTATTGTATTTAATTTTATGCCGATACTAAAAACCTTGTCTAGGACAAATGTTACACAGGTATAATAGTAAACCAGTATGGGCCATTGAGCTTAGCGAACGACGAAATGTATCTATATTCTGTACCAGTACCAATATTATCATTATGAATAAGTAATAAATAAATAAGTACATAGGATTTTATTTGTATTTATACTTATTTAAGAAATCTATATATATAACTCTAAGGTGACTGACTGACAAAGTGATCTATCAACGCACAGCCCAAACCACTGGACGGATCGGGCTGACATTTGGCAAGCAGGTAGATGTTATGACGGAGGCATCCGCTAAGAAAGGATTTTGATTAATTCTACCCCCAAGGAGATAAAATAGGGGATGAAAGTTTGTATGAAACTTTGTCAATTTTAAACCGATCGGGCTGAGACTTTGCATGCATAAAGCTGTAGCCCGCGCGGGTAAAACCGCGGGGAACAGCTGGTTTTATTATAAAATATCAGACTATTTAGATGACAAAAAAGGTTGTGATCGTAATGAACTTGATCTAACCATAAACAAAATATTATATGTGTAGATTTGCCATCGCTCAAATACGGTGAAGGAAACCAGCGTGTCCAAAAACCACAACATTCAAGGGCATGCAACATCTACCAACTCGCACTGGGCCAGCGTGGTAGATTATTTTGTCCATGCTATATCTCTAAGACAAAGCCAGAGTCCCAGCAGTGAGAAAATAATTGGCTGACAATGATGAACATTGTTTAACATAAAGATGCTACATAATTGAATTAGTAGATATTCTTTTTTTTAACCTATACTGTCCCACTGCTGGGCAAAGGTCTCCCCCATTTTTTCCAGATATCTCTAACCCCCGCAACCTCAGGCCACCGCTCCTCAAATGAGTCAAGGTCATCACGCCATCTTTTTCGGGGCCTGCCTCAGCGACGTCACCCGTCCTCAGGTACCCACTGCGTGATGATTTTTAAATTAATCACTTTTAATATTGTAGTGCACAACCCCGAGACCACAATATGGCACATTTTTTATGCTAGGTAGAAAATATTGACACGGTACACAAGCTACGTGACCACGAGCCATATCTCCTAACTGTCCTTACTGGATTCTTTGCGTCTACTGTACAGTCAACGACAAAAGTTGCTGAAGAGTATGAAACTTTCAGAATACGTTCATCATCTTAAACCCCAACCTTTGACCGAATCATCACTTAAAATTATGTGTATTGTATTGTGATCGAACGCTACCTTGGAAATTGTAAAGAAAAACTAAACATTACGGATCTAAAACACAATAGAAAAATCGAGTGTGACCAGCTCCTTTTGTCGCTGACTGTTTATAAGGTAGGTACATATTCTTTACTACTACAATGCGGCTATAAATCGGAAGGGTGGACATATTACATGTTTATAGTTAAACGTTGTCTGTTCACAGAATTGATCGTACATTGTTGGAGTTTAGTCTGACAGTTATATTCTTTTTATATCTTACAGGGTAGTTAACCAAAAGTCAGCTGATGTTAAGTGACGCTGTAGTCGTAGGTGGTATTACGATGCGCCTGGAGACCTGGATCGAGAATAACTCTCGAGTGTCGCTATGTCCCATTGGAAATTGGTAGTGAAGCTGCCGGAACACGCCGATGGCATGGCGGCAGGTATTAAACTTGAAGGTGGTATCTAAATGACAGTGAAATAACAGCACATAAAGAGATTTAAGGCGATGACGGCTCATTGGTAGGGACGTTGACTTGTGATCCGTAGAACGTGGATTCGAATCCTACAATGAGCTGGAGCTTTCGGTGAAAGAAAAACATCGTTATGAAACCAAAGCTTGGTGGTAGGGCATTTTCTAGTGCTCGCCTAGCTAGCTACCACCCTTATGATAAGAATCTGTCACCAAGCACCTATCGGTGTGTTCCGGCAGCCTCACTTGAGAGCCAGTTCCCAATCCAGGTATAGCGTGACGCCATTTTCTACCACATCGTCACTTAACATCAGGTGACTTGTGGTCAAACGCTACCCAGTAAGTAGCAAAAAAATTAACATCTAATATACTCGTGGAGACCGCGACTTGGTGGCAAACGTAGTGTAGGCGGAGCGACGACTTACGACAAATGGCTTGCAAGGAATAGATGAGAAGTGCCGAAGACTGGGCTCAGTGGCGTACCTTGGGAGAGGCCTATGTCCAGCAGTGGGCTAATGCAGGCTGATGATGATGATGATCTCAGGGCGACAAGCGCACATTGCCGCGCAGGAATTTTGAACCTTTGATGTATTAAATTCTTATTACCTCTGAACTATGATAGGCAAGCGCTTAACATCAAACGAGCGACTTGCTCGTCTCGTCACTCAGCCGCATAATCATTTTGAAGCGAGTAGATCTTTGTCCCGCCTAACTTAATACTTTGGCTATAACTGACTACAATGATCAATGAATACAATACCAAGCTATATTACACGATTCATCGTAATTTCCGCTCGCCATTGTGCTGGTTGCGGCACCTATAAATGCTAAAGCCTTTTAGCCAACCTTTTTATTAAATTAACCAAATTTCTATGCAGTCATAATTGATCTACATATACAAGGTTTTACAAAAAAATTGCGCGACATAATATTGGAAGTTGCTTTTTTTATATTAAGGCGAGTCGACTCACCATTCCAAGTAAATAGTGTACAAGTACAACCAGGATGCAGCTAGTTTGTAAAGTAAGTCTAACAGTAAGGTAACCTTTAGTTTTGCCATGAACTTATTTCCGTGCATTCTTGCAATCAGCGATATCAGTCTGCACTACACTGGCTCTTATCTCTCTTGCTTATTTAGTGCAGTTTCGGGAGTACGGGTTGCCGCCCTTTTTGTTGAAAAATGCAGCGTTTAATTTTTTACTGCTGCTGCTGCTGTAGGTACATATTTTTCATTAACTTCTGTATTCATAATCTAATTTATTGATTGATGACACAACCATCTCGCTAAACAAATATCGGTGTGTACCGGCAGCATCACTTGAGATCCAGTTTCCATCTCACCTCTCGATGACATCGTCATTAAACAACAGGACACTTGCGGTCAATCAAAGGCTACCCTGTAAGATCTATAAAAATATCCCTGATCTAATTTAACCTAACTAAACAAGTAAAAATAATACTATTTAATCATCCAAAAAGCACCGACCTAGAAACCCATCAACCCATTACCGACAATGCCGACACACCAAGTCATGCTAGTTCGACAATTGAGATAGAAAAAATGGCAATTTTAGAATATCCAATTTCACGGTGCGACAGTACCAGGTGGTGCCTGCCCCGAAACAGTTTCGATGGCCTAATTGCCGGCCCGATAGGTGTGAAGTCGTGAACTTTGCCGAAGCGAACACCTGAAAACAACCATTATTTCGAGCTGTTCATTCTGACAAGCAGTTTAATTCCGCGTCAATGCAGTTTTCGTGCTGGCAGATTATTTGAAGGTTTCTCTATTTTTAGCTTCTCTTTTGTTTGGTTTCGGGTTTTTATTTGTTAGAGGTTTCCGTTTTGCGGTTTAGTTGGTAAACTCATTTAAATGAAACATCATCAAAGTAGATTAATGTAATCTTACTTATTTTTTAACTGTAAACGAACAGATTTATGTGACGCTTTTGATATGGTATTCATGAAATATTCTACAATAAGGAAGCTTTGATCAACTTACTATCTAAGTAACATTTTACATAAGTTATAACTTCTATACTTCTACACGAAAAATTGAAAAATGTGTCTTCAATAATGTGCTACAAGTATTTGTAGTATGTTTGGAGTCCCACAAGGAGCTCTTCTAGGACCTCTTTAATTCCCAATATAACATCTTACTCTAGGACTTGTTCGCCGGAACTATATTTAATCGATTTGAGCATTAAAGCGCATTCGAAATAGAAGAAAATCGATAACAACCTGGCTTAGCGCCAAAATCAAGGTAGTGAACAAGATAAGTAATGCAGCGGGCAAAACCGTTTCGTGACCTAACGAACAAGTAAATTTTCTTCATCAATCTTGGCTCACTGCAGAGGGTATCATGCAATCAGGTGGCGTACCGCTTCATTTAGGTAGTTTCGGCAGTTTTAGAGTGGTGGGCAAAGTTCAGCTGTGATTAATCGGCTAAGTTTTGAACGAAGACTAGTTGAAAAGTTTGGAAAGTGATTTAAGGTGAATGGGTCCGGCAATTTCCCATACAAACTCAAGCCGAGCAATATAGATCACGCAAACTATTTTAATGAAGTTTGAAAATTTTCTTAAATTGTTCAATTAATTACCCATCCGCGGACTATCAGTTTCTCTTACCAAAATTATGTTTTCCATCAAATTTTACCTTTAAAACTTTCGGAAAAATCGTATTTTTATACACATGTGTGCGTGAGTGGCATTGAAGTTGACGGACTTGAATTAGGTGATTTTTACCTGCCATCTACCTGAATTTCGATGAACTATTTAGATGTAGACCTTAGTGAGCGATGTAGTGGTGGCGTGGCTACAACTTTGCCACAGAAGAAATTATAGTTTGTATTAGGTTCGGTCACAAAATAGCTAAAAATTATGCGACGTTGCAAGATCGCGCATGACTAGTGAAGAATGATTTTCTGTCTCGCTCGCCACGGCCCACGATGTTGCGACTTGCCAAATCGTGCATGAACGATGTTGTTGACTTTGGGGCAATTTTTACTTTCCGTTCCGAAGACGTAAATCAAAACGGGTTGGTAGTCAAGGTCGTGGAGGTCTAATCCACTTTGATTACCTAAGTGATATAATTTCGCCCAGGTAATCAAAGTAGAAAAATTAGTAAATAAATAGGTAAGAAGTAAATATATATATTGCGATAGTTTCTCACACGGCCAATAGATCCCAAGATAGGCAGAGCTTGTATTATGGTAACCAGACAGCTGACAACATAATTACATTAGAACGTAATTCTAAATTCATACCTACGTAGGTAGGTACCTACTATTGATAATAATGTATAGTTAGTTAGGTACTTGGCGGTAGAACTAGAAATGGTAGATCGCCCTTGCAAGTCGCCTACCACGGTTAAATAGTTTAGAGATGAGAAAAAAAATTGATTTTATATTAATCGATCATTTTTTTCTTTTAATCGATTTAAAAAAATCGATAAACAAATATTACAAATCAATTATTTACTATATTAAAAATCGATTATTAATTGTATTAAAAATCGATTATTTATTTTATAAAAAATCGATTATATTTTTAATAAAATAATCGATTTGTAAAAATCAAAAAAAAATCGATTGTAAAAAATCGATTAAGTAAAAAATAATCGAATCGTTTTTTACAAATCGATTTATTCTAAAGAGATGAAAATCGATTATTTCTTAATCGATTTTTTCCCCTTCTAGTCACACCCCTATATTTGATACCTAGTGTGTTGGTACCGCACTACCAAATAAATGTTTGGTAGGTCAATAAACACGATATTTTTCTTCACCGAAACCTCATACTTATTGTTGGTATTTGAACATGTGCTTTCCAGCACGGAAGTTCGATGCGCAACCGACTGAGCTATCATCGCTTCAAAACATAAACGTCAAAACAAAACCGAAATCAAATCTATACTAATATTATAAAGCTGCAGAGTTTGTTTGTTTGTTTGTTTGTTTGTTTGAACGCGCTAATCTCAGGAACTACTGATCCGATTTGAAAAATTCTTTCAGTATTGGATAGTCCATTTATCGAGGAAGGCTATAGGCTATATTTTATTTCCAAAAAAATTAGGGATCCGTAAGAAAATTGCTATTTTTTAACCCAAGGTATGAAATCGAAAACCTATTTTTGCGTGCGCTGCAAAAACTATTGACAATAGAACGAAACAATGTATCACGGGTTTGTAGGTCCTATTAAGATCTACAAAAAAGTCCGCGAGAGCATATGTCTAACTATTATAGTTATGCCACCATAAGTGTTTTTTTATTTAAAAAAATTAATTTTAATGCCTCCGCTAGGAAAGGCTCTTTATTTGTATCTTGGTATTAATCCTTATCAAAATAAATTACTTCTCATTCAAAACTGCTTCAATCCCTTCATATAACTTTTTGAATTATTCAATTCGGACATTCCATTCGAAAGATATCACGAGTTTAAAAATGTAAGTAGTAGTAGAAAAATAAACCCACTGCACCGCAGTGCCGCGGGAAAGGCGGGAGAATATTCTATGAAATAGGTAAACTGCGGTCGCAATTTACGAACCAGGAAGACCTTTAGCGCGGTCAAAAAAAAATTAGAATTAAAATAGGATAATGGATACCTACAGCAGGTAACGCGGTGAGGGGCACCGAAGTGCGGGAATAATTTTGGAGTATACGGAATATATACGCTTTCGCGCCTAAACTACTGAACCGATTTAAATGAAATTTGGTATTTTTATCGCGATAAACTGTAGCCCACGCGGGTGAAACCGCAGGGAACAGCTAGTGCTATATATATTGTTATCAAACGGAATATGGTATATTTTTCAATGAAACAGTCTAAGCGCTAAAGAAGACGGAATTCAAATCCACATTTACAGTAAAAATCTATTTACCTACATTTGTAATAAAACTGTGACTGATCGCTGTCTGTACATCCTATCCTATCCTACTAATATTATAAATGCGAAAGTTTTTGTGTGTGAATGTTTGTTACCACGTATCACCGTAACTACTAAACTGATTTTGATCAAATTTGGAATGGAAATAGCTTATAGCTACTTTTTATCCTGGAAAAAGGTTCCTGCGGGATAACGGGAAGACGCGGGTGAAACCGCGGCTGAAAACTAGTGAAAGATAAATGAGAAAAGCTATTATTGGGGGGTCTTTATCATCAACGCAATAGAACCCAAAACAATGATAAATAGAATTTTTGTCTGTTTGACTGTATGTCTGTTTGTCTGTGCATTTGTGCGCGCTAATTCCAGAAACGACTTAACCGATTAGGGTGCGGTTTTCACTAATGTATGTGTATGTGTGGTAAGTGGTAAGCTTCACTTAATATTTAGTGTTTCTTTTACTTCAATAGTTTTATAAAAAAAAATATCGCGATAAACTGTAGGACACGTGAGTGAAACTGCGGGGTGCAGCTAGTATAAACTAATCAGACTGTTCTATGAGTTTTTTGGTTACGTCATTCACGTAAAATGCATTTTTGACTAGTTGCTATGTTGCTAGGCAAGTTGTTGTTTATAGTTTTACTCTGTAAAAAAGGTTGATCAACGTTGGAAAATTATTGATGGAAATCAGCAGATACAATCGTGCACCACTACGCCAGCTGAGGCCAGCAACAGCCTTGCCACAGAGTACCTTTGTATAACCGGAAAAGCCCTGCTAGCTGGCTGACACCACAAATCTAATTTTCGGAGGATCAAGGACGTTGTTCTACAACTGCCCTAGCTGAAAGTGTATTCAAATACCTTTGAACTACACAATATGATAACATATAATTTTCCTACGCTTATTTACTTCGTATATGATACACCTTGAAATAAACGAAATTCTATTCTACTAATATAATAAATGCAAAAAATTGTGTGTGTGTATGTTAAATGTTTGTTACCACGTATCAACGTAACTACTAAACCAAATGAACCAATTGTGGAAATAGATTTGAAATAAGCATGTCTCTCGAAACTTCGAGACTTCCAAAAAACAACGGAGGAAATAAAAGGAATTGAACTTCTGACCATAGGGCAACATGAAAATGATGTTTACACTACATATAAATGCGACAGGCCAGCCAGCCGATTTGGAAACTAACCGTTTTTCAAAGTTATGTTTGTTTTTTAGTAGTGTTTAGTAGACATAAATCCGTGTTTTTCGTATGACCAGGTTGGGATACAAATTAGAATATACTTTAATTATAGCTTTGTTGCAGATATGTAAACGAAAAGCGACAACACCATGCCACAACCACGTCAAAAGCATTTTGTATAAAAACAATGTTCTGACCAATAACATGGCATATGGCCAACACAATGAGTCTGTGGCCAGAACATAGTTCATGGAAAAAATGAAAAAAACTGTGCGACCAGCAGGACTTTATATTGACGAAGAATTGTGAATTATTGAATATTTAAGAATGTGTAAATAAAAAGACTATTGGTGATTGACTGTTTTTTATTTTGATACTATGTACATGTATAATAAATAATCCTGATTGTTTCATAATAAAGTATTACAATAGCCAATGTCTTTATTGGTAGGAGAGTAGAGAGTATAGGTAATAAAGGGTATAGGCCATCTCCATTCTAAATTTCATCCAAATCAAAGAAAATTACCAAAAATCTGAGGCAGGGATCGAACTCGGAACCTCGTTATCAGTAAAGAACTACTGAGAGGTTTGACCACTGGTCTAACCTATACAGTAAACGAAAGAACGAAATTAGCAAATGGTTTCGTGTACAACAAAACCATTTTCTATGTGTGCGTGAATAGTTGCTTAGCTGCCATTCACCACTACCGCCGCGATATTGTTTGGCACAAATAAAAGTGTTTTGAAAACTAAAACACATCTGAAATATTGTTTGATACATAAAACATATTACGCCATTACCGGTAAACATAATTATTATTAAAATAATATGCACCTGTTCATTCATAATAAAATAAGATGCGTTAATTAGAAACAACGCCATCTATTGACGCTGGGCTGCTAGGCGGACCGCAAGCAACCACCTTAGATGCGTTCTAATGGCATACTTTATGTCTACGTGTGCGTGTGTAAGTACGTAAATTTGTGACACCAGCAGTAAGAGAAGCGTTACGAGTAATTTATTAGTTTATTAAATGAAGATTTGGGTAATTTACAATTGAGTAACGCTATAGAACGCGCGCTTTAGTGTTTGGTTCGAATAAGATTATTATTTTCGACGTAAAAAAATAATTTAGGTAAAAAATGACATCAGCGCCATCTCTTGACAACATAGCGTGATGAGCTCTGGGATCATCCACCTTAAACTGAAAGATTTACCTACGTTGATTTAGGGGAAGGAAAATACTAAGCAAAGTTTTATTAAATTCTGGAGAATATACACGAAGCTTATTTATGGTAAGATTCTGTTTTTTCCATAACGTGAGGAATAATAAGAACATAAAACAAATAGTAGGAAAATGTAATACAATCATTTTCATAAATGAATCATTTTGTATTTACAATAGTAAAGTACCTAATTGAAATACAACGAATGAATTGACGTTTCGTATTCGAAACGTCAATTCATGTAAAAGTCCATAGCTAACTTAAAAATGTGGCGTACTTTGCGAGAGGCCTCAGTGGCGTACCTTGGGAGAACCCTATGTCCAGTAGTGGACTGAAACAGGTTGATGATGATTTTATTTTCTTGCTTCCTCCGCAGTTTTAACACTCGCTAAAGAACAAATAGTTCTGCATTTTGAAATAAAATTCAAATTAGATTTTTTTATTTAACTGTTAGCTGCTGGGAAGAGATTGGTATGAGGAGTTGCTCTCTCTCTGCCCATCTCAAATCATGCAGTCAAAATCTAAAACAACCCCGATATAAAAACTATTCACCCAAAAGTTTTAAACTAACAGTCGTTTAGCGTTTTGGCGTGTTATTTTTCGTTTATGCCCGCCATTTGGCGTGCGAAGATATTAAGTTGTCGCATCAGCTCTGAGTTACTGCATCAGTGGTGACATGCAACGCGACGGTAGCTCATCGCTTTATTAGCCCATCGCCCGGGAGACACGCTGCGGGCGCGAAACTGCAGTTTTATTTGTTTTGTATTTTAGGTGTAGCTGCGAATGCTAAAGGTGAAATCTTTCGTTAAAAGTTTTGAAGACTACATTATTGACTGTTTTTTTTTTACTTTTTACAGGGTAGCTTTTGACCACAAGTCGCCTGATGTTCAGCGACGAGGTGGTCAAAACCACGCTACACCTGGACAGAAAAATAACTGTCAAGGGGAGGTTACAGGAATTTGAAATTAAAGGTCAAAAAGAGTTTTAAGATCTCATATCTCAAGTTGCCGAGTGCAGTATTTGTATATTTGTATTTCTTTATTGTGATAAGAACGGCATGCCATTTATACTCATTACACAAAATTTACTGAATAACAAGATGTCATAAAATATTCACATAAATAAAAATATTAGTTATCATAAGAATAATAAACAATATAAGGGAAAAATTACAGCTAAAACTGTTTTCCAACGAAATAAACCGCACTTTATTATTTAGCTATTCAAATTGATAAGTTTAGATTTACAACAAAACAAATATATACAATTGAATAAAAAATTAAACTAAATACTAAAGCTAAACTATCTATATAAAACTAAACATCTACAAATAAAAAACCTGATTTAGGTCGCTGCCTGCAGGTAGAGTGCCCAAGAGACTGGCGACATTAACTCTTTGAATGGCTAGGCTGATTCGTTGACCGAGGTAAGCGCCAGCCCTTTGGTCACCCGTAGCGTCAACGAGGCGCTTGGAGAGCTCTTTAAAAAGCATAAGAGCGGCAGGACCCCACGGACCAAGAGTTTCAACCCCAATAGTTTTCCAACTATCAACAATTAAATCAATATCAGTGTTGGTATCCAGGAGTGCATTGAGATGGTGCAAGAATCGACAAAGATTCCTTCCATACATATTTTTTAATTTGTTCTTCTCTACGGACTAAAATCGGTAGTGGGTAAGAGTTATTACAAATCGTTGTATTCGAATTCGAACAAAGTTTTCGAGTTACGTTTTGCATTTAGGCAGTACGAGTTGCCACTTTGACAAGTTAGCGGTAGTTAACTTTGACGTTTACCAACACTTTTATAGTTTTCAGAACTTATTCTGGGGTTACTGCTTAAGTATAGGAAGGTACTCTAAGGATACAGGCCAAGGTTCTGTCTAATAGAGACATATCTATGAATAAAAACCATAACAGCAAAGTTTATGTCAGTCATGGTACATAAAGCCGTCTACCATAGACAAATTATAGCGTGGGAGCGCCTGATGTCTCATCGCTCAGGGAAATCAACAACGATACTTCACGGGATAGGCCAACAAAATCAATAGAAAAATACTCGCAGATTAATGTAGCACCGGAAGTATGGGATTTCCCCCACTATGTGTACTGTGGGCTGGCTGATACAAACCTTCGTGGGTAGGTAAATCAAATACGGTGCTAATTAGGGTTGCCAATTTAGTAGCAAATAGTTTTAGTCAGATTATAAATTCTAGATAAAAAGAGTAAATAACACGCATTTACATCATCATCATCATCATCATCATCAGCCTTTACGTTACCACTGCCAGGACTCTAGCCTTCTCTCAGGGAGAGAGTATGGGCCGTTATCTACCACGCTGGCCCAGTGCGGATTGGTAGATGTCACATGCTCTTGAATGCTGTGGTTGTTAGACACGGTATTTTCCTTCACCGTTTTGAGCGATGGTACATTTGCACATAGCTTAGTCGTAGGTGCAGGGCCAAGAGGACTCGAATTCGGTGTCGGCGCTTTGTACCTAAGGCGCACGCATTTCCGTTCGCGCCTTACCATTTACCATCCTTCCAATCTGCGATTCTTATTTATACTTATGGACCATTTTCCATTTTGCTCGGTCCTCGTCAATCTTTTTGATCTCTTGTTGGGACGTCAATCCTTTCTTTGAATTGGTCCATGTCCTTCTTGGTCTATCTCTCTAACCTTCTACCTTCCTTGTAAGATGTTTTTTTTATATCCTCGTCATGTCATACCAAGTGGCCAATCATCTTTCCTCTTCCTATCTCTATTGTTGTCAAGAACGGTCCCTGTTTTTACATTAGATACGATTTACAATGTTTTCAAACGATAATCGGTACCACCCGATACACGTATGCAGAATGCCTTATTCAAGACCGCCGTGGATGTCCTTTGAGCTCAATTGGGCGTGACTTGACGTGTTTCACGCACACACTGATATGATGACAAGTATTGAAAAAGTGTATGTATGTATACACAGTGATATTTCCATGTGTGGCATGACCGTGGACGTTTTTCTTATATCTTTAGATGGTATACAATAGTTTAGGAAGTTTTTCTATTTTGTATAACCATTTTGCAGTTTTATCTTCTTTAGATATTGGAGACACGATGGTCATTGGTCATGCTTAACGTGTTCAATTTTCTTTTTTTTATCTAAAGCCGTACTTTGATGATTCATTTTGAACTCTGCTTTACTAAAATTAAAGGTCGGTGCTAATATTATAAAGAGCTGTTTGTTTCTTAGTTGGAATGCAGGTGGAAACTCATAAAATACTGAACCGATTCCGAAAATTCTTTCACTAATAGAAAGCTATACATTATACCGAGTGATATAATAGGGGGGGCTATGCTTTATTCATTTTTACCCGACGAAAAATTGTGGGTGCATCTCCAATCTAAGCTCAGTATTTCGTTGTCATTTGTTCAGTCTCTGAAAATCGTGCAAAACCTCACCCAAGCAAATAGCGATTTTGTAAAACAAACATGGTGATTCAGTGGATTATTTTGTAACGCTGACAATAAAAACTGAATCATACATTATGCGGCACGGATGATCCATTGCTGCCAGGGCCGGATTAACCCTTCCAGGGCCCTTAGGTGATACAGTTCTCGGGGGCCCTTTACGTTACCCATTTCTTACTTCTTAAAATATATTTTTTCTATCACTATGCAATTATATTCATAATGAAAACAAAAGTAATTATGAGTATTTTTTGAAAAGATACAAATCCTACTATTAATGCGAAAGTTTGTGGTGCGTGCGTGAATGTTTGTTACCACGTATCATCGTAACTACCAAACCGATTTTGATGAAATTTGGAATGAAGATACATAGCTTATATCCTGGATTGACACTTAGGTTACATTTTATCCCGGAAAAGGTTCCTGCGGGATAACAGGAAGACGCGAATGTAACCGCGGGGCGCAACTAATTTTCAAATAAAATTTACGTTCAATAATCTTTTTTGTCTTGGTGCGTGCACGGGGCCCCATAGTTGATCTGGGGGCCTAGGCGGTTGCCTACTCTGCCTAATGGTTAATCCGGCCCTGATTGCTGCACACACACACAGACACGAGGCTCGCACACACACATGCACGGGCCGCTGGATCTGCTGACGTGTAGACACGGGGTATGTTCCGTTTGATCGATACGCGTACAGAGCGCGCCCTCTGCTCGATAATCACGATACATTGATAACAGAAGGTGACAACGGTATGCCTGATTAGGGGAAAGTGAAAAGGAGGTCACCGAAAGCTTACTTGTACAGATGAGTCTTAAGGGTCTTACTCAAGTCAATGATATTTGCACATTGACCTTTATCTCTCGTTATGGCGCTCCGTGAAACAAGTTGGAATGTAGGTACAAACGCCGTCTTCAGCCGATTAGACGTATTATTTTTTCATTTGCAAATCATTTAAGGAATAAATAGGATTATTTTTCTTTTCGTATAAGTTTAATGTGTATAAGATTATAAGAACAGTTCTCTCAATTTTTTACAAGTCACAGGCGCTACTTGATTTTTATGACTTTTGATATAAAACATACGAACATGTTTTATATCGACTATATTTTTCTCTAAGTCAGTATATAAGTATGTATATCGTTGTCTAAACTTGTTTAGTACAGTCAACGACAAAACTAGCGGAACAATCACACTTTTTTCTATTATCCTCATCATCTTAGACACCAATTTTTGACCTCATCATCATCTAAAATCAGGTGTTTTATGTTGTGGTCAAAATGATACCATTTAAAATGTAAAAAAAAAACAATATAGTTACTGATTTGAAACACATTTGGAAAATCGAGAACGATCAGCTACTTTTGCCGCTGACTGTACCCATAACACAAGTTTCGAGCTTAATAAATTATTAACAAATAGGTAAAAGGATTCTTCTATTATAATAGTCATCATGGTACAGCGGTTTTTTGTGTTTTGACCGAGCATATCCTCGCAGCTGTTGAACGATGGCTACAGACCGTTCATACACAAACGGGATCCAGAAATACCGCTGTGCCGTAAATATGTAATTTACAATATTTTTCGATAGGACAATGCGGCAGATGGGAACTGCTATGCAAATGTAGCTGATATTGGGCTCCATCACGAACTATTATGTACAGCGGAGGCGAAACGTCTTTAGTGTTCGGTAGGAATTTTAAGAAATATAGAGGGTTAGTGTAAAGGAGTGTAAATTAGTGTAAGAAACTGGCAAATTAGCGTGTAATTGTGTGTAAATGTACATAGGTGACCGTGATCGCTTACCATCAGGCGGGCCGTCTAATTGTTCCCCACTCTATTATATAAGAAATAAAAAAGAATTTACTCGTAAAAAGTTATAAAAAAATTTATAAAATAACTATAGATCTGTCAAACTTAGTTCAGTTTAAAAAAAAAACACAATAGAATCGACACCAAGAGTAAAAGAAAATTTAAAAGAAAACTATATACATGTATATATAGTACATTTTGTAAGACTTAACACCTGAATTGAAATATAAAATAAAAGAAAAAAAAGGAAAGAAAGAAAGAAAAAACAAACAAACCAACACTGAAAGAATTTTTCAACATACTTTTATGCCAATCCTACTAATATTATAAATGCGAAAGTTTGTGTGTGTGTGTGAATGTTTGTTACCACGTATCTCCGTAAATACTAAACCGATTTTGATGAAATTTGGAATGGTGATACCCGCGATTAACACATAGGGTACTGTTTGTATCCCGGAAAAAGGTTCCTGCGGGATAACGGGAAGACGAGGGTGCAACCGCGGGGCGCAACTAGGAAATAAATATTTGATTTGATTTATAGCGTTATCTATCCATGAGGTACCCCTCTGTCGCCTGCATAGTGAGGTTGTGGAATTAAGGGCCTTAATGAATAATGATTATGTAGATGCCACTCTATCCCCGGCTGTCGCGGCGGGCTAAAGCAGCCATAATCTAGGCACAATACGACGCTTCCTTAGCATTAACTTAGCACTAAATTACAAGCTTTGTGGCTGCCTCGCTTACTAGTCACGAATTTAGGTCAGGATAGATTTGAACGTATCTGCTGTTGTATTGTTGTTAGCTTTGAATTAGCAATTAGTCAGCGGGCTGGTCGTATAAACCGCAGAACCGACAACCGTTGCGGTAGACGTGTTGTTGAGTGGAGACCGCGACTTAGCAAACGCAGTGCAGGACGCCCTGGGACTAGGTGTAGCGACGACTCGCGCCGAGTGGCTGCCGGGAGTTGAATGAGAAGAGCCCAAGACCGTTCTCCTCAGAGAGAACGTGAGGTTTAGTTCTCCTTGGGAGAGGTCTATGTCCAGCAGTAAACTGTCACAGACTGATGATGATGATGATGATGATGTAATAGCCTGTAGGTACATTGTGTCATCATTATCAGCCTTTCACGTTCCAACTGCTGAGACTCTGGCCTTCTTTCAGAGAGAGTATGGGCTGTAATCTACCACGCTGGCTCAGTGCGGGTTGGTAGATGTCGCATACCCTTGAATGTTGCAGTTTTTGGGCATGCCGGTTTCTTCGCGATGTTTTCCTTCACCGTTTTGAGCGATGGCAAATCCGCACATAACTTATTAAGTCATAGGTGCGGGGCCGAGAGGATTCGAACTCGGTGTCGGCGTCTTGTAAGTAGCACGCCTACCCGTTGGGCCACCATCGCTCATACATTGTGTAGTGTGTAGTGATTAGTAGGCAATGATTAGTTCCTTTGAAAGATTTTTGTAAAAACATATTATACAAACACGAGGCTTGGTTTGACATATATACTAAACACATTGTTCAGACGTGTTTAGTGAGTATTTAGCTGAAGTGAAGGGCGAACCGGGGTAACAGAAGGGAGCTACTAAACACTGTACTTAATTCGGTAAGCACTAAACACTTACACTAAACGCGAACGGTCCGAAAGTGTATATATATCTCTGAGTACGATATGTTTTTAATGAAGGGTAATTTAATTTAGATAAAAGTTTAATTATTGAGTTTATGATATATTTTTATAGGTTTTTGATAACTATGGTTTAATTATAACATTTTAACTATCTGCGTGATGTAATTAATGTCTCTTACATAATATATTCTGCGAGCATCTCAATTAGTCAATCAAGATAAATGATAATTATAACGGGATAATTACCATGTATTTGTTTTTGTTTGAGTTCTCGATATTTCGGCACTGTTCCAGATTCTCGTGATCATGGCGCTTGCAACAGTGCCGAAATATCGAGAACTCAAACATGGTAATTATCCCGTTATAAAATCTAATTCTAATGTTTTTGACCATGGTAGTTTAAAACAGTATAATATATGATTAGTTCATTATTTGTCTGAAAACCAAGCCTTTCTGAGAAATCATCATAATTATCCTCAAGTGCAACTGCCGGGACTCTTTATTGCCGAGTATTTCGCTACTACTAATTCCGAAGTGTTTTTGGGCAGTAATTCCCTAGCGTTAGGCACAAATTCCTTAGTATTTGAGCACTAATTCCCTAGCGTTAGGCAAAATTCCCTAGTATTTGAGCACTAATTCCCGAGCGTTAGGCACTAATTCCCAAGTATTTGTGCACTAATTCCCGAGTGTTTCCACTAACTGCCAAGTGTTCTCCCCAGGACTCACCTCGCTGCCGTCTTGCTGCGCGTTACACTTGCTGATGTTGAGGGTTCCGGATATGAAGTCGTTCTGCACGTCTACTATCAGGAAGGCGCTCACTGGACGCACGATCTGTAACAATGTTACGTGTTAGGTGGGACAGGACAGTAACACTACTGGGAGCGAGAGGGCTTGCCTCGTTGTTACGCTAACTGATCAACTACACTGAGGAAAAAAATTCTGACTTTCAATAGTTAATAGTTATTTATTCAATAGGATAGGTACATTGTGATCACTTTAAAACGTCAAACTTAAAATTAGCAACGCCTGTTCCAACCTCCTTACACCGGCAAAAGAACAGGTAAGAAACGCCCGGCAGGTAATTTTTTTGGCGCGATCACATTGACAATTTTATTCTTATTACTAATTGATTGAATTGGAGCAAGTTCACTAAAATCCCAAGCTTTTTTTTTTGTCATCTAATAGTCCGATATTTTTAATTTACCTTTACTAATAAGATTTCTCTTGTTTGGTTGTACACATTGGGATATGGGAACATGAATATTAACGCGTTGCGGGATCACAACCAAAGCAGACCAGACCCCACAAGCAGCACCCGTTCACGAGTTGACGCATGTGCCAGCCATCGCTCTCCTCGACCATATTAAAGGGAATCTTTTCTCCTTAAATTGTACTTATAGAAAACATCCCCGAGTTCCACGAGTATTGTGATGATAATCCTATAGAAATCACCACGCGGGCAAAACTGTGGGGTAGTAATTCATATTCCCATTGATGCACAATATTCCTATACCTACAATATTATGTACTTGTGTATAAGTGACCAGTCATTGTGGCTGTCGGAAAACATACAATACAGCTACTTACTTGAATATACCTACTTCATTGTTTTCTTAGAATCTACCTACTTCATCACCATTAAAATCATGAATTGCATGCATAGAATATCATGTAATTAAACAAGATTAAATAAAAATAACCTTTTTTGTGAATTATTTTTTATTTTGTTAAGATTTTTTTCATGAAATAGTTTGTCTTTCAAGGACTGCCCGGCCTGTCTGATGGTAATCAGTCACTGTTGCCTTTGGATATTTGAGTTTTCTTTTTTTTATTTGTTTTTTTAAGAGTGTTGCCGAACCTAAAGCACTCTTTTAACAACAAAAAAATGTATGTTAAAGTAGTAAACCTATAGTAAAGACTTTGTACCCTTTAATTTTAAGACTTAGCTTTAGTTGACCCCACAATGACACGAACATATAATTCATATATATTGCTCCCCCAAATACAGTAAAGTAAACCTTTGCGTAATTACACGCAATTTCAGTAGCGGCTAATTACGCAAATAATGTTTTTTGTCGATGCAAATGATTCGGACCCATGTCCGAGGGCAAACTGTATAAAAACATACAAAAAAAAAAACCTATAGTAAAGGAGAACAAGTTTTTTGTTGCAACAACAACAATTTCAAAGCTAAAAATGTTGAGTCAGCCTAAAACAATACTAGTAGATATTTGTCTAATGAAATTTCATATGAAATTGCAACTTACCACTTTAATCCAATGATTCCAGCAGAATGTAAACTCTTCCTTGTCAATAAACCCGTCGTCGTTCTTATCGAAGACCTGGAAGATGTGCCGCGCCCTTTCCTCCGGTAACGGGTAGATGTGCCCCTTCTCGTTGCGGAACAGGGCTTTGCAGATCAAGCGGAACTCGTCTATGTTTAACTTGCCATCTCTGAAACGACGGACTGTTTCAGACACATGTATTACTAGCCGTTGCCCACGGTTTCACCCGCATGGGCTACAGTTTATCGTGATAAAAAGTATTCTATGTCGTTCCTGAGGGTTCAAACTATCTCTGTACCAAATTTCATTTAAATCGGTTCAGTAGTTTAGGCATGAAAGTGAGACAGAGAGTTACTTCCGCATTTATTATATTAGTTGGGATAGAAATTGAGCCCTCAAATTAACGAAAACTCACACAACAAAAATTTCCAATAAAATCTTGATGAATTTTGGTATGAAGACAGTTTAAGCCCTGGGGAATGACAGAACACTTTTCATAGTGACAATATGTAGTCAATGCTGGTGAAACCGGTGAACAGCTAGTATTTAATATAAAGTTAGCTGAATGTTTCCTTAAAGTTACCTAAAAAAATTTGCATCCTATTTTATTTAATCAAATAAAATTATATTTATTTCTCTAACATGGTACAGTCAACGACGAAAGTCGCTGAACAATCACTCTTTTTTTTTATCATCCTCATCATCTTAGACACTAATTTTTTACCTCAACATCACCTAAAATCAGATGTGTATGTTATGGTCAAAATGATACCTTGTAAAATGTAAAAAAATCAATAATAATTACTGATTGGAAAACACATTTGGAAAATCGAGAACGATCAGCTACTTTTGTCGCTGACTGTACCTAGACTACCTAGTTTATTTGTGTTAGAGTGAACGGAGAAGGTGTCACAGTAGAGCACTGGTTCTCACCCTAATACAAATAATCTATAATCTGTACGACTCTACATTCACTAAACATGTTTAAAACCAGATTAACTTAGTGATTTAATTTTATTAGAATTAAGGAGCAGAGGGCAAGGTCAACTTCATTCAAGGCCTGTGAATAAGCAGTTGATAAATTACACTGAAATATCATAAAAGAAAAAGTTACACAAAAATAAAACAATGGAAAATTAATCTGGAACGCAACTTCTAATAACTCTTGTTTATTTTACGACTGTAAGTTAAACGTTAGTGGTATCAACTGAAAATATATTAGTGATGATTATTCACTATGTAATCAGGAAGTTTTAGGCGCTCCTTCGTTGATACATACCCATCCTTGTCGAAAGTCTCGTAGCACGCGTCCATTTCGGAAAAAGATGTATCGTCCACCGGCGATCCGTTGGCCTCCTCCGACATCGTAGGTTGGAATGAAATGACTCGCGAGACCGCGCGGCACTTGCTTATAAACGAATTCAGCACCATGGTACCGGAATATAGCCTTACATAACCAACAACGACCAAAACAAACTTTCTTTACATAGGTGAACTTTTAAACTTTCACGCTTTGATACTTTTAGTTAGTCAGTGAACTTTTAAGAGATATTTGTCAAGTTTATAACACTTTTTATTCATCTTTCCTCTAGAATTGTTGCGAAATTTTATAGAAACAAACATTTTGTTATTTTACGTCAGCGGAACAGCTGTTTGATTTGACTTTGACCAAAGAGTATAAAATAAAGAGATGATTGATTGAATGACGAAGGAAAAAATTAAATTTTGCTTTAATAATAACAAGTGAAGCTAATTAAAGTGGTTTTATAAAATCTATATTTTTTTCGATAAAACGTAACAATATTGAAAAACTATGTGAAAAATGATCACAAGCTTTTTGCAGTTCTTTTTGTAAATACTCGGTTAAAAAGTTAAAACATTTTGCTGTCTTGACAAAGCTGACCAAGCCCGTTCCTTGTTTCTGTTTCACTGTCTGTGTCTCTGTAATCAACATCTGTGGCTCTGTTCCCTTTCTCCTTTGCTCTGTGGAGTAGAGAACACTTCCTTCAGTTCCTTCACCAGTGGTCTCGAACCTACCGATTTTTCGGTATTTCTACCGATATGAGCTCTGTTCTACCGAAATACCGAAATGCAACCATTTTTCCACGATTTCCGAGAATACATTGAAATTCTCCCGATTTTTCTACCGATTTTGGCGATTTAACATTTATAAATTGGCAACCCTTTTCATTTATGTTTAATTTAGACTAATCTATACTATTAATATATCTATACTTAATATTATAAAGCTGCAGAGTTTGTTTGTTTGAACGCGCTAATCTCAGGAACTACTGATCCGATTTGAAAAATTATTTCAGTGTTAGATAGCCCATTTATCGAGGAAGGCTATAGGCTAAATTTTATTTCCAAAAAAATTAGGGATCCGTATGAAAATTGCTATTTTGCAACCCAAAGTGTGAAATCGAAAACCTATTTTTGCGTGCGCTGCAAAAACTATTGACACTAGAACAAAATAATGTATTACGGGTTTGTAGGTCTCATTAAGGTCTACAAAAAAGTCCGCGAGAGCATATGTCTAACTAGAAAAGACTCTTTATTTGTATCTTTATATAAAAAAATTACTTAAAAAAAAGTACAAATATTAAGCCTGTAAGTTGATACTAAATAAATAAAATAGTTTGTAGTATGTATGTAATGTACCTAATGTAGAAATAAATAAACGAATTTGATTCTATATTGTTTTTTTATATACTACCGATTTTTGGTACAAATATACCGATTTTGGAGGGCAACTCTACCGATTTCGCACTTTGACGTTCGAGACCACTGTCCTTCACTCACTTTTAGCTGTCACTGTCAAACGTCAGCGTCAAAAAATTCATATCTCTCTCATTTTTGTATCAAATTACACCTCAATAAGCTTTTTTGTAGCGTCGCTATGGCGATATATATCATTTAAAAACACCGGACACTTTGTAGCTTTGTATTCATAGTAAGTACTTTACTACTTACCTTTCGGCTTTCGCTGCATGTATAGGTTAGGTTACCGTAGTTGTTTGTTGTGCACTTGTGCAGTATCCTCGCGCAGTTTTCATACTTACAATGACAGAGTTGGTGGAGAAAGTGCACGGTTTACACCACACCGGTTTGACCATGCACCAGCGGTTCACAATGCTCGCTCAAGCGTCGGTCGGCCGGCGCGGGAAACGTAATCCTTTCTTCGCTAGAACACGGAGCCAAACAACGAACCCGGCTTTCATAGAAGCTCTCGCCCATCACTTAGAAAATCAAATTCAAAGAGTAAGTTTCATATTTAGCTATGTTATAATATATTTATCTGAAAATGTACACTGTATAGCCTGAGAAAATAATTGTTTGGAGGTAAACATTGTGGGAGACATACCCGCTTGTTAAATCGACTAGTATTCTGAATTTTAAATTTGAATAGTTCTCATTGATGACAAAGTTATGATGATGATTCCTTCCAACACAACAGATGCTTAAATATCAGCCAAGTAAACCTGTGCGGTTTAGAACTTAAACAGCAAAGTCCTGTAATTTGTATGTTAGAGCTCAAATCTACTATTAACTTGCGCTTTCGAAGAAAAAAATTGCAGTGAAACCATAGCTTTGTGGTATTTGCTAGTGCTTACCTAGCCAACTGTAACTATCAAGTTAAGAATCTGTTGCCAAGGCATAATCAAGCAACTTCACACTAATTCGCTTTTCAAAAACTCAAAACTCAAAACTTTTTTATTTAATAGGATACATTGTGATCACTTTAAAACGTCAACTTAAAACTAGCTACGCCTGTTCCAACCTCCTTACGCCGGCAAAAGAACAGGCAAGAAACGCCCGGCAGGTAATTTTTTTGGCGCGATCACATTGACAATTTTATTCTTATTACTAACTAGCTGGTGCCCGCAGCTTCGCCCGCGTGGATGTCGGTTATCGCGACCAAAAGTAATCAAGAAATTTTGATCCAGTTCCCGCAACCCATGAGAACCTATTCTAGGAATAAAAAGTATCCTATATATTATTCCGTCCTATTATCTATTCCTGTACCAAATTTCAGCCAGATGAATTTCTGAAGTTATCCCGAAGAAGATATAAAAAAATTGAGCTTTATAGTTTAACGAATTTAGGGTACTAATTTATACACCTGCACTTCCTGTTATCTGCCCAAGTAACCACAAACCAAACTCTATATTCGCAGGATGTTCTTCCCTGTACTATTATATAGGGGGCATGCACAGAAAAACTTTCAGCTTTTACATTAAAAAACGAAGGTCTGGCTGTCGTAGGCTCTAGGTCTATATATCCACACCATTAATACTTTTTCTACTACATATCGAAACTATTTCATAAAAAAAAAACAAATCTATGCAAACTCTTTGCTTCCCAAGTTCCCACGTGTCCAAATCTTTAGGCTAAGCGTATATTGAGACGCAATCGATTCAGTGCGGGGCAGCGCTGATTTTTTGTAATATATATGCATAAGCAAAGATCAGCATACGATGTTTCTTTTTTCTTTTTGCGGCAACAATTCGCCGCCCTAGTTCTTGAATGGCCAACGGACCAAATTTACCAAAATATATATTTTTATATCAAACTATAGCGACCTTGATTACGCGCTATATAATATTTTCATTTTTTATTTTTTTTGGATGTAACATGCACTAATTATCAAAAATAAAATGTCCAAACTCCCATATAAAATTTGTTTTGAGTGCTTGTTTAGCCTAACTCCATATTTAGCTCAAATGAACGCATCCAAATATCAGTCTCCGTTCTTGTTTGCTCAATCTCCATCGACCGACCAATCACGGACAAGCTTTCCAAAATGCGAATGGCGCGATTCCGCCATTTTGTACTCAAATAAATGCTGCTAACATGAAAACTACAACAATATTAATCTATTTCGTTCTTCAAAATTGTCATTTGAAGAACATACATTGACAGAATTGGATTCCGAAAGGTATATATGCATTTTATTGATATTATTTTGTTTTAATGTTCGAAGTTTCTTGTGTCTGTCACGTACAGGCTGATAGTTTTTTTACCTGACTATAAGGAAGAGTTATGTTTTTCGCGCGTATCTTGTATGTAGTATGTATGTAATTTTATTTATTACCTCATATCTTCTAAACTACTAGATGGATTTAAATAAAAAAAAACCAAAGGAAACAGTAACTGTGAAACAAGAACATTAATTGAAATGATTGCACCCGAATTAGTCCTAATATTTAACAAATGTATTGACGACGGCGTGTTTCCTGATCTGATGAAACATAGTAAGATAACACCCTTGTTTAAATCGGGTACAACGACTGACCCTACTAACTTTAGACCAATATCAGTATTACCAACATTTAGTAAAATATTCGAAAAACTTATTCTAAATCAATTGCAAAGACATTTCTCAGCAAACAAATTACTTAATCAAAAACAGTTTGGCTTTACGCGTGGTCGCTCTACTACTGATGCTGGTGTTGAGTTATTAACTCACATCTATGATGCCTGGGAGGAGTCACGGGACGCTCTAGGCGTGTTCTGTGACTTGTCCAAGGCATTTGATTGTGTTCACCACGAGACACTGATCAGGAAGCTCCGGCACTATGGTATTCGAGGTGTTCCTCTGGACCTTGTAACCTCATACCTTAGTGATAGGATTCAGAGAGTTGACGTGAACGGGAAGCGATCCTCGGGGTCAGTAGTCACAATGGGAGTTCCGCAGGGTTCAATACTCGGACCTTTTCTGTTTTTAGTTTACATCAATGATTTGCCCAGCCTTGTTAGTGACAATCACGAAATAGTATTGTTTGCTGATGATACGTCGCTTTTATTTAAGTTAAAGCGACAACATAACATTTCTGACGACGTGAACAATGCTCTCTCCAAAGTTACAGACTGGTTTGATGCGAACAATTTGATGTTAAATGGAAAAAAGACAAAATGCTTGAGATTTGTGCTGCCCAATGTTAAAGAAGTACCAACAAATGTAAAAATTAAGGACGAAGAATTGGACCTTGTCAAGACTACAGTATTCTTAGGCATAACTTTAGATCACAAATTGCAATGGGGTCCACATATTGTCAGTCTATCGAGCAGACTTAGCTCTGCAGCATATGCTGTAAAGAAGATCCGTCACCTTACTGACGTTGATACAGCCAGACTAGTCTATTTCAGCTATTTTCACAGCATTATGTCCTATGGAATATTGCTGTGGGGAAACGCTGCTGATATTAACACCATATTTGTATTGCAGAAGAGAGCTGTTCGTGCGATTTATAACATGGGCCCCAGAGAATCTTTAAGAATTAAGTTTAAAGAAACCAAAATAATGACAGTTATTTGTCAATATATTTATGAAAATGTAATGTACATACGGAAAAATTTAAATAGCTTCAAAAAGAGAAGTGATTATCACAATTTTAATACTAGAAACAAAGATAAAATTGCTGTACCCACCACTAGGCTCCATAAAGTTAGCAACTCGTTCAAAGGTCAATGTGTACGCTTTTTCAACAAAATCCCAAGTGAAATTCAAGACTTGTCTATAACAAAATTTCAAATTCGTATAAAGAGAAATCTCATTAGTAAAGCTTATTATAAAATATCGGACTATCTAGATGACAAACAAGCTTGGGATTGTAGTTAATCTATCTATCTTTCTTTCTATCTATCTATTCTCCCTATTTCCCCTATTCTAACCATTCTCGGTAAACAGCCAAAACAGTCATGCTCACGAAAGTGACTTTGCTTGCAGCGGCGTCATGTGTCGGGTCGCCCTCTTCCCTCTCATATGGTCGAGGAGAGCGATGGCTGGCACATGCGTCAACTCGTGAACGGGTGCTGCTTGTGGGGTCTGGTCTGCTTTGGTTGTGATCCCGCAACTCGTTAATATTCATGTTCCCATATCCCAATGTGTACAACCAAACAAGAGAAATCTTCTTATTAGTAAAGCTAAATAAAAAATATCGGACTATTAGATGACAAAAAAAAAAAAAGCTTGGGATTTTAGTGAACTTGCTCCAATTCAATCAATTAGTAATAAGAATAAAATTGTCAATGTGATCGCGCCAAAAAAATTACCTGCCGGGCGTTTCTTGCCTGTTCTTTTGCCGGCGTAAGGAGGTTGGAACAGGCGTAGCTAGTTTTAAGTTGACGTTTTAAAGTGATCACAATGTATCCTATTGAATAAACATAATTGAATTTTGAATTTTGAATTTTGAAGAAAACAAATCAAAACAAAATTTTAAAAAATGCTACAAATAAAGCCAAAAAAGGAAAGAAATAATGTCATAAAACGTATTAATGAAAGCCTTTAACCAAAAAAAAAAAAAAAAAAATTAACGTATGGGTAAAACACCTTACCAAAACCAAAAATCTCAAAAAAAACCCAACCCAAAAAAAACCTTAAAACCTTTGAACCTTTGATTAATATGTAGTTGTATTTTTATTTGTTTATCTATACTCCTAACATTCTTCGGAGTTAAGTTTTGTCGTAGATATGTATAGAAAAATTGAACATGCTGTATAGCGTATATGATGGTAGTTTGGACAAACAAGCACTAAACTTACACTTCATTATAGAGCTCTATGTCCATGACATTATGCTCAATCTCCATCTGCATAATTTTGTTTGAGTTATTTTGGCCAATCTCCATCAATAAACGAAAAATAATCAGTATTATAATTATTATTTTCAATTACTAATTTAACATTTATATAAAGACATGCCACCATGTTTCTAATTCATGAAAGATTTTAGTAAATTTCTAATAATGTCATTAACTAACTAAAAAAAACATCTCCTGTAAAATTTGCTCACTGGTCGGTTGGCCATTCAAGAACTAGAGCGGCGAATTACTATTTTTCTAAATTAAGTTAGTGCGTATTGATCAATGCGTAGGATAGTATTTATATCACACGTTCATACATAACACGTATTTTAAAAAAGCATGAAGACATAGAAGCAACGCTATTATAAACTGTAACTAACAATAACTCATTAATTTCATAATCTAACACTAATACTGAATAAAAATTTTTAGGATGGTAAATAGCCTCCTCCGAAATAGTAAACGTTATCGCGCCAGAAAAAAAAGAGAAAATCACCAGAAAAGTACCTGCCAGTCGTTGCTTGCCTTTTCTTTTGCTGGTGCAAGAAAGTTAGAACAGACGTAGCTAGTTATTAGTTTGTCTTTTTAAAGTGATTAAATGTTGTATAAGTTTAATATTAAACCCAGTTTATTCGTCAACTTGAATACTGTTCTTGATACCAGTTTTTTGTACTTTATTACAGTGTATCTGTGTAATTTACAGCATCGCTCATGGACTATGCCATGCGCTTCCGTCGCCTGCGTCTCAACATACGCTTACTCTTATTGTAGCCCGCAACATCAACGTCAATACCAAGTAGTTCTAAGTAAATAAGGTATAATAAGATCATGTCTGCTACACATGTAACGATGTATCGTTACAAATTTAAACGTCTTGGGTTTGATTAGAGCATATAGTGTAATCACTAACTTAGGATTAAATAGATAGCCCTATATTATTTTATTACAGTGTGTTGATTTTTGATTTCGAAGATCACTAATCACAATCATCTTTTGATTTTCGTTTTTATAGCTTTGTATAAAATGTTCTAATATTTTTCTTCTTTCAATTTTCGTGCGGACGCGTCTTACAAAGAGGTCCTTTTTGTTTGCCCGTGTCCGACGTCAGTTTTATTGCAGCAAAACACACGCTACCATCAAAACTATGCAAATACGGTCAAGTCGATCAACAATGATTTATCGAACAGAAAATGTTACTGCCGTCGCTCATCTGCGCAAACCAGAAATTCTACAACGATTTTTCAGGCACACTTTCGATATAACCGGAGATCGGTTAACAATTAGAACAGATACATCGCTACGATAAATTGTTACGTGTGTATCCACACCAATAATTGTCATGCCAATAATATTCTTCCTGACATGTAAACAATTCAACAGAATGATGCCTAGCAACCATGTAAAAGATTTCGAAAAATTTCGTTATATTAGATTTTCCCACGGAACCCATGCATTATTCCGGGATAAAAGTAGCCTATATTACTCTCCGGCGCATAAACTATCTTTATGCAAAGTAATACCCTGATTCGTTGTTTTGTTAGGCCGTGAAAGCCGAACAAACCAACAGAAAAACACACTTTCGCATTTACATAAATGTGGGGATGGGGATGGTGATAGGGGTAGCTGCGGTTCGCGTTTACACCCATGGTATTCCCTACTATCCCGCAAGAATCTTTTTCCGGGTTAAAAAGGAACCTATATGCTATCCGGGCTACAATAATCTAATCGACTCGACCAAATTTCCGACGTGATGCTTTAAACTGATATAACTTTTTTATTTATGAACCGATTGAAATAAAACAAACACTAAATGTTAAGTGGAGAAAACCACAATATATTAATGAAAACCGCATTCAAATCGGTTAAGCCGTTTCTTAGATTAGCGCGCACAAACAAACAGACAAACAGACAAACAGACAAACAGACATACAGACAAACAGACAAAAATTCTAAAAACCATTGTTTTGGGTTCTATTGCGTTAATAAAGGCCCCCAGTAAAAGTTTTTCTCATTTATCTTTAATGTACAGACAGTGATGAGTTACAGATTTATTATATGTATAGATTGATTGAATTGGAGCAAGTTCACTAAAATCCCAAGCTTTTTTTTTGTCATCTAATCGATATTTTTTATTTAGCTTTACTAATAAGAAGATTTCTCTTGTTTGGTTGTACACATTGGGATATGGGAACATGAATATTAACGAGTTGCGGGATCACAACCAAAGCAGACCAGACTCCACAAGCAGCACCCGTTCACGAGTTGACGCATGTGCCAGCCATCGCTCTCCTCGACCATATGAGAGGGAAGAGGGCGACCCGACACATGACGCCGCTGCAAGCAAAGTCACTTTCGTGAGCATGACTGCTTTGGCTGTTTACCGAAAATGGTTAGAATAGGGGAAATAGGGAGAATAGATAGATAGAAAGAAAGATAGATAGATTAACTACAATCCCAAGCGTGTTTGTCATCTAGATAGTCCGATATTTTATAATAAGCTTTACTAATGAGATTTCTCTTTATACGGACTTGAAATTTTGTTATAGACAAGTCTTGAATTTCACTTGGGATTTTGTTGAAAAAGCGTACACATTGACCTTTGAACGAGTTGCTAACTTAATGGAGCCTAGTAGTGGGTACAGCAATTTTATCTTTGTTTCTAGTATTAAAATTGTGATAATCACTTCTCTTTTTGAAGCTATTTAAATTTTTCCGTATGTACATTACATTTTCATAAATATATTGATTTCTGGTTAGCTACTTCAAAACAAATCTATATGACTACTAGCTACGTCCTGCAGTTTCACCCGCAACTTCCCATTATCGTGCAGGAACCTTATTCCCGGATAAAAAGTAGTCTATGTTTTAATCCAGGGTAAAAACTATATCCAATCCAAATTTCAATCAAATAGTTTTTGCGTGAAAGAGTAACGTACATCCGTACATCCATACTTACAAACTTTCTCGTTTATTAGTAGGAAGCATGTAACTCAAAACAGAAAAAAAGTATGAAATTCTACATTCCAGCCAGTCCTTGGCATTCCACGTCGCAGCAGGGGCAGAGGAAGACTAGGACTCTATAGATCTGGTAGTGAGGGCAGTCTCCGAGGGATGCCTGGCCTTCAGAGGAGGTCCAACAGTTATGGAGACATGAGCCAGTCAAACAAGAACCAGAGGTGGAGACGGTCTAATGGGAATATCAGGTGAGAATACTGTTACTTGTTGTTCCGCACTGCGCTTGCTAATGTTATAAATGCGTGGTAAATGAAGGTAGAAAAAAAAAAAAAAATATTGTAACTAGTAATTTAATTTTTAAAAACGTTTGTTATTAACTTGAAACTACACTATATTGATATTGTAAGTACTTATCCTACATAGGACTATGCTACACACTATGCTTACCGACATTTAATTATTAACTTAGACCTATTGTGTTTCTCTGTAAGTGAATATTATTCTTTTGAGAAATAAATTCTAAAACCGGAAACCGGAATAATACGAGCTCCCCAGAGCCAGTGAAACAAGCATTTGATGCTCCTGCCTCAAGTCTATAGTTATATTGTTTATCACTAATAAACAACTTCTTTGTTAACTGCACTCTATTGTATAGTCGTAAACAATGTGGTCTCTCTCAGCAGTTTCAACGGGTCAATATACAGCGGTGGAGGCAGCGTGAAGTCGCACAGCAGCGGCTACTGGTTGAGGGGGGACGTGCAGCAGGGGAGGGGGCGCGGGGTGCAGCGGGGGCGGGGTCGGGGGCGCGGCCGTGGGGTCAGGTATGTAGGTTGCAAAGCTGGAAACAGCATGCAGGCTATATTGTGTTCCTTAGGTATAAATAGATTTTAGAATTTGGTTTTGAGGCAAGATATGGAACAGACTACCAGAAGACCACCTTCAGTGAATACCTTTAAAAACAGACTGGACAAGTGGTTGCGATAAAAAGTAGCCTATGTCCTTTCTTAGGCTCTAGACTATCTCCGTACCAAATTTCATTTAAACCGGTTCAGGTAGGAGGTGGCGTCACGCTACACCTGGATTGAGAAATCCAATCCAGGAGTAGCGTGGCGCCACCTTCGATCACATCGTCACTTAGCAGCAGGTGACTTGTAGACAAACGCTGTAAGTAGTAAAAAAAACTGACTCAAATAGTCGTCGCCGTTCCTAGTGGCGTTCCAAGAGCTCCCTCTTTCGCTATGTTCACTTCTTCCTGATGATAAAGATGATGATGACAGCAATATACCATCTTCCGAAATTAACAAAGCAACATACTTTTCCAGGGGTCGGACGCACCAGGGGCGTGTGAACCACGTGAACGATACCCAAGGGGGGCGAGCACGCCCCGCCAGGGGCGTCGGCCGGCGAGGGATGCGGCGCAACAACCCTACTGGAGCGGGCGGGTCCCCCAGGGGCTGGGGGAGAGGTTGGGGCTACCAGAGGAGTAGGGGGCGAGGAAGAGGTGAGGACTCCTAGTCGTTAACAGATACGAAATTTTATATGATCACTTTAAAACGTCAAACATAAGACTGACGCCTGTTCCAACCACCATACGCCGGCAAAAGAACTGGCAAGAAATGCCCGGCAGGTAATTGGGCGCGATCACATTAACAATTTTATTCTTACTGCTAATTGTTTGTTACTTCATCACCATCACATCCGTAGCTAAAGTTTTCAGTAAAGGAAAACATTGTGGTGAAACTATAGCTTGGCGGTAGAGCATTTTCAAGTGCTCGTCTGGCTAGCTACCAGCCTCAAGTTAAGAATCTGTCGCCAAACATCTATCGGTGCGTTTTGGCCGCCCCATTCGAGAGCCAGTCATTTCACACATCGTTACTTTACATCAGGTGACTTGTAGTCAAACACTACCATTTAAGTATAAAAGCTCCATAACGTAAAGGAAAATAGCGTAAGAAAACTAACATATCCAAGAATCAATATTCAAAGGCATTAAACATCTAGCAACTCGTACTCAGTCAGAGTGGTAGAAAAACTGAGAGAGTCTTGAGACTTGACTTGATTTCAGTGGCTCATGCTATCTCTGTAAGAGAAACGCCCAGCACTGAGAATGTATGTAATGAATGCCTGACAATGTCTGATGTCAAAATTCCCTTTTCCAGGAGGTATGACTCGAATGCAGACACAGAAACCCGTTCCAACAAAAGAAGAGCTGGATGCTCAGCTCGAGCAGTACATGGCGGGCACGAAGGCAGCCCTCGACAAGGAGCTAGACGACTACATGAGGAGCGCCATGGACTTCGAATAGCATCACCACACCTGGCCCCGCCGAACACCTGCATCCAAAACTGAACGCCCATTTAGAACTGTACGGACTGTTCTAGCCGTCATTAGAGACCAAAATTGCATCAACAGTTTCTTATAGTGTAGAAGGTTTGGTGTGGTACCAGTGAAGTGAATTTTGACTATGGCGTGAGCCGAAAACATTTGGAAGCAAGACTTTAGTGTGGCGTTGCCGATCGGTAGTCGGCTATCGATAGGCTATCGATAGCCAACCAATCGCGACACTATCGATAGTACGATAGTATCGATAACTTATACTTCGCGAGCAGCAATACTATCGATAGTATCGGTAGTACTCGATAGTATCGATAGTATTGCACTTATTTGATAGTATTGCCTCGTTTTAAGCTATTGATAGTACTCGATAGTATCGAGAGTACTCGATAGTACTCGATAGTACGTACTATTGATAGGCCTACCGATAGTATGGCTTGTTCAGATGAAAACGATAGTTCGGCAACACTACTTTAGAGTCCAGGTTTCGTATTTAAGATTAATTTTGCGGGTAGCATTTGTTTTGTTTTTGACTTCTTATTCTTAAGAGTGACAAAGGAGGTCGGGCTATTTTTGTTTAAATCTTGGTCCGAGTGTTGCAAGTAGTTGATTCGGGTTTCAAAAAATGATTTTGATAGATCCTGCCCAATGTTAAATGATATTGTTTTTTAGCGTTTCTTCATCATCATCATCATCATCATCAGCCGGTTTCAGTCCGCTGCTGGACATAGGCCTCTCGTAAAGTAAAAAATAAATGCATACAAATTAATTTATTGCCACTATACATAGTCTTATTAGTTATTAGCTGTTCCCCGCGGTTTCACCCGCGTGCGCTACAGTTTATCGCGATAAACAGTATTCTATGTCCTTCCTCAGGCTTTAGACTATCTCTGTACCAAATTTCAATGAAATCAGTTCAGTAGTTTAGGCGTGAAAGCGAGACAGAAAGACAGACAGGATTACAGAAGGTACATTTGATTTATTTATGGCCACTGAGCCCGATCTTCAATCTTCTTCAAAATTAAAGATAGTAAATAATCACAAAATTTTTAATTTTTTTCAGTTGGTCGTATGATATTAATGCATATATCGATTTTGATCATTATATCTTGACTCTAGTGTCATAAGGTCGGATATAGGCTGCTAAAACATAACCCTTTCATTTAGCTTTGCCGTTCTGCTAACAAAGCCAATACTTAGTTGATTTTTTTTTCTTACACAGTAGCATTTGACCACAAGTCACCTGATGTTAAGTGACGATGTGGTCGAAGATGGCGATACACCACACCTGAATTGGGAACTGGCTCTCAAGTGAGGCTGCCGGATCACACCGATAGATACTTGGCGATAGATTCTTAACTTGAGGGTTGGTTGTGTATATCAGTTGTATTAGTAAAGATATCGCAGTACATATAAACTAACTTACTAACTGAGATGGCGCAACGACCCAAAGTGTTGGCCTCCGATAAAAAAGACGCCACTTTGCTCTGTCCTGCGCCACCTCCTGCCAGTCTTCCACCTGGAGTGAGCGCAAATTCTTCGTGACTTCGTCTTTCCAGCGATATCTGGGACGGCCGACCGGGCGACCGCGAAGTATTATGTACTGCCGATGCCGAGTATATCGGCCGTCCACTGTATGCAGTACATAATATACTTAATTTTAATACATTGTTATTTTGTACCTAGGTTAGTTGTAGATTTTGTAAGCTCTGAGTCAACTCTGTTAAATAAAACTGACGTGCATAAAATGTAAATAAAATTTTGTTAAGTAATACGTGAAGCGAAAGTACATAGTTTTGTATTAAATATTTGGAAATTAACCACTTGTTTTTATTCTATTTATTTATGATATTAAAACGTCAAACATAAATCTATGTACGCCTGTTCCAAAATCCTTACGCGCAAAAGATTTTTTGGGCGCGATCTAGTTTACAATTTTATTCTTATTACTAATGATTGAATTGGAGCAGGTTCACTACAATCCCAAGCTTTTTTCCTTGCAAACTAAAAGACTTCCGCAGAAAAGAGAAATAACTGCGAACAAAAGGTAAGGCACCTAGAGAATGGAGAACATCCTACTAATATTATACTCGTAAACGTGAAAGTTTGTGAGTATGGATGTATGGATGTTTGTTAATCTGTCACGCAAAAACTACTGGACGGAATTGAGTGAAATTTGGAACGGTGATAGCTTATAATATACCTTAGCTAGATGCATAGGCTACTTTTAATCCCGGAAAAGGTTCCTGTGGGATAACGGGAAGACGCGGGGCGGGTAAATTAATTGTTTGTTACCTTCTCACGAAAAAACCGCTGAACCAATCTTGATGAAGTTTGGTGTGGAGGTAGCTCGGACTCTGGAGAAGGACAGGATACATCTTGTTGCAAAAAGGGTAGTCCACGTGAGTGAAACCACGGGGCGTAGCTAGTGAAGAATATATCGTAATGAATATCTTACATCATGTTTTGTTTGGAGTCAAAAATCAAGATGCTGCACGTTTATGCAATAAAGTTGCCATATTCGGCTAACTGAATAACGGTATAAAAGGATCCTTAATAAGTAGGGCGTATCAATAAATCGGCGGGATGAAAGTACGAACAAACCGATGCGGTGGCGGCGGCGTGGGGGCACAACTCGTGTCATCCCACAGTCTAAAGCGGTTGATCTCATTTCCATCGTCATTTCTTGTGTAAGTAAGTAATTCGCGAACGAACTAGGTCGTAAGAGCGCTCCTACAAACGAACTGCGTGAATTAGTTCATATATTTATAGATTCCTAGCTCCTTTCTTCGACAATAATGACTTAGTACGAGAGTGAGGGAGAGCGCGGCACCGCCCAAGCTAGTCGTGTTACTCACTAATAGTCACTACCATCGCTCACTTACTTGTACTTATACTTAGGTATAAAACAAGAAGAAAACTACTATTTAGACACAGAGTGAACACGCTCATTTTAGAATATTTTACAACACTAACATTTCTGTTTTAGAGCAGTACAACGCCATCTAGTAACAGATTAAACTTCCATGGACAGTAGTATGAGAAAATAACAGAAACCTAGCTAATTCAGTAGCAAAGCGAGCGAACGCGTTTTTCTCGAGGTCCGAGTGGACGAATTGAAAGAGCGACCTAGTTCGCGAACTAAATCGCAGCTCCTTAGCACTCCATCGCGAACTACACCGTGCCGCTACCGATCTGATCTGTTCGTAGCTTTAAGCCACTCCTCTCAGCATGACGCCACAAAACAATGTTATTGAGACGTATTTCCCATACATTTTGTATGTACTTACGTCCTTTCATTTCTGGTCTTCCGTGCGTGATGTAAGCACTAAGCTCACGAGGGCCCAGGACCTCCCGTTATGATATGATGCGATAATCTTTGGTGTAAGACAAAACGTTATAAAACACGCATGCTTCGATGTTTATCCTTTAAATCAGGTATGGTGAACCTTTGGGAAGTTTCGGGTTAAAATTTGCGATGTTTATGAAATGGCAGGCCGTACGTAGGTAAGGTAGGCGTAGATGTGAATTATAAAAGTAGGTACGTAAGTAGTATTGGTACTTATACAAAACTGAGTTTTAGGTTTGTTTCTACTTTGTCCTAATAAATAGTTACGCAGTATTAAGTACTATTAGAGCACCTATAGTGCAACTTTTTCAATCGATGGCTACAACATCACCTCCGTTGCTAAGCACCTATCGATGTGTTCCGGCAGCCCCAATTTTTGCCAAATGGGACTTATTGTGGACGACACTATTATGCCAGGATTCTGGGCACGTTGCCAGACATCAAGGATCGTTTGAACTATCTTTAGACCTTCTTCAGTTAGTTCAAACGATGCAACAATATGTGCCTATTTATATAAACGTATATATATACAATTATTTACTTATAATTATAGGGGTTTTTTAGTTTAAATTCTTAAGTTTGATAGGTAGGTAGTTTTAATTGTTAGTTTTATTTTATAGTTAAGTTAACTGTAATGGAGCACCGATGTTTTTAACAGCCGACTGCAAAGCGTTAGGTCGCGGGTTCGATTCCCGCTACAAGACAAATATTTGTGCAATAAAAAAACCCAAGTATTTGTTCTGTGTTGTGGATCCCCGATCCAAGTAGTATCTGATACCCTAGATACCTACAGGGAATCCTAGTTAGGGATCAGAACAGAGTAGGTGTGTGATTGTGTGGGCGTTATTTATTTATTTATTAAAGGTTCATCTATTAAGAAACTTAATATACTCACATCTCGATCAGAGCTCAGCGCAGCTTCAATTAAAATGTAAAAACTTGATTTCTAATTGATTACAATCTCGTTAAGTCAGTCCGTTAAGTCACGACACAACTCAGAACTGGTATTTCCGGTGCGGGAATAGAACCCGCTACCTCTGCCTCTGGTTAAACAACACGGTACCGTAAGCTACGCAAGTTTACAAAATTAGAATTTGCATGACAAAAAGAGTGACAAAGATTATTTCTAAACACATTTTACAAGTTAGTTTTCTGTGGTTTTAGAAAAGAAACGAAACTTTGAAGAATCTTCATTTTTAAAACGCTTTTATTAGCTTTACTTATATTGTAACTAAATAAAGAACTATGTGATTTATAAAGCACAAGTCGACTCTTATAAACTTGTCAAGCAAAATTGGGAAAACCACTATCTTCGAATAAATTAATCTAAGCACTCTATAATAATTATTAATTACTTAATCACACTCATATTATTAATGCGAAAGTTTTTAAGTGTGTTTGTTCCTTCTTCACGCCGCACTGACTAAACGGATTTCAATGGAATTTAGAATGGATGTAGCTTGGGTATACGCAGTATACGCTATATTAGATGAATAGGCTAATTTTTATCTCGGAAAATGATGGAACCGAGGGGCGCGGCTAGTCCTATTTCCTACTACATAATGTTATAAACGTGAAAGTTTGTGAGTATGGATGTACGGATGTTTGTTACTCTTTCACGCAAAAACTACTGAACGGATTTGAGTGAACTTTGGAATGGAGATAGCTTGGATTAACACATAGGCTACTTTTTATTCCCGGAAAAGGGTTCCTGCGGGATAACAGGCAAAATTCGTATATTGATAGAGCGAGTAAAAACTTAAATAAACTTGATAAGTGCCTTGACATAGACTTATTCTATACAAATGTGGCATCGGCCAGACGACTGCTGAGCAGAGAATTTTTTGATTAATATTGTTATTGTTATTCTACTTATTTGTAGAATATTTTATTTATATGTTTGTTTTTTCTGAGTTTATGTTCATAGATAGATAGATTAACTCTTTATTTATTTATAAGGTTTACCACTATGTAGTTCACTGTTATTTTTTATATGTATATCTTGTTATTATCCGTGAGGACCTATAATTGGCTCTCTGTTTCTTAATAGTTATTTTTCAAACATGTATAAGCTGTTGGTCTTCCTAAAAGTAAATAAATAAATAAATAACGGGGGTGAAACCGCGGGCTGCGAAAATAAACATGCTATGAAACGGTATTTGATTGTGTCGTACGTATTTCAAATATTTTGTGGCTTAATGAACTTGTTAAAGATAATAATTTGAAATGTGATAAAATTCCCTATTGTATTGGTTTCAGACAATTTAAAAGCGCTAGAGGTCAGGTCTCAGACGTTTTAAGGTTCGTAGAAACAGATGCGATGGCGGTGCCGGTGGATCGCCAAAATGTACTAGCGCGCAAAGGTTTTTCGGAAACGTTTTAGTAGCACTTCCTTATTTTTTATATTTGAACTACATAGAACCGGTTTTATAAACGTCCGTATGTTAAATGTCATACCAAATTTCGGTAAATAAATTTTAGGACAGAAAATTCGAACAAATAAATACCAAATTTCAGTAAAATTGATCTTATCGTCAAATTTTGGCACGGAAAATTCGACAATAAGATCAGATTTACCGAAATTTGTATGACATTTAACTTAACCCTTAGTTGACTAAAAGTTGGTAACAACGAATCAAAATAAATCCCTAAGTACTTACGTCATTATTTTTTTTACTGCGCAATGGGTTAGGTAATATGAGTTTGTACTTTGTACATATACAAATCTAACGAACTGTAGCAGTCAGAGACGATAATTAACGCTAATTAGCATTAAATTCTGTCAAAATCTTACATGTAACAATAACGACTTGATGCTAATTAAGAGTAAATTGACCTACCTACCGAAAGTAAAACTATTTTTTTTTCAATAGTTTTCTCTTCTTTATAAAGGTCACTATTGCAACCGCCACCGCCACCGCGGCTGTTTGTACGAAGCTTTATTTCCGTTAAATGAGGGCACTACGCATTAGGTGGGACTTAATTGACGGATATAGAAATATAGACATTCAAACTGTTTCATTGGTAGTGCTTGGATGTTGCCTCTAAAGATTTCATGTTAGGACAGCGTTTGGAAAAATGTTCGCGTGGTGGGAACTTTGGCGTTTGTAGCATGGGGAGTGGGGACTCTAGTAACCGGGACGTTTCAGTGGTTAAGAGTGCCTACTACCTATTCATAAGAATTCTATTTTAATCTACCTGCGCTCCACGGTTTTACCCGCCTTGTCTAAAGTTTATCGCGATAAAAAGTATCATATTTCCTTTTCCATGGTCCAAACTATCTCCGCATCAAATTTCATCAAAATCGGTTCAATGGTTTAGTCGTGAAACGGTAACAAACAAACCAAGTTACTTTCGTATTTATTACATTATATAGTAACTAGTATGGATTAAATTCAAATCTAGCACAAGTTTTTGACTATCTAGTTGTTTCGGTACCAAATACCTACTATCGAAATTGATAAAAAAAATGAGAGTAATCAATAGTAATTGATAGTTACTAGTAGCGGTAGATTAGTATATCTATGTTTACTACTAGTTCTTAGTCGAACAAAACCGATCTAGAGTTGTAAACCTGTAGCTGCCGTTAATTGATGCTTACTTCGGCAAAGATTGTAGTATTATTATTGGGTACAGAAGAATCTCTATCTATTTAGGTAGAGATTTTAACGTTTTAGTTTTTTATCAACGTTTGGACATATAGGTATTTAATTAAATTATAAATTTTACTTGTCTTGCATGACAGACGCAACATATTTTCTCTCAGAGCGGGACCCCAATGATTTATTTATTTGCTCGTGTAAAATGAAGTCGAGTCTAGTTTTTAAATTTAATAAAGTGTTGTCAAGTTTTGTTGATGTTTCTTTGGTTATGAGAATCAAGAATAGCTTTCAATACTTCTTCTCTTTTTCAACTTGAATATTTAACTTTTATCAAGCGCTTTGGCGGACTTTTTAAATGGACTGTTTAAGAGCCATTAAGAGCCACTTAAGAGGCATTTCCCAACCTAATCTGAATTGTACGCCTGGGTATAGCGTGGTGCCATCTTCGACCGCTGTTTTAGAAATCAGATTTTCATCTTCCTGAAAACGCACTTTTTCTTTTTTACAGACAAATCAGTAATGACCCTGTTCAACATATATCCATGAATTGATTGAAAAGTTAGCATGCTCGCAGCATTTGAAGGCCTCACAGAAGGTACTATCCGCAAGCAGCCACACCTGTCCATTAGTACCCGTCTGGCCCACATAATCTTTGCCGCATCGCACGCCCAAACACCTTTCTTCTTTCACCGGCGGCAGTGCGACCGTACACTTGGCTTACAGCGCACGCGATGCCGCTGACAGCCGTCTGACAGTGACAGTGACAGTGCCACCATGACAGTGCTAGTGCTCATACTACTCCTGGCGACTTCGCCCGCGCGCTGTCAGGATGACCTGTACTCGGTGGGGTCATTCTTTACGAGTGAGTTACTTTCACATCTATAAATAGGACATGATTTTAGGTCAGTGTGTTGGATAGAGGCGACGCGACGTGGCCGAATGGTCGACTGTTTCTTTTAAACTAAATCGTTTATTGAATTTCAAGTTTCAATGCAGTTAGAGTTGCAGCTAGGCTTGCAACCTTTTTTAAAAAAAATTATATCTCAAAAACTGAAAATGTATTTTAATTATATTTTCTATTACTTATTTATTACTCTGCGGTTTGGACATCAAAGAGTATTTATTCTATGTCCTTTCTCAGGGTTCATACTATATTCATACCAAATTTCATCTAAATCGGTTCAATGTTTTTAAAGTTTATCCGGAACAAACAAACAATCAAATCTTTTTTATTAAGTAAAATGTTAAAAAGTTAGAGGAATTAGCAATTTAGATCGGATGCGACAGTTGATTTTGCGATAATTTGTTAGTAACAAGTCAAGCTAATAAAAGTGTTTTAAAAATAATAACAGTATTTTACATTCATTGTATGTTTGACTTGTCACAAAAAGTATAGTTAAACGAAATAACGGAAACGGACCTTTTTAGAAGAGTAGGTACATCCGTAATGTTTTAATTCACGGGCAAAACTTTACAAATGTTTAAATTGAACTCACAAGCTTTTGCTGAAAACTAAGAATTAAAAACGTACTTAACTATTATATTAATTTAAACAAAATCATTTGATAAATACCTACTACCTCATTTGGGAAATTACGGTAAGATGTGTAGAAGTTATGAGGGAACAGATAAACGTAATAAGTACATAGGTACTGGTTAAAATCATAACCCTCCTTATTTCTTTGACGGTTAAAAACAAAGTTACATTTCAAGTTGTCTATGAAAGAACTGATATGAAGGTTATCCGAAGGTTCCTTGATAGAGCTGGCTCAGCAGTATATAGTCTACTTAATCTATGGGCTCAGCTATTAAGTGACAAAGCCTTATCATACTATTTGTATACTTTTTTCTTGTATTTTCTACAGATAAATCTTCTCGATGGCAATTATAGTCGTGTACGAAGTTCAACGGCCGCGAAATCGGCAAGTTCTGTACTTCGATGTCGTGGGCCTGTTTATATTATCGATTAACAGTATTATTTGAGAAATAGGTAGACATTTGACAAATCAGTAAAAGAATGAGCACGGCAAAGGTACCGTTCTTTCGCTTATGACGACCATAACTTAATGAGGTGTCTTTTTCCTATCTACTAACTCAAATACTTGTATATGAAAAAATTAACAATAACGCTGGCCGAGGTATGCACCAGCTCTCTAGAATTTAAGATGAACTGTTTTACTAAACAAAAATAATTTAAAATATTATTATAAAAACAGGGTTGTAGTGACACGCCCACGCATTGTTTTATATAATAGTAATTTTAGATTTTATGTAATTAGTTATATCAATAAATTTAATGTGTACATTTATTTAACCGGCAGTTAGGTAAGATAGGTAGGTCAGACACTCCGACTGCTCCCGCCTGGTGTCGCCGATTTTCGAGGGTTCAATAAGTGCTTCAAACTGTGCGAACCACAGCCTTGGGTATTCTATCCAAAATGGCAGTATTCTGGACTGAATAGACATGTGTGAGATGTCAAAGGCTCTGGCTCTGGCTAAAAATTAAATGACTGTTGGTTAGATCAAGACTTTTTAAATTTAAACACGCATTTATGGCATCTTTCGAGCGAGTGTCAGAAGCCGATTTTTGGCATAACATTTTTGGAACACCTCTTTAACACATTTCTTTCGCCACAACCATCAGCCTATTACGTTCTCACTGCCGTGACACATGTCTTATCTTAGAGAAAAAGTATGGGCCATAAGCCACCACGAGGGCCTAGTGGCTAGTGGCCAGCCCGGAGTTTCCAGACCACTCCAAGGCCTTCGACACAGTCTAACGACTGCTATTGTCTGTGGATTTTGGAAATAAATAAAATAAAATAAAATAAAATTGCTAGTTATTAAATCCTGGAGCAATTCATCAGTAATGAGATCCAAATTTATTACAAATGCAGGGCATTTTCGAAAATGCTGCTTCACAAATATGTCTCGACCTAAGCGTACCTAGTAAGAAGTTTCAATGCTATTTTTAAATTCTTAGTATTTATTACTGTTTAATTAAGGTCCACCGTATGGATCCAGACTGCGGTCTCCCATTTGGTGACTCCTGGTCTAGAGCTAGAGGCTAGTCAGAGAGACTGATAAGCGGCGAGTAGCGACCAGTATCGGCGGAGCAGGTAGCAACAATAGGACATGCACACTTTCTCTCTATGACTAGTTTGAGAGGCGCGTATTACAGTTTGTTTTATTCATGACTCTTATGTCTCTTGTATTTGGTTTCACTTTGTCTGCAGGCAGGAAATTAAAAATGCATGTAGGTAGGATGTTGCGAGTTAGCGGCGCCTTTACTTCGGGCGCAGCTTTCCTATTCGTTTGCTTGTGGAAATGTGCATTGTTTCGAGAAGTCTATGTGTTCTATGATATATCAGCTATTCTGTGCGGTTAACAGTTTATCGCTATTAATATCTTTTAAACTATCAAACTATTTCCATACCTAATTAAATCAAAATCGGTTCGTTGAAGAAAACAATTACGAACATAGGCACACTGAAATGTTAAATGTAAAGTTTCACACTGAAATGTTATATGTAAAGGGCGTTTCTGGCCTGTTCTCTTGCCGGCGTAAGGAGGTTGGAACAGGCGTAGCTAGTTTTAAGTTTGACGTTTTAAAGTGACCACAATGTATCCTATTGAATAAAGTACAATTGACTATTGACTATTCCATAGTATAATATTTTCCAAATTAAGGCATAAAGCTCGAATGACATTGCAATTAGTTCAAACTTTCAGGTTCATAATGTTCACATGTTCTTGCTTGTATTGTACCAACTAGCACATACTTGGCAAAATCTGAATTAAAGTTATGGAAAAAGTAACGGCATTGTTTAATTTATAGTCGTTTTAAAGTGCTCAAATTAAGATTCTGTCCTTAAACATCCATCGATGTTTCCGGTCTACGGTTCCAGCAGTCTCCTTTGAGAACCACTTCCTAATCCAGATGTAGTGTGGCACCACCTTCGACACTTGACACCGAGTGACCTTATGGTCTAACTCTGCCCTGTAAAATGTAAAAAAACACGACCGCGGGTGTTATTCCTAGCCTCTGAAAGGCTGCAGTAAACATGCACATTTTATGGAGTGGCGATTGATGACTCAAGCTATTTCTGGTGAAAACAATTGCAACTGCAACATGACTCATCGTCAGGCGTCACTACTGAAGTGAAAAGGGGTTGCAAAATACTGCCTGTCACTGAGACAATAACAACATTGTCAATGTTTACTGCTTTAGCTACTGCTAGATTTTGTCATTTCAATTTTGCTCGCGTGATGCATGCTAAAAACTGGTTGTGTTCCGCAATTTCTATCTATACCTATATAATACGAAATGTACATGTTATGTGATACTTGCTTTTGTACGTCAAACCATGTGAGCTACATCAAAACAAAGTAGGTATTTTCAGTTTTCATTTTTCGGTATATTTTCATTTTAATTTTATTTCATAAAAACCATGTCAAAATAATAGGTCGAGTCGTTCTCAATTGATAAATCAATTGATGATTTTTCATTAGCATTTGCTTTTTATTTAGGTACATGGATTTTATCTCCCACCTAATCAAGATTAACATAAGGAAACACATTACGTCACTCCACTTCACTGTCAATCACACACAATCGAACCCTATAAACACCTAATTATCACTTGGGAACCAGTTCTCAGTCCAGGCGTAACGTAACTCCTTATCCAATACAAGAGAAAGATATCAACGCGTTCGACGGAGCTACGTCAATCATACAAACACATCCAACACAAGAAAGACATCAACGCGCTCTACTGTGCTACGGCAATCATACAAACACATTAAATACAAGAGAGATACATCAACGCGCTCTACTGTGCTACGTCAATCATACAAACACATCCAATACAAGAGAAGTCATCTGCTGACTACAGCAATTTTAACAACAAACAATCAAATATGTTCTCTTTATATTATTATATTAGTGATTACACCATATATTTTATTAGGACTCAACCAATTAGGGTATATGGTATAACTAATATTATAAATGCGAAAGTTTGTGTGTGTGTGTGTGAATGTTTGTTACCACGTATCACCGTAACTTCTAAACTGATTTTGATGAAATTTGGAATGGAGATAGCTTACACACTGGATTATTTCTTTTTATCTCGGATAAAGGATCCTACGCGATAGCGGAAACCATGGAGCACAACTAGTCTATTACATATAAATAACTATAAATTTAAAATTTAAAAAACCTCTGACATCTTGGACCGATTTTCATCAAACATAGCTAAAACACTCGCCCGTAACTCACCTTTCATACAATAAACCGGTCTCAACTCAGCGTTGTTTTCGTCGTTTGATCAGCGCTGGTCTTCCGTAAGATATGTGACTTGTAGCAAAGTTAAAGTCAACGCGGTACGGCGTCAGCTGGTGGTATATGGGCCGGTAACGGGGCTCTCGCCGTTAACGTATGCTCGAGCCCGCTCTAGCGCGACCGCACCGGCCGCGGCAGAGCAAGGTGGCGTCCTTGAAGAGTTACGCTGGGCTAGCCGCGGTACAGTTACGAGAGCAAGTCCGAAGCGATCATGGCTGTCGTAGTGACGTCGGCTTGAGATCCGTAGATCGCGGGTTGGAATCATACAATGAGCTTGAGCTTTCGGTGAAGGAAAACATCGTGATGAAACGATAGCTTGGGGTAGGGTATTTTCTAGTACTCGCCTGACTATCTACCATCCTCTTGTTAAGAATCTCTCGCCATCGGTGTGTTCCGGCAGCCTCACTTGAGAGCCAGTTCCCAGTCCAGGTGTAGCGTAGCTCCATCATCGACCACATCGTCACTTAACATCAGGTGACGTGAGGTCAAACGCTACCCTGTAAGAAGTAAAAATAAACACTCCATATGAATTGTGGAAATTAATTGTACAGTCAGCGACAGAAATTGTTGATCAAACTTAATTAATCAATTTAAGGTCAGTAGAACACCTTGCTCCACAAATCCGATACACATAATTATGAAATATTCGCATGAATATGTTCAGCTATTTTACTCGCTGACTGTACCATTCCACTCGTCTCTAAGGCTGGTATTCTAAAATGACCTAACAGTGATAAAATTATTGTAATTGACTTTGCCGTATTAATAATTGAATTATAAAAATAAATAAATGAATAATAAATTAATGACGCTCAAGTGTAGATCAATTCTTGAGTACCGATTGAGTGAAATATTTGTATGAAATGACAGACCAAAATCTGTGCATAAGTACTGGGGCCCTTTCAATACATATTTGGACAGTTATTGCGATATTTATCGATTGTGATAATATATCACGCCGCGAGAATTAGGTCCCTAGTACAAGTTTTGAAAACGTTAAAAGTTTTCGTAAACGTCGACGTTTACCACCGCCGACTTGTCAAAGTGGCAACTCCTTAAATTAAAAAAGTAACTCAATAACATTGTTGGAATATGATTATAACGATTTAAAATAACCCGTATTAACGATTTCAGTTCCTCCAAGTCTCGGTATGATTAGCTGAAAAAAAAATGTATGGATGGAAACGAAAACTTTTATAGTTTTTGTAATCTATCAAAACCTGTACTAGGGGTACTGATCATTCTAAAATACCAGCCTAAGACAAGACAGGCTCAGGTTAAAGTTCTCAAGCAGAGAAGATGGCAGATTAATATCTATAGAGAAGATAAATACCCCACAAATAAGGTGCACCCAGTTCCCACGAAAGCCCGCCCGGCCATGTGTGGTCGCCGACACTGCTTGTCATTGAGAAAAAAAAAACCAGTACGCTGATAAGTGTAATTAATGCTGACCAACGGCGACGGCGAGTCTGAAAGACTTTCTCTTAACCCCCCCACTCCCCCCTTCAATCTCCTTCCTTTAGTGAAAGATTATGCGACATTGAATGCAAGGTGTTGAGTAATCCGTTACGAAGAAGTTTTTATTGACATGCAAAAAGTTTAGTATAATTTTACGAATTAAGGAAAGAAAAAGAAATGCTGATTTGTGGTGCAATAGTTTATTTATGCTAAAACATAGTTCTTGGTTATTTAAAACGCGATCTATTCATAGACTTTTTAATCTGTTGATGACCGGTGTGGCGAAATAGCCGACTTGGAAGCGCGAGGTTGCAGGATAGATTCTTGCTGTGCTACGGGGCAATTACTTTTGCATTTAATTAAAAGGCGCTAGCTTGAAACCAACTTATCTATAAACAAACATTAAATTTTAAGTGAACCTTACCACAACACCCAAATCGGTTAAGCCATTTCTGAGATTAGTGCGCACAAACGCAATGAAAAACAGATAAAATTATTCTAACAATCATTTTTTTGGGTACTACTGTGTTGCTAAAGGCCCCCAATAAATAGTTTATCTCTAAACCTTTTTTAGAGACCCTTTGCTACATTTTTGGAAACATTATTACAGCCTTAAAACACATTTTTGGTTTTTATTTATGATCGCTGTTGTATAATGGCCATTTTTTATGTTTAATTTATAGTAACAGCGGTCGAAGATTGAGTCACGATTATTTATGACATGGATTCCCCTAAAATAAAATTGCCATCGTTTAAAAATCAAAACCACAAAGTGGATGTGTGCAAATCTCTAACATAGAGCTTGTCTATACTTGTTTTTTATTTAATAGACAATTTATGAAAACTTTCTTTTTTTAATTCGTGACTAAGATAATGTTCGGAATAAATCTGATTCATCGGATATGTTAAAAAACCGGAAATTATGATTAAAGTATTGAGTAAGTATTTGCTGTCTTTTGCCTTGTCCGGCCTGAACACTCTGGCCGTTCTTCAAATTACTACGTCATATACTTAGATTTTAGTCGAAGGTGGCGTCACGCTTCACTTGGATAGGAAACTGCAAGGTCTCAACAGAGGAACACACCGCTAAGTTCTTGGCGACAGATTCTAAAGTTAAACATCCTAGGATGGAGACGGTCGATGGTATTGAGAGTATTGGTACATACGGTAGAGAAAATATTGTGGTGGCTGATTTGAGTGATATATAGTAGGATATAAGGAGGTTGGAACAGGCGTAACTAGTTTTAAGTTTGACGTTTTAAAGTGATCACAATGTATCCTATTGAATAAATAAAAATTGACTATTGACTGTACAGATCTGTGTGGGTTGTTATTTATAGTCCTTCTGACATTCATTACAAACGTTTGAATCGTAATAAGAAATGCATTAATTGTATTTGAAAACTAAGTACAAAGTAAAGAGAAAATAGCCTTGAATGTTAACGCATAGCTTGTCGTATTACGTGATAACATATGACATGCGCGCACGCAGCCCGGAGCCGTGACTTGTAGTGTTCTAACTCGGAATTTGTTTGTTCGGGACATGTCATTAGAATCTACAAGCAGGCTTGCATTTAGATTTAGTACTTTAAGAAATTCTTTTGATTTAATTACGCAATAATTATATCTATCTGCTTCTTAATTAAGAACGTCAATTGGTGGTTTGTTAGTCTCGCCAACGAAAACAGCTAGATTTGGTTTTTGTTTGTTTTGTTCTGTTCGATGTAATAAGGTGGTTTTAAAATAATAAAAGTGTTTTATAAATGGGGAAAACCTAAAAGAACGTCTCATAGTTGGTAGTTTATAATGTTAATACGCGCACCATCTAAAACGAACACTGCGCACCACTTCCTGGCTTCTAGAGTGGTGCACAACTGGAACGGACTACCAGAAGACGTTGTGTCGGCACCTTCAGTCGATTAATCGATTAATTTAGATTTACTTAACTCAAGTAAACGCACGCTCCGTTGCGCACCTTCCGACGCCATTATAAAAAGAATGATCGATGACATTATGAAGTATTATTTTTTTTCATAACCCTTGTAGTCTCTAGATGGCGCTAGTAAAATATTTTATTGCTGGCAATTAAAACGAAGACCACAGATTTTTTTAAATCTTACGTACTATGAGAAGTACAAATGTACGTAGGAGGCTAAAAATAGACTGGACAAGTGGTTGCGAACGAACAATGCTTCCTTGCTACAGAATTGACTTTTCTCTGCACTTTTGGACATTGCTATAATTCAACACAGCATGATATAGGCATATCAGTCCAGGCTGCTTGCGTATTACCAAATAAATCGTTTTAGATAATGCACAGTAATGGGCACCATTGTTTCGTCTCCTGAGTCCGCCTGCGCGCGCACTCTTCGATATTTTCTTTGCCGGTGAAATCACATGCGACGCCGGCCGGCCGCACGCGCTGAAAGTGAATTAATATTATAAAGTCGGCAGCCGTACACTACATTTTACGAAAACGCGAGAGATTTAAATCGTACTTTACAAATTTTCGTAATGTTTATGGGACCCGCGCTGGTTTTATTTTACTTTTTTTTAAATATTCATATTCAATCGTTTCTTGCATTCATATGTTAGTAAACAAGAGAACTTAGTGGTTAAGATTAGCGAACAAATGGACCCGAATAGGGTATAGCAATTTAGGAGCGGACCGATCCATTCTAATCATTTCGAGAAGTCGCCGTTGAGGAATTCATTTAGGTATGCTGTAGTAACATTTTTCGATTAAAAACGTTTTTAAGTTATTTAAAAATACGTGACTTCTTACAGAGTAGCGTTTGACCACAAGTCATCTGATGTTAATGTGTTAATCAGTGTTTTTTCTTAGAAACTTTGATAAATATTGTGTTCTTTTATAAACCCCGACGCGATCAAATAGGAGTTACTGTATCATCGTAAATCCCAAATCTATGAACCGATTTAAATACTTATAGTTTTTTTTATCCGAAAAGTGACTTGGTCAAGTGTTCTTAGCTAAGACAATCGGGTTTTTAACCCACTTCAAACAAATACGGTTTCTCAACTATACCGTAAACGTGTAATATATTCTTCGTCGTTAATATACCGCCGATTTGATGATTCTTTTTTTGTTGGAAACAAGATATCCTGGGGTAGATAAGGAAACCAGGATCTGATGATGGCATCCCAGACAAATAGAGCGGAAACTGAACTCGGTTTTTTTTGTTAAATTTAGGTTAGGTTATTAATCGTAAAATGAGCATTCGGGGCGTTTTAGTTTCATCTTGATTTACCACCTAATCTTTTTTGTTCGCTGACGCTAGTTGTACAAAAAGAAACGTTTGCATCTCGGCTAGGCCCCGCAGCAGTGTCTTGTAAGGTGAAGCTCCATTGATGCGTGCCCCACATTGTACGCCGAGGCAGTATGGCGTGGCACGCGTGTGGAGTGTCCGTTACGGCCGCATTCCGACGCGACGAGGATGTACTGTCTTTTGTACTTACTGTTTAGGGTAGGTTCGGCTTGGTGTTGTCCATCGATAGAGTCTATCGATAGCCAACCAATCTCAACACTATCGATAGTATCGACTATCTTACGGCCGTTCCCAATAACCGATCTATTCTATTCACAGTTTGCCCTACAGGAACAGGCCCTACAAATTTGACACTACACATATTCAAGTATGCCTACTTAAATATTGCAAATTGGCAGACTATCGAGTCTAAAATATTCTTCGCGAGCAACAATACTATCAATAATATCGATAGTATTGCACTTAACCGATAGTATTGCCTAGTTTTAAGCTGTCGATAGTATCGGTACTATCGATGGAATGTAAAAATTAATGAACCATTGAATGGTCTGGTAGTGTGTTATGTCCCACCATAGTAGTCAGTACATTTTAGTATTATGTAAAGCACATTTAATACTGAAAAAGGGCAAAATATGTGCATTAAAATCCGAAAAAGGCACGCTGCCAAAATCTTTGCAAACCCATGCAAAGTATGGGCAGCTCACAGTATTGACTAAGTTGTTGGGTATACAGTACCTATACACCCATAGCATTATATATCTGCAATTATACTGGACCAACGAAAATAATAGCACACAATCACATAAATAGCTCTGACCCCTAACTACAATCCCTATATGATGAGCTCTTACACGTTTGCGGCACTTTTGATCTGAGAGCCTTACCTCATGACCTCGATACCATCAGGCCTCGTTAAGCCTTATTATCTAACCGGGTACCGGTCAGGCAGCATTCCTGGTCTAAACTCAGTGCCGTTAGTTGGGCACTTTGGGCTGAGTGACCGGACCGGGCGCCGGTGCAGCGACCGGGCTGCACCCGGCCGGGTGGAATGGAGGCAAATGAAAGGAAAGAAGGCTGTCAGATGGTTGTCAATCAATCAGAATAAAATAGTTAATGTGATTGCGCCCAAAAAATGACCTGCCGGGCTTTTCTTGCCCTTTCTTTTGTTTTTACACCGGCATTCTAGAATGCCCAAGCAGTAATCTCTACTTAAGCACAGGGGCCCAATTCTCGCGGCGTGATATATTATCACATTCGATAAATATCGCAATAACTGTCAAAATGTGCATTGAATTTTGACAGTTATTTTTGTTTGTTAAGATTCTCGAGTGGCGACCACGAACCGGAAGACGTTTTGTAGGTAGGCCCCCCACTAGGTGGACCGACGACATTGTAAGAGTCGCAGGGAGCCGATAGATGCAAATGGCTAATAGCCGTTCATGGTGGCGTTCAAGGGGGGAGGCCATGTTCAGCAGTGGACTTCTTCCGGCTGATGATGATGATGATGATGATGACGATGTCACTCAAACGCTACTCAAGTATTGATCAACACTTCAGCGTCATTCTAGGAAACCAGCCTTAGTACTTCTCGGATCTCGCTGCATCCAATTCGCCAGACCATCAGCTCCTAAGCCTGCTAACTGCGGCTACCACCGTCCGTTACCCGATGACCTAATGCGCGGAGAAATCGTCCACCGACCGCGGCCTGCGCCTGCGCCGAAAACGAAAGTACTGCGACCGACGTGTCTAATTAGATGACAAAAGCGCTAACTGAAACTTTACTAGCCTGTTTGTGTGAGACGTAGATTGAGACGTGACACGGTGAATGACAGATGACTTTTGACAGATGTACGGATGGATGAATGGATATTGCCGTTGTTTTCGAAAGACAGGGCACGTTAGTAGTTCTTTGAAAGCATTTGTCCTCATAGATTACAAAACAGGTATTTTATTTTAAAAAAACTTACATTTTTGAAGCATAATATAACTAAACTAAAACTTAATACATATACAAATGAGATCGCCTGGCTAGCTACCAACCGCAAGTTAAGAATATGTCGCCGTGCACCTATCGGTGTGTTCCGGCAGCCTCACTTGAGAGCCAGTTCCCAGTCCAGGTGTAGCGTGACCCCAACTTCAACCACATCGTCACTTAACATCAGGTGACTTGTGGTCAAACGCTACCCTGTAAGTAATAATAAAAAAGATTAGTTAGCAGTTAGGTATTGTTTAGTTTGATAGGTAGTTTTTTTAAATAATTTACATTACTGTGTGCTGGATTTGAGGTCCATCTTTTATTTACAACTCATGGAGAGATTTTTCTTGAGTGACGAATACAGTGCATTTTCGCGTTAGGATTTGAACGTTGAAGTTCACAATTCTCGGTGACACTGACCTGTAATGGGTAAGTCATCAGGCAAGTAACTTGCTGATCTTGTCAATTAGAAACGTAAAAATAGACGTGTCGCTAAAACCGTCGATCAATCGATCGGTCGCGCCAAAAAATAACCTGCCGGGCGTTTCTTGTCTGTTTTTTTGCCGGCGTAAGGAGGTTGGAACAGACGTAGCTAGTTTTAAGTTTGACGTTTTAAAGTGATCACAGGTATCGAATTAAAACCAATTATTTTTATTTATTACGGTCAGGTTGAACTGTGCTTTCCTCCGACATCTGTGAGAGACATGTCCAATGCCGGCGAGAACTTAAATTATTATTATACTAATGGTTTTAATTGTGATTTTTTTATGTACATTTATTATCTTGATTTGTGTGTTGAATTTTATCTTGTAATTAGATAGTAGGTTAATTAATTAGTAATTAGTACGTCGTACAGCCGCCATGTCATTTATGTTTAAATTCATAAAAGGTATATCTAGCTGTCACGGCCAGTTGGTGAACCTAACAATAAAAAAAATATGGATTTTGAATCTGATATAAATGAATTTATTTATTGTTTACTAGCAAACCCGGCGAACTCCGTTTCGCCACCAGATGGCTTTGTTATATGTAACATTTCGTTTGGTGATCAAAAGAAGACGAAAAATTTTTTTTTTGTTTTTTTTTTTTTGAACCATGCAAATGATAAATTTGTCCTTGTATCTGTAATTGCAAACAATCATTTGTTGAAGAATACAGTGTAGTACATGCTATGTATCAGAGATGGCGCTGTATGTGAAAAAAGATTTTCCCGCTTTTCTGTTGAAATTTTCCTGAATTTTCTTTGCTATAACCTCACGGAGCCCGAAACCTTTCCAACGAATGCAAAACCGTGGAAATCGGTTCGTGCGTTCTGGAGTTATAGTCGTCAGGAAGGAAAACCTGACTTATTTTTATATAATAGATTAAGCCCATTTTCTGCGCTGAGCAAGGCTGATATTATGAAATTATCCTATTGGTGGGTTTTTTTCTAGCGAACACCTCGCGCAGCATAAGAGTTGACCTTGCAACTTTCCTCTCCATACAGAACATCTTTGATAGACAGTAATTATTGTACATTCCAGTCATTAATAACAATTATTAATACACGTTTAACTCGTCATTTCAATCAGACAGATCTCTTCAATCCATCTTTTGGTTGCGGTTTAAAGTCGCCGACGAAATAAATGGGCAGAGTAATTAATTGTACTTAATTGTACACTTTAAGCTGTGTTAGTGCCACACTGACTCATGTCTGACATTATTACTGGTTATGCTTCAAATAGGGATGCGCAAACACCTGAATATAGTGGATACTTTTTAAAGATGATGAGTATTTGACTATACTCTTTTGGTGTGTTCCGGCAGCCTCACTTGAGAGCCAGTTCCCAGTCCAGGTGTAGCGTTGCGCCATCTTCGACCACATCATTACTTAACATCAGGTGACTTGTGGTCAAAACGCTACGCTGTAAAAAGTAAAAAAAAAAAAACTGAGCCTTCGCAGGGATATTGGCTCGCTGTGTATATTCTACCGAATATACAACGGGGAATGCTCGGAGGAGCTATTCAATCTCATCCCTCCATCACGGTTCTACCACCGATCATCAACAAGCTGAACAAAGCTCATCCACACATTATCGAATCCTGGAAATCCCACACCTCGCGATTTATGCGCTCCTTTCTCCCGCATACTTGCAAAATGTGGAATGAGCTTCCCCCACAAGTGTTTCCGCTGTGCTACAGATTGCAATCCTTCAAGATGGGTGTGGAAAGAGTTCTTAAAGGTCGGCAACGCATCGGCAACTCCCCTGGTGTTGCAGATGTCCATAGGCGACGGTGACCGCTTTCCATCAGGCGGGCCGTCTGCTTGTTTGCAAATCCATTACATTAAAAAAAATGTGTTCTAGATACTTTTTTACGATACCAAGGCTGGTAGGATTTTTTTGGCGGCAATTGAGTTGTCAACGTGAAAATTTTGTTTTTATTTCCAAAACTTGTGTTTCTTCGAGTGATAATGTGTAATATTGGTGGATTATTAACCATTATGTGTTCGTTAATGTGTACGAGTGTGGGAAATTGAAATAAAGTTGTGAAAGTGACTTTTCTAGTTGCTCCAAAAAAGTCCGTGTAAAGTTTAAGTAAACCGCCATTACTTACTTAAACACTATCCTCATCCCATCATCTCATCATCATCATTGACGACGCGGTAGCCGAGTTGGTAGTGTCCCTGCCTGCGAAGCTAGCGGTCCCGGGTTCGAATCCCGGTAAGGGCAAATATATGTGTGATGAGCACGAATGTTTGTACCTGAGTCTTGGATATTTGTATCTATTATAAGTATTTATTTCTGTATATAAGTATGTATATCGTTGTCTAGTACCCATAACACAAGTTTCGAGCTTAATTTGGGGCTAGCTCAATTTGTGTGCAATTGTCCCCGATATTTATTTATATTTATTTATCATCACCATCATCATTTAAACTTGATTCAACTCTCTGAGTTTGAAATATTTTATACTTGACACTGGCAAATACACTAATCGTGTGACGCCATAACAAAAAAAAAGTGTTTTAAAAAAAAGCTGGTATTCTATAGAATGACGCGATAATTACTACATATGCATTATTATTGCCTTGTGCAGAACCTGCTCCAATTCAATCAATCCTACTTCCTACTATCCTACTTATATTATAAATGCAACAAGCTACTTTTAATCCCGGAAAAAGGTTCCTGCGGGATAACGGGAAATAAAAATATTATGAAAAAAAAATTATAAATGCGAAAGTTTGTTTGTGTGAATGTTTGTTACCACGTAGGTATCACCGCAAGAACTCTACTGATTTCGATGAAATTTGGAATGGAGATTACCACATAGGTTTTTTCATCCGGAAAAAGGTTTCTGAAGGATAACGATAAGACGCGGGTGAAACCGCGGGGCGCAACTAGTATAATAATAATCCTCTCTGAGAGAAGGTCAGAGTCCCAGCAGTGGGAACGTAAAAGGCTAATGATGATGAACATAATAATGTTCCGTTAATCTTCTCTAAATAGCAGCATTTTTTTTTTAGCGATGATGGCTCAGTGGTAGTGACGTCGGCTTGCGATCCGTAGGACGTGGGTTCGAATCCTACAATGAGCTTGAGCTTTCGGTGAAGGAAAACATCGTGATGAAACCATAGCTTGGTGGTAGGGTATTTTCTAGTACTCGCCTGGCTAGCTACCACCCTCTTGTTAAGAATCTGTCGCCAAGCACCTATCGGTGTGTTCCGGCAGCCTCACTTGAGAGCCAGTTCCCAGTCCAGGTGTAGCGTGGCGTCATCTTAGACCACATCGTCACTTAACATCAGGTGACTTGTGGTCAAACGCTACCCTGTAAAAAAAGTAAAAAATAGCAGCATTAAACTTTACAGTACAGTCAGTAATTAGACAGTACAGTCAGTAATGAAATAATTCACTAATATCTGAAACAAAATTAAGATCTATGCATATATTACCGAGTAGGGTGTCCAGGCGGTCCGGTTGTCCGATAGGCGTGCTTTCTCACGGGTCGATGACCGCGCGAAAGTCGCTGGTGATACAACATACTATGACGGTTGTGACGTCACTACCAAGAGGCAGTCCGCCAACACTATGTTTGCACTCGTGCGACGATAGCTCAGTGTAGGGATGTGACATTCAACATCGTAAAACGATTATTAAATAATCGATTATTTTGCTTTGTATTTAAAACTGGTTGCGCCCCGCGGTTTCACCTGCGTTTTCGGTTATTCCGCAGGAACCTTTTTCCGGGGTAAAAAGTAGCCTATGTATGTATGTATGTATGTTAATCCAGGGTATAAGCTATCTCCATTCCAAATTTCATTCAGATTCGTTCAGTATTTTTTGCGTAAAAGAGTAACAAACATTTATCCATCCACATATACATCCATAAATACAAACTTTTACGTTATAATATTAAGTAGGATAGGATCTAAGTGAATTTTCTAGTTGCTCCAAAAAATCCGTACATGTAAAGTTTAAGTTAAGTGCCACTACTTTACTTAAATAAAAAGGGTAGGTACTATCTCTTTGACCCGGCTTGTTGCGGGGTTCCATCATCTCGTCATCATCATCATTAATACTATTCTCTGAGTTTTATATATTTAATACTTGACACTGGCAAATACACTAATCAAGTGACGCCAATACAGCAAAACCGCCCAAGTGCGTGAGGGACTCACGCACGAAGGGTTCCGTACAATTATCTATAAAAACGGCAAAATAAACAAGTTTGTTTTATGGGAGCCCCCTTAAATATTATTTTATTCTGTTCTTTAGTATTTGTTGTTATAGCGGCAACAGAAATACATCATCTGTACAAATTTCAACTGTCTATCACGGTTCATCAGATACATACAGCCTGGTGACGGTCGGACAGCGGAGTCTTAGAATTAGGACCCCGTTTTACCCTTTTTTTACATATATGCAGGTATTTGACTCCTCTTTTCTTCATTTCCAGGTTTACTGGACACCCTGGACCAGCAGGCGGAGTCGAAGGACTGTCCTGGCGTGTGCATGAACTCGCTGGCGTCCATGATGTGCCATGAAGTGCTGGAAGACGTGGAGTGTCCCAGCGCCAACATGAAGTGCTGCGCCGACGATCCTCAGAGTAAGTTCTACAATTGACGTTGGACATTCGTCCTTACTATCAGAAACAGAACATTTAGGCTACAGTGCCAAAGAAATATACATACATATGCATAATACATACACTCAAAAAATACTCCCAGTTTCAAATGCACCATTGACTAGCACCATCAATGGTGCAAACGACATTGGTATGTACCGTGTGACTATGAAAATAGATAGATTAACTCTTTATTGATACACCACAATACCTACAGATAAAATTAAAACCAGAATATCAATAAAACTTAACGGTAACATAAGGCGTTTATATCGCTCAAAGCAGATAACCCAAAACCTGAGAGAGGTCTTAAGCATATATTCTTCTATGTTTCCAGGCAACGAGACAGAGCCGTCGACTCGCCGGCCGTACACCACCGAGTCGGAAGAGGAAGAAGAAGAAGAAGAAGAGAGGGAGACCACCACCAGCTCTCCGCCTGACAATTACAAAAAAAGTGGTAATTATTAGGTACACTCTTTACGTATTGGGAAAGCTTTTACTTCGACACTAGATTTTGTTTAACAAATCTTAACAAAATTGCTATAATAAAGGATTATTCAAATATTTTTATCAGCTTCAAGCTGCTCGCCCTTCTATACGAGTTGCACCCCGTGGTTTAACCCGCTTCATCCCGTTATTCCGCAGGAACCTTTTCCGGGATAAAAAAGCATATGTGTTAATAGAGGGTATAAGTAAAATAAAAAAAAAAAAAAAAGTAACTGGTTAAATAAGTAACTGGAACCTAATATGCTGTTTAAATAGTGGCAATAAATTGATTTTTTATTTTTTTTTATTTATTTTTTTTTAAGATGTTTCCATTCCGAATTTCATCAAAATCGGTTCAGTAGTTACGGTGATACGTGGTAACAAACATTCACACACACACAAACTTTCGCATTTATAATATTAGTACGATTGATTGAATTAGAGCAAGTTCACCACAATCCCAAGCTTGTTTGTCATCTCATCATCATCGTTCTCATCATCATCATCAGCCTTTCATGTTCCCACTGCTGGAACTCTGGCCTTCTCTCAGAGAGAGTATGGGCTGTAATCTACCACGCTGGCTCAGTGCGGGTTGGTAGATGTCGCATGCCCTTGAATGTTGCAGTTCTTGGACATGCCGGTTTCCTCACGATGTTTCCTTCACCGTTTTCGGCAATGGCAAGTTTGTCGTCTAAATAGTCTGATATTTTATAACAAGATAGATAGATAGATTAACTCTTAATTGGCACACCACAATACAAGGAAAATTATAACTAGAACAACAATAAAACTAAAACTAACTCAACCTCAACTTTTTAACTTTTAATAAGCTTTACTAATAAGATTTCTCTTTATACAATCAATCAATCAATCAAATCTTTTATTTGCAAAAATACAACTTATATACATGAGATGTTACAAAAATATACGTCAATGTATTCAGCCTGCAAGCAGGCGTGCAAATGTTTCAATTACATAATATTAAAATTTAAAACTATATGTACGATAATAAAAACATGTAAAAAACTAGTCTAAATTATATATATCTAAATAAAGGAAGAAAATAATAATAATAATACATAATTAGTCGCACACATTACATAGGTCATTTAAAATTAATAAATTCATCAATTGTGTAAAAACACATGTCCAATAGCCATTTTCGTAGTTCGCATTTAAATTTGTTGCCCTGCAGTACTTTAATATAATCTGGTAAATTATTATAAATTGTTATGCACATATTAAATACATTTTTCTTATAAATGTCCTTGTGGCATGTAGGTTTGTAGAGCACCCTCTTGTTATGAATCTGTCGCCAAGCACCTATCGGTGTGTTCCGGCAGCCTCACTTGAGAGCCAGTTCCCAGTCCAGGTGTAGCGTGGCGCCATCTTCGACCACATCGTCACTTAACATCAGGTGACTTGTGGTCAAACGCTATCCTGTAAATATTAAAAAAAAAAAAAAAATCGAAATTTGTCTCTTTTCTGTCTTGTAATAACGTCACTACGGACTTGTAGTTTTGCCATCAAGTCAAGTCTTGAATTTCACTTAGGATTGAAAAAACGTACACCTGGTAACCCCCTCTGGTGTTCCAGGTAACATCGCGTGCCCGGACACGTGCGTGTTCTCGCACCTGACGCAGTACTGCGACGCGTACCTGACGTCGCGCGACCTGTGCGTGCCCGGCATGGTGTGCTGCGTGTCGCGCGACAAGTACGGCGGCCGGCCCTCGCCCGACCTCGTCGTGCCGAACGACAAGAAGCACTCCACTAAGAAGCCTACCACTGCTGTATGTCACACTCTAAATGTATACTTTGTAGTAAAAAAAAAAAAAAGTAAAAAAAAAAAAAAAAAGAAAGAAAGAAGTAAAGTCTTCCTGTAATGTACAGTCAACGACAAAAATCGCTGAACATTATCAAACTTTCCGATTACGTTTATCATCTGAAACCCCGACCTTTAACCGCATCATCACTTACATTAGGTGCGTTGTGTTATGGGCAAACGCTACCTTGTAAGTTGTATAAAATAACCAAACATTACTGTCTTAAAACACATTTGGAAAATCGAGTATGATTTGCTACTTTTGCCGCTGACTGTACTATTTACCAGTGAAGGAAGAGACTTATCGGTGTGTTTTGGTAGTCTCGTTTGAGAGCCAGTTCCCAGTCCAGGTGTAGCGTGGCGCCACCTTCGACCAAATCGTCACTTAACATCAGGTGACTTGTGGTCTAACGCTACCCTGTAAATAGTTAAAAAAAACCGAATTCCAGTTTAGTCTTTCATTACTGTTGATCAACGAACGCGTCCCGCTACTGTTCCAGCTGATAACGACCACACCCCGTCCGAAGCACGGTCACAAGTGCCGCGGCGACTGCATCGGCGGCCTCTTCTCCCTGCTCTGCGACAACGTCGACAAAGACGCGCACTGCCCCGACGAGGGCTCGTGCTGCATGACCGAGCAGAAGGACTCCAGCACCCCCCGGCCCACCACCCCCCGCCCCACCACCACGAGGCAGCCTGTAAGTTGGCTCAACTCCATCGAGTCGAAGCCCAGCCGCAAGTGCCGGGGGGAGTGTATGTCCGGCCTCTTCTCGATCCTCTGCGAGAACGTGGACCAGGGGGCCTACTGCCCCGACGAGGGTACCTGCTGCATGCACGAGAAGGCCTCCACGCGCCGGCCTCCCCCCAGGACGACCACCCAGAAACCCCCTGTAAGTCTGTTCTTGATTATTCGGCATGAAAGCTTCAGCTGCATTCATCGGGGACAAGTTAACTCCTTTTCGGTTTCATGGTAATTTAGACTTGAAATACTTACTTATCATTATTAAAAATGCATTATTAAGACCGTTCGCACACGGCGTCGTAGCGTAGGCGTATCGTAAGACGCGCGTATAGTACGAGAGCAATACGAAAACGTATGAAAAAAATGACATATTCTGGACTGAAATTAGTTAACCCATTTGCAAAATTTATTGACATATTTAATCCCTACTAATATTATAGAGCGATGGTGGCCGAACGGTTTGGCGTGCGACTTACAAGACGCCGACACCGAGTTCGAATCCTCTCGGCCTCGTACCTATGACTTAATAAGTTATGTGCGGATTTGCCATCGCTCAAAACGGCGAAGGAAAACATCGTGAGGAAACCGGCATGCCCAAGAACTGCAACATTTTCAAGGGCATGAGACATCTACCAACCCGCACTGGGCCAGCGTGGTAGATTATAGCCCATACTCTCTCTCTGAGAGAAGGCCAGAGTCCCAGCAGTGGGAACGTGGAAGGCTGATAATGATGAATATTATAAATGCGAAAGTAAGTCTGTCTGTCTGTCACGCTTTCACGCCAAAACTACTGAACCGATTTAAATTGAAGAAATTTGGCACAGAGATATTCTAGTGTCCTTTACATAGGCTACTTTTTATCGCAATAAACTGTAGCCCACGCGGGTGAAACCGCGGGGAATAGCTAGTTTGATATGAAATACTTTAATCTATTAACCAGCTCGGTAAAGGTTGTTCTTTATGGGATCTTATACTGTACTACGAGGTGACATTAATTGCTTGGGATGATACGATACAATCATTACTGGAACGTGGAATGGTGGAAGCTTCTTTATCAGAGCATGTCTGGTCCACGAAAGCTTGCTGACAATGCTGGATCATAACTGGAGGTTGGTGGTCGACGCTTCTAGCATGCCTAGCTGTAAGTTTTGCCGGACTAAGCGAGAGTACATCCGTGTCTGTATTACCACGGATATTTTTGGTCACAATGGCCGCATTGCAAGCCCTTACGCCATGACCATCAAGATGCCTTGCCAATAACGTGTGACGTCATTACGGGCTTTATCGGTAATTCCACGTAGATTACGTAACGCGCCCGTGTTACACGCTTAGATGGTCATAGCGAATAAGAGCCCTGTACTAACTGATATCGATATCTAAAAACCGTTTTCGGTATCGATATGCAAATTGTATATCGGTCACATACACCGAAAACGCCCACATCTAGAGCGGTCGATCTTCACGTTTCAGCCACCACTGCCGCGGTGCCGAGGGTACTGCATGCACAATATCATGGCCGCGTTCTGCAAGCCGCCGGCCGTCAGAGTGCACAGCACGCAGTGCAAGCTCAGCGGTTCCTTCTGCTGTGATAACTCCAAGTCAGTCTCTCCAAGTAACTGTAACTTTTATGAAGCGCCAAGGGGCCATTCATAAATTACGTCACACCAATTTGATGATTTTATTTTGCCCCTCCCCCGTCCTTGTCACACCTGGTCATATTTGTGAGACCCCCCCTACCTAGTGTGATGCCACATATTTTAAAATTTTATACTTCGTGTTGTAATATTTAATATTATATTTTGAAAAAATGTGATGTCACAAAATTTGAGACCCCTCCCCCGCCCCTTGTCACGCTATGTCACACTTTGTCGACCCCCTCCCTCCCCCTTAATGTGTGACGTAATTTATGGATGGTCCCCAAGCATTTATCGGTGTGATCCGGCGGACTCCAATAATGTAACAAGGTGTAAAGGTGTAAAAAAATTACCTAAAATATTCTTTACATCGCTTGCGCTGCGAAAACTATTGGTGATAAAATAAAATAATGTACTACGAATTTGCAGAACACAGCATTATTTACAAAAAGTGTCGGGACAGCACATGTCTAACTATTGTAGTTACGCCACAATAAGTGTTCTTTTATCTATATATATAAAACTCAAAGGTGACTGACTGACATAGTGATCTATCACCGCACAGCCCAAACCACTGGACGGATCGGGCTGAAATTTGGCATGCAGGTAGATGTTATGACAGAGGCATCCGCTAAGAAAGGCTTTTGATTAATTCTACCCCCAAAGGGATAAAATAGAGGATGAAAGTTTGTATGAAACTTTGTCAGTTTTAAACCGATCGGGCTGAGACTTTGCATGCATAAAGCTGTAGCCCACGCGGGTGAAACCGCGGGGAACAGCCAGTTTAGTAATAATATGCTTGTGTGTTCCCCCAGCGTGCCCGCCCGCAAGGCCACCACCACCACGACGACCACCACGCCTGCGCCGGTGGACCCTCGCCCCGACTGCCCCGGCTCCTGCATCATGCCTCTGCTGTCCACGTTCACCTGCTTCCGTGAGTTCCTACCGAGACTCCCTTTTTTCTTCGAAGGATTTGCGCTCACTCCAGGTCCTCCAGGTCCTCTTCTCTTCTCCTCCTGCCAGTCCTCTGGACTAGCAGGAGGTGGCGCAGGACAGAGCGAAGTTGTATCTTTTGTTATCGGAGGCCAAGGCTTACTTTGGGTCCATCCATCTCAGTTAGTTTACCCCCCCCCCCCCCCCCCCCCGACGCAAAAAGAGGGGTGTTATAAGTTTGTTGATATCTGTCTATCTGTCTCTTCGTGTGTGTGTTTGTCTGTCGCATCGTAGCTTTCAAACGGATACACCGATTTCGATGCGGTTTTATTTATTTGAAAGCCAGTTTCCTTGCGGTAGTGCTTAGCTATGTTTGATGAAAATCGGTCAAGGGGTTTTTTTAAATTTTAAATATATTTCAAATGTCCTATTTAACCTTTTCAGACAATGCAGAAATAACCGATGTGTTCAAGTGCAAGAAGGCTGGTACTCAGTGCTGCGCGCCCAAGTCCAAGGTGCAGGAGGTGACGGGCGTGAGGCCGGAGGTGGCCACCCCCGCCCCGCCCCCGCCACCACCGCCCGCGCAGGACAAGCACTCGCACTACACTCCGTACACTACAGCGCTGCTGCCGCACACTACACCCGAGTGTAAGTACTCACTTACTAAAACAAAACAATAAATAAAAAAATTTAAAACATAACATAAAAATCTTTAAAACTTCCCCCACAAGTGTTTCCGCAGTGCTACAGATTGCAATCCTTCAAGATGGGTGTGGAAAGAGTTCTTAAAGGTCGGCAACGCATCGGCAGCTCCCCTGGTGTTGCAGATGTCCATAGGCGACGGTGACCGCTTTCCATCAGGCGGGCCGTCTGCTTGTTTGCTAATCTATTACATAAAAAAAAGAAACACTTAAAAAAACTAAAGAAGCGTCTATTAAGTACTGTTAATTTACTACCATGGTCAATAAAATTAGAATTAGTTTTTGAAATGGGATATAATTACCATGTAGTATTTGTTTTTGTTTGAGTTCTCGACATTTCGGCACTGTTGTAAGCGCCATTATCACGAGAATACTAAAAGTTTATGCGGGTAAAAAAACTGACTTTTGATTCCCTTCGATTTCCCTGGGATGCCATCACCAGGTCTTGGTTTCCTTATCATGGTACCCGCGGGATATCTCCTTTCCAACAAAAAAAAAGAATCATCAAAATTGGTTCCTAAACAATAGACAATATATTAAATTTATTTGTGGCAAAAAACAACGACGAAGTTATCTGCGAACAAACATAAAAAATAAATAAAGGCAAGCTGAAGTGGCAATGGACTGGAAAAAATTAGGTATCTAGCTTATACATTTTCGGCACACTTGTGATTTTTCGCTATTTGTTTTTATTTCAGTGACCTACGAGCCCGACTATGGCATGAACTATTCCACCAAGTCTCCTGAGAAGTACAACAGATACGTCTGCGGTGTTAAAGGTTAGTACAACAAGTTAGTAATTCATGATTCCATGGCTCCTTCGTGACTTCTTGGAGTCTAGCAGTAGGTACATCAATTTTATCTTTGTGCCTACTACTAACATTTTGAGAACTACTTTTCTTTGTGAAGCTCTGATATAGGTAGGTACAACTCCGTACAAGTACAGTCAGTGACGAAAGTAGCTTATCTTACATGATTTCCCAAATGTGTTTTAGGTCAGTAATTATTGTTTTTTTACATCTATACTAATATTATAAAGCTGCAGAGTTTGTTTGTTTGTTTGTTTGTTTGAACGCGCTAATCTCAGGAACTACTGATCCGATTTGAAAAATTATTTCAGTGTTGGATAGTCCATTTATCGAGGAAGGCTATAGGATATATTTTATTTCCAAAAAAATTAGGGATCAATAGAACGAAACAATGTATTACGGGTTTGTAGGTCCCATTAAGATCTACAAAAAAGTCCGCGAGAGCATATGTCTAACTATTATAGTTATACCACAATAAGTGGTTTTTTTATTTTAAAAATTTAATTTTAATGCCGCCGCCAAAAACGGCTCTTTATTTGTATCTTGGTATTAATCCTTATCAAAAAAAAAAAATTATATTCAAAACTGCTTCAATCCCTTCATATAACTTTTTGAATTATTCAATTCGGACATTCCATTCGAAAGATATCACGAGTTTAAAAATGTAAGTAGAAGTAGAAAAATAAACCCGCTGCACCGCAGTGCCGCGGGAAACGCGGTGAGGTGAGGGGGAACCGAAGGCGGGAGAACATTCTATGAAATAGGTAAACTGCGGTCGCAATTTGCGAACCAGGAAGACCTTTAGCTGCGCGGTTCAAACGCACGTCCAAAAAAATTTGAATTAAAATAGGATAATGGATACAGCAGGTAACGCGGTGAGGGGCACCGAAGTGCGGGAATAATTTTGGAGTATACGGAATATATACGCTTTCGCGCCTAAACTACTGAACGGATTTAAATGAAATTTGGTATAGAGATAGTTTGAGCCTTGGGGAAGGACATAAGATACTTTTTATCGCGATAAACTGTAGCCCACGCGGGTGAAACCGCGGGGAACAGCTAGTGTTTTATAATTGTTTTTGTTTCACATTTTTTAAGGAAGGATTTATTCACAACATAACACCTGATTTTAAATGATAATGCGGCCAAAGACTGGTGTTTAAGATGACGATGGCAATCGGAAAATGTGTCATTGTTCAGTGGTTTTACCGTTGGCCGTACATTTACATTCAGCGACAGAAGTAGCTCGTAGTACTTATTTTCCAAATCCAGTGAGTTTCGTGGTTGGTAGGGTCGACAGGGCGCCCGGGCGGGCGCGACGGGCGCGTGATGGGCGGCGCGGACGGCGAGCGCGGCGAGTGGTGCTGGCAGGTGGCGCTCATCAACCAGAACAACCAGTACCTGTGCGGCGCCGCGCTCATCGGCACGCAGTGGGTGCTCACCGCCGCGCACTGCGTCACCAAGTGAGTCCACATCAACAGTACCTGTGCGGCGCCGCGCTCATCGGCACGCAGTGGGTGCTCACCGCCGCGCACTGCGTCACCAAGTGAGTCCACATCAACAGTACCTGTGCGGCGCCGCGCTCATCGGCACGCAGTGGGTGCTCACCGCCGCGCACTGCGTCACCAAGTGAGTCCACATCAACAGTACCTGTGCGGCGCCGCGCTCATCGGCACGCAGTGGGTGCTCACCGCCGCGCACTGCGTCACCAAGTGAGTCCACATCAACAGTACCTGTGCGGCGCCGCGCTCATCGGCACGCAGTGGGTGCTCACCGCCGCGCACTGCGTCACCAAGTGAGTCCACATCAACAGTACCTGTGCGGCGCCGCGCTCATCGGCACGCAGTGGGTGCTCACCGCCGCGCACTGCGTCACCAAGTGAGTCCACATCAACAGTACCTGTGCGGCGCCGCGCTCATCGGCACGCAGTGGGTGCTCACCGCCGCGCACTGCGTCACCAAGTGAGTCCACATCAACAGTACCTGTGCGGCGCCGCGCTCATCGGCACGCAGTGGGTGCTCACCGCCGCGCACTGCGTCACCAAGTGAGTCCACATCAACAGTACCTGTGCGGCGCCGCGCTCATCGGCACGCAGTGGGTGCTCACCGCCGCGCACTGCGTCACCAAGTGAGTCCACATCAACAGTACCTGTGCGGCGCCGCGCTCATCGGCACGCAGTGGGTGCTCACCGCCGCGCACTGCGTCACCAAGTGAGTCCACATCAACAGTACCTGTGCGGCGCCGCGCTCATCGGCACGCAGTGGGTGCTCACCGCCGCGCACTGCGTCACCAAGTGAGTCCACATCAACAGTACCTGTGCGGCGCCGCGCTCATCGGCACGCAGTGGGTGCTCACCGCCGCGCACTGCGTCACCAAGTGAGTCCACATCAACAGTACCTGTGCGGCGCCGCGCTCATCGGCACGCAGTGGGTGCTCACCGCCGCGCACTGCGTCACCAAGTGAGTCCACATCAACAGTACCTGTGCGGCGCCGCGCTCATCGGCACGCAGTGGGTGCTCACCGCCGCGCACTGCGTCACCAAGTGAGTCCACATCAACAGTACCTGTGCGGCGCCGCGCTCATCGGCACGCAGTGGGTGCTCACCGCCGCGCACTGCGTCACCAAGTGAGTCCACATCAACAGTACCTGTGCGGCGCCGCGCTCATCGGCACGCAGTGGGTGCTCACCGCCGCGCACTGCGTCACCAAGTGAGTCCACATCAACAGTACCTGTGCGGCGCCGCGCTCATCGGCACGCAGTGGGTGCTCACCGCCGCGCACTGCGTCACCAAGTGAGTCCACATCAACAGTACCTGTGCGGCGCCGCGCTCATCGGCACGCAGTGGGTGCTCACCGCCGCGCACTGCGTCACCAAGTGAGTCCACATCAACAGTACCTGTGCGGCGCCGCGCTCATCGGCACGCAGTGGGTGCTCACCGCCGCGCACTGCGTCACCAAGTGAGTCCACATCATGAGCCGGAAGAAGTCCTGGACATAGGCTTCCCTCTATGAGCGTCACCTGGTCATAGCGTCTTGTCCCTGTGACAAGACGCGGCGTTGTATTTTGCATCTGGTGTCTCTTCTTATTAGCCAGTCAGTTATCTCTAAATCTGCGTTAGAGTCAAGATCTCCCTTCATTCTATGAATTCAAACTCCAACCCTTAAGAGAGTGAAGTCATAGTGTTCAAACCCCAAAACAAACCCCAAAGGTCAAACTATCGCAGGAGAATCTTGTCACCGTGATCTAGAAAAAAATGGTCAGTCTGTCATTTTTCCACACAGCAACGTAGTTTCAACCTGATATTTACCTACATTCTATTGTACATTTCCACCCGTTCCCCCAGCATGGTCCGCATGCAGGAGACGACGTACGTGCGCGTGGGGGACCACGACCTGACGCGCAAGTACGGCTCCCCGGGGGCGCAGACCCTCAAGGTGCTCACCACCTACATACATCACAACCACAACAGTCAGACGTTGGACAACGACATCGCGCTGCTCAAGCTTGGAGGCAAGGTGAGGGGAAGGGGGGAGACGAAACGATCAAATCAAATCATTTATTTGTTGGAATACAGACCTTAAATTTTATTATTTTTTACTTTTTATGCTGGGGCCACACTAAGGTCAACGTCAAGGGAAATGTCAATGCCTATCATCGCGATATATATTGCGTTAAATAAAACGCAATTATGTGAGTGGCTGCACTTGAACGGTCAACGTAAATCCACTTGAGTTATCGGCTAACGTCAAACCAACGGCAATTTGAACTCCGTTGCCAAATGTCGTGGCCACACTTATGTCACTCGTCAATCATCGCGCTATTTAACAGCATTTCCCGTTAGTGTGGCCCCAGCATTACAGGGTAGCGTTTGACCACAAGTCACCTGATGTTAAGTGACGATGTGGTCGAAGATGGCGCCACGCTACACCTGGACTGGGAACTGGCTCTCAAGCGAGGCTGCCGGAACTCACCGTTAGGTGCTTGGCGACAGATTCTTAATTCGAGGGTGGTAGCTAGCCAGGCGAGCACTAGAAAAGGCTCTACCACCAAGCTATGTTCATCACGATGTTTTCCTTCACCGAAAGCTCAAGTTCATTGTAAGATTCGAACCCAAGTCCTACGGATCGCAAGTCGACGTCACCTATACCGCCCGAACACCTGTACCAGTACTAAAGTCACCGACATAGCCCACAGAATTAGCAAGCTGAAGTCGCAGTAGGCTGGTCATATAAGTTGCAGAACCGACAGCCGCTAGGGTAGACGTGTTCTCGAGTGGAGACCGCGACTTGGCAAACGTAGTGTAGGACGTCCTGCGACTAGGTGGAGCGACGACTTGCGCCGAGTGGCTGCCAGGAGTTGGATGAGAAGAGCCGGAGACCGGGCTCAGTGACGTGCCTTGGGAGAGGCTATGTTCAGCAGTGGAACGATATGGGCTGATGATGATGATCTGTACCAGTCGACTTAGTTTTGAGTACCTACAAGAAGCTAAACATTGCCCTCCCCATGTCGTCCCCCCCCCCCAGGTGGAGCTGAAGGAAGGCGTGTGCCTGGTGTGCCTGCCGGCGCGGGACGTGAGCCACGCGCCCGGCAAGCGCTGCACCGTCACCGGCTACGGGTACATGGGAGAGAGTGAGTGCGAGCTACTGTTACTTGCTACCTTACCCCCTCACACACGGCGACTCACGGCGTCGTAGCGGAGGCGTATCGTAAGACGCGTGTAGTACGAAAGAAGTACGAGCACGACGACGCGTGCAGTCAGAGACAAAAGTATCTGATCATACTCTATTCTCCAAATGTGTTTTGTCAGTAATTGGTTTGGTTTTTGGTTTTTGTTTTTACAACTTACAAGGTAGCGTTTGAGCACTACACAACACTTCTGATTTTAAGTAGTGAAAGGTTGGTGTTAAAGATCATAAAGAAAATCGGAAAATTTGACATTGTTCAGCAACTTTTGTCGTTGACTGTACAATGTACATGCTCAGGGCCCGTAGCCAAGATGCATTCTGCAATCGTTGACGCTAGTAGAAAACAAGAAAAAAGTATTAGTTTGACATATTTCAACGCTAAGTTACGTGGTCAGAAATATGTCAAACCAATACTTTTTTCTTGTTTTCTATTGGCGTCAACGATTGCAGAATGCATCTTGGCTAGAGGCGCAGACAAGTCCGCCGACGAAGCGTTTTCGGAGAGAAGCGTGGGAGGCATTCATTGTCATTACGATAGTCGTAGCGCACTGGCGTAAAAAAGCAAGCGTAGAAAATATGTACTTTCATGCGTGCTCATATCATATTTCTCATATAAAGTAAATCAGTCATTAGATGTAAGTTAACCAAATAACTGTAAGGTCTGTGCATTTTGAAAATAAATGTATGTCCCCCCAGCGGGCCCGATCCCCCTGCGCGTGCGCGAGGCCGAGCTGCCCATCGTGAGTGACGCCGAGTGCATCCGCAAGGTCAACGCGGTCACCGAGAAGATCTTCATCCTCCCCGCCAGCTCCTTCTGCGCGGGCGGGGAGGAGGGGAACGACGCTTGCCAGGTACGGAACACGCGATGACATTGACCCTTACTATTATTTTTATTTTGTCATTAATTTCCTTTGACATTGCATGCTATTCTTTTCCTAAATCTATGAAATACTAGCAAACCAGGCGAACTCCGTTTCGCCACCAGATGGCTTCGTTTTATGTAACATTTCATTTGGTGATCAAACCTAGACGAAAATTTTTTTTTCTTTTTTTTTTTTGAACCATGCAAATGATAAATTTGTACTTGTATCTGTAATTGCAAACAATCATTTGTTGAAGAATACGGTGTATGTAGTACATGGTATGTATCAGAGATGGCGCTGTAGGTATGTGAAAAAAGATTTTCCCGCTTTTCTGTTGAAATTTTTCCTGAATTATCTTTGCTATAAACTTCACGGAGCCCGAGACCTTTCCAACGAATGCAAAACCGTGGAAATCGGTTCGTGCGTTCTGGAGTTATAGCGTCAGGAAGGAAAACCCGACTTATTTTTATATAGTAGATAATATTTGTACACCGGAAACGGTAGAATATTTGAAACACTGTAATCACTACGATCATAAGCACAATATTCTGACAAATAAATAATTTTATTTTTTTAATTTTAATTTTGATGTCTTTACTGTTATAGTTGGAAACAATAAAAAGTGACGCGCCCGTGTATCCCACGGGGACTTTTGACATGTAATTGTAAGGTCTATTTTGACCGGGCTAATAAACAAAGTAAAGCGACAACCTGGAGCGATGGTGGCCGAACGGTCAGGCGTGCGACTTAGGTACAAGACGCCAACACCGAGTTCGAATCCTCTCGGCCCCACACCTATGACTTAATAAGTTATGTGCGGATTTGCCATCGCTCAAAACGGTGAAGGAAAACATCGTGAGGAAACCGGCATGTCCAAGAACTGCAACAGTCAAGGACATGCGACATCTACCAACCCGCACTGGGCCAGCGTGGTAGATTACAGCCCGTACTCTCTCTCTGAGAGAAGGCCGGAGTCCCAGCAGTGGGAACGTGAAAGGCTGATGATGAATAAACAAAAGTAACCTTCGTAGAAAGAACAGAAAATTCTAATTATGACTGTTCCCCTCAGGGCGACGGCGGCGGGCCGCTGGTGTGCCAGGACGACGGGTTCTACGAGCTGGTGGGGCTGGTGTCGTGGGGCTTCGGCTGCGGCCGCCAGGACGTGCCCGGGGTCTACGCGAAGGTGTCCGCCTTCATCGGCTGGATCAACCAGATCATCTCCGTCAACAACCTATAGCGAGGCTGGGACGGGGTGCCGAGTTTTAGGTAGTGCTCGAACCAGGGCCGTCATAAGCACATTACACCCTTTAATAAAATAATGAAGAAACAACTATATGATCCATTTGTAGCGACTAGGAGTAATGGTGTATCAAATGACAAATAACTTCTTATTAGATCCACGGCTTAGTGGAAGGATCTAGTGGGAAAATAAAATCTCAGTAAATCCATAAAGGCGGTATCAGACGGTTCACTTTTCGTTCATTTTTGTCTTTCATTCGGCATCTTTCACTCGAAATGATTCGTCTGAACCCCAAATGAAACAAGAGTGCCGAATGAATTCATTAATGAACCGATCCGACGTTGTTAGATTTTATCATTCGGCATCTTTCACTCAACGAATGAACGGAAAATGAACGGTCTGCACACAGAGAGAACGTTCAAGTCGTATGAACATGGAATGAAAGAAAAATGAAGCATTCATTCCAGTGAATGTTCACTCGAGTGAAATGTCTGATATCACCTTTATGGATCTAATGAATGAATCTTATGAGATAGAACCCAAATTGGTATCGGGAATGTTAAAAATGATTCTCGCGTAGAATGACCTACGCGGATAATAGAATAATCTTCATGTATATTTTAATATCTTTAGTCTGTGTATGCGATGTCGTTATTTCGGGACCTTCGCGAAGCTCACGTACCTCATTTGTCCTTATGGTAAAGACGGAACTAGGTCGGACGCTATATAGTCTTATGGAAATAATAGGGTGCGTAGAAAATATGTTCTCTAATTATGAAATGTTTCAGACTAGCGTTTTTTCTGCGCGTATACGGTCTTTTCGGCATACGCGCTTACACGTGCTTCAAAACACCGGACTCGCGAGCTTATCCCAGCGTGTTCGGTGAGGTGAGTCAGTATCAAAATGGATTCTGATTCAGAGAATTTATTGCATTCCATAATGTGACAATAGTTAGATATATAAGGTTCATTATGCGCATTATGGATTCTGACAAGCTTATAAAAACGTCAACGCACTTCCAAAAACGTGTGTATACGCGCGTATTAATCGCTAGTTTGAAAACACCCGAAAAAGGGACTCCGTAAACCAATGTTCTTTTAACGTGGGGGGTCTTGCTTGACTTACAGTCTTGTCGGCACTGTGAAAACTTATTGTCGTCGCCCAAATTTATAAAATAAATCCTTGTTTTAACATTTTTGTACAGACAATCCCTTGTTATCGTGTTATCGTGTAGATACATATTTCTGAAGACATATTTTTTCATGCGCTGGACATATTTTGATTGAACAAAGTGACATTTATACATTTTTAAAATCGGCAAACCCAAAAATAGTCTTTCCAAGCACATTATTTTTTCTAATGTAAATTTCGACCGTTTGCATTTATAACTTAAAAAAATGGATTTTAATATAAATCGATGCATATCAGAAAATTTGAAAGCTCTTTTGCTTTCAAAACGAAGTCTATCCTAAGCTATGTTGATTCCTAGATTTATTAGAAAAAATATGTCATCCTAATTTTCGTTTTATAATTTGTTAAATTTAATTATTTGTAAATCACGGTCAACATGGTAAAAGATAAGCTTAAAATGTAAATACAATTATACTTCTTGTACTTAAGATTAATTTATTTTAGATTAACTTAATGTTGGCATTTATACGTACTCTCCCACCACTTTGTTTTCTACCTAACGGTTTGTATTTTCTATAAAAAAACAAAATTAGAAAACGATCTAGACATCAGGCATTTTTACTATCACGGAGATTATTATAAATATTATTTATTCATTAGTTTTAGAACCAAAACCAAACAATAACTATTATATTATACAATACACAATTGTAGTTTGTAAGTTGTGTTTGCATCGCCATCCGTACAAATGCTCAATTCGGACAATTCAATTCGGAGCCAGTATTTCTGTATTTTTATTGATTGTATGTGCTCTCTCGCTTCGAAGGCCAAGACACACTTCAGGTCGCTGAGCCATCGGAGTTAGTTAGTATGAAATGCTGATTACAAAACGAGATTAGAAAAATCTGTAAAAATAAACTAAATTGATGTTTCTGTTTGTAATGTCCTGATAACAGCTTCATAATTAATTGACTGTCTATTTGTTTCGGATAATCTCTGAAGCGGCTACAGTCTAGCCTAGACCGATTTTGACGGGGCTTTCACTGGCACATAACTGTTTTTATAAGGAGTAACTTAGATTTTTTTTTTAGAAAACAAGTTATGATCCTAAACTAAAAAAGTAAGAAAAATTAAATAAAGTACCACGAATTGTACGCATTGACCTTGAGCGTTTTGTACGAATGGCAATGCTATCTGTTTTAGAACGAAACGGCTATGGAGATGACATATACATATCTTTATGTATATTTTCGTTCATATCGCAGCCATAATCTGTACGTCAAGTTATTAAATTAGGTATTTCTCTCTTTGTGGAGAGGTGTAAATAGACGCAGCAGTTCAGACCGACTTTGAAGCAAGCACTTTCATTGTATAATCGTAATAGCTTGCTTAGTGGTGGCGGAACTGAATACTGGGACGATGCGCCAGGACTCGAATCCTACAATGAGCTGTAGGAAACTTTCTAGAGTTGCTAGTGGTCGCTCAAGTTAAGAATGTGTCGCCAAGCATCCATCGGTGTGTTCCGGCAGTCTCACATATGAGCCAGTTCCCAGTCCAGGTGTAGCGTGGCGCCATCTTCGACCACATCATCACTTAACATCAGGTGACTTCTGGACAAACTCTACCCTGTAAGTAGTAAAAAAAAAACGCCCACACAATCTCATCACATTTGATTCAGTATAATAAATTATTTTATTAAGATATTTTTTGTGCCTTGTGTTCAAAGTTAGTCCGAACTGTATTATACTCTTATGTAAAGTAGTTTTAGGTCTGTTTGCTAATAAAAACTTATAAAGAATACCGTATTTGATTTAATTTCCTAACAAGTTATGAAACGATGATAGGTAGTGACGTCAGCTTGCGGCCCGTCTGTTATGAGTTCGAATCTTGTAATGAGCTTGAGCTTTCGGCGAAGGAGAAAACTTGATGAAACCATATCTTCGTGGTAGGGCACTTACTGGTGCTCATCCGGTTAGCTACCACGCTCAAGTTAAGAATCTGTCGCCAAGCACCTATCGGTGTTGTCCGGCAGCCTTACTTGAGCCAGTTCTCAAATCCAGGTGTAGCGTGACGCCACATCAATACAACATCAGGTGACTGGTGACTTGTGGTCTGTCTTAATCATATACATAATTATGCTCTGATCCCTAACCAGATATCCCTGTATCTAGGGTATCAGAAACTACGCAGATCGGGGATCCACAACTAATACTTGCGCTAACAAAACCTTAAGGTTTTAATAAATAAAAAACATATCTATGGCATTAAAGTCAATTTATTTAAATGAATCTACTAGTCTAGAAATACTAGAAATATTCTACAAAAAAATCTATAAATTTGTATCAAGACATGGTACAAATGAAGCAGAAATGGTACATAGTAAAATAAGAATAAGCCCACAATCAACAGTTTGTGTTCACTGAAGTTCTATGCCTTTATATATCGCGATAACCTGTGTTCCATCTCGTTCACCATTTTTGACACTATCTCAATACTAAATTTCATCAGTATCGTTTCAGCATTCAACAGGTACATTTACAATATTAATAAAGCGAGGGGTATGATTCCAAGCCACTACAGGCCAGCATGCTCCATCATCGTCACTGACCATCAGGCGAGACTGTGTTCAAACGCTTATTTTTGAGCTAGTAAAAAATAAACAACATTAATTGATAATTCCAAAATTATGATAGCAAAGCCAAATATATGAATAATAATTCTCAAGCATACAAATTAAATATAACTAGTTTTAGAACAAAAACGAATATAGGTAAACCTAAAATACATATTATTTATCCAATTTTACGTTATTTTAATTAAAATTTTTAATAATTATTCAAACCCAAACATCGGTGGTAATTTAGAAGAAGTAAACAAACATTATTTTTAACTAATTTTAGGCAAATATTAAATACATCATCATAATAATTATTAATATAGAAAATATTAATATAAAAAATTAGAAATAAAATTATTAATATAGCATACGTCTATGTCAAAATAAATGGAAATTATATACTATGGAAAATTATGACCAACTCCTACACCGATCCAGTACTGGAATTCAGTAACTAGATCCGTATACTGGTTCAACGTAATATACAATAGAAAGAGCAAGAAAAAATAGACAGTTGACAGTTCAGCACCAAATCTTGTCCTAAAACCGAGGGGTGGCTCCATTACGGCCGGTCTCAATAACCGATCTATCCACGGTTCGACAGAAAGAACATTGGCCACTTTTCATACTGCCCTGCGCCTCTAGCCAAGATACATTCTGCAATCGTTGACGCTAGTAGAAAACAAGAAAAAAGTATTGGTTTGACATATTTCAACGCTAAGTCACGTGGTCAGAAATATGTCAAACCAATACTTTTTTCTTGTTTTCTACTAGCGTCAACGATTGCAGAATGCATCTTGGCTACGGGCCCTGGACCTGACCGCAAAACATTTTCGTTAAAAATTTCAACGCTTAGTCACGTGGTCAGAAATATGTCAAACCTATATAATACATTGTTTTGTTTTCTATTAGCGTCAACGACTGCGAATGCGACTACGAATGCATCTTGGCTAGGGGCGCTGATCTAATATACATTTGAAAAAATCGAGTATGTCCATCTACTTTTGAGAGCGAGTGTACACGTGCCCGGTCGGCACGCGCAGGCTCCGGCGCGGCTCAGTTCCGTTCGACGAGCGGCTTCTTGTGCAAGGCAGGGGCCGGGAGCTTCGATTTCTTGTACGTCATCGAACGGTCTGCATTCTCCTTGCCTTGGTTGTCTTCGTTCTGTAGGGCAGTGGAATTGTTTTTAAATACTACTACTTTTTAGGGTATCGATAGGCCTTTTTTTGTTTTTTACTAGTTACAGGGTAGCGTTTGACCACAAGTCACCTGATGTTAAATGACGATGTGGTCGAAGATGGCGCCACGCTACACCTGGACTGGGAACTGGCTCTCAAGTGAGGCTGCCGGAACACACCGTTAGGTGCTTGGCGACAGATTCCTAACTCGAGAGTGGTAGCTAGCCAGCCAGTTGTTTGTAAGTTGTCTATGTATGTCCGTACTGTCCTGTATCTATTTTTATTATATTTATTTTCCAAAATCTCGATCGATCATGCGTCACCTAGCATGAGAAAAAGTTCGTTTTTCTCCTCATTAAACAGACAGTCAACTCACCCGTTTGATAGTAGAAATGTCACTTTCACTTGTACACTTGACGATTCCGTTGTTATGCCGTTGCCGGTTGACTTGCGGGGCGGGGGCGGGGGGCGAGGGCGCCGCGAACACCGCCGAGGTGTCAGATAGTGACGACTCGGTGTCGCTCTGCCGCGAGCTGGTGTCAGATTCTACCCCTATGAAGTCCTGGGGATGATATACGAATTATATTACTAACAAGTCAGAAGCAATGACATATTTTTGTTAGTATTAAATGTAAATTAGGATTAAAATGTCACTTTTACTGTTTCATAATTGCATGCTGTACTTATGTATAATAGGTTGTGCATTTAGCATTGTGCAGTATTTAACTTTTTAACTAAGCAAGAGATATTGTAACGATTGTTGATAAACCAAATAAATTAAATTAAATGATGGCTCAGCGTTAGTGACGTCGCTCGGCTTGCGATCCGTTGCCATGATGTAAATTGCACACTTATACGGGTGAAGAATGTGGTTCCTGAAACTCAGTTCCCATTATCAGTTATTATTAGTTATCAGTCCTCAGTTCTCGGGAACCAGAGGCTTCATAAATACTAAGTTAATTATTTATTGTATCAAATAATAAATGTTTTGATCGATTGATTTTAGGACGAGGGTTCGAATCCTACAATGAGCTTGAGCTTTCGGTGAAGGATAAAGTCATGATGAAACCGTAGCTTGGTTGTAGGGCATTTTCTAGTGTTCGTACGGCCAACTACCACCTTCTTGTTAAGAATCTGTCGCCAAGCACCTATCGGTGTGTTCCGGCAATCTAGTACGAGCACAAGGTATTCCTTAACGACAAAATCTAACTGCAAGAAATGTTTACTAGATATATAGATTCACATAGGTTGCAGTAGGCATATAGGTTTTTAGCTTGACTTGTAACTAACTAACTAACTAACTAACTAACTAACTAACTAACTAACTAACTAACTAACAATGTAATCAAATCTTAGAAGTCAATTTTCACCTACTTCTAATTGTCGTATCGACTTGTTTACATCAATGATTTGCCCAGCCTTGTTAGTGACAATCACGAGATAGTATTGTTTGCCGATGATACGTCGCTTTTATTTAAGTTAAAGCGACAACATAACATTTCTGACGACGTGAACAATGCTCTTTCCAAAGTTACAGACTGGTTTGATGCAAACAATTTGATGTTAAATGAAAAGAAGACCAAATGTTTGAGATTTGTGCTACCCAATGTTAAAGAAGTACAAACAAATTTAAAGATTAAGAACGAAAAATTGGACCTTGTAGAGACTACAGTATTCCTAGGTATAACTTTAGATCACAAATTGCAATGGGGTCCACATATTGTCAGTCTATCGAGCAGACTTAGTTCTGCAGCATATGCTGTAAAGAAGATCCGTCACCTTACTGATGTTGATACAGCCAGACTAGTCTACTTCAGCTATTTCCACAGCATTATGTCCTATGGAATATTGCTGTGGGGAAACGCTGCTGATATAAACACTATATTTGTTTTGCAGAAGAGAGCTGTTCGTGCGATTTACAAGGTGGGCCCCAGAGAATCTTTAAGGACTAAGTTTAAAGAAATTAAAATAATGACAGTTGTTTGTCAATACATTTATGAAAATTTAATGTACATAAGGAAAAATTTAAATAGCTTCAAAAAGAGAAGTGATTATCACAATTTTAATACTAGAAACAAAGATAAAATTGCTGTACCCACTACTAGGCTCCATAAAGTTAGCAACTCGTTCAAAGGTCAATGTGTACGCTTTTTCAACAAAATCCCAAGTGAAATTCAAGACTTATCGATAGCAAAATTTCAAGTCCGTATAAAGAGAAATCTTATTAGTAAAGCTTATTATAAAATATCGGACTATTTAGATGACAAACAAGCTTGGGATTGTAGTTAATCTATCTATCTTTCTTTCTATCTACCTATTCTCCCTATTTCCCCTATTCTAACCATTTTCGGTAAACAGCCAAAACAGTCATACTCGCGAAAGTGACTTTGCTTGCGGCGGCGTCGTGTGTCGGGTCGCCCTCTTCCCTCTCATATGGTCGAGGAGAGCGATGGCTGGCACATGCGTCAACTCGTGAACGGGTGCTGCTTGTGGGGTCTGGTCTGCTTTGGTTGTGATCCCGCAACTCATTAATATTCATGTTCCCATATCCCAATGTGTACAACCAAACAAGAGAAATCTTATTAGTAAAGCTAATTAAAAAATATCGGACCATTAGATGACAAAAAAAAAAGCTTGGGATTTTAGTGAACTTGCTCCAATTCAATCAATTAGTAATAAGAATAAAATTGTCAATGTGATCGCGCCAAAAAATTACCTGCCGGGCGTTTCTTGCCTGTTCTTTTGCCGGCGTAAGGAGGTTGGAACAGGCGTAGCTAGTTTTAAGTTTGACGTTTTAAAGTGATCACAATGTATCCTATTGAATAAATAAAATTGACTATTGACTATTGACTATTGACTATTGAAACTTTGTATGTGTATGTAATCTCGGTGACAATGCAATAATTTGGTATCATCGACCTGATCTGATGATGCAGCCGGAAGGTGGGTAGGGCATCTCTGCAGTGGCTGCTAGTAAATCCCTCGTGTTTGGGCTTATAAGAATCGTCTTGATGAGTACAATAGATTGGAGTTGGTGACGAGGGTCTGATGATGCAACCGGAAGGTGGGTAGGGGATCTCTGCAGTGGCTACTAGTAAACCCCTCGTGTTTGGGCTCATATGATTCGTCTTGATGAGTCCAATATATTGATATGGTTACGAGGGTCTGATGATGCAGCCAGAAGGTGGGTAGGGGATCTCTGCAGTGGCTACTAGTAAACCCCTCGAGTTTGGGCTCATATGATTCCTTTTGATGAGTGCGATAGATTGGACTTGGTAACAAAAGACTAAAAAGTAAAAAAATAAAAATATATAGTTTAAAAAACTAAAAAAAACACTTTAAAACGCACTCAAAAATATAAAATAATTAAATTGACTTGTATTAGTTACGATATAATGGTTAATTCAAAAAGTGTGGAGCGCTTCTTTTACTGGGTAAATAAAAGTACATACAATCAAAAAGTGCTCCACACTTTTTGAATTAACCATTATATCGTAACTAATACAAGTCAATTTATTTGTTGATTGATGGCAGTCCTCCTCTCCTCTAGTTTTTAAGTAATGTTGTTGTTGTGCCCAACAGGGTCCATAATTGATCTTAATTATATTATGACTAACTATTGTACATTATAGAATGCAATAAATTCTTTGAATCTTTGAATCAAGTGACTCACGTCGTCGCGGTGGTCCCGCCGCATGGCGCGGAACCGCGCCAGCACGCGGTCGTGCGGCGACGTGGCCGCCAGCACGCGGGGGTAGCGGTACTCCGCGCGGGGCGGCGTCCTGCCTGCAATCAGATATACTAGGTAATCATAGGTAAGCGTTTATAAGTTTAAATTGGCAGTGTTTCAGAAACTGTCTTTGTAATTATTATGTATAAATTTACACTTTTCATATTGTATTATTGTTATTTATTTTTATCTTTTATTCTAAATTAACTTGTCTTTTCAATAGAGTTAATATTATAAATACCCAAGTTCCTAATCTATTCCCACTTTTTTTATTAAGATTATATTTATGTATTCTATTTATGCTTAAGAAAACGAATCTAAATTCATTTAGCTCCCAGCGTTAATTGTATTAACATTTCACAGTAACCTGAGAACAGTGTTGTGGGCTACATTTATAATAAGTTTTTATATACATAATCTTTTTTAACATAAGTTTTTTATAATGTATGCTGTTTACTGTTTCAAATAAAGAAAATAAAATAAAATAAAATTATTACTAGTCATTTTAATGATTAGTTAGTTTAGTAGGTAGTGTAGCGAGAAGTTTTGTGTCGAAATTTTATAGTGTTACTAGTTATAAAATATCTTCTTGGCAGAGATCTAGAGGATGCCCTCTCCCACCAAGCTATAGTTTCATCCCCTAGATTCGCATCCTATAACAAACTTCGTGATGAAACCGTGGCTTGGTGGTAGAGTATTTTCCAGTACTCGCCCGACTATCTACCACCCTCAAGTTAAGAATCTGTCGCCAAGCACCTACGGTGTTCCGGCAGCCCTAATCGAGAGCCATTTCCCAATCCAAGTAACGTGGCGCCATCTTCGACAACATCGTCACTTAACATCACGTAGCTTGTGGTCAAACGCTAACCTGCAAGTCATCATTATCAGCCTTTCACATTCCCACTGCTGGGACTCCGACCTTATCTCAGAGAGAGAGTATAGGCTGTAATCTACCACGCGGGCCCAGTGCGGGTTGGTAGATGTCGCATGCCCTTGAATGTTGCAGTTCTTGGGCATGCCGGTTTCCTCGCGATGTTTTCCTTCCCTGTTTTTCGTTGCAAGAAGTAAAAAGCAAAAACAGCAACAGCTTGTATCCCCCTCCAGCTGCTCCAGCCGGCCGGCGCTGCTCCTGCAAGCGTGCAGCCCTCACCGGTGGGCGAGTAGAGCCGGTAGTCGTCCGCGAGGCACCGCCCCTCCAGCTGCTCCAGCCGGCCGGCGCTGCTCCTGCAAGCGTGCAGCCCTCACCGGTGGGCGAGTAGAGCCGGTAGTCGTCCGCGAGGCACCGCCCCTCCAGCTGCTCCAGGCCGCCCACCGCCGCGCGCAGCTGCTCCTGGAAGCCCTGCAGGCGGCGGCGGAGCGCCCGCGCGGCTTCACGCTGGGACTCCGCCTGCGCAGCCGTCGATGTGGCGAGGGCCGCAGCGGAGCCCGAGACGGATGTCAGAGTCGCGATCGTCGTGCTGTTGTTGCTCTGGAAGAATATTCATTATTCAAATGTTTTTATTGAATACGATACATTGTGATCACTTTAAAACGTCAAACTTAAAACTAGCTCCGCCTGTTCCAACCTCCTTACGCCGGCAAAAGAACAGGCAAGAAATGTCCGGCAAGTAATTTTTTTGGCGCGATCACATTGACAATTTTATTCTTATTACTAATTGATTGAATTGGAGCAAGTTCACTAAATCTGCTAGCTAAGAGCATAGATGGATAGATGTTTGTTATGTTTGGCATTATTTATTTATTTAATTAAATACAACCCTTGCGTACAGTATAAAAAGTAGTTCCTTTCGATTAATACAAGAGAAAAACGAAACGAAAAATTAAAAACAAAATTACATTAATTTTTTTTTAAATGAAACTGAATAACTGGCTTGCTTTCTATGAGTGAGAGAGAGAGACAGACCGAGAAACACGCGCACGCCCCACGGTTTACAACTATAGCAAAAAGTGTCGTTACAACTTTGTCTTAATTTTTTCCGTCTAGCCCCCTTTCGTAACGCGCGATAAGGAACATCGTTCCAAAAGTCCTCCAACTAACCTCAATGCTAGTAAGCACATTGTCCATGAGGTCTTTATTAGAGTGGAGGAGCTGCGCGAGCGCCGCGTCCGCCTCGTCGACGAACTGCTGGCCGGCAGCCGCGTCCTGCGCTACGATGCTGCTTGTGTCTTTCTGTATGGGAAACGAGTTAGATACAGTTTGATTACGAAATGATTGGAGCGATGATGGCCGAACGGTAACGCATGCGCCGACACCAAGTTCGAATCCTCTTGGCCCCACAGCTTTGAGAATGACGCTCAAGCGATGATCAGCACTTGAGCACAGATTTGACGCTGCCAGTTCATCCAAATATGTCAGTTAAATCGCTACTTATGCATAGATCAACACTTGAGCGACATTCTAGAATACGGGCTTGAAAACATTGTGAAAAAATTTAAAATTCAAATCATTTTTATTGAGAAGGATATAGTACGTACAATTTATCTTGGCAGCTCTGAAGTTGGCGCTGATTCCTGCGCAGTAGCATATTTTAGGAACCAAATGGTGGCAAGAGGCGGGGTGCGCGGGGCGGTGGTATAGGCTAGAGACGCGCCTTACGTAAAACCAATTAATCCTATAGACGATCAAGTATCGTAATCGATTAGTTACATTTCGAGTTCATCCATTTTAATGTATAGGAGATATTTAAATAAGTAAATGAACTATGAAGTGAATTTTATCGTTAATAATTGAGTTTAAGTCGTTAATTATAAAAGAAATGTGCAGTAACATATTGTTTTTTCTGTTAAAAGTCGTTTACTTAAATTTTAGATATCTAATAAAGATTTCCAGAGTAACGACTGTTTGAGAACATTTATTATAAAATCGAATGAAAATGTCTTTTTATTACTTAATTTTAATCGATTCGGATAATAATCGATTAAACAACACCCACAAGCACGCACATTGCACATCTCTTTTTGTTAACTTCGCAAACTTCGTGATTGTTCGGCAATACTCGGTACGAGGTATTATGTCTCACTCACACTTCAGCATTGTTTTGGTGTTCGTGTCGCTATCTCTGTCTTGACACACAGTCGGTTACAAAAAGGTTTGGTTGTGTTTATTTTTCGTTGGTATTAATTATTATTGTTGATAGTTATTATTGATATTAAGTTTTTTGTTTAAGTGTTAAGTTAATTTTAATTGCTTATTTTCAAGTGTTAGTGGGTACTTATTTCGCCAAATATGCCGCCAAAGCATAGTAGTGTTTTAAATTGCCAGACGAGAAAATATGTTTATTATTTAACTCAGTGCATGAAAGACGAGAAAGGCAAAGGCGTAAAAGATGTAGATAACGTTTATAAGAGTTGCTAACGCAACTGGTGTGTCTCAACGCACAATACATCGGATCGCAAAGGAGAGCAATGTTTTGGGATTAATTTCAATATTCCGCACGCCTGGTAAAAAAAGGTCTAGTTCAAGACCTATTACTAATGTAGATAATTTTGACCAAGATGTAATATAATATATAAAGATGCATTCACAACTTCCACACCTCACATGGTATGGAAGAGGCCGACGAGTTTATATTTGGGATTTCCCCCATCAGCGACAGTGATTAGTTACAGTGTTATAAATTTTAAACTTTATGATACAGTTTAAAAACTATCTAATATATAAAATTCTCGTGTCACAGTTTTCGTTGCCATACTCCTCCGAAACGGCTAGACCGATTTTGATGAAATTTTGTGTGCATATCGGGAAGGTCTGAGAATCGGCCAACATCTATTTTTTATCGAGTTAAATGTAGTCATAGTCTACTTAATCTATGATGTAGTCCACGCGGGTGAAACCGCGGGGCGCAGCTAGTATTGTATAAATACGTAAATAATGCCTGCGTTTGAGTTATCAAATCTGTTATCGAAATGCGTTTTCTGATCGTATATTTGTTTATCTGGCAATATAACTTTTCTTCGCGAGTGTACATGCGCAAAATTTAACAGAGCCTATGTTCAGAGCTGCCAAGATAAATTGTACGTACTATACATTGTGATCACTTTAAAACGTCAACTTAAAACTAGCTACGCCTGTTCCAACCTCCTTACGCCGGCAAAAGAACGGGCAAGAAACGCCCGGCAGGTAATTTTTTTGGCGCGATCACATTGACAATTTTATTCTTGTTACTAATTGAATGAATTGGAGCAAGTTCACTAAAATCCCGAGCTTTTCTTGTCATCTAATGGTCCGATATTTTTTAATTAGCTTTACTAATAAGATTTCTCTTGTTTGGTTGTACACATTGGGATATGGGAACATGAATATTAATGAGTTGCGGGATCACAACCAAAGCAGACCAGACCCCACAAGCAGTCGTCGTACCCCATGTTCTTTGACTTAGAGCCTTTCCACGTTGTTATCAAATGCTTACCTACTGATAATAAAAATAAAATAAGAATGATAGTATACGGAGCAGTTCCTCACCTCCACCTGATCCTTGGCTTGCAGCAGGGTGTGCAGCAGCTCGTTGTAGTACTGCTCCACCACCTGCACCACGTGGCGGCTGAGGGCCTCCAGTTCGGTGCTCACAGCACTAGTGCCTGGAAACAATATTTTTATATTAGAACTGGTTGCGCCCCGCGACTCACCCGCGTCTTCCCGTTATCCCGCAACAACCTTTTTCCGAGATAAAAAGTAGCCTATGTGTTAATCCAGGGTGTAAGCTATCTCCATTCCAAATTTCATTCAGATCCGTTAAGTAGTTTTTGCGTGAAAGAGTAACTAACAAAAATCCATCCGTCCATACTCACAAACATTCACGTTTTTTATATAAGTTTAGGATTAGGTAGGAATATCTTTTAGCCTTTTTTTTCTTTAAGCAAACCCTCACCTTCATCCACCTCCTTCCCGTAGCTCGTCAGGGCTGCGAGGGCCTCCTCCCCGTCGGCCTCGCTCTCCCTCAGCTCCTGGTCCGCCAGCTCCAGCTCCTGGGCGCTGTCCTGCAGCAGCGCCTGCTGCCACTCCAGGTGGCGCGCCACGCGGGCCTCCAGGTCTGCGCGCTCAGCTTCTATCTGTTCGACCTTCTTCGATAACCTGTCGATGAATTTAGGTTGTCAATTTTTATTTTTTACTATACTTACAGGCGCTACCCTGTTTGACCACAAGTCACCTGATATTAAGTGACGATGTAGTCGAAGGTGGCGCCACGCTACATCTGGATTGGAAACTGGCTCTCAAGTGGGTCTGTCGGAACACACCGATAAGTGCTTTACGACACATTCTTAACTTGAGGGTGGTATCTAACCAGGCCAGTACTAGAAAGTACCCTACCACCAAGCTATGGTTTCATCACGATGTTTTCCTTTACCGAAAGCTCAAGTTTATTGTGGGATTCGAACCCACGTCTTGCGGATCGCAAGCCGGCTTCAAAATTATTATTTGTAGTGGAGTTAAATTTATGGCCTAGAATCGATAATACACGGGTCATTTCACACCGATGTACCTATTCGAATTCCAACAAAGTTTTCAGAGTTACTTTTTGAGTTTAGGCAGTACGAGTTGAACACGAACATGACAACAACAACTGAGCTGCTCAAGTCCACATTACCTCAGCTCCATAGCAGCCCGCTCGCTCTCCACGTGAGCTTGCAGCCTCAGCTCGAACTGCCGCCTCTCCTCCTCCACCCACTGCTGCAGTCTGCTCTCCGTTTCCTGCCGTTCCGATTCTATGTCCGACAGCTGCTGGGTGAGGCGTCCTTGCATCTGATCTCTCTCTTCCTCGATTTCCTACAAGATAATGTGGTGTGAGAAACGGGGCCCAATTAACCATTAGGCAGAGTAGGCAATTGCATCGGCTAGGGGCCCCGTACCAAGAAATAGATAAAACTTTAATCGAACGAAAATTTTATTTCTAAATTTGTATCCTACCAAAAATACTCACAATTTCGTTTCATTTGTTTTTTGTATCAAGAATACTTTTGCATGGTGATAGAGAAAACATATTTTGAAAAGTAAGAAATGGGGACCCGAGAACTGCGTCGCCTGGGGTCCCTAACAGGTTTAATCCGGTCCTGGTTAGAAATGATAGAAAGGTTCGAAGTTGTTGCGCAATAGACATGTGAGGGTTATCGATTCAGTTCATCTACATAATTGATAGATGCGGTATTCCATCAGTCCTGTTCTGATTTTTGACTTCTGCACGATGACGTCAAGCGCTAGAGTTTCGTGCCGCTACATGTACTTACAGCTCGGCGGGCGCGCACTCCCCCCCGGGCGCGGTGCGCGGCGGCGCGGCGGGCGGCCCGGCGGTCCCGCGCCGCAGCCCCGCGCCTCACGGAGCCCTGCGCCAGGCGCGCCTGCAGCGCCGCCTGCGCAGCCCGGAGCGCCGCTACATGTACTTACAGCTCGGCGGGCGCGCACTCCCCCCCGGGCGCGGTGCGCGGCGGCGCGGCGGGCGGCCCGGCGGTCCCGCGCCGCAGCCCCGCGCCTCACGGAGCCCTGCGCCAGGCGCGCCTGCAGCGCCGCCTGCGCAGCCCGGAGCGCCGCTACATGTACTTACAGCTCGGCGGGCGCGCACTCCCCCCCGGGCGCGGTGCGCGGCGGCGCGGCGGGCGGCCCGGCGGTCCCGCGCCGCAGCCCCGCGCCTCACGGAGCCCTGCGCCAGGCGCGCCTGCAGCGCCGCCTGCGCAGCCCGGAGCGCCGCTACATGTACTTACAGCTCGGCGGGCGCGCACTCCCCCCCGGGCGCGGTGCGCGGCGGCGCGGCGGGCGGCCCGGCGGTCCCGCGCCGCAGCCCCGCGCCTCACGGAGCCCTGCGCCAGGCGCGCCTGCAGCGCCGCCTGCGCAGCCCGGAGCGCCGCTACATGTACTTACAGCTCGGCGGGCGCGCACTCCCCCCCGGGCGCGGTGCGCGGCGGCGCGGCGGGCGGCCCGGCGGTCCCGCGCCGCAGCCCCGCGCCTCACGGAGCCCTGCGCCAGGCGCGCCTGCAGCGCCGCCTGCGCAGCCCGGAGCGCCGCTACATGTACTTACAGCTCGGCGGGCGCGCACTCCCCCCCGGGCGCGGTGCGCGGCGGCGCGGCGGGCGGCCCGGCGGTCCCGCGCCGCAGCCCCGCGCCTCACGGAGCCCTGCGCCAGGCGCGCCTGCAGCGCCGCCTGCGCAGCCCGGAGCGCCGCTACATGTACTTACAGCTCGGCGGGCGCGCACTCCCCCCCGGGCGCGGTGCGCGGCGGCGCGGCGGGCGGCCCGGCGGTCCCGCGCCGCAGCCCCGCGCCTCACGGAGCCCTGCGCCAGGCGCGCCTGCAGCGCCGCCTGCGCAGCCCGGAGCGCCGCTACGCGCTCGGCCGCGGTGTTGCACTGTACGACGGTAACATCACGTTGAAACTCTTAACTATATTTATATACGCCCGAAATTAACAATCGATCCTGCTCCGTTATCCGCGGCTTTGGATCGATATGTCATGTCGGAAAATGTCATTTTAGTAGTAACTAGCTGCGCCCCGCGGTTTCACCCGCGTCTTCCCGTTGGAGCCTTTTCCGGGATATCAAACGCTACCCTGTAAATAGTAAATGAATAAATAGCACAAGTGACCCACCCAGTCGCGCACGCCGCTAGCGACGCCCCCCGCCAGGGCCGGCGCCCGCGCGGCGAGCAGGCAGGCCTGCACGCTGCGCTGCAGCGCGGCCACGGAGCCCTGCACGCCGGCGCGCCGCCTCTCCGCCGCACACCGCACGAGGCGCCGGTGGGACTCGCCGGCTTCTACCAGCTTGCACTGGCTTTGGGTGGACAGGGATTTGATCTGGAAAGTTCGAACAGTTTTTGTAAACAGAACAATGCCAAACTTTTTTGTCATCAACGGCCGTTTCCGACAACCTACCTATCCATGGTTTGCCCTACTGAAATTTGACATAAGCTCCATAGAAGTAATGTCAAATGTCTATCTGTAGTAGGACAAACCATGGATAGATCGGTTATTGGGAACGGCCGTAAGTAGAATGAAATATTAAAATAAGCTTTCCTATAAGATTTCGTTTAACATAAAACTTGAAATTTGGTTATCGACAAGTTGGTATTATTACACTTGGGATTTAGGTGAAATAAAAAATTTGCTGCCTTTATGGACCCTAGTAGTCTCTGGACTCACCTGATCCATTGTCTCCAGAATGTTCTGTATAAGCTCCTCCAGCTTGCTTTTATTCTCGTGCAGAGTCGTAGTACTGGATGCGGCAAAGCTCTCTGTAAAGTTAAACTTTTAATTTCCATACAATAAAAAAATTCCAAAAAAACATTAAATATTTTTTTTTTATGTAATACATTAGCAAACAAGCAGACGGCCCGCCTGATGGGAAGCGGGCACCGTCGCCTATGGACATCTGCAATCGTTGACGCTAATAGAAAACAAGAAAAAAGTATTGGTTTGACATATTTCTGATTAGCGGGAATCGAACCCGCGGCCTCACGCTTCACAGTCGGCTATCCGCCCATTGCGCCACATCGGTCGTCGAAGGAGGATGTAGGACATTGCTTCACGCCAAATTCCATGACTCTATGAATGAATGAATGAGTGAATGAATGAATGAATTTTTATCGTTATCTATTATCTACGTCAACGGGAAGTACCTATTCCCTTGTAAAATCGCAAACCCCTGCAATGTGAAATCGCAAAATATGCAGAAATACGTCAAACCAATACTTTTTTTCGTTCACCTAGCCAAAATCAGGATCAGGGATCACTCGCTGTGTGAATGTGGGTTAGATGAAGGAAATGTGAATCACATTTTTCAGTTGTCCAAAATTACAATTTTCCCTCTATGATATCCTTCCTTCTCATATCCCTCGTCCTACATCCCTTAAATGTCTTCTTTCCTTAATTTTCTCTTCCCAAATTAATTATATTATATGTAAATTTATTACTGTAAATAATATTAAATTATAATAATTATGTAGTTAGTTTTATGTATATAGTTATAGTTGTACTCATTTAATGTTTATTATTTTGTGTTATTATGTACCTTGTATTTTATTATCATACGTATTTATCAATTGTGTTGTCTGTAGGTATTGTTTTAGGTCAATCAACTTGGATTTGTAATCTCCGTTTAAGATTCTCCATAAAGGACACCGATCAAATTCTCTAAAATGTTTATGACACTAACATGAAACGGACATTGGCAGAATTGTGACAAGAATAAGTCGCAGAAGTCCATAAATCAAGAATCTAATCTTGTTTTCTATTAGCGTCAACGATTGCAGTATGCATCTTGGCTACGGGCCCTGGGGAGTTGTAACATTGAAAACACACGAAACAAATATTGCGCTACACTCAAGCGCCTATCGGTGAGCTCTGGCAGCCCCACACACGACGCGACACGTTATCTTATTCTCTAGGAGTGTGAGAGCTCACCCATAGCCTCCTCCAGCCCCTGCAGGTCCTCCCCCGCCGCGCAGGCTAGGGCTTCGCCCGCGGCCGCGGCGCCGGCGCGGAGCCCGGCCGCCTGCTCGCGGTACCACCGGGTCACCTGCAGGTTGGCGGACTCTACGCTCCTGTGGATGGACAAACACTTTAATTCATGTATCTCATTGCTGGTCCCATCTATTTGGGGTCGACGCAGCATGTATTCTTCTTCCACTCTCCCCTATCAGCCGTCATCGCTTCATTCACTCCCCTTTCATTCATATCATCCATCTTCTTTGGTCTTCCTCTTCCCTTCCATCCATCAACATTCATATTCATAAATTTTTTGGTAATACATATGACTTTCATCCCTCCTTATAACATGTCCATACCAAGCCAAACGATTCCCTTTCAAATTATCTGTCCCTGGTGCTACTTTCATAATTCCTCTAGTATACTCAAAAAGAAAGAAGATCATGCGCCACATAGCATAAAAACAGTTTTTCCTCGCTATTCCATACCTCCGTTTGTCGACAGATTCGTGCAAACACTGCACGTGATTGGTCGCAACGTCAACAGTGGCCAGCAGCTCTCTCGCCTGATTGGTCAGGGTCGTCTCCGTAGCTTGCTGCACCTCCACTAAGTGTGCGGTCTCTTCATATTGTTGCTTCGTATTGCGAAGCATCTGAGGACAAAAAACATAAAAAATCAACTAATTGTCACTATATTCAGTCTTAGGTAGATATATAGTTATCGCTTTACGGCCGTTCCCAAAAACCAATCTATCCACGGTTTGCCCTACTGGAGATTTAAATTTGATATAAGCTCTGTAGACTCTTACATTATCAGTGTTAGCGAGCTGCGTCTTAGTACTGCTAAGCTTGGTCTTGGTAGTGTTAAGCTCGGACACCCTCTTCTCCAGAGCTCGGTTCATGTCGTGGAAGACATCCTTCATCTTGTCCCTCTCCTCCTCCAGGGTGCGCTTCTTGAGGATCAGCTCCTGGATCTCTTTACGTTGCTCCTCCTGCTTGATGGTTATCTCAGCGTACGTCTCGTTGTCTAGATACACACCTGGTGGGGAAAGCGAACAGTTTTTGTAAGGTTAACACTGCCATGGAAAAAATTGAGTGCTATACAACCCAGCAAGTGATTTTAATCTTAAAAACCTGCAGAGTTGTGTCTAAGCAGGAATTTTAGTGACGACAATAACAAGGGACATATCACGTGTATTATTAATTCGTGCCATTATTTATATAACATAAATCACCCTTATTAGTGACAGTCATTAATTAAACTTGCAATTAATATTGAATTGATACAGTTATCGGAAATAGGTTTTGTAAAAATCCGGCCGAGTGCGAGTGGGACTCGCACGATGGGTTTTGTACTATTGTTTAAAAAAGCGACAAAAAAATCACGTTTGTTGTATGGGAGCCTCTTGACATATTTATTTTATTCTGTTTTATAGCTTGGTAGCAACAGAAATACATCATTTGTGACAATTTCAACTGTCGTAATAGACGGAAAACGGACGGACAGGGGAGTCTTGGTAATAGGATCCCGTTTTACCCTTTGGGTATGGAACCCTAAAAATTACGCATTTTTTTTACAGATAACAAAACATACACGTTTTTTTGGGTGGGTGGGTTACTTAGAACCTCACCACCTGAGCGGTTAGAAAAGAGGCCTAAAAACCTCACGTGTCTAATGGATATGTTAATTTCCATAAAACTCACCGCTTTTATCCCTGGAAGCTTGCAAATCCCTCTTCAGCCGGTCGATTTCTTCAGCGTACTCCTTCAGGATCGCCTTCTTGGTCATCTTCTGGTTGACCTCCGGCTTGTTCTGGATGTTCTTGGCGCGGTGAGCGTACTCCAGGGTGCTCATGGTCTCCTCGAGGTCTTTGTGGCCGGGGGAGATGGTGGCGATGATGGACGTCTTGGTCCTGCCGCCCAGGGACTCTTGCAGGATGCGCGTCAGCTTTGATTCTCTGAAAAGATGTTTGAAACGATGGAAACTTGGTGGTAGTGACGTCGGCTTGCGACTCGTAGGTAGTGGGTTCGTAACCTATAATGATTGACCTTGGGTTGTCTCGCTTTGAGCCATAAGATCCCCTCTTTGTGATACTTACCTTTTTTTATTTTTTTCCTAGTTTTAATTTAGTCTATATTGTGGTGTAAAATAAAGAGTTAGAGAAAACATTGTGATGAAACCATAGTTTGGTGGTAGAGCATTTTCTGCTTCTGCTCGTCTGGCTAGCTATCAGCCTAAAGTTGAGAATCTGTCGCTAAGCACCTACCAGTGTGTTCTGGCAGCTCCACCACCCATCCAAGGCATAAGCTATCTCCATTCCAAATTTCATCAATATCAATTTAGTAGTTATGGTGACACACGATAACAGACATTCACACACACAAACTTTCGCATTTATAATATTAGTAGGATAAATAAGTTTACCCAAATATAATAATGAAGGTATTACTAACCTATAGGGTATATGTGGATGCCTTTCCACGAGTGCTGTGATGACCCTCCCCAGCGTGAGCAGAGACTGGTTGATATTGACACACTCGCGCGCTCGCTCCTTCTTGGCCGGATTGTCCGAGCCAGCCTTGCTGATGTTCTCCGAGCCGGCCAGGTCCACCAGGTTCAGCTTGCCGATCTTGACCAGCTCCTCGCCCTCGGGGCCGTTGTCCCTCATGTGGGCCACGATGGTGAAGACCGTGTGGGAGCGGCTGGTGGGACAGTGATTGATACAATCATAATACTAAGATAAAATTTGCTGTACCCAGTACTAGGCTCCATCAAGTTGGCTGCTCCTTTAAGAACATACCAAGTGAATTCCAAGATTTGTCAACAACTAAACTTCAAGTCATGTAAAGTGAAATCTTATTAGAATAGCCTATTATTAAATACTAGCTGTCCCCGCGGTTTCACCCGCGTGGGCTACAGTTTATCGCGAAATCCTTTCTTAGCAGATGCCTATGTCATAACTACCTGCATGCCAAATTTCAGTCCGATCCGTCCAGAGGTTTGCGCTGCGTGTTGATAGATCACTAAGTCAGTCAGTCATCAGTCAGTCAGCTTTGAGTTATGTATATATATAGATTAGACTATTTAGATAACAAAAAAGCTTGGGACTTGTGTACTTGCTCCAATTCAATCAATTATTTTTTAATAAGAATAATATACATGATATTGCATGTTATTGGTTCATGTTATTGATTTTTTATCTCTAGAATTTTTTTATGTCCTCTATCCCTCGACTAATTTGTACACCATAATTGGTAAAACATGACGAACCAAAATGTAATTAACAACAATCATGCATGCAACTGTATGTTTACCTACTCATGTTTTGTGCAAATAAAAATTATCTTATCTTATCTTATATTGTAGATGTGATCGCGCCCAAAAAATTACCTGCCTCTTTTTTTTTCTTTTAAGTTGGAACAAGCGTAGCTAGCTTTAAGTGTTTTTTTCTTGTGTATTAATTACCTTGATTGTGCATTCATGAGAGTAGAAGCCACCCTTTTCCTTTCCTGTCCTCTAGCCATGATCTTGTATACATCATTCTTGTTGCATACCTGCAATTGTAAAGTTTGAAGAGTCAATGTTAGTAATATAAATCTAAACCCAATACAACATTGTATATGCGAAAGTTTGTGAAAATGTGTGTGCATGTTTATTACTGAATCATTTCAATGAATTTCAGTGAAATTTTGAGTGAAATTGCTAATACGCTCGATTAACACATAGGATTATATACTTGAAGTATTGCGAGGGGAATGCGTAGTGATAGTGGTGTCCTTACATGTAATTTATTTTCTAATTTTCTACTGTTTTCTGTCTTATTGTTGTTATTGTTGCTCAAATTTAATTCTATTGTGTTGTTATATTTATTTATTGTGACATCCATTTATTTGACCTAGGTATTAATTTTGTTATAAGTTATGTTATGATTAGTGTAAATGGTATATCCATTCTAATAATAAATAAATAAATAAATTGATATACCCCACTAGTTGCACAAAGCGGTTATCCCACTGGAACCTTTTTCCGGGATAAAAAGCAGCCTATGTGTTAATCCAGGGTATAAGCTATTTCCATTCCAAATTTCACACAAATCCGTTCAGCATTTTTTGTGTGAAAGAGCAACAAACATTAGGATTTGTGCAATGGATACATTCATTGTCGCACACACTAATATGGATATCTGTGTCTTCCATGCAATTAATAAGAATGCAATACTATAATTATCACCACTAAAGTACATACCGTAATTTCCTCCAACCCATTAACAATATTAGACCCCTTCCTCGTGACATCCTCGTAGATCCTCAACTTGGAGTTATCCTCAGACGAGGAGAGCAAGTCAAACAGCTCTTCATTGTAGAGCTCCAAGTAGGAGACTCGTACTGTGTACTCTGAATTGGAGAGGCGGAGCTCGTCGAAGAGTTGAGAGAGCGCTCGGGGAATGATGCCGGCTAAGGGGTCCTGGAAATTATTGATGTAGTCTATATACATATATAAAAATCAATTGCTGTTCGATAGTCTCGCTAAAACTCCAGAATGGCTGGACCGATTTGGATAATTTTGATCTTGAAATGTTGGAAGTTCAGGCAAGGTTTAGAAGGTGACTTTTATTGGCGATACGAAGTTCGCCAAGTCAGCTAGTGTTGTAATAAAAATATGATTTTAATTGAAGTTTAACTAAAAGATCTGAGCTAAAAGCGCAGATCCAGCATTGTGGGCACTGGGCACAGTGGGCATGCCCAAAGTCATAAAAACCCTAAGTTCCACTCGCACTTGGCAGATTATTCCGTGGCTGTGACCGTAACCTGTTTTGAGCACTGGATCAGATCAAGTCCGGACTACTATAAAAAATACAACATATTTTACATTTATTAAGTGAAACCGTATACTTACATCCTGCCAATTGGTCTCATCGCCCGTGTTTTCCCCGACCATGGTATGCGTCTTGCCGGTGCCAGTCTGTCCGTATGCGAACACCGTACAGTTATACCCAGCCAGCACCTCCTCAATGAGGGGGCTGACCACCTCCTGGTATACCTCCACCTGGGGGGAAAGGATTAGGTTTTTACCAACTATAAATCTGTACCATGTACAGTCATCGACAAAAGTCGTTGAACAATAGCACATTTTCCGATTACCGTCTCCACTTTAAACACCAACCTTTGGCCACATCACTTAAAATCAGGTGCGTTATTGTTGTATCTGTGGATTTGAGTTTACTTGTAAAGTGTGGGTAAACCTACCCCCTATTTGCGTTTATTTGTCTACCCACATGCCCCGTACATTCATATGTCGAATCTATTAGCTACCTAGCATCAATACAAATTGATTACTTAAATTAGTGTTTTATTCCAAACATAATAGTTATGCTGTGACTTTGACTTAGTTTTGTAGCTGACTGTACATGTATGTTTTTGTCCATGGTATTGCAGTTGATGGTGGTGTGCTTTATATTTTTAGGAAACTGGACGTTGGATTTTGTAAATTCTGTTGTTGTTAAAAAGCTACACTAATCTTTTTTTGTAATAAAAATCACGCATGGATAGTGACTCAAATTATAGCGTAATAGCCAAGAGAAAATAGAACTGGATTGTTACCTTATAATTCCTGTTTCAAAATATACTTAAAATAGGATATATCTGCAGTTTTTGGTCCAAGGGATACATGGTTAAGTAACTAGAAACTCCTTTACACTCCTCTTACACGGTTTATACTCCCTGTTTCCGGATGTCATCTGATGTTAAGTAACAATGTGTTGAAGGTGGCACCACGCTACACCTACATTGTGGCTTCATAAACACAAGAATAGGCCTATACATTGCTATAATTCAACACAGCATGATATAGGCACATCAGCCTCTGGGCTGCTCGCCTATTACCAAAATAAATAATTAATTATACATTACCTGTGTAGCATTTGGACTGAATGCACGGTCAAACGTGAACTTTTTGGTGTAGGAATTCTGCTGAGACAGGCGCACAACAACCTCACGGTTGTGTTGCACCTCAATGACCCCCTGGGACTTGATGTCTCGCTCCCTCTGGTTTATGGGCCTGGAACATTTTACAAGTTGGTTGTATACAGCAGGCAAGTTCAGAGCACTCGCTCCCTACTTCGTAACGCCATATCCATACAATCCTAAAAATAGGTAGAAATATTTCATGGTAGATACTATCATTCATGACCTAAATAATGGGAAACGTAATTTTGCTGTAAAAAAGAACAAAATTATACTAAAATAAAGTATGTCTTATAACACTTATTTCAAATAGGTCACGGTTTCGTGGCTAGGCGTGGGTCTAATGGAGAAAACTGTGCTTTAAAAACCCCCAGGTGTGCTTCATTTGTGCCAGATTTATCTTTATGATGTTTTTTAAGCTTGAATGACCTTTAGGTTTACGCTTATGATTTAGAAAATAGGATATTTACCTCAGTCTGACGAAAACTTGAATATTTTGATTTTTATCCTTCCTACATCCTTTTTCTGAAGTCATCTTGAAGACAAACTTTAACTAAAGCACAAAATAATATCCACACCACTATAATATAGTTTTCCAATAAAATGACAGTCAATATCAACACTTTTCGTCAGAATACATACACGAAAAGCGTAAACGATGAGTAGACGTTGACTTCAAATAAATTCAAAATCAAATTTCGGTTGATAACTGTGTTGCAAGCATAAAAATATTTATTGACGTTCATGTCATTATGCAAATGGCATGAGACGATCAAGCTATGGCTTGAGTCAAGCACAAAAGTTTCTGCTTGAGCAAACAATATTTTATTTGGATATTGATTATAATTGATGCATGACTCAAACCTCATTTATGTAAGTCTTAGTTTAATTTTATGTTATTAACTTCAATTATTATAAATTTAAATTAATTTAGGTACAAAAATTATTTTAAAAATAACAGTATAAATAAATCAAACACAATACACTAAAAATTTGGTAAGCCTCCAGGAGACGGTAAGGTGCCCAAAATGCTGGCAGCATTGCCTCGTTGAATGGCAATGCCAATTTTTTGACCAAATTATGAGCCTGCATTTTGGTCACCAGTCGCGTCAAATAGAAGCTTTGCCAAGTCCCTAAATATTTCATGACTGCCTGGCCCTCATGGACCCAAAGATCCAAGTTAATTTTAGATGCAAAATTTGGAATATATCTTAAGTCCTCTGTGCTTAAATTATTTATACAATAAAATAAAATTTGTTGTTTTGTCGTTATATAGTAAAGATAACAGATATATAAAAAATATATATGTATAAAATAAAGTATTTTATTATATCTATATATCTGTGGAAGTTGGCTCTGAAAGTAGTTCAAGTGAGATTAATAACCATGTGACGTTCTAGGCTTAAGTTGCTTGACCATCTCCGAAGCTCGTAAGTTTAAGTGCACTGAGTGGCACTGACTTTGACACCGCCATCATGCCCACGCCAGACTACGGGATGCGAACTGACAAAAGCTGAACAAAAATATAGAGTAAATAGGACGTGGTAAATAGGACGTGGTCTTCTGCATTATTTAAAAAAAAAAACCGTAATATCCGTTTAGCTAAAATTCAATTCAAAAGCCCCAGAACCAGATAGAAGGCGTTTATAACCAATCAAGGCATTTTTTGTCACAATTAAAATAACAAAGTAGTTCATACAATATGACTGTATATAATATAGTTATAATTATAAACATGAAAGAATGTTAATATTTTTTATTTCATTTATCCAATCTGTTATGCTTTTTTTAAGTCTGCTTCCTAAATTTTGCTAAGTTTTTGTAAAACATCTAGCAATATTATAAACGTAAAGGTTTGTGAGTATGGATGGATGCATATTTGTTACTCTCTCATGCAAAAACTACTGAACGGATCTGAACGAAATTTAGAATGGAGATAGCTTATACCCTGGATTAACACATAGGCTATCCTTGCTTTGGGAACTACGTTTTTTCAGCAGTCAGAATACGCAGACAAACTTTTTTTTGTCTTGTAATGGCGTCACACGATTAGTGTATTTGCCAGTGTCAAGTAAAAAAAAAAAAAAAAAGATTGAAGATTTTGTAAAAGATTTCAAACTCAGAGAGTTGAATCAAGTTTAAATGATGATGGTGAATGGTGATGATGATGATGAGATGATGGGATGAGGATAGTGTTTAAGTAAAGTAGTGGCGCTTTCCTTAAACTTTACACGGACTTTTTTGGAGCAACTTGAAAAGTCACTTTCACAACTTTTTTTCAATTTCCCACACTCGTACACATTAACGAACACATAATGGTTAATAATCCACCAATATTACACATCATCACTCGAAGAAACACAAGTTTTGGAAATAATAACAAAATCTTCATGTTGACAGTTCAATTGCCGCCAAAAAAGTCCAGACAAACTTACCTGGCCCGGTGACGGTGGCGCTGTCATCGAGTTTATTCCTCTAACTTCATACAGTGATCGTTATTCGTTAATTCGTTAGTTCCAATTTTGGCCACCGAGCTAGATAAGTTTATGGCACTGTACAGACCTACAGTACTATTGTATGTACGGTTTATATTAAATCTAGCCAGTGTCAAGTACGAATACATAATACTTATTATATAATCCACCAATGTAACACAATATCATTTATTACCTAAAAAAAAGACCAGTGTTGAAACAAATGAAAATGTTCATGTTGACGATTCAATTATTACGCCCAAAAAGCCCCAATACACCGAAATAATAATAGCATAAACAAATAAATAGAAAAGTTATCAAATAACTTTATGTGTGTTAATAATTACATCCTAACATAACATCACTTAATTTTTTAGCTAAATTAGGTCCAACTTTTACGTTAAAAATCCTTTCTCAGTACATTTACGTAACTAATTCTCTTTTCAAATTTTCATATTTTTAAACTTAAACACCGGTTTTGGCGGTTATTGAGGTGTCAGTCTGTCAGTGTTAGGAATTTTACATAAAATTTATTTGATTATAATGTAGATAATTAAATGATGACACTTCATTAATGTAGTAAATACTAGGGACAACCAATGAATTCAATTTCTTAACAATAATATGTTTGACAAATAAGATAGTAGCCCTAAACGAATGCAGGAATTTATGTACTAATTCATTCATACGCGTAAAAAATAAACACAATGCATTATACAACTGGCGTCCTCTTATAGACAAAACACACTGCAGCCGAGTCTTATAAGAACATACTCTCGTAAGATTCCAACATTATGCTTTTTACTCATCTCCCAGTAACAGAAAAGTAAACTGGTTAAATGAGGAACGTCATTATACAGATAGTTTTTGCGTCTGGCAACACTCATTACCCAGCACCATTTCCTCCCGCGCTTTCTTCAAGAAAATTAAAGAGTCGCCACATTAATTCTATCCGTATGTTCGTGTTTTTGCCTCGGTTAGCGTTATGGCGGCCCTCGTTCGGTTTTTGTGCACCACTGGCTGCGAACTCTTCCCAGACTATGAGGCCGCGCAAAAACTTGCAGAGCCGCGGGAATCTGTGCAAAAACACCAACCTCGCTCAATAACTGAAGACGTCGATGAAATACTATGAGTTCCTTTAGCTTTTTACCCATCGCGAGCTTTTTCCCTTGCGCTATTTGCATCGGCCGCTCGCCGACCGCCATTTAATTTTTGTAGTTTTTCCCGCGCGAACGAATAATGATTCAAAATGATGGTCGCGTTCCGAAAATTGCGGGCCCGTAAAAAGTTAACCGATGAAATTCTTGTTTGGAGAATGGGCGTTTATATGTATAATGATATTTTTTATTGCGAGATTTAAGTCTATAATGCATATTGTAAATATTTCATTCGATATTTTAACTTTACATTACAGATGGGTGAAATAAAAGTCGACAATGGAATACAAACAGAATATTATTTCGAGATGCAAGATTCAAAATCAAGGTATTTTTTTAAAGTGCATGGCTCAGTTGTTAAGCGGTAATACGACCGGAAGCCGCGAGAGGAGACTACGGTTCGAATCCCAAAAATGAGCTCGAGTTTTCAGTGAGGGAAAACTTTGCAATGAAACCACAGCATGGTGGTAAATAAGGTGGGCACTTGGCTAGCTACCACTGTCCATGTCCGAAAGCATTTTCTTTGAGAGTAATTTTATTGTTAGGTACGTTCTGGAAGTATTTTCTTTGTGAGGTACGTAGATGCTACAATTAACGTGAACCTCATACAACAACAAAAAAGTAAGACAAGTTTTAATCCAATACATTTCAATTCATAGTTTAATATAAAAATAAAATAATATTTACTGTTTGAATTTCGTTTATTTAGTTATCAACGCAGAGTAAAAAAACAGCGGCAAGCTACAGTTTCATTGAAATATGTATAAGCTTATATAATATTATGTAATTGGTTTAATTATTTTTTACCTACTTTGATAAGCAATGTGGTTCTTATACCTAGACATTTTTTTTTATGATCTTTAGACGACGAATTTAGTTAAACATGTAGGAACGTTGTAACGAAATTTTTCTCACAGCTGGGAGAGCTCTCTCCCAGTTTTTCACCCGCGCGACAAAAACCATAGCGCACGGTTCCCACCGAGCAAGCCGTTAGTTTATCATCATATCGACATATTTCTAGCGATCCATGTTGCTGGCAACCTTTCACCGTGCCAGGAAAAACTTACACTGCCATAAGCGTCGGTCGGATATTATTTACAGAAAAAGTAAGGCTATGACGACAGCGGTTTAGGCGGGAAATTATGGAGTAAAAGTTTTATCGTATTGGACGATCTTATTAGAGTGACAGAGCACAATAAATAATGGTTTTTAAAGACAGTTGAGACTTTAGATGGCAAAAAACTAGGGATTGTGATGGACCTACTTCAGTTCAAATTAATCTGCTCTCTCGCAAAATTACAAAATAAATAAAATAAATAAATTAAAAAAATATAGGCTACTTTTTATCCCGGAAAAGGTTTCTGCGGGATAACGGGAAGATCCGGGTGAAACCGCGGCTAGTGCATAGGCAATTAGGCATACCTATTGTACAGTCCGTAGCACCGCACCATACAGAGGGTCGATGCAGCATTATTGCTTACTGCATCGATTACTCAACTGGGCGCGTCAGTTCGCATTCACGCCGCAACTCATCAACATCCATGTCATTAACATAAGCATTCGTGTCAATATACAAATCCATCGTAAATAAAAGCGGTTATCATTTCGGTGTGGCAGCAGCCCCTACACCTATAATTATTCAAAGTTATTGTACCTACACTTTTTTTTTTTGGATAGGTAGGTACTGTCGTGCTCGTGTTCTATCGGTGCTGGCTTAAGTAGCTCAAATAGCGTCTTTTTAACCCCCGACCCAAAAAGAGGGGTGTTATAGTTTGACGTGTCTGTCTGTCTGACCTGTGGCACCGTAGCTTGCGAACGGATGAAGCGATTTCAATTTTGTTTTTTTTTGTTTTCGTATGAAAGAAGAGTTACGGGCGAGTGTTTTAGCTATGTTTGATGAAAATCGTTCCAAGATGTCGGGGGTTTTATTTTTAGTAATTATGTATTGTTTTGGAAAGGACTGCAATAATCAGATTTCAAATCAGCCGCCTTGTTAGGGGCCCGCGCGTTACAGCGCACTCCGCGTTCTCACGAGGCCCTCGTCGCCGCGAGCCGCGGTCCATTCCGCGCACACCTCGCCGCGTTCCCCGTTAATTATTCCAGTTTTCATCATATTTAGCTGCAGTTATGAGAGCATATGGGAAAACTTTCATCGGGAGCGACCTTACACGCTCTCAAGGCTGTGGGAGTTACGAGCACTTTATTGAAAGTTTTCTTCTTTTATGGTAAGTCGATTTTACTCTATTTTTAGGTACTTCCCATTACTAGTTGCGCCCCGCGGTTTCTACTTCATCTCGGAGACATCCATGTGAGATATACTGGGTCTTGCCAGCCTTCAATATGAAAAGTACTGTTCCCGGCTTCATAGTAACTTGTTTGTGGCGTAAAGTATTTGTACTTCTGACAGCAAACTCAGTGAGAGCTTCATATAATAACGATAATTTTTGTCTTTTAATCGCACACATTCCACATTCCATTCATTCATTTCCCTCTTGTGGTTGTGGCATTTTTCGTTTTTGGCACTGAAACATAATATGTTTCACATATGAGCTACAACACCTTGTTTTAACCGAAGCATAACTTTTTCCTCTTGTTTTCTCATGATGTTGTATTGTATATTATATAAAATAGGTATCTTCCTCAATCTAAAATAAATCTCCGGAAAGACAGGAATGATAAAGTTCAGGCTGGTATAAACTTGGTGTAAACAGAGTTAGTTTCTTCCACTTGATAATCGTCTTTCCGTTATCCTGCAGGAACCTTTTCCGGGACAAACTTTCGCATTTATAATATTAGTAGAACTTCCTATAAGGTGGCGTTTGACCACAAATCTCCTGAGTGTGGTCGAAGGTGACACTGCAGTCCATGGAGTTTTGTACTATTCCTTTGTCTTTGGGTTGTCTGGAAGAGATCGCTTTGAGCGATAATACCACCCTTTGTGACGGTTACCACGGAACTGGCTGTCAAGTGAGGCTGCCGGAACACACCACAGGTGCTTGGGGAAAAATTATAAAAGTGCCTCGCGATTTATGCGCTCCTTTCTCCCGTATACTTGCAAAATGTGGAATGAGCTCCCCCACAAGACTTTCCGCTGTGCTACAGATTGCAATCCTTCAAGATGGGTGTGAAAAGAGTTCTAAAGGTCGGCAACGCATCGGCAACTCCCCTGGTGTTGCAGATGTCCATAGGCGACGGTGACCGCTTTCCATCAGGCGGGCCGTCTGCTTGTTTGCTAATCTATTACATAAAAAAAAAAAGAAAAAAAAAAGTGCTTTTTTCTATGGGTTTTATGTATATGAAAGCAAGACCCGCCTTTATTTGCATACCTGTGCGAAACCTGCTGTGATTAAAAGTGAGATAAGTATTTAAAAGAAAACGCTTTTCTGAAAATCTTTGTAGAACTATAATTTACAAGGCATAAAATGTGCCAATTTTATGGAGCCTGTTGGATACTGGTTGTGTTTGAAGAAATACTGGTTCTCTACTTTACATCGTTTTAACACCACTAGACACTGTTTTAATACACTATTGTACATTTAATTAGTTAATTAATCGGCTACCATTGACCTAAGAGAGGGAGAGAGACAATCAGATTTCGACGTCAGAGTCAGCACAAACCAAACAGAGCCCTATCATGGACTTACTGCGCTTCACTACAGCATACATTAAAAGAAGTTAACCAATTGACCCACAAACCGCGCAAAAACTGAACGGGGATCGGTTCGTGCCGAAACGGAATTAAAAATGGTAATCAGTTGCGAAAGCTTAATTCGACGACGGAACTTCTTGGAAGGCGTAAAAAAGATATATAAACGGGCGGCCGACCGGCGACGCGACGGTGTGGGGATTACAAAAACTATGGTTCGACGAAATACCTATGTAGGTTATGTAGGTATAGGTTAATCAAATGTTTTTGAAGATCCTATCATTCTATACCAATCCCTCATCATTGGCCTGCGTCCATCTACAAGAGATGATATTAAGTAACGTCCGAAAAACATCTGCGCTCATGACTAAGTAAGCCAATCCGGGAGCCACAGATGCGGTCACACTTCCCACAAACATATTGTCGCAACGGGAGTGGCAGCTGGTTGGTATCACGAAGGTGTCTTATCGCGCGTTTTTGGGCCAACACATTAAACCAGGCGTCGTCGTGAATGGTTATACCATCCGCAGTTAACTTACTCCACCGAACGCGTTCATCTGCAACTTGCTCCCAGCCGTCTACCGCAATAGCGAAACAGGACAAATCACGCTTAACGCTGTCCTTAAATCTCAATAGAGGCCGACCAACTGGTCGCTTGGCATGAGCAATTTCACCAAGAAGGACCTGCCTCGGCAAACGAGATGGCTTCATTCTGTGAACATGCCCTAGCCAACGCAATCTTCTCTGTTTGAGAAGACCCGTTATGCTAGGCAGCTGTGCAGCTTTCAGCACTGTCTCGATCGTCACACGATCCATCCATGAGATGCCTAGAATGCTCCTAAGACAGCGCATATGGAAGGCATTTAGTCTCCTCTCCTGCCCACTGTATGACGTCCAAGTCTCAGCTCCGTACAAGAGTATGCTCAAAATGCATGTCTGGTACACGGTCATTTTGGTATTTACTGTTAGGTGTTTGTTGTTCCATACTCTTGCACTAAGCTTCCCGAACATCGTAGCCGCCTTGCCAATACGAGTGCCAATTTCTCCATTCAGCGAGAGATTGCTTGACAAAGACGACCCCAGGTAGCAGAAAGAGTCTACTACTCCTAGGGGTGCACCATCCAATAAAATTATTGGTTTTTCTGTGCAACCTTGGGCCAATATAACGGTCTTTTTTGCATTGATTGACATGTTAAAAATAGAGCACGCTGTCGCAAATTTGTCCACAATAAGTTGGAGCTCTTCCGAAGAGGAAGCGACGAAAGCTGCGTCATCGGCAAACAAGAGACTGTCGATAAACTGATCTACTCGATGGCGTTTAGATTTAAGCAATGATATATTGAAAAGTTTACCGTCCTTTCTCGTATGAAGATGGATGCCCTGTTTATCTTCACCAAAAGCAACGCCAAGAAGAAGTGAAAAGAATATGCCAAATAATGTTGGCGCTAGTACACAGCCCTGCCGTACTCCTCTTTCCATTGCAAAGGGGTCTGATATGTCTCCGTTAAAAACAACTGAGCCCTGCATACCGTCATGGAATGATTTAATTAGGGATAAAAGTCTAGGTGGACATCCTATCCTATCAAGCAGCGTATAAAGACCCTCTCTGCTAACTGTGTCGAAAGCTTTGTTTAAGTCGACAAACGCTACAAACAAAGGTGTTCGTTGCTCCCTGCACTTTTCCTGAAGTTGACGGAGGGTAAAAATCATATCCGTCGTAGAACGTTGGGCACGAAAACCACATTGTGCCTCTGGATAAATACGGTCTGCCAATTTCTGCAGTTTCGCCAGGATTATACGACCGAATAGTTTGCCAGCTATGCTAAGAAGAGAAATACCGCGGTAATTATTGCAATCACCACGGTCCCCTTTTCCCTTATACAAGGTGATAATATTAGCATCGCGCATCTCCTGAGGCACACTAGCCTCCGCCCAACACTTTGCGATGAGATTGTACAGGATTGGAGCAATACACCTGATCTTAATAACTTCAACCAGAATGCCATCAGCTCCTGGACTTTTACCGCGCTTAAGCTGCGTTAGAGCGATGTAAAATTCTTCGGTGGTGGGCACCTCATCGAGCTCCTCCCACAATGGCAGTTTTGGGGCCAAGTCCACAGCTTCAGGAAAGATGTTCACAGGTTGGGAGTAGAGCCCGGTGTAGTGTTCCACCCAGCGACTTAGTTGACGGTTTCCGTCAATTATAACAGTTCCATCAGACTCCCTCAGTGGTGCTGTTATCTTTGGAATAGGTCCCATGGCTTTTTTAATGCACGAATACAATCCACCAAAATTCCCTGTAGCTGCACAAGATTGGATGCTTTGACAAATCTCATTCCAGTATAAGTTAGAGAAATACCGGGTGTTGCGCTGAAGTTCAGCTTTTGCTCTGCAGACATCATCACGAGTGCTGGTATTTGGATTAAGGCGGTATCTAAGAGCTGCTTGACGCTTAACATCAAGCAATGGTTGAAAATGTTCTATATTTGCTTTGAACCAATCTTGACTGGAGTTAACTTTTAGACCAAAAGCTTTGGTGGCCGTAACGGTGAGAAGTCGTTTTACTCGCGCCCATTCTTCACTCGCTGATACGTTAGAATCCCAGGTAACAGTTTCTTCGCGCACTAACTTCTCAAACGTTTTGATGCTACGACTGTACTCGGAATTTGGTGGATTCAACTTTTTCCTACATACAGGGCGGGCGCGATGAATTACTTTAGGATTAAATCTAACGGTGGTAATCACAAGTGAGTGGTCAGTATCACAGTCTCCGCTGTGAAAAGTTCGTGTGTGTAGGATATCACGGATTTCTCTTTTCCTGTATAGAACAACATCCAATTGGTGCCAATGTTTAGATCGAGGGTGCATCCAGGAAACTTTGCGCATAAATTTACCTTTGAAATAAGTGTTGGTGACACAAAGCTGATTTTGAGAACAAAACTCCAAAAGAAGTTGTCCATTTTCGTTCATTTTACCAATGCCGTGCTCGCCAAGGCAATCTGGCCATGCAATATTATCCTGTCCAACACGGGCGTTAAAGTCGCCAAGGATTAGCAGACGGTCACTTGAACGCACCTTGTGTACCGTTTCCAAAAGCTGGCTGTAGAAACGGTCCTTTGCCTCCAACGAAGATGTAAGTGTTGGAGCATACGCGGAGATAATTGTAACAAAACCACCATCAGTATTTAAGCGCAGGACCATGATACGCTCTGTAATACCTCTGGGACCCTCCACTGCACTGAGAAGATCGTTACTTATAGCAAAGCCTACACCATGCTCACGAATATCAGATGAATTTTTGCCCTGCCAGAAAAATGTAAAGTGGGACTCACGTAAAGAACCCTCGTCGGCCAGTCTAGTTTCCTGTAGAGCTGCTATGCTGATATTTAGTCTATGTAATTCTAAGTCAATAATGGATGTCTTACGAAGTGGTTCGTTGCTATTTAAACTTCCACAGGTGGTCGGGAAGCCTGTCAGCATTGTGCGGACATTCCATGTTCCTAAGCGCATGGGTTTGTAATCGCTATAATTTTTGTTTTTATTCCTTTTATTAATCGCAGGTGATAGAAATGACGACACCATCCGTCTAGTTGTTAGCTAGTGACCCCTTCACCCTAAGGGGGCAAGATAGCACCGAGGCGGATATGCACCTTACTGTCCGGGGGCTGCCCGGTTTAAAGCGGGCGGTAGCATATCAATGGGCCTACGATGGACCCTCCCACTGCCAGAAGTGACCCCTAGCGTCCGCGCCTTCGCCTATCTGCGCAGACTTATAACTGGTAACTGCCACTTCCCGTGTTGTTTTCCACTCAGCTTAACTCAGCTGTAGTGGGTGAAGTGACCTCTCCACGGACGCTGCCTCGCCTGGGACGCGATTTTGGAAACACAGGCATGCCCAGAACCTGCGTCACCCTCTCGACCTAACCAGCAGGATCCACAGGAATGACGAATCACTACGTGTGGTGCTGGGTCGGTTGCAGGACCTAGCTCGTGCCTTACGGAGATACCATTCCGGGTTTATTCCGAGTTTCCTTCTCTGATTGTGATGGCACTGCAGTTTGTCATAGAGATCTGCTAAGTTAAGGGCCGTCAAGTACCTCAGTCGGCTCTTACGACACCTGGTACTAAAGGGGGGTACTATTCTACTCTGCCGGCAAGCCCCACGGCACACCAATCCCTACTGCCCTACTAATATTTTAAATGCGAAAGTAACTGTCTGTTAAGCTTTCACGCCTAAACTAATAACCCGATTGAAATGAAATTTGGTACAGAGATAGTCTAGAGTCTGAGAAAGGAAAAGGACACAAGCTACTGCTCCTTTTTATCGCGATAAACTGTAGCCCACGCGGGTGCAACTGTGGGGAACAGCTAGCTCCCTATATTTTTGATCTTTGATTTGTTGGGTTTGTCTCCGCCCCGAACAGCAGATGTTTTGAAATATCGGAAAAATTAACGAAATGTCATTCCACATTGTTTACACTATCTCCATACTACCAAATTCCATCAAGATCAGTTTAGTGGTTTAGGTGTCAAGAGGTAACAAATAAACAAACCTACTTACCTACTTTCGCAATCATAATAATTATTCTAGTATGGAGTATCAAAGTAGAACAAACTTTACAAATTAGGCTCGGGTTAGACAGTTTGCTTTATTGGATAAATCTTATTAGATTATCTGATTAAATATGCTAAATCAGCTCATTTGAAAGTCATTGTTTTGCAGGATCTTTTTAGGAAGACTAACGACTTTAACCTCAATAAAGTCAATTAAATGTTTCCACTTGCACTCGTAGCATCTGTATGAAATACTAAACATAGTGGGCTGGCTTTTAGTACTGAGACTGTACTTATGAGAAAATTTTATATCAACGTTGGGATCTGTAAGAAAAAACAGCAATTAGTAATAAGTGATTAATAAAAAACCTGAAGTGAAAGCTCTACCAAGCCTCTACCGTCTCATAAAGTCTTTACTTTTTCATTAATTTCTTATAATCAAGTTTGAAATTAACACTGAGTACAAAAAAGTTAGTGCGTTTTACCGAAATAATGTGCAGATAATAATGAAATTTCCGGAATTTTCCTACATACCTGTACCTGTGTTCGCTGTAAAATCTGTAACTCGCTCCACAAAAATCGAACGCTACGACGCTTCCTAACGAAAATCACAAATAGCTAAGATCGATAAGACCAAGACCGATTTAAAAATTTATAAAAAGTCCCGACTCGTCGACCCTCAAGTTCGTACCCTTTCCCGAAGGAACCCACACTGGCACACATGCCACTCGTACATTAACAAAAATTCGTTAATAGCACGTTTATGTCGTTTTTTATGTACAAGGCGAGGGCAAGGAAAGCGTGGGGCTACGTGGAGGGGCCTGGGGTGCTGGGCGGGGCGATGCAGCTGCAGTCGTAGGGCTCCGGCGCGGGCGTCAGTCGAGGCGCGCGCGTCAACTCGCAAACGTCCCGGCCACCCTTCCGACGAAAAACATTACGTGAAATGAAACTTATAACACGCACTGAAAAAAAAACTTTTATTTTTCACAACTCTAAACTTTTCGGCCTGCTAGAGAATATGGGAATTTTCTTTTTGGCGCGAAAGTTAAAGTTGCCAGTTTTGTGAAGTTTTCGGTTTTGGCGCGTGTTTTTTGGATGTGCGCGAGTGAGAGGAGCGATATGGAGAGCCCGGGAGAAGAAACGGGACGGAGCGCTCCCCCCGCGCCGCACACCCCCGCCGGCTCGCAACCAAATGGATCCAATAAGATCATCGGAAGGAATGTAAATGGAACCAGTAAGTCACCAAAAGTCTTTATTTTTCCAGAATTTTAATAATTAACCTACTTCTGGAAAAAAATTGGTACCGTTAAAAATAGAAAACCAAAAACCTACATAGTAGATAAAATATTAAGTATCGTCTATCAATAAAACAATTTAATTTTTGGAGTTTTTTAGCAAGTTTATTTGCAAATAAATCACCCTAACTTTTTGTGAGTCACCCCTTCAGCTTAAGTTTTATTAACTTTAATTGTTAAATTAAAAACTTACAAATAATCTAGAGTTTGGTATACATAACAACTCAGTTATTATTTTTTTTATAAAATATACGCAATGACAGAAGGTTCGATTTGCTTACGAAACAAATGCGATTGTCCTTAGATCCATAGATATCCAAGCGATAGCGACAGCCCAATTCTGTATCGATTCGCGTTATGATTAAATACGCAAAGATTTCAAACAATCTTACAGTAAACTAAACAAATCATTCACAAAACTGCAAACTAGCTAGTAATCTTGTAAAATATTATGTAACAGTGGATATTAATTCACCCCCTTCCCGCTAAAATAAGGTCACGTAGAGATTTTTAATCTTCCCCATAAGTAAATAAATAAGTATTAGTAATTAGTATAAGTATTATAGGTAAATTTTAATTGTCTTTTTTTCTATAACTTTTTTTACGTTGTTTCTTTATTTTGTAATAATTATAAGTAATTTGTTTTAATTAGTGTAATTGGTTCAAAATAGTTTTAATCAGATACAAACATACATACATACATGGCTTTAGATGGCTATGACAGACGATTAAAACCGTGTCAGTAGGGTTTGAAGAACACTTTTGTTTTGTTTAATTAGATAAGGTTAATATTAGGTATATATAGGTACCTAAACACTGCTAGTGCTGTGGTAAAACCTATCTCTCTCACTGCGAACAAAAACTGCGATTGCAAGAAAAGTCTCGCGCTAGGAATCGAACCCGTTACCAGTAATTTGCGTTTTTCCCCCGCCGGGCGCGCTTTGTCTTGGGATGGAGTTTTTGCAACCTTTGCTCCGGTTCTTGATGCTGGGAGCGAGACTGAGATGTCTTGATCCGTTCGGTGTAAAATTTGGATTAACTTTCCATTAAAAATTGATGAATTGATTCACTTTATTGTACTTTAAAACCAATTAAATGATAAATGGCGATCTGTTCCAAACAACCGGGACATCGTTTTTTTATGTAACTTAAACGATCCTACTAATATTATAAACGCTAAAGTTTGTGAGTAGGTATGTATGTATGTATCTTTGTTGCTCTTTCACGCAAAAACTACTGAACGGATTTGAGTGAAATTTGGAATGGAGATAGCTTATACCCTGGAATAACACAGGCTACTTTTTATCCCGGAAAAAGGTTCCTGTGGGATAACGGGAAGACGCGGTTGACTGACTGACTGACATAGTGATCTATCAACGCACAGCCCAAACCACTGGACGGATTGGGCTGAAATTTGGCATGCAGGTAGATGTTGCGACGTAGGCATCCGCTAAGAAAGGATTTTTATTAATTCTACCCTCAAGGGGATAAAATAGGAGATGAAAGTTTGTATAAAACTTTGTCAATTTTAAAGCGATCGGGCTGAGACTTTGCATGCATAAAGCTGTAGCTATAGAATTTTGTAGAATACACAATACACAATCATAATATTAATTAACGCATTTTTTTTTTACTTTTTTGGCGGCAATTGAGTTGTCAACGTGAAAATTTTGTTTTTATTTCCAAAACTTGTGTTTCTTCGAGTGATAATGTGTAATATTGGTGGATTATTAACCATTATGTGTTCGTTAATGTGTACGAGGTACGAGTGTGGGAAATTGAAATAAAGTTGTGAAAGTGACTTTTCAAGTTGCTCCAAAAAAGTCCGTGTAAAGTTTAAGTAAAGCACCACTACTTTACTTAAACACTATCCTCATCCTATCATCTCATCTTCATCATCACCATCATCATTTAAACTTGATTCAACTCTCTGAGTTTGAAATCTTTAATACTTGACACTGGCAAATACACTAATCGTGTGACGCCATAACAAAGAAAAAAAAAAAAAAAAATTAACGTATTTTGTTTTGTATTTTTGTATAATTTGTTGCAAATAAATGATTCTTATTCTTATATTACTACTAGCGGTTCCACGCGGGTGAAACCGCGGGGAACAGCTAGTTAATTCATATATTGATTGTGTATTGTGTACTCTACAACATTTTAACATCCCAAGTATCAAGACTCATCACGCCATCGCACCGTAGATAGAGTCGACTGTACAAAAAGCACGAGTGTGTTTGAGCTCGGAAAAACCGTGGAAATTACGGAAAAAGAGCGCTCACATTGTGCGGGACAAAAACTAGTTCTCCTGAATAGGTGGCAGTTAGATAGCTGTGGAGGTAGATGTGTTAAAAAATAACTAGGTACTACATATTCTTTTTTTTTTGTTATGGCGTCACACGATTAGTGTATTTGCCAGTGTCAAGTATGAAATATTTCAATTGAATCAAGCTCAAATGATGATGATGATGATGATGATGATGATGATGATGAGAGGATGGGATAGTGTTTCAGTAGTGGCACTTTACTTAAACTTTACACGGACTTTTTTGGTGCCACTAGAAAAGTTACGTTCACAACTTTATTTCAATTTCCCACACTCGTATACATTAACGAACACATAATGGTTAATAATCCACCAATATTACACATTATCAGTTTATCACTCGAAGAAACACAAGTTTTGGAGATAAAAAACAAAGTTTTCACTTTGACAATTCGATTGCCGCCAAAAAAGTCCTACATATCATAATGTTATGTGAATATTTTAAACGACAAAAAAAACAGGGGCAATTGCACACAAATTGACCTAGCCCCAAATTAAGCTCGAAACTTGTGTTATGGGTACTAGACAACGATATACATACTTATATAGAGAAATAAATACTGACATAGATAGAAATATCCAAGACTCAGGTACAAATATTTGTGCTCATCACACATATGTTTGCCCTTATGTAAAAAGGGAGGAGGCTCTCAAGTTTGAGCTACATTTTAACTTTATCGCGTTATAAAGTATCTTTTTAAAGTCCTCAGAGTTCGATAGTTTGAACTATACCTCTAAGTATCTCCATACAAAATTTTATCACATGCAGTAGCACAGGCATGAAAAGGTAACAAACAAACAGACAGACAGATAAAGTTACTTTCACATTTATTATCTACAAGCTGCGCCCGCGGTTTCACCCGCGTCTTCCCGTTATCCCGTAGGGTAAGAAGTATCCTATATCCGTCTCCTGGTTCTAAGCTACCTCCCCACCAATTTTCAGCCAAATCGGTTCAGCCGTTCTTGAGTTATAAATAGTGAAACTAACACAACTTTCTTTTATATACATATAGATAGATTTTTTAGTTTTTTTTTATTTCTTACAGCGAGCGCTTCTTTAACTAGGTAAATAATAGTACATTACTGCAACGGCCGTCAACATAGGCATTATGGAAGAAGGTGTAAATGTGGGCCGAGGCAAGGCCGAGGCACACATACCTGAGTCCATCAATGCCTAGTTGTGGCCAAGGCTTGTAGAGTACTTTTCTCAATAAATGCGCGGAAATTAAAACTAAGTAAGTAGTACCTGGGCAGAACTTTTCTCTTTCGAATTTGGCAGTAACAAATTTATATTACGGCTCTTGCCGCCTCTTGAATTTCAGGTGGCGTTAAAGTAAGATCACACTTCACTCATCACACTTCACTCATTGTCTTCACTTGAACTCATTTTGTCAAATACAATTAGTTTTCAAAACCAATGACGAACAACGAGCAACAAAAAATTTCCCGCGTTCTATTGATCAATTGTTTTTTTTTCAACAAACAGGTTTCTATGTGCAAGCCGGTTCGGAATTTAAATAAAACCTTTGATCAGTTACCTCCTTGGTTCCCATTTTCGGAGTAAAAATCGTTCCATTTTTAAATAATACGAACGATATGAGTTTTCTATGTAATTTATTTGGCCGCTAAACACGACAGATATGGTTTTTCATACAAATTTTGCCGGCCGCTGCTCGCATATATTTGGGCAGTGCAGCAAGTTTGATTTATCTCGAAGAAGGTTGTCAAAATAATACTCTTATTTCCAAGCATGTTTGAGAAAAAGTACATAATTATGTACAACCAAAACGCGCTCCACACTTTTTGAATGAAACATTACATCGTAACAATGTAATACAAGTCAATTTAATTATTTTATATTTTTTGATGCGTTATAAAAGTGTGATTTTTAGTTTTTTAAGCTATATATTTTATATACATTACGTACATAGATATAAATTTAACGGAACCCAACCACATTTCGAGCTTGATTTATAATCACCTCCGAGTTAAAATTCGTTGTTTATCCCCATGTACAACGCTTGTTTACTAAACACTGTATTGTAACCGATGTAAAGTTGCTTTTTGCTTGTCGCGTTTCAAGCGCGTGTTTTACATGACACCCCTTTCAAAAGAATTCCGTAATAGCTTGGAATTTTAGTATTGTTTAAGTATTTATTTATTACCTAAATGTTTTTGCGGGTTTTTGCAGGTGGCTCGGGTTGAAGTTAGTACAATTGTTGTTTTATGTCGTCGCTCAATAAACAATTAGCCTTGCAAATTGCATCTATATTAACATTTCTGTCGTAGCAGTGTAATTAAATTCTTTGGTATAGAGCAGTTTTCATTTAAAGCCCAGCCATACGCCGTTGACCTTGCTTGATCGTCCCGTGCTGACTTTATGGGCGGCTGAGGGGTTTACGTGCCGATTTGCGAGTATGAAATACGTAAAAAATTCGCAAAAAATAATTAAAGCCGTATTTTCAAAAAGTGGTCTGATAGTCCTCTGGGTATTTTATTTCTTAATACGCTAATGGTATTAACAAGTCTTTGTTACATATATAGTTTAGGAGTAAAGTAGTATTCAACTTGTAGGAAATGGGGCACTTTGCACATTTTTTTTCAACATATAAATATATTTTTTGCATTTTTCGACCTGAAGGTCCTATGCTATATATGAAGTAGATTGACATATATTTTTATTAGATATTTTTTTAGACCAAAGTTACACAGAGAGATAGTTTTAATTAACCCCGTTTTCAGCTTAGCTTGAGAACCAGCGCCTTAAGTACCTACTTTTTATTGTCATGTTAATTGGTCTACTCCTTGCCATTACCACCTTTTTTACTTCTTACAGGATCTTCTGACAACCCTCAAACAAAATTACATACATATTTGGATTTTACGATTGGTCCTTTGGATTGTTAAAAATTTTCTTGTTTCTTATATTTGTCGCAGAAAAGAGGTAATAAAAAAAACCAGGTCTGTCGTGCCATTTTCGAGCTTTTACGTGACTATCAGACGGAAATTGATTTTTATATATAGCGCTAGAAAATGCCCTTCCACCAAGCTATGGTTTCATCACGATGTTTTCCTTCACCGAAAGCTCCAGCTCATTGTAGGACTCGAACCCAAGACCTACGGATTGCAAGTCGTCGTCACTACCACTGAGCCATCATCGCTTCAAAATAATGTTGATTAAGAAGCAGATATAATTAGATAAGAAGATAATAATTAAGTTATTTACTTACCATTAAACAGTACCTAATTGCTTTTAATCAAAAGGTATTTATATAGATCTATATCACGAAGTCTTAAGTCGTATATCAAGACATTTTAATCAATATCTAGACCAGAAAATGCCTGGCCTTTTCTATATTTTCTATCAGACCAGATGTGAAGGGAAGATAAAATTAAACAAGACATTTTATAAACCTGCTTCTGTACTGAAATCATTATTACCCCCGACTAAGGAATGGAGGGGTCGCGTGTTTTCCGTGTACGTTTGTGTATGATAAATAGATAGATAGGTAACGCTTTACGCCCGAAATTAATATCTAATAATCGATCCTGATCCGTTATCAACGGGTTTTGGATCGATATGTCATGTCATACCTAATATGTCATTTTAGTAGTAAATGTCAAACCCTAGTACTTAAATGGCATTTATTATGACATGACATATCGATCCTAAGCTGCTGATAACGGATCAGGATCGATTATTAATTTCGGGCGTTATTGATTCAACAAAACGATCTAATTCTAAAGGGATAGATCTTAGAGCTTGTGTTACTATAATTATATTTGGTTAGACGAGACGTTAGAGAGAAGTTTATATACCAACTACTAGTTGCGTCCCGCGGTTTCACCCGCGTCTTTCCGTTATCCCGCAGGAACCTTTTTCCGGGATAAAAAGTAGCCTATGTGTCAATCCAGGGTATAAGCTATATCAAACAAGAGAAATCTTATTAGTAAAGCTAATTAAAAAATATCGGACTATTAGATGACAAAAAAGCTTGGGATTTTAGTGAACTTGCTCCAATTCAATCAATTAGTAATAAGAATGAAATTGTCAATGTGATCGCGCCAAAAAATTACCTGCCGGGCGTTTCTTGCCTGTTCTTTTGCCGGCGTAAGGAGGTTGGAACAGGCGTAGCTAGTTTTAAGTTGACGTTTTAAAGTGATCACAATATAGCCTATGTGTTAATCCAGGGTATAATCTATCTCCATTCCAAATTTCACTCAAATCCGTTGAGCCTATAAAAAGTGAATCCTATGTTCTTTCTCAGGGTTCAAACTATCTCAGTAGCAAATGTAATTTAAATCGGTACAGTAGTGTAGGCGTGAAAGCGAGACAGACAGACAGAGTTACTTGCGCATCTCATATTTAAAAAAGAAGGTCGTGTTAGTTACACTACTTATAACTCGAGAACGGGTGAACCGATTTGGCTGAAAATTGGTGGGGAGGTAGCTTAGGACCAGGAAACGGACATAGGATACTTTTTATCCCAGAAAAGGTTCCTACGGGATAACGGGAAGACGCGGGTGAAACCGCGGGGCGCGGCTAGTCTTCTATAATATAAAAATGAATCGCAAAATGTGTTGGTAAGCGCATAACTCAACAACGCCTGGACCAATTTTGCCAATTCTTTTTTTTAAATGTTCGTTGAAGTCCAATAATGGTTTTTACGGCGATAAAAATTCGAATAATTGCCGGGAAAACCCCAAAAACAGCCCTTTTCTTTTTCCCATACAAACGTTTTCTAACTAAAATGTAGAGTCAATTTGAACTTTAATACCATACCATAAAGTTCAAGTGTTTGTGGAGAGGTTCCGGAAAGACAAAACAATTGAGTGCCGTTAGTATCGTAAAAATTTTGATGTCTATTTTCAATAAAATTAGGGATCCTTACTAAAACTCCAATAATGTGTGTATTATAATTTTTAATGATTTTTTTGTTAAATACCCGTGCGAAGCCGGGGCGGGCGGCTAGTTTATAATAATAGTAGGAAAGTAGGGAGTGAGAAGGCACCTACATAATAATATTATGTTGTCTGTTTTATCAGTCCTTAAGAAGGCTAAGTTTGATCTGAGGTCGCTAGCTCCCCACGAAGCGACAACGCGTTGCTATAAAAAATAGCATAACATATTTTTTAAAATAAATAACTCGTTGGTAATAACGTATCCACTTTTATAGTCACAGTGTTATTTCGTGCATATGCGATTGCGAGGAAAAGCGGTATAACTCAATTTTTTAACGTTTGTTGTATAAAATCTGCATATTATGGAGATTCCCGCCAATTTTCGTGGCGAGCCGTGTGCATTATATCGCATTTCTTTTATAAAAATTCATATGTATGCGTCTTTTTAAGGTGATGTATGCTCTTGTGAGTGTACGAGTGTCTACACTTCCTTTTACTTTAATGTAGTCTGACAGTGACAACCATCTGATAGTGTTATGGCCACTAATATAATATAATTTTGTATAAAAAATATTTGCACACCGCCTTGTGCGGCAAAATGTATCTGGCACTATTCTGTACTAATTCCATCTTTACTAACCGACATTTTACGCAAATAAATAATTCCATTCTATTCTATTCTATTCTATTCACTATGGCGATACTTTTATGATAATAATTTTTTTTGGAAATTATTACTCATCGCGTTTATACTTTCGACCTGGCAATAATAGTAGAGTCAAACGCTTTTCTCTAAATTTTCTACTACGCTACGATCTTGGTTCGAGGTCCGCTAAATTTCGCCGCTTGAAAATGGCAACCCTGTTCTAACAGCGAGATTCGAAAGTTTTCTGAAACATGAAAATTACAGCACCATAATACTGTGAAATGAAAAAGAATCCTTTTTGAAACTTGTACTGGCTACTATTTAAAAAGTATGTTTGTCTTTTTCTTTCGTAGCTCTTGGTTTACTCACCCAATACACCCTCAATGAATGACAGCTTCATTCAATTCAAATAAAGAACACTCGGTTACGCAAAGATGCGTTTGTAAACACAGCGAATAGCTTTTTTATTTCTTTACTTTTTTCGGCTTGCTTACATCCCATTCTTCTCTAAGCTTATTTTCTACCGCATGGATATGCAAATCATTTTTAATTGTTAAGTGTTTTTGTCTGATATTGTACAAGCAGCTACTGTCCAAATAGGACCGTTGCGTTGGAATGACGCATCTGTCATTTCTGATATTAACGCACCGCTTGCCATATTCGAATGGAACGGAACTCGGATAATAACAATCTTTTTTGTCGCATAAAAATACATTAAGTTAACTGCAGCGGCGATAATATTTTTTCCGGCCAGTCTAAGTTGTGATGAAATATCTCGTGAGGAATGAGGCCTTAAGTTTTTCAGCGGTCCGTATATAATGCAGCGCTGAATTTTCATGAGGGCAGCGTTTATCGCGTTTGACGCCATTACCGCCGCCCTCGCCATATACCCTTTATTTATATTGCAAAAAAGGTCGGCAACGACGCGAATATACCTTTATCGAATCAGTATTTTTTTTCCCGCGTTAATTCCGCAGATAATGGCCGGAGTCAAATGACCGGGCGGCGGTAAGAAACGCGGGAATTTCAGCGATGCCAGCGCACTCTTTTAAGCATATTTTTTTGCCGGGACGGGTTTGGACGGCGGCGGTTTTCGACATTTTTTGCAAGTCCCCGATGAAAACCGTAATGGCATTTTATCGTGCATAAGAGCGGACGGAATCATTAATTATTTATAATAAGCGGCTAGCGCCGAATCGCGGCGGGCCGTTTATTTTTGTCCAGAAGTTGTTGCTTTTTTGACGCGCGGCTATTTTCGCGCGGACGACGCTGCGTCCCTTAGCAAAGCATTGCCGTTACTTATGCGTGTAAAATGAAATGTTCGTTTAAGTTTTTTTCTGATTTTAATTATCATTTTTTAAGGTGCCCAAAAGATGTCTCTAACTTTGGTTGACGTAACAAATATTGAAAACAGATAACTCTACATTTATGAAATTTTACAACAATACTATATAAGTTTAGATAAATCACAAGAATAATAAATATGCTAGATTATTTTGGTTGCAGTATTTCCCGCCTCTAATCAGAAATATGGTAGGTACTTTTTAACTTCTAATTTAGCAAATCAAGAAAATTACAGGGCTGGACGTGTAAAAAATACTTACAACGTGGCTCTATTTGTGGCATTTATTACATATTATGAAGGCCACGCGTACTGTCAATGTAAAAAAAAAGTTATCAATGAGCTCTGCTTAGGTACTTAAAACACACAAAATGTAAATGCATTAATTTCTTGTTAAATAAGCACAAATAATTAAGAATAACTTTATTCTTGCTAAATGTCAGCATTTCCAACATGCACTTTACCTTGTTAACAAGAAGTGGATTACATTTCAATTATTTATGAGCACTTTACGAGCAACTTTTACAAATAGTGCAAAAGCTAAGAAACTCTAATTTGAACGCACTTTTAAGAACCTGCCAAGTCTCGTATTATTGCAAAACGAATTCTACATTCATGAAATCACGAGGAGTTAAAGTCGTAGCGCACTGGCGTAAAAAAGCAAGCGTAGAAAATATTCTCTCGCATTTTTGTATCAATTTTCAATAGCTGTGTTCCTACGCACGCTCCGTGTGTAGAACTCTGCAGGTTGCTTATGCTTACTCGTCGCGTCTTTGCGATCCGCTTACGAGTTACGACTCGTGTGCGGAAAGCCTTATTCTGTAGTCTTGGAATATTTATTTATACTGTTTACATTGGTGTCAATTCTGATGTGTGTTGAAATGAATTAAATTTGACAAGACAAAAAATTGGTAAGTATCACTTTTTCAAAAGTCAAAAGTAAATTTTTCTTTATTCAATAGGATACATTACCTATTAGGCAAGCTAAATCCCTTGCTATATTCAAAACTATGGTTTTTAGACATTTCCTATCTCTTGAAAAATAATATTTATATAAATTTATGTTCTATAATATTGTATCTCACTATGTTTATGGTATTAATTATTTTAGTTATAATTATATTTTTTAATATGCTTATAAGGTTTATATATATTATTTATTACTTTTATTTTATATGTATGTATTTTGTTTAGGTATATATGATTATCTATTTTATGTAAAAATTAAATTGTGAATATGTATGTTTATTTTTATTACACATTGTATTTCTTTTTATGTACTTCAAATACACCACCAACCGCATTTTATTTCATACAACTTCTGTCCATCCAAAGGTTGTCTGGTAGAAATCGCTCTAAGCGATAAGACCGCCCATTGTAACACTAGTTTTAAGATCTCTCCTTTTATGTTGTTTTATTTTTCTGTTGTTGTGGTGAAACAATAAAGCGTTATCTATCTATCTATCTATCTACATTGTGATCACTTTAAAACGTCAAACTTAAAACTAGCTACCCCTGTTCCAACCTCCTTACGCCGGCAAAAGAACAGGCAAGAAACGCCCGGCAGGTAATTTTTTTGTCGCGATCACATTGACAATTTTATTCTTATTACTAATTGATTGAGTTGGAGCAAGTTCACTAAAATCCCAAGTTTTTTTTTGCCATCTAATGGTCCGATATTTTTTAATTAGCTTTACTAATAAGATTTCTCTTGTTTGGTTGTACACATTGGGATATGGGTACATGAATATTGATGAGTTGCGGGATCACAACCAAAGCAGACCAGTTAACCACCTAAGTATGAAAATGACTGCGTTATTTTCAGACTTGTAAATTTTTTTTTATATAGTTTACACGTAGTTTTATTATTATTTTTAGTCAAGTAAGTATTGAATATTCTAGTTCCTTTAAATGGATGTGTAGAGTTCTTTTGGGGTCACATACTAAAGTAATAAGAAAATGTTTTCTTTTTGTTTTGTTATGGCGTCACACGATTAGTGTATTTGCCAGTGTCATGTATAAAATATTTCAAACTCGGAGAGTTGAATCAAGTTTAAATGATGATGATGGGATGAGGATAGTGTTTAACTAAAGTAGTGGCGCTTTACTTAAACTTTACATGGACTTTTTTGGAGCAACTCGAAAAGTCACTTTCACAACTTTATTTCAATTTCCCACACTCGTACACATTAACGAACACATAATGGTTAATAATCCACCAATATTACACATTATCAGTATTATCACTCGAAGAAACACAAGTTTTGGAAATAAAAACAAAATTTTCACGTTGACAATTCGATTGCCGCCAAAAAAGTCCAAGAAAATGTTTTGCCACTTTTTTTCTACGTCAATACTGAGAATGTCATCCTAGTGTATTTCTAATGTCTATTGTAAAAAAAATAGAAAAGATGCAGTCGAATTGAGAACTACGTCCTTTTTTAAAGTTGGTTAAAAGCTATCTGCTGTAGTACTGTACATTAGTGTACATTATAGGTAGCTAAGTACTGTACCAAAGTGTTACCATATTAACGTAGCAGCGCTGCAAGTAGGAGATTGGTTGGCAAGACGCAAGTTTTTGTCGACAGCACATAATATTGTGATTGTTAACCTTTTTGCTCGTCGAAAGTGGGTTACGTACCAGTCCGCTATGATCATTAACAGGCGCTGATCACATCTGTGCGGTTTTTGTGCACACAAAAATACTGTGACAGGTAGGATGTTGAATGTGCGATTTCATTGGTACCTACCTACTCAAAAAGTTTTGTTACATTGCAACACATTGTTATGGTTTTTTTTTAATTTTCGAGTTTCAAACTTCTCCTTTTATTTTCAGTGATATTAACTTTATTATTAGTATTATTATTAGAACTAGTTGCGCCCCGCGGTTTCACCCGCGTCTTCGCGATACCTCGCAGGAACCTTTTTCCGGGATAAATGTAGCCTACTTATGTGTCAATCCAGGGTATAAGCTATCCCCGTTCTAAATTTCATTAAAATCGGTTTAGTAGTTACACGGTGATACGTGGTAACAAACATTCACTCACACACAAACTTTCGCATTTATAATATTGATAGGATAGTACGATAAGTGCACAAAAATATATTCAATTTTTATTAAAATATCTGATAATATGTATTAGTACCTACCTACCTACAGAAAATACAATATAAGTGGGTATGTACTCTTATGTAGTTGTCTTCTTCATCGTTTTGATTTTTTGGTCAGTACCTATATATCTTAGTGAAATTCTTACAGTTTTATCTTCGAACTTCTGAACAGTAGTAACTACCTAATCAAAGGTAGCAACACTATATTTAGAGCTTTTTTTCTTTAAAATTAAAATTACTTACGATAAAGTTTTTTTTTTATTGCCTTGCATGGTACCTACAGACGGACTATTCTAACGCTCCGTCCAACCCTTCCATCCGTCGCGTCGCGTCCGATTTGTCTGACATCGCACAGGTACGATATGATCTCCTCTGCACTACATCTGCCGGGCAGATGTTACCATACACACAAAAATAATCACCCCATTTTTAACCCTTACACTCTGAAATACGGTTTACTTTTGCACTTAAGTTCTTTTAGGTAAATTTCAAGAAAACAAAAAGTGTTTTAGTCGTTTAGAAATGTATTCTCGTGACTTTAAGGTTTAATTTTGTGTAAATTGTTTGATAGGTAAATTGGGTGAGAGGTCACTGACCTTTGATATTGGACTGGATTGATTTGAATAGTTGTTTATTTTAGAGACAGGTGATGAAAGTGATATAGATAGATTGGTATTGGATTTGGGTGCGATTGGGTAAGTTACTGGATTGGCTAGCTACCACAGGACCTATCGTTGTGTTCCAGCAGCCTCACTCCAGGTGTAGCGTGACGCCTCTTCTGACCACATTGTCACGAAGTGTCACGTTAAATTTAAGGTACATTATGGAATATAAGGTTTTGTTTTCTGTTCACTATTTTTATATATTGTCATCATGAGGTATGTAATAATATCGTCATTAAAAACTTGAAGGCAAACTTTAATTACTGTAATTAAAAATGGTTTGATTACATCTTGCCGAAAAGCCGAAAAGCTGTCAATTTTATGAGTACTTAGTAGTAAAGATAAACACAAACTTTTTTCTAATCAATATTGAGATACAAAAAGTTACAAACTTTTTAAAAATCTTCAGTACTTATTCTACGTCCCAACGAGATTTAAAAATTAGTTGTACTTTAATAAAGTCCACAAAAAACTATAATAAAATCAAAACCAACTGTCGCATGACCCCAATGACACCATATTCTTGAAACCACATTTTATTTGAGTAAAATTTAATAAATTGTACCGATATGGACTCTACCGTTGACAAAATAAAGATTACGACCGGTAGAGCTGTGTTCAATATAGTTGTACAGTTTTTCTTGACAGGATACTAGTTGTAATTGTCGTAATAAATTGTTTGCTTTTCAGAAAAAAATATGTACTTCCATAAATATCGCTTTATTGCAATGATTTTTTTTTGTTGTTTAAAAATAGTTGTATCCTCTTTAGTGCTTATTTTTAAAACACCTCACAAGTTCAGAAAAATTATGTTTATCATTCGAATCCTAAGTGCAAAAGTGCATTTTGCACGCTAGCGTATGGAAAGTATTTTTATAATTCGAACCTTTCTATTCAATAATTATCCATACCGTCAGATCACTTAAAATGCAGCAATACATACTTATTTCATGCCAGTGTGCCAACCTCTTTTTGGAACAATCGAACTGACCAGCACGACGATTACATGAAAAAAAAATGTTAACTCAATAATTCTAAGATTATGTACGACAATCTGAATTTAGTATTACAGTATTATTAGCTTTACCTGCCACTTTTCAATAGTTACCTAAGATCCTGAGTCTCAGGCAGATAAATTATTTCATAATATCGAGCGTAAAGGGAAAGGGTTAACTTTCAATTTCCTTAATAAATAATTAACTAACGACCACAACATATGTTTTGACTTTTGTATTTGTCACGCTTTCTCTGCCTCGGTAAGCATTAGTCATCTTAACAACCTTTGCCACCTGTTGGATAAAAAAACATTTTAAAAAAGTAAAATAATCGACAGTTGTTCGTTTCCTGGCCACAAAGATTTGTTTTATTTCTTTTTAATTGTCAATTTGATTTGGGACGTCTCGACCATTCGTTTTTTAAAGGGTTAACAGATTTTGGTGTCTGACGCATCGGAAGTGACATGTGTCGGTGCATTCGTCATTATTTTTAATTTTATTGTAAGTTCGGTTGTTAATGGTACATTTTAGGCATTAATTTTTTATTGATTCTAATGGTAAAGGATATCCTGCACAATTTAATATACTACTGTAATTACCTAGTGAAAAACTGTTGGTACAGTTTTTATGAAATAAAAATATATATAGCACATGTTTTTATACATCTGTACCTAACATAGGGACTAGGCATTACCATAATTATAATGATAACTTTTTATTGTCTGCGTTGAAAGTGTTTGTTATTGACCATACTAATCAAATTAATCAGAATTAAATATCTAATAATAAAACTAGTAGCAGTTCGACATATAATTTCTAATAATATTGTCTATTGAAATAAATCCTCTTGACAACGAATAACAACTACAATCTTCTCTAGTTGCTCGCTGAAAAGAAAAAAAAACAGTTAAGAAAAACGCGGGAACTCACATTGCTCCATAGTCTATGGTTTATAACTTTTTACGTCGCCACCTGTATGCATGGGAGTGGAATCAAAAAAATGGTGAACCTAATGATCGAAACGTGAGAATGAGCTTCGTAGCGTTTAATAAAAGGCGAATCAAAGAGAATGTGTATCAAGGGAACTGATTGCAACAATATACCTACTAAAAATATATACTATATATTTCCAAAGTAAAAAGTTAATGTAGGTACAATACCTACCTCTCAGAGTAATTAATACCTATCTAAATGTTTTGGAAGTATGTAATTGTAGGTTGCGATATGAATTCAGTTCTTTTTACACTTTTTTAAATGAATTTTTGTGTAGATTTAACATTTAGACTTAACAATACTAGTACATAATTATTTACATTAGTACAGTACCTAGACCTAGACAATAACACCAAAATGTTTTATGATATAAGTAAGTTTTTAAAGGTCAAATATGACTAGCCGTTGTTCCCAATAACCGATCTATCCACGGTTTGCCATAAAAGACGTAGAAATTTGACATAAGCGATGATGGCTCAGTGGTAGTGACGTCGGCTTGCGATCCGTAGGACGTGGGCTCGAATCCCACAATGAGCTTGAGCTTTCGGTGAAGGAAAACATCGTGATGAAAGCATCGCTTGGTGGTAGGGTATTTTCTAGTACTCGCCTGGCTAGCTACCACCCTCTTGTTAAGAATCTCTCGCCGAGCGCCTATCGGTGTGTTCCGGCAGCCTCACTTGAGAGCCAGTTCCCAGTCCAGGTGTAGCGTGGCGCCACCTTCGACCACAGGGTCACTTAACATCAGGTGACTTGTGGTCAAACACTACCCTGTAAATAGTAAAAAAAAAGGAGGCCAAGACACACTTTGGGTCGCTGAGCCATCGGAGTTAGTTAGTACAGATTTACATTAGTACCTACCTACCTACCTACCTAATGTTTTATGTTTTTATTAAGTAAGTGTACGTCAAAAATGAGTAGCGGCCGTTCCCAATAACCGATCTATCCACGGTTTGCCATAAAGAACGTAGAAATTAGACATAAGCTCCATAGAAGTAATGTCAAACTTCTATCTCTAGTAGGGAAAACCGTGGATAGATAGGTTATTGGGAAAGGCCATAAAAGAACCGTGATAAACTACTAAAATATTACTCAACCATCATCGCATCTGACCGTTTAATTGTATCAAACAACACACAAAAGAACCCCCTTCACACCAAAAAACAGAACCCTTCGATACCCTCAAATCTATTCAAACACATCTCAGTAAGTCTACACCCGTGGTCCAGTCCACTTCATGCATATTTGAATATTGAATACTTTTTGTCCGTCCACATCCTCTCATTTGCCCCAAACATCTTCCCGGAAGTTCAAAAAATGATTTTTAAACTTGGGGTCATTTATTCCCACAGAATGCACCTTACGGCCGGCGAAAACAAACTAATAATTTTAATACTGGTAACCCTTCCGTGTTTTTTTCTTAACGCTACGATGTGGCTACGACATCAGTCCATTCAGCCTCTTCCGTGAGAACGTTAAACATGGCTATGGAGAAAAAGTGAGGAGTGTAGTGTGGAGGTCCGATAAAAAATAGAGTTGGGGGCGCGAGTGGACAGTTGTAAGTCTCATGGCTCCCAAAAAATAGAGTTATTACTGACGAGTGGATAATAAATGGGCTTTGATTGAGGATTATCTGATTCAGATGGTAAAATCGGTTTTGAAACAGTTTTTATTGTTTTAATTCGATTTTTATAATGACGTCCTCTATCCAAAGACCTTCCGTGGGCAACGGAGAACGTGGCTCTTCAGTAAAGCTGATGTAGGCAGTTTTCCGTTCCAATCTTTTTCTGAAGTAGCCTGTGTTAATCCAGGTTACAAGTTATATACATTCCGAATTTTATTCAAATACCATGTACAGTTTAAAAAAAAACAAATAATAACAAAAATTATACATAATATGATCACTTTAAAACTTCAAACTTAAAACTAGCTATGCCTGTTCGAACCTCCTTACGCCGGCAAAAGAACAGGCAAGAAACGTCCGGCAGGTAATTTCAGCAAGAAGAATTAACAAATATATAAACATAAAATTTCGCATTTATAATAATATTAGTGTGCAGCAGCAGAACTGACAACCGTTGGGGTAGACGTGTTCTTGATGGAGACCGCGACTTGGCAAACGTAGTGTAGGACGTCCTGCGACAAGGTGGAGCGACGACTTGCGCCGAGTGGCTGCCAGTGGTTGGATGAGAAGAGCCGAAGACCGGGCTCAGTGGCGTACCTTGGGAGAGGCCTGTGTCCTGCAGTGGACTGATAAAGGCTGATGATGATGATGATGATGAGATGTAACCATTTACTATCTATGCAAACTTATACATACACAGAGTTCAAATCCTCTCGGCCCCGCACCTATGACATACGCCCGAAATTAATAATCGATCCTGATCCGTTATCCGCGGTTTTGGATCGAATGTCATGCCATAATATTTATTATATTTATTTTTTATTATTATTTATTCTTATTATTTATAATATGTAATTTTAGTAGTAATGTGTCAAGCCCTAGTACTAAAATGACATATTATGATATGACATATCGATCCAAAACCGCGGAGAACGGATCAGGATCGATTATTAATTTCAGGCGTTAATAAGTTTTGTGAGGATTTACCATCGCTCAAAACGGTGAAGGAAAACATTGTTGAGAACCGTCTAAGAACCACAACATTCAAGGCATGCGACATCTACCAACCCGCACTGGGCCAGCGTGGTAGATAACTGCCCATACCTCTCTCTGAAAGCAGGCCAGAGTCTAGCAGTTGGCTGTAAACGTAAAGGCTGAAAATAATGAATACATATAGCAGCCCATACATATAAATATTATAAATGAATGTATGTCAATCGTACCAGAAATGTAAACACTCGACGCCGTTGAAGGGTTGACCCACGCTGCCGTTGAGTGACAGATGGTGACTGGCGCGCGGCCCTATGGGTGCTGTAGGGTTGTCGACTTTGACATTGTCGTTTGGGCTTTTTTTGATTCTATCACTGTGAACAAACAATGCTAGTTTTTAAATGTGTTATGTAACTTATTTAGCACCTATTTCGTTTTGGTTCTGCTGTTTTCTTAACACTATTTTATTTACAACGTTTTAAGTTTCATAGTAAAAAAGTAACCCCTAAATCTAACCATCATCATCTGTGGAATTCAAGAAATAAATAAATGTATTTTTTAAGAACAAAAAAAATAACTTCCTTTGGTTTCCTTATCATATTACCGCCCTTGAGATATCTTGTTTCTGACAAATAAAGAATCATCAAAATCGGTTCATAAACGACGAAGTTAATCGCGAACACACATAAAAAAATATACCTACGGTCGAATTGAGAAACGCTCTCCTTTTTTTGAAGTCGGTTAAAAACTAAAAACTATTGCGCACCAACCCTAATGCAAAACATAAATTTTAACCCTACCGCAGCCGGTGGTCAAAATACAGCGTTAACATTTCTGCCCCCGCTTTTTTCCCGTGAAATTAAAAGCGTTGCTGCGCTAGGCGCTAACTGCTTACATGGCCCCGGGCGAGGATATCAATTAGACGTTTTATAAAAGCAACATATTGTGTAAGGTAAAAATAAGTGGCGCTTTGGGCGAAAGCCTTGTGGTGTTTCAATTTATAGCGTTTTTGACGGCTAATTGAAAAGACGCGTTCAATTTCTTGAGCTGCAGGAAACATGCTAGTGGCAACCATAGTTCTGTACTTCTTTATAGTCTGTGGTCCAGGCGAGGCTAATATTTTCCTTCATTTGCTTTTGACGGCTAATTGTAAAGACGATCACGGGTTAAAATTCTTGTGTTTGTTCCTGGGCAGGAAACTTAGAGATGCGACCATAGCTCGGTGATAGGGTAGGGTACTTTTAAGTACTCACCTGATCATGCAGTACTATTTTATTTTATTTTTTATATTGTGACTACACACTCGCAAAATGAACTTGTGCTATAAATAAAGAAATATTAATAAACACTTATTCCTTTCACTGACATATTATAATCGCCCATAAAATCATGAAAAATGCTGTTACAACTTAATAATTAGTTTTAGCTTGCACCTTGTAATCTAATTGTGTTTTTTACGATCATAATGACTAAAGTGACTTCAATCAAGGCAGTACCTACATCAAAACAAAAACGCTACACATGCACCGGTCGGTGTTCTAATTTCTTTATTATATTTGATTAACCCTTCAAACGGCCAGTAATTACCAAACAGATGCGGCACTGATTAATTACTAGAAAAAGCGTTTGGGTCAAGCACCTGCCCTTAGATCTCACTTTCGATCGGAGAAAAAGAACTTTAAGAATCAGGCCGAAAAGAAAAAAAGAATTACACAACTTTTTTTTTTCGTAATCTCGTATGTAAATCGGCCAGTCATTGTCTTTTGTGGCCGTTTTTTGTGACACAGGATGTCGTGGGATTAGGATTTTATGAGAGTTTTTTTTATTGACTGTTATTAGGATTTTAAGACAAAGGGAAGCATGTTTTACGATTAAATTATTAAAAGCTACTTTTAAAAAAATTACGTAAGTAACTGAGTAGCTTTTTCTGTCTTATTTATTCTGTGGTTATGGTTATGAAATAAGAATGATGAGGAAAGGTTCAACTTTATGATACTCAAATAAATACCATTCTTATAGCTTGACTTATGATTTTATAAATCGCGCTTTAGTTAATTGTAAAGTTGCATTAAAATCATCATCATAATCTACAGTAGGTATTTAATTTTTAGACAACATTTTATTTATATAGTTACCTACTCATGTGGTTAAAGTCAAATACTAAGGTAGGACTACGTAGTATCTACCTATTATAGGAACCTAAAACTGCGAACATTCACAACACACGTTTTTGCAATATTACAACGTAAACAATACTTAACTTTTTAATGTACACGATTACTTTATTCTCATGCTGCCATAAACGTGCAAGGAATTCGCACGGAAGCTTACCAAAAAAAAGGCCACCCAACTTTTTTCACCTCACCGTTAACAAGCAACCTGCACAATAGCCAGCCCTATTAATATTCACAAACGGCGACACTATTACGCATATCAATCACAAGTGTTAAAAATATCTAATCACATGCGAGAGCACATCCCTACGCCTTGTTTTCAACCCAGCACTATCATTAGCGCCTTTTCTCGAATAAAGAACGGTTTTGTTCCGCGAACCTATTCAAATTTCGAACGCGACGAAATAAAAGGATGTTTTTGTTTATCCGCAAAGAAAGTGAGATTACGCCTCATTCAAATGCGCGGGCATAGACAAGGGAGATGTTTTTTATTTTGTTTTTTTAATGGAAAGGATGTCTTGCGATGTGCCTAATTACGATCGTATTCGTATTGATAAGTTGCAGTTTTCGCACGGTAGTGAATGCACGTTGTGTTTTGTGCTGCGGTAAGCGAGTAGGTAATTATGAGGATGTTATTTGTCATACAAATTCTTAATTCGATATTAGAAGCGCGTTATATGAAACTTATTCATTTAAAAATACCTTTATTCCTTTATTCTAATAATGTTAGCTTATTCTATCGTATGTAATTGGCTGTATGTATTGCATACAGGTAATTTGTTCTAGTTCTTGCTGGTAATTAGCGCAACAGGTTTGTCTTACGGAGTGTTCTGCAATCGGATTAATTGATTAGATTAAAACTGTATTGCAAATGTTGCCAGATAAGTATTTTTCCCCGATTGGTGGGGGTTTACAGTGGGGTAGGGAAAAATATGATCTATGTACTATCTTACCTGTTTAATGAATTACCTACTATCGAAATTATCTTAAACCAGTATACCGATGTTTTTTTACCAACTTTTAAATTAGCTTTTCCATGGTGTAGTTTATTATATTATTAAAAAAAACATTAAACTAATAATCACCTAGGTACATTAAAAAAATTAACACATATAGCACGAATTTCCCAAATTTTCCCAAAACTACAGCCTAAATTCGTGATAGATTGATCTACTTAACCCAAACACCGCATGCACCACACACCAGGAACATGCCTTTGCCAGTTATTCATTCGCCAAGTACAAGTATTAAGGCAAGCCTGAGGCAAGCCTGCAGCTTACCCTTAGGCAAGCGACCTGCACGTCTCACATAAAAAATACCTCGCACTGCATATGGCATTCTAATCAAATAATTGCTAGATTATGCATGTAGGTACGAGTACCTACATTACAAGGAAAAAAACATAAGCATGGGTATTGGTATTTTCTCAGCCTTTTTTTATTATTTTTACCCACAAACTCATTTATAAAAAACAAAAATTGAATAAAAACTAAATTATAACCTCTTTCGTTTATGCATAAAGAAACAACAAAGCACGCATGTTCTCAAGACCTATTTTTTTCTAGACAGAAAAAAAGTCTCCAAGCCGTCGTGAGAGTTGCATAAAATTAACTTTTATAACAAATACGAATATGCAGATGTCTTACGTGACCACTTTTTTAAAAAGAAAAGTAAAAAAAAAAACAAAGGCCAACACCGCGCGTCTGGCCGCTCTGCCACCCCTGTCTAGAATTAAAACAATTTGCATACATCTGTGGCGATTTTTTATGCCCAAGAAGATTATGTTGATTTCTTTTTTGGACATCGCGCTCTGTGAGATACACTTTTTTGGACGGAAAAAAAGTTGTACCCAGAAATTAATAGAGATGGGGTTGAGTTTAGTGAATATTTTCTCATGGTCTTGATTTTGCCTGTTTTACTAATGAAGTTGAACCTTTTTTTACACAATTGTATAGTAACATTTTTTTAATATTAGATAATTTGTTTCATGTTTTTTTATAGCTTAAATGCTTTAAGTACATGCTGTGTACATGCTGTTGTTTTTACTGTATTAATCTGGCTCTACCTTGACTATTATAGAGTAGGTATTAAGTACTTTAAATAGGTCTCGTCTTAGCATTGCGATCTTGGGTTTTGAACTACAAAATGTTATAACAACATTATCGCATTTTATATAGCTACATAAACTACTTGAACTCAAACTTTTCTTAAAACACAATAGCTTTATGTACAAAGAAGTCATAACATAGGGAATAGGCCAACAATATTTACAACTGTGGCACATGGATTCATAAGATACAAAACATTTTTTGTCAAATGAATTTTTTGTTGCATGTAAACTTTTTCTACCTGCGCCTAGGGGTGGAGTTTGAACCACCCCACATTTTTTTTACGGCACAAAAACCAATAGTGCACGAAAGCAAGGGTGGAAACATTTTTATAATGACAACCCGGATCGATATATTTCCCGCGCGCGGGTCGCATTGGAGCGAACCAGTTCCTTCTAACAAAAGAGGATGGAACCCTTTATGTAAAACCTTATTCATCAATTTTTTCGTCCGGTAACGGTCGGAACGATTCTTTTCGGTAATAACTGGGGTTGCCATTAAAAGGGGTTAGTTTTTTGTGCGCGTTTCTCCTTACGGCTCACGCGATTTTATATGCTACTAAATTGTTCGGTGCACGCAAATCATCGGGTTTATAGGCTTTCCAGAAACTCGAAATTGTTCTGAGGCGGAATTATTGTTCTGCTTTTAATTTTTCCCTATAGTTTTAACAACAGCTGTCTGGGACGTGGTTAAATTGAGTCCTAATAAAACGATTAACTTGATAATTTAACATAATATTTAATAAACTTGATAGCAGGTATTATAAATGTCAAAGGTCTAAACTTAAATAGACTTCTTTTATCGGAACCTAGCTACTTTATTTAGAATAGGTATGTACCTAAAATTTGCACGAATTTTTTGGGGCAACTAGAAGAGTTACTTATAACCTACTTACTCTCGTACGCATTAATGAACACATGATTAAAGGTTAATCAACTAATGTCACACGTGATCACACGAAGGAACACAAGTTTTGGTAATAAAAATGTCCTTGTAAAAATGTTTTTTTCCCGTTGACAGTTCAATTGCCGCCAAAAATCATCTGCTTTACGTCTACAGAGAAATAAAAGGTACAGATAAAAAAGTAAATGAAATAATTCTATTTGTTCCAGTGGTAGTGACGTCAGCGCCATCCAACGAGGCCGAGCTGCAGCTGTACCGGGTGATGCAGAGGGCCAGCTTGTTGGTGTACTACGACACCCTGCTTGAGATGGGTAAATACTATAAAGACCATCTTATTGTACCTATAACTTTAAAGGCAAGCAAAAATCTCTTGCTAAAATAGACACTTAATTTCAATTCTAAAAAAAATCCTCAAGATATGTATAATGTGCTTGTAATTTACTTTCTCTGCTATAACCAATCATTGTAGTAAGAGAGTTATAGTTGGGGGATTCCCAACCATAAAATTATAATAAAGGAAAAAAAAATTAGAAATACAGAAACTACTACAATAGTCCCTACATAAATAACAATAAAAAGAGGTATAGTTAGAAACAAAAACAAGATTTTATAACTAAAAAAACCTGAGCTCTGACTACCAAGATAGAGGTAAGCAATTATAAGCATCACCAGCAGCTACAAAAAGGATATCAAAAATAGTTTTAATATCAAACAAATTCCTTTTTGTTTACACAATCAAGCGCGCACCTTGAACGAAACACATTATAGTAATCACTGGAACATGTGAAAAAATTCATTCTCATCAAAGAAAAAAACAAATTTCCATAGACACGGAGTAAAAAACGCGCCAACTCGCTGGCGGATCGACGAGACATGCAAATCATTTTTTTAAATCAACTTTTTAATTCCGATTACTGGCTAAGGAAGGGTTTGGTCGGTCCGCGGGATCCTTTTGTTTTTTTTTACGCCATCCCCTTCGCAAAATGGTCACGTAAGTTATTTGCATATTTGTCTAAATTAAAAGTGTGAGTTGGTATTTTTTCTTGCTATCACACGTTTTTGTACGGATGAATGGGAAGAAATGAGTTCGGCGTACAAGAAAGTGCTGCATATTAATGCGTGGCTTGGATTGTAGACAATGGTGGTTTTTTGGCTTGAGAACCTTCTGGACTTACGGTGAAGAGCGGTGTCTGAATACCTTTAATGACTGAATAGATTTGTTGCTATTATAATCAGTTTTTTATTAACCTTTTGTAATAGGAAGATTTAAAGAGAGATAGATTAGAGACATTGGAGTGTAGGTAGAATGTATGTAAATTTGGACTCCACCATTTATATAATCCCGTAGACCAGTGTGCTAGTGCCACTGCCACTAACTATATATAAAAATAAAAAAAGTAAACGGATGTAGGGACTGAAAAAGGTTACGATTCTGAACAAAATTTATGCATTCAATTTTTTAACACATACTTTAGCTTATAGCTTTTGTAGCGTGAACTCATCGGTCTTGGAAGGTAAGACTCAGAAGGAAAGTCCGAGTTTTTTTTATCAGTGTGTGCCCCAGCTCTTACTGCTTACTGTTTATAACTAGAACATGCTCACATAGAGAATTGCCACGTAGTACAGAATATTCTAGACATTGTCCTAACAAAACTAAAGATCGTTTTTGTGACCAGTTTACCGCATTACTAAGTGAGGGACTGCCCCTTCCAGGTGGCGATGACGTCCAGCAGCTCTGCGACGCGGGCGAGGAGGAGTTTCTCGAGATCATGGCCCTGGTCGGCATGGCTTCGAAGCCTCTCCACGTCAGGCGTCTTCAGAAGGCCCTGCAGGAGTGGGTCAACAACCCATCTCTGTTCCAGATCCCTATTGTCCCAAACCTCTGCCCTTCTGAGAACCCCTTTATCCAATGCAACCAAAGATTAATTAACATACCTCCCTCTTTACCTAACGTGACCTTACCTAAGACTGCAGCTTCCCCCGAGAGCAGTAGACCTATGTACAGCCCTTCACCTGGAGCTCCTGAAAACAGCTGCGGTTCTACAGCATCAGCACCTAACGCCAGTCCCATCCACCAATCCAATACCTTTTCCAAGATAGTTCTACCACCATCTCCAGCTCCTGCTGCTCCTGTTACTTCCACAGTTTCAAGGTCATTCTCCCCTCAAAGTGCCTGTCCTCCTGCATCAGCTGGATCCAGTCCATCATCAATAACATCACCAGTCCAGCTCACGCCGGTTCTGTTAGATGTTCACGTGCAGAAACTATCGGCTGCAGCTGAGAAGTTAAGCAAGCACTTGCCCCAGCTGGAGCCGAAGCCGCAGAACACTAAGAAGAAGATGTGCAAGGACCTGGAGCTGGTGATGATGATGCCGGAGACGGATCCGCGGCGGATGGAGGAGATCAGGAAGTACGCCGCGATTTACGGGAGGTTTGACTGTAAGAGGAAGCCGGAGAAGCCTTTGACTTTGCATGAGGTGAGCATATTGACTTCTGGTGTCGTATCTTTGTCTGTATTAGACAGTTGTTGTGTTGCTCATTGTAGGCTAACAAGCTAAGCTTTCATCACAATGTTTACTTTTACTGTAAGCTCAAACTCACCGCAAGATTCGAACCCGCAGCCGACGGATCGCAACCGACGTCACCAACACAGACCTATCATGGTTTCATAGATATAAGTAATTTGATAATACATAGATTATCCAAGACATTAATCTATAACAACAACTATTAACTGCGGTATCTCTTTATTGGTACTGTCAGCGACAAGTTTTTGAACATTCCCCTTTTTTATTTTATATAAGCATTGAGAACACCAAACTTACCTAACTGATCTGGTACTTTTGGAAACTTAGGTGTAATCAGCTTTGCTTATTTTACTACATTACAGTACAGAGAAATGTAATTTCAGTCCAACAATAAAACTTACCAGTAAGTGTAAATCTGTTATGTGTTCATTTCCAGGTGATGGTAAACGAGGCAGCAGCTCAGATCTGCCGCTGCGTGCCCGCGCTGCTGACGAGGCGGGACGAGCTGTTCCCGCTAGCGAGGCAGCTGGTCCGCCGAGCTGGACTTCATTACTCTAAGCATGGGTAACTCTTCCATCATTATTGACTTACAAATCAATCTAAACCAAAAAAATAATACGAGTTACTCCTATTCCAACCACCTTACGCCGCGCCGGCAAAAACAGGCAAGAAACGCCCAGCTTGTAATTTTTTGGGCGCGATTACATTTGCAGTTTTATTTCTATTACTAATTGATTCAATTGGAGCTAGTTTACTACAATTCCAAGCTTTTATGTCATCTAAATAGTCTGATATCTTATAATTATCATCATCAGCCTATTAGTTCTCAGCTGGGCCTTCTCTCTGAGACAGAGTATGAGACTTAATAAGATTTCGTTCTCTATGGACTTGAAATTTAGTTATTGGCAAGTCTTGGATTCTACTTGGAATTTTGTTGTACATACCACTAAGTGACGTAATTTGCCTTTCCTAGAGATTTTAACTAATCAAATCTGATGCACGATTAGAATATTATTGACATCTTTATCCGTTTCAATTTCCAGCCTCCCACCAACAGCGTCGGCTGGCGAGGACCGAGAGCGAGACGAGGACGAGAGCCAAGCCAAGCGGCCGCGGCAGGTCACCACGCATGTCGACCTCACTGACTCGTAGCCACAGTAGCCGCACCTAACATTTCCATCATCTAAAATGGAATCATAACTCTTTACCATAGTCTCTTTACTCTGGTTTACTCTCGGTTTACTTGGCTCACTGCGGTGCTGATGACCTTTCCTTTCTTTAGCTAACTAACTAACTGAGACGGCGCAACGACACAAAGTGAGTCTTGGCCTCCGATAACAAAAGACGTCACTTCGATCTGTCCTGCGCCACATCCTGCCTGTCCTTCACCTGGAGTGAGCGCAAATCCTTTCTTTAAAATCAGCTAGTCCACAGTCCATTGTTGTCAAAGTGGTCGTAGTTGCGTCGATGGTGACTCCAAGGGAACTATTTAATCTACTAACCATACCTATATTCAAAGCTTTGGGATTTAACAACAATGGGACATGGACCTTTGTAAATAATAGTGGTGTAAACATGAAAAAGAATTTAATCAACCTAGAATCCTATTCGGTGTAAGAATAATAACAATTAAACTTTGACAAGACACTATGTTAAATACTTAATTTAGTGTGTTGTCGAACAAAACTTGAGACCTGTAAATACATAAGTCTCGGAGGACTCAAAAACTTTTCATAAGTAAATATAGTATTGTAGAGGTTTTATTGTAATTATTAATGACAATATGGAAAACATTAGCCTTATGGGATTATCTTAAATATCGGATTTGGGCGAGGTATATTAGTTTCTAATAAGAATAATTTATTAAAATATGCAAACTAGTCTACACTTTACCTACCTCTTCTATTACTTTTGATTGTGGTCTAAAACTGGCCCCTTGCGGTACACCGCACTTAACATAATCCAGTTACTTTAACAAAATTTCTAATAAGACCTATAAATGTATTTAAATACTTTCAACTTTATTAATATGCAATAATTGACGCTTTTTATATATAGTTTGGTTGCAAATATAGCAAGGTAAGCATGTGCAACTCAGCCAAACGCCTTCACAAATTCTAACTCACGCACTGTAGTTACTTTCGCGGGCATTTCTGTTGGTAAGTAGAATTTCTATTTCATTTTGCATGTTCTATTTATTTCTTTATTAGATTTCTTTATTATTAGAACTTAAAGTTCTATTGTGATGACTAATAGTCCAAAAATGTCTAATTAAAAACCACAAACTATTACAATTAATTAATTATGAAGATGCGACATAACGGCATGACCAAATTTTAATTTTCTTCGTCCAGTAGATTCAGAGAAAACAAGCTGTGACAGACGGACAGACAAACATACGCGAGAGTGAGGATGTAAGAGTGAGGTATATAGTCTATAAGAGGTCTTTAATCTAGTGCACATTAAGCCACTTAATATCATAGCCTGCGTGATGGTAAGTAGCGTTACCAACCCTCTAGAACTCTTTTCACTTTGCACCCATTTTAAAGGACTGCATTCGGTGGCACTGCGCAAAGACTTGTTCTGGTTCTTACGTTCTTCAAACAATTGATCCTCATTCCTTACAATGACTTCTATTCCACAGGAAGGCGAGGACAACGGAGTCAGAGCCAGCCCTGATGCAGCGAGGAGCAATACTAACCACGGGTTTGTACATATTTAATAGACTAGCGTCTGACTTTGAGTCACAGCGAAATGATGCTCCGAAGCACGGAAGGCTCGTTAAGTAGTCAATCCCGGCTGTATCAGTCGTAAAGTTATGACAAAGCCTTGAGCGGCTTGATATCACCGTCAGTAAAGTTAGTCAGCATCAGATAGAAGAGAAAAGGAAGATAGCGCAATATTTATTACCAAGAAAAAAAAACAAACATCTTTTTAAACGCAAATAAATGAAGAGCGATTTATGTCGCTAACTCGCGTCATGCTTGCCCATTAGAGTTCTATGCCAACCAGAATATTAAACTTTAACTGATCAAAATCCTGTAAAGCACTGCGCCTTTCAGTTAAGTCTTTATGTCCTATAATTTTACTAGAAACATCTTCTACCTGAAACACAGCAGTCCGCAATGTTTGCTCACTATTGCTTCGTGGTTGAACACCTAACAGGCAAAGGTTCTTCCGCAGGCGCGCTCTGCAAAAAAGTCCTTCCTATTTCTACAAAATCATAAACGAATTTATCTACATTCATTTCAGGTGGTGGACTGTGAAGACTGAAAGCGACGATGCCGACTCGAGGTGTTCATACTCCAGCACCAGTACACCCCCACCTGTAAGTTGGAAATTCTTTACTTCAATCTCTCCAAAGTCCAGGGAGTCCCAATCCAGGCCGAGGTGACATCGTCTTGGACCACATTGTCACTTAACATCAGGTGGCTAAATGGTCTCCTAACTATGCCATAGCTAAGAGCCGATCTAAATACTAAGAAGGCGACAAACGTGATGAAACCTTGGAGGCAGGAAATTCCCTGGCTAGTCTAGCTACCACCGTCAAGTTAAGAGTCTCTTGCCAAGCACCTATCTGTGTGTTCCTGCAGCCCCATTTGAGAGCCAGTTCTCAATCCAGGTGTAGCGTCTATTCCATTTAAATTAGCAGATTGAAAACCTTCTTGCGAGATGTGTGGTCAAACAACACTCATCATCATCGTCAGCCGGAAGAAGTCCACTACTGAACATAAGCCTCCCCCTTTGAACGTCACCATGAACGGCTATTAGCCATTTGCATCGGTCCACCTAGTGGGGGGGTCCACCTACAGAGCGTCGACCGGTTCGTGGTCGCCACTCGAGATCCTATCTTCCTCATTGGGTATCTGCAAAGAACAACACTGCATAAATTATAACACGAATTGCAAATATAATCATAATTTTAGCGTGAAAGTTTGTGAGTATGGATGTATGGATGGATGTTTGTTACTCTTTCCCGCAAAAACTACTGAACAGATGTGAATGAAATTTGGAATGGAGATAGCTTACACCCTGGATTAATATAGGTAGGCTACTAGTTATACATAGGCTACTCATCCCAGAAAAAGGTTTCTGCGGGATAACGGGAAGACGCGAGTGAAACCGCGGAGCGCAACTAATATAGTTAATAAAGTGAACAGCTGTTTCTTAAAAGACTACCTCCTTCAGGAGACGGAAGAGTCCCGGCCTCAGGTGGTGGCGGCGCGGGGAGACAGCATCATCGCTGTAGCCAACCCCGCGCTGCATCCACCGCACCACACACCGCACCCGGCCAGGAACCACTCCAACTGAAACTAGAACCAGCTGGTAACGGAAGAGAAGATATAGAAGAGGAAGGAAGAAGAGGAAAAAGCGCTCATAGTGGAGCTTCCTTATTCGTTCGTAACCGAGCAGCAACGTTCTCTGCGGTCACTGGTGAAACGTTGGAAGAGAAAAATGCCGCTTCCACTTGTATTAATCTGCCGCGCATCACAAAATCATTAGTAAATCACGCAATTCAGGCGTAGCGTGGCGCCATCTTCTGCCACAGCGTCACATAACATCAGTACCCCTAATACTAGTTATTTCAAATCGTTGTATTCGAATTACAACAAAGTTTCCGAGTTACTTTTTGAATTTAAGCAGTAGTAGGTACGAGTTGACAAGTTGGCGGTAGTATACTTTGACGTTTACGAAAACTTTTATAGTTTTCAAAACTTGTACTACAATCAATCAAATCAATCAATCTTGTACTTTATTTAGTTATTTATTGAACATTTATTGGAAAGCACTTAAATATAAAATGAAACTACCTATCAAACTAAACAAACTACTTAATCTAATAAACCACTACCAGTTGGCAACGTTCCCAAAATGCTGGCCGCATTGCCGCGTTGAACGGCAATGCTTATTCGTTGCGCAAAATAACGGCCAGCATTTTGGTCACGGGTAGCATCGACCATCGCTTTGATATATCATTATATATCGATTTCGCTCCCGGTCCCCACGGTCCAAGCGTTTCGACCCCAAAAGGCTCAAATATGTATCCACTGTTGAGATTACCATAGTTGCACCTTTTGAGGCCCTCTGCAGATTCAGCCGCCGCACCAGCCCTATTTTTAGTTATAGGAAGATGTGACGGCGCTAGGGTGTCGTCTTGTACTTGTTGAGGTCATGTAATGTGCATGTGGATGCCACAGAATTGCCAGTTGTTATTGTACTGCCAAGCAGTAATGTGCCTTAGTTAAAAATCAATGTATAGCCTGTTTCAATAACCGATCTATCCACGATTTGGCCCACTGGAGATGGAAACTTGACATAAGTTCCATAGAAGTGATGTTAAATTTAGTCGAAATTACTATTTAAAGGTATTTCAAAATGTGTGAAAAGGCGTAAATACTCAAAAAGAACATGTGTTTGTGTACATTGAAAAATATCAGGGGTTCCCACTAAGGTGGGGGGAGGGGCAGTTGCCCCCTTTGACTCCCCCTCCCCTCCGAGGCGTATCGCAATTGAACTTGATAGACTACAGTCAAGTGACAATTGTAAAAACGGAAATCGAAACCTAAGTTTTAAAATTAAGTGTAAAATAAACATTCCACCAAAAAAAGAAATTATTTATGAATTGTAAATAGTGTAGTGTAGTTATAAGATGTGATTGATGCCATAACATGCCTTGTAGTCACTGTAGGTACCTTGTTGGTTCATTTAGAGCTGCATTCCCTCTTTTAATCCAACTAAGAAATATAAAAAAAAAATTGTTCCAAAACCGGTTTTAGCAAACATCCTTCTTTATCCCTTTTTTCGACCTTTTTTCATTATTTTTAACCGACTTTGAAAAGGAGGAGGTTTCTCAATTCGACTGTATATATTTTTTTATACTTAGTTTGATTTTTAACACAAAAAACCTAGTTCAAAGGGGAAACTTAAAAGTAAAATAACAAACGCACTAGTCGCCACTATGATTTCGGAAGGTTCCCTTTGATTCCTCTGGGATGCTATCAGATCCTAGTTTCCTCATCATGGTACCCCTTGGGATATCTCCTTTCCAACAAAAAAAGAATCATCAAAATCAGTTATCCGACCAAGTTATCCGCGAATACAGTAAAGAGGTTTGTGTAGCTTGAAAAACAACGCTGCGCTCACATAAATTATTGTTATGTGAATGCAGCACATGCTGAAGCTATAATTAATTATTGCCCTATAATTAATTAGTTAAGTAAATGAAATGAAATATAATTTATTTGTCCGAAACACGGTTTAGATCAGATGTTAACTTTGATCATTGCTCAGCGTGCTTCACCATTGCTGGCATACAAAATTCATGCAAAAAAAAAACAACACAATTTTTATTGAATTGATTTACAGTAATAATTAATTAACCGATTGAATACTTACAATAAATAAAACTGAAACATAATATACTATATACTGTCTGTGTTATAGTGGCAATAATTTTCATTTTTATTTTTTTGAATTCTGTCTGTGTTATACTGGCAATATTTTTTTTTATTTATAAATAAAATATACGATCGAATTGAGACCTTTTTTTAAGTCTGTTAAAAATTACAAATGGAGACTTACCTTAGCCACGTTTGCATCCACCCGACGTCCATGCGTTGGTACGTTAATGTTCGCCTTGTAATCATGTATTTAATTTTCCTATTGCATAAGTGTGTACATACATAAATTATAGAAGTTGTAAATAAATCTAGCGAGCCATAATGTATTTACATAGACAATAAGAATAAATGGCACTGTTTATAGAGTTGATGTCTTTTTTTACCCATTACTTAGTTACATATTTACATCTTACAGGATAGCGTTTGATCACCTTTCCCAAAGTGGGCAGTAACGCCCCTTGTGGGCGCTGCAGGCCTAAAAGGGGGCCTGAACAATAATGGGGGCGTTGTGTAGAGGCTTAATGAGGGCGCTAAAAAATAATTTATTTTCCAAGTGGGCAGTAGACAAAATAAGTTTCGGGACCCCTGACCTAGAGGTAAGTGACGATGTGGTCGAAGATGACGCCACGCTACACCTGGACTGGGATCTGGCTCTCATGTGAGGCTGTCGAAATACACCGATAGGTGCTTGGCGGTAGATTCTTGAGATGCCCTACCCATAGAGTAACTTTCTACCGTCCAAGTTTCATTGCGATGTTTTTCTTCACTTCAAGTTCAAGCTCATTGTAGGTTCGAACCTAGGACTACCGTAAGCCAAAGTCAAGTACCTCTGAGCTTCTCTCATTGTTCAACATACATGACCAATCTATTCCTATCTATATACTTAAGTAAAATTCATTTGCATGAAAGATCATCACTTGGCTTGTCCGATTTGGCTTAATTTTTCTTTGTGTTCGGAATAATAATTGTCAGGCCATGGTTTGTATCATGGAAGACTTTATTTGAATCGGAATATTGAAAAAATCCCTTCGTACGACTAAGTCCAAAGAGAAAAATTTCCAAGTCTTGAAAAATGCCTAGTCAATAATATAAATCAATCCATCGGCATAAACTGAAGGCGCTTTTTACTGTGGGAATATTGCATGAACTCAAAACCCACGTTTTATTTTCCTGTACCTACGTAATAACTATTAAGTAATCTATGGCAATACCTAGAGTTCCCAAGATTAAGTTTCACCGATACGACACTAAATTTACAATTCAAGAACAGATGCAATGAGATCAGAGTGTGACGAACAGACCATCCGGTTCAATTCGCGACCAGCATCCACAAATAGACAGATAAAAACCCGTAAAAATCACACATTTACCTCTACTTATAAATAGACTACAGATATACTCGTAATGGTAGGTAATTGTATTTTCAAGCACATTATAACATGAGTCAATGTACCTAATTGCATTGTGTTTTTTGACTTCTTTACTGGGTAGGATTTGACCACAAGTCACCTGATGTTAAGTGACAAGGTGGACGAAGGTGGTCTTCCGTCAATTTAAGTTTTTTAAACCGGATTCAATATCACATCATCCGTTTTTTATATTGTCATCAGTATGGATTGCCACTGTGTTATAACAGATGTTCAGTGACGATGTGGGCAAAGATACGCTACACCTAAATTGGGAACTGGCTCTCAAGTGAATCTGCTGGAACACAACAATATGTGTTTGGCGACGGATATGGTAGCCAGACGGGGAGACGCGCATTAGAAAAAGTTCTAGAATCAAGATTTTTCATCACGATGTTTTTCTTTACTGAAAGCTCTTTGTAAGATTCAAACCTATGACCTAACGGGTCGCAAATCGACGTCACTACCACTGAGCTATCATAGAATACTTTTAATCGCGATAAGCACATAGTTGCATCCGCTGGGCACACTTTATTATAAAAATTGATGCTAATATATTCTGTCACACATTGATATACATATTATGTGACAGAATCAATTAATAAATGCTAAGCTGAATAACATGGGTTTATAACCTTCAGAGAAATGACTGTAGGTAGGTACTACGCATTAAATGTGATTAAATATGACCGGAATCGAGATATTTATCTAGAAACTGTTATGAAATATCCGGTACAGTGCAGTGTGGGACACGACTGCGTCATGGAATTTTGTGAACTTGCTTATTTTATGACTATTAGGTATGCCTACTACCAAACTGTGTGCAGTGTGCACATTGGTTTCACCCGTTTGACGATTCACAGAGTAGGAACCGTGCAGTTTTCTGGGATAATTACAAAAGGAACAAAAGGTGCACCAAAATAAAGTACTATTTACCATATGTCACTCCCACAATAAAGACGAATCTAATGACACCTTATATATGTTAAAATCCGTCAAGCCATTTAGGCTACAGGCCGTGCCAAAGAATACACATACATAATATACACACACTCGAAAAACATAACCCTCCTTCTTTCGCAGTCGGTCAAAAAGTAAACATCCATACTTCCAAATGTACATAACTACATACTAACACCCCACACCCTCGCATCAGTGGCAGCCCCACCCCACTTGAGAACCAGTTCCGAATTCAGGTGTAGCGTGGCGCCACCTTCGACCACATCGTCACTTAACATTACCCTTAGTACAAGTTTTGAAAACGATAAAAGTTTTCGTAAACGTCGACGTTTACCACCGCCGACTTGTCAAAGTGGCAACTCGAACTGCTTAAATTCAAAAAGTAACTCAATAACATTGTTGGAATATTTAAAATAACCCGTATTAACGATTTCAGTTCCTCCAAGTCTCGGTAAGATTCGCTGAAAAGAATATGTATGGATGGAACCGAAAACTTTTATAGTTTTTGTAAACTATCAAAACCTGTACTAGGGGTACAGATGACTTGCGTTAAAACGTTTCCCTTATCCTCTACAGTCTACATCATTCATATCTAGATCGCCACATCCGTTTTCCTGCTAAGGTCCGGGAGGAGTAAAACTGCAATTTTCCTGTTAATTTAACAGGAAAAATGTTTACGTCCCTCCTAATCAGCTGATTGTTATTAAACAACTTACTTTGAATCCATATCAGTAAGGTCTCGTCCTTTATGAATCGCGTGAGGTATTTAAACCAATTTTTTACCACACCCTAGAGAGAAACCTAGAGATTGTTACACAAGGGATGAAAGTGATCTAAATAATAGGTCATTCACCCGAGTTATTTATTACACAATAATGGGATATACTCATACATATCAAAATAAAAACACTTAACTAAACCTTAGAATATAAAATAAAACTACCTATCAACAAACTAAACAATACAACTATGTACATAATCTAATAAACCAATACCAGTTGGCAACGTTCCCAAAATGCTGGCCGCATTGCCGCGTTGAACGGGAATGCTTATTCGTTGCGCAAAATAACGGCCAGCATTTTGGTCACGGGTAGCGTCGACCAGTCGCTTCGATATAATCATGATACATCGATTACTATTATTATTACCCGAGGTTAGTTTTTCATTTCAAATTTATGGAAAGTAAATAAAATCCTATAATTCATTAAAACATAAATAAACAATAAGTAAATGTACAAATTGCCCCTTTCTCGCCTTATTTAACTGACAACAAAAAAGGAGAAGGTTTGATACCTCTGTTAAATTTCGACTGGGTGAACCGATTTTGACGATTATTTTTTTATTTGAAAGCTGGTGCATCCCGTGTCGTCCCGTCGTCCCATTTCAATTGGTACAGTTCTGACTATGGCATCCAATTTGAAGTCTGTTTTTTTCTGGTATAATCAACGCAATTTTATGTCCTATTAAGTTTACAGTAACTTAACTGTAAAAAACCAACGAAACAATTAGTTTTGTTTATTGTTAAGTACTTAGGTAATAAATCATATGCGTCACATACCGTCAGTGATTGAATTTAAAGTAGATCAAAGTTAACAAGGTCATTCATCGTGAAAGGCCCAGCCGGAGCTAAATTCTTATGTTTCCTAATTGCACAATGTTATTGACCCCATAATATGATTTATCTTAACGCTAGCTGTTCCCTGTGGTTTCTCCCGCGTTGACCAACAAAAAGTCCCCAGTGTCATTCTTCAGGGCTCAAACTATCTGCATACCAAATTTCATCAAGATCCGTTCAATGGTTTAGGTGTGAAAGGTAACAAAGAAAACTGATTTTCTGTTTTTTTGTCGTGATTTTGTTTTCGAAATTTTAATATTTATTCTGCTATGTACAGGGCGGATACAAATCCATCAAATCAAAGACCAAAAAGTCGATCCAGCAGTTCTTGAGTTATACCTAAATGGTATTTAGACAGAATTTGCTTTTACATACTTAAAAAACAATCTTGAAACGGTAATACATACTTTTTTTCAAACACTTTTACTTGTTTTTTATTACTTATAGGATAGCGTTTAACCACAAGTCACCTGGTGTTAAGTGACGATGTGGTCGAAGGTGTCGCCACGCTACACCAGTACTGGTAACTGGCTCTCAAATGAGGCTGCCGGAACACACCGATAGGTGCTTGGTGACAGATTCTTAAGATGAGGGTGGTGCTTGCAAATACCCTACCATCAAGCAAAAAGTACTTAATTTGATATGTAGTAGGATTAAATAAATAGGAAAAACATTTTTTTGGAACGGTTTTATTGAGTTTGATGCCACGAATACTAAGTATTACTTAATATTTGTGTCTAAACCGTGTATGACTAACCTACGTTAGTTAGCGCGTTAGATCGAACGACCTTGTCAACACTTCTCGGTAATTTAGCACAACTTCCCACTACACTCTATGGTTATATTGTTATTATAATACATCCGCCAATTCCGGTATGAAACGGAAGTAGGGAATACCGGAATAACATGGACGGAGCTCGGTGACGTTTGGGAGTTTCATACTTATGTAGAGGTCAATGTCCTGTTGAAGACGGAGGTCTTGAGAGCTTCGGGCGATTTTCGCCCGAAATTAATAATCGATCCTGATCCGTTATCCGCGGTTTTGGATCGATATGTCATATCATAATATTATGTCATTTTAGTAGTTAAGCTTGACATACTAGTACTAAAGTGACATAATATTATGACATGACATATCGATCCAAAACCGCGGATAACGGATCAGGATCGATTATTAATTTCTGGCGTTAGAATAGAATAGAATATACATGTCTATGTTTATTTGTAACTAGGTGCGCCCTGCGGTTTCACCCGCGTCTTCCCGTTATCCCGCAGGAACCATTATTCGGAATAAAAAGTACCCTTTAACACATCGGTTACTTTTGGATGGTTGTTTGTTACTCTTTCACGCAAAAATTACTGAACGGATCTGGATGAAATTTCGAATGGAGATAGCCTATGCCCTGGATTAACACATAAGCTACTTTTTATCCCGTGGGGCGTAACTAGTAATAATAACAATAATAATAATGCCCGCACAATCACATACATAGGCTCTGACCCCTAACTAGGTTTCCCTGTATCTAGGGTATCAGAAACTACGAGGATCGGGGATCCACAACACCCAGACACAGAACAAATACTTGCGCCTTTTTTTTTCAATGCACAAATATTTGTCCTGTAGCGTGAATCGAACCCGAAACCTCACGCTTCACAGTCGGCTATCTGCCCATTGCGCCACATCGGTGAAGTTTGAAGTGACATCTTCTAACACTATCATACAATCCTAGCTCTAAGAGAGGGTCTGAATACTCAGGCTTCCTAGTAGCTTGAAGGCAATAGGCTGATGACTATAATGAAATGAAATGTATGACACATAATATGGACCTCGAAATTCTCCGCCAGGCTTTGAACCTCTGCGGTAGGCTATAAAATAGAAAATGCTGTCCTTAGAACCAGGAACTCTATATACTACCGTAGTCTTTGATCTGTGTTTCACAACTACATAGTAAACATTACAACTTGACACCTACCATCTATGGCATGTAACAAATGACCGTGTCCAAGGCTTCGATCTACCATTCTGGGCAGTATTTGAGACGTGAGTAAGCTTTTAATGCGATTTAGTGCTGCCAGAGCGAATAGTTACTTCTAGCTTAAGGTGATTTTTCAGAAAATGGAAGTGACGTTTCTTTTTAAATATCAGCCGCCAATACCAAGTTTAAATCTTATTTTGGCCTCGCTCACAAATGGTAAAGTAAAACCGTCTAAGGATAAGGACCAATACATTTGAAGGCGTGTGACATCTACCAACCCAACCAACCAACCCAAAGCGGGCCAGAGTAACATTCAAATATATATTTTTTGTCCGTCATGTGGTAACTTTAAAACGTCATATTCTCTCTGTGTGAGAGGAAGCCTGAGTCCCAGCAGTGGGAACATAATTTAGCATGTAAGTATGTGGAAATATCTATTCGTACTTCAGGTTACCCTTCGACCGTTTTCCGAAAACCTGCAAAAGAGTTTTGGTGACTTTAAAATACCCAATCTGGCAACACTACTGTTTTTATTTTACTCAATGCTGTATTTTTTTGAAATAAATCGTTCAATGTCAATGTTCTCAGCGGGTTCTTGGAAAGTGACGAGTAATTCGACGGCGTCATCTCATGAATGGTCCACACTCGCGTCACGAGAGGAAGTGCTGGTGTTCTGGTTTCTTTTTAGGAGTTGACAAGCTTAAGTTTTTAGCTCTGTTCTACTTTGATCACATCTGCACTGAGTGTGGACGAGCCTGCCGATCTCGTATTGGTCTGTATAGCCACTAAGGAAAGTGTTCTTCAACACTTACTGCCACGGTTTGAATCGTCTGTCATAGACGTCTATGTCCATCTACTTTTTGCTGTTGAACCAAACTAAGGTATACAAAATACTGTTTTCAGCATGCAAACACATTATTATGTGTTATAAGTACTTAAACGCTCACACAAATTTGTTTCAGTCAGAAGAATTTAAAACATTACTAAAATTGTCTCATAATTATCTACTTTCTGTTCCCGCCACCTCAGCATTTACTGGAAGAGTTTTTTCAGTAATGAATGTTCAGTGGCGGGAAAATAGATAGAGCATCTATTAATTTAATAAAAAATGAGCTCCTCATTTATTATAATTTCAGTTATAATTGTGATGAGGCGTATAAAGTTTTTAAACATTTTTGTAAATTAGTAAGTTAATTTTTCTAAAATACTGTTTCACAGACCTGAATGTACTATAGGTATTTCTTGTAAAAAAAAGTTGGCAACCCTACATGTATCTACTCGTATGTATTGTATTTTGATTAGGTTGTCCTGAAAATTTTGATTTCTTACAGAAGTCCTGAAATTTAAGAACAAAGCCGAAAAAAAAAGATTTTCATTTTACAGGCATACAAAACCGATTTGAGAGTTGATATTTTTTTTTGTATGTTATATGCACATTCTTCAAAGAACTACAGGTTTAGTTCTATAAAATTAACAATAGGTTTCATTTTAAACGAAAACACCTTTTTTTGACACAAACGACCTTACGGTATTAGTCAGCTAGCTTGCGTTTTTGTATGGAGCTGATTTCAGATTCATTGTTTATCACGGTGTCCTCTTATGCTTAATTTTTACGATTTTCAGAGTTTTGTTCTTGAGAAAAGTCAAGAAAAAGGTCTTGGCAGACAGACAGACGGACAACAAAGTGATCCTATACGCGTTCAGATTTACCTGTTGAGTTATGTAACCCCAAAAATGTAATCAATTATAACATAATGATAATGACAAAAGGTTTGCTTTTCTCATCAATTGCATCAAAAATCTGTGACCGTGTTCGTTCAAGTTTTAGTCATAGACATGAAATTTTACAAAACATGGTGCAAACTTCGGTGCATACGCATAGGCCTCTACAACACAATTAATATTGATGTCTGATCATCATATTACGAATTACAACACGCGGGTTTCCCCAGACGAGACTCGACATTCACTTGCTCTGTATGTTCTTGAACCAAATAGAGTATTTAATTACATTTAGTAGTTAGATGAGTAAATAATTAGTTCTTTTGTCGGTGTATGGAGGTTGGAACAGGTGAAGCTTTTTTTTTTACTACACGGAGAAAAAAGACCATCCGAAATACCGTTTTCCTTCTGAGTCAAAAGGGAAGGATTTGTGATTCAGAAGGAAATCTAAGGTAATAAAAGGAAGGAATCGGTCTTGGAAGGTAAGACTCAGAAGGAAAGTCCGAATTTTTTTCTCAGTGTACTTACAGGGTAGAGTTTGACCACAAGTCACCTGATGTAAAGTGACGATGTGGCCGAAGGTGGTGTCACGCTACGCCTGGACTGGGAACTGGCTCTCAAGTGAGGCTGCCGGAACACACCGATAGGTGCTAGTTTTAAGTTTGATGTTTTAAAAGTGATCACATGTTGTTTCTTACTAATTAAATAGATTTTGAAATTAAGCTTCTTCATAGCATAATAATCATTAGTAAGTTATTTTAATACATTACTAGCGGACCCGACAGATGTTGTCCCGCTACCTAGATACCAACTGCAGCGCCATCTGCCGGGATGATTTGTGAATCTAAACCATCCAGGGCGCCACCCAAACCCATACCAAAAAAATCATTAAAATCGGTCCAGCCGTTTAGGAGGAGTTCAGTGACATACACACGGACAGTAGAATCATATATATAAAAAAGGATTACGATGTTTTCCTAAAAGAAAAAGGAAAGCTAAAGCTTTTTATAGAATTCAGACTCCAGACCAAAGGTTCGCAAGCCGACGTCACTACCGCCGAGCTATCATCGTTTCAAAATGATAGGATAGATGAAGCCCTTGAAAGTATAAAATGTTTAAATGCACTCGTTATACATTCAATTCAATAAAAAGAGGTTAATGATCCGAATTTTGAACCAATGTAAGTATAAAGGTATATATGTACAATTTCACAATATTCCTCATTACAAAAACATATCAAAATTCTGTCATCTACTGCTGATCGCTTGATAACACTACAAAAGCAAAAGTTGCCCAACGATATTCCAAATTAGGCATTGCAACACAAAAACTACTGATTCTGTAGATAACCTATATTTTCCTAACCAGCACCGTTCAGTTCTCACCAGAACCTCTAACCAAACAGACTTGGAAAGTGACAACTAGTGTGCCAAAATGACTATACAAGAAAACACAATCTGCGGTCTCATCCAAACCTTCCCAGTCCTCCTAATACTAGCTCAAAACCACAACAAATGTCTCAAAACTCCTTTGATATACAAACCACCAACACCTACCCCGTCTCCTGAATACTACGAAGCTCTAGACGCGCTATTTCAGTCTTTATACGGTCACGACCAGAAACACGAAGGTCACCACGGATATGACCTAGGTCACCACGGTTACCAGAGCCACGGTTACGAGTCTCAGCCGTGTCAGCACTACACTGTTTATGGCACAAAGAAGCAGAGCAAACCTTGCTACCAATACGTTTACCCCAGTCATGGTACCATCAGCCCAAGCTATGGAGGCAGCTACCCAAGCTACGGTGGTCACAGCAGCTACCCGAGCTACAGTGGGCACAGCTTCTCCAGCTATGGTAGCCAAAAGTATCCCGTGTACGGTGTCCAGGGATCTTATGGTGGGAACAGCTATCCCAGCTTCAAGAAGAGTAACATTTACGATGTAAACAGTAATGTAAGCTACGGTTACGCTGCAGGGCAAGGTTACAACTCTTACAACGTGAACAATAAATACAAAGTGGTGGTGAAAAAGACTAGGATTGGCAGGAAGAGGAAGTCGAGAAAATTGCAAGCAGGTGAGAACACTTTCAAGTCTTAACTTTCGTTTAATTTAACGTTAATTTTTTTATAACAATAATGTAGAGTGCTTACACAATTAGGTACTTTCGTATATCCTTGAATTGAAGACTGAAATGAGCTTGAGTTTTCGCTGAAGAAAAACATCGTGTTGAAACCATAACTTGGTGGTAGGGGTTAGACATTTTCCTATGCTCGCTTCGACCCTACCTATGGGTAGGGTATTACTGTAGTAATATTCTATGCTTGGCCTACTCCAGGTTAAGAATCTGTCCCCGAGCAGTCACACTACCAAAAGAAGCTATACCCTAATGTTATGATCCCATGGGAGCCAAGTGGAAGAAGGGTGTTTGAAAAACGTTAGTAAACTTCAATCCCATGAATATTAGGATCTAAAAGGAAGAAAAATTATACTGTAATCCCATGGGATTTTAGACATGGGAACCGAGTGGAAGGAGGGACAATTTTTAGCCTATAGTTTATCGTCCCTGGTTACATCTTGCGTTGATTGTCAGCGACACCGTGGTTTTAGGTAGTGTTACGGACTAACCTTGACGAAGAAGACCACATCACAGTGTAAATGAAAGAACATAGGTAGGTACTTAATATTTTTTAGCAAAATCAGCAGTCCTACTTACCTGTTTTCATTAAACTTTTATAGTATTAAGTCCAACCACACCTTTTTGATTTGAACGAGAAATTTGAGCAGGAAAATACATACATACGCCTTAATTAATAGGTAAATAAGTTGTACCTACAAAACCTTTAATAGTACCCATAGGCAAAGAATAAAGAGGTAAGAGGCGACCACTATTTAATTGGTTTATGCCACTCATCGCCTTGACCCACTAAAGAGCTGAGGAGCAGTGGTTACATTCCTGCGGTAATATTACAGTAGGTACATATAATATCCTCACCCTTCCATACCTACTAATATTATGAAGAGGTAACACTTGTTTGTCTACAAGTTTATTTCTTTGTTTGGATCCTACATCTCCCAGACTACTGAAACGATTCCAAAAATTATTTCACTAATAGAAAGCTGTATTATCTCTGAGTGATAAAGTAACTAGAGTTTGGTTGCGACAAGGTGGAGCGACGACTTGCGCCGAGTGGCTGGCAGTGGTTGGATGAGAAAAGCCGAAGACCGGGCTCAGTGGCGTATCACGGGAGAGGCCTATGTCCAGCAGTGGACTGATACAGGCTGATGATGATGATGATGATGAAGTAGAGTTTTCAGTACAAATCACGATATTTACGGCCAGTTCCAATAACCGATCTATCCACGGTTTGCCTTACTGGAGATATGAATTTGACATAAGCTCCATAGAAGTAATATCAAATTTATGTCAAGCCGTAGATAAATAGGTTATCGAAACTGGCCGTTAATTGTTACCTCCATATTTTAATTACATACCTAGTAGGTATTATGTATTGTAAAATAACTTAACAATGTAAATTAAGCATAAAATAACTATAATATTTAAAATTTAAAAAACCCCTGACATCTTGGACCGATTTTCATCAAACATAGCTAAAAACACTCGCCCGTATCCGTACTCGCCGTCGTCGTCGTCGGCCTTTCATACGAAAAAAAACGAAATTGAGATCGCTTCAGCCGTTCGCGAGTTACGGTGCCACAGACAAACAGACAGACAGACAAACAGACACTTCAAACTTATAATACCCCTCTTTTTGCGTCGGTGATAAAAAATGGATAAGTTTAGCTCAAAATATTTTTATGTATAGTTTTTCTACGCCATAACTTAAGACTCATAAATTAATATTAGGAATTTGTATTAACCATTACGTAATTCTCTAATCAACGCCAACAAAAGCGTTGACACATCAACAAAAACTTTGACATGTAAAACATGGCTACCTCAAAAACCGGACTTTTCTTTTCATACGTAGGTTTGTCCAGTGTGTAGCTTGCTGCTAACGCTTTATGATGACGTAGACGGTTACCTCGAGAATCTCGAGATTACTATATAAATAATTTGTGCGCCGCCCGGTCAAGTTGACCATTTACCCGCGGCAGACAACAACGTGTGTCGTTTATCAACGCAGCGTAAATTAAAAAAAAAAAAAAAAAACCGGCTCGAAAAAGTTTCGATGCTAATTTTAAGACAAAAAAAAAACAAACCAGCACCAAAAAGTTTGCTTCTAATTTTATTAAGTCGCTAATAAATTCGTTCAGGTTGGGCGTTTTTGTGCATTGTGATTGTGAACGTTTTTGTGAACATGGCGCGGGTTTTTTGTGTGTTTCTGTGCTTTTTTGTGTGTGTGCAACTTGGGTTGTGTCAGTTCGGTAAGTGTATATTAGAGTTTTAGTTTAATTTTACTACATATAATATTTTAGGTAATTTTTTATGTCGACAGTTTAATTGCCGCCAAAAAAGTCTAACTAAAGTTCTATGCAAAACATCGTGCCTTAGATTTTTTTTTAAGTATGCAAAAAAAATTTTTGTACTGTAGAGAAATTGTAACAAAAAAATAATTAATTTAGCATTTAAATAAACAGAAACGGAGTCTTTATTTATATCTTGCTAGATGTTCCTTCAGGCGTTAGGTAGAATTTTTTCGGATTATTATGTTAATACAAAGTCAACGAATTAATTAAAACATCTACTTTTAAAAGCCTGTCCGCTAATTATAATTTATTATGATAAGATAGCAATAATTGATAGGTTCTAAATGTCGAAAATAAACTTTGACCTATCATACAAAAAACATGAACGTTAAAGTTCTTGAGAGAGTAGGTACAGTTGGCGACAGAAGTCGCTGAACAATAACACATTTTTCGATTCTCTTATCCATCATACAAACTAACCTTCGACCGAATCATCACTTAACATCAGGTGTGTATGCTATAGTCAAACGCTACCTTCTAGGTTGTTTGAAAAAACAAACATTACTGATCCTATACGCATTTGAAAAATCAAGTATGATCAATGATCAGCTACTTTTGTCGCTGACTGTACCTATTTTTGTTACTTCATCACTCAATGGAGATACTCTTCATTCCGGAATAAGCCGCAGCTAGTATTCTTAACCGACTGCGAAAGAAACAGGGTTATGTTTTTCGACTCTATGTATATACCTATATATATTTCTTTGTCACGGCCTGTAGCCTTAATCACTGGACGGATTTTAACATATGAGGTGTCATTAGATTCGTCTTTATTGTGGAATTGACATAGGGGTACTTTATTTTGCCTCAGTTGGGTTTTTTGTTCCGTTTTCTATACTAATATTAGAGGAAAGATTTGGTTGTTTGTTTGTTTGTTTGCATCGAATAGGCTCCGAAACTACTGAACCGATTTGAAAAATTCTTTCACTGTTGGAAAGTTACACTATCTGTGACGGACATAGGCTATATTATATTTCCAAAAAAATTAGGGATCCGTATGAAAATAGCTATTTTGTAACCCAAGGTGTGAAATCGAAAACCGATTTTTGCGTGCGCTGCAAAAACTATTGACAATAGACCAAAATAATGTATTACGGGTTTGTAGGTCCTATTAAAATCTACAAAAAAGTCACCCAAAGCATATGTCTAACTATTATAGTTATGCCACAATAAGTGTTTTTTTATTTTAAAAATTTAATTTAAATGCCGCTTCTAGAAAAGACTCTTCTATTTGTATCTTGGTATTAATCCTTATCAAAATAAATTACTTCACCTTAATACCTTTATAAAACTTTTTGAATTATTCAATTTGGACATTCCATTCGAAAGATTTAGAAAAAAAGTTGCGTGGTAGCCGCTCACTCTGCTCGGCAATGTAGGCGTCACTGAGGCACGGGTCGCACGGGAGGAAGGGTTTATGTGCGTATATTATAATTGTTACTACCCGTGCGAAGCCGGGGCGGTCCGCTAGTAATGTATAATCTTGTTTTTTAGCAAAATATTTATGGCAGATTGCTAGATGCTATATTTCTGCACGTCCCACGCCGTTTTTATTGTATTTTGAGCCCGCGCCGGTCGCGGCCGCAATAAATTCGGGAATAATTTGATTTTGTAGCCAAAAATTCCACAAATCAAGTAAATTAAACTTGTAGAGTCATACAGAGTGAATTCAATTGCAACTACAGAAACCCGACAACAATTTCAAGAGCAAAAAAAAATTGAAAAACATGCTGAAATGAGCCTGTAGCTCGTATGATACATACTTTAATATTGTAAATAATCATTAACATGTGAAAGCAACTCTGTCTGTCTGTTTGTTACAGCTAAACTGCTGAACCGATCTTGATAAATTTGTTTTGGAGATAGTTATAAATCTGGGGAAGGACATAGAATACTTTTTATCTAGTGAAACCGCGGGAAAAAGCTAGCAAAGTGATAAGAAATAATAAAATATTTTAAAATATTTCTTCCCTATCCGGGCATCGAACTCGTTGCTAGACATAACCTGTATAAGGTGCTGTCCATGCTGATAAATAGTCAGTAGATACGTGTGTCGGTCAGAGACGCGCATTAACAAAGGAAGGTCTTTTCCTTGACCCAATATAGTCCGAAGAGGAACTGGTTTATTACTACATGAATTGAATAGGAAGTCAAAACGATAATGCTATCTTAACCTTACGCATACCAAGAGACCGACTCAACAAAAGACAAACATAAGCTTTGGATTTTACCTACCGTTTCGCATTCCTACAAAAACTTTCGGGATAAAAGTAGTGCATAATCTATCTCCGTTACAAATTTCACTCAAATCTGTTTAGCCGTTTTAGTTTGAAGCAGTAACAAACATACATACCTACATACTCACTCATAAACTTTCACATCACAGTAATATCCTATTATTATTATAAACGTGAAAGTTTGTGTGTATGGATGGATGGATGGATGGATGTTTGTTACTCTTTCACGCAAAAACTACAAAACGGATTTGAGTGAAATTTGGAATGGAGATAGCTTATACTCTGGATTAACACATAGGCTACTTTTGAAATGTGAGATAACGAGTGTAACCGCGGGGCGCTGCAACTTTATAATAATATTAGTGGGACATTATAATTATAACTAATACTCATAGGTCAATCAGAGTTAATTTTATTGATCAGAGTTAATTTTAGAGTTAATTTTACTGCCTGTGGGGTCTGGTCTGTTTTGGTTGTGATCCCGCAACTCGTTAATATTCATGTTCCCATATCCCAATGTGTACAACCAAACAAGATACATCTAGTAAAGCTAAATAAAAAATATCGGACTATTAGACGACAAAAAAAAGCTTGGGATTTTAGTGAACTTGCTCCAATTCAATCAATTAGTAATAAGAATAAAATTGTCAATGTGATCGCGCCAAAAAAATTACCTGCCGGGCGTTTCTTGCCTGTTCTTTTGCCGGCGTAAGGAGGTTGGAACAGGCGTAGCTAGTTTTAAGTTGACTTTTTATAGTGATCTCAATGTATCCTATTGAATAAAAAACATTTGACTTTTGACTTTTGATATTTTTATCGCTGTTCCTCGCGGTTTCATCCGCGTGGACTACCGATTATCGCAATAAAAAGTACCAAGCCCTTTCCCAGGGCTTAAATTTCCATACCAAATTTCATCAATAAAATAAACAATCAAATCAATAACAAAAAGGTTAGTCGACATCACCGGAGACCGAAGAGCTGGCAGCTACCTCGGACAAAGAATTAGTCTAGCCATCCAGAGGGGGAACGCTACCAGTATCTTCGGTACTTTGCCTAAAGGGACTTCTTTTAATAATGTATTTTAGTTATTAGTTTAGGTTTATTTGTTTTTATTTTATTGTTATAATAGTATATAATTAAATACATCAAATCAATTATCTTTATATCAAAAAGTTTAGATAGATATAGACACAGATTTATTATAATTACACTGAGAGAAAAAATCGGATTTTCCTTCTGAGTCTTACCTTCCAAGACCGATTCCTTCCTTAGTTTTCCTTCTGAATAACAAATCCTTCCCTTTTGACTCAGAAGGAAAACGGTATTTCGGAAGGTCTTTATTCTCCGTGTATACATATCAATCATTTCGCCGAATATTCCGGAATGACAGTTCCGGTACATAAGCCTAGGTAATGCCCCTCGTACATTTTCCGCATGTTTTGATTCCGTGTCATTATTATGATGTATGTGCGAAAATTGTTATATTAGGTATTTCCCAAGTATTATTACCTACTTATTTTGCACATAATCGGTTTGTCCATTTCAATCGTCCGTAGGTAATTTCGAAGAGGATTATAAAGTAAGTACCTATGTGGTTTTTTTGGCGGCAATTGAACTGTCAACAAGTTTTTTTTTATTTATTTCCTAAACTTGTGTTTATTTGGGTGATATTGGTGGATTATTAAACACTAGTTGCACCCCGCGGTTTTACTCGCGTCTTCCCGTTATCCCGCAGGAATCTTTTTCCGGGATAAAAGGTAGCCTATGTGTTAATTCAGGGAATAAGCTATCTCCATTCCAAATTTAACTTTAATCCGTTCTATTCTTTTTGCGTGAAAGAGTAACAAACATCCATCCATCCATCCATACTCACAAACTCGTTTATAATATCAGTAGGATTAGTGAGCGATAAGGACGATACTAATTTGTATATACTTATTATCATAAAAATATATTTTGCCTTGTGTGGTCGTTTATTTTTTCTTAGTCGGTCAAACTCTATCTTTTATGAAGTAAATATTATATTAATAAATTATTGGAAAGTCCCAAAGACCGTTAGATAAAATTAGATTGGCATATCTTTTTTCAAAGTTGTCCCATTTTGTAAAGCTTATTTATTTTTATTCAACGTGCTGATAAGTTTATCGACTCGGTCACGTTGTTAGCTAATTTAATTATAGTCTTCATTTAAATAAAAATAAAAGGTTAAGTAGGTAACTAAAATTCACACACAAAATATTTACCTACATATTGCCCTTAGACAATTTTTGTAAATTTTGGTTATTTAATTTAATCTGCAACAATATAGGAGTACAGTCAAAGGCAAGAGTTGCTGAATGTCCATTTTGCCTGAGCATTTTGAACTCCAAACTTGGCTAATCTAGTTCACATGGAAACTTGGACGTATTCAGCTACTTCTGTCACTGACTGTACAAAAGAAAGAGCTCTAAAATATTCCACCAAATAGGCGTGCAAAATAATTACTTATAAACACTTTTGTTTATGTAAAAAAAAACCACCAAACATATTTCCTTCAACAGGATTCTTGTCGCGAAGAGATGAGCGTCGGCAGTCACCCCTCATGATCTTCCCGAACCGTATCCGGGAAACAATATCCGGGTTCCTCCGACCGAACCGGCCCAACCAGGATAGACGTCCCATTACCAACGACGTCAACCAAGGCAACCAGTACCAAACCCCGAACAATATCAATCAGAGACCTGTCGCCTTCCCGACTGACTACCCTGAAGAAGCTCCGGTTGACCAAGGACAGGGCAATCAAGGACAGTTCACGGGACAAGGTAACCAAGGACAGTTTATGGAACAAGGTAACCAAGGACAGTTTATGGGGCAAGGTAACCAAGGACAGTTCACGGGCCAAGGCAATCAAGTTCAGCCTACGGGGCCAGACAATCAAGGTGATTTCACGGGGCAAGGAAATCAAGGACAGTCTACGGGGCAAGGCAACCAAGGTGACTTCACAGGGCAAGGAAACCAAGGACAGTCCATGGGGCAAGGCAATCAAGGCGACTTCACAGGGCAAGGAAACCAAGAACAGTCCACGGGGCAAGGCAACCAAGGCGACTTCACAGGGCAAGGAAACCAAGGACAGTCCACGGGACAAGGCAACCAAGGCGACTTCACAGGGCAAGGCAATCAAGGACAGTCCACGGGGCAAGGCAATCAAGGACAGTTCACGGGGCAAGGCAACCAAGGCATTAGCCAACCAAGTGAAAATGCAGACAGGGTCAACTTCGACAGAACTGAGAGTCCCAACGGTATCCCTGACTCCCAAGATATACCGAACGATCCTGTGAATTTCGAGGATAACACCACTCCAGCTAGAGTCGAGCCTCCTCCGCCAACCTCGGCTCCTGTGCAGACCACGGAGGGGACAAAGCCAGTGTCCTTCCCGGACACTGAATCGAGGAATAACTTCAACTATGCGACTCCTCCGCCTTTCAGTAAATATGCTTTTATTATTTGCCAGCTTCAGATTATCGCGATAGAAAGTCTTTTGTGCTTTTCTTCGGTATTTTAACCGTCTTCAGATCAAATTTTATCAAGGTATCTTGTGAGGTTTTGGCGTAAAAAGGTGAGAAACAAATAGACAGACTGAGTTACGTTCACATAGTTGAAACGATAATTGTGGTAAGTCAGATTGCGATGTCGTAAGTTCGAATCCTGCGATGAGGTTGAGTTTTCGATAAAGGAAAACATCATGATTAAACCCTAGCTTGATGGTAGGGCATTTCTTAGTGCTCGCCTGGTTAGCTACATAAGGTCAAGTTGAGAATCTGTCGCCGAGCACCTCTCGGTGTGTTCTGAATGTTCTGATAGCTTCCCTTGACAGCAAGTTGGCAGTTCCAAGTCCAGGCATAGCGTGTTGCGTAACTTTTTCGAAATAATGAACTTAAATACGTCAAAGTTTTGAAGGTTAAACAATATCAAAATCGTATTCCCAGTCTTCACACGCACACGCAATTTAATTGTAAACATTCCATAATAATTATTACCCGACAATCATTCGTTCTAACGTGTTATTCCACAAATTTTCCATCACAGTTAGTATAAAATTAAATAGTCTCGACTTTGAAATCTCAATTATTTATGTAAATCTCCAAAGATCCTACACAGACTTAAGCTTGCTTGCATCACGACTTCAAAAAACAACGTCTCATTTCCTTGATCATAAAACTTATAACGACCAGTCTGTGTCACAGCTTACACGATAGTTTTCATTTACGCCACAGATTAGGAAGTGGCAGATAATAATAAATCTCTGTGCTACCGTTTGCTAATTAATCAGACAGAAAACTAGCTATTGTGACAGTGTCAGACATTCAAGGCTAATGACATTGAACAGGTTCTCATTCTATCACATATCACACATATCCGGAATAGAATATTTGGTTTGAAACGGGTTTTGATTTAATAATAATAATGCGATCACATAAACAGCTCTGACCCCTAACTAAAATTCTCTGTGCGTCTGCGGAACAAATACTTCCCCTTATTTTGTATCCACAAAGGTATCTGAAACTAGGCTGATCGGGGATTCCATAATACTAGACACGAAACAAAAATTTGCCCTTGTTTTACAAGTATTTTGATTTACCTAGTACTAAAAACTTAAAACTTATTTATCAGAATAAAACACAGCATAATGACACTCGGGGATAATGAAGCGTCCTATTGGTGAAAGAATTTTCGGAATCGGATGTGTAGTTTAAAAGATTACCCCCTACATCCAAACATATAGTACCTTGTAGTATTTCTAGTAGTAATTTTTAATGTAGTAGTAGTGAAGTCGGTTGAAAAAACATAGATTGAAAGAGGGCCACCTTTGTCTACCTTTTCACATAACATCAGGTGCATTTACATATTTTAAGAGAACTGGATGTCAAAAATGTCGAAGCACATTTATACTCCCAGCTCCTCAGAAAAGAAAATCTAGAGACAGCAACTAAATGCTAAATTGTTACAACCTTCAATGCATCTTCCTTCAGGCCAGCCTTGCACGACAATCGACGGAGACTTGGGCAGCTGCATCAACCTGTACAGCTGCCAGCCCTTCGTCACCATCCTCCAGGAGTCCAGCACGAACCCTGCTGTCGCGAGGATGCTCAGACAAGCGCACTGCGGCTTCGACGGTAGCACCCCTAAGGTAAGTCCTGGAACTGGCTTATATTTACAGGGGATGGAAGACGATAAGGCTGCTAGCTGCTAGCCTTTCGTCAAGATCCTCCAGTGTAGCTGAAGTTGAGCAGAAGCTGACTGACACTGCTGCAAACTAGTCTAGTCTTAGCCAAAGAAACCTTTTATATATACCTTGCGACCCACAGTTTCACCCGCGTCTTCTTGTTGTCCCGCAGAAACCTTTTTCCGTGATAAATAGTAGCATATGTGTTAATCCAGAGTATAAGCTATCTCCATTCCTTTCACTCAAATCCGTTTAGTAGTGTTTGCATACTCACAAACTTTCATGTTAGGATAGAATGAGCAACAAGCAGACCACCCGCCCACCTGATGCAAAGCGTTCACCGTCGTCTATCGACATTTGCATCACTGGGCGTTTGCCAACCGCTGACCCCGAAGAACTTTTTTAACACCCGACTCTTACCATTTTCACAGGTCTGCTGCCCAGCCCAAGGTTTACCTAACTCCCTGCCGACCACCACCACCACCACCACAACCACCACGACCACCACTACCACTACCACTCCTGCTCCTGTTCCCACTCCCTCCACTAAGAACAACCCTCCAGCTGGAGGAGATTTTGTGGAGCTACCTGAACCCCCGGTGTGTGGTGTCAGCAACGCTACTCTTGGAAGGGTAGTGGGAGGAGAGAACGCTAAACTTGGTAAGTATTTTGTTAAGGAGTTTGGTAGAGGTTTTCTTAATACTTCCTATGTCCCATATTTTTCAGTTTTAAACAGAGTCCATCTCAAATTCAATGTCCGAGGGGTTTTCTTCATGGTATGGATTCTGCCATGTGCTCATAACAGGAGCATTGTACCTTACGACTAGCTGGCCTATCTATTAAACATCTATTCTGATTTCCTAGAATTTGGAGACTGAAGCAAGTCTGGACTTGAATACTTCCAGCAATATGTTCCATTCGATGTATCTCTAAGCCAAACCACCTCTCCTCAGGCGCCTTCCCCTGGATGGCTCTCTTGGGCTACAAGCGCGGTTCTGACACCAGGTGGCTCTGCGGAGGGTCCCTGGTCTCATCTCGACACGTCCTGACTGCCGCCCACTGCATCCACAATCATGAGAATGATCTGTAAGTGTAATACTGGCCAAGTCCAATCTAACCTACTTTATCTCACATTTTCCTATAAATGTTTTTTTTTTCCGTACAATCACATACATAGCTCTGACCCCTAACTAGGTTTCCCTGTATCTAGGGTATCAGAAACTACGAGGATCGGGGATCCACAACATCCAGACACAGAACAAATACTTGCGCTTTTTTTTTTCAACGCACAAATATTTGTTCTGTTGCGGGAATCGAACCCGCGACCTCACGCTTCGCAGTCGGCTATTCGCCCATTGCGCCACATCAGTCGTCGTATAAATACATATTTGGGTTTTGCATAGAACTTGGCACTCATTTAGATCTCCATTCCTTTTGCGGCGAAGCCCACAGCCAAGAATTTTGTATTGAACTTGGCTCTCCTTCTTTACATTTATTGTTTTGGTGGGATACATCTTACAAGCATATACCAAAGATACAACACACATGTTACACTACATTATTTATTTCGTTTCTACACGGCAAACCCGTCGTCCGTCATTAGGTACACCCACACGCCTGTAAACGTAATTACATTCTAAATTACTTTAGTTCCGTGTAATGACAAGCAACGGACGTACCTACGTAAGTATAGAACATTAAACACGGTGTTAATTAGCCAATAATATTGCAGAACGTAATATCATAGTAAAGGAGTAGTAGTTCAGCTTCATATAAATCGGCCGTCGCCGTTTGAATGTGTGCGTGAGTAGCGGCACCGTGTACGCCCGCACTTTTCACGCACACAATCACATAAACTAAAGGAGGCGGCCGGGGCCGCGGCCATGCACTCAGTACGGAACGCGCCGCCTATGCGTCACCGCAAGAGTAGGCAATTAACTCGTCGAGCGGGCTTAGCTAACCTACTGTTCTTTATATACTGTGGTAATATTGTATCTGCGGAGAATCGCTAATAACGCAACTTATTTACAACACAAACAAAGTAAATACTTCTTCATGAAAAACTAATCACTAACTGAAGTAAACTATCTGCCTAAATTCTATCCTACTAATTAATATTGTGAAAGTTTGTAAGGATGGATGGATAGATGGATGTCTGTTACTGAATCACGCCAGAACGGCTCATGGGTCTGGATGAAATCTGGCACAAATACAGATTATAGTCTGGAATAGCATATAGGCTACTTTTTATCTCGGAAGAGGGTTTCTAAGGGATGACAAGAAAACCGCGGGGCGCTAGTCTACATATAAGAATCAAAGTCCTGACTGACTTGACGACGCGGTGTGTTATGTGTATGTATCTTATATAATTGTAATTATTCATTTTCTTAAATTCAGTTATTATATTTTACTGTATAATTATATTTATTTTTATATACATGAATTTACACCACTAACCGCATTTTATTTCTTACTATTTCTGTCCATCCAAAGGTTGTCTGGTAGAAATCGCTCTAAGCGATAAGACCGCCCATTGTAACACTAGCTCTAAGATCTCTCCTTTTATGTTGTTGTATTTTTCTGTTGTTGTGGTGAAACAATAAAGCGTTATCTATCTATCTATCTATCTATCTAGACGAGTTGGTAGTGTCCCTGCCTGCGAAGCTAGCGGTCCCGGGTTCGAATCCCGGTAAGGGCAAATATATGTGTGATGAGCACGAATATTTGTACCTGAGTCTTGGATATTTCTATCTATATAAGTATTTATTTCTCTATATAAGTATGTATATCGTTGTCTAGTACCCATAACACAAGTTTCGAGCTTAATTTGGGGCTAGGTCGATTTGTGTGCAATTGTCCCCGATATTTATTTATAAATTTATTTATTTACTGATGTCAACGCACAGCCTAAACCGCTGGTCGTAGAAACTTGAAATTTGGAGGGCATGTTTGTCTTGATGCATAGAGTGTACTAAGAAAGTATTTTTTTAGAAATTCAACCCCTAAGGGGGTAAAGATAGGAAACTGTAATCCACGCGGGTGAAACCGCGGGGAACAGCTTGTATAACATAAATTAAAACTTGAAACAAACAAAACTCTGCATTTAGGACGCTTTCGATAGATATATAGATCGATTAACTCTTTATTGGCACACCACAATACAGTAATGTCTTCTGTAGGTAGAGAGCCCAAAAAGCTTGACTTCCTTCATTCTCATCGCATTCTTCATCAACCTCATGTTCAAATGGCTGGTACTCAGGGCTTCTCTCAGAGACCATAGTCTACCACGCTGGCCCAGTGTGGGCTAGTACTGTTAGTTAGTAGGTACACGTTACACGCCCTTGAACTTTGCGGTTCTTGGATATACCGGTTTCTTTTCGATTATATTCGTCATATTACATAATAACAAGTATATAAATAGAGTTAAGTAGGTACGGCTACAGGTAGCAAATATTACTGTTTTTTTGGAATCTTGAGATAAACGAGGTACCTACTAGGTACCTTTACTTAAGCTAATCGACGTCAGACATTGCAAAAAATCCCGTCTTTGTGTGTCAAACAAACAAACAAAGATCAATAACGTTTCTAAACAAACCGCGGGGAACAGCTAGTATAATATAAGAGAATTAATAGAAGACTAGCAGTTCCCTGCGGTTTCACCCGCGCGGGCTACAGTTTATCGCGATAAAAAATATCCTATGTCCTTCCTCACGGTTCAAACTATCTCCGTACCAAAGGAGAAGGCTCATTTCTGCCCCAAGTCGTTTCAAGTTTATGTACTTAATTAGCCCCGGAGACCTAGAAAAGTTATTTAATTAAAATAACATATAATTAAATAATGCAAACTGTACAATCAATATTAACGTGCCAAGCGGGGATTGCAAATTGGTGTGATTAAAAAGTACTTTGACACCACTCAAACGCCCCAAACCATGGTTGCCCAAAATTTGACGGCCACCGCGCTTCCGTTCAAAACCGTATTTTATCTGTTTTCTTTGTAGGAAAGTTGCGTGAACGATGACGCTACATAGAGCTGTACTAAATTAGGCATCTTACTGTATATTCAATTAGGGCATAAGCCAAACGAAACATTAGAAAGAAAAAAATTAAAATGAAAAGGACGAATTTTCTGTCAAAATCTGTCAAGGTTGTCAAGGATATGTCATTGCAATTTGTTTCATTGCGTTATTTTATTCAACGTTTTAGTTGATATCTTTTAAACCCCGCTATGCAGAATAAAAACATTAACGGTTCCTCAATAGATATTAAAAATCCTATACAATGATCCAATGTTGGTCGAGTCTCCTGCAGTTTTGCTGTGGGGCAAATGTCCATGGAAAATGGGCCGTCTCCTTTCGTTTAAATCGGTTCAGTAGTTTAGGCGTGAAAGTGAGACAGACAGACAGAGTTACTTTCGTATTTATCATATTAGTAGGGATAGATGTTAATATAGAAAAGCATACCGGCCTTCCCCATATGTCCGCAATACTAAAAGAACCCAGACGGTCAGTTTACTCAGTGACCACTACATTAGCTGACACGTTGACCCTGCCAAGACACCTAAGGCAAACATTGTATATAATATATACTTAGAGGTAAACATATAAAAGACTTGACCTGCTTATTCATAAATAGACTAGCTGTTCCCCGCGATTTCACCCGCGTGAACTATAAAAGTATCCCCTATGACTTTCCCCAGGATTTCAATTTCTCAAAATGTAGCCTAAATCACAACTTGTAACATTAGCTATCTGCGAGTGAAAATCCCGTAAAAATCGGGCCAGCCGTTTTAGAGACTAGCACAAACAGACAGACAGAGGATGTAAGGCCGTATTATACTTTCATATGCATTTAGTAAAAAGCTGTTAATTTGAAATTAGAAACAGACACTTGAGAGCCAGTTCCCAGTCCAGGTGTAGCGTGGCACCATCTTCGACCACATCGTCACTTAACATCAGGTGACTTGTAGTCAAACGCTACCCTGTAAATAGTAAAAAAATAAAAAATAAAACTCGTAAATTACAACGCTATTAAATTGTGATATTAATATCATGCAGTCACCACAGATACACGTGAGTGCTGCGTTTAATTCTAAAAATATATCCCACAATAATGACTATTGCAGTAAAATCATCGTGATTTATGACAAATTATGATTAACGACACATAATGACGGTTTATAGGATATATATATAGGTATAACATTAGAAATAATATCCTAGCAGTGTAGTGATCGAACGCTAGCATAAATACGGTAAAAAAAGATAATTTGACATAATTATGACTTTTGGATCTGAAGATAAATATACCTAACACAGGAAAACTCAAATCAGTTTTAAGAAAATATGCATTTTGATGTATACATCTAATAATTTAATTGTCTACCTATGTATGTTAAGTACACCATACCAGAGAAACAATAATAAAACATGATTGGTTACGGTCTTATCGCTCCAAGTGATATCTTCCAGGCGACTTTAAATCGGAGAAATAGTACAAAACTGCAAGAAGGTGATATATTTATACCTACATAAAATACAGAATTGTATTCAAAAAAATTGGTTGTCTGTAAAGTCGGTTTACTGACGATAGTTGAACGTGACAACGTCGATTGGCCGATTGTGCTTCTTTGTCGCTCGTTCCGCGCTCTCGCTTGCACTTCAAGCCTAACATGGAACGCCTCAGAGCGAGGTAACGCCGCAGAGCGAGGTTACGCCGCAGAGCGAGGTAACGCCGCAGAGCGAGGTAACGCCGCACGAGTCATGTTTTTTCGTGCGTGCAGCCGGCTCTATCGAATTATAAGACGTTGTCACGTCGAAAATAACTAGCAGGTATTAGTCATAATCATAATCATAACGTAAGGCGACTGATTCAAGAGAATAGCAGAATCAACTCAGGATTTTAATTCTAAAAGATACGAGTATATCCTGACAAAACGGTCGAAATGCGAGTGTAACTGCGAGACGCAACTAGTCAAATTCGGTTATCATCATCATCATCAGCCTGTATTAGTCCAGCGCCGGACACAGGCCTCTCCCAAAGTGCGCCACTGAGCCCGATCTTCGGCTTCTCTCATCCAACCGCTGCCAGCCACTTTGCATATGTCAAAATTCAAAATTCAATAATGTTTATTCAATAGGATACATTGTGATCACTTTAAAACGTCAACTTAAAACTAGCTACGCCTGTTCCAACCTCCTTACGCCGGCAAAAGAACAGGCAAGAAACGCCCGGCAGGTAATTTTTTTGGCGCGATCACATTGACAATTTTATTCTTATTACTAATTGATTGAATTGGAGCAAGTTTTTTCCCAAGCTTTTTTTGTCATCTAATAGTCCGATATTTTTTAATTAGCTTTACTAATAAGATTTCTCTTGTTTGATTATACACATTGGGATATGGGAACATGAATATTAACGAATTGCGGGATCACAACCAAAGCAGACCAGACCCCACAAGCAGCACCCGTTCACGAGTTGACGCATGTGCCAGCCATCGCCGCTCCACCTAGCCGGAGGACGTCCTACACTACGTAAAATAAATCGGATATGTTGGTATAAATCTATTTCTTTACCTGTTTACGCGTGTCTTATCGTTTAGGCTCCATTAACCGCAGTTAAACTTTACAACTGCAAAAAACGCCGCAAGATTATTTTGGTAACGTTAATAAATAACTTGAAGTTCAAGGGCCTTGACTTGAAGGGCGAAAACCGAACACTACATGTAGTTAGGTAAGTCTGCATAATTGCCAGCAGTAACTACGTAAATCCTATCCTACCTACTACAGGTACGTTTTAGGCAAAGAGCTGTCGACCATGCTAACATATTATATATGTACAAAGAAAATAAAACAACAGTTTTTTATTCTCTAATTTAACTTTGTAATTGTAGAACATTTTTATAATAATAATAATAATAATAATAATAAAATCAATTTATTGCCATTAAACAAGGAAACACATACATTTTATAGAAAAATAAAAGACACATATACAATATAACGGCAAAGGGGGTAAAACTCAGCTTGTGCTGTGTTTATATTTGCATGTGCACACAGCGCTGGTTTTCAGTTTACCCCTGTGCTCGGTCAGTTCTTCGCCGAGGAGGTAAGTATAAAGCGGGTCACAATGATACAATCATTAACAATACGACAGCATTCGGATTACGGAGTGTACGGTGTGTGTGTGTGTGTGTGTGTGTGTGTGTGTGTGTGTATGACTAATTTGTTTTAAAGGTTGCTTCATAATTCTTTCTTTTATGATCTATCCTACTCAATATTATAAATGCGAAAGTTTGTGTCTGTGTGTATATATTTGTTACCACGTATCACCGTAACAACTAAACCGATTTTGATGAAATTTGGAATGGAGATAGCTTATACCCTGGGTTAGCACAATATAGGAAGGGAAGACGCGGGTGAAACCGCGGGGCGCAACTAGTCATCGATAATTTTCGCAGCGCATGGGATTACGGACATTTTATGGCAATTTTTTTACACCTCAGTGTATATTGTTGAAGTTTTGAATACCCATACCCGTGCCATGGAGGGCGCTAGTAAAAGATAAAGCTAAGAAAGTAGCTAGTTTTATATAGATAGTTTAGCTTTAGTATTTAGTTTAATTTTTCATCCAATTGTATATATTATATTCTTTTTAAATTGAATAAAATATGTCAAAGCTAAGAAAAATAAAAGTACTATATCAACTTGAAAAAATAAACATTGTATCGTCCACTTTTGAAAGCAATAAAACATCTGTATGTAAACTACCACCAGCTCTCAAACTATTCTGCCATTATTCTACATAACCGGTTTTGCTCGCGCATCTTATACCTACCATTTATCATCGTGTGCTGGAGAATAGGTATAATACCTATTGTTTTACCAATTATCACCCGAGTCCCAACCAAACAGTGGGTCATAAACTTAGATCGTAGAACCTCAGTAGCTGGTCGGTCGCAACTACGCTTCTAGCCAAGACTAAAAAAATATACATAGTAATATTATAAACGCGAAAGTTTGTGCGTGTGTGTGAATGTTTGTTGCCACGTACCACCGTAACTACTGAACCGATTTTGATGAAATTTAACAGATAACGTAACGCGCCCGCGTTACTTGCTTCGATGAAATGAAATACAATTTAATACTAACAATTGTAAAAATATATAAGTAACTAACATTGTGTCTCCAATATTTAAGATCTTTTTATCTCTTACCTACATGTATTTCGGCGAATAAATGATTTGATTTGATATGATGATTTCATGGTCATAGCCAATAAGAGCCCAGTTGTTTATTATAGAACGTAGTGTGTGGTGATAGTATGGTGATCTATCAAAGTCACTACGCCATTTACGATCAGATTTTTTTACCGTCTAGTGAGGACAGACATCCGTACACGTCATCTATTGTCACAGTTACATATAGGTACCTACTAGAAACAATTAACAATCCTTCAACTTTGTTATTGCTATTGTCACAAAAGATTGATGTTAACATGATTTGAAGTCCTTTATTTGAAACGATTAACTAGAGCACGTCGATTTCCGGACCCGGGACCCTTATACAACATGTAACATAATTTCTGTATAGATCCAATATAGGTCAAAAAATTCAAAATACAAAACATTTTTATTTTTAATAGGATACATTGTGATCACTTTAAAACGTCAACTTAAAACTAGCTACGCCTGTTCCAACCTCCTTACGCCGGCAAAAGAACAGGCAAGGAACGCCCGGCAGGTAATTTTTTTGGCGCGATCACATTGACAATTTTATTCTTATTACTAATTGATTGGTACATTATATAACATTCTTTTCTTCTTATCATCTAAGCTTTGCAACCCAATAGGTCTCTATGACGCTCAAGTATATCCATGCCAACAAAAAATTTTTTTAAATAAATTATAAACTTGCGTATTTTTACTCCAAATTTTGCCGCCCCTCAAAATTTGCCGCCCTCGGCACTAGCCCCTAGTGTAAATCCAGCTCTAGGTATACCTACGCCACTGGTTATAACGGACCTGTTCCCCCCAGGTACCTGGTCCGGCTGGGCGAGCTGGACCTAGCGCGGGAGGACGAGGGCGCCACCCCGGTGGACGTGCTCATCAAGGAGAAGGTCAAGCACGAGGAGTACAGCCCCAAGGCGTTCACCAGCGACATCGCCATCCTGGTGCTGGAGCGGGAGGTGCAGTTCACGGGTCAGTTACTTACCTCGTTGTTATCTCTACTGCCAACTGCTGGCTAATTGGCAACCGGATATCATTTCAGAAAGTGTTAGAACTTAATTAGGAATTAATTAGAATCATTAAAAAAAAAAACATCACACAACTACACACACACACACAGTACACAGTGGTGTACACTTTACCGGATAACATTTCAGAAAGTGTTAGAACTTAATTAGGAATTAATTAGAATCATTAGGGCTTTATTAAATTTTACACTAATTAGTTAGTTAGTTAGTTACAAGTCAAGCTAATAAAAGTGTTTTAAAAATATAATCATTTTATCATGTATGTACATAAACATTTTTTATAAATACCAATATAGTTTTCATAATGTGTCCCGTCCAGTTCCATTATAGAGAAACAAAAAAGGAAAATGGACGCAAGATATTTTGGAATGGTACCCCAGAAACGGGAAACGACAAAGAGGCCGTCTAATAAAGAGGTGGGAAGATGATCTGCCAAGGGGATGGAGAAGATTGGCACGTGATAGGAAAGCGTGCAAGAAACTAGGGGAGGCCTATGTCAGCGGACAACCTGACACATAAATTGGTTGCTGAAAACTAAAATGTTACATAAAATAAAAATAAAAAATGTTATTAATTAGTAATCATGTACATAATTATCATTATCATTGTTAGTATGTAATATAAGTCAGCAAATAAAGGCTTTATCTATCTATCTATCTATAGTTTTCAAATTGCCACGCAAACTGACGACCGATGTGGCGCAATGGGCGGATAGCCGACTGTGAAGCGTGAGGTCGCGGGTTCGATTTCCGCTACAAGACAAATATTAGTACGTTGAAAAAAAAAAAAAAGCGCAAGTATTTGTTCTGTGTCTGGGTGTTGTGGATCCCCGATCCTCGTAGTTTCTGATACCCTAGATACAGAGAAACCTAGTTAGGGGTCAGAGCCTATGTATGTGATTGTGCGGGCATTATTATTATTATTAAACATTTCATTTTGGACTCTATGACGTCATACGCCGTCGTCACCCGCGCGCCGCGCACCTTCCCTATAATTTCTTATTGTATACTTATTATTGACGTCATATCCTACAATTTGTCTTTCGGAACAGATAAAAAAAAAATGATAAAATACAAAAATTAATAGATTTAAAATACAAATCAGTACTATTTCAAAAATCACGCTGGATTGATCATTTTATCATTAAAAACATTCATTTAAATTTGCGCTCACTCCAGGTGGAGGACTGGCAGGGGTTGGGGCAGGACAGAGCGAAGTGGCGTCTTTGTTATCAGAGACCAACACTCACTTTGTGTCGTTGCGCCATCTTAGTTAGCTAATTATATAGTTAATAAATTATACGTTATCATTTCCAGATCTGATCCGACCAATCTGCATCCCGAGGAACCGAGAGCTCCGCTCGCAGACCTTCGAGCGGTACAACCCGATCATTGCCGGGTGGGGAGACACTGAGTTCCGTAAGTTTTCTTTTACTTACGGAGTAGCCTATGACTACAACTCACCTGATGATGTGGCCGAAGGTGGCGCTACACGCTACACGCTAGATGAGTACAATTAATAGAATTAGTAGGAATAGTAGAATTAGTAGTATTAGTAAGGTTAGAAGTATTAAGAGGATTCAAAGTCAAAGTCAAAAGTTGTTCCAACCTCCTTACACCAGCAAAAGAACAGGCAAGAAACGTGAATTTCGAACGAATTAACAGGATTAGTAGGATTAGCAGGATTAGTATTATTATTAGGATTAGTAAGATTAGTAGGATTAGAAAGATTAGTAAAATTAGTAGGGTTAGTAAGATTAGTAGGATTAGTAAGATTAGTAGGATTAGTAGAATTAATAGGATTACTAGGATTAGTAGGATTAGTAAGATTAGTAGAATTAATAGGATTACTAGGATTAGTAAGATTAGTAGGATTAGTGTGATAGTTATAAATAATGTTACGAAGTATCTCGTTTCGCGTGACAGGGGGCCCGGCCGCCACGCACCTGCAAGTCCTGCAGCTGCCGGTGGTGAGCAACGAGTTCTGCGCTAACGCATACAAACAGTACAAGGCGCAGAAGATCGACGAGCGCGTGCTGTGCGCAGGGTACACCAAGGGGGGCAAGGACGCCTGCCAGGGGGACAGTGGGGGGCCCCTCATGCAGCCTATTGTAAGTAGTACCAATCACATACCAACTTAAAAAAAAATATTTTGTAGGATACATGTGATCACTTAAAACGTCAAACTTAAAAGTAGCTACGCCTGTTCCAACCTCCTTCCGCCGGCAAAAGAACAGGGAAGAAACGCGCGGCTGGTAAATTTTTGGACGCGATCACATTGACAATTTTAATCTTATTACTAATTGACTGGAGCAAGTTCCAAAAAAATCTCAAGCTTTTTTTGTCATCTAAATAGTCGTTTTTTTTAATAATCTCGTTACCTATGTACCTACAGCTATCTCACTCATACATTTTCCGTTCCCAGTACAACCCAGTAGCCCTGACAGCGCCAATGTACCAGATCGGCGTGGTCTCCTACGGGAAGAAGTGCGCCGAGGCAGGCTTCCCCGGAGTGTACTCCAGGGTGACACACTTCGCGCCCTGGGTCGAGCAGAAGATCACCGGAAGTAGCGAGGGGAGGAGATAGTTACAAAATACGAAACAAAATCAAGCCAGACTTTGATAAGCCAATTCTAAGTCAAAGCGCTTAGCATCGCTTTGAGTCAAACCAATTCTGATCGACAGTGTGCTTAGCATCGCTTTAGGTAATGCCAATTTCTAAGCCAAAGTGCTTAGCATGGCTCTGAGTAAAGCAAATTCTAAACTAAGTGCTTAGCATCGTTTTGATTCAAGACAATTCTTAGCCAAAATGCTTAGCAGCGCTTTGAGTCAAGGCAATTCTAAGTCTAAAATGCTTAGCATGGGTCTGAGTAAAGCCAATTTTAAACTAAGTGTTTAGCATGGCTCTGAGTAAAGCCAATTCTAAGTCAAAGTGCTTAGCATCGCTTTGATTCAAGGCAATTCTAAGTCTAAAATGCTTAGAATGGCTCTGAGTAAAGCCAATTCTAAGTCAAAGTGCTTAGCATCGCTTTGATTCAAGGCAATTCTAAGTCTAAAATGCTTAGCATGGCTCTGAGTAAAGCCAATTCTAAACTAAGTGCTTAGCATGGCTCTGAGTAAAGCCAATTCTAAGTCAAAGTAGGTACAGATCTGAATATTTATTATTATTTTGGGGGCATGACCGTTTATGAAAATTTGACTAATGTACTTTTGACTTGCTTCGACTCGGCTTAGAAATTTCTCGGCTTTAGTGTTGTTATTTAATATTTGCGATATATCTGATTCAAACAGTAATGAAAGGTCTCAACTGACGCTTATTTATTATGTAACCTTTAACTACTTAATATTAAAATTAAAATGAACTATTTTTGTTTTTAATAAAATACAAAAGTACCAATTTTTGCAATAAAAATAAATTGGATATCTCTATGTATTCTAGTTTTTTACCAGTACAATACTATTCTTTCCTAAATTCATGGTACGATATTATGAGAATTTAACGAATGAACTTGGCACACATTGAAACAAAAAAAAAAATTCTTAAATTGCCAGTGTTGCCACTCGTAGTTGCCTTTATATGACTACCACAGATTTCTAGTTTTTGTGTTTGTTTATAAATAGGTAGGTAAGTAGTAAGTATCTAAATATTTCTTTTACCAAAATGTTACTCATTTCTTAGTGTTTGATAGACTTACAGAAATATACGTATTTACCAGTGACAATTACTTTGCCGTCACAAATAACTGCAATGAATGAGTTGTTTATTTTCTATTTTTTATTTTTATGTACCTATGTACGATTTTTGTGGATGCTTGGTTTTTTCTGTGATTATTAACTGCACCGATTATATTTTCGAGAACGTGTTAAAAGCAATCTTAGCTCTCATTTTAGTCCTAATTTATATGTTAAGTTTGTTAATTTAAGCTTAGTTTTAAGAAGGTACTTGAACATCTATTAGATGTAATCTATTGGACAGTTTTAAATGTCGTATTCCTTAACGCTAATTAATAAAATTATAATTAGTGCTAGTCGGTATACCTACTTTGGCATCTCCTTTATTCCCCACTAGTTGCGCCCACTGGTTTCACCCGCGTCTTCCCGTTATCCCACAGAAACCTTTTTCCGGGATAAAAAGTAGCATATGTGTTAATCCAGGGTATAAGCTATCTCCATTTCAAATTTCATTAAGATCCGTTCAGTAGTTTTTGCGTGAAAGAGTAACAAACATACATACATACTCACAAACTTTCACGTTTATAATATTAGTAGGATAGGTAACAGGATAATAAAACCCAGTTCTAAGTACTTGTATACCAGTAGCATATAATTAGAAAATTAAGTTTGTATATGTACAATATTGATTTGAATAGAATTTTATACAACATCACAAATTGTTTTATTTCCATCGGAAAAAGTGTTTTTATCGAAAACACGTTTGATTTTGAAACAACAACGATTTTGAACAAAATTTTCTGAATTTTATCTTCCGATTTACTTTCTTGGGCGATGTTTTGTGACAACTTAAACGGATTATGTAACGACTGACGAATCTTACGTACAAAGATATTGGTCGAAGGGAAAGCCACGCTATGCAGCTGCTGAGCTCAAAAACTTGGAGGACATGGACACCGCTAAGAAACGAACACGAAGCTACCAAAACCTAGCTCTAAATGATTAGTGAACACCGACATCTTGGAAAATGTTGCCAGTACAATAATAAATCATTTTTTTTTTTTTTTTTACTTTTGACAGGGTAGCGTTTGACCACAAGTCACCTGATATTAAGTGAAGATGTGGTCGAAGATGGATGTGTTGCTACTATTCCATCTTTAAATGTTATTTAATGAAATATAGACGATTATACGCCACAAATTTTCTTTTTTAGTGTTCCGTACCCTAGGGGTAAATCGGGGCCCTACTATTACTAAGACTCCACTGTCCGTTCGTCTGTCCGTCTGTCACCAGGCTGTAACTCATGAACCGTGATAGTTAGACAGTTGAAATTTTCACAGATGATGTTAGGTAAGAAAAAGAAAACATAATGAGGGAGAAAATAAGGGTTCTTCTTTGTAAGAAGTTAAATAGTAGAGAGCTTTATGAATCCTCAGTATATCTAGCATTGTTATATATAAAAATCAATTGCTGTTCGTTAGTCTCGCTAAAACTCGAGAATGAATGGACCGATTCGGATAATTTTGATCTTGAAATATTAGTGGAATTTCAGGGAAGGTTTTAAAGATGACTTTTATTGGCGATACGAAGTTCGCCGGGTCAGCTATAGTTAGTAATAATAAGTCGAAACGACGTTTTTTTGACCTAAACTTTATTATTTCTGTGCATCCCAAGTGGACTCTACCTCAAAGATACGGGATTAATTAAAATTATAATGACCACAAGTACCTTTGTAATTCGGATTTAAATAGATTATTTACTAATTTGCGATAAGGGAAAACGTGTTACTATCTGAAAATGTTATTATGTAAATATGTAAGTAATCCCTTCGATAAGAGAACAAGAACAACAAAAAAAAAAATACTGGGAAAATGCTTCACGACTCCGAGACGAAACGGAAAATTGGGGTTAAAATACAACCATTTCTTGCATGTTCTTTTGCCGGCGTAAGGAGGTTGGAACAGGTGTTATTAGTTTGGCCTTTTTCACATGTTATCTCCCACTTAATAAATTTTGATTGTTTATCTTCATTGTTTTAGCAATGAAAAATTCACAAATAACTTATTTTAAAGTCCGAGATGGGATTCAAACTTTGTGTCAGTGCTTTGGTAGGCGCAAGCGTTATATAGTGCCTTTGGCCGCCACCAACTCTTTAGTTTCGATGGACAGAATCCTAGACATGTTTATACAAGCGTAATTCAATATCGCCTTTTTCATTTTCAAGTGACTCTCAAAACTTTAATATCACTGATGACAAGAGCAATGTCAACGAGTCGCCACCCACACCAACGTACTGTTGAACACAACCAACGTCAACCAATACATTGATACTGTAAGGCTTTCCGCACACGAGTCGTGCGCATAATAAGGCCCGAAACCATTTGCACCCTGAGGCACATCTGCCTATATCATGGTGTGTTGAATTATAGCAATGTCCAAAAGTGCAGAGAAAAGTCATTTCTGTAGCAAGGAAGCATTGTTCATTCGCAACCATTTGACCAGTCTGTTTTTAAAGGAATTCACTGAAGGTGCCGACACAACGTCTTCTGGTAGTCTACTCCAGTTGTGCACCACTCTAGAAGCCAGGAAGCCAGGAAGCGCAGTGGTCGATTTTACTACGCGCGTCTTACAAAACGCTTACGCTACGACGCCGTGTGTGGAGGGACTTACAGGTAGATTGCACTGATAACGCAGTGATAAGCCCTGTACCTTACCTACCTTACACGAGTCATATTAGTTCGTGGATTCACGATCAATACGTCCGTACGTATCGGTGAGAAAATCGGCCAGTGTGAGAAAGATTTTAGTGAAGAAATAACTGTATTTTTAACATTGACTGACTGAAATGCTCAGCTTAAACCAGTGACTCTAGAAGCATGAAATTTTGCTGAGAAACTCCTTCTATACAACGTAAGGAAGGATTTTTGAAAAATCATCCCCTAATGACATCGGGCAGACTTTATGTGAAAAAGTATTTAGAACATAAAAAATAGCAGTGTGTTAAAATTTAAGATTTTTCCTGTGCTTTGTCAATGTTTTCCAAAATATAGTTTGGTTTGATTTGGTTTAGTGGATTAGAAAGTAATTTTTCACAGTAACTTTGTATTTTGGTGGTTATCATGACTGAAAGAACACACCGTTGAAGACCGGAAGTTCAACAAAGTGTAAAGTGAAGTGTCAAGTGTCTACAGCACTTCTATGTGTATCGACACTTAATTCAAAATGACTGTTTTACATGGGAATGGAGGTAAGTGGAGTGTCTCAACAGAAGAACTAGAAGTGATATATGTCTATTGTCTAGGTCCTAAACTCTATAATATCAACTGTCATAAGTTTATTTTCCTTCCTAAAAAACTTAGGCAAAATATTAATTAACTGTTCAAGGTTCAGAGGAAGTTTCTTAGACAATATCAAATTCTTTAAAATCATAATCATCACCATCAGCATCATCAGTTCTCACTGCTGGGACAGAAGCCTTCTCTTAAATAGAGTTTAGGCCATAATCTACCACCCAAACGTAGTGCTGGTTGGTAGATGTCGCATACCCTTGAATCTTGTGGATCTTGGACATGCCGGTTTTTTTTTTTTTTTTTTTTTTTTTTTTTTTTTTTTATGTAATAGATTAGCAAACAAGCTGACGGCCCGCCTGATGGAAAGCGGTCACCGTCGCCTATGGACATCTGCAACACCAGGGGAGTTGCCGATGCGTTGCCGACCTTTAAGAACTCTTTTTACACCCATCTTGAAGGATTGCAATCTGTAGCACAGCGGAAACACTTGTGGGGGAAGCTCATTCCACATTTTGCAAGTATGCGGGAGAAAGGAGCGCATAAATCGCGAGGTGTGGGATTTCCAAGACTCGATAATGTGTGGATGAGCTTTCCACGATGTTTTTCTTCACAGTTTTGATCGTTAGCAAATCTCTCTTTTAAGTCATAGGAATGTGCCGAGATGGGATTCGAATTCGGTATCAACGGCGCTTTTTAAAACGCATGCAGTATCGTCCTATCCTACTAATGTTATAAACGAGAAAGTTTGTGAGTATGGATGGATGGATGGATGGATGTTTGTTACTCTTTCACGCAAAAACTACTAAACGGATCTGAATGAAATTTGGAATGGAGATAGCTTATACCCTGGATTAACACATAGGCAACTTTTTATCCCGGGAAAAGGTTCCTGCGGGAAGACGCGGGTGCAACCGCGAGGCGCAACTATTGCAATAAAGAAAGAAAGAAAGAATATATGTTTATTTGCAACAACAACACTCTTGGTACAAATTATATAAAAAAAAAGAGAAACTATATACAGTAACCGAACTCAGTGTCAGTACACAAAAATGTCAATGTCGCAAATCGGCCCCAATAGTAAACAAAACACACATTCATACAAAAAATAAACTTAGGTGAAGTATATAATAGGTAGGTAAAGGTACCAATTACCTATACTAGGTCTCTAGGTACTTATCTATGCTTCTTCAAGATAATATTGGCGTGTAAACAAAAATAATAGCTCAAGCAGTCTTTTGAACGATAATTACTTAAATACTTTGATAAGGAATAGATATTTTTTAAGATATGATACTAATATGTACTTAATAAGTACTTCAGAGAATAAAATGCAGGAAGTAGCTATATCTACTTTACATAATTACTGGGTTGATAAATCCCTAAATGCCCTACGTCAAATAAAACCAATACGAACAGGTGACATGAGGCCGCAAGTAGATTTCCGCTTTTAGTAAAGCCCTCAAGTTTGCACTCATTTGGTTATTTTTACGAATCTCATACAATTACACATGATGACGAGGGTCTGATGATGGAGCCAGAAGGTTATTGAAACTGTTCAATGGTTATTTATTTATTTATTTATTTATTTATTACAAGGAAAACAAACAGCACATAAGAAAAAGTAACATAAAAACAAAACATAAAACAAATAGGCCTAACAGTTTTCACAAATAGAAGAAGGTTTAAACATGCCAGTAAATAATTTTGTAGAACATAGAATATTAAATCTAATAATGATAAGAGAAAAAACAACAAAAACTAAGGAAAGACATAACAAACATAAACTTTGGTATAAATAAGATAGGATAGAACAATAATAGAGATGACAAAACACATTTTAACACAGAATATAGGTAGACGAAGAAGAAAGTAAAAAGAGAAAAGAGTAAGCCATATCAATCTGTCTTTATTTAGAGAAATAAATAGACAAGTTTTATATATATATATGTATATATATATACTTATACATGTTTATATAATATATAAAGTGAATCTAATAAAGAGATAAATAGAGAGAAGTATATAAATAAAAAATAATAAAATTAGAAATAGAGTAAGAGAAATAAAGAGAAACCTAACACTCTTCAAAAAAAGCAGAGCATGTATATTTTTTGAAGAAATTCTGTCTCGCAGTAAACAAATCCACATCCTTAGAGTAGTTTGCGTTAAATTTTTTACAAACACGAATAAAGTAAGAATTCTGTCTATAATTAGTGCTACATGAATCCACGTGAAGCATAAGATGTTTCCTCCTGGTAATAGCACGAGTAGGTACTTGAAGTTTTATCAAAGACAGAAGATCACTGCATTCAATTTTGTTTTGCACTAGGTTGAGTAGGAAGGTTAGATCGGCGACCTCCCGTCGCTGCGACAAAGGGAGCAGGTGATGGTGCTTACAGCTCAAGATGTAGTCAGTAAATATCAGTCGGTGCCTGTAATTGACAAAACGGAGAAACTTCTTCTGAAGCTTCTCTATTCCGTCAATATACAGTTAATAACGAGGGTTCCACACTTGAGACGCGTATTCCAGTTGACTCCTCACCAAAGAACAGTATAAGATCTTTAAAGACTTGACCGTTTTGAAATCTTTAGTAATTCGGAACATAAATCCTAAGGTCTTTGTCGCTTTAGATGTAATGTTCTCAATGTGCTTATCAAAAATTATTAGTAAACCACTCTAGTTTGAGCTCATTTAATTTGTTTCAACGAATCCTATACATTACGCATGTGATGATGGAGCCTGAAGGTGAATAGTGGGACTAAAGAGATCCTAATAAGTTTTTTGCGTTTTGACCGAGCATATCTCGACTTATCTTCCCCGCCTCCATATCAGTGATCCAGAAGGCGTGGTACCTCCTCCGCACGTACATCCTGACGCTGCGCAGGTTCGACCTGTTCCTGCAGGGAGCGCTGCTCATCGTCATCCTGCTGGAGAGCAACGTGTTCCTGCTGCTGAGGCGGGACCACGGGGGAGGGTACACCCCCTCATATATTGAAGGTACGAACCAAGTCTGACGTCCATGGATAAAGCAAGCAACTCCTTCGAGAGTTTTTCAACAATACCCTTGGTGACATCCAAGACTTGTCGGTAACTACATTTCAAGTCCATAGAAAAGAAACCATATTATTTAAAAAAATACGTTATTTCTACAATTGAGATTTGTAAAAAAACATAAAATACGGCTTTTCAACCGACTTATCCGAGGAGGAGGTTCTCAATTCGATTGTTTTTATTTTTATTTTTGTTATCTCAGAACTTTCGACTGTGAGAACTGATTTTGCGTGTGGTCCCAGTCTCTGACAATGGCATCCTGAGAAAACTTTAAAGTCGTTTTATTTGTTAAATGTTTATTTGTTTATTTTTGAACACTGGCTACCATTCTTCTTTCAGATTGGATCATCATATCGGCCGGAGGAGCCGAGTTTATATTCGGAGCCCTAGTGGGGTGGTGGGGCGGGCACAGGAGGAACTTCGCGCTGGCGGGCTGGCTGGCCGCCGCGGCCGTGTCAGGGTTCATGGTGATGTTCTTCCCTTTCGCTGAAGACAGGAGTCCTTATGTTGGTAAGATCGCTAGTCGCCCCTCGTGTTGTGTAGTACCTACGCGGTACGATGTACTAATAGGTGATATTACCCGGCACTGTACCTACTACGAGAAACGTCACCGAACAGATTGCGCTAATCAGACAGTTGCGCTAATCGTACACTGTGCGCGTCTCATTTTAGCACGCACACGATCTTGTGGATAGTCACCACAGAAGAGCTAGTTGCGCCCCGCGGTTTCACCCGCGTCTTCCCGTTGCCCCGCAGGAACCTTTTTCCGAGGTAAAAAGTAGCCTATTCTCTATTCCGCATCCTATCCTACTAAGATTATAAATGCGAAAGTTTGTGTGTGAGTGTGAATGTTTGTTATCACGTGTGCGAGTCCGACTTGGCCGGTTTTTTTCACTAGTCGAGAATAAATCTTCACAATTTGACCTTCCTCAGAGCTGTGCGGTGGCGAACCAGTCCACAGATACGAAGAGGTGACGATAGAGTCACTCGAGGACTCGAACTTGACACCTCGGCTAGCGTTCCTCATCATCTCAGCGCTGTTCTGCGGGCTCACGAAGGTCAGCATCTGGGCGCACGGTCTCACCTACCTGGACGACCACGAACCGCAGAATGGACCCTATTTCTATGGTAATCTATTAGACAAAGTGTTATTTAGGGCTTGCAAGGTTTTTATTTTACATCCACCTTGCCAAGATTTGTACTTCCAGATGTCTATTGATTGGGAATTCTTCTAGGTATGCGTATAATATATGTGACATCCTAAGCCAGATTGCAGTCAAACGCAGGTATATTTGCAATCTATAAAAGCAACGAAGAATAAATGATAGTTCTTAAATTAAATTAGGGGAAATTAATTACTTCTTTCTGGTTTTTATTTAACGCTACCTTGTAAGAAGGGTAGTGTTTGACCAAAAGTCACCTGATGTTAAGTGATGATGTGATCTGGTGCCACGTACCTAATAGGAACTGGCTCTCAAGTGAGGCAGCTGTAACTCACCGGTACCATACTCGATTTTCTAAGTGCGTACTAAATCAGTAATTAATGTTTTTCCTTATAACTTACAAGGATACGTTTGACCATAACACTACACATCTGATGTTAAAAGATGATTTGGTCGAAGGTTGCTGTTTACGATGATAAAGAAAATCGGAAAATGAGTAATTATTCAGCGACTTTTATCTATCTCCATTTTCTACCATAATTTGTTATATACTCTATACTTCAGAACTCTGTGGCACACACACTCTCTTCTTTCTTCTTCTAGGCTCTTCTTCCGCGGCTTAGACTGACACTAAAGTACTATGAGCCAACTTGCTAACTAGGCAACATAGCCTAACATTAACATAACATTATAAGTAGGTAATGGATGATGATTGGTCAGCCTTTTCCCCCAGGTATCCTGATCTCCATCAGGCTGTCCCTGGGCCTGAGCGGGCAGGGCTGGCTGCAGGCCTCTTCCCTGGGCAACGACTGGTGGAAGTCCCACCTCTCGCTCTGCTCTCTCACTCTGATGTTCGCGGTACTCTTCACGCTCTTCCCCACGAAGATGAGGGACTTTCCTGGGGATGAAGAGGAGTGGGTTGTTAGTAAGAGTAAGTTCTGATTTTCTTGAATATATAGGAAACTCTTCTAAATTCTTTATCGTAACGTATATATCCCTACGAGTTTGATCTCCAAGGCTTCACTTTCATACCCCATGATCAGACCCTTTTTCACAACATCAGTCATCTCATGAACCAAAGTAAAAGGACTTAGGAAGTTTTTGGCTTAACTATGAGGGAGTTCCAATGCTCAACACCGGTCTCATCGTTTGGCCATCATCATACTCATGAGCCAGAAGAAGTCCACTGCTGAACATAGACCTCCCCCTCTTTGAATGCCACCAATAACGCCCTCATCGTTTGGCCGATTTGATGAAATTTTCCTCGTATTTTCGTCGTTCGTATTCTGCTGGATAAAGGCATCTCCCGATAAATGCCTTTAAACCCAGTACAAGCCTCTTTTCATTGAGAATTAGTGATAATAATAAGTTTTTTTTAACCCCCAAAAAGAGGAGTTTTCTAAGTTTGACGTGTCTGTCTGTGGCACCGTAGCTCGCGAACGGATGAAGCGATTTCAATTTTGTTTTTTTTTTGTATGAAAGGTGAGTTACGTGTGAGTGTTTCTAATGTGTTCTTTTGTTTGATTGGAAATCAAGTGCATTATTTGTTTTAAAAACGTTTCTCAACTTCTCAGGTTACTTGGCCTCCCTAGAGCGAGTGGTTAAGAACAAGGCACTCGTGCTGCAGACGCTGGCCCTGGGCTTGCTGACTACTGCTGTCTTCGGCTTCATTCACTACGACAAGGCGTATGTTCAGGTAAAACGCTGACTCTTCAAAAAGTTAACAATAATGTGAAGATTATAGACAAATAGAATCAGAACTACGTTGTTTCTATTACGCGCAAAAAAGGAAAGGAATCTATAAAAACCAGCCACGTGCGAGTCGGACTCGCGCACGAAGGGTTCCATACCATTATCTATAAAAACGGCAAAAAGTGACGTTTGTTGTATGGGCTCCTTATTTTATTCCGTTTTTAGTATTTGTTGTTATAGCGGCAACAGAAATACACCGTCTGTAAAAATTTAAACTGTCTAACTATCACGGTTCATGAGATACCGCCTAGTGACAGACGGAGGGATGAACGGACAGCAGTCTTAGTCATAGGGTCCCGTTTTACCCGTTGGGTACGGAACCCTAAAAATCGCGTTTGACGAAGCAGTCGACTGACGTGTAGGGCCAGCCTTACTGGACTTATAGTTCAAGTGAGTTATGAAGAAGTTTTTGGCTTGAATTATCTAAACCACACCCTGTATACTGACATTTTTATTCCTGCTTGTGTCCATAAAGTTAAAGGGTTTAATGTCTCGCTTCTTATTTCAGGCCAGGTTCCATGTGGAAGCGTACAGACACGACCCTAGGACCTCTCGAGGTCTCTCCGACATCTTCCGATCCTTGGTCATCATCTTCTTTGTTATGGTATGATACATTTATATTAACAAGTAGAAGAGTTGGGTTGATGTGGCAATGGGCAGGCCACATCGCTCGACGAACCGATAACCGATGGGGAAGAAAGCTCCTCGAGTGGCGACTACGAACCGGAAGACGCTCTGTAGGTAGTCCCCCCACTAAGTGGACCGGCCACATTGTAAGAGTCGCAGGGAGCCGATAGATGCAAATGGCTAATAGCCGTTCATGGTGGCGTTCAAAAGGGAGGGCAGCAATATTTTCAGCAGTGGAATTCTTCCGCCTGACGATGATGATGATGGTGTAGAGCTGATTTGTCTTCTCTGTCCACAGTTCTTTTCCGTCAAGTGCTTTTGAGATGATTCCCAATAAGAAGCTTAAATATTTGTACCTACCTGCATGTTTCGGTTTATAGGTGCTGCTATTTTTTTACCTATTTCTTAGAGTGTCAACAAAATTGTACTATGTTTCTGTAAATGAAAACCATCAGTCTTAGCATTAGGAAAATCGTCGGTTGAAGATTTGTAACTCAGGAGAAGTTCTGGATTTCTCCTCTCCCAATTATAAATGCCATGAATTCCTTCAGCTATCATAATTAATATCAAAGCTTTAAGATAAAAAATGTTCTGCAATCAGACTGCTGGTCTTTCCCAATCTCATGATGACTTTTCTGTCTTCCTTCAAGATAAAGAATTATTTCACCTTCAAAGCTTCGCAGCTCTGGGTCTCAACCAGCGTGCTATTTCCAGATCTTCCGGGTCCGCTTCTCCGTCCGTCGCTGCGACGGTGTGAAGGGCAGCACGGCGTCTCGCGTGGGTGGCGTGGTGGCTGCCATCGTTGCAGTGTTCCTCGCTGTCATGGCTGGCCTTAGTTGCGACATTAGAGATATAGAAGGCACTGGCGATTACTATGAACAGCCGGTTTGCAGCTTGCAGTGTGGGTAAGATATATTTGAGTTCTTATACCTCGAGTCAGAAAGGAGTGACATCCTCAATTTACTTTCCTTTGGCATCTTGGGCACCAAACTTCAACGATCTGGTATTAAAACTGGGCTAATCAGCAAGTCTTGTTTGCGCGCCACAAGCCACTAGGCGCTGGAAGGGAGTTTTCTACGCATCTCGAAACCACCACTCTGGGCTGTGATCCCTTACTGACTTTCTAAAATCAATCAAACACCAATCAATCTAACACCATCCTACTTTACTTCAGTGACCACTGCTTGCTCACCATACACCATCCGAATTTCAACCCTTCGGTTTAATGTATTGTTTTATTCACGATTCGTGTACCTTTCCAGATGTGACTCAGCACGCTACGGGTTCAGTCCAGTTTGCGGGCTGGAGACCTACACGACGTTCTTCTCACCTTGCCATGCCGGCTGCCAGGAGGTGCAAGATCTCAACGGGTTCCCGTAAGCACCTTTAACCCATCAGCACCATCAACACAAATACTGTCAAGATAGTCATAGTCATGTCCATCGAGACTTCTGATCAACTATTCAATAGCTAGGTACTGATATACTCAACCATCATCATCAGCCTATTAGGTTCCCACTGCTGGGGCACTGGCCTTCTCTCAGAAAGAGAGCATGAGCCATAATCTACCACGCTAGCCCAGTGCGAGTTGGTAGATGTCGCATGTCCTTGAATCTTGTGGTTTTTGGAAATGCTGGTTTTCTGGCGATGTTTTCCTTCACCGTTTTGAGCGATGGGAAAGCCTTACTGGCATTTTCAATCAAATTACCACAGATTCTCACAAGTTGAAATGGCACCGTCAGTCTTCAGTTCTTAAGAGTTTTAGCAAGATTTTACTGAGAATTGTAGCCAAATCTTCCGTATCTTCAGATTGTTCCATAACTGCACGTGCGGTGGTCAGCAGGCAGTTCGCGGCGCCTGCTCGATCACTGACTGTCGCGTCGTCTTCTCAGCCTACCAGGTGTTGTACACTGTCTTCCTCGCCGTGTCTGGTAAGTTATATTATGATTATCTAAAGAGCTCTACGACGCATTCACCGTCGCTTGCCAAGTGTTAGAGGCCCGTTCCTCTCCCCCGTTATACGTATGGTGGCATGTTGTTATGCACCATTTTCATAGACTTATATAGGTGCGCGCCCCATTACCCGGTGAGCACCATTCCTTCTGCTTACCTTACTGCATCAGTTTTGTGCAAGGATTAGGTGCATGCAGGCATCAGCGCTATCCCTAGTATTCTAAGAGTAGGTTCCTATATTTGAAGTTTCAAAAGTCTTATTGAGGTATATACCAGGATCAGTTGTAGTATGATGCCATCATCGACGTTTTTGCATCATCGATGATCCCTAACTTAAGCCCTAATGGAAACTCGATTGCTAACTCAAATCTGCCATCGCTCAAAACGGTAAAGCAAAACATCGTGAGGAAGCCGGTATGTCCAAGAATTGCAACATTCAAGGGCATGCATGACATCTACCAACCCGCACTGGGTCAGCGTGGTAGAATACGACCCATACTCTCTCTCTCTCTCTCTGAGAGAAGGCTAGAGTCCCAGCAGTGGGAACGTGAAAGGATGATGATGAACTTAAATCTCCGTTGCAGCGGCATCGTTCCTGATGCAAGGCATGGCGATCATCCGCGCGGTTCGTCGCTTCGACAAGCCCATAGCTATGGGCGCGTCCTTCTCAGCCGTCGCTCTGCTGGCCTTCGTGGGCGGACATGGCTTGTACATGGTCATTAGCTGTGAGTACCGCTGACATATTGAAAGCAGCTCTAATTAAGTAAGTGCGCTTGATTCTGACATTTGAGCTCCATTAATGGGCTTCGACCATAACCACAGAATAGATATCCATTATCACCATTCTTGAACCCCAGTGAACTCGGTAATTTTGACAGTTGGAAACTAAAAGTAAAAATGCGTCTTCAAATAGATTTTAAATAAGCTCCTAATTGTTTTGTAGCTTACTGCGCCCCGCGGTTTCACTAGCGTTGGTCCGCCATCCCACAGGAGCCTTTTTTCCGGGATAAAAAGCAGCCTGTTTTAATCCGGGGTATAAGCTATCTCCATTTCAAATTTCACTCAGATCCGTTCAGTAGTTTTTGCGTGAAATAGTAACAAACTTTCACATTTTTTTATAATTAATACTACTTTATATGGATAGGCATAGAGTTCTATGTAGATAGGTATGTAATCAATTTGACATGCCATCCCCAGATGTCACGTGCGCGTACTACGAAGACGGCCGCTGCATCTTCCACAAGGAGTACCTGTGGATCACGTGCTGCGTCAGCTCCATCCTGGCGCTCTGTTCCGGTGCAGTCAGCATCCTGGCTAGTAGGGCTAGGACTGAACCTACTGTCCCTACCACTGAGCTGTAGCTAGAATATGGTCGAGGAGAACGATGGCTGGCACACGCGTCAACTCGTGAACGGGTGCTGCTTGTGGGGTCTGGTCTGCTTTGCTTGTGATCCCGTAACTCGTTAATATTCATGTTCCCATATCCCAATGTGCACAACCAACCAAGAGAAATCTTATTAAAAAATATCGGACCATTAGATGACATAAAAAGCTTGGGATTTTAGTGAACTGCTCCAATTCAATCAATTAGTAATAAGAATGTGATCGCGCCAAAATAATTACCTGCCGGGCGTTTCGTGCCTGTTCTTTTGCCGGCGTAAGGAGGTTGAAGCGTAAAGTGATCATATTAGATAATTTATTATTCCTATTGAATAAACGTAATTGACTTTGACTTGAAAGGGTTTGTTTGTATTGTTAACTATGTGATGTATTATTTTTAATTTTATAAATAAAAGATAATTTATTTACAACAGTTTATTTATTTCAACATTTCCGACTGAATGGCACGCATTTTTCATACTTCCAAAACGAGTAACTTTTTACAAAAAACAATATCTGGTATATATATTTATATATTAAATTTATACATCACACTCTCCTTAAAACAACGACTAATTCGAAATTTTGTACGCCAACGCCAACTGAAAAAACAATCAGTACCCCAGGTTTTGATAGTTTACAGAAACTATAAAAGGTTTTCCTTTCCTTCCAAACATTATTAAGTACTTAATATACACCACCAACCGCATTTTATTTCATACAACTTCTGTCCATCCAAATGTTGTCTGGTAGAAATCGCTCTAAGCGATAAGACCGCCCATTGTAACACTAGCTAAGATCTTTCCTTTTATGTTGTTCTATTTTTCTGTTGTTGTGGTGAAACAATAAAGCGTTATCTATCTATCTATCTATTATTTTTTCAGCGCAAAAAACCCACTTTTTTTTTACAAAGTAATTAATTTTTAAACTGATTACCACCAAAGGCTATTCTTAAAATCCCCACAAGCACCGCTAAGTTCCCACAAAATCCCCAATACGCAAACGACATTACGTTGAGTTGAGGCTGGTTTGCATACGTTTTGTTTTATTTTGTGGTTTCTACTTGATGCACTTGTTTTAAGTGTTTTTTTATCAGCAAATTATATTATTGTTATTTATTATAAGAAGAGCGCGCACCGAGAGCGATGGTGGCCGAAGGGTTTGGCGCGACTTACAAGACGCCGACACCGAGTTCGAATCCTCTCGGCCCCGCACTTATGACTTAATAAGTTACGTGCGGATTTGCCATCGCTCAAAACGGTGAAGGAAAACATCGTGAGGAAGCCGGCATGCCCGAGAACTGCAACATTTTCAAGGGCATGTGACATCTACCAACCCGCACTGGGCCAGCGTGGTAGATTATAGCCCATACTCTCTCTCTCTCTGAGAGAAGGCCAGAGTCCCAGCAGTGGGAACGTGGAAGGCTGATAATGATGAAATTAAATATAGGGGACCATTGCACACAAATTGACCTAGCCCCAAATTAAGCTCGAAACTGTGTTATGGGTACTAGACAACGATATACCTACTTATATAGAGAAATAAATACTGACATAGATAGAAATATCCAAGACTCAAACGCTGTACACTAAAAATTTGGTATTGCATTGCCTCGTTGAATGGTAACTAAATTTTTGACCAAAATATGAGCCAGCATTTGGTCACCCGTTTTTTTTTTAAGTGTTTTGATATCATTTGTTGGAAATTAATAATTTTAATTCGTATTCTTATTAAAGCAGTGAGGATTTCACATGATTTTTTTAAATTATTGTTGAAGTCTCCACTGCTTCAGTATCGATTGCGTAGTGGGGATTCAAATACGTTACCCAATTTTTCTGGAATCCCCGAATGTTGACATTTTTGTGGGGATTTTAGGCACGATCCCCACTTAACCTACTATCTGCAGGACTATTCACAAGCATTCCGATTAACAACTATCTCGCTCTTTTGGCATATCCAAGAAAGAGATGGAAAGCTAGGAAAGCGTCCAAAACCGTGCGCGAAGTTACTTTCCGTGTTTGTAGATAGCTGTGCTAATTTCTACCAACCAAGAGAAATCTTGTTAATAAAGCTTATTACGAAAAATCGGACTATTTAGATGACAAAAAAATAGCTTGAGATTTTAGTGAACTTGCTCCAATTCATTCAATTAGTAATAAGAATAAAATTGACAATGTGATCGCGCCAAAAAAATTACCTGCCGGGTGTTTCTTGCCTGTTCCTTTGCCGGCGTAAGGAGGTTGGAAGAGGCGTAGCTAGTTTTAAGTTTTTGAAGTGATCACAATGTTTCCTATTGAATAATTTTTTTTATTTTGGTTTTGATCTATCGCTTTTTAAATTAACAATTAAACATTTAATTACTTATTGCTTAGATATTTGCTTATATTTACGTATGCAACATGATGCTGACTACTTTACTATACTTTACTATATAAATAAGATTTACACTAATATTATAATGAGGTACAGTTTCTGTGTATGTAGGTATGTTTGTAGAAAGAACTACTGATCCGATTTTGATAATTCTTTCACAGTTATAGAGCTACATTATCGTGTGAACTATGTTAAGACCGTCTTTACTTACATTATTTATTTATTTTGGTAATAGGCGAGCAGCCTGAGGCTGATGTGCCTATATCATGCTGTGTTGAATTATAGCAATGTCCAAAAGTGCAGAGAAAAGTCAATTCTGTAGCAAGGAAGCATTGTTCGTTCGCAACCACTTGTCCAGTCTGTTTTTAAAGGAATTCACTGAAGGAGCTGACACAACGTCTTCTGCTAGTCTATATGGTATTAGTTCAAGCAATCTGATAAAGGTTTATGTTAGAACGTATTCTGTATTATACATTTTTCGTATAGATTTTATTAGTAGGTAGGTACAGTCAACGACAGAAGTCGCTGAACAATCACACTTTTTTCTATTATCCTCATCATCTTAGACACCAATATTTGACCTCATCATCACCTAAAATCAGGTGTGTTATGTTGTGGGCAAAATGATACCATGTAAAACGTAAAAAAAAACAATAATAATTACTGATTTAAAACACATTTGGAAAATCGAGAACGATCAGCTGATTTTGTCGCTGACTGTACTGTGCACATATTAGGTTAAATTATGTATTTAGGTAATTTTAAGTTTTTGCTTATTTATATTATGCTTCTGTTATTTAAGTTTCTTTAAATAAAATCCTTTACTTTAATAATATGTTATTGTTATAGTTTTAAATCTATTAGAGTTAATCTATAGTAGATATACATATTTATCTACTTCGGGATAGCATAACTTCTTAGTTAGAATTTTCAAAAGTGGATCAGCATTTCTAAACATTACCACGTGACTGTACCAACGTTCCGGTGCCAGTTTCCAGGGCGATCCAGTTCCGTTTCGCTACCTAATGTCCGGAATTTGGCGTTTTGTCCACAATCTGGCCGCTAATGGTCCAGGATGCGCAGGTTCCCGGACACGATTTTGTTCTCTAGGAGAGCCCCGGACGGTATGTCGATTCGGTCGCCGTGGTTCGCTATGATAATCACTGTGCCCTGAGGAGTAGAGAAAAGGGGTTTTAGTAAATTCTACTAATACATATTATAAACGTGAAAGTTTGTGAGTCAAACCTTTGCATAATTAGATGCAATTTCAATCATTATCAGCCTTTCACGTTCCCACTGCTGGGACTCTGGCCTTCTCTCAGAGAGAGAGTATGGGCTGTAATCTACCACGCTGGCCCAGTGCGGGTTGGTGCAACTTCAATAGTTGCATCTAATTATGCAAATAATGTTTTTGTCGATGCAAAATGATTCGGACCCATGTCCGAGGACAACTTGTATAAAAACATACATTTAAAAAAAATGTGAGTATGGATGTTTGTTACTCTTTCACGCAAAACTACTGAACGGATTTGAGTGAAATTTGGAATGGAGGTAGCTTATAGCCCGGATTAACACATAGGCTACTTTTTATTCCGGAAAAAGGTTCCTGCGGGATAACGAGAAGACGCGGGTAAAACCGCAGGGCACGGCTAGTATTGGTTATGTATTTATTTCTTCTTTCTTTCTTTTATACATAAATATATATAAAAATCAATTGCTCTTCGTTAGTCGCACTATACTCAAAAACTGATTGACCAATTTGTTTTTTTATTCCGTTTTGTTTCTGCGTAATTGTCAGGGCAAGGTTTGGAATCGCATCTTACTAAATAAACATATTTCGATATTATTTGAGCGATGGTGGCCGAACGGTTAGGCGTGCGACTTACAAGACGCCGACACCGAGTTCGAATCCTCTCGACCCCGTACCTATGACTCAATAAGTTATGTGCGGATTTGCCATCGCTCAAAACGGTGAAGGAAAACATCGTGAGGAAACCGGCATGCCCAAGAACTGCAACATTCGAGGGCATGCGACATCTACCAACCCGCACTGGGCCAGCGTGGTAGATTACAGCCCATACTCTCTCTCTGAGAGAAGGCCAGAGTCCCAGCAGTGGGAACGTGAAAGGCTGATAATGATGATATTATTTCAGCAACTCACCTTCAAAGCGACCCCCCTGCCAAACGTGACATCGCCGGACACCGTCAAGTGGTCCAGCTCAATCAAGTCCGGTATAGTCGCGAACCTGTTCAGGAACTCCTTGACCTTCGCGAAGTGGTTATCGCCCAGTTTCACCAGCGGCGTCGAAGGGAACATCCTCTGCTCGGACATCACTAGAGACCCGTGTGACAGGCTGTACAGGTTTGACATTACCAGGAGCAGATCTGACGTTTTCTTGACAGGTAAGAACCGACTCCTAGAATAGAATAAATAAATATCAGGGACCGTTGCACACAAATTGACCTAGCCCCAAATTAAGCTCGAAACTTGTGTCATAGTAAAGAGTAGTAGTTCAGCTTCATACAAATCGGTCGCCGCCGGTTTAAATGTGTGCGAGAGTAGCGGCTCCGTGTACGGACGCAGTTTTCACGCACACAATCACAAACGAACGGGGCCGCGGCCATGCACTCAGTACGGAACGCGCCGCCTATGCGTCACCGCAAGAGTAGACAATTAACTCGTCGAGCGGCCTTAGCTAACCTACTGTTCTTACTTTACTGTGCCTGTGTTATGGGTACTAGACAACGATATACATACTTATATAGATAGAAATATCCAAGACTCAGGTACAAATATTCAATATTAATAGGTATAATAGAAAACTTTATGTGCTAAATATGTGAAAACAACACACGTCTACCATGTCTTGTGCGGTGTTGTTTGCTAGCCGACGATTTGGGGAATCGAGTATGATCGGCTACTAACGTCGCTGATTGTACAAGTGGACATTAATAATTACTTCAAACTAAAAATAACAAAGAAATAAAAACAAATAAATCTAAACTAATAACTAAAATACATTATTAAAAGAAGTCCCTTTAGGCAAGGTACCGAAGATACTGGCAGCGTTCCCCCTTTGAATGGCTAGACTAATTCTTTGTCCGAGGTAGCTGCCAGATCTTCGGTCTCCGGTGATGTCGACTAACCTTTTTGTTATTTCCTTAAAAAGGCTTAAAGCGCTAGGACCCCACGGACCAAGGGTCTCGACACCGAATGGGACAAAATCATATTCGGAGCCTAGACCCCTGTATTTGCATGCCTTCGCTTTTTCAGCCGCGACATTGGACATTGTTTTTAACAAACTTTCATAGCTCCAGGATGTAGATTCTGGTGGCCGTGACGTAATAATAATGCCCGCACAATCACATACATAGGCTCTGACCCCTAACTAGGTTTCCCTGTATCTAGGGTATCAGAAACTACGAGGATCGGGGATCCACAACACCCAGACACAGAACAAATACTTGCGCTTTTTTTTTTCAATGGACAAATATTTGTCCTGTAGCGGGAATCGAACCCGTGACCTCACGCTTCACAGTCGGCTATCCGCCCATTGCGCCATATCGGTCTACGAAGGTATTTTTTACCTGGGCACGTTGACTCCGATGCCGGCGTCGAAGCACTTCATCGCTGCACCAACGGCTGTCTCTAGCTGAATCACGTTCAGACCGTCCGATAGAGTTTTGTTGTTGACAATAATTTCCATATTCAGGGATCCTTGGTCGACGACTCTTTGTATGGCGTCGAGTTTGGCCCACAGGTTGTTTGTGTTGAAGAATTTGAACTGGGAGACTGATTTGAAGTCGTCTACGTGCTCCTTGGGCACCTGGGCTATCTCGAGCAGGCGCAGTTTATCTTCGTATTGGATGAGGGTGCCTCCCTTCACGTCAGCGCGCGTCTTGTCCGTTACTTCCATCACGAATTCCGAGATCGGTTTCTGGAAAATGTGTTAAAGATTCGATACTTAGTATAAAAAATTTTGCGCGGTAGCGTTTGACCACAAGTCACCTGATGTTAAGTGACGATGTGGTCGAAGACGGCGCCACGCTGCACCTAGACTGAGAACTGGCTTTCAAGTGGGGCTGCCGGAACACACCGATCGGTGCTTGGCGACAGATTCTTAACAAGAGGGTGGTAGCTAGTCAGACAAGCACTAGAAAATGCCTTACCACCAAGCGATGGTTTCATCGCGATATTTTCCTTCACCGAAAGCTAAAAATCAAAATGTATGGAAGGATACGAAAACTTTTATAGTTTTCGTAAACTATCAAAACTTCTACTTGGGCAACTTCAAGCGTACTTTCTGAGTATGAGAAATTTAAGAGTAATAAATCCCCAGCCCCAGCATCTTTCCTGATCTTACCTCATCATCAGCCGGACGACGTCCACTGCTGAACATAGGCCTCCCCCTTTGAACGCCATAATGAACGGCTATTAGCCATTTGCGTCCATCGGCTCCCCGTGACTCTAACAATTTCGTCGGTCCACCTAGTGAGGGGCCTACCTACAGAACGTCTTCCGGTTCGTGGTCGCCACTCGAGAACCTTTCTTCCCCATCGGTTATCGGTTCGTCGAGCGATTTGGCGTGTGTGTGTTATCTTACCTGAGGGTCAGGGTTGAGGAGTAGGCTCATGATGTTCAGGTCGACGGTGGCGCCCAGGTTGTCGATGTTGCTGATGAAGCAGTAAGTGCGGCCTTCCTTGATGAACTTCTGCAGCAGACCAGAGTTGTAGAACGACTCGTAGAAGTCGCCGTGCCCCGGCGGGTACCAGCTGGGGGAAAGGGTACATCGGTTAGGGAAAGACATATATATACATTCTTACAAAAAAGAAACGGACTTCAGGTTCTCCTCGATTTCTCTGGAATGCCATCATCAGATCCTGGTTTCCTTAAATTGGTACCACCCTTGGGATATATCTTTTTAAAAAAAATAAAAGAATCTTCAAAATCGGTTCTTAAATGACGAAGTTATTCGCGAATATACATAAAAAATATATATACAGTCGAATTGAGGAACCTTCTTTTTTGAAGTCGGTTAAAATAGGATAAAGGGGTCGTTCATTGAGGGAGGGCAAGGATGAGGAGTGGAACACCCTGCCAGCGTCTTTGTTTCCCGATAAGTACAACTTGGGAGCTTTAAAGTCAAGTGAATAGGGGATGGCTCAGTGGTAGTGACGTCGACTTGCGACCCGTTGTTGGGTCCGTGGGTCCGAATCCTGGGTTTGAGCTTTCGGTGAAGATAAACATCTTGATGAAACCATAGCTTGGTGGTAGGGCATTTACTAGTGCTCATCTGACTAGCTACCACTCTCAATTTAAGAATCTGTTGCCGAGCACCTATTGCTCCACTTGAGAGCCAGTTCCCAATACAGTCGATCATGCGCTACCTAGCGTGTAAAAAGTTTTCTTCCCCACTGGTTGCGTTGCACATGTGGCGCCATCTCTTATTCGAAATCGCGAACTAATCTGCAAACTCACGCTTCGATATCGGCGTGCGTGTCCGCAGTCTTGGCCACGGGCAGCAGGGACTCCCGGTTGATCCTGGGATGGCAGGACTGGTTGAACGTGTGGATGTCCAGCTTCAGACCCTTGTACTTGCGTATCACCTTCTGCGTGTCCTCGTCGGTGTTGAACGAGTTCATGAGGACCAGGGGAACGTTGCATTTGTACGTTTTGTTTAGGTGCTGGAGGAATGAAAAAAATGGGACCGTTTTTAGAACGAACTATACTATATTAGAAAAAAATACGAAAACGTTTTCCGAGAGCAAATATGTGCCGAGACCGAACTTTTCCGGGATTGAACAACTGGGTTGTCAAATTAAATGTCAGTTTCCGAATTCAGGTTAATGAATCGCGTTTATAGAATTCACTAGGAAACTTTTCCGAATCCGTGGTCGGAAAAGTTTCCGAGTGAATTAGAATCGCACTGCAAGACTCACTTTGGGTCGTTGCGCCATCTCAGTTAGTTTAGTTAGTAAATGTAATCGCAGTTCTTTTGTCGGCGTAAGGAGGTTGGAACAGGCGTAGCATTTTAACTTGACGATGGTATCTAGTCAGGCACTGTCTCAGCAGTGGAAACAAATAAGACAAAAATATAACTCAAAATGTATTAATGTTTTTTTTTTGTGATCACTTTAAAACGTCAAACTTAAGACTAGCTACGCCAGTTCCAGCGTATTTACGCCGACAAAGCGTGGCATCATCTTCGACCACATCGTCACTTAAAATCAGGTGACTTGTGGTCAAACACTACCCTGTAAGTAGTAAAAAAGGTAATTCTTTGGGCGCGATCACATGTATGATTTTATGTTTATTACTATTTCGTTCCCACTGCTGGGACACCGCAAACCTCTTCATGCCCTGTAAATGAACTTACCTCAATCTGCTGTACAGTGAGATCCAAAAACGTGAGCTCGTTCCTCACTTGGATCACCGACTTGGGTCCCTTGCACCCCATGGAGGTCCCCAGGCCACCATTCAGTTTGACCACCACCAGTTTGTCCAGCATGTGGTGGATGTTGTCGGTGGTTGGCGTGGGGAGGGTCGTGTAGTCGATCACCGCACCTTCTGGGAGCTTCTGGATCTTCTCCCATGTTACTGATGGTCCCTCTGTGTGGAAATAAAACTATTGAGAACTAGCTGTTCCCCGCGGTTTCACGCGCGTGGATCCCAATGTGCACAACCAAACAAGAGAAATCTTATTAGTAAAGCTAATTAAAAAATATCGGACCATTAGATGACAAAAAAAGCTTGGGATTTTAGTGAACTTGCTCCAATTCAATCAATTAGTAATAAGAATAAAATTGTCAATGTGATCGCGCCAAAAAAATTACCTGCCGGGCGTTTCTTGCCTGTTCTTTTGCCGGCGTAAGGAGGTTGGAACAGGCGTAGCTAGTTTTAAGTTTGACGTTTTAAAGTGATCACAATGTATCCTATTGAATAAATAAAAATTGACTTTTGACTTTTTGACTTTCGCGAAAAAAAGTAGCCTATGTCCTTTCTCAGGCCTTAGACTATCTGTGTACCAAATTTCATTTAAATCGGTTCAGTAGTTTAGCCGTGAAAGGCAGACAGACAGAATTACTTTCGCATTTATAATATTAAGTACCTATAATCTGTCTTTAAGCCTGCACTGGGTCCGCGTGGTAGATTTTGGATCTATGGCATACTAGTTGCGCCCCGCGGTTTCGCCCTCGTCTTCCCGTTATCCCGCAGGAGCCTTTTTCCGGGATAAAAAGTAGCCTATGTGTTAATGCAGGGTATAAGCTATCTATACTTTAAATTTTATCGAGATCCGTTGAGTAGTTTTTGTGTGAAAGAGCAACAAACATCCGGACATCCATACATCTTTTTTTTTTTTGATTTTTTTGATGGGACTATTGCTGTTGGTCAAGTAACCTTGACAACTCCACCGGGCTGCTGGGGGGGGCGCGGAAGGCGCCCTCCGCCAAGTTTTAGCTAAGCTAATGACGCCACGCTCGCGGGTGGCGGCACCTGAAGGGTGCCGCCCGCGGCACCTGAAGGGTGCCGCCCGCGGCTTGGGCTGGCGTCGGGGGTGAGGGCTGATGCCCTGCTTGAAGGGTCGGAGAGATATTACCACCCGCGGGGGTGAAACGAACACGGGGACGCCGACGGCGGCGAGTAGTAAGGAAACGCGGCGGGTGACCGTTACCCGCGGGAGTCGGATTTGATCCATACATCACAAACTTTCACGTTTATAATATTAGTAGGAAAGGATGTACAGAAAACCCAGAAACTAGCTGATGAAGGTACACTTACGCTCAGCCAGGAACCGCCTGAAGAGGTTCTTGAAGCCGCGGTACTCCTTCTCGAGCAGCGGCTTCCTGGAGTCGGGGGCGGAGGCCTGCAGCCGCTCCAGCTCCACCTCCAGGCGCGCGAGAGCATCCCGCTTGGTGGCCTCCTTGAAGTCGCGGGAGCCCGACGGCGTGCGCTGGTGGCTGCGGATCTGGAACATCGGACGGGGCTGTCAGTACGGTGATGCGGCCAAGGGTTTCACTCTGGAATGCATTGAATCCAGAATAACTGGAATTAGTGCATTCCAGTGCCGGTTTACATTTTTCCAGTAGGCAATCCAGCGCTGGATTCTATCGCTGGACTGGAATAATGTGAACCGGGCATAAGTAAATTATTAATACAATAGTATAGTACTTATGTACGCTTATTTACTTACCTACAATTAACAGTATACCTACAAGACGGTCAAATATGTATAGGTAATTGATATAACAACCGTGCTAGTTATCCTTGAAGATATGTTTACAACTTGCGGTTGCGGCAGATTACTCATTACAACTTATTCGTGACGTTTACAATCAGCTTTGTACAGTCAACGACAAAAGTCGCTGAATAAAAAAAAAATTCCGATTCTCTGTATCATCTTAAACACCAACCTTCGAAAGAATCATCACTTAACGTCAGGTGTGTTGTACTGTTGTGGTCAAACGCCTCCTTTTATGTTATAAAAAAAATACCAAAACTACAGATCTAATACGCATTTGGAAACTAGAGTATGATCAGATACTTTTGTCGCTCACTGTACAGTCACTTTTTTTTCTTACGATTTTCCATATACATTTTACATCAGTTATGTAAGCTTTTTTTTCTTACAACTAACATGGTTGTGCTTGACCATAGCACAACACACCTGGTGTTAAGTGATTATTCGGTCTAAGGTTGATGTTTAACGGCTGAAATTAATAATCGATCCTGATCTGTTGTTCGCGGTTTTGGATTGATATGTCATTTTAGGGTAAAGCTCGATACAAAACCGCGAAAAACGGATCAGGATCGATTATTAATTTCGGGCGTAAGATGATAAAGAAAATCGGAATAACCTTTTATAATGATCTTGTTCAGCGACTTTTCTCGTTGACCGTACTACCAAGCATAAATGATGATTATTAAGATGTAGTATTAGGTACGGTCAACGACAAAAGTCGCTGAGCAATAAGAAATTTTCCGTTTACTTTTATCATCTTAAACACCCACCTTTGACCGCATCATCACTTAACAACAGGTGAGTTGTGTTGTGATCAAACGCTACCTTGTATAAGTTGTATAAAATCCCAAACATTACTGATCTAAAACACATTTGGAAAGTCGAGAATGATCAGCTACTTTTGTCGCTGACTGTACCACAAAGTCTAGGTCTTGGTCATTAAGAAATACTTTGTCTTTGCCTAGTCACGCCGGTCATAAAAAGTGACAAAGAAAAAAAACACGCTAAAAATATAAATATCTGCAGTAAATAACCGTTATACTCGTAAAACACTACTAAAGTTACCTTTTTTTATTATTTTTTATGTACTCGTATCAGGTGTCGTACAGTTTGTTCAACTACATAACATAGTCTCGTTTACTACCTGTACCTCTAGCATACATTTTGAAAACTATAAAAGTTTTCGTAGACGACAAAATTTACTACCGCTAACTTGTCAAAGTGGCAACTCGTGCTAAATGCAAAAAGTAAATCGAATACCTTGTTCGAATACGAATACAACGATTTGAAATAATTCGATTTGTGTTTCTCAAAGTTTCCGTAAGGGACAGATAGAAAAAAATTAAATTCAAAACTTTTATCATCATCATCAGCCAATTACGTTCCCACTGCTGGGACTCTGGCCTCCTCTCAGAGAGAGTATGAGCCGTAATCTACTACGCTGGCCCAGTGCGGGTTGGTAGACGTCGCATGCCCTTGAATGGTTGTGGTTCTTGAACAACTGGACATGCCGAGTAAATGTTTAAAAAAAAATTATAATAAATGTTTACGTAAACTATCAAAACTTATACAGTCAACGACAAAAGTCGCTGAACAATCACATTTTTTTCTATTATCCTCATCATCTTAGACACCAATTTTTGACCTCATCATCACCTAAAATCAGATGTGTTATGTTGTGGTCAAAATGATACCATGTAAAATTTTAAAAAAAAAAATTTGTCGCTGACTGTACTAGGGATAGGAACTTTAGTAATAGTGGCAATAACTGATTTTATGGAGAAGTTTCTACTCACAGCGCAGACGATTCCGTCAATATCATCATCACAACGAGATCGCATCAATTCAATTCCCACAGTCATCGCAGAGAAATCGACACGAAAAACGATTCACTTTATTTTTTTTTTCAACTTAAACGATATACTCGTATTATATGTATATAGGAAAACACTAGTTGGTGGTGTGGATGTGCGTGTGACTGACGTGAGTTCACGTTGATAATGATTTGAATTTGCATTATAATAGAGCTGTTTACACGCCTCTTCATTCTTCCGTAGTCAAAATATAGCCATAATCAATGTTGATTTTGTTCAACCCTGAGTGTGATTTGTTAGCGGATGGATGGCAGGAAATATTGTGTGTTTGCGTTTATGAGGGACATTAACACACAAATTGACCTAGCCACAAAATAAGCTCGAAACTTGTGTTAGTTACACATCTTTTTTCTTTTTTACTGTAGGTTTAAATAGAAATAAATGGAATACAATGAGCTGGAGCTTTCGGTGAAGGAAAACATCGTGATGAAACCATAGCTTGGTGGTAGGGTATTTTCTAGTACTCGCCTGGCTAGCTACCATCCTCTTGTTAAGAATCTGTCGCCAAGCACCTACCGGTGTGTTCCGGCAGCTTCACTTGAGAGCCAGTTCCCAGTCCAGGTGTAGCGTGGTGCCATCTTCGACCACATCATCACTTAACATCAGGTGACTTGTGGTCAAACGCTAACATGTAATTAGTAATAAAAATAAGAAAAAAAAACCGGCCAAATGCGAGTCGGACTCGCGCACAAAAGGTTCCGTACACTACCTATAAAAACGGCAAAAAAACACGTTTGTTGTATGGGAGCCCCCTTGAATATTTATTTTATTCTGTTTTCTATCACGGTTCATGAGATACAGCTTAGTGGCAGACGGACGGACGGACAGCGGAGTCCTAGTAAGGGTGAAATCAAACGAGCGTAATTTTGTGAACCGTGAGTCGCGTATTTTCGGTCGCTCATTTTACGCCGTCGTGTGGCACCAACTACCTTTTTGTATGAAACCGAATGCAGCAGAATTTATGCTACCGAAATTCTGCGACTCACGACTCACAAAATTACGCTCGTTGTGTTTCACCCTAATAGGGTCCCGTTTTACCCTTTGGATACGGACTATAAAAAAAATCAAAATCAAATCATTTATTGCATTCATATGTTAGTGTTAGTATACATGAGATCTTAGTGACTTAAATACTTTGATTTGTATGTTCATGTCTTTGATTTACTCTAAACGAGTTAACTTTTAAACGTCTTTAATTAAAATATGTCTAATTATCTCAGAAGGCTCAGTTCAACAGTCATTTTAGTCAAGAAATATAGAATTTGAAACAAATACATATATGTCTTTTGATAAGTTTCATTTTAGCCATACCCAAGGCTGATAAGACTGTTGTACATTGTTTAGTGATAAGATAGCTAATGTTAATTTCTAATAAATTCCAGTTTAAAGTTATTCTCATAAAATACCCTTCGGGAGTCAAAAAAAGGAAGAGGTTTCTCAATTCGACAGTATATTTTCTTTTATGTGTGTTCGCGGACTTTGTCATTTACGAACCGATTTTGATGATTCTTTGTTTTTGGAAAGGAGATATCCCAAGGGTAAGGAAACCAGTATCTGACGATGATATCAAAAAAAACTAGAGGGGAAACTGAAGTCGGTTTTTTTAATGGTAAAAATTATACTTGTTTCTAATTTAAACAAACCCCTTCAATATCTCTTTTCTACCTATCCAATAAAAAAGGACTATCAAAATCGGACTATTCTGTAAAAAGTTATATTTAGTTATAAATTAATGAAAGAAAATATACCCGTAAAACATTAAGTCCAATACAATTCTATGTAGGTCTAGGTACCTAACCCGCATTAGTAATGCAGTGCCTAACAGGCCAGCTTGATTAGCTTATAATTGCAAGATTAACTGTGTACTCATTTGCTATTACCTACTTTTCTACTTTATTAGATTTGTTCTGCATAAATGGGAAAACCACAGATTATACATATAATACTCGTACCTATTATAGTACTACTGTAACCAACCTATACAATGTCCTTGACTGTAACCACTGTAACTGATAATGCCACATTAAAAAAATAAAAAAGTATTCTGCTAAAAAACTTGCAAACTTGCAAAATTTTGGATACTAAATAAGTACACATTTATTTTTAACCGCTATTATGTACGTTTTTATTTTTCCATTTGTATTAATTGTTATTACTCTGCGCTTTGGGCATCAACATTTCATTATTCTACCGATCGACTCCTGTACGGATGCCATGTTACGCTACTGTCTAGTTCGAGACCATGCGTCTACACTTGTAACATTTCATCGTTACTTAGTATAATGGCTTGCGTACACCGAATCCGTCATCGGCCGAAGTATGCTCGGGCGTCATCGGCTGAAGTATGCTCGGGCGTCATCGGCCGAACTCGGCCGATCAAATCAAACGTAAGTAAATGAAAGAGAGCGCATACACTGCTACTACCGACGTCGTCCGATGACGCCCGAAAACGGACGATCAACTGACGAGTCCGAACGTGTTTGGATTTTTTGTCAGTTTTACCGGCTTCTTTCTGCTATCGAGTCGTTATTTGGATCAAGAATGGATATTGAAAAATTAATTACTTGCATTTATAACAGACCGTCACTGTGGGACAAACATTCAGAAAGTTACAATAATCGAGATATTGGGAAACGTCTATGGGATGAAGTTGCTTCAGAAATGGAAGTACCGACAACGGCCGTTATCATCTGCAGTGTATTCAGTTGAACGTCCGAGTTACTCGTCCGAGTAATTCTGTCCGCCATCGGCCGTTTTGGTGTACGCGTACTATAAGACCGTGTCAGCACAACCTAGAACCGTCCACATTTAACGTAACAATCCTGTAACGATGCCACGCAGTCCGGTTCGTCGTCATGACACAAGTGTGGACCCGGCCTAGTATTATGTAGTACTATAATATTGTTCTATAATAATAGTACAATTGACTGAAATATAGTACGATACTATAATATACTACTGGTGGCAAACCTAGTTAGCTAGCCAGGCGAGCACTAGAGAATGCTCCACCACCAAGCCACAAAATAGAAAATTAAAACATAATTGTATTTCAATTACAATTAATACAACGCCAATTACATTAATTAAATCAGACTTCAATTGGTTACTTTAGCTGAGAGGTCAACAATCTTCGTCTATATTTATAAAAGAATCAAAGTCCTGACTGACTCACTGACCAAAGTCCTGACTGACTCACTGACGCACAGCATAAACCGTTGGTCGTAGAAACTTGAAATTTGGAGGGTATGTTTCTCGTAGAGGTGTAATCAGAAAGGATTTTTAGAAATTCAACCCCTAAGGGGGTAAAAATGGGAAACTTTAGCCCACGCGGGTGAAGCCACGGGGATCAGCTTGTTTATCCGTGTACATCCATTGATTAGAAGCAATGAGTGATGTCACTGCATTCCATTTTAAATGTTTGATATTGTATCTGTCAATGTCATGTCGGCAAAATAATAATTAGGTTTGATTACAGTGGACGACACTAGTGTTGCCGAACTATCGATAGTTTTCATCTGAATAGGCATATCGATAGCTTGAAACAAGGCAATACTATCGAATAAATACAATACTGTCGATACTATTAGTATTGCTGCTCGCGAAGTATAAACTATTGATAGTATTGTTGCTCATAAATTAAAAACTATCCATACTCTGCTCGCGAAGCATAAACTATCGATAGCATTATAATGCTACAATACTATATCGATAAGCCTATCGATAGTGTTACGATTGTTTGGCTATCGACAGACTATCGATAATGGACTATCGATCGGCAACGCTAGACGACACAGTTAGGTGACCTTCTTTACTGCTTTATCATGGAAACAGATTAAATAGATTATTATTGTCAGAATAATAATCTAAGCCTCCCCTTATTAAAAAACTAACTAGGTATTTTCGAAACCGCAAAAAAATTTGGCCTGAAACATCAGAATTACGTTTCAATACGTTCAAACCGCTGCTGATCTTAACGAAATTTGACATGGAAATAGTTGGAACCCTGGGAAGGACATAAGATAAACTGCAGTCTCTAGACCACGCGGGCGACACCGTGGGGCACAGCTAGTAGAATATACAGTGCCTGCACGTTCCATTTAAACAGAATGATGTGTAGTTACATCTATCTGACCACTTATTATAGGCAAGGTTGAATTAACATTGATGAATTGCGCAGTTGTTTTACATACGACATATACAGGCTGGCGACGCGACGTGAACAATGTCAGTTTTTAACGAGGTGATATATTTTCCTCCAAGTGAGGCAAGTGATGTAACAACTTTTCGAACGCAACACAAATCTTTTTCACAACACAAGAATTTTCCCGCGCTGTGAATTGTCACTGTCAAGTGTCAAGGTGGCGCGTGAAAACATACATTCTCTTGGCGTGAAAAGGGGAAATATTCTGAAAAAATAGGCGAGAGGAACAATTTTGAGCTTTAATTCAGCTAAGGTAGGTATTTGTTATTTTCCCTAGGACGACTGCGCTCCATGTAATAGACGGAAAAATACTAAAATGCTGAATGTTAGTGTCACCTATATTTTTTACTAGGTACAGTTACCAAATTTTTTGTTTGTAAAAAACAAGGAGTGCGCCGCGGTTTTACGCACAGTGACATTTCCATATATAGCTTCATTTTAGTAAATGATTTAAATGTGTAGAAAAAAAAAACAAAGTAAGTACCACTTAACGACAAAATGATAGACGCAAGAACAACAATAATTATTTATATAGTTACTACCTATTTATAACTTAATCAGTCATGACCGATAACCAGAAAAAACCGTCTCGTAAAAATCGTATTCTTTTTTTACACAAAATTTGAACCGGCTTCCATTTCATCTCTGTCGAGTTCTGATGAATAGCGACGATGCGGGCGATGTTTAGGACTTCAATACATACTATACGAAAAAAACAAGTAAATACGTAAATAAAATTATAGGAAAAATAATTTACCTTGCTTAGCAAATCCATGATGGCTCAACCTTACCAAAGTAATAAAAAAAGCTAACTGTCACTGCACTGTCATCCGTCAAAATGGCGGGAAACGCAACGCGCGCGCGCTTTGCGTCTAGCAATCCAATGCACGACTACTGAAGGAACGAATGTGACAATAATATAAATACAAATTGCTGATAAGCTATCGTCATGCTGATGGTCTTTGAAGTTTGAATCGAGCTGATTGTTAATTGAGACTAACAACCCGCCCCGGCGCCGACTTCGCACGGATAGGCAAATATGAATAGTGATGTACTGCAGCGGGTTTTCTTGACGTTTACATAATTAAGTATGAATATCCAAAAAAAACACGAATAACTTATCTAATTTTTATTTTTCAATAATCAATAATTAACTTATTTGATAGAAAATTATAAAATGAAAGCCAATCGGCCCAGTTGTTCTCAATTAAAATACTAGAACTTTTTAAACATCCACATTTTGGGTTTAAAATTCAGCTTATTGTCAGGAACTTTGCACGTAATTGTAATTGTATTGTAATTGTCCCAGTCCCGAGTGCTTGATTGACGTTTGAAATGCCGGTTCATCATTTACGTAAAAATTTAATACTTTAGACTATTGGTAAATCACACAAACCGTCTGAATATTTTTTTTACCATTGAAATTGCGTAGAAATGACATCCAAATATTTTTTTGCGGAAATTGGCACCATGACTGTTAGAAAATAACAGAATGATACAAAACTGCATGATCATCGTGCAGTAACGAAGTCATCGTGATAGTTAAAGAGGTGTGACTTATTTGTTTCAAAGGATTATGAAATAATGATGTAAGTAAATATTATTATCAGAGCATCTTTTTTAATTGTTGACAATAGGCAAGCATTTGACCACAGTCTCGCTTGGTGGTAAGTGACGACGAGGTCGATGATGGAGTATGTTAGAAATTACTCATTCACTCTTGACTAACGTAAGTAATGAGAAAAATTAATAATAGGTACTCCCAAATTTCCACCCCACCCGCCCCGACGGAGAGGCCCGGAACTCTTTCATTCCGGGCCCCAAACTATCAAAGAAAACTATCAAAGGTCAATGAGGCGCATTAGTGGGCGAACAGCCGACTGCAAAGCATGAGATTGTGGGTTCGATTCCCGCAACGGGACAAATATTTCTGCTGCCTATTACGTTCCCACTGCTGGGAAGCCATAATCATAAAGCACATTCTTCTATTCTACATATCATAAAGTAGCCTGGATTGATCACCTGACTTCAGGCAAGGTTTCGTATTTGCCAGATTTCGAACAAACCAGTGTGCCATGAAAAAGTAACGGATGGACATACACATTTATTTTTAACACATTTTTTTAATTCACAAGACAAGACATAAGACACTGGTGTGGCTGGCTACTAGCCTATCTGCCAACCCTCACTGGGCCAGCGTGGTGGATTATGGCCCATACTCTCTCAATCTCTATCCCTCTCTGAGAGAAGGCTTGTGAACCAACGGTGGGTTCGTCGTCAGATGATGATGATGATGATGAATATATTAGTTAATCGTATTTGAAATCGACAGCAAAAGGACTAAAAATAGTACAAATTGACAAAAACATTACTTGTTTACGTAAAATAATTATATGTAAATCGTTACGACAGAAATCACAAACAACAAGCAACCAAGGTTATGTTCTGATTTTCGCTTCGAGCACTCGTTACAGCTACGGCGAAAGCATAACGTTCGTAAACTTTTACAGAGATCCTGCACAGTTACACACTAGCGTTGCCAATCGATAGTTAATCGATTATCTATCGATAGCCAACCAATCGCAACACTATCGATAATATCGATAGCTTAAAACGGGGAAATACTATCGATACTATCGATAGTGTATGCTTCGCGAGCAGAGTATCGATACTTTTGTATTGACAAGCAACAATATTATCGATAGATTCGATAGTATAGCCTCGTTTCAAACTATCGATACTATCGATAGTATTGCTTTTTCAGATGAAAACTATCGAACTATCTACAGTAAAACTATCGATTGTTCGGCAACACTATTGCACACTGGAATGCAAAGACTACCCACAAAACTATTAAATGCGCCAATCGGAACAGAACAACAGAACATGTGCAGTTGGCGGCAAAAGTAGCTGGCCCAGTTTCCAAAAAGGGTAGCAAATTAGGTTAGATCCAAACGAGCCACACTCAATCAAGTCAAAGTGTAGCTGGTTGGGAATTATCTTTCACCTTGACATTGTAACATATAATTGACGATGTGGTCAAACTGGCTGAGCTCTAGGAAATGTCCTACCACCAAGCTGTGGTTGCATCACTTCACCGAAAGCTTAAGCTCATTGTAGGATTCGAAACCACAACCCACCGGTGGCAAGTGAATGTTACTACTACTGGGACTGTGCCAGCATCGCTAAATTCTTCCCTTCGAGTGACTTGTTGCAACAAGCAACAGCTCTATCAAATGTTTCCAACGAGCCAAACATCAGCTATGATTTAACTTGCCAGTTCTTTGAAATATTGTTAAATGGGCATAAAATTAGCTACTTTTGTCACCAACTATATACCAAGCATAGATTTGCAATAGCCAAAGAAAAAATGCTAAGGAAAAGTAGAAAAGTTTACAAGCATACTCTTGCAATAGCCAAAGAAACGTTAGTAAACATTATTAAGTAAGTACATGGATAAATATATAAAGGCGCCCTTACCGCAGGTCTCAGCCGATTGTTATCCGCCTGAAAGTGCATCGTACACGGTTAGTGCCGCACTACCAACACAAGCAGAATAGATAGATAGGACATCCATTGCACACAGTATCGGGAGAGGGAACTATAAAAATTGCTACCAAAAAATTACCTGTCGTGCGTTTCTTGCCTGTGTTTTTGCCAGCATAAGGTTGGAACAGGCGTAGCTAGTCTAAGTTTGATGTTTCAAAGTGATCATAATAAGTATATAAAAATAATTGACTTAGACACTTCTATAATTTTCTATCATATTGTTTAAGTTACGGCTAAAGTTTTTTTTTTCAATATTACAGGTTGGCGTTTGACCACAAGTCATCTGATATTAAGTGACGATGTGGTTGAAGGTGGCGTCACCCTACACCTGGTTTGGAGACTGGCTCTCAAGTGAGGCTGCCTGAACACACCGATAGGTGCGAAAAATTCATAACATAAATTTTGCCATCAGTTATCTAAAAAAAGGTTTCTAAAGTTAGTTCTTTAAGAGCCGATAATGAATGCAATGGAATCATAAGCTAAGGTATATAATATAGCAAGCATAGTTTTCAGTTTTGCGGTTTTTTTTTACTTGTAATAGGGCTGCCATCACTTAAATTGCCAACACTGGACAGATTTAAAAAGCCCTGGCTGGTTTTTTTTTCAAAATCGATAAGATACATGCCTTGACGCTTTTTTTAACAGGGTATGACTGTGACGGTCGTTGGTGGAAATAGAACAGAGAGAGAAGTAGGTATTCGCTACAATAGAAAACTACTTTTTTTTTTCTTTTTTTTTTTACTTGACTTTTCTCTGCACTTTTGGACATTGCTATAATTCAACACAGCATGGTGTAGGCACATCAGCCTCAGGCTGCTCGCCTATTACCAAAATAAATAAATACACTGCTGATGTGACAGGTGTAGTAAGGTGTCTCATGATTTTCACCTGGACACTTTAAAAATATCTCCCCTTTCAAATTTGGGGAAACCTGGATGACAGCTCTAATTGAGAACTACCCTCATTGTATACATAAATTAATGCAGTAACATCTTACTTCCTCATTAGTATTGACAAGTTATTTTTATCTTTTGAAACAATATTATGTATGAGACGCTAATTTGGCAGTGTGCCATTTAAACTGGTGCTCTTTTTACAACTTAATTCTTCTCTTTACAGAAGGTAGGTACTCATTTTATAAATTAGGTAATTTATCCTCTCACATGGAATTAAAACTGTAATGGTCTATATACGTAAACAAGGGGGAGTTATTTATTTATCGGCGATGTTTTGTTACCCGGTACGACCTCTAATGTGCCTCTAAGGTCAATCGAGATAAATAAATACGAACAGACTTCATTATGATAAAGATAAGTTGATAACACCCCAGTGTCCACAACTGTAACGTAGTTATAACTGTTTATTACCTTCTTATCGCCTTCTCCGCCGTCACCCATTATTAACTTATGTAATGAAACGTGATAAACTGAAAATAATCACAAACAACACCAAATATCGGCTTCGGCCGGAACGCGGGATCGCGCAATTTTTTTTTGACAGATAAACAGCTGCTGGCGTTTGACATTGAATTTTGATGTATGTCATGGTCGGACGTCAAACTTAAAAATTTGATGATTGTCAAAGGCGTTTTGTCCCACAAAATACACAGAAAACGTTCAAAATCAAGTGCAGTCAGTCAAGTCAAGTCAGTGCAAGTCTATAAGATAATGATAGGAAAATCAAGTGAGAATATTCTAAGCCCTTAAACTGTCTTCCATACATTACAATACATCACAAATCACAATACATTCAGCTTTTCAAGGAATTCATTTGGTCTGGTTTTTCAAACACTTATTTAACTTTTTAGTGCCACCACAGATTGTTATTAGTACCTATATTATCCAAAATGTTTCACTCCCTCCACCCACTCCACACTTCCATAAAATATCAAAATTCAAAACCATCGCGCCTCACATGCTTTCCAACAACCCAACCGGAAACGGAAATACCTTAATGTTCTTTTTGAAAAATAATTGCTTTTTCTTCCATTAATAATTTAGGTTGAATAATTTCTTCTATTATAATTAGAGAAAATTTATGATTTTTTTATTTAATTATATATTATTTTTTAATCAGAACTATAGGTTTTTTTATGTGAAAAATACATATTTTATTATGTTCAAGTCGCTTGTCCGATGGTATCACGCAGGTCACGGGTTTGTCATTATTCGTTTTTTAATTAAAATTTCAGCATACATAAATAGGGCTTATTGGTATATTATATACTTCAAGCTTACCCTCATTTTTCATAAAAAAAACCTGGTAAACAGTTGATTGATGAATTATACCCTACCATTATAGCTGTTCCCCGCGGCTTGCGGTTTCACCCGCGTGGGCAAGTTTATCGCGATAAAAAGTTTCCTTTGTCCTACCTCAGGGTTCAAGCTATCTCCGTACCATATTTCATTTAAAGAGTTACTTTCGCATTAATATTAGCAGGGCGTAGGGATAGTAGGGATTGAAATAATAATACATAACACTATGTACAGTACAACACATTTATTTAGTTAAATGTGTTCTTAACAACATTGATACAAACATTAAGATTCTTTATATCGACCTACTACGATGGCCGCTGATAACTAGTGCCCAAATCCGATTGAATTAATAACAAATAATATACTTTGATATTACAATAAATTGTAGTTTACAGTGCACCTTAAATCAAGACTGTATATAAACTAAATATTTATAGTAAGTACTTAATTCTGTCTAAGCAACCATCTCTAATACAGCCCCGGATCTAGGAGGGCAAACCGGGGCACCCACCCTGGGCGCCAGTTTTAAGGGGCGCCAAAATTAAAATGTATGTTTATGTAAACATAAAAACTTGCTCCACAAAGCGCCTAGCGCACTGAAGTCTGGTTGGCTCGCCTATAAGAAAAAGGCACCACACAGGCACCTAGTGTGAGTTTTTTTAAATAAATTATCTCTAACGCCGGAAGGGCGCCACTATCAACTTTCTGCCCCGGTTCGAAAAGTCGTAGAACCTACTCTAATATCATCTTCACTTCGTCATTGTAACATACCTTAGGCCCGTTTAAAAAAACAAACATTGTTTTGACAAACCAGAATTTAAAATTTAAAATTAGCAATATCGTAATCATTTAGTGCTACACCAAAAATCTCGGTTTTTTTCTAATAATAATATATGACTACTTTACACATATAAACGTTTATGAAAATACTCTAGATATACAAATACATTAAAAACGTTTGGAAAAGTGTAGATTTAATTTCAAAGATTTATATACATTGTTGGTCTGTATACAATATACATCATAAGAGTTGTTTCATGTATATGTTTGATAGATTTATACAGCATGTAGAATGAAGATAGATAAACATCTTTGCAAATGACATGAGAGATTTTATTTTATTATTTATTTTCATTTATATTTTGGATATATTATCGAAAGTTAGAATTATATACATAGTACATACAGATCAAAATAAGTAGGTACTTCTCCACATAAATAGTCGAAATTTACAGATGAAAGAGGCGTTATATCCTTGTTATCTTTCACTCAAGGTCGGATCTAGGATATTGATTTCGTTTTATTTATTTGAAAAGTGGTTTGATAGTATTCTTAGCTATAATTTTTGGGGGATTTACTAAATTTAAATTTAGGTAAAGTTAGGTTAATATTATTGTTTCTCAGGCAACTCCCTTCTTGTCTGGCCCTTGTACCTCTCAGAAATAAATCCTAGATCCGCCCTTGCTTTCATTAAAACTATTTCGGTTTCATCAGAAATAATCTACAATCTGTACAAACAAATTACAAACAACAACAAATTACATTATAATGTACCTAAATGAAGGTATCCTTTGAGAATACTGACAACCTAAAGTAACAACAGCAACAATAAAAAAATAAAGTTATCCTTTCAAATAATAAAAACACATCAAAATCGGTTCATTTAGGAGCTACAGTATGACACACAGATACACATTACTTATAACACCCCTTTTTTCGTCGGGGGCTAAATAATGTATTGACGTTTCACACACTGATATTGTAAATGAAAAAGTTTGTGAGTTCCCACCGCAACGGCTGAACGGATTTCAATGAAATTTGAAATCGAGATAGCTTATACTTTTTATCCTGGTAAAAGGGTCAAGTGATAGCAGGGATAGTATATTGATAATAATTATATGAAGAAAACATCAATTATTATTAATACCATTGGTAACATTTAAATATGTATTAATACTTGTAATAGGTATATCTATAATTATGAAAATCACATCGATTACGTATAGACATCAATATAATTGTTATAAAACTTTTTTTTTACATTTATTAACTAGCCAGACAGCAGACAGCTGTTTGAAAAAAAACATCTTCTATGCAAACTTAATAACATAATTATAGTGAAAATTCAATGAGCATGATAATAGGTACATCAGCTCCAGACCTATAATTAAATAAATAATTTAACAAGCAAATAAATAAAAACATACTATAACTGGAACAAACTACCAAAAGATGCTGTGTTGGCATCTTCAATAAATCCCTTTAAAAATAAGCTTGACAACTGCTTACGAAGGAACAATACTTCATTACATAAATGATTAATTATTTAATAATTTTAAGATATTGGCAATGTTCAACACAAGCACACCAGGTTCAAGCTGCTCTCTCATTATTATAATTATAATAAAATAAAAATTTGAAAAATTAATTCCTTGCCTATTTAAGTTTAATATAAACGGACACTTGATTAAAATATACAACGCGATCTTAACTGCCAAATAACATATCGTCGGCTAGCTAACAACACAGCGCAAGTCAAATTTTGTACATTTTTAGGCGAGACATAAAACTGTTTATTTGTTTGTTTTTTTATCTAAATTATTTAACTAGCTTTTTCGCAATGCGAATTTTGCCGCTCTGTTCTGTACAAATCACATATAACAAACATTCAAACTTAAAAATTTAAAAAATAAACAGAATACAAAAAATCAATGTCAAAACCGCAAAATTTTGACTTGTGCAGTGTTGTTTGCTAGACAACGATATTACAAAATACAAAATAACTTAAGCTAGAGAAGATTTTACAATTTGAAAGTAAAGTATGTACTCATCCATATACCCAAGCATACATGATTCTTTCAGCAGAAGAGTGGTCCAGGCCTAACCACTTCTTGGCTTCTAGAGTGGTGCACAACTGGAATAGACTGCCAGAAGACGTTGTGTCAGCTCCTTCAGTGAATTCCTTTAAAAACAGACTGGACAAGTGGTTGCGAACGAACAATGCTTCCTTGCTACAGAATTGACTTCTCTCTGCACTTTTGGACATTGCTATAATTCAACACAGCATGATATAGGCACATCAGCCTGCGGGCTGCTCGCCTATTACCAAATAAATAAATAATAATAAAGCAGTTTTGAGATAATGAGCAATTTATGATTCGAGTAACAATGTTTAGAAATAAACGCGTTCTATTAACATGCCTAAAACAAAAATAGGCCATTCTGACTTTGATGCTGACCAATTAGGTGTGAGAACTTGATTTTCACATTAAAGTCAATTGGGCCACATCTCCGCTGAGCTAACACATCCTCACATTAATAAGAATCATATGGCATCACATACATAAGCCGTGCCAAGCACTTGACGAAGATGTGTTTGGACGTTTAGTTCATGTAACGGTATTTCTCGCTTGGCGACAGCTTCTTTGGAGGGCCGGGCGGAGGGCCGGGCTGTGGGCCGGGTGAAGGGCCGGGCGGAGGTTGCTGTTGGCTGGTTCCAGCAACAGCATGGGCCTCATCTCAGTTGGACGTCCACTGCGGATACAAGGAGAGTTCGTAAATAAATGTCAAGTTTAAACTAGGAACTGAGACTTTGAAGCGGAAACACTATTGGACGTTGTGACACCCGCATCAGCTACAGTTTATCGCAATAAAAAGTATATGTCCAATGTCCTTCCTCAGGCTTGAAACTATCTTTATACCCAATTTTGTTTAAATCAGTTCAGTAGTTTAGGCGTGGAAGCGAGACAGACAGACAGTTACTTTCGCATTTATAATACATATGAGAAAGGATTATTAGGAGCTAGTTACCTTTAAGTTAGCTCCCCCAGCCCTGTTCAGCTCCTGCTCTCGCCTCTCATTCTGCTCATCTCGCAGCTGCTGGCGATTCAAGCGCTTCGGATCCCGGACGCCGCGAGCGGCCTGCTCCGCCGCCCGGCGCTCGGCTGCCTCCATTTGCTGGCGGCGCCGCACCTCCTGGAAATTTGAATCAAGACTTGGTACTCTTGGTTCTTGGCTGGTTGACTTGGTTATGTATAATATTGTTATGGCGATAAGCTGGCACTTAAGTGGAACTGCCGGAACGCACCGACATGTGCTTGGTAATAGTTAACTTTTACTATATGGGTTTAGAGTGCAGGACCCATGCATCATTTAAAATTTCTAACAATAATCTCAGAAAAATAATATGTTAATTTTTCAGTCGCACCGCACCGTTACGAAGCCGTAAAAAAAGAATTCGAAAACATGATCGAACAAGGCCTTTGCCGTCCAAGCAAAAGTCCTTGGTCATCGCCTCTGCACATCGTACCGAAAAAGAACGGGGACCTTCGCGTTTGTGGAGATTATAGGAGATTGAACGCCGTCACAACGCCTGATCGCTATCCGATTCCAAGAATAAAAGATTTCACGTTCCAGTTGTCTAATAAGACAATATTCAGTACCATTGATCTCAACCGAGCCTATCAACAAATCAAGGTCAAAGAAGAAGACATAGAAAAGACTGCCATCATAACGCCAATGGGATTATTTGAATTTCCGAGAATGTGTCCCGGTTTAACAAATGCCGGACAGACTTTCCAACGATTTATCCACGAAGTACTCCATGGACTCGATTTCGTCTATGCATTCATTGACGATCTCATTATTGCGTCCTGTGATGAATCCAGCCATAAGGAGCATCTCCGGATAGTACTAAGAAAACTAGAAGAAAATGGCATCACAATCAATCCAGCCAAATGCATCTTCGGCCAACCGGAAGTGCAGTTTCTTGGTTTCTCTGTGAGCAAAGAAGGAATCAAACCACCTACTGAAAAGGTCACAGCAATCTGCAATTACGAAAAACCAAAAACGATTGAAGAATTAAGACGTTTCCTCGGCATGATCAATTTCTATCGCGATCACTTGCCGAAAGCCGCAGAAATGCAAGCACCGCTCCATGCCTACTTACACAACGTCAAGAAAAGAGACAAAACAAACATTGAATGGACCGACGAAGCGACAACAGCGTTTGAAGCTTGCAAAGTTGCAATCCAAAACGCCGCTTTGCTCGCTCACCCATCGCACAAGGCTGCCCTGGCAATTTTCAGCGACGCGTCTGATAAATGTGCAGGAGCTGTCCTACAACAACACATCGACGGAAAATGGCAACCGCTAGGCTATTTTTCAAAGAAATTTTCCGATGCACAATGTAACTACAGCACATTCGACCGCGAGCTACTTGCAATATACATGGCGGTCAAGCATTTCCGAAAAATGTTCGAAGGACGCGATCTCATCATATTCACCGACCACAAGCCGTTGACCTTCGTGCTCCAAAAGCCACCGTCAGCGTCTGAAACACCGCGTCGAGCCAGACAATTGATCTTCATTAGCGAGTTTACTACGGACATTCGACACATCATCGGAGCAGAAAACACTGTCGCTGACTTTCTGAGTCGTCTACCTGTCGACAGCATCATTTGCCCATCACTAATTGACTATGACAAAGTCGCCCATGCTCAAGAAAAAGACAGCGCAACAATCAAGAAACTCTCACAACAAGCCAACTTAACAATGAAACGAGTCACTATGCCCGAATCTCAATCACCTATTTACTGCGAAACATCAACGTCATACATTCGACCATATATGCCGGAAGAATTTCGACGACTTGCATTTGACACCGTACACAACATAAGCCACCCTGGCACTCGCACGACACGCAAACTTATGTCCCAGAAGTTTTTCTGGCCATCGATGATGGTAGAAATCGGAGTCTGGTGCAAAAATTGCTTACAATGTCAAAGATCCAAAATCCAGAGACACACATCGAGCAGCATTTCAAAGTTTCCAGTGACTACTGAGAGATTTCAACACATCCACGTAGATATCGTCGGACCGCTACCCACCTCACCGCAAGGCCATCGATACCTCGTTACAATGATCGACAGAGTAACGAAATGGCCAGAAGCAATTCCCACAGAAGATATATCTGCGGAATTTGCGCAATATTACTAAACAGCACCCGACTTTCCAGAATTATGAATAGTTTAGATAAGCAGCTCAATCAGGTACAGTTTATGTCGAAATCCATCAAAAATTAGAACAATTTGGAAAGTCGAAAGAGAAATTGAAGATAGTATTCGGGTATACCGAATTTTGTACAAGAATTGTTTTTTTTTAACAACTTACAGCATCAGGTGTTTGCACATCTGCTGTTGTGGGCTTACAGCAGGAGGTGAATATCCCCATTGTGAACAAAAATTGGTATTTTTCACAAAAACCATAGAAAATTACTGCTTATCTTACGCACGTTATCAATACCTATAAAACAAAAACGTCAAAAACAAATAGAACATAAATAAAAGAGATGTTCTTTCAAACAAATTAAATTATGTTACGTTAAGCTCTCGAGTTGCCAACTCGATTCGATATATATTTTACAGCTAGATCGAATTAAAATAAATGCCGCTAGATTTGGTCGTTTAAATTATCTACATCTTTTAATTTCAGAAGATTAATAAAATTACCCAGAAGAAACAATATACAATGTATTATTTAAATATCACACTCCGCATCACCATCAGTCATGCTATTATTGCTAATGCAATGCACGTTTTCGAACACATAACGATTAATGATATTATACCGGGAAATGAAATATTAACACAGCATGATGATGACAAGATGTTGTAACATTGGGAATTAGGATAAAATACGACTGCGTATCTCGCAATCATATCGGCGACGACGTCAGGATAACAAAATGAACAAGTAAATTAAGAAAATCCAAAATGCCAAATTTTTATTTCAATGTTTGTTAACAGTTAAAATAACATATTAACTGTTTTTTTTGTTTGTCACATCACTTAATCTCTTGACAGTCTTTTTTGACATTTTGTTATCGATTAGGACGATTAGTCGAGCTGTTGCTGTTATCTGTCACGTCAAGGTCACGTAACTTGATTTCTGAACGAAGAATGTACCGATTCGTTCGGAAATGAATAGGTATCTTAGCAAGTATGCTCCATCATCGAGCTCATCATCACTTAGGTAGGTAGGTACCATCAGGTGGGAGCGAGACTGGGGAAATGCTTGTTATAAAAAAAAGACCTTGGTATAAATCGATAAAACTGGCATAAACGGCCGATACCTATATGCGCGGTTTTTCCTACTCGAGCTAATAATAAAAATAACAAGTGTAACATTTATAGAGCATGTGAATAACATTGATCTCTAGTAGGAGGACTAGTAGGAGTAGTAGGAGCCCTACTAGTGCTAAGACCAATCTATGCAACGTCCTTGAGTAGGGCAAACATGTATAGATTTTATATCAACTATCATTGATTGTCTGAGCTGGTAAATCAATCGCACAGCGCACTACTACAGTAAAAATCTTTAAACTATGATACTAGTAAATTATACACAAATACTGCTTCTCCATCTGCATTCTGCACCCTATATCATTATAACAAGTGGTATTTAATTAATTTGCATTACTAAACTAAAACTAACCATTCGCATCAAGATGAGATGGATAGCCGACGTCATGAACTGCTGTTTTTTTAACGTAAATATGGAATATTAATATATCAATTAGCGAAAATGCGAAATTTCTTGTAAAATCACAGAACAACTTCTTCAAGGGAAAGGTGAACTGCTTAGTTTAAAATCAATACTCAGTAAAATATTACCAACTGAAAAATCTTGAAACTTCAAGAGATATCTATTTCCTGTCTTCGGTGTTGCGATCATTTGAGCACCAATCTAAGTCACGGGCTCAGGGTTATATTTGGTAGGATAGTAGAAAAAATTGCACAAAGTCAAACATTTTAGCACATATCGATTAATATTAATGTTACAAATTACAACTTTATGGCGTTCGTAGGGAAGGACTACTACTGCAAGTTATCGATAAACTTTGGCGAACGTCACTTTTATCGACATGGTTTGATGTTGAGTGGGTACAACCCTAACGCAAAGTACATTTTCTCAGGGACTGTCGAAAATTGTTAAATAATTTGAAATTGTGCTTTTCAAAATGCTATCACGCGTAGCTTTGCGTTCAGGTACGTATTTTTGATTAAATTAAATGGTGGCTAAGTGAACACTTGTGGTAGAAAATTAGTTTTAACCTTAACCCTGGGTGTAACAGAGGTTTATGTAATCACTTTGACGGGTGACTCCGCGCCTACTTGTTCTGTTATCAATAACTACCGTAAAAATGGTATAGACTTAGGACCTATGTAATTATGAATAGACTAATTAGACGAATGTTTAATCCGTACAGGAAAAAAAGAATAAATAAAAGTTAACCTATAAAATTACAGCTGATGATGTTACAAAAAACTAAAGGTATCAAAATAATCAAAATAATGGTTACGTTTAAATCGTTGTATGAGTTAATTCTTTATATTAATAGATTAATTTAATTTCTCTGAACTAAAATGGATTTGAATATTGTGTTCCATAATTCCAAGTCTTCATTAGGCAGGTATAATCTCTTTTTAATGTACATTAAATAAACCAATTAGATTCAAACAAAATATTGATAAATCGAGACTTGTATGCAATTCTTCATGTGCTCCTTACAAGGTGCCTTTATACACAGAGTTTGGATCCTCTCGGCCCCGCACCTATGACTAATAAGTTAATAAGTTATGTGTGGTTTTGCTTTGGCTGGTGACAGAAAACAATTATTTTTTTGTTTACTAGCTGCTCCCTGCGGTTTCACCTGCATGGGCTACAGTTTATGGCGATAAAAGTATCCTATGTCCTTCCTCTGGGTTCAAAATGTCTCCATACAGAATTCATTAAAATCGGTATGTCCAAAAGTGCAGAGAAAAGTCAATTTTGTAGCAAGGAAGGTAGTATTGTGAAGAAACCAGTATGTCCATGAACCATTACATTCACTACATGAAAGAAGGCCAGGGTCCTTGCAAATTTGTACAGTCAGCGACAAAAGTAGCTGATCATACTCGATTTAACAAATGCGTATTAGATCACTAATGTTTGTTTTGATGTGACAACGTCTTATAAATTGGTTTGCCGGGTGACACTTCAAGAAACTGCATTACGCTCCGCTCACGTTATGCGCTCACAATGAGAGCGAGTGAGAGGCACGCGTCCCTTCCACTCGGGCATGGTTAGCCCGCCTAAGAGCGAGAGAGACAGACATAAAAAGTGAAAGGCACGCGTCCCTTCCACTCGAGCAAGTGTGTTACTATTATTTCATCCTTCTTCCTACTATACGAATGAATATTCACATTAAAATTATTTTACCACTCAAAGTCGTTGTCACGTAAAACTTTCGCCCGTATACCGACTTTACAGGCAACCAATTTTTTTTCATTACAACTTACAAGGTAACGTTTGACCATAACACAACACATACGATGTTAATTGATCATTCGGTTGAAGGTTGGTGTTTAAGATGATAGAGAGAATCGGAAAGTTGGTTTTTGTTCAGCTACTTTTGTTGTTGACTGTACCACAGTTACTGCAATGAAATATTGGATGGCTGGATGTTTGTTACTCTTTCACGCAAAAACTACTGAACGGATCTGAATGAAATTTCGAATTGATATAGCTTATACCATGGATTAACACATCAACTTTTTACTTATACTTTTTATCCCGGAATAAGGTTCCTGCGGGATAATGGGAAGACGCGGGTGAAACCACAGGGTGCAACTAGAGTATAATAATAATGTGTGAAACATAACTTGCAGCGCTCGCCCGACAGTCCGCCACAGCGCTGGTAGCGCGGGGCTCCGCCTCCGACGTGTCCGGTGTTCGTGATGAACAGAACTTCCCCCGGCCACAGCGAGCTGCAGAGCCTGGCAAAGTCAGGCTTGGATTCCTTCCTGAAGAATGGTAAAAATGACTTTTCTTAGTTCACAACATTGATCACGAACCGGAAAACATTCTGTAAGACGTTCTTTAGCATGTTTATTGTAAGAGTCGCAGGGACTATACTTAGTAATGGACTTCGTATGATTTTGTGATATTCTCTTTATAAATAAAACTAGCTGCGCCCCGCGGTTACACCCGCCTCTTCCCGTTGGAACCTTTTCCGGGATAAAAAGTATCCTATGTCCGTTTCCTGGTCTTAAGCTACCTCCCCACCAATTTTCAGTCAAATCGGTTCAGCCGTTCTTGAGTTATAAGTAGTGTAACTAACACAACTTTCTTTTATATAATATATAGATAGATGACAGTACAAAAATATTGAGGTGTGATTTTTAGTAGATTAGATAACATGTTTTTGACATTATTTTTATACTATGGAAAAATTTAAACTTGCCAGTGAGTTACGTTGCTATTTTTATAGTCAAACCGAAGTCGCGCTCACATCACACATTTCCAAATGAATCCAAATTCTAATCACCCCAACCGCCCATTTCCAGGTTCCAATTCTTCCACTCCAAGACGGGAGTGACAGGTCCGTACACGTTCGGTGTGGGTCTGTGGACGTACCTGTTCAGCAAAGAGATCTACGTAATGGAGCACGAGTACTTCACCGGGCTTTCATTGCTGGTGATGGTCTACTTCGCCACTACGAGGGCTGGCCCACAGATCGCTAAGTGGCTTGACAAGGAAGTCGATGTAAGTGGTGATGTAACAGTTTTTTTTATTTGTTTTTATGCAAGTTGTCAAACGTAAAAAAACTAACTGAGATGGTGCAACGACCCAGTGAGTCTTGTCCTCCGATACCAAAAGATGCCACCACCTCCTGCCAGTCCTCCACCTGAAATCGGGCAAATCAAATCCTTTGTGACTTCGTCTTTCAAGAGATGTGCTCCGGCAACTAAAAACTTGAACTATGAACTTCTCTACACAATCCAGTAATCCGAACATTCCAATAATCTGGCACCCCCAAGTTTTTAATAGCGCTGGAATAATGAGGCTCTACTGTAATAATAATTCCAGGCCGTAGAGAAGTCCTACAACGAGGACCGCGAGCTGTCCATCAAGGAGCTGCAGGACGCCATCGAGGCAGAGAAGAAGGCGCAGTGGCGCGCCAACGGGCAGGAGCTCCTCGTGCAGGCCAAGAAGGAGAATGTGCTGCTGCAGCTGGAGGCAGCCTACAGGGAGCGGCTCATGAACGCATACTCCGAGGTAACCATAGCTTGGTAGGAGCTGCTGGAGGCAGCCTCCAGGAAGCGGCTCATGAACGCATACTCTGAGGTAAGCATAGCTTGGTAGGCAGGGGCGTATTTACCCTAGGGCCAAAAGGACCACGGCCCGGGGCGCCAAGCTGCAAGGGGCGGTGCAAGCTGCACCACCCTCAGCTTTTTGCGTCTTCATTTTGTTTTTATATGCCTGAAGAATTTAAAAATAGCCTACCTAATTTTCAAAAACTGTTGTAAGCGTTATCAAGACACACTGCTGATGGTTTTGCTTTTCCCCCCCTTCATTTATGGGGCGGCAAAATACGCCTCTGGTGGTAGGGTATTTTCGCCTACCATGCTCAAATTAAGAATCTGTCGCCGAGCACTATGTGATAAACATAGCCCTCTTTTTATCCTACAAAAAGTTCCTGCTGGATAACGAAACGACGCGGGTGAAACCGCCCGGTGCAGCTAGTTATATCATACGATCTTCTAACCCATCTCAAAAATTCCAGGTGAAACGCCGTCTCGACTACCAGCTCGAGAAGACGAACGTGGAGCGTCGCATCGCACAGAAGAACATGGTCAGCTGGATAGTATCCAACGTGACCAAGGCCATTACTCCGGACCAGGAGAAGCAGACCATGGACCGCTGCATCGCTGACCTGGCCGCCTTGGCCGCCAGGAAGTGAGGATCCGCGTAGATAATAAGAAGATATAGGCTTGTAACTAACTTAATAAATCAATTGATCAACGTTATTTGGTGTTTTTTTTAAACCCAGAAGAGGTGTGTTGTAAGTTTGAAGTGTTTTTGTCTGTGGCATCTGTAGCTTCTATCCCAGTGGGCGATAACGCCCCCTTGTGGGAGCCGCAACACTGTAGAGGCCTACTCTAGGTCAACGGGAAGGACCCTATAGGTTTCGATTCCCTTGTGAAATCGCAAAATACGGTCATATCCTTTGATCGCGTTGACTTGCAAAGATCAGGAGGAGCAGGCCATGAACAGCTGCATAGCTGACATGGCCGCCAGGAAGTGAGGATCCTGGTACTAACTTAATAAATCAATTGAACGCCCGCCGGTTATAGCATGTAGTAGTTGTGTGAACTTGCTCCAATTTAATAAGAATAAATTGTAAATGTGGTCGCACCCAAAATATGACCTACCGGGTGTTTCTTGCACATGAGAGATTTGGTTACATGAGGGATAAAGTGAAGAATAAAACAATAAAAATATGTTACAATGTATTTTAATATACAAATACAATAAAATTAGCTGGACAACAACAGTTTTCCGGCGTTAGTCGGTAAGTTACTGAGCACATACCGCTCTAGTTAAAGCTTATCTTAAATTATTGCACCGGCGGTGGTCAGAGGCGGTTGCCATAAAAAAACATTGACATAAAATGATGTGAACTTGAAAGTGAACTTTTTTGTACAAAATTTGGATTAGATTACGTTCTTTTAGCAATCAGCAAAACCCTGAGTTTCATGGAACGCATTGCATTAGTGAATATGCAATGGTTTTTGGCATAATAAATTATGACAAACGCCTGCGTTACAAAAAGTTATACAGCTGTAAAACTTGACTCCCCTAGTACAAGTTTTGGATGCAACAAAAGTTTTCGTAAACGTCAAAGTTTTTTTTTATGTAATAGATTAGCAAACAAGCAGACGGCCCGCCTGATGGAAAGAGGTCACCGTCGACTATGGACATTTGCAACACCATCGATGCGTTGCTAACATTTAAAACTCTTTTCACACCCATCTTGAAGGATTGCAATCTGTAGCAAAGCGGAAAGACTTGTGGGGGAGCTCATTCCACATTTTACAAGTATGCGGGAGAAAAGAGCGCATAAATCGCGAGGTGTGGGATTTCCAGGATTCGATAGTGTGTGGGTGACCTTTGTTTCGATGACGAGATGATCGGTGGTAGAACCGTGACGGAGGGATGAGATTGAATAGCTTGCAATTTGTACTGCTTAAATACAAAACGTAACTCGAAAACTTTGTTTGAATTCGAATACAACTATGTGAATAAACTTGTACCTACTACCGATTTTGTTCCTTCAAGTTTTTTTTTTTTGTTTTTTTTTGTTGATTTTGTTTCGTTTTTGTTCTTCGTAAGGCGCGCTGAAAGAAAAAAAATGTATGGAAGGAAACGAAAATGTTTTCACTTATTGTAAACTATCCAAAACTTGTACTGGGGTAGGTACAGCTCTTTTCTAGAAAGCTCCGAAGGTAGTCTAATCGAAGCACAACGAAAACAACGGTCTTACAACTAGATATAAAGCATGTGACTAACGCCCGGTATCAATAACCGATCTATCCACGGTTTGACATAAATTTGACATTACTTTTATGGAGCTTGTTTCAAATTTCCATCTTCAGTAGGGCAAATCGTGGATAGATCGGTTATTGGAACCGGCCTTAAAACGAATTAGAAACTTACTAAGTTATGTGATTCTTAAGATATTATAAAACAAAAAAACTTATTCACTTAGAATTCCATGTTCATTATTGATTGAATATTAACCAAAGCCAAGAGAAATAATGATGTATTGAGTGCGTCAGTGGCGGATGGACTCAATTACCAAGTAAAGCTGTTAAGTTTTCGTCAGTTTAATTTTGTTATTCAACAATTTAATTAACATTGCACAGAAACATATTTTTTTGGCGCCTATATTTCTGACCTACCTACTCGTAACAGTTTAAAGATCAATGGGGTTCCTAAAGATGCAGTTATGAAAATAAAATTGCTCCATATTTTTGATGCTAGTTAAATCCACCACTGTTACAGTCATCGACAAAATTTCTCATTCTTAATTTTCTTATTTTCCAAAGCATTTTGAACACCAATTTTGGTTAATCTCATACACATTTGGAAATTTGGGCGTTTTCAGATGTTTTTGTCGAATCATGTTATTTATTTTTTAATTAAGTTTGTCTATTTAATAAATATCTGCGTTTAATAAGTTAGCAATTTACTTAGCTTTGGCAAGTACCTCTCTACACATTTGTAGTATGATAATAATTAATAACAGTTGTAAAAGTGATTAATTCTAAGTTACAGAAAGAGTCACAACACAAAGAAATACTGTTAGCGACTGTACAATGTAAGTGTAATAAAAAAATATTTTGTAACAAAATGTTTTTAGACAAACTCTATGACATTGTTAAAAGTAAGAAAGTTGAGAAGTACTTATTTTTTGTAACAGTGTAGTACGAATAAACTTATGCGAATATGGAAATATGTACGTAGTTTTTTATATCAAATCTTATATATTCACATATCAAAAGCATGTCAACGAGTTTGTGTCGAAACATTTTTATATACAATAAATTAAGCTGATAAAATTAAACATTTCCAAAATTCATATAAAAACTTCACTTTATAAGCTAATACGTTTCAAAATCATTGTAAACATTATATCAAAACTGTTGTGCACAAAATACTAAGCTGATAAATACAACTCGAACCTAGCAAAGAAATAATTTGTAAAAATAGTCTCAAAGTTATTTTTACCACAATATTTGTATGCATAGAAAATGTCTAAAACCAAATATATAACGATATAAAAATAGTATCTCTTATTAAATCAACGTACAAAATTGACCTAATTGCTGATTAGGGCAAGCGATTGTCACCCTAATAGGAAGTTTTCTGAAAAGAAAAGTCTAGTTCATAGAAATCAGATAGATGGCGTTGCTGATACTTGAATCTAAAGGTTTTACAAGAGCACATAAAGCAATGTCAATGAAATACAGACCTTTAATTTGATTTATCCAATCTGTCACGCTTGTTTATATGTCTGCTTCACCTTGCATTGTAGGTTTTTGTAAAAAGAGAGGAACACGTCTTTTGCATCATAAAAAACACGAAGTGACAGTAGGTTGCTGGCAAGTGACTTCCATTACATGCTTTGCGCTTTGTTCCATAACAATAAAAAACCGAGTTTGACTGTATGGATGTCGAGCTCTTTATTTTTTTATTTAAGATATAAAATAAAATCGTGTCCCGTCAGCGCCATCTATGGTTTTAGAACTTCTGTTTCTTTTAACTGTCAAAAAACTTCCCATTGAGAAGTGAAGTCTAGTCAAGAGCACAATTATTTTATGAGCTTAGTTCATCTACTATCAATAAATAAGCATCATTTGAAAAGAAATATAATTCACACAATGTTATGCCAAATATTAAAAATTATGCAAAGCATTGTTTGTTAATCATTATATTTTTACTACGCGTTCTACACTGCTAAGCCAAAATTTGAGACATTATTTTTTAGTTTTAAACTTCTTATCAAATGATGCAAGCCCATACATTAACACATACACCACAGAGTCCGTAGCGCTAGCTTATAAAACGACAAAAAATAAAATAACAAAAATAATTTTAAACAATTAGTATTTGGTTTCTAGACTTTTAATACAACAAGTCTGACCAGATAATATATAAAAAAATGCGCCATCAATTGCAATATTAAACAGTAGTTTTTTATACATTTTACAGAGTAGCGTTTGACTAAAGTCGCAACGCGGTCGAAGGTGACGCCAAGTTACACCTGAAAGGAAACTGGCAATCAAGTGAGCCTGCCGGAACACACCAATAGTTATTTTAATTCCATTTACAGTTATTGTGGAGTTATGTACTGGTTCACTTCACTATATAATACAAAATACTTGTTTTATTACTGCTGGTTTGGAAACAAAAAAAAATAGTCCACAGCTTTGTTTCGCGTGTAGAATAACAGATGGCGCTATACACAATCTCAGTTAGGTACCTTTCGACGTGCAGTATTTTTACCAGGTATTATAGCGACGGTCTAAAATGTATTAAGTCAAGATTGGTATTTTTAATTTACCTACTTGAAATGTACATAAAATCATGTCCGAAATTATTGAAAGAAAGGAATAAGTATAGAGTACGATTACATATTGTGCGATGGGTTGATATAGCTAAACGTATAGAAAGATCAGCACCATTTTAACATATTGTTCACAGTATAACTGATATGCACTACAATTTGAGAACCATAACAAACATAGACTGTTCCCATAAACGATCAATATTTAAAAAAAATGTCAAATGTTTTATTACGTTCAAACTAGATATGCCGCAGTTAATCGGTATAGTTGAGTTTCGATATTATTCGTCATAATTATGTTCATTATTCACCGAATATTGAATTTTATCGATTATTATTTGCAATAACAACCTTTCGCGGCATCTCTTGTCGGCACTACCATTGTTAGAGTTAGAAATCTAAACATTTGAAAATAATTATGGTGAAAACGAATGTATGCCAAATGCTGTAAATTTATTATATGTATTTTTCACATAGAGTTAATTTAGAAAATCTCTGTCTAAATTTTTAGTGTTTACTTTGAGTTTTATGACAAATTTCATTCTGTATAATTCCGGTGTTAATATAGTCTTTGTTTCAAGACATTATGGCACTAATAAAGAAGTCTAGAATAGATATGCCCTAGATATAGTAGCCTAGATGATATATAATATACAAATATACATATACTAGAAGCTAATAGCTATACATATTATACAAACAACATTGTAAGGTTTTTTTTTCATAGTTAAACTATTGTGTGTAACATAAAAATAAGGTTATATGTATACCTACTGTTTAAATTGCTCATATTATAACAAATAAAAAATAATTTCAAATTATCAACACATTTCTGAAACATGTCACAATCATTCTTTCTCAAAGAACACGAGTATATTTCATTATGTAATCAACAAAAAAAAAAATTAAATTATGCTTAAAAAACTAAAAAAAAGGGCTGAAAAATAAATACTTATCGAGAATAACATAATTTCACCTCACTCGTATGGAAAAAAAAAAGATGTACAGTCGCGGTCAGAATTTTATTTATCAGTTTACAAGTGCAATTGATAATATATCAAATGCTATTTGAATAACAGGGGTTGACTAACGGGTGCTGCTTGTGGGGTCTGGTCTGCTTTGGTTGTGATCCCGCAACTCAATAATATTCATGTTCCTATATCCCAATGTGTACAACCAAACAAGAGAAATCTTATTAGTAAAGCTAATTAAAAAATATCGGACCATTAGATGACAAAAAAAGCTTGGGATTTTAGTGAACTTGCTCCAATTCAATCAATTAGTAATAAGAATAAAATTGTCAATGTGATCGCGCCAAATAAATTACCTGCCGGGCGTTTCTTGCCTGTTCTTTTGCCGGCGTAAGGAGGTTGGAACAGGCGTAGCTAGTTTTAAGTTTGACGTTTTAAAGTGATCACAATGTATCCTATTGAATAAATAAAAATTGACTTTTTTTTTTGATATTAGCGAGCCTGGAAATAATTAAGTGCAGGAATCTTTTATCGGTATATTATTGAAGAATACTCCTCCAAAATAGACAAAAAAATCTCTTGAATGTGTGAAATGTATAAAGAAATTAAAGAGAAAAAAAAAAAAAAAATTATTTGTTTTCGGACTGAGGGCAAGATGCCAATGAAATTTGATTTCAGGTTGAGTTAGGTAATTGTAATGAAGTTTTGTCAATTTTAGATGCATTGTTATTAGGGCGGTATACACTTCTTTACGCGACTGTACTCTAAGAAAAACTAATAGAATATTTTCGAAATATTGTATTTGAGCGAAAATTGTAGCAATTTTCATTTGATACCTAAAATATTTAAGGTTACCGGACCCTTTAACTTTCAGGCAGAGAATGGATGTTTTCATCAATAATTAAAAACCTATTTGATCGCAAATTTCAAATAAAATATGTATAATTATTATAGCTCAATCCGGTGCTTAGAAACTGCTTGTAAAAAAAGGTGAAATATATTCAAGGCCGTAACTTTACTTGGCGTAGAGGTATCTTTTTCGTAAAGCGCAGGTAGAAAAGAGCAATTAGTTATTGGTACAAGAATCGCAAAAACAACTAAAGTACCGCCACTAGGCCATAAACCATCCTGGGTAGGCTTTTACCATACAAAAGGTCATGAGGATTTGACAATAATTAATTTTCATCCGATATTCTAACCTTCCACAGGACAAAAACCAAAAACTGGCCGAAAACCCTGGCGTTAAAAAACCGTGGCAATAAAAAAGTCATCTGTCAAAAAAGGGCGCGAAATACAAACCTCACCAGTGACCACAGATAACGAACGTTACAAGATGGTGCACTTCTTCTTCTTGCCGCTTCTGTACTCGGCCTTGTCGTTGAGACGCTCCACCGCTTGGAATCGGCGCACAAGTCTCACGAGCTCGTGGAAGGCCTGGTCCACGTTCATGCGCGCTTTGGCGCTGCACTCGATGTAGGGGACCTTCAGCTGGCGGGCGAGGGCCTGGGCTTCGTCTAGTGACACCTATAATCATTATTAGTGTTTTATCCTCATGCCAAATTACACAGATTTTTTTATCATAGAAAAGCCTTCTTAGAATAACGCTGTTTAAATTTTCCCTTTTCTCCGAGTAGCTCTTCAGATTTTTTGGCTTTACGCAGGTTCGTGTCACATTTTCCATACTTGAACCACCAGTGGGGCGGCTTGATAGGGCAAAGTGGCCTCTAATTAATACAATACAATTTTTTCCTATGCTATTTGAAAAACTACCAGAACTCCCCCCCCCCCCCCCTCCCTTTGATCCACCAGAAGATAATTGGTGCTACCGGGACGATGCCGGGACGAGTAAATTGATATTATAATAACAATGGTGTTCATTCTGTTATGCATATTCTCAAACTAAAATACGAAATATAAATATTTTGTACTTTCATAACTAGTCATAAAACCAACCTAACCTAGCCATAGAACTTAAAACCTATAATTATTTGTACAAACCAGCACTATACTAAGTTATGGAACGGTTTGTAGCAATTTGGAGCATATTACAATCGTTCATAATCATACTAGCTGTTCCCCGCGGTTTCACCCGCGTGGGCTACAGCTTTATGCATGCAAAGTCTCAGCCCGATCGGGTTTGACGACCGATGTGGCGCAATGGGATAGATAGCCGACTGTGAAGCGTGAGGTCGCGGGTTCGATTCCCGCTACAGAACAAATATTTGTGCATTGAAAAAAAAAGCGCAAGTATTTGTTCTGTGTCTGGGTGTTGTGGATCCCCGATCCTCGTAGTTTCTGATACCCTAGATACAGGGAAACCTAGTTAGGGGTCAGAGCCTATGTATGTGATTGTGCGGGCATTATTATTATTATTTATTATTATGTTTAAAATTGACAGTTTCATCCCCTATTTTATCCCCTTGGGGGTTGAATTAATCAAAATCCTTTCTTAGCGGATGCCTACGTCATAACATCTACCTGCATACCAAACAGCTCGATCGTCCAGTGGTTTGCGCTGTGATAGATCACTATGTCAGTCAGTCACCTTTGAGTTATATATAGATAGATATAGATACTGTCTTTTATCACATACAAATGATTTTCTATATATATTATATAGTCACGAAAACTGTAATATTGCAGAGAGCACACAACCAGGTTGACAAGTCCAGACTAACTCGTTTTTTTCTCCTACCCTCACATGTACTCATAAGTACATGACACTATACTTACAACTCTCTGCGTGTCCAAATCCGCCTTGTTCCCCACGATGAGCATCGGGAACTCCTCCCTGTCCTTGACCCTGAGGATCTGCTTGTGGAACTTGTAGAGCTCGTCGAAGCTAGCGTGGTCTGCCACCGAGAACACCAGCAGGAAACCCTCGCCGGACCGCATGTACTGCTCCCGCATCGCGCTGAACTCCTCCTGGCCCGCCGTGTCCAGTACTGCGGATGTTGACAAACAGAAATTAGAAAACGGCTTCAACGGAAGACTTGTACTGATCAAACGACCAGCTCGACGCTGAGTTGAGGCCAGTTTGCAACAATACATCTTTTGTAGTTACTATGTAATCCATTTTTTAAAGTATTTTTGTATATTTTGTTGCAACTGGAATAGACTACCAAGACGTTGTGTCAGCTCCTTCAGTGAATTCCTTTAAAAACAGACTGGACAAGTGGTTGCGAACGAACAATGCTTCCTTGCTACAGAATTGACTTTTCTCATTGCTATAATTCAACACAGCATGATATAGGCACATCAGCCTCAGGCTGCTCGCCTGTTACCAAAATGAAAATAAAAATAAATAAAAGAAATAAATGAATCAAAAATTAATTCTTGTTACTTTTTAACACCCAAACAGCTGGACATTTCTTGATGAAATTCAGTATGCAGATAGTTTGAACCCTAAGATACTTTTTAGTGCGATAATTGCTTGTCGAAATGTCCTAAAGTCCTACCCCCTTTCATACGCCAACAAACCCTCAGTGGAACGGTAGATTTTCAATGGTTGTAATAAAACAAATGTGACCTAGTTCCGAGATCTAACCCAATCAACAAGTTGTTCTAGTAGGTACAAAAACTAACTAACTGAGATGGCGAAACGACCCAAAGTGAGTCTTGGCCTCGATAACAAAAGACGCCACTTCGGTCTGTCACTTTCAATTCAATTCAAAGTTTTTATTTCGGACAACAAAAATCCATGGGTTAGTATTAATGCTAAAAACTTAAACTATGTTAGTACACTACAGCTAAAATTACAAAAAATACATACAAACTTAAAAAACAAACACATTAAACTAAGATTGAGGATCGGTGTCACAGCGCAATTTTGGTCTGTGTGAAACATTTTGGGTACAGTACAGTCTGAGGATGGAGTATGGCGCAAGAGGAAAAACTGAGAAATGGAAGTACTGGTGGCCGAGCTGAATGTCTAGTAGGTACAATAGTCAATTTTTATTTATTCAATAGGATACATTGTGATCACTTTAAAACGTCAAACTTAAAACTAGCTATGCCTGTTCCAACCTCCTTACACCGGCAAAAGAACAGGCAAGAAACGCCCGGCAGGTAATATTTTTGGCGCGATCACATTGACAATTTTATTCTTATTACTAATTGATTGAATTGGAGCAAGTTCACTAAAATCCCAAGCTTTTTTTTGTCATCTAATGGTCCGATATTTTTTAATTAGCTTTACTAATAAGATTTCTCTTGTTTGGTTGTACACATTGGGATATGGGAACAGTAAACATTATTCTAGGGTAGACATACCTTTATCAAAGGCTTATTATTTCCTTGTTGTTTCAGGGTTATCGAGACAACAACCTACATGGCATGTGCAACATTCCACACCTACAAGCATACTTAGCATGCCCTGTTAGGGTTACCAAACACACTTTACGGTAAAGTAACTTTTTTTTTTTTTTTATTACTATTTACAGGGTAGCATTTGACCACAAGTCACCAGGGCCCGTAGCCAAGATGCATTCTGCAATCGTTGACGCTAGTAGAAAACAAGAAAAAAGTATTGGTTTGACATATTTCAACGCTAAGTCACGTGGTCAGAAATATGTCAAACCAATACTTTTTCTTGTTTTCTATTATCATCAACGATTGTAGAATGCATCTTGGCTAGAGGCGCTGATGTTAAGTGACGATGTGGTGGAAGATGGCGCCACGCTACACCTGGACCGGGAACTGGCTCTCAAGTGAGGCTGCCGGAACACACCGATAGGTGCACGGCGACAGATAATTAAATTATGTTACCTGCATACTTTATCACCCCAAAACCCTCTGCATACAAAATTTCATGAAAATCATTGGAGTTGTTTCCGAGATTCAGATTATCCTACTAACATTATAAATGCAAAAGTGTGTGTGTATGTGAATGTTTGTTACCACGTATCACCGTAACTACTCAGCCGATTTTGATGAAATTTGGAATAGAGATAGCTTATATCCTGGATTAACACATAGGCTTTTTATACCGAAAAAGAGTTCCTGCGGGATAACGAGAAGATGCGCAACTAGTATATTTAAAAGAATTGCTTTTTAAAAGGTATTAGATTAAAATATGACATGATAACTTATATTGAGTGTACTAACAGTCAAAATATATGTTATCAACCAGCTCTGGCTTTAGATGGCCAGACAGAGATTTTAAGAAACTGGGGTTAACTCAAAACTGTTTAAAACCCGTTTAATATAACAGCCAGATATTAAATGTCGAAAGCCTCCATTTCTTTCACACATTACATGAACTCCAATCAAACCATTTTTTTTTTACTAATTACAGGGTAGCTTTTGACCACAAGTCACCTGATGTTAAGTGACGATGTGGTCGAAGATGGCGCCACGCTACACCTGGACTGAGAACTGTTTAGCCAGTTTCTGCTGATAAAGCAACCAGTTGTCTTATTTTTCACCGACTTGTTACAATAATTATTGTAAAATTTTACTGAAAATTCTACTTTAACAAAATGTCTTAAAATAGGCCCTATAATGTAGCTTCCTAATAGTGAAACAATTTTCTTAATCATTTCTGTAGTTGCAAGGATTACCTGTTTATTATATTTACATAGAATATTGTTCACAAAAAAGAGGCCAAGACTCACTTTAGGTTGTTGCGCCATCTCAGTTAGTTAAGTTAGTTATTCACAAGAAAGTTGGCAACCCTAAGTACTATGTACAGTGTGTGCCCAAAACAAACAACTTACTGTCTAATTTCGCCGGAATATCATCTATGACACATTGCTTGGTGTAGCTGTCCTCGATAGTAGGGTCATAGTCCGTCACGAAGTAGCTCTGGAACAGAATAACAACGTTTCAGCCCCAGATGCGTGTGACACAGTGGGCGTCTGCCTTCCATAGGCCTTGACACTCGACTTGCAAACTATTTTTATAAATGAACACATCACAGTAACAAGTTAATTTAAACCTAGTTTTGACGATATATATGGAGAAACAACATAAAGAAAGAAGGCTCGAGGACAGTTTCTGTAAATAATAGGCATGTTGTCCAAATATAAGGATAAATACCTGAATAAACTGAATAGTGATAGCACTTTTTCCTACGCCGCCTCCGCCAACCACTACTAATTTATATGTCTGTGCCTGGCTCGGCCTATCACCTGGGCGCGACATTATCGTTGCCTCACAGTTTAATAATACCGCTTATTTAACCCAAAAAGTACAATTCAATCAGCAGCAATTAATTTTAACAGTCTATCTTTATGATTTCATTTCAGCTGATGACTGATTTGTCATTTGACTGACTGACTGAAGGACCGGACACGGATGACGGGCGACAAGTGGCAGTGCTGCCTATGCCAATACCTATTAACTGCTGAAAAAGAACGTAAAAAGTTTTTTGAAAGGTGAAAACTTGGTAAAAAGTTGAAAAAATCTATTGTTGTGAGAGCAGAGAGTAACATTTTAAGAACGAATACCTACTTTGCACTGCACCATGGATAAAGAATCACGTTCTCAGAGATGAAATTTAAGTTTTTTATCTACCTCGCTTCGGGTGCTTACTTACTCCACTCCATGTGTATTAAACGCTATCTATTGAACAGTTTTGAACTACTTTATTTTATATTCCTTTCAGAAACCTTCCGATGATTTTGCTTTGAATGGGTCGCGGTGGTTAATTACTGGCAACACAACACAAGCCATCAAAATCACTGTGTGTCAGTGTCAGCTATTCAGCTGTTGTCAATGTCAATGTCATCAGTTGAATTTGGTAAAGTCTGGTGAACTTAAAACCCGGCCGGAGCCGTTTCAAAATATTTAATTCTAAAGTTGTAAAGCGGTGAAACCCCGAGTAAACTCACTAGAAATGTTTTCCACAAGTTCTCAAAGAAAATTCTGGACGTTTAGTGATGAGAGTGAGCTCGCCCGACTCCGAGAGAAGCACAACTTAGCTTTTATTACGAGGCACGGAGCACATATCGATGATCATCAACGCTACAACTTCTTCCTCTCGCCAGACGAAGAGAGATTACTCTTAAAACAGTACGAGCTTCACTTAAAAGAGTTTTGTAAAAGATTCAGCCCGCCAATGCCGAAAGGAGTTGTCGGTACAGCCTTCCATTACTTCAAACGGTTCTACCTTTACAACTCGTCAATGGACTACCATCCGAAGGAAATTCTGGCCACCTGTGTGTATTTAGCGTGCAAAGTTGAAGAGTTCAACGTCTCCATCGGGCAGTTTGTGGCTAATATCAAAGGAGATCGCGACAAAGCGTCGGACATCATTCTAAACAATGAGTTATTGTTAATGCAGCAGTTGAACTACCACTTAACGATTCACAACCCATTCCGACCGGTTGAGGGCTTCTTAATTGACATAAAGACTCGATGCTCACTCGCCAACCCAGAGCGCCTCCGAATGGGCATTGACGAGTTCTTAGAAAAAGTGTTTTTGACTGACGCATGTCTGTTGTACGCTCCGTCACAAATAGCTTTAGCTGCCGTGCTGCATGCAGCTAGCAAAGAGCAGGAGAACTTAGATAGCTACGTTACCGATATGTTATTCCGAGACGCTGGTCCGGATAAACTGGCAATTTTGATTGAAGCAGTTAGAAAGATTCGTTCGTTGGTTAAAATAGTTGAGAGTCCTGCTCGGGAGAAAGTACGGGTTATTGAGAAGAAGTTGGACCGGTGTCGTAACCAAGAGAATAATCCTGACAGCGAGATTTACAAGCGACGTATGCGAGAGGCCCTTGACGAAGATGATATGCCTCCAGGTGCCAGCCGGATGTCTTTAGACACCAGCGGAGTTTCCCAAGTGCTGTCACCTTCTGCATCGTAGATATTTTTATGACTAATATTGTGATAAATGTAAGATTAATAATATGCATGTCCTGTTTCATAACCTAATTGTAATGTTTAATGACAGTGGCAGATTAAAAAAGTATATATAATATTAATATGTATGTATAGTTTTGAATAAATGACAATTGATATGATTTTATTTTTAATCAGAATTTTTTATTTTTGTATATAAAGAAAAAATCAAATAGTTTTGCAGTATTTTCTAATAAAACATGCTTCTTATGGAGGATACACAACACCACGACATGAAAGTTAAACTTGCGTTTTTTTCTAATGTAGGTACGTTTTTTGTCACGTAGCGGAAATCGAACCCGTGACCTCACATTTCACAGTTGACTGTTCTCCCACATCACCACGTCTGTCATCAAATGATACTAAATTAAGATTTTTTACACCCTTGACAATCATATAGCTAGTCACCTTTTAAACAAAAAAAAAACTGAATCAAATTCGATTCATCCATATAAGAGGTACAATTCCACAGACATACATACGACAAACTTAGAAGAGCCTATTTTTAATTACCAATGAGGGGTGCTCTTTGGTAATTAAAAATAGGCTGTTAATAACTTCTTTTTTACTAACTGGGTAGTGTTTGACCACAAGTCACCTGATGTTAAGTGACGATGTGGTCGAAGATGGCGCTACGCTACACCTGCTGGAACTGGCTCTTAAGTGATGCTGCCAGAACACCGATAGGTGCTTCTTGGGGACAGATTCTTAAGTTGATGACTAAACTGGAGCCCCTGTTAATTGAATTTAATACCCCCTGTTCTATTAAGTTTTTTAAAAACACGCAGGCTGTAGTTTACAGCGAACATAAATAAACAAAAAAAAAATTCAAATCGGTAACCCGTTTTTGAGTTTAACGAGATTAACAACAGTACATGCGTAGCTAGTTTTAAGTTGACGTTAGTGAACACAATGTATCCTATTGAATAAAAAAATTGAATTTTAAATTTTTGAATTTACTTAATTGATTTATAAGTAAGAAGAAAAATAATAATATGTCTAGCATAATTATAGCGTGGCACTATTATATAATTATGTTCTGTGGCTATAGGTAGCACCTTTAAACCATTTACTTGCAACGAGGATAATAAAAAAAGAGAACACATGACAATTCAAAATAATAATTTTATTCAAAGCTCAAACCGTTAAACAATTTTCCAACGCTCATAATTGATTTCATTTTCTGGCACAAACAAGTAAGTAAAAACAAAAGTTCACTAATTAATTTGGTCGTCGTCTTTGAGTTGTGAAACTTGACTGTTTTCGGTTCGTCTTCAAGGTTTTTGACAAAACAGCAGTTTTTCGGCTTCATTCTGAAAGTAATCAGCAAATTTTCCATATTATTACGTGGCGGATTTACACATTTGCCTCCAGTAGGCTAAGTATTCCAATTTTGCCGCCCCTACCAACCTCTATAACCTCTACGGCCTCTGCCTTTCCTTTTTAAATGTGTCATTTTTTTATGCATCAGACAAAAATTGAAGAAAATTCAAGTGATGAACAATGTTTAATTGTTTGTGTGCAATAATAATATTTAAATACATATATACGACTCTTTTAATATCATTAAAACATTTTTTTAAATTGACACTAAATTTGCCGCCCCTAAAATCTGTCGCCAAAGGCTCCAGCCTACTCAGCCTGCTGCTAAATCCACTACTGGTTAGTTACATAAAAAAGTCGTGTCACTGTCCGCTACTGGGAGACAAAAATAATCATCATCATCATCATTAGCCGGAAGAAGTTCACTGCTGAACATAGCCCTTGAACGCCACCATGAACGGCTATTAGCCATTTGCATCCATTGGCTCCCTGCGACTCTTACAATGTCGTCGGTCCAACTAGTGGGGGGCCTACCTACAGAGCGTCTTCCGGTTCGTGGTCGCCACTCGAGAACCTTTCTCCCCCATATTCTGTTATCGGTACGTCGAGCGATGTGGCCTGTCCATTGCCACTTCAACTTGGAAATTTTGAGAGCTATGTCGGGAGACAAAGAGAATGCATTTTTTTAATTGTGACACTGACCAAAAGGACGGAAAAAGGTTCCTGCGGGAAAGAAGAAGAAGACGGGAAGACGCGGGTGAAACCGCGGGGCGCAACTGTACCTGTATAAGCTTGTAAACAGCAGCGATGGCCTCGTCATTGCGACAGTTGACGGTGCCTGCGACGGCGGCTCGCTTGCCGCCCCAGCTGGAGGTGAAGGTGAGCTGCGCGGAGCTGATGAGCACCAGGCACGCCAGGAGACAGAACAGAGTCTTGTGCATCTTGGAGCTGAGGGTCCTGCGGGAGGAAGTGAAGTGGTTACTTTGAAACGCCCTTTTAGGGATCCTATTGCTAAAACTCCGCTGTCTGTCTATCACCACGCTGTATCTCATGAACCGTGATATTTAGGCAGTTGAAATTTTCACAGATGATGCATTTCTGTTGCCGCTCTAACAAAAAATACTAAAAACCAGAATAAAAAAAATATTTAAGGGGGCTCCCATACAACGAATGTGATTTTTTTTGCTTGTTTTTTTAAATGCGTAATTAGAATACTGGTTGCTAAACTTATTTGTTGATTGTTTTTAAAACAATTTTATTAGCATGACTTGTAACTAACTAACAATGTAATTATAGCTGTTTCCTGTGGTTCCACCCGAGTGGACTACAGGCTATCGAGATAAAAGTAATCCTATGACCTTCCCCAGATTCAAACAAATTTTAACAAGATTTGTTTTGCGTTTTATGCATGAGAAGGTATAAGGTATACCTACATAAAGACAGATATACTTTCTTTCGCATATGCTTTCACATTTTCAATATATTATTTTATACTTAAGCTATATACTTACTTTGTTTGGTCCTGAGCGAGGAACGCAGTGGAAGGTTATCCGTCGAAGGAAGTTGGATATGTGATGATGGGTTAATGGATACCAGCTCTTTTATACTGGGTTCTGTAGGTATCGCTTGTTGGTATTGGCGAAGCCGTTGAAATTTCCCCATTAGCTGTATAGACGTCAGTGGCAGCAATCTTAACATATTACAGTCTATCTGTTTCTTTGTTACTTTTCACGCCTAAATAGCTGAAGTGATCTGGATGAAATTCGGTAAGTATGGGGTATGGATATAGTTTGAACCCTTGGGAACGATACGTTAAAATGTAGTTAACGCGGTGATTCCGCGGGGAACAGCTAGTATAACAAGTTAACAACTAATCGTCGAGCTAAGAATATGAAGATAATACGCGCACCATCTAAATCAAACACTGCGCACCACTTCCTGGCTTCTAGAGTGGTGCACAACTGGAATAGACTACCAGAAGATGTTGTGTCGGTCAGAATTGATTAACTAGGTAAAGCAAAGTTCTTAGTGACCACTAGTGGTATCTATAACTGAGCGTTACTGTGCTTCGGAAGTCCCGGTTGTTCCCTTAGGATCGCAGTCGTTAGACTATGTCGGAGGCCGTCGGGTGGTCCGGCATATCCTCCAACCCGCACTTGACCCGCGTGTTGGATTATAGCTCATACTCTCTCTCGCTAAAAGATTCCTTGGCTGAGTCTGTTTTTCCCGATTGCTCCAATTTGGAGATCTTCAAGGCAAGAGTAAACAGGTACCATCTGGATGTGCGAGCTACACCGTCGTATCATCGCTTGACAATAGGCGGGATGGCGGTCAAACGCATTCCTTAGCAATAAAAGAAAGAGGAAAAAAGAAGGGAATGTAATAGGGTGACGATGATCATGATTACCCTATTATTGCTGCTATGTATAACGGGGGTGAGCCTACTGACACCTGGGTTTAATTTAAATACCCAGGTAGGTAGTTTCTTTGTGATGGTAAGCGGTCACCGTAGGTACAGCTTTGACAGTTGCGTGGTTCGATTTGAACCCACAGACCCCGTACATCGGCTACTCATCCACAAAGTCACTCTAGTCGTAAGCCAAAAAACAGTTCAGTAATGAAATCAAATTAATGAATACCAAATTAAGTCATCATGGACAAACAACAAAAGTTCCATTATTTTCGTAGTGGGCAGTTTTTCATTAGCATCTGTTCTTGGGCTTCACTTGATTGTATTGCTGAAACCCTGAAAGGTTCACTTTTCAGTTAGAATTAGCTATAAAAGAGCAGTTGTCCTCCCTGGTCATTCATTCTCAGTCTGCAGATCTGCGAAAAGGTTCCTTTATCATCAAAGTATTTCGTAATAGCCGTTCTTAAATATTTTCTATTGATCTCCAAGCGCTTGCTGAACAGAATCAGGTAAGTTCATTTCCTTCATGTTTGCTTTTATTTTTAAATCAAATTCTTTGGTTTGATAACTTTTTGTGGCAAAAAAGCCTAGAAATTTAGCTAAACTATTACAGACTAATAGCTGGGCCCCGCGTCTACCAGTTGTCCCGCAGGAACCCTTTTCCGGGATAAAAAAAGTGGCCTATGTGTTAATTCTGGGTATAAGCTATCTCCATTCCAAATTCCATTCAGATCCGTTCAGTAGTTTTTGCGTGAAAGAGTAACAAACATCCATCCATCCATCCATACTCACAAACTTTCACGTTTATAATATTAAGTAAGATCTCCCTCTGCCTGCAGTAACCATGTGTCGCTTGCTGTACGTGGTGCTCCTCCTGGCCGCCATCCTGGTTGCCACCGAAGGCCAGCTCACTTTCAGCACCGACTGGGGCAACGGGAAGCGCTCCGTGAGGTCTGAAGGAGACGGCTGCGTCAGTGAGGAGAGCATCTTCAAAATATACAAATTGGTCCAGGTATGTTTTTGACGACAAACCGGAAGACGTAGATAGGCCTCCCACTAGGTGAACCGACGCGACGGGGAGCCGATGGATGCAAATGGCTAGTAGATGACAGATAACTAGAAGTTTGTGATCAAACGCTACTTCTTACTAGGTACATAATATTATAAATTTGTAAGTGTGTGTGTGTGTGTGTGTGTGTGTGTGTGTATATATGTGTGTGTGTGTGTGAATGTTTGTTACCACGTATCACCGTAACTACAAAACCAATTTTGATGAAACAAAATTAAGCAAATGTCTTAACGATCTATATTATTCACTAGTTGCGCCTCGCGGTTTCACCCGCGTCTTCCCGTAACCCTTTTCCGGGGTGAAAAGTAATCAAGGGTATAAGCTATCTCCGTTCTAAATTTCATCAAAATATGTTTAGTAGTTACGGTGATACATGCTAACAAACATTCACACACAAACTTTCGCATTTAGAATATTAGAAGGATAATCGCCTTTCTTATTATACCTTATGTAAATATATTTCTTTGTTACAGAGGGAAGCAGAGAAGTTCCTGGCATGCCAAACAGAAGGGAAAAATTAATGCCATAATTTGCATAACAACACCTTCACATTGTTATGATAGCGGATTATTTTGAGAAAACCAAGAATAATTAAATATCAGACCATATCATATTTTTCTAATGGATTGGTTAAAATATTGTATCTGTTTGCCTAAAACGAATCGCTTAATTATTATATGTACCTAGGATATAAATATATCGGCATCATCATTTTTTTAGGTTTCTAACAAGCTTGTCGTTTATTTTTGATAAATGTAGAAAAAACAATAAATCCATAGAAATTATTAACTAATCAGTTCCTATTCATAATCCTATTCACTTTTAGTGCATTTTTTTTTTATTTCACTTGAATCTTACCACTTGAATCTTTTATCTTATCTTATCTTTTTCTTTCTTTTCTATCATCTTAGATATTTGTTTACAAATAATAGTGAGGTACTTATTTATCATATTTTATCACTACTGTAATATTAATAACTGGACGAAAAAAGTTAACGAATTTATATTAGGTACAACACTATTATGTAACGGAAAATTTTGCTTTTATTTTAAATGTAGTAAAAATATAATATGTATTTATGTTATTGCACCAATTGAAAAAAATATTTAATGCCTATGTCACATAAAATCCAGCAGTTATTGTAAAAATATTTATGCTACGTAATATTTAAAAATGTATACTTCGTCTATCTGCAGGTGACAATTATGTATGGAATAATGATTAATAAAACACATTTACACATGGGTATACGTTTATTAAAATCCTTTTAGACACATAGATATCAATATACTTCCATAAATCCTGTAATGTTAAGTCACAACATTTATCTACAGAAATAAAACGTTTAAAAAGATTGTCATCCTTTAATCTTTAAAAAGAGCTTAACTTCATTTACCATCGTATCTCCCAAAACTGTATCGTATTTCGATATGTAAACGATGTTAATTTACAATATTGATTTCAAATTAAAAAGATGCCTTCATAAAACATTAACGTGTTAAAATTTAAATGTAACATCAAACGTCAATTTCACAGCCCAAAAATACCTAAAGACATCTATAAATACTGATTTGGAAGTTAATTATCAGCTCATTCAAACCATTCATATATTTTTAAAACAAAATAGACGTTTACTGAAAATGAAGGACGGAGATAGCCAAATGAGCAAGAATCGTCATTAAACAAAACCGTTGTTGAAAAAGCATCTGTAAAACGCAGTATCAGAGGACATTGCATCGGTATCGTATCTGACAACGAACACAGCTTTAGGGCGGCTTGCACAACAATCCTTAAACGTATTTAAGAACCCCTTAATTGCATTTAGGCAACTAAACACGTTTAGCATCTTGCACAACAAAAAATTAGCTCCTAAACGTGTTTAGCAAGCTGTCAAAATTAAACACCCCGGAATGGCTATTTAAGAAAGTTAAATTTTGTTTAGCGCCATTTTGAATGACCATCTGTTTCAAAAACAATGGTTTTTAGGTCTTTGTATATTAGTTTTTATTTGCTTCGTGCGAGCCGTGTTGATTTGGATTGGTAGCAGTTTTTAAAAATTAAAATTAAAATTACCTATACAACTACAATGGATTTGTGGGATTTCTCAGACGATGACGACGAAATTATAATGTATCTAAGGCGACCCATTGCACCAAGACAACTGTTCCCGAGGTCAAGATTGTTCGAAGAACTTTCAGAGCAGAAATTTCTGCGGAGATTTCGATTATCAAAAGCCACCACAGTGATTTTGTTACAACAAATAGAGACACATCTAAAGCCCAGGATAGATAGGTAAGTAATTAAATTAATGAAGGCCTGGTACTGGTATATTCTATCTAACTAGATAGGTAACTACGAGTACCTACCTACTGATTTACCAACTAAACGTGTTGTATCTACCGTTTGTTTCAGAGTGACTGGTGTGACTACTATGAACCAACTTCTATGTACGTTGCGTTTTTATGCCACAGGTAGCCAACTAATTACATGTGGTGATATGATTGGCGTTCACGAGTCCACTGCTTGCAGAATTGTGCACCGTGTGACTCATGCTATAGCAAGTTTGGGACACATGTACATACAATTTCCATGTTCAGAAGAACAGCAAAACGAGGCAGCAACGAAATTTTATAAAATTGCTAAGTTTCCTAGAGTGCTTGGTGCCATAGATTGTACTCATATACGAATTATATCACCTGGGGGAGACAATGCTGAAATCTACAGGAATCGGAAAGGGTATTTTTCAATAAACACACAATGTGTAGCTGCAAATAACCTAACGTTCTTAGATGTTGTGGCACGATGGCATGGTTCTGCCCATGATTCAAACATCTGGGATAACTGTGCTTTAAAACGAAATTTTGTCCAGAGTAAATATCCCAACAAACATTTACTAGGAGATAGTGGATACGCTCAGAACAAATTTATGATGACACCACTACCAGATGGAAGCCCCAGCACGAGAGGAGAAATTCTCTATCAAGAATCTCACATTAAAACAAGAAATGTTGTGGAAAGAGCTTTTGGTGTTTGGAAGAGAAGATTTCCGATCTTGTCTCGAGGTATTAATATTCACCTACATAGGGTACCAGGAATAATTATAGCTACAGCTGTATTGCACAATTTGGCAATAATACAAAATGAGATTATGCCTCCTGAAGACCCAGATTTCCCATCTATACAGGAAACATCATTAATAAATAGTACAACAGTAGTTAGTCAACAACAAAGAGGTAGCCGGAATCTAGAAAGACAAATGTTAATTAATTACTTTGAATTATTATGAGAATAGTATACCTATGTGATATTAATATTGAATAAACTTTACTTATTTACTTACCTACTAGTTTTTGTACCTATGTGGTTCATGCTTATACATAGAAAAGACATACATCATCATAATAAAACAAAATTCTATTGATTGGTAACCTATAATAAGTACAACTCACAATAACATATTACAAACCTGAAAGCTATTTACTAATTTATAAACAAACAAAACTACAGAACTATATTACTACTACAATTAATTTTAAATATTCTTAGCATTTTGAATTTTTATATCCATTAACTCCAATTCTTTTTCTCTCATTTTTATTTTAAATTTATTTTCCGCAATAATGTTTTCTGTTTCAAGCTCTTGCAGTTTTTGTTTGTGCATTAACTCCTTCTCCAATAAAAGTTTCTGCATTTGCACCAACTCCAACTTCGCCTCAGAAAGCAGTTTAAAGCTTTCATTGACGGTTGCCTTCCTGCAGGTGGTCTCTGTAAATTAACAAAAATAGACTATATAAAAAAAAAATTTTTTTTTAGCCTTACTTTGTTCTGAGTAATTTTAATTTATTTCAAGTAACGAAGACTCAAACATCAATTAATTACATAGTCACATTATTTAACCTCAGCTAGCTGTTATCTTAGCCACCTTTACTCATGATTTTTATGGCAGGGTTAATAAATAACTAGCCAATTATTATCAAAATCAGCCGGTAAATAGTACCACAGAAAACTTCCAATCTATAAACAGCAAATTTGCCTAGTTGATGTAGGGACACTTCACTTGCTTGGTCAATTAGTATTAGTTGTAGTTACCATTGTGAGATAGAGCAGGTTCTTTTTTTTTGCGTAGAATTTCAAGCCTAGACTTTGATGGTGTTCTAACCACCTCTGGTTCATGGGTTCTGGGTGTGGCAACTAGCAATGCAATTGGCTCCTGGCTAGCTGTAAACAAAAATATTAATAGGAAAGGTAAATCAACATAAGTACATACTAATAATGTTGTTATGTATTATGATAACTTACTAATTGTACTTTCTATAAAAGACGATTCTATAGGTTGTCTTTGTTCAACCTCTGGCTTTGTTTGATGGTATTGGGCCATCAAATTCGCATCACTATCGTACATGGTAAACAAACCATCTATTTGTGGTTCGATCAATTTTTTTATGCCGGCTAGTTCATCTTCTTTATCTGGAAGATGAGGACCACCACCTGAAAATTGTGAGATCATTGGACATAGTTATAGATGTGGAGTATTAAAACATAAATTAAATAGATGCCGTTGAATACTGAACAAGTTTGTTTTTTAATAGTTTAATTTTTTTATATGACACTATAAGCTTGTGCTCGTGGATCTAATAATACATACTAGTGAAATAAGAAAACTTAACAGGCTAGTAAGTAAGATCTATGATATTTATTACCTGTTCCCATCGCAAACTTTTTTATTTTGTTATCTTGTTTTAAAGATTCTTTCTCAAGCAGTTTAAAACCTTGCTCACAGAGATTGGAATCATTCCACTTCGATGTAGAGGCCACTTTTTGCCAATCTTTTCCGTCTTCCTCAATTGCAATTAAAAGAGCTCCTCTTTGAGAAGGATCTGTTGAAATTTAACAAGCAAACTATTGTAAGTAATTCATAGTTATTTTTAACAAAAATTAAAAAACTCGAAGCATTATCATTGAAAATAGTTAGGTATATACCACGATACTTACCGACAAGCAACATTTTTGCCTCGGAATGTTGCTTTTTTATTTTACTTTTTACATTTCTATAGCAGCTTATTAGATTTTCAATGGTTCTTGGCTGGCCAACAGCATTTGAGTTGAAAACTTCGGTGATTTTTGCCCAAGCAATTTGCTTGTCGGCTTGTTTTACACTATCGGTCTGTTTGGACTCAATAATGTGACTGTACGGTTTCAAAGCCTCATACAGCAGCGTTTGTTCTTGTTTTGTGAAGTTTGCCGCACGCGTTCTCACTCCTTTGACATTTTCAGACATTTTTTTCGTATTATTCACTCAAATCAACACAAAACAAAACTAGAAAGCTATCAACTATCAATCAACATTCGACTGAAAACCGCGAAAACTATGCTTTGACAGTTTTGACACTGACACGCAGTAGGCAGTACTCCATTTTACGCAAATCTTTAACCCCAATGTTGATCAAATGACATGGGCTTGACCGTGCTTGACGAAAAAACACAAGGAGCGCGTGATACGGAACGTATAACGCTGTTTGACCAACGCGCTAATTACGTTTAGCTAAATGGCATCGGAAATTGCGTCGTGCAAGACAACCCTAAATTAGATTAGAATAAACTTGTTTAGCGCCTAAAACTGAATTAGCTAAATAAAATTAACAACGATTTTAAGGGCGGCTTGCATAACGTTGTGTTAAAATCGTTGTTAATTTTATTTAGCTAATTCAGTTTTAGGCGCTAAACAAGTTTATTCTAATCTAATTTAGGGTTGTCTTGCACGACGCAATTTCCGATGCCATTTAGCTAAACGTAATTAGCGCGTTGGTCAAACAGCGTTATACGTTCCGTATCACGCGCTCCTTGTGTTTTTTCGTCAAGCACGGTCAAGCCCATGTCATTTGATCAACATTGGGGTTAAAGATTTGCGTAAAATGGAGTACTGCCTACTGCGTGTCAGTGTCAAAACTGTCAAAGCATAGTTTTCGCGGTTTTCAGTCGAATGTTGATTGATAGTTGATAGCTTTCTAGTTTTGTTTTGTGTTGATTTGAGTGAATAATACGAAAAAAATGTCTGAAAATGTCAAAGGAGTGAGAACGCGTGCGGCAAACTTCACAAAACAAGAACAAACGCTGCTGTATGAGGCTTTGAAACCGTACAGTCACATTATTGAGTCCAAACAGACCGATAGTGTAAAACAAGCCGACAAGCAAATTGCTTGGGCAAAAATCACCGAAGTTTTCAACTCAAATGCTGTTGGCCAGCCAAGAACCATTGAAAATCTAATAAGCTGCTATAGAAATGTAAAAAGTAAAATAAAAAAGCAACATTCCGAGGCAAAAATGTTGCTTGTCGGTAAGTATCGTGGTATATACCTAACTATTTTCAATGATAATGCTTCGAGTTTTTTAATTTTTGTTAAAAATAACTATGAATTACTTACAATAGTTTGCTTGTTAAATTTCAACAGATCCTTCTCAAAGAGGAGCTCTTTTAATTGCAATTGAGGAAGACGGAAAAGATTGGCAAAAAGTGGCCTCTACATCGAAGTGGAATGATTCCAATCTCTGTGAGCAAGGTTTTAAACTGCTTGAGAAAGAATCTTTAAAACAAGATAACAAAATAAAAAAGTTTGCGATGGGAACAGGTAATAAATATCATAGATCTTACTTACTAGCCTGTTAAGTTTTCTTATTTCACTAGTATGTATTATTAGATCCACGAGCACAAGCTTATAGTGTCATATAAAAAAATTAAACTATTAAAAAACAAACTTGTTCAGTATTCAACGGCATCTATTTAATTTTTGTTTTAATACTCCACATCTATAACTATGTCCAATGATCTCACAATTTTCAGGTGGTGGTCCTCATCTTCCAGATAAAGAAGATGAACTAGCCGGCATAAAAAAATTGATCGAACCACAAATAGATGGTTTGTTTACCATGTACGATAGTGATGCGAATTTGATGGCCCAATACCATCAAACAAAGCCAGAGGTTGAACAAAGACAACCTATAGAATCGTCTTTTATAGAAAGTACAATTAGTAAGTTATCATAATACATAACAACATTATTAGTATGTACTTATGTTGATTTACCTTTCCTATTAATATTTTTGTTTACAGCTAGCCAGGAGCCAATTGCATTGCTAGTTGCCACACCCAGAACCCATGAACCAGAGGTGGTTAGAACACCATCAAAGTCTAGGCTTGAAATTCTACGCAAAAAAAAAGAACCTGCTCTATCTCACAATGGTAACTACAACTAATACTAATTGACCAAGCAAGTGAAGTGTCCCTACATCAACTAGGCAAATTTGCTGTTTATAGATTGGAAGTTTTCTGTGGTACTATTTACCGGCTGATTTTGATAATAATTGGCTAGTTATTTATTAACCCTGCCATAAAAATCATGAGTAAAGGTGGCTAAGATAACAGCTAGCTGAGGTTAAATAATGTGACTATGTAATTAATTGATGTTTGAGTCTTCGTTACTTGAAATAAATTAAAATTACTCAGAACAAAGTAAGGCTAAAAAAAAATTTTTTTTTTATATAGTCTATTTTTGTTAATTTACAGAGACCACCTGCAGGAAGGCAACCGTCAATGAAAGCTTTAAACTGCTTTCTGAGGCGAAGTTGGAGTTGGTGCAAATGCAGAAACTTTTATTGGAGAAGGAGTTAATGCACAAACAAAAACTGCAAGAGCTTGAAACAGAAAACATTATTGCGGAAAATAAATTTAAAATAAAAATGAGAGAAAAAGAATTGGAGTTAATGGATATAAAAATTCAAAATGCTAAGAATATTTAAAATTAATTGTAGTAGTAATATAGTTCTGTAGTTTTGTTTGTTTATAAATTAGTAAATAGCTTTCAGGTTTGTAATATGTTATTGTGAGTTGTACTTATTATAGGTTACCAATCAATAGAATTTTGTTTTATTATGATGATGTATGTCTTTTCTATGTATAAGCATGAACCACATAGGTACAAAAACTAGTAGGTAAGTAAATAAGTAAAGTTTATTCAATATTAATATCACATAGGTATACTATTCTCATAATAATTCAAAGTAATTAATTAACATTTGTCTTTCTAGATTCCGGCTACCTCTTTGTTGTTGACTAACTACTGTTGTACTATTTATTAATGATGTTTCCTGTATAGATGGGAAATCTGGGTCTTCAGGAGGCATAATCTCATTTTGTATTATTGCCAAATTGTGCAATACAGCTGTAGCTATAATTATTCCTGGTACCCTATGTAGGTGAATATTAATACCTCGAGACAAGATCGGAAATCTTCTCTTCCAAACACCAAAAGCTCTTTCCACAACATTTCTTGTTTTAATGTGAGATTCTTGATAGAGAATTTCTCCTCTCGTGCTGGGGCTTCCATCTGGTAGTGGTGTCATCATAAATTTGTTCTGAGCGTATCCACTATCTCCTAGTAAATGTTTGTTGGGATATTTACTCTGGACAAAATTTCGTTTTAAAGCACAGTTATCCCAGATGTTTGAATCATGGGCAGAACCATGCCATCGTGCCACAACATCTAAGAACGTTAGGTTATTTGCAGCTACACATTGTGTGTTTATTGAAAAATACCCTTTCCGATTCCTGTAGATTTCAGCATTGTCTCCCCCAGGTGATATAATTCGTATATGAGTACAATCTATGGCACCAAGCACTCTAGGAAACTTAGCAATTTTATAAAATTTCGTTGCTGCCTCGTTTTGCTGTTCTTCTGAACATGGAAATTGTATGTACATGTGTCCCAAACTTGCTATAGCATGAGTCACACGGTGCACAATTCTGCAAGCAGTGGACTCGTGAACGCCAATCATATCACCACATGTAATTAGTTGGCTACCTGTGGCATAAAAACGCAACGTACATAGAAGTTGGTTCATAGTAGTCACACCAGTCACTCTGAAACAAACGGTAGATACAACACGTTTAGTTGGTAAATCAGTAGGTAGGTACTCGTAGTTACCTATCTAGTTAGATAGAATATACCAGTACCAGGCCTTCATTAATTTAATTACTTACCTATCTATCCTGGGCTTTAGATGTGTCTCTATTTGTTGTAACAAAATCACTGTGGTGGCTTTTGATAATCGAAATCTCCGCAGAAATTTCTGCTCTGAAAGTTCTTCGAACAATCTTGACCTCGGGAACAGTTGTCTTGGTGCAATGGGTCGCCTTAGATACATTATAATTTCGTCGTCATCGTCTGAGAAATCCCACAAATCCATTGTAGTTGTATAGGTAATTTTAATTTTAATTTTTAAAAACTGCTACCAATCCAAATCAACACGGCTCGCACGAAGCAAATAAAAACTAATATACAAAGACCTAAAAACCATTGTTTTTGAAACAGATGGTCATTCAAAATGGCGCTAAACAAAATTTAACTTTCTTAAATAGCCATTCCGGGGTGTTTAATTTTGACAGCTTGCTAAACACGTTTAGGAGCTAATTTTTTGTTGTGCAAGATGCTAAACGTGTTTAGTTGCCTAAATGCAATTAAGGGGTTCTTAAATACGTTTAAGGATTGTTGTGCAAGCCGCCCTAACACAACGTTATGCAAGCCGCCCTTAGTGACGTAATGAACAACACAGTCACAATTAGACACAGAGAGAGCATAATACAACTGGGACAATTTTAGCTAAGCTGATATTTACATCGACACAGTGTACTTAGAGTTTAAACAAAATATTTAGGTAACGATAAGTTATACATAGAGCTGCACAGTGTACAGTGAGCGACACAGGTGTAGAAGTAGGCTCAACTATTTACACATCTACCTACATTTCACATTAAAGAAGAGTTTTTAAAGAAATTTATCATTATTACGTCTAACATCTATTAAAGTTTATGCAAATGCTTAAGAAGTCATCCAGATAAGCGAAGTACTTTAAATTCAGATCATAAATTAAAATGGTAAACAGAGGTTTTAGAAATTACAAAACTTAACAATGATACCCAGTAAAGATAATAAGCTACCAATAGTATTATTGTTGTTCACAAAGAAAACTTAGGGAGAAGTTAGTAAAGTTTAACTGATACCTGGAAGAAGCAGGCTCGTAAATCAATCTTGGTAAAATACAATGAATATTGTTACAGAAATAATAACGACTGATTCTTATCATCTAATACTTACTTTATTACTACATAAAATACTGTTTAATGTGCATAAATTCATAATTTGTCTCAAAGACCCAACAAATTATAGAACGATTCCTACAAAGTATTCTAAACTTGTAGGCCGTGTTACAATTAAAGTGTCAACCTGTAAACGCCTCTCGTTAATTACTAACAAAAGAGCGTTGAATTCTACATCTAATGGATAAAGTTTAGTACAGTTCAAGTTTAGTTTCTAATACTCTATGGAATACATTTATCATAATGTTGAACTTTATATATTCATATAGTAATTACATTCATTTCGCACATTCTTGCTTAAAAAAGCAGTACCAGTATTCTTAAATTTTGAACTTTACACTCATAGATTCATACCTTTACGTTTACAATATTATATCTTAAGATATTATAATCTTAGCTTAAAGATCCTGTAGGAGTCATCTTCGGTAAAATTATCCAAAATTGAAAAGAATAGTTATGTTTATGCATATTATTCATACGAGTATATTAGACATAGAAATTATGAATGCATTAAAATGTTTGAGCGACTACAGAAATGTTTATTAATTTGAAGTGAAATTGTCAATATAACAAATAGGTAGGTTTATTCAGTGAGTATATTATGAAGACTTGTTAAGGTAGGTATATTATATTTACATTTATGCTAGTGCACAAAGGCATTTAGACACATAATAAAACACTTTAGTATATGCATATATTTTTTCGGGAGTAAGTATTGTTTCTATTAAGATACAATGAGCTTAATTTTAAGCGCTTTTGAGCAGTATTTCGCATACGTGTATAAGTTTCCTAAACTTGTTTTTACACGTTTGCGCTTAACATTAATAAGGAATAGGTGTGATAATCTCTTAGGAAAAGTGCGCAAGGGTGCTTTAGCTGTCTCATCGTCGCCCTGCAGGTTCCTCTTTTTCGATAAGAGGATTTATAGAGATATAAATACGCAACATTCCCTGATACAAAATAGAATTTCCTTAAAATAAAATCAACACGTAGTACATTTTGGAGAAACCAATTCCATAAAGAACGTAGACATTGAGTTACAATACTGGAGAGAGTAAGGTAGTTCACAGCAATGATAGCCCACCTTCTTAACATCCTACGAACAGCGAAATAGTTTTCAGTAATACAAGAAAAGCTCATTACACTGAAATAATTGTTTTTCTTCACCCCATAAGTTTACTATCAATCTTAATCAGGAAACACCGAGCTAGAACCTTCGCCTAACACATCACCCCCAGGAGAAATAATCTCTTGCATTTCCATGTCATTGTCATCATCACTCGGAGCGTGGCACGGCCTGGCGCAGGAGCGACACCAGCGGAACCGCCGCAGAAACTGACACCAAGTCGGGCACTTACACTTTTTATTTTCATCCGTACTGCAGATGCAGGTGAAGCCGTACAAGACGGGGCACCAGTTGCAGTGGAAGAAGGCGTCGCACTGGCAGGGGTCGTCGAAGCAGATGATCTTGTATATAACGGGGCACCAGGCCCCGTCGCGCCGTCAGACTTGTGAGCGGCGGGAGGGCAGCGGCTGGTAGGTGGGGCGGAGGCAGGAGCAGTACAGCATGATGAACAGGATGTAGGGTGCGAGGACGGCGGCAGCAATGCGCGCGGGGGCGGCGCGCAGTGCGTCCGCGTCAGCAGAAAATCACTTCTCCTCGTCCTCGTCACGGAACAAGTACGTGGACCTGGAGGATTGAAGCAATGATAGATAAGGCACTATTCATAAATGACTTTTAGTGAACTTGCTCCAATTCAATCAATCCTACTAATTCTACTATCCTACTAACACAAAAATAAATGCGAAAGTTTGTGTGTGTGTGAATGTTTGATACCACGTAACACCGTAACTACTTAATCGACTTTGATGAAATTTGGAATGTATCGATAGCTTATACCCTGGATTAATACATAAGCTACTTTTTATCCGGGAAAAAGGTTCCTGCGGGATAACGGGAAGACGCGGGTGAAACCGCGGGGCACAACAGGACAGGCAATGTATCCTATTGAATAAAAAACAATTGACGTTGAGTTTGAACTGGCTCTCAAGTGGGGCTGCCGGAACACACCGATAGGTGTATGTCAACAGATTCTCAACTTGAGGATGGTAGCCTAGCCAAGTGAGCACTGGCAAATGCCCCACCACCAAGCTATGGTTTCATCAAGATGACAGTAGCGAAAAGTTAAGTTTTAACAGTAGAGTTGATAGTAGAGTAGGAAGTTAAGAACTTACCAATAAGCCAGGTTGAAAAGAGCGAAGACCAGCGGGAAGGTGATCCTGGAGATGACGTCGATCCTCTTGGAGCGGGTGGGGAACTTGGACATCCAGAGCCGGCAGCAGTTCTTGCGCGGGGGCTCCATGTGGACCTCGCACTGTCGCATCTTGGTGTCGCCGCCACCACGCACCAGGGGTTTCTGCAGTTGCAGACAAGTCAGGCCGGAAGGGAGCACAGCATCTTGGACTCTTTTAAGCTATGTGCATGAAACTTTATTTGCAGTTGGTTTTAAAATTCACATCGTCATTAAGTTTAGTAACGGGATATTTAGCCCTTTTTATAAAAAAACATGCAACTATTTCTTCATGATAAATGTAATCGTGAAATATTTTGATTTACTTAAAAAACTCTCAGTTGCTTGGATAAAGATGAAAGTGGGAACAATATCAATATATTGTATTTCATCATCATCATCATCATCCTGTATCAGTCCACTGCTGGACATAGGCCTCTCCCATGATACGTCACTGAGCCCGGTCTTTGGCTTTTCTCATCCAACCACCACCATTGTATTTGTTTAATTGTAATTAAATTTAAATATTATTGTCATAAAATTGGACAGCAAGAATAATTCTGTACATAATTTTAACTAACTAAATAAATAGGCATATTTTTTGTATCATGACCATTACTATCTATGATCAATACGATATTTTTAAAAATGCATAATTATTACAATAAACAATTAAAGTCAATCAAAATAATCCACTTTACAATATAAGTTACGAAACTAAAGCCGTCAACATCAAACTAACAAAAAAAAAACTAAGTACTTCCTATCTAAAGATACTTTTGAAACCACATCGAAACAGATGTGTCCATTAACAAATAAACGAACTGCAATATAAAAGTTTCAGCGGCCTACAGAACATTGTACGAGTTTGAATGCGATCTCACCATCGCGAAAGTGGCGTTGCTGTCCGTATCTAGGAGATCCGACGCAGCATCCATGTTAGCTGCTTCCATCTCACGGCGGGCCTTCTTCATGTTCTCCCTAAGGATACAATCATTTATCATATATCTAGCAGATATAATATTATGATGGTAAATTAAAAGAAAAGTTGCAAATAATAAAATAATACGTTTACTAGATAGTTTTGTCAAAATTAAATTTGCCGCCCAACGTGGGACTCGGGTGTACGAGGCGACTGCCAAGATTGAAATAAAAAAGTCTAAAAATTACGTCCCAGCGTAGCCAAAACGGATAAGTTACAATTTTCAAAGTTGAAATTATTGGTTTCAGAATAATTTAATTTGTAAGACAAAAGTAGACAACTTGGGAAAAAGCCATAGTGCTTTATTCAAACAAAACACAAGTGCTTAAAAAGCCAAATAAATAAATGATTATGTATAATATTATTTATATAAATGTACGAGCTTATTTACCTTGATTCCGTCTATAGCGGCGACGCCATTTTGTGCTGTAAATCCGTTCCGCCCGCACCATCGAAGTAGGTATTATCTTACCGGTTCATTCTTTTTGTTTCTCTGGACCGGTTTTGATCAAACATACCGTACGATTTTAAGTGAAGCCATGTAGGTACACCCTAGTGAAATTGAAAAAGTGACACTAATTTCTTCTTAATCAATGCAAAAACAAACAATAGGTACAAAAAACGAAAAATGCAACAGATGCTTGAGTTTTGAAATCATTGTATGTTCAAAGTGGACTTCAGCAGCTCCAACAGCTAGCCTACATAATAAAGTTAAAATAGTAAAAAGAAAGTAAGCAAGCGGAAAAGTAATTGGTAACTATCTTTTGCAAAATGACCTAATGCCGTTATATTCAAGAGTGAATCCTTTGGATAATCATATTGATGGTAGTATGATGGCAGTAAGTGTAAAAAGTATAAATGCTCTGTGGTGTTGACTTCCCGTGGCTTGTGTTGTGATGGTAGTGTGTGCATTTCCGTCATGCCACAGTGTGTAATCAAACTACAATATCGGATATAACTCTTGACACGCTGGCATTGCTGTCCCACAAGCGTTTGTTGGTCCTAAGGATTGAAATAAGGCGCATGCGTACTTACCTGTGCACGTCAGACCGTGAGGCATAGTTGACCAGAGCGAATTCCAACAATGCCCCAAACACGAAGGTTAGACAAACACCCGTCCACACATCGATGCCCTTGGTGTACGAGACAGGGGGCAGGGACGCATTGATGCTTGAAGACTGAGTGGCCATCGTCAGGAGGGTCATGACACCTGTGGATAATATAGGTGCATTCGTACCTGTGCATGTCAGATCGGGAGGCGTAGTTGACCAGAGCGAACTCCAACAGGGCTCCGAAGACGAAGGTCAGACACACCCCCGTCCAAACGTCGATGGCCTTGGTATACGAGACGGGGGGCAGAGAGGCGTTGATGCCTGATGATTGAGTGGCCATCGTGAGGAGGGTAGTTACTCCTGTGAGCATCAAATAAGAAGATAAATCAATAGAGCACTAAATGTTTATTTGTTAATCATTTTCAGAACATCAAGAATCCAATTTTTGTCTTGTACATAGACTGATTGAATTGGTTTGCTCTGTTTCCGAGAAAATTAGTAAAGCTATCAGGCGCTGCGATTGGAGGAGACATCTGGCTGCCCAGAAAAACACCCAAGGTTAGAATTAGGTTATATCTAAGTGAATAATTTATCAAAGATCCAAGATCTTTAGAGGATAAAGATTTGAGATCCTTATGGTATAAGATACTGATGGACACAGCGCACCTGATTCAGCCAGATTAATACCAAAACAAAGTAACATTTGCGCTGGGCTGGGACTCGTTTGGGGAAGCCACGCTATCTTGGTTAGTTACATTCAGACGAAAAGGGACAAGAACTTAATGGGTGGTGCTAAAAATAATTAACTGCAATTAGCTGACACCTTGCCCCCAATTCTGTCCTGTTTCGCCATGACGTGATGTTGGTACCCAATACCCGTATCTTCCAGGAAACCTCCATATTAGCAGCATCGCCATTGCCATCACATGAGGTTCTGGTCAAAGGCTTGGCTCTAAGACTAAAGAAATCACAACATCGAGATCTTAAATAAGTAAAACTCCTTACCCAGCGATACCCTGGCAGGCACAGCCCCCTGGTCCAGCCAGAAAGAGACCCAGGAGACTATGACAAGCATGCAGCATGGAATGTAGATCTGGATCAGGTAGTAACTGAACTCTCGTTTGAAGAGCAGGTCCACTTTCAGGCAACTGTATTCACCTGTACAAAGAGACAAATTGATCAGCAAGACAGGTAAGGAGCGTGCTTGAAGGCCCTGCTATCCACCGTCGAGCAAACTTTGAATTCGTATCGATCGAAATAACATTATTTTCTTACCAGTATTAGTTTTGCTGTTGCAGTAATCGGTAAGGAACTTCTCAAGTGTAAAGCGTGGTAGGTGTAAGTTTTTCACCACCTGCACTGGGTCGCCTTCCTTCCACAGAAACACGAGGTCGTCTGTCGTCCACCCATCTGCAAAACAAATTGATTTAGTTTTGAGACTGACTTGCACGATGGCTAGGTTGCAAAGGGCTTAAGAAAGAGGAAGTTTTCTTTTTGTACTAACTCCCTCTTACAACATACCGCATTCGAATCGCAAAAAACCCTCTTACCTGAATTTATAAATGGTCCAGTATTAGTTAATTTTATAATAATCTTTACATTAATAATTATGTAATCTCTGGCATTACTGGTTCGATTTTGAAAGTTATTCTACTAATAGAAAGCTACATATATGCAAAGTACTTTGCCGTTAGTTTAATTTAATGTATGAAAGAGATGTAGTGGTTCGTTGAAATGAGGCCCGCCCAAATGTGCGCAGGCCTTTATAGGTTTTCATCAGTTTCACAAATAAAACTAACAGTGTAATGTAAACTAAATTTCCCACTAGTGTGTTGCGTTTGTCTAAACATTTATTTAAAACAGCGGTAATACCTATCAAGATAGATTGATTGATATTACGTTTGTATTTTTTAGCTGCACAATGTTCTAATGGTTTATATAATTGTACGCTATTTGAAGACTTCTGTGGCGTAGTACTTTTATAATATTTTAACATAATTCCATTTAACCATCTGTTTATTTTATATTTGTCACATAATGAATAGGAACTACTTTGATACTATACGTCTCGACTCAATTACACCAAAGTTGACAATTGAACAAAGTCATTATGTGAATGAACAATTTGATTAAGAAATAATTTAATCGACGAATAAACCTTAGCCAGTCAATATTACATTTACGATCTATTATTTCAGATAAAATTTGTTGTTTTGTACAAATTTAGTTTAAAAATAGCTTCACTTAACGGGAGAGTTTTTATTTAAATCGTTGTAACCGTGTCGTTATGTTTTAACTCAATTCGAGAAGAAATAAACAATTAACCATTACATTTAAAAAACACATACTAAGTATAAGGATGTTGTTAGTCCGTTATGGCGCCTAACAATACACAAATAGAGTAGGTATAGGTACTCTAGGTACTCACAGCTGGCCATCCTCAGCGAGCACGTCTGTTTGTCAAGCGGGTACAGTTTAAGATTCATCGGGCAGGACAGAGTCAGCGAGATCCGAATGCTGTAGAGCACGTTGCCATCAGGGAAGATGCGAATGTACCTGGAGAACCAAGCTGTTCAAAAAACTACCAAAGAGAAGACTGGTCGTTTTTTAAATCAAAACCAGGTAAAATGAGCGCGTGCGCCTTACAAGGCGCCGACACCGAGTTATAATCCTCTCGGCCCCGCACCTATTGTATGGATTTACCGTCGCTGAAAAAACGGTGAAGGAAAACATCGTGAGGAAAACGGCATGTTCAAGAACCGCAACATACAAGAGCGTGCGACATCTGCCAATCCGCACTGGGCAAGCGTGGTGGATACAGCCCATACTCCCTCTCTGAGAGAAGGCCAGAGTCCTAGGTGTGGGAACGTATGAATGAATGAATGCAGATGACTACGTCCTGGTGGCACCAATCAATGAAACTCTAGAAATAACTCCTAGACTAATACATATGAGAGAGAATAGAGTATTATCATCATCAAATTATGACACTCTTAATGTTGCTACGATGCGGTTGAAGGTGGCGTCATTCCAAAATTCACTTTCAAGCTACAAACAGAGTTAGAAGGTATAATAAAAAAAAAAAAAATAACTTACACATTGGGCATGATGATGTTATGGAAATGACCTTCTTTCTCGTTCGAAAAGAAGAGGTCAGGCATCCATACCCTGTTCGCTTCCGTCAATGTCAGGTACTTGAGACGACCTAAGAATATAAAGAACAGTTTATTATTTCGTTATAGTCGTTTGTTATGATCTTACAAAATCCTGAAGAAGTGTGAAAATATTCAACATAATGTGATTAGTAATTTATAACTTAATGAATTATTAATGACTCACCTCCTAAATTGTTGAACTTTAGCCTTTCGTCTAACCATTGTTCCCTGAATGTTAGTTGGACAGAGTATTCCTGAAAATATTATAATTTCATTAAAATCACAATCATACGCTACTTTTAATCATCATTGAAATATTGTCACAAAACTCATAATTTCAAAACATCATATTAGATGCCAAATGTTATGGCTAAATTTCATGTCAATATTTCAATGCTATGTTAAATCAATGCAAAATTGAAGAGTCTAAACAATTTCACAAGATTAGTGCTTCTATTAAGCTTTTAATTATTACGTTACATCTCGTTTATTCTAAATACATGAACGCACAAGCTGACTAATCCTGTGATTATTTACTCTCATAATTAATATGTTCCTGCCACAAAGCTTACACTGTGTGAATTTACATTTATTTGTGCCAATATATTGCTAATCGTGTTTGAAAGAAGTGCCAATTGTGATTTAAGATATCGCAGCCAATTCATTTGATTGACTAGTCACTGAAAACTACTAAATCAAGAGTTTTTGTGATAACAGGTTGGTCATTGATGAAACTACTCGTTACTTACAGTCTCGTGTTGCTGCATTAAAACTCAGCTAGAGTTGTGAATTTTGGTCTATTTCTACAATTGATATCTAAAAAGCTACAAATCGTTGTTTTGTGCTGATCACGTCCAAAAGTAAGAAATTTACGAATATGAATGCGTGAGATATGATGATATGAACAGCTTACATCAATGATCTTGAGATAGTTATCATCAATGACCAAAGCAAGTAATATTTTGTGGACATATTGACACAAATTCAATTAAGTTAAAAATTATATTACGCAAGGGAAGGGTGCTGTCGAAGGATCTCTTATTAGTTAATTTGCTTTCAAAGAAAAAAGATCCCTCGATCAACAGCAAGTCAAATGAATTAACGTCACATATACAGCTTCTAAGAAATGATTTAATAAAAAACATGCCGTCAAACGTTAGCTTTTGGATTATCATTTCATTGGATAAACAAGAACAATCTTTATCATAAGTTCGCGTTCCAAATCGCCATAACAAAGAAAACTTGGTCATCTCATGGAATTCATACAAGTGGTCCATCATTATTGTAAAAACTATGCATTATTATCATCAACGTGAAACAAGACTTGCTGAATCTGAAATCTACTTTGTAAAAGATTATAAATTGTAATATCAACGACTAAGGTACAACAACACGGCCTCCAAAGTTCTGATAGCTCAATTTCGTAACTTATGTACTCACGAGTTCCCATATCTAGTTTAACTATCCTCCCCTGATAAAATAGGAATATTTTACTTTAGAAATACATTAAGGCCTTACATAAACAATCCCATCTATTCTATATACTGATAAACAAGTGAGAAACTGTGAAAAAGACGCGTTTTAACTCATCGTACCTATGATTAACTGCTAACTAATGTTATTTCTGCTTTTTAGCTATGTGTGACATGAAATATGTCACATGTTGCTCAAAATGTCTTGAACCTGTAGTTTCTTTAATTTAAAATGGCGTAACATGCAGTTTTTTATTTTCTCTTACAAAATTTACAGTTCTGCCCTACACGAACTGTGCCACACTGATCACAATTTTCATAACGATAATGTTTTCTCAGAGATGTTATCTACAAAAGGTAGGGACGTTGATGGATGCGAGTGAATCATTAATGTGGCGGCGTTGGCAGCTCGCCAGACGGGGCAAATCCCTTTGACGATGCTTACCAAACCGTCTCAGACAATCCAAAAGATAACCTTTGATCTAGAGTTCAGGCGTCACATGCATTCAAAGCGAAGCCTAATGACCAACTCACCGTCGACAGCATTCGTCGAAGGAATGCTTGTTACCTTCATGCATAACAGCCAGTTATATTAGAGCTACGGTACGTCTAGCTGTTGTATCAAGTCGGGTGTCATATTATTGCGGTAGGTACAGCCACCGATCCAAGCGCGAGGCGAGTGCGGGCGCGACGATAACCCCGTATCATTACACAACACAAATTCACATGAACAAGACAGTAATCAACAACGTTATACAAAATACACGACCAAAATAGTTTTTATAATAATATCCTTACAAGGTAAAGGATGCGAGAAATCATAACAAGAAGCATGATATAGAAATAATTGTAGAAATAAATTGAAATTAATAATGTGGTGATGTTGACACGGGTGCGGGCCGCGGTCTCCTATCGCCTATTTAGAAGCGTGATCGATATTGTACGATTCAAGATCGTTGTAGAGATACCGATTGTCGTACTGTAAGAGTTGGAAGTGCGCTCGTTAAGCCAATCGGTCGTACGACGACATAAGTACAATGTGCAGTCGGTACCGAAGCGGTTGAGTTTGCTCGTAATTTTGGTGCTTTCTACTTCTTGTGCCAATTCATCAGTGTCTGTACAGAAAAAACGCTTTGGTTATATTAATTGCTATATCATATTTGCAAACATAAAGTATATAAAATAAAATATTATAAAACAGAAATAAATGTGTTTGTTTAATTTTGAAAAAATCTCATTTATAATATGTAGGGCGTGGCACCGCACCGCGATACAATTTTACATACATTATTGGTTCAGTAAGTAACGTTTGGAGAATAAGGATCCACAGGGGGGGTAAAATAAAATAGTCTCACATAATAGTGCACATTAATACGTAAACAAAACGAACCAAGAGAAACAAATTCAATTAACACAAAATAAGACAGCAGTAGAATGTTGAGCAAAGTGCAAATACGGTTTGCCAAATAATATTTGGTTGCTGCCAGTTTTATTATAAACAAAGTCTCTTTAAATAGCAATACAAATGAATAGTTCATAGTTTCAGCACGTAAATAAACTTCAGTTTATAATAAAAAAGCCTTTTATTTGAATATTATTGTTTAAGTAGGTGACTCACCATATGGTAATCATCTATTTTGCTGATAGAACGCAGATAGAAGTTGACACGGGCTAACGTTGGCGCACTGCCTTTGTGACAGAAAACAATATTTTCAATTTTAATAACTTCCTTATCAAAATTACACATTTATATAACGATGAGAGTGGAGAGGTCGTTACGCAATTTGATGAAATGTCGAATGTTAAAAGAATAAGAAATAGTGGAACTGATTGTTGTGGCTAATAAATTGTTGGTAGAAAAGACCAACGCATCACAAAAAGCCAATGCCGCATTAGAATGAAATCCAGCATATAGACAACCTGGTAGTCTTAAAGAAAAACATAAAACAATTAGGATCTATAATCAAATATCTTAGATGATAGTTCCAAATTAATAGATAGAGTCGATCGAGATGACAAAAAAGCAAGGGCTATGCCACCACAGCCGTCAGAGAAATCATTTAAAACGCGAATCTAAAAACGATTTTGGTCGTCAACACCAAATGGGAATAAAATAATTGAAAGGAAAGAAGTATACACATAATCGGGTAATTCGCTCCACATCACTCAATCGGGAGAGAGTTGCCCATTCATTTGACTTGTTTTAACCGCGATCATTTAACTTTATGTTAGAACTGATACTGTAACAAAGACAAGAATACGGTCCGGTCTGTTCTTGCGTAGACTTACCATTGTGACGTCATCGATCTTTGATATACTTCGGACAAATATATTGACGCTCACTACCGCCGGCCCATCTAAGTACCAAGCAAAATCACGGATAAATAACGGGATCAAATGAAAGTTAACCCTAGCTTAACAAACTTAAGTGATAATTTAGGCGCCAGTGTTGGTTCACTCTGAAAATTTTGAAAAACGTTTGAGTTATGGACGACTCACCTTTGAACCTGAAAATTAGGTATTAATACAATGTGTCGAGGGATGCTCACATAATGATCACACGAAGTGGAAAAGAACAAATAGAAATTGTGACCAAAATAAAGTACAGGTACTGAACACTCAAAAGATATTGGGATAAAAAAGAAAACTGGCAAATAAATTTAAATTGACCTGTTGATGGGAATTTGTGTTAGTGTAACATAGAGCAAAAATTTGTTTACTTTAAAAAATAAAGGGAAATATTTCAGTGTAAGAAATTCAATACCTCCTAACAAAACTTCCAGAAGAAAAACACACAAAACATCAACATACATTTTTGCGAGAAGTTCAATAATAATTGAAAAATATGAACCAATTAACTCATGATCTTTACAATCTATTTGTTGTTCAATTGTTCCATTATCATGTATTTGGAATTCAATTAAGTTGTTATTAAACTTTAAAATTGTTTTAAAGAATAAATAAATTGAACTTATGTAACAACTATATCCCGTTCAAAGTCCCATTATTTTTGTTACATTTTCGTCATCATTTAAACATAAAAGAAGGCTAGAATAACAAAGTTGGCAAGTTACGAGTGCGAGCAAGAAATCTTGAATGGATCGTGACGTCGCCCGGAAATTAGCAATTTGTGCCAGAAACGAAACTACCCGTTACTGAGATATACATTTACTAAGTAGTTGAGTACAGTCATGTGAATATAGTAAATTACGTTTTCTAATTATTTTCATAGAATCGTTAATTATTATTCATAATTCATGCATTCCTTATTCTCGCATTGATCGCCATACACAGATATATCTAAATAGATCATAAAATCTAAGCGTCATTAGAGGAAATATTACAGTTATAACTCTGTTTTAGAGAGAGGAAATAAAAACCTTTTAAGTAACTAAAAGTTGAATAGATTAACTAATTGTATGGACATTATCGTGACATATAGTCGTTTGATTGACACGACAAAAGAGATCGGTGTCAAATAAATTATTGATTGTAGCGTGCTATTATATCCCCGTGTTTGTTATCTACGAATCGCGTGAGGTTAAAGTTGAATCGACTTTTTAATAACGCCGCTACATTGTTTGCAGTGTTATGCTGATTAAACATTAAAAACGTTGAATTCATGAACACTTTGGTTAACATTTTGCGCCCACAGCCTTGACAATATGAAGATTTCACATTTGTATCCATTTAAATTATTTCTTCCTTTGTTCTTAACTTGATTTAATATTCAAAGAATTTAAATGGTAGAACACAATTTTAATAATCTTTTTTTATAAAAATAAGAATGTACTTGAATATAAAAAGTAAGTTAACGATTAATTTAGTCCAATATCTGGATGAACTCTTCTGAAACAAATTCAGTAATTCAATAAAAAAAATATGCACTTATTCACCAAAAATCCCTTGTACCTATTGAAAATGAGAGGTAGAATTTAATACAATACGAGATTGTGTCCAAAAATATCACGAGTCTTTAAACAAAGGCTTGTTTACTATCGCTATGCCCGCACTCTTGCGGATTAAACATTACAAACAATTACAAAACATCTGTTACGTTACATCACGTTATTATTTCTGAAAATACACGCACATTACATTTAAACTCTCTGTAGAAGTACCGGTTTCACAAGCAGGAACATTAAAAAAGCTTAGGAAAGGGTACAACATAAAATGTAGAATTTCAAAGAAAACAAGATTTAACAGAAATGTTCATGAAACTGTTAACACAACACCATTTATAGATTTTTTTTTGACAATCAATTAATTTCATAATTTTCTGTCATTGCAATTGAACAGTTCTGCTAAATATTGTTCACATTTCTCTTTTGCAAATCCAGTGACTACACCTCAGGCCAACAACATAAAACAAACAGAACACAACAGAACAAATTTGCCGAAATATTAGCTGGAAACTAATATCTAATTAGTAGTAATTGCAAGGCTTACTTCTTGATTGTTGTACCGATACTAACCATCTTTATATCGCTGATAGTGGTTATTTGTCGGACAAACGTGTTAATATTAACTATGGCGGGTCCATCTGGTGGGAAGGCAAATTTCACAAACAGTTATTGTTCTTAATGAATCTATGAATAGTGTTTAGCTATAAACTTGTCCCATTACTTGTGTTTAGTCATTGCACAGTAGAAACGATGAACCTATATAAAACTTTACCTAACCTACTTATGTTGAAAAAGTTATTTATTTAATTGAACAGGAGATGTATTATGTTTAAACCAATTGAATTAAAACATAACCAATTAATTGAACATTATATCGATGACAAATGAATTTAATTATCGTGTAACGAAACGTTACCTACATGTAATATTTTTTCATATTCTTTAACTTTAGAGATGTTTTTTTAAACTTAGTTTTTGTCATCATCATAATCAGCCGGAAGAAGTCCACTACTAAACATAGGCTTCCCCTTCTTCAGATCTTGTACCATTGTAAAATTACCATAGTAAGACTATACACCGATACATTGGAAATATATGAAAAAAATGTCCACAATGTACAGATAATTATTACCTACCTACGTGTTGATAAGTGACAACCAGCACCTAGCAATTATGCAGACATATCGATTACCTGTGATGTATTAATCATAAGGTCAGGCAATAATTAGAGGGTAGTATTCGTACAGTATAGCCTAATCGTAAAAGTTTGTGAATATGGATGGATGGATAGACGTTTGTTACTCTTTCACGGAAAAACTACTGAACGGATCTGAATGAAATTTGGAATGGAGATAGCTTATACCCTGGATTAACACATAGGTTACTTTTTATCCCGCAATAGGGTTCCTGCGGGATAACGGGAAGACGCCGGTGAAACCGCGGGGCTCAACTAAGTAGTTCTTCACATAATTCTGTGTTACACAACTAGTACCATTTACCTAATAGGTAGGTACCACCTGACCTATTCTGTACCTTCAGGCAGCACAAATGAAGGAAATAAAGACATCAGGATGGTAACGATGCGGCACAAATTTCATAATGACGTGGCGTAGGGGTGTACTACCGATGTTTCAATTGAATATACGTATACTTGATAGAGAAAAAATTGATTAGATAAGTATGTATCTACTCAATATGATGGTTTAACTATAGTCAATAGTCAATTTTATTTATTCAATAGGATACATTGTGATCACTTTAAAACGTCAAACTTAAAACTAGTTACGCCTGTTCCAACCTCCTTACGCCGGCAAAAGAACAGGCTAGAAACGCCCGGCAGGTAATTTTTTTGGCGCGATCACATTGACAATTTTATTCTTATTACTAATTGATTGAATTGGAGCAAGTTCACTAAAATCCCAAGCTTTTTTTGTAATCTAATGGTCCGATATTTTTTAATTAGCTTTACTAATAAGATTTCTCTTGTTTGGTTGTGCACATTGGGATATGGGAACATGAATATTAATGAGTTGCGGGATCACAACCAAAGCAGACCAGACCCCACAAGCAGCACCCGTTCACGAGTTGACGCATGTGCCAGCCATCGCTCTCCTCGACCATATGAGAGGGAAGAGGGCGACCCGATACACGACAAGATAAAATAATATAAAATTATAACGAATTGAGAGAAGAAGCCCGAACTATACCGAAACGAAAACAATAAGTTAAGGCACAGTTATAAAGAAAATAAATAAAAGTTGATTTTAAGTTCTCGATGTAAGAGTAAAGATAAATTTAAATTGAATGCGCGTGATAATTGTTATAGTTTTTGGGAACTTTTCTCTACCTATTACTTACTTACTATTGTTTTTTTTAGCATAATTTTGTATGATGATAATATATTAGAATAGAAAAGAATAGAATAGAATAATTTATTTGCGTAAAATGTCGGTTAGTAAAGATGGAATTAGTACAGAATAGTGCCAGATACATTTTGCCGCACAAGGCGCGTGCAAATATTTTTTATACAAAATTATATTATATTAATGGCCATTACATAATTCTAACATAATATTAAGTTATCGGCATTATGATTGAGAACCTATTTTATGAAATCTTTAACATTATAAAAACATTTATCCATTAGCCACAATTTAAGTTTTTTATTAAATCGATTTTTTGGTAGTTTTTTTATATCTGTAGGAACAGTGTTGTATATGCGTCCACACATTGCATAGCAGTTATTCAAATACATTGACGTTTTTGGGACCTTGGCCAGAACAATTCTATCTGGATCTCTCGTGTTTCTGGGGTATTTATCTTTAGCAGTTACGAATAAGTCATGGTGTGTTCTTACAAATTTTGCAGCTTCTAGAATGTACATGCAAGGCAAAGGTATTATGTCGAAATTATGTCGAACTAGTTATAAAAGCTAAAAAATTTAATCTCAAACTCAAAAACTAAAAACCCCTACCTGTGAAACTAAAATTTGGCATGCGCAATATTGCTTACACGCAGAAGATCTTTGAAAATTAGTCTCCAAAAGAGAATTATGGAAAAGTGACAACTCTTCCCACGGGCGAAGGCAAGGGGCGGGTTTCTAATTTTAATTAGAAGAAGAGACGAGTCATTTATTCACTTTGAAATATAGTTTTACGCTTCACAAATCTAACCTGTCATAGGAAACAATTTCCTTTACATGTAATTGATTGACATAAACAAAGAAAGAAGAAAGAAGAACATAGAAGTCGTTCGCCTGATAGAAAGTTATTGCAATGCAGTGCATTTCACCTAGAATTTTGAACTTTAACAGCCCAAAATTCTGCGCGGCAATACACTGCTCTCGACACACTGTGACACTCAAAAAAAAAGGCCGTTCAAAAATCAAAGTTCAAAATTCAAAAATATATTTATTCAACGTCAACTTAAAACTAGCTACGCCTGTTCCAACCTCCTTACGCCGGCAAAAGAACAGGCAAGAAACGCCCGGCAGGTAATTTTTTTGGCGCGATCACATTGACAGTTTTATTCTTACTACTAATTGATTGAATTGGAGCAAGTTCACTAAAATCCCAAGCTTTTTTTTTGTCATCCGATAGTCCGATATTTTTTAATTAGCTTTACTAATAAGATTTTTTCTTAACGGATTTTTTTCTAATAAGTTCCTAACTATATGTGGCAACCCTACAGCATACCTATTGATATCAGCTTTCCATTTACTTGTAAAGGACCAAAGGCTGTAAATAATGAGCCAGCTGTATCGAAAGCAGTTTCAAGTAAGTAAATTCACCCCCAAAACCACACCGGGCAACCACCGTGTCTAATGCCATACCGTTTAAATTGATGATGGATCGTTCGTTGCTCTACTTCGTCGTTTACAATAGGTATAGGACCCATCTACCTACTACATAGGTGACAAAATAATATTATAGTGTACTCTACAGTGGGTATGTAAGTATAAGATATGGTTAGCTATTCTACAATTAATACCCATTGATTTTACCCCATTTATCTATACTTTTTAATATTATAAAGCTGCAGAGTTTGTTTGTTTGTTTGTTTGTTTGAACGCGCTAATCTCAGGAACTACTGGTCCGATTTGAAAAATTCTTTCAGTGTTAGATAGCCCATTTATCGAGGAAGGCTATAGGCTATATTTTATTGCCAAAAAAATTAGGGATCCGTAAGAAAATTGCTATTTTGCAACCCAAGGTGTGAAATTGAAAACCTATTTTTGCGTGCGCTGCAAAAACTATTGACACTAGAACAAAATAATGTACTACGGGTTTGTAGGTCCCATTAAGATCTACAAAAAAGTCCGCGAGAGCATATGTCTAACTATTATAGTTATGCTACAATAAGTGATCTTTTATATTAAAAAATTATTTTTTAATGCCGCTGCTAGAAAAGGCTCTTTATTTGTATCTTAGTATTAATCCTTATCAAAATAACATACTTCTTATTCAAAACTGCTTCAATGCCTTCATATAACTTTTTGAATCATTCAATTCGGACATTCCATTCGAAAGATATCACGAGTTTAAAAATGTAAGTAGTAGTAGAAAAATAAAACCGCCGCACCGCAGCGCAGCGGTAAACGCGGTGAAGTAAGGGCGGCACCGGGAGAATCTATGAAATAGGTAAAGTGCGGTCGCGGACCAGGAAGACCTAACTGCGCGGTTCAAACGTGCGGTCCAAGAAAAATTAACTTAGAATTAAAATAGGCTAATGGGTACCTACAGCAGGTAACGCGGTGAGGGGGCATTGAAGTGCGGGATTAATTTTGGAGTATTATACGGAATATATACGCTTTCGCGCCTAAACTACTGAACCGACTTAAATGAAATTTGGTATAGAGATAATTTGAGCCCCGGGGAAGGGACATAAGATACTTTTTATCGCGATAAACTGTAGCCCACGCGGGTGAAACCGCATGGAACAGCTAGTGGGACACTAATTGTGGCACTTTTTCCGGGATAAAAAGTCCTATCCTACTAATATTTTAAATGCGAAAGTTGTGTGTGTGAATATTTGTTATCACGTATCACCGTAACTACTAAACCGATTTGGATGAAATTTGGAATGGAGATACCTTATACCCTGGATTAACACATAGGCTACTTTTTATCCCGTAAAGTGGTTCCTTCGGGATAACGGGAAGACGCGGGTGAAACCGCGGGGCGCAACTAGTAGCTTAATAAGTCGAGCCGCAATGGAATTTGAACTCCGTACCGGTGACTTTTAAGCCACACGGCCACACGCATTACCGTACGACCATCGGGTAAACGTGTTAAAAGATAAGAGCTTTCCATTATTGTCCCACAATCAGTTTGAGGAACTTGTTTAGACTTCAAACAAAGGAATTTAAGATATAGACGAAGTGATTTATCTTGGCAACACGCCAGCGCATTGGGCGGAAATAATATTTGCAACATTTCTATTTATCTTCGGAAATTCGTATTTTGTGATATTTCAAAACTGCCTTAAATCATAAGTGCTAAAACGATTCAACTAATTAAGCTTTAGGTAGGTACAATATTTATGATTAACGACTTTATCTGTCTGTAAAATACTTTTATTCATATACTTTTTTCTATGTGATAGAGTGGCAAACAAACAAACGGCCAGCCTGATTATATTATAAGCGGTCACCGTCGCCTATGGACATTTGCAACACCAGCGCATAGTAAAGAGTAGTTGTTCAGCTTCATACAAATCGGCCGCCGCTGGTTTGAATGTGTGCGAGAGTAGCGGCTCCGTGTACGCACGCACTTTTCACGCACACAATCTCAAACGAACAGGGCCGCGGACGGGGCCGCGGCCATGGCCATGCACTCAGTACGGAACGCGCCGCCTATGCATCACCACAAGAGTAGGCAATTAACTCGTCGAGTGGCCTTAGCTAACCTACTGTTCTTACTTTACTGTGACCAGGGGCATTGCCGACCCATAAGAACTCCTTTCACACCCATCTCGAAAAACTGCAACATAATATATGCGAAACTCTTTGCCATTCTGTTTGTTAGCTTTTCACACCTAAGCCGCTAAAAAAAAATCTTCAAAATCTGGTACATAAAAAATAATTGAGAGCGATGATGGCCGAACGGTTAGGCGTGCGACTTACAAGACGCCGACACCGAGTTCGAATCCTCTTGGCCCCGCACCTATGACTCAATAAGTTATATGCGGATTTGCCATCGCTCAAAACGGTGAAGGAAAACATCGTGAGGAAACCGGCATGCCCAAGAACTGCAACATTCAAGGGCATGTGACATCTACCAACCCGCACTGGGCCAGCGTGGTAGATTACAGCCCATACTCTCTCTTTGAGAGAAGGCCAGAGTCCCAGCAGTGGGAACATGAAAGGCTGATGATGATGATGGTGATGATGAAAAAATAATTTTAGATAGTTTATAACAAACTATGTAAGTATGTACCTATATAAGTTTGGATTCTTGGAAACGCCGGTTTCCTCGCGATGACGTTTCCTTTTCTTCACAGTTTTGAGTGATGGAAAGTTAAACGCGATTTAAATATAAATATTGTAACACAGTTTCAGTGTCAAACGCCGCGCCGTTTAAATCTGGCAGGTCATAATGCCAGGTGTTAAAGAAATTATGACAGAAGCAAATGTCTCGGTTGTACACCGAACGTACTGTTTGAAAACTTGGCAACAGACGGTTGAGCAGACGGCATTAATATTAATGTAGTTTTACATTACATTCCACTTTATCGTAGACTAATCCCGTATTTATGAATCGGCTTAGGGAGTCTAAACAATTACGAACTTGTTAACGACAATCTGCATTAATGGTAGAAGTCAAAGAACCAGATACCTAATTTTTTATTTTTTTTGTGAGCTATCACACGATTAGTGTGTTTGCCAGTGGCAAGTGTATCAAGTAATGTGTCTAATATGTATATATTAATGATGATTATGATGAGATGACCTAACTACAAGCCGAATCAATGAGGATATTCCCCTTAGTGTCTAAGTAAAGCAGCACTTTATGTAAACTACGACGGAACTACTTTATGTACCTTATGTAATAATACGACGGAATTTTAGGAGCAACTAGAAAAGTGATTTTTAATATCTTTACTTCAATTTCCCACACTCGTACAAAAATGTCGCACATTATTACCTCTTTTCTGCAGGAATGAAATGGAAGCGACTGTTCATAGCATCACCAGCGATGTTACCGAAGAAATACAGGACGAGGTCCTATCCTGTTTGCTAAAACTTATCGAAAACAGGAAGGCCCCCGTCGGAGCGTAAATCAAATCCATTTCACGACGGCATTGAATTCTGACAAAGATTGAATCCCAAGATCATGAATTTACGACAAGCAATTTTTCAATTTATATCTACCTCCGCAAACATTTCGCCATTGCATATTATTCTCTAAATTGGCAATCTCCTGTCGTACAAAAGGACAATTTCCATATCTACTGTACGTGTTACGCAAAGTGGGAACATTTTTTACATCACTACTGGACACAAATATCGTTACCTAAGAATACTGTCACTGGCTTTGTTACAAACATATAGGTAGTATGATAGAATATGCGTAGAATTCAATTATGAAATAGAAAGAGGAGAACGAAAGAAAATATAATCAGATCATATGTAAAGGTTTTACTGATATTATGAATGAAATTACCTATTATGGACAAAACCAAAGAGGTTGCAACTTGCAGCCTACCCACCAAAGTAGTGTAGGTTTAAAACCTTCTTTTCATTGAGTTCAAACCACCTTAGACTCAACAACATTACAAAGAGTTTGAAGCCTCCCTGATATTTTAGGTCGCGACCTCTTTGGGTAGTGCCTAGAGAGGTTGTAACCTCATTGCTAGAGTAGAGGTACGATACGAGTATATAAGGCAAAGAGAATGTATACCTTTCTATCTGTACACACGATTTACCGCAATAAAAAGTATCCTTATTCAAGGTTCAACCTATCTCCATACCAAATTACACCAAGATTTAGACGTGAAAAGGTAAAAAACAAAAAAGGACAGAGAGAGAGTTACATACTTTCACATTCATAATATTAGTATAAATTCTTCAAGTGTTAAGATAAATTAAAAGATAAATTCAAAGTTGAGATAATTTATCCAACTCAAAGAGCCAGCCAAAGATAACATAATCACAACGTAGATCCATCTATTTACTCTGATTTGATTCGAATCGTGACAGGGCTGGCGGCGCGTACGTACCCACCGCGTGGGCGAGGTCGTTCAGACAAATTGATTTTCTCAGTTCGCTCTCGCAACAGTAGCTTGTTTACAAGAAAACTTCTCGAGAAGTTAAACGAGCTTGACATTTCATTTCAACAATACCTAATTTGAACTGATTCTTCTTTGTTAAAAAAATTTTTCGACTTGCGAAATGTTAGCAAAGATTTGGTTGTTTGGATGGAAAATTTTACTTTATTCATTGTGAAACCTCTAAAGAGGTGGGTTGTTATGTGATGACGAGGTTCAATTCTTGCGGAGAAGAATTAATTAGAGAATTTGATATGGTTTCTTTATTAAATTCTACTGAAGGGTGGTGTGGTCCAACGATATACGAAATGTTTCAGTAAATTACACAACCCAAAAAGGGGTAACGAGCAACTGAAATTCTTAACGAGGCACAGATAAAACATGGAATGCTAGAATAAGATTTAAAAATGTCACGAATCCGATAACTTTACTATGAAACCTATATTTAATCAAGATTTGTAAACACTTAACTATTTTTGTGTGGAGCATCATTTTTTATTTCAAATGAAGCTTCTGGAACACACCGATAAGCGACAAATTCTTAACTTGAGAATTGTAGCTAGCCAGGCGAGCACTGGAAAATGTCTGTCTGTATGTCTAGGTTAAATGCATTGTTTCATCACGATGTTTGCTTTCACCGAAAGCTCAAGCTCATTAGAACTTTCAAACCTACGACCAACGTGTTGCAAGCAATCACTGATATACCTTTGTGAGTCAATAACTAACTCCAATGGCTCAGCGACCCAAAGTGTGTCTTGGCCTCCGAAACGAGAGAGCGCCACTCTTCTCTATCTAAAGCGATGTCAGCCCAGTCCAGTCTGGAGTTCGCGTAGGTCCGCATCCACCGCGTCCTTCCAGCGGTATCTAGGGCGTCCGACCGGCCTATCGCTATTGTGAGTAGGTAAATATTTGTTTCTTTTCATCCCCCACACACACCTACGCAACCCTTCACGTGAACTACTAATGCTTTCCGACGTAGACAAATGGGTTTTCTTGTCAAAAACCTTTCAGGGAAAATTCTTTCTTCATCGATAAGCATAATAATAAGAAATTATAGTTTGGATGTTTGGCTTAAGGGTGTCCCGTAACCAACCTTTTTAATCTAGTAGTGTTTACTTAATATTTTGAGGGTTAAAGATATTATGTTGTGAAAAAAAATCAATTAGAATCAATCTCATGCCTTCTTCGTTAGTTTTTCTGTTTACCTACACATATATTGTGTTACAATCCATTTCAGAATTTACTAGCATTTATATTTATGTAAGAAATAAACTGTGATTTGTTTCGTGTATCGAAAACAAATAAGTAATTACAAAGTCAATTCTCGATATATTTATTTGTCTATATGCATTTGCGAAGTTAGATTTCAATCCGGCATTTAATTTGGAAATGAAAGCGAAATTTCTAACAAGGCCGAAATATAACGCTTCCGACAAGGGACCCTTAATTCTTTCATCGTTTCGATAATGTTGAAATACACGCACCACCAACTTTAGATTCTATCAGCGTTATAATTGTTTTATGTTAGTGAATAAGAATGCTTAAAATATGTAGCATAAGAGCTACTAAAACTACATGTGTCGATCTAGTGTAAAACTTTAAAGGTACGGACAAATCATTACGGTGGCGGACGCGGTAACGGTGGAGAGCCTCACACATATGAAATGTATATTATTATACACATTATATGCTTAATTGTGCTTGTTGATTTGTCTATCTTTCACACAGCGACGCCCTCGCCTTTGTGGTTTATAAACCGGAGAGTGACATAAGCTACTATTTATCCCGAAAAAAAATACGGTTCCTATGAGGGTACCTAGTACGAAATAAAATCCAAGTACCTATATGTTAACTAGGTCTACGTATTTGATCAAACTGTACCAACCGCTAGCGCCACGCGTAAGTTTATCCGTACCATAGTGAAAAGCTGTATTACATCCAGTGCATAATTTAAGTTTCCAGTACTGAATTGCAGTACTTTTTCACGGTCTTCTAGGCAGAAGACTGAAAGTGTTTTATAGAAGAACGTATGAAACAACTTTTGGATGTCTCCTTTATTTATTTAAAATGGATTATATGCTTAGCGAACAGGCTGAGCGCAATAGTGTTGGTCAATCAGAAATATGTGTTTTAATTGTTATATTCGCTGCATTCGTTCGTCACTTACTTAAACCGCACCGCTCCGGCACATCAAATAGCTTACCATTCAAATATAAGCTTTAAGTCCTGTACCGCAAGTTACGCTTCACAATAACAAAACCAGTTAGCCAATCGGTAAACGCCTTTGTCTTGTCTTGTTGTTGTAATGTATAATTTAAGGTATACAACTTAGAGTTCATACTTGAATGATAAGCTGCCTGCTGTGCCGGAGCGGTGTGTTATATGTTATGTCTTCTATAGTGCAAAAGACATCCCGTTTGCGATACCTTACACTAGTATTATGTAATATTCAACAAGTGCTTAAATTCAACTAAGCAGTAAGTCTCTCTGAGAATTCTTGTCGAGAATAATTCTCGAGGAGAACGGATAACACGCAGTTTCACCTTATGCTATGTCTCTGTTCTCCCTTCTCTTTCCTCACGCCCAGACGCTCGTTCTCGACCGTTCTCGTACATTATCGGCGAGAATGTGTGCTAGCAGTAAAGTGTTAGTAAAGCATGGAATAAGATGCGTGGATCACCTACCAGTCCCGTTGATCCCTGATGGTCGGATTCTGGCGTCGTATCTCCCTGGGCCCAGGATCTGGTCCAGAATCTGTTTCTCCTTCTCCCTGAAGTTGATCTTGGCGCCGTTCATGCATCTGGTGACAAAGGTGCAATGAGCTTAAGCTTTCGGTGAAGGGAAACATCGTGATGAAACCAAAGCTTGGTGGTAGGGCACTTTCAAATGCTCACCTGACTAGCTACCTGTCTCGAGTTGGGTATCTGTCGCCAAGCACTTATAGTTATGTTTCGGCAGTCTCACTTAAGAGCCAGTTCCCAATCCAGGTGTAGCGTGGCAACACCTTCGATCACATCGTCACTTAACATTAGGTGACTTGTGGTTAAAACGCTACACTGTAAGACATAAAAAAGGTGCTGGATGGATAGTATAGTTCGTGTTCGTATTAACTAACTAACTGAGATGGCGCAACGACCCAAAGTGAGTCTTGGCCTCCGATAACAAAAGACGCCACTTCGCTCTGCCCTGCGCCACCTCCTGCCAGTCCTCCACCTGGAGCTCGCGCAAATCCTTCGTGACTTCGTCTTTCCAGCGATATCTAGGACAAACAGTAAGCAAGCAGCAAGTAGCAGTAAACAGTAAGCTCTACTAAAAAAGGTTTAATAACCTTATTTACCAAACAACGGGACTTGAGACCTGTCCCGTCGGGTATAGAAATCTATGCAAGAAATACGGGACGTCGTCCTACTTATAATAAAAACGTGAAAGTTTGTGAGTATGGATGGATGGATGGATGTTTGTTACTCTTTCACGCAACAACTACTGAACGGATCTGAATGAAATTTGGAATGGAGATAGCTTAAACCCTGGATTATCACATAGGCTACTTTTTATGCCGAAAAAAGGTTTCTGCGGGATAACGGGAAGACGCGGGTGAAACCGCGGGGCGCAACTAGTGTAAAATAACAGAAGATTGGTAACGGTAGCCTCATCTCTCATTCATCGTCCACTTATTCACGAATAAACGAACCACTCATGAATGCGGAAGAAATCGCATTCGCACAAACGTTTTACTGTGTAAATGACTTTTTAAAATAATGACAAACATTTTATGTAGGCATAAAAATTACATTATTAACTTCATTTAAATTTGACTTCGCAATTTCATAATTCCATTGTACTTATCTGACCTTAATTGACTATTGTATTACTGTTATTATTTATATTTTCATTTTCTTAATTTTGTATTTTATTTTTTCATTATTACTTACATATTAATCATTTTATTGAATTTTCACATGCCAACATATGGCAAAATAGTAGATCTATATTTTAATATTTATGACCAACGTGCACTCTATTTTATGTGAAATAAACCATTTCATTTCACAATAATGTGCGAATCTAATTTCTCCTACTTCCCTCAGAAAATGCTAGACAGGCGGCATAAATCAAAGGTGTTTAGAAGACCAATGACCTTCCTCAGGAAAATAGATATAATTCAGTTGGTACGAATTTATGATGAAGCCAGGTAGATATTTATAATTCACACCGATCTATTTAAAGTTACGATGTGCCGCGTCGTATGAATCGTGGTACAGTCAGCATCAAAAGTTGCCGAACAATAACAAATTTTCCTATTTTCTTTATTATTAACCCCCGACGCAAAAAGAAGGGTCTGTCTGTCTGTGGCACCGTAGCGTGAACGGATGAAGCGATTTCAATTTAGTTTTTTTGGATGAAAGGTGAGTTACGGGCGAGTGTTTTTAGCTATGTTTGATGAAAATCGGACGAAGTCGGGGGTTTTTTAAATTTTAAATTTATAGTTATCATCTTAATACATAATAATCTAAGTATATGTATCAAAAGTCAAAAAGTCAAATGTCAATTTTACTTTTTTTTTTTTTTTTTTTGTTTTGTTATGGCGTCACACGATTAGTGTATTTGCCAGTGTCAAGTATAAAATATTTCAAACTCAGAGAGTTGAATCAAGTTTAAATGATGATGATGATGATGATGACGATGAGATGATGGGATGAGGATAGTGTTTAAGTAAAGTAGTGGCGCTTTACTTAAACTTTACACGGACTTTTTTGGAGCAACTCGAAAAGTCACTTTCACAACTTTATTTCAATTTCCCACACTCGTACACATTAACGAACACATAATGGTTAATAATCCACCAATATTACACATTATCACTCGAAGAAACACAAGTTTTGGAATTAAAAACAAAATTTTCACGTTGACAATTCGATTGCCGCCAAAAAAGTCTCAATTTTACTTTATTCAATAGGATATATTGTGATCACTTTAAAACGTCAAACTTAAAACTAACGCCTGTTCCAACCTCCTTACGCCGGCAAAAGAACATGCAAGAAACGCCCGGCAGGTAATATTTTTGGCGCGATCACATTGACAATTTTATTCTTATTACTAATTGATATCTAAGTACTCACAATCTTACACGTTTATAGTAATATTAGTAGGGCTAGCTGCGGCCCGCAGTTTCACTCGCGTCATTCCGCTATCTCGCAGGAACCCTTTTCCGGGATAAAAAGTAGTCTATGTGTTCATTTAGGGTGTAAGCTATCTCCCTTCCTTTCATCCAGATCCGTTTATATACATCCGTACTCAACAAACTTTCACGTTTATTATATTAGTAGGATTAAGATTAAGTACTTACTCTATATAGCACACAAAGGAGATCAGCAGCACAACACATGACGGCCGGAAGAGAGCCATTCTCCTCCTGAAACAAATAAATACCCACTGTTAGAACTTGAACATGGAAAAACTTCTTTAACTTCCCTATTGGCCATGAAATTCCTAGGTTTAAAATATAAAAAGAAAACTTTCCGCAGTGGTTTCGTAAATAAATTTAATTTAATATGATTTTTATCGCTGGGCTGGGCAAGGATCATCACGCAGTGGGTGCCTGAGGACGGGCGACGACGCCGAGGCAGGCCCCGGAAAAGATGGCGTGATGACCTTGACTCGTTTGAGGAGCGGTGGCCTGAGGTTGCGGGGGATAGAGATGTCTGGAAGGAAGTGGGGGAGACCTTTGCCCAGCAGTGGGACAGTATAGGTTAAAAAAAAAAAAGATTTTTATTATAAACGACAAAGCAACAAAATATAATAAACAGTAGGATAGAAAATTAAACTAAAAACTAAACTACCTAGATAAAACTAAACATCTACAATTAAAAAACCTGATTTAGATCGCTGCCTGCAGGTAGAGTGCCCAAGAGACTGGTGACGTTACTTTGAATGGCTAGGCTGATTCGTTGACCGAGGTAAGCGCCAGCCCTTTGGTCACCCGTGAATAGGGTTGCCAACTATACTGTTTGTTTTCAACAGTATTATACTGTTTTTCACTAAATTATACTTATTATTGTTGAACAAAAAGTATACTAAATACTGTTTTCAGCATGCAAACACATTATTATGTGTTACTTCTTAAACACTCGAGCGGGAAGTTCTAAGAAATATGAATTTAAAACAATAAATAAATAAAATAGTGTTCATTTTCCTAAAATACTGTTTAATATTCTTCACAGACCTGAATATACTTTATTTCTTATAAAAAAAAAGTTGGCAACCCTACCGGTGGCGTCAACGAATTTGATATTATTATTATGGCAAAAGCTCAAAAGTTACTCAAAGTCAAAGTTATAAAACCACTAGCGAACTAGTATTTTTGTTTTGTATCACATTCACCATTTAAAAAGTAGGTTGTTGTGCACATTACCCGTCCAGCGCTGAATTATTCAGACCACCGCCGGGTAATGTGGTGACGGGAAATGTCAGTACTGACAAGCTGCCATTTGAATTCTTCGGTAGCGTAATTCGACCGCGGCTTCACTCGATTTACACACCATCTGACGCTTTTAGGGAATGATTTGAAAAAAAAAACCTTTTGATTGTTCTGCTTTCTTTACCTTCAAACTATCTCTATAACAAACTAGCTGTGTCTCACGGTTTCACCCGCGTTTAATAGCAATGAAAAGTATTCTAAATGAAAGTACACAAAAAACCTATAGAAAAAAGCCACTGTTAGTTTTTCCTCAATTTCCCAATTTCCCGGTGGATTTTCCAAAAAAATCCTTCATACAAACCTTTTCCTAACAATTACGAATACAACGAGGTATTTTTAGTCTAAATGTTAATCCAAAGATAAGATTTCTCTAACTGTTGCATAATCTACTAAAAAGGTATAATTAACCCGAAATATGGTAAAAACTCCGTCATCCATCAAAATATAATCGTTAAACCTAAATAAATAAATAAATGAAAGCAAATGAAACAAATTCCCGTAAATTGAGGCGTAATTAGTATGCAAATGAATTTAACAATTAAGCGTTCGCGTGTTTTCACAATCTTGGGGGAAATTATCCCGGTGAAAAATTACATGTCATAAGTAGTCTGTGGTATTAAAAGAAAAACTACAGTGGAATGTAACGTGTTTTCTTTTATAATAATAGTACATTACTGCAACGGCCGTAAACGTAGGCATTATGGAAGAAGGTGTAAATGGACTCAGGTATGTGTGCCTCGGCTTTGCCTCGGCCCACATACCTGAGTCCATCAATGCCTAGTTGTGGCCAAGGCTTGTATAGTACTTTTCTCAATAAATGCGCGGAAATTAAAACTAAGTAAGTAGTACCTGGGCAGAACTTTTCTCTTTCGAATTTGGCAGTAACAAATTTATATTACGGCTCTTGCCGCCTCTTGTATTTCAGGTGGCGTTAAAGTAAGATCACACTTCACTCATCACACTTCACTCATTGTCTTCACTTGAACTCATTTTGTCAAATACAATTAGTTTTCAAAACCAATGACGAACAAGGAACAACAAAAAAAATTCCCGCGTTCTTTTTTTTTTGTTTTGTTATGGCGTCACACGATTAGTGTATTTGCCAGTGTCAAGTATAAAAATATTTCAAACTCAGAGAGTTGAATCGAGTTTAAATGATGATGGTGATGATGATGATGAGATGATGGGATGAGGATATTGTTTAAGTAAAGTAGTGGCGCTTTACTTAAACTTTACACGGACTTTTTTGGAGCAACTATAAAAGTCACTTTCACAACTTTATTTCAATTTCCCACACTTGTACACATTAACGAACACATAATGGTTAATAATCCACCAATATTACACATTATCACTCGAAGAAACACAAGTTTTTTAAATAAAAACAAAATTTTCACGTTGACAATTCGATTGCCGCCAAAAAAGTCCAATTCCCGCGTTCTATTGATCGATAGTTTTTTTTTTTCAACAAACAGGTTTCTATGTGTAAGCCGGTTCGGAATTTAAATAAAACCTTTGATCAGTTACCTCCTTGGTTCCCATTTTCGGAGTAAAAATCGTTCCATTTTTAAATAATACGAACGATATGAGTTTAATATGTAATTTATTTGGTCGCTAAATACGACATATATGAATTTTCTATGTAATTTATTTGGCCGCTAAACACGACAGATATGGTTTTTCATACAAATTTTGCCGGCCGCTGCTCGCATATATTTGGGCAGTGCAGCAAGTTTGATTTAGCTCGAAGAAGGTTGTCAAAATAATACTCTTATTTCCAAGCATGTTTGAGAAAAAATATTTTTTGGAATCTATTCACAGGCTTTTTTATTACATCTTACAGGGTAGCGTTTGACCACAAGTCACCTGATGTTTAGTGATGATGTGTCGGTGCCACGCTATATATATACCTGGACTGGGAACTCGCTCTCAAGGGAAGCTGCCGGAACACACCGATAGGTACTGGCGACATTAGCTAGGCGAGCGAGCACTAGAAAATGCCCTACCGCCAAGCTATGCTTTCATCGCGATGTTTTCCTTCACAGAAAACTCAAGCTCACTATAGAATTCGAAGCCGATTTGTGACTTTGCTTGCGGCGGCGTCGTGTGTCGGGTCGCCCTTTTCCCTCTCATATGGTCGAGGAGAGCGATGGCTGGCACATGCGTCAACTCGTGAACGGGTGCTGCTTGTGGGGTCTGGTCTGCTTTGGTTGTGATCCCGCAACTCATTAATATTCATGTTCCCATATCCCAATGTGTATAACCAAACAAGAGAAATCTTATTAGTAAAGCTAATAAAAAATATCGGATCATTAGATGCCAAAAAAAAAGCTTGGGATTTTAGTGAACTTGCTCCAATTCAATCAATTAGTAATAATATTCTTATTGTCAATGTGATCGTGCCAAAAAAATTACCTGCCGGGCGTTTCTTGCCTGTTCTTTTGCCGGCGTAAGGAGGTTGGAACAGGCGTAGCTAGTTTTAAGTTTGACGTTTTAAAGTGATCACAATGTATCCTATTGAATCAATAAAAAAATCGAATTGAAATTGAATTGAATTGAGCCACGACCGGTAGCAAGCTGACGTCACTTCAACTGGGCTATCATCGCTTCAAAATGTAATAGAACTTGAAACGCTAAATTGTTTTTTTTTATGACAGATGTGGCGCAATGGGCGAACGAACGCTACGGGACAAATATTTGTGGATTTTGCCTGTTCTTTTGCTGGCGTAAGGAGGTTGGAACAGGCGTAGCTAGTTTAAGTTTGACATTTTAGAGTGATCACAGTGTATCCTATTGAATACAAAACTATTGACATTGATTTTTTATTTTGGATTGGAAAAAAAGCGCAAGTATTTGTCGTATAAGGGTGTTATAGAACCCCGATCCACTTAGTGTGTGATAACCTAGAAACAGGGGCTCTATCCTGCGTAGCTATTACCGTAGATCGTGCTACGACACGAAACCTTTGTTCCATTTTGTGATTTTAATTATACAAGAAAAAACTTACACATCTTGTTGTTTTAGTCATTTTAACTGGAAGGGCTTCTAGCGATAGGCACTCTTTTCCTCTGCAGGTACAGGTGAAATTTAACGTAAAATGTATACACGATAAAGTGCCCCGAACAATTACAAAAATAATTACAAGGCAGCAATTAGATACTTTTAAAAGCCCAAATTAGTCCTGAAAAGAGCTTTCAGAAAGTTTAACGGAAGGCAAGTTAATGGGTCGCTGTTGCCCACTTAACTCAAACTCAAGGCAGACCGTGGAAGTTTCAAGCAATTTCAAGAGCTTTACGGTTTGTGAGCTACTGCAGAGATACATAGACTTACTTTACGCCAAACAGTACTGCGCTAGTATCATTTACGCCCGAAATTAATAATAATCGATCCTGATCCGTTATCCGCGGTTTTGGATCGATATGTCATGTGATAACATGTCATTTTAGTAGTAGGGCTTGACATATTACTACTAAAATTACATATTACGACATGACATATCGATCCAAAACCGCGGATAACGGATCAGGATCGATTATTAATTACGGGCGTTAGAGTATAATTTTTAACAAAAAAAAAACTGACTTCATGTTCTTCTCGATTTCTCAGGGATACCATCATCAGATCCTGGTTTCCTTATCATGGTACCACACTTGGGATATCTCCTTTCCAATAAAATAAGAATCATCAAAATCGTTTCATAAACGACGCAGTTATACGCGACAATACATTAAAAAATATATATATGTATATACGGTAGAGTTTAAAATCCTAATTTTTTGGAAGTAGGTTAAAAAGTATCAGACAATTTAGATGACAAAAAAGCTTGGAATTGTTGTGAACTTGCTTCAATTCAATCAATTAGCAATAATAAGAATAACATTCTAAATGTGATCCCCCAAAAAAATACCTGCCGGGCGTTTCTTGCCTGTTCTTTTGCTGGCGAAAGGAGGTTGGAACAAGCGTGGGTAGTTTTAAGTTTGACATTTTAAAATGATCATTTGTTGTTTCGTACATAATAAATATATTGAATTTGACTTACCTTAGTTTAACTTATCTTTGATTCGTCGAAGTATATATATGGATACTGTCAGATCCCGCTTTGTTCGGTCAAAAACCCCGAGAAGACTTGAAAAATCCACAAACAAGAAGAAAACAAAAAATATCTGTAGAAAATAGATGACCTCTGAAAAACGCTGAGTGAGCTTTTTCTACACAATATTTATATGAAAGCTTTCGTCTGGCCGCCGCCCTCGAGATTTTTAACCGTTTGAATGTAGCTGAACTTTATTTTCTTTGAAATATAAAAGTAAATTACCTGAATTTAAACTTGTGGAAGCCGAAAAAGATACATTGTAGGTACTTGGTTGTGAAAATTATTATTTAAATCCTACTTACTCATTAAAGTTCTCATTTATGTTAATATGACTTTTGTAGCGGCAATCACTTGTTTTTCTTAACGATGTGTGATCAATGATCATGTCTCATTTGTCATTGTCGAGATATTTACTAAGTAATTATTATTATTCAAAATAATCGATGATGAAATAATATAATGGAATATATATATAACAAAATAAAAATAAGTACCTAAACCTTGAAATATAAATTAAAATTACCTATCGAACTAAACAATACAATAAACCACTACCAGTTGGCAACGTTCTCAAAATGCTGGCCGCATGGCCGCGTTGAACGGCAAGCAATAATAATAAATTAATTGAAATTATTAGTTGGGTAATAATTTTCATAATCGGATAAAGTCAAATCAAAAAAAATCAATCATGAAATTAGTAAACCAAAATCAGCAATCACGAATAAAAGCTATAAACGATCTCGAGAAATCTTCATAATCGAATGATCTATCGCTAACTAATATTCTTTTTCTCAAACTAATATTTGCGACCAAATCTACCCTAAGCACTCCGGACACGCGAAAATTGAATCGTAGACGCCATGGCCGCCATTTTGAGCGACAGCGCCGGAAGTTGACGCATTAGGGCCAAAGACGGAAAATGAAAACATAGTGTCGGTACAGATCGGGCATGGACATTTTTGAAGGACCAATGTAGAAACCTTGAATGACAAAGTGACGAAAGAGCGGAACAGCCTGTTTTTCTTTCCCGATGAGTATAACTTGGGGGAAGTCAATAATGAATTTAGGCAAGTATGCGTCATCATCACTTACAAACTTTCACGTTTATAATAAGTATTAGTAGGATAACAGGAAAACCGTGGGAGTAGCAGCATGGCGTAGCTAGTAACTTTATTTATAGGTCTAATCTAAAATGAACTATTTTATTGGAAAAAATAATCACGTACCTACCTACCTGCAACGCGACGTCGAGCGAAATTCAATTTCTAAAACTATGTTACCACTTTAAAAACACTAAAAAAAAAATAAAAAAAAAACTATTCCGTCATTTTTATAAATCTACGAGCACTTTTATATAACTTGCGAAGTTGCTTACCTGCGGAACTCTCAGAAATTGATTTAGCCGTTGCCAATTTGCTGTATTTATTGAAGCGGAAGGGGATGTCGGAAGTTGGCATCCTGGGAAGCGGGAGAGTCCGCCATGTTTGAAAGCCTAGCGGATGTTTATATAGCCATACATATACCATCTCGTGCCTCGTCCGTGATCTTTAGATATCCGTCTGTATCTCGAGCGAGAACGATGGTGGCCGAACGGTAACACGTGCGACTTACAAGACGCCGATACCAAGTTTGAATCCTCTCGGTCCCGCACCTATGAATTCAAATAAGTTATGTGCGGATTTGCTATCAAACTGAAATTGGCTTTTTTCATAATTCATAATTCATTTATGAGTATGAGTTCTTAAAATAAAAATTTGCTCATACATTCTACCATAACAATGGTGTGGAATGTCAACTTAAGTTTACAATTTAAAATAATTAATAATAATATGAATTAGGTACAATGTCAGAATTAATATGTCAGAACAGAACTAAAATTAAGATTGGATTGGATTGGAGATGTCAAATTATTTTTTTTGTTTTAAATGTATCATGTATTCATTGAGGTCATAGAAACAATTATCTAGAAGCCAATTACCAATTTTTCTTTTAAACATATGAACAGGTAGCTCTTTAAACTCATTTGGCAACTTATTATAAACAATTATTGCGTTTACATACGCATTTCGCTTATGTATTTCAAGCTTACATAGAGGCTGATATAGTTTATATTTATTCCTCGGCATGACATTTCTCCTTACAACTTGCATGTGAGTTTTAAAGTAATTAGGTTGTTCTCTAACAAATACACAAAGCTCCCTGATATTTGGATTATTGTGTGCTTTCATGTAAGTAGTAGAAACACTTTTTATTCCTGTAAACTATACCTTATCCACGCGGGTCAAAGCTAGTCTATATCTATAAGAATCAAACTCCTGACTGACTGATATCGACGCACAGCCTAAACCGCTGGTCGTAGAAACTTGAAATGTTCAGGGTATCTTTGTCTTGATGCATAGGAGTGTACTAAGAAAGGATTTTTGAAATTCTACCCCTAAAGGGGTAAAAATAGGAAACTGTAGCCCACGCGGGTGAAACCGTGGGGAACAGCTAGTCTAAAATGAAATTGTGAAATCTAAAGCTTCGCCCAGAAACTAACAGCATTACAAAATCCTTGATTTCTTTGTAAACGTTACAACATCTTCAATTACAAGAAATGGGCCCGTGAAACAAGAGAAATAAATATTTAGAATTTTTCGACAACTGGCTAATAGCCAAAAGTCTCGTTGCCGTTCAACTAGCGGTAACAAACGCTAGTTTTAGAATTACCTTTGGAAATTGTACTACTATTACTTGGACGTCACCGAGGGAAAGACAGGAGGGGCCAGTTCCCCCCCTAGATACCCCACCCCAATACCAAATATTCTATGTTCTTTGTTCTTGCATTTTACCGATCGACAAGTCGCCAGACGTTAAGTGACGATGTGGTCGATGGTAGAGCCACGCTACACCTGTATTGGGAACTGGTGCTTAAGTGGGGCTGCCGGAACACACCGATAGGAGCTTGCCGACAGATGCCCTGCCACCAAGCTATTGTTTCATACTTCACCGAAAGCTCAAGCTCATTGTGGAATTCGAACTCATGACCGAACCACTTAGCCCTCATCGCTTGAAAACACTAATAAACGATAAAAGCCTTGCAAATTGTATTTATTTTATAAGAATAAGAATAAGAATCATTTATTTGCAACAAATTATACAGGACAAACACATTATGTAGAAATAAGAAAAAAAAGAAACAGAAAATGTATTGTTGCAAACCGGCCTCAACTCAGCGTTGTGCTGGTCGTTTGATCAGCGCTGGTCTTCCGTTTATCTACAATTCATATTCTCTATCATCTTGCCCCCCCCCTTCCCTTTCCTCTTCCCCCTTGCCCCATTGGCTGGCTACGCCCTACTAAGTACAGTTAGCGACAAAAGTTGATGAACATATGTATTTATTTTCCCAATTTTCCTACGCATTTTGGATACCAAAGTTGGCTTATCTGATACACGTTTGAAAATTTGGAATAGTTCATCTACTTCTGCCGCTGACTGTACTACCCTTAGTGTTGAAACTGTAACAGATAGACGTTTCGAGATATTTGCACGAATTCTCTCATCTATCTATCTATAGGTAAATTAATGCAATCCTTTCTCCCTCATACTTGCTAAATTTGGAATGAGCTTCCTTTACAAGACTTTCCGCAGTGCTGCAAATTGCAGTCTTTCAAGATGGCTGTGCAAAAAGTTCGTAAAGGTCGGCAATGCATCGGCAACTCCCCTGGTGTTGCAAATGTCCATAGGCGACGGTGACCGCTTACCATTAGGATATAAAAGAGTGGCAAACAGGCGTCTGCTTGTTTGCCACTCTTTTATATAAAGTAAAAAAAATACGATGATATTAAAGTATGTTCCCTTATGGACTCCCAAAACGGCTGACCGATATTAATGAAACTTTCACACAATCTTCAGATTAGCCCAGCGGGAGTTTCTGTGAAGTTTCGTAGCGGTCGAAACAACAATTTTTTTGAGGGTTTCATTAGTGCAACCCGTGGAAGGCCGGGATGGGTCGCTAGTTTTACATGATTTAGAAAATGCTGTTGGTATTTCTAAGTGATCTTGGAGTATGAAAAGAAACACTTTTGGTTAGAGCTCTAGAGACCAACATAAATAACCATTTTATCCCGAAAACGTAAAGAAAACCCCACGGGGGAAATATAAAACAGTTAATGCTCGTTTCAAATAAAAAAGAGTAATAAATCGCCTATTCGATACGATACGAATTATTTTAGCTTCACGTTTGAAAATTCGAATGGTTGGATCCATACCCAAAGGGTAAAATACCCTATTACTAAAACTCCGCTCTCCGTCTATCCGTCCGTCTGGCCGTCTGTCACCAGGCTGTATATCATAAAGCGTTATAGTTAGACAGTTGAAATTTTCACAGATGATGTATTTCTGTTGCCGCTATAACAAGAAATACTAAAAAACAAAATGAAACAAATATTCAAGGAGGTAAAACAAATATACAACAAATTGTTTTTTTTGCCGTTTTTGTAGATAGTGGCACGGAACCCTTCGTGCGCGAGTCCGACTTGCACTTGGCTGGTTTTTTTTTTCATTTCATTCAGCTTGATGCACATTTGTTTTGGTATGTGCAAAAGTTTCAACAGCAAGAAAGTAATAGTATCATATATAAAATATAAGTGTACAAAAAGAAGAGTTTAGAAATTGTAGCTTTGAAATAAGATACATAAAGTGACTACAAAAATATTTAGTTAAAAAAAGTTTAAACACCTTACTAAAATAAAACTTTCAGTTAAATAAATAATTGAGTTAAACTCACAGTTAGTTAGAATCCCGTTAATCCAGAACCCAACTCCTCAGTGCAGTTGCAAGTACTCGTTCATTTTATTAATAAACCAAATGCAGCGGAAGCGTGCCAAACATTTTACAAATGCACATTTTGTTATATCTAGCCGCTAAATCACTGACCAAGTTCGTTTTAAAATATTTTAAAGGGGCTTCAGTTTTTCTAGACACGACCGACCTCGGCGGCGGTTAGGCGATAACTGAGCTGGGCGGTCCGCACCCAAGCGCTCGTCCCGGTCTGAATCTAGCTGGATACTGGATGCTTTAGCCACCTGAGAAAAAAGGACACGCGCGCTTGCGCGATGTAATATTGGAATTGCATTGGAGGCTGGAGAGCGCTCGGAGTAAAGTTCAAAGTTCAAATAATTTTACCTAGTAGGATCCAAAATTCAAAAATTCAATTCAAAATTCAATATATATTTATTCAATAGGATACATTGTGATCACTTTAAAACGTCAACTTAAAACTAGCTACGCCTGTTCTAACCTCCTTACGCCGGCAAAAGAACAGGCAAGAAACGCCCGGCAGGTAATTTTTTTGGCGCGATCACATTGACAATTTTATTCTTATTACTAATTGATTGAATTGGAGCAAGTAAGTACCCTTTAAAACGTCGAACTTAAAACGTTTTACCGCTTAGGTATGAGGTATTGATAACAAACTTAGAGGCGTATCGGAATGCATCATCATCATCATCATCATCAGCCCGTATCAGTCCACTGTTGGACATAGGCCTCTCCCAAGGTACGCCACTGAGCCCGGTCTTCGACTCTTCTCATCCAACTACTGCCAGCCACTCGGCGCAAATCGTCGCTCCACTTTGTCGCAGGACGTCCTACACTACGTTTGCCAAGTCGCGGTCTCCACTCAAGAACACGTCTACCCCATCGGTTGTCGGTTCTGCGGCTTATATGACCAGCCCACTGCCACTTCAGCTTGCTAATTCTGTGGGCTATGTCGGTGACTTTAGTTCTCTGACGGATCACCTCATTTCTGATTCGATCCCTCAGAGAAACCCCAAGCATAGCCCTTTCCATAGCTCGCTGAGCAACTTTAAATCGGTGGAATAGTCGTGCCGTGAGTGTCCATGACTCAGCTCCGTATGTCATAACAGGTAGGAATGCATATTAAATATTAAATTAAAATAATTTCAACAAAAACGATGCATTTAGGTCTCCTTCTGCACAAAAAGCTGGCAACATAGGTACCATTTTGAATAGCCAAAGTAATTCGTTAGCCGAAGTATGCACATGCACCAGCTCTTGACCATCGCTCTCTTTCTCACTCTTAACTGTATTTAGATTTATTCATATTACAAGAAGGTTTTTTAACCATTTCCTAATACACGGAGAAAAATGAACTTCCGAAATACCGTTTTCCTTCTGAGTAAAAAGGGAAGGATTTGTGATTCAGAAGGAAAACTAAGGTAAAAAAAGGAAGGAATCGGTCTTGGTGGGTAGGTAAGACTCAAAAGAAAAGTCAGATTTTGTTTCTCAGTTCAGTTCAAGTTAAGGTTGTAAAGTTAAAATTTTGTACTTCGTCGCGGGCGAGCCCGGGGCAGGCACTACTTCTCAAATAATGGCTTTGCAATATTCTTCATCAATTATCCCAGGTACGTAGAAGCTCAATTTCAATGTAGTACGAACGAATAAATCTGCATCGAGATTGCTAGCAAATGATGGATGCAACTAACGATTGATTGGGGGTATAAATTGTAACAATTGAACGGTTTGTTACCTCGCGACACTCGACCTCTTTCGAGGAATAAATGATCTCGTTATTCCTTTATTGATGGCAACATTTCAGAATTCTACCTCTTTGTTGGTAGGGGTCGAGGTAGAAAGAAAGAATATTTTACTCGTGTCGACTTTTTCTTCTGTGAGATCAAATAAGTATGTTGATATCCTTCTTACGAACAACTTTGTTTCTCTACCCTATAAAGTGAATATTGAATGAGATTTTTCAATAATTAAATTTCCCCCTCTTTTCCCGCTTAATTCGGAAAATCTCGGTAGGACGGAAAAATAATTCAGAAATGAAATGTAGAGAATTAAATAATGAACAACTTTAGCCCCAATATTTTTTTCAAGAATGGAGAAATGGCCAAGTTATTAAAGAAAAACTTAAAACCAAGATGGCGGCTAGAGTCGCAGTCGAAGATGGTCGCCATTTTGGATTTAGACTCCCACTGGCCCTCCTAAAGGCTGATGCAATAACGGTCGGGATAGGAATTAATACAATTTGAAATTCTAACCCGACTGGGCTATAATGCCATATTTCAACCTTTTGGTGTGCAAATTGAGTAGCAATTACAGTTTGGATATCAACGCGTGGAACAGTTATATCAATAATTTCAGGAATTGTATCTAGGACGCTTGTTTAATACTCAGGCTGCATTGACGTCATCAATCCAGGTCATATACGTGGAACCCGATTCGGCCTTGATCTTTGCCCGGAGGCTAGCGCCACTCTTTGTCCTTGTTTCCCCGGATTGTCCTAGTTCGGTAGGGGTGGAAGCGTCCGGGGCTTTCTCTTTATTATGATGTTTTTTTTACAACTGACTAGGCTAGTGAGTACTGAGGGATCAAATTAGAAATGAGGTGATCCGTCAGAGAACTAAGGTAATCGACATAGCTCATAGAATTAGCAAGCTGAAGTGGCAGTGGACTGGTCATATAAGCCGCAGACTCCAAATCTGTGCGCAGAACCGATAACCGTTGGGGTAGACGTGTTCTCGAGTGGAGACCGCGACTTGGCAAACGTAGTGTAGGACGTCCTGCGACCAGGTGGAGCGATGGCTTGCGCCAAATGGCTGCCAGTAGTTGGATGAGCAGAGTCAAAGACCGGGCTCAGTGGCATCCCTTGGGAGAGGCCTACGTCCAGCAGTGGACTGATACAGGCTACTGATGATGATGATAAGGCACCCAATGATGATGATGATGAATCATATCTATAGTATATCTGTATCCTATCCTTCCTACTAATATTATTAACGTGAAAATTTGTAAGTATGGATGGATGGATGGATGTTTGTTACTCTTTCACGCAAAAACTACTGAACGTATCTGAATGAAATTTGGAATGGACATGGAGCTTATACCACATAGACTTTTTATCCCGGAAAAAGGTTCTAGCGGGATAACGGGAAGACGCGGGTGAAACCGCGGGGTGCAGGGTAACGTTTGACCTCAAGACAGCTGATGTTAAGTGACGATGTGGTCGAAGATGGCGTCACGCTACACCTGGATTAGGAACTGGATCTCAAGTGGGGCCGGCCTTTAGATGATGAAAGTAATCGTAAAATGTGTTATTATTCACCGACTTTTGTCGTTGACTGTACCACATCTGTCGTCCAATGGCATCCAACGACATCAATACAGTCTGCAGGTTGCATCTGTGCACGACCTTGGAGAGGCAGTACCGCACATGCGCGGACCACTCAAGTTAATGATGGTACTAGTCACGAGTGGAACCACAACCCACAACTCGATCGACTCGAGTAAATAATCTACTCGAGTTGAATCGATTATTGGTTCATAAAACTCGCAGCACCAATTGAATCGTTATTCTACATTCCAATATCGATCGCCATTTTTACACGCATATAATTTTGTAGTCGATATTCAAATCCAGTACCTATCGACCCCCGCACTTATTACTTACGCCCGAAATGAATAATCGATCCCGATCCGTTATCCGCGGTTTTGGTTCGATTTGTCATGTCATAATATGACATTTAAGTAGTATGTAATATGTCAAGCCCTAGTACAGTCAGTGACAAAAGTAGCTGATCGTTCTCGATTTTCCAAATGTGTTTCAAATCAGTAATTATTATTGTTTTCTTTACATTTTACATGGTATCATATTGACTACAGCGTAACACCTGATTTTAGGTGATGATGAGGTAAAAAATTGGTGTCTAAGATGATGAGGATAATAGAAAAAAGAGTGACTGTTCAGCGACTTTTGTCGTTGACTGTACTAAAATGACATAATATGACACGACATATCGATCCAAAACCGCGAATAACGGATCAGGATCGATTATTTATTTCGGACGTTAATAAGATATGTACGGATTGTCTATTGCTCAAAACAATGAAGCCCATCCAGGTGTAGCGTAGTGCCGCCTTCGACCACATCATCACTTAACATCAGGTGACTTGTGGCCAAACGCTAACCTGTAGGAAATAAATAAAAAGGAAAACATCGTTAGAAAATCGGCATGTCCAAGAACCAGAATATTCAAGGGCGCGCGACATATATCACCCGCACGGGCCATCGTGGTAGATTATGGCCCACACCTCTTTGGGAAAGGCCAGTGTCCCAGCAGTAGGAACGTAACGCGGCTGATGATGAAGAGAAGGTACAATTATTACTGTCATCATCATCATCATAGTCAGCCCACTTCAGTCCACTGCTGGACATAGGCCTCTCCCAAAGCACGCCACTGAGCCCGATCTTCGGCTCATCCAACTGCTGCCAGCCATTTTGCGTATATCTTCGCTCCACCTAGCGGCGTTATTCCTATACTCGAGTAAAATTAATCGATTTGTAACATTGCTTATTTAATTCATTTCTTCATAATATTAACCATAGAACGTCATTGTTTATACCGAGAATTATGTGTTATTACTATGTGATAGTGGTTTGTCCGATGACGAAACGAGTCAGTTTTACTCGATTTAGGCAAGACCCTACTCGAGCCGACTCGTTGTCCGTTTGACTCTATTAAAATTACTCGATTCGTCCCAACACTAACTCAAGGACTGAAGTTTCCACGAAATAACTCAAAATCCAGACGTCCTTATAAGAGCTATGTAGGTCGTCCAGGGACCATCGATTTTTATTGCTCGCTCTCAATGATTGGCTGAGGCTGAAGTACAAAACATGGGAATGGGGTAGTTTTAAGAATTAAAACTTGATTAAAATAATTAAAAAAACAAATTTCTCATTTAAAAAATTTAGAAAATGAGGGTAGTTACAATTTTTAGACACATAAAAAGACATTGTAATATAAAAAAACTGATTTACACAATTTGAGGAAAGATTTATCTTAAATTTAAAAACCAAACCAATCAATCAAATTAAATTAATCAATCTACATATTTAGTCCTGTGGCTTTTTGCAACAATCGTGTAAGTATTACAGTAAATAATTAGTCACTTAAAAAATTCACATTTACCTAAAAATAAAACTTACCCTTAATCAACGACCATTCTCCAGTAAAAGTCCGGTAGCTCTACTGCGTCTCTCGAACAAAACGATAAATAAATAAATTAACACTAATAAAAAAGCTAAACACGCTAGCTGAACGCGTCTCTTTTAAAAAAAGTCTTTTTTTCTTTATGGTCTTTTTGTTATTTTTAATTTTTCGTTATCGGTGAGGCGCGTAGCAAGGGCGCGGCGAGACTGAGCCTGGGAGGCGGCGCAGGCTGCTTATCGATCCACAGATCGCGCAGCATCCGTCGCGCGCCTCTCGCGGGATGAGGAACGGTTCGATGGATAGCGGATTGTAAGTTTCATACATTGCTGGGTGAAACTTTTCGGCTGAATGTGCATAATGCACTTAGCCATAAAAATATTAATTTATTACACACAATTTTCAACACATTCTTAATTTAATTTCTATTTATTGATAAATATTTTTCCTGATGATATTACAATGTTTGTCATGAATTAGTTTATTATTATTCCCTACCTTACTTATTATTTTAGTTTAGATAATTATTTTTTCGGTTATTTATCGCACTCATAACAGGTATAGTAAAAATAATGTAAAGTGAGTATTTCCCATTTAGTGTAAACAATTGGTTGCCTTGCAGTTTTTTGTGAAAGGCGATTAAATAAAGGACCACCATGGCCCAGTGCAGAGCGGCTCCTTTCACCATTGTCTCAGCAAGTCAGCAATGTACAGTATCCAATCCAAATCAATCACATCGATAAAAAAGCTGTCATACAGGTGCTTTTGATTTATAAATCCGCCTGGCAACTGTGATAACGATTGCACTATTCTATTTATAGCTTTACCTCAGAGATTGTGAGACCAAAAACGTGTTTTAATGGATTTACAAAATTATAAGGTACATAAAAAGTATCTTATGTCCTTTTCTAGGATTTAAACTATCTCCACGGCGAATTACATCAAAATCCGTTCAGTAGTTTTTGCGTGAAAGAGTAAAAAAATCGATCTGTCCATTCTCACAAACTTTTACATTTATAATGTTACTAGCGACCCGCCCCGACTTCACACGGGTGCAATGTAGATACTAATATGGGCAGTATTTTATAAATCTTTGAATTTTTTTATAACTTCTATCCTCTTGAATCACTCTATTTATTGCTGAAAACTGCATTAAAATCCGTTGAATAGTTAAGAAAGAGCGAACAGACAACGGAAGCGACTTCATTTTATACTATGTTAGTAAAGAAAAGAAGAAATATCTTATCTTCTTATATATAAAAATCGATTGCTGTTCGTTAGTCTCGCTAAAACTCGGGAATGGCTGGACCGATTTGGATAATTTTGATCTTGAAATATTTGTGGAAGTTCAGGGAAGGTTTGATAGGTGTTTTTTTTGGCGATACGAAGTTCAGTTAGGTCAGCTAGTAAAAAATAATTATTGTTTTTTTTTTCTTAAAAAAAAGTATTGGTTGTTAGTATTAGTAATATTTCCGCTGTAAGCTCAAAGCATGAGCCGCATCATTGTCCCAGTTGTGACCTAGTAACAACGCGTCGGAGGCTTTGAAAAAGTTACTTGACTTCTGGGTAAAACGAAACTGAAATCGTCTCTTATTCGAAATAATGAAAATAGAATTCTTTTTTATAAAAAGATAAAAAAGAGGAGCTCCAAAATAGGCAAAATAGCCTGTGCTACATTTTTCTAAGTTCTCAAATTAGTTTTAAAAAAGGTTAGGAAAAGAATTGAACCTTCTTGTCCATGACAATCATTTGGAAAACAGATTATATAAAAAAAGACGTATTCTAATGTGCTTTTTTTTTTTGTTTTTTTTTTTTTTTTTTTGTTTTGTTATGGCGTCACACGGTTAGTGTATTTGCCAGTGTCAAGTATAAAATATTTCAAACTCAGAGAGTTGAATCAAGTTTAAATGATGATGATGATGATGACGATGAGATGATGGGATGAGGATAGTGTTTAAGTAAAGTAGTGGCGCTTTACTTAAACTTTACACGGACTTTTTTGGAGCAACTCGAAAAGTCACTTTCACAACTTTATTTCCATTTCCCACACTCGTGCACATTAATGAACACATAATGGTTAATAATCCACCAATGTTACACATTATCACTCAAAGAAACACAAGTTTTGGAAATAAAAATAAAATTTTCACGTTGACAATTTGATTGCCGCCAAAAAAAAAACTAATGTGCTTTATTTTCGGATCAATTCACATTGCCGCGGAAAGGGAAGGGAAGCAAACCGAATATTTGGATAAAAATCGTAGAAACATAGAATTTTGAATGTCCATAACTTAATATACACAAATTTATGTGAATAAGAACAAAAACGTGCAGCGAACCGTCCCGAAAATTCTAGAGCATTCTCGAGATCCCCGCTACAGCCGCCGGCAATTTTGAAGGAATCTGAGGAACTGGGGCGAAAAGAAGCGCAGTGCGGCATCAAGCAACTAGGATAACATGTTTCTATTCTATTAATAGTCATCCGGGACAAAAAAAATACTACTTGTTTTGATACTATTCTCTAGCATCCTCTAGGTCGTCGATTTGCAAGTTGAAGTGTCAATGGACAGGGCACATCGCTCGACGAACCGATAACCTATGGGGAAGAAAGGTTTTTGAGTGGCGACTACGAACCAGAAAACGCTCTGTAGGTAGGCGCCCCACTTGGTGGACCGACGACATTTTAAGAGTCGCAGGGAGCCGATAGATGCAAATGGCTAATAGCCGTTCAAAGTCAAAGTCAAATGTTTTTTATTCAATATTTTATTCAATAGGATACATTGTGATCACTTTAAAACGTCAAATTTAAAACTAGTTACGCCTGTTCCAATCTCCTTACGCCGGCAAAAGAACAGGCAAGAAACACCCGGCTGGTAATTTTTTTGGCGCGGTCGCATTGACAATTTTATTCTTATTACTAATTGATTGAATTGGAGCAAGTTCACTAAAATCCCAAGTTTTTTTTGTCATCTAAATAGTCCAATGTTTTATAATAAGCTTTACTTTTTTTTGGAGCAACTAGAAAAGTCACTTTCACAACTTTATTTCAACTTCCCACACTCGTACACATTAACGAACACATACCTAATGGTTAATAATCCATCAATATCACACATTATCACTCGAAGAAACACAAATTTTGGAAATATAAACAACAAAATTTTCATGTTGACAGTTCAATTGCCGCCAAAAAAGTGTCCATCTTGACGACTGAACAAGGCTCACAGCCACTCACACATAAGGCAATCAATATTGCATACGCTTGACGCGAGACGAATTGAAAGTTGAAGACGCAAGATGAAGCGCACTGGTGTGGTCATACCATAATACGGTAATATGAATTGACTCTTAGCTTATCCGGTTCAAAATGAAAAAGAAAAATGATAAATTTCTATGCCGGATGCGTCGAAAGGCTTCATCCTGGCCTTTGTTACGCGATCTATATTCAAAGGAAGGCTCGAGGGCCATTGTGAACTTGTGAAGCGAGCCTGTATGAAGTCTCTAATAAAACCCGACTTAAAATTCACACCATATTTTCTAATCCAGAGCGCTTGCGATGGGCGAGACCGCGATGACTTGCGGCCGAAGTTAATAAATAATCGATAACTGGTCCGATTTTCGCGATGTTTCGTGGATTGAAATGGCAATCACTACAATCTGTGAGTTTGTTCCAAAACGACAGAAATTGTTTGCCCAAGCTGCCAATAATTATCTGTCAATTTTGACAGTTTGTTCGATAGGTGTAAACTTGGTGTAAACCGAGGGTCTAGCCAAGATGCTAGACGTTTTGACTTAACGCTGTAATACGTCATCCCCATACGTGTTTTTAGTTTTCTATTAGCGTTACATTGTAGAATGCATCTTGGCTACGGGCACTGTAAACAATCCAAGAAATGAAACATCTAATTGAGTAGCGATCAATTGCCGTATTTCACGTATGATAGACTCAAATGATTTTCGCTTGAGCGTCATTCTAGATTACCAGCCTTGACTCGATGGTAATTTTGCACCGAATTGTGGAAACATATCGAGATGGCCCATCTCTACGCGCCTGCCAGCCTTTCAGCCTTTCAGCAATACACGTAAGCAATAAGCGCTTTGCTATTCATTATTCGTAGGAGTTGAAATGGATGAGCAGTTTGATATGAATCATGTATAGAAAATTGTAAGAGATGTGAATGTGGAATCTCCCAAATGATTTCCGATTGAAACTAAGCGCTTTGTGCTGCCTACGCGGTACCTGATTTGTATAACGACAGAGATAATTGTGTTCTCAAATGCGTGCAAAGACTTTGCCGAATGTGTAGGTACCTAAAGAAAGTGAAATTTAATTGGAATGGTACCACTCTCATTGTTTTAACTTTGTAAGTTAATTCAGACTCCGAATCTTAGGCTGGCATTCAAGAATGACGCTCTAGCCATACTTTTAGACCTGTCAAACTTAGTAACATACTCAAAGTTTAGTTTTCGAAAATGCGCAAGAGAATCGATCGATACCAATTATCAGATTAATTTATTTCAATTCCTAATCTGGTTATCTAAAACGTAAAAAACAAATCTTTTGCAGAATATATATTCTAATTTTTCACCAATAGGTTTAGAAACCTAAATGCTTTTGACATAAGCAGGGATTCAGTTTGAAAATAGACTAATAGTAACTAACTAAGTACATAGATTACCTTTTTTAGAATTTAAAAGTAAAATTAAATCTTTCTGCCAACTTGTAGTGGTTTATTAGATGTATTGTTGCCGTTATATTGTATATGTGTCTTTTATTTCTCTATAAAATGTATGTGTTTCCTTGTATAATGGCAATAAATTGATTTTATTATTATTATTTATTATTATTATTGTTTAATTTGATAGGTAGTTTTATTTTATATTCTAAGGTTTAGTTAAGTGTTTTTTTTTTTTGTTATATAAATCCTACTTCTCTTTTCTCAATAAATCCACTTAGAATCTTTCTTTGAAGCACATCCTTATTAAATACTACTTGAATGAATTTATGTCAAAAATCTGGTAAACATATTCATGAAGAAAAACTGAAAGTTTCAAAATCTGGTCGTGCCTAATATAACGTTTGTATGTATGTATGTTTATTGCTCTTTCACGCAAAAACTACTACGGATTTGAGTAAAATTTGTAATGGAGATAGCTTATACCCAGGATTAAACACATAGGCTACTTTTTATCACGGAAAAAGGTTCCTGCGGGATAACGGGAAGACGCGGGTAAAACCGCGGGGCGCAGCTAGTATTGTTATAATGTGGTTAATATTATGAATAAATGACCTAAGGTAGAGGAAAAAGCTCGTTCTTTAGATATTCAGGGCCGAATGTAAAATGTAAAACCCGACAGTACCTATCTATCCGTCGAACGGTTCTTGAAATAAGTATTTCGAAACTTCGTTACCAAGATCCGGCACTGGTCAGACGAGCAATGCTGTAAAGAAGTCAAGTTCATTTCTTATTACCTAACTAGTGAGGTAATAATCGTAATAAACAAGCTTTATGACTGTGTAGCTTTACAGTCCACTAGACGGTAGAGTTGGTATATTCATATACTTACCTACGCTACGGTTGAAATTATTGACCTATCTATCCATGATTTATCCTACTAGAGATAGGAATTTGATACAAGCTCCATAAAAGTAATGTCAAATTTCAATCTCTAGTAGCACAAACCGTGGATAGATAGGTTATTAATTTCCACCGATAGACACAAACTTTCTTGCTGTGTCTTTACTCTGTACCTATGTATTAGCGAACCTCTCTGGGTTCTTAAAACTTTAACAAAGTTTTTTCAAAACCATTAAATATAATAATTAGATACGAGTATAAATAGCGATGATGGCTCAGTGGTAGTGACGTCGGCTTGCGATCCGTAGGACGTGGGTTCGAATCCTACAATGAGCTTGAGCTTTCGGTGAAGGAAAACATAGCTTGGTGTTAGGGTATTTTCTAGTACTCGGCTAGCTACCACCCTCTTGTTAAGAATCTGTCGCCAAGCACCTGTCGGTGTGTTCCGGCAGTCTCACTTGAGAGCAAGTTCCCAGTCCAGGTGTAGCGTGGCACCATCTTCGACCACATCGTCACTTAACATCAGGTGACTTGTGGTCAAACGCTACCTGTTATTTATAAAAAAAAAATTGTAACTATGTATAAGCGAGCTTTCTAGTTTTTTAAAACTTTAACAAGGTTTTTTCAATACCATTAAATATAATAACTAGATAGGAGTATAAATAAAATAGCTAGATATTTTTTTTTTTTTATCTATAATGTACCAAACTTTTGGGTACTAAAAGTCACATCATCATCATCAGAATTCAAAACTCTCCGACGCCATGTTTTTTAGCAAAGAGGTTATGTTGATATAACCTAACCCCGTTGTTTTTGTTTTTCTTTTTCCACTGGGTTCGATGATGAATGGGTTAATTTATTTAGCTATTGATTTATTACGTTAGTATAAACGTAGCCAAATAGGCTAGAATACCGTAGCTTTCGAGTACAATTAAGCATTCATTAAATATTACATGCCCCTGGCTTGCCGGCATGTTTCAACGGTAAGTTAGTACCTAACTACAAAATTGCAAACTTGCCTAGTTCAAGTCTAGAAGTTGCACTCAGCCATAGAATACTAAATATTGTAAAATATACACGAACCATAAAATATCAGATTTGTATTTGCGACCTAAATATAGCTGTAGTCAGAATAAAAAAGTGTTATAAAAAGACATGAGACAAGTATACCTATGTTGAAATTCCTTTACGTGTAGGATGGATTTAAAAATTTCTTAATTATCAAAGGTTTTCGGTTTTATTTAAACTAAACTTATATTATTTTTATGTTTTAGAGCTTTTTAATTACTTTTTAGAAAGGTAGCAGGGAGCTGATGGATGCAAATCTCTAATAGCCGTTCATGGTGGCGTTGGACTTCTTCCGGCTGATGATGAATTACTCTTAACGACATATAAAGTCTAACCGGGACCGGCGTAACACGCCCTCCGAAACACTGAAGGGCTCTGTTGTTGGTAAATACCGCTATTGGTCACTGGTCAGTAGTCAGTACTGGTCACCCATCCAAGCAGTGACCGCAGAGAAGAAAGCACGACTAAGCAAGGTCCGCTACAAGCGCTTCAGCCTATAGCCACTACAAATGCTTCAGCTGGCTCCAATCCCAGCATGCTGGCAACTTTGTCCTAGAGTCTACAGGAACTCTAAATTTTTCAAGACAATCGTTAAGTTAGCACTTAAGTTCAAAATGCTTGTGTGATCACGCACATCACTATGATAATCATTATGTTATCACATTGCTGCGTGTTCGAGTTAATAGCAACCACAGGTAACTTTCGACATAAGAGCAGGCGCTAGAAACGTTTCTCTATTGTCTTCAACCGTAAATCATATGCCAGTCACAACACAACACAAGCGCGGCTCTAATGAGCTCTTTATCTTATATTGACGTTTGAAATCGTCCCATCGCTCGATCGCGTCATTCCTAGTCTCCTGTCGCAATCGGAGGACGACCATCAGATCCGTTGCTCCCCACTGGTGACAGCACAGAAAGTAAAAGCAGATCACCTCGCAGCGCCAGATTCACACGCCGCGCGTTCATTGCGCGCGCACGACGCAACGGTTCCGTTCCCAAATTCTCCCGCCAAAAGCTTCGCGCCTAAAAAAGTTAAAACGTCAAATGTTTAAAACCCTTTTGTCGTTTTTTTTTTCTTCTTTTTTTCGGTGCGTTGAACTTGAGTGCACCGGCCGCGGTTTCATAAGTGTTTGTACGGCGGTGTAGCAGTGAAAGTGGTGTGACGTAAGCGTTACATTAGAGCAGTTATTATGGCGGATACTGGCCGAATCGGGAAGCGATCTCTGACTGTCTTCGGTGAGTTTTTTTTATTGTTTTTTTTTTAATGTTGGTCGAAAGTAACAATGGACGGTTATTAGCATGAAATAGTGTTTAACGCCTCGTTAAACGCAGATCGCGTTTGAAATAGGCACGCATCGACACCATTCTTACAATGTGTGTTATTGTAATATTATAGTTATGAACGTAATTTGCGGCAAAAACAAATATTTTAGTAAGCCTTTCTAAGCCTAAGTAGTAAAAATTTCTTATAAGAAAATACTATTGCATCAAATGTTATCCCAATGTTTTAAAAATATTGACGACTCTAGCAATAGAAAATTTTAAATTTTATATGGAGATCCATACAACCTATACCTACAAAAAATATTTAAAAAAAGCATACAGATCAGTTAAGCCGTTTCTGCGTGACTAGATGCAAACTTTCGCATCTATTACTTATATGATTTAGTAAGGAAATACTTAGGACATAATTATATAGCTTAGACACCTTTTCTTTTTACTTACCAGGAAACAATTTTCTGTTGGAAAGGCTTTTAAGTTATCAAATAAAGTTATCAAATACCGGAAATAGCAGTTGTCTATTTATTACACATCGATGCAGTTTGACGTCGTTAACGAATTGTTATTTAAATTATGTTGCACAAAACTGTCTATAACAATCATTTTATGACGACGAAAATAAGATAAATGTTCCCAATCCAGATGTAGCGTGACGCCACCTTCGACCACATCGTCACTTAGCATCAGGTGACTTGTGGTCAAACGCTACCTGTATGTAATAAAAAATTTAAATGTTGCCGGATAAAAGGGATGAGCATTTATGTTTTTTTTTAAATATCACATTATTTCTGAATATAATTTTCAGTATCATTTTATCGTCGTATCGATAAGTTAGAACTACGACGGTCCATCTAGTAACATCTCTAAAAAAATTGTACTAACCTGTTCTTGTAGAATAGAAACCATGTTTCCATAATGAAGATTAAAAAAAAATACTGAGAGGGAAGGAATTTAATAAATTCTTACCACCCAAGCTCACCTTATAAGTCCTTATATTATATGTGAAGCTTACTCTAGCTACATTAGTAGAAATCGTCCCGCTTTTAAACACATTTCCACCAACAATGTGCCCATGATTTTCTTAACCATCTTAAATAAGCTCCAGCAATCATTTAACCATTGTTAACCGAGACCCAACACGGTAAAGGTGACTGACATGTCGCGAGATTTGTGACCGATTGTTACACGATATTCACTGTTTAGTAAATTCTACACAAAAAAAAGTTACGATCAAAGTAATGGTCGGAAAAGTTATCGCCAGAGAATGTTAATTTTCTTTTAAGAGTTACGAAAATGTTTTGTGTCAAAAGTACAGAATAAAAAAACTCCAAGGCTATCATTTGTTTTTTTCATCGCGTTGGTTTTTATACCTTGGTCTTGATTTTTAGAACGATGCATCGTTCTAACGCAAGCAGTATGGTGTTCTGTATTAGGTATGTACATGTAGGTAAGAATTGATTCTGATTTAGTTTTTTGTTTGAAAGGTGACTAGATCGAGAGTCTTCTACGTCGCTATCTTTTTTCAGTCAACGCCAAATAATATGCAAACGCGACCTTGACTTATAATAAATCATCATAACAAATGATCAACATAAAGCACGTAGTAGGTAATTATTCGATAACATAATCGTAACAGTTACGCGATCGTTGCGATGGCCGATCATGCGACGTGAATCGATTAATGTTTTTATCGACTTGATTTTTTTCGGAATGATGAATGCTCTTAAAAGTCTAATTTATCTCGTAAGTGTATTTTTTATTTTTGTTTTTATCGATGTTATGAAATAATTTAATGGAATTCTGTATGGGTGAACGATAAATCGTTGACAGAAGACCGCGCTTCACGTGAAGGGGCAACAATCGGTAAGTTGTTTGTGCGAAATAATTCAGTTACGATAAAATAATAAAATCGTTCTTTTTGTAGCGTCATTTTTTTTATAAACGTATGGGTGTGTAAGTAAACAGACCTTTTTACGTCACATGTAGTAAGAATAGTCTAGAAAAAGTAAATTTTTAAGCCACACACACCCTAATTCTACAGGTTCTCTATTAGAGATAACATTTTTTCTTGGGTTTCGAGCTTTCGTTGAACGAAAACATCGTGATGGAACCGTCATGTTTTGATACAAGGACTTTTTCCAGGTTCTACTCTCTATCAAGTTAGGAATTTGTCGCAAACCACCTTTTGTGGTTTGTGCCGGCAGCCTCACTTGAGGCGCAATTACCAATCCAGGCGTAGCGTAGTCACGAAAAAGAGAGAGGTAGTGTCTACTGCACTCCTTCGCTTACAATGGTCAACCATCTTATTTCTCATTTATGAGCAGAGCTCTTGTTGATGGAGCATTTTCCATCTTGTTTGGTCCTTAGCCATCATTTTAACCTCTTGCTACGACATGACGTCAATTCTTTCTTTGACTTGTCTATGTATGTTCTTCCCGGTCTATCTATCCCTGTCTTCCCTTCTACTTTCATTCTAAGATGGTTTTTATGTATTCGTCATGGCGTAGGTACCAGGTGGCCAAACGTACTGAGAAAGAATTTCCGACTTTCCTTCCGAGTCTTACCTTCCAAGACAGATTCCTCCCTTATTTTACCTTAATTTTTCTTCTGAAAAGTCCTTCCCTTTTGACTACGAAGGAAAATGTGTTTTGGAAGGTCTTTTTTCTCCGTGCATCTTTCCTCTTCTTATTTTTTCTCTTCTATCCTAAACACGAGTTTCGTAACAAAAATACTTGCAAGGATTTTCTCTCTATTTTCCCTCACAGCGTAAAATAACAAACATGACCTAGTTGGTGAATGCCACGAACTCTGACATTTCCATGATTGAATTTGTGCATGGGGAAACTATATCGGAAGATCCAGGAATTTCATTTTACCTCGCGTTAAATCTGATTTGCAGCGGGGTCACTATGAGAACACGATGTTGCCGATCTCATCTCAGGGCAACCATACGTTGACTAATGATTTGTGACGTTTAGAGCAGTGGTAGGTTTTTTGCTGAAAGCCAACTTGTCCTCAGCGCCGGGTTCAGATTGTTATAGATGCACATGCATACGGGGCACTTGCCCAGGGGCCCAGGGGCCCTAGTCTGCTAATCAAGCTCGGCCCTTAAAGACCGATTTTGACACTTTTGGTAGTCTCCTAAATTCTTAATCGTTCATATTGCGTCCAATTTTTTTTTTATTTTTTTTTTTAATAATAATGCCCGCACAATCACATACATAGGCTCTGACCCCTAACTAGGTTTCCCTGTATCTAGGGTATCAGAAACTACGAGGATCGAGGATCTACAACACCCAGACACAGAACAAATACTTGCGGTTTTTTTTAATGCACAAATATTTGTCCTGTAGCGGGAATCGAACCCGCGACCTCACGCTTCGCAGTCAGCTATCCGCCCATTGCGCCACATCGGTCGTCAAAATTGAAACAATCTGAGATATAGTCATAGATTAAGAGCCAGCATAACGTCGTTGACCTTGCTTGATCAAGTGAAACTGCTCCGCGCACTCCGCGCATCCCCTCACCAAAATTACGCGATCTGCGGCCAACGCGCCCGAAGCGACGCTCTCGCCATGCGGCGCGGCGCGGTACCTCTACTAATCGAGCCCGCCGTATCTACATAAATATACACAGTAGCAACATCCTACTATAATATTATAAATGCGAAAGTTTGTGTGTGTGTGAATGTTTGTTACCACGTAACTACTGAACCGAATTTGACTGATGAAATTTAGAATGTAGACAGTTTAGGTATTGGACTAACACATAAGCTAATCTAATTTTGAAAAGTCAACTCTGAAAGGGGTTAAATAAGGTAGATAAGTTTGTATGAAAAATGTCATTCCTTGGTTCGATTGACTCAAAAATAGGTACAAATAAACCTTAAAGTAAATCATTGAAAACGCATTTTTTATTTTTTTATATGTATTACTTCTACGGGGTGTGCCATAGAGTTTTAAAGTTTGTATGGCTTTTTTTTATTCCTTATGTGGATTTTCTTAAAAGTAGGTACAAATAAACTATAGAGTAAATAATTAAATACGTATTTTTTATATTTAAGAAAACCCCTAGAGGTTGTGCAATGGCGTTCAGATTCTAAAGTTTGTACAACACATCAATTCCCACGCGGGCGAAGCCGCGGGGCACGGCTAGTAGTCGCTGCCGCGCCATTTGAATGTGCGCGTGAGTGAGTAGCGAGCGCCGTGTACGCAGGGACCGGCCTGGGACTCAGTAGGGCTGTGCCACGCGTTTGATCGCGCGCATTTATGTACTACACTGCTCGCTCGCTCGGATTTGCTGCTCTCACTGACTATTTCATTTGTATAGTTTATAATAAATCGTATTTATTAATTTATAATTATTAAAATGTCTTTAATATGCAACCCATTTATGAATTGGTAAAACATTTTAATAAATTACATGATTAAACTCCTTGCGCTGTCATAATACACAGATAATATAATCTATAAAAAAGGCATGTTAGTTACAACACTTAGGTATAAGTCGATAACGGCTGGACCGAATTTATAATCTTTGATTTTTTGCATTTGTCTTCGTCCGGAATAAGATAAAATATGATACTCATAAATAATAAAATTAATCATTCATTTGTTGTAAATGGTATACCAAAATGCAACTGACATGGTGTAACAAAACACAACTGACAGCTAAACGTAATGTTGTCTATGGTTGATATTGAAGTTGTGAATTGAAGATGTTTTTGTTTTATGCGAGTTTATTTATTACTAACGTTAATTAATTTTAAAATCCTAAATCTGCTCATTTATTGCCTCTTATGCGGAAAGAAGTTCGCCGGGTCAGCTAGTATTTAACTAAAAATAAAAGTGACAACCCTATGCATCACCGCAAGAGTAGGCAATTAACTCGCCGCGGCACTATGCACCTACCACTCATGGCCTATAGGTAGTTCATCGTACGACTTTCAGCTACAAAAATATGCGGAGAAAAGTGGCACAGGTCCGTTCAGCACGGCGGCTCGTCCCGCACTGACTTTATGGGCGAATGAGGGGTGTACGTGCCGATTTGCGAGTATGAAATACGTAAAAAATTCGCAAAAAATAATTAAAGCAGTATTTTCAAAAAATGGCCTGAAGGTGTCCTGGGTATTATATTTTTTTATAAGCTGGTGGTATTAACAAGTCTTTGTTACATATATAGTTTAGGAGTAAAGTAGTATTAAACTTTTAGGAAATGGGGACTTTGCACATTTGTTTTCAATATATAAATACATTTTTTGCATTTTTCGGCCTGAAGGTGTCCTGCTATATATCAAGTAGATTAACATATATTTTTATTAGATTTTTTTAGACCAGAATTACACAGAAAGATAGCTTTAAATAACCCCATTTTTGGAAACCTGCGCCTTAAGTAGACTATATACTACGGTATAGTAAGGACCATTTTCTTGGTCTTGGCGGTCTTGACATGCAAGAGCGATGGCGGCCAAACGGTAACGCGTGCGCCTTACAAGATGTCGATATCGAGCTTAAATCCTTTCGGCCCCGCACCTATGACTTAATAAGTTATGTGTGGATTTGCCAACGCTCGAAACGGTGAAGGACCTCGACAAGGGCATGCGACATCTACCAACCCGCACTGGGCCAGCGTGGTAGATTTCGGCCCATACTCTCTCTCTGAGAGAAGGCCTGAGTCCCAGCACTGGGATCGTAATAGGCTTTTGATGGACATGCAATATCGGCAGATGCATATTAACAGCAGACGACCAAACTTTAGCGTGATCTCAATCGCATCGACTGAGCATGGATCATGGATCTAGACTGAACATTTATTTATTTATTTATTGAACTAAAAGTAATAATGTGCGTTTTTAACGATAATACCAGTTGAGATGATGCTTTATCTAACATGAAAGTGTAAATAGCGTGTGTGTAGCCCCCAGGGCCCCCGACGTCAATAAAATATTATTGTCAACTTGAGTTACCTTTCGAGTTACCTCGCTCCAGCAGTACTCCCCTAACTAACTAGATTACGTTATTACGCCCTTGCATCCCTGTAACGGTAGCTATAGCAACTACTACGAGAGCAATTCAATTAAAATTTGCTAGCTGTGCTCCGCGGTTACACCCTCCAGGCGATCTTCACAGGATTTTACCACGATAAAACATAGCCTGACTATTTTGACGGCAACTAAATTATATTATAAACATGTAGATACATTTTATTTTTATTTCTAATACTTGTATTTCTTCGGGTAATCTGTGATATTGGTGGATTATTTATCAGTGTGGTACGAGTGTAGACAATTGGAATATCTACTTAGTTTTAAAAATTGGCCCTTCTAGTTATTCTAAAAAGTCCGTGTAAAGTTTATGCAAAGTGCTATCACTTCCATCATCATGATTGGTTATGCCGTTGTTCACTGAAACTGACGGAAGCGCCATCTAGGGTACAGAGCACGAACCGCTTGACGTTAGCCTAACTGTCACCCGAAATGGTTGCATACGTCATGCAGCGGCGCCCGCGCCGCACCAACCGCATCGCAGTATAGTCGACATCTAGCGTCCGTACTGGCCTCCGCACATCTACCGTTACCGTTCAAATCTTGAACCACCGCTGATCTCCAACCGACGCGCTGTCTTGGAGCATCGTACATCGCTTTTCATCATCAGAACTGTAACTGACACCCCGCGCCGCGACGTCACGGAGTGATATAGTGTTTCGCTTTTTACCGCGCTTCTTGACGTTCATCCGCCTTCACCATCACCATCATTTATCATCACCGCCTGCTGCTGCTGTGCATACCACTAGGAGGACGACTTGGCTGGCTTAACGGTAAGTGCTTTTGCCCTTCATCTGTTTCCGTTAGTGGTGTGAACACGGCATCTTCTCTCTACTTCTTTTTCTCCCCGCATCCGCATCCTGACTCTGAGCTTCAGAGAAGGGACCACCCTCTTTGGGTTTTTTACCGCATCCGCATCATCATAATTTTGGCCCATACGAACCGGATAAAACCAGCACTCATCGCTATCGTTGGATCTTATTTATTTATTATACTATTATCTGTATCTTTTTATATATATTATAATAGTACATTTAACGCATATTTATTCATATTCATATCTATTCTATACTCGCATATTTTATAACTGTAATCAAATTGAAAAACGGTTATTATTACGCATACCTACATAACGTAACCTGTCGCATTCCTTTCTTATTATCGCTTATTTAAACCTTTTTTGTTGTAACCTATCGTTTAAAACTGTCTTATACTGTTCAACACCAATATATTTGTTCAATAACGTCTAATTGTCGCATTTATAATCATTGTTCTTTCGTAATTATTGTGCGCTTCGTACCCTCATTTTACGCACTTCGCATTTATAAATTGCAAAATGTCGTACGACGCAAAACTAAAAATTGTTATTGCTAAGAAAGAGGCAATATTCGCGCATATGAATTCTTTATATCACACTGCGAAGAAAGTAGCTTCGTCAGATGTCGATAGTACTAGAAGTAAACAAGAGTTTCTAGCCGCTTCGTCTAATCTTGAAAAACTTTACAATAGCTTTAACGATTTATGTGATCAACATAACGTACTGCTATTAGAAGATGACCCTGATCATCAACTTAGCTTTAGTAATTGGAGTGCATTCGAAACATTGTTCTCGTACGTTCAGAACGCACGCGCGGGTCTATTAGAATCTCGTCGTGCCGTTACTGCTGATAAGCCTAGCGCAGATACCTACTCCTGTCGTCTCCCGCCTTTGGAGCTTGTCGGCTTTTCTGGACAGCCAGAATCGTGGCCGCTGTTCTATCAAAGCTTCAAAACAAATGTACACGATAACAGTAGGTTGACTGATGCTCAGCGCGTACAGTACTTAGTAGGTAAATTAAGTGGAAACGCCCTTAACATATTCGCAGGTATCATACCTAATGAATCTAACTACGCTACAATTTGGAATTCTTTAGTGGCGAAATACCAAGATAAAAGGTTACTTGGTTCCATGTACCTAAATAACATATTAGATATAAAACCTAGCTCCGATTCACCCGCTCAACTAAATAGCTTCATCGAAAGAGTTCACTCTTCAATGTCCGCTTTAAAACAATTAGACATTAACGACTCAACAGATTTTATTCTAACGCATCTCGCTCTTAAAAAACTAGACTCTAAATTAGTTCAGAGTTTTGAACTATCAGTTCGCGATAAGGACATTCCGTCTAGCTCCGACCTCGTAAGCTTTATACGGCATCACGTCAAAGTTCTCGAACGGACTGGCTCGGTCCGTCAAAATACGTCGAACTACAACAATAGCCAGGGGTCCGATTCTCAAGTTCGATCGCCTCGATCCGCACCGAAAGTTTCGCATACTTTCGCTATTACAGAAAATGATACGAATACACAAACCTGCCTTTTCTGTAAAACCTCGCATCATATGCATTTATACGAATGTACCGCATTTAAAAAGTTGCCCGTGAATGATCGTTTCGCTTACATTAAAGACAATAAGTTGTGCATAAATTGTTTTAGCACAAGGCACACTACAATTAATTGTGGTTCACGCAACACATGTAAACAGTGTCATAGGAAACACCATTCGCTATTACATTTCGATAATAACCCGCAGCCGTCGACTCAACAGGTAGGGTTTGAGAATAGCCACCCTGCGCCCGCGCTTATCGCAAACACCGCCGACCGCTCGGGCTCGGCTTCTACGCTGTGTATGTATACCCACACTGCAGATGTGACTCGCTTCACCGTTCCACGAGTTTCTAACTCAGCTGTTGATGACTGCACGGACTCGCTCGCTATGAACTCGCTCGTTATGCACTCGCGCAACAAAACAACTTGTAGTAGGCATTTAGAGAAGACGATTGTTTTGCCTACTGCGCAAGTTCTCGTTCCTAATAACGGGAAACATGTTGTTTTACGATGTCTAGTAGATAGTGCTTCACAAAATAATATTATTACGCTTTCTTGTTGCAACAAATTGAATTTAGACATTCAGCCGCTTGTAAATTCGTCTTTAAAAACAGTGGGGTCAGCTTCGGCTCCTATTAAGGGTTATGTTACGCTGACGATACAATCGCGCGTTTCTGACGCTCAATATACTTTAACGCTTTTAGTGGTAGATCATATCACTGATCTACTGCCTACTCGTGTGATCCACTCATCAGTGATGGATCACTTTAAAAACTTACCGCTCGCAGACGATAGCTGGTACCTACCTGGGGAAATAGACGTGATCCTTGGTACCCAGATGTTCGCGTTTATTATACTCGGTAATAAGGTGGTACCGCCGCCTCTCGTTCAACCTGCTAGCTCTTCGGACACCGCTCGCTCCGTACCTCACGCTCTTGAGACAACTCTTGGCTACATTGTCATGGGTGAAATACCTGCTGTCAACCCTGAAGGTGTAGTCTGGTCCTTCGGTCCCTTAGTGATTGAACTAAATAACAACCTAGTTAAATCCCGCGAACGTGAAGACGTGCCCTCCGCCACTATAATTAGTCCGAATCATGAGAGTGAGCAACTGTACGCATCGACAGTACCACGGCGTCCCTGTAGCCGCTATACCGTTTCGCTGCCTCTTAAAGGCAACCCTAAAATGGTAGGGAACGCCTTCGCGCACGCTCAACACCGTCCGACCGCATTAGAACGCAATTTTAACGCGCTTCCCGCACTACGTCAAGCGTACAATGACGTCATCACTGACTGCATAGAGAAAAATTGCCTGTCAGAAATACTTTATTCTTCCGCCGCTATATCTGACGGCTACTTAATACCGCATCACGCTGTTGTTCGACCTGACAAGTCGACCGCTAAAACGAGGGTTGTACCTGATGCTCGCTCCCTCAACTACCTTGAAACATTAAACCGCTTTAATGACTCTGAATCATCACGCATCAAAGGTGATATACCTGCGATAAAATCTTCCGCTACGCTTATCGTTACATCCAATGTGGATTCTTCGCCGCTTCATAGTCTCGCTCTCCGGGTCTCACCCTGGAAAATATTGTTACGCATTGCTGTTTACATTCGACGCTTTGTAAACAAGCTACCTCGCTCGCCTTCAATTCAAGTTTTTGTTAATTCGCGTCCGTTGTGCTTGCTGACCGATCAGCCTCAGACTACTCTGTCACCCGCGCATTTCTTAAATACGACTCCGTTGCCATCATTACTTACGTACGAGAGCAATGATTCTGTATGCCTCCATATACTCTTAGACAGCTTAGTACAGAGCTATTGGAAACGATGGCACAGGGACTACTTACACGTGCTTCAAACGCGACATAAATGGAGCACTCCAGAGGTTACACTTCTACCAGGAACACTTGTTCTCATCCATCAAGGTGATACCCCGCCGCTGCGCTGGCCGACAGGCATTCTTGAACAAGTATTCCCTGGGAGGGACAGGCTCACGCGTGTCGCTTTAGCGCGTACCACTACTGGAACGTACAAGCGTCCAGGCGTAAGATTACGCCCCCTTCCGTCGCAATAACACGTTTTAGTTTTTGAAATATAATTTAATTACAGTTATAATCGCATATATATTTTGTATTTTTATATTTATTATTTGAATTTGCATAATTTTCGCTATATTAATACTCCCCGCATATACTTATCGCATTTAATAATATTTATCGCATTCTTTTATTTATATTTTCCCGCTTCAACCTTTTGCTCCCCCGCATTTCTTTTGAAAATCTCAAAGATTCTCAAGCCGGGGAGGAAATGGTTATGCCGTTGTTCACTGAAACTGACGGAAGCGCCATCTAGGGTACAGAGCACGAACCGCTTGACGTTAGCCTAACTGTCACCCGAAATGGTTGCATACGTCATGCAGCGGCGCCCGCGCCGCACCAACCGCATCGCAGTATAGTCGACATCTAGCGTCCGTACTGGCCTCCGCACATCTACCGTTACCGTTCAAATCTTGAACCACCGCTGATCTCCAACCGACGCGCTGTCTTGGAGCATCGTACATCGCTTTTCATCATCAGAACTGTAACTGACACCCCGCGCCGCGACGTCACGGAGTGATATAGTGTTTCGCTTTTTACCGCGCTTCTTGACGTTCATCCGCCTTCACCATCACCATCATTTATCATCACCGCCTGCTGCTGCTGTGCATACCACTAGGAGGACGACTTGGCTGGCTTAACGGTAAGTGCTTTTGCCCTTCATCTGTTTCCGTTAGTGGTGTGAACACGGCATCTTCTCTCTACTTCTTTTTCTCCCCGCATCCGCATCCTGACTCTGAGCTTCAGAGAAGGGACCACCCTCTTTGGGTTTTTTACCGCATCCGCATCATCAATGATCATCAGCCGGAAGAAGTCCACTGCTGAACGTAGGCCTCCCTCTTTGAACGCCACCATGAACGGCTATTAGCCATTTGCATCCATCGGCTCCCTGCCATCACTATACCTAAACACTCTTTGTAGCTAGATCATCATCATTTACAGAACAATTTAATACTGGCTAAATACGCAAAACATGTGATAAATAATTGAAAAAAAGATAGCATATTATGACACTCAAGGATAATGTGACATCCAAAATCACAGATGTTACCTCTCTAGAAGAAACTGTGCCCGCCCCATGGTTTCTTGCCTTTAGCGTCATCGGTTCTGCAGCTTATGATGATGAGTAACCGATGATGAAGTCAAAGGTAGCGCCTGGACCAAGAACTGGCTCTCAAGTGGGGCCACCGGAACACACCGATATAGGTTTTTGGCGACAGATTGTTATTTTTCTGATTGCGTAGGTGTGTAAATCCTCTTTTAAGTAATACTTACTTCTAAACGGTGTTGTTATAGAACAATTTACATGCCGTTAAATAGAAACAAATTGGTGTTGCCAACACGAGGAAATTTCGTACGTTAATTACTGAAGTTTCACTGCGAAAATAGACCTCTGCTTCCAATGCCGTGGCGTTAATATTAAACCGTGCGCCCAGGGAAGAGAAAGGCACATAGGAATGCGAAAAGGGGTAACTGCTCCCCATATACCCCGCGATTTCACCGGATTTTCATCTCAATGCAACATAGTACGAGAATGATCCTCAGGGATATTATCATCATCATCATCAGTCGGAAGACGTCCAAATATGAACATAATGCATATCATGTTGAACTCGTACAATGAACGGCTATCAGCCATTTGCATCCATTGGTTCCCTCCGCCTGTTTGAAAAAATAGTAAATCCTGGAAAAAACAAGTAGTTGTTTTTTAACTTTTTATTTGACAGGGTATCGTTTGACCACAAGTCACCTGCTCACCGATAGGTGCTTGGCGACAGATTCTTTACTTGAGGGTGGGTGGTAGCTAGCCAGGCGAGTAGTATTAGAAAATACCCTACCACTAAGCTATGATTTCATCACGATGATTTCCTTCACCGAAAGCTCCAGCTTATTCGAACTCACGTCCTACGAGTCGCAAACTGACGTCACTACCACTGAGCCATTATCGCTTCGCAGTTCACTAGTATTAGCTGCAGTATTTATTATAATGTGTATCACTAGTTGCGCCCCGCGGTTTTACCCGCGTCTTCCCGTTATCCCGCAGGAACCTTTTTCCGGGATAAAAAGTAGCCTATCTCCAGTCCGAATTTCATTCAGATCCGTACAGTAGTTTTTGCGTGAAAGAGTAACAAACATCCATCCACCAATCCATCCATACTCACAAACTTTCACGTTAGTAACTTAGTAGGATTGTTCCATCGCCTATCTACAACTAGAGAGCCGACCTAAACGCGTAGAATCAGAGACAATAGAACTAAAACAAGCAAGAGTGTCGTGTCGCGACTCGCGGCGGACCAATTCCGAGTTTGCCAAAAGAAAACACACTTTCCAACGCTTTCGCTTCCTTTGCCGATACATACCTAAAATGACGAATTTGGCGATGGAGATGACACAGATTTTATTAATCTTTTCACTAAGAAGTCTTTGGAATAAGTTTCTACATAGCTAGGTAGTTTTTTTTATGGATAACAAGATTGCAAAACTGGCAGCCAATTTGGTCCGAGACGACGCGACGTTTGAAATGAGCTGTACCTACTATCAAAATATGTAAAGCTCTTTCCTTTACTGTGACAAGTGATTTTGTAATACCTGCTCTATTATTCATGCGACGAAAATAGAAGTATTTTCTTAAATCGATGCGCATCTTTTTGGTGCTCTACATTAAATATTGGTATTTCAAAGATTTAGTTTTGGGGAGTGATCTCTAAATTATTCGTTTACGAATGCTTTTAACCAAGAATATGCCGCCAAGAACCAATCGGTGTGTTTTGGCAGACTCACTTGAGAGTCAATCCCCAATTTAAGTGTAGCGTGGTGTACCTTCGACCACATAGTCACTTAACTTCAGGAGTCTTGTGGTCCAACGCTACACGGTAAGAAACAAAAAAATGGGTTGCACTCCGGGAGTGCCGGCAGAAGTAAAAACTGCAAGCGTTCACCCTCCGCCGTCCTCGCTACTCTGTCTCCGTCGTACAGTCAACGACAAAAGTAGCTGATCATACTCGATTTCGCAAATGCGTATTAGATCAGTAATGTTTGTTTTTTCCTCACAACTTACAAGGTTGCGTTTGGCCATAGCACAATACACATGATGTTAAGTGATGATTCGGTCGAAGGTTGGTGTGTAAGATCATAAAGTGAATCTGAAAATTTGTTTTTGTTCAGCGACTTTTGTCGTTGACTGTACGAATTTTCGACCAGCAGTGCGATTCTAATTCACACGGAAACTCTTCCGACCACGGATTCGGAAAAATTTCGGTACGATTTTTTTAGACACGATTCGTTAATCTGAATTTGGAAACTGGTATTTAATTTGTCAATCACGGAAAAGTTTCCGCCACCTATATGCTCTTGGAAAACGTTTCCGTGAAACAAAAGTAACGTCGAATCCGACACGGAAACTTTCCGAGTGAATTAGAATCGCACACATTTTTCACCCATCCTAAAAAAAACCAACGCCGCTAAAGAAGTTTTCACTTCAAAAATAAGTTACAAGCAAGAAGCAAGAAGACTTTTTTGGCGGCAATGGAATTGTCAACGTGAACATTTTGTTTTTATTTCCAAAACTTGTTATGTGTTTCTTCGAGTGATAATGTGTAATATTGGTGGATTATTAACCATTATGTGTTCGTTCAATGTGTGAACACATAATGAGAGGCGAGTGAGGCGAGTGAGGGAAATTGAAATAAAGTTGTGAAAGTGACTTTTCGAGTTGCTCCAAAAAAGTCCGTGTAAAGTTTGAGTAAAGCGCCACTACTTTACTCAAACACTATCCTCATCCCCTCATCTCCTCATCATCTTCATCATCATCACCATCATGTAAACTTGATTCAACTCTGAGTTTGAAATATTGTATACTTGACACTGGCAAAGACACTAATCGTGTGACGCCATAAAAAAAAAAAGAAGCTAGAATGACAAATAGATTGCATTGAACGCTACAACTGTTACGAGACACGGACGCACCGTGTTTGACATCGTTGCTCAACGGCTCACGGATGCAGTATGTGGCAAGACGAGCCGAAATCATATCTATTCATATGTCATTCAAACGGAAATAATAATAAGTAGAAATAGATTATTTGAAGCTAGAGCGCGTATTCCAAAATGTTACAGCACAATGGCATGCCGCGTATCTCTCTCTCTCTCTCTCTCTTTCTCTCTCTCTCTCTCTCTCTCTCTGTGTGTATGTGTGTGTCAGACTATTTAAATGACAGAAAAGCTTTTGTGAACTTGCCCCAATTCCATCAATTAGTAGTAAGTATAAAATTGTTATTGTAATCGCGCCCAAGAAATCACCTGCTAGGCGTTTCTTGCCAGCGCGGGCGGGAAGGTTAGAACAGGCGTAATTAGTTTTAAGTTTGACGTTTTAAAGTGGTCAAGTATTGTTCATAATAAACATATTTTGCTTTGATTTGTTTTAATTAGAGCACTAGTGAAGTGTCCTGGGTAGACCTAGGGGCTTGACATTGTCATATTTTAAATGACACCATCTAAATTAAATCCTAGTCACACTCATCGACTGAACCTATACCTAGCAGTGTATGTGTATATGTAGGTATCTGTATGTGTGTGTACCCACAACAACATTTCTCCACCACGTCGCACTGGCTTAATAAATGAACAATTTCCCTTACCAAGAATGATAAACTCCAATCTACACTCTCTCTCCCTCTCTCTTGTCTATTCTATTTATAACTTTATTCAGTGTTAATGGACCATATACCTATTTAACCAAGAAGGTCGCTTGATTAATTTTAAAACCTCGAACAATATCTCAAATTAAAAAAGAATATTTTACCTGAACAAAAAAACGAAAAGAGGAATTAATCCGAGATTCCGAAAAGCAATCTCTCTAGCGACATTTCGATTATTTGAGAGTAAAGAGATGAATTACGGTCCACTGGCTTTGTAGGTCACAACGATGCGATGTGACTCCAAATAGATTGAATATCAGAAACCAATTTTAATAACAAATAAAGGTCACTAAATAATATTATGTCCCAACAAAAATTTTAAAGAAGGAAAAAAGTAAAGACATTTTTCGTTTTTTCACACGACGTTAGAAACTATTTCCGGTTGATATTCGGTACCTCAAACTTCTCTGCAAAAAATGCAAAAGCATAATAATTAGTAAATACTTGCTTATAAGAAATGGGAAATCCCTACTTTTTTTCAATATTTACCTTCCGCTTATTTTCAATATTTACCTTCCGTTTCCATAGAGATAATACTAAGATCATAAAAATGAAACATCCGGATGCAGAGTACTTGCAAAGTTCGGTCATAACCTCATAACTACTTGCAATCAAACCTTGTTAATTGCAATCTACGCTGTCCTACTTAATCTCAACATTCGCGGATAAGCATGCAAATTCCGCACAGATGGACCACTAGCTCATTGACCGCGATACGACAGTGAAAGCTGTGATGTCACGTTCCCGCGCATTTATGTAACAGCGGCCATATTGCATTGTTCAATGCCATTTCGCGCCCATACTGAATTTTGTCTAATAGCCCTGCTGTTGTTGCGATAATCTGTTATTGAAAACCTTGTGAAAAGAATTTTGTCCTATTCAGTACCTACTTACTTATTTATTTATCGTATATAGGTAAAGTTTGAAAGGTTGTTACGAGTCGTTGGAAGCCCCACTGTTGTGACTTCTTCCGGCTGATGGTGTTGAAAGGTTTGAGAGATTGGATGAAGGAAGTAATCCACAGATTATCACTGGAGTTTAATTCTGTTGTTTTAATTTAAAAAAAACGCTTGGATTTAATACACGTGATATATCCTACCCCGAATCAATCGTGATGTTTTTTAAACCCCCTTCCCCCCTATCCAAGCCTTAAATTTTAATGGATGAGTTGGATGACCTTTATAAGTACTGTATGTGTCTTTAGGCACATACAACATGGGTACTAATAAAGGGATTGGCTTAAATAGAAACTTTAGCTAATCCAATCAAAGATAAGGAAGATTCCTAAGGCCATAGCCGCTTCGAGCAGCCTTCGACCCGGGTCATCAGGCGAGCCCCGGCCTTCATTACTCATTGGTGCCGATGCGCCCGGCCCGCTAATGAAGCGGATTTTCCAACGCATCGTGACCGGTTATGAAATACATTACAAGTTACATTACAACATACTTCGTGAACACACAAACAATGTTATGCTACTTAAATGTATGTGCCTAGCTAGGTTATTAGGACAATTAGCGTTGCCGAATGTCCTAGCGGGACAGGTCTTGTATTCACATATTTTTTGTATAAATGGAAATGCTGTTTAATTTTACTCATAGTATTTTGCTGAAAATGCAATAATAATCCCTTCCCTTGAGGTCGAAAATAAGTAGACAACCCTATCTTTTGGATTGTTTTTACTAATTATTTACTCTGGAAATTAATATACCATCTATCGACAGTTACTGGAGACTGGTCCCTGGACTGGTTACTGGTCTACTGGAGATGGGTTTTGACATTATTCCTATGGAGCTTGCGTCAATTATTCTCCTGTGGATAGATAGGTTTAAGGTCATTAATAACAGCCGTTAATCCAGTTCCGAAAAAAGACTGACGATGATAACTCAATGGTAGTGATGTCAGCTTGCAACCCGTAGGTTATGGGTTCGAATCCTGCAATGAGCTTGAGCTTTCGGTGAAGGAAAACATCGTAATGAAATCATAGCTGGTGGTTGGTCATATTCTAGAGTTTAGACTCTATCGCCATAGTAAAGGAGTAGTAGTTCAGCTTCATATAAATCGGCCGTCGTCGGTTTGAATGTGTGCGTGAGTAGCGGCACCGTGTACGCACGCACTTTTCACGCACACAATCACATAAACGAAAGGAGGCGGCCGGGGCCGCGGCCATGCACTCAGTACGGAACGCGCCGCCTATGCGTCACCGCAAGAGTAGGCAATTAACCCGTCGTCTCTATCGCTAAGCGCCTATTAGTCCTATATTATACGGTGGAAGGTGGCAATGGCACCGCGCTACGCCGGGATTAAAAACTGTCTCTCACTCAAGTAAGGCTGCTGAAACACATGATAGGTGCTTGGCAATAGGATGCTAACCAGACGAGCACCAGAAAATGGCGTACCATCAAGCTTATTGCGTAATTGAAACGGAAGTATCGGTATATAAACTGCTTCAATGAATAATCAACGATGAAAGTTGTCAAGGCCATTCATCAAGAGTTCCAAAGAAGTCAATGTTACATAAAAGAGCCAAGGTCTACCACTAAAGAGGTCTCAGTAGCATTAGTCACTTTAAAAAAACCCGACACGTTTACTAAACTAAACGAGATGGTGTTCGAGTGTTGCGCAAGAGATGTTTGCGTAAAAAGTACGACGCATCTAATATTTACTTTCTCGAAATCGTGAGTCATCTTGCAATGGACATGTTACCAAGTAGGTAGATCTTGAAAAGGAATCTTTAGTGTTTTGCTCCATAATGTAGATATTTACATGTCCATATTAGTATCTACCTGAGTAAATTGGGTATTGCCACAGAATACTAGTTTAGTGGTATTGCGCAGTGTTTTGTTTTTCGTGAGTTATAAAAGAGTGGAAGTGGAAGATAAAGAACGAAGAGAAGAGAATTACTATGAAATTATATTTTATATTGTTTGTTATATTCCAAACAAAGTTTTTAGAGAAATATAATTGGAAAAACTAATCCAGGAAAGACTGAATGCGCATTTTTTCTATTGATTTTTAGGATACACGTGCGAAGCTGGGGTAACATATCCAGCTGAATAACGTTATACCGTTTGAACTTTGTTTTGTAACATCAAAAATTTGTTTCGATACAAAAAGGAAGTACCAACATAATAAGACAGAGCGCAGAATAAAAGAAAGATCTCCATCGTGTTTTCAAAGTTCAATAAACGCAAAATTAAAATTTAATATCGTGCAATAAGCCATTATTTATTACGCTGACTGACATTTCGTAAAGTTACGAAACCTTCGCCCGCCATTAATGTAATGCCATTTAAACAAATAAGTAAAAAAGGGGAATTCTCCGAAAGCATTACAATTTACAGTCGATCAGTTTTCCCTCCGATTTAAATCATAATAACATAAATAACCAGTCATGTAGAGGCCTATTTTTTTGCCGGAAAACATACGAGTTTCTCTTTCAGTAATCCGGCCTAAAAACTAATTTACAAGCTGTTCTAAACAGGTTTTTTTTTTCATATTGGCTATTTTTTTTTTTTTTGTTTTGTTATGGCGTCACACGATTAGTGTATTTGCCAGTGTCAAGTATAAAATATTTCAAACTCAAAGAGTTGAATCAAGTTTAAATGATGATGATGATGATGATGATGACGATGAGATGATGGGATGAGGATAGTGTTTAAGTTAAGTAGTGGCGCTTTACTTAAACTTTACACGGACTTTTTTGGAGCAACTCGAAAAGTCACTTTCACAACTTTATTTCAATTTCCCACACTCGTACACATTAACGAACACATAATGGTTAATAATCCACCAATATTACACATTATCACTCGAAGAAACACAAGTTTTGGAAATAAAAACAAAATTTTCACGTTGACAATCCGATTGCCGCCAAAAAAGTCAAATATTGGCTATTTTAGGACTTGACATTGTGTTGTGGTACTGGACGATATAGGACCAGACATTATCAGACACTAGACATTTTATTTAATAACTGGACCTTTTGATACTGTACGTTTTAGGCCACTGGACATCGTGGGACTCGACGTAATAGGACAATTGACTTTTTAGCATATTAGACATACGATAGTGTAGCACATTGTCAGAACGAAATTATCTTGCAGTTATTTCAGACACAAAAAACAACGTACCTAATAGATTGATGATATCTAATAATGATGAATTCGATAATAAAACGTGTCCGGACAAATAAAGTGGCCGGAATCTCCGCATCACTAATAACATGATACTCGATACTGGTCTGCGAATTATCTTGATTCGCCATGAGCATTATTTTTTCCGTGTGTTCTCTTTTTCTCTGATTGCTTATGTAAGCAAGCACTCTTCCTCAGGCAATTTTAGATCAATTACGAATTACAAATAAACAAATCATCCATCTTGGATTGAATTGAAGAAATAAGACTTTTATTTTTAGCTTTGCGTGTTGCCTAATTCTTGTTAGATACCTATGATTCGTATCTTGAATACAGGTAGGTATGTCATTTCATACCTATTCTTACGCCCGAAATTAATGATCAATCCTGATCCGTTATCCGCGGTTTTGGATCGATATGTCATGTCATAATATGTAATTTTAGTATATAGTAATATGACATATCAGTAAAGGTCGCATGCCCTTGAAGTGGCGGTCCTTGGACATGGCGGTTTCCTCACAATGTTTTTCTTCGCCACCAAAATTGGTGTTGCCACTTTGTAAAGCGCTCGCGTTACCGTTCGGCCACTATTCCTCATTTATTTCCTTATCCCTCAGGCCATATTTTTAAAACAGTTTTATTAGCATCATTTGTAACTAACTAATTTACTAGCTGTTGCCCGCGGTTTCACCCGCGTGGGCTACAGATAATCGCGATGAAAAGATGATGTCCTTTCTCAGGTTCTAGACTATTAAATTTCTCTGTAGCAAATTACATTTAAATCTGTTCAGTAGTTTAGACATGAAAGCGAGACAGAGTTACTTTCGCATTTATAATATTAGAGAATATGAAAGAAAGAAAGATTTATAAGCATTTATAATATTAGTAGGGATTAGTAAGGAGTTTCTAGATTTTCCATGTTCACAAATCCCTGTTTAATGAATACATAAATATTATTAAGAGAACACGTATTTAGGCGCTTGTTATCGTCTACCCAAAAATATAACATCCCAGTCTTCATCCCTTATTCATCGGAATGTGATAAATATTTATACGCACGAATTTTCCAACTTGCTCAGCGAAATGGGAAAGAGGTTTGTAATTAAGTTAGCTCCCATTTCATCCCCCTCGGCATAAGGTAGGTACCTAAGCATGTTACCATATGCGCCACGTGGTTATTCCATTATCTCGCATCAGGAACCTTTAATCGGGAAAAGTAGCTCATGTGTTATTCCAGGGTAGGATTATTCCAATGAACCATTTCAGCGTAAAGAAGTAACAAACATACACACACACACTAACTGACAAACAAACTCGCATCAATATTAGCGTCGTCTGCAGATATAGATCTAAAAGCTGGTGATAAAGTTTCAATTTCGTTTGTTCCAGGAATCCTTCTGCTTACTTCAAACACAAGATGCCAGTATCCAGCGCATCATCCGGGTAGGTACGCATCACTCATCTTAACTCTAATCTCACCAGCACCCTTTTAACTTAATCTAACAGGTCATATTCTCCCTTTCCAGGCAGTTTCACCCAGCCATCAAGTAGCTGGCCCAACCCGCATCTGCAGCAGAGCAACCCGCCCTGGCACCAGTTTCCGGCTCCGAGAAAAAGATCTCCAGAATACATGGGTGCACCTTACGTTAACCAGCCTTACATGAATCAACCTTCCATTAGTGCACAGTACATGAACCAACCAGTCAGCTACAATACAGGCCCTTTCGGGTCTCGACCTCTTCAAAACTATCAAGATTTCCCACAGAACTACGAAGGAAGATCCTCTTTTGATCATATACCATCGGAAACTCAAGTCTCCAATGATGGCAGACTGCTCTCAGACTCAGCTTTCACAAAGATATCTGAAACTCTTGGTGCTATTAACACAGTTGGGCACTATCTGGTCGATATGGTCAATGAAGAGCATGAAAATGAAGAGGACGATCCTAACTTGAAAAGACTTCCTCAAGCTTTTTACACTATCAGCAAAAACGTCCTAGGAAGAAACGTAACAGATAAAATTGCTCCCATTGTAAGAAAAGCCTTACCAAAAGTATTGCCAGACGCACCTATTACTAAAGTAACTACATCCGAATTGGACAGAAATGACGAAAAAGTATGCACTACACCTGATGGTCAAGAGGGAGTTTGTGAAGACTTGAGAAATTGTCCACAACTCCTGCTCAACTTGGTAGCCCTTCGGGAATCACTCTGCTTCAAAGACCTGTTTGTCCCAGGAGTTTGTTGTCCAAGAGACGCGATTGTTACAATTACGACGCCTGTAGAGAAACCTATAGCAGCTACGAGTCAGAAGCCAACCTATCTAGTTCCGGTGACGACCCAGAAGCCAAAACCGGTGACGACAAGAAAACCATCAGCTGTTCTAGTCTTAACCACCAAGAAGCCAAAGCCAGTCACAAAGCCAGCGACCACCAGAAAGCCAACAACAGTGACGACACTATCTACCACGCCTCGTCCTGTAGCAACCACCTCGCGGCCCATCAGGACCACGACCTTCTACACTGTAGCGCCACCTGTCATCACCAACTTCTCCAACATCGTGGATCCAGATGGTAAGTTCATGAACTTGACACAATTTCAGCGCTGTCTTCCTCAGCTAACGCTATCCTCTGGTCATCGTATTGAAACCAGCTCAGGCAATTAAACGTTTCGAGATTTGGAGTCGAATATGAAATCATGCCTATGGGTATTTTTCTAGTAAATCTTTGATAAGGAATCTAGGTACTCTACCCGCATCATCAATTACCAGCTATATGAGTGCAGGGTTTAGCACAAATAACACGACTGTTTTGCTAACGATTTCTTTAAAATCCACTTTCAGAATGTGGCGAAAAGGAAGACGAAGGAGGCCGTATAGTCGGTGGTACAGAGTCCAAGCCTGGTGCCTGGCCGTGGATGGCCGCGATATACCTTCACGGCAACAAGAGAAGGGAGTTCTGGTGCGGAGGGACCTTGGTGAACAAGCGGCATGTGTTGACAGCTGCTCATTGCACGAGGGACTCTAAACAAAGACCGTGAGTATAAATATTAAATAAAACATTTTTTATTTTATTTATTTGTTGTTCTTATTAGGAAGAGTAACGACACAGAATAGATTTATAGATCGATTCAATACAATGAATAAATAAAATCAATCAATCACTCAAAGTATTCATTGACACAAGAAATTATAGCACAGTGATTACATTAATGAATTTACACTAACTCGCTTGGTCTCTGTAAGGAAATCGAACCTAGTGGACGAGCCCAACGTGGTCGGTGAAATTAAATCACTCCGACTGCATTGGCTTGGCATGGGGGAGGATCGGACGGCAAAGCGTTCTTATTTGGGACGACCGAGTGGCCGTAGGCCGGTCGGACGCCCTAGATACCGCTGGAAAGACGCGGTGGATGCGAGCTCCAGACTCTGAACTGGGCTCAAATTGCTCAGGATAGAGAGGACTGGCAATCTCTCGTTTTGGAAGCCAATGGTCGTTGAGACATCGGAGTTAGTTGGTTAACTCGCTTGATCTCCTTGTTTTAGGTTTCCACCTCGCCAGTTCACCGTCCGCCTGGGAGACGTGGACCTGGCGCGTGACGACGAGCCCTCGCGGCCGGTGACGTTGAGGGTGACAGAGGTCAGGGCCCACGAGCAGTTCTCCAGGGTCGGCTTCTACAACGACATCGCCGTACTGGTGCTGGCAGGTGAGACTTCTTCGTTATAGAAATCTATTTCCAGAAATACTTCAGAATCTGTCGCTAAGCACCTTCTGGTGTGTTTTGGATAGACTCACTTGAGAGCCAGTTCCTAGTTCAGGTGTAGTGTGGCGTCATCTTCGACCAGATGATTCGTAGTCAAACGCTACGCTACCCTGTATTTTTTTTTACTTCTTACTGAAGCGTTTGACCACAAGTCACATGTTAAGTGACGATGTGGTCGAAGATGGCGTCACGCTACACCTGGATTGGGAACTGACTCCCAAGCGGGGCCTCCGGAAGACACCGATTGATGCTTGGCAATAGATTCTTAACTTGTAGCTAGCCAAATGCGAGCAAAATGCCCTACCAAGCTATGGCCAAGCTATGGTTTCATAACGATGTTTTCGTTCACCGAAAACGCTAGTTCTTTGTAGGCTTCAAGCCCACGATCTGTGGATCACAAGTGGATGTCACTACCACTACCATAATCGCTTTAAACGTGACTTTTTACTTTTGACTCCGACACTAGTGCTGACCGCTGCCGCTGGCCTACTCGCACTGGGCTCGCGTGGTGAACTAATAGTACACAGTCTGACTCTCTCTAAAAAACCTACCTTTTCCAGAAAACGTCCAAAAATCCAAATACGTGATCCCAATCTGCCTCCCGAGTGGAGACCAGCTCCACCGGACCTTCGAGAGGTCTCTCGCGACCGTGGTCGGGTGGGGCACTACCAGGTACGGCGGCGGGGAGAGCTCCAAGCAGCTGGAGGCCAAGCTGCCGGTGTGGAGGAACGAGGACTGCGACAAGGCTTACTTCCAGCCTATCACGGACACGTTCCTGTGCGCTGGGTACGCGAGAGGGGGCGTGGATGCTTGTCAGGTAAGAAACGAGATTTATGCAAATACGTGATCCCAATTTGAGTCCTGACCAATGGGGAAGTTCTCGAGTAGTGACCACGAACCGGAAGACGTTCTGTGGGTAGGACCCCAAGAGTCCCAGAGAGCCGAAGGTTGCAAATGGCTGTTAGCCTTTCAAAGGGGGAGGCCTATGTTCAGCAGTAGACCTCTTCCGGCTGATGATGATGATGATGACGAATCTACGTGACGAGATGCAGAGATAATCTTCTCCTACATCTTCTCTAATATACAAAAATCTCGTGTCACGGTGTCTGTGGTCGAACTCCTCCGAAACAGCATGAGCGATTTTTATGTTTTTTTTTTGTGTATATTTTGTAGGTCTGAAAACAGGTTGTAAAGTATATTTCATACCGCTAAGTGATTAGGCTGTTCCCTAAAAACCACGTTGAAAGAAGTGCTGAATTGGTCCAGCCATTTTCAAGTGATGCGCTTACCAACGAACAGAATTTCATTTGAATTTGAATAGAAGAAGAAATCACCGAATTTATGCATATACGCCCGGTGGTATCCCGAAGTCTACCCAACCTGTTTACTTTTTTATTTTCATTAACGAAGTCTTTCTCTCCAGGGTGACTCAGGCGGGCCACTGATGCTTCAGGTCGGCGGACGCTGGACGCAGATCGGCGTGGTCTCGTTCGGGAACAAGTGCGGCGAGCCTGGCTACCCGGGGGTCTACACAAGGGTCACGCATTACGACAACTGGCTAGGCCAGAACTTAGTTAATTAAAAAAAGTGGGACGTTCAATTTTTATCTGTGGATTTGTGTAGTGAAAAAAAAGTGGGACTTTCAACTGTTATCTGTGTTAAGTCTTACTTCCCAACCCAGGTGGCGCCATCGCCGCCATCTTTGACCGCATCGTCAGGTAACTTGTGGTCAAACGAACGATTTATAGCTACGTCTCGCGGTTACACTCGCAGTTGTCCCTTTATAAATAACACAGGAATCTTTTCCGGAATAAAATGTAGCCTCGTAATGTTTATCCATGGTACAAGCTAGCTCCATTCCAAATTTCACACAAGTCCTTTGGGAGTTGGAGATGGTTTTGAAACTGTCCATTTTTTTGAAGCTTATCATCAGTAGAGCGACTTGCTCATCTCTACTCAGTTGGTAGGGGGGAGGGGCGGCAAATCTTCCCTTATTCCACAGTATATAGGTATGCAGTCTCCACTTTTAGCCTCAAGTCATCCTTTTTAATACCAACTGCGTGTAACATTACATAAAGTAAAGGGTAAATAACTAAATATTCTAAGTAAGGTATACCTTCGTAATGAATAATTTTAATCACAGACTTTCTCACTCTTGTAATTTAAAAATCAGTTACCAAATTGAGTAGCTGTAAGAACATGCCATACTTATTCTATTTTGAATTTAATTATGGCAACGAATTATGGTAATGTTAATAATAAACTAAGTTATTTAATTAATAAACGTTAGACTCGTGTGTGTAACCATTATTTTTGTGATTATAATAAGAAACTGACTGTTTATTGTAAGGTAAATATGTATTTTAAGTAATAAAATATACCTAATTATTGTAATTATTTTGAAACCCGACTTTTTATTTAAATTTAACAGTGCCTTTTTCCTTAAAATAATTTATATCATTTTTAAACGCTTGAATAAACCGCTATGTACATATCGCTGACTCCATTGAAGTCATGTCAACGTCAACTCTTGTTACATGGCAAACAGCTGTCACTGTCAATGCCATTTCGTTTTGACATATAAATAAATATGATTCATGTGAATGTGACGTTTTAATGCAGTAATATTGCGTGAACGTGAAATGGTTCCTCTATTTCGTAGTTTTTATTTAATTTATAAAGTTAAAGATCAACATAGGAAACCGTAAAAGCAAATCTCTTTAATGCCTAGTATTCTTCTCTATACAAAGTGTTAAAGCTCAAAGAATAGCTTGAGGAATAAGGTGTTAATTAAGTTACAAAGATGAAGTACTCAACTTCTCCTACTCCTAGCTTGAATAACTTTCCGAGGAGTACGTCTCCTCTGCCAGCTCCCGCCAACTACCAGCCCACCACCGCCAGTGCCTCCGTCAAGCGTTACAAGTATCTAAAAAGGTTGTTCAAGTTTAATCAAATGGATTTCGAATTCGCGGTCTGGCAGATGGTTTATTTGTTTGTGTCACCGCAGAAAGTGTTCAGAAACTTTAATTATAGAAAACGTGAGTATTAACTGCTTCTTGTTTCCTTTTAGTAAGTTAACGTTAATTACTTATTTACATGCATTTAACTCTAACAAAACATTGTATCTAACCAAGTCGTCCTACTCTGAGTTCAATGCTTAAAAAAAAGTTTTAATAGAATGAAAATAAAGTAACTTTTCAGAATATATTTTTTACTAGCTGTTCCCCGAGGTTTCACTCGCGTGGGCTACAGTTTATTGTGATAAAAAGTATCTTATACTACCTTGTTAGGGACCTAACTATTATAGGTCTTCAAATAAACAATAGTGGACTGTAGAAACTGGTATATTATGATTATGTACGAAATATATAAAAGGTGTGACAAAGAGAGGGTGAATCAGCGCGACTGGTACCGTCGGTGGCGGTGCGATGAATGAGGAGACCCCCGTGCTGTGCTTCAGGCCGATAGCGCTCAAACAACCTTTTTACCTTTCTCAGGGTTCAAACTATCTCCGTACCAAATTTCATTTAAATCAGTTAAGTAGTTTAGGTGTGAAAGCGAGACAGACAGACAGACAGAGTTACTTTCGCATTTATATATTAGTAGGGATAGGGAAGTGGGAATTACATAGAACATGGTACTCATTTTTCATTATATTATTACCAGCAACTCAAATCAATTTAAATAATAATAATAATTAGTACTTGTTAAATTGTAGCTCACAATTCTAATGCAGTATATTATTTGGAGTTTTACTCACGCACCTTGACCTGGCTTTACAACATTGTTTCAGACACCAAATCACAATTTGCAAGAGATGATCCTGCATTCCTCGTGTTACTCAGTGTTTGGATGCTGGGTAAGTTGACTTCATAGTTATTACACAACAATTGGCTTTGTAGACCACAGAGTTCAAAAAATTAGCCTACAGTTATGTACTTGTCTTAAACAATTATATAATATTTATTTATTTATTTAGTAATAGGTGAGCAGCTTGAGGCTGATGTGCCTATATCATGCTGTGTTAAATTATAGGAATGTCCAAAAGTGCAGAGAAAAGTCAATTCTGTAGCAAGAAAGCATTGTTTGTTCGCCACCACTTGTCCAGTTTTTTACTGAAGGTGCCGATATAACATCTTCTAGTTTATTGTACAATATTGCATATTGCACACTGTTTTTGATCATATTTGGCTGCTCCCGCAGTTTCACCTGCTTGGACTACGCACTGTAACACTGTATCATGATAAAAAAATATCCTATGTACTTCTTCGTGCAGGGTTTGAACTATATCTTCAAAGAGCTAAACTGCATAAGGAAGGGACTCTATGCGCTCTATACAGACAAAACTTCAAGAAAGGGAGTTCATAATCAAATGCATCGACTAGTAGAGTAGAGTACTGTGAAAAGTCAAGTGCAAGAAATACTAGGTTGTGCATAATTCATAATTCATTTATTCCAAGAATGTTGTACATATACAAATACAAATACAAATTATTTATTAGTAACACCAATGTTACAAGTCAGTCATACAATGCGCAAGTGCGTAATTAGTAATTTAACAAGACAGTATTAATTGTAAATAATAAATTAACAAAAACAATAATAATTATTATAATATTCATCTATACTTCAGGTACTTTAAAAAATATAAATATAAATATGAGTACTTAAAATAAAAATTTGCTCATTCATTCTACCATAACAATGGTGTGGAATGTCAACTTAAGTTTACAATTTATAATAATTAATAATAATGTGAATTAGGTACAATGTCAGAATTAATATGTCAGAACAGAACTAAAATTAAGATTGGAATGTCAAATTAATTTGTTTGTTTTAAATGTCATGTGTTCATTGAGGTCATAGAAACAATTATCTAGAAGCCAATTACCAATTTCTCTTTTCTTCAATTTTTGCCAGCAAGTAATACGTCAATTCTGTGTTTCAGTATCGTCTATATGCTTCGGGCTAGTGATGGGCATGCGGGACGGGTGGCAGATAGCAGTCCTCACAATATTTGTTGTATTCGTCGACTTCATTGGTACTGGGATCGTTGTTTCAACGATATTCTGGTAAACAAACATATAGCTTTACTATTACTTGGACTTTTATTGACAAAAAATGAAAATATAGTAAAATATGGTTATATATTGCAATGTGATTTCAAAAATAACATGTGGCTAAAAATAAAAACACTTAGCTAAACCTTAAAATGTAAAATAAAACTACCTATCAAACTAAACAAACTACTTAATCTAATAAACCACTACCAGTTGGCAACGGTCCCAAAATGCTGGCCGCATTGCCGCGTTGAACGGGAAGGCTTATTCGTTGCGCAAAATAACGACCAGCATTTTGGTCACGGGTAGCATCGACCATATTAAAAAAACTTAAAAGATTTTTCATTGATTGATAACATATATTCTGAAAATAACATTTTTTTAGACAAAAATTACACAGATAGGTAGTTTTAACTAACCCCGTTTTCAGCTTTGCTTGGAAACCAGCGCCTTAATAAATTGTAACTTATCAATTTTAGGTATATAAGTAACAAGTACTTGCGGAAGGACCCCCTGGGGCCGGACGTGGAGTGGGGGTACGCATTCGATGTCCACATCAATGCCTTCTTCCCCCCGTTGTCGCTGCTGCATTGTTTCCACATTATTCTGTTCATTAGTAAGTATCTACTTCCTACTAATATTATAAACGAGACAGTTTGTGAGTATGGATGGATGGATGGATGGATGGGTGGGTGTTCGTTACTCTTTCACGCAAAAACTACTCAACGGATCTGAATTAAATTTGGAATGTAGATAGTTTATATACTTTTTTTTTTTTACTAATTACAGGTAGCGTTTGACCACAAGTCACCTGATGTTAAGTGACGATGTGGTCGAAGATGGCGCCACGCTACACCTGTAGTGTGTACACCTGTACTGGGAACTGGCTCTCAAGTGAGGCTGCCGGAACACACCGATAGGTGCTTGGCGACAGATTCTTAACAAGAGGGTGGTAGCTAGCCAGACGAGTACTAGAAAATACCCTACCACCAAGCTATGGTTTCATCACGATGTTTTCCTTCACCGAAAGCTCAAGCTCATTGTAGGATTCGAACCCACGTCCTACGGATCGCAAGCCGACGTCACTACCACTGAGCCATCATCGCTATTACTGGATTAACACATAGGCTACTTTTTGTCCCGGAAAAAGGTTCCTGCGGGATAACGGGCAGACGCGGGTGAAACCGCGGGGCGCAACTTGTATTTATTTAATAGGATACAACATGCTATAAAACTTAAAACTAGCTACGCCTGTTCCAACCTCCTTACACCGGCAAAATACTTTCTACTAAATAAATATTTATATGGTGTTGATTTTTTGAACTATGTATCTACGAATTTTTTTTTTTATTTTAGTGGTTTTTTTTTCATAGACCTATCTACAACTAACTACCAACTACTTTTCTGTTACAGATCTGTTGGGACAGACAGGGTTCATATCTTGTTTCGTATCGAACACGTTCTGGCTCGCAGCGGTATCCTACTATCTGTACATCACCTTCCTTGGGTACAACAGTAAGTACTAACACACTTACGGACAGCTTCTATAACCTATCTATCCATGGAGAGCGATGGCTGCACATGCGTCAACTCGTGAACGGGTGCTGCTTGTGGGGTCTGGTCTGCTTTGGTTGTGATCCCGCAACCCGTTAATATTCATGTTCCCATATCCTAATTGCACAACCAAACAAGAGAAATTTTATTAATAAAGCCAATTAAATAAATATCGGACTATTAGATGACAAAAAAAAAGCTTGGGATTTTAGTGAACTTGCTCCAATTCAATCAATTAGTAATAAGAATAAAATTGTCAATGTGATCACGCCAAAAAAAATACGTGCCAGGCGTTTCTTGCCTGTTCTTTTTCCGGCGTAAGGAGGTTGGAACAGGCGTAGCTAGTTTTAAGTTTGACGTTTTAAAGTGATCACAATGTATCCTATTGAATAAAGAAAAATTGACTTTTGACTTTAACATTATAAACCAACTATTTTAATTTTTGTCAATATTTTATCAACTGTTTTTTTTAGACTAGTTAGACACATGAAACCTCGCTTATAACTTAATTCAGCCACTCTGGGGGTGACTTGAAATTTATTTATCAACAAGTCTTGAATTTCACTTGGAATTTTGTTGAAAGCGTACACATTGACCTTTAAGGAGTTGCTTCGGACGTCCATCTTCGTTAATGAGGTCCATAGTATAATATTACCTTCTCTACCACAGATCTGCCCCAACTCCACAACGTGAGGGTCATCCTGTTCCCGCTGCCGCTCCTCGTGCTCCTGTACTTCGTCACTCTGATTGTGAACGCGAACCTCAGCAACACCATGATCCGCTTCTACCAGTACCGGCACGGGCAATAACCAGAACATTAGATTATGTGCCATCATCATCTACCTATAACAGTAGGGGAGCCCAGGATGATAAATGTGACCAATAGGCTTGGTAGATTAGATGATAAGAATAAACGGTTCACTTTCAGCAGTAGAGGAAGCGTCTAGAGAGCACAGACTTTCAAGGTTGTAAAAAAACAATAAGCGTGTCAGATATCCTCCCTTATATATATTAATCAGACGCGCGTCAAAATCGAGTAAATCCCAAAATCGAATCTTGGGCTCCCCTACCATTATGTTCCCACTGCTGGGACTTCGCTAGGCGCGTTGCGATGACTTGATATCGCGATGTCACTTAACTTCAGTACCCCTAGTACAAGATTTGAAAACGATAAAAGTTTTCGTAAACGTCGACGTTTACCACCGCCGACTTGTCAAAGTGGCAACTCGATCTGCTTAAATTCCATTGACCTATAAACACTCAATGTTAAATTCAAAAAGTAACTCAATGTCATTGTTGGAATATGATTATAACGATTTAAAATAACCCGTATTAACGATTTCAGTTCCTCCCAGTCTCGGTAAGATTCGCTGAAAAAAATATGTATTTTGTAAACTATCAAAACCTGTACTAGGGTTACAGGTGATTTGTGGCGAAACTCTACCCTGTAAAAAGAAACGTCTATGGAAGTTTAATTTATTACAGCTCGGGGACAATATTCCTCCCGTGCGTATCAAATTCTACTCATTGGCGATTCGCACGGCTTGTTATAAAATCACTCACGAGACTGATCAAGATTTTGATATGGCGAAGTGTAGATATTTAAAAAAGTTAGTAAATCCGGTAGCAAACGCTGTTAGGTATAGAATAATACTAATTTTGTAGCTAAGGTACAAGTCCGATGTACGCAGCACTGACGTTTTTATATTGGCACCTAATAAAAAGCAAGTAGTCAATCAACAAGGACGATAACATATTATGGTGTGTATGTCTGCATTGAGGAAGCTGTAGACATACCATAATATGTTCAAATCATGTAACTACGTCTAACTATTGACCTTGCCCTGTATATCGCACTATAATTTTAATTATGATGGAATAATTGTATTTTGTCATTCATGTAGTTGAAAAAGTATTTCAATAACTTTAACTTGGGTGTCTGTTTGATGCTGAAATGGGAAGCATATTTTGTTATGTTGACGACAAGGTCAATTATTAAGTATCGTCAGACGTGTGACGTGAGACACTACAGGCGCCGCTGCTACTTGCTGCCTAAATCGGTCTTGTACCACTGGAAATAGGGCATGCTGAATCGTAACAGAGGTACTGAATTCAAATAATTTGTACGACATTGCAATAATAATTAATTGTAAATATTAAAATAATTTACCTAAGTAGTGTTTGTAATTTAATCACCATGAAATAAAACAAATATAATCTGATCAAAGCATTTTGTATTCATAGCATTTTGATTCCTATATAATCATTCCTTTACACATTTGGTATATAATAATAAATTAAATTATGTAAATATAGAATTAATCGTCATCTAGTACAATAACTTCATCTGGGGAAATCGGTTTAGGAGTAGGCTTGGGTTGACTGAATGGTAATGATTTCTTAACCTCTGGCTTTTTGGATGAAGCCAACTGTTTTGACACCGAAGTCTTAGTGATAGTAAGCGATGACGGTAGCTTGCTGATAGATGCATTGATTTCTTGTTTCGACTTCGAGGGGATATGTTTATGTCGTTCGGTGCTCGATTCGTGAGCAGACTTCGAAATAGGATGGTGCTTCTGTCGTTCAGCCAACTTCTCCTGCAACGTTTTACCGGGACTGACTTGCTGGTGCGGCTGTGGGGGCTTGGTGTGGATCGCAGCACTCACAGTCGACGCCGATGACATGTGCGCTTGAGACGGCAAGGATGTGTGGACGCTCGAGTGAGACGTAGTAAGTGGCGCTCCATACGAAGCAAGGTTCGCAGTCAACGATGCAGGCAGACTTGGCAACACTGTCCCCATGCTAGGAGCCAAAGGAGTTGGCGTTGGAGCTTTCTGAATATGAAGTCCCATTGGGGCTGAAGTAGACTTCTGAAGGCTTGTTATCACAGGAGTCTGAGCGGCTTTAGTCGTGGAAGTGAAAGACTTAGAGGGTTTCAATACAGGTCCCGGTCTCGCCGCGGTAGTCGCCTTAGGAGCCCGCTTTTGCTTCTTTGGTGGTGGCGGCAAGTACGAAGCCAAGGTCTGTCCCAAAAACTGTCTGTAAAACTCCGCTTGGAAAGAGCTTTGATAAGAACTCTGCAGAGACGATTGCAAACTTCTCTGAACTGACGGGTAGCCGGCGTAAGCGCTTAAATTGCTCAGGTAAGATATTAATGCTGCAGTCTGTTGTGTTGACGGGTCGTTCAACATCGGTAGATAATTCTGGAAAGCTGCTGTCATTTCGTGAGAAGACATCTTTGGCAGGCCAGGAACGGAAGTGGAGGCAGAAGAGGACGGCGCTTTGGCGTCCGGTTTGGGCATAGGGTGTTGTATGGAAGATGTGGAGGGTTTGGAAACTTCCACTGGTTGCTTAATTGCCTGTTTCTTTTGTGCCGTCTGACTTTTATCCAGACATGCAAGCGTGGCTTCGTACTTCAACTGCTGGATGTGCTTCTGACAGAATTTCATGCTTTGATCGACGTAATATTGATGTGGCATGACTTCTGATATCGGGTCAGTAGTGACTAGCTTGTAACCATCTATTAACAAGTTGGTAAACTGCTTGGAGTTAGGCTGCTTTTGAACCCTTTGATATGCCCTGTAGATATCCAGCATAAGACTCTTAAGGGCTTGCTGTTCTACGTCGTTACTCTTCAAATCTGCTTGCTGGCTGAATTTAGTCAACTGGCCCTTCAAAGATTGTACGCAAAGTGAAAATGCTTGCTGATTTAATTCTTCCCTATCTGAATCACGCAAATATTTCTTATCAGGGTCCGGAATTCTTTGCAGTTGTATGCTTAAATCCAGCAAAGTTTTGTGATCATCAATCTCTTTCAGTATTTCCATTGTAAGTAGAACAGAACGATTCATGTGGAACGCGAAGCCGCCTGCCCGATCTACTTCCGGGTGCGGTATTTTCCATATGTTATTGAAGAAATTAGAAGGTTTCCGCTCGCTAAACAGTCCTCCCAACTTTTGACCGGACCTGGCAGTGAAATTAGACAGCATGAGATCGCGACATCTTTCTATGTCTTTACCTTTTTTGTAATAGAAGTGGTAATGAGCAACTCTGTATATAGCTTTGTAGTGGGCCGGAAATCGGCTGGCGCAGTCTTCCAAAGCGTCTAAACAAGCAGATACAATTTTCATGATCTCCTCATTGGATAACGTCGACGCCACACTGTCTCTACTTGAATCACTACTGCTATCTGTAGATGAATCACTCGAACTAGATTCTGATGATGAAGACGACGATGTACTACTTGAGCTGTCTTCCTTCTCTTTCTTATCAGTTTCACTCTTGGGTTTTTCATTCTGTATTGCTTCTGCAGGTTTCTCTGTAACTTCCATTTTCTCTTCAGGCTGGTTATCTTTGGTTGGTTCACTTTCTAGATCAGTCCTAACTTCTTTGGGAACCGGTGGTGATTCTACCTTCTTTTCTTCATCGGGTTTAGCAACAGTTTTGTTAGGTTCTTTAACCTCTGTTGTTTGAACTGTCGTTTCTTTAGGAGTAAGTCTTTCATTATCATATGAAGCTGAACGTCTAACTTTAGCAGCTGCAGCTTCCAATTTCAGTCGCTTAGCTTCTTCTGTTTCTTCTTCTCCGGCGTCGCTGATAGATCTTTTCAAGATGTTAGCTGCCTGTATAGGCTCTTCAATTTTTGTTACGTTAGCACTTTCCACTTCTGCAGCACCTTCTTTTTTAGGCTTTTTCGTGTATGGTCCGTTTTTCCACTCTTCTATGCAGTTCGTGAATACCTTTCCCACAGAATGTGGAATAGGTTTGTTTTCATGTTGCTCAATATACTTAAGAATAGATGCATGCATTCTGTAGTGTAACTCCAACACTTCTACACACAAATAGGTAGGGGAGCCGTAGTTGATTTTTAGGGGATATGTTGCGTCGGCTTCCTGTAAACTTTTGACACCTCTCATATAATAATCAAGATAAACAGATGGAGGCTCATTACGCTTTTCGGCAACTTTTCCTAGCATGTAGTAATGTAACCATGAATCTTCATTTGCCTTCACACCATCATTGCTGCTGTTGAGGTCATTTAGTACTGTCGAAAAACAACTTTGCGTTGTGTCTAACATATCCTCTTTCTGTTTCTCTAGTGACTCAAAATCTTCCATGCTTAGCGATTCGCTAGCTTGCTTCAAAAGCCGTGAACAGAACGAGTGAACCGTGTACACAAACATTCCATATTCAATCCACATGGTGCAGTGAGTAGGATCCAACTGTAAAGCTCGCTTAAAACATCTTATTATAGACTTAGCAGGATTCAAAAACTCTCTCTCATTGTTAAGATTGTTACACGAATGTAGAACCCTGTCTAAATTGCAGGCCTTCGCCAGGGAGATTTGAGCCCACGATTTCAATCGATCGTTGTTCACTACGACGTCTAATATGTTGTATTTCACGGCCATCTTCCCATCTTCTTTCTTAAAATAGTAATCTCCCAGCAAGAAGTAAATATCCCTCATTTTGAATGGCAGTAACGGCGGCACTTTCGGCAACTTATCTTCAGCGCCTTTTATATAACTTTTGACACCAGCAACGTATTTTTGTGGATCGCATTCTGCCGGTAGCTGCATTAGAATACGATGAAACAATAATTCTGTATCTGCAGATATCCCAGATATCTTTCCTTCTAATTCCGGTAAATCAGGAGGTCTGAATATTTCATAAACTTGTTGCGCCCTTTCCCAGTTTAATTCATGTGGGGTGACGTTGTGGTCGACTAAATATTTCAACTTGTTCTTTCTTCCCGGATGACCAAATAAGCAGTAAACACATTGCTCCATATACTGGCACACTTGTTCTAAACATTTAGATAAAGCTGGGGTTCTTAAACGAGGGACCACTGTATCTAGAAGAAAATAGAGAAGTTTCCCTTCTGATTTGCAACACCATCCCCTGCTCCCTAACTGTTCATGGGCTATAAATAATATTAGCAACGGATTAGGAACTTCATCACAGTCTTTATCTTTATCAATTCTAACCCTCCCTTGGTCCTCTTCTCTTTGCAAAATAAAGTACATAATGATCCAAGGAATAACAGTACCAAAAGGCATATCTGAAGCATTTGTTTCTACTTGATGCCCTATAATTCTGATGAGATCTTCCAAGCCTTGGCTCAGTTCTTTAGGGGAAACGGAATCCAGACAGACTAGACCTTCAGTAGTTAGTATGTGCTCCATACAACAAAGCACTTTTACCACTGTCAGAGTCCACTTGTCATGTTCTGTGGAACCACTTGTGTATCTAAAGTAATGTTTGAGGGCTTCATGGAGACAGATTAAAGACCATTTAAAACAATTGTCCACGTCATCTAAAGCCCAGTAAGTATCTAGTATGATGGATAATTGAACAGCAAAGTCCAAAGACATCTCTTCCTCTTGATTTCTAGCCATTGTCTTGCAATGTTCAAAGGAATCTATTACAATGGCTAGAACTTCCTCATAGCTGCCTCTCTCATACAAATCCATGACAGTTGCTAATTTCTTGTTTCTTTCCAAAAACTTGATATTGGCTAGTATCTCAACCTCATTTATTATTGGTTTGGATGTAAAATTGATCAATTCAAGGTTGTATGTATTGTGATGATCTCCCATAGCATCAAACTCACATAACAATTGGTACAAGCAGTCTAAAGCAAATTCTTCATTATTGTTCAAGACATGAATATGCATTTTTGTCCAAAGTTGCCGTAATATCAATTCGAGGCACTCAACTCCAGTAAAAATGTGAGGTTTTAGGTAAAGTGTGATGCCTATAGCATCCACCACACATAATTCGTGTGTTTCTTTTTCTCCTGAGGTCGAGTTGAATTTTCTATTGACAGAAAATTCTTCCACCAAAATGTTGACAGTGGCATAATGGATCAATTCTTCCCGATTATCATCTGTACATGTGGGCACATCAATATGATTGTTGTAGCATTTGTTTGCTTCAATATAAGTTTGTGATAATTTTTCAGGCCATTTCATTCTCCACTTCTCAGCTAATGTACTCAAATATTCTTTCAACATATCAATGATGTCTCTTTTGTTCTCTGTGTATTTGTTTATAAATTGTGTCACATCTTTCTGTTCACTTTCTGTACCAAAATACTCTTCGTTATCGTCTTTCTCTGGTTCTGGTTGAGGTGTCTCATCAAATAGTTTATCGAGGTCCCCTGTGTCTACTGATATGTCTAGGGCTTGATTTTCTTTTTTTTGGACCATCTCAGGAGACAGGTAGACTGGTACCAGTCTGCGAAGTGTGTCATAAATGTTATCGTCAAGACGGTCTTGTCTGTTTACAGGCTTTTTACGGCCTGACCTTCGTTTGTTACACCACTCCCATTGCTGTAAGAAGCTCAAGTCACTGCCTCGTCGTCTCACCGGTGCTTTCTTCTTTGGCTCTGGTTGAGTTTCAGTAGCCTTACCATCATTTTGTTCGGTTATGTCATTAGGGATGATCTCCACATCGCTTTCACCTTTTTCTGTATCCGTAACTGCCTTATCCTTGTCAGAGTTATTGTTTTCGTTAGCTGGATCGTAGTTCGTCTTCTCTAGGGTTTCCTTGTCTTTTTCTGTTTCAGTTATATCTTCTCTTAGTTCCTTTTCTGTAATTTCTACTGATTCTACTTCAATAGGTTTTTCTTCTTCACAGACCTCCATAGGTTCTTCTGTTTTAAGTTTCTCAAAGACCAGCTCTATAAAACAAGCGTGACTATAGTAGTTTTCCGTCATATAATGATGCATGTTAATTAGAGAATCACCAACAGATTGCCAAGTAAACTCGCTGATGGGTTTCTTTAATTTTAAATCTGGCAGTTTATATTTAAATTGTTCAGCTTTCTGCTGTTCTATAAATGTCTCGTGAATTTCTGTCGCTTCTTTGATTAGCTTTTCAGCGGTTTCCTCATTAATAGGATCATCTTTCTTTTCATTCCATTCGTAGATTGGATTCAGATACTTCATGAAATCTCTTATGTATGGGAAAGCGGTATATATGTATTTCCTATATGCTAATCCTCTTAAATAGCCTGGATCGAGTTGCAGTGTATCATAAATAATTGAGATACATTCCTCTTTATAATCTAGGCCTAGTAGGAGGGTGACAATCTTGTCGAGACACGGCCAGTGTCTAGGGTTCCGGTCTGCACCTCTTTGGAAAGCATGTAGTGCCATCTCGTAGCGCTTTGACCGCATGCACAGCTGTCCCAGACGATGCCAAAGTGTTATATCAGTATCGTCTAGCTCTGACGCAGCACAGTACGACTCTATAGCGGCGTCTATATCCTCTGCCGAAGCCAGCATCGACCCTAAGTTTTTAAAACATAAATACTTGAGATTTAACAGCGGCCCAACTGCTTTCTCTCCTGGGTCAGGTTTCTTGATGTCGTACAGCAGCTCCGTGTCCAGTAGATCCTTCAGGAGTTGTGTGGCATCCTTCAAGTTGCCCTTTCTTTGAAGATCAATAGCTTTCGCATATTGCTGCAGTGCGATCTGTTCTAACGCCTCTCTGGTTACTTCTTCCTCAGAGCCGCTCTCCTCCTCTGACTCGTCATTTAATGCGGATATTTTGATCATCTTTGAATATTTAGTGCCATTGATTGCAATAAGATTGCAATTTGCAATAGATTTTAGGGAAATCAAATCAAAATATAAATAAAATACACTGCTGAAAATTGCCGATACCACAGAGAAACTAAAGAAATTAATGAACGATGTCAATGTCAATGACATTGTGGCAGCTCCACCGTAAACGTCAGACGAGGCAGAATGATTGATAATATATTATGCAATCGGCATCGAAGAAATTAAAAAAAAAACTTTGTAGGTTATGTATAACAAAATAAACAGATAAAATTCTTAGAAATCTTCAATTTTAACTAAATCCAGTGAAAATATGATATCTCAAAACGCGCTATCAAAACGGTTCATCCCAGTGATCATACAGACAGCCGGAGCACACAGGAAACCTCGATGGCTGCCTGTGGCTAAAAGCAAGATATATCGTATTCCGAAGCGCCCAGAGGTTTCAGAAGACGAAAAATTAGAGCTCCGCCGCCTAAATAACAATTACAATACCCAGATGCGTGCGATCAAGAAGTTTTATTATGAAGAAATGATGAAGGAAAAGTTGACTACTGAGAGTGCTAGTTCTGAAATGTCCATTAGATTGGAAGCAGATGAATGGGAGCATTGTGTGCAGCTTAATGAAGAGTGGAACAAGCAAGTGGCATTGGAGCGCGAGGAGAGAAGGAAACTTGAGTTACAAGCTATGGATGACTATGCTCTCTCTAGGATGGAGAAAATGGATCAGAAAATGAAACTGAGGCTTGAGAAAGCTTCGGAGGCTATTAAACAACAGAAGGTATTGATAATGTAGCTCAAAAATTCAATATTTAAGCTTCTGGAAATGTTTACTTGATGCAAGACGTGCATTTCTGACCATGTTATTGGAGAAGGAAAACATTGTAAGGAAACCAGTATATCCAAGAACAAAACACTGGTTTCAGCATGGTAGATTGTAGTCTATACACTCTTTGAGAGAAAGCCTGTATCCTAGCTGTGAGATCTACTAATTTATAAGAAACTAGCTGTTCCCCGTGGTATCAACTGTGTGGGCTACAGTTTATCACAATAAAAAGTAGCCTATATCCTTTCGCAGGCTCTTGACTATCTCTGTACCTTCATTTGAATCGGTTCAGTAGTTTAGGTGTGAAAGCATAACAGACAGAGCTACCTTTGCATTTACAATATTAGCAGGGAATAGGAATTCCTAAAATAACCCGGTTGTATTTACAAATTTTTGTTTTGTATCTGTTTAATTCACAACCATACAATTTCAGGTGCTGGCGAAAACCTTCATTACTCCAGAGACCCTAGAGGCTGCCATCGACCATGCTCTTGCCAATCCTAAGGACTACAACTATGCTATAGACCTGAAAGGGAACTTTTACCACGGTAGGGATACCTTGCCTGTAACCCCCGAAGAAGGAAAAGATGCTACGTCTACTGCTTGACAAAATAATGTAAATTGTGTAAATATTTAGTTAGTACAGTTTTTGTTAAGATTTCTGATGTTTTTGTCTGTCTAATACTAATATACCCACCATGCACTGGCGTAGAAGTCGTTTAGGAAGACCTATACCTACCCTAGGACACAAGACTGCTAGACCAAAGTAGGACTGGGTGGGACGTAAGCCGGATGCACTCAGATCGCTGGGCAAGGACCATCACGCAGTGGGCACCAAAGACGGGCGACGTTGCCGAGGCAGGCCCCGAAAAAGATGCCGTGATAACCTTGCCACATTTGAGGAGCAGTGGAATAGTATGGGTTTAAAAAACCTACCCTACCTTCTTGCAATCTTAGGACAAAACTATTCAAAAACTACGTAAGGTTAAGTGACACACAGAAATACAAAAAATAAACTACAGAAATATCCAATAGGAACGTTAATTTATTACGATAATAAAATTACCTACATATTTACAAGGTTACATTTTTCTTACACGGTAAATAGTTCATCATAAAATTCCTGGCCATGATAGTAATAAATTAATAACAATATCACAAATCAAAATTGAATGCAATTTTTGCACACATTCCAACCGACCTATGCTTGGAATATTTTATCCTAGAAACGGCTTCGGAAAACGGGAAAACCGCAGGGCGCAGTAAACAAATTGACAAATTGTAACTTTTGGCTATTTCCTCTCAAAAGAATGCCAACCCCTGATCTACCAAAGCTTTGCTACGAGCGCTTCAACAAAATTTATTATATATTACTAGCTGTTCCCCGCGGTTTCACCCGCGTGGGCTACAGTTTATCGCGATAAAAAGTATCCTATGTCCTTCCTCAGGCCTTAGACTATCTCTGTACCAAATTTCATTTCAATCGGTTCAGTAGTTTAGGCGTGAAAGACAGACAGGCTTGCGTTTGCTTTTATAATATTAGTTGGGATTTTGCCACTTATACATGAATTTCTCTTCCTTAAATGGCCACTGAGCTACTTGCTAATGTCATCGAACATGGTCTCCCAGTGCGGCACCACGCTGAACTTGTGCTGCAGGGCTCCGAGGGACACAAGCGCGGCGGAGCGCGAGGTCGCGTCCGCAGAACAGGACACCACCTCCTGCTGGAAGGCTGGCTTCGTACCTATGTTCACCTGGGGACGAGAAACGAGCTATTTATTTATTTGGTAACAGGCGAGGAGGTAACAGGCTGATGTGCCTATATCATGATGTGTTGAATTATTATCAGAGATGCGACTTGATACGCGTACTGATAAATATGACCAAACTGTCATGCATAAGGTGCCATATCGATCCAAAACCGAAATCAAAACGGATCAGGATCGATTATTAATTTCGGGCATTAGACGCGATTCTTTTATCTGAATTTGGAACTTGATTTGTGTGAGCGTGTGCTTGTGTGTGCGTGTGCGTGTATGTGTGTGCGGTTGACCTCCAATCAACTGTGGGAACACTGCTGTAGACAGTTTAAGCTGCGTATGTGAGGTCACCTCGAAGACGGTGTCCCCCAGCAGCAGCGTGACGCGGCCGGAGCGGTGCGTGCGCAGCGTGCCGATGCGGCCCTCCTCCAGCTCCGACAGGTAGCAGCGGGGCGAGCTCTGGGACAAGTGACAACGTTATTTTCATTATTAAACACTCTAGCTGCCAGCTCTTCGGTCTCCTGTGATGTCGACTAACTTTTTTAATGAATATATTATTAGTATAATTTTGTGAATGAAATGTCTTTTAATTGTACGTGCGTATTCTATCACATTAATGATTTGATAAAATAAAGTATGTGAAGCAAGTTACCGGTTTCTCTGCGGCGCCGTCTGCGGTGGAAGTGGAGGGCTCGTCCTTGCCGCCCTTCAGCCGCGGAGCCTCCTCCTCGCGCCCCCCGCCGCGCCCTGGCAGCGTGTCCGGCAACTAACAAAACAAAAGTATCATTTTCCTTGTATTGTGGTGTGCCAATAAAATAAAATAAATAAATATATCGGGGACCATTGCACACAAATTGACCTAGCCCCAAATTAAGCTCGAAACTTGTGTTATGGGTACTAGACAACGATATACATACTTATATAGAGAAATAAATACTTATATAGATAGAAATATCCAAGACTCAGGTACAAATATTCGTGCTCATCACACATATATTTGCCCTTACCGGGAGAAGTTAAGAGTTAATCTATCTATCTATCATACTCCATTTTCCAAATGTGGATTACAAACGTAGCACAAGTGACCGGAAGACCAGCGCTGATCAAACGAGCAGCACAACGCTGAGTTGAGGCCGGTTTGCAACAATAAAATATATGTCTATCTTTTTATTCTTTCTTATTTCTACATAATGTATTTGTCTTGTATAATTTGTTGCAAATAAATGATTCTTATTCTTATTAAGTTTGAAAGGCATAAAAGGTTTTGTAAACATCAAAATTTACTACAGCTAACTCACTTCTGATCTATAATCGCCCAGCGTTTCTTGCCTTTTCATTTGCCGGCGTAAGGAGGTTGGATCAGGCGGAGCTAGTGTTAAGTTTGACGTTTTAAAGTGATCACATGTATCCTATCCTACTACGAAAGTTTGAGTGTGTGTCAATGTTTGTTATCACGTATCACCGTAGCTACTAAACCGATTTTGATGAAATTTTGAATGTAGATAGCTTATACCATTTTTATCCCGGAAAAAGGTCCCTGCGGGATACCGAGAAGACGCGAGTGAAACCCCGGGGCGCAAATAGTTAAAAAACAAATTTATATTTTTTTTTTATTTGTAAGCAAGAATAATGTGATTTTATACATACCTGCAAGAGTATAAGGGTGGGTTCCTTTCTATTGAGCACGTTGACGACTTCCGTCTCCTCGCACGGTTCCCGCTTGATGCCCGGGACAGGTTTGTCTTTGCCATCTATTGTAGACAAAATGCATGTTACAACTTAGAACCTTTGTCACAAGAGAAGTGTTGATAATGACATTGTTGACCACATTGCTTATGTTATGGTGTGACTGCAAGAGCCACGAAGCGTCAGTGTTTTTGAAAACAATTTTTTTTTTTAATTTGGTCTCCCATCCCTCTTGGTGAGATTTGGTAAAATTTGGTGAAATTTACCCTATAGGTAACTCTTGACCAATATTTTTTTTGTAATTTTTTTCTGTATGTATGTATGTGTATGTTTAATGTATGTCTATGTTATTTTTGTATGAAACTAGCTACAAATATAATTATTTTATTTTATACTAACAAATTGTACAGCGTTACAAAATTTATACAAATTCAAAGGCCTTAACAGAATTTCACTTTTATTTTATGAGAACATGGCACTAAAAGAATTAAAATTACATAAGTTGCAAGTTTGGGCAGTAGTTTTGACTGAGATAGTGTATGTGTGTGTTTCAGGGTGTGAAAAAGTTGGCATGTTTATATAATAATAACATACTAAAATATGATCATATCTGTTGTGGATGAAAAGATGGTGTCACTTCACGTGTCATATACATAATAATTATGAGCTCGATATTTTGCTTACAAAAAGCTTCTCAAAATGCACACTAATACAATAAATGATTAGCTGTTTATAGAACCTTGAAGGCATGAAACTTTGAATACATTTCATTGACATTACATTTCATTTTTTACATTTTTTTTTTAATTTTTTTTTTTTGGTTTGACAAAAGAAATAACTGTGTTGCAGTAGCGCCATCTACTTTCATTTTAACGCAAAAACAAAAATTGCCATCACAAAAAAATGTATTTTTGCATCTGTTTCAATTTACTTAACACATACATTCAAAGTTTTATGCCCACCCACAATAGTAAATAGATACATTTCGAATACACAACATAAATGCATCGAAGTTTTCTATATACATATTATGATACAAGTCTGATATAGCCGCTCCGCAGTACCAAGCAAAACGGTTCACTTCGCTTCGGGAGCTGCGCCAAAGATGTACAGGATGATTGAACATCTGCACGTCTTTATACAGGGTGATGCAAAATTGGTTTATATCTTACTGAAATGCTCGAATTCTTCGGGCTCGGATTTGACGACGATCTCTTGTTTAACTTTGACGGTGGGTATCTGATCTGACCAACCTGTGTGAACATTCACGTCGTAAGGTCACTAATAAAAAGTTTTTAAACACATGGAAAGAATTACGCCAGCGATGAAGTATTTAATTTTGACTCGGCGGTGGAGACTATGTAGCGATAGTGGGTAACGCGCCGATACCGAGTTCGAATCCTCTCGGCCCGCACAGTTATGTGTGGAATTTAGGGGTATTTTTATGCAACAAGCTTTAATTCAATCATTTATCATGGACGATTTCTTAGACTTTATTGACCGCATTGCTTTGCCTCGCGATTTGACCCGCGTGGAGATTGTCGCTTTATAATAGTGCTTTATAAGAATTTTCAAAATCGGATCAGTATTTCCAAAGATTACGCAACCTACATCCAAACTAATAAAATTCTACTGTAACCAACCACTACAGCACACCAGTTTATTTGTAAAAACTATAATTTGCTAGCTGCGCCCCGCGGTTTCACCCGCGTGGACTACATTTAACTCGATAAAAAATTGATATAAAAAATAGATGTTGGCCGATTCTCAGACCTTCCCGATATGCACAAATCAAAATCGGTCAAGCCGTTTCGGAGGAGTATGGCAACGAAAACTGTGACACGAGAATTTTATATATTAGATTAAGTTTTTTTTTTAACTAATTACTGGGTAGCCTTTGATTACAAGTCGTGACGATGTGGTTGAAGATGGCGTCACGCTACACCTGGATTGGGAACTGGCTCTCAGGTGGAAAACTCACTGACTGTTTTTGACTTTTATTTTCAACACATTTATGAAAATGGTACACAAAAACTAAGAGTGCTCTGACAGTAGCAAATAAATCAGTTCCATATTTTTAACAGTCATATTCCATTCCACCATTAGTTGCGTTGCTTCTTACTAATTAAAAATAATTAACCATAATCTAATGATACTTACAGCCATCATCCATAGGCAGTTTGATCGGAGCCTCTCTCTCAGTGGTCTTTTTAAAGTCAATGCTGGGACCGTCTGCGTAGCCCGATTCGTTTTTCACGTTACCTTCACCTGTTACCATACGGATTTTCTGTTCTTCCAATTCTTTATCGATCTAGTCGGAGAAAAACAATCATTAAGTATTAAAATACATCCTACTTCCTACCTAACAACAACAACATGAAAGTTTGAGAGCATGGATGGATGGATGGGTGTTTGTTACTCTTTCACGCAAAAACTACTGAACGGATTTGAGTGAAATTTGGAATGGAAATAGCTTATACTCCGGAAAAAGGTTCCTGCAGGATAACGGGCAGACGCGGGTGAAACCGCAGGGCGCAGTTAGTATGATATAAAAATACAATCTTTCAAGATGGGTGTGAACATTCTTAAGGGGTCCGCAACGCATCGTCAACGCCCTTAGTGTTGCATGTCCGTAAGCGACGGTGAGCAAAAAGTTTGTTACAAATACAGCCTATTAACATTCATCAATCCCTACTTATACCTACAAATATTATAAATGCGAAAGTAACTCTGTCTGTCTGTCTCGCTTTTAATAAACGATAAACTATAGCTCACGCGGGTGAAACCGCGGGGTACAGCTAGTTAAAAATTAAACCGTAATTTGACGCTCTTAAAAATGATCTACCCGGCTGTAAAATATTACATACTTTATGTTCAACAAATATTTTGCTTAAATCCGAAACTGTCACTTGATAAGAAGTAGGTGAAAATTGACTTCTAAGATTGATTACATTGTTAGTTAGTTAGTTACAAGTCAAGCTAATAAAAGTGTTTTAAAAATAGCCTTTCACTCGGCGATTTTACCTTGACAAAATCTTTAACCCTAATTGTAGGTTTCTGCAAGGTAGGCGCTGCATCTGTCTCCCGTCCAAACGAGACGCGGCTAGAATGTCGCTCTGCATTGCCAAGGCCTGAAAACACAATTTTATATTGTCATCAGTTATTAAATATTATATATGTGCAGCATGTACTCTTCTTCCACTCTCGCCTATCAGCCGTCATCGCTTTATTCACTTCACACACACAATCCATCCATCTTTTCTTTGGTCTTCCTCTTCCGTTCCATCCATCAACATACATGTTCATCACTTTTTTGGTAATATGACTATCATCCCTCCTCATAACTTACAATAAGTTGTCATTGTTGCATGGATTTTGAATGAATATAGTGCTTAATTAAATATTATAAGTTATGTGCGGATTTGTCATCGCTCAAAACGGTGAAGGAAAACATCGTGAGGAAACCGGCATGTCCAAGAACTGCAACATTCAAGGGCATGCAACATCTACCAACCCGCACTGGGCCAGCGTGGTAGATTACGGCCCATTTTCTCTCTCTCTGAGAGAAGGCCAGAGTCCCAGCAGTGGGAACGAGAAAGTCTGATGATGATGAGTGCTTAATTAACATCAGTTAACATCTCTGAGTGCAGCAGGTAATCATAACATTGGGTGAATTGTAGTCTAACACTTCCTTGTAAATCGTTAAAAAAAACTAATTTTGTTTTTTATATGTTTCAAGATCACCTTCTGAGAAAACTCCACTAGACTTGATAACGTTGGGTCCCCGGAAGTTCTTGCGGTCATTTTTACGGTCCCTACGATTCCTTTCCTCCTTCTTTGATGACTGGCCGGATGTGCTTGGTCTGGAACAAGATACATTAGTAACAACTCTGAGCCAAATCTCGGCAATCTCTAGAATGCAAAACTAGTTCAGGCACCCCCTACAGACTTCAGTTTCAATATCTTATCTATCCGCGGTTTCCCTAGAGAAAGAAAGGACAATGGCCACTTTTCATACAGCCTTGGACCTGCCCACAATATATTTTGTATAAAAATTGCAAGCTTATCAAAGTAGTATGACAGACATATAACAGTTTTGGTGCGTGAGATTAATTTTAGCTTCAGAAAAATAAAAAAAAGAAGTACAACAAAATTGGTAGAATATGTATCTTCCGTTCAAAACATCCAAGCATTTTATAGCGATGATGGCTCAGTGGTAGTGACGTCGGCTTGCGATCCGTAGGACGTGGGTTCGAATCCTGCAATGAGCTTGAGCTTTCGGTGAAGGAAAAACATCGCGATGAAACCATAGCTTGGTGGTAGGGTATTTTCTAGTACTCGCCTGGCTAGCTACCACCCTCACGTTAAGAATCTGTCGCCAAACACCTATCGGTGTGTTCCGGCAGCCTCACTTGAGAGCCAGTTCCCAGTCCAGGTGTAGCGTGACGCCACCTTCGACCGCATCTTCACTTAACATCAGGCGACTTGTGGTCAAACGCTACCCTGTAAATAGTAAAAAAAAAAAAAAAAAAAAAAAGCATTGTGTAAGTTAAAAAGGTCATTAAAAACTACGAAATTAAAAAATTTATATCATTTTTTTCTACAGTTTCCCTAAAATATCATTTGTATAATCATAATAGGCAAAAAAATCACAATTTTTTTCATGTATAAACGTTTTCATACGACCTCGGGTCCGTTTTGGCCATTGTTCTTTGACATTACTGCTATGGAGTTTTCTATCTCCAGTAGAACAAACCGTGGATAGGTTATGAAAACCGACCGTTTGTCGGCATGCGGTGACCTCACGCTTTGGTATGTACAAAATATCATTAAAACAATGTACGGTAAAAATATTAGTTGTATGTAGTTCTATAAAAATTCCATGCTTGTGCAAAGATACTCAGTTATTAATTTAACTTCCATTTAGCAGATTCTTAAATTACTCAATGAAAGAGTCAATAACTTCTATGAATACTGAAGACACTAAATATGAAACATTAAAAAAACGTCATAGTTTATGATGTAAAAGGAAAAGGAAGCTATAGGTGGCCTGCAAGAGATGCTATGAGGTAATTATTTAGAGAGTTAACAGGATATTGCTTACCCTTTATTCTTATTTCTCGCCACATTCAGGTTAGGTAAGAAAACTTTTTTACTCGGTTTTGCGGCGCCTAGTGACAAATCTCGCGACGGTTTTAGAGAAGCCAGTCTCTGCATTGGGTCGATGCCTGAACCATTAGGTTTAGGCGGTTTATCTTCCGACATTCTTTGATGGTAATTTTAGAGGAGATTTTGCAATATTTACTACACCACTCAGCAACACTGTAAATGTTTTGATTTTTGATATTTTACTTTTTTGATTTTGATTTGACAGCTTTTTTTTTTTTTTTATGGCGTCACACGATTAGTGTATTTGCCAGTGTCAAGTATAAAAGATTTCAAACTCAGAGAGTTGAATCAAGTTTAAATGATGATGGTGATGACGATGATGAGATGATGGGATGAGGATAGTGTTTAAGTAAAGTAGTGGTGCTTTACTTAAACTTTACACGGACTTTTTTGGAGCAACTTGAAAAGTCACTTTCACAACTTTATTTCAATTTCCCACACTCGTACACATTAACGAACACATAATGGTTAATAATCCACCAATATTACACATTATCACTCGAAGAAACACAAGTTTTGGAAATAAAAACAAAATTTTCACGTTGACAATTCGATTGCCGCCAAAAAAGTCCTGTCATTATGTTTCCTTTTGACAGCTTTGATTTCACTTGACGTTGACGGAACCATAGACTATTCTTTATAATCTGTGCTTTCGATTTGACATTTTATTTTCATTTCTGTGTTAATAACCTGTGGTCGTTACTCGTTACCACAGAGTGAGTAGTTCAGACCATTGACTACCTCAATGGTTCAGACTGAGAGTCATAGACAAAAGAGGCAACATAGGACTGAACGATATTCCAAATCCAAATTCCTCATTGCGTTATTTTCAAAAATTCTGTCCGTTGTGTTCTTATCGTTTCAGTTCGTCTTTGCTGATTGCTAAAAATATAAATTACTTTCTTGACTGGTTAATAATTAACCTATCGACATGGCTGAGTCACTGTTTGACATATTTGGAGACCATCTTACCCGACAGGCTGTGAAAAATGTTTCGCGGCAACCTTTGTCCACAAATGGTATGTTACCTTACATATTCACAAAAGCTACGAAGAGTTGAAGTTGATTCCTTATCTTGTCCATAAAAAGCTCAAAGATTCCTATTGTATGCGCAATCAGAATTTTGGCTTATCAGTAATAATTTTGTTCCTTACCCTCCTACCTACCCTATGTTTGAAGATCCTGCCTTGCAATCCAGCTATAGTATATAAAATTATGTATTTATTAATTCAAACTAAAAATAACAAAGAAATAAAAACAAATAAATCTAAACTAATAACTAAAATACATTATTAAAAGAAGTCCCTTTAGCTATAGTTACGTGTATGTTATCCACAGAAAATATGGGAAAAATGGGATTCGCAGGACCAATAAAGCCTAATGAACCCATAAAGAAAGCTGGAGAGCCTAAGAAATCCTTCTTGTCCAACACTGGGAAAGCCCTACAGAGCACTCCAAACCGGCAGGTGTTCACTCCTCGAGCAGTGAACGTCGGCTCCCTGATCTACACTGATGATGATAACAAGGGGTTCAATAGGGAAGAAATTGAGTTCACAAAGCCTACTCGGAGATATGGTAAGAAGCAGATAAACTTAGTATAGAGTTGTTAGAAGAACGAAGAAGGTATGGAGATTTATCAATACAATGTTTAAATATCATGAGATTGGTTGTCAGTTGTCTTTGGTTTTTTTTTTTGTTTTTTTACTATTTACAGGGTAGCGTTTGACCACAAGTCACTTGATGCTAAGTGACGATGTGATCGAAGATGGCGCCACACTACACCTGGACTGGAAACTGGCTCTCAAGTGAGGCTGCCGGAACACACCGATAGGTGCTTGGCGACAGATTCTTAACAAGAGGGTGGTAGCTAGCCAGGCGAGTAATAGAAAATACCCTACCACCAAGCTATGGTTTCATCACAATGTTTTCCTTCACCGAAAGCTCAGCAGCAGCAGCAGTTGTTGCACTATGTACTATGGAGGCCTTCCGCGAGCTGGCAACTAGCCTATCTGCTAACCTGCACTGGGCCTGCATGATAGATTATGTTCCAGTACTGGATGCCGATGGTTCATATAGCATATACCATTATTAATTACAGACTACCACTGTGAGCTGTTTGACTTGCTACCGAAGATATCACAACATGTTTCACCACCGACAACACCTCCTCCTCGAACCCACAGGCACAGCATGGAGCTCGACTGCTCCTACCAGGATGAGTTTTTCACAGGTAATAATGTATAGCATAGCAGTGGCCCTAATGTGTTTTTGCGAGACTTTAACATCTATAGCAAGTGTGTAATCTCTTATTATGTATCATCTGTTTTTGTGCAGTCAGCAAGAAAAGTCACTAAAAATAATAAATTTTCCGATTATCCTTCATCATCTACAGCAACCTTTGATCGCACCATCACTTGACATCAGTTGTTGTGTTGTGGTCTAAACGCTACCTTGCAAGTTGTAAAAAACAACAAACATGACTGACCTAGAACACATTTGTAAAATCCACTATGATCAGCTACTTTTGTCACTGACTGTACAGCGCCCGAAGCGGTGAGTTTATTAACCTACTTTTTTTATTTTTTTTTATTAACCTATGCTGTCCCACTGCTGGGCAAAGGCAAAAAAAGAGTATGCATTTGCTGTAGAGCATTTCACAAAACAATCTATTAACATTAGGTGACTTGTGTTCAAAATCTCTATTGTCTAAGATATGCCAGCATTAGATAATAATCAACCACTAATCAAATTATGATTTGTTGCAGATGATTTCTCAAATGATAGTCTACCAGATGAAGACCTAGGACTGCCTGCATTATATTAAGCTTATCCTGACTTAGGCAACTTCACTTACCTAGTTGGAAATATTGACTGAGTAGGATTACAAAGCACTCTTCAATTAGTGTGGCTGTGGACAAACAGTGGTGTCGATTCGGTTTTGCATTCTCCAAAACTAAACTAAGTTTGACAAGTCTAAGAGTAATGCTGTCCTTTTTTTACTTCAGTGGTTAAGAAAAAGACAGTAATACTATTGACCTGTCAAGTATAATTAAGTTTTAGAGAATGCAAATCAACCCCGCAGAAGCCATTTACAAAAAGTTGAAGTTGAAGTTGAGAATGCAAAACTGAATCGACACCAGTATCTCCATAAAAAAATAATAACAAGTTATATAGCACACTGTTTTCTTCATTCAACCAGGACTATATGTTGTAGAAAAGTTTCCTGGATGCAAAAGGCTATTAATTTACCGTCGAAATTCTAGTTTTTAATTTATTTGTTTTAGTGTGTGAAAATGATTGAAATGTAATGATAATATTTAAAATAAAAGTTTGCATTATAATGATTTACTTAAATTTACTATTGTTTTCATACTCATAACAAATTATAACAAAGTCACCACAGATACAAACAGTTCTTAGAATTAATAAAAAATAAATAAATAAATGAATTATTCCTCTTGTTAAAGTTTGAGATGTATTTGTAGTTATTAGCCAGACACTTAATTTTCATTAGGCACCTACTTACACCTACCATGTATAGAGTGCAGAAAAAATCACCCTCTTGCACCCTCTTGTTAAGAATCTGTTGCCAACTCGCCAAGCACCTATCGGTGTGTTCCGGCAGCCTCACATGAGAGCCAGTTCCCACACCAGGTGTAGCGTGGCGCCAACTTCGACCACATCTTCACTTAACATCAGGTGACTTGTGGTCAAACGCTACCCTGTAATTAGTAAAAATAAATAAATAATTAAGAATCAATGGGATTCAATGGATTTATAATTTCTTTAAGTTTGATGATTGCTATTTTATTTAATTAAAAAGGCAAAAACCCATTCCATTAATTAAAATAAATATACAAAAAACAATAATTTTCTTGTAGCTTTGTAAACATTCTATCTAATATATAAAATTCTCGTGTCACAGTTTTCGTTGCCATACTCCTCCGAAACGGCTTGACCGATTTTGATGAAATTTTGTGTGCATATCGGGAAGGTCTGAGAATCGGCCAACATCTATTTTTTATATTATTTTTTTATCGAGTTAAATGTAGTCCACGCGGGTGAAACCGCGGGGCGCAGCTAGTTTCTTATAAATTTGTGCAAATTGAAGGAAATTGAAGAGAGAACCAAATTATGTTATAAAGTAAATTTTATTTCAATAAATATTAGTAAACTTAACAATCATTCATAGAATAACTGAATTATGCTCAGTATACTCTAGATCCCTTCGTACAATGTTTTGATGTAACTTTGTAATGAGGTCACAAATGTATGTGATTTCACTTGTTAGATTCTAAGGCTTCTCATATTGCCACGACGGTGTGTGGGATCGCATTTTCTGATGTTGAACTTTAGTATTCCAGTTTGTATAGATAACAGGTACAACACACTGACTCCGCATGGGATAGCCACCGTGCACTGCTGCCTGGGTCATAGAAACACTGCCTAGTACAAGTTATAAACTTTGGGGGAATACAATAACAAAAGCAGTTACTTTTCATATTGTTCTTGCTGCAATATACAAAGCTTAAAACTACTCTTAATAAACAAAACCTAATCCATCATGTCAAATACTTTTTGCCCAGAAATTGAACCCTCTTTTCAAAAGCCGGCAGAGTGATCACAGTGTTTTCTTTGTAGAATGGATTTAGCATTAGCTTTATATAGCCTTCATACACATCTGTGAAGAAGTTCTTTATACCATCCTCATTGCGGGCATCGTGGACCATTATAAATCTCATCTGAAAGGAAAAACAACACTTGAGTTAGTAACCATAATAAATCATATATATATATATAGGTACAGTAATACCCCAGACTTATGCAATAGGTGGGACCAAGCGATAACCGCGTAAGTCGGGGTTCAACTTTGGACAACATACATAAGGTATGTTTAATCGGGACCAGAGTCTAAAAAACAATAATTTAGAAGAAACATGTGTCATAATAAAATGGTAGACAATAAATCAATTCACATTCTTATTAATAAAAACAATACAATAACAGGGCGGAGTGGGAGAGCTGATGCGCACAGCCATCAAAAACAAAAACTGCGTATCTCCGAATTTGTGTAAAATGGGGTAGCGTAAGTTGGGGTATTACTGTACTTGCTTACCTACATTTTTTTATGAAAACAAGGTTTTAAACAAGTTCTACAATGAGCCAAGAAATAATAAACCCTTCGGAAGAAATGTTTTGTTGCAGTTATTTACAGTAAGTACTTTAACAATAATCTGTTAAAATTATAAAAGGTAAAGCGTGTTGGCCAAACTGGGACAAAAGATCCTAAATAAATAAATGTCAGGGGACCATTGCACAACTATTGACCTAGCCCCAAATTAAGCTCGAAACTTATGTTATGTGAACTAGGCAACGATAAATATAATACGATTTGATGACTGATGTGGCGCAATGGGCGAATAGCCGACTGCGAAGCGTGAGGTCGCGGGTTCGATTCCCGCAACAGAACAAATTTTTGTGCGTTGAAAAAAAAAAGCGCAAGTATTTGTTCTGTGTCTGGGTGTTGTGGATCCCCGATCCTCGTAGTTTCTGATACCCTAGATACAGGGAATCCTAGTTAGGGGTCAGAACTATGTATGTGATTGTGCGGGCATATATTATTATTATAAAAAAACGTACTTATTTACATAGAAAATATCCAACACTCAGGAACAAAATATTCGTGCTCATAAATGAAATGTCTTTCACTTTTAGAAAGCTACAATATCCCTAAATATGTTTAATGCGGTTTCCTCGTTATTAAATCCTGTAGGAATTTCTATGCGAGTGAAATCGCAGGGTGCAGTCAATAATATTAACTTACCTGACTAGCAGTAACAAAAGCAGAGACGAACCACTGGTTGAACTTATCCACAGACTTTAGGTATGTGTTTGTGACTTTCCACATGTGTTCGTCTACTAAATCTAACGCTGCGTGAGCTATGAACTGGTTAAGATGTCTGTTATCCTCTTTCTGGAATTAATATTGTAGTCATCAATATCAATGATATTTAATGAGAAAACAACAAAATATACACAATTGGATAGAAAATTAAACTAAATACTAAGAATTATACTACCTAAACATCTATAAATTTATTATAATCTGTCTGTAACAAAGAAATAAAATTATTAAAATAAATAAATAGATTTATTTGTTTTTATTTCTTTGTTACAGACAGATTATAATAAATTTATATCAATGATTGTAAAGTTATATCCCTAGGTTGTATCGGTCTGGTAAAAGGGCTGAGCACAAAAGAAAGGTGAAGACAGTAGGCGGATGGATTTCAATTCATTTTAACATGCACAAAAATACCTTCACTTCTTTGGTAACTGGTATGAAATCCATTTCAAATATTGGGTTATCTGAATGGCCGACGATCACGAAGTAGTACGACCCTGCAGCCATTGTAGTTCGTGTTACATTAATAAGTTTTGTTAGAGTTTTCTTATTATGGTTGAAAATGAGTAGAAAGGCTTTTTTAGCAGAAAAAAATTCTATTATCGTACTATCTTGGCAGAAAAACAACAACAGGCCACGTCCATTTTTGTGTCAACACTTTTGACATTATCAATGTCAACTTGACAGCTTGACACTAAATATTTCATAGACAGTAGAACAGAAGCCATAAATCTACAGAAATCTACCCATTCTTTTTTTTCATCTTTGATTTTTATTTTTTACACTTGGCAGGATGGTGGTCAATCAAACTCAAACACCGCCTTATCTGACGAATCGTATCATATTCAGCCCAGCCAGCCGTTAATCCTAACCTAACAGCAGTTTGGCGATCTGTTTGAATATAATAGATGTAGAAAAGTCAACTCGGGTTCTCGATTGGCTAGAAATGAGGGTATTTCCGATTTCTTTTCAGAATCGAGATGGTCTCGCATTTTTAACGGAGTCATGTTTTCTGATTTAGACTTCTACTCCTCAGGGGGATTGGGATAGTCGATAGAGATAGATAGAAGAGATCATAAGCATTTATTTTTTTGGCGTACTTATTAGGTATAATTATTTTATAATCTATAACAACCAAGTGACATATTTCATAAACAAACGCACATAACGCTACTCCCGACAAAGCGAAACAATAAATAGTATACAGCAATCCTTAAGCAATAATTGGAAATCCGAGTTCGGATACATGTATAAATAAAACCCAAGCTCGTAATAATTAACAGAAAACCTAGCTTATTATCATAGAAAGGGGGCGTCCATTAATTACGTGGGCATTTGAGTTTGAGAATTGAGAATTTTTCGAAAATCGAACCCCCACTCCCCCTTGGTGAGATATCGTAAGATTTTCCTCAACTCCCTCTTTAGGGATCCTTCGTACTGTGGTGGTTATGGAGATTTTTGTGTGATTATTGAAACGCCGGTGGTGTGATTCGTACTGCGTGTTCACAGTGAATGATATTTATTACTAAAAGTTCCGTTATATATACACAACTAGCCTAATCTTCGTTTGACTTCGGCAGGAACTCGGGTCGCTTCGGCAGGCGGCGCGTCGCACGTGGTGTTTAGGATCGGAGAGTCCTGTTTGTTTATTGCGCTGGGAAAGTTCGGCTGGTCTTTGAGCTATTGGGTCGTAAACTGCAATTGTTCTTTTCGGCGTATTTATTCTTTTGTTTCAATGGTGGGAAGCGTAGACGATGCAACGGTGAAATATTCCTTTTATTGCTGTGCGTAGTAAAATTGTATTGTTGTTAAAACTGCATTTTATATTTGTTTATCTTCTGGTGTTATGGGAACGAAATATCGTGGGAAAGGACTGTAGTAGCGTAGCTACATGACTCCCTCCCTAGCGAAAGCGTACCGGCAGTTTGATTTGGCGGCCGAGTCGTGTTGTTCGTATTATTGGTTGCGGTGATGCTGGTGTATCTTGATCTGGTATCAGTACGTTATTATTGGCCGGTTCCGATGATAATTGCGGTGGGGGTACGCTATCTTGTTTCGTTGGTATGATGATGACGTGGTCTTGAGTTGGCTGGTCCGAAATGTTTTCGTTTAAAATGTAAGCAGGCTTGAGTCGGTCGATTGAAATAGTTGAGCTTCTCTCTGGTAACTGTAATATGAATGTTTTGCTGTTTCGATCTATGACTTTGAATGGTCCGTCGTAGGGTGGTTGCAGCGGCTTCTTAACTGCATCGTTTCTTACAAACACATGCGAACATGTTTGCAAATCTTGATGCACGAAGATTGGTCGCTTGTTGCCATGTGATTCGGTTGGATGAGATGGCTTGATTGCGTTTATGGTAGCTCGTAGTCGAGTTACGTAGTCGTAGTTCATGTCTTGTTCGTTTGATGGTGGTGAGACGAAGAAATCACTAGGTAGGCGTAGCGTTTGTCCGTAGGTGAGTTCAGCGGCGCTGACGCCTGTGTCTGTGCGCGGGGCGGCACGTAATCCCATGAGGACTGTAGGAAGCTCGTCTATCCACGTTGAATGTTGAGACAGGCGAGTCTTTAGTGCAGCTTTGAGTGATCGATGCCAGCGTTCTATCATTCCATTTGATTGAGGATGGTAGGGCGTAGTGTGTGTTATTTTGATCCCCATTGCGTTCATGAGCCTGGCGAAAAGGTGACCTGTGAATTGTCCTCCTCTGTCGCTCGTGATGACTGACGCAAGCCCGTAGCGAGTAATCCAGTGCTCATAGATTATCTTCGCCACGGATTCCGCAGATATATCTTCTGTGGGAATTGCTTCTGGCCATTTCGTTACTCTGTCGATCATTGTAACGAGGTATCGATGGCCTTGCGGTGAGGTGGGTAGCGGTCCGACGATATCTACGTGGATGTGTTGAAATCTCTCAGTAGTCACTGGAAACTTTGAAATGCTGCTCGATGTGTGTCTCTGGATTTTGGATCTTTGACATTGTAAGCAATTTTTGCACCAGACTCCGATTTCTACCATCATCGATGGCCAGAAAAACTTCTGGGACATAAGTTTGCGTGTCGTGCGAATGCCAGGGTGGCTTATGTTGTGTACGGTGTCAAATGCAAGTCGTCGAAATTCTTCCGGCATGTATGGTCGAATGTATGACGTTGATGTTTCGCAGTAAATAGGTGATTGAGATTCGGGCATAGTGACTCGTTTCATTGTTAAGTTGGCTTGTTGTGAGAGTTTCTTGATTGTAGCGCTGTCTTTTTCTTGAGCATGGGCGACTTTTTCATAGTCAATTAGTGATGGGCAAGTGATGCTGTCGACAGGTAGACGACTCAGAAAGTCAGCGACAGTGTTTTCTGCTCCGCTGATGTGTCGAATGTCCGTAGTAAACTCGCTAATGAAGATCAATTGTCTGGCTCGACGCGGTGTTTCAGACGCTGACGGTGGCTTTTGGAGCACGAAGGTCAACGGCTTGTGGTCGGTGAATATGATGAGATCGCGTCCTTCGAACATTTTTCGGAAATGCTTGACCGCCATGTATATTGCAAGTAGCTCGCGGTCGAATGTGCTGTAGTTACATTGTGCATCGGAAAATTTCTTTGAAAAATAGCCGAGCGGTTGCCATTTTCCGTCGATGTGTTGTTGTAGGACAGCTCCTGCACATTTATCAGACGCGTCGCTGAAAATTGCCAGGGCAGCCTTGTGCGATGGGTGAGCGAGCAAAGCGGCGTTTTGGATTGCAACTTTGCAAGCTCCAAACGCTGTTGTCGCTTCGTCGGTCCATTCAATGTTTGTTTTGTCTCTTTTCTTGACGTTGTGTAAGTAGGCATGGAGCGGTGCTTGCATTTCTGCGGCTTTCGGCAAGTGATCGCGATAGAAATTGATCATGCCGAGGAAACGTCTTAATTCTTCAATCGTTTTTGGTTTTTCGTAATTGCAGATTGCTGTGACCTTTTCAGTAGGTGGTTTGATTCCTTCTTTGCTCACAGAGAAACCAAGAAACTGCACTTCCGGTTGGCCGAAGATGCATTTGGCTGGATTGATTGTGATGCCATTTTCTTCTAGTTTTCTTAGTACTATCCGGAGATGCTCCTTATGGCTGGATTCATCACAGGACGCAATAATGAGATCGTCAATGAATGCATAGACGAAATCGAGTCCATGGAGTACTTCGTGGATAAATCGTTGGAAAGTCTGTCCGGCATTTGTTAAACCGGGACACATTCTCGGAAATTCAAATAATCCCATTGGCGTTATGATGGCAGTCTTTTCTATGTCTTCTTCTTTGACCTTGATTTGTTGATAGGCTCGGTTGAGATCAATGGTACTGAATATTGTCTTATTAGACAACTGGAACGTGAAATCTTTTATTCTTGGAATCGGATAGCGATCAGGCGTTGTGACGGCGTTCAATCTCCTATAATCTCCACAAACGCGAAGGTCCCCGTTCTTTTTCGGTACGATGTGCAGAGGCGATGACCAAGGACTTTTGCTTGGACGGCAAAGGCCTTGTTCGATCATGTTTTCGAATTCTTTTTTTACGGCTTCGTAACGGTGCGGTGCGACTGGTCGAGCGCGGCAATGAATAGGCGGTCCAGTCGTTTCAATGTAGTGTTCGACGCTGTGCTTTGTATTAAGTTCCATTGCTGTAAGACGTGTAGTTCCGGGAAATTCCGCTAGTATGTCGTGATAAGATTGCTGTACGTCGATACTACGAATTGTTGGTACGTTGCTTGCTCGGACGTATGAAGTTGTTGATAATTTTGTTATGCCGTCGATCAGTCTTCGGTTTTTGATGTCAACGATGAGTTGGTGGTGTTTGAGAAAATCAGCCCCGATGATAGGTTTGCTGACTTCCGCAACGACGAACTTCCACTTGAACGGACGGCGAAGATTTAAGTCGAGTGTCAATGTTTTTTCGCCGAATGTTGGAATGACAGTATTGTTTGCAGCGTAGAGTTGAAATTTGAGTGGTTTTGACGATTCTCCTTTGTTCCGAGGTAGGACGGATACGTTTGCGCCGGTGTCGATTAAAAACGTTAGTTTTGACGTTTTATCGGTAACGAATAGGCGGTATGAGTTTTCAGATACTACGCTGGGTTCCGCCTCAGCCAGCGCAGGCTCTAGTTTTCCGACTGATTGTTTCGTGGTTTGTATGAACACGGCATGGTGCAACGTCTTGCTTCATCACCAAAACGACTGTGGTAATAGCAGTATGGTGACGGTGATTGACTGCGTGATCTGTTATTATCACGACTCGTAGAACGGTTGCGACGGACGTGTTGGTATTGTTGTTGATGGTTGTAGTGCTCGTTGTATTGCGGATTTTGTCTTTGTGACGACTTAAAAGCGGCAAACTCAAGAGACAATTTTCGTAATTCTTCTGCCAGGAACTGAATATCTATTTGGCCGCGAGACGTGGATGCTGATGATGTCGATACGGCCGAAACTTGCGTAATTGTATCTTCGATCATCTTGTCGGCAAGTAGAGCAAGCTCATCGAGTGCAGTCTGAGTTTTGAATGTTTCACTGATGGTGAGAACGGATCGGATATGCGCTGGTAAATGGTTAGACCACATGAGACGTAACGTGGAATCGGGAACTTTATCGCGTGCTAGACTTTTCATGCGTCGAAGTAGCTGGGACGGCTTCTGATCGCCGAGTTCCGTGTCGGACAGCAACTTCTGCAACTGACGATTGTCTGATTCTTCATAGACGGTGATGAGTCGTTCTTTTAATGCTGTGTACATATCCGCTTCTGGAGGGCTGTATAAGAGGTCGCTAATCTGTTCGATGTCCATCTTGTCGAGCTGAGCAATCACCATCTGGGCTAGCTGGGCTTGGCTACGGTTTAAATCGCTTGTTGCGGCTTCAAAGGTGAGAAACCATAGTCGAACCTTGTCGCGCCAAAAAGATGGGATTCGCAATGGCAAGGTGATACCGGCGACTTCTTGCTGAAACTTTCTCGTGGTCGTATTTTCCTCTGCTTGATTCTGCATTTTGCGCTTGTTGCTGTTCTTATGTAGGGGTCACCACTTTAGGGATCCTTCGTACTGTGGTGGTTATGGAGATTTTTGTGTGATTATTGAAACGCCGGTGGTGTGATTCGTACTGCGTGTTCACAGTGAATGATATTTATTACTAAAAGTTCCGTTATATATACACAACTAGCCTAATCTTCGTTTGACTTCGGCAGGAACTCGGGTCGCTTCGGCAGGCGGCGCGTCGCACGTGGTGTTTAGGATCGGAGAGTCCTGTTTGTTTATTGCGCTGGGAAAGTTCGGCTGGTCTTTGAGCTATTGGGTCGTAAACTGCAATTGTTCTTTTCGGCGTATTTATTCTTTTGTTTCAATGGTGGGAAGCGTAGACGATGCAACGGTGAAATATTCCTTTTATTGCTGTGCGTAGTAAAATTGTATTGTTGTTAAAACTGCATTTTATATTTGTTTATCTTCTGGTGTTATGGGAACGAAATATCGTGGGAAAGGACTGTAGTAGCGTAGCTACACCTCCCCCACTCCTCTAATCTTACGCGAGATACTTCAAAACTTCTATTTGGGCTGTAAACGTGTGATTAATGAGAAAAAAAAACAACTTGTTCTATTACTTTTATTGAAGACTAGCAAAGACTGTATTTGAGAATGTTACCGTTATGTTAAATCACAATCATAAAATTAAATAATGAATATCAAACAAAAATGTTTTTTTTACACCGTTTTCTGGGAGAAAAATAATTATGTGATATTTGCCAAAACATAAGTGAGATTTCGAAAGATTTAGCTTGATCCCCTCCCCCCTAGAACACCTCACGTAATCAATGGATGCCCCCAAAAGCAGGTGGTGATGGTGGTGTTTATCAGGTGTTTTATGCCGAGGAACTGGACTTTCTTTTCAAAAGTTGAGTCCGTGATGGTAACATTTTCTTTGAATGAAACACATAACCGGAGTTCTTTGTAGGCATCATACACATCTGAGAAGAACTGTCTGATGCCATCGCCGTTCTGAGTACCGTGCATCACTATGAACTTGGTCTGGAAAAAAGAAAATGTACATTTTTATTTTTTTTATCAATTGGCTTATTACATACTAGCAGCGGGTTCTACCCGAGTCTTTCCGTTATCCCGCAGGAACCTTTTTCTGGTATAAAAAAAATGGTTGTCTGTAAAGTCGGTTTACTGACGATAGTTGAACGTGACAACGTCAATTGGCCGATTGTGCTTCTTTGTCGCTCGTTCCGCGCTTTCGCTTGCACTTCAAGCCTTACATGGAACGCCTCAGAGCGAGGTAACGCCGCATGAGTCATGTTTTTTCGTGCGTGTAGCCGGCTCTATCGAATTATATGACGTTGTCACGTCAAAAGTAGCCTATGTGTTAATCCAAGGTATAAGCTATCTCCATTCCAAATTTCATCAAAATTGGTAACAAACATTCAAACAGACAAACTTTCGCATTTTTTATAATATTAGTAGGATAGGAAGGAAGTGCGTTACTGACCTAAATAATTATGATTAAGTATGACAGTGAACAAGGTTTTCCTCGTTGATATATTTATGGAATGAACATTTGTCAGATCATTTATTTGGCTGTTTCTGTTTGAGTAATAGGTGTAATTACTTTTAAATATGTATTTATATTATTTAATACAAAATACTGCTATATTGTAGAAATTATTCAATAAATTATATCTATTTGTAATTTCCAGATGACACATGGAAAGTAGAAAGTACAACGAAAATCCATGTTTTTTCTATCCAATCTCCAAAAAGGCTTAACCGATTTTGACAGGCCTTTCATTAGCAGATAGCTGATGCTATATAAGGAGTAACATAAGCTGCTTCACTATCACTATCACTACTTATTATAAAACAAAGTCCCCGCGCCGCGTCTGTCTGTCTGTCTGTCTGTCTGTCTGTCTGTCTGTCTGTCTGTCTGTTCGCGATAAACTCAAAAACTACTGCACCGATCTTCATGCTGTTTTCACCAATAGATAGAGTGGTTCTCGAGGAAGGTTTTAGGATATAATTTGTTAAGTTTTTGTTTACATTGGCTAAAATATAACGATATTTGTTGGAGAGGTCGGAAAAAAATAAGCCGTCTGGGAGCTTTCAACGAAAACGCTGCCTAAACCCTTTGAGATATAACAAAATGGTGTAGTGTGAAATTGTGTATCTTATACAGGTCTACAAAAAGTCCGCGATGGCATATGTTTATCTCTTAAGGTTAACATACTATAACTACTTTTTTACATTTTAAAAGTTGATAAAAAGGCCGACTAAAATCGGACCGTGTTTTCCATACTTTTATATTAATCCTTATCAAAATAAATTAATCATTTAGTATTCAAGATTGTTCCAATAGCTGTAGATTACTTTTTGAATTGTTCAAATCGGACATTCTGTTCGAAAGATATTACGAAATTAAAAAATGTCAAACTAATCGAAAAATAAACTCGCCGCGCGCCGTACCGCAGCGCAGCGGGAAACGCGGTGAGGTGAGGGGGGCGGGAACCCACCGAAGGCGGGAGTCGCGGGAGAGAGAATCTATGAAATAGGTAGAGTGCGGTCGCGGACCAGGAAGACCTTTAGCTGCGCGGTTCAAACGCGCGGTCCGAAAAAAATAAACTTAGAATTAAAATAGGATAATGGATATAGCAGATAACGCGGCACCGAAGTGCGGGAATAATTTTGGAGTATACGGAATATAAACGCTTTCGCGCCTAAACTACTGAACCGATTTAAATGAAATTTGGTATGGGGATAGTTTGAGCCCTGGGGAAGGACATAGGATACTTTTTATCGCGATAAACTGTAGCCCACGCAGGTGAAACCGCGGGTAACAGCTAGTTTATTATAAAAAAAGTAGTTGGGGTCTGCCCAAAAAAATTAAAACCCTTTGATGAGCATTAAATTATTCAATAAGAAATCTTACCTGATAAGAAGTCACAAAATACGAGACGAGTGTCCTGGGTTTGACCTTTTCAGCACACTTGACGTGTTCGCGTATCACTTTCCAAGTATTTTCGTCGCTCAAATCCATCACTCCTTTAGCCTCGAACTTGGGATATACAATTTCTTTCTGGAATTTAGATTACCAATATTGAAGTCAATGATTTCTTGATGTTCCTATACATACTTATATCAATTATTATTGTGTATGCAGATGGAAATAAATAACAAAGATAAAGTGATGTGTGTGGTCGTAATATTATCAAAGAATCTAATACAGTAGTACCTTAACTATTTTCGCCGGTTTGAAATTCATTTCAAATAAAATGTCTTCCTCGTCTGTGTCTGCCACGATCGTGAAGTAGTAAGTGTCCGGATCCATTTTGGTTGATCAATATCAAGACACAATTTGTTTCGGCCAAAACACAACAATTAACTGTTTTGCTCGTAAATTAAATTTTATCGATCTATTATAAAAAGAGTAGGGGCGCGGACCGCGATCTGACCTGCGCTCAAGAGCAGCATAGAATGATTAAGTAGACTGAAGAGCAGCAAGCAATGAGCTGACCACAGAGTAGGTACCTTTGTATAACTATAACCGGAAAGAGCTGACTTGAGCTGAGCTACTCAGCTTAGGGCTCAGCCTGAGAACAAGCACCTGTCATCCTGTCAATGTCTTATTAAAAATTAAACTTTTTGCCGGCTATCAAGCAAAATTTTCACCAGTAGTTATACATATAATAAAATAGCTGGTGTGTAGTTGCTATTTTGTCAGTTCAATATAGTAAAATACCTTAGTATTTTCGATATACAACATGACCTCATGTAGTTGAGGAATTATTCATTTACTACTACAAGCGCTAATCGAAACGTACCCTTAGCCCACAACCACAAGGTTCACAAGTCCACAACACAACCCACAGTCCCACAAGTGTCATCGTAGTGATCGTAGGAAAGAACAAGAAGATTAAATACGCAATTTTTTCTTTCTCTTTCTCACAAATAAAGGAACGAAACGTATTTTCGGTAAAAATCTGATAGATTCTATACAGTTTCTTTTGTCCATCATTGTGTAACCGGTTTTTCTAAGAAAAGTAAGGTAGCAAATTAAATTACTATCGGAACGTAGTTAACGTTTTAAGCCTACGTAAATTAAAAAAAAATTAAGGGACAGGGGAACGGCAGAAAATGGCGGGAAATCGAAAATATTTGCAGGAGCGAAGGTATAGTGTAACTGCAACGAGCAACTAGCGATAACGACACTAATAATAGTTATAATTATTATTTATTACGGTACGGACTATTTGAAAATGAATCGTAAGTGTTCTTTATTATGTATCAATAACATTTGTGCTTTAACATATGAATATGGTAGGATAGGCTGATAGTTTCGTTTCCGTGCGAGTTATTTTATTTTTCGTAGACCAGTGGAATACGCCTATTGATAAATTAATGCTATGGTGCACGAATAGCTGGACTAAAGGGTCAATGTCTGCTGTGCTTACTCTTCGAATTTATTACGACCAACTGATGATCACATCGACCGCAAAAGTTTTGGAGTCCTTTAATATGAACAGTAAGATGAAAGGAATTCACAAGGAAGACATTTTGATATTGATTGTTAGCTCGGGTCAAGAAGTAAGTTGAATAACTGATAGGTAGGTAGGTAGTTTGAGCCTTGTTTTGGTATTGGTAGAGTTGGTACTAAACTTAGATCAAGGATTGGTCCTGCGCAAGCGACACCAACACCAATAAGTTATTTACATGTTTTTCAGATACGAAAACTAAAATTTCAAATAAAGGAAAATGTAGTGCAGTGCTTGTTGAAGTTAGGAGAACACTTTCCTGTGATAAGCCATAAAAGCTTTCAATTAAAGAAAACTTGTCACAATACTGTACTTCAGTCAAAATATCGAAATATTAATGAAGTACTGAAGAGTGTTTTAGAAAACAAAGGTATGTAAACTATTGTAAAAAGGCATTTTTTTTTTAAATTTTAGTTGGTTTAAAACTTATTACTTGTACATATGTACATACTTGAATATTTATATAGTTTTATGACAAACTTCTTGAACACCTTCATTTTTGACTTTATCTTACTTTTAAACACCTTTCAAGTACCATCTTACATTCTCTTTGGTACCATTAGTTACTCACTGGCAAGTCATCAATATAGTCATGTTCCTTTAAAATATTAAACAATAATAATTATTAATCTAACTATGTAGTAATTAGGCAGAATAAATAAATTAAGCTCTTCTCTTTTCACAGAGTCTGCAACTTCAGTTCCGTTACCGTTTGACTATAAAAGATTTATGAAGCTCTGCCTACTAGATCCAACATTTCCTCAAACAGTGCTTGAAACAAATAAAATACTTCAAAAAGAGATATTGAAATAATAATAACACAGTAGGGCCGTAAAATTTCGACTGTCACGGTTCACCGAGTTTTGAATTTGAATAATCTTTTAATAAATAGATAATGGTGTCGATTCGGTTCTGCATTCACTAAAACTAAACTAAGTTTGACAGGTCTAATACTATTGCTATCTTTTTCTAACTAGTGAAGAAAAAAAAGGACAGCATTACTCTTAGACCTGTCAAACTTAGTTTAGTTTTAGAGAATGTAAAACCGAATCGACACCATTATCTTCTATAAATTTAAAGCAGTTTAGTTGTGTTTTTTTGTAAAGCGTGAGTTGACCGCACCTTTTTATAATACCATTTATTAGAATATAAATAAATAAATAATATCGGGGACAATTTCACACAAATTGACCTAGCCCCAAATTAAGCTCGAAACTTGTGTTATGGGTACTAGACAACGATATACATACTTAAATAGAGAAATAAATACTTATATAGATAGAAATATCCAAGACTCAGGTACAAACATTAGTGCTCATCACACATACATTTGCCCTTACCAATATGTTTCATTATTTTCCCTATTCATTGGTTACCAACTCACGACTGTAATAGTACTATTAGTTGCACTTGTCTCTATCGTTAACAAGTTGCCCATGCGCACCTAAACTAAACTTTTACCCACGCCACGGTCAAACTCATGAACTAAGATCAAAGAGCTTATCTAGTTATCTGTTATTAATTACTCAATCTATGCTGTGATTTTTATTTTGTTGTTTTTTGTGACAACTGACACTGACAGTTATAATCTATCGTCATTGTCATTTGTCAGTTCTAATTTTAAATTTTAAATTTTAACGTTCGCCCACTTGATTTTAAAGTCTTAAGTTTATTTTTATTGTTACAAGAGAATAAACAGTGTTTTTAAGTTACGCGAGGTTTTGCGTCGTCGTTCGTTTTAAACGTGAACAATGTTGCCCTCGAGATTTGGTTCCGGACCGTCATCCGCTAAGCGTAAATCGAGGTAAACAACTGAGCTATCACAATCTTTTACAGAATAGGATGAATGATGGTCTATGTTGATATTATATATCATATACTATTAACAATTGTAACAATTGCCGTATCTAAGGATTTTTCCTAGTTTCTACAAAGTAACAACTTAAATACCTACTTTATATCAGATATATCAGTAGTTGAACTCTTTGGCCTACTATACCTACCTCCATTGAAAAAACCCCTAAAATTAAGTTATAGAACTAATTAAAAAACGATATTAATTTCATTACGTTTTTATTGATCACATAATTCAAATAAGTATATTTTTATGAACATAACAAACATAAGCATATTAGTAAAGAACACTTGTATTAACAGAGTGGAAGGCAAGCCGTCCCTCCTGCCTAGGCTACGCCGGCCGGACTCCTACGACCGGCTGTCGACAGAGGCTCGCCGACCGAGCACGACCGGCCACCGATCCAGCAGTGCTGAGCCACTAGCCACATATGGAGGCAGCCGGCTCAGCAGGGAGTCGGTCTCGAAGATTCCTCTCCATGGGGTAAGGAGTTTGTAAAGTTTATTGATTTATTTATTTGGTAATAGGCGAGCAGCCTGAGGCTGATGTGCCTATATCATGCTGTGTTGAATTATAGCTATGTCCAAAAGTGCAGAGAAGTTATCTTTCTAAATACTTCTTTGCTACATAAATGATTATTGTATACTAGCTGTGCTCCACGGTTTCACCCGCGTCTTCCCGTTGGAACCTGTATCTGGGATAAAAAGTAGCCTATGTGTTAATCCAGGGTTTAAGGTATCTCCATTCCAATTTTCACTCAAATCCGTTCAGAAGTTTTTGCGTGAAACAGCAACAAACATACATACATACATACTCACAAACTTTCATGTTTATATGGAGATTTGGGATGAAAAGATGCACTCGGTTCGGTGTAAAAGCATATAATGAAAAAACAAAGGAAAACAAACAAAAGATCAATCCAGATTCAAATATATAAAAACAGAAATAAAATATAAAACTGCCAGTTGTCAACTAGCGAAGAGGTGCGTTCTGCACATTTCTCCCCTTTTTTAGTTAAAGAAGCAGGGGGATGAGCTTTTTGAGGGGTCTTCTTAGCTCGCCGCCCGCTGTTTTTAAATTGGCCACTCGCACAACTCCGTCCCGGCCCGGGAACAACGCTGTTATGCGCCCTCTGGGCCAGGATCCTCTAGGCAGATTCCCATCAGCCACCAGCACCAGATCCCCAACTTGAATTTGGGGGACCACTCCTTGATTCCGTCTGGGTATTAGGGTTGGCAGGTACTTGTTATCTCCATATAATATAGATAGTAAGGTTATGGTATAAATGTACTTAGGTATAGTTGTTTATGATTTTGTAACATAGGTAAGTTGATTTATGATTATTTATGATTATCACTCGATCTACATGTATAAAATAGAATATAATAGATAGATAACGCTTTATTGTTTCACCACAACAACAGAAAAATACAACAACATAAAAGGAGAGATCTTAGAGCTAGTGTTACAATGGGCGGTCTTATCGCTTAGAGCGATTTCTACCAGACAAACCTTTGGATGGACAGAAATAGTAAGAAATAAAATGCGGTTAGTGGTGTAAATTCATGTACATCAAAATAAATATATACAGTAAAATATAATAACTGAATTTAAGAAAATAAATAATTACAATTACATAAGATACATACACATAACACACATACACAAATAAGATACATAATCATATTATTATACTTACAAAAATACATACCTTTGATGTAATAAATAAACCTTTTACACATATTAAATAATATAATAAATAATATTATAAATACTGTTAGATACAATATTATAATTATGTTTATTTGCAACAACAACACTCATGGTACAAATCATGAAAAATTAAAATAATGACACAAAGTACCGATCACAACAATAATGTCACGCTGGTTTTAATACTACGGGCTGTTTTATTTTATGCAGAGGTCCCGTTCGCAGCAAGGCGATAAGTTTATGACACCACTGAAGTCCAGTCAATACTCTTTTAGACCAACTTTTACGCCAGTGGTAAGTCTATATGTGTATCTTTACAACCTCTAACTATTTTAAAACACTTTTAACTAGCAATATAATCAAATCTTAGAAGTAAATTTTCACCTACTTCTAATTGTTGTATCAAATCAAACTTTGTATTTATTTATTTATTTGGTAATAGGCGAGCAGCCCGCAGGCTGATGTGCCTATATCATGCTGTGTTGAATTATAGCAATGTCCAAAAGTGCAGAGAGAAGTCAATTCTGTAGCAAGGAAGCATTGTTCGTTCGCAACCACTTGTCCAGTCTGTTTTTAAAGGAATTCACTGAAGGAGCTGACACAACGTCTTCTGGCAGTCTATTCCAGTTGTGCACCACTCTAGAAGCCAAGAAGTGGTGCGCAGTGTTTGATTTAGATGGTGCGCGTACTATCTGCATATTATTTCCTCTTGAAGATTTCATGCTCTCCTTGCATATGTACAGTATGTATGTTTTTGTTTTTTACTACTTACAGGGTAGCGTTTGACCACAAGTCACCTGATATTAAGTGATGGTGCGGTCAAAGATAGCGCCACACTACACCTGGACAGGGAACTGGCTCTCAAGTGAGGCTGCCGGAACACACCGATAGGTGCCTGGCGACAGATTCTTAACATGAGGGTGGTAGGTAGTGAGCACTAGAAAATGCCCTACCATCAAGCTATGGTTTCATCACGATGTTTTCGTTCACCGAAAGCTCAAGCTCATTGTAGGTTTCGAACCCACGTTCTACGGATCGTAAGCCGATGTCACTACTACTGTGCTATCATCACTTCATTATATATATATATATATATGTAATCCCGGTGACAATGCAATGTGGTATCTTCAACCTGATCTGATGCTGCAGCCGGAAGGTGGATAGTGGATCTCTGCAGTGGCTACTAGAAAACCCCTCAGTTTGGGTTCATATTAGATAACACAATTTTTTTTTTAAAGATTTATCAAAATATGTTACACCTGACTCTTTTCCCAGAAAACACCATCTCAAGACGGCGTTAACCGCAACTGGCAAATGTCACTAGACAGAGTTTTGGCGTTCGCTACGATCAAAGATCAAAGGTGCCTAATTTCTTTACCTTCAATGTCCATTATGAATAACTAGTTGCACCCCGAGCAATTATATTCTATTCACCCGCGTCTTCCCGTTATCCCGCAGGAACCTTTTCTGGGATAAAAAGTAGCCTATGTGTTAATCCAGGGTAGAAGCTATGTCCACTCCAAATTTCATTCAGATCCGTTCAGTAGTTTTTGCGTGAAAGAGTAACAAACATCCATCCATCCATCCATACTCACAAACTTTCACGTTTATAGTATTAGTAGGATTCGCAAGGTGGGTTACTTTCGCCACAGATTACATGACTTCTATATTATCACAGTAATATTGATTGACAACAAATGAACCGATGTGGCTGTGGCAATAGGTCGGAGCGCTGGAGGGACGCGGTGGAGGTGGCTTTACGCGAACTCCAGACTCCGACCCGGGCTGTGATAATGATAACAATGATATAATAAATTCAAATTCAATTCAATAGTACTTTATTCAAAAGGATTCATTGTGATCACTTTAAAACGTCAAACTTAAAACTAGCTACGCCTGTTCCAATCTCCTTACGCCGGCAAAAGAACAGACAAGAAACGCCCGAAGAAAGAAAGAATTTTTGTGGCGCGATCACTTTGACAATTTTATTCTTATTACTAATTGATTGAATTGGAGCAAGTTCACCACAATCCCAAGCTTTTTGTCATAATATAAATAGTCCGATATTTTATAATCTTAATACATAATATATACCTATAACTCAAAGGTGACTGACTGACTGACTGACATAGTGATCTATCAACGCACAGCCCAAACCACTGGACGGTTCGGGCTAAAATTTGGAATACAGGTAGATGTTATGACATAGGAATCCGCTAAGAAAGGATTTCGATTAATTCTACCCCCAAGGGGATGAAAGTTTGTATGAAACTTTGTCAATTTTAAACCGATCAGGCTGACCGCGGGGAACAGCAGCAGCTAGTACTTCTATAATTTCCCTTAGTTGGTTGTGCACATTGGGATATGCAAACATGAATATTAACGGGTTATGAAATATGAATGAACGAGTGCCTCGCAGGCCGATCTCGAACGTGGCGTGGCAGCGGGCGCAGCTGGCGCGCGTGGCGGCGGCGCTGCAGGCGCGCGGCGGCGCGGACGGCGCCGTGGACCTCATCCGCCCGCTCACCATCGCGCGCTTCGTCGCCATCTGCGGCGCGCTGCTCGCCGCGCTGCTCAAGGAGACCAAGCTCAACAGCGACAACTACGTCGCCAAGGTGAGCTTCGTCATCTTAACAACCCCCCTCTTCTCATCATCCACCCCTCCTTCTCATCCTCTCCCCCTTGTTCAAACGTAAGAGTAAATTTTAGTTCACCTCTTCAAAACTAGATGGCGCTGTTCATTGAGCCAGGGTTTTGTAGATCGCGGCGATGAGATTCTCCGGCGATAGTTTGACATAAATGTGTTTTTTAAAAAGAGATATCGCAAGATACTCAACACGCCAAAATATTGGTTTCATTTTGACCCATTTGGGGTTTGTTTTGGGGTTCGAACACCCCTCATACTCTCCCCATCCTCCTTGCGGTTGACGAGCCTAACGTGGTCGGTGAAATTAAATCGCACCGACTGCGTTGGCTTGGCCACGTATTGCACATCTGAGGATCGGGCGTCCAAGCGTTCTTATTTGGGACGACCGAATGCCGTAGGCCGGTAGGTGATGTGTATTCTGTACAATTCCAGCTGCAGCTGCTGTCGAAGCGTCTCCTGTACCCCGGGGTGGTCTCCAAGTCGTGGCTGAAGAGTGTGAACACGCTGCACGCGTTTCCTCAGGCGCTGGCGCTCATCTCTTACCTCCTGGATTTGGTCAACCATGTTGTGAGTCAAAAAGTAGTGTGCGGCTGTGTCGTGGGCACGGCCCTGTGTTTTATGTGAATACTTGTACGATATGGCTGCTATTCTACTAATATTATAAACGTGAAAGTTTGTGAGTATGGATGTATGGGATGTTTGTTACTCTTTCACGAAAAAACCACTAAACGAATTTGAGTGAAATTTGGAATGGAGATGGTTTTTTTTTTTATGTAAGTCATGCTGTTTTTCCTCGGACAACAATGTCCAAAGCCTTTCTTCAGCTGATGACACACCTTGGTATTACCAATTTAATCTGTTTATTACTGATCCAAATTTTAAAAATTTGGAGTTGGCGAGGGGGGAGGAGTGGGAAGACGGGGAATGGGAGGGAAGAGAATAATATATAAATACAGTACATAAATACATATAGTTATCCTATAATTTTCTTCATATTATGCTATTTGTAATGGAGATGGCTTAAACCCTGAAAACATAGACTACTTTTTGTCTCGGAAAAAAGGTTCCTGCGGGATAACGGGAAGACGCGGGTGAAACAGCGGGGCGCAACTAGTTATTATTATAGATGTATTATATAGATTTTTCTTTTTATTTTTTTTTTAATTTGTGAGTAAGTGAGTGTGTATGTTTGTTACTTGTTCACGCTAAAATGGCTCAACGGATTTGAGTGAAATTTGGAATGGAGACATCCATCCATCCATACTCACAAACTTTCACGTTAATAATATTAGTAGTAAGTAGGATATTATAGTGTGATGTAGATTATAAAATGAAAGGGTCGTGTAATGTGACTGCAGGAAATGCCGGTATCGGACGAGTGGCTGTACTCCGACAAGGATGATCTGTCGTGCCTGAGGCGCGACTACCTCTCCAAGTGTTGGATCAGGTAATGGTTGCGAGATAAGTACTTTAATCACTTTAACAAGAACACTTGTTTTGTAGTTTTTTAATGTAGTAACCATAGCTACGACCCTGAAGTTAAGGATCTGTGTGGAGGCGCCATGCTAGACCACACTTCATTAAGTTTAGAATATTAACGTTGACATCACTATACATATTGGAAATGTAAGTAAATTTGTGAGAAAATATCCGCAGTTCTTCATAAAACAAGCTGGCCAATCACGACGCTACGCAACCAGGTTTATGTATAAACTAGAATTACCACCGTCAAAATTAAAATTACCCAGTTCCGGACCAAACATAATGTCAATAAAAATATTTAATAAACTACCCGACGAATTAAAATCCGAAGAGAAAAAACACGTATTTTTAAATAACTTAAAAACGTTTTTAATCGAAAAATGCTACTACAGCCTAGATGAATTCCTCAACGACGACTTCTCGAAATGATTAGAATGGATCGGTCCGCTCCTACATTGCTATACCCTATTCGGGTCCATATGTTCGCTAATCTTAACCACTAAGATCTCTTGTATAACTAACATATGAATGCAATGAACGATTGAATATGAATACACCTTCATTGTGAATTGGCTCTCAAGTGGGGCTTGGCGACAGATTTTGAGGGTGGTAGAAAGGCGAGCACTAGAAAATGCACTACCAACCTTAATGGCAATACAGCAAGTCAAAGACCGTTGCTAGAAACAGCACTAGGCTATTTTTCTGTAGTATTATGTGTCTTTTTTTATGTAATTGAGTGGCAAACAAGCAGACGGCCTGCTTAATGGTAAGCGATCACCGTCGCCTACGCCGCCACACCTATCCTTAATGGTAAGCGATCACCGTCGCCTACGTCGCCCCACCTATCCTTAAGGACTCTTTTTATGGCTCAGCTGACTCAGTACTGCTATAATTCTTTTTTAGTGTTATTGACTTTCTTTACTTTATCCAGGTTCCAAAATCCTGGTCACCAGTTTGAGGATCTGACCCAGGAGTATCTGCAGAGCTTGTCAGAGTTGCTGGGCAACGACGACGAGAAAATAGCTGCCCTACAAGAGGTTATTGAAAGTAAGAAATAACACAGCTACTACCGCTTTTCATGTGCGGTAGTTCAAATTTCTTTAAGTAATTAGATACATAATATGATAACTTTAAAACGTCAAATTTAATACTAGCTATAAGCTTGTTCCAACCTCATTACTCCTTAAAGAACAGGCAAGAAACGTCCGGCATGTAATTTTTTGGACGCGATCGCATTTATATTTTTATCTTAAACTCAAAACTCAAACTCAAAAATGTGTTTATTCAATAGGATACATTGTGATCACTTTAAAAACAGGTACCTTCTAGGTATGCGTGTTACACCGTCGACCGCATCTACGCATGGCAACAGGCGGGATTGCGGTCAAATGCATACCTATTTGTAGTAAAAAAAAAACGTCAACTTAAAACTAGCTACGCCTGTTCCAACCTCCTTACGCCGGCAAAAGAACAGGCAAGAAACGCCCGGCAGGTAATTTTTTTGGCGCGATCACATTGACAATTTTATTCTTACTACTAATTGATTGAATTGGAGCAAGTTCACTACAATCCCAAGCTTTTTTGTCATCTAAATAGTCCGATATTTTATAATAACCTTTACTAATAAGATTTCTCTTGGTTGGTTATGCACAGGATATGGAAACATGAATATTAACGACCACAAGTCACCTGATGTTAAGTGACGATGTGGTCGATGTTGGTCACGCTACACCTGGAATGGGAACTGGCTCTCAAGTGAGCCTCCTGGAACACATCGATAGGTGCTCGGCAACAGATTCTTATGATTGTTATTCTCATGATCTACGCCTCCGCAGAGTGCTCGTGTGCCCTGGAGACGGAGCAGGGCGCGGGGGCGGCGGGCGCGGCGCAGGAGGCGCAGCTAGTGGCGCGGCGGGACGCGCTGCGCGGAGCCCTACGCGCCGCCCGGAGCGCCCGCGCTGCCGGGGCTGCCGCCGCCGCCGCGCAGGGCTCCGCCGCCGCAGACGCCGCGCACCAGCTCCGGCACCTCGACCTGGAGATCGAGCGAGCCACGTCAGTACTACTCATCATCATCATCATCATCATCATCAAACGCGAACTAGGAGGGGCTCATTTTCATTTACGTAAATGTCACACAAATAATCCATCCGTGTTAAGAGCCTGCATAACGTCGTTGACCTTGCTTGATCAAGTGAAACTGCTCCGCGCACTCCGCGCATCCCCTCACCAAAATTACGCGATCTGCGGCCAACGCGCCCGAAGCGACGCTCTCGCCATGCGGCGCGGCGCGGTACCTCTACTAATCGAGCCCGCCGTATCTACATAAATATACACAGTAGCAACATCCTACTATAATATTATAAATGCGAAAGTTTGTGTGTGTGTGAATGTTTGTTACCACGTAACTACTGAACCGAATTTGACTGATGAAATTTAGAATGTAGACAGTTTAGGTATTGGACTAACACATAAGCTAATCTAATTTTGAAAAGTCAACTCTGAAAGGGGTTAAATAAGGTAGATAAGTTTGTATGAAAAATGTCATTCCTTGGTTCGATTGACTCAAAAATAGGTACAAATAAACCTTAAAGTAAATAATTAAATACGTATTTTTTATATTTAAGAAAACCCCTAGAGGTTGTGCAATGGCGTTCTAAAGTTTGTACAACACATCAATTCCCACGCGGGCGAAGCCGCGGGGCACGGCTAGTAGTCGCTGCCGCGCCATTTGAATGTGCGCGTGAGTGAGTAGCGAGCGCCGTGTACGCAGGGACCGGCCTGGGACTCAGTAGGGCTGTGCCACGCGTTTTATCGCGCGCATTTATGTACTACACTGCTCGCTCGCTCGGATTTGCTGCTCTATTTCATTTGTATAGTTTATAATAAATCGTATTTATTAATTTATAATTATTAATATGCAACCCATTTATGAATTGGTAAAACATTTTAATAAATTACATGATTAAACACCTTGCGCTGTCATAATACACAGATAATATAATCTATAAAAAAAGGCATGTTAGTTACAACACTTAGGTATAAGGGGAGATCCACAAATTACGTGAGTTGTTTAAGGGGGAGGGGGGGTCGAGTCAAATCTCATCTAATCTTACGTTGGAGAGAGGGGGGGTCTCGGCAAATATCACGCAATTTTTTTTCTTATTGAAACAAAAAAAAACTATACTATTTTGACCCATTATCCAGATTCTAAAGCCGTCCCGGACAGAAAGTCGCCGTCGGGAATCGTAAGAAACTGTAGATTTCCGAAGAACCCGAAGATTCCCGACGGCGACTTTCTGTCCGGGACGACTTTACATGCTTAAGATTTAAGCATAACTGTAATACGATTAAGATCATTCACTAATTCATTCATACTTCGACGTTATACATTACTACTGACTGTCAAACTACCATATTTGTTTTATACCAAATAGTTCAATTTAATCAGAGTTTACGATACAGTGTAGCCCGTCCTTTGTTTTCGCGCCACTGTCAGCCGAACGCGCGGCTCGATGAACGAGAGCGTACGAGCTGAATGGCAGCGACACACGGACAGGTTCCAACCTGCTTTGCTTATTCTTGCAAATGTTTTACTCGACTCAGTATATGCTCTCACTAATTTAAAATGAGTTATCAAGATTTTTATAATGCATACGTCAAAAGATACGTCTATAAGACGAAAAAGTCCTGCCAGGACGAAGTGATAAAATTATGGAATACAGCGAAACAAAAATTCCCGAAGAAAGAAGAGTTAACACAACACATTCAGCATGAGATTGAACGTCTTCTTAGGGAAGCCACTGAGAGAAAAGTTCGGTCTACTTTAACATTTCTTCAAAAGGTAGGTTAAATATATTTTGTTAGGAAAATTCTTTTTTTATACAAACTTTATTGTTACAATTAATAGCATAAAAAAATATAATTAAAAAAAAATAAAGAACACGCTTTAAAAGCACATCAAATTAAAAAGTAAAAAATAATTCTTAAAATGAGTCAATAACAATAATAAACGAAAAATGCTAATATAATTGTGAAATAAATTTTAATGAAGATAAGTATAAACAACAAAAAATATATTTAATTGTAAAAAAAGTGTGGGGTGCTTTTTAAGATATCAAAATGATTGTCCTGCTCATATCTATAATTATGTATTTATAACTACCGACACCGTGCATCCCACGCTTTTTTTACAATTAAATATATTTTTTGTTATTTATTCTTTTCTTCATTAAAATTTATCTCACAATTATATTAGCATTTTTTGTTGATTATTGTTATTGACTCATTTTAAGAATTATTTTTTACTTTTTTACTGGTGTTCATAGTAAGTTATTTTGTGTTAATCTGTCTTTTTAATTTCATTAGATTCACTTCTTTATTATCATATTTTGATTTCAGACTAATACTAAGATCTCTAGCAGTTCTTTAATTCAGGCTGAGACAAGCACTGAGAGTGTTCCAAAAGTGGAATGTGCAGGTCAGATTCAGATCAATGATCATAATATTCAACACGCGAAATCTGCGGTTCAGGATGAGATTAATGACCAGCAGTCAGAAGATCAAGATTTGGACGTTGGTCCTCAACCGGCAGGTTAGTATTCGTCTTTTTTTCTATAGGTGACGTTCTTCATTTTTTGCTATTCTAAATTAAAATTTTCTGCATTTTACAGGCGCTTCGAAACGGAAAAATCAGTCTCTTGTGATCAGCGATGATGAGGATGAAGCTATATCGAACACTACACCGTCCAACATACGTCCCACTCCAGCACAAGATACTATGAAGAAAAAGATTGCTAAGCTGCGTATGGAGCTTGACTTAACGGAAAGGCGCAAAGGGTCTCTTGTAGCTGACGGCACTGAATTTGATAAAGCACGTAATTTGCGGCGAGAAATTGACATTTGTGAGAGAAAGCTCAAGCTTAAAGAAAAACAGAGAGTGTACTCTATAACGCATAGAAAAAATAAAAAACAAAAAATAATTGAATTATGTTTAAAGAATCCCGATGCAGCTAAGTCGTTGACGCCTCATGTTGGCCCTGGACGCCCACGTTTAGAAGAAGAACAGTCTGAATTGCTAAAAACAATAAGTGATTTAGCCCTGTTTGGTGCTTCTGCTGAAGAGCGACGTCGTTGTGAGATAGTTCGCACGATCCATACGCTTTCAGAACTTACAAATAAACTCAATGAACTGGGATTTAATATTTCGAGAAGTGCTACTTATATTCGACTGTTGCCTAGACGGGCAAATACACGTGAAGCTAAGCGCCATGTAGTGACTGTGCCGGTGAAGCTGAGTCGTCCTGAAGCTGACCATCATAAGGCACACCAAGACCAATACTTTTCTTTGGCCTCTATAAGGTCGTTGGAAACGATAGCCTCCGTACTTGGTCCTGACTCCGTAACTTTTTTATCTCAGGATGACAAAGCCCGCGTTCCCATCGGCCTGACAGCGGCAAACAAGCAGGCGCCATTATTAATGCACGTTGAGTATAAAGTGTCGTTACCAGATCACGACTTTGTGATTGCATCGGGGCACAAATTAATTCCAAGCGTATATGCTTTGTGTCAAGTGAAACCCAATGAGATAGGACGACCAGAAGCTGTTTCATATAATGGACCGACTTATATAGCAATACGAAGTGGCAAGCACTCTTCGTCAACTGCAACTAGTCACGCTCAAGACTTGGACACTCTTTTAACAATTGAGTCTTTTTCCAAATTTATAAAGAATATAGACAGCAAAGTTAAACCTGTTCTTATTATTTCAAGTGACGGTGGGCCTGACGAGAATCCGCGATATCGCAAAGTGATCGCACACGCCATAGAGCATTTTAAACAATATGATTTGGACGCAGTATTTATTGTGACTAATGCCCCTGGCAGGAGCGCATTCAACAGAGTAGAGAGACGCATGGCTCCACTCAGTCGAGAGCTAACAGGCGTTATTCTTCCCCATGATTCTTTTGGGAATCATCTTGATTCCAGCGGCAGAACATTAGACGAAAGTCTAGAAAAGGATAATTTCAAAAAGGCAGGGAATATTTTGGCTGAAATATGGTCTGCAGTGTGCATTGACGGACACGAAGTAGTTGCTAAATATATAGACCCGAATAATGACACCTCCAGCGTTCCAGACCTGCCAGCCGAAGTATGGTACACTGAGCACGTTAAAGAGAGCCAATATTTACTCCAGGTACATTACAGTTGGTTCATATCAAAATTTTATGCGTGCCTATTTTTTTTTTTTTATTTTTAACGAGCGCGAACGTCAACAAATTTTTATTAAGAGTTACAAAGGGAAATTGTTTTTAATTTTTTTTTAGGTTGTGAAATGCGATGACCAGAAGTGCTGCAGCCCACGCCGAAGTGATCTGCATATGATTCTTCACGACCGTTTTCTGCCACCTCCATACCCTATCACTCAGATTGATGGACATTTGACAATTCCGGACTTTAAAGAGCATGACGGAAAGTCATTTGCTCCATTTCTAATACGCCACTGTCTACCGATTCAACCGCTGAATGCCTTCATCAGCACACCTTATGATCTCTATTGCCCAAGTGTACGTGATGATTTAGAGAAAAGATGCTGCAGTACATGCGGCATTTACTTTGCATCTATCACAAGAGCTGCAGAGCACAGGCGAGCAGCCCACATTGCACCAGCTAAGCAAGCGCGTATGTTCCGCAAAGTGCGACCCTCACGGATTGTTACAAGACGAGCTAATGAGTTACTGTGCGCAAGTGTCAACGGCTTAGAGTGGCTAGATGAGAATGAAGTTGAAGGAGCAGATGATTTTATTGAAAATCATATGGACATGTTGGTTCCAATAGTCTCTCTTGAGACCACGCATGATTCACCATGGACTGAATTAGAGTAGATATTTTTTTTTAATCGCATTAGTTACGATTTAAGTATTCTATTGTTAAATTTTTATTACACTTATAACTCAGCAATATTGATTACTAGTCTTAACTAGTCGTAAATAAAAGTACGAAGCAAATTTTTTTTTTTTTTTTTACAATAACACTCCAACACGTTTACATATTTAAGAAACGCACATTTTGAAAAATCTCACGTGAGATTGGGGGATGGGGGAGGGGGTTGAATAAAATCTCACAACATCTCACCAGGGGGGGAGGGAGGGACAGAAAATTCAAAAAAACACCTCACGTAATTTGTGGATCTCCCCTAAGTCGATAACGGCTGGACCGATTTTTATAATCTTTGATTTTTTGCATTTGTCTTCGTCCGGAATAAGATAAAATATGATACTCATAAATAATAAAATTAATCATTCATTTGTTGTAAATGGTATACCAAAATGCAACTGACATGGTGTAACAAAACACAACTGACAGCTAAACGTAATGTTGTCTATGGTTGATATTGAAGTTGTGAATTGAAGATGTTTTTGTTTTATGCGAGTTTATTTATTACTAACGTTAATTAATTTTAAAATCCTAAATCTGCTTATTTATTGCCTCTTATGCGGAAAGAAGTTCGCCGGGTCAGCTAGTATTTAACTAAAAATAAAAGTGACAACCCTATGCATCACCGCAAGAGTAGGCAATTAACTCGCCGCGGCACTATGCACCTACCACTCATAGCCTATAGGTAGTTCATCGTACGACTTTCAGCTACAAAAATATGCGGAGAAAAGTGGCACAGGTCCGTTCAGCACGGCGGCTCGTCCCGCACTGACTTTATGGGCGAATGAGGGGTGTACGTGCCGATTTGCGAGTATGAAATACGTAAAAAATTCGCAAAAAATAATTAAAGCAGTATTTTCAAAAAATGGCCTGAAGGTGTCCTGGGTATTGTATTTTTTTATAAGCTGATGGTATTAACAAGTCTTTGTTACATATATAGTTTAGGAGTAAAGTAGTATTAAACTTTTAGGAAATGGGGACTTTGCACATTTGTTTTCAATATATAAATACATTTTTTGCATTTTTCGGCCTGAAGGTGTCCTGCTATATATCAAGTAAATTAACATATATTTTTATTAGATTTTTTTTAGACCAGAATTACACAGAAATATAGCTTTAAATAACCCCATTTTTGGAAACCTGCGCCTTAAATAAAATTGTTGATGAACAAGACAGTGATGGTCTAGTGAACCTAAGTAAACACGAATATACAAAAACACTAGGTTTACAATGGACATTTAAAAGGGACATTACTGTTCTCATTAAAACAGATAGATTTCCTAAAACCACAAATAAACAAATGTACATATAGCTCAAGTTATTGACCCGCTAGGTTTTCAGTCCATGTATTTTACAAGCTAAAATTATACTTCAAAATCTAATTGTCAAAAATATTTCATGGGATGTCAAAAGTCATAAAGTCAATTTTTATATATTCACTAGGATACATTGTGATCACTTTATAAAGGTAGATGACCAGCTGCCTTTCGAAATCATAGCTGATTTTATATGGAGCGCAGTTATTATCTCTGTTTCTAACTTTCTAGTATTAAAATTGTGATAATCACTTCTCTTTTTGAAGCTATTAACATTTTCCGTATGTACATTAAATTTTCATGAATATATTGACTCGTGTTATCAATTATTATGTTATCAAGACTGATAACAGATTGATAAAATTGTTACGCAACTTGCAGCGCTGAGAACCAGCAGCTGAAGCTGGAGCTGGAGACGCAGTCGATATCCGTGGAGGAGCGGACGAAGCTGCTGGACCAGGTGGACTACTTCAACCGAGTGCTCGACTCCAACCGGACGTTCGCGAACGACGTCGCCAAGGTGAACTGCCTGTATCAAAACTAACAAAAAATCAATATCAATAGGATACATTTTCTTATCTTCTAAATATATATATAACTCAAAGGTGACTTACTGACTGACGTAGTGATCTTTCAACGCACAGCCCAAACTACTGGACGGATCGGGCTGAAATTTGGCATACAGGTAGATGTTATGACGTATGGTGAAAGGCTAACCCGTAAGTAGTAAAAGAAATAAAAATTGTGTGTCTCCGTTCGCAGATGGTCCAGAAAAAGGAGACGGAGCTGGCGCTGTGGCAGAACAAGACGCTGGAGAGCTGCGTGGAGTACAAGCGGGGGCTGCTGCGGCTGTCGGCGCAGCACCCGCACCTCGCCGCGCTAGCCATAGACGAGAAGTAAACATCCTAATAATATTACAAGCTAGATGCAAACCGCGGTTTTATCCGCGTCTTCCCCTTATCCCGCAGGAACCTTTTCCCGGGATAAAAAGTACCCTATGTGTTAATTCAGGGTATAAGCTATCTCCATTCCACTACTGAACGGACCTGTATGAAATTTGGAATATAGAAACCTTACACCCTGGATTAAAACAGGCTACTTTTTTAATCCTGAAAAACGTTTCCTGCTGGTTAACAGGAAGACGCGGGTGATATAATCCACCTAGTAAATAATAAAAGCATTTATTACGCTTTCACGCCTAAACTACTGAACCGATTTAAATGAAATTTGGTACAGAGATAGTCTACCACGGGGAGCAGCTAGTAAAATATCACCATCATCAGCTAGTCTATTACGTTCTCCCTGCTGGGACTGTGGCCTTCTCTCAAATCTACCACTTGCCAAAAATGAATCTACCACGCTGGCCCAGTGCGGATTGGTAGAAGTAGTAAATGCTGGTAGGTTAATTTAGCGTGGTTCACATGATGTGGTGTTGCAGGGAGCTGATGGACGCGGAGTGCGTGGGGCGCGTGTGCGGAGCCCTGGAGGCGCTCCGCGGGTGCTCCGCCGAGCTCGCGGAACGCTGCGCCGCGCGCCGGAGGGACAAGACCGCGCTGGCGAGGAAACGGGCTGCTTTGGAGGTAGGCGCACATGCATTTAATTACTTAGTCTATACTAATATTATAAAGAGGAAAGATTTGGTTGTTTGTTTGCATCGAATAGGCTCCGAAACTACTGAACCGATTTTAATAATTCTTTCAAGCTAAGGAAAGCTACACTTTCTGTGATGGACATAGTGATCTATCAACGCAAACCACTAGACGGATCGGGCTGAAATTTGGTATGCAGGTAGATGTTACGACATAGGCATCCGCTAAGAAAGGATTTTGATTAACTCGGGGTAGAGTTAAAATAGGGGATGAAAGTTTGTATGAAACTTTGTCAGTTTTAAACCGATCGGGCTGAGACTGCATGCATAAAGCTGTAGCCCACGCGGGTGAAACCGCGGGCTGCTAGTTTCATATAAAGCTCCCTAACAAATCTCGTGCTGTATCCTTCCAGGCGCAGACGCGCGCCAAGATCTCGGAAGTGAAGAGCTGCCTGCAGCGCTCGCAGCAGGCGCTGGAGGGCGAGGTGGCGCGCGAGGCGGCCGCGGCGGAGGCCTGGCGCTGCGAGCGGCGCGCGCTGGCCGACCGGCTGGAGCGCCTGCGCGCCCTGCAGGCGGGGTACGCGGCCGCCAAGGCGGACCTTGACTACTGGGAGCAGCAGGACAACAAGTTAGTTCCATCTATTTCACAGGCTTTTATTTGGGGTTTCTGATAGGCAATTCAAAAAAATTCGTTGTAAAATTCCGATACATGGGCGCAAGCAAGTTTAATAGAAAATAGATGCGCCCCGTGGTTACACCCTCGGCTTCCCGTTATCCCTGTCCGATCCTTATATAATTATTTATTTTTCTACCTACATTAGTGCTCAATACAATCTCAAAGAGAGTGGACGTAGTTTCATTTTACAAGCGCTAAATACAAATACATATATTGAACCTTAACATAGTGGGCAATCCAGCAGGAACCTTTTTCGGGATTTTTTATAATAAATAAATAAATAAAGAATGCCCGCACAATCACATACATAGGCTCTGACCCCTAACTAGGTTTCGCTGTATCTAGGGTATCAGAAACTACGAGGATCGGGGATCCACAACACCCAGACAGAGAACAAATACTTGCGCTTTTTTTTTTCAATGCACAAATATTTGTCCTGTAGCGGGAATCGAACCCGCGACCTAACGCTTCACAGTCGGCTATCCGCCCATTGCACCATATCGGTCGTCTTTTACGTTTTCATTATTGGGCAAAGCTCTCCGCCATTTCTTTCCATACATCTCCGTCACCGGAACCTCAGATCTAATACAAAGTTTAATTTTCCAGTTGGCGTACAAAGCTAGCGTCAATGCGCGAGTACATCGAAGCCCAGCACGCTGAGTCCAAGCGTCTGCTGGAGGTGGCCCGCGCCAAGCGAGTCCAGCTCGTGCTGGACAGCGTCAGGGTCATACACGAGAAGCTTGACAAGAACTGATCGTGGAAGCCGGAAAACGTCCAACCATCAGCTTGTCGTCATCATCATCAATCATCAGCTTCATGTCTTCATCATCGCCAGCCAGCTATGTCCCCACTGCTGTTACTCTGGCCTTCTCTCAGAGAGAGTACGGGTCGTAATCAAACCCAAAATTTCTGTATCACCCAACTGCGAAATAATTTTTGAGTGAATGTATATTTCTTTGGCACAACCGCTAAAAAGATTACGCCTTTTCCAACCTCCTATTGTTGGCAAAAGAACAGGCAAAAACGCCCGGCAGGTAATTTTTTGGGCGCGATCATATTCTCCCACTCGTTTACCCTTTTTTACCCGTCATCATAGTGTATACATATTTGGTGTTTTCATAGTTTAAATATTATTGTAGAGTAAAATAAGATTCTAATATTAAAATAAACATATTTGAAAAAAAATGTCATGTTTTATTTCCGTGCGAGATTCATCCAAATCGAATGGATACATAATCAATCCTACTGATTTATAAATGCGAAAGTTGTGAGTACGGATGTTTGTTACTCTTTCACGCAAAAACTACTAAACGGATTTGAGTAAAATTTGGAACGGAGATAGTTACTGTTTATAAGGGAAGACGCGGGTGAAACCGCGGGGCGCAGCTAGTTGGACCATAATTTTATTATCGTCTACATTTCTTATTATTTTATTATAGGAAAAGGTTTGTGTAGGGGTAATCTCTGCACCAACTTGCAGAGTAATCCTATTTTGAAAAGCTACACTACCCTAGTGTCATAAATGATACAATAAAGCAAAGGGTCTGTAAAAGAAATTGAAAAATATATATGTCTATTGCAAAAAAACTTCAAAACCCCCCTTTTAAGACAGTACAGTCAACGACAAAAGTCGCTGAACAAAAACACATTTTACGATTGCCGTCATCATCTACACCAACCTTTGACCACATCATCACTTAAAATCAGATGTGTAAGTTGTGGTCAAAACTCTACCTAGTGAAATGTAAGAACACCCAATCATTGCTGATCTAAAACGCATTTGGAAAATCTAGTATGATCAGCTACTTTTGTCGCTGACTGTACCATCAACATAATTATCAATAAATACAAAACCCAGAGGGCCATTATGTTGTTTTTTGAAATGACTGCTTTATTTTTCATTTTTGGCGATTTAATCTTTTCGTTTTTTTTATTCGCATCGACATGAAGTATCAGTCGCCTACGGAGTGATGCCACAAAAAGCAGGGTCTCAAAATAAAATCTACAAAATTCAGTTCGTCATCAACTTTATTAAATATCATCTATCACTAATGACCATTTCTACGCGGCTCTCCACGTCTTCGCACAGCTGCTTGAGGTCGGGCTGCGCCCACGCGTGGCGCGCGGCCGGCCGCCGTGTGCTGGCGGCGCGGCGGGGCTCCGGCGGCGGCACGGCCGGCTTGAACGACATCTGCGACCCGTCGTACTGCTGGAAGATTTGTACAGGTGTTCTGTAACGTGAAACAAAACAACATGTTAATTCCTTCCCTACTAATATTATAAATGCGAAAGTAACTCTGTCTCGCTTTTACGCCTAAACTACTGAACCGATTTAAATGAAATTTGGTGCAGATACAGTCTAAAGTCTGAGAAAAGACATAGGCTACTTTTTATCGCGATAAATTGTAGCCCTCGTGGGTGAAATCGCGGGGAACAGCTAGTTAAAACTATTTTTGTTTGTGAAATCAAATAAAAACATGCTTATTTAGCAAGATACAACACTTAAAACTACGCCTGTCCCAATCTCCTTACACTGGTAAACGAACAGACAATAATCGCTTGGCAGATAATTTTTTATGGCGCGATTACATTCACATTTATTATTACTGTAACTAGACTAGTCTGTATGTAAGTAGACCAGCTTGGCTGTAAATATATTCTTCTGTTGGTAAGTAGACTAGTCGAGCTGTAGTATGGCCGTAAGTGAACTAGTCTAGCTGTATTCTGGCTGTAAGTAAACTAGTCTAGCTGTATTCTGGCTGCAAGTAAACAAGTCTAGCTGTAAGTAGATTAGTAGACTAGTCGAGCTGTAGTCTGGCTGTAAGTGAACTAGTCTAGATGTATTCTGGCTGTAAGTAAACTAGTCTAGCTGTATTCTGGCTGCAAGTAGACTAGTCTAGCTGTAAGTAGATTAGTAGAGTAGTCTAGCTGTAGTCTGGCTGTAAAACGGGCAGATGAGTATCCAGTAAACCTGCACGTACAGTTTCCCCAGGTCTGGCGGCGCGGCGCGGCGCGCCAGGGCGGCGGCGGCGGCCCGCGCCCCCGGGTGGTAGTGGCGGCGCAGTGCACACAGCTCGTGCGCGCCCGCCGCGCCCACGGACTCCGGGTCACACTCCAGCAGGGTGGACACCACCGGGCTTTGCTGGAGACAATAACAATACAAATTCAGTTCAAAGTTGGCGTGTTTGTGAGAAGGATGTATGAAAGTGTATTTTCTACCCGACTGCGAATGATGGAGGGTTAAAATTCAAAATTCAAAACTTTTTTATTTAATAGGATACATTGTGATCACTTTAAAACGTCAACTTAAAACTAGCTACGCCTATTCCAACCTCCTTACGCCGGCAAAAGAACAGGCAAGAAACGCCCGGCAGGTAATTTTTTTGGCGCGATCACATTGACAATTTTATTCTTATTACTAACTAGCTGTTCCCTGCGGTTTCACCCGCGTGGGCTACAGTTTATCGCGATAAAAAGTATCCTATGTCCTTCCCCGGGGCTCAAATTATCTCTATACCAAATTTCATTTAAATCGGTTCAGTAGTTTAAGCGCGAAAGCGTATATATTCCGTATACTCCAAAATTATTCCCGCACTTCGGTGCCCCCTCACCGCGTTACCTGCTGTAGGTATCCATTATCCTATTTTAATTCTAGGTTAATTTTCGGACCACGCGTTTGAATCGTGCTGTTAAAGGACTTCCTGGTCCGCGACCGCACTTTACCTATTTCATAGATTCTCCCTCACCTCGCCGCGTTTCCCGCTGCACTGGGGTGCGGCGGGTTTATTTTTCTACTGCTACTTACATTTTTAAACTCGTGATATCTTTCGAATGGAATGTCCGAATTGAATGATTCAAAAAGTTTTATAAAGGTATTGAAGCAGTTTTGAATGAGAAGTAATTTATTTTGATAAGGATTAATACCAAGATACAAATAAAGAGCCTTTTCTAGAGGCGGCATTAAAAATTAAATTTTTAAATAAAATATCACTTATTGCGGCATAACTATAATAGTTAGACATATGCTCTCGCGGGCTTTTTTGTAGATCTTAATGAGACCTACAAACCCGTAATACATTATTTTGTTCTAGTGTCAATAGTTTTTGCAGCGCTCGCAAAAATAGGTTTTCGATTTCACACCTTGGGTTGCAAAATAGCAATTTTCTTACGGATCCCTAATTTTTTTGGAAATAAAATATAGCCTATAGCCTTCCTCGATAAATGAGCTATCTAACAGTGAAAGAATTTTTTAAATCAGATCAGTAGTTCCTGAGATTAGCGCGTTCAAACAAACAAACAAACAAACAAACAAACAAACAAACAAACAAACTCTGCAGCTTTATAATATTAATATAGTATAGATTGATTGAATTGGAGCAAGTTCACTAAAATCCCAAGCTTTTTTTTTGTCATCTAATAGTCCGATATTTTTTAATTAGCTTTACTAATAAGAAGATTTCTCTTGTTTGGTTGTACACATTGGGATATGGGAACATGAATATTAACGAGTTGCGGGATCACAACCAAAGCAGACCAGACCCCACAAGCAGCACCCGTTCACGAGTTGACGCATGTGCCAGCTATCGCTCTCCTCGACCATATGAGAGGGAAGAGGGCGACCCGATACATGACGCCGCTGCAAGCAAAGTCACTTTCGTGAGCATGACTGTTTTGGCTGTTTACCGAAAATGGTTAGAATAGGGGAAATAGGGAGAATAGATAGATAGAAAGAAAGATAGATTATATTTTTTTTTTACTAGTTACAGGGTAGCGTTTGACCACAAGTCACCTGATGTTAAGTGACGACGTGGTCGAAGATGGCGCCACTCTACACCTGGACTGGGACACCTGCCTTTTTAATGTGACTGAATGTAACTAATTATTTAATGCTGGCGAAGCCCTGCAGCGTGTGGTACCTGCGCGAGCCGGTGCAGCAGCGCGAGGCAGGCGAGGGCGCCGTTGTGGTGCAGCTGCGGCGCCAGGGTGGCGAGTCCCTTGGCGAAGCCCTGCAGCGTGTGGTACCTGCGCGAGCCGGTGCAGCAGCGCGAGGCAGGCGAGGGCGCCGTTGTGGTGCAGCTGCGGCGCCAGGGTGGCGAGTCCCTTGGCGAAGCCCTGCAGCGTGGCCGCGGGCACGAGGCGCGCGCGGGCGCACACCTGGGACACCGCCCCCAGGATGATCTCGGCGTCCGAGTGTGTTCGACCTGGGGAGCGAAACTTGTACTGTACAATTTGACTTATCAAATTACTAGCTAGTGGATGTTTGTTACTCTTTCACGCGAAAACTACTAAACGGATATGGATGTGATTTGGAATACACATAGCTTACACCCTGGATTAAAACATATAGTCGTATTTTTAATTAAACGAAATCAAATGACAGGAGCCGAGCATGCTGGCCAGCAGGTGCTGGTGGCAGGATGTATATAGCTACAGCTGGCACGTACCGACGTGTGCGCTGAGCATGTTGGCCAGCAGGTGCTGGTGGCAGGCTGTATATAGCTACAGCGGGCACGTACCGACGTGTGCGCTGAGCATGTTGGCCAGCAGGTGCTGGTGGCAGGCGTGCGGGTCGACGTGCAGCGCGTCCCCGGCGGCCGCCAGCACGGCCAGCACGGCGCGCACGCACAGCAGCCGCTCGCGGGAGGAGAGCGCCTCCCCGGACACCAGCCGGCCCAGGATGCCCACCAGGTCCGAGTAGTACTCCAGGTTGATCACGTGGCTGAACCTGTTGGGAACGTTTGTGTCGAACACTCGGTCTCTTTCTGTTCGGAAAGAATCAATTCAATTCAATAGGATACATTGTGATCACTTTAAAACGGCAAGAAACGCCCGGCAGGTAATTTTTTTTGGCGCGATCACATTGACAATTTTATTCTTATTACTAATTGATTGAATGAATTGGAGCAAGTTCACTAAAATCCTAAGCTTTTTTTGTCATCTAATGGTCCGATATTTTTTAATTAGCTTTACTAAAAAGATTTCTCTTGTTTGGTTGTACACATTAGGATATGGGAACATGAATATTAATGAGTTGCGGGATCACAACCAACGCAGACCCAGACCCCACAAGCAGCACCCGTTCACGAGTTGACGCGTATAATAAGCTATCAAGCTTGTAAGTCAACGGTATCAAAAAATTTGAGCGTTTGTTTGTCGCATATTTTGCGATTTCACAAGGGTAAAGTAGTCAATTTCAATTTTAATTTATTTATTTATTCAATAGGATACGTTGTGATCACTTTAAAACGTCAAACTTAAAACTAGCTACGCCTGTTCCAACCTCCTTACGCCGGCAAAAGAACAGGCAAGAAACGCCCGGCAGGTAATTTTTTTGGCGCGATCACATTGACAATTTTATTCTTATTACTAATTGATTGAATTGGAGCAAGTCAAATCAGCAGCAAGTCAAGTCAAATCGGTCCGGCCATTTTCGAGTTTTTATGAGACTAACAAACGTCAATTCATTTTTATATAATTTACTAGCTATTCCCCGCGGTTTCACCAACTTTATCGCGATTTACAAACAGGAGTTGATCGTAGAAGGGTGAAAATTTGAATTTGTATTTTTCAATGCTCAATCATTATAAAATAAAAACTTGCCAAAAACTATTTTTTTTAAATGGGGTGGGTTCACAGATCTGGAAATCTGTGGGTGGGTTATTTTTATCGTTTAGGGGCATGAAAAATAGATGTTGGCCGATTCTCAGACCTACTCTATATGCACACAAAATTTCATATAAATCAGTCCAGCCGTTTCGGAGGACTTTAGTTACAAACACAGCGACAGGAGAATTTTATATATAGTTGTCTACTAGGTAATACTAGATGATATTATAAACGTCCCCACTCACTTGGCGATACCGTCGAGCGCGGCGGCCAGCAGCCTGGAGCCCGGCGCCGACTTCAACAACCGGAAGTAGATGTGGAAGGCGGTGCGCGTCACTTCCGTCATGTTCTTCTTGCGGGACAGGTCGCTCTCCTGCGCCTGCGTCTCCAGGAGCTCCTTCTCTACTTCCTTTAGCTTCTTCGCTCGCTGAAATTTAAACATTTTATAAATAGCAAAGAATATTTCCTTGCCAAATATCTGTTCACTCTTCAAATTGAAGTGTATGAACGAGAGTGAACATGGTTTTTCTATTCACTGTACCAATATAAACATATATCTTAGGCTATATACATATTTCTCTATATAAATATATACATCGTTGCCTACTACCCATAACACAAGTTTCGAGCTTAATTTGGGGCTAGATCAATTTGTGTGCAATGGTCCCCGATATAATTATTATAAATGCGAAAGTTTGTGTGTGCGTGTGTGTGTGAATGTTTGTTACCACGTATCACCGTAACTACTAAACCGATTTTGGTGAAATTTGGAATGGAGATAGCTTACACCCTAGATTAACACATAGGTTTTTTATCCCGGAAAAGGCTTCCTTCGGGATAAAGGGAAGACGAGGGTGAAACCGCAGCTAGTCAGTAATCAAAATATGCATATGGTGACAGACTGACTGACATAGTGATCTATCAACGCATAGCCCAAACCACTGGACGGATCGGGCTGAAATTTGGTATGCAGGTAGACGTTATGACGTAGGCATCCGCTAAGAAAGGATTTTGATTAATTCTACCCCCAAGGGGATAAAATAGGGGATGAAAGTTTGTATGAAACTTTGTCAATTTTAAACCGATCGGGCTGAGACTTTGCATGCATAAAGCTGTAGCCCACGCGGGTGAAACCGCGGGGAACAGCTAGTTTTATATACACATCAAAAAGTTGTATGTACAACGTAGCCCCGTGAGGTACCTTCTTCTCCCTCTTGGACAAGTTGACGATCCTCTTCTTGTGCTTCTCGTCCTGCTTCTTCTTCCTGGAGACGTCTCCCTCGGCGTCCATGTCGACGTCGCGGATGCGCAGCGCGAGCAGGCAGGCGAGCGCGGCGGGCCGCAGCCGCGCGCCGCGACGCTTCACCAGTTGATTTATGAGCCGGACCACCTGGAACAAGATGGACAAAATGAGATCTGAAAATCAGTAACTGAGGCTGGTGTACAGCCTCAGTTGTATGCCGAGCCGGGACCTATTTCTGACATCGCGCAATGTCGCACCTGTATATTTTGGTGTCGATTCGGTTTTACATTCTAACTAAACTAAATTTGACAGGTCTAACAGTATTGCTGTCTTTTTCTAACCACTGAAGTAAAACAAGGATGGCACTACTATTAGACCTGTCAAATTTAGTTTAGTTTTAGAAAATGCAAAACCGAATCGACACCTTTATGTGTCATTGTTACTTTTTGTTCTTGTCCCTAATTTGTGCGATATTGTGTGTCAGTAATAAATGTATTTTCATTTCATTTCATTTTTTCATTTTCATTTCATTTCTCATATGTATTTTCATTTTATAGATCAAAAGCGATGAAGGCTCAGTGGTATTGACGTCGGCTTGCGATCCATAGGACGTGAGTTCGAATCCTATAATGAGCTTGAACTTTCGGTGAAGGAAAACGTCGTGATGAAACCATAGCTTGGTGGTACGGTACTTTCTAGTACTCGCCTGGCTACCACCCACATGTTAAGAATCTGTCGCCAAACACCTATGGGTGTGTTCCGGCAGCCTCACTTTTTTTTTTTATTCACTATGGACAAGCATTTGACCACAGTTTCACCTGGTGGTAAGTGAAGATGTGGCCGACCATGTTCCCAATCCAGATGTAGTAGGGCACCATGTTCCCAATCCAGATGTAGTAGGGCACCATTTTCGGCCATATAGTCACTTAACATCAGATGACATGTGTTCTAACATCATCATCAGCTGGAAGAAGTCCACTGCTGAACATAAGCCTCCCTCTTTGAACGCCACCATGAACGGCTATTAGCCGGAAGACATTCTGTAGGTAGGCCCCCCACTAGGTGGACCGGTCCTGCCTGCAGTCCAGGAAGGGCACCACGCTCTGCGCGATGTTGGTCGCGTAGTTGAAATGCAGCCGCACTGGCGAGAGACGAGCGCTAGGCCGGTTGTAGCCTCGTCTAATTTTATATACATATAGATTGAACTGACCGTAAGTGTGATCTCGCCCTTCCTGTCATCTCCGAACACTGTGACGCAGGCCTCTGTGACTAACTCCCGCGCCCGGTCCTGCCTGCAGTCCAGGAAGGGCACCACGCTCTGCGCGATGTTGGTCGCGTAGTTGAAGTACGGCCGAGCTACGAGCAGGCCGCTCATGCACTGGAGAGAGACGAGCGCTAGGCTGATTGTAGCCTCGTCTAATTTCCTGGAGGAGTTTAGTTTTATTGTGATAAAAATCCAGTATCAAGTAATAGATTTTTTTATTTTTATTACTTACAGGGTAGCGTTTGACCACAAGTCACCTGATATAAAGTGGCGATGTGGTTGAAGGTGACGTCACGCTACACCTGGATTGGGGTAAGTCGAGGGTGGCCAGGCGATATTATTAGGATCTGATGCTGTTACCTGGTATCTCCCTTCTTTTGCCGTAGCACTCCGGACGCTTTCTCCAACCGTTGTAAATACCGCTTGTAGAACTCGAGCAGTTCCTTTTCATACTTGTACAGAGCTAATGTGTCTTTCTTCACTGAAATACAAATAAAATACATCTATGTAATTTACTAGGAGGGCCCCGCGGTTTCACCCGCGTCTTCCCGTTATCCCGCAGGAACCTTTTCCGGGATAAAAGTAGCTTATGTGTTAATCCACGGTATAAGCTATCTCCATTCCAAATTTCATTCAGATCCGTTCAGTAGTTTTTGCGTGAAAGAGTAACAAACATGCATCCATCCATCCATCCATACTCACAAACTTTTACGTTTATAATTTTAGTAGGACTTACAACTCAAGGGCATGCGACATCTACCAACCCGCACTGGGCCCGCGTGGTAGATTACAGCCCATACTCTCTCTCTGAGAGAAGGCCAGAGTCCCAGCAGTGGGAATGTAAAAGGCTGATGATGATGATAATTTATTTCTTCCAGTTATCCCGCTGGACCCTTTTTCCGTAATAAAAGTAGCCTATGTGTCAATCCAGGATATAAGCCGTCTCCATTCCAGAATTCACTCAAATTCGTTCAGTAGTTTTTGCCAGTCCTCCACCTGGGGCTAGCGCAAATCGTTCGTGACTTCGTCTTTCCAGCAACACCTGGGACGGTAGACCGTGCGACGGCCACGGCCGTCCCATGTATGCTACAATATTTTTTTTTTATTAACCTATGCTGTCCCACTGCTGGGCAAAGGTCTCCCCCATTTCCTTCCAGATATCTCTATCCCCCGCAACCTCAGGCCACCGCTCCTCAAATGAGTCAAGGTCATCACGCCATCTTTTTCGGGGCCTGCCTCGGCGTCGTCGCCCGTCCTCAGGCACCCACTGCGTGATGACTTAATAAATATCTTACTAATATTTTACTCACATTTAACATTTGAGTAATCCTGATGCCGTATCATATAATCGGGTAGGATGTCCTTGAACACTTCGTAAGCGGACAGCGTGGCAAGCTTGCGGATCGAGTGCAGGTTCAGGGCTCCATCTTTGAGTCTCTCCTCCATTAGGTATAGAATTGGGAACAGGTTCTTTAGCTAGAAGTAAAAAAGTAACTTTGAAATATATTCTTTAGGGTGGTGATGTACGCAGGGTCAGTTTTAAAGGGGATTGGGCAGTTTGATTTGATGTTGGATGACTACCTGCACCCCGCGATTTCACCTGCGTCTTCCCGTGCCCGCAGGAACTTTTTCCGGGATAAAAAGTAGCCTATGTGTTAATCCAGGGTATAAGCTATCTCTATTCCAAATTTCATCAAAATCGATTCTACAGTTTTTTGGTGAAAGAGAAACAAACATCCATACATACATTTTCACAAACTTTCAGGTTTATAATATTAGTAGGATTTGACTCGAAATTTCAGAACTGTAGGTCCACAGACTAGCCGTAACGTACAACAAACTTTTTTAATAACATTAGTAAAGGTGATAATTTGTATACCTTTTTCTCGGGACATTCAAGCAGTGACGAGCACAGAGCCCCGATCCTCAGCTTGTCATGGGCCAGCTTGCCTTTCCTGGCAGCTAGCAGTTGTACCGTACTGACTGTGCCATCTTCGGTGCTCTCACCCTCCTCCTCAGCAGTGCCTTCCATACCGGAGTCGGAGTCCTGGTCTGATTGTTCAGCATCTTGCTTTGGTTGTTTACTTGATTTGATATCTTCGTCTTCATGTTCAGATTCCGTTTCTGAAAAATTGAGTGAATATGGAATAATCAGTTGTAGATAATTCCGGTGGCTGCAAGTTGGTAATTGTTGCAAGCTAAATAATTAACCTAATAAATTAACCCTAGGCGATTCAGTTCTAGGGGCCCCTTTACCCTTTACATTACCCTTTTCTTACTTTTTAAATATATTTTTTCCATCACTATTCAATTATATTCATAGTGAAAACAAATAAATTATGAGTATTTTTGGAAGGATGAAATAAAATTTTCATTCGTTATAAGCTTTTGGGTGCGTGCACGTGGCCCCTAACCGACGCGGAGCCGCTAGGTAGTTGCCTAATCTGCCTTTTGTTTAATCCGGCCCTGCCTATTACCAAATAATTAAAATAACACTAAAAACCATAATTAATATATTACCTTCACATTCCTCGGCCCTCTCCATCAAGCCCTCTTTAGTCTTGATCGGTAGGAGAGGCCTCATCTTCTTCGCCGGCCTATCAGCCTGTTCCTGTTCATATTTCTCTTCAATGTCACTGTCGGAATTACCGTCGGACTCAGCACCGCTGTCACTCTCACGGGTCACCTGTTTCCGAGGCTTCTCCTTGTTAGGTTTTTTGCGTTTGGTGCCTCTAAGAAAATGAGTTTAATATAAAATAGTAACAGAGAAATTAAGAAGTTGAGTTAGTGCATATGATTGAGATAAGTAGTGCTTGTCTACGCGCCAGCTTCGACATACCCCGCTACTGCGGGGTGCGGGGCGCACAGCAGTGCCGGTGCGCGCCCGCCCGCGCCTCCCCGCGCCGTCCCCCGCGCGATCCAGCGCGGCGGCAGACGGACACACATTCTATTCATATTGCGACTGCGCCGCCATAGACTTATTTAACTTAATTATCCGTACCTAAATTGTAAAGTTTGCTTTTATTAATGTAAAGAACCTTTGTATACAGTCCACTGCTCTTTAAATTATTTAGGGCCATTCCCAACAGTGCTTATAGTAACAAGACACTTTTGGCAAGCTACTATAATATTGCTATTACTTATAAAGAGTATTTTAACATTTAATATTTTTAACAGCCGCTGCTCCTAGAGGCAACGATTTGAGCGTTTTTCAGTAATGTAGGGATGCACTAAGAAAGGATTGTATTAAAATAACCCTGTAAGGGAGTGAAATATGATTTTAAATGTAAGGAAAAAGATCAACTTTCAAGCTGGTGATACTGCCCGTTTGTTCTAGTTAACAATTACAACTATTTCCAACTATTTTAGTAAATAGCTACTTATCTAACCTTAACGGTGGTCCAAAACAAAAGTTACCTAAAATAGGTTCAAGTATACATCGCAGGCTCAGGCGACTGTTCAGATGCACAGCAGTTGGTACTAGATACCAATTATCCAGCCAAATATATTCATATTTTATTTGGAGAGACAAATAATCCCCCAAAAGGTTACTGTCTTGAAGAGAAAAACTCACTTAGTTTGTTCCGGGTCTTTCTCTGGCACATTAGCCAGCAACTGCGGCTGTTTCGCGAGCCGGCTCATTATATACTTCTGTTCCTCCTCGTCTAACATGTCTGCCCACTCTTCCCCTGACGCCGAATCACTATCACTCTCGTATTCCACCTGCGGTTTTACAGGCTGCTTGTTTTTTTGAACCTTCGGTTTGTGCCTCTGCAGCCTTAGTTTTCCTTGCTTCTTCATTTTGTTAGTCGTCTGGTTGTTCTTCTTCACTTTACTAATCTTTGATTTCCCTTTTTTCTGTGAAATTTGGGGGAATATGAATGAAAAGTGATATCGTGGTTAGGTTCGCTATAAGAAAGAAATTCGTAGATGTAGCATTAAGATACTGAGAAAACTTACCGCCATTATATTAGCTGTTTTCTTTACCGAGTTTTACCGTGAATTTGTACTTGTGTGACTTTGCAAAATAATAAATCACAAAATGAAAACAAAACAACGTGCGCGCTGCGCGGTGGATATTTTTTTGCTTGTACGTCAAATGTCAAATTAAATTCAAATACGTCACAGCTGTCCTGTTCAATGTCAATTTGACAGTGACAGTGTCAACTGTACAAAATTTTTAGGAATTTTAACCTGTGTTTTTCACTTTTCATTCATTCTGGAGATTTAATGAATGAACTACAATCTTTTGAATGAACATACCAAACTTTCTAAACGTCAGTTTGTATAAGACCTCGAAACTTTCTTTATTTCTAGTTTTTCCAGTTTTCTGCGCGAAAATCGCTTAGAAACTGTACAATTGCGTTTCCGTACCACAATCTCTTTCATTTTTCATTCATCAAATTGAAGAATGTGCGGTGTCCGTTAGAAAAACCTGTTTGTTGAAGTGCCTCGAAGGTTTTTGCGATGGTGCCTCAACAGCAAAGAAGAAGACGTCGTAGGGCTGTGATAACAAGGACTACGGAGCGTCGGGTAGTTGTGGCGAGGGGTGCGGGTGGGTTTGGGTTCACTATAGCTGGGCAGCGACCGTGTGTTGTGTCGGCGGTGGCTGCAGGCGGGCCAGCTGAAAGAGCTGGTTTAAGAGCTGGCGATGCATTGCTGGGTGTTGACGGTGCCAGTGTAGCACGAGCGCCTCACGCCTCCGTGGCTCGGCTAGTCGCAGCGGCGCCTGGAGCCATCGCGCTCAGCGTATCGCCCAGAGAAGCGCCGCCGACAGACACTGAAGACACGGAACCCGATGAGCGAGCCAGGACGAGGCGCCGACACCCGCCGCCGCGGCGGAGACCGCAACCCTTGATGCACCATCCAGGTACGACCATTAATTACTGTTACCAGTTGTAACCAAGGAAGTGTAGTTACTGGTTCTGTTTATGTCATACTTTGACAGTGTATTGTTTCCAAGAAATCTGATTTGAAACAAAATGAAATATAGTATTTATTTCTGACATACACAATCTCGCATGATATAAGGACAAGGACAAAAAGTAACAATCACACATAAACAAGTACGATATTGCGCGATGTCCAGGCTCAGCATACATTTTTGTTAGTTATATATTGCCATGTAGTAGAGAAGCTATTTTGAGTATGGAAAAACCATTTAGCAAACTCTCGCAAAGTAATGATGACTGATGTGGCGCAATGGGCGGATAGCCGACTGTGAAGCGTGAGGTCGCGGGTTCGATTCCCACTACAGAACAAATATTAGTGCATTGAAAAAAAAAAAAGCGCATGTATTTGTCCTGTGTCTGGGTGTTGTGGATCCCCGATCCTCGTAGTTTCTGACACCCTAGATACAGGGAAACCTAGTTAGGGGTCAGAGACTATGTATGTGATTGTGCGGGCATTATTATTATTATTATAATCTAGCTAACACTATGATCTGATGCTTTTAACCTATTTACATAACAATCAATATTTAGCTAAAAATGTATTAAATTTTATTGCAGATGGCTAAGGGACATATTTATGTAACTAGGTATGTGGGAATACTCCAATTTAAAATTAATTTCTAGAACCTCTGTCTTATTACGATTTGTGGTATAAGTTTTGCTTTAGCTGTTCTTGTTCCTCTCATCTACCTCAAACTTATTTTAACACTCGTATAACTCCTGCTACATTATAATATCATGGTTGTTTTATATTGTGCACCATTGTTAATCCACTGCTATATATGAGAAGTTTCAGAACAAAAACAGTTAGACCCACTTCACAATTCTAATTTCATCTAGGCTCAACCAATGGATTTGTTCCTGCAATGTTCCAACCGATGCTGCTATTTTACCTAATATAGTCTCTTATATTATAGCACTAACTGTAGAGGGGAAAACTATACGTGAAGACGTGTATTTTATGAATCGCCAATTCATTAAGTCAAATTACTATTATTATAACACCTGATGGCTCGGGCCAACGGTTGGGAGACAACTGCCGGTGGAGGGGGGCACTCGGACTGTCGCTCTACAATTACATGAAAATGCTGCGTTGCATGTCGGTCTACAGATTTGTCAAAAGGTGTTTAGCAGCCCCGGATCTAGAGGGGCCAACTCTTGGCCCCTCTAGATCCGGGGGATTAAAGGGGGCACCAAAATAATAAGCACAAATTTATTAGAGGGTTCTTATTGTCCCATTCATGTAAAATATACCCTGGAATGAGGGGCCACTATCAAGTTTGTGCTCCAGTTCGAACAAATCGTAGATCTGGGGCTGCTGTTTAATAGGTTTTGTTCCGATGCTCCTCATAACTATGTATTGTATAAACCTCACCCATTGTGTGTCTCATCTCTGGTTTATCTTTCCTCCAAGCACTGATTAGGGACTTTCACTAACATGCTTGAACATTGGAATATAAGTCATGCACTTACATTGTCGGTAATCATTATCATCATCAAAAGCATAATCCTGACATTGCACCACCACCTTGTTCTGATCATAACATTATGAAATGACATAAATTGAATTGTTGCATGTGTCACACATAAGTTATAGAATCAGTATTTTGTGAAGCTACTGTATTAGACAGCTGGACTGTTTTCAGAGAAGCATTCCTCCTTTCTGAGGTCCAGAAAATCCTACATTGTTATTCCTGTTGAAATTCCAGGATGTCAAGCTGCACCTAGCACTTCAAGTGTCAACGAAATTCTCCAGAACCTAACCCGTGCTCAGCTCACGCCCAACCAAGCCGCCCGCCTCGAATGCCGCGCCGTCGTCGGCTACCTGGGCACCATAGAAACACCCCAAGCAGCTTCTAACGCCGCTCCGGGAAAGGTCAGAACTGCCGTGAGAAAACTAAGACAGGAAAGACGATCAGCCGCACCAGTACTCCTCTCTGTTCTACCCAACTCTCTCATTCTCCGACGTCCTTCAGGGCAAGTCCTAGCCCAATACCAGCGGGAAAGAATCGTCTTCGCTGGATGCGGCTCCGACGCCGATAGAAGATACTTCGGACTTGTAACCTCAGCTGAAATGTCGGAAGCTGAAGCGTCCCATAGTTGCCACGTGTTTGCTGTTGACCCGAGAATGGTAGAGCACGAAGCGCATATAGAAAGGTCAAGGGAGTTCCAAATAGCGTGCACAAGAGACCCAGTTGCCGAGAGGTGCTTAGAATTTCCTCCGTCAGCGGAATACGTCGTAGGCGTCATAAGAGGAATGTACTCTCTACCAGCTGAAGACTGCGCCAGTCCGAACCTGCTGCAAATATCTAAACTAGCTATCAAAGGAGACAGTCCAGCGATTGGAAACTTTTCCAGATGCAACCGAGCGGTACAACCGTTTAGAGTACCGCGAGACAGGCGACCGTGTCGACACGAAGACGTCAGGATAGATCCGCCGGACTTTGTCGCCAACTCTCCGCAGCCGAGCAACCACAGCGAGATCACGACTACGTCCAGCAATAGCGACTCGGGCATCGGCTTTCATAACGACGGCAGGAACATAGCTGATAGGATTCTAGTCGTGGAGTTTGCTGGCGCTCAGCCGCCGCCGAATAGATTCCGACAAGAGATGCCGCGACGTCCGATGGGCTTGGTCGGTTGCAGTAGCTTCGACGCTGATGGTTCTTTCTTGTCCAACACTACGCCAGTGGTCGACGGCTTCGGCGGTCAAGGGCGCCCTCTGAACTTGGATGACGTTATACTAAACGCTAACGACTTGCAAACAGTCCGTCACCTGAGTCCGAGAAACGAAGATGATACATACAACTACAATAACGTTTACGGGAACATCCCATCCTGTTCCAGAGGATACCCAAACGGGGCAGTGTACGACCAAGTGTACACTGAAAACGAGGGTCATCATTACGAGTTCATACCTCCGCAACTAGACATGGATCTGGAAATTGACCAAGTTGCGGAAACCTTTAACTCTGTGGAGATATATGAGGAATCCCGGAGGCATCCTCCTGATTGGCATTCGAATGAATCCGTTGAGAATGTCACCGTTATATCTGGTGGGACGAGCAAGGCGAGCATGGACTCTGTGTCTATGTATTCGTCGAGGAGTCACGAGGAAGCGAGGCCAGCGTTCAGGAGGCACATGCAGGCTTCTTTGGATGACATGCTGGTCTTGGGGCTCCGTGACCCGCCCAAGGGAAATAAGGATGATGACAATTTTGTACACCCTGGGACTGTCAAATGCAAGGTTAGTACATGTATATACTCCAAAGCTAACTGTTACATAAAAATCATCCTTGAACCTCACAGTAATGTCAATGACCCGCACTAATTAGTAGTTATTGATGTTAATTTGTCTGTGTGTCACTAATCACTAATTACATAAACACATGCCAAAAATTACCGCAAAAATTAATTTGAGTGACAGTTTGCTGTGCGACAATGACTACGGTGGTTTTAGTTTTGGTGCTGGTAATATTTTATTTCTATCATCATCATCATCATCATTATCAGCCTTCACGTTCCCACTGCTGGGACTCTGGCCTTCTCTCAGAGAGAGAGTATGGGCTGTAATCTACCACGCTGGCCCAGTGCGGGTTGGTAGATGTCGCCCTTGAATGTTGCAGTTCTTGGGCATGCCGGTTTCCTTGCGATGTTTTCCTTCACCATTTTGAGCGATGGCAAATCCGCACATAACTTATTATTAATTTCTATATCATATTACATTATATACATCTATATTGTCAATTTTAAATCCTAAAACCATTGTAGCTCGTCTAATTTTTGTCACTCACAAATCTTAAAGTGTTTATGAACGGTATAATTTGCCTCACAATTGGTAAGGTCCTGCATTTTCAATAGGCAAAATGGCTGATCATGTCTATTTTTGGCATTTTAAGACATTTCAAAATTTTGTGTTACTCCCAGCTTACTCTCAGAAAAGCAACTTGCTTGTCTAGTTACATAGAAAAAACATTTTGTCCATCAGTGCATTAATTGCAACATACAATATTTATCTATCGCTAACAACTCCCAAGTTAGAGAGTAGCCAGAGAATAACTCCGTAACTATTCATCGAGCTGATCTCAACCTAAACCATCTTCTAATAAAATGCATTTTCCTTCTTCCAGGTCCGCAAGTCAATGAAACCCTTAAACCTGCTGTCCAAGACCAAGCACATGCTGTCGGGCAAGGATCGGGATAGGGATAAGAAGGAGGCTAGGCGGAAAGCTATCAGTGCTAGTGCGGGGAACGTGTGTGCGGCTAGAGAGGAGGATGAACGGGACCTGCCGGGCGCAGCGAGCGAGCCAGACCTTAGGGATACACAGGTTAGTCGGTAGATTAAGAAAAAAACCGGCCAAGTGCGGGTCGGACTCGCTCACAAAAGGTTCAGTAACATTATCTATAAAAAGAGCAAAAAAAAACATGTTAGTTGTTGCACCCTTAAATATCTATTTCATTCTATTTTTTAGTATTTGTTGTTATAGTGGCAACAGAAATACATCATCTGTGATAATATCAACTGTCTGATCACTGTTCATGAGATACAGCCTGGTGACAGACGGACAGACTGACGAACGGACAGCGAAGTCTTAGTAATAGAGTCCCGTTTTACCCTTTGGGTATGGAACCCTAAAAATGTGGTCTCAGTAGAATCATCCCACAGTCGACTGACAGGGTATCTCATGGCGATCGAGGAGTACAGGAAACAAAAAAAACCTAAAAATAATGAAGGCAGCATTTGCTAAAAGGCAAAGGCAATATAAGACCCTGTGCAGCATAACCAGACATTGAGTTGCCAGTTAACACTAAACAATTTACTAATAAATAAATAATAATAATCTGGGACAATTGCACACAAATTGACCTAGCCCCAAATTAAGCTCGAAACTTGTGTTATGGGTAATAATATATAATAAATAATAGCACCCCCTGCTCTACCGTTACCTGGCCTGCTACCGGGGCCAGGAATAGAAGAGCTGCCGGGGACTGGGGGGCCTTCTTATAAGCATAGTAAAGGAGTAGTAGTTCAGCTTCATAAAAATCGGCCGTCGCCGGTTTGAATGTGTGCGTGAGTAGCGGCACCGTGTACGCACGCACTTTTCACGCACACAATCACATAAACGAAAGGAGGCGGCCGGGGCCGCGGCCATGCACTCAGTACGGAACGCACCGCCTATGCGTCACCGCAAGAGTAGGCAATTAACTCGTCGAGCGGCCTTAGCTAACCTACTGTTCTTTATATACTGTGTTATAAGGTTGCAATTCATAGGGGGGGATAATCACTAAGCACTTGACTAAACAGAGTGTCTACCAGGAATAACTTACATTCAACTAGACTAAACAAATCCTTATCAAGTTATAACCCTACACGCAACGTCTGAATCAATGCAAAGGAATGTACAGTCAGCGACAAAAGTAGCTCAACAAATACTCATCATACTCTATTTTCCAAATGTGTTATAGATCAGTAATGTTAGGGTTTTTTTTGCAATTTACAAGGTAGCAACACAATACATATGATGTTAAGTGATAATGCGGTTAAAGGTTGACGTTTATAAAGGAAATCGGAAAATTTGCTGTTTGCAATTTTATTTTTGAGGGGGGGTCCATAGAAGCTTAACCTCAAGTTTGTAGGGTTGCCGCCCTTGTCCCCCGGCCGCCATCTTGGAAAAGGGAAACACATTTTTCGCGATTTCTCGGAAAATATGCGTCTTAAAAAAAAATTCGTAAAGACTTCATTTGTAGCAAACTTACGACTTACGTCGCTGACTGTACCTAGTGTGAATGCTAGCCGTTCATTCAACGGTTCACATTCTTCGCTTATCGTGTACATACTTGCACGTTATTGGTTATACTATCACACCTGTTTTTAATTTCACTTCTCGTTGAGATTAAATCACGAATTGAAAACATTTTTTTTTTACGAAAATTGTATCCATATAGATACAAAAAAAAAAACTTTTGGCTTCTCATCATCATCAGCCCGTATGAGTCCAATGCTGGACATAGGCCTCTCCCAAAGTACGCCACTGAGCCCGGTCTTCGGCTCTTCTCATCCAACTACTGCCAGCCACTCGGCGCAAGTCGTCGCTCCACCTTGTCGCAGGACGTCCTACACTACGTTTGCCAAGTCGCGGTCTCCACTCAAGAACACATCTACTCCATCGATTGTCTGTTCTGCGGCTTATATGACCAGCCTACTGCCACTTCATTTGCTAATTCTGTGAGCTATGTCGGTGACTTTAGTTCTCTGACGGGTCACCTCATTTCTCATTCGATCCCTCAGAGAAACCCGCTGAGCAACTTTAAATCGGTGGACTAGTCGTGCCGTGAGTGTCCATGACTCAGCGCCGTATGTCATAACAGGTAGAACGCACTGGTTGAAGACCTTCGTCTTCAGACATTGTGGTATTCGCGTCGACGCGACTTCTGGCTTATAAATGTATGCAATTACATTTATCCAACAAATTCCCGCTCGGTGCGTTCGTGACTGCACTGCGAGTTCACCTTTACACTGACTGTAATCCAACCCGTGTAACATAATCTTGTGAAGATAAGCAGTAGTACAATCGGGCAGATTGACCTGTGGCCGTTAGCTGACGATGACGTCACGTGAGAAATATTTTGTATGTCTATTAGAAATTATTATCTTTTCATTGGCTATTGAAAGTACGGACAGTTATTGAAAGTAAGTACGGACTAGCCCAAAGGGCAATCAGCCTTTTTAGTCATCTTGTATTTCAGGCAAACTGCTTTACAGGTAATTTAAATTTAGGCAATCTGCTTCTGAGTCAATTTTACATTTCGGGCATGCTGCTTTAGAGGCATCCCTCGTTTAAGGCAAACAGCTTTTTATGCAAATGTTTAGGTATAACGCCTTCATGGCATCTTGCGTTTAAGGTAACTCGATCAAGAGGGGATCTGCTTTTCTGCTGATATGTACGCCTTACAATTTATTTATAGACTAGGCGATGATGGCTCAGTGGTAGTGACGTCGGCTTGCGATCCGTAGGACGTGGGTTCGAATCCTACAATGAGCTTGAGCTTTCGGTGAAGGAAAACATCGTGATGAAACCATAGCTTGGTGGTAGGGTATTTTCTAGTACTCGCCTGGCTATCTACCACCCTCTTGTTAAGAATCTGTCGCCAAGCACCTATCGCTGTGTTCCGGCAGCCTCACTTGAGAGCCAGTTCCCAGTCCAGGTGTAGCGTGGCGCCATCTTCGACCACATCGTCACTTAACATCAGGTGACTTGTGGTCAAACGCTACCCTGTAAAAAGTAAAAAAAAAAAAAAATAGGTAATAATAATGAATAATGAATAATAAATAATGAAACAAACACCCGACGAAGTTGCCAATATAGAATATCGATGGAAAATATTTACAACGATCGCGATCTGCGCAGGAAATCAACAATCCGTTGAAAACATTAGCCGTCAAAATAGACGAATTATGTATTTATGTACTTACTTTGGTGCGAAAACACAACGCTTAGAGGAACATTGTAAACACAATCTAAAATTATTATAAAGAGGCCCTAGATCATCATCATCAGATGATGCCGAACCACAGTAAAGTAAGAACAGTAGGTTAGCTAAGGCCGCTCGACGAGTTAATTGCCTACTCTTGCGGTGATGCATAGGCGGCGCGTTCCGTACTGAGTGCATGGCCGCGGCCCCGTCCGCGGCCCCGTTCGTTTGTGATTGTGTGCGTGAAAAGTGCGTGCGTACACGGTGCCGCTACTCTCGCAAACATTTAAACCGGCGCCGGCGGCGGCCGATTTGTATGAAGCTGAAGTACTACTCTTTACTATGCCCGAACGGTGCCGCGTGCGCCTAACGTGTTAAATGCCGTAACTTCTTAAAATTCATGTTTCCATATCCAAATGTGCACAACAAACCAAGATAAATCTTATTAGTAAAGCTTATTATAAAATATCCGACTATTTAGATAACAAAAAGCTTGGGAATGTATAAATAAATATCGGGGAACTATTGCACACAAATTGATCTAGCCCCAAATTAAGCTCGAAACTTGTGTTATGGGTACTAGACAACGATATACATACTTATATAGATAGAAATATCCAAGACTCAGGAACAAATATTCGCGCTCATCACACAATGTATGTAGTGAACTTGCTCCAATTCAATCAAATCATAGAAAGATTAAAAAAACTACTTGACGGATTTGAGTGAAATCTGGAATTGAGATAGCTTATGCCCTGGATTAACGCATAGGCTACTTTTTATACCGGAAAAAGGATCTAGCAGGATAAAAGGCAGACGCGTTTGAAACCGCGGGGCGCAAATCGTTTTCAATTTAAAAAAAAAAAACAGTGGTCCTAGCTATAAGGGTTACGGTACCCTAGAAAACCTCTTATCAGCCATGTCACGTTTTTCGCCATTCGTAACATGTTTACACGTTTCATTTATTGTAACTTGTCTGCCATGACTCAGTGCACGTGTGTTAGGCTGCGCTCCCACTTGTGTGGTTACGTTTCTTCACGAGTGACGTCGAGCGATTTCCATTGTTTTTCGTGCCTTGTGAACTTTACGGCCGTTATTAATAACTTCATCATCGCCATCGTCAGCCGGAAGAAGTCCACTGCTGAACATAGGCCTCCCCCTTTGAACAGCTATAAGCCATTTGCATCCATCGGCTCCCCGCGACTCTTACAAATGTCGTCGGTCCACCTAGTGGGGGGCCTACCTACAGAGCGTCTGCCGGTTCGTGGTCGCCACTCGGGAACCTTTCTTCCCCTTCGGTTATCGGTTCGTCGAGCGATGTGGCCTGCCTATTGCCACTTCAAATTGCAAATTTTATTCTGATAGATATGTCGGTGACATTAGTTCTTTGGCGAATTTCCTCATTTCGGATTTTATCTCTTATTAATAACTTATCTAGTATCTATCCAGGTTTCCCCTATTGGCTATTTGAGATAGAAATTTGACACAAGAAGAACTATAGACCAACTATAGATTTTTGACATTACTACTAAGTAATCTTAGAACTTGAAATAGTTTTTTTTTATAGAAGTTATTTTGAAATATTATAAGCGTTGACTCCAATAACCCCGTATTTACTTATCTTATCACTAAACACTGATCTTAATATTTCTCTAAACATTTGAAAAACAAATAAATCCGTGTTAGTTGCCGCTGTTATCGCGTTTGCAGTGGCGCGGGATAAATATAGGCTTGTGACTAAGTTGTAAGGACGAATGTATTTGGTATGGGCCAACTGCAGCTATAAATAGAACTGATAACGCACGCGTAGGGTCGTGGGCTTGTTTGTTAGAAGACTACTGTAAAGAAGGGATTATGATTTTTTAAATTCCTACTCAAATACTAGATTTTTGGTTCGTTTTATGGAGAAGCTTTAGTATAGGCCGCAAGTCACGGTATTCGACGCTATGCCGGATTACACGGAGAAAAAAGACCTTCCGAAATACCGTTTTGCTTCTGAGTCAATAGGGTCAATTGTGATTTAAAAGGAAAACTAAGGTAAAATAAGGAAGGAATTGGTCTTGGAAGGTAAGACTCAGAAGGAAAGTCAGATTACTTTTCTCAGTGTAGAGATTGACTCTCGCGTGTGAGCTGGAGCGCACCGATAGGTTCTTGGCGACAGATTTTTACAAAACGATTTTCAGAAATCGATATTCCTGGTTTAGTTTTTTCTCTGACTTCGATTCGAATTGATTCAAAAATCGATCTTTTTTAGGAAGCATCGCTATCCTTACGCTCGAAGTTAATAATCGATCCTGATCCGTTATCCGCGGGTTTGGATCGATATGTCAATTAATTTGTCAAGGGTTTACTACTAAAATGACATATGATGACATGACATATCGATCCAAAACCGCGAAAAACGATTCAGCATCGGTTATTCATTTCGGGCGTTAGTCTCCGTGCTCAACTCAACCCGTCCTGCTCATTAACGCTCGCAGAACACTAACACCAGCGCATCAACGTCTTATATAAAGCCATGGCAACACCGAACGTATTTAAATGTTTAATTACCATTTATTTTATTTCAGTCGGTAGTTGTAAACATGCGGCTAGACGCTGCGCTGTTGCGGTTCATTACGTACAGCTGAAATGTAACGGTTGGACTTTATTGCTTCGTGAACGATCGTTTTGTATTTTTGTCCGATACACGATTGCGGAGAAAATTGTGTTTTGTATTCTTTTTGTGGCCACCGGGACTCACCGATAGATTCGTAAAACCATAGTAAAAGAGTAGTAGTTCAGCTTCATATAAATTGGCCGTCACCGTTTTGAATGTGTGCGTGAGTAGCGGCACCGTGTACGCACGCACTTTTCACGCACACAATCACATAAACGAAAGGAGGCGGCCGGGGCCGCGGCCATGCACTCAGTACGGAACGCGCCGCCTATGCGTCACCGCAAGAGTAGGCAATTTACTCGTCGAGCGGCCTTAGCTAACCTACTGTTCTTTATATCCTGTGGTAAAACCCTCACGCGCTTGCATCCCTAAAATGTGGCATATCCATGTTAATGTAACGTCATAAAATCTTGGGAATTGCACCGTCGTCGATTCCGATCACTAAGCAAGAAACCTCTGTCTGTCTGTCTCGCTTTCACGCCTAAACTACTAAACCGATTTAAACGAAGATGAGGAAGGACATAGGATACTTTTTAAAACACTTTTATTAGCTTGACTTGTAACTAACTAACTAACTAACAATGTAATCAAATCTTAGAAGTCAATTTTCACCTACTTCTAATTGTCGTATCGACTTGAAACTTTGTATGTGTATGTAATCTCGGTGACAATGCAATAATTTGATATCATCGACCTGATCTGATGATGCATCCGGAAGGTGGGTAGGGCATCTCTGCGCTGGCTACTAGTAAACCCGTCGTGTTTGGGGTCATATGAATCGTCTTGATGAGTACAATAGATTGGACTTGGTGACGAGGGTCTGATGATGCAACCGGAAGGTGGGTAGAGGATCTCTGCAATGGCTACTAGTAAACCCCTCGTGTTTGGGCTCATATGATTCGTCTTGATGAGTCCAATAGATTGAACTTGGTGACGAGGGTCTGATGATGCAGCCAGAAGGTGGGTTGGGGATCTCTGCAGTGGCTACTAGTAAACCCCTCGTGTTTGGGCTCATATGATTCGTCTTGATGAGTCCAATAGATTGAACATGGTGACGAGGGTCTGATGATGCAACCAGAAGGTGGGTAGGGGGTCTCTGCAGTGTCTACTAGTAAACCCCTCGAGTTTGGGCTCATATGATTCCTTTTGATGAGTCCGATAGATTGAACTTGGTAACAAATGACTAAAAAATAAAAAAATAAAAATATATAGTTTAAAAAACTAAAAAAAACACTTTAAAAACGCACTCAAAAATATAAAATAATTAAATTGACTTGTATTAGTTACGATATAATGGTTAATTCAAAAAGTGTGGAGCGCTTCTTTTACTGGGTAAATAAAAGTACACACAACCAAAAAGCGCCACACTTTTTGAATTAACCATTATATCGTAACTAATACAAGTCAATTTAATTATTTTATATTTTTGAGTGCGTTTTTAAAGTGTTTTTTTTAGTTTTTTAAACTATATATTTTTATTATCGCGATAAACTGAACAGCTGGTTAGGGTATAAAATTAAAAATCCGTGAATTTCTGTCAAATTATATTACATAATGTCATGTCTATGTGAATTAATTCAAACATTACGAATCATCAGGGTTATTTAGGAATTCCGGGATTCCGCGAGTTTCCAGATCTTCTTATCCATACTTATGTTAACGTTTGAGGTCGTTGACCGTAAATTGCACCGTCGATGTCACTGCTAATCACATTATTAATTTACGATATGGTTCTTTGTTATTGCGTTCTTCAGTGTAAATGGACTATTGTTGCGAAAGTAGACACGAAAAGAACGCTTGTTAACATTTCAATTAGCTAACAGTTTACCGGGCGTTGCACAAGTGATGTATGATTGATGTTACGAGGTTATTGTTGTACAATTAAGAATGCGTAACACAGCTCTTTCTTATCTTCGTTTTTAAAATTATTTTATTAGGTTCACTTTTGAACTAACAAACAATGGAATAAAATCTTAGAAGTTAATTTTCATTAATTTTTTTGCTATTAACAGGGTAGCGTTTGACCACACCTGATGTTAAGTGACGATGTGGTCGAAGATGGCGTCATGCTACACCTGGATTGGAAGCTGGCTCTCAAGAGGGGGCTGCCGGAACACACCGATAGGTGCGACAGATTCTTAACATGAGAGTGGTAGCTAGCCAGGCGAGCACTAGAAAATGCCCTACCATCAAACTATGGTTTCACGATCTTTTCCTTCACCGAACGCTCAAGCTCATTGTAGGATTTGAACCCACGTTCTACAGATCGCAAGTCGGCGTAACTACCACTGAGCGATCATCGCTATAAAAAATTCATCTACTTCTATCGAAATGAAACTTTGTATGTATCTGTAATCCCGATGACAATTCAATAATTTGGTATCGTCGACCTGATCTGATGATGGAGCCACAAGGTGGATAGTGGAACTCTTCAGTGGCTACTAGTAAACCCCCGAGTTTAAAGCTCATATGATTTGTTTTGATGAGTCCAATAGATGGCACTTGGTAACGAGGGTCTGCTGATGAAGTCGGAAGATGGATAGTGGAACTCTTCAGTGGCTGCTAGGAAATAGCTCGAGTTTGGGCTCATGTGATTCGGTTTGACGAGTACAATAGATTGAGTTAAAAAAAACTAAAAAAAAAACACAGTTATTAAATAAATGTTTATTGATATTGTTTCTTTTAATGCTTACTTTGTGACTGTGGCGAACAAAGCCGCGGGCGCGGACGAGTTGTAAATTGCCATTTGTCTCGATTTCATAGTTATTCTCGTATTACTTACCATAGTACGCTGTAACCAGGTCGCGTCCTCGATATATCGAGATCGGATTCTATCGCCTATCAATCAATCGGCCGGCGTGGCAATAAATGTTTTGTTAACGAGCTGATGGTAGGATAAGGTCGTTTTGATAGACTGTATTATTAAGACCAACGGCCGTTCCTAATAACCAATCTACCCACAGGTAGCCCTACTGGAAATCTAAATAAATATAACTCAAAGGTGACTGACTGACATAGTGATCTATCAACGCACAGCCCAAACCACTGGACGGATCGGGCTGAAATTTGGCATGCAGGTAGATGTTATGACGCAGGCATCCGCTAAGAAAGGATTTTGATTAATTCTACCCCCAAGGGGATAAAATAGGGGATGAAAGTTTGTATAAAACTTTTCAATTTTAAACCGATCGGGCTGAGACTTTGCACGCATAAAAAAAAACCACGCGGTAAATCCACGCGGTGAAACCGCGGGGAACAGCTAGTTTGATATAAGCTCTATAGAAGTAAAGTCAAATTTCGTTACTACTCGTTGGTACAAAATTTGACATTACTTCTATAAATAAATATCGGGGACCATTGCACACAAATTGATCTAGCCCCAAATTAAGCTATGGAGCTTGTGTCAATCTATCTTTAGTAGGAGGAAACGTGGATAGATAGGATATTAATACCGACCGTTATTATACAAGCTATCTTCATTCCGTTAAGTTATTAAATTAGCCTACTACCTGGTCTCTAGTAAAGTTGCACTCGGGCCCCAAAATACAGGCCTCGTGCTTAGTTTGGGGTCCATCGTTAATATGTTTCTAAGACGTAGAATATATTGTTTGCTTATGTGATTTTCTGTGTCTGTAAATGGTAATTACTTTTTGTGAAAATAAATTTATCTTTATCTTTATTCCAAATATCATTCAAATCTGTGGATAGGATCGCAAGCCAACGTCACTACCACTGATACCACCATCGCTTCAAAATAATTCAATTCAGTGTTTACAATGTTAAAATATTTTTTATACAAATAATTTATCAAAGCAACTCGCTCTACTTATCAGCCGGTTAATATAAATAATCGTTACTAGTAATTGGCGAAGTAGTATCTAAGGAAGAATAAAAACGGTGCGATTGATAAATGTTGCGGCAGAGTCACAGAGTTCAGTAGTCTTGGCTTATTGGGGACACAAGGCGGCGCAGGGAGGTAGTAAGGGCTTCACTTGGGGGCGAGACTTATATCTGGAGACTTGTATTGATATAAAAGTAAACGAGACGTGTAGGTATTATGCTTTATAGTAAACTCCGCGCTAACCCAATTAAAAACTCCAGTGCATGTGTCCTGCACCCGTAGAACAAGTTTTGAAAATTATAAAAGTTTTCGTAAGCGTCACAGTTTACTACCGCCACCTTGTCAAAGTGGCAACTCGTTCTGCCTACATTCAAAAAGTAAATTTGAAATAACCCGTATTACTGATTTTAGCTCTCCCAAGTTTCCGATAGGCGCGCTGAAAAAAATAAAAATGTTATAAATTAGAAGGAAAGGAATAACTTCATTGTACAAAATTTTATTGCGCCTGATTTATGTTTCTTATTAGAAAACTAGCAGCTAGTTTTCCCGTTGTCCTGCAGGAACGTTTTCCGGGACAAAAAGTAGCCTATGTGTTGATCTAAGGTGTAAAAACTATCACATTTTATTTTGTGAAGTGTATGCTGTTTTTTGCCACAAATAAATATATTGTCTATTGTCTAAACCATATCCAAATTTCATTACAATTTGTTGAGTCGCTTTAGAGTAAAGAAGTAATAAATATACGCACTCGCATATAAATTTGCTCATTTATAATTAAATTACTTTTATTAGCTTCACTTGTAACTAACTAACAATGTAATGAAACCTTAGAAGTCAATATTAACCTACTTCATGTGAGCTTAGACCTGTTTTTTACACTAACCCTACGCTTGAACAGATTTCTGCTGAGAAAATTGGTTACGAGCGTAATCTCGGTTTTTTATAATTACTTGCGCGTATTCGGATGCATGTGTGCGAAAATATGAGTGTGTGCGCGTATGTGGATGCACGAATGAGGAAATATTGTTAAGTATTACGCTCATAGACCTATGTGAGCCATTTTGGTATACAGTAGAGTTCCATCAAGTATTTGTGTCAAGCAAGTCACAATCCGCGATGGTTTATCAGCCGGATGTTTCCCGTAATGGCTACTCGGGATTTAATTTTGCGACGTTAAGACAATATTTGGGTCACTTAATAAATTTATTCTAATACCATAATACAGTGTTTGATCGCCTTCTTCCGTGCTCGTCCTTAGTGCATCCGTAAAATTTGACCTTAATTCGTTCTACATGGATACTGGGCGAAACGTGAATTAGACGTAAATTAATTCAGTGTCACCATTTGTCAATTGGGGTTTTTATTTTTCATTTTGTAGTGGTTTTTGGATGTACCATTTTTCTCACGAGGTTTCCCTTAACCATTTTGAACGCACATAACTTATCAAGTCATAGGTGCTAATATGGAGTTCGAGTGCCTTTTAAGGAGCACGCGTTATCGTTCAGCCACTATGACTTTTAGTATAGATGTGCCCCAATATATGGCTATTTATTTTTGTATCTGACGAATGTGTTATTTTTGTTTTAAGTAATTTTAGCACAAGTTGAATGTATTTATCTAGTGATTCTTGCCCACCTTCGCCCCTACCCTGAATACAGCCCGCACTGTGACCTTATTATCTGAAATAGATACAGAGTCACGATAAACTCGCGAATTTCTGTTTATTGCTTCGCTCGTGATATCTCTGGATTATTGAGCTGAAATGATGATGTCTCGCGCGTGTTTATACATCATTTTAGCTGCGACTGGAACGTAATGGGAACAAGGGTACGATCGCGTACGGTCAGCGTTAAAATTCGTTGACGACGCCTAATTTTTTTTAGTAAATAAAATTTTATTACTTATACTAGCTGTTCCCCGCGGTTTCACCCGCGTAGGCTACAGTTTATCGCGATAAAAAGTATCCTATGTCCTTCCTCAGGATTCAAACTATCTCCGTACCAAGTTTCATTTAAATCGGTTCAGTAGTTTAGGCGTGAAAGAGTAACAGACAGACAGAGTTACTTGCGCATTTATAATAAGTAAGGGATAAGGGATTTATTTAACAACAAAAAATGTTGCCTCTCTGTAACACAGACTTACCATATGCTCCAGTTACTTATATATCTAATTAATTATAGGGCAATAGGCTTCAGCATGTGCTGCATTCTCATAACAATAATTATGTGAGCACAGAGCTGTTTGTTTGTGTCAGTATCTTCATCACTCATCATCATTATCAGCCTATTACGTTCCCACTGCTGGCACATTGGCCTTTTCTCAGAGAGAGTACGGTCCGTAAGCGACCACGCGGGCCCAGTGCGGGTTGGTGTCGATGTCGCTTGTCCTTGAATGTCATAGTTCTTGGACATGCCGGTTTTCTCACGATCCTTGTGTCTGAAATAAAGTTTCATTATTGAATCTTCTATAGGTTACATTTCGGAGAGTGTGCGTTAGAACTGCATAACCTTTTTCCATCCCCTTTCCACCATCGGAAAACAAGACGTACGGCGCCGCGACACACGTATATGGTTGATATTCCCCCGATCCAGACAAAGCGCTTCGCTTCTACATTTATAAGGCGAACTGCGAAGGAGTGGAACGTCCTGTCAGCGACATTGTTTCCCGATAAGTACAATTTGGGAGTTTTCAAGTCGAGAGTGAATAATTATCTTCTGGGCAAGCATGCTTCATCATCGGCCACGTCTTCACTTACCATCAGGTGAAACTGTGGTCGGAGTTGAACAACCAACCAAGAAAAATCTTGTTAATAAAACTTAATATAAAAATTCGGACTATTTAGACAACTCGTGAACGGGTGCTGCTTGTGGGGTCTGGTCTGCTTTGGTTGTGATCCCGCAACTCGTTAATATTCATTTTCCCATTTCCCAATGTGTACAACCAAACAAGAGAAATCTTATTAAATCAAAATCAAAATCAAAAATATGTTTATTCAATAGGATACATTGTGATCACTTTAAAACGTCAACTTAAAACTAGCTACGCCTGTTCCAACCTCCTTACGCCGGCAAAAGAACAGGCAAGAAACGCCCGGCAGGTAATTTTTTTGGCGCGATCACATTGACAATTTTATTCTTATTACTAATTGATTGAATTGGAGCAAGTTCACTAAAATCCCAAGCTTTTTTTTTTTGTCATCTAATAGTCCGATATTTTTTATTTAGCTTTACTAATAATAAGATTTCTCTTGTTTGGTTGTACACATTGGGATATGGGAACATGAATATTAACGAGTTGCGGGATCACAACCAAAGCAGACCAGACCCCACAAGCAGCACCCGTTCACGAGTTGACGCATGTGCCAGCCATCGCTCTCCTCGACCATATGAGAGGGAAGAGGGCGACCCGACACATGACGCCGCTGCAAGCAAAGTCACTTTCGTGAGCATGACTGTTTTGGCTGTTTACCGAAAATGGTTAGAATAGGGGAAATAGGGAGAATAGATAGATAGAAAGAAAGATAGATAGATTAACTACAATCCCAAGCTTGTTTGTCATCTAGATAGTCCGATATTTTATAATAAGCTTTACTAATGAGATTTCTCTTTATACGAATTTGAAATTTTGTTATAGACAAGTCTTGAATTTCACTTGGGATTTTGTTGAAAAAGCGTACACATTGACCTTTGAACGAGTTGCTAACTTTATGGAGCCTAGTGGTGGGTACAGCAATTTTATCTTTGTTTCTAGTATTAAAATTGTGATAATCACTTCTCTTTTTGAAGCTATTTAAATTTTTCCGTATGTACATTACATTTTCATAAATATATTGACAAATAACTGTCATTATTTTGGTTTCTTTAAACTTAATTCTTAAAGATTCTCTGGGGCCCATGTTATAAATCGCACGAACAGCTCTCTTCTGCAATACAAATATGGTGTTAATATCAGCAGCGTTTCCCCACAGCAATATTCCATAGGACATAATGCTGTGAAAATAGCTGAAATAGACTAGTCTGGCTGTATCAACGTCAGTAAGGTGACGGATCTTCTTTACAGCATATGCTGCAGAGCTAAGTCTGCTCGATAGACTGACAATATGTGGACCCCATTGCAATTTGTGATCTAAAGTTATGCCTAAGAATACTGTAGTCTTGACAAGGTCCAATTCTTCGTCCTTAATTTTTACATTTGTTGGTACTTCTTTAACATTGGGCAGCACAAATCTCAAGCATTTTGTCTTTTTTCCATTTAACATCAAATTGTTCGCATCAAACCAGTCTGTAACTTTGGAGATTTTTTTTTTCTTTATTAGTAAAGCTAATTAAAAAATATCGGACTATTAGATGACAATAAAAAAGCTTGGGATTTTAGTGAACTTGCTCCAATTCAATCAGTTAGTAAAAAGAATAAAATTGTCAACGTGATTACCTGCCGAGCGTTTCTTGCCTTTTCTTTTGCCGGCGTAAGGAGGTTGGAATAGGCGTAGCTAGCTTTAAGTTGACGTTTTAAAGTGATCACAATGTATCCTATTGAATAAATATTTTTTTTACTTGACTTTGACTTTGACGGTTGCAAATGGCTAATAGCAGTACCCGAAACGACTACCGGGACAATGATCGTTGAATCAACGTCCCATACAGCGGTCACCATTATTATTACACCTGACTGTACCAGCTGTTATCTGATCACCATCTCGGTATGAATTAATTACCAGCAGGAAGTTAACGACCGTGTATAATTCTATTGTGTACAGTCGGTGGAGCTAGTCTCCTCGTCATGAGGCCGTTCCCAAATCTTTCGGGTTCCCACCCCTAACCTAACCCAACCACCAAGCTATGGTTTCCATCACGATGTTTTCCTTTACTGAAAGCTCAAGCTCATTGTAGGATTCGAACCCACGACCTACGGGTCGCAACTTGACGTCACTACCACTGAGTCATCATCGCTTGGTGACGGCTAGGACTCGCTCACCGACTCTCACCAAGGGTACCGGCTTTTAGAAACCCCCGTTGGTGCTTTTATGGGACATCCATAAATTACATTAAAGAATCCAAAAATACCATTTCATGAAACCAATTTTTTGCGAAATTGCGAAAATCTACCTGCACCGAAAACTCAAGCTTACCCGCGTCTTCCCGTTATCCCGCAGGACCCTTTTTTCGGGATAACATGTAGCCTATGTTTTAATCCAGGGTGTAAGCTATCTCCATTCCAAATTTCACTCAAATTTGTTTGTGTGAAAGAGTAACAAACATCCATACATCCATGCTTACAAACTCTTTAATAATATATTAGTAGGATATATAGACGTTAACTTAAGTACCTTCTTGTTAAGCTTAGCAGTGACAATCCAGGAAACCATTCATCAATACACAAACCCTCTTGGTTCCCTCATTGAGCGGACCTTGTTCCAACAGCAGGCTACCGTCGCGATGATCTAATGCAGCGATGCCTAAAGTGGGTTCTGTAGAAAAGTCACCAGGGTTCTGCGAAATATTTTTTTCTATGGCATTTATTATTACAGTTAAGTACATCAGTTGCTACCCCAGATATACGCATACGACTGTCAGATATTGTTATTTCTGACAGTTAACTATAAAGCGATTTTATTTATTGACTAAATTAAACAATTAAAAAACCCCTCACATTTTGGACCAAACATAGAAACACTTCCGACTAATCCACCTTCAAACAAAAAGAATGCAATCAAAATCGGTTCTTCCGTCCAGACAGAAAACCAACCAAGAAGTATTGGACCTAGTAGGAGAAAAAAGAGAGATATTAACAACAGTAGAGATAAGAAGAGGAAAGATGTTTGGCCACTTGGTACGGCATGACGACTATATAAAAACCATATTAGAAGGAAAAGTAGAAGGGAAGAGAGGGAGAGGTAGACCGAGAAGAACATATATATATAGACCAAGTTAAAGAAAGGATTGACGTCATGTCGTACCAAGAGGTCAAAAGGATGGCCGAAAACAGAACGGCATGGAAAATACTCCACTGACACCGAGAGCTTGGCTCTTAAATAGAAGAAAAAGAAGAAGTCCAGACAGACAAGCGCACAGACACATCAAACTTATAACACCCTGTCGTTTTCAGCAAACATTAAAAAAAAAAGTTTAACTCTTAAAAAAAGATTTTATTTAAATGACAGTGTCTTCGATTTGTAACAATTTGATATGGGGTCATAAAATTATTATTACGAGTATAAGATTTGGTGGGTGTTTCGTTATTTCAAAAGTTGAGGAACCGCTGATCTAATGGCCACTCGGCGCCTCGAGAGCATTGCAATCTCGCATGGTACGCCATCCCGCATGATACCAGCTCCTTGTAACCACTTGAAAACGGGAGTAACCGCCTCCGCCCAACACCAATGTCAATCAGTCACTCCTTACCCGCTGCCGATGAAAGACGCACGCACTTAACGCTGTTTTAATTCTGAAACTGTGAAAATTACGCTCGGTAATTTTACGAGCACGCGTCCGCTTACGAACCTGCACCTTGTGACGGCCGCGTAAGGTTCAGAGTGCTGGAAGAAGTGTTCAATCAATTAAAGGCTAATTGCATTGATAGCGTTCGCTCTTTCTGTCTGCTACGATGCCTGATTTGGTGCTAACTTTTTGTTCTTTCAATGAATACATGATGTTTTCAAATTGGTGATTGACACGTGTTAGTGGTTTCGTTTTGATATACATGGTGTTTCGTTAGTGTGCAGTGTGTGGTGAACTTAATATTGAAATGGCCAATCGTGTTATGGGATATGTTATATGCGGATATAACTCCGTGGATAATTTGATGGTGAGTTTGTTTATTTGTATATATGCTCGGCGAATGTTAATGATCTGCTCGAAGTTGGTATATGTGATTATGGTTCGTTAAAAGGCGGACTAATTGAAAAAAGGGAGAAGTTAAGATTGTAATAAAATTTATTAAAAACAGGATTGATTGGTTTAGTAAGCTTGTTGGCAAACAACCATTAAACCATTATACATATTATATTGTTTTAACAGTTGATTAACTCTTTGTTATCGATTAATAATAACGCCCATATAATCAAATATAGCTATCTGCCCCTACTTGGGTTTCCCTGTATTTAAGGAACCGGAAACTATGTGCATCGGGGATCCACAACACCCAGCCAAACCCAGAACAAAATAAATTTAGTACAGCTAATACATATTTTTTCAATATTTTCATGTCTTTGTCAACAGACTGATAAATAACTTTCAGTTGTAGTATGATAATATAGTTTTATTGTGACGTAAGAATAATTTAATTCGACTGAAATAAGAAATTAGTAACTCTCAAAGACCCGATCGTAAAAATATGATGAAAGCTATGGTTTCATCACGATGTTTTCCTTCACCGAAAGCTCAAGCTCATTGTAGGATACATTGTACTCTCGATGAAATGCGTAATACTGCTTGTATTTTATAATAGTCATCATCATCATCATCATTATTGTAAGAAAAAAGTAGTTGTCAATCAGCGGGTCAACTCGTGCGTTTCAGGTTTTTCCGCAGGAAGCTGCGAGGCTTGTCGCTAACTTCCTATTATGCATATACCAGATACCTACATAAGCACCTCCTTACCATCTCTTGAGTCTTCCTGTTATATATATACAGACAAAGTCAACAATGATTTCAATTAAAGGTTTCAATTATTTTTTTGTAGGTACAGTGCATTAATTATCTACATGATGCGCCCCGTGGTATCACTCGCGTTTTCCCGTTTTCAGGAACCTTTTTCCGAGATTAAAAGTAGCCAATGTGTTAATCCAGGGTATAAGCTATCTCCATTCCAAATTTTACTCAAATCCGCTCAGATGTTTCAGCGTGAATTAGATACAAATATACACACTCGCTTAAAAACTTCTTACTTCGGCATAATATTAGGTGCGATTAGTGTGTTAAATGTATAATAAGTAGGATATTTTGCAACGCCGACTTTACAAACTGGATAATAATGGTGTCGATTCGGTTTTGCATTCTCTAAAACTAAACTAAGTTTGACAGGTCTAAAAGTAATGCTGTCCTTTTTTTACTTCAGTGGTTAGAAAAAGACAGCAATACTATTAGACCTGTCAAACTTAGTTTAGTTTTAGAGAATGCCAAACCGAATCGACACCAATATGCAGTAGGTATACTATTTACCTATATATCCTACTAATATTATAAACGCGAAAGTTTGTGAGTATGGATGAATGGATGGATGGATGTTTGTTACTCCTTCACGCAAAAACTACTGAACAGATTTGAGGGAAATATGCAATGGGGATAGGTTATACCCTGGAATAACACATAGGCTACTTTTTATCCCGGAAAAAAATTCCTGCGGGATAACGGGAAGACGCGGGGCGCAGCTAGTCTATTATGAGCATGAACTAAACAATGTAACAGACAGCCACATTATAGGTGTTTCTGTATACATATCAACCAACGGCGGCCGTCTTGTAGATATCTCAAGGAAAAATAACTCCCATACACAACAATGTACGAAAATAGCTCGTTATCCCGTCATGGGCTATTTTTGATGTACCTACTAGTACATATATTAAGTCGTACATCAAGGTGTGATGAATTGACGTGGGATATATTATACTAGCTGGTCCCCGCGGTTTCACCCGCGTGGGCTACAGCTTTATGCATGCAAAGTCTCAGTCCGATCGGTTTAAAATTGACAAAGTTTCATACAAACTTTCATCCCCTATTTTATCCCCTTGGGGGTAGAATTAATCAAAATCCTTTCTTAGTGGATGCCTGCGTCATAACATCTACCTGTATGCCAAATTTCAGCCCGATCCGTCCAGTGGTTTGGGCTGTGCGTTGATAGATCACGATGTCAGTCAGTCAGTCACCTTTGAGTTATATATATTTAGATTGTGTATATTGTACTAGGCGCTCCCTGCGGTTTCACCCGCGTGGGCTACAGTTTATCGCGATAAAATGTATCCTATGTTCTTCGTCAGGGTTCCAACTATCCATACCAAATTTCATTTAAATCGGTTCAGTAGTTTAGGCGTGAAACCGAGACAGACAAATAGAGTTACTATCGCATTTATAATATTAGTAGGAATATTGTGGTAACAAGGTAGAGTGAGTTTTATAAACACGGGAGTGTGTTATGAAAACTATTATATATTCATATTCACTTTCATTAAATAGAAGTAGTGTTAGTGTTTTAATCTTTAATTCGTTTTTGCTGACGTGACGTTGACAGTCCAAGGTGGCATTTAAGGAGTGCAGTGACGTCACACTGAGCTCTCTCAAGGCGGCTCGCGTTTTCAATTTCATGACAACGTCGACGTACAGATAATTTTTTTAAAATTATTTTTATAGAAATTTTTAACCTATACAAAATTCTCTTATCTACACGATCCGATATTATTCGCTAACAATTATGTTTAGTGTAGCTGTCACCGCGTTTTTGAAGTTTTAAAGGAACATAACCCAACTCTCCAAAAACTCTTCAACTCGTTTTCATTACATAAATAACCGGTCAAACAGCGGCCTGAACATCATGTCTGAATTAACGTAAACCACTATCTAATCTGTAGCAAAAGTCACAGTTCAAAACCGTTCGCGCCTCTGCCCTCTGACCACAGAATACCAAATAGCTTCCCCCGAATGTGAACATGCAAACGACACATATCTGGGCCGATGTCCACGCGAAATGTGGGCTGGGATAGCAGCATCGATTCAGTTGGACTCCAACGAATTAGGTCTCTGAGATTAATGCACTGTTATTTTGGAATTACGTAGCTGATGCGGCTCGCGTTATTGCCGCTATCCCGTAGGAGTTGGTCATTTTTCCGGGATGACATTATACTTACGGATGTATTATTGTTTCCTGGATATCATGTAAATATACCAAATCGCATTAAAATATACCAAATCGCATTAAAATTGCTTCCACATCATTCATCCATGCGCACCACTAACGAAGATCTTTCATCTTAGGCTGGCCATACACGGGCAGCTTGAAGCAGTCCGACTGCTTCATGTATCACAAATGTATCTTGTCCTAAAACTATGCTGCTCTCATAGACAAGGATCTATTCCATCCGACCGAACGTGACACCACCCGCATCGGTACCAATTGAACTCATTACTTCATGACAAACGAGATTAAGTACTCGACAATCGATTTATTTCCGCCGCACACTCGATGCGTTGATCGGCCACTCCGCTGCGTAAATTTCTTTATATATTTATTTATCCAAAAACACTTATAGTCTAGTTTACACCTTTTACAAGGGCCAAATCTGGCTAATATTAACTAATATTAGAGGAAACATTTGATTTTTTGAATGTTCGTTTGTAGTGGATCACCTCAGTAATTGCTCAACCGATTTTAATCATTCTTTCATCTTACATGAGTACACTAGTTGCGCCCCGCGGTTTCACCCGCGTCTTCCCGTTATCCTGCAGGAACCCGTTTCCGGGATAAAAAGTAGCCTATGTCTTAATACAGGGTATAAGCTATCTCCATTCCAAATTTAACTCAAATCCGTTCAGTAGTTTTTGCGCGAAAGAGCAACAAACCTAAATACTCAAACTTTCGTGTTTATAATCTTAGTATGGATTAGCTGGGCTGTATTTTATAAAGATAAGACCTATATAATTATAGCACAAGTGCGAAGCCACAGCGGGTCGTTGTTGTTATTAAAATTTTGGCCATTTTCCTGCAATAGCGAAATCGCCGGTCGCTGCTGCGAAAAGCACCGAGCATGTGGCGTTCCTTATATTTGGTGTACGTATTCAATCGATTCCCATTGTCATTCACAGTGTGTTGACTCGCGGCGCCGTTTCCGCGATGTTTTCCTGCAGCCATTGTGTTCTAATTATAGACACGCTGTAGACGCTAACTTTCCACCGGTTGATAGATGCATCTTATTTATAGGTACATCTGTGGGAAATACGAGTGCATCTTCATTTATTTAAACTAGCTGCTTTTTTTGCTAGCGTTGTCACCCTGCGTCATCCCGTTGTCCCGCAGGAACTTTTTTCCGGGATAAAAGTAAATCCAGGGTATGAGCTATCTCCATTCCGAAATTCACTCAAATCCGTACTGTATAGTTTTTGCGTGAAAGAGTAACAAACATCCTGCTCACAAATTTTTATGATTATAATATTAGTAGGTGTAGAGGTATGGTTCTAGAATATGATAGGAAGTAGGAACATTCACAGATTACAAAGAGTCGTAGAACCAACATAGACTAACTCTGAAATGGAGTGATCTCCGTCGGATCAGCCTAGAGGATCAGTTCACTTGAATGGCAATGGGCTGGAAATATTAGCCGCAGAACCGATAAGAGATAGCTTATACCCTGGATTAACACATAACACACACACATAGATAGATAGATAGACATACACACTTATAGGCTAATTTTTATATCGGAAAAGGGTTCCTGCGAGAAATCGCGGGGCGCAGCTAGTTCTCTATACTAAAACCTATGCACCAACTCACCAACCGTCCAACACCCATCCCACCAATTCTTATCAAGATCCCCTAAGTGCGCGCAGTCTTGTAACATCTTCTGCCTCAGTCACACGTGCACGTTTCCCCATATCGCCGTCTCGCACGCATGCACCGTTCCAGGGCCTTGCCCCCAGCACGTGCGATACAGTTCTCTAGCGGTGTTGAGGCCGATTATAGTCTTGAGATTCGCTACGGCAGCAGTAGGGTTGTCCAATGATCCATTTTTCGTTATTTTATTTATCTGCTAGATGTTCCACGTGGTTTCACCCGCGAGGGCTACAGTTTATCGCGATAAAAAATATCCCATGACCTTCCCCAGGGTTCAAACTATCTCCTTACCAAATTTCATTTAAATCGCTTCAGTAGTTTAAGTGTGGAAGCGAGACAGACAGATTTACTTTCGCATTGATAATATTAGCTAGCTGTTCCCCGCGGTTTCACCCGCGTGGGCTACAGCTTTATGCATGCAAAGTCTCAGCCCGATCGGTTTAAACTTTAAACTTCACTTTAAAATTGACAAAGTTTCATACAAACTTTGATCCCCTATTTTATCCCCTTGGGGGTAAAATTAATCAAAATCCTTTCTTAGCGGATGCCTACGTCATAATATCTACCTCTGCATGGCAAATTTCAGCCCGATTCGTCCAGTGGTTTGGGCTATGCGTTGATAGATCACTATGCCAGTCAGTCTATACCTTTGAGTTATATATATTTAGTTAGATATAAGGGAAGGGATTAGCGGTAGGAAACGCGTGAATAGAATAGAACAGATGTTTATTTGTATCAACAACAATCATGAGAAATGACATGACAATTTATGGAAAAAAAAACAATATTACAGTAATTGAATGTAGACAAAATTGTCACCGTCGTCCGCGTCGCGTCGGCCGGCGTCGCGTCGTAAAATTCAAAAATTCAAAATATATTTATTCAATATATCCTACATTGTGATCACTTTAAAACGTCAACTTAAAACTAGCTACGCCTGTTCCAACCTCCTTACGCCGGCAAAAGAACAGGCAAGAAACGCTCGGCAGGTAATTTTTTTGGCGCGATCACATCGAAAATTTTATTCTTATTACTAATTGATTGAATTGGAGGAAGTTCACTAAAATCCCAAGCTTTTTTTTTTGTCATCTAATAGTCCGATATTTTTTAATTAGCTTTACTAATAAGATTTCTCTTGTTTGGTTGTACACATTGGGATATGGGAACATGAATATTAAATGGACCCCTACTCAGCATATGCTGCGTGACAGCCCTAGTCTAGAACGGTAACAGGTAAACTGTAGCGAACGAACTACTATTAGCATCTTTTACGACGCGTAATAGTCTGTGGTCTAGGAGTTACGACTTCTATGGAGACGTTGTGGTGTGGCGGTTTCCGCAAGTGTCGTAATGCAGTTCAATTTGGTGTTTGTGAACCTACTAGCTGTTCCCCGCGGTTTAATTCCCATGTAACTGTCTGTCTGTTTCTTTGTTACTTCTATAAATTTACTTATTACTCTTAAATATATGTGTGATGAGCACGAATATTTGTTCCTGAGTTTTGGATATTGTTTTGGTTTTGGTTTTGTTTTGGATTTTGGTTTTGGTTTTCTATCTATACATATAAGTATTTATTTCTCTATATATTAGCATGTAAATCGTTGTCTAGTAATTAAATTTTCAGGATATTCTTTCTGATAAACGTACACGTTTTAGTATTCGTTGTCCTTCAGAAAATAGTGATTTTATCTTTATTCCGAATTATTCTACAAAGAGTAGATTTTGGCACATTTAATTCGTCTCAGACTTCATCGCGTGTTTTCCCGCTTTCAGAAACGGATATTAACTTCAGTTTTTCACGTACTGATAACGATTTGAGCCTTATTTCGGCATTTTTTAAATAAACATCCGTATGATGATAGTAAAGCAAAACTAAAACTGAAAGTCATTAAGACTCAAAATTAGTTAAGTACATAATTTGCGGCTAGAATAAGAATAAGTAAGTAAACAAACATAACGATGTTATCTCAGTTACAGAGGTAAACGCATATTAAATTCACTTTCTCAGTTATATGACGATAATATCGAAAGATCGAATCCCAGATATAGAGGTTTGCTTCGTCCCACTGACAGAGGTAATTCAGTGCCAAAGTGGTGGGACCTTAGCATGAGTACCAGTAATAGATGTTTCTCACTTATCCAGTTCAAGTTTCACTGCAATATGATAGTTTCAGTTTTGAGTACGAGTGAGTACCACCATATTGTTATGCTAAATAGTAGTACTACTGTAGTACACTAACGTTAGTCATTATTGTAATAATAACAACAAGCCTTTTGTCCCCTAATTAGTATATCTAATTGATATTACAAAATGTATAAACTCTGTCTTTCATGCATTCCAATGAGACTTTATACATTTAACGTAAGATTGAAGCCCTGCCTCTGTATCTTATTAGTAAAGCTAATTAAGAAATATCGGACCATTAGATGACAAAAAAAAAGCTTGGGATTTTAGTGAACTTGCTCCAATTCAATCAATTAGTAATAAGAATAAAATTGTCAATGTGATCGCGCCAAAAAAATTACCTGCTGGGCGTTTCTTGCCTGTTCTTTTGCCGGCGTAAGGAGGTTGGAACAGGCGTAGCTAGTTTTAAGTTTGACGTTTTAAAGTGATCACAATGTATCCTATTGAATAAAGAAAAATTTACTTTTGACTTTTTTTTTTACTTTTGAAGCCCTTCCTCTGTAACCCTGCTATACACGGACAGCCTGAAAGCAGTCGCCACTTGACTGCATAGGGAACTACAGACTTCTACGTACATACACGGACCGCTCGAGCAGTTGCAGTAGTTCACTATGCAGCCGCAGCTTGAAGCAGTCGATCCTGACTGCTTCAGTCTATCCGTGTATGACCAGCCTAAGACAAAACTTATGCGTTCATATTGTCGTAATAGGTTTGTTTTCATATATTTTTACTTCTTGAAGGTAGCGTTTGACCTCAACTCATCTGATGTTAAGTGACGACGTGGTCGAAGGTGGCGCCACGCTACACCTGGATTGTGAACTTTTTCTCAAGTGGGACTGCCGAAACACACCGATAGAGGGTTGGCGACAGACTCTTTAGTTGAGGATGGTAGCTAACCAGACGATTACTGGAAAATGCCTTATTAACCCCCGACGCAAAAAGAGGGGTGTTATAAGTTTGACGTGTCTGTCTGTCTGTCTGTGGCACCGTAGCTCGCGAACGGATGAAGCGATTTCAATTAATTTTTTTTTTGTATGAAAGGCAAGTTACGGGTGAGTGTTTTTAGTTATGTTTGATGAAAATAGATCCAAGATGTCGGGGGTTTTTTTTTCTATGTAGATTTGTATCTAGTAGAACAGTCAGTTTACCATTGTCCACTTGTCATGATGGAATGCGTATCGTATAGACTACCGATTTGTATGATAATGCTATTGTTAATGTAGGTATGTGTACCTTACTACTACCACTAGTAAAGAATGACTAATGTCAACTGTCCGTTATCAATAACGCACTAATATTGTAAATACGAAAGTTTTTGAGCGAGACACCGTTTGTCACTTCTATACGCTGAAACGTGATGATATAGTTTCCATTCCCACTGTAGAACTTACTTGCACTGTGTCTGAACGCAATAATCACCAGAAAACAAGACCTAATATGCTTACAGTCGGAATTTAACAACGACATTGCGGTGTCTGTGAACATCAACAAGCATCCCATACATGGCATCTGAACATTCTTGACCACCATTGGCATGTTTGGGATCCAAATTAAGAGCCGGCAATTAGTTCGGTATCGACGAATTGCCCGCATTCATGTCAGATGTTCAGCGTCAGTCTTAAAAATTTTGCGAGACATAAACTTAATAATATGCATCTTTGAAGTTTGCTGATTTTGTGCAGGCGTCCCTTCCTTTGGAGCTCTTTTATCACATCGTTTGTTTTTAACTCAAACAAATTTAGCGGAAGACGCAAGTACGCAATACGCAATCCAGGAACTGGCTCTAAAGTTAATACTCCTGCAATAACACGCCTGAGTTTATTCACTTTCTTACCGAGTCCATTACTTATCCACTTCACTTAGCTCGTACAAGCATCATATCAGCTTTCAACACAGTCTTTAGAGCTAGCTCGATAGGCTGTAATTTCCTAGTACCAAGAGTAGCACGATCGCGTTTAAGTTTCCCCATTTAATGCATTTCTGACATTTCTGTGTTGCCAGCACAGTTGCCAGCGTTTTCCTCCGCCAACAATCAGCCAATTAGGGCCGTTAATAAAGTTTAATCGGCATCAATTACAGCGCTCTCTAAACGGCGGCTTCTACTTTATGACCTCACTCATTTTTCGAAGGTCGGCTAGACCAAAACATTTTTCATTTATAATTTTGTTTGGTTAGATCAGAAATAAACAACAAGTCAATATAATTAAGTAAAGTGAGAATGAGAGGACATAACACAATTCAACGAACTAAAAACTATAATTAATGGTAACTTCACTTTCTCACAAGAATCAAGAAGTAAACTCGGCGAAATCCAACGCGCATGAGGATTAATAACCTCACGTACAGAATACGAGCACAATATCCGGTAGTTAAGGACCCTACAGCCTGTGCTGGCGGCCAGCCTGGGTGTTTAACGGTTTGTTTATTGCTGTGTTTCCTCATGCGACTGTGCTTTATGTATGGCTGCAGTTTAAGCAGAGACGGAAGTGTAGCAGACCTGAAGAATTATCGAGGAACTTACTTTACTCCGGACTCTGAACTGGGCTGAAATTGCTCAGGATAGAGAGGTGTGGCGCTCTCGTTTCGGAAGTCAAGATACATTTGGGTCGCTGAGCCATAGAAGTTAGTTACTTTGGTTCCATGCAGTTTATGAATCCGGGCTTCAGCTCAGGCGGTGATCGAGGCTGCTTCACTATAACCATTATATCGCCTTGTTTTTGTTTAGATATGGTGGAAACCCCCCTGAGATCGCCATCTCGACCGCAGATCTTGTCCCAAGTTACCTGGAATTGTTGAAAACAACGCATTTGATGCTGAGAAATTAGATTAAACACTTTGGTGCAAAAGTTTCGCAGAATATTGTTACTTTCTCAAAACCAAAAAAGATTCAGAGCCTAAGTCAGTAAATCACGATATATCACACTAATATATTTTAAAGTAGAAATAAATGCAAAAACAATAATACACACGTCAATAGAAGCACATCCGCTGTAGCGGATCAGCTTATAGAATCCCCAAATACTAATTAAATTTCCACGATATAAATCACCACTATGCCGGAAACAATCTCGGTGTTTGTACCAACAAAAAGAATACTAATCAACTCCGGCCAGACAGTACGAGAAAAAAGTAACAATTTGATTGGCTGACCGGAAGTCGTCAATTGTCGCCGACGCGTGACCACTCAAATGGGTACAGGAATTGATACAGGCAATTGAGGAATGTCTCTTTGGACGTGTCGTTCATTAGTGCACATGTACAAGACGGCATTAATGCGCTGAATTTAAATTGAAACTAAAATAACATAAAGCATCGTTCTCCATAAAAAGCGTTATCTATCTATCTATCTTTCCATAAGACAATCAGGAAGATGGACCACTTCTCAACGTCTGATGACAGTTGTTGTTCCCAATGTTATGGCTGTTCACAAACATTCGAAAACAATAATTGCGATTCAGACAGATTTGTCTCGTTCTTTTTGCATTTCAGCGATAGAAACAGAGACAGGAAAGTTTGGAACTCATACAGAGAGTGACACTCTATAAGGATAGAGAAAGTAATTGGAAAAGAGTCAATCTCTAATTACATTCATAAAAACTACAGTTCAAAATTCAAATGATGCACTGGTTTGAAATAATCTCGAAATTGAAATGGCTTTTAGGAAATCGAACAAAATAGTCCCCTGATGGGAGTTCTTAGCTACTGGCACGACAGTCGACGAAGCCGCATTATACAGGATGCATTTTCCATACATTAAGGTAATGATTATAGCATAAAGCATGGTATACATAGGGTTAGAATCGGCAAGCATTCCGAACATACGTATCAGACTTGTTTTACTACGATCCATCATCCTGTTCAAAACGATACCAAAATGGTTGTGATTTTTCCAACCTATTTGGCTAATGACTGAGCCTCTATAAACAAAACTCCAGGTCTCGACAGCCGAATCATTCTCCATAAGAGGCGGATGACCAGTTCCCAGTTCCCACGTTCAGCCGTCGACCCCGCCGCAGAGAGAATTGTTCAATGGGATAATGTGACTGCATCCATTGCTACCAATTGTTTTAACACTGTTATGCGTTTAGTTTAATTTAAATTCTGTGTTTGTGTTCCTCTTATGAAAGGAGTCTGCGGTTTTTACACTTTTCGTCTATTATTAAAATCAATAAATTTTTTTGGACTAGTTTTGCCTGGTTTAATCATCGTAAAGTTGACGTGGACGGTCGTTGACTCTCCTCTTACCAGATTTGGTGAGAACAGACCGGGCTCGTATTGTACCGGCCAGCGTAATTAACTATGACGTAGATAACCTGTGAATTATCCAAGATGTTGTCATATCAGTTGATATTTACTCATGATTCCTAATGAAAACTAAATTCTTATATAACTACACCTGCAGCTGCGCTTTTCCGGTTTTCTACAAGTTCTGCATTTTCCTACGTTTCCGGTCTTTGGGTTTCAGACAGACTTTCAGTTCTACTTACATATAAGCTATAACTGATTCGTTATTTAATTCCACATTACTCACCAGTTATCACAAGGTCTAGATATAACTAGAGGTTTTGTACAGAAGCATTCTTTATCTTCAATTGCAACAGCAGTCTACCTACGCCTTTCACTGTTTACTTTTATTAGTTGACCAACACCTTATCAATGGTAGTACGTCGAACTATTTCATTAACAATACTCGATGCATACGTGAAAGCTATCGCAACACCATGTGACATGACTACCTTACGTATAAGTACACGCGTATCACTTTAATAATAACCCTTACCGTCTTTAAAACAAGGACTGCATTAACTTTAATGAGCTACCGTACCTACTAGATAATTTACAGTCTTTATAAAAGCCTTAACGTTTCAGAAACAAGGTTTAAATTAGCCTTTCTGAATTCCGTGTCGGGCGGTGTTCCACAAGGTGCCGTTCTAGGCCCTAACTCTTGTGAATAGAGCTTAAAATTCGGTGGTTGTTTAGATGAATGACTATTACATAGAATGTCGCCTACATCCATATACGGAGGGACGCATATGGCGTAATTGCTCCAAAATGAGACGGTTGGCATTGGTGATAAACTGCAGTAGGTCAAGTCTGTGGTGATAATCAAGTACCTAGTTGAACTTAAACAAGCACGATATTATAAATAGACTAGTACTCTGCGGTCTCGATCGACTAAAAAAATTCAATGATAACTTTATTAAAAATAAATAAATATATTATTAAGAAATAAATAAATATATTATTATATTATTATTATTATTATTATTTTGTGATTGATTGATTTTGTGATTGTGATACATTATTTATTTATCATTTTTTAACCGACTTCAAAAAAGGAGGAGGTTTCTCAATTCGACCGTATATATGCTTTTTTTTTTATGATTGTTCGCTGATAACTTCGTCGTTTATGAACCGATTTTGATGATTCTTTCTTTGTTGGAAAAGAAATATCCCAAGGGTGGTACCATGATAAGGAAACCATCTGGATTTGATGATGGTATCCCAGAGAAATCGAGGGGAAAGAGAAGTCCGCTATTATCATAGCTTAGCTTTAAGTATCTGTAAAGAATCTAAAAGTGTTTGTATTTGTGACAACGAAAAAAGATTTCGCGATTTAATATTATACTGCCTGTAAAACGTAGTCGTTATAAATAAAGCATTGTTTCTAAAGAAAATCCTCGGTTATCTTCCCACCAATTGTTTCAGCAAATAAAATGACACGGCCAACAATATACTGTCCAATCTAACTAACAATCAGTGTCAGACGCAAAAACTGCAGACAATTTATTCTAATCAACTTCAGGAAGAATCAAATCATGCCGTCATCCTCAGCCCCTTTCCACCCACATAAACATCCTGTGATTCAATTAAATAAAACGTGACTCAGTTGAAAGGTTGTACTCGGCCCACTGCTACCCGCTGAACTGTGTCGAGGGGGAGCCACAGGGCTCCGAAAATAGTGTGGAGCGGGGGAGAGGCGACACCGGCGCACGCGCAGTCCAAACCAACGCTCCTTCGTGCTCACACTGGGAAAGCGAACTTTTGAAATCGTCGTGTCAAAAAGAAACGTAAATTAGCTTTTCCTTATTGCAATTTAGTGTAGTGGCCAGTGATGTTGTGTGGAACGAACGGCGCCGTGGCGGCGATGGATCGCGCGTACATGTCGCTGCGCGCGCGCAAGCCCAATGCGAAGAAAACGGTTGGTTGCATGTGTTTGTTGTGATTGTATTGGGATTGTTGAACTTGTCACCGGGTGAGGTGGGTGACACATTTCTTTGGAAATAATATTGTTACGTCGGATCTATGCATACATCATACATATTTGTAATTATTGGCAGGGTTCTTTTTTGAATTGCAATTAAGCATGTTTTTGTCTGCCATGCCGCCTGTTGGCAAGCGATGATGCATACCTAGAAGGCAGGCACCTGTTCAATCTTGCCTTGAAGATCTCCAAATTGTAGCGATCGGAAACAGACGCAAGAAGTTCCACTCCTTAGCGGTACGCATGAGTTTTTACCAACAAGTCCTCAACCTGCTTGTCACAGTGCGAAGTATAATTAAAAGAACGTTGATCCGCTTTTAGGAAACCACACAAGTAACCGGATAGTAGGTTACTGTTGAAGCCTTTAGTTAAGGCCACATCCCGTTTAGGGCTTGCGGAAGGGATTCGGAAGGTTTGGCATCAAAAAAAGAAATTATAAAAAAACTATCGATATTCATCAAAAGACGATGGGAACGTTGTAATATCCATAGCTAGATCAAGTTATTGAGAAGACAAATATTGAGCTGAAGGAAACACCAAAGATCAAAGCATTTTTTGATCCAATTTAAACACAACCACAATAATTTTGCACCAGCTGCTTTTGAGAGTACATCACCTTTCGGCGAATTACAATGCGTAGGAGTGGAGTTCGTAACTCGCAGTGGAAAAGGGTATTCCTATTCTGTGGTATCAAGCGATGCTGCGGACAAAAGCGGATCGGAAAAACAGCAGAATTGAACACAAGGTTCATTTTTTGTTTGATTACGAAGAAATTTCGGGATATAAATGAAGCTGCTTGATTAATTGGAATGGGAAAGCTGTAATAATATGATTTAAGCAAACTACTGAGTACTGACGTTACTGGGAATTAAAATTGTATACCTTGTGAGAAATGGCGAGGGTCAGTGGTAGGTAGGTATGTTTCATAGAATTATCGGTAGGTTAGCGGCTTCTTAGACGAGTTCTTAGAAATCTTAGCTAGTATAATAAGTCAACTTTCCTCTTTGATCACAATGTAATTAAAGTGGCCGAGGTCTCTTACTTCGCAAGTTTGTAAAGTAGATTGTTTACAAGACAGTGATTCTTAATTGAACGTTACATTTTATGATATGGAAATTACAGTTAACATTTGAATACTGGATATATGATGGACATTAAAATAATTTTCGGCAATGCTGCTGGCGTTACAAATGTTCATAGGCGACGGCTACCGCTTACTACCAGGCGAGCTGTTTGCACCTCTATTTCATAAAAAGTGTCTATGGTGGTTATAATAGTAGACGATCTTTGGCTGTAGAGCAAAATGCAGAGAAAAACGTTAAAATAGCCTACCCAAAGCAGTACCTTCTAGGCATGCGACCTACATAATCGACCGCATCATCGCTTGGTGAAAGCAGGTCTTTACAATAAAAAAAATAGGTCACTACAACCTAGTTTTACCCACATGTTGCCCGTAAGAAATTCTCAAAGCCTATAAGTTGAGGAATGCGTCGATGTAAGCGATAAAATCGATTTCAATAGGCTTTGGTCTCATTGAAATTTATTTTTGTTTGGCGCACAATAAACTTGACTCATGCTTTTTCAATCAACTCGAGAGCAAAATGAAATGTTTTCATTTCGTAGCAAAATTACTTTGGTTCAGAAATAGACCTGTATAAGGAATTGTATAAGAAATTATTTTACCATTATTATTTTTGTCATGTGATGGGACGATTAGGTCGTTTGCAATTGGGCGCATTATTCAGAAAGTCTAGGACAGGCTACTTATCATTAAAAAAAAACATAAATTTAAAAAAGCCCCAACATCTTGGACCAATTTTCATCAAACATAGCTAAGAACACTCCTGATTATCCTTTCAAACATACCGAAACGTAGAAGGTCTAAAATTGGTAATATGGGGGGTTATTTTAAATCGTTTTATTCGTATTCCAGCAAAGTTTTCGAGTTACTGTTTAAATTTAGGTAGTACAAGTTGTCACTTTGACAAGTTGGCGGTAGTAAACTTTGACGTTTACGAAAACTTGTATAGTTTTCAAAACTTGTATCTATTAAAGGTACCTACAGATCTATTTCTGACATCGCGCAATGTCGTACCTGTTTAAGTGTGCTTGTTACTTTTTGTCCTTGTCCTTGTATTGTGCGATGTTGTGTATGTCAGAAATAAATATATTTAATCTCATTTAGATCAATATATCGTAATCCGTAGATAAACCTTCACTACCGAAACAGTTTAAGCTCCACAAGGGTATTTTTGTTTACGAACTCGACTCGCACCGGATATAGCGGAAATCGCTACGACATTCGAATGATCACGAAAACGATTTACAACTTCCAATGTAACGTTCAGAATGTTTATTCCGTCCGTTTATTCGATTTTAACATCAATCATGTAACACGTGTTTATTTCTCTTTGGGTTTCGCCGTTTCTACAAGTTGCGATTCTTGTGATGTCGGATTTTTGTAACCATTTTCTGTGATAATAAACGCGGTCGGTTTAAAGATCGCGGTCGCTTTTAATTTTCGGGCGGTAAACGTTAGGCTAGACTTACTGGAGAACGTTTATTTTGCTGGTATCCTGTTTATTTCAGGACGTAATAAATGGAACTGCAGATTCCATTCGGAAAATTCTTTCCCTGTTAAAAGTCAAAAATATGTTTATATAGGATGCAACATAATAATCACTTTTATATGTCCAAACTAAAAACCAGCTACACCTGTTCCAACGTCCAGAGCAGGCTAGGAACGCCCGGCATTTTTTGAACGCGATCACATATTTTGTTTCTTATACTAACTGTTTGAATTGGAGCAAGTTCTTTTAAAATCTTGTGCGAATCTGCACCTAATATACCTACATACTTACTACTTACAGCTATACTAAATATAATATAAATGCGATTATGGTTACGTAGTACGTGTATGTTTTTTACCACTCAGCCGGATTCTCCTGAAAGATGACAAAAATTTACTTCTGGTCCTGGAATAGGATATGAGATACTTTTTATCCCGATAAACTGTATAGTTCCAGTGGAATAACGGAAAAACCCGTAAGGCATAACTAGTATAACAGATCTCGACTTCATCATCTGGAATCTTAACAATGGAATATTTATAAAAAACATTTGACAGTATCAGTCCAGCGTTAACGTTACGCATACAAGAGCGGATCCAGGATTTATGTCTGGGGCACAAAGGCCAGACAAGAAAGGAGCCCCAATTTGGAATATTGTGTTCCTACTTATGCACGCAAAAATAAACTTTGGTTATCAAAGTACCTATTAATGAAATGAAATGAAACATATATATATTTAAGTAGTTTTTTTTATATTTATTTAAGTATTTATATCTCTATATAAGTATGTATATCGTTGTCTAGTACCCATAACACAAGTTTCGAGCTTAATTTGGGGCTAGGTCGATTTGTGTGTAGATGTCCCCGATATTTATTTATTTTATTTTATTTATATCTGACATACACAATATCGCACAATACAAGGACAAGGACAAATAGTAACAATCACACATAAACACACATATACCTACGTCATTGCGCGATGTCAGAAATAGGTCCCGGCTCAGCATACAACTGACGCTGCACACCAACCTCAGTTACTGATTTTCAGCAAGTATCTCTTAGAGTCGCACGCAGCTCCTTGTTTTATTTGAACCGTCTTGACGGGGGCTCTGCCCCCTCCCTGGATGCGCCCATGTACACATGTGTTTATGTATACTCGTATTCGTATCATAATCAATCATAGCGTCAGCCCTAGCTCTAATAATGACAACGTGTAGTTTTTTTTATGGAGCTATAAACGTTGTATCGTTTACGTTACTTTTTAGCGTTCATGTTTGCTTTGGCCAGGTTTATTTTTAACGCCTTCGGTAATATCGCTTTCTTTGCGTTTTTTGTTAGAAAGGTAACCTTAAAAATCTAAATAGAATTTACTCATACACTAACTGCGTCCCGCGGGTTTAGCCGGTTTAAGTCATCATCAGCCTATTAATACCTACGTTCCCACACAGGCCTTTTTTCAGGGAGAAGATGGGCCGCTATTAAGAATGGATACTCATCTATAAACAAACGAAACTATTACTATTTATCCCTACTATAAATGTGAAAGTAACTCTTGCCTGTATGTCTGTCTGTCTTTCACGCCTAAACTACTGAACCGATTTAAATTAAATTTGGTACAGAGATAGTCTAGAGCCTGAGAAGGGACATAGGCTACTTTTTATCGCGATAAACTGGATAAACCGCGGGGAACAGCTAGTACTCAATATTTTTCACATACCATTTGTACTCTCTTTATAACATAAATTCCGTTGAAATCGGCCCAGCACAGTTCACAGGTGGCGCCGCACCTGCGCCACCCCCGTCACGGCAGGTGACCACCCCTCACCTCGACGGCGGCACAACCTGAGCTTGCACCTACTCGATGCTATATGTAGAGCAGCATAAAATACTGTGGGAAGTTTTTAACCTTTACCTTATGAGTAGGCTTGCATGGGTCCGCTAGCGCGCTTGATGGAAAATAATGATGTTCTTCGATTAGGTTAGAATGTCAATAAAATCTGGCTAACGATCAATCCGTAAGTAACTCTGTCTGTCTCATTTACGCCTAAACTACTGAACCGATTTAAATGAAATTTGGTACGGAGATAGTGTGAGCCCTGAGGAAGGACATAGGATACTTTTTATCGTGATGGACTGTAGACCACGCGGGTGAAACCGCTGGGAACAGCTAGTATCCATCAAGGCTGACGCTAAACGTCATTTTTGAATTCCAGCCTGATCACTACTTGACGCTGTCATTTCATACAAATATGTCATCAAATCTGTACTTAAGTAGTGATTGTTGCTTGTCTTTCTATAATACCAGCCTTAATGTAGCTATCGTAAAGTTTTTGTATGATAATTTTAGCTATGTGTACTATTTATTGTATGATTAATTCATTTGTAAGGAACTTTGCAAGGATATATGGCGAATAACCGCTCATGGTAGCGTTCAAAGGGGGAGGACTATGTTCATCACTGGACTTCTTCCGTCTGATAATGATAGTGATATGGCGTAAATGAAAGAAACTTCAAAGTTGTCTTCTCTTTCGTAACCTTAAGTTGTTTTGTCACCGAGACAAAAAAAAGAATGCAACGGCGATTAGCACAAAACACGCGAATTTCGACATTGACTCAGGTCGAATGGAGAACAAAGTAGGTGCTTGCATTTCGTGAGGACCCTGTTAACATGAGAACATAAACAGTTTGCACAATCTGGCAGTTTTTGCCCCAAAGCCTTGATCGGGTCAAGTTTTGTTTTATTTTAACAGACGGTGTGCGAGTGTTTTGTGTTGTAGCGACGTTTTCTGAACAGTGATGGCCTACATTCATCAAACCACACTCACAAACACACACACACACACAAACAACCGCACACGCACAGTCACACACACTAGACTTGTGGTCAAACCCTAACCTGGTAGACGTAAAAAAGAAATTACTTTTTAGTTACTTTTTAGTTACTTTTTAGGTACACACACACACACACATGCACCCTCACACTCACTCATTCACACATAAACAAACTTTCACATTCATACCTTTGCATTTCTATTTGGAATCTGCATGCTACTTAGAATTCTAAATTTTAAAATTTTTGTTATAATTTGTACACTATGATGTCACATTTTATTTTATTATTATGTACTGCTGTTAGAAAATATTTAAGCTTAACTTATTGACATGTAAATTGCACACGAAAATGGGAGAAGAATCTGGTTCCTGAAACACAGTTTTCACTAGTTCGGGAACCAGAGGATTCATAATTACTTTGTACATACTACTGTGTCAATAAATGCCTTTGATTGATTGATTGATTGATTGAGTTTACTATCTGAAGCTTAGCTAAGTAGCTAGCTCCGTTTGTTTGTTATCTTTTCATGACTAACCACGGGACCGATTCTATGAACTTTAGTGTGAAGATAGTTCGAACCCTGGAGAAGGACATAGGATACTTTTTATCGCGATGAAGTGGAAACCGCGGGGCGCAGCTAGTAATAAAATAATATAAATGTTGTCTTGTGAAATCAAATTAAAAAGGAAAATAATTATAAACAATGAGGGGCAATGACGTATTAGGTATACGTGTAAATGATACAAAATTCCGACGTTCCCAATATCCGATTCATAATTAGAACAGTTTGATATACATAGTGAAAATGATCCGTAACCTACAAGTTCCCCAAAAAGGAAGACACCTGCTATCTTCAGTCTAACCACGCTTTTGTTATCTTTATAAAGAAGGCCACCTTTATCAAAAAGGACAAAAGATAAAAAAGAAATCCTTGCATTCCATTTATTTCAAAATGTGCTCCATTTGTTCAAATCAAACAAAGCTTTTTGATCAGAATGAAATTTAATTTGTTTGGTAGGTTTAAGAGATGAAAAGAGTTGGTAACTCGATAGGGCTTATTGAAAACTTCTGTTTATGTGGTACCATTGATTTTGTTTATGTATTTCGAAAGGAATAATACGAAGAGGATAATTAAATGTAGGTACTTTTTTTTATTACCAGCTTTTGACCACAAGTCACCTGATGTTAAGTAACGATGTGGTCGAAGATGGCGCCACGCTACACCTGGACTGGGAACTGGCTCTCAAGTGAGGCTGCTGGAACACACCGGTAGGTGCTTGGCGACAGATACTGTACTTTTTTTTAAAGATTCTTCTTAGTTTTAAACTATCTTCTTGCCCTGGTCCCATCTATTTGGTGTCGGTGAGGTATTTTTCTTCCACTCTCCCCTATCAGCCGCCATCGCTTCATTCACTCCCCTTTCATTCACATCAACCCTTACACAATCCATCCATCTTTTCTTTGGTCTTCCTCTTCGCTTCCATCTATCAACATTCATATTCATCACTTTTTTGGTTATATGAGTCTCATCCCTCCTCATAACATGTCCATACCAAGCCAAACGATTACTTTTTAACTATTTTGTCACTGGTTCTATTTTCATACTTCTTATACTATACTTGTTCCTTATTTTATCCATTCTCGTCCAAACATTACTATTATTGTCATCAATATTAGAATTTGAAATATCTTCATCAACAGTGTCGAAATACCGAGAACTAATCCAAAACAAATACATGGCAAATATCCCGTTTCTAAACCAAATTCTAATAAATTCATTACTACGAATAAATATTCTTCAATATTAAAGACGAAACACGTTCTGTTCTACGTAATAATTATGTGATATGAAATTCTCTTTAAGGCGCAGGTTTCCAAAAATGGGGTTATTTAAAGCTATCTTTCTGTGTAATTCTGGTCTAAAAAAAATCTAATAAAAATATATGTTAATCTACTTGATATATAGCAGGACACCTTCAGGCCGAAAAATGCAAAAAATGTATTTATATATTGAAAACAAATGTGCAAAGTCCCCATTTCCTAAAAGTTTAATACTACTTTACTCCTAAACTATATATGTAACAAAGACTTGTTAATACCATCAGCTTATAAAAAAATATAATACCCAGGACACCTTCAGGCCATTTTTTGAAAATACTGCTTTAATTATTTTTTGCGAATTTTTTACGTATTTCATACTCGCAAATCGGCACGTACACCCCTCATTCGCCCATAAAGTCAGTGCGGGACGAGCCGCCGTGCTGAACGGACCTGTGCCACTTTTCTCCGCATATTTTTGTAGCTGAAAGTCGTACGATGAACTACCTATAGGCTATGAGTGGTAGGTGCATAGTGCCGCGGCGAGTTAATTGCCTACTCTTGCGGTGATGCATAGGGTTGTCACTTTTATTTTTAGTTAAATACTAGCTGACCCGGCGAACTTCTTTCCGCATAAGAGGCAATAAATGAGCAGATTTAGGATTTTAAAATTAATTAACGTTAGTAATAAATAAACTCGCATAAAACAAAAACATCTTCAATTCACAACTTCAATATCAACCATAGACAACATTACGTTTAGCTGTCAGTTGTGTTTTGTTACACCATGTCAGTTGCATTTTGGTATACCATTTACAACAAATGAATGATTAATTTTATTATTCATGAGTATCATATTTTATCTTATTCCGGACGAAGACAAATGCAAAAATCAAAGATTATAAAAATCGGTCCAGCCGTTATCGACTTATAACATGCCTTTTTTATAGATTATATTATCTGTGTATTATGACAGCGCAAGGTGTTTAATCACGTAATTTATTAAAATGATTATTTATTTAATTTATTAACCAATTCATAAATGGGTTGCATATTAAAGACATTTTAATAATTATAAATTAATAAATACGATTTATTATAAACTATACAAATAAAATAGTCAGTGAGAGCAGCAAATCCGAGCGAGCGAGCAGTGTAGTACATACATAAATGCGCGCGATCAAACGCGTGGCACAGCCCTACTGAGTCCCAGGCCGGTCCCTGCGTACACGGCGCTCGCTACTCACTCACGCGCACATTCAAATGGCGCGGCAGTGACTACTAGCCGTGCCCCGCGGCTTCGCCCGCGTGGGAATTGATGTGTTGTACAAACTTTAGAATCTGAACGCCATTGCACAACCTCTAGGGGTTTTCTTAAATATAAAAAATACGTATTTAATTATTTACTTTATAGTTTATTTGTACCTACTTTTAAGAAAATCCACTTAGTGAATAAAAAAAAACCATACAAACTTTAAAACTCTATGGCACACCCCGTAGAAGTAATACATATCAAAAAATAAAAAATGCGTTTTCAATGATTTACTTTAAGGTTTATTTGTACCTATTTTTGAGTCAATCGAACCAAGGAATGACATTTTTCATAGAAACTTATCCACCTTATTTAATCCCTTTCAGAGTTGACTTTTCAAAATTAGATTAGCTTATGTGTTAGTCCAATACCTAAACTGTCTACATTCTAAATTTCATCAGTCAAATTCGGTTCAGTAGTTACGTGGTAACAAACATTCACACACACACAAACTTTCGCATTTATAATATTATAGTAGGATGTTGCTGCTGTGTATATATGTAGATACGGCGGGCTCGATTAGTAGAGGTACCGCGCCGCGCCGCATGGCGAGAGCGTCGCTTCGGGCGCGTTGGCCGCAGATCGCGTAATTTTGGTGAGGGGATGCGCGGAGTGCGCGGAGCAGTTTCACTTGATCAAGCAAGGTCAACGACGTTATGCAGGCTCTTAAGAGATAAGATTTCGTTCAGTGTTAAATGCCATTTGCAAACAAAATTGCCCTTTATATTTGCAAAATAAAGCGATCTACTTCCATTACGTTTACATTACAAGTTTATATTGTTACAGTGATATTTCGTGGCACCACAATTCAATTCTTAGTATTAAGTGATAAAGCGGTTTCATTAGTATTGTATCATATAATTCTAAGTTAATATACAATTTGTATATTCATTTAACGTGGGAAATTTAGTAACTATGTGTTTGTTATATACTCTACAGTATGTTATTACATATTTTATTTATCTTATCGCAACTATTGTAATCATCAAATTTGTCTAAAGACGCATGTACGCTGACGTTTTTATAAGAGGCGTTTTTATATGTACAGACAAGCATTGCCGCGCAACTTAATCGATTCCCATTGGAACCGTCCATTTTGCATGAATAAATGAATAAATGATCATTTATTTCCTCGAATATAGGTAACACTGGCTACATCCCGTTTGACAAGTATCCCATTTTCAAGATGGTCATTTGACCATACGTACATTCACATGTTTTTACAGGGATGAAAAGTAGCCTATGACATTCTTAGGCCCAATAAAAATATATAGTTTAAAAAACTAAAAAAAACACTTTAAAACGCACTCAAAAATATAAAATAATGAAATTGACTTGTATTAGTATCGATATAATGGTTAATTCAAAAAGTGTGGAGCGCTTTTTGGTTGTGTGTACTTTTATTTACCTAGTAAAAGAAGCGCTCCACACTTTTTGAATTAACCATTATATCGATACTAATACAAGTCAATTTCATTATTTTATATTTTTGAGTGCGTTTTAAAGTGTTTTTTTTAGTTTTTTAAACTATATATTTTTATTTTTTTACTTTTTAGTCTTTTGTTACCAAGTCCAATCTATCGGACTCATCAAAAGGAATCATATGAGCCTAAACTCGAGGGGTTTACTAGTAGCCACTGCAGAGATCTCCTACCCACCTTCTGGCTGCATCATCAGACCCTCGTCACCAAGTTCAATCTATTGGACTCATCAAGACGAATCATATGAGCCCAAACATGAGGGGTTTACTAGTAGCCACTGCAGAGTTCCTCTACCCACCTTCCGGTTGCATCATCAGACCCTCGTCACCAAGTTCAATCTATTGGACTCATCAAGACGATTCATATGAGCCCAAACACGAGGGGTTTACTAGTAGCCACTGCAGAGATGCCCTACCCACCTTCCGGTTGCATCATCAGACCCTCGTCACCAAGTCCAATCTATTGTACTCATCAAGACGATTCATATGAGCCCAAACACGAGGGGTTTACTAGTAGCCAGCGAAGAGATGCCCTACCCACCTTCCGATTGCATCATCAGATCAGGTCGATGATACCAAATTATTGCATTGTCACCGAGATTACATACACATAGAAAGTTTCAAGTCGATACGACAATTAGAAGTGGGTGAAAATTGACTTCTAAGATTTGATTACATTGTTAGTTAGTTAGTTAGTTAGTTAGTTAGTTAGTTAGTTAGTTAGTTAGTTAGTTAGTTAGTTAGTTAGTTAGTTACAAGTCAAGCTAATAAAAGTGTTTTAAAAAAAGTAAAAAATATGTTGGTGATACGTTGCTCCGTGAAATAAGGACAAACGCACTTTCGCATTTTTATAATAATACCGATGTAGGGATAGCGTACATGTCTTCAATGATTCACTACAAACTGTTTAAAGCTATCGCCGATCGCATAATTACCATGTCGTAGCTTCACCATAGATTGCGCGTGCATCACGACTGTACGGCGGGTGCATATTGATGCGCACGCGCATACTATTGGTGAATGGTCGCAGATCGTGATGAATAATGATTGTGGTAGATGATTACTCGGTTAAGGTGCTTTTCCATCTTTGCTGTGTGAGGTAAGGGCTCCCACACAAAACTGTGAATTCGCATCGCATCGCATGTATCTGCGAGCTCGCATGAATGCACCATAAGAACTTCCGATCTTATTGATGTCGTATCGCATCGCAGTTTTGTGTGAGAGCCCTGAAGCTGTGATCGAGCGACAGGATTACTTCAATTTCGTAGTTGCGCAGTTATGGTGGAAAAGAGCTTATAAATAAGGGGCGAGGTTTTTGTACATACAAAACAAACGAGTGATGAGTGCGAAGGAGGCGTGTAGACATCTCTGTACAGGTATAAATGAACACAGGCACTAAAACAACTAAGTAAGTAACTAAGTAACTAACTAAGAGCGATAGTGGCCGAACGGTTTGGCGTGTGACTTACAAGACGCCGACACCGAGTTCGAATCCTCTCGGCCCCGCACCTATGACTTAATAAGTTATGTGCGGATTTGCCATCGCTCAAAACGGTGAAGGAAAACATCGTGAGGAAACCGGCATGTCCAAGAACTGCAACATTTTCAAGGGCATGCGACATCTACCAACCCGCACTGGGCCAGCGTGGTAGATTATAGCCCATACTCTCTCTCTGAGAGAAGGTCAGAGTCCCAGCAGTGGGAACGTGGAAGGCTGATAATGATGATGATGATGACTAAAACAACTTTATTGGAGGGCCTCAAAAACCAGGCATAACGCTTTTCTTTTCATCGCGCAAGACTACTACATAGTATGTACCTTCCTAAAACTAATTTAGATTGATGTCTTTCAATCTCTCCATAGACTCTTTCTCATCCTTAGATGAAAGAATAGTCCGTTTTCACTTGTTATTTCCAACGTGATAGCAATTAGTTTTAATAATATCAGCGTATTTATCTCCTCGTGGGAACGGATAGATTACAGTGTTTAGGAGTTATCTATTATGTGGCAAAACGATCCGGTTTTTGTAAGATTCTGAGAACTGTAGATACAACGTTCATGTAAGGTAGGTTTGTTTTATCGGCGGATAGCGGAGCGGTGTGCTCCACAGTAGGTAAAAGTTGATGCTGCAATAGTAGATTGTTAAACAAGGGATGAAAATGATCTATTAAAGCACGAGATAGTTTTCGCTTCGCTACGCTCGTTTGCCCAAATAGGTCTTTCGCCCGAAGTAGGTAAACACAACATATATGAAAACTAGCGGTTCCCCGCGGTTTTACCCGTGTTTATCGCGATAAAAAGTAGCCGATGTCCTTTCTATCTCTGTACCAAATTTCATTTAAATTGGTTCCTTAGTTTAGGCGTGAAAGCGAGACACAAACAGACAGACAGAGTTACTTTCGCATTTATAATATTAGTAGGGATTCTAGGGAAGTAGGGATTGTCGGCCGCAGCCTGTCGTCGCGTCCAGTCGCCGAGCTGTCGCTGTCGCGTGTCGCCTAGTGTGCGCCCAGGCTACATCTATGTTGTTGTCGTTACATCGTAGGACTTGCTCGTCAATGTTGGCTAATTACTTACCTAACAGATATGCAAGACGTGTAAAGTGTTTGACGCGAAGTTATTGTTAAGTTAATGACTTGCGTACAAGTTTGTTGTTTATGTAACTTTAGAATAGTGGTTAACTTTGGATTTGTGTGATGATTTTTGTATTGCTATCTGAGTACTGACTGTATATATCGCTACGTACCCATTATACTCATGTGCGTTCTCTTTTAATTGATCTATCTTTATATATCAATGCTAGTTAACAAAAATTCAATTTGATAGTAGGTACCATTGTAACTTAAGGCTAATCAAAAGTCTTTACATATTATGATCCTAATCTACTGTAAGTTTTCTGATATACGCCGTAAATTAGCTCTTTATATGACTTGACTAAAGCACTAAATCAAATCGATGGTTATTATTTTGTATCGTCTGTAATTACCAGAAAGTCTTATTTATGAATAAGAATAAAAATCATTTATTTGCAACAAATTACACAAAAATACAAAACAAATTGCAATAAGTAAGATGTTGCAAACCGGCCTCAACTCAGCGTTGTGCTGCTCGTTTGACCAGCGCTGGTCTTCCGTTGAAGCAGTTTTTGATCTTATTTTTCTTCAGGAAGGTATAGAAGTAGCAAGCTCTTCGGGTTTATGACAAAGAGCTGTTCAAAGAATCTAAAATCTAGAATGTAGTTGCTTTATAGTTGCGTCAATGTAAATAGCGGATTGTTCTAAAAAGGGATGGTGACTAATAACTGAATTAATATTTTCGTACGCAAACACTTGTGTGGTTCCGCCGTATTTGGTGGTTTCTTTACTATTAGTAATTGGTATTTGTAAACTGCAACGAACCTGAATCCAAAAATAAAGGTATGTCGCCAAAACTTATCAGTGGGAATGGGAATGTTTTTTATTTACGTTAGAAGAAGTTTTGAAGAATCTCGCGTGAGATTAGAGGGAGTTGAGGAAAATCTTACGATATCTCACCAAGGGGGGAGGGGGTCGAAAAATTCTCAAAAATGCCTCGCGTAATTAATGGACGCCCTCTTATGGCTTTTTACCACAAGTCACCTCATGTTAAGTGATAATAGCTTCGAAGGTGGTGGAACGCTACACCTGGATTGGGAACTGGCTCTAATACTTATGTTAGGTATAGAAATAAATCATGCAAATTGCTCCCTTTTAACGGGTTAATCTTTTTTTTTTTTTTTTTTTTACTATTTACAGGGTAGCGTTTGACCACAAGTCACCTGATGTTCAATGACGATGTGGTCGAAGATGGCGCCACGCTACACCTGGACTGGGAACTGGCTCTCAAGTGAGGCTGCCGGAACACACCAATAGGTGCTTGGCGACAGATTCTTAACAAGAGGGTGGTAGCTAGCCAGGCGAGTACTAGAAAATACCCTACCACCAAGCTATGGTTTCATCACGATGTTTTCCTTCACCGAAAGCTCAAGCTCATTGTAGGATTCGAACCCACGTCCTACGGATCGCAAGCCGACGTCACTACCACTGAGCCATCATCGCTATGAGAGATGAGAGATCTAAGCATTTTTTCACAAATCAAAGATCTATTTCAGTTGGTCAGTGGTCACTATATTTTCAATGTTTACTGAAGAGTCGGGTCCACTCACCACCACCCAACCTTAGTCAGAAAACTACGCATAATATCCACCCGAACAATACTCGTAGCTATGTAGGGCTAACACGACCATCAAACACATTTGCCTGTTGATCGTATAGCCTCATAAAAGAGGCTCTTGACGTCATCGTCAGCTTACAATACCTCGTTACAGGGCCTATTTGGAGGGTGCAAGCTGGTTGGAGTCACGTAGGACAGAAAGCTTGGAAAATTATAAATCTCACTAGCTGTTCCCCGCGGTTTCACCCGCGTTGGCTACAGCCTCAGCCCGATCGTTAGTGTGGCCCCAACATCATAGTTAGTCAGTTGAAATTTTCACAGATGATGTATTTCTTAAGAGAATTTGATTTAGATGACATAACGCATATGACAGGCATATGACGTCCTCATTCCATCCTTGATTTTTTTCACACACCTTATTGTATTGTAATTTAGATTGTAGGTGCTTTGGTATTCAAAATCTATCCGCGAGTCACGAAGCTGTATCAAAATAATCAGATAAATAAATAAGCTATTAAAATTAATGTGATATGTAAATACATTACAAGGTTTACCATGCCGTGTTGTTGTCGATGTATTTGTGTATTAGGTAAATCATATTAAATTAGTTTATTTACCTCCAACCAAGATATCCTGTAACTATTGAGGTTAACAGAAACTTCGTATTCAAGGAAAGAAGCGATGGCCACTTAACATCTGGTGACTCTTATTAAACCGCTGTAAAATATAAGAAACAAAATGTATTTAATATTTAATATAAAAGACAAAAAGACACAAGACAAGAGATTGCTGCTTATGCTAATTGTTAAAGTAGGTATATGAGAAACAACTCGTTTATAATTTTATTAAAATAAGTAATCTATGTAGGTACAAAGAAAATAAATACACTTGAATTTTAGGCTAACATAATACAGGAATAATGTGTGACAGTCACGATGTATCTAAAACTAGCTGTTTCCGCAGCGTGCAGATTCCCCGCAGGTTTTTTTATCGCAGTAAAACTAGCCATATGATACTCAGGGATAGTGTGTCTTTCTAACTGTGCAAGAATTCTCAAAAGCGGATCAGTATTTCCGAAGCTTATCTCCTACATCCATATTCATAAACTTTACACCTGTTTGTAATATTAACAAAGATTTTTTCTCGTTTTTTCAGGTAAGCATTAACCTATTCGTTGGCTGGAGAGTGCTTGGTCTGAAAATGAAACCATTCAGGTAAAGTGTAGAGTAGAATATAATATTTCACGACAATACAATAATACAACATATCAGCATAATCATTAAAAAAATGTGGAAGTATTCATCTACTTTTGTCGCTGACTGTACGTCCCTACTGCTGAGACATAGGCCTTCTCTCAGAGAGACAGCATGGGCCATAATCGCGGCAGGCCCAGTACATCTATGGAGCTTATCGAATTTTAATTTCTAGTAGTTCAAACGCAGATAGATAGGTTTTAAACTGGCCGATAGCCTAACTACTGCTCTGTAAGCGAAAACCATAAGACAAATGTTAATCCCAAGACATAAGCATGACGTACTGCAGTCCTTCAAGAAGGGTGTGAACAGAACGCATCGGCAACTCCCCTGGTGTTGCAAATGTCCATAGGCGACGGTGACCGCTTCTCACCAGGCGGAGCGTCTGCTTGTTTTCCTCTCTATTATATAAAAAATAATGTGATTAATCACCAAGTAATCTTATGAGGTTAACGTAGAGCGGGTCGTTAACTTGCCATCAAGGTCGTTAATGTCAGTGATCCGGATACATCCGGTCTTTAATTTAAGTCGTAACCTGTCCTACAATGAGGTGAAGGATAACATCGTGATGATAGAACATGCTTGGTGGTAGGACCTTTTCTTTTACTCGCCAGGCTATAAAGCTACCAAACTCGAGTTAAGAATCTGTCGCCAAGCACCTATCGGTGTGTTGCGGCAACCTCACTTGAGAACCAGTTTTCAATATAGGTGTAGCATGACACCACCTTCGACCACACTGTCACTTAACATCGGGTGACTTGTGCTCAAAAATGAAAGTCATAACAATAGTGTTGTACCGTCATTTAAAAAAGCGCAAGTATTTTGTTTGTGTCTGGGTGTTGTGGATCCCCTTTCCGCGTATTATTTGATGCCCTTATTAGATTAGATTAGATATAGATTAGATACAGGGAATCCTAGTTAGGGGTCAAATTTATGTATGTGATTGCGTGGGTGTAATTATTGTTTATTGCATGCGCATGCGTTGCTTTTCGGCCATAACTACCTCTTTATTTTGAAATAGTACCAATTATCAAATAGCAATAACGTTTTACATCTGTAATGGAATATACCAATCATAAAAAAAACATGAAAAAACCACGCTACGCCATCGTTATGTACACATTCGTGATCCACAAGTTATAACATATATCGCGACCATTTCTAGCCGCGAACAACGTAAATTGTTTGTATGGCAACAGGACGTTCAGTGACACTAACTTGTACAATAATTGTACATATACATTACATACTCAAGACAAAAAAAAAAGACTCAAACAAAAAAAAAAATTATATAGTCAATATTTTTGTCTCCGTCCCACGTGTATATCTTTTTGCTAGCCGAACCCCGTGGTTTATAAAAAGTATCATATTTAGATGATAAATGCATGCCAATATTCAAGTATAAGATCAGCAAGTTGGCAATGGGCTGGACATATTAGCCTAAGAAGTCATAGAACCGATAACCGTTGTGGCAAACGTGTTCTTGAGCGGAGACCGCGACTAGGCGCACGCAAAGTGGTAGCGAGGGGTTGGATGAGAGTAGCCGAAGATCGGGCTCAGTAGGGTACTTTGGGAGAGGTCTACTACATATCTATTCTGTGCCTACGCCCACCAGTGGACTGAAACAGGCCTAGGTACCGTTTCAAGCCTATACTGCTGATCAGACTTTGACAACATTTGATATGGAGCTACTCTGAACCCTGGGAAAGAACATAGGATACTTTTTATCTCCATAAATTTTAGTCCATGCGGGTAAAACTGAAGGGCATAGCTAGTCGTTCATAATGACGTTTTTCATCAGCTTACGAGTGCTGTTAATAGACGGCGCTTGAAATTTCAGGGTTATTTACATAAGTGATTTAATAGCTTGCTGATTAGAGTCAGCAGCTTACATAATGTTAGTCAAGGATACACAGTAGACTGCGTGTTATATTTGTGTATATTAGTATGAGTAGGGATATACAGGAATAGCAAAAAGATATATCTTAAAGTAATCGGACTCCGAAATTCAAAAAATCCTTTCATTTTTGTTGTCGACCGATGTGACTCAAAGGGCAGACAGCCGAGGTCGCGGGTTTGTTTCCGCTACGGGACAAATATTATGTGCATTGAAAAAAGCGCCAAGTATTTGCTCCGTATCTGGGTGTTGTGGATCCCCGATCCGATACCCTAAATACAGGGAAACCTAGTAAGGAATCAGAGATTTGTGTTGTTGTTATTAGTTTACCCCAGCACAATGTTTCTGGAAGCCACAGTTCAGGCTGTGCCATGTTTCGCAGTCGACAAATCAGCCAGTCGCTAAAGACGTTTTGTAACAGCCAACTTCGCGATGAAAATAGAAATTTACGCCATCATCGTCAAGGATGTAGCTCGTCGCATGCTCGCTGCGCATGTCCGTTGATAAACACACCAATTTTCACCAGCGGCCGACACCTAGGAAGTGTTAAATGGCGGCTCATCCCGCTCGGATGCGTGACCGAGACACCTCGATAATGTGTTTAGCGGGCGCGTTCTAATTTACTGCTCATTAGGATATTCGGAGTTTCGGCCGGAATCAGCTTGGAACGTGTGCGTGTCTGTGTCTGAAGTAGAATTTTCCGCAGGTACCTATTGAAGAAGCAAATACGATGTCGTTGTGGCGTATGTGTGGGGTATCACGAACTTCTCAACGATGGCATTTGCTGTTGTTTTTTACATATAGGGTAGCGTTTGACCATAAGTCACCTGGGCCCTTATTCGCTATGACCATCCTTGCCAATAATGTGTGTCGTCATTACGTGCTTCAGCGGTCATTCCACGCAGATAACGTAACGCGCCCGCATTTCGTGATTAGATAGTCATAGCGAGTAAGGGTCCAGACTCCAGATGTTAAGTGACAGTGTGGTCGAAGGTGACGCCACGCTACGCCTGAATTGGGAACGCAAGCCGACGTCAATACCGCTGATCCATGATCGTTTTAAAACTTTCTTTCTGTTAACTTTGTAATACAGTTTTGATAACGATTTACAAATCACCATCATCGTCATCACCAATGTATGTTTATGTGTGTGTGCGTCTGTCTAAAATAGAATTTTCCGCAAGTACCTCTTGAAGGCGCTAATATACTGTTTGATGCCGTTGTGTCGTAGTGGGCCTCGGGAACTACTCAGCGATGGCCTTTGCTGTACGAATTCCGTCATGAAACAAATTTGTTAACGATTTACTAATTACCATCATCATTATCATCAGCCGGAAGACGTCCGCTGCTGAACTGCCTTCCCTTTTGATCGCCACAATGAACGGCTAATACGATAAAAGGAAACTTATGTTGAAGCGATGATGGATGGAATTTTGCAATAAGTTTGAGTTTTGGAAAAACGTCGTGATGAAGCTATAGCTTGAGGGCAGGACATTTTCTAGCGCTCGCCTGACTATCGCCCTCCGAATCGTGTGTTCCGATAGCCCAATCCAGGCGTAGCATAGCGCTACATATATCACGTGATTTGTAATCAAACGCTATACCCTGTATAGGATGTAAATACACAGTGTGACTTGTTAAGAAATAGCCATTGCCTTGAACTGGGGCACCGACCGATCCAAATCCAATTGGCAGCGCTTATTCATTAATTGAATATAGCTTTCAGTGGAATGAAACAAAGTAAATGCGCATTTTTCATTCCATTTTCCTTATTGGTCGTTCCACTTACACGATTCTCGTCCATCTTAACTCCGAGTACATAACAGAACAAATACATATTAAATACGAGAAGCAACAATAATAGACGAGATATGGTTTACAGCAGGCAGTTGTGTATGCTTGTGCGTATTCGTGGCGGAGGAAAATCTGCCTTAACCTACCCCATTGACCATTGAGTCACCTGATGTTAAGTGACGATGTGATCGAAGGTAGCGGGAACGCTACACCTGGACTGGGGATATACTTGCAGTAGTTCCATTGCAAAGTTCCGTGGTGGATCAAAGGACCAATGATGATCATCATCAGCCTATTATGTTTCCACTGCTGGGACTCTAGCCTTCTCTCAGAGAGAGAGTATGGGCCGTAATCTACCACGCGGACCTTGTGCGGGTTGGTAGATGTCGCATGCCCTTGAATGTTGTGGTTTTTGGATATGCAGGTTTTCTCACGATGTTTTTCTTCACTGTTTTGAGCGATATCAAATCCGCACATAACGCATTAAGGTTGTAAGTCGCACTCGTTAACGTTCGGCATATCTCGCTAAATGATCAACTAATGGAAATTAAACATTATTCTCGTCTTTAGCTATAGCCGCGTAAAGCTATGGCACTATACGCTAAGCGTCATTATCATTAGCACGCTTTTGTTCCATCGCGAAATGGTAACAAGTCAGGCGGAAGAGGAGGGTATTACGAAACTGTCCGTAACTGAACCGATTGTTACAAGTCATTTGTAACCGTTCAGTCGTAAAGCGTGCGTTGAACGCTATTGCAGAGCGAATCTGTAACTCTTCATTTGTGCCAAAGTTGTTGCGAATATCAACATCAGCAATTGCGGATCTTCAGCATTATTTCCAACATCAGTATCCTCACTGATTGTTGCTGATGTTTGATGCTGTACGGACATGACCAACGGCACAGGACGTAGTACTTGCACTTGTCGCACGTCCTGTTTTCGATTGCGAGTATTGACCAATCTGAAATCGTAAACAGAAAAAAAATCGTCACTTGATTTGTAAAATTCAACTACATATACCTACCAAATTCAAGGAATAAGTACAAACAATAACCTTATTAAAGAAAACAAATCAAATCAATCAGCACAAAAACTTTGGCATTTGCTGATGTGACAAAAATCACCATCAGCAACAATCCTGATTATTACTTGAGATCGGCTTTAAACATAAGAGAATGTCGCCTTGAAAACATAAGAGGATGTAGGCTAATTTACTTCCTAAATATTGGGATCGCGTAAAGCTGCTTACAGAGTGGTACAGACAGATATATGTAACAAACAGACATCGTGAGTGATGCGACGCGGATGGCTCGCTACGCATGCCTCTCCCTGAGGCATTCATCCGAGAACTCCTAAATTAGTAAGAGCGACTTCATGTTTGTTTCCATCTTGAAAGCACTACAAATATAGATCTTAAAATTACCATAACAATAGGTTCCTTTGAGACTCCATTATTGGTTACATAGACATACCGACTTGTGTCAACGAGCCATTCATTGTGCCACACTCAAGATGAATAAGTGGTTCGAAATGAAGTAAACCTCATTATTCGGTGATGAATAGACTGGCAATGCAATGCATCTGATGCTAGTAAAACCGCTCTCTTTCCGCTGGTTTATGGCTGTAACAAGAAAAGAAACAAAAATTTAAACTACGATGCGCCATCTGTTGCGTCTTGTTTTGTGAATTCCAAATACTCATGAAGTACTTACTGTTTTCATCTCTATCCAAGGATTTACTCACAAATCACATGTCAATAAAGGTAGCAGATCTGATGTCAAACGGATATATGTGCGATAAAGCGATGTATCGTTTCGGGACAAAACTGTATTATACGAGTATTTTTAGTTTTATTGTTGTCATAAAGATTTATTTAGGCCGCTTTTTCCGGTTTCTCAAGATTACCATATCGGGTCCATAAGACAATCGATATCTATACTTACTGAATGTATTATTGTTTACGAGAAAGGTTTTTGAATAAAACATTTCTACCTTGTGAACTTCCTTTCAGTTTCTTACAACACATATCGGTGTGTTCCAAAATTCCAAGACCTGAAAGGTAGTTCGTAGGGCGACGCCACTTTCGACCACATTATCACTTACAGGTGTCTTGAGGACAAATTTAACCCTGCAAGATGTAAAAAAAATGTTATATGGTCATATGCCTACGCTATTGTATACACCTATGTTTTACCGTTCCGACTCAGCGATCCACCTTCTGTGTGCAAATTGTCTAACGAACATAGCTGGAACAGTAGCCTGAAAAATAATACTATATTACATCAGATTACTGGAAATTATTCTTTGCTCAGTAGATTGGAATGGAATAGATCAGCAATTTTATCTTCAAGATAAAAAAAATGTTCGTACTCCCGAACAGCATTCCTAATCTCAATAGCAAATTTAAGTATCTGAAGTATCTTCAATATCAGATAAAGTATCTTTCGCGCACCTATCGGTAAATAAGTCAGTACTTGTATGTATATAAATACTCTGGGAGGTCAAGTATCGCGAACGTAGCCAAATAGTGTTAAATGCTAAGTATTGAATTTCCACGACAGCTTATCATACCCGTCAGTCAGTCAAGCGAACTGGATGCGCTATGCGCTCAGTCGTTCCGCCACCTCATACCATAGCGCACGTCTTCGTGAATTCGCGAATTCCATCACTAGCAACATTCGCCAAGTCAACTCGCTACTGGGGAAATCGAACATTTCCATCGGGAATTCGGACACAGCCTTTTGAAACTCTCACCCGTCAGACACGCCTGAATTACTTGAATATCAACAGTGAAATTTGCCAGTGTATGAAAAGGAAAATTGTGAAAATATAAAAAATAACAACAGGAGATAAACAGCGGGGACGTCAAGGCGTGGGATGACGGTGTAATCACGGATTAGTGTTATCTGACACGTGGTTAGAGAATAGTGACGTAGAAGCTAAAGGGGGAACAAGGAGACGTTGTTTTTGTAGCATATTCTATTAAAAGTTCAAGAGCTTAACCTTGTTCGTAGTGATTGTGATATAGAAGACAATGTACATTGTGGCTTCCTTACGAGGGATTGTTTTGGAATCATTTTCGCCGGTTACAAAGTGTGTTGTCCGCTGTGGTGTCTTCTGACAAGTGAGGAGTGACTGTGGTTCTTGTGATAAGGACTTGGAAGAGAGCAAGAGACGGCTGTGATAGGGGATATGGCTCGGCTGGCGACCAGCGCTGCGCATTTCTGCCAGCGGTTGCAAGAGCTGTATCCTCAGAAGTTGGCGATCACCAGCAAGCAGCAGGTTTGATTTAACATATCATTACATCTATTATCTGAAGTACCTATATTATGCGATTGCTCGCGCAAGATCTCCTATATCGAGAACCTTCACTGCACTGGACGCAAACCCTGACTGTGATGTGTTTGTTGAAAAAAGAGGTTTTTTGCAACACTGCAAGACTGGAGGCGTTTCCGATCCTCAAGAAACTCTTTTCACACCCTCCTAGAAGGGCTGCAATTTGTAGCACTGCGGAAAACTTGACTTCTGAATATCTAGTTATTATCTATTTTAGTTTTAAGTTGACGTTTTAAAGTGATCACAATGTATCCTATTAAATAAAAAAGTTTTGAGTTTGAGTTTGAGTTTGAGATCTATGCATATATGTATCTAAGTTGATTTTGTTGCGTGTTTTAATGTATGACTGACACAGGCTGATGATGATGATATGAAAAAATTGTGCTTGAAATTCAAAAGACTGCATTTATAATAATAAACTGTTGCCCAGTGCCTCTGTAACGGTTTTCTTTGATTTAAAACGATCAGTCAAGGCATTGTCGATTAGCCTAAAAGTTGTAACACAATGCAAATTTTCGATATTATTTTGTAATGTCCTTTGTTTTGTTATTTTCCTCTTCTATTATCTTTCATAGCGACAATTCAACAGCTGATAGCAATTAACTGAAGGTTTTCTTTTTTTCCATAACCAGCTGCGCTCCGCGGTTTCACCCGCGTCTTTCCGCTATCTCGCAGGATTTTTTCCGGGATAAACGCCTATGTTTTAATCCAGGGTATAAGCTATCTCCATTTCAAATTTCACACAAATCCATTCAGTAGTTTTTGCGTCAAAGAGTAACAAACATCCATACTCACAAACTTTCACGTTTATGATATTAGTAGGATTCTTTTCCTTTATATCTGTAACGGCTAAAGGTAGGTAGGTGAACATGAACTTGTGATGAGCCGGCTAAACAAACTTAGGTTAGAACATTTCCTCGAAGATAAACCTAAGTTTGGTTGCCGGCCACTTTATGTTCACACCTACCTTTAGCCGTAAGATAGCAACGAAAACTCCGGTTCTGAAGCTCTCTGTTTAAATAAACTACCGGTGTTTGTTTAAAACTTCATTACACACTGTTTTTAATTCCTATTCAAACACGATTCTAAATTTAGGCGTAATTCTGTGTTGTTTTTCATGACACACATTCGTTTCTACAAACACAAATGTTTCATTGAGAGTGTTATGCTTTACGTATAATTTAAGGGCCGTTGGAACAGATTCATGAGCCTTGACAGTAATTTTGTGTCGAGTTCCGCACTTCTAAAGGAAAAAGAATTTTAGGATCATTTTGTTTTCCGTGTCTGTCAAGATCCATTTTCTCTGGAACGCGTAGAAATTTATATCAAATACTCGGGTTTACTGTCTCTTTCAACTGTGATAAAATTCAAAGTCAACGCGATCTTATGGAAAAGCCGTTTATGTCGCATATTTTTCGATTTTTAATTTTTAACTTACCAGAGTACTTTCCGTTGACCTAAAATCACGAAATATGGCAAGAAGCAATTTCTTAAAATCTGAAAACCGTAACATTTATGTAGTTGAATATTAAAAAAATGACAATTACAAAGCTATTATTTGAGATTGGTGCAATAACCGTGATTAACCGGCAAAGTTCAGTTTGTCAATTAGCGGAAAAAGTCTTCGTTAGACGAAATATTGATCTTAGATACTTTACCTACAAGTTTGCACGGCACCCTCGCTGCGCGAGTAAAACTCGTACTCGCCCGGCTTCTTTCCCGTTTCAATTACTCCAACACATTGTTCCCTGCGCTCCTGTCCTGCTGTTATCAGGTCAAGGCTAGGTATCTGCGTCAGCGCTGCCAATTTAGACTGCCCCTTCATTTTTATTCGCATCATACCTCCATTGTTTGTAACCTCATAAATTGGTCCCAAATTGTTCTTGTCGGTCCTTAATTTTGTTATGGGTCATCGAGGCTTCGAAGACGTTAAGGAAAGGATGAGTGTTTCGATGACCAGTGACATTATTGACGCAAGGGGACTTTTTTGCAACAAAATCCCAAGCTAAATTCAAGATTTGTCGACAGCAAAATTTTTAGTCCTCATAAAGATTTTATAGATATAGAAGATTTTATGTTATTAGATGTTGCTCATGGAGGAGTTATTATTAGGTCCGAGCCCCACGTACCCCCTTCCGTCATCCCCATAGCGGAAGAAAGTGCACGGAATTTTTCACTACAAAAAAAAAGGGGGAGCAGAAGATCGCGCTTAGGAGGCCGTATCGCAGTTTTGTGCCCATACTCCTACACCAAACTGCGATGCGATGCGAATCAGATCGTAAGTTCTTGTGGTACATTCGTGCGAGCTCGCAGTTGTGATGCGATGCAAATTCGTAGTTTTGTGGCCCTATGTCCAGAGAACTAATGATGCAAAGTATTAAAATAATATAACCTACATTCAGGTTAAGAAAACACAGATCCTTTCAAAATGGCGGTTCGAGTTCTTCTGACTAATTTCAAAAGAATTTTCCTCAGTGGTTATATTATTATTATGCACAAAACTGATGTCGTTACGGTTTACAAACGGGTGTCGTCATCACATCCTTTTGCTAAATAGTAAGTCGGTCGACAGACTTCATTATCCCGCCAATTGAGCATGATACAATTGCAAAAAGTTCTTCGTAATTGTTTTTAAAAGGACAATGATTGGATACAATTAACAAGTACATCTTCATCATTATCAGGACAAACATTTGCGACACTAATTTAACAGCTTAATTTTCAAAATTTCTCCAAATTTTTTTTTTCTGAATCCTACGTGAAAGTTTGTAAGCATGCACGGAGAAAAAAGACCATCCGAAATACCGTTTTCCTTCTGAGTCAAAAGGGAAGGAATTGTGATAAAGAAGGTAAAATAAGGAAGGAATCGGTCTCGGAAGGTAAGACTCAGAAGGAAAGTCAGTTTTTTTTCTCAGTGTGGATGTGTGGAATCTATTTAGCTGGTGGTAGGGCATCTTCTAGTACTCGCCTGATCCGGCAGTCTTGCTTAAGAGCCAGTTCCCAATCTAGGTGTAGCATGAGGTTGAAGTATTTCCTGTGTGTAAACAGTATTGTCATTGTATCTCCGGTAGCGAGAATTTTTAAGTTGCAATTTCTATCTTTGATTAACTTCTACAGATTGTAGTGTCACGTTACTTGAAAACACGTTTCCGCTATCGCTAACTGAACTAATTGTTGTTCGGAGGAAAGAGAATTTTTATATATCTCTAAACTAGCTGCGCCTTGCGGATTCACCCGCGTGGACTGCACTTTATCGCGATAAAACGTATCCTACGCCCTTCTCCAGGGTTCGCACTGTCTCCACACCAAATTTCATCACGATAGATAGGTAAGCCGACAAACAATCAAATAAACAGAGCTATACCTTCGCATTTATAATATTACCAGCTGTTCCCCGCGGTTTGACCCGCGTGGGCTACAGCTTTATGCATGCAAAGTCTCAGCCCGATCGGTTTAAAATTTACAAAGTTTCGTACAAACTTTCATCCCCTATTTTATCCCCTTGGGGGTAGAATTAATCGAAATCCTTAGCGGATGCCTACGTCAGAACATCTACCTGCATGTCAAACTTCAATCCGATCCGTCCAGTGGTTTGGGCTGTGCGTTGATAGATCACTATGTCAGTCAGTCACCTTTGAGTTATATATATTTAGATTAGTATGTAATGAACATGATATTTCGGGTGCTGTTGTGATTGCAATTGGGTCATAGTTGCTTGATTACACGTGGAAAGTTGTCATGAAACTAGATGTGCCCCGTGCCTTCACCCGCCTGGAAACGACTACAGTATTTTTATTACAGTAAAATATAACCGTAGCTCCCTGGTAGTGAAATAATGTTCAAAATTGAATCGGTAAACTCAGAGATTGGCCAAACATACATATATAACCAATTATACCTGTTCATTATATGTATGTACTAGCTGGCCCGGCGAACTTCGTATCGCCAATAAAAGTCACCTTTTAAACCTTCCCTGAACTTCCACAAATATTTCAAGATCAAAATTATCCAAATTGGTCCAGCCGTTCTCGAGTTTTAGCGAGACTAACGAACAGCAATTGATTTTTATATATAAGATTTACCAACACTTACCAACACTTGTAATTAAAATGATGTTGCAAAGAGGAAGTGTTTATTTCTGTGTCAGATTTCATATTGATATTGAACCGATTGCTGTGCATTTTCGCAACCTTATAAAAGCTTTTGAAATATCATGCTACGCTTTTTAAATTGTTTGAAGACCCTTTTAATTATAACCATCATCAAATATACTGTTTTTGCTTTTATTTAGACAAGCTCATGGTATTAGAAGCGTTATAATTGAAATTTCAGAGCATAATGACATTTAACGTCTAATATCTTAAGGTGACCAGGGCCCGTAGCCAAGATGCATTCTGCAATCGTTGACGCTAGTAGAAAACAAGAAAAAAGTATTGGTTTGACATATTTCAACGCTAAGTCACGTGGTCAGAAATATGTCAAACCAACACATTTTTCTTGTTTTCCATTAGCGTCAACGATTGTAGAATGCATCTTGGCTACGGGCCCTGTGCAGTGCGTTGCCGTGCAGATTGTAAAGAACATTGGCCACTTTTCATACTGCCCTGGACCTGAACGCAATATATTTTGTATGAAAATTTTTTCGTTTCTGTCAATGTCACTTAGTTTTTGTTCATATTTGGTAAATGATGTTGATTTTATAATGACTTAATTTAAGTAGGGCCGACTTCCAAAGCGTGAAACGGAATGAAAAAAAAAATGCGGAGTGCGTTCAAAACATCCAAGCATTGTGTAAGTTAAAAATGTCCTAAGAAACGCCGAAGTTAAAAAATCAATATCTTTTTTTTCTACACTTTCTTTAAAATATCGTTTGTATAATCTTAATAGACAAAAAATTACAATTTTTATCGTACATAGATCGTTTTCATACGACCTCGGGTCCTTTTTGACAGTTTTGAGTAAACTTCCGATCGTCAAAATCTTTGTCTATATACCCGTGTGAAACCGGGACGGGTCGCTAGTTACAAAATAAAGAAGGTTAAACCAATTGAACGGCAACTCTACCTTCATTGAATGAATGAAGTTCATTCACGCGAGCTGATTTGCATCTTATTGCTTTTGCTACAGAGAATAAAATCGTGTGTTCGTTATTGAATTCATTGTTTCGAAATGTTTGCAAATGTTTATCGGATTGATTTAACGATCTGATAGTGTATTTAGCTATCTTCTTGCCAGTTCTTGCTCTACATTGTGTTGTGGAGTTATATTTCGCTTCTTGATCCCGTTTGTTAGTAAGATTCACTGATATTTTTTATTAGCCTGCTTTATTCACTGGTATAGTTATTTCAGTTACTTGAAATTATGGCAATTTAATTACGACGCTTTCAGTTTAAAAAAAGTCAAAACTTCCCTGAAGTTCAATATAATAAACTGAGAGCAGGAATACCTTTAGCCAGTTAGTCAACTTTGGTAAATAAGCACCTATTAAACAGAAATTTGGACTTTCCTTCTGAGTCTTACATTCCAAGACGATTCCTTCCTTTTTTTACCTTAGATTTCCTTCTCAATCACAAATCCTTCCCGTTTGACTCAGCAGAAAAACGGTATTTCGGAAGGTCTTTTTTCTCCGTGTAGTGTGTCCCGACAGCTTCACTTTAGAACCAGTTTCCTATCCAGGAGTAGCGACACCACATCGTCAATTAACATCAGGTGACTTGTAGACAAACGCTACCATGAAATACGCAAGAAAATATATAGGCTATATAGCTTTCATAAGCAAACCTCTGGATTGTAAGGATAAAGATTGTTGATTTCAAAAAACTCAATATTCATGTTTTTTTCTGCCGTATCTGGCTCGATCGTAGTTGTATCAAAGTAAAAACCATGCAGGTACAGGTAATAAATACATGCAGGTACCATACCACAATGAACTGTTACTATTTGCTATGTGCTTTTCCGATAAGATGCACATTGAAATCCACGTTCTGATACTAATTTACCATGGGTACCGCACCTATCTCACATTAACGAGCTCGTGAGAGCCGAAGCCGGCGACAATGACATCCCAGTTGTTGGATACTGTCGACAATATTACGGTAAAGAAGCGTATACTCGGTAACAAAAGTTAACCCAGTCGCAGTAGATGTAGTAGGTATAGTTTTATATCTATCTAGCCTAACCACTACACGCATTGATGCCTTTGAAATGTGGTGCTGGAGGAAAATGCTTCGCATACCCTGGACTGCGCATCGCACAAATGTTTCTGTCCTACGTGAAGTGGGGTACCCGTGAGACTTTCAAACATCTGCCTCCGTAGGATCTTCGGCTTCTTCGGTCACATCGCCAGAAAGGAAAGCGACAACCTTGAAAAGCTTCTAGTAACAGGAAAAATACAAGGGAAGCGACCAAGAGGCGGGAGTCCTTTGCGTTGGAGTGATCAGATCCGCAACTCCACCAATAAGAACGTCCACGAGGTCATACACATTGCCGAAGACCGAAGCAAATGGAAAGAGATCGTCCTAAAAGTAATTGGTGGAGGTCACGACCCTCAGCAATGAGGAAAACGACACAAGGAGGAGGAGCCTAACCACTACAAAATGCCATTACCACTAAGCTATTAGTGGTAAGGGCATTTTGAAGTGCTCTGAAGAATCTGTCGCCAAGCAACTATCGGTGTGCTTTGGCAGTTTCGCTTGAAATCCGGCTCTCAGTCCACGAAAAGTTCTCAAACTTCTCCACGACAAAAATATCAAAAATTAATTTCTATTCTGTTCCATGAGTTCTCCTAAGTGCTCAACTGTTTTCAAAAAATTAAATACACCTTCCACGCTTTTATCTTGTTATTCTATCTGATTTAATAAATAATTAAAATCCCGTGTCACATTGTTTGTTATCGAACTCCTCCAAAACGGCTTGATCGATTTTTGTGTATATTTGAAAGGTCTGAGAATACGTCGTAGGCAACTTTTTATACCCCCAGGTGGGTGGCAGGGCGCAGCTAGTATAAATCATTAGATCATTTTAAAAACCATTCAAGCCTATAGGAATCCATATATAGAGTCATTACTACTCGCTATATATCTTAGTTCGACATAGACCTAAAGCGCATCACTTATGCACCCGACTTTACGTGTGAAGTGGGCGACAGCGGCGGCGGTAGCGGCGTGCATTCCTCGCATGTTATTACCAGCTACCGTTATCTGTCGGTGTTTTCTTCCATTTGATACTTCACAACAACATTGTAATATGCGCTAACGAACACCACTGTTCGCAGGTATATAATCAGTCGTTTACAGTTAGATCTATGCTGTGGAAATTTAGTTGTATAAAGAGTCGAATTATATTCATCGTCAACATTGTACTACCACGCATAACTTCTTTTTTTAGTTTAAATAGTTTGTTCAGTAGTTTACGTTTTGAAAACTATAAAATTTTACGTAAACGTGAAAGTATACTACCGCTAACTTGTCAACGTGATAACTCGTACCGAATGCAAAACGTAGCTCGAAGGCTTTGTTCGAATTCGAATAAAACGATTTGAAATGAATCGTGTCACCGTTAGTTCGTCCAAGTTTACGTATCTTATCAAAACTTTTAATAGTGGTACTGATATACTAATTAGATTTCATTTTATATGGACTTGAAATTTAGTCTTGGATTTCTCTTGGGCCTTCATGGAGCCTTGTAGTGGCTAATTGGGTATAGCGATTGTATCTTTGTTTCTAGTACAAAAAAATTTATTCATTTGCATTCACAAACTTCTGACTAAATGTTGATGACAATAATAATTATACAGTCAAACATGCAATATAATAATACCTTCCAAAATAGCCTACGACGCTGTATAGGTAGGTATAGGTACTTCTAAAAATATTATTCTCGAGAATATTTGTCGACCCACTGACGCAACCGCACTGTTTTAAAACGCAATGCCGACGAATAGTTGGAAATATAATTTTAATCGTTAATTGGTGTATCAGAGCGTAAGTTTGATCAGGTGTGGTCTAGCATTGTCTGGTTCGGAGGGAGGCGCGTGCGCATGTTGACAAGCGTTTCGTGAATCCACACTTGTGTACATACAGACTTTGTTGTCTCTATGGCGATTTGAAGAAGCATACATATAGATAGTCGACGTTGTCTGCTAAGTTCGACTGCTATCGTCTATAGCAAGTTAAATACACGTGTCTATATACGTGTTCTTGAATGGAGACCCCGATATCTTATTATGCTCTTTGGTGGAGACTGATGCGATTTGGCATCCGTAGTGTAGGACGCCCAGCGACTAGGTGGGGCGACGACTTGCGCCGAGTGGCTGACAGTGGTTGGATGATATCAATATTGAATGACCGATAAACAGCAAATGTTTACCAAAAACAGGATGTTTCTGTGTTTGAGAATGAGAAGTGAATATTTTATCAGTTGTTTAGATTTTGAGAGTACAAGTTATTTACAGTAAGAACCGACGCCCCCTCTCGTTAGCGGTTTCTGCGATCGTCCAGAAAATAATTCGTGGAGGTCACGGCCCTCAGCAATGACGAAAACGAAACAAGGAGGAGGAGGACACTTACGCTATCAGATCATAGATGGGACCAGGACAAGAAGAAGATAATCGAAGAAATTTTATAGCGATGATGGCTCAGTGGTAATGAGGTCGGCTTGCGATCCGTAGGACGTGGGTTCGAATTCTACAATGAGCTTGAGCTTTCGGTGAAGGAAAACATCGTGATGAAACCATAGCTTGGTGGTAGGCTAGTTACCACCCTCTTGTTAAGAATCTGTCGCCAAGCACCTATCGGTGTGTTCCAGCAGCCTCACTTGAGAGCCAGTTCTCAGTCCAAGTGTAGCGTGGCGCCATCTTCGACCACATCGTCACTTAACATCAGGTGACTTGTGGTCAAACGCTACCCTGTAATTAATAAAAAAAAAAATCCAAGAGAAGACCATTCTGAGTTGACCTTAAAAACTGAGATACCTACGTGTCATTGCACTGCTGCATTCGAGTGCAGAAGGAAACGCTAATGTTCGTTCAGTACATAAATATATTTCCACATAATAAAACAAGCAGTGCGTGCCAATGAAAACATTAACTCGGCCAGTGAAAACAAACCTTGCGTTTGTAAATATTTATTAAGGCAGCAGGAATCCAATTTGACATGTAATCTTCCTAATGATTTACTACAGTACTTTGTGATCAAAACGTTAGACTTGAACTGTGGAAGTTAATTGATTAAATTTTGAGCCACACTCACACGCGCGCGCGCATTCACAGTAGGTACGTGTCTGCTTTGGTTGTGATCCCGCAACTCGTTAATATTCATGTTCCCATATCCCAATGTGTACAACCAAACAAGAGAAATCTTATTAGTGAAGCTAAATAAAAAATATCGGACTATTAGATGACAAAAAAAAAAGCTTGGGATTTTAGTGAACTTGCTCCAATTCAATGAATTAGTAATAAGAATAATATTGTCAATGTGATCGCGCCAAAAAAATTACCTGCCGGGCGTTTCTTGCCTGTTCTTTTGCCGGCGTAAGGAGGTTGGAACAGGCGTAGCTAGTTTTATGTTTGACGTTTTAATGTATCTTATTGAATAAAGTACAATTGAATTTGAATTTGTGTGTGCAGATGTATGTGTATGTGTACACACATAGTGCCTAAGTAGCCTATGTGTTAATCCAGGGTATAAGCTATCTACATTCCAAATTTAATTCAAATCCGTTCAGTAGTTCTTGCGTGAAAGAGTAACAAACATCAATCCATCCTTACTCACAAACTTTCACATATATAATATTAGTAGGATATTATGAGTCAAGGATGTATACGAATGTTACTTTTAATGAAGAAAGTGGCTACCAGCTTTGAAATGAAGAAAGTTATTTTCGTGACAACTATAATTAAATCTAAACTGAGCCGGTCCCAATTTAAGTTTCAAATATTCATACTAGGGATGTGAAATAATAATCGATTTTTATATTAATCGATTATTTTTTTATTTTAATCGATTTTTAACAATCGATTATCTAAATATGAAAAATCGATTATTGATAAATCGATTTTTTTACCTACTCTCTTTTTCAAGTTAATAAAAGATAAGAATAATGTTTGTATTATTGGAGATTAAACCAATGTGTAGCCAAACTACACATTTCAATTGAATTTTGCAGTTATAAGTTTCTCTAAGTAATTTTATTCAATGTACAAAAAAATGCAACTTTTCGTATAGTTAGAAAAAAATATTATACAAAAAATCGATTATTTTCCCTACAAGTCACATCCCTAATTCATACGCCGCCACTGTGAAAGAGAACACCAATTACATGGTTATTTATTATTTATAACAGATCCAATTTGGAAGTTCTAATAGCGTCGATAATAATGACGCCCTGTCAACAGTGAAGGACATTCTTTATTCCGGAGGTTATATAATAAAGAAAGAAAGAATATAAGTATGTTTATTTGCAACAACAACACTCTTGGTACAAATTATAGAAAAAAAGAAACGATATAAATAATAATATATTATAAAAATATTAATAAATAATTATGTATATTCATATTTATATATAATATATTTATGACATAATAATATCGTATCTAACAGTATTTATAATATTATTTAATATGTGTAAAAGGTTTATTTATTACATCAAAGGTATGTATTTGTGTAAGTATATGATTATGTATCTTATTTATGTATGTGTGTTATGTGTATGTATCTTATGTAATTGTAATTATTCATTTTCTTAAATTCTGTTATTATATATTACTGTATATGTATATTTATATGTACATGAATTTACACCACTAACCGCATTTTATTTCTTACTATTTCTGTCCATCCAAATGTTGTCTGGTAGAAATCGCTCTAAGCGATAAGACCGCCCATTGTAACACTAGCTCTAAGATCTCTCCTTTTATGTTGTTGTATTTTTCTCTTGTTGTGGTGAAACAATAAAGCGTTATCTATCTATCTATCTATCTTATATACAACATATAGGTGTACATAATATAGGTGTTATTCCGTTATAATATATACCAATATAAAACTAATTGCGCCCCGCGGTTTCATCCGCGTCTTCCCGTTATCCCGCAGGAACCTTTTTCCGGGAACAAAAGTAGCCTATGTGTTAATACAGGCGTGAAAGCGAAACATAGAGTTACTTGCACATTTATAATATTTGTAGGGAATATTAGTAGGGATTGTCGATTTGTGGTGTACCAATAAAGAGTTAATCTATATATCTAGCCCTAGAGGAATAAATGATGTGTAACGATCAATCTGATACGGACGCCGCGTAGGCGTCTCGTAGCGCGGCGTGACGTCAGCGCCGTAGCCGTCGCGGCGGGGAAATTGCGTAGCTAGAGCCCGGACAGTGGTATTGTTTGACATACAGTCACCGATAAAAGTGCTGATAGTACCCTTTTAAGTTGTAGTCAAACACTACTCTTTAAGACTCTTAAGATCAGCCATTAGGGGCTGAGCATAGAATGAGAATTACTTCATCATCATCATCATCATCAGCCAGAAGAAGTCCACTGCTGAACATAGGCCTCCCCCTTTGAACGCCACCACAAACGGCTACTAGCCATTTGCAACCATCGGCTCCCCGCGACTCTTACAATGTCGTCGGTCCACCTAGTGGGTGGTCTACCTACAGAACGTCTGAACGTCTACCTACGAACCGATAACCGGTGGGGAAGAAAGGTTCTCGAGTGGCGACCACGAACCGGAAGACGAGAATTACTTATTAGCAACAAATTATACAAAAATATTTAAACAAAACAAAATGCATTAGTAACTACTACAAAAGATGGTTCTATTGTATGCAAACCGGCCTCAATTCAGCATTGTGCTGGTCTTCCGTTGAAGCCGTTTTCGATGACGTCACTGGCATGAAGGTAATTAGACTGATATTGATCAGCAGACGCGGGGTCCTAGACAAAACCGTACTGCTTGAAACCTTCAAGAATTAATCCGCGATGTTCCCATGAGATCCGGTTTCCAAAAGACCTGACGAGATGGATGCTATTAACCAGTTTTTCATCTGACAGCGGACACGCACGGCCCACGTTTTTTCTCCGACAATCAAGTCTATTTGTGTTTAATTACACGCTTCGTACGCTTATTGTCTCGTACAAAATTGTATGGGAACCTGCCATAGAATAAGTGAACAGTGAAAGAACACTTGTGCACTCATCCGAGTTCCAATCAAATCCGAGTTTTTATGGATGTAATAAAAACGAGCCGAAAATTCGCTTATGATTTTTTGTACAGTGCTGCGATAGTTCTCGAATAGAATTAATGGGAAAGACGGCTATATCTATTTGTAATTTTTAAAAGTTCTTGAATAGAAAAAAGCGATTTCGTTTTGTTAGTAAACGGTGCGAATCTGCGATTACAAACAACCATTAATATACATCTTTGCTAATAGATACGAGTACTACATGAAAGCAACTCTCTCTGTCCTTACCTTTTCTCGCCTAAACCGCTGAATAGATCTTGTTGACATTTGTTATGGACATAGAATCAATCCTGGGAAAGAACTATATATTTATCTCGATAAACTATTTTACACGTGTGTAACTGTATAACCGCAGAGCACAACTATTTAGTTACTAAAACTGTTTTTGATTTTGTAGTATACATTTTTCACGGAAACGGATATGAATCCAATTCAGGCGAGTGCACGTGCGCCCTTGAGTGGCGGTGTAGTTGGTTGCTTGTAGCCCATAAGCCCATTGTATACTCAGTTGTTCATGACCCGTCGGCGGCGGTGGACCGGGCCGCGAAACTTGGGCCGGAAACGGTCGCAATTAACGAAAGTGTATCGTCACGATTAAAACTGCACCGGTGAAAGTTTTAGATCAGAACATTTTGTTAGCAGTGAAATTTTCGTAGATAACAACCGATCGGGGCCAACTCAGGTCGGTATAATAAGGTTTTAATATGTTTTTTTATTAAATTAATCTGTCGCCAAGCTCCGCTATCAGTGTGTTGTGGTGTGTTCCGGCAGCCTCACTTGAGAGCCTGTTCCCAGTCCAGGCGTAGCGTGAGGAAATCTTCGATCACTAGCTACTCACGTAGAGTTGCTGTCAAACTCTAGTCTGAAAGAAGTAAAAAAATGTTTAGAGGATAGTAGAGCAAAATAATAGATAGTAAAATAGAAAAAATATAAGCTTTAAAAATAACCGACTTTTCTTTCCCCTCGATTTCTCTGGGATACCATCATCAAATCCTGGTTTCCATATCATGGTACCACCCTTGGGATATCTCCTTTCCAACAAAAAAAGAATCATCAAAATCGGTTTATAAACGACGAAGTTATCCGCGAAGAAACATATAAAAGCATATATACGGTCGTATTGAGAAACCTCCTCGTTTTTTGAAGTGGTTTAAAAGGGTATAATTTTTCTAGAATCGAAAGTGCCATACCATGTGCGCTGTGCTGTTATTAAAACTGAATTAAGCAACAAGCACCTCTGAAAATTACAATATGATTGTTGTTTGTTGAAAGAACTATTTCTCTACAATTTGCTTACGCGTAGGTTAACATTAAAGTAAAACTTAAGTCAAGTTTCTAAGAACATTGTGGTTTCAAGGAATGAAATAAGGTCGGATGCTAGTTGTAATATATGAATCCTCTTACTAATATTATAAACGTGAAAGTTTGTGAGTATGGATGGATGGATGGATGTTTGTTACTCTTTGGAAATTTGGAATGGAGATAGCTTATACCCCGGATTAACACATAAGCTACTCTTTATCCCGGAAAATGGTTCCTGCGGAATAACGGGAAGGCGCGGATGAAACCGCAGGGCGCAGCTGGTCCTTTATAAAAATATAAACGAGGTGTTTTGTTCTAGTGTATTCATGTCGTGACAAATATACTTATTCTTAATTAATACTTCAAAGGGCTTTGTTTGTATAAATATAAAATTAGTTTTTTCCTTATGTCCCCATTGGTATAATAAGTTTGATCTCGTGGTGGGGCGCAAGGGAATATTTTTTGTTGTTTATTCCCTATCTCCCCATTGCCATAATGATTATAATTTTTTAATGATCCCGGAGTGGGGCGAAAAGGAATACGTATTGTTGTTTTTGATTTATTCCTTTTCTGCTCACTGCAAAATAATGTACTCGATACTGGGGAGAAAGACATGTCAATGGTTCAATAAATTTTTTCTGTTTTTTTTTTTTGTGGTACAGTAGCCATTGGTCATAAGTCCCCTGATAAGTGCCGATATTGCCGAAGGTGGCGCCACGCTACACCTGGATTGGGAACTGACTATCAATTGCTATTATACTCGTAGTAAAATTATCAATTTTCAGCTTGATTTTGTAATTTCCTCTTTAATTTACCAACATCATAGAGAGCCTAATTCCCCTTGACATTATTACAAACAAACGTCCTAGAAAGTACTAATACGAGTAAATATACACAAGAGTTAACGAAAAACCCGGTACAATTAAAACGCGTTTAATACCAGTACTTTGAAATAGTTTATATAGGTTTAGCCTTTGTTGGTATTGCGATGAAAAGGAGTTTTCTTTTCTTTAAAGAAATTTACGATATTTGTATTTCTTTATTATCTTATCGAGGTCATAAAGACGTGGTACTTATACTACCCTTTTTTATAAACAACTAGCTGACTCGGCGAACTTCGTGTCGCCAATAAAAGTCATAGTCCAGTCAATATAGTAAGTTCACCTCGTAATTCGAGATACCCAGCTGTAAGTCTGTAAATACTTGTATACTGACACCCTAAAAATTGTCTCAAAACCTACATATGGTAGGGTGTGCGCAACTATTACATTTCAAGGTCAAAGGTCACAAAAATCGGTTTATTGCGCCTTTTTTGTAAATATCTCATTTCCTATGGGATTTTTGCTATTTGTATGTATCGACAATATTGTAGAATACAAAATTGTCTACAAATTTTGTTTTGTAAAATTTTTCATACCGTGACCCGTTTTCGACATAGAGGGCGGAGAGCGCGCGGTCACAAGATCACTTCAGGTCAACCGGTGCCTCCGGTCGAAAACGCGCCATATATAGTTGATGAAATATCGATAAATGGTTGCGACAGCTTAACATGAAAGCCATTTCCTAATTCAGGCGTAGTGTGGTGCCACCTTCTACCACATCTTCACTTACAATCAAAGAGATAAGATGTGATGAAGTCAGACGCACCACAATGCAAAAAATAGTTTTAATGTCAATCTTAGAAGAACTCTGACCTCACCACATCTGACCTTACTACCATAGTACAATAAGAACTATGTTACTACCGTCTACCACTGAGCCATCATCGCTTGTTTTTTTTGGAACGTCCTGATTAATTCCCCGAATATCTTAATATCAAGTAGTATCTCAACCTCGATATTTCTTGTTACTCATACGACGCACGCAACTAAACAAATACGAGAAGTACTATGAATAGAAACCTCAGATTTTATCTCCACTTATCTTTTATTTCGAACGAGTTATTTCTGTAGCTTCTATTTATAGGTTTGAGAGATGGACTGATTTATCTGTTGTGCCACATACGTCGTGCTGATGCCGTGTCGATTTGATGTGGAGGGTATGGTATGCATTTTCAATGAAAAATTATACTGTTGCTTCTTTTGTTACTGCCCAAAGCTTTGAGGCAGGCCCATTGTACAGTACAGGCGTTCATGTGTATTTGATATTACTGGTCGATAAAATAGCTTTGTTTTGTGTAATTGCTTGGTGATATGTTCATTTGCCGAGCGTTATCAGCTGCTGTATCAATTCCAATTATCTTTACTAAATCTTATTGAAATACTAGGAAGATCCCACGACACAATTGTTACTGTTTTCCAGGCAAACTTGAGCATTCCACTTCATCCCATTACTAGGGGTAGATTTTTGACAAGCCCTTTCGTAAAAAAAATAAAAGCCTCCAAATTACATCTTTCTAGAACTAGGAGCGGCTTAAGCTCTGCTTTGATATGTCAGTCAGTCAGTCAGGAAAGTCTCATTTATAATACTGCTTTCCTGATGCAATAGTTCGTTTATATAAATATCACTTGGAATTTTTTAATTAGAATCATCTCTGTAATGCGAATTTTCACAACTCACGTTGCGATTAGGCATGCCGATATTAACTATACTAATCTAACATCAAAGAAACTGTATAAGGCAGAGTAGGTGTGCTGGAATGGAAATTACAAACAAATAAGGATGAAAGTAATCATGAAAAAGATTACCCTAATAATAAAAAATAGTGTCTCTCTCAGTTATAAGCCTAAATTATGTAGATATGTATTCTAAGTGTGCACTTCAAAAAGAGAGGCCCGCGGGTCTTGTAGTAGTGTTGGAAATCTATGCCGATTTACTTTAATGTACAAGAATTCACGAAATGAAATACGACAAGTCATAAACATTATCGCATTAACTGTAACAACTTTAGTACCGATCGCGATAGCATTTATTACGTCAGTCATATCAGGTAAAAGAAAATTAAAGAGCTTGTAAAACATTACTAGTGACAGCGTTGTTTCCATTTGAAATACTGATCTCAATCAGCTAGTTTGATTGTCTTTATTGATAAACAATCCTTATGGTCTGGTAATGCGGTTGAACGAACCAAATGTTATGAACTTAATTAGACTGATCTAGTTTATTCTTGGATAATATCTGACTTCCTTGTTTTTGTGAACCTATATCTGTTGGCGATGTGATATTTTTAAAAGCTTCCAGAAAAATAGACGCGCGTCGCGCCCCACTTTATTTTTGGAACTAGATTATGTTTGTATTCCTGATCTGTGTTGCTGAATCAATGGGTCAGGCGTAGGAATCATTTACATACATTTCTTGATCTGTTTTCTGTGTAAACGTTGACTGGTTGAGTGCTTGTGTGGTAACACCTTCCTTTTGAGTCTCGTCTATAATTTCTAGAGCTCTTCTTGCCTGGGCATAGTTGGCCTATTTTCCTCTTCTTGGGTGTGAGTGTCTCTTACTTTTATGAGTCTAAAATTATTATTATCTTCAACTCTCGTTACTTTACCTAAAATAAACTTTTTATTGTTCCTGTCATAAATCTCATCATTTCTCTCTGTTTTATCTACAATTTAAGTGTTATCTTAATCAGCAGTGGAATTCCCCATTATGTTATTTTTACTACGCCTACAAATTTCAATAGGGTATTCAAACAATGCATCGTAATCTATAAGTATATCCATAGATATGTCTGTAGGAGTGACGCCTTCACCTTTCTTTCGGTATTTACCGGCGGCGACGTGGAAACAACACAACCACAACCAGTTTGGTTGTAAACATTCGCCAACGCGTTTTGGTTATTCTGTAGATCAACCTCCAATGACCTTCTATTGTACAATACTGTGAGCCACAAATCGTTGAGGTATTATTATTTTGCCAACTATTAAAACAGGCTTTCATCCGTCAGAGTTAATTAAACATGCACGCCAGATGTTGTCTCTACGTCTACGACTAGTGACGACATCGTCCAGACGTCGACTAGTCAGCAATTCGCACCATTCTGCATCTCTAAGTGACCTTTCCTGTCTTCAGGGGTAAATCGTGGGGGCGGGCACGCCGACGGCGCGTGCCGCTGTACTGATAACAACGCACCTGATAACACCTAATTAAACACCTACGGGCTGCACGCAACCTGTTCCGAACCTCTCTCCAAGCGGATCAGTTTTCGCGTAACTCTCGACGAGTACGCACGCGTTGCTAACGTAAAAGTCAAAATCCAAACCATCTGTCTTTATCTGTGCACATCGGACGCTCGGTCGGAACTTTCATTTGTGTGAGATAGTGACTAAACATATAGGTGCGTCGATGATTTAGCGATGCCCACGGACGTGTTAGAGAGATTCGTCGCCAAGTTGCTAAAGATTGTAAGTAGATTTATCTTTATTGGTTTGCATTCCTCAGATTATTTTCATGTTTATACCACCTTTACGATCTGTGTATCTCTTTGTCGATTTAAGCGTTCATAGCTCTGGGTAATCTCAAAAATATTTAGACAGGGATAAGCGCAGAAATGTTTTCAATGATCCCACAATCTGGCATAAATACCAGTGCTATGCGAGTGTAACGACCAAGAAATGTGAACTTTTCTTTTAACTTAAACATAAGACGTATTGCCTGATGATGAGAGCCATGGCTGTCCTTAGCAACCGCAGTGCCAATCCGAAATTTGCATTCTAAAGCCCTCCGCAATGCACAAGCGCTCATTACTCCTCTCTCAACTGGAATTTTCCTTTCAACTCCTATTTGTTAATAGTTAGTTAATTGCTCCGCATAGTTGTACGAATGTACCTAATAGCAGAGATTTCCTTTTGACCAATGCTTTTTCTTTCATTTATAATTTAAGGTACTTTACCGTATTTTATACAAGAGCCGGTCTTGAAACAGCCATGTCTTGAAGCAAATCTATTTGCAAATCGTTTCTATTCAGCGCTATCTGAAATCCTTTTTCCTTATGTACATTTTCCGCATTCAACATAGACACAATAACTGCCTAATTGCTTTCAGATTATCTTTCACAAACATTTGCGCATGCCATCGAGTGGTATAGATGAAAGTAAAATTGCTATTCCATTTATCTTATACGGAATTTATGGTGATTATGATAGATACGAATACAATAGGGAAAACACGTCTGGCTGCGTAACATACTCGAGTGTTTAATACACATGTACTATATCCTATGCTAGAGCGGTGGCGGCCCATATAAAAAACACTCACCTTACAAGGCGCCGGTACTGAGCTCCAATCCCATCTCGGCTATGACCTATGACTTGTTATATGTGGTTTTTCCATCGATCAAAACGTTGAAGGAAAATACCGCCATAAGGGAATCGGCATGTCCAAAAACCAAAAAAATTAAGGACATGCGTCATCTACCAACCCTCACTGGACCAGCGTGGAAAATCATGAGTTCATGATCCGTTCTCTTCGAAAGAAGCCAGTTTCTCAGCAGTGGAAACTTAATTGGCTGATGATGATGATGATTTACATACAGTTCAACTACTGTTGGAGCTTCAGTCTTCAACCTTACTGCATTAGAATACACGTCATTACCATGATGTGGGTATCGGATTTCTCAGGTTTTTGTAACGACAAAATCCTTTGCTGTACTTCATTGACTTAGTTTGCTGTACATTGTGGTATGACATTGTCAGCTGTGGTTGTTAATAACTGTAATGTGAAACTTCAACTCATTGTTTTCTGTAACTACGTTCAATAACAAAGATTTGTCTTTTCCTAATAAAATGTGTAGCACAATTGAAGGTATTTCTTAATTACGTCATAATACCTATTTCGATTCATCTAAATCTTATAGTAATATATAATTCTGCAATCAATGTTGGTAAGAAAGCTTGAGATTTCTTAGGTAGGTACTTCATGTACAACAAACACAAATGTCAGTCATTAAGTAATTAATTGATAATGTATAATCGATAAATTAAACGAACGCATGCAGTATAAATTATGCTATAATCAGTAGCACACGATTGATAGACAAATGACCGCTCATTCATGTGAGAGTTCACTGCATTATCGATATGACTAACATTTCATTCATAAAGCTATGTTTACGTGGGGTATTTGTCACTGACCTATATTTAAATATCCACGTTGATACCGTCATCAATGTTAATTCAACGGAATTTCTTGTTATCTTACGTTAGTTTTCATCGTATCGTTGTTAATAGCACTAGCATCAATTTGGCAGATTTCTTCGGATGAGATCAATTCCGTATTCCTAAGAACGTTCAACTCTGCTATAAATCGATTTCTGGTGTTAATTTATGATTGAGTTACTCAGTCTTTTTGTAAATCATACTAAAGTGTTATTGGATTTCAGTCTTGTAACTATTTTAACGATAAATATAATTTTACATACACTCGGTGGTTTATATCGGAAAAACTCGTCAGTACTAAAATAGATGTTCAAGAGTTCTATATGTTTTACGTCAATGTAGAGGTATGCTGTTTTTAAAACTGAAATAAATCAAAATACTCACATTTTAAGAGTCGTAGGCGGAATGTCTTAAATTCTTTGATGCTTCCTTCCTTCGTATATTTTGCGATTATTGTTGTTTTTTTAAGACATTTGTTATATTTATAGGTTTGTTTTTCATTTTCTTTAGTATAAATCAGCAAGACCATGGGTTTTAGCTATTTATATTTGTGAAAAGTCAAACTATTATATTTGTGTAGCCTAGTCTTAATTTTCTCGTCCTACTAGTTGTTATCCTTTCCCCAACTGCCTTGAAAAACCCGACCGCTGTTTTTGTAAGCCAAATTTTCCTGAAACATTTAAAACCTGAATACACCATGGATTGTCCCCGACGTTACCATAACAATACAGGAGAGGTGCAAACGATTGCCTGATGCGATAAAACTGTCCTGCTATGGCGGCTAATGTTGCTGTGACTGTGACATCACACCTACACGTTTGGATGTAGTATATATTTTCCTCTGTGGCAAAGACTTGAGCGGACGGCGATTATGACTTAGCTTTTGACTATATCGTATTAACTTTCGAGAGGGGAACTTATTATCTTTAGCACTGCTGATACTTGCTTTAGTTAAAAATAATTGTAACATGGTACGAAATTATGATGCTCTAAAGTTTACTCTAATGAACATCTGAAAACGATTCGGCGTTTCTTAGGGAGTTATCCTTGGTCCTTGTCTCTTCGTAGTATACAGGCATTGTTAGTCTTATTACCACTGCTTCAGTTTAGGTATCTGAATCTGATGGAGCCTTATTGGCAGTTCTATTTTAGTATAACCGAATATCTTGCTCTTGCACCACACTCTCGCCGGAAATTGTTTGTTTGGTGTGCATTATTGTTGTTATAATTTTTCATTGTGTGCGTGCCTCGATGACATTACACGACAACCGAGTGCTCCCAGTTTCACCGCAGATCTCATGCGGGACATTCCTGTACACGTATCGTTGTATTATTTTTTTATCTATTTGTGCATTCATTCGTTTGCGTTGTGTCTATTCATGGTTAAAATACAAATTTTAGACTCTAATGTTGTCATGCAGTATATTTGAACGATTGAATATTTACCAAGATAGTGTTAGTGTTTCGGTGCTAAAATGGTTGTTTGGTATATTGGAGACGCTGCAAAAGATCAGGTGAATTTAATGTCAAGTATTTGTTTCAATGTTATTTTCTACCTCGAGTTTACGGCTTATTTTTTCTATGCCGTTGTTAATTTCTTATTTGTTTAACAACTGGCCATGCCGGAGCAGAAAATGTAACTCTTATTTTAACACCCCTTTCATCAGCCAGTTTCCATTGAAATTTCTGTGCCATCTGTTTTAGTCCATCGACTATTGGCATACTACTTTTAGTTCTATTGCCATAATGTCCATCAATCTGGAATGGTGTATAGAAATACAATTTTTATAACACTTTCCTCAATGATATGAATATGTAAACACAAAATTGCTTCATATTTAAATAAACAGAAATGTTCATGAGGAAAACGTTAATCAAATGAATGGTAGGTTAGGTAATTGCAAAAATACTACATTTCGTACAATAGGTACAGTCCCGGCATACTATTTACCGCTACAAGATATGAATCGAGCGTGTTTGCTTTGTTCATATCATATTGCGGGTTACCGCAGTACAGTATTGACAACTTGTAAACAATCATTTTCCCTGTTATAAATATTCTCGTGATTTTACCCGAAATCGAATGAAACATAAGTAGTGAAAGGTTGCTAGTTGCTACTAGACTCTGGGATGTACAATAAGGAAGTAAATAATACTGTATTATACTCTACGTCATTGAATCCGAATAAAACATGTGGTGCATGACGAGACCTCATATTTTTCTGTTTTCATATGTTTTCTGCTCTATTGCCATTAACCACCAAAACGGATAGATCCATAAAAGCTACGCCTACTCTATTAGTTACATTATGTTGTAAACTAATAACTGACGAACAGGTCATTCGCTAATCAGTAAGCGTCACTAATACTATCCACAACAATGTCAATGCTATCCAGAATCCAGATACAAGACAAACTTCTCCGCGTGTGTGTGTGTGTGTGTGAATTTGATATAATTAGGTGATAGATACACACATTATCATTTATCAGCAGAACCAACTAGCGATACTTTTTTTATATAATGCTCGCACAATCACCTACCTAGGTTCTGACCCCTAACTAGGTTTCCCTGTATCTAGGGTATCAGAAACTACGAGGATCGGGGATCCACAACACCCAGACACAGAACAAATACTTGCGCTTTTTTTTTCAATGCACAAATATTTGTCCCGCGACCTCACGCTTCACAGTCGGCTATCCGCCCATTGCGCCACATTGGTGGTCAAATACTGCAACACAACTGTGATTTACACTATTAGGTTATTGTGGAACTGGTATGCCAAAAATCGTAAAGATCCCAAAACGTATAGCTGTACCTACTCTCACTTTCCCAATTCAGCGAAAGCGTCAAGCAGACGACCTCGGGGCCGTCTGTTTCTCCAGCCTAAAGATCCGGACGGACTTCCCGTACAAACAGCATGTCTATCAAAATTAGTAATGTTTCTGACATGAACAAACATGCACAGCATTATCTGCTTCTGTACATATGTACTTAGAATACATACCGTGAGTACAATCACCACAGTCATGTGGATTGTGGAGTTGTATAGACGCGCGTTAGCCTCCGTCGGAAGCGGTTGTTTGTGGTTAGGAAAAAGGATTCGTCATATTGTTTGTAAAGAGTGATATTGTGAATTCTAGTGGACAGTGATTTGATTTTGTTTCTGCATGTATTTATTTCAACTATTGTTAATGAGTGTTGTTGTTCGAACCTATGTCTTCTTCCGTGGAACATTACATTTTGTTCGCTTCGGAAAATGTGAGTAATTGTGGAAACATCATTTGTTCTCTCATATGTGTATAATTAAAGTTTTATTTTGAAATTTCAATACTCATTTGTGTAGTATCGGTTACTAAAGATGTCTATTCGTATAATATGAAGAGGTTTAAGAGTATTTTTGTGAGTTCTCATGTAAGAAGTAACCTTCGGAACTGATCCAATTTTGAAAATTCTTGCACGGTTATAAAGCTACACTATCCCTAAGTGTCATTCGGGCTTTTTCGTGATAAAAATCCTGTAAGAACTGCGAAGCGCAAGGACCAAAAATGAGCCGGAAAGCGTTCACTGTTGAACATAGGATTCCCCCTTTGAACGTCACAATGAAGAGCTATTAGCTTTTTGCATCCATCGGCTCCCCGCGACTCCAATGCCGTCGGTCCACCTAAATTGTGGGGAGCCTATCATCTATACAGAATATCTTCCGGTTCATTGTCGCCAATTGAGAACCTTTCTTCCCCATTGGTACTAGTTTTCTCTTACGGCCGTTCCCTGGAGATGGAATTTTACACAAGCTCCATAGAATTAATGTCAAGTTTCTATCTCTAGTACGGCAAACTGTGGATAGATAGGTTATTAATTTACAGCGTTAGTAAATATGAAATTGTTTCTACTACTATTAGAACTATGTAGTGTTAAGGATGTAATTATGTTGACATGTTTGAGTTATTATTTCTCTGTAACCTTTGACTGCTATCACAATTAATTAATAACCGTGCTCGCAAATTCATATTATGTTCATATTGCGGTTTTTAGAATTACGATCATTTAATTGCCTTTATTAGGTCAATGGCTAAAGCAACTGTAACCGCAGCTATTAATGTCAGTGTATTTGTTTGTCCGCAGAGCGAACAGTCGTCACCGTTCCGACGGTGGACGACGGGCAGCGGCGCTGGCAGCTCGTACAGGCACCACGACCATCGCAACATGTATAACAAGGTACGTTTTACTGATTCTGGCTACCTGGCTGGTTGGACAGGCAGGAATTTAGAGCTGACGAATAGGAACAGCTTCGGTGATGCGAGATTCCATAGAAAACGCGATGACTGTTTTAAAGCCATTTGTGAAGTTTATTCGTTCGTGTGAGCTAGTGGCCGAGTTTTCAATTGGTTTTACGACTGATATAGCAGGGACTGAAACTTTAACGTATCATCCGATCAGAATAGAAAATTAGGTGTTGTAAGTTGGAAGTAAATAATATTGAAAAATTAAATGTTTATCTTTGGACACCACCGATCCAGGCACATTATTTGCGTATGTATTGTACAGTAATATGTATATTATACATAGTTGCTGGGCAACGCGTTCCGTTCTCCTGCAGGAACTTTTTTATCTATTCCAAATTGTATACAAAACTGTAGAGCCGTTTCGGCGTGAAGAAGTAACAAACTGACATCGCTCACATACTTCCGACGCTAAAGTATTAGTGTGAAAAATCTGTCAAAAGCTAACCAAAATGCAATGTTTTCTTCCAGCAAGTGAGCGAAGGGTCGACGCCTGTGTCCTCCAACGCCAACGGGGGCAGTTCCAACGTGGCGCGCTGGTCTCTGGGCCTGGAACAGCTCCTGGCCGACCCTGCCGGCGCTGCCGCCTTCACGCACTTCCTCGCCAAGGAGTTCGCGTCAGAAAACCTACGGTACGACCCTTAAAGAATACACCTTTGGAAGCGGTTCTTGTGGTTTGGTGTCCCCCTGGTCATGGAACAAGTCCTGATCAAAGCGAATAGAGAACTGATATCGCAGGCCTTGCAGTGGAGGCTGTTTCAACGTTTTGCGCTGGTCCCCTTCAAAACCAGTGGTATATATATACCTAGGTTCCCAAACCAGGTGTAGCTGGCCCCACCTTCGACCACATCATCACGTAACTTCAGGCGCCTTGTGATCAATCACTACCTTGTAAGATGTAAAAAGATAAGCAAGTGACATTCTGAACATCTTTGGGCTTATAAAAGTCTCCTACACTGCGAGCTCTGTCCTCGGCCACATCGTGCCCAAAAATAAGTTTGCATATAGTAAAAATCACCTATGGGTGTCTAACAGAACAGTTTAAATGCTCGTTGAAGATTTCATTTTTGACTGCGAAACTTATGTTTTTCGAGTGTATGTATATTTCTTTTGGCACTCCCTAGAGCCACAACAGCTTGACGAATTTTTACATATGAGGTGTCTGTCATTAGATTCGTCTTTATTGTGGGAGTGACGTTAGGTACTTTATTTTGGCTCAGTCGAGTTTATTGTTCCTTTTGTACCTTGTTTGTATTAAACAGAATTAACTCTTACCCTCAGCTTCTGGTGGGCGTGTGAACAGTACAGCTCTATAGAGGACGGCGCCAAGCGCGCTGCTCTGGCCAGAGAGATCTGGCAGAAACACCTGGATGACAAGGCCTCGGAGCCTGTGAATGTGGACGCGACGGCGCGGCGGGCGGCCGCGCTCGTCCTCTACCACGACCCGCCGCCACCCGACCTGTTCCAACAGGTATGTAGGCTTCTGCAGCTAGAAGACTACAAATGTTCTTTCATAAGTGAAAAGTAAAAATGTATGTAGGATACAACATGTGATCACTTTAAAACGTCCAACTTAAAACTAGCAACGCCTATAGCATTCTCCAAAGAACAGGCAAGCAATGCCCGGCAGTGAAATTGTTTGGACGCGATGGCGTTTTCAATTTTATTTTTATTTATTACTAATTGATTAAATCGGAGCAAGTTCACTAGTTTTATTCACAGAGTCCCCAATAACCTCGCCGTTGGCTTATACAGATAAAAAACTCTTAATATTCGTTTATTCACAGAGTCCCCAATCAATGGGGACACTGGGAATTATATTTCTCAGCGTCCCCAATGATGGGGACGTTGGATATTTTTAAAACACTTTTATTAGCTTGACTTGTAACTAACTAACTAACTAACTAACTAACTAACAATGTAATCAAATCTTAGAAGTCAATTTTCACCTACTTCTAATTATGTTCTCCTTCGATTGGGTGTTAAAACATGTCTTTTTTTTGTTTCCAGGCGCAGAAACATATATTCAACGTGATGAAGTTCGACAGCTACCCGCGCTTTCTGCGCTCCCCCGAGCATTCCGAGTGCGCGCGCGCAGACCTCCGCGGGCTTCCGTCGCCGTACGCGCCGGTCGCGGAAACTAACGGGGAGAACTCGCCTAGCAAGGTAACTACTAAGGGACGGTTATAAACCGTAGTTTTTTCACTAAACATACTTAGAAATTTGAGTCAAAATATTTTTTGACCACCTTCTTCGAGATAAATCGAAGTTGCTGTACTGGACAAATGCGAGCAGCGGCTGTACTTTACCGTTCGTCCATTAATGCCTCTTTTGCTGGCCGTTGCAGTAATTACTATAATAACTACTCGCTGTGTTAACGCAAGGTAAAAGCTACCTCTATTCCAAATTTCACAAGTTCGTATAAAGAGAAATAAATCAAAAAAGCTTGGGATTGTAGTGGACTTGCTCCAATTCAATCAATTCGTAATAAGAATACAATTGCCGATGTGATCGCGCCGAAAAAATAACCTGCCGGGCGTTTTTTGCCTATTCTTTTGTCGGCTTAAGGAGGTTGGAACAGGCGTAGCTAGTTTTAAATATTTTGAAGTTTGAGTTTGAAGGCCAGAATCCCAGCAGTGGGGACGAATAGGCTGATGATGATGCTGATGCTTTAAAGTACGTTGATAACTTCCTTATTTGCAGCTAAAGAAATCGGCCAGCAACGCGTCAGAGCGGCGGCGCAGCGGCGGCTCGTCTCTACTGCCGTGGAAGCTGCGTAACGCGTCTCGGGACCGGCTCAACGCGCAGGACTCCGCCCCCGTCACTGATGTGAGTACCGGCCCTGAGCACACACACATACTACAAACCTATCGGTGTGTTCCGGCAGCCTCACTTGAGAGCCAGTTCCCAGTCCAGGTGTAGCGTGACTCCACCTTCGACCACATTGTCACTTAACATCAGATGGCTTGTGGTCAAAACTACGTAACGGATTTTAATGCAGTTTTCAGCAATAGTAAAAGAAAACATATACCTATGCATAAACACAGCATAGAGCTTTGATACATAGAGCAGTAGCGACCCGCCCCGGTTACAAAGGGCGAAGCGAGGACTTGGCGAGTCGTTTTCGTTGTAGTATTTTCACGTTTGCGTTTCTGAGGGACGAGGTTTTATTTTATTTTTTATTTATTTAGGTAATCCAACAGCGTTTCAATTTCAAATATTTGTTATGCAATAAGGCCAAAATAGGATTACACAAATTACAATAAAATCTAAATAAAGGGTAGGTATGTAATGAAAAAAAAAACTATGATTAATACAAAATTACAAGATGTTATGAGCGTTGTGAGTGTATGTGTGTGTGTGTGTGTGTGTGTGTGTATGAGTGTGTAAGTGGTGTATAAGTTGAAGGAAATATTTATAAAACTTTATATAGAGCGATGCATCTTTCGATGCAGGTTCAAAGGACTATGAAATGTACTTTTAAAACGTTTCGACACGCCTTCGCTTCGCTGTCTGTTGGGAAAATCCTTTTAGGTATTGTTTTCATAATGTCCACACAATCCGGCGCCACGTTGTGAAATCTGAAATTCAGAAACGGTTTACATTGGAACATAAACAAATTCTTGAATCAACTGAAATTGTTACATTAATTAGGAACCTTGTCGCAGACAATTTATTAGCTATATTCTTAACACTTTTATAGTAAGGTTTGTAATATTAATTGCGGCACAGTACCAAGTTGATATTTGTCTTCGCTTGTTTGGTTATTGGAGTAAAATCACGATAACTGCGTACAAATATTAGTAGGATGCCTGAACACAATGCTGACGACTCTGTTTGGATTGTGTGTTGTTTGAGATCACATCTTGTTGTGCCACTGTTTCGTTCAACCAGATCTTTGGGACTCGATAATTTGCCCTTTCTACCAGACTGCTTCAAAGAAAGACTAATATTTTGCGAGTGTTTGTATGTATGTATGTTGATTTCTTTGGCACGCTCTGTCGCCTAAAAGGTTAGGTTAAAAAAGGGAAAAACCCAAGATAGGGCCAGGTCAGGTGGCTTGTGGTCAAACGCTACCCTGTAAGTAATAAAAAAAATGTTTAAAAATGTCTTCAATATTCATAATTTTTCATAATTTTGTATTGGAATTTCCGGGTGGTACGAATTTCGCTTAGTACTACAAAAAAAATTCTAATAATTAAAATGACGCATTTCATGGTACAATTATTTAATTAAACCAACAAAAAAAAAACAAGAAGAAGAAGAAAAAAGAAGAAGCAACAAGAAAACAGAACAAACAAAAAAGAAGAAAAGAAAAAAAACGGAAAAAGACAACAAGAAAAGAAAAAAAGAAGAAGAAGAACAACAACAAAGAAAAGAACGAAGAACAAGAAGAAGCAACAAAGAAGAAGTGGCAACATTATCAAAAAAAATACTAAAAAAAGAGCTAAAAAAACTAATTCAACCTACGGCCTGCAAATAGACTACACAATAACTCCTTACAAATTTATTTTTACCCAAGTCTATTATAGCGTACAAATGTTACTGAAATAAACATCCAATATCTTGCACATACAAAGGGTTGAGCAGAAATAGTAAACCTTATAATAATAATTATGTTTGTTTAGCAAAACAAAGGTGTGCGATGTAGTTAAGAGGACGCCGTGACAATGAATCTGAAATCAGCTCCATACAAAAACGCAAGCGAGCTGACTAATGCAGTAAGGTCGTATGCGTCAAAAAAGGTTTTTTTCGTTTAAAATTAAAACTATCGTTAATTATAAAGAACTAAACCTTTAATTCTTTGAAGAATGTGTATATACCACACAAAAAAAAATCAAAACTTAAATCGGTTTTGTATGCCTGTAAAATGAAAATCTTTTTTTTAGAGGGCAGTTTTTTGATCATTGTTTCTCTGCTATGAAAGTAAACCAATCGTGTTATCCCTCTGACTATTTGATGTCAAAAACATGATCTTTGATGTACATAAATATTAGCTCTGTATGTTTTGCAATTCCTCGTCTTAACGGTACTGATGGGATATTGTTCACGGTGACTTGCGAATTTGTACTGAGGCAGTGTTTCCCGCGCGTCTGTTTACATTGAAAATGTTGGCAGTAGTGACTGTGCAAAGGGGAAAGTTTCCTTCGTATTCGCAGCTAGGTATATCGTAGATTGTTACTTGCTCTTGTGCGATACTGATTTTCGTTATTTACTAGCTACCCGTGGGTATAACATTTGTATATTTGACCCGAATTTATTTTTTTAAAACAAATCTTGACCAACAAAAACAATTAATTTAACAAAATGCAAAAACTGACAGGATGACATCATAAACTAATAAAAAAACATCAGGTGTTGCCTCGACGACGGTCGGTGGAGAAGTGGGGCGAAAGCTTTTTTTTGATGGGACTATTGCTGTTGGTCAAGTAACCTTGACAACTCCACCGGGCTGCGTGGGGCGAAAGCGCGTCCGCGCTGCCTTATATTTGCTCGGGCGCTCGGCTTGCGCCAACATTACAGTTAATTTGCTGCAGATAGTCTTGAGTTAAAAAAAAACCCATGGAATAAATTAATTTTAGTATATCACGAATTTTAAAATTTTCTAGGCAATTTTCTAATGTTATTCGGACTATTTAAGAAAGTTTAAAATTTATCTAATGATGCACTAACGTCTAACGAATGGCATTTCTTTTTGATTTGTATAAATTTATTGTATAACAAATTTTATTTGCGGCATAAATAAAATAATAGAAGTAGTACATATATTTGTATATATGTGTTTTAGCCTTTTTGCAATGCAAATCTCTTAGTAACATTGCATTTTAAAACATTTTTTTTACTTGGTCGTTTTTGACCACAAGTTGCTTGATGTTAAGTGACGATGTGGTCGAAGGTGGTGCCACGCTACACCTGGACTGGGAACTGGCTCTCAAGTGAGGCTGCCGGAACACACCGATTGGTGCTTGGCGACAGATTCTTAACTTAAGGGTTGTAGCTATAGGCGAGTACAAGAATAGTTTCTTACACTCGCCTGGCTAACACCACCAAGCTATGGTTTACGCTACACCTGGACTGGGAACTGGCTCTCAAGTGAGGCTGCCGGAACACACCGATAGGTGTTTGGCGACAGATTCTTAACTTGAGGGTTGTAGCTAGCTACCACCACCAAGCTATGGTTTCATAAGCCAACCTAATGTCCCGCAGGTAGTGAAGTCGAGCCAGGCCGCGCCGGGCCCGCTGCTGTGCCGCGTGGTGTTGCCGGACGGCGCCACCTCCGTGGTGGGCGTGGAGGCGGCGGTGTCGGTCTCGCGGCTGGTGGAGCGGCTGCTGCAGCGGCGGAACCTCGTCTGCAACACCTACGAGGTCATGCTGAAGGAGCCCGTGCAGGTGTGTATTATACAGCCTTCATCAGTAGCCGGAAGAACTCCACTGTTGCACATAGGCATACCACTTTGAACGGCTGTTAGCCATTTCAGAACAACTCACCTGACCTACGGAACTAGAAACTGGCTCTTAATTTAGCCCAGCCGGGCCGGAACATACCAGTGCTTGAATTTTTTATTTCTTACTAGTTGCGCTCCGCGGTTTCACTCGCGTCTTCCCGTTGTCCCGCAGGAACCTCGGGATAAAAAGGAGCCTATGTGTTAATCCAGGGTATAAGCTATCTCCATTCCTAATTTCATCAATATCGGTTTAGTAGTTACGGTGATACGTGGTTACAAACATTCACACACAAACTTTCGCATCTACGAGTATATTTTTGTAAGAAAGTCGTGTTAGTTACACTACTTATAACTCAAGAACGGCTGAACCGATTTGGCTGAAAATTGGTGGGGAGGTAGCTTAGGACCAGGAAACGGACATAGGATATTTTTTATCCCGGAAAAGGTTCCAACGGGAAGACGCGGGTGCAACCGCGGGGCGCAGCTAGCTTATAATATTTGTTGGAAGCTTATTGTCGACCGATGTGGCGCAATGGGCGGATAGCCGATTGCGAAGCGTGAGGTCGCGGGTTCGATTCCCGCTACAGGACAGATATTTGTGCAATGAAATAAAAAAGCGCAAGTATTTGTTCTGTGTCTGGGTGTTGTGGATCCCCGATCCTCATAGTTTCTGACACCCTAGATACAGGGAAACCTAGTTAGGGGTCAGAGCCTATGTATGTGATTGTGCGGGCATTATTATTAATGTTCTCTTCATGGTTCCCAGGGTGAGCCGTCGAGCATAGACATCAGCTCCCCGTCCACCGTGCTGGGCGGGCGCGAGGTGGTGGTGGAGCGGCGCGCCGTGGTGCGGCTGGAGCTGGGCGCGCGCTGCGTGGCCGTGCGGTGCCGCGCGCAGCGGAGGTTGAGGCATGTCTTGCGACCTGTGCTCCAGAAATATTGCCTCGCGCAACCGAGGCGCGTGCTCAAGGACGGCGTTGTGGTGCATCCTGACACTGTCATGCAGGTGAGATTGTGCTGCTGTGCTCTGTGGATGGTTATTTTGGATTGTGACTTGTTAGGAAATGTGCCCCCCCCCCCATTTCCACTAATTGACCTAGCCCCAAATTAAGCTCGAAACTTGTGTTATGGGTATTTATAACGATATACATACTGATATAGAGAAATAAATACTTATATAGATGGAAATATCCAAGATTCAGGAACAAATATTCGTGCTCAACATATACTTGCCCTTACCGAGATTCGAACCCGGGGTCGCTAACTTCGTAGGCAGGGTCACTACCAACTCGGCTACCGCGTCGTCGATGTGAATTGTTATGAGGTTGTGACCAGGGGTTTAATTTCACAGTGTGGGGGAGTTTTTCTTACTACATTTTAGGTACAGCTTAAGATTAATAAATAAGTTAAGTTCCTATTCTGCCTTCATTTGTTTTACTACTAAAATCAGGTGAATTGTGGCCCTGTAAGTAAAAGAAAAACTACCTACCAGTGCTGGACCAGTGTGCTAGATTATTCTCTCTCTCTCTCTTTCTTTCTCTGAGAAAAGACTCGTGTCCCAGCAGTGGGAAAGGCTGATGATGATGATGAAACTAATCTCCTCCCGCTCTTCCTCAGGAGCTAGACGGTTGCCGGCTGCAAGTGGTCGAGGTATCCGAGTGCGGCGAGTTCCGGCCGGAGTCGCGGGACTCGGACGCGGACTCCATGAGCGACGTGGCGCTTCGCCCCGACGAGAGAGACCTACACTCGCAGGTGAGATTCACAGCTACTAGACTTAGGTTGGTATACTAGAATGACGCTCAAGCGATGATCAGTACTTGAGCGCAGATTTGACGCTGTCAGTTCATACAAATAGGTACGTCATTTAATGGCGACTCAATCAGCCCCGCACGAGTCCTTAAGACTTGTAAAACTAGTTGATCAATAACATTATGATGTCCGAACAGGTCGAAACCTGTGCTTAGGTGAAGTACGCCCGAAATTAATTTGATCCTGATCCGTTAATATTCCCGGTTTTGGATCGAAATGTCGTGTCATAATATGTCATTTTAGTAGTGATATGTCAAGCCCTAGTCCTAAAATGACATATTATGACATGACATATCGATCCAAAACCGCGGATAACGGATCAGGATCGATTATTAATTTCGGGCGGTAAGCGAAGCCGATTTTGATAAAAGGTGAAATAAAATAGATAAGTTTTATGAAATTGAATAGACCAAAGAACAGGAAAGATATGTCCGGCAAGTCGTTTTTTTCGCTCGATTACATTTTTTTTTACATGTAATGTGCTTGCTCATCAACATTACCGCACTAACAGCAATGCTTCCTTCAGGGTAACAGCACGAGCAGCAGCCGCAGCAACAGCGGCACCAACAGCATGTGCAGCGTCGGCAGCGCGGGCAGGGTGCGCGCCGCCCTGCGCCCCGGGCCCCCGCTGCATCATCACCCACCCGGTCAGTACCACAAGTCTACTCATCGGCCTTTACGTTCCCACTACTGGGACTCTGGCTTTCTCTCAGAGAAAGTATGGGCCGTTATCTACGCTGGCCCAGCGGGAGTTGGCAGATGTCGCATGCCCTTGAATGTTGGGATTGGGGACTGGCTCTCAAGTCAGGCTGCCGGAACACACCGATCTACAGATTCTTAACTTATGGGCGATCACTCGAAAATACCCTACCATCATACTATGGTTTCATCACGATGTTTTCTTTCACCGAAAGCTCAAGCTCGTTGTAGGATTCAATCCCACGACTTAGGGATCACAAGCCGACCTACAGAAAGTCTTTCGATTGCTGGTCCCCAATCGAGAACCTTTCATCCCCATCGAAATACAACACTTTTATTTTATCCTACTTCCTACTAATATTATAAACGTGAAATTTTGTAAGCATGGATGTATGAATGTTTGTTACTCCTTCGCGCAAAAACTACTGAACGGATTTGAGTGGAATTTGGAATATAGATAAAAATAGGCTACTTTTCATCCCGGAAAGGGGTTCCTGCGGGATAACGGGAAGACGCGGGTGAAACCGCGGGGCGGAACTAGTACATTTATATGCATTTAGTGAAAAGCTGTTCATATGAAATTTCAAACAAACAATTCAGTTTTATTTATTTCTAGTATATTAAAATTGATTTTTACTCATTTCTTCCCAACAGATTTCCTGGAGAACCTACGGGAGACGCAGCGGCAGCGGTTCCAGACAATCAAAGACATCCCCCTCGCGGCGCCGTGCCCCGCCCCCGCGCCGCGCACCCCTCCCCCGCTGCCGCCCAAGCCCGCCCACAGACCCACTCCGACCGTCGTCTGATCAACACTACAGAGTGCAGAGACTTGTTTGTGCAAAGCTTTAACGGAGCGGTAGAAAATCGCTTTCTCTCTGAGAGAAGGCTAGAGTCCCAGCAGTGGGCACGTAAGAGGCTGATGATGATGATGATGAGAGAGTTTCCGCTTCAACACTTACCGTGAATGGGGGAGGTAGCTGCTAGTCCTTCATGCTAGAGCCGGATGAGATATTTTTCTGAGCTGCGTTTGAGTTTAACTTGATGATTCTGATTCCCGCTTCGCAACCTAATTCTAATGTTGACCATGGTAGTGTAAAACAGTGAATTGGTCCTTTTTAGAGGGATTTTGGTATCAAATAACTTTTTTTACATGATTCAGTGAACTTGGTACTAACTAGCAATCCCCATACAAAATTATAAATATTGTGCTTTTTTTATTAATGCGACCAAAACAAAAAGGAAAAAAAAATTGGTTAAGCCGTTGTTGACATTTAGCGAGACTAACGAACAGTTGTATAGAAGAAGACTACCAGAGATGCAATATTTGTCTCTATGTTTATCATCAGATTTTCAAATTGCAATCTCAGTGATTTATCTACTAAAAATGTCTTGCTTGTACTGCCATTATCAATGTGACATGCGGTAGTGGCGCCATGGATCCAGAGTTCAAATCTCGCATAATCAACCATGTCGATCACCAGAATTAGTTCGGAAAATTACAAAACCGCTCAGATAAGTGGGCAAGCCATCCTTATTAGATAAAAAGTTTGTCTTGAAGTGAATGTAAAAAGTAAGGGAGAAAGCGACAAAAGAAATGATCTTTAACATTATACAATAGTGAAAAACCTACTGCGTATAGATTGTATCAATTAAATAGAGCTGTTTTATAATATTATGTTAATAAAATAGGAAAAATGCATTGACGAAAACTAAATGGCGTTTGTACAAAATGTCAACGGCGTACAAATAATGTTGCCATTTTATAAACGCGTTTACGTAGACAAAACGGGGTGACTGAATTATAATATAAATCCAGTGTTTAGTTTGTATAATGTATATTTTTAATGTGTAATGTATTTGTTTTACTAAAACGTTGGTGCCTTCCATAGTTGTTAAGATTGCACTAACAAAACGCCTTTCTGATAGAAAAAAAAACTAGTAGGTATATCTCACTGCAAGCGTATAATATATCCTTGTATATAATTCCTATGTTATAATGTCTTATAGGGATCACAAATGGATAAATTTTAAGTAATAGGCATGAATTATGTATAATTTCAGTCTGACTGATACTTATTTTAAAGTTAGTGTACTTTTGATATGCATTGGCACTCAACACAATTATGTTATACAATTATTTGCATCACAAAACTAACTTCAATAAAAAAATAATATATACATATTACATGAACATAGTGTAATGTACATAACTACAAATTCATATTATATCTTGTATAATAACAAGTTTATTAAAAATTGTTACTTGTAGAAATAGTTGTAAAGAATTTATGATCTTGAAGTTTGTATGTGAGAATGCTAACAATAGTAACATAATGAGATGATAATGTACTGTAATATTATTAAGCCGAATAGTCATAACTATTTATTGTACTAAAAGTGAGTGGTCATGCTCTGAGAGTATAGATTTATCGCAATAAAAAAATAATATTGAATTGGTTATTTTATTTTCTACTGACTTCACGATAGTTGTATAAAATACTAGATGACTCGGTGGACTTCATACCACTAAATTTAATATAGCTGTAAAATAGGTAACGAGTAATAAAATGGTAAGCGACAGTAGATGGCACAAAAGTGAAATGGTCAATGTGAGAAGTGGCTATTTCCGGAAGTGTTCTTTTTTAGTACGGACTTAGTGGGACGAAACTGAAACTTTACCGGTATGCTTTTCACACTAATGAATGAATAGTAAATGTTTGTGAATGAGTGAGTTTGTAACTACATACTTCACATTGAAACGGCTCAACGGAATTGAGTGAAATTCGAAATGGAAATAGCTTAGTCCTAGACCTTCGATTAACACAGGCTACTTTTCATCCCAGAAATGCTACGGGCAGTTGATCGTATAAACAAAATCTAATATATAAAATTCTCGTGTCACAGTTTTCGTTGCCATACTCCTCCGAAACGGCTTGACCGATTTTGATGAAATATTTTGTGCTTATCCGGTATCTATGAGAATCGGCCAACATCTATTTTTCATCCCCCTAAATGTTAGGGGTAGTCCACCCCTAAATTTTTTTTTATTTATTTAGACAAAATTTTTAATTACTATTTTTTTATGATACAACATACAAAAATACATACAATCCTCAATTTTCACCCTTCTACGATCAACCCTTATTTTTTAATAGCCATTTATTATATGGCAAAACAATGTTTGCCGGGTCAACTAGTACAAGTATAATTTTTAACAAAAAAAAAACCAGCTCCAGGTTCCCCTCGATTTCTCTAGGATGCCATCATCAGATCCTGGTTTCCTTATCATGGTACCACCCTTAGGATATATACTATTTGCGCAAATATAAATATGCCACCGAATTGAGAAACCTCCCTTTTTGAAGTAGGTTGACAAAAACACCAAAATATAACTACATACACATTTTATTACTTAAACTATCCTCACTTAGCTTCAATAGCAGGCACTTCTTCCCCTTTCTCTACAGGAGCAGTCAACGCAGTCTCTTCAGGCTCTGGCTCAGGCAGTCGAGTGGTCAACTTGGAGGGGTCCTTAGCCGGCGCCCAGTCCGGTATGATCTTAGCGTGGACTCTCCAAGCGCCGTACAAGTTGGACAGGTGTTTCTCGAACACGATGTACTCAAGGACATCTTTGGCGAGGATCTCGCTGCCGTGCAGGAGGCGGCCGAAGCGGTCGTATACAGCTAGCTGTTGTCGAGTGTGGAAGCGCACTGTGATCTGGGGGGGAAGATGTAATGTTTGATTATAGAAACTACCACTATAACTGTCTGAGCACTGCAACTTCCCGTGTGGACTATAATAGATAATGCCAGCACAATCACATACATAGGCTCTGACCTAAGTTGAACGTTGAGCTGAACTAGGTTCCCCTGTATCTAGGGTATCAGAAACTACGAGGATCGGGATCCACAACACCCAGACACAGAACAAATACTTGTGCTTTTTTTTTCAATGCACAAATATTTATCACTATACTTTATCGCAATAAAAAGGACCTATCAATATACACAAACAAATCATAAAAATTCAAGCCATACAAATATGAGAAGTGCAGTTAGAAAATACGAAAACTGCATGCGCAGTCTGGAATGTGGCACCTTTTTTATGAACATATCTCTATACTTACATATTGCGCTTGTGAATAAAAAATCAAAAGCAATAAAAAGGTTCATTTTTAGACACACCCTACCTGTCCATAAATATTCTCCTTGCTTATTACATCAGTACATCTTGCGTGTACCACTCTCGGCGGCTCCAGCGATTCCAAGAACTTCCACCGAATTGTCTTCAGATGTGAATTATGCCTGAATTCAGGGTACGCCTTCTCTGTAACGTACAACCTGAGAGCATGCTTATCTTTGCTAGCTAAGCTCTCGTGAGCTTTGATGTAGATATCTTGAGCTTTAGAACAGAACTCTTTTGTGTCAAACTCCTCGTCAAACGACTTGACTTTGCGTATGGCCATCATAGATTTGGATTTCTTTTCAATGAGTTGTACAGTTTGCTTTGCACGGGCTGATGATACGATTGATGCTTTGCCATCACCTTCCGGTGGGACGTAGGGCTCGAAGACACCACCTGAAAAATAGGGCATCGAGTTAAAAATTGAAATCATGCTTTTTGAATGAAAGATGGGTTAGTAAAAATGTTTCTAGTGTATATGTAGTTATGTACACCAGAAAAACGCCCAGCAGGTAATTTTTGCAGGTAAGCGATGGTGGCCGAACGGTTTAGGCGACAAAATTTTGACTTGTGCAGTGTTGTTGAATATGAGAGTGTAATTTCCTTAGTAAGACACATTACCAGTAGCTGAGATAAAGAAAGGCCTTTCCATCCAAGGTCTTGCAGGCATCAGACCTCTCTCCCGCATCTTCTGCCTGATTTTCTCAGGAGTCATTTTACCAAAGTCTTCATTCATATTGGGAAGTTCAATTTTAACGAATTTCTGAGCTCGGAGTCTTTTGAATTTAGGGTCCCAGTGCTTGGATGTGGTTGTGCGAGACGACTGAGTGTAGATTAAAGTGGGGGCTAATCGGAGAGCCCCCATCTAAAATAAAGTGTGAAATTATATATAATTATAAGTTGCTGCTTTATTATATACAGTTAAGATGTTATTTTAGAAGGTCTTCAATATCAAAGATTTTTTTTCTCGTTGGTTATTGTGAAGAAACCGTGAATTTAATTATATTTCATGATATGAAAATGAAGAGACATAATAGCTGATTACCTTACCTTTGAAAGTAATGAATTAGCCATAGCTAACTCAATTCGATGGTTAGAAAACTGTACGACAGTTCTATTAACTTTTTAACAAAACCTATCAATCCCTACGAATGTATTTTAATATTTTTTGACCAATCCTATTATTTTAGAAACATTTTAACCTCAAATAAACTTCACAGTTCACTTAGCACATAATGATTGATTGCTTGAAATTGAACAGCTGTTTAATTGACAGTGACAGACAGAAATAGTGACACTGACATTTTCAAATGACAATAACCACAGTCGCTGTATTATTCTTTCCTACTTCTATGGCTGTACTCCATAGATTATAGCTGTACTTCCTGTGTCATACGAAAACATGGTGGTTTTGTTGAATAAGTTGAATTTGTTCTGGATTCTGAATCTGGAGCACTTATTTTTTTTTGTGTCGTTATGGCGTCACACGATTAGTGTATTTGCCAGTGTCAAGTATAAAATATTTCAAACTCGGAGAGTTGAATCAAGTAAAATGATGACGATGATGATGATGAGAACTATGAGAAGTAGTGGTACTTAAACTTTACACGGACTTTTTTGGAGCAACTCGAAAAGTCACTTGCACAACTCTATTTCAATTTCCCACACTCATACATATTATAGTGACCAATGACCATCAAGTGAAATTTTGAAGTAAAATAAATGTCTATGGTGTTTTGTTTTTCTGCCATTTTTAGTCAAATACTTTACATTCAATTTGTGATTTTTTACTGAAGTGCTGTAAATTGATCAAATTTATTGTGTGGTGCTTATAATTCTATATATGTTTATTAAACACTAAATTGTACGGATTCGTGAAAAATTAAAATCATTCTAGAATTTTACTACTATCTTTTTTGTCTTCCCTGCTTGTCTGCATTTTCACAATTTGATCTTGCAATAAAGTTTCTTTTGTTAAAAAATAAGTATTCGATCGTCGTGCCAGAAAAGCGTCAAAAAATATTCAAAGAAATTTTTTTCAAGCCGATTTGAATCGATCGTCCGCGGCAGACCGGACGTCCGGCGACTCCATAAACGTTGTCTCTAGCACAGGGGAATAGAGACCGTCGCAGCGTTTCTTTCTTTTCTGAACAGGCGCAGTCCTAGAGAACTCGCAAAAGGAGTAAAAGGCTCCTACATAACCTGTCAATACGTAAGTATCTGTGCGGAGAACAATAGTTTTGCGCATACTCGTATCGGCCACGGAAATTTGTGATCGCGAAAATCGGCATCTCGTAAGTTCTCGCTGAGTCATAACCAGGTGATCCATTGTTGTTTCGAGGAACCTAAGTTTCGGAGCCCCGTGTTCTGAGGTTTTGTCATATTCGGAGTAAGTGGAGCGCGTGTGGACGCCATTTATGCGGGCCGAAGGGCCGTGTCCCGCCGAGGCCCGGGGTTGCGTGGCGAGCGCGGCCGATGACCTTATAACGGGCACCTTTCATTTACTAATTGCCACGTGTTTTATTTTTCAGCGATATATTGTATGAGTCAGAAGGTAGAAAAACCAGTATTATCGGGTCAACGGATCAAGACCAGAAAAAGAGGTAAGAAGTTACATTTATTGTTACATTACATGATTACGACAATTTGTTACTCTCACCTTGACCATGGTAGTGACAAGGAGACATCCAGTTTTCTCTTGGTCAGTAAGTGGTATTGATTTCTAGGTCAAGCATAATAATGCTAAAAGGCTCAAATAAACATAGACTGCCTTAACTCTTGCTTCGCCGATCATCGCCATCATCAAATTCGCGGCCATCACCGATATACCACCTGACCTTCACGTGACCTTCAGTTCTCAAGTGCGCGGGCACTTGACCCCAAAACACTTATGTCTCTGAGAGCTGTTTGTTTATGTTTTGCTTTGTTCCAGGTACTATTCTTGGAAGCTAGTGAACTACTCGTTCTGTAGAAATATAAACAAAAACATATGAATGTTTATTTAGTTTATAACAGCCCATTGTTTCGAAGGTACTTTGAAATAACTGCCGTTTTGTAAATAAATAATAATAAAATAAAAAACAAAATTTTTGTTTCATTTTTTTTATACCATTTCATTTAGTATAATATGGTTTTTAATTTTGGTAATATAAAAATATTCATGTTTTCATACTAATAATTCGACATTTTCACTCGCAAACATTCGACTAAGAACCCCCCGCGCGCCCGCCGCGCCCCCCGCCGTAAGTCGATTTTTATGATTTATTTGTGAATGTATTTTAGCGTGTTACTAAGATTTGTTTATACCCTCATGTAGATACAACATTCAAAAACAAGAATAGTATGTTTTACTTACCCACACAAGCAAAATATTTCATGTAAAACAGCAAAATGTCTCTGTAGGTAGATACAATTCCACAAAAACTATAAAATTTGGCCTTTTTCCAAAAAAATCGAAAAAAATATTTAAAATCGTCACTTTTCGGTAAACTAAGTCATTTCTCAATAACAATGAAGTTCTAAACTCATTGAAATGAAAACAAATGCACCTTTCCGAACAAAAACTTGTTTACGACCGCTTACAAAGTGATTCGTTTTTTATGTACGGCGGAACACAGACAATGTGAACTTCGAGAGACGATATTTTTTTATTTTTCTCCGAAACCTTGCGACTACAGATGTTTAAAACAACCATTTGTTCATTCACAATCGATTAGTAGAGCTGCCAAAGAGAATAAAACACTATGAAATTTTAAGTGCCGTTGAGTACCGAGCACTACTTAAGTAGTGCTCGGCGAACCACAATTGTGGTTGTCGGAGATTCGCGGTTAGTTCGAGTTGGTACCACAATTGTGGTAGTCGGAGATGCAAGGGTTAATTGTTTCCAAATAACCAATTCAAGTTGACATTGGCATTGGCAGCACATTGCAATATTCATTGTTTGTTGTGCAAATGTAGCTAAATCAATATCTTTAAAGAATAACCGGGAAACAAGTATTTGTGTAGGAAAGGAGACCATGATCTATGTGTTTTTAGTATTTACCTCTATGTGTTTTTAGTATTTACCTCTATGTGTTTTTAGTATTTACCTCTTTGTGTTTTTAGTATTTACCTAACCCCCAAGTGACATACAAATTGCAGATACTGTAATTGTTTTCAATCAGTCAATCGCGAACCGTTCTTGCACAATAATAATCAACATGTTATAGAAATTAAATACACTAGCCGTGCCCTGCGATTTCAACTGCATGGAGACATTCACATAATTTTTCTTACAATAAAGCATAAAATATTAGAGAAATAAATTTCAAAATTGGGTAAGTTCTGGAAACTTCCTAACTTCCTACAAAGAAACTTTACCTTCTAAATAAATATGACCAAAAACCATCTAGCTGTAAACAACACTAAACTAACTGTAAATAGTATATGTACAGTTATCTCGAAGAAGCTTAAAGATTTTATTTCCAAGGCCAGTCTAACTAAACTATAAAGAAACCACTAGATTTGTGAACAATGTTGAGTTTCTAAAGAATGTAGCCAAACAATGCTCGTAACTAATTAAGTATAATAAAAATAAATTAGATTCCCCTTGAGAATGCGGACTTGTGACCTCTAAGTTTTAATCTGGCATTCAGCTAGAGCTTTTGTGGAAAACCTTGTGATTAGACTATAGCATGGTGGCAAGGCATTCTCTGGTACTGCTTGCCTGGCTAGCTAATGCCCTAATGTTGGAATCTATTGGCAAGGCATTCTCTGGTACTGCTTGCCTGGCTAGCTAATGCCCTAAAGTTGGAATCTATCCCCAAGCATCTATTGTTTGATCCAACAGTCTCATTTGAAAATGCAGGTACCTATATTGTAGCGCCACCTTCGGCCACATCATCATTTAACAGATGGTTTGTGGTCTAATGCTACCCTGTAAGATGTAAAACATAACCTTATTTGATGATGTGTCATCTATCTGTAACAAGGTTTCACAAACTTATTTTGTCTACTGCCCTCTTTGACGCCCCCTTTAAGGCTTTACACAACGCCCCTATTTGTTTCCTGGGTCTCTTACCCCGCCCCCCTTTAGGCCTGCAGCGCCCACAAGGGGGACGTTATCGCCTACTTTGGGAAAGGCTGAGCTATACTAATATATAAAAAGAGAAAAGATTTTTCCGTATAAACTTAAAAACTATGGAACTGATTTTGATTAGATTTGGTACGGATATAGTTTGAACCCTGGGGATGGATATAGGATGCTTTTTATAGCTAAAACTGTAGTGCACGCCGGTATAACCACAGGCTATCAAATTAAATGCTAGCAAACTATAACTAGTTTAGACTTTGTGATTAGTTAGGCGCTAGTTCAGCTCCAGGCAGCTATAATGAGGGCACAAGGTCTCCGGACTTGCATAATAAAATATATCCATGCCTTACATTAATAATTGCCGAGCCATTTTAAAATTTATTAATCCTATACCTATATGCATTGGGTAAAAGCTAGTATAAAACTTGGTTATACCTATCCATTGAACCCTATACTTTAAAAAAAACACTTGTATCTTCTCTACATAAAGACTTGATAGTTTTCGGTATGAATTTTGTTTTTTGGTTTGATAGCTGAGCCGTAGTCTCTTAGCCTTAGGGTTATTCCCACTTAAAAAGAGTTTAAAACTGAGGTGTGACACCAATATTTGGACTGCTGAGATGACGTCACGAATGCGTAACGCGCATATTCAAAACCTGAACTATTTTAATATCACTTTTATTTAAATTTATTTAATTACGCCGTTACGCCCCACATATTTTCCGTAATCCGCTAGAAACTTTTTTTCGGCACTAAAGGTTTTTTTTATACAAGTAATTAAAGAAACTAGTAAGTCGCTCGCCTGATGGTTAGCAATATGTTTGCTAATTACAGCTCCATGACATCCAGAATATTCCAAATTTCATTCAAATATGTATTTACTTTCAGCTGTTGAAATGTGAAGACAAATACACATAAAAACAGCATTTTACAATATTAGTGTGATAATAAAACTTTATTATTAATCAATTTTCCTGTTTACAAGTCTTTGTTAGTAATTCTCAAGGGACACGAGTTGTTATCATTTTTATGTAAAACATTACACGACTCTACAAAAAAAATTTCGTTCTTTGTCCTAAAGTTTATACTATTATTTTCCAGTTAGTTATGCACAAAAACGAAAAGAAAATACCTTTTTTCGGTATAATGTTTGCTTTTGTGATAGTTATAATAATAATACTCATTTTTCAATTTTTTCATAAATTTTAATTGATTTTAATATATTTAAAAAGACCGCGCGGTGAGAGTGGGGTATTAACGTTTACACTGTGCCGCTAGATGGCACCCGAGTGATAAACAAGCATCAGGTGTTATTTACAAGCCCAGAAAAACTTAAAATGTCGTCACGAAAGTGCAAATACGATGCTGATGCATTTTGTTTTATATGGGTTTTTGTTGGTCCGCAAATAAGACAGATTTTCGCCGATGAAAAATTTCCAACGTTGCTGAATCGTACTCAAAAAGCAAGTTGGAACAGTTTTAAAGCAGTAGTTTCTGGATTTTTAGGAAATAATAAAGCTGAAAACTACGAAAAGTTGGTTGAGGATATGCTTACAAATTTTAAGGCCATGGGCTGCAGGATGTCATTAAAAGTACATATGCTGCATGCTCATTTGGATAAATTTAAAAACAATATGGGAGCCTATTCCGAAGAGCAAGGAGAACGTTTCCATCAGGACATCATGAATTTTGAACAACGCTATCAAGGCCAATACAATGAAAACATGATGGGCGACTATATTTGGGGTTTATTGAGAGAAAGTAGCTATGAACATAAAAGAAAAAGTAAAAGTGTGCACTTTTAAGTTATTTTCCACTTTTCTGTAAGCTAATTTGATAGTAAAACTTAATAAAAATAATAAACATTTTTATTTCAATAGTTTTATTTTCAATCAAAAATTAAAATCCGAGATTTTTAAAAATTTCATTCAATCAGTCTTCTAAGCACAAAAGCAAAGTTTTTCATGCCATATATTTTTTTTCCGTCTTATTACGACCTAAACTACCGAAATTTAATGCTTTGCAATCAAAGTCAAATTTCATGTTGACCCGTGTTATTTATGTAGGTACATTTTAAAATAACTGGACATGCGCCGACTAAGTTTTGCCGATCATCCAACTATCAGAATAATCGGAAATTTTGACGACATATGTGGTGTGATTTGCTACTACATACTTTTTATCGCTATAAAGTGTAGTCCAAGCGAGTGAAACCACGGAGCGTAGCTAGTAACTGATCATCATCATCATCAAGAAGTCCACTGCTGAACATAGGCCTCCCCCTTTGAACGCCACCATGGACGGCCACTAGCCATTTGCATCTATCGGTTCCCCGTGACTCTTACAATGTCGTCGGTCCACCTAGTGGGGGACCTACAGAATGTGTTCCGGTTCGTGGTCGCCACTCGAGAACCTTTCTTCCCCATCGGTTATCGTTTCGTCGAGCGAAGAACATGTAATTACCACGGTTTATATATGGTTATACCTATCTGCGATGAACACGTGTCTCCCGCTTATTTCCATCAAGTGCTATACATGTGTTGCGCAAAGCAAACATGTGACGGTTTGCTGTTTTAATTTAATAGGTACACTGCGACAAAACTAGCTGAACGTGCTCATTTTTAAAACACTTTTATTAGCTTGACTTGTAACTAACTAACTAACTAACTAACAATGTAATCAAATCTTAGAAGTCAATTTTCATCTACTTCTAATTGTCGTATCGACTTGAAACTTTGTATGTGTATGTAATCTCGGTGACAATGCAATAATTTGGTATCATCGACCTGATCTAATGATGCAGCCGGAAGGTGGGTAGGGCATCTCTTCGCTGGCTACTAGTAAACCCCTCGTGTTTGGGCTCATATGAATCGTCTTGATGAGTACAATAGATTGGACTTGGTGACGAGGGTCTGATGATGCAACCGGAAGGTGGGTAGGGGGATCTCTGCAGTGGCTACTAGTAAACCCCTCGTGTTTGGGCTCATATGAATCGTCTTGATGAGTCCAATATATTGAACTTGGTGACGAGGGTCTGATGATGCAACCGGAAGGTGGGTAGAGGATCTCTGCAGTGGCTACTAGTAAACCCCTCGAGTTTGGGCTCGTATGATTCCTTTTGATGAGTCCGATAGATTGGACTTGGTAACAAAAGACTAAAAAATAAAAAAATAAAAATATATAGTTTAAAAAACTAAAAAAAAACACTTTAAAAACGCACTCAAAAATATAAAATAATTAAATTGACTTGTATTAGTTACGATATAATGGTTAATTCAGAAAGTGTGGAGCGCTTCTTTTACTGGGTAAATAAAAGTACACACAACCAAAAAGCGATCCACACTTTTTGGATTAACCATTATATCGTAACTAATACAAGTCAATTTAATTATTTTATATTTTTGAGTGCGTTTTTAAAGTGTTTTTTTTTAGTTTTTTATACTATATTTCAATTTGACTTCGCATTTTGAACATGAATTTTTGCTGATCATGTACGGTTGGAAAATTGTGCAAGATTAGTTGGTAATGACGCTGACTGTACATAAAATAGTCCAGTGTACACAATATTACAGGTAATTTTTTTGCCGCGATCTCATCCTTAATGGTAACTAGCTGCACCCCGCGGTTTCACCCGCGTCTTCCCGTTAACCTCTTTCCGGGATAAAATGTAGCCTGTGTTAATCCAGAATATAACTTGACTAAAATCCGTTCAGTAGTTTTTGCGAGCAACAAACATACATACATACAAACGGTCGCGTTTATAATGTTAGTAGGATAGGATTGATTGAGTGGAAGCAAGTTCACCACAATTCCAAGCTGTTATGACATCTAAATAGTCTGGTTTTTTTTTTATAATTATCTGTACTCATTTTCGTTTAGGGGTTGAATAATTTAAGTAAGTTAATATTTATTAATTTATTTTTTTAAGTTAATATTTTTTCGTGAACGGGTGCTGCTTGTGGGGTCTGGTCTGCTTTGGTTGTGATCCCGCAACTCATTAATATTCATGTTCCCATATCCCAATGTGTAAAACTAAACAAGAGAAATCTTATTAGTAAAGCTAATTCGGACCATTAGATGACAAAAAAAAACTTGGGATTTTAGTGAACTTGCTCCGATTCAATCAATTAGTAATAAGAATAAAATTGTCAATGTGATTGCGCCAAAAAAATTACCTGCCGGGCGTTTCTTGCCTGTTCTTTTGCCAGCGTAAGGAGGTTGGAACAGGCGTAGCTAGTTTTAAGTTTGACGTTTTAAAGTGATCACAATGTATCCTATTGAATAAAGAAAAATTGACTTTTGGCTTTTAAGCATGAACATCTAAATTCACGGTGCTATATTTATCGCGCCATTATTGATGCAAACATTGTCTATCATGTTTTATGGATTGTTTTCTCGGCCTGCGTCACTTCATGACGACTGTCGACGATTGACGGTCATAAGATCGACCTTGGCGACTGTTTTAATACCGCCCGATTTCCTGAACACCGCCTTTTGTGTCTTCGGCGTAATCAACCGTGGTCGATGTTCAATTCCACCAACAGCTAGGAAATTTTGTCTTAACATGAACTTCTTTTTATCTACTAGTAAACAAAAAACAAATAAAAAACACTCTTGATTCGATTGATATCGGTCCAGCCGTTTTGGAGTTCATGAGGTTATACATACACGCATCGATTTTTTTATTACGTACATGCATAAATGTTTAATACGACTGGCTGTGCCCCGCCTTTTAATACGCGTAGATATTCCCACGGGAAATGTGTTTTTTACCGGGATAAAGCTCGCGTCAATTTCCGGTCCATAAACTACTATCTCGGTTCAGAATACTATGGTTCGTTGCTCCGTGAAAGAAATAGAAAGCATTGAAAATTGTTCTAAAAAAATAATTTGAGGTCACAGAAACCAAACTTGCAAATTTTATAATGACGTTTTCGTATTAATTGGATGGATTTTGATGCAGTTTAGTCCAAGGCTTGATAGGTTTTAAACGCGTTAATTAAAATGTACTATGTGCTTTAAATATCTAAAACGAAATAATCTTCAAACCAAGTCAAATAACCTTGCGTTTCATAATTTAATTACTGCTGTTTATATAACTCCGAATACAGAGCATCGGATGTCGTGTAAAGATAATGTATTTCAGCAATAACAAGTCTTCTGCTGAATATTAAAACACGATGCTGACTGGAATTACATTACTTCTTACGTAAATGTTTAACTTTAATAAAGGCACTTTATAATAATAACGTTTACACACTCGTGCTACGTACATTCTAGAACAAATGTTTTATGCTACTTGAAACAGTCTGATCATACAAGTGCTCAGTCGGGATTCGAACTGAGCTCACATATCTGCAGTCGCTACCAACCAAAAGTTAAAATCTTTCGCCGAGCACCTGTCGGTGTGTTCCAGCAGCCAGTTCCCAATCCATATTCAGCATGGTGGGCGACACCTTTGACCACATCATGACTTAAAATTAGTTGACTTATGATCAAATACCTTACACACTCCCCCTACCCTACGCCGCCGCCGCCTACGGACCTGGAAATTCGCCAGGAGAGTTTACCTATACGCAGTGGCGTAGCTAGGTGACCAAAGGCTCTGCGGCAAAAAATAAACTAGGGCCCCCAAATAAACTATTTAAATCGTTTGTTCCGTATTGGTCGTCATCCCGATTCGTAGTACTCCAGATTCGTTGTAATACAGACTCCGAAAGGCCCCTTGAGCTTGGGGGCCCTGGAACACAGCCCCGTCTATCCCTCCGGTAGCTACGCCACTGCTATACGTCCCTTGTTTCTGTCTTATCATGAAAATATATATCCTGTTACTTGTTTTGCTTGTCTTGTCTTTTGCTCTTTCTAATTGTTAATGCTCTTCTAACTTGACAATTGGCAAGTATTCGGGTGATTCTTCAATTTTTTCGAGTAGTGTACTGAACTAGTGTGTTTTATTCCAGATGAGAAAGAGAAGTACGACCCGAACGGGTTCCGCGACGCGCTCGTGCAAGGGCTCGAGCGCGCCGGCGGCGACCTCGACGCGGCCTACAAGTACCTAGACGCGGCCGGCTCCAAGCTCGACTACCGTCGATATGGCGAGGTCATCTTCGACGTGCTCATCGCCGGCGGCCTGCTGCGTGAGTATTATAAACCCTGCGGACCTGTATCCCCCCTCTGACGCCCCTGAGTCTTCACCTATGACGCCCCTGAATGTCCACCTCTGACGCCCCTAATTCTCCACCACTGACGCCTCTGAGTCTCTACTTCTTACACCCTTAGTGTCCACCTCTGATGCTCCTGATTTTCCACCACTGACGCCCCTGAGTCTCTATTTTTTACATCCTTGAGTGTCCACCTCTGACACCCCTGAGTCTCTTCCTCTGATGCCCCTGAATCTCCACCCCTGACGCCCCTGAGTCTCTTCCTCTGATGCCCCTGAATCTCCACCCCTGACGCCCCTGAGTCTCCACCTCTGACTCGGTTTAGGCCCCTCTAAAATTATATGCCTACTAATTTTGTTATGTCTGTCACTTATAATATTCTGTTTGTCTGCCAGTCCCCGGTGGTGGCGTGTCGATGGACGGCGAATCGCCAAAGACGAATATGTGTATCTTTTCGGCCAATGAGGATATGGAGACCATGCGCAACTTCGAACAGGTAAATATTACTTACACATCCATCTTGACATTCTTCTAACCCTATAATTAAAGTATGTAATCATTACATACCGCAGGACATGTGACACCAACCCGCACTGGGCCAGCGCGGTAGACTCTGAGAAAAGGCCAGAGTCCCAGCAGTGGGAATGTAATAGGCTGATAATAATGATGACCCACTGTATTGACTGTGTGTGTAGTTAGTTTAATATCCGATGAAGAAAATCTATCAAGTTACATTACAATGATGAAAAACATGGCTAGAGTCCTGAACACAAATGTTGAGAAACCCTTTTCTCGTTCAATTTCTTCTGACGCACTGTAATTATTCAGTTATTACTCATGTTTTATAATCTGTGGTTAACCGTAGAGTCGTGTGTCCACAGGTGTTTGTTAAGCTGATGCGTCGGTACAAATATCTGGAGAAGATGTTTGAAGAAGAGATGAAAAAGGTAAATTAAACGAATCTTCTTGACGACGCGGTAGCCGAGTTGGTAGTGTCCCTGCCTGCGAAGCTAGCGGTCCCGGGTTCGAATCCCGGTAAGGGCAAATATATGTGTGATGAGCACGAATATTTGTTCCTGAGTCTTGGATATTTCTATCTATATAAGTATTTATTTCTCTATATAAGTATGTATATCGTTGTCTAGTTAGTACCCATAACACAAGTTTCGAGCTTAATTTGGGGCTAAGTCAATTTGTGTGCAATTGTCCCCGATATTTTTTTTATATTTATTCTTTATTTTAAGTCTGTTAAAAGTCGAATTGGAGAAAACAAAATTATTCGTATGAAGCTGCTTTTTGGGTGATTATACTATTTGTTAACTAGCTAATCCCTGTGGTTTTATCTGCGTGGACTAAAGTGTACAGCGATAAAAAGTATCCTGTCCCTCTCCAGGGTCCATACTATATGCATACCAAATTTCATCGAGATTGGTTCAGCAGTTTAGGTGGGAAAAGTTAACAAAGGACAGAGAATGTTTAATATTTAATATAATATACCCGCACAATCACATACATAGTTCTGATCCCTAACTAGGATTCCCTGTATCTAGGGTATCAGAAACTACGAGGATCGGGATCCACAACACCCAGACACAACAAATACTTGCGTTTTTTTTTTCAATGCACAAATATTTGTTCTGTTGCGGGAATCGAACCCGCGACCTCACGCTTCGCAGTTGGCTATTCGCCCATTGCGCCACATCAGTCGTCGTCGTGTTATTTTCGTATTTATTTTTTTATTAGTACATTTTTTTTTTATTTGGCTTCATAAGAGGCGTTTTTTTGTTCTTGGCTGTATATAAATATAGTAAAAAAAAACCTAATTCTACCTAATTAATAGTAATGTTACGAAAATCAAGGTTGAAAAGTTTGAGTTTGGGTCGTAATCGAAAACCTTGTCCTAACTATAATAGTTGGGCTTGCATAACATTTTAATGGACTACAAATAATGTGAGCAATGAGCAAGTAGTTAGGAATGGGGTCTTGTTAAATTGAGGAATGCGGACTTCAACAAAGCAATATCGAAATGTTTATCAAACAATTTACATGGTGAAATGAGACATAGTCATTGACTAGGCGAGCAAGTCGCTCATTTGATGATAACCGAGAGGATTAAAAAATCACCTGGAAACGTTTTTAATCGACATGCTACTACAGCATAAATTACTTCCTCAAAGACGTCTTCACAAAATTACTAGAATGGTTCGCTCCTACATTGCTATACCCTATTCAGGTCAATATGTTCGCTAATTTTAATCACTAAGATCTCTTGTATATTAACATATGAATGCATTAAACAATTTAGTATTGACATTGCCCATTACAGTTCACTGCTGCCCAAAACTAAACTTTAACAGCTCAAAGTCCTGCGTGGCAATGCACTGCGCTTATCATTCTGAGATATTTGATGAAATATGTTTATTAGATACAAGCTGTTCCACGCGGTTTCACCGGCGTGGAATACAGTTTATCGCGATAAAAAGTATCCTATGTCCTTCCCCAGGGTACAAACTTATTCAGTCAGTCAGGTCTTTGATTCTTATCTATATGGATAGAGAAACCTTAAATGATGAAAAACATGGCTAGAGTCCTGAAAACAAACAATGTTGAGAAACTCTTTCTCGTTCATTTCTTTCTGACGTACTCCGATCAACATAAACTGCATGTATATATAAACAGAAAGTTACAAATGTGTTTGTCTGTCTTTAGGTCCTGGTCTACTTGAAAGGCTTCGACACTGAGCAACGCATCAAGCTCGCTCGCATGACCGCACTGTGGATTGGTGAGTTACATACTTACAAACAAGTTAAACAAGCTAAACAAGCTTTTATATAACTAGCTGTTCCCTGCGGTTTCACACTCGCGGCCTATAGTTTGTCGCGATCAAGAGTATCTTATGTCCTTCCCAAGGGATCAAACTATATCCATACCGAATATTATCAAGATAGGTTCAGCAGTTTAGGTGTGAAAAGCCAACGAATAGAAAGAGCATTGTATTTATAATATTAGTAGGAAGAATTTTGACAATACATAGTTATAAATGCTAATATTTTTATCTGTTTCGAAACACAAATTCTAGGATATAACGACTTACGGCCGGTTTCACTAAGCGATCTATCCACGGTTTGACATAAATTTGACATTACTTCTATGGAGCTTATGTCATATTTCCATCTCCAGTAGGGCAAATCGTGGATAGATCGATTATTGGAACGCGACATTAGTAAGTCATCAAAAGAGTATTTATTATATAAGATAACCTAAAAAGGCGCGCGGTGAATTTTGAAATTATATATGTATGTAAAACATTATTTTATGTACATTTAATGATTCTTAGTGTAAAATTCAATTTCTTACGGCTTAATAAAGCCTTAATGATCAATATTTAACACTTTCTAAAAAGTTGACAGTTAGCTTATTTCTGGAAAATGTAAGTGTAGCCGCAGGGTGTATCTAGTCTATATCATGTATGCACTCGATTAGAGCCGGGTCGGGTGTCCATGCCCGTCTCGGTGTCGTACGTGTGCCACAGCGACGTGTGGCCACATCCGTAGACCGACACCATTGTCGGTCTACTCAAAGAACCACACTACATTGCTATATTATGTATATTCTTAATAGCTGTTCCTCGCAGTTTCAAAAAGTCCTATGTATTTCCTCAGGACTTAGTTACATTGACACCAAAGAACATTGGCCACTTTTCATACTGCCCTGGACCTGAACGAAATATATTTTGTATAAAAATTTTTGCTATCACATTTGCTAGAACACAGATTAAAAAGATTAGTTTTTGTTAATATTTGGTAAATAATGTTGATTTTAATGACTTCATTTAAGTAGGGCCGACTTCTAAAGCGTGAAACGGAATGAAAAAGAAAATGCGGAGTGCGTTAAAAACATCCAAGCATTGTGCAAGTTAAAAAAAATACTAAAAAACTTCAAAGTTAAAAAATCAATATCTTTTTTTTCTACACTTTCTTTAAAATATCGTTTGTATAATCTTAATAGGCTAAAAATTAAAAATTTTATCGTATATAAATCGTTTTCATACGACCTCGGGTCCGTTTTGGCCATTGTTCTTTCAGCGATGTATTTTAATTTGTTTTCTGAAATAAAAGTAGCCTACATTACTCGTTATAACCTTTTGAAGGCTATCTGCCAGTGAAAGTTTCGTCAAAATGTTAGTTGTTGTTCTCTAATCCAACAAGGCAAAAATCACGAAAATCGGTTCAGCGGTTCTCGTGTTATAAATGGTGTAACTAACCCGACTTTGAATTTTAATTTGACGACAGATGTGACGCGAGACAAATATTTGTGCATTGATACAAAAAAAGTATACTCTATACAGTTTCCCTTATCGGGCATGTTGGAAAAAGAAACGTTCATGATCCCCATTGTTCCCCCGTCCAGGCAACGGCTGCGTGCCACCGTCGGTGCTGCTGGTGCTGGTGAACGAGCACCTGCTGAAGGACAACCTGGCGCTGGAGTTCGTGCTCGAGGTGTTCTGCACAGTGAAGGCGGAGCGGGGCGTCACCTCGCTAGTCACCGCGCTCAAGAAGGGCCAGCTCGAGGGCAAGTAAGGATCACCTGCCACATCTAATCAATACATTAACACCCCCGCAATCGCATAATAGCTCTGACCCCCCTTACTAGGATACAGGTTTTCTCAAAGTCGGCGATAACGCCCCCCTGTAGGCGCTGCAGGCCTAAAGGGGGGTATGAAAATGGGGGCGTTGTGTAGAGGCTTAATGGGGACGCTAATAAATAATTTATTCTCAAAGTGGGCAGTAGACAAAATAAGTTTGAGAACCCCTAATCTAGGGTATCAGATACTACGCGGATCAGGGATCCAAAACACCCGGTGGACATCGAACAAATTATTGCTCGTTTATTTGCTAGAATGTGAAATAAGCTTTCTTCAAAAGTCCTTCCGCACTAGTTTTCAAGTGATATTTCCCTATAAGAGTAATTAGCAAGATTCCTATATAAACTTGTTGTACTCTTACAGGGAAGATTGACGCATCATGTACTGGCCCTGCGTTTGTAAATAAACGTAGGGTCATAAATGCCGCTACATTTTATTAATTTCTACTTGATTTTTCTTCTTATAATGTACATGTGACATTCGGTCTATAATGATCTTAAATTAACCCATATACATCTATATCTAACTACGAGTTGCGCCCCGCGGTTTCACCCGCGTCTTCCCGTTATCCCGCAGGAACCTTTCTCAGGGTGAAAAAGTAGCCTATGTGTTAATCCAGGGAATAAGCTATCTCCATTCCAAATTTCATTCTGATCCGTTCAGTAGTTTTTACGTGAAAGAGTAGCAAACATCCATCCATCCATCCATGCTCACAAACTTTTACGTTTATAATATTAAGTAGGATTGTTACATTATTGAACACTCCCTGACTCATTCACTCAAGAACTTCAGCGATTATAATGTTAGTGTGATGACGGTTTGTTGTTTCCGCAGACTGCTGGAGTTTTTGCCGTTGAATCGGCGCAGCGAGGACGTGCTGGCGGCGTCGTTCGCGTCGCGCGGCCTCGCCGAGCTGCTGCGTCTGCACCGCGCACAAGCCTCGCAGGTACGCAAACATACAAGAAAGAACACAGCATAAAAAAAATGCGTGTTGACTTGAAAGCTGCTGCCATTTTTTTTTGTTCAGTTAAAAGGGCATGGCAGAAAAAAAAAATTTAGTAAATACTGTTTCACTCTAGACTTTTGATAGGTCTAAGGCTGGTTTTCTAGATTGACGCTCAAGCTTTAATCACTACTTGAGGTCTTGAGCGCAGATTTGAGTCTGTCAGCTCACACAAATATGTCACTCAATCGTTACTCAAATATGGATCAACACTGGAGCGTTCGTCTGAGTACCAGCCTAAGGCAGGTATTCTAGAGTGACTCTCAAGCGATGCTCAAATATGGATCAACACTTGAGCGTCAGTCTATACCAGCCTCACGGCCGGTTTCAAAATATATCCACGATTTATTTATTTATTTATTAGCTCACCAACACAGTGTACACTCATACATTCGCAGATTTATAACAATTCCTAGAAGCTTAGAACCAAATGTCAAAGCGTTGACAGGTGAGGACAGCATGCATTACAATAATAATGAGAATTAAGTTTTCATTTGAGCGAGTAACAAAGAATGTGTGTTGTTAAAATGATTACTGGAGATGGGAATTTGACATATAAGCTCCATAGAAGTAATGTCAAATTTATGTCAAACCGTGGATAGATCGGTTTTTGAAACCGGCCGCGGCCGTTAGAGACCTTTTAAGTGACAAAATTGAATAAATATTAGACACCATGCATTCCAAAAGCCCGACCGTCTCTCCATGGACGACTCGATGTCACGGTTTGCTAAAGCAACATGTGGGTACCGCGAACTGACACACTCGTTGCAGTTTGATTTGATTTATATCGCCACATTACATTTGGGTTAAATTATTTATTCCACACCTCTCAGCTGAATGTACAGAGACAAAAGCAGCTCAAGATACTCGATTTTAAAATTTTGAAAATGTGTATTGGATGAGTAATCTTTGCTGTTTTTTACAACTTGGTAGTGTGAGCACAACATAACACCTCGCTGATGTTAAGTGATGGTGCGGTCGAAGGTTGGTGTTCGAGACACTCGGAAAATTAGCTAATTTTGGCGCTGACTGTACCATAGTTGTTGTCCCAAACTTATTTTGTCTACTGCCCCCAATCATTTTTTAGCGCCTCCATTTTAAGCCTTTACACAAGGCCCCCATTTTTCTGGGTCTCTTACCCCCTTTGCCCCCGTTTAGGCCTGCAGCGCCCACAAGGGGGCGTTATCGCCCACTTTTGGAAAGGCTGTTGTAAACGGACAGAAGTCCTCTAGCACCTCTAAGTTCATTTAATAGGATTCATGTTATCGCCTTAAAACGTCAACGTCTTAAAACTAGCTACGCCTGTTCCAACCTCCTTACGCCGGCAAAAGAACATCTCCTTGACATGTTTCGTCCCCAACAGGAGGCCCGTCGCGAGCTGACGAACGCCCTCCTGGACGAGCTGGCGGAGGAGCGCCCGGTGCGGGACCTCATCACGGAGCTGCGAGACATGGCGGTCAAGCACTCCATACCGGACCACGAGGTCGTCGCCATTGTGAGTACGCTGGCCACCACGGCAATACTGACGACACGATTTGTTAAAAAAAACTTTTTTTTATTAGTGCAGGGTTTCTTTTTGTGTGTCAAAGCAGTTCGAATTATTAAATTTAAATTAATTATTTTTATAATTTGAAAGGTGGCTTTAGAGTGTTCTTAGCTAGGTTTTGGTTTATCTTCTTTTGGTATTTGACCCTGCATGATTTTCTTGATGTTTTCAACATAATACATCGTTATGTACCACTAGTTGCGTCCCGCGGTCTTCCCGTTATTGATAACGGCAATCCCGTAGGAAACTTTTCCGGGATAAAAAGAGGCCTATGTGTTAATCCAGGGCTATCTCCAAATTTCATCAAAATCGGTTTAGTAGTAGTGGTGATACGTGGTAACAAATATTCATACACACACACAAAAACTTTCGAATTTATAATACATTTTATATATTTACATGATGAAACTTGATGACGAGTCGTAACGCGGGGTACATAGCACTTGTAAAACGCCATGCGGCTGAGTATTTCAGACAACTGGTGCTTTACTCGTCGGTACCCTCCGTAAAGACGATATGGCAATCTGACTGCACGACTTTGAACCCAACCACACTGTGCATAGAGTTCTTTCTTCTTAAACGAGCGTTTTTACTTTTTGTCAGATTTGGCAATGCGTGATGTCCCGTGGGGAATGGAACAAGAAGGAGGAGTTATTGGCGGAGCAGGCAGCGAAGCATCTGAGGCACTACACTCCGCTGTTGGAGGCGTTCGCGCAGTCGGCGAAAGCTGAGATTGCTCTGCTCACCAAGGTATGTTCAGTTTGAACTAAAAGAAATATGTAGTTTAGGTTTAAAGAAATTTATTCTCAAAAAAGACAATCTTGCCTAGAAAACACGATCATTAAAAATATTTAAAAAAAATACAGACCTCCAAGTTTTTCTCATGGATGCCACTGTCAGAACTGGACTAAATTGAAATGGGAATGGGACCACACGGGAAGCACCCACTTTCAAATAAAAAAAGAATCATCAAAATCGATTCATCCTGTTGCGGGGACAGGCTTGAATTGATACGACTGCACTCTAGTGAAATCTAATTTATTCTGCTCCGTAACATTACAATACTTACTACTACACCTCACAGTGTGCACCCGAGTGCAGTCGTATCAATTCAAGCCTGTCCCCGCACTGCCGAAAATTCTGAGGTAACAAACAACATTTAAAAAAAACATATAATAACAGTTGAATTGAAAACCTCTTCCTTTTTTGAAGTTGGTTAAAAATAATTAAATTGACTTATTAGTTACGAATGTTAAGATGTATTTAACCTTCGCCATCATATACTTCATTTGATTTCATTGTAAAGAAAACGCAAACGTTTGTTTGTGTACTCATCCGAATCAATGGTTTCAATCTAAATTGGTTGTTTTACTATCCGTGCAATTTTTTTTACAAAAGCTAATGACCGGGCGTCCAACTTAATTCTATCCTTGAAAACTTCTATCACAGAAGTAGTCATTAGTAAATTTTCAAATCGTACATCTGCTTGAACACTTCTGTCAACTGCATTCGGATGAGTGCACAAGCGCTCTAGTGATAAGCTTGCACGCCGTTAGAGCCGGGTCGAGTCCACATGAACGACTCGGTGTCGAGGTTGTGCTACAGTACTGAGTGGCCATTCAACAGCTGCTATAACCTTTAGCAGTTGGATATGGACACACTACAACTATAGATGCCAGCAAACAAGTTGAACTAATGACACTAGCGCAGAACGATATTTTGGTAATAGGCGAGCAGCGCAGAGGCTGATGTGCCTATATCATGCCCTGTTGAATTATAGCAATGTCCAAAAGTGCAGAGAAAAGTCTCGTTTAGATCTCTTTATAGCGATGATGGCTCAGTGGTAGTGACGTCGGCCTGTGATCTTTAGGACGTGGGTTCGAATGCTACAATAAGCTTGAGCTTTCGGTGAAGGAAAACAACGTGATGAAACCATAGCTTGGTGGTAGGGTATTTTCTAGTACTCACCTGGCTACCTACTACCCTCCGGTTCCCTCATGTAATGTTATGAATCTGTCGCCAAGCACCTATCGGTGTGTTCCGGCAGCCTCACTTGAGAGCCAGTTCCCAAGCCAGGTGTAGCGTGGCGCATCGTCAGCTAACTTGTAAGCAATTAAATAACAAATCTCTTAGGTGGATCGAAGGGTGCGCGGGGGGAGTACGCCGAAACGCGTGCGCCTAATTGGTTAATCAGCTTCCCGCGCTGTGTTCACGTCACGTCTCAAATTTTGTTTATTAATTTTGTAATTAAATCCATTGCGTCACACACAGGTCCAGGAGTACTGCTACGAGAACATGTCGTTCATGCGCGCGTTCTCGAAGCTGGTGCTGATGCTGTACAAGACCAACGTGCTCTCGGAGGAGGTGATCCTCAAGTGGTACCGCGAGCCCAACTCCAGCAAGGGCAAGATGATGTTCCTCGACCAGATGAAGAAGTTTGTCGAGTGGCTGCAGAGCGCTGAAGAAGGTAACCTCCATTATCCCTCTAGGTTCTTGCGCGATATCGGCAAGACGCGGGTGAAACCGCGGGGCGCAGCTAATTAGTAAGTAAATATTAGGCACTGTAGGACAATGCATTCCAAAAGCCCGACCGTCTCTCCATGGACGATTCGATGTCACGGTTTGCTAAAGCAACATGTGGGTACCGCGAACTGGCACACTCGTTGCAGTTTGATTTGATCTATATCTCCACATTACATTTTTAACATCAATTATTTACTTATTGGATCACTTTTTTTAATGAATTTTTAAGGCCCTATTCAGTGCGACGCGGATGACCTATGCGGACGTCCGCGACGGACGGTAAAATGTATGAAACCTTACAGCGCGTTCAGAGCGACGCGGAGCTGTCCGTGTCGCGGAGAGCTAGCCGCGCGCGGGCAAAACCGCTCCGCGCCGCTCCGCGCCGCTCCTCCGCGCCGCGGATGTTCGCGGGCGGACGGTGCTTGGTTCTAATGTATTTGTTCAGTGCTCGGCGGACGGTCGCGCGACCGTAAAGTACTGTCGTTGTCATGACGGCTGCGTCAAATGTGCAAACCGAGAGGGTACACTGTACCACTCGATCACGATCCGCATCGCACTGAACGACAAATTCATCCGCGACGGATATCCCAAGAAAACCGGGATCTGATCATGGGGCATCCCAGAGAAATAGAGGGGAATCTGAAGTTGGTTTTTATTGTGTTAAAAATTATTATAATACAACTTTTATCAACACATTCAATGTCTTTGCAGAGTCGGGGAGCGGAGAGGAGGAAGATTAGATTAAGAGCAGCGAGTGAGACTGACAACACATCGCGCCGTCCCCCCCAACCCTCCCCCCATCTTCACCCCGCAGCCGCAGGACTGGGCAGAGACGAAACACGCGAACAAGATTTACAAAACGGCAAAAACTTAATCAAAAAACGCGCAGTCAGTTTGTAAGCAAATACGAGACTACATTGAAAGTTCGAGACTTGACGAGTTTTGGAAAAGTACTGAAAATAAGCCAAAAAAACTGTGTTACAGAAATGTGTGGCCTAAAGATGTTTGAAGCTGTTTTAGAAATTAAGTTTTATTTATTCTACTCTGACATTGTAAAAGATGCGCCAAACAACAGTATACCGTGAAACAAAGTCGCGTATTTCTTTAAAAACTGACTGGCAAAAATCAATTTAGTGTCAAAAGAAACATTGAAACTGTTAAAAAACAAGAATAAGTGTCTAAACTGTTAAAAAATTGTGTCTGTGACGAAGATCTCGCATAAATTCGTAGATTGTATCAATCTGTTATATTCGTTTATGCTATTGCACCGCCGGAGTCGTTCACGGGCTTCGCGCAACTCATGTGTACACGGCATGTTGTAAAGTGACCGTCACGGGATTTATAATTAGTAAATACATTACTGGTTATAAAGTCCTTGTTTATTATTTTCTCACCTGTATTACCTACGCTACCTTGCTAAAGGCAGACCTACCGCGGGTCCTAAACTGGTCGAAAGTACTTTGATCTTGGATGCACGGTACTTAGTATGCCTCGCGCACATGTCGGGCGGACCGCTCCGCAAAACATTGTACATCTCTGTACATTTAGGCTCTTAGGGCTAGATTTTTGGTCCCTAGTCGTAAGGCTATAGTCGAAAATGTATGATGGAAATGACTCTTACATACATTTTAACAATAATGAACTTGTGACTACAGATCCAAGAACGAGTCCTTATTCGTAGCTTAACTTTAACAAACGTCATTTAGTATTGTGCAGAGCAGAACTGTAAACATTATCGTCTCATTACCTGTATGTAAGGCATGGCACATATGTATCTGAGCCATATCATACCGGATCTGGTGTGAGCCAAGGCTCGGTCCTGGGCCCACTTCTTTTTCTGATTATGATCCACGACTTACCTAAAGTGTTGACTACCGCCAAATGTCTGTTATACGCAGACGATCTCAAGCTCTTTCTTGAAGTAAAATCGCATAATGACTGCATTAGCTTACAAAACGATATTGACCTGATTTATGAATGGAGCTTGACAAATAAAATGCTATTTAATATTAATAAATGCAATGTTATGACCTTTGACCGTAAAAGAAATCCAATCAATTTTAATTATTATTTGAACAGCTTATTTATCAAACGAGTAAATTTTATAAAGGATCTGGGAGTTACTTTTGATCGTAACTTGAATTTTCACGATCACATAGATAGTCTCGCTAAAGAGTCGTACCGGCGCTTGGGCTTTGTGTTAAGAAATGCCAAGGATTTCCAAAACCCGCAAGTACTTTCAATTTTGTTTAGCTCCTTAGTCAGAAGTAAACTTGAATCAAGTGCATGTGTCTGGAACCCGCACCATGTCACCTACATAAGGAAGCTCGAAAAGGTACAAAAAGCTTTCTTAAGGTCGTTTTACAAAAAAACATACGGCTACTACCCGTTTCGGTACCCAACCAAATTTTTGCTTGGCCACCTTGGCTTTAATTCCCTTGAAGTGAGAAGAATGGTCGACCAGCTCACCACCTGCCTCAAGGTTCTAAAAGGATCAGTTGACTGCCTATTTCTGCACAATCTGTTGTGTGTGCTTTCCGTCCCAGACGAACTTGAGGTCCCGCCAAACAGGCGTGGTTACAGTCGGCAACATGATATCTTTCATATTGATAGTGGTCATACGGTGGCGCGCGCGATGTCACCTTTAGTGCGGCCTCTGCAACACCTCAATGCACTCCGTGACGCCAACACTGATTTTGATATTTCATTTGACAAGTGGTCAACCATTGTGCCCGCACTGTTGAATTATTGTGAAAGACTCAGAGACCAATGGAGCAATTCACATAATTCCGACAGTGAAAATAGCGAGTAATGACATGCTGTAATAATTATCATGACATTGTCTTCGATTATTTTGACATATTTATCTTATTTTATTATTATTTCATTTGGTTTTCATTATTATCTCTTCATTTATTTCTTTTTTCATTATTATTGTTATTATTACTTTGCTAATTTTATTGTATAATATTATTTATAATTAACCTTTCTGTGTGGTAAATGTAATTGGTGTATGTCGTTTTTATCACATTAAAAATAAATTTAATTTAATTTAAAAAATTTAATTTACCGTGGATAGATAAGTTATCCTATATATCCACGGTTTGCCCTACCAGAGATAGAAATTTGACATTACTTCTACGGAGCTAGTGTCAAATCTCTATCCAGGGCAAACTGTGGATAGATAGGTGATGTAGCAATGCGTTGCGGTGCGGCCGAATGTGCGCAGGCCTCAGCCGTCATCCGTAGCTGAGTAAACAGAAAAATTGAATTTGTTAAGAGGAAGTCTTGTTCGCATAAACTCATTCCAAAGTCTATCGGCTACACCAGTCTCTTCCCACGTCCAGCAGACTAAAGAGCTCACGCCTAGAGGACGGCGTCTAACCTAACATGTCGCTCAGAACGTACTGGAGACACATTGTCGGACGAGGCCGACCCACGGACACCATTGAATATGTGTGCATCTAGTGTACGTTTTTGCTATGAGTGGACGCGTTTTTTGTATGAAGAAATGTAGAGCTCGTAGCTTTGTGAATCAATTTTTCTTTGTACAAAATGAGTTTACTCGCTTGGAAACACACTAGGCGGCGCCTGTTATTCATCCCCTTCGGAAGTCCGATCGGTCGAGGACACATCCGCGACTCGTATGACCGAACGTTGCGCAGTTTGCTATGTATCTAGTACATAAAAATACTACAGCTACACTGCGACCGTCAACCGCGTCCGATAATGTGTCGCCAGCTTAATAATAATACTATATAATAATTGTTAACGGCGCAAGCGCAGGCGACAAAACGGAAATAATGTTTTCTACAACTGTATATTATTCATTTCTAAAGTAACATGTTGATGAAATACAATATTTTTTATTCAATTTTTTTAGTAAAATTCAAATAAATGGTGGTAACACACAGTTTTTTTGTTTCATTATTTTTGTCTTCTACCTGTTATATGGCTTCGGGTACAGTCAGCGACAAAAGTAGCTGATCGTTCTCGATTTTCCAAATGTGTTTCAAATCAGTAATTATTATTGTTTTTTGTACATTTTGCATGGTATCATTTTGACCACAACATAACACGCCTGAGTTTAGGTGATGATGAGGTCAAAAATTGGTGTATAAGATGATGAGGATAATAGAAAAAAGTGTGATTGTTCAGCGGCTTTTGTCGTTGACTGTACATAATCAGAGATTTTTAGCAGCTAAACAGTTAGTCAATTATATCACACAAGTGAATATACAAAGCGATAGGTATCTCTAGGCAGATAATAAATTAATTCGAAAACCTGCTTTGTCAGCATTATTCCCGTGACACAAAAAGGAACGTTTTATGATGGTAAGAAAGCCCCGCTAAGTAATGGGTCCACGAGAAATAAGTCTTCCTCGTGTTTCCTACTATGGGTGGAAAAATCGTAATTAATATTTTTCAATACTTTGAAACTACAAGTCGGTTTCAAAAGCGTGAAGGATAAATTCCTAAACATTCGGCTAGGGGGTTTTTTTGTGAGATAAATAATGTTTTGACTACATTAAGACTGATGATCTCTATTAGTTTACTTTTTTGTTGATTTAAAATGTGTGCATTCTTTTTAAGTCGGGGGTTCTTATTTTATCCATTTTCAATTAATTTTGTCATAAATTATCCCGTCGTAGGTTTTCAAAATTTTTAATTTTGATTTTTTATTCTAATTACACTGTACTCAACAAATTGAAAGTGAAAAATGCAACATAAAAGGCTGTACATGCATCAATATCTTTGAAGGTTCCTGAGTTTGGATTAGTAAGTAAAAAAATTGTAGCACGTACAGTTTTGTTGCGGATAGATAAGTCGATTTTGTCAAATTGTTATTAGATAAGTCGATTTTGTTAATTGTTATAAGTAAGTAGCAGATTATACTACATAGCCTTTATGTATACCTATATAAATGTATAGAATCATTAGTAAATTCTAAGTTAGAAAATGTCACGATGTGCTGACCTGTGATCAGAGAGAGACGCACCTCCCGCAAGAGCGGGACAGCGATATAGATCGCGCGCGCGCCATGCGACGCTCTGATTGGACGAGAGGCGCGTCATACCCACTGGTGCCTGGCACTAGTTGCCGACACAAAAATTGTACTTAAGCTAAGAGAAATCCTGTTTTAATTGTATTGCCTCAAGGTATTGCTTCAAAGTGTTGTATCTGAACCTAAAATATACAGTCCACAAGTTTATGGAAAGGAGTCACTCAAGAGTTTCATTTCGTCGAGCACCCTGACCCCAATAGTTGTTTGGTCCATCGAGTGCCGGATACTTCAAGAAGCAGTTCCAGTCGTATACAACCTGAACGTTGTTGTATGCGACGTGAAGATCGCCGAGGAAACCGGCCGCTTACAAATTGAACGTTTTTTGTAAGCGGTGCCACCGCTGCAGTCGTATACAACCTGAACGCTGTTGTATGCGACGTGAAGATCATCGGCTGCAGTCGTATACAACTTGAACGTTGTTGTATGCGACGTGAAGATCGCCGAGGAAACCAGCCGCTTACAAATTGAACGTTTTTGTAAGCGGTATCACCGCTGCAGTCGTATACAACCTGAACGCCGTTGTATGCGACGTGAAAATCGTCGGTTACAGTCGTATACAACTTGAACGTTGTTGTATACGGCGTGTACAAAGAAGCTACCAACGGTGCAACTACGTCGAGTCTGGGAAGATCACCCAACGGTGCAACTACGTCGAGTCTGTGAAGATCACCCAACGGTGCGACCACGACGAGTTCTGGGAAGATCACCCAACGGTGCAACTACGACGAGTGCCGTCTGCACTGCACTTCGAGTCACCGTGGAAAAACGTAATTACGTGGTTTATCCACGGCTCGGTTACCCCGGCCACCTAACGGTGCCAACGGCCAGGGTCTCAGAGTTAACGCCGCAAGGCGGTGTGGTGTTTTGTGCAACACCACCAGTCCATCAAGACCGTTCAACGGGAACGCGGACTGAAGTAGCACTTCCTCGCCGGTAAGAGTGGAAATCAGTGCGGGGGCCAGACTGTAGGCACTCGCCAAAGGGGTCGGACATTCCAGCCGACTACCGAGCACCCCGTATCTGACTCCGCTCCTCTGCTGGGTGGAACCCACCTTACCTTTCCCAAAACCATCCATCCCTGAGGAAGCATATCCCTATTAAACCCGGGCCCTTCCGACGGACTGCTAGGGACAGTTAGGGAGGTAGGGACCGCTAGGGAGGTAGGCAGCGTAGGGGCAACAAGAGCCAAGAAGATGCCGACCACCAGAAGCCAAGCGGCCGAAGAAAAGAATCATCGTATATATGATGATTATCCCGCGTCACCGTCCGCACCAACGTCCGTTCAACCGCGAAACACAGAGACCGTTGCCGACTTGCCCGCGACCGACCAACCGCCGCGATTAACTTCACGCGATAACGAACGTAGAACGCGAGCCCCGTCGGTTCAGTCACGACGTTCTACTGCTAGCGCGATCGCGAGAATAAGACAGGCCGAGCTCGAAGCTGAGGAGCAACTCGCTGCTATTCGACAGCAAGAACTGCTGTTGCAAGCCACCTTGGTTAGGAAACGGTTAGCCGCGGACGTCGCCACCATTCGCGAAGAGACGGATCGAGAAAGCGTTTGCGCGGAGGAGACAACGGATACCAATCGTAGAGTCAGCGATTGGATTCAAAACACTCAAAAACGAGGGGAGTGTGTCGAATCAAATTTAGAAAGGGGACCGTCACCCCCACCACCACCGGTTCGCGAAAGAAGGACTGAAAGACGTCCTCCTGTAGGGAACCCGAATCAAGTTACGTTCGAAACACCGCATCGACCCAGGTCACCCACGCCTCATAGGTCTAAAGAGCGCGGGCTCGAGCGGCTCGCAGACACGCTAGAACGAATGACGCGAAGTAACGCACCGTCTAGACAAACGTACGACTTGCCTTTGTTTTCCGGCGCCGCGGGAGAATGGTTGCCTTTCAAGGTCGCCTTTGAAGTAACAACGCAGTTACATGGTTTCTCATCCATGGAGAACTTATCGCGTCTTCGAACTTGCCTGAGAGGAAACGCACAAAAGACCGTATCCGCGTTGTTAGGTACGGCTAGGGATCCTAAAATTATCATGCGGACACTAGAACAATGTTATGGCCGGCCGGAAATCATTATCGATCAAGCGTTAGAAGACTTAAAGAAACTACCGCGAGTAGGGAATTCTGCCGTAGAACTAAATTCGTTCGCCATAAATTTACAAAGTATCGTGACGGTAATCGCGGGTATAGACGACCGAGACTACCTACGAAACCAGATGTTGTCGCGTCAAGTAATAGAGAAGCTTAGTCCACACCTTAAATCGAGATGGTGCGACTACGCTGAAGATTACGGTAATAGGACAGAGCCCGAGATAATAACCTTATCTGAATTCCTAATGCGCGAAGCTGATCGCACACTGCGACACGCGTTCTCTAACCCCGGTTCTAACCCCGGTCAGACAGGAACGGCACGAGGCGCGAGTAACTTTAAAAGAGAACCGAAAGCGAACGAACGAAACCGCGGAGCATATGTTTACGCAACAACCGATGATACACCGTCGAAAAAGGATACGTGTTATTGTTGCGGGGCGGAGCATGCCACTCCCCAATGTAAAAAGCTCGCGGCTATGCCCATATCAAAAAGATGGGAATGGGCAAAGGAAACTCGCATATGTTTTCTCTGCTTGAATAGCAAGCACAGACGTTTTAAGTGTAAGGCGAAGCGATGCGGTGTAGAGGAATGTCGCCAATCGCATCACGCGCTCCTTCACTTAAAGCGTGAGATAGTCACCAACGAAAAGGAAGAGTCCGTGGTCGCAGCGTCCGCGCACCACGCGGAAAGCAACCAGATACTCTTAAAAGTATGTCCGATTACGATTACGGGACCAAACGGTAAAGAAGTCGATACTTACGCGTTGCTAGATGAAGGATCGACAGTAACATTGGTCGACGAAGAGATAGCCGGGATAGTCGGAGCGAACGGACCGACGCGAACGTTGCATATCCACGGAGTCACGTCGAGCCAAAAAGAACCGGACAGTCAAGCGGTCGAAATCGAGATAAGGGGCAGAGGTCAGTCACGTTACCAACCGATTAGAGCACGCACGGTTAGAAATCTCGTTCTAGGGCATCAGTCTGTGAGACCTGAGACGTTACAATACGAGCATCTACGCGAACTGAATTCAGATGACGTTTGTTACGCGAACGCGAAACCGCGAATTCTTGTAGGCGCTGATAATTGGCATCTTATCGTCACGCGTAGATTACTCACTGGCACGAATAAACAGCCAGCCGCGTCACTCACTCGACTAGGATGGGTACTCCACGGGTCCGTGACAAGACAGATCACCTCGGATAACGCGACCGTACTACACGTGAAAGCTAGGGAAACCCGCTGCGATCAGAACGACGATCTAAGCGAACTAGTAAAAGCACACTTTGATATCGATGCTCTAGGTATTTCATCAAAGCGCAAACCGATAGCAGCAGATGAAAGAGCGAAAGCGATATTCGACGCCACCGCGAAACGCGTCGGCAATCGTTTCGAAGTAGGCTTACCATGGAATTCGGATGACGTCACTATGCCACCTAGCTACGATATGGCTCTACATCGTCTACGAGGGATCGAGAAAAAGATGGATAGATCGCCGTCCTTTAAGCTCGCGTACACGGAACAGGTAGAGAAATTGCTAGAAAAAGGATACGCATCCGAAAGTAAATTTGTAGATGACGAGAACCCGCGCGTCTGGTACTTACCACATTTCGCGGTCACGAATCCGAACAAACCCGGGAAAACGAGACTAGTTTTCGATGCCGCCGCGCGAGTCAACAACACGTGCTTAAACGACGCACTGTTAGACGGACCTGATATGTTGCGCGCGCTGTACGGTGTCTTGTTCAGATTCAGAGAACAAGCAGTAGCTGTGACCGCAGATATCCGAGAAATGTTTCTAAGAGTACAAATTAGACCGGAAGATCGCGTAGCTCAGCATTTCTTGTGGCGTGGCGATGATCGCTCTAGCCCGCCGCGGAAATACGTCATGTCATCAATGATATTTGGAGCTCGGAGCTCTCCGTTCTTGGCACACAGCGTACGGAATAGGAACGCGTCAGATTACGAGGACACACATCCGCTCGCGTACCGCGCCATAACGGAAAACCATTATATGGACGACTGGGTCGACAGCTTCGACTCAGTAGAAACGGCAGCCCGCACGATAGCCGAGGTACAGGAAGTACATTCAAAAGCTGGATTCGAGCTAGCGGGATGGAGCTCCAATCAACCGCAGTTGTTAAGTCACATTCCCGACGAAGATAAAGCAAGCGCACCGAAAGAGCTAGGCGCGAACGTAAATGCCTGTGGTAAAACGTTAGGCGTATTATGGACACCGACTACGGACGAGTTATCGTTTAACACTGCAATGCATCGCGTACCCGAGGAGGTAAAGTCAGGGCTACGAACGCCTACGAAGCGCGAAGCGTTGAGCGCCGTTATGTCTCTGTTCGATCCGCTAGGCTTACTCAGTCCGTACACTATAACAGCTAAAATCATGCTGCAAGGACTGTGGAAGCAGAAAATAGGCTGGGACGACCCGCTCCCTATCGAAGAAGCGACCATATTCAACGAATGGCAGGCCGACTTAGAGTACGTACGTGACTTACGTTTACCGCGTTGCTACGACACGAGTAGGGACATCACGCATACGCAATTACACATCTTTTGCGATGCTAGCGAGCAAGCGTACGCGACGGTCGCTTACTGGCGTTTCACTCACACGGACGGTAGCGTAGGAGTAGCTCTGGTCGCCGGAAAGGCCAAAGTCGCGCCCATGAGGTCACAGAGCATACCGCGAATGGAATTACAGGCCGGACTGATAGGCGCGCGGCTCGCGGCTGAAATTATCGCCGAACATAACAAAGCGAAACCGGAAGTTATACTGTGGAGCGACTCCAAGACGGTCCTCCACTGGATAAGGAATGACGCCGTTAAATATACGCCTTATGTAGCACACCGATTGAGCGAAATAGCCGAGCTTACAGAGACAAGTCAATGGCGATGGGTGCCTACCGCGCACAATGTTGCGGACGATGCGACACGCGCCGGTAACACGCAATTAACCAGCCACGATCGTTGGTTCAAGGGCCCGGCGTTCCTGTACGATTCAGAGGAACACTGGCCGGTCGAAGACGTGCTACAACCAGATCAGGAAGAGGTGGTGGCGCTGACGACAGTAGAACACGGTTTAATAGACATATCGCGTTTCTCGAACTATACCAGATTAGTGCGTACCACGGCACACGTATTGGCATTCGTAGATAAGTGCCGCCGACGGGCAACGCGAATCGAAGCGCGACACTTGCAAGAAGCCGAGTTAGTCCTACTAAGGGAAGCGCAGAAAGACAGCTTCAAGGACGACCTGGCGCGATTGAAAAACGGTAAAAGCGTCGACAAAACCAGCAAGTTAGGAAAGTTAGATCCGATATACGGCGCGGACAGGATAATACGGGTGAATGGGAGAATAAACGCGGCCGCAGTCCCAGTTTCAATGAAAGAACCGCCTATTCTCCACGGAAACCATCCACTCACTCGACTCATAATACGCAACGAGCACGAGAAGACTCACCACATAGGACGTGAGCAAGTAGTAAACAACCTGAGACAACGATACTGGATATTACGCCTGCGACCCGCGGTTAGGACGATACTGCGTGACTGTACCACATGCAAGATGCGCAGGGCCGCCCCTGCGATTCCCGTAAAGGGTAACTTACCCGAAGCGCGACTTAGTGCATACGTCAGGCCGTTTACGAATTGCGGAATTGACTGTTTCGGACCGGTATGGGTAACTATAGGTAGACGACGGGAGAAGCGTTGGGGAATGCTATTTACTTGCTTGGTGACAAGGGCGATCCACATCGAACTAATAGCGAGCTTGAGCACGGACTCTGCCATTATGGCCTTACGAAGAATGGCAGCTAGGCGTGGTTGGCCCAGTTTATACTGGACTGACAACGGAACTAACTTCCACGGTTCTGATGAGGAACTCAAGAAAGCGTACGCGGAGTGGGACCCCACTTTAAGAGAGTACGTTATAAATAAACGCGCGGAATGGCGGTACATCGACCCAGGCGCGCCGAACCAGGGTGGAGCGTGGGAGCGTATGATACGTACCGTTAAATCGGCCCTCTCCGTCACCCTCCACCAGCGCGCACCGAAGGAGGAGGTACTCGCCACCGTCATAGCAGAGGTAGAAAACACAGTAAACTCCCGCCCACTCACTCATGTATCAGTGAGTCCAGACGACGCCGAAGCGTTAACACCTAACCACTTTCTAATAGGTTCGGCGACCGGTCTCCCATACGTAGGGGAATGCGACCAGGCTGACAGAAAAACTTGGAGAGTGGCACAGGCTCTAGCTAACTCGTTCTGGACTAGATGGGTACGCGAATACTTGCCTACACTAACGCCGCGCGGAGAGGCACGCAAGCCAAACGACAACGTAAAAATAGGCGATATCGTCGTAATAGCGGATGGCCTTCTGCCGCGAAACATATGGCCTCGCGGGCAAGTCGAACGTGTTTTCACGGGTCCGGACGGCGTGGTGCGGAGCGTTGAGGTGCGGACAAGAGGAGGTATTTTTAGGAGACCTGTAAAAAGACTCATCATCCTACCTAGAAAATCATAGGCTACGAAGTTCTTCGCCGAGGGGAGAATTGTTGCGGATAGATAAGTCGATTTTGTCAAATTGTTATTAGATAAGTCGATTTTGTTAATTGTTATAAGTAAGTAGCAGATTATACTACATAGCCTTTATGTATACCTATATAAATGTATAGAATCATTAGTAAATTCTAAGTTAGAAAATGTCACGATGTGCTGACCTGTGATCAGAGAGAGACGCACCTCCCGCAAGAGCGGGACAGCGATATAGATCGCGCGCGCGCCATGCGACGCTCTGATTGGACGAGAGGCGCGTCATACCCACTGGTGCCTGGCACTAGTTGCCGACACAAAAATTGTACTTAAGCTAAGAGAAATCCTGTTTTAATTGTATTGCCTCAAGGTATTGCTTCAAAGTGTTGTATCTGAACCTAAAATATACAGTCCACAAGTTTATGGAAAGGAGTCACTCAAGAGTTTCATTTCGTCGAGCACCCTGACCCCAATAAGTTTTATCATACATTTTTCAAAAAACTTTTTTTTGATATATCTCTGGATGCTCTATTGGCTAGCCTTCTGTTGCATTTTTCACTTTTAATTTGTTGAGTAGTAAGTGTTATTTGTCATTACCGAATGCAGGCTGAATCTAGTGACCACATTATTGTAAGACTGTCATGTACCTATTTACTAATGTATCCTTGGTAACCAATAGATATTTGAATTCGAATTCAGAAATACAATAATAATGATCCTCACGGATAACAATAACAAGCTTTCAACTTCACCTCAAATTAATTCTAGTCATTTGGTGTAACGGCCGTTTACGAGGTAAGCTAGTTTAGGTGGTAGCTACCTACTGTACTAAGCTCGAACTCTATGTATTTGCGGATAGTTTTCCGAATATTAGATGGGTACATAATTTTAAGCTTAAATCGTTGCTAAAATAAAAACTTAGGGTTTCGCCTTTATAAATGTTTTAATACCTACAAGAAGCCACCTTACCTACCTACTTCATATTATACGAGTATAACTCTCTTAATACGTGTCTAGTCGCAGATTAAAGAATCTAACGCCCGTAGTTAATAATCGATCCTGATCCGTTATCCGCGGTTTTGGATCGATATGTCATGTCATAATATGACATTTTGGTACTCTTGAAATATTACTACTACTAAAATTTCTAAATTTCATAAATTTAAGATTGATCTAAGAATGGAGAATTCAAAAGGTAGGTAGGGAACCTTTGTCATCGTATTCAAAATTTTTTTTGTTTGTGTAGAAAGATGAAAGAGAAAGAAGAAAGAAAGAATTGAAAGAATTCATTGAAATTTAATTTTATTGTCACATCAAAATTAAAGTTGAAATCTCACTTATTTTGCAGCACAATTTAACACATATCATGTGAATACCGTTCAGAGAAATAACAGCCAGCATAAAAGTATTCAAATATTCAAAAGCACTGGTCTGTAACGGTTATTTAAAACGCGTAACAAAATACCTACATTAATCCAGGTGCGGCTTATTCCGAACACCACGTGCAAGCACAACAGAGGCAGACCTCGATAAAAGAAATGAAAAGTACTATTTTAAAACCGGTTCATATTATTTAACGAAGGTAAGTAGGTACCTACAAAAAGGCTGGGCGACTGGGCCCTACAATGGGACGAAAATGTTTAAACGTAATCATAGCTCGCACTTCAAAAGCCCAGCGATTTCGCAAGTACCTTAAACTAGCTAGACCTTTCAATGAAAGGATCCAACCGTCAGATGTAAATTCGCGTGTGGTTTCGCGAAGGGGAGCGCGCTAAACTTCCGGGGCTTTCAATGCATTCATCGAGACTCGTTTAACGGCTGACATTGTAGACGGTTGGTCCCGGTCCCATGCTGGGCCCCTAGGACCCAAGGACAGCGGACCGTGGCGGTACAAGGTCACGTCAGGTGATGGGCTTGCTTATTGAATTTACACGTGCGTATTACTTATTAATGTAACGGTACCTTTTGTGTTTGGAATTTGAAAAGGTTTTGTAATGCAAATCTTAAATTGTACTTTACAGCATCATTTCATCCGTATTTGTAAAGGTTTTCTTCTCGATAAAAACAAACTTGAATGGTCAGCAAGTTCAATTGCGGATGAAGGGCGTTCCCAGAAGGCAGCTGCTCACTCTCATCCCGTCCTCTAGACACTCGAATCAATGTACCAACACCTAATTGAATGATGCCAAATTATTATCCCAAAGTCAAATTATATTATTTACTAGTAAGATTCATGTGATCACTTAAAAACCTCAAACTTAAAATGAGCTATGCCTGTTCTAACCTTACGAACAGACAAGAAACACCCGACAGGTAATTTTATGGGCGCAATCACATTAACAATGTTATTCTTATTAAAGTCGATTGAATTGGATCGAGTTTACTACAATCCCAAGCTTTTTATCATCTAAATAATTCTCGCGCGATGCGATTTGAAAGACAAATCGACAAGAACATTTTACTTCTTTACAGGGTGGCGTTTGACCACACATCACTGTGATGATTTGGTCAAAGGTGGCGTCACGCTACATCTGAATTGGGAACTGGCTCTCAAGTGGAGCTGCCGGAACATACCGAAAGGGGCTTGGCGACAGATTGGTCAGATTGACAGCCAGGCGAGCACTAGAAAATTTGCCAAGAAAGAACATTCTATAAAATATTCTATCCCTGGCCCAGCTAACAACGTTCTAGCAATGAATGACTTAGCGACAAAATATCTAGGCACATAGCTAATTAGTCTGAGTAATGAAATATCCACGCCTACGTGAATGACGGAGCGACGTGCACCAGGAATGCTTACCTATCCACTTGAGACCTAGGCATTGAACATAGTCTAGGTATAATCCTGCTACTAGTGAAATATGATCACTACTTGATCACCTAAGAGGTGTATATTTCAAGACCGATGTGATGGCGCAACAGACGAACTGCCCACTGCGACATAATGGTTAATTTAAAAAGTGTGGAGCGCTTCTTTATCTTGGGTACCTAGATAAAAGTACATACAACCAAAAAGCGCTCCAAATATCGTAACTAATACAAGTCAAATTAATTATTTTATAATTTTTAGTGCATTTTCAAAGTGTTTCTTTATTATCTTTTTATATATTTACTACTTAAAGCGTTTCACTCCAAGTCACCTGATGTTAAGTGACGATGTGGTCGAAGATGGCGCCACGCTACACCTGGATTGGGAACTGGCTCTCAAGTGATCCTACCGGAACACAGTTGAACACACCGATAAGTGCTTGGCGACAGATTCATAACTTGAGGGTGGTAGCTAAGCTAGCCAGGCGAGCACTAATGCCCTACCACCAAGCTATGGTTTCATCACGATGTTTTCCTTCACCGAAATCTCAAGCTCATTGTAGATTTCGAACCCACGTCTTACGGATCGCAAGCCGACGTCACTACCACTGAGTCATCATCGCTATGAAATTTAATTTCCCAAATGCTAAACAACCCTTCCCATGACAGTCGACACCCCTAAGTTTCGCAAAATGTGGTTACCTCGAACAACTACTCATTTTTCAAGGGCACCATGCAGCCGCACCCCTGGCCATGAAATAAGGGCGAGCTATGGCAGAGTTATTGCAAACAAGTCGTCTGATTAGGGTATAATCATATGCTTTGTTTGTGAATGGATAAAATATTGCTGACATATTTTATGGTGAGGAAATTTGATATTAGTTACATCTACCCTAATCTGTGAGTAAAATACTTAGTAGGAATTACTTGTATTTTAGTTCCGACTGCGAATGATAAGTTTGCAGCGGTGTTTAAACTTGTGTTGAGTTTATCGACATATCAGCTTGAAGTAGCCTCCGGATCTAGTGGGAGGCAAACCAGGGCACCCGCCCCGGGCGGCAGTTTCAGGAGGCGCCAAAGTCTTAATATGGTATGTATGATTAAAAATAAAAAAACTTGCTCCACAAAGAGCCTAGTGCATACCATACGAAAGTCTGGTTGATTCACCGTCGACTTGTAAGAAAACGGCACCACAACGGCGCCTTTGGTGAGTTTATTTTATCAAAAACGCGGGAGAGACGGGGGCCACAATTAAGTTTCTGCCCCGGTTCGAAAAAATCGTAGATCTTGAACTGGCTTGAAGTAGTCAAAAGTCGACTGCTTCAGGCTGTTCGTGTTTGGTCAGCCTTAGGCTGGTAGGCCTAGCCTATTCTAGAATGATGCTCGATGCTCGAGCGATAATCACTATTCACATAAGCACAGATTTGAGTCTATCATTTTATACCAATATGTCACTCAATCGCTGCTCAAGTAATGATCTACACTTGGGCATCGTTCTAGAATATCAGCATCATCATCATTGCTAGGCTTATTCTAGATGATACCTACAGGTATGATTCATCATAATGATAATTCATCGTCATTACTTTGATACCGCTCAAAACGGTGAAGGAAAACATCGTGAGGAAACCGGCATGCCTTTAAATGTTGCAGTTATTAGACTGCAACATTCAAGGGCATGCGACATCTACCAACCCGCACTGGGCCAGCGTGGTAGATTACATACCCATACTCTCTCTCTGAGAGAAGGCGAGAAGGCCCAGCAGTGGGAACGTGAAAAATACATACCTACAATAATCATGTGAAGTCACAAAAAAACTAAGTAGATGTTACTAGAAACCAATGCCCGGTAGGTAAGTACATTCCTGTCACTCTAAGAGATGATTTGAGCACAGCTGCGTGAGGAAGCGCGCACACCTGCGCTTGCGCATTCAAATGGAGCTGGCGGGCCTCCGAGCCCCCTTTGTGAGGAAGGATAATACCGGCTGTCAGTGATACGTACTGCTCGGGTACCTGGCGTGGGGCAAGACAGTTACCAGTTAAGCTGGCCGGGTTCTGTACATTTTTGAGAATTTAATTGGGTCTAGTTTCACCTGCGTGGACTACACTTTATCGCAATATAAAGTATCCTATGTCTTTCTCTAGGGTTTGAACTATCTCCACAGCAAATTTCATCAAAGTCCGTTGAGTAGTTTTTGCGTGAGAGAGTAACAAACATCGATCCATCCCACCATCCTCACAAACTTTCACGACTTCACGTTTATAATATTAGTAGGATTAAAAATTAAAAGTTTTGCTCTTTTCCGTTAATTTATTGAGCGGCAAATCCTAGAGCGCTGAACTTTCAAATACGCCACTGTCCAAACGGATCCACCGGTTTGACTCATAAGCTCGCGTCGTTTTCATCAAAACGGAACTCCAAAACCGGCGAAACGTTCTTTTGTGTAAGGCTACCATGCGAATGTAAGGAAGTGGTCTTGGAATCGTAAAGAACGCGATCATAGACGCGATAGAATCGTCATTTTCATTTTTACGACTACTTACATTTCAAATGCTTGGGCAAATTACAGCTTAAAATATTATCTATGAGGTATTTATCTATACTACAAATAAATAAAATTGAAGTGTCTGTTTGTAATTTCAAATTTACAGCTTTTCTCTAAACACATAGGAAAGTATATACGGTACAGTCAGCGACAAAAGTCGCTAAACAATAATCGATTTTCCGATCATCTTCATCATCTTAATCATCTTTATCATCATACCACCCTTTGACCTCATGATCACTTAACATAGGGTGTGTTGTGTTGTAGTCAAACACTACCTTGTGATTTGTAAGAAAAACCCAAACATTACTGATGTAAAACACATCTGAAAAATCGAGTATAATCAGCTACTTTTGTCGCTGACTGTACAAACATCAAAACGATCAATTTTTTGACTGTTTGTTCCGGCTAATCTCTGAAACGGCTGGACCGATTTCGATGAGACTTTCACTCGCAGGTAGCTAAAGTTATAAAGAGTAACTTAGGCTACATTTATTTAAGAAATTTGAACCATAGGATACTTTTTATCGCGGTAAACTGCATTTACATATATGTACCTACATAAATACAATATTATTTATTATTATCTATAAACATCTCCGGTAAGTATTACTGATATAAGATTTTAAAAACTACACTATCGATGATGGCTCAATGGTAGTGCCATCGACTTGCGATCCGTAGGACGTGGGTTCGAATCCTACAATGAGCTTGAGCTTTCGGTGAAGGAAAACATCGTGATGAAGCCATAGCTTGGTAGAAGGGTATTTTCTAGTACTCGCCTGGCTAGCTACCACCCTAACACCCTATACTAAGGATCGGTCGCCAAGCACCTATCGGTGTGTTCCGAGTTCCGGCAGCCTCACTTGAGAGCCAGTTCCCAATCCAGGTGTAGCGTGTCGCCATCTTCGACCACATCGTCACTTAACATCAGGTGACTTGTGGTCAAACGCTAACCTGTAAGAAGTAAAAAAAAATATAATTAAAAACCCAAACAATTTCCGAGTGTTTTAGGCACTCTTAAGCTGTGTTCTGCCCAGTCCTGTATTTATAATAATATGCCGTATAGGCCGCGGCCTAGGGGCGGCAGCGTCCTAGGGGTGGCAGATTTCAGAGGATGGTCACTCGATTTCAGACGATAATAGTCAAACACGTTCACTGCTTTTATCATGGTTTTATATCCGGTTATTTTTTTTTGTTTACACTCTTTCCTAATGCCTAATTCATTCGTTTATTTAACTTTAAGGTATTCTAAATGTAGTAAACTAAAAGGCATGTACATGGGGCGGCGGAAAAAAGTGGCTTACACTTATAAAAAATATAAAGCCGGTACTGGTTCTGTCTACCGGTGCGAAACCGGGGCGGGTTACTAGTGAAATGTAAACAGAACTGTAATGGAGTTATGTTAGCACATGTGGATGTTGTAAGTACTTATTATTCTGTCTGTAAGGCCAAGGTCAAGGGCAAAAGGGTGACCGACTGACCGTTACACTGTTCAAGCATCCCCTTATAAAATGGCCACACATTGCCTTGAATGTTTTGAAATTAATACAGGATGGTCGTGTGAATAGGGGCGAAATTCGGACACAAAGTGGTGGGTTCATAATTTTTTATTTAGTTACATATTTTATTTTCTTCGGAAAACGTATGATCTTATATATAAAAATCAATTGCTGTTCTAGCTTGATAACTTTTATCTTGAAATATTTGTGGACGTTCAGGGAAGGTTTAAAAGGTGACTTTTATTGACGTTAAGAAGTTCGCCGGGTCAGCTAGTGGTTACTAAATTACTTGAAAAGATTACTTGCTGTACTAGATTTTTCTAATTTAAATTGTGTATGTACAGACACTGCGTTGTGAGTGTTGTGACGAAATCTGTATTTTTTAGTTATTTTTATGCGTCAAAAAAACAAAAACAAAAATTATGCCCCCTCAAAAAAATACATGATAAAAACTAATATTCTTATCCAGATACGATCACATCGCCATCAGACTATCAGACGACTTGTGGTCAAGCGCTATAGGTATCTTGTAATAATATAATATGTAAAAAAATATTGTTAATAATTGTTGTATTTTGAGACAAATAAAATAAAAAGGTAAACATCATCCTTCAAGTGTCATAGGTCAAGTTAATTTTCATCATCATCAATTCATCAGCCTATTACGTTCCCACTGCTGGGACTCTGGCCTTCTCTCAGAGAGAGTACGGGTACGTACGAGTACGTATAATCTACCAACGCTGGCTGACGCTGACCCAATGCGGGTTGGTACTTGCTATTGCAATAAAACTCCTATTTCTGTACTGTATTTATATATTATCTTCTTCCCTCCCATTCCCCGTCTTCCCACTCCTCCCCCCTCGCCAACTCCAAATTTTTAAAATTTGGAGCAGTAATAAACAGATTAAATTGGTAATACCAAGGTGTGTCATCAGCTGAAGAAAGGCTTTAGACATTGTTGTCCGAGGAAAAACAGCATGAATTAAAAAAAAAAAAAAAAAAAAAAAACTCCTATAACAATCTCCACGTAGCTTAAAAAGGTCGGTTTACAAGCTGTAATAGAAATTGCAGTACTTAATGATATACGTACCTACTTACCTACCTGCAGTTTTTCTTAGTAAAGGACTTTAAATGATAACGAGTAAGTCCTTTGTGCGCCATTTCCGGGGACTTGTACTTATCCCATTTCATCCTTTTTATGTTCATGTCTGCCTGTCTGTCTGTCTATCTGTCTGTCAATAAAAACAGGTAAAATTATAATTCTGTGACTTATGGCTCAAAGAAAGTGACACACAAATAGAATTGCTTTACATTGTGATGAACTTGCTCCTATTCAATCATATAGTAAAAAGAATAAAACTGTAAATGGGATTGCGCCCCAAAAAATTACCCGCCGCGCGTTTCTTGCTTGTTCTTTTGCCGGCGTAAGGAGGTTGGAACAGGCGGAGCTAGTTTTAAAGTGATCAAATGTTAATTGACTTATATATCTGTATCTTCTATCGCCCGAAATTATTAATCGATCCTGATCCGTTATCCGCGGTTTTGGATCGATATGTCATGTCATAAAATATCATTTTAGTAGTAATCCGTCAAGCTCTAGTACTAAAATGACATATTATGACATGACCCAAAACCGCGGATAAGGGATCGGATCGATTATTAATTTCGGGCATATATCTTTATCTGTATTGTGGTGTGCCAATAAAGAGTTAATCTATCTATCTATTGACTTGGGTTTTGACCGAAGAGACAAATTCTGCGACCCGGTATATTATTTTTGACCCGGTACCTTTCTATATTCTGTGACCCGATGCTGAGTCGCGACTCGCGACACAGAAGCGCTGCTCAATGCGTTTCATATTATATTCAACCACTGTTCAGTTTTCTGTTTACCTTACGTCTTGTATTGTATAATTATTATATATACTTGTGGGTCTAGGTACGCTTCGGTTACAGTTATGTTTGGCTAACACTGGTGCACAGATCAAATACGAGTAGCCAGTAGGTTAACATGAACTTTTGCTATGACACAAGAGTGGTGAGATAAATTAAATGAAAATGGAATTTTGAATTCTTAGATCATTTAGACGAGGGCTACTTTCGGGATTTCCTTTATTAAATAAAAAAACACCTTTTTATTAAAACAAACAAAACAAAAAAATAAACAGTTTGGCTGTTTTCGAGTTCTGGCGAGACTAACGAACGACAATTGTTTTTGTTTAAATTTTATCTATGTGTATCCAAATCTGTGATGTGTATAATTAAATTTTACTAAATTTAATTTACTAAATTTAAAATTTGACTAAATTAATTCAGCTCTTCTAGTCATCTCAGTCAATCACCAAACACGCATGTTTCAACAAAAATATAGAATGAAACTTGTCCAAATATGCTTCCGTGTAAGTATAATATGTAACGGCACAATTCTTACCCACAAACAGAACTGCAGTTAGCTCATTTGGAACGGCAATCCGCCCGCGGCGACCAAATACCGCCTGAGTGTTACCAACTCACAAAAAATACTTACCCCTAAAGCTGTCCTGAAACCAAAATAATAAATAAATAAATATCGGAGGACCATTGCACACAAATTGACCTAGCCCCAAATTAAGTTCGAAACTTGTGTTATGGGTACTAGACAACGATAAACATACTTTTAAAGAAAAATAAATACTTGTATAGATAGAAATATCCAAGACTCAGGTACAAATATTCGTGCTCATCACACATATATTTGCCCTTACCGGGATTTGAACTTAGTACCGCTAGCTTCGAAGGCAGGGTGACTAAAAAAATTAAATGAAACGTTTGTGCGGTAATTTGAAAAATACATATGTATCTGAAAAATAATTTTATGTCATATGTAGTCATATGTACATAAATAATAAATAATTTGTGCAAAATTATATTTTTTTACGGCTTCATAATCTCATCATCATCACCGTCATCATTTAAACTTGATTCAACTCTCTGAGTTTGAAATATTTTATACGTGACACTGGCAAATACACTAATCGAGTGACGCCATTACAAAACAAAAAAAAAACATAAGATACAAGACATAAGCTCCAAAGTTTTGGACTTTTTTGGCGGCCATCGAATTGTCAACGTGAAAATTTTGTTTTTATTTCCAAAACTTGTGTTTCTTCGAGTGATAATGTGTAATATTGGTGGATTGTTAACCATTATGTGTTCGTTAATGTGTACGAGTGTGGGAAATTGAAATAAAGTTGTGAAAGTGACTTTTCTAGTTGCTCCAAAAAAGTCCGTGTAAAGTTTAAGTAAAGCGCCACTACTTTACTTAAACACTATCCTCATCCCATCATCTCATCATCATCATCACCATCATCATTTAAACTTGATTCAACTCTCTGAGTTTGAAATATTTTATACTTGACACTGGCAAATACACTAATCGTGTGACGACATTACAAAAAAAAAAAAAAATAAAAGATACAAGACACAAGCTCCAAAGAAGAAATGTCACATTTCTAACTCTAGTTGGGCAAATCGTGGATAGACAAGTTATTGAAAACGGCCGTTAGTCCCCGAGTTTGGGCGAAAAGCCCCAAAGTTGGGAACCCTGTACCGCGTCTTGCGAGAATCACAAATGAATTCCAGCGATAGATACTTACGGCCATTGATTGATTAGTCCCAATCTCACGCTAAACTAAGTAGCGAAGTGGATAATAGATGTAAGTAAGTACGTTATTGAGCTGTACAAATGTAAAGTCATCACTCGTAGGCAGAATCTTCTCCATTGATCAAATTGGTAGGTAATAGGTAAAAGGTACCACCTTTTAAAAATATTATGGTTAGTATAATTATGGATACTTACATTGGCTTTTATTCTATTTATTTTTCAGTGGCAACTGTTCATAGGACTTTTTTGGCGGCAATTGAACTGTCAACATGAAAATTTTGTTTTCATTTCCAAAAGTAGTGTTTCTCCGAGTGGATAATGTGTGATATTGTTAACCATTATATGTTCGTAAATGTGTCCCTTAATTGAAATAAAGTTGTGAAAGTGACTTTTCTAGTTGCTCCAAAAAAGTCCGTGTAAAGTTTAAGAAAAGTGCAACTATTTTACGTAAACACTCTGACCCGGCTTGTTGCTGGGTCTCATAATCTCATCATCATAATCATCATTAATACTTGATTCAACTCTCTGATTTTGAAATATTTAATACCTGACACTGGCAAATACACTGCACGTGTGACGCCAATACAAAAAAAAACTGTTCATAAAAGTTTGAATTCTGTTCTTCTGTCAATAAATTATTTTGCGCCAGAAGCGGTTGTCGTCAAAGTTTTTGATATTTGACCCCGTCCGAGTGCGAGTGGCTTTTGAGACGCAAATAAATGGGTTGAAAACAACACTCGACTGTTTTTGTTGGAAATATGCTCTAATTAGGCACTTCATGGTACGTGTGATTATAAAGGTAACGAGAAAGTCAAATTTTTAAGGGTTTTATTATAACATTGTATGTTAGGCTGTATGTAGGTTACATTACTTCAACAATGAATATGATAATTTTAAAAGAAAACAACGTTGCTATGGAAAATAATTACAAAAAAATGGCAATGAATAGCTTTGACAGTAGAGAAAGACGCAAAAAGGGTTGTTATGAGTTTGACATCGCTGTCTGTAAGTTAATGAGGAGTGACTTTTCGAGTTGCTCCAAAGAAGTCCGTGTAGTTTAAGTAAAGCGCCACTACTTTACTTAAACACTATCCTCATCCCTTCATCTCATTATCATCATCATTTAAACTTGATTCAACTCTAGTTTGAAATATTTTATACTTGACACTGGCAAATACACTAATCGTGTGACGCTATAACAAAACAAAAAAAAAAGTTAATGAGGGGCTCCGATACAACAAACGTGATTTTTTGCTGTTTTTATTTTATAGTATTACGGAATCCTTCGTGCGCGAGTCTGACTTGCACTTGGCCGGGTTTAAACGATTATAACCACTCAAAACTGAAATGTTCCCGCCTTAGATTGTAGTAGGTATATATAATTGAACTCTAAGGTTCGTATCTAAAGCCTAATAATATAATGTTATAATTCACAAGGGCTACCCGCGACCGGTCCCAACCGGGCCGACCCGTTACTCGCAGTCGGCTAGCCCGGCCCACGTGCCTGCAGGATGGTATCCACTCATGTAATTTATAAATTACTGGAAGAGCACAGGTAAAAGTCTGCTTTTTACTGCCGAGTTTGACCACAAGTCACCTGTACCCCTAGTACAAGTTTTGAAAACGATAAAAGTTTTCGTAAACGTCGACGTTTACCACCGCCGACATGTCAAAGTGGCAACTCGATCTGCTTAAATTCAAAAAGTAACTCAATAACATTGTTGGAATATGATTATAACGATTTAAAATAACCCGTATTAACGATTTCAGTTCCTCCAAGTCTCTGTAAGATTCGCTGAAAAAAATATGTATGGATGGAAACGAAAACTTTTATAGTTTTTGTAAACTATCAAAACCGCTGTACTAAGGGTACTGATTTTAAGTGACAATATGGTCGAAACTGGCTCTTTTTTTAAACTACTTACAGGGTAGCGTTTGACGACAAGTCGCCTGATGTTAAGTGACGATGTGATCGAAGATGCCACACCTGAATTGGGAACTGGCTCTCAAGTGAGGCTGCCGGAACACACTGATAGGTGCTTGGCGACAGATTCTTAACGTGATGGTGGTAGCTAGCCTGGCGAGCACTAGAAAACGCTCTACCACCAAGCTATAGTTTCATCACGCTGTTTTCCTTCACCGAAAGCTCAAGCTCATTGTAGGATTCGAACCCATGTCCTACGGATCGCAAGTCGACGTCACTACCACTGAGCCACCATCTCATGTGCGGCTGCCGGAACACACCAATAGGTGCTTGGCGACAGATTTTTCACTTGATTGGTTGCTAGTTGCTAGCTAGGCGAGCAATAGAAAGTTCCTTCAGAACTAGGTACTTCATTAGGTACTATTTCTTCCTTCACCGAAAGTTCAAGCTCAAGCTTCAGGGTCACCAGCGGATTGGCAACCTATTGTTGCAAATTGACGTCCTTTAGCAACGGTGATCGCTTAACATCAGGCGGGCGTCTGTTTATTTACAACTCTATTATTACATAAAAAAGCCTGTGTAGCCTGTAAGTGTCTATAATTTGATGTGATTCAATTTGTCACAGCGCAAGTTGCAGTCCCCGTAACAGATGCACCATGTAGAAACATGTACATATAAAAATATAGGTGTGTAGTGTGTTGTACATCTGTCGGGGCAGCTGCGAGCGCAGATTGTACCTGCAGCGACGCCGGGCTGCAGTGCTAGTGACGGATTTTATTCATTTTGATTTACGAGATATAGCCCAATCATACTTTTAGGTACTTTTATAAAGGAAGTGATTGGCCACCTGTTATTTTTATTATGTTGGCATTATCTGAAAGGTAGAATCTGACCACAGAATAGATATTTTAGTGACCAACGGTACTCCTTGCTAAACTTACTTTTAAGGCATCATCATCAGCCTATTACGTTCCCACTGCTGGGACTCGGACCTCACTTTAGAGAGAGTATGGGCCGTAATCTACCACGGCAGCCCAGTGCGGGTTGGTAGATGTCGCATGCCCTTGAATGTTGTGGTGGACGTGCCGGTTTCCTCACGGTGTTTTCCGTCACAAAAAAAGTCAAATCTATCAAACGGAAAGCTTGTCTAATTTTATCAATAATTGATAGTTATTTATTTATCTTCTGCTATTGGCCCAGATGTGACAAGACAGGATGACCAAAGGGTGCGGGGGTGAAGGGCGGCCAGGGCGGCAGATGCACCCGCAGCTGGCGCGGCGCGTGCTGGCATTATGTCGCGCACCACCTTTGCACCTTTTGTTAGGTGCTTTTGTTTTTTTTTTTAATTCGTTCCCTTAGGTTGGCATGATTGATTTTTGTGTGATTTTAAGATGACAGCTCGATGAGTGATGTGTCGAGTTGGTGTTCTGTTGAATTTTGCACTGCGATGACGAGACAAAATTACTACCTACGAGTACAATTGGAATGCGTACTAAAGCAAGTTTATTCCTAAAGGAAAAATTCTAGCATCTAAGGTTTTTTACAGGTTACAGGGTTGCTCAATCTACGCCTGAATTGGGAACTAACTGTTGGCAATCGCCGCGGTCTAGCAACGATGACATAACCGAAGGGAGCTGCGCGAAGTACCTGCAAGGTCCCGTTACCAGACGACCTGTTCAAGTAGTTTTCAGGGAAATAATAATAAGGGCAGCGTTGAGACCCACTTTAAGCAGTTGAATGATTTAGAGTTATTCCCATTCATACTTCGGTTCGCGTAACACTGTTTAATCCAGATTTAATTTTTTTTTTTTTTTTTTTTTTTTACTTTAATTAGGTATGCGTTTGACCGCCATCCCGCCTGTTGCCAAGCGTAGATGCGGTCGACGGTGTAACACGCATACCTAGAAGGTACCTGTTCACTCTTGCCTTGAAGATCCCCAAATTGTAGTGTTCGGGAAACACAGACTCTGGCAAGGAGTTCCACTCCTTAGCGGTACGCATTATGAATGTGGAAGCAAAACGCTTCGTGCGTACAGGTGGAATATCCACCATATACCGATGGCGCCTCGCCGTTTGTCTTGACGTCCGATGATGGAATGGGGATGGAGGAATCAAGTTGTACAACTCCTGGGCACACTCGCCAAAATGTATCCGATAAAATACCGATAAACTGGCAACCCTTCGCCGATGTTCAAGGCTTTGAAGCCTTGACTCGACGAGGAGATTGTCGCCAATGAGCTTTTTGGCACGTCTCTCAATCGACTCCAACGTCTCAAGCTGGTACTTGGCGGAGCCGTCCCAAAGGTGAGAACAGCGGCCCGATCGCACTAATAAATTACAGCTGAACCGCTACTGAACCTCAGCCGTTTCTTGACTTTTTGAACATTTCGTATCGCGCTAATGATTTTATCGTAAGTTGAGCCGTAGCGTAATTAGAGTTGGATCGTTAACGCTGTCAAACGAACGGTTTTGCTAAAGTTAGTAAATTACAACTTTTTCACGATCGTTGTGCGGTGCTTTACCACTTTTAGACAAAATTATACAACAAAAACAGCAAAAACTTAGGTAAAATGTATGCGTACATGGATTAATTGGAAAGGGCACATGAATTAGATGTAGCGGCGGCTCGGAACCTTGCGAGGAAGAAAAATACAAGTGCAAAGACTTAGTGCTTTTTATATGAGTGATAGGCAGTTTATAAAATATTATAGACTGTTTAAGGAGTTAACTCGCCAAGTAATAACAGAGTTAACCCCTCATAAGCCACCCACGCTTCGTTCTGATGCTTTGTTTATTGAAACCAAGGTAAGGTTATGTTATGATAATTCCGCATTATAGCCATCAAAATCTTACTTTGTCTTTCCCTAATGGTCTGTGAATAAGCGAAATATGGATAGGCTTTACATTATAGCGCTAGCGATAGGCAAAACTTTACATTATGTTTGTACCTACATTGTTTTTTTCATGTTAACAAAATTAAGTTTCTTGACAATAAAATTGTTCTAGGTTTTGGGGCATTCTATGCCACTGGATCATATCAGATGATTGTAGGAGATAGTCAGGAGCATTGTGTGTCACAGGCTGTGTATCAAAAGCCATTCAGCAAGTTACAATAGCCATATACATTAATATACAAGTCAATTGTAATAAATAAAGCCTTCCCATTTAAACAATGTAAGAGGGAACATGATAAATGAGAATAAGTGCATAAATCAACTAATATAATTACAAAGAATACATAATAAACATGTAGGTATACCTACTAATATAAAATTACATTGCTTTGATTCACAAACCACCAAAGTAGTTCCAAGTAATGCGGGCTATAAATCCTCTTACTATTAAAAGAAACTCATTGGTATGTGCCTAATTATGTGGTCCACTAGATCACCTACCTTAGGCTAGGCTATAATGTTGTGATTATTTACTAGGAACAATGCCAGAAACAAAAAAACAATTTTCTTTTTTGTTTTTTAGAATGTTTAAAACGCCTGGATTACTGCATTGTATCGATGGGGTGTGTGTTCTGCTAAGAACATCGAACGGTATTTTAATAGAAAAAGGATTCCATTCCCTTAATATTCTGATAGTAAGTACCTAGTGTATTATATTTTACACTTGCCAATTGGTCATGTTATGGGAACAACCCTTGTAATTCCTACCCTTTTCTTTCAGATATATGCCACAAATTTAAATATATTATGAGTGCATGTTACCCTGGGTCTACACATGACAGGGTTGTGTGGTCCAACCATCCAATGAACGGTTATCTTGAACGGCTTCACACGTCACTGCAGATGATTTGTATATTTTGGGTATGTACAAACTAATCTAGATTTTATGTTCTTACTGGTTCTTTACTGGGCAAGCGTGCTACACCTTTGACCACATCATCACTTTCCATCGGGTGAGATTATGGTCAAACGCTAGCCTAGCCTCTGTTGTAAAAAAAACTATGTGATGTGTTAGTATTTTCTTGAGATTAATTTATTTATGTTCTTGTTATTTTAGGATATCCATTGAGGAGTTGAGACCCACAATTAGGACACCTATCTTAGTCTGAGATCCAGGCTGAGGGCTATCATTATCAAGATAGATGATAGACACTTGAAAACTAGAAATGTTGCTGAACATTGTTGAAGTGTTTAGCTTGTTTCAGGTATAATTTAATTGTGTAATAAACAAAACATAGCACTTTATATAATAATAAATGAATTTTAGGTTATATATTCAAATTAATAAAAGTGTTGTAATAAAGGTATTTCATTGCCGGTGCTTGTTGGTAGACATGATGTTACATTATTCACTGATAGCTGTGCAAAGTATTGTGTCATTTCATTAGATTAACTACTAGGTTTATCCCTTTCATTTTTCTGTTAATTTAATTTTATGTGTTAAGTTAATATTATGACTAATGTGTGAATATTTTAAGAGGAATTTCAGTGAAGCAAGATAAAATACTTAAGGTATAATAAAAAATACTTTCCATAAAACATGTTTTTATTCTGAGATAATAATTATAATATAGTTATAACTATTTTTCATCTTCCGACTTCACAGGATGACTTGGGGTTGTGTGGGCCTTGCGGTGGTTGACAATAGGTACTGAAACAACAGATAACAGATAGTGAGTTCCATGAGTATCAATATTTGAAAGGCAGCTTTATGATAGGAAAGATACTGCTGGTTATTTTACTACATAATTTATGTAGGTACAGTCAACAACAAAAGTTGCTGAACAATCACACTTTTTTTCTATTATCCACATCATCTTAGACACCAATTTTTGACCTCATCATCACCTTAAATCAGGTGTGTTATGTTGTGGTCAAAATGATACCATATAAAATGTAAAAAAAAACAATAATAATTACTGATTTGAAACACATTTGGAAAATCGAGAACGATCAGCTACTTTTGTCGCTGACTGTACACTAAAACAATAATAAATTTGAGCATCATCATAGAGCTGTGTGAGCTGTGTTTGTAGTGCTAGGGTTAGCTACCACCTACAAGTTCAAAGAAAAATCAGTCGCCAGCCTCTGTTTTCAAAGGTTAGGCCCATTTAGGCCATCATTAATCGTGAGCTGCGGTCAAACTATGTAATATAAAAAGATATGACAGCTTGGACATTTGTTTATACAGCTTCTGCCTGCATTTCATAACTGCGGAGGATCATCACCCTTACAATGTAGTTGTGCAAGGTACTGTCTGTCTATCCTTAGGCTTTCTCATCCATGTCAGACTGTTTTTGTGGATGACATTTACATTATGAGAATTGGTTTAATAAAGTAAAGTATTATGTACACATAAAAATTTTACTATGACAAATATACTTACATCATAATTTGAGGTAAATTGATTCTGTTTCACATCAAGCAGAAGGCCAATATCTAAGTAGTACAGTAGGGATATTGCTGGGTCCAAGCTGGGCTAGCATTTACGTTCATCATTTTTCCCTGGCTCTGCATTTATGGTCTTCCACATATGCAACAATATTTTCTTTGCATCTATGCAAGTTACTGTTACTGTGTTGCTGTTACTTCTGAGTAACTAGGTAAATAGTACCTTCGCCCATTCTTTCCCTCTTCTGGCAGTACCTTCCGCATTGATATGGCCCTCGGCGCATGCTTGCCATATTCGTGCCGCAACTGCAAGAGCCTCTTTGGACCTTACCCGTCCCAGAGCAAGGTGGCGGTGGCTTCCCAGGAATTCTATCAGTAGCAGCTATGCATCAGCAGCGCTCTTCCATTTCCAAAGTCCAATGTGTTCACAATCACAAATAGGTGAAATACTGTGCCTATTATGCATAAAATAGGTCAGTATCGGCACAAAAATATACTTCATCACAGCACCAACCAAATACTTGATGCGGAAGTTCAATAACTCGGTTTTTAATAGTTAAAATACTTTTAAAAGTAGGAAAAACTTTCCTCAAACTATTATTATTTGACATGAGTCAACGAAATGTCGCGCTGTCATCTCAGCATCTGTCAAAACTAGAGTAGTGAAAGTCAAATTTTCTGTGCAATTAGTCGATTATAGCAGTCTAATAGCACAAATATTTGCTAATATGTCTCATCTCTAACAACGATCGCTGAAGTGCTACGGTCCAGTTACGGTGCATCTCAAGTTGGCGTTTAAACATTAACGCAATACCGAATTCCATATTAGCTGGAACGGAATTGAACCCCATGCGCACCGTAACTACAGCTAGACCTGAGACGTTCGTAGTTGTTTAAAATTAGCGCGATCGGGCCGCAGTACTCCATACACGACCGGACTTGCGCTTGATACAAGGTGAGCAGCTGTCCTGGTGTGAAGTACCGCCTCACCTTCGCGAGTATACCAAGCTTCTTTGCGGCCACCTGAGCTTTCGACTCGATGTAAGAGCCGAAATTGAGAGTGGAGGAGAACGTGACGCCCAAGAGCTCGAGGCGATCAGTTACCGGTACGGATACATCTCGGAAAGTCGGAGTCAGTGGAAATATACTCCGTTTTGCTGTGAATAGACACGCCTGGGTCTTAGAAGCATTGAACCTGACCAAGTTGGCATCGCCCCAATCTGAGACTGCCATCAAGGATCGGTTCAAGCGTTCGACCATCGCCTCTCTGAGAGACTGGATTTCCGATCCACTGGTTCGCGCTCCAGACACATAACTCTCTACTACCGTACTGTCATCTGCATACCCAAAGGTACCGGGTCTGAGCAGATCATTTATATGCAGCAGAAAAAGCGTAGCAGAGAGTACCGACCCCTGAGGGACCCCGGCATTAATAGCCAATCGATCGGACGAGCAGCCGTCAACAACTACTCGAATCGATCGGTCCCTCAGGAAGTCCGATATCCAGAGACACAACCCAGTGGACAAGCCGTATGAAGGAAGCTTGCTAATCAGGCAATCATGCCAGACCCTGTCAAAGGCCTTCGAGATGTCAAGAGAAACGGCAAGCGCCTCTCCGTATTTCTCCAAGGCCTCGCTCCAGATGTGAATGGCATACGCTAGAAGATCTCCCGTGGACCGGTTACGGCGAAATCCGTATTGCCGGTCACTGAGGAGGTCATTAGCTTCTAGGTATGCCAGGAGCCTGTTGTTCAGTACACGTTCCATACTTTTACAAAGTATGGACGTGACTGAGATGGGCCTGTAGTTTACAGGGTCAGCACGACTGCCCTTTTTGGGCACAGGCTGCACGTTAGCAAGCTTCCAGGTTTTTGGCACTATACCAGTCTCAAGAGAGAGGCGAAAGAGGCGTGTCAGCACGGGAGACAGCTCAGGCGCACAAGTCCTCAGAACAATGGCTGAAATACCGTCTGGACCACTAGCCTTGTTCACGTCCAGATTGCGGAGTATTTTGCGAACCTCCACCTGGCGAATGCGAATGTCCGACATATATGTCACGCAACTTGTTGTAGGGGTTGGAGGTGTCGCGCATCCAGCGTCAAGACGCGAAGACTCCGCAAAAAGAGAAGCAAACAAGTTTGCTTTCTCCTCTGCAGTGTGAGCTAATGATCCATCAGGTTTTAACAGCGGAGGCAGTGAGGATCGACAGAAGTTCGCCTCGACCGATTTAGCTAGGGACCAAAATGCTTTACTTCCTGCAGGGTAAGAAGCTAGTTTGTTCCCAATTCGACTAATATGGTCGAAGCGAGCCCTCTGAAGAGCTTTTTTGCAGGACTTGGCAGCCTTGTTAAAGGCTCTCTTCTTTATGCGTATATCCTTCGTTTTGCGGGTTCGAGCATCAACCCATGCAAGGTATGCCTCATGTTTTAGCGTTTCAGCGCGTCCACATTCGACTCCAAACCATGGGTGAGCTTTGCTAGACAGTGGCACGTCGGAGAATGGAATAAAGTACTCCATAGCTTGACGCACCACATCCGTCACAGCATCCGCGCAAGACGAAGGATCACCAGAAGAGAAGCAGACAGGCTGCCAAGGATAAGATGCAAAAAAAGAACGCATCTCATCCCAATCTGCTGACTTGTATCGCCATACCCGCCGCGTGCCTCTAAGGCTGGGGTCTGGTGGCGAGTATGTCGACACAGACTTCACCAGACAGTGGTCGGAGCTACCTAAGGGTGACGATACCGATACCGAGTAGCGGTCTGGATCAGTAGTCAGCAGAAGGTCCAAGCAATTGGCCGTGTGGCTGTCAACATCTGGTACCCGAGTCGCTTCTTGGACCAGCTGGGTGAGATTCAACGACAGTGCCATTTTACGAATCTGTCTCCCAGCGTGATCGGTGCTCTGGTAAGGGAATAGCCACTCCTCATGGTGGGCGTTAAAGTCCCCCAGCAGCACCAGTTGAGCAGTGGGGTACCTCTGTTGGGCCACATCAGCCGTCTCACTAAGGTATTCCGTGAGCCTGGTCGTCTCCTGATCGCCACTGTGCGATCGGTAAACACAGGCATAGAGAATTTTCTCCATACCCGTGTCCAACAAAACCCAAAGAGTTGAAAAATTGGGATCCTCAAGGTTACGGAGACGCCGAACACAGATATCATCCCGGGCAAATAAGCATACGCCCGCACGTGGTCTGAAACAGTGCTCCAGGGTAAACCCTGGGTAAGACAGATACGCTACGTCTGATGGGCACCCGATCTGCGTCTCCGTTAGAAACAGAATATGCGGTTTATTAGTCTCGAGATGGTGATGGACTGCTACGAGATTGGAGTGCAGACCTCTAATGTTACAGAGGTGCACTTTGAGTGAGAGGGAGTGCAGCCGCTGTCGAAACCGTTTCTTTTTATTCTGACTTTTCATATTAGATTTATTTAAGAGTGAAGAAAGGTGGAAGAACGGCAGTAGAACGAGGTACCACTAAACAGACCCAGAGTCACACAAACGAAATCGCACGCACCAAAGGGGTACTAGTCTGGAGACTGCGGGGACGCCCGAGCCCCCCCGGGGATGTCCATCTGGCCCTCTCATCCGGTCGCCGACCGGCAAGATGGCGCATCCCGGGATTTTTCGTCAGTTGGCGGGGCAGCCTTTCATGAGTGGCTAGTTCATTACTTGGGCCCCCAACTACCTGCGGTCGGCCAGCGGTGCACCGTGCCTCGGATCCCGCTACCCTCCGCGACCAGTCTCCCGATGCAGTGATAACGTTGTGCAACATAAGCGGTCTACTTCAGTGGTACAACTGTTCCGACCCATCCTTCCTTCGGTGTCGCCGAACACCGCGCCGGAACACGACTAGGTCGTTTGGCGGCGCGACTTTGCTCGGTGGGTGGTCACTAACCGCGGCAAAGCCTACCACCAGTTGTCATCTGATTGGCACCACCCAGGGGCCACGTGTAGGGTTTCACTAAGGGGTAATCTCCTACGGACGCGGATGACTCGACCCCCAAATTAAAATAATAATAGTTTGTAATAATGTATACGTTTAAGTGAGAAGTTATGTGTATTTAATTATTGTATAGTTAACATAACTCTCAAGTGAGGGTGCCGGACCACACCGAGTGACCAAAGACTTATACAATAAATAAGTAAAACTCTTCTCTTTCTTTCTCAAAAAGTCAATAAGGAGCCTCCACTGTTAGCAATAAAATAATGTATTAACGCACTTACTCAGCTCTAACTAGGAATCCCTGTATTTTTTTTTACTCGTTACAGGGTAGCGTTTGACCACAAGTCACCTGATGTTAAGTGACGATGTGGTCGAAGATGGCGCCACGCTACACCTGGACTGGGAACTGGCTCTCAAGTGAGGCTGCCGGAACACACCAATAGGTACTTGGCGACAGATTCTTAACAAGAGGGTGGTAGCTACCCAGGCGAGTGCTAGAAAATACCCTACAACCAAGCTATGGTTTCATCACGATGTTTTCCTTCACCGAAAGCTCAAGCTCATTGTAGGATTCGAACCCACGTCCTACGGATCGCAAGCCGACGTCACTACCACTGAGCCATCATCGCTATTACATTTTTGAATTGTATCTAGGGTATCAGATACTACGCGGATCGGGGATCCACAACACCCAGACACAGAACTAGCACAATACTAGCGCTTTTTTTTCGCTGAACTATTTGTCCTGTAGCGGGAATTGAACCCGCGACCTCACACTTCGCAGTCGGCTGTTCCTACATTGCACCACATCGGTCGTTAGGTCTCTAACGGGCGGTTTCAATAACCGATCAATCCACGGTTTGCCCTAGTAAGAGATAGAAAATTCTCATTACTTCTATGGAGACTGTGGCTTATGTCTCCAGTAGGTGGAAACCGTGGATAGTTTATTGAAACCGAAGATTCATTGAAACGGCAAATTCATTCATCCAACGACAAGACGTAGGTATCAAAAACTGCTGACGTGTCAGTTGCCACTACGGATGACTAGGCTAGCCACGTTCGCGGATATTATTTAGGACATACGAGTATCTAACGTCAGGTTTCATATATTAAGTACTAGCTTCACCTCGGGGTTTCACCCGCGTCTTCCTGTTATCCCGTAGGTACCCTTTTGCGGTATAAAAAGTAGGGATGGATGGTTGGATGTTTGTTACTCTTTCACGCAAACACTACTGAATGAAATGGAGATAGCTTATATACCCTGGATACCTCATAGGCTGCTTTTTATCCCGGAAAAAGGTTCATCCATAAAAACAAAGGAGGTTAGACTTTTTTTTTGTTATGGCGTCACACGATTAGTGTATTTGCCAGTGTCAAGTATAAAATATTTCAAAATCAGAGAGTTGAATCAAGTTTAAATGATGATGATGATGACGATGAGATGTTGGGATGAGGATAGTATTTAAGTAATGTAGTGGAGCTTTACTTAAACTTTACACGGACTTTTTTGGAGCAACTAGAAAAGTCACTTTCACAACCTTATTTCAATTTCCCACACTCGTACACATTAACGAACACATAATGGTTAATAATCCACCAATATTACACATTATCACACGAAGAAACACAAGTTTTGGAAATAAAAACAAAATCTTCATGTTGACAGTTCAATTGCCGCCAAAAAAGTCGTTAGAGATTTGGAACAGGCGTTTTAAGTTTGACGTTTTGAAGTGATCACATGACTAAATAATAAGATTTGAATTTCTTATTGTCGGATAAGTCGATCCCAAGTGTACTGAACACCTGGCGACTCTACTGCTGACTCGACCATGGCGCATGGCGTGGCGCGTAGGTAGAGTATGTTTAGACTGCCATATCTTTGCAGTGTCAGCCAATTTCTGGCCCACCGAGGTCTGTCGTGTTCAATAGGTATATTTGGTGATCGTAAGGGTTTTTGCTAGAAATTAGTTCCCAGTCCAGGTGTAGCGTGGCGCCATCTTCGACCACATCGTCATTTAACATCAGGTGACTTGTGGTCAAACGCTACCCTGTAACTAGTAAACAAAAAAAAAAAATTAAACAAGTTTTTATTTAGTAAGGATACATCATGTGATCTCTTTTAAACGCCAAATTTAATACAAGCTACGCCTGTTCCAACCTCCTTACGCCGGCAAAAGAACCGACTGGTAATTTTTGGGGCGCGATCACATTTTAACAAGTTGTTTTATTCTCACATTAATTGATTCGGAACTGAATGTTTTTTTCTTGATTAAACAGTCCTTCATTCACAAGGCCCTTTTACCTTGAGATAAGTCCTAAACTTGTAACTTTGGGAACCACTTGTCATTATAATCAGATGCACTAGCCTATACCAAACTTATACAGCGCTCAAATTTAAACTACTTTTTAAAACACTTTTTATACGTGACTTCACGCCATAAAAAGCAAAGCTCAATACGCCAATAAAATCAATCGATTGGAAATTACATGAAGATAATCATCCCTATCACACGCAAGTGAAGCTGCGAGCAGACGGTAGTTACTCTAAAAATATAAATAATATAATGGAATAATGTACATCAGTCATACTATAGTCTGATTTTATAAAAAAAAACTAGCACTTTGCCGCGGTTTCGCGTGGACTACCCTTCCTCGGTGCTTGCCCTTCCCCGGTGTTCAAACTTTCTTCATACCCATCAAGATCGGTGCAATAGTTTTTAGGTTTATCGCTCGGTTCGCTCGGCGGCAGTTTAAATATCAATTTATCTCACAAGACTTACTAGGTATAAGTAGGTAGGTACTTGTATATCTCTGCCTACCTACGTTTGTAGTTTGTATAAGCATAAGCAGGGGAGACGACTTGCATAAAAAATAAACACGTAATGAAATGAATGCTAAAAAAATCTACTTGCACTCCGTGATTGTAAGAGAGTTGCCCGAATCGACGCAGAAATTTCCCCGAAATAGCAATCGTGCGCAGGAAACAAAGTAGGTACAAATACTTAGTTACGGGTGTCAAGTTAATCAAACGTCCTTACATAATCCCGCCATTGAGCACAACAATAGTTTCTACATACCTTGTGCACAAAAATTCTAACTAACAGTTTTATGTTATTCTTGGAATCGCTCGCTCGAGGCCTCCGTTCATTTCCTAAATAACATTACACTTCATTGAATAATTTTAAAACTTATTTTAATGACGCTAAAGTTCAAATTCTTTCTACGTTTATGAATACGTCATCTTCCTTTTGTCCCAAGCCCAGAATCGAACGAAATTCGCGAGGTATCTGCAAAAAAATCGGCACCTTTATTCCTAGGTCGGAATCTATGCAAAACAAAATCCTTATTGTTGCCCATAGTCTTTGCTTTGTTGGACTTTTACAGTGGTACCTGAATAAATGAGCTGCTTCAATGGATACCTAATGTAGTATTATATAGAACTTGGGTACCTAATAAACTTATTTGGAAAGCTTTATTTAGTTTATTTTATTTGTGTAGTCTACTTTGAAATCGGTTTAGTAATTCAGAAATATTTTATCTTGATTTGTTGCAGTGAAAATGTGTTTAAAATTATAGATGTCTCCTAAAAATAATATGTACATCCTTTTATCTATTTTGGTTTCTATAAAAGCATTATCGTTTTCTAAAAGGAATTTATAATATTAATAGAAAATGTTATTTATAAATGAAATATTTTATGACCCTCGTGTCTGAGTTTGCTACTTTTTATGACCATTTATAAATGCAGTTAGCGTCGGAAGTGTTATGGCTAGGTTATCATCAATTTTATAAATATAAAGTGCAGTTATCTGCTATCTACCACTATTCTTTGTTTAATTACTTTATAATTACTGCACACATTTTATTTACCTATAAAGAAGGTTTGTTTCATTTTCATTCACTTACAATTTTTACTTAAACAAAATATAAATCATTTCATATATGGATCAGTGGCTTTATCTCAATTTGTCTTGGCTTCTTTAGAATCCCAAGGTTTTTTATAGCTTGGCTATGAATTTGTCTGACATGTAAAGTTGAAATTGAGTAAGTTACTCATTTAAAAAGCATAAACCACAGTTCACATTGTTTCTAGCTGGTTTCTAAGGTGCTGGTGACATATTTAAGCCTAACGAGGTCTCGCTTATATCATCATCATCCCATTTCAGTCCACTGCTGGACATAGCCCTCTCCAAAGGTAGGTACGTAACTGAGCCCGGTCTTCGGCTCTTCATAAACAACTACTGCTTATATACTACAATCTCGTAATAAAAGGATGAAAATTTTCATAAAACTTGTAACAATATTACTTGGCGACGGATACTCATGGCAATGGCAATCTCAATGGCATCTACCCCGGGATTTTACATCTTGCAGTTTTATTCCAAGGGTGCATTAAAAAAAGTATGCTACAACAAAGATTCCAGCGATTCCGTCCTCTTTTTTGTGGGGTTGCAATTTTTTTTAGCGGGTAAGGTAAACTCGATGTACAGTCAGCGACAAAAGTAGCTGATCGTTCTCGATTTTCCAAATGTGTTTCAAATCAGTAATTATTATTGTTTGTTTTTACATTTTACATGGTATCATTTTGACCATAACATAACACACCTGATTTTAAGTGATGATGAGGTCAAAAATTGGTGTCTGAGATGATGAGGATAATAGAAAAAAAGTGTGATTGTTCAGCGATTTTTGTCGTTGACTGTACCTTGCTTACAGCAAATGAAGCATTGCGTGGTTTACTGAAGTTTGATGCGTATGAGTTTTTAAAACACTTTTATTAGCTTGACTTGTAACTAACTAACTAACAATGTAATCAAATCTTAGAAGTCATTATAAAATAAGTTGCAAAACATCTGGATTTTGTGTGTACAGTGGAAGTGTTATAGCTCGGTGGTAGGGCTTTTGCTACTGCTCGCCTGGCTAGCTACTGACTACCCTCAAGAATTTATCCACAGGCACTTATCAGTGTGTGCCGGCTGACTGACTTGCGAGCCAGTTCCCAGTCCAAGTATAGCGTGGAGCTAGCTTCGTAACATCAGATGACTTGTGGTATAATGCTAACCTTTTTATTAATCAGGTTCTTTTTTATAAACGTATGTAATGGAATGACGCACTGACTATCTACATTTTAACAATAAATCTTTACTTACCTTTTTTTTATATAAAATGTAGATAGGTATAGGGTAGATACTGAAAACTTCATTCCAATTTCAGAAATCGAGAGCTACACCTTTAGTTAAGTTTATTCCATAAAAGTTAATTTGTTTCGCAGTTATTTACTGTCAAAATGGATAGAATAGAATATATATGTAATTAGTATAATAAAATAGAAATAAAACTAATGTACATTACAATCCGTGCCGTGCAAATCTTATAATACAAAAATGAGAGCCAATTCCCAATTTAGGTGTAGCGTGACGCCACCGTCGACCACATCGCCACTTAACATCAAATGACTTGTGGTCATACGCTACCCTGTAAGTAGTAAACCAAAAACTTTATAGAAGAGAGTATAATTATAATAAAGATTAAATGCAGAAAAACTACATCTGACAGCTATTATTTCGTGTATTATTCTACTTTAATGTGTGTCAAATTCAAATAGAAAGCTGATAAATTCAAAATCCTTTCGTCTAAATCAATTAGCTAAGAACATCACTGTGGCAATTATGTGATCAATGAACTGTGACGTCACACACAGTGCCTTCATGTGAAATATTACCACGTGGCAAAGTAAACTCATCGTGGGACTTGTGGTGCGTCCCATAGAGTAACTTTTGTCCCGGCGCGGCCCCGCCAACTCCCACCACTGAGAGAGCGCTGCGGCTGCGCCTGAGCCAGGTAGCAGGGATACACGGAGACGGTTTATAAACGTCGAATATTGTAGGGCTGCCAGGTAAGCACGGCAGCCTTTTCCTCATTCTAACTTAACTAAACTGAGTTGGCGCAACGACCCAAAGTGAGTCTTGGCCTCCGATAATAGAGACGCCACTTTGGTCTGTCCTGCGCCACCTCTTGCCAGTCCTCCACCTGGAGCTCACGCATTCTAACTTAGTCGCACTTAATTTTAAGTATATAGGTGACGAATTTCAACTAATTTTCAAAGTATCAAGAAATTGTAAGGGTGAATACAGTGGCGGCACATGGTTGACCATTTTGGTAGTGTGAAAGAGAAGTGGTGATAGTACTGTTTTTTTTAAATCTATGTTTATTTGAAGCTTTTACCATAATTATATGAATCCTAATTTCTACCTTAATTATTAATTATTTACTAAGCATAAGTTAAGCATAAGTTTTCAAATATAGAATTCTAGCTTGGAAGATTTTTCTGATCATGTAAATATGGATACCCACTAAAAAGAAAAGCCCATGAATATTTTACAAATTAAATTCTTGTAAGTAAATATCTAAACTATTCTAGTTTTTATTGGAGGGATAAACGATCGTACAAAAAACCAATCAACACTTTTCACCAGATGGAAGAAAAGAGTGGTCAATGACCATGTGTTTAACCCAATTTAAATTTAAAAAAAAACAGGATGTAAGTTAATGCTATTGACTGTTACCACACGTTTAAATAAGGTCGTGCTTTCAAGATGACGCTGAAAATTGGGGTTAATATCAACAATGTCTAAATGTTTTAGTTGTACCTAACTGTAACAAAAATTCAAAAATAGAAATGCATGTTAATTTACGTGACATAAACACACACATAGCACATCTTCCTCTATTACTATTATGGAATAAAACACTTCATAATAAAAATAAATAAACTTATTGCACAGTTGTGTAAAAGTTGATTTAAGCAAAATGTTATCAGTAGGTAACTTAATTGAGTAATTTATTCTTGATTACAGGTAGGTAGTACCAATGATCTAATAGTAAAGATAACTAACACGAACTAGTACAGTGAGATTCGAACACGTGAAAAGCTAGAATATGCGTCACTGATTACGTTCGCCGACACGTCGCGTCGTGAGCTTAGCGTGTCAAGGATCACAACTTTCAAATCGATCAGCAACATTTTTCCCAATAACCGTGTGATTTTTGCGAGCTGGCAACTCAGTCGGGAAGTTCAGGAACCACTTCCCAGAACGATAAAGGGCCGGCGGGCGGCGGGCGGCGCGCGGGCGGGAAGACGGCGCGACAGCTGCGCGCGCGTCACTCGCCCCGCGCCTCTCGCCACTCCGTCGGCAGCCGTCGTTTGAGACGCGCGTCCGCGTCGCTCTCCCGCGGAATACGCGCGCAACATTCCGTCGGGCTCGCGTGTCGAACATCAGTCGTCCGAGTCAAGTTCAAGCTTCGAGCGTACCCATTGACGAGGCGGGCGCGGCACAGGAGCGGCGCGTCCTTTGTTCGCGAGGCCCGAGTGGCTGGGCGGTGACTGGCGCTATATTCGGTTGTAGTGCGATATTGCACCAGTCCCGGCCTATCCAAGCGGGCCCGTCGTCGCAGACCGCTATGCCGAGGCTCAGCATCCGCGGCGCGCGGTCCCGTTAGCCGCGCTCGGCCGGGGTCGTTCACAGCGGTGACCACGCATAGGGCGCGATTCGGTGTAACCCTTGTGATTGTGTATCAAATTGCACCAATCCCGGCCTGCCTGTGGTCACTGTTCCGTCCTTGAAGACACGTGCAGAAAACTTGGGTACCCTTATTAATTTTATAACCTAACTAACGAGTTTCTCCACTGAGGTAGGTCAACTAGTTTTTAAGTTTCTTTGCTGTTTTATTGTGTCTTTTAATTCGTAAGTTGTTTCCTTAAAGTAAGGAGCTTGTAGATAATGCATCATTGGTTGCGGTTGTCTAGAAAGTCGTCGGGTTACAGTGATTCATTTCGTAAGAAAGTTAACATTGGGTCGGTGAGCTGGTGTAGGTAGTGTAGACTGAGCCCATTGCAGGCCGGACCGGTTTCACGTAAATCTTGTACATACTGTGCAAAGTATACCTATAGCACGGCCATGTATCGAACGCCGAAATGAAGGACGCATTCGGAGAATGTGATTTGAGAATACCATGTAGGTATATGCGTAAAGCTTTAAAAATTCGAACCGACATTTGTAAAACGTCACCAATGTCAAATAAAACAGCTGATTTAGAGATAAATCATTCGCTAATTATTCATTCATTCATTTAAAATCATTCACCACGCTAGGGTAAAGTAGCCATTAATGGGTTTTGAAAAATTTTGTTTGAATAATTTGATTTCAAGCTAAATTTTGTTATCATTTATATTCTGAAGGACAAATTATATAGTCAAATAGTTAACTTAATAATATCTATCTGCTACTACTAGATTAGGACAAAGTTTTACTTCTGTTTACCGTTGATGTTACAAACTTTATGGACAATCTGACGATCAAAAGCATGGGTCGCAGTGGAAAATTTTAAGCCTAACGGGAAATACAGGAGTTAGCGGCAAACTGGGCACGTCTTAGGTATAAGCTAAGTAATAAATAAGCGGGAATAACTTGTATTCTGGACATAACAGGATATAAACATAACATCAGTTTCATTTTCACAAAGTAATTAGCCGCCTTGAACGACAATAAAGTTAAGACTCGTAAAAAATAATGTAAATTAAATTATGTAGTTAAAACAATTTTATTCGAAACATAATTTGCAAATAAAAAGTGGGTACTTCAGTTGTTTTGGATATAACTGATAACCTTTTTGTGTTAGCTAAGTTATAATGTATGTTCAAAGCTATGCCTATATGTAGCTAAATAAAAAATATCGGACTATTAGATGACAAAAAAAAGCTTGGGATTTTAGTGAACTTGCTCCAATTCAATCAATTAGTAATAAGAATAAAATTGTCAATGTGATCGCGCCAAAAAAATTACCTGCCGGGCGTTTCTTGCCTGTTCTTTTGCCGGCGTAAGGAGGTTGGAACAGGCGTAGCTAGTTTTAAGTTGACGTTTTAAAGTGATCACAATGTATCCTATTGAATAAACATATTTTTGAATTTTTGAATTTTGAATTTTGTCATTGAAAGAGCAAAGTAAAGAGGTTCAAATAAGTGCTAAACCCGTGTCAATGACTTTACAGTGTTTGGCCTATTACATAAGTATTATCAATAATTAGATACATACTTACTCAAATTAATTTAAATGTTAATTAAAACGGCTTTTCGGCTCACGATAAAATACGTCCTATATTCTGCTCGACCGGTTGCGAGGAAAAGTGCCTCATTCTCATCGTCAAAGATGAGGAACTGTTAATTGAATTACGTCGCATAATATGCAAAATAAGTTTAGTTTAATGATTTCATATAAATTCTGCCGATAATACGCACCTTTGTTGAATTTGACGACTTTATAGTAGTGACCGCTGACCTCCGTTCATTGGCTTTGACATTATTCTCTCATCATTATCTAATAAAAAATGATAAGATGCCGTAACTACATATATAATGTAGTATTTACTCATATATAAATAATATTTGAACGAAACTAATTAAATATTTTAACACAATTCGTTTGGGGTCATCACTCTAAATATAGCTTTTATCTATAATGGTACGTTTTAATTAGTTTATTTCAACGCACTTAGTGACACTTTATGTGTAAACTTGGCAATGCTTATCTGCAGATTGTAAACACCTAGATAACATGCTTGTAGGTATGCAGGTATACGTAGTGAATCAAGCGGAAAGATGATTCACTGGCCAACTTGAGAAATCGTGGACATAACCGTTATGATTTAAATCGCTACAGCTGTCATTGGGCTCTCACGAATTGCGGTACTTGCATAGGTTAGTTGACTTTAAAACAAACAATCTAGCCTAGATATAAGAATGTTTCTCTCTGGAGGCTTGTTATTGTAAATTATTAAATCAGAATAAGGTACATTTTTTATTTACAGGCTAGCGTTTGACCACAAGTCACCCTGATGTTAAGTGACGATGTGGTCGAAGGTGGCGTCACGCTACATCTGGATTGGGAACTGGCTCTCAAGTGCCGGAATACACCGATAAGTGTTTGGCGACAGATTCTTAACTTGAGGTACTTAATACGCTTCGTGAATATTTGATTTATAAACAGTATTATTTGTGGTTTATTATAACTGATTTGACACAAAAAGGTTCTTTATATCCGCTGAAAATAGATCAAGGACTTAGAAATAGCATACAAAATGTATAACATTCGATATTTCTCAATGAAAAAGTTCTAATAATACGTTATCCGGTATATGTTTTGGGGAATTCCGTAAATGAATACGATGTTTGTTACCTACATAATATTAGTACTTATTGTTAACTTCTGCAACTTCGCCAACAAGACAGCATTTGGCTAGTTTTGTTTGGATTTTATTAACAGCGTATTGTTCGAAATTGATTCGTAAATCATAAAGTTTCAGTTTTAAATCATTGAAAACACATGGCACACACAATAAATATTCAGAGATACCCTCAAAATCTAGGTGCACCGTTGCCAGTTCACCTTTCTAGTCGTAGTACTCAATCACTTTTATTTAGTACCTAGTTTATTAGAATATAGACTGGGTTTAATTTAATTCACAATAGCTTTTATGCATTTGTTCTGTATTTAGTTTTAAATATTGCACACGAAAACAATAAAAAATTGTAATTTAATATGTTAAACCATTTCTTTCAGGTTCTTTAGATGATTAGTAATAGAGTTTTGTTTAGAAAACTATGAACCAAAAGCTTTCATGAGAACCGTGTCAAACACCCCACAATGTTTACATTTTGTAAATACACTGTAATGCAACCATTTTATAGTTAAGCCTGTTTAACCAGTATTTGTTTTGTGGCAAAACTTTGGGCTCCTATCAGCATGCATATTTACTACATATTTTATAATTCGCAATGAACCTTGCACATCTGGGAACAAAGGTCAAATTTGCTGCATCATCTTTAGTCCTACATAAATGTATACTTGCCTATCTTGTTTATGATAGATTGTTATACTAACCACTCCTAACATTTCAATACGCACCGTCAAGTCTAAAGAATTAACTGAAAGAAACTCTGTCGTTTTCGTAATTATTTACCCAGCCTCTGTCGATCACTTCAATGTAGCGCTGTGTTATTTTGACAGGGTTCTTATTGAGTTCAATCACTTATGAACTTGGCTGTGCAAGATGATTTGTGTAGGTACCGTACGAGCCGTACAGATTCTGTACTGTACAGACTTCATTTGATTTACGATTTCGCATTTATGTTTTATAACTGATGTTTTATCTTCTTGTACAACTAAAATGAGTAACTTTATTAAGATTATTATTATGTGAGTTTGTTTGTTTGCACTTTATTTACCGTGATGTATGAATTAGTTGATTAGAATAGTAATAGATATGTTAGAATTGCTCTTGTTACATATGTACTTAGCTGAACTGTTATTACTTAATGTTTAATAATTTTTGATATAAACTCTTTCTTTTTATCTATATTAATGTTAAGATAAAGTAGTTGCGTTAGGAACTGTTTTAATGATTTCTGTTTCAGTGAAGAAAATTGGGATTGGCCTCCGATCAAGAATCAAGAACCTGCAACTTTGGTGAACATAGATAAACTACTTTTTTTTTTAATTTACATAATATTTAACAGCGTTTGACCACAAGTCACCTAAAGTTAAGTGATGGATGTGGTCGAAGGTGACACCACCTGCCACCTACACCTGGAATGGCAACTGGCTCTAAAGTGAGGCTGTCGTGACAAAATACTGGGTGAAATTGCCTGATTATTAACTATTAGTAGATTTTGATATAGGAGTTTCGTTACTATAGTTGATATGCTTTAATCAAGTGAGTGTGATATGTACTTTTATTTTAGATACATGTATCAACTGAAGACGAAGGAAAACATCAGGTATACGTAATTGCATACAATAACAAGGTAAGGTAAAAAAACAATTCAGAGGAAGGTAAATCAAACCATGACCATGGCAAATAGGAAACTAAGGAAAGCAAAAGGAAGGATGTAAAATTGTAAATCCGCAGTTGTACAAAAGAAGCGGCATGACCATGGCCCATGGGCAAAGGACCGCTTCTCAGAACTTCACAAGGACAAGGGAAAACATATTTTTGGGTTTCGGCAATCCATAAACCTTTTGTTTCTGCGGCCGAAACAAGCTTGCAGGTACAAATATATTGAAAAGGAATAATTTTGAAATTAAATTTCTACGAAACGTGTTGTTTAATCTTCTATTATGCGAGGGGTATGTATGTAAACTGTAATCCTCAATTGTTACAATATTATTGAAACGGAATTTTACTGTCAGTTGGCCCTTTGTGTGTGAAAAGACAATAGATTTCTTTGTCAGTTTCCAAACATGCGACGACGTTGTAAGCTTTTCATATTTTATAATGTTTTGTAGTTCACAGATCGCGCTTCACAATAATGTCCGAAACTGAACTAAAGCTCATTTCTAGAAAGTTTTTTTTTTTTTTGTTTTGTTATGGCGTCACACGATTAGTGTATTTGCCAGTGTCAAGTATAAAAATATTTCAAACTCAGAGAGTTGAATCAAGTTTAAATGATGATGGTGATGATGATGATGAGATGATGGGATGAGGATATTGTTTAAGTAAAGTAGTGGCGCTTTACTTAAACTTTTCACGGACTTTTTTGGAGCAACTAGAAAAGTCACTTTCACAACTTTATTTCAATTTCCCACACTTGTACACATTAACGAACACATAATGGTTAATAATCCACCAATATTACACATTATCACTCGAAGAAACACAAGTTTTGGAAATAAAAACAAAATTTTCACGTTGACAATTCGATTGCCGCCAAAAAAGTCTTCTAGAAAGTTAACTGTTTATTTATTATTTTTATGTTTTTTTTATAGACAGCCATGGTCTAATTTAAACTTTTTACAAGATAGGTTTTATATTAACGGTGATTATTAACTGAATGTAAAAAGTAGTTGTTTGATTATCTTGGATCCATCTTACATGTTAAATTAATTCATGTTCAAGTTTCTTTTAATTATGGTATTTCTAAATATTTAGTAAAGCATAAATGATTGAATATCACCATGATTCACATGTAATTTTGTACACTTTATAATGCCTTTAAATCAGTTTAACCTTGTTTTTGTAACCGCCAGAAAAAAGGAAGAGGTTCTTAAGTCGACACGTATGTATAATTTTTATGTATACGCATAATGACCAAGATTAAAATGCAATTTTGAAATACGCTTTATTTTACATAACTAGGTATATGTATATCGAAGCGACTGGTCGATGCTACCCGTGACCAAAATGCTGCCGCGTTGAACGACAATGCGGCCAGCATTTTGGAAACGTTGCCAACTGGTAGTTTTTTTTTTTTTTTTAATATTTACAGGGTAGCGTTTGACCACAAGTCACCTGATGTTAAGTGACGATGTGGTCGAAGATGGCGCCACGCTACACCTGGACTGGGAACTGGCTCTCAAGTGAGTGGTTTATTAGATTAAGTAGTTGTATTGTTTAGTTTGATAGGTAGTTTTATTTTATATTTTAAGGCTTAGTTAAGTGTTTTTATTTTGTTATTTATATCCTCCTTGAATAAAATATATGACTAGGTATAACTATATTTACGCGACGGATAAGCAAAGAACTAGGCATAGTAACTGGACTGTTGTAGGTCTTATTAGTTTCTATCATTTAGACAGTGAAAGAAGGTACTACATATTTATACTCTCTTGGTCATTAACTAAGAGTTTGGTTTTGTAACTGGATATTTATTTGTTTTGGTTTGAGTTCTCGATATTTCGGCACTGTTGCAAGCACCATGATCACGAAATATCGAGAACTCAAACAAGTACATGGTAAATATTCCGTTTCAAAACGAGATTCTAGTGAAACAAACGTAGTTTTTTCGTCCAATTCCATTCCAGCCAGTCTCTATTTCGAACACCTGTACCTAAAATCACCTATTATGTTCGTCGGTTAAGCTTCGACACGCCTGATGCTTTCAATGCCAACCCTTCGGAAGTACGAACTGCGCATTGAAATTATAAAGGTAGGGTGCGTAGCATTCTACGTTAACCGTTTTATACACAAAGCTGTTATTACCTATCAGATGCACCATCTAAAACGTGTGTAAGTAAGATCAAATCAAAGAAATTTTACCACATGTTAGTATGACGTCATGAAATTATAAATATGAAAACAAGAATGTACCTAAATAAAATAAAGTTTCAGAACATGGCAGCAGGACCAGAAGATGGATCTAAAACGCCGCAAATTCTTAAGATAAAGGAGGTATTGTTCAAATTCTTTGTTTGTTTATAATTGTTGCGTTTTTGGAGTTAATGTGATGAAAATCTAAATGTATTAGAAGTAATTATTTAAGGTAAATAAAGTTTCAGAACAGGGCAGCAGAAGATGAATCAAAAACGTCGCAAATTCTTAAGATAAAGGTGATATTCATATTCATTTTGTTCATATTTCTTGTTTGTATGTATAGTTATTGCATTTTTGAATACGAAAAACAATAATACTGTCATTGTTAACATTTATTTTATTTTGCCCATCTGCGAATACGTAGTAGATTTGGGGTTTAAACTATCACATTTTATAATTAACATATACGTATTTGGTATTAATAGTACCTGACCTGTATCTATACAATACACTCAAATAGGTACTATAATCTTATATTTATTTGTAGGAAAGGGTAAAAAAACGTAAAAAAATGTAGGTAAAAATTTCCAAGTCTCAGTCCGTCAACTAATTGGCTACTTACAAAAATTAAACAAATAAAATTAATGTCAACAAACCTTTGCTCATTCTAAGATAAGAGCTTTTTAATTCCGATTCGTGCATTAGTTATTAAAAGTGAAACAACATTTCGCGGTCTAGCAGTTCCGTGTCAAGGTCTGCGTCCCCTACCCTAGATGTGAGCTTGTTTTTATTTGCAGTAAAAGCTGTTATGCGAAGCTACCTATAAATATTCATTATTACAAATGGTAATGAATTGCCAACACGACTCATTACGTGTTTATAAAAAATGTACTTTATAATCGTAGCGCAATAACATCTTCGGTTTTCGTGTAATGAACTTCCAAAATAAAAACTTAAAAAAAATACTGGGCATAAAAGTGCCAATAATTTGTAAAAGTTATGCAACAAGTAATAATATATGTAAATTGTACACACTTTGTAAGCATGTATTAATGTAGGGTTATTATATTTTGTATTTAAAAAAGTTCATTATTAGAATGTTTACCCTAGCTGCGATGCGAGTGCAATTTAGTTCATTCAATCATTCATTCATTCTTTCAATAAAGGGCAATGTTGCCAAACTATGGCTAGTTAGCACAAAATGGGCAGGTTTTCTGACAGTTAAAAAAACGTAGATCCTAAATACCATCGATAGATGGCGCCTAGCGGTACATGAATATTTATTATTCGCATTTCTTCATTCAAAGGCGTAAAAAACGAAATACAGCCAAAACGGTTCAGCGGCGTAAGGCTTATTTCAGTAAAAAATACTTATTTGTCAGCCACGACATTTGCCTCCCACCAACTTCGTTGTAACATTCGTAGAAATAAAATTGTTAGCATCAAAAACGTTGTTTTGTTTGGAAATTCATCGGAATCCGATGAATGGACCTTTTGTTCTCCGTATAGCTAGCCTTATTGATATAAAAAGTACTCTATGTATGTAAGTTGATGATAATAATTAGATTGCGTAATAAAAGCGACGCAACGTCATTCGTTTACGAATGAGTGACGAAACTATGATTCACTAGTTGCGCCCCGCGGTTTCACCCGCGTCTTCCAGTTATACCGTAGGAACCTTTTTCCGGGATAAAGTAGCCTTATGTGTTAATTCAGGGTATAAGCTATCTCCATTCTAGATTTCACTCAAATCCGTTCAGTAGTTTTTGCGTGAAAGAGAAACAAACATTCCATACTCACAAACTTTCACGATTATAGTAATAGGATTTTCATATTACTATAAGTACAAGCTACCAATGATATTGATATTACAAAAGGCGAAGATATGTTACCCTCTCTCATTCAATAACAGCTCTGTTACAACTACAAGCAAACACGGTCAGTTACCTACATGTCATATCTCGTACAATGTAAGTAATCATTTAATTAATAACAAAGATGGAGGGACGTAGCAAAGGCTGATGCAAACGGGATAGCAATATTAGTCGTACACGTGAAGCTGTTTGCTGTATTGTGTCGGCAGGCGATATATTTATATTGGGAGCTTTCCATTAGCGATGCCGATCGAGTCGACTACTATTGAATATTTAATCGATAGTCAACCAATCGCAACACTATCGATACTGTCGGTAGTTTAAAACTAGGCAAGGCAATACTATCGATAGTATTGTATTGTACTATGGTATTGTTGCTCGCGAAGTATAAACTATGGGCAGTAACAAAAGTAGTATGTATCTATCGTAGTTTTTTATTTACGATCAACAATACTCTCGATGGCTTATATTTCGCGAGCAGCAATACTATCGATAGTATAGCACTAATTCGATAGTATTGCCTCGTTTTAAGCTATCGATAGTATGGCTTTTTTATATGAAAACTATCGATAGTTCGGCAACACTACTTTCGTACTTTCCATTTAGCGACACAGTGTGACGCGGTGTTCATCGTTTCTTGGTCCAACGTTCCAACTACGACAGTTACACTAGACATGTTTGAGTTGGAGTGTATCTCAGTGTTACCATTATTGCATTGACGCTTAGGTGTGTATACCTACAAGTCTTGTAAAATGTTATGTTACATAATATTGTATTTTATACTTTATTTATAAATGACTTGAGAAAATAAAAATGCTTTGTTATTGATAAAACTTTGTTTTATTTATAGAACCTGCGAATTACCTCTTACATCAGTATTTAGTACACTTTACGGAATATTTCGGGACCTATATAAAGGCAGTGATGAGCTATAACTTGCAATGCACAAAGGTAAACTAGTTTGTCTTTGATTTCGCGCCATAAAACGGTAGAAACGCCAATAAAGTCAGTCCATTAGAGATTCGTGAAAAGGTAGATATTCGGCGATTTTGCGCATGCATCTACGGGTATAAATACTAGAACATATACCTAGGAATAAATTAGTAAGTGTATAATAAAGAAATGATTTAACGCTTATAATTTAACATACAACAAAAACTCTAAAAATATAACTTAATGTAGTGGTAAAGTATACATAATATTTTCTCTTATTGGCATTCACTGCCTACCCCAAACGGGGGTAAGAAAATCAGAGAGGCAGATAATTGATTTAATTTAAATAATGTATTACATATTTACAAATGTACATACAATTTTTATTTTTCAGTGGCAATTCAGCTGGCTTAGCGCATTTGAGTACCGACCTGAGATATTAGGTGTTAAAACTATTTCATTGCAACATTGCCTTTCAATTCGGCACCCAGAAATGTTGGCACACTACTGCTTGACGGTTCATCATCATTTTTCGCATTTGTTCAATGAATAAGCAGATAAGACCTGTTGTACAAGGTCTTGGCCGGGCGTCATATATTTACGGCCGTTATTAACACTATCTATCCACGGTTTGCCCTACTAGAGATTGAAATTTGACATTACTTCTATGGAGCTTGTGTCAAATTTTTATCTCCAGTAAGGCAAACTGTGGATGGATAGGTTATTGAACATCTCTCGTTACAAACATCTCTCGTCATTTTTGGTTGATTGATCTCATTGAAGTCTGATTTTGAACTAAAGGAACATAACAAAATCTATAAAAAAATTTACGTTCCGATGTTTTCGTCCCAGTCCCGCTTTTTTTTCACTTAAGTCTCGATGTTCGGTAAAATGAACCTGGCAACACTAATTGTGGGCATCACCGTGCCCAAAACGGTAGATCCACGTTTGTCCACGTGGTAGTCTTATACGTCTTTGTGAGGGTCTCTTCCAGAAGATGATACCATACTTATGACTCAACACTGAAATCTTTCCATCTGTGTGACTAGATCACTTTCCGACAGTGTGTTCACGACATACCGTCTGGTGGTACGCATCCTCCCCGCCGCCACGCTGTCGAACACCCACTTGGAGCTAATATCGCCATTTTCGTTGCCGATTTTAATATCATATCCTCGGTCCATGTGATTTTGTAACGCAGCGAACTGCGTTAGACCTTTGTGCGGCACATTTTGTGTCAATCCGCCATTTTGTGTCCGTCCGCCATTTTGCGTCGGTCCGCCATTTTGAGCTCCGTTCTTTTCTGTAGGAAGTTTATGAAAAGAAAATCGCAACAATCATCAATGTTACAAATGAGAAAGTAAATCAGTTTGTGTGTTAACTTTCCACGACTAACCTGCTCAACGTAGCTTCTACATGACTTGCATTTAATTTAGTTTTTAGTATCCAACTAATTCCATTATAAAAGCGAAAACTTGTGAGTATGGATGGATGGATGGATTACTCTTTTACGCAAAAACTAGGTACAGTCTATTATCCTCATCACCAATTTTTTACCACATCATCACCTAAAATCAGGTGTGTTATGTTGTGGTCAAAATGATACCATGTTAAGTGTGAAAAAAAAACAATAATTACTGATTTGAAACACATTTGCAAAATCGAGAACGATCAGCAACTTTTGTCGCTGACTGTACTGATTTTAATGAAATTTGGAACGGAGATAGCTTATACCCTGGATTAACACATAGGCAACTTTTCATCCCGGAAAAAGATTCCCACGGGGTAACGGGAAGACGCGGGTGAAACCGCGCAACTTGTTTTTGTATAATTTGTTGCAAATAAGTAATTCTTATTCTTCATGTATTTTGAGCGGTACTTCTGTTTTGTATTGAATGTGCGTCTGTGTGTGTGTGTGTCTGTATTTACCTCTGCCGCCCGGCCCGTCGCCCGGCACCTGTGCCCCGCACAGCCGCAGCAGCTCTAGGGCTGCGCCCCCCTGCTCGGCCCCCGGCGCCACCCGCACGCGCATCCCGCTGAACACGTCGTACGCGTACTCCGACCGCTGCTTGCCGAGGGCGATGCGCTCCACACATGCCTTCTGCAATAGGGTATTTTACTCTATTTGTGAAAAATTATAAAAAACATATTACTGAGATAGCTTAAGCAAAAAGCAGTCGGAAATCGATAGATTTTATTCATGAAATAGCAAGGAAAATTTTAAAATTGAATTCAAAAGTTTCAGCTTTTTTAATCTGTTTAAAAACACGTCATACGGCTATGTAAATATAAACAACTAACATTAACATACAAAACGTCACTGCATTTGTTTACATAGCCGACTGACGTCATGACCACAGAGCAATATTTGACGCATGTGCCAGCTATCGCTCTCCTCGACCATATTAGAGGGAAGGCGACCCGACACACGACGTCGCTGCAAGTAAAGTCACTTTCGTGAGCATGACTCTTTTGGTTGTTTACCGGAAATGGTTAGAATAGGGGAAATAGGGAGAATAGACAGATAGAAAGAAAGATAGATAGATTAACTACCATCCCAAGCTTGTTTGTCACCTAAATAGTCCGATATTTTATAATAAGTTTTACTAATAAGATTTCTCTTTATACGGACTTGAAATTTTGCTATAGACAAGTCTTGAATTTCACTTGGGACTTTGTTCAAAAAGCGTACACATTGACATTTGAACGAGTTGCTAACTTTATGGAGCCTAGTAGTGGGTATTAAAATTGTGATAATCACTTCTCTTTTTGAAGCTGTTTAAATTTTTCCGGACGTACATTAAATTTTCATAAATATATTATAAATAAATAAAATAAATAAATATCGGGGACACCTGCACACAAATTGACCTAGCCCCAAATTAAGCTCGAAACTTGTGTTATGGGTACTAGACAACGATATACATACTTATATAGAGAAATAAATACTTATATAGATAGAAATATCCAAGACTCAGGTACAAATATTCGTGCTCATCACACATATATTTGCCCTTACCGGGATTCGAACCCGGGACCGTTAGCTTCGCAGGCAGGGACACTACCAACTCGGCTACCGCGTCGTCATATTGACAAACAGCTGTCTTTATTTTAATTTCTTTCAACTTAGTCCTTATGGATTCTCTGGGGCCCATATTGTTTTGTACATAACACATCATACCTGCGATATTTTCTTGAGATGCGGCACCTCGTACCCCGCGTGGTGCTCCCACCGGCCGGCCTCCGCGCTGCACAGCGCCCACCGCGCCTGCAGCACGCGGCACCCGCGCGCCGCTCCGCACAGCGCCTTCAGCGTCCGCGCCTTGTGGGACCCCGCCTTAGGGGACAGGCTGGTCACTCCTGCACGAGAATGTGTATATCGCCTTCTTATCAAATCCAAACGTAAAAAAAACAACAAAACTTAATAATATGAAAAGAATAGGGTATTTTACTCTATTTGTGACAAATTCTAAAAACATATTATTGAGAATGAGATGGCTTAGGCAAAAAGGACAATGCATTCCAAAAGCCCCACCGTCTCTCATGGACGACTCGATGTAGCGGTTTGCTAAAGCAACATGTGGGTACCGCGAACTGGTACACTCGTTGCAGTTCGATTTGATTTATACCTCCACATTACATTATTAGGGTATTTATTATACTCCATTTGTGAAAAATTCTAAAAACATGTTATTGAGATGGCTTAAGCAAACTAAATTTTAAAATTGAATACAAATGTTTCAGCTTTTTTAATCTGTTTGAAAACACCATTGATACCATTTAAATAGCAGTCGCCATGTTATTACGTCATACGGCTATGTAAACATAAGAAGTGTCATCGGTCTACTAGCAGCGTACCTTTTGTTTACATAGCCGACGTCATGAGCACAGAGCAATATGGCGTCCACTGCGACTAGCGTTTTCGTCAAATTATGCGCGAATTTCGAAAATGCTAAATTTAAATGCATTTTTATGGCACATAACGATTGAATGGAAATTTTGTGAATTATTAGTGGTCACTAGTACTATAAAATCTAATTGAGACACTTTTTAAAAATGGGTGTAAAACCCTATTGTTTTTAATATTCTCGTGTCAAAGTGATTGTCTGCAAACTGCTCAGAAACGGCTTGACCGATTCTTATTACAATTTTTGTGTACATTTTGTAGGTCTGAGAATAAGTCGTAAACTATTTTTTTACCGCGATAGTGTTGTCCACGCGGGTGAAATCGCGGGGCGCAGCTAGTTTTCATATACATAGTCTCAGCCCGATCGGTTTAAAATTGACCTAGTTTTATGCAAACTTTCATCTCCTATTTTATCCCTTTGGGGGTAAAATTAATCAAAATCCTTTCTTAGCAGATGCCTACGTCATAACATCTACCGGCATGCCAAATTTCAGCCCGATCCGTCCAGTGGTTTGGGCTGTGCGTTGATAGATCGCTATGTCAGTCAGTCACCTTTGAGTTATATATAAAAGTCAAGTCAAAAGTCAAAATTTGTTTTATTTTAATAAATAATGAATCTTAATGGATACATTGTGATCACTTTAAAACGTCAACTTAAAACTAGCTACGCCTGTTCCAACCTATTTACGCCGGCAAAAGAACAGGCAAGAAACGCCCGGCAGGTAATTTTTTTGGCGCGATCACATTGGCAATTTTATTCTTATTACTAATTGATTGAATTGGAGCAAGTTCACTAAAATCCCAAGCTTTTTTTTGTCATCCAATAGTCCGATATTTTTTATTTAGCTTTACTAATAAGATTTCTCTTTAACGCTCATAATTAATAAATAATTTCAAATAAATAATAATAATAATTTTCAATTATTATTATTATTTTTTTTTTAAATTAATTTCATTTTGTTTTTTTTCTCTTATTTAGAAGTAAGGCGTAAAGTAGTGCTGACTGACCGGTGAGGACGGTCCGGTTGTGTTCCTGGTCGCTGGAGCACGAGCCCAGCAGCACGTGCGTGGTGCGGCGCCCCACGGAGCCCTGCAGGCGCCCCCGTAGGGCTCCCACGGCCGCCGACACGGCGCGCCGCTCCGAGCGGCACATGCCGGTCAGCACCTGTTAATACAACATAACCATAGCTTGGTGGTACGATATTTGCCACACTGTACAAGATTAGGCCGGAGAGTCATACATTTCGCAGTCCGCGATCCAAAACCGCGAATAACGGATCGGGATCGATTATTAATTTCGGGCGTGAATAGTCGGATATTTTAAAATAGGCTTTACTTGTAAGATTTCTCTTTAAATGGACTTATCGACAAGTCTTGGTCCATATTCTCTCTCTCTGAGAGAAGGCCAGATTCGCAGCAGTGGGAACGAAATAGGCAGATGTTGATATACAAGCCTCCTCGTAACTAAGTAAGTATGAACTTACAATCCTAGGTGTGATTTGTCGTATGTTTGTTTGTGTGACCACCTGGGTACAGCCGGCCAGTATTTTCTTCGCCATCCGCTCTGCTCGGGCCAGCTCCCTCCGGTCCTTCCTCTTCGGTTGGGACTCCATTGGTCGCTTTGCAGGTTTCTTGACGAGCGACGGTTTTCTTAGCTTTGGTATGGTCGAGTTTTCGTCTGAAAACATTATTTAAAGTTGGAAATTTGCTTTTTGTTGTTACGTTTTACAGTGTAGCATTTGACCACAAGTTATTTAAAAAAATCTATTTACACGGTAGCGTTTGACCACACTGGTCACCTGAAGTAAAGTGACGATGCGGTCGAAGATGGCGCCACGCTCACCTGGATTGGGAACTGGCTCTCAAGTGTGGCTGCCGGAACACACCGATAGGTGCTTAGCTTGGTGGTAGGGCATTTTTAATTGCTCGCCTACCTAGCCTTCGAATTAAGAATCTGTCGCCAAGCACCTGTCGGTGTGTTCCAGCAGCCTCACTTGAGAGCCAGTTCCCAATACCGGTGTAGCGTGACGCCATCTTCAATCACATCGTCACCTAACATCAGGTGACCTGTGGTTAAACACTACCGTGTAAATACCGTACCGTGTGTCATCTGATGACTTGTGGTCAAACACCACTCTGTATGAAGGGACAAAGTTAGTTATAGCTAGACAAAACAAAGAAAATATAAAGAACAGTACCTCTAGTACAGGTTTTGATAGTTTACAAAAACTATAAAAGTTTTCGTTTCCATCCATACATATTTTTTCAGCGAATCTTACCGAGACTTGGAGGAACTGAAATCGTTAATACGGGTTATTTTAAATCGTTATAAAATCATATTCCAACAATGTTATTGAGTTACTTTTTGAATTTAAGCAGATCGAGTTGCCACTTTGACAAGTCGGCGGTGGTAAACGTCGACGTTTACGAAAACTTTTATCATTTTCACAACTTGTACTAGGGTCACAGAAACTCTTGGTTGCGGAAAGAAAGGCGCTGAGAAAGATTTTGGGTCCAGTACAGTCTGGGGAGTATAGTCTGTCAGAGTATAGCGGATAAGAAAAAACCGAGATATTGAAGAACTGGTGGCCGAGCCGAATATCATAGGCTATATAAGCGCGAAAAACTTCGCTGGCTCGGCCATCGCCCGGTCAGCCGTCCAGGTATCGCTGGAAAGATGAAGTCACAAAGGATGTGTGAGCTCCATAGCTAGACAGCTCCATAGCTAGATAGCTAGACAGCGCTTATAGCTAGACAGATAATGTTTTACCGGAGTCGTCACTGCCCCTGGTGATATCAGCCTCCTTGTGTGTGAACAGCTTCCTCCTGGACCTGGGGGCTCGGAGGGGGCTGACCGACTCGGAGGTCTTGGGCAGCGCGCGCCGGGGGGCCGTGTTCACTCGGGACTCTACACCTGGAATATAGCCACATCATCAGCCTTTCACGTTCCCACTGCTGGAACTCTGGCCTTCTCTCAGATAGTATGGGCCGTAATCTATGCTATGTATGCTGGCCCAGTGTGGGTGGGTAGATGTAGCATGCCCTTCAATGTTGTGGTTCTTGGACATGCCGGTTTCCTCACAATGTTTTCCTTCACCGTTTTGAGCGATGGTAAATCCGCACATAACTTAGTCGCGGAGCTGAGAGGATTCGAACTCGTTATCGGTGCTTTGTAAGGCGCACGCGTTACCGTTCGACCACCATAGCTCGGTAATTAATACTTTACTTAATCTTAAATTAGCAGTTTTTGTAAGATTATTTTTATAATTATAATTGTAACGCTGTTGGATTATGTACCTCAATAATAATTAAAATAAGATAATTAAGATGCTTCGGTTTTCACGCGAGGCTTAGACAAATCAAGGAAAGTTTTATCCAATACAAAAATGGTCGATATTTCTTTGAAGTAAATTGACAAGACATGAAAAAGGCGTGTGACATTGTGTTGTGTTAATTTATGTCTAAAGTCAGTGTCTTGTTGAAATGAGTTAGAGATCGAGAAAAGGCTTTCTTCTCATAAATTAAGAAAAGAAAAAAATTCCTACTGAAATCCCTATCCTAGAAATATAAACGTGAAAGTTTGTATGTATTGTATGGATGTTTGTTACTCTTTCACGCAAAAACTACTAAACGGATTTGAGTGAAATTTGGAATGGAGATAGCTTATACCCTGGATTAAAACATATACTACTCTTTATCCCGGAATTTCTTCCTACGGGATAACGGGAAGACGCAGATGAGACCGCGGGGCGCAGCTAGTCCTACTAATATTATAAACGTGAAAGTTTGTATGTATGTATGTTTGTTACTCTTTCACGCAAAAACTACTGAACGGATTTGAGTGAAATATGGAATGGAGATAGCTTATACCCTGGATTAAAACATAGGCTACTTTTTATCCCGGAAATTTTTCCTACGGGATAACGGGAAGACGCAGATGAAATCGCGGGGCGCAGCTAGTACACTGAGAAAAAAAATTCTGACTCTCCTTCTGAGTCTTACCCATGAAGACCGATTCCTTCCTTATTTTACCTTAGTTTTCCTTCTGAATCACAAATCTTTCCCTTTTGACTCAGAAGGAAAACGGTATTTCGGAAGGTCTTTTTTTTCCGTGTATAAAATAAAATTGTAATTCCTACCAGCTGACGTGTCGTTGCTTGTATCTTTCGACGTATCGTTGCTTTTATCTTTCGACATATCGTTGGTCGTGTCCCTCGACGTGTCTCGCGACGTGTCCGTGGTCAGGTCCGCGCTCGTGTCCCGCTCGGTATCGCTCGATATTCGCAGTCGCGGCATGTTTTTCTGTTCATTACTGTCTGACAGCAGGTCTGTGATTGGTATGTTATCCATATCCGCTTTAATCTGAAAAAACGAAATTATGTAAAAGCTTTGAATTATCCTACTAATATCATTAATGTGAAAGTTTGTGAGTATGGATGGATGGATAGATGGATGTTTGTTACTCTTTCACGCAAAAACACTAAACGGCGATGATTTTAATAGCGATGATGGCTCAGTGGTAGTGACGTCGGCTTGCGATCCGTAGGACGTGGGTTCGAATCCTACAATGAGCTTGAGTTTTCGGTGAAGGAAAACATCGTGATGAAACCATAGCTTGGTGGTAGGGTATTTTCTAGTACTCGCCTGGCTAGCTACCAGCCTCTTGTTAAGAATCTGTCGCCAGGCACCTATCGGTGTGTTCCGGCAGCCTCACTTGAGAGCCAGTTGCCAGTCCAGGTGTAGCGTGGCGCCATCTTCGACCACATCGTCACTTAACATCAGGTGACGTGTGGTCAAACGCTACGCTGTAAAAAGTAAAAAAAAAACGGATCTAAATGAAATTTGGAATGGAGATAGCTTATGCCCTGGATTAACACATAGGCTACTTTTCATCCCGGAAAAAGGTTCCTGCGGGATAACGGGAAGACGCGGGCGATACTTACCAGCAGTCGTCGTAAAGTCTTCGGTGAAGGCAGGTCCGAGGCCCGAGCGGCGGCAGGGAAGGCTTGCTCGGGCAGCCGCCTGGAGGCCGCGGCGCAGGCCTCCACCCACAGCGGGGACACCAACCGAGACGCGAGCGCTCGGGCTTTGGCACGGGTAGCGCGGCAACCACCTGTATTATAGGAACCAGGGTTGATGCGGATGCAGATTCTTTCACATCCACGGATGCAGATGCGGACGGAGATTTTTGAAGGCTCACATCTGAGGATCTTAGGACCTTTCATAAGAAACTATACATGAGTGCAGGAATATAATAATAAAAACAGTTATATGTACTCGTATTTTGTAATCCCTTCTAATTAAAAAATATAAATAAAATAAATAAATATCGGGGACAATTGCACACAAATTGACTTAGCCCCAAATTAAGCTCGACACTTGTGTTATGGGTACTAGATAGACAACGATATACATACTTATGGATAGAAATAGCCAAGACTCGGGTACAAATATTCGTGCTCATATTATAAAAGAAAAGCCTAAAACCAGAGACAGGACATCTATAGGCTACATTTTTATTGCGATAAGCTGTAGCCAACCCGGGTGATACCGCGGGGAATAGCTAGTATTGTGTAAGCTATAGTTTGTTAATTGCTAGTGTGCCTATCTTAAAAAAAAAAAAATAAACCTATGCTTCCAATTACTCCCCCCACACCTTTAATAAAAGAATCTGTCACCGAGCACCTATCAGTGCATTCTTGCAAGCTCACATGAGAGTCAACGTCTTACCCTGACTCCAAACTAGATGCGTCACAAGCGGGCTCCATGATGGTAACACGCTGGCTCCTAAAGCTGACAACGCAGCTCTTAGCGGTAACGCTCGGCACTCCGTTCCAACCTCCACCAACGCCACAACCCCGCGGAGTGTGTCGTTCGTCAGGTTCAGGTTTCTTGTGCTTTCCTGGAAAAAAAAATATTAAAAAAAAAATTCAATAGGATACACTGTGATCACTTTAAAACGTCAACTTAAAAATAGCTACGCCTGTTCCAACCTCCTTACGCCGGCAAAAGAACAGGCAAGAAACGCCCGACAGGTAATTTTTTTGACGCGATCACATTGACTATTTTATCCTTATTACTAATTGATTGAAATGGAGCAAGTTCACTAAAATCCCAAGCTTTTTTTGTCATCTTATAGTCCGGAATTGTTATAAACAGATATTTCTAATTATTTATTTAGAAATAGGCGAGCCGCCTAAGGCTGATGTGTCCTATATCATGCAGTGTTGAATTATAGCAATGTCTAAAAGAGCAGAGAAAAGTCAATTCTGTAGCAAGGAAGCATTGTTCGTTCGCAACCACTTGTCACACACAAGAGTGTGTAAGGGAGATGTATGATTGTGATTATATTTAATTGTTTTTGTTTATATATTCTTTGACATGTTTCGTATATATTTTGGAATTTGGTGTATTATTTAATTTTACTTGACCTATGTTTATCATTGTTATTTTTTTTCTATTCTAATTTTATTTTTATTTTAATGTATTTTGCTTATGCTATATTTATTATTGTTAATTTTTATTATTCTAATCTAATTTTATCTTTCTTTTTCTTTTCAAATTTATTATTTTTTGTGTGTATATTTGTATATTTGAAATTATATAGGTAATTGGCTTTGGCCGTCTAATATAATGTAATGATAAAAATAAATAAATAAATTGTCCAGTCTTTTTTAAAGGAATTCACTGAAGGTGCCAACACAACGTCTTCTGGTAGTCTGTTCTAGTTGTGCGCCACTCTTGAAGCAAGGAAAGTAATTAAAAGGTACTAATTATTATCATTACAAAGCAAAAAACAATTTTAGCTGATATCACATGCGGTCAAGAAGGAAAGAGATAGTTCAAAGCAATGATGGCCCAGTGGTAGTGACTTCTGCGTGCCACCCCTAGGTCGCAGGTGCAAATCCTACAATGAGCTGGAACTTTTACTGAAGGATTCAAATTCTGGACTTTGCTTGGTGGTAGGGTATTTTCTAGTACTCGGCTGGCTAGCTACCACCCTCATGTTAAGAATCTGTCGCCAAGCACCTATCGGTGTGTTCCGGCAGCCTCACTTGAGAGCCAGTTCCCAGTCCAGGTGTAGCGTGGTGCCATCTTCGACCACATCGTCACTTAACATCAGGTGACTTGTGGTCAAACGCTACCCTGTAAATAGTAAAAAAAAAAAAAAAGGAAACCCATAGCTTGGAGTAGGGCATTTTCTAGTGCTTGTCTCGCTATCTACCGTCCTCAAGTTAAGAATCTATTGTCTAGCACCTATCATATATAAACTGTAGCCCACGCAGTTGATTCTGCGGGAAACGGCTAGTAAAAAATATCCACCTACCTTATGAGACTTAATATCATTTATGTTATTCTTGGCAGCATTGCTTGTTGTCGTCACAACTTTGTTAGTCTGTTTCTTGGTCAGTATGTTACTCGTTTGCTTCGACTCTGGCCCTTTTAGTTCAGACCATTCTTCTCGGAGGCGTATCCTCTCTGCCAACGCTGAGCGACGCTGAAAAGTTTTAAATATGGATAACATTTTATTAGCACATGACGTCACGGAAATCCACACAATAGCATGTTGCGCCCATCGCAGGCCGCATGGCTCGCCTGCGCGGTCTAAGCGCAAGCTCCTGCGGGACTAGCAGATCTTGGTGCAACACGTGTAGATGGTTATGCAAGGGCAGCAACAGCCACCGCAGCCTCCGCCACAGCATCCACCGCAAGGTCCGCAGCAGTCTCCGCACTTATTGGTTTTTGTAATGAAACTGAAGAGTATGATAAATCCCAAAGAATGGTCTAAAGTCCTGTAAAATGGGCTGGAGATTTTAAGTGGAACAATATATTTTTGTAAAAATTTTAGAAACTTTTATCTTTTTTTAAAGCGTTTTTAATGTGTATATCACGAATGATTTGATTGTACTTTATATGTATCAAGATCATATACATTACACCCATTACAGTCATCCTTCTATCACTACATGGTATAAAGCAAAGTCGCTTCCCGCTGTCTGTCCCTATAATAATAATAAATTTCTTTATTTTGGCAACATTTTTTTTTTTTTACTATTTACAGGGTAGCGTTTGACCACAAGTCACCTGATGGTGATGATGTGGTCGAAGGTGGCTATAAGTACTATAACTATGTTAGTGAATTGTTTAAAAATGTTGGTAGGTATGTATATGTATGCTTCAATCTTTAAAACTACAGATCGGAGTTTGATGCAGTTTCCAGCAATAGATAAAGTGATTCAAGAAGAAGGTATTTATGTTTATAACATACATATGATAGTACTGGAAAGCCGAAAAATTCAAAAATTTATAAAATACTGCCCCATATTATTATCTACAAATCTACATTGCACCCTTGCGAAGCCGGGGCAAGTCGCTAGTTAATATTATAAATGTGAAAGTTTGTGCGAAGGGATGATGGATGGATATTTGTTAATCTTTCACACAAAAACTACTGGACTGATTTTTATGAAATTTGGCGTGGAGATAGTTCAAACCTTGGCGAAGGACATAGGATACTTTTCGTCATGATAAAGTGTAGTCCACGTGGGTAAAACCGCAGGATGTGATGTCTAGTATTGCGAAATTGCAAATGCTAAAGTTTATGACTGAGTGTGTATGTGAATTATGTCTTTATTTCACTAGGATTAAAGTTTAAACTTGATTGATGACCATACTATTCGTTTAATAGGTGTTAAAGTGTACTTACAAGGCCAGCAGCACTCTTGTTCTTCTTGTTTTCTTTATTCATTGTCCTGTATATTGAAGTACTTGTAGTACTATAAGTGTAAGTCCTTTTGGAAGCCCTGAAGCAACAAGTAATTTGATACCTACGTAAGTCTTACAAACACTTTGTTTTTAGACTGAAGTTAGAAGATTTAGTTACGGGCACTTACTTAAAACATTAAGTATTCACATTGTATAAATGTTTAATATGTCTGCTTACCCGAATTATCGTCAGAGAGGCATTACTTTAGGGTCGTCACAACTATATTATCACATGTTTTATAACAACAACAACACAAGGAAAGCAAAATGAACACGAGCAGTACCAGTACGAGCACAAACGAAGTTTTTTTTTTTTTTGTTTTGTTATGGCGTCCCACGATTAGTGTATTTGCCAGTGTCAAGTATAAAATATTTCAAACTCAGAGAGTTGAATCAAGTTTAAATGATGATGATGACGATGAGATGATGGGATGAGGATAGTGTTTAAGTAAAGTAGTGGCGCTTTACTTAAACTTTACACGGACTTTTTTGGAGCAACTCGAAAAGTCACTTTCACAACTTTATTTCCATTTCCCACACTTGTACACATTAACGAACACATAATGGTTAATAATCCACCAATATTACACATTATCACTCGAAGAAACACAAGTTTTGGAAATAAAAATAAAATTTTCACGTTGACGATTTGATTGCCGCCAAAAAAGTCAAAAACGAAGTTATAATTGACATTGACAAATGACAATGACATTTGAAAACCATGTGAACTCCGACATGTAGAAAATGCTGCCATATCAATTTTACATAAACTACTTACATAATTTCTAAATAGATGTTAAGGCTATTTAGATTTCTAATCGATCGAGTTTAATTTGGGGCTAGGTCAATTTGTGTGCAATTGTCCCCGATATTTATAAAATATTATTATATAAACCGTATAGGAAGAAGGATCTAGTAGGAAAATAAAATCTCAGTAAATCCATAATGGATAATTATAATGAATGGATCTTAAGGTGGTTCGATTTTCATACAAACTAATATTTCCATTTATGGACAAATGGAGCATAATTTTACACTGAAATCATAGCTACTGGCATTTATTTTGAACTTTATTTGCGGTAAATCATAATTTTCTGAATAAAATAGTAGATTATTATCATAAATATGATTGAAATTATTAGTTAATTTTGTCAATGTGTGAGTGAATGGTGACAGTGTCGTACACCAAGCAAACGATTAGATGTGTTTCGCGGCAAATGGCTTCAATTGAACTGTCAATATGAAAGTTTTGTTTTTATTTCCAAAACTTGTCAAAATGACGCAGTCTTGTCGAAATGCCATCGGCTATCAAATGATACAACTATTATAATGTAGTAAAAAACTTCATGAGCGTCTTGAGCATATTTATTTCTGGGGAAAGGTTCAATCTAAATACACTAAACGTGTGACGCCATAACAAAAAACAGAAAAAAAGTTTCTCGAAACCGACATGGAGCCTCGAATTTCCAAAAAAGATTATAATAATCATCAGTACTCTGGCCCCAGGAAAAGTTGCAAACGAGTTCAAGGACAAATGAAACGACACTACGGAGAAATCAAAAGGTAAATACACTTAATTATAATACAAATGTAATCATGAACATATAAGTTCTTTCGGTTTATGAAAACATAACCCCAAATTGGCTTGTTGCAGTCGTAACATGTTTGACCATTATGTATAATCCCTATAGTTGGGATTTGGCCATCCACATCCATATAAAGAAATTACCTTTATCCCTATTTATTACACGACTTTCACACTCAACTGGTCATAAGTGGCATGAAAGTGCCTGGAAAAATCATGCAGCACATAGCACTGGACACACCTACAAAAAATACATTGCTCAAAAAGAGAAATCCCACGCAAGGCGAAAAACATACATTCGAAGACGGTTTTTTGCCCCCAAGGCCAAACCTGATCACAATTATGGCCCAAAGACACAAGAGCCAAATGAACCAATTGTGGAAACAGATTTGAAAGAAGCATGTTTCTCAAAACAACGGAGGAAATAAAAGAAATCAAACATCTGACCATAGGGCAACATGAAAATGATGTTTACATTTTACACTTAGGTACTCGTTATTAGTACATATAGATACGACAGGCTCACGGCCAATTTGGAATGGTTAGTTTTTCAAAGTCATGTTTGTTTTTTTTAGTAGTGTTTAGTAGACATGAATCCGTGGTTTTCGTATGGCCAGGTTGTGATACAAATTAGAATATACCTTAATTATATCTTTGTTGCAGATAAATGTAAACGAAAAGCGACAACACCCTGCTACAGCCACATCAAGAGCATCTTGTATAAAAACAATATTCTGACCAATGACATGGCATATGGCCAACACAATGAGTCTGTGGCCAGAACATTGTTCATGAAAAAATTGTGCGACCAGCAGGGCTTTTCATTATGAATTATTGAATATTTTAAGAATGTTCAAATAAAAAGACTATTGGTGATTTACTTACTGTTTTTTATTTTGATACTATATAATAAATAATCCTGATTGTTTCATAATAAAGTATTAAAATAGCCAATGTCTTTATTGATATGAGAGTAGAGAGTATAAGTAATACAGTGTATAAGCTATCTCCATTCTAAATCTCATCCAAATCCGTTCAGACGTTGCGACGAGAAGATTGACGAACAAATAAACAAAAAACACAACTCACGCCAAAAAATTCGCTTTGTAATATTAGCGTGATTATTAAATTTAAATAATATCAAAGAAAACTACAAAAAAACCTGAGGCTGGGATCGAACTCGGAACCTCGTTATTAGTAAAGAACTACTGAGAGTTTCGACCACTGGTCTAACCTATACAGTAATTGGAAGGGCGAAATTAGCAAATAGTTTCGTATACAACAAGACCATTGTATGTATGTGTGAATGAATAGTTCTGCTGCCATACATCACTACCGCGATATTGTTTGGCACAAATAAAAGTGTTTTGAAAACTAAAACACATTTGAAATATAGTTGGATACATTAAACATATTACGCCATTAGCGGTAAACATATTACTATAGTGTAATAGGCACTTGTTTATTCATAATAAAATAAAATGCGTTATATTAGAACAACAACGCCATCTATTGACGCTGGCGTGCTTAGCTGACCGCAAGCAACCACCTTAAAAGACAGAACCAAAGTTTTTATCCTTCTGAAAAAAAACTGTTGAAATAAACGACGAAAACGATTATTAACACGCGTTATTTCTTCAAAGGGCGTTCTACGATGTTGTTTGCACTTCAAATAAACTTTTTAACGTAAATTCTTCTTTTAACGGCTCAATAGCTAATCCTAAATAAGGACTGTAAACGGGTAGTGCTTCAGTTTCTCCTTTGTTTTGAGCTAGTTGTGAAGCTAGGTATAGATTTGGTCCCATTTCTCCGCGTGGTTCACCTACTTCCTCTAATTCTTCGATGTCATCAGCCACAGACTTAACAGGCTATAAAAAATATAAAATATATCTTAGGCGATGAATGATGATGATTTTTCACCGTAATAGTAGTGACATTTGATTATCTAGTTCATTTAAAATGAAATGTAACTAATTATTTTAATGTAAATGAAATCGATTCATTACCTCGCTATCCCAATTCAATTCTATTCCAAATATAGGTCTTTCGGTGTAAGCTTGATGCAAAGCCATTAGTTCTGACAGTAAGGGTTGAAGTCTGTCATGCGGATCAGCCCTAAATCCCAAAACATATCCTCCGCATGTTTGGTGTACAACAAAAACTAGTGCTTGTCCAAATTTTGAATCACGTATGGATATCTAAAAAGGAAATGAACATAAATATAATTATAAGCATTAGCATCTTTTCCCATGCCAAGTTCAATAAGTGGTAAAATAAAACCGCACGAATGTGGAGCGGTGGGTGATTTAAGACTTGCATCTAGGTTTACAAACTTTTTGCGCATCTAGGTTCGCAAACTTTTTAAATCAAATGTAATGTTTTCAAGAAAACCTGACCTGTTAGAATGCCACAGTATTTTATCTACTTATAAAAATCTACCAAATTCGTATTTTAACTTCTGTTCTGACAACATTGAAGCCACTAGTTTAGTTTTTTTTTTTTTTGTTTCGTTATGGCTTCACACGATTAGTGTATTTGCCAGTGTCAAGTATAAAATATTTCAAACTCAGAGAGTTGAATCAAGTTTAAATGATGATGATGATGAGATGAAGCGATGAGGATAGTGTTTAAGTAAAGTAGTGGTGCTTTACTTAAACTTTACACGGACTTTTTTGGAGCAACTTGAAAAGTCACTTTCACAATTTTATTTCAATTTCCCACACTCGTACACATTAACGAACACATAATGGTTAATAATCCACCAATATTACACATTATCACTCGAAGAAACACAAGTTTTGGAAATAAAAACGAAAATTTTCACGTTGACAATTCGATTGCCGCCAAAAAAGTCCACTAGTTTAGTTATTTGGAATTTTGGACTTTTTTGGCGGCAATTGAGTTGGCAACGTGAAAATTTTGTTTTTATTTCTAAAACTTATGTTTCTTCGAGTGATAATGTGTAATATTGGTGGATTATTAACCATTATATGTTCGTTAAAAACGTAAATTGGACGGAAATTGAAATATAGTTGTGAAAGTGACTTTTCTAGTTGCTCCAAAAAAGTCCGTGTAAAGTTTAAGTATAGCGCCACTACTTTACTTAAACACTATCCTCATCCCATCATCTCATCATCATCATCATCATCATCAAAAATTAAACTTGATTCAACTCTCTGAGTTTGAAATATTTTATAAGTGACACTGGCAAATACACTAAAAAAATTAAAAAAAAAAAAAATAGGTTGGAGCAGCATTCAGCCAAGTTTTGGAAAATTGTGCATTTCTTTTCTTTTCTACCTATACAAAGATTCTCTTATAAAGCTATCTATTATCAAATTTCGCCTGTTCACTTACGTTTTCTGCCAAGTTTTGGAAAATTGTGCATTTCTTTTCTTTTCTACCTATACAAAGATTCTCTTATAAAGCTATCTATTATCAAATTTCGCCTGTTCACTTACGTTTTCTATTGTAATGTAGGGCATAGAAACGTTAAATGCCTCGTTAACATCAGCATACCATACAATTCGGATGTTCGAAACCAATAAGGTCCCCAAGTTGCCGGAGTCACTCGACAAATTCCAAATGCCTTCTTCACGTAGACATATCTGAAACGTTTAGCGTATTTCAGCATACTATAGAATAGACTCAGGGCCATCTTAAGTCATGCAGGGGCCCTTGGGCACACATCAATGGGGTCCCTTTTTAAAATAAAAAATGAAATGATAAAATAACAACTAAACTTCTGTGAAATAAGTAGTACCGGAATTTTGTAAAAAAAAACCCCTGTAATAATGGACAACCGCTAGGTTGGTATGTAGCTATTTCGGGGCCTCTGTAAAGTCGGTGCCCCATATGCCCTCATGGTAAAGACGGAACTGCATAGACTATTCTATATAACCATTAACCACCAGACAATACAACTTCACAAGATGACTAGACTAGACTAGTCCGCTTCTACATTGCTATCCCATTTGGGTTCATAAATACCATAAAGATCTCATGTAATTATAATAACTCTGCCTGTCTCTGTCTGTCTATCTGTCTTATGTCAAGACAAACGGCAAGACGCCATCGGTATATGGTGGAGATTCCACCTGTTCGCACGAAGCGTTTTGCTTCTACCTTCATCATGCGTACCGCTCAGGCGTGGAACTCCTTGCCAGAGTCTGTTTTTCCCGATCGCTACAATTTGGGGATCTTCAAGGCAAGAGTGAACAGGTACCTTCTGGGTGTGCGTGCTACATACCGTCGACCGTATCATCGCTTGGCAACAGGCGGGATGGCGGTCAAACGCACACCTATTAGCAATAAAAAAAAAGTACTAACATAAGTATATTAAGACTGCAATGAAAAATTCAGTAAGTACCTATACCCAGGGTAGCAAAAGATATAAGAATAAAGCTCCTTTACATCTTACACAAGTCACCTAATTTTAAGTGACGATAAATATTGTGATATTAAATATATGGAACCTACGAGTCTTCTAAATACTTTAGAGAAGGGTTACCTTTTCAAGGGGCAGCATTCGAAGCTGTTTGTTGTGTATTATTGCTCCTCTCAGCTTTATATCCCGGTACAATCTAGAACTGGCGTAAGCTCTGAAAGATAGACTAGTTGTTTGGATCATTTGTCTTGAAACTTGATACAGGAAATATAAGGAGTAAACTCAGCGACAAAAGTAACTGATCATACTTGACTTTCTAAATAGGTACCTACGTATTAGATCGGGACAGTTTGTTTTTTCTTTACTTCTAACGAGTTAGCGTTTGACCACAACACAACGCACCGAGCTGATTCCTTCCTTTTTTACCTTAGTTTTCCTTCTGAATCACAAGTCCTTCCCTTTTGACTCAGAAGGAAAACGGTATTTCGGAAGGTCTTTTTTCTCCATGTACGTAATAGGCTGATGATGATGATTTATCCGGTTTCCTTCATCTTTTGACCGCATCATCACTTAACATCAGATGTGTTGTTGTCAAACGCTACCTTGTAAGTAGTACAAGAACCCAAACATAGCTGATCTAACACAGAGTAGTGGGGACCCCCCAAACAAAACTGATCTAAAACAGAGTAGTGAGGATGAGGATCCTAAAATCTTACTCACTTATGAACTCCAACCACTGAGGTATAATGCCTCACACAGTTGGGAGACAGGTTGGTAAACACGAACTCGTAACGGTTCGCCTTGTAACCCGCTAGCGCGCACAACGCCTGTGTGGTCCCTCGGAGCCCCGAGTTCACAACCTTCGTCGTTGTCGAAATTATGCAGCTTAGGCCGATGGCTGGGGAAAGAAATATCAATCCAGGTGTAGCGTGACGCCACCTTCGACTGCATCGTCATCAGGTGACTTGAGGTCAAACGTTAGGTAGGTAGTAGGTACACGGAGAAAAATGACTTTCCGAAATACAGAAAGAATTTCATACCCTTTTTGACTCAGAAGGTAAAATAAGGAAGGCAAATGTTACGTTTGGGATAGAATCGGTTTTGGAAAGTAAGACTCAGTAGGAAAGTAAGGAATTTTTTCTCAATGTACTCTGTAAGATGTGAACAAATGTGGATATTAGCACAATTATTAGCTGGTGAATATGATTAGTGATTTATTAGCAGAATTAAGACCAGATTGGTTTTATACGAACATATATTGATTCTAGGTGAAGCCAGTGAATGCCATATGATTCTTAGGCTGGTGACCACCATGCGACCTTTGGTACCGCTGTTGCCTTTAGTGTCTTCTATTGGCTCTATCCGGTCGAAGATCTTCTCGCCTGGACGCAGCTTTAGGTATCTGAAATGGAAGCAAGAAGGTTTAGCGTGGGAGGCGACACGTATAAAACCTTTTTATGTACTGCACCTAAAACTGTAGCTACGCTACTACAGTCCTTTCCCACGATATTTCGTTCCCATAACACCAGAAGATAAACAAATATAAAATGCAGTTTTAACAACAATACAATTTTACTACGCACAGCAATAAAAGGAATATTTCACCGTTGCATCGTCTACGTTTCCCACCATTGAAACAAAAGAATAAATACGCCGAAAAGAACAATTGCAGTTTACGACCCAATAGCTCAAAGACCAGCCGAACTTTCCCAGCGCAATAAACAAACAGGACTCTCCGATCCTAAACACCACGTGCGACGCGCCGCCTGCCGAAGCGACCCGAGTTCCTGCCGAAGTCAAACGAAGATTAGGCTAGTTGTGTATATATAACGGAACTTTTAGTAATAAATATCATTCACTGTGAACACGCAGTACGAATCACACCACCGGCGTTTCAATAATCACACAAAAATCTCCATAACCACCACAGTACGAAGGATCCCTAAAGTGGTGACCCCTACATAAGAACAGCAACAAGCGCAAAATGCAGAATCAAGCAGAGGAAAATACGACCACGAGAAAGTTTCAGCAAGAAGTCGCCGGTATCACCTTGCCATTGCGAATCCCATCTTTTTGGCGCGACAAGGTTCGACTATGGTTTCTCACCTTTGAAGCCGCAACAAGCGATTTAAACCGTAGCCAAGCCCAGCTAGCCCAGATGGTGATTGCTCAGCTCGACAAGATGGACATCGAACAGATTAGCGACCTCTTATACAGCCCTCCAGAAGCGGATATGTACACAGCATTAAAAGAACGACTCATCACCGTCTATGAAGAATCAGACAATCGTCAGTTGCAGAAGTTGCTGTCCGGCACGGAACTCGGCGATCAGAAGCCGTCCCAGCTACTTCGACGCATGAAAAGTCTAGCACGCGATAAAGTTCCCGATTCCACGTTACGTCTCATGTGGTCTAACCATTTACCAGCGCATATCCGATCCGTTCTCACCATCAGTGAAACATTCAAAACTCAGACTGCACTCGATGAGCTTGCTCTACTTGCCGACAAGATGATCGAAGATACAATTACGCAAGTTTCGGCCGTATCGACATCATCAGCATCCACGTCTCGCGGCCAAATAGATATTCAGTTCCTGGCAGATGAATTACGAAAATTGTCTCTTGAGTTTGCCGCTTTTAACTCTTTAAGTTCCGCGCGTCGCGTAATACGACACCGCGCAATGACCCGCGTGCCCTTGAGTTCTCAAGTGGCGGCACTTGACCCCAATGACCCCAAACGCTTATTAGTCTCTGAGAGCTGTTTGTTTATGTTTTGCTTTGTTCCAGGTACTATTCTTGGAAGCTAGTGAACTACTTGTTCTGTAGAAATATAAACAAAAACATATGAATGTTTATTTAGTTTATAACAGCCCATTGTTTCGAAGGTACTTTGAAATAACTGCCGTTTTGTCAATAAATAATAATAAAATAAAAAACAAAATTTTTGTTTCATTTTTTTTATACCATTTCATTTAGTATAATATGGTTTTTAATTTTGGTAATATAAAAATTTTCATGTTTTCATACTAATAATTCGACATTTTCACTCGCAAACATTCGACTAAGAACCCCCCGCGCGCCCGCCGCGCGCCCGCCGTAAGTCGATTTTTATGATTTATTTGTGAATGTATTTTAGCGTGTTACTAAGATTTGTTTATACCCTCATGTAGATACAACATTCAAAAACAAGAATAGTATGTTTTACTTACCCACACAAGCAAAATATTTCATGTAAAACAGCAAAATGTCTCTGTAGGTAGATACAATTCCACAAAAACTATAAAATTTGGCCTTTTTCCAAAAAAATCGAAAAAAATATTTAAAATCGTCACTTTTCGGTAAACTAAGTCATTTCTCAATAACAATGAAGCTCTAAACTCATTGAAATGAACACAAATGCACCTTTCCGAACAAAAAATATGTTTACGACCGCTTACAAGGCCATTCGTTTTTTATGTACGGCGGAACACAGACAATGTGAACTTCGAGAGACGATATTTTTTTATTTTTCTCCGAAACCTTGCGACTACAGACTTTTAAAACAACCATTTGTTCATTCACAATCGATTAAAATAGAGTTGCCAAAGAGAATGAAACACTATGAACTTTCTTATAAGACGAAATTCTTATAAGAATACCGAGCGCCTCAATTGAGGCGGTCGGTAATCTACGGACTTTTTGACAGCGCCTCATATGAGGCGCTCCGGTACTCAAAGGGACAAAGACAAAATCCGCAATACAACGAGCACTACAACCATCAACAACAATACCAGCACGTCCGTCGCAACCGTTCTACGAGTCGTGATAATAACAGATCACGCAGTCAATCACCGTCACCATACTGCTATTACCACAGTCGTTTTCGTGATGAAGCAAGACGTTGCACCATGCCGTGTTCATACAAACCACGAAAACAATCAGTCGGAAAACTAGAGCCTGCGCTGGCTGAGGCGGAACCCAGCGTAGTACCTGAAAACTCATACCGCCTATTCGTTACCGATAAAACGTCAAAACTAACGTTTTTAATCGACACCGGCGCAAACGTATCCGTCCTACCTCGGAACAAGGGAGAATCGTCAAAACCACTCAAATTTCAACTCTACGCTGCAAACAATACTGTCATTCCAACATTCGGCGAAAAAACATTGACACTCGACTTAAATCTTCGCCGTCCGTTCAAGTGGAAGTTCGTCGTTGCGGAAGTCAGCAAACCTATCATCGGGGCTGATTTTCTCAAACACCACCAACTCATCGTTGACATCAAAAACCGAAGACTGATCGACGGCATAACAAAATTATCAACAACTTCATACGTCCGAGCAACCAACGTACCAACAATTCGTAGTATCGACGTACAGCAATCTTATCACGACATACTAGCGGAATTTCCCGGAACTACACGTCTTACAGCAATGGAACTTAATACAAAGCACAGCGTCGAACACTACATTGAAACGACTGGACCGCCTATTCATTGCCGCGCCCGACCAGTCGCACCGCACCGTTACGAAGCCGTAAAAAAAGAATTCGAAAACATGATCGAACAAGGCCTTTGCCGTCCAAGCAAAAGTCCTTGGTCATCGCCTCTGCACATCGTACCGAAAAAGAACGGGGACCTTCGCGTTTGTGGAGATTATAGGAGATTGAACGCCGTCACAACGCCTGATCGCTATCCGATTCCAAGAATAAAAGATTTCACGTTCCAGTTGTCTAATAAGACAATATTCAGTACCATTGATCTCAACCGAGCCTATCAACAAATCAAGGTCAAAGAAGAAGACATAGAAAAGACTGCCATCATAACGCCAATGGGATTATTTGAATTTCCGAGAATGTGTCCCGGTTTAACAAATGCCGGACAGACTTTCCAACGATTTATCCACGAAGTACTCCATGGACTCGATTTCGTCTATGCATTCATTGACGATCTCATTATTGCGTCCTGTGATGAATCCAGCCATAAGGAGCATCTCCGGATAGTACTAAGAAAACTAGAAGAAAATGGCATCACAATCAATCCAGCCAAATGCATCTTCGGCCAACCGGAAGTGCAGTTTCTTGGTTTCTCTGTGAGCAAAGAAGGAATCAAACCACCTACTGAAAAGGTCACAGCAATCTGCAATTACGAAAAACCAAAAACGATCGAAGAATTAAGACGTTTCCTCGGCATGATCAATTTCTATCGCGATCACTTGCCGAAAGCCGCAGAAATGCAAGCACCGCTCCATGCCTACTTACACAACGTCAAGAAAAGAGACAAAACAAACATTGAATGGACCGACGAAGCGACAACAGCGTTTGAAGCTTGCAAAGTTGCAATCCAAAACGCCGCTTTGCTCGCTCACCCATCGCACAAGGCTGCCCTGGCAATTTTCAGCGACGCGTCTGATAAATGTGCAGGAGCTGTCCTACAACAACACATCGACGGAAAATGGCAACCGCTCGGCTATTTTTCAAAGAAATTTTCCGATGCACAATGTAACTACAGCACATTCGACCGCGAGCTACTTGCAATATACATGGCGGTCAAGCATTTCCGAAAAATGTTCGAAGGACGCGATCTCATCATATTCACCGACCACAAGCCGTTGACCTTCGTGCTCCAAAAGCCACCGTCAGCGTCTGAAACACCGCGTCGAGCCAGACAATTGATCTTCATTAGCGAGTTTACTACGGACATTCGACACATCAGCGGAGCAGAAAACACTGTCGCTGACTTTCTGAGTCGTCTACCTGTCGACAGCATCACTTGCCCATCACTAATTGACTATGAAAAAGTCGCCCATGCTCAAGAAAAAGACAGCGCTACAATCAAGAAACTCTCACAACAAGCCAACTTAACAATGAAACGAGTCACTATGCCCGAATCTCAATCACCTATTTACTGCGAAACATCAACGTCATACATTCGACCATACATGCCGGAAGAATTTCGACGACTTGCATTTGACACCGTACACAACATAAGCCACCCTGGCATTCGCACGACACGCAAACTTATGTCCCAGAAGTTTTTCTGGCCATCGATGATGGTAGAAATCGGAGTCTGGTGCAAAAATCGCTTACAATGTCAAAGATCCAAAATCCAGAGACACACATCGAGCAGCATTTCAAAGTTTCCAGTGACTACTGAGAGATTTCAACACATCCACGTAGATATCGTCGGACCGCTACCCACCTCACCGCAAGGCCATCGATACCTCGTTACAATGATCGACAGAGTAACGAAATGGCCAGAAGCAATTCCCACAGAAGATATATCTGCGGAATCCGTGGCGAAGATAATCTATGAGCACTGGATTACTCGCTACGGGCTTGCGTCAGTCATCACGAGCGACAGAGGAGGACAATTCACAGGTCACCTTTTCGCCAGGCTCATGAACGCAATGGGGATCAAAATAACTCACACTACGCCCTACCATCCTCAATCAAATGGAATGATAGAACGCTGGCATCGATCACTCAAAGCTGCACTAAAGACTCGCCTGTCTCAACATTCAACGTGGATAGACGAGCTTCCTACAGTCCTCATGGGATTACGTGCCGCCCCGCGCACAGACACAGGCGTCAGCGCCGCTGAACTCACCTACGGACAAACGCTACGCCTACCTAGTGATTTCTTCGTCACACCACCATCAAACGAACAAGACATGAACTACGACTACGTAACTCGACTACGAGCTACCATAAACTCAATCAAGCCATCTCATCCGACCGAATCACATGGCAACAAGCGACCAATCTTCGTGCATCAAGATTTGCAAACATGTTCGCATGTGTTTGTAAGAAATGACGCAGTTAAGAAGCCGCTGCAACCTCCCTACGACGGACCATTCAAGGTCATAGATCGAAACAGCAAAACATTCACATTACAGTTACCAGAGAGAAGCTCAACTATTTCAATCGACCGACTCAAGCCTGCTTACATTTTAAACGAAAACATTTCGGACCAGCCAACTCAAGACCACGTCATCATCATACCAACGAAACAAGACATCGTACCCCCACCGCAATTATCATCGGAACCGGCCAATAATAACGTATTGATAGCAGATCAAGATACACCAGCATCACCGCAACCAATAATACGAACAACACGACTCGGCCGCCAAATCAAACTGCCGGTACGCTTTCGCTAGGGAGGGAGTCATGTAGCTACGCTACTACAGTCCTTTCCCACGATATTTCGTTCCCATAACACCAGAAGATAAACAAATATAAAATGCAGTTTTAACAACAATACAATTTTACTACGCACAGCAATAAAAGGAATATTTCACCGTTGCATCGTCTACGTTTCCCACCATTGAAACAAAAGAATAAATACGCCGAAAAGAACAATTGCAGTTTACGACCCAATAGCTCAAAGACCAGCCGAACTTTCCCAGCGCAATAAACAAACAGGACTCTCCGATCCTAAACACCACGTGCGACGCGCCGCCTGCCGAAGCGACCCGAGTTCCTGCCGAAGTCAAACGAAGATTAGGCTAGTTGTGTATATATAACGGAACTTTTAGTAATAAATATCATTCACTGTGAACACGCAGTACGAATCACACCACCGGCGTTTCAATAATCACACAAAAATCTCCATAACCACCACAGTACGAAGGATCCCTAAAAAACCTCCTTGGAGAACCGGTCAAATGAGGTCGAATGCGACAGGTAGGGAAATTCCGGGCAAGAGGCAAGACGCATATTAATGCGAGATATACTTAGTCAATAGAACTCTTACTAAGTACTTTTAATTTGTATTTTGTTTAATCATCTTTGGAAAATAATCATTGAAATTAACAAACTTAAACTAATTTTTCTATAATAATTAGGAACGTGAAAAAAAAACAACAACAACAGAGTAAAAAGGTTGCAGACTTGTACTTTTTAAACCTCTTTACAAAGCTGCAGTGTTTTGATTTGAGCAAAAAGGTGCGCGAAAACAGAACGAATTCATAGAAGCACTCCAAAAGATTTACAAGGCATTGTGAAACTTGTTGATTGATTAGATTAGTACAACTTACGCGAACGGTAAATCAAACAGGACGTCTTTATCCTCCCAAACAGCACCAGTTTTATTATGTTTGGACATTTTTGAAATTAAATTCCGTAATTTGATGTTAGGGAAAGAATTTAATAAACAGTGGCTTGTCAAAACTCAGTGTCTCACATTGTTTGCTTCAGTGTTGCTATGACAACTATTCACAGATGGATGTAGGCGTGCTATATAATATATAATAAATAACTTGGCAACACTCTTAAAATATAGTAGGTACCTACGTCCTACGTCAGGTATACTTAAATAGGTACATTGTTATAGACGCCAACGCTTTAGTATTAAAACTTTTACCCGTTGCAGAGTCTTAATGATCCATTAAAACTTAAGCTAAACAATATTTAATCTCTCATCGCCGTCGTCGTTCCAATCAACACCGTTTTAAACAATTACAAGATATGGCACCATTTGACAGCTTCTAAATCAAGATGGCGGCCTTATGGCGGCATAACCTCATTATCTTGTTAAAAGCTTTAATGGCTTACAGAAAATATTAAAAGCACATTAAATTTGAATTTGTCGTTCGATGTCGCATTAACCCGTTGTTGAAAGTTTGTTTAGAGCCTGTTTTATAGTCCTGTCTTTCGCAAAATGGAAGCGTGACTAATTTATACTTAATCAAAAATGCATTAAATGTCAAAGTTAAATTGTTTATTTGTGATTCATAAGTGAAACATTAGGTCTTAAATTATTGTAGGCAGGTAAGTAAGTTAATAATGTGAGCAGCTTTAAGCATACTTTAAAGATATAATAAGAATATAAACTCTTGTTATGTAGGTACGCTAAACATGAAGATAAATGACTATTTCAAGCCAAATCTTAATATGATTACCAAACTTTTTCGTTTCCATCTCATTTCTCGTGTAATTTATTGTTTATAGTTTTCTACCAGCAAATTGTTCTTTTTTTTACTGCTCTATGTTTCTCTACATGGCAATGATGCTGTCGAAGGTGGCACCACGCTACGCCTAGACTGGGAACTTCCTCTCAAGTGTCTCTGCCGGAATACACCGATGGGTGTTTGGCGACAAATTTTTAACTCGAGGTTTGGATGTTTTTCATTAGCTACTGCTTTTTTCGTCGTTTTAAGAGTCGGAGTTAGACTATGGTTTCAAAGTTATCGAGCATTCTCCAACCTTTAAACAGCCAAATTTCTGTGGGTAAAACGGCGCAGTTAACACAAACACAATTCGCCCCTATTCTCCTATAAAACCGGGAGCAAACAACATTAATCATAAAACATAAATAAAACATTTTTTACTTACTTCAGAGTTTTTATTTCTTCGCCGTAATTTTAGTAAGTACTTCAAGTTTATTAAGTTTAGTAAGGTGCATTAGGGTACAGTTTACGTAATTAAGGCGTGTGTTTCGAAGGCATTTTGCGCGTAGTATTTCGAAGTATCCGTTGTAGAGTGGTGGATCAACTTTAGGGGCTCAGTATAATAAGAATATGGTAGAGTTGGTCGGTGGCCGACACCGAGTTCGAATCCTCTCGGCTCCACACCTTTAACTTAATATGTTATGTGTGGATTTACCATCGCTCAAAACGGAGAAGAGTACCTAACATCGTGAGGAAACTGTCATGTCTAAGAACCACAACATTCAAGGGTATGCGACATCTACCAACCTTCACTGGGCCCGCGTGGTAGATTAAGGTCCATACTCTCTGTCTGAGAGAAGGCCAGAGTCCCAGCAGTGGGAACCTGAAAGGCTGATGATGATCATGAAAGTTGATTAGACCACCACGGCAAGCAGTTAAAAGTTTATGCGTCACAAAAACTTAAAGTAACAACTGCTTTATATTGCGACTATAAACACTGAAATTACTGGTCAGTAAGAAACTAAGGAGATCTGTAGCAAGTTTGTCTTTTTATATGAACATTTTTCAACTATGTAGGTTGTACATAAGCTTACTGACCTTAGTTTTATACAAAGAGGAAGATAAGTTACCCTGTCACATCGTATATTCATCAACTCGGCTTGTTAGAACTACTCACAGCCATATTTCAAATCTAGTGCAAAAACAACAAAGATAGAGAGACGCGACATACAAAAAGCTGAAGTGCGACCGAGATAGCAATTTCAGAGAGACATTAATTATTTATTTTAGAAATAACTTTTTGGCACCGCGCTCTAGGCAAAACAAATGATTCGCGCACAGTCTTGAAATTCTGAATTCATGAACAAGAGTCCCACGAGATTGAATCCTGAAAAAATTGCCTGTTTTACCAGAAATTATCTGTTGCCAAGCCCCAATCGGTGTGTTCCGGCAGCCCCACTTGAGAGCCAGTTCCCTGTCCAGGTGTAGCGTGGCGCCATCTTCGACTGCATCGTTACTTAACATCAGAGATGTGCTTTTAGGTATGATCAAATTAGCACTTACACCTCAAAAGTCATAAGTCAATTATTATTGTTATTCAATAGGATACATTGTGATCTAGCTACAGTGCAGCGCTGATGAATTGCCACGCGCGTACGGTCAGTTTTCATTGATACAGCTACGTTCGACCGACGTCAGCGCTCACCGTCGGTCGAGCAGCCTAAGACTAGCTGCGCTTAATTTTAGCGGTCCATTTCAGAGAAACTAATGGGTACCGCATCTCCCTGCTACGGTTACATCAATGTTTTCTTTACCTTTGGGACCACTGTAAGAGCACCTATACATGACATGTTATTATAGGTATTAGGTACCCCATCGTTGGTAAGTTGGTAACCGATATTATTTACCCCCGAGCCTGACCCGGCACGTTTTGACGCAGCGTTTATCTTTACCACCCTTACTCCCTGAGGGCGGTTAAAAATACAAGGAAGAATGAAATATTACAGGGTTGAAAAATAATATGATATCTCGTTTTGGGATGCTTAGGGAATGTTGCCCCATCCATAGTTCAAAAATGTATGATACATTCATAATATAAATAAATAACACTTGACTTTTTTGGCGGCAATCGAATTGTCAACGTGAAAATTTTGTTTTTATTTCCAAAACTTGTGTTTCTTCGAGTGATAATGTGTAGGGGAAGGTAGGGTAATGGGAGTCAGTGAGTAATGAGAGTCAGTTAATTTGATTAATAGGCTTGTTAGTCAACCGAAGCCGCATCTTAGGATGAAAGGTTCCAAAAATAAACATAAAAATATGCAGGATTCTTCACCGTAACCTCAGATGATCCCTAGTCATACAGTGAGTATTGCCAGTATATAATATAATATAACAAAAAAAAAACTTTAAACCCCCACGGCCAACCCTGACATGTTATTAAAATTAGAAATGTCAGCCCTCGCTTCTAAACCTTTTCCGTCGACCTTTTTACATCGTCACCTTATACCTTATTCATTTAAAAAGAACAAAAAAAAACAAAATTGAAAACATCAATATGTAAATGTCAAATTAAAAACCACGGATCTAAAAACTATGATAAAACCTCCTTATACGCTAAAATGACTGGCGACAAACGCCCGGCAGGTAATTTTTTAGGCGCGATCACATTTACAACTTTTTTTTTTCTTTGACTTTTTTGGCGGCAATTGAGTTGTCAACGTGAAAATTTTATTTTTATTTCCAAAACTTGTGTTTCTTCGAGTGATAATGTGTAATATTGGTGGATTATTAACTATTATGTGTTCGTTAATGTGTACGAGTGTGGGAAATTGAAATAAAGTTGTGAAAGTGACTTTTCAAGTTGCTCCAAAAAAGTCCGTGTAAAGTTTAAGTAAAGCGCCACTACTTTACTTAAACACTATCCTCATCCCATCATCATCATCACCATCATCATTTAAACTTGATTTAACTCTCTGAGTTTGAAATATTTTATACTTGACACTGGCAAATACACTAATCGTGTGATGCCATACCAAAACAAAAAAAAAAAAAAACTTTTTTCTTATTTATTGATTGAATTAGAGCTAAGAAGATTATTTAGGGAACAACCCTCAGGCGTGTTGCTGTACTAAACGCTTATTAAAGTAAATCTTCTAACCTCCTTGCTCATATTTTCCCGCCTAAACCGTTACAGCTTTGTAGATTTCCTTATATCTGTAGCTATTTAGGCGAAACGACTCGGGAAATTTAATTTTATCTGATTGCGGTAACAGCTCAGGGTGGCTTCCTCGGCGGCACAAGTCTTGTGTGGCTTATGATGTTTTTTTTTTATAATTTGGCTTCACACGGTTTGTGCATTTAGTCAGTGTCAAGTATTTAATGTATTGTAATAAGAAGGGCATTACCCATTACACAATAATTACTCAATTACTAGTTCATATTCATTGAATATAATACTACCGCCCAAAAATGACTTTCGTCGTTTTGGGGAAACTATGAAGAGTCACTTACATGGAACAATTTTATCTCTATGTCTTACACTTGTACGCATTAACGCATATATAATGGTTAATAAACCACCAATATCACACAATATCACTCGAAGAAACGCAAGTTTTGCATATAAAAATAAAAAATCCCGTTGACAGTTCAATTGCCGCCCAAAAAGACCCCTTACGGGTCCCGCCCGCGGCTTTTGACAGCCTCAACTTTTCCCAGTTTTCCGGGTAAAGTTTGTATTTTTCAGGGGTTAAATGTACCCCATGTTAGTCTTTGTGAACTTTGTTATCTGTATGCAAAACTTCCAACTGTTTTGGCGTGAAAGAAAGACAAACTAACAATAACAAAAAAACAGATAAGGATAAGGCGACTGTATTTTTCAGTTGTTGACGCAGTTTTTTTGTTTTTCTGCAAGAGATATGAATTTGTCTTTGCCAAGGCTTCGCGCAGGTCTAGGGTTCATTCAAAAATGTAATAGAAAAAAGCACTTAGTTTTTCCCGAATTTTCTAATTTCCTGGTAAATTTTCCAAAAATATCTTTTCTACAATCTTGCCCTGACAATTAATTACGCAAAACACAACACAAAATAAATAATAATTTAAATCGGTCAAGCTGTTGTAGCCACGAAATTCTATTTTTGAATTTAAGGTCTATTAAATTAATTTTAATCAAGTAAATATTAAATCAAAATTGTAATGGAAGTCTCTTTTACTCTTTTTAGTAGAAAAGGACGAAGCTATGCATGTAATAAAACTATGTAGCTTAAAAAAAACTAAAAAAAACATGCTATTACCACAACAATATAAAATAATTAAATTGATTTATATTAGTTACATACATATTATATTAATTTTAAACCGTATTATTACATGGAGGCTGATAGATAACTTCAGTTAATTTCTTAATACTTGATTCTACTCTCTGAGTTTGAAATATTTAATACTTGAAACTGGCAAATACATTAATCTTGTGACGACAATAGAAAAAAAAAAAATTCCAGGTCTTTACATTCAGCTTACGCCACTGAAGTCTGGCGCCCCATAACTTTCGTTAACACTGGGAAACGAGGAGGCTCCCCTATTACCCTGATTACAAGCCAATATATGCGAACTCAGACATTCACATGTGTGGCGCCGTTATCATGTTCAACTCCGTCAAACTTCCAAGGTTGTAAATTTCGGTTTCGGCATTGTAAAACTTAAATTTACACAAGAGTTGATGCGTATCTCCGAATTCTCTGATTGCCACTGCTTTGATGGTGGTAGTTGGTGCACAGACGGTGAAAATGAGTCAACTAGGGCTGATATTTTAGACTGACGCTCAAGCGATAAACAGTAGGTACCTAGTACCTACCTACTTGAGCACAGATTTGACGCTGTCAGTAAAGATGTGATAAACGGCTTAAAATTTACAATACGCTTAAACGCTTTCGCATATTTTTAAGAGCTACGATTTTGAGTTGTACGTTCATAGAAATAAGATTTGCATTTGTTTGGACTTTGGAAAAAAAGCCGTCAACGTTGAAACGGAGTCTGCTTATGCACTTTTTTAAACTGCTTTTCGTTTAAACGTCCTCCTCTAGCTGTCAGTTCATACGTTTTCGCCGTTTTGGATTGATATGTCATGTCATCATAACTGTCATATTAGGGGTAAAGCTTGTGTAATTCATGTCAGGAGGAGAATAAATACACCCCACACAGATCTTGATCAATCACTCTAACCAGACACCAAAATATTACTTTCTACTGTATGTACCAATACTACCAATACAATCGACCGCCTCCATACTCCATTATTTCCCGCCAAAAGTTTAGCTCACCAAAATTGATGGAAAGAATATAAAGTTGCCATCCACATAAAATGTGTGCAATCGTAGAGATTCTGCCACAGATATAATTAAATGAGTTACATAATAAATATAATTGCAATGAGAAGAGAAGAAGTTACTATGAATTCTTATTGTTACATCTATACTATATTATACTATACTATATTATTTGTTTGTTTGTTTGTTTGTTTGTTTGTTTGAACGCGCTAATCTCAGGAACTACTGGTCCGATTTGAAAAATTCTTTCAGTGTTGGATAGTCCATTTATCGAGGAAGGCTATAGGCTATATTTTATTTCCAAATAAATTAGGGATCCGTAAGAAAATTGCTATTTTGCAACCCAAGGTGTGAAATCGAAAACCTATTTTTGCGTGCGCTGCAAAAACTATTGACACTAGAACAAAATAATGTACTGCGGGTTTGTAGGTCTCATTTAGATCTACAAAAAAGTCCGCGAGAGCATATGTCTAACTATTATAGTTATGCCACAATAAGTGATCTTTTATTTTAAAAATTTATTTTTTGATGCCGCCGCTAGAAAAGGCTCTTTATTTGTATCTTGGTATTAATCCTTATCAAAATAAACTACTTCTTATTCAAAACTGCTTCAATGCCTTCCCATAACTTTTTGAATCATTCAATTCGGACATTCCATTCGAAAGATATCACGAGTTTAAAAATGTAAGTAGTAGTAGTAGAAAAATAAAACCGCCGCACCGCAGCGCAGCGGGAAACGCGGTGAGGTGAGCGCCGAGCGGGGCACCGGGAGAATCTATGAAATAGGTAAAGTGCGGTCGCGGACCAGGCGCGATTCAAACGTGCGGTCCAAGAAAAATTAACTTAGAATTAAAATAGGATAATGGGTACCTACAGCAGGTAACGCGTTGAGGGGGCACCGAAGTGCGGGAATAATTTTGGAGTACATATACGGAATATAATTATACGCTATCGCGCCTAAACTACTGACCCGATTTAAATGAAATTTGGTATAGAGATAATTTGAGCCCCGGGGAAGGGACATAGGATACTTTTTATCGCGATAAACTGTAGCCCACGCGGGTGAAACCGCGAGGAACAGCTAGTGTTTTATAAAGTTATATTGTGATTTAAGACGTATGGCTCGTTAACACTTGACATATTGATTGACATATCGATCCAAAACATCGATCAAATCGATTTTATTAATTTCGGGCGTTAATCGCTATTCAAGCATTGATCAACACCAGCCACCAGCCTGAATCAAGAATTCCCACCCTTACCACCATTATAATTAGGTTATGAAACGGGATACTTACCGCGTATTTGTTTTTGTTTGAGTTCTCGATATTTCGGCACTGTTGCAAGCGCCATGATCACGTGAGTACTAAAAGTGTCTGCGGGTAGGATGGTTGATATTATAACGGGCAGACATATTTATCTACCTACTTTCTCTCACGTTAGTATTTTTAAAAAAACGTGAGTTTACAGCCCGTTTCAGAAATCGTTACGTATTCTATCTCCGTCAAAGCTTCACGTTTAATCTTAGAAACTTCTGACATCTTTATTTTACAAAGTCTCTCATTACGTCTAAAATCATAGGAAATAATTTCCTAAAAGCGAAAGCTGTTATGGTCGAAATTTCATAATGCGATGATTACGTACTCGCACAGCCTCTCTGTCACATTCAACAGTCTTTATTGCGATGTGAATAAAGTGTATTTTCGCATCGGTTTCGTGTCAAAGCCTCCTTGCCAATTTTCCTAATTGTCTTTCATAATTAAGTTGGAAGAGTTCAGAAGTAGGTAAATCTCTAAGCCCAGATGCGTGAAATCGGTGCCAATTAAAAAAGTATTAAGAATTTTTGAGTTGCCCGACAGTTTTGTATTCTTCGGAAACTTGGGCGGGAGATTTTGCTTTTTAATTTTTTACTTGCTGTTCCCCGCGGTTTCACCCGCGTGAACTACAGTTTATCGGGTTAAAAAGTAGCCTATGTCTTTTCTCAGGCTCTGGACTATCTGTGTACCAAATTTCATGTGTATTGGTTCAGTAGTTTAGGCGTGAAAGTGAAACAGACAGATAGAGTGACTTTCGTATTTATAAAACTAGCTGTTCCCCCGGTTTCACCCGCGTTGGCTACAGTTTATCGCCATAAAAAGTATCCTATGTCCTTCCTCAGGATTCAAACTATCTCCATACCAAGTTTCATTTAAATCAGTTCAGTAGTTTAGGCGTGAAAGAGTAACAGACAGACAGACAGAGTTACTTTCGCATTTATAATAAGTAAGGGATAAGGGATTAGGAATTAATGATGATGATGATGAGATGATGGGACCCAGCGATAAACCGGGTCAAACAGGGCGATAAAAACCAAACTTTCACGTTGACAGTTCCATTGGCGTCAAAAAATCCAACTCTAGAGTTGTCAAATATTTGCCTATCAGTGTAAAAGCTTTTTTTGACAAAATTAAGATCACACTAGTTTAGCTATTACTTTGACAAACGTAGCAAAGGTCTAAATGCGGCTTGGCCAATATTGTGCAGTTTCGATACGGGTGGTTAATTTTATGGCAACTTGGATAGGCCATTCCAAAGCGATGGGGCGCGAAATGTGAAAAAAGGATTTTCCGACCGCCAGAATTATGCCATTATTATCCAATTGCTGAAGGAGGGTTGGCAGACGTACTGTAGCACGAACGGCGACAAAGTCACAAAGCGATGACGGCTCGTAAGACGTGGGTTCGAATCCTATAAAGAGCTGGAGCTTTCGGTGAAGGGAAACATCGTGATGAAACCATAGCTTGGTGGTAGGGCATTTTCTAGTACTCGCCTGGCTAGCCACCCTCAAGCTAATAATCTGTCGCCAAGCACTTATCAGTGTGTTCCAGCAGCCTCACTTGAGAGCCAGTTCCCAATCCAGGTGTAGTGTGACGCCACCTCCGACCACCTCTTCACTTAACATCAGGTGACTTGTGGATAAACGCTATCCTGCAAATAGTAAAAAAAGTGGAGCGACGACTTGCGCCGAATGGCTGACAGTAGTTGGATGAGAAGAGCCGAAGACCGGGCTCAGTGGCGTACCTTGGGAGAGACCTATGTCCAGCAGTGGACTAATAACTAATACTAATATGGACTAATACATGTAATGGACGACACAATGCACTACACAAGACTATACAATGGACTATACAATAGACTATACAATGGACTATACAATGGACTATACAATAGACTATACAATGGACTATACAATGGACTATACAATGGACTATACAATGGACTATACAATAGACTATACAATGGACTAATACTAGTAATAGGTACTACATACGTTATACAGGCTGATGATGAAGGAAGATAATGTAAACCTAGCATGTGAGCAGGTCTATTATATTGTGATGTTTTCATCACACTTAGGTATAATTTGACAAATGAGGTGTCACTTGACTCGTTTTTAAAAGCGAGCGGACTTGATTTTAATTTAATTTCCTTATATATTCCACAGCTTTTACATTTTCCTTATAGAATTTTCTTTAAAAATAATTTAACAATCTCCAAAAAACGCAATAACATTTTAAGCATATGGAAGCTTACTTATATTATAATGTCAGTGATATCGAAGATTGTCTTTGCGAGAGTATGAACCGTAATCTACTACACCATGTTGGCCCAGTGCCCAAAAACCTCCAAAGCGATGTAGTTTTTTTTTGTAACGTCAACGTTCAACGTCTGTGTTACGTGCATGTATTAAAATAACAAAATTTTAGCAAAAAAATTCTAATTCAATCTGTTTTCATGGACGACATTGTCAGAACTGGACCAAAAGGGACCACACGAGAAGCACTAGCTTTCATATAAATAAAGAATCATCAAAATCAGTTCACTCAGTCGAAAGTTCTGAAGTAACAAACATTTAAAAAATATAGTCGAATTGAGAACCACCTCTTTTTTTGAAGTGGGTTAAAAATGAGATTATGCTGCCAGCATTTTGGGCACATTGCTGGACATCAAGGATTCTTTAGACCTTCTTTTATTAGTTCAAGCGATCCGATAAACGTTTTTATACATACCTAAATTTTTCATATAGATTATTAGTCAGGTTAAATTGTGTAGTTTTAGATAGGTAGTGTTATTTTAAGATTCAGTTTATTTACATTAGGCCAATAAAGGACTAAATCAACAAAATGTAAAATATGTAAAATATTTTGAACCTTAAAAGTTGTAAAGCTATCACTGTCCAACACAAAACGAAATAGATACGAAACAGCGAAACACTCTTTGCCCTAAATAACGCGCCAAATTAAAAATTCAGCCTCGTATGCCGCAGGATATTTTAGTATTTTTTTATACGCGTCATAAACCTAATGTTATTTATTGTGGCTATAAAGGGGAAAGTGAAAATAACGACAAGGCTTTTGGACTCCTTAATCGAAACCCCGCAGTGAATGTAGCGTTCTAGGGATAGGTTAGGTTCTAGGGCAGCCTTTCCCAAAATGGGCAATAACGCCCCCTTGTAGGCGCTGCGGGCCTGATTAGGGGCAGTAAGAGACCCAGGAAAAAATGGGGACGTTGTATAGAGTCTTAATAGGGGCAGAAAAATAAGTGGGCAGGAGACAAAATAAGTTTGGGAACCCCAGATCTTGGTGATAATACTGAATCTGGTCTATTTAATCGTCAACGGAAATGAGGGGTGTTACAAGTATGCGGTGTGTATCTTATAGTGATGATGGTAGTGACGTCGTGGGTTCGATTCCTACAAAGAACTTGCTTTTGGTGAAGGAAAACATCGCGATGAAACCATAGCTTGGTGTTAGGGTTTTTTTATAGTACCCGACTACCACCAACCTGCTACCACCAAGTTAAGAATCTGTCGCCAAGCACCTATTGGTGTGTTCCGGTAGCCTCACTAGAGCCAGTCTCCAATCCAGGTGTAGCGTGACAGCACCTTCGACCACATCGTCACTTAACATCAGGTGACTTGTGGTCAAACGCTACCCTGTAAGTAGTAAAAAAAAAACTGTGTATCTGTCTATCTGTAAAACACACTGTAAAACTTAAACAATGATATACTCATTGCAACGACAAGTGACGTGGTTAGAACAAACGTCTGCATGACGATCTCTACATCCCATACAAATGGTAGCCAAGATGCATTAAGACAAGCGCAAACGAAACGTAACAAGGCGTTAATGATTGTAGAAAAATAAACGTTTGAATCTTAGCTAGGCCTGCAGGGCTTGACGCACACCGAGCGACGCGACACGAGAGCCCTAAGAGCCCTTGGAGATAAGAGAACCCGAGTACGTTTTTACAAACTTTTTAAATTGCTGGAATCATTCATTATACCTTTCTGACTGAGCAGACCATAGAGCATATATGTTCTAGTATACAGTACGAGTGATTTAATCCGCTGTAATAGACAAATATCTGTACCTACTGTGTTTTTATTCTTATATATAACTCGTTGCGCCCCGCGGTTTCACCCGCATCTTCCCGTTATCCCGTGGGAACCTTTTCTGGGATAAAAAGTATCCTATGTCCGTTTACTGGTCCTAAGCTACCTCCCCACCAATTTTCAGCCAAATCGGTTCAGCCGTTCTTGAGTTATCAATAGTGTAACTAACACGACTTTCTTTTATAGGTATATATAGATGTAGTATTCTAAGTGTTTTTTTAATGGCAATAAATTGATTTGTTATTTATTATTATTATTGTCATATCATAACACTTGATATCACCTTTTTTTTTTCGTTAGAAGACCACCGGTTTAACCTTTTCATTTATACCTACTTTAAGAAATATAAAAAAAAACAGAATAGTTTTTGATACTGTGGTGAAAGATAAGTAGATCGTACCCTAACTAGAATTTCTTGTATCTAGGGTTCTAGGGTATCAGATGTATTAGTTCAATATAGAGAAATATTACTTACAAAATATTTTAAATGTCTTATTCCAAGTTTTTTCCAATACTGTCTTATCGAACGCATTAACGAACTAAGGAGCGATATCTAGTGGGAGCTAGCTCGCGTCGTTCGTTTGTGGGAGCGCTTTTACGATATAGTTCGTTCGCGAACTACACTAGAACCCTTACCTTGTAAGAGAGGTTATGATTGTAGGGTCACCGCACACAGACGTTAATCTTACGAGATTAAAACGTTAGAAACTATTTTTATTGCAGCTTTTATTTTTATTGTGCGCTTGACGTTAATACTTACAACTTTTTTCTATTTCAGTTTATTTCTTTCATTTTCTGCTATAGGTAATGTAAAGTTTAATGTGGTTGAAGTCTTATTGAGCAAAATTGCCCAATGGGTGGCGTAAATTTAACCTAGATTTTTGTGATATAGGCATAGCCACCTTTTTTTTATGTGCGAATGGGCCTGCATTGGTTCTGATCTCACCTGATGGTACCTAAGTGACGATGCAGTCCAGGGTGGATCACGGTAGCCCATGAGCTGCCTATTCACTCTTAACTTAAAGAGACCCAGATTGTACCAACCTTTCCTATAGGTAGTTTCCAAGACTATTTTTTTATACTTTGTGGATGTGAACCGCCAGATCCTGTTTTCTATGTACATGTATTACCGCATTGTCAGATATTTTCTACTGCAAGTTGAAATGGCAGCCGATGAATTGGCTAATAGCCGTTCAAAGGGGGGCCTATGTTCAGCAGTAGACTTCTTCCGGCGTACGATGACGATGATGATGTTGCAGTGGCAATGGGTAGACCACATTGTTTGACGTACTCACTCTCAAGTGAGGCTGCTAGTATACACATAAATAGAGGTGTATGAAAATCTTCGCTTGGCCAGTATATAATATACGAGATAAGCGGAAGAATGTGGTCAGCGTAATTCGAAGGCACATTCTGTCAAATTAAAAATACAGGGACACAAAACGGAAAACTGGGACACTAAACTCTCACTCCCCCCGCCATTTGTATTTCATTAACATTAAATCTCGCTCATTCCTGAAAAAGTGCCACACTAAAAAGTTCCTTGTAGGTAGGGTTACCTCGCGTTCGGATTTTATCGGGATTGTTCTAGTACGTACAATGGAAACGGCCCAATTAAACTTATGAAAAACATGAATTTGTTTGTTAGTTACGACGTCAAAAAGCCTGGGGTTGATTCGAAGATTGGAGAACTGCATTTTTCACGTACTAATGAACTGCATTTTTTACATCTTGTAGATAGCTTTTGACCGCGAGTCAACTGTTTTCAAATAACTCATCTGATGATAAGTATCGATTCGACTTTTTTGGCAACAATCGAATTGTCAACGTAAAAATGTTGTTTTCATTTCCAAAACTTGTGTTTCTTCAAAAAAATTAAAAATTAAATTAAATTAAATTTATTTTATTGTGATAAAAACGATTAATACCAATTACAATTACCACACACAAGAATTAATACTATACAATAATATTCACAATCCCAATAAAATAATTCAAAAAAATTCAAAATTCAATAATGTTTATTCAATAGGATACATTGTGATCACTTTAAAACGTCAACTTAAAACTAGCTACGCCTGTTCCAACCTCCTTACGCCGGCAAAAGAACAGGCAAGAAACGCCCGGCAGGTAATTTTTTTGGCGCGATCACATTGACAATTTTATTCTTATTACTAATTGATTGAATTGGAGCAAGTTCACTAAAATCCCAAGCTTTTTTTTTTTGTCATCTAATAGTCCGATATTTTTTATTTAGCTTTACTAATAAGAAGATTTCTCTTGTTTGGTTGTACACATTGGGATATGGGAACATGAATATTAACGAGTTGCGGGATCACAACCAAAGCAGACCAGACCCCACAAGCAGCACCCGTTCACGAGTTGACGCATGTGCCAGCCATCGCTCTCCTCGACCATATGAGAGGGAAGAGGGCGACCCGACACATGACGCCGCTGCAAGCAAAGTCACTTTCGTGAGCATGACTGCTTTGGCTGTTTACCGAGAATGGTTAGAATAGGGGAAATAGGGAGAATAGATAGATAGAAAGAAAGATAGATAGATTAACTACAATCCCAAGCTTGTTTGTCATCTAGATAGTCCGATATTTTATAATAAGCTTTACTAATGAGATTTCTCTTTATACGAATTTGAAATTTTGTTATAGACAAGTCTTGAATTTCACTTGGGATTTTGTTGAAAAAGCGTACACATTGACCTTTGAACGAGTTGCTAACTTTATGGAGCCTAGTGGTGGGTACAGCAATTTTATCTTTGTTTCTAGTATTAAAATTGTGATAATCACTTCTCTTTTTGAAGCTATTAATAAGTGAATAATAAGTGAATAAGTGATAATGTGTAATATCGGTGGATTATTAACCATTGTGTTCGTTAACGTGTACGAGTGTGGGAAATTGAAATAAAGTTGTGAAAGTGTCTTTTCTAGTTGCTCCAAAAAGTCCGTGTAAAGTTTAAGTAAAGTGCAACTACCTTATACACGTTCAGATTTTTAGATTTGTCCCACTTTATTGAGTTGAAAGATGTCGAACCTACTTGTAGGTCAAGAGAGGACTTTTTTTTAATAAAACACGGAAATTTGAGCGCCATCTGGTGGTAGCTTATTTAAAGTGAAGGGGGTGGAGTTATGAGCTTACACCTTATAGGCGAAGTTGAGAAACTGTGACATGGCTAAGGGCTCTTTTTAAGCTAAGGGATGTTTTTTGGTGGTAAGTATTTTACGCTGGGGAATTGTAATTTTGGCTTGTGGTTTCTTTCGTTGAAATGCAAGGAGATTTATGTTACCATAGACATTTTTTTTAACTTCTTTTACGCCCTAAATTAAAAATAATCGATCCTGATCTGTTATCCGCGGTTTTGGATGGATATGTCATTTTAGTAGTAATATGTCAAGCCCTAGTACTACAATGACATATTATGACATGACATATCGATCCAAAACCGCGGATAACGGATCAGCATCGATTATTAATTTCGGGCGTTAGGGTACATAGCGTTTGACCACAAGTCACCTGATGTTAAGTGACGATTTGGTCGAAGGTGCCACGCTACACCTGGAATGGGAACTGGCTCTCAAGTGGGGCTGCCGGAATAGGTGCCTGGCGACAGATTCATAACTTGATTTTGTGTTCCCAAGTGAAATTCAAAACTTGTCTTGATGAGTAAATTTTAAATCCATGAAAACCAAATTTTAGAAAAAAAATCTATGGCAGAAAAAACTTTTGTGGGTGTGTGTGTGAATATTTGTTACCACGTATCACCGTAACTACTAAGCCGATTTTGATGAAATTTGGAATGGAGATAGCTTTTACCCTGGACACATAGGCTACTATTTATTCCGGAAATCGGACTAACGGACTATTTAGATGACCAAAAAGTGAGGGATTGTAGTGAACTTGCTCCAATTCAATTCCAATTCAATCAATTAGTGATAAAAATAAAAATGTGATCGCGCCAAAAAAATTACCTGCCGGGCGTTTCTTGCCGGCGTAAGGAGGTTGGAACAGGCGTAGCTAGTTTTAAGTTTGACGTTTTAAAGTGATCACAATATATCCTATTGAATAAATAAAAAAATTGAAACAAAAATATATAAATGCTGTACATTTATTATAACTACCTACCAAGCTGTTATGTTAGAGTAATTAATTCTACGAAATAAGATTAAACGAAATCGAGTTATTTCCGAGTCCTGACGAATTTCCTGCCGTCATAACTTCGTGCCCTTTGTGATGGAAAACAAATTATTACTTAAAGGATCTTCGAAAACAATTGTTGTAATGACAGGGATAATTTATAATTTGTGAATCCTGAATGTTTTACAGGAATATTGATAACTAGCGGCCCGCCCCGGGTTCGCACGGGTAGCACAAATTTTATATTCCTAGCTACAAAAAACAATATTTTTTTTGGCTTTTTTTTTGTTTTGATATGCGTCACACGATTAGTGTATTTGCCAGTGTCAAGTATAAAATATTTCAAACTCAGAGAGTTGAATCAAGTTTAAATGATGATGATGATGAGATGATGGGATGAGGATAGTGTTTAAGTAAAGTAGCGGAGCTTTACTTAAACTTCACACGGACTTTTTTGGAGCAACTAGAAAAGTCATTTTCACAACTTCATTTCAATTTTCCACACTCGTACACATTAACGAACACATAATGGTTAATAATCCACCAATATTACACATTATCACTCGAAGAAACACAAGTTTTGGAAATAAAAATAAAATCTTTATGTTGACAGTTCAATTGCCGCCAAAAAAGTCTTTTTTGCCGACTTTTTATGGAACACAAAAAAAAACAAAACAGTCAAAACAAATTTAATGAACCGATCGCTACCAAACTTTACAGACTAATCTAAAGATTGCCTGAAAGTTTCATCAAAATCTGTTTTAGGAGTTCATAAGGAACATACAGACATCGGTTTTTACATAATGATATGTGGGAAATTGAAGTGGCAGGTCGAATATATTATTTAGAGAAGAAAAATCACAATCTTTACGTTTTGATATCTTTTTTACCATAGCTTAAATCTAACCACAGACTCAAAACAATTAGACCGATACCATACAATTTTAAATTTAAGGACTGACTTCCACAATCTTTTTCCCAAATGTATAAATTAGTGACCTGCTCCGGCTTCGCAGGTGTAGGCGTAAGACGAGTTTTGAGTTCATACAAAAAAACAAAAACACTATTAGTGTATCCAAAGTTTTCCAATTTCCCGGTGAATTTTGAGAAAATCTTCTTTCATACAAACTGACCTTGTTCTAACAGTTATAAGAAACAAAACATTATTCAAAACGGTCGAGCCGTTTTTGAGTTTTAGATATAAGAAGAAGAAGAAGAAGAAATAGAAGATTATCATCATTTTGCTTCTGTCTAACTTAGGCTGTCTGGACTTGAAACTGTTTTGGTTATTACATTTGGTACATATTTCAATAAAATGTTGGAATGTTTAAGCTAAAATTTATAATTAAGTAAATTAGCATTTTGATTGGCATACTACGCCCCGCCCTGGAACCTTTTACTGGCATACAAAGTCAATTGGATCCAATATTTAATCACTTTAAAACGTCAAACTTAGGTAAAAGCAGCTACTCAGTGAGCTTCATTTTTGACCCCTAGTACAAGTTTTGAAAACGATAAAAGTTTTCGTAAACGTCGACGTTTACCACCGCCGACTTGTCAAAGTGGCAACTCGATCTGCGATTCAAAAAGTAACTCAATAACATTGTTGGAATATGATTATAACGATTTAAAATAACCCGTATTAATACGATTTCAGTTCTTCCAAGTCTCGGTAAGATTCGCTGAAAAAAATATGTACGTAATATCTTACTTTTTTGCAGCGAAAACGTTAAAGAGATCTCCCATGCAAACTCGATGCAATGGCTGCCTGCAACTAACTTCATGTTGTCAAAGTTCACTATACCATAGACAAAGAGCCCGAAAAAAAGGCACGAAAATTCCAAAAAAATAATTGGCTCTAGGTACAAAGGGTGTCAAGGTACAACAGGTTCCACGAAAACTTTTATAGTTTTTGTAAACTATCAAAACCTGTACAAGGGGTACTGTACTGAGTCCCCTCTATACATGGGACCCCCAAGGGCCCGACAGATGGCGGCGCATGATTGATAGCTGCGGACTTGATTATAATATCCGCGTTTATTCTTTAAACTCCCTTCCTCGCCGACTTCCCAACTTAGACAATCAACTTACTGAATAGAGAACTTTCGCTCTTTTCGCTTCAGTTTGAGATCTGCAAGAGTAATGTTGAACTGAGATCAGATGCAGACACGAAATGCCTTGGGAGATTAAGGTGGCTGAGCGGTAGGTTAGTGGTAGAAATGTCGGCTTGTGACTCGTTGCTTGTTTGTCCTGGGTTTGAATCCTGCTACGAGCTTGTGATGAAGGAAAACAACGTCAGGAAGTCTTAATTTGGTCTTAGAGCATTTTCAAGTGCTTGCCTGGCTAGCTACTAACTTCAAGGTATGATTCTGTCGCCAAATACCTATTGTGTTCCAGCAAGTCTACTGCAAGTCCATCTGAGAGTCAGTTCGCAACCCAGATGGAGCGTAGCGCCATCTTCGACTAAATAATTTAGTAGAATATTAATATTAGGTACTTATAAATATTTTTTAAAATAAATAATAAAACACCTTAGCATATAAAGCTTTTATGGAAACTTTTAATTTGTTTTATGAGCTCTGTTTTCCTTATAAAGTTGTAACAATAAAAGTAAATAAAAAGGTAAAATGGATTTCTCGTGGTATAAAAATTTGCAGTATTAAGAAACGACAACTTTTGTACAAATCTAGAATGAAGCCAACAATAACAAGCAAAGCTAAATATATTGAATATTCCAAACTTTTTAAAAAAATTATAAAATTAACTCGAAAGGCACAGAACAACTATAAAATATACACATCAGATAATAAAATAAAAGCAACTTGGCAAATAATAAATAATAGTAGACAAAATTTACCTAACCCTCCAATCGATAAAATTAAAATCAATGACAAAACTATTACTAACCCAGCAGATATAGCTAATGGTTTTAATAATTACTTTGTTGACAAAATTTCGCCTGCAGCAAGCTTGGGTCAAAATGTAACAGAACACATAACCAACAGTAGCAACTCAATGTTCATGATGCCATCTTTACCTTATGACATTTTTAAAATCATAAATTCACTTAAAAATACGGATAGTGTTGGACATGATGGAATTACAACAAAAGTTATCAAATCCGTAAGTGAGTATATATGTGGCCACTTGAGTCACATAATTAACCTATGTATCAGTACAGGCGTTTTTCCTGATGATCTAAAGAAAAGTGTCATTAGACCACTATTCAAGAAAGAGAACAGGGAATTAATGGAATACTATAGGCCAATTGCCTTATTATCTGTAATGTCAAAAATATTTGAAAAATATTTCTATGAACAATTTAATAATTACTTTGAAAAATTCAATATTTTATGTGATGAACAAAAGGGATTTAGGCGGAAAAAAACTATAAACATGGCAATCTATGATTTTCTTGATAATGTAATGCTGAATGTTGACAAAAATAATGCTATCTGTGCAATTTACTGTGACATGACCCAAGCGTTCGACTATGTCCATCATGATATTCTAATTGAGAAACTTCAAGCCTATGGTGTAAGAGGTAATGTTCGGGATTTAATCAAGTCATACATATCCGATAGAAAACAGATTACTAACATTACAAGAATCAATCTAAAGACGAAAAGAGAAGAAGTATTCACTTCTACTGAACGTACCGTGACATTTGGTGTACCCCAAGGTAGTGTACTCGGACCATTTCTTTTCATTGTCTATATTAACGATCTACCAAAAGTGATTAAGCATCCAATGACATTATTTGCTGATGATAGCACGGTGACAATAGCTTGTCAAAATAAGGAATCGTATGAAACTGACATTAATAATACAATAAATTCAATAATCAAATGGCTAATCAACAACAATCTAAAAATTAATATTAACAAGACTAATTTAATGCAATTTACACAGAGATCTAATTATATCACTGACATAAACATAAATTATCAAAATGAAAACATAAATCAGGTAGATTCGACAAAATTTCTCGGTCTTATCGTAGATAGTAAATTAGATTGGAAATCACATGCTGAAGATCTGACTAAAAGACTAAGTAGCTCAGCTTATGCTCTTTACAAACTAGCACCCGTTGTAAAGATAGATGCGCTCATGACTTCATATCATGGTCTAGTGGCGTCAGTTCTGAGGTATGGTTTGATTTTCTGGGGTAACTCCACTCTCACTGGTCTTGTCTTTAAAGGACAGAAGCGCTGTATAAGGTCAATGTTTGGCCTTCGAACATCGGATAGCTGTAAACCCAAATTTGTTGAACACAGGATTCTGACACTTCCGTCCCTCTATATTTTAGAAGTAGCTATGTTTGTAAAATTGAACCCCCAGCTGTTCCCACGCCTATGTGAGACAGTGCAGCGAAACAGGCGTGACCAAAACATACTTCGCTTGCATACGGCTAGGAAGACGCTCATGCGTAATAGCATTTTTTGTATGGGCCCTAGTATTTTTAACAAGGTACCAAAAAATCTTAGGGATTTGAATGCTAGTGTTCTTAAACGAAAACTGAACACCATCTTGTTGGGCAAATGCTATTATAGCGTAAGCGAATTTTTTGCTGACAGGGCTTTCTGTGGTGAAGTGTGACATCTACTATTTTTGACTTTTTTTTTTTTTTTTTTTTTTTTTTTATTTTTTTATTCCAATTGTATTTTTATTAATATTCAATGACTTCCATGACCTTTGTCGATTTTGTTTATTATTTTATTTGCAATCATCCTATTTTTATTTGATTTTTTGTGATATTTTTATTAATTTTATTTTATTTTACATATCTAATTTGTTCTTTTTTATTTTTATTTTATAATTAGCGGCCATCTCGCTCTATTTGTACGCCTATTTAGGCAAAACATGTTGTAATAATTATATTTAAGATCTGCATGCAAACTTGTTATGTACCAGCACATGTTTACAAATAAAACATCTTTATCTTTATCTTTATCTTTATCTTTACCTGATAATTACACTATTTCATTAATATTTGAAAGTTGACAACCTCTTAAAACCCTTCCGGCCGGTTGTCTACTAGGATTTTTTAGTCTTTCATGGCAACCAGTTGTGATAGAAGAATATTTATTCTTGTTACGCAACCAGTTGCCACCACGGTATATTTCAAAAGCCTAGTTGCTATAGAAGAGTTTATTTTCTTTGTTCACAACCATAATAGTAGATATTTTTTTAAATATTTTTGTATAACATTTATAAAGTAGCTACGTGGGTACCAGGAGAACAGAACTTCATAGGAGACACAGTACTTTATTATAAAACCATATTTAAACCCACGAACTTTTTTGTAGACACCTACGATACGTATAAAGCTCCAATACATTTCTTTCATACCATTACATCAACCCTAATCGAACCGTTTAGCCAACGTAAGCAGATACTTTTCAGACATGTTTTACAATTAATATCGAGGTTTCTTACTGGAAACTCTACTTAATGAGAATAAAACATAGCTTACGATACTAGGGGATAATGATGCTTCTTATGAGGTGCCAACCATCGGATGAACCTGCTCAGGTTTGCACGCGTCACGCGCTTTGAAACGCGGATGATACGGACATTTTTTGCTGCAGTCCGGTGAAGTTCACTGAAGCAGCGTACAGGATTAATGGTATTAAAATACTTAATTTATTTTTGTAATTTGTAATTCATTTAAGTGTAGCGTCGCATTGGTATTGTTCTGTAAAGACGTTGTTACTTTTAGTTAAATAAATAAGTAAATAAGTAGAAGAAATTTCGGAATCGATTCAATAGTTGAGGAAATTTTCCCTTATCCAAACATATAAAGTTAGGAAAGAAACATATAGGTTTGTATATGAGTTTACGTCGTTCGCATATTGTATTTCACAATTCTTCTAACGAAATCACGTTAGCTGATTGAAAAAAGGCTCGCAATAACTCATATTGACAACAACGGATCAGATGGATCGGCTCTAGTGGCATAAGGATGTGACCTGTTTCATATCGATACATATTGGTTAAGTTAATTATTTATGTATATTACAAAATGTAACCTTTTTATAATTGGTCAATGGAGCTTAATCAGTTTTAAGTTTTGAATCCATCTAATATATTAAAAAAAAAACAAAGTTTGACTCATTCTCTGAAAATATCAACGCACACAGCCAAAACTAAAGGTAAATTTTTCGGGGTAGCTTTCTTTTCTTTTCTTTCTTACTTTTTCTAGGAAAGGAATTTTGGGAGGATATTAAAGTTTGTATGCAAAAATATCAATAATCATGTGGGCGAAACAGCGGGGGAGGGTCGCTAGTTAGTTCATAAACATTTTTTAGTTCATAAACTACACTATGATGTCACATTTTATTTTATTATTATGTACTGCTGTTAGAAAATATTTAAGCTTAACTTATTGACATGTAAATTGCACACGAAAATGGGAGAAGAATCTGGTTCCTGAAACACAGTTTTCACTAGTTCGGGAACCAGAGGATTCATAATTACTTTGTACATACTACTGTGTCAATAAATGCCTTTGATTGATTGATTGATTGATTGACTTTATGGTGTTGTACCTCAAATTACTACTATTAATTTATTACTAGTCTTCAGCTTTCTTAAAAAGTTAATTACATATTTGTCATTAATATTTCATCCTATGAACATTGAATTTGTGATGAAATAATGCGGGAGTAACGCCTACAACGATATTGTTTTGTGTTTAGTATAAGTAATATGGTTAAAAATGTTGTTATTGAAATTAAATTGATGTGTCAAAAACTATTTTACTACACTCTTTACTATACTTCTGACATTTTAACTTAAGAAATTACAACATAAACATCTTGGCTCATAATTTATAAGTCACAATTCTAAGTAAGAGCTTATAACACCATCGCTTTTCGTATTAAATACACAATACCGTATAAATAAGCTTAAATTCTACGAAATGCAAGTTCAGACCACACCAAATTAGAGGAAATAGCGCTTACATAATCGTTTAAACGCGTGTGAAGCGCACCGATTATCGCTTGTCGATACGATAATCGCCTCCAGATACAGTTTTATCGATATTGCGGCATCACTATGTATTGACACGCGCGAACGCTATTTGGTGCTATTTGTCTTCGTTTTTGAATATTTAAATGTGCGGGGCTCGTATTGACAATCAATCGATCAAGCATTGAAACCTTAGGCGGAAGACGATAGATTTATGTTTGCCGGTCGGATTAGGTTTTTGGTAATCAGATAAATTGCTGGTTTTGTACTGAAAAATTGTAATGATGATGAGCGTGGGCCCAAAAGAAGCAATAAGAAGTTTTCTGATTCAGGCAATGGTGTCGATTCGGTTTTGCATTCTCTAAAACTAAACTAAGTTTGAAAGGTCTAATCAGAGTAAAGGAGTAGTAGTTCAGCTTCATATAAATCGGCCGTCGCCGGTTTGAATGTGTGCGTGAGTAGCGGCACCGTGTACGCACGCACTTTTCACGCACACAATCACAAATTCACATAAACGAAAGGAGGCGGCCGGGGCCGCGGCCATGCATTCAGTACGGAACGCGCCGCCTATGCGTCACCGCAAGAGTAGGCAATTAACTCGACGAGCGGCCTTAGCTAACCTACTGTTCTTTATATACTGTGGGTCTAATAGTATTGCTGTCTTTTTCTAACCACAGAAGTTAAAAAAGGACAGCATTAGGTACTATTAGATCTGTCAAACTTAGTTTAATTTTAGAGAATGCAAAACCAAATCGACACCATTGTGTGTGTTTGTTACTTCTTCACACCGAAACGGCTCAACGGATTTGAGTGATATTTGGAATGGAGACAGCCTATTCATACCTAGCGTGATCGCAGAGTGAAAATCTCAAATGTAATATTTGGACTGATTGCATTTTTTTACCGTCAAACGCCATAAGATAGCGAATCCTACAATGAGCTTGAGCTTTCGGTGAAGGAAAACATCGTGATGAAACCATAACTTGGTGGTAGGGTATTTTCTAGTACTCGCCTGGCTAGCTACCACCCTCATGTTAAGAATCTGTCGCCAAGAACCTATCGGTGTGTTCCGGCAGCCTCACTTGAGAGCCAGTTCCCAGTCCAGGTGTAGCGTGGCGCCATCTTCGACCACATCGTCACTTAACATCAGGTGACTTGTGGTCAAACGCTACCCTGTAAGTAGTAAAAAAAAATCAATAGGCTACTTTCCCACTCAGAAAAAGATTCCTGCGATGAGAAAACTCGCGAGTAAGGCGCAGATAGTAAAAAAAAAGATTTGAAAAAAAAATGTCTTAGACTTTGAATATTATTTTATTACTCGTACTTACTAGGTACCTACATATGGAGGTGACATTGAACATCCGAACCGCACTTTTCCCTCCAATATTTCATTCAAGCACAAATCATCGCATTTCATAACACTTCTCATAACGGGCCCTCATAAAGGCCCTAGCCCTCCCCAGGGCCTGGGGCACTATAAATGTGTAGAGATCGAATGATGCTTATTGGCTGAAGAAGTATCAGTTCTTTTGGGTTGTGTAGGTACTAGATATTAGTAGATACAGATATTACTTGTCGATACTTTTTGAACAAATTCACTGGATCCTTTTTAGTAGTATAAGAATTAATCTGGTAAATTATTTTATAGACCAATTGGTTAATGGTAGTAAAATGTAGAATTACGAGCAACAGTTGATGCCCGACACTTCGTAAAGTATCTCGGAGAGCTCACCTCATCTCTTAACCATGTTAAAAATACTCGAAAGTACATCAAATTGAATAATATAATGTGGTCTCAGACTTCGAACGCCAAGTACCTACTACGCTTTTTCAAATATATAATTTTATATTCCGATACTCAAACTTGAAAAGTTGGAACCTTTAGGGAGATATCGATTAATTATAATAATTCGTTCAAAGACATTATATTAAATACTAGCTGTTCCCTGCGGTTTCACCCGCGTGGGCTACAGTTTATCGCGATAAAAAGTATCCTATGTCCTTCCCCAGGGCTCAAACTATCTCTATACCAAATTTAATTTAAATCCGTATATCAAAGCGACTGGTCGATGCTACCCGTGACCAAAATGCTGGCCGTTATTTTGCGCAACGAATAAGCATTGCCGTTCAACGCGGCAATGCGGCCAGCATTTTGGGAACGTTGCCAACTGGTAGTGGTTTATTAGATTAAGTAGTTTGTTTAGTTTGATAGGTAGTTTTATTTTACATTTTAAGGTTTAGTTAAGTGTTTTTATTTTGATCTATAATAGAGCATACATAGTAAAGCAAAAAAAAAAAATTTAAATCCGTTCAGTAGTTTAGGCGCGAAAGCGTATATATTCCGTATACTCCAAAATTATTCCCGCACTTCGGTGCCCCTCACCGCGTTATGTATCCATTATCCTATTTTAATTCTAATTTTTTTTGTCCGTGCGTTTGAACCGCGCAGCTAAAGGTCTTCCTGGTTCGCAAATTGCGACCGCAGTTTACCTATTTCATAGAATGTTCTCCCGCCTTCGGTCCCCCCTCACCTCACCGCGTTTCCCGCGGCACTGCGGTGCAGCGGGTTTATTTTTCTACTTCTACTTACATTTTTAAACTCGTGATATCTTTCGAATGGAATGTCCGAATTGAATAATTCAAAAAGTTATATGAAGGGATTGAAGCAGTTTTAAATATAAAGTAATTTATTTTGCTAAGGATTAATACCAAGATACAAATAAAGAGCCTTTTCTAGCGGCGGCATTAAAATTAAATATTTAAAATAATAAAAACACTTATTGTGGCATAACTATAATAGTTAGACATATGCTCTCGCGGACTTTTTTGTAGATCTTAATGGGACCTACAAACCCGTAATACATTGTTTTGTTCTAGTGTCAATAGGTTTTGCAGCGCACGCAAAAATAGATTTTCGATTTCACACCTTGGGTTGCAAAATAGCAATTTTCTTACGGATCCCTAATTTTTTTGGAAATAAAATATAGCCTATAGCCTTCCTCGATAAATGGGCTATCCAACACTGAAATAATTTTTCAAATCGGTTTAGCAGTTCCTGAGATTAGCGCGTTCAAACAAACAAACAAACAAACAAACTCTGCAGCTTTATAATATTATAGTATAGATTACACATAACGATATTAGTTATTACACGATAGTAGTAATTTTTTATGGAATGCTGAATACGACATAAAAAAGTCTTTTATGAGCTAGAATGTAATATCATTGATTGATCGATACTGTCTTGTCCTACACAGATATCCAGATATTGCTATTACCAATCGACATCAATATCTTAAACGGTTACCTAATATTTACACTCGAAATAAAAAAATAAAAGTAGCCCACAAACATCACAAATTGTCTATTCTAACAGATAAATGATTAATTTATTGATACTGACCTATTCCATATACGAGTATATATTCATTATGTCGATATCAATACCGCAACATTACCTAATATTTACACTCGAAGCTATACTTGGATTTGGAACTCTAGCTATAAATGGCCCACAAATCCCGGCAGCGTGCTATCGCGGTGACCCATCGGTTCTTGGGCCAATTCGACAGATGTCGGGGAGGTGAACAAAACTCTCTGATTTGTTGCCGTCAGATCAATCTTTGGGTTACCTCGGGGCTTAAGAAATAGGTCAACCGTCGTAGGTAGCTCGTAGAGAACTTTTGAATAGGTACATGACACCTAGGCGTGTTTTAGACTGACGCTCAAATGTAGATAATAAGAATAAAATTGTCAATGTGATCGCGCCAAAAAAATCACCTGCCGGGCGTTTCTTGCCTGTTCTTTTGCCGGCGTAAGGAGGTTGGAACAGGCCCTAGCTAGTTTTAAGTTTGACGTTTTAATGTGATCACAATGTATCCTATTGAATAAATAAAAATTGACTTTTTGACTTTTAGATCAATGCTTGAGTAGCGATTAAGTGACGACTTTTTGGATGGAATGACAGACTTAATGGTGAAACCAAACGAGCGTATCTTTGTGAGTCGTGAGTCGCGTATTTTCGGTCGCTCTTTTACGTTCAACTGAATTTTCAACTCATCTACGTCGTCGTGTGGCACCAACTGCCTTTTTGTATGAAACCGAATGCAGCAGAATTTATGCTACCGAAATTCTGCAACTCACAAAATCGTTTGGTTTCTCCCTTACGTATCATCATCATCAGCCTGTATCACTTCACTGCTGGACATAGGCCTCTCCCATGATACGCCACTGAGCCTGGTCTTCGGCTTTTCTCATCCAACCACTGCCAGCCACTCGGCGCCAGTCGTCGCTCCACCTTGTCGCAGAGCGTCCTACACTACGTTTGCCAAGTTGCGGTCTCCACTCAAGAACACGTCTACCCCAACGGTTGTCGGTAAAATAGGACGTATGTATAAACTCTATTTGATGCTGTGAAACTGCCTTAAGATAATCATCCACATAGTTACTTAACATGAAGTGACATGTAGTGAAATGCTACATGTACCTAAGTTAAAAAACACTTTTGTATTTATTTGTACTAATCAAAAATTCAAAAAAAAAAACAAAAAAAAAAAAATTTTTATTCAATAGAATACATTGTGATCACTTTAAAACGTCAACTTAAAACTAGCTACGCCTGTTCCAACCTCCTTACGCAAAAGAACAGGCAAGAAATGACCGGCAGGGATTTTTTTTGGCGCGATCACATTGGCAATTTTATTCTTATTACTAATTGATTGAATTGGAGCAAGTTCACTAAAATCCCAAGGTTTTTTTTTTTGTCGTCTAAAAGTCTGAAATTTTTATTTAGCTTTACATACTAATTACATAAGATTTATTAAGTATGCTATGGTAGGTACAGTGAAGGAAAATGAGCTCCAACGCGAAGTACCGTCATTCCCCTGCTATATACAGTCACGTAATCGTATTTGCAGCGAGATTAAACCCAGACCACTTTTAATCTCCGCCGGGTGGTCCCGGCTATGATTTATGTGGAGCAGACAAACAAAATGACGGACCAAGGTACTGAACTGTCTGCCATGTACAGGCGGACACGTTAATATATCATTACAATCTATTGTTTAAAACTGACGAGGAGGTCAACCACCAACTTTTACAAAACCATCATGGCTCTGGAACATGTTATTTTAACCTTAAAATATTGTTACTTAACATCGTACTTTCAGCTAAATGAAACATTGTTGATTAGAACGAATGACTTCAACTTCAACTTTTTTGTAAATGGCCTCTGCGGGGTTGCCACAATTTCGCCAATGTCGCGTAGGATGGTAGAAAATAAACGATGGAGTTTGATCGGTGGACAAAAATATGATCGGTAGCGGAGAAGACCATCTAAAAATTTTGCATCTGAGGGATTACCCACATCTGAAACAAAACATAGGACATACACATGACGAAACATAGAACGAATGACAATCAATAATGCTGGAGCCACACTAAGGTCAACGTCAAGGGAAATGTCAATGCATATCATCACGATAAATATTACACTTGAACGGTCAACGTATTCGAGATGACGTTAGCCGATAACTCACGCACTTGAGTTATCGGCTAACGTCAATGTGAATGCCGTTGTCAAATGTCGTGGCCACACTTATGTCAAACGTCAACCATCGCGCTATTTAACGGCATTTCCAGTTAGTGTGGCCCCAGCATTACTGCTATATCATGCTGGCTCAATTTGCATCGCGTCATTACGAAAGTCCGTACGTCATTCCGTCATTTATTCCGTCATTTTCGTTATTTCTGGTAAGAAAGCGGATGGAAAAAACCCACTTTTCCCTTACTCTATCTCTAACCATTTTCACTAGTCATAAGAGTAAACAGGGTTCGCCGTTATGACGTATGCTTTAGGCCACAATCGTAGACGTACCAAGATATGGACGTCAGGCCCTTTGCTCAAAAGCGTCCGAACCAAAGGAGGTCTAAAACGTGAAAAGAGAGCTAATCATATAATGCCAGTCCCCGCTTTGTCGCAAGTGTGTGTGTGGGTATTAGTTGTAGCTGCACTGAAAAAGTGTTGCTCGCAACATTTTATTTAATGTAATAGAATGCAAACAAACAAACAGCTCGCCTGATGGTAAGCGGCCACTGTCGCCTATAGACATTTGCAATATTAGGGGCGTTGCCATCCCTCAAGATCTCTATATAAGCATGTTATGTATTAACATATGACATATATTAAAATGTTCTAAATAGTTTGTTTACAATGTTATATAATTAACTAGCTCAATATCTCACTGCAGATCACTATTTAATAGATAAATAGACGCGTTAAGTGGGTACTAAAATTACCAACAACGAATTTACTAAATTTTATTTTGTTCTATTATTGTTCCCACAGAATTGAAGTTTGTCTTATTGAGAATAAATTCTTGAAACCTAAACCTTTATATGAAACCTGTTTTGTACACTGAGAAAAAAATCTGACTTTCCTTCTGAGTCTTTACCTTCCAAGACCGATTCCTTCCTTTTTTTATGAGTTTTCCTTCTGAATCACAAGTCCTTCCCTTTTGACTCAGAAGGAAAACGGTATTTCGGAAGGTCTTTTTTCTCCGTGTAGGTTAACTCAGTACACAGCCAGCTTTTCTCGTCACGTTACTTTAGATGACATTAGACCCGACGTCCATACCTTTATACGTTAATGGCTGCAATCAACCGCGTCGGGTCAGTATTCCGACGTGCAAACACTTACGGAATAGCAACCAGTTACTGCAACCAGTTACTGTAACCACAAAATTAGCTGTTACGGAGTTACGTAACGCTCCGAGGGGTAGTTACTGTAATGTTGTAAACAGTTACATTGTACGCGGAGGAGTTACGATCTTTTTATTGAGCGAAGAAGCGTGAATTACAAAGTTACACACAAAAATAAATAGACACCACAGAATTCATGCTTTTAATATATGTCATCATCATCAGCCTATTACGTTCCCACTGCTGGGACTCACGCCTTCTCTCAGAGAGAGAATGGAACGTAATCTACCACGCGGGCCCAGTGCGGGTTGGTAGATGTCGCTTGCCCTTGAAATGTTGTAGTTCTTGGACATGCCGGTTTCCTCACGATGTTTTCCTTCACCGTTTTGAGCGATGGCAAATCCGCACATAACTTATTAAGTCATAGGTGTGGGGCCGAGAGGATTCGTTAATATTCATGTTCCCATATCCCAATGTGTACAACCAAAAAAGAGAAATCTTATTAGTAAAGCTAATTAAAAAATATCGGACTATTATTAGGTGACAAAAAAAAGCTTGGGATTTTAGTGAACTTGCTCCAATTCAATCAATTAGTAATATGAATTGAATTGTCAATGTGATCGCGCCAAAAAAATTACCTGCCGGGCGTTTCTTGCCTGTTCTTTTGCCAGCGTAAGGAGGTTGGAACAGGCGTAGCTAGTTTTAAGTTGACGTTTTAAAGTGATCACAATTTGTCCTATTAAATAAAAATGTTTTGAATTTTGAATTCGAACTCGGTGTTTTAAGCCATATTCCACTTCAAATAAAACGGGTGTGTTTTCAACAACCAATCACGGCAACCTAAATGTTCTTTCCAGCCTACCAAAAATCACAAATCTGCATTCTAATATTTATCTCGACCTCCTTATGTCGCCTAACAAAGAAAAATAATTCAGTGCTGATTGTCGTCTCGCACACGACATCGCCACAAAGGCAGCGCACAATGAAATGATTTTGAGATACGAGTAGGTACATGAGATACGCAGGTGTGCGCCCATCCTTAATACGTCATGAGAGATGTATTTATTTTCAACCCCCGACGCAAAAAGTGGGGGTTTATAAGTTTGAAGTCGACTGACTCGGAGTTGTGTGTGTGTGTATGCCTGTTTGTAGCATCGTAGCTCTCAACGTATGGATGCGGTTTTTTTGATGCGGTTTTTTTTCATTTGAAATTCGTCCATCCGTTTGAGAGCGATGATGGCTCAGTGGTAGTGACGTCGACTTGCGATCCGTAGGTCGTCGGTTCGAAATCTACAATGAGCTTGAGCTTTCGGCGAAGGAAAACATCGTGATGAAACCATAGCTTGGTGGTAGGGCATTTACTAGTGCTCGCCTGGCTAGCTATGAATCATGTGAATAATCTGTCGCCAAGCACCTATCGGTGTGTTCCGGCAGCCTCACTTGAGAGCCAGTTCCCAGTCCAGATGTAGCGTGGCGCCACCTTCGACCACATCGTCACTTAACATCAGGTGACTTGTGGTCAAACGCTACCCTGTAAGTAGTAAAAAAAAGAGAGTTACGATGCCAGAGACAGACAGACATTGACGACAAACTTGTAACACTCCTCTTTTTGCGTCGGGGGTTAAAAAGAAGAAACTGAAAGAATAAACAAGATAATAAAAAATAAATATTAGAAACGGCTTATGGTTTCTTGAATAAGTTTTATCAAAAACACGAGCTCACGAGTGGTACAAAGCGCTCGAGGAGGGCCGAGAGGTCTTTGAAGAGAACCCTCGTTCCGTCAGACCTTCAGCCTCTTTAAAAGTAGAGATGTGTCGTATTAGGTACATTTGAGATTAGTTCTTCCTAATCCCAGACTTAAAGTTACCTAATACTGATACCTAATCCATTGGAATATTTTGTATCGCATGCGTTCTGAAATATTACCTTTTGGTACTTGGATTGTATGTTATTATTTGATACTCTATCTCTCTCTGTCCCTGAGAGAAGAGAGAAGGTTCTAGCGATGGGAACATAATAGGCTGTTAACATTTTGATTTCTTTATTATTTTTAGGCGTAAAGATGATTTGGAGAGCGATGGTGGCCGAACGGTTAGGCGTGCGACTTACAAGACGCCGACACCGAGTTCGAATCCTCTCGGCCCCGCACCTATGACTCAATAAGTTATGTGCGGATTTGCCATCGCTCAAAACGGTGAAGGAAAACATCGTGAGGAAACCGGCATGCCCAAGAACTGCAACATTCAAGGGCATGCGACATCTACCAACCCGCACTGGGCCAGCGTGGTAGATTACAGCCCATACTCTCTCTCTGAGAGAAGGCCAGAGTCCCAGCAGTGGGAACATGAAAGGCTGTTATTGATGATGATGATTTGGATTGTATTGTTTGCCGTCAGTGAGATAATGATATTAATATGGATCCGTATCCAAAATAAATATTTGGTATTATTATTTCTACGATGGTATTTTATTTTCAGGTCTTCGTCTGGACCTTAGGAATTAGCAAAGCCGAAGCGAACGCTAAGAGGCCATTTAAAAAAAAGTGTACTATTGCAACAATGCAAAAAAAAATCGGAGTTATTGTTATGAAATTAATGTTAGCTGAAAACTGGTCTATGGGATGAGACGATATATGATGTATTATGTGTTTATTTATTTTTTTTATTTCCCTCAGGGTAGCGTTTTGACCACAAGTCACCTGATGTTAAGTGACGATGTGATCCAAGATGGCGCCACGCTACACCTGGCTTGAGAACTGGTTCTTAAGCGAGGGTGCCGGAACACACCAATAGGTGCTTTACGACAGATTCTTAACTTGAGGGTGGTAGCTAGCCAGGTGAGCACTAGAAAATGCCTTACCACCAAGCTATGGTTTCATCACGATGTTTTCCTTCACCGAAAGCTAAAGCTCATTGTATTATTTTATTCGACGTCCTACGGATCGCAAATCGACGAACCACTGAATCATCACCAAATCTGTGGATTAGGTCCGACCTAATCTCGCAAAATACCTAATCTGGATGGATCTAAACCGATATTTATGTCTCATCTCTATTCAAAAGCCGATAACATTATAATCGTCATTCTAGCTGAAGAGAGTTGGCGCGGGAGCTCAAGAACTGTCACGAGTACGTTCGTTCGATTTTTGTAGATAATTTGAGCTTTAAAGCGGTGACAGCTCAGCGGTAGCGACGTTGGTTTACAACACATAGGTCGTGAGTTCAATTCCGTAAAAAGTTTCCGTTAATGTTAAGTGAGGTTGAAGAACCACATGGTTGAAGGTGGCGCCTGGATTGGGAACTGGCTTTCAAGTGAGGTATATACGTCATAATACACACTAATAAGTTTGTGTGTGTGTGGATGTTTGTAACCATGTATCACCGTAACTACTAAACCAATTTTGATGAAATTTGGAATGGAGATAGCTTATACCCTGGATTAACACATAGGCTACTCACTATCCCGGAAAAAGGTTCCTGCGGGATAACGGGAAGACACGGGGGAAACCGCGGGGCGCAACTGCATTCATGTTATCTATTGTTTTTTATGACTGAGGTGGGAGAGTAATTTTTTAATCTCAGAACTAAACGTAGCAGCGTAGTGTTTCGTAGCGGCGTAACAGTTCGTAGTAGCTACAAAGCGTAGAGTCAAGCCCTTTTTTGTTGCTTTTAGGTAAGACGTATTATGTCTTATATGTCAGCGACCATAATGACTTGTAAAGGTCATTATTTATACCTTGGTATATCAACATGGTAAAAAAAACAGTAATAAAAGAGCTTAACACATTCTACCACTACAGTGGTGTGCAATAGCATAAGCATAAATAAGTCACAAAATAATTTCAATAACAAATTTTTAAATTTATATTCTATCTAATACAGGTATATTAATTAATTGCATGCATAATACTAATTATTTTATGTCAATTATAGATTAAAAAAAAATATTACAATAATATAGGAAAAACAAAAACCAATTCAAAATTAGGTCAAATAATAAATTTCAGATATATTAAAAATGAAGTCAGAAAGTCATGGAAACAAAATAATACTATTAAAGACATTAATACAAATGATTACAATTTAATTTTTAATTATTAACCTAAAACTTAACCTTTGTTTTCAATTTGTAAAATTAGTTAAGTAGGTTTTTAGGTTATCCATTACAAAAACATGTAAAAATATAACCTTTTCTCTTCATAACAATAATTTCTAGATTTATATAGGTAGGTAGTTTTTTTAGTTCTTATTATTAAGTTTAATTTTCTATCCAATTGTACATATTACTATTATTGTTGAGATGGATGTGTGGAGTGACGAGAATGGATAAAATAAGGAATGAGTATATTAGAGGAAGTATGAAAGTAGCACCAGTGACAGATAAGTTGAAAGGGAATCGTTTGGCTTGGTATGGACATGTTATGAGGAGGGATGATAGTCATATTACAAAAAAAGTGATGGATATGAATGTTGATGGATGGAAGGGAAGAGGAAAACCAAAGAAAAGATGAATGGATTGTGTGAGGGTTGATATGAATGAAAGGGGAGTGAATGAAGCGATGACGGCTGATAGGGGAGAGTGGAAGAAGAATACATGCTGCGCCGACCCCAAATAAATGGGACCAGGGCAAGAAGAAGAAGAGAAGAAATTCGAAAAAATGCGCTCTCCGCGTGACCACTCGCAACGTCGTGTGCCGTTGTTTGGTACAGACTTAAAATAACTTAGGTATACTTATATTAGTCAGTTATTAAGGTTAAATAAAAAGGTTTATTATATTTTGGTTTTCAGTTTATTCGGTTTTTTTTGTTAAAAAGTTTTTATTGATTTCTATTAATCTTTGTTCTTGACTTTTTTGGCGGCAATCGAATTGTCAACACTGGCAAATACACTAATCGTGTGACGCCATAACGAAACAAAAAAAAAACCCGGCTCTTAATACTTGAGACGCAGCGCTAGTAGGTATACAAAATTATTGTGATTCATATAATTATGTGGTTCGCATTTGTAACTACACAACTGGGACTTTTTTGGCGGCAATCGAATTGTCAACGTGAAAATTTTGTTTTTATTTCCAAAACTTGTGTTTCTTCGAGTGATAATGTGTAATATTGGTGGATTATTAACCATTATGTGTTCGTTAATGTGTACGAGTGTGGGGAATTGAAATAAAGTTGTGAAAGTGACTTTTCTAGTTGCTCCAAAAAAGTCCGTGTAAAGTTTAAGTAAAGCGCCACTACTTTACTTAAACACTATCCTCATCCCATCATCTCATCATCATCATCACCATCATCTCATCATCATCATCACCATCATCATTTAAACTTGATTCAACTCTCTGAGTTTGAAATTCTTTATACTTGACACTGGCAAATACACTAATCGTGTGAAGCCATAACAAAACAAAAAAAAAAAAAATTGTGTATATTTTGTTGTTAAATATACTTTGATTTCTAGATGATAATTAGTGTAAAATAACTTTGAATTTAAGTAAATAATATAAATAACTCTAGATAGATCATACTTATCCACACAGATAGGTATAAAAATTATATATCTTCATAAATATATAGGTTTTAAAAAAGCAGTTTTTAATACCTTTCACATACATTTTTTTGCAACGAATGCCTTTAAAAACGTCTTTGCAAAAGCCAGCTAGTGATGTGCCCCACCTTGCAATACAGCTAAATGCAGGTGATTACGCGCGAGGTAATGATACGATCGATTGCAGACACACAGGGCATACTGAAGCAGGATAGCGCTGCTCTATAAACTCGATTGATTACCAACCCGTCTCGGTTTTAATCGATACCCGTCGGAGTTAAGTAACGCTCGAGTAATCGTATTCTCTTTATTTTATTTTTACTAGTTACGCCCCGTGTCTTCTCGTTATCCCGCAGGAACCTTTTTCCGGGATAAAAAGTAACCTATGTGTTAATCCAGGGTATAAGCTATCTCCATTTCAAATTTAATTTAGATCCGTTCTCTAGTTTTTGCGTGAAAGAGTATCAAACATCCATCCATCCATACTCACAAAATTTCACGTTTATAATATTAAGTAGCATGCTTTACTTTAAGGTTTATTTTGAGTGAATCGAACCAAGGAATAACATTTTTCATACAAACTTTACCATCCCATTAACCCCTCAAAGGCTTGTTTTTTTCAAAATTAGCCTATTTGTTAATCCAATACCTAAGCTATCTCAGTCTAAATTTTATCAAAATCGGTTTAGTAGTTACGATTATACGTGGTAACAAACATTCACAGACACAAAATATCGCATTTATAATATTAGCAGGAAGTAGGATGCAACAAATAATTAAGTAACATTTTTGATTTTCCTTTTCGAAAAAATCGCAGTCTAGATGATCGAGTTCTCAATAATCGATTTATTTTTCGTATCGAGTAAAAGCTGTTGAAACTATGTAATTGCAACACCGGAAAGACGCCATCTATCGTCAATTATGTGAACCATCTATGATTCTCTCTTGCCATCTAACCGTGAAATAAAAGTCATTGCTCTCTCAATATTTTGTATTTATTTTGCTAAAACTAGTTCAGGAATTATTCAAATACTTTCGTACGCTATTAAAAGCAATTAAGTATGTATGTACCTTTGTACAATACAATTGCACGAGAAGAGTTGTCCAAAAATGATGATATTTCAACAGCAGGTGCCCAATCGTTCCAGTATAACCATCAGCGCTGCAGCGGCAGGTGTGCATCGGCTCATGGTTTATTTATACCGTGTCCAGCACCGGCCTTCGACACCACAGTGGAGCCTACAGTAGTCAAACTTCTCGAAAAGAAAACTGGGTTATACCGGCAGTTTCTGTGGTGAAATGTCAGTGTGCGAACACAGATTAGTACATATTAGAAATCAACAAAAACTTTAAAACAAAAAATGACCAAGTTCTTAAACTAATGTAAGTATACCTAAGTTATTCTTCAACAATCAATAAGCAAAGATCACTAATTTACCTTAAATTAAAACATTAAAAAATAATAAAAAACATATTACCTACTATTATTAAATTCTAAAAAATGCGCTCTGACCGCGTGACCACTCGTAACGCCGTGTGCCGTTGTTTGGTACAGACTTAAAATAACTTAGGTATACTTATATTAGTCAGTTATTAAGGTTAAATAAAAAGGTTTATTATATTTTGGTTCTCAAAACGTTCTCAAAACGTTTTCATTCATTCAAAGCTAAAAGCAAGCCGAGAAGAGCATTCGAACCCGGGAGCTGTCTTTTACCCGGCTGTCTGCTTGTTTGCTATACTGTATTAAATAAATAAAAACAGTGTAATCTTTTTTCTCTGAGACGTGGTCTTTGACTATTGACCTTTTGAATAAGCTCAGAGTCACACAACGAGCCATGGAGAGAGCTATGCTTGGAGTTTCTTTGCGTGATAGAATCCGAAACGAGGAAATTCGCCCAAGAACCAAGGTCACCGACATAGCTCTCAGAATCTGCAAGTTGAAGTGGCAATGGGCAGGCCACATCGCTCGACGAACCGATAACCGATGGGGAAGAAAGGTTCTGGAGTGGCGACCACGAACCGGAAGACATTCTGTAGGTAGGCCCCCCACTAGGTGGACCGACGACATTGTAGGAGTCACGGGGAGCCGATGGATGCAAATGGCTAATAGCCGTTCATGGTGGCGTTCAAGGGGGGAGGCCTATGTTCAGCAGTGGACTTCTTCCGGCTGATGATGATGATGATGAATCTCTCCTACTGTCATTTTTACACTACGCGGACACTATCAAATAGTAGCGTGACCTGTTTAGATACCTTGGTTATGTAGGTATATCACTAACTAACTGAGATGGCTTATCGATCCAAAAAGAGTGTTGGCCTTCGATAAAAGAAGAAGTAAGGATCTCTGACCAAGCACACATAAGTATGTTCCGGCAACTCCATTAGAGAGCCAGTTCCCAATCCAGGTGTAGCGTGGCGATATTTTCGACCACATCATCACTTAGCACAAGGACCCTTTCTCGCTATGACCATCAAGATTCCTTGCCAATGACGTGTGACGTCATTAGGTAGGGTCATAGCGAACTTAGGGCTCAGGTGACTTGTGATCAAACGCTATTCTGTAAAAAAAAAGATATTAAAAAAATTAACAAAAAAAAACAACTTCAAGACTGAAAAGAATTTAAACAGTTTTCGCAATTTTTGTCAATTTATTACAATTAATAGAAAGACAACGCTCAAAACGATGAAGGAAAACATCGTGAGGAAACCGGCATGTCAAAGAACCACAACATTCAAGGGCTTGCGACATTTACCAACAGGCACTGGGCCAGCGTGGTAGATAACGGCCCGTACTCTCTCTCTCTTAGAGAAGGCCAGAGTCCCAGCAGTGGGAACGTAAAGGCTGATGATGATGATGAATAGAAGACTATTTTTTTTATGTTTAATCATATTGAACAAACATCAACTCGATCATTGTTTTATAAGTACTATTAGTTGCACCTTGCGGTTCCACCCGTGTCTTCCCATTATCCCGCAGGAACCTTTTTTCGGGATAAACAGTATCCTATTTCATCAAAATCGGTTAAGCAGTTACGGTGATACGTGGTTACAAACAATCGCATTTATAATATTAGTAGGATTTAATAAAAAAAATGGGTTGTGAAATGATTATTCTATTTTCATTTATTCATCTCTTAATGTACAACGATTTTTTGCGTTTTGACCGTACATATCCCTATACTTATTGCCTACTTAGGCAATAACCTGATTTCAGTAGGTAATCATCAAATCTAACAACAATGCTTAACCGTATAATCGCACAAAGCAATCCGCCACGTTTCATCGAAGATTAGGCTCGGCGCACACGGGCACGCATGAGCGGCGCGCGCCGCTTCATCCGATTAAGTGCAGTGTGCAGTCGGGCTTACCGTAGATTTTCCGAATAACTGAGCGAGGGCCGGAAATGTTTGGAAGTCGCAATAATAGAGCAAAATACGGTCGATATACGAGTATATTTGTAATTCATTAAATTATACTGCTTAATCTTACTAATATTATATAGATAAAAAGTTTATGAATAGGGATGTGTGGATTTGTGGATTTGTGGATGTGTGGATGTGTGGATGTGTGAATGTGTGGATGTGTGGATGTGTGGATGTATGAATGTTTGTTACTCTTTCACGCAAAGACTACTAAATCGATCTGGATGAAATTTGGAATATAGATAGCTTATACTCTGCATTAAGACATAAGCTACTTTTTATCCCGGTTTCTGCGGGAAAACACGAAAACGCGGGGATACCACGGGGCGCAGTTAGTGCTTAAAAAAATCAAATCTCAATCAGGGCTTTATCGTGGGCCGTTTTATAGTGCTCGCCTGGCCACCCAGCCCTGTCTCCTTACATTAAAAAGTACGTTACGGTTAATTTCTATAAGTATTTCCATCTATCTAAATATATAACTCAAAGGTGACTGACTGACATAGTGATCTATCAACGCACAGCCCAAACCACTGGACGGATCGGGCTGAAATTTGGCATGCAGGTAGATGTTATGACGTAGGCATCCGCTAAGAAAGGATTTTGATTAATTCTACCCCCAAGGGTATAAAATAGGAGATGAAAGTTTGTATGAAACTTTGTCAATTTTAAATCGATCGGGCTGAGACTTTGCATTCATAAAGCTGTATAGCCTGTAGTTATAAATGAAAAGTTATAAATAAAAACTGTAAATGTGGTTGCGGTTCCATTTTTCCTGTTGAGGTTCGGAACTCTATAAAAGGCAGAGAAAAGCAATAATGTATTTCCTATAACTGTGAACTAGTCTATTCTATACCATTTACCAAGCAGGTGGCCAGTAGGTATTTCAGTCAATCAACTCCTGATAAGTAGGCTATTTTCTTTGCGATCGAAGGCCATATGTAATAACATTTTTTTGGGTCAAGCGTTGTTCCTTTTTAGGCGATTAAAAGTGACGAACTTGTCTATGACCGTTTTTCTATACAATCGATACTGCTTCCTTCTAATATTTTAAATGCGAAAGTTTGAGAATGTTTGCTACCACGTACCACCGTAACTACTAAACCGGTTTTGATGTTTTTATTTCTAAAACTTGTGTTTCTTCGAGTGATAATGTGTAATATTGGTGGATTATTAACCATTATGTGTTCGTTAATGTGTACGAGTGTGGGAAATTGAAATAAAGTTGTGAAAGTAACTTTTCGAGTTGCTCTAAAAAAGTCCGTGTAAAGTTTAAGTAAAGCGCCACTACTTTACTTAAACACTATTCTCATCCCATCATCATCATCATCATCATCATTATTTAAACTTGATTCAACTCTTTGAGTTTGAAATATTTTATACCTGACACTGGCAAATACACTAATCGTGTGACGCCATAACAAAACAAAAAAAAACCCGGCTCTTAATACTTGAGACGCAGCGCTAGTAGGTATACAAAATTATTGTGATTCATATAATTATGTGGTCGCAGCTGTAACAGACCATATCCATCGATAGCTCCGCTCCAGACCGAGTGCCCCACCGTTGGCTATACCTTGCAATGTCCGGCTATTACGCGAATTTGGTGGCCATTAAGAATTCAAAAAAAAATTCAAAATTCAAATTATTTTTATTTAATAGGATACATTGTGATCACTTTAAAACGTCAACTTAAAACTAGCTACGCCTGTTCCTACCTCCTTACGCCGGCAAAAGAACAGGTAAGAAACGCCCGGCAGGTAATTTTTTTGGCGCGATCACATTGTCAATTTTATTCTTATTACTATTTGATTGAATTGGAGCAAGTTTACTAAAATCCTAAGCTATTTTTTTTGTCATCTCATAGTCCGATATTTTTTAATTAGATTTCTCTTGTTTGGTTGTACACATTAGGATATGGGAACACGAATATTTATTTATTTATTTATATTGATCACCAGCATAATGTACACCGTTGCAATTAAAATATGTATATAATGGTTACAAGTAAGGCTAAGTGTCATTGTCACATTTAATGGTGAAGACTACATGCGAAAAGTAAAAGCGAGCAAATATGGAAAAATAAATTTTACATTGATATTAATGAATAAGTGATAAAATTAAGACATTGAACAATTCTTCAATTGAAATAATAATAAAATAAAAATGAATTATGAAATAAAGGTTAAAAAGAAGGAAAAATAATAATAATAATGCCCGCACAATCACATACATAGGCTCTGATCCCTAACTAGGTTTCCCTGTATCTAGGGTATCAGAAACTACGAGGATCGGGGATCCACAACACCCAGACACAGAACAAATACTTGCGCTTTTTTTTTTCAATGCACAAATATTTGTCCTGTAGCGGGAATCGAACCCGCGACCTAACGCTTTACAGTAAATAAAATAATATAATATAAAATCTTACAAACATAGGACGTCACAGATTTTTAATTGTAAATTTAAACTTGCTTATGCTTGTTGTAAATAAGTCAACGGAATTGTTTTTCGAGATGCCATTAAATTCACGAATAAACCTATTGATGGGTGCATTTAGACCAAGGTTGGTTCTATATTAACGAGTTGTATTCAAAATTAGTGTGTTTCATATAATATGTGGTCGCAGCTGTAACATACCATATCCATCGATAGCTCCGCTCCAGACCGAGTGCCCCACCGTTGGCTATACCTTGCAATGTCCGGCTATTACGCGAATTTGGCGGCCATAAAGAATATTTATGAAGGCACATCCACACTGTAATTACCGGCGGTTGTATCCCGACAGTTAATATGTAAAACAGGTATTGTATGTTACCGTTCGGGGTACGTGTGTAGTGGGCTTTCATTATTTTTAACCCGCGACGCAAAAGAGGGGTGTTATTAAAAAAAGTGAAAAATAAGTCTGACGTCTTGGTGAAGTCTGAAGCTTGGTGGTAGGGTATTTTCTAGTACTCGCCTGGCTAGCTACCACCCTCTTGTTAAGAATCTGTCGCCAAGCACCTATCGGTGTGTTCCGGCAGCCTCACTTGAGAGCCAGTTCCCAGTCCAGCGGTAGCGTGGCGCCATCTTCGACCACATCGTCACTTAACATCAGGTGACTTGTGGTCAAACGCTACCCTGTATATAGTAATAAAAAAAAAAAAAAAACGTCGATGTTCTGCCTATCTGTGACATCGTAGTTCTCAAACAGATGGACCGATTTCAGTGCGGTTTTTTGGTTCTTAGTAGCCTATGTTTGATGGAAATCGGTCTAAGATGTCGGGGGTATTTTAAATTTTAATGTATCAATGAGCGTGTGTTATCTCAGCGGATGAGCTTATTATAATTATTTGTTTTAATAAAAAAAATACAAGTAAATTACGCAAAAGATTTTCGAAATGTTTAAATGAGTAAAAAAATATTCAAAATAAAACATTTGGAAACTTTGAATCTAATGACTGAAGGATAATTTTTTACAGAAATCACCTTCTTTAACTCACGTCTTAATAACTGATGATGTTTTGCAAAAAAAACAGCTTATCAATAGTATCTTTGATACATTTAAATTATTCATTCATTTCATTTCATTTTTTTCATTGATATTATTCATTGCAAAGGTGCCGAAGTATTACTAAAATTTGTCAAAATGGCGCCAACCGTCCGCCATTTTGTCCGTGTCAAGAATAAGTTTACATTTTCCGCATTTTGACGGTCATTTATTCATTATTTTCCCTTTAATCTATTATTCATAGTAAATTAACCCAAAAACATGCACTAAAATAACCTACCACGTGCATTTTGGCGGTGATTTACGCTTACACTCCGCCATTTTGTCCGTGTCAAAAATAAGTTTTAATTTTCTGCATTTTGACGGTTTGCTAAAAGAATTAATAAAACATAATATTATTTACTTCTAAATATTAAAATATTCGCCCTTCACGATACATGCTCTCCCTGTATGAAAGCCACTGATTTGATACACTGAGGGTAACTAAAAGATAATTTAAACTTACTATATAATTTCCGTACCTATAATTCATGTTTATTAAGTAAATAATTTTTCATTTTCTTTTTTCAATTCTGTTCGATTCCTTTGATCTATTTATTATTATTAATGGTTAATTAACCCAAAAGCATGCACTCAACACATTTACCGATTCATGAACACAATGTAACCGTGCGGTGGCAAACACAATCTGCACTCTATCCGGTTATTATCCGCTTTGACCGCTGAAGTCGACCGGGCGCGGGGCCGATAATTGTTTTGTAATTACGCTTGCAAATACCCCGTGGTTAGGGTTGACAATTTCGGAAAATTATTGACAGTGAAGAATATAAAACTAACACACTTAGACGGATTTTTATTATTTTGGAAAACGTTACACGTTAGCTGATACCGTTACACTTTTGAACCGATATTTACCAAACATAGCTAAGAACCACCGCAAGGAAAATAGCTTACAAATGAAAAAAAACGGTCCAACAGTTTGAGAACTACGATGCGACAGAAACACACAGACACACACAGACAGACAGACATTGGCGTTAAACTTATTACACCCCTCTTTTTGCGTCGGGGGTTAATATCAGGGATATAAAAGAAACAACAGGTGAGTTTCATTTTACCGTAGAAATATGATGAACTAGCTGTCAATCAATAACGAAAAAAGACAATAAAAAATATGCATTGAAATAACATTTATTTCATAGTTAAGTCACGTGTCAGAACAAACGTCTACAATATTATTACAACTATATATCGCTACTGAGCTAGAGCGATGGTGGCCGAACGGTAAGGCGTGCGACTTACAAGACGCCGACACCGAGTTCGAATCCTCTCGGCCCCGCACCTATGACTTAATAAGTTATGTGCGGATTTGCCATCGCTCAAAACGGTGAAGGAAAACATCGTGAGGAAACCGGCATGCCCAAGAACTGCAACAATCAAGGGCATGCGACATCTACCAACCCGCACTGGGCCAGCGTGGTAGATTACGGCCCGTACTCTCTCTCTGAGAGAAGGCCAGAGTCCCAGCAGTGGGAACGTGGAAGGCTGATAATGATGATGATGATGATGATATCGCTACATTCCACACAAAATAGTAGCCAAGCTCCAAGAGCTTCAGCTCTCACACGGCGTTAACAATTGTAGAAAAAAACTTTTGCATTTTGACACTTCTGATACTTCTTTTACTTGCATTTGACCACAAGTCACCTGATGTTAAGTGACGATGCGGTCGATGATGGCGCCACGCTATACCTAGGAAGTACGACTGTCGGAATACACTGATAGGTGCTTGGCTACAAATTCTTGAGGGTCGTAGCTAGCCAGGTAGAAAAAGCAGAAGAAAATACTCAACCACCAATCTATGGTTTCATCACGATGTTTTTCTTCACCGAAAGCTCAAGCTCATTACAGGATTCGATCGACGACCGTCGGGTCGCAAGCCGACGTCACTACCACCGAGCCATCATCGCTTCGCTTTTTAGCAAGTTGGCAACCCTGACTAAGCTTGTATCGGTTTCCCCCGACTACTGGTAATGAATGCTTTCCATTGGCGATTTTGTTAGTTAACGATGGGCTTGGCTAATTATCGGCCCGCGCTGGATTGAATAGCCAAATTTGTTTGCACTGTAGTTTCCACTGTATTGACCAGTGGTGGATTTAGCAGCAGGCTGAGTAGGCTGGAGCCTAGGGCGGCAGATTTTAGGGGAGGCAAATTTAGTGTCAATTTAAAAAAAATGTTTTAATGATATTAAAAGAGTCGTATCTGTGTATTTTAATATTATTATGTGCACACAAACAATTAAACATTGCTCACCACTTGATTTTTCTTCAATTTTTGTCTGATGCATAAAAAAATGACACATTTAAAAAGGAAAGGCAGAGGCCGTAGAGGTTATAGAGGTTGGTAGGGGCGGCAAAATTTGAATACTTAGCCTACTGGCGGCAAATGTGTAAATCCGCCACTGGTATTGACTGCAATAGATGTTTTTGTATTTAATTGTCATAGAGAGAATATGGGCCGTAATCTACCACGCTGACCCAATGCCGGTTGTTAGATGTCGCATGCCTTTGAGTGTTGTGTCTCTTGGACATGCCGGTTTCCTCACGATGTTTTCCTTCACCAAAAAATCTGCATCCATAAATCCGTACTTTCCTTACTAACGTCCGGAATAAATAATCGATCCTGATCCGTTATCTGCGGTTTTGGATCGATATGTAATGTCATAATATGTCATTTTAGTAGTAACTAGCTGCGCCCCGCGGTTTCACTCGCGTCTTCCAGTTATCCCGTAGGAACCTTTTCCGGGATAAAAAGTATCCTATGTCTGTCTCCTGGTTCTAAGCTACCTCCCCACCAATTTTCATCCAAATCGGTTCAGCCGTTCTTGAGTTCTAAATAGTGTAACTAACACGACTTTCTTTTATACTTTTTTTTTTTAGTTTTGTTATGGCGTCACACGATTAGTGTATTTGCCAGTGTCAAGTATAAAAGATTTCAAACTCAGAGAGTTGAATCAAGTTTAAATGATGATGATGATGATGATGATGAGATGAAGGGATGAGGGTAGCGTTTAAGTAAAGTAGTGGCGCTTTACTTAAACTATACACGGACTTTTTTGGAGCAACTGGAAAAGTCACTTTCACAACTTTATTTCAATTTTCCACACTCGTACACATTAACGAACACATAATGGTTAATAATCCACCAATATTACACATTATCACTCGAAGAAACACAAGTTTTGGAAATAAAAACAAAATCTTCATGTTGACAATTCAATTGCCGCCAAAAAAGTCGTCTTTTATTACTTACTTAGATTTATGTCAAGCCCTAGTACTAAAATGACATATTATGACATGAAACATCGACCCAAAACCGCGTTGCCGTTCGGCCATCATTGTTCATTGTATGGCAGTTTAAATAAGTACAAAGAAAATGCCGACCAACAGTGGTGCCTAATGGGAGTAATGGAAAAGGTTATGTTTCTGTCCACCAGTGAGGGACAAGCGAGAGAGAGAGAGACAGGGAGTGGTAAAGTGAAAGAGAGGGAGAGAGAAGCAGAAAAAGGAGAGATAAAGAGAAGCAGGTAGAGTGGTGAAGAGAAATAGTTAGAGTGAGAGAGTGGCAGAGAGAAAGAGACGGAAAGAGGAAGAAATAAGAGAGAGAGTGATAGAGGGAGATAACATAGAGAGAAAGGACATAGGGTGGGCGATAGATTGAGAGAGACTGGGAGAGAAAGAATTTATACGCTACAAACTGTGACCGTCACCGCCTTTATAATCTATTCGTTTTCTACGTAAGGGATCTTTTATTAGAAAATCGTTGTCAAATAATACCCTTTTATCACATCAAATAACCGCAGGAATTCCCCACGAATACAGGTAAACATTACGCAGGTACAATCAAAAATTGAAACCTATTGAAACTAAATCCCCATTATTACAAATTCTAAAGAAACCACAACAAACCCCTATCGAATGTAAAATGGCTCGTCCTTGATTTGTTTAAGGTACAATTAGAGTTCCGCAAAAATACTCTACTACCTCCAATATATTCGATACTTTTAACGATGACGAGTATTTTTTTTACTAAATACTTTTGTGCTGTATTAGTTAAATGCGATTTTAAACTTTATTTATTTATGTAGGAAACAACATGTGATTACTTTAAAACGCCAAACTTAAAACTAGCTATGCCTATTTCAGTCTCCTTACACCGGCAGGTAATTTTTTGAGCGCAATCACATTTATATTTTTTTTATTTTACAGGTTAAATGACGCTGTGGGACTGGACTAGGAACCGGCTCTCAAGTGAGGCTGCCGGAACACGCTGAAATGTGCTTGTCAACGGGACCTACACCTACACAACGTTTCTGTAATATAGTTAGTTGCCGTATGACTGAATTATTTTGTAGAGTAGAGTACCATTCTAACAGAAAATTATTGTATTTATTTTCCGGAATGTCGTTGGTACGAAAATAATAGACTAGAGTCAGCTATAATACTCGATACCTGATACCTGAGTAACTAGACACATTTATTCCTATACCATTATTTGGTATGAAGATCATAACACAAAATTACACCAGAGTCAGCTAAATAGTACTCGATACCTGAAACCTGAATAAATTTGTTCTTATACCGGTATTTGGTACGAAGATCATTACATTAGAGTCAGCTAAATTGTACCTACTCGATACCTGATACCTGAGTAACTAGATACATTTGTACCGATACCGGTATCGATGACGTTGTTGCGATACCATATCCCTAGGTACAATACAAGGGTATAAAGTAGATATTTCGGTAGCGCGGTTTTACGGCCAACTTTCTAGGGGATTGATTTAAATGCGAATGTAAAACTTGCGATCCGCTTTTGAATACGAATGTAGTTTTAATTTCGTAGTGGGAGCCATGAGATATGGTCGCTGGAGTTGGAAGAAATATATATACGTATCTCTTTGTGACGTCACTACAGCTAGTAGCTATCGCTATAGCTATTATAATTAACGACGCGTTGGTAGTATCCCTGCCTGCGAAGCTAGCGGTCCCGGGTTCGAATCCCGGTAAGGGCAAATATATGTGTGATAAGCACGAATATTTGTACCCGAGTCTTGGATATTTCTATCTGTATAAGTATTTATTTCTCTATATAAGTACGTATATCGTTGTCTAGTACCCATAACACAAGTTTCGAGTTTAATTTGGGGCTAGGTCAATTTGTGTGCAATCGTCCCCGATATGTGTTTATTTATAATGACAAGACAATCACAATCGCATCGGCTTATTCGGAAACTTTCATTTTACTAATCCAGGTGTAACATGTCGCCACCTTCGAACACATCGTCACTTAACATCTGGTGTCTTGTGGTCAAACACCTAAGTAAGAAGTAAGAAAAAAATGATGTTTTTTTGTGATTTTGCACACCCAATCAGGGTGGAATATGGAGACTTAGTAAAGAAGTAGTAGTTCAGCTTCATATAAATCGGCCGTCGCCGGTTTGAATGTGTGCGTGAGTAGCGGCACCGTGTACGCACGCATTTTTCACGCACACAATCACATAAACGAAAGGAGGCGGTCGAGGCCGCGGCCATGCACTCAGTACGGAACGCGCCGCCTATGCATCACCGCAAGAGTAGGCAATTAACTCGTCGAGCGGCCTTAGCTAACCTACTGTTCTTTATGAATATACTGTAATGGAGATCTGTATTATATTTTGTAACATCGCCATAAAACCTGTATTCATGCAATAAATGATTCTGATTCTGAACTCTTGTGCTTTTATATAAGTAAAAAATACTTTACAAACGCGTATTTTATGGACCAACAGACTATTTTCTCAAATCCCTCTTCGTAAATACTTGAAGTTCGCTGCGTGACGGACGGACGACCGCTCTCCTGATGCAATTCCCTCCCCCCTTCCAGGAGTACTCTGAATGGGAGTCTCCGCATGGACTACAGTTTATTGCGATAAGAAGTAGCCTATGTTCTTTCTAAGGCTCTAAACTATCTCCGCACCAAATTTCATTTAAATCGGTTCAGTACTTTAGGCGAGAAAGTCGGACGGATAGACAGACAGACAGACAGACTTACTTTCGCATTTATAATAATAAGTACCTAGGGCAAACATTATTTCATCATTATCATAATCAGCCTGTTTCAGTCCACTGCTGGGCATAGGCCTCTCCCAAAGTAATATGTCCAGCCCATTGCCAATTGGAAAAAGTGCAAATAATTGTTTCGTGCCTGGGTATCAAGGATGTGTGTGTGTGTGTAAGTGAGTGTGTGCATGTGTGTGTGTGTATGTGTGTGTGTGTGTGTGTGTATGTGTGTGTGCATGTTACGATCAGAGATCTACAGTACTCAGACACGGAACAAATACTAGGACTTTTTTAATGCGCATTTTTTTTTTGTCCTGTAGCAGGAATCGATTCCGCGACCTCGCTGTTCCCAGTCGACTTTAAGTCTTCAAATCGGTTGCCATGCTAGTTTTTTGATCTGCAGTCAAAGTTCATCATCATCATTATCAGCCTTTCACGTTCCCACTGCTCTGGCCTTCTCTCAGAGAGAGAGTATGGGCTGTAATCTACCACGCTGGCCCAGTGCGGGTTGGTAGATGTCGCATGCCCTTGAATGTTGCAGTTCTTGGGCGTGCCGGTTTCCTCACGATGTTTTCCTTCACCGTTTTGAGCGATGGCAAATCAGTACATAACTTATTAAGTCATAGGTGCGGGGCCGAGAGGATTCGAACTCGGTGTCGGCGTCTTGTGAGTCGCACGCCTATCACTCGCAGTCAAAGCTAACTATTATAAAAAGAGCTTTTACTACTATATTGTGAAAAACATTTACTCCTAAAAAAATAATTTATGCTGTTTTCTATAATTAATTTTGATACAAAAAAACCAAGCTCTAAGTCGAAAAATCAACCTAAAACCAACCTGTGTGTGTATCAACCTGTAGTAGTACACTGGCAACACATTTTTTCACGGTAATGAACTACACAACCAAGCAAGCTGCTTCTCGTCCTAAGAGTTTAAGTGAGCCCGCGTTTTTAATGGCCTCAAATTGAGCAATTCCGCCGTCGCGTCAGAGCTGGATGGTTAATTTCTTCTATAATTCCACTGACGACGGTATGACATAGTATTTCTAACAGTAAGTCAAATAAGAACGAGGGAAACTATTCAATCTCATTCCACCATCGCGTTTCTACTCAATAAAAACTCAAAATTCAAATTCAAAATTCAAAATTTAAATGTTTTTTATTTAATAGGATACATTTGTGATCACTTTGTAACGTCAAACTTAAAACTGGCTACGCCTGTTCCAACCTCCTTACGCCGGCAAAAGAACAGGCAAGAAACGTCAGGCAGGTAATTTTTTGGGCTCGATCACTTTTACAATTTTATTCTTACTACTAACTGCGGTTCCAGTTATTCCGGAGGAACCTTTTTCCGGGATAAAAAGTAGCCTACGTGTTCATCCCGGGTATAAGCTGTCTCCATTCCAAACTCACGGCACGACTAGTCCACCGATTCAAAGTTGCTCAGCGCGCTATGGAAAGGGCAATGCTTGGGGTTTCTCTGAGGGATCGAATCAGGAATGAGGTGATCCGTCAGAGAACTAAAGTCACCGACATAGCTCACAGAATTAGCAAGCTGAAGTGGCAGTGGGCTGGTCATATAAGCCGCAGAACCGATAACCGTTGGGGTAGACGTGTTCTTGAGTGGAGACCGCGACTTGGCAAACGTAGTGTAGGACGCCCTGCGACAAGGTGGAGCGACGACTTGCGCCGAGTGGCTAGCAGTAGTTGGATGAGAAGAGCCGAAGACCGGGCTCAGTGGTGTACCTTGGGAGAGGCCTATGTCCAGCAGTGGACTGATACGGGCTGATGATGATGATGATGATGATTCCAAACTCTACTCAAATCCGTTCAGTAGTTTTTGCGTGAAAGAGCAACAAACATATATCCGAAAGCAAAGAGGTGCCGGAAACTCTTATTGAACAACAGGTTTGTCAAATTAAATGTCAGTTACCGAATTCAGATTAAAGAATCGCGCGTCTGAAAAAAATCTCGCAGCACTCTTTTCCGAATCCGTGGTCGGAAGAGTTTCCGAGTGAATTAGAATCGCACTGCGAATTGGCTCTCAAGTTTGGTGGTCAAAAAGGGATAAAGTATACCTACTGTCCGTTGAAAGTACTGTGTACTCTTAGATAATGAGGTCACTATATCAGTGGGATTATCTTACGTCCGGTTAGTTATGAGGGGCAAAAATTGTACGAAAAACATTCAGAGAACAGCATTCCTAAAAAATAACTGTCATATTTCTCCAAGTAGATTTCTTTTTGTAGTCGTAGTAGGCCTCTTTTGCAGAATTACAACCGCCAAGCAGTAGTGTGCAAACAAAAAGGGCAATGGTTCTAGTGAATATATAGGGCATAGATTTAACAGTTTCGACCACATCGTCTCTCAACAGCAGGTTTTTTAAACTACTAACAGGGTAGCCTTTGATCTCAAGTCGCCTGATGCTAAGTGACGATGTGGTCGAAGATGGCACCACGCTACACCTGGACTGGGAACTGGCTCTCAAGTGGGGCTGCCGGAATGCACCAATAGGTGCTTGGCATTCTTAACTTGAAGGTTGAGGTGACTTGTGAATAAAGGCGATGATGGCTCAGTGGTAGTGACGTCGGCTTGCGATCCGTAGGACGTGGGTTCGAATCTTATAATGAGCTTGAGCTTTCGGTGAAGGAAAACATCGTGATGAAACCATAGCTTGGTGGTAGGGTATTTTCTAGTAGGTACTCGCCTGGCTAGCTACCACCCTCTTGTTAAGAATCTGTCGCCAAGCACCTATCGGTGTGTTCCGGCAGCCTCACTTGAGAGCCAGTTCCCAGTCCAGGTGTAGCGTGGCGCCATCTTCGACCACATCGTCACTTAACATCAGGTGACTTGTGGTCAAACGTTACCCTGTATATAGTAAAAAAAGGCTACGCTGTAAGAAAAAAACTTCACGGAGGTGAAACCGCGAGGCACGGCTAGGTACTTATAATTTCATACATATATACAGAAAACCCCACGATACAAGGGTGGGTCAGCATAAAACTATTTCAATTTCATGTAGATTCACTAAACGCGCTCTGCGGTCCGTGTGTCGGCGGGTAGCGGCCCGCGATTCATTTCCTTCGACAATCGTACAAACAAATGCCTACGGGTGCGGCGCGAGTGACAGCGGCCATGGTAGCGTAGCGAGTAGTGGGTTAAAGATTTGATAGTTTTGTTGTTGTTAATATAATTAAAATTAAGTACTTTGGGATAATTTATTTGAGCGATAACGAAAATTCACCCACACTCTTTTGGCGTTATATTTTACAATGGTGCCATATTTGACTTTCTTGAATCTTCAATTAATACTTGAAAGAAAAAAAAATAAAAAATGAATGCATGAATGAACGTGAATGCCTTAATTAATTTAATTGAGGACTGGATTGAGAATATTCGCATTTTTTTCGTCCGAATAACGTACTTTGCAACAAAATTGCAAAAAATCTTTTTATCCCAAACATGCTTGGAAACTTGAGCATTTTTTTGATAACTTTCTTCGAAATAAATCGAAATTGCTGTACAGGCCAATTACAAGCCAGCAGCGGCCGGCAAAAGTTGTATGAAAACTTATGTTGGCCGCTGCAGTAATGTACTATTTATCAAGATCCATCGCTACAACTCTGACCCCGCCCCGCCCAGAACCTTCAATTTCCTTTCCCCAGTATATGGTATTGAATTGCTTTCATTGGGCATAATAGGACACTTGTCATGTGTGAAATTGGCCGAGAAATGAATGTTATATCTTCAATCAGCGTTGGTTTGCGGTAAGCTTTACCTACAGGAAAGTGGCTGGTATGATTCCTTTGAGGTCTTCTAAACGGGTTTACTCGTGACGCGGTTCATGGAAGTGAGTGTAAGTGATATAATGTTATGATTATTATCTAAGCGCATTTACGCTCACTCTGCTTAAAAAAAGAAGATAATTTCTAAAGAATGAAAAACTTCTTTTTTTGTTATTTAAATTTGTTCGCCATGACGTGTAGAATACCCTCACATCGGCCTTATAGGGATACACAATTTTTATAGCGATGATGACGGTTTCATCACGATGTTTTCCTTCACCGAAAGCTCAAGCTCATTGTAGGATTCGAACCCACGTCCTACGGATCGCAAGCCGACGTCACTACCACTGAGCCATCATCGCTATAAATGGAAGTCGCGGCACTAGTAATCAAATAAGTATGTATTACTGATCTAAAACGCATTTCGAAAATCGATTATCTCGCTGACTGCACCGACATAATATTTCAATGTTTGTATACGTTCACATTTTTACTGGTGACTGTACACGTACAGCATCGAACATTCTCGGCCATCGGCAGAGACGCAGCCAAATATAAAAGGATCAATTCAAGACTTTTGATTTCCCAGGACAACGCGACCGCCGCCGCTAGCAAAGACAGTAATATCAAAAATACCTACATATTTGTGTATTCCACACATTTCCCACTTAGCAACAGATTTGTGGGTTGCCAATATGTTATTCAGTAGGCGAAAGGGTTGAAGGGTGGCCCAGACCACCCAGTTATCGGAGTTCCAACTCGTGGATACAAGCTATATATCGATATCAGCTTTTCCCCGCGGTTTCACCCGCGTGGGCTACAGTTTATCGCGATAAAAAGTAGCCTATGTCCTTTCTCAGACTCTAGACTATCTCTGTGCTAAATTTCATTTAAATCAGTTTAGTAGTTTAAGTGTGAAAGCGAAACAGACAGACAGATAGACAAACAGGTTTCTTTCGCATTTATAATATTAAAATAGGGAAGTAGGGATTGATAACTTACTATTTAAGTTTTTCTGCGTTCAAACCTTTCCTGAACATCCAAAAATATTTCAAGATCAAAATTAGCCAAATCGGTCCAGCCGTTTTCGAGTTTTGCGAGACTAACGAACAGTAATTCATTTTTTTATATATTTATATATAGATATCGTTTTGTTTTGGCTACGTCAAAGGATTCTAGGTGACTTTTTTGGCGGCAATCGAATTGTCAACGTGAAAATTTTGTTTATATTTCCTAAACTTGTGTTTCTTCGAGTGATAATGTGTAATATTGGTGGATTATTAACCATTATGTGTTCGTTAATGTGTACGAGTGTGGGAAATTGAAATAAAGTTGTGAAAGTGACTTTTCGAGTTGCTCCAAAAAAGTCCGGGTAAAGTTTAAGTAAAGCGCCACTACTTTACTTAAACACTATCCTCATCCCATCATCTCCTCACCATCATCATCATCATCATCATCATCATCATCATCACCATCATTGAAACTTGATTCAACTCTTTGATTTTCAAATATTATATTGTATACTTAACACTGGCAAATACACTAATCGTGTGACGCCATAACAAAAAAAAAAAGGATTTTTTTGGAACTCTATTTACAAAAAGATCCATCTTATGTCTACGGACTGTAAACATAAGACGGAGCTGATGTCTCACCAATAAATACTAATAAATATATTTTCTTTAAACGAAGACGAGCCCGAGGCTTAGCTAATATTTGGCGCTAATTACAACAAATTTTCTCTGTAGTAAGACTACAGAGAAAAAAATAAATAAAAAAAAACAATCAATTTATTGCCATCGTTCAAAACGGTGAAGGAAAACATCGTGAGGAAACCGGCATGCCCGAGAACTGCAACATTTTCAAGGGCATGCGACATCTACCAACACGCACTGGGCCAGCGTGGTAGATTATAGCCCATACTCTCTCTCTGAGAGAAGGCCAGAGTCCCAGCAGTGGGAACATGGAAGGCTGATAACGATGATGATGACACAGAGACTTATCCTAGATTCTAGTTACTTATCTAATTAATTATTTATTAAAATTGTTAATCTATATGACATATCTGGAAGGAAACGAGGGAGGCCTTTGCTGAGCAGTGGGAAAGTATAGGTAAAACAAAAATATATCATACAGCATGGCCTATACATACACGAAATAAAAAACGTTGTCTACGCGCCAGCTTCGACGGTGCGCGTCCGTCCGCGCCGTCCCCCGCGCGATCCAGCGCGGCGGCAGTCGGACACGCCATTGATATTGCGACTGCGCCGCCGTAGACATAATATTTAACCTAATTATCCGTATATTGTAAAGTTTGCTATAGTCATATTAAAAAGAACCTTTGTACAGTCCACTAATCTTTAATTTATCTAGGGCCATTCCCATCACTGGTCCTTCGAGCCAGTCGCAATACGAATGGCGTGTCCGTCTGCCGCCGCGCTGGATCGCGCGGGGGACGGCGCGGGGAGGCGCGGGCGGGCGCGCACCGGCTCTGCTGTGCGCCCCGCACCTCGCAGTAGCGGGGTATGTCGAAGCTGGCGCGTAGACAAACGTATTAATGTATTGAAAAAATATGTGCAAATTTAACGATTGCAGATTGTATCTTGGCTAGAGGCGCTCGGTCTAAGAACGAAACTTCCGAAAACCTTCCGAAATAATGTTATCCTTCTGAGTCAAAAGGGAAGGACTTGTAATTAAGACTCAGAAGAATAGTCAGAATTTTTTTCTGAGTGTATCTAAAACGTCAAATCTACATATTCCAGTCTACTTTCCACGTTTCCTAGTAAAATTCCTCCCAGTGCTCAGCACTAAACCAGACGAATAAAGCTAGATACAGAATACATCCCCAGACGCACATAAAGCGAGTTACCGACTAGCACTACGAAGTTGCCAAAGGTCAGTTTGTAGGAGCCGCCGTAAAACGAGATGATGGGTTTAATTAGGGCGGTGATTACATGATCTAGCTTAAAATTGGGATTAGTTAGGGACAACCCTATTTTCAGGGTTCCGTAGCACAAAAGAAAAAACGGAACCCTTTTAATATCAGTTTGTTGTCCGTCTGTCAAGACTTGTCTCAAAACGTGTTGAGGTATCAGGTTGAAATTTATATCAAACTAGTAGCGCCCCGCGGTTTCACCCGCGTCTTCCTGTTATCCCGCAGGAACCTTTTTCCGGGATAAAAAGTAGCCTATGTGTTAATAAGCTATCTCCATTCCAAATTTCATTCCGATCCGTTCAGTAGTTTTTGCGTGAAAGAGTAACAAACACCCATCCATCCATCCATCCATACACACAAACTTTCACGTTTATAATATTACGTTAGTAGGAAATAGGACACTCAGCTCTACAGTTTTATTCAGATGTAAAAATATCATACTTGTAAGTCAACCCGATCAAAAGATATGACCAAACGTCGCATATTTGTGTGATGTAATAGGGGAATCAAAACCTATAGGGTACTCTTACTTCCCGTTAACCTAAAATCATGATATTTGGCATGAAGCAATACACATCACAGTTTGAAGAGCCATTATAATCGACTAACTAAAAATAATTTGTTAATCTACATGATACAAAATTTTCTGTTTGTCCCTAGTATTCGATTGTCATAATCAGTTTTCTTCTGAAGCTATTAATTTTTTAGCAAAATTATTGCAGTCGTATAATATAACATTTAATTTTCTCGAAACCCGAAACTGGGCTGTCTAAGCTGTCTATTGTACTCGCTTTTATTCTGACAGTTCTTCTGTCAAAGTCAAAGTAACGAATAACGAGAGGATAACTAATTAATTAAACAATAAAGTTGGTTGAGAATAAGACAAGTCAAATTCAAGAAATCTCTTGTACCTACCTAATCGAAAAGTCTTTAAGATTCCGTACCCAAAGAGTAAAACGGAACCCTATTACTAAGACTCCGCTGTCCGTCCGTCTGTCTGTCTGTCCGTATGTCATGAACCGTGATAGTCAGGCAGTTGAAATTTTCACATAATATAATGTATTTCTGTTGCAACAAATACTAAAAAACAGTATTAATAAATATTTCAGTGTGGCTCCCATGGCATACATGATTTTTTGGCCGTTTTTTTTATAATGGCACGGAACCCTTCGTGCGCGAGTCCGACTTGCACTTGGCCGTTTTTTTTATTAAAGTTTTGTTTTTAAGCGGGATATTTACCATGTATTTGTTTGAGACTGAGTTCTCGATATTTCTCCACTGTTGCAAGCGCCTTGATCAGTATCACGAAAGTACTCAGTGGAGTATCCCGTTTCAAAATCAAATTACACTATTTTAACCGACTACGGTGAAAATAAAAGGTCACGTTTTTTAATCTCAATTCACAAGCAACTCGGACCTTTGACCCATTAGTTTTATTTCTACGAACGTATGAAATGTAGTTTTAACATACAGTGCAAGGTAATACAATTGTCACACTGGGAATCGGTTATCTTTGATTTATTAACTGACTTGCAAAATAGGGTTATCAAGAACTAAACTTCTTTTTTTATGTATTAATGCGTTTGACCACATGTCACTTGATGGTAAGATACAATGGAGTCGAGGGTGGATCACGCTGGCCCATGAGGTGCCTATTCACTCTTGATTTAAAGACCCCAGATTGTAAAAACTAATTAACTCCGATGGCTCAGCGACCCAGTGTGTCTTGGCCTCTGAAACGAGTTAGCGCTACTTTTTTCTATCCTGAGCGACTTCAGCTTAGTTCACAGTTATATTTGTCTGATTTTATATTTGTTTTACCCGCGGTTTACCTGTTAAAAGAAACCGTTTTCCGGGATAAAAAGTATGTGTAACCCATGGCATAGACACAGTAAAGTAAGAACAGTAGGTTAGCTAAGGCCACTCGGCGTTAATTGCCTACTCTTGCGGTGATGCATAGGCGGCGCGTTCGTTTGTGATTGTGTGCGTGAAAAGTGCGTGCGTACGGCGCCGCTACTCTCGCACACATTCAAACCGGCCGCGGCCGATTTGTATGAAGCTGAACTACTACTCTTTATTATGTTATAGAGTAAGTAGCTCTTTTGTAAATTTTACTTTACTCTGTTGAGAAACACAAACTTTTGCTTTTATAATATTAGTGTGATGTGATGTGATATTGTGAATGTGTTGTGTCTATTATTACTGTGATATATGTGTGTGTGTGAAGTGTACCTACTCGTCTAATTGTGCACAAAAACGAATTGTTTATTACTAGCTGTTCCCCGCAGTTTTACCTGCGTGGGCTACAGTTTGTCGCGATAGTATTTGTACCTGAGTCTTGGATATTTCTATCTATAGGTATAAGTATTTATTTCTCTATATAAGTATGTATATCGTTGTCTAGTACCCATAACACAAGTTTCGAGCTTAATTTGGGGCTAGGTCAATTTGTGTGTAATTGTCCCCGATATTTATTTATTTATAGTAAGTAGCCTATGCCCTTTCTAAAGCTCTAGTCTATTTCTGTACCCAAATTCATTTATATCGGTTTAGTAGCTTAGGTGTGAAAGTGAGACAGATAGACAGACAGAGTTACTTTCGCATTCATAATGTGAAGTAGGGATAGCGATTAACTGTTTTGACGTGTTCGGATATTTTTGATGATTTTAAGACTAAATTAAAAATCTGCGTAAAGCCGGAAATGCAAAATGAGTGTGCATGAACATTGGACATCCATGCAAAAATGACCTAAACAAATTCGAAAATTCCCGATGTGCTAATTGACTTGCCACAACTTTACAAATGTTGTTTTAGTACGGAGTATGTTTTACCTGTCCAGTTATACTTGTAAAATGGAGAATGAATCTTTTAACTGCCGTAATGGAGAAAAATGATAAGAAAAACATGAGTGTACCCGCCATTTATGGAAAATTTATTCAGGAGTTGTATGTCTGACGCAATCTAGAAGCAACTCAATGTGAAGTGAAGAGCTTTTTTTACTACAAATGAAATGAAAAATTAAATGAAAAATGCAGCTAGTACATGTATAAAATTCTCGTGTCACAGTGTTTGTCTGCATACTCCTGCGAAACGGCTTGACCAATTCATATGAAATTTTGTGTGTATATTCAGTAGGTTTGAGAATAGGAGGTAAACTATTTTTTATACCAATAAGGTTTATTTTTTTATCAAGATACAGTGTAGTCCACGTGGGTAAAACCGCGGGGAACAGCTAGTAATGTAAAAATTAACATTTTTTCCCGACTTTCACTAAAAATTTACTACACGAAGCGAACCAATTTTTTCTTGAACTTTCTTCTTTGTAGTGATAAAGTTTGCGAGCGCTATTAAATTGAAATTAATTGGTATTGTTTATATACATTGTCCAAACTGCACAGTGTACCGTTTGCCGGTCCTCTGAGTCCGCTAGCGTTTGGCGCAATTACTCGCTTTTGTAACGGCAAAAGCTCAGTTTTTATGAAACGATAGAGTGCTTAATTGTTTCTTGGAAGCTCGAATCTGAGAAACTAAAATTTTGTTAAAGAATCTTGTTCGCAGTAAATGAACTTTGTTTGTTGCATTTGTGGTAGAATTAAAAACATAAAAAGTTTTTAAGATATATAATTTTTTTCATTAAAAATGCAAAAAACCCCCAACATCTTGGACCGATTTTCATCAAACATAGCTAAAAACACTCGCCCGTAACTCACATTTCATACAAAAAACTAAATTGAAATCGCTTCATCCGTTCGCGAGCTACGGTGCTACAGACAGACAGACAGACACGTCAAACTTATAACACCCCTTTTTGCGTTGGGGAGGGGGAGGGGGGGGGGGTTAAAAATAGCTGCGCCCTCGGTTTTCCGTTCCCGCAGGAACATTCTTCCAGGATGAATCCAGGTGAACGCAGCACATGCTGAAGCTGCCCTATTGCCCTATAAATAATTATTTATGTATGTAACTGAAACCTAGAATAAATCTTTCTGTAGGTATAGTGGAAATAGATTTTTTTATTTCTTAATACTAATATTATAAATGCGAAAGTAACTGTCTGTCTGTCTGTTACGCTTTCACGCCTAAACTACTGAACCAATTTAAATGAAATTTGGTACGGAGATAGTTTGAATCCTGAGGAAGGACATAGGATACTTTTTATCGCGATAAACTGTAGCCCACGCGGGTGAAACCGCGGGGAACAGCTAGTAAAAAAGAATTAACGAAAAATCAGTCTATTTTTTTAATTTTTTTTTACCATTTAAAGGGTAGCGTTTGACCTCACGTCACCTGATGTTAAGTGACGATGTGGTCGATGATGGCGCCACGCACCTGGATTGAGAACCTCCTCCTTTTTCGAAGTCGGTTTAAAAGCGATGCTGGGTACAAACAGCCGACCGCCAGCCCCCTGTGCCTGTGCCGTACCAAGCAGAGCGCACCGCCGCCACTAAGCCCATCGATCATTTAACATCCCCCTGTGAATAAGCGTCGATGTGCGGAAAATCATCGCCTAATTGTTTTCGTACATAATGTTTTCTATTCCGCGGCTTCTGTGGGTAGATGAGCGATGCGGGAACTTTTTGTTTGGCAGACGAATGATCGGTCTTTAATACGGGCGTTATGTATTATTTATATTATAAATGCGAAAGTTTGTGAGTAGATCGGTGTGTTTGTCAGATACTTTTAGGCCGGTATTCCAGAATGCTTTACACGCGGAACAACTCAGCGTATTTAAGTGAAAATTGGAGATATATATTGATTATCACATATAGGCTTTTTTTTCTAGTTCCCCAAAAAGTTCGTGTAAAGTGCCACTATTTATTTAATGTGGACACTATCCTGATCTGTCCGGCTTGCAGCTGGATGACAACATCTCATTAACACCATGTTTTTTTCTGTTCATTTACGTATAGGTGTCCGCCTACAAATATTATTTATTTAGTTACATTACAAGTAAATACACTAAAATAAAAAGCGAAAATTAAAAAAAAACTAAAGTAAACTATGAAATTAAACAATACGACAATTAAAACTACCTATCAAAGCTAAGAATCTAAACTTAAATTCATTACTAATATTTGATACATTTATAGTCGTATTTTTCATTAGACTGACGTTTACTGTGTTGTCAGTTTTTTTTTTTTTTTTGTTTTGTTATGGCGTCACACGATTAGTGTATTTGCCAGTGTCAAGTATAAAATGTTTCAAACTCAGAGAGTTGAATCAAGTTTAAATGATGATGGTGTTGATGATGATGGGATGAGGATAGTGTAAAGTAGTGGTGCTTTACTTAAACTTTACACGGACTTTTTTGGAGCAACTAGAAAAGTCACTTTCACAACTTTATTTCAATTTCCCACACTTGTACACATTAACAAACACACAATGGTTAATAATCCACCAATATTACACATTATCACTCGAAGAAACACAAGTTTTGGAAATAAAAACAAAATTTTCACGTTGACAATTCGATTGCCGCCAAAAAAGTCCAATGTTGTCAGTTTTTGATGAGATAAAAATAGTGTTGTGAATAGAATAGAATAATTTATTTCCGTAAAATGTCAGTTAGTAAAGATAGAATTTTGGACTTTTTTGGCGGCAATTGAGTTGTCAACGTGAAAATTTTGTTTTTATTTCCAAAACTTGTGTTTCTTCGAGTGATAATGTGTAATATTGGTGGATTATTAACCATTATGTGTTCGTTAATGTGTACGAGGGTGGGAAATTGAAATAAAGTTGTAAAAGTGACTTTTCAAGTTGCTCCAAAAAAGTCCGTGTAAAGTTTAAGTAAAGCACCACTACTTTACTTAAACACTATCCTCATCCTATCATCTCATCATCATCATCACCATCATCATTTAAACTTGATTCAACTCTCCGAGTTTGAAATCTTTTATACTTGACACTGGCAAATACACTAATCGTGTGACGCCATAACAAAGAAAAAAAAAAAAAAAAAAAAAAAAAAGATAGAATTAGTACAGAATAGTGCCAGATACATTTTGCCACAAAGTCTTTGTCTTTGTCTTTTGTGACAAAGTGAATGATTGAAAAAACTCTTGAATGAATGAATTCTTTTATAGTTTGAAATGATTAACTATTCACACTCATTGTTCATTCATCTGATTGAACGAGAACTGAACGCATCACTATTACTTTAAATTTGGCAACATTATTTCTACAAAGTGACATTAGCTACTGTCAGTTGGCTTCGTCTAATTAAAAATACGACTATAATAATACTCGACATTGGATAAATACACACATCGTGTGAAGCCATAAAAAGAAAAACAAGATTGACACACCATATAACTTCGGAGTTTTAGCCAAAACATGAACCCCATCCTAATGATCATACACCAAAGATATTTCGCCTTTATGTGTTACCAAAACTTACCTACTCTGTTACAAGTTTCTTTTATATGCTCACTCAATGGCTCTTCCGTGAGTTACGAGCCGAGCATAAATTTTTTGAACGCCCTGTGAATACGTTTACAGTTCTACTTTAGGCCCCTCGCGCACTAGGCAGCCTGGCTGCGGCAGCCAATCCAATTCAATTCAATAGTACTATATTAAATAGGATACATTGTGATCACTCTAAAACGTCAAACTTAAAACTAGCTACGCCTGTTCCAATTTCCTATCCTACTAATATTATAAACGTGAAAGTTTGGATGGATGTGTGGCGGCAAAAACTTCCACAAAAACTAGCAACACTGGGGTGACAGCGACAGAGAGCTCCCGCGTCTTGGAGATGCCACGGTGGTTTTTGATGGGAACTAGTTCTAAGATAAATTAATGTTAAATAACAATAAAACGAGTCGTACGATATTGGAGCTCTTTCATTGGACTGGATCAGCCTCCACCCCAAAGATGGATGGATGGATGAGTGGATGTTTGTTACTCTACCACGCGAAAACTACTGAACGGATCTGAATGAAATTTGGAATGAAGATAGCTTATACCCTGAATTAATACATAGGCTACTTTTTATTCCAGAAAAAGGTTCCTGGGGGATAACGGGAAGACGCGGGTGAAACCGCGGGGCGCAACTAGTAACACATATGTCGTTGTATGGGAGCCCACGCCATAGGTAGCTACTAATTCCCGGCTTTGGAAGCCAATACAACGCGCCTGTTTGCACGGCAGCCAGAGCATGTGTAGGCGAATTTATGTGGCTGCCGTCCGTCAGCCTGATGTATTTGGGGCTCCGAATAATAATTATAAGTTATTTATTTATTATTTATTCAGAAAAATAGATGGCAGACTGCTGACCATGGTTGAAAAGTTCCAAGAGAATCTAACCTCGAAGCTGCAATGGGATTAGAAAAAAAAAATTGAAAATGTATTTCACCAGTTTAGATTGTGATGAGAAGGATGTTGTGGTTAAACTTGATAATAACCTGTGGAAGATGATGCAGAATAATGAGGATTGACTACAAACTTTTTATCTTGGAGTGACTTGTTACTAGAACATTACATTTTGTCCCATTATAAGTTCTTACACGTCCGTATCGTGCGATGGAAGGATCTCGAATAGTTGCTGATTGGCTGAACTGGCTGTGCGAATATTCTGGCTGTCGCAGCCAGCCTACTTAGTGCGCGGGGGGCCTTACTTTCGGGAGTTTGTTCGGAAGGTTTTACTGTCTTTGTTTTTTTCTTCTTTTTCTCAGACCAAACTATAATAGTGAGGCTGAATCAGAGAGGTTCTATTCGGGCTGAATGTTTCTCTATGTTTTTAAATTGGTACCAAAAAAGTTCGGGTCGTTTTCGCGCGGCACGGTCGCTTTTTCTTCATCGCGAAATTTCGAAGACTGTAATATTTCTGTCTTACGCAGGTGAACACAGTCACATTTGTAATGCAATTAATGCATTTGAAGTAAATAACCACCTTAAAATAACAATAGACGAATTATTCCGTTTACAATGAATTCTCCGTAGAATGAAATACTGCCGTAATATTAAATAATTTTACCATACTAAAAATTCTTGTATGTACGAACATTTAGGTTTCACTAGTTGCGCCCCGCGGTTTCACCCGCGTCTTCCCTTTATCCCGTAGGAACCCTTTTCCGGGACAAAAAGTAACCTAAGTGTTTATCCATTGCTATCTTCATTCCAAATTTCATCAAAAACGGTTAGTAGTTACGGTGATACGTGGTAACAAGCATTCACACACACAGACACAAACTTTCGCTTTTTATGTTTGTGTTGTTAATTTTTGTTTCACCTACGTGTAGCTTATGGTCAGAGCTATGTATGTGTGAATATTATTACTACAAAATCGTCAATAAAATAAACACCAGCAGATACCAAGTAAACGCATTACCGTACTAAACCCAACATTATTAATGTAACTCAAGAAATAAAATAGGTGCGATAAAAATATACACTCTAATGAAAATCATTTCATATCACCAGGATTATCCTCGTACATAAATCTCTTCTATCTCCCTCTCTCACTAGAACAACTGGCAAAGAAAGAGAAGGATAGAAGATTGCAGAAAGTCCTAATGTTGCCTTTTGCCTTTTATATTTCAGGGGAGGGTGTCAATAAAAATTATCTCAGTTAAGAAATTTTCTAAAGCAATTTCGTCCATAATAAACGGCTTGAGAAACGATAAGGTTAGAGGGTTGTTATGTTTTTAGTACCTTCGAGATCTAAAAATTCAATTTTTATTAAGTTGGCAACGATTGTAGATCGTAGTTATTGTCAAACTATAGTATCCCGCCCTGACTTCGTATGTCCTTCCCATGCGTAGCCGGGGAAAATACTTTGACAAACGGAAGTGTTCTCAAAACCGCTAAAACCCGTCAAAACTTTTGTCCATCCAAAGGTTGCCTGGTAGAAATCACTCTAAGCGATAAGACATCCCATTGTAGCAAACAAATAACTCAGCAAACTAATTTTACCTCATTATAATATCATTAGCTGTTCCCCGTGGTTTCGCCCGCGTCTTCCCGTTATCCCGCAGGAACCTTTTTCCGAAATAAAAAGTAGGCAATGTGTTAATCCAGGGTATAAGCTATCTCCATTCCAAATTTCATTCAGATCCGTTCAGTAGTTTTTGCGTGAAAGAGTAACAAACATCCATCCATCCATACTCACAAACTCACGTTTCTAATAGTAGGATGATGGTATGGATTTACAGTCTAGATTTTTTCGATATTACGATATTTCATATTTCATTCGATAAATTCTAAATGGATAAGCGCGATATTAATCAATGTAACCTGCGGGCATAGTCAAGATATCTTTTTTCATCATTAACGATAATAGAAAACTAAAAAAATATGTATGGGGATGACATATCTCAACGTTAAGTGACGTCAGAACCAACGAATACAAAAATCGTAGATTTTTCAAGTTATATCAACTTGAAAAATCTACGATTTTTGTATTCGTTGGTTCGTATTCATATTTTTAATAATATAGATTGAAATGGAGCAAGTTCACTAAAATCCCAAGCTTTTTTTTTTGTCATCTAATAGTACGATATTTTTTAATTAGCTTTACTAATAAGATTTCTCTTGTTTGGTTGTACACATTGGGATATGGGAACATGAATATTAACGAGCTGCGGGATCACAACCAAAGCAGACCAGACCCCACAAGCAGCACCCGTTCACGAGTTGACGCAAAGTATTCATACTGTGTTAGTCAAACAGTCGGTGTCTTCAAAGAAAGCTAATAAAAACAGTAGCGTCTCTTTCTGACTTTGTGATGACATAATAACGTCGTTAGTGGAAATAAATTACTAATTAGGAATGTACATTTGAACAAGTTGTTAGTTTTTATAACATCGGTCTGTTTATAAATAATGTCTGGATGGAAATGTGAATGTCTTCTGTGTTAGTTGTGTAATAAAATTTATATCGTTTCATGTTTCGTACGGTCAACGACAGAATTCACTGAGTAATACTAAATTTTTCGATTTTCTTTATGATCTTAAACACCAATCTTCGACCGAATACGTTGTTAGAAAAAAACAAACATTACTGATGTAATGCGCATTTAGAAAATTAAGTATGTTCAGATACTTATGTCGCTGACTGTACAGTTAGAGACGAAGATGATTATTCCTACTAATATAATAAATGCGAAAGTTTGCGTGTGTGTGTGAATGTTTGTTCACACGTATCACCGTAACTATTAAACCGATTTTGATGAAATTTGGAATGGAGATAGCTTATACCCTGGATTAAAACACAAGCTTTTTGCACCGGAAAAAGGTTCCTGCGGGATAACGGGTAGATGCGGGTGTAACCGCGGGCATAACTAGTATTATTATAGATATAAATGTTAATTTGAAATGGAGATAGCTTATACCCTGAATTATAGGGTACTATTTATCCCGGCACGACTAGTCCACCGATTTAAAGTTGCTCAGCGAGCTATGGAAAGGGCTATGCTTGGGGTTTCTCTGAGGGATCGAATCAGAAATGAGGTGATCCGTCAGAGAACTAAAGTCACCGACATAGCTCACAGAATTAGCAAGCTGAAGTGGCAGTGGGCTGGTCATATAAGCCGCAGAACCGACAACCGATGGGGTAGACGTGTTCTTGAGTGGAGACCGCGACTTGGCAAACGTAGCGTAGGACGCCCTGCGACAAGGTGGAGCGACGATTTGCGCCGAGTGGCTGGCAGTAGTTGGATGAGAAGAGCCGAAGACCGGGCTCAGTGGCGTACCTTGGGAGAGGCCTATGTCCAGCAGTGGACTGATACGGGCTGATGATGATGATGATGATGATGATTTATCCCGGACAAAGGTTCCTGCCTGATAACGGGAAGAACGCGGGTGAAACCAAGGGGGGCAACTAGTTTATCATAGTTAAATTTCAAATAGAATACATTTTTCTCGCCCCCTGTACATCCGCGTCCCAGCTCCCCACGTGCAGCCGTCAAACAACAAAACGGTACGAAAATAAACCAAGTTTGTTATCTCAATACATACTTTCTCATTTGGACTTTTGTATCGGTTGGGTACATAAATATTCCTTCCTGCGTCACGCAAACAAGAACCAGCGTCAATAGTTTTGGGAAACTTCCCAAGTTTCATTTCGATTTTATTGTTACGATATGTAACTGCGTCATAAATTAAATTAAATAAATTAAATTAAATTTATTTTTAATGTGATAAAAACGACATACACCAATTACATTTACCACACAGAAAGGTTAATTATAAATAATATTATACAATTAAATTAGCAAAATAATAATAACAATAATAATGAAAAAAGAAATAAAATGAAGAGATAATAATGAAAACCAATGAAATAATAATAAAATGAGATAAATATGTCAAAATAATAGAAGAGAATGTCATGATAATTATTACAGCATGTCATTACTCGCTATTTTCACTGTCGGAATTATGTGAATTGCTCCATTGGTCTCTGAGTCTTTCACAATAATTCAACAGTGCGGGCACAATGGTTGACCACTTGTCAAATGAAATATCAAAATCAGTGTTGGCGTCACGGAGTGCATTGAGGTGTTGCAGAGGCCGCACTAAAGGTGTCATAGTAGTTTATTAATTAGAACTCAAATTTTGACAGTTCAAATTTACGCGCGGAAATGCACTTTTCACGTATTATAAAGAAGTTTGGTCCTTACTTTCCAATAGAGATAAGCAAGTGAAATAAAATATCGATAATTTTAAACAGTATTGTTAGTTATTGGTGTCGATTCGGCTTTGCATTCTCTACAACTAAACTAAATTTGACAGGTCTAATAGTATTGCTGTCTTTTTCTAACCACTGAAGTAGAAAATGACAGCATTACTCTTAGACCTGTCAAACTTAGTTTAGTTTTAGAGAATGCAAAACCGAATTGACGCCATTATCGTGTAAAAAGTATTTATATATTGTTGTTTGTTTTTTATGGAGCTTACGTCAATATCTCTAGTAAAAACCATGGACAGATAGGTTATTGAAACTGGCCGTATATTGCAATTCAAAATATCGACGATATATATTATCTATCTAAATATATATAACTCAAAGGTGACTGACTGACATAGTGATCTATCAAAGCACAGCCCAAACCACTGGACGGATCGGGCTGAAATTTGGCATGCAGGTAGATGTTATGACGTAGACATCCACAAAGAAAGGATTTTGATTAATTCTACCCCCAAGAGGATAAAATAGGGGATGAAAGTTTATATGAAACTTTGTCAATTTTAAACCGGTCGGGCTGAGATTTTGCATGCATAAAGCTGTAGCCTACGCGGGTGAAACCGCGGCTAGTTATATCGATAATTCTATGAGCAGATATTGATATTTCGATATTATATCGATGTTTCTTGCCCAACTCTACTTTTCAATACAGCTGCGCCACGCGGCTGGTATTATGCGACAGTCTCGCGGTGTTTTTGTAAACGAATGCAGGTGTAATGCTGTAATTGGATGTGTTTTCGGGTTGTTTAACACTGGTATTGCAGGTACTGTTCAAGATATCTTGTACCTACATTATTCTAATTTGGGTTGCGGAATGGCGCACGGAGTTTTTCTGATACGTAGTCACGAGTGGCTAAAATATTGGATTGTCTAAAAAATATTTAAGATTTTAATAGAAAATATCTAGATTTTTAATACATTTACACTTTAATACTTTAAAGCGATGATGGCTCAGTGTTAGTTACGTCGCGTTGCGATTCGCGAGCTTTGGGTTCGAATCCTACTGAAAGGGTGTTTACTTTAAAAATGAAAAGATATTTAATGCAACAACAAGATTTATTATTTTCAATTACCGGCATGCCATTTTTATCAACAATTAATACAGGAACTCTTAATGTAAGGCCTTAACAATAATATATGAATTCGTAACAAACCTTAGCACAAAAATACCGCAGCACAACACTTTTAATTCACACCAACCGTATTTTTACAGCCATCGACCAAAGAGAATGTAATGCCATAGACTACGACCACAGTGACGTTGGTTGACTTCGTTTCCTCGAGGCAACCGTAATGGCGGCTATTCAGCCAACTAGTCACTACCGTCGTAAAACAACTTTAACAATTTTGAACAATATTAATAACATTTAAAACTTAATAATAAATTGTATTAATTACTAAAATAAAACATTGCTAATTATCCGTTAATCAGTAAAATCCCTAACAGCTCGGCCATCCTGCTAGAGCGAGTCCCATCGCTATACTAGTATAATGTTAATTATGTGATTGTACATTTATTATAGTTGTACATTTATTAAGTGTTTATTAATACAAATAAGTTTACAAACAATAATTAACAAAATTGATAAATGGTAAGTAATGTATGATTCGAAATTTATTATTTAACTTATTTACTAAAGTTGTTTATTGACATTATTCATCTATTATTAATTGTATGTTAACAGCTGATCATGGTATGTTCCTATTTATGTTACTTATAACCTATAATCACCTGGGAATCAATAATTTGTATTCTGTTAAGTGAAAATAAATAAAACTAATGAAACAAGACTTTCAATTTTAAACACTACCTCATTATATCCACTTATAATTTAGATCACAACTGTAATATTATCTAGATTTAGTTTGTAGTATGATGAATGATGATGATATTATATTATGTGAAAACTTAAGCCGTAATTATTACTTACTGAATTAAATAAACTCAATATTTATTCTAATAATCAGACTAAGAAAGAATCATGTGAACTATTGATCAGAGTTTGGTGCTATACACATTAATTCACCCGGTTGTCGTTCTCCGGGTTTTCTGATTCCGAGCTACTGCTGCCACTATCAAATTTTTTATTAAAACTAAGCCATGGTTTTAATTTGTCTACAGCTACGACGTTTTCGTAACGTTTTCCGCCCTTACGCGTAAGAGGAGTATCTTCAATTAAGTAGCGATCGTTAGGCAGAACCTTGACTACACGGTAAGGACCCTGAAACTTCATTATAAGCTTCTTTGATTTGCCATCGTTACCCGAAATTTCACGCCTCACGCTAACCAAGTCGCCAACATCAAATGGTTGGATGGTTTTTCGTTTAGCATCGAATGTTTCTTTATCTTTAACTTGTTGAACACAGATCCGCTGCCCCACTTCGGACCTAATATCGTTTAGGTCTTGTGGTGTCGTCTTATCTATCGTCTCATCAATAACTTCGCTAAGAATATTTTCAGAACTACCTTTGAGCCTAACACCGAAAAGAATCTCAGATGGGCTTTTGCCCGTGGTTTTGTGTACTGTCGAGTTGAGTCCAATTTGGACATCTGGCACGAATTCGTCCCACTTTCTGTCGTCTTTCCCGTGGCATTTAGTAGATAGAGAATCGAGAATAGTTCTATTGAACCTTTCTACCTGCCCATTCGCTCGTGGCGTAGCAACGGCGTTTAAAATATGCTTGATGCCTAGAGACTTCATACATTCACGAAAACTATTGCTGGTGAATGAGGTTCCCTGATCGGTGATCAGTCTCGTTGGCGCGCCAAAGTAGCTGATATGGTCACGGATAACTCTCAGGGTTGTAGCGGTTTTAGTATTCTTAACAGCAGTTATATTTATGAATTTCGTGAACCCATCAATTATTGCCAAAATGTAGCAATTACCCCTGACACTCCGCACAAACGGACCTAAATGATCCGCATGAACGGTATGAAAGGGTATTTCGACTCTAGGGATAGGATGGAGTTCGCCTTGCTGTTTACCAGTGGTACCTTTGTGGTGAGCACATTCTAGACAAGATTGAACGTATTTCTTCAAGAACCGTCTCATTTTTGGGAACCAAAAGGACTGCTGAACGCGAGCAAGAGTTTTTTCAAACCCAAAGTGGCCTATATCGTCGTGGTTCATTTTTGCCACTTGCCACCGGACTCCTTTGGGTACTACCCATCGCAATAGTTTCTCTTCCCCACCTATCAAACGATATACTTTGCCGTTCTTTAACTTATAGTTTTTTATGACCTCTGCAACATTCTCATTGTCTGGATCAGCCAGAATACTTTTTATTCGTGAGATCTCCTCGTCACCGGACTGCACAGTGGCAATCCAGTCCTCTTCGCTAAGTGACAATATATCTAACACGTGATCTTCCACCACCGCTGCATCGACTGGGTTCCTGCTCAGCGCATCTGCGTGAGCCATACGGCTTCCCGAACGATACTCAATCTCGCAGTCGAACTCCTGCAGTTGAATCCACCAGCGTGCAATACGCGGTACCAGATCTCGTTTCGTCATCGTCGTCCTAAGCGCATTGCAGTCGGTGAATACCTTAAATGGCATACCAATCAAATACGTACGGAATCTACTTAGTGATGCTACCACAGCAAGTGTTTCTAAGTCATACGAGTGTAACTTTTGTTCGTCAGGCGTAGTTTTGCGACTGAAGTATGAGACCGGTTTTAAGTTACCTTCGTCACATTTCTGCAACAAAATCCCGGCTACACCGTATTTGCTAGCGTCTGTGTGGACTTGCGTTTCCCGTTTCGAGTCATAGAGGGCAAGTATAGGTCTACATATTAAGGACTGCTTGAGTACATTAAAAGCATTGTTTTGCTCTGCCCCCCACTTCCATTCAACATTCTTGCATAAAAGATCCGTTAGTGGTTTGGCTATAACAGCAAATCCGCGAACGAATCTTCTAAAGAAGCTAGCCAATCCCAAAAACTGCCGCAGTTCATGCTGGTTTTTTGGAAACGGAAACTTAGCAACAGCATCGGTCTTACGTGCGCCAGGCTTAATTCTTTCAGAACTAACCTCGAACCCTAAAAAATCGATCTTGTCAAAAAAGAAATGGCACTTCGCTAGTTTTAAAGTCAACCCACCTGATCTCAAGAGACCTAAGACTTCTTCTAGTCTTCCTAAGCCCTCTTCGAACGTACGCGCGGGAATAAGTATATCATCCATATATATCAATGCATACTTTATTTTGGCTTCCATCAATATCTTGTTCATCGTTCTCTGAAAAACAGACGGTGCGTTGGCCAGTCCAAATGGCATCCGGTTATATTCATACTGTCCATCAGGTGTGACGAACGCCGTTTTATTTTGCGATTCCTGGGAGATAGGTATCTGATAATAACCGGATGCCAAATCAAGGGAAATGAACAAGCTATTGCCAGCAAGTCGGTCAAGCTGGTCCTCGACTCGAGGGAGGGGATAATGGTCCTTTTTCGTACGCTTATTAAGAGCACGATAGTCCACGCAAAGCCTCTTTTCGCCGGTCTTCTTTCTGACTAACACAATAGGACTCGCATATGGTGACGACGATTCCCGAATAATCTTGGCGTCTAACATCTCGTCCACCATACCACGGACAAGAGTCCGTTCCGTATGCGACATTCGGTAAGGTCTATACACGACCGGTTCAGTGTTTTCGAGTTGGATTACCATCTCTCCTGCAGAAGTTACACCTAAATCTTTCAGACCTGATGAAAAGCAATCGTTGTACTTCGCTAAAAGATCTTTTAGTTGTGCTTTTTGTCCCTCCGTAATTTGCAAGCCACATTGTATGGTGTCATCTAAGTCACCGTCATCAAACGAAACTGAAGATACGTCGACAGTTGCTGTAACAGGGACCGCACGTGTAATGAGCATTGAACTTTTAAGAGTTATATTTTGTTCGCTCATATTCACCATTAAGACTCTCCCGATACCTGCCTTAACTAGATATTCGCCTGGCAACAGATAGTACTCCTGGTTGGCATCACCTCTGATTGAACCATTAATGTAGATTTGACCAGTAAAATCTGTGACTTGCGAGTGTACTATTACTACAGTAATTTTATTCGGGAGTAAAGTGACGGCGTCCTGAACGCGCAAAAACAACTTATTACATTGAATTCTCTCAAATACGATTTCGTCGGGTGTCTTAGTTATAGTGATGTACGGTTTTTCAGTGAACGAATGACCAAGTAACACCGGATATTTAAGAACGTCGTCATCTACAATGAACATTTCAATGTTCTCACTAATACCCTGCACTACAACATTGGCCAGGCATCTTCCTATGGGTTTTACGCAATGGCCACCTATCCCCCTCATTAAAGGTAACCCTTGATAGTCAGTATTTAAATTTAAGCGCTTCGCTTCACTCTCCTTTATAAGCGTACATTGACTACCTAAATCGACGTGACATAAAAGCTTTACTTCATTAACAGTGATATCAAATACGTACTTCTTATTGCTATCACCGGGCATTATAAGTTCGGAAACTTGTTTTACCTCCGTATTATTAGTGTGACTTTTCATATTGTGAGTCTTATCTGGATTGACATCTTTGCTAAACCTACAGTAAGTATTCAAATGCCCGATTCGATTACAAACGCTACAATTAACTGGAGGTCTCTTGCATTCAAAACTTTTATGACCCTCATCATTGCAGTTATGGCACACAATCTTTCTAAACGGTACTATTTTCCTATTAGCCAATGAAACTGGCGTAAATGGTTTCCTATCCTGCTTCACTTTGTCCCTTCTATCGTTCGCGTCCCTATTTGTACCTATTTTGACAGTCTTTAGGTATTTTAGTACTTCCTCTGGTTCACGAAAACGAGCCGCTTGAGCTCCAACGCGAATTGCTCGGTCGTCGATACCGTTAAGAATGCAGTCAACCGCCCTACGACCCTTAATATCACACCTATTCAATAAATTAATCTTTTCGTAAAAGTAGTGTTCAAGTGAATCACCATAACGAACCCTCTTTGCCAACATGGTGGTCAATAGCTCAGCATAATCATCACGACAGGGAAATGATTCTATTAATTTCTTTTTCCATTCGCCCCACGAGTAGAGGACTGTGTCGAGAGCCTGATACCAAGATTTAGCTATACCAGCGAGCTTTGGAAGCGCATAATGTATCGTCTCCCTTTCATCCCATCCATAGATCTCGGCACACTCCTCCACTTTGGTAAGCCAAGTTAAGATGGTCTGGTCCTTAGTCATCGGGTCAAACTCGGGGACTACATTAGATAGTGAAAGTTTGGAAGCCGACGAACCTTTCACAGATCTTAAAATATGTAAAAATTTATCTAAAACAGAATTAGTGTCAATTTCGTTAGCGTTACTATTACTAGTTTGCTTCAATTTAGTACATTTTCGCGGATGTTCCGTCGGGGAGTAGAAATCAGGTCTTGACTGTTCAAGGTTATTGCGCGAATTGTGATTATAATGCCGTTTTCTACTCCCTGTAGAAACATGCCTATTTTTATTAATGGATGGACTCAAGAAGCGCGGACGTCGACGGCTACATTCGCCGTGATCAGGTACCATAGTATTATTTTCTAAACGACGGTAATATTTATGTCGGTGATCGCTAGACAACCGATCGTCCGCACTGCTTGAATCATCTTTCTTACGTTCTACTCGCGTAGTAACCCTGGATGGTCGCTTCGTAGATCTATTACGCGAACGACAATGACGCCTGCGACGAGGTACACTAGCCGTTATCCTACTTAGGTTACGAGAAGTATGCTCCACTGTTTTACGATATTTTCTTGGTAAGTCTACACTTGAACCCCTTGATGAACTCGTTGTATCACAGAACGAACGTTCGCGGCTTTGCCTATCACTAAGGCTCCCTTCCGCTTCACTTATATGACGCGACGTATAATCACGGCTTTGCCTACCTCTCTGGCTCCCTTCCGTTTCATTTACATTGTATGATGTGTGATCGCGGCTTTGCCAAACTCTCTGGCTCCCTTCCGCACGACTAGAGTCGTAAAACAAGTCTCTGCGGCTTTGCCTACTTCTCAGGCTCCCTGCCGTGATTTTAACATCATATGAAGATCTGTCGCGGCATTGCCTACTAACTAGACTCCCTTCCGCAACGTGTGTATGATGTGCAGAGCGCTTGCGGCTTTGCCTACCACTCAGGCTCCCTTCCGCTCCCTCGCTCATTTGGTTACATTGACGCGGCGAATGTATTTGAATATTAAACTCACCGCCATCCGTTGCGCTGCCAGTGCGAACCATCTGGCCCTCACCTGTGTCAGCAAGTGGACCACGGCCCACTTGACCGTCACCGCTCATATTATCGGCACAGTCAGGAATCTCGCACTCCTCGTCGGCGCTGCGCCGGGAACCATCCATTATCTGCGGCTTACAAACACATTCACCATCAGTATAATTCAAGTCGAGGCTAATTATTTTATCTAAATATCAATTTTAAGAGGCCATTAGTCCCCTACATTAAGAAACAAAAGCTTCAGTTAGTAAAAACAATAATCGGAAGTACCACAATTAATTAACCTTTAGCTAAAACAAGATTTTAATATTTGTCCAGTTGGTAGTTGTAGTTGTGCAATAATAATACTCAAAACCATAATGTCTAGCATTTCGTTTGCAACAGATGGGAACGCATTTCACATAATATGTATCAAAGTGATGCGAAAGAAAGAAAAGAAAGCACAGATTATTCAATCTTAGACTTGATATAGGGCGCTCCCTGCATACTGTATCCCTACATTAAGAGTTCCATAGTTTCTACATCAAATATTTACCTAGAAGATTAACCACCATGAACTTTAAATCGCATGTAAAGAGGAACTTTATTTTCTCTCTTTTTTGTGGGTAGCAAGAAAGTACCAAAAAAAAAATTTTCCTCATCATAACCTGGTATATTTGTGGGCAGGATAAACGAGTGATTATCGATATAATACCCGTTTATCCCACTTCTGAGTTGAAAGGGTGTTTACTTTAAAAATGAAAAGATATTTAATGCAACAACAAGATTTATTATTTTCAATTACCGGCATGCCATTTTTATCAACAATTAATACAGGAACTCTTAATGTAAGGCCTTAACAATAATATATGAATTCGTAACAAACCTTAGCACAAAAATACCGCAGCACAACACTTTTAATTCACACCAACCGTATTTTTACAGCCATCGACCAAAGAGAATGTAATGCCATAGACTACGACCACAGTGACGTTGGTTGACTTCGTTTCCTCGAGGCAACCGTAATGGCGGCTATTCAGCCAACTAGTCACTACCGTCCAGTGGCGTAGCGTGCCTTGTCGGGGCCCCGTATAAAAATTTTTTGGAGGCCCTTATATGGAGGTAAAGATTTTTCACAAAAGAAAAAAAATATTGTGAGAAGTAATATTTATTTATCACATAATTTACCCATTTTACAAATAAAAATCGAATTTTAAATATTCACTCTCCTTGCCTTTTTATCGGCAAACTGATTTATTAAATCATTTATGGCTGATGATGATTTTAGTTTTTCTAAAGTTTCTGCCTCTATGGACAATAGTGAGATGTCTGACAGCCGTTCATGTCCCATCGAAGTTCTTAAGTAGTTTTTTATTAGTTTTAATTTTGAAAAACTTCTTTCTGCCGTTGCGGTTGTAACTGGAAGGGTCAAGAATAAAAAGCATGCTGTGATTACCTCGGGAAAACTGGATGCAAGACTATTGAATTTTACTAGCAATAATTCAATGAGTTCTTTAATGGAATAAATTTTTTTAATTTCAGAATTTAAGCATGTTTTTAGAGCCTTTAATTGGTCACAAAGATTAAGTGAGATGTCTTTACTGTATTTAGCAGACAGTTTTCCGGAAGCGTTTAATATCTCTTCGCTTGAAGAAGATAGGAGTTTCTCCGGTTGTAATATTTCGAATATACTACTCAGGTTGCAAAGGCTCTGAAATCTTTCTTTAGTTTGAGAAATTAATATATCTAAACAGCAATAGTATACATTGACTTTGAAATAGGATTCCGGGTCGGAAATTCTCTCATCTTGTGATAACTCATCAAAAAAACGCTTCGTTATCTTTCGCCTACTGTTTTTAAAAACAGTTGTTACCCCCCACTTTTTTGCTAAATCTTTGGATTCATTTAGCAAACTATTAAATGAATTCTGATTTCTTAATTGGCACAGTCTATTTAAAAGATTACTTAATAAAATACTAGATTTCTGTAAGTCATTATTTTCATGCTGTAGAGCTTTAGAAACAGGATTAATAATTTCAAATAGTGAAGAAAAAAATGTAACGAGCACTAAGAAATCAAAACTCTCTAAAATATTAATTATACTTTTACATTCTTCACGTTCATCTTTTTTATTTGAAATTAAATTTAGTTGGTACAAAGTTTTCATGATTAGTAAAAAATAGTTAGTTAGTTACAAGTCAAGCTAATAAAACTGTTTTAAAAAATGAAGAAATTTTGGGCACTTTTTTTATAACCTCGTCCCTTTTCTGTTTAATTTTTCTTTTCTCAGCGCCGCTGGGATAATCTCTTTTCCTTTCACTCATTTCTTTTACAAATCGTTACTAATACTGCTAAACCAGAAGAACAATATTGTTTGTACTGAATTACAATGTAATGCACATTTATATAAAGCGCGTAAATAAACAGTGCACTGCACTCCGTGGTTTAACATCCAATGCAAAGTACAACAACGTACACGTACATCGCGATATCGATGAAGGATTCCCGGGGATTCCCCGCTGAGTTGAAGATGAAGTAAGTAAAACGGGGAAGTCCCGCAGCCCGCCATAACGATGTAGTGTTGCCAACTTTTGAACGCACGCTTAAGGCGGGAAAAAAAGGAATTGCTTTATAGAATTTTGTCATTTGTAAAATAAAATAAATTAGAAAGTTTTTATTCTTTTTCCTTACACACTTTGGGGGCCCCCGTGGCCCGGGGGCCCCGTATAATTGATACGGCAAATACGGCGGTAGCTACGCCCCTGCTACCGTCGTAAAACAACTTTAACAATTTTGAACAATATTAATAACATTTAAAACTTAATAATAAATTGTATTAATTACTAAAATAAAACATTGCTAATTATCCGTTAATCAGTAAAATCCCTAACACTACATTGAGCTTGAGATTTAGGTGAAGGAAAACATCGTGAGGAAACCGGCAAGTCCAAGAACCGCAACATTCAAGGGCATGCGACATCTACCAACCCGCACTGGGCCCGCGTGGTAGATTACGACCCGTACTCTCTCTCTGAGAGAAGGTCAGAGTCCCAGCAGTGGGAACGTCAAAGGCTGATGATGATTGGTGACTCACACACTATAATATAACGAAAATCAGAACAAATTAAATTCTAATTTCTATAAAGATTACGCTACGTGAAATAGAGGTCATAAATTAACTTTACAATATTTGCCAACCCTGAAACTTGACTGACGCTTTTACAGCAAAATATTTGCATTATTATCTTGGTAAAATCAGTTCCCTTACACGGAAGTATTCGAGAAATAATAGCTATCGCCGTCCACCATAAAGTTGCACGCTCACCAGCTATATATAGAATTTATAAATAGTAAATAGCCTATATACTACTAGCTGCGGCCGGCGGTTTCACCCGCGTCTCGTCGTTATCCCGTAGGAACCTTTACCGGAATAAAAAGTATCCCACCAATTTTCAGTCAAATCGGTTCAGCCGTTCAACTAACACGACTTTCTTTTATATATAGATACTAGTTGAATGAATGAATGAAAATACATTTATTTCTGACACACACAATAGCGCACAAATTTGGGACAAGAACAAAAAGTAACAATCACACACATAAAATACACAGGTGCGACATTGGTTGATGTCAGAAATAGGTCTCGGCTCAGCATACAACTGAGGCTGTACACCAGCCTCAGTTACTGATTTTCAGTCGGAACCCACTTCATGACATCACGGACAAGTACAAACAGAGAACAAAAAAAAAAAAAAAATGGAAGTAGAAATATTAGCACATTATATCTAAACAAAGTAAGAAAATAAAAGACAAAACAAGAATTTAAATAAGAGACACAGATTACAAAATCAAATAGACACAAAACTGAAGGCAAAAAACTGACATTATCTTCCGACGTGACAGCCGCAGTCACACTATTATCTGTGGCCTGCGGCTGCCACGTCGACAGTCCAAAACATAGTTTTCTACGTCTAGTTGCGCCCCGTGGTTTCACCCGCGTCTTCCCGTTATCCCGTAGGAACCTTTTTCCGGGATTAAAAGTGTTCTATGTCTGTCTCCTGGTTCTAAGCTACCTCCCCACCAATTTTCAGCCACATCGGTTCAGCCGTTTTTGAGTTATAAATAGTGTAACTAACACGAATTTCTTTTATATATTACTAGCTGCGCCCCGCGGTCTCACCCGCGTCTTCCCGTTATCCCGTAGGAACTTTTTCCGGGATAAAAAGTATTCTATGTCCGTTTCTTGGTCCTAAGCTACCTCCCCACCAATTTTCAGCCAAATCGGTTCAGCCGTTTTTGAGTTATAAGTAGTGTAACTAACACGACTTTCTTTTATAAATATAGATATAGATAGATTTATCATATTTATAAATAGGAAAAGTACCAAATTTTTTTTTACTTACAGGGTAGCGTTTGACCTCAAGTCACCTGATGTTAAGTGACGATGTGGTCGAAGGTGGCGCCACGCTATATCTGGTTTAGAAACTGGCTTTCAAGTGAGAACACATTAATAGATGCTTGTCTTGTCCAAGATGTTGGCGGTTTTTAAATGCAAGACATCGTGACAACTTCGTGGTTTGAATTTTGTTGTCTAGGTCGTTTAGACGACAACTTGCGACATTTATTGCCAACCTCGACAGCCATATTGGGCCACACGTCAAATTATTACACCACCCTCAAAACACATTGTAGTGATCGTTATAACTTAAAGGCCAGGCCGTTAAATTAAGGGATGTTCGCAACTTGGAACAGATTTCAAGTGACTTTGTACATAACTTGGTAGTTGGTAACTCGTAGCTTGGTGGTTAATTAAATATGGACATCGATTAGTTCAAGTTTGGTATTGGTGGCGAAGTATTAGATATCTATATCCTACTAATATTATAAACGTGAAAGTTTGTGAGCATGGATGGATGGATGGATGTTACTCTTTCACGTAAAAACTAATACTGAAATTTGGAATAGAGATAACTTATATTAAAAAGGTTCCTGCGGGATGACGGGAAGACGCGGGTGAAACCGCAGGGCGCAGCTAGTAGTCTTATATATAAAATGAATCACTATTTCCCTTGGTCATCGCATCACGCGTGAACGGATGGAACAATTTCGCTAATTCTTTTTTGTTGTGTTCGTTGGAGTCGAGTCCTAGAAAGGTTCTTGTGAAGAGAAAAGTGCTTAGTTTCATAGGGGCCATCCATAAATTACATCACACCAATTTGATGATTGTTTTCACCCCACCCCCGTCCTTGTCACACCTGGTCACATTTGTGAGACCCCCCCTACCTAGTGTGATGTCACATATTTTGAAATTTTATACTTCGTGTTGTAATATTTAATATTATGATGTCACAAAATTTGAGACCTCTCCCCGCGCCTTGTCACACAATGTCGTCGACCCCTCCCTCCCCCTTAACGTGTGACGTAATTTATGGACGGTCCCATAGGTTTTTTGTAGCTTACGTTTAAATGCGATAAACTGCAGTCCACTGGAGTGAAACCGCGGGGCATAACTAGTATATTCATAACAAGCTGTTCCCCGCGGTTTCACCCGCGTGGGCTACAGTTTATCGCGAAATCCGTCGTAGTAGCACAGAATAATGGTAGTAGCTAGCCAGGCGAGCACTAGAAAATGCCCTTCTACCAAGCTATGGTTTCATCACGATGTTTTCTTTCACTGAAAGCTCAAGCTAGGATAGTAGCTACCACCCTCTTGTTAAGAATCTGTCACCGAGCACCAATCGGTGTGTTCCGGCTGTCTCACTTGAGATCCAGTTCCCAGTCCAGGTATATATAGCGTCACCAGGTGACTTGTGACCTTGAGATTACCTAAAAAAACGTTTTTGCGTACGATGACGTCACCATTGTCATTCATACATGGTAAATATCCCATTTCAAACCCAAATTCTGGATATTTTATTTTCCCACTCGGGTGAACTTTCATTCACTACAACTCTATTGTAAAGTGTGAACTAGGGAAATTCCCTACACTGGTACCTACTAGCAGGTCGTCGCTCTTTGTTGGGGTCCCGCGCTCGAATAATAAGCCCGCACGTAAAGTTTCTCATAGAAATATGGATGTTGAAATAACATTAGAAACATGAGAGCAAACGTTATTAGGGGGCGTCCATAAATTACGTGAGATGTTTAAGGGGGGGAGGGGGTCGAGTCAAATCTCATCTAATCTTACGTTGGAGAGTGGGGGGGTCTCGGCAAATATCACGCAATTTTTTTGCAAAGCACAGGCGAGCGTCCATTGACTGAATTAGAGTAGATTTTCTTTTCTTAATCACAGTTGTGTCGGTTTAAGTATTCTATTGTTAAATTTTTATTACACTTATTAAACTCTCAGCAATATTGATTACTAGTCTTAACTAGTTGTAAATAAAAGCACGAAGCAATTTTTTTTCTTTTTTCATTAACAATCCAACGCGTTTACGTAAGAAACCCACATTTTGAAAAATCTTACGTGAGATTGGGGGATGGGTTGAATAAAATCTCACGACATCTCACCAGGGGGGGAGGGAGAGACAGAAAATTTAAAAAAACACCTCACGTAGTTTATGGACGCCCCCTTACGTAAAACTTCTGAAATGACGCAACGAGCCAAAGTGACGTCTTGACGTCCGATAATATAAGACGCCATTTCGGTTTTTCCTTCGCCACCTCCTGATGCCAGTCCTCCACCTGGAGTGAGCGCAAGTCCTTTGTAACGTACTTAAGTAAAATCAAAATATATGTGACCGCTTTAAAACAAACCTAGCTACGCTTGTTCCAACCTCCTTACGCCGGCAAAAGACCAGGCAAGAAACGCCTAGCAATTTTGTTTTGTCCTTTATACAGTCAAATACAGAACCCAGAACAAAAACTGCAGCTGCTGTCATCCTAGACAAGTTCATTATTTTTATGTTGGCAGATAATTTTACGCTCCGCTTGCTCTCATTAGTAGAGATGGCTAATTGCAGACATCTGCACCCGCTGACGAGATTAGGATGCTGTAGCTATCAAACTCTCTATCTCTCTGCATTTACCTTTTTACCTAATTGCTCAAAAGAGAGCTAACAAGCATAATTTTATACAAAAATAAATAAAAGACTTCAGTATCCCATCGATTTCTCTGGGATGCCATCAGAATCATGAAAATCGGTTCAGAAAGGACCAAGTTATCCGCGAACACGCATAAAAAAAATTATAGTGTCCACAGATTTGGAGTAGGCTCTGTGATAGTGTCGAATTGTAATACCTCCTCCTTGTGTCTTTGAAGTCGGTTAAAAAGGAAGGTAACTTTTTTTAATTTATCAGTGTCACGAGCAGGTTGCAAGCCTGATGGTAAGCGGTGAGTATTACAATCCAGTACAGTCAACGACAAAAGTCATTGAACAATTATAAACTTTCCGATTACGTTAATCTCTTTTGATCGCATGATCACCTAGTATTAGCTATTAGGTGTGTTGTATTGTGATAACAGTACCTTGTTAGTTATGATGAATAACTATAAATTAATAATTTAAAAAACCCCCTAACATCTTGGACCGATTTTCACTCGCCCGTAACTCACATCACAAAAAAAACTAAATTGAAATCGCTTCATCCGTTCGCGGGCTACGGTGCTACACACAGACAGACAGATATGTCAAATATACTGTTTTAAACTACCATGGTCAAAAACATTAGAATTAGGATTTATAACGGGATCCCGTTATAAAACCTAATTCTAAGACATGTCAAACTTATAAAAAGAAAACCATCGGTGATGAACAAAACTCGTGAGGTAACGTGAAAATAATTCCCTAATTTAGATATCAAGCAGTATTATTTGTAAAAAATCCATGAAAAATCATCAAAACTCAAAAAAAGTTTATTTCATTTGTCACAACTTCCACTACAAAAAGTATCAAAACTTCTTTCGCATAATAATTCCGTATTATATTTATTCATTCAGTCAGGTACCACTATTAGCTGTAATGAAGAAAAATCGAGTTAAAAAAAGTACTTCAATCTTTTGCTCTCTCCGTTTTCCACTCCAACTAAATATAAATCAAATTAAGCCAGCTCCCTTTCAATCTGGCAAAGAGCACAAAAAAGCACCACCGAGTAATATCAAGGCATTCTAGGTACCCTACATTACAGAACTAAGCTAGAAATTTCAGTGCTTGTTTACGCTTCTAACGAGCTAGAAAAACTTCCGATGGCTCTACGTACAACCTGGCGAAATGGGAATGTCTGAAAGCACGAAGACAGGAATAGGTTTCAGCGAAAACAGAAATAGGTTGGGTAATACTACGGTACCCCGTCGTAGGTGCAAGGAGGTTTATATCATTTCAGTGCGCAGTGAAGCTCCGTGAGGGGAGGTCGCTTTTTTCCCCGTTTTTTCCGGAATACTTACGAGACTTTTTCAAAAGTGAATTGACGGCGCCGCCTGTGTGATCGTATCGAGTGATTTATATTGTTTGATAATTTTGGAGTGTGTCGTGGTGGAAAGGTTATTTCGGTAAGTTTCAGGTTTTTTTTCAATATTGGGATTTGACACGTAGATTATTAATTTACGATGGTGTTATTTGGTGTCCTTCGCTTTAAATAAAGCACGGAAGTATTCTTGAGTTTGGTTTAGTTTTACAGTAGTTAGCGATACAAGTTTTTAATTGACTCGTTAATTTGTTGGATGTCGCGTGATTGACTTTTGGAACATTTCCGATATACATTAATAAGCTTCTATGTACATATATACCTAATTACTTACAGGTATTTAATTAACAGAAACTTTCAGATAGTGAAGTCATGCGTTTTTAAAAATGGTAAAATATAAGCAACGGTAGATTTAATTAATTCTTAAATCAATTTACTTTTACAATAGAAAAACACTGATGATAATATAATTTATTATTTACTGGTTGCGCCCCGTGGTTACACCTGCGGATTTATCGCTATACAGGATCTTTTTCCGGGATAAAAAGTAGCCTATGTGTTAATCCAGGGTATAAACTAACTTCATTCCAATTTTTCCGCAAACCCGTTGAGCCATTTCACCGTGAAGAAGCAACACACATACAAACTAGCTCACAAACTTTTGCATTTAAAACATTAGTGTGTTTCGTGTGAATTAGATAACTAGAATAGGCTCGCGTTTAAACATTATATCACCTGATGGAAAGGGAAAAAAAATCCTCTCGGCCCCTCACCTATGACTAAGTTATGTGCGGATTTACCATCGCTCAAAACGGTGAAGGAAAACATCGTGAGGAAACCGGCGTATCCAAGAACCGCAACATTCAAGGGCATGCGGCATCTACCAATCCGCACTGGGCCAGCGTGGTAGATAATGGCCCATACTCTCTCTCTGAGAGAAGGTTTGAGTCCCAGCAGTGGGAACGTAAAGGCCGATGATGATCTGGAAAGTGATAATGCGGTTCAGGATGAAACGCGTATTGCGTAAATGACACCTCTTTTGAGTGATTGAAGGTTTTTATTTGAACATTCTTTTCGGTTTCACCCGCGTCTTCCCGTCATCCCGCAGGAACCCTTTTCCGGGATAAAAAGTTGCCTATGTGTTAATTCAGGGTATAAGCTATCTTCATTCTCAGGGAAACCTAGTTAGGGGTCAGAGCCTATGTATGTGATTGTGCGGGCATTATTATTATTATTATTATTCTAAATTTCATCAACATCGGTTTAGTAGTTACGGTGGTACGTGGTAACGAACATTCACTCACACACACACACAAACTTTCGCATTTATAATATTAGTAAGATAGTAAGATAACGTCTTATCTTTACTGTAAAGAATCTGAGAGGTTGATACCCACACTTTTTCTTTACCCCTTTCCAATTTTTTCCGGCTGAGCGCTTGTGCACTCATCTGAATGACGAATTAAACTTGAACTCGCCTTTTTATGAACGTAATAAAAATCACCAATATGATATCTACCAATCTGCACTGGGCTAGCGTGGTAGGTTACGTTAGTATGGGCTGTAATCTACCACGCTGGCCCAGTGCGGGTTGGTAGATGTCGCATGCCCTTGAATGTTGCAGTTCTTGGACGTGCCGGTTTCCTCACGATGTTTTCCTTCACCGTTTTGAGCGATGGCAAATCCGCACATAGCTTATTAAGTCCTAGGTGCGGGGCCGAGAGGATTCGAACTCGGTGTCGGCGTCTTGTAAGTCTCACGCCTAACCGTTCGGCCACCATCATTTTGACTATAATCATCAAAATCAAACATCCATCCATCCATCCTCACAAACTTTAACATTTATAATATTAGTATGGATGTTGGACTGTTGGTGGGTGAGCATTATTGTTTATAGATATTACTAGCTACGCCCGCGATTTCACCCACGTCTTCCCGTTATCCCACAGGACCCTTTTTCCGTGATAAGAAGAAGCCTATGTGGTAATCCAGGGTATAAGCTATCTCCATTCTAAACATCCAAATCAGTTTCGTAGGTACGGTGATACGCATATAATATTAATAGGATGTTATTATTTGTATAGTTCGTACACAAGTGTTTCTCTCTCTCTAACAACAAATTGGCAGTCAGATTGCACCGTCCGTAGGCTACTTTAATCGAATAGAACGGGTGCTGCTTGTGGGGTCTGGTCTGCTTTGGTTGTGATCCCGCAACTCATTAATATTCATGTTCCCATATCCCAATGTGTACAACCAAACAAGAGAAATCTTATTAGTAAAGCTAATTAAAAAATATCGGACCATTAGATGACAAAAAAAAAACTTGGGATTTTAGTGAACTTGCTCCAATTCAATCAATTAGTAATAAGAATAAAATTGACAATGTGATCGCGCCAAAAAAATTACCTGCCGGGCGTTTTTTGCCCGTTCTTTTGCCGGCGTAAGGAGGTTGGAACAGGCGTAGCTAGTTTTAAGTTTGACGTTTTAAAGTGATCACAATGTATCCTATTGAATAAAGAAAAATTGACTTTTGACTTTTGAATCAAATATTCGGATGACTTCACAAGCTTTTGGCGGAGTAGCGCCGCCGGCAAAAAACTAGTCCCCTTTGTTCTCTTCACCTTAAACTTGAGTACACAAAGCCAATGCTTTCCAAAATATAATATCTTACCCAGGTAACGCCTACGTCAGCCCTCGGGAGATTGTAGTAATGTGAGGACGTAGTTTAAGCGAGGATATTGCTTGGCCAGCAGCATTATTGTTAGGTCGGAAGCTAGTAGACGAAATGTTTACTGATCAACGTTTATGCAATTGTAAAGTACTCGAAGTTAAGTAACGAATAATGATATCAGACATCTGGCGACGACCGATATGGCGCAATGGGCGGATAGCCGACTGTGAAGCGTGAGGTCGCGGGTGCGATTCCCGCTACAGGACAAATATTTGTGCATTGAAAAAAAAAGCGCAAGTATTTGTTCTGTGTCTGGGTGTTGTGGATCCCCGATCCTCGTAGTTTCTGATACCCTAGATACAGGGAAACCTAGTTAGGGGTCAGAGCCTATGTATGTGATTGTGCGGGCATTATTAAGTGGAATAATTTTCAAATTTAATTAATGTGCATTGCACATGTTAATTTTTGCGAAGCAACATAAATTCAATCTTTAGTTTTAGGTAAATTTTTCAGGTATGGTAAATATAATGTAATATGTATATTAAAACTCACCAAAGTACACTTAAACTAAATTAAAATAAAATTAGTATAGTAAGCCTTTGAAAGAGGGGGAGTGGCTAGAATGCTAACAGCATTGCCACGTGGCTATTTTTATTTTGGTAGCCTATTCAGAAAATTATTTTTACAGGTAAATAAACTGTAATATTATAGTGTATTATGTCATATTATTAAACTTTCCATTATAAATAGTTAATGCTGTCGAATGGTAAAAACTGCGGTTTGGGTTTACAATCGACAAAAATTGTTAAATAAAAACTTCATTACATAATTAATTACTTAAAAAAAATGTAAGAAGAAAAAATTATTTCAATAATAGTAAACAGAAAATAAACAGTGCATTTTAAACAGTGTTACATTCAATTTTATTAACCAATGCAAGTAATCAGATCGGCCAACGACTCCCGGTCTAGCGAGGGAAAAGTATGATATGGGAACGAGCAAAACTATTTTCCTTAAGGCTTTCGGGCTGTTCGGGGTATAACCAACGTTTTGGGATCCCGAGAATGAGAGATAAGTTACCTGATGTAAATATGCCTCAGGAAATGTATTAGATTTCAGGTAGAGAAAAATGTAAAAAATACACAAATACGTAAGAGTATGAATTAGTAAACGCTCACTGATAGATTTTAATTTAAAAATGTATACATTTGTTTTTTTATTTAGTTTTTTTTTTATTATTTACATGGTAGCGTTTGACCACAAGTCGCCTGATGTCAAGTGACGATGCGGTCGCAGGTGGCGCCACGCTACACCTGGACTGGGAACTGGCTCTCAAGTGAGGCTGCCGGAACACACCGATAGGTGCTTGGCGACAGATTCTTAACAAGAGGGTGGTAGCTAGCCAGGCGAGTACTAGAAAATACCCTTCTACCAAGCTATGGTTTCATCACGATGTTTTCCTTCACCGAAAGCTCGAACTCATTGCAGGATTCGAACCCACGTCCTACGGATCGCAAGCCGACGTCATACCACTGAGCCATCATCGCTATAAAGTAAGTATATAGTAACAACAATAAATACATACAGTAACTTTTGTATTTATGTAAAAAACTCCAATCAGCCCATAAAAAAGATTGTTTGATAACAGAAACGGCTACATTATGGGCAGAGTGCAGTGGCAAGTGACAATAAAACTGAAATATTGTTACCGTAGTTAGCAATGACAATGTAGTGCCAAAGCGTGGAACTTTTATGTTACCACATATTATGACTTGTCAGGAATCAGGGCAGTGGTCAAAAGGCATTGGTGTTCAAGTTCTTTTTGACTTCAAAAAAGGAGGAGGTATCTCTATTCGAATGTAAATATGCTTTTTATGTTTGTTTGCGGATAACTTCGTCGTTTATGAACCGACTTTGATGATTCTTTTTTTGTTGGAAAGGAGATATCCCAAAGGTGGTACCATGATAAGCAAACCAGGATCTGATGATGGTATCCCAGAGAAATCGAGTGGCAAGAGAAGTCGGTTATTTTTATAGCTTAGCTTTAAGTACATTAATATTCATGTTCCCATATCCCAATATGTACAACCAAACAAGAGAAATCTTATTAGTAAAGCTAATTACAAATATCGGACCATTAGATGACAAAAAAAGCTTGGGATTTTAGTGAACTTGCTCCAATTCAACCAATTAGTAATAAGAATAAAATTGTCAATGTGATCGCGGCAAAAAAATTACCTGCCGGGCGTTTCTTGCCTGTTATTTTGCCGGCGTAAGGAGGTTGGAACAGGCGTAGCTAGTTTTAAGTTTGACGTTTTAAAGTGATCACAATGTATCCTATTGAATAAATATAGGTATATTGAATTTTGAATTTTTACTTGTTTTATTAGCAATAGGCAAGCATTTGACGACGCAGTAGCCGAGTTGGTAGTGTCCCTGCCCGCAAAACTAGCGGTTCGAATCCCGGTAGGGGCAAAAATATGTGTGATGAGCACGAATATTTGTACCCGAGTCTTGGATATTTCTATCTTTATAAGTATTTATTTCTATATAAGTATATCGTTGTCTAGTACCCATAACACAATATTCTTAGTACTCCTCTATTCATCAAGACAAACATATCCTCAAAATTTCAAGTTTCTACGACCAGCGGTTTAGGCTGTGCGATCGGAAGGATCAGGCTGAAATTTGGCGTGCAGGTAGATGTTATGACGTAGACATCCGCTAAGAAAGGATTTTGATTAATTCTACCCCCAAGGGGATAAAATAGGGCATGAAAATTTGTATGAAACTTTGTCAACTTTAAACCGATCGGGCTGAGACTTTGCATGCAGAAAGCTGTAGGAATAGCTAGTAATACTATAAACTTTAACCTTAGTGGGAATTTCCAGAAGGGTGGCACCTCAGGGCACCTATATGTAGTGCCAAATCAGAGGGCTCATTAGGGTTGACCGCGTTTTCGTCGTTACAGAAAAGAGGTCAATGATCATGGAACATAGAATAACATAGGGTTGCCAGATAAGTTCAGAGACTTTTGAAAAAGTGTTTTTAAAACATCAGGGTAACTGTGGTCAAAGCATAAATCCTTTAAAAACAAGAAACTTTGCAAGCAAAAAAACCGACTACCATTATCAGACCATGGACCAAATTGGACCACACGGGAAGCACCAGGTTTCAAATTAAAAATTAATCATTAAATCTGTTCACCCAGACGAAAGTTCGGAAGTAACAAACATTTAAAAAGTACAGTCGAATTGAGAACCTCTTCCTTTTTTGAAGTCGGTTATAAAGGTAAAATAGACGGCATTTGAAAGCGTTGCTGACTTCATGGAGCCTAGTAGTGGGTACAGCAATTTTATCACTGTCACAGTAGTATCGCCACATCGCAGGTTTAAGCGCAGGCTACATTCCCACATTTCCCCGTAGCCGTAAGCCTTCGTTCATTACCGCACCTAAATTGTACATTCACAATGAGAACTTACCATAATTTCACAATAATTTCGCGCTTAGCGGTACAAAAGCGCTTTTTTCCCCAAATTACCTGAGTGATGCCAAGTGAGCTGTTACCGCGACCTACATTTTTATACGACCAGCTTACGTGCTTTGGAATATTTACAGTATGGGAGCATTTAACTAAGTATATCTCTCTATATTAAAATTCATAATGTAACTAATCGCTGTCTGCACATGAAAGATAAATGAGAAAAACTATTACTGGGGCCTTTATTAACGCAATAGAACCCGAAACAATGATTGTTCGAATTTTTGCCTGTTAGTCTGTGCGTTTGTGCGCGCTAATCGAAAGAAACTTAACCGATTTGGGTGCGGTTTTCAATAAGGTATTGTGGTAAACAAACTTCACTTAAAATTTAGTTTTTGTTTTATTTAAATCACTTTATAAATAAAAAAGTTATATCAAATTAAATAATCACGTCAAACTTTTCTTCAGGATGAAAAAAATTTACCTACTCGTAGATATATTTTAACTGTACAACAAATAAAAAACTTACAGTTATTACTAAAACGCTATATTAATTGTAGCTGATAACCCTAGATATAGAAAATCCAATATATAATTAAGGGCTAAAGCTATGTCTGTGGGCGTTATTTTTGTAGTGTCACACGCAGCTTCCCACGTACGCGCGTAGCGTCCCACGTTTGTTTGCGTGACGCATATAAAGTAAAAACAACGCAGAGTCCTTACTGACTCCGTGGAAACATTTTTGAACACCGCTTGTGGCAGATTAACACGAGTATGTAAATGCGCGTATCGCTGTCCGGCAGAAGGGTACATTGTATTGAATATTGTTCGTGATTCGAGGATATAGTGGTGCGAGATTGGGTGTTTGTGTTTTCAGTGTAGAGCTCCACTTTATTGGCTTTATGGGGGGGTGCGAACGGGGGAGGAACTTTTTTGTTTCTGAATGCACTCTGAGTAGACTAGAGGTTAAAATTTAAATAGCTAGGTTTTTTTTATTAGCAATAGGCATGCATTTGACTCCAGTCAAACCTGATGGTAAGTAATGACGAGGTCGATGATGGAGCATGCTTACCTAGGAGATACCTGTTCACTCTAGATTTGAAGGCTCCCAAATTATACTTATCGGGAAACAAAGACGCTGGTACGTACATGTTTAAAGGATCATTAAGTATTATCATTATGGCAATTAAATATAATTATGTTTCTTTCTTTTCAGGTACCTACTTGAAAACTTTAAATAAAAAGAACTCAGTGAAGTAACCTAAAAATGTGAGACGATTACAAAATGGCGGTGTACAAGTGAAAACAAAATGGCGGATCTAGGCGTCGGTATCGCCTGGCGAATGCTGACTTTCGTGGTATTTCTGGACATGGCCATGTGCCATTTTGGCTTCACAGAGCAGAATGAAGATCTCGGTGAGTTCTTGTTTACCAATTTAGCTGACGGTTAATGACCTGTAAAAATGTAAACTTCTACGAACCGGGATGGAACCGGGGGATGTGGCAAGTCCAAGACCAGTTCGAGAGTTTTTTTTTGTTAAATTTGAAAGTTTCATCAAAATATGTCTAACTGTTTCGAAGTCCATACACATATCGATTTTTACATAATAATATGTGGATATAGATATATTTTTAATAGCAATAGTCGATTAAAGCCTTCGCTCGCGGGAGCGATTGCAAGCCGATGGTGTAACAAATCAGAGTAAATGTAAAAAAGGGTAAGGGTCCCAAAGGGTTGCATGTATTTCCCGCGTTTGAATCTGATGCGCACTTGTATGGAAATATATTTCCGTTTCTAAATTACACGCTGCTTTTTTGTTAGACGAGATTTTGTGATGATCGACCGCAAATGGCGTCGTGCTTGCAATTTTTCAATTTTTGCAATTTTTCTATATAGATATACCTACATTTTTTGTTATTGAGATCTAGTTTAACTATAAATTTAAAATTTAAAAAACCCTTGACATCTTGGACTGATTTCAATCAAACATAGCTAAAAACAATCGCCGCATCTTTCAACGTTCGCCCGTTACTCACCTTTCATACAAAAAAAACTTAATTGAAATCGCTTCATCCGTTCGCGAGCTACGGTGCCACAGACAGACAGACGGACAGACAAACAGACAGACACGTCAAACTTATAACACCCCTCTTTTTGCGTCGGGGATTAAAAAAGCAAATTATTTTCAATTTACAGAGACTTATTACTTATTTCACTAGGTTCCAATTACCTTTTTAATTATAGGGCAGCTTCTACATGTGCAAACTACCCCTATGATCGGACAGATTTTCACCAAGAAAATTGGTTACAAAAACGAGTAGTATTCTGTGTTTTTCATATGTATCTACTATATTACATACAATATTATTTTCTACACCACTAGAGCCTAGCAATACTAGATTTACCAGCTAGGTAGTGTTTATAAGATATTACGCAACGTCAGAAAATAATTGTAAAATACATAACTTATCAATCAGTCAAATAGTAGACAGTGCCTAATTAATTTGATTTGCGGTGAATATTGCGACCCGTGCGGTTACATCCGACATCCAATATTCAGATAATGAGCTTAATTAGCATCTAAAGCAATTATGTACTGAAACTGCAATATATAATTATGGCGTGTTAACTAACTGATACTTTAGTACCTACACATTATGGTAGATCAACAACACAGTACTCAAGGTTCGAGGTTATCCGTCAGAGAACTGAAGTCACTGACATAGCTCACAGAATTAGCAAGCTGAAGGGGCTGTGGGCTGGTCATATAAGCCGCAGAACCGACAACCGTTGGGGTAGACGTGTTCTTGAGTGGAGACTGCGATTTGGCAAACGTAGTCTAGGTAGCTCTGCGACAAGGTGGAGCGACGACTTGCGCCGGATGGCTGCCCGTAGTTGGATGAGAAGAGTCGAATACCGGGGTCAGTGGAAGCGGAAGAGGTCTATGTCCAGCAGTGGTCTGATACAGGCTGATGATGATGATGACTCAAGGTTCAGTGTTACAGCTAGTGGAAGCATTTGTGCAGGTTCAAATCCAGATGCTTTTGTACACGCTTCAAGTCTGTGATAGGTACTGGTGACACGGTCGAGTTATTTACAGATTCTGTCAGTGGTAGCGTATGTTGTTTATTTTCGTCCGCGGACTTTATGGCAGAAATTAAAGTGTCATCGCTGTGTTTTTCTTCACCAAAAGCTGCTTGAGCATAGTAAGATTTGAACCCACGACTTACGTGTCGCAAGCCGACGTCGCCTCTACTTAGCTATCATCGCGTCAACTCTTTAGAAGATGTTGGACGTCGTATACCTACTATAATATGTACCTATCCATACAAATCCTGAATTCATTGCATAAAAGGGTATTCCCCGAAACGTTTAAACTTATAATTAATTTCGCGAAACTGTGACGAAATCTCTGTATAGAAATTCTATTATTTGTATGAAAAGTTAACCGTTCCTATTTAGCCGTTTGCATCTGGTATTTCAGAAATACTAAGTACCTTTTATGCCTTGGCGACCTAAGGATAAAATTAATTACTTAGTAAGTTTAGTTTATTGATAAATAGAAGCCTGGATTTTTCTCTCATACAATAAATACATCAACTCTAATCAAGGTCTTCAGCTAGCGTAAGCTGATGAAGCAGCCAGTAGCCTCATTTTTCTGACTTTTTGTTTAAAATTTATTTTTCTTACTGAAAAGTGTACTATATATACTATACTATTTTATAGCGATGATGGCTCAGTGGTAGTGACGTCGGCTTGCGATCCGTAGGACGTGGGTTCGAATCCTACAATGAGCTTGAGCTTTCGGTGAAGGAAAACATCGTGATGAAACCATAGCTTGGTGGTAGGGTATTTTCTAGTACTCGCCTGGCTAGCTACCACCCTCTTGTTAAGAATCTGTCGCCAAGCACCTATCGGTGTATTCCGGCAGCCTCACTTGAGAGCCAGTTCCCAGTCCAGGTATAGCGTGGCGCCATCTTCGACCACATCGTCACTTAACATCAGGTGACTTGTGGTCAAACGCTACCCTGTAAATAGTAAAAAAATAAATAAATATCAGAATAAATTACAGCTTAAGATACTCAGGGATAATGTATCTTTGACACATCGTCGCTTAACCTCAGATGACTGGTGGGCAATAGCTTAAAAAAATCAGACCAATGAAATGTCAAAAAAGCTTAAGATTATAGCGATTAATTAACAAACAAATTAACAAATGTGATCGCGCTCAAAAACTGACTTGCTGGATATTTCTTGCTTGTTCTTTTGCTGGTGTAAGGAGGTTGGTACAGGCTGATTTTAAGTTTGACATTTTAAAGTTATCACTGTTGTATCTGACGATGGGTGGTGATATAGTTGTTGTATCCTACAAAATAAATATAATTTTCGTGAGTAAGACCGCTGGGGACACCTTGGAATACCAACATATTTATGTATAATTTATATGCATTATATACAGTCGGTTCGAAGGCCCCTTTAATTGAAAGGTTTTTGAAGGTTCCGTTTAATTGAAACTCAGTTAAAAAGTTCCGAATTTGCCTAGCAGCAAGATCAAAATATAATTAATAAATTTCTTGGAAGATTTTTCGCTTCAATACCGCCCAAGTCCCAGACGTTAGCTTGGCTTCGCCTCATTGGTATGGGTTCAAAGGAAACCCGATTTCCTCCAGTCATGTGAAGAGAAAATGAGACTTCTTGAAACTTCCACGATTTTCAAGGATATTTATGAAAACGAAGAATAAGCTTTATTTATTTTAGAGAAAATACAAAATAAAAAAAAAATATATTAAAATTAAAAATCAGACAGACTCCAGACTCCGGACAGACAGACTCCAGACTCCAGACTCTCAACTGGGCTGAAATCGCTCAAGATAGAGAAGAGTGGCGCTCTCTCGTTTCGGAGGCCAAGACACGCTTTGGGTCGCTGAGCCATCGGAGTTAATTAGTTAAAATTAAATACAAATCAAACACAGTACACTGAAAATTTGGTAAGCCTCCAGAAGACGGTAAGGTGCCCAAAATGCTGGCAGCATTGCCTCGTTGAATGGCAATGCTAATTTTTTGACCAAAATATGAGCCAGCATTTTGGTAAAACCGAATTAATATTGGAGCTTTCTCAATTATCTAGTTTCAATAGATATTTAGCTAAAGATTAACTGCCATTAGCGCCTCTTGCTGGGTGACATTCTTAGGGAAATTCTTCTACTTTCCGAGTTTTTTTGCCTGTTATTTTGCCGGCGCAAGGAGGTAGGAACAGGCGTGGCTAGTTTTAAGTTGTATCCTACTAAATAATTACAGTTTGACTTTTTTTGGGGTATCTGGTATCTTACATGCAGAACTGATAACCCTGTAACGTTAATAATAATTGAGCACATAATCATCATCATTATCATTAGCCTACTAAACGTTCCCACTGCTGGGACTTTGGCCTTCTCTCAGAGAAAGAGAGTATGAGCCGTAATCTACCACGCTGGCCCAGTGCGGGTTGGTAGATGTCGCATGCCTTTGAATGTTGTGGTTCTTTGGACATGCCAGTTTCCTCACGATGTTTTCCTTCACCGTTTTGAGCGATGAGAAATCTATATATACCAAATTGTTCGGGGTCGAGAAAACTTGAATATTGAAGTTGTTTTTTTATGTAATAGATTAGCAAACAAGCAGACGGCCCGCCTGATGGAAAACGGGCACCGTCGCCTTCGGACATTTGCAACACCAGGGGAGTTGCCGATGCATTGCCGACCTTTATGAACTCTTTTCACACCCATCTTGAAGATTAATTTGAGCACAATCTCTACTTAATTTAATATTATAAATGTAACTCTGTCTGTCTGTTACGCTTTCACCCCTCAAATACTGAACCGATTTAAATGAAATTTGGTGCAGATATAGTCTAGAGCCTGAGAAAGGACGTAGGCTACGTTTTATCGCGATAAACTGTAGCCTACGCGGATGAAATCGCGGGGAGCAGCTAGTTCAGTATAAAATTAAAATAATACAGTTACCTTTCCACGATACAGCTGGAATCACCAAATTCAGTAAACCTCTTTTGTACGTGATATTTGCAATCTGAAGAGCACCAACTTGGCGCAATCCAATTTAAAATTCAATGCAGCGTCATGAAGACTTGGGTTCACTGCATTTTTGTCGGGACATCGGTCTGAGTAGCTGTGGGGTTTCACTGCGGTCGGTTAAACTTTGACTCGCAACTTGATTCAAATCTCGACACGCAAAACTCACGGTATCCACTCGTGAGCTATGACCAGTGTTGCCAACCTCGAAAAACTAAAAAACAACAACTCGCCTATAAAACAACAGTAGAAAAAAGTAGGTAAAGAAAAAAAAGTCAAATTTCATTAAATAATAAACAATTTTCTTAGTTACTAGAACTCACATACATTGATATAAGTATTTATAATCACAACAAAAAAGAACAAAAGTCAAAGTAAAATTATTTTTCAGATTCATTTTCAATTGCCTCATCTTCAATATTTTCACACTCATTTTTATTTTTAAAATCATACATGTTTTTAATATCTGTTTTGCAGTAGAAAATAGGAATGAAACAGAAAACATGGACATGAATGTGAAAACAGCAAATCTACTGTTAAAACAGTAGGGTTGGTAACAGTGGCTATGACAAGTGTTTTTTTCTGCTGTTGCACAAAAACAAATGCATGGTAATTATCTCGTTTGAAAACCTAATTTGGAATTTTAAAGTTTTGCTGTACTGTCCGTGTCCGCCATTTTGTTTCTTTTAGAGGCACGGCCACGAATTGAACTTATGCTAATCGATAGCTAATATTGGCACGAAAAAGGTGAACGACCAAGACTTTTTTGTAAAGCAAGGGGTTTTTATACAACACTAGCTGTGCCCCGAGGTTTTACCACACTTATTACACTTATCATTCGTAATACCGCAAGTTTTGAAAAAAAAACTATAGAATTTAGTTTGTCTATGGTTTTGACAGTTGATGTTTTTGGGCCAGATTTGGGGCTAAATCATTTTTTATAGGGTAGAAAAAGGACTAGATCTAGGTCCATAGGGTCAAAGATCTACTCTCTGCGGTAATTTTTAACTCGGTTAATCAATACGAATGTAATTGCAAAGGTTTGCCACAGCGAAACTTAAACAAAAGGAAAAGTAACAGTAAACAAAATGACCAGCAAAAACTAAACAAATTAACGCGTTGGAAACGTAATCACTTTAAAGTTATTAATTTATTTCCGTTTCCCTCTAATCCCGAAACCTACTTACAAATAAAAAAATCAAATAAAATAAAACATCCGGTTCCTAAATCTCAAACGTTAATTTCCCAAAGAAATCGCATATAAATCCCAACTGCCTGAACCAAAAGCACAAGTTCCAAGTGCCAAAATGAGTATTGAAAGTCGTAAACTAAAAATATGAAATCGTGACAAAACCGGAGTGGTAAAGTTAGAGCCATACTTTATGGAATTAACCCCGCGGGCACAATATTTTGTCATAATTGACGGCGCGCGCACAGAACTGTTAATGTTTTAATGAAATACACAGGGGTGCGGGGAGCGGCAAGCTTGTTCGCCAATTTATCAACTCTACACAGCTGCACTACAAATATTTGACCATTAAAAAAGCGCATATATTTGTTCTGTCTGGGTGATGTGGATCCGCGTAGTATCTGATTGCATTCGCTTCACACATTTGATTAAAATTTGGTATGATAGGTTATTTTAAAACACGGGAAAACTACGAGTAGTAGCAGGATGACGTGATAACCAAGGATCAGAGCTAGTCCTATAAAAAAAGACTTGAAAATACTTCACTACCTCGTGGTATATATATTTTAGCACAAGTTAATTAAATTATTTCTAGCGATTTTTTACGGGGTTGGTTTTGGTGGAGTAAATGAAGCGATGACGGCTGATAGGGGAGAGTGGAAGAAGAATACATGCTGCGCCGACCCCAAATAGATGGGACCAGGGCAAGAAGAAGAAAGAAGGTACTTCTAGATCGTCATTACGTTTCCTCAGCTACCTGCCAGGGTAACTGAGACCCGAGCCTTAAGTGATGGAAATAAAACGCGACGATTGGGTGTATTTGCTCGTCAAATAAACCATCTTTATGTATTTCTATAAAAATAAATATACGCAGTTCTGTTTATTACCTCACTGCAAACGTAAACGAGAGAAATATTAGGGCAGGCATCCACTAGTGCCCACGGGCACGCTAGGCATGGATGCGTGGCTTGATGACGTCAACAACACATGCGTAGCTCGTATGCGTCGCCCACGAAGCTGGACGCGGCGCCACGCTATACATGCGGCGCACGGAGGCGTAGCGTAGCGTACCGTCGCGTCGTCAATATCCGTGCGTCGCATATGCGGAAGCAGCGGAAACGTGCTTACGTGCGTAGTCTTTCCGCTGTGCTTCAGATTGCAATCCTTCAAGATGGGTGTGAAAAGAGTTCTTAAAGGTCGCCAACGCATCGCATCGCATTGCAGATGTCCATAGGTGACGGTGACCGCTTTGCATCAGGCGGGCCGTCTCCTTGTTTGCTAATCTATTACATTAAAAAAAAAGTGTAAGCATGCCCATTCTACGCAGCAATGGATTCCCGCGGTCTTATATTTTGGAGTCTTGAATATAAAACCGCGAGAATCCATTCTAGAATCTAGACCCTAGAGGGAATTTAGCTTATTGGCAAAGGCAGTTCTGTAGTAACCCTGCCTACTAAGCTCGGTCTTGTTTCGAAATGTAACCGGAAAAAACAATTTTACGATAAGCAGAAAATTGTATAATATGGTAAATGGTATGGTGGATATACCGTTGGTTAAAGATAGTTTTTAGGTACTATAATCATAGTAAAGGAGTAGTAGTTCAGCTTCATATGAATCGGCCATCGCCGGTTTGAATGTGTGCGTGAGTAGCGGCACCGTGTACGCACGCACTTTTCACGCACACAATCACATAAATGAAAGGAGGCGGCCGGGGCCGCGGCCATGCACTCAGTACGGAACGCGCCGCCTATGCGTCACCGCAAGAGTGGGCAATTAACTCGTCGAGCGGCCTTATCTAACCTACTGTTCTTTATATACTGTGCTATAATGGTGGCAGATACAGCGGGGGTGGAAATAAAGATTCACCACACTAACAAAGCAATGGCAATAGTAAAAATCAAAAACTTTCACAATTTTCACCAATGCTGATACAAAGTTTATCTTTTTTAATACTGAAAAAGTTAACCTTTTGTGAGTTTGAACACCTCATACATTTGTCTTATACATAATCCAGTCTTTCACTGTTCAAAAGTCAAAAGTCAATTTTTCTTTATTCAATAGGATACATTGTGATCACTTTAAAACGTCAAACTTAAAACTAGCTACGCCTGTTCCAACCTCCTTACGCCGGCAAAAGAACAGGCAAGAAACGCCCGGCAGGTAATTTTTTTGGCGCGATGACATTGACACCTTTATTCTTATTACTAATTGATTGAAGCTAATTATAGTTAGCAACACACTATCCATAGATTGTGTTTTATTATGATATTAATTCTGTGAGAATCATTACGCGGTTGAAATCGCGGAGAGTACCTAACTAGAATATAGGTAACACAATTTAAAAGTTACGAAAGCTGGTTTTCAAGTATACTGGATATATCTAATCGAGTTTCTGCAATGGTTTATGTCTACACCTTAGGGCACCTACCGTCAATGAATACCAAAGCGAATACTCGCAAGTTCGAGTACGTTTAACTTTTAGTTAGTTTATGTCTGTGGGATCTTGGATTCAAGTTTTTATAGTCTGACCACAAAATGGAGATAAATGGAAACTTGAGGGCCAGATCTCAATCCAGACGCAGCATAGTGCTATTTTATTGATCACATTGTCACTTACACATACACACACTAACAAAATTTCACATTCATACCTTTGCATTTTTATTTGGAATCTGCATGCTGCTTAGAATTCGAAATTTTAAAATTTTTGCTATAATTTGTACACTACTGCTATTAGAAAATATTAAGTTTAACTTATTGACATGTAAATTGCACACAAAAATGGGAGAAGAATCTGGTTCCTGAAACACAGTTCCCACTAGTTCGGGAACCAGAGGCTTCATAATTACTTTGTATTTACTACTGTGTCAATAAATGCCTTTGATTGATTGATTGACTTAGCATCAGATAACTTGTGGTTTAACGTTAACTTGTAAGTGGAAAAAGAGAAACAAAAAGTGGTCACTGAGGCAGAAAATGTAAAAATATCAATTCTTTTAAGATATTTATATAAACAAGCTATGTTCCACGGTTTACCCCGCACGGAGATTTTCACGGAAACTGTGCATTTTATTGAGACGAAAAGTAGTCTGTCAGTCTCACTCTCATAAAGTACCCCTAAGCAAAAAGTCACGGCGATCTGTTGCTGCGTTTCGGCGTGAAAGGAGTAAAAACTGACAAAAACTTTCAAGTTTAAAATACTTAGGTTTTATCCCTAATCCATACTTCCTACTAATACATATTATATAAATGCGAAAGGTTGTGGCTACTTTTTATCTCGGAAAAAGGTTCCTCTGTTTGTTGGTTTGTTTGTTATCTTTTCACGCCTACACCGCTGTACCGATCTTGATGAAATTTGGTATGAACGTAGTTCGCATCCTAGAAAACGACATAAAAATAGTTTTTACTGCGATAAAATGTAGTCCACGCAGGCACAACCGCGTGGAACAGCTAGTCTATATATATAAAAATCAATTTCTATTTGTTAGGCTGGACCGATTTGGCTAATTTTGGTCTTGAAATGTTTATGGAGGTCTAGGGAAGGTTTCAAAAGGTTGAGAAAAATTAGAATAATTGCCGGAAAAACCCTAAAACAGCGCTTTTCTCTTTCCCATATAAACGTTTTCTAAATAAAATGTAGAGTCAATTTGAACTTTATTGCTATTTCATAAAGTTGATAGATTTTTTGATTTTTCGATTGAGGCAGTACGAATTCTGCCGGGTCAGCTCTAGTACACAATAAATGTCAAATGTCACGAAATTGAAAAGTCGAATCAACTGTCACCTACTGCCAGGTTGATAATTTGATCAACGTTTGAATTTCGTGTACAGTCGCGCAGTACGTACCTAAATTAGAAGCTGGGCCGTTCATCAATCGCCCAGGGAGACCTGCTGTCACGTCGTTCCAATATCGGACACTCATTGATATGTCAGTGTGTCAATTGAGCTGAGCTGGCAATATCTCTGACACGATATTACTTCGCGTTTTATATAAAAGTTACTTACAAGTTGGAAGCGTGATAGGTTTGACACGTTTGCTTTAGTTTCTTTTTAACCGAGGAGGAGATTCTTTAGTCGATAATCGCGTATTTTTTGTGCCAACTTTATGGGTCCTACTCTTTATATAGAAACCCTCCTCGTGGCTTGGAAAGGGTAGGTAAAGAAAGATTCTGATAGCCTGATGTTTTCTCTGATATTTTTCAACAAGAATGTGTTTTTGAAATGAACAGTTTATTAATATTCCAGAAAGATTTAGAACTTTTAGCGGAATATCTCGATGACTCTTGTCTCGGTTTGGCATGACCTAATTTTGCTATTTCGTTTTACTATACGTGGTCATACATAGTAAATAGTACAGTCAGCGACAAAAGTCGCTGAGCAATAACACATTTTTCGATTCTCTTAACCATCATAGAAACCAAACTTCGACCGAATCATCAGTTACCATCAGGTGTGTATTGTTATAGTCAAACGCTACCTTTTAAGTTGTAAGAAAAAAACAAACATTACTGATCCTATACGTATTTGGAACATCAAGTATGATCAGCTACTTTTGTCGCTGACTGTACATTATTATACAAGAGTCATCATCATCATCATCATCAACCTGTATCAGTCCACTGCTGGACATAGGCCTCTACCAAGGTACGCCACTGAGCCGGTCTTCGGCTCTGATACAAGAGTACTATCTTGATTTAGGAGTTAAAATTAGACATTGAACATTTTTATCTCGCACTAACTCGCAATTTTTGCACGTTCTAGTTTTCATCAGAAACATTGCCACTTAAAGTTTTACGCTCGTTTCTCGGAATCTTTGTACCTATTTATATTTTTCACTTAATCGCATTAGTAAAGAAATTCCGAGACAACAAAACCTCGAGGTTTTTTTTTGTAGAAACAGTTTTTACGTAGAAAAAGCTGTCTCTTTCCGAAGCCCATGTTGCTAATGTTTTTTATTCCACAGTGCTGTCGTCAGCCAAAAATGCTTTTTCTATCGCGCTCGCTTAAAACCACAAGGAACTTAAAATTATGCAGATCGCAGTATTATGTAAGTTGTACTCACGCTCTGCCATGCTCCACCCTACATTTTAGGAAGGTGATGTTGTATGCAAATTCCACTGTCGGTCCGTTCGTGCTGGACACTTGAATATTATCTTCACGCTTAGCTGTTTGGGTACCAACTTTGCATAAATTACGGCCTCTTGGAGGTTCCATTGTTTTGCGATGAAGCGCCAGATATGTATGAATTTCATACATAAATCAAGGGTTACGGGAAAGGCCGGAAATCTGCATGATTTCTAATGCGATTTGGATACTTTGTGTTCGTGATTTCAAGGAAGTTTTGTACTATGTTTGGGCTTTGTGTTTTTATTTTATTTTATTTTATTTATTAATTTTAGAAACTAACAGCTAGGATAATAAATAAAAAAGTAGAATATATATAGAAGGCCAATTAAAAGTTTCTACAAATAGAAAACAAACAATATAGAAGCAACAAGACGGACGCACACTAATCAAAACTTAAACATAAATATAAGAAACAAAATAACATTCACTAACAAATAACAATAATAATAATTAATCACTAAAGAACAAGTTGCCCATCAGCCTCTTCAGCTGACAGGCAGACGTGTTAAACAAGTCCACATCACACCGCACCGATAGATCGTTGAAACACCTGCCCACTCTTATCAAATAGGAGTTTTGCCGGTAGTTCGTTCTTGCACTAGGGACATGCAGTGTGCAAGGTCTCCTAAACGAGGCAAATGGGACTCTCAGGCCAACGCTTTCTAGCAACTCAGGACAGTCGACCGTGCCATTTGCAATATTGAGCAGATAGGTTAAATCAGCAATATACCTTCTTTCAGACAATGGAAGAATGTGGAACTTTTTACACCTTTTATTGTAATCGCTTACGTATGTTTTAATCCTGAATTGGAGGTATCTCAGAAAACGTTTTTGGATTCTCTCAATCCGCGAGGCGTAGATATTGTAAGCAGGGTTCCAGATTTGTGACGCATACTCTAAGTGACTACGCACGAAGGCACAATATAAGATTTTAAAAGTTTTGATTGACTTGAAATCAGATGAAATGCGAAGGATGAACCCGAGCGCTTTAGATGCTTTATTTACAATGTTATTAATATGGGCATCAAAGAGTAATTTGCTATCAAATGTTATGCCAAGGTCACGAATAGAGCTAACCCTAGTTATGTTGGAGTTTTTAAGTTTATAACCAAAAATTATGGGGTGTGGTTTACGGGTGTAAGAGCATATAAAACATTTGGAGACGTTCAAATCCAGTTTATTTAAAAAGCAATAATTTTCAAATCTCTGCAGATCGTTCTGAAGACCCTGCGCGCTTTCAAGTGAAGTTACTGGACAGAGAATCTTCATATCATCAGCATATAAAATAATTTTAGAATTTAAAAAACATGATGTGATGTCATTAATAAAAATGTTAAAAAGTAAAGGGCCTAGCAATGATCCTTGAGGCACGCCTGACGGAACAAGCATAGGTGAAGATGTGTACCCATTAAGCGCCACAGTCTGACACCTGTTCTGCACATAAGAGCTAAACCATCTGAATAGATTACCCCTTATGCCTACTGACTGAAGTTTACGCAGTAACAGCAAATGGTCAATTCTGTCAAAACATTTGCTATAGTCTGTGTAAATTGTATCGACTTGAGAGGGCTCTGACATATGCTCTGATAAGAAATCACTACACAAAATGAGGTTTGATGTAGTAGACCGACCGCTCAGAAAACCATGCTGTTGCGTTATAAACGTATGTTTTAATGAAGTATACAGCTGCCTGTATACAATTTTTTCTAAAACTTTAGCAAATAGGCATAATTTGGAAATGGGCCTATAATTTTCAATTAACTCTTTAGGGCCTTTTTTGTGGATCGGGGTGATGTACGCAGACTTCCAGATTGAAGGAACCACTCCTTCAGACAAGGACCGCCTAAAAAGAAGAGTGAGAGGAATCGACAAGCTATTTGCACATCTATGAATAAATATGGCCGGAACATTGTCAGGTCCAGCCGATTTATTTAGGTCCAGGGACTGTAATAATTTTAATATTTCATCAGGTACAACTTCTACGTCACCAATGTCCGCAATTGCCAAACCACTGTCAGCAACTTCCAATGAGTAATCCGAGGGGGTACTGTTCAAAAAAGTTGAGTGAAAATATTCACTAAACATATTGCATATATCTTCCCCACTGCCTGAGGAACGCTGACCGAAACGTAATACAGAAGGATACGAGTTGTTTTGATTTTTAGACTTTACATAAGACCAAAAGGCTTTAGGGTTTATGGATATATTTTTCTCAATACTAGCTATATAGTCAGAGAACATTTCAGTTTCTAGTAATTTAGCGCGGTCTCTTAATGTTATAAATGATTGAAGATCTGATGTATTCCCATATGTCTTATATTTCGAGTGAAATTTATGTTTTTCTTTTAACATTTTTATGAGTGGCTTTCTAAACCAAACTGGGTATTTATGCGTGGGCGTAACAGTTTTAGTAGGTATATGGCTCTTCCGGAGGTCGTCTAAAACATCATAAAAAAAGGATACGGCATTTTCTAACGGCCTATTACAAAACTCCTGTTGCCAATTGATAGCATCTAGTTTATGCAAAATGGAGTCATAATCGCCAGATGGATATAGGTACTTAGTAAAGGGGCGGCCTGTGAGAGAATGAAGTCGTACAAAATCAGCAGAAACGCAGAGAGCAGGGTGATGGGAGTCTTCTGGTATGATGGGGTTTTGACAATGGGTGACTGACACCTCACTATTTGAAAAAATTAAATCTAACATTCTATTATTATGATTATGAATAAAATTGTACTGCGATAAATTACATACATTTATACTATCAAATAAATCAAATTGATTAGAGCCTTGAATATTATCAGCAGTATAAGAGCAGCGATCGTCTGAAGGTTTCCAGATTAAATTTGGCATGTTAAAATCACCAAATAAAATAAATTTATCCCAGGGATTGTCTAAAACTATATCCGAGAGATGTTGAGAAAAAGTCGCTAGCTGAGCAGACAATGTACTGCCCATATTTTGATTACAAATGTAAACTGTGCATATATGTAACTTATAAATTACCTTGGGCTTCCGGCAACGAAGTGTTATCGTTACCCACAAGTCCTCGGCATCCGAGCACCAGTCACTGTGATCCGAGGCGGTGAGCTCGCGGCGCACCGCAATAAGCACACCACCACCCAAAGATTGACTCACTTTGTTATAATCACGATCGCGTCTCCACACCAAGTACCGGTCGTCGAATAATTCACTGTCCTGCACACCCTCGATTAACCAAGTTTCAGTTAGACATACAATATCGTACGAGTTTAAAGCGATATTTCTATAGAAAGCCGAGGTTTTTGTTCGTAAACCACGAACGTTTTGATAATAAATCTTAACCAGCATTTTTAAAGGTAAAATATAGCAGCTGTATAGGAATAAAAATTAATAAATGAATCATAAAAGGTATAAAGATAACATTCAATGAAGTAGATTGGCACGAACAATTGCATGGGTCATAAAAAATGTGCAACAAGAAAAAGAAGGTATTAAGGTAATTAGTGACAACAAAAGCACAAAACTCAGCGAGTAGATAACAACTACAGATGAGCGGTCGAGTGCGAGCGAGATGCGTCGATAGCGCAAGCGTTAAGATAGATAAAGAGATAGCGATGCGCGGACGCATGAAGTGCGTACGATACTTGCATTGATGTGTGAGTAAGCAAGTGTTTCCCAAACCTAGAGCGCGGTTGTGATGTGAACGTAAACAATACATAAAGTGAATAATAAAAGTTATAAAAACGCAGTTTATGAAAGCTTTTTCAAGTCCGATTCTGATTTTATGTTTAGTACATGAGATGTTGGGTTTTTTCGTGCAAATATTTTGCACCCTTTCACCCAGATGTAAGCAAAACCCCGCTCTTTAGCCATGGTCTTCACTTTGTTGAGCAGCATTTTATTTTCCAGAGTCAAGTGGTCGTTGACAAAAATCCTAGTGTCGCCCCGGAGGCCCAGGTCTGCTGGAATAATAGTGCGCTTCTTAGCTGCGGCTACAAAGTCGTCCTTTATGTACCTATTATGCACTGAGATGATAATCGTCTTATTAATTTGATCATTGCGCATGGGTATTCTTGCTACATAGTTGATCTGCTCCTTGGGGATAGTGCAGCTAATAAGCTGTCCAACCTTGGCCACAATATCGAAGAGATTTTCCGATGGAGACAATGGAATGCCTTTGATCTCAATATTATTCATACGCGATCTTTGCTCATACTCTCGAATGGTACCTTCAAGCTGTTCAAAGCGCTGTTGCAAAACATGAACTTCGTCTTTAGTTTTAAGAAGGCCCTGGACTTCCTGACTGACATCAGAGATTCTACTGGTAAGTGTTTCCACGGACTGCTGCATGAAGTCAATAGACGTTTTCATGTCGGCGATATCAGGTTTCATACGCTTCAGGTCAGCGATATCGGACTTCATTGACTTAAGGTCCGCGATGTCAGCCTGTATAGCCTTCACATTTGCCATCAAGCTAGGCAACGACGAGATCTGTGAAGATAGAGACTTCAAGTCCAGCGCTATACTCTCTAGGCTGACTGGCGAGGGAGACCGGGATGAGCCTGTCTTTCCCGAAGGGACACTGAGTGGACTGGCAGCTGCAGCTTGTTTGCAGGAGGCGCACTTCCATGTGTTTCTTCTATCACCCAGTTTCCGAAATCCAGCTTCCGTTATTCCGGCACAGGGAAAGTCGAAACGACCCTGACATACGGTGCATTGGACTCCATCCCTGAATTCCACCTCACAGAGCTTGCAGCGAAACATTATCACCCAATGAGCCTAATTCGTAATTTGCAAGAAAAAATAAAGTAAAAAATATAGTAGTGACGATTAAAAAAGTTTGAGAACCGCTGACGGATGTTAAACTGCGAGAGCAGGTTAGCGGTTAGCGTGTGCACGGTCCGGCGTTTGCGAACTGACTGACACTGACTTATAATGACTATATATAACAAACTACCCGACAAATTGAAATCAGAAGAGAAAGATCATGTATTTCTAAATCACTTGAAAACATTTTTAATTAACAAAAGCTACTACAACCTAATTGACTTCCTCAATGACGATCAATCCGCTTCTACATTGTTATACCTTATTCAGGTCCATCTTATTATGTCTGCTAATCTTAGGCAATAAGATCTCATGTATACTAACTAACATATGAATGCAATACATGATTGAAATTGAAATTAGAGCTTGTAAATACGTAAAAGCACTGGTGCACTATTGCTCAGGGACAGACTTTGCACTTATACTTAGCTTCACTACAATGTAGACGGAATCATCAACGCTACGCACAGATGCGTAGCTCAGTCACGCTACGCACGGTTGTGTAGCTCGGCCACGCTACACATGAAAGCGTGGCATGATGACGTCATCTACACGTAGTGTGCTTAAATCGCCCAGGCAGCTCCACGCGGCGCACAGGATGCGTAGCTTCATGGCAGCGTGGGAAGGAAGTCTTGCGTCATCAATATCCGTTCATTTTAGACACCGTCAGTCTGTCTATCGGCCCTGTTTGAGTTTTGAGTTTTAAATGCGTTATATTAGAACAACAACGCCATCTATTGACGCTGGCGTGCTTAGCTGACCGCAAGCAACCACCTTAAGTCTTTTCTCTTATGTAATTTTTAAGCTAATCTTAAACCTTGTTTCGTTTAATTTAAGGCTAAAATCTTCTAAGCTATTCTGGAGAATCTGTTATTTGCTCTGTAAAGCTACGCTATTACAAACAACTAATCGCTCTGGGTTTTCTTAGAACTAAATAGACAATGAAGCATAAACACGACTCTTATTAGGTTGTCAATAGAATATTTATTCATATATGATTCATATATTCTCGTAAAGATAATTGGCATAGCTGAGTTTAATCACAACGCGAGCGGAGCGGCAGGCGAAAAGCTTGTATGATATTATAAAAAGACTGTATCGTAATTGCTAAAGTAACATGGTACTTAATTATCTGTCATATTTTTAAATGATCTTTTCATAAACAGACTATTAAGGGCAGGCATACATAGTGTAGCAATTCTATTCAGTACTAACCATTGTGCCCCTACCAATATGAAGGAACGGAACGCACTTAGCGATAGCTATAGAGATGTATTTTAGATTGATTGGATCTGACTGAATGTCAAATAAAAATAGAACTTATCTCTGATAAGAATACGGTAGAATTGTACCTATGTTTTCAGGGCAGTATGTTTTGTTAACTTCGGTATGTTAATTAGTACACGAGTTTGCCAAATAAAAAGTAATTAAAATGTGGAACGAGCATCCACAAGTCTTTCCGCTGTGCTACAGATTGCAATCCTTCAAGATGGATGTGAAAAGAGTTTTTAAAGGTCGGCAACGCATCGGCAACGCCTCTAGTGCTGCAAAAGTGCCTAAATAGGTGCTGGCAACCGCTTACCATCTGCTGGCTTGCTTATTAGGTACTTCCTGTTGTCCTAGTATCATGAAATTCGGCATGAAGCAAAGTCTTATAGCAAATGTACCTAAAGGAAAAAGTCTGACAACCGAATAAACGCAAGTATGTTATTCTACTAATATTATAAATGCGAAAGTTTGTGTGTGTGAATGTTTGTTGCAATTTATCACCCAAACTACTGAACTGATTTTGATGAAATACGGAATGAAGATTTATTTATTTATTTATTTATTTAATTCTATTACAGCTATTATTTTACAGGCATATCCTAATTCAATAGCGTATAAAACTTAATAATATTTTAAAATTAATCAGTACAGTCATTTAGAAATAATCAATCAATAGTCAAACTTTATAAATCATAACATAAGTCAAATAATAGTATTTTCTTAAATTCTACAACCGAGCAAACAAATAGATCGGTTTTCTCGGCAACTCGATTCAGTGCTTGCAACGTCCGTATCAAAGGCGCCCTAGCTAGCAGCAGAGTCCTCGCGCGAGGCACCTGAAACAGACGCGGCCGGCGCCGCCGCGCCACGCACCCGTCCGGAACGATAAGATAGTTTATACTCTGGATTAACACATAGGCTACTTTTTATCCCGGAAAAAGGTTCCTGCGGGATAACGGAAAGGCGCGGGTGAAACCGCGGGGCGCAACTAGTTATTTACATAATATGCGCGTTTATTCGGAACCCTCGGCGCGCGAGTCCAACTCGCACTTGGCCGGTTTTGGAACGAAGTTCCTTATCGCGCGTTACGAAAGGGGGCTAGACGGAGAAAAATAAGACCAAAAGTTGTAACGACACTTTTTGCTATAGGTAGTTGTAAGTAGTGCGGCGTGCGCGTGTTTCTCTGTCTTTCTCTCTCTCTCTCTCTCTCTCATAGAAAGCAAGCCAGTTGTTTTTGTTTCGCCTTTCTAAAAAAAAAAAAAAAAATTTATAATCTTAAATTTTTTTTTGTTTCGTTTTTCTCTGGTACTAATCGAAAGGAACTTCGTTCCATTCGGGTCTCTCCTGACACCTCTCAAGTTTTTGTTTTCTTTTTCGCAAAAAAAGACAGATTTATGGCTTTGACAGGCAACACTAATATTGACTTGGCAAGTTACGTTAACGGGTTGGCTTGATTCGCCACGAATAAATGTTCGACAAACGAGCCGCGCGGCTACGCAGATCGATCATTTATGCTAAATGATGTTGATCAGGCTGCCCACACAAATTTTCGCTCACTATTAATCGATGCGGCAAAATCGGCTAGCGTTTATGGTACGGTACTTTTAAAATTGCAGGCCGAGTAAAGCCGAACAGCTCCTAATGTTCTCTAACGAACGTCTCTATGCCCCCAATCCGGGTGTAGCGTGACGCCATTTTTGACCACATCGTGACTTAACATCTGGTGACTTGTAGTCAAACGCTACCCTGTAAATAGTAAATTAGAAGTAGGTGCAATTTGACTTCTAAGATTTGATCTTTATTATACTCATTTATTTGATTTAAATATAACAAAAATATATACTATAACAATGAACTAAAAAAAACCTAAACTAATAACTACAATAGGTATATCATTAAAAGAAGTTCTTTAAAGCAAGATTTGGTTACATTGTTAAATAATAATGTTTTAAAAAATAAATAAAGAATATTCGGGAAATAAGTATAGGTACCGAAATTGTCGACCTGAATATTATGTTCGCATTACTACATTTTCTTTTAAATACTCGTAGATTTCATTTTTATTAATGTCATAAACATAATGACATGACAGTAATAGACAAAGGTAGACACTACAAAAACCTAAAATAAACTTATCCGATTACATTTCTTTTTGGGCTTCCGATATGCCGAATAAAGAGCCGACTACTGTACATACTTGTTTAAGATATAATAATTATATACAGATATATTATGGACGAAAGGAGTTCAAAGTCTTTACTTAATCGCGGTAACTTAGCAATCTTATACGCTTACACGGTTTCCGTATGAATGGGCAGAGAGGGATATTGGTTAACTTTCGGTTTTAGACCGAAAAATGTTCGGCTTGATTAGTTTTTGGTTCAAAAGTTTAAGTAACTTTTCGGTTTGATATTATTGAATGGTTTTGTGCGTGGTTATTTTCTTACTCCAGCTAATAGTGAAAAGATTTTTTTCGCATCAATATCGTTTTTTTTCACGTTGCCTTAATATTTTCAATGTTATAATACTGTTTGTTTATTAAAGCGCATCACTCGATAACGACTGGATAGATCTAATAAAAAAAAGTATTCTTGGTAGTATGAATATGGGTTTTAATTAAGGAAAAAACGAAAATTTATTCGAAAAATTATAAAACTCAGGAAAGACTGAAAGTGTTTTTTTTCTGTGGAATTTTTAGATTCCCGTGCGAACCTGGTGGCGTTTCGCTAATACAAAATACCCGTTGAAAAAATATCACTGATCCTTGACAAAATCCACTACCAAACTTTTTGCACGTAAATATTTAATAACAGAAAAAGGGTTTTTCGGCTTCGGGACGAAACGTTAAAATCCACATTCCCAAACACCTATCTACTCCTACACGGTGATCCGAAATATATCCTCAGATATTCGTAGGATATTACAACGAAGGTAATTTCCTGCAGTCCACTACTCCCACTCGTTTCAATACACAGGAGAAATAAATAAGTATAATAATATAATTAAACTCTCATTTCTTTGAAACTTAAAACCAAAGAGATTAATTTTAGCCTTGGAACTCAACAAGTAAGCAGATACCTATGTTTGTGGAATGAGATGGGCCAAGATGCTCTCGTGATGTCATTTCCTTATAGCATACCTATCGCCAGTTTTAATACAGGCTAAAATTGTTATTTTTTCAAATTTATTTTAAATTCAATCATTGAAATCATTAATTATTTTCTAGAATACGTCTTATGATTGGTACCTACATTCTTGAACGCAACAGTAAAAAGGCAACGGAAGTGTATTTCAAAAGTGTTTTTAGCGGAAGCGGAAATGGAAATGTAAAAACTATCAGAAAATTATCGTTTTGCTTGACAACGATAAGACGATTTATCAATATTATTTTTCACTTGTTAATTATCGATACTGTTAATCCAATATACAGTATGTTTTTTTTTCTCTTGCACATCCCTACCGTCCAATATTTTCATGTCATTAGAAATTCCTACTGATAAAAATCGATATACGCGTATTATGATATAATAATAAGAATCATATATGTGCAAAAAATCATACAATGCATTATATATGTAGTAACTACAAAAGATGTATTGTTGTAAACCCGCCTCAACTCAGCGTTGGTCGTTTGACCAGCGCTGGTCTTCCCTTGAAGCCGTTATTGATGACAATACTGGCATGAAGGTAATTTATTAACCTTAACTTTTAAGTTGTTTCTTAATATTTTTTAACAACTTTGAACAGTAAATGTGGTCGAGCTGGCAGAAAGCTATACACACTTTACTGTTAGCGTATCCAAGTGGAGTTATCGTTCTTTTACAAAGGATTTCAGCGTTTTTAAGAGCTCTACTACGAGTCTACGTCCCGTACTGTGCTCTACATTACGACGTCGCTTTATGACAAGGTACATACACAACGTTTGCTTAGTGGCTCTATATTAACTCTGTTTGTGCACTTTGGTATACGACTGTACTTTCTGTGAGACATTTTGTTAGCTAGCAACTTACGTGTAACTTAAAATCCACTGTAAAGTACCTACAGGTAAATGTTTGCCGCCATAAAACTACATTTTCTCAAACTTGCTTGGAAATAAAAGCATTTGACAACCTTCTTCGAGATAAAACGAACTTGCTGAACTGACCAAATATATGCGAGCAGCGGCCGGCAAAAGTTGTATGAAAATCGATATCTGTCGTGTTTATCCATAGCCGTAAAACTATTATATCATGCACACATGCAATTTTTTCTTTAATTCGTACTATTAGTCATTTGGAGTAAAAACTGTGAACCATTAACCAGGCCTTAGCTCCTTCTCAAATTTAGCAAACGGTAGTATATTGATGTAATTTATTGCAATTTTAATAATCTTGATGATTAACTGCCTTTCGCCTCTCGGCCCCGCACATATGACTTAATAAGTTAAGAGCGGAATTGCCATCGCTCAAAACGGTGAAGGAAAACATCGTGAGGAAACCGGCATGCCCAAGAACTGTAACATTCACGGGCATGCGACATCTACCAACCCGCACTGGGCCAGCGAGGTAGATTACAGCCCATAGGTACTCTCTCTCTGAGAGAAGGCAAGAGTCCCAGCAATGGGAACGTAAAAGGCTGATAATGATGATGATGAATTGTCTTTTTCGTATTATCATAATAAATGTAATACTTATCCCGCTAATAACATAAAGCTTTATTTATTTAACATCTATATTTGCAAGCGGCCGCAGGCACGTCTGTCTCTGCACACAATATCAGTGGTTCCGTGCCATATTGCATCCATGTGGCGCGTTACATTATATTAGGAGGGAACGGGAGACGAATGGCAGAAATAAATTGTGTGACATGGTGCATTACTATGCGAAAGTTAACTTGGGAGTGGCCGCAGGGGGACTTTGTCATAATCATGTAATCACACTTCCTACTAATATTATAGATGCGAAAGTTTGTATAGATGGATGGATGGATGGATGGATGTTTGTTACTCTTTCACGCAAAAACTACTGAACGGATTTGAATGAATTTTGGAATGGAGATAGCTTATACCCTGGATTGACGCATAGGCTACTTTTTATCGCGGAAAAAGGTTCCTGCGGGATAACGGGAAGTCACGGGTGAAACTGCGGGACGCAGCTAGTATGTAAATGCGAAAGTTTGGGAGCGAGTGTATTATAAAACCATAAATATTTTTCCATTGAAAACTAAGCTTTTTTAAGTACAAGTTACTCAATGTTAAGTGACCGAAAGTGGAAAGTGAGTGGTCGAAAGTGGACCACATCGTCACATCGTCATCGTCGTCTGTAGTTGCTACACCTGGATTGAGAATGGCTCTCAAGTGAGACTGCCGCGGAACACACCGATAGATGCTTGGCGACAGACACTACGCTATGGCTTTTGTCACCACGTCCTTTTTTAATTGTTTTACGACATTTTAGTCTTTTCCCTTGAATATTGGTGTTCGTGTACCTACAAGCCGGGTTACTCCCGATCTTTTCCTTAACCGTTTTTAGCTATGGCAAATCCGCAAATAACTTACCGTCCTAGGTGTGGTGTCAAGATGGGATTCAAAGTCGGTACCAACACCTTGTAAGGCACACACGTTACCGTTCAGCCACCATCGCTCAAAACGGCAAATCCCACGGCAATGCATTACCTTATAATCATGTGAAGATTTAATGGCGTCGTATGAATAATAACTCTTTTACGAAAATCTTTATTTACCTACAACCGCGCCAAGGGAATTCCTGAACAAAATATACCATCTCTCCCCCTTCTTTCCATCCATCAAGCTTTTATTCACATTTCCCCGCCGTATTTTGGCGTATTTTCTGTTAATATTTCATCGTTCAGTCAATCATCATAAACAGCCGTTACTGATTGACACTAAAGGCGCCGATCGCATTTCCCAAAAAAGAATTATATTGTTTGATATTTTCTGACAGAACCCCGCTGTCGCAAATTGGTACCGTCACGGCTGCACTTGGAAACTAAACAAACGCTAACAGAATACTATTTAAATGGGAAAAATTCCAATGTACACACACATACACTATTTATAGCGATGATGGCTCAGTGGTAGTGACGTCGGCTTGCGATCCGTAGGACGTGGGTTCGAATCCTATAATGAGCTTGAGCTTTCGGTGAAGGAAAACATCGTGATGAAACCATAGCTTGGTGGTAGGGTATTTTCTAGTACTCGCCTGGCTAGCTACCACCCTCTTGTTAAGAATCTGTCGCCAAGCACCTATCGGTGTGTTCCGGCAGCCTCACTTGAGAGCCAGTTCCCAGTCCAGGTGTAGCGTGGCGCCATCTTCGACCACATCGTCACTTAACACCAGGTGACTTGTGGTCAAACGGTACCCTGTAAATAGTAAAAAAAAAAAAAAATACACTATCTTGAAGTAAACTAATGGCATCGACTGAACATGAAAGTCTAAATAGCAGACTTGGCCTCCTGTCATGGTCATCATCATCAGCCACTGCTGATCATAGGCCTCTTCCAAGGTACGCCACTGAGCCCAGTCTTCGGCTCTTCTCATCCAACTACTGCCAGCCACTCGGCGCAAGTCGTCGCCCCACCTTGTCGCTACACTACGTTTGCCAAGTCGCGGTCTCCACTCAAAACCCGTCTACCCCGCACCCTGTCATCATCATCATCATCATCAGCCGGAAGAAGTCCACTGCCGAACATAGGCTTCCTCCTTTGAACGCCACCATGAACGGCTAGTAGCCATTTGCATCCATCGGCTCGCTGTGACTCGTGCAATGTCATTGGTCCACGTAGTGGGGGGGCTACCCACAGAGCGTCTTCCGGTTCGTGGTCGCCACTCGAGAACCTTTCTTTCGGTTTTCGGTTTGTCGAGCGATGTGGCCTGCCTATTGCCACTTCAACTTGCAAATTCTGAAAGCTATGTCGCTGACCTTAGTTCATAGGTGAATTTCCTCATTCGCATTTCGTCCTCTGTATGCAGGTTCTATTCCTAGACAGCCTCCACAGATGATATTCAAATTCCCACGATCACGTGCGCTAAATGATAACAGTACGACGTTACGACGGCGCCTCGTAATTGGTTATAAACAGGACTTTATTCTGTCGTTGCTTGACTTCATCTGACAATGAAGAGAATTTTATTTTGCGCTCTCTCAAAATGTAAGTTATTATTATTTTCTCAACCATGCTTGGAAATATCAGCATTATTTTGACAACCTTCTTCGAGATAAATCGAACTTGCTGCACTGCCCAAATATATGCGAGCAGCGGCTGGCAAAAGTGGTATGAAAATCCATATCAGTCGTGTTTAGCGGCCAAATAAATTACATAGAAAACTTATATCTGTCGTATTTAGCGGCCAGATAAATTACATAGTAAACTCATAACTGTCGTGTTGACTTTTTTGGCGGCAATTGAGTTGTCAATGTGAAAATTTTGTTTTTATTTCCAAAACTTGTGTTTCTTCGAATAATAATGTGTAATATTGCTGGATTATTAACCATTATGTGTTCGTTAATGTGTACGAGTGTGGGAAATGGAAATAAAGTTGTGAAAGTGACTTTTCAAGTTGCTCCAAAAAAGTCCGTGTAAAGTTTAAGTAAAGCGCCACTACTTTACTTAAACACTATCCTCATCCCATCATCTTATCATCATCATCATCACCATCATCATTTAAACTTGATTCAACTCTCTGAGTTTGAAATCTTTTATACTTGACACTGGCAAATACACTAATCGTGTGACGCCATAACAAAGCAAAAAAAAAAAAAAAAAAACTGTCGTGTTATTTAAAAATGGAACGATTTTTACTTCGAAACATGGTAACCCGGAGGTAACTTATCGAAGGTTTTATTTCAATTCCGAACCGGCTTGCACATAGAAACTTGTTTGTTGAAAAAAAAAAACAAACGATCGTTTTCTTTCCCAAGTCTTTGTCTGGAACTCAATCCCACAAACAAAACAAATGCGAAAGCTGTGTGTGTGTATGTTTATTACTTATTCACGCTGAAAGCCCTCATCAGATTTGAGTGAAATTTGGAATGGAGATAGCTTATACCTTGCATTTACACATAGGCTGCTTTTTATCTCAAACTCAAACTCAAAACTGTTTTTTTTAATAGGATACATTGTGATCACTTTAAAACGTCAACTTAAAACTAGCTACGCCTGTTCCAACCTCCTTACGCCGGCAAAAGAACAGGCAAGAAACGCCCGGCAGGTAATTTTTTTGGCGCGATCACATTGACAATTTTATTCTTATTACTAATTGATTGAATTGGAGCAAGTTCACTAAAATCCCAAGCTTTTTTTTGTCATCTAATAGTCCGATATTTTTTATCCGTCCGATATATTGTCCGATATCTCTGAAAAATGTGGGATTACGGAGAAATCGCGGATGTAACTGAGGGATGCAACTGGTATTTTCTAAGGCATTTTATAGTACTCGCTTGGTTAGCTATATCACCTTAGACTACATCGTCATTTAATATCAGGTAACTTCTTGCTTCTTGTGCTCAAAGCTACCTAGTAATATAAAATTATACTAAAAAAACCCGAACAAGCTATCCGGCAGCCTCACTTGAGAGCCAATTCCCAATCTAGGCAAAGCGCGGCACTACCTTTAACCAAATCGTCACTTAACATCACACAAAGCTACCCAGTATGATAAAAAAATCTACTTAGCCTAAGAACTGTTTAAAGTAGCATATCCGTTTCACCCAAAAGCAAACCCAATTTCATTCCGTCACATCCGTATCCGGTACAATCTCTAACGACATCATTCGGTATTCTTCACTCCCAGCGGGTACCTATTTTAAGCCCAACCTCGAACGCAATGGAGCGTCCATTCCGAACAGCCAGCACTTAAGGAACTGCCGCATATGGAAGCGTCTTGAAATCCGTTCTCGTGTGGAATTCCAATAAAATAAATAAGCTCATTCCTCCCGCGGACTTTGGAAAACGGCCTCTGCATGTTGGAATACAGAAATATCTACTAATAATAACAATAAAACTGTATGTCTGTACTGTACAGTTGGGACGCAGTGCAATCGAGACAGTAGAGTAATTTGGACTAATTTTATGGAGTTTCTTATTCGTTCCACCGACGTATAAAATATATTCTATCCTTAGTAGGATAGAATCTTACTATCCTTAATGTTATAAATGTGAAAGTTAGTGAAGAAGGATGGATGTGTTTGTTAATCTTTCACGCAAAAACTACTGAACTGATTGTGATGTTTGGCATGGAGATAATTCTAACCCTGGAGAAAGATACGTTTTATCGTGTAGTCCATGCGGGTGAAACCGTGGGGCGCAGCTAGTGCTTCATAATAGAAGAGGCACTGTAACAAAGCTCCAAAATCGTGAAAAAAAAATCAAACAAAATATATGTGTCTATTGCTATGGAGGGCGCCACTGCGACACTGTCAACATCGTACTCGCTATTAAAAAGTTTTAAAATTATTTAAGTGCTCCAAAACAAAGTGACACAATTAAAATATAGAACCAGTGCATAAACTACTTCGAACAATATATAAAACATAGTGCATATACAGTAAAGTTTAATAAAAAGTGCAAAAAATCGCCCTATCAAGTCTCACTAGAAATTCGTTAAGATACCAAGAACATATATTAGTATTCAAGTGTAAAATATTAGTGTAACATGTGAACGACAAAATTGGAACTCGAATTACATTGTAACAGTGCGTAAATAAAAATCATCAGAAACTATAACCTCAAAAGTGCTAAATAATCATAATAATATTATCTCCGTTCCTAAATCATCGATTAAAGTATCTACCAGCGCCATCTATTATGATCTATCAGAACTTTCTAACCCATCTAATCTCAACACCTATTACGCATAAACAACTCGATCGCCACTAAGCCAGTACTCACCTGTTTCCATAGAGGGCGCTAAGCGTATCATAATTATAAACAAATATGAATGAAATAAAAAATATGTTAATTAGCATGCAGCAAGATATAAAGCAACAAAAACAAGACATGCTAGAGATGAAGGAAGATATTAAAGGCACAATAATCAACAGCCTCAACGAGAAGTTCAATAACCTAGCACTGAAAAATGAACTTTTGGAGAAAAAATTAGAAGAGCAATCAAATAAAATTAACAACCTAGAAAGACAGTGTAAACGCAGAAATCTGATCCTTTTTGGCGTAAAAGAGACAGAAAAGTCGTACGATGAATTGGAAAAAATGGTAATAAATATAATAAATACATACATAAAAATTAAATGCGATACCTACAATATAGAAGCTGTTAGAAGGTTGGGAAAAAAGGGTGAAAAAGTTCGACCTATAGCAATAACATTCAACACTTTAGGCTTTAAATTAAAAATACAAAAAAACAAACATAACCTTCAAATTACTTCCTATTACCTAAAAGAAGACTACCCAATCGAAGTCTTAATGAAGCGCAAAGAGCTACAAGTCCAGCTACAGAAAGAAAAAGATGCAGGAAACACCGCTTTTATAAAATACGACAAAATTATTATATTGAGCAATAAAAAACCCCCACAGAAACAGTCAAACAAAAGAAACCTATCAGAGTCCCCGGAGACGCCCCACCCTGAGAACCAGAATGTTCAACAGAGCAGTAAACAACCACCTAAGAAAAATAAAGGGGACATGAAGAACTATATAATACAAAAGCCCAAACTAATTCTCGCTCAGACAGAATCAACTCAACGCCAATCGAAGACATCAGACCACAACACAGCATAGCAATAAAAATCGGTCCCTCTCCAACCCTTAATCTCCCAATACGGCCGGTCACCGCGGGAGAGTTCGACCAAAACCCCCCAAGAACAATAATAATTATCAGAACGAACAATACCCTACATTTGAACACTCAACGTAAGATAATAATCATTATCTTCCGATCAAAAATATATTGAGCTCAAAGCTGCACTTGAAGATATTAAGCATGACATAATAGGTTTGAGCGAAGTTCGCCACCTAGGAGAAAAAATAATTGAAGACGACGAATACATCTTCAACTATATTGGCCAAACAAAAGGACTATATTATTATGGAGTAGGTTTTTAGAGAAAGATGGCATTCCTTGGGGGAGGCTTTTACCCGAATGGGGTCTATGCATAAATAAAATTAGTAATTTGATAGTAGGAGAAATAATAAATTATACTAAATTATACTAATTACAAAATATATACATTAAATATTATATTTTCCTAAATATTATTAAACTATGAACTGTTAATAACTCTAATAACAAAATTGAATTAAAAATGTATTTGATTATGAATATCAAAGGTTAATATCTTAAGTTAACAATTGTTATCATATAATTTATGTACTATGCATGGAATTAAATAAAGCTTATTATTATTATCTCTTTATTTATTTCTTTTCTTAGATAAAAGTTTTTTACATTAATTTTATAAAATAATATTAAACAAAATTACTATAAAAAACTTAAACCTAGAGTGCCGCCGGTAGCGGGGCAGGACTCAAGCTACCGGTGGTTAGGGCTGCAGAGTGAGGAACCTCCTGACGATACGCGCCGTGTCAAGGAGTACTGCCTTCTGCATTCGACCCTTGATCCAACCGTCTAGCGAGAGCCTCTTGAGATGTTGGTCGAGACTCTTCGCTATGAGACCGTTCGCTGAAACAACTATCGGGACGATGATCGTTGAGTCAACATCCCACATAGCGGTCACCTCGTGAGCCAAGTCAAGATATTTACTTAATTTGTCTTTTTCTGCTTTCACGAGGTTCTCATCATGTGGGATGGTGATGTCAACGAGCACTGCCCGGCGCTGAGACCGGTCTATCACCACGATATCAGGCTTATTGGCAACAATAGTCCTATCCGTGATGATAGAACGGTCCCAGTAGAGCGTCGCACAACCATTTTCGAGAACTGGCGCAGGTGCGTACTTATAGTACGGCACCTCAGATTCAACAAGGCTGTACCGAAGGGCAAGTTGCTGGTGGATGATTCTGGCTACAAGGTTGTGCCTGTGCAAATACTCGCTGTTAGCAAGATGAGAACAACCGGAAATAATATGGCGGAGAGATTCTCCAGGACGGCGGCATGCTCGACAAATGTCGACCGTGCCGTCCTTCATTATATATTTCCGATAGTTATTCGTCTTGATAACTTCATCTGCAATTGCACAGACAAAACCCTCGGTTTCCCCAAAGAGGTCACCAAAACGTAGCCAGTTCACCGATGCGAGCAGATCCACATCGGGCCCTGTTAAGGCCCGATGGAAGCGTCCATGTAACTCCTTACCCTTCCATACAGCCATGCGATCATCAGTGCTTAATATTATTGGTTTGCGCCAGTTCTCGTTTGCCAAGGAGAGCGGCGTAAGGCCTTTATCAACTGCTGCAACATCGTGATGCATCCCACACTCGTTTCTAAGGAAATATTCCCTAAGACTGCACACTTCGCGGTTGTGGAGGTTTTTAGCGTTTAAAAAGCCACGACCCCCCCATTTCCGAGGAATGTACAGTCTCATAATAGACGAGCGTGGGTGTAGCATGCGATGTGACGTGAGCAGTTGACGGACCTTTCTATCCAGGGCATCCAGCTCAGTCTGAGTCCATTTTAGTATGCCAAAGGAGTATGTGAGTAGGGGCATCACCCAGCCGTTGAAGGCACGCGACTTGTTGCCACCTGACAAAAGACTATTTAATACTTTTGTCAAGCGACAGAAGAAACGCTCCTTCAAGGACTGCTTTATGTCTCCTACCGCGATACCCAATGACTCTGACATACCAAGGTACTTGTAGGTTTCGGCTTCGGTGAGAGATCTGAGAGTCATAGTCTCAGAGAGTTGCAAATTCGTAGAATTGACAACTTTCCCCTGCTGCACATGGATAACCGCACATTTATCTACACCGAATTCCATCCCGATGCCACTGCTGAAAACTTCAGTGATTTTCAGCAGCTCCAACAAGTCTGGACGTGTCGGTGCAAATAACTTGAGATCATCCATGTACAGCAGATGAGAAATGACTTCACCCCCTCTACGAAGCCGACAGCCGAGCCCTGAATCCTTCAGCAAAGTACTGAGAGGATTCAGCGCTAGGCAAAACCACAAAGGACTGAGACTGTCACCCTGAAAGATGCCTCGCTCTATCCTTATGGAGTCAAGCGGACCAGAAAGGCTCTGTTCACCACCTGGTTGACGAAGGACTGTGGTCCACTGTGTCATACACGTGCCCAAAAAGGATCTCAGAGTTGCATCAATCTTATACAACTCCAAAATCCTCTCCAGCCATGAATGAGGCACCGAATCATAGGCCTTCTTATAATCAATCCAGGCAGCCGAGAGAGCCCCTCTGTTCCGCCTGACCCGTTGGCATATGGTCATGTCAATAAGGAGGAGCTCCTTAGTACCACGGGACCCGACCCTACATCCATTCTGAGCGGGGGCCAAAATATTATTTGCAACAATGTGTGCATAAATTTTTGCTCTAAGAATGGATGTAAGGAGTTTGTACATTGTGGGCAAGCATGTAATGGGTCTATAGTTCTTTGGTTCCGTGGTACTACCTGATTTATGGAGCAGGGAGGTGACACCGGTTGTCATAAAACTCGGGAGGGAACCAAGCTCGAGGGCTTTTTGGAATTGTATCGCCAAACACGCGTGCGAGCACCGAATCCATTTGATCCAAAAGTTATGCAATCCATCCGGTCCAGGACTTTTCCAGTTCTGGGTCGTATGAATTGCACAACTAACATCCACGGGGTCTATAGTTACAGACCCCATGGCTTCGATTGGCTCACACGTACGTTCGACGATATTCATCCATTCGCCCTCCGTGTGCTCGACGGGCAACGACCAGATACTACGCCAAAAGTCAGTCATAGCACTTGCATCCGGTAGCTTATTATTATTATTATTATTATTGCTATGGTTGCATTGTTACCGAAAAGTAAAAAAAAAACGAATTTCGATATTTTCCGTGTAGGAGATCGATTTCCGGGATCGATCTATTGTTTAATTTTAAGATCGATAAAAAAAAGAAACGGATCTACGATTAGTTCTTTGTTCGCCATCTCTAGTTTTTAGCTTGCTACAAATCAGAATCAAAAACGAAAGTACGTAATATTATACAGAAGTTTGATATAAGAGGACATTCTACAGAGGGCTGAATAACTCACCGCAAGCGATAATGGTTCTGTAAACATTCGCTTTAACAGCGAGTGTCAAACCCACGGCTTCTACGCAAACTCCCTACTGCAGCTGTAATGCACTGTGCCCGGAACTTTATAGACGTTTTATTAAGCGCGTATGCTGGAATCTTTTGGAACGCTAAGCGACAAAATATTGCTTATGTAATGCTTTCCGCAGGGACTAGGGAGTTAGTACGCCGTTTTAGGAAGAGCAATTTGTTATGGAATGGAAAGTAAATGTTTTTGTTTGTTGAAAATGATATTTATGGTGCGAATAAGGTTTGGGTATTGAAGGTGCGAAAGAGACGACAGGTACTTCAGATCATCGGTTGTAGTGATATCAACTACAAAACTGTATGTAAGATTACTTGTTCCCGGTGCTTTTACTTGCGTAGAGATTCTTAAGGTGCTTTTATAAGTGTCTAAATTTTCGTTTGTTTTAACAAGTCCCGGCTGAACAAGAGAAATAAAATATTTAGTTAAACAAAACACGCTTTTATTAGTTTACGAACTAAAACTTCAAAATAGCTTTGCGCTATTTTAAAAAGCGTGAGGTGCTTTTTAGTTCCTTAAGAACAATGTAGGTAAACTTTTATATACTTTTGTCATAATTTTATTTATTTATTTATTGATTTTATTGTATTTATTTATTAATAATGACCCATCATCATCATCATCAGTCTGTTGGGATTCAAACCTTTTCTCAAAGAGAGAGTGTGGCCCATAAATAAATCCACCATGCGGTCCCAGTGCGGGTTGGTGGATAGGCTACTAACTTTTATGAATTCCTACTGTCTAGGTATCGTAGACTGATCTACAAAAAGAGTGAAAGTTACGTACACGGAGAAAAAAAGACCTTCCGAAACACCGTTTTCCTTCTGAGTCAAAAGGGAAGGATTTGTGATTCAGAAGGAAAACAAAGGTAAAATAAGGAAGGAATCGGTCTTGGTGGGTATGACTCAGAAGGAAAGTCAGAATTGTTTTCTCAGTGTACCTATTCTTATATAACCCAATCACGAGGGAACGGCAGAACGGATTGGGAAGTTAGGCGCCGATAAGTCTTCGAAAGAGCGCACTGCCGTCCAGTAGAAAAACGCCCAACTATACAAGTTCTAATTCGTAACCCAAACAAAAGCTGTACACCTGTGTTTAAATATTAATTACCCACCTGATTCTCAAACTTGTGTCGACTGTAAATCAGACGGTTTCAGGCGATGTAAACAAATACACGCGGAAAGATAAGAATGTAAACGTAATTTATGACCTCAAATTTACTGTTCGCTTTTTTCCGGCACTTATGAGTGTGGCCCAAGTGTTAGGAGAAAGAGTGCTGGTTTTTTTTTGTTGGAACAAAATAAGCTCCTTAGACTCAGATGCAAAAAGAAACTGCAGAATCTTGAATTTTACATCATAATATAATACTGGATTTTTCATGGAAATTCTATATTATAATCTATAATATAAAAATGAATCGCAATATGTGTTGGTAAGCGCATAACTCAACAACGCCTGGACCAATTTTGCCGATTCTTTTTTTTTATGTTCTTTGAAGTCCAATAATGGTTTTTACGTCAAGAAAATTTCAAATAATTGCCGGGAAAACCCTAAAAACTGCCCTTTTCTTTTTCCCATACAAACGTTTTCTAACTAAAATGTAGAGTCAATTTGAACTTTATTAACATACCTTAGAGTTCAAGTGTTCGTGGAGAGGTTCCGGGAAGGCAAAACAATTGAGTGATGTTAGTATCGTATCAATGTCTATTTTTTAAATAAAATTAGGGATCCTTACTAAAACTCCAATAATGTATGTGTATTATAATTTTTAATGAATGTTCAGTTAAATACCCGTGCGAAGCCGGGGCGGGCCGCTAGTATATTATATTATATTTATGAATTATTTCACTTTGCCCCACTAATACTTTTTGTTGGAGCAAATTACAATGGTTACTTCTTGCACGGTAGCTTTTGACCACAAGTCACTTGATGTTAGGTGACGATGTGGTCGAAGGCGCCACGCTACATGGGTTTTTGCTCTCAAGTGGGCTGCCAGAACACACACTTTCAAATGCCCTACTATCACGATGCTAACCATCACGTGACTTATAGTCAAGTAAGATGTATAAAAAAATATGCAAAACAACTAGATCGTACGCTTTTTTCTTATTTAACCTATACCTATTGTTCCACTGCTGGGCAAAGGTCTCTTCCAGATATCTCGATCCCCCGCAACTTTAGACCTCTCTTGAAATGAGTCAAGGCCATCACGCCATCTTTTTCGGGGCCTGCCTCGGCGACGTCACCCGACCTCAGGTAGGACCAGAAGATCCTTGCCCAGCGAACCAGGTGCACGGGGTGGACCCGAATCTTACGCTATCGCTCTTAAACTCCACCGTACCCTGGAAATAAATAATTGCGAGCGCCGCACACCCCTCTTGTTTTATCTTCACGGTGCGATACATGGCCGGGTGTGTTCGACTCCTCGCCGCGATTTTAATGTGCCGACGTGTTACGGCGGGGTCAAACTGATTTCAGAAGGCGGGGCACGGATTTGCATGTTGAGAAACGGTGGTAACAAATTGAACGTAGTTTATACGTAACTATTTTTCTTAGGATTGAGTCAGGAAGATCAAGTTTATTTATGTATTTATATTATTCTATTGCCTTCGGAAAACATACAGTGCTTTAGATTAATTTACTTAATAGGTTTCATCATCATCATCATCAGCCTGTATCAGTCCACTGCTGGACATAGGCCTCTCCCAAGGCACGCTACTGAGCCCGGTCTTCGGTTCTTCTCATCCAACTACTGCCAGCCACTCGGCGCAAGTCGTCGCTCCATATATACCTTGTCGCAGGACGTCCCACACTACGTTTGCCAAGTCGCGGTCTCCACTCAAGAACACGTCTACCCCAACAGTTATCGGTTCGGCGGCTTATGTGACCAGCCCGCTGCCACTTCAGCAGCTTAATAGGGTTATAGATTTAAATTCTCAAAAAGACAATCTTGTCACTTACATGAGAACATGGTTATTCTAAAGTAGTTGCGCCCCGCGGTTTCACCCGCGTCTTCCCGTTATCCCGCAGGAACCTTTTTCGGGGATAAAAAGTAGCCTATGTGTTAATTCAGTGTATAAGCTCTCCATTCCAAACTTCATCGAAATCGGTTTCGTAGTTACGGTGATACGTAGTAACAAACATTCACACACACAAAATTCAGCTAATGTTAAGTGACGACGTGGCGACACGCTACACCTTGGAACTGGCTCTCAAGAAAGGCTGCCGGAACACACCGATAGGTGCTTTGCAACAGATTCTTAACTTCAGGGCGTACCTCCATTACGCAGTTACCTCGTTAAACTGAAAGCTTTCCACAAATACTTTGTCTCCTTGGACGCGCACATCTCAAAGCTAATCTAACTAAGTATCTACTTGTCAACTCTGAATTAACCTAGAAACTTCAATTGCCTGAGGGCAGGCCATTCCGGCTTTGACATGCCAAATGCCCATAATGTGACTTGTACTTGGAGTGACCATCGCTTCGGCACATGTAGGACAAGATATAATATAACAATCGCAGTGATTTCTTGAATACTACCTACCCTCTTGTTAAGAATCTGTCGCCAAGCACCTATCGGTGTGTTCCGGCAGCCTCACTTGAGAGCCAGTTCCCAGTCCAGGTGTAGCGTGGCGGCATCTTCGACCACATGGTCACTTAACATCGGGTGACTTGTGGTTAAAATACACACATGCGAATTGAGAACCTCCTCCTTTTTTGGAAGTCGGTTAAAAAATAGGACTGGATCATAATGAAACCATAGCTAAGCGGTATGTTCAAGTGCATGCCTGGCTAGCTACAATCCTCAAGATAAGGATCTGTCGCTAAGCACCTATCGGTGTATTCCGGCAGGCCCACTGGAGGCCAATAATTAAATGATTCCTTTAGTATATTTTATCTATTTTTATATCTTAGGTACAGGTTAGCGTTGGACCACAAGTCACCAGATGATAAGTGACGATGTAGTCGGAGGTGGTGCCACGCTATACCTGAATTGGCTTTTAAGTGATGCTGCCGGAATGAACAATAAGTGCTTGGTGACACAAAAACTTAAATATCTAGCCTCCTCATGTTGCTTTTGACCACAAGTTACCTGATGCTAACGTGATATCTAGCCAGTCGAATACAATAACAGTAAAGATGATTTTGGACCCTCTTACAGTATTTTCTCTTCAGCATTTTTCACAAAACTAAGTTCGTAGCTAGAACTTTTTATCTCAATCCGGCTTTAATCATGGTAACCCTACTCGATGCTCGAGGTTATGTTTTTGTCCGCTTTAATTATGTCAAATGGCGACAGTTTTTGCTGAACGGACCTTCAGGACGGATGATAGTGTGGCTAGCTACTTAGTTCCCTGTGAAATACGCTTTGATGTCACGTTTGTATCCTAGTAGAGCGTAAAAAATGATGGACGAGAAATTTAAGCAGCTTAGGGCCAGTTTTTTGATTCATAGTCAAATACGGTGCTACGGGACTGAAAACTGGCTCTCAAGTGAGACTGCCAGCCGCCGCGACACACCGATATGTGCTTGGTGACAGATTCTTAACTTGATGGTAGCTATCACTAAAAAATGCTCTACCACCAGGCTGCTTGTTATTCTTCTATATAAAAATCAATTGCTGTTCGTTAGTCTCGCTAAAACTCGAGATAGGCTGGACAGATTTGGATAATTTTGATCTTGAAATATTTGTGGAAGTTCAGGGAAGGTTTAAAAGGTGACTTTTATAGGCGATACGAAGTTCGCCGGGTCAGCTAGTCTTATATATAAAAATCAATTGCTGTTCGTTAGTCTCGCTAAAACTCGAGAATGGCTGGATCGATTTGGCTAATTTTGATCTTGAAATATTCGTGGAAGTTCAGGGAAGGTTTAAAAGGTGACTTTTATTGGCGATACGAAGTTCGCCGGGTCAGGTAGTTTATTTATACAAAACATACTCTGTGGATTTTATAAAACGACAAAGATGTTATTTGTTATTCAACACCAGGTTTTTTCCATAGAATTTTCGTGTTGCCACCTGCCTGACCCACGAATACCTTGTCACGGACACACGGACTCTTCAAAAAAAAGCTAAATAAAGAAACAACCTCCTGAAAGGTCAGAGGTGTGTTATTGAAAAGATTATCTAAATGTCATGGATAAAGGGGACACAGGGCATCGGTTACAGTACGGAACCTATTTGACCGACTTCAAACAAGGAGGTTTCTCAATTTGACCGCATATATTTTTTTTATGTGTGTTCGCGGATAACTTCTTCGTTTATGAATCGACTATGATGATTATTTTTTTGTTGGAAAGGAGATATCCCAAGAGTGGTACCGTGATAAGGAAACCAGGATCTGATAATGGCACCCTAGAGAAATACTGGACATGCCCTATGCTCCATTAATTTGCTAGATTTGGGAGAGAATCTCTCGAGAAGTCGTTGCGATAATTAGAATCAGTTTGTGACAGTAACATTTTTGTGTTCATGCAATGACGACTGCATGCGAGAGGGAATAAAAAAAAAATTAAAAAAAATTGCACAATTTTTCAATACCCTCCTTAATATTATAAACGTGAAAGTTTGTAAGCGTGGATGTATGGATGTTTGTTGTTTCACGCAAAAAATACTGATCAAATTTGAGGGAAATTTGGAATGACGATACCTTACATCCTGGATTAGTACATAAGCTACTTTTTATCCCGGAAAAAGATTCCTACGGGGATAACGGGAAGACGTGGATGAAACCGCGGGATGCAGCTATTTACATATATATTTTTTTAATTATTAAAAGAAATAATATGTTTTATGTAGTTTATTTTTTATAGAGGTATTATTTTTTCTATTACTGTTACCGAGAGAAAAAAATACATACAACAGTTAAAACAAAATCTCAAGGATTTTTGATATCGGTTTAAAAGGTTGTAACCAGGCCAATTTAATAACTTGCTCTTGTGATCTTTGCCTTAAGCCAACTTGCTAAACCGAGCACCAGTATGTGCTCACGTTAAAAATAGTAAAAAAAAACATGCTCCAACCGGAATCAGTGTTGCCACAGCCAAATTTTCAATTGCCAGCTTTGTATAAAACATACCTAGAATGTGGCCTTTTGAATAAACTCAGAGTCACACTACGAGTCATCCATGGAGTTTCTTTGCGTGATTAAATCCGAAATTATTTATTTATTTATTTATAAAAACAAATAGTAGCTTACGGTTAAATACCAACACGCTAACTATTTTAAATATGGCTTATATACATCATAAAAATCTTACAAACTATGCTCAGATTGTCAGCAAACAAGTCTATATATTGGCACTCGCGTGTGAACGCATTAAGGAGGGCCAGCGCCCGCATCGTAGGTGCATGAGGAAATTCGCCGAAGAACCAAGGTCACCGACATAGCTCTCAGAATTTGCAAGCTGAAGTGGCAATGGGCAGGCCACATCGCTCGACGAACCGATAACCGATGGGGAAGAAACGTTCTCGAGTGGCGACCACGAATCGGAACACGCTCTGTAGGTACAAGGTGAACCTCGACATTGTAAGAGTCGCAGGGAGCCGATGGATGCAAATGGCTAATAGCCGTCTATGATGGCGTTCAAGGAAAAATATATTGGGGGACAATTGAACACAAATTGACCTAGCACCAAATTAAGCTCGAAACTTGTGTTATGGGTACTAGACAACGATATACATACATAAGTATATACATAAATACTTATATAGAGAGAAATATTCAAGACTCAGGAACAAATATGTTCAGCAGTGGACTTTTTCCGGTTGATGATGATGATAAAACATCGTGATGAAACCATAGCTTGGTGGTAGGGTATTTTCTAGTACTCGCCTGGCTAGCTACCACCCTCATATTAAGAATCTGTCGCCAGCACCTATCGGTGTGTTCCGGCAGCCTCACTTGAGAGCCAGTTCCCAGTCCAGGTGTAGCGTGGCGCCATCTTCGACCACATCGTCACTTAACATCAGGTGACTTGTGGTCAAACGCTACCCTGTAAATAGTAAAAAAAAAAAAAAAAGATTAGAATGGATTTTCCCGCAGAACACGGCAGTTGCCGTAGCAATGGCAACACTGACCGGAATCCCATTCTTCACTTCTGTACGCTATGTCGACACAACCCAATCGGTTTCATACAATATTCAGGACGCAATCGGCTTGTTTAATTGCGAGTGTTTGTGTTCCGTACCCACCTACTCACACCGTGTGTGCACAAGGAATTTGAAGTGGATTGGAGACAGGAATTTGGGAAAACTGAGCCTTCTTTATTGGTGTTTTTAATCCCCGATCCGAGAATAGATCGTAGGCTATTTAGTAAACCTGTTTTTTATCGCGATAAAGTGTAGTCCACGACAGGCGGAGCTAGTAAGCTTATATTATAAACTAGCTGTTCCCCGCGGTTTCAGCCGCGTGGGCTACAGCTTTATGCATGCAAAGTCTCAGCCCGATCGGACAAATTTTCATACAAACCTTTTTCTCCTATTTTATCCCCTTGGGGGTAGAATTAATCAAAATCCTTTCTTAGCGGACGCCTACGTCATAAAATCTACCTGCATGCCAAATTTCAGCCCGATCCGTCCAGTGGTTTGGGCTGTGCGTTGATAGATCACTATGTCAGTCAGTCACCTTTGAGTTATTATATACATATATAGTATAGATTGTAATATATACAAATAAATAAAATTGAAGTGTCTGTTTTTAATTTCAAATAAACAGTTTTCACTAAATGCATAAAAAAGTATATAGGTACGGTACCTACTTACAACAAAAAAATATTTTTTTAGATTTTTTTGTCTTTCTGTTTGATTCGGCTAATTTCTGAAACGGCTGGACCTTAGGCTAAACTTAGGCTACTTTTAACTTAGATATTTGAATCATGTGTAGGGTCAAAGGATACTTTTATAGCGACAAACTGTAGCCCACGCGGGTGAAACCGCGGTTTACGTCTAGTTATCGTATAAAAGCAAGTAGTCACCTACTTGTCACCGTGACACAACACTGTCACTCTGATGTAACAATCTGTCACTGACCACCGTGGCAAATGACATACGTGCGCGAAACGTTGGGATCAGCATTTACCTTGAAACCTGATACTATAATACCACCCGTGACTTGAATCGATAAGCTTGACGAATGCCGACACATTGGGGCAGTTGGTAATGCTTGCTCTATGAACGTAATGTTGAAGTATAATTTACTTTGCGTAAATAAAAAAAATATTATAAAAAAAAATATTATATATAAATTAAAAAAAAAAACATATTTTTAAGTAGCAAAAAAACAAAAACAAAACATTGTTGTGTGTGTTAGTAAAAAAGCAAGAAATTGTACGCAATCGGAAAAATAAATATATACTTAAATATAATATAATTGGGTATATATGTTGCGTAGTGTAAGAAGCCCTACGATTTCTGACATACACAATATCGCACAATACAAGAACAAGGACAATAACAACAATCACACATAAATACTTAAGTACGACATGATGATGATGATGTGTCTATAACCACCGCCACCGCCACCGCGGCCGTCTGCACGTAGTGATGAGGTAAAACGGTAAACTGACTACGACCGGGACAGCAATTTGTATGCCCGGATATTGGACACGGCTCGCTGCGTCCGACGGGACTGACGGGATATGTCTGTACAAATAATCTGTCGCCTTTCATCTGTTATTTAGTCATACTCTGTTATAAATGTTGTATTGTAATTACGACTTGTCTATCTGTCTGTTTGTAGGCGCTCGATAAACGAAATAGGGACTTGCACCGGCTTCGCATGGGTTCGCATATAAATTTATCCATCATGGTTTATGTGCCGCAGCTCATCTTCTTCATCATCTTGGGTTTTTACAAAAATCCTATAGAAAATATAGTAAGAATATGTATTTGAAATAAATTTATTTTGAAGCAATCTGTTTTTTCCAAATTTTTAAGTTATTTTTTTAATTTTTTCCCCAAAACCTTATTTGAACTATTGAATGAAAACAATTTTTTTAAAAATTGTAATACGTATTCTATTGGCGTTTCTTTATTAATTACGACAGAGTTAGTGAAACAAAATTTCAAAAACCAGTCCAGCCATTGTCAAGGCTGAGTGGTGTGCTTCGCAACAAACACATAAAATATACTGTTTTAAACTACCGTGGTCAAAAACATTAGAATTAGGTTTATAAGCGCGAAGCGGGTAGATAGATACGTCTGCCCGTTATAACATCAACAATCCTACCCGCAGAAACTTTTAGTATTCTCGTGATCATGGCGCTTGCAACAGTGCCGAAATATCGAGAACTCAAACAAAAACAAATACATGGTGATTATCCCGTTATAAAAACTAATTCTAAACACATAAAAAATCCGTAATAAAAATCACATTCAGTTTAATTATGCAACTTTTTCAATTTTCCAAGTCATCATTTAGTTATGTAATAATCGAATAAAGACAAAAATCAAGTGGCGAAGCAATAAAAAGACATTGAGAGTCCTTTGTCTAATGTTGAGACAGGACGCCGGCGGTGGCTGGCCGGGACAGCAATTTGTATGTACCGGATATTGGAAACGCTTCGCTGCTTCCAATGGGACTTTAACGGGACACATCCGGGTAAATATTTGGCTACATGATAATCTTGTTTGTCTCTAGGAGCATTAATTTGGTTTCATTTGCTAGTTAGGTGTTGATAGACTGTTGCTAGACGTGTTTTCGAGTCGAGACCGCGACTTGGCAAACGTAGTGTAGGACGCCCTGCGACAAAGTGGAGCAACGACTTGCGCCGAGTGGCTGCCAGTAGTTTGATGAGAAGAGCCGAAGACCGGGCTCAGTGGCGTACTTTGGGAGAGGCCTATGTGGACAGCAGTAGACTGATTCAGGCTGCATAAGATGGTGATGTGTTGCTAGCGGGTTTTCTCGATGGTATTGAAGACATAAGATTCATCATTAATAAAAAAAATATTCACAAGTCACCTTAGGTTTAGTGACGATATGGACAAAGGTATATTATGGTATTTTTTAAAATGTTTTTGTTTATTATTTTTGTCAATAGCATTAATAAAAAGAGATCTAAAAATCCTACTAATATTATAAACGTGAAAGTTTGTGAGTATGGATGGATGTATGGATGTTTGTTACTCTCTCATGTCAAAACGACTAAACGGATTTGAATGAAATTTGGAATGGGGATAGCTTATTCCCTGGATTAACACATAGGCTACTTTTCTATTAAAATAGTGAGTTGTGTGTCGTAGGAGGCAAAATAATATTTATACGGTGAGCACCCACAGAACAGCCAAAAATCTAGTTCTTAAACAAATGCATAATGTTTATAACACAAAAGAAACTTGAAGACATACACATACGTGACAAGCAACAAAAAACACAAAGCTTTTTTTTTTTACTTTTTCGGGATAGTTTTCGGGAAAGTCTCACAAACAAATAAACAGATATGTAACAATAGTGTCAAACACATTCTGAGGCGCCACAAATTTAACCCCATTTGAAGGTGGCTCTTCAAACACATGTCAGGCAAGGGTCTCAAAGGCTCAGATTCCAATAAACTTGCTGGACCATGAATATGGAGGTACGCCTCTGTCGGTACGTACCTGAGCTCCGATACAATGTCTAGGAATGTCAAATTGGTCGATGAAATGTTTAGGGTTGAACAGTTTTAATATTACGTTCGGAAACGGTATCTGTTGTTTTGGTGCTATCTATCTTCTTCTATCTATAGATATAAAATGCTTTGTCCTGAATGACTGACTGATGGATCAATGCACAGCCTAAATCGCTGATCGTAGAGACCTGAAACTTGGAGGGTGTGTTTGTATGACGTAGGCATCAGAACGGAAAGGATTTACCGAAATTCTACCCTTAAGGGGTTCAAAAACGGAGGCAAAGTTTGTATGGGACAACATGATATATAATTATATCAAATTGCCGTGCAAACGTTTCATTACGGATTCTAGAGCCTTTGACGTCAAACATATGTAAAGAAAGGTCACTACTTCTGCATGAATATTTCATTTTTGCTAGTTTACAAACGTACGATGTCATTTTATTTTATTTATAATTATTGAATCTTGTTGTGTACCACTTGCATATTCATTGAAAACCGTCTCCACTATATAATAATGTAAATAACTTTGGGTAAACTTTGCCTTCTGAATATGATGAATTTCATACGAAGTTGAAACTGTAACAAATTGATGAAATTCCTCAAGCTATTGTTGAAGTAACCTTGACAACTATATATAAACTTTTAGCTGTAGGTAAGTATTTGAAAACGGGGAATATGTCTAGTAAGATAATCGTACTAATATTATAAACGTGAAAAGTATTGATGGATGGATGGATGGATGTTTGTTACTCTTTCAGGGCAGGGCTACAGCTTTATGCATGCAAAGTCTCAGCCCAATCGGTTTAAAATTGACAAAGTTTCATACAAACTTTCATCCCCTATTTTATCCCCTTGGGGGTAAAATTAATCAAAATCCTTTCTTAGCGGATGCCTAAATAGAGTTCAAATCCCGTCCCCCAGTCTCAGATTACAAACACTTTCCTGTTTTAATTTCACTCGAAATGAATTAAAAAGAATTTAATTTCTCGTTGTTGGTAAACAGCTGCATCGTGCCACGCACATTAGAACTCACACTGGATACTGCACCTACTTAATAGTGATGTGCTGCACAGCATTTGATATCGATATCGATAAAGACCGGAAGACCAGCGCTGGTCCAACGACCAGCACAACGCTGAGTTGAGGCCGGTTTGCGACAATTCAAAATTCAAAACAAAAATTCAAAATTCAAAACATTTTTATTTAGTAGGATACATTGTGATCACTTTAAAATGTCAACTTAAAACTAGCTACGCCTGTTCCAACCTCCTTACGCCGGCAAAAGAAATTCATCTTTTGTAGTTATTACATAATACATTTTATTTTGTTATATGCATTTTTGTTTAGTTTGTTACAAATAAATGATTCTTCTACTTATTTTTAAAGATCTCCGACCCGGGGATGCTCAAATCAAGATTGAACAGGTATTTACTAGGCAAGCGTGCTACACCTTCGACCACATCGTCGCTTTCCATTGGGTGAGATCGTGGTCAAACGCCTAGCCTAGTCACTGTGTGTTTGTGTGTGTGATGGACCGATTTCGTTGCGATTTTTTTTTCATTCAGCATTGTAGAGTATCTATTTTCCAAAATTATATAAAGCATCAAATCGGTACAAAATGTCGGCATTTTTTTAAATTTTAAATTTTACTAGTAATATTACTAACTATCGACTATCGATATTTGTGTACGACCCCAACACTACCGCACAGAACATCTTTGCATACGTAATGTGGGACATGTCTAACGCAATTTCAGACGGTAATATCTGTCCCGGCCGAGCCCGGGGCTACCAGCTACTGTATCGGAAGACACAAGTCGCGTAACGTGTTGTCCTTGTAAATACATGTTTACTTATCATTTTCTTTTTGTTGCCACGCGAGAGCGAGCAAATTTTGTCTGATTTTGTTTATAATGGCAAATGCACTGGCTTCGTCACTCTGAAAAGTACATATTAAAAAAACCACTGACAGGGTAACGTTTGACCACAAGTCTCATGGCGTTAAGTGATGATGTATTCGAAGGTGCTACGCTACACCTGGATTTGGAACTGGCTCTCAATTGGTCGACGCGGTGGCCGAGTTGGTAGTGTCCCCGCCTGCGAAGCTAGCGGTCCCGGGTTCGAATCCCGGTAAGGGCAAATATTTGTGTAATAAGCACGAATATTTGTACCTGAGTCTTGGATATTTCTATCTGTATAAGTATTTATTTCTCTATATGCGATGCGGCGCGATGCGAATCAGATCGGAAGATGTTGTGGTGCATCCGTGCAAGCTCGCAGACACGTGCGATGCGATGCGTATTCGTAGTTTTGGAAGCCCATAATCGTAAACAAGCAACGATAAGTAATCACCGCCGATGAAAAGTCGCAAGAACTTTTTCGCGATTAATTCTGTTACGAAAGTCGCCGAATACCTAACAACGCAAACTGATTTTGCAATTAAATACGCAGAAATATCGTAAACTTTTTCCGTTTTCTGAAAAGTGTTACGGCGAGGGCTTCTCGGACCCTGATTTCTCTTTTAGCTATTTATATTTATCAAACAATTGAATATTTATAAATGTCTGGTTAGTTAGTTACCTACACCATTTATAACTCAGTAACGGCCGGACCGATTTTTACTGATCTTTGATTTGTTGGATTAATGAATATGAAAACACTATTTTTTTTTGTATAATAATGCCTGCACAATCACATACATAGCTCTGACCCCTAACTAGGTTTCCCTGTATCTATTAACTTAAGGAGGTAGGAACAGGCGTAGCTAGTCTTAAGTTTGACGTTTAAAGTGATCATATTATGTATCTTAGTAAATAAAGAATTTTTATTATTTTATTTTATTCTCTTCGGAAAACTAACAGCTAGTAAACCAAAAATATACTTATATGAGACTATTAAACTTATGGCTATTTATAAGTTTTCACATATATGTGACTGTATATATATATATATAACTTTATTGCCGGACGCTTACAGAAGTAGGTAATTTTTTTGAAATATTAATATATACTTTGAATAGCTTTAAATACTTTATAAAGCGATGATGGCTCAGTGGTAGTGAGGTCGGCTTCCGATCCATAGGACGTGGGTTCGAATCCTACAATGAGCTTGAGCTTTCGGTGAAGGAAAACATCGTGATGAAACCATAGCTTGGTGGTAGGGTATTTTCTAGTACTCGCCTGGCTAGCTACCACCCTCTTGTTAAGAATCTGTCGCCAAGCACCTATCGGTGTGTTCCGGCAGCCTCAATTGAGAGCCAGTTCTCAGTCGAGGTGTAGCGTGGCGCCATCTTCGACCACATCGTCACTTAACATCAGGTGACTTGTAGTCAAAGCTACCCTGTAATTAGTAAAAAAAACCAAATTAAACTAAAAATGAACCTATAACCTTTGAACCTGTAAAAAAACCCTCTCCATTTCGGGTTAATAAAACCAGTCTGCAGTGCAACCCTCTACCAGCCAGTATTTCTACAGAACTCCGTATCCGTAACTGCGCGATTTCATTTGCACCAAATATAAACTTGAATTTAAGACATGAACCTACCCTCAGCACCGGTATTTTACCAGTTTTGTTTATGCATCACTACGCCGGCCCGGGCTCAAGTGAGATCATTTAGCATTTGTACGTTCGTTCCGGCTGAACCCACCTTGCAGATGTTGATTTACTGGATGTGACAGCCTTGGGCGAGCAACTGAACCGGAAATGGTTAGTTATGAATAAAATGTAGTTGTGATGGTACCGAAACAATGGTCTGCCGGGCGTTTCTTGAAGGTGTAGGAGGACCTTTCCGTAAACCAGACATTGTTTTATACTGGTGTCGATTCGGTTTTGCATTATCTAAAACTAAACTAAGTTGGACAGGTCTAAAAGTTATGCTGTCCTTTTTTATTTCAGTGGTTAGAAAAAGACAGCAATACAATTAGACCTGTCAAACTTAGTTTAGTTTTAGAGAACACTTATCTAAACCTTAAAATGTAAAATAAAACTACCTATCAAACTAAACAAACTACTTAATCTAATAAACCACTACCAGTTGGTTTTAGAGAATGCAAAACCGAATCGACACCATTGTTTCGTAACATTGTTGTACAGTCAGCGACAAAATTGGCTGAAAAAGGAGGGTTTCTCAATTCGACTGTTTTTTTTTTGTTACCTCAGAACTTTCGACTGGGTGAACCGATTTTGATGATCCTTTTTTTATTTGTAAGCTGGTGCTTCCCGTGTGGTCTGGTTCTGACAATGGCACCCATGAGAAAACCTTTGAAGTATAGTTATTTTTGCTTGATTGTAATAATATTGTAACTCTTTTTATACTTCAATGCCATATTACCAATGCTAGCTGCAGTTTCGAATATGTCACATCCAACACATTTCACGTGTCAATTCCAGCTTTCAGAAGTCTTGTTACGTTCGGAGCTCATTGGGCCGGCAATTCAGGAGTCGATCGAAAGTGCCTCTACACAGGTCGTGTTTGGATGCCAACAATGGCGGGTTTGCAATGTATACCGAAAGGAAATGCGAAAAACATGAATTGTGATTGCTCGCTGGTATAGTGTTGTGTTGAAAAGATTACGAAAGGCAATTCTGGGCAACAATGATTTGAAAGTACAGTGGCCGGCAAACAAGGTGAGCTATGACCATGGCTGCGCAGAAACGATTTTTCGATCTCTTAGGTGGATCGAATTGGGGAGTTCGCCGAAACGCGTGCGCCTAATTGGTTACTCAGCTTCCCGCGCTGTGTTCACGTCACGCTAGCATCTAACTACGAACTTGAAGGGGCGTGCACATGCGCGAATTGTCCCCGTCCACGTCACTTTTGACTCAACTTGTTTGCAGGCCACTGTATGATAGTTTGATGCTATGCCAAATTATGTCCAAAAACACGTAGTTTTGGAAATAGAATAGTTTTGTTCTACATTTTTCAGGAAGAATTTGACTACAAGTCATCTGATGTTAAGTGACGATGTGATCGAAGGTGGCGCCACGCTTCACCAGGATTGAGAACTAGAGACTTCAAGTAGCTGCTGAAACACACTTAGTATAAGAAAAAACAATACAAAACAATAGGACCTACCTATCGGTGTGGCCAACAGATTGCCCACTTGATGAGAACGAGTTTCCAATCCAGGTGTACCGTGACGCCACCTTCACCCAAATCGTCGCTTATTATCAGGTGACTTGTGGTCAAAAGCTACCTTTCAAGAAGTAAAAAAAGTCGGGTAGCTATCCAGGCGAGTACCTACTATTAGCAATTGCCCTACCACCAAGCTATGGTTTCATCGCAATGTTTTTCTTTACCGAAAAAAGTGGCATAATGTAATTATGTAGAATTCCAGGTATACCTAAGGGCACAGGTTCGCTCTACTTGATAATTAAAAAACTGGTTAAATAATTTTAGGGAAATTCAACCTTACAGCTTCCCGGTTTAGATCTATATCTACTACGTTTTCAAGGTTCAGTGCTTCCGAAAAAATCCATTGTTTTTCTTTACCTTCTAAACCAGTTAGGTAAAAGAATAAACAATTGCAATGTTTTCGAGGGCTAAATAATTTATTTTTTACAGACTGCAGAGAGGGTAAAAAGGGTAAATGGCCGCGTTCGGGGCAAACATACCCCTTTTTACGAAGCTTAATTAACACTTAATTAAAAATTGTACCTCGTAACGCGATAGTAGATAAAGTTAATGGAATAGTTAAGTGATTTCTAATGTAACGGAGTTTAAAAGGGGGAGGGAAAGTTGGCATAAATAACTTAGTGAGAAAATAAGAATTAGGGTAAACGCCGCCGCGCCTGTCCGTCCATTGTAGTGTGAGAAGAAACTTTAAAATATCATATCCTAGACACCTGTCACATTACTTCATATATGTCACCAACCCATTATACTTACCTCATCAGCAAATCGCATCCTCATTTAACATCAGTACCTACCCCTAGTACAAGTTTTGAAAACGATAAAAGTTTTGGTAAACGTCGACGTTAATCACCGCCGACTTGTCAAAGTGGCAACTTGATCTGCTTAAATTCAAAAAGTAACTCAATAACATTGTTGGAATATGATTATAACGATTTAAAATAACCCGCATTAACGATTTCAGTTCCTCCAAGTTTTGGTAAGATTCGCTGAAAAAAATATGTATGGGTGGAAACGAAAACTTTTACAGTTTTTGTATACTATCAAAACCTGTACTAGGGGCAGGTGACTTGTCGTCAAACGCTTTCCTGTAAGAAGTAAAAAAAGTCAACGTGAATGCACTTGATTTATCGACTAACGTCAAACGCCAATGTGAATGCCGTTGTCAAATGTCGTGGCCACACTTATGACAAACGTCAATCATCGCATTTCCCGTTAGTGTGGCCCCAGCATCATTTTTCAACAATCCAAGCCGCGCTAGCGAAGACGACCACCCGTGGAACCGGGGTCTTCGTCTGTGGTTGTGCGAGGTCTGAGTATCCACGCGTTACCTTTCGGCCACCATCACTCTATACCAGGGATTCCCAAACTTATTTTGTCTACTGCCCGCTTTGAGAATAAATCAGCGTCCCCATTAAATAAATAAAAATAAAATAAAATATATTTATTTCAGGCATAAAAAAACCCATATCATACCAAGAAATCGTTAACATTGTACACAAAAAGTAAAAGAAATAGCATAACCCAAAATATTATAAAATATAGATGATATAATGATAGATGATTTTTAAATGGTGTGCATGTTTGTATATACAGTTATTTTAATTAGACATAACACTGTATGTTTAAAAAAAAAAAAAAAAAAATATCACTTGTGTTTACGGTTCGCACTTTGTTGCATCGTCAGCCAAAACTTAAAAATCGGACTGTGAAAGTACTCCCCCAGCGTTTTTAGTATACCGTTTGTTAATTTTCTCAGCCCATCCCAAAAGGAAGCAACCCTGACGGCAAAAAAATCTGGAACCCGTGCATCCGCATTAAGCCTGACGTTCTGTAGGTAGCCCCCCCCCCCTAGTTGGACCGACGACATTGTAAGAGTCGCAGGGAGCCGATGGATGCAAATGGCTATAGCCGTTCATGGTGGCGTTCAAGGGGGGAGGCCTATGTTCAGCAGTGGACTTCTTCCGGCTGATGATGATGATGTTAACAACGCCCCCCTTTAGACCTGCAGCGCCTTCAAGGGGGCGTTATCGCCCACTTTAAAGGCTGCTCTAAACCATAATCACTCCGTTTAGCGCAAAACTCTGTCACCGTGGATCAATCTGTCCGCCATCCGCCAACGCTACACCTGATTAGCCCAATTCGTTGTCTATATCCGCACCATCAATATTAAATGCTCGTCGGTGGTCGCACGCATTATTAATGACAACGCGTGATGAACACGTACAGTCAGCGACAAAAGTAGCTAAGCATCGAGTCGAGTTTCCAAATTTGTTTTAGATCAGTAATGTCATAGAGTATCCTAATGGTGTTGATTCGGTTTTGCATTCTCTAAAACTAAACTAAGTTTGACAGGTCTAATAGTATTGCTGTCTTTTTCTAACCACAGAAGTAAAAAAAGGACAGCATTACTATTAGACCTGTCAAACTTAGTTTAGTTTTAGAGAAAGCAAAAACGAGTCGACACCAGTATCCTATCCTACTTCCAACTAATCCTACTAATATTATAAATGCAAAAGTTTGTGTGTCTCACCGTAACTACTAAACCACTTTTGATGAAATTTGGAATGTAGATAGCTTATACCCTTAATTAACACATAGGCTACTTTTATCCTGGAAAAGGGTTCCTGCGGGATAACAGGATCAATCCGCGGGGTGCAACTAGTATAAAATAAGCATAATTATACCACAAAGAAAAAACAATTTAACAAAAAAATTATTATCTACTATTTAATACAGATACGGATCAGAAGTTCCTGATATTACGTCCTACATCCAAACTCACAAACGTTTACCTGTTTATAGTAATAATATTACTTGTAAGTACAGATTTTGTGGACAGGCTGTCCGTTGTGCGCAGGAAATTTGCCGCTGTGGATTATGCATGTCACCAAACCCACCTAAACAAATTGAACATTCACAACTTGAAAGGGGTTTATTATACTCGTATATATATTTAATAATAATATTTAATATATATTTAATAATATATAGGCAATATTTAACACTTTTTCAAGTGGTGTAGAAAGCTGGAAGGATTTAAGAGTAAGAATCGTCAACACCATTATTAACTTATAATGTTTCCAAGCCTTCTGAATAAGTACCAAACCAGTATTCTAGTTTCTACACACATGTATTGTGTAAAAGTGTGAATGTGAAAGTGCATGTTATGTGATGCGAAGTGTGAAAATGAATTTGAAAGTGTGAATGTGAATATATGAAACTAACTGTTCGGTTTCACCCGCGTGGGCTACATATGCATGCAAAGTCTCATTCCGATCGGTATAAAATTGACAAAGTTCCATACAAACTTTCATTCCCTATTTTATCCCCTTGGGGGTAGAATTAATCAAAATCCTTTCTTAGCTCATCTCATTCATCCCGATCCGTCCAGTGGTTTGGGCTGTGCGTTGATAGATCACTATGTCCGTCAGTCACCTTTGAGTTATATATACATATTTAGATATCAAAAACATCTAGAAACCAACCCTCGACAGCATCGCATGTCTCTACGGCATTGCAATCTTTACGAGCTCTATTTCTACTAGTCGAACTACTGCACGCCAGAAAAGGGAAATACGCTTTTGAATGCTGCCTTGCCTGAGCGAACAACCATTCGGTTTCTCGTAAAATGTAACGACCGGTTCTAAGGCTACCTCTCCACCGGAGATGTGCGATGTAACCGATCCAGGTGTAGCGTGGCGCCTTCCACCACATCATCACTTAACAAACGCTTCGCTGTCATCATCATCATCATCCCCATCAGCCGCAAGAAGTCCACCTACCCTATTAAAAGTTTAAAAAAGATTAAAAGGGAAATTACCTAAAGGCGCTATGTGCGCATGCAAATGAAACACAGCACACGCTGAGTTTTACCCCCTTTGCCGTTATACTAATGATTACTGTGGTTTTTTAATATTTTCTATGAAATGTATGTGTTTTTTAATGGCAATAAATTGATTTATTATTATTATTATTAAAGGTACATACAAAGTGCGTGACGCCATCTTCGACCGCATCGTCACATAACATCAGGCGACTTGTGGTCAAAAGCTACCCTGTAAATAGTAAAAAAAAAAAAAAAAAAGTTTAATTTCGATACGACAATTAGAAGTAGGTGAAAATTGACTTACATTGCTAGTTAGTTACAAGCTAAGTTAAAAAAGTGTTTTAAAAAAATGATTGTATTCCTATAAAGGCGCTATACACTATACAGATGCCCCAATTAATTATTTATTTATTAAGAAACTCTTTATCTTATCAGCTTAATCTCAGACTCATCTTCACATTTTTTACTTCTTACAGGGTAGCATTTGACCTCAAGTTATCTGAATAGTCGTAGGTGGCGCCACGCTACACCTGTATCGAGAATTGGCTTAAATCCAGCAATTACATTTATAGATTCAATATGCGAAAACGTTTATACAGTAACTAACATTTGATTGGTTCGACATGTTTCACAAATTTTAAGTAATTTAGTGATGCCCATGCAAAGAATAAATCATCCACCTTCCTTGCTACGCAGCTTAGCACATCTCTAGTGGAAAGGCAGCCTTAATGACTAGCGATGGTAGAGAGAGCAGTGTAAATGCGCCTTACTATTTGTACATAGACTTGCGTAATTTGCTTTCCTTCTAAAGGCCGATTGAATATTTTCGCTCAATACGTTTTAAATGATCAACCGGAATAAATATGAACGGATGTTGATGTTTACTGAGATATTGGGTTGTTTTCTTTATGGATTGTGACAGGCAGGAGCGCAGAAATATATTAATATTAGGTACTGTCTAGGTAGTAAGCAATCATTGATTATTTGGATTGTCTACAGTGTCTACACCTATTTTGGGATTATTGTGTGATAGATTACAACAACAGTTCAGACTTACGTATTACAAGAGTTACAAGTTCCAGTTTCTAGTCTCTTCTAGTAGTCTTTACATTTTAGAGGTTAGCGTTTGACCACAAGTGACGATGTGGTCGAAGGTGGCGTAACGCTGTACTTGGATGGGGAGCTGGTGTTCAAGTGGGGCTGCCGGAGCTGCTGTATTACTTGTTTTGAACTGATTTCAAAAAAGGAGGAGTTTCTCAATTCGCCTGCTTTTTTATGTTTGTTACCTCAGAACTTTCGACTGGGTTCAATTTAGACAGTTTCTTTTTTGTATTTGAAAGCTGGTGCTTCCCATAGAGTCCAATTTGGTCCAGTTTTGACAATGGCATCCATGAGGAAACCATAAAAACTAACTGAGATGGCGCAACGACCCAAAGTGAGTCTTGGCCTCCGATAATGGAAGACACCACTTCGGTCTGTCCTGCGCCACCTTCTGCCAGTCCTCCATCTGGAGCTCGCGCAAATCCCATATATGGAACGGCCGAGTGGCTGTCACCCGGTTGGCCGTCCCAGGTATCGCTGGAAAGACGAAGTCACGAAGGATTTGCAAGAGGAAACCATGCAAGTCTTAAATTTGCATTTAATGTTAGGTTTTTGGTTAAAATTTTTCTTGTTTTATAACTGTACAAAAGAAATGGGATTGGACTGAAAAAATGTTCGTATTATGCTTCAGTTTGTAAGCCTTCTGGGTCAAGATAAAATTTCTTTGTCACCAAAGGGTCCGAGAGAAGGATTAAGGATAAAATCGGGCTTTGGTTGGGCTAAAAAGAATACGAAACCGTGGAAAACCAATGTTTATCCGAGTTCTCGTAGGTATTGTCTACCCGGCTATTTTCACACTTACATGCTCGATGATGTCAAAAGTAAAAAATAAAAATTAATTGATTTGATTCAGTAGGATACATTGTGATCACTTTAAAAATAACTACGCCTGTTCCAACCTCCTCACGCTGGCAAAAGAACAGGCAAGATACGCCCGGCAGGTAATTTTCCAGGCGCGATCACATTGACAATTTTATTCTTATTACTAATTGATTGAATTGGAGCAAGTTCACTAAAATCCCAAGCCTTTTTGTCATCTAAATAGTCAGATATTTTATAATGTAAAACAAAACCCCCCTGTGCTGAAGTAGGACACCTAGTTTTGAAAACCTGATATAACCTGAGAGCTTAGAAAAAGATGTATTTCTCCAATCATCATAATCATCATCATCAGCCGGAAGAAGTCCACTGCTGAACATAGGCCACCCCGTTTGAACGCCACCATGAACGGCTTAGCCATTTGCATCCATCGGCTCCCTGCGACTCTTACAATGTCGTCGGTCCACCTAGTGGGGGGCCTACCTACCTACTGAGCGTCTTCCGGTTCGTGGTCGCCACTCGAGAACCTTTTTTCTCCATCGGTTATCGGTTAGTCGAGCGATTTCTTCATGGTAACGAATCAAAACATCGTAGACGAAGAGGTATTGCACAATTTTAAGGAAGACATACATATCTGATTGTAAGTGGCAGAGGAGCGGTCGAAAATAGCGAACTACGTGTATTTCTACTGACAAAAGTAGTTTATATTTGCTTGAGCATTCCGTAATCTGTTTCTGGCACTAGTCTTCATATTAAGAAAATGCATTTGGCAGTCGCAGAATGAAAATAACTCGATCGAAAGCGAGCGAACGTTCTGGAAATTGCATTTTTTTGAGACCAATTGCAAAATGTAAAAAAGAATTAATAGTAACACTAGTAACTAGCCATGGGTAACTCCGGACACAACTATATCTTCGGATATATATCCAACTCCGGAATGGAACGCTCAAAGAGGTCGCCTGTGATGAGTGAGTGAGACAGAGGCCATTAATCATTGTATATTAACTCATACAAGGCAATTTAATTATTATAGATATTTTAGTGTTTAATAAAAGTATGTTTATTAGTTTTTTTTTTAAACCAAATAATATTTTTCCATATTACATAATCGTATAAGTTCACAGATACTCCGTGGATATGTTTGGAAGCTGGAGTTATCTATCTCGGATACATACATTCTTGCAATATACAGTTTCTTCACTCCCGGATATGTTAAGCGGATCTGGATATGTTAAGCGGACACATATCTTTGCTCGGAGTGGGATATGACATATCCAATTCGGGCCGGAGTGAGTTAGCCCATGGCTACAGTAACAGGACATAACGATATAAACAGTGGTGGAAAGCTTCGTAGAACACAATGCCCGACATAGCTTGAGCTTTCTCTCATCGTAAAGCTGTGCTACAACAGTCGACACGTGTTCGCGTCCACACGAGGAGTTATCGAGAGCTCTTCAACTCTTGACTCGGTGAACGTAGTAACGAAGTTGTTTTAGAGAAAATGTTGCTTGTTTTTTAACATCAATGTGTAATTTACGACTATTTTTGTGGCTTAAATATTTTTTTTTTTTCACTATTTACAGAGTAGCGTTTGACCACAAGTCACCTGATGTTAAGTGACGATGTGGTCGAAGATGGCGCCGTGCTACACCTGGACTGGGAACTGGCTCTCAAGTGAGTCTGCCGGAACACACCGATAGGTGCTTGGCGACAGATTCTTAACAAGAGGGTGGTAGCTAGCCAGGCGAGTACTAGAAAATACCCTACCACCAAGCTATGGTTTCATCACGATGTTTTCCTTCACCGAAAGCTCAAGCTCATTGTAGGATTCGAACCCACGTCCTACGGATCGCAAGCCGACGTCACTACCACTGAGCCATCATCGCTATAAAAAATGGCTATGTTTGGCCCGGTTTGTAACTGGGTAACATCATTTCATAATCATTGTTATTGATACATTGAATATATACACAAAATGTGTGAAGCCATAAAATAATTGAGAAAAACTTTTCATCACATCGCTGACATTCTCTATGATTCATTTCGACATTGTTTAATTTTTTTGTTGTACTAAATTAGTATTACCGATCTGTTTTCCGAAGATCGGGCTCAGTGGCATGCTTTGAAAGAGGCTTGCCAGCAGTGGACGGAAGTGGGCTGAATTGTGATGATGATGAATCTGTTTTCTAATTTTATTTTAATTCTGAATTATAGCATGTTATTTAGCATTAACTTTTCTGTGTGATAAATGTAATTGGTGTATGTACTTGTATCGTTTTTATTATATCACAATAAAATAAGCTTTATATTATGTTATTTTAATCACATCACGCTGCTTTAGGATATTCCAGCCACAGATAATAATCAAGCTGTAGTGTTCTAGCTTCCATAAACAACGCCAAAACAGTTCCCTTTGCATAAGACGGCCATTACAGTACGTAACAGCTGATCGCGCTGTTTCTCTGAGTCTAGGATGCACAAATGTACCTATTTCTCAAATCCCAACGCGATGTGGATACGGAGGCAGACATACAGCCAGCTGGACCTGTGAGCATGTTGGACCAATGTGTTAGGAAAGTTGAAGAAACCAGCTGCTCCCTTTTTTCCACTATCTTGCAGGAATAAAACCAAAACAAAAAAAAACTAGCTTCATTATGAGCCTATTACGTTCCCACTGCTGGGACTCTGGCCTTCTAATAAAGCTGGGACCACACTAACGGGAAATGCCGTTAAATAGCGCGATGATTGACGTTTGACATAAGTGTTGCCACAACATTGGACAACGGCATTCACATTGGCGTTTGACGTTAGCCGATAACTCGAGTGCAATCACGTTTACCGTTTAATTGTAGCCACTCTCATAATTGCGTTAATAATTAACGCAATATTTGTCTCGATGATAGGCATTGACATTTCCCTTGACGTTGACCTTATTGTGGCCCTAGCATGAGAGAGAGTATGGGCCGTAATCTACCACGCTGGCCTAGTGCGGGTTGACAGATATCACATGTCCATGAATGTTGTAGTTCTTGGACATGCCGGTTTCCTGATGATGTTTTCCTTCACCGCAATTTCAAGTGCTCGTCCGGCTGGCTACCAATCTCAAGTTAAGAATCTGTCGCCAAGCACCTACCGGTGTATTCCAGCAGCTCCATATGAGAGCCAGTTCCCTAACCAGGAGTACCGTGACGCTATCTCCGCCCACATTATCGATAAGTTCCCGATTTCACTCAAAAAAAACGCGTGGTTTATTGAAATCTCTACTATTTATTACGTCCCGATTTTTTCATCTAACGAATCCCACGTTTTTGTCTAAAATCTGTAGCTTTGGCTACAAAATCTGGTAACAAGCATCGTCGAGGATTTCTAAAATACTCAATAGGGTCTTGGCTGAAAATCAGCGCTGTGGATTCGTTCATAGCATATGCTGAGCCAAGTCCTTTTTGGGAGGTACTACTGTACACAGCAGCAGGGTTCGCACCATCACACAATTTCAATGGTTTATGTATAGTTTTACTGTTTTTTTGTGGGCTTCTTTCTTTTGTGTGCAGTTTTTCCAAATAAAGTCTTTCTCTCTCTCTCTCTCTCTCTCTCTCTCTCTCTCTCTCTCTCTCTCTAAAAGCCGCCGCTCCAGGCCAGATTTAAAAATATTTTGTTCCACTTTGTCTATAGAGAAACTTGCGTCCTTGGCACACTTCCGATTCAACCCTTAATCGTTTTCATTACCTAATGGAACGTAATGATGAATACACCCACTTTCTTGCACGATAAAACTAAAATAGGAATGAGACTTTTACCGGGAAATGAGTTCCACCTAAAACGATTGAGATAGCGTGAAATTTCACACGGGACATAAGTTAGGTGAGCATGCTGGCGAGTTTATATGTTAGGTGTAGCGTGACGCCACCTTCGACCACATCGTCACTTAACATCAGGTGACTTGTGCTCAAACGCTACCCTGTAAGTAGTAGAAAAAGATCTAGATTCTAGTAAGAGCGCCAATATTTACGCCACAATCTTTTTGAGTACCCAAAGGGGGAAACGGGACACACTACTAAGACTACGCTGTCTGTCCGTCCGTAAAAAAAACACGTTTGTTGTATGGGAGCCCTCTTAAGTATTATTTTATTCAGTTTTTAGTATTTGTTGTTATAGCTGCAACAGATATACATCATCTGTGAAAATGTCAACTGTCTAACTATCACGGTTCATGAGATACAGCCTGGTGACAGGCGGACGGGCGGATGGACGGATGGATAGCGGAGTCTCGTAATAGGGTCCCGTTTTACTCTTTGGGTAAGGAGCCCTAAAAACTATACCAGGACTTGTTACTCTTAGATATTAGATTTTAATTCTCTATAAGGCCTGTAATTTCTCTAGAAACTTTGCCCTCAATTCTACTACTATAGAAAATAATATTCTACTAGAAAAGTTGAGTCATTCCAACCGGTTTGTCATCACAAACTGAAACGTCTTTCAGTCAGGCCTTATAAACCGCAAGAAGCACATTCCGTGCTCTTGTCGGAGAGTATTTTCAATATCTTACTCATGGGCCATTACGATTATTTTTATGATCAAAACAATATAGCGGAAGAGTCAACATAAAAAGATTCATTGTACATCTGTGCGATGCGAAATGACTGTTCTGTTGCGTTAGAAATATGGTGCAGTGTGGTGGTTACCTACAGGTCATCGATTTGACGAGCATATTTGCCGCATGGGATTGACTTTACAATCAATAGAGAATAGATAGTATATTTATTTGTGGCTAAAAACAGTTACATTCGATTTGACGAGCATATTGGCCGCATGGGATTTACTTTACAGCAAATAGGCAATATATTTTTTTGTGGAAAAAAAAACAGTTACATACTCTTCACACAATTAAATTTGATAATAAACATAAAGAAAACAAATAAACTTAAATAATAATACTAAGACAATTCAACACTTTATTTTAAACACTTTGTTTGTTACTTATTTACGCTGAAACAGCTAACCTGATTTTAGTGAAATTTGGAATTTAGATAGCTTAGATTATTATTAACATATAGGCTATTTTTTATCCCGGAGAAATGCGCCTGTGGAATAATAGAAAAACTGCGGGTCGAAGATCAAAGATGTTCGTTAATAACATGTCTATTCAACTTTTATTCTGTGTCTGAAATTGCTTATCATAAATTAGATATCACGAACCTATATTCAATCATAGATAAATTACCATACATCAACCTCGAATACTAGACAAGTAAATTGAATCGTTCAATTCAACCCGCAAATAGTTTCCAAATAGGTCGCCAAACTTAACCGCCGTGTGTCACGTCAGTAACAAATTGTCGTAACCCGCATTTATTGGCAGGAATATCTTAAAGCTCGGCATTGTTGTTTTAGCCCCTACGGCCTTCAAAATAAGGGTCGGTTTCCAACGTTTTGTGTCCAAGATTAAATCTGTATTTACCTTCGATTCTACCTGTCAGGAGCGGAATAGGAATGTCTGTCGTTCTGTTCTTAGTGTTTTATATATTTGCATTTTGAATTTAAAAGTCGTGACGTTAGTTTTGTTCGATACTTTTGTAGTTTCCCCTTCGGAAGGACTTTTTGTGTCTGACATTTACGACTTCGTCTTAGAATAAATAGAAAGAGACAAATATATTTTGCGCTATCATTGGTAAGGCTGGTCTAAGCAGTGAAGAGGCCTTTAGACAATGCAACTCTCAAGGTGTCTCTCCCCATCATCATTAGCATAGTAAAGGAGTAGTAGTTCAGCTTTATATAAATCGGCCGTCGCCAGTTTGAATGTGTGCGTGAGTAGCGGCACCGTGTACGCACGCACTTTTCATGCACACAATCACATAAACGAAAGGAGGCGGCCGGGGCCGCGGCCATGCACTCAGTACGGAACGCGCCGCCTATTCGTCACCGCAAGAGTAGGCAATTAACTCGTCGAGCGGCCTTAGCTAACCTACTGTTTTTTATATACTGTGTCATTAGCCTGTATCAGTCCACTGCTAGACCAGCCTCTTCCAAGATACGCCACTGAGCTCGGCGCGCACTCGGCGCAGAGCGTCGCTTCACCTAGTCAGAGGGCATCCTACACTACGTTTGCAAAGTTGCAATCTTTACGCAAAAACATGTCTAACTGTCTACCACAACGGTTATCGGTTCTGCGGCTTATATGAACAGCCTACTGCCACTTCAGCTAAGTTGCTTTTTTATTCAATATAGGTTAAATTTTTCCTGCACCACGTTTGCCAAGTCGCGGTCTCCACTGCCACTTTAGCTTGCTAATTTCGTTGGTGACCTTAGTTCTCTGTCGGATGGGCCACAACATCATCTCATTTACATCATTATTTTTCAATTTAATACTGATATAACTAAAATACAGTACCTAATCGTGTTAAGCTACAAACAAAAAATTGTCTAAGGGCTACCACACAAAACTGCGATGCGATGCAGAACAGATCGGAAGTTCTTGTGGAGCATTCGTGTGAGCTCGCAGATATTGGCGATGCGATGCGAATTCACAGTTTTGTGTGAGAACTGTTACAATGTTTTTAATAAATACAAAATAACGAATTTTGGTAACGCGCTAGAAACTGGACATATAAAAAGAAACGCCTTATTCACTCAAATAAAGAGGTACTCGTATATATGTTACCGGAAATGTATGAAATCTAAGAATTGTATACAAATCCTAGGAAAAGACCTACTAGATGCGAACACAACATGCATCTGAATGTTTACCTACTAGCTCTCAACTTTTTTATTCTTTTATTTTTTTGCTTATTCTTTTATTTTATTGATAGTATGTATGTATAAGGTAAATAAAAGTGTAACAGTAGGTTAGGGTGCGGCGGGGGTGGCTCTTGGGCCCCCCTAAGCCGCCAATATTTTTATTTTTATCTGTGGTTTTACATTTCCCATTGCTATTTAGGAAATGTATAATATAATTTGTTTTACACATTTCCGTGCGATTTTAGAAATTACATACCTTTCCTAGGAATTGTATACAATGACGGATTACATACATTTCTGGTAACATATACATTTATTATGTAACAACGTAAAAAGTATTACCTTATCAAAATTGTATGAGTTTAAATTTTACAATGCAAACACTCCGTTCCCTGCAGCACAATTTGTCAATGTCCAAGGTTGAGATAGCAGATTATTTGCTGTGCAAATTGCAGTTTAAACCAAGACGTTTAGCGAATAAGGTGATAAACGGAAGATGGGAGAGAAGGTTGCATGTTAAACATGTTGACGTCACAAAACCAAGGAGGTTATAAAGTAGTGGTGGGCATGGGCGCCAGCAGCAGGGTGGAACAGACAGGAACCCTGAACCCTGTCAGAAAAGAATAAGTATACATAGAAAAAAAATATTTACTAAACAGATTGTTGTCGATGAGTGAAATAATTATATTCAATCAAATGGTCAAACGCTACCTTGTAAGTTGTAAGAACAAAACAAACATTTCTCATAGAATACGCATTTCGAAAATCGAGACCGATCAGCTACTTTTGTCGCTGACTGTACCTACAAAAAGAAATTCCTATAAATCAATAAACAGAAGAGAAATATTGAAGGAAGATGTGATAAAACAACTTCATAAAAGCGGTAAGACGATTTTCCGGAAAAAAATTGGCCCAAAACATCCTTTTTGCGAGTGTTTATTTTATGCGAGGAAAGTAATATTTTTATAGGAACATACTTCAGTGTAAAAGAGGAAATGGTACGAGTTACATTTCGTTTATTTAATACCAGCTGTTCCCCGCGGTTTCACCCGCGTGGGCTACAGTTTATCGCGATAAAAAGTAGCCTGTGTCCTTTCTCAGGTTCTAGACAATCTCTGTACCAAATTTTATTTAAATCGGTTCAGTAGTTTAGGAAAGATCAGAACGCTGTACGCTCGGAACGCGAGCTGATGGAACTGCCCGACGACGAAGATCGTTCGTGCCGTCAGACAGCCCCAGAAGGGAGAGAGTGCGCAGGGAGTGTTTCGGTCCGTATAACCGCAAGGTTGGTAGGACCATTTGAGGAGGTGGGTTCAGTAGTTTAGGCGTGAAAGCCAGACAGACAGACAGACAGAGTTACTTGCGTATTTATAATATTAGTAAGGATAGAAGGGACTATCTACGGATCACGGTTACACTCGTGGCTTTTCCATCACTATCCTAAAAGAAAATGGCTGTACGCTACATTCTGGAAGGCTTCTATTTTTTATTACTTACAGGGTAGCGTTGGACTACAAGTGATCTGATGGTAAGTGACGATGTGGTCGAAGATGGCGTCACGCTACATCTGCATAGGGAACTGGCTCTCAAGTGAGGCTGCCGGAAGCCACAGATCACACACACAGATAGGTGCTTGTCGATCATGTAGCTAGTTAGGTGAGTACTAGAAAAAAAAGTTAAGAAAAAGAAGAAAGAAAAAGAAGTTAAAGAAGTTAATTGCAAAATGACTGGAACTTTTGGGAAATTGAATAAATCTCAGAATATTCATTGCCTAAAATAACAAATTTATTATGTTAAAAAAAAACCTGAATCTTCATAATGACTTTGTTCAGACCCTATTTTAAAAACAAATGTTTTAATCAATCCCACAATAACATCTAAAAATCTAAATATATATATAACTCAAAGGTGACTGACTGACATAGTGATCTATCAACGCACAGCCCAAACCACTGGACGGATCGGGCTGAAATTTGGCATGCAGGTAGATGTTATGGCGTAGGCATCCGCTAAGAAAGGATTTTGATTAATTCTACCCCCAAGGGGATAAAATAGGGGATGAAAGTTTGTATGAAACTTTGTCAATTTTAAACCGATCGGGCTGAGACTTTGCATGCATAAAGCTGTTTCACCCACGCGGGTGAAACCGCGGGGAACAGCTAGTAATATATATGTTTTTGATTCTCAGAACGTATGAATATTTCATAACTTGAAGGAAAACGGCTATTTTACTAGGAGCTCAAAGTAAAATATCATGTTTATTGTGGATTTCCTTCTAAAAACATCAAAGATTACTGTACCATAAATAATATTTATAAAGATAACTAGGGCAGGAATGATGCGATGTAACCTACTTCCTACTAATATTATAAATGCGAAAGTTTGTGTGTGTGAATGTTTGTTACCACGTATCACCGTAACTACTAAACCGATTTTGATTAAATTTGGAATAGAGATAGCTTATATACCCTGGATTAACACTTGGGCTACTTTTTTATCTCGAAAAAAGGCTCCAGAGAGATAACGGGAAAACGCGGTTGAAACCGCGGGGTGCAACTAGTCTCATAACATTTTGCTGTCGAGTATGGAGTTTTTTTCTCTCTCTCTTTGAGAAAAGGCCAGTGTCCCAGCAGTGGGAACGTAAAAAGGTGATGATGATGGAGTTTGCTCCATCCTCAAATGAAAAGAGCATGCGAACTCAGGTTCAGTCGACTTTGTTCCAGTGTCGACGATGGACGTGGAAGCGGTGGTGGGCCGAACTGCCAGCCTGCCGTGCGACATCGAACCTGACTCCAACGAAGACAGGGTCTACATGGTGCTGTGGTTCAGACATGCTGGTGGCAAGCCCCTGTATAGGTGAGTACCTTTCTTTAGAGCAGAAGTCGGTTACTTCTGCTCTAAATCCATTACCGGAATACAGCGAATTCTTATCAAAATCAAACACATCTTTATTTAAAAGTATACACAAAATGATAAAACGTCAAACTTAAGACTAGCTACGCTTGTTCCGACCTTCTTACGTCGGCAAAAGAACAGGCGCATTAATCGAGTTGTACTCGTTAATTGTCATGTTCCATATCCCAATGCGCACAACCAACCAAGAGAAATCTTGTTACTAAAGCTTATTATAAAACATCGGACTATTTAGATGACAAAAAAGCTTAGGATTGTAGTGAACTTGCTCCAATTGAATCATTTAGTCATCATCATCATCATCATCATCAGCCTGTACCAGTTCACTGCTGCACATAGGCCTCTTCCAAGGTACGCCACTGAGCCCGGTCTTCGGCTCTTCTCATCCAACTACTGCCAGCCACTCGGCGCAAGTCGTCGCTCCATCTTGTCGGAAAATGTGTTCCCTCTTGATCGAATTACCTTAAACGCAAGATGCCAAGATGAAGGCGATACCTAAACATGAGTTTTACCTAAAAAACTGTTTGCCCTAGGTAAAAGTCTTTTTCTCAAACATGCTTGGAAATAAGAGTATTATTTTGACAACCTTCTTCGAGATAAATCAAACTTGCTGCACTGCCCAAATATATGCGAGCAGCGGCCGGCTAAATTTGTATGAAAAACCATATGTGTCGTGTTTAGCGGCCAAATAAATTACATATAAAACTCATATCGTTCGTATTATTTAAAAATGGAACGATTTTTACTCCGAAAACGGGAACCAAGGAGGTAACTGATCAAAGGTTTTATTTAAATTCCGAACCGGCTTAGACATAGAAACCTGTTTGTTGAAAAAAAAATAATCGATCAATAGAACGCGGGAAATTTTTTTGTTGTTCGTTGTTCGTCATTGGTTTTGAAAACTAATTGTATTTGACAAAATGAGTTCAAGTGAAGACAATGAGTGAAGTGTGATGAGTGAAGTGTGATCTTACTTTAACGCCACCTGAAATTCAAGAGGCGGCAAGAGCCGTAATATAAATTTGTTACTGCCAAATTCAAAAGAGAAAAGTTCTGCCCAGGTACTACTTACTTAGTTTTAATTTCCACGCATTTATTGAGAAAAGTACTATACATATACAAGCCTTGGCCACAACTAGGCATTGATGGACTCAGGTATGTGTGCCTCGGCTTTGCCTCGGCCCACATTTACACCTTCTTCCATAATGCCTACGTTTACGGCCGTTGCAGTAATTGTACTATTTCAGCGACTTTTGTCGTTAGCCGTGAGCTTATGTCGAAATATTTGAAACGAATTAATGAATTTATTGATGACACATTTTAGATGACTATGATCTACCTGGGTCATACACAAAACGTAGTTTAAAAAAATTAAAAATCAAAATGTCTGGTATTGTTTAAAAAAAATGTTTATTTATTAGATACCAACAAACATATTAAAATAGTAATGAGAAACAAGATCGTTTTTAGGAATCATAATAATTATGGCACTTTTATTATTTTTCTTGTTCACAGAAGTGAAGTATGCCACGGAAAAGATCAAAATCTTAATTAAAATTAAATATCACTCTTAAAAACAATTTAATCAGCTGGTTTTTCTTACATTCTGTATTATTTGTAACAGACGCATTCAAACCACTTTCTATTACTGTCATACACGTACATTCCAGCATTCATACACACACAAAACTGTAATCAGTTCGGTTTTTCATTGATTATTTGGTATACATGTCATTTTTATTATTATTTATCTCGATAAACTTATTTAATTATAAAATATTAGCAACTTATAAAATTATACATTAAAAAAATAACTTTGTTTCTAAAAACTACAAAAAATAAAATTTACATAAAAAAATTATTACGAAGTCCACAGAACTTAAAATCCACAGAAGATAAAATATATATATCAAAAAATCTCTTCATCGCTATCATCAGTAGTCAGAGTCACAGCCGGACGTTGGGATAATTTAGGAGGCGAGTTTTCCTCATAACTATCATCGAAAAATGCTAAACGTTTTTAAGATGGAGAGTTTTTATCGTCACTATTAACAAAAAAGCTAAACGTTTCTTTGGTGAAGAGATTTCATCCTCACTATCATCAAATATCATTAAAAGTGGATTGCTTCTCTTAGGTGGAGAGTTTTCACTATCACTATCGTCTAAAATAGCTGTTCTTTAATATCTTCGCTGGTGTCACAGAAACGGAATCATCCGCGTAGATGTTTTCAAAGTTCAGCCTTTTTTGGAGTCAGTGGCCGACGTACATATAAAAATGGGCGATGGTGTCTCTATAAAAGGTGCTGCTATTCCAGGTCCAGTGACAGTCGATGCTGATGCAATTTCAGGAGAAGGAGCAACTGGACTTGGCACACCGGCTTCTGATGTTGAATATGATGAAGTTCAAGGCAACTGGATAGAGTGCACTTGAATAACGCCCATTTCAAGATGAGGACATTTTCTGTCAGCGGCACATACGATACAGCTCAATCTTTTAGCGTGGAGTTTGTTTGGCTCCCTGATGCCCCAAGTAATTTGGTGGATTTTAAAAGTCCCTTTGAACGGGTGAACAGTAATTTAATCTGCTATATTTTGCTTCTCAGGCACATGTGAATCGTCAATAGAAATAACCATAGTGCCTTTGTAATGGAGTTTTGTGCAGTCAATGAAAGTGTTGAGATCAATTATGTCTCTTCCATTTCCAACAGCTTTATCACAGGTTCTCTTGAGACAGCCGATATCGCTCTCTATCTTTTCTACATCTCTCTTCCAGAGAAGCAGCATCTAACTTGGCTCGAGTCCTACGCTTACTGATTTTTTTTTCTCTCGTTGGCGTTTTTTCTTCTCTTCATCGCTCAGATTTAACCTAGACCTTGATCGAGGCATTATACTTGAAACAAACATTTTATGCTAATTATCACGATAGAAACTTTGGACTTTTATCTCTGACTTTGAAAAACCAGGTGGGTAGACGAATGGATGGCAAAACTCAGCGGTAGAGGCATATTAATAGTTTGCAAATGTTGGTACATAATCCTAAAGAAGAACTATTTCAATTAATAAATAAATATACCCCAAAAAGTATTTCGATGATATATTGCAGTCAAATATAATCACTTCTGTGGACATGTGTATCTGCAGTGGACATGTAAAACCACAGAAAAGATATCTACAGAAGGGACTGACGAGTATACAATGAGCAACGGTGTTTTTGTTTTTGAAGTTAGAATACAAGAGAAAGTGGATTTAGACAACTCTCCCCGGAAGGTATAATGGATGTCTATTTCATAAATTTATAAATGTATACTTACCAAGAAATATCAGGAACAGTAAAGTAGCACCGATCTATGACAAAACTAATGAAATTTTTATTAAAAATATATCTAAACTAGCTTCCGTACGTAACTTCCACCCAGATGTTTCCGGCAAATGACCGATGTACAGTATTGCCATTATAAAAAAGAAACGTTTTGTGGTAGTTTTGGTAAAAAATAAATTGACTCGCATTTTTAGGTGCACAGAAAAGATGCAAACCCGTGTAACCGAGTGTTTATCCAAAATTCTGAATTATATATTGTAGTAATAATTTTTAAAAGAGTAAAATAATACACGTCATGATATAATACAATAAATAAACTTACCTTTTCTCAAGTTTTGCCTCTTCAACCAAAGTATTGCTCCTTCAAATATAGTCATAGCTTATCTGAACAGTCCACAGAAAGGGACATTCAAACACAAAATCTAAGAAAAATTTAAATTAATTATAGAATCTCAAAATTTTAGTCCACTATTTCAATAATAGTTTTTGATTTGTACATTTTCAAAAACAAATGATGATGATGATAGAGAATATTTCAAAAGTTATAGTACCTGAACACGCGTATGTGTATGACCCACCTATATTCTATTTTTCTTTAATTCTTTTGACATTATAATTAACATCTAAATATGTATTGATAACTTTAGTAATTTACCAATTTTTAATAGTTTTTTTTTCCGACTACGTTGGCTCGGCCACGTAGTCCGCATGGGGGAGGATCGGGCGGCAAAGCGTTCTTATTTGGGACGACCGAATGGCCGTAGGCCGGTCGGACGCCCTAGATACCGCTGGAAGGACGCGGTGGATGCAGACCTGCGCGAGCTCCAGACTCTCAACTGGGCTGAAATCGCTCAAGATAGAGAAGAGTGGCGCTCTCTCGTTTCGGAGGCCAAGACACACTTTGGGTCGCTGAGCCATCGGAGTTAGTTATATTTTCTATTATCTTGTAATTGATTTATTGAATTTATTTCATTATATACAGACCTATCTTATATTCATGGTGACAGCATCTCAACATCTCTTTCATCTCATTTTGTACGCCAATTACGGCAAAACATGATGCTACTTTATTATAATATAACATCTTAGTACCTACATCACCTGTTTTGAACAGTCAGCGACAAAAGTAGCTGAGCATACTAGATTATTCGAATGTGTTTTGGAGCAGGAATGTTTAGGTTTTTTTTTACAACTTACAAGGTAGCGTTTGACCACAGCAAAACGCACCCAATGTTAAGTAATGATGCAGTCAAAGGTTGGTGTTTAAGATGATGAAGACAAACGGAAAATTTGTTTTAGGTCAACGACTTTTGTCGCTGACTGTACTAACTATTACTCATGTTTTATGCAAATAAATTTATCTTTATCTTTAGCTTTGAAATATTAAACTAAATTTTTACTTTCTTTTACAAAATAACTTTTTGGAATTGTATTCCCGGAATGGAGTAAAGCCACCCCCACCCTTGTCAGTTGCAAGCAATCTCGGTTCTTATTGAAACACATAATGAACTAGGCGAGGCGTTCGCGTAACTAACTTGTAGCTTACAGCTTTTAAGTTTTGTGGCTCTGTGGCTTATGTGTGTTGAAATGTAGTACGCAAACGCGCCTGCCAAAATATTGACAGCATTGTCACTCGGCTGTCACTTTTCCCCCGCCTCTCTCTCTTGCTACCGATACTGCTAAAGCCACATTCCCGATCTACGTTTAAATACTTTAATAAATAAATCCAGTTTCTTTTTATCAAAAGTGTCTCTCATTTCATTAGGTTATGGGCCGTCCCATACCTACGCAATATAATTTTGGAAAAAGAAATAGTACTTTCAGTAAAATCGTAAAAATTATTTTTCATAACCTCGAAAATCACGCGGTCGCGCATTAGGAGTGTTCCTTTTCAGCTATTTTCAGCTTCAAAACTAAAACACAATGACAACAAACAACCAAAGTGGTTTTATGAATATAGAAAAACTAACAGGACGCGAAAATTATGCGACCTGGAGTTTTGCCGTCAAGGCATATCTGCTTCTGGAAGATTTATGGGACTGTATCGACAACAGCTCAGGTATTGACGATGCACGGAAGGATGTAAAAGCCAGATCGAAGATAATTCTGTTGCTTGATCCCATGATCTATGTACATATACGAGAAGCATGTACTGCAAAGGAGGTCTGGGACAATTTAATGAGAGCATTTGAAGATTCCGGATTAACAAGGAAAGTTGGTTTACTTAAAGATTTAATTAATACTACGTTAGAAACTAGTACATGTGTAGAAGATTATGTTAGTAAAATTATGACATCTGCACACCGATTAAGAAACATTGGTTTCAAAGTAGATGATGAATGGCTTGGTACTCTGATGTTGGCGGGTTTGCCGGACTTATACAAACCCATGATCATGGCTATAGAGAGCTCCGGTGTTAAAATTTGTGCCGATTCAATTAAAAGTAAAATATTACAAGAAGTTAAAACATGTGACACAAACGCTTTCTATTCCAATGTTAAACATCAGAATGGAAAAAGTAGTTATCAGCAAGGGCAAAAGCAACAAGAACAAGGGCAGTTTAAGGGGCCGAGATGCTATAACTGCAATAAACACGGGCATATTAGCAAAAATTGCAGGTATAAGAAAAACAAGACGGATACAAAAAATAATAATAGTTTTATTGCTGCTTTTTCAGCCACCACACAGAATGACAGTTTGAGCTGGTACATTGACTCCGGTGCGTCGATGCACATGACGACACACAGGGAGTGGCTTGAGGAAGAAACTGCTCCACCTGTAAGTAATATCAGGATCGCTGACGATAAGATGCTCCGTGTAGAGTGTTGCGGTAATGTAACTATATTAGTACCGGACGCACAAGGGCACAGCAATAAAATACAGGTGAGAGATGTTCTTTATGTACCAGATTTAACAACAAATTTAATATCTGTCAGTAAAATGATAAAAAATGGCTGCAATATTGAGTTCAATGAAAAAGGCTGCAAAATATTAAACCAGACTGGTCAGAAAATTGCAAGCGCTAACCTGGCAAATAGCATGTATCGTTTAAATGTCATAAACACAAATGAAATACCCCGTGCCATGCCCGCTGTAACTGAAAATGATACGTACTTGTGGCACCAACGTATGGGCCACCTGAACCTCTCCGATGTAATGAGGATACCGAATTGCACTACCGGTGTTAAATTGTCTCCGCTGAAAGAAGATGTAACCTGTATAAGTTGTATAGAAGGAAAACAGACTAGGCAGTCATTTCCTACTGAAGGCTCCCGAGCAACCGAATTGCTAGAAGTCATCCACTCCGATATATGTGGACCGTTTCAGACTGCATCAATTGGAGGTGCCAAGTACTTTGTCACCTATATAGACGATTTTTCACGTAAGGTGTTTGTTTATCCAATTAAAAATAAATCAGAAGCGCTAGAAAAGTTCATAGAATTTAAAAATAGAGTTGAAAATGAATTGGATAAGAAAATTAAAAATTTAAGGACTGATAATGGCAAGGAATACATGAATAATAATTTTCAAAATTTTTTGAAACGTTTTGGCATAATGCATCAACATTCCAATCCTTACACACCTGAACAAAACGGGTTAAGTGAACGTATGAATAGAACGCTTATAGAAAGGTCTAAATGTATGATTTTAAATGCAAAATTACAGAATCATTACTGGGGAGAAGCAGTCGTCACGGCAGCGCACATCATCAACCGCTCGCCAACCAGAGCTCTCTCCTACATCACTCCACAAGAAGTGTGGACAGGCAAGAAACCTGATTTAGGCCATATCAAGGTATTTGGATGCAAAGCAATGGTGCATATACCGAAAGAACGTCGCCGAAAGCTAGATGCTAAATCACGAGAGCTAATTTTTGTTGGCTACAGTGACGGTGTGAAGGGCTACCGTTTTATAGACCCTAAAAGCAAGCTGGCTACGACAAGCAGAGATGTTGTATTCCTCGAGGCCACCGTAAATAGAAATTTGATGAAACAGCCATCAGTACCTGAAAAAGAAAACATAATTAGTGACAAAAATAAAGTAGAGAAAAATAAAGGAAAAATATATAAAAATAAAGAAGAAAAAGTAAATATTGAATCAAAAATGTTTAACTTACCTTTATTTACTGAAAACAGTGTGGATGAAGAAGTCCAGATTTTAGAAAATGATGAAATTGAAGAGACCGAATCAACATTGAAGTATATCTCTCCATCTTCATCATCAGTGTCATCACACTATTCAGATACCGATGAGACATACGTACCAGATGTAAGTATTGAAACTACACAGTCTCAGAATGTTCCCCGAACAAGAAGACGAAATGAAATAATATATTTATCAGACAGCAACGAAAATCAGGATAGTTCTGAAACATCCTTTGTTTGTATGAATGGTGAGTCTGCAATGAACTTGTTAGACAAAGATCCACAAAGTCTTTCCGAGGCACTTGAAAGTGAAAATGTTGATAAATGGAAAGAAGCAATGGAGGAAGAATACCGATCATTACTACTAAATAATACATGGACGCTGGTTGATTCACCCCAAAACAAGAAAGTTATTCCATGTAAGTGGGTATACAAAACAAAATTAGATGAGAATGGCATTATCATGAAGTACAAGGCACGACTTGTTGCTAAAGGCTACCAACAGAAGAAAGGCATAGACTATCATGAAATTTATGCTCCTGTGGTAAGATACTCTTCACTCAGATATGTAGTTGGTTTAGCTGCAAAACATAACCTCAAAATTCACCAGATGGACGCTGTGACTGCTTTCCTGCAAGGTGACATCGATGAAGAGATATACATAACACAGCCTCCACATTTTGAAAAAAGCAACCAAGTTTGTAAGCTTAATAAATCTATTTATGGCCTCAAACAGGCAAGTAGACAATGGAACAAAAAGCTGAACTCCATTCTACTAGAAATAGGAATGTCACGGTCAAAAATAGACCCATGTATTTATTACCGGATAATGAATGAAAAAGATATATTGTTTATAACAGTATATGTAGATGATATATTATATTTTTACAATAATGAACAAACAGCTTTGATGATTAAGAAGAAATTAAATGGAAAGTTTCACATGAAGGACTTGGGCGAAGCAAAACGCTGTATTGGTTTCAGGATTACTCAAAACGCTGCGAAGAATGAAATATCTCTGGACCAATCATTATATATAGAAAAAATACTTACTCGCTTCAACATGAATGATTGTAAGCCGCAGTACACACCATGCGAAGCAAACTTACAATTAAAGAATGCAGAAAAAGAAGAGGAAGTATTAGAGAACATCCCCTACCAGGAAGTCATAGGATGTTTACTGTACCTATCACAGGGAACCAGGGCCGACATTTCATATATTGTGAATCAGCTTAGTAGATTCAACAACAAACCAACGGCACAGCACTGGACAGCTGCAAAGAGAGTACTTAGGTACTTGAAGGGCACACAGAATACAAAACTAACCTTCAAGAAAAATTGTCAAAACATTGTTGGTTACTGCGATGCTGACTGGGCAACTGACACAGAAGACCGAAGATCATGTTCCGGTTATATATTTATGTTTCAGGGTGCTGCCATCAGCTGGTGTTCTAAAAGGCAGCCTACCATAGCTTTATCTAGTACAGAGGCTGAATTCATGTCACTGGCCACAGCTGTACAGGAAGCTATCTGGCTGAAACAGCTAGAAGAAGATTTTTGGCCACATCTGTCAGATACGCCAATTTTAATTTTCTGTGATAATCAAAGCACCATTAGAATTTCAGGTAACGACATCTATCATGCACGAAGCAAGCACATCGATGTACGATACCATTTTGTGAGGGAGCGGATCGCAATCAATCAAATCACTGTACGCTACAAAAGTACTCAAGACATGTTGGCTGATGCTCTGACGAAAGGACTGCACCGGCCTAAACATGAACAGTTCACGAAGACAATGGGTTTGCGTCCAGAAGAGGATGTTGAAATGTAGTACGCAAACGCGCCTGCCAAAATATTGACAGCATTGTCACTCGGCTGTCACTTTTCCCCCGCCTCTCTCTCTTGCTACCGATACTGCTAAAGCCACATTCCCGATCTACGTTTCTAATTGATTAATAATAAATCCAGTTTATATATATCAAAAGTGTCTCTCATTTCATTAGTATCGAGTCGATGTGGCTTAGGAACCGTGAAAGCTGAAACGAAAATAAGATTTCAGTTTTTGAAACTAATTAAAATCATATATTGCAGTTCATTAAAATGATGCGAGAGTGCTACTAACGTCATTGGAGCTCATTGAAGGCTGGCTGGCGCCGTCCATAAATAAAATATCTGCGCCCCGCGGTTTCTCTCGTGTCTTCCCGTTATCCCGTAGGAACCTTTTCCGGGATAAAAAGTATCCTATGTCCGTTTCCTGGTCCGAAGCTACCACCAGTTTTCAGCCAAATCAATTCAGCCGTTCTTGAGTTATTAATAGTGTAACTAACACGACTTTCTTTTAAATAATAATATAGATTTAACTGTAGTCAAATCTGTAGTTTTGTTGCACCGACGAACTGTGATCAGAATGACGGCATAATTTAACGTATAAGGTGCCTCAGCGTAACTCTACATTTTTTTGGGCGTTTGGTTTTAAGTCACTTGAATAATGGTCAAAGGCGGTGGTGGATTATTTTCTAAGCCAATTCAATAGAGTTATTCTTTAAGTTTTCCTCACAGCCACAACCATGTATGAAGTAAAGTGTTTACGTATACTTTGTACACGAGAACGCGTTCAATGTCACAATAATATATACTTTTTCACGATCTCATGACTCCGCTGGCGATATTTGAAACAATTATATTGGAGCTCGTTCACACATAAATCCGGTCAGCCGTCGCGTCGTCAACGTCCGCCAGTTATTTAATTTCTAAGGGTCGACTTTTTGAGCCGGAGTTAAAAAAGTTAACTATTGACAAAAGTGTATGAAATAGCATTTAATAAAGCTGTTATATACTCACTAACGACATCGCACAGCCTAAACGGTAAGTCCTAGAAAAATTTAATTGAAAATAAAGGGTCTGTTGGAAATTATTTCCTTCGTCATAATCATTATCAGCCTAATAATTTATAACCTTTTTAAACCGTTGAACATATCTTAAAGACATTGTAGTATGGAGATAGCTTGAACCTTGAAGACGTTTACGTGGCTGAAAATGCGGGGCCTGGCTAGTAAGTAAAAAATATCACGATGGCCAGCGCGGCAGCGGCGCGGATCATCAGCGCGGCGATCACAGCTTTATCTGACTGAGCCTTTATACTCCCTAATAACGCGTACCACACAATTAACTTTAGTGTTCTTTAAGAATTTAAACGACTATATCGACGGAATGAAGACTTCTGCCCTCTTTGCTCTAATTTCCGTGAACGCAAATATGTCGCGGTCGGATGGGTTTCACGGAGGGTTGCCGGTTGTTTCGTCTTTGTACTATCTATGTATGTAGGAAGTATTTTTGTTATGAAAGTAGTATTATATAGAATACTTGTTAAAGAGAATTAACAATCATCTGGCTGTGCCGAAAGTATTGTAGTAGGTAGTTGTATCTTTAACTTTATAAGGCGCTGTCCGGAATGACTGGAGAATGCGGCAGGATTTTCTTATCATTTTGGGCACCGACAAATCTTACTGCTCGTTTGCCACTCCTTTCCTTACAAGAACTATTAATAGAAAAAAATATTTAAATTAAATTAAAACATTGAGGGTTCACTTCACAATATAAGGGCAAAACGGGTAAAACTCAGCACAGTAGGTTTCATAATGAAAGTGTCACCTCAAAAAAAAAATACCTTTTAATATTATTGTCAATTGTAGGATTAAATGAACACTAGAACTGTACAAAACACAAAAATAAAGTCATTGTGAAATTGAATTAACTCCCTTACATAAAAAATGACTCTCAGAGTCCCTAATTGATATCTGAAAAAACCCCTCTTATTTAATTACATATACATAAATCCTCTTCAAATGTAAATATCTATCTTCACTCCCGTCTTAATATTGCCGGAAATATTTCTATGACAGCCTTGTAAATTCCACCCTTCGGTACGGAACAAATAAGGGTCAACACCCTTCCTGAGGGATGGCACTTGTCCCTCGCATTAGCATACCGGACCAACTAAGGCCGTCTTGAGTCTTGAGGGCACTATGACATGGTTCCTAAGTAAATTCGTGGTAATATAATAAAGAACTTTGCGGGCTTGTGCCAGTGTTGTTTTACTTAAGACTAGCTGTTCCCCGCGGTTTCCCCCGCGCGACCAGTTCAAGCCGCGTAAACAGTACAGTTTATTGAATAGAATAGAATAGAATTTACGTTTATTTGCGACAAAAACACTCATGGTACATGGAATAAAAATAAATATAACATAAAAGAATATAACAGTAATTGAAGGTACACAAGAATGTCACCGTCGCAAATCGGCCCCAACTCAGCATAATGCTGGTTAGACAACCAGCGCTGGTCTTCCGTTGGAACCGTTTGGTGACGCGACGTCGCGAAAAAAGCGATATTGCGATAAAAAGTATTCTATGACCTTCCCCAGGGTTCAAATTTCTAAAATAAAAGTAACTTAGGTTACTCCTTATAAAATTAGCTGTCTGCGAGTGAAAGTCCCGTCAAAATTAGTCCAGCCATTTCGGAGATTAGCCGGAACAAACAGATACTTCAATTAAATTTATTTGTATAGATAACTAGCTGCGCCCCGCGGTTTCGGCTGCGTCTTCCAGTTTTCCCGCAGAATCCTTTTCCGGGATAAAAAGTAGCCTATGTTTTAATTCAGAGTATAAGCTATCTCCATTAAGACAACCTGAACAAAAAAGAGGTAGAGGCCGCCGCCATCGACCTGGTGGTCTAACATACGTAGAGACCTCAAGGAAGCCCAATTGCCGGAACCGACAACCCAGGATAGGACAACCTGGCGCAAACAAGTGAGGAGACCCGACCCCAAATAATGGGACATGGGAAGGAAGAAGAAGAAGAAGAAGATAAGCTATCTCCATTCCAAATTTCACTCAAACCCGTTCAGTAGTTTTTGCGTTAAAGAGTAACAAACATCCATGCATCCATAGCATCCACAGCAATACTTATATTTAGGGAGAAAATATTTCAAATAAACTTAAAAAGTACAGAAAAAATTACTGAATTGATCTTGATATAATTTTGTATGGAGATAGTTTAAATTCCGAGGAAGGACATAGGATCCTTTTTATTTCGATAAATTGTAGTGTGCGCGGGTGAACCACGAGGAACAGTTCGTATATGTATATAGAAGCCAGAAGGTCGATTTACTTACGTAAATTACCAAAAAGTTTACTACCAACAATGTATTACACGCATAAATAGATAACAAATAACAATACAAACAAAACACTACGAAAACTCCAGCTCCACTTTCATTATCTATTTCCGCTTTCCACTGCGTCACTTCCGCTGAGTTACTTTTACAATAAATATCCAAAATGGCGTCGCAACGCGGTATCGGGGCCGCAATTTGCATACCGATTAATGTAAGGATGTATATGGAGAAACTGTATTGTTAAAATGAGTCTGGGTTATTAAGGTCTGCATCGAAAGAACTGCGCTTCTAGCCAAGATGCATTCTACAATCGTTGACGCTAGTAGAAAACAAGAAAAAAGTATTGGTTTGACATATTTCTGACCACGTGACTTAGCGTTGAAATATGTCAAACCAATACTTTTTTCTTTTCTACTTTGCCGAACGGTAACGTGCGCCTTATGATCTTTACCGACAACTCGATGGATAGCCTCAGACTTGGACGCACAACATCCCGGTCCCACGGTTGGTCGTTTGGTCCGGCGCGGCTTAAACTGTTGGAAAATGAAGCGTAGGAACGATCAAAGCACGCACAACGTTAGACGGCCACAGGCAAGGTGTATTCAACGTGCGCCGTGCGGTCTGATCTCTTCAAAAGCCAGCCGTCGGCCCCCAACTTTACAAAACGCTGATACCGAGCTTGAATCCTGTCGGCCCCGCACAAGTTATGTGTCAATAATAGACAATAGACAATATATTTATTTGTGGCAAAAAACAGCATACACTTCCCACAATTAAATTTGATAGTAAACATAAACAAAACAAATAAACTTAAATAATAATACAATGACAGTTAATTACAGATGATGTGGATGTGTGGGTTTGCAATCGCTAAAAAACAGTGAAGGAAAACATCGTGAGGAAACCGGCATGTCCAATAACCACAACATTCAAGGGCATGCGACATCTACCAACCCGCATTGGGCCAGCGTGCATGGTAGATTACGGCCCAAACTCTCCTGACCTGTGTCCCAGCAGTAAAAGGGTTATAATGATAAGAATATTAAGAAGACTTTACTCTACATATCGTATACATTGAAAACAGTAAAGCATCTCCGATTTTACTATCACATTTAAATAAAAGCGCGTGACAGAAGTTTTCGAGTTCGGAAAGTCGTTCTAAGTTAAAAGGCCATAAAACAACTGTCGTTCCGCTTGAGATAGACCTAACTTGACTGTAACTTGGCGGAAATAAGTCAAGCGCGGGCCACTGTTTGGATGTCTTTTTTATTTTTTGACAGTAGGATCTAGTATCTAACTATTATCCAAGCGTCGGATTATTCATAACTAAAATTTGGATGGCTTTTCGGGAGCAATTCAACCAACGTGATAACTTTATTTCTATATCACAAACTTGTGTTTCTTCAACTAATAATGTGTGGTATTGGTGAATTATGAACCATTGTGAGGTTCTCGAGTGGCGACCACGAACCGGAAGACGTTCTGTAGGTAGGCCCCCCACTAGGTGGACCGACGACATTGTAAGAGTCGCAGGGAGCCGATGGATGCAATGGTTAATAGCCGTAGTGTCGTTAAAAGGGGGAGGCCTATGTTCAGCAGATTTCTTCCAGCTGATGATGATGATGATTATCTGATAAGAAATCAAAACAAAGTGGTCAAAAGCGAGCGCTTCATTTCCACCCAAATAATAGAAACCAATTTGTCTTATCTCGACAAAATATTCCGCCTAAATAGTCGACAAAACCATACGCATCTACTTTTATTTGACTACCCTCACGCATCCAATAAATCTATAACCGAATTACGGCATATCCGAATATTTTATGTCCAACCCTCACATATTTTTACGAAAAAAAGATTGATGCGGCACTTCAAACCTAAATAACCATATGGAAAAAGTCTTCAAAAAAATAGTTGACAGAGCAGCATATGTTCCTGAAACCTGGCGAAACATTGCAAGGGAATACCGGCCGTATTTAGTAGCGGGTAGGGTGTTGTTTAGCGTCTGCGTCTGGGTGGATATTGAAATTTCATTGAAGCAAGCGAGACAAGTGACGTAGCACCCTTACGGCTCGTTACCTTCGCCGTGAGGTGCGGTGCAAGTGATAGGAGACAGCGGATTTAGAGAAAAACGTCTAAAAATAAATTAGAGCTAGAGCTTTTCTATCTCTTTGCCTTTGTTTGTAAAAATATAACCTTTACTTTGGATTTTGTTTAAGCCATTTATTCAGGCTCCATGCGGACAAGTAAATATAAAGAAGTATTTTTGGTACAACAAGAATATTTCTTAAATTTTTTAACACCTCAAAAATAGTATGTTTTTCCCGGTCAAGTTTATTTTTAAATCGATTGCCTTCCATATCATTGGGTACGATTTAAATAGACATTTTTATTCTCTTGCGGTAACACAAAGCTTTCACAATAAATTAAAAGTTAGAAAATCTCCTCTCTACTTATCTTTTTCTTCAATTTTAGAGACTTCAAATAATTACAGATTAATTAATTAATTCATTTCACTTAATATAGGAGACTAGCTGCACCCCGCGGTATCACTCGCGTCTTCCCGTTATCCCGCAGGATCTTTTTAAGGTATAAAAAGTAGCCTATGTATATTAATCCAGGGTATAAGCTATCTCCATTCCAGATTTCATTTAAATCCGTTCAGTAGTTTTTGCGTGAAAGAGTAACAAACATCCATACATCCATACATACAAACTTTCACGTTTATAATATTAGTTGGATACGTTTAACAATGAAACGGAATTGTAAAATTTTAAACATTTGCTTTTCTTTAAACAAGTATATACATTTATTGCTAGTGTTAGTCTAGAAATCTAACCGCCAATTGATCAAATAGGAAGCAAACAAATAAAAATAGAAACAAAACACACCAACAACGCTTCAACCAAAACATTTCAACTTATCAACGTGAATAAAACAAAACGATGACAACCTAAAAAACGGAACGTTTTAAATGCAATGAAACATTTTTGAAACCCAGTGAAACATTGTCAACGCGTCGTCGCCGCTCGATACATTTCCACCGCGCCGCCGCCTGATACCGATGAATACTTTATTTATTCCATATTTTAGGTTTCAATTGCTTTCTGGATGACAGGCGGGAGTTATTGACGATATACAGAGGAAGTTTTTAAGGTAGAAAATTATTTAGAGGTAATATTTTACTATGTGAAAATGCACTGTCACCCACTATTTGGGGAAGAAAGGTTGACCACGAAACGGAAGACGCTCTGTAGGTAGGCTCCCCACTAGGTGGACCGACGACATTGTAAGAGTTGTGGGGAGCCGAGGAATGCAAATTGCTAATAGCCGTTCATGGTGGCGATCAAAAGGGAGGCCTAGGTTCAGCAGTGGACTTCTTCCGAGTGAGAAAGAGAAGAAAGAGAAAGAGTGATTGTTCTGCGACTTTTGTCGTTGACTGTACATACCTACATAATGGAAGTAATTATATTCGTAAGAAAATATCCGCAGTTATTTATCAAGCGAGCTGATCAATCACAACGTTACTCAACTAGGTACAAACATAAATTAGAACTGTCGAAACAGTTCCGGATCCGGACCAAACATAATGTCAGTAAACATTCTACTAATACTATAAACGTGAAAATTTGTGAGTATGGATGTATGGATGTTTGTTACTCTTTCACGCAAAAACTACTGAACGGATTTGAGTGAAAGATTATATACTTCTGCTTACCAAAAAACTAAAAGAAATATTTAAGGGAGCACCCATACAACAAACGTGATTTTTTTGCCGTTTTTATAAATATTACGGAACCCTTCGTGCGCGAGTTTGACTCGCTAAACATTTACTAAAAATATTCTATCAATGTGATCGCGCCAAAAATTACCTATCGGGCGTTTCTTGCCTGTTCCTTTGCCGGCGTAAGGAGGTTGGAACAGGCGTAGCTAGTTTTAAGTTTGACGTTTTAAAATGATCGCAATGTATCCTATTGAATAAATAACTATTGACTAATCTATTAGTAAATATCTTGATTATGACGAGTGGTCATGATCACACTCTAGTTGAAATGTTTAGGTTGGCCATTGTCATCTTCCATCATTTCTGTATAAAAATATGTTTATTTAGTGTCATCTGCGTCAGTTTCCCAGCTTCCAACACTGTCGAATTCGGTACATCGATATAAATTATCAATTAGGGTGACGCGTCAGAGCGGGAACGCTCCCGCCATGCCTCGTTGAGTTCACGACAGGGTATGGCCCCAGTGTGGGCGAGTAGCGACTCATGGAATCGCGAATATTCTTAAGAAAGCGGAAGCGATAGAGACCGCTTTACAAGGTGCCGACACCGAGTTCAAATCCACCCGCACCTATGACTTAATAAGTTATGCGTGGATTTGCCATCGCTCAAAACGGTGAAAGAAAACATCGTGAGGAATCCGGCATGTCCAAGAACCACAACATTCATGGGCATGCGATATCTACCAACCCGCACTGGGCTCGCGTGGTAGAATACGGCTCGTACTCTCTCTCTGAGAGAAGCCAAACTTTTTTCTTGTACAGTCAATTATGTTTTTTTTTTTTATGTAATAGATTGTCAAACAAGCAGACGGTTCGCGTAATGGTAAGCGGTCACCGTGGCTTTAGGTACTTGCGTGGTCCCTTGTAGAAGGTGGCTTGAAATGAAAAGTCCCAAGCACGGTGCACAAGAATAAATAGTTTAATGCACAAAAACACAAGTGAGAAATAATAATTAGAAGGAGAGAGTTCAAAGAGTCACAAGTGGAAAGATATAAGTATAAAGCACAGCACAGATGAAAAGAAAGTACATGAACAATAACAGCTGACAATAAAAACGTAAGCGCGAGGTGCGGGTGGTTAGCCGAGCGACACGGGCTTCGCGAGGAAATGATGCGGCTCGACTGGCGACGGAGCGGGCGAGCGGCCGGCGGGCGCGCAGGCCGCTGTGCTAGGTATAGATGTGTATACGGAATAACGGTCCGCCGCTGCACTACGGGTTTCGCCCGGCTTTGGCCGTGCGATATAATATGTTTGTGCCGTGTGATGTATGATAGCGTGATGTATGTGTGTGATGTGTGTCAGGGAGTTATTCTATACATAAATAAATAAGAAATATTATATTATAATGACTTGTTAAGTGTAAATAAATAAATACAACAAATTAATAGATATTAAAATATATGTTCCCTACAGTGGCCTATGGACATTTGCAACACAAGGGGTTGCCGATGCGTTGCCGACTCTGAAGAACTCTTTTGACAACCATCTTGAAGGATTGCAGTCTGTAGCACTGCGGAATAACTTATGGGGGGAGCTCGTTCCACATTTTGCAAGCATGCGGGAAAAAGGAGCGCATAAATCGGATGGTGTGAGGAATGTTGACACTTCTTTTGTGTAGTGGGAACGCTGTTCCTTCAATGAATTTCGAAAAATCTCTTCTTAATACATAAAAAAAGTACCAAAAAAATCTACCTTCCAATTTTCACATCTCATGGATCAGAAGTCGATAAGTCAGTGAACGATTCAGGACTTTGAATTCTACTAATATTATAAACGCGAAAGTTTGTGAGTATGTATGTATGTTTATTTGTTGCTCTTTCACGCAAAAACTACTGAACGGATCTGGATGAAATTTGGAATGGAGATAGCTTACACCCTGGATTAACACATACGCAACTTTTTATTCCGGAAAAGGTTCCTACGAACCGCGTGTTGCAACTAGTGTTATATAGACTAGAAAATTGCTCCGGAAAACCCCTCCGATTTAGACTACCTTAGAGTTAAAGAACCGGAAATATTCAAGCACACAATTTGCATTTATAGATGGCACAAATATTTGTCCCACACTACCGTTTCCCATGAATGCTTCTACGATGCCTCCACGCCTCGTTGGCTAGCTGCGACAGCGCGTGGTGCTATTGCAAGCGTGTAACAAACAATACACGGGGAAAAAAACCTTCCGAAATACCGTTTTCCTTCTGAGTCAAAAGGGAATGACTTGTGATTCAGAAGGAAAACTAATACAAAATAAGGAAGGAAACGGTCTTGGAAGGTAAAGACCCAGAAGGAAAGTCAGTACTTTTTTCTAAGTGTAATAAAGAATTAGCTATAAATTTAAACTACCATGGTCAGTAACATTAGAATTAGTTCAACTAGTAACTCAAACAAAAACAAAAACATGTTAATTATCCCGTTACAAAACCTAATTTAAACTCTCGACATCGTGGACCGATTTTCATCAAACATAGCTAAAAATGCCTCACATCAAGAGCTGATGATACTCTTATACTGCTGGACCGATATTAACCAAACATAGCTACCAACCAGCTAGCTAAGAACCGCCGCAAGGAAACTGGCTTTCAAATGAAAAAACCGCATCGAAATCGGTCCATCCATTTGACGCACGCACGCACGCACGCACACACACACACACACACACAGACAAACATCGACGTTAATCTTATAACAACCCTCGCAAAAGTGTCGGGGGTTAAGAAAATAAAAAAAATATATTTTCTATTCGTCTGGTTAACAGGTTTTATTTCGACATGTTTTTTGCCAAGTATCTAATAAAATTGTGCAATTTTTTTTATTAAATCGCAGTTAAAAATTAGTGAAAGTTCCACTTTGACGTTTTTCTTCACCAAAGCTCAATTTCATTGCAAATTTCGAACCCGCGCTATTTTCATATTCATTTTCATTATCATATTGACCTTAAAAACTTCAATGCATCAGCATCCCTGCCAAACAGTCAAGTAAAACTTTTTATCGTGCAGAATATTCGGATAATAGCCAGTCGTGAGTCAATAAAACTTGGCAAACATTGTCGTTAGTTAGCGGATGTCTCCGACAAATTTTACCCGCTAAACTGAGTTCCGTTGTCTGTGATAATATTGGCTGACTAACCAATAGTTCTGACTCTAAATATTTGTACGGAAATTGTGGAGACAACCAGTTAAACTCTACCTCGTAAAATAGACCCGTAGAGACCCGTACACGTATTTCCTAGTAGATCGTGGATTTAAACCCTGTAATAAGCTTGAGCTTTCAGTTTTAGATGACAAAAAAGCTTGGGATTTTAGTGAACTTGCTCCAATTCAGTCATTAGTAATAAAAATAAAATTGTACATGTGATCGCCAAAAAAAATGACCTGCCGGGCGATTCTTGCCTGTTCTTTTGCCGGCGTAAGGAGGTTGGAACAGGCGCAGCTAGTTTTAATTTTGGCATTTTAAAGTTATCATAATGTACCCTATTGAATAAAAAAACATTTGACTCGGACAGTAAAGGTTTTGAATGTTTTTCTTTAGACCTTACTACAGACAATTTTTTTTCTATGCATAAACAATATTAATATACACATATACCACATCGTTACTTAACATCTGGTGACTTCAATTCAAATGCTACCCTGTAAAATGTTAAAGATTAAAATTTCATGAAAAAAAAAACGAAATTTTGTTTGTAAGTGTGTGTTGTTTTTTCTTCAAGCCACAACGGCTGCACTGATTTGAATGAAATTTGGAATGGACAGCTAATACGCTGGACTCAATCATTAAAATTTCAAAGAAATTCTTTGCAAAAACATCCTATATACGTTCTCTTGTAACATGGGATATTTTTACCCCGGAAAAAAAATCCCGGGGATAACGAAAAAACCGCGGATGAAACCGCCAGGTGCACCTAGTAGGTAAAATTATCGGATTCAGCATTACACATTTACACGAATTGCTTAATTCCAATACTAACGTTACCTATTTCAAATACTACTATTTAGTTTACCTTTAGTTAAATTTAGTTTCGTCAACCAAGCAATTCCGTTACACGGTTACTCAATCGAAAGCCTCGCTCGGTAAATACTTATTCAGTAATTACAGTGACGTGTAGTCTAACGCGATAAGACTCAGCCCGCGAGACGTTATACTGTAGCCGCGTAGACGTTATACTGTAGCCCGTGAGACGTTACACTGTAGCCCGTGAGACGTTACACTGTAGCCCGTGTAGACGTTGTAACGTAAGCGTCGTAGTGCTACGACGTAGACGCTTAGATCAGATTAATGAAGCGTAGAACCAATATTGCTACGTTTCAGTATTCTTGATGTAAAGCTTAGATTGTTTCACTGGTAGCAGTATGTTTTGAAGGGATGATAGCTCGCAGGGATGATAGTCATATTACCAAAAAAGTTATGAAAATGAATGTTGATGGACGGAAGGGAAGAGGAAGACCAAAGAAAAGATGTATGGATTGTGTAAGGATCGATATGAATGAAAAGGGAGTGAATGAAGCGACGACGGCTGATAGGGGAGAGTGGAAGAAGAGTACATGCTGCGCCGACCACAAATAAATGGGGCCAGAGCAAGAAGAAAAAGAAAGCTCAGTGGTAGTGAAGGAAAATGTCAGAATTCATAGCTTGGTGGTAAGGCATTTTCTAGTGATCGTCTGGCTACCACCGTCAAGTTAAGTATTTTCACAAGCGTATATCGGTGTGTTCCGGCAGCCTCACTTGAGAGCCAGTTCCCACTCCAGGTATAGCGTGGCGCCTTCGACCACATTGTCACTGAACATTAGGTGAGTTGTGATCAAAAACCGCTATAATATGCTCGCCTGGCTAGCTACCACACTCAAGTTAAGAATCTGTCGACACCTGAGAGCGATTTTGTTGCCAAGTACCTATCGGTGTGTTTTGGAAGCCCCACTAGAGAGCCAGTTCTCAATTTAGGCGTAGCGTGGCGCCACCTTCAACTCCATCGCCACTTAACATCAGGTGACTTGTGATCAAATACAGCTAAATCAAATAAAAAGATGTAGACAAAAAAGGAATAAATTGGATTTGTTTTCTTAGTATTATATAACGTTTACGTAACACACGGCTTAAATGTCCAATTTAGCTTAAATCTAAAAAAAGAAAAACGAAATATGTAGATTTGTTTCTCGTCGAAAAATTATTTCTTCTCGGAATTAAGACGTTTCTTTTCCCGTTTTAACTTCCAAGTTTTTATTTTGGAAAGTTTAATGTCTAAAGATTAATTAGTTATTCCCTTATTAATCATTTTTCTTAAGTGTCTTCTTGATTACGTAAATGTTTCTTTGTCTCAAATTTGTGTTTAATTAAAATAAATACACTTTAATAAAGTTTCTAGTTAGTCAAGTCTAAATTATCTAATTGTTATACCCGCCGTAACGTGGCGCCACCTTCGACCGCAATATGGTGGAGATTATAATAGCAATGTGGAAGTTGGGCCTAGAATAGAATAGAATAGAATTTACGTTTATTTGCAACAACAACACCCATGGTACAGTCAGCGACAAAAGTAGCTGATCGTTCTCGATTTTCCAAATGTGTTTCAAATCAGTAAATATTATTTTTTTACATTTTACATGGTATCATTTTGACCACAACATAACACACCTGATTTAAGGTAATAATGAGGTAAAAAATTAGTGTCTAAGATGATGAGGATAATAGAAAAAAGAGTGATTGTTCAGTTATCATTTCATATTTATATCAATTTATTTTTACAACGCAATTATACTAGCGAGGCGACATTCTTCTGACAGACTAAATCCAAAAAGTCTACACTACCTTAACACGTCAAGCCCTTTAGGCTACAGGCGGTGCCAAAAAAATTAAAAAATAATGTCTATTATAGATAAATAAATCATAAAAATTATAACATTGATATGCATGCAAGACTTACAAGACACACACTGTGAACATAATCGAAATATAGAACTTATATTCTCTTGTTCGCATTGGTAGATGCTATACTAACCAATAAGAAAACGTGTACAGCAGGCGTTGGATAAAGTTACAGTTTCGGCAGTGGTGAAACTTAGCAGAGCGGATCGGAAGAACCAATAGGAATAGAGAACAGGAATTTTCCGGTATTATCCCAAGATTTTATTGGACAAAATAAAATCATGCTACTGCGATTTAGACTATCAGCGCATGAGTGAAATAATATAAATTTTCAAATTTTGCATCATGTTAGAAATTATCGTACAATCTGCGTACGATAATAATATGCTATCGTACATCGTACGTAGGCACCAAATTATCGTATATGTACGATAATTATCGTACGGTTCCGAACACTGCCGCCGCGAAATCGGGGCGGATCGCTAGTCTTTGTAATGCCAAATCCCTAAATGAAATATCTAGAGAGTAGAGTTAGAATAATCCTGGGGTACACAAACTAGTAATAAGTAATTAACTAAGAGATTCTTATCGGCAAGTAACTCCCTCCCGAATTTATGTTTAAATCAGGATTACGTATGTAAACGCCGTTTGATTTAAATTTCTAATTGAAATAGAAATATTTACGAAGCACACTCGCGTCCTCATTCCCTGACGTCACGTTCATACTGGGAGACTTTAGTGTCAAAGACTTTAGTTTATAGTCAAAAAAATGCATCGTAAAAAGTAAAAGAAAAACATTTTTTATCAAAAAACTTAACTTTAAAGGGAAACTAAAAAGTTAAAAAAAACACACTACTTACCTACATTGAGATGTCTTCTTTCCAACAAACAAATAATCATCAAAATCGGTTCATAAACGACGAAGTTATCCGCGAACAAACATTGAAAAAAAGATGTACGGTTGAATTGAGAAACCTCACCCTGTTTTTAAAGTTGGTTCAAAAAGTATTTTGTTTTTATTTTACTATTTACAGGGAATCGTTTGACCACAAATGATGTGGTCGAAGGTGGCGTCACGCTACACCTGGACTGGGAACTGGCTCTTAAGTTAGACTGCCAGAACACACCGATAGGTGCTTGGCGACAGATTCTTAACTTGAGGGTGGTAGCTAGCCAGACGAGCACTAGAAAATACCCTACCACCAAGCACGGTATACGGGTATGGTTTCATCACGATGATTTCCTTCACCGAAAGCTCAAGCTCATTGTAAAATTCGAACCTACGTCCTACGGGTCGCAAGCCGACATCGCTACCACCACAGTATATAAAGAACAGTAGGTTAGCTAAAGCCGCTAGACGAGTTAATTGCCTACTCTTGCGGGGACGCATAGGCGGCGCGTTCCGTACTGAGTGCATGGCCGCGGCCCCGGCCGCCTCCTTTCGTTTATGTGATTGTGTGCGTGAAAAGTGCGTGCGTACACGGTGCCGCTACTCACGCACACATTCAAACCGGGGCGACGGCCGATTTATATTAAGCTGAACTACTACTCCTTTACTATGCTACCACTGAGCCGTCATCACTTTAGATCTGTATCCCAATGTGAACGTTCACATGTAAAACACTGTTGTAGTAAATTAATTTCGTACAAACACGTTTATACAAATATGAGCTTTATTCCAATCTAGTAAAGTTGAACAGCCCTGCAACCAGACACAAAGTAAGAACTTGCTGTATTACAAAGGCACAAGGTTTATTTCAGGCTTGCTTCTCTGACACTTTTGCTGACGCTCTTATGACGTGTCAAAGGGAATCAAATTAATAATGCGGTGACTGTTTTTTTTTCATCAAGCGTGTGGGGAAAATGGTCTGGGTCCCAGCGGTGGGATTATTAGTATTTTTTATGTAATAGAGTGGCAAACAAGCAGGCGGCCCCGGTGCTATGGGGTTCACGACACGGTAGCCGAGTTGGTAGTGTCCCTGCCTGCGAAGCTAGCGGTCCCGGGTTTGAATCCCGGTAAGGGCAAATATATGTGTGATGAGCACGAATATTAATTGTACCTGAGTCTTGGATATTTCTATCTATATAAGTATTTATTTCTCTATATAAGTATGTATATCGTTGTCTAGTACCCGTAACACAAGTTTTAATTACAAATACAAATAATTTGGGGCTAGGTCAATTTGTGTACCCGATATTTTTTATTTTTTTACTTACATATTTTTGATAAGCTTGAGCTTTCGGTGCATGAAAACATTGTGATGAAACCATAGCTTGGTGGCAGGTCATTTTTAGTACTCGCCTGGCTAGCTACCACTTTCATGTTAAGAATCTGTCGCCGAGCACCTATCGGTGTGTTCCGGCAGCCTCACTTGAGAGCCAGTTCTCACTCCAAGTGTACTGTAGTATGGCGCCACCTTCGACCACATCGGCACTTAACATCTAGTGCCTTGTAAAAACAACAGTGGTGGAAAGCTCCGTAGAACATAATGCCCGACATAGCTTGAGCTTTCTCTCAGTTTGAACCCTGAGACATATGTCTATGTCTGTCTCGCCTTCACGCCTCAACTGCTGAACCGATTTAAATGAAATTTTATACGAAGATATTCTAGAGCCTGAGAAAGGACATAGGCCTCTTTTTATTGTGATAAACTGTAGCACGTGGGTGAAACCGCAGAGAACAGCTAGTAACACCATATAAATCTGTTAATACCTTTCCGTAACATATATGAATAGAATAGTGTAGACCGTAACAATACAGCTACAGATGATGTAGGTATTCAATTCCATAACACCCATCCATCGCAATAGCCCAACAAGAGTTATCATACACGCAATGCTACGGTTAGTTAGAGCTCTCATCGGGTAACGAACCAGTAAAGCCTTCGTGGTAAGGATTAGGGTATATGAACAATGCACCTATATCATTATAGTACGGTAACAATTGGTGTCTAATCTGGGGTTGTTATAGAATAGAATATAATTATTTCTTTGCATAAAATGTCGGTTAGTAAAGATGAAATTATGACATTACTAGCTGTTCCCCGCGGTTTCGCCCACGTGGGCTACAGTTTATCGGGATAAAAAGTGGCCTATGTCCTTTCTCAGGCTCTAAAATATCTTCGTATTAAAATTTAATTTAAATCGGTTCAGTAGTTGAGGCGTGAAAGCGAGACAGACAGAGTTACCTTCGCATTTATAGTATTAGTAATGTACGAGAACAATTGGTGTCTATTATGGGGTTTATATAGGTACCTATCCTCACACCCACTCACACTTCATCATCATCATCATCAGCCTGTATCAGTCCACTGCTGGACATAGGCCCCTCCCATGATACGCCACTGAGCCCGGTCTTCGGCTTTTCTCATCCAACCGCTGCCAGCCACTCGGCGTCAGTCGTCGCTCCACCTTGTCGCAGGACGTCCTACACTACGTTTTCCAAGTCGCGGTCTCCACTCAAGAACACGTCTACCCCAACGGTTGTCGGTTGTCGGTTCTCACACTTGTAAATATGCTAAGGAAAAGAAAAAAAATTGCTCTGTGGGTACGTACGGCATTCTTATGCTGAGCTGTGCTGTTTGAGTCAGGGTTATATACATTTAAAAATACTATCTGCGCCCCGCGGTTACACCCGCGTGGACTTCACTTTAACGCCATAAAAAAATATCATTATATGTTTTAATCCGAACATACACATAAATAAATAAATATCGGGGACAATTGCACACAAATTGACCTAGCCCCAAATTAAGCTCGAAACTTGTGTTATGGGTACTAGACAACGATATACATACTTATATAGAGAAATAAATACTTATATACATAGAAATATCTAAAACTCAGGTACAAATATTCGTGCTCATCACACATATATTTGCCCTTACCGGGATTGGAACCCGGGACCGCTAGTTTCGCAGGCAGGGTTACTACCAACTCGGCTACCGCGTCGTCAAAAAAACACTCACCCATAAACATTTAAATTTATAATATTAGTGTAAAGTGAGATTATAGTGTGGATTTTCCCCGTACTGGGAATCGAATCCGAGACTAAGCTTCACAGTCGACCGATAGCCTAGTGAACCACATCAATTTTCACTATAGATATATTAGAATGTAATATACTACCTAATATATAATCCTACTACTATATAAACGCGAAAGTTTGTGAGTATGTATGTATGTTTGTTACTCATTCACGCAAAAACTACAGAACGGATTTGAGTAAAATTTGGAAGGCTATTTTTTATCACGGAAAAGGTTTCTGCGGCATAACGGGAAGACGCGGGTGAAACCGCGGTGTGCAGCAAGTATTATTTTTATGTAATCCGTTTATAAAGATGGGCAAAGATCAGTATTTCACCCAAAATGGTCGTATTTAAGCGACAAATATATCCAGTAGGGGTATTCAATAACATAAATCCTAATAAGATTCGTATAGATTCTATTTAAGAAGATGTATCGGGCAGATATTTCGTGATTTAAGGATATTGGCGGATATAGAAGAGTGGCAAGTATTCGCAAAATATATTTGGCTAACATTGAACGCGGTACCCTAAAAATAATTTGGTCAATTCAAATTGAATTGCTTTCGGAATTGTTGGATTTAAAATGATTACAAGTTATGAAATACAGAATGCCATTGTTTGGAATGGTTATGTTTTGTTAGCGTTACGTGTTTTCAAATTGTAATGTATTTTTTTAATGTTAAAGCGAGGTAATGGCGTCAGCTTTTTGGGCACTCTACCTGGCGACCTATAAATGCAGCGTCATATTTGTAATTAATTAAATGTAATATTCAATAATATAAGATATTAAAAATTAGATTTTAATTAATGTGCATAAAGTTTTTTATCTACTTTTTTTAATAGTTTTATATATACTGTTTTAAACTACCATGGTCAAAAACATTAGAATTAGGTTTTATAACGGGATAATTACCATGTATTTGTTTTTGTTTGAGTTCTCGATATTTCGGCACTGTTGCAAGCGCCATGATCACGAGAATACTAAAAGTTTCTGCGGGTAGGATTGTTGATGTTATAACGGGCAGACATCGTAAGCAAAAAACGTGCGAGGAAGCGGGTAGATAGATACGTCTGCCCGTTATAACATCAACAATCCTACCCGCAGAAACTTTTAGTATTCTCGTGATCATGGCGCTTGCAACAGTGCCGAAATATCGAGAACTCAAACAAAAACAAATACATGGTAATTATCCCGTTATAAAACCTAATTCTATAGTTTTATATAGGTTATTAGAAGAACAGGCGTAGCTAGTTTTAAGTTGACGTTTTAAAGTGATCACAATGTATCCTATTGAATAAACATATTTTTGATTTTGATTTTTGATTTTGATATGTCTGGCTTATTTTTCTTCGACTTGTATTGTATTGTATTTCTTTATTTAACAAGAACGGCGTGCCATTTACACCCATTACACAATAATTACTCAATAATCACTTACTTATTTTAAATGCGAAAGTAACTCTGTCTGTCTGTTACTTTTTCACGCCTAAAGTACTGAACCGATTTAAATGAAACTTGGTACCGAGATAGTTTGAATCCTGAGAAAGGGCATAGGATACTTTTTATCGCGATAAACTGTAGCCCACGCGGTTGGAACCGCGGGGAACAACTAGTATAATATAAAACATTAATCATCACACGAAATAAATCACAAAACATAAAAAGTAGCACTTGTTTAACAAATATCGTAATTTCTTACTGAAAACATAAATTTTTAAGAATAAAGCAAAGCATATGACACTCAGGGATATACAATGTTATTTACTAGGTATGCAAGACACAACGCAAATAAGTTGTGGGGTGAAATACTCACCCCTCAGCGACACATCCCCTGCAATTTATGATCATGATCACGCTGAAATACTCGTGAGGGTCTGTCTAGGGGTTGTCATAACTTTGACTATAACAGGATTATATATTAGTAAGTACTACTAGGCACTAATGAAAGGACTAAGATATGATTATTAGTATATCAGTCCTTAGTTTTGTTAATCTAAATCTAACTAGCGATTCCCCGCGGTTTCACCCGCGTAGGCTACAGTTTATCGCAATATAAAGTATCCTATGTCCTTCCTCAGGCTTCAAGCGATCTCCGTAGCAAATTTCATTTAAATCGGTTCAGTAGTTTAGGCGTGAAAGCGTAACAGACAGACAGAGTTTTTTTCGATTTTATAATATTAGTAGGGACTACGTAAGCTACTCCCCGTGGTTTCTCCTGCGTGGACTGCAGCTTATCGCAAGAAAACCTACGCTGGGGCAGTGTGGTAGATAACGGCCCGTTCTCTCTGATGCTGAAGCCACACTAACGGGAATTGAACGGTCAATAGCGCGATGATTGACGTTTAACATATAAGCGTGGCCCCGACATTGGACAACGGAATTCACATTGGCGTTTGACGTTAGCCGATAATTCAAGTGCACGCTGACCGTTCGAGTGTAGCCACTCATATAATTGCGTTAATAATTAACGCAATATTTATCGCGAAGATAGGCATTGACATTTCCCTTGACGTTGACCTTAGTGTGGCCCGGGCATGAGAGAAGGCCACAGTTCCAGCAGTGGGAAGGTTAAGGCTGATTATGACGATGACTGTCACGATAACAAAAATTAAAAATGAATGTTGACCGCTAGGTAAAGCTGTAAGTACAAATATGAACAGAAAGTTCGTGAAAATGTATGAGGAATTAAACCAATTAATAACAGTATATTTACCAATTGAATTATTTATTCTGAGGCTCCAGCGTTGGTCGCGGATAACTGCAGTAATTGAGATAGTTTACATATATTTAAATGAAATGCCAGCCATCGCTCTCCTCTAATATGGTCGAGGAGAGCGATGGCTGGCACATGCGTCAACTCGTGAACGGGTGCTGCTTGTGGGGTCTGGTCTGTTTTAGTTGTAATCCCGTAACTAATAATTGTTAAAATGTTTTTCCTGCATGTTTTAATTGTATAATGTTCATGTTTCCATATCCCAATGTGCACAACCTCTTAGTTTTAAATTAGCTCATTTTAGTATAATTAAATTAAATTTAAACGCGGAATAACCGAATTATTTTATAAGAAAATGTATTGACAATAGTACGGGCCTCGAGCCTGTAGTGAAAAACTTAATCAATAAAAAAAAAAAATGTCAATGTGATCGCGCCAAAAAAATTACCTGCCGGGCGTTTCTTGCCTGTTCTTTTGCCGGCGTAAGGAGGTTGGAACAGGCGTAGCTAGTTTTAAGTTTGACGTTTTAAAGTGATCACAATGTATCCTATTGAATAAATAAAAATTGACTTTTGACTTTTGACTTTTGCCCATATCCCCCTTCAGCTTGCTAATTTTCTTCTTTACCTAGCTTTACTGAAATACGTTTTCTTCTCCAGTTTCGACGTCCGCGGCCGAAGCTTCAACAAGGCCCTGCACTGGTCAGACCCGATGGCCTTTGGCCGCCGGGCCTACTTCGTCACCATGTCTCGACCGTCATCCCTCAACGTGGAGGCAGTTCAGCTGGACGACGAGGGGGTGTACCGGTGCAGAGTGGACTTCAAGAACTCTCCTACGAGGAACTTCCAGATCAGGTTGAATGTAGTTGGTGAGTACGTTGCGTTTCTTACAGACATACACACACACATATGCATGCTGAAGCTACCCTCATTCATTCATTATCAGCCTTTCACGTTCCCACTGCGGGGACTCTGGCCTTCTCTCAGAGCGAGAGTATGGGCTGTAATCTACCACGCTGGCCCAGTGCGGGTTGGTAGATGTCGCATGCCCTTGAATGTTGCAGTTCTTGGACATGCCGGTTTCCTCACGATGTTTTCCTTCACCGTTTTGAGCGATGGCAAATTCTCACATAACTTATTAAGTCATAGATAGGTGCGGGGCCGAGAGGATTCGAACTCGGTGTCGGCGTCTTGTAAGTCGTACGCCTAACCGTTCGGCCACCATCGCTCTAAGCTGAGCTGCCCTATTGCCCTTTAATTAGTTATTTATGCAAGTAACTGGAATCTAGGATAAGTCTCACTAGTGGCAAAAATAGATTTTTTATTTATTTACTAGTTGCGTCCCGCAGTTTCACCCGCGTCTTCCCATTATCCCGCAGGAATCAGATTAAGATTAGAATCGCAGGATTAGGATTTCTGGTATAAAAATATTTCATCAAAATCGGTTTATGCAAATAAATTATATTGATTGATTGATTGATTTTAGTAGTTACGGTGATACGTGGTAACAAACATTCACACAAACACACACAAACTTTCGCATTTATAATATTTAATTAGTAGGATTAATACAGCTAGCTAAAATTATAATCTTCATAGTTTTTTGTGATCATTTGATTTTGAATCGTGTTTACATTCCACAAGCACACCCGTAGGTGTATATCAGATCGGACGGTAAATTAAGTTCACATTTGATTTTAAAAAATCGAGCCCGTAGGGGCAACTGCCCACCGCCCCTTCCTGCTCCTTAACGGCGACACCCTTGCACACTACTTGAGTAAAGCAAATAAAATCAACGTGTTTGTTAAAGCAAATGAGGTTTCTCTGAATAGCCCGGAGAGCCGTAGTTTCTCTCTAAAAGGCAGACCGACAAACAGTTTTTTCCACTACTTCACCAAGTTCCAGTCAAAGTAAAAGCCCCGGTCGTTTGAGGAGGAAAGCCTCTGAAATAGTGATGTAAAAAAATTATCGTATTTTATACCAATCGATACTAATAACCAACCCGCACTGGGCCAGCGTGGTAGATTACAGCCCATACTCTCTCTCTGAGAGAAGGCCAGAGTCCCAGCAGTGGGAACGTGAAAGGCTGATAATGATACTATAAAAATATTAAAAATCGATTTTTAACAAATCGATTATATTATGCACCTACTCTCTTTTTTAAGTAAAAAAGATAAAATATGCGTTATTGGTTGTTGGTTTACTCATTGCTTAAGTTTAAAATAACTGGGGTTGCTTTCAGTTGTAAAACCAACCGATTGTGGTTTTAGTTATTATCGAATTGTTGTTGTTGTTGACTTGTTTTTTACCTACTATGTCAAAAAAGGCAATTTTTTAAATACTTAGAAAAATCGATTATTTTTTAACCTGGCAATTCAAAGAGGCAATGTCACCAGTCTCTTGGGCACTCTACCTGCAGGCAGCGGTTTTTTATTTGCAGATGTTTAGTTTCATGTAGGTAGTTTAATTTTTAGTTTAATTTTCTATCGACTTTACGTTTCTTTTTTAGATAAAATCGATTTTTATTTAAAAGAGAGATATTCGATATTTTTCTACCTCTAAACCACATCCCTTTGGAATAAAGGAGTTGGCCGATTTGATTTGTCGGTCGGTTGCACGTGTGATATGTAAAGTTTTAGAAGATTTGTTGGGTGTACACGCTGGGCTGTTAGATAGATCCCAACTTTCTTCAGCTGACGTGACATCAATGTTTATAGCTGATTTCCGTTGATACCAAGACTGGTTGGCGATGGATACCTTTTTGTTTGGGAAGATGTGAACTTTTTTGCTGTGTTAAAGCGATGCAATCAGACTTGTGGATTTATGTAGGTTGTAAAATGTTACATGATTTCCTAATGCAAGGATTGTCTATAGGAAAATTTCAAGCCCATGTAAAACGAAATCTTTTTATTAAAGCTTTATTATACAATTTTTAACCAAAACAAAACCGACTTCAGGTTCCCTTCGGTTTCTCTGGTCTGCCATCATCAAACTGATTTCCTTATCATGGGACCACCTTTGAAATACCTTCTTTCCAACAAAAAAATAATTTTGCAAAACCGTCTATACTTGACGGAGTAATGCCCGAACATACATTAAAAAAAATACAAACATCTGAATTGAGAACCTCGTCCTTTTTTGGAAGTTGGTTAAAAATATCAGACTGTTAACACAAAAAGCTTCACTGTATTGAACTTACTCTAATTAACTTAGTAAACGAGAGTAAAATAAATAAGGTAATAATGACTATTATTATATAATAAAAATGTATATTTTAAACTAGCAGCGCCCTGCGGTTTCTTCCGTTATCCAGCAGGAACCTTTTTCCGTCATAAAATTAGCCTATGTGTTAATCCAGGGTGAAAGCTATCTCCATTCCAAATTTGACTCAAATCCATTCAGTAGTTTTTGCGTGATAGATTAACACACATTCATACATCCATACTCACAAACTTCCACGTTTAGAATATTATTAGGATTAATTTTTCTTTTCTTTTCCGCCAGTACCGCCTCACCAGCTGCTGCTGTACGATGAAGCTGGACGCGATGTGGTCGGAGTGGTGGGGCCACTGGAGGAAGGAGGCAACTTCACACTGCTCTGCGAGCTGAGAGGAGGTACGGTCAGCGACAAAAGTCGTCGAACAAAAACAAATTTTCAACTGAGCTATGATCGCTTCAAAAGTGTCTGGGCTTCAGTTACCATCGAAGACCTAGAGCTTAATACTAGGGATGTTATGGATATGATATTTCGGATACGGTTACGGATATGTAATTATTTCGGAATAGTTGCGCCCCACGGTTTCACTCGCGTCTTCCCGTTATCCCACAGGGACCTTTTTCCGGGATAAAAAGTAGCACATTCCAGGGTATAAGCTATCTACGTTCCAAATTTCATTCAGATCCGAGTAGTTTTTGCGTGAAAGAGTAACAAACTTTCACGTTCATATTATTAGTAGGATTATCCGTTAGTTTCGGATAGTTTCAGTTACGGATTTAAGATTGAAGTAAAATATAAGCACAACTATTGTGTAAAATCTGGTTCTATTAATAGGTTTTACTTAGTCGCGAGCGGTGAAACAAAAACCTGTCAGAACATATCGTTATATTTAGACTCCGCCTTTACTGATATCCGAAACTTGTGAAACGGATACGGTTTCGGATATCCGATAGTTTCGGATATCCGATAGTTTCGGATACGGTTACGGAGCTCCATAACATCCCTGCTTAATACTCTCGTCACTTAGTGCAAGTAAAACGTAGCTGAAGTAAAAATGATCGCTTTTATCCTTCAGCAAAAAGTAAGCCCCGACTACGTTAACCGCTTCATTCTGTTGAAAAATACCCGCCGTCGCCACAGACGCATCATTTGTAACACTAATAGTTGTTTTCCGATTTCACTCTCGCCTCCCCCCGCCTTCCATCTCCTTACGATCTTTCAACCCTTCTGTGTGTCGCAGATGAGAAACGGCATAGCTGTTTTACAAGCTTTTTTAACTTGCAATGTGTGTATGTACTAGTTGCGCCCAGCGGTTTCCTTTTTCCGGGATAAAAAGTAGCCTATGTGTTAATCCAGGGTATAAGCTATCTGCATTCCAAATTTCATTCAGATCCGTTCAGTAGTTTTTGTGTGAAAGAGTAACAAACATCCATCCATCCATACTTACAAACTTTCACGTTTATAATATTAGTAGGATGTTTGTTTATGCTTCATTATCAGCCACGTCATCACTTACCATCAGGTAAGACTGTGGTCAAATGTTTTACTACTATAAATAAATAAAAAATTACTTAGGCCAAGTTTTTTGATGCGTAAGGTACTCAAATCATGAATGAAAATGACAATAAAAAATATTTATTTACCAAAATAGTACTACGTTGAACAAGTCTAAGAAGGTTGGACTATTAATAATAAAACATATACGAATAAACAGCGAGTCCCAAACTAAGCAAATAGCCTGTCTTGGGACTCAGAGATGCAATTAATTGAATAAATATAGCCTCTTTTCAGAGTTTAGTGATTAGTCTATAGTTAACTTTGACTACGGATTGAAAAAATCGGCCCTTAGTAAAAATATTACGGTTAGTGCAATAATAAATTATTTGAGAATAACATCACCATCAAACTAATGTCATAAATGCGAAAGTAACTCTGTCTCTTTGTCTATATGTCTGTCTCTTACGCTTTCACGCCTAATCCGATTTAAGTGAAATTTGTTACACATATAGTCTAGAGCCTGAGAAAGGACATAGGGTACCTTTTATCACGGTAAACAGTAGCCCACGCGGGTGAAACCGCGGGGAACAGCTAGTTCTACATAAAAAATAGGTACTTTTTTATCGTACTATTTTGCACTGAAAAGTTAAGTTTTTAAGTTCACGCCGATTCTCTTTTGCGACGTCAGCACAGTAAACTTAGTAAGTACTCTCTTTTGTTACCACTGCAAAATATGATTTCTTTGTTTGCTCGAATGGTGTTATAAAAAACATTGTTTTAGCTTAGCGTAAAGCTGAAGGCGTTCGTACCATAATCATATCGGACCTATTGTGCGGTCTAAGGTCTACAAACACGTAACATTTTTTAACCGACTTCAAAAAGGAGGTTTCTCTATTCGACCGTACAAATATATTTTTTATGTGTCTTCGCGGATAACTTCGTCGTTTTTGAACCGATTTTGATGATTATTTTTTTGTTGGAAAAGAGATATCCCAAGGGTGGTACGATGATAAGGAAAGTAGGGTCTGATGATGGCATCACAGAGAAATCGAGGGGAACCTGAAGTCGGTTTTTTTTTGTCGTATAATGTATCATATATTATATATTTAATTTAATCCCTATATATTATTATAAATGCGAAAGTAACTCTGTCTGTCTGTCTCGCTTTCACACCTAAACTACTGAACCGATTTAAACGAAATTTGCTACGGAGATAGTTTGAACCCTGAGGAAGGACATAGGACTTTTTATCGCGATAAACTGTAGCGGGTGAAACCGCGGAGAAAAGCTAGTGTAGCTATAAACAAACAAAGTGAAATAGAAACCTGAAGTTCTGAACCAAGGGGCGCACATCTTTCAAACAAATTGTTTATTAAATTATATTTTATTCACAAGAAGCGAACTAAGTGGATTATAATTCACCAGCTAATTCTTTGTTCGCTACACGTCTAACAAGTTTGTGAATAATTCCAAGTCCTTATAAAGGGAAGATAAAGGGACTTTAAACACGGAGTTACTTTGAATCACCATCCGGCTGGCGCCTTGAAGTTTATTAGAATAAATTATTTATAGAGAAGCTAGCTTTTTAAAAGTTCGCGCGGTGATTAGTGCACCCTAAAGCTATCCAAACACAGTGTCGTAGAGTCGTAGCTAAGGTCATGAGCTCTCAGGGAGCCTAGCCAAGTTACAATTGTACAATTCAACAAAATCCCAAGTCAAATTCAAGACTTGTCGATAGCAAAATTTCAAGTCCGTATAAAGACAAATCTTATTAGTAAAGCTTATTATAAAATATCGGATTATTTAAATGACAAAGAAGCTAGGGATTGTAGTATCCCCCCTATTCCCCCTATTCTAACCATTTCCGGTAAACAACTAAAACAGCCATGCTCACGAAAGTGACTTTGCTTGCAGCGGCGTCGTGTGTCGGGTCGCCTTCTTCCCTCTAATATGGTCGAGGAGAGCGATAGCTGGCACATGCGTCAACTCGAGAACGGGTGCTGCTTGTAGGGTCTGGTCTGCTTTGGTTGTAATCCCGTAACTCGTTAACATTCATGTTTCCATATCCCAATGTGCACAACCAACTAAGAGAAATCCTAGAAGTATAGCTTATTATAAAATATCGGACTATTTATATTATGACAACAAAAGCTTGGGATTGTGGTGAACTTGCTCCATTCAATCAATTACCTAGTAATAAGAATAAAATTGTGTGATCAATGTGATCGCGCCAAAAACATTACCTGCCGGGCGTTTTTTTCCTGTTCTTTTGCCGGTGTACGGAGGATGGAACAGGCGTAACAAGTCTAAAACTTGACGTTTTAAAATGATCATATTATTATGTATCTTAGTAAATAAAGAATTTTTGAAGTTTGAAGTTTTCTCTCTCTGTGAGGGAGGCCCAGCAGTGGGCTGTTGATGATGATGGTGTACCAAGAATAGTTCTTTCGTAAAATATATTGTTAAAAACAACATTTCTGGTATTAATATAAGTAAATAAACGTCTCAAATTGCTGTATTCTGTATGCCCAGTTCAGTTGAGTGAACTAGTGAGCATTTATTTCTCGTTTGTTGAGTTTGTTCAGTTCATTTTAAAACGAGCTTTTGCACCTGTTATTTTATTACCAATCTAGCTAAGTTGATTTAGCTCTTGGTCTCGTGTTTAGACATCCTACTGTCCTTCTTATATTATAAGCGCGAAAGTTTGTGAGTATGTATCTATGTTTGTTGCTCTTTAACGCAAAAATAACAAAACAAATTTGAGTAAAATTTGGAATAGAGATAGCTTATACTCTGGATTAACACAAAGGTCACTTTATATCCAGAGATAGCGGGAAGACGCGGGTGAAACCACGGGGTGCAGCTAAGAATGTATACAAAAACGTAATAAATTATATACATAAACCTTCCTCGAGAAGGACTCTATATTGGTGAAAACAGCACGAAAATCGATGCAGTTGTTTTTGAGGCTAACGCGAACAGACAGACGCGGCGGAGGACTTTGTTTTATAATATGTAGTGATGCAAAAACGCTTATTTCAGTTGCAGCTGTGTGTAACGGCTTCAAATATTCGCAACTGAAAGCAAATAACTTCCATGATAAAATATCCGCATAAATTTCTACATTGCTGAAACATTTAATGTTAGGTATTTATATAACGAAGAATTTTATTATTCAGAAGTTGTGAAAATATTCACAGGCAGGTAGGTACATCGTAATAAGCCTATTATGTTTCCACTGCTGGGAACATAGGCCTGGTCTCAGATTAAGGAGGTATGGACTATAATCTATATAAAAATCACCCGGGTTTTTCCGTTATTACATCGTATCACGGTAACTACTAAACCGATTTTTATGAAATTTAGAATGGAGATAGCTTATACCCTGGATTAACACATAGGCTACTTTTTTATCCCAGATAAAGGTTCCTGCGGGATAACCAGAAGACGCACGTGAAATCGCGGGGTTCAACTAGTACTAAAAATATGACGTAAAATTAAATATCTATATCACCGTCACTTAACATCAGGTGACTTGTGGTCAAATGCCCAGTGTAAAAACAACTCTCAGCTCATCATTCTTAGATCATTTCTCCCATGGTTATGCAAATAAATTATATTGATTGATTGATAGTAATAAGAATTGATTGATGATTGATTAGTAATAAGAATAAAATTGTCAAAGTGATCGCGCCAAAAAAATTACCAGCCGGGCGTTTCTTGCCTGTTCTTTTGCCGGCGTAAGGAGGTTGGAACAGGCGTAGCTAGTTTTAAGTTTGACGTTTTAAAGTGATCACAATGTATCCTATTGAATAAATAAAAATTGACTATTGACTATTGATACGATTGCGAGCTGCCATCATCAACCACATCATCGCTTACCATCACATAAAAAGGTGCTCCTACAAAAACAGAGAAAGCTTTTCACTTTCATGATCAAAGAAACGTCGCCGAATTCCTTAAATGACTAAATTACCCTAATCTGTTCAAGACAATTGACCTTCCAAGAATTATTCAAGTCATTTGACTCAAACAACAAGTCGAACCAAATTAGCCTCCATTCCAATCTTCACGCCACTAAAAACATTTCTAAGGAAGCATCTTTAGGCGATAATGTAATATTATAGAATACGATAAAATAATCGTTTATTTGCAACAATTTATACAAAAATACTAGAAACAAAATTAAATAAATATCGGGGGACCGTTGCGCACAAATTGATCTGGCCCCAAATTAACCTCGAAATTTGTGTTATGGGTACTAGACAACGATATACAAACTTATGTAGAGAAATAAATACTTATATAAATAGATAGAAATATCGAAGACTCAGGAACAAATATTCGTGCTCATCACACATATTTGCCCTTACCGGGATTCGAACCCGAGACCGCTAGCTTCGTAGGCAAGGTCACAAAAGATGTTTTGTTGCAAAGCAGCTTCAGTGTTGTGTTGTATAGGAATTCTTAGTAGCTGTGCCCCGCGGTTTTACCCACGCAGACTACAGTTTATTGCGATAAACATTATTCTATGTCCTTCCTCAAACTTCATACTACCTCCATATTAAATTTCATCAAGATCATATTGGCGGTTTATGCGTAAAAATGTAACACACAAACAAATAAACCTTTATTTTGGCATAAATAATACTACATATTTGTCTAACTACGCATGAGGTAATTAGACAAAACGGTGTACGAAAACATCGTAAGGAAACCGGCATGTCCAAGAACTACATTCAAGAGCATGCGACATCTTACTAACAACTGAAATGGCGCAACGACCCAAAGTGAGTCTTGGCCTCCGATAACAAAAGACGCCACTTCACTCTGCCCTGCGCCACCTCCTGCCAGTCCTCCACCTGGAGCTCGCGCAAATCCTTCGTGACTTCGTCTTTCCAGCGATATCTGGGACGGCGACATCTACCAACCCGCATTGGGTCAGCGCGCGTGGTAGATTAAGCTCCTTACTCTCTCAGAGGAGTCCTATATCCCAGCAGTGGGAACAGAATAGGCTGATGATGTTGATAATAATTAATTAGGTAACCTTTTTAAGTTTTAGAAGCCACCTTTTTTACTAAACTAGTGATGTTGTCGACAAAAAGTGGCTCCACCAATCACTTTCTCAAACAGTCAATACTTTCTGCCTACCAGACAGTAAAACCTTATAAGAAAAAAAATCTGTTATGCAATGAACAAATAATTAATTCTAAATGGGAATAAAAACGTTTTCCTTATACCAAAACCTGTATTTTCTATTCAATTGACTCCACAATTTATTTTGCGTCTTCAATATTGCTATGGTTCAATCGTTTTTCTATTACATTAGTTTATCGATTGACTATTCAATCGTTCTTAGAGAATGTTTTCTAAATCGTAGATAACGTTTAAGGCAATGATAGCTCAGTGTTATTGACGTCGGCTTGGGACACGTCGCGGGTTTGAATCCTACAATAATCTTGAGCTTTCGGTGAAGGAAAACATCGTGATGAAACAATAGCTTGGTTGTAGTAGCTAGCATATAATTATATTCAAGTTGAGAATCTGTCACCAAGCACCAATTGGTTTGGTCTGGTCGGTAGCTTTGCTTGAGAGCCATTTCCTAATCGAAGTGTAGCGTGGCGTCACCTAAGGTGGCGCACCTTCAACGACATCGTCAATTAGCATCAGGTGACTTGTGGTCAAACAAATAACAGAAAAAACAATAATTAATACTGGCTCCGTGCTGTCCCTTCGGCCAATATCGGGACGTTATTGGACAACATGACGTTCTCATTGGCTGTAGCGCTCCGCCTAGGAGCGCTCACCAATGGGAACCATCGTTGTCCATGTGGGTCCGAGGTTGATTGTCAGGGCCACCACGGGCTTTCTTGTCGTCGTAGCGCAGGTCGTAGCTCACGCCACGCCTCCATCAATGACATTATCCGTCGGGCCCTTGCCACCGTCAACGTGCCGGCTATTCTAGAGCCGAACGGTATCGCACGTGACGATGGTAAGAGGCCCGATGGTATGTCATTGATCCCGTGGAGTCGTGGGCGGCCTTTGATCTGGGATGCGACGTGCGCTGACACTCTGGCGCCCTCCCATCTACAGGCAACTAGTAGGGCGCCAGGTACGGCGGCAGAAACTGCTGAAAACCTCAAACGGAGGAAGTATGCATCTCTTGGAGATGGCTATATTTTTGCTCCGTTTGGGGTTGAAACTCTTGGTCCGTGGGGTCCTGCCGCTCTTATGCTTTTTAAAGAGCTCTCCAAGCGCCTCGTTGACGCCACGGGTGACCAAAGGGCTGGCGCTTACCTCGGTCAACGAATCAGCCTAGCCATTCAAAGAGGTAATGTCGCCAGTCTCTTGGGCACTCTACCTGTAGGCAGCGACCTACATCAGGTTTTTTATTTGTAGATGTTTAGTTTTATATAGATAGTTTAGCTTTAGTATTTAGTTTAATTTTTTATCCAATTGTATATATTTGATTTGTTGTATATTTAAGTACTTTAATAAAATAATTACCACTATTGTAGACAATAGACAATATTTTTATTTGTAGCAAAAAACAATACATACACTTACTTTAGATAATTAAGGGCCAGTTTAACTCAACAACTTTATTACTCATATAAACAAAGGTTGGAGCGTGTTAAAAACAAATATACCAGTACAAAACATGAATTTATCGCGAGCGTCCTGCGACCGGCGGTTGTCCGGTTTGCGCATTGCCCTCGCGCGTCATTTGCGGGGCGCGCGGGCGGGAGTTCTCAATAACTTGCGTCTTGACAATGCCCGCGCTACAATATTAAATAAAAATAATAATTGTGTAGGGTTGTTCCGACGTATATAGAAGGGGGGGGGGGGGGGGGGAGCTCTATCGACTTTTTGGCCACTTTAGATATTTTCAGACAATCGTTACCGCTATTAACGGATTGATAAGTGTATTGCTGGCCGACAAGGACCCTTGTCAATCACAATTTCATTCGCAAACTTTTTCCAATCTACCCTCCTAACGCAAATAAAACGACGCACGCCCAACTTGATGAACCTCGAGGCCACTAAACCCCGTTGAATCAACGTCGCTCTAGACAAAATACAGTAATTTTGCATTCCTATACATAATTCATTTTTCCGGGGAGTTACGTTCGCCCACCTTTTGATGTATGCGTAATGAATGATGGACCGAAATTCCCTTTTATATTCGTCTGCCACGCGCGGCAATTTTAATATTCCCGCTACTGTTACCTGTGTAACGTTTATTCTTTTATAAACATATCCAGTGGTGGATTTAGCAGCAGGCTGAGTAGGCTGGAGCCTAGGGCGGCAGATTTTAGGGGCGGCAAATTAGTGTCAATTTAAAAAAAAATCATCATCATCATCATCATCATCAGCCGGAAGAAGTCCACTGCTGAACATAGGCCTCCCCCCTTGAACGCCACCATGAACGGCTATTAGCCATTTGCATTTGCCTACCTACAGAACGTCTTCCGGTTCGTGGTCGCCACTCGAGAACCTTAAAAAAAATGTTTTAATGATATTAAAAGAGTCGTATATATGTATTTAAATATTATGATGTGCACACAAACAATTAAACATTGTTCACCACTTGAATTTTCTTCAATGTTTGTCTGATGCATAAAAAAATGACACGTTTAAAAAGGAAAGGCAGAGGCCGTAGAGGTTATAGAGGTTGGTAGGGGCGGCAAAATTTGAATACTTAGCCTACTGGCGGCAAATGTGTAAATCCGCCACTGAACATATCCTTGTTTATAAAAGCTGCTTACGTTGCGAAAACGAGAGTTAAATTAATATTTTATGACTCAGTTTTAGTCTGACGACTGACTCAGGAGGCCTACTGCTTTCTCGTATATCATTATTATTTCAATCTTTCATTGAAAATCTAGACCATGGAGTTCAAAATTCAAAATTTTCAAATTCAAAATTCAAAACAATTTTATTTAAAAGGATACATTGTGATCACTTTAAAAAACGTCAACTTAAAACTAACTACGCCTGTTCCAACCTCCTTACGCCGGCAAAAGAACAGGCAAGAAACGCCCGGCAGGTAATTTTTTTGGCGCGATCACATTGACAATTTTATTCTTATTACTAATTGATTGAATTGGAGCAAGTTCACTAAAATCCCAAGCTTTTTTTTTGTCATCTAATAGTCCGATATTTTTTAACTAGCTTTACTAATAAGATTTCTCTTGTTTGGTTGTACACATTGGGATATGGGAACATGAATATTAACGAGTTGCGGGATCACAACCAAAGCAGACCAGACCCCACAAGCAGCACCCGTTCACGAGTTGACGCATGTGCCAGCCATCGCTCTTCTCGACCATATGAGAGGGAAGAGGGCGACCCGACACACGACGCCGCTGCAAGCAAAGTCACTTTAGTGAGCATGACTGTTTTGGCTGTTTACCGAAAATGGTTAGAATAGGGGAAATAGGGAGAATAGATAGATAGAAAGAAAGATAGATAGATAGAGTTATTAGAGAAACATTTCTTTAGTCTTTAGTATTGAAGAGGCAGAGACGTTTTGGTGACGTCACGTTAAATGTGTGTCTTTTTATATGTATTTTATACTTTAAACCTGCATTTAAAAAAATATTTTATAATTTTAAGATTCTATTATGGTATAAAAAATACACGTGATTTTTGGTGGGGGGTGGGGGAGTAGTCTTAAACCTCACCACATATCAAGGGGAGGGGTTAAAAAATGTAAAAAAAAAAACTATCATGTGATTAATAGACAACAGCCCCTTATATATATAAAAATGAATCCCTATTTCCCTTGGTCATCGCATCACGCGTGAACTGTTGAAGTCCAAGGAAGATCGTTTTATTGCGATAAACTACAGTCCACGCGAGTGAAACCGCGGGGAGCAGCTAGTAATAAATAAATACTTATTTTTAAGTTTTCGAGATTTTGAGTTATATTCAGATTTTTTAGGAAAAAAGAAACGTTAACATTTTTCAATGATTGAGTGTAAAGTTTTGACTGTATATCGTTTTTTCGTTAGTTCCGCAACGCACGTTAAAATTCATTGGCGTCAACTAGTTATGCAGATCCGGAAAAAAAACCTGATACACTGACTGTTTCCACTGTTTACACATTCGCGTTGCAGCTCTGCGAATGAAAGGGAATTAATATTCAGCCATTTTGTTATTCGAGCTAGAACAAAAACCGATCGAGCGTGAACGGAACTCGCGGGGAGAGGGTTTCGTACCTTTTCTTTTTTTGTCAGAATTTTTCTACTTATATTTTATAGGACATTTTTTTAGAAAACAGACTGTAGTTGTACATAAAAAATGAGGCTCTATATTCCCGACGTAAAAATAAATTGGACACTATAGTTGCAAAGGTTAGGACAAGAATTTCTCAATTTAAATTACTATTTATATCGGTTCAGTAGTTTAGGCTTGAAAGCGAGACAGACAGATAGACAGAGTTACTTTCGCATTTATAATATTAGTAGGGAAGTAGGGATAACATGTACCAAATTGCTACTCATAAAGCTGAGATAGATGAACAAGTAGACAGCCTAGATAATAGAGCAGGGGTTTCCTAACATATTTTGTCTACTGCTTACTTTGAGAATAAATTATTTTTTTGCACCCTCATTAAGCCTCTACACAACGCCCCCATTTTTTTTGGGTCTTTTACCCTGCAGTGCCTACAAGGGGGAGTTATCACCCACTTTGAGAAAGGCTGCTAGAGATGGTTCCATTTTGTCGTCGATTGTGACGGAACCCTAAAAATAAATACAGTGCTAGATAACTGTGTTTGGTCAGCATTTTCCCCCAAAGAGGCTTTACCCAGCCAGAATGTAGAACACAAAGAGAACTGTTTGTTTTCAACATAAAGGTGTATGCATCGATGCCGGTTGTTTGTTAAAAGATTTACGTTTTTGTTGTTTTTGTTATCATTGGCTCCAATTTGTTTGTGGCTGTGGTTGTTTGCGGGTGGTAGTCATATTACTAAAAAAGTGATGAATATGAATGTTGATGGATGGAAGGGAAGAGGAAGACCAAAGAAAGATGGATGGATGGTGTAAGGGTTGATATGAATGATAAGGTGACGGTAAGTGATGACGAGGTCGATGATGGAGCATGCTTAGAAGATACCTATTCTCTTCTTGAATTGAAGGCACCCCAATAAAACTTATCTATACTAATAATAATATTACTAATACAATAAAAAATTTGGGATCCGTAAGAAAATTGCTACTTTGCAACCCAAGGTGTGAAATCGAAAACCTATTTTTGCATGTGCTGCAAAAACTATTGACACTAGAACAAAACAATGTATTACGGGTTTGTAGGTCTCATTAAGATCTACAAAAAAATCCGCGAAAGCATATGTCTAACTATTACAGTTATGCCACAATAAGTGATCTTTTATTTAAAAAAAATATTTTTTAATGCCGCCGCGAGAAAAGGCTCTTTATTTGTATCTTGGTATTAATCCTTATCAAAATAAATTACTTCTTATTCAAAACTGCTTCAATACCTTTATACAACTTTTTGAATCATTCAATTTGGACATTCCATTCGAAAGATATCACGAGTTTAAAAATGTAAGTAGTAGTAGAAAAATAAATTCGCCGCACCGCAGCACAGCGGGAAACGCGGTGAGGTGAAGAATCTATGAAATCGGTAAAGTGCGGTCGCGGACCAGAAAGACCTTTAACTGCGTGGTTCAAACGTGCGGTCCAAGAAAAATTAACTTAGAATTAAAATAGGATAATGGGTACCTACAGCAGGTGACGCGGTGAGGGGGCACTAAAGTGCGGGAATAATTTTGGAGTATACGGAATATATACGCTTTCGCGCCTAAACTACTGAACCGATTTAAATGAAATTTGGTATAGAGATAATTTGAGCCCCGGGGAAGGACATAGGATACTTTTTATCGCGATAAACTGTAGCCCACGCGGGTGAAACCGCAGGGAACAGCTAGTCGGGAGATAAAGTTATAGTCACGGTGATCCATTCCTTTGCTTATCAGATTATAAATATAGAAGCATTGATAACAAAACTGAGGGATACAGTTTGATGCTGCAGCTACCTATTTATATATCTATCTTCTACATCCAAAATTAAATTACACCACTCGATAGCTAAAAGATTAAAGAATATGTTACGTCGAGTGTGGACTGTGACGCATCGTTTGCGGTGGAGGGGAAGTACCGCCATTTGCAAACATTCGCTGTGTCAAATAATATTCATACAAGTTAATATATTTTTAACAAAAAAAACCTTCAGGTTCCCCTCGATTTCTCTGGGATGTTATCATGAGATCCTGGTTTCCTTTTAAGGTACTTGGAATATCTTCTTTCCAACGAAAAAAGAATCATCAAAATCGGTTCATAAATGACAAAGTTATTCGCGAAAACACATTAAAAAAAATACATAGACGGTCGAATTCAGAAACCTTTTTTGAAGTCGCTTAAAAATACGTTCTCGTGAAGCAAACCCCTATTTTCATGTATTTTTTAACCAGGTCGTCCTCAACCAACCCTGACTTGGCTGATCAACGACAAGCAGATTGAAGACCATACGATCCTCAAGAACGATGGGAAGGTCATCATCAGCAAGATCAGCATCGGCGGCGCTGAGAGGAGCTGGCTCAACACCAGCATCAGGTGCCAGGCTACCAACACCCCGCTGTTGACTCCTCACGAAAGAACTGCTAGAGTTGAAATGCATTGTAAGTACTATTTCCTATTTATCCAACAACTAGCTGTTCCCCATGGGCTACAGTTTATCGCGATAAAAAGTAGCCTATGTTCTTTTTCAGGCTCTAGACTATCTCTGTACCAAATTTCATTTATACCGGTTCAGGAGTTTAGGCGTGAAAGCGAGTTAGACAGGTAGATTTACTTTCGCATTTATAACATTACTAGCTGCGCCCCGCGGTTTCACCCGCGTCTTCCCGTTATCCCGTAGGAACCTATTCCAGGATAAAAAGTACCCTATGTCCTTTTCCTGGTCCTAAGCTCCGTCCACCAATTTTCAGCCAAATCGGATCAGCCGTTCTTGATTTATAAATAGTGTAACTAACACAACTTTCTTTTATAAATATAGAAGATAGTATAGGGAAGAAGGAAAGTACGGATTTCTTTTCTAATAGTTCTAGATATACTTTTAGTTTAAACCCGTCTTCAGCAGTTGTTTAATATCTTTAGCAAAATTGTAAGGACTCTCGTAAATACTAGATTGAAACTAGAAGGAATTTGATACAGGGTATCGTTTGACCACAACTCACTGTTAAGTGACGATGTGCTTTGTCTGGTCTGGAAGGTTCAAGTGAGGCTTTCAGAACTCAGCTAAAGGTTCTTAACGACACATTCTTAACTTCTGGAAAGTGGTCTACCACCAAGGTATGGTTTCATAAGGATGATTTCCTTTACCCAAAGCTCATTAAACAATTCCAGTCCACGACCTACGCATTGCAAGTCGATGTCTTTACTACCGAGCTAACACGTGAACTAGATTTAGGAAGAAATTTTGCCATAGGTGACCAAAAAGCACTGGACTCTGGACCATATGACTAGTTAATAGGGTCGAATTTCGGGAAAAAACTTGCACAATATGCAATAGATGACTGACTTCTGCATTTTCAGTGCGGCCAATATCAGTGGCTATCACAAACAAGCCTGGCCAGATGTCTGCTGATGCTGAGATAACTTTGATATGCGTTTCGCATGGAAGCAGACCACCGGCTCAGGTTACGTGGTTCAGGGAAAACCGAAGATATACAAGAGGAAAGGTGAGTTGATATTAGGTCTTTCTACGTCTTTTGTATGAAACTACTTAACGGAATCACAGTATATAAAGAACAGTAGGTTAGCTAAGGCCGCTCGACGAGTTAATTGTCTACTCTTGCGGTGACGCATAGGCGGCGCGTTCCGTACTGAGTGCATGGCCGCGGCCCCGGCCGCCTCCTTCGTTTATGTGATTGTGTGCGTGAAAAGTGCGTGCGTACACGGTGCCGCTACTCACGCCCACATTCAAACCGGCGACGGCCGATTTGTATGATGCTGAACTACTAATCCTTTACTATGACAGAATTTTCTATAGACCCCTTTGTGAACCGACAAAATTGACACAGCGGCATTTTTCCATTGCGCGTCCAAAGGGGAAGGCCTATGTTTACCAGTGGACGTCTTCTGGTTGATTAAAATCATAGTGATGATGATGTACTAGGTACATTTAATAGTTTAAAGCTAAGCTTTACATGCAGTATAATCATAAATACTATCACTTTGTCAGTCACCACTACCGCTCATGAGACCATATCACTCTAAAGTACCAATGCCATTCATCTCTCTTTTAATTTATATGAGACGATATCAACTTTGCATTCTTGGTATTGCTTTTGAGAACTTTACAAATTGTACTGTGGAAGTCAAATGCAATTGCCTTTTCCAATGCATCATCCCTTAGGTACATAACTTTTATATGCCAGTGCTATTCATCTCTCTTTTATGTACTTGAGACGATATAAACTTTGTAATTTTGGTATTGCTACATTACAAAAATGTAGGTAGGTACTGTGGAAGTGCAATTCTACTAACTGTCTTCGAGTTTTTCTAACCTTTGATCCTTTCAACAGCATAATGAGTTCACGAACGAGACGACGACTGTCAGCAGACTGACCATGCTACCTCAGCCTGAGGATGATACTGCCGTCATCAGGTGTAAAGCTGACAACCCTGTGCTGAGGATCTCACTGGAAGACTCGTTCAGGATGAGTGTAGTTTGTAAGTTCTTTTATGTCATAGAGTGGTAAATAAGCAGACGGTCTTTTATGCGGTCATTTTTGTTATGAACAACAACTGCTTTTAGATTTTGGTAACAGTGGCAATTTATTTTATTAAGCTATAGATATATCTGCTATTCTTTGATAAATTATATGTTATAAACTAGGAGCCTCAAAAACCCCTTAAATTTAAACGCTGAGTTCAGATTTCAGATGTGTATTAAAATTTGAGAAGTTTATACAATACATAAAAGTAAAAGATATTATTTATAATAATAGCTGTTGAAAAAATCTTAACAATCATCACTTTTTTCGAGACAGAAAAAGGGACTACGAATCCTCGATTTTGTTCGGTAAAGTCAGCTCGCAGTTCAGTTTTCTGTTTTGCTCAGCATCAGATGACGTCACGCGCAATGCGACAAAAAAATGTGCATACCTATTTTTCAATTTGTTTGTGTCAGTTCCTTTTAATGTTTATTTCAAGCTGGCACTGGCCGCAATGCAAACGCATCATAAAAAGTCTATTCGTCTCTCTCGCACGCGTTCAAAGTTATTAGCATGATAGAGATGGTTCTTGTTTTTATTACTGTTTAATGAAATTGCTTTAGTGTGAGTGCCCGTGCCAGTTTTAGATAACCAATCAGCATCCGTTTCTCAACAGACAAACCAGTCATCGCCATGTCTCTGGGCAGCACTCTCAACCCTAACGACATTAAGGAGGGGGATGACGTGTATTTTGAGTGCAATATCAAGGCTAACCCTAAGGAGCACCGGATCTCCTGGTACCATAACGTGAGTGAGTCCACAGTGTCAAGTCTCTTTTTACAAGACTGCGAAAGAAGGAGGGTTATCTTTTTCGAGTGTATGTATGTATGATGCTGGATATGCTGATGGCACAGTGGTAGTGACGTCGGATTGCGATCCGTAGGACGTGGGTTCGAATCCTACTATGACCTTGAGCGTTCGGCGAAGGAAAACATCGTGATGAAAGCTTGGTGGTAGGGTATTACTATCGGTGTATTCCGCCTCACTTGAGAGCCAGTTCTCAATACAGGTATAGCGTGATGCCATCTTCGACCACATCGTCACTTAACATCAGGTGACTTGTGATCATAAGCTACCCTGTAAGTAGTAAATAAAATGTATTGTTCTTTGGCACGGTCTGTATAACCTAAATTTCTTGACGGATGTTAATATATGAGGTGTCATTAGATTCGTCTTTATTGTGGGAGTGATATAGGGTACTTTATTTTGGCGCAGTCGGGTTGTATACCTAAACTTTTAACGAGCCATAAGTTGAATTAGTTGTTTAATTTATCTATTACACCTAGTTTTATTAACTCGCTGCTATAAAGATTAATTGGGTTAAGTCAAAGTCAATCTTTGACTTTCATTTTAATTGGGCTAAAACCAATCAAAGCAGTTAACGCGTAATTTTTATTTATACAAGTATTTATTTCTCTATATAAGTATGTATATCGTTGTCTAGTACCCATAACACAAGTTTCGAGCTTAATTTGGGGCTAGGTCAATTTTTGTGCAAATGTCCCTGATATTTATTATTTATTTAATTGTATGTATGACCTCTCATATTCACTTACAGAGTAGGTCGATCTTGATAATTGTTTGCAATAAAAAAGAAAAAAAAGATTTCGATGTGCATTTTTTGTAGCGAAACGAAATTTGATAGATCTTTGAAAGTGTTACTGTTTTTTTCTAACTACGGAAGTAAGCAAAGGATAGCGATAGCATTACTTTTAGATCTATCTGTCAAATTTAGTTTAATCTTAGGCCCGTGATGCTCAAACGATAAAATCAGTACCTGAGCACAGATTTGACGCTGTCAGTTCATACAAATATGTCACTTACGGCCGAAATTAATAATCGATCCTGATCCGTTATCCGCGGTTTTGGATCGATATGTCATGTCAAAATATGAATAAGGGCCCAGAATCGATACCATGGTTTCACATCATCTTTCGATCGCCAGGACCTGCATGTAAGCCAGAACATGTCATCAGGGGTGTTCATCAGCACCAAGTCCCTGGTGCTGCAGAAGGTGACGAAACTTGACGGTGGACTGTACACCTGCCGAGCTGCCAACGACATGGGAGAGTCTACCAGTCAAGCTGTCTATCTCAGAGTGCAGTGTAAGTGAAAATAGGTCAATAGGTCTTGGCTGAAAATCAGCGCTGTGGATTTGTCCATAGCATATACAGGGTGATTTGATATTAGCGCATCACCTCTTGCAGGAAACCTCTCTACATCAATATAAACAACATTTGTTCTACGACTTTTTAAAATTAATAATTTTTAAAATTTGATTTTTCCCATACAAATTTATTATTAGGTATTTAACGCCTCTGAACTGGCAATAACTCTACGCGCACCCATAAAGTCTCTCTCTCTTTCTCTCTCTCTCTTTCTCTCTCTCTCTCTTTCTCTCTCTCTCTCTCTTTCTCTCTCTCTCTCTCTCTCTTTCTCTCTCTCTCTCTTTCTCTCTCTCTCTTTCTCTCTCTCTCTCTCTTTCTCTCTCTCTCTCTCTCTCTAATGTTAAGCATAATAAACACACATACGTATATGTAAAATAATTATCTCATATATAATATTGTGTGTAAACATATTAAGTACTTCTATAAAATATTATGATATCCTTCACGATACAGGCTCTGCCTAGTGTGAAGGCTACTGATTTGATACACTGAGGGTAGCTATAAGATAATGTAAACTTACTAGCATTTAGTTTCCTTATGTACCTACCTTTAATATCATCATCATATCCCAATGTATACAACCAAACAAGAGAAATCTTCTTATTAGTAAAGCTAATTAAAAAATATAGGACTATTAGATGACAAAGAAAAAGCTTGGGGTTTTAGTGGACTTGCTCCAATTCAATCAATTAGTAATAAGAATAAAATTGTCAATGTGATCGCGCCAAAAAAATTACCTGCCGGGCGTTTCTTGCCTGTTCTTTTGCCGGCGTAAGGAGGTTGGAACAGGCGTAGCTAGTTTTAAGTTGACGTTTTAAAGTGATCACAATGTATCCTATTAAATAAAAAAGTTTTGAAATTTGAAATTTGATTCTTGTTTGTTTAATAAATAATTTTTCATTTTTCATTTTCATTTTAATACACACAAACACTCACAAACTCATCCACGCTTTGTTTTTAACACGGAGAGTAGTATCAGTATTAATGATGATGATGAGATGATGGGACCCAACAAGCCGGGTCAAAGAGAAAAGTGTTTAAACTTTACACAAACTTTTTTGGAGCAACTAGAAAAGTCACTTTTAACAGCTACATTTCAATATCCTACATTATCCTTCGTTAATGTGTACTAGACATTAAGGAACACATAACGGTTAAGACGAGGAATTTTATAGCGATGATGGCTCAGTGGTAGTGACGTCGGCGATCCGTAGGACGTGGGTTCGAATCCTACAATGAGCTTGAGCTTTCGGTGAAGGAAAACATCGTGATGAAACCATAGCTTGGTGGTAGGGTATTTTCTAGTACTCGCCTGGCTAGCTACCACCCTCTTGTTAAGAATCTGTCGCCAAGCACCTATCGGTGTGTTCCGGCAGCCTCACTTGAGAGCCAGTTCCCAGTCCAGGTGTAGCGTGGCGCCATCTTCGACCACATCGTCACTTAACATCAGGTGACTTGTGGTCAAACGCTACCCTGTAAATAGTAAAAAAAAAAAAAAAAAAAAAAAAAAATTGGCAATATTGGCTGCAGGGATTTCCTTTTTTCTCAGCAATTACAAAACATACAGAGCTAATATTTATGTACATTAAAGATCATGTTTTTGATATCAAATTGTCGGAAGGATAACACGATTGGTTAACCTTCATAGCAGACAAACAATGATCGAAAACCGCCCTCTAAAAAAAAATTTTCATTTTACAGGCATACAAAACCGATTTAAGGGTTGAAATTTTTTTGTATGGTATAAATACACATTCTTTAAAGACCTACAGATTTAGTTTTATAAAATTAACGATAGTTTTCATTTTAAACGAAAAAAACCCTTTTTTGGCGCATACGACCTTACGGCATTAGTCAGCTCGCTTGCGTTTTTGTATGGAGCTGATTTCAGATTCATTGTTTATCACAGCGTCCTCTAAATGAATAATGATCCACCAATATCACAAATTATCTCCCGAAAGAACGCAAGTTTTGGAAATAAAAATAAAATTTTCATGTTGAAAGTTGTAATTAGGTATATCATTTGATATAAGTAGTATTTGTTAGAGAGAGTTTTATTATATCTAAAGAAAATTAATGATAGAGAGAGGTACTGAAGTTTATTCTATCATCTACATTATAAATACTTTCCAACATGATTGAAAAAATTTTCCAAGAGATTCTCTCCATTAGAATTATTTAGCTTTAAGAATGAATGAGTTTAATTGTGATTCGAGCAAAAAAAAGAAAATTACAGTTTATATTTTCGAACAGCTACAATATTGCCTTATTCATACTATTTCGGGTTCTTCAAACTTTACAGTGACCAAAGAAATTGTAGAACTGGCGGCCGAGCCCAATGTCATCGGCGAGTCAAAAGCGCACAAGCTAGTAGATAATTATAAATTTAAAATTTAAAAACCCCCGACCATCTTGGGCCGATTTTCACTCGCCCGTAACTCACCTTTCATGACAAAAAAAAACTAAATTGAAATCGCTTCATCCGTTCGCGAGCTACGGTGCCACAGACAGACAGACACGTCAAACTTATAACACCCCTCTTTTTACGTCGGGGGTTAAAAATGAAACAAATTTAGATATTGTTGTATTGCTTGATTAAACGAAAGAAAATATTGTTTGACGGGTCTCAAACAATTGTACAGTGAAACTAACGGCTGTTTCTAATAACCGATCTATCCACGGTTGCCCGAGATAGAAATTTGAAATTACTTCTATGGAGCTTATGTCAAATGTGTACAACCAAACAAGAGAAATCTTCTTATTAGTAAAGCTAAATAAAAAATATCGATTAGATGACAAAAAAAAAAGCTTGGGATTTTAGTGAACTTGCTCCAATTCAATCAATTAGTAATAAGAATAAAATTGTCAATGTGATCGCGCCAAAAAAATTACCTGCCGGGCGTTTCTTGCCTGTTCTTTTGCCGGCGTAAGGAGGTTGGAACAGGCGTAGCTAGTTTTAAGTTGACGTTTTAAAGTGATCACAATGTATCCTATTAAATAAAAAAGTTTTGATTTTGATTTTTTTGAAATTCTATCCCCAATAGAGCAAACCGTGGATAGATCGGTTATTGGGAACGGCCGTAAATAAATTCATGTTTCCATATCCCAATGTGCACAACCAACCCAAATCTAATTAGTAAAGCTTATTAAAAATATCGGACTATTTAGATTACAAAACAAACTTGGGATTGTAGTGAACTTGCTCCAATTCAATCAATTAATAATCATAAAAATGTAAATGCACGACCAAAAAATTGCCTGCCGAGCGTTTCGTACCTGTTTTTTTGCCGGCGTAAGGAGGTTGGAATAGGCGTAGCTAGTTTTAAGTTTGACGTTTTAAAGTGATCACAATGTATCCCATTGAAAAAAAAACATTTAACTTTGACTTTGAGTTTAAACATATGTATTTGAAATTTGGTTTCGCTACACACAGACGCGCCGGTCTGCGCGCTTGCGTCGCCCCTGTTGCTCGGCGCGCGGCTCGACGAGCCGCTCCGCGTGCGGTGCGCCGTCTCCGCCGACCCGGCTGACGTCAGCTTCTATTGGCAGTTCAACAACAGCGGCGAAAGCTTTCAAGTGTCGCCTGCTAGATACGGTACATGTGTTTGAATGTTTTCATGAATACTTATTTTACCGTGAATATTTAATTTTTACAATCTGATTTTTTATGGCTATTTTTTGTTTGTTTGGTTTTTTAATTCTTTTTTGTGACTATACAGACAGTGAAACAAAGTCGTTGCTCTTCCATTAACTTTATACAAATGATCACTCTAGTTAACTCCTCTACGATAAGACATAGACCATTTTATATTTAAAAATGTGGTTATAGTACTTTATTGATACTTTATTTATACCATAAGAAGTCTTAATCTTGACATCCCTGTCATTTTTAACCGAAATAAAGGTGAAGGTTGATGTTTCTCAAATGCAATCGTGTACATTTTTTTATTTACTTTCAATTTGTTCAATAATTTTATAGTGCTTCTTTGGCGGAAGAAAACTAAAGAAGAATTTCAAATCAACGCACATATATATTTTTTGTTTTTAATTTTTAACTGAAACCTATCTAAACACAACTCTTTATTCGTACCATCGTAGTTTCTACCGGGGGCACGGCCAGCGAGCTCCGTTACCGAGCAGCGAGCGAGCGCGACTACGGCGCGCTGCTGTGTCGCGCCACCAACGCTGTTGGCCGACAAAAACGTCCGTGTGTATTCCAAATTGTGCCCGCAGGTTAGTGTGAAAATTTGTTCAACGATTATTTAATTTTAGTACCTACTCAGTAAAGACGACGACTTGCGCCAAGTGGCTGGCAGTGGTTGAATGAGAAGACCGGGCTCAGTGGCGTATCATGGAAGAGGCCTATGTCCAGCAGTGGTCTGATATAGACTGATAATGATGATGATGATCAAAGTAAAGTATTTAGACTGCAGTTTATCGCGATAAGAAGTATCCCACGACCTTCCCCAGATTTCAATTTCTAAAATAAAAGTAGGTTTTGTTACTCCTTATAACATTAGCCATATGCGAGTGACAGTCACGTCAAAATTGGTCTAGCCGTTTCAGAGATTAGCCGGAACAAGCAGACGGATACACAACAGACACTTCAATTTTGTTTATTTGTAAAGATGTAGGTATAGATAAAGTTGTATTTTTGACGACACTTGGCCGATTTCTTAGCAATCAATTGTACCCTAATACTGGAAACGAAAAGAAAAAGAAGAATAAAAAACATCACATTAGTTAAGTGCAAATGCAAATCTTTGTTTTAAATTAATAATAAAGTTTTTTTTTTTTTTTTATTTGTTATGGCGTCACACGATTAGTGTATTTGCCAGTGTCAAGTATAAAATATTTCAAACTCAGACAGTTGAATCAAGTTTAAATGATGATGGTGATGATGATGATGAGATGATGGGATGAGGATAGTGCTTAAGTAAAGTAGTGGCGCTTTACTTAAACTTTACACGGACTTTTTTGGAGCAACTAGAAAAGTCACTTTCACAACTTTATTTCAATTTCCCACACTCGTACACATTAACGAACACATAATGGTTAATAATCCACCATTATTACACATTATCACTCGAAGAAACACAAGTTTTGGAAATAAAAACAAAATTTTCACGTTGACAATTCGATTGCCGCCAAAAAAGTCCAATAATAAAGTTTTACAAGCATTTCATTTAAAAAGGAACGTCAAAAAAGGCCACTCTAAAAAACAGATAAAACGAACCCCCAGCACCGAAGATCGACTCAATTCAAAATTAAACTAGAATATTTTAAAAATCCTCCATCGCATTTCACTTCGTAAAAGAACAAAAAAACACCCCGCGAACTACTTACACGTACAGTCTCCGTCGTAAAAAAGAGAATTTAATCGAGTTTATAGCCCCAGGGGTGGTAGTAGCTGCTGGCTAATCTGTGGCATGGATTTAAGACCAGCAGGGAATCTTAAGGGGATATGCTCGGTCAAAACGCAAAGAACCGTCATATTAAGATTATGAGTATAGAAAAAATCATCATCATCATCATAAGCCGGAAGAAGTCCACTGCTGAACATAGGCCTCCCCCCTTGAACGCCACCATGAACGGCTATTAGCCATTTGCATCCATCGGCTCCCTGCGACTCTTGCAATGTCGTCGGTCTACCTAGTACTAAACATAATTATATTCAAAATGATTTAAGCGTATGTAGTTTATCAAAAATTGAAAAAAATCTAGTAGCTAGTACTAGTAGTATCCATAGACGCATCCATGACCCAATCCATAGACGCATATATCATAGACGTATCACGTATCCATAGACGCATCCATGACCCAATGCTCTCGTGACGCCATTAATAGGCAAAAATGGCGTCACATTGCCATCAGTGTCCAAGCCGAAGACAACGCATCACAGCAACCACGACCACTCTGACAAGAGTGTACGACTTAGATATAGTACTAGTAGTAAATATGACTTGAGTTAAATCGGTTTTGTGTGCCATTAAAATGAACATTTTTTTAGAGGTCAGTTTTCAATCATTGTATTTCTTCTATGAAAGTTAACCAAACGTGTTATCCTACCGATCATATCATGTCAAAAACATGATCATTAATGTACATACATAAATATTAGCTCAAAACATAAATTCAAAATTCAAAATTCAATAATGTTTATTCAATAGGATACATTGTGATCACTTTAAAACGTCAACTTAAAACTAGCTACGCCTGTTCCAACCTCCTTACGCCGGCAAAAGAACAGGAAAGAAACGCCCGGCAGGTAATTTTTTTGGCGCGATCACATTGACAATTTTATTCTTATTACTAATTGATTGAATTGGAGCAAGTTCACTAAAATCCCAAGCTTTTTTTTTGTCATCTAATAGTCCGATATTTTTTAATTAGCTTTACTAATAAGAAGATTTATCTTGTTTGGTTGTACACATTGGGATATGGGAACATGAATATTAACGAGTTGCGGGATCACAACCAAAGCAGACCAGACCCCACAAGCAGCACCCGTTCACGAGTTGACCCATGTGCCAGCCATATGTGTTTTGTAATTGCCTAGAAAACAGGAGATCCCTGCAGCTAATCCCAATGTGCACAACCAGCCAAGAGCAATCCTTTTAGATGACATGATAAGCTTGAGATTGTATGTAGTGAACTTGCTCCAATTCAATCAATTAGTAGTAGGATTAGAACTGTAAATGTGATCGCGCCCAAAAAAATACCTACGGGCGTTTCTTGCCTGTTCTTTTGCCGGTGTAAGGAAGTTGGAACAGGCATAGCTAGTCTTGAGTTTGACGTTTTAAAGTGACCATAATATGTGTCTTATTAAAAAAGAATTTTGAACTTTGAACAACATCTCCGATTCATCCCCTTAATATAAACAGTTAGTTGGTACAGCAACTCGCAGCTCGTGTTTATGTACCTGTGTGATCATTTATTATTCGGGACCAGTAAGACTGACCGCTTTTACGGGTTTTATGACGATGTGATCAGAAGATCAAATTGGAAAAGGAAAGATTCGGCTACGAGCTAGATTACCAAGTCTTTGAAGTACCGACCCGGTTTATTCTAGTTCTTGGACAAGGCACGAAGGCCTTGGGACGAAAGTCTCGCTTTCTGAAACGACTGAAAAATATCTTTTTCGGGTTTTATCAATCTCATCAAAAAAGTCTCTCATGCCAATCTGACAGTATAACAAAAACGTGAAAAAAAACACTGTAACACTTTTGAATAAGCGACATCTACCGGAGATCGATGACAGAAACTAAAGTTGTTGCGAAATGGAACCATCATTATGATCACCATCATCATCAGCCGGAAGTAGTCTACTACTAAACCTAAGCCTCCTGATCGCCACGATGATTGGCTATTAGGCATTTGAAACCTTTGGCTTCCTGCGACTCCTACAATATCTTTTATTAACGCTGCAATTTACTTTAAAAATAGAATAGAGAACGTGTCGAAGCTATTTAGCTCCCAATTTTAATTTCCTATTACCAGCAGCCCAATAAAAACAATCCACAAGCCCACCGAAGCAATGAATCAAACTTGATCAAACCGCCAGCAGATAACCGCGAACTTCCAAAATCGCGCAAATTAATGATTTGCCAAGTTAATTAAAACATTCCAGCGCCCGAAGTGATCGGGGAATATTCTAGATTTAAAATACGAGCAAAGTTGCACGTCCCAAATCACGATCGAGCCAATATACGGAGTTCCTAACGAGTAACGAGTAAACTTATGTTACAACTTCGGAAGTTGCCCATTCGGTTTCCGTACGGTTTTTTATGCGTCCGATTTTAAAACGACCCGATTTTGGGAAGTTTTAAAGAGGCAAGTTTGTACGACATAATCGTACTAATTGAACGGGAGTAAGCTCGACTCGAAACTCTGGGTGAGCAGTTACAGTGAAGTTTGCATAGTGTCAGCACTATCCTTGGATAGTTTTCGGATTTCTACGGGTTTGCGGAAAACGAAAAAGTTTTGGAATTACCTCAATTTTGAATAAAAGTGGGTGTGGGGAATTGTTCGGGAAAAAACGGAAGTACTAGAAGCTGAAGTGGCTGTGGGCGGGTCATATAAGCCTTGTTCTTGAGTGGAGACCGCGACTTGGCAGATGTAGTGTAGGGCGCCCTGCGAAAAGGTGGAGCGACGACTTGCGCCGAGTGGCTGGCAGAAGTTGGTTGAGAAGAGCCGAAGCCGGGCTCAGTGGCGTACCTTGGGAGAGGCCTATGTCCAGCAGTGGACTGATACAGGCTGATGATGATGATGCGGTAAGGTTCTGTTTCCAATAATCGCGGCCGTATCTATAGCTTTTGAGTTTACGGAATAGGTACTGCCTCTGTGACGCCAATTAGGTCAACTACAAAAACCCACAAAAATATACTTTTTACATATGACAAATTCTAGGTTCCTTTTTAAAAAAATGTACTTTAACTTTATTATTTTAAAAAAGCCTGCCTCAAATGTAGTTTCGCCTGCGGCGCCGACGCGTCGTTGGTTACTTTTTGTAATCATTTACCATTTTCATTTCAAAATTTAGTGTTGCGCAAAAAATGTGTCACCTAAGGATTTTTCACTATTTTTTTTCGCCATTTGCGGGTTGTTTAGAAAAATTCTAAAATTGGCTATGCTACATTGAATAGAGCCAAAGCTTGGTGGAAGGGCATGGCTGGTGCTCGCCTGGCTTAGCTACGACTCTGAAGTCATTAATCTGTCGCCAAGCACCTATCGGTGTGTTCCGGCAGCCCCACTTAAGAGCCAGTTGCCAATCCGGGTGTAGCGTGGTGGCACCACCTTCAAATATCAAATTAATTTATTTGGTAGGATATATGTGAACACTTTAAAACTAGCTACGCCTGTTCCAATCTCTTTAAGCCGGCAAAAGAACAAGCAACAAAAGCCCAGCCGGTAATTTTTTTGAGTGCGTTTTCATTTACAATTTAATTCTTATTACTAACTAGCTGCGCCCTGCGGTTTCACCCGCGTCTTCCCGTTATCCCGCAGGAACTTTTTTCCGGGATAAAAAGTAGCCTATATATTAATCCAGGGTATAAGCTATCTCCATTCATAATTTCATCAAAATCGGTTTAATAGTTACGGTGATACGAGGTAACAAACATTCACACATAAACACACAAACTTTCGTAGGATAAGTAGGATTTATTGACTGCGTCGTCACTTAACATCAGGTGACTTGCAGTCAACAATAGAAAAACATGCTGATCCTATCAGTACATCTTTTCTATTCATAGCACGGCCATCACCCCCTCGGAACTGCACCTCAACGCGCCTCGTCAGCACAACCGAACCAACACTCTCCGTACGGTGCGTCGCCGGCTACGACGGCGGCCTGGCCCAGCACTTTACCCTGGAAGCTCTAAGCGAGAATGGCAGGATCCTGGCCAACACCACTGCTGGACATGCTGGTAAGATGCGATGGAGTCAAGAGCAGCTGCGTAGCGGAAGTAAGTGGAGCAGCATAACTTCCAAATCAAATCTAATTGCTTATTTGTGATTCGCGATCATGGGCCTAAGTTACATAAATAGGATCATACCATGATTAGTTTTCAGCAAACAAATTAGTCAAAGAAAAACTATCAAAAAAAAACAAAAAAAAATCTTAAATATGTATGTGTATTTTATCCCATATAATCCAATATTGTCAGCCAAAACAAATTAATGAATTAATTGTTAATTTTAATTTATCATCGTGCATCCAACATAGGCCTCCCTTGAACGCCACCATGAACGCTATTATTAGCCATTTGCATCCATCAGGACGATGATGTGGTCAAAGGTGGCGCTACGCTACACCTAAACTGGGAACTGGCTCTCAAGCGGGGCTGCCGGAACACCGATAGGTGCTCGGCGACAGATACCTTGCAAGCCGTTACTACCATCCCGCATAAAAAGGTTTTACTACACATAGTTCATTATACTCTTTCCTTGTCCAGATTTAGTGGTCTGGCTGAACATAAGCTGGTCAGTGTTGGAGACGCTTTCCGAAGACGAAGAGGTAGCTGTGGTCGCGCGAAACTCCAAAGGTGCTGCAGAACCTGTACTGCTACGAGACTTGGTTTTCAGGAATACTGCTAAAAGAGCAGGTGAGTTGGGTGACACAATTTGTGTTTTACAAGTTTATATGTAAAGGTTTTCAGAGAGGAACCTCCTGTCCTTTTCTCAAGAGTAGATTTGACACGATGTTTGGTGTGTGTAGAAGGTATCTTCACTCAAGTAAAGAATTAGAATAACTTCCTATGTAGAAGTCTACACGGTCAGAGATAAGCAGCAGTAAAAAGCTCAGTATTTTCTTTGTAAAATGTGGCCATCTTTAAGGTTTATCAATGCCTATTAACTAACTAACTAACTGAGATGGCGCAACGACCCAAAGTGAGTGTTGGCCTCCGATAATAAAAGATGTCACTTCGGTCTGTCCTGCGCCACCTCCTGCCAGTCCTCCACCTGGAGTGAGCGCGTGACTTCTTCGTGATTTCGTCATGCGGCCGTCTCATGTATGCGTTTGACCTCACGATCCTTTCTCATTCTATTCGATTTAAGCTTTCGCACAGAATAATTTTATATTAAGAATGCATCAGGATACTTACATTAAGGAACAAAATAATTAATCTTAAGAACAGGTAACGGGTGAATATAAAACTCTTCGGTACCTACCTTCTTTTCCAAATGTATTTTGAAATCTTCACCAAAAGTCGCAAAGTGTGACGGAGATCAGTTTTTGATTCTAACTTATACTCCATCTCTAAGAACTTGAAATTCCTTTATAACAGAGAGCACAACCAGGGCCGAGAGCAAATTTCCAGTAGCAGCTGCGTTTGCAGCACTTGCAGCTATCCTAACAGCTGCAGGAGCCATCGTGGTTCTTGTCATGCGCAGGTAAGCCCTCAAACATACCTGGATATTCTTTTCACATCTTAAATGGCAGCTTTTGACCACAAGTCACCAGATGTTAAGTGACAGTGTCGCCGAAATTTACGCCACACACACTTGGACTGAGAACTGACTTTTTAGTGAACATAGCAATTGGTGCTTGGGTGACAGATTTTTTAGTAGTATTATGAGAACCTTATTCGAGATAAATACTTTTTATTACAGCTTACAAGGTAGCTTTGATCACAAATCACCTGATGCTAAGTGATGATGCAGTCGAAGGTACCACACTAAGCCTAGACTGGGAACTGGCTCTCCATTGATGAAGATACTAATAGGTTCTTGGCGACAGAAGATTATTTAGCGAGCAATATAATATATGAAATGCTCTACAACCAAGTTATGGTTCCATCACGATGTTTTCCTTCACTGAGCTAAAGACCATTGTTAAACTCAGAACCAACAACGGATTACTAGTCAGAGTCACTTTATTTCTAATCAAAAACCTGCCTACAATAATTTGATCTCATCATAATCGTCTCATCATCACCTTTCGTATCGTTTTCACCAGGCGCAGTGACAGGAACTCCTCGAACAAGCGTCCTTCTCAAAGCGTCGTTCAGGTAGATGCGCAGGGTCGGAGATACCTAATCGCGTACCCAGCTGCTGACAAGCCGGAAACAAAGCCGGACATACTCAATCCTAAAGCTGGTAAGTTCTTGAAACCAAGCCGGATATACTCAATCCTAATTCTGGTAAGTTCTTGAACCAAGCCGGATACGTTAACCTTAAAGCTGGTAAGTTCTTGGAACCAAGCCGAATACGTCAATCCTAAAGCTGGTAAGTTCTTGGAAACAAGCTGGATACGTCAATCCTAATTCTGGTAAGTTGATACAAATAAGTTTGAGTACTTAGTTATAAAGCTGGTACGTTCTTGAAATCAAACTGGATGCATGCAATCTGAATTTGGTATACAATAAAAGCCGGTTTCAATAAGCGATTTATCCACGGTTTGTATAAACTAGGGATAGAAACTTGACATAAGCCTCAATGTCAAATTTCTATCCCTAGTATGCCAAACCATGGATAGATAGGTTATTGAAGCTGGCCTTTAATGAAATTGGTGTTGTACTATGGTATTCTAAAACTGCTATGTTCTTAAAACTAAACCGGGCATACTCAATCCTAACGCTGGTAAGTTTTTAAAGCCAAATCGGACTTACGCAATGCTAAAGCTCGGGAGTTCTTGAAACTAAGCCGGACATGCAATCCTAAAGCTGGTTAGTTCTTTAAACACTTCATGAAGAAAAATACGTGTTGATTTGTGAACCTCCTTCTTTTTTCCGCCAGTTTAAAATTTTCAATAAAAGGTTTTTGGAGAAATGGCAATGTTTTATCTTGTGTTTAAATTTATTCACAAAAAGTACCAATCAAATAATACAATAGATAATTATTTTAACATGTCAGATTTAATTAATACTGCAAGATAAACTCAAATTCACTTCGTTCACAAAATTTTTATTCAACAATTGTTTTTGTATAGCGCCGATTTATCAGGTAACCTTATAACCGGATTACGGATAAAATTATATTTGGCTATAAAATTGGATTTTCTGTTTCATCGGCTATATAGTGTGACGTTATTTCTGAGTTATTATTTTTAGCCACTAAACGAGTTTAAGCTTTTTACGCCTCCGCCCGGATTAACCAATTAAGTCTTCGTTATGAGCCGGATCATGATTACGATTTTTTAAAGTACCTTTACTTTTTAGTGTTTTTTTTAATCTTATTTTTACTGTCTGACGTCAAATGGGCTTGTGACCTGGCTATGCCTAAGGTTAGACCCAGATTTTTTTTCTGCAGACAGTTTCTCTTCTCTTCTTTTTTTTCAATGCACAAATATTTATCCTGTAGCGGGAATCGAACCTGCGACCTCACGCTTCACAGTCGGCTATCCGCCCATTGCGCCACATCGGTCGTCAAGTTTATTATTTACTTATAAGTAAATGTCTCGATTATGGCATTCAGTCATGATCGCGTCTAGCATAGATCCTTTCGCCTCTTGCCTGATTAAATTTTCCGTAAGTATCTAACTTAATAAATTTATCACCACAGAGAGTGAACCTCCACGCGTGGTGCTGGAGTCTACCGACAACAAGAGCTACACTATCAGGGAGGCGCCGAGCGAGGTTCACAAGCCCCCCTACATCCCCCCTCCACCCGACGATGACGTGGTAAGAATCAACAACCTTCTGAAACACCTTTCTGCCCTCAAACCTCTTTCCGCTTTGTAGGTACAGTCAACGACAATAGTCGCTGAACAATCACACTTTTTTCTATTATCCTCATCATCACCTAAAATCAGGTGTGTTATGCTGTGGTCAAAATGATACCATGTTTTTTTTTTTGAAGTTTCTACTTATTGGCGGATACTTCTACGGTATTACAATCTAGCCTATAATGGCTAATAAGTAATTTAAATATAACGTAAGTTGCTAGGTAGAGTATAACTAAGAATGTGTCCATTAGCACTTTTCTTATTGTCTCTATTAAGGGGAAGACACTTTGTTTTTGTGTTCTTTAGCACAAGTGCTAATGATACCATGTGAAATGTAAAAAAAAACAATAATAATTACTGATTTGAAACACATTTGGAAAATCGAGAACGATCAGCTATTTTTGTCGCTGACTGTACAGTCATCATCACTTGGTGTGTTGTGTTATGGTCAAACGCTACCTTGTATGTTAAGGTAGTGTCACAAAGGGCGGTCTTATTGCTCAGAGCGATCTCTTCCAGACAACCCAGAAGCAGAGGAGTAGCACGAAACTATATCGACGGTGGTATACAGCAAAAATTTAATGAAAAGAAGCATACACACTAGATATATCTACTTTTTTTTTACTACTTACAGGGTAGCGTTTGGCCACAAGTCATCTGATGTTAAGTGACGATGTGGTCGAAGATGGCGCCACGCTACACCTGGACTGGGAACTGGCTCTCAAGTGTACCGGAACACACCGATAGGTGCTTGGCGACAGATTCTTAACATGAGGGTGATAGCTAGCCTGGCGAGTACTAGAAAATACCCTACCACCAAGCTATGGTTTCATCACGATGTTTTCCTTCACCGAAAGCTCAAACTCGTTTTAGGATTCTAACCCACGTCCTACAGATCGCAAGCCGACGTCACTACCACTGAGCCATGATCGCTATATGTTTACATTTATAAATCCTATCGTATAGGATACCTATCGTGTGTTCCGGCAGCCTCACTTGAGAGCCAGTTCCCAGTCCAGGTGTAGCGTGACGCCATCTTCGACCACATCGTTACTTAACATCAGGTGACTTGTAGTCAAACGCTACCCTGTAAACAGTAAAAAAAAAAACAAAAAAAACCTTGCTAAAGCTATTCCCTTTCACCACGCGCTTTAAAACTTTTAATTAAGTTTTATTTAATAGGTATTAAAGTGGATTTAAACAGGTTTAACCGGACAAATTAATATTAAGCCCCAAAGTTCTGGCAACTTGCCAATGCAGGCAGTTGCTTTTTATTTCATTTGCTATTTATTTATTTATTTATTGGAAAACCAACAGCTTTTTACAGTAACAAAAAATATATAGTAGAATAGCATTAGAAAGCCAATTACAGGTTCTCACTTATAGATATTGTATAGATATAAACATGTGTAAACACAGATACAACAGGCTTAGAATACTACATTAATTTGTAAGAAATAATATGTAATGATATATGTAAAATATAAAAAACTAAATTAAATTAATACTTATATACATTTATATATATATAATAAAATCAACATTTTGCGGTCGCTAGCCTTCTTGGCAGACAGAAGAATTCACTGCTTAGCCGCCGCCTCGCTGAGGCGCTGGTGCAAAAGAGGTCTAGGTCAATATGTTATTATATTGTTTTAAGAAAATCAACTTAGATAAATAGCACGTATAAAAAAAAAAAATTAATTTAATTAATTAGTGGAGGACAATTTGAAAAAAGCGATGGTGGCCGAACGGTAGCTGCGCGCGCTTTACAACGCGCCGACACCGAGTTCGAATCCTCTCAGCCCCGCACCAATGACTAAATAAGTTATGTGTGGATTTACCATCGCTCAAAACGATGAAGGATAACATCGTGAGGAAACCGGCATGTCCAAGAACCGCAACATTTAAGGGCATGCGAAATCTACCAACCCGCACTGGGCCAGCGTGGTAGATAACGGCCCATATTCTCTCTCTCTCTGAGAGAAGGCCAAAGTCCCAGCAGAGGGAACGTAAAGGCTGATGATGATGATGAATTTGAAAGAAGTCTTCAAATGACGGAGTTTGTTAATCACCTGTCATATGATACCTCATTTGTATAAATTGGATTAGTAGTTATTGAGTAATCAACTAAACTTGATACCTGGAGCCGCCATTTTTGAGACGTCATAGATGGAGGTTCCATAGGCTGAGGATGTGACGACATGGTACTCTCCATATCCCACTTAACACGATGATATCGGTTGTTGCTATAATAGTATTGGACTGGAGACCAAGCAGTCAAATCGCTATTTCCGTACTGACGTTGGCTGGCGACCCATAGGTCGTAGCATAGTAAAGGAGTAGTAGTTCAGCTTCATATAAATCGGCCGTCACCGGTTTGAATGTGTGCGTGAGTAGCGGCACCGTGTACGCACGCGCTTTTCACGCACACAATCACATAAACGAAAGGAGGCGGCCGAGGCCGCGGCCATGCACTCAGTACGGAACGCGCCGCCTATGCCGTCACCGCAAGAGTAGGCAATTAACTCGTCGAGCGGCCTTAGCTAACCTACTGTTCTTTATATACTGTGGTCGTAGTTTCGAATCCTACAGTGAACTTGAGCTTTCGGTGAAAGCAAACGTCTAGATGAAACTATAGCTAGTGGGCAGAGCATTATCGTGCTCGCCTGGCTAGCTGTTCTACAAACATATCAACACAATATGCATGCGTATATAAATGTTTTAGTGCTTAAAATAATTCGTATTTTATTAATTTACAGGTACCGCAAAGATAGCAAAAAGGATATTATGGAGAGAGTGAAGTGTAAATAAAAGACAGTTTAAAATAATTGTAAAATTCCAAAGAATGCCAACAATTAAATATTTTTAAGGTAAAAATAGAGAATTTATAGAAAAAAATATCTTCCAAATCATATCGATGAATTTAAATCATCTAAATAGGATAAAAACTGTTTGTAAAAAATATATTTATTAGAATAATTATTATAATTACCTACCTACTTGTAAATACGAAGATGAATTTCATTGTTTTCTTGAATAATTCATAAATTATTTATGTATGTAATTAAAAACATAATTGTATTTAATTTAATTAAGAATTTAATTCATGTAAAGTGCGAGTAATGTTGGATCATTTAAATAAATATAGCTTATTGTTTTTAAATCATTTTTTGTATTTATTTCCTTAGATAGATAATTCTTTTTACACAAATAAATTGAATTTTCCGGTAAGTAACAAATACCTACAGGACTACTTTTCTTTAGATTGATCTTGTTATCTCCGCCATTACACCAAAAGTAAGTTAAACGTAATACTATCACTGCAAAATTCTGTAGGTCACCCCCATTCTGAAAACGTGACCCTACGTCCCGCCTTGAGCGGGACAGTCCCACTTTGAAGCTGAGTGTCCCGCTGTCCCCAAAATCCTCAGAAATATCCTATTGTGATTTTTTTTAACATTTTCTATTATAATAAGTTCAAAAAAGGGCATTAATTATTAGAGTTAGTGCCATTTAGATGGAAAAAAAACTAGGCTTGATTTAATAAATATCATTAACGCCCGGAATTATTAAAGATTCGTTACTCGCAGTTTTGGATATTATGTCATGTCGTAATATGTCAAACCTTACCTACTACTAAAATGACATAAGTACCGACATTGGCAAAATTGTGGTTACGCCGCAGAAGCCATTCGAATAAAAAGTTGAAGTTGAAGTTGACATAAGTACCATTATGACATAACATATCGATCCAAGACCACAGATAACGGATCAGGATCGATTATTAATTTAGGGCGTAAAGCAATACTTTAGTACGCGACCCAGGCACAAATTTGGTCAGTCATGAAAATCTGTCACTGGCTCGGGTATTCATATTCATATTCAATCGTTTATTGCATTCATATCTATACTAATATTATAAAGCTGCAGAGTTTGTTTGTTTGTTTGTTTGTTTGTTTGTTTGAACGCGCTAATCTCAGGAACTACTGGTCCGATTTGAAAAATTCTTTCAGTGTTGGATAGTCCATTTATCGAGGAAGGCTATAGGCTAAATTTTATTTCAAAAAAAATTAGGGATCCGTAAGAAAATTGCTATTTTGCAACCCAAGGTGTGAAATCGAAAACCTATTTTTGCGTGCGCTGCAAAAACTATTGACACTAGAACAAAATAATGTACTACGGGTTTGTAGGTCTCATTTAGATCTACAAAAAAGTCCGCGAGAGCATATGTCTAACTATTATAGTTATGCCACAATAAGTGATCTTTTATTTTAAAAATTTAATTTTTGATGTCGCCGCTAGAAGACGCTCTTTATTTGTATCTTGGTATTAATCCTTATCAAAATAAATTACTTCTTATTCAAAACTGCTTCAATGCCTTCATATAACTTTTTGAATCATTCAATTCGGACATTCCATTTGAAAGATATCACGAGTTTAAAAATGTAAGTAGTAGTAAAAAAATAAAACCGCCGCACCGCAGCGCAGCGGGAAACGCGGCGAGGTGAGCGGGGCACCGAGAGAATCTATGAAATAGGTAAAGTGGGGTCGCGGACCAGGAAGACCTTTAACTGCGCGGTTCAAACGTGCGGTCCAAGAAAAATTAACGTAGAATTAAAATAGGATAATGGGTACCTACAGCAGGTAACGCGTTGAGGGGGCACCGAAGTGCGGGAATAATTTTGGAGTATACGGAATATATACGCTTTCGCGCTTAAACTACTGAACCGATTTAAATGAAATTTGGTATAGAGATAATTTGAGCCCCGGGGAAGGACATAGGATACTTTTTATCGCGATAAACTGTAGCCCACGCGGGTGAAACCGCAGGGAACAGCTAGTGTTAGTATACAAGAGAGCTTAGTGGTTAAGATTAGCGAACATATGGACCCGAATAGGGTATAGCAATGTAGGAGCGGACAGATCCATTTTTTATCATTTCGAGAAGTCGTCGTTGAGGAATTCATCTAGGCTGTAGTAGCACTAATATTATTGGGCTCCGCTCTGAGAGGAAAAATAAATGGTCACCTTACCCGTACATAATAGAAAGCCCGATTTGAAATCCAAATCCCTACCTGATTTACCAGCTGATATATGCAGGCCCATCCACGTCGATACAAATCAATTATTCCAACGGAGGACATAAATCGGATGCTGACTCGTTTGCAATCGATGTTATTGGGTGAATTGTAAATATTCATAAGGGTCATTTCCCTTTGGGAGATTACGACTGAGATTTTTTAAGGATGATATAGTCCAGCGTTTTATAAATGGATAAGGTCTTACTAGCTGTATAGCGCATTTTTAGCCTTGTGGAGACTCCCATATGAAAAAAAATACTAAAACAAAACATTGACAATGCAATTCGGTCCAATGGCATCGCATCGCGCTGCATGAGGACGTATATACCTGATATTTTAATCGACAATCGACTCTAAATCGCTCGAATTGCATCGAATCGCTCCACGAGGATGTATATACATGCAATTTAAATCGACAATCGACTGTATATCGCTCGAGTTGCATCACATCGCTCCATGAAGACATACATGCAATTTGAATCGACGACCGACTATAAATCGCTTGAATTATTCTGTAATAGGCAAGCAGCCTGAGGCTGATGTACCTATATCATGCTGTGTTGAATTATAGCAATGTCCAAAAGTGCAGAGAAAAGTCAACTCTGTAGCAAGGAAGCATTGCTCGTTCGCAACCACTTGTCCAGTCTGTTTTTAAAGGAATTCACTGAAGGTGCCGACACAACGTCTTCTGGTAGTCTGTTCCAGTTGTGCACCACTCAAGAGGACAGGAAGTGCAAAGTAAAAGAGGAAGTGTAGTTGAATCGACGATCGACTCGATATCGCTGGAATTAAAATCGCTCCATGAGGATATATAATATGTGCATGGAATTTTTAAATAGGTTACCTACAAACAAAAGAATGTGAACTTCACAAATTGATATTGGGAGCGTGAAAGGACCAGTGTATGTTGCTATGTGACGTGACACAGTCCAGGTAAGGTAAAGTTTTAACTTTTTCGTTTGACTGCATGTAACTTGATGTTAAGCGACGATGTGGTCGAAGGTAGCGCTGGACTGGGAACTGGCTCTCAAGTGAGGCTGCTGGAACACACCGATAGGTGCTTGGCGATAGCAAGCCAGATGAGCTCTAGAAATACCCTATACCACCAAGCTATGGTGTTATCACGATGTTTTCCTTCACCAAAAGCTCAAGCTCATTGCAGAATTCGAACCCACGACCTATATACACTGGGTCATCATTGCCAACCATACGTGCCATTTGCAGACCGCTTAAAATAAACTATCTACCCTTTAAATTTTCATTGGTGTGGGCTAGCAAAGATTTTACAAAAGTGAATGTTTATTTCCAATATTGACAGCAAAGTATGCCATGAATCATAAATAATATTGTTGATTAATTTAATATTATAATATTTGCGAAATATCCGATTCATTGAACAAGTCGGTGTGGTTATGGAATTTGCAATCGTAGTGGCTTCAATGCCTCATTGAAACACATAAAGGTTCATTTACATTGAGCGTGGCAGACATCGACAGACACCTTTTAAAAGTTCGTTTATATCTGCAGACATTGGAGGTTTCAAACACGTGCCGTGTCAGACGTTGACAGACATAGACATTTTAAATAAAAAACCCTAAGACCATATCATAAATGTCTGTGACAAAAGAAAAGATGTCTGCACGGTTCCGATTTGGTTCTGATGCTTTATTCCCACTGTCTGTCAGACCCCACAGGCACGAACAGTATACCCATAGTACAAGGTTTGAAAACTATAAAAGTTTTCGTAAACGTCAGAGTCAGACTTGAATTGCGTAGATATAATACGAGTCTGCGAATATTGGCCGGATACGTCTGTCTGTCGGCGTCTGCTCGGCCATGTTACGATACATGTCAATTCGTTCACATAATTATACTGTTTCAAAGAATATTATTTTGTCTGCCACGGCATGTGTCTGACACTCAATGTCTGTAAATGGGAACGAACCTTTATGAGGGTGCAAAGGTAGGGCGAAATTCAATTTCGAATTCGGTCACTGATATTGAAATTGGGAGTTTATAATACAGATTCATAGCACTTCTGCGTCAAAGTAAAATGTAATGTTTTCAGGGCTTATTTCACTATAATTTTTACGTTCACTTTCACTCATAATATTTTAAATGCAAACTTTCGTGTGCATTTGTTTGTTAACTTTTCATGCCTAAGCTGCTGAACCGATGAGGATTAAATTTGGTATATTTTGTTTCATATAATTCAAATACGATGAATTTTTTTTTTACTTACAGGGTAACGTTTGACCTCAAGTCACCTGATGTAAAGTGACGATGACATGTGGTCGAAGATGGCATCACGCTACACCTGGATTGGGAACTGGCTTTCAAGTGAGACTGCCGGAACACACCGATAGGTGCTTGGCGACAGAATCTTAACATGAGTGTGGTAGCCAGCCAGGCGAGTACTAGATATATAAACACCCTATCACCAAGCTATGGTTTCATCACGATGTTTTCCTTCAGTGAAAGTCCTGCGGATCGCAAGCCGACGTCACTACCACTGAGCCATCATCGCTTCAAATGTATTCAACCTTTGCACACATAAAAGTGTTAATATGTTATGTTGTTAATTTACACCACCAACCGCATTTTATTTCTTGCTATTTCTGTCCATCCAAGGGTTGTCTGGTAGAAATCGCAGAAATTATTTTTATTTCCATTATGTTTAGATTTATTTAATTAGAAGCCTGCCAGAATTCTCATAGCAAACGACAAGTTATTTTCGTAGTTAACTTTGCTCGTCTCTGGCGAAGGTTCAAATGTTGTTTGTATACCGCAATTTTTATAAAAGAATAAAAAAGAGTTAGATGCTATATATATGGTATGGCCATGTATGGCCACGTAAAAAGGCGAAAAGAAGACCAAGTGGTGCAACTAGCGCTAAGACTACCTGAACAAAAAAGAGGTAGAGGCCGCCCGCCATCGACCTGGTGGTCTAACATACGTAGAGACCTCAAGAAAGCCCAATTGCCGGAACCGACAACCCAGGATAGGACAACCTGGCGCAAACAAGTGAGGAGACCCGACCCCAAATAATGGGACATGGGAAGGAAGAAGAAGAAGAAGAAAAAAGAGTTAGATGCTGTGAACACGTAATCTTGCCTTTTTATTTTCAACTGATCAATATCTCCCCTAATCTATCCTAACACATTATGCTGTTATATTTTTCTGTTGTTGTGGTGAAACAACAACAAAGCGTTATCTATCTATCTATCTATGTTTGGTCAGAATTGACATCTATCGGCCTTATAGAGGAACTACGTTATACCCTGTATTATAAGAAAAAAGATACATAAAAACAATAAAAACGTGTCCTTCAAGTGATTGTCCGGTGGCCAGCTTATCGCATCCTTTGAAGTTAGTATAAAGTAGGACAGGTCCCGTTGTCGAATCAAACACCGGATTTGACAAAACACGTCGCGGTCGGGACCTGGGTGAAGTGAGGTCTCCGAGAGGGACGGACTCAGGGTAAGCTAGAAGGGGGTTGGGGGGGTCAAGAAAAATTGTCGTGCACCGTATGTTTTAAGCGATGATGTGGTGTGGCGTCACGCTATTCCCAGGAATACTCCTGAGTAGCGTAAACCTTTGAAGTGGCGTTTTCTCAGTGGTAGTAGTGCCATCGGTATGCAACCCGTAGGTCGTGGATTCGAATCCTACAATGAGCTTGAGCTTGAGCTTATTAGGGCAAAAAAAAAACAAATATAATAAAAATACAACAGTGACTAAAACTTGAATTGCATGTGCGAAAATGGTGGGATGTTGTTGCAGAGCCAAAGTATTAATAATATGAAATAACATAGAACCTAAATATCCCGCTTCTGAATAGTAGATATGAGTGGAACGCCTTGCCAGCGTCATTGTTTCCCGATAAGTACAATTTGGGAGTCTTCAAGTTAAGAGTGAATAGGTATCTTCTAGACAAGCATGCTCCATCGTCGGCCACGTCTTCACTTACCACCAGGTGAAACTGTGGTCAAAGCCTACTCCAAATCTGTGGGTCAAATGCTTGCCTATAGTGAATAAAAAAAAAAAAAATTATATACCTAGTGTAGTAAATCTATAATCTATCATTTTTTACCTAAAAGACCAGGTGCCCCTTGACTACGTACCTATATTTTGCAAAGTCGGCTAACGAGAACTCTTGTAAATTATAGAGGGGCGTGACAATTGAACCTTGCCCTAGACGGTCATGACCTAGCTACGTCCCTGCCCGCTATTATAAGATCAAAGAGGGCCATATCTGTGACGTGATCGCGTGGTTTTCTGCGTGACAGGAATCTAGAATTCATATGTAAATAATTTTTAGGGGCTTATCAGATTTTGCTAAATAGCCAGAGTGTAAAAGTGAAAGAAACATAGGTTGCGCCCCGCGGTTACAAATAAATAAATATCAGGAACAACAAAAACACACAAACACAAACGCACACAAATTGACCTAGCCCCAAATTAAGCTCGAAACTTGTGTTATGGGCACATTCGCGTCTTCCCGTTATTCCGCAGGAACCTTTTTCCGGGATAAAAATTAGCATATGTGTTAATTCAGTTAATATAAGCTATCTCTATTCCAAATTTCACTCAAATCCGTTCAGTAGTTTTTACGTGAAAGGGTAACAAACATCCATTATTCATAAACTTTCAGGTTTATAATATTAGTAGAATAAATTGAGGTACTTAAAAAAATTGTAGGGCGCAATTAAGCGTACAAAATGTATGTACATACTCTTTAAATTGAATAAAGAAATTCGGTCCAAAAGCTACGGAATCGGCTGAACCATTTTTATCACGTCCTTAAGAAGGTGTTAGATAAAATCATAATTTATTTCAATTTAAATTTACCTCTGGCTGCCGGAACTGGGCCGCCGTGAGAGCGCTTTAAAACTAAGTACTTACTTGGAAAGACGGTAGCCTATAATTGAGACCGATGTTTAAGAGTTAACACATAAGTAGGTACAGTTCGAGGACAAATTTGCAGTAGCGACACAATGTTCTAAGTCGCCCGCACTGTAAGCATGCCGAATGTCTAAGCGATAAGACCCTGTCTCCTGTGGATTTTTTAGTCGTCTATGGCAACCAGTTGTGATAGAAGAATATTTATTCTTGTTACGCAACCAGTTTAACTTGCTTCTATCATAATTAAAGCTCAAAATATCGTCTCTTGCGCTTATTCAGCCCCTAAGAAGCCTTTTCCGACGCGTCATCTATATGACATGTGACAGTGACAGCGCGGGAATGCCTGTCTTTTTATTAAAACATAGATAAACGAAAGATTGCCTTCTAATATTTTTAGCAAATATTTTTATTTATTTCCATATCCCAATGTGCAAAACCGACCAAGATAAATTAGTAAAGCTTATTATAAAATATCGGACTATTAAGATGACAAAAAAGCTTGGGATTTTAGTGAACTTGCTCCAATTCAATCACGTAATAATAAGAATAAAAATGTCAATGTGATCGCGCCAAAAAAATTACCTGCCGTGCGTTTCTTGCCTGTTCTTTTGCCGGCGTAAGGAGGTTGGAACAGGCGTAGCTAGTTTTAAGTTTGACGTTTTAAAGTGTTCACAATGTATCCTATTGAAACTATTCACTATTGACTATTGAGCATGGCTATGCGGCTATATACTTCAGGAACCGAAGACCACTGGTCTAAACACTTTGGACGTAATAACTGGAACTTCATAAACTACATAGAGTGAGGTTATGCTCACAAATACTGAAAGGTTCTACCGAAAAACGCCCCCAACGATGCCCCGAAGGTCCACATAAAGCGCCTTAGAAATGGCGACTACTATCTGTAACCATAAATTGTAATCGGGGGAACCTATCGATTTATGTAACACTAATAATGACTGTCGTTGCCGTTATGAGGACTGTCCCATCCCTTCCTTGGGGAATAACTAGCCTGAAAGGCTATGGCCGTGGACTTTATGGTGCCTTAGATAATATGTTGAGTAAGGAATACTTTTTGTCTACACTGAGGAAAAATTCCTAATTTTCCTTCTGAGTCTTACCTTCCAAGACCGATTTCTTCCTTATTTTACCTTAGTTTTCCCGCTAAATCAAAATGTCTTCCCTTTTGACTTGGAAGGAAAGGGTCTTTTTTCTCCGTGTAAGCCACAGAAACTTTTTGAATTAGTTGGTCAAACTCGCTCGAGATACGATTGTGGTAGAAAAGGGCAAGCGAAGGTATGTATGTATGTATCAATTTATCGGGTCGATATTTTTAAAAAGTATCGATTTATTATCGATATATGTATCTGTAGTTTTTTTAAATACTTTCGACGTCTTGTTTCTACATCTGTAAATTGATATAATAAAGGTATTTTTTATCGCGATAAACTGTCGAAAAAGTTCCTTTGTTTGCAGTTTCCCTACTGTCATGTAACTGTATTGGTCGGCTGTGGTTGAATTGGGATGTAAAACAAGAGTTTAAGGTTATGATGTTGGTTAGTTCACACTGTGGCTCTTAGATAAATATAACATCTCCCACTGCGGGGGTAAAGGGTTACTGTCACCCTTGCCAATCCATTAAACAATTACGACTTCTAATAATAATAGAGATATATAATACAACTTCCAAAATATCGGTTCCAAACGCATAGATAGGTACCAGATCAGTCATATACGTATACGCTGTGCTGCGCCAACACCAGGACCTGCACTGAGAAAAAAATACTGACTTTCCTTCTGAGTCTTTACCTCCCAAGACCGTTTCCTTCCTTATTTTGTATTAGTTTTCCTTCTGAATCACAATTCCTTCCCTTTTGATTCAGAAGGAAACGGTATTTCGGAAGGTCTTTTTTCTCCGTGTGGATCTATTTTTATGCACGCAGCGGGAGTTTCACAGGGTGGCATTAGTTTTTGTAGAAAAATTGTAATGTTGTTGTTTTGTGTTGTTAGTTTGTTTTTATTGATTGTCGTGTTTTAATTAAGTTAATTTTGTTAGTGTTTTCTTTTGTTTCTGTTTTGTTGTGTTTTTAGTCTTTGGTTAACGAATTGGGAAACTGTCATGTTCACCAAGGACATGTACATTAATAAATAAATAAGTGAATATTTGGTGTTCAGAATGCTTACCTATGTTAAATGGAAAAAAATTGTCGCTGACTGGACTAATTTATCCCTACTTATAAATGCGAATGTAACTCTGTCTGTCTGTTACGCTTTCACGCCTAAACTACTGAACCGATTTAAACGAAATTTGGTACAGAGATAGTCTAGAGCCTGAGAAAGGAAGTAAACTACTTTTCATCGCGATAAACTGTAGCCCACGCGAGTAAAACCGCGGAGATCAGCTAGTATATCAATGAAGATTAACGGCTTAATGTGTTGTACAGAAATCAAGACCTTCTGGACCTGCTCGGCAAATATTTTTTCCAAATATTCGTTGAAGTCCGAGAAAACTTCTTACGAAGAGAAAAATTGGAAAACTTACCTGAAACGCAAAGGTAGAATACTTTTTATTGCAGTGAAACAGAGGTGCAGTAGGTCGAGAAAAATATGAGGAAACTGGTATACGTCCAGGAAATTTTAAAACTTTCGCATCGCTAATGGTAGAGGAGCCATAAAGAAGATTTTTGGATTTACTCGAGCACGTCAGATTAACATCAGGGAGGATACCTTACATATTGATAAGCACCTCCAGCCATTATGAGCCCTTAACATAAAGATACGCAGTACGCTCAGGAGAACCCTTCAGATTCGCTGAGAGCTTGTGTTACTTCCAAATCGTCTGTCTAAGAAATGGGAGCATCTGTAGGGCTCACTGAGGACATATCATCTTATCCTGCCCCCCGCTCTGAAAATTGGACGCAGTATTGTAAATATTATTTTTCCCCTCCCCGGATGGGCGTCAACACCCAACACGCAAATCGGCAGATTATTCTATTATTTTCATATCAGAGACATGAAAATATCAAAATCTGACACGCTTGAGTATATTCATGTCATAGTTTTTTTTACAACCTTGATAGTCTGTAGAAGCTTCCCCCACCGCTGAAAGTGGTAACATTGTAAATTGTTTATTCTTCCTATCATCTAATCTACCAAATCTAATAAGTTTCCGCGATGCTCGAGTAAATCCACATTTCGCATCATGGACTCCCCTACTATAAACAGAAAATGTCAACCATTGAGCTGGGTTTCACCACTGCTGGATAGCCTCAGTTTGCAGCCAGCCTTTCAGTATACTGGCACGTATATGAGATTCTGATAATCGAATCAGTAATTATCGTAAAAGTTTACATAAGGACTTTTTTTTTCTCACCGAACAGCCTGCGGAGGCCGTCCTAGGCCGTCAGGCCGCCGAAGCGACCGAGCCTTATAAATAATTTATTGTGCTGAATAAAATTGTATTTATCTGAAGTTGGGGTAAACAGAACATACGTGAGTTGATTGAAGTTTTTTTTTTAATGCGAAATACTGCAGTCTAACTGCGTAACACGCATATTTAATTATAATCAAAAATCAAAATTAATAGTACTTTCAACCCCCAACGCAAAAAGAGGGTGTTACAAGTTTGACGTCTGTCTGTCTGTCTGTCTGTCTGTCTGTGGCACCGTAGCTCGCGAACGGATGAAGCTATTTCAATTTAGTTTTTTTTGTCATAAAGGTGAGTTACGGGCGAGTGTTTTTAAATCACACCGTCCGTCCGTCCGTCAGAACCGCAACATGTTAAAATTTACAAAGTCAAGATGTTGGCCTGACAATCTACTTTTTAATCAACAAGTCTTGCAATAACAAGTTCACGAGCTAATCTCAAGATAGCTTGGAGCTCATACATTTTATAACAAGCATTTAGACGTAAGCAAACTAACTCAGATTTATTGCAATATTTCTGTTGTTTTTTTCTAGTTTTCTTTCCATCGGATTTCCCCGGGGATGCCCGCCGTATCGCTGCCAACTATTCAATGCGGTGCATCCAACTTGTTAATATTAAAATAGAGTTATGTTAACTATAAATGTTGGCTCAGAATCAATTTAAACTTTAATGTTGTCCTTAACAAATACGCTGGCATACCAAAACTAGCATGAACGACTCTTATGCCCAGGCCACACTAAGATCAACGTCAAGGGAAATATCTTCGCGATAAATATTGCGTTAATTATTAACGCTATTATGTGGATACACTTGAACGGTCAACGTGAATGCACTTGAGTTATCGGCTAACGTCAAATGCCAATGTGAATGCCGTTGTCCAATGTCGTGGCCACACTTATGTCAAACGTCAATCATCGCGCTATTGAACGGCATTTTCCGTTGGTGTGGCCCCAGCATTACCGCTCGGCCACAGCCAAGAGCGGTAATGCTGGGGCCGCAGATTGCGGCGCGTCGCCGGTAGCTGTGGCATACTTCATACGTTGTCTACCATTTGTTTTCGGCGCTCACTCTTTCTTACTCTTTCACGCAAAAACTACTGAACGGATCTGAATGAAATTAGGAATGTAGATAGTTTATATACTGGATTAACACATAGGCTACTTTTTATCCCGGAAAAAGGTTCCTACGGGATAACGAGAAGACGCGGGCGAAACCGCGGGGCGCAACTATTTGGTTCATAAACGACGAAACTATCCCCGAACATACATAATTACCTACTTTTTTTGAAGTCGGTTAGAAAGAGAAGAAAATGCACTTGGCATCGCCACAATAATTGTGGCTCAGATGTTCCTTTACACTCAGAGAGAATTCGTGTCACGAAATCACGATTCAATGTAGCAATACGAATGTATCTCGGTGTGCGGGCACACTTAAAATAATAACTTTGACACACGAGTAACACCCGACTCGATACATATATCGAGTCGGCTACAGTAATACTCTTACCTCATTACTATTTCAGACACTCCTGACTCCCTGGATTATCTTGGGAGTATTATTGTTTGACTTATTGACATATTTATTGCATTGCGATCTTAGGAAAGTGAGCCGAGGTTTCTGCGGGTACAAAATCACGCCATTTTGTTTGTCGCCAAACAATCAAACGTAGCAGTCTTCAGAATCTCACGGGGGCACGGGCCTCCCCCACACTTGCATGGAACTAAAACTGAAAGATTCAAAGTCAAGTCAAACCAAAAAGATTATTTTAGAGTCAAACGATTTCGTAGCACCTGTCGGTGTGTTCCGGCAACCTCACTTGAGAGCCAGTTCCCCATCCAGGTATAGCGTGACGCCACCTTCGACCACATCGTCACTTAACATCAGGTGACTTGTGGTCAAACGCTACCCTGTAAGTAGTTTGAAAAAGGACACCATGTGATCGCTTTAAAATGTCAAACTTAAAACTAGCCGAGTCTGTTCCAACCTATTTACACCGGCAAAAGAAAAGACAAAAATCCTGGCAGGTTGTTTTTGCGATCACATTTACTATTTACAACTATTTTCTAATTACTAATTGATTGAATTGATTAATACCAACCATACCGCTTTGATAACATTCATAACCATCAACCTTGTATTCAAGTTTTTTTTTTGTCATCAATAAAGAATCCCTATACTTATTTATAAATGCGAAACTAACTCTGTCTGTCTGTCTGTTACTCTTTCACGCCTAAACTACTGAACCGATTTAAATGAAACTTGGTACGGAGATAGTTTGAATCCTGAGGAAGGACATAGGATACTTTTTGTCGCGATAAACTGTAGCCAACGCGGGTGAAACCGCGGGGAACAGCTAGTGAATTGTAAAGACAGTCCAATACTAGGGGGAAATTCCTTTCTTGTCTATCTTTGTGCACCTTCCAAAAATAATTACTGGATCGACCCTTGACTACATATATTATACCTACGTACTACTTTTTACAAGGACTGTTCGAGGCCTTACCTAATTATTATAGGCACCCCGAGGTCTCCAATCATTTGACGAAAGGTCACGAATGAAGACATAAACAACGGAAAGTTTACAAAACTACATTTGTTGTTTCATACGAGGGCGTTGCCAGTCAAAGGGCATGGTGATAAATAGGGAATTGGAATCATCTATTTCAGAGTTAAAACAGATAATATTTATAAAACTAACTAGCTGTTCCCCGCGGTTTCACCCGCCTGGGCTACAGCTTTATGCATGCAAAGTCTCAGCCCGATCGGTTTCAAATTGACAAAGTTTCATACAAACTTTCATCCCCTATTTTATCCCCTTGGGGGTAGAATTAATCAAAATCCTTTCTTAGCGGATGCCTACGTCATTACATCTACTTGCATGCCAAACAGCCCGATCTGTCCAGTGGTTTGGGCTGTGCGTTGATAGATCACTATGTCAGTCAGTCAGTCATCTCCGAGTTATATATATTTAGAAGATACTTACTTACTACTTAACATAACATTATTAATATTCATTAACTAACTCCGATAGCTTAGCGACCCAGTGTGTCTTGGCCTCCGAAACGAGAGAGCGCCACTCTTCTCTATCTTGAGCGATTTCAGCCCAGTTGAGAGTCTGGAGCTCGCGCAGGTCCGCATCCACCGCGTCCTTCCAGCGGTATCTAGGGCGTCCGACCGGCCTGACAGTTGCAATTTTCACAGGTGACGTACTTCTGTTGCCGCTATAAATAAATAAAAAGCCTTTTACTTCTTACAAATATGACAGTTTGAATGTAGTAAGTAATTAAATGTATAATTAATTATATCCAATGTAATTTAATTCGTTTTTTCACAAAAAAGTAAAAGATAGTGATAGATAGTGTTTTTGATGATATTGCTTTAAGTTATTGTTGCAAATAAACATATTTTTTTTAAAGAGTAAAGGCCTCCTCCAACGCTAGCCAATTTTTTTTAGATTAAGCAACTTCTATCCAGTTGCCGCTATATACAACAATAATAAAAAAAAACAGAATTAAAAATAAATGTTTAAGTGGGGCTCGCATACAACAGACATGATTTTTTTTGCCATTTTTAAATAGTACGGAACCCTGGGTACGCGAGTCCGACTAGCACTTCGCCGGTTTTTCACCCATCCGATTATATCACAGGTAACACCGCTGGCAGTAAGCAGGGTTGATTTCTGACTGTCACAGCTCGTAATAAAGTCGGAAGGCGGTGTGCTTTGCGCCTGCTTCTTCAGATAAATATACCTTTTGACGACTTGCCGTGGCGTTTATTAAGGCGCTTGTCGGCCGTCAATCATCGCCTTTGTGGTACGAAGGGAAATGAAAGAATCGCTTAGCTGTTTAGAAGGTGCCAGTTATTTCATCCCGACTAAGGTAAGGAGTTTCGTTAGATTAGAATAAAAATAAAAAAAGAAGAAAAAAAAATAAGAAAGAAAAGAAAAGATAAGAAAGAGATAAGAAAAGAAAAGATAAGAAAAAAAAGAAAAGATAGAAAATGATATGAAAAGAAAGAAGATAAGAATTATTTCTTTTCAATAAATTATACAAAAAAGGTACCTGCTTACAACAAATGCCCTAGTCTAGTCTTGTAGTAAAACTACAAAATATTATATGGTATACTAACCGTGGGAAACAGCAGGCTAAGGTGTCATGATAAAACTGAAAACCATTTCATAACGTGCTAATTAATTCCCCTTTCAATGCAAGCGAAGCCACGGGCAAAAATGCTAGTTCTTATGTACCTACCTACGAGTACCATCTATGACGAATTAGTGGTCAGAATATCATCAATTTAATGTTTCTAGTTTTTATCAAGTTTACAATCAAGGGTACAGTCAACGACAAAAGTCACTGAACATAAAAAAAACAAATTCCCTTTAGCATCGTATACATCCACCTTCAACAGCCTATCGCGTTCCCACTGCTGGGACTCTGGACTTCCCTCAGAGAGAGAGGGGCTGTAATCTACCACGCGGGCCCAGTGCGGGTTGGTAGATGTCGCATGCCCTTGAATGTTGCAGTTCTTGGGCATGCCGGTTTCCTCACGATGTTTTCCTTCACCGCTTTGAGCGATGGTAAATCCGCACATGACTTATTAAGCCATAGGGCCGAGAGGATTCGAACTCGGTGTCGGTGCCTTGTAAGGCGCACGCGATACCGTTCGGCCACCATCGCTGTATATCATCGTATACGCCGTTGTGATCACTGATCAGTTATTTTTCTCGCTGACTGTACCATGACTTACCTATATAAATAAAAAATAATAATATCGAGGACAATTTGCACACAAATTGACTTAGCCCCAATTTAAGCTCGAAACTTGTGTTATGGGTACTAGACAACGATATACATACTTATATAGAGAAATAGATACTTATATAGATAGAAATATCCAAGACTCAGGTACAAATATTCGTGCTATATTTGCCCTATATGGTACAGTCAACGACAAAAGTCGCTGGACAATAACAACTTTTCAGATTTTCTTCATTATCTTAAACATCAACCTTCGTCCGAATCTTCCGCGTCTGCTTGTTTGCTAATCTACTACAAAAAAACTGTTCTAATACGCATTTGTCGTTGACTGTACCTACCTACATCTACCTATCAATTATTATGAATATCCCAAGAAGATTGCTACATATAAGGCGACATCAAAACTTATAGGCCAGTGCGCACTCGGAACTGGTATCGGGTTCTTGTTCTATTAGAAGTATATCTAAATATAATAATATAACAAAAATGAAGTGTTTGTTGGTTCTATGCCTGGTGCTGGTGGCTCTATCGATGACAGAGGCTGGAACAGATCTTCATCCCCGAGGGTGCGTTTATGTCTTAGGAAAATGTAAGTTCATTAGATACACATTATTTTATTGTTTTTATAACTTACACACGGAGAAAAAAGACTTTCCGAAATACCGTTTTCCTTCTGAGTCAAAAGGGAAGGAATTGTGATTTAGAAAGAAAACTACGGTAAAATAAGGAAGGACTCGGACAAGACTCAGAAGGAAAGTTAGATTATTTTTCTTAGTGCATTTTCATTTGAGGGTTTTTTACAACTAATAGAATAACTTTTTTTAACCCCCGACGCAAAAAGAGGGGTTCTATAAGTTTGACGTGTCTGTCTGTCTGTCTGTGGCACCGTAGCTCGCGAACGGATGAAGCGATTTCAATTTAGTTTGTTTTTTTGTATGAAAGATGAGTTACGGGCGAGTGTTTTTAGCTCTGTTTGATGAAAAACGATCCAAGATGTTATGGATGGGGGTTTTTTACATCACTACTTATTATAAAACAAAGTCCTCCGCGCCGCGTCTGTCTGTCTGTCTGTCTGTCTGCCTGTCTGTCAGTCTGTCAGTCTGTCTGTCTGTCTGTCTGTCTGTTCGCGATAAACTCAAAAACTACTGCACCGATTTTCATGCTGTTTTCACCAATAGATATAGTGGTTCTCGAGAAAGGTTTTACTCTGTCTGTCCATCTGTCTCGCTTGTACGCCAAAACTACTCAACCGATTTCAACTAAATTTGGTAAAGAGATAGTTTGAACCCTAAGGAAGGACATGGGATTCTTTTTATCTCGATAAACTTTACCGCTACTAAGGATTATTTAACTTTTTTGAAAACAATGCCAAGATTATTTTTAGCGTCTTTTTCAAACAGTTTTGTTACTTTATAAGACGCTAGCTGTTCCCCGTGGGTTCACCCGCGGGAGCTACAGCTTTATGCATGCAAAGTCTCAGCCCAATCGGTTTAAAATTGACAAAGTTTCATACAAACTTTCATCCCCTATTTTATCCCCTTGGGGGTATAATTAATCAAAATCCTTTCTTAACGGATGCTTACGTCATAACATCTACCTGCATGCCAAATTTCAGCCCGATCCGTCCAGTGGTTTGGGCTGTGCGTTGATAGATTACTACGTCAGTCAGTCACTTTTGAGTTATATGTATTTAGATACCTGCACTTAGTAAAAATTCCTGACTTTCCTTCTGAGTCTTACCTTCCTAGACCGATTCCTTCCAAAATGTAACCTTTTCCTTCCTTATTTTGCCTTGTTTTTCCTTCCGACTCAAAAAGGAAGGTAATTAATTCCTTTTGTATTTCGGAAGGTATTTTTTCTCCGCGTATTTTTGGTGGTGTCTCCCTATTAGTCGCCCAAAGAGTGAGGCTAATGAGAATAGGGCCTTAGATGACGTTTGTTTGAAACAGGTCTAGCCAAGACGATACCACTAATGACCTAGACTAATGACCTAGTCAAATGTCATACCTGCACACCATCCACAATTTGCTGTGGCCGTTGCGCCTGCATCAAACTGGTTTTTTGTTCACTTCACAGAAAATAAGCTGTAAAGTCGTAAAAATAGAGACAATATTGAATATCTTTATTTGCAGCAACAATAATCAAGATATAAATGCATACTATAAGTAAATACGAAACTATAAATAAAAATAAATGAAGCCTACACAATTATATACACGGAGGAAAAAGACTTTCCGAAATACCGCTTTACTTCTGAGTCAAAAGGGAAGGATTTGCTATTCAGAAGGAAATCTAAGGTAAAAAAAAGGGAAGGAATCGGTCTTGGAAGGTAAGACTCAAAAGGAAAGTTCGTTTTTTTCTCAGTGTACTTACCCATAACTCAGTGGCGGATTTACCAGCAGGCTGAGTAGGCTGGAGCCTAGAGCGGCACATATTAGGGGCGGCAAATTTGGAGCCACAAACCATTTAACATGTACCTATCTTTCACCAAAGGGGAAGTCTCATCCTAAATTGCTTTGAAAAAGAAAAGTTGTGTCAATTAACTAAGATATCGAATTACAGAGATTAGTAGGGGCGGCAAAATAATTTGAATAGCCTACGGGCGGCAAATGTGTAAATCCGCCACTGCCATAACTAGGTTTTCCTGTATCAAGGGTATCAGATCCTACGAGGATAAGGGATGCACAGCACCCAGACACAGAACAAATATTTAGGCTTTTTTTTCAATGCAAATACAAATATTTGTCCTGTAGCGGGAATCGAACCCGCAACCTTACGCTTTGCAATCGGATGTTAGCTTTTCTGTGGCTAAAGGAGTTAAAAAATTGAGCTAATCTAGCTAATCAGAAATTTCACGTCTCTATCACCTCCCTCCACCCTTGTAAGAGTCGCAGGGAGCCGATGGATGCAAATGGCTGAAAGCCGTTCCTGGTGGCGTTTATAGGGGGAGGCCTATGTTCAGCAGTGAACTTCTTCTAGCTGATGATGATGATGATGATCACCTCTGGTTTAGGTTGTGCGTTAATATGTTAGTGAAGGACTTTGAAGTTGCCCTTCAATCCATTATATATAATCATAGTAAAGGAGTGGTAGTTCAGCTTCATATAAATCGGCCGTCGCCGCGCCGGTTTGAATGTGTGCGTGAGTAGCGGCACCGTGTACGCACGCACTTTTCACGCACACAATCACATAAACGAAAGGAGGCGGCCGGGGCCGCGGCCATACACTCAGTACGGAACGCGCCGCCTATGCGTCACCGCAAGAGTAGGCAATTAACTCGTCGAGCGGCCTTAGCTAACCTACTGTTCTTTATACTGTGATATAATGATATTATTATATCATTTATAATTTTATAGCATAAGGTATACATATCTTACTTATAATTTGCATACAAATAAGCATGTCCCAGGCGAGTATTCCACACTGGTCTATATGTGTTGAGAAGATAATTATGCATAAAGACCTTGAAATAAATTGCCAGACAACGAGTTTATTTATTTTCCTGTACCTATCAGTCGCATTGTATCGACAAGTCGCTGAAAAATAACACATTTTTCGATTACTATCATCATCTGAAACATCAACTTTTGATCGTATCGTAACTTAACATCATGTGCGTTGTGTTGTGGACAAAAGCTTCCTTATAAGTTGCAAAAAAACCTCAAACTTCACTAGTCTAAAACACATTTGGATCACAAATCGAGTATGATCAGTTACTTTTGTTGCTGACTGTACACATCTTAGCACAAGAACAATATATATTTTGCCCTACCCACTTTATGCACAATAATTCCCAATAATGCAGGCAAGCACCATCCAAATTTTGTGAGTGGGAGGGTGTGTGTGTGAATATTTATTACCAAGTATCACTGTAACTGCTAGACCGATTTTGATGAAATTTGGAATGGAGATAGCTTATACCTTACACCTTGTATCCCGGAAAAGGTTCCTGTGGCAACACGAGAAGACGCTAGTGAAACCGTGGAACACAACTAGTAGTCAATATATGACATACCTTTATAACCAACATATGACACATTGTCGATTAATTGTATAACATTTTCTTTTCCTAAGGTCACCACGACTGCCCAGAAGGCACCTACGGGTACGCTACGGGCTGCGGCCATAAAACCCCAGAGGCAACCTGCGACGAACCCAATCCGGTGGAGGAGAGTGCAATCATCTGCGACTACTCCAGCTGCTACTGCGACCCCCCCACTGTGAGGGACACCAAGAGCAAAAAATGTGTGCCTCTGGACCAATGCCCCAAGAAAGAAGAAAAACCAACTGAGTCTGCTTAGATTTGTAACAAAACTCGTAAATAATTCGATGAAAAAGCGACGCATGTTAAATGATTAAATGTATACATTAATAAAGTACGCTCAATTATTATTATTAACAATATCCTTAAAAACTAAACTTATTTCTCATTATTTACATTTCATTGCTGGACATAGGCCTCTCCCAAGGTACGCCATTGAGCCCGGTATTCGGCTCTTCTCATCCAACTACGTCCAGCCACGCGGGGCAAGTCGTCGCTCCACCTTGTCGCAGGTCGCAGGGCGCTCTACACTACGTGGACTGATGCAGGCTGGTGATGATGATGATGATGATTCACGATTCAAAACTACTGGAATGCAAAGGGATGGAAATGCAGGCAAAGCCCCGGATCAAACTAAGAAATATACAAACATAGTAGTCATATGCAGGTAGAATATATAAGAAAAACACTCTTCTTAGAGTAAAACGATGATTTCAAAGAACTATGATGTTCTCATAGTTCTTTGAAGTCATCTTCTTTCTGAGTATATTATCATCATCAGCAGCCTATCGTTCCCACTGCTGGGACTCGGCCCTTCTCTCAGAGAGAGAGTATGGGCCGTAATCTACCACGCGGGCCCAGTGCGGGTTGGTAGATGTCGCATGCCCTTAAATGTTGCAGTTCTTGGGCATGCCGGTTTCCTCACGATGTTTTCCTTCACCGTTTTGAGCGATGGTAAATCCACACATAACTAGTTATAGTCATAGGTGGGGCCGAGAGGATTCAAACTCGGTATCGGCACCTTGTACACTGAGAAAAAAAATTCTGACATTCCTTCTGAGTCTTTACCTTCCAAGGCCGCTTCCTTCCTTATTTTGTAATAGTTTTCCTTCTGAATCACAAGCCCTTCCCTTTTGACTCAGAAAGAAAACGGTGTTTCGGAAGGTCTTTTTTCTCCGTGTAAGGTGCTCGCACTCGCATTATACCGTTCGGCCACCATCGCTATAATACGACTAGATAGTGATATATAATATAGTATATAATTACTATATTCTTGTATATATGTAGTTAATATACAAGAATATAGTAAAGTCGTTAATATTCATGTTCCCATATCCCAATGTGTACAACCAAACAAGAGAAATCTTCTTATTAGTAAAGCTAAATAAAAAATATCGATTAGATGACAAAAAAAAAGATTGGGATTTTAGTGAACTTGCTCCAATTCAATCAATTAGTAATAAGAATAAAATTGTCAATGTGATCGCGCCAAAAAAATTACCTGCCGGGCGTTTCTTGCCTGTTCTTTCGCCGGCGTAAGGAGGTTGGAACAGGCGTAGCTAGTTTTAAGTTGACGTTTTAAAGTGATCACAATGTATCCTATTAAATAAAAAAGTTTTGAGTTTGAGTTTGAGTTTAATTGCCTTATCGTTAAAGTCATCATGAATCTGAAAACCATTTTAAAACACGCTAATTATTCACTTTTCAAAGCGGGCAAAGCCACGGGAAAAGGCTAGCTTTTAAAAGACTTTTACTAGCTTGACTTGTAACTAAATAACTAACTAACTAACAATATAATGAAATCTTATATAAATATTCTTGGTTATGATCTCATAACTGTAATGATTTTCGACTTAAAAAAACAAGTTTTGTATCTCTACGATCAAGGTTAAAAAACCATTATCTTTATAAATAGTAACTAGTAAGTACACATGTCATTATCTAATAAGGCGACCTAAAAGACCTAACCTAAAGCCAAGGCTAGTAGGTATAACATAAAATGTAGATGCAAAAAAAAATTGTTTATATTGTATACATTATAATATATATAAAACGATTATAAAAATGTTACAGGCCAGTACGTACTCATAAATAGAATAGTATCGTATCTCTTCATTTTAATTTCGAAGAAGAAAACTTATATTATACATGTTCAAAATGAAATGTTTGTTCGTATTATTGCTCCTGGGTTTAGTGGCTCCATCAATGGCTGTAAATCTTCAAGCAAGCTGTCGCCCAGGTGAAACTGAGTGTAGAGGCCACTGCTTATCCGCACCAACCATTGAGGGTATAGGTAAGTGCCTACTACATTGAAAAAAAAATTGACTTGCCTTCTAAGTCTTACCTTCCAAGACCGATTCCTTCTTTTTTACCTTAGTTTTCCTGCTGAATCACAAGTCCTTCCCTTTTGACTCAGAAGGAAAACGGTATTTCGGAAGGTTTTTTCTCAGTGTAGCGCCACGGCTTTGCTTACGTAGAAGTTGATTTTCAAAAATCCTTCTCAGTGCACCCCTACACTACACTGAAAAAAATTACTGACTTCTCTTCTAAGGCGGCCCCTACATTTTATTGTACAGTAAGAGTGAAAGGGGCTTGAATCCAAACGATCAATTATATTGCACAATTTACGAACTGCACAGTGTTTTTGTGTTTAGTCGGAGAATAGTATTGATCCCATTTAATTTTGTGAGCAATACTGACCCTACACGTTGCAATAAAAAAATGTGGTGCAATAAAAATTAAACTCGCTTAAATTTTCGTTCAATCATTTCGCAACTTCAATATCAGCCCCAAACGGTCAATAATATTGCATAATTCGCAATATTGCGCAATATGATTGATCGTCTAGAGGCGGCCTTAGTCTTAACTTCCAAAATAGATTCCTTCCAAAATGTAACCTTTTCTTTCCTTATTTTGCCCTAGCCTCCCTTCTGAGTCAAAAGGGAAGGAAATTCTGCTAACTCCTTCTGTATTTCGGATGGTATTTTTTCTCCGTGTACCAGAGAAAGCTACAACGAAAATTCCACGTCTTAATGACCTTTGGGGACAAACAGTACTGGTTTTCCGAAACAAGGTGTTTATTTATACTCCTGTACCTAGCGATGATGGCTCAGTGGTAGTAGGACATGGGTTCGAATCCTACAATGAGGTTGAGCTTTCGGTGAAAGAAAACATCGTGATGAAACCATAGCTTGGTGGTAGGGTATTTTCTAGTACTCGCCTGGCTAGCTACCACCCTCATGTTAAGCATCTGTCGCCAAGCACCTATCGGTGTGTTCCAGCAGAATCACTTGAGAGCCAGTTCCCAATCCAGGCGTAGCGTGACGCCACCTTCGACCACATCGTCATTTAACATCAGGTGACTTGTGGTCAAACGCTAACCTGTGAGTAATGTAAAAAAAAATCTGTCAATGTCGCTTAATTTATAATTGTTTTCTCCTAATTTCCTTATTTTACCTTAGTTTTCCTTCTAATTCAAAAGGGAAGGAATTTTCATCTGATTCCTTCTGATTCCTTCCGTATTTTGGAAGGTCTTTTTTCTCCGTGCAATAAGCAGCTTAGTTGTAATACATTTTCTTCTCCTAAGGTTACCCCGAATGTCCAGAAGGCACTTACGTGTACTCCTCGATCTGTGACCATAAAATGCCAGAGCCGACTTGCGACGAACCAGAGCCCCTAGAGGAAAGGGGCAACACCTGCGACTATACTTGCTGCTACTGCGAACCTCCCACTGTGAGGGACACCAGGAGCAACAAATGCGTGCCTCTGGACCAATGCCCGAAGAAAGAAGAAACAATCGAGTCCACTTAGATCCGATATCTGGGGGCTTAGCCAAGATATCTTTCTACATTCGTTTATGCTAATATAAAATTAAAAAAAAATTTGTAAAATCACGTTATCGAACTAATAAAAAACTAGTAGATATAAGTTTGCATAGCTATTCGTTCGAAATAACAAAACCCTTATCGCTAAATGCTACTCCAAAATGACTCTTCCCGAAGTGGATTGAGAGCTTCTCGAAGTTTCCTTCAAAACTTCTTCATATTATTATACAGTATGTATGGTAGTTCGCTACGTCCTACACAAAATAGCAAGTTGGATAATGACAAACGCAAATTAAACGATATTGTAGTTTTAAAAGCTGGCAAAGCGAACGCTTACTCTAAGGCGTCAACGATTGTAGAATGTTAATGTTTTCGCAACGCACGCGATGTAAAGAATATATTAGGTATCTTTTTACACCTTGGGTTACATTATTGTAGTTTAAGTAAGGATCCCTAATTTTTTTGAAAATATAATGTAGCCTAAATCAGGTTTTTTATTTGTAGATGTTTAGTTTTATATAGATAGTTTAGCTTTAGTATTTAGTTAAATTTTTTATCCAATTGTATATATTTGATTTATTACCCAATTAATAAATAAACACTTATATGTACTTATAGCCTATGTCTGCCGGGGATAATGTAGCTTTCCAACAGTGAAATATTTTTTCAAATTGGTTCAGTAGGTTCGGAGCCTATTCAATGCAAACAAACAAACAATCTAATCATTCCTTTTTATAATATTAGTATAGAAGGCGGCCTATAAGACTTAACTTAAGCTAAGGCGTGTTTTTTTTTCTTTGTTATGGCGTCACACGATAAGTGTATTTGCCAGTGTCAAGTATAAAATATTTCAAACTCAGAGAGTTGATTAAAGTTTAAATGATGATGATGAGATGATAGGATGAGGATAGTGTTTAAGTAAAGTAGTGGAGCTTTACTTAAACTTTACACGGACTTTTTTGGAGCAACTAGAAAAGTCACTTTCCCAAATTTATTTCAATTTCCCACACTCGTATACATTAACGAACACATAATGGTTAATAATCCACCAATATTACACATTATCACTCGAAGAAACACAAGTTTTGGAAATAAAAACTAAATCTTCATGTTGACAGTTCAATTGCCGCCAAAAAAGTCCTAAGGCGTGTTGCTAGTAAGTATAAAAAATGCAGATAAGCAATTTAAGGTGCGTACTGCGTACTGACCGGCGTTACGGGGTGTAATGTAACGCAGCGAGCGTTTGTGCAGTCAGTATGCACCTTTAGGATGACATTTAAACAAGACAGGTCATTGTGAACTGGAAATTGTGCTGATAAAAACGAATTATGTCATACAAAAAAAGCAATACTTATTTTTAGGATAAAGCAATTGATATTATTACACTACGATATACATTATAATATATAAAGACAACGTAAAAACGTTACAGGCCAGTACGTACTCAGATTTTGAATCGTAATATTATCTCGTCGTTTTAATTTCAAAAAAGATTATTTAAATTCATATTAAAAATGAAGTGTTTGTTTACATTATTCCTCCTGGGCTTGGTGGTTCTATCAATGGCTGGAAAAGTTCAGGCAAGCTGTCGCCCAGGTGAAACTGAGTATAAAGGTCACTGCCTGAGGGCACCAAGCCCTGAGGGTCGAGGTAAGAACTTACTAGCGTCACGGTTTCGCTTACGTAGATGTTGATTTTCAAAAAAACATTCTTTGTGAAGACACTACACTGAAAAAAATTACAGACTTCCCTTCTAAGTCTTACCTTCCCAGACCGATTCCCTCCAAAATATACAATGTGTAATATGTGTGTATGTATGTATGTATGGGTGTGTGTAAATGAGTATGTGTGTATGTGTATGTATGTGTATGTGTGTATATATGTATGTGAGTATGTGTGTATGTGTATGTATGTGTGTGTATGTGTATGTGTGTATGTAAATGTATGTAATGTGTGTAAAATGTAACCTTTCCCTTCCTTATTTCACCTTGGTTTTCCTTCTGAGTCCAAAGAGAAGGAAATTCCTTCTGTATTTCGAAAAGTCTTTTTCCTCCGTGTACCTACTAAAGAAAGCTGCAATGAAAATTTCACCTCTCAATAACCTTTGGGGATAAACAGCGCTGGTCTTCCGTAATAACGAGTTTATTTATTTTCCTGTACCTACCTGTCATTGTCACTTAATTTCAATTTTTTTCTCCTAAGTTCCCCGGTGTCCAGAAGGCACTTATGTGTACTCTTCGTTCTGCGGAAATAAAGTCCCAGAGGCAACCTGCGACGAACCCAAGCCCGTAGCAGAAAGCGGCCACACCTGCGACTACATGAGCTGCTACTGCAACCCTCCCACCGTGAGGGACACCAAGAGTGGCAAATGCGTGCCCTTGGACCAATGCCCTAAGAACGAAGAAAAAGTTGAGTCTCCTTAGATTTGTAACAAAACTCGTAAAATATTGATGCAATGATAAGGCGACGAATATTAAACGATTAAATGTAAAAAAAAACTAGTTTTAGACTATTTAAAATTAAGTACAAAAACATGTTGCAAGAACGACTTAGAAAGAATTATGAAGCAACCTTTAAAACAAATTAGTCATACACACACACACACACACACACACACACACACACAAACATACACATACACACCATACACTCCGTAATCTGAATGCTGTTGTATTGTAAATGATTGTGTCATTGTGACCCGCTTTATACCTACTTACCTCCTCGGCGAAGAACTGATCGAGCACAGGGGTAAACTGAAAACCAGCGCTGTGTGCACATGCAAATGTAAACACAGCACAAGCTGAGTTTTACCCCCTTTGCCGTTATATTGTATATGTGTTTTTTGTTTTTCTATAAAATGTATGTGTTTCTTTTTAATGGCAATAAATTGATTTTATTATTATTATTATTATGTAAACAATTTTTTTTTTTACTAAATACAGGCTAGCGTTTGACCACAAGTCACCTGATGTTAAGTGACGATGTGGTCGAAGATGGCGCCACGCTACACCTGGACTGGGAACTGGCTCTCAAGTGAAGCTGCCGGAACACACCGATAGGTGCTTGGCGACAGATTCTTAACAAGAGGGTGGTAGCTAGCCAGGCGAGTACTAGAAAATACCCTACCACCAAGCAAAAAAACAAAAACATAAATAAACTACGCTGAATTATTATTTACAGTATCCTTAAAACTGAAATTGTTTCTCACTGGCTGTTCCCCGCGGTTTCACCCACGCGGGCTACGGTTTATCGCAATGTAGCTATGTACTTTCTAAAAAGAGACCTTCCAAAATACCGTTTTCCTTCAGAGCCAAAAGGGAAGGACTTGTGCTTCAGAAGGAAAACTAAAGTAAAACAAGGAAGGAATCGGTCTTGGAAGATATGGACTCAGAAGGAAAGTCAGAATTTTTTTCTCAGTGAAGACTACCTCTGTACCAAGTTTCATTTAAATCGGATCAGTAGTTTAGGCGTGAAAGCGAGACAGACAGACAGACAGTAACTTTTGCATTTATAGTATTAAACAAGTATAGGTTCACTGAGAAAAAAAATCTGACGTTTCTACTGACTCTTGCCTTTTAAAACCGATTCCTTCTATAACGTAAAATTTTCCTTCCTTAGTTTACCTTTATTTTCCTTCCTAGTCAAAAAGGAAGGAAATTCGTTTTGTATTTCGGAAGGTGTTTTTCCTCCGTGTTCCTATGGATAAAACGCGGGTGTAACCGCAAGGCACAGATAGTAAACTATAAATTAAGTGTCGCCTTTGTTAGGTCCATAATTTGGCACAAACATTAAAGCGATAAACTTAGGTCATATAAGATGACCTATATTTATGCGCAATAGGCTAGCTTATACAGGATGGCGCGGTGAACATTGTCAGTATTTTAATGAGTATGCAGGTGATAAGGGGGCGTCCATTAATTACGTGAGGGATTTTTGAGAATTTTTCGACCCCCCCCCCCCTTCCCCCCTCTTGGTGAGATATCGTAAGATTTTCCTCAACTCTCTCCTCCCTCCGCGAGATTCAAAAACTTCTATTCTTGAGAGAAAAATAATTACGTAATACCCCCTCCCCCCTGAGTAAGATTCGGAAATATTTAACTTGATCCCCCCCCCCCCCCCCTAGAGCACCTCACGTTAATAATGGACGCCCCCTAAACGATACGAATCATTTATCACCATTTTAATAAATTATGCTATTACACGGGAAAAAAACCTTCCGAAATACAGAAGGAATTTCCTTCCCTTTTAACTCAGAAGGAAAACAAAGTTAAAATAAGGAAGGAAAAGGTTACATTTAGGAAGAAATTCGTTTTGGAAGGTAAGACTCAGAAGGAAAGTCAGGATATTTTTCGAAGGCAGTATTTTACAAATCTTTGAATGTTTCGGCTTTTCTGTACTCTTATAAGTATATATTATATAATATACACCTTCCTCTTGAATCAGTTTATCTATTGCTAAAAATTGCATTAAAATCCGTTGCTTAGTTTTAAAGATCTAAGCATACATATATAGGGACAGACAGCGGGAAGCGACTTTGTTTTTAACCCCCGACGCAAAAACAGGGTGTTATAAGTTTGACGTGTCTGTCTGTCTGTCCGTGGCACCGTAGGTCGCGAACGGATGAAGCGATTTCAATGTAGTTTTTTTTTGTATGAAAGGTGAGTTACGGGCGACAGTTTTTAGCTATGTCTGATGAAAATCGGTCCAAGAGGTCGGGGTTTTTTAAATTTAAAATTTATAGATACTAAGTAGTGATTTGTTATGTACTCTCTCTCACTCTGAGAGAAGGCCTGAGTCCCAACAGTGGGAACGTAGGTAATAGGCTGATGATGATGATGATGATGAATCCAGTACGACATTAATAATAATAATATAATAATGCCTGCACAATCACATACATAGGCTCTGACTAGGTTTCCCTGTATCTAGGGTATCAGAAACTACGAGGATCGGGAATCCACAACACCCCAGACACAGGACAAATACTTGCGCTTTTTTTTCAATGCACAAATATTTGTCCCGTAGCGGGAATCGAACCCGCGACCTCACGCTTTACAGTCGGCTACCCTCCCATTGCGCCACATCGGTCATTGTGTTCGAATATAGCCTCTTTGTCACCACCCTGTATAAATTTAATGTGAAATGACGCAGTATCTGTATTCAGTGCTTACAGTTCGGAAGGTCTTGAAAGAAAACGTTATTTTAAATACAACGATTTTATTAATTAATTAAAATGAAGCATTTATTGTTTGTGTGTCTGCTTAGCTTGGTGATGATGCCGATATATGCGAAGAGATTTGATCGCGGATGCATATATATTTCAGGACAATGTAAGTGGTAATTTTTTAGTCATCATTATCAATATCAGCCTTTCACGTTCCCACTGCCGGGACTCTGGCCTTCTATCAAAAAGAGAGGAGTATGGGCTGTAATCTACCACGCTGGCCCAGTGCGGGTTGGTAGATATCGCTTGCCCTTGCATGTTGCAGTTCTTGGGCACGCCGTTTTCCTCACGATGTTTTCCTTCACCGTTTTGAGCGATGGCAAATCCGCACATAACTTATTAAGCCATAGGTGCGGGGCCGAGAGGATTCGAACTCGGTGTCGGCGTCTTGTAAGTCGCACGCCTAACCGTTTGGCCACCATTGCTCTCCAATTTTTTAGTATCCTACTAAAATGCGAAAGTTTTTGTGTGTGTGTGCGCTAATGTTTGTTACCACGTATCACCGTAACTACTAAACCGATTTTGACGAAATTTGGAGTAGAGATAGCTTATATCCTGTCTTAACATACCTTCATTCCCGGAAAAGTGTTCCTGCGGGTTAACAGGAAGACGCGGGTGAAACCGCGGGGCGCAACTAGTATTCTATTCTAATTTTATTTTTCTTTTAAAATTGATTATATTTGGAATTATATTAATACTAATACTTTGGCCGTCTAATATAATGTAAAAAAGGACAATTATAAATTTTGTAACGTTGTACAGTCAACGACAAAAGTCGCTGAACAATCACACTTTTTTCTATTATCCTCATTCCTCAACATCTTAGACACCAATTTTTGACCTCATCATCACCTAAAATTAGGTGTGATAAGTTGTGGTTAAAATGATACCATGTAAAATGTAAAAAAAACAATAATAATTACTGATTTGAAACACATTTGGAAAATCGAGAACGATCAGCTACTTGTAAAATAGAAAAGAAAATCTCAATAAAATTTGTCCTAAAATTCCAAGCTTCATACGAGTTCACGGCAAATTCAATATGGCAGCTGTAAAATATAAAAATGCGCAAAGCCAAAGAAAAAAATGCATATTTCATGTATCTTGTATATCAAATGAAAGGCCTACACAAAAAAGTATTCTAACAAAAACATACATAAATTTTCATAAAGAGCTGAAAAAGGCGTGAAATATTCATCAACCTGCGCTGCCTTCACGCGAAAATCGTACCTATGGCCGGTTTTTGATCCATAGTCTTAAGTTAAAATAATGAAAGAAATGCCTAATTGCAATTTGAATGAAACCCGCTTAAACGAGCGGTAACTATTATAAAATAGTCATAATAAGATTTTGTTTTACCTATTACAGGGTAGCGTTTGACTACAAGTCACCTGATATTAAGTGACGATGTGGTCGAAGATGGCGCCACGCTACACCTGGACTGGGAATTGGCTCTTATTTATTTAAGGTAACAATTGTTTGCTCCCGACTATAGTTGAGAAACAAAACTCGACAATAATGAATTTCCAAAGGAAGTTGCTGGTGGCTTTTGCCGTTTTTGTAGATAATGGCACGGAACCCTTCTTGCGCGAGTCCGACTCGCATTTGACCGGTTTTTATCCAATGGCAAGGCTAAATCATAGTAAAGGAGTAGTAGTCCAGCTTCATATAAATCGGCCGTCGCCGGTTTGAATGTGTGCGTGAGTAGCGGCAACGTGTACGCACGCACTTTTCACGCACACAATCACATAAACGAAAGGAGGCGGCCGGGGCCGCGGCCATGCACTCAGTACGGAACGCGCCGTCTATGCGTCACCGCGAGAGTAGGTAATTAACTCGTCGAGCGGCCTTAGCTAACCTACTGTTCTTTATATACTGTGACTAAATCTTCCAATGTTTGTTTCCCCAGGTGTCGAAGAGTGCCCTGAAGGCACGCACTCGTACACCACCGGCTGCGACCGCGTGATGCCCGAAGCCACCTGCAAGCAGCTCCATCCCGTTCTGGAGGAAGATGACACCTGCGACTACTCTGCCTGCTACTGCAACCCTCCCACTGTCAGGGACACGGAAACTGACAAGTGTGTGACAGTCGACAAATGTACGAAGAAGGAATAAATTTAGAAAAATAACGTCTTACTTCAATATAAATCGACTGTAACTTATTGTATTTTCATTCTATGAAGACAAAACGTGTAGAAAAAAGAACTGACACAGAAGCTTGTATAAAAAAATTGTTTGGCTGTAGGTCCCATTTTTTTCATGTATTTAATGGTACAAACAAGCTGAGGGCTCGCGTGATGGTAAGCGGTTACCGTCTTCTATGGATATTTGTAATACTGGGCGTGTTACCTATGAATTGCCCACTCAAGAATTATGTTGTGTTCGTATTGTCAAGACAAGGTGTATGAATTTTTTTTTTTTTTAAATCCACAAATAGAGAAGAATTTAGAAATTTTGGAGACACTATTTTTATTTTTTTAGGGAATTTTTAACCCCCGACGCAAAAAGAGGGGAACACCCCTCACACTCTTTTACTCTTTTTTTTTTCACCCCTTATAACAATAAGGTTGACGTGTCTATCTGTGGCACCGTAGCTCGCGAACGGATGAAGCGATTTCAATTTAGTTTTTTTTTGTATGAAAGGTGAGTTACGGTCGAGTGTTTTGTGCTATGTGTTAACGAGCAATAAGTCATATGTCAGAATATAAGTATAAAAAACATGTAATAATTAGAATTCATAGTAGCTTCATTCTCTTACTTAAATATTGCCATTATACTCATAATTATAATAATTAAATCTGTGGCAGAATGTCTACGATTGCACACGTTTTATGTAAATGGCAACTTTATATTCTGTCCATCAATTTTGATGGGGTAGATTTTGGCGGGAAATAATGGTGACAGTCGATTGTATTTGCTTGGTTAGCTTATTGCTTGGTAGTAAAGATATTTGGGTGGCTGGTTAGAGTGATTCATTCAGATCTGTATGGGGTGATATTTATTCTCCTCCTGGCTTGAATTACATGTGTTTGATGAAAATCAGTCCATGATGTCGAGAGTTTTTTAAATTTTAAATTTATAGTTATGTATGAACCTAAGACTATCCCATTCTTTTGTTCACAAAAGATCATCATCATCAAACATTGATTCACAAACTTCTAAGTGTTGAACACTGACTTTTATACACCAGCGCAGCGCAGTGCCAACAGCCAGTATGTAAAATTTATAAAATTTTAGCAACTAAGATCACCTTTGGCCTGTTGTTTCTGAGATTCTCGTAGGCAAACCTGCAAACAGGTTCCGTCTTTTTACCATAGTCTAAAACCAGTTATATACATACATTCAGAATTATTATTGATCTTGACCTTCTTTAGACTTTATATATACTGATGACGTCATAAGCGAAATCGTAGAAATATCTATCATTGGCATATCATAAATGTAGGTATTCATATTAGAAACTATCTGTTTTCTTGTTATAAATTCCACTGGAATCATATTATTTTGAGATTTGATTTAGCATAAAATATATGTGTTATTATTTTTTTTTTTTTTTACTATTTACAGGGTAGCGTTTGACCACAAGTCGCCTGATGTTAAGTGACAATGCGGTCGAAGATGGCGTCACGCTACACCTGGATTGGGAACTGGCTCTCAAGTGAGGCTGCCGGAACACACCGATAGGTGTTTGGCGACAGATTCTTAACGAGAGGGTGGTAGCTAGCCAGGCGAGTACTAGAAAATACCCTACCACCAAGCAAATGTTAATTCTGTTAATTCTGTTAATTCAGGTATAAGCTATTTCCATGCCGCGGTTTCACCCGCGTGGGCTACAGTTTACCATTTTTACCTCCTTAGGGGTTGAATTTCAAAAAATCCGTTTTTAGTACACCCCTATGCATCAAGACAAACATACCTTCCAACTTTCAAGTTCCTACGAACAGCGGTTTAAGATGTGCGTTGATATCAGTCAGTCAGGACTTTGATTCTTATATAAATAGATAATACGTATCGGAAGCAGTCAATTTGGAATTCACTCAGATGCCATTAAAAGAAAGATCATGAATATTTAAATTAGATCTAAACCAGGTCACGGCTACACTGGAATTCTGTTAGCACGTGTATATACCATATTAAAGACATCAGCTTATTGCTAATCGAAAACAAAGTTATGATTGTAAGTGTTTATTAGAAAGAATTTTGAATTTTGGGTTCGAGCCCACGACAGCCTTCGAATCCTATAATGAGCTTCTTTCGGTGAACGAAAACATCGTCATAAAACCATAGCTTGGTGGTAGGGCATTTTCTAGTGCTCGTCCTCAGTCGCAAAGCACCTGTCGGTATGTTCCGGCAGACCCACTTGAGATCAAGTTCCCAATCCAGGTGTAGCGTGTCATCACACTTGTCCACATCGTCAGTCGTCACTTAAAATTAGGCGAGCTGTGGTCCAATGCAGAAGTAAATAAAATATATAAAATACTAGCTGCGCCCCGCGGTTTCACCCGCGTCTTCCCGTTATCCCGTAAGAAACTTTTCCGGGATAAAACAAAAGTATTCTATGTCCGTTTCCTGGTCCTAAGCTACCTCCCCACCAATTTTCAGCCAAATCGGTTCACCCGTTCTCGAGTTTTATGTAGTGTAACTAACACGACTTTCTTTTATAAATATCATCATTATCAGCCTTCCACGTTCCCACTGCTGGGACTCTGGCCTTCTCTCAGAGAGAGAGTATGGGCTGTAATCTACCACGCTGGCCCAGTGCGGGTTGGTAGATGTCACATGCCCTTGAAAATGTTGCAGTTCTTGGGCATGCCGGTTTCCTCACGATGTTTTCCTTCACCGTTTTGAGCGATGGCAAATACGCACATAACTTATTAAGTCATAGGTACGAGGCCGAGAGGATTCGAACTCGGTGTCGGCGTCTTGTAAGTCGCACGCCAAACCGTTCGGCCACCATCGCTCTCGTTTATAAATATAGATTTCCTTAAAGTATCATTTTTACGTTTCTTCTTCATTTCGACATGATATGCAAATAATAGGAAGAATCTTAGTTTCCTGTCCATGACTTTAATATATTTCTAATAATTAAAATTATACCTTTTGTATAGGTAGGCCTCTAATACTGTATGATTTGCATATATTTTTTTCTAATTTGATTGGAATTTGTATTAAAAATAATTGATTTGATAACATAATTTAATTGCTTTGATTTTAAGGTCAGGGGGAAGATGATGTCAGAGAACAAACAACATTAATGTACCTAGTAAGTACAGTCAGCGACAAAAGTAGCTGGTCATACTCGATATCATCATCATCATCATCATCAGCCGGAAGAAGTCCACTGCTGAACATAGGCCTCCCCCTTTGAACGTCACCAGGAACGGCTATAGCCGTTTGCATTCATCGGCTCCCCGCGACTCTCACAATGTTGTTGGTCACCTAGTGGGGGGCCTACCTACAGAACGTCTCCCGGTTCGTGGTCGCCACTCGAGAACCTTTCTTCCCCATCGGTTATCGGTTCGTCGAGCGATGTGGCCTGCCCATTACGACTTCAACTTGCAAATTCTGAGAGCTATGTCGGTGACCTTGGTTCTTAGGCGAATTTCCTCATTTTGGATTCTATCACGCAAAGATACTCCAAGCATGGCTCTCTCCATGGCTCGTGGTGTGATTCTGAGCTTATTCAGAAGGCCCATAGTTAAAGACCACGTCTCAGTACCATAAGTCATCACTGGCAACACACACTGCTGAAAGACTTTTGTCTTGATACTCGATATACTAAATGTGTTTTAGATATCATAGCGATGATGGCTCAGTGGTAGTGACGTCGGCTTGCGATCCGTAGGACGTGGGTTTGAATCCTACAATGAGCTTGAGCTTTCGGTGAAGAAAAACATCGTGATGAAACCATAGCTTGGTGGTAGGGTATTTTCTAGTACTCGCCTGGCTAACTGCCACCCTCATATTAAGAATCTGTCGCCAAGCACCTGCATCGGTGTGTTTCGGCAGCCTCACTTGAGAGCCAGTTCCCAATCCAGGTGTAGCGTGACGCCACCTTCGACCACATCGTCAATTTACATCAGGTTACTTGTGGTCAAATGCTACCATGTAAATAGTAAAAAAAAATTATGTTAATCAAAACTAAATTAGATACATAATTAAATCAAACTAAAATAATATTTATAAAAATACTTTTTACAAAAAAAAGGATTTCATACATCACAATGTATCAATTCGTCAATCGAATAGAGTTGGCCACTAGCTCATACGAAAGAAGAAGAAAACTGTATGTAAATTGCAACTACTACATACACTTACACAGTACTTATACTAACTCTGAGCGGAGATAAAGATTATTCAAATGAGCGGGCAGAATCAGGTCACGCAGTAGGTACCGAACATTGGCGCTTACAATGCGAGGGTGCCGTTAGCCCGGTTGACATACCGGTTGTTGAAAAAACTTGTTGCATCCGTGTTGGGGCCATGAGATCGACGACATATATGTATTTCGTACGATCAACGACGTTTTACTATTGATAGCTTGACCTCCACACCAAACTTCATCAAGATCAACCGATCTTGAACCCAGCGGTTTAGTCGTAATATTTTTTTTTTTTTTTTTTACTATTTACATGGTAGCGTTTGACCACAAGTCGCCTGATGTTAAGCGACGATGCGGTCGAAGATGGCGTCACGCTACACCTGGACTGGGAACTGGCTCTCAAGTGAGGCTGCCGGAACACACCGATAGGTGTTTGGCGACAGATTCTTAACGAGAGGGTGGTAGCTAGCCAGGCGAGTACTAGAAAATACCCTACCACCAAGTTATGGTTTCATCACGATGTTTTCCTTCACCGAAAGCTCAAGCTCATTGCAGGATTCGAACCCACGTCCTACGGATCGCAAGCCGACGTCACTACCACTGAGCCATCATCGCTATGAAAAAAATAAAAATATGTAGTTTAAAAATTATTTAAAAATTATTCATTATTTCTTCCTAACATTTATTTTTTTGCCACAAATAAAATTATTGTCTATTGTCTAAAAAAACTAAAAAATAAAACACTAATAACGCACTGAAAAATATAAAATAATTAAATTGACTTGTATTAGTTACGATATAATGGTTAATTCAAAAAGTGTGGAGCGCTTTTTGGTTGTGTGTACCTTATTTACCCAGTAGTTAGTAAGTTAGTTTGTTAGTTAGTTAGTTACAAGTCAAGCTAATAAAAGTGTTTTTAAAAGATTACAAACAAACAGAGTGACTTTATTAGTATCACCCGCGAACACACATACACACACAAATCTTTACTACTTTTTTATAATATTTACTTATTTTGTAATCTTCCGTAGTCGACGCGTAATAACAAGATGAATCTAGAGAGCGATTAGAATTACGATGTGGGATTGTAGGATTAAATCCTGATTTAATGGCCACAACATTGTTGTGATAAAAATTTCATCCGCTGACATAGATTTGCCCAATGAATACTTCATAAATCAATGCATCCATTCATTTCTATTTCGTTTTACGCGATAGCCTGATTTTATTCGCTTAGCCAAATTTAAAATGTTTCTCTTCGAAACTTGTTTTTTCGTAGTCTTCTTTTCAATACTTCTAGTCTTTTCGGATGTCGGATCGGTAAATTAATAATAACAATACCTAGGTACTCTTTCCATCTACTGTCCTACTCTACCTCAGCGACCTAAATCAGGTTTTTTATTTGTAGATATTGGTGTCGATTCGGTTTTGCATTCTCTAAAACTAAACTAAGTTTGACAGATCTAATAATAATGCCGTCCTTTTTTTACTTCAGTGCTTAGAAAAAGACAGCAACACTATTAGACCTGTCAAATTTAGTTTAGTTTAGGAGAATGTAAAACCGAATCGACACCATTGAGTTCTATATATTCGTAGTTTAGTAACACTCACTCACTCACAATCCTACTAACATTGTACTTTGTACAGTCACCGACAAAAGTAACTGATCATAATCAATTTTTAAAACACTTTTATTAGCTTGACTTGTAACTAACTAACTAACTAACTAACAATGTAATCAAATCTTGAAGTCAATTTTCACCTAATTCAAAATGTGTGGAGCGCGTTTTGGTTGTCTAGTACTTTTAATTATTTTAAAGAGGCGATCCACACTTTTTAAATTAACCATTATATCGTAACTAATACAAGTCAATTTCATTTTTTTTTACGCGATATCAGTGTGTTTTTTAGTTTTTTAAACTATTTATTAAAATATGTTTTAGATGAGTAATCTTCAGGTTTTTTTACAACTTACAATGTAGCGTTAGACCGCAACACAAAACATCTGATGTTCAGTGATGATAACATAATAACATAATATCGGGGACAATTTCACACAAATTGACCTAGCCCCAAATTAAGCTCGAAACTTGTGTTATGGGTACTAGACAACGATATACATACTTAAATAGAGAAATAAATACTTATATAGATAGAAAAATCCAAGACTCAGGTACAAACATTAGTGCTCATCACACATACATTTGCCCTTACCTTGATGATGCGGCCAAAGATTGGTGTTTGAGATGATGAAGGTAATCGGAAAATTTGTTATTGTTCAGTGACGTTTGTCGTTGACTGTACCACCAATCATTAAATTGTATGTAGTTATGAAGATTCATGGTCAAGAGCAATTAAAATTTTAATTACTTAACATAAGGTTTACATTTGTACAAACACTCTGAAAGAAACCTAATCCCTCCTAACACTATGAACTACATAGTTGCGCCCCGCGGTTTCACCCGTTTCTACCCGTTATCCCGCAAGAACCTATTCCGGGATAAAAAAGCCTATGTGTTAATCCAGGGTATAAGCATTGCAAATTTCCAATTTATAATATTAGTAGTGTGAGAATAAGTCTGTTTGTCTGTCTGTCTGTCTCGCTTTCACGCCTAAACTACAGAACCGATTGAACTGAATTTTGGTACGGATATAGTTTGAACCCTGAGGAAGGACATAGGCTACTTTTTATCGCGATAAACTGTAGCCCACGCGGGTGAAACCGCGGGGAACAGCTAGTTCTAAATAAATTGAACTTTTATACTAACGTTAAATTCTGAGTATACTAACGAAGGGATTATTATTTTCCCGCTAATTGTGTACACTCGAGCAGTAAGAAAATAAACAAACACTTGCTGTAGTTATCGGAACATTATTATTTCTAACCAGCTGTTCCCCGCGGTTTCACTCGGCGTAAAAAATATCCTATGACCTTCCCCAGGGTTGAAATTCTAAAATCAAATTAACCTCAATTACTCCTTATGACATTAGCTATCTGCTAGTGAAAGTCCCGTCAAAATCGGTCCGCCCATTTCAGAGATTAGCCGGAACAAACAATCAGACAAAAAAATAGTTAATCTATTATTTGATGTAGGTACTGTATATACATACTTTCAAACAATCTGCTTTTTTTTTACTATTTACAGGGTAGCGTTTGACCACAAGTCACCTGATGTAAATTGACGATGTGGTCGAAGGTGGCGTCACGCCTGGATTGGGAACTGGCTCTCAAGTGAGGCTGTCGGAACACACCGATAGGTGCTTGGCGACAGATTCTTAACAAGAGGGTGGTAGCTAGCTAGACGAGTACTAGAAAATACCCTAGCACCAAGCTATGATTTCATCACGATGTTTTCCTTCACCGAAAGCTCAAGCTCATTGTAGGATTTGAACCCACGTCCTACGGATCGCAAGCCGACATCACTACCACTGAGCCATCATCGCTATAAATTTAGTAAAAACTTACAAACAGACACTTCAATTTTATACTTATATTTAGATGATTTTATGGAATTCTCCATAATCCTGCATTAAATTGGCTCTTGAAGCCCTTACTTTGTTTATTAACTTACACATAACAAAAACAAAAAAGGAAACAGTTTTTATCGTGTTTTTATTACTTACACTTAAATAATTCAGTCGTACACTTTGTTTCTATACTCTTATACTTTTGAGACCTCTCGCTTATTACTAACTTACTGTTACGATCACAATTCAGTTCTATTCAATAACCATTGAATCACGCACTGTTCCCTAGTCCAATGTTCATGGCATTCAATATGTCGCCATTGTCGGCGTCTATTTCCCATGCAAACAGACCTCCTAGTTTATTATTCCTCACATACTTGCCTTTGGCAATCGTCGATCGCGCGTCGTCGTAAGTAATCAAGTCTCCAGTTTCTTTCCTGAAAACGTAGGGAGCTTCCGCGACACTGTCGTAGTGATACTCCCATTTTCCCATTGCGATTTCGTTGGCTATCTCTCTGTAGTCCACCACACCATCCTGCCATGTTCCCTTGACAGGGCCTGTGGCGTTGCCAGTGAAAGGATTGTTATCCTCGTAGTTGTGGACCCCAGTCCAGCCTCTTCCATACATAGCTACACCAACGACGATCTTCTTTGGGTTCACGCCTTGGGCGAGTAGGAATTTGGTGCCGAAATCTGTGGTGTAAGTCTCCTTTGGCTTCCACGAAGGTGCATATAGTGACGTCTGGTGTCCAAGAGTATCGTTCGACCACGCCCCCTTGAAGTCGTAGCTCATGAGGAAAATGTGGTCCATATATTTCTGCGCCTCGCTGTAGTCAACAACTTGGATCTTGTCCCAGCCAGCGCTGATAGCGGAAGTCAATTCGTATTTCTTTCCCGTTTCAGCGGAAAGTTCGTTCAGCATTTCACGGATCTCTTTCATGAGCTGGACGTAGACGTGACCGTCTTCTGGACCGCCAAGGTCGGGGTTGGCTCCCTTACCTCCAGGGAACTCCCAATCTATGTCTACTCCATCGAAGAACTTCCAAGTTTGAAGGAAGTCTTTAACTGAACCGACAAATCTGTCTCTCTTGGTTTTGTCGGTGAAGAAGAAGAATGGATCAGCCAAAGTCCAGCCACCGATAGACGGAAGGATCTTCAAGTCAGGCTTAGCTTGTTTCAACATCATGAGCTGGCCGAAGTTACCTTTGTAAGGCTCGTTCCAAGATGACAAACCTTTCTGTGGCTTCTGTAGAGCAGCCCAGGGATCGTGGATGGAAACTTTGAAGTCTTCTCGACCACTACAAGAACGCTGCAGCGCTTGGAAACTGCCTTCAATCTCTTTCAAACTGTCGTTGATGCCATCACCGCCGCAAATTGGGATGAAACCATACAAAAGATGAGTCAGGTTTGGGATTGGCACTTTATCGACAGGGAACTTCCTGGGGTACACGCCCCATTCCACAAAGTAAGCTCCAATAACCTTCCCGGAAGTCTGCTTGAAGGGTTTGTTCTTCTCTCCAATAGAGAAATCTAATGGCGGTAAATGACTGCCGTCAGTGTCAGCTACGACAATCTCTGTTGACTCGCTGTTGGTGCACCCATCCTTGTTGCAAAGTTCCACTTGCATCTGGTATCTGCCTCCCTTCTTGATCTTAAAGCTGGCTGAAGTCGCTCCACCTGCTCCGGACCAAACTTCATTACCGTCGAGGGTGATTCTGGATTTGTCTGCTGGATCGCCAGACCACGTGTTCCACGTTACGGAAACATCAGCGGAGTCCCTCTTGGTGACGAGCTGGTTGTACGCCGTGGCTGCTTGGTTGACTTCGATGATGGCGAAGGTCCTCTCCCCCCAACCGAGGCTAGGCTTCCCGGGCGGGGCGGCCTGCACCACCGCCAGGCACACGGCGACCACTAGTAACATGGCTCCCATTACCGGTTCTAAAAAAATAAAAAAGCGAATGTTGGACACAAGCCTCTCATTTAAATGTCGCAACGAGACTGGAGATGCTTCTCGGTCGTATCTTTTATATACCTTTGGTATAGTAGGGCAACCGCTAGCACGAAGGAGCCCGCATTGTGTGTCCAAATGCCGATATTGGAATGATTTTCAGATAGATATTATGCATTGTTAACACAGTTTCCAGCTATCCCGGTTAGTAGGTCGGTCAAGGTGACGAGTTTAATTGTTTTTTAAATTATTTATCTTCGCATTGGGGCCGTGCCCCTTATGACTAAGGGATGAGGTAATGCTGTTATTTTTGTTTGTTAGAAAGTGAGGATTTGTGTTGTCAGTTTGGAGTTATTATGTTTTCTTTGTGTTTGTTTTCCATTTCTTTCGCTTTTACGTATTGTTTACGTCTATTGCCTGAGAATATATTTGAATAACCTGGTACAAGTGTACGTTAGTACAATATAAACAAAACAAACTGTTGGACAAATAGTTGAGTGAAAGCACTGATGGGAAAACAAAAACATTTCAACAAGATGTATAAATAAATAAAATTATTATCTCTGAGATGATAATTTCTAGAGTTATTTTAATCTTTCAAGTCATTAACACTACCTACTTTACCTAAAAGTCCTACTTCCTCATATGGTGACTTAGGTTTCCATTTTAAATAACAATGTATTCCAATAACACAACAAAATTATCTCTTCGTTAATAACAGCTTCATAAAATTTAAAAAGGAAATGTTATTCAACAATTTTTCTACCCACATTGCGCGTTCATTTGTCCTATAACATTTTCACTTTATTATTCACTACACAAACTTTGGGGTTTTAACTGTCTAGGTATATTCAACCCGCATTGAACACTATCTATATTGAGTTCATAGTAATTATCGTATTCATTCGTATGACAGCGATATGATTGAAAGAATTCACAAGATAAGATAGTACTTGTAGCTTACACAATATGGAAAAGTATGGATTACAATTTAGTCTTATCAGTTGTTGTTTGTGTATTGAAATACTTTTTTTTTATCAAAGGCAAGCATTTTGACCACTGACCTATTGGTAAGATCACGGATATTAAGGTCGATGTATAAATAACTAGAGGTTTCACCCGCGTCTTCCCGTTCATCATCAACATCATCATGAGCCTGTATCAGTCCACTGCTGGACATAGGCCTCTCCCATGATACGCCACTGAGCCCGGTCTTCGGATTTTCTCATCCAACCGCTGCCAGCCACTCGGCGCAAGTAATCGCTCTTCCCGTTATCCCGCTGGAACCTTTTCCGGAATAAAAAGTAACCTATGTTTTAATCCAGGGTATTAGCTATCTCCATTCCAAATTTCATTCAGATCCGTTCAGTAGTTTTTGCGTGAAACAGTAACAAACATCCATACGTCCATATACTCGCAAACTTTCACGTTTATAATATTAGTAGGATTTGTATACTTTACAAAAAGATTTATTTATTTAATTTAAAAAGAACATAATATAAAATACAATTGGATAAAAAATAAACTAAATACTAAAGCTAAACTATATATATAAAACTAAACATCTACAAATAAAAAACCTGATTTAGGTTATTTAGGTTTTAGCTTCACAAAAATAAATAAATATCGGGGACAATTGCACTCAAATTGACCTAGCCCCAAATTAAGCTCGAAACTTGTGTTATAGACAACGATATACTACTTATATAGAGAAATAAATGCTACTTATACAGATAGAAATATCCAACGCTCAGGTACAAATATTCGTGCTCATCACACATATATTTGCCCTTACCGGGATTCGAACCAAAATAGTAGTAAGGTCAGTATAGTAAATACTTATTAGTTGTTTTATGATCGTCCAATAGTACACATCCCTTGTATAATTTCGGACTGACATCCACTGGCCAAAAACAAATGGAAATTTAACTTGAAAACATTCTGAGATTTAGTGGTCAGCTCCATAACACTCAATTTCCTTGAATTTATCAAACAATTTTTTCTATTTTTGTTACTACTTACAGGAAACTGACTCTCAAGTGGGGCTGCCGGAACACACCGATAGGTGCTTGGCGATAGATTCTTAACTTGAGGCTGGTAGCTAGCCAGGCGAGTACTAGCACTTAGTGCTAGGGCATTAAGTGCTAGTACTCGCCTGGTTTCATCACGATGTGTTCCTTCACCGAAAGCTCAAGCTCATTGTAGGATTCGAACCCACGACCTGCGGGTATACAATACGACGCCACAACCACTGGGCCATCATCGCTTCTTATGGGTAATAAATCGTATCGCCAAAGATTTTGGTGGACTAGAATCTAGTTCTTTGATTTTGATTTCTGTGTTAATCAGTAGAGCAGAAATGACACTGCTCCAAATGGAATCCATTAGCCCAATTTTGGTGGAACTGTTGTTATCAATGACAATAAGGAAGTAGCGCCATTAGCTAGATATCTTAATAATACTATTATCTTGTGAAGGTCTGATCTTAATAGAGATTTGCTAATTTTAGAAAGGACTAATGAACCTTATCGAAATTAGACGAACTGGATTAATCTCACTATCCTTCCTACTAATTTTATAAATGCGAAAGTGTGTGTGTGTGTAAATATTTGTTACCACGTATCACTACTAAACTGATTTTGATAAAATTTGGAATGAAGATAGCTTTTATCTCAGAAAAGGGTTCCTACAGGATAACGGGAAGACACCGGTGAAACCGCGGGGCGAAACTAGTTGATTAATATTTTCATTCCAACTAATGTGTCAAAATAAGAAATCAAAGCAAACAAATTTTTGATTTTGGCAGGAAACAGTTCATTTCAAAAACCTGTTGAAATAAGGTATGACCAAACGTATTTCCCTTGATAGGGCCTTTGTTTTAAATCTCAAATACTGATTCATTCCAACCACAAATAAAACAATTCATAAGTGACACACAATAATAAGGAAAAAGGACATAAGTGGCCTAAATCAAAACCGAAGACAGACTGTGTCACCATTGGTCATACAAACGTTCGCACCAAAACTGAAAAGGTCTTTGTCGCGACAAATCTCGAGACACTTCAATTGCTAATCAAAGAAATTAATGTAAGTCTTAATGTGACAAAGTATTCTAGTGTTGTTACTAGAAAGAACGAGTTGGTTATTTGCATACAATAGTGATTGAATGTCATCGACCTACGAAAACAGGTCATCAAGCAAGGCTAAGGTTAGGAAAGTAAGCTAAGAATGGAAAAAAAAAGTGGTAGACGAAACTAGACCATCTTCTAATCTAGTGAGTCAACTGAGTTGGAGCTCAAGTGTTACAATCATGTTGCAACTCAGACACTGAGTTGCCACTCTAACTACCATTTTTAAAACGACAGCTACAGATTGAGCATTCGGTGAAGGAAAACATCGTGATGAAACCATAGCTTAATGGTAGCTAGCATAGCTTGGTAGTATAGCTTGGTGGTAGGGTATTTTCTAGTACTCGCCTGGCTAGCCACCACCCTCTTGTTAAGAATCTGTCGCCAAGCACCTATCGGTGTGTTCCGGCAACTTCACTTGAGAGCCAGTTCCCAGTCCAGGTGTAGCGTGGCGCCATCTTCGACTTAATATCAGGTGACTTGGGGTCAAACGCTACCCTGTAAATAGTAAAAAAAAAACTTACTTGTGACATCTTCTTTAGACAGGGATAATGATTTGACATAAATTTGACATTACTTCTATGGAGCTTATGTCAAATTTCCATCGCCAGTAGGGTAAATCGTGGATAGATCGGTTATTGAAATCGGCAGTTTATCTGTTTGTCTGTCTGTAGCATCGTAGCTTCTAAGCGGATGAACCGATTTTGATTTAGTTATTTTCATTTGTAAGGTGACTTAGTCAATGTGGAACAAGGTCCCTCCACAAGTGAAAGCGCTTACCATCAGGGGGCTATCAGCTTGTTTGCCACTCCATTACCTACATTAAAAAATCAGAGCTCAATCGGTATACCATGTTGTTCTTTGGAACTTTAAAAATCGATGACCCCGTTCAAAATAGAATTTGATATTTCTAATTCTATGTACGGCACGATTTACTGTCAAATTAAAAATCGACACAGAAGTTCTCAATAGGGTTGGGCAAAAACATATCGACTTTTTCTAATAAAATTATCGATACATCGATATTCAATATATGTTTTAGCGCATCGAAGGGGATTTTGTATCAATTTCGATATCTTGGTTAACTCAAAGAAGGTTTCGTATTCATTGTCATAACAGAAACAGATGTCAAAAGTATTTTATGCAGAAGCAGAAATGGAAGTGTGTGTCTTGAGAAAAATTAAAACTTCACTAAACACCGTCATTTCCTATCCAGGTGACGCCACCTTCGATCACGTCAGCGCTTAGGTAACATCAGGTGACTTGTAGTCAAACACTAAGATGTAAAAAAAAAAATATTGGTTGACGAAAATTGGCGATGTATGAAAGAGAGAGAAAGCCTTCATTTGGGAAAACGGCACACAACAACAAATGAAAAGACGCACAAAAAACAGATATCGATATTTTTCACTCACCCATCCCTAGTTCACGGAACATCAAACTTTGTTATTAGACTAGCTTTTACCTGCAGGTCTTCCTTGTAGTTGTACAATTTCCCGTGCGACTTCGTCCACTTTATAAAGAGTATCTGAGCACAATAATCTAATATACCTACATATGTATATAAAATATTAATTATTTCTTTTATCTATCACTAGCCGCGCCCGGCGGTTACCCCTGGGATTTTCCCATTATCTCAAACAAAAAGTAGCCTATGTGTTAAACCAATGTATAAGTTATCTCCATTTCATATTTCATTCATATCCGTATAGACGATGCGCCGCGACGTGACGAGGAAACTTAAAAAACAAACAGACAAACTTTCGCATAATATGTATTATTAGGGTGATTTATTGTCGTGGATTTAAATAGTTAATTGCACGATTTAACTGCGTTTATATTGTTTGTTATCTCTGTGATTTAATCCAGTTGTTATATTCTTGGTAAAGATTTGTTTTATCTATTGCAAATAATATTTATCTGATTATGGTTATCGTCGACGATGACATCTATAATCTCTCTATTAACAATAATAGGCTTCAAATATTGTGACATCTGCAAAACTATTGTAATTCAAGCCAGGAGGAGAATAAATATCACCCCACACAGATCTCGATGAATCACTCTAAACAGCCACCCAAATACTTTCCTACCATCGCTCCCAATACAATCGACTGTCACTGCTATTTCCCGCCAAAATCTACCCCATCCAAATTGATAGAAAGAATATAATAATAATAATAATATAATAATAAAAATGTTTATTTATGAAAAACAAAAAGAGTAGAATAACAAGAGCAAATAAATATTCAAATTATAAAAGGAGCCTCGCTGTCTATAAATAATCTAACCACGCATATTTTACAAGGCACAGGAACGTGCGTCCACTCATGGCCGCGCCGCCAAAAGCAAACCCCGTCCCCGAACTAAGAATGAACTTGTGTCTCAGGGTCCGGGGCCACTACCTGGCAGCAACAGACACACATATAAAGTTGCCATTCACATAAAATGTGTGCAATCGTAGACATTCTGCCACAGATATAATTATTATAATTAAATGGATTAATGGTATAATGGCAATACTTAAGTAAGAGAATGAAGTTACTATGAATTCTAATTGTTACATGTTTTTTATAGTTATATTCTGACATAAGAATTATTGCTCGTTAACACTATCTATCCATCTTATATAAATGTTATATATTTATTTATCCACTATTCTAACTAAAATTAAAAATGCGAAATGGAGTTAGTTTCTCACATTTTCACGACTAATTGCTGAACCAATCTTGATGAAATTTGGTGTGGAGATAGGTAGAATTCTGGAATAGGACATGGTATATTTTTATTGACGTTTTTTTTTGTTGGTCGGTTAAAAACGGCTGGCCAAGCTCCGCTACGATCTCTTCCAGTATTACCTTTATTTTACTGTGTTGTTAAACGACGATGTGGTCGAAGGTGGCGCCACGCTACACCTGGATTGTGAACTGGCTCTCAAGTGAGGCTGCTGGATAACACCGATAAGTGCTTGGCGACAGATAGCCTGGCGAGAACTAGAAAATGCCTTACCAAGCTATGGTTTCATCACAATGTTTTCCTTCACCGAAAGCTGAAGCTCATTGTAGGCACGTATCAGTAGCTATACAAAATACTAATTAGCCAGTGGCGGATTTATACATTTGCCGACAGTAGGCTAAGTATTCAAATTTTGCCGCCCCTACCAACCTCTATAACCTCTACGGCCTCTGCCTTTCCTTTTTAAATGTGTCATTTTTTATGCATCAGACAAAAATTTAAGAAAATTCAAGTGGTGAACAATGTTTAATTGTTTGTGTGCACATAATAATATTTAAATACATATATAGGTACGACTCTTTTAATTTCATTAAAACATTTTTTTTAAATTGACACTAAATTTGCCGGCCCTAAAATCTGCCGCCCTAGGCTCCAGCCTACTCAGCCTGCTGCTAAATCCATCACTGTAATTAGCATTCTATATCTGGATGCAACACAATGCCTGCTTGAGTTGAAAGGTTGCTAATTCCGAAGCGTCCCTGCCATTTACGACGCGAAATTATTTATTGTATTGCATTGGTAATGCATCCGCTTTGAGCGTATGTCAATCCTATTTTAACTTGCACTCAATGTGCTGATTTAAAGTTGCTCAGAGAACTATGGAGAGGGCTATGCTTGGAGTTTCTCTGCAGGATCTAATCAGAAATGAGGTGATCCGACAGAGAACTAAAGTCACCGACATAGCTCACAGAATTAGCTAGCAAGCTGAAGTGGCAGTGGGCTGGTCATATAAGCCGCAGAACCGATAACCGTTGGAGTAGACGTGTTCTTGAGTGGAGACCGCGACTTGGCAAACTTAGTGTAGGACGCCATGCGACAAGGTGGAGCGACGACTTGCGCCGAGTGGCTACCAGTAGTTGGATGAGAAGAGCCGAAGACCGGGCTCAGTGGCGTACCTTGGAAGAGGCCTATGTCCAGCAGTGGACTGATGCGGGCTGATGATGATGATGATGATGATGCTTGGAGTTTCTCTGCAGGATCTAATCAGAAATGAGGTGATCCGACAGAGAACTAAAGTCACCGACATAGCTCACAGAATTAGCAAGCTGAAGTGGCAGTGGGCTGGTCATATAAGCCGCAGAACCGATAACCGTTGAGGTAGACGTGTTCTTGAGTGGAGACCGCGACTTGGCAAGCGTAGAGTAGAACGCTCTAGTCTAGGTTGAAGTATTCATGATGATGAGACGATGGGACCTAGTAACAAGCCGAGTCAAAGATGATAGTGTGTATGTAAAATAGTGGCACTTTACTTAAACTTTACACGGACACTTTGGAGCAACTAGAAAAGTTACTTTCAAGAAATTTGTTGCAATTTCATACACTTCTAACATAATCCTATCCTATCCTACTTATATTATTAATGCGAAATTGTGTGTGTGTGTGTGTGAATGAGATGAGATAGCTTATACCCTGGATTAACACATTTTTATCCCGGAAAAAGGTTCCTGCGGAGTAACAGAAAGACAATAATCTACCAATATCACACATAACCGCTCAAAGAAATACAAGTTTTAGAAATAAAAATGACATGTTGACAGTTCAATTACCGCCAAAAAAAACATTTTTTAAAACACTTTTATTAGCTTGACTTGTAACTAACTAACTAATTGGCATCTTGTCTAGGCTAGGCTACATGTCGAGCATCGTATAGCCACAGCACAAATAAGGTTAGTAAGGCCACTCATCGATCATTTAGCCAGGTATCATAAAACTGCATCGGTAACAGTAACTCTGAATTGAACTGATCGATGTGACGTATGACCCGATCGGGCGGTGTTCATGCTCCATTGACTCGATTATGTTTGTAGTGGGCGTGCCTACTGTACTGTACATACTGTGGCTGTTTTATAGACTTTTTAGTTGTAAATTGGTTCTTGTTCTGCAACATGCTCAAAATCGCTCAAAACGGTGAAGGAAAACATCGTGAGGAAACCGGCATGCCCAAGAACTGCAACATTTTCAAGGGCATGTGACATCTACCAACACGCACTGGGCCAGCGTGGTAGATTATAGCCCATACTCTCTCTCTCTCTCTCAGAGAAGGCCAGAGTCCCAGCAGTGGGAACGTGGAAGGCTGATAATAATGAATATTATAAATGCGAAAGTTTGTGTGTGTATGTGTCTATGTTTGTTACCACATATCACCGTAACTACTGAACCGATTTTGATGAAATTTGGAATGGTGATAGCTTGTATCCTGAATTATCACTTTTTATCGAAAACGGTTCCGGCAGAATAATGGGAAGATGTGAAACGGTAAAACCAAAAAGTAACTTAAGCACACTTGTATCACAATGTACTATTATTTTAGATTTTTTTTTTCTCTTTGGTACAAGATTATGGTATAGGTACCACCTGTATACACCTCCTTAGAAACTGACACTGTTCACATCACCATCCTGTATAAATCACTTACTAATATTATACTCGTAAATGCGAAAGCAACTCTGTCTGTCTGTTACGCTTTCACGCCTAAACTACTGAACCGATTTAAATACAATTTGGTACGGAGATAGTTTGAACCCTGAGGAAGGACATAAGAAACTTTTTATCGCGACAAACTGTAGCCCACGCGGGTGAAACCGCAGGGAACAGCTAGTGATAAATAAACTAAACTTTGCATTTAAAGGTCCCTGAACAAGTGAATACATGCAGAGTTAAGTAAAATTAACATAAATATTGAAATTCTGAACATAAACTGTGCAGATTATGTTCAACACAATGTCCAGCTGAGGTCGTTAAACCGTGTCAAAGGTCAATAAACCCTGCTATAATTAATTAATCACTTTATAATTATAACAGATGCGAAAGTTTATGATTGACTGAGTGTTTATGTGTGTTCCTTATTGACGCTGAAATGGCTCGACGGATTTAAGTGAAATTTGGAATTAAGCTAGCTTATACCCTGGATTAACACACAGGCAGACTTGAACTTTAAATATAGTTATATAATAGTATATAAGTGAGGTCGTGGTTGGTAGGTCAGTTGTGTCCCAGTTTGATTCCCGCAACGGTAAACATTGACAAATATACTTTTTTGTGCTAGATTCGGATTTTTTTTCTACCCCACGCTGTCTGTCCCACAGCTGGGCAAAACCCTACATTTACATAAGTTGAAACCTTCCGGCATTTATAATTCTGTGTTTTACGAACAATGTTCAACATTCTAATTTTTTTTTCAGATCATCATCAGCCGGAAGAATGCCTCCCACGCTACCATTAAAGGCTATTAGCCAATTGCATCCAACGACTTTTACAATGTCGTCAATTGTCGTCGGTCTACGTAAAGGCGGACCTCCCTACAGGACGTCTTAAAGTTTTAAACCCCCGACGCAAAAAGAGGGGTGTCATAAGTTTGACGTCGATGTCTGTCTGAGTGTGTCTGTTTGTGGGTCGTAGCTCTCAAACGGATGGACCGATTTCGATGCGGTTTTCTTCATTTGTAAGCCAGTTTCCTTGCGGTGGTTCTTAGCTATGTTTGGTTGATATCCGTCCAGCAGCGGTGTAAGAGTATCAGCTATTTTCCAAAATTTTGTTAATGATTTTTAGTTACGTTTAATAAAAATCGGTTCAAATGTCGAGGGTTTTTTAAATTTTAAATTGAGAAGTAATTTATGGTAATAGTACATAGGTAGTAATTTTATTTATTTTATTTTTTAAATTTGTTTTTTATTAATTTAATTTTTAATTTTATAGTTATTACGTTGACGGGAATCGAATCCGCACCCGCCGCCACAACAACTCAACTCCACGGACTCTGAATGTAAACAAATCTGCTAATTAATGACCGTATAAATATTTGAGGTCAATTGTATTTATCGATCGCGCACTTGAACCACAAAAACGTGACCGAAAATATAACTCTTACTACCTTGACTTAGAGCTCAAAATCGTATGTTATATGAAAATTGTTTTAAGAACAGCATGATTTTATACTTCCAAATTCGTTGACTCCTATCCCCTTGAGACAAGGTTCAAAATTGCGTAAAACTTGTTGAAAGACTGCAAAAGGATAGTTTTAAAGGATCGCGCACTTAACTTTCAAGGGACAAACAACGGTAAAGTATAACGGTAATACAAATGTTCCATTTTCGACTCTCAACTCCCCGATCTCGCCCGAAATTGATGCGAAGGAATTGCAGCGTTCGATTTTTAAATTTGAATTCGGAATAAGAAACCGTTGTTTTTTTGATGTTGTAGGAATTTCAATTTTATTTTGATAGCACTAGGGGCGAAACTGCAGTAAACATTCCTAGCAGTTTGTGATGCGATGAGCAGGTCGTCCACCTGATGGTAAGCGATGACTCCTCCGACCTCTTTTGGGCTTGAGATGTCAGTTTTTAGACATGACTGAATATTATGGTTTGAAAAAAAAATAGTGATTGTACCAATGTCATCTGTCAAAACAATTTACACGTGTTGCAAGTATAAAAAAAAACAACTTTTAATTCCATCTTCCTATTTGGCTTTGCCGTAGTTTATGCCCATTTCCCTGTAGGAACTAATGATTTCTTCGGGATAAAAAGTACACCATGTGCTACTCCGAAGTCTAGTCTACCTTTGTGCAAAGTTTAATCTCAATCCGTTCAGCGATTTCGACGTTTAGAACCAATAAGAATGTTTGTTACAAATGTCCAAACTTTCACTTCTTCATGCTAGCAGTGGTATCACTCAACCCTTTAAAATACCCTTCTTAAAACATACTTAGCACATTCTACAAACCAAAAAAACACTTCTTACATTTCCGTAAAAGTTACACCAAAAACGACACAGTCTCCAAACTGGTTTCCAACGGAAATTCGTAATTGGAACACTCGTTTTCGCGCCGCAAATTCGTAATTGGAACACTGCTATTCGCTCTAGCGGAATGCGCACGCGCACCTCCCACTGGCGCTAGCACAATAGTGTTGTGCCAGGAAAACGTATCGGAGGAAAACGGATCGAGTATCAAGGAATTAGTATTGCGGTGGCGTAGGAACGTCCCTACCACAGTGTGATGTCAACAGTAGGAGAAGTAATGTTTATTTTGCTAGCGCGCGTGTGTGTGTGTGTGTGTGTGTGAAGCTTTTCACGCACGTTTCTAGGATATTTGGAATGGTTAGCCTGTCATTTTCTAGTGCTCGCCTGGCTAGGCACAGTCAGCGACAAAAGTCGCTGAACAATAACACATTATTGGATTCTCTTGACACTCATAAACACCAACCTTCGACCGTATCATCACTTAACATCAGGTGTGTAATATTATAGTCAAACGCTACCTTCTAGGTTGTATGAAAAAAACAAACAAAACTGATCCTATACACATTTGGAAAATTGAGTATGATCACCTACCTTTGTCGCTGACTGTACCATCCAAGAAGCACTTATCGGTGTGTTCCAGCAACCTCACTTGAGAGGCAAACAAAACCCAGCCTAGGTTTGCTACGTTCAACTGCGTACCCTGTAACTTGCAATAAAAAGTCGGTAAGTAATGCTATTTTAATTCTAGCTGAATAAGTAAGTTTTAAGTTCACATAAGAATATTTCGTGAATTTAAATACCTACTTCGCCATTTTTTTTTTAATTTTTTGCAATTTACTTGACTAACCTTTTTAGTTTACTGTTCATTCAAAAAATCCGTTCATTGTTAAAATAACTTTTATTTTTATTTCGTCAATAAGTGGCAACCCTTGAACTGTCAGTCACTAATACGAATTTAATGTCACAGTAAGAACTTGTGCAGAATGTTTACTCAAAGTTTCAGCACTGCTAATCCACTGTGGCCCATTCTAGTTGCGCGGTGCATGAATTGTGGAGTTGAACACTTCAATATAATAAGCATTGTGAAGGAATTGCTTGTTTTTACTAACTTGTGAATTGGTATTGTTCAGCATGTGGATAGAATAAGAAATAAGAAAAAACAAGGCGATCCAAGTACCTATAGTTGATTGAAGTAGGCATTATACCTGTTCCCAAGGGCGGATCTAGGATTATTTTCTGGGCACAAGGGCCAGACAAGGAAGGAGTTCTTCCCCATCTCCCATCATCATTTGACTCTGAACTATAACTGTATTATAAAGTATGTTTTATTTATATTTACCCCCCCAGGCAAAACAGGGCAGGGTCGCTAGTAAATTATATATTTTTTATTTTTTTTACTCTTTACAGGGTAGCGTTTGACCACAAGTCATCTGATGTTAAGTGACGATGTGGTCGAAGGTGGCACCACGCTACACCTGGACTGGGAACTGGCTCTCAAGTGAGGCTGCCGGAACACACAGATAGGTGCTTGGCGACAGATTCTTAACTAGAGGGTGGTAGCTAGCCAGGCGAGTACTAGAAAATACCCTACCACCAAGCTATGGTTTCATCACGATGTTTTCCTTCACCGAAAGCTCAAGCTCATTGTAGGATTCGAACCCACGTTCTACGGATCGCAAGCCGACGTCACAACCACTGAGCCATCATCGCTATAAATATACAAAACAAAGAGGAGTGCTAGCTTTAGCACATAGATAATTAGCTAGAAAATTATCTAAATAATATCGTGTTCTTGTAATAAGTATATTATGTTCTAATAATGCCTGAAAATACATTCTTAGCAATTTTTTATGTCAGCCACCGCTTTTAGCAGTTGCAAAAATTAAACACATAAAATTATGTAAAAGTCAAGGTTGTACGCATTTTTGCGCCGGGACTCGGTGTCTTTTTGGGGCAATTTTGAGCTTTGTTATTTGTGACTCGTACAGACAGCTGCATAGTTGAAAATGTGTAAAACATTACAGGCACATGTAATATTTGTGTAACGATGCTAAATGGGAACCGGTTGCGTGCACGCACAAGCAGGGTTGCCATATCGGACGTTCAAAATATCTGGTCAAAAATTTTAAAATGTCGGGTTTTCGGGGTTGGAGTGAGCAAAAATACATATTGATAATACTAAATAAATTAAAAAAAACATAAACCGATTTTCATCAAACATAGCTAAAAACACTCGCCCGTAACTCACCTTTCATACTAAAAAAACTAAATTGGAATCGCTTCATCTGTTCGCGAGCTACGGTGCCACAGACAGACAGACACGTCAAACTTATAAAACCCCTCTTTTTGCGTCGGGGGATAAAATAAAATTATAGAGGTTTATTTTTATAGAGGTTTTTTTTTCGTCCGGGGCCTACCTACAGAGCGTCTTTCGGATCGTCACTGGAAAACCTTTCTTCCCCATCGGTTTAATGCTTACGGTTGAAGCTGTTTATCTGGAGATTTTGAGGTTAGTCGAGAGTTTGGAAAACCCTAAAAAATTTTAAATAGACAATAGACAATGGTGTCGATACGGTTTTGCATTCTCTAAAACTAAACTAGGTTTGACAGGTCTTATAGTATTGCTATCTTTTTCTAACCACTAAAGTAAAAAAAGGACAGCATTACTTTTAGACCTGTCAAACTTAGTTTAGTTTTAGAGAATGCAAAACCGTATCGACACCAATATTTTTATTTGTAGCCACAATACAAACAATACACCACAAAATACACATACTTACATCAGATAATTAAATATATAAATAAACAAACAAATAAAATAACTAAACAGTTACAGTTTTTTGCCACAAACCGGCACCAGCTCAGCATGATGCAGGTTGTTCCAGACCAGCGCTGGTCTTCCGTTGGTGCCGGTATGTGACGTTACGCACGGGCACGCATTTTGGGAGAACCCAGACTAATCCCGACCATCTGGCAACCCTACGCACCAGTGAGGCGACTGTATCAAGCGAGGGTTGTTGAACTACACTAGTAAATTAGCAGGCTAATGAGAAAGTAGCGGATTTGGAGGATTAACGGTAAACGGTCATATTGAATTGTATACATTCATATTTTTCTGTTTACATATTAATGAAAACATAAAAACTTTTATGTTTGTTACTTATAAATTTCTTAGGTTATGTTTCGATGCACTGACAGCTGTCAGCCCCTATTACGCGTTTATGGAGAATCGTAAAATTTGGCATGATTATATCGATTATGATTATTAACGAGTGCAGTTAATGAAATGGTAATTGCGGTACAGCCCTCAAAATAATTTTAGAATAAACCGGAGTGCACTCTACATATTTTGTACATATTTAGAACAATTTTACCCGGACGACATTTAATCGACTTCCACGCGACTTTATTTTACTTCTAGCAAAGTAGCGACGGTGTGGTCGAAGGTGGCGACTGGCGTCAATTCACACCTGCAGTGCGATTTCAATTCACTCAGAAACTCTTCCGAACACGGATTCGGAAAAGTTTCCGCGAGAATTTTTTAGACGAGATTCATTCGGAACCAAACAGCTGTGCAATCACGGAAAAGTTTCCGGCGCCTATTTGCTCTCGGAAAACGTTTCCGTGAAGCGAAAGTGACGTCGAATCCGACACAAAATCTTTCTGAATTAGAATCGCACTACTTGACTAAAACTGGCTCTAAAGTGAAGCTGCCTAAATACACCGATAGATGGTTGTTGACAGGTTCTTGTCGCGAGGGTGGTAGTGGTAGCTACTTAGCTAGCCAGGGGAACACCAAAAACCAACAACCAAAACTAGATTAGCAATTCGTCACCTCATCGTTTGTACCGGGCATCAAGGTGTTTGCCCTAAACACGAAGTCTTTGTCCGTCTGTCCGTTAGTTAGCATTCTGGCCACGGCGCAAGGTTGCCTCTCGGCAGTTGTACCTACTCGACATAACAGTTCTTCCTTGACCAGCTAGCATTACCATCCTCAAGGAAGATTAGCATTTATTCCAAAGGATGTAACGCGTAGAATACTGCCTCATTTTATTGCAAACTAATATAAGTAGAGATGTAATATAAGGAACTGGTGATGAGTTCCTGATTATTGTTTGTGGTGACAAAAGATTTTATTGTGTAGCGGATATAATGTTGTTTTAATTAATCTGTGGTATCTGATGTGGCAGTTTTGATCTACTTTGAACTACTTATATATTACATCATCATCCTATTACGTTCCCACTGCTGAGAAAGGCTTGAGTCTTCTCTCAGAAAGAAGGCTTGAGTCCTCTCTCAGAAAGAGTTTGATGAGCCAAAATCTAACACGCTGGCCCAGTGCGGGTTGGTAGATGTCGCATGCCCTTGTATGTCGTGGTTCTTGGACATGCCGGTTTCGTCACGATGTTTTCCTTCACCGTTTTGGGCGATGGTAGCTGTTTGCTTAGTGGGGCCATATCTTTACTTGTATGCATGCTCCTGATAAGATAAACCCGCCACGAGTGTCGCTTTGTATTCAAAAGGCGATTTGCGTAAATTCCACTTAATATTATAAGTTGTATTGATATCTGTGACTATTTACCGCCTTTATGAGTGTTCAACCTTCATGCCAGTGATGTCAGCTGAAAGGGCTTCAACGGAAGACCAGCGCTGGTCAAACGACCAACACCACGTTGAGTTGAGGCCGGTAAATTCTTAGGTAAAGAAAAAAATTAGTATTTTTTCTCACCTTTCATACTAAAAAAACTAAATTGGAATCGCTTCATCTGTTCGCGAGCTACGGTGCCACAGACAGACAGACACGTCAAACTTATAAAACCCCTCTTTTTGCGTCGGGGGATAAAATAAAATTATAGAGGTTTATTTTTATAGAGGTTTTTTTTTCGTCCGGGGCCTACCTACAGAGCGTCTTTCGGATCGTCACTGGAAAACCTTTCTTCCCCATCGGTTTAATGCTTACGGTTGAAGCTGTTTATCTGGAGATTTTGAGGTTAGTCGAGAGTTTGGAAAACCCTAAAAATTTTTAAATAGACAATAGACAATGGTGTCGATACGGTTTTGCATTCTCTAAAACTAAACTAGGTTTGACAGGTCTTATAGTATTGCTATCTTTTTCTAACCACTAAAGTAAAAAAAGGACAGCATTACTTTTAGACCTGTCAAACTTAGTTTAGTTTTAGAGAATGCAAAACCGTATCGACACCAATATTTTTATTTGTAGCCACAATACAAACAATACACCACAAAATACACATACTTACATCAGATAATTAAATATATAAATAAACAAACAAATAAAATAACTAAACAGTTACAGTTTTTTGCCACAAACCGGCACCAGCTCAGCATGATGCAGGTTGTTCCAGACCAGCGCTGGTCTTCCGTTGGTGCCGGTATGTGACGTTACGCACGGGCACGCATTTTGGGAGAACCCAGACTAATCCCGACCATCTGGCAACCCTACGCACCAGTGAGGCGACTGTATCAAGCGAGGGTTGTTGAACTACACTAGTAAATTAGCAGGCTAATGAGAAAGTAGCGGATTTGGAGGATTAACGGTAAACGGTCATATTGAATTGTATACATTCATATTTTTCTGTTTACATATTAATGAAAACATAAAAACTTTTATGTTTGTTACTTATAAATTTCTTAGGTTATGTTTCGATGCACTGACAGCTGTCAGCCCCTATTACGCGTTTATGGAGAATCGTAAAATTTGGCATGATTATATCGATTATGATTATTAACGAGTGCAGTTAATGAAATGGTAATTGCGGTACAGCCCTCAAAATAATTTTAGAATAAACCGGAGTGCACTCTACATATTTTGTACATATTTAGAACAATTTTACCCGGACGACATTTAATCGACTTCCACGCGACTTTATTTTACTTCTAGCAAAGTAGCGACGGTGTGGTCGAAGGTGGCGACTGGCGTCAATTCACACCTGCAGTGCGATTTCAATTCACTCAGAAACTCTTCCGAACACGGATTCGGAAAAGTTTCCGCGAGAATTTTTTAGACGAGATTCATTCGGAACCAAACAGCTGTGCAATCACGGAAAAGTTTCCGGCGCCTATTTGCTCTCGGAAAACGTTTCCGTGAAGCGAAAGTGACGTCGAATCCGACACAAAATCTTTCTGAATTAGAATCGCACTACTTGACTAAAACTGGCTCTAAAGTGAAGCTGCCTAAATACACCGATAGATGGTTGTTGACAGGTTCTTGTCGCGAGGGTGGTAGTGGTAGCTACTTAGCTAGCCAGGGGAACACCAAAAACCAACAACCAAAACTAGATTAGCAATTCGTCACCTCATCGTTTGTACCGGGCATCAAGGTGTTTGCCCTAAACACGAAGTCTTTGTCCGTCTGTCCGTTAGTTAGCATTCTGGCCACGGCGCAAGGTTGCCTCTCGGCAGTTGTACCTACTCGACATAACAGTTCTTCCTTGACCAGCTAGCATTACCATCCTCAAGGAAGATTAGCATTTATTCCAAAGGATGTAACGCGTAGAATACTGCCTCATTTTATTGCAAACTAATATAAGTAGAGATGTAATATAAGGAACTGGTGATGAGTTCCTGATTATTGTTTGTGGTGACAAAAGATTTTATTGTGTAGCGGATATAATGTTGTTTTAATTAATCTGTGGTATCTGATGTGGCAGTTTTGATCTACTTTGAACTACTTATATATTACATCATCATCCTATTACGTTCCCACTGCTGAGAAAGGCTTGAGTCTTCTCTCAGAAAGAAGGCTTGAGTCCTCTCTCAGAAAGAGTTTGATGAGCCAAAATCTAACACGCTGGCCCAGTGCGGGTTGGTAGATGTCGCATGCCCTTGTATGTCGTGGTTCTTGGACATGCCGGTTTCGTCACGATGTTTTCCTTCACCGTTTTGGGCGATGGTAGCTGTTTGCTTAGTGGGGCCATATCTTTACTTGTATGCATGCTCCTGATAAGATAAACCCGCCACGAGTGTCGCTTTGTATTCAAAAGGCGATTTGCGTAAATTCCACTTAATATTATAAGTTGTATTGATATCTGTGACTATTTACCGCCTTTATGAGTGTTCAACCTTCATGCCAGTGATGTCAGCTGAAAGGGCTTCAACGGAAGACCAGCGCTGGTCAAACGACCAACACCACGTTGAGTTGAGGCCGGTAAATTTTTAGGTAAAGAAAAAAATTAGTATTTTTTCCTAAACTAGATTATACTGTTTTGATCTCCCAACGAAAAAGCGGGGTGTTATAAGTTCGCAGTGTATCTTGTGTGTGTCTGTCTCTGACATAGAATCTCCTAATCGAATGAACCGAAATTGATCTCGTTTTATCAAATGATCAAGAGTGTTCTTTGCTACATAATAATACTAGCTGTTCCCCGCGGTTTCACCCGCGGAAGTCGGCCCTACTTAAATGAAGTCATTAAAATCAACATTATTTACCATATATGAACAAAAACAATCTATTCAATCTATGTACCTACTAGCAAATTGATTGTCACTGTCAAGTGACATTGACAGAAACGAAAATTTCCAACTTCAACTTCAAATTTTTCTAAATGGCTTCTGCGGGGTTTCCATACAAAATATATTGCGTTCAGGTCCAGGGCAGTATGAAAAGTAAGAAAAAACACCGAAGAATCTGTCCAATAAAACTTTACACGGTACCTCATCATGTAAGACTGTACTTTATATTATTTGTGATTTCATCAGAACGCCTGCCGAATACAAAGCTTGCTTGTTTATCTACAGAGCATGTAAACCAGTAATTGCTATATAATTCGCGTCTGTCGCTACTACATCCGATGTGTTGTTTACTATTCAATAGTGGTGCGCGTTCCCATTGACACAGACACATCTTAGTAATATTATAAACGTGAAAGTTTGTGAGTATGGATGGCTGGATGGACGGATGGATGTTTGTTTGTTACTCTTTCACGCAAAAACTACTGAACAGATCTGAATGACATTTGGAATAAAGATAGCTTATAAACTGGATTAACACATAGGCTACTTTTTATCCCGAAAAAACGTTCCTGCGGGATAACGGGAAGACGCGGGTGAAACCGCGCAACTAGTAAATAAGCAAAATCAAATATCGCAAATCGCAATTGATTTGCCAGTTACGGGGATGTGTAGACGTTTCATCCACAAATACCTGTTAAGTGGCGATGATCAAGATTTGTGATCAAAAAGTTCTGATATCCAGTAAGGACTTGGGATTGTAGAACTTCTTTTTTTGATAAAATTTGGAATGGAGATAGTTTAAACGTGGCCGAAACTACCGTTGGTCTGTAAAGCCACCCATAAAGTTGTTCTTAAAGCCCCACTGACACGCTTAAAATCGTCTTTGGAAGACGTCTAAGGTATGTTTAAATAAGAACCATCGTGATACATCATAGAACTTCAAAGTTCCAAATATCGTCCTAAGGATTAAACGCCGTCTATCAATGGACACGTACACTGCTCGAGGATTGAACGTAGTGCGCACACGTGACAATGTCTCCTGCAACAATAACACTACGCTAAATCGCGTTATCTGAGACTAGCTGTAGCCGACGGTTACACTCGTGTCTACATTCTCACAAGATTTTCATCACAATAAAAATAAATAAATTATAATATACCTACGAATATAAATAAAAGCGTTCTCAAAAATACAGATCTATTTGCTGAAGAATTTTCAAATTAGTATCAGTTGTTGGCCGAGTCTCCGTCGCCAGGTTGGTCATCCCAGGTATCGCTAGAAACACGAAGTCACGAAGGATTTGCGCGAGCTCCAGGTGGAAGACTGGCAGGAGGTGGCGCAGGAAAGACCGAAGTGGCGTCTTTTGTTAGTGGCGGCCAAGACTCACTTTGGGTCGTTGCGCTATCTCAGTTAGTTTTTTATCGGTTGTTCCTGAGATAACCTCTTCTATTTAAACACACAAACAAACTTTACCTCTTTACAATATCAGTATAGATGTATTATTAAATTCGATCATGTATTATTGTGTATTTCTGTGATACAGGCTTAGGGAGACAATGAACAGTGAATATGTAAACGTTATTCTATGGAATATGCGTATTAGAAAATTACAGAGAAATTTGTATCTATAGAATAAAGAACTTAATTTTCGATGATTTCGATGATTATTTTTACATCTTACAAGGTAGCGTTTGAACACGAGTCTCTTGTAGGTGATGATGTGATCGAAAGTGGCATCACGCTACACCTGGACTAGGAATTGGCTCTCAAGTGAGGCAGCCGAAACACACCGAGCTAAATTTTCATCACGATGTTTTCAAAAGCTGAAACTCATTGCAAGATTTGAACCGACAACTTTCTGGATGTTTGAGCGATAAAAATTATGGTCTTAGAGCGAGTTGTCTCGTAGAACCAAAATGTGACTTATTCAAAGAGACGATAGGTGCTATTTCACCAAGCTTCTTTTAAAAGGCCCAGGTCCAGCATTCGCGTAAGCCAACAGGAAAGTAAAAAAAGCGATATAGAAAATAGAAAATAAGTTCAAAATTTATAAAAAACCCTATCACATTTTTTGTGATTACCTCCACAGCGGACCAATTAGCCTGCCCGGCATCTTACCCTTATCTAACATTATGATAACCGCACCAAAAACTTGGTCAGTGTTAGAGATGAAGAGGTCGTCCGGCCACTGACTGATATCCGGCCTTTTTGAGAAAAGCAAGAACAACTCAACCTATGGCGATGATGTCATCCCAACCGATTTCGGCCAAGTGGCTAAGTTTCGGTACATTTATAAAAGGTTACTAAGTAGTTTCGCATGGCTTACCTATGTACCTTTTGGTATTTAGGGATAAGTTTTGAGGGAGGTTTTGCCTAGCCTTAGATTAACAGATACAAGGTCTGGTGCATCCATATTCATCATCATTACTTCTGTTTTATTTTTAATCCGAATGTACAGCGGACTGCATAAAAATGTTTCGTTAAAGATATCGTTTTCAAAGAATAGCATATCTATGTCATACACATAAGGTTTTCACTGTTTGTAGTAACAACTAGACGCATTATCAACTAAACATACCACTAGACTAGAATTGGACATTATTCAAAATCGTGGATACAGCAGACATCTTGAAATTCAGATCGGCCGGCGCCGGGCGGCGTTATGAGAACTGCAATGGCAAAACACCAAGCGTAACTATTTGTACAGTGTATTGTAGGTACTTACTACAAAATTGGACGAAACAATGTACTGTCTTACAAGCATCGTCTATTACAAAGGAAGTGGTAATGTAAGAACTCCAGGGTACTACATGGCGTACGAGAAGTGCCGTAAAACGTTAATGGAGATAGATGGCCTTTTCCAGAAACCTAAATGTGCGACAGAGATTGTTTAAAGATACCCAACAATTAGCTTGCATAAGAATGCAAGAGAGGAATTCCCCAAAGCTACTGAGTTATATTCATTAAATAAATTTAAAAAGCAAAGAAAAATAAAAAATATCCAGGAGTATGGGTCTAACAACTATGAAAATAGTCGTCATTTTGATTTCTCCGTAAAATTTCATATTTAAGACAAAACATTTATTAGATTTGGATTAACCAAAAATGTGCTCTAAGCATTCTTACTGTTTTGTGATTATTGATTAAGCAAGTCAATAGGTGTATCTCTAATTCTAGTCTGTACCTGACGACACCGCTACAATAAAGTCTCATTCACACTCACTTTCACTGCGGTTTCTCTAACTCCTCAATTCTTTCACCTGTAGTTTTGGCCGAAGATTCCGCCAAAAGGGTAAAGGTACATGAGTCATGCGAAACTACTTAGTAACCTTTTATAAATGTACCAAAATTGAGCCACTTGACCGAGATCGGTTGGGATGAAATCATCAACATAGGTTGAGTTGTTTTCAAAAAGGCCGGATGTCAGTCAGTGGCCAGATACTCCGGCCTACCCACAACCTGTCACATACCTATTTAGAGGCTTGAACTTGTCAAATGAGCGACGGATCCTAACGAGAAAAGTTTTTTGATCAGCTCGGCTGATACTGTCGTAATCATAAGTTTGATCGAGCGTAAGGATTGAGTTATGTGTGGGCTAATATAAAGTTAGGGACAGTTTCAGAGTTAGCTCTTTTCGTTGGCAAAGAATGTTTGTAATGAGTTGAATGGGCGGAGCAATGATGGAGGAACTCGGCCACTTGATGGCAGGCTGAATGAACCATAACAGTGCTACTAATAAAGATGGTGTAACTTGGGAATAGTTACATCGTGTTCGGTATCTTTCCAAGAAGTAGTGTGCAAACGTTGCTTTTTTTGTTAATTAAGGGCAATTTTTTCATTTATATTTATTTATGCGGCCTACCTACAGAACGTCTTTCGTCAACCCCTAAGGGGGTAAAAATGGGAAACTGTAGCCCACGCGGGTGAAGCCGCAGGGAACAGCTAGTTAGTATAAAATTGTCAATGTTATCGCGCCGAAAAAATTACCTGCCATCAGGCGTTTCTTGCCTGTTCTTTTGCAAGGAGGTGGAAAAGGCGTAGCTAGTTTTAAGTTTGACGTTTTAAAGTGATCACAATGTATCCTATTGAATAAAAAAACAACTGACTTTAAGTTTGACTTGACTCGTCACTCAGTGACATAAAAAAAGTCAAAACTGACAACTTACAGATACTAATTCTAGCATGAAAACAAGTAGATTTAAAAAATGAGGCTTCTATTACCATCGCCCACGTCGTGTTAAAAAGGTTAAAGAAAACGTGGCGCGATTAAAAAATCCGAGTTAACGAGGTTTTTATCGGTCCAACACTCGGTACGTTTTCAGTAAGAAATTTTTATGTTCAATAATGAAAATTTAAACAAACAGTAGGTAAAATCTACGAAGCCTTTGACGTGTAAACCTTTCACCCCATTTTACTGTAGAATTTCCTATCAACAGTGTATTTAACTTAAAATGTTTATTAATATTTCCTTTAATATATACACCACACTACTACACTGCTCACAGACACATACACACACACACATGCTGTTTGTTTTTGTAATTTTGTATAACAATCCTTTTTTTACTTAACTACCCTTCATTTCGATTTTATTTTTACTTGTTCAATACTATATTGACCTTGTTTTATAACAAATGTATGTCTAATGTATAATTGGAACGCTGCAGGGTTACCTAAGTAAACAAAAAACAGAAATAATACAAACTGTAGCGACGCCGTAAAGTGAGTCGACTTACACCACACAGCCCCACATATCGTAATAGAATCGGGCGGCCTATCTGCCCAATTTATTGCGCCGGCCTATTAGCACGGGGCCCATAACTGGATGTATTTCCCTGGCAATGTGTATCGTTGTTTATGGTGCTAATTATGTAAAAAAGATCACTTACCTATTAACCCTATATGGCGTACCAGAAAGACTTAGTACATGGGTCACCAGTTTCTTGTCTGATTGGAATATCAAAGTCATAATCAACGAAGTGCGCTCAGATTCCATGCCTATTAACGCTGGCGTCCCTCAAGGATCTGTCCTGTCACCTACGTTGTTTATTGTGCATGTCAATCGCAAGTTACAAGTTTGTGACGTGCACTGTTATGACATAAAGGATGATAGACACTGTAGAATCTACCATCGTCTTTTCTTTCGTCCAACAAGATTGTACAATGCAGAAACAAGCAACAATGCCGATGGTCATGATCGCTGTGATACTGAAAGTTTGACGACATAACTTTTTTTGCAGTTTTTGAAAACACTTTGTTGTGAAATTATTTTCGACATGCATGAAAGACGTTACGTAATGTAAATTTGGCCTAAGTGCCTATTTACTCGCTACCCTTTTTATAAGACAGATTTACTTAAAATTTTACTGAACAGCGGGACGCCGCGCCGAGTAGAATTTTAAACGAATTTCCATTACTTAGAGCGGCACAAGTTGAAAACCTACGAGAATTATTAATTTAAACCTAAGGTCCCTATTTGCAAGTTATTCGCAGCTTTGTTGCCTTCAAACTTACCTTTCTTGCCAGCCTACTTTGAGCCTAAAAGGTCTCAGTTTACTAAACCGTTATCAAAATTCTATACTCAGATTTTTTTCATCTGTAATTTTACTCACTTGACGTTTTGTGTATTTGACCGATCATCATCATCATCATCATCAGCCGGAAGAAGTCCACTGCTAAACAAAGGCCTCCCCCTTTGAACGCCACCATAAACGGCTATTAGCCATTTGCATCCATCGGCTTTCTGCGACTCTTACAATTTCGTCGGTCCACCTAGGGGCCTACCTACAGAACGTCTTCCGGTTCGTGGTCGCCACTCGAGAACCTTTCTTCCCCATCGGTTATCGGTTCGTCAAGCGATGTGGCCTGCCCATTACCACTTCAACTTGCAAATTCTGAAAGCTATGTTCGTGACTTTGGTTTTTCGGAGAATTTTCTCATTTCGGTTTTTATCACGTAAAGAAACTTTAAGCATAGCAATGTCGATAGTTAAATATGTGTTTAGTAATGTTAATGTGATGGCACTAAGGCCTAGCCACAAGCCAGGCAGTGTTAGGTACGTAATGGACTTTCTGAGACCACTAAAAGTCTCATTTCACGATGATGATGAGAAATTTTAATAAGATCCGTAAACTGACATCACTAAATGACATTTCGTTAAATAAAATTAATGATATCATAACCAAACCAATAGGGCGTAAAGCCGACGCAGATTTATAGAGAGAGGACAATGCTTAGGCATTCTTTACGTGATAGAATAACCAAAATCATCCATTTCTTCGTAGCTTTCAGAATTAGAGGCCGATGTCCAGTAGCCAGTGTAATTTTCTGTACGACAGCAGCATTCGCCGTTAGTTTTCGAACGTTTTGAATTGTACATAAACACGTGATAATGGCGTCATATCCCGAAATCTTCCGAACCGTTTAGTGAAAAATACGGGCAAGTATTGCTCGTTACTCTGCAGTGATTAAAATAGTTTAGAGCTAATTTTCATTTTGGGATTTGACTCTAAAGTTGAAAATCCAAATCACTAGTCCCTTAAAACTCTAGTCCAAAAGCACATATGAACTCTAAACATAAACACTGTACTTCTGGAACACGCTTATCTTGCGCAGCGTAAAGAACTCTGAAAAACGTTTCGCTCGGATTTTGTTTTTCTTAATCGGTTCTTTAGATTTAGATTCCAAAATCAATCTGTTTAGTAAGAACCGCCATCCTCTATCTTCTTACTTTAAACTAAATCAACATAGAGAGAGGGTTTTTTTTCTACTTTCGTGTTTATTGCTTTTGTCAGGGTTCAAACTGTCTCCGTACCTTTGAATCGGTTCAGGAGTTAAGGCGTGAAAAAGAGACAGACAAAAAGACAGAGTCTCTTTCGCATTTATAAATTGTTAGGTAGTAGGGATGTAGATTTAATGTGTTTCAGAGCACTCTGATCCATCCATAGGCACCTGATTATTTTTTATTCCAGAAGGAGCCTAGTGATTTGCAATCGACCATTTTGTATTTCCGCGGTCACGCGCGAGTTTTCTCCCGTACGTATTCATTGTAAAAGCTAAAATTGTTGGGGAGCAGTAAACGTTATGCCGGCGCCTTCACTGTACAGCATAACGACGGCATTAAGGGTTATTTGCACTAACTACTTACTATGCATTTCATTGTGACCAACCGCGTGATATGAACGAGACTTTTGTTTTACACTGTAAAACATTATTATAGCTCTTCTCCGCGGTTTTACACGCGAGGGCATTCCCTCGGGAACCGTGCATTTTTCTAAGATAAAAGTCTATCCGCTTAGACGGAGGAGATTTACGAGCACATGCATATCGGAATTTTATGTAAGAACCTATATAAATGTATATACTCGTATATTTTTTTTATTTCTTACAGAGTACCGTTTGACCACAAGTCACCTGACGGTCGAAGATGGCACCACGCTACACCTGGACTGGGAACTGGCTCTCAAGTGGGGCTGCTGCAACACACCGATAGGTTGTGGATCGCTTATCCTTAACGGGTCCGACATCGGTAACCAGACAGACGGTACATAATTTTATACCTATTTTCATACAAACTGTAACCTGGTAAACATTTCTACATAACGCATTAGTTGAACTGATGTAGGCTAAGATAAATACATGAAACAATACATAAAGACACCGTACAATTAATTACGACATAATACCATCAAGATAACGATACGTGATCACATAACGTTATATAAATTCAATTATATCATAACAAGAAACGTCTTTTTGAAGGAACACAACACAATACAAGGAAACGAACATGAAAAGTCGAGGGGGAAATCTAATTACGAGCTCGCGAGCCGAGTTCCATTCCAATGCAGCTAATTCGGGATATACTGCTTCTAGAACACTGAGAAAAAAAAATCGAACTTTCCTTCTGAGTCTTACCTTTCAAGACCGATTCCTTCCCTTTTTTACCTTAGATTTCCTTCTGAATAACAAATCCTTCTGACTCGGAAGAAAAACGGTATTTTGAACGGGCTTTTTTCTTCATGTATAAGCTCAACTGATCACAAATGATCATTGGTTTGTATAACTGTTCATTCCTATCCCTACTTTTATATTATAGATGCGAAAGTAACTCCGTCTGTCTGTCTGGCTTTCACGCTTAAACTTCAGAAGTTTACTGAACCGATTGAAATGTAACTTGGTACAGAAATAGTTTAGAGCCAGAGAAAGGACATTGGCTACTTTTTATCGCGATAAATTGTATTAATAAATAATAATTCACCCACGCGGGTGAAACCGCGAGGAACAGCTAGTATCTTATAAATGCGAAAGTAACTCTTTTCAGGGTTCCTTACCCAAAGGGTAAAACGGGAACCTATTACTAAGACTCCACTGTCCGTCATTCATCAAGCTGTATCTCAAAAACCGTGATAGTTAGACAGTTGAAGTTTGATGTATTTCTGTTGCCGCTTTAACAACAAATACTAAAAAACTGAATAAAATAAAGATTTAAGGGGCTCTTATACAACAAACGTGATTTTTTTACAGTTATTATACATAACTAGCTGTTCCCCGCGGTTACACCCGCGTGGGCTACAGCTTTATGCATGCAAAGTCTCAGCCCGATCGGTGTAAAACTGACAAACTTTCATCCCCTATTTTATCCCCTTGGGGGTAGAATTAACCAAAATCCTTTCTTAGCGGATGCCTACGTCATAACATCTACCTGCATGGCAAATTTCAGCCCGATCCGCCCAGTGGTTTGGGCTGTGCGTTAATAGATCACTATGTCAGTCAGTCACCTTTGAGTTATATATATTTAGATGGTACGGAACCCTTCGTCCGCGTTCCGACTCGCAATTGGCCGGTTCCTCTGTTTCGTCTTTGAAATAAAAGACCGGCAAACAGGATTTGTTTTCCCATGTCCCCCATTATAGTCCATAATAACAATAAAAACCTTAAAAATCAATATCGCCAGTATCCAAGGGCTTAATTGAACGATCTCCTCCCTAAGTTGCTTAATCCTTATTACCGATTAGCCGAAGCAAAATTATGGCTAATGAGTGAAATCTCTATTCTATGGAGCGGGGCTAAAATGACGCTGGGAATAGTGGAGTGTTTTTTGAAGTGAAACCTCTTTAGGCGCGGTAGGGCTGAAATTTGTTCGAACTGGACGAAAAAGGTGTAATGGTGAGAGGAATACCTATATGTATTTTTTACTAATTGCGCCCCGCGGTTTCACTCGCGTATTCCCGTTATCCCGCAGGAATCTTTTTCAGGGATAAAAAGTAGCCTATGTGTTAATCCAGGGTATAAGCTATCTCCATTCCAAATTTCATTCAGATCCGTTCAATAGTTTTTGCGTGGAACAGTAACAAACATCGATCGATCCATCCATCCGTATTCACAAACTTTCACGTTTATAATATCAGTAGGATTTGAATTTGAATTTCATTTGTACAGCAGCATTTTGTCATTTCCTTACGGCCACGCTTGGGACAAAGCTACCTGCTCACCGCGTTAAACGAGATCTTATTATAGATCGGCGGGAATCGATCCATAGATCTGTCCATAATACGTACCTTTCACACCCGTTGAATGCCATTGTGAAGGCTCCTTTATCTGCCTGAATGGTGCCATATTGCAGGCGAGATTTAACGTGCAATACCTATTCATGAATAGTATTTAATTAATGAAAAACTCTAAAGGGATTTCTAATTATTGCAAGTAAAATTATGTTTTTAAGGTTCCGTATCTCAATGAGAAAAACGGAACCTTTATAGGACCACTTTGTTGTTCGTTATTCTGTCTGCCTGTCATGCTGGGGCCACACTAACGGGAAATGCCGTTAAATAGCGCGATGATTGACGTTTGACATAAGTGTGGCCACGACATTTGACGGCATTCACATTGGCGTTTGACGTTAGGCGATAACTCAAGTGCATTCACGTTGACCGTTCAAGTGTAGCCACTCACATAATAGCGTTAATAATTAACGCAATATTTATCGCGATGATAGGCATTGACATTTCCCTTGACGTTGACATGTGGCCCCAGCATCAAGAACCTTTTTGTCAAGAACTCGTAGAGGTATCAAGTTGAAATGTATGTCAGATACTCTGCTCTACAGTTTCTTTCAGCTGTAAAAGAAGCGAGATGGTGGTGTTTGGAAATTTGAAAGGCTCAAAATATAAATAAATGACATAAAATATGAGTTTTTATTGCGTCAGCTAGTGCACTAGGATAGCTTGCTGTTCCGTCGCTGTTTTCTCGCCGTTCTGTCGCCATTGTGTCGCCGATCTGTCGCCGTTCTGTCGCCGTTCTGTCGCCGTACTGTCGCCGTTCTGTCGCCGTTCTGTCGCCGTTATGTCGCTCCTGCTGTGCGAAATAGGCAACTGTAACACGCTGTCAATTCGTCGCCATTCCGTCACCGAGTTAATAAAAATATACTCTTACCGTACAACTTATGAAAAATGTCGAGAAAAACTCCGGTAAATGGCACTCAGTACCTAGTGTAGGGTATGCTCTTAAAACGTCCTCTTGCAATATCATATTATTTATTTAGGACAAGCTGTGGGAAAACCTCTTTAAGCCAGGGTTGTCAACAGCATAATATTTAACCAATATTTTATACATTATTGATGTCTGTGTAAAGAACCGCCCGGGGCCGTGGGCTGCGTTTTCTTATCCGTCCTCAAAGCTCAAACCCTCTTAGATGTTGAAACTAAACAATGAGTACTTTCCTTAAAGGTTTCCTTACAATCAGCACTTTTTACTTCTTAGTAGCGTTTGACCACAAGTCACCTGATTGGTGACGATGTGAAAGATGGCGCCACGCTGCACCTGGATTGGGAAATGGCTCTCAAATGGGGCTGCTGAAACACCAATAGGTGCTTGGTGACAGATTCTTAACTAGAGGGTGGTAGCCGGGCGAGCACTAATTCAATCCCATGAATATCAGGATCTAAAAGGAATAAAAATTATACTGTAATCCCATGGGATTTTAGACATGGGAGCCAGGTGGAAGGAGGGACTAGAACATGCCCTAGCATTAAGCAAAGGTTTTTAATTTTTTTCTTTTGCGGAAAGCTCAAGCTCATTGCAGAATCCGAGTCTACGACCTAAGGGTCACAAGTCGACGTCTCTACAACTTAGCCACCGCCGCTTCATAGTGTCACTTTTCATCCTATGTAAATAACACTTGCTAAGACGATAATGTGTTTCACAAACAAAACTCAAACTCCGTTCTCTCCAGGCAACCCTGAAACCCTAAACTCGACCAAGTCTGAAAATGGAATTTAAACTGCAAAGTCAATTATTTGGTCAGATACAGTTTGTACAGTCTACTGTGGACACGTCATCTCGAGAAATTCACCACCCTGTGCCCTGTGCCTTTCATACATATGTATGTATGTATGTAAGGTCTGTCATAGACGTCTTAGGCCATGTGGCCTAATGCCCGAAATTAATGATCGATCCTGGTCCGTTATCCGCGGTTTTGGATCAATATGTCATGTCATAATATTATTATGTCAGTGGGGCTTGAAGAACTCTTTTGTTGGTGGCTGTAGCAAGTTGTCTGGAACACGGGTGACAGGGTGGACAGTAGTGTTGCCAAACTATCGATACTAAAACTATAGATAGTATCAATACTATCAATGGTTTATTCTTCGCGAACAACAACACTAACGATAGTATATAGGTAGTATTGCACTCTCTCGATAGTATTGCCTCGTTTTGAGCTATCGATAGTATCGATAATATCGATAGTGTTTCGATTGGTTGGCTATCGATAGACTATCAATTGGCAACACGGACAGTCAAGTGCGATCTGCTAGCGAAAGTGGACGTCTACTGCCCTACCAAGACAATATTTAGCTATGCCTAGCATTGTGCATCCGGCATATAGTAATGAGTACCTACTAGAAGTTTCATAGTGATCACATGATGAATCCTACTAAATAAATAATATAATAATAAGCCTTTATTACTGTTCGTTACAATATCTGTAGCAAAAAATTAAGTTTTTAAATAGGGGTGAGAAAGTTACTTAAAAACTAAATTCCTTCCTCGGCATACATATCCCCTTCACGTCAGCTTGTCTTTCGACAAAGGCCTCCTCTAAGGCTTTCCACCTGCTTCTATCTAGAATGGCTGCGAATAGCAAAAGACTAAATAAATAGAGATGTTTCATTGTTGCTATAAATAACATACGCAAAATCGGATCGTAGCTAGTAGCATAAAAGATGCCTAATTACCATCAGTATGACGTATAAAACCCAAATAGGATCCCGAAATCCATTACGCAAGCAAGAAATGTGGAAAATATAATTGCGGATAGGAATTAGGAGTGTGGCGGGAGTATAACTCAATTATATCGCTAAGCTGTTAGATGTATGAGTTTTGGGGGAGTACGGCGAAACAATTAGGTGGGCCATGATTGGAGTGGAAAGATGGTAACTATGTTATGAATATGTAGCTGGATTTTGGGGAGGTTCGGCTCCGTTAGGTTCTTTAAAAAGCGTGGGCTTTTAATTGCTATAGGAATACATAAGTAGGAAGAGATAAGTTTATGCTGAGACATAATAAAAGATTTATTTGAAATTTTTCATTGACTGCCAAGCGTGATTTTGCGGTTTTGATTCGCGCTACAGTATCGAAAAACGATTTTGACAATTGATATGTATTATTACAAAAGATTTTACTAATAATTTTTTTTTTCAATTTTCCATAGTCTAAAATAGTTTTATTTCATTATCATAACACATTTTTAAGAAGGTATTATTCGAAACGAGCTTTTAGCTTTTTACAAAATATTCGATATAACCTGAGAATATGAGATGGATACTTATTTCATATCATTACTGAGTCAAAATAACAATTAGTCATTAATTTTCACTCAATCAGTCATTCCCTCCTGTCTTATTGATTTACGAGATGTTGTTAAAAAATATCGATATTTTGTAGTCGATAATATCGATATTAAGTTAACGATATCAATATCACCCATCTAGTACCTAATAATAAACATGCACACATATGCATATTAACACCCATAAACAAAAGAACAAAAACAAAAAAGAACAACAAAAGAAGGATTTAATATATATATCAAAAGCCACAAAATTATTGAGTGAACAATACCGAAACCGAATGTAATATAGCCAAGCAGAAAACAACTGACTTGACGACTCCCACATAAGAATTTCTAAAGTCGTCTAATTACAAGACATAGAGCATTACTTGCGACATTTTGTCTCTGTGACTCACGCTGCCGTTTGTCTTAGCGTTAAGACTTACTGAAACGCCTGTAACCATCAATTCCCTAAAACTACCGTACCAGCAGGTGTGCGGGGCCAGCGGCAGGATAAACCAGGGGGGGGGGGAGAGGCTAATAAACTATCATGACTGTGTTGTTCTTTTAGCACACATGTGTATAAACATAATACATAGTATTGAATTAATTTCTATCCGTTGGACCTGATACGTGCAGTCAATATTTCTATTTTGGTTTTGATATCTATTTTAGATAAGGAAAGCAAAAGATATTTACCTACAAATGATTAAGAACGATGTGTTTAAAAGTAAAAAATAATCCGCTACTTTTTCCACAGACTGTATGTACTATGTATAATTTTTTGTGCACTCTACTCATAAACCAGTTTAAAAATTACTTTCAAACATTACTTTTTGGAGACTTTTTTGAAATTAGAATGCAAGCACTGTTGTATAAAAAAAATAACTTCATGAGCTAAGTTTCACTGCAATTTTATCTAATGATAAATGAGGATGCAGTCAACAGTGAAACACGCGTGCTTTGAAGATCTCCTCTCCACGCCTCAACGACTACTAGATTATAATGCAACAAATGACTGTATAGGTGAATTATTTTTCCCCAATATTTTTGTTGTGAAACCCAGATAGCCCCTCGCCCCCTCCCTGAGTACGGTTCTGCAGGTGAGTAGGTGTAACTTCTCTTTAGTCAGAGTCGTTTTGCTGAGCAGCGGTAGTAAATAACAAGTTTGCGCCAGTCGATCGCAGTCTTAGTTAGAACAGTGGGTTTAAGCCAAATTAGATTAGTGAAGATAGCTATTTTAATGTTCTAAATAAATATTGGGATACGGATTCTTTTGGAAACATTCTAAGTTTCGTAGCATTAGGTCTCCAGCTCAGAAATAAAACAATTATTCAGCTCAATCGGTTGAAGATATTTGCTTCCTTTGTTGCAAGGTTCCACCCGAACAAACATAGTGACATACATACATTGCAAGTAAATTTTTTTTTGTTATGGCGTCACACTATTAGTGTATTTGGAAATAAAATCAAAATTTTCACGCTGACAATTGGATTGCCGCCAAAAAGTCAGCAAGTTAATTACAAGCCTGTAAAAATGGATCAGGAAACGCCCAGTGTCTATCTGTCAGTGACGAGGAGCTGTCAGTGTCATCTGTCAATATTACTGATAACAATGTACCTAGTCGACGTGTAGGACGCCCTGTGGCTAGGTGGAGTGACGACTTGCGCTGAGTGGCGGGAGTGGTTGGATGAGAAGAGCTGAAGACCGGGCTCAGTGGCGCTCCTAGAGAGTATGACCTATTTCCAGCAGTGGATTGACACAGGTTGTCAGTGTGATGACATACAGATGCTCGTCACCACAGAGCATAAATTCAGAGACTCAATAGTGTAACAGCTGTTTGCTAAATGCTGATTGGACGTAGCTTTGTTGCTATTTCTTTTTAATCTAGTTTCTAGTTGTTTTTTTTTATTAGGTACCAGCATTATTAACAGCAATTTTACGGACGATAGACATGACGCCGTAAACTTAAGGATGAAAGTTGTATTACATTGGGCAGGTAATGTCAGGGTGGGGTTCAGATAGGCCTATTTGAAAGTTAGGACATTCGTCTTGATAAGGCAGATTGTATTATACTATACGAGCAGCAACTCCAATCCAAGTAATGCTTATCACATTTGCGCTAAGTGTGGACTTGCTTGCCGTTCTCGTATTGGTATGTATAGCCACCAACAAAGGTGTTCTTCAAACCCCCACTGACGCGGTTTGAATCGTCTGTCACAGATATATAACTCAAAGGTGACTGACTGACTGACATAGTGATCTATCAACGCACAACCCAAACCACTGGACAACTCGGACTGAAAATTGGCATGCAGGTAGGTGTTATGACGTAGGCATCCGCTAAGAAAGGATTTTGATTAATTCTACCCCCAAGGGGATAAAATAGGGGATGCAAGTTTGTATGAAACTTTGTCAATTTTAAACCGATCGGGCTGAGACTTTGCATGCATAAATCTGTAGCCCACGCGAGTGAAACCGCGGGGAACAGCTAGTAATAAAAATAAAATTCTTATTAACTCTTCCATACTAAAATACCCTACCACCACGCTATGCTTTCATCGCGTTATTTTCCTTCACTGAAAGCTCAAGCTCGTTGTAGTATTCGAACACACGACCAGCGAATTGCAAGCCAACATCACTACCACTGAGCTACCATCGCCTCTCAAACAATAAAAATGTCATTTTCGTAGCTTAATTGTTGTAATCGATATCAAACATATGTCATCGTCTGATAATGATTATCTATGGTCTGTCATCTTAAGTGTCTATGCTAAGAAAAGAAAATAAAATACTTCCGTTCATATTCGCAAAGCAAACCACCTCGTTTTATTAGGTTATGTGCTCAGTTCGTTTTATTTTTCGCAAATCTCGTCTCAAATAGAAGAAAATGAGTTCCCATTTTTTAACAAACGTGCCGAAGTTAAAAGGCAGGGAAAATTATGAAGATTGGGCCTTCAGTGTTGAAAATTTGCTTATCTTGGAGGGGATGGATAAATATCTTAAGCAAGAGGTCACTCAAACTCAAGATCAAGCTATCGACGCAAAAGCAAGAGCTAAATTGATACTGACGATAGACCCGTCACTATTTGTACACATAAAGGAAACAAAGACCACGAAAGAATTGTTTGCAAAATTAAAAAAGCTGTTCGACGATTCAGGATTTTCGAGGAGAATTACTTTGCTTCGCCATTTAATTTCCATCAGATTGGAAAATTGTGATAACATGACGAATTATGTGACAAAAATAGTGGAAACTTCGCAACGATTGAACGGTACAGGCTTCAGAATAAACGATGAATGGATTGGTTCATTGTTGTTAGCCGGCTTACCAGAGCATTTCATGCCCATGATCATGGCAATAGAGCATTCCGGAATTTCAATTACCGCCGATACAATAAAAACAAAATTGCTCGACATGGAATCTGTAGATGGAAATGAAGGGGAATGTTCAGCATTGGCAGCTAAAAGTTGGCAGAAAAAGAAAGCTGGTGAAAAGGGCGGGAAGTTTACCGCCAAGAATGATAAATATGGTGGACAAACGTCAAAGTCAAACTATTCAAAAGACGAGAAAAGTTCGAAAACAATAACGTGTTACAGATGTAAGGAAACTGGACATTATCGGAATCAATGCCCACTATTACACGAAAAAACAGAAAAGAAAAAACAGACTAATGCTTTTAGCGTTGTTTTTCTGAGTGGAAGTTTCAACAAATGTGATTGGTACATTGATTCAGGAGCCAGTACTCACATGACTGCGAATCAAAATTGGATAAAAGATCCATTGTCTACATCGGATTTGCCGGAGATCGTAATTGCAGATAGGACTAAAGTACCTGCGTTATGTTCGGGTGATGTGGAAATCACAACAAGCTACAACTACGAAATTACTGTGAAGAATGTTTTATGCGTGCCGAGTCTTACGACTAACCTATTATCAGTAAGTGAATTGATAAAAAATGGAAACAAAGTTATATTTGAGCCTCACCAATGTCTTATATACAACAAACAAGGCGATTTGGTTGCTCGGGCAGAACAAATTGACGGTGTATACAAACTAAAACAACAAACACAGAATTGTTTCCTGACTCCTACTGTGGTTGATGGAGATACATGGCACAGACGGCTTGGACATATAAACAGTAACGACATGAACAAAATGAGATGCGGCTTAGTCGAAGGAATGGATTATCCAGATTCTTTTGTGACTAGCAAATCAAATTGTGAAGTATGTTGTGAAGGAAAACAATCAAGATTGCCTTTTTATACAGGCACTCGAGCCACAGAGACACTCCAAATTATCCATTCTGATATATGTGGCCCCATGGAAGTAAAGTCAATTGGTGGTGCGAGATATTTTATACTCTTCATAGATGACTTTAGCAGGATGACTTTTGTATACTTTTTAAAGGCTAAAAGTGAAGCATTGAGCTATTTTAAAGAATTCAAGTCTATGGTAGAAAATCACCAGAATAAGAAGATCAAAATCTTGAGAACAGATAACGGTTGTGAGTACTGTAGTAATGATTTTGAAAACTTCTTGAAGCGTGAAGGCATAGTGCACCAAAAGACTAACACTTACACACCAGAACAAAACGGACTCAGTGAAAGGTCAAACCGAACCATTGTGGAGAGAGCGAGATGCCTGCTCTTTGAATCAAACTTGGAGAAGAAGTTTTGGGCAGAAGCCACGAACACAGCAGTTTATCTAAAAAATAGATCTGCAGCTTCAGGCATTCATAAGACTCCACATGAAATATGGACCGGTAGAAAACCGAACTTGCAACACATACGCATTTTTGGAAGTCCAGTAATGGTTCATATACCGAAAGAAAAGAGAACAAAGTGGGACAAAAAGTCTAAGAAACATATACTTGTAGGTTTCGGTGAGAACGTGAAAGGATACAGAATTTATGACCCTATCAGTAATGTTGTCACAACTAGTAGAGACATTGTGATACTAGAAAAGAGAATGAAACCAGATACAGTTGATGTTGTGCTAGAGAACACAGATTCAGTGGGGGAATCAGTAGCCGAATCTGTGGCGAAATTGGAATTGGCTGATGAATCGACTTCTAGTGAATCAGATTATTTTGAGGTTGATGATGAAAGCACACAGAGTGAAGCTCAAAGTCAAAACTTGAAGTCAGATGATACTGTGCAGGCACCAGAGCCAGCTCAAGAAAAGGTGAAGAGAACAAGGAAGAGACCTGAACGATACGGTTACGCTAACATGTGTACCACTTCCGTTGGAGATGAATTGACATATGCAGAGGCTATCAGTGGTCCTGAGAAACAGCAGTGGTTACAGGCGATGGCAGAGGAGCTGTTGTCATTCGATGACAATCAAGTGTGGGATATTGTCGACACTCCAGATAACGCAAGTGTGGTACAGTGTAAATGGGTGTTAAAAAAGAAAATTGATTGTGACAATAAAGTGCGGTATCGGGCCAGATTGGTGGCAAAAGGCTTTACGCAAAAAGCTGGTATAGACTATCAAGAAACTTTCTCTCCAGTGATCAGACATTCAACTTTGCGTTTACTATTTGCTTTAAGTGTACAGTTAGATATGGATGTTACTCATCTCGATGTCACAACTGCTTTTCTTAATGGTAATTTAAAGGAAAATATTTTTATGCATTTACCTGAAGGTTTTCCTTTAAAAGATACAGACACAAATAAAGTTTTAAAATTAAAAAAGGCTGTTTATGGCTTGAAACAATCCTCATTGGCTTGGTATCATAAAGTAGAGGAGGTGTTGTGTGGTTTAGGCTATAACAAATGTAAATTAGAACCTTGTGTATTTGTAAAGAACCATACTTATAATAATAATAAAACCATAGTTGGGATTTATGTCGACGACTTCATAATATTTTCAAATAACAGTTGTGAAACTGATTTTCTGATCAAAACTTTGAGTCAAAAATTTAAAATAAAGAACTTAGGTCAAGTTAAGCAATATTTAGGAATGAGAATTAATATTGACAGAAATTCAAATGTAATTACAGTAGACCAAGAGCATTATATCAATGAATTGTTAAAAAAATTTGATATGTCTGACTGTAAGAGTGCAGAAACTCCCATAGAGTGCAAATTGAATTTGGAAAAGCCTGATGTTTGTGAAAATAGATTGCCTTACCAAAAATTAATAGGTAGTTTAATGTATTTGGCTGTCTTGACACGACCTGACATTGCATATTCAATTAGTTACTTGAGCCAATTTAACAATTGTTATTCACATGTTCACTGGAATTATGCAAAAAGGATTTTAAAATATTTAGCTAAGACTAAAGATTATTGTTTGAAATATTCCAAAGGAAAAGCAGAACTAGAGGGATATGTAGATGCTGATTGGGCTAGCGATACCATTGATAGACGGTCATACACAGGATTCTGTTTTATGAAGTCTGGTTCTGCGATTTCTTGGGAAAGCAAGAAGCAACGCACTGTAGCTTTAAGCAGTTGTGAAGCTGAATATATGGCTCTATCAGAAGCATGTCGTGAAGCTATATATTTAAAGAATTTAGAGATTGAACTATTAGGTTTTTGTAAAAAGATTGTATTGTATAATGACAGTCAGAGTGCATTAAAGTTGGCAAATAATCATCAGTCTCATAAACGGTCAAAACATATTGATGTGAGGTATAACTTCATTAGATGTGCTATCAGTGATAACATGGTTGAGACAGAATATTTGGCTACTACCAAAATGCCTGCTGATCTGTTAACCAAAGGGTTGCCAGGGGTAAAGCATTACAGTTTTATGAAAACACTAGGTATTGTTAAAAAATAAAAAAACAAAAGTATAGATATATAAGTATGATTTATTAAGTAACATTTGTTTAGATGAATATTTTGATATAGTGGGGGTGTTGTAATCGATATCAAACATATGTCATCGTCTGATAATGATTATCTATGGTCTGTCATCTTAAGTGTCTATGCTAAGAAAAGAAAATAAAATACTTCCGTTCATATTCGCAAAGCAAACCACCTCGTTTTATTATTAATGTAATCACTCGGTTAATTGATGATATAAAAACACATATATATAAAAACACATGTGTGTCCGTCGTAACAATGAATATGATCAAGATGAGACGAGATAACGACCACCGATATGATTCTAGTGTTGAACCGTCGTATTTTCCTATGTCAGCTGTCAGTGTCATCAGCTTTATTGTCAATGTCATGTGTTATCGTATATATGTTTTGTCCTTGTTCTATTGCTCTCTCTTCCCTTCCTGTTCGAACCCCTGACATGTCGTCACGCTAACCTTTTTGCTCTAAGCCATTAATTGTTAATTATTATTAGTTTAATCTCTAAAGTATTTGCAGTAATATATTTTGGACAATATACCGCAGTGAATATTTAATCGTGCGTATATTTTATTTCCTGCTCTTCGCTAACTTCCACTCCACGAAACAACCACGGTACTAGATATTGTCCTCATCACAATATCTAGTCCCGTGGTTGAACGTCAAATTCACCGTCATGTACATGTTTAGGGTTCCGAACCGCAAAAAGAAAAAGGAACTCTCACTTCGCGCTCTACTTCTATCGCGGTTTATCTACCAAGACCCCTTTTCTCAGAAATGGATTGAGGCATTAAGTTGAAATTAGCATTAAATGCTGTTAAAAAATCATGCATCCAACGCCTGAAATTAATATTCGATCCTGATCCATTATCTGCGGTTTTGGATCGATATGTCATGTCATATTATGTCATTTTACTACTAGGGCTTGACATATTACTACTAAAATGACATATTATGACTTGACATATCGATCCAAAATCGCGGATATCGTATCAGGATCGATTTTTCATTTCGGGCGTTAGATGATAAAGACAATCGGAAAAAGTGTTTTGTTCAACTACTTTTGCTGCTGACTGTACCAACTTCAAGAAAATGTAGAGAAGTAAAAGAGCGGCGAAGCGTTGAATTGGTATCTTTTATGATCCCATGGGAGTCAGAAGACATAAAAATATATCCTATGATCCCATGGGAGCAAAGCGACAAAAATATTATACTGTAATCCCATGGGATTATAAGCATGGGAGCCAAGTGGAAGGAGGCTGAAACGCGCGGGTTTCTTGTAAAAATTTCTCACTCTGTGAAAATGTAGAGCCAGACTAAACAAATCGCTGTACCCACTACTAGACTCCTTAAAGTCAGCAACTCCTTCAAAGGTCAATACGTACGCTTTTTCAACAAAATCCCAAGTGAAATCTAAAACTTGTCGACGTCTAAGTCCGTATATAAATTGAAATCTTATTATTAACTACTAGTTGCGACCCGCGGTTTCACCCGCGTCTTCCCGTTATCCCGCAGGAACCTTTTTCAGGGATAAAAAGTAGCCTATGTGTTAATCCAAGGTATAAACTATCGCCATTCCAAATTTCATTCAGATCTGTTCAGTAGCTTTTGCGTGAAAGAGTAACAAACATCCATCCTTCCATCCATCCATACTCACAAACTTTCGCGTTTATAGTATTAGTAGAATCAAACTGTTTACATGACAAACAAGCTTGAGATTGTAGTGAACTTGCTTCAATCCAATCAGTTAGTAATAAGAAAAATAAATTGTACCTACCTAACTAAATATGAACTTGCCAAAAAAACTACCTGCCTGGCGTTTCGTGCCTGTTCTTTTGCCGTTGTAAGGCAATGGATAGATGGTCTATTGTTGGTTTTTAAAACACTTTTATATTAGCTGGTACGATTAATTTTATTATAGATCAAAATAAAAACACTTAACTAAACCTTAAAATGTGATATAAAACTACCTATCAAACAAATAGTATATTAGCAAAAAAAATTAATATTATTAATATCTATATTAGCTTGACTTGTAACTAACTAACAATGTAATCAAATCTTAGAAGTCAATTTTCACCCACTTCTAATTGTCGTATCGACTTGAAACTTTGTATGTGTTTGTAATCTCGGTGACAATACAATAATTTGGTATCATAGACCTGATCTGATGATGCAGCCGGAAGGTGGGTAGGGGATCTCTGCAGTGGCTTCTAGTAAACCCCTCGTGTTTGGGCTCATATGATTCGTCTTGATGAGTCAAATAGATTGGACTAGGTGACGAGGGCCGATGATGCAGCCAGAAGGTGGATAGGGGATCTCTGCAGTCATTGATAGTTTAAGCTTTCTATTTACTACTTACAGGGCATACAGGGTAGCGTTTGACCACAAGTCACCTGATGTTAGATGACCATCCGATTCTACCTCTTTATTTAAACCAGGGTTTCCCAACCTTTTTTTTTTTGTTGAGGCTCCCCGGACTGTTAATAACATATTCATTTTCCTTTACTTTTCCAATATTACAAAAATGTATTATGTACTTACGCCGACACCGAGTTCGAATCCTCTCGGCCCCGCACCTATGACTTAATAAGTTATGTGCGGATCTACCATCGCTCAAAACGGTGAAGGAAAACATCGTGAGGAAACCGGCATGTCCAAGAACTGCAACATTCAAGGGCATGCGACATCTACCAACCCGCACTGGGCCAGCGTGGTAGATTACAGCCCATACTCTCTCTGAGAGAAGGCCGGAGTCCCAGCAGTGGGAACGCGAAAGGCTGATGATGATTTTTACTTTAATTTTAATATGTTCTGGACCTCGGTTGATTCTAGTTTATGTTTTTGCCAGAGCTATCATCAGGTCGCTATCGACATCAAGAACATTTCGCTGTTTAGTTTAGTTTATTTTATAATTAAAAAATGTAAACGCAAACGCTTTCTACCCCCCCCCCCCCCCCCCCCTTTGACACCTCTCTCCCGCACGCCTGGTTGGGAACTCCTGATTTAAATAATCAATGCTCCATGTTGAAAACTTTACAGAATTGCCACTGATTTAATCATTCATTTAACGATAACGAAGCTAGTTACAACCTACTAGGAACACTCAGTCCGTCGATAAAAACCTAGATTTAAACTGCTCCAGTCTAGACTACATTTGGCTAAGCACCGGGAATAACCGCCACTGGCATAACAGATAAATGTAGAAGCTAAAAAGGTTAAACTGTCTGTAGTATTTTAGTAGTATGTTCTATTTCATTTTCGTTGCATACAACCGTCCATATTATACTTTTGTACTATTGACAAAATGAGTTCAAGTGAAGACAATGAGTGAAGTGTGATGAACTTACTTTGACGCCACCTTGAAATTCAAGAGGCGGCAAGAGCCGTAATAGAAAACTTGTTACTGCCAAAGTCGAAAGAAAAATGTTCTGCCCAGGTACTACGATTACAATTAGTTTTAATTTCCGCGCATTATTTGAGAAAATTACCTACTATACAAGCCTTGGCCGCAACTAGGCATTGATGGACTTATGTATGTGAGCCTCGCCTTCGCCTCGGCCCACATTTACACGTTCGTCCATCAAGCCCTCTTTTTCTCGGCACGGCAGTAATGTACTATTCCTCTGCTTTTAGGTTGTCTGGATGATATTGAAAATTCAAAAAATATTTTTAGATATATAGATTGATAACGCTTTATTGTTTCACCAGAACATAAGAAAATAGAGCATAATATGTAGCTTCATTTAATAATTTAAGGTTAGCTAAGTTTTGTTTCTGTTATTTATGTTTCTTGAAATAAAATCATTCCACAGTTGTAAGGATTTATACCTACATCGTAAAGTTCACATAACACAGTTGGGAATTCTCGACGCAGAATAGATTTTAGAACCTAGATAATTCAAGACCCGTAACACAGAATACCTAGTATTAGGTATTTATAACAGTTGTCATATAAACTAGGCCTAGGATAAGGTGACCTATTACTTATTGGAGACCGATCACGATAAGTGGTAAAGCATTGAAGTGTTTATTTTAATCAGACTCCGTTAATTGGTTTCAAAGGTTAAACCTGCGATAAATATTTTGAAGGACGAACGAACTTTACGTCTTACTAGAAACGCTCATCAGGACAAAATATGTAATATATGTATCATGTATGTATGTATTATGTATGTTTGTAATTTTCTTTTGTATTTTTACGATGTTGTTAACTAATTAATCGGTAAATCAAGAAATAATTGAAACAACAACAATGCTTCCTTGCAACAGAACTAACTTTTCTCTGCACTTTTGGACATTGCTATAATTCAACACAGCATGATATAGGCACATCAGCCTCAGGCTGCTCGCCTATTACCAAAATAAATAAATAAATATGTTGAACAAGTTGCGCCCCACGGTTTCACCCGCGTATTCCTGTTATACCACAGGAACCATTTTCCGGGATAAAAAGTAGCCTATGTATCAATCCAGGGTACAAGCTATCTCCATTCCAAATTTCATTCAGATCCGTTCAGTACTTTTTGCGTGAAAGAGTAACAAACATCCATCCATCTATCCATACATACAAACTTGCACGTTTATAATATTAGTAGGATTATGAATTGTAACAAAAAATAATTAATTAATTTATCAATGTTTAAGAAAATAAAGATTCTGTCTATGATAAAATTATTTTTGTTTATTATTTTACTAGCTATGGTCCGCGTTTACAGCCGAGGTTTTCCCGGTAAGATAAATACAATATCTTCAAAGTTAACCAATATAATTAATAATATTATACACATAGTTCACATCGTAACTTAACATCAGGTGGGTTGTGGTTAAACGCACAACCCTGTAAATAGTAAAAGAAAAAGTTACAGTAACATAATAAAACCAGTGGTGGATTTAGCAGCAGGCTGAGTAGGCTGGAGCCTAGAGCGGCAGATTTTAGGGGCGGCAAATTTAGTGTCAATTTAAAAAATGTTTTAATGATAATAAAAGAGTCGTATACAAAAAAATAAAATATTCAAATATTATTATGTGCACACAAACAATTAAACATTGTTCACCACTTGATTTTTCTTAAATTTTGTCAGATGCATAAAAAAATGACAAATTTAAAAAGGAAAGGCAGAGGCCGTAGAGGTTACAGAGGTTGGTAGGGGCGGCAAAATTTGAATACTTAGCCTACTGGCGGCAAATGTGTAAATCCGCCACTGAATAAAACTCTAAAACTCTTAATACATGATCTCCAATCCTCAAGGAGTCAAGAAACATACGCCATGTAGCAAATAGTATTAATGTAGCAAAGACACAACTTAATTAAACAGCCTCACTCCCCACAGTATCTCCATTTGTGTAATTCCTAAGACAATGTAATGAAAAGCCTCAAATTGCTTATAAAACCTGAACAAAAGTCCGTGAACAGAAGCCATAGGACTCGCTATCAGCAGATTAATAGCCGACTTAACGCCATGCGGGTACAGGCTTATTATGGAGAAGATAAATTATTACACATTACCTACGAAGGTTTTTACAAAACCTTAGTTTAGGCTGTTATTTTCTTCATACGCCATCTGATTAAATACTGCGAAGAAAATTATGTGTTATGTGTATTAGTGTGTGTCGGGTCGCCCTCTTCCCTCTCATATGGTCGAGGAGAGCGATGGCTGGCACATGCGTCAACTCGTGAACGGGTGCTGCTTGTGGGGTCTGGTCTGCTTTGGTTGTGATCCCGCAACTCATTAATATTCATTTTCCCATATCCCAATGTGTACAACCAAACAAGAGAAATCTTATTAGTAAAGCTAATTAAAAAATATCGGACCATTAGATGACAAAAAAAGCTTGGGATTTTAGTGAACTTGCTCCAATTCAATCAATTAGTAATAAGAAAAAAATTGTCAATGTGATCGCGCCAAAAAAATTACCTGCCGGGCGTTTCTTGCCTGTTCTTTTGCCGGCGTAAGGAGATTGGAACAGGCGTAGCTAGTTTTAAGTTTGACGTTTTAAAGTGATCACAATGTATCCTATTGAATAAATAAAAATTGACTTTTGACTTATGCTTTTGGCTTTTACCAGCAACTTTTTTTCGCTCAAAACGGTGAAGGAAAACATCATGTCCAAGAACCGCAACATTCAAGGGCATGCGACATCTACCAACCTGCACTGGGCCAGCGTGGTAGATTACGGCTCATACTTACTCTCTGAGAGAAGGCCTGCGGCCCAACAGTGGGAACGTAATAGGCTGATGATGAAGAACACTCCCAGTGTTCCACTGAATTGCACAGCAAACTGTGCAACTATTTTAGTGTCGCTTTGACATTTGCTACGTGCGATCAGTGCGGAGGGAGACTATTTTTTATGTGGAAAAAACAATTAAAAATATGATAGCCTACGTTTGTTTATTCAAAATTCACGAAAATTATTAGTTGATTTATTAATTAATCAATTATGTAACAAGGCAAGAAAAAAGCGTTTTTAGTGGACCATAAAAGCGTAGCAAAGACAATGCAAAACGCATGCAAACCGCCATAAACTTTTTATCTTTTCCTTGTCTATTTCTATTTGACCAGTGCAATGTCAAATAGAAATAGACAAGGAAAAGGTGATAGCTCCATGATAGAGTCTGGTTTGACAAGCTTGCTGAAGAGAGGGCGAGGCAGCTCGTCAGTGACTCCGTTCCAACAAATGCTAATCACATCTGCACTAAATGTGGACGAGCCTGCCGTTCTCGTATTGGTCTGTATAGCCACCAACAAAAGTGTTCTTCAAACCCCACTGACACGGTTTGAATCGTCTGTCATAGACGTCTAAGGCCATGTATGTATGTAGTGCAACGTCCGTTGTCAATCATTTTAATCATTTTAATTCTCCACTGTTTAATCAAATCCACAATCACATAATTTGAGCAAAGATTCCGAACATTCAAACCGAAAACATTTCTGATTTCTCACAAAAGCGAATTATCTAAGCGTTTAACATCAAAGGAGCAAAACCGGCGTAATCTTATCGGACAGACGGACAAAACGGTCGATTGTTTGTGTAGAGATTCATCTTTTGTTGGATTAAGTCCTCCTCTTTGCTTACTAAAGATACAGTCCACTGGAAGCTGAATGCGTAGCTACGATGTTTGACATTGACAGTGGCAGTGACATTGACACGTCTCGCTCTGATGACGCACTGACAGATACGCTGATCAAAGGCGAAATTGTGATGGCTTACCAAGAGGTAAAACTAAGGTTGTGTTCCACCATTACTGTAAGTGTTGTAGTTAAAATTAACTGTAGCTTTAACTTTAATCGTAAACTGTAACTAAAACGTGTTGCGATTACTTGCGATCAACGAGCCTTGACAGCTTTTTGACTGGAGTTTTCTAAACTGAACAGATTGAAAATACCCTACCACCAAGCTATGGTTTCATCACGATGTTTTCCTTCACCGAAAGCTCAAGCTCATTGTAGGATTCGAACCCACGTCCTACGGATCGCAAGCCGACGTCACAACCACTAAGCCATAATCGCCTTAAAATGATTTTTCGATAGTTAAAGTTAACTATGGAAGGTAAAACCCAGCCTAGTTGAAGTATGAGTGAGTGACAACTTGAAACAGTTTGTGTTGCATGCAACAGTAGTAGGTACAGTCAGCGACAAAATTAGCAAAGTAGCAGATCAGCCAAGTTTGGTGTTCAAAACGTTTAGGAAATTTGGAATAATGGGTAGGTATATAATATGTGTATAGACATCATGCGGACAACATTTGGACACTGGCCAGGCTGATATTTACTATTCTTCTTTTTCCTAGTCAACAAACTTAACTATTATCTGACAATTAAAACAGTGGATCGCAGCATTATTCTAATTTTACTAAAATCTAACACACAAAAACGCATAACACACACACACAAAATAATGTTTAATCTTACTTTTATGTTAGTTTGTATTATTAGGATATCGAAAAACATATTTTTGTATTTAAATATAACTTAATAATTTAAATAAAAATGATTTTAAATTCTACGTCACGTCTCCACTCAGGCGATTTGTGCTTCGATGGTTGCCCGCGCGTCGGTAGCCGCGGGTCGGCGTCGGGGGTCGGCGCGGTGGTATGGTTACGAATCGCGACCATCGTGTTTTTCGGTCAGTGACGTCATGTCAGTCACGTGACAGTTGTTAGTGTTTTGGCGGAAAAATTCATAATTACTCTAATTTTGTATATTTTCTCATCGAAAATACTAATAATTTTAATAAAATATTTTTTTATGGTATTCTTTAAAATAAAAGCAATTCCGAAAAATGGTTAACATCCCTATTATTACGTCTTTTTATTGCAAAATTTATTTAAAGATCTCCTCAAAACCTTCAAAGGTTCAAGTAATGATGGCCGAGATATATGACAGTAAACATTTTCGGTTTTCGGGATAGTTTTTTTTTTTTTGTTTTGTTATGGCGTCACACGATTAGTGTATTTGCCAGTGTCAAGTATAAAAGATTTCAAACTCAGAGAGTTGAATCAAGTTTAAATGATGATGGTGATGATGATGATGAGATGATGGTGATGATGATGATGAGATGATGGGATGAGGATAGTGTTTAAGTAAAGTAGTGGTGCTTTACTTAAACTTTACACGGACTTTTTGGAGCAACTTGAAAAGTCACTTTCACAACTTTATTTCAATTTCCCACACTCGTACACATTAACGAACACATAATGGTTAATAATCCACCAATATTACACATTATCACTCGAAGAAACACAAGTTTTGGAAATAAAAACAAAATTTTCACGTTGACAATTCGATTGCCGCCAAAAAAGTCTCGGGATAGTTATGCTGTGACATTTTTGAAGACGGACATTTTTCTTCTTAGACATTAGTCGTGCGAAGGGTTAATATGCATAAATGAATACGGTAATTACGGTGTTTTTTGGGGTCATTGTCTTCTTGTAAGAGTCATATTTCATTTGGCGTTGAGAGAAGCTTTTGCAGGTGGTTATAAAGCTTATTACACATACACACACACACACACATACAAAAAAACATACATAAAACACACAAACAACACACACATACAAAAAACACACGTACACAAAACACACGTACACAAAACACATGCACAAAACAAACATACACACATACATACACATACACACACACACACACATTACATATATAAAATAAAAATAAAAAAGCCTTTTATTTCATGCATTTAAATATTCAATGTTGACAATTTCTTTCTTTGTTTGCTCTTGAAATAATAATGTTAATTATATTATTAAAGATGCATAAAGTCAAAAATTAAATATTATATTAAAATATCGTTGTTTTAATAATTATAAAATAAACAAATGTTTCTTATAAAAATCTAATAGAAAATTAAAAATTATGCATGAACCCCTCAGTTTGTGATTAGGTTGCATAATGGTTAATAATTCAAACAATACATTAACCATCACAAAAAAACTCAAGTTATGTAAATAGAAATAAAATTTTCACGTCAATTGCTGCCAAGAAATCCCGGAACTCGGAATATATTTATTTTGTTACGTTGCTAACGTTGGTCACGTTCTTGTCAAATACACATGACAATCGATTTATAGTCAAGAAGTACCAAAGCTTGGGTTTGTAGTGAACTTGCTCCAATTCAATCAGCTAGTAATAGGAAAAAATTGTAAACTAGTCCGCGTCTTCCCGTTATCCCGCAGGAACCTTTTTCCGGGATAAAAAGTGACCTATATGCTACCTATATCCAGGGTATAAACTATCTTCATTCCAAATTTCATCAAAATCGGTCTAGTAGTTACGGTGATACGTGGTAACAGGTTCTCAATTCGACTGTGTATTATAATACATATATTTTTTTTTATGTTTGTAACTTTCGACTGGGTGAACCGATTTCGATGATTATTTTTTTACTTGAAAGCTGGTGGTCCCATTTCAATTTTGTCCACTTCTATAAAACCTAGAAGTCAGTTTTTTTTGTAAATATTTTCATTAAACCGCCATCTCCGTAATAGGTATCTAATAGCCTACTATTCAACGATAGCAAGTTGGCCTCCATGGCCTCTATCAGCAAAAGTTGGCCTTTATACCAAGTTTAATATTATCAGCTGGAAGTTAAGCTCAATCCCGAATCCGAAATATTGTACGGGTTTGGAATTCGAACATGTCGCTCTGATAGAAACAGTATGCGCAGTTACATATTTTATGCAAAAAAGAAAAACAACAATTCAGTTGGTTTCTCGTGAACCCACTATTTACTCATCATCATCATCATCAGCCCGTATCAGTCCACTGCTGGACATAGGCCTCTCCCAAGGTACGTCACTGAGCCCGGTCTTCGCCTCTTCTCATCCAACTACTGGCAGCCACTCGGCGCAAGTCGTCGCTCCACCTTGTCGCAGGGCGTCCTACACTACGTCTGCCAAGTCGCGGTCTCCACTCAAGAACACGTCTACCCCAACGGTTGTCGGTTCTGTTCTATTCTGTCTGATTCTGTCACTATTTACTATTTAACCTTTTTCAGGTATCCTATGTTTTAATCCCGGTTTTAAGCTATCTCCATTCCAGATTTCATCAAAATCGGTTATTAAGTTACGGTGATAAGTGGTAACAAAGATTTACACACACAAACTTTCGTATTTTTATTAAAATATTAGTGATGTATAATATAATATATTATATGAATAGGTATACAATTTCCTGCCGGGCGTTTCTTGCCCGTTCTTTTGCCAGGCAGCGTAAGGAATTTGGAACAGACGTAATTTTATGTTTATCGTTCTAAAGTGGTCACATGTATGTAACAAAGAAACAATTTTTAATTTAAAATTTGAATACATAAGAAGAAAGAAGAATAAAGAGAAGAAGAAGAAGAAGAATGTCTATGGTAAAACTATCGATATTGGGCAACACATAGCGGATCAAAGTGTGCATGACTACAATAAGTCCTCTGCCCTTACTGCATTCCCATTGTAATATTGATAACGGACAGCTCAGCCTGTAGATAAAAACTTTCCAATTGTAAAGGATACCATTAAGAAGGAAATCTCGAGTGAAATCGAACCTAAGATCTCTGAACCTCAAAGCATCTCTCAGTGAAATTATTCTTTGAAAAATCAAAGCGCTTTTCAGAAGTTTCACCTTTTTTGAAAGCTGAGTTAATTTAGTAGGTAGGTAGCTGAATCTTGACTCTGTTTCTCGGGTGAAGCAGAAAATCTTTATTTTTATTACTGTTTGACTTGAGGCCTCTTTTGCAACAATGCGACTTTATGAGGCTAACAAGTTCAAGTTGAACAAGATTGCCCATTGCCTATTCACTTTTGACTTGAAACGAACTACTTACGCAACAAAGGAACGAGGGAGGTAATTTATTGACTAAACAATGAATATGTTATGTAGTCTTCATAAAAACTTCCACGCGTCTCTGTGTTGTATTTACCTACTTTTATTTGTTTCTCTGTGTACAATGTTCATCAAACCACATTAAAGTAGTATGATCATCATACTTTATACACAAACACACAAAATACACTATCTACACAAATAGCTTAAAAGTTATGTGTGGATGTAGATTCAAAGAATTTATTGCATTCCATAATCTACAATAGTTAGTCATAATATAATTAAGATCAATTATGGACCCTGTTGGGCACAACAACAACATTACTTAAAAACTAGAGGAGGGGAGGACTGCCATCAATCAACAAAAAACCCATTATTATGCCTACTAAAACCTATGTAAGTCTGTCTATATATTTAGTAAACATTTCATGCAGTTAGATTTTGTCATTTAGGAATTCCTACATAAAAAATTGTACCATCGCTGAAGACGGTGAAGAAAAACATCGTGAGAAAAGGCATGCCCAAGAACCGCAACATTCAAGGGCGTGCGACATCTACCAACCCGCACTGGGCCAGCGTGGTAGATTACGACCAGAGTCCCAGCAGTGGGAACGTAATAGGTAGATGATGACTGATAATAGAAATAAATAAAATGAAAGTGTTCTCTCATTAAAATAACAGCCTCATTTGAGAGCCGTTTCCCAATCCAGGTTCCAAAACTTCTTTGACCACATCGTCAATTACGGGCAAGCGCTAAATTGTAAGAACTAAAAATAAGTAAAAAAGTTTCATAGAACACTTTGTTTCTGTCTCAAGAAACAGTATCTCGCTTGTCCTTTGCGACAATTAATAAATTAGGTACTTGCTAGTTAATTTGTCTGTTACTTTAAATTTTCTGTGGACAAAGAAAAGTGGATAGGGTATTAGACTCTCTCAAGTCACCAACCAAACCAGGTGTTTAGTGACGATGTGGCCGAAGGTGGCGTCACGCTACACCTGGATTAAGAAATGGCTCTCAAGTGGGACCTCCGAACACACACCGATATGTGCATGGCAACAGATTCTTGACTTAAGAGGACGCCGTGATAAACAATGAATCTGAAATCAGCTCCATACAAAAACGCGAGCGAGCTGACTAATGCCGTAAGGTCGTATGCGTCAAAAAAGGTTTTTTTCGTTTAAAATGAAAACTATCGTTAATTTAATAGAACTAAACCTGTGTTTCTTGAACAATGTGTAACATAAAAAAAAATATAACTTAAATCGGTTTTGTATGCCTGTAAAATGAAAATCTTTTTTTTTTAGTGGGCATTTTTCGATCATTGTTTCATTGCTATGAAAGTTAACCAATCGTGTTATTCTTCCGACAATTTGATGTCAAAAACATGATCTTTAATGTACATAAATATTAGCTCTGTATGTTTTGAAATTGCTGAGAAAAATTGAGATCCCTGCAGCCAATATTGCCAATTCCTCGTCTTAAAGGGGTAGCTAGGAAGGTGAGTAGGTACCTACTACTTTATTAGATACTAAAGTAAGTAGAAATAAAATATTAGATACACATAATTAAGTTAGTGGCGACCTCTAGTGTCAGAGTTTTCAGCCTAATTAGTTTGGTTCGTTGGGGTGCCTAATTGATTTGGTCCGTTAGGATGCTTATTTAGTTTGGTCCAATAAGAATCTTTTTTAGTTTGGTCCGTTAGGATGCATTCTCTAAATAAAACAAATTGAAAACACATATCAAATTATCACCTACTTCTTATAAAATAATACTTTTATAATTATTTTGCCATATCCAAGTTAGTTTTGCCTAAGGTACGCTGCGACTCGCACATTGCCGTTTGACTCCCTGGCTGCAGGCTTTCAATTAACTTTGAAAGTTTAAATTAGAGAGTGACTTCACAAACTATACATCCTTAGCCAACTTTTTGTACCGTTTTCTTTTTAAAACTGCGTTCATCATCATCATTATTAGCCTTTCATGTTCCCACTGCTGGGACTCTGGCCTTCTCTCAGAGAGAGAGTAGTTAATATATATATATTTATATTTTACTAGATAATTAACTAAAAATTTCAATGTAAAATTCCTTTCCCCCTTTTTATTGATAACCTATTAAAACAAACAAAAGAAATAATTAAAATCGTTTAAACTGTTTTTAAGTTTTAGCGAGACAATAACGAACAGCAATTGATTTGCCGACGCAAATCAATTGAGTGTTGAATTGTTTTTTACCACTTTATAATTAAGAACCCATAGTAGATCAAGGGTTTCTTGAAAGAATTTGCTATGAGCCCGCGCTTGCTTAATCTGGCACTGTGACCAGCCCATACACAAACACATGATTGCGATAAAAACTATTAAGCAAACCAAACAAAGGCTAATCAGTTTAATAGTCTGATAAATGATTATGGTCTCCAGACCGATCAATCCAAAAGTTAACGGTTAGTGAAATTAAACAGCGGTTAACGAAATAAATGGCGCGTCGGTTAACATTGGACAGCTTAACGGTGTACCAGAGTAACTTGGAGCGTTATTAATCAAATTTAACTTGCTAACTTGAATAGGTAAGTGAGCTCGGTGGCCTATCGTCGGTTAAACATTTACTATGGTCAAATTATGAGGTCTTTAAAACCGAACGGTTAGCCAGGGCCGGATTTACCGTCAGTACCACCCTAGGGCACTGTGAAAAATGCCGCCTCTGTACTGTAATCTAAATTTATATATAACTCAAAGGTGACTGACTGACTGACATAGTGATCTATCAACGCACAGCCCAAACCACTGGACGGATCGGGCTGAAATTTGGCATGCAGGTCGATGTTATAACGTAGGCATCCGCTAAGAAAGGATTTTGTTTAATTCTACCCCCAAGGGGATAAAATAGGGGATGAAAGTTTGTATGAAACTTTGTCAATTTCAAACCGATCGGGCTGAGACTGCATGCATAAAGCAAAACTCAAAACTCAAAAATATGTTTATTCAATAGGATACATTGTGATCACTTTAAAAGGTCAACTTAAAACTAGCAACGCCTGTTCCAACCTCCTTACGCCGGCAAAAGAACAGGCAAGAAACGCCCGGCAGGTAATTTTTTTGGCGCGATCACATTGACAATTTTATTCTTATACTAATTGATTGAATTGGAGCAAGTTCTCTAAAATCCCAAGCTTTAGCCCACGCGGGTGAAACCGCGGGGAACAGCTAGTTAAGTATAAATTAAATTATCTACCTGGCAACCCTAGGCGCATTGGTCAGAATTGTAGTCTTGACCAATCGACTCAACAATAACCTCTCATAATAAACACCCATCAACAATTCCATCAAACACATACATTTATTTGATTTGAGCTCATCCTCGTAGCGGCTTCGCATCCTAATTCTGAGAACGCATGATCATATTATCCTGTGGCTATATATATCTACAGGACAATCCCTTGGGCAGTCCGTATCGCATCCCTTTTTTGAGATTACCCTTGCTTGCTTGACACACGGCTAAGAAGGACAGCGAACTTGTTGGTAATCTGTCATTGTAAACCGAAAGCCACTACAAAACATAGGCCAAAAGAGAGAAAAACGAAACAAAAAGGTAGAAGGAAGATAAGGAACTCAAACCTTTTTAGTGTTCCGTACCCAAAGGCTGAAACGGGGACCCTATTACTAAGACTCCGCTGTCCGTCCGTCCGGCCGTCTGTCACCAGGCTGTATCTCATGAACCGTGATAGTTAGACAGTTGTAATTTTCACAGATGATGTATTTCGGTTGCCGCTATAGCAACAAATACTTACTAAAAAAAAAAACAGAAAAAAAAATATTTAAGGGGGCTTTCCCATACACACGTAATTTTCTCCGTGTAATCTTATCCTTATCCTTATCCTATCTATCCACGGTTAGTAGGGCACTACTGGAGATAGAAATTCCATAAAAGTAATGTCAAAAAACATCGGCCACTTGTCATACTGCCTTGGACCTGACCGCAATATATTTTGTATACAAATTACGAATATCTATTGAAGATATACGACCGGCCTATAACAGTTTTTGGTGTGTGAGATTGAGTCAGGTTCAGAAAAAGAAAAAGGAGTACAAACAAAAATAGTAGAATAGTATCGTAGCATAAGAAAATAAAGGTTAGGGTTACCTGATCTGAATCGATCTTCCAGATGATCAATATCGGAGAAATAAATTTCATTTTTTCTGGACTCGCCTTGAAATATCGTTTGTATAATCTTATTAGGACTAAAATTATAATTTTTTTCATACACAGCTCGTTTTCATACAAGCTCGGGTCCGTTTTGGCCATTGTTCTTTCTATTTCGTGATTTTCTAGTAGGGCAAACCGTGGATAGAAGGGTAGATAGGTAGGTCATTGAAGCCGTTAATCGTCCTTCTTATTGTCCGTGTGTAGCGCGGCCCATCCAGAGATAAGAGCCGTCGAAGAAATTGAAGTAATATAGTCAGTTGTTACTTGTTCGGGTAAACACTGGCCACCGCATTCCCATGATGGACTCTGTAATCTTGATACGATCTTCTGTCAAGTTCGTTGGCGATACGTCTTTCATATACCAAGGCCATATAAAACAGGACCCTATTTAAGTAATACTTGATGGATGACACACGCCCAAAATAATAATCGATCCTGATCCGTTATCCGCGGTTTTGGATCGATATGTCTTGTCATTTTAAGGTTTACTATCAATGACTGCAGAGATCCCCTATCCACCTTCCGGTTGCATCATCAGACCCTCGTCACCAAGTTTAATCTATTGGACTCATCAAGACGATTCATATGAGCCCAAACACGAGGGGTTTGCTAGTAGCCACTGCAGAGATCCCCTACCCACCTTCCGGTTGCATCATCAGACCCTCGTCACCAAGTCCAATCTATTGTACTCATCAAGACGATTCATATGAGCCCAAACACGAGGGGCTTACTAGAAACCACTGCAGAGATGCCCTACCCACCTTCCGGATGCATCATCAGATCAGGTCGATGATACCAAACTATTGCATTGTCACCGAGATTACATACACATACAAAGTTTCAAGTCGATACGACAATTAGAAGTAGGTGAAAATTGACTTCTAAGATTTGATTACATTGTTAGTTAGTTAGTTAGTTAGTTACAAGTCAAGCTAATAAAAGTGTTTTAAAAAGAACTAAAAAATCTATATAATATATAAAAGAAAGTTGTGTTAGTAACACTACTTATAACTCAAGAACGGGTGAACCGATTTGGCTGAAAATTAGTGGGGAGGTAGCTTAGGACTAGGAAACGGACATAGGGTACTTTTTATCCCGGAAAGAGGATAATGGGCTGACGCGAGTAAAACCGCGGGCGCAGCTAGTTACTACTAAAACGAAATATTACTCCTAAAATGACATATCGATCCAAAACCGCGGATAACGGATCAGGATCGATTATTTTTCGCGCGACAGTGTGCTCCAATATTTTTTTTACTATTTACAGGGTAGCGTTTGACCACAAGTCACCTAATGTTAAGTGACGATGTGGTCGAAGATGGCGCCACGCTACACCTGGACTGGGAACTGGCTCTCAAGTGAGGCTGCCGGAACACACCGATAGGTGCTTGGCGACAGATTCTTAACATGAGGGTGGTAGGTCGCCAGGCGTGTACTAAAAAAAGTGTTTTAAAAAATACCCTACCACCAAGCTATGGTTTTATCACGATGTCTTCCTTCACCGTTAGCTCAGGCTCATTGTAGGATTCGAACCCCCATCATATGTGTTAATCCAGGATATAAGCTATCTCCATTTCAAATTTCATCAAAATCGGTTTTGTAGTTACGGTGATACGTGGTAACAAACATTCACAAACACAATTTTCACATTATTATATTAGTAGGATGGTACGGAACCCGTCGTGCGCAAGTCCGACTCGCACTTGGCCAGTTTTTAAATCTATCTTCAATGTAGCAATAGAAATCCTACTAATATTATAAACGTGAAAGTGAGTATGGATGTATGGATGTTTGTTACTCTTTCACGCAAAAACTACTGAACGGACCTGAATGAAATTTGGAATGGAGATAGCTTATACCCTGGATTATCACATTGGCTACTTTTTATCCCGGAAAAAGGTTCCTGCGGGATAGCGAGAAGATGCGGGTGAAACCACGGGGCGCAACTAGTGAGTCATATAATAGAAGAGATTGTGAAGATTGTCCCAATTGAGACTCTCCTCGAACACAATGATCATTTATGGGCTTACATGCATTGTATCAGATCTATGGAGCAGTCACTTTTCCGCATCTCCGTATAGATTCTACGCGGCTACCGAACGAGTCTTTATTGCTTTGTATTGTTTGAAAACGCTTTGAGTAAGCGCTTGTGGGGAATAAATGAAATTGGATGGATTTTGTGGCGGAGATAATGTTGAATTTGTAATAAGGCACCGTTTCTATCTATCATCATTATCAGCCTTTCACGTTCCCACTGCTGGGACTCCGGCCTTCTCTCAGACAGAGAATATGGGCTGTAATCTACCACGCTGGCCCAGTGCGGGTTGGTAGATGCCGCATGCCCTTGAATGTTGCAGTTCTTGGGCATGCCGGTTTCCTCACGATGTTTTCCTTCACCGTTTTGAGCGATGGCAAATCCGCATAGGTGCGGAGCCGAGAGGATTCGAACTCGGTGTCGGTGTCTTGTAAGTCGCACGCCTAACCGTTTACAAGTAGGGATGTGACATGGAGGGAAAAAAATCGATTAATAAATAATCGATTTTTATCTGTCTAAAATAAATCGATTTGTACAAAATCGATTACCTATTTAAACACAGAGATAGTCTAAAGCCTGAGAATGGACATAGACTACTTTTTATCGCGATAAACTGTAGCCCACGCGGGTGAAACCGCGGGGAACAGCTAGAAAAGAAATAAAGTTTATCATTTCGGCGGTAGACGGCGTTCGTACATTGCTACTTGTTCCATGGCGCGCCATAGGAACAGATAGAGAGAGAAATAGGGGTCAATGTGCAAATATCATTGTCTAGATTTTGGCCCTTAAGCTTAGCACAAAAATAGCATCGTAATTAATCGAATTTCGCCGCTAATTACAAAACCTCATGCGTTACGTAGGTACCGCCTACGTTTCGATTCGGTAAAAATGGGTATTATGTATTTCGATTAATTAATAATTCGCTTGCTCAGTAGCGCGCCGAGCGCGGCCGCCTGAAAATTTAATGAGTTCCAACGGGTTTCCAAGGAAGGTGGTATTCTGGGACTAGAGAGTAATTATAGCGTATATACAAAAACAAGTAATGGCAATAAATATTTAGGTAATATTCTTTTTAAATGTTTAAAAGATTGATTTCATCCAATCATCAGAATCTTCAGGGCTTTAAAATAAACCTTACTTAGTCTTGGTTCTCTCGAGTTATCTTATAAGTGATAAAATGTAAAGTCCTCACTTATTCACTGACATATCAACTAACAGGGTGTGTGTGTGTGCAGGGGTGCAATAAAATCACCCCTTAAATGAACTGCCGCACGGGGGCAAAGCCTCGATGAAAGCCAATAATAATCCCTACAATATTATTTACAAATATTAATATTATAAATGCGAAAGTAACTCTGTCTGTCTGTCTGTCATGCTTTCACGCCTAAACTACCGGACCGATTTAAATGAAATTTGGCACATAGGCTATCTTTTATCGCGACTGAAACCGCGGGGAACGGCTAGTAATTCTATATAGAATTACTACGAGTTTCAGTAGGTAGTAGGTATATACGTAGGTAGTAGAACTCCCCATAAATACCATACCACAAATAATATTTCAACACAGTATATAACGGCGCGTTCCGTACTGAGTGCATGGCCGCGGCCCCGGCCGCCTCCTTTCGTTTATGTGATTGTGTGCGTGAAAAGTGCGTGCGTGCACGGTGCCGCTACTCACGCACACATTCAAACCGGCGACAGCCGATTTATATGAAGCTGAACTACTACTCCTTTACTATGATTTCAATCTGCATTTTTGACTGACAAAGGATGGTGCTATGTATAACCCTGTAATAAACACGTGCTGCTGGTCTATCCTAGTTCAGTGCTACCAGAATACGTCCTGCGAGCGGTCGAAGCATTTCATTTCGGACCCACGTGAGTTGCGAGATATACACTGTATTTCGAAAGGAATTAAGGGATCTAAACGGTTAGTAGAGGTGACAGAAATAGCATATTTATTTCACTGTCGCGTGTTGCCACTTAAAATAAAAAAAACAACCCATTGCGAGTAGTCATGTGTCGTTCACGAATGAATCCTTCAAATGGACTACTTTAGTTGGCGGACGTCTTTCGTTCACTAGTCCGGTAAAAATGCAGCTAGTTCAGTAGTTCTTCCTTCAGTTGCCTAGTCCACCGGTAGCGAACGATCCGAAACACGAACGAGCACCACGCGATAGACAATGCTGTCACGCTTTGTTGTAGGTTTTGAAGTGATCGTCTATTTCACTCAAACTTTGGCACATATATAAAGTAACTTCCAATGGACTACTATTTGATACCAATTCTTTCAATGTCCTTCAACTGTGTGAGAAGTTTTTATTGTCGCTCGCATGTACGCATTCACGATAGTTCCATGAACTAGCGAAAGAAAATCGAACGCCCATTGAAAAGACATAGTATGATATTTATGTCTTTCCCTACGAACGCCAAACGAAAATATCTTTTGAGCCACTGAAGTAAATGAACTACTGAACTAAATGAGTGATATTATTATTTATTTATTATTTAAAAAATAAATAAATAATAAATAATAATCCTTCGTCCGACTCGCAAATTGCGAGGATCTCGTACGACCATGTACGGTTGTATGGGAGCCCCTTAAATATATGTTTATTCTGTCTTCTAGTATTTGTTGTTATAACGGCAACAGAAATTCATCATCTGTGAAAATGTTAACTTTCTTACTAACTCGGTTCATGAGATACAGCCTGGTGACAGACGGACAGCGGAGTCTTAGTAATAGGGTCCCGTTTTACCTTACCTTGTAAAATGTAAAAAAAAAACACACATTACTGATCTAAAACATATTTAGGAAATCTTATATGATTAGCTACTTTTGTTGCTGACTGTACTTACTGTTTTTCTTCTGACTACAAATAGTTTCTTTTCTTTCTTGTATAGCAGCATAGCGTTGGCGACAAGTCACCTGATGTTAAGTAACGATGTGGTCGAAGGTGGCGCCACGCTACACCTGGACTGGGAACTGGCTCTCAAGTGAGACTGCCGGAACACACCGATAGGTGCTTTGCAACAGATTCTTAACTTGAGACTGGTAGCTTACCAGGCGAGCACTAGAAAATTGTTTTTTCGTGCAAATCGCGCCGCTCCGCAGCGACAGCAACCTCGCAAGTGTGAAAGCTACACTAAACAAGGTGCACGGACTGCAGTGCAGTTCAGTAAGTTCTGATCTCGAAATCTAGTACGGAATACGTATATATATACACTAGCTCTAACGAAGATTACGTTGGTGTTGTTTTACATTTCGTTGCGTCGAACGTTCCTAAAAGGTTCGGCAAACGTCTAGCGGAAAATTATACCGCCCCACATCGATGTTCGCATTTCTATTTCATTTACAAATTAACAAAGTAGGGTAAACGGAAGATTGCCAGTCATACCGACACAACACTATGCGTTAATTAAATAAAAAGGTAGAAGATAAGTTTCTTATCTATTTAGAGGTTTTCTGCCTAGAGATAAAAAAAATTGTTCAAAAATCTGCGATACACCTTTCACGATAGTGCAATATGACACAATTTAAAACGAAGCAAAATCAAAATACTTATGTAATCATTATAACACAAAATTTGTGATCACTTTCTACGCCTGTTCCAACCTCATTTCACTGGCAAAAGAACGGGCAAGAAACATCGGGCAGGTCATTTTTTAGGCGCAATCATGTTTACTATTTTTGATTGATTATGAGCCTTTTAATAAGTCTTTTGTTCGCTTATGCTTAGACGATAACGATTGTAGAAAAATAAAAGTTTGCATCTTGGCTAGGCCCCTGATCTCTTAGGTTTAGACTCGCTCCCCCATCGACATGTTATATATATATGTCGGAAATGGATTTGACGTAATCAGGACACCAGCGCCACCTAGTGGCGCTCGACAGAGTCTTGATGGCATTACTCGACAGGAGAAACTACACAGTTTGCTTGCGGCGGTCGAGGAATCATCTTGGAACTGTCCCGCGTTCCGTATTACCTAGTGATTGTGGAATATTCTAGATGTACCTACATTATTGATTTGTCAAGAATACAGTGTCAGTTTAATTTGTAATGGCCTTCTATTTATTGCAACCAACACCTCACTCAGAACGCCCACGTGAAATCTGCATACTATCTGCGTTCGTCCCAAATAAGAACTCCTTGCCGCCCGATCCTCCCTCATGCGCACTACGTGGCCAAGCCAACGCAGTCGGTGCGATTTAATTTCAGCGACCACGTTGGGCTCATCGTATACCTTAGCAGTGTTTATTTGTTTACCACCCCAATGCCACCCCCGCGTGTTCAATTTATGAAATTATTTTCGTATCGCAAACAGCGCTAATCCGATAATCTAACGCGGGCGAGTCGTGGGCGGATCATATGTATCTCTCGGAATCTAATTAAAAGTTCTGCTCTGATAAACAGAGTGGGTTGCCAGGTGGGGAATGGAAAATGCTTTAAAATAGCATCAAATACTTTTTAACAGAACCTTTTTAAAAAAAATTAATATAAGAAACGAAATTAAGATGTTTAATTTATCTAGATAGAGGTATGGACTATGGAGGGAAGTAGATACTCTTATATTGCCAGATGGAGTTCTAAACTATGGATTGCCATTTAACATTTTATTTCTCTAATTTAAAAAAGTATTTTCTAACCTTTTGGCAAACATTTGTGAAAACATATCCAAAAAATAAACACAAAATCATTAATTCTACCAAGTTTTGGGAGATATTTTTAGTCTGGTAGCACCATGAATAGAATAACAGCTGTAAAGGCGCGTACGTACTTGCGGAGCACTTTTAATGGGAAGCTGCAAATTGGAGTTAATTACATTTCTCTGTAATTGTGGCCGAAAAGGGCCACAAAAATGCATGTACGTATAATCCACATGACAAATGTATAACGCAGAAGGTCTTAGAAGAAAGTTGATCAAGTTAAGAATCTGTCGCCAAACATCTATCGGTGTTCCGGCAGCCTCAGTTGAGAGCCAGTCCCCAACCCACGTGTAGCGTGGTATCACCTTCGACCGCGTGGTCACTTAACATCAGGTCATCAGGATGTTACGCTACCTTGTAAAAAAGAAAAATAATACATCGTTTAAAAATCGCGTGCCTCCTTTTTTAGTGGCTTACGTGAAGCTTACATAAACATACATGAAGTTGTATCAGAATCACACTAAAAATTACCTACTCCGAGGGTCTTCAAGTATTTTTCACAAATAATGATTTAACTATTTTTAGTGGTTTTTTTTAGAACCCCGTGAAGGAGGTAGAACTCCTCTGTCGCCTAAGGCCACTGAAACCCGGGCATTAAGTGCATTAAGTTAGATACTAGCAATTTGTAACTTTGCTCGGGATTTTTGCACCTTTTTCTTAATTATCTGCTAAAAGTTGCTACGTAGCTACATAAATGCACTTTAACCCATTTTATTACTTTTAGTCGAGCAGGACAATTTTAAATGTGCCCTACTTTTTGTAAATAGGTAATATTACTTACTTATTAACTAAAACAAATAGATATTAAAATCAAAGATAACAAATCTATAAAATACACAAACCTTTTTGGTAAAAATAATGGGGCACCTTAAAATCTTTGTTTATTATTTTAAACCGACAGCCGTTCGTAAAGTGAAGACAATAGCCACGGTTTAAAAATTCAAAAAAAATAATAATTATGAAACAAAAAAAAAATTCATTATTTGTGTAGTTTTATTCTGAAACTTTTCAGCAATCCCCATTGGCTTACCATCCCCATCCCATTCCCTTTGCTTTGAATAGGGATTTGTGAAGTTCTTGGCCACAAATCCCCACAATTAATAAGTAGGTACCTATGTATTATTTAGATCTCGCTATTTGCATAAACACGCCCTTACACCACGTAACTTACAAAATGTGTGTTTTGTTTGAAATATTGAGCTAATGGATAAAGGGCACAGATTGTTCAAGAAATTAGAATCTTTATCGGATTACAGACAAACAAAGCTAACTTTATGTATTTGGAGTTGAATTTGTTTAGCGGGAACTAATGAAGGGTTCTAATATGGTTTTCTTCAGAATTGGCATACCGTCGTTTTAGTTTAGAGCCCAATTTATTGTTTCACTCCCGTGGGCTGCAGTTTATCGCGATAAAAAGTAGTATAAAAAAAGTAAAGTAGTATTTGTTGAAATTAAATCGTGAATATGTATATGTTTTTTTAAATTGAGCTTACCTATAGCTTATTTATTTTATTACACATTGTATTTCTTTTTAAGTACTCAACTTCTGTCCATTCAAAGGTTGTCTGGTAGAAATCGCTCTAAGCGATAAGACCGCCCATTGCAACACGAGCTCTAAGTTTTTTTTTCCTTTTATGTTGTTCTATTTTTCTGTTGTTTTGGTGAAACAAAAAAGCGTTATCTATCTATCTATGTAATTTCTAAGGCTTTAGACTATATCTGTACCTACCAAATTTCATTTAAATCGGTTCAGTTTAGGCGTGAGAGACAGACAGACAGAGTTACTTTCGCATTTGTAATAGGTATTAGTAGGGATTAGTAGGAAACAACATTTGTTGTGATCTTTATAAGACACCTATTCCAACCTCCTTACACCGGCTAAAGAACAGGCAAAAAGATAGATAGAAATATACAAGACTCAGGAACAAATATTCGTGCTCATCACACATAAATTTGCCCCTACCCGGATTCGAACCCGGGACCGCTAGATTCGTAGGCAGGGTCTCTACTAACTCGGCTACCGTTTCGTCAATTTTTCACTTAGTACAGATTTATCTCCGTACTTAGGATTAAAATGACGATCAAATTTATTTTTGAAGCTATTATATTAATATTCCTTCGACCACGTCTTGGTTTATCAAGGGACTTGTGATCAAAAGCTGGTCTAGAATTAGGTTTTATAACGGGATAATTACCATGTATTTGTTTTTGTTTGAGTTCTCGATATTTCGGCACTGTTGCAAGCGCCATGATCACGAGAATACTAAAAGTTTCTGCGGGTAGGATTGTTGATGTTATAACGGGCAGACGTATCTATCTACCCGCTTCCTCGCACGTTTTTTGCTTACGATGACATTACCATTTTCACACAAGTCACTCGCAACTCGATTCAAATCTCGACACACAAAACTTACGGTATCCCCTCGCGAGCGCTCGAGAGTGAAAATGTAATGTACATACGGAAAAATTTAAATAGCTTCAAAAAGAGAAGTGATTATCACAATTTTAATACTAGAAACAAAGATAAAATTGCTGTACCCACCACTAGGCTCCATAAAGTTAGCAACTCGTTCAAAGGTCAATGTGTACGCTTTTTCAACAAAATCCCAAGTGAAATTCAAGACTTGTCTATAACAAAATTTCAAATTCGTATAAAGAGAAATCTCATTAGTAAAGCTTATTATAAAATATCGGACTATCTAGATGACAAACAAGCTTGGGATTGTAGTTAATCTATCTATCTTTCTTTCTATCTATCTATTCTCCCTATTTCCCCTATTCTAACCATTTTCGGTAAACAGCCAAAACAGTCATGCTCACGAAAGTGACTTTGCTTGCAGCGGCGTCATGTGTCGGGTCGCCCTCTTCCCTCACATATGGTCGAGGAGAGCGATGGCTGGCACATGCGTCAACTCGTGAACGGGTGCTGCTTGTGGGGTCTGGTCTGCTTTGGTTGTGATCCCGCAACTCGTTAATATTCATGTTCCCATATCCCAATGTGTACAACCAAACAAGAGAAATCTTCTTATTAGTAAAGCTAAATAAAAAAAAAATATATGGGTCATACACAAAACGCAGTTTAAAAAAATAAAAAATAAAAATGTCTGGTATTGTTTAAAAATTATGTTTATTTATTAGATACCAACAAACATATTAAACTAGTAATGAGAAACAAGATCGTTTTTAGGAATCATAATAATTATGGCACTTTTATTATTTTTCTTGTTCACAGAAGTGACAGGTATGCCACAGAAAAGATCAAAATCTAAATTAAAATTAAATATCACTCGTATTAACAATTTAATCAGCTGTTTTTCTTACATTCTGTATTATTTGTAACAGACGCATTCAAACTACTTTATATTACTGTCATACACGCACATTCAAGCATTCATACACACACAATACTGTAATCAGTTCGGTTTTTCATTGGATATTTGGTATACATGTCATTTTTATTATTATTTATCTCTCTATAAACTTATAAAATTATAAAATATTAGCAACTTATAAAATTATACATTAAAAAATAACTTTTTTTCTGAAAACTACAAAAAATAAAATTTACTTGACAAAATTATTACGAAGTCCACAGAACTTAAAATCCACAGAAGATAAAATATATATATCAAAAAAATCTCTTCATCGCTATCATCAGTAGTCAGAGTCACAGCCGGACCTTGGGATATTTTAGGAGGCGAGTTTTCCTTATCACTATCATCAAAAAATGCTAAACGTTTTTAAGATGGAGAGTTTTCATCGTCACTATTATCAAAAAATGCTAAACGTTTCTTTGGTGAAGAGATTTTATCGTCACTATCATCAAATATCCATAAACGTGGATTGCTTCTCTTAGGTGGAGAGTTTTCACTATCACTATCGTCTAAAATAGCTGTTCTTAATATCTTCGCTGATGTCACAGAAACGGAATCATCTGCGTAGATGTTTTCAAAGGTCAGCCTTTTTTTTGGAGTCAGTGGCTGACGTACATATAAAAATGGGCGATGGTGTCTCTATAAAAGGTGCCGGTGTTCCAGGTCCAGTGACAGTCTATGCTGAAACAGTTTCAGGAGAAGGAGCAACTGGACTTGGCACACCGGCTTCTGATGTTGAACATGATGAAGTTCCAGGCAACTGGATAGAGTGCACTTGAATAACGCCCATTTCAAGATGATACAGGTCAATCTTTAGCGTGGAGTTTGTTTGGCTCCCTGATGCCCCAAGTAATTTGGTGGATTTTAAAAGTCCCTTTGAACGGGTGAACAGTAATTGAATCTGCTATATTTTGCATCTCAGGCACATGTGAATCGTCAATAGGAATAATCATAATGCCTTTGTAATGGAGTTTTGTACAGTCAATGAAAGTGTTGAGATCAATTATGTCTCTTCCATTTCCAACAGCTTTATCACAGGTTCTTTTGAGACAGCCGATATCGCTCTCTATCTGCTCTACATCTCTCTTCCAGAGAAGCGGCATCTAACTTGACTCGAGTCCTACGCATACTGATTTTTTTTCTCTCGTTGGCGTTTCTTCTTTTCTTTATCGCTCAGATTTAACCTAGACCTTGATCGAGGCATTATACTTGAAACAAACATTTTATGCTAATTATCACGATAGAAACTTTGGACTTTAATCTCTGACTTTGAAAAACCAGGTGGGTAGACGAATGGATAGCAAAACTCAGCGGTAGAGGCATATTAATAGTTTGCAAATGTTGGTACGTAATCCTAAAGAAGAACTATTTCAATTAATAAATAAATATACCCCAAAAAGTATTTCAATGTAATAGTGCAGTCAAAAATAACCATTTCTGTGGACATGTGTATCTGCTGTGGACATGTAAAACCACAGAAAAGATATCCACAGAAGGGACTGACGAGTATACAATGAGCAACGGTGTTTTTGTTTTTGAAGTTAGAATACAAGAGAAAGTGGATTTAGACAACACTCCCCGGAAGGTATAATGGATGTCTATTTTATAAATTTTTAATTGTATACTTACCAAGAAATATCAAGAACAGTAAAGTAGCAGCGATCTATGACAAAACTAATGAATTTTTTATTAAAAATATATTTAAACTAGCTTTCGTACGTAACTTCCACCCAGATGTTTCCGGCAAATGACAGATGTACAGTATTGCCATTATAAAAAAGAAAAGTTTTGTGGTTGTTTTGGTAAAAAATAAATTGACTCGTATTTTTAGGTGCACAGAAAAGATGCCAACCCGTATAACCGAGTGTTTATCCGAAATTCTGAATTATATATTGTAGTAATAATTTTTAAATGAATAAAATAACACACGCCATGATATAATATAATAAATAAACTTACCTTTTCTCAAGTTTTACCTTTTCAACCAAAGTGTTGCTCCTTCAAATATAGTCATAGCTTATCTGAACAGTCCACAGAAGGGGACATTCTAACACAATATCTAAGAAAAAATAAAATCAATTATAGAATCTCAAAATTTGAGTCCACTATTTCAATAATAGTTTTTGATTTGTACATTTTCAAAAACAAATGATAATGATGATAGAGAATATTTCAAAAGTTATTGTACCTGAACACGCGTATGTGTATGACCCATATCGGACTATTAGATGACAAAAAAAAGCTTGGGATTTTAGTGAACTTGCTCCAATTCAATCAATTAGTAATAAGAATAAAATTGTCAATGTGATCGCGCCAAAAAAATTACCTGCCGGGCGTTTCTTGCCTGTTCTTTTGCCGGCGTAAGGAGGTTGAAACAGGCGTAGCTAGTTTTAAGTTGACGTTTTAAAGTGATCACAATGTATCCTATTGAATAAACATATTTTTGATTTTGATTTTTGATTTTGAGCTATGACAGGTGCTTTTTCTGCTGTCACACAACCGCACCACTGGATTCCAGACACTCGACATTTGAAACCCATCCTCTCGATTAAAGTTCTTATACCTGGTTATTTCTATCCCGTTATAAAACCTAATTCTAATATTTTTGACCATGGTAGTTTAAAACAGTATAAAAGCTGGTCTGTATGAAAAAGAAAAAGTGTTATGAAAAAAGGTTTGAAAAGAAAAGGCCATAAATGTTTAAATGCAATGGCTAGCTAATTGGCTCAGAGGATCAGCATTGCAATTCAACGAGACAGCGTCGATAGCATATCAATTGCTAGAACAATTCCAGTCGAGCGCTTCCGTCTGGAGTTAATTTTGTCTCAGTTCATACAATTCCAGTAAAGAGAGAATATAAGGTTTTGTGTCTCGTTTAGAAAAAGTGTGTTAAATGAGTTTGCTATTAAATTTCTACGATACTAATTTGAAACACTTGTTTTTAATTTATTCTAAATAAGCGATACCTAATTACCTACAAGTAACAAAATAATATAACTAGATAGAATGAAAAAACAGAAAATAGAACAACGTAAAGGAAAGATCTTAGGGGGATTAGATGTTATGATGGGCGGTTTTTTTTAATAGTGAGGTGCAACTGAGACTAATACCTAACCTAATGAAAAAATTAAATATTATCTATTTCTTACATATTATTATTATTATTTTTTTTACCTATACTGTCCCACTGCTGGGCAAAGGTCTCCCCCATTTCCTTCCAGATATCTCTATCCCCCGCAACCTCAGGCCACCGCTCCTCAAATGAGTCAAGGTCATCACGCCATCTTTTTCGGGGCCTGCCTCGGCGACGTCGCCCGTCCTCTGCGTGATGATCCTTACCCCCCTTTATTATGGATATTATCTTCTTATATATAAAAATCAATTGCTGTTCATTAGTCTCGCTAAAACTCGAGAACGGCTGGACCGATTTGGATAATTTTGATCTTGAAATATTTGTGGAAGTTCAGGGAAGGTTTAAAGGGTGACTTTTATTGGCAATACGAAGTTCGCCGGGTCACCTAGTAGGTACTATATAATTATGTACATACCACATATACTCAGATCGTTTAACTATCCAAAGACAGTTTACTATTAAGTAGGGTTATAACTTCAATCAATCAACCAATCTGCAATCCTTCAAGAGGGGTGTGAAAAGAGTCCTTAAGGGTCGTCGGTAAGGCATATGTAGCAAATGTCCATAGGCGACGGTGACCGTTTTCAATCGGGCGGGCCGTCTGCCTGTTTGCCAATCTTTTACATAAAAAAAATATCGGTAAGTTATTCAACTTTGGACCATTTATTTTTAAGTCTTACATACTTAGGTAAAATAATACAAAATTAGAAATCAATAGCTATTGGGGCTAGCTAGCAGTTGCTAAATATGTAGTCAGTAATTAATATCTAATCTGTGCCCCAGGCCTATCGGGTTGTTTCGTTTGATTTGCCTCGGCGCCATTCAATATTGCTTTACCTTACTTCACTCGGTTAATTTTAACAATCAGCTGAATTTTTAATCCATTTTCCATCTTGAAGTTCAGATTCTGGATGAACGATGCAACTGAATTGCTTAATTCGTCGTCTTAGCTTGACAAGAGTTACGGCCGGTTTCAAATAACCGATCTATCCACGGTTTGATATACATTTGACATTACTTCTATGGAGCTTGTGTCAAATTTCTATCTCCAGTAACCGTGGATAGATAGGTTATTGAAACTGGCTTTAAAGCGTTATTTATCTATCTATGAAATGACAGCGTCAAATCTGTGCTTAGGTAGAGATTAGTGCTTGAAAGAGCGTCATTTTAGAATACCTACCAGTCTTATTCTAGGAAGTTGTGAACTACCCGAAACCGGAATATAGTAAGCGTAACATAGTCTGCGTCCGTAGCTGCTACGTAATTAACACGTGAACGTAGTTCTGGTTAGATTTGGATAGAATGGTCGTCTGCTTCGTAGATAGTAGTCTAGTGTATACTCTAGTTCGCGACATAACTAGATCGTCAGAGTGCTCCCGCAAACGAACTACGCGAACTAGTTCCATAGATCTAGGGATGGGAAAAAAGAATCGATTTTTATATTAATCGATTTTTTTTTCTTTTAATCGATTTTTAACAATCGATTATCTATCTAAATATGAAAAATTGATTATTGATAAATTGGTTTTTTTTAAAGTAAAAAATAAATCGATTTTTTTACCTACTCTCTTTTTTAAAGCAATAAAAGATAAAATAATGTTTGTATTGATGGAGATTAAACCAATGTGTAGCCAAACTACACATTTCAATCGAATTTTGCAGTTGTAAGTAACTCTAAGTAATTTTATTACAATGTACAAAAAAATGTTTTGAATACTTAGAAAAAAAATATTCCATAAAAAATCGATTGTTTTATTTTAAATAATCGATTTTTTACAAATCGATTTATTTTAAAGAGATTATTTATTAATCGATTTTTTTCCCTCCAAGTCACATCCCTACCTAGATCCAGCGCTCCTTAGTTTTCTTTTTTTTTACTTCTTACAGGGTAGCGATAACCAAAAGTCACCTGATATGTGATAGAAGATGGCGCCACGCTACACCTGGACTGGGAACTAGCTCTCAAGTGAGGCTGCCGGAACACACCGATATGTGCTTGTTCGTTAGAATAAACACATTTAAGATATTTTACAAGTAATATTTCTATACTAGCAGTTCCCCGCCGTTTCACCCGCGTGGGCTACAGTTTATCGAGATAAAAAGTATCCTATGTCGTTCCTCACGGTTCAAACTACATCCGTACCAAATTTCACTTAAATTGGTTCAGTGGTTTAGGCGTGAAAGCGAGACAGACAGACAGAGTTACTTTATCGAGATAAAAAGTATCCTATGTCGTTCCTAACGGTCCAAACTATATCCGTCTGTACCAAATTTCACTTAAATTGGTTCAGTAGTTTGAGCGTGAAAGCGAGACAGACAAACAGAGTTACTTTTGCATTTATAATATTAGTAGAATAGAATAGAATAAAAATAAAATTGTCAATGTGATCGCGTCCAAAAAAATTACCTGCTGTTTCTTGCCTGTTCTTTTGCCGGCGTAAGGAGGTTGGAACAGGCGTAGCTAGTTTTAAGTTTGACGTTTTAAAGTGATCACAATGTATCCTATTGAATAAAGTACAATTGACTTTGACTTTGACTTCGTACGGAACCCTTCGAGCGCTAATCCGACTCGCACTTGGCCGGTGTTTACTTACTTTTGTCAGCGACCGTACACCCTAAAGGCCGGTTTCAATAAACAATCTATCTACGGTTTGTATAGAAGTAATAAGATCGCTTATTGAAACCGGCCGTAAGTCCACTCTGCCACCACGGTATATCTTCGACCCCTGAGCCCACAATGGGGCGGACGGAACTGCAAATCTTCGCCTGATAGGGATCCCAGTTTAATTAGCTTTTGTTTTTACACTAGTTACGAGTTACGCCCACTTCCTGGACGACTTATTACTGGGACAAGTAGGGCTGACACGCGCCCCGTTTTATACGTACTACTGGGACGTTTTTTACTACTGGAATCTTGGTAAGAAATTTATTTCTTATGTTTTTGTTCGGTTGAACCGTTGTAGAGCTGAACAATTAAACATTTGTGCTTCTGTAAAAAGATAAATTTAGAATTTGTTAATACCTAAAATGAATAATTTATAATGCCTACTAGTTGCGCCCCGTGGTTTCACCCACGTCTTACCGTTAAAAACCAGCCTATTTGTTAATCCAGGGTATAAGCTATCTCCATTCCAAATTTCATCAAAATATGTTAGGTATGTGATAAGTGGTAACAAACTTTCTCACACACAAACTTTCGCATTAATAATGTTTAATTAATGCCTACTTTAAAATACATGACAGTGTGTTCTTTTCCTTTGTATGGTTGATATTTATGGTTTTGATTGTTAATAAGTCCTTTACCTATTAGTTAAAATTTTGTCAACAAAATTTGATAAGAGCCGAAGACCAGGCTCAGTGGCGTTAGGTATGTTAAAAAATAATCGATTTTTAATAATCGATTATCTAAATATGAAAAATGGATTATTGATAAATCGATTTTTTTACCTAAGACTCCCTTTTTAAGGTAATAAAAGATAAGATAATGTTTGTATTATTGGAGATTAAACCAATGTGTAGCCAAACTACACATTTCAATCGAATTTTGCAGTTATAAGTTACTCTAAGTAATTTTATTACAATGTACACAAAAATGACACTTTTCGAACAGTTAGAAAAAATATTATAATTATAAAAAATCGATTCATTTTAAAGACATAAAAATCGATTATTTATTAATCGACATTTTATCCTCCAAGTCACATCCCTAAGTGGCGTACCTTAGGAGAGGCCTATGTCCAGCAGTGGACTGATACAGGCTGATGATGATGTCAAAAAAATGCAACAAAGACAATCAAGTCAACAATTTCTGCCACATAAACTTTTTTTAGAGTTCCGTACCCAAAGGGTAAAACGGGACCCTATTACTAAGACTCCGCTGTCCGTCTGTCTCCAGGCTGTATCTCACGAACTGTGTGTGTTGAAATTTTCACAGATGATGTATTTCTGTTGCCGCTATAACAACATTCACTAAAAAACAGAATAAAATAAATATTTAAGGGGGTCCCATACAACAAACGCGATTTTTTTTCCGTTTTTATGGTTTCTTATTTTTCTTCGCAAATACCGGCAACCCTGTTTGAATAGGATGTAATGTCGTTATTTATATTAAGGGTCGCGCAGACGTTCTGCACGCGGGTGGAATACATCCGCGATCGATGGCAGAGAGCCTTAACATCGTATGAGCCACTTACCTTGCACTAAGTATTGCGAGAGCAGATAGGTGGCGGAAACATTCCCGTGACTGAGCAGCTGGTTTGTCAAATTAAATATCAGTTTCCAAATTCAGATGAATGAATCGTGTCTGAAAAAAACTGAAGGATTTTCCGAATCCGTGGTCGCAAGAGTTTCTATGTGAATTAGAATCGCACTGCTGATGACTTGTGGTCAAACAGGTTGTTTATTATTGATGATGATGATATATCTTGGAGTATATGAATGTTTGCAACCCACGTCTAAATTATGTGATCAAGGAGCTCCGCATAGTGCGGGATGGGATCTAGTGTGAAACAGACGTTACGTTTCCCAGTAGAGGGTGTATGAGTTTGGATTTTAAAAGGACGACTCCAAAATTAAGCTGATAAATGGAGCTATTTTTTTACTGGCTGCAAAAAGGCGGCGTCTTCTCAATTTGACTGTATATTTTTATTTCTACGTGTGTTCGTGGATAACTTCGTTGTTTATGAACCGATTTTGATGATTATTTGTTAGAAAGGAGATATCCCAAGGATAGTACCATGATAAGGAAACCAAGACCTGATGATGGCATCCCAAAGAAACCGAGGAGATCCTGAAGTAGGTTTTTTTTTTGGAAAAATTATAGACACTTGTCTCTTTAATTAATTATCATAGGAAAACCTTTAAAAAAAATACATAGCAGGGCCTTTAGAAGGAAAATACGTCAATGAGTAAAAATTAAAAATGCATTTCTGGAACCACCTACAATACCAGGAGGGCCTTTGAACTATTTTTTGAAAATACAGCATTCGGTTATCGGTTCGTCGAGCGATCTGGCCTGCCTATTCCCACTTCAACTTGAAAATACTGAAAGCTACGTCGGTGACCTTAGTTCTTCGGTGAATTTCCTCATTTCGGATTTTATTGTTCCATTGTTCTTTAGCTGTGTGACATTTCTGTATGTCAAAAATAATATATATTTCATTTCATTTTAAAAGTGTGGTGGCAGTAGTGAAGAACGCCGTGCTCGCCCGTACCGTAGAATGCTGCGTCTGATTGGCCGGAATCCTCCGAAGCTGCGGCCGCGAGCTGCGCTGACTCGGCGGTTCCAGGCACGAGGCACATGTGAGGAGCGATGAGCGATTCAGGACTTTATGTAGGTACAACTCGACGGGTGAAAGGCTATTTTTATCAGGCGACATATTTTTTTGAAATTTTCGTCATCATCAGCCTCCCCCTTGAACGCCACCATGAACGGCTATTAGCCATTGGCATCCATCGGCTCTCTACGACTCTTACAATGTCGTTGGTCCACCTAGTGGGGGGCCTACCTACAGAACGTCTTCCGGTTCGAGATCGCCACTCGAGAACCTTTCTTCCCCATCGGTTATCGGTTCGTTGAGCGATGCGGCCTGCCCATTGCCACTCCAACTTGCAAATTCTGAGAGCTATGTGGGTGACCTTGGTTCTTCGGCGAATTTCCTCATTTCGGATTCTATCACGCAACGAAACTCCAAGCATGGCTCTCTCCATGGCTCGTTGTGTGACTCTGAGCTTATACAAAAGGCCAACAGTTTGGATTGAGGGAAAAAAATCTTCTTCTCTTCTCTCTTCCCTCTTCATCTTATATATAAAAATCAATTGCTGTTCGTTAGTCTCGCTAAAACTCGAGAATGGCTGGACCGATTTGGATAATTTTGATCTTCAAATATCTGTAGAAGTTTAGGGAAGGTTTAAAAGGTGAGAAACAACTTTTATTAGCGATACGAAGTTCGCTGGGTCAGCTAGTCTTATATATAAAAATCAATTGCTGTTCGTTAGTCTCGCTAAAACTCGAAAACGGCTGGACCGATTTGGCTAATTTTGGTCTTGAAATGTTCGTGGAGGTCTAGGTAAGGTTTAAAAGGTGAGAAAAATTAGAATAATTGCCGGGAAACCCTAAAAACAGCGCTTTCCTTTTTCCCATATAAACGTTTTCTAAATAAAATGTAGAGTCAATTTGAACTTTATTGCTATTCAATAAAGATGATTGATTTTTTGATTTTTCAATTGAGGCAGTACGAAGTCTGCCGGGTCAGCTAGTCATATATAAAAATCAATTGCTGTTCGTTAGTCTCGCTAAAACTCAAAAACGGCTGAACCGATATGGCTAATTTTGGTTTTGAAATATTTGTATAAGTCCAAGGAAGGTTTAAAAGGTGAGAAAGTATAAAGAAATCTCCTTCAGACAACTTTACTGGCGACACTAAGTTTGCCGAGTCAGCTAGTCGTTAGAAAAAATTCTAATAAATATATTTGTGTTTTTCTAATAAAGACTTTTAATCAATTTAAAAAGAAATAACACAAGTAAAAACACTTATCTAAACCTTAAAATGTAAAATAAAACTACCTATCAAACTAAACAAACTACTTAATCTAATAAACCACTACCAGTTGGCAACGTTCCCAAAATGCTGGCCGCATTGCCGCGTTGAACGGCAATGCTTATTCGTTGCGCAAAATAACGACCAGCATTTTGGTCACGGGTAGCATCGACCAGTCGCTTTGATATATCATTATATATCGATTTTGCTCCCGGTCCCCACGGTCCAAGCGTTTCGACCCCAAAAGGCTCAAATATGTATCCACTGTCGAGATTACCATATTTGGGCCTTTTCTAATAAATATATTTGTGTATTTGTTATCTTTATGGACCAATCATTTTTAAATATGTACTTATATAAAATGTTGCTAATATTTATGAGATTAGCAACATTTGCAACTCATATATCATATCAGCAACATTTAAATGTATTAGACATGGAGAAGCCACCTTTTCCCCTTTTTTAGGTTTTTCTGTGTCCTTATTCATTTCAACTCTTTCTTTACAACTTGAACCCCGCTCAAACGAATTAGCGAACAATAGAGCGCTGTTTACTTGGAAAGTTCCGTCTCGAATAATGCGCATTTTATAACGTTACCATGAAAGTGTTCGTAATTGATGTGCCGACGTATTACCTCTATACCATAGAGTATATGTTATATTGTTTTTTTTTTTTTTTTTGTTTTGTTATGGCGTCACACGATTAGTGTATTTGCCAGTGTCAAGTATAAAAGATTTCAAACTCAGAGAGTTGAATCAAGTTTAAATGATGATGGTGATGATGATGATGAGATGATGGTGATGATGATGATGAGATGATGGGATGAGGATAGTGTTTAAGTAAAGTAGTGGTGCTTTACTTAAACTTTACACGGACTTTTTTGGAGCAACTTGAAAAATCACTTTCACAACTTTATTTCAATTTCCCACACTCGTACACATTAACGAACACATAATGGTTAATAATCCACCAATATTACACATTATCACTCGAAGAAACACAAGTTTTGGAAATAAAAACAAAATTTTCACGTTGACAATTCGATTGCCGCCAAAAAAGTCCGTTATATTGTTTGTAGTATATATTAAACCAGCTGTTCCCCGCGGTTTCACCCGCATGGTCTACAGTTTATCGCTTTAAATAAAAGTGTTTTAAAAAATGCTATGTCCTTCCTCAAGGTTCAAACTATCTCCGTAGGTACCAAATTTCATTTAGGCATGAAAGACAGAGGGACAGACAGTTACTTTCGCATTTTTGATATGAGTACTATGAGTAGGGATTGTGCTGAAGGTTTTCTATGCAGCTCGTTATGTTAGTGAAAATGATGCGGTCTTTTGTTTAAGAAATAGAGTAGAAAACAAGCAGATGGGAACCGTTACCGTCGCTGTTTTTTTTTTTGTTATATAAATGCGAAAGTCTGTGAGTGAATGAGTGTTTATTTGTTACCTCTTCACGCTGAAACGGCTGAAGTCTGGACAGATTTAAGTGAAATTTGAAATCAAGATAGCTTATACCCTGGATAAACATAGCAGCTGCGTTTTCACCCGGAAAAAAGTGGGATAACAGGAAAACCGTGGGGTGAATTTTGCATAATATATTTTCTCATCGAGTCATAGAGCATCGTACATTGTCCCGCCTCCGCCGAGTGGAATAAACTTAAAATCTACACATATAAATAAAATTGAAGTGTCTGTTTGTATTTTCATTAAATGCATATAAATAAAAGTATTTAGAGTACTTAAATCAAAAAAAAAAAATTGTCCGTCTGTTTGTTCCGGCTAATCTCTGTAACGGCTGGACCTGTTTTGACGGGACTTTCACTCGCACATAGCTAATGTTATAAGGAGTAACTAAGGCTACTTCTATTCTAGTAGGAATTAGGATACTTTTTATCGCGATAAACTGAAGTTCACGCGGGTGAAACCGCAGGGAACAGATAGTACTTTACAAAGTAGCTTTGCTCTTTTGCTTGATAGCGTAAATAACGCGTCACTCAGCGGGGATTGAAAATTTATACATTTATGCCGTTTGCAGAATAATTCACTTATTCCTCATGATTACACTCCGCGAGCTCGGACCGTGATCAAATTATAAACACGCCTTCTTTTAGCAGTTATTTTAACTCAACACTCCGGTGCGTGACATTTATGGAGTGTTTGGCTTAATAATGATAACTAGGGATGTGAAAAAATAATCGACCTTGATATTAATCGATTTTTCTTTTCTTTTAATCGATTTTTAATAATCGATTATCTAAATATGAAAAAATGATAATTGATATTTTTTTACTTACTCTCTAAAAAATAAATCAATTTTTTTACAAATCGATTAATTTTAAGGAGATGAAAATCGATTATTAATTAATCGATTTTTTTCCCTCCAATTCACATCCCTAATGATAACTCACAGATGTAGATTGGACTAGATAACGCGAGTTTACGAGCGATGGTGGCCAAACGGTAACGCGTGCGACTTACAAGGCGCCGACACCGAGTTCGAATCCTCTCGGCCCCGCACCTATGACTTGATAAGTTATGTGCGGATTTGCCATCGCTCGAAACGGTGATGGAAAACATCGTGAGCAAACCGGAATGTCCAAGAACTGCAAAATTCAAGGGCATGCGACATCTACCAACCCGCACTGGGCCAGCGTGGTAGATTACGGCCCATACTCTCTCTCTCTCTCTGAGAGAAGGCCAGAGTCCCAGCAGTGGGAACGTGAAAGGCTGATGATGATGAACGTGAGTCTCGCTACTTAGGCCTGTATTCTAGAATGCCGCTCAAGTGTTAATCTATGCTTGAGTAGCGATTAACGCCCGAAGATAATAATCGATCCTGACCCGTTATCCGCGGTTTTGGATCGATATGTCATGTCATAATATACCATTTTAGTAGTAATATGTCAAGCCCTAGTACTAAAATGATATATTATGACATGACATATCGATCCAAAACCGCGGATAACGGATCAGGATCGATTATTAATTCATTTATTCATAAAAAAAAATCAATATTAATACTCATCCGTGTCGAATATGGAAAACGATCCGGGATTATGAGTATTTATCAATATTTATGTTGTTTTTACTAACTGTTCCACTCACATTTTTAGCATATTTTTTTTATTCTATTCTATAAACTCAAGTTTAATACTACGACCTTGTTATAATATAATAAAATACGCCCACAAATCGCACACATAGGCCCCCTATAACAAGGTTTACCTGTATCTAGGGCATCAGAGACTAACTACAACACCCAGTCACGAAACAAATACTTACGCTTAAAAGCGTAAATAAATTTGACTATCAGTTCACATATTATTTAGCAAAATGTTTAGGTATTCTTCAAACCGCATATATTATTACACAAACGTGAACTCCACAAACAATTTTAAAACATCCAATTCAAAACTCACAACTGCTATAAACTGAAACGTTTCGTGGCGTCTACGGATTAGTTCACTTTAATTTATGATACTAGATTTCCCCGCGGCTTCACTCGTGATTGTCGACCACTCTAGCTCTGTTGGCATATTGGAATGATAAATGGTTTGCTGTAAGTACTAGTGGTGGGTTTTACTTAACTGCGATCTTGTTGACTATACTGAAATGACAGACGAGTTGGGCCCATAACCTATAAAATATTGTCACGAATAGTATGTGTCAAAGATTACTGAATTAGGTCATTGTTGTTTAAATTACATCCAAAATTACGAAGGATGGTTTTTGTTTTGTGTCGTTTCTTGAGATAATGCTGGCAATAGAAACTCCTTTGTATTTTTTTAAATAGTATAATTTTACATGTCTAATTTAATTATATTATGACTAAATTACATAAGTTTCTAATATGATTTAACAAACATCTAGGTATGTAGATGTCATTTATATAAAACTAATAGATCGAGATTACTTTCATAAAAATTGACGACAGTTAATAATTCAACTTGAAACTTAGTTTCGCTTATTAAAAAACACATTGTTGTTTTTAATTGACGTAATGAAGGAGGTAGTTCTCAGGTCGTTGGAAACATTTTTGTAAGTATTTCCGCCATTGTCCGCAGACTCCACAGATAACTTTTCACCGCGTAGTCCGATTTTGACGGTTCTTTTATTATTGGATAGAATGTTTCCAATCAACAAATAAACTTTACACTAACGACCCGCCCCGGCTTCGCACTGATACATAAATGTAAATGTAACACAGCCCATGCCACTTGAGAATAGCATAGCTTTTTACATGTGAAAGAATTGTGAGTAGTTATCGAAATGAGAGACACTTTTGAGATTTAAAAACAAGATTTATTTATAAATGAATGAATTAAAACGTAGATAGTGAAAGGTGACTTCAACGGTATCGGTAGAAAGAGAAAGTGGCGGGAAAAGTTGACAGCTGAGTGACAGTATTTTGACAGGCGCTTTTTTTTTTTTGTTATGGCGTCATACGATTAGTGTATTTGCCAGTGTCAAGTATAAAATATCACAACTTTATTTCAATTTCCCACACTCGTACACATTAACGAACACATAATGGTAAATATCACTCGAAGAAACACAAGTTTTGGAAATAAAAACAAAATTTTCACGTTGACAACTCAATTGCCGCCAAAAAAGTCTGCGTTGTAGTTTTTACACTCTAAGTCAATGTCAACAGTTCCAAAGATTAGCTCAAACATACATATATACCTTACTTTTCGTAGTGTAGAATTGTAGATTAATACAGAGGGTATTGTTAGACAAGGACAGGTGTTTAACTGCTTACGAAAGAGGTAGACAGTGGGATTCCAACGTTTCGACGTATGGAGATGTCAGCTTAACTGTACACCTGATATGTCGGAGTTAATTTAAGTTGAACGTGCCGGTACTGATGGCGACACAAGTGGAGAGAGGAATTTAAAATGAGCTTACCAAAAATATTTTTTAACAAAAATTCGACTGACGAAAAATTATACTCAAAAGCGAAAAACAAAATAATATGCGCCAGCTCTTTGGTCACTCGTAGATAACTTCTTGTACACATACAGTTTTTATTTTTGATTTTATATCCGAATAAATGGGATTTTGATAGTAGTTTTCATATTGTTATTTTACAGTAGGATCATTACGCAGTGGGTACATGAGGACAGGTGACGTCGCCGAGGCAGGCCCCGAAAAAAATGGCGTGTGAACCTTTACTCATTTGAGGAGCGGTGGCCTGAGGTAGCGGGGGATAAAAAAAAATCGGAAAAAAATGGGGGAGACTTTTGCCCAGCAGTGGGACAGTATAGGTAAAAAAAAATACATCAGAAGGAAATATTATACGAGTCATTAGCATGATTCATGTTGGTTCATTAGCATGATTCATGGTGGTTCATTAGTCCTGTCTTCATTTCTGTTTCGTCACTTAGTAGGTCTAGGTAGGCCTTTTATTACGATTTGTATGATAGATTAAATATTACACTATCGCATAAAAAGACTTTAAATTATTTATTATTTAGTTGATTTCGAAACAAAAGATCTTGTTTTTATTTTAACGGTTTCTTTGATATAAATTAATTGTATTCATAATCATTATTAAATCATATTACCTAAAGTATATGTTACGATTAAATTTTATTGAAAGTAATTTAATTTATTCACTGCAAAGTTGTTGTATTGACTTTCGAGTGCTTTAAATACGACCGCTTCGATCATTTCTAGTCATTCCTTTGTAGCCTAGCGTAAGAACAGTATCTCCCTAACCGTATGCCTTTTCAAAAATACCTAGTATAGGATATAACCGCGACTATACACACAGTTACCCCGCCTGTGCTCTCGGGAGCCGTACATAAGTCGCTTGCAGCCAACTTATTCTAAAACTTGCTGCTAGACCTACGTTCTACTTAAATTTATTATAATTGCCAGGACCACTTCCGGAACTATACCTACCCCCAAGTTTGGCTTAATATGTTCCGATTTATTTAAACATCGCACGTATTGAGTTTAGAATGTGGATACTGGCAAATAAAGTTTCTATTTCTATTTCTATTACTATAGTAAAAAAAGTGTTTTAAAAAGGTGTTCTTAATTGCTTGTAATTTTAAGCCCTAATATTGGAATGTTGAAGATATAACAGAATTGTCAGATACCTACAACATAAGCTTGAAGAAGCTAATAAAATAAAACAAATCAAAATAATCTGTTTAATTAGTAGAATACAACTATTAAAAATGTCAAGTTAAAATAAAATAAACGCAGTATCATAGAATGACGCTCAACTGTTGATCTGGACTTTTTTGGCGGCAATCGAATTGTCAACGTGAAAATTTTGTTTTTATTTCCAAATTTGTGTTTCTTCGACTGATAATGTGTAATATTGGTGGATTATTAACCATTATGTATTCGTTAATGTGTACGAGTGTGAGAAATGGAAATAAAGTTATGAAAGTGACTTTTCCAGTTGCTCCAAAAAAGTCCGTGTAAAGTTTAAGAAAGCGCCACTACTTTACTTAAACCCCTATCCTCATCCCTTCATCTCATCATCATCATCATCATCATCATTTAAACTTGATTTAACTCTCTGAGTTTGAAATATTTTACACTTGACACTGGCAAATACACTAATCGTGAGACGCCATAACAAAACAAAAAAAAACTGTTGATCTATTGATATATTATCTGTATGAACTGACAGCGTCAAAGTGCTGATCATCGCTTGAGAGTCATTTTAGAATAACAGTGTTAGATACTTAGGTACGTTTGTTCCATTTCAATCTCCTTACAAAAAAGAAAAGGACAAAACGCCTCCGGCAGGACATTTTTTTGAAAGCAATTACATTTAAAATTTTAATCACGCCACGCTACCTTAAGGAACGTTTTGATTTTCTTCACACTTTAAATCCACGGTCACTGCGGTCATCAGATAACCTCTTACTAAAAACTTCTGTTCACAGTACAACATTTTATGATCGCTCCTTTACTGTTACTGCCGTTCGACTGTGGAATGCTTTGCCACTCGCTATTAAACAAGCTCCCTCAACCGATACCTTTAAAAATCGAGTCGAAGCACCTGTTTACCTGTCGCAACAACTTCTCTAATTTTATTACACATCAACAGTTTTCTCAACTTTTTATGTATATGATTTAGCTATATAGGTATTTTATGTATGTGTATATTTATTATTCGATATGTATTACGGATTTATTGTTATCTTGTTTATTATAATATGTAAATGATTATTTAAGTAGGTATATTTAGTATGTATATTTTATTTATTTATTATTTCTAAATATTTTTTTTTTTTGTATACCACCGTCCATACAGTTTCGCACTACTCCTCTGCTTTTGGGTTGTCTGGAAGAGATCGCTTTGAGCGATAAGACCGCCCGTTGTGCCACTTACCATTAAGTTTTATTGTTGTACTAGTTTTAATTTTCCCTGTATTGTGGTGTGCCAATAAAGAGTTAATCTATCTATCTATCTTATTACTACCTGATTCCGTCGGAACACTAACCAAACCTTTATGTCATATAATATTATGATATTTTATTAAAAGCTTTACTACTAATATTTCGTTATATATATGGCCAAAGTAATAAGTATCAACTTAAGAATTTAATTTAAACTTTACACAAAGCAGTAAAGCATGTTTGAGACTTTTTTTAATAGCTATACACGCTATCCTCCAGCAAATCCATCGACAAACATACAGCCAATAAACCGAGAGTTAAAGCCGAACTTTCAACCGATCCTAAAAGTTTCTATCGATCTGGATTTATCCGAACTTATCCAGCGTTTGGACCGGTGACGGAGGTCGATCACCGGCGGAGATAAGTCACGAATCCAATATACTTGTTTGTGGAGCCTTTATCTCGGCAACTATGCTGGCTAATTACTTATGGTAGGGCTCACGAGATTTTTTTACGTATATTAAAAGAAAAAAAATGAAATAGCGTAGGCAGTTATTATCATCATCATCATCCTATTATGTTCCCACTGCTGGGACTCTGGCCTTCTCTCAGAGAGAGTATGGGCCGTAATCTACCACGCGGGTCCAGTGTGGGTTGGTAAAATAAATATATTAATTTATAAATATACCAATAGTCAATAGTACCTACTTTATTCAATAGGATACATTGTGATCACTTTAAAACGTCAAACTTAAAACTAGCTACGCCTGTTCCAACCTCCTTACGCCGGCAAAAGAACAGGCAAGAAACGCCCGGCTGGTAATTTTTTTGGCGCGATCACTTTGACAATTTTATTCTTATTACTAATTGATTGAATTGGAGCAAGTTCACTAAAATCCCAAGCTATTTTTACCTACTTATCACATAATTAAATTTGGTTAAATCATGTGTCTTTTGTAATAGCGAGTGTAAAATAGAGTTGTTTAGAGCATAGAAGAGCAATTAATTTAGGTATACCAGCTGTTCCCCGCGGTTTCACCCGCGTGGGCTACAGTTTATCGCGATAAAAAGTATCCTATGGCCTTCCTCAGGGTTCAAACTATCTCCGTACCAAATTTCACTTCAATCGGTTCAGTAGTTTAGGCGTGAAAGACAGACAAACAGAGTTACTTTCGTATTTATAATAGGAATTGCTTTGAATAAGTATTGAAAAAAAGCAGCTAAGTGCGAGTTGAACTCGCGCATCGAGGGATCCGTACAATTTTTTTTTTTAATTCTTACCATCTTATAAGGCTTGCCATCTAAAATGACGAACAGCATTAAACAAGCTGTAATGCTGGACAGACAGCTTAAATGACGTTCGACAGGACATATGTTACGAGAAAGTAAAGAAAAATGGACTAAGTTAATAACAGAATGGTACCCAAGAGATGGCAAAAGAAATAGAGGCAGACAAAGCAAAAGATGGGAAGATGACATCAAGAAAGTGGCTGGTCCGGTATGGACCCGTTTAGCAAGAGACAGGAATACGTGGAAATCTTTAGAGGAGGCCTTTGTCGACAGACAAGCTGTTCTACACAAACATCCAGTTGCTGATAGTTAAAATAATAGAATAGATTAAATTAATTAAGTGTTTAGTAAGTAGGCATGTATATTATACTAATTGTAAGGAAAAGCAGCAATAAAGGCTATTCTATTTTTATTTTTATTTTATTTAATGCTGGGGCTAACGGGAAATGCCGTTCAATAGCGTGATGATTGATGTTTGACATAAGTGTGCGGCCACGACATTGGACAAAGTCATTCACATTGGCGTTTGACGTTAGCCGATAATTCAAGTGCATTCACGTTGACCGTTCAAGTGTAGCCACTCGCATAATAGCGTTAATAATTAACGCAATATTTATCGCGAAGATCTGCTTTGACATTTCCCTTGACGTTGACTTTAGTGTGGCCCGGGCGATACAAATAAGAAACGGGTCGTGTATTCGTACCTTTAATGGTAACAGCCTATTGATTTATGGGATCTGCTGTTAAATATTTAGGGATCAGGGTTACCCATTGTGCCTGTTTAATAATATATATATATAATAGCCAGTAGGTACGTATATAAGCTATCAAGACACGTCAAATTTAACAAGGGTTCACTTAAAAATTAAGCTAATACAGTTATGCAATAGACTATTGATCGACCTGCTTGTGAATTAAGGCGCTGTTTCCCAAACTAAGCTGAAAACGGGGTTAATTAAAAATATCTCTACCTATGTGTAATTTTAGTCGAAAAAAAATCTAATACAAATATATGTTATTCTACTTAATATATAGAAGAACACGTTCAGGCCGAAAAATGCAAAAAATATATTTGTATATTGTGATGTGCAAAATGCCCCATTTTCTAAAAGTTTAATACTACTTTACTCTTAAACTATATATGCAACAAAGACTTGTTAATACCATCAGCGTTTTAAGAAATATAATACCCAAAACACTTTCAGGCCATTTTTTGAAAATACTGCTTAAATTATTTTTTGCGAATTTTTTACGTGTTTCATACTCGCAAATCGCCACGTCAGTCTCTCATAAAGTCAGTGCGGGATGCTTTCACCCGATCAAGCAAGGTCAACGGCGTATGGCAGGGCCTTAAAGGAATAAATATAATATGATGATAATTATTATTGACTAGTTGTGCTCCGTGGTTTCACCCGCGTCTGCCCGTTGTCCCGCAGGAACCTTTTCCCGGGAGAAAACGTAGCCTATGTTGTAATCCAGGGTATAAACTATTTCCATTTGGCAAATTATTTTACAAAGTGACATTAGCTGCTGTCAGTTGGCTTCGTCTAATTAAAAATACGACTTTAGGGCTTGACATATTACTACTAAAATGACATAATTATTATGGCATGACATATCGATCCAAAACCGCGGATAACGGATCAGGGATCGATTATTAATTTCGGCCGTTAGTCAATTCTTAGTGGCACAGAATACAGACATAACAGGGAAGTTGTACGTTTCTATTCAGAAAAGTAAATAAAAAAAATCGAATTGGAGGCAGGGGCGTCTTCGCTCGTAAATCTGAGTATTTGACAAACACTTTGTTGGAGAAGAGCTGTATGGTACATTGGCTAAGGTCTAAAACATAGCGTTTGATCACAAGTCACCTGATGATAAGTGACGATGTGGTCGAAGATGGCGCCACGCTACACCTGGACTGGGAACTGGCTCTCAAGTGAGAGGTGCTTGGCGACGGATTCTTAACAAGAGGGTGGTAGCTAGCCAGGCGAGTACTATAAAATACCCTACCCACCAAGCTATGGTTTCATCACGATGTTTTCCTTCACCGAAAGCTCAAGCTCATTGTAGGATTCGACTCCACGTCCTACTGATCGCAAGCCGACGTCACTATCACTGAGCCATCATCGCTATAGACCTTGGAACACTGTATATTTAAGTGATTTGTAATAAAAATATAAAAAAATATTCAGTCCTAAAATTAATCTAGATTCATCATCATCATCAGCCGGAAGAAGTCCACTGCTGAACATAGGCCTCCCCCCTTGAACGCCATCATGAACGGCTATTAGCCATTTGTATCCATCGGCTCCCTGCGACTTACGATGTCGTCGGTCCACCTAGTGGGTGTAAGTGAAGATATTCTCTCTCATTGAGAAAGTCAGATTTTTTTCTCAGTGTATATTTACTTTATCTTTGCTTATAATATTCGTTCGTTGTATGTTATACTGAACCAAAACTTACCTCCGAATCAACCAGTTCAACCACTACGCGTAAAGTTTCCAAATTATTTCAATAATAACTCTGAACCGGGGTTATTAATTGCCAGTGGCTTGCCACCACTTGCCAGTTTTACTTTACCAATCAGCCAGCTTTTAAATAAGAAATATCGCGACGATTCTTGGCATTGTTTCATAAGTACGTTACTTATTTATTTATGTACTGGTTTCACCCGCGTCTTCCCGTTATACCGCAGGAACCTTTTTCTGGGATAAAAAGTAGCCTATGTGTTAATCCAGGGCATAAGCTATCTCCATTCCAAATTTCATTCGGATTCAATAGTTTTTGCGTGAAAGAGTAACAAACATCCATCCATCCATACTCACAAACTTTCACGTTTATAATAGGTATTAGTATGATAAAGTATCCTACCAACCCGCACTGGACCAGCCTGGTAGATTACAGCCCATACTCTCTCTCTGAGAGAAGGACAGAGTCCCAGCAGTGGGAACGTGAAAGGCTGATAATGATGAAAGTATCCTATTTCGTTCCCAATGGTACAAACTCACTCCATACGAAACTTTGCCAAAATCGTTAAGAACTAAAACAGCTCTAGTATAAATACTTATAACTTAACGAATCCACGATCTTATTTAAAAAAACCCCGTCATCTCTCCTACAAAGGAAAAAAAAACGAATGGAATGAAAGAAACAAAATATATTTTTCAGCCTATAAAACTCTCGTCTCCCATATTAGGGACGCAATAAAATATTGCATTCGGTCACATTGTAAGCCGTACTTCAGGGGAAACCTCTTTTGTAACCATTCCCGGAAGAAAAGCTGGAAAATTACGATAATCGCGGGATCTTCGCGAGTCGCGGCTGCGATTCCTATCTTTGTTTCCTATCTTTTATTTTAATGGTTGGTTAAGGTTTTCTTACTTTCTTATTTAGGAACTTAAAGTGTTGTGTTTTGTTTTAATTATTGTTGTAAAATCTGTAGATGCGAAAGTAGCTCTCTCTGTCTTTTTATTATACCTGGCCTAATCTAATAATGGACTCTATAGCAAAGTATCATATTTCAAAATTCACTACGTTTACACGAACTCTGCTGCCAAATTCATGAAGTATATAAAAAGGCCTTACATACAAAATGAATGAAATAAAACTACTAATTGTAATCCCATCAGAACATACGCTGGCAAAATATATTTTTCTGCGTATGCATAGACACTTAGTTTACAAGTCACGAATAAACCGACAAATCGCAATAAATAGATATTGCACCTACGTAGTCGCAGCCGCCATCGAAACACCGAATTCAATTCGATTTTTGTCGTGAAAATCGAAAGAATTCCGCTTGCAAACGTCATAAAATACCTACGGCAACTCCGCTGCCCGTTCGGGGCACTACGAAGCGCTCTGAACCAAATAATTCACGATTGTACAGCACGAAAATACATTTACATCCTATTTGCACCTTATTTCTATGAAATACAAATCATTTTACAACGAAACGCTGGCGTTGAAGTTAGTAGAAATCTGCGCTGCCGTTCGGCCACACAGAAAATCCTTTTAAAGAATCGAGCGTCGCCTAACAGATAGATAAGAGTAGTATTCAACTTTTATTTGTTAAACAGTTGTAAATAATGTGTCTGGTCCGGCATCTGACAGGGAACACACACACATAAACACACCCACAGGTACTCATCCTCCCGCACCAGAATTCCCTTCTTCGAGTGGTGTGGACAATCACAAACCAATTTTTGAATGGTTCAGTGGTAGTGACTTCGGCTCGCGACCCGTAGGACGTGGCTTCGAAGCCTAAAATGAGCTTGAGCTCCCGGTGAAGGAAAACATCGTGATGAAACCATAGCTTGGTGGTAGGGTATTTTCTAGTAGGTACTCGCCTGGCTAGCTACCACCCTTCTGTCGCCAAGCACCTATCTATATGGGTGTGTTTCGGCTGCCTTATTTGAGAGCCAGTTCCCAATCCAGGTGTAGCGAGAAACCACCTTCGACCACATCTTCACCTAACAGCAAGTGACTTGTGGTCAAACGCTACCCTGTAAGTTGTAAAAAAAAAACTGCTTATGAACCTAGGACGCTATGTTCAAAAACCAAGTACGCTACAAATGCATCACAGGAGTCGTCAATAGTATATGGCATGTCAATGTATCTACGTCTTGACGTTAGATAATTTCATAATAAAATTCAGCTTTATCTGATTAATCTCATCCTCTCATCAGACTCTCCAGAGTTTAAACTATAGTCTAGTCTGAATTATCTAGACCAATATCCATTTCTAAACTAATGCGAACTAATATTATACAAAGATAAGATTTGTTTTCAGTGTGTTTGTTTGTTATGGATAATCTCAAAATTACTAAACTGATTTCTAAAAGTCTTTCACTTTTAGAAAGATACATTATCAACAAGTAGGAACATAGGCTGTATATAATATTTTTCTTTTCAAAAACTTTGAGATCCCTCCCTACGCAATATGTAATAACCATGGTAATACGAGTATAATATAATATAATAATAATAATATATTTATTTATTACTCCTCATGATTAGATAATTAAACAAGTAGGTACAAGCAAGATTGACAAGATGATATCTAACTGTATGAGGAGCTGGTGCCTGAAATAGGTTTTGAAAAACCTGTCCTACAGGTCACCAGGTCACCCCCCGCAGGTAGAAATCAAAATGTTTACAAAATATGAAAATTACATTAATTGAATGAACGGCACTGAATACTGATAAATATATATATAGAAAAAAGAAGTATGTACCTACCTACTAGTTGCGCCCCGCGGTTTCACCCGCTTTATCCGGAATAAAAAGTAGCCTATGTGTTAATCCAGAGTATAAGCTATCCCCATTCCAAATTTCACTCAAATCCGTTCAGTATTTTTTGCGTGAAAGAGCAACTCACAAAGTTTCGCATTTTAAATATTAGTAGGATAATTATGAAATTCAAAACCCTGCCTGCCTCATAATACTGACATGTCAACATTTTGTAGAATAAAAAGAACCTTTTTGCTACCATAAAAAAAACACATGAACCTATATAATGTAAGTGGATATCATCTATATAATGTAAGTTAGACTTACTTTATCCAAAATGTAGCACGTAGGGTAGAGTTAAGTTAAATTAACCTATGAATATAGATTGCCTATACACAGATTAAATCTAGATTTCAGCGAGTTAGCAAAAACTTTAATCCAGTCTAGGACTAAATCGATATTCATGAGCGATCTTTATCTCTCTATGTAACTTTCGACGCTATTTTTCTCAAGTTCTAAGTATAGAAAGGAGATTGGGTCAGATAAATAGAAAGAGTTGTGTAAAACGAACTATTTATAAGCGCTAGACCTTTCATTGAAAATCAGCTATAGAATTGCAGTGTATATTCTCGGTAATATGTGATTTTACTGAATTATTGCCCATTAACTGCACCTCGCGGCTTCGCCCGCGTTAGAATTGATGCGTCGTACAAACTTTTTAGAACTCAATTGCACACCCTCTAGCAGTAATTTTAAAAAAATAAGAAAATAAGTATTGTATAATTTACTTTAAGGTTTATTTGTACCCAGTTTTGAGTCAATCGAGCTAAGGAATACCATTTTCCATACAAACTTTAGCACCCTATTTAACCCCTTTCAGGGTTAATTTTTCAAAATTAGATTATGTGTTAATCCAATACTATTTTAAACTATCTACATTCAAAATTTCATTAAAGTCGATTTAGTAGTTACGGTGATAAATAAGTAACAAACATTAAAAAAAATTATTAAAAAAATTATCATTATCTCTACACACACTTTCGCATTTTTAATATTAGTAGGATAAGATTATGAGTTCGTAGTGTATAATAGGAAATTTAAATAAATTTGTCGAAAGTGATTTTTCCAGTTGCTCCAAAAAGGTCGTGTAAAATTTAAGTAAAGTACCACTACTTCACTAACTTCACAAAGGAGGACACAAAGGAGACGACGAGGTATCCTCATTGTCCCGGCTTATAGCTATAGGTCACATCATCTCATCACCACCATTAACATTTATATTGGTTCTAATTACAGGGTAGCGTTTGACCGCAAGTCACCTGATTGTGGACTGTGGTCAAAGGTGCCGCCATGCTACACATGGATTGGCAACTGGCTCTCAAGTGGGGCTGCCGGAACACACCGATAGGTGCTTGGCGACAGATTCTTAACTAGGTGGTAGCTAGCCAAGCGAATACTAGAAAATGCCCTACCAAGAAGTCATGGTTTCGCGATATTTTCCTTCACCGAAAGCTCAAGCTTTTTTTAGTAATCGCTTTGATGCATCTAATACTTGATATTGGCAAAATACAAACAAACAAACATAGCGGAGTAGCTGAGATCTTTATTAAAATTGACAGCATAAAGTTTCAATGGTTTTCTTCTTTCAGGCCAACGTCCATGATGTTAAAGTTCATAGTTCCGAGACCGATCAGTTGCGATATTTCCAGCCAAGTTGAAGCGTCTATTGTCATCACCAAGTCTGACTCTAGGTATGCTGCTTCTACTGTAAAGAAATAAAAATTTGTTTATATGTATTTACTAACTTGCTCTAACCCGCGGTTTCACTTGTGACTACCACAGTAATCAGTATTCAGTAATGAACAGCCTTTCAGGTTCCCACTGCTGGGACTCTGGCCTTCTCTCAGAGAAAGAGATTGGGCCGTAATCTAGCCCAGTGCGGGTTGGTAGATGTCGCATGCCCTTGAACGTTGCTAGTTCTAGGACATGCCGGTTTCCTCACGATGTTTTCCTTCACCGTTTTGAGTGATGGCAAATCCGCACATAACTTATCAAGTCATAGTTGCGGGCCCGACAGGATTCGAACTCGGTGTCGGCGCTTTGTAAGTCGCACGCGTTACCGTTCGGCCACCATCGCTCTCGCTAACTCTCATTAATGGGTTTTAATTTCGTTACGCGGAAACCTAATTCTTTTTCTGTTTTTTAAAAAAAAATCTTATGTTACTCCTTATTACATTAGCTAAATATGCCAGCGAAAGTCTCCTCAAAATCGGCCCAGCCTTTTCGGAGATTAGTCGGATCAAACAAACACAATTTTTTTTTGTTATTTTATTTAGTACCTACCTACCTACATGTTATATGGGTCAATCGTATGATATGACAACGTATTTCCACCACAGAAATTGGACATGACCAGCTACTATGAATTTGCCTACAGCTATTACATTTAACGTTCAGTTTAAATACAGAGACAAATATTTCAATAATTAAGTAATTACCGTGAAATTATTAACACAATTTGCGGTTGCATGATTTATGGACAAACAACGTTGGAGCAAAAATTCATTAATAATAATATGGAATTTATGTAGTTTTATTGGAACTAACTGCTTCTCGGAACTTCGCCTGCATGGATTTTACCATCGGAATAAAGCTATACCACAATCAAGCCCTGGAAATCCCACACGACTCGGTTTATGCGCTCCTTTCCGCATTGCAAAATGTGGAACGAGCTCCCTACACAAGTCTGAGCTATCTCTGTATTATTTACTCACTAGACGCGGGTGAAACCGCGGGGCGCAGCTAGTTACTATTGAAATAAACTTTATTTATTTAATTATTTATTTATTTAATTCAATTACAGCTATTATTACAGGTATATCCTAATTCAATAGTGTAGAAAACTTAATAATAAAAATAAAACAAATAAAAATAATAATAACTTCACTACATACTATAAAACAAAGTCGCTTCTCGCTGTCTGTCCCAAGTCCCTATGTATGCATAGATATTTAAAACTATACGCAACGGGATTTTAATGCACTTTTTACCAATAGATTACAATACATAGAGCGATTCAAGAGGAAGGTTTATTTGAGCGTGTAGGTTTATAATTTTATAATACATACAATATACACATTAAACTGCAGAAAAGCCGAAAACCGCGGGTCGCTAGTTAAGTTATAAAACAAAATACCTCTTAGCTGACTCAAGTCGTTCACAATCTTCTTCATGTTTCTTAACTCCTTTTCTATATTGTTTTTTACAACATTTATAAAGTCCGGATCTTCGAAGTCATCAACAACCTTTGTGTTTTCCATTTTATGTGATTCTAAAGTAGAATCGGTCAAAATGTTTGTTCTATCTATTATGAAATACAATAATGTTGAACACATAAATTACAATATACGCTTGCTATATTTTTTTTTTTTTGTAAACCATGGACTATACTATACGGAAGAATACGCGGGAAACATAACCTTTTTAAAAATCGAAATCGAAACTGCGTCAATAAATAGCGCACGCATTCAGCCAACGTACAATAAGTATGTTCTCACTTCTGTCGCCTTCAATACCACTTTTGCGAACGAAAATTTTGGACTTAGTATATTATTATGCTATGTCAATGAGCAATAATTGTATTAATGAAATTTTTACATAGTTGTAACAAAAATAGTTACCTACAAAATCATATTTTATTGTATCGTGTTTCCTAGATGCACTGTTTTCACAGAATATAGGCTTGGGAAAAAATATCGATCTACTTTCCGAAATATCGATATTTTGTCAGCAAACTATCGGTATATTATAGCGACCATATTTTAAGTTGCATTATATTATTATCTTTGTTCGATATGTATCTAGAGTAATGAATTCGAATCAATTTCGACATACATACTTTTTAGTGATGCGACGGAAGTTTCGTAACAAAAGCAGACAAAGAAACAGATGCCAAATTTATTTTTAGTGGAAGCGGATACTCAAGTGATAAACTATAAGAAAATTATCATCTTCTATACCAGAAATGACGATATACCTATCTAATATTTTTGGGATGTCTGGAAGAGATCACTTTATAAAAATAATAGTAAAAATACTTTGAGCCATAAGACCGCTCGTTGTGATACTTACCAATGAGATTTATTGTTATTCTTGTACTTTAATTTCACTGTATTGTGGTGTAACAACAAGGTGTGTATCTCTATCTATATATTTCATATCGACATTTTTCACTCAATATTTTTATCGCGTCTGTTTATACGTATTTTCACTTGCCCATCCTTAATTTTATCTTCATTTAATTTGTCTAATAGTACAATGAGTTGGCTAGACGATATTAGCTCTAGTGATAATAACCCAGTATTGTGTCAGCAATGAATATAATATACCTATCATGTTAACATACTCCGATTGCGCTTTTCAATTGTTTTGTTTGATTAAGTTTTTAAAGTTCTTTTTTATTATGATTTTACATGAGTGACTGGCAAGACAGTACAATAATTGACCTCTTAGTAAATATACCATTTCAAGTCGATAATTAGTATCAATAAAACCAATCGATTTTCATGATTGCAAACAGTCGAACAACGCCAATCATCGGGGCGAGCGGACTAAATCTGTTTTTGGATGAGTTTTGGTATGTGAGACGCGTCACTGACTGAATGTCATTGGATTTATAAATACGATCAGCTCCAGAAATAGGTGGCTACAGGTTTTCCAGGCGTACCGACTAAAATAAAGTAGCCTGGATTCGTTAACAATATTATTGTCTTGAGCGGAGTGCGTGCGTGGAATCGATCTAGTGAGTCCAATCGCTTTTGCTTTGCGCTTTTGTACTGTTAATTTTTTTTTTACTTGTGCTGTAATGGATGAGGATGGTATTCAACAGTTTTCGTTGCGCTGGCATAATCATCAGGTAGGTGAGTAGTAATTTTTATCGTACACACGCACGGCCGGCTCAGGTATACCTCTACACAGTTATTACAACTCAATATTTACACGTTTAAGCATCAAACTGAATGCCACACCTACATGCTTGCCTATTTCAAACACCAAATGCATTAGGCGAAGCGCGCGACGCAGTCCTTTCGGGGCAAATGTTGTTAACACTATTCTTCCATCTATTTTTCTAATACAGATTTAAGTAGACACAAATTTACGAATGAGGTTTTATCTATTTTTAAATATTAGATAGAATACGTACATTCTCTCAGACACACCAACTACACGCAAACACTAAGATAAAGTTTAAATTATAGTGTGTTGAGTTACATTATAACTTTTTTTTATGAAGAATGTATTTGACTAGTCGAATGAATGTTAAAAATCTATAAAATGATTATTTGATGAATGAATGTAATGAACTAGGGTTCTGTTACTTGGTTGCAATATGAATCTTGAATGAAGAGAGAGCTTTTATTTTGCATGTGCCTTGTTTAAATCATTTCAACCCGCCACATTTTTTTGCGTAGATTTTATTTTTGATTTTCACATTTATTTTTAAGATTGAAGGTTTATGTTACCAACTAATGCTCTAGAAATCTAGACTCTGGTAGATTCTATGCAAGTATTGTGCTACAGACTTTTTTCCTTTTCTATCTTTTTGAGAACTGTTTGGGCACAGAAGCGACACAAGTAAATTGAAAATCAACGGAAATGTGTTTCACATGCTGGGTTTTACCCCGATTGTCCCAATAAATATATTTTGTAATTTTTTTGTGGTTTGTATTTGTGTTTGTAATGGCAACACTTAGATAACTGTTTTAGAATGTATTTTCCACTGGCTGTGCCACGCGGTTTCACCCGCGTGGACTGCAGTTTATCGCAATAGAAAGTAACCCACAAAAATCCCATACAAAAGAGCACTTTCAGTTTTTATTTTACCCAACTTTTAAATTTTCCAAACTAAGTACTTTTTCAATTACTTACTTACTTAGCTCATTTGATGAGCTTTTCTCGGACTTCAAGAAATATTTGAAACAAGAAATTGTAGAATTGATTCCGTTGTTCTGGAGTGTTGAGCTTAGCAACACAAATTCACCTAAGAAACACAAAATATTTTTTTTAGATAATTATGTAAGAAGTAACATAGATGGACGACCAACACGCTAATCGCATACTGCCAAAATAGCACACTCACATAAACTATGTATTTGCTTTTTTTATAACCAGCAGCTGTTTAGAAACTTCCGGCATTCGTCACACTCAGAATTTAAAAAATTAAAAGAATATCATGTTCTACGATCAATGAATTAAATTAAAATTTGTTTTTTGTTTTAAAAACGTTTAATTCGTGTCCCTTATCAAACACCACAGATGACACAGATTCAAAAGTGTATTTATATGATCAGTTAAAGTTCCTTTACTTTCGTATACAATGACAATGAGGCAAATTTTTAGAAGGCAAAGAAGAAAAATAACAATTTGACGTGAAGTGGTCACCGCGTCTGTACAGAAGTACCTTCAAGATTTCACGTTGTTTCGCGGAACTTTTCGTCTCAAAAGAAGTCCCTTTGATCTTTGGCAACCAGTTCAAGTGCGTATCCAAATCTCAATTTCAAAATGAAGAGAAGCACTTGAATTTTCCCTCTTTCCACAACACAATCGTAAATTATGAAAACCAACTTAGGAAGTGAATGCCGGATGTTACTAAAGGCTGCAACTACCCTCAAATGACTAAAACTTTTTCGAATTCAGAACAGCGTGATCGGCGCCCTAGGACGCATGCTCAGCAGCGGAGCCCTGAGTGACGTCACTCTCAGCGCAAGCGGGACTTCAGTAAAAGCGCATAGACTTGTACTGGCAGCATGCAGTCAGTACTTTGCTCAACTTTTCAAGGTAACTACATAAATTTTCCTACAAACACATTCCTACTAATATTACAAACTAGCTGTTCACCCGCGTCTTCCCGTTATCCCACAGGAACATTTTCTGGAAAAAAAAGTAGCATATGTGTTAATTCAGGGTATAAGCTATCTCCAATCCAAATCCGTTGCGTAGTCTTTACAAGAAAGAGTAACAAACATCCTTCCCTTCCTAAGTTACGAATCTGTCGCCAAGCACCTATCGGTGTGTTCCGGCAGCCTCACTTGAGAAACAATCCCTAATCCAGGTGTAGCGCCCACCTTCGACCACATCGTCACTTAACATTAGGGGACTTGTGGTCAAACGCTACCCTGTAAGTAGTAAAAAAATAAAAATACATCACACATCCATACTATTCCATACATTCATGCTCACGAACTTTCACGTTTAAAATATTGTTAGGATAAACCTATTATATTCTACGCAAAAATGCTTCATAATAAAGCATATCCTCACGTTTCACCAGGCCGACTTACTTTCCAGGAAGTGGAGGCTGAGAACAACACCCTGGTCGTAGTCCTCAGCTGTGACGTAACGGAGCTCAAACTACTGCTGACGTTCATGTACACGGGGGAGGTGACGGCCTCCAAGAAGGTTTTGCCTTCGCTGCTCAGGCTGGCGCAGACGCTGAAGGTGTCTGGACTCACTGACGCTGACACGGTAAGGAATAAAATACATAGCTAAATAAACTAAAAAAACACTTTGAAAACGCACTTGTTTTTTTTTTTGTTTTTTGTATGCTATATATTTTATTTTTTACTTTTTAATCTATGAAAACAAGCCTAAACTATTAGACTCGTCAAAACGAATCAAATGAGCCTAAACTCGAGGGGTTTCCTAGTAGCCACTGAAGAGTTCCTCTATCCTCCTCCTGGCTTCATCATCAGACCCTCGTAACTAAGCCCATCCTATTGGACTAGGAAAAAGGTCGGGATGTTCATGATCAACCTTTTGGAGTCCAATCGAACCGGAAGACGCTCTGTGATAGGCCCTTCACTAGGTGGACCGACGACATTGTAAGAGTCGCAGGGAGCCGATGGATGCAAATAGCTAGCCGTTCATGGTGGCGTTCAAAGAGGGAGGCCTGTGTTCATCAGTAGACAATAGACAATATTTTTATTTGTAGCAAAGAACAATACCTACATACTCTTACGCAGTGAACGTTTTTTTCTATTTACAAAGTAGCGTCTGACCACAAGTCACCTGATGTTAAATGACGTTGCGGTCGAAGATGGCACCACGCTACACCTGGACTGGGAACTGGCTCTAAAGTGTGGCTGCCGGAACACACCGATAGGTGCTTGGCGACAGATTCTTAACAAGAGGGTGGTAACTAGCCCGGCGAGTACTAGAAAATACCCTACCACCATGCTATATATGGTTTCATCACGATGTTTTCCTTCACCGAAAGCTCAAGCTGAGTGTAAGATTCGAACCCACGTCCTACGGATCGCAAGCCGACGTCACTACCACTGAGCCATTATCGCTACTTCTTCCGGATGATGATGATGAACTTTTCCATTTCCAGAACTCAACCGTGACCCCGAACGAGACTGATATTCACCACGACGAGCAGACCAGCTCACCGATCAACTTGGAAGTCAAGAACGAAACCCCGACCACCCCCATCCCGAACGAAAGCTCCAACAGCTCGAAGTTGTACGACGAGATACTGTCACCGACCCTGGATAAGGAGAGCTATGATTTCATGGCTAGGAGTGAGAAGGACAGACTGAGTAAGCTGGACCAGATTGTCCAGAACTTGTATAGCACGCATAAGATTGGGAATCCTACCATTGGGCAGTCTTTGCCGACTCCTGGTAAGCATACATTTCAGTTAGAATTAGGTTGTGAAATGGGATAACCAATAAGTACATATATTTGATATCCCGTTTCAAAACCTAATTCTAATGTTATTGACCACGGTAGTTTAAAACAGTATTTTGCATATCAGTGTTACATTTATATCATCACTAGCTGTTCCCCGCGGCGTCACCCGCGTAGGCTACAGTTTATCGCGACAAAAAGTATCCTATGTCCTTCACAGTCCTTCCTCAGTTTTCAAACTATCTCCGTACCAAATTTCATTTAAATCGGTTCTGTAGTTTAGGCGTGAAAGCTAGACAGACAGACAGAGTTTCTCTCACATATTAGTTTTCTTGAAAAGCACTAGAAAATACCCTACCAAAAAAAACTATTTTATCTCTCATCATCATCTACTGCCAAACATAGACCTCCTCCTTAGAACGCCACCATGAGCGGCAATCAGCCATTTGCATCCATCGGCTCCCTGCGACTCTTACAATGTCGTCGGTCCACCTAGTGGGGGACCTACCTACAGAACTTCTTCCGGTTCGTGGTCGTCACTCGAAAACCTTTCTTCTCCATCGGTTGTCGGTGGTTTTACTAATCCCCGACGCAAAAAGAGGGGTGTTATAAGTTTGACGTCGGTGTCTGTCTATGTGTGTGTGTGTGTCTGTTTTGAAAGCCAGTTTCTTTGTGGTGATTCTTAGCTATGATTGGTCTATATCGGTTCAGCAGTGTAAGAGCGTCAGCTCTTTTCCAAAATGATGTAAGGCATTTTTAGCTATGTTTGATGATAATCGGTCCAAGATGTTGCTTGTCTCTCACCTACTTTAACAACTTTCAGAGCCACCAACGCCGTACGACCGTAAGTACCGTCCTACGAACTCCGTGTGCACCATATGCAACAAGGTGCTCAGTAATCAGTACAACTTGCGGGTACATATGGACACGCACGCGGGCCGGCGGCACGCTTGCCGCGCGTGCGGTCACGTGTCACGGTCGCGGGACGCGCTGCGCAAACACGTCGCCTATAGACACGCTGCTACTAGGAGAACTGGGGATGTATCATAGACAAATACGTCGCCTATACACACGCTGCTACTAGGAGAACTGGGGATGTATCATAGACAAATACGTCGCCTATACACACGCTGCTACTAGGAGAACTGGGGATGTATCATAGACAAACACGTCGCTATATAGGTACTACTTAGGAGAACTGGGGATGTATCATAGACAATGTTTTTTTTTTTATTTTACTTTGGCGACGGATTTGTGTTGACAGAGTATTTTTTGAGGAAACCGCCATTTCCAAGAACCACAATTTTTAATACGTACTGGGCTAGCGTGGTAGATAACGGCCCGTACCTACTCGTCGTCCGTCGCCGAAGGACTAGCAGCAATTTTTATTTTAGAATTTTTGCTACGCATTGGACAACTGTTAATTTTTTTACTAATAGTAAAATTGATAGATAGTTAGTCAAATCTATATAATATTGTATTATTTAGCAAATGGTTAAAGCGTGAATTCAAGTAATGTTAGGTACTGATTAGGAGCAGACTAGACTTACTTAGGTAGCTACAGTAAGCTGTGAAATTCTCCACAAATCTAGTAATTTATTATCTATCTTAAAATCTCTATTCATTATTGCCATACTTTAAAGAAAAAATATATATAAAAAATGTGGATAAAGTACATACATGACTTAGGTAAAGACACGCGAACTTAGACAAGAACGCGCGTAAATGGGCACAAAACGCGTGAAAAAAGCAAAATTTTCTTCTCGGTCTATTGATTGTCTATCAAGTTTTTTTTTCTGTCCCGGCGAACTTTGCACCGCCATTTTTTGCCGTCAATACTGTCTAAAGTTAGTGTCTAAGACAAGAACGCGCGTAAATGGGCACAAAACGCGTGAAAAAAGTAAAATTTTCTTCTCGGTCTATTGATTGTCTATCAAGTTTTTTTTTCTGTCCCGGCGAACTTTGAACCGCCATTTTTTGCCGTCAATACTGTCTAAAGTTAGCTTTTTTTTTCATACAAAACTTCTCTGACAATAGCGAACACATAAAAGAAAGATTTATCCAATTTGGTGCCGTTGGCGTTGTTTGGAAGCTATGCGCGTACAAACATTTCGGTGATTCATTTTTATGTATATAGATTACTATAGGTACTTATTTGTATGTTCTAATGGCCTGATGCTCCTAAAGTCAACAACAGTAACTGCAGTGTAGGTATCTTACAATATACGAGTGCCTACTGTTTTTTAAGATATTTTCCTACATTTACGACTTTTTGAAACATCGCACCCACCGAGAAGTCAATCAAAATAAATCTGCGAAAAAGACATTACATAAATGACTTATATTTTGTGTTGTTATGTATTTTTAATTCAGTTTTATTTTACAATGTACTCGTATACTTTTAATATTAAGAAATTAACAAGACATATCTTTATATTTAAATCTAAGCTATTTGTTTTGTACACTTATGTATTTAATTATTTATTTAAAAGTCATTTTTATTTGTTATCCCACATCAATACCTACACATACGATCATAATAATTATTAATTATATAAAAGTTAGGAAGAAGTATATACCTGTTTAGTATGTGATTCATTTCATTTCAGACCGAAGACTGAAATCGTAAAAAATGATGTTGAAAGTACCTACCAAAAATGTTATCATGAATCCATTGAAACTTTGTGCCAATTTACGTGGGAAAACAGGCATCATGGAATATTTCTTGTTAGTGTATAACACAAAAGACATTTTATTTTGTAAATAATACTTAAAATAGAAATAAAAAACATTATATTCTAGTCAATGAATTGTACAATTACCTAATATTGTAAAGGAGTACTTAGATACTATTCTTATCGACTTACGTTGTACCAAACATATAAATTGAAGGCATAAGTTAATGAAGGTGATATACCTACTACCTTTTTAAGTCTCAAAAGACAGAAAAGTCTAGAAGAGTCATAAAACATTTCAAAATAAACTTTGAAAACTTTGAAGCTCATATTTGTGTATAATTTTATTTTTGTTTTTATCACCGCTAACTCATGTTTTCAATTAAAATGTAAGTGTATAATTTTAAAAGGGTACTTCGCTTATTTGAAGCCCTACTGAACAAAAACATGGATGTTATCTATCCTATACTAATATTTTTATTGTAAACTAGGATTACTGAGCTAAAAAAGACATTAGTTAAAGGCAATTAAGTTTTATATTAAATTGTTATTGTTTTTAATAAAATTATTGTTTTCTTTCAGTCCCAACATATAAGAAAACATTTTGCTAGCAATCTTTTATCTGGTTGCTTGCATAATGTCTAAAAGAGTCTTGCCTAGACAATAATACTTTTAGTTCACAGTAGCTTTTGACATGGTCGATGATGGATCACGCTTGTCTAGAAGATACTCATTAACTCTTGACTCAAAAACTCTCAAATTATACCATAGTAAAGAGTAGTAGTTTAGCTTCATACAAATCGGCCACCGCCGCCGCCGGTTTGAATGTGTGCGAGAGTAGCGGTGCCGTGTACGCACGCACTTTTCACGCACACAATCACAAACGAACGGGGCCGCGGCCATGCACTCAGTACGGAACGCGCCGCCTATGCATCACCGCAAGAGTAGGCAATTAACTCGTCGAGCGGCCTTAGCTAACCTACTGTTCTTACTTTACTGTGATTATACTTGCCTAACGGGAAACAATGACGCTGGCGAGGTGTTCCACTCCTTCGCCGTAATAAATGTAGAAGCGAAGCGCTAATACGCTGTGCATTGTGCCGCAAAGAACTTGTGTTTACGCAAAATAAAAGTCAAATTATACAAGTGTATACAATTTATTTATATTGTTACAGACATTTTAGTAGAAACTGCGTAAAGCTAGGACAAAATATATATGAAATTAGTACAAAAATACTGTTTATAAACATTTTCGTGAGACTTATTGAAAAAGTAAATCAGCACTATTAAAATACTGAGCTTTCGGTAAAGGAAAACATCGTGATGAGACCATAGCTTGGTGGTAGGGAATTTTCTAGTACTCGCCTGGATGGCTACCATGTTAAGAATCTGTCGCCAAGCACTTATTGGTGTGTTCCGGCAGCCTCACTTGAGAGCCAGTTCCCAATCCGGGTGTAGCGTAACGCCACCTTCGACCACATCGTCACTTAACATCAGGTGACTTGTGGTCAAACGCTATCCTGTGAGTAGTAAAAAAAAAGATAACAATTATTTTTTCCGTCAATCCGTCACAAAATAAATTACAGTGCTGTATTACTTTTGCAATAAAGAAGTCTCCTAAATTTTCAATACTTACAAATGCATTGTTCACTCTAGTTTAGTAAAAACGACTGATATAAAAACATCGCTCAGATCGGTGCGGATTCAATACAAAAATAAATCACAATTTGTTCAGGAGAAACTTCTGCAAGAATAACTTTTTTGTTAAGTCCATAAGTTACGATATAATGGTTAATTCAAAAGTGTGGGGCGCCTCATTGCCTAATTTGTCATTTGTTCTAGCAGCCTCACTTGAGAGCCAGTTTCAAGTCCCTACAGGTTTTGATAGTTTACAAAAACTATAAAAGTTTTCGTTTCCATCTATACATATTTTTTTCAGCGAATCTTACCGAGACTTGTAGGAACTGAAATCGTTAATACGGGTTATTTTAAATCGTTATAATCATATTCCAACAATGTTATTGAGTTACTTTTTGAATTTAAGCAGATCGAGTTGCCACTTTGACAAGTCGGCGGTGGTAAACGTCGACGTTTACGAAAACTTTTATCGTTTTCCAAACTTGCACTAGGGGTACAGGTGTAGCGTGGCGCCACCTTCGACCTTCTTAGGTTAGAGGTAAAGTTCATTTTATGCATTGCTCGTTGCATTTGTAGACGAAAATACACATCACGCATACGCGGCGTAACACTTTTTTCGTCCAGTTCAAACAGATTTACAGTCCTACCGCTCTTAGAACAAATGACACTTAAAAAAATCATTTTCTTTAAGACACCACAGTCATTCTTCCAGAAGTTTACACTCGAGGCTCACGCCAGTAAGTCGGGCAACTCGTGACATAATTCTCTTGCATCTCTTTCCAACATTAAATGTACGAAAGGGATGCATGAACTTTCATGCGCTGAGATGCGCCCGCAGTGTGCGCGAGGCTTCATAATACATAGAACACTCTTGTTAGTCAAAAACAACATTATTGTCTACCAACTGAGAGCATTTTAAAATATATTTTATACTTAAAAACGAAGCGAAATAAATATGTTAGTACATTTCATTATAAGTATAGTTAAATTCTATAAATTTCTTGCGTTATAATTAAATTAATTTCTTTTCAGGGTAGTACTTATTTTGACTTTCATTTTAATGAATAATTTTTGTATTGATATCATTGATTATTATTTTTTATGCTACATATTGCCAATAGTATTCCATTATTATTAAAATTCAGTATTATTTGAGAAAAGATAAAAATCCAATTCAAAAATATACAGATAACGAAAGTCAACACGAATGCTACCCTTGAGGACTGTAGTTCACTAAAAATAAGACAGTGAGCAGGGCGGAAATAATGATGGTTATCACTTAAAACTATTACAAAATGCTAATTAAAAACATTGTTATCCCTCCGGCTAAGCTGAAGAGGAAATAACGTGATTGTAGAAAAAAATATGTAAAAAAAATTGTTTATGCTCATCGTTTATCTAAAACTGGCACTTTGACATTACCCACACTAAAGCAATTTCATTACACAGTAGCAAAAACAGAACAATATCCATCTCTGTCGCGCTCGTAAACTAGAACGCGTGCGAGAGAGACAAACTGACTTTTCACGTTGCGTATGTAGTGCGTCGTAATACTGTGTTCATTCACAGACACTACACAAGCACGATGTTTGAATGTGTTGTTCGTGCCAGTTTTAGATACCCGATCTGTACCTAACTATATCCTTTTGAAAGTTTTACAACAAAGATGAGATGTATTTGTATAGATCGATAATATTTCAACTATCACAATGTCATGTGTTGAAGTGACTTACCTTAGTACACAACTGTATATTTCCGTGCGATACAATACAGGGATGTAAGAAAATAATCGATTTTTTAAAATCGATGATATTACTTACTTAATCTTATTTTGTAATAAAAAAGATGTTATATGCGTTTTTGGAGTTTCCTCAGAATTTAAGAGGAAAAAAAACTTGGTTTGTTTTTCAGTTTTAAAACCAACAGATTACTGTTTTAGTTATTATCGACTTGCTAATTTTATTATTATGTACAAAAAATTCAACTTTTCGAATGGCTAGAAAAATGATGATTATTTTTTTGTTAATCGATTTTATTACAAATCGATTATTTATTCATCGATTTTTTTTCCCCACCAAGCTATGATACAGCATTTTCTACTCATTGCGTTAACTATATCGATCAAAAACACCTCACCTGTGTTACAAACACCAATCGAATCCAGCAGTTCGACTCGACATATCTCATTTAGTGAACTGACAAACGTCACACCTAGTTTTATATATATAAACATCAACGTATCCGGTGTGACGGGATAAAGCGCGCTTTACACGCTCAAGCCTTAGGCACGGTCCACACGCGCGTGTTGGCGTCCTGCCCCGCGGAGACCAGGGTCTCGTCGTCAAGCCACGTCAAGCCGGTGATCTGGCTCTGGGGATGAGCGTCTGAAATGACAATAAACGGTAAGGTTTAAAATTGAGTGGCGATAAACTACTTTTTTGGCGGCAATGGTCAACATGAAGATTTCGTTTTTATTTCCAAAGCTTGTGTTTCTTCGCGTGATAATGTGTAATATTGGTGGATTATTAACCATTATGTGTTCGTTAATATGTAGGAGTGTGGAAAAATTGAAATAAAGTTGTGAAAGTGACTTTTCTAGTTGCTCCAAAAAAGTCCGTGTAATGTTTAAGTAAAGCGCCACTACTTTACTTAAACACTATCCTCATCCCATCATCTTATCATCACCATCATCATTTAAACTTGATTTTACTCTTCAAGTTTGAAATATTTCATACTTGACACTGGCAAATACACTAATCGTGTGACGCAAAAACATAAATAAAAAATTAAAAAATCTTGTCAAAGAGACATACGGACAAAAAAGTGTTCGTACAAAGGTTCCGTTTTACTTTTTGAGGTACAGAAAAACCCTAAAAAGTGCTAAGAGCTATGTGAAAAAGAAAGAAAAGTGGGATAGTGCTTACTCTTGATAACGGTGTGCTTGTTAGGTTGCGCGACGCTCCACACGATGAGAGTGGTGTCGAGCGAGCCGGAGGCCACGCGGGTCGAGTCGGGGCTCCACGCGGCGCAGTTCACTCGCCCCGTGTGGAAGCCCCACTCCTTGTTATGCGCCAGCTGAGGTGACAAAACTATGTTAGCAGAAGTATTCATAAATTTAAAGTCAAACATAATCAACAAGTCTTGAATTTCACTTGGGATTTTGTTGAAACAGCGTAAACATTGACAATTGATTGAGTTACTGACTTTATGAAACCTAGTAGCGGTTACGATTTTGTCTTCATTCCTAGTAATAAAATTGCAATAAACTCTTTTCTTTTTACCCACGACGGAACGGAGTAGATATATGCGTTTTATGCGTTTGGGGTAAGAGGATGTTTGTTTGTTTGTGCCAATCCATGTTGCCATGTTTGTCCATTTTTCCCCAAAAGGGGGGGGGGGTCAGGTTACATTGGTGCGTGTTCTTAGATAGGTGTTATGGTGACAACTCACAGGAGGCGCTGCAGTGAACATTTCTTTGTGGAAATTTATGTTGCCATTTTTCTCCAAAACTACTAGTCCGATATTGATGCAGTTTTTATGCGGATTTGCCATCGCTCAAAACAGTTACGATGAGAAAAATTCGAATAATTGCCGGGAAAACCCCAAAAACAGCCCTTTTCTTTTTCCCATACAACTTTATTTTTTATTTTTTTTACTATTTACAGGGTAGCGTTTGACCTCACGTCACCTGATGTTAATAACGATGTGGTCGATGATGGCGTCACGCTACACCTGGACTGGGAACTGGCTCTCAAGTGAGGCTGCCGAAACTCACCGATAAGTGCTTGGCGACAGATTCTTAACATGAGGGTGGTAGCTAGCCAGGCGAGTACTAGAAAATACCCAACCACCAAGCTACTAGCTGGTTTCATCACGATGTTTTCCTTCACCGAAAGCTCAAGCTCATTGTAGGATTCGAACCCACGTCCTACGGATCGCAAGCCGACGTCACTACCACTGAGCCATCATCGCTATAAACTTAAATGTAGAGTCAATTTGAACTTTAATACCATACTATAAAGTTTAAGTGTTAGTGGAGAGGTTCCGGGAAGGCAAAACAATTGAGAGACGTTAGTATCGTAAAAATATTGATGTCTATTTTCAATAAAATTAGGGATCCTTACTGAAACTCCAATAATGTGTGTATTATAATTTTTGCGTTTTTGCTAAATACCCGTGCGAAGCCGGCGCGGGCCGCTAGTAATGAATATAGCTTACCTTGTACTCCTCCGTAGAGTAGAGTATGACCTTCCTGTTGCTATCCGTGGCGACGAGGTAGGCGGAGTCGGGGCTGAACTTGACGTCCGTGACGGCTCCCAGGTGCGTCAGCTCTACGCCCGGGGTCAGTGTGCGGATGTCCAAAGTGTAAAGGTGGACCTTATTGTCCGAGCCTACAATTATACAATGTTTTTGAAGCGATGTTGCTAATGTCAAAGTCAAAAAATATTTATTCAATAAGATAGTGTGATCACTATAAAACGTCAAACTTGAGACTAGCTACGCCTGTTCCAACGTCCTTACGGTAACTTGTGGTCAAATGCTAGATTAAATAAATTTTTTTTTCGAAAAAGCTAGTTTAAGTACAAATTTAGCTGCGTTTTCCTTCCAAGTAGATTTAACCCAGAGATGTTCAAGTCAAAAGTGAATAGGTGTCTACTAGGCAAGCGTGCTACACCTTCGACCACATCGACGCTTTCCATCAAGTCCTCGACATTTGGACCGATTTTCATCAAACATAGCTAAAAACACTCGCCCGTAACTCACCTTTCATACAAAAAAAACTAAATTGAAATCGCTTCGTCCGTTCGCGAGCTACGGTGCCACGGACAGACAGACAGACAGACAGACACGTCAAACTTATAACACCTCTTTTTTTTGCGTCGGGGGTTTAAAAGGTACGTACCTCCGACCGCGACGTGCCTCGTCTTGGGGTCGATGGCGACGCAGGTAGGCTCGTAACTGAGCGGCAGGCTCGACTGCTTGCTGCCGCCGATTATCACCAACAGCTTGGGTTAAGAGATAGACTCCGAGATTAAGCTTATAATTGGAGCAAACAGTTTCTCTGTAATTATGATAGTTAAAAGTTCCCAATCCAGGTGCAGCGTGGCACCACCTTCAATCCCATTCACTTAGCATCAGGTGACTTGTGGTCAAACGCTACACGGTGAGAATTATGCAAATTATTCCCAGCGATTCTAGCAATACTTCAAATGAAATAATTTGGGGCTAGGTCAATTTGTCTGCAATGGTCCCCCGATATTTTTTTATTACTAGTTGCGCCCCGCGGTTTCACCCGCGTCTTACCGTTATCCTGTAGATACCATTTTCCAGGGTGAAAAGCATATGTGTTAATCCAGGGTATGAGCTATCTCCATTCCAAATTTCATCAAAATCGGTTTAGTAGTTACGGTCATACGTAGTAACAAATATTCACACACACACAAACTTTCGCATTTATAAAATTAGGACGATTTATTATTATTACTGATTGTCGTAGTAACAATAAATTGGTATTTTTTTAATTTTACTTTTTACTTTTTTATCATATTTGTCAGCTTGAAAAGGCGGCCGATATTTGCCTCAAATCAAAGACATCGTTCAAATTGTACATGGCAAAAACCCACCCCACTACGTTTATTCATAAACTTAACGTACAATGTTAGTAAATGACTTTGTTATGTTACCTCTTTAACAGTGGCTACGATCGTGGTGTCATCTTCGATTATGTGGTCCATGCCGCGAGGCTGCGAGCCCAGGGGCGTCGCGTCCTCCGTGTAGGTTGGTGCTTCGCCTTGAAGTAAACAAGTTTTAAAGAAATGAGCACAATTTTAATACTAGAAACGAGGTCTGTTGGAAAACCGAACAAACAAAATAAAATACCTTCTGCTTGAGGGATTGCTTTCCGCAGCGTGTCATCGATACCAATAGTGAGCAGGGAGCCACCCTTGCCGGCTCGCATCCCGTTCACTTGGTTGCCGTGCCCCTGCCCGGTCACGTGGCGCCCTTCGCCTGGAATAAAGGGCATGTACGACGTCTCAGATTCTAAAATTCATAATTTTTCAACTGGGCATAGATAAGCAACTCCAAAAGTGTAGCGTGGTCCGAAGAGTCGCAGGGCCGATTTTGGTGAAATATAAAATGTATATTCTCTGGTCTGCTTTGGTTGTGATCCCGCAACTCATTAATATTCATGTTCCCATATCCCAATGTGTACAACCAAACAAGAGAAATCTTATTAGTAAAGCTAATTAAAAAATATAGGACCATTAGATGACAAAAAAAGCTTGGGATTTTAGTGAACTTGCTCCAATTCAATCAATTAGTAATAAGAATAAAATTGTCAATGTGATCGCGCCAAAAAAATTACTTGCTGGGCGTTTCTTGCCTGTTCTTTTGCCGGCGTAAGGAGGTTGGAACAGGCGTAGCTAGTTTTAAGTTTGACGTTTTAAAGTGATCACAATGTATCCTATTGAATAAATAAAAATTGACTTTTTGACTTTTATAAAAAAAATCAAATTTTCTAGCCGGGAATCAAACCTGATGATTTTGTAAAATAACACATCCGGTATAAGAATGCGTCATTTTTAACCCCTGTCTGACGCAAAAAGAGGGGTTATAAGTTTGACGTCGATGTCTGTCTGTCTATGGCATAACAGATGGACCGATTTTGATGCGGTTCATTAGAAAGCCAGTTTCCTTGCGGTGGTCTTAGCTACGTTTGATGAAAATCGGTCTAATGTCAGGGGTTTTTCAATTTTAAATTTATTCTTTTTTTTTTTTGTGGCTATCTAAATTTTTTTTTACTTCCGTTTTTTGACCACGCAAGTCACCTGATGTTAAGTGCTACGAAGCAGTCGAAGCTACCAACCTGTCTCGCAGTCCCAGTAGGTGACAGTGCCGTCGTGGCTGGCGGTGTAGACGGCGCGAGGAGGCAGCGGCGCGAGGCACGTGATCGGCTTGTTGTGGCCCATCAGCACCTGCCGAGGGGCGTCGGGGCTGTCCACGTCCAGGTAGTTGATGACGCCGGACAGGGACACCGACAGGAGGTGCTTGCCTTGCCACAGGCAGGACACCTGGAATATAAGTATATATAGGTCTACCAGGATCTGATGGCAAAAAAAAAGTTTAGTAAATAGCGATTTTCATATGGCAACGAAAAAAATAACATCTGTCAACTGAAATTTCGAGGAATTGTTTTTGGTTTGGCTTCAAATTAGTAGGAATGACACGTCTTGATACTTTGGTTTATTGCATTTTTCGTGTGAACTGAAGAAGCTTTCTCTCGAATAGGGATCGATGAATGGCGAAAATCTTGTGAACATGTAATAAAAAATAAAAATATATAGTTTAAAAAACTAAAAAAAAACACTTTAAAAACGCACTCAAAAATATAAAATAATTAAATTGACTTGTATTAGTTACGATATAATGGTTAATTCAAAAAGTGTGGAGCGCTTTTTGGTTGTGTGTACTTTTATTTACCCAGTAAAAGAAGCGCTCCACACTTTTTGAATTAACCATTAAATCGTAACTAATACAAGTCAATTTAATTATTTTATATTTTTGAGTGCGTTTTTAAAGTGTTTTTTTTTAGTTTTTTAAACTATATATTTTTATTTTTTACTTGTTAGTCTTTTGTTACCAAGCCCAATCGGACTCATCAAAAGGAATCATATGAGCCCAAACTCGAGGGATTTACTAGTAGCCACTGCAGAGATCCCTACCCACCTTCTGGCTGCATCATCAGACCCTCGTCACCAAGTTCAATCTATTGGACTCATCAAGACGATTCATATGAGCCCAAACACGAGGGGTTTACTAGTAGCCACTGCAGAGATCCTCTACCCACCTTCCGGTTGCATCATCAGACCCTCGTCAGCAAGTTCAATCTATTGGACTTATCAAGACGATTCATATGAGCCCAAACACGAGGGGTTAACTAGTAGCCAGCGCAGAGATGCCCTACCCACCTTCCGGCTGCATCATCAGATCAGGTCGATGATACCAAATTATTGCATTGTCACCGAGATTACATACACATACAAAGTTTCAAGTCGATACGACAATTAGAAGTGGGTGAAAATTGACTTCTAAGATTTGATTACATTGTTAGTTAGTTAGTTAGTTAGTTACAAGTCAAGCTAATAAAAGTGTTTTGAAATTAAAAAAAACAGTTCATAGAACAAGATCGATTGAGATGCAGGAGGAAAGGTTTATCATAAATACTGCTTCTTCCACGTCTTCCTCTTCCGTTGAAGACTTTTATACCCTACCACCATGCTATGGTTTCATCACGATGTTTTCCTTCACCGAAAGCTCAAGCTCATTGTAGGATTCGAACTCACGTCCTACGGATCGCAAGCCGACGTCACTACCACCATCGCTACATATTTTGTTTTTCAAAAATAAAAACAAAATAAATTAGGTTGCTTTAACCGAAGTTTTTCGCTATAACATCAGTTCTACAAATTAGTCTTTCATGAGAGTGTAAAAAGAGTTCATTGGGGTCGGCGTGAAATCATGTTCACAAACCTGCTGATTTTCAACAGCACCTCCCATGTTGAAGAGCGTCTTCCGCTCCCTGGACTCCACGTCCCAGATCGCGCAGGTCTTGTCTCCCGAGCAGGAGAGCAGCTGCTTCCCGTCCGGGGACCAGGATATGCTGTACACACCGCCTTTGTGGGCCGGGGAGCCGATCTGGAAGGACTCACTTTCAATTACCAATATACCAAATATAGAGATCGCCTAGTGACGCCTTCGCACAGGCTCGCAAAAACTGAAAGGTCCATCTATATAATGGGCCCCGCTGTATATAACAGGCCATATATGCCATCGTTCGTGGTGCACCCTCCACCGGGGCTTTCAAAACGCGCTTGCGTAAATGGTTAGCGGAAAACATTTTTTACCATTTTAATGAATTTTTCAATTTACCAGAGGTAGCACTAATTATGATTATTATTAGTGTTGTGTATTTATTTTTAATGTGAATTATTTGCAATTGACTTATAACATAGGTGTTATAAATAAATAATTTGTATTTGTATCGCCGTAAAGCAAACTGTTTCACGGTGAGTATGTGTGCGCGCGAGAGTGTGTGACTGTGTATGTGTGCGCGCACATGTGTGTGTGTGTATTTATTTCTTAAAAGTTTATATAGATTTAACAATATGCGAAAACGTTTTAAATGGTGTGCATGTTTGTATTCATAGGTAATAAATCAGTCGTAACACTGTATGTTTTCAAATGAAAATAAAATAAATATAATATGTGTATAAGTGTGCGTGTATGAGTGAGCGGAATAAGCGTAATCACTATTTAACTAACCTCTCCCTTCAACTCGGACGTAGCGCCGTCAAAGAGGAAGATTTTCCCGTCGAATCCGGCCGAAGCGAAAAGACTGCCGTCAGGACTGTAGCGCACGGCCTGAGCGAAGCGAGTGTGCTCCTGCAAGCGAAACGAGCGAAATCACAAATCAGTTAGATTTTAGCTGGACAAAAACGTTTTTATGACGACAATGACGTTTGTTTGTTTCGCACATATTTTTTTTAACTACAACGTTTGTTTCCTTTATTCCTTGTACTTTCTATAGGGTAGCGTTTGACTCTATTATAAGTCACCTGATGCTAAGTGACGATGTGGTCGAAGGTGGAGAAAACTAAAACGGTGAACTTACTTGCTTAGTACACTTGAATTTGAACGGGGGCCCTTCAAACACGGCGATGGTGTTATCTTCAGAGGCGGTGACGATGCGGAACGGGCGCGAGGGGCGGAAGTCGACGGAATTAATCGGCTTCGACTGTCCACTGATCTCACCAACCGACGTGCCGGTCTCCGACATGAAAACGTGGCCGAATCTGAAACGAGGCGTTTTCTGCAACTTAAAAATAGTTATTTGTTATGCGAGACTGCAAAGTTGTATTTTGGCGCGAGTACTTCTATTGAAAGCTGAGCAAGCGAAGGATTCTAAGATTCACTTGCTTTCGTTCAAATATAGAATACTAAGCGTGGTTTTAAAGGTACGAGACGCAGAATAACTTTGCAGCCGTGCAAAACACACAACTTTTCACTTCCCTACGGCGAGGAAAATGCTAGGTGCAAGAAAAACAGATAATATACCTTTTTTTTCATGCAATCGTTGTGCTGTCTATTTCGATTATTCCAATAAGAGGTTCGCACACAGACTCATTTTTTTTTGTTTTTAAGAGAGTTAGGCAAGCATTTGACCTCAGTCTCACCTGATGGTAAGTGATGACAAGGTCGAAGATGGATCATGCTTGCCTAGAAGATACCTATTCACTCTTGACTTGGAGGCTCCCAAATTATACCTATCGGGAAACAAGAACGCCGGCAAGGTGTTCCACTCCTTCGCCGTTCGCATTATAAATGTGGAAGCGAAACGTTTCGTACGGATTGGGAGAATTTCCACCATGTACGGATGTCGTGATTCCGTGCGTCTTGTATCATTGTAGGATTCGAGATACTGCTTAAATAGGTTCTAGGCTAACCTTTCCCTTCCCTCTCCAACGACAACCATGCGCTGACTGTCGGCGCTCCACGCAATGTCCTTGATCGGACCACCGATGGGCTGGAACTCATTCTTGAGAATATGCTCCTTATTGACCGTGTCCCAAATGCGGATCTTTCCCGATGCGTCTGCGTAAAAAGGATTTACTTATAAAGAAGAAGTAGAAATCAAATACACTGTAGGCGTTTGGGGATATCCTACCAATACTATGAACGCAAAAGTTCTTTTTATCCTGGAAAAAAGGTTCCTGTGGGATAACGAGAAGACGCGGGTGAAACCACAGGGCGCAACTTTATCCGGGATAAAAAGCAGCCTATGCAGTAATCCAGGGTATAAGCTATCTCCATTCCAAATTTCATTCAGATCCGTTCAGTAGTTTTTGCGTGAAAGAGTAACAAACATCCATACATCCATCCATACATATTCTCAAACTTTCACGTTTATAATGTTACTAGCTGTTCCCCGCGGTTTCACCCGCGTGGGCTACAGCTTTATGCATGCAAAGTCTCAGCCCGATCGGTTTAAAATTGACAAAGTTTCATACAAACTTTCATCCCCTTGGGGGTAGAATTAATCAAAATCCTTTCTTAGCGGATGCCCACGTCATTACATCTATCTGCATGCCAAATTTCAGCCCGATCCGTCCAGTGGTTTGGGCTGTGCGTTGATAGATCACTATGTCAGTCAGTCACCTTTGAGTTATATATATTTAGATATAGTAGGATGATATTGTGTGAGCGATATAGTAATATCCACGCGGGTGAAACCGCGGCACACAGCTACGGCAAACTAAGTTTTGTATGAGATAGTTCAGCGACGTGATTTACTTCTAACACCCAGTGTAAGATCTAGAAACACGGTTTAATTCTGGAGTGTTACCCGCTCCCTGGCGCCGCGCCAGTGATCGTTCACAAGAAATTATTATAAATGTGGCCGGTATTAGGAAACTATTACACAATTCTGATGTTTTGTTTGGACAAAACTATGATGACAAGCGTTTTGCAAACTTTCAATGTTGTTTTTTAACAGACTTCAAAAAAGGGAGGTTGTTTCCCATTCGCGCGGTTTCACCCGCGTGGGCTACAGTTTATCGCGATAAAAAGTATCCCATGTCCTTCCTCAGGGTTCAAACTATCTCCGTACCAAAGTTTATTAAAATTGGTTCAGTAGTTTAGGCGTGAAAGCGAAACATACAGACAGAGCTACTTTCGCATTTATTATATTAAAGTAGTGATTTTTTTATGTACGTTCGCGGATGACTTCGTCTTTTAGGAACTTTTCTTGTTTCTTTTTGTGTTGGAAAGAAGATATTTCAAGGGTGGTACCGTCAGCGACAAAAGTAGCTGATCGTTCTCGATTATCCAAATGTGTTTCAAATCAGTAATTATGATTGTTTTTTTTATATTTTACATGGTATCATTTTGACCACAACACACCTGATTTTGGGTGATGATGAGGTCAAAAATTGGTGTCTAAGATGATGAGGATAAAAGAAAAAACTGTGATTGTTCAGCGACTTTTGTCGTTGAATGTACCATGATAAGAAAACCAGGATCTGATCCTGTTATCTCGCAGGAACCGTTTTGCGAGATGAAAAGTAGCCTATGTGTTAATCCAGGGCATAAGCCACCTCCATTACAAATTTCGTTCAAATTCGTTCAGTAGTTTTTGCGTAAAAGAGCAACATACATACATATACTCACAAACTTATAATATTAGTAGGATATATATTTTGGCGATTCATATTTATTTATATAGATTAACAATCATAAAAAATTATCATAATAGCTTATCAGCATGTGGGGTGTGCCTCATATTATCAATAATATTGCTATGATAAAGAATTCTTATCCATACATAGTATGTTTAATTGAATTACGTGTGTTAAAACCACTTAAATTAATCAATACTCGTGTGTCGTGCCTAAACTTACTTGAGTAATTAGATTAGCGCCTCTAGCCAAGATGCATTCTGCAATCGTTGGCGCTAATTTTCAACGCTAAGTCACGTGGTCAGAAAATGTCAAACCAATACTTTTTTTGCTGTTTTCTACTAGCGTCAACGATTGTAGAATGCATCATGGCTAGGGGCCCTGTAGTTCAATAGATTACTCTACAAACACACATACAGGCTTTACCCATTTATGATCATTAGTATAGTTATAACTTATTAAGTCATAGTTACGAGGCCGAGAGGATTCGAACTCGGTGTCGGCGTCTTGTAAATCGCACGCCAAGCCGTTCGGCCACCATCACTCTCACCTTTGCCATCGCTCAAAACGGTGAAGGAAAACATCGTTAGGAAACCGGCATGCCCAAGAACTGCAACATTTTCAAGAGCATGTGACATCTACCAACCCGCACTGGGCCAGCGTGGTAGATTATAGCCCATACTCTCTCTCTGAAGGCCAGAGTCCCAGCAGTGGGAATGTGGAAGGCTGATAATGATGAGTATAGTTATAGCTACTCCAAAACTAGGAAACTGTGCTAAATTGTTTTTTATTTGCGCTCAGCGGTTTCACCCGCGTCTTCCCGTTATCCCGTAGGAACCTTTTCCGGGACAAAAAGTATCCTATGTCCGTTTCCTGGTCCTAAGCTACCTCACCACCAATTTTCAAATCGGGTCATCCGTTTTTGAGTTATAAGTAGTGTAACTAACACGACTTTCTTTTATATACATATAGATTAAGTTAGTAGTTTGATTTTTTGAAAGCTGGGATGTACAACATACCTTTACACATACTTGCATTAATTATAATAATAAATTAAAATTGTTTAATTAGTTTTATAGGGCTATTTTGACATGTTTTTAACTTTTTGTATAATACTTGCTGCACTACACTTAATGGTGCTAAAAAGTATTCTATGACCTTATCCAGGGACTATCGGCGAGTTTCAATAACCAATCTATCCACTGTTTGCCTTACTGGAGATAGAACTTTGACATAAGCTCCATAGAAGTAATGTCAAAGAACATCAGCCACTTTTCATACTGCCTTGGACCTGCCCGCAATATATTTTGTATAAAAATTGCAAGCTTATTGAAGTTGTACGACCGACATATATAACAGTTTTTGGTGTGTGAGATTAACGTTAGCTTCAGAAAAATTAAAAAGAAGTACAACAAAATTGGTAGAATATGTATTGTGCGTTCAAAACATCCAAGCATTGTGTAAGTTGAAAAATTTCATTAAAAACTATGAAATTAAAAAATCTATATAATTTTTTTCTACAGTTTCCTTAAAATATCGTTTGTATAATCATAATAGGCAAAAATATACATTTGTTTTCATGTATAGCTCGTTTTCATACAACCTAGGGTCCGTTTTGGGCATTGTTCTTTCTGTAACCGACCGTGGATAGATTGTTTATTGAAACTGGCCACATATCCACACCAAGTTTCTTCAAGATTAGTTCAGCGGTGTAGTTTTGAAAAGATAACAAACAAACATAATTACTTTCGCAATTTATATTATTAAATTTTAGAATATGTTTACATGCCTGCCTGCAGGCTGAATACATTGGCTTGAATGACCCCACCGTGTGATGTTGCCTCGCATATTTTATGCATTAAGAAGCTTTGCAACCTTAGTTGCAGTATCAAGGTGTTGCATAGTGTAACAGCAATACGTTGGGCATATGCGCACTCTTTCACAGCACTCTTTCAGACTGGTAATAGTTTGTCAACATCTATGGTATCAACAGACAACTCTCCTAATACTAAACCAACTCCTTCAGCAAAACAGCACAACAGTTTGTTATGATAACAATATACAACAAAACAATATAAATTGCAGATGAATCATTTAACAAATTCAATTATGAAATTCATGCAAATAATGAGTCACTATAGCAATAATACAGTTACCTACTGATAAAGCAGTAGAGTGGGAGAAAATCTTACCTCCAGAGGCAATGTAAAACCCACTCGGGGAGTATTTGGCAACGTTGACTTGGCAGGAGTGCTCTGTGTACACGTCTGCAATCGCCGGGTTTTCAATATCTCTGATTATTACAGAATTTCCATTTGTGTACAGGAAATTCTTGCCTTTTGGGTCACCGCCTAGAACTAGCGGCGTTCCTCGCGCCGTCCTCGGCAAAGCCGCAAAAGTATATTCTGCAAACACACAAGAACCGTCTCAACTCACTGAACACCACCAAAAACGTAACGAAAAAGAATAAAACAACTAAATGTGTCTACGGACATCGACACCATGCTTCCGCAAAATGTTATCAAACGAGCACTTACTATTAGAATAAGACATATTTATCTTACAGTTTACTAACTAAAAACTAATGGGATTTAACTATATGTATGAGTTATTCAGTACTTTTAAATTTTATTAATGATACACAATCAGCCGCTCGCTACTTCCAGCCGTCCAAAAAAATGACGTATGGATATTTTTTTTGCAAAGTTGGCATTACTGAATTGTCGCAATTTTTGACATGCCCAAATATGGGCACAAACATGACATAGAATTAGACATGAAAAAATATTTAAAAAAACTTATATCATCCTTTCTGCTATTTAGTTATATCTAGTATATACTAAAAAAACCCCACCAAAATTAAATTAAAATAAACTGTCCAACTTTTAGTGTTGACATCATCAAGTTATTGTCTATTATCTCCTAGGATTCTGTGGTTTTTGATCGGTAACGAAAGAAAAAAGTTTACTCTATTATCAAATGTCAAAACTATCTGCTAATGCAACTGTCAATGTCAATCAGTGGTCAAAAATGATTCAAAATGCGCTGCAGTCGGGGTTTCTTTGTCATGTGATAAAATTGTGAAAAGTCCTGTTTAGTTTTAAATTACTTCGGCATATTCGTGCTATATTGCAAGGAGACATGTGATTCTAGCGATTAAATCATTAAAACACTGTGGCAGCAGTGATTTTCTACGAGTAATTTGCATTTATATTTGACACTTGTTTCCACGTGGTGTACGTCACAGTCGGTCGACGTGTAAATTTTTCATAGTATTTTCAACTCAAGTCGCTGACCGCATCCGCATCACACGAAGAAATGGAGTCCTTGAACATATCGCAGTTGAATTTGTCGAGTGTAAGGAGCCTCACGTCTAGAGAAAACGTACCCAAAATCGAAATGTGCGAAAACAAACTGGAGAGTCACGTAAGGCATAACATGTGTTAATTTTAAACTGACGAACCAATATTGTGTCAAACATGTATTATAAATTCCAAATCTGACTGAAATTATCCAATACATTTAGTGAGCAGTATCCACATGTTCTAAAAAATATATTTTTTACAATGTGAAACAAAATTAATATCAAAGAACTAACTTCTTTAAAAAGTTTTCGTTTCACAAATTGTGTAATTTTTTCGTGATAATTTTTTATTTGTAAACATTGTGAAAATACCATAAGATTTGCATCATCATATCTTCGAAGTTTATTTTAATCTACTTTTGGTTGCACATTGCAATGCGTATGTGATTAAATTTTATTTTAATGCTTCAAAACTAAACTAATACCTACATATCAAATGAGCCATGGGTGTAGATATAGCTTTACAATGAGATTCCAAAAGCGAAATTATTGTAGTTTACCCTGTGACTTCCTTAAATTAGAAAAAAGTTAAAATGCCATAAAGACTCCAAAGCTGCTTTACACCCATGAAACCAACAATTGGAAATTTAAATTCAAATTACAAAAACATGTCATCCCTGCAACACTACACACATTGCTTCTAGAGTGGTGCACAACTGGAACTGACTACCAAAAGTGTTATGTGGGAACCTTCAGTGAATTTCTTTAAAAGAATAGAATAATCATTTATTGCAGACTGGACAAGTGGTTGCGAACGAACAACGCTTCCTTGCTACAGAATTGACTTTTCTCTGCACCTTTGGACATTGCTATAAGTCAACCCAGCATGATATAGGCACATCAGCCTCGAGCTGCTTGCCTATCCTACTTCCTACTAATATTATAAATTTGAAAGTTTGTCAGTATGGATGGATGGATATTTGTTTTTCACGCAAAAACTACTGAACGGATCGGAATGAAATTCGGAATGGAGATAGCTTACACCCAGGATTAACACATAGGATACTTTTTATCCCGGAAAAAGGTTCCTCCGGGAAGATACGGGTGAAACTGCGGTGCGCAACTAGTTGGCACCCTCCCTCTCCTCCTCTCTCTCTCTCGCCTGGCTAGCTACCACCCTCTTGTTAAGAATCTGTCGCCAAGCACCTATCGGTGTGTTCCGGCAGTCTCACTTGAGAGCCAGTTCCCAGTCCAGGTGTAGCGTGGCGCCATCTTCGACCACATCGTCACTTAGTATCAGGTGACTTGTGGTCAAACGCTACCCTGTAAATAGTAAAAAAAAAAAAAAAAACTAGTTGATAAATAAATGAATTATTTCAGGCGCTGACAGATGATAGCGATTACCATTGTGAATACCGCGAGGAGATCTGGCAGTCCCTGCTGGAACAGGAGGCCGAGAAGCCAACAATCCACCTTCAATCACCTCAGGTATGAAAATTGAATGAAATGATTAACGGCCGGTTTCAATAACTTATCTATCCACGGTTTGCCCTACTAGAGATAGAAAGAACATTGGCCACTTTTCATACTGCCCTGGACCTGAACGCAATATATTTTGTATAAAAATTTTCGTTTCTGTCAATGTCACTTAGTTTTTGTTCATATTTGGTAATTGATGTTGATTTTAATGACTTAATTTAAGTAGGCCCGACTTCCAAAGCGTGAAACAGAATGAAAAAGAAAATGCGGAGTGCGTTCAAAACATCCAAGCATTGTGTATAATCTTAATAGACAAAAAATTACAATTTATATTGTACATAGGTGTCGCTTTCATACGACCTTGGGTCCGTTTTGGCCATTGTTCTTTGACACAAGCTCCATAGAAGTAATGTCAAAAATCTATCTCTAGTAGGTCAATATTGATGATGGCTCAGTGGTAGTGATGTCGGCTTGCGATCCGTAGGACGTGGGTTTGAATCCTACAATGAGCTTGAGCTTTCGGTGAAGGAAAACGTCGTGATGAAACCATAGCTTGGTGGTAGGGTATTTTCTAGTACTCGCCTGGCTAGCTACCACCCTCTTGTTACGAATCTGTCGCCAAGCACCTATCGGTGTGTTCCGGCAGCCTGACTTGACAGCCAGTTTCCGGTCCAGGTGTAGCGTGGCACCATCTTCGACCACATCGTCACTTAACATCAGGTGACTTGTGGACAAACGCTACCCTGTCAATAGTATAAAAAAACCGTGGATAAATTGGTTATTAAATTTTTTTATATAATTTTTTGAATGCAAAAGATTGGATAGATATATATATATATATATATATATATATAGTGTTGTATTATTTCTCCACAATAACAGAAAAAATAGCAAAGTAAAAAGAAAGATTTTGATTTGAAAGATCTTAGTGATAGTGTTACAACGGATGGTCCTATCGCTTGGATTGACTTCTACCGGACAACCTTTAGATAGTCAGAAGTTTTCAGCTGCCTTTGTTATTTTTGTTAGGATAACAGCTCAAAAGATTTTGATTAAACTTAGCACGGATATAGATAGGACCTTGCATTAACTGAATTAAAAATTAATTCAAGTCAAGGTCTTCTCATTATTGTAAAATTTAATTTACTAATCAAATTAAGAAGTCTTTATTCATTGTAGATTGCAGATTATTTTAACATCTGTATTATGTATAATACATTGTAACGGTAAACAGTGCATTTTATTTCATACAACTTCTGTCCATCCAAAGGTTGTCTGGTAGAAATCGCTCTAAGCGATAAGACCGCCCATTGTAACACTAGCTCTAAGATCTCTCCTTTTATGTTGTTTTATTTTTCTGTTGTTATGGTGAAACAATTAAGCATTATCTATCTATCTAACAGTGCCATATTTATTGATACAAAACTATCTTTATCAGTAAAACTTGCTCAAGGTTCCCGAAACTAAACTAAACATTTGAATTATCTGTGCATATTATTATAGCACATTTAATATTCGTGTCGTACAAACAAGAAAACTCTTCCTGCACCGTTGTTTAATTAGCTTAGATAAAATCTGTGCAAACTAACCTGCAAACATAATTTCTTTATCTTATTGTGTCAAAGTCTTGGCTATAAAATGATGATTTAGAAGATACACATTTGCATTAAACCCAACGTAACCCTTTGTATTTAACAGTGGCAATAAAGTTTTAAGAGCCTGCATAACGTCGTTGACCTTGCTTGATCAAGTGAAACTGCTCCGCGCACTCCGCGCATCCCCTCACCAAAATTACGCGATCTGCGGCCAACGCGCCCGAAGCGACGCTCTCGCCATGCGGCGCGGCGCGGTACCTCTACTAATCGAGCCCGCCGTATCTACATATATACACAGTAGCAACATCCTACTATAATATTATAAATGCGAAAGTTTGTGTGTGTGTGAATGTTTGTTACCACGTAACTACTGAACCGAATTTGACTGATGAAATTTAGAATGTAGACAGTTTAGGTATTGGACTAACACATAAGCTAATCTAATTTTGAAAAGTCAACTCTGAAAGGGGTTAAATAAGGTAGATAAGTTTGTATGAAAAATGTCATTCCTTGGTTCGATTGACTCAAAAATAGGTACAAATAAACCTTAAAGTAAATCATTGAAAACGCATTTTTTATTTTTTGATATGTATTACTTCTACGGGGTGTGCCATAGAGTTTTAAAGTTTGTATGACTTTTTTTTATTCCTTATGTAGATTTTCTTAAAAGTAGGTACAAATAAACTATAAAGTAAATAATTAAATACGTATTTTTTATATTTAAGAAAACCCCTAGAGGTTGTGCAATGGCGTTCTTAAGTTTGTACAACACATCAATTCCCACGCGGGCGAAGCCGCGGGGCACGGCTAGTAGTCACTGCCGTGCCATTTGAATGTGCGCGTGAGTGAGTAGCGAGCGCCGTGTACGCAGGGACCGGCCTGGGACTCAGTAGGGCTGTGCCACGCGTTTGATCGCGCGCATTTGCTGCTCTCACTGACTATTTCATTTGCATAGTTTATAATAAATCGTATTTATTAATTTATAATTATTAAAATGTCTTTAATATGCAACCCATTTATGAATTGGTAAAACATTTTAATAAATTACATGATTAAACACCTTGCGCTGTCATAATACACAGATAATATAATCTATAAAAAAAGGCATATTAGTTACAACACTTAGGTATAAGTCGATAACGGCTGGACCGATTTTTATAATCTTTGATTTTTTGCATTTGTCTTCGTCCGGAATAAGATAAAATATGATACTCATAAATAATAAAATTAATCATTCATTTGTTGTAAATGGTATACCAAAATGCAACTGACATGGTGTAACAAAACACAACTGACAGCTAAACGTAATGTTGTCTATGGTTGATATTGAAGTTGTGAATTGAAGATGTTTTTGTTTTATGCGAGTTTATTTATTACTAACGTTAATTAATTTTAAAATCCTAAATCTGCTCATTTATTGCCTCTTATGCGGAAAGAAGTTCGCCGGGTCAGCTAGTATTTAACTAAAAATAAAAGTGACAACCCTATGCATCACCGCAAGAGTAGGCAATTAACTCGCCGCGGCACTATGCACCTACCACTCATAGCCTATAGGTAGTTCATCGTACGACTTTCAGCTACAAAAATATGCGGAGAAAAGTGGCACAGGTCCGTTCAGCACGGCGGCTCGTCCCGCACTGACTTTATGGGCGAATGAGGGGTGTACGTGCCGATTTGCGAGTATGAAATACGTAAAAAATTCGCAAAAAATAATTAAAGCAGTATTTTCAAAAAATGGCCTGAAGGTGTCCTGGGTATTATATTTTTTTATAAGCTGATGGTATTAACAAGTCTTTTTTACATATATAGTTTAGGAGTAAAGTAGTATTAAACTTTTAGGAAATGGGGACTTTGCACATTTGTTTTCAATATATAAATACATTTTTTGCATTTTTCGGCCTGAAGGTGTCCTGCTATATATCAAGTAGATTAACATATATTTTTATTAGATTTTTTTTAGACCAGAATTACACAGAAAGATAGCTTTAAATAACCCCATTTTTGGAAACCTGCGCCTTAAGCGATGGTGGCCGAACGGTTTAGGCGTGCGACTTACAAGACGCCGACACCGAGTTCGAATCTTCTCGGCCCCGCACCTATGACTTAATAAGTTATGTGCGGATTTGCCATCGCTCAAACCGGTGGAGGAAAACATCGTGAGGAAACCGGCATGTCCAAGAATTGCAACATTCAAGGGCATGCGACATGTACCAACCCGCACTGGGCCAGCGTGGTAGATTACAGCCCATACTCTCTCTGAGAGAAAGCCGGAGTCCCAGCAGTGGGAACGTGAAAGAGTGATAATGATGATTATGATGAATAAAGTTTTCAGAAGTCATCATCATCAGCCTATTACTTTCCCACTGCTGGGACTCCGGCCTTCTCTCAGAGAGAGAGTATGGACCGTAATCTACCACGCGGGCCCAGTGTGGGTTGGTAGATGTCGCATGCCCTTGAATGTTGAGGTTCTTGGACATGCCGGTTTTCTCACGATGTTTTCCTTCACCGTTTCAAATCAAATCAAATCAGTATTCGAACTCTGTGTCGGTGTCTTGTAGTTACCGTTTGGCCACCATCGCTCATTTTTCAGCGTTTGGCCCTAATGATGAAAAGCAATCATTAAGAAAACATTTCCAATTGCATCATATTATGACTTTAATACTCATTCATAATACCAACCTTATTGCAATGACATAAGGATGGTTTTAGTATTGCTACTGCTACCCTTTGTCTTTACTTCTCTGTTGCAATACATCAATGCTTTTCATCACATATTTCATCCTGATTGAATTCGTTACGCCAGATGTCACATTAGGGTGAAACCAAACGAGCGTATTTTGTGAGTCGTGAGTTGCGTATTTTCGGTCGCACATTTTACGTTCAACTGAATTTCTGTTGAGTTGCCAGAGACGAACTTAATTTATTTGTTCAGTATTGAGCGTTGGTACCCACGGGCTGTTCGTGTCGTCGAGCACGAATGTTCCATTAAAAATATTGTGTATTTACGAAGAGGAGGCCAGGTAAAGAAGCTGGGTAAACCCACTCATTATTTTTTATTTTTTTTATTTTATTTTATTTTTATTTTATTTATTTAGGTAATCCAACAGCTGTTTTAATTATAAAAGTAGACAAACATTTGTTATACATTAAGGCCAAAATAGGATTACACAAATTAAGATTTAATCTAAATTACGGGTAGGTAAGTAATAAAAAATGCGCGAAAAGAGCGTTTTGTGTGTGTGTGAGAGAGTGTGTGTGACTGTGTGTGCGTGTATGTAAGTGGTGTATGTGTCGAAGGAAACATTTATAAAACTTCATATAGAGCGATTATATTTATATTATATTTTATTCATATTCAGAGGCTGGTATGTGGAAAGTATCTACTTTATTTGCCCTTCCCTCACCACGACCGAAATTCGGGCGAGTTTACGCGCATTGAGTCGGCAGACAACTCATTTTGCGTCGTCATGTGGCACCAACTGCCTTTTTGTTGGAAACCGAATACAGCCGAAATTCTGACACTACACGACTCACAAAATTCCGCTCGTTTGGTTTCACCCTTAGTCTCGCAAGTCATAAACATTGCCGCCGCCGGCAATGTTGCATTTACAATCTATATCTACATGTGTAATACTACCTGTGCCCCGCGGATTCAACCGCGTCTTTCCGTTATCCGTAAACGATTATCCGGGATAAAAAGTAGCCTATGTTTTAATCCAGGGTGCAAACTATAGATAGTAGATTCCAAATTTCATCCAGATCTGTTGTATGTATTATGTAGCGAAAAGGCTATTTTTTGCTTGATTTATTTACTTCCATTAAATACAAATTTTGTCCATCAGTTGGAGTTCCGAGGTACCCTGGTCCAGCAACTGCGTGACGTCACGAAGAAACTAGGCCTGACTCTGGCGACTCTCCACTCGGCGGTGGCTCAGTTAGACCTATTCATGGACGCCCACAGACTACGCGCGGATAGACTGACGCACGTCGCTCTGGCTTGCTTAAGCTTAGCAGGTAACATTCTCTATGACCAATGTTACATAGTGGCCGAACGGTGGGCAACGACACCGAAGCGATGATGGCTCAGTGGTAGTGACGTCGGCGCGATCCGTAAGTCAAATTCTACAATGAGCTTGTGCTTTCGCCGAAGGAAAACATCGTGATGTAACCATAGTTTAGTGGTAGAGCATTCTCTAGTGCTCGCCTGGCTTACTACCATCCTCATGTTAAGAATCAAAAACAAAAGGTTTCTCAATTCAACCATATTGTTCGCTTGAACTACCGTTCCCGATACCTAGGTCCCAGATTTTCACTGATTAGGGGTCCTGTTGTTCTGGGTTGCTAGTCTTCCAAATACAAGGCAAGCCACTCACCTTGAAACCGTTGAGCCGCCAAGTGGACTGTATAGCCGGCCGGAACCGTCCCTTCGATGGTCCTGGAGACCCGGGTGCAGGTGAAAGTCTAATGTCGCACAACAGCAAACTTAATTGTCTTAAAGTACCCAAAATACACCGCTGAGAACCGTTCGCCCTTGAAGTCCGAGGTGCACTGAAGGTCGTCAACAACTACCCTCGGTTTCTCCGGTAATTCGCCGCTCGCGTTCGTTGGAATCTCAGCTTGTTGACCTACCCGACATTTAAAAGAATAACAACGCCTGAACACATATAATACATATTTTATGAACCGATTTTGATGATTCCTTTTTTGTTGGAAAGGAGGTATCCCAAGGGTGGTACAGTCAACGACACAAATCGCTGAACAATAACACATTTTCCGATTACCCTCATCATCTTAAACACAACCCTTCGAACGAATCATCGCATAACATCAGGTGTGTTGTGTTGTGGTCAAACGTTACTTTGTAAGTTGAAGAACAAAAACGAACATTACTGATCTAATACGCATTTAGAAAATCGAGTATGATCAGTTACTTTTGTCGCTGACTGTACCATGATAAGGAGACCAGGATCTGATGATCGCATCACAGAGAAATCGAGGAGAAACAGAAAACTGTTTTTTTTATTTTGTTAAAAATGATTTAATGTCCAATCAGTTTGTCCTCATTAAGTTTGATGAAAAATTCCACAGCAAAGAGCGAAGAGAAGTTCAGTCGAGCGCCCACTCTCAAGATTCTATCCAAGATAAGCGGCGTCCAGCTGTGCGGGAAGACCTTCAGGCAGCTGGAGTGGATGGTGGGGCAGCACGTGCGCTGGAGGCTGCTGTCCCCGACACCTGTCACCTTCGCAGCGCTGCTGGCTCAGTACGTGGTGACCGATGTGGACCTGTCCACCAGACACCCCAAGTTCGTGAGGCGGTTCAAACGGGACGGGGCCAAGCTGCTCGAGGCTTATTTGGACTTGACGCTGTCCGGTGAGTTGTAGTTTTCATCCAAAGTTTTTCATAAACATGAGCGATTTCTAGTGGAAATCGCTCATGTTTATGAAAATTTAAAGTGCATAGCTTTAAAAAGCTTAGGATTGTAGTGAACTTGCTCCAATTCAATTCCAATTTATGTTACTAATATTATAAACGTTAAAGTTTGTAAGCATGGATATTGTCTTTGTTACTCTTTCAGGCAAACACTACTAGACGGATCTAGATGAAATTTGGAATATAGATAGCTTACACCCTGGATTACCACATAGGCTACTTCTTATCCCGGAAATAGGATCCTGCGGGAAGACGCGGGTGAAACCGCGGGGTGCAACTGGTGTAAAATCTTGTTTGATTTGTTTTTTCTTCCGCAGACGTGCGCCTGAAAGCTGTGGAGAGCGTGGAGGTTGGCTGCGCTTGCGTGGCGTGCGCCCGCGCAGAGCTGGGGCTGGCGGCGTGGCCGCCGTGGCTGGCCGCGCGCGCGCGCCGCCCGCCCGCCGCCGTGGCGCCGCTCGCGCGCCTGCTGCAGCGGTGAGCATGCTAACTGTTCTCGGAGGTAGGGTGCGCGCGCTAACTGAACAGCAAGCAGAGAGCATGGAGGTGAGGTGCGCGTGCTAACTGTTCTCGGAGGTAGGGTGCGCGCGCTAACTGAACAGCTAGCAGAGAGCGTGGAGGTGAGGTGAGCGTGCTAACTGTTCTCTGGAGGTAGGGTGCGTGCGCTAACTAAACAGCTAGCAGAGAACTCTAGAGGCGACGGACAGCGTGGAGGTGAGGTGCGCGCGCTAACTGTTTTCTGAAAACGATGGAGAGCGTGAAAATGGGCTGCGCGCGGTAATTATTTTCTGAAAGCGGTGGAGAGCATGGAAGTGGGGTGCGCGTACTAACTGAACCGCTAGTTGAGAACTCTAAAGGTGACGGAGAGCGTGTTTCAGGATAGTCCCGGACCAGTTTGATGCATAAGGAAATCGAAATAAGTAAGATAAAAGTTGAACCACTAACTAAATGATGATAAAAAGGCCGAAAAGACGCTCGAAAGAGCTCCGGTCGATGTCCCTTCGCGGTCGATATCCCTCCATGGTTATACCAACGAAGCGATTACACTGAAAATACACCTAAACATACCAAATCGTTTACATTAAAACTACAATCTAAAATAACCTAACTTTTTTTTTTACAGGATGATGAACATGCTGAAGTCACGTGACACGGTGACAGAAACGGAAGTAGACCAGGGCTACAGCAGCGCTAGGACCTCACCGAACCTGACCCCGTCCACGTCTCCCAGCTACCACGTCTCTCCAGCCTCCAGCACTTGCAGCTCCTCGTCCCGCAGCCACAACATCGACACATCCTACCGTCAACTGCCTATAACTGAACGGAGACCGGACGGAAACTATTCCGTTCTCGACTTGAGTGAGACGAGCGTGCCAGCGACCACTCAGGAGTACTATTTGCCCGCTGCAGTCGATATGACAATGCAACGGGTGAACACAACGGCTGATTACAGGTATTGTAGGTCCCGCAGACTGATTGATGCTAGCTTAGAGGCCGTACCTTCCACGAGCATGGGTGTGAAACGTGGCTTGGATGCCAACGTTGAGATGGAAAGAAAGCGGTACCGGTTAGCTTCACAGATGTCTCAGGTTGTTCTCTGATTATATCTAGTCTCTATTTAGGTCTATATTTGTGGATACAACTTGGGTAGGTGATGTACTGACGTACAGCCAGAATTTGGGTCTATAGAACAGTTAGCAAACAAAATAATCAAAATATATTGTTTTCTATGCGATAAGTAAAAGCCGAAAAATAAGATCATCGTTTTTAATTAGCCTATTACTTTCCCACTGCTGGGTCCCAGACTCCCATCCCTTGTAAAGAGATTAAGGGCAATGATTGTTTTGGTGACATGGAGTCATCACCATCAGCAGCCTGTGTCACTGCTGGACATAAGTACGTCAATGGACTTCGGCTCTTCGTATTCAACGACCGCCGGTGCAAGTCGTCGCACCACCTGGTTGGAAGGCGTCCTACACTAGCCAAGTCGCAGTCTCCACTCAAGAATACGTCTACCCCAACGGTTTTCGGGACACAACCACAATATCGTGTGCATGCTAAAGTGAGACTCAGTGTACGACTAGCGCAACTGTCCGATTAGCGCAATTGTCCGATTAAGAATTTCTGTTGTAACGTTACTTGTAGTACACTGCCGGGTAACATCACCTATTAGTACATCGTACGCGTACAAGACTATTGTCGGGTTCTATGGCTTATAATTATGACCAGCCCACTGCCACTTCAGCTCGCTAACTCTATGGGCCACTTCGGTGACCTTAGTCTTTTTTACTACTTATAGAGTAGCATTTGACCAAAAATCACCTGATGTTAAGTGACGATATAGTCGGAGATGGCGTCACGATACACCTGAATTAGGAACTGACTCTCAAGTGAGGGTACCGGTACACACTGATAGGTGCTTGGCGACAGATTCTTAACTTGAGGGTAGCCAGGCGAGCACTAGTTTTCTGTTGGATCACAACATGAAGTAACACCAATATTTCTGGCTGTATGTAAATGCTCAGGTAGCATCACCCACACCCATGCAACAATTCGTTGTCATTGTGATATGTAAGCTATCCACCAGTATAGACGAATGATTGCCTCAACAATCATATAGGACATAGGATGTATATTCCAATGTAATGTTTAACATTATGTATCAGCATTGTTAACGTTTTTTATATACGCTTTAATCAATGACTTCGGTATAAATGTGAATGGTATAAAAATAACACTAACGGTTCATGAGATACAGCCTGGTGGTAGAAGGACGAACGGACAGCGAAGTGTTAGTAATAGAGTCTCGTTTTACCCATTAAGTACGGAACCCAAAAATATGCAGGGTCAGACATAGACCATGATGAATTTTTTTTTCTTTGCATAATATAGAAGTGTATAATTTCTAAACATTTTTTTTTGCTAAAGCAGTGGAAACATGAAATGTCTGTTTTGTCCTACAAAAACATTAAAAAAATATATGTTTAGAGTATAAAATTGAGGTCTGTTCGTATTTATACTGAAGTCAAATTAATTAACTTATATTAGCATAGAGTTCATAGCAATAAATAAAATAATCAATTGAGAAGTGTATCGTGTTTAAGGCTCCTATCACACTATGGGAACATTGTGATGAAACTGAATCACGCAACTTGCAGACTAAACCATCGTCTGAAATTCATTGTGAACTAGCTGCACCCAGCGGTTTCACCCGCGTGTACTGCAGTTTATCGCCATATAACGCAACCTACAAAAAGTCTATAGAAAAAAGCAATTTCCGTTTTATCCAAATTTTATTACTTTCCTGGCAACTTTTTCAATTTTTTTCTTCATAAGAACCTTCCTTGGACTTATCTCGGCCGATTGTCTTTTTTTTTACCTGTCCCACTGCTAGATAAAGGTCTTCCCCATCTGGAATTGTCTGATGAAATTAATTTCTCGATCAAGTTTTATCAGTTAACCCATAAAATCACATACATACATATAGTTCTGACCCTAAATAACCTATACCAATAAACCTTAAAACAGTCGATAGTTTAGTCTGCAGAGTATATTGTTGTTTCAAAACAAAGCTTTCGTATTATCGGATCTTTAAATATATCAAATTGAGTCAGGGCTTCAATGGCTGTGTAAATTACGAAGATATATTTATAATAATGTTAAAAGTTAATGCATCCTATTAACTTCTCGATTGTGCATTTCGGTATAGTTAGCGTTATTATAATAAGAGGCCAATTTCACATAACTGAAACTACTACAGATCGACAAATAGATGGCCTTGTAAGAAAGGTCACTTTATCTGTCGTGGTCATTGACGTACCAAGTGATGGACTTCGGGTCCCTCGCTCAAAAGCGTCCGAACCAAAAGAGGTCTAAAACGCGAAAAGAGGGCTAAACACACGCCAGTCTTCGCTTGTTCGCGTGTGTGACACGGTCAGTCGAAGCTGATAAAATAAAGCAAGCAAAATTACGCTGTATTTTATTACTTAGTTTGTGTAAAATGTTTTACATGATACCTCGTTTATAGATTAAGTCGGTACACCTTCGGACACTTCTCGTCACGTTTGTATTAGATTCGACGTCCATCCCTTTGTACGTTAATGGTCGTGGTTCACAAATCTCGAAATATTTACTGCCATTATAAATCTAATATTTATGTAAACTGTTGAAATTGGCCCCGACATTTAGCTTATAAATGACATGAAAATGAACATCAACACAACAAGAGTTCAATGAAAGATTGGTAACAATTTGAATAATGTACGTACTTTCAATGAAAAACTCGTAAAAGTACACCTTAGTTGTACAAAAAGACTTGTTCATAAAAGTTGTGGCGGTGTTCATTGGTCGGACTACTTTATCTATGGCTATATTTACACATTAGCAGTAGTCGGTATGTATAGAAGTTTTCCGAATATAGAAAAAAAACAGGTACCTAGGCCAGGATCAACTCCCTGTCCGAACAAATTTGCTAAATTATAACCGTTGTTTGAGGAACTAGAATCAAGACTAGAAATCCACACGTGACTAGTGCTGTCCTTTTCTTCCTTTATTGGTTAGAAAAAGACAAAAACGAAATAAGTTTTAGAAAACTGACATCTACCGTTATGGTACTGTACATTGTGTGTAAATAATGTGAATGTACGATGTCAGTCGCGCCTCGATGTGAACTGACCCTTAACCATTGAGCGTATCGTAAGACGCGCGCAGTACGAGAGCAATACGAGCACGTACTCGTTCAAATAAGTCCGCAGTGTTGTCGCAGAGAAGCGTAGATGTTCACTGTCATTACGATAGTCGAGCGCACTTTCATATAAATTAAAATTTTAAAAAAGTACAGACCGTTTTTCTATCAAACATAGCTAAAAATGCCTTACATCCGATATTACCAAACAGCTAAGAACCACCGCAAGCACTGCCTTTCAAATGAAAAAAAAAACGGCTCGAAATCGGTCCATCCGTTTGACAGCTACGATGCCACAGACAGACAGACATCGACGTCAAACTTATAACACCCCTCTTTTTGCATCGGGGGTTAAAAAAGCAAGCATAGAAAATACACTCCTGCATGTTTGTATCATTTTTCACTAGCTGTGGTCCGAACGACCTACGCTGCGATTCGTGTGTAGAACTGCACACGGAGAAAAAAGACTCCGAAATACCGTTTTCCTTCGGAGTCCAAAGGGAACGAATTGTGATTTAGAAGGAAAACGAAGGTAAAATAAGGAAGGAATCGGTCTTGGAAGGCAAGACTCAGAAGGAAAGTCAGATTATTTTTCTCAGTGCAGGTCTCGTACTCGTTGCACCTTTACTATACGCTTACGACTCGTGTGCGCAAAGCCGTTTAAAAACGTCCGTAAGTAAAATGTCATACCAAATTTCGGTAAATTTGTGCTTATTGGTGTCGATTCGGTTTTGCATTCTCTAAAACTAAACTAAGTTTGACAGGTCTAATAGTATTGCTGTCTTTTTCTAACCACTGAAGTAGAAAAGGGACAGCATTAATTTTAGACCTGTCAAATTTAGTTTAGTTTTAAAAAGCAAAACAGAATCGACACCATTTTCAAATTTTAGTATGGAAAATTACTAAATTACTTCAGTGGTTGGTTAGAAAAAGACAGTCATACTTTTAGACCTGTCAAACTTAGTTTTAGAGAATGCAAAACCGAATCGACACCACTAAGAACAAATTTACCGAAATTTGGTATGACATTTTATGTACGGACGTTTATAAAACCGGCCCTTAGTCTCGTTTCTAGTCTTCAATATCTCCAAATACTGGTACTGCTTACGATCGGTTTTGCTAACTAGCTGTCCCACTGTAACTTCCACGTATATTTTTGTACTTTTAAATACGAAGTTGGACTTGCATCAAATGCAGTAACGCTGAAATACGATATAGTAGTATAATACATACGCTCGCTTCCATTGTGTATATTTTTGTACTGTAACAAAAATAGCTAGACATAGACAAATGTAGACAATGCAGTTGTGAAATTATAGTGTGAAATACATTCGGTCTATAGAATCGTGTCAAGCGAAAGGTGTTTTTTTTTGTTTATTTTATTTTTTTACTTTTGTAGGAACTGACAAAATTAATTTACTGAGTCTAAATAACATGTTCAGTATTCATAAGACTACCTTTGTTTCACACTTTTTTTGTGTGGCTGTGACAATGTTTGTTTGTTTGTTTTTTTAATTATTTTTTTTATTTATTGTTTGTATAATTGTGTTGTTTTGTTAACATTAATGGCCTCGGTTTATAAAATTTGGCTTATGGAATAGTTAGCATAGACGGCAGAAAATTTCGCATGTCATTTTGAAAGTTTTTTTTAAATTTATATTCAATCATGCGACGTCGCATAATATACATTTCGTCAAATGAAATGGAGCCAATTTATAAGATTAGGTCATTAGAATATGGAATAGAATCGTAGTGCCTCTCTGCTCATGTTTTTTTTTAACTCGTATTTTAGACGAATTTGTCGATTCCATTCCATTTTCATTGTGAGATTTAAAAGGACTACTCACGGTGCAATCTGATTGCAATTGATGAGCTCACAACTTGGAAGGTGAGTAGACATGTGGTGACTTAACTTACGTTGCAATGAGAGGTTTCCAGACGGGTAAGTAAAAAAAATAGTTCATTTCAATTATAAGCAAAAATAACCTCATGTTGCATCCGCACTATCAATCCATGGAATTAGAACTAACTACGGTTATTTAGCTGTCAGAAAACACTCTCATTTGCTGGTCACAGCAGATTGTAACAATAAATTGGTAGTCAGATTGCACCGTGTGTAGGCACTTTTAGAAAAATGTAAGCCCGTTGAGTGTGATCTCGGTACTAAAAGCAATGTGGTCAGGTGTGATACTTGAACAACGTTTTGTTGTACAATGGAATTAGGAAAAAAGAGTGCTCTAAATAGTTGTCCAATAATTCAAGTTGTTATTTACTTATTTCAATGAACATGCGGTGGTTTGTACTTTCGTGAATTCGCGCTCAGAAGTGACATAGCGTTATGATTATGTTTAAATGTTTGCAAATTTCTAGTATTTACCTCCTAATACATTTTAATTGTATATGCTTTAGGTATCTATTACTATTAGCACATTTTAAAATACGGGTTTCTACGGGCTGCGTATGTTATTATTATGTTTCCTTTCTTTACCTAATTAAATGTTGATTATAAAAAGGTTGATGTTAAAGTCTCGCTATAATGTTTTTAAATAACGTTCTTATGTTGGTGCAAAATATAGCATTATGGAAGTAACAAAGTTTTCGTCTCCGATAAAATCAAAAGTCACCAACTCAACAAGTGGCCCTGTTACAACTGCTCAGCTATATTTCAAAGCTTGTGCAATGTCACCAAAAGCTAAGATGGATCTCTCCATCTGACGTATCTAAAAGGCTGATTTGCGACCGAGGTGAAAATATTAGTCGTATCAAACACGAGCGCCACTCGTACTGCGACTAGGCAAATTAGGTTCATGCACCTAATTTAAGCAGTCCATTCTCTATAAACTCGCACCTAATCTTCCCTTTTGGATACATCAAAGGTTTTAATTTGTGAAATTTTGAGAATAGCTTTATGTATGTTTTTTTTTAAATAAGCGTTGTTGATCGCTCTTGTACTTTAAACTAACATGACCCTGTTGTGTCATTAACTTTTACTGTCCCACTGCTCGGCAAAGGTCTCCCCCCATTACTTGACCAGTATATGTAATGCTTATTCTTTAATGGACAATCCCTTTTGCTATATTTATGACCAACTGAAACGTTGTTATATATAAAAAGTTACCATATATTTTAAATGTTATATAGTCGCATTCATTTCTCGTTTTAGTACCTTCTTATTTTGAATACATATATGTAATTGCATTTTTGGTTGAGTTATAAATGTATCGTCCAAGATTATATAGTTGATCACTTAAAATCTCACGAATCCTATGAATATTTCGCGATTACACGATTATTTCAGGTTGTATAGACTATGAAAACTACTGGTTTATATAAAGACAACACGATAGTTTGAACTGTGTTTGTATTACACACATTTATTAAGTTGAAATAAAGAAAGTATTATGCTATCTTAAATCGCATATATGTGGATAAAAATTTCTTCATATCTTCAAAAAAAAATACATTTCTTATTATATCTACTTTATATTAATAAAGAAATTCATATGCTGTAATATTGTAGTCTATACAATCTATAAAACTGCTCGAAGACTGAAGGATATAACCAAGAGGCGCTAAGTAAGCCATTCGACTGAAAATTATTTTGTACTCGTAATAAAAATTACATTAAAGATGCATTATTATAAACCTTGAAATAAATATTTACTTTTATACCTGTTCTTTTATTTTTACTACCCAGCTTATCGCGCGGTTTTACCGTCGTGGACTATAGTGAATCGTGATAAGTGATAATAAGTATCCTATAATCTTCCCTAGGGTCAATTGTCCATACTGAATTTCATCATGATCGGTCCAGCCGTTTAGTCGTGAAAAGGGAAAATCTTACAAGTGTGGCTATAGATCACCGAATATATTTTATATACATGTATAATCATATTATATTATATTACATATTTCTACTGCCTACTTAATATGAATCGTAGTTTTTATACAATAATATAGGATCGTAGGTAAGTAGAAGTACCTGCTTAGAGGCTAACTGCAATAAACATATATCTATTTATTTATTTAGTTCCACACTTTTTTTTTACATTTTTAATACCTAAAATAAAATATATTCAATACACGAAAATAGATATTTCATTTGTGCTACAATTAGTTCGATAATATTGAATTCATAAAACTGTAAATTTTAAAACACGCCTTTGAAAAACTACGGTAGTCTATAAACAGAAGTTTCTTCTGGGGACAGAGTTGGGACGCGTGGGGGGCGACGTGGTGGACGCCGACGTCTACGAGGCTTACACTCGCAGTGCAAAGCGCAGAGACCAATCCCAGCACACCCCGACAGAAACAGCGGCAGCGCCAGGGTTCTTGTCACCGTCGCGACCTGCTCTCCTCGAGACCAGCGCGGCACCACAACGCTCGTATCAGCCCGTGACCAAAAACATTTATATCGCGCCCCAACAAACCCGTAACTTGTCGTAAAGTTTTCACAGTCAACTATCGGAGGATAGCCGCACCCTTTGATATTGACAAACAAAACAGCTGGACGCCACTCTTCAGAGTAAACTTTGTACTTGACGTGGAGCTGTGTGCATTTGTAAGCGTCGCTTGTACAACCTTCTCTGCATGAAGCCCATGTGCAGTTATCTAATCCAAGACGGTCGTCACGTCTTTCCGTCACACAATCAGCTGGAACTGGGTCGAAGTCTGCAGCCAAAGCGCTCAAGGCCGGATCAGCGTAAAGGGGTACGAGAAATAGTAACGCCGAGGTACCGCCACAAAGTACCGTAGCTAGAAGAACTGTTATGTACCGCGTTAGGGTTGCACGAGTGTCTCCTCGACGCCGAGGTTTCACCAGGCGTTCCGAACTTCCACCCCTCATTTTTAGGGCACTGCGTCAACCCATGCCGATTTATAAGCCTTGTACTAATTCATGTACGACAGCCTTTTTTTACTAAATGCAGACTGCAGAGGCTGATTTTCTTTCGCATGCGCTAGTTTGGATCATGCGCGATAACAAACACCCTCCAGGGGTGGTGATTGTGGGGGACAGGGGTTGTGGGTGGCGGGTTGAGTTTCTGAGTTGTGTGGTAAACTAACAAGGACTTATTAGCGTTCTTAATAACTAGAACTAGATAGTTTTATTTACGTAACGTTCGTTTAGAAAAGATATTTCTTTTGTAACATTGGTAGTTTTATTTTATAGTAGGTAGGTGGGGGAAGCATCTATATAGGGTTATCTTAAATAATATTCTACGTTATTATTTTATAACGAATGAAAAAAAAATCATCACTTCTTTTCTTTTAGATTTTAACGCCATCTAGTTGATTTAGTATTTCTTAGTACAGTGAACTACGGAAATTGAATTGTCAACATGAAAATTTATTTCTAATACCCATTTGTAACAAGTGTAATTTTTATTCAATCGTTAGGTGCCAATGCATTTAAATGAATTTTCGAATTTCGCGCGTAAACGCTAGTCGCAGTTGACGCCATAATGCTTTGTGGTCATGATCATGACGTCAGTCATATATGTAAACAAAAGTATACGCTGTGATAGGTTGTACAGATGACACTTCACTTTAAAAATGGTGTCAATGGTGTTTTCAAACAGATAAAAGCTGAAACTTTTGAATTAAATTTAAAAATGTAGTTTGCTATTTTATGAACTGAAACTATCGATTTCCGACTGCTTTTTGCCTACGCTACCTCAATAATATAATTTTTCAATAATACAATATAATTTTAGAATTTTTCACATAGGGAGTAAATATTTGATATAATGACATCATTATCAGTTTAACCATAGAAGTAGGAAAGAATAATATCTGTGAGTGTAACACGGACATCACCCATTCACCAATATCATGGCAAATATAATACTAATCGTTAAATCTTTATGCGATATGTGAATCCGTTAAAAAAAAAAACCCAAACTAAAACTTTTTTTAGTTTTTTATTTGAAATTGGATCTTGGAACTTTGGAACCGAAATTGCTAGGGGTGTCCACTTAAAAAATACATCGATATTTATATTCGATGTGAAACGAAAAATCGGATCCCAGCATCGATGTTTATCAATATATCGCTAGAAAACATCGATATTTTTTCACTATCGAATTCTTTCCACAATATAATACCTTTTTCCAGTGAAAGGTGCAAAGTTTGTGGTCCTTGTTCTATATGTGTGAATGTAGAATCGGAAACCAGGGTAACATAGTTATAGTAGTAGTGTAATAATAATTATTTTCTCTGACTTTTAGATACATGATTAGAACTGTTGATTTTTATGTGATAAAATAAATCGGTTTGTAAAAAAATTATCGATTTTTCTAACTACATATTATAGAAAGGTTGCATTTTTTGTACATAGTAATAAAATTACTTTAATAGGTAACAACTTACAGAAATGGCCGATGGCCGAGATGGCGCCATTTTTCTACTGACAAGGTGATGAGTGAAATAGGTGACACTGACACCACTCAAACTATAAGGCAACTAGAGAGGCCCGAAACTTTTCCAGTCAAACATTAGAGCAATTAAGGTTGCAGGCTTGTTCAAATCGTATATTATCTGTGTATAATGTAGGGGAATTGTTCAAACTTGTCACTATGGTACTGTAAGAAATTACGATTATATTGTGTCATTCAAGTGTCAGGACTTTTAGGTTGACTTCCTTTCTTTACGTTTAATGACCACGTGTTTTTTCATCTAAAGCACACATTGGGCTGTTTGCAAAATTCGATTAGAATGTGTAATTTGGCTACACATTGGTTTAATCTCCAACAATACATACATATCTTATCTTTTTACTTAAAAAAGAGAGTAAGTAAAATAATCGATTTCTTAATAATCGATTTTTAATATAATATATTGATAAACGATATTTTAAAAGCGATTAAAAGAAAAAAATAATCGATTAATATAAAAATCGATTTGTTTATCACATCCCCAGCCCCAGGTAAGGTAAGCTTAAAAATTTAAAACAAGATGGCGACTTGGCCGGTTCGGTGCCTGTAATTTTGTTTATTTACCCGATAGATAAAAATATTTTTTAATTCCAAAATTTGGTTAGTTGGCCCACCGCAGCCATTGTTAATTGATATTTACCTTAGTTACGTGCGGCGCAAAAACACGCAGGGCATAAAAATAAGGTTATGTGGTGCACCGTGCATGTGTCGTATTCGTATCATTCGTATGGCCTTTGATAGCCTTTTCAAGTTTTCACTTTGTTTTGTTAAGTAATTCGCCGTGTTTAGTTGAAACAGGACATTACGCGTACACGAAACACGAAAAATTACATTTAGGTATGTCAGTAAAATTATTCAGCTTATTTGCTAGAACGCTAAGACAGAATCTGCCGAGGTATCCCGATAGATCAGGTAAATTGATGAACTTCTAAATGTGGTGTCCTAGTGTTCACTTATTCCATTTGAACTCGCAAATATTTCTTTGAGGGATGGTCCGCGTCACATTACATAAAGTGCAATGGGTTGATGATGTCCTAATTATGTTTGAGGTTCGGTCTCTCCTAACCTAACTTTTTTCGTGTTTATCTAAAATCTTCTATTTTTATGTTAGAATGCCAAATGAGCAGACGTCTCGCCTGATAATAAGCGGTTACCGTCTCCTATAGACATTTGCAACATTAGGGTTGTTTCCATGCCAACCCATAAGAGCTCTTTACACACCCATCTTGAGAGACAGCAGTTTGTAGTGCTGCGAAACACTAAATTGTTTGTCATTTCAGCTATACAATTCAGACAAATATCTGCTGCAAAAATGGCAACGTTGGACAGCAAAGATGTTGATGATAAACAAACACCTGAGATTGTAATTAACAAAAATCAGACGAGGTTCATGAAACGAGGAAAGCGTGCATGGGAGGATTCAAGACCTAATTCAAATGAGAACATAGAGGGTGTTGGGAAGAAACCATGCGAGCGAATCAAAAAAAAGAAAATGGCTATGCTCATGGGTTACTCTGGTGTTGACTATTATGGTATGCAAAGGTAAACATTATTGTGTAAATAATTTAGTATTCATTGTTGTAAACATGTAAGACGTCAGATAAGGTAGACTGGCAACCACTGCATTGCTGGTAGGGGGTTTTGTTTACCATGATTTGATATCAACAAAGATATGACTTATTACCAGCTCTTTTGTATGCATCTTGTTTAGCATCAAAACTACATACAAACATTAATATACTGTCTGGCTACCATCCCACATAGGAATCTGTGGTCAAGCCCTTATTGGCATGTCCTGACAACTGCACATGAGCATCAGCCCCTGGTATAGCATGGTGCAACCTTCAACCACAACATCACTTAGCTCCAGATGACTTGTAGTCAATTGCTATCCTGTAATAAGTAAAAAAGAACAAATTACTGCAATTTTATACCTATTAGTTGCATCCCGCGGTTTCACCCGCGTCTTCCCGTTATCCAGGAACCTTTTTCTAGGATGAAAAGTAGCCTATGTGTTAATCCAGGGTATAAGCTATCTCCATTCCAAATTTCATTCAGATGCGTTCAGTAGTTTTTGCGTGAAAGAGTAACAAACATCCATTCATCCATACTCACAAACTTTCACGTTTATAATATCAGTAGGATTTACTTACTGTTTGTAAATTTTAGGAATCCCGGTGTGCCGACAATAGAAGAAGAACTTCTTAAAGCCCTACTCGATGCAAAATACATTAGTGAAGAGGACTTTGCAAACCAGCAAAATGCACAGTTCCAACGGAGCTCCAGGACTGACAAGGGTGTATCAGCTGCTAGACAGGTTGTGTCTCTCAAGCTACGTTAGTATACATGTTTTATTGCCTCTCTTGCTATTGTAGCAAGTATAGGTGTACCAGGATCTGATGGCAAAAAAAAAGTTTAATAAATAGCGATTTTCATATGGCAATGAAAAATTTCGAGGAATTGTTTATGGTCTGGCTTCAAATTAGTAGGAATGAAAGTCTTGATACTTTGGTTTATTGCATCTTTCATGTGAACTGAAGAAGCTTTCTCCCGAATAGGGATCGATGAATGGCGAAAATCTTGTGAACATTGTAATAAAAATTGAAAATCAGTTCATAGAACAAGATCGATTGAGATGCAGGAGGAAAGGTTTATCATAAATACTGCGTCTTCCTCGTCTTCCTCTACCGTTGAAGACTTTTTTATGGATGTGCAGTATTTGGAACCATTTTCAAGTTCTGATAGCATTTAATTAATAAATAAACTCATGGACAGAGTAATTGGAGTTTTCATCTAAATACACAGAATCAGCCACTATAGGGAAAAAAAGTATCAAAACATTTTACTCCAATTTCCCCTAATATTGCTAGCGTCAATTTCTTTTTTTCCCTTTTTGCCATCAGATTCTGGTAGACCTATAGTCAATTTATTTTTTTACTATTTATAGAGCGATGGTGGCCAAATGGTTAGGCTTGCGACTTACAAGATGCCGACACCAAGTTCGAATCCTCTTAATAATATCTCTTAATAATCCTCTTATGTCTCAATAAGTTTGTGCAGATTTGCCATCGCTCAAAACGGTGAAGGAAAACATAATGAGGAAACCGGCATGCCCAAGAACTGCAACATTCAAGGGCATGCAACATCTACCAACCCGCACTGGGCCCGCATGGTAGATTACAGCCGATTCTCTCTGAGAGAAGGCACAGTCCCAGCAGTGGGAACGTGAAAGGCTGATAATGATGATGATGATGATGTTTGACCACAAGTCACCTGATGTTAAGCTACGATGTGGTCGAAGATGCTATACCTGGACTAGGAATTATCTCTCAAGTGAGGCTGCCGGAACACACCGATAGGTGCTTGGCGACAGATTCTGAACATGAGGGTGGAAGCTAGCCAGACGAGTACTTGAAAATACCCTACCACCAAGCTATAGTTTCATCACAATGTTTTCCTTCGCCGAAAGCTCAAGCTCATTGTAGGATTCGCACCCAGATCCTACGGATCACAAGCTGACGTCACTACCACTGAGCCATCATCGCTGTAATTCAACTGTCTCCTAAGTTTCAAGTCTATATGAAACTAAATTTTACTAGAAAACTTTATTATAAAACTAGCTGTTCCCTGCGGTTTCACCCGCGTGGGCTACAGTTTATCGCGATAAAAAGTATCCTATGTCCTTCCCCGGGGCTCAAATTATCTCTATACCAAATTTCATTTAAATCGGTTCAGTAATTTAGGCGCGAAAGCGTATATATTCCGTATACTCCAAACTTATTCCCTCACTTCGGTGCCCCTCACCGCGTTACCTGCTGTATCCATTATCCTGCGCGCGTTTGAACCGCGCCGCTAAAGGTCTTCCTGGTTCGCAAATTGCGACCGCAGTTTACCTATTTCATAGAATATTCTCCCGCCTTCGATCTCACCTCACCGCGTTTCCCGCGGCACTGCGGTGCAGCGGGTTTATTTTTCTACTACTACTTACATTTTTAAACTCGTGATATCTTTCGAATGGAATGTCCGAATTGAATGATTCAAAAAGTTATATGAAGGGATTGAAGTAGTTTTGAATGAGAAGTAATTTATTTTGATAAGGATTAATACCAAGATACAAATAAAGAGCCTTTTCTAGCGGCGGCAATAAAATTAAATTTTTAAAATAAAAAAAACACTTATTGTGGCATAACTATAATAGTTAGACATATGCTCTCGCGGACTTTTTTGTAGATCTTAATGGGACCTACAAACCCGTAATACATTGTTTTGTTCTAGTGTCAATAGTTTTTGCAGCGCACGCAAAAATAGATTTTCGATTTCACACCTTGGGTTGTAAAATAGCAATTTTCTTACGGATCCCTAATTTTTTTTGAAATAAAATAAAAAAAATAAATAAATGGGCTATCCAACACTGAAAGAATTTTTCAAATCGGATCAGTACTTCCTGAGATTAGCGCGTTCAAACAAACAAACAAACAAACTCTGCAGCTTTATAATATTAGTATAGATATCAAACTGTTTAAAGCTTGGGATTGTTGTGAACATATTCCAATTCAATCAGTAATTGTGATTGCATACAAAAAATGACTTGCCAGGCATTATTTGTCTATTCTTTTGCTGGTGTAAGGAGGTTGGAACAGGCATACCTTGTTTAAATTTTGAAGTTTTAAAGTTATCACATATATTATTCTACGTAAATATTTTAAGACTTCACTTGAATGCTCAAGAAGTTTAACCTTTCAAGTCTACTCAAACTCAAAAATATGTTTATTCAATAGGATACATTGTGATCACTTTAAGGTAGATGATCCCAGAGCTCATCACGCTATGTTGTCAAGAGATGGCGCTGATGTCATTTTTTACCTAAATTATTTTTTTACGTCGAAAATAATAATCTTATTCGAACCAAACACTAAAGCGCGCGTTCTATAGCGTTACTCAATTGTAAATTACCCAAATCTTCATTTAATAAACTAATAAATTACTCGTAACGCTTCTCTTACTGCTGGTGTCACAAATTTACGTAATTACACACGCACACGTAGACATAAAGTATGTCATTAGAACGCATCTAAGGTGGTTGCTTGCGGTCCGCCTAGCAGCCCAGCGTCAATAGATGGCGTTGTTTCTAATTAACGTATCTTATTTTATTATGAATGAACAGGTGCATATTATTTTAATAATAATTATGTTTACCGGTAATGGCGTAATATGTTTTATGTATCAAACAATATTTCAGATGTGTTTTAGTTTTCAAAACACTTTTATTTGTGCCAAACAATATCGCGGCGGTAGTGGTGAATGGCAGCTAAGCAACTATTCACGCACACATAGAAAATGGTTTTGTTGTACACGAAACCATTTGCTAATTTCGTTCTTTCGTGTACTGTATAGGTTAGACCAGTGGTCAAACCTCTCAGTAGTTCTTTACTGATAACGAGGTTCCGAGTTCGATCCCTGCCTCAGATTTTTGGTAATTTTCTTTGATTTGGATGAAATTTAGAATGGAGATGGCCTATACCCTTTATTACCTATACTCTCTACTCTCCTACCAATAAAGACATTGGCTATTGTAATACTTTATTATGAAACAATCAGGATTATTTATTATACATGTACATAGTATCAAAATAAAAAACAGTCAATCACCAATAGTCTTTTTATTTACACATTCTTAAATATTCAATAATTCACAATTCTTCGTCAATATAAAGTCCTGCTGGTCGCACAGTTTTTTTCATTTTTTCCATGAACTATGTTCTGGCCACAGACTCATTGTGTTGGCCATATGCCATGTTATTGGTCAGAACATTGTTTTTATACAAAATGCTTTTGACGTGGTTGTGGCATGGTGTTGTCGCTTTTCGTTTACATATCTGCAACAAAGCTATAATTAAAGTATATTCTAATTTGTATCCCAACCTGGTCATACGAAAACCACGGATTTATGTCTACTAAACACTACTAAAAAACAAACATGACTTTGAAAAACGGTTAGTTTCCAAATCGGCTGGCTGGCCTGTCGCATTTATATGTTGCCCTATGGTCAGAAGTTCAATTCCTTTTATTTCCTCCGTTGTTTTTTTGGAAGTCTCGAAGTTTCGAGAGACATGCTTATTTCAAATCTATTTCCACAATTGGTTCATTTGGTTTAGTAGTTACGTTGATACGTGGTAACAAACATTTAACATACACACACACAAATTTTTGCATTTATTATATTAGTAGAATAGAATTTCGTTTATTTCAAGGTGTATCATATACGAAGTAAATAAGCGTAGGAAAATTATATGTTATCATATTGTGTAGTTCAAAGGTATTTGAATACACTTTCAGCTAGGGCAGTTGTAGAACAACGTCCTTGATCCTCCGAAAATTAGATTTGTGGTGTCAGCCAGCTAGCAGGGCTTTTCCGGTTATACAAAGGTACTCTGTGGCAAGGCTGTTGCTGGCCTCAGCTGGCGTAGTGGTGCACGATTGTATCTGCTGATTTCCATCAATAATTTTCCAACGTTGATCAACCTTTTTTACAGAGTAAAACTATATACAACAACTTGCCTAGCAACGTAGCAACTAGTCAAAAATGCATTTTACGTGAATGACGTAACCAAAAAACTCATAGAACAGTCTGATTAGTTTATACTAGCTGCACCCCGCAGTTTCACTCACGTGTCCTACAGTTTATCGCGATATTTTTTTTTATAAAACTATTGAAGTAAAAGGAACACTAAATATTAAGTGAAGCTTACCACTTACCACACATACACATACATTAGTGAAAACCGCACCCTAATCGGTTAAGTCGTTTCTGGAATTAGCGCGCACAAATGCACAGACAAACAGACATACAGTCAAACAGACAAAAATTCTATTTATCATTGTTTTGGGTTCTATTGCGTTGATGATAAAGACCCCCAATAATAGCTTTTCTCATTTATCTTTCACTAGTTTTCAGCCGCGGTTTCACCCGCGTCTTCCCGTTATCCCGCAGGAACCTTTTTCCAGGATAAAAAGTAGCTATAAGCTATTTCCATTCCAAATTTGATCAAAATCAGTTTAGTAGTTACGGTGATACGTGGTAACAAACATTCACACACAAAAACTTTCGCATTTATAATATTAGTAGGATAGGATAGGATGTACAGACAGCGATCAGTCACAGTTTTATTACAAATGTAGGTAAATAGATTTTTACTGTAAATGTGGATTTGAATTCCGTCTTCTTTAGCGCTTAGACTGTTTCATTGAAAAATATACCATATTCCGTTTGATAACAATATATATAGCACTAGCTGTTCCCTGCGGTTTCACCCGCGTGGGCTACAGTTTATCGCGATAAAAATACCAAATTTCATTTAAATCGGTTCAGTAGTTTAGGCGCGAAAGCGTATATATTCCGTATACTCCAAAATTATTCCTGCACTTCGGTGCCCCTCACCGCGTTACCTGCTGTAGGTATCCATTATCCTATTTTAATTCTAATTTTTTTTTTGACCGCGCGTTTGTACAGCTAAAGGTCTTCCTGGTTCGTAAATTGCGACCGCAGTTTACCTACTTCATAGAATATTCTCCCGCCTTTCCCGCGGCACTGCGGTGCAGTGGGTTTATTTTTCTACTACTACTTACATTTTTAAACTCGTGACATCTTTCGAATGGAATGTCCGAATTGAATAATTCAAAAAGTTATATGAAGGGATTGAAGCAGTTTTGAATGAGAAGTAATTTATTTTGATAAGGATTAATACCAAGATACAAATAAAGAGCCTTTCCTAGCGGAGGCATTAAAATTAATTTTTTTAAATAAAAAAACACTTATGTTGGCATAACTATAATAGTTAGACATATGCTCTCGCGGACTTTTTTGTAGATCTTAATAGGACCTACAAACCCGTGATACATTGTTTCGTTCTATTGTCAATAGTTTTTGCAGCGCACGCAAAAATAGGTTTTCGATTTCATACCTTGGGTTAAAAAATAGCAATTTTCTTACGGATCCCTAATTTTTTTGGAAATAAAATATAGCCTATAGCCTTCCTCGATAAATGGACTATCCAACATTGAAAGAATTTTTCAAATCGGATCAGTAGTTCCTGAGATTAGCGCGTTCAAACAAACAAACAAACAAACTCTGCAGCTTTATAATATTAGTATAGATTAGTATAGATTACATTGATAGATATCGGTTGATTTCGGTTTTGTTTTGACGTTTATGTTTTGAAGCGATGATAGCTCAGTCGGTTGCGCATCGAACTTCCGTGCTGGAAAGCACATGTTCAAATACCAACAATAAGTATGAGGTTTCGGTGAAGAAAAATATCGTGTTTATTGACCTACCAAACATTTATTTGGTAGTGCGGTACCAACACACTAGGTATCAAATATAGGGGTGTGACTAGAAGGGGAAAAAATCGATTAAGAAATAATCGATTTTCATCTCTTTAGAATAAATCGATTTGTAAAAAACGATTCGATTATTTTTTACTTAATCGATTTTTTACAATCGATTATTTTTTGATTTTTACAAATCGATTATTTTATTAAAAATATAATCGATTTTTTATAAAATAAATAATCGATTTTTAATACAATTAATAATCGATTTTTAATATAGTAAATAATTGATTTGTAATATTTGTTTATCGATTTTTTTAAATCGATTAAAAGAAAAAAATGATCGATTAATATAAAATCATTTTTTTTCTCATCTCTAAACTATTTAACCGTGGTAGGCGACTTGCAAGGGCGATCTACCATTTCTAGTTCTACCGCCAAGTACCTAACTAACTATACATTATTATCAATAGTAGGTACCTACCTACGTAGGTATGAATTTAGAATTACGTTCTAATGTAATTATGTTGTCAGCTGTCTGGTTACCATAATACAAGCTCTGCCTATCTTGGGATCTATTGGCCGTGTGAGAAACTATCGCAATATATATATTTACTTCTTACCTATTTATTTACTAATTTTTCTACTTTGATTACCTGGGCGAAATTATATCACTTAGGTAATCAAAGTGGATTAGACCTCCACGACCTTGACTACCAACCCGTTTTGATTTACGTCTTCGGAACGGAAAGTAAAAATTGCCCTAAAGTCAACAACATCGTTCATGCACGATTTGGCAAGTCGCAATATCGTGGGCCGTGGCGAGCGAGACAGAAAATCATTCTTCACTAGTCATGCGCGATCTTGCAACGTCGCATAATTTTTAGCTATTTTGTGACCGAACCTAATACAAACTATAATTTCTTCTGTGGCAAAGTTGTAGCCACGCCACCACTACATCGCTCACTAAGGTCTACATCTAAATAGTTCATCGAAATTCAGGTAGATGGCAGGTAAAAATCACCTAATTCAAGTCCGTCAACTTCAATGCCACTCACGCACACATGTGTATAAAAATACGATTTTTCCGAAAGTTTTAATGGTAAAATTTGATGGAAAACATAATTTTGGCAAGAGAAACTGATAGTCCGCGGATGGGTAATTAATTGAACAATTTAAGAAAATTTTCAAACTTCATTAAAATAGTTTGCGTGATCTATATTGCTCGGCTTGAGTTTGTATGGGAAATTGCCGGACCCATTCACCTTAAGAGCCTGCATAACGTCGTTGACCTTGCTTGATCAAGTGAAACTGCTCCGCGCACTCCGCGCATCCCCTCACCAAAATTACGCGATCTGCGGCCAACGCGCCCGAAGCGACGCTCTCGCCATGCGGCGCGGCGCGGTACCTCTACTAATCGAGCCCGCCGTATCTACATATATACACAGTAGCAACATCCTACTATAATATTATAAATGCGAAAGTTTGTGTGTGTGTGATTGTCAATATATTTATGAAAATGTAATGTACATACGGAAAAATTTAAATAGCTTCAAAAAGAGAAGTGATTATCACAATTTTAATACTAGAAACAAAGATAAAATTGCTGTACCCACCACTAGGCTCCATAAAGTTAGCAACTCGTTCAAAGGTCAATGTGTACGCTTTTTCAACAAAATCCCAAGTGAAATTCAAGACTTGTCTATAACAAAATTTCAAATTCGTATAAAGAGAAATCTCATTAGTAAAGCTTATTATAAAATATCGGACTATCTAGATGACAAACAAGCTTGGGATTGTAGTTAATCTATCTATCTTTCTTTCTATCTATCTATTCTCCCTATTTCCCCTATTCTAACCATTTTCGGTAAACAGCCAAAACAGTCATGCTCACGAAAGTGACTTTGCTTGCAGCGGCGTCATGTGTCGGGTCGCCCTCTTCCCTCTCATATGGTCGAGGAGAGCGATGGCTGGCACATGCGTCAACTCGTGAACGGGTGCTGCTTGTGGGGTCTGGTCTGCTTTGGTTGTGATCCCGCAACTCGTTAATATTCATGTTCCCATATCCCAATGTGTACAACCAAACAAGAGAAATCTTCTTATTAGTAAAGCTAAATAAAAAAAAAAAGTATCGGACTATTAGATGACAAAAAAAAGCTTGGGATTTTAGTGAACTTGCTCCAATTCAATCAATTAGTAATAAGAATAAAATTGTCAATGTGATCGCGCCAAAAAAATTACCTGCCGGGCGTTTCTTGCCTGTTCTTTTGCCGGCGTAAGGAGGTTGGAACAGGCGTAGCTAGTTTTAAGTTGACGTTTTAAAGTGATCACAATGTATCCTATTGAATAAACATATTTTTGATTTTGATTTTGATTTTTGATTTTGAATGTTTGTTACCACGTAACTACTGAACCGAATTTGACTGATGAAATTTAGAATGTAGACAGTTTAGGTATTGGACTAACACATAAGCTAATCTAATTTTGAAAAGTCAACTCTGAAAGGGGTTAAATAAGGTAGATAAGTTTGTATGAAAAATGTCATTCCTTGGTTCGATTGACTCAAAAATAGGTACAAATAAACCTTAAAGTAAATCATTGAAAACGCATTTTTTATTTTTTGATATGTATTACTTCTACGGGGTGTGCCATAGAGTTTTAAAGTTTGTATGGCTTTTTTTATTCCTTATGTGGATTTTCTTAAAAGTAGGTACAAATAAACTATAAAGTAAATAATTAAATACGTATTTTTTATATTTAAGAAAACCCCTAGAGGTTGTGCAATGGCGTTCTAAAGTTTGTACAACACATCAATTCCCACGCGGGCGAAGCCGCGTGGCACGGCTAGTAGTCACTGCCGCGCCATTTGAATGTGCGCGTGAGTGAGTAGCGAGCGCCGTGTACGCAGGGACCGGCCTGGGACTCAGTAGGGCTGTGCCACGCGTTTGATCGCGCGCATTTATGTACTACACTGCTCGCTCGCTCGGATTTGCTGCTCTCACTGACTATTTCATTTGTATAGTTTATAATAAATCGTATTTATTAATTTATAATTATTAAAATGTCTTTAATATGCAACCCATTTATGAATTGGTAAAACATTTTAATAAATTACATGATTAAACACCTTGCGCTGTCATAATACACAGATAATATAATCTATAAAAAAAGGCATGTTAGTTACAACACTTAGGTATAAGTCGATAACGGCTGGACCGATTTTTATAATCTTTGATTTTTTGCATTTGTCTTCGTCCGGAATAAGATAAAATATGATACTCATAAATAATAAAATTAATCATTCATTTGTTGTAAATGGTATACCAAAATGCAACTGACATGGTGTAACAAAACATAACTGACAGCTAAACGTAATGTTGTCTATGGTTGATATTGAAGTTGTGAATTGAAGATGTTTTTGTTTTATGCGAGTTTATTTATTACTAACGTTAATTAATTTTAAAATCCTAAATCTGCTCATTTATTGCCTCTTATGCGGAAAGAAGTTCGCCGGGTCAGCTAGTATTTAACTAAAAATAAAAGTGACAACCCTATGCATCACCGCAAGAGTAGGCAATTAACTCGCCGCGGCACTATGCACCTACCACTCATAGCCTATAGGTAGTTCATCGTACGACTTTCAGCTACAAAAATATGCGGAGAAAAGTGGCACAGGTCCGTTCAGCACGGCGGCTCGTCCCGCACTGACTTTATGGGCGAATGAGGGGTGTACGTGCCGATTTGCGAGTATGAAATACGTAAAAAATTCGCAAAAAATAATTAAAGCAGTATTTTCAAAAAATGGCCTGAAGGTGTCCTGGGTATTATATTTTTTTATAAGCTGATGGTATTAACAAGTCTTTGTTACATATATAGTTTAGGAGTAAAGTAGTATTAAACTTTTAGGAAATGGGGACTTTGCACATTTGTTTTCAATATATAAATACATTTTTTGCATTTTTCGGCCTGAAGGTGTCCTGCTATATATCAAGTAGATTAACATATATTTTTATTAGATTTTTTTTAGACCAGAATTACACAGAAAGATAGCTTTAAATAACCCCATTTTTGGAAACCTGCGCCTTAAAACGTCAACTTAAAACTAGCTACGCCTGTTCCAACCTCCTTACGCCTCGTTACTCCTTACTACTCCCAATGACTTTATCCTACTTCCTACTAATATTATAAATGCGAAAGTTTGTGTGTGTGTGAATGTTTGTTACCACGTATCACCGTAACTACTTAACCGATTTTGATGAAATTTGGAATTGAGATAGCTTATACCCTGGATTAACACATAGTTTTTATGCCGAAAAATTGTTCCTGTGGGATGACGAGAAGACGCGGGTGAAACCGCGGGGTGCAGCTAGTATTTTTATAAATATACAAATTGCGCCCCGCTGTTTCACCTGCATCTTCCCGTTATCGTGTAGGAACCTTTTCCGGGATAAAAATCCTATGTCCGTTTCCTGGTCCTAAGCTACCTCCCCACCAATTTTCAGCCAAATCGGTTCAGCCATTCTTGAGTTAGTAGTGTAACTAACTCGACTTTCTTTTATAAATATCATCATCATCATCATCATCAGCCGGAAGAAGTCCACTGCTGAACATAGGCCTCCCCCCTTGAACGCCACCATGAACGGCTATTAGCCATTTGCATCCATCGGCTCCCTGCGACTCTTACAATGTCGTCGGTCCACCTACCTACAGAACGTCTTCCAGTCGTCTTCTTTAAAAAAAAAAATAATAAATAATAAAAAAAAAATAAAAAAATTAATAAGTAATAATAAAAATAATAAAAAATTTTAAATATAGATGTATGTTATTTTCAGCTCTTGAAGCAAATATTGAAGAAATAAATAAGCGGTTACCAGATTGTATAAAAGTATTTGGGATCAAAAGAGTAACTAACAAATTTAACTCAAAATCAAAGTGCAACGCTCGAACATATAGCTACACTCTTCCCACATATGTTTTCGAACCCAGTTTAGTTACAGAGGAAGAGAGAAAGCAATACAGGATACCGGAAGAGAAATTGCAAAAAGTGAATGATGCACTAGGAGTATACAAAGGAACAAAGAGTTATCACAATTTCACGGAAAAAAAGTAAGTTTATTTTTGGTTTTTGGCCACTTGTAAGGGCTGCTTTTATAAATGTCTGTAAGTAAAATGTAATAAATACTAAATTTCGGTAAATTTGAACTTTTTGTCAAATTTTCCGTACCAAAATTTGACAATAAGATCAAACTGGCGACGCTGAAGCCGAGTTGGTAGTGACCCTGCCTTGGATGCTAGCGATCCCGGGTTCGAATCCCGGTAAAGGCAAATATTTGTGTGATGAGCACGAATATTTATTTATTTGGTAATAGGCGAGCAGCCTGAGGCTGATGTGCCTATATCATGCTGTGTTGAATTATAGATGTCCAAAAGAGCAGAGAAAAGTCAATTCTGTAGCAAGGAAGCATTGATTGTTCGCAACCACAAACAATGCTTTTTCTTTTGTTTCTGCTTGGAATTTGTTTCTGAGTCTTGGATTTTTCTATCTATCATCATTATCAGCCTTCACGTTCCCACTGCTGGGACTCCGGCCTTCTCTCAGAGAGAGAGTATGGGCTGTAATCTACCACGCTGGCCCAGTGCGGGTTGGTAGATGTCGCATGCCCTTGAATGTTGCAGTTCTTGGGCATGCCGGTTTCCTCACGATGTTTTCCTTCACCGTTTTGAGCGATGGCAAATCCGCACATAACGTATTGAGTCATAGGTGCGGGGCCGAGAGGATTCGAACTCGGTGTCGGCGTCTTGTAAGTCGCACGCCTAACCGTTCGGCCACCATCGCTCATTCGCATCACCATTTCTATCTATATAAGTATTTATTTCTCAATATAAGTATGTATATCGTTGTCTAGTACCCATAACACAAGTTTCGAGCTTAAATTGGGGCTAGGTCAATTTGTGTGCAATGGTCTCCTATATATTTATTTATTTATTTAAACTTACAGAAATTTGGTATGATGTTTAACTTACGGATGTACGGACATTTATAAAACCGGCCCTTAGGGTGGTTTATAATTAGTATTTAACGTGTTAATTAATATTTAATGATATCATTTGATGATGGCTGAGTGGTAGTGCTTGTTATCCGTAGGAAGTGGGTTCGAACCCTACAATGAGGTTGAGCTTTCAGTGAAGGAAAACCTTGTGATGAAATCATAGCTTGGTGGTAGAGAATTCACTAGTCGCCTGGCCAGCTACCATCCTCATGTTAAGAATCTGTGGCCGAGCACCTATCAGTGTGTTACGGCACTTGAGAGCCAGTTTCCAACCCTGGTGTAGCGTGACGCCACCTTCGACCACATCACCACTTAACATCAGGTGACTTGTGGTATAATACTACCCTGTAAGTAAAAAAAAAATGTGATCATTTAATATGTTATATTGTTTCAGACACTTCCAAGATCCGTCAGCTTTGAGGTTCATGATGGGATTCAGCGTTGATAAAGTGTTTTTACATTCCGATATGGAATTTGCAGTCTTATTAGTTAAGGTATGTATTTTATATAAACTGGAATGTTGCTTGTTTTACTTACATTGTCGCATAGCATTTGACTACATGTCACCTGATGCATATGAACGGTCAAGGGAAAAACCGTTGATGAATAGAGTCGAATCCTTTCAAATATTTGCTGAATAGACACTGTTTGCACATTGCTACTTGTTTTATGGAGCACCACATCGAGAGAGAGAAATGGCGGTGAATTCGCAAAAGTCATTGAGGCTTGTTTAAGCCTTATGTGACATGTCGTCAAAAGTGGCGTAACACGACTCCAACTTAAATTGGGGGTTAATATAAGGGCGACCCGCGGTTACACCCGCAATTTTCCTGGTACAGTCAACGACAAAAGTCGCTGAATAATCACACTTTTTTCTACCATCCTCATCATCTTAGACACCAATTTCTGACCTCATCATCACCTAAAATCAGGTGTGTTATGTTGTGGTCAAAATGATACCATGTAAAATGTAAAAAAAACCAATAAAAATTACTGATTTGAAACACATTTGGAAAATGGAGAACGATCAGCTACTTTTGTCGCTGACTGTACATGGGGTTGCTAAAATTGGATACCTATACCTATACATCTAGTCTATTAATAAAAATACCGACGACGATGTGGTGCTATGGACTAACCTCCCGCCGATTGCGAAACGTGAGTTTATATTAAAAGTAGCGATGATGGCTCAGTGGTTGAGACATCGGCTTGCGCTTGTGGGATCGAAACCTACTATGATTCTTCTTTCAGTTGAGGAAAACGTCGTGATGAAACCATAACTTGGTGGTAGGGCATTTTCTAGTGGTCACCTGGATAGCTACCACCCAAGTTGGTGTGTTCTCAATTCTACACCCCCATTCCGTCTACCAATAGGTGTGTTTCGGCAGCTCCACTTGAGAGTCCATTCCCAATCCTTGTGTAGCGTGGCGCCACCACATCGTCATTTAACATCAGGTGACTTGTGGTCAAACGCTACCCCGTAAAATGATATTGAAGTCATCCCCAGGGTCAAAGCTTCATGCTGCACCAAATTCGGAAGATGGTCGGGCTTACCATAGCAGTAGTGAGGGGCCTTGCTGACGTTTCGATACTAGAGCGAGCTTTCGGCAAGGACAAGGTTCTGATACCCACCGCTCCTGGCCTCGGACTGGTGCTGGATAAGGTAAGCTTAAAATTAATAGACTTACGCTGACTTTATAAGAAAAGTGATGTAGGTTCAGTGGTAGTGCCGTCTGCTTGCGACACGCAGATCGTGGGTTCGAATCCTGCAAGGAACTTTCGGAGAAGGAAAACATTGTGAGTGTCGAAATAATTCACATGCATACTTTTTACCTATCGGTGTGGGGAGTAGACTGTTTGTAGAGCGTCTGTACCTTGCTTACGACGCTCTGTCAAGTTATAGCTGTGGTTGGCAAAGAGTATTTAGACAGATATGTCAAATTACAGTCATGCGCCACCTAGCGTGAAAAAAGTATTACTCCCGTATTGTTAGTTTTGGCTTGATGTTAATTAGAATCATTTTATTTTGTTGTTTTTTTAGGTACACTATGAGAGTTACGATGCCAAATTCAAGGACAGCCACGACAGTCTATCCTGGGACGAGGTGGAGCCATCGGTGCAAGTCTTCAAGCAGGATCACATATACCCGAGCATCGTGCAGGGTGAGCTGGAAGGCAGCATGGCTCCATGGCTGGACAAACTTGCAGGACACTCGTATGAGCCTAACGAAGACAGGCCAGAAGTTGATACAGGTAATAATATAACTACAATAGAAACTCGATTATCCGGCCCCCAGTATACGGATTTGCGATTATCCGGACTGCGGATGATGGCTCAGTGGTACTGACGTCGGCTTGAGATCCGTAGGACGTGGGTTCGAATCCTACAATGAGCTTGAGCTTTCGGTGAAGGAAAACATCGTGATGAAACCATAGCTTGATGGTAGGGTATTTCCTAAAACTCGCCTTGCTAGCTACTTCCCTCATGTTAAGAATCTGTCGCCAAGCACCTATCGGTGTGTTCCGGCAGCCTCACTTGAGAGCCAGTTCTCAGTCCAGGTGTAGCGTGGCGCCATCTTCGACCACAACGTCACTTAACATCAGGTGACTTGAGGTCAAACGCTACCCAGTAAGTAGTAAAAAAATGGGTATTTGTGACAATCATAGCTTTTGAGGAGGTTCGAATCCTAATATGAGCTTCAGCTATCTGAAGACATCGTGACGAAAACGTAGCTAGGTAGTATGGCATTTTCTAGTGCTCGTCTTTCTCTCTCGCTACCAGCTTTATGTTGAGAACCTGTCGCCAAGCACCTATAATTGGTGTGTTTGGTCAGCCTCACTTGAGAATACTTCCCAAAACAGGTGGCGCCTCCTTCAACCACACTTGACATCGAGGACTTGCAGTCAAATGCTTCCCCGTAAATCACTTAGAAAAATGTTTTTTATATTTTTATAAAAATTTATGAGACTAGATGCGCCCCGCGGTTTCACCCGCGTCTGCCCGTTATCTCACAGGAACTTTTGCCGGGATAAAAAGTAGCCTATATATATCCAGGGTATAAGCTATCTCCATTCTAAATTTCACTCAAATCCATTCAGTTATTTTTGCGTGAAAGAGTAATAAACATCCATACATCCACACATCCATACATCCATACTCACAAACTTTCACGTTTATAATATTAATAGAATATTATTAAATATGTAGTTAGTTGACTAGAAATATAGAGGTATAAAAAGAACTTTAAAAATGTAAGTGATTTTCTAAATGTTATTGATATCTGTTGTCTTGATAGAACTTTTGTTTCAGGTGAAAAGGGCACAGGCGGTGACGATGATGATGATGATGATATGGGTGACAGTCAGCGGAACGTTATCAACAGCGAAGCGAAAAGTGATGTAGACGTTGGTATTAGTGACGGTAAAAATAGTGAAGTTAATGACATTAGTGATGTTAAAAGTAGTGAAGTTAGCGACAGTGACGCTAAAAGTGGTGTAGATGTTAGTAGTGTTGATGTTTGCAAAAGTAATGTCAAGATTATCGATAATAAACCAGACTTGAGATAATAAACATGAGGAAAGTAATTGTCAACAAATTAATGAATAGCAATTATTTTATTATTATTAATGATAAGACATTATATTTATATATTATCATTTGTGTAGATTGTGATATTAAAACTGTGGTTATAAAGTTGCTTGATAATAATAATAATTATAATAAATATCAGGGACAATTGCACACAAAATGACCTAGCCCCAAATTAAGCTCGAAACTTGTGTTATGGGTACTAGACACCGATATACATACTTATATAGAGAAATAAATACTTATATAGATAGAAATGTCCAAGACTCGGGTACAAATATTCGTGCTCATCACACATATATTTGCCCTTACCGGGATGAATTAATGAATTGATTGATGAATTAATCTTTGTAATATATCCATACCCAAAGGGTAAAACGGAACCCTATTACTAAGACTCCGCTGTTCGTCTATCTGTCCCTCACCAGGCTTCATCTCATGAACCGTGATAGTTTGCTGAAATTTTCACAAATGATGTATTTCTTGGCAAACGTAGTGTAGGACGCCCTGCGACAAGATGGAGCGACGACTTGCGCCGAGTGGCTGGCAGTAGTTGGATGAGAAGAGCCGAAGACCGGGCTCAGTGGCGTACCTTGGGAGAGGCTGATGTCCAGCAGTGGACTGATACAGGCTGATGATGTATTTCTGTTGCTTGAATATTTAAGGGGGCTCCGATACAGCAAACGTGATTTTTATGCCGGTTTTTATGGATAACAGTGTTGCTGGATTTTGTTTGTATTTTTTGTTTCTTCTGCTACCTCAGCGCCCTTATAACACGTTTCTTTTTCGTCGCAGTGTTCGATCAAATATTGTACTAGATTCAGCGTTGCATTCATTTACAGCGCAAAAAAGTGGCTTGAGTTTACTATGCTTTCATATCCATTAAGATGTACATCATCATCATCATCAGCCCGTATCAGTCCACTGCTGGACATAGGCCTCTCCCAAGGTACGCCACTGAGCCCGGTCTTCGGCTCTTCTCATCCAACTACTGCCAGCCACTCGGCGCAAGTCGTCGCTCCACCTTGTCGCAGGGCGTCCTACGCTACGTTTGCCAAGTCGCGGTCTCCACTCAAGAACACGTCTACCCCATCGGTTGTCGGTTCTGCGGCTTATATGACCAGCCCACTGCCACTTCAGCTTGCTAATTCTGTGGGCTATGTCGGTGACTTTAGTTCTCTGACGGATCACCTCATTTCTGATTCGATCCCTCAGAGAAACCCCAAGCATAGCCCTTTCCATAGCTCGCTGAGCAACTTTAAATCGGTGGACTAGTCGTGCCGTGAGTGTCCATGACTCAGCTCCGTATGTCATAACAGGTAGGACGCACTGGTTGAAGACCTTCGTCTTCAGACATTGTGGTATTCGCGACGAGAAGACTCGACGAAGTTTTCGAAATGCTGCCCAGCCCAGCTGTATTCTTCTGTTGGCTTCTTTCTCGAAGTTGTTCTTACCAAGTCGGAGCATTTGTCCTAGGTAAGTGTATTCCGGAACAACTTCGAGCGCAACTCCGTCAACAGCAACGGGCTCCGGAATGACGTGTTCGTTGAACATAACCTTGGTTTTGTCCAAGTTCATCCGGAGCCCAATGCGTTGAGAAGAATCAGCCAAGCCGTCCAGCATTTCCTGTAAGTCCTGCAAGGTTTCAGCCATAATGACGATGTCGTCTGCAAATCTCAAGTGTGAGATGTACTCGCCGTTAATATTGATGCCACGTCCATGCCAGTCCAGAGTCTTGAACATATCCTCCAAAGCGTTTGAGAACAATTTCGGGGATATTACGTCCCCTTGTCTCACACCACGACGCAGGTGGATATGCTCAGACTGCTGGTTCTGCACTTGGACGGTCATTGTTGCGGCATCGTACAGACATCTCAGCACTTGGATATATCGCCAATCGACTTGGCACCGTTGCAAGGACTCCAGAACAGACCAGGTTTCAATGGAGTCAAAAGCCTTCTCATAGTCCACAAACGCCAAGCACAGGGGCTGATTATACTCTTCGGACTTCTGTATAATTTGCCGCACTGTGTGGATGTGGTCTATGGTGCTGTATCCTCCTCGAAACCCGGCCTGTTCCGGGGGTTGAAATTCGTCGAGTCTTCGCGCAAGACGATTCGTGATGACTCTTGAAAACAGCTTGTAGACATGGCTCAGGAGGGAAATGGGTCGGTAGTTTTTCAGCAGGGTCTTGTCTCCTTTTTTGAAAAACAACACGACTATACTCCTGTTCCATGCCTTTGGAGTTCTCCCAGAAAAGAGGACTGAACTAAATATGCATTGGAGCTCTCTCAGCACCGGCGTACCACCTGCTTTCAAGAGCTCCGTCGTAATTCCGTCCTCCCCTGGGGCTTTTCCATTCTTAAGCTGTTTAAGAGCCATCTCGATCTCGTCCAGGCTGATTTCAGGCAGGTCTTCGGTGTAGTGGCGAGTCAGAGTGGCTCTGGAATCCTCCGTAAGGTGTTCGGGTTGGGGCGCATGCGACGCGTACAGCTGGCTGTAAAAGTCTTTAACTTCCGCGAGAATCTCTGGTTTAGAAACGACGACTTCACCGCTTGATGTGGTCAACTTCGTCAGTTCGCTTCGGCCGAGCTGTTGCACGAAGACTTTAGACCCCCGATTTTGCTCTATCGCTTCCTCAATCAAGCGTGTATTGGAGCTTCGGAGGTCTCGTCTTACGAGCTTCGTGATAGATTTGCTCAAGGCTCGTTGCTCTGACGAAGTGACTGCTGGATCTTCTCGTCGCTTCTGCATAAGCTGCAGAGATTCTCGCGATAGTTTTGACTTTTTGCCTTTGCTACGCGTTTCGCAGAATCGCATGCCCTCCCCTCGAAGGATTCCTACCACCTGTTCGAGTCTCTGGTCCACGTCAACGTCTATTGTGCTTTCCAGGGCAGCGAATCGGTTCTCCAGTTTAATCTGGAACGTTTCGGAACCAACAACGGATTGGAGTATGTTGGGTCGGAGCGTGGACTTCATTAGACGGACACGTTCAAGCTTGTAGTCAATATTCAGAGTGCCTCGTACAAGTCGGTGGTCACTTCCAGTTTTGAACCTAGTGACCACGGAGACATCTCTGAATATGCGCTTCTTGTCCGTCATAATGAAGTCGATCTCATTTTTGGTCATAGCGTCGGGGCTTTGCCACGTCCACTTCCGCTGGGGCTGTTTCTTGAAGAACGAATTCATCAAGAAAAGCCCCTCTTGCTCCAGGAAGTTGACGAGCATTTGCCCCCTATGATTCCTACTACCAAATCCGTGTTGTCCTACTACCGATTCGCTGCTAGTCTGTACTCCCACTTTGGCGTTGAAGTCTCCCATGACAACGTTGAAGTGGGCCTTAGAGGTGTTATGCAAGGCCCTGGATATGTCCTCATACATACCCTCTACCTCATCATCCGAGTATGTCGACGTGGGTGCGTAAACCTGGATAACCTTAAGATTATACCTCTCGGTTAATCTAATAATGAGGTACGCAACCCTCGTCGACACACTGGAGACTTCTACAACGTTGCCAGTAAGGAGCTTATGGACCAGAAACCCGACGCCACCTTGGGATGGATGGTCTCCCTCTCTGAAATACATAAGATGGCCTGATTCGAGGGTTATGGTATCCTCCCCCTCTCTTCGGATTTCGCATAACCCAAGAATCTGCCATCTTATGTTTTTCAGCTCTTCTTCCAGCTGTACCAGGTGCTCATCAAGCCGTAGCGTGCGTCCGTTAAACGTAGCCAAAGTCAGTCGGGTTTGGCGGCCTTCCGTAGCCCGGAGATTCTTCGCACCCCCTGCCCTACCGTAACCGTGACCGCCGCCTTGGTCAGGAATAGCAGGGCGGCCGGGAACTGGGGGCCGTTTTCTATTTGTGCCTATCATGGGAGGTTAATGCCCGTAATCGCCACGCTGGGCATGCGGGTTGGCGATCGCAGAGCGCAGCTCCTCGCACCGGTGACGCTGCTGCCCGTCACCAGACTGTAACATTTGGCTACGCTTATTTCGGATGGTTATACCGCCATCTATCGGTTGCCAGAGAGGAATGCTGACTATTTCCCCTCTATCTCTCCCTTTGCCGGTTTTCACGGCACCCGCGGGATGAAAAGGGGTGGACCTATTATAAAGCCGGGACCACACGGCACATACAGAAATACAAAAATATCGCATCGCCATAAAAGGATTTTATTAATAATCAACTTTTCTGTCGCTTATGGTTTTTGCAATCGTCACAACCGAGGTTGTTCACTAAGCTACTCACCACTTCAAGTTCAACTTTTTATTTGAATGGCTTCTGCGGCGTAACCACAATGTTGCCAATGTCGCGTGGATAGAGCGAAAACAAGCGATGGAGATTGTTCGGTGGAGATAAAATATGGTCGGTGTATTCGGAACCAACAATTTTGTGTCTTGAGTATATTTATCTGAAACAAACAACACAAGACATACACAAAACGGCACAAATATATTTATGTAGGTAAATACATACAGATAAATAATTTTACATATGAATATAAATAATATACTACAATCTTATTTTATTAATTATAATACATTTAAATAATATATTTATAAAAGGGGTAAAAAATAAAAACAAGGGATAACAAACAGCTGAGATTAGTAGGGATTTCTGGAGGTAACATCATATGAGGAGCATCGAAGCCTCGAACAGCTAAAAAAAATGTGTTCTGCACTGCCTTCGTCAAGACCGCATTCACAAATTGAGTGGTCACGAATTCTTATTTTTGCCAAAAACACTGGTGTGCAAGAGTGACCCAGCCGCAAGCGACAAATGGTAGATGTAGCAGTCTTGTTTACATTCTTAAATTTAAAAAACCAAGGTTTTGTAGGGATGTCAGTTTGCATTTGGTCGTAAAATTTTCCTTTAACCCTTAGTAGCCTGATTTACGAAAGTGATTTATTTTTAATATTACTGTGTTTGCATGAAGGTCTAGATGAAGGGAAAAATAGCTAAAAAAATCACAATATTTATTTTACATATTTATTTAGAAAAAAAAACCGGTATCAATTTTGATACTTCAGGGATTAACGCCATAAAGAAATCAGATATACCTATGCATGAAATAATGCGAAACATTGATTGTTTTTATTATCGCATAACGACACTACACTTTTTACAGAAACAGGAGGTAAGTTTCCTACAATTATTAAATTTACACTTATTTCTAGAATCCATAAATGTTTTTTCATGACCAATACAATCGCAACGCACGTCAGTAGAGGGTAGTACTTGTACACCTGTCCGGGGTCTTTTAGAAGGTACTGTAGTGTCTTGTCAACTGTTGGTCTGGGTCTTACCGTTTTATTTTTCGAGTGACTTTGATATCTACATAAAGTATCGGCAAGCTCAGTTCTAAAATCTGCTAACTTCATAATATTCTTCTGAAGTTTTCCTTTCATTGTATTTACCTTTTTGTATAGTACACAAGCATTGATGCAGTCATGTCTAACAAGTGGTAGAAGAGCCTCGTTGTCCACTTTCTCGACTTTATGCGGATGCGATATCGACCAATGAAGCTATCCATCAAATCAACGCCGCCCATGTGTGCATTATATTCTTTTATGACCCGAGGACATGATACTTGAACATTGGCCTTTAGTTTTTTTTCGTAGCGGTTTATAGTATCCGCTGGTTCAGCGCCAACATACGTGGAAAGTAATTTCCAGCAAACTGGAAAGCATTTTGGACTATGTCCATATTCTTTACTCTCCACACTAAATTTCTAGAGTTGAAAGGTGCAGTTTGCAGGTTGTTCTGGCTGCTGCTTGTAGGTTTTTTTTTTTTTTTTTTTCCCTGTCCGGGCGCTTTAAGGCCCGGCCCGCGAAGCTACTGTTGCTATTTTAATGCAATAACATTTTATACTAAGGGTTTTCATTCAAACAAGTTTTTCACTGTTTTTTTTTTTTTTTTTTTTTTCCCCTAATGTGTAAGAAGCACACAAAATGTGGTTTCACAATTTACAACAATTTACACAATTTACAAAAATGAATACAAAATAAAATTGGAGGCAATAAATACAAAAACATGGCGAAATAATAGTAAAAATACTAGCAAAACTAAATAGCACACTAACTACTAAATAAAGGAGCCGTTCTCCTTCCCCACTACGCGGAGGACGGCCAAGGCGTAGTTGAGGAAGTCAGGGCGGCGATCATTATCCAGAAACAAGTGGGCGTTGTCCATGCTGATGGACATCTCCATTCTGCACTCGCACTCGTGCCGCTGCCGCGAGAAGCGCTGGCAGTGGACGACGATGTGCTCCAGCGTCTGCGGTGACTCATCGTCACAAGTGCAGAATGGAGTGTCCATCAGCTTGAATCTATACAGGTAGGCCCTGTTTCCCCCATGGCCTGTGAACAGTTGGGACAGCGGGTTCGTCATGACAATATTCGATAGGACTTTGTTAGCTTTTCTGACGTCAGGAAGGAACTTCTTGGTGATGGCGCCTGTGTTCTCCTCCTCGTAGAGACGCTGCCACGCCGATAGTGTTGCGTCTCTGATGGTTCGCTTGGCGTAGGACAGAGGGAAGCAGTCGTAGGCAGGCCTCTGCCGATTGTGGAGGGCAGCGTACTTCGCCACTTCGTCGGCTCTTTCATTTCCAGGTATTCCCGCGTGGGCCTTGATCCAAAAGAGCTGGATCTCTCCTCCTTTTTCCTTTATGTGGCTGATCCTGTCCCGGATTTCGACTGTCAGCGGATTCAGTGCGTCCGGATCGCTCACACTCAGCAGGCCAGCCCTGGAGTCACTGAGGATGTTGGCGTTTAGGATTCTTCGCTTGATGATCCACTCAAGTGCTCCAAGGATGGCCGCGAGCTCCGCCTGGAACACACTGCAAAAGCTTTCCAGCCGAAATCCGCTCTTGGCCATTTCTGCTCCATTCTTCCAGCAGGTGAAACCCGCGCCGACTCTCCCGTCGATCTTGCTCCCATCCGTGTAGATGCTAGTCCACGAGTCTGGTAGAGTCCGAAGGTCTTCTTCGCAATTGATATGGCGGAACTCTACCAGCTCTCTGTGGGCTGGATGGGGCAGGGCGAAGGGGCTCGCGCGGGTCTGGAGTTTGCGGCCCGGAAGTGATGGCAGTGGTTTACCGCGTTTCACCTCGTAGAGCGTCCTGTCTTCGGAGGCTCTGAGGTCAAGGGGCAGAATGCGGGCCAGTGTGACGCTCGACGCAAACGAGACAGTTCGGTGGGCCTTCGCGATCTTGATAGCGAACTGTCTGTTTATCCTGCGGAGCCGACACTTGGCGTACTGCCTGTCTGCCACCTTGCCCCACGCTCCCGCCGCGTAGAGAATGGTGGGTTCCACCACCGCTAGGTATATCGTCCTTATTATTTCGGAATTTAGGCCCCACTGGGCGCGGGCGAGTCGAGAGATGGACTTGTACAACCCGACCGCTTTCCCGCAAACCTCTTCGATGTGGTTTTTGAAGTTCAGGGAGCGGTCGATGCACAAGCCCAATATCTTTATGCTCTCGACGAAGCCCACCGCACAGCCATTCAGGTACAGCTTCGGGACTTCGTATTTCAGTTTCCTCGTGCAGAGGATGGCTTGTGTCTTTTGTGCGGCGAACTTCATTTTGTGTTTCTTGCCCCACCGGGCGACGATTTCCAGTGCCGAGTTGACTTTTGGCGCGATCACATTGACAATTTTATTCTTATTACTAATTGATTGAATTGGAGCAAGTTCACTAAAATCCCAAGCTTTTTTTTTTGTCATCTAATCGATATTTTTTATTTAGCTTTACTAATAAGAAGATTTCTCTTGTTTGGTTGTACAATTCAACAAGCATTTTGGGGGGTGACAAATAGAAGAGAGGTCGTGAGAATAAATTTTGTAGTAATCCCTATTACCATGCAGGGCTGCATCTTTAGCGCATGAGTCAGCAGTAACGTTACCTGGGATACCCAACATGTCCGGGAATCCAAGCCAAGACTACCTGTAAATCTTGTTGGTGACAATTATAAAGAGCTTCTTTTATTTTCAAAGTTATGGGAAACCTGGACTTAGACTTAAACTGGTGCATGGCAGATTTTCCTCTGTTCTGTAACCTTGAGTGCTATAAATTTCATACAGTTTTACAATTTGATGTAAGATTCGGTGATTAGAGTTTTGTACCAATGATGTAAGGGGGGTTCCACGCATTCTACCTGCATAGCATTGATTGGGGAAGATTTCATTGCCCCAAGAATGATACAAAGACATTTTGATTGTATTTTAGACAGTTTGTCTAGAGCTGCTTTGTTGCCGGAATCTAAGAGAAATGAACCATAATCTAAATGGCTGCGGACAATTGCATTATATAAAAGTTTTTGTGAAAATGGGTGAGATCCCCACCATACTCCCGAGAGCGCACGAAGGATGTTAATATTTTTTTCACATTTTGAAACAACATGATTAAAATGGGGAATTCCGGTCAATCTAGTATCCCACCAAACTCCAAGGAATTTAACCGAATTATGCTGTGGCAAGTATTCGTTTTCACAGCTTAAGTTTAGATTAGGGATGTTTCTCTTTTTAGTGAAAACAACAACACTACTCTTTGCAGTTGAGATGGACAAACCATGCTCAATTAGCCAATCGTTAAGGTATCCCAGAGCAAAGTTAAGTTTACTTTCTGCTTCCAATAAGGAATTTGTTGATAAATATAAGGCCAGGTCATCAGCATACTGTAGGACATTACAGAAAGAATTGACAGAAAGTCTCGCGTATAAAGGCTGTAGAGGAGTGGACTAAGCACTGACACCTTGAGGCAGGCCTTTCCAAACGGTTCTGGGAGGCAAATATGAATTTTAAGTTCTAATCATAATAGATCATTGCACTAAAAAACAACAAATAAAACGAACCATCCTCACAGGGACACTCAGCTGTAACAGTTTGTTTCTGAGCACTGGAAGAAGAACGTTATCATAAGCGGATGTAATATCAAGGAAAACGCCAACATAGACCAGGGTAGAAGCCTTTAAAAATAATAAAAAGTGAAAAAAAATAATAGTAGGATGAAACCCATTCGAAAAGGAGGGGAATATTATAAAAAAGAAAGGAAAAAAAAATTACGGGCGATCTGAGGTCGGGAAGGGGATGGGGGTGAGTTTTTAAGGGTAAAAAACGGGTTTTCTCGATTTCCGGCAAAACTAAAAGTCCTATCGAAAAAAGTCAAATGGCAAAGTTGTAGGTAATAAAAAGATCTAAAACTTTTGTATATATACACTTTTTTCACATAACCTCAAAATTTATGTGAAAAATTCAAAAAACCAAGTTTTTGGTTTTTTATTTTTATCTTTTACAAATTTTATTTTTTTTAAACGAAATTTGGTGAATACTTACCTTTTTATGTCCCAAATACGCTGTAATTTATTTGATTAAAAATATTTATTTTTTCACCTTATTTTGAATTAATATCGAAAAAACACCCTAATTTTCAATCGAAAAATCACCCGTCAAAATATCAGCTTTTTTCATAAAGTTGGTATGTTTTCTGTTCGTTGAAATCTACTTTCCGATGGTGAAAAAAAAAATATGTTACTGTAGTAAATCTTCTCAGAAAATGCAAAAAATCGAAAAAAAACTCGAATTCGAATTTTTTTTAATTATTATATAAAATTTTGAGTTATTTATTAAAAATTAACACTTTAATTACTCGAAACACATTAGATTACATGTTAATTTATAAAAAAAAATTGCAAATAAAAATATACTACTATAATTATTGTTAATTCAGTAGATAACTTTTCGATTCTGCCAAAAATGATATTATTTATTGGCAGTTGTGTTTATTTATGGGTGTTTTAAAACCGTAATCTTTTAGATTTCTTGTATTTAGTGTATCAAAAATATCATTTAACTAGCTGTTCCCTGCGGTTTCACCCGCGTAGGCCTTTTTATCGCGATAAAAAGTATCCCATGTCCTTCCCCGGGGCTCAAATTATCTCTAAACCAAATTTCATTTAAATCGGTTCAGTAGTTTAGGCGCGAAAGCGTATATATTCCGTATACTCCAAAACTATTCCCGCACTTCGGAGAGGGGGTCACCGCGTTACCTTCTGTAGGTACCCATTATCCTATTTAAATTCTAAGTTAATTTTTCTTGGACCGCACGTTTGAACCGCGCAGTTAAAGATCTTCCTGGTCCGCGACCGCACTTTACCTATTTCATAGATTCTCCCGGTGCTCACCTCACCGCGTTTCCCGGTGCGGCGGGTTTATTTTTCTACTACTACTTACATTTCTAAACTCGTGATATCTTTTGAATGGAATGTCCAAATTGAATGATTTAAAAAGTTATATAAAGGCATTGAAGCAGTTTTGAATAAGAAGTAATTTATTTTGATAAGGATTAATACCAAGATACAAATAATGAGCCTTTTCTAGCAGCGGCATTAAAAATTAAAATTTTAAAATAAAAGATCACTTATTGTGGCATTCCTATAATAGTTAGACATATGCTCTCTCGGACTTTTTTGTAGATCTTAATGAGACCTACAAACCCGTAATACATTACTTTGTTCTAGTATCAATAGTTTTGGCAGCGCACGCAAAAATAGATTTTCGATTTCACACGTTGGGTTGCAAAATTGCAATTTTCTTACGGATCCCTAATTTTTTTGGAAATAAAATATAGCCTATAGCCTTCCTCAATAAATGGGCTATCTAACAATGAAAGAATTTTTCAAATCGGATCAGTAGTTCCTCAGATTAGCGCGTTCAAACAAACAAACTCTGCAGCTTTATAATATTAGTATAGATTTCTTGATAAAGTCCACTGTGCTATCTGAATTTAGAAATTTGGGAATATTTAAGGTTTTCCACAAAATTCTAGAGCCTCAGCAACGCTTCTGCTTAGGAGCTGCGAAGCCAATATCACATTCATAATTTGATTTTTAAAATAAACATGTTTATGTGACAGTTTGTTTGCTAAGTGCAAGCAGTTTTCTTCCTGCAAATATGATTGATTTTTCGTCTGCTGTGTATTTATTTATTTTTTTGATTCGGAGGTGTTTCGCATCAGTTTTAACATGTGGCAAGCGTCTAAAAACACAACAACGTCATAATCAGCAAGGGTGTTAGAAATTTGTTTTAGAGTTTTGAAAATCGTTTAATTCACATCCTAAATTTTTAATTGCCTCAATTGCATTTGATTGGATCATCATCATCATCAGCCAGAAGAAGTCCACTGCTGAACATAGGCCTCCCCTTTGAACGCCACCATAAACGGCATAGCCATTTGCATCCATCGGCTCCCTGCGACTCTTACAATGTCGTCGACTTACCAATATTTACCTCGGCCACTTTTCGTTTCATGGATGCCGAGACTATTTCAATTGGATTAATATCATCACAATGATCTTATTTTGATTAAATTCTGCATGCGGTTTCTTTCATTCGTAATGTAAACCTTATGATTACTACCTAAACAATTCAAGCAGATTGCATTTTTGGCTAGGAAGTGTCGTCGCAGTACACATTCTTGCTTGGCAAATTTCTTGCAAAAGTACAATATGTATCGCTCTAAGCAGAACTCACAGCGAAAACTTGATACACTAGTGGCCAACCCTTGGTTTGACTCTAGGACCACTGTTCTGATGACTTGGAAACTTCTTCGGGTCTACAAATTCTAATGCACGAAAGCGGCTTTTTCATGAAACACTTAAGTTGTTCTAAAGTTGTCAAATCATTCGTATCGAAAAAGTTCAACGGTATGTTTATAATATGATACAGTAAAAACTCGATTAACCGGACTAATTGTTGTCGTTAGACATCCGGATAAAAAGAGCAAAATTAACACTGGTTCGGGTTTATTTCTATTTACAAGTTTGCAATTTCTAATAGCTGTGGTTTTATATATTCTTCTCAGAATTTCTCGACTGCCTGTGAATTTAATCACTGCGTTAGTTCACGGAGCAATTTATTCACTGTTGGTATTTCTTTTTCCAAGCATAAAATTCGTGGATTATTCGTCTAAGTACGCCAATATCAAAATTGTCCATTACAATCTTATCCTTTCTCGTTTTTCTAGTTTTCCTGGTGTAACAATTTTACTGGATGATTCTTCACCGATGCATTTCATCTATAAAATCTTCCACATTTATATCATTCATTTTATAAATTATAAATTAGCGTTTATAAATTAGCCTCACGTCTAGTCACCGCACTATGAACGCACTGAACTGAACACGTGGGCTTCCGACGTTGCCGTCCTGCTGTCGAGCGTTCGCGGTACGGACGCCGCACTGTTGCCGCACCGTGCATTTTGTATGAAAACAAACGACCGGCCGTGCGCAGTACGACAAACGCACCGCTTCGGCACTGCAGCGGTCCGATACGAAACGTATAAATTGAAAGAGCCCTAAGAGCCGGTTCTTGAGATTCAGATGCACTAGGGGGTCACGGTAGTTTCAGGTTGTTAAGCTGCGTTTAAAAGTCTGTAGCAAATTGTATTTACACAATGTACGATTCAACCGTTCATTGAAGGAATCTAGAATGGCAGAGGATTGGGAATCTACCTCATCTGGAACGATTCTACTAATGCGATGGAAAAAATGATGAGCAATGGCTTGCACGCGGTTTAAAATTTTTAAAGAACATGCCTCCTGGGATCTTCACGTTAAAAGTTCATCTGAACTTTCAAGTTTGGCACCGATAGCAGTGAGTTCTGATGTAATTTCAGTCTCACAAGTATAAATCTCATCAAAAGGGACATCTTTATTTAAAGTACGGGCTTGAGCCCTCTGCAGGTTGAGCACCACGGACTTCATATTTAAGCTCATCTTTGTGCAAGAGATTGAACACAATGGGCCTTTCCTCCATGTTGGTGAATAATAGCAAATTCAATTATGGATTGTAAATATAGCAAATACGGTAAGTAACTCAACCAAACGTAACAATAAGTAGTAAGTTATAGCAAGTAACTTATAAATACTTAGGTAAAAATAGCGACTACGGCCAACTTTTCCAGAGCAAAATAAACATGACCAGGAAAAGGGCTGATTTTAATTAGTACGAGGCATGCCTTTTAAGTTTTGTCGTTTGAAGAAACAAACACAACTAGAACCTTAGAGTACATTTTATTCTTTTTCTACGTATTTGCCACGTAGCATAATACACTTTTCCATTCGCTCAAACCAGTTCTTATAACATTTACTCCACTCTTAAGTGGGGGTGTTCAAAATAGCTGACTTGAAAGCGTCGACTGCTTCTTCACCGGACTGGAGCCTTTTACCACGAAGACTTTTCTTAATTTTAGGAAATATAAAGAAATCGTTGGGGCTTAGGTCAGTACTGTCTGGAGGATGGTCAAGAATTTCTACTTTACTTTTTGAACGGCATCAATTAATTTTTCGTCCATTATGCCACGCAACCGTACGACATGCGTACGACTACAAGCGCTTACGACAGCAAAGTGAGACGTGAGCGCAGCGCGGTGAGCGGCAGGCATCCGCTCCCACTACACCGCACCCCCGTCGACACATTTCACAGCTTCGCAACGCATCCTCGCGCCACACATTAATGCGCATTTTCACAGCTCCGCTACACATCCTCGTAGGCACATTATCATCGCACAGCTTTGGTGGAAACACCCACACATTTTCACAGCACAGCTAGACATCCTCGCACGACACATTTCCATCGCACATCTCTGGTGGAAACGCAGCCTTAGAAGTCGGCCGTGCGTGAAGGAGTCGACACGCGGTCGCGGCGCGGCAATTTTTTTCGAGTGTTTTATCAAGATTTTTATCGATTTGATCATTACCTATCATTACCATAGTGTTTGTATTTTTATTATGAGTATAATTATAGTTTGTGATTTACCATGGAGAGCGATCAAAATGTAAGTATCAATTTATCAAACCTGTGTAGGTACTTATAATCTTATCAAAACGAAATAACTTTCTCTAGTGGATGATATCCAGGTACCTATTTATATAATTTTTTTTTCCGAATCCGAAGATTGCCGAATTATTGGCTAGAAAGCGCAAATTAATACAACTCCGCGATATCCAGTTAAAATCATCGCGCAAGCGAATCGACGAAGTAAACGAAAACGGTAAGAATGAGATTTTACACGAATACTTCTTAATTAATGATTAAACGAACTTACCTGTACGTGAAGTTCTATCATAATTGTACGAGCGCCGAGACCGAAGAGATTAGTACCTGTAGTTAATAGTTATATACACATGTAGTATCGCGTAGTTCTCACCACTCTTGCACTTAGTTGAGATTTTTTTTTTTTTTTTTTTCTGTGGGTACCTATATTTTTCCCATTTCTACTTCGAGTTGGCCGTCGCTGGTCATTTAGTTTAGAGCTAGACCCAAATCCTTACCTCATTGATGTATTACCGGTGTAGAATTAGGGTACTTGGGGGGGTGGGATGTACTAATCTCTTCGGTCTCGGCGCTCGTACAATTATGATAGAACTTCACGTACAGGTAAGTTCGTTTAATCATTAATTGTACTTCGCGCCGAGACCTCGAGATTAGTACCTGTAGTTAATAGTTATATACACATGTAGACTTTGAGAGTATTATCGGGAATAGCAGCAATGATAAAATAACAATAATTTCAAAATTACAATTATTTATTTAAATAATTTAACTTGAAAATACAAATAAGCCAGATTATTCTTATTCGTAATGGTTAAAACATTTCGCTTAATTATTTTAATCAAGTCTAAACAAAAACTAAACGCTTAAGTAGGTATATAATTATGAAAATTAACATATTCTCAAAGAATTAATTAGTAATAGTTTAATCATTAGGTATAAGCTGATTTTGATTATGGTTTATGATTGAATTAGCTAAAGCAGAATCAATATTGTCGTTGATAATAGTTCTCTGATAGAATCTAGCAAAAACTGTAGAATTTCTACTCCATCCAGCAGTGTTACGTATTGTGTCCAAGCTGACACCGGCCGCATACGCTTTTGATACGGCCGCGTGCCTTGTACTATAAGCGCTAAATACATTCGTGTTGACACCGCACATGCCGAGCGTACGTTTTATCCAACGACTGAGCGTTTGTGCTCCAACCGGCTTATGGGGTTTTCTAATTCCAACGAATAAAGTGTCAGATTCTGATGTTCTTAATGACGAGGTGCGTTCTATATAGCTTAAAAGTGTAGTGGCTGGGCAAATTCGTTGTTTTTCAGTGAAAAATGGCAATTGCAAAACGGGCTGATTATTGCCTGGTTTAGAAGTTTTGATTAAATCTGGTATTTTAATGGTTATACGCTGTGAGTGACTATGAATATTTGAGACATTGATTTTCGACAGAGTTTGAATTCTATGCGCCGTCGAAAGAGCTAGTAGTGTAACAGTTTTGAGCGCAAGCTTTTCTAAAGATAACTCTTCGTTTGGCAACCATGTACTCAGTTGGTCTAGTACTAGGTTTGTATCCCAGGTGGCATTATATTTGGGCCGCGGTGGTCTCATTCTAAACACTCCTTTTAGAAACCTCTTCAGCCGATCATCGTTAGTCAAGATTGGACCTAATATTAAACAAAGAGCCGATCTGCAAGAATTCAAGCTCCCATATTGATAACCGTTGGTGAATAATTGAGTTAAAAAGTAAATGACCGTAGGTACAGACGCACTGTAAACATCAACCGAATTGTTTTTGCAAAAATCCCACCATTTTTTCAGACAAACATCGTACTGTCTCATGGAGTTTGGCGATAATGATTCTAACATAATATCTAATGATGACATTGGGATGCTTCTCCTTGAAAATGCGTTCCTGATAATATGCCTGCCACCAGGGTAATCGAGTTGTGTATCCGCCGATTGCTGGAATGAGAGAGTAAGGCGTGATTTTTAGGGGGAAATGTTATCATTTCTGAGACTAAAAGTGACCTAAACACGGGGTACCATGGCTGTGATGGCCAAAAAGGCACAATCATGATACCTTGTGCTTTGTCAGTTATTATCTTTCTAAGAGTTTTCAATATGACCGAGAGGGGTGGAAATGCATAAAAGAAGTAACTGGACCATGAAACGGTAAAGGCATTTATAGCGAATGCATCTGGATCTCTGTGCCAGGATATATATATGTCACATTTTTTATTTACGCGTGTTGCAAATAAATCAATTTCTGGTGACCCGAAGGTGTGTTTTACGGTTTCAACAGCCCAGTCCGATAGCTCCCATTCTATGTCAGGATGGTTTCTCCGGGATTCAAAATCTGCTATTTTATTATCACTAGATTTTATATAGGAAGCTACCACAAATAGTTTTCTACTTTCGCACCAATTCCAAATATCACGAGTTATTTGTGTCAGGTGAGGGTATTGTATACCTCCCATTCTGTTAATATAAGCCATTGCCGTTGTATTATCGACGCGTAATAATACCTGGCTATTGAAAAACTTATTTGCGAAAACTTTTAGAGCGAAAAAAGCAGCAAGAAGTTCTAGACAATTGATATGTTGGTCTTTCTCAGTAATCGACCATTGACCGCTAGCGGTTCGTCCATTGCAGGTAGCACCCCACCCCGTAGTTGAGGCGTCAGAATATATCTCAGCCTGAAATTCATCGGTTCTTATTTTATGAACAGAATGATCAACATTATCTAGCCACCAGTTAAAATCAGGTTGGAGTGATTCAGGTAAACTCATGAATCTGTTATAGTCATCATGATTTTTTAAGCTGAGATATTTACAACGTTCCATCTCTTTAGTGTGTAGCCACCCGTATTCAATAGCTGGACAACAAGACACTAATGATCCTAAAAGTTGTGCAAATGCCCTGATTTTACAACGTTTTAATTTTGAAAAGGATTCTAATTGTGTTTTGATACGTGATCTTTTCTCGATAGGTAAGCAGAGCTGTAGATTGCGAGAATCTATTATCATGCCTAAGAATTTGCATTTAGTTGTAGGTAACAAAACGCTTTTATCTTCATTTACTATAAAACCGAGTGACGTCAATAAACCTCTGGTCGTACTAATATTCTTGAGGCATTCCTGGTAGGAATTCCCTAGTAAAAGCCAATCGTCTAAATAGACGGTAGACAGAAATCCCGCAAAACGTAGTACCTTCATTATAGGCTTGGTTATTTTTGTAAAAATATAAGGCGCAGTATTGAGGCCGAATGGTAGAACGGTGAATTCGTATAGTTTATCTTCGAAAAAGAATCGTAGGTACTTTCGAGATTCTTCGTGTATTTTAATTAAAAAATATGCATCCTTGAGATCAAGTGTAGCCATTTGACAATTATATGTAACGAGCTTTAGCGCTGTTCTCAGATCTTCTAATTTAAAATGATCGGTTTTAATAAATTTATTGAGATTTTTTAAATTCAAAATAAAACGCATGCTACCATTCGGTTTCGGTACTAAGAAAATACTTGATATAAATTGATTATCACATTGGCGACATTCTGATATGGCACCAATTTTAAGTAGGTTATTTATGGCCTCTGAGTAATGAGTCTTTTCATTGTTAGTATAAACCGGTTTTATAGGGAGCGAGAGTTGTACAGGAGGTGACGTAAACTGAATTTTATATCCATTTATCCAAGATAATATAGTGCGGTCATTTGTGATGAGCGACCACTGACGAATGAATTGAGATAAACGACCTGCGTACTTAACTGGATCTAGTAACGGCGACGTGGATACGCCGTCGTGGGTTGAGGCTGTGACATTCTCGATGGCTGCGCGTGCGGCGGCTGGTGAGGCGGGAGCGCTGGCGGGCGGTAGGGCGCGCGTGCTGCAGCAGGCTCGCGGCTCCGCGGCGCGGGGGGCGCCGTCCCCGCGGGCTGTCTGCGCGCCTGAGGGGGAGCCTTGCGGTTTAAAGATCTTGAAACCGGCCCTCTGAACTTCGTATTCGCCTTGGAGCTTGTTTCAGCCTTCAGGTCCGCTCCTGATCTATTAACAGCTTTCGCTGATTTCAAAGTCTCCGTCAAGTTTTCTCCGAATAAGTAGGTATCTACTTTAGTATTTTTGAGGTGCTCTTTTAAGTCGTTCTTCAGTGCGAAAAGGATAAAATTTCTTCTCGTGATGGAATCAGCATGTTGAATATCACACAAGATACGAATAATATCCATTAGTTTTTGTAACATATCGTTATTTTTATTTTTCGCAATTATTTGTGCGTTTATAATTTCGCATAAACATGCAATCGCACTGCTTAATTGCTTTTGCTTGTTTTCAATTCCCTTGTCGCGTTTAACGGCGGTGTCCACGATGGCCGCTTTAATTTCAGGGTTGATCTTAGGAGCATCAACTTGAACACAGTTTGCAGGTAGCACGTATTTTAAAATTAAGTCCTTACGCGTATCTCTACTGAGCCCTTCTTTAGCTATGTGTAATAAGCGGTTCGCAAGTTCACTGCGTATTTCTGGTCCAAGTTTTTCCGTACAAGATGGGTCGTCACCCAGGATTTCTAGAATCTCGGTATCTAAGTCGGTGGTATCATTACTAGTAGTATGCTCTTCGGGAGGCACTTCTGCCGAGGTACTAGGGCCTGGTTGAGGCTCAGGTGAATTTTGCTTAGAACAATCATCAGCGACTTGACCCTCTGGCCATTCCAATAACCAGTCATCTGGTCGTAACGCAGGCGTATCTGTAAATTATCATAGATATGATAATTTAATATGATGTTGTGAATACAACAAAGATTGAGAGTTGTGGGTATGACAGTAGATTTAGATAGGCAAGCAATTGAATCAGTAATATTATTTTTTAGCCATATGGAATGAAAAGGTATCAAACAAGTTTATAAGTAAGTAATAAACATAAGTTGTTAAGGTTAGGTCATAATCCCCAGCGGAAGAGACGCCAACCATATTCAATGCGTTGGGACAGCCCCAGTGACTGTCCCGGTTGCGTAACATGGTGCTACGTAAATACGTAGGTACTCACTTTGAAACTTACAAGGGTTTGTAAAACGAATCATATATTTTAGGCAAATACCTGCGTCTAAGTTGTCGTCGGACAACACCACTTCAGCTGGATCAGATTCCTCACTTTGTCGTTCACGGCAAATTTTTTGTTGAAGCTTTTTAATTTTGTTTTTGTAACGTTCAATTTCTTCTTCGCGAGACCTCTTCCGTTTCGGCATATTTTATATATTGCGAGAAACTGAGTCTTTTACGTCTGGAGTGGTCGAGCACTTAAATGCGAATGACCAGCGACGGCCAACTCGAAGTAGAAATGGGAAAAATATAGGTACCCACAGAAAAAAAAAAAAAAAAAAATCTCAACTAAGTGCAAGAGTGGTGAGAACTACGCGATACTACATGTGTATATAACTATTAACTACAGGTACTAATCTCGAGGTCTCGGCGCGAAGTACAATTGTTTTTAGATTTTAGATTTATGTATTGAAGAAAGCTGGTAGGCAGTTGATCAATTAGCCAATTAGCTGATAAAGTTCCTAATTAACTTGAATTTGCTGTGTCGTTGGTATCTGTCAGTAACTAAGTAGGTACCTACTTACTGACGGTTGCTATTAATACCCAAGAAGCGTAATGTACCTACTTAATTTAATAATCCTACTAAATGCGAAGGTTTGTAAGAATGTGTGTATGTATGTATGTTTGTTACTCTTTCACGCCAAAACGGCTGCACGGATTTCGACGAAATTTGGTATGGAGATAGCTTAGACTTAGTTATACTTCGCGATAAGAATATGTATTAGCTGCTCCATACATTTTGTCGTGGGTTATTGAACTTTGTGTACCTATGGAACAACTGATATTTTTATGTGTTTCGCTTGCTACAGCTCTGCAGGCTGAACGGGTTGTCTAAATTAGGTATCGATCAAGTATTTGCTAGAGATTCAGTTATAAAATGAACGATATGTATCTACTGATTTTAAATTAAGTATTATGTTAATCCTCAATTTTATTGTTTTAGATTATTGTCCTGGTGCGTCATCGTCATCATCGAGTGAGCAACAATTAATATTTCCAAACAGTCCCCTTATGCTTGAGAAAAACGAAATCTATAGTAAAAAATTAGAAGATAAGTGAACGATCTCCGCATTTATTCACATTACGTGGGCTATGTAACGGGCCCTGCATTCGACTGACTGTCCACACCGAGGGGGCGCGGGGAAGACAGCGTCTCACAATCAAAGCACATATCTAATTACAATGTGTCCCTACAGTACACCCCCATTTAAAAGAAAAAAAATTAAGAAGTTAATACAGTCACAATCTTAATTTTTTTACATTATAACAAAATGTTGAACATCACTGAACATTACTTATTTATAACTTATAATAATCATAACTAGTCGCAGTACTCTGCTCGCCCATCCACGACATCGCTGACGACGCTGTAACTTAATACGGAGGCCAGCCGTGTCGTCAGGCGCGCGGTACCGAGAAACATACTTATCTAACTGAATACAATAAATGCTGTTTCCTAATACAATTATGCGTTGTTTTATTTCGAACAATATTAATTAGATTTACGCAAACTACAACATTCAATTAGCGTATTATAAAACATAAGGACTGTTATGATTTACAAAAGATGTAACAAAAAAAAATATTTTAACATACACTGCACTTTAAACATGTACGAAATATGGGCAAGGCTAGGAAAGATTACTACTACTATGACACTGCACTATGCTGTGGGAAACGGCGCAGGCACCGCCGGCTGCACCACGCGGAGCTGCGTGGGCGGGAGTGTACCTCCTCCGGTTGCCATCTGGGACTGCAGCCAGGACTCGATTTGCCTCCTGAACTTTCTCCACAGTACGTATATCACGACCACTGCTAATAGGCTGATGATGATGACCATCATCAGACTCTGCTGCGACATGTGCGTCTCGACAGCTTCTGTATTGCCGTTCTGGGCAATTATGACCTCGTCTTTCTCTTCTTTACTGTACCACTTTCCCATTTTACACACTTTTTAATTCAGTAGGTAGGTACGTGTGGTAAGTTACAGCGCAATGAATGCAAAAAATAAAATAAAATAATGTAATATTCCTAAACCCATAAATCGTTTACACAGTAATGTAATATAACACTAAGTTACATTCCTACATATTTCTAACTTGACATTTTACACTACCTACTACATGCTTCTGCCGTAAACTAACTGTTAGGTAGTACAAAAAAAAAACTTAATTTAAGTGTTGAAACGGACTGGGGTGCGTATTATCCGCCCACTCCGTGTTGTTCTGGTAGCATCGGTATGTGCACCTGCTGTACCTTTACTCAGCGGCACATGGCTCGATGAGCCTCTCTGCGGTACCATACTACTTGATGCTGCGGGCTGCTGCTCCGTGCTCGTGTTCTCTACTGGCACGGGGCACGACGTGCCTCTCTGTGCAACAGCTCGTTCGTTGTCTTCATGCAGTAGATAAGCAGGCTTTAACCTATCGATCGATATACCTACTAACTTATCATTAATTTTTACTACGAAAACTTTTGTTCCTTTTCGTATGACGCTGTAAGGGCCGTCATATGTCGGTTGCAAAGGTTTTCGTACTGCATCATGCCTTACAAATACATAATCACTTGTTTGAAGATCCGGATGGATGAATACTGCACGCGAATTGCTATGACTCGATCTTGCAACAGGTTTGTATTTACTTATCGCATCCCTAATAAGTTCTACTAACGTGGCGGGGTCGCTGACCGGTTGCTTAGTTACGTCAAAAAATTCTCCGGGAATCCGTAATACTTGACCGTAAACCATCTCAGCTGCGCTCACCCCGCTGTCCGTTCGTATCGCCACTCTTAAACCAAACATTGCCGTTGGTAACTCATCAACCCATGACGTCGAGCCTAACCGAGCGGTGATGGCTACTTTGAATGATCTATGCCATCTTTCCACCATGCCGTTGGCTTGTGGGTGGTAACTAGTACTTCGAATCTTCTCCACCCCCAAGTAGCGCATTAGTTGGGTGAACAATGAACTCTCGAATTGCCTGCCCTGATCGCTTGTTAGCTTAAGAGGACAGCCGAATCGAGTTATCCAACCTTCATAAATGACTTTAGCTACAGTATGTGCTGTCATGTCCACCACTGGGAAAGCTTCAGGCCACTTTGTGCACCTATCTATGATAGTAACGCAATACCTATAACCCTGAGAGAAAGTTGGTAATGGACCGACTAGGTCCACGTGAATATGTTCAAACCTACCACAAGGCGGAAACTCTTGTAGAGGTGACACTGTGTGTCTTTGCACCTTTGAACGCTGACACTGTACACATGATTTGGCCCAAATCCCTACGTCTCGGTTCATGCCTGGCCAGATGAATTTTTGACCTACCATTTTTCGAGTAGTGTGAATGCCGGGATGGCTTAAATCATGAACGCTTTTAAAGGCAGTTTTACGAAAAGCTTCTGGTAGGTATGGTCTGGCGTGATCAGTAGATACATCGCAATATACCTTTTCTTCGCAGTACGGCAATGATAACCATTTCATTCGTAAACTGTTATTTGATACTGTAATGCATTCATCGTGGGACTGAGCTTTTGCTAGGGCTGCAAAATCGATAGTCGTCGGGCAAAATATTGTCTCCACGCGCGATAAAGCGTCAGCTACAATATTCTCAGTACCACCTACGTGACGTATGTCCGTCGTAAACTCGCTAGTAAACATTAGTTGCCTAATTCGCCTAGGGATTTCGTTGTTGGTACCTATTTTAGAAAATGCATGTATTAACGGCTTGTGATCTGTATAGATCGTTAACGTTCGCCCTTCATGTAAGTTCCTAAAATGTTTAACTGCCATAAAGATCCCTAAAAGTTCTCTGTCGTAAGTTGAGTACTTTTGCTGCACTACTGACAACCCTTTTGAGAAATAACCGAGTGGGTTCCAAGAATTGTCAACATATTGTTGTAATACTGCACCCACACAGGTGTTCGATGCATCGGTCATGAGTGCCAACGGTGCATCTACTATTGGATGAAACAATGTACAGGCTGTAACACCTGAAAATTTGATGATTATAGTTTCACAAGTGAGATGTCGATTGTTTACCTAAGAAGCGTACAGTTTCACAAATGCATTCTTGTTTGCGGCTTTATTTCAATTTTTGGTGCGCCGACTGGTGCGGCATTGTATTTGTGTTATCATACGTTGTCATTCTCGTTGTTTTAACACTAATAATAACTAAAATCTATTAAAATTAACTTTGAAAGTGTTCGTCACAACTGTTATTGTTTTGGTTTTCGTATAGGGTGAATGATGTGTGTCAGTGTCAAAAGTCGGTGATATTGAAACGTCAGTCGTCTAGCTGTGAAGAATATGTCAGTGTCATCCATCAGTGCCTTGTCTATGACGGATCGCGATCTACGTTCGATAGAAATTGACCGATTTTGTTTGGAAAGTGTAGGGATAACTCTTTAGTTTACCGATTTTGATGTGTAAGGCTCTTAATTGGATTTTTGGAGTGCTGGCAACTTTGTTTTAGGCATGTCGATTCATTTTAAAAAATATCGATCTCCGATTCGATTCAAATCGGACATACTAGAATCGATTCTTGTTTAAATCGAGCATTAAAAGATCGATTTTCGATTAATCGAGCCAATTTCAAACATGACTAATTGCCTAATAAAGATACAGGACATTATTGATGACCATTTACTGCAAATACAAGTAATTGGATAGAAGTATTATTAAATTAATAAACATAATATCACGCCTATATTCCTTCGAAAGAATAGGTAGAGGTGGGAATCGAACCCAGGATCTTTTGCTCAGCAGTAGTGCTTGCGACCACTAAACTAATGTGGCAGTGTAAATTTCTAGTCGGTTAATAAATTAATCAAATTTTAAGTTGATAAAATTTTATTAAAGCTAAATACAAATTTAACAAGAAATTATATTTCCCAGTATTTTAAGTCGAGTGACTTTAAAAAAATTAACTTATCTAATCGCTCAGGATCTAAACGACTCCTTTCGTCAGTAGCAATATTTCCCGCAACAGAAAAAAGCCTTTCACATGGAACAGATGTTCCAACTATGCAAAAGTATTTGTTGGCAATCGGCGTTATTGAGCTGCACAACGAATTTCTTTGGTGATACCAATATGTAATAGGAGCCGTCGTTTTAAAGTCGACGACAGGCTGTGTTAAATAATGTTTCAATTCGTCTTGTAAACCTTGTCCTTCAGTTTCTGCTTGAAATAATTGTAGCTGATTTTTTACTAATATGTTATGGAATTCCCAAATGTTAGATTCTTCTGCTTCCTTCAGCTGGCATTCCAAATTATTCTCTGAATCTTCATTACTTAATTTATTCTCCAATTGTTTTTTTGAAGCTACAATCATACTATTAATTTTATCAATAGCTCTGGAGCATGCTATTCTGTCAGAAAAATGAATTTTCTTGAATCTTGGATCCAGTAGTGTGGTGATAGCTAACTAGCGATGGGCGTTTTCGGATATTTACGACATCGATCCGCACCGGCATCGGAGATCCGGCATCCGATGCCCGCATCGTTATTTGGCATCGTAACAGTGTTGAGTTGCGTAGGAATGTGACTAGGAGATAAAAAAATCGATTAATAAATAATCGATTTATATCTCTTTAAACAAAATCGATTTGTAAAAATTCGATTATTTAAATAAAAAATAATCGATTTTATTCAATATTTTTTTCCCAACTATTCGAAAAGTTACATTTTTTTGTACATTGTAATAAAATTACCTTAAGTAAAAAAAATCGATTTAATTTTAGAGAGTTAGTAAAAAATTTCGATTTTTCAAATTTAGATAATCGATTATTAAAAATCGATTAAAAGAAAAAAATAATCGATTAATATAAAAATCGATTATTTTTCACATCCCTAGAGTTGCGTAGATCAAGATATTATGATAATAGAAACTGGTGCGAGCGTGAGCGATAAGATTGTGTGATAGAATCAAGAATAATAATTTCAGATTGTTAAAAAAGTTTTTGTCATCCCACAATAAATATTATGGTGAAAAAGTATAAAACGGGAAATAATTACTACATTCGGCCTTGTGATAAGTAACGTCACGCCATCTATATAGATTTTTAGGTTTCAAAACTTTTAATCGAGAGTAAGAAAAATATAAAATCCGCTATACATAGTAGTTACATATAAATACAATAGATGGCGTTGAAAGATACTATGCGGTTATGACCGAATACGACCGAGACCACCGATATCGATGAGGCCCGAATGCCCGATGCCGATGCGGCATCGGCATCGGCATCGAAACGACGCGCCGTTTCGTTGCCGATGCCGTGCGGCGATGCCGATGCCGATGTGTGCCGATGCCGAGCAACGCACGAGACGTTTCGATGCGCATCCGTTTTTCGATGCCTAAGGAATCGGATGCCGGCATCGGGTACTGGCATCGTTATTTGGCATCGTTTTTTAGAAAACGGCCACCGCTATAGCTAACACATGTACTTGTTCCACTGTACCAAATCTCTTTTTTAATTCTTCCAATATTAAATTTTTGGTTGCAGCACCGACATCTGTTTCCGTCTTCATTGTACTGTATGTTTTCAAAAGACAGGAAACTATTGGTATAATTTTGCTTGACGTTACAAATTTCTCTACGGATACTTCTTTCGTCACAGCTTCCATAGGTTTTAAAATATTTATAAGATCTTTAATACCATCCAGTTGACTGGCTGTTAACATAGGTGGAGCTTTCGGGTAATTGAGTAATATCGGGGCAAGTAACTCAGATAACTTTACAAACCGAACTAGCTGATAGTAAATTGAATTCCATCGTGTGCAAACTGACTGAATCAATTTGAGTGGTACTGCTTTATCATTTTGCGCTTTACGAAGAGCATCAGCTACATTTACATTTTGTTTACAGTATCTAGTTATATCCTTTACAGTATTTAGTAACTGTTTGGCACTTTCAATACCAGATTTTTCTTCAAAAGGTTTTTGAGCTACTAAATTCAAAGTGTGGGCGAAACACCATAAGTGTTTTTGTTTGCCAAATGCAATTGTTACGGCCTTGACGATATTCGCACCATTATCAGTAACAACTGCTGCAACTTTTTCTGGGGTTATACCCCATTTTTCAGTCATTGTTATTAATATTTGACATAAATAATCAGAATTATGGGGCTCAGTTAAATGGGACACACCAAAATTTATACTAATCAGTTCACTTTCATGTATAAAATGTCCAGTTAAACCCATGTAGCTTCTAGTATTATGTGTATCTGTCCATATATCCGTAGTTAAACATATTGACTCTACTTCTAAGAGCTTTTCTCTAAATTGCAAAGAAAGAACATCATATTTGTCATCTATCATTTGTGTAATTGTCTGCCGTGAAGGAAGCTTATATAAAGGCACTGCTGTTTTCATTAAGTATGTGAAACCTTCTTTTTCAACTGTATTTAATGGCAACGTATCCTTGCAAATCATTAACATGATAGCATTATTTAGTTGTCCATACTTCTTTCCGTTTACTGGAAAAAGAAATCAAAGGTATACATTATCACCGCTCATAAATATACCATGACCATAATCAACAAAGTAAGTAATTCATTACGTAGATAACAAAAATTCTCACCACTAAATGCGTTAATATTATCAACACATGAATCCATAGTTAGCTGATTAAGTTTTGATTTTTTCAGTGATACTGATGATGAAGCTATACTTTCTAAGTCAAAATCATAGTACTCTTTTGAACTGGTCAAACTCAAAGCATCATTTATGCCAAATTTTTCCTTTGATGTCGACGTAGTAGCAATATCTTCATTTGTCTGAAAAGGATTATGTTTTTGTATTCTATTATTATTTCAAATTACAAAATAAATACAATAAAAGGATAAAAAAATGCAAGAATATACAATTTTCAAACAAGCATGCATTAATAAAAAAGGCATATCGACGCTGGAAAGCGATACAGCTGTAAGTGATATAACCTCAAAAAAATTTTTATTACATATTTGGAATCAGAAAAAAATACTGCGTCGAATGGGACTCTTGGACTTCTCGTTGCGATAGGAGCATCGGAAGTTTCTGTACAGCGTTGAATTTTTTGTGACAAACGCATATTTTCAGACAGTAAAATGCTGTAAAACGCACTAAATCTACTCATTTATTTGCAAGGTACTTTTACAACGTTTCATCAATCGAATATTAGAATTGCATGTCAGTTACAGCATTTATGCTGATCGAAAAATTATTCCTAATTTAGGTTACTCCGTTTGTGCGGATTGAAAGAGCAGATGAAGCTAGAATTACAACATTTAGGTGGGTTTATAAAATGGAATATATCACAGTCACAACCTTTTACTTGGTACTTTTGAGTGGTTTTAACAAACTTACATCCTTCTTTTACGAATCCTAAAACTTGGGTACACGCATTTAAAGCGTAATTTTTGTAGAGGGCACTGATTTTATTCTACCGATGGAACGTCGCAGTCGACATGCGCCAGTTCAAAATAGTGGTCGTACGTCTATAGCTCCCCAAGAGTTAAAGAATATTATATTCAACTTGTACCGAATATGTGGAACATTGTAAAACTAAAAACGAAAAATTCATGTCATTAAAAGTAATTGAATATTTTGTTTAACAAAACTTAAAACATCGCTTTTCATGTTCCAAAAAGACATATGTAGCAACGCTGACAATTAATATTGGCACAGCATAGTATGATGATGATTATGTCAGCTCAACCGATTTCGGTCACGGCGACTAAACCTCTGTAAAATTGTATTTGAGTTACCAAGCTTGGATGGCATGCTCTCACATGGCTTATGTAACCTAACTTTACAGTGAAAACCCTTGAGCAGCAGACACTGCAAGTCAGAATACCATCACTGTAATAATAGGGTATATTTAAGGGAGGTTTTGTTCGTCATGTTAACGATCCAAATCGCGCTTTCTCTTATCTTCAAACGTGTAAACGTGACTCTGCACAAGTCGTCTCCACTCAAGTCTGCTCTCAGCACTAGACTTCCAACGAGAAGGCTCAATACTGCAGTTCCTCGTGTGCCTCTTCTGAACATACTTGAACCTCAAAATCTAGCCGCCGGATTTATACTTGTCGTCTTCAAGTTCAGAGTAGAAAATGTGCTTCGTCACTCTCTCGTTGGACATTCTAGACAGGTGTCGCACCAGCACACCAGCACAGCTGACGACGCATTAAATACGCCTCATACCGCCTACATTAGTACGTCGAAGCACATCGGTGTTCCTTACACGATTCGACAATCTAATACTCATTATATCACGTGGACAGTTAGACACTGCAGGTATCGGTCTAGAACTCGGATGTGTCTGGAATACAAGCATCCGGTTTCCGACGCATACAACAGGTTTGGCAGAACAATCGCCATATAAAGTTTTACCTTAATAGTCAATTTAATCTCATGCGAGTGAACACTTTAGACCTTAGTTTACCAAAAGCAGCGTAAGAAGCCCCAATCCTATAATTAATTTCTGCATCCAGGTCACTTATAGCAGTTGCAGTACTTCCAAGATATTTAAATCTGTCCACATGTTTTAAGCCATTTCCACCTGTCATTAGTCACAGATTCACAGATGCAAGGTCTGGTGCATCCATCATCATAACTTCAGTTTTACTTATGCTAATCTGTATACGTGAATACGTGATACCTTAAGGTCTGAGGGGACTAGTTCTTCCTTCTTCCCACATGCGCGTAAAGTACTTCCATATTATAGTATGCAACACTTCATCACCATATTTAAAAAGCTCTCCAGGAATATTGTCGATGCCTACAGCTTTTGATTAGGTTGAGCTTTAATAGCACTGACAACTTCTAGCAAACTTCATCATCTAAATAACTGTCTTGGGGATAGTCAAAGAGTGATGCCGCCGATTTACTGGTTATAAGAGAGCCATCAGTAGCTCTTAGAGGTACTTTCCCTCGTATGTGGTCCCATTTAGTTTCTGTTATTCTTTTTGTGGTGCCATCTTTTACCGGTAGTCAGCTATCATTAGGGCTATCCTAATTTTTGATGCTGCTGCTCGGAACAGGGATTTTGTGCTCATTTTGAACCAAGTCCGGAGATTTTTGAGCCATGAGGTACGACTTCTTCCAGGTTTTCTCCTTCTTTGGATTTTTCCCTGAAGCTGGAGTAGCTGTTACTTTTCGTTCCTCATACTGTGACCAAGTTACTGCAGTTTACGCATTTTAATAGTGTTTAGAATTTCCACCTTGCGTAAATTTCGCAACACCTTTTCATTGGACACTATCCTATCGATATTTTCATTATTCTTCTGTATACCCACATTTCAAATGCCTCTCAACGTTTGCATATCGTTTCTGTTAGAGTCTATGCTCCAGCTTTATAAAGAAGAACAGAAAACAAGTAGCACCGTGCTAAACGCATCCTAGTAACGAATCTTAGGGATCTATTGCAGATGAGATGATTTATTTGCAGAAATGCATTACGAGCTTGTTCTATCCGACATTTAACTTCTACGCTGTGATCACTTTGTCATTAACGATGCAGTCCAGGTATTTGCACGATTAGACTCTCTGTACCATTTGGTCCCTTACAACCAGATTTGGTGAAATAGTTTGTGTTTTTCCGACATTCATTAATTTAGTCTTCGACCATGAATAATTATTCCTTCTTCAGCACCCTCGAGGGCTTCTGCAAATATTGCCTCCTAAATATTAAAAAGGAGCGAAGAAAATACACATCTTTGACGTACTCCACGTACGATTTGTTTTGTTAGCTCTTGATCCACTCGAACTTTGCCTTTTGTTGCCAATAAAGATTTTGAATAATGGTCAGATCTATTGAGTCAGTTTTTGTATCTGAGCGTAAAAGACCCCAAGCTGGCAAAGCATATAGAGGAGAAGGAAGAATCATACAATAGTTCTAAATATCATTGGATGTTAAATAAGAAAGATAAAAGTACACTTTAAGCTAGTTTCGACATGCAAAAAGTCTTGAATACTCCTCATGGACCAGATATTACATTATAATAATATGACAGTAGAAAACTATTGGTTTAAAACTTCACCATTTATTTAGAACTGAAATCAAACAATACATTTTAAGACCAGTTGGAGGACACAGATAGAGAATATAGCGACTTTATTCAAGAAAATGAAAAATCTGTGGTATATAAGCAAATAATAATTATTCATAATAATTAATGAATAATATAGCCTATTACTTTTGGATTGACATTTCATTAGAACGTAAAGAATTCTCAATTTTGTAATTACATCAGTTTATTTTTGCCTAATTTTCCCAATATAAACTCTTACTCTATTTATGTATTACTGTAGTTAATGAACATTATGTAGGTTATAGCAACAACGAGTACTAATTTAAATTCAAAAGTCAGTTACGACAGTTTTGCGGACTCAAATAATGAAGCTAAATTAACTTTTCATACATTCACCATCAACAAGTACAGCAGTTTTGCGGTTTGAATTAGAAATCGCGAATGCTGTAACCAACATAAACTCTTTTATTACGAACTTTAGGTAAAACTTTTAAAGAGTAAATAATACTTCTTTCAAAAATACACTATTGGTAAAAATATGGAATATACAGCTCGAAGGAGTACAATAGTTATTTTTTTTCAAAAAATTGAAAAGTTTTTTGGCTCTGGTGAACAGTTTGGGTTTTGAGGGTTACAGCAGTATCGCTTTCCACCGTCGATATGTTGTATTGTAAGGAAAAGGTACGGGTACACACTCCAGTTTTTTTTTGTCGTCACCAACACCAATACCATCATTTGCCACCACCAGTTTTCGTTGACTTACGGACTTAATAGCTGGATGTCTTCGTAATAAATGGTTGCGTAAGTTTGTTGTATTCCCGCATGTTTTAACTTCGACATGACAATACTTGCATACGCCACTTGATCCCTTTTTTACAAAGTGATACCATGTATCACTTTTAGTTGACATTTTAGGCTAAAAAGAATAACAATACTTTAACAATAATGCAAACTGCAACGCAAACGCACATTTCTCGATAAATCGATTACAATCAATCTAATCACTTACTATTTTTCAAATTAAAATAAATGCTATATGAACACGATATTATTTATTTCATTACTATAAATTTTTTCAGTAAAAATAATATTTATCCACAGTATATTTTTTATAAATAAACTCACTCACAAGAATAGATAGGTTAGGTTTGACAGCCGGATAGAAAAATAAAATGTTTTCTTAACGCAAGTAACACCACCTTCGGAAGCGTTCATAAATATTTACTCTATGATGCGTTCAAATTATTGACCAAGTACTACCAGTTGCTTTTGCGTCCGACAACAGCAAAAAATTAAAAAAACTAAATACCGCAGCCAATTGAGGAATATTCTCGCTAGTTCTTTGAATGGATCGGTCCGATTCGAGAGGTTTATGAATCGATTCATTGAATCGATGTAGGGTTCAAAATCGATCTGAAAAATCGATTATATTACTCTAAATAATCGATTTTTCGATTAATCGATTTTAAATCGACATGCCTACTTTGTTTTACGTGGAGGCTTCTTTTCCTTTCGGCAGCCGCCAAGAGTTGAGGCTGACGAATCGTTTCTGATAAAGTGTTGAAGAGTGGAGTGGCTGTGTGTTTGTTTTGCTGGTTTCTGTTGGCGTCTTGCGCCTGCGGTGCATTTTCGGCATTTTCCTGAGTTTGAGCAGGTAAGGTGTCCTTACAATTTTGAACCACGTGTCCGTCCTTGACTTCCATGGAAATTACAATCTAGTGTTCCTTGTTACAGTACTCTGCGACCCATAATGGATCCGTGTAGCGTTGTTCTGTGGTGTTTCCTCCAAACCGGTGAGTTTTGAGTAATAATTTTCCTTTTTTATAACCTCAACTTGTTTGTCAGTGAAAAGGTCCAATCCTTGGTGTGAAAGTGATAATCTGGATGCTCATTTTGTTTTCCTAACTAACCCGCCGGAACCCATTTAATTTCCTGCATTTTAAAGTGATGCTTGTTGTGAAGATGTGAAAAAGGTAGATTTGGTTAATGTTTTCCCGTTAGAGAATTATACTTAATTCAATAATTTTATTTTACTGTTTGCCAGTTTGCAAGTACTAAATGAGTGTTGTCTGGTCTAACAGGAGGTGTAATGTGGGGGCCAACGTCCTGACCGAGGATGAGGTGAGGACTACGGTCCGGGCAATTTATGGAGTGAGCGGCTTCCGTTCCAATTATCTTGTAATTAACTTCTGCTGAGGTTTGACAGGCAATATGTTGTTGTCTACAACGTTTACCTTCTAGTTAACCGTTAGTGCCAGCTGTGCGGACCTTCCCGTCGCTGTCATTTAAAATAGTAACATGTTATAATTAACTTCTGCGGATGTTTGATAGGCAATATGTTGTTGTCTACAACTTTTACTTTCTAGTTAATAGTTTTCCCATTGTACTACTATAGTTGAATTGTACTACTATAGTTGAATGTGTATTGTATGCGGCTGTTGATGCATTAGCAATAGTTCTGTTTAAATTCAGACATCCCGAACGAACGACGACCTTGTCTTTTAATACTTTACAAAAAAATATTGTAATAAAGTTGGATGGTGAAAATCACGTGTTTCATTTCCTCCGTATCCGTTACCAGGCGCGTTGTAAGCTTTCCTTGCACTGTTCAAACGCTGTATCTGTTGACTCTGACCATGCAATTACACTTTTATCATTCTTTTTGGCTCCGTGTAAATATTTGTTTAGGTGTAACTGATATGATGCAGCTCTTGGAATGTGGCTTCTATAGAAGTTTAACATCCCCAAAAACCGACGTAGTTCGTCTACTGTCCGAGGTTTAGGGAACTCTTTAATGACCTTTACCTTCTCTTCCAAAGGCTGTGTCCCGTCAGTTGACACCTTGAAGCCTAAAAATTCTAAGTTCGTCTGGCCAAAAGAACACTTCGAAATATTCAATGAAATTCCAAATTCATTGAATCTGTCAAACACTTTCGTTAAATGCTCTTTGTGTTGAATAGCGTCATTACTAGCGATTAATATATCATCGATATAGTTAAACAAAAAATCCAATCCTTGTAAAACTTTTGTGTCCATGAAGCGTTGAAATAATTGACTAGCATTCCTCAAACCGAACGGGAGCCGAATAAACTCGAACAAGCCGAAGGGAGTAATCACAGCACTCTTCTCAACGTCCTCCGGCGCAATCTCGATAGCGTGATAGGCTCGGTTTATGTCCAGCTTTGAAAAAATCTTTTTACCTGCTAGCATGTAGGTGAAGTCCTGTAACCGTGGGATAGGGTAGCGGTCAGGCTTGGTGACTGCATTGAGTTTCCGGTAGTCACCACATGGCCGCAGCTCACCATTTTTCTTGAGCACGACATGCAGCGAGCTCGCCCAGGCAGACTGACGGCCGGCATATCCCCATCTCCTGCATCACTCGAAACTCCTCCTTTACCTTGTTGTATCGGGGCTGGTGGTAACGGTCTGGCCCGCGCATATACAGGAGGTCCAGTTGTCTCGATGTAATTGTTATTATTTATATCGAAATCCTATTACCTTGTATTGTTATATAAACACTAGCGCCATCTGTGCTGGCAATATAAAAGTAGCTTTGCAATTATAAACACTTCAAGTTGGTCTATGGTAAAATGATATCTTGTCTTTGGGAACATCTCTCACTCTGTAGTCTCTGTACATTTTTTACTGTTCAAATAAAGCTGTGTCAGTAAGCCATCGTTTTACTTAAATAATAGGTTACGGGCCCAGCCCAGCGTGTCAATTTAGCTAGTAACTAGCTGTTCCTCGCGGTTTCACCCGCGTGGGCTACAGTTTATCGCGATAAAAAGTATCCTATGTCCCTTCCCCGGGGCTCAAATTATCTCTATACCAAATTTAATTTAAATCGGTGCAGTAGTTTAGGCGCGATAGCGTATATATTCCGTATACTCCAAAATTATTCCCGCACTTCGGTGCCGCCTCAACGCGTTACCTGCTGTAGGTACCCATTATCCTATTTTAATTTTATTCTAAGTTAATTTTTCTTGGACCGCACGTTTGAACCGCGCAGTTAAAGGTCTTTCTGGTCCGCGACCGCACTTTACCTATTTCATAGATTCTCCCGGTACCCCCCTCACCTCACCGCGTTTCCCGCGGCACTGCGGTGCAGCGGGTTTCTTTTTCTACTACTACTTACATTTTTAAACTCGTGATATCTTTCGAATGGAATGTCCGAATTGAATAATTCAAAAAGTTATATAAAGGGATTGAAGCAGTTTTGAATGAGAAGTAATTTATTTTGATAAGGATTCATACCAAGATACAAATAAAGAGCCTTTTCTAGCGGCAGCATTAAAATTAAATTTTTAAAATAAAAAAAACACTTATTGCGGCATAACTATAATAGTTAGACATATGCTCTCGCGGACTTTTTTGTAGATCTTAATAGGACCTACAAACCCGTGATACATTGTTTTGTTCTAGTGTCAATAGTTTTTGCAGCGCACGCAAAAATAGATTTTCGATTTCACACCTTGGGATGCAAAATAGCAATTTTCTTACGGATCCCTAATTTTTTTGGAAATAAAATGTAGCCTATAGCCTTCCTCGATAAATGGGCTATCCAACACTGAAAGAATTTTTCAAATCGGACCAGTAGTTCCTGAGATTAGCGCGTTCAAACAAACAAACAAACAAACAAACTCTGCAGCTTTATAATATTAGTATAGATTAGGGACAGTCGTAATTTTTCAGTTTTAGCTCAGTTTTTAGCGTAGGCCGCGAATGATAACCTAAAAAAATATCATGTCAGCGAACTATCTGGTAAATGTACCGAAGCTGAAAATATCATGTCAGCGAACTATCTGGTAAATGTACCGAAGCTGAAAGGGCGGGAAAATTACACGGAATGGTGCTTCGCCGCGGAGAATTTTCTGATCTTGGAAAACATGGAGCATTGTATAAAACCTGTTACCGGGAAGATCACAGAAGCCGCTGATGATGCGAGGACTAAGGCTAAATTGATTCTCACTATCGACTCGAGCTTGTACGTGCACATAAAGGAGGTTAAAACGTCGTTGGAGCTGTGGAACAAGCTCAAGGCTTTATTCGACGACTCCGGTTTCACTAGACGCATCAGTTTATTGAGAAATCTGATTTCGATTCGTCTCGAAAATTGCAGTTCTATGACCAGTTATGTGACACAGCTAGTGGAAACAGGACAAAAGCTAAGTGGAACGGGATTCCAAATTAGTGATGAGTGGATCGGTTGTCTTTTGCTGGCTGGTTTAACCGAAAAATATGCACCGATGATAATGGCGATCGAGCATTCGGGGATCGCCATCACCACCGACGCCATTAAATCTAAGTTGATGGATTTGGATGAAAACAATGGAGGCGACGCTAACGGGGCATTTGCAAGCTTTAGAAAAAACAAGGTTGGTAGCACTGGTCATGGCGGAAATAAAGACAACGGACATTCGCAAACGTCAACGTCAATGTCAAAGTCAAAGAAAATACCGCGGTGTTACAGATGTAAACAAATCGGACACTATCGGAATCAATGTACTGTTGACAAAGATTCTTCAAATACTAAATCGAGTGAACGTAAACAGACAAACGCATTCAATGCAGTTTTCTTGAATGGCAGTTTTTCGAGAAATGATTGGTATGTTGACTCAGGAGCGAGCGCCCACTTAACCTCAAACGAAAATTGGATTAAAAATGTCTCAACCGAATATTCTATTAAAGAAATTGTTGTTGCTAACGAAGAAAAGCTCAGCGTGAAGTGCTCGGGTGATGTGCAAATTGCTACGGTTACTGACGACAGTGAATACGACGTGATTGTCAAAGGAGTGTTGTGTGTGCCAAAGTTAACCACAAACTTGTTATCTGTCAGTCAATTGGTTAAAAAAGGTAACCAAGTTGTGTTTACTACCAGTGGATGTAACATTTATAACAGAAATGAGCAGTTGGTGGCCATGGCGTCATTGACAAATGGTGTTTACAAATTGAGAACTTCTGAAAGCACACTGGCTACAATGTTTGCATCTGTGGATACATGGCATCGCAGATTAGGCCATGTAAACAGCATGTACTTAAACAAGATGCCTGATGCAGTGAGTGGCATGGAACTGGAGAAGAAAAGTGACATTTCCCAGTCGTCATGTATTGTTTGTTGTGAAGGTAAACAGTCACGCCTTCCTTTTGGACATGCTGGTTCAAGAAGTAGTGAATTGTTGAGTATAATTCACAGCGATGTGTGTGGTCCTATGGAAAATGCTTCTATTGGTGGTTCCAGGTATTTCATTTAGTTTATTGATGATTACAGTCGGATGACCCACATATATTTCATGAAGCAGAAAAGTGAAGCATTTCAATATTTTCAGCATTATAAGGCCAAAGTAGAGAACCAGTTGAACAGGAAAATTAAAACACTTCGTAGTGACAATGGAAAGGAGTTTTGCTGCAGAAGTTTTGATGATTATTTGAAGAAAAATGGCATCTTGCACCAGAAGTCGAATCCTTACACGCCAGAACAAAACGGATTGGCGGAGCGTTCTAATCGTACAATTGTCGAGAAGGCAAAGTGTTTATTATTTGATGCCAAGCTGAGCAAAGAATTTTGGGCTGAAGCATCAAATACAGCTGTCTACCTGCATAATCGTACTGTTCTTCCAGTGCTGAATGATAAAACTCCTTATGAGATTTGGTCAGGACGTAAACCAGACATAGGTCATTTAAGAATTTTTGGCAGTCGTGTGATGGTACATGTGGCGAAGCAAAAGCGCCTAAAATGGGACAAAAAGTCAGAGAAAAAGATACTTGTGGGCTACCCAGAAGACATAAAAGGGTATAGAATTTATTGTCCCATCACCAAAAAGGTCAGTACCAGTAGAGACGTTATTATAATGGAAGAAGTATCTATACCTGTGACAGAAAACAAAGTAATGAAGAGAGTCTTGGTTCAGTGGGGGACATATCTTCGGGAGACTTGGAAGATAATGTGGATGAAACTTATATTGACAAGTCTGATGTGACATATATACCCAGTGAGTATGAAAGTGTTTCATCATCTGAATCAGGAGAATCGGAGCATGATGAAAAACCTGTCAGGTTGCGGCAGAAACCAGAGCGATATGGATATTCAAACATGTGTGCTGACTCTAATGTGAAGGCATGGGACGATGCTAACGATGCTGGTGATCTGACAGTACAGGAAGCATTGGCTGGACCAGAGAAAGAGCTGTGGTTAAGTGCAATTAGGGAAGAACTAAAGTGTTTTAGTGAAAATGATGCATGGGAGTTGGTAGATGCTCCAAGTGCAGGTACGGTAGTGAAGTGCAAGAGGGTACTTAAAAAGAAATACTGTGACAAACAAGTGAGATATCGTGCTCGATTAGTTGCGAAGGGATTTACACAAAGACCTGGTGTGGATTATTATGAGACTTTTTCTCCTGTTATAAGACATTCGACTTTGCGTTATCTATTTGCATTGAGTGTAAAGTTAAATATGGACATTACTCACCTGGATGTCATTACAGCATTTCTCAATGGTCATTTAAAAGAGACCATATTTATGCAGTTACCTGAATGTTTTCCTAATGTTAATTGTAACAAGGTTCTTAGATTAAAAAAGGCTATTTATGGCCTAAAACAGGCTTCTCTTGCCTGGTATGATAGAGTCAATGAAACTTTGTGTAATTTAGGTTACGTCAAGAGTAAAGTTGAGCCTTGTGTATTTTTAAAGGATTGTCAAAATAATGGAAAGGTAATAGTTGGTCTTTATGTTGACGATTTCCTTATTTTTTCAAATGTGAAGTCTGAAACTGATAAGTTAATTGAAGCTTTAAATACTAAATTTAAAATCAAAAATCTTGGTGATGTCAAACAGTACCTAGGCATGCGAGTTAATGTTGATAGAAAAAACTGTGTTGTTACCCTTGATCAGGAACAGTATATAGAGCAATTGATGCACAAGTTTAACATGTCAGACTGTCACACAGCAGAAACACCTATTGAATGTAAATTGAATATTGAAAAATCTAGTGTGTGTAAAGACAATATTCCATATCAACGGTTAATAGGGTGTTTGATGTACCTTGCAGTGTTGACTAGGCCAGACATAGCATATTCTGTCAGTTACTTATCTCAGTTCAATAACTGCTATTCAGATGTTCATTTTTCTTATGCTAAAAGAGTGCTAAGATACCTGTATAAGACTAAACATTATTGTTTAAAGTACTCCCAAGGAACAGCAGATTTGGTCGGTTATGTAGACGCCGATTGGGCAAGTGACACGTCAGATAGAAGGTCATATACTGGTTTTTGTTTTTTGAAAAGTGGGTCTGCTATTTCCTGGGAGAGTAGAAAACAACGCACAGTGGCGTTGAGTAGCTGTGAAGCAGAATACATGGCTTTGTCGGAAGCGTGTCGAGAGGCCATACATTTGCGTAGACTAGAAATAGAAATAGTTGGATTTTGTAATAAAGTAATATTGTTTAATGATAGCCAAAGTGCTTTAAAACTTGCCAATAGTCATCAGTCATACAAAAGGTCCAAACACATAGATGTGCGTTACAATTTTATAAAAGAAGTAATTGATAATGAGATTGTTGAAACTAAATATGTGGGGACTTCTGAGATGCCTGCTGATTTATTGACAAAAGGTTTGCCCAGAGCAAAACATTATAAATTCATGGAGATTTTGGGACTCCTTAAAATATAGTTTTGTCTTTATACCTATATCTGTTTTTCTGGTTAGGTATTTCGATATAGTGGGGGTGTTATTATTTATATCGAAATCCTATTACCTTGTATTGTTATATAAACACTAGCGCCATCTGTGCTGGCAATATAAAAGTAGCTTTGCAATTATAAACACTTCAAGTTGGTCTATGGTAAAATGATATCTTGTCTTTGGGAACATCTCTCTCTCTCTCACTCTGTAGTCTCTGTACATTTTTTACTGTTCAAATAAAGCTGTGTCAGTAAGCACATCGTTTTACTTAAATAATAGTAATGAAACACTCCATGGCGTGAGGGTTCAGAAAACGACGGTGGCTTGGTTATTTCTGGATACTTTTTTAGTAGTTCGTAAAACGGGTGATCACAATACACTGTATGAATCGGTGGCTCGCTGTGGTTCACTAACGATGCGACAACACTTAAACTTGTCACTTTGTCTATGAGTTTACGTTCACTTACGTCAACTAAAAGTTTATAATGTTCTAAAAAATCAGCACCAAGAATAGGCTGCTTGACATCTGCAGTTATAAATGTCCACCGGTAAGGTCTTCGTAACTGAAAGTTTAGCACTAAAGTTTGGGTACCGTATGTCCGTATCTCGGTACCGTTCGCAGCGTAAAGTTTATAGTCCGAGCACACATTATTACTAAACAGTTTTTTTCTTATTGGTATAACTGATACATTCGCACCTGTGTCCACTAAAAAGCGTAGGCCACTATTTATGTCGGTTATACATAGGCGGTGGGACGGAGAAATAGTGCAGACTTCCGCCCCAGGCTGCACTCGGGTTAGTTTTCCGCTTCTTTCCACGCACACGGTTTGATGCACTTATTCGCACGTCTCTTGAATCGGTAATGATAAAAACAGAGCCAATCCGGGCTCTTCGGAGTTCGCCGCTGTGAACTGCTGCGCGTACGCGAGGAAGACTGGTCACGTTGCCCTGACCTTGATCTCGACCGCTCTCGTTCGATGTTGTTTAACCTTGCGTTTATTTTGGCAATCTCTGCCAAAATCCTGTCGCCTGAGACCTGAGCCACTTCTGTGACATTCGCAGGTCGAGTCGTCTCCATGATTTTATCCGCGATGGTTGATAAACTCTCCAGGTCTAACGCGTCTGTTACAGCTAAAACTGCCCGCGCATTTTGAGGTAGATGACCTTGCCAAAGGATACGCAGGGTGTCATCAGGGATCTTGCCTCTTGCTAAATCTTTCATGCGGCGTAGTAATTGTGAGAGTCTCTGCTCCCCCAACTCCATTTCTCCTATCAACTTCTGTATCTGCCTGTTTTCTGACTCATCATATATTTGCAAAAGTCTGGAACGTAATGTATCGTACTTATTACTTGCCGGCGGGTCCACTAAGAGGTCAGTCACTTGTTGTATTGCCTCCTTAGTCAATTTTGACACGAGAATGTTGAATTTGGCATCATCTCCCATTTTCTGCGGCGCCAGTATAGCCTCTGTTCGTATGAACCAGACTCTTGGTTGATCACTCCAGAAATCCGGTATTTTCGAACTCAGCGATACTGCGGCTAAATCCAGCTTCTCCATATCCGGTGCAGTCGACGGTCCGGGTACAGGAATGCTGGCGGGGGACACGGCGGGTGCGGTGTATCCTTGCGTCGGCGGGTTCATTTTCACTCTCCAAAATTAATAAAAAACAAAGTCACAAAATTCCGAAATATAACTGTTCACTTTTGTCCGGGGTCACCACTGTTGCTACACCTACTTAGGGCGCTTTTAGTGTCACGCGGATTTGCTCACGCACGCGGGATTGGCCCGCATGCGTAGCATCCGCAAAGAACAATTTCATATAGGTATCTATTGTAAAGCGTGATATACGCACGCGGGACGCGGGACGCTGTGCGGGGCGTCACCCCGGTGCGGGGTATCCGCATGCGTAAGCGCTGCCTACAACTTCAGTGCCCATTTTAGAGTCGAACGGGGCGCACGCGCCGTATTGTACTACCGAAATGAAAATCGATACAGAGCGAGTAATCATTGAAGTTCATCTGCGGCCCGTTTTGTGGGATAAACGCAATGAATTATACAAAAACAGGGACGCGAGAGAGGCTGCATGGAGAGATATTTTGAAGGAATTGGCACCTAACTACGAAAATTTGAGCGAAGAGGAAAGAAAAGAGGCGGGTATGTGTTTGGTTCATTATTTTATTTATACAAGCATCATTACTTTATTAAGCATAATTATTTAATTCACAAATAACATCAAAAACCTTCTAAAACCTTTTGAGTTTAGTTAATTAATTATATATCGGTGTTGCCAGGAGACTTTTCCTTCATTGATAAAGTAATCTGCAAATATATCTCTGATATTACTTGCCGACGTATTACTACTTTCAGTCTGCTGCCTGGGTAGTGGTCCCGTAAAACCATTTGTGACAAATGTATGGCTGACCATGTATCCATCCCGTTTCCTTATGAAATTGTGAAGTACACATGCCGTCTTGACTATTAATTGTGCTAGATCTAACTTGACAGTCATGGATCTGTGAAATATTCTAAATTTATTTGACATAATTCCAAAAGTGCATTCTATGTACCTTCTAGCTCTGGACAGACGGTAATTAAATATTTTCTTTTTGTAAGGTAAATTATCACGAGCATAAGGCCGCATCACATGTGATGATAAACCAAATGCCTCGTCTCCCACTATCACGAACGGCAACTTTGCTCTTACACTAGATGGATAAGCTACTTCGGGGCAAATAATAGGCAACTCTTGCGGGTCAGGGATACCCAACGTGTTACTTTCCAGTTTCGTATACAATTGACTCCTTCTAAAGATGGTTGAATCGGCGTTACTTCCACTGGTACCGACATTAATATATGTAAAATTATAATCAGCATCACACATTGCGAGGAGCACTACAGAATAATATTTCTTATAATTAAAATATAGTGATCCACTGTGCGGCGGTCGAATCACTCTTATATGTTTTCCATCAATAGCACCCAAGCAATTAGGAAAATTTGTATATGTGAGAAATCCCTCTGCGATTTCTTTCCATTTGATCCCATTAAGCTGTGGAATACATTCAGACTTTAGTTCAATCCATATTATGTAACAAACTTGTCTTACTATTTCGCTAATTGTTGCAATTCCAATCACGTAGGAATAGTGTAGATCAGTGAATGTATTACCAGTTGCCAAATATCTGAAAACAAAAACAATATATTAATAATATTATTATGATAATATAATATATTAATAATGCTGACATCAGACATAAGACGGCATGCACCGCTCGAATTTTACTTCAGAAGAAAAATAAATACCCTTAAGGTGAAAGGGCACGGAAGTAGCTAGCGCTAGAAGTTTTTAATTCGTTTTAACTACAGTACTGTAGCTACGTTAGATTTCTATCATTTGCCGAAAATTTTATCATAGGGGGGTATTTATGCAGTTATGATTTCATATGAAATGTTCGAAGTATAGTTATGTATCTCATATCTGCTAAAAGTGGCCACTTTTAGCAGATTTGAGATACATAACTGTGCTGTAAATATTTTATAAGAAATCTCCTCTGTATAAATTAACCCCTATGGTAAAATTTCCGACAAATGAAAGGAATCTAATGAAGCTAATTTTTGTTAAAACAAATTAAAAACTTACAGCGCTAGTGACTTCCGGAAGTTTTCACCTTAATATTGATGATGGCAAATTTTATTGGTACTGGTTTTGGGTAACTTGATCTGAAACTGTGTGTACTTTTGCCAACTACTTATTATATTTTGTCATTTCAGACAAGAAAATACAACAACGCTGGCGAACAGCAAGGGACACTTACCAGAAAGACAAGATATCTGAAAAAAATCAGCCATCCGGCTCAGGGAGTAAGAAGAAGAAGAAATATTCTTACTATGACATTTTGACTTTCTTAGACAGTACAACGGAAACTGCCGGAGAAGAGTCACTCTGTGAAGAAATGTCTGAACAAAGTAATTTAGAAACACCTAATGAGTCCACGCAACTAGGTACTTCACGGCAAGAAAGTTCTCAACTAACATCACAACGTAATTTAGAAACACGTAATGAGTCCACGCAACCAGGTACTTCACGTCAAGAAAGTTCTCACCCAACATTAAAACAAAAACAAGTAAAATCTAAAAAGCAAGCACCATCCGAATTTGAGGCACAGTTATTAGAATGCTTAAAGTCTAATCAACTGGAGCTGGAAAGTGAGGATTTGGCTTTCTTTCAGTCTCTGCAGCCTTCATTAAAAAGATTCACTAGATATCAAAAACTAATGTTCAGAACAAAAGTGTTAAATATAGTTATGGAAATGGAAAGTCAAACACAACCTGCATACTACAGCCCCATACCTACAACAAGTTCTAGTGCTTTTACTGAGCTTGACAGTTTGTCACCGATAAATCAAGATTACCAAACCAATAGTATAATCCAGGATACTTCCAGTCTTAACGACAATGCTATTAGTTCTGCTGCAGTGAATGACAATGAAACTCTTATTTCGACTGAAAGTCGCCTGTTTAATATCACGTCTTATGACATAATTTATAACCCAGCAACAACATCATCTACTGGCGAAAGTAATGTCAACGCTCAGGATACAAATTTACAAAGAAATGAATGATGTAAAATTTGATTTTTAATTTATGAATAAAACTCTTTTTATTAAAATGAGTACGATTAACTTTTTTTCTCCAGTTTCTCTCTAATTGTTTGTTTATTCATATGAGTGCGGTTGTACACACGACACAGATCAAGTTACTCAAATCCAGTATAAGCGGGACTCCGACGGGTTACCTAAGTATGATAATGCGCAAGGTGCGAGTTCCATTTATACTGGTTTTGGGTAACTTGATCTGTGGCCATGTGTACTTTATCAGATAAAAAAAGGATTGTGTATGTAGTTGAAATCCCAAACCAATTAAGAAATTTTTTTGACTTCAAATTACTGTCATGTGCAAACCTATAACTTTTATATATAATTTTATAAGTCGCGTGTGATGAAAGTTAGGAATGATTCCACTTTAAAGGCGACATTTTATGAGTGAAATAATCTGATTTTATGAAATTTCAACAATTAATAACCAATGACGCATTACTTTACGATATTTCAAACAAACAATCATTATTATACCGTTTATTTAGACTGGATAATTACTAGAACATGTGTTGTATGATGTTGACCACGATGGTCAACTACTGAAAATATCATTGATTTGATTTTTCTGTTTAACATTTTTGCAGTTGACCAGAGTACATGACCATATTTTTTTTGCACATGTAAATTTACACATGACAGTAATTTGAAATCAAAAAAGTCCTTTACTGGTTTGGGATTGGTACGTTTATCCTACCTGTTCAAATCCCTTTCCACTAAATCATAGCAAGAAATTAAATATTTAAAATTTAAAACTTACCTTAATGTAATAGCGAGCCTCTCAATCGGTTGTATTGTAATCCTTCGTAAACTGCTTTTTTGTAGCTTATTCTCAATTTTACACAACAGTTCATCAAAAGAACGAATGGACATTCGAAAGTAATTTTTAAATTTACGTTCACTATTTTGTAGTTTTCCAAAATGTGTAACAAACGCCCCAGCAAGAAGCCTATTTTCAAGAAAGGGATCAACATGTACTCTTGTCTTCTTGTTTCGTCGTTTGTAAAGTATGTAAGCGACACATATTCTTCTGACATTGATCATTTTTGAACACGTCTATACCGTTACGCAGCCCGTAGAAAACTGAAACTCATGCTGCGTATGATCCGCAGCGTGAAATTTTACGCATGCGGGCCAATCCCGCGTGCGTGAGCAAATCCGCGTGACACTAAAAGCGCCCTTAGTGCGGGGTGTAGTTGTTAGATTTGGAGAGGGATTTGATTGATACCACGCTTTACGGCACGAACGATCTCCGCATTTATTCATTGATCACATTACGTGGGCTATGTAACGGGCCCTGCATTCGACTGACTGTCCACACCGAGGGGGCGCGGGGAAGACAGCGTCTCACAATCAAAGTACATATCTAATTACAATGTGTCCCTACAAAAGCACTAATGATAGTACAAAAAAAGGCAGATCAAGTATGGAAAAAAGTTCTAGCAAAGCACTAAGAAATTCAGGAAAGAGTTACATAACAGAAAAAGGTAAAGTCGTTTCTGAAAGGCAAACAAAAGAATAAGGTTCGTGTAGATTAAAATGTGCTGAAAGAATTACAATGGCGGAACAAACACAGGCTTTCGAAACTTATTGGAAACTAGGAGACAGAGATAGACGAGCAGCATTTGTATCTAAGTCAGTGAAGATATTTCCAAAAAAAACTCAAATTACAGGCAGAACATCAAATCGTGATTGCTATTGTAAGTACGAGCTAGAGATTTGTAATGTACCTAAACTAGTTTGTAAAGAGTGCTAGGAGAGACAAAGGGATTTGTTAATGTGATTGTAGAAAAAAAAGAGCATCTCCTACTGGAATCGTTAATGAAGACCAGAGAGGTCGTAAACCACCTAAGAATAAAAAGACTGACGAAGATATATCGCTGATTAACAATCACATTTTGAGCTTTCCTAGCTATGAGAGCCATTATTATCGAAAATCGACAGGAAAAAAATACTTAGCATCTGATCTTTCTATTGCCAAAATGTACAGAGAATACAAAAATACTTTACCGAATCCGGTCTCGTTAAAATTATATGCCAAATATTTTCACCATCTCAATCTGTCGTTTAAACAACCCTCTAAAGACACATGCAACACATGCGATGTCCTAAATGCAAAAATTAAAGTCGCAGACGGAGAGATAAAAATAAATGTAGAAGCTGAATTGGCTGAACATCAACATCAAGCTGAAAAAGCTTATGCTGAAAAACGTGCTGATAAAGAGAATGCCAGAGCAGAATCGTCTGTAAAGGCTAAGGCATTTACATTTGACCTGCAGCAATGCTTGCCAACAGCATATTTAAAAACGTCCGTCTCGTTTTATAAAAGACAACTTTAGTATTTTAACTTGACTATACACGATTTGGCAAGTAATGAAGCAACATGCTACATGTGGGACGAGACTATAGGAGCTCGAGGAGCAAATCAAATTGCGTCATGCTTGTGGCACTTTTGCCATAGTCTACCACCACAAGTGAAAGAAGTCACTTTTTATTCTGATACTTGTGGTGGCCAAAATAAAAACAACGTTGTGGCAATGATGTTTGTTTTTATTAAACAGTCATCCAACACTAAAAAAAATAAACCACAAATTTCTCATAAGTGGGCACACTCACATGGAGTGTGACTCTGGCTATTATAGAAAAAGCTAAGAAAAGAACGCAAATGAAAATAAACCACTTAAATGATTGGGTTCAGTTGGTGAGATCATGCAAAATTCAGAAACCTTTTAAAGTCGTGGCGATGACGTTAAAAGATTTTTTAGATTTTGCCGACTTGAAAACCAAAAAAGGACCATTTTCTATCAAAAAGTTGGATGATGCTGGAGTTTTTTTTTGTGGCAACCGATTAAATGGCTGCAATATAGTACAACTAGTGTGGGAAAGTTGTATTACAAGGAAAGTCTGGATCGCGAAACCCCATTCCGGTCAGTGACTTTTAAGAAAAGAGGAAAAAGTTTAATAGGTCACTTTAGATTGAACCCAATCTCCAAGGAGTCACTGCCAATCAGCACAGAAAAGAAGAAGGATTTAATGGATCTCATTAAGCTAATTGACGATCCATTTAAGGATTTCTATCTTCAATTAAAAAGACTCGGTGGTACTTCTGCATCCACAGACTTGGACGAAGACAACCCTGATTCTTCATCAGATTCAGAAAGCCAGTAAATTGTAGTTCTAAGAACCATAAAATAATATTTTCTTTCTTTTTATAAGTAACATTTTGTTTTATCAATAATAAATTGTATCTTGCCATTACAGTTGTATCAATTACCTACTACTAATCCCTATATTTTAATATGGTACCATGGAGCTGTTCTGATGATAGAGTCGGAAGGTGACCACAGGAACTTCTAAACTAAACAAGATACACCCATCGAGTTTGGGCTTATTTATTTTGTCTTGGTGAGTTCTTAGTACATAATATCCAGTCAGGTCAAACCAGTGTACTCGTTTTATGATTTACCTATTTTCAACCCTCTGGCAAATTATAAATATTGGTCCTACAGTACCAATAGTGGTAGGGGATTTCTTTGAGAAATTTCCTTCTTATAGAAATTTTTTTTAAATTTGAAAAATATTCATTAGTTTTTGAGGTAAGGTAAATGGTCCAGTTATGGTCAATAGTAGAAAAAATATTTGACACGTTTAGTATTCATTGACTTAGTTTTTTTCAAATTCCTCTGTTCTAATATCGGTGCGTATATGAAAACGGTTTTATCTTAATTTTGGACGTTACAAATTCTCATTAATGTAATAGAGAATACATAAAAATACCTTTGAAAAGTTATAAATTTTTGTACTAATAATGGTCAGGTAGAATGCTAGTAATGATCACTCCATTCATGGTTTCCTCCAGTAATGAGCAGCCAGTAATGGTCAGTTCAGAAAAATAAATAGAAATTGACACAGGTACTCGTAAGTTTTACTTGAATAAAATGAGACATGGATCGTTATTATTAAAGTTACGAACCTAAAATTAATATCCAATCATGTTTTGTACTTTTATTAAGATCACAGTCATTCTTATCATGATAAATTATGTATACATATATAAAATTATATAATATATATATCATCATCATATAATAATATCTGTCTATAAATAATCAATAATTAATAACTTATTACAGTCTTGTGTATTGAGAATTATTTTTAAGGTAACAAAATTAACCCTTCTTTGCATGATTTTTTCTATTTTTTTAAAATAAATCTGGGTGATGTATTTAATGCTCTAGATTAACGGAAAAATATTTAAAAAAATCCTAGTTTAAATAAAAATATGTATTATGTAAAAAACAATATGTTGGAAATTTACATCATCATGCATTGTCACATATTTAGCTCAATACTAAATAAATAAAAAAATATAGTTTACTCAATCTTCTTTATTCTTTATGATAATTTAAAAAACAATTATTATTCATATTTAAGCACAAATTCAAACATTCATTACACGAAATTGTGGAGTAGCCTTTACATTTGGGAAATTTGCACTGGAGTGACCCACCTACTTTTGGCCAATGTTCAGCACCATCTTTTGAGCTGGAGAACCTTTTCTTTTTATTTGATTGTAATTCTTCTTCTAGTACACTGGTACTAGGACGCCCTCTTTTAGCTTCTTTGTTGGTTCCTCTGTTGCATAGCACAAAGGCCAATTCATTTCTGAATTGTCCCATTGTAAGCAGACTCTTTTTAGGTTCACCTCTTTCTTGAGCATTTTTTTTATAAACAATCCAAGAGTTTATAATAGCTAGCAGCGCATTGGTTTTCATCGACAGATGCAATTGGTTCTTGCGGCAATTCTTCTACGATTACTTTGTGCGTTGGAGACACACAAAAACCAGTAAATATACCTGGGTTTTGCCTTGCCATGCCTTTCCTGTCCTTTTCTGATCTTTCCTCATAATTAAGTTGTCTTATAACATGAAGTGGTTCGTCTTTGTCGTCACTCTCTAATTCTATATCACTTTCTCCAGTTTCCGCGTAAGTTACATCACTATCATCAGTGGTGTCACTTGAGCTTACTGAAAGCCGCCTGCGTTTTTTGATACTGATCGTTTTCTTTTGGGCCGCCTTATTTTGTTTAACAATTTCCTTCAGCTCCCGTTTTTCTTGTAGTTTCTGTTTTCTTTACTCTTTCGCCTCTTCTTTTGCTTTCTTTTCAGATTCTTTCTTGTTATGAAAATCTCGCCACGCTTGGCTAGTAATTGCTGATGGTATTTTTTCTTTAGGTAATCTTCGTTTCTTTTGTGTCGTAGGTTCTGGCCAAAACAGAGCCTTTTTAAATCGTGACGGAACTATAACACCTTTTTCGTTTAACATATGCTCTGCAAAACCTCCAGATGTTGATGGATTATTTGTAGTAATTGTTGTCTTCACCAGCATTAAAAGTTAGAGACGCTGAAGGTATGGATTTGCAAGGAGTATTGCACGGAGCAGCAACAATAGCTAGCTGGTTTTGATTTTGGATATCGCTTTGAGATCCTTCCTCAATACGTTTGTCTGAAGACTCTTGCATCTTTTTGTTTTCTGGACCTTCATTCATATCACTGTTCATAACTTCTACCGGTCTTTCGACACCAATAACTTGGCACAAGTGTTTATATTTGGCCCAGATGGTGTACATTGTCAAATCTTCGTTGGGTAATTCAGCAGACAAGTCTGAGTTTGGTAAGTAAATGCATTTGTTAAACGTGTCGAGTGTAGGCTGAGTAAATATTTTCACGATTTCCTTTTCGAGTTGGCACAAAAATGTTTCATTTTGCGTCGAATCAGATGAGTCTTTTGTGGTTGTTGATCGATTATGAACGTTTAACTTGGTAAGGTCTATCAGATCAGGTCCAAATGGAAAGAGTCCTCCTGCGCGGAAGCCATTCTTGACGCAGTCTGGAGTTATATTCTCTAAAGCACATTTGAAAATTAAGTAGTTTAGGCGCGAAAGCGTTTATATTCCGTATACTCCAAAGTTATTCCCGCACTTCGGTGCCGCGTTATCTGCTATATCCATTATCCTATTTTAATTCTAAGTTTATTTTTTTCGGACCGCGCGTTTGAACCGCGCAGCTAAAGGTCTTCCTGGTCCGCGACCGCACTTTACCTATTTCATAGATTCTCTCTCCCGCGACTCCCGCCTTCGGTGGTTTCCCGCCCCCCTCACCTCACCGCGTTTCCCGCTGCGCTGCGGTACGCCGCGCGGCGAGTTAATTTTTCGATTAGTTTGAAATTTTTTAATTTCGTAATATCTTTCGAACAGAATGTCTGTCCGATTTGAACAATTCAAAAAGTAATCTACAGCTATTGGAACAATCTTGAATACGAAATTACGATTTATTTTGATAAGGATTAATTAAAAGTATGGAAAACACGGTCCGATTTTAGTCGGCCTTTTTATCAACTTTTAAAATGTAAAAAAGTAGTTATAGTATGTTATCCTTAAGAGATAAACATATGCCATCGCGGACTTTTTTGTAGACCTGTATAAGATACACAATTCCACAGTACATCATTTTGTTATATCTCAAAAGGTTTACGCAGCGTTTTCGTTGAAAGCTCCCAGACGGCTTATTTTTTTCCGACCTCTCCAACAAATATCGTTATATTTTAGCCAATGTAAACAAAAACTTAACAAATTATATCCTAAAACCTTCCTCGAGAACCACTCTATATATTGGTGAAAACAGCATGAAAATCGGTGCAGTAGTTTATGAGTTTATCGCGAACAGACAGACAGACGCGGCGCGGGGACTTTGTTTTATAATAAGTAGTGATAGTGATTTGAGAAAATGTTTAATATCCCTATATGTACATTGAAAGAAGCATCATATTTAATGTCAATTTTCTTACCCTCTCTGTTTGTGGGAATGCACTAAGGATGGCTGCAGTAATGGGCCAGTATTTAGTTCTACAGTGTTTTACTGTTTTATCAGTCATTACAACGGGATTTTACGAATGTCATATTTTAGACATTCGCGAATGTGAATGCGAGTGTTTGAAAGGCGAATATGCGATGTTTCACCCGCGTGGGCAGTTTATTGCGATAAAAAGTATCCTATGTTATGTCCTTCCTTCCCCAGGGTTCAAACTATCTCTGTATCAAATTTCATTTAAATCGGTTCAGTAGTTTAGGCGTAAAAGCGTATGTATTCCGTATACTCCAAAATTATTCCCACATTTCGGTGCCCCCTCACCACGTTACCCGCTGCTCTGCGGCACTGGCCATCGCGGCGCGGGCGCGGGTTTTATTTTTCCATTAGATTGACATTTTAATTACGTAATATCTTTTGAATAGAATGTCCGATTTGAACAATTAAAAAAGTGATCTACAGGTATTGGTATTGGAGCAATCTTGAATACGAAATGATTTATTTGAATACATATATGTATAACATGGTCCGATTTTGGTCGGCATTTCTATCAACTTTTAAAATGTTTTGTAGACCTATATAAGATACACAATAGGCATGACGAAAGATTTTGAAATCCTCTTCCATAATGCCGGTACATATTTACTATTTACGGAAAATCCTGAAGTTCAAAACTATTGTTCTATTTAAAAGCTGGGTACCATTGTTATATCGTAGATTATTCTTATTCTAAAATACTGAGTTTACCTAAGCGTGACGTCATGCGCTGTGAATGGCTGCAATTGGTGTTTCAATCAAAATGGTCGATTGCAATATTTTAATGATTTATTTCATTGAAAATCTTAATAATCCGATTATTTTAAATAAAACGAAACCAGCGTTTAAAATTTTTTTAGTATGTAGATTGCCCTAAAATTATTAAATCGACGATTCTTTGATACTGTCGTCACGCCTATTAGGGCAGCTCAAGGCAGTTACTTATTGCCGACAAAGCTCCTTCGAAGACTCGGCCGTCAATCCTAGGTACTCGTAACAGTATTCAGAGCCACAAGTTTTAAATTTAACCCGGCGAGCATGAGGTGTAAAAAAGTTGCATCAAGCATGAGGCAGGGAGGGTATGATATACCCTTATGTTGATGTGCCATAATTTTATTTTGGTTATTTTTTTAAATTGTATTTGATTATACTATTAAATGTAATGTATTTTGATGTTAAAGATAATAAAACAAGTTCATAATTATACAATTATCATCGTTTATTCTCGTTATTCATAAACTAAGTAAAATTAACAACAAATCTTTATAGACTTACATTAACATACACTAATCGCTACCGTTGAGATCAGTACAATTTCACAAGTGAATTTTGCACGTTGTAAACATATTGGCTTGTAAGCTTTGCAAGAGTATTTAGTTTTTCTGTACTTCTTGTAAGGACAGTCCTGACATCTGACGTATTGTCCTGGAACATTCACAGCTCGGGTAAGGGCTCACCGAGCTGTTTTTCAATGCGCTGGCGGATGTAAGTTGGTATATTTTTTTAAGATTTTCTTGTATTCAGATGTTCGTAAATCATGGATAAGCCCAAATTACGAATAAATTCAGTTCTCTTGATGTTCACGTTTTTGTTTGCTCGATATATGATGCAAGCATTGATAGCAGCCATGTTTAGAACACCATACAATTTTCTGATCGAAGCCTCACGTTTGGACGCGGACCACTTTTGTACCACTTAGTACCATCTTTAGATGTATAAAAAAGGCCATTTACTTGCCGAAAAGCTGTAGCTCTCTGCCTGATTAGTGACAACGGTAAATCGTCCTCCATGTCGTTACCAGATTCATTTCCTACAGCTTCTTCCTGTCTGGAGTTAGATAAAATATTATCTGAATCGTCACCTTCTTGCTCCGTCCAAGAACCCACTTCGTGTTCACTGCGTGAGAAATACCAAGGATGACAACAGGGCCCTGAAGGAAACTATAAATTCTCAGTCCATCAGGATTAAGGTGCTTGGAGAGGAGAATTTAAAGCAGCAACAGAATCCAGAATATTAACGTTACGGGAATACCGCAGAGCATAAGAAAGAAGATACCTCGGAGATTGTTCTGAAAATTACCCAACATATTAGTGTCTGCATTGAGCCGTCAGATATAGAGTTCGCCCACCGCGTACAACCATGAAATGCCACTAGTGCCTCTCACAATTCGCGCTCTATCATCGTCCGCCTGAGGCAGCGCACTATCAAGAACCAGAGGCGAAGTTGATGAAGCTGCGCCATGCGCATTGCGCGTAGCATTTGCAAGCGCACAATTACACACGTGGAAACATATTTGCAACGACTGCCGGCGCCAACCTCTGCCGTCATTGGGGTGCGGTAGCGTGCCATTGACAGCGCATACGACAAATTCGAGGACATCCAAGCTGAGGTGCACTATTTCACACACGTCGGTAAAATTGAAGACAAGCTGAAATAGGTACACTCGTCGGCATAATTGAAGACGATGACGGCTTCGAAAAAAGATATTTCGAACTATCAGCTGTAACGTTGTAAAAAATAAGATTTGAAATAAAGATGGATAGTTGGGAAGGAGGGTAGGAGAAAGTACCTGGATAAATCAAGCCGGCACAACAGGTGGACTTTTGGTTCGAGGACCGTGCCAACGGACTGAGCTATTGTGTTGTGGTTGTGAATACAAATAAAATGTTTTGTTTTAGAGTTAGAACAGAGCTTATATTTTACTAAACAACCTAGTACATAAACGATTCCAAAAATAGGGGAGACTGGGTCACAGTGAACCGCGGGTCAAAGTGGATAATGTACAATAACATAGTACGTATGGCACTCACGCACACGAAAAAAAACCTGTATTTGCCGCTCATCTATACCTATTTCCGTCGCACAAGTCGTCGGCGCGGTATCGAAGCGGAAACACGCGAACTTCTTATCTACTACTTACTACTTATCCGAATAAAGTTATAATTAAGGAATCTTAATTATAAGTTTCTAAAATCTAGACAGTGCAGTAAATAGAACAAGTTATACCTAAAGTTATAAGGTAGTGCAACCCCCCGCGCGGTACGGAAAGCATCAAGCTCCACGCATAAAATTCGTTAAAATTAATTTACATTAATTTCGCGTGTGTCTTCGTATTGTGTAAGTCCTGATTCGCCAGGATTAGTGTGGGCAGGGTCCCAAGTGTCTCCTACAAGGAGTTATAAGCTGTGAAGTGGAATTCGTGCCGCGACCGCGGAAAAGTGCCTCGACCCAGGAGTGAAACCGGCATTTGCTGGCGATCCCAGACCTGGGCCCCACTCCGATCTCTACGTCAACGCACGGAAGACACCTCTCCCCACCATCTGGAGAAAATTCTGGACCTCTAGCCCCAGGGACTTGTGAGATACGAAGGAGGAACCGCCAAAAACGCCCGTTTTCTGGCGGTTTTTACACCGAGCTGACACGGAAGTCGAAACGCTGCCGAAACAAGATCTGTGACCCACATATTTTTTGACCTCAAAAAATAGAAGGGTTCAAGCGGCACACCCCATCGAAATTTGGAAATTTTTGGGCCCAAAACCGCGCAGCCAGGACCGAATTCCAGAAATTCTGAAAACACGTGGTTCCCGAAGGAGCTGATTCCCGGACCCCGGACAAAGACAAACAGGTGCCCCCCAAAATATAGAGACTATAGAAATTTAAATAGTGAAAATCCCTTCAGGATTGGTCTAGTTCAGTAACTTTTAAATAATTAACCTTTAAAAAAATTTTTTGTTAGCTTGTAACCCGAATTTAGAATAGTAGAAGGGGAGACGCGTGGGTTAGGTTACCATCATAAGAAGGAGCCCTTCAGGCCCTCCACGCCCCCCTTTAGCACGTATTTTTAGGATTAATAGTTTAAAAGATATAGTTAAAATAGTGAACCAAGTCGCATTCCGTCGCCGCCGGTTCAAGTTTGCGCCACGGCGATAAACTGGGCGGAAACGGATACGGCTAAAAATTCAAGGGGCATGTGTACACGCGCGAATTAACTAGAAGTTCTAGTGACTAGAAATATAAAAAATTGTGTGGGTTGCAAATTGGAAAATTGAGGTGGAGTAAACTGTTAGGCCATATATACACAAGGCTGAACCAAAAAATTCGACCAAACAAAATTTTGGTTTTTAGTATATATATATATGTAAATATATATAAAATATTATAGGTTTAATTGATTTAGGTATAGGCTGTTTAAAAGTATTAGAATCCCCCTCCCAACTTTCAAAAAACCACAAAAATACAGACTGACTAGAAAAACAAGAAAAAATTTTGGCATAGCCGTATATATTTATTTTATTTGTGTATTGTATTGTTTGTCTATTGCATTATTTGCATTATTTTGATATTATTTATTATTTTTTATTATTTTTAAAGACCAAATATGTTCACGGATATAATAAGAATATTCCCATGCAACATACGAAACCAGTACTATAAAAAAGTTGAATAATGGTTATTTGTTTGTATTATTTTGTATTATTCTGATATTCTGAAATATTATGTACTAATATTATTTATTTAAAGACCAAATATGTTCACGGGTATTATGAGAATATTCATATATGCAACAAGAATATTCATATAACCAGCAAACACTAATTTACTCAAGTATGGTTTTCTATATTTAGAAAAAAAAAAAAAAAAAAAAAGAACCATGTTGAAAATACACAAAAACCCCGATTGTACCCTGTAAACTGACTAACTGTTATTTATGTTCTGTGTCCGTCAAAACTTAGAGTAAGGAACTATGTATAAACTATGTATGTAATATTTTGAACGATAATTATTTAATATAATAATGAATAATCGATGTGTGACAAAATAAATAAAACAAGCACAATCAAATTAAAAATGGGAACAAATAAATAATTTTACGCATAAATGAACAATTTTAACTTTAATTTAAATAGAATGTATTTTAAAAAAATTCTTTAATTCAATTGAACTTTGATATAATATGAGCTTTTAATATAGTGAGTGCGATTTAATTGGAATAAATTTATTGTAGAGTAATTAAATATGACAAGAAAGTCTAAACTTTTTCTTAACTTGAGATATATTTCTTTGAGACAACATGACACCTACCTAAAAAAGGTCCCTGCATTATCAGAGCAGGGGAAGGGTGAAAACAGGGAGGTAGGTTTAGTCGGTAGGTCGCCTAGTTCCCAAGGCGGAGTCCGACATAACCAGGCCCGTGCCTGGTATCCATGAGGATTCCCCCTCCCTGTAACCGGAAAAAAAAGTTATAAGGTAGATCCGACTAAAATTTAACAAGTTGTATTTTCCAATGGGACGTAAGTGAAGCGGACCGGGAATGCCGAAACACTGCTCTTCATTAGCACGAGAATGGAGAAATGGATGGAGACCATTTCCAAATGCCATAATATTAGGAGACAGCGGCTATGGCTTAACAAAGTGGCTAATGACGCCAAATATTCCAATACAAATACTAAGAACTCCGGCATTAGAAAGATATTTAGCTGCGTTTATGACTTAAACGAAGAAGAATGAATGATTGAAAACAAACACATTGGGAATACTGAAAGAAAAATTTCCTTGCCTCAATTATTTAAGAGTGCAGCCAATTATTGCAAGTAATCTTATATTATCCAGCATAGTCCTGCATAATATTGAAAAACGTCTGGGATCGCAGCATCACACTCCCTACTCAGCACAAACCAATGCACATGATGACGAAGTCACTAATAATAATGACGAGGAAGAAATATTGGAACAGGAAGCTATTGAAGTATTGCGGTCATTAATATAATTGTTTGAATAATACACTATTTCATGATTTAAAAAGACGATATAATAATAAAATAAAAGTTATAATATAAACTACCGTCAAAATATCTGCCCCGTCTGCTTCATTTGTCTCTGAAGAGACAACAATTGGAGAAGTATTCAATGACAACATTTTGTAAATAAAATGGTAACGTAAAATTAGATGGTTGCTGTATATTTAACTCCCTTTCCAGCGGCCCGATCGCGCTAATTTTAAACAACTACGAACGTCTCGGACCGTAGCTCATGTAACTAACATTTATATGTTAGTTACATGAGATCTTAGAGGTTAAGATTAGTGAACATATGGACCCGAATAGGGTATAGCTATAGCAATCTAGGAGCGGACCGATCCATTTTAGGCTTCAGCGATCGTTGTTAGAGATGAGACATATTAGCAATAATTTGTGCTATTAGACTGCTTTAATCGACTAATTGCACCACTCTTTTCCGGGTGAACGTTTAACCCGTGCGAACCCCGTTAGATTATAACGCAAAAAAAAACTTCACTATAATTCAGTTCATAATAATTTGGCGGGAATCTACTGTTACTAATATTGCCGTCAACCCGTAACTAACAAATCGCTCAGTTCTGGCTCGGTTCAGTTTGTTTCGATTCTTAACATGAGTAAAGGTGCGTATCCATTTGAGGCAGACTCAGGGCGTGGCAGCCGCTCGACTCGAGGCCGCACAAGTGGAGACGCTGCCTCAACCTGAGGCACGCCGCGCCATGAGGCAAATTCGTTGCCGTGAGCCGAGCCATATTTTGTCGGTTTTTTGGCGCGCTCAAAGAAGCCTCAGTCCGAGCCGTGCATTTAGTGGACACGGGCGTGTCGCCTCAGGTCGCAATAGATAACGAAACTGCCGTTAAGTTACTAAAATTATACGAGTGTCATCGTGTTCTTGGGATCCGTTAAATAAAAACTATTACAACAAAAATGATAAGCGGGATGCGTGGAACGATAATATTTAATATTGAAGCAGCAGCTACTCTACGCGCGTCTGGTGCCACCATTACTTTACACTGGCTTCGGATCAAAGTGAGGCGACATGCCTCGCCTTGATCCGCAACGTGCCTCAAGCCTATGCCTCGGAGTGAGCAGCCTCGGTTTGCTTCAACTCGAGGCTGCTCGGCCTGAGGCTGCCCTAATGGATACGGAGCTTAATAATCATTTTGAACGTGCTTGCAACCCAATTATTTATCCTTATCTGCAATGGCTCAGAGAAATCATTAATTCCATACTTTGATCAAACAATTTCCCTGCCTATGGGACCGTCAAAACCTTAATTTCAGAGACTACAAATATAAATCAAGATGCCGCTCCATCCTCTTGTCAGAGTGCAACAAGGTTGTTCACATTCCACTCACCGAAGCAGACATCATCAGAGGTTCCGGATTTCAGAAGGAAACCCCATACTCAGCCTCTAGAGCGATTTTAGCTTTTACGCCGCTCACAAAGACGGAGGAAGAAATAGCGATTAATCAATTAAATGACAACACAAGATTCATATAGTCACATCAAATCCAACATAGAGTCAGCATTGATTGGAGCCAACATTCTCAGTTGCAGCCCACCTCTCCATTCTTCAAGTGGAGGGTTTGCGATTGTGATCAAGGTGTCTGCCGAGGGTTTTGGAGTCAGAGAAGTTAAGGATTTCCTGAAAATCATTCTCCCTTTGACAAGAGGGTTAGGAACTGTCATCAACAGAACCTGTGTTTGGACCATAGCACTTGATGTCAATTGCTAAGATAGTCTTCGAGAACAAGGAAGAGATTCGGAAGCAGCTCTGTATCAGAGAATCCACAATCCTCGATTTGGAAGAAGCCAAAGTCTTTAGGATAAGCCACACAAAGAAGGAGCTTAGGTACAGATCAGGGTTTCTACTAGTTGTTTACACACCGGCCAAACTCAGTCAAAGGGACATCAAGCAGATCCTATCGAGAAAGCCGAAAGTGAAATCAGTGCAACTGACAATCGACTCAATATTCTCGGAAGAGCCCTCGATTAAGGGATCTATCTTGAACATAACCTTGCGCATTAAGGATGACAACTCCACTGTCAAAGGTTGCGGCGGAGGATCTCAGCAGCTTAGATGGGATCCAGGCCACCATCAACGACCGGGCCGAGAAGATCTACCAGGAGGTCAGAGCGGTCCTGTCCAACCTCAAGAGTAAGGGAGAAGCATGGGCGGTGGAAGTGTTCGGATACTCAGGGTTCAACGTTATGGAACACCGCAAGCTGCTGCAGTCTAGGGCCGATCTTTCTGATATACTCTTCCTCTCCATGGTTGGGATAATGAGGGGAAATACAGTCTCCAGGATAATCGAGTCCACCAATTCAGCAGAGGCGTCTGCTAAGCTTAAAGTTTTAAGAGACAAGCTGTCAATCAAAGACAAGGCAGCAGGGAAAACGAACAACACCACTTTGTCGCGGATCATAATATGCTTCCCTGAGGTGGTGGCTGCCATATACTCAGTGATCCCGGAGATCCCTGGTGCAGTAACCACCGAGATGCTGAATGACCGACTCGGGATATCTGATTGCCCGGCAATATGCAGAACCTCCAGCCTAGCTTGTATGCTGCCGAAAGAGTATCCGGAGACACAGTTGATAATGAACGCTTTCTTCTTGCCAAATATGATGCTCTCTGAGATCATCAACCAGAAGAGAGAGGACTGGGTGAAGTCGTCGAAGTCTAGCCGAGCATCAAGCTCCAAAGTCTATCTCATGAACGCTCTGAACTCGCCCATGTTCCCGGAGACTGCCAGGAGGGAATGGTGCAACAGACTGGGAATCACCACCAAGTCTGGTAGCTACTCTAGCGTCTGGATGACTGCGGCTAATAAAGCCAAAATCGCTCTAGAGGCTGAGTATGGGGTTTCCTTCTGAAATCCGGAACCTCTGATGAGGTCTTTGAAGAGTCACGATGTGTTAAGACATCATAGAAGTCGATGGCTCTAGTTAGGTTAAGTTAGGTTAGTTATTAGTTCCTTGGTGCTAGCCAAGACTGATTAGTTAAGTATAGTTAAGCTCTCTATAGTCGACTTAGTTAGGTTAGTTAGCTTATCATAGAATAATATCACTATAGTGATCTGTTTATTCAAGCATTTACTCATAGGTTAAGATGTTTATAGTATTAAATTGCCAAATATAGGCTTGTAGTCTTAGTGCATAATCTAGCGATAATTTAGTTTGTAATTAGTTTAAGGATCATTTCTTATTCATTCATAAAAATAATATTTATCATTCATAAATTTTATATTCTTACTTCATAAAAAAAAAAAAAAAAAAAAAAAAAAAAAAAAAACAATTAAAACGTTAGTAATCTCATTCATATATTTTGTAACAGACGGAGTATCTTTCGTTGTTATTTTTTATTTAATTATCTTGTTTTTGTTTTTTTTGTTTTACCTTGTTTCCACCTTACTTCATACTATTGGTTTTATAGTGGTGTATGCTTTCTACAACTTTATAATATTGTTCAACATTCACCAATTGCGGCTCGTTTGATTTACTCTTAAACATCATGGCGTACCCGGTTAAATTAATGTCACTACAAAAATCTGAGCTGGAGTATGAAGTTGCCATTAGGGGCGAGACTCCTGCTTCTACTGTACAGGAATTGCGCAAGCAAATCGCTAAGTGCGGGCCTATTTTTCCTTCCGAAGACATCCTTATCAGTCCCTTCGATGCAACTGTTGACTTAAATGGTGTTGTAGATACCCTTCAAAAGGTTCATTTAACTCTGGAATCAACATCACTAAATGAGAATACATTGCAACGTACTGAGAATATTGCTAACCATATATATCACCGGCTTAACCGCATAGCAGTAGAAGAAGCTCATCAGGAAAATTATGATGCTTGCTTTGCCCTTTACAAGAAAGCTATAACCAAGCTCAATACTATTAGAGACACGTCTTTAGATAATCAGGCTGGCAGTAGCAGCAGCACTGGTTTACCAACCCCTCCCCTTAACCCCACCCTACCAATGAACATCACCATAACTTGTGAAGGCAATTCAAACCATTTTTCAAAGTTAAAATATGATGGCAAAACGTGCGTACGAGCATTCATTCAACGTGTCGACGAGTTTTGCCAGGCAAAAAACGTTACATATGCAAAGATTCTATCTAATGCTACCGAAATGTTTATCGGCGATGCGATCCACTGGTACCGCGGTATACGGGAAACAGTAACTGATTGGCAGGATCTTGTTGTGTTTTTGAAACGTGATTTTAGTCCTCCAGATTATGATTACAGACTGTTATCCGAAATTAGGTCTCGGACACAAGGAGAAACGGAAAACATAGTAATTTATCTTTCAATTATGTCAGAGTTTTTTTTAAGACTTTCAAAGAAACCAACAGAAGAAGAAAGATTAGAAATCATTCTTCACAATATTCGTCCATGCTATGCGAATACTCTGTCTTCTGTTTCCGAAATAAAATCCATCGAGGAACTAAAAACAATCTGCCGTAATTATGAAAGTGTACAGTCGCGTTACTCTCAATTTAAAGAACCCCCACGATCGACTGCGGGCACGCTAGCACCTGACCTGGCTTATGCTGGTTCCTCTAACAATAATAAGCAAAACTCTAATTTTAACAAATTTAATAACAATAGTAATAAATATGGCTCATACAATAGTAATACAAATAATAACAATCATCAAACCGACATCACAAAACTAAATAAAGGTATTCCTAACTATGTACACACTATCGATTCTTCTGATCAGAAGCCCCGATTCTGTCCCCGTTGTCGCACCGATACACATAATCTTAGACAATGTACCGCTGACAAAGATGAGATAGTATGTTTTGTTTGTGGTCGTAAGGGTTTTAAGACCCCAGACTGTCCAGATTGCCAGAAAAACAAGGAATCAGATCCAAAAAACTAATTTCCGAGAATTGTGTGCATAGTAAATTTGATAATAAAGATTGGCAGAATTGGCTTCACACGGTAAAATTATTTTTCAAATCTTACAAGGTTCACACAATTCTCGACAAAAACCCTGAACTTGACAATAGGCCTTACGTGTCAGTCGATATTAATGGCATTACAGTTTCTGGTCTATTAGATTCTGGCTCAGCTGTCACCATCTTGGGGAACGGTGCACATACAGCTATCGAGAGTCATGGCCTTAAACAGATTGACGATGACTGCATTTCAGTCATAGCAGCAGGAGGTCAGGTTTTACGAAGCATTGGCTATATTTATGTCCCAATAACTTTCGAAAACCAACAGCGCATGTTAAAAGCTTTTATCATACCAGGGATCAAATCAAATCTCATCTTAGGAATTGATTTTTGGCGTAAATTCCAACTTTGTCCAAAATACATTAATAGCATCATCGTTGGCAATAATCAGAATGATACCAATAATGGCACGTTAGAGTCTTCACCACACCACGCGTTTATTCAAGGCTACACGAACTTAGATGTCAAGCAAAAGCAACTCGCTGATGACGTCATTAGACAATTTGAAGAAATTTCATTCAAGCGCAAGGGTCTAGGTGTTACCAATGTTATTACACACCATATAGACACAGGAGACTCGAAACCTATTCGTCAGCGGTACTATAGGTTGTCCCCGGTGAAACAACGTATTTTGGTAGAGCAGGTGGATGAGATGCTTTCACTTGACGTCATCGAGCCCTGCGAGAGTTCATGGTCGTCCCCTGTTTTAATTGTAAACAAGAAAAATGGTCAACCGCGGTTTTGCCTCGATAGCCGGAAATTAAATTCTGTTACCAAACGCGACGCCTATAATCTTCCTTATATCTCGGAGATTCTGGATAATCTTAGGGATGCTCGTTACCTGTCTGTTATCGATTTATCTAAGGCCTTTTGGCAGGTGCCAATTTGCGTGAAGGATCGCGACAAGACAGCCTTCTACGTTCCTGGCAGGGGTACCTTCCGTTTCAAAAGAACTGCTTTTGGCTTGACTAACGCCCCAGCAACTCAACAACGACTTGTTGATTTCCTGTTCGCTGAATTTGATCTTCAAGTCTTTGCTTATCTAGATGACGTCGTCGTCATATCCAAGGACTTCAAAAGTCACGTGACGTTACTTTTGCGTGTACTCGATAAATTGAAAAAAGCAAACCTCACAATTAATCTTGAGAAATGCAAGTTTTTTAGCTCTCAGCTCAAGTACTTGGGTTACGTCGTTGACAGCTCAGGCCTTCGCACTGATCCTGCCAAAATTGAGGCAATTGTCAATTACCCAACCCCCAAATCTCGCAAGGACCTAAAGCGTTTTCTAGGGACAGCTACATGGTATAGACGTTTCGTCCCAAATTTCAGTACCATAGCTGGACCCCTGAACTCTCTGACTTCAACAAAAAAAGGCACCCCTTCTTTTAAGTGGACACCTGAAGCTAATGCTGCGTTTCAGAAGCTAAAGGGATGTTTGATCTCCGCCCCGGTTCTGGCTTGTCCGGATTATAGTAGACCATTTGAAGTGCACACTGATGCAAGCAATTTTGGAATCGGCGCAATGCTTACTCAATCAATTAATGGCAAGGAACACCCAATTGCTTATATGAGTAAGTCCTTGACCGCTGCCGAAAGGAATTACAGTATCACTGAGCGAGAGACCTTAGCCGTTGTTACTGCACTCGAACATTGGCGATGCTATATAGAGAACGGTCAGCCATTCACTGTATATACGGACCATAGTGCCTTGAAGTGGTTCCTGTCTATAACTAATCCTACTGGCCGCTTAGCTCGTTGGGGGGTCCGCTTATCGGCATTCGATTTTGCTCTAAAACATCGACGCGGCATTGATAATGTCATACCTGATTCACTCTCTAGAAGCGTTCCAATTAATGCCATTAACTCTGCGAATTCCATTTTAGACACTAAAGACGCCTGGTACATCAAAATGTATGACGGTTGTCAGCGGGACCCTATAAAGTTTCCAAATTTCAAAATTCATAACAATAATACATTATACAGATTATCCAGGAATAAGCATGAACTCACTTCTGAATTCTCGTGGAAGGAAGTCTTGCCTGCTGAATTTCGCGAGAAGGCAATCTTTGAGAACCATGCTGAGGCAACGGCTGGTCATATGGGCATTTTTAAAACCTACCGTCGTCTTGCCTTGCGGTATTACTGGCCCGGCATGCACCAGGACGTTATCAAGTTTATTGGTAGTTGTGATAAGTGCCTTTCCTACAAGTCACAAAATCACCAGATGTTAGGAGAAATGGGTCGCCCTAAAAATTGCTCCCGACCGTTTCAGATGCTCTCGATTGACCTAATGGGGCCACTCCCAACTACCAAAAAACAGAATAACTACATATTAGTTGTAACTTGCTGTTTTTCAAAGTTTTGTTTAATCTTTCCTATCAAAAGGGCTACATCAGATATAATAACAAAAATTCTAGAAGAATCTATATTCCTTGTGCACGGAATTCCTCAAACCATTTTGATGGATAATGGTGCCCAATTTACTGGGAAGGTTTCCGAAGCTCTTTTCAAGAAATATAACATTCCTAACGTCTATTTTACCCCTAAATACACTCCTCAAGTCAATCTAGTTGAACGTTATAATAGGACTATTATCACTTGTATCGCAACGTACGTAGATGATGACCACCGGTCTTGGGATCTGTATTTACCTAAGGTGCAATTCGCAATTAATAGTTCCGTCAATGAGGCTACAGGTTATACTCCTGCGTTCTTGGTATTCGGTAGAGAACTAGTTACATGTGGTACCCATTACACAGACAATGACCTCGGCCGTGAAATTTTGTTTTTCCCCCGTGAGGTTTTTGCGGAAAACTTAGGTTGTCTGTCTAACATTTTTGACACAGTACAGTCGAGACTTTGGCAAGCTCATGTCAAAAACACGTCACACTATAATTTGCGACGGAAATTTGCCGAATTTAATGTTGGTGATGTAGTCATGAAGCGTGCTTACTTTTTAAGCGACAAGAGTAATAAATTTTCGAAGAAGTTAGCTCCAAAATATATAAAAGCTAAAATTATAGCCAAGAAGTCACCGCTGGTATACGTGCTTCAGGATATGGCTGGGAAAGATTTAGGATCCTGGCATATAAAAGATCTGAAACTTGTCGGTCTCAATAAATAGACGAATTTGGTTATATTGGACCTCTAGAAGATCGCTGAGCCAAATACTTTCCCTAGCGGATTTTGTTTTACTGTTAACTGTACCAAAATCCTTCACTACGCGCGGGGGTATTGTAACGATAACGTTACAAAATTAAAATTAATAAATAAGATAATTATAATATATATATATATATTAAATTAATAATATACATAAACTATGGTCGATTGTGCCCATCGACCCCCTGTCCTTAGTCCGCTGTCCTTTTCCCCACACAATCTGCGGGCGGCCCTGTGCTCTGCGTATGCGCCTGCATAAATAGCAGCGTCGCGTCTCCCGTTCGGCCAGAATGCAATTGCTACCAAGGTGAACGCACGCTCGTCTGCTCAATTTTTCAAGCGACATTTATTTACGCGCGGCACAGTAGCGTCATTCATACTTCAAATCCAAATTATATACTACTAAAATTATAGTGCAAAACCCCCGTATTGGGTAAGTGTTGAACAGTATTTTATTCTTTTAAGTAAATCTGGAGGTATGCCGTGGGTGCATGGCCATTATGTATTTCAGTACCAAAAATGTTGAACTCCGTCTGATGGTAGCATGATTATCACACATCCACCCCCAAGTGTTCTTCCTACACTGTTTTTGACAAAAGCTACCATCAGAGGAGTCGTTGGTAGACCTTTTCCTTACCACGCCGGACATTCAATTCCAGGGTTCTAGATACCGGGAAGGAAGCCCCGCCAACAGCGAAGGTTCCGTGCTCCTCTCATCCATCAGCTCCAGTCGTCGAGGCAGTGTCAGGAAAGTGCCCGGGCCGACTGCCTAAAGGAAGCGAAACATCCACAACGACCCGGCAATATTGCGAACCACTTAAATAAAAAATATGTTGAACGATTACCTTGCCTTTTAATTGGCCCATCTAGGTAACTAACGTTACAATCAAACGAAAAATAAAGTCTTATCTACGTCAACATTCGCACTTGCAAGCCTCAATAGCGGTAATTGTAAATTTTAATTAGTTATCACTTTCAGTGTGATGATCCTTCCTGAGAAGTTCTTTAGATTTTTTTTTCTTATAACCTAATCTCTACTAATATCCTAAAAGCGAACGCAACCCCGTCTGTCTGTTTGTCCGCTACACCTTCCCGCCTAACGCCCGAAACTACTAGTCGATCCGATCCAAGCGACACCCGGCACAAAGACGATCCAAACCTGGAGATGGACACAATATATCTATATTGCACCAAGATATAAATAAGGTCAAATCGTTTTCCTCCGCTTCGCTTGGTCGACCTTCTCTTTTTTTTATTGTTTACTTTTATGTACTTAGAGTAAGTTTTGATGAAACTGTTTTCCTAATTTCTCTTTTTTTTTTTTAGACTACCAGCACTAACCACCAAGGTCAACCTTAACCAATTTCGACGAACACTCTTCTGGATTAATGACACTCAAACCCCTACACTATCACTCACTACCGACACTCACCCTGAACAGATTTTACCACAAAACCCTACACTACCACTCACAACCGACACTCACCCAGAACTAATTTTACTACAAAATCCTACACTACCACTCACAAACACCACTCCACACTACTACCCACTTCCTCCCATGACACCATTACAATACTGCCTCGCCTCTCACTTATTTGCTACTACGAGCCCCGATGCAAAATAGTTCGTCTAGTGTGAAATTTTCTCTGTGAGATTTTTTCTAACTTCATTATTTTTGTATATCTATGTAAATATTAAACTTTTCTACTATCATCACATGTCGCGTTACTTATGCCATTTTTTAATTATGAACCAATAAACTATTTTAGCTTTTTCAATTTATACATATCCTGTTTTAAATTCGAAGAAGTTATAAGCAAAATAGTTCGTCTAATTGTTAATCGATGCAAAAGTGTTCGTCTATCGGTGAGTTAAATAAGATTATTCGTTTTTTGTACAAATGTTGCATAATTTCATTTTGTAAAAGTAATTCTGTGTCATTTGTTAAGTGAGACAGTATAAATTCTGAAAATTTCAGTTTTTTTCATTAGGTTTCAAATAACAATGGGTCGTGGCAAACCCGTGTGTGAAGAGCTTCGAAAGCGAATAGTTTGTGTGGTCGATGCTGGCAAATCAAGTTACCAAATATCTAAAGACTTGATACTTCCCAGATCAACAGTACAATCTAGCATTCAGCACTATAAAAAGAATAGAACGACTTCTTGTTTGAAGAAAACTGGTCGACCACGCATCACAAGTGCAGTAGAAAACAGAATCCTGAGGAAAATTATCAAAAATAATCGTCGTGATCGAGCTGGAGAAGTCACGGTGCAATGGAAGGACATGATTCACAAAGATGTCTCAGTTGATACTTACAAAAGAGTCCTAAAAAGAATGGGTTACGGATTTTACACCGCTAAGGAGAAACTACTGTTGACTGCTATACAAAAGAAAAAGAGATTAAAGTTTACTCATGATCATTTAAATTGGACTTCCGATCAGTGGCGTAGTATCATTTGAAGTGACAGTCGGCGATGAAAGGAAAAAAGTGATTCGGAACAAAAATGAGGCATTTTATACTGATTGTCTCAAACGCAAAGTGAAGTTTCCGGCGTCTCTTATGATATGGGGCTGCATGTCTGCACAAGGTGTTGGTGGTATGCAGTTTGTGGACGGTTCTATCAATGCTGCAAGGTATCAAAACCTTTTGGAAGAGAATTTACTGACATCTATTCTGTGACTTAAGAAGCATCAAGCATCAAGATTCCTTCATTTTTCAACAGGATGGTGCTTCCTGCCATACTGCAAGGACAACAAAGACGTGGCTACTGGCAAAAAGCATCCCTACAATCAAATGGGCATCTAACAGCCCGGACTTGTCGGCGATCGAAACCCTGTGGTGGAAAATGAAAAAAATTCTCCGTAAAAATCCATCAAGATCGAAGAGCGACTTAGAGGCTAAACTCTTGGCTGTCTGGGAGTCAATTACGCCTGAGGAGTGTGCAGCGATGGTTGCAACCATGCCTCTTCGCATTAAAGCTGTCATTGAGAGCAAAAGCGACACAACTAAGTGGTAGACGAACTATTTTGCGTGAGTGACAAGGGTAGACGAATACTTTTGCGTTATCTTTTTAAAACACTTTTATTATTAGCTTGACTTGTAACTAACTAACTAACTAACTAACTAACAATGTAATCAAATCTTAGAAGTCAATTTTCACCCACTTCTAATTGTTTAGAGTATATTTTAAATTTCTTATCTAATGTAAAGTCATGAAAGAATTTCAGTTCTGTTAAAATAAACTTTAAAATGTTCCTCAAATTGTGGTTTACTTTTTATTAAACGATCTTAATTATTTTACCAATATTTACTTTCTATATTTTACGCTTTGCTCTACTTTTCTATTAGACCAACTATTTTGCATCGGGGCTCGTATAGTACAGCTGGCCGTAAATAATTCTCTCACTCCCGACATTACACTATTCCATTATTCCTACCGCCACACCTACTACTACAGCACCCACACCACCTCTTCCTATCCTACCTGAAACCCGCCTAGCTGAGAGTCTACCGCCCTTCCCTGCTGATCCGGACCACTCTCCTAACTATTTCCTGTGGTCGTATGTTATTTTTGTTCATTTTATTTATTTATTTTTTAGTCTAAACCCTATATAGTATGATATATACACATTTTTGTTTCCATTCCTACGCTTTCGATTCCCACAATGAACCCCGAACCATAGGTGACAGAAAAACATCAAGATCTCGATGGTAAGCTGCCTTCCAGTACTCCGCTCAACCTACTACCCACCACCCCCAAGTGAAGACTCCGTCGCCCAGCACCCGCCGACGTGCTTCAACAACTCTATTCATCTATTTATTTATTTATTTTATTTATTAATTTAATTAAAACGGTAAATACCCATAAAAGCTTTAAATTTTCTTTACTACTTCCTTTTCTTTTTCAGACCCTTAAATTTGTAAAACGAGCAAGATTAACTATAATCATAGTTGTGAAGTTGACTTTATTTGTTGTGCGGGTTGGTTTGAGCAAATAGATGGTAGAACGAAAACCTTTAAATTTAAACTGAACTTCCCATTCATAGATTTTACATGACATGACAAAGACCCTAAAGTGTCCGCTAAAACATTTCGAATACCGTTAACTGAATGCTGACTATTTGCTATTGGCAGACCCAGAGACCTTGCGCAAGGTTCCGATACAAAATTACTAGCACTTGCGCAGTCCAACAAGACTCTAATAGGTTTGAAACATCCCTGACCATTACCTTTGCAGTTGCAAACAACACATTATCACTTTTAGTTGTAGATGTTAATACGGTATTTTTATTGTTAAAATTATGTGTAGGCATAGTCACAGGCTTCCCCCCAAAATGCAACAAGCTATGATGCGAGTACCGACACTTGACACACCTGCGCCCCTAGCCAAGATGCATTCTGCAATCGTTGGTTCTATCTCATAAGATCCATTCATTAGATCCATTATGGATTTACTGAGATTTTCTTTTCCCACTAGATCCTTCTTCTTAAACCGTGGATCTAATGAGAAGTTATTTCTCATTTGATACACCATTACTCCTAGTCGCTACAGATGGATCTGAAGAGAATATGTTGACGCTAATAGAAAACAAGAAAAAAGTATTGGTTTGACATATTTCAACGCTAAGTCACGTGGTCAGAAATATGTCAAACCAATACTTTTTTCTTGTTTTCTATTAGCGTCAACGATTGCAGAATGCATCTTGGCTAGAGGCGCTGGTATCCGAACGACAATTTTTACCATATGTGAAAGTGAAAAGCACAGTAAACAAAGTTTATTTTCTTTAACAAAACCAAAACGACACTGAGTTGACAAATTCTTAAATTCGTCACATGAGAACAGATCATGTTTTTCAGAACAACACACACAATTATTGTTGGTTGCTGTGGTGGTAGCCACAAACGCCGAGGATTTCCCTTTTCGACAATTATTATTACTTGTCAACGTACCACTAGTTTGATTGAATTTAATATTGGATATGTCCAATGCACGATAATGTCTTTCAATGAAACCTTGTAAATCTTCAAACGCTGGTATTTCGTCTGCACCAAATTCGAGCTGAAATGCTTCCCGTGTCAACCTGTCTAACTTCGACCATAGAAGATGGAAGAGCATGAAGTTTCTATCGGGTAGCTCATACTTTTCTAAGATGGATAAGTTTTCTGAAAACGTTCTGTAAACCTGTTCCAATTCAGAGCTAGATTTAGTTTTTATTGACTCGCAAGTTAACAGTTTATCGTAGTACGCGAAAGCTATTTGTCTTTTTCAATTATAATATTTATTTAATGCATTGTATGCATCCATTTTTTATCAAATTGTATGCTGTACCCTGAACACTCGACAATAAATAATGCAACTTTTCGACACTTAACATTTCATTTCGATGCACAAGAGAATCAAATAATTGTATGAAAGGAATCCAATTATCTACATTACCATCAAATATTTTTAGAGATAATTTCGGGAGCTTCGCTGAGACGCCCGATCCACCGGCAGTACTGGTTGTGAGCAATAAACGCTTTTTAATATTCCGAAACTTACTTTCAAACGTTGTCGTTATCGGCAACTCGTTTTCCCTTTCGGTACGCGAACTCAACGACGAAAGCACTTTCCGTCGCGCACTATGAAATTCGGAGGCAATCTCGTTAATATCCCGCTCGGAATAACCCCCAATATCACATGCATCACTCATTTCTATGCGCATTAATGCATAATCGCTAGCGATTCTGTTTTCGTCTACCAACTCCTTAGACTTCGACATTTTATCAAAATAAATTCAAAATAACTTCGACAACTTCAAAATAACTTTGATAACTATAAGGTCACTACTATTATATCCGGCTCGAAGGACCAAAATGTTTTGTATTTACTATTTTTAAGGACTGTATACGAACGCAAAATTGGATGGAATCTGTGCAGCTTACCGAATGGTCCGGAGCGCTGGGCTCAAGATGTTTCGAGGAGCCGTCCACGAGACTTTCGGTTCGCTAGCTTACCTCCGGTGTGTTTGGGCTACCTACAGACTCCGGCGCAGACTGCACAGATATTACGTTTTCACCGATAAATATTACGCGCAGCCACGTTCTGGTGACGCGAGATGGGTATTTATTTACTTTTAAGATCTAGGGCTTCGCCCTCGACAGAGATTCGAAACGATAACGATAACTAGACGAGAGAGTGAACAATCGAAAAATTAAGTTGCTTTTTTCCTGACAGATCAGGCAAGCGTTGTCATATATCAAACCTTGAAACTGCTTGAGAATAGTGTTGCCCGGTTTTCCATGGAAAAGTGACTCTAAATTGAACAATTACATTTTTTTGTTTATACGTCATTTCTACTCCAGTATAATTCTGCATCTCGTTTATTTGTATGTCATTTATAACAGTTTCATTTTCACATACTAACATGTGTTAAAAAAAAAAAACAAAAAAAAAATGCCAAAATGAAAAAAAAAATAAAGTAATTGTCTTCAAATATAATGGGCATTGTTTCTATGGAATTGTCTGCTATAAAATCTAAGTCATTTATTGTGTCAAGTAGTATTTTTTCAGTGCATGGTCCGTTTTCTTCTTTATTCTGTTTTGCATCAATATTCTGTTGTTTTTTTTCCCTACACCTTTTCCCTTATATTTATTATTTTCTTTGTCATCATAAGTATGAGTTATAGTATTTTCTTTATTTTGTGTAATTTTGCATGTTTGTTGTCTCTTTTTAGTTTTTTGTTGGCTTTCCTCTTGTTCTATGTAGTCTTCACTTTCAGTACCTACCAACGCTTCGTCCTGGTATTTGTTAGTTAGAAATAAATTTTACCAAATTTATTTTGTCCTATACCTGTAAAGTTTACACTAGGTACCTAGTTAAAGATTTATAACTTTATATGATCCTATCTAACTTTCAACCGTTTTTTTACTAGAACTGAATTATGCCCTGGGTCTACAAGCCTAAGCCAGGTGCGAGAATATACAAAAAATATGACGAGATAATAATGGAACAGGCTCTTAAGGAACTCGCCAACCAAAATATATTTATCAAGACTATGGCTGATAAATACGGCATATCGGAATCGGTACTCCACCGCCATAAAACTAAAAATTTAAAATCACGAGGAGGGCAAACGGCTTTTACAACTGGAGTGGAAGAATTACTACTTGAAAATTTAAATGTATGGGGCCGTTCAAGTATTACGTAAGCAGATTTATTATTGATTTACAGTTATTACCCCCTCCCCCCATCCCCCTTGTCAGCAAAAGTAAGCAAAGCTCTCACCCCTCCCCCTAAGCTTACGTAAATATTTTTCTATTAATGTATTGTTTTTTAAATATTATAATTATGATTTAAAAAATAAGAAAAAAGACTTAGTATGGAAATTAGATTTTACTGATACGGTTTTCAACATAGAGTAATAGGTACAAAAATATTATAATCTTACGAACATAACAAACTCATTTTAAATTTTTGGTACACATATTAATATTCGTGTAAAAAAGTAATTTTACTACCGATGACGTAATCATCATCTAGACTTAGACTCCGCTACCCCCCATGCCATCCAAAATAAGCAATACATAGACCCCCCGCCCCCACGTAGTGCTTACGTAATACTTGAACGGCCCCTATGTGCTGAGTGGGGATACCCATTAGACATTACTGATCTGAGGAAAATTGTAAAAATGTACTTAGATACTAATGGAATTTCACACAAAAAATATTAAAAATAATCGTATTATGACACTCGTACTCGCACACCTACGTATAGAACTGGCGACTACGTATATTTGAAAAATCATTTATTTGAGAATGCGTAAAGCTCTCTCAGCCGTTTGGAAAGGACCTTATAAGATAGTTAAAGTAAATGGTAGTAATACCCTTACTTTGCTTATTAATCGACGTCATGTCACGCATCACTTTGATGAAGTGAAACCAGCTAACGTCGAAACCAACCTGTAATAAAATCTTTTATTAATATATAAAGTAGTTAGGAGAAAACTTACCTTGTAACGATGTATCCTGATGAATCTAATAGAATAGAATAGAACAGGACAGAACAGAATAGTGTAAGAACAAGACGGAAATTTTTAAGAAACAAAACAAAATATAAAGACTTACCTCAGATTAATTGTTATTTTGCAGTTCAGTTTGGGGTCAATCTCATAGAGATTTCATCCAGCCGATCACTTCAAGTTCAGGACTCTATTATGATTACATAGGAAAAGTAAGAATTAATAATGTTCAATTAAAGATTGTATGTAATACCAGTAGACATCTCACATTTTGGCCCACATATACAAAATATCTATTTTGCTTTAGGGATCACCAGAAGTTTGTGTAAACAAACCCAAATAATAGAAATTGATGCAGAATGTCATAACTTATTACAGCCATTAACAGCGCGGTTCCAAGACACGAGTAGAGATTTTGCCTCTATATCTCACCTGATAGATAACAAAACAAAACGCACTGCATGGATAGGTGTAGGAAAAATTTCGAAGATATTTGGTACCTTAGATGAGGAAGACGGATTGCGATATGACGAAACAATTAACTCTTTACAAAGTAATACAAAACAATTGGCTTCACTAATGAAAGAAAATATTTTGGTTACTACCTCAATAATAACAAATAACAATAATACCTTACACAAGATAAAAGATAACGAGGCCAGCCTCAACATAGCGATTGACAAGCTCTCATTATCTGTTAAGAACATTACTAAAATTACTAATGAATTACAGCTACTATAAATACTCGACGTCTTAGAGACATCGATACTTACCTTGTCGTTCCAACTTGAGGACAACAAATGCCGTGTTATTCAGTAGTCAAAACATACTTCATCCTGCAATAATAACACCGAATGAATTATATCAGGAGCTCGCCGATAACTATAGGCACTTACCTAGCGACCTAGAGTTGCCCGTCATTTTAGATATATATTCCATACATGTTATATTAAGTATTTCTAAGTTAGCATGCTATTATATTAACAACTAGCGGACCGCCCCGGCTTCGCACGGGTATTTAAAAGAAATTTCAAAATTAAATTTTACATAATATATTGATAAGTGCAAAGGAAGATTTACCACAAGATGACCCTGACCTTAAACTACCTGAGCCATGAGAAGAAATGTTACTACAAGGCAGTATCCGGGAAAAGAGAAGAAATGACAACATAAGGGATAAAAATCCTGTGCGCAGAGCGCTTGTAAATAATAATAATTATTTCAAAAGTTTACATTTAAGTGCATTGCAAATGAACTAGTATTTAGGCAAATAAATAGGACTATAGTACTTTTATGTATTTTGTTTTATTTCTCACTCAAACTGATCAATCTAACTTAAACTTATAGCAATAACAATTTTTGTTATTACTAGTCACAGTCAGTCGTTTTGAATCGACTGTAACTGCAATGTTTCCGATTTACTTTTCTCTTGTTTTAATTGTTCTAATAGAATTAGTTGCTTGATCTCCGCCTCAGTTTGAACATATTTTTTCATTACTTCCACTATGTCTAATTTCCTTTGTAGTAGTTGGTCGTGGACAGAAAGTCTTCGGTCTCTTTCTGTAGGTAGACTGGGTACGGTTGAAACAAAATGAATATCGCGTAAACAGTGCGTGGTGAGGTGAGGGGTGCAAGGGGAGTAAGAAGTGGACGACAAGTCGGAACACGAATTTTAGTATTACGTCGCTCTTCGGGCGCCGTGCTTGTGTATAGGAGGCCCCATTGTGTTTTTTGGCGGAAAATTAAGTAATTTTAACTACATTTTTGGAATCATAAAGATTTTGTTGACAGTTAGAATATTGAGAGTTTTGTTCCGTTTTAATTGAAGTTTGTAGAATATCGCAGTATGATTATGTCAGTTTTTATTTAAATTTATTGTCATTCTTACTGTGAACCGTTTTATACCAAGAGCGGGGGTTGGGGATTGGGGACAGTTGAAACATTATTTGTGGGTACGGTTGAAATAGTTTATTTATTTAATTTTCTTGTTTCCTAGATGCCAAAGAAAGACTACGAAAGGTCGGGCAGACTTATCAACGTACAAACAATTTTACGATGATGTAAAAGCGGGATCTTCGTTAAGAAAATAATCTGCTACATTTTAAAATGTGTTCTTCTAATTTAATCATAATAATAATATTTTTCCTATCCTTCAGTAAATATAGCCTTCCTTCCAGTTTGTGGCATCTTTACAATATCTTTGTTGAGATAGTCGTGTATAGTGCTTTTTGGAACAGCATATACAGTGGCTGCTTTTCCCAGTGAAAGTAATTTATTTTGCTTCAGTGAAAATGATGAGAGTAAATGCTAGCCAGCTTGGACCCAGCAATATCCCTACTGTACTACTTAGATATTGGCCTTCTGCTTGATGTGAAACAGAATCAATTTACCTCAAATTATGATGTACCTAAGTATATTTGTCATAGTGAAATTTTTATGTGTACATAATACTTTATTAAACCAATTCTCATAATGTAAATGTCATTAACAAAAACAATTAGACATGGATGAGAAAGCCTATGGGTAGCCTATGGCTGCGAGAATTGTTCGGAGACGCGAAAGCAGATTTTCATCCAGGCCGGTGATACGAGGTGTTTTTTGGTACTCGTAAAAAAACGTCCTCGCGGTATTCCCATCATTGCTCGTTTCAAACCCTGGCTTAACTTTTGTCTATAATGAGACCAATTTCTTTGAATTTAGCCTTGGTTTCTTCCGTCTTCTTTTTATACTTTTCTTTGTTTTCCACTTCCCTGACTTGCCACTGAGCTATATCCATTCGGTACGTGTTGTTTAGTAGGCATTCTATTGTGCGGATATAAGCAGATATCCCAAACCGATACATAGTTTGATCAGGCTCTTGCAATTGTTGTAGAATTCATCTCTTTGGATGTAGCTTTGCAGATGAAAAATGTTTGAGTGGACCTATTTTCGGAGAACACGTTACATATTTTGCCGTCTATCAGCGACAAGATCAATTCGTGTTTTACAGAGATATGAACTCCCATCTATTTGTGCAACAGTAGGTACCCGAATTTGTTTTTCAATAGCTTCACATTCGTGTTTTAACTAAAATCAGATAATCTTATCATACTGCACTCGCTACCAAAATCGAGAAATGCTTCAACAGGGATTCTATTAACGTCTGCTTTTAGCAATACTCTTGTCCAGTTTGGCTGTTATTAGAGGTTGGCTCTCATCACGGTTTTGTCAGAAGACAGCGTCAATTTAGAATATCACTGCTCTGATTCATGTCATAATTTCTGGCATTTACCGCACTTCTTAACCGGATGTGGGCATTGAGGGCCTATATGCCCTTCTTCTCTACAATTAAAACATGAACGGGATCTTCTACCTCTAATTCATTAAAAACAGTGTTTGTGGCGCCAAAACTATGTAGATCTTCTCAACATCCATGGCCTTGTCCAAATGCGGCGTTGCTCCTTTTCCAGCAGTTCATTTAATTGTTCTACTAATAGTGGAATAATTAACTTTGTATATTTTCTAATTACATATCTTTTTACGATCCATCATATCCGAATTGTAGTCTCAATAGAACTGAACTGACTGTGCTTATTTCAAAACGTGTGTGAACAGCTACTCGCTTACTACACTGTCTCGACCGAGAAACATTTTACTGTCTCGCCGGTTTGCTCGGTACGTGTGATCAAGGCATAAGTAAAATAGGCTATAGATAGTAAATGAAATATAATACGCATTTGAATAATCATTTATTAAGGAAAACATTCATAAATCTGAGCGATACAATCATAATTATCAAATCAAAGCCATATAATCAAAGTATCAAGTACAAAATAATTATAAGTTTAATTGAATACTTGTCATAGAATAAAAGAAAGGTAGAAAGGGATAAAAAATAATCCGAAAACAAGAAAATTTTAACCACTTGACATAATAATGAAATTTAAAACAATAATCATGTAATTTAAAACACTTAGGAATGTGCTAGGCAGAAGCATTTTGTACAGAAACCATTATTTTCGGGCCACTTCGATAGTTTCTTTCGTGACACTTCCTACTGTCTTATGTCTCGTCCGGGTCTTTTCTATTTTAGTGAGTTCGTGTTTCACTTTCAAAACATTGCGTCGATTGACGTCATTAGGATCAGGTAAAAGCTTTTCCAGTATCTTCATACGGAAATCATATAGATTTAATTTATCATTCGCCGAAAATTTATTGTACAAGTGCAATGCATTAGTGAGGCTCATTTGCAGCATATGCACAAACAGCTTCTTGTACCAACGCAGCGTCTTCCTTTGGACTGGATAGTATGCCAACATCTGATCTTGAAGATCAACGCCCGACAAAATTATTGTAATGGACGATTGCCATTGGTTTCATTACTTCAGATCCCCTTTTGGAAGTAGTCTGCATCATCTCACTACCATGTTCTGTAGAAATATACAGAACGTATCGCTTATGTTAGAATTTCAAATATTGGCGCCTTTATTTATAACAGATTATTCTTGCTAGTTGTAACTCTGTGGATTATTCCGTGCATGACATTGACGTATTGATTAATCGTAGCTAGAAATGTCAACAGCGCCCTCTGTCCCTCTTGACCTATAGCCCTCAGCGTGAATACGTGTTATAATTTTATTTTACCTTTTCCCGTTATGGTATGCGTGTATGTGGGGTAATCCTACAGGATATCTGAATAAAAATACCAACTCACGGTTTATAAATGTAATGTCCGAGCATCCACACTTTACACATAGTAAAACAGAAGGCACAACAAAGAGTAAGCTAGCACATACAGATGTAGTTTACGAAGGCGGCACAGTACAGGAAGGATAGACGAAGTAGAAAATAGTAATTACAAATAGCGAGAAGTGAAGTAACAGTAAATTTGACGGTTAGAAAATTGCAGCGAGAGCCGTGCGCTCTGCGTCGAGTGTACGAAATCGACTGACTGGCTTTCTCGTGACCGCTGTGCGCGGGAGGCTTTTACCGTTACAGCCCTTTCACACGGCAGTCCAGTTTTTAACAGGATCCCGTTTTCTGCAGGATCCCGTTTGATGGCGAATGTGTTTATATGCTAGCGTTCACACGAGCATCCCGCATGCGGGATCCTGCAAAAAACCGATCCGGTCGAATTGTGCCGTTCGGTTTTGTCACTAGAAACTGGATCCGAAGTCCAGTAAAAAGCGGGATCCCGTTTAATCACACATATATTTCAATAGCAGTGTTCACACGGCTTCCTGTGTGCGGTTTTTTGCTGGACACTGTTTTTTGCGGGATAGTGGAGTGGTGGCAGCCCCCGCCCCGCGCCCGCCGCGCCACCCGCGCGTGTGTAGCGCTCGCGCATTGCTCTTTTGCGCGGCGCCGAGAAGGTTGTGTTTCGTCGAAAAATGTCGCAAACAAATATTGATCCCGAACTTCTTATTACACTAATTGAAATTAGGCCTATATTATGGGACAAAACGCTGGAAAATTATAAAGATAACAACTTGCGAACTGCAGCATGGCGCGAAGTTTGCATTGTTTTGAGAGAAGACTTTCAAGAACTTGAGGAAAAAGAAAGACAAAGCTATGGTAAGTTTTTATATTTATTTCGTTTATCCTTGTATTGCTTCTTCTTGCCAAGGTACAGCTCCCACTTCAGAAACAAAATAATTTGTGAACTCTGTTCGTATTGTGTTAGCACAGCGTCCACCTCGTGTATTTGGCTCATTACGTACGTTTTCCAAAGATATCGTTGAACTGTTGATGTCAATGTTCGCATATGAACTTTCATTGTGCATGATATAGTTATGAAGCACAACGCAAGTTTTAACTATCGAGATAGCTGTACTGGTGCTTACGTCCAATGGACGATGAAATATTCGCCATTTATTTGCCAATATTCCAAACGCGCACTCCACATAACGTCTGGCTCTTGTTAATCGATAGTTAAATATCCTTTTATTTTTATCTAAATGAGTTCCTCCATAGGGTCTCAACAGATTATAATGCAAACCAAATGCTTCATCACCCACTATCACAAATGGAACACGTGATTCCAAACCTGTAGAGAGAGGACGAGCTTCTGGTAAATCTAAGCTGCCATCATTCAATCTTTTCCAGAAAGTACATTCTTTGAATATAGAGGAGTCACATTCTTTGCCATAAGAGCCTACGCTGATATAGGTGAATCTATAATTCGAATCCACTACCGCTAGCAATACAATGGAAAAAAAATTCTTGTAATTCATGTACATAGAACCGCTGTGACTTGGTTTCTTCATTCTTATGTGCTTCCCATCAACTGCACCAATGCAGTGAGGAAAATTAGCTTTATTATAAAATGCGTCAGCAATTTGTTCCCACTCATATTTTGTGTCGGGCAACTTCATAAACTCCTGATGCAACTTATTCCATATAACATTTGTTACTTCTATTATTATTGAGTTGATTGTTGAGACTCCCACTCGATATGTGTAATGTAAATCCATGTATGAACACCCAGATGCCAAGTACCTGCAAATTGAAAACATAAGTACCTAGTGTTATTACAAAAAAGTTAAACAGACGTTTAACACATGTTTAACAAATAGCAGAATACCTAATACTGGAGCCTGTTGTTGGTTCTTTCTCCGCCCTTATTCATAATTTATGTTTTTTTTTTTTCAGCTAAAATGGTCGTTAAAAAATGGAATCAGATAAGAGACAGCTGGAAGAGGAGTTTAAATGCGAAAAAGAAAATAAATAAATCTGGATCTGCTGCAGTTAATACCAAAAAATACTGTTATCACGACCAGTTGTTATTTTTAAAAAAAAATATGGATCCGGCTGAAACACAAGACAGTGGCGGTAACAAAGCTACAAATATTGAAGAGGGTGATACGGAAAATCCTATCCAAAATGAAGGAAGTGAAAATGAACCTACTATCGAACATGGAAGTCCAGGACAAGAAAATCCCGCAGGTGGCGCTAAACGACTTAAGAGAAGTGTACTACCAAGGCAGAAGCTTTCTGTAATAGATCAAAAAATGGCGAGTTTTATTGATCACCAGATGAAAAGTCAGCCGAATACGCAGAATGAAGATCGTAACTTGTCATTTTTTAAAAGTTTACTTCCTACACTAGCTTCACTCAACGATGATCAAATATTACAATTTCAAGCAGGTGTTATAAGTTTGTTGCAAAATATAAAAAGCCCCAACATTAACCAATGGTCCTCTCAACAACAATCTACTTCTAATAACTACTCTCAATCAGTAGGTTATTTCACACCGCATTACAGTGTTCAGTCATCGCCATCTGCACAATCACTGATTGTCAATCAGTTGAATCGCAGAGCTCTGATTTTCCGGATTTCACTAATATTTAATTAATATTAACGATTATCTTGTGAAAATATCATACATACATAACTTATTGTGTTTGGTAATAAATATTAAACTTTTAATATGAGTTTCATTCTTACCTTAAACATATTGCTAACTTTTCTTCAGGTGTGATGCTTTTTCTCATATTTGTATCACGTTTTTTTAAATCTTCATTCACCCTTTTTAAAAGGTCGTCAAATGTGGACATACTCATTCTAAAATAATTGAAAAATTTTGACTCATCTCTTCTCAAATCGCTCATAAGATTCCGAAAAATACCCAAATTCAAACGTTGTGTCAAAATAGGATGAACCCATAATCTTCTATTTCGCTGCCGACGCCGATAATACCAATAGAAAATTAGGAAAGTATTCACGTCCATTCACTTGATAACCGGCGTAGGAATGGTAAAAAAAACAGGATGCAACCGTGTTCATACGGCAGTCTAGTTTTGCGGGAGCAGCTTTTTACTGAATCCTGCAAAACTGAACTGCCATTGAACACAGCGTCCAGTTTAGCAGGATACCGTAAAAAGCCGATCCTGCAAAACTGGACTGCCGTGTGAAAGGGCTGTTAGGATGTTAGGGATGCGGTAAGGCCGCTACTCGCTATCGGTGCATTCGATTTCATCGAGCAACCGGTAGGTCGTGTTTATGATTATTAAATGAATAAATATAATAGATAAGCAATACATAAATAGGTTATTAAAATAAATGTGTTTTTGTAATTGTGTATTATAATTAAATGAAAATAAATAAATGTAGGAAAGTAGCCTACACCGTAAATTAAACAAGTAACAAATTAGTTAGTTACAAGTCAAGCTAATAAAAGTGTTTTAAAAACAAAAGGAAACGGATCTACCAGCAACATAGTACAGGTTTTTTTTTTTACTCTTTACAGGGTAGCGTTTGACCACAAGTCACCTGCCAGGTAAAGAATGTATTGTATGTACCTGAACTTTCCACTAACCTTCTCCCAGTTAGTCAAATTGTAAAAATGACTGTAACGTAAAGTTTCATAAAAATGGGTGCCAAATTCTTAGCAAAAATAATGAGGAAGTAGCTACAGCTAATCTGATAAATAACATGTACCGGCTGAACATTAGCTCTGTTCAAGCATACATGTCTGAATTTTGCAATAGTGACTTCTATCTTTGGCATCAACGTATGGGGTCATATGAACTTTAATGATTTAAAGAGATTGGAAAGTCAAACAGATGGTGTGAAAATATCTTGGATCTCGGATCGAAGGAAAATCCAGAGCCGGCAATGCCTGAGAGAAGCGCTTGTAACAGCATCCCGTATCGTATGATACCTTTAGATTCACCGTCACCGCCATCCAAGCGAAGTAAAACACTGTTTGACGGATACTCACCCAGTTTCGTTGAGCGAAATATGCACGAAACGGAAGTGGAACTATTCCAACATTCGAGGATGCTATTCCCTAGCGACGATGGGAGTGATGATGGGAGCAATGACGTAGTGATATGCTCCATATCGCTGGATGGCGTCACAACAGAAACGTTAGACTCATCGCAGAAGACGCAATTGATGGAAGTATTGTGGAGGAATCAGGGAGCATTTGGTGAGAGCACTAACCCCACTGGTCTTGCGGAACATTGTATAGACACGGGAGCCCATAATCCCATTTCTGTGCCTCCATATCGCCTGTCACCACCTCGACTAAGTCTCTGAGAAGAGAGATAATGAAGATGTTGGACGAAAGTCATCGAGCCATGTTGTTCACCCTGGTCTGCTCCTATTATAATGGTGCCCAAGAAAGACGGTTCGGTACGAGTGTGCGTCGACTATCGCAAATTGAACGCCGTTACGGTACCCGACATATATCCCATTCCTCGAATCGATGATCTACCTACTTAACGCAGCCAAACCGACACCGTACATGACCACATGGGATTTGCGAGCAGGATATTAGCAAGTCAAGGCCAAGGAGAGTGACCGGGATAAAACAGCGTTCATCACGCCATACGGAGTGTACCGGTTTAAGAAAATGCCATTCGGACTTCGAAACGCACCCTCAACTTTCCAAAGGCTGATCGATAGGGTGAAAGTTAGCCTAGAAGACGTCAAAATGCTTGCTTATCTGGATGACCTCATCATATTTTCACCAACGTTTGAGGATCATCTGGCAGATTTGGACAAAGTACTGAGAAAGTTAATGAGTCAACTTCAATGAGTGCAGATTTTGTTGCCCAACCATGAAGTATCTAGGCCACCTCATCACCCCGGACGGTTTGAGGGTTGACCCGACTAAGGTGACAGCCATACTTGAGTACCCGGCACCAACGAACTATAAGAAAGTAATCAGCGTGGACGCAACGCTGGTTGGGTACGAGAGAGGAGAAGTTGTCGATCGAGTAGGTTGCTTGAAAGCCTCTGAACACCATGAGGTAGTCGTGTACGAGGACCGAGGGGAAGATCTGAGCTTCCTCTGGAAGCGGGCACCAACCACTGGATTGAGTTGCATAACCCTCAGGTAATCTCGACAGAACGCCACTATATACCTCGATTGGTTAGAGAAGCGATAGAAATAACCAAGTATAAGAACTTTAATCGAGAGGACGGGTTTCAACTGTCGAGTGCCCGGAATCCAGTGGTGCGGTTGTGTGACAGCAGAAAAAGCACCTGTCATAGCTCGCGAGGGGATACCGTGAGTTTTGTGTGTCGAGATTTGAATCGAGTTGCGAGTGACTTGTGTGAAAATGGTAATGTCATCGTAAGCAAAAAACGTGCGAGGAAGCGGGTAGATAGATACGTCTGCCCGTTATAACATCAACAATCCTACCCGCAGAAACTTTTAGTATTCTCGTGATCATGGCGCTTGCAACAGTGCCGAAATATCGAGAACTCAAACAAAAACAAATACATGGTAATTATCGCGTTATAAAACCTAATTCTAATGCTTTGATTATTTACTTGTCTAAGTACATTTCAAACAACTATTATCTTGTATAATTGGTGAGGATTAGTGATAGAACTATCGGCAAACATAACTACTGTGTTATCTGTGTCATTAGTTGCCAGCTTCCAAATTGAATAATACCCAAAATTTATAGACATATTTTTGTACCATTTTTTTCTAAGAAGATTTAGAGGTGTGTAAATGTATGTATTTTTTCGATATATTTTTAGGGTTCCGTGAGAAATCTGTTTCGTTGTATATATGTATGTATGCCCTGGACCAACATTGTGTCCCTGTGCCCGAGGTGGTGGCGTATCGCAAAGTACGTTTTGCAGTCGGGTTTTTAGTTTACCTTTAACCAACTTCAAAAAAGAAGGTTATCAATTCATCTGAAAGATTTTTTGTTTTTTTTTTTTTTTTTGATGTTACGCGAATACTCCGCTAGTTATGAACCGATTTTAATAAAAAAAAACTAGGTAGGTCATGTTTCAAGAGTGGTCCCATAAATATTTTTTCATTTGGATCAGAATTTTTGAGTAAAAAAACCATAATCTATCAAAACGATAAAGTTTATGCAAACCAATTTTACCTTTATTTTGAAAACTACTAGTCCTATTTTTGATGCGGTCTTCTGTGATGGGTTGAGGTTTGATTATTGCATGTGGGCACTGCTGGATACTTTAATCTTTAGCGCTCGTTCAGACACGGCGGGAACCGCACGATTATAGAATCGCATGGAAATCGCGCGGGTCTTATTTATATGAGTTAGTTAGTAATCGTTCAGACATAACCGCGCGGTTAATCAAGCCGCGCGGTTACCGCAACCCAACCGCCAGAAAATAGAATCGCGCTGCTCTCGCGTAGGCATGTCGATTTAAAATCGATTAATCGAAAAATCGATTATTTAGAGTAATATAATCGATTTTTCAGATCGATTTTGAACCCTACATCGATTCAATGAATCGATTCATAAACCTCTCGAATCGGACCGATCCATTCAAAGAACTAGCGAGAATATTCCTCAATTGGCTGCGGTATTTAGTTTTTTTAATTTTTTGCTGTTGTCGGACGCAAAAGCAACTGGTAGTACTTGGTCAATAATTTGAACGCATCATAGAGTAAATATTTATGAACGCTTCCGAAGGTGGTGTTACTTGCGTTAAGAAAACATTTTATTTTTCTATCCGGCTGTCAAACCTAACCTATCTATTCTTGTGAGTGAGTTTATTTATAAAAAATATACTGTGGATAAATATTATTTTTACTGAAAAAATTTATAGTAATGAAATAAATAATATCGTGTTCATATAGCATTTATTTTAATTTGAAAAATAGTAAGTGATTAGATTGATTGTAATCGATTTATCGAGAAATGTGCGTTTGCGTTGCAGTTTGCATTATTGTTAAAGTATTGTTATTCTTTTTAGCCTAAAATGTCAACTAAAAGTGATACATGGTATCACTTTGTAAAAAAGGGATCAAGTGGCGTATGCAAGTATTGTCATGTCGAAGTTAAAACATGCGGGAATACAACAAACTTACGCAACCATTTATTACGAAGACATCCAGCTATTAAGTCCGTAAGTCAACGAAAACTGGTGGTGGCAAATGATGGTATTGGTGTTGGTGACGACAAACTGGAGTGTGTACCCGTACCTTTTCCTTACAATACAACATATGCCTTTTTTATTAATGCATGCTTGTTTGAAAATTGTATATTCTTGCATTTTTTTATCCTTTTATTGTATTTATTTTGTAATTTGAAATAATAATAGAATACAAAAACATAATCCTTTTCAGACAAATGAAGATATTGCTACTACGTCGACATCAAAGGAAAAATTTGGCATAAATGATGCTTTGAGTTTGACCAGTTCAAAAGAGTACTATGATTTTGACTTAGAAAGTATAGCTTCATCATCAGTATCACTGAAAAAATCAAAACTTAATCAGCTAACTATGGATTCATGTGTTGATAATATTAACGCATTTAGTGGTGAGAATTTTTGTTATCTACGTAATGAATTACTTACTTTGTTGATTATGGTCATGGTATATTTATGAGCGGTGATAATGTATACCTTTGATTTCTTTTTCCAGTAAACGGAAAGAAGTATGGACAACTAAATAATGCTATCATGTTAATGATTTGCAAGGATACGTTGCCATTAAATACAGTTGAAAAAGAAGGTTTCACATACTTAATGAAAACAGCAGTGCCTTTATATAAGCTTCCTTCACGGCAGACAATTACACAAATGATAGATGACAAATATGATGTTCTTTCTTTGCAATTTAGAGAAAAGCTCTTAGAAGTAGAGTCAATATGTTTAACTACGGATATATGGACAGATACACATAATACTAGAAGCTACATGGGTTTAACTGGACATTTTATACATGAAAGTGAACTGATTAGTATAAATTTTGGTGTGTCCCATTTAACTGAGCCCCATAATTCTGATTATTTATGTCAAATATTAATAACAATGACTGAAAAATGGGGTATAACCCCAGAAAAAGTTGCAGCAGTTGTTACTGATAATGGTGCGAATATCGTCAAGGCCGTAACAATTGCATTTGGCAAACAAAAACACTTATGGTGTTTCGCCCACACTTTGAATTTAGTAGCTCAAAAACCTTTTGAAGAAAAATCTGGTATTGAAGGTGCCAAACAGTTACTAAATACTGTAAAGGATATAACTAGATACTGTAAACAAAATGTAAATGTAGCTGATGCTCTTCGTAAAGCGCAAAATGATAAAGCAGTACCACTCAAATTGATTCAGTCAGTTTGCACACGATGGAATTCAATTTACTATCAGCTAGTTCGGTTTGTAAAGTTATCTGAGTTACTTGCCCCGATATTACTCAATTACCCGAAAGCTCCACCTATGTTAACAGCCAGTCAACTGGATGGTATTAAAGATCTTATAAATATTTTAAAACCTATGGAAGCTGTGACGAAAGAAGTATCCGTAGAGAAATTTGTAACGTCAAGCAAAATTATACCAATAGTTTCCTGTCTTTTGAAAACATACAGTACAATGAAGACGGAAACAGATGTCGGTGCTGCAACCAAAAATTTAATATTGGAAGAATTAAAAAAGAGATTTGGTACAGTGGAACAAGTACATGTGTTAGCTATCACCACACTACTGGATCCAAGATTCAAGAAAATTCATTTTTCTGACAGAATAGCATGCTCCAGAGCTATTGATAAAATTAATAGTATGATTGTAGCTTCAAAAAAACAATTGGAGAATAAATTAAGTAATGAAGATTCAGAGAATAATTTGGAATGCCAGCTGAAGGAAGCAGAAGAATCTAACATTTGGGAATTCCATAACATATTAGTAAAAAATCAGCTACAATTATTTCAAGCAGAAACTGAAGGACAAGGTTTACAAGACGAATTGAAACATTATTTAACACAGCCTGTCGTCGACTTTAAAACGACGGCTCCTATTACATATTGGTATCACCAAAGAAATTCGTTGTGCAGCTCAATAACGCCGATTGCCAACAAATACTTTTGCATAGTTGGAACATCTGTTCCATGTGAAAGGCTTTTTTCTGTTGCGGGAAATATTGCTACTGACGAAAGGAGTCGTTTAGATCCTGAGCGATTAGATAAGTTAATTTTTTTAAAGTCACTCGACTTAAAATACTGGGAAATATAATTTCTTGTTAAATTTGTATTTAGCTTTAATAAAATTTTATAAACTTAAAATTTGATTAATTTATTAACCGACTAGAAATTTACACTGCCACATTAGTTTAGTGGTCGCAAGCACTACTGCTGAGCAAAAGATCCTGGGTTCGATTCCCACCTCTACCTATTCTTTCGAAGGAATATAGGCGTGATATTATGTTTATTAATTTAATAATACTTCTATCCAATTACTTGTATTTGCAGTAAATGGTCATCAATAATGTCCTGTATCTTTATTAGGCAATTAGTCATGTTTGAAATTGGCTCGATTAATCGAAAATCGATCTTTTAATGCTCGATTTAAACAAGAATCGATTCTAGTATGTCCGATTTGAATCGAATCGGAGATCGATATTTTTTTAAATGAATCGACATGCCTACTCCCGCGCTTATTACTATGGAGTCTTTACTTCGCGTTCAGTTGCTTTGCGGATACCGCGCGGTGAGCACGTCACTGTTCGTGAGTTCGCCATGGATCGTTTCGACACTGAACTATTTATTGATGAGGTGGAGAAGAGACCTGCAATATGGGACATTCAGTGTGATGATTACTCAATTAAAATTATCAAGAACCGAGCTTGGCAAGAGTTGGTGGAGATATTTGGAAATTGCGAAGACACGGTGGAAAAAAAGAATATTTTAAGTAGGTTTATTCACCAAAAAATAATTGACAGAATTATGTTATAATTATTGTTATGAAGCGTATATTATACTCTCCGTATACTTTAGGTACTTAAATAAATATAAACAAACTTCGGCTGCTTTATGCAGACATTTCGAGCATTTTTGAAATGAAGGTCACAACGGTATTACCATATTTCGTTTGTTTACAATTAGTTATGTACCTATATCTTTGTATCTTGCCATGGAACACGCCCATCGTTCACAAAGTAATGAGCGAATTTATCTCTGATATTCAAAGATGACGGTGTCCCTCTTCCCGCATGCAAGGTATTGAGATTAGTCATGGGTGCATTATATAAAGTATCTTTAAATTTTAGACCATCTCTAGTCCGCACATAGTTATGTAGAACACAAGAAGCTTTTATTATATCTTCGGCAAAATCTATGTTTACATTTATAGGCCTATGAAAGATGCGCCATTTGTTCGCCAAAATACCAAAAGTGCACTCAATATTACGTCGGGCTCTCGATAACCTATAGTTAAAAATCCTTTTTTCATATGGTAAACATTTGCCTGAATATGGGCGCATTAAATTTTCTGCTAAGCCGAAGGCTTCATCTCCAACTATAACATAAGGCATTGGTGTTAGGTCTACATTAGATATTGGTTTAGGTGTTGGTATGTTTAATGATTTTTCTGTCAGGCGTTTATAAAAAACCGAATTTTTAAATATAGCAGAATCACTGCTTTTGCCATAAGCCCTAATATCAACATAAGTAAAGCAATAGTTGGCGTCGCAAAGTGCTAAGAGCACTATGGAAAAGTAATGTTTATAGTTATGATACAAAGAACCCGAATCAACAGGCTTTATAACTCGGATATTGCCGTCTATAGCACCAATGCAATTTGGAAAATTTGCATATCTCTCAAAGTCTCGTGCTATTGTCTTCCAGATATCTTCAGTCGCTTCGGGCATGACTATGTTTACCAACTTATTCCACAATGATTTACATACTTCACGGACAATTCCAGTAATCGTCGATTTTCCTAGGCGATAATTGTAGCTTAGTTCTCCAAATGAACAACCCGTACCAAGATATCTGAAACAAGAATATTATTAATAATGTTATTATTTTTAGGTACACAACTCCAAAAAAAATGGAAAAACATACGAGATTGCTACAATAAAGAATACAAAAAAGAAAAAACAACTCCTTCTGGTTCAGGTGCTCGTAAAGGAGCCCGATATATGTATTTTTCAAGATTATCTTTCCTGCAGAATAGTGTAAGTAATAAAGACACTACAACTAATATTGAAGAACAGAATGAAAGGCAAAGTGAGGAGACAAGTGAACTAAACGCCAATGCAACCGAAGCCACTGAAATACGTAACCCCCTAAACGTAAGAAAACACAAGTGCCAGAAGAAAAAATAGCTGTTTTAATAGAAAAAAGTATCGAGTCACGAAAACATTTTCAGAATGAACTTCAAGAAAATAGTATTACCAAGCAAGATGACGACAAACTCTTTTGTTTGTCGTTATATAAAGAACTCAGAAAAGTACCAGAAAATAGGCGTTTAGCAACCAAAATTGAATTACTTCAAGTGATACAAAAAGGACAAAGCTTACCACCCCCTGTTCGCTACAATACTCAGCAGATCACACCTACGTATTGGCAAGGACAACAGTATACAAGCCCGCAAGGATATTTTACTACATCTGGATCATCTCCTCCTGTTCCTGCACCGTCACCGTCACCATCGCAATTTAGTTCTGGCTCTCAGTCCTCTACAGTTATAGAAAATATTTATGCTGATTTTGAAGAACAATAAATAAATCTTACCTTAAAGTTATTACGAGTTTCTCTTCCGGTGACACGCTTGGCCTCAAATGCGTTTCAGAGCATGAAATATCTTGCCTGATCAGTTCAATTAGTTCATCAAAAGATTTTATTGACATTCTCAAATAGTCAAAAAATTTGTTATCATACATTCTTAATTTGGGATATAATGTTACGAACTGACCATGTACTAGTCGGTCACGTAATATTGGATGCACCCAATACCGCCATTTTCTTTTCTTTTTTTTAAGGAGCAACCACAGTAAACACACTTCTTCGTCGACCTCCATTTTGAAACTGACGCTAACCCGCACGAAATCGCATACTAACCGCGCGTGTCTGAATAGCATCACAATTTTGCGGTTTGAAACCGCGCGATTCGTAAACGCACGATTCCCGCATGTCTGAACTAGCGCTTAAAGTTAATAGCCCGATTTTAATGCGGTTTTCTTTGATGGGCTTAGATTTAATAAAAGTCATAAAAAAAATCGAAATTGTTGATATACTGGGCCTCAGCTATGGAGAATAAGCTGCTTGTGTTGGTAGTTATTGAGACATGCATAATATTAAGTAGTAACTTTTTATTATAATTTGTTTGCAGCATACCCACAGATCCAATTTTAAGGAGTAAGTGGCTAAATATAATAAGAAAAAGCCGTGGCGAAGATCTCTGGCAACATATAAAAATAAAAATATAAATACATATAAAAATAAGCTCATAATTAATATTCTCATATACATCGCTTGGCGCTTGAAGTCGGTTGTTTCTGTTATTGTAGTTTATTTTATAGAAGTATACTTACTCAATTAAAAACTTTTAGATATTGTTGCTAATTATGTAATTTACTGGGATCGGTAATTGTTTTTAGTAAAAACACTTCAAATAATACATGTTTATATTTTTAGGCATTGTTTTTGACGGGTGTAGAAACAAACGAAGAGGAAAGTGATGATAATTCACTCGAAAACGCAGGAAAAGAAAGCGATTGCAAAACAATTTGTCAAGATGAAATGGTAAAATGTTCTCTTCTATTCTTTTTTTATTTATCCATAACTTGTTCAATCAGCTGTGCAGTATCCTGTATGAATATAAATTTACACTTATTGTTTTTACTTTTAGGGACCATCTGGATCTAACAAAGTAGAATTATCTGGTATCACAAACATCCCTTCGCCAAATGCACAAACTTCAGACAATAATACAAGTAATGCCATAGAAGATTTTTCTGATCTGGACTCCATTTTTGACACACCAAGAAAATCAAAATTGCGGACAGAATTGCGAAGAAAAATAATACTTCAAAAGAAACATACGCTGAAAATCCAATCATTGAGGAGGCAAAATCTACGACTAAAAAGAAAGGTAGCTTCTTTAAAACAAATTATTCAGACTTTAAAAAAAGAAAGATACATCGATAATGATATGCATAACATTTTGAATAGTAATGTATTTGCAGCAGACCTTTACTCAAACATGAAAAAGAAGTGCTCAGGTTCCAAGAGACCTGTTAAGAAATACGAGGGCGGTCCGATAAGTACTTAGCCTCACCGGCGCCACTATCGCAAGAAAAATTTACTATCGTGTACATTCTAGTAGACTGCTACTGTCGAAATTTCAGCCGAATCTGGTTAGTAGTTTTGTTTTGACCGCGTGTGGAAACGGACGTATCCGCGAATTTTACAATAATGGAAAAAGAACAATATCGGTCGGTGATTCGATTCTTGTTTTTAGAAAGGAAATCGCGCACGGAAATCAAAGAGCGCTTGGATGCTGTCTACGGTGACTCTTCTCCTTCGATGGCGACCGTCAAAAATTGGTTTAACGAGTTTCAGCGTGGTCGCACATCGGTTTTTGATAGTACAATGTGATGAAGCTGTGCAAGTAAATATTAGATCAAAGTACAAAAGTAAAGATGTTAATGTTAATTTAACTATTGAAAAGAAAAATGTACCTCTATCTCTATAATGTAGGTAATAATGTTATTCTGCGGTTTGACAAATATGCAGGATGTTTTAATAAAAAAATAATAATAATAATAATAATAATGCCCGCACAATCACATACATAGGCTCTGACCCCTAACTAGGTTTCCCTGTATCTAGGGTATCAAGAACTACGCGGATCGGGGATCCACAACACCCAGACACAGAACAAATACTTGCCCTTTTTTTTTTATATGCACAAATATTTGTCCTGCAGCGAAATAATTATTCCTTAGTTTTATTTTTAGGTATGCATATTCAGTTAATAATTCAAGAAACTTGAATAACAAAATACAGATACAAAGAAAACCTTAAAAATTAAAATAAAACTGTTACTGTTACATACATATAAAATATAAAACAAGCTTTGACGCTCAGGTTTTTATAACAGATCTGTTTTGTTCCATTCTATAACTAAATAATGAATTAATGAAATGAAAACATTATTAAAAGATATACAGCACTCAATATTAGTACTCGATGGATCTTCACTACGTCGGTGTAGCTAAGCCAAAAATGCAATTGAATGCTTGCAACCTCCTGAAACAAAACAAAATATTAATAATAAGTTATGTTACATATGTACTACTTTAATATAATTATATAATAATACATAATATGACTGTATTAAAAATGTCACTCTAGTTGTAGTATGGTATGGTTGAGTTCTCCTAACTCATCACTAAGCAATATTTTGATTACAAGTTATATTGATAATATCTATGGCAAAGCCAAGGTCTCCAACTCTGCCCTAGTGTTTTGCCTAAAAAACATCTAACAGTAGCCCAATGAGTGGAAGAAACTAAAAAAATCTTACCTAGGTGTGCTGCACAATCTTCACATTGAACTGATGTAATGGTTTCTTCAGTTTCATCACAGATTGCTTGTACAGCATAACACTTGTGACGCACATTGTGCTCTGGTGTGATTCGAGCTTGCACTATACATATGTTCCCATCTCGTTTTACTTGAACATAGCCTACAGCTGAATCTCCATATGATTCACGTTCAGATCTGTAACTAACAATTATTTTAGATAAATACATATAAAAGATTCGGTTGGTCATCTACTTCGTGAGTATCTGCTTCATGATCAAAGATTTTATACAAAACTCGCTACAATTTATTGAAACACAAGGCTATATGAAAGATAACAACGTTTGAGGTTATGTTTAGGTAAATACTGTTAGGGAAGTGCATGCATAAAAACCTATGTAGTAAATTGCAAAATATTTTGTTTTAAAATAATTACATTACAGCTTTTACTCCTTTGACCTCAGCGAACGTAAAATCTGGATTTGATGCAAAATATGCGGTCATCATAAAAGCATCTATTTTTGGCAAATTGTCCGATTGTGCTTTGACGAAACCACTTTCAGTCATTGTTCTTGATGTTTAGTACTGTCACTATATACCAAAACCGCACTAGGCAATCGAAAACACTACAGAAATCTATTTTTAAGTAATTTTTCTTCGTAACAGTATAAATATCGAAGCCGATAATAAGTCCATTGCGCCGTGTGACGTCATTTTTCGAATCGACCAATGGTGAAGCGATTCGCAAATTTGAAATTCCCACGCTTATTTTGCACTTTTTGATTAAATTTTTAAGGTATTAATTACAAATTAAATAAGAAAATAATGGTTTAGGTGTAATGTCAAGGCCATAAGGTATCATGGAAAAAAAATCAAGTAAATCTAAATCACATGCATATTCCCTATTCATCTGTGTGCGTGAACACTCCTACATGCGTGCCCGGCCTGGCCATCTATTTTTTTACCGTTGCAGCGCCACGCTCTATCTAGACAAGTAAATAATCAAAGTTCTAATGACTTGTATTAGTTACGATATAATGGTTAATTCAAAAAGTGTGGAGCGCTTTTTGGTTGTGTGTACTTTTATTTACCCAGTATAGCATAGACGATCCCCGAATCAACGATAAACTAAACTAGGTTTTGTAATATGGATTTTACATAGTCCATGAACCCAGTACTATCGTTAGGGCTAGCGCTTACATACAACTGTTGCATCGACTAAACTGTTTCGTCGAGTTGTGTACTTTTCGTGATTTCTACTCAACTGAACAGTTTAGTTGATGGAAGTGCGTATACAATCGATTTTATATCTTCTCAAATCGACCAGTCTTTATTCAGCAACGCTCGAGTCAAGGTGTTTTCAAACCATGTCAATTAACAACAAAGTCTCTTGTCTCTTCAAAGTCTCTTGTCGCAGCGTAGACGTGGCGCCGCTTCAAATGCTTATACGAGACTGGCAGTCGCGGTCAGTCGCGGATCGACTGTTTAGTCGATGGTCTGCGCACATCAATACAATGCAATACAAATTGAGCGCTTGATCGATAGTTATCCAACTTTTAAATCAAAAGCAAATCGATATAGCTTTTTGGCTTTTTTGTCGAACAACTATCGAGTTGACTGTATGTGCGCTTTAATATATTCTTTTAAACATATGATACACAACAAAATAGTTGTTCAACTAAAAGTTGTATGTAAGCGCTAGCCCTTAGTCGACAGTTGGTCAAGACGATTTGTGTTTTAACCCTTAAATGCATAAAGTAGTAAAACTGCAAGGTTATCTAAGGTTGTCTAAAGGTTATCTATTTCAAAATGTGACTATCTGCCAAACTTACGGCTTCGAAAACAAACACGATTGGACTTATTTTGAAATGCCAACGAAGAATGGTTAAATGAAGAATTGATGCTTTCAATGTTTCAAGAACATTCCTCAATACCCGTGTTGCGGATAGATGCGTCAGCCATATTAATTATTTAACTTGTATGTACAATCTAAATGTATAAAATCATATGCCTCTATGGTCTAAAGTTAATCCTTCCTTCCTAGTTTAAGTTAAACTACGAAACTGTTAACTATGGTACTAACTTCAGAGTTAGTATGTTCGCCATTTTAGGGTTATCTTGATCTTGCTATAAATTAAAACTCTACTTTTTCGTGATTTTAAAGAAAAATGGGTTTGGACGATTTGGAGTTGTTAGAGGCCACCTGGCAACACAATAAGCCGGGCCGCACACCAGGCATACATTTGTAACTCGATAATTGTAGCGCCACATTTGAAACGCGACACATTTAACGCCCCCATACATTTGTACGTGAGCACGCACACCGAGGAAACATTTGTGGCGGGCGCACTTTGTAGCGAGACGTTGTCCGCGCTACACGAATTCAAGATCGAACACGTTCGTTTTTTGTGTCGCGTTGGTTTGCAAAAATGAAAGACAACATTGAATTTTACGTTGAATTTATTGCAGAGTTTGAAAAAAACCCTGTATTATACAATAACACGCTCAATGATTATAGTAACAGACGGATTACAGAAATTATTTGGACTAAGATTGGCGAAAAATTCAATGAAAAGAGTAAGTTCTTGTACTTTTAAAATCGTGCTACACTGTGTAATTATTTTGCCATGACACCAGCCCGTATGGTTTTAAGAAGTAATTACACAAATAATTTCGATTTTCTGTAGCATCGTTATTCGGTCTCCCTTGATTTATATGATTGGTAGTGGGGCTAGGTATATTTCCGTTTTCGGTTGGAGTTAAAATTATATTATCATTCTTTTTTATAAAGTTGTGTAAAATACAAGCAGCTTTAACAATTTTTACTGCTTTCTCGACTGAACATGAAATTGGAGTTTCAAAAATTCGAAATTTAGACTAGCATACCAAAGGTGCACTCGACAATCTTTCGTCCACGGGATAGTCGATAGTTAAATATTCGGCGATCATTGTTTAAAAATCTACTATTGTACGGTCGCATTATATTAGTGGACAGGGGAAATGCTTCGTCAGCTGCAAAGTAATAAGGAAATGACCGTCCAAATTCTTCTTCACCTGGCAAGGGCCGTGGCGTAGGTATATTTAAAGTATTATTATTTAATGCTCGGCCTAATCCCGAATTTTTAAATACTCCTGAATCATTATTCCTCCCATAATCACCCACATCGATACTCGTAAATAATCCGTCACCATCTGCACACGCCATAAGGTTAATAGAAAAATATTCTTTATAATTAAAGTATGAAGATCCAGAGGTTATAGGCTTCTTCATTCTAACATGTTTCCCGTCAATGGCTCCAATGCAATGAGGTAAATTCCATCTTTCGAGAAATCCTTTTGAAATATCTAGCCAATCATTTGTTGTGGGTATTTTCATGTACATTGGCTGTAAAACTGTCCATATGACATCACAAGTTTCATCGATAATTTTTCCAATAGTTGTTTCACCTCTTTTAAATACGTAAGACATTGCTCGAAATGAGGATCCAGTTGCCAAGTACCTGAAACAATTCGTGTAATTTGATTGATTAGTTTAATTATTATTGATAATACTGATTTTTGCAGGTAATGATTGTAAGTCCAAATGGAAATCCATACGTTCAGCCTACATACGATCTCAGAATATAAAATCTAAAAGTGGGTCCGCTGCTGGGTCGAAAAAGGAGTACTATTTAGCGCCATATTTGAAATTTCTAAACCCTTTTACAAAAAACCGACCACAAGAGGGTAATATACCAGTACAAAAAGATGAACAACGTTCTGAACATGAATCCCAATCTCATGAATCTCAATCCCAGATTGAGGAAACTTCAAACAATGTTCCCGATTTCACATCTGCCGAGAAAGATTCACTGAGAAATGAAACGCCTGTAGCTGGTTCGTCTGTACCCAGTCCCCATTCTTCGAGCTAATCAATACAGACTCCTCAACCATCAAAATCTCGGAAACACATGAATGAAGCAGACAGATGTACTATTGAATATTTTACACTAAAAAAACAAAGACTGGAAAATAATCAACGATCTGAGAAACAACCAAAAGATCCATGTGAAATGTTTCTTTTAAGTTTAGTTCCACACATGACATCCATGTCCCAGCAACAGCAATTACGCTTTCAAAGAGGGGTACTGGACTTAATAGAAAACATTAAGTACAGACAGCTCCCACGTCGATCATTGCATAAGAGTTCGTCAAATTCAAATTTATCAACATTTTATACAAATTTTTCTCAAGTTCTGAATGATGACCGTCCGTTGCAAAGGGCAACCGAGATTGCTCAATCAGAAAACCAGTATGTGAGGCCTTCGCAAGCACCATATACAATTCTTCAATCAGAAAATGAATATATTGAGTCCCCTGCACAACAATCAAACGAGACTCCTCAGTCTGAAAGTCAATATGTTTACATACCTTAAAGTGATGAGCAAACGCTCTTCAGCCGAAATACACTCTCTGAAGTGGGTATTTTGTTTTGTTAAACTTAATTTAACTAAATTTAATAATAGCTTGTATGTGTTTTCAGACATTCGATAATATAACTGGAACTTTTCTTCATCGGATTGTAATTCTTGCGAAATTTTGAAATTCCCGTACATTGTGCAATCTTGATTAAACGGATGAACCCAATAACGTCTTTTTTTTCTCATTAATCGCCACATCAAGAAATCTTCGTCATCAGAAGATGATGTCGACATTCTCAAAGCGGTGCCACGCTACAACTGTGCTTCCGATGTGCGCATTTAGCCGGGCCGCACATACAATTGTAGCGCCATACAATTGTAGCGCAACGATTGTGGCGACGTAAATAACAAATGTATGCCTGGTGTGCGGCCTGACTTAGTGTAGACTTCGCTTGAACCCTTTCGACTTAAGTGACGAGGATTTTAAGTACAAATTTAATGTAGGTCAACAAAATATTTCGGAGATAAAATTGTAAACTTACGTCAGAAATCAATAATCGATCCTGATCCGTTATCTGCGGTTTTGGATCGATATGTCATTTTTAGTAGAAAAACCGTCAAACCCTAGTACTAAAAAAATGTCATGAAATATCGATCGAAAACCGCGGATAACGGATCAGGATCGACTATTAATTTCGGGCGTTAGTGAAAGAACAGCTATCTCATAACCCACGGGGATGTCCACTACCTCCAGTAATGCAAGTGGTTCGATCATTAAGATGCTGGGCTCGCCATGAAGTAAGTACTAAGAACATACCAGACAGACGAATGGTTTATAATTTTATTTTAATATACTAATTATATAATATGTCGGAGGAAGCCATTGATGGAGTTGCTTGTTGATTGTACGATACTGCATAAAATTGTCTCTTTATCATGTAAATACATTTTAGAAATCTTAATATAATTTAATACGAATTTTTACATTGTTGTAAAGCCTAAAACATGTTTCTAATAACGGATTTGTGATTATATTTAAAATAGGAAGTTATTAAGTAGCCATTGTCAACTGAATTACTGTTTAACGCATAGTGTGCAATGTTTAATGTTTATTGAAATTGTAAAACCTTCTAATAACTTTTAATTTGATCTTACTTTATAAGTTACGTTTTTCCTAGACTAAATAACATTATTATCGTAATTTAAGTAACGACCAATCAGAGCAGAGCACGTGGCTTGAGTGAGGTCGAGGCGCCATCTTTATATAAGGCAGTTTGACAGTTGTTACGGGTTCAGTCGTGATCGTGAAGTGGACACGGATCGAGTTGGGTCCTTGAAGTTGGTTCGTTAGTGGTGTTAAAAAGTGGCGCTTTGAACACACTGCTCGGTCTTAGCAGTTATAACTTCTCTTTTTGATTATTAATTAACGGCTTGAATGTGTAACTGTGATTTTGTGTGATTTAAACGTGCTGAAACTAAATTAAATGTTGTGAAAACTATAATCATCGTGTTTTGTGCTCGCACTTTACCCTCATGACGCCCACCAAGTTCTCAACCACTATAGATGATGTCGTTGAGAAAAGTGTTTCTCCGACATATATTTTGTTGTTTTCTTTTAGATTCAAGACGACACAGTAGATTTGCATGGTAAGCAATACCTGTAAATGAGTGGCAGGAGCACTTGCAAGGATTTCACACCAATGCATCAGAATGCCCGTTACCCTTGATGTACAACAGGAGAATATGAGAAACTTCCGTAGCATTGCTAACTTCCCAAGTGTAAGACCCTTTACACATTATGCCGCAGCGGCAGCGGCACCGTCGCCGCCGCGGCGCCGCTGCGATAGTCTGCCTTAGATTTATATGGAGCTTTACATACGACGCCGCGGCGGCGACGGCGAGTCTTTATGCCGCGGCGGCAGCGGCGAGCGGTGCCGTAGTTTTCAACTAATGTACGAGTTTAGTTAGCCGCTTACACACGGAGAGGAAGTACGTCGCGCGCGGTGCCTGTCAAAGAGTATTTATCAGAATGGACATACCTGAATTTATCAAGAACATAGACATCGATAATTTAATATCACTGGTTCGTGAAAGGCCAGTCTTGTGGGATAAATCTTTAGACGAGTTTAAATATAAGAACGTTTCGAATGCAGCATGGAAAGATATTTGCATTATATTGTATTCCGAATTCGACGCGCTCAGTGATAAAGACAAGGATATGTTTGGTAAGATTTATTTATTTATCCACTTATTGTTTGTATTACAAGTAGATAGGTTAAGATTAAATACAGGTACATAATAACAGGTTTAATAGGTATTAAATTACTTTTAATTGCCAAGATAATGCCCCTTCTTCGCTCATAAAATAATCTGAGAACATATCACGTATTGCATTGGCTGATGGAACTCTTCTTACAGCTTGTGATTGTGTAATGTCTGTGATTACGTCTTCATGATCTACAATCGCCATTGATTCCCTAGAATTACCTCCATCTCTGGATCTGACGAAATTATGCAAAACGCAGCAACATTTAACAATGTCGATTGAAAAGTCAGTTTTCACGTTCAAGGGTCGATGGAATATTCTCCATTTATTTGATAATAAACCAAAGGCACATTCTACGTACCGCCTGGCTCTTGAGAGGCGATAATTAAATATACGTTTTGCTGTAGGCAAGTTCCTTCCACTATAAGGACGCATGATATTTGAACTTAAACCAAATGCCTCGTCAGCAACGAAAACATAAGGCATATCTACACTTCGAGTGCTTGATATTGGTTCTGGGTGCGGTAGTTGTATCTGGTTTTGTTCTAGATGCTCAAATAATGAAGAATTTCGAAAAATCGTTGAGTCACACTCTTTTCCATACGCACCCACGTCTATATAAATAAACTTGTAGTCTGCGTCAACTACAGCAAACAATACTATAGAGAAAAACTCTTTGTAGTTGAAAAAAAGCGACCCACTATTGTTTGGTTTAATCATTCTGATATGTTTGCCATCCATGGCGCCAATGCAGTGAGGGAAGTTGGCTTTGTACTCGTACTGCTTTGCGATTTCTTTTAATCTCTCTTCTGTTAATTCTGGAATACATTCTTGTGATAGTTCTTTCCAAATCACTTTACATGTGCGTCTTACTATTTGAGCTATTGTAGATATTCCAAGCTTAAAATTTTCGTGCAGATCAGTAAATGTATGTCCTTTAGCCAAATATCTGAAAAACAAATATAAAAGTATAATCTAGAGTGACTATTATTTTGTCAGGTAAAGCTGTCTTTAGTAAATGGAAGAACGTGAAGGACAATTTTTTTAAATACCTAACAAAGATAAAAACAAAGAGATCAGGATCAGCTGCAAGTGCTACCAAAAAATATCATTTGTTTGAACAATTATCTTTCTTGAAAAAAATTGCACCATCTGAGACACAATCGAGTATTGCAACAACTCAAAATCAAGAAGAATCATCTCAACAGCCACGTGAGGAATCTCCTACTCCTACTACTAATGCACAGCAAGCTGAACCGAGTACTTCAAAGACCTCACATCGCAAACGCAAAGCTGATGAGTTCGAAACCGAAGTTTTGAATATTTTAAAAAAAGAACAGGATAATAGACATTTATCTTTTTTTAAAAGTATTTTGCCAAGTCTAGAAAAATTTAATGACCAACAAGTATTGCAGTTTCAGAGTAGAGTACTACAAATTGTAACCGAAATTCAGTACCCTACTGTCGGCGACTAGCTTAATTGATGTCGGCGACTAGCTTAATTAATGTCGGCAATTAGCTTAATTAATGTTTAACTAGCGATGGGTGAAAGATCCACCATAGGTAGGACAGAGAGGTCTATGACGCAGCACCGTCGACGAGAGGGAAAGAGAGGGAACGATCCACCCATCGCTCATACTTAGGAATAATTAATTTGGTTTTTATTCAATTTAAATTAATGAAACTATAATTTAACTTGTTAGGAAATGAGTATATAGTAATATTTGAGGCAACCGAAAGAAGTTTGCATACCAGGGACATTGTAATGTCACATGACCTAACTTAACAACTTTAAGAGCGAATTAACGAATAATGTGTAATGGTAGATATTATAACTAAGTAATATTAGATAAAGCATATAAAAAGGTATATAAATAAAGGTAAAACCCAACTTAGGTCTAGATAAGTCAAAAGATACAAGCCAATGTTTAGAGTAAAAACGCTAGAAACTAGAAAACTTGGCATTTAAAGAAGGATAACTTAATAAATATGTAAGTTAGGAAGAAAGCAAATGTACCTAGCCATTAAGAATCATTTTCACTCTCTTATAAATGCAATTGTAATTCTGTAACACACATATATAAATAAATAAGAGGAAAAAACGGGACCGGCCATAGCGAAACTTAGGGAAAAAATAGAACAAAAAATAGGTGCTCTCTTTTAGGTAAGGCTACGAGGTAGGTAAGCGAGACAGAAATAGAACTGACACACAGTCAAAACTAGCCGATATATGGCAGCAAGCAAGAAGCAGTAGTAACAAGCAGTAGTAAGCAGTAGCAGCAAGCAGTAGCTGATAGCAGATAGCAGTAGCAGATAGCAGTAGCAGATAGCAGTAGCCGATAGCAAGCAGTAGGAAGCCGGCGGTCCCGACCTCAAACGTATCAAATTCGTGTTTCATTGGCAAACATCCCCCCTCGCCGCCGAGGAAACTCTGATCCGCCCCCGGGGTGACGAAGGAGTCTAAATACCGCGTTCGACCGACGAAAGGCGCGTACGTGGACGGGTGCACCAGCCCGCTAGTTGCGAGAGCCCTCTCTCGTCAGCTGGCGCACACACGCCCGTCCCAAACCGGGAGCGTACGCGCCACACGTCTTGCGTGTGGGTGCGCGTGGCCCCAACACCTACAGCAGTATGGCAAAATACACCTAATTATGGATATCGGACAGGATATACAACGACATACGATAATTATCAGAACACGTCATCTACGAGTACTCTATCACAGATCGCATCACCAGAGTCTCACGAAACGTTACCCGAATTTAATTAATTTACTACTTAAATTTTGTGCCTTAATGTGAATTATATAAAACTTGATTGTATTTGTAGTTTTTTTTTTTACTTACGTTAATGTCACCATTAACATTTCAGGAGGTGAAATGCATTCCCTCATATTCGTACAATTCTTCTGCAAACCGTTGTGAACGCGTCCTAATAGTTGGTCGAATGTATCAATACTCATACGAAAACTACTGCGGAATTTCTTAGGATTTCTTCTCAAACTCTCATAATCACAATAAAACTTTCCGTTACTTTTTCTGGAAGATAGAAAGGGATGTATCCAAATAGTTCTTGTTTTTCTCTTGTTACGACGACGACGCAGAACACAAAGGAACAGCGCCACGGTACTATCCATTCTGTCCAACGGATCGCGCGTGACTAGTCTATATTTGCGCCGCGTAGCCCGCGTAAGGCTGCGTTTCCACCAGAGATGTGCGATGGAAATGTGTCGTGCGAGGATGTCTAGCTGTGCTGTGAAAATGTGTGGGTGTTTCCACCAAAGCTGTGCGATGATAATGTGCCTACGAGGATGTGTAGCGGAGCTGTGAAAATGCGCATTAATGTGTGGCGCGAGGATGCGTTGCGAAGCTGTGAAATGTGTCGACGGGGGTGCGGTGTAGTGGGAGCGGATGCCTGCCGCTCACCGCGCTGCGCTCACGTCTCACTTTGCTGTCGTAAGCGCTTGTAGTCGTACGCATGTCGTACGGTTGCGTGGCATAATGGACGAAAAATTAATTGATGCCGTTCAAAAGTTTCCGTGTTTGTGGAACACTTCTTTCCCATTTTACAAATGTAATGAAACTAAGGACGCTGCGTGGGAGGAAATAGTCAAAGAAATACAATATAAAGATGGTAAGTAATAATCATGTATTAAAATCAGGTATATTAAAATACAAGTTACAATATTTGGGTATTTATTGTGTGCGATGAATTCGTGACGAAATACGAGTATCTTGCCATGACACTTTTCCTTGATTATTGAAATAAGAGCAGTATTTCTCTCTTACATCATAACTATCACTTGACACGACGACGGAAATGCTAGGAACCGATACAAGAGTACTTGTATTTGTGTTATCAATGCAATCCAAATAATTACTTTGTCTTTCAATTAAAAAATTATGCATTACACATGTGGCTTTTACGATTTTGTCAACCGTTTCCACTCTGCATTCAAAGTCTTTACGATACACATACCACTTTCGTGCCAATACACCGAATGTAGCTTCTACAATGCGACGTGCCCTCGAAAGTCTATAGTTAAATATACGTTTCTGTTGGTCTAACTGGTCCCGCGGATATGGGCGCATGAAATTTTCCATCAAAGGAAAAGCCTCATCTCCAATGAATACAAATGGTACTGGTTCACCTCCTTCATATAATGGTTCAGGTTCTGGAAGATTCAATCTTTTTTCTTTCAAATATTTTCCAAAAACACTATCATCAAATATTCCAGCATCACTAAATCTTCCCATGGATCCCACATCAACCATTATAATCTTTCTCCTAGCGTCAGCTAAGCACATAAGCACTATAGAAAATCTTTGTTTGTAATTAAAAAAAGAGGACCCAGTGTTTGCAGGACACATTATATAAACATGTTTACCGTCTAGAGCCCCCAAACAATTTTTAAACTGCCATAGCTCTTGAAAATCCTTTGCTATTCGCTTCCAGTCGTCTTTGGTAGGTTTTGGAATAACAAGAGGTTGTAAAACAAGCCAAAGAGCATTACAAACTTCTGCCACAATTCTCGACACACTTGCTACTCCAATCCTAAAATTTTCTGCCAATCGTGTGAACGACGAGCCCGTGGATAAATACCTGCAAAAAAAGGAATGTTTATAATAATAGTAAGAAAAATAATTAACAAATAAAAAAGTACTCTTTACCTGTTACTGATTTTTTGCGATCTGTAAGACAACATGCTTGGTATAAAAATGTTATATTCCTAATCATAATTTTCTATTATTTCAGTGAAAAGCGCTAAGTATCGTTGGAAACAACTACGGGATAGCCATCGGGACGCGCTAAAGAGGCAGAAATCTAAAAAAAGCGGACAGGCTACAACCAAAACACGTGAATGGAAATACCAAAAATTGATGGAATTTCTTTTACCGTACATGGCCAACAGAGATAGAGAGTCAAGTTATAAAGAGGATATTTCGTCACCAAATAATGAAAATGACTCTTCGCAAAGCACTCAATATTCATTAAACCAAGATGACTCTTCGCAGAGCACTCAATATTCATTAAACCAAGATGACTCTTCGCAGAGCACTGAACATACACCAAATCAAGCTGACAATCCCAACAATCTTTACGAAATAGCCTCAACTTCAGGCATTTCAACAGATTCGGTCACCCCGTCATCATCAAAGAAGAAAAAAGGCGATGAATTATCAATTTTAATACAAAAACATATGAAAAATCAAGAAGATTTTCGAAAAGAAAGGCAAGAATTAAGAGAACTTTTAAAACCAACGGACTGCGATGATACTGATCATTTTTTTCTTTCAATGGCGAAAACATTTAAAAAATTACCAGATTACATGCAAGTTCCTTTAAAAAGGAAACTTTTTAATATGATTAGCGAAGCCGAAGAATCTTACGTGCTGACGTGGTATAATCAAAATATTGGTTATTCTTCAAGCTCTGGTAGCAGTATAGCAGTAGGTAGTAATATAGCAGGCCAGATGGATTTGCCGCCTCAGCTGGATCCTGAACAACTTGGTTATTCTTCAAGCTCTGGTAGCAGTATAGCAGTAGGTAGTAATATAGCAGGCCAGATGGATTTGCCGCCTCAGCTGGATCCTGAACAACTTGGTTATTCTTCAAGCTCTGGTAGCAGTATAGCAGTAGGTAGTAATATAGCAGGCCAGATGGATTTGCCGCCTCAGCTGGATCCTGAACAACTTGGTTATTCTTCAAGCTCTGGTAGAAATACAAATAAAACAGTGGGCCAGATGGATTCATCTTTCCAACTGGAAGCTGTACAACCAGCATCTCCGGGAACACAACATTCAGACCTACAAACGCCAAATACTTCAAACAAAGTAGGAACAGAGCCTAATTTGCCATGAAAAAGAGGAACTTGTTGTCTACTTATTTTGCAGATTATGATTACTTTTCAATTAATATGTTTAATAAAGACAAAATTGATTCAAACTATTTTACTTACTTTAAACATACCGCCAATTTTTCCTTGGTGCTGATGCATTCTCTGTAGTGAGTGTCTTCTTTCTTGATAATGTTCTCAATCAAATTGTGTAACTCATAAAAGTTACTTCTAGATACTCGATAAGAATTTTCGAATATTTCATCATCAGCCGTATGAAAAAAGGTAAAGAATTCTCCATGTAATCGATGATATTTAATATGGTTACGTATCCAAAACCTGTGTGTTCTTGTATTGCTCAAAATTATAGAACTAATAAACTCCGTATCTTCTGCTTCCATTTCTTCATCACAAATTGTTAAATATAAAAGTATTTTCTTTTTCCAATTATCCATATTATTATCTATTTTGCGCACTTCTACTTCCAACAAACTCCGTCTATGGACTGGCTGGTACAGTATGCGCAAACCTCGCAACACATCTTTCTCAACACACATTCCTCGCACACTTCCCTCGTACACATCCCTCGCACACATCCCTCGCACACATCCCTCGCACACATCCCGCGCTTGTTTTGTATGCGCAAAAATCTAGCTCCGCTGAGCCGTTTCCACCAGAGCTGTGCTGACCGAGGCAAGGTAAATGAAGCGATCCTATTGGTTCTTTACAAACACATCCCTCGCTATGCATCCTCGCACATCTCTGGTGGAAACGCAGCCTTAGTGTCGCTGGTTCTGCGGTGAAACGCCGCAGCTCCTGCGGCACCGCGGCGGCCAAAAACGCTGCCGCCGCGGTGTCGTGTGAAAACACCCTAATTGGTGCAATTGATTGCACTCACATAAGAGTAAAAAATATAAATGCTGATGGCGGCCAGTAATTCATCAGTAGGAAAAGATTCTCTTCAATAAATAAATGTACAGGTCAATAATAATTTGGCATAAAATCTGAAAGAAATCGAAAATATTTCTTCACTCCTATTACTTAACACAAAATGTGATATTGTGTGTCAGAACTCTGAAACAATTGAAAAAGATTTGGAATTGCAATTTTAAACAGGCACAAATTCAACACAAGCTTCTGCAAGAGTGATACCAAGTTTAACAACTGAAGATACTCATAAATTTAAACTAACTAATATATTTTTGTTCTCAGTAGTTTGTGATGCGGACGTCAAAATAATGGACATTGTGACCAGGTGGCGTGGCAGTGTACATGACTCCAGAATATTTCGGGAAAGCAGATTAAAGCAACGATTTGAAACCGTTGATTTTTCTGGAATATTACTTGAACTTAACCCGCGATCACAACAAAAAGAGAGATACAAATAGGTCCCATAATTATTCTTTCAGAGTCTCTGAGCTCAGCTGTTAGTTTAAATGATTGTTATATTGTTATTTTTAGCGACAGTAAGAGTAACATCTAGCTCAATGCGCCTCCGGACGTAGCAGAGATGCATCAGTAGCATATGTTATTCTAAATAAAATACATAATCTTATTTATTATTAATGGAGTACAGTCAGCGACATAAGTCGCTACACGTGTCCACTTTTACAACCGCTGTACAAAATTTTTTACAAAATTCGCTGATTCCCCATTGAGACAAAATTTTATAAACGTCGTAATAGTACAGAAGTCTGTGAACACCCATAAATTAAAAATCGGTTAACATTTTTTTTTGTCCCATCTCATATTGGTATAGAGGCTGACAGATTGGCAAAATTTGCTAGTACAGAGGGTGAAGATTTTAACGTCAAACCATTTTATACAGAACATTTACATCATGGGAAAAAGCTTTGTTCTGAAACTTTTAAAGAATACAAATTCGCACCGACCGTCACTAAATAAACATACCGTACAACTTATCCGTAAATAAAATTGTTATAAAAGTGTTTGAAGTAACATTTCGAATCTAAGTGATACATTGTTGTTTAGCTATTTGAACAATCTGTCCAGTGGTGTTTGTCTCATCCTGGTTGATCCAGAAATTAGTGAGTTACAAGCAAAAACATTTTTCATTATTTGTGCATTCCTCGTAAACCTGACCTACGACAACTCGCAGTGCGCTCGCTGTGACGCTGCATACTGCATAGTCACTACGGAGCGCATACGACGGCTTGCGCCTGGCGGCCGTCTAATAGCAAAGAGCTAGCCTGCTATTTAAACGGGTCTGAGTTATGTGCACGAGCAATAATGGATGCAAAAACTTGTTTTGGCTGTAAAGTGGCAATTCCGAATAAGGAATATATGAGCTGTGATGGCTGCAAGCAGAGATACGATCTACAGTGCGCTAACCTTTCACCTAAGCGTTTTAAAAAGCTGTCCGTGGATGATAAGCGTAATTGGAGATGTCTCTAATGCAGGAGCAAGGTACCGAAAAAAGATAACAGCAACACGCCTGTTCGTACGCTGCCGTCCACAACATCGCAACATCATAAAGCCAGTCGCCGCAAGACGCTCTTACGGCGAACCCACGTCACTCTGCGCAATTCCCGAGCGCTCTAGCCGGTTGCGTACTAACATTTTATATAATTATTGATTGCTCTTTCAATCCTTTTTAAAACTTAACGGTTGTAAAGTACCGTAGGTACGTGTTTCCCGCACTAAGATAAGTTTTTGAATAGCACACAATTACCTTCGCACACTAACAGCCCGTTCACACTAGTCGTAAGTCGCATATGACTAAAAGTCGAATGCTCTGGTCACCATACACTTTATATGGAGCTGTTCACATTGGATGAGATGCGATTTTTAGTCTAATACGACTCAAAAAACCATCCGACGGGCCAGCGCCCGTTGTAAGACTAAAAATCGCGTCGAATCGTGCTCGCATAGGTGCCTGCTTGTTGCTGTTCACACTAGTCGTGCATCTAATCGACTCGAGCGCGTTATTACCTCTCTCCCCGCCCTGCTTCCTAGATCGCTACATATTGCTTGCTCACTCCATTCGTGTTTTATTCGTCGTGTTGGTTGCGCGCGCGCTGTTTTTGTTTGTTGTGTGAAAATGGGGAAAGAAATAAAACCAGAAGAACTAATTCCATTAGTTCACGAAAGAGCAGTCCTTTGGGATAAAACTTTAAATGACTACAAAAATAATAATCTGAAACTATTAGCCTGGCGCGAAAATTTGAATTTTACCTAATTTTGAAAACATGGAAGAAAAAGAAAGACACCATTTCGGTAAAGTTTATTAACTATTATACTACATAGTTATGTATTTACAGTTGTATTATTAATTTTTAACTCATTTATATTATGCGTATCGCGCATTAGTTTGCCAAGGCAGCGAACCAATCGGGGAAGTAAAATAGTCTGCAAAGTCCGATCGTATAACATTTGCAATCGGACCACCACGAGGATTATGTACTCTCTGTTGTTGATCTTGTTCTTGTATCGATTGTTCTAGTGTAAGTTGAATATCTTCAAAGTTAAGACCATCCCTTTCTTGCAATACTGCACAGGCTTTCACAATATGGATAGCGGTGTCTGGGTGGACATCCAATGGTCGATCCATTTATTAGCTAAAATTCCAAAAGGACACTCAACAAATCTTCTTGCACGGCATAATCGATAATTAAATATTCTTTTCGTATCATCCAAATGATTGCCTCCGAAAGGTCTCATTAAATTTGTCGTCAGGGGGAAAGCTTCATCGCCGACTAGTACATAGGGCATATCCTTTTCGATTGTTTCATGAAGAGGCCTTGGCTTTGGTATGTTTAAACTACCATCATTCAGTTTCTTCCAAAAGGTAGTCTCCTTGAATATGGAAGAATCGCATTCTTTCCCATATGAACCAACACTTATATAAATGAAACGGTATTCTGCATCAACAACAGCTAGTAAAACAAATGAAAAATAACCTTAGTAATTGAAATACATCGAGCCGCTTTGATTTGGTTTCACTACTCTAATATGCTTGCCGTCGACGCACAGTGTGACGGATTGCCAATCTAGCTTGACAAAAGTCATTTTTCGAGTCAGCGTAAACCGGTTCAACATGTTTATGAATTCGTAGTAGACAAGCTATATTACAATGGACCAAGGTCAATTTTACCAGAAGTTGCACCAAACAATAGATACAAGGGTGAGAAGGGCCGACTACCTGAGTTTACCTTATCAGGTGTTGTTCGCGTTCGACTCATTCGTCTGAGTTTGCTCGATGAATACGCTCTGTTTAAGTGTCCTAGCTGTGATTTTGTGGTGTTATTGTGTTAACGTGACTCTCAAGGTAATATTAGATAAACTTTATTCTATACAGGGTGTTTGGTACATGGACCGACAGGATTTTTTGGGGGGTGGGGGGGGTCATGCGCTAGATTTCCCCGCCGGGCCCGATGTCCCAAGTGTCACGGTAGTTTAGATATTTTTTTTTTAAGTTTTTTTTTAAACCCCCCGAAATCTTGTCTTTAAATTGTCATAACTTTTTTGTGTGTGGTTATAATACCACAAAATAAACTATGCTTGTATTCTACAATGTTTTCTTATTCTAAATAAATCATTACCTGTTACGATTAATATCAACAAAAAAACTTCTGAGCTTTCAAAGTGGTAAATCGGTGTAAATGTTATGAAAAGTGACAACTTCTAAATTCATTGAAAAAAAAACTAAAAGTCATTTTGAAATTAGCTTTCTTTTAAAAAGTTCTTTAGTTATTAGCCTTTCCAACGATATGCTACATGGCAGAAATAATACATCAGGGGTCGACCTAAGAGATACTTCGTTGCTTAGGGTCATGATAATGAAAATACGTTTTTTTGTGTTATCTTGTTTTTATTACATTAAAATTTCAACATTTGCTCAAATTGGCCGCCTCCACACCTTATGCATGCACGACACCTTTTTCTGATTTCTGTGGTAGTGGTTAATAGCAGCATTTCCTCTTGCATTTTTACGAATGCGGTGTTTATTCGTTCCACTAAAATTTCTTTTGTGGGCACTTCTGTCGCATAAACTAATTCTTTTGCACGTCCCCATATGTAGAAATCCAGGGGTGTCAGATCCGGGGACCGTGCGGGCCATGGTTTAGGGCCAGCTCTACCAATCCACGAGTTGGGAAATACATTGTCTAAATGTTCTCGTACCGTTCTTTGGTAATGTGCCGGACAGCCATCATTTTGGAAAACAATTGGCACATCTTATAATAATAATAATAATATATTTATTTATTACTCCTCATAATTAGATAACTAAACAAGTAGGTACAGGCAAGATTGACAAGATGATATCTAACTGTATGAGGAGCTGGTGCCTGAAATAGGTTTTGAAAAACCTGTCCTACAGGTCACCAGGTCACCCCCCGCAGGTAGAAATCAAAATGTTTACAAAATATGAAAATTACATTAATTGAATGAACGGCACAGAATACTGATAAATATATATATATAGTAAAAAGATATATAAAATATATATAAAATATATATAATCAACCTTTCACGGTAAATGCTGATCCAGTGAGAAGTTAGAACAATTGTTGATCCGCCTATTTTACCTGTTTACTCAGCTCCGCGTCGCGCAAACTGATATACTTTGATCCGTCCTTCATGCGCGTGTGACGTCGGTGGATCTGCACTTACACGTTTTCAACATGCTCGTCAGCGATTCGACCAACATTTGTTGATCCATTAACGGTCGAAAAAATCATACTGAATATGATTTCTTAGATCCAGTGTATATTTAATTTATCTGCGACATTTACTTAGATTAAGTGGATCCGGAGCCAAATTTGACTAATAGGTACTCGAACACAAAGCGGCAACGTCGCATTCTGCGTGTGATAGAGAACCTAGTAGACTAATTCGTTAGAGTAATAAGGTAAGAAAGATGCGTTAGTTACTGCGTTTGAGGATCAAACTAATATGAAGTTTATTTTTCGATTAAAATTTAGATGCAACAAGGTTGCAATATTATTATGTTTTTTAAAACACTTTTATTAGCTAGACTTGTAACTAACTAACTAACTAACAATGTAATCAAATCTTAGAAGGCAATTTTCACTTGCTTATAATTGTCGTATCGACTTGAAACTTTGTATGTGTATGTAATCTCGGTGACAATGCAATAATTTGGTATCATTGACCTGATCTGATGATGCAGCCGGAAGGTGGGTAGGGCATCTCTGCGCTGGCTACTAGTAAGCCCCTCGTGTTTGGGCTCATATGAATCGTCTTGATGAGTCTAATAGATTGAACTTAGTGACGAGGGTCTGATGATGCAGCCAGGAGGTGGGTAGAGGATCTCTGCAGTCATTGATAGTAATCCCCTCGAGTTTGGGCTCATATGAATCGTCTTAATGAGTCCAATAGATTGAACTTGGTGACGAGGGTCTGATGATGCAACCGGAAGGTGGGTAGGGGATCTCTGCAGTGGCTACTAGTAAACCCCTTGTGTTTGGGCTCATATGAATCGTCTTGATGAGTCCAATAGATTGAACTTGGTCACGAGGGTCTGATGATGCAACCGGAAGGTGGGTAGGGTATCTCTGCAGTGGCTACTAGTAAACCCCTTGTGTTTGGGCTCATATGAATCGTCTTGATGAGTCCAATAGATTGAACTTGGTCACGAGGGTCTGATGATGCAACCGGAAGGTGGGTAGGGGATCTCTGCAGTGGCTACTAGTAAACCCCTCGTGTTTGGGCTCATATGAATCGTCATGATGAGCCCAATAGATTGAACTTGGTCACGAGGGTCTGATGATGCAACCGGAAGGTGGGTAGGGGATCTCTGCAGTGGCTACTAGTAAACCCCTCGTGTTTGGGCTCATATAAATCGTCTTGATGAGTCTAATAGATTGAACTTAGTGACGAGGGTCTGATGATGCAGCCAGGAGGTGGGTAGGGGATCTCTGCAGTCATTGATAGTAAACCCCTCGAGTTTGGGCTCATATGATTCCTTTTGATGAGTCCGATAGATTGGACTTGGTAACAAACTGCTAAAAAGTAAAAAAAAAATAAAAATACATAGTTTAAAAAACTAAAAAAACACTTTTAAAACGCACTGAAAATTATAAAATAAAACTCAAAAACTCAAAACTTTTTTATTTAATAGGATACATTGTGATCACTTTAAAACGTCAACTTAAAACTAGCTACGCCTGTTCCAACCTCCTTACGCCGGCAAAAGAACAGGCAAGAAACGCCCGGCAGGTAATTTTTTTGGCGCGATCACATTGACAATTTTATTCTTATTACTAATTGATTGAATTGGAGCAAGTTCACTAAAATCCCAAGCTTTTTTTTTTGTCATCTAATCGATATTTTTTATTTAGCTTTACTAATAAGAAGATTTCTCTTGTTTGGTTGTACACATTGGGATATGGGAACATGAATATTAACGAGTTGCGGGATCACAACCAAAGCAGACCAGACCCCACAAGCAGCACCCGTTCACGAGTTGACGCATGTGCCAGCCATCGCTCTCCTCGACCATATGAGAGGGAAGAGGGCGACCCGACACATGACGCCGCTGCAAGCAAAGTCACTTTCGTGAGCATGACTGTTTTGGCTGTTTACCGAAAATGGTTAGAATAGGGGAAATAGGGAGAATAGATAGATAGAAAGAAAGATAGATAGATTAACTATAATCCCAAGCTTGTTTGTCATCTAGATAGTCCGATATTTTATAATAAGCTTTACTAATGAGATTTCTCTTTATACGGACTTGAAATTTTGTTATAGACAAGTCTTGAATTTCACTTGGGATTTTGTTGAAAAAGCGTACACATTGACCTTTGAACGAGTTGCTAACTTTATGGAGCCTAGTAGTGGGTACAGCAATTTTATCTTTGTTTCTAGTATTAAAATTGTGATAATCACTTCTCTTTTTGAAGCTATTTAAATTTTTCCGTATGTACATTACATTTTCATAAATATATTGACAAATAACTGTCATTATTCTGGTTTCTTTAAACTTAATTCTTAAAGATTTTCTGGGGCCCATGTTATAAATCGCACGAACAGCTCACTTCTGCAATACAAATATGGTGTTAATATCAGCAGCGTTTCCCCACAGCAATTTCAGCGTTTCCACACACAATAATTAAATAGACTTGTATTAGTTACGATATAATGGTTAATACAAAAAGTGTGGAGCGCTTTTTGGTTGTGTGTACTTTTATTTACCCAGTAAAAGAAGCGCTCCACACTTTTTGAATTAACCATTATATCGTAACTAATACAAGTCTATTTAATTATTTTATAATTTTAAGTGCGTTTTAAAAGTGTTTTTTTTAGTTTTTTAAACTATGTATTTTTATTTTTTTAGTTTTTAGCCGTTTGTTACCAAGTCCAATCTATCGGACTCATCAAAAGGAATCATATGAGCCCAAACTCGAGGGGTTTACTATCAATAACTGCAGAGATCCCCTACCCACCTTCCGGTTGCATCATCAGACCCTCGTCACCAAGTTCAATCTATTGGGCTCATCATGACGATTCATATGAGCCCAAACACGAGGGGTTTACTAGTAGCCACTGCAGAGATCCCCTACCCACCTTCCGGTTGCATCATCAGACCCTCGTGACCAAGTTCAATCTATTGGACTCATCAAGACGATTCATATGAGCCCAAACACAAGGGGTTTACTAGTAGCCACTGCAGAGATACCCTACCCACCTTCCGGTTGCACCATCAGACCCTCGTGACCAAGTTCAATCTATTGGACTCATCAAGACGATTCATATGAGCCCAAACACGAGGGGTTTACTAGTAGCCACTGCAGAGATCCCCTACCCACCTTCCGGTTGCATCATCAGACCCTCGTCACCAAGTTCAATCTATTGGACTTATTAAGACGATTCATATGAGCCCAAACTCGAGGGGATTACTATCAATGACTGCAGAGATCCTCTACCCACCTCCTGGCTGCATCATCAGACCCTCGTCACTAAGTTCAATCTATTAGACTCATCAAGACGATTCATATGAGCCCAAACACGAGGGGTTTACTAGTAGCCAGCGCAGAGATGCCCTACCCACCTTCCGGCTGCATCATCAGATCAGGTCAATGATACCAAATTATTGCATTGTCACAATCTGTAGCTTGTGACGGACAAAGATACGAAACGGCAACGTCGCGGCTGCTTTCAGCCAATCTTATCGTTTGCTGTGCTTTGATTGGCTTATTTAAATCGGATCAACGTTTTCCGTAACCATCGCAAGGTGGATTTGTATATCGGATCAACTTCGGCGAACGCTAGTAAGCAGTCCCATGAGCGTAGATGTTGATCCGGTTGGAGCCACATCAGTAACCAAATATGCATATTGGATCAACAAAAGGCGCCGGATCAACATGAGTTTTTGGATCAACAAAGTGCTCGCGTGAAGTCGCGTCAGATCAACATTTACCGTTAAGAGATATCTATGTATATATATATATATATATTAATATATATATAAATATATATATATATAAAATATATATAAAATATACAAATAAAACAACATAACGAAATATGAAACGCTCAAGTCAGAGGGTTGTGTGAGTGTAGTGTAGTTGTGTGAGTGAATTGTTACGCGGGCGTAGAGTGTATGTAGAGAGAGTGTGCATGTGTTTGTGCAAATAAGTTACAAAGTGAGAGTCAGTAGTGCAAGTTATAACATTTCCATTTTGTAGTTAGTACGTATGATAGTTTGGAAAAACTGTAGCAATTCTGTTTATCTGTATCGTCCTACTATCACTACTCATATTATAAATGCAAAAGTAAGTAAGTATATCAGTTTGTCTGTCTGTCTGTCTGTCTGTCTGTCGGTCTGTCTGTCTGTCTATCAGTCTTTTACGCCTAAACCACTGAAACGGTCTAAATGAGATTTGGTACGGAGATAGTTTGACCCCTGAGGAAAGACATGGGATACTTTTTTTCGCGGTAGACCGTAGTCCACGCGGGTGAAACCGCGGGGAACAGCTAGTTTTTTTTTTTTTTTTTTTTTTTTTTAATAAATTGTAGCTTTAATAATAATAATAACTGTAGCTTTAAGAATGCGAAAATTAGAATATGCGTGAGTGTGTTGCTACTATCTCCACAGAGGCTGAACCAAGTATTATAAAATATAGTTTCTATATTCCAGTCAGTATATTTTTATTACCCAAATTAAGGATGCAAGGCTTTTATTTTAATATAAAATTGTAATAATTAAATTAAATCTTTCAGCAGGTTTTCTGATTCATTGTAATCTAGGGCTTTGAGGTATTTAGTGACAATTGTTTTGACACTGTAGTGGTGGAGCGGGTATAAGCTGAGAATTTTATTAAGTTTATTATAGAGATATGGTCCTAAGAAGCAAAAGAAATTATGTGCCATGGATGTGTTGAATTTTTGAGCCAGACATACAGTGCCCTTCCTGCGCTTGTCCTTTACAAGATCGGGGTCATAGTGGAGGTTAGCGTGCTGTTTGAGCACATTATAAAGAATGAAAGTTTGCCTGACAGTTAGGAGATCCCATTCCTTATAGAGGTCAACCGTAGGATACCGAAAGGGCAGACAAGCTCCAACCTTAAGAATCGCACGTTGCGCTCTTTCAACCTCTATTAGATGTGACTTGGCGGCACCACCCCATGAAGTGATACAATAGTCCACAAGAGACTGACATAAAGCAAAGTAAACCATCTTGAGTAATTTGCGGTCAGCAGTATGTCGTAGACTTTTAAAAATATAAATGAGTTTACGTAACCTAGTCACGAGGGATTCTACATGCGGCTTGAAGGTAAGTGTGTTATCTATAGTAACACCAAGGTACTTCATTTTGTCAGTTCTTTGAAGGAGTGGGCATGAGCAGTTAGAAGACCCTGGATCACAAACATGGACCGTGATGGTCAAAGAAGGTGATGGAAGGAAGTTAGATCTTAAAGCAAAAGGTATGTAATTGGTTTTGCTGACATTTAATGTTAGTACATTATTTTGAATCTTCTTCTAAAACTGGTAGTACCAGTTCAGGTAAATCATTTTGAAGAAACTCTAAATAATTGTCTGCATTCAGTCGTTCTGGCAAAAAATATGGGCCGACAAGATTTCGCCCTATAACACCAGCCCAAACATTAACACTGAATTTTCGCTGAATGGAACTCTGCCTTTTTTTATGCGGATTTTGGCCTCTTTTCTCCCAGTGATGCAAATTGTGCAGATTTACTATGCCTTCATGGCTAAAATTTGGCTCGTCGGTCCATAAAATTCGTTTTAAAAAGTCGCCGTTTTCAACATCTGTATGCAATAAAAATCGGCAGAACTTCAACCGTCTTGCATTGTCACCCTCTTCGAGACCTGGAACAATGAATGAATGTGCAGTTGTGCAGTTAATTGCACAAATTACAACAATAAAAAAAGTCAAAAGTGGACACATTTTATTAAGATTTGAAATCGGTTAAAATGTTAAATGTAAAAGTGTAAAATTTTAATGTCACATTTTAAATAAGTACGTAAGTAGTTTTTACCTTGAACAGGAGTGTAATGGAATGCGTGCCTTCCATCTGCCCGAAGAACGGACCAGACTTTCCAAACTGATAAGTTAAGTCCGTCAGCAACAACTCGTATGCTTGTTGTAGGATCTTCATCAAAAGCTTGCAGGATTCTCTCATCAACTTCAACATTATGTTGCCTCACTTGCACTCGGGGCTCCCGAAAGTTTATGTTTCCAGTCTCCCTCAGACGTCGATAGGTAGTTGAGAATGTCTCGTGGTGAGGTAATCGTCGATCAGGGTATCGTTCTCGATAAATTCTTCGCGCTTCATGCGAATTGCAATCAGCTCTAACATACGCCAACATTATGTCAGCATACTCCTCGTTACTGAAGTTGGGCATTGTAACGAATAATCAAAGAGAAACATAACAAAAACGTAACAGTCAACAACAGATTTAACAAAAAACAATAACAAGACTTTAATTTAACGACGATGGAACAACGGGAAACGAACGGGCACATCGAATAGCAGAGGAATCTCGACTGATTGCCGGCTAGTGATGAGTGACCGACCTTCACCAACTTCCAACTCGATAGACAAAGAACAATAACTGTACCTTAGTAAGAAAGAGACAGACTTTTTACCTGCTGCTGGTTAATCCGCGTTGACTGGTTTCATTGTTCAAACCAGTTACATTGTTAGAGTGCGTGTTCAGCCCTGGGCTCTGGCAAACGAATCTTAATTTGACCACCTTACGAACGATTTCTTAGGTCATGTAGCATATCGTTGGAAAGGCTAATAACTAAAGAACTTTTTAAAAGAAAGCTAATTTCAAAATGACTTAGTTTTTTTTTCAATGAATTTAGAAGTTGTCACTTTTCATAACATTTACACCGATTTACCACTTTGAAAGCTCAGAAGTTTTTTTGTTGATATTAATCGTAGCAGGTAATGGTTTATTTAGAATAAGAAAACATTGTAGAATACAAGCATAGTTTATTTTGTGGTATTATAACAACACACAAAAAAGTTATGACGATTTAAAGACAAGATTTCGGGGGGTTTAAAAAAAAACTTTAAAAAAAAAATATCTAAACTACCGTGACACTTGGGACATCGGGCCCGGCGGGGAAATCTAGCGCATGACCCCCCCCCCACCCCCCAAAAAATCCTGTCGGTCCATGTACCAAACACCCTGTATAAGTGTTACATTTTCACTGAAAATCCTATTTGATTGAAGCAACGATTTTTTTGAGTAAGAAAAACGGCTTTGTCACTTTGTATTTGAGTTTTAGTTTATTCCGCATTATTCCGCCATTATGCTATATACATATGAAAGAACTACTTGTTAGCTTTAGGAAACAAGTTAAATTCCTTGCGCGTTTTTGCGACCGTCATACAACTTTTTCTAATTTTCAGAATGCCCTCACAAATTTCAAGACGTCAATTTTTCGATATTTGGATTTCTAACCCAAAAGAAACGAGAATGGATGCCTTGTTTCAACATATATCACAAGAACTTGGTAACCCAACCTTCTCTGAAGAAAATATAAGGACATTAAAATTAATTATCAGGAACAACTGTTCAAAAATTGAAGAGAAATGGTCCAAGTCGGGAAGACATCGAGACCGCTTCCTTAAAGCAAATTCTTCGTGGTTAGAGCAAAGCATTTTGCTTGACAGTGTTATGAATGAACCGGAATTACTACCTGAAACCGGTTTAACTAGTAACCGATCCGGCAGACCACAAAAAGAATTTGAAAACACAAGAGTAGGTAGTTATTGGGCATTCTAATTCACTTTTTTCTTCACGTTCGCTTACTTACGTGCGCTCACTTGAAAAAAGTGAATTAGAATGCCCAATAACATTTTTGATCTTGGCCAGTTGAAAAAAGTGAATTAGAATGCCCAATAACATTTTCGATTCAAGTTGAAAAAAAGTTAATTAGAATGCTCGAAAAAATTTTTGATCTTGGCCAGTTGCTTATGCTTAATGACCAATCGTTCAAAGTTTATGCTAGTAGGTACGATTGGTTATACGAGTATAATTCCGTTAATCAAAACAACACTTAAAACATACCTTCACTAAACTGATCCGGTATCATGTACGAGTGTCGAGTACCTACTCACAAAGCGGTGTCAATTAGACTCCACATGACTCTTTGTCAGGGGCGTAGCTACCGCCGTATTTGCCGTATCAATTATACGGGGCCCCCGGGCCACGGGGGCCCCCAAAGTGTGTAAGGAAAAAGAATAAAAACTTTCTAATTTATTTTATTTTACAAATGACAAAATTCTATAAAGCAATTCCTTTTTTCCCCGCCTTAAGCGTGCGTTCAAAAGTTGGCAACACTACATCGTTATGGCGGGCTGCGGGACTTCCCCGTTTTACTTATTAAGTAATCTTTTAAATAGACTGTGCCAATTAAGAAATCAGAATTCATTTAATAGTTTGCTAAATGAATCCAAAGATTTAGCAAAAAAGGGGGGGGAAACAACTGTTTAAAACAGTAGGCGAAAGATAACGAAGCGTTTTTTTGATGAGTTATCACAAGATGAGAGAATTTCCGACCCGGAATCCTATTTCAAAGTCAATGTATACTATTGCTGTTTAGATATATTAATTTCTCAAACTAAAGAAAGATTTCAGAGCCTTTGCAACCTGAGTAGTATTTTCGAAATATTACAACCGGAGAAACTCCTATCTTCTTCAAGCGAAGAGATATTAAACGCTTCCGGAAAACTGTCTGCTAAATACAGTAAAGACATCTCACTTAATCTTTGTGACCAATTAAAGGCTCTAAAAACATGCTTAAATTCTGAAATTAAAAAAAATTATTCTTAAAGAACTCATTGAATTATTGCTAGTAAAATTCAATAGTCTTGCATCCAGTTTTCCCGAGGTAATCACAGCATGCTTTTTATTCTTGACCCTTCCAGTTACAACCGCAACGGCAGAAAGAAGTTTTTCAAAATTAAAACTAATAAAAAATTACTTAAGAACTTCGATGGGACAAGAACGGCTGTCAGACATCTCACTATTGTCCATAGAGGCAGAAACTTTAGAAAAACTAAAATCATCATCAGCCATAAATGATTTAATAAATCAGTTTGCCGATAAAAAGGCAAGGAGAGTGAATATTTAAAATTCGATTTTTATTTGTAAAATGGGTAAATTATGTGATAAATAAATATTACTTCTCAAAATATTTTTTTTCTTTTGTGAAAAATCTTTACCTCCATATAAGGGCCTCCAAAAAAATTTTTATACGGGGCCCCGACAAGGCACGCTACGCCACTGCTCTTTGTGCCGATAGCTCAAAGTTCTTTCTAGCATGATTCGTCGTATTATTAATTCAGTACTCTGTTCGGATAAACTCATCTTGTTCGTTCAAATTTTCCTGAATAAATGGCACCTAGAAATGAAACTTTCAGTTGGCAGTTTAGAGTCAACGTGTTGTCGTCTCGATTTGACTTCACATGATTCTTTCTGTCGGTCGGCCGATTGCTCAAAGTTCTTTCTAGCGCGATTCGTCGTACCATTAGTTCAGTACTCTGTTCGGATAAACTTATCTTGTTCGTCCAAATTTTCCCGAATAAATGGCACCTAGAAATGGAACCTTCACTTGACAGTTTAGAATCAACGTGTTGTCACCTCGATTTGACTTCACATGCCTCTTTGTGCCGGTCGGCCGATTGCTCAAAGTTATTTCTAGCGCGATTCGTCGTACCATTAGTTCAGTACTCTGTTCGAATAAACTCATCTCGTTCACCCAAATTTTCCCGAATTAATAACACCTAGAAATTGTACCTTCAGTTGGCAGGTCAGAGTCAACGTGTTGTCACCTCGAAGACCTATAATTTAATGGACGTGGAATGAAATTCCATTCACAAAGAATAAAAAGGGTGAACAGGGAAAGACAAGCTAGTCATATTAATAATATAAAATAATAATAGCATTGATGCTCATTGTATTGTAATCTTGTCATTGAGTTACATATATTACAAATGTTCATAAAAATAGTTTAATATTTTTTTCATAATCGTCTCTCTGGGTAGCGTTTAACCACAAGTAGATGTGGTTGAAAATGGCACCACGATACACCTAGACTGATGGGAACTGGCTCTCAAGTGAGGGTGCCGGAACACACCGATAGGTGCTTGGCGACAGATTCTTAACTCGATGGTGGTAGCACTGGTAGCTAGCCATGCGAGTAATAATAATAAAATAAAAGGAATAATATTACCAAGATTTTAAATAGATAACTAAGGTAGTAAAATAATAACAAATGTGTATACCTGTTTTGAAGTTAAAAATGATTAACCAAAATCCTTGAATTTGGTTAATCATTTAAATTGACCGTTACCTAAATACAGAGTTTGTGATCTATAGTTATATATCTGGAACTTAAATCAAATGAAGTTTACGTTTTACCCCGTTTTACCCAATTGTCCTATAATGCATACAATGATACAAATGAATACCGACACCGAAGCGAGCGCGTGCCTTATTGCTGTGTATGCGATACTATATTACACTAACTGATGTCCGCGGTTGCGCTCGCGTGAATGTACACACATTCTTTCTACATTCTTAATTTACATATAAAAAGGTTAAGAAAATATCTATAGTTAATATAATAATAATAAATAACACAACTAGTTATCTTTAATCAGTGCATGTATTAAGTTCTTCGTTTCTCATAGCTAACTGTGGCCCGCAGATTCACATGCGTCTTACCGCTATCTTGTACGAACTTTTTTTTTTTTCAAGATAAAAGTAGTTTGTGTTAATCCAGGGTATAAGTTATCTCCATTCCAAATTTCGCTCAAATGCATTCAATAGTATTTGCATGAAAGAGTAACAAACATCCATACATCCATACACGTTTATAATATTAGTAGGATTGTGCAACTAGCAACCGGCATCAGCTAAACACCGCATGTTAGTGACGTTACTTCTAAACTGCAAGATAGCAGTAAAAGTACTGTCAACACCAGTTATCTTCATGCTAATTTGTTTACCCGATCACCAATTTGTAAATAGATGTGCTGTAATTAAAAGATGTGTATGTAGATATATTTTTTCCGATTCCGGTCGTTGGATTGTAAGCACGTACGTCAATGACCTCCGCAAATAAATTTTCATATAAGTGCAAAATAGTGTTAATTAAGCGCGTTGCAAAACAGATTTTCACAAGTAAACAACGGACATTGGATTTGGAAGTGATCACAGTGCAAATTCTACAAGTACGGAACAAAAAACCGCAATTCACATTCGACAATATAACCTAAAAGTGCAATTCATAAACTTGAATGTTGACAATAGTACCAACAAAACGAACATTGTGGCACAATGTGACATCAGTGACACTGACATAACTGACTGCTACAGTGTTGCCATCAATCATCATCAGAAGTTACCAATATACTCTATTGTTGCCACAACAGAAGATAATTTACTGCCAAAATGGATAAAAGTATGGAACTATTGTTATCCAAACTCGAAGAAAAGCTAAATCAACAAACTGTAGTCATAACATCCACAGTAACAAAAAATGTCATGGAAGCGCTTGACGAGAAATTAAAAACAATGATGGAAGAAAACAATACTCTTAAAACGAGAATTTCTGTACTGGAACATAAACTCAGCATAGCAGAAAAAGAGAAACGAAAAAATAACTTAATCTTCTTTGGAACTGAAGAAATGGGGAAAACAGAGAATGAACTAGTAGATTACGTAAAGGAAATCATAATTGACGCTGGAACGCATTTAGATAGCCACGAAATTAGTAATATATACAGGATTGGACAGCGGTCCAGCAACAAAAAACGCCCCATAGTAGTCTCCCTCACAACAACATGGAAAAAACATTCAATACTGAAAAATAAGTCTAACCTCCCAACAGGTATATATGTCAAGGAAGACTATCCTAAAGAGGTTTTAGAAAAAAGGAGGCAGCTACAGTCAGAAGTAGACAAGGAAAGGAAGAAAGGAAATTTAGCATTTTTAAAATATGACAAAGTAGTAGTGAAAAAACCAATGGACAAGAACCGAGAGAAGAGAAAACGAGAGGAGTCAGGATCACCAAACTCTTCAATGCAAAAGAAAACTAACTTGCCAAGTACTTCAGCACGTCCGTGGCAAAACGCTACAGTAAAAGAAAATATAAAACCCAATATACTCAATTACCTTGAACGAGGGAGATCAGCTTCACTATCTGAGACCCAAAAAAACTAGTAACTGCCATCGACACCCGGAACCAGAACATATCAACAACCACAACTTATATCAAACCAACATCTTTTAGTAAATGCACCCCAAGCCGGCCGGTCACCGTGGGGGAAGCCGACCACTACCCTCCAACAGACACAACCCAACATCAAGCCCAAGCCCATTTGCTCCAAAAATCAGATCGACAGAAAGAAGACATAATACAAATTGCAACATACAACACACTCTCCTTAAGAACTAATGAAAGCCTGGCGGAGCTGATCTTAGCACTAGCTAACGTAAAATGGTCTATAGTAGGCTTAAGTGAAGTTCGGCGCATAGGCGAGACAATAGAAGATCATGGCGATTTTATTTTCTACTTCAAAGGAGATACGCCAGGCCAATATGGTACAGGATTTCTAATCAAATCAGAATTTGGACACTGCATCGATGAATTTATAGGAATATCCGAGCGCATTGCTATATTAAATATGAAATTACAACCCAGCAACGAACTGTGGTCCATCATACAAATCTACTCTCCCACAGAACAATCTAGTAATGCAGAAATTGACACCTTTTACTCTATGCTAGATGATGCAATAAAAGAACATTCACATAATAATTTAATAGTGATGGGTGATTTCAATGCAAGAACAGGAGGCAGGGGAGATGGAGAAGAAATTATATTGGGTCCATATTGTTCAGGACAGAGAACAAGGAACGGAGAAAAACTTATTCAATTGGCATACGGAAACAACCTGAAAATACTTAACACTTTTTACAAAAAATGCGTCAACAAAAGATGGACATGGATATCCCCAGATGGCCGTTATAAAAATGAAATTGATTATATACTGACAAATAAAAGTAAGGAGTTCCAAGACTGTAGAGTCATAAATAAACTCAATTTCAACAGCAATCATCGAATGGTCAGAGCCAAACTGCAACTCAAGAAGAGCAGACCTTTCAAGATAATACAGCGGAAAGATACCATAGAACTGGTGAATACCGAAGGATTAAAAGAAAAGTTTGTTGATTTCATAAAAAATACAAAGGATCTAAACACTCAAAATAAATACAACAAATTCGAAGAGTTTTTGAAGACGAATAAAGCAAGTAAAAGAAGGAATGGACAGGACACTATAAAATGGGTATCTGATGGAACTAAAGAGCTAATGGAAAATAGAGCTGAACTAATATCTATGACTCAAAAATCAAAAGATACGAGGAGAAGTATAGCACAGTTAAGTAAAAGAATCAGGTCTAACATGAGGAAAGACCGCCAGAGATACCGCCTAGGTTTATTAGAGAGTTGTATTCAGAAGACCGGAGGCATCAAAAAAGCAGCCAAACAAATGATAGAAAAAATGGACTGGATACCCAATGTTATGGATAAAAACCGCAAATGTAAAACCAGACGGCCGGAAATTATTTCAATAGCCACAAACTTTTTTCGTGAGTTGTATAAGGGTATTAACAGCAGTCAAACAACTGATCTAAGGGGAGGAGACGAAGTACTTGATATATTACCTTCAGAAATAGATAAAGCTGTTAAAACTCAAAAGAAGGATAAAGCTCCCGGTTCAGATGGCATCAGTAATGATTTCCTTATTGAAAATAAAGAACACCTTATACCAATTCTGACATATCTATTTAACGAGGTGCTACAGAGCGAGACAATACCAGACCAGTGGACAACATCAACCATAATATTGCTACACAAAAAAGGTGACAAGAACGACATAAACAACTATAGACCTATCAGTTTAATGTCAAATGTCTACAAAATCTTCGCTAAGGTAATTCTCAACAGAATAACCAGGACGCTTGATGAGAATCAACCAAGGGAGCAGGCGGGATTTAGAAGTGGATACTCAACATTAGACCACATCCACGTAGTGAAGCAATTATTTGAAAAGGGCAAAGAATTTGGTATAACTTTCTATTGTTGCTTTGTGGACTACAGTAAAGCCTTCGACTCTCTAGAACACGAGAAGATCTGGCAAGCACTCAAAAACCAAGGTGTCGAAATCAAATACATCAGAATACTAAAAAACATCTATGAAAACAGTAAAGCTAAAATCAAACTTGAGAAGGAAGGCAAGGAAATAAAAGTAGAGAGAGGAGTGCGCCAAGGAGACCCTGTGTCTCCTAAACTTTTCACAGCGGTTCTGGAGGAAGTATTTCGACAATTAGACTGGGAGGAATGCGGAATATCAATTAACGGTGAGAACCTGTCGCACTTAAGATTCGCAGACGATTTGATAATACTGTCGTATTCGAAAGAAGGACTGCAGACAATGCTAACTGACCTAGACAACATAAGCCGCAAAGTGGGATTAATCATGAACAAGCAAAAAACCAAAGTCATGACGAATGGGAAACAAGAACCTATTTGCATCAATAACAATAAAATTGACTACGTAAATGAATATGTTTATCTAGGCCAGACAATATCACCATTGGATTTATCCTCGAAAGAGATTGATAGACGTATAGGGAACGCATGGAAGCGTTATTGGAGTCTTAAAGAGATAATGAAAAATAAAGAAATGAGTATGACCATCAAGCGGAAACTCTTTGATACCTGCATACTGCCTGTACTCACATATGGTTGCCAAACCTGGGCAACCACTAAAGCCCACATTAGGAAATTAGAAATTTGCCAAAACGCCATGGATAGAAGCATGTTGGGAATAAGACGGTCAGACAGAGTAAGAAACACAACTATTAAGAAACATACAAGAACAAAAAATATTACAGTAACTATAAAAAAGCTCAAATGGAAATGGACGGGCCATACAATTAGAGGGAAAGAAAAATGGTCCAAAACAATAATGTTCTGGTACACGAGAGACCAGAAAAGGAAACGAGGGAGACCTGTCAGAAGATGGGTCGATGAAATAAAGGCTGTAGCGGGTGGGTCGTGGACCAGAACAGCACACAACAGGGAGGAATGGAAGCAGTTGGAGGAGGCTTTTGTCAAAAAATGGCATACAGACATGGATGTCGAGGCATAATTTTTATTTTTACTATTTCAAAATGTACAATGTCTGAATAAAAAGCTTGTATTATTATTATTATTATGTAGATATATGTACTGCGCTCCGCCGTCTTTAAAAGATGGGTACTTATTTGGTACCTAATACTGATTTTAGATAATATTTAAACAAAAAATTATATGATTTTGTGGTGTTTTCAGGTGTATCATAGAAACAAAAAGAGAAAAAAAAAATTAAGCTAACATAGGACTTCCTTGTTTTTATAAAGTCTGTATCCGTATTAAAGTAAATGATTTATTATTACTATATTTCGTTTCGTCCACGCTCGGTTTTCCGGTTTAGATATTTTCAGCGTCGACTGTACATCCGGTGTGCTTTAGGTAATTTTATTGCTTAGATATCATTTCGACATAAGTTTTTGGTATTGTATTCGCTATTTTATTATTGATGACAAGAGAAAAAAAGGTTCAGATATGATAAACCATTTTTTTGGAAAATTATAGAGTTAATTGGTATCGTCTTACATTGTGTTTATATGCATAATAATACTCTATCTATTCGTAATTACGTACGCAAATGTTGACCACCTCTTATTGGAGTCAGCATTATTGTTTTAAACACAATTCGTGGATTTTAATCATGAAGTACTGCTACTCATTCTTCAACGTGCTTCAACGAGGTCAAGATCTCCAAACCACAAGTGTCTCGGTTACGAGGTGCTGCTGCAACGTGCTCTACAACAAGACTCCAGCTCTGAGGTGCTGCAACGTGCGCTCCACGAGTCCAGCTACAAGGTGCTGCTTCGAGCTCAACATCGTTAGCCATCAATTCTACGAGCGGGATCTTGCTGAACATATAATCGTGAATCACACTTCGCTTCAGTCTGAATAATGTTCGTAAGTTTACCATATTTTTATATCTTTCGTAGTCGGCTATTAGCCTGCTGCACCATTTAAAAGGTGTTATATCTTAATTTGTTTGTTAACAGGTCGGATTCTGAGTACGAGACCAAGCGCTACCGCAAAGATTCCGAAGACGAGCTGCCGCAAAATTCCAAACGGTATGTATTACTTTTTACTAGCTGTACCCCGCGGTTTAACTCGCATCTTCCCGTTATCCCGCCGGAACCTTTTTCCGGGATAAAAAGTAGGTATAAGCTATCTCCATTCCAAATTTCATTGAACAGTTATTTCAAAGGTCAACCCCTCGCTATTTACAACCAACTATGTAGAAGTCATTTTTTGTTTTTTTAATCATCTTTTTATAATTTCAGAGCCAACAAACCTGTCAAGAAACCTGCGAAACGCAAGACCAACGCAGACAAAAAGGAGGCGTCTTCTTCCGACAACGGCAGTGGTTGGCGGCTTGACTTCGACAGCGACGAGGAGGTAACTCATAAGAAGACGTCCAGTGCACTTCAGTCGGTGCTCACCAGACGCGTTGCGAACGGGGTCCTGCGCCGCACCGCCAACTTATCTGGTGACTTGTTCGTCGAGTTGCGGCTGTATAACTATAAGGACATTTTGTCTGTCGATGCCAAGGATCGCTGGGAGAAGGCCCTCCTATCTTTAAAATGTCAATTAGACTCTGATGCAGAGGAAATAGATTTTATAAAATCTTTTGTTCAAGCGTCCAAAGGGAAGTTCCGTGAAGAGGGAACCTATTTTGCGGACAAAAAAAAATTAGGAAACTAATTATAAGGCGGTTTTATCTTTGCATTAGATTGTATTTTTTATTAAGTAGGTACCTATAACTATGTTTTTAATGTTGGTATTGGCACATTAAATATTTTACATTCCCAGTCTATTTTTTAACTCTTATTTAACTAGGTAGGTCCATAGTGAACGAATGAAGTAGTAGTAGATATAGGTAAATATTCTAAAAATATTAGTAGGTAGGTATTTAATAATTATTCAGTTTTACGCTAACGACTAGGCATAGCTACAAGATTTAACTTTTAAAGGTTGGATCATTTTATTTAGCTTTTATTATTTAGATAAGGTAGGTATTTTTAGTAACTACGGGTCAACTGCTTATACTTTTTAACTACATAGAGTAATTATACACATATTAGATAGGTTGTCATAATGTCAACACGAACAATATTTTGTTCGGTTTGCGATTTATCAGTCAAAAGTTCAGCATTCTCAGCCCATCTGAGAAGCACTGTACATAAAAACAATAGTGCAGTTGAAGTAGATGACGGCATAGAAAAAATTAGTAGCGCATTTCGTAGTCGTATAGCATCATACAGAGTGCGTGATGCTGAGGTAGAGGAGGGTTTCAAATCACCGGCTGCGTTCCTACACGGGCTGCACGCGCGAGTGAGGCAGCTGTTGCAAGCAAGGCTGGCCTCTTTTGATAGCATTAAAGTTAATTTCGAATTATTTGCTGACTTTGCTTTGACTTCTAAAGACTCGCCGGAAATTAAATCTTTTGCTACTGAAAATTATGTTGTTCATAAAAACTATGATTTCAATGAATTGTTTACTAAAGTTATTGCGGTTATTTCAACTCACATCGATGAATTCCAAGAACGTGACAGCGGTTGGTCTTTTTTAGGTAGTTCGTACTTGGAAATAAATATAAATAAGTATAACCCATTACGAGCATCAGGATTTATTCATTTACCAAAAGCTTTAAAATCTAAACGGGCATGTGTAAATATTCAAAACTTGGATCAATTTTGTTTTCTGTGGTGCATAGTAGCGGCATTATTTCCTGCTAAGAAAAACGGTCACCGCACTACTTCTTATCCTCACTATGATACAGTGCTAAACACTAAAAATATGTCATTTCCAGTTAATTTTAAAGATATAAAGACGTTCGAAAAAAATAACTCGCGCATTAGTGTAAATGTTTATGGTCTTAAAAACAAAACGAGCATAGTTGGTCCGCTATACCGAACACAAAAGAAGAGAAAACATCATATTAATTTATTGTTCATAGAAAAGGGAAACGTTAGTCACTATTGCTTGATAACAAATCTAAGTCGCTTATTGAGACCGCAGATAACAAAACATCATGGAAAAGTATGGTTTTGTGATGATTGTATGTTGTTTTTTGATAGCGAACAAAAATTAAACAATCACGTATGCGGCGGAGTCGCGACGATTTTACCTAAATCTGGTACGTTCATACAATTTAAACATTTTGAAAGAATGCAGGATATGCCCTTTGTTATTTACGCGGACTTTGAATCGTTGTTGCAACCTAGTAAGGATGAACATAGTTCTAATTGCACATCATCATTACAAAGACATGTTCCAGCTGCTTTTGGATATTATGTCGTATGTTCATTTAATAGTTTACTTAATCGGTATGTATCTTACCGCGGTAAAGACTGTGTAGAAGTTTTTCTTGATTTTCTTCAAAAGGATGTATCTAAAATTACCGCAATTTATAAAAATGTTATGCCTATGCTACCTTTAACGGAACAAGAGAGACAATCTTTTTTAAATGCAAAATTTTGTTATATTTGCAATGAAACTTTATTTGATGACAGAGTAAAAGATCACTGTCACTTGACTGGCAGGTACCGCGGCGCCGCGCACAGTTATTGTAATCTGACATTTAGCTTACCAAAGTTTATACCAGTATTTTTTCATAATTTGTCAGGATATGATAGTCATTTATTTATTCGGCAACTGGGAAAAATGCCAGGGTCTTTAAAAGTTATAGCGAGAAATAAAGAAAATTATATATGTTTTACAAAAATGTTTAGGAGCGAACTTCAACCGTACATGGCTCTTCGTTTTGTAGATTCTTTCAAGTTTTTAGGCACGAGCCTGGAAAAACTTGTTGCCAATTTAGATACAAAAGATTTTTTGCATTTAACTAAACATTTTCCTACAAAAGAACAATTTGAGTTGTTAACGCGAAAAGGTATATATCCATATGAATACATGACTGATTGGAAATCATATAATGAGGATAGTTTGCCCCCAAGAGAGTGTTTTTACAGCACTCTCGCTAATTCCACTGTTTCAATGTCTGATTATAATCATGCAGAGATAATATGGAAAACTTTTAACATTGAAAATTTAGGTCAATATACTGATTTATACTTGAAATCAGACGTACTTTTACTCGCAGATATTTTCGAAAAATTTCGTTCTACTTGCAAAATAAATTACAAATTGGATCCTGCTTTTTATATAACTGCCCCAAGTTTAAGTTTTGACGCCATGCTTCTTAAAACAAAAGTTAAACTTCAGCTTATAGAAGACTTGGAAATAATAAGAATGATACAGAAAGGTATACGCGGTGGAATCTGTTTGTGTTCAACTAGATATGCAAAAGCAAATAATAAGTATCTATCAAGTTACGACCCAACATACCCAGACAGTTATTTGCTCTACATCGATTGTAATAATTTATATGGTTACGCCATGTGTTCATGCTTACCTCATTCTGACTTCCGAATACTCGAAGTGTCAGAATTTAATTTACTTAATTTTCTTGAGATATCAGACGATGCTGAATACGGTTATATTTTAGAAGTCGATTTAGAATATCCTGATCAGTTACACGATTCACATAACGATATTCCTTTTTGCGCGCAAAAATTTATTCCTCCTGGTTCAAAGACGGATAAGTTAATACCAAACTTATATGATAAATTTTATTATGTCATACATTATATACATTTAAAAACATGTTTACGTCATGGATTATTACTTAAAAAAATTCACAGAGTTATCGAATTTAAACAAAGCGCTTACTTAAAACAATATATAGATCTAAATACCGAACTGCGGCAAAAAGCTACATCAACTTTTGAACAGGATTTTTTTAAATTGTTGAACAATTCTATATTTGGAAAGACTTTAGAAGATCCAGAAAAAAGACTGGATGTAAAATTAGTTAACCAATGGGTCGATAATAGAAATATAACAAAACAAAATTACACTGCTCAGCAACTCATAGCGAGGCCTAATTATCACAGTTGTTCCGTCTTTTCAGAAAATTTCGTTGCTGTTCAAATGAAACCAGAATCAATAAAATTAGATAAGCCAATTTATATTGGGTTTACAGTTTTAGAGATATCAAAAAGTCACATGTACGATTTTCACTATTCTGTGATAAAACCTTTTTACGGACCCAATGTGCAGCTCTGTTATACCGACACGGATAGTTTTTTGTATGCAATACACACTAACAATATTTACAATGACATAAAACTCAATTTTAAATCATACTTTGACACTAGTAACTATGAAAAAAATAATATTCATGGTATAGTTTGTAAAAATAAAAAGGTACCCGGGTTGTTCAAAGACGAGTTGGGTGGACAGCTTTTAACAGAATTTGTTGGATTAAAATCTAAGCTGTATTGCCTTAAAACTGAAACAAAAGATATTAAAAAAGCTAAGGGAATTAAGAAGAATGTTGTCAAAGACTTACACTTTCATGATTATAATAGAGTACTACTACACAATGACGTTATAAGGAAGAAGAATATTGTTTTTAAATCTTTGAAACACGAAATATTTACGCAGTCTGTCAATAAAATTGCATTATCGTCTAATGATGATAAGCGGATAGTACTAAAAAATAATATATCGACACTAGCATGGGGACATAAAGATAGCCTGTTTTAATCTCAATTAAGATTTCAGTATGTTTCAACTTTAAGTTACTTAGATATATTTTGTTATAATATTTAAGATTAAAAATAGACTGGGTTAGTGTTATTATTATTTACAAAATATATTATGTATCAAAGATAAGGTTTTTTTTTGTAAGTGATTTATAAATAGAAATAAGTTTATCAATAAATTATATAAAATAAAAACTGTTTTATTTTATCTTTAGTAGTAAGCAATCTTGAAAAAATAATACAAGTATTTACAAGTAGGTACAATTCAATGACATATCATATTCGCTATACAGCTGTGTGCTGATGTCGCAAATTGCATGAACTCCGTGAACTCTTGACGAATAGGTGTCATGTTAGGGTTGATTCATCCTTGCATCAGCGCTTAGCAACATAGATTAACTACTTAATTTTATTAATTCGAATTATCGTATTCCCATATAATATATGCGTGCCCCGCGGTTTCACCCGCGTCTTTCCGTTATGCCGCAGGAACCTTTTTCCGGGATAAAAAGTAGCCTATGTGATACCAGGGTATAAGCTATCTCCATTCCAAATTTCACTCAAATCCATTCAGTCGTTTTTGCATGAAAGATTAACAAACATTCACACTCACGGTTATAATATTAAGTAGGATTTAGAGTTGACAACCCTAGGATAAAGTGTATACATGAATAATCTGCACGCTTGTTTTTTCCAGTCCTAAATTATAATTCGTCACGTGCAGACGAGTACGGTCCATCTCGTCACTGCATTTACTTGTAAGTTAAATATTTTTCTCGTTACTTATTCATTCCATTAACTGTCAGTTCTAATAATTAATAATCTTAATCTGGAAATTCACTACCCAAAATGAAAAAGTATTTAGTGTTAGCGGAATTAACACTAAATTATTTTCTCATTTTAGTTAACTTCGCTCATATTGATATTAGTGTCTAATATTTTGTTTCCTTGTTATAGACAATGTCTGATACGGAGATCCAGTACGCACAGCCGGATCCGTGGCGAACACAATCACAACCGTTTGAAGAACTGTATCCAGAACTATTTAAAAGTGGACCAGGGACAAAATCAACGGCGGAGAAAAAGCCCAAACAACGGCGTGATGCTGTCGTCAGAAAAAAGAAATGTAAGCTGCGCGGAAAATCTTACGTCATTAACAATGAACCTCGACGGGGTACACGCCTTATAAAAATCAAAGTTATAGATCTGACCGCGTCACCAGCCGTTTCCGACTCGGAAAGCGACTGCGACAGCAGTCCTTCTGAGTGCACAGTACGTAGTAAAAGATAGTGTTGACGGAATCATGGACGAAACAGAACGAGTAATTAGAAACATTTCTAAAAAACTTTGCAGTGAAAGTGGTTTTGATTAAGTAATTATAATATTTAGGTAGGTAATGTGAAATGTAAATGTAAGTATAGTAATATTTCTAGATTGTAATAAAGATTTAGTGTTAAAAGTGAATTAAAAGAGATGGATCTATTTTTTGTTTTATTTAAAGCATTTAAATGATAGTAATTATGTAGTATATAATTTGTATCAGGTAATAAGGAGGTAATACTAGGTATTTTGTAATCAAATAAATAGGTATATTTTAAAGAAACTTTATTCGATACATACATTATTTTCAAAACACCATTTTTTCACACATAATACATTTCTTAACGCACAATATTTATTATGAACTAAACAATTAAAATTAAGCTTTTTTGAACAATACAACTGATGCAGAGTTTCTAAATTGGGCAACCCTTTAACACTTATATCTATGATATTACCGTGAGTACATAACTCTTGAGCCCATTTCACTTTTTCTTCACCTTTTACAATAATTATTCTATTTTCCAAGTGAGGTTTAATAATCCTTTGAAATTCTCTGTAATCTATGTAGCCCTCACTCCAATAATATCCTCTTTCTCTTTCTAACCATAGAACGTGTCGTTTTTCTTCGTTTGACAATTTGGAAAACGGAAATGGAGGTTTGACCAAAAACGTTTGAGTATGGTTTTTAGCTGCTATTGCTAATTCTTTAACAACAAACTGATTTTTTTAAATTTTAAATCCTTGCATGTCCAAAAAAATCCAATTTTCATTCATGATATTTTCTTTACAATGTTACTCAGTGGTTTGTATTCGTAAATGCAGTCGTTTAGTATTAAACAATATGCTGCTGTCTGGTCAGGTATGTCTTGATCGGTTTCAATTTCAACTCGAACGTCAACAGAGCCTTTTAGGCCCACTTGCGTCAAGCAAGGTTAGCGTAGTTAACTCGGAGTTAAGTAGTAACTCAGAGTTAAATTGATAAATGGCCTTGCACCATTGTGAGTTAAGTGTTAACTCTGAGTAAGATGGGTAAATATTTAACTCTCCGATTTTGGTGGGTTAAATGATTAACTCTGACTTTGACGTTTATTTGTGAGGTTATGATAAGTTCATGTCTTCCTTTAAATTTGTTTCTCTAAAAACACGACAAACAGAAACGCAGTGAAAATAAAAACTACATTCAGGATTTTGAGCAGTGTCGCTATGAATAGTGATATTATGTTCGATGACTTATTCTCCGATGACGATGAAGAAATAGTGCAATATATAGACACAGATTTTTTTAATAGAAGAGTTGAAACTCGGCAAGATCATTTTAACTCGATGAGAGAAAAGGATTTTCACAGAAGATTCAGGCTGCAAAAAACAGTAGTTTCGGCTTTGCTGGAAAAAATTGAACATAAATTGGAATATCATCACAATAATAATATGTAAGTACCTACTTATGTAGGATTACTGTAATTTTTTATTTTTTGTCTATTGGCACCTACCTACTTCTCGTACATAATTACCTTTATACAGAATTATTAGAATTAGACTGCAATAAAACTTATCTTACATTATTTTTCTTTCCACAGAAATGAGGCAGTTACACCCATGAACCAATTATTGTGTACGCTGCGTTTTTATGCTACTGGAAGCCAATTAATTACATGTGGAGACTTCATTGGTATCCATGAATCTACAGCATGCAGAATAGTGCACAAAGTTACTGATGCTATAGCTCGATTGTATGGACAGTATATTCATATGCCAGTTACACAATGGGATCAAAGAAAAGCTGCGCTTGACTTCTACCAGATCGCTCGTTTTCCACTAGCTATAGGGGCAATAGACTGCACACATGTACGGATGAAATCTCCAGGTAATTATCTACTATTATCAGGTAGTTACCTTTTTTCTCTTTAGTAGCCAAATCTAACAATGTGGTTATGAAACTTTTCAGGTGGAGATCACGCTGAGATATACAGAAACAGAAAAGGCTATTTCTCAGTCAATGTTCAGGCAATATGCTCCTCACAAATGTTATTTAACGATGTAGTTGCAAGATGGCATGGTTCTGCCCATGATTCACATATTTGGGATAACAGTAATCAAAGAAGAAACTTCTTACAAGGTGTATATGGCGATCACTTATTAGTTGGAGATAGTGGATATGCACAAACCACTTTTATGATGACTCCATTGGCCAGTGTAAACACCCAAAGTCAATCCCTGTACAATGAATCACAAATCAGAACCAGAAATGTTATTGAAAGAACATTTGGTGTGTGGAAACGAAGATTTCCCATACTCTCAAGAAGTTTGCAAGTGCATTTGAGTAGAATTCCAGGAATCATCATTGCAACATGCGTCCTTCACAACCTTGCACAGCAAAATGGAGACCCAGAGCCACCCTTGGATCCTGAGTACCCCCCAATATTTGATGTTGAAGGTGTAGGTTCAAACCAGACTACAAACATTTCAAGTACACCTGGTTCTAGATTTCGTGAAGCTTTTATTCAACAACATTTTGGCAGAATGTAGATTGTTAAAAATAATGTGTTTACCATATTTATTTAATCAATAAATAAAATACATTTATTTAGAAATCAAATTTTTATTTATTTAGAAATTTATTTTTTTCTTCCTGCCTTAGGAACTCGTTATGTGCAACTTTTTTTTTAGTTTCCTCCAACTCTATCGACCACAGCATTCGCATATGTGCTAGTTTTTCCTCATGTTCTGTCTTCTCCAGGTGTGCACATGCTAGTTTTTCTTTCTCCACGTTAATTTGAATTGTTGTCAATTCCTTCTGCAGCATTGTTAATTCCAGTTTCTCACCAGCCAGAGTCTTAAACTTGTCACAAGCAGTGTCATTTCCCACATTTTTCTTTAATCTTTTTGGGGCTGGAAAATGATAGAAAAGATCAGTGTCGTAATCATAAATAACTAGGCCAGTTTATTTCTTTTTTTCTGACAATAAGTAATATACATTACTAAAATGTGATAGAGACAGCTTTGGTTTGTAACTTCATCCACAAGAACTATATAAAAGTACATAGTTGTATTAAATTGAGTATTCCCATATTATGTTCCCTATGTATCATTCCAGTTTATGCTGCAGCATTAGTGAAATGAGTGAATTAAAATCACTTCACTTTACAAGTAATTTGCATTGATATTATAGAATGTGACTTTATGTGACTAGTTACTTGTACTACTAGTGTGTGTTACTAGTTACTTGTAGAAAAGTAATAAGAACAAATGGTACTCACTAGTAAGTTTTGGGTCTGGTTTGCGTTTTAAATTTGCTCTGTCGTTTGTGAACGGAGCGGTCAATAAGTTTGTTTCCTCCGATACTTCCGGTACATTATTATCTTGCTTAACCTCAATCGGGATAATACCTTGCGATTCCATTAAGGAACTATCTCCATCATATATTGTGTAAAAACCATCCATAGTTGGTCCCACAAGACTACACACCTTGTCTAAAAGTACATCGCTTTTAGGCTGACTGGATGGTCCACCACCTGTGGAAAATGAACAAAATTGAAAAGTAAGCATAAAATTAATCAAAGTAAGAGTCTGGATACTAATGATACGGAGAGAATTCATTAACTAGTAGATGATTAAAGGTTGATATGGTGCATACATGTATAAATTTTTACATACCTGTACCTAATATATGTTTTTTTGTGCCCATTTCTTGCTTTTTGGCAGCTTTCATTAAAATATCGAATTCTTCTTTACATGTCTCCTGGGAAACTCCAACGGATTCAGATATTGTCTGCCAATTGCCAGAACCATGCTGTTCAATTGTTTCTATGAGCAACTCTCTATCTACTGCCACTGTAATGAAATAGATATTTAATTGTAGGGAAATAGGTATAAAAAGGAATAATCGGTATGGGCTACTGGATTTGTAGCATTAAATTAATCAACATTTACTCGCCTGGGATACTCATTTTTGCTGCTGAATGCTGTTTTTTGGCTTTTTTCTTCATGTTTTTATAACACTGCATTAGGCTTTCTACGGTTCTTGCATATGATATTGTCGTTGAGTTATATTCCTCGACCACCTTCAGCCAAGCCTTCTGTTTGTCTAGAAGGGTTGCTCCATCCGTTTTTTTATTTTCAATTAAAGCTTTGTGCGTTTCAATTATTTCACATAAATGAAGACACTCTGCTGTTGTAAAATTAGGTGCTCTAAGGCGAATTTTCTTGTTTTCGGTTTCCATAATTATGCTCTCAATTATTTTATTCCACAAAGCTATCTCACAAGAAACAAGGAAAATACCACGAAATACTTTGGTTGGAAATGATTGCATCAAATTGACAAAAACAAAGCCACTACAATAAACACTGATTGACTTTGACAATGACATTCATCAATCAGTGCACCGCATTTCATTCAGTATAACCTTTCAAAACGTATAGGGATCGTAGGATCCACCGACCGGGCGACAGCTAATGCACAAATGCTCTAGTGTAAGGGAGATGGGTATATTTGGTTCATTCATTATTGTTTCTTTTACATTTTGTTCGGTAATCTAAGAACGAACGATAGACATAAAAAAATACAATGCGTCTGTGGCACATTGCATTATGTTGGCGACCCTGGCAGGGTTACTTAACCCAGGGGTAGTTTAGGTAGACGCAAGACAAATAATGAGTTAACGATATTCACATCTAACCCAGAGTTACCTAACTCTTGCATTACATTTTTAACCCACTATTTGACGCAAGTGGGCCTTAATGATTCGTGCTGGCGGGAACAATCGATTACAAATAGAGGAGCAATGTCTTTAAATTCTTTCATGCTCATCAGGGGTTCAGCACGGTGGCCGTAATAAGACTGTTGAAATCTCGCGTACTGTTCGTATAATAAAGAAAACTTGTTATCAGAAAAGCTAATATTTAAACCTTCGTATGGAAAATAAGTAGAGTTCAAAAATACTCTGACGTCACGTACGTTACAGTGATCAAACTCTGCCATAGACATTTGAGCTTCATGTTTCCTATTTGTTTGTAATGCAATGACAACGAACCGCGGTTTTTCAATTTGTGAAGAAGTTTTTACAGACCATGCATGCTTGCGCGTTCTAGGGAGTAATGGGTATTCGTACAAATCCCAATTTCTAAAGGGTAAACTTATTGCTCGGTCTTTTTCTAAGCATTTCAATAAATTTATTCTTTCACGATCAGATACTTTCACTTGGGGAACGCGCCATACAATTTTATTTATTTGTATGTCATCTATAACTTGGTCTGTATTTAATTTTAATGCATTTAAATTAGTATTGTTCCTTAGTAGAACTAACTCGTGTTTACAATTTATTATAACTTTTTGATAATCTTCCGCGAAACCTAATATTTTGTTTAATGGAATGGAAACTGAAAACATGCCGTTTGTAACATTAGTCGTGCCAGACATAGACCAACCCCAAACCTGTGAAGATTTTGATTCATGTCCATTTAAAGATAAATACGACTTCATCGTAGTTGTAATGCCTGCATTTTTAATTTTGTCTATTTCGACTCCGTTTAATTCGTATCGGATATCTTGAAATAGAAACAATGCAGGGTTATTAACAAAATGCACACTGGACACTTTTTCTTTCGTGCTACTCTTGTAAACGTTTGCTATACCTTCAATATACAGCGTGCTGAGCGAAGGCAAAACATACAAGTCCTGTTGGTTGATAGGTATGCGTATTTCATCGTTCTTGTTGAAACTTGTTACGTATGGTTTATACGAGTGGTATTCAAAACTTTCAATGCTGTTGTCATGTTGCGTTTGTTGAGATACGTTTAGCATATTCATTTTAGCAAGCCAATTAATTTCAGGAACTTGATATTATTTTTTGTTAATTTTTTCTTTTTGCGAGGAGGTGTTCTTTTATGGGATGCTGTTTTCGAACTGATATCGTTACTCGTTAAAGCAGGGGTTTTATTACTGAAGTTTAACATTTTTTTCTAAAATGTAAATATAGTACTACTTCTTCTTCTCGTAAATTTATCACTTTATTTTCAGCGTCCAGTAATCTTATATTGATGGCAGTGATTGAGTGTTGGTTAACAGGAAAATAAATTAAGTTCTTAGGTATTTCAATGATTCGGTAACCAGGGGGAACATTAGGCACAAATTCGTAAATAATATGACTTGCTACGCCGTTTACATATGAACCGCTCACCACATCACATTCGATGCGCACAATGGTTGTTGATAAAATGCTCACAGGATATCGGGATTCAGTGCTTATATTTGCTTTCAAAGTTTCCTTTCCAAAACCTAAGATTTTTCCAATAGAATTGTTTTTTACAAAGTCTACATTTTGGGAACAAAAAATTTTAGTCTTTAACGTGTTATTATTGCAAGATATTTTTAATATCTCATTATTTTTAATGTTTTCTTTTAGATAATCACAAATATCTTGAAGTTCATAAGAACCTTCAGGAATTTTAATGACATTATTTTCACCATAATAAAATTTGTTATTCTTTTCGTCGATATTAGGAATAGAATTAAATGTAGAGAAATACAGAAGCCCGCATTCATATTCTTCACGAAGTTCTAATGTTGGTGTATAGTTTGTTGTCAAAGAAGCTCCTCGCCCGGTTATCGACACGGTGAAAGACATTTTTAGACTGGTCATAATGTTATACAAAATACTATATTTAAACATGTTTCCAATATTTTTTTAGAAATTTTAAACAAAGGTGACCACAGTTTACAGCGTCATACTTTTGATATTGAACGTAATTATAGTTCATTGATGTACCTTTTAAATATTTTATTAATTCTAATGGTGGTTTTAAATTTCCAAAACTATCAAAATACTCAGAGTACTTATTGTGCTTAACGTAGGCTACCCAATGAGTTCCCGATTTATCTGAGGAATCGAGGTTTATGATTCCACACTCTATTTTTTTTGTCTTTGCAGGTAATACATCTCTCATAAAGATTCCCCGAAAGTATGGAATATCACGAGCATGCTGTAATAAATCGATATTTGTAAGCGGTCTCCTAGGCAGCCTTTTGTTCAGTTTTTTGAAGGATTTAGATATAAACCGGCTCCAGTTTTGTAAGGCTTAATATATAAACCTTTCCCAAGCGCTACCGCTTCCATCATTCTGTTATGTCGTACAGACTCCTGAAGGTTTTTTTGGTTAGTCTTGTAATCAGTCACAGCTTTCGCAATACCTGCTGCACCGCCGGCCAATGATCCTAAAGCAGATAGTCCAGCAAATATCGGTATCAAAGGCAGGAACCCACCAGTTTTAGGAAGAGGAATACAACGCGGCATACGTATTTTCTTTTTGTTTGTTATTATTTTCTTTGCAGCTGCATATGCTATTTTTATTGCAGTATTTTTGTCTTTGGATTTATTTTTCTTAAGTTGTGACCATATTTTTTTCACAACCGATTTAAATGAACTGATACCAGCACCAGTTTTTAGTTTAGCTTTCATTGAATTTTTTACTATCCATGATGCTACTTTTTCACCTTTGCCGGTATCTTTTGACTTAAGTCTTTTTTTCGCCATGTTGAGCAACTCTAAATCAGCTTTATGTCGGGTTTTTAGATCTTTATTTGTATACGCAATATCGTGATACATACAAGCTTCGTCTAATTTATTGATGCCTCGATCACCTCTTTGTAGGCGTTTGCCAAGTTTAGTTCCAGGTCCACAAAATTGATATCCTGGTAAATGTAGCTCAACAGGTATGTTATTTATTATACTATCAATTATACCACTTCCTTCCGCCATAGATCTTAATGAAATGCATGTGATTTAATTTTAACACTTTATTTATATGTTATTTATTACAATATTACAGATTTTTTATCAATCCAACTGTTCTCTGCATCTCCCAAACCTAACCATTTCACAAAAAGTCTATTTCCCTTTTTCTTAATTACCTTTTCTATAAGGTATATATCAGGGTATTTGGTTTTTTGCAGCTCATATTCATAAAAAGAACCTAAAATTATACGATCGTTTGTATCTTTCAGTAGATAAGTTACAGGATTGGTTTTGTTAACTTTTGCTATAGTAAATATTTCAGTGGACCAATTGGGGGTATAGCCTTTGTAAAAATCACTCTTGTGTTTACTTATACGTACACTGTCACCAAGGTCAAACTTTCTTTTAGTAGTTGTAGGACGTTTCTGCGCTTTATCCATGTTACATTGTACAACCATTTCGTTGGATTTATCAATAGCTATTGGTTTGAATTTCGTAGTTCTATGAATAGTGTTATTATAAGATTTTACTACTGATTCTAAATTCTTACCAAGCCATTGATATTGTCCATGTAAGCTGAAGTACTTATAAAGTTTAGACTTAATTGTTCTGATTACTCGCTCCACAATCGATGCTTTTTTTATAGAAAATGTAGAATAATGGTTGATGTTATGTTTTAACATTAGATTTTTGAAAGGCATATTATAAAATTCTTTACCTAAATCCGTTTGTAAATTATTCGGTCGTAGCTTAGAGCTGGATAATATGTGTTGCATTGCATTGGTGACACAAGTTTTGGATTTGAACATTATTGGTATAGCCCAGACGTATTTCGAAAAACAATCGATTACTACTAATATGTATTTGAAGCCTTTATTGCAACGCGCATAGTTTTTTATATCAATGAGGTCAGCTTGCCATAAGTCGTTTAATCCTCTGATGATGGTAGCTCGACGAGGGAAATTTCTTCTAGCAGCCCTGTGAAGTTCATCGACGACATTTTGCTTACTCATTTTTGCTTGATTTAGTTACTTGATTAATCATGCGATCAATTTCCGTCTTTGAATAGAATCTCGTGTTTATATAGCTAATGGTAACTTTTTCTAAATTTTTTAGAGAAACTTGTGCATTACTTTGTACTTTCTTTAATTCAGCTTTCAACGATTGCACTTCAGAGTCAACATATGTTTTGTTTACAGCTTCATCAGCATCTGTCGGGGTCTTCAAACCTTTGAGTCTAGATAATTTTAAATCGTAATCTCCAGAATCAGATTTAGTTAACGTACCATTATAATTGTCAATTAAATCAGATACTCGTAAACGTTTATGGACGTGATGACCGAATTTATCTAAATTCATGTTGCAGTGTAAATCGGTATAGATAGACTGTTGTAATACATGGATGAATGTTTCTTATATCTTAATCTATGTACCCTGCTTCGCGTAATTCCTCTATGATAGAAATTATTTCGTTATCTAAGCCAGTGTTACCAGCATCGCGTGATGCAATAAGTAATTTCAATCTTTCCACCAATTCGTTTGGATCGTCCCAATAAATAAAATCTGTATTCTTCTTATATATTTTTAAACTATTAATTCCTTTTCCTTCTGTAACATTTTTTGTACTACCTATTTTAAACAATGGTTTTATTATGTGCATGTATTTAAGTCCTTTATTGCTGTTGATAGGTTTTGTCGGATCACAATTACGACGATGTGCATTAGTCATTGTAAGGAGAATTTTGTAATTTTGTAAATCTGTATTCTTAATAACTTTTAAATTTGGCGACCTTTTAAACAGTAGTTCTAGCAATCCAGGTGTTTTCTTCAAAACTTTATTTCCGATTTTTAATGTATCCTCGTACTCAATAACCGGAGTGTTCCCAAGCATTAGTTTTCCTCGATCCACTTTCACTCCGAAAGGTACATCATTCATCACTTCCGACGACATTGACCAAGACATTGTCATTTTTTTTTTATCTGGTGATGATTCCAAGGATGCGAATGAATCATCGCTTTCTTGTAAACCATGAGAAGGGGGAACTGTGAGAGTGATATCTGATTTTGCATTTTGTTCATCTACACTCTCTTCTTCGCTACTTTGTTCATCAAACTCCTCATTTGATGTAGAAGAATGTTCACTTACAGCATATTCCGATCCGTTTAAAATATTTTCTTTTGGGTTTTCTGAATCATGTTTATTGGAGATTTTGTTGAGAGGGTCTACGATTGGTTTGAATAAAGTTTCCAAAGCCAGATTATTTATAGCTTTGGCATCTCTCATCATTTCAACCTTTTTCTTTACAGCTTCTGAAGATTGTACAATCTTTTCTTTTAGATCTCTTTCCATATTTAATGTGGTTAAGCCCGGTTGGAATCAGAAGTAGTAATGATTTAATATCGAGATATCACTTAGTTATTAATGTTAATCTACAGTTATAAAAGTGTCAAATTCCATTCTGTAACAACCTTGGTTTTTCTGACAGTCCTTGTTGATCACAAGGTAGCGGTAAGGTTGGTTCCAAACAGTTGAACACATTTCCCGAAACTGATTCCATGACATATCAGAACCCACATGCTCCTCGTAAACGTGCTTTAAGTTAACGTCGTCTTGTTTGAACAAAACAATCAGGTTAGAATTATCTCTAACTAGTTGTTTTGGGATTTTGGTGTAGGTTTGATTTAAGTAAAAACAATCTATATTCTTATGTCGACCCATTGCGAAATAATCCCGTATATTGTTCTGATTTTCGCAAGCAACATCATCAAAAATAATAATAGAATCGGATGAAGCTTCGTGAGGGCTTAAGATCTCACTATTATGGTTATATTTGTAAAATGAAATATCATCCACCATATTTAATACGTCTTCCAAGAATTTATATTTAGGCTGGTATAGAGATTTCGAATAAACATACAAATTTAAAAATCGTGGACCATCTTTATGTAACAAAAGACTTATTACTAAATTTGTCTTCCCACAATTTGACGGACCGCAAACAATACAACGAATCGTATTCGGTAACAAATTTCCATGACGTTTGAATTCTTGTGTATTATTCGGACATATTTCACCCAATCGCAGCGAATTTGCTTGTTTCACAAACTTCATTGTAAATTAATTTAGCTGTCGTGTTCAGTCTTACATGGTTTTATCAAAAATGGAATGCGAAAAGGTTTGTGTCGGTTTTTAAATAACGAAATGAATGAACGAGCCAATTGGCAACATTGAAAGTATGATTAGGAATACTGAAACATTATTTACAAAGTGAGCGACATTGTTAATAGGCATTCTAATTCACCTTTTTCAACTGGTCAAGATCAAAAATGTTATTGGGCATTCTAATTCACTTTTTTCAACTGGCCAAGATCAAAAATGTTATTGGGCATTCTAATTCACTTTTTTCAAGTGAGCGCACGTAAGTAAGCGAACGTGAAGAAAAAAGTGAATTAGAATGCCCAATAACTACCTACTCACAAGCTACAGAACAAAAAAGCGGCGAATACAACTTCTTCTTGCATCATCAAGCCAAGAAGAGTTATCGATGGCTACAGAAGTCCAGCTTCGCCAGTCAGGAAAACGGGATTCAGCAGCTATTGTAAAAGAGCTTTGTCTTTTTTCACCTAGCAGAGGGACGAATATTAAAAAAACCCGAAAATGCTTAGCTTGCCCACAAGAGGGACTTTCGGAAGATCAAGCTCTTGCTCTGATTGTAGATGCAAATCTTTCCACGCATCAATATAATGTTATACGCCAGCAAGCACAAAAAGTAAAAAACAAAATGTATTATTCATACTTTAAAGTGAAAACGGCAAAAGAGAAGTGTTATCCTGGTGAAATTTATATAAAAGAGACGTATGCCGAAATTAATTTACAATCTTTGATGGATCATACAATTACAAGGAAAACCTCTAGAGTTCATACAAACATGGATTTAATGAACAGGTTGCTAGTGTTTTCAGATCCATTAATAGCTAGTTTACGGGCTCACCCGAAAACTAAACGTCGCCGACTAACACCTGAAATAAGCGAGCTTCTAGAGGCTCCACTTGGACGTAGCGAATTAGTGGAGTCGTCGTCAGATCCTGATGAATCTGATGAAGATTTGTATGAGTCTGATAATGATTCATATAAGTCGGATGAATATTAGGAAAAATTTTATTTATTAATATGTATTTTTTTATTCCTGTTCCTTTTTTTTGAATTAATGTGGCTATTTGAATATATTTATCAATGTTTTGACCATTTTTTGTTCACATTATGTATTAGTGTGTTGATAATATTGTGAAAACCTCCCACTGTTATTTAACTCTTTGAATTGTGTGTTGTATCTTTCTATTACTGAACTTTTTTATTTCTGTTATATTTTCTATTTATGTGCCTATTTCAATTATTTCAATTTATTTCTCAATATTTTGAACATTTGTTGTTTATATTATGTATAAGTGTCTCGATAATATTGCGCATAAAACCTCCCACTGTTAGGTATATCTTTGAATTGTTTGTCGTATAACTTCATAAACTCTTCTTTTAATGTATCCCAGATAATGCAACTCATTTCTTTAATAATTTTACTAACAGTTGATACCCCGACTCTGAAATTGTAGCGCAGGTCTTTGAAGGAACATCCTGACGCACAATATCTGAAAATAATGTTGCAATATAATTTCAGGTAAATTAGTATTGACCAAGTGGACGAACTTACGGAATGTCTGGATCCGAACAAACAAAAATGATGAAAAAAAATCAGGATCAGGGGCAAAGTCGTCAAAGCCATACTCCTCAAGAGTCTGTTGCGTCGCGTATATCTCAACCAGGGACAGAGACCCTCAGCAATTCTGCCCCAAACTATGATAAGATCCCCTTGTCCTACGTCAAACGCATGATCAGAGAGGAGTCGGTCCGCAAGTGGCAGGACCGGTACGACACCTCCAGCACCGGCGCGATAACAAAGATGTTCCTTCCGGAGGTCGATAAGGCATACCGGACGGTCAGAGCATCGATGTTCTCGCACCGAGTCGTGCAGGCTTTGACGGGACACGGGGGAATAGCCGAATACTTGTACAGGTTCAAGCTCAAGGACAGCCCGGGATGCGAGTGCGATCCCGACGTCAGCGAAACGGTGTGGCACGTCATCCTCGACTGCCCACGCTTTTTGTCGGTTCGTAACGATCTGGAGACCGGAATCGGTGCGAACCTTCAAAAGGCAAACCTATCACACATTCCAACACACCCTAACACCAGACAGCCGTTCCAGGACTGTGTGGAGAAGATCTTCCGCATAGCAGCCAAGAGGAACGAAACCACAAACACCACAACTCGTCCCAACATCTCCACCACGCAAACCGACCACGCCCCCATCCACGATGTCCCGCCGGCCCGTCCTGAAAGAACGCTCGCACACCTAGCGTTCGGACAGATCGGGATACCGAGACTGAGGATCAGGGGTGTGGCTCTCTTCATGGACGGCAATACCGAAACGTTCGGAATAAGCTTCTGCAATGCTTTATCGCAAAGCAATGTGACCATATCACCTGGTCTGGGCGCTCTACTGAACGGCAGCACTGCACGAACGAAAATGAGGCGCAGAGTCTTCGAAGCGCTCCCTGAGCTGGAAGTGGCCGGTCACCGATGCCGATTAGTCAGATCTCGCAACAAAACGATCGCGATGTTCGGCTGGGGTGACGAGTCTCCTTTCGCTCAGGCGTGTTCAGTGCTCGCCAGAATCGGAGAACTGGAGGAAGGCGCTGGAAGCACCGCGCGCGTAATCAGCGTGGACGCAATGCTGGTCGGGTACGAGAGAGGAGAAGTTGTCGACCGAGTAGGTTGCTTGAAAGCCTCAGAACACCATGAGGTAGTCGTGTACGAGGACCGAGGGGAAGATCTCAGCTTTCTCAAAGTCGAACGACGCGACGTAGCAACAACATCGACAGACTCCGGATCGAACCCGACCGTGCAAAGCGGATCTCAGCGTCTCCAACAGCAAGAAGCGGCCAAAAGAGCAGAAGCTAAACGAAACGGAGGAGGTAGTTCGAAGGAGAGAGCCCAGTCGAGAGGCATAATGAAGTTTTTCACCGACGCCCTGAGCAGCCTCACGCGCGGATCAACAACTGAAGCCGTGAGAGCAGCGGATAGACAGGTAGCGGCGGTGGAAGACTTCCTCAGACCGTCTCCAAAAGCTCCCATACCACCACTCACCAAACGCACCAGAGCCGACAAGGGACAAGTCAGTCCGCCTAGACTCCGACCACCGACAGGACTACAAGACCACTTCGTAAACGCATTCCTCGAGTTTCAAGCCATCGTTGCAGCCAACAAAAAGGTTAAGACGGCAACCTGCGACAACATCATGCAGGCCTATCGCCGAGAAAACCTAGGCTTGCTGAAGGTGAGACTTGAGGAAGCTCAGGCAGCCATATACAACAATTCCAGCTCGGAAGTCATCAGCGGGTCAATGGCCGGTGACTATATGGCAGCCTACAGTGCGACTGGTGGTTTTGTGACCCTGGACGAGGAGGACACGCAGCGGACAGGACAGCCCAAATTTTGCACACCCCCAAGTGATCCAATTTTGGTCATCGCCCAATGTACCAAGATAATGCTCGAGGATGGCTGGCACACGAGTCATACTCGTGAACGGGTGCTGCGAGTGGGGGCCGGTTTGCTCCAGTTGTTTAATTAAGTCTGTTGTAATTATAAATTGTAAATGTCGTCAAAATAATAAAAAAAAAAAAAAAAAAAAAATACTAATAATCATAAAATATATAATATAATAATATATATCTGGATGGACAAATTGCACGGAGTGCACAAAAAACTGAGCATAAAATAGAGACCTTAAGAAAATAAAGTTAAGCATAATCTGATAAGTGTATGGGCCCCGAGCCTATAGATGAATGTAAACAGGGAGGAAGGTTTAGTCGGTAGGTCGCCTAATCCCAAGGCGGAGTCCGACATAACCAGGCCCGTGCCTGGTATCCATGAGGATTCCCCCTTCCTGGCCGCGAAAAAAAAAAAAAAAAAAAAACCAGGGACAGAAGGCAGTACTCAGTAGTCTGAGAATTTGCAACCAAGCACTTCTAAAAGACAAAATACCATGCCACCGAGCAACATATAATGGACTTAGGGCGGCTTGCACAACAATCCTTAAACGTATTTAAGAACCCCTTAATTGCATTTAGGCAACTAAACACGTTTAGCATCTTGCACAACAAAAAATTAGCTCCTAAACGTGTTTAGCAAGCTGTCAAAATTAAACACCCCGGAATGGCTATTTAAGAAAGTTAAATTTTGTTTAGCGCCATTTTGAATGACCATCTGTTTCAAAAACAATGGTTTTTAGGTCTTTGTATATTAGTTTTTATTTGCTTCGTGCGAGCCGTGTTGATTTGGATTGGTAGCAGTTTTTAAAAATTAAAATTAAAATTACCTATACAACTACAATGGATTTGTGGGATTTCTCAGACGATGACGACGAAATTATAATGTATCTAAGGCGACCCATTGCACCAAGACAACTGTTCCCGAGGTCAAGATTGTTCGAAGAACTTTCAGAGCAGAAATTTCTGCGGAGATTTCGATTATCAAAAGCCACCACAGTGATTTTGTTACAACAAATAGAGACACATCTAAAGCCCAGGATAGATAGGTAAGTAATTAAATTAATGAAGGCCTGGTACTGGTATATTCTATCTAACTAGATAGGTAACTACGAGTACCTACCTACTGATTTACCAACTAAACGTGTTGTATCTACCGTTTGTTTCAGAGTGACTGGTGTGACTACTATGAACCAACTTCTATGTACGTTGCGTTTTTATGCCACAGGTAGCCAACTAATTACATGTGGTGATATGATTGGCGTTCACGAGTCCACTGCTTGCAGAATTGTGCACCGTGTGACTCATGCTATAGCAAGTTTGGGACACATGTACATACAATTTCCATGTTCAGAAGAACAGCAAAACGAGGCAGCAACGAAATTTTATAAAATTGCTAAGTTTCCTAGAGTGCTTGGTGCCATAGATTGTACTCATATACGAATTATATCACCTGGGGGAGACAATGCTGAAATCTACAGGAATCGGAAAGGGTATTTTTCAATAAACACACAATGTGTAGCTGCAAATAACCTAACGTTCTTAGATGTTGTGGCACGATGGCATGGTTCTGCCCATGATTCAAACATCTGGGATAACTGTGCTTTAAAACGAAATTTTGTCCAGAGTAAATATCCCAACAAACATTTACTAGGAGATAGTGGATACGCTCAGAACAAATTTATGATGACACCACTACCAGATGGAAGCCCCAGCACGAGAGGAGAAATTCTCTATCAAGAATCTCACATTAAAACAAGAAATGTTGTGGAAAGAGCTTTTGGTGTTTGGAAGAGAAGATTTCCGATCTTGTCTCGAGGTATTAATATTCACCTACATAGGGTACCAGGAATAATTATAGCTACAGCTGTATTGCACAATTTGGCAATAATACAAAATGAGATTATGCCTCCTGAAGACCCAGATTTCCCATCTATACAGGAAACATCATTAATAAATAGTACAACAGTAGTTAGTCAACAACAAAGAGGTAGCCGGAATCTAGAAAGACAAATGTTAATTAATTACTTTGAATTATTATGAGAATAGTATACCTATGTGATATTAATATTGAATAAACTTTACTTATTTACTTACCTACTAGTTTTTGTACCTATGTGGTTCATGCTTATACATAGAAAAGACATACATCATCATAATAAAACAAAATTCTATTGATTGGTAACCTATAATAAGTACAACTCACAATAACATATTACAAACCTGAAAGCTATTTACTAATTTATAAACAAACAAAACTACAGAACTATATTACTACTACAATTAATTTTAAATATTCTTAGCATTTTGAATTTTTATATCCATTAACTCCAATTCTTTTTCTCTCATTTTTATTTTAAATTTATTTTCCGCAATAATGTTTTCTGTTTCAAGCTCTTGCAGTTTTTGTTTGTGCATTAACTCCTTCTCCAATAAAAGTTTCTGCATTTGCACCAACTCCAACTTCGCCTCAGAAAGCAGTTTAAAGCTTTCATTGACGGTTGCCTTCCTGCAGGTGGTCTCTGTAAATTAACAAAAATAGACTATATAAAAAAAAAATTTTTTTTTAGCCTTACTTTGTTCTGAGTAATTTTAATTTATTTCAAGTAACGAAGACTCAAACATCAATTAATTACATAGTCACATTATTTAACCTCAGCTAGCTGTTATCTTAGCCACCTTTACTCATGATTTTTATGGCAGGGTTAATAAATAACTAGCCAATTATTATCAAAATCAGCCGGTAAATAGTACCACAGAAAACTTCCAATCTATAAACAGCAAATTTGCCTAGTTGATGTAGGGACACTTCACTTGCTTGGTCAATTAGTATTAGTTGTAGTTACCATTGTGAGATAGAGCAGGTTCTTTTTTTTTGCGTAGAATTTCAAGCCTAGACTTTGATGGTGTTCTAACCACCTCTGGTTCATGGGTTCTGGGTGTGGCAACTAGCAATGCAATTGGCTCCTGGCTAGCTGTAAACAAAAATATTAATAGGAAAGGTAAATCAACATAAGTACATACTAATAATGTTGTTATGTATTATGATAACTTACTAATTGTACTTTCTATAAAAGACGATTCTATAGGTTGTCTTTGTTCAACCTCTGGCTTTGTTTGATGGTATTGGGCCATCAAATTCGCATCACTATCGTACATGGTAAACAAACCATCTATTTGTGGTTCGATCAATTTTTTTATGCCGGCTAGTTCATCTTCTTTATCTGGAAGATGAGGACCACCACCTGAAAATTGTGAGATCATTGGACATAGTTATAGATGTGGAGTATTAAAACATAAATTAAATAGATGCCGTTGAATACTGAACAAGTTTGTTTTTTAATAGTTTTATTTTTTTATATGACACTATAAGCTTGTGCTCGTGGATCTAATAATACATACTAGTGAAATAAGAAAACTTAACAGGCTAGTAAGTAAGATCTATGATATTTATTACCTGTTCCCATCGCAAACTTTTTTATTTTGTTATCTTGTTTTAAAGATTCTTTCTCAAGCAGTTTAAAACCTTGCTCACAGAGATTGGAATCATTCCACTTCGATGTAGAGGCCACTTTTTGCCAATCTTTTCCGTCTTCCTCAATTGCAATTAAAAGAGCTCCTCTTTGAGAAGGATCTGTTGAAATTTAACAAGCAAACTATTGTAAGTAATTCATAGTTATTTTTAACAAAAATTAAAAAACTCGAAGCATTATCATTGAAAATAGTTAGGTATATACCACGATACTTACCGACAAGCAACATTTTTGCCTCGGAATGTTGCTTTTTTATTTTACTTTTTACATTTCTATAGCAGCTTATTAGATTTTCAATGGTTCTTGGCTGGCCAACAGCATTTGAGTTGAAAACTTCGGTGATTTTTGCCCAAGCAATTTGCTTGTCGGCTTGTTTTACACTATCGGTCTGTTTGGACTCAATAATGTGACTGTACGGTTTCAAAGCCTCATACAGCAGCGTTTGTTCTTGTTTTGTGAAGTTTGCCGCACGCGTTCTCACTCCTTTGACATTTTCAGACATTTTTTTCGTATTATTCACTCAAATCAACACAAAACAAAACTAGAAAGCTATCAACTATCAATCAACATTCGACTGAAAACCGCGAAAACTATGCTTTGACAGTTTTGACACTGACACGCAGTAGGCAGTACTCCATTTTACGCAAATCTTTAACCCCAATGTTGATCAAATGACATGGGCTTGACCGTGCTTGACGAAAAAACACAAGGAGCGCGTGATACGGAACGTATAACGCTGTTTGACCAACGCGCTAATTACGTTTAGCTAAATGGCATCGGAAATTGCGTCGTGCAAGACAACCCTAAATTAGATTAGAATAAACTTGTTTAGCGCCTAAAACTGAATTAGCTAAATAAAATTAACAACGATTTTAACACAACGTTATGCAAGCCGCCCTTAGGGCGGCTTGCACAACAATTTTTAAACGTATTTAAGCACCCCTTAATTGCATTTAGGCAACTAAAAACGTTTAGCATCTTGCACAACAAAACATAAGCTCTTAAACGTATTTAACAAGCTGTCAAAATTAAACACCCCAGAATGGCTATTTAAGAAAGTTAAAATTTGTTTAGCGCCATTTTGAATGACCATCTGTTTCAAAAACAATGGTTTTTAGGTCTTTGTATTAGTTTTTATATGCTTCGTCTGAGTAAAATGCCTCGTTGATTTGGATTGGTAGTTTTATTGTTATTTTTAAAGATTAATATTGATTACCTATAACTACAATGGATTTGTGAGATTTCTCAGACGATGACAAAGAAATTATAATGTATCTACGCCGGCCCATTGCACCAAGAGAACTGTTTCCGAGGTCAAGATTGTTCGAAAAACTTTCAGTGCAGAAATTTTTGCGGAGATTTCAACTATCGAAAGCTACCATAGTGATTTTGTTACAACAAATAGAAAAACATCTAAAAGCAGTACTCCATTTTACGCAAATATTCAACCCTAATGTTAACCAATCAACATGGGTTTGACCGTGTTTGACAAAAAAACACAAGGAGCGCGTGATACGGAACATCTGGGCTGTTTGAAGAACACGCTAACTACGTTTAACTAAATTGCATCGGAAATCATGTCGTGCAAGACAACGCTAAACTAGATTAGAATAAATCTGTTTAGCGCCTAAAACTGTATTAGCTAAATAAAATTAACGACGATTTAAACACAACGTTGTGCAAGCCGCCCCCTTAGATGTCAAAATGAGCGAGTTTTTAGACAGCAGGCTATCACAACAAACTGATCCCCCAATTTTATCATTTTTTAAAGGTATCCTACCCTCTGTTACGTCTTTCGACGATGACGAAACGTTGGAGCTTCAATCAGGTGTATTATCACTGATACAACAAATCAAAAAGAAACGTGAAAACAGACTTTATGCAAATAATTATAATTACGCGCGTGATAGCACACGGCGATCGGGGTATTCGACACAGAACTATAATTATTTATCTACCGATGAATCCGGATATTCCTCTCAAAACCAGGCTGTTCTTACCCCACATGGGTCTGGATATGCAAGACGTCAAACGTATGAGGAAGGATCGTCTGCTGTATCTACTTGGTCGGAAAGTACTGACTTAAATTTCTCCGATTTTTGAATTATTATAATATGTTGCGCTGTTTACCTATTTAAAATAAACAAGTTAAAATAACTTTTGTTTCAATTTCAATACACCTCAGAAATCACACTACAACTGCTACAATCAGAATACTATACTACAAATACAATCTGAATATTTGTAGCAGTTGTAGTGTGATTCTAAAAAAAAACACTTGCCTAAGAAATATCGACAGTCTTTCTTCAGGACAAATGCAGTCTCTAAATGTCGTATTCCGATACGTGATGCTCGCAGAAACTCTTGACAGTAGGTCGTTGAAAGTTGCTTGTGACATTCTAAAATTATAAAGAATTTTCGTTCGTCATTTTTTAATTCATGTATTAAATTTTTATAACTTCCCAAAGTCGATCTTTCTGTTAGGATTGGGTGCATCCAGTATTTTCTTGGAATTGACTTTTTTTTTAATTTTCTTCGTAAGTAGTAGAGCACAACAAGTTCTTCGTCGGCGTCCATCTCGCGAGTTCGCTACGTACCGAATGGCGCGAAACTACGACCTATACGACTCGCGACGCAGTGTGAACAGGTACATCAGACTTTCGACTTTCAGTAATATGCGACTTACGACTAGTGTGAACGGGCTGTAATCGTTCTTTTCATGCTTTTAGATTTCGATTTTGTAGAAATGTATATTAACTAGGCATGTTCATTTTCAGCTTATTTCCATTTTCTCTCTTTCTTGCATTAAGTTTAATCTTCTAAAGCATTTCCGTTAAATTTAATCACTTTTATTTTTCTACTCACCCTCGATTTTTAAAATTAATGCAGAAAGCTAATTTATATCAATTTAAACGGCCTTCAGCTTTTTTTATTTCTAATTGTAAACTCCGTTCTGGTTGTACGCCGCCCCGACAGTACTACTACAATTTATAGGCAGGTGTGCTGTGTTGGATCGATGTCGGTGGCGCCTACTCAGAACGGACGGTAGATTACCAGACTGTAATACTGGTTTAATCGATTGCAGGTTACAAGTCATTTCCTTCATCTCAGCGTGAGCGACCCTGAGCGCAACTCAGAACTTGCCGCCGTACACCTGAGCGTCGCATTCAAGAACTTGCAGCCGTACACCGTCGAGGGACTCCCACCATCTTCGTCCGACACAGGATTGTACCTGTGCTTCGAGGCGGAAACAGATTGGCCGAATACTCCACGACCCACTAAATTTGTGTTGCCTACCGATTGTTCTGCTGCGGTACTTACAGCATTAAAATACTACTTTTATTCTAACTGGATTTCTTCTTTTTTTCTTCTTATTTCCTGACCGCAGTAGGCTATCTAGGACCCTACCCAGGTAGACGCGACATCCTATACCCTGGTTTGTAAATATTTAAGTAGATCGTATATTATTTTGGCACACAGATTGCGGTCCGAACACTATCCATCTAACAAGTTTGGTCACCTTATGAAAAAGGTTAGCTCACCAAATTGTGAAGTTTGTGGAACGGTCGAAGATGTCCATCACTTGTTGATGGAATGTGTGAGGAACAAAACTGCGAGAGAATCACTAATGCAAAAATACAACTTAAATAAGTACGATATCGGTACTTTTAAAAACATATTAGCGGAACCAACAAGCGATGCTGCAATATCTCTGTACCAGTTATTTTTGCATTAGTGATTACATGGTTAGGGTACGATGGGACTGGCGTGCCAAATATGGTATAAGTCCCTAAATAAAATTAGAATAAAAAAAAGGTCCCATATTCATACCAGGAATACAGTAGAGAAATGCTTTGGTCTTTGCAACTGCAACTCAATGAATAACGAGCATTTTATCGCCGTAACAGCGCATTACGTACAAGAACAAGACAAGAGTTTACATCTTCAATCGACGATGCTAGGATGCGTTCAATATCCCGACAGAACAACAGCAACAATCTTGCCGAACAATTGTGTGAGAATGGAATATTGAGAACAAAGTAACGGCTATAGCCACTGATAACGCGACCAATATTACTGCCGCGGTTAGGGCTGGGGATTGGCGTCTTCAGGACTCCCTCTTCTCTATTTTAAAACGTGCTAGACAGTATAAATTTCTACTTACTGGTGACATTATCGACAAGTACCTGCACTTGTCGATACATTCTCTCGGGCGATGATGATAGGCAGTTGAAATTAATGTTATGGAGAGAAGACGAGTCTAGGCCAATACAGACACTGGTTCTCAACACTTCTACGGTACCGCGAGCGCCTCAAAAGGGTACGTCAGCAGTTTTGGCACCGATGGCACATGCGGCTCCGACATAACCCTACTTTCTTGATCTAGTTTCGACATATTTTTTTCTTATGGGGCTCAGATTTTTATTGTGTGGATGGATATGGCATTGAAGGACCAAAGTCTTCCGGTAGCTGCAGCATACTTGTGGAAAGATAAGGATGAAGTATTGCCAATTATGTTAACTGGTTTGTAATAGGCAATTACGCACGGTGCTCACGCTAGATGGATTATGGATTTGCGTGATTAGCGACGAAACTGAACCTGATTTAGTTAGTGATGGTCGCGCATTGGCACGCATTGGCCATACAACCAAGCTTATATCAGGATATTAGAGACGCGAAGACATCTAAGGAAGCTTGGCAAAAACTTATGAGACACTTTTGAGAATAAAGGTCTGTACCGCAAGGTTCTTCTTCTTAGGCAACTGCAGTGCAGTTACTGCACCGTAGGTAAATAATATGAGCAAATAATAATATGAGTAACATGTCCGATTATATCGATGGTGTGAAGATTGTTCAGAAATTGGGCGATATTGGTAAAACTATAGATGATGATGAGGTGGCTGAAATTCTTTTGAGCGGTCTTCTTCAGGAATTTGATGCCCTCGTATCTAGTCTGGAGACTGCATCCCTTACCAAGACGCTGACATATGAGCTAGTGTGGACACGTTTGCTCCAAGAAGACCAGGGTCATGTCAGTAAGAAATGTTTCAAGAGAAAGCGTGATTTCAACAACAAAAAGGAAGAGCACACGCTCTATGCCTCTGCATTCACAGCAACTGAAGCAAACTCTCCTGATAGACAGTGGCTAGTGGTGGAAGTTTATTTTGTTTTCTGTTAATTTGCGTTATTGTTACAAAAAAAATAATCTGAAAAGATTAAAAGAGTGAGAACGACTTTACAAAGCAAGCACAATCGCTGCTGCATAAGGTAAGGTAACCGTACTCTCATATTATTGAGTTCAAACACACCGATGCTGTAAAACAAGCCGACAAGCAAATTGCTTGGGCAAAAATCACTGAAGTCTTCAATTCCAATACTGTTGGCCAGCCAAGAACCACTGAAAATCTAGTCAGCTGCTATAGAAATGTACAAAGTAAGATAAAAAGCTGTTAAATTATTAGTGAACGCATCCAAACATTGTAATCTGTCAAAGTCGAATAAATAAGTAGCTATATTTAAATTCGTATTTGTGTTTTTTTTTTACCGGAACAACGTACAAAATGAGTTCCAACTCTTGGAGAAGCGAGGACGACAAAATTTTAATAGATTTCGTACGTGACCATGAAGCTATTTAAAATATAAAAAGTAAAGAATACAAAAAAAGTCAATTAAAACAGAATTGGTGGCGTGAAATTGGAGAAATATTGAATAAAACAGGTTAGTAAGTATATACAATTTACAAAAGTTTATAATTTTTTTTTTTAACCTATACTGTCCCACTGCTGGGCAAAGGTCTCCCCCACTTTCTTCCAGACATCTCTATCCCCCGCAACCTCAGGCCACCGCTCCTCAAACGAGTCAAGGTCATCACGCCATATAATTGTCCATTTTAATTTCACAATATTTAATTAGCTATATTTATCTTATTTAATAACAGCCTAATGTTGTGTCGCATAATTATGTTGCCACTCAATAGCCCCTGGTCCATTGAAGTAATTTTTCAACGCCAGCCTTGCGTCATGTCCCAACGGACGACGTTGTACCTTCAACGTCCGGGACGTCACGTTTCGTCGGTAAGATAGTTAATTGACAGTGTCGTCTTGAATGAAATGCTATGATGTTTTATGTAGGCTACATATGATCTTGTTTGTTACAGAATACCATCCAGACGAAACAGTGGACGTTGGAGGTACAACGTCCGGGACGTCACATATCATCGGTAAGATAGTTATGTATTTGACAGTGTTGTCTTGAGTAAATTCCTATGTTAGTAAATTGTTGGCTACATAGATCTTATCTGGTTTGTTACGGAATGCCCCGAAGAGGACATAGGTACGTTAGAAGCGGACACCGTTCCGTACAGTTCCCCAACAGGCTGTCCATAACATGGAACATGCCGTTAATGATGATGATGAGGCATACAAAAAGACGCTGTGGTAGCAGCAGCTTTTCAGAATAAGTAATGTTTTTTTTATTACAGACATTGGTGCAGAGGTCGAGGTCCCCAGCTCATCCATGTCACATCATCGATCGTCTGAAATTGGTAATCTTATATATAAAAATGAATCGCAAAATGTGTTGGTAAGCGCATAACTCAACAACGCCTGGACCAATTTTGCCAATTCTTTTTTTAAAATGTTCGTTGAAGCCCAAGAATGGTTTTTACGGCGAGAAAAGTCTGAATAATTGCCGGGAAACCCCTAAAAACAGCTCTTTTCTTTTTCCCATACAAACGTTTTCTTCCTAAAATGTAGAGCCAATTTGAACTTTAATACCATACCATAAAGTTTAAGTGTTAGTGGAGAGGTTCCGGGAAGGCAAAACAATTGAGTGACGTTAGTATCGTATAAATATTAATGTCAATTTGGAGATAGCTTATACTCTGGATTAATAAATAGGCTACTTTTTATCTCGGATAAGGTTCTGGGATAACGGGAAGACGCGGGTGAAACCGCGGGGCGCAGCTAGTTATGAATATTTATATGTATCACTATCATCATCAGCCGGAAGAAGTCCACTGCTGAACATAAGCTTCCCCCTTGAACGGCTATTAGCCATACTTACATCTGCGTTCTGCATCTGTAACTGCGATGGAATTCATTTTAATGCACCCATGAATTTAAGTTATTAAATTATATTGCACATTGTGTAGATGCTCAATAAATAAATAAACCGAAACGTGTGTTACGCGTAGGAACACCGAAACCGGCAGCGCATTGACCCTGCAACTGAATCAGCAATCTCCACCTCGCGCGGGTTTACGAGCAACTAATCAATTCGATTCCTCACTTCGGTCGGATTATTAGCTAATAATATAATTTTAAATATACCCTCGTTTTAAGTTCAAAAATATATTTTTCTTATAATCCTCGCTGCGACTATATATTTTTGGCGCAGTCGGTAGGATTAAAAGAATAGCAGATCATAAAAATAGAATGTGCAAAGCTTATGACGTCATACATGAGGCATGTGCCGACCTCCGTACAAACTTAACTGACAAACGTAATGCCAACCGCGACCCAGAAATAGAGTATACGCCGATCAAGAGATCTTCATTAAAAATCCGTTTGCCTCTCGTCAAAAACTACTAAACTATATGATGGGCCAATCTGCCCGTCCATATTTATATGTACCAAGAAAAAGCGTGGACCTGTTGCTAAGTCTAGATTAAAGAAGGACATATAAGCAATCAATTGTTACAGGATCCCGGTACTTCTTCTTCTCCTGCCAACGGTAGCGCTAGGGCAGGAGATAAACCTTGAAAACCTTGATGACGGCTCCGGGATTTTACCATTTAAATTAGGCCCTACTAAAATTATAACACACTATCATTCGTTCGTTCAACCCATAGATCTTCAGGAATTGCAAAATAAGATAAACTCAGTTAAGGTGAAATTACACGGTTCACTTTTGTCTTTCAATTTAGATGAAGCAACCAAATTGATCCATGTAAACTTATAAGTAAATCATTTAATGTCATTTAATGTTGTCGTTCTACGGCATTGAAAGAATTGAACATGCTCAATATTTTCACTTTTAGCGTTTAAACTTCAACGCCGATGAATGAGAAATGAATGTGTAAACACAAGAATTGAACGATTCCCTTTTACAGTCAGTCGTGCGCGCCGCAGTGTCGAGGAAGGGCGTATTTTTGGACAATACGTAGGTACCAACCTACGAAATGGTTTTCAAATGGAAGGAAGAACACACGCCTGTTCTTGGAATATTTTAAAAAGTATACGTGTCTATGGAATTATAAAACGGAGGGTTATAAAACCCGAGATTGTCTTGGAAATGTTATTAAATCGACCACAGCTCACCGTCAAGCACGTTCACTTTGCTCGAGAACACTTGGATTGGAGCATAGAGCAACAGTCAGTCTTGTTCACTGATGAGACGAGGATGTGTCTCCATGGCAGCGACAAGAGAGGCCGGGTGTACCGGCGTCCCGGTGAACGGTTTTCACAGTGCTGCTTTGCTGAAACCGTTGTATATGGTGGCGGTTCTTGCACGATGTAGGCTGGAATTTCCTTAGAAGGAAAAACGAATCTTGTTTTCGTTCCTGGGGGAGGCCGGGGAGGTCTAGCCAGTGATCGTTACATTGAAGATGTTCTACTGGATCAAGTTGTCCCTTATCAAGGCTTTATTGGGGATAATTTCATCTTGATGCATGACAATGCCCGATGTCACACTGCTCGGGCCACACGTGAGTTCCTGGACGAAGTTGAAATTGACACTATGGATTGGCCAGCGGCAGCGCTCAGCCCCGATTTGAATCCCATTGAGCACATATGGGACGAGCTCAAAGTTAGAGCGAGGAATCCAGCTCCTACAAACATAAATGAGCTCAAGACTGCGTTGGTAGAAGAGTGAGGTCTAATACCACAGTCATCAATAAAAAAGTTAATTAGGTCTATGAAGAATCGCATGAGAGCAGTGATCAGGGCTTGAGGATACCAAATATTGACGCAAATAAATTTTTTTTTTGCTCACATTTTATTTCATTTATACACAATAACCTCATACTGAGAAATTGTATGAATTTTCAATATTTTTTACAATATCATTGACATACTCCTTTTTTACTAAACTACTGAATCGATTTTCATGCAACTTACATCATTTTAAAGCCCAATTACTAGGCTTTAAATATGTAAAGCATTAATATAGAGGTAAGATGAGTCATTGTTAAAATAAATCACTTTTTATGCGCACTTGAGGCTTGAGTCGATTTACTTGCACGCGAGTGTAGTTGCCGAGAGTGGTCTTGAGGTCCAGAGCAGATTGGAGGAATGGCGGCAAAAACTGGAGAGTGTGGGCTTGAAAGTAAGCAGAACCAAAACTGAATATCTATCTGTTCTGCGATTTCGGCGGTCTCTCCAATCCTGTGCCAATTTTACACCCCTTTTCTTGCAGGCTAGCAATGTTTCGTCTTATCGCGAATGCCAAGGGGTGGAAGGTGTCAGGGTTTCCAACCCCTCAGGTACCGAGCACTACTTAAGTAGTGCTCTGCGAAATGACCGTCAGATACCGAGCACTACTTAAGTAGTGCTCGTGACCGGGCTGGCAAATTCGCCTTGTATCAAAGCTCCTACTGTTTTATTCTTTCTGGCAACTCTACTAGTCGATTGTGAATGAACCAATGAGTGACTTAGAAGCTATAGTCGCAAGATTTCTAAGAAAAATAAAAAAGTTGTTGTCCTTCAAACTTCACATTGTTCTGCGCGCCGCTCCGACGAGGTAGGTTCTCCGAAATATATTTATATCAGTGCAAATTTGTTCGAGAAAAGTGTAAGTGATGTTTATTTTCGTTAGTAAATAGTTTTTACTACTGTTTATAAGTAATATTTTTACAATTCGTGCGTTTACAAGTGATAAAAGTGAAAAAAGAAACCCAGGTGGAAACATCTAGAATTGTTCCGATTTTCCATTGCTCTAAAAACATATTTCGCATTGAAATTATATTAGAAATTCTTCAATCACATTGCAAACTCTTCTTAGAAGCTATTTTCATATGTAGTTTTTGATAAAAGTATGATTTTGTAAAATACCACGAATAATTACGCCCGTGTCAAATTCCTAGTACTTGGTACGTCAATTTCAAAATGGCCGCGTGATGGCCGCGTGTTGATTTTTGTTCGTACAGGATGTTCATTTTTGTTATGGAAAACAGTGGATAGGATCTGAAATTAGAATTTTGGTCTGACTTTTTTTTGTGATAGCTGAATACATTCCTAACAGTAAAGTCAAATAAAAATAATCAGTTTCCAAGAAAAAAATTTTTTATAGAGAAAATCGTTAAATTTTTTTCACAAGTTAGTTCAACTAGCAGTGGGTGGGTTTTGTTTAGATTTCCTGTAAGAGTAGATAATGCATCTAAATATATATAGCTCAAAGGTGACTGACTGACTGACTGACTGACTGATGGAGTGATCTATTTTTTTTTATTTTTTTTTTTACTACTACGCTAACCTGTATAGCGTTTTACGAGAGGGTGGTAGCTAGCCAGGCGCTGATAATAAAATAAAAAAATTTTGTTTCTAATAACAGATCGAGAGAAATAAGACAAGAAGAACAAGAATAAGACAAGAAATAAGGCCAAAAAAGGACAAAATGTAAGTACAGTCAGCTACAAAAGTAGCTGATCATACTTGATTTTCCAAGTATGTTTTTGATCAGTAATGTTTTGTTTTTCTTTACAACTTACAAGTTGGCGTTTGGCCATAACACAACACAACTGATGTTTAGTGATGATGCGGTCAAAGGTTGGTGTTTACGATGATGTAGGCGATCGGAAAAGTTGCTATTGTTCAGCGACTTTTGTCGTTGACCGTACCTAGTGTAAAATGTTAACAAAATCAGGATTATTACTATTTTTGAGTAATAAATAATGTTTTGTTTCTAATAACAGATGAATATCACTGGACGGTTGGTGCCGGCGTATCCGGTGCACAGCTCACCTGGGGGATCGACTCGGCTGTCCAGTGATGCCACGATCCTCCAGGTGACGCCTGGAGGGCGGTTAGCTGTAAGTACAAATAGATCAAGATGTGCGTTTTATATTGTTATTATATATATTGTTTCCTTATGTGCTTCAATGTTTGTTTTAGGCATGGAATCCGGCTAACACGCCGGAGTTGGCGTCGCCGGCGTCGACGTCGACGAGGAGGCGGCGCAAGGTTGTTGCGGCTCCCGGTGCGGCTGCCAGAAGCAGCCGTCGCTCCCTGAATCTTCAAGATATAGAAGATATCTTGAATGATTCAGGGAGCGACGAAGAGCTCATGGTCGACGAGGGTGAGCTCGTGGCTGCTGACGAAGAGGACGAAGTTGATGTGGAAAACTTCGTCCTCTTCAGTCAAGCCGCACGGGAGCTGCGGCGGCAAGTAGTTGAGGAGCAGGAGGAAGGTATGGAAGAGGATGGTAGGGGATCATGTGAGGAATATGAAAGGGTGATTGACGTGAATGTGGTTTGTGAGGATATTGAAAGAAATATGATTGACGTAAATGTGGATGAAAGAGAAGCAAGAAGAGGAGGGGGAGCAAGAAGAGGTAGGGGTGGAAGGAGGTCTGCAGGATCTGCTGCCCCTGTAAATACAGATTTCATGTGGTCGGATGAATTTTCATCATTCAACGGCTAGAAGGAATCATATTTACGGGAGCCCGGCCCAACTATTTCACCCCAAGATCCCGTCGATATCTTCCAAAGGATATGGGATCATGAATTTCTGGAGTATGTTGTCAAAGAGAAATAGATATGCTTGCGAAGTTATCTCGCAGCTCTCCGAACCTGGTTTCGGGACTGGAATTCCGGCGTACATGGATACCTGGACCGAAATTACTTTCGAAGAGCTAAACAGGTACCTAGCGATCCTCATACTAATATCTTTTTGCCATCGCACATAGGGGTATTTGCACGATCTAGCTGGCCAAAATTACAATTCTCAGAATTACGCTCAGGTAAAAAAAATGGGTTCCTAGAAAAGCCAGGTAGTTAGGCTACCCAACCCCATTGTTTTTATTTCACCCACCCCAAATTCCTAAGGGTGAGGTCAGTCGGAAGTCAGACATTGCTCATAGTGGTTGTTTGCATTCAAAATTTCTGCTTTTAAAGTCATAATTTAACTGTTTGTTATTTTATGTTGCTAGTAAATTAGAACCTACATCAGTAACAGTTGGTGGCAGATCCTTCGTTATTAAAACCAAGATGGTGCTAACCATGATAGATGCAAAAGTGTGCAACGCGGCAACAGGGACAAAATCTACAATGAGATGTTATATATGTGGAGCTACATCAAAAGATTTCAACGATTTGAATAAAATAAATGAAGTTAGTACAGATACACTGAAATTTGGTTTATCCATTTTACATGCCAGGATTCGGCTATTTGAAAGCTTATTGCATATTTCGTACAAGCTTGGCGTGCAAAATTTGCCATCTAAATCTGAAGCAGATAAACTTCTGATTAAACTAAATAAAGAAAAAATTCAGAACGAATTTAAAAACAAACTAGGCCTCCGTGTAGATTTTCCCAAAGCTGGATTCGGTTATACGAATGACGGAAATACCAGCCGAAGATTTTTTGAAGATCCTGAGTTGGCAGCCGAAATAACAGGCCTAGATATCACTTTTATCAAAAAAATTAAAGTGATTCTTGAATGCATATCAAGTGGGTACAAAATAGACGCAGAAAAATTTAAAAATTTTACTAGAGAGACTGCTGAACTTTACGTTGCACTATATGGTAGGCATAATGGGAGGGGGTTGACCTCAAAGACCAGAAGATCTCCATGTTTTTCATGGAGATCAACGGAACGGAAACGTAACCAAAAGTGGTACATGAAGGTGTTTAGGAGGCTACTTAACACCAGCCTTCTAAACGCCTTCATCGTGTATACACGGAACCCCATTTACCGAATGTACTCGCATCGCGAATTTAGGCTGAAGGTCGCCGAAGGGTTAAATATGGCGTTTATGCCAGCCCCATCGTAACCTAACAAATACCTTAAAAACTAGACAAAACATAAATCATACAGAAACTAAACAAATATACTTAATTATCAAATATAATAGTAGTAGGTATCTATAATATTATCTATACTATAAAGTAGATAAAAATATAAAGCAAACGAAGGTGGCTAAAATAATTCACAGATGACAACTTTGTATTTTCTGATTGTGAAAGCCTAAATAAACAGCCAATGCTCCTAAATTTATCGCCATTGAATAGCCCTTCACGAAATCATATTTGCGAGATTTACACACCGACACCGATGTCAATATTATATCAATTTCTGTGATTCCAGCAGATGTATCTTTAAGTTCGCAGTCAGAGATTGACGACTCCGATTCTGATTATGAAAATCTTGAAAGGAGCAAATGCAGATTATCTGAGTCTAAAGAAAGTTTATCAAGCGCATCTGAAAAAGGGTCAACACTGGCCACATTTTTACGCTGTTGCCGCGCATATCTCCCAAATCACTACCGGAACAACAGGATTTAGATGACCAGTGGAGATGTTTGCCATCTTTTAAACAAAATACCGAATTTCAATAATCCTCCTGACATATTATGGGATCAGGTAGGTATGCTATAAATATATACCTACATAATATATGTACGTAAGGTTTATTATTGGCAGGCTATTAGAGTAAGCTAATACAGTTTGTTCTTACTTTCTGGTTGCCCAACTACAAGACAAAGATGGAAACAAAAAATTTCCAACTCCACGCTTCAAATTTTACGCCTACCCCTCTAATGCTGACTACGTTTTCAGTCAAATTAATAACATTAAAACCGACAAGAGGAACAAACTAGTTACTAAAACGATAACCGGTAATTTGTTAGCCGAACAATGTTTATAAGACACACCAAAAATTGTGTTGATTTCTCTCCAACGGATAAAATGACTTCAATGTATAAGAATGAGTAATAAATATCAACAAAAAACCGATGCTATGTTGCTATGCGTGCCCAGGGCCCCACATTCTCGGGGGCTCCGAAGAACCGACAATTTCTCACACATTTATTCTCAACACATTTTTGTCGGGCACATTTCTTTTTTTTACAAATCAGTAATCTTATCAGAAGGTATTTACAAGGCATATATAATATTACGCCATTATATCGATGACTGCGCCTATTCCTACTGTACCAATTAATGATATTTCCGAACGCATCCTACTAAATTTACTAAGCACACCACTTAGCGATCACTCACGCAATCACTCCGATTTATAGGTCAAGCTACACCGTCTAAACAAGGCCCAACCTAACATAAATGTCGACATTGTCTATAGTTGGGGGAATCCCCGAATGATGTATTAAACTTTAAGTCTGTTACGAGTGGGCGTTATTTTGTTTCGATTGATATTTAAAATTGAGTAAGATAAACAGAAGTTTTGTTTTGTTTGTTTAAACATTATTTTATTATGTCGATAAGAACAAATTTAAGAGGTTCACAAAAAATAAGAAATGTTTTAAACTTAATACCAGAGTTTAACAATGAAACAAAAATTTTAAGTTTATTCTTAAGAAAATGTACTTATGTCATTACACGATACCAAGACACGTTAGCGCGAAATGAGTTTTTGATGCAATGCATTACCAGCAAATCAGTTGGTAAGGCAGCGGCATTGATAAGTGAGAGGGGAGACTTCGATACATATGAAGAGCTGGAGGCTCTATTGATCCAATATTTCGGAGATCCCAGGAGCGATAATGTGTAGCGATAGAGCTTGAGACCCTAAAGATAAAACCCAGTGAGTTTTAGGGTTCTATCAGACAGAGAGCGGTCGCGCGGTCAAGCGGTCAGTTTTGCGATCTTTGTGTTATATTACGTTACATATATATTCACACAGGAGGCATTCTGACCGCAGCGATCAAGTAGAACGCACGCGTTCACTGCTGTTTCGGTGACCAAATTGGAAGGAAGGTGGAGACCGAAAAGCTGATTATGTTAGTACGCGAGAGGCGTTTTTTATACAATGCGAAGGATAACGATTACAAAAACCGTGGAATAGTAGCCGAAGCATGGTTGGAAATTGCCAGAGAAATGGGAATCGAAAATGGTAAGTCATAAAATAGTGTTTTGGGGTACATGTATTTTTTGTCACTGGTTCAAAAACTACATTACACTACGACGTAGCATCCTTGATATTTATTCACGTTGTAGTTCCCTATCTAATGCACTAGGAAACGCACATAATTTTTAGATCTGTAAAAATAAAAATCAACTCACAAGAATATAAAATTCACTGTTTCTGAACCATACCTTCCACATCATAGACAGTGCTGTCATCTCCGTCATACTTCATTCCTTTTTCATGTGCGGGCGTCGCAGCTTCGACTTATCGATTGAATTCGTTATTTTATTGGTAATTTTGTGAAAAAGTTAGTTGAAAGCAGTTATGGAGAAGAAATTGTCATAAGTCCAAATAATGAAGAAAAATAACATGTTGGGAACGCAAGACACGAAACTCGCCAACTAGTTCGGACGATCAAGGTTAGTTCGTGATCATTAACAGTGTGTTAAGGTGCGAGTTGGCAGCGGGCGACGTGAGGCGGTGGCCGACGACGTGTCGCAGCGACACTACTGGTTTCTATGTATTTCTATGAAATACCCTCCGTAGTTAGCGACACGAAGCTAGCGACGCGTCGTCGAGCGGTGTCGCCCGACCGCGGATCTGGAGGCCTAGACAAAGTGACATTCTACTAGCGTTAACGAATGAAGGAAAGTACACAAATGTATGGGGATGACATAAGTTATCGCTAAGTCACGTGGTCAAGCGAAAATAAAAAAAAAATTGGTAGACAATGTATCATCTTTCTATTCCGTGAAACGAAACGCTTAGTTATCTCTCGCGAAAAACGCTACCCACCATACAAATGCCTAGCCAAGTGACACATTTGGCAGGCGATTACGATAGCTAATCGATTCCATTGGACGCTAACTTAGCGAACGCCAAGACCCAGGAGAAAACGAAACAAAATGGTGAAATTTTAATCAGCTGACGACGGACGCAGTGCATTGTTGTGCATATTTTAATGATTTAAAAAAATGCACGCTCTTAGACTTTTGTCGGCTGCACACAAAGAAGAAGTGTGGCTAAAGCCGCGTATAAATTAAGCGCGGCAAACCATCGAACATTGGTGCGCGCGGCGGCCGCGCTCTATGTAGACGGGACCGCCGCGCGCGGCGACGCGAACATTGCCGCGCTCGAACGTGCCGCGGGGCGATCCGCTCGTTGTCGGTTTTTTAGACCGCATCAAAGGAGCTTCAGTCGTTCGCTCGCGCGCAGTGGGGACGGTTGTAGTTTTGGTGATTTGGCTCGCGCGGCGAATACGTAAAAATGGACAACGAAAAGTGCCGTTTACTAATACAATTGTATAGCGCAAAAGAATTTTTGTGGAACAGCAAATCCTCCCAATACCACAATAAATCGTTGAGGTATGATGCGTGGGTAGAAATCAGTAAGAAAATGGATATACCTATTCCTGACTTGAAAAAAAAAATGACTACGCTTTTGGCGTCCTACAGAAGAGAAAAATCTAGAATAGCTAAAAGTTGTCGTACTGGTTCTGGTAAGTACCTATTTATTTTGCATTTACAACAAAAAATAAAACGCATTATTGTAATTACGTAAATAATTTTTATTTTTATTACAGCGACAAATGAAGTATACGTTTCGAAGTGGTTTGCGTTTGATGATTTTAATTTCATGAGGGATAAAGATCTACCCAATGAAACATTGGACACAATGTCTGAAAATGTGAGTACAAGTTTTAATATCTATTTTGCCAAGATATTGCACCATTGGTAACAAAGTGATGGGCTAGGTGTGAACGTATTTGTTGTGCAAAATTTCCCGCTCTTCTTGGGATATAGTTAAGAGGCAGTAGTGATGTAGGGGCAGTTTCATTTCTCCAAGTTCCAGGTATAATTTGCCCCTCGTTTCCTTCACTATCTATACATCCTTGCGGCGTGTACTGTGATCTTGTCAGAGTTCTTTTTCTCAAATAATTATGCAAATGTATTGTTGCTAAAACAATTTTAGTAGCAATCTTTGGTTGCAGTAACATAGGTTTGCGTAGAACTCTAAAAACTGAGCTCAGAATCCCGAATGCATTTTCCACACATCTACGTGCTCGAGATAACCTGTAATTAAAGATTCTTTCCTCAGAACCCCTTTCTAGATCTCCTGGAAATGGTTTCATAGTATATTCATTTAAAGCAAAAGCTTTGTCAGCTAGAATCACATACGGTACTTTGAAGGAATAGGGCACTTGAAGAATGGATGGAGGAGGAAGTCTCATAGATTTTTCTTCTAGTTTTTTGTATAAGTTTGTATTTTTGAAAATACCTCCATCAGATAGTCTACCTTGACAACCCACATTTACATACGTAAAACAATAGTCTGCATCGACTAAAGCTAGTAATACTAAACTAAAAAACTGTTTGTAGTTGAAAAATTCTGTGCCACTGTTTATAGGTGCTTGCAACACTACATGTTTGCCATCCAATGCACCTACTGCATGAGGAAAGTCCCATTTGTTTTCGAAATCGTGTGCTATCTGCAACCATTCTTCTTCTGAGTCCGGTACCTGCAACAATTAATTAAACATTCGTATTTTTTTTATAGTTGGCAACAGCACAAATAGCACAAAATAATGATACAGGACCAATTACACCTTCTGCTATGGAACAAGAAATAGAACCACCAAGTGACATTATGAACGCTCCAGATAATCTGAGAGTAAAGAAAAAGAAAAAGGTAAACGCTGAAGAAGATTCCCCTATGCTGAAAAAAGCATTTCAGGTTCTAACTGAATCCGCTGCATCATCTGCTGACCCATATTTTTCTTACGGCCAGCACATTGCTAATGAACTCCGTAAATATGATTCACGCACTTTAATTTACGTCAAGCAAGCGATTAACAATGTGATATTTGATGCTGACCTAGGAAAATATTCGAATTATGGGTATTGTACCCAAAATTATTCACAGTCACACTACACCTCAACGCCGTCTCCTCAGACTTCGACTCCGTCTTCTCAGATTCCAGACACTACTCCTACTGATGAACGTGAACCAACGCCATTGCCTATGGATGATTTTTTCCCCTAAATAATAATAAGAATTATATCAATAAATAAATATAATAATAAAAGAAAACTAGATATTTTATTTACTCACCTTTACCCAGTCTTTTAGTGCATCGCAAAGTGCATCACAAACTTCAGGAACAATTCTTGAAATTGACTGTTTTGATACTCGAAAAAGGTATTGCAGGCTAGTATACGAGTCTCCAGTTGCCAGAAATCTTAAAGTTATTGCTAATCTTTCAGTAACTGATATTGCCTCTCGAAATTGTGTGTTCATTTTCATAACACTTGGTTCTATTAATGATTTTATTAATTCGAACTCTGTAGTTGACACTCGCGTAAAATTTTTTATAGTGTTTGCAACGGCTTCATATCTTATGTCTTCCAGAAGTTTCGGGCCATATAGCGATCTATTTAGATATAATTTTTTCATCCACCAACGCCTTTTTCTTTTCTTTTTTTTACAAATAAGATGGTGAATCACAATGAAAGCGGCAGCCGCCCGACCACGCGCGTCCATACTCGCAGGTTTACAAGAGTGAACTGGTCTGTCTATCCGCCGCGGTTTGTTCGTGATGGATCGCCTGCCGCGCGCGCCTGCCACGTCCAACTAAATTTATATCTACATATTGGCTCGCGCGGCAAATGAACGTCAACTCTGGTCGAACATTGGCTCGCGCGGCTGCCGCGCTTAATTTATACGCACCTTTAGACGCCATAGGAGAAATAATTTTCGCCGAGGAATGGAGCGAATGGAGGAAATGCCGGATCTATTATTTCGTGAATATTATAGGCTCGACAAAAAAACATTCAAGCAACTGTGTTATATTTTGCGTTTCCGCACCTCATTGCGCGGCACTAACGAAATTTCTTTGGAAGTAAAGGGTAAGAATACATTTAGATTATAGGAATCTACATTGACGCTACGTGTAAACTGTAAAATAGGAGTTAAACTATAGGGTTTTTAATTTATTGCAGGTAATATGTGCCCAAAGCTTCCTCGCCACAGGTTCCTATCAAAGAATTGTAGGCGTCACACAACAACTCACGCAACGATCAACAAGTCGGTGTATCAGACAAGTTGTTGATGCCCTCAATGATAGTTCCATTACAAATCAGTGGATTATGTTTCCCCAAACACCACAAGAGAGGACAAATATAAAACGAGAGTAAGTGGTTAATTATCAGCTTGTATTGATTATATTGATATTGTAAATAAATAAAATAAATAAATAAATAATAATAATAATAATAATAATTGTAGATAGTTATCATGTCCAATTGCATATTTCTAAGTTAAATCCTCTAACTCATTCAGCAATTAACCTAATATGGTCTTCAAGTTTCAAATGCATTAGAAAGAAAGGTATGAACTTCATCAAGTGATTTTTCATGGGGGTTGGTAAGCCATACTAAATTGTAAAGTTATAAAAAGATGTATGTGTATCGCTCATGCACCATTGTGAAATAGCACAAACAGTGTAACTAGTCCGTAGAGCAGGGTTCTCAAAGTGGTTAGGGGTCTGTGACGTGTGTCAGGGGCCTGCAGCAGCTCATTTGACCATTAACATAATTATTATATTTATGTAAGTATTAGGAAATTGAGTACTCTCACTCGTGATTAATAATTAAGTATTAATACATTTAAACTACCATTGGAACAGTTCAACAGGAGTCCATAAAAATTTTGATTTTTGGAATGCGGTCCATGACTGCAGAATAGTCGTGTGTCGTTCACGAATGAATCCTTCAAATGGACTACTTCAGTGGGCGGGCATCTTTCGTTCACTAGTCCAGTAACAATTCAACTAGTTCAGTAGTTCTTCCTTCAGTTGCCTAGTCCACCGGCGGCGAACGATCCGAAACACGAACGAGCACCACGCGATAGATAATGCTGTCACGCTCTGTTGTAGGTTTTGAAGTGATCGTCTATTTCACTCAAACTTTGGCTTGGATCGGAATTCAGATACATTTATGAAGTAACTTCCAATTGACTACTATTTGATACCAATTCTTTCAATGTCCTTCAATTGTGTGAGACGTCTTTATTGTCGGTCGCATGTACGCATTCACGATAGTTCCATGAGCTAGCGAAAGAAAATCGAAGGCCCATTGAAATATGTCTTCGTTCCCTACGAACGCCAAACGAAAATATCTTTTGAGCCATTGAAGTAAATTAACTACTGAACTAAAAGAGTGATATACTTCAGTGTGATAAGAAGAAGCGTATATATCTTTTCATTTTAGTGACATTCTGCGCATGGCTACTGCAGAAAGTTTAAGAAACCCTGCCATATAGGAATACAATAGACACTTCTATTATAATCATCATTATTAGCATTATTTGTTATGTTTTACACATACAGATTTTACTAGGTTAATAAATAACTAATGCTTTACAATAAAAGCTTCTATAATGTAAACTTATTCCTTTAAATACACCATAACAGAATCAAACACAGTTATTTATCAAATTACAGGTTCCAAGGTAAATTTAACTTGCCGGGAGTAATAGGATGTGTTGACTGCACCCACATAGCTATATCTAAGCCTGTTAATGAGGAGCATCTTTTTTTAATAGAAAAGGTTACCATTAGATTGCCGCCAAAAAAGTCCAAATTTAGATTTTATTGTAATTTGTGTAATCCTATTTTGGCCTTATTGTATAACAAATGTTTGTCTATTTTATAATTGAAACGCTGTTGGATTACCTAAATAAATAAAATAAAATGAAGTTAGTTGCAGGCGGCCATTGCATCGAGTTTGCATGGGAGATAAGTTTAACGTTTTCGCTGCAAAAAAGTAAGATATTTCATATTTTTCATTTCTTTCATTACTTCTGTTATTTTCTACATACATTTTTAAAACCATTTGATTTAAACAAGTACTTTAGCCAAGTTTAGAATGTAGGATGCTTATTTAAGTTAATCATAACCTCCATATTCACATGTGCGAATAAACATAAAAGGGTAGGGGTGTTGTACGAGGGCGGGTCAAAAAGTTCGCGGAACGGAGGGGTTAGAGAGGGGAAGGGGTAATTGTTTTTAATTATCGCTACTTGTTGACTCAAAACAATTATAAATACTAAATTTCACCCTCATCGGTGCATTAACCTTTGAGATATCGCTGGATAAACAAGTCAATCGGGAAGAAAACATCAACTATGGAGAAAATTGAGTATCGTGCCGTGATTAAGTTCATCACTAAGCAAGGAAAAATGCCTCAGAACATTATGGAAGAAATGTCATCAGTTTACGGGGACTCTTGCCCTGGAAAAACAATGACTTAAAAATGGCATAGTCTTTTCAAGCAAGGCAGAGACTCAATTGAAGACGATCAGCGCTCAGGTCGGCCAATTGAGGCAACGTCCTCAGACATTGTTGAAAGAGTTGAAAAACTTATTCTAGAAGATGCACGCCTAAAAAAGAAACAAATCGCAGAGATGACTGGAGTATCATCTACGACCATTTAAAATATTCTCCATGACCTTCTTGGCATGTCTAAGGTCAGTGCAAGATGGGTACTGAGAAAGCTCAACCGCTTCAAAAACAGCAGGGCGTCGAGTATTCGCGCGAGTTTTTGGAGCTGTGTAGTGAAAACAGGGATGAATTTCTGAACCGAATTGTGGCTGGAAATGAAACTTGGGTTCATCACTATGAACCTGAGTCTCCTAACGATGCCAATGAACATGAATCTGTAATGCCAATTCACCCCAGTTTGAGTGAAGCCAGTTCCAGTATTGAAGCAGCTTCAAGTACTTCCAGCATAAGTAAGTTTGTAGACGTTTTTAGGGTTTTTAGAAATCTACAATCAAATAGTTTTCATGTGATAGTTTTTGCATGATCCGCACACCAATTATCTCTTCTGCTATTAAAAAGCTATATTTCAAATCTATATATATAAAAATCAATTGCTGTTCGTTAGTCTCGCTAAAACTCGAGATTGGCTGAACGGATTTATCTTATCTTGGTCTTGAATTATTCGTGGAGGTCTAGGGAAGGTTTAAAAGGTGAGAAAAATTCGAATAATTGCCGGGAAAATCCTCAAAACAGCATTTTTCTATTTCCCATACAAACGTTTTCTAAATAAAATGGAGAGTTAATTTGTAATTTATTACCGCTGCATAAAGTTCAAATTCGTATCGCGTTCTGAAACTCAACAAAAGTGAAAGTGAATCGCGAACGCGACAAAATTGCATAGTCTCAAAATACATAGTACATAAAGCTATTTTTTTTTTTTTTTTTTTTGTTGCTAATTTATACTATACATATACATACTCCAAACACAATTTTAGCTAACTTCAGTTGTTACTCTGTCCGATTATTTTTTATTTTAGCTAACTTATGTTGTTACTCTGTCCGATTATTTTTTAATCGAAAGATAAATCAATAATAATAAAGACAAATTAAATTATAAATCTTAAGTTAAATTCTGAACGCAATCTCAATATGTATTTGACATTAGATTTGACAACCAACTGATATGTCATTCCATGAAAATGAGCGGGAAATTTTCTCACTTTGATTAATTACAATTTACGATGCCGAGGAGAAGACGACCTAACTTAGGTCGTCGTAGTCAATCAAATGTGCGAAGAGCTACCTCACGTGCTAACCGCACTGATGACCAGAGACAGACAGATCAAGAAAATAGTCGTATTGCTATGTCAGAATTGCGTTCTTTGGTGAGTGACAATGTAGGAGATAGGCTTAGAATGCAACGAGTTCGTGCACATCAAACACAACAACAGCAAGCTAGACATAATGAAATTGAGCGAATCCGCAGACGCAGTGCTCCTGTGATTCTTGAACGAGCTGCATTCCACTATGATCCGGCAATTGATTATTGTGCCGACAAATCGGTAACAATTGGGGAAATGAAAACAATTTGTAAATATTGTAAGGCGTTAAAATACACTGGTGAATCTACTGGATTATGTTGTGCTGAAGGCAAAGTAAAATTGCCACAATTGGTCCCACCACCAGATCCTTTACGCTCTTTGGTTTCTGGGATTGGAAATGATTCTAAGCACTTCTTGACCAACATTCAGAAATATAACAACTGTTTCCAGATGACATCATTCGGTGCTACACATATTATACAAGACAATTTCATGCCCACTTTCAAGGTATTATATAAGAATATTTTTTTATATTATTCAAGTTTGTACTAAAATATATATATCGGAAATTATTAATGGACAAATTTTTAAAAATTACAGATTCAAGGACAAATTTATCACTTACTGGGAACTCTGTTACCACTAACTGATGCAGGTCATCAATTTTTACAAATTTATTTTATGGGCAATTCAGATGCGGAAATTAATAATCGTTGTGCTCACAATCCAACAGTGAAGAGAACCATTGTCCAACAATTACAAATATTTCTTCATCAGAATAACAATTTAGTAAACATGTTCAAAATAGCATTGGATCGGATGCCATCTGATAGCCATAATATTATTATTCGAGCTGACAAAACACCTGCCGGTGAACACACAAGGAGGTTCAATTCACCTACCATTGATGAAGTGGCTGTTGTCATTGTGGGCGAAAATTTACAATCTAGAGATATTGTGCTTCATCGTCGGAATAGTGAGTTAAAACGTGTATCTGAAACACACAGGAGTTATGATGCACTACAATATCCTTTGATCTTCTGGCAAGGGGAAGATGGATACCATTTTAATATCAAAATGGTAAATCAAGTAACAGGTAAATGAATTGAACAAGATTAAATAATATTTTTAAATTCAATACATCTAAGTAACAATTTAAACATTTATCATTTTTGATCGCAGGTGCTGAAACCAACAAAAAAGTTAGTGCTATGAATTTCTATTCATACAGACTCATGATCCGTCAAGGTGAAGTAAATCATATTTTGATGTGTCAACGACTTTTTCATCAGTTTGCAGTTGACATGTATGTCAAAATTGAGACTGAACGATTGACATACATCCGTTTGAACCAACGACGGCTACGGTCAGAGGAATACATCCATCTCCGCGATGCTATAAATGCTGATGGCAATGTGAATAATGTAGGAAGAATGACAATTTTGCCAGCTACTTATATAGGAAGCCCACGTCACTTGCATGAATATGCTCAGGATGCTATGTCATATGTTAGGCATTATGGCCGCCCAGATTTATTTGTTACATTCACATGTAACCCAAAATGGTCCGAAATCGAGAAGGAATTACTACATAGCCAAACACCAGTTGATAGACATGACATAACTGCCAGAGTTTTTAAACAAAAATTAAAATCTCTCATGAATTTTTTAATAAAGCATTGTGTGTATGGCCGAGTCCGTTGTTGGATGTACTCTGTAGAATGGCAAAAGCGTGGATTGCCACATGCGCACATTTTAGTCTGGTTAGTGGACAAAATAAGGCCAGATGAGATTGATTCTATAATTTCAGCTGAAATTCCAGATGAAATAGTTGACCCAAAATTGCATGCAGTAGTAACCAAACACATGATACATGGACCTTGCGGACATTTCAACTACAATTCACCCTGTATGGTCGACGGTAGGTGTTCCAAACGATACCCAAGAGACCTGCTTGCTGAAACCATAACGGGAAATGATGGATACCCATTGTATCGTCGGCGATCAGTTGCGGACAGTGGGCGATCGGTAGTTGTGAAGATAAGAGGACAAAATGTTGATGTAGACAATCGTTGGATTGTGCCATACTCGCCAATATTGTCCAAAGCTTTTGAGACTCACATCAATGTGGAATATTGTAATTCTGTGAAGTCGATAAAGTACATATGTAAATATGTTAATAAAGGTAGTGATATGGCTGTCTTCGGTGTAACCAATGCAAATGATGAAATATCACAGTACCAGATGGGTCGCTATGTAAGTAGCAACGAAGCTATTTGGCGTATCTTTTCATTTGCGATCCATGAAAGACACCCTACAGTAGTCCATTTGGCAGTCCATTTAGAAAATGGTCAACGAGTTTATTTTAATGAATCTAACGCGGCAGACAGGGCGGCACATCCACCGTCGACAACATTAACAAGTTTCTTCACAGTTTGTCAAACTGATGATTTTGCTCGCACTTTGCTGTATGCTGACATGCCACGCTATTACACATGGAACGCATAATCGAAATCGTTTCAGCGTCGAAAACAAGGAACACCAGTTGAAGGACATCCAAATGTATTTGCTTCAGATGCTCTGGGTCGCATCTACACAGTACATCCAAATAACGATGAATGTTATTATTTGCGGTTGTTGTTGGTGAATGTTCGTGGTCCGACATCGTTTAAACAACTGAGAACAGTTAATGGACAGCTGTGTGCGACTTACCGTGAGGCATGTCAACTATTACATTTACTTGAGAACGATTCGCACTGGGATGATACGCTCAAGGATTCCGTAATATCTTCGTCGCCGCATCAAATTCGTACATTGTTTGCGATTATCATATCGACATGTTTCCCCTCGAATCCAAAAGATTTGTGGGTTAAGTATAGAGATGACATGTCTGAGGATGTTTTGTGTCGTGTGCGCCGTCAAACTTTGAATCCTACACTACAAATGACTGAAGAAATTTACAATGACACATTGATCATGATAGAAGATATGTGTTTATTGATGGCAAATAAAGTATTGTCGTGTTTGGGAATGACAGCACCCAATCGTCATATGCACGATGCATTAAACCACGAGTTGCAAAGAGAACATCAGTACGACATTGAAGCATTGGCCGAAACAGTTCGTACAAATGTTCCACAATTAAATCAACAACAAAGAATTGCGTACGACACTTTGATAGAAGCTGTGAACAGTGGATCTGGTGGAATTTATTTCCTTGATGCTCCCGGAGGAACCGGAAAAACGTTTTTAATTTCATTGCTTTTGGCGAGGATCAGATCGCGAAAAGTTGTTGCTCTAGCGTTGGCTTCATCTGGAATAGCTGCAACTCTGCTCGAAGGCGGGCGAACTGCACATTCTGCCTTGAAATTACCACTAAACATGCAAATCACCGAAACACCAATTTGCAACATCGCCAAAAATAGCGCAATGGCCAAGATCCTACAGGTATGCAAATTAATTGTTTGGGATGAATGCACAATGGCCCATAAGAGGTCACTGGAGGCACTGGACAGAACGTTGAAAGATCTTCGTGACAACCAAAATATTTTCGGTGGGGCCATGATTCTGTTGTCAGGTGATTTTCGTCAGACTCTTCCAGTTATTCCCCGATCAACTGTTGCTGATGAACTAAATGCATGCCTAAAATCATCAAATTTGTGGCAGTACGTAAAGACACTCCACTTAACAACTAACATGCGAGTATTTTTGCAACAAGATGAAACTGCTAATGTGTTTGCGAAGCAGTTGTTAGACATTGGAAATAATAAAGTTGCAGTGGACACCTCGACCGGATTCATCACATTACCTACAGATTTCTGTCACATCACAGACTCAAAAGTGGAGCTTATTCAGCGAGTTTTCACAGATATAGCGCAAAAGTTCAATAACCATAATTGGCTGGGTGAACGAGCAATATTAGCAGCGAAAAATAATGATGTAGAGGATCTTAATGCGACCATTCAGAATTTTCTTCCAGGACAGTTGGTTTCCTTCAAATCAGTCGACACCGTAATGAACCAGGATGACGTAATCAACTATCCCACTGAGTTTTTAAATTCACTGGAATTGCCTGGATTACCACCTCACAATTTGCAGTTAAAAGTAGGATCAGTTGTCATCATGCTGCGTAACATTAATCAACCTCGACTATGCAATGGAACAAGACTGGCTGTGAAAAGACTGATGAATAACGTCATTGAGGCGACAATCATAAAAGGAAAATACAAAGGAGAGGATGTCTTGATCCCGCGGATACCGATGATTCCAACGGACTTACCATTCGATTTTAAACGCTTACAATTTCCAGTACGTCTGGCCTTTGCGATGACCATAAATAAATCGCAAGGACAGTCTTTAGAAGTTTGTGGAATCAACTTGGAGTTTCCCTGTTTCGCGCATGGACAATTATACGTCGCGTGTTCGCGCGTCGGAAAACCGTCTTCTTTGTTTATTTACGCACCACAAAACAAAACAAAAAATATAGTTTATGAGAAAGCTTTAAATTAATTAACAGACTGTATTTTCACAGTGTGTGTCTGTGAATATCAAATTTAAACCTTATAAATAGCCAGTATTTCAGGAAAACTCTGATTTCTAAGTAAGCAACATGATGTATCGAAAATAATAATAAAACTTCATGCTTTATTCAATAAATGCTTTTTCATTAATAATTATTTTGTTTGTTTTAAAATCATTTTATACAAAAGATTAGGTCTTTTATTTATCGATGAGGCAGTACGAAGTCTGCCGGGTCAGCTAGTAATACAATACAGTAGATTATGTAATTGTTTTATTAAATACTAGGTGCGCCCTGCGGTTTCACACGCGTCTTCCCGTTATCCCGCAGGAACCTTTTTCCGGGATAAAAAGTAGCCTATGTGTTAATCCAGGGTATAAGCTATCTCCATTCTAAATTTCATCAAAATCGGTTCAGTAGTTAAGGTGATACGTGGTAACAACTTGGTGGAGGCCATTGAATTAAGGCTCAATCGACTGAACCTACCATCTGAAAACAAACCATCGCTGTTGCCTAATTTTCCTCTCACAGAGTTGGCGCAACTTATGTCTCTAGAGAACAAACTCGGAAATGAAAATAATAAGAAAGAATTGGTATGTTTATATTTTTAATCTTAAATCAATCTTATTATGTACGACAGTTACCTCCGACTTCGGTACCTATTATTACATTAAAGTAATCGGCAAATTAACTCTTAATTTTAATGTGTCTAGATTTAGTTGTTTTATTTCATTTATTTGGCACACAAGACAAAAACACTCACTTACACTTTACACGTTTTTTAAAATATAAAAGTATGTTTTAATTTTTAGTTCAACATGTTAAGACACACCGGCGGCAGTAAGGAACGCGATTGAGTGAATCGTTGCTTAGAAAAAAATTTCAATTATTTGGGGCAGTATTGTTCGTGGACTGGGAAGAAAATCAATTTCAAATTATCATCTCTAAAATTGATGACTACAAAAACGTAAGTACGGCTTCTATTGTATGTAAGATTTTAAATGGTAGGTTAATCATAGGTACCTGATTCGAAACCTTATTAATATTATACATGAGAGCACTCGATTTCCGTTTCCTACTTGCCATGCTGTCCAATCAGCGCTGACTCCACTCCCAGTTTTCGAATGACTGTACAGTAGTTTAATATATCAATAATGCCTTGATCACACGTACCGAGCAAACCGGCGAGACAGTACTCGGTACGTATAAACATAGCGCCGAGTGCACGGCCGAGCGCTCGGCCGAACAAAGTGGCGAGACAACAGCTCGGCTGCCGTTCTACCTACTAGACCGAGTTACCACCCTTCCGCTTCCCCGCACTGTCTCGCTCACTCACTCGGCAGGTTTGAACGTGCACTGGCTCGCCGCTCGCCACTCGGCCAATTGATTGTCGCGTCGCCGCACGTGGTTTTTTTGAGTGCAGTTGTTTAAAACAAGTTAAAATGTCTACAAATATCAAATGGGACGTCGAAACAACTATTAAATTTATACAGTTATATAAACTAAATCCGTGTCTATGGAACTTAAACTTTAACCCTTATTCAAATATAGGGAAATTATTTCCCCCACTCGACTGTGTTGCACAGTTTTGGTGCTAGTCGAAAAATTACTAACCGATTTTGCTAACTACTTGAACACATCACTTTAGAAAAATATTTATTTCAATCTGTGGCAACACTTTCTTCTAAAACGTCACATGCCAAACGTCAATGTCAGTTCAAAATAGAAGTTCGTTTATTTTCACAAATTTAGCGCCGTATTTGAGTCGTTTTGAAGTGATTTTCATCTGACGAGCAGAAAAATTCTTGTAAGTATATAAATGTTATTATATCTTTTAGTAGACTATATTTCTAATAGAATAACGATATAAACTGTGTATAAAACCAATAAGTTGTGGTAGTTTTGCCTGTCTAAACTAGGTGGAAAATTATTATCCTATGTCCAATTGGGTAATACTTAAGTGGGAAAATAATTCCCTATATCTGTTTATCATTTATAATTCTTTCTATATATATAAAATGTTGTTCTGTATTTTTGTTTCGTATTTTTTTATTAAGAAATTACAATATTATTGATATTTTTAGGAACGTTGCAAAACGGCTTCGTCATCAAAACGCAAAAGAAAAAGTATTATTCCCGACATCAAAAAGCTGCAGAGAATTGTCGAAAACTTGTCAGATTTATCTGACATTGATACCGACTCCGATGATGAGGTATGTAGTAATTCATCTTCTTACTTGAAGGAGTTTACTGGTTGCTCTGATGGAATTGAGAAACGATTGGAACAGTTATTCGGGGTACCAAATATACAGGGTGGGCCAGAAAGGCGTACGATTTTAAAAACACTCTTGCGTTTGAACCATATGAGAAGGGACTGCGCGGGTGGTGGGGTTGAGAAGTTCGGTTCTCGGAAATTTAGTCGCGATGGATCACTTCACCGGAGCGCAACGTGCTTTCTGTGTTAAACATTATTTCAAAAATGGCGATTCGTGCGCTATTGTTCGGCGTTTATTTCGGCGTGAGTTTGGATTACATGATCTAAATCAGTGCCCGAAGGAAAGTGTGATTCGATCGTGGGTCAGAAAGTTCGAAGCAACTGGTTCGGTTCTCAAACAGAAGCCTGCGGGACGCCCAAGGTCAACAAGAACTGAAGACACAATTGAACAAGTTAGAGCTTCAGTTCAACGTAATCCTGGTCTATCGACTCGCAAGCGATCAGCTGAACTTGTGGTATCCAGAACATCTTTGCGTCGGATTTTGTTGAAAGATCTGAAATTACACCCGTATAAAATTCAACTTGTTCAAGAGTTAAAGCCAAATGATCCAATTTTACGACGAGCTTTTGTTGAAACAATGTTGGAACGCTTTCAGAGTTTTAACAATATTCTGTTCTCCGACGAAGCCCATTTTCACTTAAATGGGCATGTCAATAAACAGAATTGCCGTTACTGGGCTGCAGAGAACCCACGTGTTAAACATCAAAAGCCTCTGCATTCGCCGAAAGCAACCGTTTGGGCGGCCATATCAGCGCACGGAATCATCGGACCCTATTTCTTTGAAAATCAACAAGGGCAATCTGTCACAGTAAATTCTGAGCGATACATAGCCATGTTAAGGGATTTTTTCTTTCCGCAACTGCAACAATTTCAAGCCTTTAATCGTGCGACATGGTTTCAACAAGATGGCGCGACATGCCATACATCTAATGCCTCTTTGGCGGTCGTAAAAGAGATGTTTGCTGGGAAACTCCCAATTACCTGTACTTACAGCACCTTCAGCACCTACCAGCTCAAAAGTGATCAGTGTTTCTTCAATACTACCATTGCCGAAGTCTGTCGAATTGTCACCTTTATCTGAACCTCAATCGTTCACTATTCCGTCGATGCCTACAGGATCTTTACAATGTTTTCAGTCACCTGTGAATTCTAGCATATCAAACAATAAATCCATTATAAGTACAAACAGCACATCACGTACTTTAATATCTACCAGAGCAAGAAACGCACCTTCAAGAGAATGGAAAATCGCCCAAGAGCATCATCCCGTACCCGAATTCGACAAGAAAATAATGCCTCAATGTACATATACGCATAAAACGCAGCCTATATCAATGTTTAGTAACTTTTTCCCTGATAGCGTCATAGAGTCCATAGTAGTAGAAACTAATAGATATGTGGTTCAACTTACTGTGAGCAAGCCCATTTTGACGGAAAATCACAGATTACCCCGATCACATTTTTGAAAAGACTATAAAATACATCATATCAGTAAACGCGCACGATAAAGAGGTCGATATACCTAGCTTTCGAATGTGTCACGGGCCATGTACGTAAAGTCATGGAATTATATTCGAAAGATTGGGCTACGTTTGCAGATTTCGAAACTGATTTTAGACGAAATTACTGGAAGGAACAGATTCAAGAATCTGTTAGGTATAAATTAATTAAAGGGGTATATTCCAGTGACTCGGGGCTAAGTCCGAGCATTTTGCACAAGAAGTGGAGTCTATGCAGTCTTTAACAATTGCTTTCAGTGAAAGGGATCTCGTTAATTTAATAATGCGACATTATCCTGTAGACATACAACAATTATTATTATGGTTTACAAGGACCGAAAAGCCCACTGTTATAAACGGCGCAAATTTCCTTCGGGGTTTAGAGCAAAATATTGTTGTAAGGCACCAAATAGCATCTATTAATGGTTCAAATAGAAACAATCAGCAAGATAGACGAGTTGCACGACCGATCACAGCTACCATGTCGGCAGATGTATGGAGGGGAAATCGAAATTCATTTAGAGGGAGAGGCCATCATCGGGGGCGTGCTGGTTATAGGTCAAATTATAACAGGACCTCGCCTAACATACAGGAGAGAGATAGACCTAGCGTGGAAAGACCCGCTATTACCTTCGTTAAGGAGGTTGAGACGACCGCTTCGTCGAAACCTGTGGGGGCGGACAAACAAAAAAATGTCCCCTACACAAGCGAGTCCTGACTATTCGGTGATTTGTGCTAGAGGGAATAAAGAGACTCGAAAAGGTCCTGAGGAAAATGTAGCTTATAATAAGATTCTCACAAAACAGAGATGGAAGGCAGGAGAGAAATTAGGTATGTATGTGTGTAATGTTTTTGTTAATGTGTGTTTGTGTATGTGTTTTTTATGTATGTATAGTCACCTACTGAACACTAGTGACAAAAATATTGTTGTATTGTAACGAGAGTGAGTGAGTGAGATAGATGTATGTACAGATGAAGTTCCGTGAGATAAGTTGGGTACCGACAAAACATTTTAAAATATGGTGTCGGGCGGTAACAGTGAAATAAATTGTAGGAACATACAACGTACCGCACGGAAATCCGTTAGCTGGATCAAGGTAACAAGTAGGAACGGATTTTTAACCAGACGCAAAAACGACGGGGTGTTATAAGTTGACGATCCGAGCACTGAACATGTTTGCTTGTTAGCATGCTATTATCCATTTTGTCTCAATCTGCAGCGGACGACTGTTTTATGCAATTAATTGATGTAATTAATTAAAATACAAACGAAAATTAAACCCGCAATATGTCGCGTTGGGGAGAAGACGCGTTATAAAAGTTACGAATGTCTGTGGAACACACATTCTCCTTTATATAAAAATAATATTGCACGTAATAATGCTTTTCAGGCTTAATTAAGTCGTGTCGCGAGCCATAAGAGATGTTACAAAAGCTTTAAACCGCAGGCAAATACTTAGTAAATATATAAGATTTCTCCAATCTCGCCAAGAAAGGGATGCCATTAAAATAAAGTAAGTAAAATAATTTTCCAAACGTTTAAAATCTGGAGGGAAGAGAGAACTGGGCTACATGGCATACATGTATCTTTTATTATTTTCACAAAACTACTTTGATAAAATAAATTACTTTACTTATTAACAGATTCCATGAAAAAAATGATAAACATCTGTCACTTCCTAACTAACGCCAATGTCAGTGTAATTTTGAAAATCATTCGCCGGTTTGTTTACGAAGACAAGGGTAAGTAGACATTTTTTAATTGTAAGCAAATTACTGACAAGGTAAGTATTTCAAGTTGTTATTATTTTATTGCGTTGTATATATTATATCCCGAGTATTACAAAAGAAAATTAATTTGAACTCAAGTAAGTTTTTCGTCTAGAGCTGTTTATTTATGCAAGATGGTGTTGGGGCAGATTTGACCAAAATTGCTGAGGCACTTTTGAAAAAAATGTTCAAAAGTGCCCATAACCAAGTAAATGCACATCCATCATGGTAAGAAATTACAAGAAAAAAACAGAAAACTCAGTTAATGAAGACTATGCCGAAAGAGCTGTATTGTGCTTTGTCAACGATGGCATGAAGCTGATAACAGCTGCTGTTATTTATAACATAAAACCAACTACTTTGTACTAAAGAGTAAAAAAAAAATAAGAAAATATTATTCTTAAAAGTAAAGAGTATAGTAGCAAACACACAGTTTGTCTAGTATTTACCAATGATGAGGAATACATGCTGGAAAAGTATTTCTTAAGAATGTCTAAAATGAACTACGGGCTGACCTACGTGCAAGGGAGAGAATTGGCTTACCAATATGCGAATGCCTTAAAAAAGTGTCCTGAGAAGTGGATAAACAATAAGATGGCGGATATTGAATGGATGAAAGGAAGAGGCATCCCATTTTATCATTACGAAATCCCGAAAATACAAGTCTTTCTAGATCTACCAGTTTAACAGACATAACGTTATGATAACTATGAAAAAGTATTACAAAGAGGAAATTTTACTCCAGCTCGCATTTATAACTTGGATGAAACTAACATAATGACGGTTGTAGAAGCGCCTAATGTAATAGTTGTTGTTGTTGTCCTGTTTTAACAAGACAAAAACAAGTATGACAAGGAGTTTTCGCCGAACGAGGCCAACTAATCACTATGTGTGCCATTGTTGATGCTGTAGGGAATACCATTCTCCCAGTATTTATTTTTCCAAGGGCCCGAATCCATGACACGATGCTTAAAGGAGCTTCTGTAGGAAGCGTTGGATTTGCTAACAGTCCGTCTAGTGGTTGGATGACAGGGCCTTTATTTCTCAAAGTTTTTCAACATATACAAAAAACCGTTAGATGCACGAAAGATGACCAAATACTAATATTACTTGACAATCACGAGAGCCACTGCACAATAGACGCTATACATTTTTCGAGAGAATACGGCATGGTTTTTGAAACCCTTAGGTGCCCCTAGGGGTTTCAAAAACCATGCCGTCAAGCAAGACGCCAACAGAAACCAGCAGCATTTTTGGCATTTTCCTGAGTTTGAGCAGGTAAGGTGTCCTTGCAATTTTGAACCACGTGTTCGTCCTTGACTTTCATGTAAATTATAATCTAGTGTTCTTTGTTACAGTACTCTGCGACCCATAATGGATCCGTGTAGCGTTGTTCTGTGGTGTTTCCTCCAAACCGGTGAGTCTTGAGTAATAATTTTCATATTTTATAACCTCAACTTGTTTGTCAGTGAAAAGGTCCAATCCTTGGTGTGAAAGTGATAATCTGGATGCTCATTTTGTTTTCCTAATTAACCCACCGGAACCTATTTAATTTTGCTGCATTTTAAAGTGATGTTTGCTGTGAAGATGTGAAAAAGGTAGATTTGGCTAATGTTTTCCCGTTGGCGAATTAATCTTTAATGAATAATTTTATTTTCCATTTCGAAGTGATGCTTGTTGTGAAGATGTGAAAAAGGTAGATTTGGTTAATGTTTTCCCATAATTTCAATAATTTTATTTTACTGTTTGCCAGTTTGCAAGTTCTAAAAGAGTGTTGTCTGGTCTAACAGGAGGTGTAATGTGGGGGCTAACGTCCTGACCGAGGATGAGGTGAAGGACTACGGTCTGGGCAAGTTATGGAGTGAGCGGCTTCCGTTCCTATTATGTTATAAATAACTTCGGCTGATGTTTGGTAGGCAATATGTTGTTGTCTACAACTTTTACTTTCTAGTTAACAATTAGTGCCAGCCGTGCGAACCTTCCCGTCGCTGTCATTTAAAATAGTAATGTTGTAATAGTTGTCACATTGTAATACTATAGTTGAATTGTGGTTACAACCTATACTAGTTCATACCTATGAGTACTTACCTTATGTGTATTGTATGCGGCTGTTGATGTATTAGAAATAGTTCTGTATAAATTCAGACATCCCGAACGAACGACGACCTTGTCTTTTACTACTTTTCTAAAAATATTGTAATAAAGTTGGATGGTGAAAATTCATGTTTCATTTCCTCCGTATCCGTTACAATAGTACATATATATAGTCTTGAACACTTTAACTATCGAAGAGACTTTAGAATTTCAAGCCAGCGTCCTGACAATGTTGCAAAAAATTAAAAGTAGGAATTATGAGAGAGAGAATTATGGACATTGGCGTCATTATAATCAGATGACCGGACCAGATCAGTATACTCACTCTGGATACTACACACATCCTAATCAACAGGCGACACCTACGCAAGATCATCACTCTGGATACTCTACACAATATAATAGTAGCAACCAACAGGCAACAACAACTATACCATCAACTTTTTCCCACTCATCCAATCCGAATCCAGTGAATCCATTTTCGCCAACAGCATACAGCATAGTACTTATTCCATATACTCCCAGGAGTCAGAATATTTAGATTTTGAAGGGTTTATTGAGTACAAATAAAAAATTATGCATTTTAAATTAATAATTATTGTCAAAAGAACACATACACACTCTTACCTTAAACAAATGGCCAATATTTGTTCTGGGCAAATACATTCTCTAAAACTTTTATTTCGTACTCTTATGCCTGGTGAAAGTCGTCCCAGTAAATCGTCAAAAGTGGTTGTTGTCATTCGAAAATAATTGAAGAACTTTGATCAGTCACTTATAAGTTCACCCATCAATGTTTCAAATGTCCCAAGTGTAAATCTTTCCCGTAAAATAGGATGTACCCAATACTTTCTTCTTTTCTTACTTTGCCTTCTGTACCACCACCACCACAACACAACAATTTCGTCGTCCATTGTGGGCACAGGTCCAAATTCAACTGAGGTGCTTGTCCGATTTTCTTGTTGGATCCGGTATATTGGTACCGGATCCGGTGAACGATAAATGATGCCGGATCCGCCGGATTACCGAATTGCAATCCCTTGTCCGAATATCGTGTAAATTCTGATTACATTGAATTTAGATTGGAATCATTGGAACAACTATGGTCCGAATTTAGACCAAGTCACAAGACTCTAGTCCAACAAAGTGATCCTAGACTATTAAATAAGGTCTTATATACAATGATTTTGACGCAGAGGATAAAGATAATTGGTATGGGACCTAATTTGGACATGTTCTCAGCATATGCATTCCGTGTGAACGAACTAAGATTAGGACACAATAATATGCCAATAGCCAAGACAGATGGACAGCACAAGAGTTTTCCCTTGAGTAAGTATGGACTCTGGAGCACACCATGTTCTGTTAGAAGGAACATCATTTCCACCTGAACGCAGGTGCAATAGTGCAGAGCATCGGTCCGATTACAGGATGGTTTTGCATGTTGAGAAGCGAAGGAGTATATCGCAAGAAATATGCTGCTGCTGTTAAGAGAGCCATGTCTCATGTACCATGTATAGACGAGCTCATGGATAAAACCAAAAACAGTCAGCAGCAGAAGCAGATGAACAAGCAGACTTGTCTTCAACAGTTAATATACACAGCTATTGAACTAGCTGCTAGTCCTTCCAGCAGAAGAGCTCCGACTTCCATCACTTCAGAACACCCAACCCCAACTCAAATAAAATTAGAAGAATGTTCATTTACCTATTTTGCTGGGTAATTGGGAAAGTCATGTATTAAAAATATTCACTTAGTTTAAAATATAAAAAGAAAACAAAACCCAATTTATTTTTTTATTACAGCTGTTCCGTCTTTTCAGAAAATTTCGTACCTGTTAAAATGAAACCCGAATCAATAAAATTATACAAGCCCATTTATATTGGATTTACAGTTTTAGATGTATCAAAAAGTAACATGGACGATTTTCACTATTCTTTAATAAAACCTCTTTACGGAGCCAATAATTATGCAGCTCTGTAATACCGATACGGATAGTTTTTGTACGCAATACAGTCTGAATATTTACAATGACATAAAACTCAATTTTCTGTCATATTTTGATAGATCTAGTAAGCACAGCCGAATCCGTAGCGTGCACAATCACAACCCTTTGAAGAACTGTGTAAAAGCGGGCGAGCAACCAATCAACAACCGTATGTCGTCAGAAAAAAGCAATGTAAGGTGCATGGAAAATCTTAGGTGATGAACAATGAACCGCAACGGTGGACACGGCTTATAAAAATTGAAGTCATAGATCAGACCGCGTCGCCAGCAGTTTCCGACTCGATAAGTGGTGCGCAGTACGTAGTAAAAGAGTGTGTAGACGGAATCATGGACATAACAGAACGTGTAACATGAAACATTTCCAAAAAGCTTTGCAGTCTAACTGGTTTCGATTACGTCATTATAATATTTAGGTAATTATCATTTGTTCAAAACATGAAAAAAGAGCTATGTAGAAAGAAATTTACGGATAACGAAGAAGTAAAGTCGGCAATTTATGCTTATTTTGAAACAAATCATTTTTTTTTTCGAAGGTTTAAACAAATTATCTGAAAGGTCTGAAAAGTGAATTAGGGTTAATGGAGAATATATTGAAAAGGAAAAATAATTTCAAAAAATTTCGTGAACTTTTTGAGCTCCCCTCGTAATATAAACCAGAAAGTAACGTGAATTAATAGATTCTGAACATGAGGCAATTGAAAACTAAGTTTTCCTACAGATATGTGACTCTGACTGTACTATTCTAAATTTGGATGCTTCTTATGTGCCATCATTGAGCTCACATTTGGAATTCTAAAGGGTCGGATCGATGGAGGCGACTCCTAGCAGCCTAAGCAGCGAGAGAACTGCACTGCAGTCCACATACAGCAGGCAGAATTATCCTAACCTGTTGTTGTGCATAATATATGCATAAGAGCTAAACTTAGTGCCCCGGAGAAATTTAGAGGACTTAGAAACAGAAAACTCCCGGCAAGTCCCGGCATACCAACCAGCCATTTCTGCCAATGCTTTGAGGACGGGACAAAGTGAGAGGGAGAGAATTATTTAGTCAATAGAAAGGGGGTTACGTTCCTTTATCTCTTTCGACCGGGCGGGCTCATTGCACTTATGTTTTTGCTTTGTCCCAACCCTGTTACCAACAGCACTGTTTTTGTGGAGACAATTTAGTAAACCCTAACATTAAACTAGAAAACGATGACTAAAACAAATAATGGAGGGAAACTGTTTTCCGTCTCTTTCACTGCTTAAGAACATTTCAAAACTATTTTTTAGGAGGTTCAGCAGTCTTCTCCTTTTTGTGAGGTGGTCGTTCATACTGACAGCTATTCATCGAAACAGGCACAATAATTGCATTGCATATGAGCAACATTCAGGGACCAACTCAACACGCGTAAAAAAAATCGCTTACACTCCCATGACTGGTGACAACCAAGTAAATACTGACGTGCGACAAAAAGCTACTTCATCTTTTGAACAGGATTATATTTGGAAAAGTTTAGAAGACCCGGAAAAAGACTTAATGTAAAATTAGTCAATCAATGGGTCGATAATAAAAATTAAACAAAACATAATTACACCGCTCAGCGACTCATAGCGAGACCTAATTAATTACAGCTGTTTCATCTTTTCAGAAAATTTCGTACCTGTTAAAATGAAACCCGAATCAATAAAATTAGACAAGCCCATTTGCCTTATTTGATTTACAGTTTCAGAAGTATCAAAAAGCCACATGAACGATTTTCACTGTTCTGTAATAAAACCACTTGACGGAGCCAATAATTATGCAGCTCTGTAATACCGATACGGATAGTTTTTGTACGCAATACAGTCAGAATATTTACAATGACATAAAACTCAATTTTCTGTCATATTTTGATAGATCTAGTAAGCACAGTCGAATCCGTAGCGTGCACAATCACAACCCTTTGAAGAACTGTGTAAAAGCGGGCGAGCAACCAATCAACGACCTTATGTCATCAGAAAAAAGAAACGCAAGCTGCATGGAAAATCTTAAGTGATGAACAATGAACCGCGACGGTGTACACGGCTTATAAAAATTGAAGTCATAGATCAGATCGCGTCGCTAGAAGTTTCCGAAAGTGGTGCGCAGTACGTAGTAAAAGAGTGTGTAGACGGAATCATGGACATAACAGAACGTGTAACAAGAAACATTTCCAAAAAGCTTTGCAGTCTAACTGGTTTCGATCACGTCATTATAATATTTAGGTAAATATGAAATGTAAATATATATGCAAATACAGGGGTCTAAGCTCCGAATATGATTTTGTTGGTCCGTGGAGTCCTAGCGCTATAAGGCTTTTTAAGGAAATAGCAAAAAGGTTAGTCGACATCACAGGAGAACGAAGAGCTGGCAGCTACCTCGGACAAAGAATTAGTCTAGCCATCTAGCCATCCAAAGGGGGAACGCTGCCAGTATCTTCGAAACCTTGCCTAAAGGGATTCTATTTAATATTATATTTTAGTTATTAGTTAAGGTTATTTTACTTCATTGTTTTAGTATATATTTTTGTTATATTTATATCAAATAAAATAATATAAATTAATATTCCTAGATTGTCACAACGATTTAGACTTAAGACGCTTCAATGGGCCCGTTACTGCCACTTTTTTTTGAGGTGCCACATATTAAACTGTATTTCGGAGAGAGCTGTGAGAACTAGCCTAGCCAAAATCAAAATCAAAATCAAAAATATGTTTATTCAATAGGATACATTGTGATCACTTTAAAACGTCAACTTAAAACTAGCTACGCCTGTTCCAACCTCCTTACGCCGGCAAAAGAACAGGCAAGAAACGCCCGGCAGGTAATTTTTTTGGCGCGATCACATTGACAATTTTATTCTTATTACTAATTGATTGAATTGGAGCAAGTTCACTAAAATCCCAAGCTTTTTTTTTTGTCATCTAATAGTCCGATATTTTTTATTTAGCTTTACTAATAAGAAGATTTCTCTTGTTTGGTTGTACACATTGGGATATGGGAACATGAATATTAACGAGTTGCGGGATCACAACCAAAGCAGACCAGACCCCACAAGCAGCACCCGTTCACGAGTTGACGCATGTGCCAGCCTGTTCTTGGAAATTATGGGCGGATCCTTTTTTATTTTTCTGCAGTTATCCACCTACCAAAAGGGACCTAGACCTATCAGATACTCCCGCGCATTTAAAATGTTTCAGATGACGAAAGATGGGCGGAGACCTGTCTTCGAGATCAGAGTGAGGCCGGGATGAGGACACTACGGCCTACGGAGATCCTCCAAAGCGACCAGTTGCCTGATTATAATTAGCTAGCATAGGGGAAGTGAAATATGTAATTAAATTAAAGTCTGTGTTGTTTTTAAGTCTATACCGAGCACTACATAATATAATATGTAGTGCTCGAGACCGGGTTTCACTAGAGGGAGGAGTCCAAGGGGGTATAAAGATGGTTCCGGCAGCGTTAAAAAAAAGGCAATGGAGTCAGTGCTAATATCAGACGTAATAATTAATATTATGTCACATTGAAGGCTTTTAACCACACAATGTTAGGAATTATTAGTTGGAAAGGAGCTGAGTAGCGATCAAGCGCCTAAGGCTGAATGAAATCTTATGCAAAAAACTTGAAACTTTCCACTCCAGATTCTCTTTAGAACTAAACCAGTATTTCCGAATAAGCACAACTCACAAGACCTACCGCGGGGGAAAATAAAATAAGGACCTGGCAACACTGGCTCGCGACAGTCAAGCCCGACTTCGACGTTGGATAACGTCCGCACTCCGCAGTTTGACTCACTTCACTTGCCTCTTGCCAAATCTACAATCTTATTTCATCGTCACGCATGTGTGTTACACTTCGATTCACGAAAGATGACCACGGCGCAGAAGGCATATTTTAGGTCCCTTTGGAGGTGCGAGGTGAGGCGCGGGCGGAATGCGTCAAGACCGGAGCGACGCCATTGGTGCGCGCGCGTCTCGTGATAGGCTGCTCAGTCGCTATTCGTCTATCGCGGCGTCGACGCGCTCACACTGCTCTCGAGTACAGTCGAAAAAGTGTTTCTTTGTTTTAAATTGTTTTTTATTTGTTAAGTTTTCGTTGTTTGTTAAGTTTTTTGTTGAGATTTGTTATTGTGTTGAACTTATTTGCTATTTTAAGCCATCACAATGCCGCGAGGAAAAGGCAATACTTTGAATAGACAGTCGAGAAGTTTGGTGTACGTGTTTCAATATTTTTCACAAGATTTTAAAATACTCGAAGCTTACAAAAAAACGGCCGCGGCAACAAAAACGTTTGTATCGACAGTACAAAGAATTATAAAAGAAAGTAAATCTTCACCGTTTTTAGTGGTTTTTAGAACCCCTGGTAAAAAGAGACCGCGCCGTAACCCTGCCTCCGACGTTGACGACTTTGACAAAGGGGTAATTAAGAGATGTATCCATAACTTTCATTTAACTGAAAAAGAATTGCCAACTTTAGAGAAGTTACGAGCAAAATTACATCAAGATATTAACTTTAAAGGATCCAAAACAAGTTTGGGTCGATTAATAAAAAGAATTGTATTTAAGTGGAAAAAAACAGAAAATAACCGAAATATTTTAATAGAAACATCAGCTATTCGGTTGTTACGAATCAATTACCTAAAAAACTCCAAGATTATCGAAGACAAAATTGACCAATCATTTATACTGACGAATCGTACGTCCATGCTACACATGCAAAACCCATGGGCTGGGCTGACGGTTCTACATCAGGTCTGAAAAAGCCTATCTCAAAAGGTCAACGAGTCGTAATCGTTCATGCCGGGTCAGAGGCTGGATTTGTGCCCAATGCATTATTAACTTTCAAGTCGGGCACAAAATCAGGAGATTATCATGACGACATGAATTTTGAAAATACCAGAAATGGATTCGAACTCAATTGGTACCCAATCTCCCACCGAACTCCGTTGTTGTGGTAGACAACGCCCCATACCACAATAAAGAATATGATATGGCTCCCACATCTAATTCCCTAAAATCCGACATGCAAGAGTGGCTTACCAAAAATGGAATCAGCTTTGATTCCAATATGTTGAAACCTCAATTGTAAGATATAATAAAAAATAACAAACCTCGTTTAAAGAAATACTCCGTTGACAAAATTTTGATGGAAAATGGTCACGATGTTCTCCATCTCCCACCGTACCATCCGGATTTAAATCCCATAGAAATGGCTTGGGCCTCTATAAAGGGTTACGTGACTAGTAAAAACGTAAAGTGGAATATTGGCTGCGTTATAGATTTAATTAAAGAAAAAGTGAATCTGATGGGACCAGAGGAATGGAAAAAACTATGTGACAAAGTAAAATCTATAGAAGAAAGCTATAAATATGAATAAAATAAGTAAAAAAATACAACAAAATTACTGGTGCAGCAAAAGACTTCAGACAAAAATAACAGACTATACGCAATAGCGTTCAAATAACATTCTTTTTTATGCACATAACTACTAACAATAGTCGGAAATAAACTTTTTCTTTTTCTAATTCTGATGTTTCTTCTCTCCATTTAACGACAACTCTCTATAACGCCATAAAATGCACAGTCCCTTCAGTGTCGCTATATAGAGTTTACACTGTATATATAATGTATAACAACGATTACAGTTATTATCCAAGTCTTTCTTTTAACCAAATGTACAACCAGGGCAGAGGAGGGAAGAGGCGATTAAAACCGCTATCCCGCAAATAATCTTGAAGATTTTGGTTTCCGCAGAGGCGGACGGGGAGGGTCACGCTCTCGCGGCGCGCTACAGCAAGTCCAGCCAAAAATATAGGCCGCTATATTAGTGTTCTTTGAGTGACAGAATTGTATTCAGGGTTGGATTTAGATACGTTGAAAATGATAGTACAAAAAGTTGAAAAGGATAGTATTTGTGAAAAAATTATAGTACACTTTAATATTATTAATTTTAAATAGTTACATATTAAAATCAACACGTTTAACTACAATTTTAGTTTAAATTTTGAACGAATGAAAAATAAGATTACCGCCGTACCACCCTAAGAACAATAAATAAGTCAGGCTATTAGACATCTATGATTGTACTCTATTACTTACTGCACAGAGTCTTCTTCTTCTTGCCCTGGTCCCATTTATTTGGGGTCGGCGCAGCATGTATTCTTCTTCCACTCTCCCCTATCAGCCGTCATCGCTTCATTCACTCCCCTTTCATTCATATCAACCCTCACACAATGAAATGATATCTTACTTACTGCACAGAGTGCAGTATGCAAAGTTCCTGTACGATTCACCGGAAATCCCCGGAAATAGTTTATCGATGACAATTATGTATAATCTGTGGCTATGAAATCATTGACAATGACATTGACAAGTCGTAAAATGCTTCAATCGCCACCGAATTCACTTTTTTTTTGGCATTAAGTACATACTTATATTCTTGCAAATAAAGTTGATTTATGATTTATGAACCTTGCTTCTCATCCATCCATCGATTTAATAAAAGAATTTAAGGAAAATGATATTAAATTCGTTTTTTTTTGCCAGCCAGCTCGACCCATTTAACTCAACCATTCACCTAGGATAATCTTAATACATAAATAATCCATCGTGTTTTAATTTCCATCAAAAATGATAAACAGCAAAAGAAAAACAGTGTCTGTTTTTAGGCTTTTTTTTCACACTGTAGTTACTGTCAACATAGATTACACTACCAAAAATAATAAATTTATAAAAAAAACAAATTCGAGAAATTAGGCAATTTTTATTTTATAGAACTCTATGATGAGATATGAGAAACATTTATCTGGAACATATGAAATTGCTAAGACCTGCATAATAACTTCAAAAACAACTTGCTGTAAGCCAGCCTCAACTCAGCTATGTGCGTTGTTATTTTACATTTTATTGACGAAATACAACATCGATTTCGTAAATAAGACCAAACAATTACTGTCCTTTGTACAGGAAATAAGAAAGAGATTTTCAACGCAATAGAAAGCGTAAGTTACTAGCCGGCCGGACTGATACTGGCGAAGAGATCCAACGAAAGAATGGTCGGGAAAATCTCAGAATCACTACTTTTTAGTGATAACGTTACATTGATAAGAGAACTCTAGAAACGACGTGAAGCTTATAAAGAAAGGTGTAGGTTTTTTTTACTCATGTGTAGCGTTAAGTTTAAGTTTTGATTCAACAAGAAAACTCGTACCGCCGATGAAGTCATGGAACTTGAAAATACGAAGATAAAGGGATGAGAATCAGAAGTAAAACAGCCACTAAAAAAGTTCACACAATTCACAACAGAAAAAAAATATGGCAATTTTTTTATATTTAGGCCCGTTTTCAGGCTGTATGTACATAATGGATATATTATATAATAATAAATAATATTGGTTTTGTAAGCCATTTGTATTTCTTTATTGAAATAAGAACGGCACGGCATTTACACCTGTTACACAATAATTACTTATTCAATAATATACATGAACATGAATTAATCAAAAAAACTCTCATAAAATGTAGTACACAAACGGAAAATTTGCTAATAAGATTTCTCTCGGCAGGGTTAGGTTATGCTTGGGGTTTCTTTGCGTGATAAAATCAGAATTGAGGAAATTCGCCGAAGAACCAAAATTATCGACATAGCGCTCAGAATTTGCAAGTGGCAAAGGGCAGGCCACATCGCACGACGAACAGATAACAGATGGGGAAGAAAGGTTCTCGAGTGGCGACCACGAACCGGTAGACGTTCTGTAGGTCCCTTACTAGGTGGACCGACGACATTGTAAGAGTTGCATAATGCAAATGGCCTATGTTCAGCAGTGGACTTCTTCCGACTGATGATGAAGGTTAGGTACATTTCTCCCATTTGGGGTCGAGACAGTGGGTCCTTGGTATCCAGACGCCAAGTGTCTACAAGGAGTTGTCCAAACGCATAATGGACAGACTGGTGATCGAAGAGCTGGTGCATATCTCGGTCATCAACCCTAACGCCCGAAATTTCGGGCGTAACTGAGCCAACGCGGCAGATTATACTCTCTCTCTCTCTCTCGGAGAGAAGGCCAAAGTCCCAGCAGTGGGAACGTAATAGGCTGATGATGATACCTCGGTCAACGAATTAGGCTATTCAACGATGTCAGTTACGGAGCAGAATCATGGACACTCACGGCACGACTAGTCCACCGATTAAAGTTGCTCAGCACGCTATGGAAATGGCTATGCTTGGGGTTTCTCTGAGGGATCGAATCAGAAATGAGGTGATCCGTCGGAGAACTAAGGTCACCGACATAGCTAACAGAATTAGCAAGCTGAAGTGGTGGGCTGGTCATATAAGCCGCAGAACCGATAACCGTTGGGGTAGACGTGTTCTTGAGTGGAGACCGCGACTTGGCAAACGTAGTGTAGGACGCCCTGCACCGAGTAGCTGGCAGTAGTTGGATGAGAAGAGCCGAAGACCGGGCTCAGTGGGAGAGGCCTATGTCCAGCAGTGGACTGATACAGGCTGATAATGATGAACGAAGTAATGTCGCCAGTTACCTGCAGAAGGCGACCAAATGCAGTGTTGTATTTGTAATTACTTTAATTTAACTTTTTAAATTGATTAGGTTTTTTATAATTAGGTATTAAGGATTTTGTTAGTATGTATTAGTTGCATATTGGTAGGTGTTCTATTCTGTATTTTCTAAGCCAGTCAAATTTAGTTTAGTTTTAGAAAATGCACAACAGAATCGACACCATATCTTGTTATTAATTTAGTTTTAGTGATTTTCTTTGTTATTTAAATGTCATATTGTATATTATTTAAAATTAAATTAAAAATAAATCAAACAGTACACTAAAAATTTGGTAAGCCTCCAGAAGACGGTAAGGTGCCCAAAATGCTGGCAGCATTGCCTCGTTGAATGGCAATGCTAATTTTTTGACCAAAATATGATCCAGCATTTTGGTCACCGGTCACGTCGTATATCGTGTATATTATTATTATCTATATAATAATATACAAGACTCAAAGTCCTGACCGACTGATATCAACGCACAGCCTAAACCGTTAATCGTTGAAACTTGAAATTCGGAGGGTATGTTCGTCTTGATGCATGATAATAAAACAATTACCTTTGTAGCGTTTAACTACAAGTCACCTGAAGTGATAACTTGGTCGAAGGTGACACCAAACTGCACCATTTTATTTATTTTTTTACTACTGTCAGGGTAGTGTTCGACTACAAGTCCAAATTCATCGCAATGTTTCCCTTCACCGAAAGCTCAAGCTGTGGGATTTGAAACCACGACGGGTCACAAGCCGATTTCACTATCACTGAGCTAGCATAAATACAAAAAGTTCATCGGTTTATTGGTATGTATATGTGTTTTTTAGTCTCAAATTGAATATATATTCAATTTTTATATATGTACAAGCATTTTCTTTCTCATATCTATTAATACATAATTAAGTATGTAATACATCTTTCATTATTTTGTCTCTCTGAGAGAATGCCTGTGCCCAACAGCGGGAACTAAAGATGGAATTCATTCAGCTTCTAAGCTGGCGATTGCCATCTGAAGCGCGCCTTCTCTTGAGCTGTTCCCTCCTATGAAACCAGTGCTGTGACAGAATATGCACCCGTCGATGCCTGCCACTTCAGTTAGAAGTTCATCCCGGACTCCCCACCAGGATTTGTGTATAGGTTTTCTGAAAGAACAAATATAATTTTTAACAAAAAAATACCAGACTTCTCTTTCCCCTCGATTTCTCTGAGATACCATCATCAGATCCTAGTTTCCTTATCATGGTACCACCATTGGAATATCTTCTTTTCAACAAAAAAAAAAGAATTGGTGTGACAACGGATCGGTGGCGGAGAATCTAACATACGAAGGATTTGCGCGAGCTCCAGGTGGAGGAATGACAGGAGATGGCGCAAAAGTAGACCGAAGTGGCGTATTTTATTATCGGAGGCCAAGGCTCACTTTGGGTCGATGCGCATCTCAGTTAGTTTTAGTTAGAGAATGCGCCACAGAGAGTAAACAGGGGGGCCTCGAGGCGCTCCTGTTGTACCCTGAAGAAGGACATGGGACACTTTTTATCGCGATAAACTGTAGTTCACGCGGGGAACAACCAGTTTAATACTAATATAGAAAATGAAGTAATGCTTTTCTTAACATAACATAATCTCTACTAATATTACATACAATACGAAAGTCTTTGTTCTGTCTTTCACGCCTAAACTACTGTACCGATTTAAATGAAATTTGGTTGAATTAGTCTAGAGTAGGGATGTGAAAAATTAATCGATTTTTAATTATCGACTATCTAAATATGTAAAATCGATTATTGATAAATCGATTTTTTTTTACTTACTCTCTATAAAATAAATCGTTTTTTTAACTACTCTCTTTTTTTAAAGTAATAAAAGATAAGATAATGTTTGTATTATTGGAGATTAAACCAATGTTTAGCCAAACTTCACATTTCAATCGAATTTTGCAGTTATAAGTTACTCTAAGTAATTTTATTAAAATGTACAAAAAAATGGAACTATTCGAATAGTTTGAAAAAAATTATAAAAAAAAACGATTATTTAAAAAAAACGAGTATTTCTTATTTAAATAATCGATTTTTTACAAATCGATTTATTTTAAAGATTTAAAATCGATTATTAATCGATTTTTTTCCCTTCAAGTCACTTCCCTAGTCTAGAGCCTGAGAGAGGACATAAGCTACTTAATATCGCGATAAACTGTAACCCACGCGGGTGAAAACGTGGGGAACAGCTAGAATGTAATAAAAACAATTACCTTGTAATAAAACTGGTAGGACTCACAGGAACCGCTTGCACTCTCCAAGACTTAGGTTTATCATTAAATATGACAAATTTAATTTCATCACCTAACCCTTTTTCCATCTCCAGGTCAAACAGATGTTCTTTCCAGGGGAATCGTTCTAGAAACTCGACAATTTGACCAGATTTGTGAATTTGGTGTCGGTTTTCTAGTGCAGTTTTAACGTAATCCCTGGCCGGTAGCCAGACTGATATAAAGTAGTTTACGGTGTATATGAACTCTTGACTGACCAATGCCATTGCTTTTTTGAACACCTGAAAACACAACGGGTATTTTAATGTAACAAAAAATGTTAATTAGTTTATTAAATAACTAGTTGCGCCCCTCGGTTCCACCCGCGTCATCCCGGTATTCCACAGGAAGCCTTTTCCGGGATAAAAAGTAGCCTGTGTGATAAAAGTAGCGTGTGTAGCAGGGTATAAGCTACATTATACCAGAGTTTCAGTTTTTTTTTACTTCTTTATATTAAGTAAAAATGTGGTCAAAGGTGACACTACACTTTCTTCTATTTTGAACTATCTGCACCCCGCGATTTCAACCGCATTTTCCTGGTATCACACAGGAAACCTTTTCTGGGATAAAAAGTAGCCTAAGTGTTATTTGGATAAGTAAGCTATAATATTCTGAAGTTTCATCAAAATCCATTCAGTAGTTTTTGCGTGAAAGAGCAACAAACGACGCGGTAGCCGAGTTGGTTGTATCCGTGCCTGCGAAGCTAGCGGTCCCGGGTTCGAATCCCGGTAAGGGCAAATATATGTGTGATGAGCATGAATATTTGTACCTGAGTCTTGGATATTTTTATCTATGTATATAAGTATTTATTTCTCTATATAAGTATGTATATCGTTGTCTAGTACCTATAACACAAGTTTCGAGCTTAATTTGGGGCTAGGTCAATTAGTGTGCAATTGTCCCCGATATTTATTTATTCGATATTTTAAACAATCATACTCACAAACTTTTGCCTTTATAATATTAGTAGGAAGTAGGATATCAAGCCATTTTAATTATTTTAAGTTGATAAAAATCTTACCTCATCCAGGTTAGCTTCCTGTTTAGAATTCCACTCCGGGTTCAATCGCCCAACTCTTGAACTCAAATGGGTACGGATCTTGTACTTTGGCTCTTCAGTGGTCATCGGTACGCCATTGTCGATGGCATCAATTTCTTCAATGAAATTCTGGTAGACTTTCTTGTAGATTATTCTGAGGTCTCCAGGTGCTAGCGGAACTTCTTTAGGTGCCAACTGCTGGATGACTTCTTCACCGTAGTATGTGTAAACTAGACCCGCTGAACTTAGTCTGAAGAGAAAAATACACATATTATGTCGTCTTGACTAATACAGATTCACAGCTGTGTGATTAAAAATGAACCTTGCATACATATATCTACCTTTTTAATGTTAAAATAATTGAATACATAATATATCTAGTGTTAATGTCTCCTTGCGATGGTGGCCGAACGGTTAGGCGTGCGACTTACAAGACGCCGACACCGAGTTTGAATCCTCTCGGCCGCTATATCTCGACCTATGACATAATAAGTTATGTGCGGATTTGCCATCGCTCAAAAACGGTGAAGGAAAACATCGTGAGGAAACCGGCATGCCCAAGAACTGCAACATTCAAGGGCATGCGACATCTACCCATTCTCTCTGAGAGAAGGCCAGAGTCCCAGCAGTGTCTGAATGTCTGCTTAGAAGAGATATCAAAGAAACATGGTAGATAAGAAAGGTATGTACTCTTTTAACTTACTTGATTTTGTAGTCATCGCCAAGTTCAGGCCTCAAAGAGCTGAGAGAGTCAGTGAACTCCCTCTGATGATGGTCATATCTCTTCTTTTCATGGTCAAATACTGCTCCGACATCAACAACTATGTCACACTTGTTGAGATTGGACATGTCTCGGGTACGGACAATTTCAGCATCCTTGTATTGGGGAAGCTGCTTGAGCATGTAACATGCGAGGACCTCGTCGCAGTGGAAGACTCCATCATGTGTACCAATCTAATCAAACATAAGCACATTGAGCGATTGGCAAATTTGGGGATGGTTGGTTGTTACAATCAAAAGAACACCTCAGAATACTTCAGACATTAAAAGTTTTAGCAAAATATTTATAGGGCTCTAGTATCTTTATTATCACAATCTAACGTCACATGGGAATTCTTATGAATACTTTTTTGAATAGAAGTATTAATTTATTTATTTGCAAAAAATGTAAGGCGTCATGCGCGTCGTCCACTTGGTAAGTAACCAAAGTTGCAGCGCGGTCACACTTTTTACTGTCTAAGAATGGATAAAATGGCGGCGCAGTCGGGCATAGCGCCCCGCCTCGACGCCGTGCCGCCTCTGCCTCGACCGTGCCGCAACCGACGCTTCTACGTTTTCTTCAGAAATGAATGGCAGTTCACTACATTGAAATCACGTCTCGACCATGGTTGCGACGGCGCCTGTGGGCGACGCGCAAGCGCTTAGCAAATTTTTTATACCTACATGCGAAAATGTCGGCTATGTGCCGCTTATTGATGAACAAGATATCACAATTATCACACGCACACTTCTTTTGATAATCAAGAGAGGTTGGCCGTGTCAAGTCAATGGTATAAAACGCGAACGTAATACTCGTCCCATTAAAGCGTCTTGCGGGATTCGCAATTCGCAAACAAGGCTGGAAATAACATACAGCTAAAAGAAACGATCAGGATTCAGGAAAATAACAACGAATATTATAGGTTATTTCACAAGAGCAGACAATCTCATCAATAGAGGCCACGCTAACATACCTTCATCTTTATTGTAGAGTAATGACGATTTACAACTAATTTGCTATATTTACTGGTACCACGATTTATTACATGAAACACACCAAATATAATTCTTCCACACATAGGTATGTAGGGCACAAAAAATACTTAGTTAAGAACAAAGTACTTACTAATCGCAAAAATGCCGCTTGTAAGCAGAAACTAAAATGCCACAAGATTCTAGAACTATACAGAAATTAGAAATGAATTTTAAAAAGAGAGATAACACTTACAGATTGTAAAGTACGATGAGTGTTGCCATGACAATGAGTTTTTTTGTAGCCAGCCGTGTATATACTGTATATACCTTGTAAAAAAGTGTTTTAAAAATGCCGAGTTTGTATGTAAAATGAGTTAAAATGACCAACGGTGAGCCGTATCACTGCATAAAGGAAAAACCTCAAAACAGTCCCATTTGGCTAATGTCGATAAATTTACTCTAATTGATTAAAAAAAATTGCAATATACAATTTTTAATATCATTAAAATGTATTCGTAAACTTACTTTTCTTAACATGCTGTCTGTGTTTTAATAGCAATAAATTGTTTTTTTCTATTTCCGGTACAAATATCTAATATTTTGTATACGGCTATGCTCTTCTTAATTATAATAATAGTTTCTATTCAATAATTTTTTTTTCTTGTCTATAATTTTTAGGTACATTGAGCTCATAGCCGATAAATATTTTGAAATTTTTGCCCTGAAAGCCGTAGAACACAGTCTTTGCCGTAGCAATGGCAACACTGAACCTGATCAACCTATCGGGCTAAAAAAAAATGGGTGACAGGGCGACTCACCAATCCAACTAGGCTTAGGTAAGAAATTACCGATATTTTTTTTTCTCTGTGGTCAGACGATGGTACACCTCTATAAACGTCACAATGAACCTTGATTACGCCTCACACAGATGTCGTTAGTGGTTGTTTTTTCCTCCATGTAAGCAAAATTAAATATGAACCCTTTTTTTAAGATATGTAATTAAGTATGAAAAATTACTTGTTATTTGTTAATATGTAAATAAAAACGAATTATTATTTTCCTATAAGACACCATAGTATTATATCGAAACATTATATAATAATAAGTTATCTAGTTCGCTGGTAGATGGCGTTAGAAGTTTTTAGCTTGCATATTAGTTTAAACCTACGCCTACGATGATCGTATTTTACGTTCGTTCGCGGGAACAAATCCGTCCGCAATTTTTTTGTTAGGTACACAGGTATTGTTATACTAACTAATAAAATTTACAATGAAGACTATCGATTTAATTGTTTTTTTTTTTAATAAATCATTTTACGTCGGTAAATAAGGTGATTATATTATTTTCTAAGTTCGAGACCCAATGATTAAATTTTGAACAAAGCTTTAGTGAAATTAAACTAGGTTTTGTTGGCATATTTTGTTAATCTCAAAGGGCGGCAAAGGGTACATACATACTTATATAATTATCTTCTTTTTTTTCACTTGAGGTAGGTATATATTTATCTATTTTTTGATGGCAAATAAAATAAAGCAATTTCAACTAAATAAGAACCTAATTTTCTAAGTTAAAAAAATAAGCAAGGCACTGGATTACAAAAAATAATTTATGTTTTAATAACGCCTACAAAATCCTAATAATCTATTAGCAACAACTCGGATCGGGAATCCACAACATCCAGACACAGAACAGATACTTAATTGAATTTTTATTCAATGAACAAATTTTTATCCAAACGCGAAGCATGAGACGTAGCGGGAATCGAACCCGCTACCTCATGCTTCGCGGGTGGCTCATTGCCCATTACGCTACATCAGCCGCAAAACTTTGACAGTAGTGGCAGCGTGTAGGGTCAGCAACAAAAACAAGGTGATTATTTTCCAAATGTGTTTTAGGTCAGTACCTAATGTTTTTTTTATTTTACCACTTACAAGATACGCTAACTTGACTACAACACAACAAACCTGATTTTAAATGATGATGCGGTAAAAGGTTGGTGTTTAAGATGATGAATAGGAAAGTTTGTTTTTGTTCAGCGACGATTGTCGTTGACTGTACTTGGGTATTATTATGTCACTACCAATATATTCATACCTGCTAGATAGTGAGGCAGCGATTCGAAATACTTGAAAAAAAAAAAAGTTTACGACCAAAAATATAGGGGTAAAAATTTAACCTACCCCTTAATTTCCCCATTCTACCGGAAAAAAAAAAAAAAAAAGTTGCCTCTAAAAAAACACATTTTACTCTAATAGGCATTAATAGGTCACTGGCCTATGATATAACAGAGTTCGGAACTCAAAGGTCTCAAAAGTCAGATGCATTTTAAGAAAGAAAATTTTTTGTTTTTTTTTTTGTTAATTTAATTTTGTTGGCCGTGGCGTGTAGAATACCCTCACTTTGGCCTTATAATAGGGATATTATGTAACACGTTGTATATGTGTGAAATTTCAACATAGTAGTCGGTTTAGCGGTTTTGGTTCTACCAATATATCATTAACATCATCGTCATTACCTTCCCACGGCTGGGACTCGGGCCTTCTCTCATGCTGGGGCCACACTAACGGGAAATGCCGTTCAATAGCGTGATGATTAACGTTTGACATAAGTGTGGCCACGACATTGGACAACGGCATTTACATTGGCGTTTGACGTTAGCCGATAATTCAAGTGCATTCACGTTGACCGTTCAAGTGTAGCCACTCACATAATAGCGTTAATAGTTAACGCAATATTTATCGCGAAGATAGGCATTGACATTTCCCTTGACGTTGACCTTAGTATGGCCCGGGCATCAGGGAAAGAGTAGGTACATAATATATATGGGTATTGGGTAGCATCTAAGTAGGGATTAGGACACATTATAATTTATACTATATCTATCTATTTGTATAAAACTAGTTGCGCCCCGCGGTTTCACCTGCGTCTTCCCGTTATCCCGCAGGCACCTTTTTCCGGGATGAAAAGTAGCCTATGTGTTAATCCAGGGTGTGAGCTTTCTGGGGGCGGGTGGGTAGACTGATACAGTGACCCCCACCCGCCCTACAAAATGGCGAAGGGAGAAGTAAATAATAAAAAAAGAAAAAAAAGGGTAGGTATAAGCTTTCTCCTTTCCAAATTTCATTCTGATCCGTTCAGTAGTTTTTGCGTGAAAGAGTAACAAACATCCATCCATCCATCCATATTCACAATCTTTCACGTTTATAATGTTAGTAGGATCAACGGCCGGTTCCAATAACCGATCTATCCACGGTTTGCCCTACTGGAGATGGAAATTTGACACAAGCTCCATAGCAGTAATGTCAAATTTCTGTCAAACCGTGGATAGGACGGTTATTGAAACCGGACGTAAGTCGGGTTAGAATCTAACCGTTAGATAAAATGATAAATAAGTACACCATTCTAAGTTAAGAGCGACTGGACCGATTTTTATAACCTGTGTTTTTTTTTTTGCCCCGAACTACTGAATAATCACGAAAACACATCGTTGTCTCGACCGATTTGAACCTTTTTTTGTTCATGTTTGCGTATTACTCAGGAAAGGACACGCTCCCCGTAAAAAAAATATTTGGAAAATCCTCTTGAAAATTGGAAAAACTGAAATTGTTTTTCTTTTCAAAATTAATTTAATTGGTACTAATTTTTTAAATTTTTTACCTAAATAAGTATGGTATATTTATTTGATAAATTAATATAACAATTTATAACTTTCGCATTTATAATATTGGTAGGATGCGAAAGTTTGTGAACGAAATTGTGTGTATGTTGTTACTTCTTCATGCCCAGAAAAAGGTACTTGCGGGTAACCGGGAAAACTACGGGTGTAACCGTGGGACGCAGTTGTATACGGTACAAATAAAAAAAATAAAAATAAAAATTTCAGTATAAAGTGGAATGAAAATACTTGAAGATAGTATATAAACCCGACGACGACCGACCGACGTGGTGCAATGGGCGAATAGGCGACTGCGAAACTTGTGGTCGCGGGTTTGCCTACCGCTACAGTACAAAGATTAGTGCAAAAACGCAAGCTAGCACCTATTTGTTCTGTGTCTGGGTTTAGTGGATGGATTTGCGAGTTTAGGTGTACCTAAGAGAAAATAATCTTTCTAATTTTATCCATTGAAAATTGTATCTTCGTATTCCTGTTAGAGAGATGCCATGGAGAGAGCCATGATTGGAGTTTCTTCGCAAGATAAAATCAGAAACGAGGAAATTCGCTGACGAACCAAGGTAACCAACATTAGCTCTCAGAATTTGCAAGTTGAAGTGGCAATGGGCAAGCCACATCGCTCGCACCGATAACCGATGGGGAAGAAAGGTTCTCGAGTGGCGACCACGAACTGGAAGACGTTCTGTAGGTAGGCCGCCTACTAGGTGGACCGACGACATTGTAAGAGTCGCAGGGAGCCGGTGGATGCAAATGGCTAATAGCCGTTCATGGTGGCGTTCAAGGGGGGAGGCCTATGTTCAGCAGTGGACTTCTTCCGGCTGATGATGATGATGATGATGATGATGATTATTATCAGTTTCACCTTTTAGAGTAAGTACCTACTTAAGTATACTAGTGACCAGGCTCCGCATAGCAATAATTAAAAAAAAAATGAAAAAAAAATATTGGTGATCTGATCACCACCAAACTTCACTGAAAATAATAATAATAATGAATAATGATGCCCGCACAATCACATACATAGGCTCTGACCCCTAACTAGGTTTCCCTGTATCTAGGGTATCAGAAACTACGAGGATCGGGGATCCACAACACCCAGACACAGAACAAATACTTGCGCTTTTTTTTTCAATGCACAAATATTTATCCTGTAGCGGGAATCGAACCCGCGACCTCACGCTTCACAGTCGGCTATCCGCCCATTGCGCCACATCGGTCGTCAAAACAATATTATCAACATCGGTCTAGCCGTCTCGGAGTCTATACGGAACATACATACACATATCGATTTTAAATAAGTACTCGTATAAAGATTTCTGTACTCATAGAGTAATAGTTGCGCCTTGCAGTTACCCCCGCGTCTTCTTGTCATCCCGCAGGAACAAAGCCTATGTGTTAATCCAGGGTATAAGCTATCTTCATTCCAAATTTCATCAAAATCGGTTTAGTAGTTACGGCAATACGTTGTAACAAACATTCACACACACACGCACACAAACTTTCACATTTATATTATTAGTAGGAAGTAGAATAGGATAGGATTTTTGAAGCGATTATAACTCAGTGGTGGTGACGTCGGCTTGACCCGTAGGTCGAGGGTCGAATCCTACAATGAGCTTGAGCTATCGATGTAGGAAAGCGCCGTGGTGAAACCACGGGTCATTTTTTAGTACTCGCCTGGCTGGTAACCACCCTCGAGTGAAGGATCTGTCGCCAAGCACCTATCGGTGTGTTCCGGCAGCCTCGCTCGAGAGCCAGTTCTCAATCCAGGTGTGGCGCGGTGCCACTTTCGCCCACATCGTTATCAGGTAACTTTTGGTCAGTCCCATAAAGAAGTAAAAATAAACTAGAACCCTAGAGAAGGAAGGAAGGACATAAGATACATTTTATTGCAATAAACTATAGTCCACATAAGTAAAAGCGCGACGCACACCTAGTTCATATTAGAATTACTGAATTAGGATTGGATGTAGTATTTTAAGGGGATAGTAGAAAAAATTTGGTGTCATTTTGTCCTGTTACAGAAGTAGACATTTTTGTGCAAATTAAATCTAGAAAGGATGGGAAAATACTTTTTGGCCGTCTAATAACAAAGTGACGTAAGTCTAAAATTTTAATTTTTGCAAACTCAATGGCAACAAGTACCAGAATTAGAGGAAAACAATACCGTCATTGATGTATTGTCATTCCCGGAAGTAAGACGTGTGTGTGTCACTCGGTGCAAACGAGCCCGCGATCTTCGGCAAAAAGGATTCGTGACCAAAATATTCGTAACATTGTACACCAGTCGAGGAGGACTGGTACCGTACCACACGATAGGCCGGGCCTTTTTGAAAAGCAAAGTGGATCGGGCTCCTGCCTGAGTACAGATAGCAGCGGGCGAGCACTCAGTATCGCGCGAGATCCCATTCGGGCCGGTCACGTAATGCTGCTCTCCGGACACAGAGCGCCCGCCCGATCCCGCACTCGATAACTCGCCACGGTAATCCACCAACATGTGATCCGCCAAACTAAAAACCATAGAGCAGCCGGAAATGAATAAAAAGTTTGCGCGCTACTTTCACATTTGAGGTTAGGATTTTTCCGGTTAACGTTTTTCCAACTTTAAAGCCTTAGTTTTAGCGATTTGGCAGTCGCAGCGGCTTGCAATTGCATAACAATGCAGCGGAGGCCGGGCGGAAAAGTTGGTACGACATTTTTGCTTTCGTTGGAGAATTTTCTTTTTGACGGCTAGACGAAGTTTACACGCGGAGTGTGTACGTGACTGCAGATTTAGGACGATTTCAGTGTAATGACTTGTGCGCTGTGACTGGCCTGTTACGAAACGCTCACGGCCAAAAAGTTTCTCGTGAAAAAAGTTTTTTTTCTTCTTTTCTCTGACGACAGTTATCGGCTAATTGCTTGACAGAATCTCTTTTGGCACGAAGGTGTAATGTAAGTTGCTCAGCGTCCGACCGCGGTACCTATAATTATTTGTTTAAAAGTGTAAATATTTTCTGAACAAACTTTTTATCGCGTCTTTTATCGATCTTCCTAATTTTCTCGTTTTGTAGAGTAATATTCTCCGGTGCTCTATGGTGATTTGTTTGTCTGTGTGCTAGTGTTGAAAAGTGTGGGTAGAGTAAAGCCTAACACGTGTGATTTTCAGTTCACAGAGAAACGGCCGGTGGGAAATGTCTAGTATCCATTACTTCCCTGTGTGATGTCGATTACAATACCAGTGTCCAGTTTTAGTTACGATAACCACAAGTGAACACGATCCAGTGACTGTTCGAAAGTGAGACGACCACTGTTGGGAAACTAGCGCGGTTTGATGAACATTTCGTTACTTATATAGTTACGAAAGTGCGTGACTTCTGCAGTGTAACTTCACGTTTTTATTTGTTAAATTTGAATAAAATTGTCGATTGAGTGACGTGCTTCGACATCAGCTAAAACTGTTCAGGTAAGCCCCCATATTGTTAAAGCAAAAGTTTGTTAATGAGTATGTAAATTGTATACATCTACGCTTGCTACTTCACGCTGAAATAGTTCATCAGATTTTTCATCAGATTCTGATTCTGATAGCTTATTGCCCTGAATTATTATCACATACCTAACAACTTTGTATCGTGATTTTTTTTCTGTGGAATAACGGGAAATGTCGTGTGTAACCGCGGGGCGCGGCTAGTAATTTTATATTAAGATTTATTACTGAGCTAGACCAGACCGCTCGTGGTCCGAGTCAGAAGACCAGTTTTTTTTACTAGTGTATATTCCACGTGGACTTTGTGACGGCTCTTTCTTTAATACTCGTTCTTATTGATAAGATAGCTTGATAACGTCTTTATATTGCTATGCATTGAAAATCTGGGTTGGTTGCCCAAATCTTAGTCAGAGACTACAGTCTAGAAAACCAGTTTCTTTATAATTGTTATTCTGGCATTGTAATACTTTGTAATTGACAGTAATTTTTTGGCTATGACTTATATGTTCAGTGTATGTAGATAAATATTCGTATAGTAAATACCTACCGCAACACATGTCGCGATTTACATATTTACAATTAATATAATCAATTATATTATTTATTCAAAGAATAATCCTCAAAAATAAGATTAATCGACAGCTCGATAACAAAAGTCACTAAGTCATAAATATTTGTTTAATAAAATATTAATATTAATTTGCAGTTATTATAATATTATCGACAAAACACCACAAAAAGTTCATAACTCGACTCGACGTTAAGATTCTTTGATTCTTAATATAAATAATAAAAATATAAAAGATGTGTGAAAATTAAATTACTCGAATTTAAAGATTAGGTAAGAAACACGGTTGAAACTTTTAAACTAGTTTGAAGCCATTGAACTAATTACCTACAAAATAATAAAATTATTAGATTCCAAACTAAATAGACTATATTTTTATTCTTATAATTGATTTATCATTTTACCTGTAAATAATAAGATATACTTAGGTATAATTATTATTTGTATTGATTATTAGGTTTTTTTATTACTTATTATGCCTTTTATATACGTTCCCCCTGCTGGGTCTCTGGCCTTCTCTCAGAGAGACAGAGAGGAGTATGGGCCGTTATCTACCACGCTGGCCCAGTGCCGGTTGTAGATGTCGCAAGCCCTTGAATGTTGTGGTTTTTAGACATGCCACACATAAGTTATTAAGTCATAGGTGCGGGGCCGAGAGGATTCGAACTCGGTGTTGCGCCTTGAGAGGCGCACGTGTTACCGTTCGGCCACCATCGCTCTCAGTATAATAGCTGAGGTGCTCTTGAGAGCTAAACATTGAAATTCTGCTAGCATACATAGTTGAATGATAAAACCTAGAAGGCATTAGATCTTCTTCCAAATGATAAATGATGAAGTTATTTTAATATACGAGAATAAACACTAGTCAAAGATTTTCTGGTCAATGCCATTCGTAAAATATTCATCGTCAATATTTAGTTGTATTTAGCTGTAATATTTATGTAGTAGGTAGTTTTGGTTAATAAAAGCATTGTCACGTTAGAATAATATAAAACTGTGCTATCATTCATTAGAAATCACCATGAAGGTAGGTATACATACTCGTAATTAAGATTCGGTCAATATTTGAAATACCATTTGAGAATGAAAGTAAATGCCGATGTTTATTTCGAGGCCGTTCCAAATCATTTATCTTATTTTGAAATTCACATGTGAGCGTAGAGTAGGTATAATATATTTGCAAGTTCCCACTGCTGGGACTCTGGCCTTCTCTCAGAGAGAGGGTATGGGCTATAATCTACCACGCTGGCCCAGTGCGGGTTGGTAGATGTCGCATGCCCTTGAATGTTGCAGTTCTTGGGAATGCCGGTTTCCTCACGATGTTTTCCTTCACCGTTTTGAGCGATGGCGATGGCGTTCGTGGTGGCGTTCAAAGGGAGAGGCCTATGTTCAGCAGTGGACTTTTTCCGGTTGTTGATGATGATGAAAACAGTTACGAGCTACATAGAAAAAAAATAAGTACGTTCGAATTGAGAAACTTCCTCCTATTTTTGAAGTCGGTTAAAAATAATTTGAGGATCCGAAGAATGATAAATTGATATGATAATGATAACACATCAAAAGTAGGTACTTTAGAAATCTTAGAGCATTACAATCCCTTACTTATTATAAATTTGAAAATAACTCTGTCTGTCTGTTACTCTTTCACGCCTAAACTACTGAACCGATTTAAATGAAACTTAATACGGAGATAGTTTGAATCCTGAGGAAGGACATAGGATACTTTTTATCACGATAAACTGTAGCCCACGCGGGTGAAACCGCGGGGAAAAGCTAGTAGAAGATAAAAAAGTGTTTTACTGTATTTGGCAGTGTGAGTGATTCGATACAAATATTTGCACGCCAGACGAGTTCCCACCTCGAGCAAGACATTATGTATTCAGCCTTATAACATTACTTATTTAGTATGTATTTAAAGTCTCATCGCAAATCGTTTGGGAGGGACTTACAGTATACAGTACTAAGGTACCAACATTGTTGTCATTCCTAATTTTATAGACACGCTAGCTGTGCCCCGCGGTTTCAACCGCATGGGCTACAGTTTATCACGTTAAAAAGTTGCCTATGTCCTTTCTCAGGCTATAGACTATCTCTGTACCAAATTTGATTTAAATCCGTTCAGTAGTTTAGGCGTGAAAGTCAGACAGACAGACAGTTACTTTCGCATTTATAATCCCCATGGTTTCACCTGAGTGGAATACACTATATCGCGATAAAAAGTATTATGTGTCCTTTCTCGGGCTTTAGACTATCTCTGTACCAAATTTCATTTAAATCAGTTCGGTAATTTAGCCGTGAAAGCCAGACAGACAGACAGAGTTACTTTCGCTTTTATGATATTAGTAGGGAAGTAGGGACTAGCTGTGCAACGGAGTTTCACTCGCGTAGACTACATTTTATCGCGATAAAAGTTTTCCATTTCCTTAGGTAGAGTTTTATCTATCTTTATACCAAATTTAACAAGATCGGTTCAGCGGTTTAGGCGTGAAAAGGTCACAAACAAACGAACAAAGTTACTTTCGCATTCATAATGTTATTATGGATTGCGGAGTTTGTGTGTTCTCTTTTTATTGGTATGGAGATAGTTTGGACCCAGAGAAAGGACATAAAATAGTTTTTATTGCAATTAACTATCCCACGGGTAAAACCGGGGAATATCTAGCATACTTATAATAGGTCAATGACTTTGAATACCTTCCCAGCATAATCAAAAACTTGAGTTGAAAATGATGTAGAGTTATTTTCTTACTGCTCACGGTTACCTTGTTTCTTTTGTTCATTGCATTCAAATTCAATTTTCAACAATTGAAAGCTTTTCTGTCTGCGTTCTGTTTGCCCACCGTCTGCATTTATTCAACCTCTCTGAAATAACAAATTACGTAGACAGTGTAATGTATGTACATGTACCTAGCTAAAAGTACAATGTGGGTACAGACTACAGCTGGTATTTGGATACGAGACAAAACACGAGGGTTTACGCGAGCGGCGATCCACAAAACAATGACCTCGGAGAAAATTGTCGTTACGACTAAAAATAATTGACCATGGTGGAAGAGTGCGCGGTAAAGTCTAGAATCGCTTGGCAGTTGTGATAAAAGTATCGTTCCGCTCACGCCTACTGCGCTATCTCGCACTGATTTGATTATATTAAGACACGATAAAGCGAAGAAAGTATACAACGCATGATAACGTATAAATTACTTATCTGCTGCCCCGTTTTGTGCTTGGTATCCGTACCGAAAATGCGGCGGAAGTCATGTTGCTACGGTGTGATTGTGATTGATTAGAGCTCTTGGCTTATCCTGAAGAACCTCGCGGCCCTTTGAGAGTTAGCAGGGATTAGAATACGATCGACTGTTCCACTTTATTATGTAAGGATTAGCTCGATATAGCTTTCAAGTTGTGTTTAGGCGATTTCATGCGATTAGCCGATAGTGTTAACGACAAGATATCTTCTGGAAATCATGAACGTAAAGAGATATGATTACCTACTACAGAAGATGTTTGTCCATTCCGTAAACCTTTCATATCATTTTTGTTTTACCTTATTTACGGCCAGTTTCAAAAAGCTATCAATCCACGGTTGCCCTACAAGAGATAGCAATTTGGCATTATTCTATGGAGCTTGTGTTTTTTTTCCGTGGGAGGGGAAATCCTCATAGATACCAAGAGCACGGGCCTGGTGATGTCTGACTTCGCCAGGTGGTGTGGGCGACCTTCCGGACTAAAACCCCCTTCCTTCCCTTATGTGGCTCCTTCAGGCTCAAAGCCCGTACACTTATTAAACAAAACACAAGCTTGTGTCATATTCCTATCTCCAGTAGGGTAAACCATGGATAGATAGATTATTGAAACCGGCCGTTAGTCGCCCTCGTGGTATTGCTGCAATGAACCAGACCCACTGAATAGATATAGTACTACAGCAGAACTGACGGTAAAGGAAAACATCGTGATGAAACCAATAGCTTGGTGGTAGAGCATTGTGCTCGCCAGATAAGCCATTATATAACAAACAAGCTGTACCCCGCGGTTTCACCCGCGTGGGCTACAGTTTATCGCGTTAAAAGCCTATGTCCTTTCTCAGGCTCTAGACTATCTCTGTACCAAATTTCATTTAAATCGGTTCAGTAGTTTAAGCGTGAAAGCGAGACAGAAAGGTACAGTTACTTTCGCATTAATAATATTGTTTATGTAGGGATTAAGAAATGAAATAAATAACCCAGAAAGCCCCCTGGTAGGGTATTTTCTAGTACTTGCCTGGCTAGCTACCACCCTCTTGTTAAGAATCTGTCGCCAAGCACCGATCGGTGTGTTCCGGCAGCCTCACTTGAGAGCCAGTTCCCAGTCCAGGTGTAGCGTGGCGCCATCTTCGACCACATCGTCACTTAACATCAGGTGACTTGTAGTCAAACGCTAACCTGTAAATAGTAAAAAAAGCAACCTTTTGAAAATACTGCCTTGTTTTTAAAGTTCATTTACTATGTCTCTGAGTACTCATTTTGGAACGAAACCGCGACAAACTTATTTATAGTTCAACGCGTCCTTCATCTTATCTGAAGTTGTTAGAAATTATGATTGTAAATGAAATATTACGACTGTCAGATAAGGCTTCATATTGTGATGCTAAATGAGAGAAAGGGTGCGTGCCTTTTGCCTTTGCCTTCTAACCCCGCCACTCCTCGTCGTGTGATCCCTACTAATATTATAAACGCGAAAGTAACTCCATCTGTCTGTTACGCTTTCACGCCTAAACTACTGAACCAATTTAAATGAAATTTGGTACAGAGATAGTCTAGAACCTAAGAAAAGACATATGCTACTTTTTATCAATAATAATAATATTTGCAACTTTGGATACCAATAGGAGGCATGTGTTATGAATTAACAGAGTAGGTACAGTCAGCGACAAAAGTCACCAGACAATTACGCTTTTTTCAATTTTCTTAACCATCATAAACAGCAACCTTCAACCGAATCATCACTTAACATCAGGTGTGTAATGTTGTAGTCAGACGCTAACTTTTAAGTTGTAAGAAAAAAACAAACATTACTGATCCTATACGCATTTGGAACATCAAGTATGATCAGCTACTTTTGTCGCTGACTGTACCTATTTATGAATATTTTACCACAGTTTCTACTACGTGTCTGTGAATTACTTTTATGGTAAAATAATTTACTTTAATTATATTTAATGGAATTATATTTAATCGTTTATAAAAAGAACTCAAAGGTGACTGACTGGTGACTGACTGACATAGTGATCTATCAACGCACAGCCCAAACCACTGGACGGATCCGACTGAAATTTGGCATGCAGATAGATGTTATGACGTAGGCATCCACTAAGAAAGGATTTTGATTAATTCTACCCCCAAGAGGATAAAATAGGGGATGAAAGTTTGTATGAAACTTTGTCAATTTTAAACCGATCGGAAACTGACACTGAATAATTGCTGTAATAATCTAGCACACAAGTGTTCAAAGTTACATATAAAATATAATGAAGTCTATACTTTAAGGCAATAAACAAGCTTTATAGTTTGAGGACATCGTATGAATACGTTTAACCTAAAACACCTATATTATAATTTTATTAGCGGCTAACTGGAGAACGTTGTAGATTCTGAGTTATCTACAAGATTGATGAACATAGCTTGGATCAGTCCGATGATGGTGAGAAGCTTCCAATGCCGGTTAACAAACAAACGCTTTGAAAATCAATAATCAAAAACCGAAGTCAATTAACCTTAATTTAGGGAATTCGATTAAAATGCCGCTCCGTGACGTTAGAAATGTATAGAATATAAAATTATACAGTCGTTTCGGATCTACAAACTCTACTTATTTAAATATATCTAGTAGAGACCTGTCCGCGGAAAGATAAATTTTTTTCTTACTAACTTTAATAAATTCATCATCATCCTATTACATTCCCACTGCTGGGACTCTGGCTTTCTTTCAGAGAGATAGTATGCGCCGTAATCTACCACGCTGGCCCAGTGCGGGTTTGTAGATGTCGCATGCTCTTGAATTCTTGGACAGGGTTTTATAATCCGTAGTCAAAGTTAACTATAACGAAAAATATATGAAATAAATGACTAGGTAGGTAATGGTTAACTTTTTCATACACTTTTCACAGTAGTTATCTTTGACAACGGATCCAAAAACCGGTCCTTAGCAAGCAATCAGGACCGAAAATGAATGCAAATGTCAGATTTCAGCGTCGTAAGTCTTGCATTTAACGAGATTTCGTGATTCAGTCTGTCAGTCAGCGGTATTTAGTTACATATATAGATATATTTAGTTAGGTAAGTACCTATACACACGCATGTGAAATCATGTGATTAGAATATTGATTAGTCATTCCATTGTTAGGATTAAAATAAACAAATGTTCAACGAACTATCCAAAAACCTGAATTAAAGTAATTCTAATTGCAATTTTTACAAAATAAGCTGAGATCCGTATTTTCCCTAGCGATCATCGTGCTTTCCTTAGGTAATATACCTTTAGTTGGTTTCAGCATAAGATGTACCTACCTAAATACCAAATTTAATGAAAATCTGTTGGATTCGTTACAAAGGCGATTCTCTAGGCAACAACTATTGTCTTCTACATTTACATAATTATTATAATATAAAGTACTAAAATATATCTCTACATCTATGTAGGTTTTGTTTTACGATATTATGCAATATATACTCCTACCCATATTGTATTGTTGTGTTTTTTAACTTGGTGCACAATAATCAACCTCGTACCTACGCTAGCCAGTTAATTGACCGCTTTGAATTGGTGCATACAAAAAACGCTACAGATGTTGTAAACGTAGTAAATTCCATTTGAATGCAAACAGGTTTTTATCATCGTAGCAGTAAACGTCAAACTGCATGAGATTATACCTATAGTTTTTAACGTCGCGTCATCGGGTGCTTCCCAACTAGCTAGCACCGTGTCACACTGTGTCAGACTACAGAACAGGGTGTGCGGGTGAGGCTTGTTGGAAAGCCTTTTTGATTTTGGTGTAAAACACCAGAGAGTGTAGTCATCGTTATATTTTAACTAATATTTTTTCCTCGCAAAGCTGGCATGTATTTATATATTCTACAAAAAAAATATTTAAGGAGACATTTAAGTGTTTATATGGTTTTCAGTAATTAACAAAATAAATTAATAAATCCGTAATAATCTTGATAAATAAAACTGGCGCCAACGTCAATGCAATAATGGTTACACTGAGACACGCTCCAACTCAAACTATTCTTGTCGGCTGTGCGCCACTGTGTCATAGATGGAACTAGAAACGCTGAACACCACACACACACACACTGTGTCGCTAGACGTGAAGCTCCCATCATCATTCGCCAACCTGTTGCACGTTAGAGGTTTCATTTTCACTATACGAAATGTAAAATCATTCAGTAACAGATTGCCCATTTCGGGTTACTAAATTTTGACTTTTTTGAGAAATAACTTTTAAATCAGATAGCCTTAACTTTGGTGGAAATTAAGGTAACTTTTTTGTCGTTGGTGTAAGATTTTCCTGCAGATAGAAGGTCTCAGAAATTCCCAGACACATTTCTCTTCCAATTCGCCACCAGTTTAAAAGCCGATTATTAACCGGTCTATTTAAACGACAATTAACTCAAAATGTCCGGAAAGCTGTTGTCACGTGCCCATCGCGAAACCGTTCACCGCCCGTCAGAGTTTAAGTCACCAAAATAGTTCAAATCACTTCCTAGTTCAAGGAAACCGTTAATACGAAACTTAGGGATGCCCTATATTCATTGTATAACAGTTTGAATAGTAAGACGTTATCGTTAAGTTTGTACCTAATATATGAAGGGTCCACTGCAATAATGATGAATGTCCTTTAACTTTAGTTTTGAGATAATTGGGTTTTAAATTTATAAACGGTGTAAAAAACTCAGACCCTAAGATTATAAAATGTTATTATTGTCGTGAACACCTGTGACGTTGAGCGTTCTAGCCGTGTAGCCAAAATATTTAAAACATATTTATCACGAGACTGCAAGCGATATTGCTAAGTTTGTTATCAAGATTTCTAAATATAATGTTATGTGACCGAATGGTATTACTAGTAATTAAGATTTTTTTAAATTGGACATTCATCTTTATTGCAGTGGACCCTTCATATGTTAATCAGTTATACATTATGATATTTATTATTTACTACTAGATTCACCCGCGTCTTCCCGTTGTCCCGCAGGAACCTTTTTCCGGGATAAAAAGCCTATGTGTTAATCCAGGGTATAAGCTATCTCCATTCAGAATTTCATCAAAATCGGTTTAGTAGTTACGGTGATACGTGGAAACAAACATTCACAAACACAAACTTTTGCATTTATAATATTAGTAGGACTAAATAAAGAAATTACTTATTATTTCAAGTAACATATATATACGAGTATAACAGAGGGACAAAACCACACAGCTAAACATTAAAATAGAAAATAAAACTACATATAAAACTAAAAAAAAAATTTACTGACCATTAAATTAGTTTCGTTATGTATCAATCAATAATAATTATTATATTAATATTACCTGCTGCTAAATAATCTGCAATAAAAACATGTCGTGTCAGATCAGATATTTGACAATACTCATAAAGTAGGTACAATTTTAATAGATTATTTTAGTGGAATGAAAGCGTTTTATTCAAATTTAATATGTATCTTACCTACTAACAATTCACCTGTCTAAAACCTACCACACAATATATCGACAAACTCTAAAATACGAATAGGTATAGGTACATAATATCGCTAAAACTATTATAACGTTATCGATAGATGCAACCCTATTTACGTTACGTCACTAGTCGTTAATATCCCCTTTCGTATAACGATCCCTCTGTACTTGCGTAAAGCCCTGTTTATATCTTTGAATGGTATCGAAGAAAAGGCCAGAGTCTATTTGCCAGAGCTGATAACAGCGTGATTTATGGTCTTGTACAATGTGATCTTGACACCTGAGTGTTGGTTAGAAATAACTCTAAAAGGGTTATATTGAGATAGTGTATAATTTCGTTTTATAAATGTTCTCGAGTGGTGATCACGAACCGGAAGACGCCCTGTATGTAGGCCACCCACTAACGCCAAAAATTCATAATCGATCCTGGTCCGTTATCCGCGGTTTTGAATCGATACGTCATGTCATGATATGTCATTTTAGTAAGTAGTAATAATATGTTAAGCTCTAGTACTAAAATTACATATTATTACATGACATATCGATCCAAACCGCGGATTACAGATCAGGATCGATTAATTAGTAATTTCGGACATAGGTGGACCGACGACATTGTAAGAGTCGCAAGGAGCCGATGGATGCAAATGGCTAATAGCCGTTCAAAGCAGGAGGCCTATGTTCAGCAGTGGACTTCTTCCGGCTGATGATGATGTAATAGAGGAACAAGCAGACCGCCCGCCTGATTGAGAGCGGTCACCGTCACCTATAGATAGATACTAGTTGCGCCATGCGGTTTCACCCGCGTCTTCCCGTTATCCCGCAGGACCCTTTTTCCGGGATAAAAAGTAGCCTATGTGTTAATCCAGGGTATAAGCTATCTCCATTCCAAATTTAATTCAGATCCGTTCAGTAGTTTTTGCGTGAAAGAGTAACAAACATACATCCATCCATCCATAATCCATACTAATATACTTTCACGTTTATAATATAATATTAGTAGGATTTGCAATACTATGGGCGTTGTCAATGCTTTGCCTGAAGAACTTTTTTGGTACCCATCTTGAAGGACTGCATTTTGTAGTAACTACTGCGGAAAAATAAAACACAATAAAGGCCAGATGAAATTTCTGACTAGTTACCTATAACAATTACTTAGGTATGATCAAGACCTTATTCAAAGAATTATTAAACAGGTAGGTAAGCTTAGACAATCCGATAATTCGGTAACTATGTCATAAATAATACAATTTTCTTTCACAAAGACCATGTATTATTTATTTAGCAGTAATTACGTCAGATAACATTTCATAGCAGTTGTTCAAAGTTAGCGAAACCGTTTCAAGGTTGATAATAAATATCAGAGCCTTCAATTTGTTCTGAGGAAGATTTTAAATATATTTTTGGACATATTATTAGGTGTACGTTTAAGACGAGGAATTGGCAATATTGGCTGCAGGGATCTCCTTTTTTCTCAGTAATTACAAAACATACAGAGCTAATATTTATGTACATTAGAGATTATGTTTTTGACATCTAATTGTCGGAAGGATAACACGATTAACTTTCATAGCAGAGAAAAAATGATCGAAAACTGCCCTCTAAAAAAAAGATTTTCATTTTACAGGCATACAAAACCGATTTAAGAGTTGAATTTTTTTTGTATGGTATATAAACACATTCTTCAAAGAACTACAGATTTAGTTCTATAAAATTAACGATAGTTTTCATTTTAAACGAAAAAAACCTTTTTTTGACGCATACGACCTTACGGCATTAGTCAGCTCGCTTGCGTTTTTGTATGGAGCTGATTTCAGATTCGTTGTTTGTCACGGCGTCCTCTTAACAACATTTTATGTATTTGATTGCAAAAATGTGTCTTTGAAATATAGTTAACAGAATCTGGTGATAGGTCTGTTCTACAATGGTGGTGTTATTTTAGGTTTCCGTAGGAAAACTAGAATAGTTTCTATCATGAACACATTTTCCTCTTAAATCTCGCTGCATTTTTTTTTAAATATTGTCTTAAAAACACTGCGACTTGTATAAGATGAAATTATCACAAACCTTTTCGTTTTAATCAATTTGTCATATAAAACATAATAGGCATGGGCACATTTATAATATTGAGAACTGTAAAGGCTAAGCTCTACCACAGTATAATTATGTATTAGTCGACATGTTATATTAGCACAGAACCTGTAATATAAAAAAATCCATCATCATCATTATCATTATCAGCCTTTTACGTTCCCACTGCTGGGACTCTGGCCTTCTTTTAGAGAGAAGACTATGGGCCGTAATCTACCACGCTAGCCCAGTGCGGGTTGTTAGATGTCGCATGCCCTTGAGTGTTGCAGTTCTAGGACGAGCCGGTTTCCTCACGATGTTCAAAAAATCCATACAGAGTACAAACTCTATTATCAAATTATAAGAGGTAACTTTGTATTATTACGAAAATTACTGGTGCTGCAGCTACGAAAGTTATCAAACCTGCCGCTACCGTTCCGAAGTTTGTACTGACTACGGATTGCTACATTGTTGCCCAAATCGCAATCGGTCGATTTTTTCTTATCGAATACTTAATTCGCCTCCAAAACATTTAGAGGGCGGATAACAAAAGCTAAAAAACATTATATTCTCATTTGTAGGTCATACAGTGTCAGCTTCTAATTAAAACAGCGGGTTTTTTCTGAAGTAAAAGCGACATTTTAGCGTCTTGAAGTTGTAGAATGCGTGTGCACATCCAAAACTTGCCGCGGTCGCAGATAACGTAGGAAAGTTACACGGATGACGGTAATAAACAAAAATACTGTCAAGTGCGTGGAGGACTTGATTTACTACGGGTTTCCGTAGTACCTACCTTCCGATTAGTTTTAGTGTAGAAAATATTTTTTAATTTTTTAAACATTACATTTTACTAGATGCGCCCCTCGGTTTTACCCGCGTGCACTGCAGTTTATCGCAATAAAACGTTATCTACAAAAACACAAAAGAAAAAAGAACTTTGCGAGGGAACCCTAAAAAGCTAGTCATAGAGTCTGCTGTGAATAAGTTTATAGCTGAGGAAAATGTACACGTGCCGAATGTAGAACGGATTTCAACGGATTGGGTGTCTTTATCTAGCAAGAATGCAGTTTGAATTTTTTTAACTTGAGCTCTCATTTAAATTTAACAGTTTTGTTACTCACTTACTCTTTTAAAGCGCGACATTATTTTTTGATCTTTCAGGGAAACGTTAAGAGTGAATATAAAACTATTCTCCAAACGATGGAAACATGACAGTATGCTGATTTGGGAACGGCAACAATGAGTAAATAATCAACTTTTTACCGACACTCCGAATATGTTCACGGCGTGAGCTAAAGGAGAGCGAAAAAAGACAACTCGGCTGAAATGTTTTATAACTCGAGCAACGGGTTGATAAACTGGATCCCCGAAAATGTTTGGTGCTACTTTGAAATTCTACTAACATTATAAACGTGAAAGTTTGCGAGTATGGATGTTTGTTGCTCTTTGAACGGGTTTGAGTGAAATTTGGATAGCCTATGTGTTAATCCAGTGTGGATTAACACATAGGCAACTTTTATCCCGGAAAAAGGTCCCTGCGGGATAATCGGAAGACGCGGGTGAAACCGCGGGGCGAAGTTAGTCTTCTACGCGTCGTGATCCACGTTCACTTGACGAATTGGCATGTGTGTGGTGGCGCCCATTTATTTTCAGATTAAATAATTTACAATTGACAAAAAGCTTGGCTAAAGGAAATAGCATTGCATGTCGCATCATGCATAATATGTCACTACAGACAGACGGGCCGTACAGCAAAATATTATGCATCTCTTGTAAGAGATGTAGTTATGCGTTGCGGCCGGCTCAATGTGTGCGAGTCATGAATAAACATAGCAATTACAGCGTTTAAACTAACAAAATCCTTAGAATTGGGTTCTGTAATAGGATAACTACCATGTACATATTTGTTTTTTCGGTTATATTATCAACAATCCTATACGCAGAAACTTTTAGTATTCTCGTGTTATTGGCACTTGCAACAGTGCCGAAATATCGGAACTCAAACAAAAACAAACACATAATAATTATCAAGTTTCAGAACCTAATTCTGATGTTATTGACTTTGGTAGTTAAAAACACAATATATCATAAAATCCTTATTTAAAAATAATGTACGTTTAATTTGAGACAGATTTTTGAGGTACAAAATTTTAGAGCTGTTTCGCATTACCCCCCAGCGCTACCAGTTTGCGTTTCGCGTAACTCAAGACCACTCGGCGTGTTGACCTTCCGAAGCAAACCAATTACCCTCTCGTGTCATTACCGATTTCAATATTTTTTAAACTTAACGGATATTGATCATGTTAATGTCCTGTTTAGTGGATAATTGATGTGTATATCGGTGATTTCTGGCTTCCTCTTCATTTGAGAGAGTTCCATATCCAGGTGTAGTGTAGTGCGGCGTAGTGTTTAGTGCGGTAATACTACATTAACGGATTTCAGACTTTTTTCCTTTACATGTCCTGTAAGACATAGATAGCTTCATGCCAAATTTCATGACTACGTCAACGGGAAGTACCCTATAGGTTTTGATTCCCTTGTGAAATAGCAAAATATGAGACATAAACAGTCATATCTTTAATCGCGTTGATTTTTAAATCAGCTGAGAAAAAATCAATCTTAAAAGTTAAAGGTAAAAGGGATTCTAGGGCCGAATCCTATCCTATGTTATAAACGCGAAAGTTTGTGAGTATGCATATATACATGTATGTATGTATGACTACTGAACGGATTTGAGTGAAATTTGGGATGGAGATAGCTTATACACTGGATTAACACATAGGCTACTTTTTATTCCGGAAAAGGGTTCCTGCGGGATAATGGGAAGACGCGGGTGAAACCGCGGGGCGCAACTAATTTGATATAAGTTTTAACTTGAAAACCCAATGCGATTTTGGGAAAAAGATTCTGACAGACAGACAGATGGACAACAAAGTGATCCTCCTACACTAAAAATAATCTGACTTTCCTTCGGAGTCTTACCTTCCAAGTCCGATTCCTTCCTTATTTTACCTTAGTTTTCCTTCTAAATCACAATTCCTTCCCTTTTGACTCAGAAGGAAAACGGTATTTCGGAAGGTCTTTTTTCTCCGTGTTTATGGATTCCGTTTTTCCAGTTGAGGTACCGAACCCTAAAAGTACGTGGACTTGTGAAAGTGGTTAAGCTGTAACTGAAACACAGTGCCAGCGTTAGATAGGTGTCAATTATTGCAACTAAATAAGCTAGCTATACACATGTGAGTAGGCTGGCCGAGTCACGGCTAGCGGACAGTATTTATAAACCGATTGTAAATAGCCCGCCCGCCTGATTGCTTCACTAATCACTATCTCTCACACTGAGATCTAGACTAGATAATCATAGCAAAATATAACCATGTCGCCGTAAGAAACTTTAACATTCTCTCCCAATTCTTCAGGTTATTGACTGGCATATTTACAGCGACATGGTTCTAAAAGGCGTGGTGCTAAAGTTAGAGAATTAGATTGTAACGCTTGTATTTGATTGTAGAATAAAGGCTTCCATACCTTGCGGCTATGGCAAAAGTTATGTTAATGTTAGGAAGATTTAAGATTTCTCATTACTCGTACAGTCAAAGACAAAAGTAGCTGAGCAATTAAAAATTTTTCGATTTTTTTTATCGTCTTATACACCAACCTTCGACCGAATCATCACTTAGTATCAGGTGTGTTATGTTGTGGCCAAACACAGCCATGTAGGTTGTAAGAAAAAAACAAACATTACTGATATAAAGCGCATTTGGAAAATTGAATATGATCAGCTACTTTTGTCGCTGACTGTAGCTATAATTAAGTAGGTCTGTTAATCTATTGGCGATACAGAATCCACTCGAGCTATCCCTAGAAGAATAGAGAGCCAAAGATCGAAAGCTGGCAAAATTTCTCGTAAAAGTTTTAGAATGTGTCGAATCTACATTTAATAAATTAGCTGGTTCCCGCGGTTTCCGACGCGTAGACAGCAGTTTATCGCAATAAAAATTGCCCTATATGTTCTTCCCCAGCGTTCAAGCTATATCTATACCAAATTTTATCAATTTTTGTCGTGCGGTTTTGCCTTAATAAGGTAACAAACAGAAGAGAGTCTAACTAGAACTCTGTCTATTTCATCATTATCAGCCTTTCACGTTCCCACTGCTGGGACTCTGGCCTTCTCTCAGAGAGATAGTATGGGCTGTAATCTATCACGCTGGCCCAGTGCGGGTTGGTAGATACAGAGACAGAGTTACTCTCACATACATGTAATTATAAGTATGGATATGAGTAGATACCCATTATCCAGCAAATCACAGACAATCCTGACTGTTCCTAAAGCCAAATAAATATTATTTTACGAAATAATTAAATTTGATGAAAGAAGTCTTAATGTTGTCTTAGTCTAGTTGCGTTCCCGTTATCCCGCAGGAACCCTTTTCCGGGATGAATAGTAGGCTATGTGTTAATCCAGAGTATAAGCTATCTCTATTCCAATTTTCACCGGAATCGGTTTAGTAGTTGCGGTGATACATGGTAACAAACAATCACACACACAAACTTTCGCATTTATAATATTAATAGGATAATTAAGAGATTTTTCTTCAGACAAGCGTTTGTTCAGTAAACGACGGACTAGAATCCCACCCACCCACAGAGAAACACGACCGCATACTTTACGTCGGTATTTGACGTTTAGTCATTCGTCTGACGTAGAACACTAGCTTCGTCGAAGTTTAAAAATGTGAACACTTTACGTATAAAAATAGATAGTACATCACTGTTTATCTTCTTAGCATTTTTTTACGAACCTGACTTCCGTTTTCGTTTAGTGCGTAGGAATGATTAAGAAACAAATGCCAGAAAAATACCTGCGGTGTCGTTTGTTTCCTAGAAAAACAATACTTTATGCAATTTATTTTTACTAACCCAAGGACTTTTTGGGCTTGATAAAGTGGTGAAAATACCCTTTATGCCTTAAACTATCGGTATGGTATGTGAGATCTATGTCTTGTCTGACTCTGAAGATATCTTTGAAATAATTTACTTTTGAACACTATAAAATTTCTACATTAAAAAATTACTTTCTCCTATATTAATCTTACCTTTACTAGTATAATAACCTTCTTTATAAATATAACATGCTGTTACCAGTGGGCAACGATCCCAAAGACTGGCAACATTGCAACGTTAAATGTTTTATCATCACGCTTTGCTTTCAGGTTTTAAACTGGTCACATTGGTAGAGTCAAAATTATTTTTATTGTGTCAGATTCATTTTCAAAGGAAATATATATCCAATCTAAAAATGTTAAAAGTTTATTGCAATGTAAAAAAAAATAGTTTATAGTTATAAAAAAATGTTTCGCTTGTTCTGCCAATCAAAACATTAAGTTTCTGCTAATTATCGCCTACCTATATTATAAATCGTTTTGAGTCTTTGCTATTTCTGTTAACGGGATTTTAATTTTATAGGTAAATTTTATGATATTTTTATAGACAATATACAAAAGACTCGGAAAATAAATAAATATCGGAGGACCATTGCACTCAAATTGACCTAGCCCCAAATTAAGCTCGAAACTTGTGTAATGGGTACTAGACAACGATATACCTACATACTTATATAGAGAAATAAATTCTGACAAAAAGTCAAACTTCATAATCCTGTGACTGGATCGGAAACGTCCAGTATCATGACGTCAAACGTCAGTAACCACTGGTTTCTGCCAGCTGTCAGTGCACTCTTCTAATGTGCCATGACCAAGTGAGGAACAGTGAGGAAACATTGAATTCAATGGGAATCTATTGATGATGTTACAATCCCGTTAGACGGAACTGTTGACTATTTTGTTGTCATTTCTAATGTCAATGTCGCGTACGAATTACTTTTTCCTTTACTGCAAAATCGACAATAAATGATTAAAAAGGGTTCAGATAGTTTTGACCCTACTAGGGAAGGACATAGAATACTTTTGATTACAATAAACTGTATAGGTAAATATTTATTTAACAGCTAAATAGTGAAATATAAAACTTAACATTTAAGAGAAGCATTCATAAGACAGAAAGATTCGTCACTTGATGGACTTGCTGGAAAAAAGAATAACTCATCTTCTTAAGGGACTGTCCCCCCCCCCCCCCCCCCACTGGGCTTACCTAGACGATGCCATCCAGTTCAAAAATTATCTCAACATCGTAACATCGTTATTAAAAGTGTAGTACGCAAGCCAGGCACAACTTGATCAGTTACCTATTTCCGCTCAAGTGATAACTTTCAGCGAGTATCTTTGCTTCAAATCTGCCGCTGGTTCGGGTACTAGTAGAAGTGTCATTCTTTCGCATTTCACAGAAGCATGTTGTGGCCTATTCAGAACTGAAGATTGTTTACCATGAGACACAGCAGCGCAGAGCCAGTAGTCATTATTCAATTGTTATGTAAGTCGGCGACCTAAAACCGAAGCGGATTGCGCGGGGAGTCAGGTGGGGTGGGGTGCCAGCGTCGGCATGTAGCGTGATTGTAAATGTTGCAAATGGTAGAGAACTGGTCATTTCAAGAAATAGTCTTTTTATGAAAATCAATTAAATAGATAGTTATATAGATTAACTCTTTATTGGCACACCACAATACAGAGGAATTTAAAAAAAAACTAGAAGACTATAGAAAAAGAAAGACATCAATCCTTTCTTTAGACTTGGTCTAAGTAATGCCCATTTTTCCACCAAAGTCCTTAAAAAATGTATGTCCTCCTCGGTCTACCTCGCCCTCTCATCCCTTCTGCTTTTCTTTTTAAGATTGCTTTTAGACATTCGTCATGACGTACATCTTTCTTTATCTTACCTCTATTGTTGTAATTTTTTTTTCGTACATTTTTAAAATTTTTATTATTATCTCAACCCTACCTACGGTAGGTATATCAAAAGTGAATTGTGATTATAATAATATATCGTAGTGTTTCAATGCGTTTAGTTTGTTTTCTAGAGCAAACTCGCATGTGTAGAGAGAGGCGAACGGTTAGCCCTTCTAATCTAGATTTTATACTGATGTAGGTATCATACCAACTTTTTGCTGATTAGGTAGATATTTCAAGTTGATTCCATTCAAATCAAATAATAATTATATTTTAATTATTATTTGATTTGAATGAGAAAAAAATCTGACTTTCCTTCTGAGTCTTTACCTTCCATGACGGATTCCTTCCATATTTTACCTTAGTCTTCCTTCTAAATAACAAATCCTTCCCTTTTGACTCAGAAGGAAAACGGTATTTCGGAAGGTCTTTTTTTCCGTGTATCCATCAGTTTATAGTTTGTCGAAAAAATACCTACTTATATTATAAATGCAAAAGTAACTCTGTCTGTCTGTCCGTCTTTCACGCCTAAACTACTGAACCGATTTAAATGAAATTTGGTACAAAGATAGTTTGAACCCTGAGGAAGAACATAGCATACTTTTTATCGCGATAAACTGTAGCCCGCGCGGGTGAAACCGCGGGGAACAGCTAGTATTTGTATAAAGATACTATACATTTACAAACATCCTAGGATACCACCAGGTAAGTGTTTGGCCAGTCTCACCTGATGGTAAGTGATGACGAGGTCGATGATCGAACATGCTTGCCTAGAACTTACCTGTTCAGTCCTAAACAAACAAAACAAACAAACAAAATTTTTCAAATATTTTTTTCTTTTAAATATCGGGGACAATTGGACACAAATTGACCTAGCGCTAAATTAAGCTCGAAACTTGTGTTATGGGTACTAGACAACGATATACAGACTTATATAGAGAAATATATACTTATATCTAGATAGAAATATCCAAGATTCGGGTACAAATATTCGTGCTCACCACAAATAAATATATTTGCCCTTACCGGGATTCGAACTCGGGACCGCTAGCTTCTAACTTGAAGGCTCTCAAATGATAATTGCCGGAAAATAAAACATTCCCACAGGGGCATCCCATGCAGTTTGCAAATGTTTGATACTAAGCAAAAAAAATTACACCTAGTGTAGTTTTGTAAGCATTTACCAATTCTTTCTCTATAGAGGGCAGTGCAATGTCTTGGCTAATGCCGATGCAATATCTTAGAAGTGCAGTCGTGATCGGAATAGCATAGGTGACTTTCAATGGGCTGTGTGCCAGTTTGCCACTTTATCCAATAAATTAAATCGATATTATTTTCATAAGTTACATGCATGACATTTGTAAACATGCTTCATGTGAAAGTCAGTGAGACTAATTTTTTTATGATAATATATTTATCACTAGTTGCGCCCCGCGGTTTCAACCGCGTCTTCTCCAGTGGTGGATTTAGCAGCAGGCTGAGTAGGCTGGAGCCTAGGGCGGCAGATTTTAGGGGCGGCAAATTTAGTGTCAATTTAAAAAAAAATGTTTTAATGATATTAAAAGAGTCGTACCTATATAAAAAAAAATATGTATGTATGTATGTATGTGTGTATGTATGTATGTATATGTGTGTATATATATATTTAAATATTATTATGTGCACACAAACAATTAAACATTGTTCACCACTTGAATTTTCTTAAATTTTTGTCTGATGCATAAAAAAATGACACATTTAAAAAGGAAAGGCAGAGGCCGTAGAGGTTACAGAGGTTGGTAGGGGCGGCAAAATTTGAATACTTAGCCTACTGGCGGCAAATGTGTAAATCCGCCACTGGTCTTCTCGTTATCCCGCAGGAACCTTTTTCCGGAATAAGAAAGTAGGCTATGCGTTAATCCAGGGTATAAGCTATCTCCATTCCAAATTTCATTGCGATCCGTTCAGTAGTTTTTGCGTGAAAGAGTAACAAACATCCATCCATCCATCCATACATATTCACAAACTTTCACGATTATAATTTTAGTTCAAGAAATAAAATAGGATAATTCCATCGGAAGATGCAACAGTTCGTTTATTTCTTGTTACATTGATTGATTGTTGTTACATTGTTTCTTATTTATTTTTCCTACATAATAACAAAGTTATACAGGGTGCAATGTTAAATACCCAACCGATTAAATTATATGAACATCAATATAAAAGTAGAAGTAACATTAAACTAAATTCAGTTAATAATAGTATATAGTTTCTGATTATATAATTACATTCTATTACATTATCCATGTAATATACTCTAATAACCTTGATTTTGAAAGCAATAACATTCGGTTTTTAACGAAATTCCAACATCTATAAACCCTGATCGTTGAACGTTACGGTTGTGGATTTTACAGTTCAATAACCAGTGAGTTAAACAATTTAGAAGTTTAGTTCATGTATTTCTTTTTTTGACCACAAGTCATCTGACGTTAAGCGAAGATGTGGTCGAAGAAGGCGCCACGCTTTACCTGGATTGGGAACTGGATCTCAAGGGCTGCCGGAACACACCGATAAGTGCTTGGCAACAGATTCTTTGCTTGAGGGTGGCAGCTAGTCAGGCGAGCACTAGAAAACCTTCACCGAAAGGTTACGCTCATTTTAGGATTCGAACCCACAACCTACGGATGGCAAGCCGACAGTACCACCACTGAGTCACCATCGCTTGTAATATCCTTTAAACTCTCTCGATCTCTAGCATCTGCAAAAAACTTTCGCACATAATTATTTACCAACAAAATGTTTCTAATTATCACACCATGTTATCCTCATCCGTCCATCTGAATGGATTGTTGTGGCAGAGAAACGACCTTCTTATTATTGCGACTACTCACTCATTTATCGTTGGAGATAAGCGCGTATTGACGTGCTCTTAGTATTTCTAAGAATCGTCATCGTAAAAAGGAAACAAAACGTTTTAGCAGAAGAGTTGGGAACTTTTCAAAATAAAATTATAGAGCATACTTCAACCGAGCGATGGTGGTCGAACGGTAACGCGTGCGCTTTACAACGCGCCGACACCGAGTTCGAATCCTCTCGGCCCCGCACCTATGACTTGATAAGTTTTGTTTGGATTTACCATCGCTCAAAACGGTAAAGGAAAACATCGTGAGGAAACCGACATGTCCAAGAACCGCAGCATTCAAAGGCATGCGACATCTACCAACCCGCACTGGGCCTGCGCGGTAGATATCGGCTGATGCTCTCTCTCTCTCTCTGAGAGAAGGCCAGATTCCCAGCAGTGGGAACGTAAGGGCTGATGATGATGAGACTACATTCCAGGTTGAGAACTAAGCATGCGTTTTATAGTACTACACAAACCATTGCAAAAAAATATACATTAGAGCAATGGACGCAAGTTTAAGTATAACTTTACTTATAAAACATGTAGGGGTATAAATTAGATTGGCAAGAAACGAAAATTAAACTAAATAGTAAATTATGGTTTCACCCGCGTCTTCCCATCATCCCGCAGGAACCTTTTTCCGTAGCCTATGTGTTAATCCAGAGTATAATCTATCCACATTCTAAATTTCATCAAAATCGGTTTAGTATGTACTACGCTGATACGTGGTAACAAATTAACATTCACACACACACACACAAACTATCGCATTTATAACATTAGTAGGATTGGTACGATAGGATTGTTTAAACCTTTTTTTAAAAATCTAATTAATATATTTTACAACTAAGCTAAGCAAAGAAACCTGAAATAAATGAGGCGGACATAGAGCCTAAATTACCTATAGATGTGTCGTAAAAAAAGCCTAATTTCACCATTGCAAAAAAAGTAGGTAGCCATACAATACGACGATGACTTGTAATAATCTTAATCTTTACAATTGTAATTAATTTTTAATTTGTTTTTAATTACAAAATTATAAAGCCGAGACTACATTAGTGCGTAGGATCCTTACGCAGAGGCTACGCACGTTAGTTGCGTGGTCTTTCTTTGTCTACGTATGTCTGCGTTTCGTGCACTACGTATTATGGTGCACGTATTTTGACAACGCTATATATATATATATGCCCACGGGCACGCTACGCACGCGTAGGTACAATAGCTTTGCATTGTAGCGGAGTAATCCATTGCGATTCACGGCCACGCTACGCACGGATGCGGCTTGATGAAGCCACCAAACTCACGCGTGGCTCGGATGCGTTGCCCACGCAGTTGAACGCGGGACCCCTCCCGTCGCACTTACCACCCGCTGCCGCCGTGAAGCTTCGCCTCCATAAGCGCATACTATATTGCATACACCGCGTTCTAATGCGTGGGCAACGAGCGACGCGAATCCGAGCTACGCGTGTGTTTGGTGGCTTCATCAAGCTGCATCCGTGCGTAGCGTGGCCGGGAATCGCAACGGATTATTCCGCTTACATTTTCATACAATATAAAGCTATGTGCTTGCGTAGCGTGCTCGTGGGCAGTAGTGGAAGGTTGGCCCTAAGCTATGGTACCCATTCTATTTACTGACAGATTTTTGTTTCACTCTGATATCAACAAGAATCACTACATTCCACGCAAACATATCAAATAGTAAAATAAATAACTACCATAAATTCTCTACGTTAAGCGATGATTTAAAACATTTTTTATCGGCCGGCGTCCTACCTAAGTCAGATTCGTTAGTATTAATGGAGTGTAGGTACCTCTTTTATTTTATTGGCATAGGTGATAATAATAAGTTAATACAGGTTTTTTAATGATGATCTCACTAACTTTATGATAACTGACGACGAAAAGCTACATTTATCAAACGTGTGTTGTAAAATGAAAAAAACGACACACCTCCGAACATGTTTATTTATCTATTTTGTGCCTAACTTTTGTTTCTGTAGATGTATAATAAGGAGTAGTAATCAGCTGTCCACCTGCTAGTCCATTACTGAACAAGGCCAACGCTACAATGAATGTTTGTTATTTTTTTATATATTTTTTTTACTACTTACAGGGTAGCGTTTGTCCATGTGCCCGAAGGCGGTACCACCATAGCAAAGGAGCAAAGGATAGCAAAGGAGTAGTTCAGCTTCATATAAATCTGCCGTCGCCGCCGGTTTGAATGTGTGCGTGAGTAGCGGCACCGTGTACGCACGCACTTTTGACGCACACAATCACATAAGCGAAAGGAGGCGGCCGGGGCCGCGGCCATGCACTCAGTACGGAACGCGCCGCCTATGCGTCACCGCAAGAGTAGGCAATTAACTCGTCGAGTGGCCTTAGCTAACCTACTGTTCTTTATATACTGGGGTACCACGCTACACTTGGACTGAGAACTGGCTCTCAAGTGAGGCTGCCGGAACACACCCATAGGTGCTTGGCGACAGATTCTTAACATAAGGGTGGTAGCAAGCGAGGCGAGTACTAGAAAATGGCCTACCACCAAGCTATGGTTTCATCAAGATGTTTTCCTTCACCGAAAGCTCTAGCTCATTGTAGGTTTCGAACCCACGTCCTACGGATCGCAGGCCGACGTCACTACCACTGAGCCATCATCGCTATGTTAGACTTTTAAGGTATGGGTTCCTCATTGCATTACTTCATGAGTCCAGTACATCATCATCATCATCCGTTTAAAACGTTTCCACTGCTGGGACTCAGACTTTCTCATCTAGAGAGAGTATGGTCTCATAAAACGCTAAGCGGGTTGGTAGATGTTGCATGCCCTTGATTGTAGTGGGATATTTTCCTTCGCTGTTTTGACCGAAGCAATGGCAAATTTGCAACAATAAATCTTACTAATATTATAAATGTGAAAGTTTGTATGTATGGATGTTTGTTTGTTACTCTTTCACGCAAAAACTACTGAACGGATCTGAATGAAATACGGAATGGAGATAGCTTATACCCTGGATTAACGCACAGACTACTTTTTATCCCGGAAAAAGGTTCCTGCGGGATAACGGGTAGACGGGGGTGAAACCGCGGGGCGTAACTAGTTCCTTATAAATTTATTTGCTGAACCACAGTGTTAATTACAACTGAGCTCGTGCACTGGTCGTTATATAAACGCACGTATGTTTACAAAAAAATATCTATTTATAGACACATTTCGGATATCTTCAGGTGCGTAGCATTGACTTGTCTATTATTAAACATTGGTATTGAATGCATGAGGAAAAAATACGATAATTACAGCTCTTTGAAAGCCTATCTGTACAATTCGAGTGTTAGGTTTGAAATTGATAAAAAATAACCAGGTTTTTGTGTTTGACTTTTTTAGTTATGACGTCGCGACCCAAGACGAAATGATTAGGGGTCAGTAAGAGTATGAATAGTTCTAGAAAACATCGTGATGAAACCATAGCTTGGTGGTAGGGTATGTTTTAGTACTCGCCTGGCTAGCTACCACCCTCTTGTTAAGAATCTGTCGCCAAGCACCTATCGGTGTGTTTCAGCAGCCTCCCTTGAGAGCCAGTTCCCAGTCCAGGTGTAGCGTGGCGCCACCTTCGACCACATCGTCCCTTAACATCAGGTGACTTGTGGTCAAACGCTACCCTGTAAATAATAAAAAAATTTAAAAAAATTCTTACTGAGATGGCGCAACGACCCAAAGTGAGTCATGGCTTCCGATAACAAAAGACGCTACTTTGGCCTGTCCTGCGCCACCACCTGCCAGTCCTCCACCTGGAACTCGCGCAAATCCTTCGTGAGTTCTAGAAGGCCGTTGCAAAATTGTTTGATGGAGATATTTTATTTCGGAAATCGCGCGGCTTGTGGGAAGCAACCACGTGGGTAATCGGTACAAGTTACAAATACGTCACTAACATCCGCGCATTTATTCACACGGTAGTCTACACGTTGCATATCAGACATGCGACAAACTATATCATGTGATTCAGCAATACACATATATATATATCGTAACTATCGTCTAATATAGTCGGTGTTACCAGAAAGTAGTACATCCAAGAGAGTGAAGATAATAATGAAATTCCACAATCTAATTCAATTCTCAAATATACAATGTACATCCTTGACTCTTGTTTCAGTTAGAAGCGTCTAAAATCTACCTGATGTAGATTTAAGACGCTTCTAACTGAAACAAGAATTAAATTCCTGCGCTCTGCATTAGATCACCTGAGTTAGACCACTTAGTTTTACGAAAATACTTGTACAGAATCACTCAGCTCCGCCGAGTACTTTCTACGGGTGTTGAACGCTTCCGTATTCTAAGCGTTTGATGCGAAGACAGATTTAGCCTGTGAAATCACAATTGTATTGCTTTAGTTTTATATTTTAAGGTGGTGATTATTTTCAAGATTATGCTGGAAATAACAAAAATAATGTTTTTTATTAAGTACTTGTTACAGAACAACGTTGGATCATTAAATATATTATTATTATTATCTCTTCATTTATTTTTTTTCTTAAGCAAAAGTTTTTTACATTAATTTTATAAAATTATATTAAACAAAATTACTATAAAAAACTTAAACCTAGAGTGCCGCCGGTAGCGGGGCAGGACTCAAGCTACCGGTGGTTAGGGCTGCAGAGTGATAAACCTCCTGACGATACGCGCCGTGTCAAGGAGTACTGCCTTCTGCATGCGACCCTTGATCCAACCGTCCAGCGAGAGCCTCTTAAGATGTTGGTCGAGACTCTTCGCTATGAGGCCGTTCGCTGAAACGATATTATTATTATTATTATAGAACCTTTTTTTTACTATTTACAGGGTAGCGTTTGACCACAAGTCACCTGATGTTAAGTGACGATGTGGTCGAAGATGGCGCCACGCTACACCTGGACTAGGAACTGGCTCTCAAGTGAGGCTGCCGGAACACACCGATAGGTGCTTGGCGACAGATTCTTAACAAGAGGGTGGTAGCTAGCCAGGCGAGTACTAGAAAATACCCTACCACCAAGCAAAACCTTTCAAATCGAAGTCGACATAATATATACGTATACGCCACTAGTATTTTTTAGAATACGTATTACATTACTATGTTGCTCGGTAGGTACATAATTATAAAACAAATCCTTAACATGTAGGTATAACAGATATTCGACAAATACGACTTAGAGCCAAAGATTTTTGGTTGCTGAGTATTTCTTTAAAAATTGACCCTTTCCATTGCTATATCTTTCTATCTGCACGGCGGTTAAGACGTTGCTTCAAGTGTACTAAATTAAATTTGACAAGTCTAAAAGCAGCGCCGTCCTGGTAAGAATAGGACAGCATTAGAAACTTTTAGACCAGTCAAATTTAGTTTCTGAAAATGCAGCATCGAAAGCAGTAAGTAGTTAGCTGGTAAAGGTGCCAAGAGATACCGACGTGCTAATGACCCCTCTCCTGGGTCTGTCTCTGGGTTCCCAGCATCAGTTCAACTGCCAATTTTGCGGTCGACCACCTACCGCTCCCGTATCAGTCGCATTAGCCACGTGCTGAAATGCCTTATTAGATACCCGTTATCCCGCAGGAACCGTTTTTCCGGGATAAAAGTAGCCTATGTGGTAATCCAGGGCGTTTCACTCAAATCCGTTCAGTAGTTTTTACGTGAAAGTGTAACAAACATCCATACATCCATACTCACAAACTTTCAAGTTTATAATATTATTATGTACCTAGGATATAGTTTGAAACATCACAATTGGTGTTATTTGCACGATCTCCACCAGATGCCTTTTGACTGAATAGAATTTTCTGAGACAGGACGTAAATAAAACACTACTTAAATTATTGAGTAAGTAAGTAAAATCAAATCGCAATGCACCTATCGGTGTGTACCAGCAACCCCACTTGAGAGCCAGCTCTCGATCTAGGTGTAGCGTGACGCCACCTTCGACCACATCTTCACTTGACACGAGTGACTTGTGGTCAAACGCTACCCTAAAAGAAGTATAAAAAACCCAGGGTGCGTCGAGCGCAGTACATTGCCCAACAGGATGATGCTAATTAATGCTGATCTTTAAAATTCTAGCTGTGACGCTTACCATCAGGCGAGTGACTTGCTCATTTTCTCACTCGATACACACAACCCACCTACGAACTTAGGTATCTTCTGATTCATCTCAATCATCATCATCATTATCAGCCTTTCCACGTTCCCACTGCTATGACTCTGGCCTTCTCTCAGAGAGAGAGTACGGGCTGTAATCTACCACGCTGGCCCAGTGCGGATTGGTATATGTCGCATGCCCTTGAATGTTGCAGTTCTTGGGCATGCCGGTTTCCTCGCGATGTTTTCCTTCACCGTTTAGAGCGATGTCAAATCCGCACATAACTTATTGAGTCATAGGTGCGGGCCCGAGAGGATTCGAACTCGGTGTCGTCGTCTTGTAAGTTGAACGGTTAGGCCGTTCTGCCACTATCGCTCCATCTCAATATTTGGTTACAATTCGTTTTGCACTAAACAAAAAATATTTCAGCCAGCATTCAATTTGCAGGCCGACGCTTCACCTATTTAAAGGCGCCTTACGCTTGATGATGGTTGTCTGTTCACGAGCTAATGCTAAAATGCCTAAGATCGCCGAGTATCAGCCGTCTAGTGACCGGCATCCACCTTTCACCACTGTTTACAGCTTCTAAAATAGTAATCAGTGCTCTGCCACGGCTAATTGCCAACTGACTAACGCTGACGTAACGACATAGAGTAGTGACGCAGACGGTCCTCAGACGGGAATATCCTTTGCGAGCTCGGCCGTGACATAGGCCTGTATGCTAGAATGACGCTCAAGCAGTAATATTTACCTAAGCACAGATTTGAATCTGTCATTTCATACAAATATGTCACTCAATCGCTACTTAAGCATTGATCTACACTTGAGCTAGAATAACAGGATAAAGAAAGATTCTCCCATTATACTTACTGGTGGTGACATAACATTAGATGACAAAAAAAGCTTGGGATTTTAGTGAACTTGCTCCAATTCAATCAATTAGTAATAAGAATAAAATTGTCAATGTGATCGCGCCAAAAAAAATACCTGCCGGGCGTTTCTTGCCTGTTCTTTTGCCGGCGTAAGGAGGTTGGAACAGGCGTAGCTAGTTTTAAGTTTGACGTTTTAAAGTGATCACAATGTATCCTATTGAATAAATAAATATTGACTTTGACTTTGACTTTTAACGACATAGAGTAGCGAAGCAGATAGTGCTGAGACCGAAACTTCTTTCGTAAAGTAGTCGTGACAGCGGCAAAATGATGTCACAGAATATCACCTCACATACCCCGGTCATATTGACACAGTGTTTCTAGTACTACCTGACCTGATGTGGCCTGAGCTGAGTTCTATTGTTTAGACAAACTGAATCTAGATTAAGGACAGTAAGCACTAAGTACTAACCAAAAAACAAAATCTTGTATTACAAAAAAACTTATTATTAGGTGGGTACTGGGTATACTAATTACTGAGTTAAGGTAATTAGTAGGTGGGTACTGGGTGCTAATTACTGAGGTAAGGTAACACGGGTAAGTAACAATTTAAAAATAATCGCAGTCATTTACTTATCGTAACGTTCTGAATTTTTTTCTCAATGATTTTCAAAGACTCACCAACAATGAGATAATACAATTTGCATTATAATTAAAAACATAGCCTTTAAAGCTTTTAACACGGTAATGCAATGATCATTTACTTTAATTCACCGTTTACGGTAATACGATCCCGTGAGACTCCGGTTTCATCACAGTTTAGTAGGCAATTATTCGAGCATCGCCTCTGTTTTGCATAATCTGTGCCGAAAGCTTAACTTTTACTATATTTTTTATAGCGATGATGGCTCAGTGGTAGTGACGTCGGCTTGCGATCCGTAGGACGTGGGTTCGAATCCTACAATGAGCTTGAGCTTTCGGTGAAGGAAAACATCGTGATGAAACCATAGCTTGGTGGTAGGGTATTTTCTAGTACTCGCCTGGCTAGCTACCACCCTCTTGTTAAGAATCTGTCGCTAAGCACCTATCGGTGTGTTCCGGCGGCCTCACTTGAGAGCCTGTTCCCAGTCCAGGTGTAGCGTGGCGCCATCATCGACCACATAGTCACTTAACATCAGGTGACGTGAGGTCAGACGCTACCCTGCAAATGGTAAAAAAAAAAAGAAAAAAAGATTTTTATGAATAACTAAGGTACTGATTAGACGTAACAGTATCTTAATATTAATTTAGTGTTATTTTTATTTTACTCTATAATAACAAAGGAAAAAGTCAGGTAGGTACTAGCGACCCGCCCTTGATTCGCACGGGCATATAAAAGTTTGATATTTAATGTCATAGGCTATTTTTTAAACCTAAAGCCTACATTTATTTCATACACACATTAACTCAACTACTTGTACCGTTAAGCCAGCATATAAATTCTGATAAAGCAGCCATCGCTCAAAACGGTGAAGGAAAACATCGTGAGGAAACCGGCATGTCCAAGAACTGCAACATTCAAGGGCATGCGACATCTACCAACCCGCACTGGGCCAGCGTGGTAAATTACAGCCCATACTCTCTCGCTGAGAGAAGGCCGGAGTCCCAGCAGTGGGAACGTGAAAGGCTGATAATGATGATGATGATGATGAAAGCAGCCAGTCGTCTCATTCTTTTGCGACTCGTTTTTGACAAAATTATCGTGATTTCTTACTGAAAGTTCTGCTTTATCAGAACAAAACATAGACTTTGCTACTAAAGGATAACATAGCTTTCTATTAATGAAATAATTTTTGAATCGGTTCAATTGTTTAACTCCTTAAGTGACATATTTGTATGAAATGACAGCGTCAAATATGCTTGAGCGTCATCGTAAATACCGGCCTTAAATAAAGACAATTTTATTAAATTTGTATTCATTCATTAGCATCCCGTTTCCAGTTCAATTGAAATGAAAATCTTGATCGTTTGATCCATTGAAGCGTCTACTCGCTTCTTCACGGAATTAGACATTATTGATCCATAGGTTCAATAGTCAATTAGTAGCGATGATAACTTCATTAAATGAAATGATCATTATGTAAGCTTTGATGGATTTTTAATTGTTCCTCGTGAAGATTATTGGAAGCTTTTAACGAACGTTGTAACTAATTGGTTGTTTGTGTAGAGTTACTTGTCAGTTTTTGTTCAAATTACGATCTGATATGAACATTTGGAATTCATTTACGACTATGTGATTTTGTATTGATAGGTAGAAGTAATTATATTTTATTTTACAAAACTAAAGGGATATTTTATATTTAAAATACCTACTAAATCTTAAAGATATGCAAATAAAAAGATAAGATTAACTTGGAGACATTGTAGATGAGGCAAACATATTCGGATATCTTCTTTGACCTTGACTTTATAAAACTAAAAAAAAGTATATGGAGAGAAATGGCACTAAATAAGAGAAAAAAATAAGTATAACCTCGATTAATAATATAAATAGTGGAAATAATAGTGATAGTGATAGTAATAGTGAATGATGAAAAGTAAAAAGTCTATTTTAATTCATTTTATTTATTAATCTAATTATGTATTTATCGGACTACTTACTTAATATCAGAAACGTCAATTAAATAAGAGTTGCAACTAATTCAGTAATCGTTGAATAAATATCTGATGCTAATAAATCACGGTCATGCCAATTAACTTCTTAATTTAATGCATTATTTATTTAAATCAAACGTACGTTTTGTATAATTTTATAAATGCATTTTTGGTCGTTGAAAGAAAAATGAATTTGAAACCAGTTTTATTGTATAATGTTTTTATAATATCGAGGTGAGCTAATACTTGCAGTTTTTTCTCTTTCTTTGGAAACAGCTTACAGCCTGTTCAAAATTGCATGGAATAAATAAATGAAAATGAATTTAATGAAGTATCAAATTCTATAACAAACGTTAGAAATTCTACCTCTCTATGTGGGCGAAGATGGCGCCAGCGCCACGCTACACCTGGACTGGGAACTGGGTCTCAAGTAAGATTGCCGGAACACACCGATAGGTGCTTGGCGACAGATTAGCTAGCCAGATGAGCACTAGGAAATGCCCTACCACAAAGCTAATTCTATTCCCAGTTACACAATCACTAAGAAAATTGACCTTTACTTGTTTGAAAAGATTATTAAGTGCGTAACGGTAAACATTAACGAACTTGCAGTTGCATGTCATACATGATTTAATAAAATAATAATGAAAGATTAGTTAGAGAAAGGGGCTTAGAATTCGAAATAATTGAATGGGACCATACAATAATTAGCTACTCAGACCGAGTCGTACATTTTAAAGAAACTATACGATGTGAAACAACTTTCTCATCATCAGCCTATTGCGTTTCCACTGCTGGGACTCTTGATATTGACGCATCTGCAACTATTTTACTTCACCTGCAAAAATCATAACTACATTGACCCAGTTTTCATATTTCATTTTCCAAATTTTAGGAAAGCATCTTACCTACTCATAAAGTTGAATCAGACGATACACAAAGTTCTGCGCTAGCCTCTGTAAACATTTCGGGGAATTTCCTAATCCGCATCTTAAAGGTGTGCACACACTGTTGAATAGCATGAATCGTGATTCATCGTCAGGTTGTAGCTCACAGTGAAGTGGTTCATATTCGTTAAGTCGTCAAGAGAATCAATTAATATTTGTAGACTTGAAACTTAAATTTATTAATAAGATGGTGTACAAAGATTTTGTGGAGTCGGTTGGACATTTGCAACACCAGGAGCGTTGCCGGTTGCCAGTGCATTGCATAAGAACATTTTTCAGACCCATCCTGAAGTACTGCAATTCGTAGCACCGCACAACTATTCGAGTTGAATGAAATAACTTTCATTTAATATTTTTATTAACTTATAACAGTATTGATGTTAGGGACCTAACTATTATAGGTCTTCAAATAAACAATAGTGGACTGTAAACTGGTGTATTATGAATATGCACGAAATAGATAAAAGGTGTGACAAAGACAAAAATCTGCGCGACTGGTGCCGTCGGTGGCGGTGCGATGAATGCATAGACCCCCGCGCCGCGCATCAGGCCGATAGCGCTTTAGCGCTCGAACAATTGACAACGAGTTGCTTGATGTTAATTGACGATGTGGTCCAAGGTAGCGTCACGCTACACCTGAATCGGGAACTGAATCCCAAGTAGGGCTATCGAAACACCGACAGATGGCAAGCCAGGCCAGCACTAGGAGATACCCTACCACCAAGCTATGGATTCATCACTATGTTTTCCTTCACCGAACGCTCAAGTCCATTGAAGGAATTTTGTACAAAAATCACATGAGTCAACCAATACATTACAGGTGTTTGATTTTCAACGTAATATTATTTTTACTAAGCATCTTTAGCAAATTTTATAGCAACTAGTAAATTCGAATATTTATGTACCTACTACAAAGTAAGTATTTATTTTGTGTACCTACTGGATCGAATGTTATTGGTTATGGTTAAATATTTGCTTTAACATAAATTTATTTTTTCAACAAATTTATACGCCTATTTAGAATCAGATCTGCTTTGCCCTTCCTCATGCGGACATTTATGATCCATTTGTCTTTTCAACGAGCTTCTCTGAATAGAAGCGTAAAAATTCATATAGCTTCGTTAGGAATTTGTCCGAATCCGTTATGGTTAATTATTCAAGATTTATTTCTTCTTCACGTTGCGAGATGGCAATAAAATATGTGTTCGTTATGAGGAACAAAGAAATGTAATTTCACTGTTGCATAGGTTAAGTTACATTACATTATGATGTTGAAATAAGTTCATCAACATTGTGCTCGATACTACTATGATATATGACAGCCCCGAGCTTTGATTTGATTTGCTGCAAAAACCTGCAGTTTGACACTGACTTATATCTCTTTTGTTATCAAAGTGACGTGACGAGCTAATCGCATGTTGGTTGATAAGCGTCACATGTTACAGTTTAGCGTCATCCAGAATTTAAGACAGTTCATAATTCTACGTAGCAATGCATTGCGCTCGTCACCCTGGAATATTAGATGTAAAATCACTTCATGTCCTGTAATTACACTGGTCATCATCAATCCGGAACACAGAAATGTTTGCACACTACATCTTGGTAGTTGAATAACTGGCAAAAGTACTTCACCAAGTGGACTCTGTAGAAGACCACTACAAAACTACGCCAAACAAGACGATGCCTCGGGAGTTCACAAGACTTTCTGCAATGCTACGAATTCTGCCGTGCTCAAGCTAAAAGGCGGTTAAGTGACACTTGGTCAATTTTGACTTTTTAATACCATCTCACTAAGAAAAAAAAACGCTTTCGATCAGTCTAGGAACGGTTGTTCTATCTTCTACCGTTTAGGAATTATTTTTTTTTAAAAAGCAGCTAAGTGCATAAAAATAAAAATTTACTACGCTTAAAAACGGCTAGGCCGCAATAACAGAATTAGTTAATTAATTAAAATTAATTATGTTAAAACTGAAAAAATTATCTTTCTTTTGGTATAAGATAACACAACTATAGATTTATAGAAATCGACTGGCATCGATTTGAATGTTTTAGCGCGTTTTTTGCCTCTAACTCAAAACTTAGTTTCGTCACTTAGCCGCCTTTTAGCTTGAGCACGGCAGAAGTTCTTCAAAATGGGCGTGAAAAGAGTTTTTAAGGGTCGGCAACGCATCTGGTGTTGCAAATTGTTGTTGGTGTTGCGGCCTTCACGATACAGGCTCTGCCTAGTGTGAAGGCTACTGATTTGATACACTGAGGGTAGCTATAGGATAATTTAAACTTACTAGTATTTAGTTTCCTTATGTACCTACCTTTAATTCTGGTTTGTTTAAATAAATAATTTTTCATTTTTTTCATTTTTTTCAAATGTCCATAGGCGACGCTGACTGCTTACCATCGGGCCGTCGTTTGCTTGTTTCATTATCAGCCTTTCACGTTCCCACTGCTGGGACTCCGGCCTTCTCTCAGAGAGAGAAAGTATGGGCTGTAATCTACCACGCTGGCCCAGTGCGGGTTGGTAGATGTCGCATGCCCTTGAATGTTGCAGTTCTTGAACATGCCGGTTTCCTCACGATGTGTTCCTTCCAAAATCCGCACATAACTTATTAAGTCTAGGTGTGGGGCCGAGAGGATTCGAACTCGGTGTCAGCGTCTTGTAAGTCGCACGCCTGGTTTAGGCGTGCGACTTACAAGTTCGGCCACCAACGGTTTGCTTGTTTGCTGTAACATAAAAATATTATCATAGAAGACACTTTAGCTATTTTTCTAATTGGTTTCCAAATTGCTACAAACATCTATGAAGAGTACATTGACACCACGCTTCTGTAGTCTCATCTAGATATCTCTAATTGGCTCTAAGAAGTTTATTTTTTGTCCCACTTCATTACATCTACCTATAAATGTACGCAAGCTGTCCATTTTTTTCAACAGCTTCTTTTATTGTATTTTATAGCCGTGGTGATTGGTGAAGTGCTGCGTTCTAGTTTATTTCCATTCACATCAATTAGACTTATTTGTTGGTGTCGCATTTATTATTGCCAAATGGTGCTAAGACTTATGGACAAATGGATTGCGAATATATCCGTTTGCGTTTGAGACTCTTTGGGTTGACTTTGGCAGATCAAGTTTTCATGATAACTAGAATTTAGCCGGTAAAGGTAGCTTCAAAAGAAGGGTTAAATTGAATGAGTCATATTTGTAAAATATATTGGCTAATGCTAACCTACCTATATAATATATAAAAATGAGTTTATTTCCCTTGGTCATCGCATCATGCGTGAACGGTTGAAACAATTTCGCTTATTCTTTTTTGTTGTGTTTATTAAAGTCCAAGGAAGGTTCTTATTAAGAGAAAAATTTAAAAAGGTGCCAGGAAAGTATTAAAATTTGGATAAAACGGAAAGTGCTTTTTTCTATAGGCTTTTTGTAGGTGTTTTGTTGCAGTAAACTGCAGTCCACGCGGGTAAAACCGCGGGGCGCAGCTGCTATACCTATGTAATTCATGGTATTGTAAAGAAAAGGGTTCTTGTACAATTTTGCGCCAGTTTACCTCAACATAATTTTTTTTCCGACATCGCATGTTTCAGCGTGGATGGACCTTTACATTTACATCTAGCATATTAGATCATAAAATAGTCTCATTTTATGAGCACTTTGTTGAATTGACACATATGTTTCGAATTCCATACATGTGTGATCTATTTGACTGAAAACTAAGATGTTCCCAGGAAACTGAATAAATCGTACAATGTAAGAAAAACTGCGAGTACACGGAGAAAAAAGACCTTCCGAAATACCGTTTTCCTTCTGAGTCAAAAGGGAAGGAATTGTTATTCAGAAGGAAAACTAATACAAAATAAGGATGGACACGGTATTGGTAGGTAAAGACTCAGAAGGAAAGTCAGAATTTTTTTCTCAGTGTAGGTGGATGATATTGCGAGGTTACTTAAATTTTTAGCCTTACATATGCTAAGTTTTTAACCGACTTCAAAAAAGGAGGAGGTTCTCAATTCTACTGTATGTTTTTTTTTATGTTGGTTACCTCAGAACTTTCGACTGGGTGAACCGATTTTGACGACTCTTGTTTTATTGGAAATCTGGCGCTTCCCGTGTGGTCCCATTTCAATTTGGTCCAGTTCTGACAATGGCATCCATTAGAAAACCTTTGAAGTCGGTTTTTTTGCTTGCAAAATTGCTTGTTGTTAATTTCTTACATGTTTGACCCCAAGTCACGATGTGGTCAAAGGTCACGCGTCACGCTATGCCTTTACAGGGAACTGGCTCTCAAGTGAGACTGCTGGAATACACGGAATCCAGGCTTGCCTAGATCTTCAACCAAGTATTAATCAATTTGTTATGATGACACTTCTCAAAATCTATGATTCAATTCTCCAGTTTCAATCAAATAGATTGCGTTCAATGCCATTCAAAACTCAGTTGAGAAAAAACCTGGGCCACTTAACCTCACAAATGTATGAATCGTAAATTCGTTTCGTTTTATTGTTGTAAACCTGTTTATTGGCGTTAGTAAATATTGTTGTCTAGATTTGTGTGCTTAGAGATTTTGTTTTGTAGCCTATCTGTTAGTCCTAAACGTTTTGTTGCTGCGAAAATTAGACGAAAAATACAGAAAAAAGGTTTAAATTTTCGGATACCTGTTGGAATGGTCTTACGGCCGGTTTCAATAATCTATCTATCCACGATTTGCCCTACTGGAGATGGAAATTTGACATAAGCTCCATAGAAGTAATGTCAAATTTATGTATATTTATGTATTTATAGCGATGATGGCTCAGTGGTAGTGACGTCGGCTTGCGATCCGTAGGACGTGGGTTCGAATCCTACAATGAGCTTGAGCTTTCGGTGAAGGAAAACATCGTGATGAAACCATAGCTTGGTGGTAGGGTATTTTCTAGTACTCGCCTGGCTAGCTACCACCCTCTTTTTAAGAATCTGTCGCCAAGCACCTATCGGTGTGTTCCGGCAGCCTCACTTGAGAGCCAGTTCCCAGTCCAGGTGTAGCGTGGCGCCATCTTCGACCACATCGTCACTTAACATCAGGTGACTTGTGGTCAAACGCTACCCTGTAAATAGTAAAAAAAAAAAAAAAAATGTCAAACCGTGGGTAGATCGGTTATTGCAAATGGCCGTTAGGGTTTTTCTAACCGATAGGATTTGAGATAAAGAAATTTGGAAGAGAACTAAAGCTACCGATGTAACCCTCAGAATTATTAGCACGTTGATGTGGCAATCGCTCAAGTCCTTCTTGACTCCAGGTGGAGGACTGGCAGGAGGTGGCGCAGGACAGACCGAAGTGGCGTCTTTTGTTATCGGAGGCCAAGACTCACTTTGGGTTGTTAGACCATCTCAGTTAGTTTGTTGGCAATGGATACGCCACATAGTTTGCACAATCAAGGTGAACGGGCAATCTGTTTAGCATCACAAGAAGATGGGTTATGCTTTCGCGTATCAAAAATGAATAGCTCAAATAGAGAGGAAGAGATCCAATCGTTTAGCCACTGTCGTCAGTTCGTCACCATGTGATTCATCTGAAAACCAATTAGATGCTTCAGCTGAAAGTAAACGTGACAGACTGACAGTAGGTAACTCGTGTTCTGTCTAACCATAAATAAATGTTCTACAATTGTCACACGAGTGTTAAATGCTGATCAGTTTGTTTTACGGCTTGTGGTTGGCAATTGTTAGCAGCTGAGTTTAATTTCGCGACAGACACGATACTTGCGAAACCAAAAATGGGTGTAAACATACTTAGTTTTGCTTATGTATGTAATAAATAAGTACAGCTTGAAATTAGAGTTTGTTCGGACTATAATACATGATCACCGTCTTTCAGATATCAGCTTTCCATAATCAGACAACTACGTAATACGAAAATAACGAAGATCAAATCAAAACAAATCAAAATATTTTTATTTAGCAGGATCACTAAGACACACTGGAGGTCACTGGATCACTGGAGGTGGCGGAGGACAGACCGAAGTGGCGTCTTTTGTTATCGGAGGCCAAGACTCACCTTGGGCCGTTACGCCAGTTAGTTTAGTTAGTTTTAGTTAGTTAGCAGGATCACTTCGAAACGTCAAACTTAAAAACTAGCTACATCTGTTCCAACCTCCTCACACCGGCAAAATAACGATCGGCGAAGGAGTCGAACACTACCAACGCTCCATCATCGGCCTCGTCGCCACTTACCATCAAGTGAGACTGGGGTCAAATGCTAGCCTATCTCAAATTTTTTTTAAAGTATTATTTTCCGGTAAGTACGATTGGGGACCCTTCAATCAAAGATTGATTAGGTATCTTAGAGGCCAGCATGCTCCATTATCGACCTCGTCACACGCATCAGCCGGCGAAACTAGTAAAATCCTTGATAAGAAAAAAACCCCATTATATATATTTTTTAACCTATACTGTCCCACTGCTGGGCAAAGGTCTCCCCCATTTTTTTCCAGATATCGATCCCCTGCAACCTCAGGCCACCGCTCCTCAAATGAGTCAAGGTCATCACGCCATCTTTTTCGGGCCTGCCTCGGCGACGTCGCCCGTCCTTAGGTACCCACGGCGTGATGATCCTTGCCTAGCGTTCCGGGTGCATCTGGCTAACGTGTCCCGCCCAGTCCCACTTTAATCTAGATAGCAGTCTTTTGCCCTACATCTGCAATGCCCGCTTGGAGTTAGGAACTCTATCGATTCTTTGTATGCTCAACACGCTTCGCTCCATTGCTCTTTGACAAACCTTGAGTTTGGACTTCTGAGATTCGGTTAGCGACCACGTCTGCGTACCGTAGGTGAGTACGGGCTATTATCATAATGTTAAAAATTATAATACTTAACGAACTTGTGAGTCCTAGCCCTAATTGGTAATTATGCAGTGTTCGATTAGTTAACGAACATCTGTCAATCTCTTATTTCTCAATGAACCGCGCTCTCAACATGTAGGGAGGGCACGTGATCTGTACGCGAGAATAGTTCTCTCTAGTGATGTGCTTTTACCGATGAATAATATCCATATTATTCTTGAAATACATTTTCTTATGCAAACAGTTTTATACTACATAGTAATATTATCAATGCGAAAATTTGTGTGTGTGTGTGTGTGTGTGTGTGTGAATGTTTGTTACCACGTATCGCCGTAACTGCTAAAGCTGAAGATGAAATTTGTAATGGAGATAGCTTATGCCCTGGATTAACACATAGGCTACTTTTTATCCCGGAAAAAGTTTCATGCGGGATAACGGGAAGACGCGGGTGAAACTAGTGAACAAAACTAGAGTAAAGAGATTGGGAACCTACTATTATTTGTTAGTTTTCGTGCCTCGTATTCTTTTATGTACCTACTGGAGAACTTCCAAGTTTCAATCTAGAAGTAACGTGGCCTTTATCCTCACATAAATAGCATCAGATGACTTACGGTTAAACGCTTACCTGTAAAAAGAAGATAAAATGATTATGAGCACCAAAAAGTATCTGGCCACGAATAATCACAATCTGGTGAAAAATTATTTCAGTACATACTCGCTACGGGACTTAGTTAATTAAAAAAAGACCTAAATGTCTAGAATTATGTTCGGAGCTTAACGATATCAAGATGGCTGGACTGGAAGGCAATGGGGAAGACCTTTGCCCAGCAGTAGGACACTATAGGTTAAAAAAACGATGAGAATGAATTGAATCAGCGCTCGGATTGGCTCTTTCTAGAGATGATATTTAAAGTAATGTTAAAGCCAAACTATTTCCTAGACCAGGTATCGATACTACTTTCACTACACTACACACTAGTAACCATGCGCCCGCGCAAAATATCGCATCTAAATCCGTACCCAGCAGACCGAAGTTATGCATTGTCACTACCGCTTCTGGTTTTTGGACTAACGATCGACAAGTTATTTTCGTGCCAACCTGTTATTTTAATGCCATTGTCTTCGTTATGTAGGTGATCGTGGTAGCTGCTATTTATAACGACCACGATGTATCGGTATTAAGGAGTTTGTAGCAATTAACACGTCGCCCAAGAGGACCCGGTTTTTCATTAGAAAAGTTCCTTTATATGTAATCTAGCGACCCGCCTCCGCTTCGCACGTGTATGGGTACGACAACCTACGATCCTAAGGATTGTTTATCTTTCTAACTGTAAAAGAATTGCTGCGTGGCGCCACCACGAACCACATTGTTACTTAACATCAGGTGACTTGTGGTCCCTGTAAGTAAAAATATAAGAAAGTTTTAAGGCCACCCAAAGGCCTCCGACATAGCTTTACCACTGATATGGCTGGGACCGACAGCTTAACACTTCCGAAGTAACACTCGTTTGAAAATGTCACTAAATGCTCACACATCGAAGTGATGGCCATGCTGAATATGTCTTAATCAATGATATTGTTCGTAATCAAGAATATTCAGGCAATTTTGTCGTGTTGAGAATCTAGAATGGAAGATATTTTCATACATCAAATCATAACCCTGCGCACTTCTTACCTTCTGCGCTGCGTTGTAATGTAATGCCAACTAACTTATTAGACTATACGACAGCTGCTTTTGCGTTTTATTAATGTAAATTATTTCTATCATCAGCAGAATCACATGATTCGCTGTTTTAACCTTCAGGTCATCGAACCATAGGATTGGTGGGCGGATTCTCATTCCCTATAACATCGTCAGCTCCCTGTAAGACGTAATTAAGTACTACGACCTCGTGGGGCTAAGTGGGTGTATGGATAAATAGTGATGCTGTAACTATCCCCCCCCTAGACTAAACCCCAACAAAAAGATAAGACCTAACCCAAAGATACCGTTTAATCGAAACTTAAAACTAACTTGGCCAGATGATCGTCGGAACCCTTCGTTGTGTAAATAAGTAACCCAAATTCTTTTAGAGTTGGAAACTATTTAATGGAAATTTTAATTACAAAAAAAACTTAAATATTTCAAACAATAATAAACATTTTAACAGGAGAAGACACATAATAAATTTATCGCAGATTTCAACGTAATTGCTTTGTTTCTTCTTCGTTCATGTGAGTTTATAAAATCGATTGCTACGCAATAAGATGGAGAACTTGGTTCATGTGTAATAAAGCTGAAAGAGAAATAGTAAATGAAAATTATGTTCAAATTGCAGTGTTTGGAGAATCTCATACACGAATACATTAGAATTATATTTAGGAAGGAAGGAAAGGATAAAATGGGGGAAACCCCCGATGGCCTCCAACCTCCCCTAAAGCCACCCCATGCCTCGCAAGTCGCACTCGCGACACCGGAGGGGGTAGGATGGGAATGGTGTCTAGGTTATATATAACAATAAATGTTATCAGACGACCATTCAATCTCACATAAAGTGGTTAACTTATAAAATGAAGTTAAAATATTTCAATTGATAATATCGGTCTGGAGTATGCCAGTACATTATGTATTCTGGAGTATGCCAGTACATAGTATAAGCTGGAGTATGCCAGTACATAGTTTTAATCTGGAGAATGCCAGGTCATTATATTTGGAACGATGTCTCTTTTGATAAGGATTAGAGCTTTGCTCTATCTGGTTGCTACCAGTACATATATTGTTGCACATATTTCTGACTTGTGTCAGTGTATGGTGATAGCTGGAGAATGCCAGTACATCATATTTGGAACATTGTCCTTTTTACTAAAGATTAGAGCTTTGCTCTAACTGGTTGCTACCAGTATATAATGTTAAAGACATTTCTGACTTTATGATCTCGTATAGCGATGTTAGGTTAGGATCCTGATCAGTCTCAAGTGCCGGCAGAGCCAGAAGGTACGCGGAGGGGTCCCAATGCATGAACGACATTTTTATGCCTATCCATACATGATATTCCACCAGCGCTGGTTACCAAACACAGGAGAGGTCAGGTCCTCCCATATGTTCACCTTTAGAAACCAGAAAGCTCGAAATAGATGAACTAAAAATTACTATTCAACAATCATTAATATTACTAATTATTAAGTGGGTGCAAAACCACACTGTTAACCAATTATGCTAAGACTGAACCAGTTTCCCGATATAAACTTATCTAAAAGGAAAGGATGAGAGTTGGGTAGGAGAATGACGGAATAAGGAATTTCCCTAAGTGAGTCTACGTTACTCGCGATACTAGTCTAACCATAATGAATATTTAGTGTCGTAGGTTGAGTTTATAAAGTAATGAATCACCGGCCTAGTGAAACACGCCTTTACAACTCTATGTAGAGTGTGCGTAAAGATATCAGCTGCGTGTATAGTAAATATGCTTGCAGTGGAGGAGTCACAGGTCTAAAGCCAGGACCTTGCTTCATTGAAAAAGTTGTGAGTTTTTCCAATCACAAATATTCCTGACACCCATGAAAACCCACAGAAATTCAATAGTGTGTCAATACAGTCGGACTAGTAATAAATCAATAAAACTTCATCGATCAAACAAAACCTTAAACTAAAGTAAAACACAGACGAATGTCATAAATAAGCACGAGTAGTCTACATCAGCTCCCATATCTATATGTAAAAGTACTCAGGGTTGTGCTTCTGTAAATGTACCTTGCTTACTCATAACTTACCAGAAAACCACCGTTACCTTTACCTTTCAAAACCAGGATTACCGGGATAAGAAATAAATCAACAAGTCATTCTTTAATCAAATCATTTCCATATAAAAGTAATCTAATAAGTTAAGATATACCCTACCTATAACGATGCATCGTTATTGACTCTATATTGGGTTTACCTTATACCGCAGGCAAATCCGATACACAGTCCTAGTTAAAGAGTTTGTATGCTTTATCTTAAGTACCTGGGTCATATATACCTCGTCGCTATCAAGAGCCCTCGTCAACATTAAGTACCTTCCACTAAAGTGGACCCAAATCCCAAAATATAAAAAATCGCTGTGGGAACGGAATTGCGGATGTATAATAAATTTTAACGTTATGCGACACGAGTACTTAATCTAATATGAATTGCCGCTATCAAAGAACCATTGTTAGCAATGAGTACCTTCTTTCATAAGGTGTAACTAATTCCCAAAATATAAACAGACTCTAGTGAGAATAACAACCTACATCTAAGAGTTGCGCACTAGGGTACTTTATGTTATAAACAGCACACCTCGAATAACGAGCCTTTGTGTGCATATAATAGGTACTAGCGTTCCCACCTCATACCTATGGTATGAACCATCAATAAAGTAAATAATCTACATCTAAGAATTGCGCAGGAGATGAATTAAGTGTTATATAAATCTCCTTGAACAACGAACTATTGTGCTCTTATAGCATCTACCTACATCAGCGTACCTGATCCCTGCGGTATAAACAAGGTACGACTTCAAACTCTACCGATATAACGCAAAATCAAAAGTACTTATTAATAACTAGGTATTGCCGTATAATTAAACGAACGCAAGAGTACAATGAACTTATTTCTAAAATATGCTTTGGAAAATACCAAGCATAAACCGTAATCGTAAATTTAACGCAATAAGAATTATGTATTACAAGTATTAATAGAATGTTTCCGTAATAATGCCGTGGAAAATACCAAGCATAAACCGTAATCGCAAATCTAACGAAATAAGTAATATTAAAAGTATTATTATAAGGATATTTGGAAAATACCAAATATAAGCCGTAAAAGTAAACTTACTCTAATTAATCTTAAGCCAACTGTACAAGAAGTGATTATGTTATTTAAAATCAAAACTGTACCAATAAATCACTCATTATAACAGTGGTATTTCCATTTTGGTTCTTTAACCATTTCTGTAGATAGTAAAGGAATCTAATAAACTATAATAAGAGTTGAATCACTTTACTTTAATCAATTGAGATAACAAAATAATATTGGAACATTAAAAGTCTAACTCTAAAATATTAGGAACCAAAATGGGTAAATAATAAGAACTTCCACAAACCTCGATGGCTTCTTTGTACCTAGGATCGTTATGCTTAACAGCTGAAATATAATAAAAAGAAAGGAAACACAATTTCCAAACCTCTTGTATTTATTTACGTAGCATCGAATCTACGAAACTGTAATGTAGTTATCAACCTGACTATATTTAGTTCAGTAGTTTTATCTGTGATTTTTGAAGTAATGATGTTCATTCCAAATATCCAGTATTAACTTCAGCAGTATCGAAACCGCAATGTATATAAGTAGGTAGGTATTATTCCACTTCCTTTAATAAGTTCGGTAAATAAATATCTGAAACCAATCGAAGGTTTCAATCCTTTAAATCGCAGAATAATCTGTATATGTAGGTATGTTAATTCCTAATGTCTTACGATAATTTAAATGGTGTCGAAACCACATTAAGTAGATAATTATCTCTCTTCCTTACTAAGTTCAGTATCTTAGAAGCTGTCCAAAACATCTTACAAATATCTGAAACCAATCGAAGGTCTCATCTCTTAACTTGGGGTATAGATAACTTAGGTTTTGGGTTGCTGAAAATAAGATCTAATAGTTTGGAGAGCATAACGATCCCAGATTCTGCAACACGCTGATCCAGGAACAAATACTTAACTCTAACTGAAATACAATTCCTACAGTCATGATATCTACGATGAGTCTTTAGGATCTAGATTATTAGACAGGTCTTATTGATTTTTAATATCAAGCTTTCCGCGAATTTCCTTTCGAATAATAAAACATTACTTGTTAAATGAAAGAGTTCTCTAGGTTCTCCCCAGTCTTTACACAAATCTAAATATCCATCACCAGTCTGTATTGTGTTTTATTTTTACTAGTGATGTAACTCAAAAGAGAGAAAAATAACTCACATAAAAGTAAACAATCAAAATGCAAGAAAACACATAAAGTAAAATAATAAAGCTTATTGATAAAACGTTCATTAAAAGAATAACTTTAAAGTAATAAAAGTACAACAACGTTTTAATGAACATTATAACAATCAATTTAAAAAAGCTGAATCTAATAAATAGATAGATAAATTAATATATTATTCTAATAACTCACGACCTCTGCCGAAGTACACTATATTTCGCGACGTAATTAATAGATTTAATGCCCGCTTCGCGATTATTTTATAAAACCTAGGAAATTTACTATTTCGTAAAATTTATATTTAATTACAAAATCAACTTTAACCACAAAGCTCTATTTGATTATCACACTCTAGGTGTATTTTAAAAGATCACTGGTTATTTACTAGAAAGCAATATTTTACTCCATAATTAGAACAAGCTAATAATTATTTAAATTAATTAGTTAATTCGAATACGCTCGAGGACTCTTAACCGTAACCCGGAAGAGTCCGAACCCTTCGACCGTCAAAAACTCACTCCCCACTTAAACGTTCCTGTAAAAGCTTCAAGTCACATCGCCACCCAAAAAAAACGCTTACGCCGACACATTTGCAGTCGCAATCCTGCGCAAGCTTCAGTTCTATTTATCTTACACATTCCTAAGCTAAAACACTTGTACAATACTAGAGTCTAATTTACTTATTTTCTATGACAAAACAATCATACATTCCCGAATTAAATATATATATTTTTGTATGCTGGAAGGTGGGGTAGGTACATTCACCCCCCAAAATTTTAAGAGGTCTAACCGAATAAAATTTTCAAAACTAAAAGAAGGTGGAAAAATATATATATTTTAGTAGATCTATCTATTTTTTCATTGACATCAATTACCTCATGTATAATTTATGCACCCCCCTGATTATAAAACTCTTGCACCCCCCCAAGTCTAAAGCTCTACCACCCCCCAAACCTTTTAAAACTATCACACCTATCTAATTGTCAAACTATATGACCTACTATTAAGACAAAATCTTGGGCTCTCACACCTTCCAAAATCTCGAACTCTAACACACCATTCAAGTCTTGAATTCTAACACCCCCAAAGCCTTATCTCTTACAACTTTCAAAATGTAAACTCAACTCTCTTTCAAAGCGTAACTCTCTCTCTCTCTCTCTCTCTCTGTGTTAAACTCTGACAACCTCAATCTAAAAATATCCTTATTTTCTAAAAGTCGATTCAACACAAAATATTCATCTAACTACACATTGTTATTAATAACTGTATCCGCGGCCTCACTCGCAGCTTTCCCATTGTAAAACTACAAGAGCCTATTCTGAAACAAAAAGCAGCCAGTCCATTCCAGGGCATAAGTCATCTCCATCCCGAACTTCACTCAAATCCAGTGAACCATTTACGAACACACACGCCCACTTACTCACTCACTCACTAAAATACCCTCGCATGCTTACAATTATTTAATTAATTACATAATGTCATTTATTTTATCGTCACAAAAATTCCTATTTGTGTATTGTGCTAATCACAATCCACCTTTTTGCTACGGTCTAAAAAAATTATTTAAAATAAACTCCCAAAAACAGTTTCCATTTCAACTCTTTCCATTTCACGAACACCAAATTGTAGGCTATAAAGCCTACTTTCTTAAAACTAAATGATTAAACGACATCCTGGTCACGCGGCACTAAATTGTAACTATCCCCCCCCTAGACTAAACCCCAACAAAAAGATAAGACCTAACCCAAAGATACCGTTTAATCGAAACTTAAAACTAACTTGGCCAGATGATCGTCGGAACCCTTCGTTGTGTAAATAAGTAACCCAAATTCTTTTAGAGTTGGAAACTATTTAATGGAAATTTTAATTACAAAAAAAACTTAAATATTTCAAACAATAATAAACATTTTAACAGGAGAAGACACATAATAAATTTATCGCAGATTTCAACGTAATTGCTTTGTTTCTTCTTCGTTCATGTGAGTTTATAAAATCGATTGCTACGCAATAAGATGGAGAACTTGGTTCATGTGTAATAAAGCTGAAAGAGAAATAGTAAATGAAAATTATGTTCAAATTGCAGTGTTTGGAGAATCTCATACACGAATACATTAGAATTATATTTAGGAAGGAAGGAAAGGATAAAATGGGGGAAACCCCCGATGGCCTCCAACCTCCCCTAAAGCCACCCCATGCCTCGCAAGTCGCACTCGCGACACCGGAGGGGGTAGGATGGGAATGGTGTCTAGGTTATATATAACAATAAATGTTATCAGACGACCATTCAATCTCACATAAAGTGGTTAACTTATAAAATGAAGTTAAAATATTTCAATTGATAATATCGGTCTGGAGTATGCCAGTACATTATGTATTCTGGAGTATGCCAGTACATAGTATAAGCTGGAGTATGCCAGTACATAGTTTTAATCTGGAGAATGCCAGGTCATTATATTTGGAACGATGTCTCTTTTGATAAGGATTAGAGCTTTGCTCTATCTGGTTGCTACCAGTACATATATTGTTGCACATATTTCTGACTTGTGTCAGTGTATGGTGATAGCTGGAGAATGCCAGTACATCATATTTGGAACATTGTCCTTTTTACTAAAGATTAGAGCTTTGCTCTAACTGGTTGCTACCAGTATATAATGTTAAAGACATTTCTGACTTTATGATCTCGTATAGCGATGTTAGGTTAGGATCCTGATCAGTCTCAAGTGCCGGCAGAGCCAGAAGGTACGCGGAGGGGTCCCAATGCATGAACGACATTTTTATGCCTATCCATACATGATATTCCACCAGCGCTGGTTACCAAACACAGGAGAGGTCAGGTCCTCCCATATGTTCACCTTTAGAAACCAGAAAGCTCGAAATAGATGAACTAAAAATTACTATTCAACAATCATTAATATTACTAATTATTAAGTGGGTGCAAAACCACACTGTTAACCAATTATGCTAAGACTGAACCAGTTTCCCGATATAAACTTATCTAAAAGGAAAGGATGAGAGTTGGGTAGGAGAATGACGGAATAAGGAATTTCCCTAAGTGAGTCTACGTTACTCGCGATACTAGTCTAACCATAATGAATATTTAGTGTCGTAGGTTGAGTTTATAAAGTAATGAATCACCGGCCTAGTGAAACACGCCTTTACAACTCTATGTAGAGTGTGCGTAAAGATATCAGCTGCGTGTATAGTAAATATGCTTGCAGTGGAGGAGTCACAGGTCTAAAGCCAGGACCTTGCTTCATTGAAAAAGTTGTGAGTTTTTCCAATCACAAATATTCCTGACACCCATGAAAACCCACAGAAATTCAATAGTGTGTCAATACAGTCGGACTAGTAATAAATCAATAAAACTTCATCGATCAAACAAAACCTTAAACTAAAGTAAAACACAGACGAATGTCATAAATAAGCACGAGTAGTCTACATCAGCTCCCATATCTATATGTAAAAGTACTCAGGGTTGTGCTTCTGTAAATGTACCTTGCTTACTCATAACTTACCAGAAAACCACCGTTACCTTTACCTTTCAAAACCAGGATTACCGGGATAAGAAATAAATCAACAAGTCATTCTTTAATCAAATCATTTCCATATAAAAGTAATCTAATAAGTTAAGATATACCCTACCTATAACGATGCATCGTTATTGACTCTATATTGGGTTTACCTTATACCGCAGGCAAATCCGATACACAGTCCTAGTTAAAGAGTTTGTATGCTTTATCTTAAGTACCTGGGTCATATATACCTCGTCGCTATCAAGAGCCCTCGTCAACATTAAGTACCTTCCACTAAAGTGGACCCAAATCCCAAAATATAAAAAATCGCTGTGGGAACGGAATTGCGGATGTATAATAAATTTTAACGTTATGCGACACGAGTACTTAATCTAATATGAATTGCCGCTATCAAAGAACCATTGTTAGCAATGAGTACCTTCTTTCATAAGGTGTAACTAATTCCCAAAATATAAACAGACTCTAGTGAGAATAACAACCTACATCTAAGAGTTGCGCACTAGGGTACTTTATGTTATAAACAGCACACCTCGAATAACGAGCCTTTGTGTGCATATAATAGGTACTAGCGTTCCCACCTCATACCTATGGTATGAACCATCAATAAAGTAAATAATCTACATCTAAGAATTGCGCAGGAGATGAATTAAGTGTTATATAAATCTCCTTGAACAACGAACTATTGTGCTCTTATAGCATCTACCTACATCAGCGTACCTGATCCCTGCGGTATAAACAAGGTACGACTTCAAACTCTACCGATATAACGCAAAATCAAAAGTACTTATTAATAACTAGGTATTGCCGTATAATTAAACGAACGCAAGAGTACAATGAACTTATTTCTAAAATATGCTTTGGAAAATACCAAGCATAAACCGTAATCGTAAATTTAACGCAATAAGAATTATGTATTACAAGTATTAATAGAATGTTTCCGTAATAATGCCGTGGAAAATACCAAGCATAAACCGTAATCGCAAATCTAACGAAATAAGTAATATTAAAAGTATTATTATAAGGATATTTGGAAAATACCAAATATAAGCCGTAAAAGTAAACTTACTCTAATTAATCTTAAGCCAACTGTACAAGAAGTGATTATGTTATTTAAAATCAAAACTGTACCAATAAATCACTCATTATAACAGTGGTATTTCCATTTTGGTTCTTTAACCATTTCTGTAGATAGTAAAGGAATCTAATAAACTATAATAAGAGTTGAATCACTTTACTTTAATCAATTGAGATAACAAAATAATATTGGAACATTAAAAGTCTAACTCTAAAATATTAGGAACCAAAATGGGTAAATAATAAGAACTTCCACAAACCTCGATGGCTTCTTTGTACCTAGGATCGTTATGCTTAACAGCTGAAATATAATAAAAAGAAAGGAAACACAATTTCCAAACCTCTTGTATTTATTTACGTAGCATCGAATCTACGAAACTGTAATGTAGTTATCAACCTGACTATATTTAGTTCAGTAGTTTTATCTGTGATTTTTGAAGTAATGATGTTCATTCCAAATATCCAGTATTAACTTCAGCAGTATCGAAACCGCAATGTATATAAGTAGGTAGGTATTATTCCACTTCCTTTAATAAGTTCGGTAAATAAATATCTGAAACCAATCGAAGGTTTCAATCCTTTAAATCGCAGAATAATCTGTATATGTAGGTATGTTAATTCCTAATGTCTTACGATAATTTAAATGGTGTCGAAACCACATTAAGTAGATAATTATCTCTCTTCCTTACTAAGTTCAGTATCTTAGAAGCTGTCCAAAACATCTTACAAATATCTGAAACCAATCGAAGGTCTCATCTCTTAACTTGGGGTATAGATAACTTAGGTTTTGGGTTGCTGAAAATAAGATCTAATAGTTTGGAGAGCATAACGATCCCAGATTCTGCAACACGCTGATCCAGGAACAAATACTTAACTCTAACTGAAATACAATTCCTACAGTCATGATATCTACGATGAGTCTTTAGGATCTAGATTATTAGACAGGTCTTATTGATTTTTAATATCAAGCTTTCCGCGAATTTCCTTTCGAATAATAAAACATTACTTGTTAAATGAAAGAGTTCTCTAGGTTCTCCCCAGTCTTTACACAAATCTAAATATCCATCACCAGTCTGTATTGTGTTTTATTTTTACTAGTGATGTAACTCAAAAGAGAGAAAAATAACTCACATAAAAGTAAACAATCAAAATGCAAGAAAACACATAAAGTAAAATAATAAAGCTTATTGATAAAACGTTCATTAAAAGAATAACTTTAAAGTAATAAAAGTACAACAACGTTTTAATGAACATTATAACAATCAATTTAAAAAAGCTGAATCTAATAAATAGATAGATAAATTAATATGTTATTCTAATAACTCACGACCTCTGCCGAAGTACACTATATTTCGCGACGTAATTAATAGATTTAATGCCCGCTTCGCGATTATTTTATAAAACCTAGGAAATTTACTATTTCGTAAAATTTATATTTAATTACAAAATCAACTTTAACCACAAAGCTCTATTTGATTATCACACTCTAGGTGTATTTTAAAAGATCACTGGTTATTTACTAGAAAGCAATATTTTACTCCATAATTAGAACAAGCTAATAATTATTTAAATTAATTAGTTAATTCGAATACGCTCGAGGACTCTTAACCGTAACCCGGAAGAGTCCGAACCCTTCGACCGTCAAAAACTCACTCCCCACTTAAACGTTCCTGTAAAAGCTTCAAGTCACATCGCCACCCAAAAAAAACGCTTACGCCGACACATTTGCAGTCGCAATCCTGCGCAAGCTTCAGTTCTATTTATCTTACACATTCCTAAGCTAAAACACTTGTACAATACTAGAGTCTAATTTACTTATTTTCTATGACAAAACAATCATACATTCCCGAATTAAATATATATATTTTTGTATGCTGGAAGGTGGGGTAGGTACAATGCCAAAGCGTTTTCGGTGGTCAACGATCAGAGATACAGACATCCATTCTAGTCGGTTTATGAAGTTGTCATTGCTGAAGTAATTTATGCTGCAGCAGCATTTCGCATAGAAACGTTTTCAAGTGATTTAGAAATTTGTGAGCGGTCACCGTCGCCTATGGACGTTTACAACACCAGTTGCCGATGCGTTGCTGACCCTTTAGAACTCTTTTCACGCCCATCTTTTAGTCCTGCAATTTTCTGGATATGATCTTTTTCATCTGATATCAAGTTATCAGGTAGTTAGTTGTACATTTTACTGACATTATGTTTGCTCCGAAACTGTGTATTTTTAATTTGACAATGTGATTAGGCGCTAATAAGATAGCTAATTTTCTTCTTAAGACAAAACAGTGAACACGAAATCGATTCGAAGCTGTAAACGATGTGCGTGTAGACAAGAATTGGGTTATTCCGGAGCACAAAGTGGTTTCACTAGCAATGAAGAGTTGTCCGGCCAAATCGTAAATTGTATCGTAAAAGACATAATGGATTTTCATTCTGGAGATGTTTCTAACATTTTAAATCTTGACAAGAAGATAAACACGTCGTGTGGGAACGTTAACGGCTTTGCTTGTCTTCAGTAGTGAAAATTAAATTAATAGGAAATTGAGATCAAGTCATTGGTCGAGTTGGACTCAATCGCGAACCGGAACGCGCTTCCTTAAACTTTCCGAAAAAAAATTTAGTATCACTAATTCCCTATCTAAGAAATGTCTGGTAGGTAATTTTTTGGGCGCGATCACATTTTAAATTTTTTTGTATTACTTATGTACTCATTGTTTTAGAGCAATTCAGCTCATAGGATAACGATAATCACAATTAGGGTGAAACCAAACGAGCGTAATTTTGTGAGTCGTGAGTCGCGTATTTTCGGTTGCTCATTTTACGTTCAACTGAATTGTCAACTCATTTTACGTCGTCGTGTGGCACCAACTGCCTTTTTGTATGAAACCGAATGCAGCAGCAATTATGCTACCGAAATTCTGCGACTCACGACTCACAAAATTACGCTCGTTTGTTTTCACCCTTATTTTCTCTAAGTTATAGTAAATTATTCACAGTCCCATCGAAAGTTGCATAATATACAACATGGCCATTCTGACTTTCCTATGACCCTTTTTGAAAAGTAAAGTGGTACACTGAATAATCACATAATTCACACTAATACAATGAGTTACTTGCGCGTACGTGACACAAGATCAATTCACAATTATTTAATCCGTCACTCATGCCACTATCAGAAGAGGGCACATTATTATTCAATAAACTCATCCGTTATCTGTGCCTACAGTTGTCATTGACAGCTGCTACGTCTGGCCCGATACTTCTTTATTAGTTTCGCGTCACTTTGTATGTAAACAGGGCTGTTAACTTAATGATATAATGCTTGAAGTGTTGAGAAACTTGTAAATTTTAATAGGCAGTTTGTTGAGCTTTCGGTGAAGAAAAATACCAGCAGTGTTAGGTCATTTTCGCTCGCCTAGCTGATACCAATTACCAAGAATCTGCCACCAAGCCCACCTATAGGTGTGCTTCGGCAGCCTCACTTGAGAGCCAGTTCCGAGTCCAGGCGTAGCGCGGCGCCAATTTCGGCCACATCAAGTAAGATGTAGAAAAAATAAATAATTTATGATGATGCAGGGATTTGCCATCAGATCGACAATATATTGTGCTCGAGCCAGTCTTTTTCGTGCTTTGTTATTTATCATCGGTAGTAGTGCGCAAGCTTTACTCTGTGTTCAATATTGAAGAGGTGGGCGTAGCAGTCCCCATCAGGTGACGTTTGACTTTGTTCATCTCATCAATAAGTTACTTAATGATTTGATCGTTATCTCAACTCAAGGAATGTGTTGATGTGGTCGTTCACTATTCACACTTGATTTCATGGTCTTGTCGAAGAAAATAGAATCTGAATCTGCAGATAAATGATCGGAAGTAGTCGGTCTTATCTGTAAATTCAATACAATTTCAAGGTTTTTTGATACGAATCGCACACAAAATACTGACTTGATTGAATAGCTCACGATGCTCACAATGTAAACGCTGCAGGAATCGTCTAACTGTCTAGCTCTAGAATTGTCATTGTTTTTTTGCGCATTTAACTCTAGGAAAACTTAATCAGCTATTCTAGGAGGCTCAAAGATAATACGGGTCAACGACCCGGTGGCGCGTCACACAGAAATATGCCTACTGAAAATTATATACACGTTCGTTTTCTCTATGGACTAGGATAGGGCAGGGCTGTCAAAACATATTTATAGATCGGGCTGCTATGAGTTCAGCGACGCAAATGGGCGGTGAAGCAAATAATGCAACAATTGCAACATTATGAAAGGGAATTTCCATTTAATTGTGATTTTAACGGTACATAAATAAAGCATACATGACCAGCAAATGTTACATTTACGGCCGCGATCTCAATAATCTGTTCAGTCACATTTTTAGCAAATAAAGTTTCTATTCTATTCAATGTAGATTGACATATATTTTAAGAGTGGTTGCAAGCTATGCCCGAATTGAAGTCGCAGGCCATATTTTGGACAGCCCTGCTCTAGGTAATTAGGCGTGAACTATTTCAAGATGTCATTTTTAGCGAGTTTTTGGCACGTATGAGGGCCACCATTTTAGACCGGCATCACGTTCCTTTTGATGTATCGACGGGCTAGTTCCTGCTTAGCTTCTTGTTTCGTGACTAGAGGAAGTGGGGATCTGGTAGTCAAATGGCAAAAAGTGGCCGTTCCATTCATTACGTAAGTTGTACCCTATGAACTATAAAACAAAGTCGCTTTTCGCGTCCGTTTGTGTAGCCGCTAACTCCACCAAAACCACGCAGCGGATCTTGATTTTTCTACTCCAACTTAAGTAAAATTGGAACCTAAAATGTGAATAAGTATTTTCTTGTATAAGATTTAGTGAGATTTGACCCTCTCTGAACTTTATGTTCACTTTGGTTAATGGTCAGCCGCCGCCTGACCAGCTGTCTCCACTTTCATTAGATTTATGGTTTAAAATTTGGTCAAATGACGTAACCAAATGTTAATCGCTGCAGTAGTTTTCGTGTCACAAGCCAACAAAGAACAAACGGATAGACGTTGTTTTGTAAACTATGTTGAAATTAGTAAGTGGCGAAGAGAAAGCTTCCGCCAGTTCTGATTCGGAATAAATATTAATTACTACACAAAACAATTATGCACCTTGTCAATTACAATTATCTCGATTAGCCTTATTTGCGGTCAAAATTACTGTTATGAACACCAAAGATAAATAAATTGCTAACAGAACATAAACAAGCTTGCAATCTCGGTATATCTTAACAGCTGAGAGAACCGCATTTCTGGCATAGATAGACGTTTTCCTTCGTCGGTGATAAACAAACGTAATGCAATGTTGCTAATATATTGTGCTCCGCCACTTTCACTGTATGATATTGAGTTAGTAACAGGGCTTAGGTTAAGGAATGCGCTGGAACTATTCTAACTGCTTTTAGTACTTCCGTGATGACACTGCCAACCGATATGTGGCTCAATAGACGAACCAAGATCGGTTCAGCGGTTTAGGCGTGAAAAGGTAACAGATAAACAAACAGACAGCACTAATTTGCATTTATAATATTAGTATAGATAGATGCAAGGACAGGGCAGAAATCAGGGCGAAGCGTGACTGACTCCACCTTATTCGACCCCATTGTCACTCAGGTGTTTTGTTGCCAAAAGTTACGTTAAAGTTAATATTAATTACTACATAGGAATAAGCAGTTTAAAATAACACATAATTAGGTCACAATACTTGTTTCATAGATAAAACAAATAACGATTTTGTAGCTAGAACTCTAGAAATGGTTCAAAGTGTTACCTTTCCAAGTCATCATAGGCCCTAACATTTTTATCACCTGATAAAATCGCCTATCAAAATAAAACATAAATAAATATCACTAAGCACATGCAAACTCCACCTGATGTAGGTAGATTATGCATGTTTAGCATACAGTCGTAAAATTAGAATAAAGTGTAGTATAAATTATAGAATAATCCAAACAATTCGGTGACCTTGACTTTGCGTGGTCAAATATATTTGAGACGTTTATTTTGTTATGTATAGGCAGTAGAGACACTTGTAGATAATGATGCTGATAATAGGTGATCCCCTCCGCACACGGCGTCGTAGCGTATGCGTATCTTGACACGCGCGTAGTACGAATTAATTCATAATTCATTTATTCCAAGAATGTTGTACATATAAATATGAGTTCTTAATATAAAAATTTGCTCATACATTCTACCATAACAATGGTGTGGAATGTCAATGAGCTTGAGCTTTCGGTGAAGGAAAACATCGTGATGAAACCATAGCTTGGTGGTAGGGTATTTTCTAGTACTCGCCTGGCTAGCTACAACCCTCTTGTTAAGAATCTGTCGCCAAGCACCTATCGGTGTGTTCCGGCAGCCTCACTTGAGAGCCAGTTCCCAGTCAAGGTGAAGCGTGGCGCCATCTTCGACCACATCGTCACTTAACATCAGGTGACTTGTGGTCAAACGCTACCCTGTAAATAGTAAAAAAATAAAATCAAAAAAAAATTCAACTTAAGTTTACAAATTAAAATAATTAATAATAATGTGAATTAGGTACAATGGTGTCGATTCGGTTTTGCATTCTCTAAAACTGAATTAAGTTTGACAGGTATAATAGTAATGCCGTCCTTTTTTTACTTCAGTGGTTAGAAAAAGACAGCAATACTATTAGACTCTCGTACTAAGCACGTCTTATGATACGCTTCCGCTACGACGCCGTGTGCGGAGAGGTTAAAGCGGCTAACACACGGTCCGTCGTGACGTATTTCCAACGCTAGTGACGTGTGGACGTGTGTAATGAGACGAGAGGTTTCATCGAATTAGGTGTGTTTTAAACATAGACATAAATAATACGAGGAGGACTTACTCTATAGCTAGCTTATGTATAAAAATCAATTGCTGTTCGTTAGTCTCGCTAAAACTCGAGAATGGCTGGATCGATTTGGCTAATTTTGATCTTGAAATGTTTGTGGGAGTTCAGGGAAGGTTTAAAAGGTGACTTTTATTGACGATACGAAGTTCGCCGGGTCAGCTAGTAGTTAATATGTTTCTGATGATAATAAAACAATTTTATTTCTGTTTTTTTTGTTTTTCAATTGAAAAACAAAACTAATAGCAATAAACAATAATTGGATATGTATTACCCATTATGGAATTTAAAAACCTTATGCAATAATTAATCCGTCGTAAACTAAACAAATGCTTACATATCTTCCATGATATTACAGTAATAAAAACAGATTGTTCGTCTCAAACCGTCTCGTGGCCACTTTTTTATCTCAATATAATCTAAGCCTCAAGGAATTCTTGTTCCAAAAGAAAGGTTATTGTAATGTATGTATCGCATACAATCTAAGTTTATCAGAGCATGTTCTTTGACGACGTAAACATCGTTTTGAATTCAGTATTTTGGTATTTTTACGTAGTACTTCGGTTTTGTCTTTTTTATTTAAACTTTGAACTTTGTACTCTACCTGTTATTTTGTATGCAGCGGATTACGGTTATCGCCCACTGTATCAATCTTGAACTAAAAAAACTGACCAATGACCCTTATCTAATTAGTTTCCTGAATCCAAATGTAGGTATGTAGTAAATTTATAATAATGTAACTTTAATCTCTGGATCGTGCGGTCAAACGAGCATACAGTGGACGGCCGAGTGGCCGTCGCCCTGTCGGCCGTCCCAGATATCGCTGGAAAGACGAAGTCACGAAGGATTTGCGCGAGCTCCAGTTGGAGGACTGGCAAGAGGTGGCGTAGGACAGACCGAAGTGGCGTCTTTTGTTATCGGAGGCCAAGACTCACTTTGGGTCGTTGCGGGTCTCAGTTAGTAAGTTAGTTTAATCTCTGGATCTAATTCTAATCGCGACGTTTTTGAAACCTAAAACTAAAATGTCAAATGTCTGAAAATAATGTTTTGTCGCTGCATTCTAGTCATACAATAATAGTAGAATGCAACCCTTTTGATTAATGACAATTGAACTAAAAATTAAGGCCCGTATTCTAGAATGTCTAAGCACAGATTTGACTCTATCATCTAATACAAATATGTCACATAATCGCTACTCAAGTATTGAATAACACTTGAGCGTCATTTCTAGAATTTCAGTCTAAGTACTGGTTTTGAGAGAGCATTTTTAAGAGCAATTTTCAAGGACTTAATATTTTAATATCCTTGATAATGAAAATTTTCCACTGCGCCGCCCGTCCGGCCCGGACCAAAACCGAGAAGGGTTGCCAGAGTGCGCGAGTACCCCACGAATAAAAATGAACCGTAAAATCCCATTGAAGGTGAAAGCGTAGAGCAAACAGATAGTAGATACGGTTTGATAGATTAGATATAGAAGCATTACCGTGATGTGGAAAATTAAACAATTCACTTTGAAACAACAAAGGCATCGTTGATAGACTTGCCTTAATTCAAACTTTATAATCACTATCTGGCACTCCAAAACGAAGCGCGAACTGATCGAAAAGTTTCCACAATTAATTACAATCATTATTTTATTATTTGGTTTAGGATTTATTTGTCTTAATTAAGTAATTTTATCCGTCATTATATTCATGTGCTTATTCGTGTGTACAGTTAGGATAGAATATAATAAACGTTATTTGCAAAAAAAAAGGTGAGTTAAGTTTAATATAGGCTACTTTTTAGCCCGAAAACAGGAACCTTTCCTGCGGGTAACGGAAAGACAGCGAATGTAGCCGCGGGCGCAGTTAGTACCTACTCAATAACTTATTGCAAACATTATGGCTTATACATTCAGATCTTTATTAGTAGCATGCTGTAATGACCCTGCTTAGGTGATAAAATCAATAGGTGATAGCTATATAAGTAATTACTGTACAGAAATCGTGTCTCGCCATGACGAGGTCCAGTTATAACAGTTAGCATCGAGCGGATCGATGAACAAAAAGACAAAAATCCATTCAAATCAAATTGAAGAACCACTGAGTTTGACCTACAAATTAGCAGATAGCTGGTGATCAGTTATATTGACATCGTTTCGGATAGGGTTTTAATTTATAGTACAGTTTTGTAATTTACAAGTTGTGCCTCGTGGTTAGGTACGCCCGCGTGGAATGCAGTTTATCGCCATAGAAATAAAGTATCCTATGTCCTTTCCCAGGGCTCAAACTATCTCTATTCTACATTTCAACAAGATCTGTTTAGTGTTTTAAGCGTGAAAAGGTTTGGCTTGAAAGAAAGACACACAAACAGACAAGTTTAACTTTAATTTATTAGTAGGGATAAGGATAATGAAGTTAATGCCAATAAAATTATAACCTGTGGCATTTGGCGCACCAACTTTACGTCCAAAGTAATAATAATAAAATGTCATATTGAAATTTATGTTGCCTTATTAAATTAATCTGCCAGGTTGACCTGCATCATGTGTCCTTTTTAAGGTCAAACGGTAGCTTTATAGTCACTTAAATATAAGTACAAGGTTTAAAGATTGCACAAACAACAATTCAAGAGCAAATACTCTAAAGCCTCAAGCGTAGCTTTGTATAATTTTGATATATTAACGGTCTTCAAATCGTCTTCCATCAAACGAAGCGTAGAAACTAGAAACTAAAAAGTTTCAATAATTTTTACTTTTTTGTTACTACCTGTTTGATCAAATAAGTTTATCGGCACTTATAAACTATAATGACAAAAGACGTAAGGTCGAAAATAAAGCGATCGAAAATGTTCTGAACTAAAATTCACGATGCGACAAACCGCATCGGTTACCGATTTGTACACCAGAATCTATTATTAACCTGAAACCGTTACTTGTTACAGATCGTGTGAACAATCCACAAACACCGGATAGGTTGCGGCGCCGACAAAACCGACACCGAGACAAAACCGTAACATGATGCAATAGTTAAAACTGAACAATGTGTTAGGATCCGCCCGTCCCACGTTGGGCGCCAAATTTGCATTTTGGGCGACGAGTGTTCGTACGGGGGGGCGAGTTTTTGGTGGTTTGCGGGGGGTATGCGGGGGAGCGTTGTGCAGTGACGGCGCCCGGGCGGCTGCCATGGGCGCGGCGCGTCATGCGTCCGCGCACGCGCCCGCTGCGGCTCCTCCTGGCCGCGCTGGCGCTGGCCTCGTGCGCCGCCGCCCCTGCGCCGGAGCCGCGCGCGCAGCGATCGGCCAACCTCAGTCATATAACCGGCACATCACGCACAATACAGATATTCCTCAAGAACCGCTATCTTCAGCTACTGCCCGATGGCATCGTCAACGGCACCTACGAAGGCAGCAGCGTTTACAGTAAGTACTTTCGATTTTTCTTCTTACTTTAGACGATGATAGTGGTGTAACTTATTGTTTATTCATCACGATACATACAAAATACATATATTCTTACAAATTTTCGTCTGTTTTAGTGATACGAGAATTTTTTTTTTTTTTTTTTACTATTTACAGGGTAGCCTTTGACCACAAGTCACCTGATGTTAAGTGACGATGTGGTCGAGGATGGCGCCACGCTACACCTGGACTGGGAACTGGCTCTCAAGTGAGGCTGCCGGAACACACCGATAGGTGCTTGGCGACAGATTCTTAACAGGAGGGTGGTAGCTAGCCAGGCGAGTACAGGAAAATACCCTACCACCAAGCTATGGTTCTCCACTGATTAATACTTATTCATCAAATTATTCAACAATCATCTTTTCTACCCAATTATAAGAATATTAGACAAATTCTCTCACGAAAAACGTAACGTTGATATTAGGTACTGATATTGACATATTCGTAAGATATTATAATATCGGTTGATATTATGAATGAATGATCGATTACAAAATGGTCTCTCTTTCAGAAAAATCTTGCTATTGATAAAAAATAACAAATTCATATATACATATGAATTACCAAACTAGCATAAAAAGAAACTTTTCGTAAAATAACATAATTTGTTAAGTATGCTTAACTATCAGTGCCAGTTTGTATTAAGGAGGAAGCGGCAACAATTCGTGGCGACGATGGCAAAATTACCTAGTTAAGCATTTTTTTTTATTGAAACTTGTTTACGAGTATTACAAGTTTGTCTAAAATAAGTCTTCGTGATAAGCTGGCCTTGTATTTGGCACAGCATTACCATGAGCATTTGACGAAGAATGTCGTCGGCAAAGACTTGTGTAGAGATCTGGAGCAGAATCTATGAATAATGGAAGATTAAATATCAGTTGAGAAGGTGTAGTATAATAGCAAGTATGGCTTGCTTAGCGGAATATCTACAATTTAGTCAGTAATGAAACCACTGCTTCCAGGAAGAAAGGTTCCTTGAACACCATTTCATCTGCTTGCTTCAAAGAGGTACTTGCTAGCCAATGGTTTGAAGAAGTAGGTATAATTCAAGAGTTTAAATGATAAAATGATACTTACCTTCTCTGAATTAATGCAAAATTAGAATTTTAAACCTTGAAGAGGAACTTCTTAAAAAAGTCTATGTTTGCCGATCGCTATTGTTTGGGAAGTTATGTAGGTAATTAGGTATCGACCGCATCATCGCTTGGCAACGGGCTGGATGGCGGTCAAACTTATACCTATTATAGTAATAATTCTTCTGACAAATGACAAATCCACATTATAACGGCATTATAATAAAATTAAACGTATAGAATTACTTTTTGGTTTGTTTAATACGCTGCGCTCTTGTCACTCATTCAACTTTCGATTTATATGTTTTCTTTTTTGGAATGCATTTCATTGACACCAATAAAGAATGAACTTTATGAATGAAGCTCTTGCGAGTCGACGCACTCCAAACGACTACACGGTAAATAAATTCTTAATTAGTCAATCCATAAAAACTAAAATGAACTGCGAGTGTTACGCTGTAAAAGCAACATAATTATCTACTCTTATTATGATAATAACATGTCGGTCAACATTTTTCAACTGCAACGATGTAATTTTGCATCATATAAGTTAGGCCTACTTGTAATTTTAAAGCCACTGTGATTGGCCGACCTCGTTTCATCGTGAAATAAAACTTGACATTTACTTGAGAGAAAACTATAAAAGTCCAATTTACGGCGAAACAAAAACGATATCAATTACAGAAAGAAACCAGTAAACAGAATCGAGTCGAGTCAAAAGTTCGTTGTTCATATCGCTTATAATTTATTCACACTTTTTGCTGCTAATGATACACCGGTGCTGTCTTAATACTATGTTTATGCTAACCAGACATGGGCTAGACTTGCTTATGTAATTTCTGATACAGTGACATAAATTAAAACATCGTTATTTTTTTCTTCTCCAATAGAAACGCAATGATTACCATGTTCTAGAATGGACGTTGAAATTGACAGATAATAACCACATGGAAGTTAATAGTGCTTTTATCTATAAAAATAATTATATATTATGTGAAATAGCCACACAATGAGCTAAGTGGAATCGTAATGACTCAATAGGAAGATTTGTATCGCCGCAAGCTATACTCAAGGTGGTCTCGAATCTCGAGCTTTGCGGAGAGAGATTTAGATCATAAAAGTCTAATAACAACTTTATGAACTGTAAAGTGGGATTTCGATTGTGATAACGAATAGTCACTGTTATAATTATATAGTTATGAGCTTTAAACAGCTACCGTTCGCGATGTAAGAACACGTGTTATACAAAATAGTATTTGTGGTCGATGATTTGTGAGAGTATTCACCTGAGTTTAGTGTATTATAAAAGCTACAAAATTACAAATAGGTTCAACCCAGATCAAAACAGGAATGGAAAACTTTCTACTGTATTAAAATATTTGACGCGATGCTGATGATTGTGTCGAGCCGATAACTTCTTCAGGACCATAATTATCTCGTATCATTTTTACGTGAACTTTGTGTGGAGTGTGGTAAATGGTCCAAACTAAGACGGGGAATTAATATTTTAAACGGTTTTATCGTTTTTGGAGCTTGGCCGGTAAACCATTGTAAATGATCACAAAATTCGCCGGAATCGTATTCGTAAAGGAATTGTAAGGAATATAAGATTAAGATTTATAAGAAACATTTATTTTCTCTTTCACTACATATATCCAATTGTCATATTCTAACGATAAATTAGAGCAATTAGTAAGAGTAATGAATCTGTTTTACATAGTTTGACGCGTCACTCCATCCATATCGCTGAGCAATGAGCATAGCGCGTCATTGAATCAACCACACAATTTGTGTCAATTTGGTTCAAAGACTTATCATCGTCCCGATTTGTTCCTGTCAATATAATTTATCTCGATATTGCATCTTTGAAACATAATACGGCCACAGTTGATTAGTAGTTTGTACATGAATGCGACACTAACGGTTCGTTTAAGATATTGCAGTGTTGATTTGGAATAGGAATGTTTCGATTTTGATACATGTTTAGTTAAATAATCGAGACCGTCCATTTTATTAATAAATTTAAATCGATTGCATAAATAACCTGACAATTTTATTTCGGTAACTTGCCAAGCAAACAAAAATCGTCCATAAAAAACAATTTTTAGAACGATTGCAAATCGGCAGTTAATACACCTGATCGCGGTCTCGATATGTTTTCGAGGAAAAATGTGGCCGTCATCAGAAATTTTTATTTCACAAAAACTGACCTCCGTGAATGTAAGTTTCTCCTGTGTTTTTAATTTGGGATTAAAAATATCTTTCAATATAGAAATTATAATTGTATGTTTTCAAATTATTGACTGGACTTTGAAGGGAATTTACCTACAGACTGACAGTTCTTGAAAATAGCATCAGTGTTTTTACGTGTCTCTTGGTATTTCGCTGAGATAAAAAAACTAACTGCGATGGCGCAACGACCCAAAGTGAGTCTTGGCCTCCGATAACAAAAGACGCCACTTCAGTCTGTCCTGCGCCACCTCCTGCCAGTCCTCCATCTGGAGCTCGCGCAAATCCTTCGTGACTTCGTCTTTCCAGCGATACCTGGGACGGCCATTGAGATAAAACATAGCGATAGCGTATAGCGATGATGACTCAGTGATAGTGGCGTCGGCTTGCGATCCGTAGGACGTGGGTTCGAATCCTGCAATGAGCTTGAGCTTTCGGTGAAGGAAAACATCGTGATGACACCATAGCTTGGTGGTAGGGTATTTTCTAGTACTCGCCTGGCTAGCTACCACCCTCTCGTTAAGAATCTGTCGCCAAACACCTATCGGTGTTTTCCGGTAGCCTCACTTGGGAGCCAGTTCCCAGTCCAGGTGTAGCGTGACGCCATCTTCGAACGCATCGTCACTTAACATCAGGCGACTTGTGGTCTAACGCTACCCTGTAAATAGTAAAATAAAAAATAAAAAAATATATATTAATTGAAATTACATTTGACATGACATGAATAAAATTTTAATGTCTGTTGAACATACCGCATTCTTAGTTGAAAATCACAACAAAAAACATGCCATTTTCCTTACATTCTTAGAAATTTCCCCAGATTGCGGTATTTAAGTTGTGCACCCGTTATACATCGGTGGTTTTTACCATCATCGATTTACTTTCTCAAAACATAATCTTCAAGCGATACTGTTCCTTACTGTTGTTTGTTTAGAGTTGTTTTATTGAATCTGCTAGCTTTGTGATCTGTTTTTATTAATTTTGCATACCGCAGATCTTGTCTTGTAATCCATTGGTTTGATTATATCAATTACTATTTTATTGACGGCGATTTGGCAGCGATTGAAGGTACTTTAGATTGCTCTTTGTTGTAAAGATCTAAGACAGAACTGAAATTGAATTAAGGCACAGGTCGCCTTCACAGTCGTAAGAAATATCGCTAAAAATAATCATGGCAATTGTGAAAATAGCTCAAGGACTTGCTGTGAATTGTATTATTTAATTTACTGATCGTATTCACAAGTTTTTTTTTCTATAAGAGATAAACTGTCGAATTGAATAGAAAAGGAAGCTTTTTGCATAATTCTATCGAAATGTATTGTTTCTGGAAAAATACCTTCTTCTGTGCTAATAAATAGGTATTTTTTTAGCTGTTTTTCCGATCACAGTTATAGCAAAAATGGCGGTAATTGACATTAGTTTTCAGCTAGATCTTGTAATCTTCGCCTTAAGATTAATGTTCGAAACCGCAGTATTTGAGGCCTATTAATAGATTATCATTTCATTATTGACATAGATTAAATGATTACTTGGATAGATAAGGCTTGGAGTGCTTTTGGTTTCGTAATAGGTAGATAATAGCAAACAATGAAAAGAAACGATTCGACAATCACATTGTGTAATGGATTTTAAGAAAGAATGGAAACCAGTCATTATCATTGGAGTTTAAATTGCCTATCTATAGTATTAAAAGTTAATTGATTTGAAAAGTATGGCGAGAATAATATATGTTATACTAGCGGCCCGCCCCGGCTTCGCACGGGTATTTAACAAAAAAAACATTAAAAATTATAATATAAGGATTATTGATTATTGGAGTTTTAGTAAGGATCCCTAATTTATTGAAAATATACATCAATATTTATAAAATACTAACGACACTCAATTTTTTTGCCTTCCCGGAATCTCTCCTCTAACACTTTATGTTATGGTATGGTATTACAGTTCAAATTGACTCTACATTTTAGAAGAAAAAGAAAAGGGCTGTTTTTAGGTTTTTCCCGGCAATTATTCGAACTTTTCTCGCCGTAAAAACAATTCTTGGATTCAATTTAAAAAAAAAAAAGAATTGGAAAAATTGGTCCAGGCTTTGTTGAGTTATGCGCTTACCAACACATTTTGCGATTCCTTTTTTTTATAACTTATGAAAATGACAAGGACCTGATAACCGCTATTCTAAATGACGTAACTAAAGGCCGGTTTCAATAACCGATCTATCCACAGTTTGTATACTAGGGATACAAATTTGACATAAGCCTCATGGAAGTTATGTCAAATTACTATCTTTAGTAAGACAACCCGTGGATAGATCGACTATTGAAACCGGCCTTAAGTGCGGGAGATGTCAACTTCCGAAAGAAATTTACATGAATGAAGAAAATTATAAATATGAATGACGCAAAACCTGCGACCATTGAGGTAAGACACAGAATTAGCGTCGACCGTGAATGAAACCTTGAACTTCACTCTGAACTAAAAACTACTCAATATGTTGTTAGGCAACTAATGGTTAGCGTTAAATGCTAACTTGTTAGAAGGAAATGCCTAATTAATTATAATTTATTGCAAACAAAACTCATTTGGTCCGCTTCGTCTGGGAAGATGCAGTCCATTGTTTCCATGTGTTTTGGGTAATTTACAAGTAGTGGAAGTGCTTTGTTAAATTTATGATAGACTAGTCCCTCGGTTTCACCCACGTCTTCCCGTTGTAACATTTTTCCGGGATAAAAATAGGCTATGTGTTAATTCAGGGTTTATACCCTGAATGAACAAAAAAAAACCATTCAGTAGTTTTTGCGTAAAAGAGCAACAAACATACATACATACTCACAAACTTTCGCGTTTATAATATTACTAGTTGCGCCCCGCGGTTTCTCCCGCCTACCCGTTATCCCGCAGGAACCTTTTCCGGGATAAAAAGTAGCCTATGTGTTAATTCAGGGTATAAGCTATCTCCATTCCAAATTATTCAGATCCGTTCCGGTTTTGCGTGAAAGAGTAACAAACATCCATCCATCCATCCATACAAACTTTTGCGTTAATAATATTAGTAGGATACGTTAGAATAATAAAAATCATAAATTTTGATACTAGAACTGCTTGATAATCCCCCAGCACATTCCATTTCTTACATATAATGCAAACCTAAAGAATCAAAAAAATGTAATGCAAAGGTCGCACCACACGACAGATCATGTATTGTTCTTCCCACACCACAGATTCTAGATTAGGCACTATTATAGCAATCGTATGTCACATCTGTGCCGATGAAGTATTTATTGATTCTATGAGAAATAAATCGTCGATGGCGCCATGATATGGAGTGTAGTGTACGGAGGGATTTTATTATAGTTGTTTTGAAAGTGTTACATTGGTGTCAGTGCTTTACATATTGTTATGTGATATCGGAATCATGGAGTGAAATAGGCTGTATTATTTATGAAGCATAAAATATTGTACAGTGACTGACAGTCAAAGCTACCCTTAAAGTAGTAAAAACAAAGCACAGCTTAAACTTAGTTATTAGTGTGGGGTCTAGAAATATGAAATTACAGCACAGGAGTTCTTCATTTAAACGTATATAGGAGGAGAGCACTAAGAAAGGGTTTTTCTTTTATGTTAACACAAAATCATTCCATTCAGGGTCTTAATTAATTTTAATTTAAAAGATTTTAACTTTTTATGGAAAAACGACAACTTCCGACTCGAAGCTGGTTGTGACTACTGTAAAATAATTAAAATGTTTTTAATCAAGATATTTGAGTTTTCAACCAGAACCTATACACATTTCTCCTAGCGACAAGCAGTACCTACATTTCCCTATACGCCTGCATACATATAGTACCTTTATACCTACATAGTATGCGCCGGCATGCGCAAGCGCATCGACGACACCGAGATTGATCGCCGTCGGTTTAATATAGCAATTTACACCTGTTACGCTTATAACAACTTCCTTTTACGTGTCTTCATATTTATAAGTTGATTAAACTGATGGGAAAAGTTAAAGTTATGTTAAACGGTATTTTGCTTGTAAAATTACAAGAGTATTTGAATAACAGGATATATATAATTGAATTCGTTCAGTAAAGCGACGAAACAAAATTCAAATTACAAAGTGTTTTGCTTAACATTAACACTGCTGACATTGCTGTTCGACAGACGCCAAAATCAATAAAAACAAGGTTAAAAAGTGTTGCAAACAAATTTATTTTTTAAACTTCAGTCTGGTTGCACGGAACTGTCACCTTTGTAAAGTTCGGACAAGATACGCGTTTTCGGGCAGGCCTCGTTTGTGGTCAGTGTTGCCACACTAATGATACGCCATGGTGTCAAAGTGCCACTTGACACTTGAATTTTCAACTTGTTTTGTCGAACAACAGCATTCTTGGAGGTTTCGGCACCTTTAAAAGATACATTGACGCTTAAGGTGATAACCGATTGTTTGGATCCAAACCATCAAACGCGCTTGGAGAGCTTGGATCGCAATTTATTTTACATACTTTATTTGCAATATCTTTATCTATTCTTGTGACCTTATCTTTGTATTCAAATACTTATTCTTCGAACTCGGTGTCGGCGTCTTGTAAGTTCGACACCGAGTTCGAATCCTCTCGGCCCCGCACATATGCCTCAATAAGTTATGTGCGGATTTGCTATCGCTCAAAACGGTGAAGGAAAACATCGTGAGGAAATCGGCATGCCCAAGAACTGCAACATACAAGGGCATGCGACATCAATCAACCCGCACTGGGCCAGCGTGGTAGATTACAGCCCATACTCTCTTTCTGAGAGAAGGCCAGAGTCCCAGCAGTAGAAACGTGAAAGGCTGATAATGATGATGATGATGATGACGTGTTCTTCAGGGGATCGATCGAATATATTCAACGCTACCAATTCATTTTATAGTACTAACGTATTAAAGCTAATATATTGGCTTTGAATTTCCGCGTGATGAAGACTTTTAAGCTGAGAGCAAACGACAAAATCGCTTTAAAAAAACAATCCTACATTTTCTTCTCTTCGGAAAATAAAGATATCAGATTGCACTCCCAAACTTGTCAAAAGAGACAAATATTTTTTAAGTGCATGAGAAACAGAACCAGTTTATACCGGTTCAAAGTTAACTCTGACGTAAGGCGGTATCAATATTACTTTAAACTTGAATTATGATAAGGAAGCTTAGAGCTTAATGAAGTGAGGCAACAGGCGAATCATGTAGCTTAATGTGGGCTAAGAAGCTATAGACGATGTCGAAAAAGATTATAGTCGTTTTACGGAATTTGGCTTTGTGACTAAAGATTCACACAACGAGCCATAGAGAAAGCCATGCTTGGAGTTTCTTTGCCTGATAGAATCGGAAATGAGGAAATTCGCCGAAGAACCAAGGTCGACATAGCACTTAGAATTTGCAAGTTGAAGTGGCAATAGGCAGGCCACATCGCTAGACGAACCGATAATCGATGGGGAAGAAAGGTTCTCGAGTGGCGACCACGAACCGGAAGACGTTCTGTAGGTAGACCCCCCACTAGGTGGACCGACGAAATTGTAAGAGTCGCAGGGAGCCGATGGATGCAAATGGCTAATAGTCGTTCATGGTGGCGTTCAAGGGAGGAGGCCTATGTTCATAAGTGGACTTCTTCCGGCTGATGATGATGATGATGATGACTAAAGATTGCTTAGCCAAAAAAATGATGCGGCTGACACTGTCACTAACTATAATGATAACTCGTGCTTTAAAGCGATGATGGCTCAGTGGTAGTGAAATTTGGTAAGGAGATAGTCTAGAGCCTGAGAAAGGACATAGGCTACTTTTGATCGCGATAAACTGTAGCCCACGCGGGTGAAACCGCGGGCAACAGCTAAATACAAATTCCCGACATAAATGTTTACCGTAATGAGCATTATTATTGTACAAGTGCTCAGTTTTTAGAACTGAGAAAGGACATAGGCTACTTTTGATCGTGATAAACTGTAGCCCACGCGGGTGAAACCGCGGGGAACAGCTAAATACAAATTCCCGACATACATTTTTACCGTAATGAGCATTATTACTGTACAAGTGCTCAGTTTTTAGCACCGGTGTATTGCATAAAGAGCTGAACGAGTTATTTTCAAACTCATTAGCTGCGCATGTTTGGCGTGACTATTCGTTAATTGACTATTGATTTAACTTGTCATGACATTGACAATAAGCGAGCAGCGTTGATTTGGTCAAAGAATTGTATTATTAGTACAGAAGCGCGGTTGGTTTTTAAGTTAATCCCTACTTCCCTAAACCTACTTAATATTATAAATGCGAATGTAACTCTGTCTGTCTGTCTCGATTTCCCGCCTAAACTACTGAACCGATTTAAATCAATTTTGTTACGGAGATAGTTTGAACCCCGAGGAAGGACATAGGATACTTTTTATCGCGATAAACTGTAGCCCACGCGGGTAAAACAGCTAGTTATTGATAATAATAATAATAAATTCATTTATTCTCAGACAATTAAAATCCATAATTACAATTCAAAATTATAAAACACACAAAACAACACAAAAATATTAAACATAAAACAAAAACAAAATAATAAAATTAACACTACACAAATACAATACAATACAATAAGAATACAATACTATTCGTACCTCCTCTCCGGCATTGGCACTGACACATGTCTCTCGCAGCAATGCCGGAGGTAGGCACAGTCCAGCCTGACTGCAATCATTTTTAGGACAGTGTTGGAGTTGTTGGTTGTGTTGGTATTGAATAAAACAATTACTTTTAAACATAAGTTAATCGTAAAATTTGATTTTACCACAGAATAGAATATTACTGGTTAGCTTCGGGAACATGAAACTAAAAAAAAAATCACAAAATTGGTACACAAAAAGGTAGAGTTTGTTGTATGTATGTATGTCACGACTAATCTCAATCTAAACTACTGAATATGATTCTGAAAATGCTTTCACTGTTAGAAAGCTACCACTTGGCTATGTTTTGTCATGATGCCTGTGGAAATTTCCATCGAACCTTTTAAAGGATAAGGATGCTCCTATCGCGGCTTTTGACTTTGGTTCTACTAACATCACGGTCTTAAAGTTAATAAACAGTAATACAGATTAAACAGTTAATAAATAGGTTAAGAATAATTTTATACGGTTATTCGATTGCAAATGTCCGTCTAATACCGTATTTTCTAAAGCGTAGCGTATTTAGAAAATGGGGTCTTCCGATTTCTAAGCCGTTCGTGTTAATGTTATCAGTGCAAAGTGTGAATAACAGCAGGGCCGGATTAACCATTAGGCAAAGTAGGCAACTCCCTAGGGGCCCCGCACCGACTAGGGCCCAATGCACGCACCAAGAAAACAAAAAGCTTTCATCGAACGCAAATTTTATTTCATTTGTTTCGTTACAAAAATTCCTAGGTTAGGTACTCATAACTTTTTTTTTTCTTTTGTTTGCATTATGAATATACATGCATAAAAACAAAAGTAACAAAAGGGTAACGTTAAGGGCCCCTCCTAGAACTGCTTCGCCTAGGGGCCCTGACAGGTTTAATCCGGCCCGGAATAACAGGCGTAAATTCACGCCCGCCGTGTCACTGCCAAGTTTGAATCCTATCTGGCAACACGGTTTTGACCTTCCTACTGAACCTAGCATTAACAGAAGGACCGAAAACGGTTTCAATTTAGCGGTATTTAACCAGCATTAGAATACGGACCGGTATCTCAATCCTTGAAAGCAATGGACTGTTTTATAACAAAATATTTGATAACAAAACTTTGTTTTAATGATCGGACAATGTAAGTTTCTATATCTAAGTGTACTACAACTAATACCTAGGCCCTAGAGTGTCAACATTGCTACTAAAGTTACACTAGTATATCGCTTACGTATCGCTACGCTACTATTAATAAAGTGTTTAATGGTTTGTCATTCTTTACGATACTACATAATTATTTGCTTATTGGTAATCTACTATATAAAAATAAGTCGGGTTTTCCTTCCTGACGCTATAACTCCAGAACGCACGAACCGATTTCCACGATTTTGCATTCGTTGGAAAGGTCTCGGGCTCCGTGAGGTTTATAGCAAAGAAAATTCAGGAAAAATTTCAACAGAAAAGCGGGAAAATCTTACATAAAACGAAGCCATCTGGTGGCGAAACGGAGTTCGCGGGGTTTGCTAGTTATTAATAATTTTTATGCCCGAAGTGTAAGATTTCTGTAACAATCTTAAACCACGGGATGCAGCTAGTAAACTATACCTAGATTACAAAACAAGTTCATATAAGAAAAATACCGTAATTATTATCTGTACCGGAAATAAAGGGAGTGACTTAGGTTTAGGTTATTAAGTCCTTGAATTAATAGAACCTATTTATGCTATAACAGCCTAGAACGCTTAGATTAATCACGAGCTATTGTGAAAGAGTAGCGAAATATTACTGTTATGTCTAGAGAGGCAGTGATACCGTCGGGAGGGCATTTTCTTCTGTAATGTAGAGGTGTCGTACAGTTTTATTATATTCATCTGTGTAGTTTCGAGTTTCATTAGTAACCTTCCGGGCTGGTATTGTGGGATGGAAATTTCTCAAATTATTATGTTTGTTATGATATGATACTATCATGCTGTAAATGTTGTTCATTTTGTTAGAAACGTTACAGATTCGTTAGGTAGTGTTAGCTAATGCTAATGGTTATGTTATGAAATAATTATTTTGTCTGTTTATAAACTACTATTATTGGAATCAAACTCAAACTCAAAACTTTTTTATTTAATAGGATACATTGTGATCACTTTAAAACGTCAACTTAAAACTAGCTACGCCTGTTCCAACCTCCTTACGCCGGCAAAACTAGATACCGTTGCAGAGACGCAATGGACCTACGCGAACTCGAAAACCTGGGCCGAAATCGCTCAGGATGGAGAGGAGTCGAGGTCTCTTGTAATCAATAATCGAAATAGCTTGTGTAGAATTGGAGCAGTTCATTATTTTAAGTGTGTACAGGCCTCCAACTAGTTCATATGATGATTTTGAAAAGTTAATGGAGGAAGTTCTTTTCAAAATATCCAAGTTAAATAAACAAATTATTATCTGTGGAGATTTCAATGTAAACCTTTTGGATGTTTCTACTCTAAGTACGAGAATAACTAATTTATTTAAATCATTTAATTTGAGAAATTTGTTTATGGAGCCTACAAGGATAACTGCCACTACGGCTACTTGTTTAGATAATATTTTTACAGATGTGAATGTAATTAGTCAAAGTGTAATAAGTAAATTAGATTCAGACCATTGTGGTCAATTAATTACAATTAAAAATAAAATAAAAATTAATGGAAAAAAATCTGTCACATATGTACCAGAGACCGTTGATCGGATGGAGAAAATAAAATTAAAGCTGATCGATGAACTTCCTTTTTTACCGGATCGTAGAAATGCTGATGATTTATACAACTCTTTTTTCAGCGTATTTAGCAAAGCTTTCAACACGATATTTACTCCAAAAACGATCATGGTTTCTGATAGACCTAATTTTACGGAGTGGGCTACAGTTGGTATTCACAAAAGCAGGCAAAAGCTGTACGATCTCTACAGTGAAAAACAATATAATACTAGTAATGAGTTTAAAGAAACTGTAAAAACATACTCAAAAATTTTTAAGACGGTCTGTCACATTGCAAAGTCTCGTTATATAAGTTCTAAGCTTAAAAATAGTAATGACAAAATTAAAGCAACTTGGAAAATTATAAATAGTGAGACTGGTAAAGTCAGGTCTCAAGCTAATAATTACAACCTAAATATTGGCGATACCAGTGTCAAGACTGACATTGAAGTAGCTAAAGCATTTGAAACCTTTTTCACTGACATTCCAGTCTCTACTACTAAGTTCTTAAACTCATCGCACACCATTGCAGAATCTATGTTAAAAACAAATGTACCAGAGTGCGAAATTCCTTTTCAATTTGACTATGTTAGTTGCAAAGATGTAGTAAAAGCTTTTAATATGATTAATGTCAAGAAAACTACTGACCTCTGGGGTATATCCGTGACCGTTGTTAAGCCATTAATTGAAATGATTGCACCCGAATTAGCCCTAATATTTAACAAATGTATTGACGACGGCGTGTTTCCTGATCTGATGAAACATAGTAAGATAACACCCTTGTTTAAATCGGGTACAACGACTGACCCTACTAACTTTAGACCAATATCAGTATTACCAACATTTAGTAAAATATTCGAAAAACTTATTCTAAATCAATTGCAAAGACATTTCTCAGCAAACAAATTACTTAATCAAAAACAGTTTGGCTTTACGCGTGGTCGCTCTACTACTGATGCTGGTGTCGAGTTATTAACTCACATCTATGATGCCTGGGAGGAGTCACGGGACGCTCTAGGCGTGTTCTGTGACTTGTCCAAGGCATTTGATTGTGTTCACCACGAGACACTGATCAGGAAGCTCCGGCACTATGGTATTCGAGGTGTTCCTCTGGACCTTGTAACCTCATACCTTAGTGATAGGATTCAGAGAGTTGACGTGAACGGGAAGCGATCCTCGGGGTCAGTAGTCACAATGGGAGTTCCGCAGGGTTCAATACTCGGACCTTTTCTGTTTTTAGTTTACATCAATGATTTGCCCAGCCTTGTTAGTGACAATCACGAAATAGTATTGTTTGCTGATGATACGTCACTTTTATTTAAGTTAAAGCGACAACATAACATTTCTGACGACGTGAACAATGCTCTCTCCAAAGTTACAGACTGGTTTGATGCGAACAATTTGATGTTAAATGGAAAAAAGACAAAATGCTTGAGATTTGTGCTGCCCAATGTTAAAGAAGTACCAACAAATGTAAAAATTAAGGACGAAGAATTGGACCTTGTCAAGACTACAGTATTCTTAGGCATAACTTTAGATCACAAATTGCAATGGGGTCCACATATTGTCAGTCTATCGAGCAGACTTAGCTCTGCAGCATATGCTGTAAAGAAGATCCGTCACCTTACTGACGTTGATACAGCCAGACTAGTCTATTTCAGCTATTTTCACAGCATTATGTCCTATGGAATATTGCTGTGGGGAAACGCTGCTGATATTAACACCATATTTGTATTGCAGAAGAGAGCTGTTCGTGCGATTTATAACATGGGCCCCAGAGAATCTTTAAGAATTAAGTTTAAAGAAACCAAAATAATGACAGTTATTTGTCAATATATTTATGAAAATGTAATGTACATACGGAAAAATTTAAATAGCTTCAAAAAGAGAAGTGATTATCACAATTTTAATACTAGAAACAAAGATAAAATTGCTGTACCCACCACTAGGCTCCATAAAGTTAGCAACTCGTTCAAAGGTCAATGTGTACGCTTTTTCAACAAAATCCCAAGTGAAATTCAAGACTTGTCTATAACAAAATTTCAAATTCGTATAAAGAGAAATCTCATTAGTAAAGCTTATTATAAAATATCGGACTATCTAGATGACAAACAAGCTTGGGATTGTAGTTAATCTATCTATCTTTCTTTCTATCTATCTATTCTCCCTATTTCCCCTATTCTAACCATTTTCGGTAAACAGCCAAAACAGTCATGCTCACGAAAGTGACTTTGCTTGCAGCGGCGTCATGTGTCGGGTCGCCCTCTTCCCTCTCATATGGTCGAGGAGAGCGATGGCTGGCACATGCGTCAACTCGTGAACGGGTGCTGCTTGTGGGGTCTGGTCTGCTTTGGTTGTGATCCCGCAACTCGTTAATATTCATGTTCCCATATCCCAATGTGTACAACCAAACAAGAGAAATCTTCTTATTAGTAAAGCTAAATAAAAAATATCGGACTATTAGATGACAAAAAAAAAAGCTTGGGATTTTAGTGAACTTGCTCCAATTCAATCAATTAGTAATAAGAATAAAATTGTCAATGTGATCGCGCCAAAAAAATTACCTGCCGGGCGTTTCTTGCCTGTTCTTTTGCCGGCGTAAGGAGGTTGGAACAGGCGTAGCTAGTTTTAAGTTGACGTTTTAAAGTGATCACAATGTATCCTATTGAATAAACATATTTTTGATTTTGATTTTTTGATTTTGTTTCAGAGGCCAAAACACATTTTGGGTCGCTGAGCCATCGGAGCTAGTTATAATTCAGCAGACGTTAGACTATGTGGATCTTGGACAGTCTGAAAACTCCGATATTATATTAGCTTGTCCACCAACTCGCCTGGGCCCGCGTGAATTATGGCCCATACTATCTCTCTCTGAGAGAAGTCCTGTGTCAGTGGGAAAGTAGTAGGCTGATAGTGATGATGATGTTTTTTTTTTTTTTTTTTTTTTTTTTTTTTTTTGTGATGGTTTCTGATACCCTAGATACAGGGAAACCTAGTTAGGGGTCAAAGCCTATGTATGTGATTGTGCGGGCATTATTATTATTATTATTATTTTAATAGGACGCCGTGATAAACATTGAATCTGGAATCAGCTCCATACAAAAACGCAAGCAAGCTGACTAATGCCGTAAGGTCGTATGCGCCAAGGGTTTTTTTCGTTTAAAATGAAAACTATCGTTAATTTTATAAATCTAAATCTGTAGTTCTTTGAAGAATGTGTATATATATATGCCATACAAAAAAAAAACACTTTAAAACGGTTTTGCATGCCTGTAAAATGAAAATCTTTTTTTTTAGAGGGCAGTTTTCGATTATTGTTTGTCTGCTATGAAAGTTAACCAATCGTGTTATCCTTCCGACAATTTGATATCAAAAACATGATTTTTAATGTACATAAATATTAGCTCTGTATGTTTTGTAATTGCTGAGAAAAAAGGAAATCCCTGCAGCCAATGTTGCCAATTCCTCGTCTTAAGTCTAAAATTAAAAACGTTTTGAAGTCAACATAGGATAATTTAAATCCTGGAAAAGTGCACGGTTCCCGTTAAATGTAGAGAATCGTAAGTTTCCAAGGAATTTCAATGACATCTACAAGATTTATCATGTAAGGTAATAATGCAAGAAAAGAGCATGAATTTTTGACCTACATATTTCTATCTTAATCTTTACTAACATATAGGTACATATAAACCGTAACATACTTATCTGTGTGAGTAAATACGTATATATATATGCACAAGTCAAACCAGTATAATAATGAGTACTGTAAACTCAAATGTATTCAATTGTTACTGCTGTTACTGTTACCATGTAGGAATGTGGTAAAATAGAAAATTTACCTACTTATTTGGGTATAATTTTTATCGCTCTTTCAAGATTTTCTACTCACATTTTATTTTGTTGACGACGCGGTAGCCGAGTTGGTAGTGACCCTGCCTACGATGCTAGCGGTCCCGGGTTCGAATCCCGGTAAAGGCAAATAATTATATGTGTGATGAGCTCGCATATTTGGACATGCCGGTTTCCTCACGATGTTTTCCTTCACCGTTTTGAGCGATGGCAAATCCGTACATAACTTATCAAGTCATAGGTGCGGGGCCGAGAGGATTCGAACTCGGTGTCGGCGCCTTGTAAGTCGCACGCGTAACCGTTCGGCCACTATCGCTCACCAGGCATACAAGAACTCATTATGCGCTAACAATTCAATAATTGCACATTGATACGACGAGTGTCTCTTTTAGATCGTTCAACCCAAATACGAAGTTACTCGACACCGATAACCCACCGCAAAACAAAATATTACGCGTATTCAATTATTGGTCTGATATTACTCAGATGACATGTTTGATTAACATACACAAGTGACCACAAATAATGAGAGCTTTTGACGTGAATACGTCTTTCGCCCGAAATTAATATAGCCCTAGTACTAAAGTGGCATATTATGATATGACATATCGATCCTTAACCGCGGATAACGGATCAGGATAGATTATTAATTTCGGGCGTTTATCATCCGTTTTTAATAACCTATCTATCAACGGTTAGCCTGTGGATAGATAGGTAATTCATTTCCAGCGTAAATTTGATTCCATAGGGGGAGGCAATTCAGGAAATGGATGATAACAAAATCGGGGGATACAGTTTGATGCTTCAGCTACATATCTGTAATCTATATCCAAAATTTAATTACACCATTCGATAGCTAAGGGATCAAAGAATTCAGTTCAAACTTCAATTTGACGTATATGTGTTTTTTTTTTACTAGGAAATGGTGAACCACGGTTGCGCACGGGAAGGTGAAGTTAGCCTTGAGTTTAGGCAAAAAATCCTGTAAAAAAATACTTTCAATGTACCTGAAATTTAAAAATGTCCGGGGCAAGGCACTTTTCCAATTTGAATTCTCCTAAAAACCTTTAAAGAACAGTGATGAATGTTTAAGTTTTAAGCCAGATTCCCAGCAGTGGGAACGTATTATAATGGGCTGATAATGACGATGAAGTTTTAGGTTCTGACTACTTCTGAAAATATTATGTTGCAATCTGTGTGTGGCGACAATAAAACGATTATTAAGTGACCTCTGCTATTTTTAATCTTAATGTGCTTTTTTGCAGACATTAAGTGATATTAATTTAACAGTTCGGTATTGTTAATTAAATAAAATTAATAAATGGCAAGTGTATATAGTAAATAATTTGGTACCAACTTACTCGCTGCGCCCAGCGTCCGTTTCTTGCCTGTTCTTTTGCCGGCGTAAGGAGGTTGGAACTGGTGTAGTTAAGTTTGACGTTTTAAAGTGATCACATGTATCCTACTAAATAAATACATTTGATATTTATCTCCGCTCGCGTATGCAGGTGTTTTTTTTTTCCATACAAACTTTAATACAAACTTTAACACCCTATTTTCATACATAGGGTGAGTTTACGAAAAAGGTATATATGGTAAAGGTATATTACTCGTATGTCTGTCACTGCCTCATTTATAATTTTTTTATTGTTTTATTTTTTTTTAAATATCGGGGGACATTTGCACACAGATTAACCTAGCCCCAAAGTAAGCTCGAAACTGGTGTTACAACGATATACATACTTATATAGAGAAATAAATACTTAGATAGAAAGAAATATCCAAGACTCGAGAGCAAATATTCGTGCTCATCACACATATACTTGCCCTTACCAGGATTCGAACCCGGGACCGCTAGCTTCGAAGGCAGGGTCACTACCAACTCGGCTATCGTGTCTTCTATAGTGATATTAAGTTTGGATAGTAGAGTTACATTTCATTATACCTACTTGCACATTTTTATCATTCTCTACATTGCAATTGGATGCGTATGGAAGTACAGTCAACGACAAAAGTAGCTGATCATACTCGATTTCCCAAATGATTACTAAATCAGTAACGTTTGTTTTTTACTAACAACTTACATGGTGGCGTTTGACCACAACACAAAACACCTGATGTTAAGTGATGATTCAGTCGAAGGTTGGTATTTAAGACGATACAGTAAATCTGAAAATGTGCTAATATACAGTGACTTTTGTCGCTGACTGTACCTACGTAATAAATTGATTGCAATCAATTACTCAATTGTAAAAGATTTATTACAAATCGATTGAGATTGATTACTAGCTCGATGAAATAGACCGATTAGAAATGTAATTTCGGTTCTCATAGTAAGACGTTGCAATTAGAGTATAACTGTTCGTTTACTTCAACTTCACTTTATAGTGTTGTTGATCGATTAGTTCAACTCTAGTCAAAGGTAGCTTTGCATCTTGTTAAAATCGATACTTAATTTTGAGTTTTTGTTTTTTTAACATATACTGTCCCACGATGGGCAAAGCTATTTTTCACGCAAGGGGCATAAGTACTTTCGCTTTGGAATCTAGATAGATAGCTAAACACCATATCGGTGTGTTCCTGCTGTGTCACTTGAGAGCGAGTTCTTAGTCCAGTGGCGCTATTTTCAACCACATCGTCACTTAACATCAGGTGACTTGTGGTCAAGCGTTACCCTGGAAGTAGTAAAAACAAAAAAAATAGTGACACTAGAAAATGTCATTGCCGTCAGCCAGTGTCAGTCCATTGCTGGACATAGGCCTCTCCCAAGGTAAACGAGCCCGGTCTTCTTCTTCTCTTTTCTTATATAACTTTCTTTTCATCTTTTTATATGGTAATACCATCTGAGGCAGTTTTCGGTTTTTTTTTATAAGTGGACTTGCAGAGGAAATAGTGTCATAGCTGTTCTTAAACTGAAGACTCATGGCACATCTTAGCTGCATACTCATTGCCGCTTATTAGCACAGGTGCATCGACACGCGCAAACAGGTCCCCGACTCACTTACCGAAAATGATGTACCACCAAATCGGAGCACGAAAAAATGTTGCGGACCCCTACTACGGGCTTAACAGACCTTCGTCTTTCTCTCTCCTTCTCTCTGATTGAGTGGTTCAAATAAAGTGAAGCATCAAGTTCACGGGCGATAGTGCACGAAGAAAAAAGACCTTCCGAAATATCATAAATTCTTTGAATCTTTGAATCATCTCACTTTTTTTATAGCGATGATGGCTCAGTGGTAGTGACGTCGGCTTGCGATCCATAGGACGTGGGTTTGAATCCGAATGAGCTTGAGCTTTCGGTGAAGGAAAACATTGTGATGAAATCATAGCTTGGTGGTAGAGTATTTTCTAGTACTCGTCTGGCTAGCTACCACCCTCTTGTTAAGAATCTGTCGCCAAGCACCTATCGGTGTGTTCCGGCAGCCTCACTTGAGAGACAGTTCCCAGTCTGGGTGTAGCGTGACGCCATCTTCGACCACATCGCCACCCTGTAAATAGTAGAAAAAAAAAAAAACTTTTAACCGTTATTAAAATCTAAAAGAAAATACGTAAAACCATCTTTGCTAAACATTTCTCGTTAAAACAGACATACTTTCTATCCAGTTATTGATTAAGTAGTTAGCATGACAGCGTTAAGCCACTCGACGTAGCACCAAATGCGATTATGGATGACTTATACGGAACTTCACAATTACCGGTTTTATTGGACTTAAACTGCTTCCAATAAATAGTTATTATAAGAATTAAAATACTAAATGGCGTAGGAAACTTTTAATAAAATTCCCGTAAGCAGTCGGGTTTGACATCAAATGTGGTAAACATAGATGAAGTAGCTCAATGTTTTTTTTTCTTTTGTTATGGCGTGCACACGGTTAGTGTATTTGCCAGTGTCATGTATAAAATATTTCAAACTCAGGGAGTTGAATCAAGTTTAAATGATGATGATGATGATGATGATGAGATGATGGGATGAGGAGTGTTTAAGTAAAGTAGTGGAGCTTTACTTAAACTTTACACGGACTTTTTTGGAGCAACTAGAAAAGTCACTTTCACAACTTTATTTCAATTCCCCACACTCGTACACATTAACGAACACATAATGGTTAATAATCCACCAATATTACACATTATCACTCGAAGAAATACAAGTTTTGGAAATAATAACAAAATCTTCATGTTGACAGTTCAATTGCCGCCAAAAAAGTCCAGCTCAATGAATTAGTTTTGGTGTGTCAAAATATCTTTTTTTTTTCTATTACCAAGTCCGGGAAGTCCCACACTACTCGATATATGGGTTGCTTTTTCCGCATACTTGCAAAACGTGGGACGTTTTCCCGCACTGCAACAAAATGCAGTTTTTTCAATATGAGTGACAAAAGAGTTCCTATAGCGCCGATTTTGTAAACGTCCTAAACCAAATTTTGGTTTTAAACTTTTTGTCCAATTTTTTTTTTCAATTAGTCTTGCACATACCATCAAACGGGCCGTCTGCTTGTTTGCAACATTAAACAATTGAAAAGTCATCAGAATCAATTCAAGCTCCGATCGAGTTTCAAACTTTTTCTCCAATCGAGTTCCAGTGGTAGCAGCTGTCAAGTGCATGAAATAATTCAGTGCGACTTGAAAGTTTTTTTTCTTTTACATCGTAAGCCGACCTTGCAGATTGAGTTAGTGGAAAACGAATTTGTTGTCGAGTGAGAGATGAATAATTCATTCGTTTTTTGGTACATTTTTAGGGTTCCGTACCTCAAAAGGAGAAACGGAACCCTTATAGGATTAACTAGTTGTCCATCTGTCTGTCTGTTTATCTGTCAAGACCTTTTTTCTAATGAACGAGTTGAGGTATCAGTTTGAAATTTATTTATGTACTTGAATTTACGGTCTCTTACGGCTGTGAAAAAAGCGAATTCGTAAGTCAACGCGATTAAAAGATATGACCGTTTATGTCGAATATTTTCACATAATTTGCGATTTCACAAGGGAATCAAAACCCAAAACTTCCCGTTGAGCTAGAGTGATATGAAATTAGTCATGAAGAAAGGTAAAGCATATTATGTAATAGAAAAAATCTGAAAACCGTAAATGTGTAGTTGAAAAACAAATTTGTACGGGACCCTCGGTGTGCGAATCCAACTCGCACTCGACCGGTATTTCTGGATGTTTCTAGATTTGTGTTTGTGTAATCTGTGGAAAAGGCGCGATTTTTGTTGTAATTTATCACTGTATGTTATCAGTTCGAGGAAATAGAGAGCTAACGAACGATAGCTGCAGCGGCGGGCAATCGCGGGAAAGGATACAAGAATTCTGAATGCTTAGGCACCGATATTTTATCAGGATTCGTGATTGTCGCATGCGATTTTAATTGGTATCTTTTTGAGACTGGATTCCATGCAATTAATGAGATCAATGATACATTTTAACAGTCCTACATTTAGATATCTATAAAAGGTATTTTATTGAGTTTTAGTACATAAAAATGCTTTGCGTAAATATTGTAGATTGCGTTGCAAGGATTTGCTATGGGGCTAGCTAGTCTCCTATTTTATTATATAATGCAGGTATATTACTGGCTAGGATCCGTGGTTGGCCCACAGTTTCCCCTTTATGAGCCTTTTTCCGGGATTTTTCTTGATGTGAATTTTTTATTTGATATGGTCGAAGGCAGCGCCACGTTACACCTGGATTGGGAACTGGCTCTCAACTGTTTTCAGCGTGAAGAAGTAACTAAAATACACACTCTCTCACACACACACACACAAACTTTCGTTTCCTTTACCACTTACTAGATTAAATTTGACCACAATTCACCTGATGTTAAGTGACGATGTGGTCGAAGATGGTGCAACGCTTCACCTGGATTGGGAACTGGCTCTCAAGTGAGGCTGCCGGAACACACCGATAGGTGCTTCGCGACAGATTCTTAACTTGAGGTTGGTAGCTAGCCAGGCGTGCACTAGAAAATGCTCGACCAACCGAGCTATAGTTTTGTCACGACTGGCTCTCAAGTTTTTTCAGCGTGAAGAATAAACTGAAATACACACTAACAAACTTTCGTATTTATTTATGGTATTAGAGTAATAGTATGATTAGTACGGTAGCCAACTGCTGACACAAAGTAAATTGTATAACTTCCTACCCACCTATTATCTGCCAGCAGCTGGCCGCTGGCCACCCGATAATTCAAATGGCTTCTATAAACAACATTTCCCGTACATCATACATTTAAAGCAACAAATCCATCAGTGGCGGCCCAGAGTCCCCGACTGCCGTCAACTAACGAACGCGGCTCCTATGACTGGCTCGTAGGCGTTGTAAAGATGATGGCAGAAGGATTACTTCAAATTTAATCTGTACGCTTTTGTTGTAAATGGAACGGAGAATTATAAGGGAGATTCAAGCAATCAGTGCCCTGGACATTTATTCTTAAACCCTCAAGATTCCTTGCCAATAACGTGTGACGTCATTACGGGGTTTAGCGGTTAATCCACGCAGATAAAAAAAACAATATTTATTTATTTCATCATCATCATCATCATGAACACTTTTAAACGTCAAACTTAAGATTAGCTATGCTTGTTCCAAACTCCTTAGGCAGGCAAAAACAGGCAAGAAACGCCCGGCTTTTTGGGTGCTATCATATTTACACCGTTACACGGGCGTGTTACGTGCTTAGCTTAGATGGTCATAGCGAATAAGGACCCATGAGTTGTTTGATCGCCTTACCCAATATTAGGTATAGAAATGTTACCTTTATCGGTGCGGGTATCCGACTACTTAGTATTTTTATATGTTGTCAGCAGTACCTAGTCATAACTTCTGTTTGGTTAGAGTTGTCTAATTAAATAGGTGATTCCGCTCGTTCGGCCAATAAACCCAAGGTTTGTTTATCACATCACCATACAAGTGACGCGACCAGACATTCTAATTTCCCACTCCATCCAACCCTTCCATTTAAGTCATACCCACAGTATCTAAATCTCGACAACAAGCGACACCTACGCGATATCTTCCGACTTTGTACACTGGACTTATCGCTATAAGTTGCAAGACTTTCAATTCAGGTCTATCGCTCGATCTCTTTGTCGGTGTGTTCGCGACTCTATAATGCATGGATTAGAGACTCTGTGAAACAGTAGCTAAACTTCGGACGAACTGTTGTAAGGCATCCCTACTAACATACTTAATATTATAAACGTGAAAGTTTGGTATGGAGTATGGATGGATGTATGTTTGTTACCCTTTCACGTAAAAACTACTGAACGGATCTGAATGACATTTGGAATGGAGATAGCTTACCCTGGATTAACACATAGGCTACTTTTTATCCCGGAAAAAGGTTCCTGCGGGATAACGGGAAGACGCGGGTGAAACCGCGGGGCGCAACTAGTAATGTTATAAATGCGAAAGTAACTCTGTCTGTCTTTCACGCCTAAAATACTGAACAGATTTAAATGAAATTTGGTACAGAGATAGTCTAATGCCTGTGAAAGGACATAGGCTACTGTTTATCTCGATAAAATGTAGTCCACGCGGGTAAAACCGCGGGGAATAGCTAGTTTGAAATAAATAATTAAAGTAGTAAGCAACATATTATATTTCAGGGTGTGATGGGGCTGGCATATATGGTGAATATTAACAAAGAAAATAAAAACTGTAAAAGTATTTTAACATTAAAAAATGTAGTGCTGATTTTTAATCGAAATATAAACATCAAAATGGCGTCTGTAAATCAAAAAAGACTGTCACTCTCATTATGAAAACAAACATTATGTTAAAATCCATCAAGCCGTTTGGATCACACGTGCTAAAGAAATAGGCATGTTCAGTACACTCGAAAAACCCTCCTGCTGAGATAGTCGAGAAAAACGTTTAGGTTACGCTACGCAAGCTAATTTTTTTAAAAATAATAGCGTGGCAACCAAGCAGACGGCCCGCCGGATGGTTAGCGGTCACCGTCGCCCATTAGATCTTTGCAACAACGAGAGCGTTGCCAATCATTAAGAACTCTGTTCACACCCATCTTGACAGACTGCATGTCGCAAGCTTGAATACTGTTTTGTCTTACATTGTGCTACAAGTGTATTAGGGCTGCGTTTAGCCGATTTGCATGCTTCGGACTATCAGCGATGCATTCAAATGATGATTTATGCCGGAGACTTTTTACCATACTTTTATTACTAAGTAAGTATGCTTTATTTACGGAGGACGCTTATTTGCTAAGGATGTTTGCCTTTATACAGATGTGGTTTGAAGAAAGGTGCGACTTATGTTAATACGCGATGTTAGACATTATTTATCCAACGTTACTAAAGAAGTTTTTGGCTTCTTATGTTAAAATTATTTTGTTTTCACATTCGGAATGTGGAATATGTAGATATTTTATGAGTCAGATAGTGACATAGGCCACTTTTTGGCCTGGATGCATTTGCATGGGTCCAGGGGAAAGTTCCACGCGAATCTGACAATAAAAGATTTATCCATACTAATATGATATATGCGTCAGTAACTCTGTTTTTTTGTTACTTTTTCACGCTGAACCGATCTTGATGTAATTTAGTATGGAGATAGTTTCAATTAAATCCTGGGGAAGGATATGGGATAATTTTTATCGAAATAAACTAGTCTGCCTAGGTGAAACCGCGGTGCACAGCTAGTATATATTTAGTAAATACACAAACATTAGTATTGTAACTCTTGATTTACCATTATCATAAATCAAATTCATTTTCTCCCATACAATTGAAATGTAAAGATATGCCTCCCAGAACATCAAAAGTCGCGACTCTGTCGCGTAGCAACCTTAACAAGCCCTTCTACCCTTCCCATAACAACTTACTGTTTTAAAACAAAACTTAATTATGACATCGTGACACTGTAAAAAGTACTGACAAAGGGACAAAAGAATACATGCTCTTCCTCTTTTCACTACTCTAGGTACCGTTTTCCAGTAATAAATTAGGTACTAGATTACCTATAAGTACCTTGTCTAGTCCTAAAGACCACCTAGTCTTACGGCGGCTTAGGTTACCTAGTCTTGACATTTCTTGGATTTATCAAGCGATGATAACTCAGTGGTAGAGATGTTGGCTTACGAACCGTCGCTCGTCCTGACGAATACTGCAAAGAGTTTAGTTTAGTTTTCATATAATATAATATGTTGCTAATAAATGATTTGTATTCTCTGTTCTTGAATATGTTTTTGTGTGGAGCTTGGGAACTTATCGTGGAGATCCTACCTACTTCCAACTATCATAATTCATACAATACTAATACATATAATATTATAAAATAAAAACCACTAGTTAGGTACTTTCAGGTATAATTCTCACAATCACTTCGTCTTATGTCTAACCAGTTACAAGCTGCACACCAGAATGAGGCTCCTCGATCGACCAAACTCTTTCATCGCTCTTTTTCCCCCACTCCGCCTCTCAGTACGCCCTCGGCCAATGAGAGCACACTCAAGATATTTTACAATCAATTGACTTACTTATAATGGCTATGTTTAACTAATTTAATGTTTATTTTACAATGCAATTACTTATAAATATTTATTCTTATTATACAAATATCTACATGAACTAAAAACATCCTAAAATGTTATTTTACTTTAATAGATACAAAATAATCGCTAGTCAAACATCTTTTTCTAACACTGTATTTATTTTTACATCACTAAATAGACTAACTTCAATTAGATTTATACTTTTCTAATAATATAATTTACAATTAAAACAATACATCTTAGACCTATTTAACAATATTAATACGATTCACAACAATTATAAATGCGAAAGTATGTGTGTGTGTGAATGTTTGTTACCACGTATCGCCGTAACTGCAAAAGCAATTTTGATGAAATTTGGAATGGAGATAGCTTATACCCTGGATTAGCACATAGGTTTTTTATCCCGGAAAAAGGTTCCTGCGGGATAACGGAAAGACGCTGGGCGCAACTAATTTGGGATAAGCCATCTAACTTTTTTTTTTTTTTACTAATTACAGTGTAGCGTTTGACCACAAGTCACCTGATGTTAAGTGACGATTTGGTCGAAGATGGTGCCACGCTACACCTGGCCTGAGAACTGGCTCTCAAGTGAGGCTGCCGGAATACACCGATAGGTGCTTGGCGACAGATTCTTAACAAGAGGGTGGTAGCTAGCCAGGCGAGTACTAGAAAATACTCTACCACCAAGCTATGGTTTCATCACGATGTTTTCCTTCACCGAAAGCTCAAGCTCATTGTAGGATTCGAACCCACGTCCTACGGAACGCAAGCCGACCTCACTACCACTGAGCCATCATCGCTATAAACTGGGTCATCGTCTGCTGAAATGAATGAGCTGAGTCTGCCGCTTCCCTACGAGTGCTTCAAGTAAAGGAGCCTGAATTAAAAGTAACCCAACACGTGTGCCGTGTACGTTATGTTAATGAACAATGCATTTGCATCGGACTGCATACAATGATTGTTGAACCTGTCGATTAGCCATTGTATCGGAAATCGGTGTAGTGATGGGACGTTGTGGAACAAGATATTTGAAGCTATGACAGTTCGGTGGCAGTAACGTTGGGTTGTGAGCCGTAGGTCGTGGGCCCGAATCTTACAATGAAATTGTGCTTACGTTGAAGGAAAACGTGGTAATGAAACCATGCTCACGTGGCTGGCTCTCAAGTTGAGAATCTATCGCCAAGCACCTATCGGTGTGTTCTGGCAGCCCCACTTGAGAGCCAATTCCAAATCCAGGGGTAGCGTGACGCCACCTTCGACCACATCGTCACTTAACATCTGGTGACTTGTGGTCAAACGCTACCCCTTTATAATTATTGTGTGAACTTGAACGTGCTAAAGTTATACTTATAATTGAAATATGTTTCGCTGAGTCCGTTTTTTGGCAAACCTCTAGGGATTAGAATTTGCTCCCCTGCTGCTTTGTTTCCTGAAGGATACAATCTGGGTTTCTTTAAGTTCAGAGTGAATAGGCACTTCATGGGCCAGCGTGATCCACCCTCGATTGCATCGTCTCTTACCACCAGGTGAAATATGGTCAAACGCAGGCCCATTAAACCTACTAATGTTATAAACGTGAAAGTTTGTGAGTATGGATGGATGGATGTTTGTTACTCTTTCACGCAAAACTGCAGAACGGATCTGAATGAAATTTAGAATGGAGATAGCTTACACCCTGGATTCACACATAGGCTACTTTTTATCCCGGAAAAAGGTTCCTGCGGGATAACGAGATGACGCGGGTGAAACCGCGGGGTGCAACTAAGTAGACAAAAAAATTGGTTGTCTGTAAAGTCGGTTTACTGACGATAGTTGAACGTGACAACGTCGATTGGCCGATTGTGCTTCTTTGTCGCTCGTTCCGCGCTCTCGCTTGCACTTCAAGCCTTACATGGAACGCCTCAGAGTGAGGTAACGCCGCATGAGTCATGTTTTTTCGTGCGTGCAGCCGGCTCTATCGAATTATAAGACGTTGTCACGTCAAAAAATTATTTTGTGTATTTCTTTTAGTCAAGCACTATTTATGCCGATAAGCATGACGTCTTAACTATGTCTCTGAACTATTTCAGTGAGTGAGTCGACACATTACTAGAAAGAAAGTAGATAATGAATACGGTGGCATATTTTGAAAGCCTATCGATGTCAATGATAAGCATCACAATAAAGATAGCCAGCCGGATTACAGATTACCATTCCAGTTGTATATCAATGGAATTTGATTATAAATAATGTATGGAATCAATCTTGAACAGAGACATTGCGTAACCACCGTACCGATTTGTATTTTTGTTTTTACGAAAAGATGACAAGGTTCTTAAGACTCGCTTCGTTCAGTATTTGATACATAAATCAATAGCCGATCTATCCACGGTTTTCCCTACTGGAGATGGAAATTTGACATAAGCTCCATAGAAGTAATGTCAAATTTATGTCAAACCGTGGATAGATCGGTTATTGCGACCGGCCGACAGTCAAGTTAACTATAGTAAAAGTGTATGAAATAAACGAGGAATGACAAATTTTTCATATATTACTTTTGAAAATATTTCTTATCTTTCACTACGGATACAAACGGATAGAAATAAATAACAACAATACAGCAGTAAGTGTATATTAATTTAATACAAAAATGTCGCAAAGTCAGGTACTCAAATAGGTTATCATCATCAGTTGGAAGAATCCACTGCTGAACACAGGCCTCCTCCCTTGAATGCCACCATGAACGGCTATTAGCCATTTGCATCCATCGGCTCCCTGCGACTCTTACAAAGACGTTCCGGAAGACGTTCTGTAGGTAGGCCCCCCACTAGGTGGACCGACGACATTGTAAGAGTCGCAGGGAGCCGATGGAAATAGGTGATACTTAGCCTAAATTAAAATTTTATATATCCCTGACAGAACACAAGTCCACTTGCAAATAACAAACACTAAATAAATCGAAATCAGTTCAGACACACAGATACATAGAAACAAACTTATAACACCCCTATTTTTGTCGGGGATTAAAAATAGCAAGTGCAAAATTTTGTGTGAAAATCCGAACGGTAAATCAAAACGTCAAAATTAACGAAGTCCTAGATTGTTATCACTGTCTCATTACAGCATCAAATAAATAAACGACCTCATTTATTTCATTATAAGATAAAAAAATATTTAAAAATAAATCAAACACAGTAGGTACACTAAAAATTTGGTAAGCTTCCAGAAGATCCCAAAATGCTGGCAGCATTGCCTCGTTGAATTGCAATGCTAGTTTTTTGACCAAGAGCCAGCATTTTGGTCACCCGTCGCGTCAAATAGAAGCTTTGCTAAGTCCCTAAATGTTTCGTGACTGCCTGGCCCCCATGGACCCAAAGTTTCTTCCCAAAAAAATAATAAATTCAAATACAAAGTGCTAAAAAGGCAATTAGGTTACTAGCCGCCGCGTTTCCATATAAAGTAATAAGTTTCAGCTAATAGCTATGATAAAATTTATATCTATCTATCTTATTAAAAGATGCTTCACTGATAAATTAGCATGCGATTACGCAGAATCCATTAACGCAATACTTACAGTATGGGCAGTGCGAATGCGCGGTTATGCACGCGACCCCATTGTTTTTCTTTTTTCAAAGAGAAAAAGAAAGTGATTGTCACATGATGTCGTGATATCCTACTAATGGATGGATGGATGTTTTTTACTATTTCACGCAAAAACTACTGTAAGGATCTGAATGAAATTTGAAATGGACAGCTAAGATAGCTTATACCTTGAAATAACACATAGGCTACTTTTTATCCCGGAAAAAGGTTCATGCGGGATAACGGGAAGAAGCTGGGGAAAAAACGGGGCGCAACTAGTATTTTAATATATGTTATTTTTTCTACAGAGTAGCGTGCGGCCACAAGTGACAGTGTGTATTTTTTTTTATTGCTCGTCGGGAAACGGTTTTTTGACAGCAATTAATTGATTCAGCTTTTTTTGCTTTGCAGCTGTAGTTGTCTGGTAGAGATCATATTATCGTATGCAAAAAAAAAAGGTTATTATTAGTATTAAGCTGTTAATATCTATGTAGTAAATAACTTGTTGTTAAAGGTATTTAGCCGAAAAAACAGTAAGTACTTACGTAGAAATAAAAACTTTACTGCTATCCCGGTCGAGTTTCACCCCTCGACCGCATCGTCATTTAACATTAGGCGAGTTGTGGCCAAAAGCTAACCTGTAATGTAGGATGATAAAAAATGTTGCACAAGATTTGAAATGTAACGGTGGGTGTGTGTGTTTGTGTGTACGTAAATGGTAAAGGTAAATCCAATGAGAGTTTTCAGTCAAGTTAGAAATTACCATACTGCTTACCAATTGTAGTGTAATTAGCATGATATTAAAGATAGCATCTCGATTATAAATGCAAATATGTTGCAACGGAATGCAGGACTATGTCATAGCGTTGTACTTAATAAGTAATATTTTGTCACATATCTGTTATTTATAACATCATTACAAGTTCTAAACAGGTCGCTCGAGGATTTCGAATTAATTGCTTAGTCGTTATAATGGTGTTATGCAATATTATGCATGCACCTATTATAAAGAAGCTATGCTTTATGTTTCAATTAATTATAATGACAAATAACAACATACGCAGTTATGCTGTCTTAGTGTTTATAACAAAAACAGCCTGTATCTAAATAAACATAAATTATTACAATTATAATATTGTAAGGTTTAATTATAAATGTGCATATCTTCGGAGGAGGTTTCTACCCCTCATCATCATCATCAACCTTTACGTTCCCACTGCTGGGACTCTGGTCTTCTTTCAGAGAGAGTATGGGCCGTTATCTACTACGCTGACCCAGTGCGGGTTGGTAGATGTCGCATGCTCTTGAATGTTGTGGTTCTTCGACATGCCGGTTTCCTCACGATGTTTTCCTTCACCGTTTTGAGTTGAGCAATGGTAAATCCCAACATAACTTTTTTTCTGCCCATAAAGATGAATAAAGCAAACCTTAATTATTCTTTGTCTTCTCATTAGTACAGTCAGCGTCAAATGTAGCTAATCAGGCTCGATTTTCCAAGTGTGTACTGGATTAAGTTTGGTGTTTAAGTTGCTAAAGAAAATCGGAAAATTGGTAATTTCACCTTCGTGTTTTTTCCTACAGACATAACATATATACATATAGACATTATCTTGTAATCGTTCATGTGCAGGAAATAAACATAATCTTGTATAAGCGTTTGCCCGATAACAAATATAGGTTGGTGCAGTTTTTAGTGAATCACGATAAATACGTTATCTCTGTACTATATTTTGGTACGTTGATAATCAATTAAGCACTACTTATTTATTGAGATTTGGAGGCCACACAGATATTAGTTGGATTACCAAACGCTGACCGGCGTATTTTCGACCAGTAGATAACTAGAATTTTGATTTATCAAAATTCAAAATTCAATTTTTTTTTTCAATAGGATACATTGTGATCACTTTAAAACGTCAACTTAAAACTAGCTACGCCTGTTCCAACCTCCTTACGCCGGCAAAAGAACAGGCAAGAAACGCCCGGCAGTTCATTTTTTTGGCGCGATCACATTGACTTTTTTATTCTTATTATTTCTTCTTCTTACTTATTCTTATTATAATTGATTGAATTGGAGCAAGTTCACTAAAATCCTAAGCTTTTTTTGTCATCTAATAGTCCGATATTTTTTAATTAGCTTTACTAATAAGATTTCTCTTGTTTGGTTGTACACATTGGGATATGGGAACATGAATATTAACGAGTTGCGGGATCACAACCAAATCAGACCAGAAAGATCTATCTATCTGAAAAAAAGATCCTTTAAGTATTGATGGAATGTCGTAGAATCTTTGAGAAAAAGAATTTTAATTCACCTTATAAATCCTTTCTCCGTGTAGGTAATATATCTTCCTAATAAGAATCCTTATAAATGTTAAACAGTTATTACCACTGCTCTATTTATTGGTTACATAAATTGTTTGTAGTTAATTGGACTCTACCGACTACCGCGTTTTACGATGGTAGATGGTAAGATAGAATAAAGAGACTCATTTGTAAATTAACGGTCTTGGTCCACAATGGTAACAATTTATTTATTTACCTATATTTATTACTATTAGCTGTACCCGCGTAGACTACAGTTTATCGTGTTAAAAACTATTCTATGTCAAAATTTAAAAATTTAAAAATTCAAAATATTTTTATTACACATTGATACATTGTGATCACTTTAAAACGTCAACATAAAACTAGCTACGCCTGTTCCAACCTCCTTACGCCGGCAAAAGAACAGGCAAGAAACGCCCGGCAGGTAATTTTTTTGGCGCGATCACATTGACAATTTCATTCTTATTACTAATTGATTGAATTGGAGCAAGTTCACTAAAATCCCAAGCTTTTTTTTTGTCATCTAATAGTCCGATATTTTTTAATTAGCTTTACTAATAAGATTTCTCTTGTTTGGTTGTACACATTGGGATATGGGAACATGAATATTAACGAGGTGCGGGATCACAACCAAAGCAGACCAGACCCCACAAGCAGCACCCGTTCACGAGTTGTCCTTCCCCAATGTTCACACTATATCCATACTATCTTCTTCTTCTCTTCTTATATATAAAAATGAATCCTTATTTCCCTTGGTCACGCCATCACGCGTGAACGGCTAAACCGATTTTACTAATTCTTTTTTGTTATGTTTGTTATTGCGAGGAGAAGATTCTTATGAAAGAAAAAATGTTTTATTGCGAAAAACTGCAGTCCGCGCGGGTGAAACCGCGGGGCGCAGCTAGTATTTTATAAAGATCGGTTCAGCGGTTAAGGCGTGAAAAGGTAACGAACATACAAACATCCAAACAACATTTTACTAGCTGCGCCTCACGGTTTCACCCGCGTTTTCCTAGTATCCCGTAGGAACCCTTTTCCGGGATAGAAAGTAGCCTATGTGTTAATCCAGGGTATAAGCTATCTCCATTCCAAATTTCACTCAAAACTGTTCTGGAGATTTTGCGTGAAAGAGTAGATCCATACTTTTTTTTTTCAAATATTGTACCGACTTTTTATGTTTTTGAGTTATTTTGTGTGATGACCAATATTTTATATGATATTATTGATTAATTGTGTAATGAGTGTAAATGGCATGCCGTTCTTGTTACAATAAAGAAATAAAAATACAAATACTCACAAACGTTCAAGTTTATAATTGTCGTGGCCAAAACACAAGCACCCGAGCGCCAATCAACGTCAACGTCAAATGTCAAACTTGCTGTCATCTTCGATCATTCGCGCCGAAAATATGTCACATCACATTCAACTTTCAATACTCGTCTCACGCACCGCAATCTCTAAAATCTATGTAATTTTGTCTAACTTGAAACAATACAATAATTGTCGAACATACAAGGCATTTCATTTTGGACCGCACGCTATCTAAAGGCGCAAACAATAATATTAGTAAGAAGTATTCTAACTAAGTACAAGAACGTTAATATATACGATAGCAATAAAAATATATATTGTACTTATCTACTAAGCATCTCAAACAATAAGTTATCAAAGTTAAATTTTACGCACAAAAATCCCTTTTATGGGAATCCCGTAACATTAGAATGAATATCGAACGATTTATAAGACAAATTGCCTTCATCGTGGTTTTTATTTCAAAATCATGCTAAACCAATGACGGTTACAATTATTTTATGCAAACCTACGCCTAATCCGGATATTTACCAGTCAAATCTGGAATGAAATGGATGAATCTTTGAAATAAATTACGGCAATCGAACAAAAAACAAATAATAAAATCATGTTTACCAATGAGATAGGCAATTTGTATTCTTCGAAACCTAAAAAACGGCAAAGTATGTTCGTGCTTGTAGAGTTTTTCTTTTTAAATGTTGACTCCATTACATATCCATTACGAAAATGAGATCGCGAATTTCATCTAATAATGAAATTGTGAGAACATAAATAAAGTTCTCGCTAAAAATTGCTACTCTGAAATTTACTGCAACTAAAAAAGGAGATCACGAAATTCATCTAATAATAAATTATAGGAACATAAATAAAGCTTTCGCTAAAAAATGCGACCCTAAAATTAGCTGCAACTGAATAATGCGTTCGCGAAATTCATCTAACAAATCATATTGTCACTTAACTTCAGGTGATTTGTTGTCAAACGCTACCCAGTAAGTATGATGTAAAAAAAGTTTTGTAATTATGTCAAAATACTTTGTGGCTATTATGTACTTACGCAACTACCAAAGTTATCGGACAAAAACACAAATTAATTGAACATTAAACTAACGCTCATTAGCATCATTAAAAAAAGGAAACATCAATTAAAAAGTTACAAAACACTGCACTTAATCTAATTAAGTTAAAAACCGATTCTAAAGGCGGTGATCCATTGGGCGAGCAAGTTTGTTCGACAGTGAATCAGCAGTGAAACTGATTCACTGCAGTTTCACATGTTCAGTATATATGAAGTGGATAGGATGCCCGAGTCTTCGATCTAAGGCAACTTGCAGACCGCTTTTGTCAATTCAATCATAATAGATTGAATTTTCACTAGACGTGTGTAGTTCGAAAAGAAAGACTAGTTCACAACTCTATCTCTATATATATGTAGTTAGCCCGCTTCCGAGGTGGTTCTGTCTGTTAGTCTGTTACTTTTCTTCAAAATACAATAGCGAACGAACTACCTGTATATACATACCTCTATCGTGCTCAATAGAATATTAAAATCTATGCGTTACTTGAATTTTGTGCAATCAGACGGACAGATAATTAAAACACATCTTATCTTTAGATTCAACAATCAAAATATGTTCTTTATTTTTATTTAAAATTGCTTGTTATCCTTCGTTATCTTCCTTGTACAGACATCTCGCTCGTTACAGTTTTATTATATGTGAAAAAAGTACATAGACATATTGATAAGATTAACGCTGACAAGTAGGTAACTCAGCAATGTGAAATGTTAACCTAATTAAGATAATTCAAGTATGGTGCCACATATTCTTATTAAATAGAGACAAATTAAAGTCTCTTTCCATAATATTCCGCCATGAGGCTTGAATATGTGATATGATGAGCAACATGAAGTATGCAAAATGGTCCATTTTGAGTATCCGGATTTAGTTCATTTATTCCTTCGTATGAGCTAATGACACGTCACGTCTTCGATCTGAACGAAAGAATGTATCTTTCAGTGATTGCGCATGACTAATTTTGATAGAGTTTTTTTTTTTCATATTCAATCGTTTATTGCATTCATATGTTAGTATACAAGAGATCTTAGTGGTTAAGATTAGCGAACATATGGACCCGAATAGGGTATAGCAATGTAGAAGCGGACCGATCCATTCTAATCGTTTCGAGAAGTCGTCGTTTTGGATTTTGTTTTATTTAGGGTAGCGTTTGATCACAAGTCACCTGATGTCAAGTAACCAGTGCAAGCGTTGCGTGGCACGGAGTGACACCTCCTTCGATCACATCGTCGCTCATCATCAACATCTGTAAGAAATATAAAGAAAAGAAGAATACCATCATCATATCGTCAAGTTCTTTGCATAAACTAAGTGTAAGAGCGACACGGCAGAACAGTATTATCAACCTTACTTTAGCACTTAAATGAAGTTCATTATACTCTTATCTAAAACTAGGTAGTAACTTCTGCACTTGAAATAATATTAACATGGCATACTTTGGCACTTGAATAGTTCCGACTGTTCTAAGGCAGCGTTCACTAATAGCGGTCGGTAGAATCTTTACACATCGCCAACAACTGTGAAGTCAACAAGAAAGTTCATCTCGAGCAAATAGTAAAATGCCATATCGATCACTCGAGCTTAATGCTAATGAATCACGGCCTTAATGTTGTCGTTGATTTGACATGTTTATTACGAAACATGCTAATCTGGAATTCTTCTGAAAGGTATTTGCATAAATTAGTTTTAGAAGCGATTAATTAGCAAGATAAGTTGTTAATAATTCGTTTATAATTTTTACGTGATTTTTATATAGTAAAGGGAGTTCTCCCGGTCACTAACTATAGGATCACTAGCTACGCCACACGGTTTCATCCGCGTGGACTACACTTTAACGTGATAAAAACTCGCCTATGTCCTTCCCTAATGTTCAAACTTTATCCATACCAAATTTCATGAAGATCTGTCCAGGGGTTTAGGCGTGAAAGGGTAACAAACAGACAGACAGAGAGAGAGTTACTTTCGCATTTATAATATTTGTAAGGATATTAGCCAAGTTGCCTAGTTCTGGCCCATTAGGCCACATGATCTTGCCATGTAGCCGTCCCACTACACGGTTCCGTACATGCAACCTTTAGATAATTAACGGAGGTAAACATGCGTTTCACTTGCTTTATTTTCGAAGCGTAAGATAGTGCATAGTTTATTTAGACAAAGTCACCGTTTCCTTGCGGTCATACAAATTTGTTATATCGGTATAACTACGAGAATATAGATGCCCTCGTAGACACACTCGTCCCAATCTATCTATATAATTATATAACTCAAAGGTGACTGACTGCTGACTGACTGGCATAGTGATCTATCAACGCACAGCCCAAACCACTGGACGGATCGGGCTGAAATTTGGCATGCAGGTAGATGTTATGACGTAGGCATCCGCTAAGAAAGGATTTCGCGATAAACCGCGGGGAACAGCTAGTAAACTATAATTTTTTTTTTTGAAAAGGTTTTTTTTAATCACATCTACACGTCTGTGTTACTTTGGTAAACGACATTGCCTGTAGTATCAGCAAGCCGACGTGGTAATTAATATCACCATCGCCATCATCAGCTTCATAGATTCTAAACTTGAGGATAGTGGTCAGTCAACCGTTTTACCGCCAAACTTTGGTTTTATCACGATGTTTTCAAGTTCACACTCATTGCTCAAGCCGACGTCACTGAGCTCTCATCGCTAGTAACTAGCAATTTGATTTTACAAATCTTACATAACTGCATAAAAACTATGAATCAAGTTGCTATAACTCCATCAAAACATACCATAAAGCTATCCACACCTTAATAGAAAGCCTAGGAGGTCTAGCCGGAAGGATCCATCAGCTAATTATAAAGGCATTATCATCAGACGTGCGGGGTGGGCAGAGTAATTACAATCCTTCAAAGAAACGATGTGGTATTAACATCTCTGTACCTTCTGATATTAACATCTGTAATAGTTAAGTGATGGGAGGTATGAACATCTCTGTAGATGGACTGATGATCATTTTTCGTTGCTGATAATTATTTTTCTCTGTATGTAACGTTCAATATTATGTTGGTACTTTTGAAATTTCTCTGCCAATGGCAAAAATGGCCGTGATGTCATGAAGTGGGTTCCGGCTGAAAATCAGTCAATCTATTTTATGTGTGATTGTTACTTTTTATTTTCGTCCCTAATTTGTGCGAAATTGTGTGTGTCAGTAATAAATGTATTTTCATTTCATTTCATTTTTATTTCATTTCTTTTCAAAAAGCTTTTGTCTACCCTCTGCTTACCATACAAAACAAATGTTCTTCGAATGTTATGTGGTTCGAATCCTATAGCTTGAGCTTTTATTGAAGGAAATCATCGTGATGAAACCATAGCTTGGTGGTAGTAGGGAATTTTCTAGTATTCGCCTGGCTAGCTACCAACCTCAAGATAAGAATCTATCGCCAAGCACCTTTCAATGTGTTTCGGCAGCTCCGCTTGAGAGCCAGTTCCCATTCCAGGAGTAGCGTGGCGCCACCTTCCACCACATCGTCACATCAGGTGACTTGCGGTCAAACGTTGACCTGTAACTAGTAAAAAAATTACTTCCAGATTGTCATGAAGTACGTCAGTCACCTGCGAGCCATAAGCAATAAATGTTGAAACTCCCGCCAACTTGGCGCCGCCATATTTGGTATCGCTCAAACTAGAAGCTAGAATTTACAATGCCTTTAGAATTAGCCAACCGCCTGTAAATCAAATAGTGAATCCACTTCCACGAACGATCTTTAAACATAAGCATTGACCATCTGAAAGCTTTTGTTAGAAAACTAATAGAAAATTCTAACACAGCCTGAGCGAGTCTAAAATAGTGGTTGTGTTTGTCAATCCATAAATTTATGAAGCGTTCTAAATGAGAATCTTTCAAATGAGTTTTTACTGTTCAATTTAATATGTTTCTTGTTACCCTCTGAGAAAGTTATTAACCACTACTGTGCCCCGCGGTTTCACTCGCGCGCGCTAAAATTCATTGCGGAACAAGTATGATTTTTAACAAAAAAATACCGATTTTTCTTTCCCCTCGATTTCTCTGGGATACCATCATCAGATCCTGGTTTCCTTATCATGGTACCACCTTTGGGATATCTCCTCTCCAACAAAAATGAATCATCAAAATCGGTTCATAAACGACGAAGTTATCCGCGAACAAACATGAAAAAGCATATAGACGGTCGAATTGAGAAACCTGCTCCTTTTGAAGTCGGTTAAAAAAGACGCCTTTGTCCTTTGAGGCCTTTCCCAGGGTTCATACCATCTCCATAGCGAATTTTATCAAGATCGGTTCAGCAGCTTAGGCGTGAGAATGAAATAAAGGATCGAAAGTGTTACTTTGGCATTTATATGATAGCGCATTCTAGGCAAAAAACTACCTGAACTTTGAAACTAAAATTTTGGTGAAATAACTGGGAACTCTTTTCCGGTTCTACCCGCGTCTACCCGTTCTCCCGCAGGAACCATTTTCGGGATAAGAAGTATCTCTATTCCAAATTTTACTCAAATCCGTTTAGTATTTTTTGCGTGAAAGAGCAACAAAGATACATACTCACAAACTTTCTCGTTTATAATTCTAGTAGGATTATAATGCAGCCTTTAAACTATGTCTATTCAAAATTTCATACAATTCCGTTCAGACGTTGCACTGTAAAGAGGGATACACAAACTTCTAACATTGGCGTCGATTTATTTATTGCCAGATTCTAATATAGGATAAAATTAGATAAAAAGTCAACTCGAAGGCGCATTACATAAGACAGTCTGAACCTGGAATAAGATTTAAATCTCACACAACACCACGTGGTCGCGAAACTATCGAATTGGTGCTACAAAGATAACGCTTATCAGGAATGTTATCGGTAAGGTGCTAAGCCGACTGCCTGTGAATTTCTTGGGTGGTCGTACTATAAATACAAAAATCAGCCCTAAACCACTGGCGACACGGTTGGTTTTCGATCAGGAAACTTTAAAACAATACGAAATAGTGTAAATATTGTACTAATGAAAAGGAAATCAAAGGCGGGATTTTAAATGCCAATTCTATTTCTACATCTATTTTTTTTTCGTTGAAAAATAGTCTTCAAAGTATTCATCACCTTTGATGATGACTAATTTCAAGTCCTTCCTTGACTACGTTCAAAAGTTCCCTAACCGTCTAGCTGCAGCCGTAACTTGCCCTATATTATAACGGCTATCCATCACGCTATCTGTGTTTGTTTGAGATAATACACCTGATTCTACTCCCGCGCACACAGGGTTGTAACGAAACCTGATAAACGATGAAGTCTTACCGAATAAATCTATCTACATAAACAACAAGTCAAGCTAATAAAAGTGTTGTAAACATTAATCCTTATTTCCACTGGTCACGGCATCACGTGTGAAAGGCTGGACCGATTTCACTAATTCTAAAATTTGTTGTGTTCGTGGAAGTCCCAGGAAAAAAGTTGCCAGGAAAGCATTTAAATTTGGATAAAATGGAAAGGTCTTTTTTCTACAGCCTTTTTGTAGGTTACGTTTTATTGCGATAAACTGCAGTCCACGCGAGTGAAACCGCGGGGTGCAGCTAGTCAGCTGTAATAGAGTGGCAAACAAGCAGACGTTCCGCCTGATGGTAAACGTTTACCGTCGCCTATGCATATTTGCAACATCAGGGGCGTTGCCGATGCCGACCTTTAAGAACTCATTTCTTTACCTTTCTTTATTATATAACTAGCTGTTTCCCACGGTTTCACCCGCGTGAACTACAGTTTATCGCGATAAAAAATAGCCTATGTCCTTTCTCAGGCTCTAGAATATCTCTGTGCCAAATTTAGTTTAAATCGGTTCAGTAGTTTAGGCGTGAAAGCGAGACAGACAGACAGAGTTACTTTCGCATTTGTAATATTAGTGGGGATATATAATTGTAGTTCCCGCGGTTTCACCCGTTTACACGTTTACGTTTTTGAATGTGCTAGCTACGCCTGTTCCAACCTCCTTACGCCGGCAGAAGCCGCCGAAGGGAAGAGGAAGACCAAAGAAAAGATGGATGGATTGTGTGAGGGTTGATATGAATGAAAGGGGAGTGAATGAAGCGATGACGGCTGATAGGGGAGAGTGGAAGAAGAAAACATGCTGCGCCGACCCCAAATAAATGGGACCAGGGCAAGAAGAAGAAGAAGACGTTTTACAATTATTTATCTAGGCTAATTTTGGATATATTGTGCTCAAGCCTCTATTTAGATAAGTTATATCTTGTTTACGTAAATATATCGTCAAGATGAAGTAAACGCTATAAATAAATCTCGAAAGTGGATTAGGTATTACAAAATTGCAATGAATTTATGGTAGAGGCGACTGGTCTAACGGCGGTTAATGGTGGTATAAATAACAGCAACCTACGATTGTTTAGATAAATATACCAGTTTAGTGTGATTATATATTATTTTTCATTACAGTGATGATAGAAGGCTGACTACTACTATCGCTCAAAACGGTGAAGGAAAACATCGTGAGGGAGCCAGCATGTCCAAGAACTGTAACATTCAAGGGCATGCGACATCTACCAACCCGCACTGGGCCCGCGTGGTAGATTACGGCCCATACTCTCTCTCTGAGAGAAGGCCTGAGTCCCAGCAGTGGGAACGTAAAAAGGCTGATGATGATGAGGAGGCTGACTTGATAAGATAACGATCAAGAGTATAGGACAATTTGTCTTCTCTACTATAGTTGCGCCCCGCAACTTCTAGAATTTCTAACTTTAATTACATTATGCGGTTTCTCTCGCGTTGACTTTTTATAGCAATAAAAAGTATCCTATGTCCTTTCCGAAGGTTTAAACTATCTCTGTATCAAATTTCATCAAGATCAGAACAGCGGTTTAAGCGTGAAAAGGTGACAAAAATAGACAGACTGTGTTACTTTTACATAAATAACTGATTAATTTAATGAGTTTTTCCGATGTTTTAACACTTATTCTGCTATATTCGGGGTGTAGACAAATTCAACAAGTTTTATATATTTAGATTTCTATATCTTTATACAGCTTTATAAATTTAAAAAAACGAATGTTGGTAACCCTAACAATTGGAATCGATGTAGACGGACGGCGTTAACCCACATAGTGATAGTAAGGTGACAGTCGCATTTCTGGCGCTTGATGGATGACGCCATCCTTTTGCAATGTCATGCCAGCATTTGGAGCCTTTGTGTACTCACTTTTTTCTAGAAAAGGAAGAAACCGAAAATATTTTAATCTGTAGTATTTTGAAAATGAGCTGGCACTACAATAAAACTTACTCAGTTTTACTACAACGTGACATTTTGAAATAAAACTAATGTTTTAACTTATTTCTTTAGTTCGATCTTTATAGCGATGATGGCTCAGTGGTAGTGAGGTCGGCTTGCGATCCGTAGGACGTGGATTCGAATCCTACAATGAGCTTGAGCTTTCGGTGAAGGAAAACATCGTGATGAAACCATAGCTTGGTGGTAGAGTATTTTCTAGTACTCGCCTGGCTAGCTACCACCCTCTTGTTAAGAATGTGTCGCCAAACACCTATCGGTGTGTTCCGGCAGCCTCACTTGAGAGCCAGTTCTCAGTCCAGGTGTAGCGTGGCGCCATCTTCGAACACATCGTCACTTAACATCAGGTGACTTGTGGTCAAACGCTACCATGTAATTACAAAAAAAAAAAAAAAAAGATCTATCACACTTAAAATAACGTTTTGGTCGTCTCTTACCAACTGACAAACCACAGTCTATCACTTATGGTTATTTTTTGTCCTATCCGACAACCTGGTTCGTCAGACTATAAGCTTTCAATTTTTGTACAATAAATAAATAAATAACTATTTTAATGGCACCATCTCGCGCTATTTCCCAAAAAAACATACCACGAAAAATGAAACTTTTAAAATAAAAAATGATTCATCTATCAAATAGAGATGCTATGAGTAGGCATTTAACACAATTATTCGGATTTTCACATCCGCAACAAATACACAATGCACAATGCAAGCGCACTGCAAACCACTTCATTCATTGTTGCAATGACTGCGATCTGTTCACTCATTCATCCTTTCATTCACACGATAAGTCATTCATTCGCAAGTTGTTACGATTTAACACCTCGAGTTCACAACCGAGCGTTAGAAAAAGAGTTCTTTTGTTATTTCCTGTTTGTTCTATAAAGCCAGCTTGAAAAGGATTCCTAGTTTACACTTTTTGATTAAAGTTTTAAGGTATTACCTACAAATTAAATAAGAAAATAATGGTTTAGGTGTAATGTCAAGACTATAAAAAATCATGTAAATCTAAATGACATGCATATTCCCTATTGTTTTTGATGCTGGGTTGAAACATCTACAGACTTACAGTAGCCAGTAATAAAAATAATAACACCCAAACAATTTTATTTCCATCGTACTTGCCGGCGATAAAAACAAATTGGTAGTACAGATCATTTTACATTTGATTATATTATTCAAAACTTGATATTTTTTTTCTGAGTTTATGGAATGTATTACATTACTGCATTTTTGATTTCACTTAACGTCCAACAATATATTTGACTAGCTGTGTCCCGCGTTTTCATCCATGTGTAGATTTTCATAGAAACCGTGTTTTCTGGAGTAAAAGTCTATGCTAAAAATTCACGTCGATCTGTTCCTCTGTTCTTGTTTTTAACTGAAAGAGGGGCAAACTTACAAACACACTTTTGTATTTAGTGCAAGGATAAAAGTGTCGTCAAGAAAAAAAAACGAGAAAAAAAAAAGAATTTAAAATTATCTACAATTCATATTGTTAATTAATCTGCTATTTTTGGATATCATTTGGAATTAAGCTGACAATTTTGTAAATTGTAATATTGTTTATCATGTTGGTGTGCATTAGATTTATAAATAAAGATTTAAAAAATATATATTTATCTAATGATGATCACTGCTACGCCTGTTCCAACCTCCTTATATACACCGGCAAAAGGATTCTAGTGCTCGCCTGTACCTATAGCTACATCCTCTGTCAACAAGCATCTATCGGTTTGCTCCGGCAGCCTCACTTGAGAGTCAATTCCCAATCCAGGTGTAGCGTGATTTTTGCGTTGAGATAGATTACGGACATGGGTGACTTCTCATGTAGTAAAAATGCGTGATTCCTATCTGAAAGGGACCATCCATAAATTACGTCACACGTTAAGGGGAGAGAGGGGGTCGACGAAGTGTGACATTGTGTGACAAAGGGCGGGGCGGGGTCTCAAATTTTGTGACATCACATTTTTTCAAAATTTGATATTAAATATTACAACACAAAGTATAACATTTCAAAATATGTGATATCACACTAGGTAGGGGGGTCTCACAAATGTGACCAGCTGTGACAGGGACGGGGGAGGGGTAAAAATTTATCAAATCGGTGTGACGTAAATTATGGATGGCCTCACAGATTTGGAGTAGGCGATGGCCCCAAAGTCTATGCGGATGAAACCGCGTGGCACAGCTAGTAGGTACCTAAGCTTATATTTATGTTATTATGTTTGCCTTGTAGGTGGCTCCATTTGTTACAGAGATAAATTAGTATACTGTGTATTAAATGAATACTCAATGAATCTAAACACCTTTTCTATGATAATATAACACTATTCTTGAATAATAACAATATTATGTGATTTGATAGATTGTGGTATTTTGCGGTACCGTTACTTCAATATGACTTTGCTATTTGTAAAGCTTTGAATACTAAACGAGCTAAACTATTGTGCCCGGCTTGTAGCTGGGTCAAATTATCTATATATATATACACTGAGAAAAATAATCTGACTTTCCTTCGGGGTCTTACCTTCCAAGACCGATTCCTTCCTTATTTTACCTTAGTTTTCCTTCTAAATCACAATTCCTTCCCTTTTGACTAGAAGGAAGACGGTATTTCGGAAGGTCTTTTTTCTCCGTGTGGTAGCGTTTGACTACAAGTCACTTGATGTTAAGTGACGATGTGGTCAAAGGCCACGCTACACCTGTCGAGCGATTCTAATTCACTCGAAAAGTTTCCGTGTCGGATTCGACATCACTTTTGCTTCACGGAAACGTTTTCCGAGGGCAAATAGGTGGCGGAAACTTTTCCGTGAAAGAGCAGCTGGTTTGTCAAATTAAATATCAGTTCCAAATTCAGATTAATGAATCGTGTTTAAAAAAAATCTAAAGGATTTTTTTCCGAATCCGTGGGAAAAAAAAAATTAGAAAATCACCAAAGTCACAGCTGAGCTGAACGCTAAGTCACGTGGTCAGAAATATGTCAAACCAATACTATTTTCTTGTTTTCTACTAGCGTCAACGATTGTAGAATGCATCTTGGCTACGGGCCCTGGGCTGAAATCGCTCAAGATAGAGAAGAGTGGCGCTCTCTCGTTTTAGAGGCCAAAACCCACTTTGGGTCGCTGAGCCATTGGAGTTAGTTAGTTTGTTAAAGAAACAGAGAAAGAACCGAAAGAAAATATGTAGTTTAAAAAAACTAAAAGAAAAAACACTTTAAAAACGCAGTGAAAAATAGAAAATGATTAAATTTGATTATTTTATATTTTTCATTGCTTTATTACTTACACATACAAAGTTTCAAGTCGATACGACAATTAGAAGTAGGTGAAAATTGACTTCTAAGATTTGATTACATTGTTAGTTAGTTAGTTACAAGTCAAGCTAATAAATGTGTTTAAAAAAACAACGATTATTGTAATTTGTTTGTTACGGGTGGTTTTTACCTACCCTTGTCATCCCGGAAAGCATAGTTCCCACAGCAGCAAAACCACGGGTAGAATCTGCGGGTTGTAGCTAGTTCACCAAGCTTTCTACGGCAGCATACCGCGGCAGTCGACAGTATGACCGTGACCACATATCGTATGTGAGGCACGGTAATACGACACCGGCCCGTCTGACGCCCGTCTGCCGGCACCCGACACGACTGTACTTCGATTCGGTGCGAAGGACCAATTACTCATTGACGACTGATATAGCGCGATGGGCGAGCGACTGACTGCGCAGCGTGCGGTTGCAGGTTCGATTCCCGCCGCGACAAAAAAAGTGCAGTTTGTGCGACTTCAGTGTCACGCGCCTAATTAATTTTTGGACGTACCATAGTTTTTTTAGGATTTTAAGACTACTGAAAGTAACGTTTGAAATCAACCCTAATGTTAAACCTTAAATTAGTATCTAAATTGTAATTTACATAAAAAAAAATATTTTAATTTAGACCGGTCATAAATTTCATAAAGTAATAAAATTCATAATCAAAAGTGTCTATAGACAATCTAGTTAACAAAAAAATCTCACGATATGGCCGATAATCTTCCGACCTCGCTTATCCGTAATGGTGTATTAACCCAAAACAACGTTTTATGGGTTTTATTTATCTAATTGAATAAATGTTTTATGACATTTGAAGCGTTTAGATATTCAATTACACTTCGACGTTGCATTCTCGATATTTATTCACTTTGTAGTAGTCCTATTTATTGCACAGGGCGTTGCACATAATTTTTAGAGCTGTAAAAATAAAAATCAAATCACAAAAATATAAAGTTCACTGTTTCTGAACGATACCTTCCATGTCATAGGCAGTGCTGTCATCTCCGTCATACTTCATTCCTTTTTTATGTGCGGGCGTCGCAGCTTCGACTTATCGATTAAATTCGTTATTTTATTGGAAATTTTGTGAAAAAGTTAGTTGAAAGCAGTGTTATGGAGAAAAGATCGTCATAAGTCCAAATAATGACGAAAAATAACATGTTGGGAACGCAAGATACGAAACTCGCCAACTAGTTCGGACGATCAAGGTTAGTTCGTGGTCATTAACTATGTGTTAGTTTTATCTGTAAATTTGCCTTTGTCCCTTCCTTTTTGGGGAAAAGGCGCATACTTTGGAAAATAACTGATATTTTTTCCTCATGATTTTTGCGTAGTTTTTCTTTTCTAACTACCCACATAATTGATGATTTTTTCCATTCTTTTTTCTTGCATGATGCTCGGCTGATAATGAGTTACTCCGGTGGCGTATTGTAACCTTCAACACTGCACACGCTGCTTGCTGAATCATATAGTCTAGAGTCGTACCATGAGTGCGTACCATGACTTTAAATCATACAGTCATAGGATGTAACGTGAGTGCGTACCATGAGTGCGTATCATGACTTTAAATCATACAGTCATAGGACGTAACGTGAGTGCGTACCATGAGTGCATACCATGACATACAGTCTAGAGGCGTAACGTGAGTGCGTACAATGACTTTAAATCATATAGTCTAGAGACGCAACGTGAGTGCGTACCATGACTTTAAATCATACAGTCTGGAGGCGTAACGTGAGTGCGTACCATGACTTTAAAAACCTTCAATACTGCACATGCAGTTTATGGAATCATACAGTCTAGAGGAGTAACGCGAATGCGTACAATGACTTTAAAAACCTTCAATACTGCACACGCAGTTTATTGAATCATACAGTCTAAAGGAGTAACGCAAGTGCGTACAATAACTTTAAAAACCTTCAATACTGCACACGCAGCTTGTTGAATCATACAGCCAAGAGGCGTAACGTGAGTACGGACAATGACTTTAAAACCTTCAATACTGCACATGCAGCTGGTTGAATCAAATAGTCTATAGGTGAAGCGTGAATACGTACAAAACCTGATATGGCGCTGGATCTTCTTGACCAGGCAAAGCTCGACCATAATCATCCAAGGTCACCGACACCAGACCCGCGACAATGGTCTTCTGATGATGATAACCGGGTTAGATCCCGTACATTCATTCCGACAGGTCTAGGTACAGATACTGCAGATGCAGCTAGCATGTCCCAGCTCAAGCGAAAAGCCAATGTCTGCCGCACCAGAGTTTTAATAGCCAAAATGCATTCATAGATCCAGTACGGAAAGATGAATTATTTGGTGGGCGATTTATGATAAGGTATCTAAACTTTGGGGTAGAATCCTAGTGTAAATGGTAAAGGCAGAAGAAACCACGATAAAGGAAACCCTAATACCTGAAGACCTAGCTTACGGAGGGCACCAAGGTTCAACTTAGAATTTTCTGCAGTCTTATACACGAACTTAAAGCGTCGGGATAAACTCCTTATAAAGGCTAAAACAAGCCAGTCATTTTCTAGACTTATATCTGTGGGACATAAATCATAAACAAAAAACATGAACACAAAACACTTGTCTTTTATTATATAACAACAAAGCAACGAAATATATACAGTTGGATAGAAAATTGAAATAAATGCTAAAAACTAAACTTCTAACAAAGAAAAAATTTGAGAAAGCTCTGGCCTTCATTCAAAGTTTAGCAAGGCTGGCGTTCTACCTACATCTCTAGACATCAGGTTCATTTTGAATATGAAGGACAATAACAACTGAAGACTTTAAAATGGAAGATATCCACACAGCTAATATTTACCAAGTAAGGTTTTTTATATACATTATGTCCACATCAAGGAACCGTAATTTTAAGTTCCTATCCATAATTTAAAACTTCAAGATAACCAACGATTTTCAATGACTTCCTTTGGTTTGTCATTGGCTTCTGTACCAGTTGGTAATTATCTTAGAAACCGAGATCTGTTGTTACTTGTGTGTTATTTTGATGTCTTACCTTACTACACATTAATGACCATAATTTAAAATTTGCTTAGAGGGTTCATTAAACTTTCTCAAAAGGTTAAAACAAAAAAAAAAGGTTAGGTTGATTTGTGTTAAAACAAGCAAAAATGTATTTTATATTTTATATTGATTTGGAACAAAAAACACACACATTTCGGCATTGAAATACTACATATTTACAGAAAAGTCATTATATGTGTTTAAAGTTTACAAAAAAGAAACTTAAAAATACCTGACGAAACAAAATATTTTTCCAGATTAAGCAGATTGACAATCAGGGCCTTTTTACCTTTTTAACCTTTGTACCTTAGGTTACTTTTCTCAGCCTACCCTGCAGTTTTCTTTGTATAGAAAGAAAAATTACAAACTGCATAACATTACGAATGATTTATATGAGAAATGTATCAAACTCGAAGTCAGAGTCGTCTTGGGAAAAATAATGTTTTAACTCAGTGGTAAGTACCTTCTAGAAATCTTCATAGGTGCCTCCCTTATTGGGCGGGGTGTTTTTTTTGTAACGTGAGTTTTTTGTTTTGGGATCACACAATCACAACTAGCATACTTTATTATTAGAATTGAAATCAGCTTACATTGGCCTTCAATGCTTTGCTAAGGATTAACAGAATAAACATGGGCAGAGTACCGCTGTTGTCTGCATTAATGAAGATGTCTTATATACTCTCAGAGATATCTTGCACTAGCTTAAGCAAAGATAGCTTAATATACGTACAAAATAATATATATTAATTAATAAAGGACCAAAACATTGAATGGGACCTGGCTCCAGGTGCCTGTGATCTATCATGATCATAATCACGAACTGTTTTTTGGAGTCCCTAAATTGATGTTTATGTACAAGAATATTTGTGCGAAGCATATAATATTAAAAAAAAAAAAACTTACATTATTAAAAAACTAAGCAGATGATTATATTTACTTATGCATGTTATACACTTTCTTATAATTCATTAAATTTCAGATTCATTCACAGAACTGGCACCCATTTAGACCACAATTGTTTTGTATGTGAAGTTGACAACCAAACATACCATCACAATATTGAACTTGTCTCACTTTTTTCACATTTATGTTTTAGATGGTATATACATATTATTACGGATAAGAGATCCTTTGGCATAGCCTGACCTTATGGACCCTATGGTCAATGCATTCATTGGATTGGGAAACTCATTTATTTTACGTCTTCCTTCTATTCTAGTTTATCTGTATTTTTAAGAAATATTATTTTGATCAAGCCACTGCACGGGAGTCATGGTCAGCTAATAGGCCTAAGAAGGCCTTTAGTTACTCTTATTATTTTTATTTTTCCAAAGAAGATTGATCCATTTCACCCTCTCTGGTAGCATTATATCCTGGTTTCGAAGGTATTATCAACCAAACATAGTTATATTTCTAAGGGGTATCAAAATTAATTATAATTTAAACTTAGACTAAAAAAATAATAATTATAATAATTTCAGAAATAATAATAATTGGATATCAATAATTTCAATAAGAACTCAGATAACTTTTTAGCATTGTTGTAATAGTACACTTCACCCTTAGCGTGGCCTCTTAGCTTTGGCTACGGCTCAGCCAATGCCTAATAAAGGTCCGGGCAAAGTCCCGAGAATAAAGCCACATGGGATAATAATAATAATTCAAAGTATTACCATATTTTTTCCTATTTTTCTCAAATAGGATTCAAATTCTCGTCTCTGAATATCATTCAGGTACAGACTCGCCGTTCGGCTTCTGTTTTAATATCAGGTAAATGTGTTATTTAGATGACCAAATTATAAGATTCACAAAAGAAGTTTACGGAATTAAACTTTGCTATTCAAAATACGTATCTACATGAGATCCTAGTACGCAATCACTTGTAGTAATTTTATCCAAACGAGAGTTAAGCTTTTGATTCCATATCCAAAAAGTTTGTGCCTTTCCTCGCGTTGTCAACTATACAACGAGTGCGAAATTAAAGTAAGTCGCACGAATGGAAATCAATATTTGGCTAGAAGCACTTACTAGAAATAGACTAATTACTGAATTCGCCTACAAATACTTTGGTGCCTAATCTAGTTATACTTTTTTACCTCACAGAGAAAACATATATCCAGAGAGAGTATTATCATTTTAGATAGATGCCATGGCACCTAAGAGCTACCTCCATCAAAGAAATTAATTCATACATCTAAGAGATAATCCATTGCTCCTACTACAAGTCACATATACATTAGACATACTTACATTTATAGTTTGGTGCAAATACTGGTATTTGCGGCACATAGTAGCCATTACACTTCTACCTCGGCTAGTTATAAGGAGTTCTGTCCATGTTATAAAATGAACAACAGGATGGTCAGGAAGCTTATTAGTATTGCATTCACAAAGGTAATTCATAATATATTCAAGCAATAATGCTAATAACGGTAATTGGGCTTACATTATCAATTGACTTATTGGTTTTAGGTTGAACGTAAGGTTCATAATAATGTGGATAATCACTCCACTTTTTTCGTTTATATGTGTTAATGTATCTTTTTATTTTTCTATCTAGAATCCTGCCTGCCTATCTCGTTTGTGTGAAAGCGCTAAACATCTACAAAGTGAATAAATATCGAGAATGCAACGTCGAAGTGTAATTAATGGTTAAACGAACTTACCTTAAGTGATGTTCGACCATAATTATACTAGACGTTGCATTCGAAGATATTTATAGTCCCACCCGAACCCAGCTACTAAAGCCCATATAACTAACAAACGAGATAAGTGTCTCTGAAAGAATGAAGTATGACGGAGATGACAGCACTGCCTATGACATGGAAGGTATCGTTCAGAAACAGTGAACTTTATATTTTTGTGATTTGATTTTTATTTTTACAGCTCTAAAAATTATGTGCAACGCCCTGTGCAATAAATAGGACTACTACAAAGTGAATAAATATCTTCGAATGCAACGTCTAGTATAATTATGGTCGAACATCACTTAAGGTAAGTTCGTTTAACCATTAATTAAAGATACTTTCTTCAGTCTTGGTGTTGCATCGAGAAAAAAAACAATATTGAATCGGTGTAAGAATAATGTGAACCTATCTTTCTGGAAAGTAATAACACAACTATCTCGGATGTTCTAAAGTTTTTCAAAATTATAAAAAAGGTAAAAAAAATTGATGGTTGAAAGGCTACCTATCTTTATTGTTACATCTTACACGGTAGCGTTTCACTACAACACAACACACCTGATGTGATGATGCGGTCGAAGGTTAGTGTTTAAGATGATGAAGAAATGTATTATTGTTCAGCGACTTTTGTCGTTGAGCTGGCTACGTTTTTTCAGATGTCAAAAAACTTCCCATCCCTACTTATATTATAAATGCGAAAGTAACTATCTGTCTGTCTGTTACGCTTTTACGCCTAAACTACTTAACTAATTTAAATCAAATTTGGTACAGAGTTAGTTTGAACCCTGAGGAAGGACGCAGGATACTTTTTATCGCGATAAACAGCGGGTGGAACCGCTGGGAACAGTTAGTTATGAATACAACTGTTAACTTTGCCTATCTTTACTCCGTGGAGTTTCTACAAATTCGTCCCGATTCTACTGATCGATTCAATCGCTAATTGTGCCATCGAGTAGGGCTGACGAGGAATGGGAAGTGGAACATAAATCTTGGAAGCTAATTCTTAAATCTGTTCACGTATCTCGCGGACATATATCAATGTTAGCAGACGGTGATTCAATTACTCATGCGGCTCGAGCGAAGGGCGGAAGCGTTTTAACCCAAAATAATAATCCGTCAACGGAGTTCAGAATTCTGGGTGGCACAAAACTTTTCGTCTTATATAGATTTTTAAAGATCATACAAAGAAAACTTCATGCGGTTACATTAAAAATTCCCAGTTTTTTTTTTTTTTGATGGCGATGAAAAGATTTTCGTCTCACTCTTTTTAACTGATTAAATAAAGGACGGGGTTCTCGAGTCAACACGTATACTTTTGCTATTTCTGTAATAGTTTTCCGTTTCCGTTATAAATATGTACATATTTGTTTTGTTAATCCTGTGTTTTCTACTGTTTCAGGTAAGTTTCGAGCTACCAAACTTCTTTGCATCATACGAATGAATAACTGATCTCTTCAACTGGTAAGATTATTACCAACCGTACTGTTTTACCTACAATGCTAGAGCATTCTGAGAATAGCAGTTATAATTAAATACATTTTTCGTTACTTTTCGCTTTAAATATCTTTTTTATTCAGTAACAAAACCTACTTTAATATACTGTCTTTTACGGCTTCGCACAGGATGACACAATAAAACTTAGCCAATGATATTCGGAAATAGTGTAGCTTTCTAACAAAAAAATAATTTTATATACCCACTGACGAATAAACATAGAAACAAACAGTCTTTGAAATATATTAATAGAAATACGTGTCAATTCCACAACCGCTATCGCTCATTACTTCCACCCCATATCGCGTGTCAACTCCCGTGCGTGGGCTTCCTACTCCGCTGACAGTTGACAGTGGCAGCCCTGAAGGAGTACAATGGTAGCCCTGTTTAACACAATAAGAAGGTTTGTTACGGCATCAGCAGTGAAAGGCTGACTGTTGGACAACCCTAATCGCTCTATGCTTTGGGTTATTTGGCTGGAATTATGGATATTCCAGAGTTTACACTTTTATTTTTGGGTTTTAAAACGTAAGAACCAAACCAACCTTAGATTTTTGTTAATTGGCTTTACCCGCGGATGTTTGTAGGTTTTCCTGGGAAGTGAATGGTCATCTTAGGGATCGTTTTGTAACCAATGATAGCTTTAATGGAGAATGTATGAATGAAATTAGGTACGTATCTAATGTTTCTTTTAAACGGTTTCATTTAGCTTTTTCATAGTTAATAGCTATTGTCGATGGAGTATTTTCCATCTTGTTCTGTCCTCAGCCATCTTTTAAACCTCTTGACTCTTTTGGGTTGAAATGACGTCAATCCTTTCTTTTACTTGGTGTATGTATCTTCTTTTCGGGCTACCTCTCCCCCTCTTCCTTTCAACTTTCTTTACTACTTACAGGTCCTTTCAACTTCACCATCTATCTCCCGAAATTAATAATGGACCCTGATTCGTTTTTCGCGGTTTTTGATCGATATGTCAGTCAAAATGTCAAGCTTTACACCTAAAATGACATATCAATCCAAAACCGCGAAAAACGGATAAGACTAACTAACTAACTGAAATGGCGCAACGACCCAAATCGAGTCTTGGCCTCCGATAACAAAAGACGCCACTTCGGTCTGTCCTGCGCCACCTCCTGTCAGTCCTCCACCTGGAGCTCGCGCAAATCCTTCGTGACTCCGAAACGGATAAGGATCGATTATTAATTTCTGGCATAAGATGGTTTCTATATCTTCGTCATGACATGACATATCAAATGGCCAATCTTTCGTCTTCTCTCAGCTGTTACCAGTATCGTTCTTTTCTCTCCTTACTCTAACTTTGACCACGAATCAAAGAATTGTACCAACTACAAACCGGGTACGATATTTTAAGTGAAAAATCAACGTGTAAATGAGAATGGCTTACACTCTACGAGAAGTCATCTTGTTTATCATGATATATGAGTTCACGCTGCACTGCTGCGACCATTCAGGTCCCAATTTGCATGAATGGTCCAAGTCTCAGTACGTATATGTCCCTGGATGTGCAGTGTAATTGGTGATATCCCCGATTCGAAACTAAACGCTCTTGTTATGGAGGATTTCCGATCATTACAACTGACGAACCTAGATTTGATGGCTCGATTAAGATTTAACATAGAATATGCATATTGGAAAGATTCTGATTGATGTTTAACCGATAACCGATGGAGAAGAAAGGTTCTCGAGTGACGACCACGAAACGGAACACGTTCTGTAGGTAGGCCCTCCACTAGGTGGACCGACGACATTGTAAGAGTCGCAGGGAGCCGATGGTTGATGATGATGATGATAAGTAGATGTTTCGGCTTTAATATAGTGTTAGGCAAAGATCTCCCCCATTTCTTTCCAGGCATCCCGATCCCCTGTTACTTCAGACCACCACTCCTGAAATGAGTCAAGGACATCACGTCATCTTTATCGGGGTCTGCCTTGGCGACGTCGCCCGTCCTTAGGTACCCACTGCGTGACGTTCCTTGCCCAGCGATCCAGCTTTAGCCAAAATGTTAGTGTATAATGGTGTGTATTTGATAAATGTTGATTTGAACTATGTCATTATATAGTATACTAGTTGCGCCCCGCGGTTTCACCCGCGTATTCCCGTTATCCCGCAGGAATCTTTGTCCGGATTAAAAAGTATCCTGGGTGTAAGCTATCTCCATTCCAAATTTCATCAAAATCAGTTTAGTAGTTACGGTGATACGTGGTGACAAACATTCACACACACACACACACACAAACTTTCATATTTATAATATTAGTAGGATAGAAGGATGCAAAAAAACCTTACACCAAGTTTGTGCACGTCAGAATCGTCACAGCATTCTCGCCGTTGAATGAGTCATGATTTATACGGTCCGCGTATTTCCGTATTGCCCCACTTACTTGTTTCTATTGCTGACCGCAGTATCCATTCCTTCTTCCGAATATTGTATTGTTGCTTTCTAATTACTAATTAGTAATTATGTTTTAGTGAGGAATACTGACATAGTTAGTAACTTTGTTGCCGGGATTTCAAGTTACTTGGATTGGGTATTGTGAAAAATGGGTTTGAGAGTGTGTTCGTGACTTCCTCCTCGTTTTAGTCACAAAAGTCACACTCCTGGTGTCAAATTTAGGTCCATGTTATATTTAGGTTGTTTTTTTTAAATAATAATATAAGGGTAAGTAGTGTTGACCACAAGTCACCTGATGTCATGTGACGATGTGGCTGAAAGTGGCGCCACGCTACTCTTGGATTGGAAAATGGCTGTTGTTATTTTGCTTCTTAAATTTTTGTGGATCATAGCTTTGCTGGTTTTTTATTTTTACTTTTTGGGCAGTACTGTACGCGGCTGCAGTGTTCGCGCCATCACATGTTATTGTTTTTTGTGCGTCTTTATATTTGTTATTGTGTACAGTTATCACAAATAAGGTATCTATCTCTTTCTCTCTCTCTACTTTCATTTATATAATAATTATATCAGTTCACTTTTAATCTGTATTAAGTTCCAACGTCCGCTATCCCGTACCGATATTATTTCTCAACTATAGGCAGGTTTGCACCTTCGCACCGGTTCTCCTTGACGATATTGCGTACATAGTTCACAAAATCTAATATGTGCTCAAGTGTGTGTGGACAAACAAGGGGGGAGGGGATCTACCGGTCATTCTAGTTAAGGTTTGTTTATCTCAATATTTTCGTGTTTGCTTACCTCTTGACTATGGTCTACCGCTATTTGTGTTTAGTGCCGGAAAAGTGTAGGTACTACAATGCATCATAAGATTTACTACTTTTTAACTTGTTTTGCGAATTAAATTAATAGCAAAAGAGATAGATAGATAGATAGATAACGCTTTATTGTTTCACCACAACAACAGAAAAATAAAACAACATAAAAGGAGAGATCTTAAAACTAGAGAAAAAAAGAGCTCGTGGCAAAGATGTTTTTATAAAAACAAGATATTCAAAAATTACTATAAATCGAAAAATACAAAACAAATCTCCTGTTAGCTGTGGAATTTATTTGAAATAACAATGAATTACTTAACTAAACTAAAATAAAAAAAAAAAAACAAAAAATAACCAAGCCTACAATTATTTATAAATATCCGTTTATATATATAGGCACATATATTGGATCGTTTGAACTAACTAAGAACCCCCTGTTTAATCCCCCCTGTTGAATTTCCTGTTTATTTTTAACTTTACTTCATACGAAAGTCCCATAGAAAAAAGCACTTGCATTTCTTACCGAATTTTCCGATCAATGTTATAAAAAAAAAAGAAACAAAATGCAAAATGTCAGTCAAGCCGTTTTTGAGTTAAAGCGAAACTAATGAATAGCAATAGATATTCCCAAGTAGCAAAATACCCTTATAACATAAGGGTTTTAGGACCAGAACTCTTGTGAACGTTGTATAAACAGCGCTTATCAAACGACCAGCATAATGCTGAGTCTAGGCCGGTTTGCAACAATGCATCTTTTATTGTTGCTTCATAATGCCCTTGTTTCAAGTATTCTTGTATAATTTGTTGCAAATAAATGGTTCTTATTCTTATCAGAAGAAGAAGAAGAAGAGGATTATTCCAAACGACCGCCACCTCTAACACTACCCGCCACTAACACGCGTGTAAGCATGCCCATTGTGAGATGAGCACCATACTGTTTATTCTACCTTTCCTGTGTTACACCGATGTGTAAACTACAAGTGTTAGTTTTGAAATCTGTTCCGTTTACATTATTTTTATATTTTCCTTGTAGATTTTTGAATTTTTGTTTATGTTGCTTGTTTAAATACGCCACCGGCGGTTACCGTTGGTTTCAATGCTTCCAATCCTCTGCTTTTAAGGGTGAAATCTAGAATGACGCTCAAGCATTGATCACTACATGAGCGCAGATTTGACTATTGAAACTTTAAACTTTAAAATACTGAACCGATTTAAATGAAATTTGGTACAGAGATAGTCTAGAGCCTGAGAACGCGGGTGAAACCGCGGGGAACAGCTGGTAGTTTTTATTTCACGGAGTAAGTTAATAAATCGTTGTACGTTTACTCCAATTCCCAGCAGTAAAACCAACCTTGACACCCAATCCACCATAAAAATGTCTCGAAAACGTCTTAATTTAATTAAGCCCCGTACACACTTGTTATCTAACACCATAAAACAATAAATTACCGTAAGAGCGGTAACCTAATACCCTTGACACACCGTGCTCAACCTTTGACGTCAAAATCAACATGTCGGGGTACGTAAGGTGTACATGCACACTAAAATAAGTCATAAAATGGTGCGGCCACAAAAAGGAAGGGTTGGTTCATGTTATTGGCTGTGACTAAACACACTTTACGTTACTGTGTAGAACGGCAATGTTTCCAGTGAAATTACAGGGCAGAAATAGATCTAACATCTAATATCTCAAGGATGTCGTCACCCTGCGCACTGCAGCGCAGATATTGAACTGTTAAAGTTCAAAATTGGATCTGATTGACTGACTAACAGACAATCAATGGTAAGCCCTAGAAACGAATCTTGGAAGATAACATAGTGTAGGAGTTAAGAATCTGTCCGCATGCACGTCGTCACTTAACATGTGGTGGTGGTGAATTGTGGTCAAACGCTACATTGTAAGAAAAAGAAAGAGAGATAGTGCACTTTAATAGGATTTTTTGAAAATCTTCCTTAAATGGGGTAGTAGAAATGTTGGTATGGAAAAAATGTCAACTCCTACGCAGACGAAACCGCGGAGGTGTGAATATTTCAAAGCTACGTCACGTGGTCAGAACAAACGACGATCGCTCTACAAATGACGATCGCTAAATCCCAGAGAGAGAGAAAGACAAAACTGAACACATTAATGAAACAAAAAATAAAGAAACGCACAAAAAACAATAACATTGTACAATGTACATAAGCCATTAGTAATGTGAAGGTGCGAACACTGCTGCTGTGTACAGTGCCTCCCAAAAAGGACTTGGCTCAGCATATGCTATGAACGAATCCACAGCGCTGATTTTCAACCAAGACCCTATCATCCCATGCAAAATTGCACTATGGCAAGCTCAAACAAAACGTCATGAGGCGCTGACTATTTTAGAAAAAGAAACATTTCCATCTTGACTTGACCCCTGGTCGCTATATCTATGGCCCCACCGTGCTTGTAATAAAAGGCGTAATACAATCAGGCTATCCACGGATTCCTTGAAGCCACACCAGTTGTCACAGCTCACATTATGAATGTTATGTCAACTGATGTCAGACCGGACTGGCATGCCGATGACACAGTGACATACAAACCGACTGTTTCGAGGTTCTATATATAAAACAGCGGCGTGCCTATTGCTAATTAAAATTCTTTAATCACATAGTCGGACGTCCTTGATACCGGTAAGGAGGCGGTGGATGCGGTACTACACGAACTCAAGAATCTGGGGCCTAATTCTCGCGGCGTTTATCGAATCTGATAATATTTTATAACGATGATGGCTCAGTGGTAGTGACGTCGGCTTGCGATCCGTAGGACGTGGGTTCGAATCCTACAATGAGCTTGAGCTTTCGGTGAAGGAAAACATCGTGATGAAACCATAGCTTGGTGGTAGGGTATTTTCTAGTACTCGCCTGGCTAGCTACCACCCTCTTGTTAAGAATCTGTCGCCAAGCACCTATCGGTGTGTTCCGGCAGCCTCACTTGAGAGCCAGTTCCCAGTTCAGGTGTAGCGTGGCGCCATCTTCGACCACATTATCACTTAACATCAGGTAACTTGTGGTCAAACGCTACCCTGTAAAAATAGTAAAAAAAAAAAAAAAAAAATATCACGCCGCGAAAATTGGGCCCCTATAATAAATATCGCAATTACTGTCAAAATTCAATACATATTTTGACAGTTATGGCGATATTTATCGAATGTGATAATATATCACGCTGCGAGAATTGTTCCCCTGAACTGGGCTGGAGTGGCGTTCTCTTGTTTCGGAGGATAAGGCACACTTTGAGTCGCTGAGTTATCGGAGTTAGTTACATTAGTTTCAAATATTCTTATGAGAAGAAAGAACTTAGGTAAAATAAATGCGTACTAACGGATTTTTATAAAATACACTTTTTTGTCCGTGCCCCGTCGTTTTACCCGTATAGACTACAGTTTATCGCTATAAAAATAATCCTATGTTCAGTAGTGGACTCACACGGGTTGATGATGATGATGATGATGATGATGATGATGATGATGATGAAGAGGAGACATAGGGAGATCAGTTATTTTAAAATTAGAGTAATGAAGTATAGTCATAGCCCATAGGTATCTCTTATTAATAGCTTCATTTAGGTATGTATGTATTAAATCGCTCTTGCTATGCAATTGTTCAGACGATAATATGTTATACTTAGCAAGTTTTAGTTTTCTAAGGTGGCGCCTTCATCCAGGACTATGTTGAATTCAAAAGATGTTTCTAATACGTGCTACGTAATGTCTCTTTAAATAAATTGTCGCAAATAAAAGCGGCGCGTATGTCTTAATCGTGAGCCAGAAAATAAGAAATTTCACATAGATTTTATACGAACTTTTTGGAGCAATAAGAAAAGTCACTTTTTAACAACTTTATTTCAATTTCTTATACATATTACACAATGCTTAATTAACCCGAAGAAATACAAGATTTAGAAATGAACGTAAAGTTGTCTTGTTAATAATATAAATTCAGTTGCTATTGCGGCCAAAAACCATTAGTCGACATCTCAACTATTTACGGCCGTTATTAATAACCTATCTATTTACGGTTTGCCTTACTTGAGATAGAAGTTTGACACAAGCTCCATAGAAGTAATGTCAAAAATAAAATAAATAAATATTGGGGGACAATTGCACGCAAATTGACCTAGCCCCAAATTAAGCTCGAAACTTGTGTTATGGGTACTAGACAACAATATACATACTTATGTAAAGAAATAAATACTTATAATAGATACAAATATCCAAGACTCAGGTACAAATATTCGTGTTCATCACACATATATTTGCCCTTACCGGGATTCGAACCCAGGACCGCTAGCTTCGCAGGCAGGGATACTACCAACTCGGCTACCGCGTCGTCGTAAAAATATATCTCTAGTAGGGTAAACTGTGGATAGATTTGGTTATTAATTTCCAGCATTATAATCAAAACTTTCTACCGACATTGAAGAAGGATACCTGCTCGCGTTGGTTCTAGTTTCAAACAGTCTACAATTCCATATTGTTACCTTCCGGCAGAGAATCGAGTCGTTTGCTCCACACAAAATGTGCAATAAGTGCCAACGTCGTACAAAAGGGTTACAGTATTTTGTTGCGACTCTTGTGTGGTCTCCCAGTGTTGAGAAAATTATGTCAAATTGTGTTTGCTGCATGGTCCTTTCCATTGCAAGATTGCCTTTTTAGGCTATAAGCTTGTTTCTATTGTGTCGGATCGTAGTCCGTTAAAAATAGACAACTTTTCTACTCTCATTCATATGTTTGATGCTCCTTTATGGTCAAACGACTGAACGGATTTGGATGAAATTTGGAATACAGATAGCTTATACATTGAATTAAAACATAGACTACTTTTTATCCCGGTAAATCCTTACTAATTTTATAAATGCGAGGGTAACTCGGTCTGTCTGTCTGTCTCGCTTTCGCGCCTAAACTACGAAACCGATTGAAATGAAATTTAGTACGGAGATAGTTTGAACCTTGAGGAAGGACATAGGATACTTTTTATCGCGATAAACTGTAGCCCACGCGGGTGAAACCGCGGGAGCAGCTAGTAGCTTATACATTGGATTAACACATAGGCTACATTTTATCCCGGTATATATGAAATAACGTGAATACGCGGAGCGCAGCTACTTTACTATACAAAGGAGGACATTACCATTACAGGCTTATAGGTACAAAATGCTCCAGTCGATAACCATTTGGCAGTGCACCCAGCTTGCTGGTGGCATTGCCTCGTTGAGCCAAACAAGCACGATAACTGTTATTGTTTATGACTGCAGCGCTTGTAAGCAGTTAGCGGTTTGATGGTGACAGTCCGGAATCACGGATTATGTGAGTTGTTTCTGTTCTGAACTAGCAGAGTAGGGAAGAGTGACTGCTGCAAAAGTCGACTCCTATGAAGGTAGTTTTTTACAGTTTGAGTGCGTTTCTTCACTGGGACACACTGAGATACACAGTTACACACTCTAGCCAGTTCTCTAGTGAAACTAACTGAGATGGCGCTACAATCCAAAGTGAGTCCTGGCCTCCGATAACAAAAGACGCCACTTCGGTCTGTCCTGCGTCACCTCCTGCCAGTCCTCCACCTGGAGTGATTAAGAGGTAATTAGTTGTTACCGCTTAACATCTGACTAACCATCAGCTTGTTCCGTCATAGTATTTATTACTCTAGCGAACTGCACCACGGTTACGCTAGCGTGAAAGTTGAAAAATGTTCCATGAAAAATGTTATAGTCCATTTAACCCTACTGTAGGGGAAATTTTGCAAGATTCGTTCTTAGTGTGCGTTTACAACCCTCGGTTTAGGCTGTACGTTGTCTATCAGTCAGTCACTCGGAACAAAGTCTTTTATAGGTTTAGATCTAAAAAAATCTTTACCAGCATCTCCAGAACCGTTTCCGCCATCGCATCGGTTTGTATGAAAAAAAGTTCCAATGATAGCGTGTCTAAGACAATACCTCTGTAGTTGATGTTTTTAACTTGACAATGAAAACGCACAGTCAACTGCAGAAAGCGCATGTAATGTTGTGTTGTCAGCTCCCGCTGGTCTGTTCCCTATCACTGGAAGTACAAGTCATAAGCAAGAAACGACTTGAAACGAGTAGTGTCAAAGCTACACTAACGAAAGGATCACAGACCAGTGTTATTAACGATCTACTCCGCAGCTTCGCCAGTATACTACCCTCATTTGAGGAAGATTTTCAAAAAATCCTATTGCTTATTCCTTTTTACTTCTTACAATGTAGCGTTTGACCACGGTTCACCTGATGCTAAATGACGATGTGGGGTTGAAGGTCACGCTACGCCTGAACTGCCTCACAAGTGGGGCTGCCGGAACACTCCGATAGGTGCTTGGTGACAGATTAGGATGTAGAACATACATACTGTTTTCCTCAAGAATCTTTTTTTTTACATCTTATGTAGCATTTGACCACAAGTTGGTATGTGACGATGTAGTCGAAGATGGCGCTACTTTACGCTGAGCCTGGACAGGGAACTGGTTCTCAAGTGAGGTTGCCGTAGCGCGGTTTTGTGCCGGCTGCGGCGGCGATTTGCTCACCCTTCACTAAGCCACTTTTTCTCTCTTTCTCTTCATTTTCATCCTTTCTAAATTTCTCTGTCTCCCAAGTTTTCTTCCTCGCTTTTGATTATACTGGCCGTCGTGGCCAGAATCTCTTGACTTACACCATTAACTATTAGCTCAGTCAGTCGTCTATTTTGTTCAACATTGTTCAACATTGAATGAGACGACGGCCTTACCACATGTGACAAGATAATAAATGTTCCGCCAGTACATTTTTATAACAGTGTATTTTATAATTCAAGAACGCGTCGCTCTGTGAGTTTTAAAAGGTCTTACTCTGGAGATGAATGGCGAAACATGGCCTTTTTGCCATTCATTCAGTTCAGCCATTCATCCATCCTGCCTCTGTACTTGAGTGCAGGGTCGAGGGAGTTTATTGGATTCCCACTGCGTGATAAAATATGAAAAAAACATGCAGTATATCTTACTAATATGGAGTATGGATGGAGTATGGGATATGAGTATGGATGGATGGAAGTTTGTTACTCTTTTACGCAAAAACTACTGAACGGATCTGAATGAAATTTGGAATGGAGATAGCTTATACCCTGGATTAAAACATAGACTACTTTTTATCCCGGAAAAAGGTTCCTGCGGGATAACGGGAAGACACGGGTGAAACCGCAGCGCGCAACTTGTCTATTATATTCTCCTTTTCTTTCGATTACCTATGTAGGTGTTTGAGCTTTCACACCTAAACTACTGAACCAATTTGAATGAAAGTTGGCACAGAGGTACTCCAAAGCCTAAGAAAAGACATAGGATACTTATTATCGCGATATACTGTAGCCCACGCGGGTGAAACCGCGGGGAACAGCTAGTATAATATAAAACTCTTCTCCACCGGCCAACCAAGATAGCTCCGGCAGATACGCACAGATCGCGATCCAGATATGTTTGAGACGGCCCGCAGTGATATATCATCGATCATTAGCCCGCCCCCTCTTTTTCAACTAATATCTTCATATAACACGGATTTGTACATTTATGTCGGCGGAATTGAGATGTTATATATCTAGTTATCTGACTTATCAGATCCAGGCGGTTCATTTTTGTTTTATGTAATCTGCGCCTTGTGGTTTTACCCGCGTGTACTACAGTTTATAGCGATTAATAGTGTTCTATGTCCTTCCTTATAGTTTAAACGATCTCCATTTTTACCTTATCTATACTATAGATCAAAATCAACATCAATCAAAATCAATAGTTTTATTCAATACATTGTGATGTGATCACTTTATAACGTCAAACATAAAACTAGCTACGTCTGTTCCAACCTCCTTACATCGGCAAAAGAACTGGAAAGAAACGCCCGGCAGGTAATTTTTTTGGCGCGATCACATTGACAATTTTATTTATATTACCTATACATATTAAATTATTATTTTTAAAACATTTATTAGCAAAATCAAGCTTCCTAACTTTTATTTTTTATTACTATTATCAAATTTATATAAGGGACTTTTATACTTACTAACTAAGAAACAAGATTGAAAGAATCCCTTGAAATAATGGGAGAGGATCGTGCGGTCAAACAAGCATACAGTGGACGTTCCAAGTATCACTGGAAAGACGAAGTTACGAAAGATTTGCGCGAGTTCCAGGTGGAGGACTGGCAGGAGGTGGCGCAGGACAGAACGAAGTGGCGTCTTTTGTGATCGGAGGCCAAGACTCACTTTGGGTCGTTGCGCCATCTCAGCTAGTTTTTTTTACTTTAAAATTGAATCTAAATAATATAACTAAATAAACTCGAAATAATCAAGAGCGATATTTGACAAGATATTCAAAAATATAACTTCATCTTAAATTAACAATAATTGCAGATCCGTTACATTGAAGCATCGTTGTAATTAGTGAATTGTAATTAGAAGCTCGCAACACCGTTCTAATGCGTTGTAATTATAACATGAACGATTGTAATTACATTTGTGCGTTACATTGTTTTGTAATGTGTAAGAAATTATGGGCCATTAAAACTAAACTGTACTCCAGTTTATTATCTTCTTTTTTAAACTTGCGATTGACCAAATGTTATGTGACTTTAAGTGACGATGTGTTCGAAGCAAATACCTTTTTACTCTTGACTTTTACACCCCCGGGTTGTAGTTTTCAGGTAACACCGACGATGGCAAGAGGAATAAACCGGACATACAAAAATAGTCTCATAGACTATAATTCAACAACAACCCACCTTGACCTTTCGTAACCCGATTCACGAAAACCCAAATTTCATTTAAGCCTCAACAGTTGCGTAAACAACAACAGTGGAAAATCAAAGAAACCGTAAACCGAAACGTAAACGAGTCCGGAATAGTCTCAGAGTTCGTCAAAGTCCCCGGTGCGAAAGCAGGTAATTCACAAGAGTAAATATTTGTGAATTAGCGCTCGCGCCGACTTCAAACGCTTTAGAGATGGCTGCCGTTCGATAATATTGTGATGTTTTGTGTGTGACGACGAGCGCGGTCGGTCGCAACTTTTGCGTCGTTTGAGTAAACAGCAATATTGATTGCGTAGCGTGACTTCTTCTCAATAATAAAAAAACTATAATGTTGATTGATATCGGGTTCTCAATCGTCATTTCCAAAAGTTACATAGATCTCGTGACTTCAAAATACAGTTAGTACGTTTTAAAATGGTGTGCTATACGATTACATTGTAGATCTACATGATTGGTAGAGATTTAGATGGACGGGGGATAATCAAGCAAGTAGATTTCAAAAACCAACGATAATGATGAATTTAATTGAGATTGCAAGACGACAGACACCATTACTATAGGTACTTTTTAAATCTTAAAAAAGAATTGACACATTTTGAGTAATAATAATTAATTAAAAATAAATAACGTTGCAAGTTTGCATCTAGTGAAAACGCAATCGCGTAAAAGCGAATTAAGCTAAGTTACACTGCTGGGCAAATGTCTTCATTTCCTTCCAGAATAGCCTACTAATATTATAAACGTGAAAGTTTGTATGGATGGATGGATGTTTGTTACTCTTTCACGCAAAAAACTACTGAACGGATCTAACTGGAATTTGGAATGGAGATAGCTCATACCCTGGATTACCACATAGGCTACATTTTATCCCGGATAAAGGCTCCTTCGGGATAACGGGAAGACGCGGGTGAAACCGCGGGGCGCAGCTAGTAATTAATACAGTAAATTAAAATCACTTAAACCCTTTTACAAATGAAAATACATTGGAGTCTGTGAAGATGCGATGATCGATATACTCAGGACATCCCTAATAGAGTTCGTCGACCTCATTGCATAAGCAAACTGCGTCAAAACTCGATCAAGGTGACACGTCATATCGGTGCCATATGAATCGACCTCATAAACATACCAATTTAGATCCTCTCACTCACAAAATAAGACTTGCAATCTATTGATATATTCAAGAGTTTTATTACCTTTAGATATTCGTCATTTATCACAATATTTTATAATTATATCCGCTGAAATCATAATCAACATATATTTTTTATAATAGTTCTTTTTGGTACTGTGATTATGAACTTGCTCCAATTCATTCAGTAATGAGGAAAAAATGAATATGTGATCGCCCCCAAATAATCACCGGCATGGCGTTTCTAGCCTATTATTTTGCCGGTGTATATGGAGGTTGGAACAGGCGTAGCCAGTTTTATATTTGACGTTTTAAAGTGATTCCATGTTTTAATCCTACTAAATTAACATATTTGGATTTGACTTTAAGTTAGTCTCATTTTAGTTCCCATTCAAATACAATATTTCTATTAAAATAGACTCGAAATAAGGATTTTCGAAATGTTTGTAACAGTTTCATGAAAAAGGATATCTTAAATTATTTTTAATTCAAATTACCTATTAATTGACCCTTATTTATCAATTTCGAACAAAGGAGGGTAGAGTTTGTAAACAAAGCATCGATTAACTAAAACTAAAATTTAATAAACAAAATCAATAATTTTATCATCAAACCCGTAAGCAATGTCGGGCACAAAGCCTAATAGCACAAGCTAAACCATTTTAATCACAATTAACTTCATGTATTACCTAACTAAATGCTTAACTATATCATTTAGTGATGTCCATAAACTCAATTTTATAGACATGACCGTATATCATTGTTCATTAATGTAACATTAGGATTCACCGCCCTATTTTAAGGGATTAAACAAATATATTAGGATAACACGAGAGCGTGTATTAATTATATTGATTTATTGATGTGCGTTGGTCTTTAATTATTTCAAAGCACGCTATCGGATGAAAAGGAATTGGAGGTCAGTTTGTTTGAGTTATTGAATTAGTTTCCGTTTTTAAGGATTTTATAACCTACCAGCTATTTATTCCTTGCGGTTTCACCCGCGTGAATTACACAGTTCGTCGCAATAAAAAAATACCTTACATCCTTTCTGAGGGTTCGAACTGTCTCTATTTTTTTTTATTATCAAATTTGGTTAAGATGTTTAGGAGAAGAAGGATTACGTATACACGCTCATTGGAATTTGTGTATCCTACTTCCTACTAATATTATAAACGTGAAAGTTTGTGAGTATGGATGGATGGATGTTTGTTGCTCTTACACGCAAAAACTACTGATCGAATTTGAGTGAAATTTGGAATGGAGATAGCTTATACCCTGGATTAACACATAGGCTACTTTTTATCCCGGAAAAGGTTCCTGTGGGATAACGGGAAAACGCGAGTGAAACCGCCGGGCACGGCTACTACATAATAAAGATTTTTCAAGCTTGTTGCCGGGAAAACTTATTCAACCAAAAGACAATATACTTAGAAATTAGAAATACAAAAAGCTAAAATTTAAAAGTAAACAAATAAATATCGAAACAATTGCACACAAATTGACCTAAACTCGAAACTTGTGTTATAGGTACTAGACAACGATATACATACTTATATAGAGAAATAAATACTTATATAGACAGAAATATCCAAGGCTCAGGAACAAATATTCGTGCTTATCACACATATATTTGCCCTTACCGGGATCGGAGGTCTTCCGGAAGCCTCTGCTTTCCCATATCCCCTTATATTATACATCACATTAAAGCCCCCGAAATATATCCCTGATTGTGCTTCATGCAATATATATTGCATTTTTATTGCCTTTTATAGTGATTACAAGCCCAATATTACAAAACATGACGCATAAAACTCTATTCAAAAGGGACGACGACATGACAAATGTTTCGTAAGTTTCATATTAATTTATCATAAAAATGTTCTATGAAAACCGTTATGGCTTGGCTACTGGATTATTAAAAAGTTTAACTTGTAATAGATTGTAGTTTATCACTTTTTGATTTCTTTCTCTTATTAAATTTATGTGTGATGTCGGATGAAATAGTCAGTGTCCATTGTCCATCATTTTGTTATTTATATCTAGTTTGGCAGTTGGAAGTTGGAAGTTATTGTTAACTAATAGGTCCTTCTTATGGTTATATTTTATTTCAATTTTTATTTATTACTTGTATGTAACAATGTTTCTTGTTGTGTGTTGTTGTGTGTCTTGTTGTTGTATGTCTTATTTACTTGTTGTTGTGTTGTGTAAAATAACGACCAGCATTTTGGTCACGGGTAGCATCGACCAGTCGCTTTGATATATCATTATATATCGATTTTGCTCCCGGTCCCCACGGTCCAAGCGTTTCGACCCCAAAAGGCTCAAATATGTATCCACTGTCGAGATTACCATATTTGCGCCTTTTGAGGCCCTCTGCAGATTCAGCCGCCGCACCAGCTCTATTTTTAGTTATAGGAAGATGTGACGGCGCTAGGGTGTCGACACAAGTAGCGTCCCACACCAAAGGCCGCCCCATCTTCCACGGTATTAATGTCATACCATCCGGTCTCTTACCATCGCTACGAACGAGGCCGTTTGGTTCTAAAACGGCCGCGCAGTTGGCGGTGGTAAGAGCCCGGCGGATGAGATCATTAAGAGCGGTGTGGCGGGGTATCCTACCTGCGCTTCTTGTGCAGGAAAGACCGTGGTGACCGAGCTGGTTGACGGCACTGCCACACTGGCAGCGGTGAGGAGCGCAGCACGATGCACCCAAGCGGAGGGAAGTCGCTTTTTGCGCAACGAATAAGCATTGCCGTTCAACGCGACAATGCGGCCAGCATTTTGGGAACGTTGCCAACTGGTAGTGGTTTATTAGATTAAGTAGTTTGTTTAGTTTGATAGGTAGTTTTATTTTACATTTTAAGGTTTAGATAAGTGTTTTTACTTGTGTTATTTCTTATCAACATGCTACTTTTAACAGTGTGTTGTGTTGTTGTCTTGTTTGTTGTTTTCATGACAATTTTTATCGAAAATTTTGAGAGGCGGCTTGCATTTTCCACTTTCTAATGCAATGTCTAGCGAACTACGAACGCTACACCAAAAAAAAATACTGTACACTGTTTTAACTATGTGATTGTAATTTTTGTAATAGAGTTTGGAAACCCTGTCTCTGTACGCACAATTAATAATATATTCTGGTTTTACGGATCACAAATAATTGCATTTCTCTACAAAGCTCTACTTATGGATACTGAACATTCATCAATCACTACCCACCCACTCACTTCAAAACAAAGTGAAAGACGTAATTTATTATATGCGGAACCCAAAACGCAGGTGTTTATTACGCCATAAACAGAGATATGTTGCCAACTGATTTAATAAATGTTTCATCGTTTTTCATTGCTTAAGTTGTGACTGATCTCTAAATCTTTATAACTGTGAAAGGAAAACTTGTCTGTCGGTTCTCTTTTAACTTTTGGAGCGATGTATTTCATGAACATACTAGTTTTGGATTTGCAAAATAATATTTCATAATGCGTACTAATAATCCTACTCTCTCTGAGAGAAGGCCAGAGTCCCAGCAGTGGGAACGTGAAAGGCTGAATTCTACTTCTATTAAAAATGTGAAAGTTTGTAAGGATGGTTGTATGGATGTTACTCTCTCACGCAAAAACTACCGAACGGATCTAGATTTTGGAGTCAAGATAGCTTACATCCTGGATTAACACATAGACACTTTTTATGGGAAAAGGTTCCTACGGGATAACAGGAAGACGCGGGTGAAACCGTGGGGTGCAGCAAGTAATATTATTAATGTAAAAGTAACTCTATCTGTCTGTTTGTTTGTTACCTTTTCACGCCTAAGCTGCTGAACAAATCTTGACGGAATTTTTGTATGGAGAGAGTTTGAATCCTGGGGAGGGGGGGGGGGGGGATATAGGATACTTTTCGTACTGATAAACCACGCCACGCTCTGGTTAAACCGCAGGGCAGAACTTGTTTCCAATAAAAAAAAAATCTTTCTCGATAGATATTTTGCTCTATGAATTATTTCGCATAAGGAAGCAAAGCAGCAAAACATATATCAGGAGCGGCAAAATCTATATCTAACTAAACAAACGTTTGACGCCGTAAAGGCGGAACCTTGAAACCGTTTATCAATTTGTTTTCGTGCACATCCCTTTTATAGTAACTTGAGATATGCGTATGCGCATGAATTAATATCTCTTCTATTTCTCTTCGTCTAGTACGTATCAATCTTTGTGCGTACATCCAATAGCAAGGACGAATCCAGGGGGAGAGGGCACTGGGGCACGGGCCCCTCCCAGACTTACAAGAAGCTGAGATTTACGCTCGAAATTAATAAACTGTCTATCCACGGTTTGTCCTAGTAGAATTTTAGAAATTTGACATATAAGCTACATAAAGGTAAAGACAAATTTCTGGCTCTAGTAAGTAGTAGTATTGGGTGGTGTAGCACTAGCATGGCGCCACCTTGGAACACATCTTTACTTAACATCAGGTGACTTGTGGTCAAACGCTACCATGAAAATAAGTAAAAGAAAAAAGTATAGATAATTAATGTACTCGTATATAGATAATTAACTGACTAAGATAGACATTTGACATTACTTCTATGGAACTTACTCGTATGTCAAAATTCTATTAACCGTGGACGGATTGGTTACTAAACTTATTAATAACGGCCGTAAAAGATTAATACAGTATATTAGTACACATATATTAGTACAGTATATTAGAGAGAAGAGAGAGAGAGAGAGAGAGAGAGAGAGAGAGAGAGAGAGAGAGAGAGAGAGAGAGAGAGAGAGAGAGAGAGAGAGTTTTTAGAGTTAATTTATCTATCTATATTGCTTTGATAAAACATTGAATTCTTGTCATTGTTAAAGAATGAATCCTAGACATTAAGCCACTAGGGTAAATCTTCTTACGTCTGGCCTTTTTGCCCCTCCCAGAACTATGTCCTGGATCCGCCCTTGTCTTGTCCACTATGCGTGACTTCCGCATTAGCTTTTATGCATATCAGTAATTATTTTGAAAGTAACGGAGGTACGATTTCTTTGATCCACTGACTGTTTCACTTTACGATGACATTTACGTCAAAAACTCTATTATACAGGTAGTATGAATGTTGATTGCATGATCCACTTTCACTCGTAGTTTTAAAACAGTGCAATTGATATTAGGGCTGCCTCTGACATACAGTCACATACAACCAATTTGCGTTACAAAATTACAAATACAAAGTGGGTGAAGAGCCCATAAAAACAATTTATTTTGAGTTAATTTACTTTATTGAACCGTCTACGACTGCGTCACAGGGACAAGAGAAACGCACAGATCACACAAGCTTTACATGACATTGACATCTTGACATTTCTTATGTTTCTAACACAAAGTTACAGTAGATGCGACATTTATAGCAGCAGTATATTTTTTTAGAAGATCAAGATAAAAAAAAAACATTTATTTTGAAAATCTTCGTTCAGTGCGAGTGAAGCACTACGTACATATATTGGAGAACAATTATCAGAGAGTTTTCAAGATATTTCTTGCAAATGTGTCCATGTTTTTAGGGTTCCGTACCCAAAAGGTAAATGGGACCCTATTCTCTGTACGTCCATCTGTCTGCCTGCCCGTCTGTCACCAGGTTGTATCTCATGAACCGTGATAGTTAGACAGTAGTAATTTTCGCAGATAATGTATTTCTGTTGCCGCTATAACAACAAATACTAAAAAACAGAATAGAATAAATATTTATAGGCGAAAACCCCATACAACAAACGTAATTTTTTGCCGTTTTTATAGATAACTAGCTGTTCCCCGCGGTTTCACCCGCGTGGGATTCAATTTATCGCGATAAAAAGTATCTTATGTCCTTCCCCAAGGTTCAAACATGTCCGTACCAAATTTCATTTAAATCAGTTCAGCAGTTTAGGTGTGAAAGCGTGACAGACAGACGGAGTTGCATTCGCATTTATAATATTAGTAGGGATGGTACGGAACCCTTCGTGCGCGAGACCAACTCGCACTTGGCCGGTTTTGTTTTTAATCGTTGCTTCCAGATTGGCATGAGGCCCTCAGTAGCCTGAGCTTTATAAGCCAACCTTTAACATGTGCTTGTGCAGCTATTTATAAAACTACATGCCATACCAATACATTTCTACCACCTACCACCTGCTTCTATTCTATTACATGTTCCAACAGCATCGTATTATCTTGTCATCGCCAAATAAACATTAATTAGTCTTAGTGAATCTTTGAATAGTTTGTTTTGCTCAGTAAAGAAAGGTTGGTGAACTTACAATTTACGTAATTGAGGAATTTCAAAATTCTGATCAGGTTTCGTAAATAATTTATGTCATAGATATATTACTGATTAAATATTTAATGGTTCCTACCACTCTACCACTTGAAAGTCAGGTGACTTGTAGTGAAACGCTTCCCGTTAAAAAGAACAATAATAAAATGTAGGTTTTTTTAATTTAGGTCTTTATCATGTTTCTATCGTTAGTTCTGGACACTGATTAAGCTCAAAGTTTAAAAAGTTAACCTTGCAATGTCACCGAAAAATGTCTCACGAAATTACGTCTGAAAAGATAAGTAACATTTTGTAATCAAATTGCTCATGATCATTGGATATTTTTTTATATTTGCATGTATCACACACAGAATCAGCCACTATAAGGAAAAGAAAGTATCAAAACGTTTTACTCCATTTTTTTTTTTACTATTTACAGGGTAGCGTTTGACCACAAGTCACCTGATGTTAAGTGACGATGTGGTCTAAGATGGCGCCACGCTACACCTGGACTGGGAACTGGCTCTCAAGTGAGGCTGCCGGAACATACCGATAGGTGCTTGGCGACAGATTCTTAACAAGAGGGTGGTAGCTAGCCAGGCGAGTACTAGAAAATACCCTACCACCAAGCTATGGCTTCATCACGATGTTTTCCTTCACCGAAAGCTCAAGCTCATTGTAGGATTCGAACCCACGTCCTACGGATCGCAAGCCGACGTCACTACCACTGAGCCATCATCGCTATAAAAAAAAACCCCCAGTATTGCTAGCGTCAATTTCTTTTTTCCCTTTTTGCCATCAGATCCTGGTAGACCTAATTGCTCTTATTTATCCCTACTAATATTATAATTGTGAAAGTAACTCTGTCTCTCTGTCTGTCTTTCACGCCTAAACTACTGAATCGATTAAAATGAATTTTGGTACAGAGATAGTCTAAAACCAGAGAAAGGACATAGGCTATTTTTTATAATATGTATAACTAGCTGTTCTCCGCGGTTTCACTCACGTGGAGGTTTTTCTACAAGACTTTTATCACGATGAAGCCTAAGACACTCAGTATAGCTATACCAGTATAGTATAGCTCTTAAAAACTTGAAATCGGATCAGCAGTGCCGAAGATTAGTCCTAACGTACTTACACACAACAAACTTAACCTCTTTCTAATATTAGTCTAGATAGAATAAAATTGATCGTTTTCGTTTACCCTAATCAAAGTTTAGACTAAATCCTGCAGTTTTATAAATATTGATTTCCCATAATACATGATTTTAATCGCTAATAACAAATTTCCCAGTATTCCCAATAACAGTTCCGCCTCTCAAAATCCATTTTATTACCACTTATCACTTTTCTTTACACAACACTAAAACAGTGATGGGAAAAAACCGATAAAATATAGACGGAGCTCTGAATATCTACTATCCTTGATTTCGGCCCTCGTAAAATTTTTAATACCCCTTGAAACGGGGCATTCACGTTGCGATTGATGTTTGCGACTGTCCGACTCACGATCAAATAGTTCTTGCGTTATTAAAGTAAACGGTTAACGGCCTGTCATAATTTCTTTAAATTGGTAGAAAAAATAAGTTGGTGTCAAATATTTTACTGTGTGTATAAAACAAATGGGAATTCTATCATAAACGTTTTGATGTTCTGGTTAAAATTGTTGTTTCCTTATCTGAGAATGACTTGAATGTAATAAATTAAATTTAAAGTCGATACTTCGGTCTTCCGTTTATTTAACTCTGCTTTTTCAGTAATATTAGGCAGTTTGATTACTAATTTAGTTTATGGGTAAGTATTCACATACAATAACAAAGTTTGTAAGTAATAAGGTAGCCTTCTGTAGGTAGACCGCGACAAAAAGTGGGCGACGTTACCTCGTTGAATAGCAAAACTAGTTTATTAACAAAACTTTTTATCATTGTAATTTAAACAGCCTCTAAACATACTCTACGTCACAAAGAATGCTAAAATCATAACAGTTTCAAATAGTCGTACCGTGAACAGTCAGCCTTTTCCCACCCTACGATCACCCACCAGCGAATCCCGGCAAAATTTCAAATCAGGCCTGTACGCACTAAAAATTTAATTGCCTCTTTGATGGCTGGCCCCTCCAAACTCTGATAAACAGGCTGTTACAGGCACTAAACGTTATCAGGGACCTCTCTGCTGTCGGCACTTTTGATACGTAGATATTGTTTTAATAGCGAATTAATTGCGTTTTTATGTCCTTTAATGCCAGACTTAATGCTTGTGAATGTTGCTGCGAAATGTTCGTGAATTTTGGTGGTCTTCGCTGTTGAGATGACGTGTTTAAATTATAAACCTTATTTATCCCTGAGGAAATACTTTCCTTTCGCAGGGTGGCGTTTGACCACAAGTCACCTGATGTGAAGTGACGAAGGGGACAAAGGTAGCGTCACTCAACACCTGGATTAGGAACTGGCTCTCAAGTAAGGTTGCTGGAAAACACCGATAGGTGATGGTGACAGATTCTTAACTTGAGGGTTGAAGCTAGCTAGGCGGGCACTAGAAAATGTGATAAAAAATATGGAACCGTAAAAACGTCTAGGTATAAAATTTTAAAAGCCAAATAAATAACCCAAACATATTTCAATATAATAATCTCATTTAAAGACATTATAAAGAAAATGCTAACCAAAATTAAAATTTTAATATGTAATTACAAAACAGGCACGTGAAAGAAAACGCAGCGTCGAAAAAAAACCGACTAAAATTAGGGTTCGCGTGTCACTTTCGAAAATAAAAAGGGTTCCGAAACCGAACCTTATCGGCGAGGTCTAAGCTATAAAGCACTCACATGTTTGGCAAACAAATTTCGAAATAAGTTTTTGTCAGATGTGAGAGTAGCATGGATATGACACTACAAGGAACATATTATATAGGATCAACTACTTTTACCGCTGACTGTTTAAGATCATCATCATCATCAGCCTGAAGAAGTCCACTGCTGAACATATGCAATTGATGAACTCTTAATAAGGTATAGCTTCATTTTCTATGAAGTATAAGAAACTTTATGGAAAAAATCTCTGTCGTGTTAAAATTTATTTCTACCTTCATTAATATTCACATTCTCACTTTTACATTTTAACGGCTTTACATTATAAAAACCCATAACTCCTCCATCGACGTTTCTTATCAGCAAGTCGTGGACATCTCTTAAAGTCGTATAAACCCTTAATATTTTATTGATTATACGTATAAAAACATTTTTATCGCGACTAAAAAACTAAAATTGCTCTTTAGGCGCATTCCTTTTTCTTCCCACATGCCATTTTGTGTTTCTTTCTTTCTTTATGTGTCTTTTATTATTTACGTAGCTTACCATCCTGCTAATTTTATAAATGCGAAAGTTTGTATGTGTGTATGGATTGATGGATGGATGGATGTTTGTTACACTTTTACGCAAAAACTACTGAACGGATTTGAATTAAATTTTGAACGCAGATACCTTATACCCTGAATTAACACATAGGCCACTTTTGATCCCGGAAAAAGGTTCCTGTGGGATAAAAGACGCGGGTGAAAACGCGGGTGCAACTCGTTTAAATATAATTTTATGTGACCATCCACACGAGTCTTTCGATCTGAGACTGTTGTCCGGCACCCGTATGTGTTCCAAAGACACCGCGACAGCGAGTCTTGTAAGCGGCCGTAGGGTACGGTAATTTAGGGAGAGGATACGAGACCAGCGGAGAGATAAGCGATTTGGCGGCTTCCTTTTTATGCGTGATATTGGTGATATTTACGTAAGTATAGACTGGTGCAATTCTAATTTGGCAATGAAGTGCGTATTTTAAAAGAAGAAAGTTGTGGAGGTTATAAAGAAAACATTTTATCTTCTTAGTCTCTCTTTTTTTAAGTTTTTTTTTCTTTTTAGTTCACGTATTTCAACTTTTTATGTGAGATAACGATTCGTCAAGAAGAAAATTATGAAAATCTAGCTGCGCCCCGCGGTTTCACCCGCGCGGACTGAAAACGTATTTTTTTTTCATAATAACCTTTTCCTGGCAATAACAAACAAAAAAAAAAATTGTGGAATCGGTCCAGCCAGCCGTTCACGCGTGATGCCGTGACCAAGGGAAATAGGGATTCAGTTTTATATATAAGAAGATAATATTGTTTTTTTCATGGCATTTAGTCACACATATATTATTCGATCGGTATTTTGTAATGTTGCAGACTACACGGTCTTTGAACCCGCGACGGTCCTTGTTTACCGACGTAATAACTGTTCTACTGAATAAAACATCGTCATCATTAATAAAACATATCATCACAGTAATATATCCCAGTTAACAGAGATAATCCTGCTTTCTCTCTACCGTTTATCACTAAATGCATAATCTTACAACACACAAATGTGTGTTTGACGAATTTATACGACGAGTTTTGCGAATCGACGGTGGTTATAATATAAAATATTATGATATTTATTTCCGTTTCGACACATCGATAACGCCTTTTGGTGTTAGTCTCTAATGAAATGAAGAAAGCATTAGAATTGGCATTTTTTAAAATACATAGCATTCAATTAACTTTAAAATTCGGTTTTAGTCAAACAGATTTTTGCATGCTACATACATTACTTAACAAGTTTAGCAAAAATTCTGCGAAATTCAATTAAAGGCAAAATAAATGTTAGTATAAAGGCAAAAAGATAACAGTCTCTCCTAAATCTATTTTATGACAATTAAATGTTGGTTACTTAGCTAAATGGATAGGCTCTGTTAATTAAATTTTTATTCGACAACTGTTGTTTGACCTGACAATTTTTTAATTACCTATATGTTTTTTAACCCATATGAAAAGTGTTTCCATCCTTGTGAGATGTTTGACCACAATAATTTATTATAGCATGACCGTCTCTGCCTTAAGTATGTAATTCCCATTAATCTGTAAAAACAAGAATAAATCATAAAGTTTAATCATGCTCCTCGTTTTTTAATTGATGAAATCAGAATGATGTCATCATCAGATTACTCTCCACTCGCTTTATTAATACCAAGACCTGAAAAAACAAAACTCCAGACGGAGAATTAGACCGCTATGTTTATCGGATATCTACGACATTTTTGTAGATAAAGTTATTTGCACAAAATAGTTTTGATTGACACGATAGGCCTAGATAGTCCTAGATTTATTGACTTAGATTGATTAGACATGGAATAGATTGATGATACATAAACTAGATTTTTATGCATCGATAAACGGGCATTGTCTAGTCGTGACGAAACATAAGTAGGTACTTACCTATTCAAAATAGCTGTAGCAGCTCGATGAGTATATCCTAAATTGCGAATGATCGATTTAAATAAGTAGAATAAACTTTATCATTTAACCTCATTAATAAAATTTATTTTATCCCTACTAATATTATAAATGCGAAAGTAACTCTGTCTGTCTGTTACGCTTTAACGCCTAAACTACTGAACTGATTTTAATGAAATTTGGAACAGAGATAGTTTGAACCCTGAGGAAGAACATAAGCTACTTTTTATCGTGATAAACTGTAGCCCACGCGGGTGAAACCGCGGGGAACAGCTAGTATATTATATGCTTTGGTTGCACACATGTTTGAAAGCTAAATGAAGCAGAGACGTACTAAACATTTTAAAGGCAATATAAATAAATGTAACTTCGTAGCATTTCATATTTCTTACATTATTCTGATTTACTCCTTTAGTAAAAATTTAACTCTGCCGCCTTTACCTCATTCTTAACAGCCATCCATTAAAAAATAACGTCTCTTTTCCCGATTGTCGTACTACCCACGAATAAAAATAATTTAAAAAGGGGTAACTTCCGGGTGGCCCCCTCCAACTTCTGAATGCCATATTTATGGGTCCCATAACAATATGATTCACTCTAAATAGTTAAGTTATAATGCACTAATAAATATAAATATTTTCATTTATTGTGATTTAATGGGGTATAACAGTTTTGTAGGGCTAGATTAGTGTGGATAAGACCTGCACGTTACAGCGAGATAACAGCATGTCTCTCCCATATTTATTTTTTGCTATCTGTAATCTTGAAATAAATAAATTCGTATTTTAAAACAAAGCGCAAATAATTGATTTGTTTCTGATTAAGGGTCAAAGCTGTATCTGTGATTGTGTGAATATAAACTACATATAATTTAATCAGACTTACATTATTTATTTCACGTGATGGAATCTGACGTTAGTATCTCATCCACTTGCTATAACTATCATAGTTTATATGCCTCCAGCCGTCTTGGCAATTGCTTTTCATACAAGTACCTGTAAGTTAAGGTAGTCCATAGTAAATGTGTATATTTAATTGAATGTTCCGTGCTCGTATACAGAAATCGTCGGCACAGTCGCACTTGGCATTCAGAGCACGTTTCCCCCATATTTCCTGCCCTATTTGTCCACATTAAATACAACAACCGCTAACGTTTTGAAGCCAAAGCAAATTCTGCACAATTATCTCGAATTTATAACCGCATTCAATTACCCGCTTTCTCTGGGGCGTGTCCACACTATGCCAGTGTTGCCATTAGTTAGAAATTAAAATCAGTTTAAGGTAGTTTATGGCGGCACGCGGCACCGTTAGGGCGGGGGCACACAAATAACGACTAATCGATATTGGGATCGAATGCGCATCGATGCCAGGGTGCTCCTTTTGTGGTGTGTTGTCTCATGAATTGTTGAAGTCCTTAGATGTGATACCGGTGATAGGAGTAGGATCGGAATGGCGTGAGGAAGAGAAAGCTCTTAGAACGAGCTGCGATTATGATAGTGATAAAATAAATTAATAATGTGATAAATATGTAAAAATAGAAATTGTTATTAATTAATTAATTTAGGAGCTTTCAAGTCAAAATGCTCCATCATCAATTTTGTCATCAGATGAGACTGGTTAAATGCGCAATGATTATTGAAAAAAATATATATGTATAAGAGGTATGTAGCTATATTCTAAGTTGATTTTTAATACTACATTTTATTTCTCTAAGGAACAATTAATCAGTTTCGTTGAAACTACATAATTGTTTCGTTAGGCTCTTATGATCAAAAGTTTTTTTTTTTTATTTGATAAATTTTCCACTACAAGCTCGAGGCCCGTACTTTTGTCAACACATTTTCTTACAATATAATTAAGTTATTCCGCGTTTAAATATAATTATATTATACTATAAGCTAATTTAAAACTAAGAGGTTGTGCACATTGGGATATGGAAACATGAACATTATACAATTAAAACATGCAGAAAAAACATTTTAACAATTATTAGTTACGGGATAACAACTAAAACAGACCAGACCCCACAAGCAGCACCCGTTCACGAGTTGACGCATGTGCCAGCCATCGCTCTCCTCGACCATATTAGAGGGAAGAGGGCGACCCGACACACGACGCCGCTGCAAGCAAAGTCACTTTCGTGAGCATGACTGCTTTAGTTGTTTACAGAAGATGGTTAGAATAGAGAAGGAAAGGGAGAGCTAAAATATACAACTTATAACGACTTATATACATTTTACAATTATATTTTATATTATATGATCAAAAGTTATAAGTGCCTATGTTTTTTAATAATGTAATTTTTTTGTGTTGGTAATAAATTACCAGTATTAATAATTGTTATCAATTTTTTTTCAGTGCATTAGTTACATCTCATCTGTGTTCAAAACTGACCTATCCCAATAAACCACAGCCTCTAAGTATGTAAGTTAAACAAATAGACGCCGAAGTTAAACGCAAGTTATTGTTAATGCCCATCCTACCAGAAATACCATGCAATTATAACCCTTATTGTAATAGAATTAAACCCATCGCGTATGTTTAATCTTGTTTAGATAGAATAAATTCGATATAATTAGCATTATCTTCAAAGAAATTAATAACGTACAGCGCGGAGTTTAATATAGGTACGAGTATCTGACTAAAGATGTATTACGGCGCAGTAAATAAAACGACAGTGTGTATAACTTGTACACCTTATATTCGCTAAAATCAGCAAGAAGACCAAATTGGTAAACTATGGCCCATACTCTCTCTGAGATTAGGCCTGTATCAGTGGTGGATTTAGCAGCAGGCTGAGTAGGCTGGAGCCTAGGGCGGCAGATTTTAGGGGCGGCAAATTTAGTGTCAATTAAAAAAAAATGTTTTTATGATGTTAAAAGAGTCGTATATATGTATTTATATATTATTATGTGCACACAAACAAATAAACTATGTTCAACACTTGCTTTTTCTTAAATTTTTGTCTGATGCATAAAAAAATGACACATTTAAAAAGGAAAGGCAGAGGCCGTAGAGGTTATAGAGGTTGGTAGGGGCGGCAAAATTTGAATACTTAGCCTACTGGCGGCAAATGTGTAAATCCGCCACTGGCCTGTATTCCAACAGTGAGAAAGTAAGAGGCTGATGATGATATGTTATATCCGAATAAAAAAAATCACATACGAATTCACTGAATTTTTTTTTCCTTTGCGCCTGAACACCGTCAATTTTCTGTTTGAAAATGTTGATAACTTCATCTGAACGTAATCATTATGGTATCCGACGAAAGGACCACCGTGGCGCGTGCCGTTTACATAAAACACGTTTGGTTTTTTAATGTCAGGTTAGTGTTGCAAGGTCTCAGAAAGTCCTCAATATTTTAGCAGTATTTTGTTTTTTTAGACCTTACTGGATTACGTTTGACCATAGGCCATCAGAGCGATGGTGGCCGAACGGTTAGGCGTGCGACTTACAAGACGCCGACACCGAGTTCGAATAATAAGTTATGTGTGGATTTGCCATCGCTCAAAACGGTGAAGGAAAACATCGTGAGGAAACCGGCATGCCCAAGAATTGCAACATTCAAGGGCATGCGACATTTACCAACCCGCACTGGGCCAGCGTGGTAGATTACAGCCCATACTCTCTCTCTGAGAGAAGGCCAGAGTCCCAGCAGTGGGAACTTGAAAGGCTGTGATAATGATGATGATGATGATAGGCTGATGATAAATGACGATTTAGTCGAAGGTAGCCCCACGCTACGCCTGAATTTGGATTATTACTGGAACACACGTGCTTGGTGACAGATTCTTAATAAGGGTTTCTAGCTAGCTAATCGAGCACTAGAAAATACCCAAGCTCCAAGCTAGGATCTTATCATGATCTTATCGTTTTCTGTCACCGAAAGCTCATGCCCATTGCGGAGTTCAGTTCGAATCCCATACCATTCCGCAGACGCAGAAATATTTCTTGAATGAATTGACCATGGCCTGTTGTGTCCCGGCAGCTCTCAAAATGGGTGTAGCGTGGCGCCACCTTCGACCACATCGTCACTTAACATGAGGTTCTTGTGATCAAACGCTACCCTGTAAAAGATTCTACTAATATTATAAACGTGGAAGTTTGTAAGTATGGATGGATGAATGTTTGTTACTCTTTCACGCAAAAACTACTGAACGGATCTGAATGAAGTTTGGAATGGAGATAGCTTATAGAATAAGCTATATAAGCCTTATACTCTAGATTAACACATATGCTACTTTTTATTCTGGAAAAAGGTTCCTGCGGGATAACGGGATGACGCGGGTGAAACCGCGGGGCGCAACTAGTGAAAGACACACTCGGTGGCATTTTGAATATGCAAACAAATCTCTATTTATATCGTACCCAAATAAATTTCAATTTAAAAGCATCTATTAACAAAGAATATAGGCAACCCAAAGCTAAGCAAACGTATGTTTATCCGCCATAATTCGGGGGTAATTTCGCCGCCGCCCGCCGCTTCAAATTTCAAGGCTTAGTTTTTTTCCAACTCCCAAATGTCGCTGAACTCAGCCCGGGTAAAGCCTAAATACACTGAATATTTAAGGTCCCAAATTAGGCCCAGACTCATGAATATGAAATGTCTAGACTGTAGACAAAGAGCGGCCTTGAGGCTTTTATGTACCTAATGAAAATGGAAAGCGCTTTCGCTTTTCGTTTCATAAAACGGCTTAAGTATTAATAAAAGGTTAGTTCATGAATATTTCGTTTGTTTCAGTGTTATCTACTGTGAACAGACCTTTTGTTCAGGTATTTATTGTAAGGGTGCAGTTGTAAAGTTGTTTGTGTGTAGGCTTTGATGCCATTGACCTTTTAGTTGCGGTAAGCCGAAACATGGTTGTTGTAAATGAGTTCCTTAATGATTTTAGTTAGCATCTGTTTACTTTCATATTGAATTTAGCAAGATAAGCGGATTAGTGAAAATAATTTATTCAGACAAAAATTGCCGGTGAATTGAATTGGAAATTTATTAACTTAGACCAACTTCTCAAAGCTTTATATTGACTTTAATTTGGGTGGAACCGTGGGACGTAACTAGTTACAAATAAACATGAAGTGTAATTGGTGTTGTCGAAATAAATTATACCAAATGCCGTGTGCAGCCTGCTAACTAATATTTTTGTAATTAGGATCTTTTAATGAAGAAAATTGGAGAGAGATAATTACTAACTTAATAACTGTTATGATTATATTATATTATGTAATAAGTTACAATTTGTACTAATTAGTTACAAATTATGTGGTAGTATATTAATTTTGTTGTTAAGGTGGATGATCCCAGAGCTCATCACGCTATGTTGTCAAGAGATGGCGCTGATGTCATTTTTTACCTAAATCATTTTTTTACGTCGAAAATAATAATCTTATTCGAACCAAACACTAAAGCGCGCGTTCTATAGCGTTACTCAATTGTAAATTACCCAAATCTTCATTTAATAAACTAATAAATTACTCGTAACGCTTCTCTTACTGCTGGTGTCACAAATTTACGTACTTACACACGCACACGTAGACATAAAGTATGTCATTAGAACGCATCTAAGGTGGTTGCTTGCGGTCCGCCTAGCAGCCCAGCGTCAATAGATGGCGTTGTTTCTAATTAACGCATCTTATTTTATTATGAATGAACAGGTGCATATTATTTTAATAATAATTATGTTTACCGGTAATGGCGTAATATGTTTTATGTATCAAACAATATTTCAGATGTGTTTTAGTTTTCAAAACACTTTTATTTGTGCCAAACAATATCGCGGCGGTAGTGGTGAATGGCAGCTAGCAACTATTCACGCACACATAGAAAATGGTTTTGTTGTACACGAAACCATTTGCTAATTTCGTTCTTTCGTTTACCGTATAGGTTAGACCAGTGGTCAAACCTCTCAGTAGTTCTTTACTGATAACGAGGTTCCGAGTTCGATCCCTGCCTCAGATTTTTGGTAATTTTCTTTGATTTGGATGAAATTTAGAATGGAGATGGCCTATACCCTTTATTACCTATACTCTCTACTCTCCTACCAATAAAGACATTGGCTATTGTAATACTTTATTATGAAACAATCAGGATTATTTATTATACATGTACATAGTATCAAAATAAAAAACAGTCAATCACCAATAGTCTTTTTATTTACACATTCTTAAATATTCAATAATTCACAATTCTTCGTCAATATAAAGTCCTGCTGGTCGCACAGTTTTTTTCATTTTTTCCATGAACTATGTTCTGGCCACAGACTCATTGTGTTGGCCATATGCCATGTTATTGGTCAGAACATTGTTTTTATACAAAATGCTTTTGACGTGGTTGTGGCATGGTGTTGTCGCTTTTCGTTTACATATCTGCAACAAAGCTATAATTAAAGTATATTCTAATTTGTATCCCAACCTGGTCATACGAAAACCACGGATTTATGTCTACTAAACACTACTAAAAAACAAACATGACTTTGAAAAACGGTTAGTTTCCAAATCGGCTGGCTGGCCTGTCGCATTTATATGTAGTGTAAACATCATTTTCATGTTGCCCTATGGTCAGAAGTTCAATTCCTTTTATTTCCTCCGTTGTTTTTTGGAAGTCTCGAAGTTTCGAGAGACATGCTTATTTCAAATCTATTTCCCCAATTGGTTCATTTGGTTTAGTAGTTACGTTGATACGTGGTAACAAACATTTAACATACACACACACAAATTTTTGCATTTATTATACTATTAGTAGAATAGAATTTCGTTTATTTCAAGGTGTATCATATACGAAGTAAATAAGCGTAGGAAAATTATATGTTATCATATTGTGTAGTTCAAAGGTATTTGAATACACTTTCAGCTAGGGCAGTTGTAGAACAACGTCCTTGATCCTCCGAAAATTAGATTTGTGGTGTCAGCCAGCTAGCAGGGCTTTTCCGGTTATACAAAGGTACTCTGTGGCAAGGCTGTTGCTGGCCTCAGCTGGCGTAGTGGTGCACGATTGTATCTGCTGATTTCCATCAATAATTTTCCAACGTTGATCAACCTTTTTTACAGAGTAAAACTATAAACAACAACTTGCCTAGCAACGTAGCAACTAGTCAAAAATGCATTTTACGTGAATGACGTAACCAAAAAAACTCATAGAACAGTCTGATTAGTTTATACTAGCTGCACCCCGCAGTTTCACTCACGTGTCCTACAGTTTATCGCGATATTTTTTTTTATAAAACTATTGAAGTAAAAGAAACACTAAATATTAAGTGAAGCTTACCACTTACCACACATACACATACATTAGTGAAAACCGCACCCTAATCGGTTAAGTCGTTTCTGGAATTAGCGCGCACAAATGCACAGACAAACAGACAAAAATTCTATTTATCATTGTTTTGGGTTCTATTGCGTTGATGATAAAGACCCCCAATAATAGCTTTTCTCATTTATCTTTCACTAGTTTTCAGCCGCGGTTTCACCCGCGTCTTCCCGTTATCCCGCAGGAACCTTTTTCCAGGATAAAAAGTAGCTATAAGCTATTTCCATTCCAAATTTGATCAAAATCAGTTTAGTAGTTACGGTGATACGTGGTAACAAACATTCACACACAAAAACTTTCGCATTTATAATATTAGTAGGATAGGATAGGATGTACAGACAGCGATCAGTCACAGTTTTATTACAAATGTAGGTAAATAGATTTTTACTGTAAATGTGGATTTGAATTCCGTCTTCTTTAGCGCTTAGACTGTTTCATTGAAAAATATACCATATTCCGTTTGATAACAATATATATAGCACTAGCTGTTCCCTGCGGTTTCACCCGCGTGGGCTACAGTTTATCGCGATAAAAATACCAAATTTCATTTAAATCGGTTCAGTAGTTTAGGCGCGAAAGCGTATATATTCCGTATACTCCAAAATTATTCCCGCACTTCGGTGCCCCTCACCGCGTTACCTGCTGTAGGTATCCATTATCCTATTTTAATTCTAATTTTTTTTTTGACCGCGCGTTTGTACAGCTAAAGGTCTTCCTGGTTCGTAAATTGCGACCGCAGTTTACCTATTTCATAGAATATTCTCCCGCCTTTCCCGCGGCACTGCGGTGCAGTGGGTTTATTTTTCTACTACTACTTACATTTTTAAACTCGTGATATCTTTCGAATGGAATGTCCGAATTGAATAATTCAAAAAGTTATATGAAGGGATTGAAGCAGTTTTGAATGAGAAGTAATTTATTTTGATAAGGATTAATACCAAGATACAAATAAAGAGCCTTTCCTAGCGGAGGCATTAAAATTAATTTTTTTAAATAAAAAAACACTTATGGTGGCATAACTATAATAGTTAGACATATGCTCTCGCGAACTTTTTTGTAGATCTTAATAGGACCTACAAACCCGTGATACATTGTTTCGTTCTATTGTCAATAGTTTTTGCAGCGCACGCAAAAATAGGTTTTCGATTTCATACCTTGGGTTAAAAAATAGCAATTTTCTTACGGATCCCTAATTTTTTTGGAAATAAAATATAACCTATAGCCTTCCTCGATAAATGGACTATCCAACACTGAAAGAATTTTTCAAATCGGAGTAGTTCCTGAGATTAGCGCGTTCAAACAAACAAACAAACAAACTCTGCAGCTTTATAATATTAGTATAGATTAGTATAGATTACATTGATAGATATCGGTTGATTTCGGTTTTGTTTTGACGTTTATGTTTTGAAGCGATGATAGCTCAGTCGGTTGCGCATCGAACTTCCGTGCTGGAAAGCACATGTTCAAATACCAACAATAAGTATGAGGTTTCGGTGAAGAAAAATATCGTGTTTATTGACCTACCAAACATTTATTTGGTAGTGCGGTACCAACACACTAGGTATCAAATATAGGGGTGTGACTAGAAGGGGAAAAAATCGATTAAGAAATAATCGATTTTCATCTCTTTAGAATAAATCGATTTGTAAAAAACGATTCGATTATTTTTTACTTAATCGATTTTTTACAATCGATTATTTTTTGATTTTTACAAATCGATTATTTTATTAAAAATATAATCGATTTTTTATAAAATAAATAATCGATTTTTAATACAATTAATAATCGATTTTTAATATAGTAAATAATTGATTTGTAATATTTGTTTATCGATTTTTTTAAATCGATTAAAAGAAAAAAATGATCGATTAATATAAAATCAATTTTTTTTCTCATCTCTAAACTATTTAACCGTGGTAGGCGACTTGCAAGGGCGATCTACCATTTCTAGTTCCACCGCCAAGTACCTAACTAACTATACATTATTATCAATAGTAGGTACCTACCTACGTAGGTATGAATTTAGAATTACGTTCTAATGTAATTATGTTGTCAGCTGTCTGGTTACCATAATACAAGCTCTGCCTATCTTGGGATCTATTGGCCGTGTGAGAAACTATCGCAATATATATATTTACTTCTTACCTATTTATTTACTAATTTTTCTACTTTGATTACCTGGGCGAAATTATATCACTTAGGTAATCAAAGTGGATTAGACCTCCACGACCTTGACTACCAACCCGTTTTGATTTACGTCTTCGGAACGGAAAGTAAAAATTGCCCCAAAGTCAACAACATCGTTCATGCACGATTTGGCAAGTCGCAATATCGTGGGCCGTGGCGAGCGAGACAGAAAATCATTCTTCACTAGTCATGCGCGATCTTGCAACGTCGCATAATTTTTAGCTATTTTGTGACCGAACCTAATACAAACTATAATTTCTTCTGTGGCAAAGTTGTAGCCACGCCACCACTACATCGCTCACTAAGGTCTACATCTAAATAGTTCATCGAAATTCAGGTAGATGGCAGGTAAAAATCACCTAATTCAAGTCCGTCAACTTCAATGCCACTCACGCACACATGTGTATAAAAATACGATTTTTCCGAAAGTTTTAAAGGTAAAATTTGATGGAAAACATAATTTTGGTAAGAGAAACTGATAGTCCGCGGATGGGTAATTAATTGAACAATTTAAGAAAATTTTCAAACTTCATTAAAATAGTTTGCGTGATCTATATTGCTCGGCTTGAGTTTGTATGGGAAATTGCCGGACCCATTCACCTTAAAGTGGGAAATAAAATAAATAGTAAATGTGATCGTGTTTAAAAAGTTACCTGCCGGGCGTTTCTTGCTGGTTCTTTTGGGGAATGGAGGTTGGAAGTTGGAACATTCGTAGCAAGTTTTAAGGTTGATGAGGTTATAAAGTGAAATACGTTAGACGTCTGTGACAGACGATTTTTGTAAAGTGACTTGACTTGATAGAGCTTTTTTTGACTGGAACCCATTCACTATTCATCAATTTTGTTTTTTTTTTATTACAGGGTACCGTTTGACCACAAGTCACCTGATGTTAAATGACGATGTGGTCGAAGGTGGCGCCACGTTACAACTGGACTGGGAGCTGGCTCTCTAGTGAGGCTGCCGGAACACATCAATAGGTTCTTGGCGGCAGATTCTTAACATGAGGGTAAATACCCTATCACCAAGGCATGGATTCATCACGATGTTTTCCTTCACCGAAACTTCAAGCTCATTGTAGGATTCGAACCTACGTCCTACGGATCGCAAGCCCACGTCACTACCACTGAGCCATCATCGCTATCGTCCTAGACTGGAATTGTTGGGGGTTTTTTTTTAGAAGTTTATTGTTTAACGTTCAAACTTTTTGTACTAGTTGAGATAAATAGTTGCGGGGCCGAGATGGGATTCCAAGTCGGTATCGGCGCTTTCTATATATGCCGCGTTACCGTTCAGCCAGCTCCGCTCTGGCTCAGAAACTGTTATCTAATAAACTTGTCCGTGTATCTTTACTTATGACAAGATATCGGAAGGAAAACGTAGCTCACGATTAAAGTGATAACTTAACTTGGTAACTTGGTAGTGTAATTGGTGTCAGGGGTCAGCAATAACTTAGATAGGTGATAAAGTTAGAAACGTTCAAGTTAGAGTTATTATTTATTGAGTTTAGATAATCTCAGTTAGATTAGCAGAGCGAAGTTGTAACGAGTTGTGTAGAAAATAGAATGAAATTGAAAATTTCAATGAAAACGCGTGTAAAGCGGCTTGACAAATTTGAGTGAATTGAGATAGTTATATTAATACTAGCTTTTCCCCGCGGTTTCACCCGCGTTGGCTACAGTTTGTCGCGATAAAAGTATAGCCTATATCTTTTCTCAGCCTCTTGACTATCTCTGTACCAAATTTCATTTAAATCGGTTCTGTAGTGTAGGTGTGAAAAACAGACAGACAGAGTTACTTTCGCATTTATATGTAGGGATATATAGTAGGGATGGAATCGTTTTTTTTTTACTTCTTACAGGGTAGCGTATAACTATAAGTTACCTGTTGTTGTGACGATGTGGCCGAAGGTGGAGCCTCCCTACACCTGGATTGGGAACTGGCTCTCAAGTGAGGCTGCCGGAACACGCTGAGGCTTTTTATCTCGGAAAAAGTTCTTACAGGACAAAAGGAAAGCGCATTGTTAAAACATACATTTCAGTGACAAACACAGCGTAGCAACGAGTAGAATTTAATTGTGACTGATAGTTCTAGGTTGCACTGCAATTATCACGGGCACGGGGCAGGCACACAACAGCTCGGTTGTTAATTGTCACTTGCTCTATTCGTCAACGTATTGAACCTAAGTTCAATAGGTATACCTACTTTGCACTTTGGACGTGTCCTGTCATTCTAGCAACGACTTCGAACTAGAAAAACTAACTGAGATGCCGCAACGACCCAAAGTGAGTTTTGGCCTCCGATAACAAAAGACGCCACTTCGGTCTGTCCTGCGCCACCTCCCGCCGGTCGTCGGATTTAAGGATTTACGCGTAAATCCTTCGCGACTTCGTCTTTCCAGCGATACCTGGGAGCTTTTGCTTTGACCCTGATCATTGGTATGTTCCGTCATCTCTACAGCCAAATTTAGCTAATGCAGACCTTAAAAAAGAAGAGCATTCATAGAGCTCTACTACTAGATGCTTCAAATATATAAAGTTATCTATATACTAACTGTTCCCCGCGGTTTCACCTGCGTGGGCTACAGTATATCGCGATATAAAGTAGCCTGTCCTTCTCAGGCTCTAGACTGTCTCTGTACCAAATTTGATTTAAATCGGTTCTGTAAAGTGTGAAAGCCAGACAGACAGAGTTACTTTCGCATTTACAATATTAGTAGGGATTGTAAAAACAATAGTTTGTCTATTCTCTACATAGAATATAAAACGTTGAGATATGTAGCGATTATTATCTACCTCAACGGCCTCAGTATCTCGTTAGAAGTTATTATAATATTTGCTGTCAAACTTTATTAACGCCATATTGCATGTTGCGTGAGGACGCGTCGTCGTCACTATGAAAGTGTGAAGCGACGCAGCGAGTCGCAGTGGACGCATTTCACTGCGTCTAGTGTTGGGTTACAGTGAGGTAGGTTGCCTGGGAAGAGCGGTAGCGACTTGATTCCTATATATACACGAAGAAAAAAGACCTTCCGAAACACAGAAGGAATTTCCTTCTTTTTGAACTCAGAAGGAAAACTAAGGTAAAATAGGAAGGGTAGGGTTACATTTGGTTGAAATGGTCTTGGAAGGTAAGACTCAGAAGGAAGTCAGGAGTTTTTTCTCAGTGTAGTACTAGCTGCTCCTCGCGGTTTCACCCGCTTGGGCTACAATTTATCGCGATAAAAAGTATCATATAGCCTTCCTCAGGGTTCTAACTATCTCCATGACAAATTTCTTAAATTTTGATACATATAGAAATCTCTATAATTTAGTATCTAGTGATTAAACTGCAGATTTTGAAGCTACTAGATATTTTTCTGTCCACTTGCCATAGAATATATTAAATTCCTGAAAATTTGCGCTTTTTATTAACACTGGTTAATTTGGTCGATGGTGGCGCCATCACTCTACGTCTAGATAAGGGACTACTGAAATTAAATTGGGAACTGGGTTAGTTAATTCTTCCACAAAATCCTTTCTAAGCCTCTTTCTGATAGTAAAATCGTTTCGTTAATTCTAATAGTTACTTACGCTCAAAATTAATAATCGATCCTGATCTGTTATCCGTGGTTTTGGATCGATATGTCATGTCATAACATGTCATTTTAGTACTAGGGCTTGACATATTACTAAGTACTAAATAGACATATTATGACATGACATATCGATCCAAAACCACAGATAACGGATCAGGATCGATTATTAATTTCGTGAGTTAGATAACAAGCTAAAGTAGTAATAAATTTAAAGTTTTGATGACAACAACTCACTTACGCTGTGTAATGTATTATCAAAATTATCTCAGAATAACTATTTGGTGAATGAACTGAAGATTTGATGATTTATTTGAGACCGATAATAATAGGTCAGCTAGGTTTTTAGGTCACGTTAGGTTATTTCCATATCGTTATCAAGTAACTTATTATATAATTAGGTACCTAATATCCGTCTGAATCGTAGCTAGCAATATTCCTATAATTAAACAAGACAAAATCTATCGTACGGGGAAGGAAGAAGGAACTATGTACCATTGCAACAATGCTGAAAATTTATCTGGGTTATTATTGTGAAAGGATTGTTAGCCGAAATCTGGTCTACGGGATGATGAAACTCCGGCCAATTCAGTCTCATTGTAAAATATTTAAGCGGGTTATTGTTATAACGGCATTGTTAGGTATATTTATTTGATATCTAAGTAATAAACAGTTAACTATAAAATAAAAATAACAACTTAGGAATTTAAACTAAAAAAAAAGCAAGACCTACAATTGTATAATTATAAATATACGCTTATATATAAGTTTTTTTTTTACTATTTACAGGGTAGCGTTTGACCACAAGTCACCTGATGTTAAGTGACGATGTGGTCGAAGATGGCGCCACGCTACACCTAGACTGGGAACTGGCTCTCAAGTGAGGCTGCCGGAACACACCGATAGGTGCTTGGCGACAAATTCTTAACGAGAGGGTGGTAGCTAGCCAGGCGAGTACTAGAAAATACTCTACCACCAAGCTATGGTTTCATCACGATGTTTTCCTTCCCCGAAAGCTCAAGCTCATTATTAGGTGGCATTATTAGAGGCATTATTATAGGTGGCTTCATTCTCGGGCCTTTGCCGGACCTTTGTTAGGCATAAGCGGTGCCGTAGCCAACGCTAAGAGGCCATTTTAAATTAAATATGACAAACACAAATATGGTGCAGGGAAGGAAGGGTGAAGTGTACTATTGTGGCATATTATAGGTTATTATTATAATATTTATTTTACCACCTTTATTATTAAGCTTGTCGCCTATCACCTAACCCCCATTTCAACCTGATAATGTAACCTAATAACTTTTGACGGACCGTGGACGCACGCGAAACGAACATTACCGGGCGTTTGCTGCAAACATGCTTAGAAGGGGGAATAGAAAATACAAGCAATAGATATCAACATTTTTACATGCATGGTTATATTTTCTACTAGTTGCGCCCCGCGGTTTCACCCGCGTCTTCCCGTTATGTCGCAGGTACCTTTTCCCGGATAAAAAGTAGCCTATGTGTTAATCCAGGGTACAAGCTATCTCCATTCCAAATTTCATTCTAATCAGTTCAGAAGTTTTTGCGTGAAAGAGTAAGAAACATACACCCATCCATACTCACAAACTTTCATGTTTTTAGTGTCAGTAGGATGAAAGAGGCTACACTAAAAATAAGTCGTTCCTGTTAACTTAAAACGCTAAGAGCTATGTATATATATCTACGTCAGATATTGAAACAAAACGACTGTACGGTCTGTTGTTAAAATTTGATGCCACCTCTATATTCCGAGTTGTAGATTCTGCGAGTGAATGTTAAAACCCCGAGCGCTGTTAGTATATAATTAGTTATACTCAAATAAAACTTTACTAACAAGACATGTCTAATATCGTATCTAGATAACAGAAGAAAATCTTAAAAAAGTAAATGTTCATAGACGTCGGTGACCGCTTACCATCAGGCTGGCAGTCTGCTTGTGTTGGCATAAAAACATTCCCTACCTACATAAAAAAAAAAATTAAGGATTAGTTGCCATTACCTACAATCCTACCCGGTAAAATCAAAAATAAAAAACTTCCCAATAAAATGTCAAATATACTTAAATATAAAAAACGTAGTAGTTACATGTCTCTACATCTTAATTATCAAAACGGAAAGACTCCAAGAATCTCAAGAAGAAACCAAGGCCCCGCAGTAGATAAAGGGTTGTACCGCTCGCTGCGCTTACAAGCTTTGAGTTGTCACTTGACATGACAGCAGTGGCATTGTCGTGAGCCCTTGACACATGCTACTTAAACGAGACGTCACTTGACACCGGTGGTAAACACACTTTCGTAAAGCTATACTTTAGCAACACAATACTAAAATGATCAAATTAGAATCTAATTTCATTCTCATTTTTAACCGACTTCAAAAAAGGAGGTTTCTCAATTAAACCGTATTTTTTTTATGTGTGTTCGCGAATAACTTTGTCGTTTTTGGAAAGGAGATATCCCAAGGGTAATAAGGAAATAACAGGAAGTCGTTTTTCTTTTTGTTAAAAATTATAACGTGCTTTAGAAATAAATGTAAAAGCATATTTCATTTCACGTCACGGAATATAAGTATCTTTTTTGAGTCTAGACTAATTAGATAAACTGGTGATTCAGAACAAACACTTTTAAAGATATGTGAGATATATTGTATCTTTGAAGTTTTACTAAGCTCAATGAAATCCTGGTTTTTCTTTAAATTAACAATACTTATATAAACGAATCAAAATTAGGTAGGTAGTTACCAAATCTACATCTCATCATAGCCTTTTACGTTCGCTCTGCTGGTAATCTGGCCTTCTCTCAGAGAGAGAGAGAGAGTATGGGCCGTAATCTACCACGCTGGCCCAGTGCGGGTTGGTAGATGTCGCATGCCCTTGAATGTTGTGGTTCTTGGACATGCCAGTGTTTCCTCACGACCTATTCCTTCACCGTTTATCCATAAGAGCAAGAAAACAGAAAAGGAGACAGTCTGACTGTATTTCGAGATAGGTACTAGATACTTCCTAAGAAAAGATTTTTGAAAATTCAAATAGAATCGTCATCATTCCTTTCATCTGTTAATTTTTGCGGGCACCAGCCACGGGGCGGGAAGTACCTAATGCCTTTTTATCACGCCGACATCCAAGATAATGTGAATCAGATGTAATTCCATGACTACAAAAGACGTGCAGATACCTACGTAACTAACTGATGTAATTCCTCCGCAAACAATTCGAACAAACTACATCCAGTAAAAAATAACTTGACAAAAACGCACTTAGACTATGTAGATCTACTGTCAAGATACCAGAGTGATAACAGGTCGTTCACCCGAATCAGATGGAATTGTAATCGTAGTCAGTAAGCCATTTATTTGCAATAGGTTTAGACGTTGCGTGTTGCGCGTTATGTTTGACGAATGTTTGATTATCAAGGTTGACTGGCTGACTTATATCAGGTGCTTTGATAGTTTTACTCTATATTTTGATTCTGTAGTACTTATTCAGAACAAGTGAATCTTATTTAATCTTTATTGTCTGTGGTCAAATCTCTTGTCAATGTCAAGTAACATTAATTCCACAGACTTTTGTCATGCGATGGTGCCTAATAAAACGAATAGTTTGAATTGAAATAAACCCTTCTTTAAAACAATAACTGCGCTTTTACCAGCGAAGACATGCCCATAGGCATTGTGCATTTTTTCCTGTATGTAAAATAATTGATCACACTGCGGCCCATAAACTTAACTATGCAAAAAGTCACGTCGATTCGTTGCTACGTTGTTGCCTTGACAGATTTAACAAATTAATAAGTAATTAATTTGTAAACGTCACTTTCAGTTTATTCAGACATTTGTAGTCGTAAAAGATGAGCATAAAAACTTCAATGAACGCTTTAAAAGTTCCATGGTCACACCATGTTGGCTATTTACGCCAAGACTGAAGACTGTATGTCTGTAAGGAGAGGTGTTTGACCGGAAAAAAACTATTATAAAAAGTTTGGCAGTACACCAAAATCACCAAACAGTCATATAATAAATATTATTCCTGTATACCGCCGGTACTGATTTTCTCGAAATAGCTGACGAGAACTTATGCTAAATGTCAAACAGTTATACAATATGGAAAGCGATAGTGGCCTTGGCGATTTATTGACTCTGTGGACTAATTTCGACCTAATCTTTTCAAGAGCGTGCTATAAAATACATTTTTTTATTGTATTTGACAGTTTGAGAAACTTACACGTGTCGTATTTGTAATGAATTGTTGGCTTGCTCTCACGATTGTTTGTCGAAAAACTTGGTCGGTCATCATCATCATCATCAGCCTTTACGTTCTCACTGCTGGGACTCTGGCCTTATCTCAGAGACGCGGGCCCAGTGCAGGTTGGCAGATGTCACATGCTCTTGAATGTTGCTGTTCTACTTGGTCGGTATTTGGGCAGAATAGATAGATACTACTTTCCGAAGAGTATGCGCGCCGGCAAGGCCTCTTCACTGTATGTTAAAAATTTTAGAACGCAATCTTTTGTTTGTGTTTTTTTTTTGAAAAATAGAGAGGGGGTTTCCCGCGCTGTCACTGTCACGCGCGTCAAACAAGTGACATGCGCGAGAAGCTGGAATGTTTATCTAGAGTCTAGTCTAGATTCTAGACTATGTAATTCATTTGAGAGTTACGTAATCATAAGAAAGTGCTTTACTCTAATGTCATGGTTTCTTCAAAACGTATTCCTTCACTGAAAGCTGAATCAAAGTTGGATTCGAACCCGGGGCCTTCAAACAGACGACCGGACGCTTTATATCTGAGCCATCATCACCACAATGTCTCACGCTATTCAGATATTCAGAACTGTTACTATTTTATAACTGAATCACCTCCAGATGTTACATAAAACAAACAATTACTTTTATATCCTATTAGACCATAGTGATGTTTGTTTGGAATATTTCATTGCTGAAATCTGGCTATTCACCTTTTCAGCAAGGCCGTTGGAAAGAGACGAAAGTTGCACTTCTCTATACGCCAGAGGGAGACAAACGGATTTCTGAAAGATACTGTAATGATCAGGTGAACAGGTGCCTGACCTGTTGTGTTATAAGATTCTATGCCAATTGTTTATTTATAGTTAAACGGTAGACTTAACATATTGACGTAAGTATTTGTGGTTATCTGGCTGTCTATATGTTTTTTTTTTGTTTTGTTATGGCGTCACACGATTTGTGTATTTGCCAGTGTCAAGTATAAAAGATTTCAAACTCAGAGAGTTGAATCAAGTTTAAATGATGATGGTGATGATGATGATGAGATGATGGGATGAGGATAGTGTTTAAGTAAAGTAGTGGTGCTTTACTTAAACTTTACACGAACTTTTTTGGAGCAACTTGAAAAGTCACTTTCACAACTTTATTTCAATTTTCCACACTCGTACACATTAACGAACACATAATGGTTAATAATCCACCAATATTACACATTATCACTCGAAGAAACACAAGTTTTGGAAATAAAAATAAAATTTTCACGTTGACAATTCGATTGCCGCCAAAAAAGTCCGTCTATATGTTACAAACATTAATTTACTTTTGAAGGTAAGGTAGGTACAGTCAACGACAAAAGTAGCTCAACATTAACACAATTTCCAATTACCGGCATCATCTTAAACCTACCTTTGACCACATCATCACTTGAAATCAGGTGTGTTATGCTGTGGTCAGAGCGCTACCTTGTAGGTAATATATACAAAACCCACGCCATACTGATCTAAAACACATTTAGGAAATCTAGTATGATCAGCTACTTTTGTTGCTGACTGTACCTACTTATGAAATAAAAAAATTAATCAAGGTTAGATGTTAGGAAAAACAAAGGTCGGTTTTTTAATTTAAATATTTTAAGGTTATATTTTCACCGTGTATTTTGCTTATGATCATATTTCGTCACATTGATAGTAATTGTATTTTATTGTTTCAGGTAAGTTCGTATGCCGATTGCCGATTTCACTTTCGTTTTGTAAGTGTCTGAAAAGCTGTACCTAATTGTTATTTGCTTCAATTCTTTTTTAAAGTTTGTCGACCTATTTCTTGTAAGTTTTGAACGGTATAAAAATAAACGATTCGGAACATACTAATCGGTGCTAGACTCTTTTGCCAAATATGTATACCTACCACGTACGTCTTTTCTTCGTATTATCTACAATTTTAGGAATTTTTGTCTTCAATGTAGCGAATTTAGTAAAAATAAAGGTATTGTCCAAGATGAATTCTAGAATGGTGACATCTTTTGGGTAAATGTAGAGAACTTTAAGTCTAAAGATATGACCTTCTTCAAACACACTTAAATCGCAGTCTGTTTATGATAGCTAAAGCTAGTTTTGTGTTTTGTTTTGTTTAGTTTTGTTTAGTGCTAGTTTTCACCTTAATTTTAGAACGAAACAGGTTCGTTCCGAAAGACTCTTAAACAAATAAATAAGCAGCAACCGCAAGAATACAAATTCAACACTGAGACTGAAGGTTCTTCTTATACAAATATACATTCTAGTAGGAAGTAAAGTTGACAAAACCACAAACTACCAACTACCTAATCAGGTGTAAAAATCCGCAATTTACTATTTCACATTCTCATGTGTCACCATCGCTGTACAAACAAACTGACTTTCAAATACGGAAGCGTTAATTTTAGCTCCATCAAAACAGTCATATTAAATACCTTGTCACAGCAAATGTTTCCCGTAGTACATTTACAGCTTGAAAAGAAGTTATCAAGTCTAACTATGAAAAAGTACTAGGTAAACTTTAGCTTCACGATCAACGGGAATACCTTGTCACAGTAACTTCTTACGACTTCGCCTGCTCTACAGAAACAAAATATTAATGGCTTAAACAGACGTGGTACTAAACTGCTGAAGCATTCCGGCGGTTGACACTTGTGTCTTTATAATTTATTAGAGCTTTGTTGTAACTCGCTAAAACAATCGTTCAGAAATATAACGGGCTCTTAGGTAAACGAGTTGTTTCGAATATAAACAATGCTACACAGGTTCTTGTCGAAATAGACCACACAAATGGATACTATATTGATATTATTATTAAGGCGAATTGACTACTAGAATCACAAGACTGATGTTAAATTGACGGTACTGATAGAATCACAGGACTGATGTTACCGAAAAGAAAAACCTTTTGCGGATATTTGGTGTCCAATTAAATAATTTGACTAGATTGTCTCTAAGTATATATACTTTTTTTAAATATCATAGTTGTTGAAATTAAAATTGATGTTTGAATTATTTTGTTTGAGTTCTCGATAATTCTGCACTCACTGTTGCAAGTGATAAAATTACTCGTAAATATTTCTGTGTTAGAATCTATAGACAACAAAAAAAAAACTGTTAGGGGTGTTTCTGTTTCTGTATGTAGAAGAAAACAACCCGAAGAAAAAACCTATGTATGTATTCAGTTCCTATAGGACCTCTAAAATGGACCACACAATATTCATCTCTTTTCTAAATTGACTGTGACAGGGGTGTTATGAACACAGAATACAGAACTAATGCACAAACACACAACATACAAAAGCACAGTTTTTTTTTCATAATTTTCTATAATAGATAAGATAAATTTACTTATTTTATTATCTTTGGAAAACTAACAGCTACAGAAGCTTAAGAAACATGAAATAGGTATATCACTAGTAACTAATGGCTAATTAAGAGTTAAATCCTAGCTATCTGCCATAGGCATGCGACACACTTTTTGCTCGGACCGGGATTTGAACCTGGGATGTTAAGCTCAGCAGGCAGGGCACTAATAACTGCGCCACAGCGTCCTACTAATGTGTCCTGCAACTTTTCTCACTTGCCACACCGAATGCTTCAATGGCATCGCCTTAACATTGACGAAGTCACTCGTGGCACCGCGCCAGAACACAAACAGATTCACAAAGCAATAAAATTTAAAAAATGTAACAGACACAAAGTAGGCCAGCTACTGTGAGTGTGATTCTTTGATTACCTTTTTAAAGTGATCTTTCTTTAAGTGGTTTGAATTTTCAGTTGAAGAAAGAATCTTAGTGGTCCTTGGTATTTTTACCATTCATCGTCGTCATCATCAGCCTGTATCAGTCCACTGCTGGACATAGGCCTCCCGAAGGTACGCCACTGAGCTCGGTCTTCGGCTCTTCTCATTCAACTACTGGTAGCCACTCGGCGCAAGTCGTTGCTCCACCTTGTCGCAGGGCGTACCCTACGTCACTACCATTAAAAGAAAAGAAATTGACACTAGTTGCGCCCCGCGGTTTCACCCGTGTCTTCCCATTGTCCCGCAGGAACCTTAGGCTTTGTGTTAATCCAGAGTATAATAGACAATAATTTTATTTGTAGCAAAAAACAACTGATAAAAAAATAATAATAATGCATAAACTTACACAAACAAAACAGTAATTAAAAATATAAATACACGAACTAATTAATATATACAAAAAGTAACTGTTTTTTTGCCACAAACCGGCCCCAACTCAGCATGATGCTGGTTATTAGTTTAAGCTATCTCCATTCCAAATTTCATCAAAATTACGTTAAAACGTGGTAACAAACATTCACACACACAAACTTTCGCACATATAATATTAGTAGGATAGTGAAAAACCGGCCAAGTGCGAGTTGGAATCGCGCACGAAGGGTTCCGTACATAGTAAATAGTAGAATAACGTGTCGGGTCCGGTTCCATTTTTTTTAAAGTTTTTGTAATTATCATATTATCCTGCTATCATAGTTATCATTTACTTTAAAATAACTATGTAGTTATTATTAAATCAACCAATTTGTATACTCGTATCACTGCACTGCAATAACGCGAGCAATGATTGATCGACAAATAAAACAGAGTATTTAAATGTCGAGGCGAAGTGACCCGGTGACTTTATCGCATCACTTATAGTGCAATGCCAGGCCATTATAATTGTAGTAGGTGTGAGTAAGCAGTAGTTGGTGACTTGGTACATATCGGTGTAGCAAAAGGGAAGTGGTTTGCGTTCTCAGGCTGTTGAAGCAGAAACCCGAAATAGAGAAAAGATCGTGACGAAAATTAGGGTTGACTACAACCACTTTTATATGTAGGTAACAGTAGTCGATAAATAATTAAAAGTATATACTAGCAGTTCCACGTGGTTTCACCCGGGTGGACAAGATTTCATCGCGTAAAAAGAAATAAAAAAAATCCTATATCCTTCCCCAGGGTTCAAACTATCTCCATTTCAAATTTCATCCAAATCGGTTTAGTAGTTACAGTGATACGTGGTAACAAACATTCACACACACACCCTCAAACTTTTGCATTATATATAAAAGAAAGTCGTGTTAGTTACACTATTTATAACTCAAGAACGGCTGAACCGATTTGGCTGAAAATTGGTGGGGAGGTAGCTTAGAACCAGGAGACAGACATATGATACTTTTTATCCCGAAAAAGGTTCCTACGGGATAACGGGGAGACTCGGGTGAAACCGCGGGGCGCAGCTAATATAAGCTAATATAAATAATATAAGTAGGATTAATAAGATATCTACATATATCTGTTTAGTAACGAAGGTCTAATAGGAAGAGTATATCTCACAACCCTACGAGGAATACCCATGTCATTTTATTGTTACGAGTACATTATGTTATGTATATTATGTATGTGTTTTAATAAAAATAAACTTGTACTTTTAATATTTAGTAACAGTTATCCCTGCGACCGTATTTGGTATGCAAAGCAATTCATTAATAACCTTTAGCGACGCCTCGCATTCCTTATTAGTAGCTCCAACAAGAGATAATTTGCAACCGGCGCCGCGACCGCATCGCAATTGTGTCACCTAATTGTCCAACTTGCCGTATTGGAACAGAGAGTGACCGTGAGTCGTATCTGCACTAAAGTTATAATTTATTATCTAAGTTTTCGAAAAGATAGAAATGGATTTAGGTTAAGCGCTAAATTAAGATATAGTATATTTTTTATCCCGAAATAAGGTTCCTTTGGAAAAGCGGGAAAACCACAGATGTAATTAGAGGCACCTAGTAATTATAAAAGAAGTGAGTGTGAGCTTTTTATATGTCTTCTTTTGTATTCAATAAACTAATAATTTGGAATATAATGTATGTAGATTAATAAAAAGTTTTGAAAACGGAAAAACCATCGATGCCGTCATGAACAAAAGCATAAATCGGTAAAACAGAGGTCGAAAATCTATTCAAATATATAAGAATCAAAGTCCTGACTGACTGATATTAACGCACAGTCTAAACCGCTGGTCATAGAAACTAGGAATTTGAAGGGTATGATCTTAATCTTGACTAAATAAGGATTGTTTTGAAATTTAACCCTTAGGGGGGTAAAAATAGGAAACTGTAGCGGGTGAAACTGTGGGGAACAGCTAATACCAACTGAAAGTCTAATAGAATTGCTTGCTTGGTGGTAGGGTATTTTCTAGTACTTGCCTGGTTAGCTACCACCCTCATGTTAAGAATCTGTCGCCAAGCACCTATCGGTGTGTTCCGGCAGCCTCACTTGAGACCCAGTTCCCAATCCAGGTGTAGCGTGGCGCCATCTTAGACCACATCGTCACTTAACATCAGGTGACATGTCGTCAAACGCTACCCTGTAAGTAATAAAAAAAAGAAAATAATTTTGAATCTATAAATGCTGTCAACTGCACTCCATTCGCTGTTCCGATAATAATTTATAGCGATCTCGGAGTGAGACTCGCGTGACCGCGTGTTTGCGGCCGATCGCTAAATAATAACTCAACTATTGTAAAACTAATATTATGGTAATTCTATCTATATGTGCTACTTCTTCTTTCGTATGCGTAAGTAGACATATCTATTGAGAGTTCTCAGGCCGCCCGAATGCCTCCGACAGCCTTCCAAAGCGGTAACGCTCAGTTGAAAATGCCCACAAACGGTCACCCGTCCAGTGATGGCCGTGCTGACTTTTGATTTGCTAACTTTCTAGTTAGCAAATCAAGGTAAGGTTTCGTTATTCCCAGATCGCTCTCCGAATTTGCAAGTTGAAGTAGCAATGGGCACATCGCTCGACGAACCGATAACCGATGGGGAAGAAAGGTTCTCGAGTGGCGACCGCGTACCGGAAGACGTTCTGTAGGTAGGCCCCCGACGACGATGTAAGAGTTGTAGGGAGCTGATGGATTCAAACGGCTAATAGCCGTTCATGGTGGCGTTCAAAAGGGGAGGCCTATGTTCAGCAGTAGACTTCTTCGGGCTGATTATATTATGGTGATGATTCCCCAGATCGGTGTTTCCCCCTAAGTACCCGATTAGTCGCCGGCGGGTAAGGTTTCGGTGATGGCTCAGTAGTAGTGACGTCGGCATAAAATTCGTTCGAATACTACACCTGTCTAACTAAGTTGTCACCAAACACGTATCTTTGTGTTCCAGCAGCCTCACTAATTAAGAGCCAGTTCCCAATCCAAGCGTAGCGTGGCGCCACCTTCGACCGAATCATCACTTAGGTACCATTAGGTGACTTGTGGTCAAGCACTCCACAGCAACAAGCTACAAAAAACAGCAACTGACACTTGAGCCTTAGTCAATGAAAGCTGCCGAGTTGTAAGCTTTCATTTAATCAATTTTACCTACATTTCCTTATTCGATATCACTGTTTGACAAGTATCACAAATTAATTTGATTTCTACAACATCCTGTATAAGTTGTGATTATAACGCCAACCTATTCCACAAATGGAGTATAATTAATATGGCTTATTAACTTTGCCGACACTTTTGAACCAATATTATCGGTTTTGACGTCACAATGTTACTGGACAGATTTTAATGCGGGTTTTGATGTTTGTTAGGTGAGTTTCGTTATTCCTATTTTGCTGGCAAATATTTTATGGTCAGCTAAAAATAACTACACTAATGAATTACATTACATTAACACTCATATTACACATGCAAAAATTTGTGAGTTTTCCACGGAATTAAGTGAAATTTGGACTCGAGATAGGTTATACCCTGGATTAACACATAGGCTACCCTTACTTCTATCCCGGGAAAAGATTCCTGCGGGATAGCGGGTAAACCACGGGGCGCACCTAGTGTTTTCATAAATACTTCTGTATATAAAAATACAGAATATACACTACTATGTCTATACTAAATTTAGTTATCTAATTTTATTTATCTTGCCATGAATTTAGAATAAGAAAATGCACACAGAACCGCGGGATAAACTACTAGTTCTCCATATAAAGTAAAACATAAACACACTTGTTTATTCCAGCCTTATAAAGTGCATAAATATGGTTCACGTAGTAATTTTCACAGCTCTCAACAATTTGTCCCTATTTATAAGCTAAGTGGCTTGTTCGAACGAAATGTGAATATTAAGCCAATTGCCTATTACTCACGAGCTTACTCGTGTGGGTATATATAGCTATACCTAAGTATTTTTATACGTCCTATACATCTTTAACTTAATTCATTCCCACTGCTAGGACTCGGGTTTCCTCCTATGAGCCAGGAAGCCCCTCCTAGGTCTGCGGCCCAGCACCTGGGGCCTGCCGCTGAGGGACGGGAAAGTTGACTGCAATCGCTACCCGGAACCGTCCCTCCCACCTGCAGCGGCCTAGAATGCTCATCGTGGTGGTTTTAGTTAGGGTGCAAGTCCAACATAACCATCCGGCTGACCCCATCGGCCGAATGGTATTATTTAGGATTTCCCCACGTAAAAAAAAGGCCTTCTCCCAGAACGCGGGCCCAGTGCGGGTTGGCGGATAAGCTAGATAGCCAGCCGTCGGAGTTTTCAGACCACCTGAAGGCCTCCGACATAGCCTAACGACTACTACTAGGTAATGTATGATGATTAAAAGCCCGGAAAAGTAGGTACCACTTTTTTTTAGTAACCAAAAAAATTTGCGCCGCACGGTTCCAGCGGGAATGCCCACGCGGATGAAACTGGGCTTTACACACACGGCTAATTTTATTATTTTTGAACATTGGTGACCGAAATATATTTACAAAACCACATCACATTTCACGTGGACAATGCATTCTATTAAGCGATTTGAAACGCACGGCTTGCGCGATAAATAATGATCATACAACTTTCATGTGACGTCATATATTCTTCTTTATGTGAGGTGGGTAGTTTATGCCTTAGAACTTCAGACTTGCTTTTTGTAAGGCGGTTCTCACATTGCTGCGTCAGGGTAGGGTTCGGAAATCCACGAACAGGGAAAGCTGGAGGGTTCAGCTAGTAATTCATAAAATTATAGTTCTCAACTCTAGTGGTGTAAGATTAGTTGTGCGTTTTGACTATTTTTCAGGAGAGCGAAAAGTAAAACGCTAGAGAAATCGGATTGTAATCACATACCTATCAGAAGTAGGTATCAAAATGAAAATGCAAAATTCAAAACATTTTTATTTAATAGGATACATTGTGATCACTTTAAAACGTCAACTTAAAACTAGCTACGCCTGTTCCAACCTCCTTACGCCGGCAAAAGAACAGGCAAGAAACGCCCGGCAGGTAATTTTTTTGGCGCGATCACATTGACAATTTTGTTCTTATTACTAATTGATTGAATTGGAGCAAGTTCACTAAAATCCCAAGCTTTTTTTTTGTCATCTAATAGTCCGACATTTTTTAATTAGCTTTACGAATAAGATTTCTCTTGTTTGGTTGTACACATTGGGATATGGGAACATGAATATTAACGAGTTGCGGGATCACAACCAAAGCAGACCAGACCCCACAAGCAGCACCCGTTCACGAGTTGACGCATGTGTCAGCCATATCGTTTTAGTTGTCTTTGTAATATTTGACTGTTAACTGTACGTATATATCATAAACCGCTGGTTTTTTCAAAATTATCTTGTGCATAAAAAGCAAGTCGACAAAAACAATTAGTACGCTTTCAGGATTTTTTATAATGTCGGATGTAACATATCCGACCTTACACCACACTAGAGTTAAAGAACTATGTATATAAGAAACTCATATTAAATATATTATAAACTCGTTCGTTCTCTTCATGCCCTGAAAACATCGTAAAATTCTCATAAACCTTTCCAAACAGTCATCGGAGGTAATAATTAACACTGTAATTAAACAAACACATAAACAATTTAGGTGCTATGAATAAATTTGTTATAAAATATACCCTTATATAGTAAAAGCTTATGCATAATTCATTACTATGGCTTTAATAAACTCTACTTAAGGAGAAAGGTTCACTTTTGCATAAAATATTACCTTAGCTATGTAAAAATCAAAAACAAATATTCATCGGAAGGCGCAAATACATGCTTGTTTTCAGTTTTAAAATATAACTAGCTGTTCCCTGAGATTTCACTCGCATTTACTTCAGTTTATTGGGATAAAAAGTACTTACCATATTATTAAATTCCATCAAAAACGTTCTAATAATAGTTTAGGCGTGGCGTTAAAGGTGTCAAATATAAAGACAGAAATTTTTGCATCTATGATATTAGTATAAATCAGTAGTGGTACATACATCTTCTTCTTCTTCTTGCCCTGGTCCCATTTATTTGTGGTCGGCGCAGCATGTTTTCTTCTTCCACTCTCCCCTATCAGCCGTCATCGCTTCATTGACTCCCCTTTCATTCATATCAACCCTCACACAATCCATCCATCTTTTCTTTGGTCTTCCTCTTCCCTTCCATCCATCAACATTCATATCCATCACTTTTTTTGTAATAGTAGTGGTACATACATACTTACAAAATAAATAATGAAAATAGATCGTTATAATTTAGGAATCTTCAAAGCAATAGTGAATAATTCTACGCATGCGTGCTATATAAATTAATATATTATATACCGTCAACCGCATCATCGCTTAACATAAAGCGAAATGAAACAAGTTGTAGGTGGTGATTTATTTATGAATCCAAACTAGCGTATTATTAAGAAGCTTATTTATGAATCTTCTCACTAACCTTAAACTTTATTAGTGGTATAAAATATGCACATTAAAATAAATTTAACACAATACACACAATGATTTATTAGCGCAGCGAAATTGTAACGCTCATAGCCATGAGATCAACCAGGTTCAGTAGTAAACCACACGTGTGTGATGTTAGCATCTCAATTGTTAGCATCTGACAAAAAAATTGCAAATAAAGTGGCATCCAGCATAGTTCTACAGTTCTAGATAGGTTTTAGCAATAGTTCCGTCAATTTAATAATTAAAATCGAATTTTGAAAAATGAGATGCTAACTTCGCAAATTGTATCATAGCATCTCATCGAATTTCGATGATTGGACTACACTAGAGTAAAAATATCATAGTTCTATGTAGATAAAGCGCTATCCAACATATCCACACTCATACCGTACTTCGGTGTCAGCTGCAATACGTCCGAAATTAATAATCGATCCTGATCCGTTTTTCGCGGGTTTGGATTGATATGTCAACAACCCCGACAACCCCGACAACTATCGGCGCTGCCGCAGACACAAACTGTTTTCGGTGCCGCTCTGCCGTACAGTAGCGCGCGCCCGTTCTCCTATCCCGCGAACCCTTGCTGCGCTCAATGCTCTCCTGGATGCAAATCCTAATTTGGATATGTATGCGGATGAATGGATGACAATTTTGTCGGAATGCTTGGATTTTTGCGAGAGGAGTGTGTAAGGTGGTTGTATGGTTGTGATTATTGACAATTTATTATGTTGACATTCATTTGCTTGTACATATCCAATTGTTTTTTGTTTATTTTTATTCCTTGACAGTGTATATGGTTTATTTTTCTATTGTTTTGTTTTTGACCTATACTTATTATTATTAATTTTGTTTTTCTATTATGGTTGTTACATTTTTATTTTTATTTCTCATGAATTGTTTAGGTAATTGGCTTTCGCCGTCTAATATAATAATATTTAAAATGTAATGTCATGTCATTATAATTATGTCATTTTAAGGGTAAAGCTTGACATATCGATCCAAAACCGCGAAAAACGGATCGATTATTAGCTACGGGCGTTAGTCGTAATCGTTAAGCAATATCGGAGGCTTTCTGGTTACCTAAAATGTCATTTATATCCTTCAATCCTACTAATATTATAAACGTGAAAGTTTGTGAGCATGGATGGATGGATGTTTGTTACTCCTTCACGCAAAAACTACTGATCGGATCTGAGTGAAATTTTGAATGGAGATAGCTTATACCCTGGATTAACACATAGGCTACTTTTCCCGGAAAAGGATCCTGAGGGATAACTGGAAGACGCGGGTGAAACCGCGGGGCGCAACTAGTATTCAAACAATGAGATTCTTTGGCGAGACGATTAAATACGAAGTTAACCTATATTTGCGGTCGACAGTAATTCAAAGAGCACAGTAATGTTTATATCAAAAGATAATCCTTTATAATCCAGACATTAAGATCTTGCAGTGTGCAACACGTCGTTAGCAAAAACGAAGAACACAGTGCAAGAAATGCAGGAGGTTAAGTAGGCATAGTAGCCAAAATAATTTTTGGCAAAAAAAAACCGTCCTCAGTTTCTCCTCGATTTCTCTGGGATGCCATCGTCAGATACACGTTTCCCCAAAGGTAGCAACCCTTGAGATATTTTCTTTCGAGCAAAAAAAGAATAATTAAAATCGGTTTATAAACGACGAAGTTATCTGCGAACACACATAAAAACAAAAGTAATCTAAATCCCTGTTTCTGATTCCGTTACGATATATCGCAGAAATGTTCTGTGCTATTTTGAAAATCAAGCAAGCTATTAAAGTGCATTGCAATTTTAATATAAAATATTACATTTGTAGATTCCGCTTACGTTTGTAATGACTTTATAACCGAGTGTTTGAAACTTAATCAAGGTACAGTTAACTCGAATAGAAGTGGATATTTATGAAATGCCCGGGGATATTTACTTAGCTATGATTATTCGCTTCATTGTGGGAACAACACAGTGCATTGCTTTAAGAATCTGTAGAATATAATAATTATGTAATGATTTAATTATGTATATGAAATTGTAGAGAAGATATCCATACTAATATTATAACTGCGAAAGCAACTCTGTATGGTTCCTTTTCAGGCTTAAACCACTGAACTGATTTGATTTGAGTCTTGATGAAAGTTTTGTATAGAAATGAATTTTGAACCCTGGCGGAAGTGAGGATACTTTTGTGGCGATAAACTGTAGTTTACTTACTGAAAGAGGAGGAATAGTCATCATAATCGTATTAAATAATTGATTTTGAACTTCAAAAACTGAAACAAATACCAAATTAACATAATATTAACATTAAATTACATTTTCGTTACAAGTTTTTTAAGAATTTGCTTCAGCTTGGAGTTTGCCTACTATACAGTTCTTGACTGTGAAGTTAATCTGTGGGATTGAATCGTTACGCTTTAACACGTTGCCGCCGCGGGATCACTGTCAGGTGTTATGATTAGCGGCCGTTTTTGCTGTCCCTACGGTGGCGGCGAGGGAGGTCAAGTCAAAGGCGAAAGCGGGAGCGGAAGCGTTCAAAAATCACTACCCGGGGAGCGCACGTCGTGAAGTTACTTAGCGCCTATTTTTTCAAGCCCTACGGCAAAGTTTAAGTTATATACTCAAGCGAGAGCGTGCTAACTATACTGTGTGAACCTACTGTTCGATTTTAGTCATTCTAAACATTGAAAAAGTAAAAATTCGCGTTTTTACTAGCAAATACATAGTAAGTATATCCAAGAAAAACATCGTTTTTCTCGATAAACTAAATAATCTGCGGGTTTCGGCTACTTGAGCTGCGCCGGAACGCTTGTCTCTCATAACATAAAACTAAAGTTATATTTTTAACCCACCGGTTATTGGTGATACGTTAATATATTTTAATATATTTCACTTTTTCTACTAATTATGTCAGACCGATAGGAAAACTATACATATCATTAGCGTGTCGTAAAAACTTAGAACGACTGCATTAAGGTAATAAAGCTGAGCCTAATGTGATATTTGAATACATTTCGATGATGGAACGAGTCAACAGAGTTGCCAGTTTTATCTAGACTTACTGAGAATGAACATTAGTAGGTCGTACAAAGTAGTGTGGTCACCGACAAAAATCGCTTAACAACCTTCGACCATCACCTCACATCAGAAGTGTTGTGTTGTGGTCAAACGCTACCTTGCAAGTTGTAAAGAGAAAACAAACGTTACTGAACTAATACGCATTTGAAAAATACTACTTTTGTCGCTGACAACAACCTACAGCCCATTGAAAAATTATACTAAACTCTGCCCTTTTCGTACTTCAGTAGTTAGAAAAGGACAGCAATACTCTTAGACCTGTCAAACTACGTTTTATTTTAGAGAATGCACATCAGAATCGACACTACCTTATTAGAATAATAGTTGCGCCCAGCGATTTCACCCGCGTCTTCCCGTTATCCCGCAGGAACCTTTTTACGGGATAGGGATAGCTTGTGTGTTAATCCAGGGTATAAGCTATCTCCATTCCAAATTTCATCAAAATCGGTTTAGTAGTTACGGTGATACGTGTTATCAAACGGTCACATACACACAAACTTTCGCATTTATAATATTAGTAGGATAGTAGGATTGCGAATATCAATAGAATAAGTTATTTTGCAACCGTCAATAAAATTTAACAAATTCTTAGTAGAGTTTTAAAAGATCCTTCTTTATTTTTCAATGTTTCGGAACAAGTTGGAGATTTTTCAAGGTACCAATCTGGCAACACTGACAACATTTGAACACATTTTGAGGCACGTCAATCACATGCGTACACGGTGTTTTTATTGATTTGTGAATTGGTTCAGAAGCTTATTAAAATGTCGAGGTTCGGAATACTGGTATCTGCTTTTTTAAATTTAGTTACGGCCAGTTTCAATAACCTATCTATCAACAACGGTTGAAATTTGACGTTACTTTTATGGAATTTGTTTCAAATTTCTATCTCCATGAATTTTCAACCGCGTGGGCTACAGTTTATCGCGATAAAAAGTATCCTGTGTCTTTCCTCAGGCTCTAAACTAAATCTGTTCCAAATTGTATTTAAATCCGTTCAGTAGTTTAGGCGTGATACAGACAGATAGACGGAGTTACTTTCACATTTATAAAATTAATAATATAAGTAGGGATGTATTAATTTGAGCTATTCATATTGATAAAAAAGGCATTGAAAATTCGCTACGCGCTCGAACTTTATGGAACGTTCACCCATCCCACTTCGTACACGTCAACATTTCTTAACCAATAAGAGTTAATAACAGCTCAATTATAGAGTAATTAGTGTTAAACTGTGACTGACGGCAGCCTTCGGTGTAGCATAACAAGCTATTAGCGCCTGATCGATGCTCTAGATCAGGTTTCATGTATGCTAATCGATGCAAGATTTTATTGAGACTAAATCAGCATATTTTGCTGATTTGTCGCGCAACTCCCAAAGTTTACAGCAGCGATTTTCCCACAGGAACCTTTTTCGGAGATAAAAAGTAGCCTATGTGTAAATCAAGGATATAAGCTATCTCCATCCTAAATTTCGCTCAAGCCCGTCGAGCCGTTTCTGTGCAAAGAAGTAAGAAACAAAACACTCACTAATAAACTTTCGCATTTATAACATTAGTGTGAGAGTTAAAAGATGAGAAAACATGGTTTTGCTCGCAGTCTAGAGATATTTAGACAAATACGTCATCATCATCACCATCCTTAGCCTATTAATTCCCCACTGCTAGGTCCCAAGAGAGGGGCTTGGCGACAGATTTTTAACTTGAGGGTCGAGCTGGCCTGGCGAGCACTTAAAAATGCCCTACCACCAAGCTATGGTTTCCTCGATCACGAGGAAAACATCATGTTTTCCTTCACTGAAAGCTTAAGCTCATTGCAGGATTGGAATCCACGAGCTACAGAACGAAGCCGACGTCACTACCATAGCTAGAGCTATCATCGTTTTACTTACATAAATATTTTAACATTCGAAATGTTTTTATTAGACATTTAAATTTAGTTATTTTTACATTTTTAACATGCGCAATAAAATGGTCTATCGACACCTACAACAGTAGCATAACATTTCTCAACTAGTCTTGCGCATTGTTCGCAACTGGGAGCGCTCAGTTTAGCTCCCAGCTCTTGAGCGGCCTTCTCGCTCTTTTAGTTCGTCAGCTCCCGTTTCAAACCAAATTAAGGCGTTCGCTGGCTTTAATTCTTCTCCTACACGCGTTCTTTCGTTGGTTAAGTCGCTATTTTTTTTCTTTTCATGCATTATACTCGTAGTATTTAAATATGTATAGTATGTATGTGTAATGTGTATTTATATTATGTATTTTAATTTTAAAATGTATTTAGTTCAGGTACGGTTAAGGTTTAGTTTAGTGTCTTTATCTTGCTTCTTAAGTTTCTTAGCAAGAAATAAATAAACATTTAGTTCATTACAGAAACATTGAACGAACTAAAGAGAGAGATCTGGGAACTAGTTCTCGTAGTTCGCTCTTACGGCGTAGTTCATTCGCGAACTCTACAGGACTACTCTCAACTACAAAATGAAACTAAAATAGATGAGGCACGGCACTCAGCGCTGCCCTATTTAGTACACGTTTGTTTGGATTGCCGTATATTATTAACATATTTGCTAATTTGTTTTAGTTTGCAACTCCAAACAGTGCGTGGAAAGTGCTTGAAAATTTCCTTGTATCTACCTATACCTATTATTCTATATCCATACTAATAATATAACTTGTTCGAATCGTGCAATGAGCTGGAGCTTTCAGTGAAGGAAATCATTAGATCAAACTAGAACTTGGTGGTGGTGGTAATTTTCTAGTTCCCGCTTTGTGTATTAACAACAAAAAATTTGAGATAACGTTTATTTAATTTTCGTATGCCAGTTATGGTGAAATTATGCTGAACATCTTACTTATATTATAAACGTGAAAGTTTGTGAGTATGGATGGATGGATGTTTGTTACTCTTTCACACAAAAACTACTGGACGGATCTGAATGAAATTTGGAATGGAGATAGCTTATACCCTGGATTAACACATAGGCTACTTTTTATCCCGGTTCCTGCGGGATAACGGGAAGACGCGAGAGAAACCGCGGGGCGCAACTAGTTTTTATATATAGATACCACTTTTATGTACCTACTTACCATATTTGGATCAAATAAATTTTCCATTACAAAAAAAATGAACAACTTCGTGCAAAAATGCTAATATCGAATAAGCTGATAGAGATCTCGGGGTCCCAACACGGAAAGTCAATATTCAATGTTATCAGCACCCTCGGTGTCAGTCAGCCGCAATTATCCCGACGTAACCTGTTCGCTTCCCGGCTTTCGCTTCATTTCCCTAACGTATGCACGCGATACGTTGTTTTTTTACGTGTTATTAAGATTTATTTATTACCCGTATGGGATGGTGAGTAAGATGTTGAAGTATGCGGAACTTGAGTAGGGTTGTGTGTCCGGTGGGAACTTGTGGCTTGTAGATAGCGGGCAGGTGGCAGGGTTCTGTGAGAGTGTGTGGGCGCGCCGCCGCTTTTTACACCGCCGCGGAATAGAAGCGTCAATTTCGCCTCATGACGCAAGAAGGCGCATGAATTCGCTGGAATTCTCGTACTTTCCAAACGCTTGTTTCGAGCCGTCCGACTGCCCGTTCGCACCACTTCCCGCGACTTCCACAGACGGCGTCGACAGTAACTACCCGATTTGTAGCCTGGGTTCCGGTTTGAAATTTGAAGGATGGTGAAACCAGTGAAACGAATACCACAGACCCGACTGAACAAAATAGAAACAATATGTCTGGTTTTTACAGTATGATAATACATTTTGAGTTAGCACGACTCCGAGATTAAGCTGATAACTGGGGCAAATTATCTACCACCATTTTTCTCTGTAATTTTGATAGTAAAAAATATGTTTTAGCAAAAATATAATGTAATTTTTTTTCTCTTCAATAATTGTGAACTTTTACTTATGTGCAAAGTTTTCAGAAAATCTTGAGTCTTTGAGGAAATAAAAGACAAGCAAATATTCAATGTTTTATATATGCCTCTTTCACATTTTTACAAAGAAGCGGAGAAAAATTTCTAGAGTTAACTGTAACAGTCTATTGTTATTAACTTGATACAATACTATTAGTAATACGATACACATTTTAAGTGATGAGGTTCAACACATTTTAAAAGTCGTTAAAAACTATCTACGACTCTACTCCATCTTCCCTTACATTCTCAGGTTACTGATATTCAATACGGGATTGTTCTTATTTATTTAATTGCCGAATAAATAAATGAACTCCCGTCGATAACAAAATACTTCTAACTATGTATAACGATCAATGGAACCATAACATATCCCTATCCCTATATATAAACGTGAAACGATGTCTGCACGTTGGTTTGTTAGTCACGCCAAAACGACTGGACCGATTTGGCTGGAATTCTGCACGTAAGTAGGTAATAAAGACTACAGTGACTTACATTTAGTCAACATTAGACAAAAAAAATTAAATTCCCGTCGGAAAATGGGAAAACGTCAAATGTTAAGATTTTAGCCTATCGCAGTACCTAAAGCACTCGGTGGATTTGGTAGCCTCATTTGAAAGCCAGTTCGTAGTCCAGTCGTAGCGTGTAGCACCACCTTCGACATCGTCACTTAACATCAGGCGACTTTTGGTCAAAAAAAACGTAAAAAAGAAACTCTTGCATAGCCATTGCTGGTTATTTGTACACGTACACCAGGTACCTAGGTGTATACCTACCTAGTTTAGAATGATCTAAATCGAACTGACCGACTCTTCACAGCCTTAACGGTAAATCCTAGATTATAAGCATTGAATTATATCAACCAGAATAATAAATAATTATTAAATTGTCACGAATGATATGCAACTGTGAAAAGCTTAAAAACGTCTCCAAACCCATGTCAAAGAATGACCGCGGTACACACAAAAAATCGGTAGGTCCTAGAAACGTTGAATGTATTTAGGTATGTGCCTTGTGCACTAAAAAAAACATGTACGAGTAAAACAGGGTGTTAAATTTTGTATGAAAAATATTTCAACTTCCAAGCAGGCGAAGTCGTGGAGCAAGTGCTAGGTTACTACGAAAACTCTAAACGCGGAAACAGATACTTGCTCTACTATTGGAGCCACACCCGATTCTTACTACACTCCATATTCAAGGAACTTGATCACAAAAAACTAAACCTATTATGACCAATCAATAAATAATCAATTAATTGATCATGCATCGTTTCTGCGACTAGTTTTTTATAAAAAGTTCCACCTGTTTTACTTACATAAGTTATGGATAACTTAGCTTTCCTCCCGCGGCTTTGTCTGCTGGAACGCGGTATAGTTGCTGCTTCTTTCGTATGAGCTGTAATGGCCGACACTATTGTCGGAGATCTTAGGTCCCGCCGTAATGCCACGGACATTGATTTTTAGGACTGATACAGCCAAACATGGAGACTTTAGTTTAAAAGAAGTCTTACTCACTGGGTAGCGTATGGATGGCTACAAGTCACCTGATGTTAAGTGACGATGTGGAAAATCCTACATAGGATACCTCCGCGGACCGGGGAGCCGGGTGGTTAATATGTCAGACTCCGACTGACTAAAAACCCCATGATGAGCAGTCCGTCGCCATTGAGGGGCATTCACCATCCCGCCTCGGTCGGAATTTACGGGCCTTACAGCAACTAGGTACTTTGATAGCGATGATGGCTCAGTGGTAGTGACGTCGGCTTGCGATCCGTAGGACGTGGGTTCGAATCCTACAATGAGCTGGAACTTTCGGTGAAGGAAAACATCGTGGTGAAACCATAGCTTGGTGGTAGGGTATTTTCTAGTACTCGCCTGGCTAGCTACCACCCTCATGTTAAGAATCTGTCGCCAAGCACCTATCGGTGTGTTCCGGCAGCCTCACTTGAGAGCCAGTTCCCAATCCAGGTGTAGCGTGACGCCACCTTCGACCACATCATCACTTAACATCAGGTGACTTGTGGTCAAACGCTACCCTGTAAGATATAAAAAAAAATAAAATAAAAGGTAGGGATGTCTGGCTCATGTGAGACCCCCCAGACGCGTAGGGTCATGTACCCTTCACCGAAAGCTCCACGGTCACCCATCCAAGTGATGGCCGTGCTGAGTGTTACTTAACCTAGTTGATCTGTTATGACCGACCGTACCAGCGACTTGCAATCAAACGATACCCTGACGAACTGTAAAAAAAAACGTACAACCGGACAATGCACAGATTTATAGTTCGTCTGTACTTTAACTACGATAGATTGGCGCCGCCATTCCGCGCCTGGCAAATAAATATTAAAATAAATGCATAATAAACAACTCAATTATTGTTATTGTAAATATCGACAGTATTAATCAAAATGTTTAGCATAGGCTTCCGTGATACACTGTCAATACCGACTGATTGTCACACCATACAATTAACATGTATGGTATGATAAATAAATTGGCGCCAATGTTTATAACATGCTTTAGAATATGTTATAGGTCTAATAAGTATAACTTAAGAGCATTCAAGTCAATGGTGAATAGGAGACATCTTCTAGGCAAGCATGTTCTATAATTAAAGACCTGTCATCACTTATCATCAGGTGAGAATCAATTGGTAATAATTAAAAGTAAATTTTAATATGTCATCATCATCATCATCATCAGCCAGAAGAAGTCCACTGCTGAACATAGGCCTCCCCCTTAGAACGCCACCATGAACGGCTGTTAGCCATTTGCATCCATCGGCTCCCTGCGACTCTTACAATGTCGTCGGTCCACCTAGTGGGGGGCCTGCCCACAGAACGTCTTCCGGTTCTTTGTTTTCATTTAATATGTAATGATCAATTATTACTGTAATGATCGTGCCCAAAAAGTTACTGCCGGACGTTTCTAGCCTGTTCTTTTGCCGGCGTAAAGAGGTAGGAACGATGTAAACGAAAAATCTATAATTTTCAGAACTGTCGCTGACTGACAATTCTTCAGTTCAACTCACTAAACGGAGTAATCGCGTAACATAAATATACAAACAAACAAGTAGATATTTAAAATTTTAACAAAAAAAACCGACTTTAGATTTTCTCTGGGATGCCATCATCAGATCCTGGTTTCCTTATCGTGGTTCCAACAAAAAAAGAATCATCAAAATCGGTACATGAACGACGAAGTTATCCTCGAACACACATAAAAAAATTTATAAAAATACGAGTATATATGGTCAAATTGAGAAACCTATTCCTGTTTCTTTGAAGTCGGTTAAAAAATACATACAGTCGAATTGAGAACCTTCTCCTTTTTTGAAGTCGGTCAAAAAGTGACTACATCAGGCAGATGCTAGTAAGTCAGTGCTAGTTCATTAGCCGTAAATTACATAATGTAAGCTGTTTTATGAATTGCAAATGCTGTTTAATGGATAGACGAGGCTGTAAAGAAGAAAGACATTTGCCTGGTATGTTATTTAATTTTGTTGATTTATGTAAGGAGAGCACGCGATGTTGGAGAACCTCTGTGTATGGGCAAACATGCTCTATGTATGTACAATATGTACATCTAGTGAAAAATTACTATACGTAATTGAAATTAATTTATCTTCCAAGTAGTATTGATAGACTCATCAATAAACTTATATTCGAAAGAATAACCTGTATTTAGATAGATTTTTTATTTTATATTTATGGTAGCGTTGTATTACAAGTCATCTGATGTTGAGAGACGATGTGATCGATTGAGGCACTACAATAACGACCGAAATTAATAATCGATCCTGATCCGTTATCCGCGGTTTTGGATTGATATGTCATGTCGTAATAATATGTTATTTTAGTAGTAACATGTCAAGCCTTACCACTTATTTCGGGCGTATGTGAATATGCCTGGACTGGCAACCAAGTGAAGATGCTCAAAATTACTAATTAACAACAGGCTGCCCCTGTGTTTAATATTTTGTTTACGCTACTTTGTTTAGAGTTGAAAATCGCGTGACCGCGTACAGTTGACGATAATGATGGATTCGAGCTCCAAGCTATAATTTTATTTAATTATTCAAAATATAAGCATGAAATAAAAAAATAATCTGGCTATGTAATTCGTAAAAATAATGTATGGTTGTCGTTGATAATTTAAAACATCAACTAAAACAGTTTATTTTTCGTACTAGTTTTGTATTTTTTTTTTAAAGACACCAGATTTTTTTTCAAAATTCTATTCAATTACTCGGCTTCTATGGATTCTACCCCTACCTATAGTATTTTTTTAATTTCAACATTTAAATTTTTTACCATTAGACTATGTGTTTAAAAATACACCTTTTGGCGTCGATCGCCCCCTTAATTTGAGAGCAGTAGGTAGCTAGCTGGGTGAGCACCACGAAACCTACCCTACCATTAAACAATGAAGCTATTTTCTGTTCAGCTGACTTGAGCAGCAATCCATCTGTATATAGTATTTAGTTTTATTATACTAGTTTTTCTTATTTCATTTACTATTATTTTGGTTTCTTTTAAATAAAAGCGTGTTTTTTTTTTAAATCCCGATCTAATTAATCTATTTTTCTATTACAAGTGTCATATAAAAATATATAAGTCACGATCCCATCTACAAAAACATTTTTTTCCTTCCGAAATCTCACCAACGGGATTTCAAGTTAAAAAAACTAACAGCAGCACTTAGCGGAAAACCAGAAAGAAAATTAAACTCTCTGATACACTAAGCAAGCGTTTATCAATTTCTATGGCGTACTTAACAGCATTCTTAAATCAATCGTACTTACCTAAACGGGATTACTATCAACTGGTAGTTCGATAAATCATTTCGCTGAAAGACAGAACTAGATCGCTTTTAACAGACAGGTAGCATTGTGTTTTAAGGTAAGGAGTCACTGCTACATTTACTTACTCATCGGTTATACCAATGACATTAATAAAAATAACTTTCATTGTATAGATATTTAACATGCCTAGCGGTTGAAGTGTGGTGATTGAAACAAGAAATATAATTAACAATTTTAATTTACCTATGTTTTCGCAAATAAACGAATTTTCATTTGTCACTGTCATTATTTTCTGTATGTACAGGGTAGCGTTTGACCACAAGTCACCTGATGTTAAGAGACGATGTGGTCGAAGATGGCACCACGTTACACCTGGACTAGGAACTGGCTATCAAGTGAGGCTGCCGGAACACACCGATAGGTGCTTGGCGACATAAAATCTTGAGCAAAGGGTCAAAACTGGCCTATTCCTTTACACACTATAAAAATAACGCATAGTTCCCACAGTAAGTGTCATAAGTGTCGTACACATTAGAATTCTTTGCTCGTCTTGCAAGATCACGAAAAATAAATTGTCGGCTTCAGTAATAAAATCTGCCATTGTCTCCCGACCTAATAAGTGTATAAATCATAGATACAATCTACATCGATTCACATCAATAGCCATCGATATCTATGATGGAATGTAAATAGATTTTATTGTATTGTAACTTATAGACAGTTATTGATTGTATTGATTAGGGCAGTTTGTGAAACTATATCTAGCTTACCTTTGTTCGCACAATAATTATGACACTTCTAATTAGCGTTACACCCTGCCAGCGTCATTGTTTCCCGATAAGTATAATTTAGGAGTCTTCAAGTCAAAAGTGAATAGGTATCTTCTAGGCAAGCATGCTCCATCATCGACCACGGTGTGGTCAAAAATGGCACCACGCCACTGGATTGGACACTGGCTTTTAAGTGGGGCTGCCGGTAGATGCTCAGGATGATCGATCGCTAGTCCGGCGAGCACCAAAAATATTATTTCGTGCTAATGTTTTAAACAAAAATTATCAAAAAAATACCAAAATTCTCAGTATAAAATGTTTTTATTTCATACAAAAGCGCCGCGCTGTTTCCATCTCAACAAATAAGGTATCGTTCAATCAGGTGCGAAGTTATGGGGCTATTAAAACCGCGATATCACAAATTGAGTGGTAAATCAGAACGGGCGTAAGACATTTCGTGGCCACCACGCCCAGTTGATATCTTGATGAAGTTACTGTTATTTTCTTCATTATTATTGTAATAAATTAGCCGTTTTTTCTTATTAATTTTTTCTGTTTCGACCTGGGTTTGACTACAATCTTGCCAGGCTAATGTTAGCTGTTCTTCATACAAAAAAGAGTATACGCGCTCGCGGTAGACCGCGTTAACGCCTCGCAAAAACTTGAGCCGGCCACTTTACTGTCTATTACTCAGTATAGAGAGAGAGAGAGAGAGAGAGAAAGAGAGGTAGAGGTAGACGCACAAAAAAACAGTAACATATAAATAATTAAAACAAATCAACACCTATGACTTAATAAGCAATGTGTGGATTTGTCATCGCTCAAAAAACGGTGAAGGAAAACATCGTGAGGAAACCGGCATGCCCAAGAACTGCAACATTCAAGGTCATGCGACATCTACCAACCCGCACTGGGCCAGCGTGGTAGATTACAGCCCATACTCACTCTCTGAGAGAAGGCCGGAGTCCCAGCAGTGGGAACGTGAAAGGCTGATAATGATGATGAAAACAAATCTAACACATAAATAAAACATTAATATTATGTGATAAGTCACAGCTGAAACTTTATCATAATCAGTTCTCAAGGATAACTAAACGTATGTCGACGCTGACCGAGTAAAACGTTTAGCAAATTGTAAACGTGACTAATTACGCAATTTGTCAATGCCGTTGGAAGCTTTCCAAAACAGGACAAAAGTCGCAAATTCGAATTTTCACGCAAAAATCCGTTACGACGATAAACTGCCGCGTGTAACACGTATTTACAGCAAGTGACAAGTGTCTGACGTATCAGAATTAACATGTTTGTTTTTTTATTGAAATAATGTGTACAAAAATAAGCTCAGACCTAAATAGTTGAAGAAGTTAGTGTGCAAAGAGTTTTAAGATGTGTATTTGTGCGATTAAATCACGAGAGAGGAAGATTTAAAAGGATTTTGTGGAGAATATTAATGTTCCTGTGTTGATAGTGCAGTGACATGTTTTATCCACTTGCATGTTATATTGGCGTGTTAATCACCATTATGTTAAGGAAATGTTAAATTTTAGGTTTTGAAGAAACTGGTTATTAAAATCTTACTTAATTCATTATTTTTAAAACCTTCTTTATTAGATATACTTATCTGAAACTGGATCAGCTTACCTATATAATGTTGAAGTGGCGTTAATTTTATCTTGTTTCACCTCAAAATCAAGTAAGTTGTAATTCTTAGATTATTATTTATTTACATGTTTTTACAGTTTGTTATTAGGCCTGAATTTATCACCGGCTTACCGGCTACGTTTTATCGAAAATTGCATTGAGTGGTAAATGATCAAAGCCCTTATGATTAGCTGTTTTCTCCGTAACATTTCGCACTACATTCACGCTTTCAACCCCTAAATCAAATTAAATGAACCGCTTGCTTTCAAGCCCCTGCAGAACTAAACATTCATTCGGAATCGCGTCTGAATTTAAGCACCAATCAATCTTGGTCGCGTCATGATCTATTCGAATAAATTGCGTAAATCACCGCTTGTTTTATGGCCCGACGGTAGGCAGCTAATGGTCGTTTTGCATGTCAAGCTATAGGAAGTATAATGCAGGCGGGATGGCTTCAATGGCGATAAGTGAAGTGTAAACTTGTGAAATTATAATGTTTGGTCATATTTTGGAAGCGCTCGCAACTGAACTTCCTTGTCGGTTTAAAGCTTTAAATATCTGTGGTCATTTACGTGGATTCGAATCCTACAATGAGCTTGAGCTTTCGATGAAGGAAAACATCGTGATGAAACCATAGCTTGATGGTAGGGCATTTTCTAGTGCTCGCCTGACTAGCTACCAGTCTACCACGCTCAAGTTATGAATCTGTCGCCAAGCACCTATCGGTGTGTTCCGGCAGCCTCACTTGAGAGCCAGTTTCCAGTCCAGGTGTAGCGTGACGCCATCTTCGACCACATCGTCACTTAACATCAGGTGACTTGTGGTCAAACGCTACCCTGTAAGTAATTAAACAAAAATTTTACTTGGATGGGTGACCATTAAACACACCATATCACTATAGTGTACTATGATATAACTCTACAAACCACGACACTCAGGTGAGGTACAGGTAGGTCGGTTTGTGGGTCGGAAAAAATGAGGAAAATGTTATTTAGCGATAGAAATGAAAAATGGATTTGAAATTTAAGATTAGATTTGAGTAGCAAAAGAAACATATATTTAGTGGTATTTACAATTGAGCGCTTCCGTTATTCGGGTGTCCTGGTATTAGAATAAAAGTCGTTAGGCAATGTCGGAGGCCTTTGAGTGGTCTGAGAACTCCGACGCGAGGGCTGGGCACTACCCCATCCCAGTGGCGGATTTACACATTTGCCGCCAGTAGGCTAAGTATTCAAATTTTGCCGCCCCTACCAACCTCTATAACCTCTACGGCCTCTGTCTTTCCTTTTTAAATGTGTAATTTTTTTATGCATCAGACAAACATTGAAGAAAATTCAAGTGTTGAACAATGTTTAATTGTTTGTGTGCACATAATAATATTTAAATACGTATATACGACTCTTTTAATGTCATTAAATTTTTTTTTTAAATTGACACTAAATTTGCCGCCCCTAAAATCTGCCGCCCTAGGCTCCAGCCTACTCAGCCTGCTGCTAAATCCACCACTACCCCATCCGCATACCCGCATTGGGCACGCGTATTCTATTATGATATGACCCATACTCTCTCTCTCACTCTCTGTCTCTCTGAAAGAAGGCCAAAAATAAACTTAATTTAATTACAATAAGTTTGTATAATTCCACCTAGATCTAATATTCGTATTCCACTCTTTAGCAAATCGATGACTCAGTGCAGTTTACCTCAGTTAAAATCTGTTTAATTTCCGAATAACGGTTCAAATAACATCACTGCAAATCTTACGACACAATACGGCCACGCAATGCAATAGACTTAAACTTCACACTTTGATACATAACTTTCAGCGCTTGACCGTTAAATTTAACTGTTGATTATGATAACGAACTGTGCAACAATCTGCGGTTAAAAGTGAACTACATACGAGTAGTTGATGGAGCAACGTACGAAAAATAAACCACATGAACATAGACATACATGTCAAGTTTCATGTTTTTAGAACTTGCCATTTAGGCTCTGCGTTGTCTGTCAGTTAATCACGATTTTTATTTTGTGGTCACGATATTGTTTTATTTATTTAGATGATAATACTTTAATTGTGCTTATATAGACTCCTATAACTTACCATACATAATTAAATACAAACCTATATCTTTTATTAATCGGTGGTCCAAATGTTTCAGCAATGAAATGCATACAAAAGTTTTATTGTCTGTCTTGATAAATATATTAACATAAGCCACGTTAACCGACAGTTAATCGACCAGTACGAAAACGGCCCTAAATATACCATAGTTAAATTCAACTATCGTTAAACAGTGTAACCAACACAATAATTTAACCGACTGTTCTTCATTGTAAACAGTTATATAGGGCCTGCGCCGTAAGCATTCAACGCAAAGGTATTAGATTTTATTTAAATAATTTACTGGCAATCCTGTACCGTTAATAGTGAGAAAGTGGGCTTTGAGTATAAACATCGCGTGGAACCTAGACTTTATAGCGTAGAAGAAAATGAGGTGCCATCCAATCGCTATTACAGTACCTTGGTACAAGTATAACAGTTACACGTCTCGTCATGTGTGGCTTCGAGGCAAACCAGCTGCACCGATTTTGACTAAACTATTGACAAAGTGTAGAAACTAAACTTGTCAAGGCTGTGACAATTGATGATAATTCTGCTGATGAGCTGCGGTATAATGAAGAGGACTTTAACTCAATTTTTTTCTTTACATACACTTTTAATTATTTTAATTCCAACCTTATATTATATCAATCTATATAATATATCACTGACATATCAATATTCAGCGTCCACTGCTGATTCTAGAGACAAGAAGTTTGGCGGGTAGCAGCTTCCTTTGGTAATGTGAGGGTGCATTAAGAAAAGATTTTTGAAAATCACTTCTTAAGGGAGTCAGAATTTGGGATTTCAATAATAATAATAATGATAAATAAATATCGGGGACAATTGCACACAAATTGACCTAGCAACCTACCTATTTTTTCAATGTTATAAAAATGGGACAAATATCAACTTCCACGCGAGCGAAGTCGCGGGCCGTTCGCTAGTTGAATAATAAAACTACTGTATAAACCGCCTTTGTAATGAAACTGTAAAATAAATTATTTAATTAATTAATTAAAATGCATAAACAAACAAACAATACGACATTAATAGGTACGAGTTAAATCTAACCATTTAATTATCCACTGAAAGCAAGTTAATCTGCATAATTGGGGTCCTGTAGGTTCCCATACTGGTTACTTAGTTAAAAGCTCACTTAAGTACACGCACACCCTCAAGTTAAAACGCGAAAATTAACCTTAGAGCTTTTGTAATAAAGTTAAATTTCCATAAACACACTAACCAATTCTGAATTAGTCTTACAAATGCGACCTACAAAGATCTAATTAGATCTTAATTATAATATTGTTTAACTTCTAATAGCATCCTGAATAACGCCTACTCTCAAGACTTCATTCATACACTTCCTTGTTTACAAATCCGCTACCACGAGACCTCGTTCCGTTCTCGATTCGAACTCGTTTCGATACAGCTAATAAGGCTATCGAGTTTGTTAATGTCAGCGTTTTGAAGTCGGGCCCCGTTTGTTTGCAGATTAATTTGACATGTGAAAGTACTATGCAGGCAATTTGCGGAATAAATGTTTCGGATTTGAATTCGTTAACTATTGTGTTACGAACTTATGGCCGCGTCGTTTTCACTACCGGTTGAATGGGCAAGCTGCTCAATGGCATTTAAGATTTTATTAGATAACATTATTAAGATTGGTTCTAATGTTACCGAACATCGATAGTCGACGAAGACAACACCCTACTAATATTATAAAAGGATGCGAAGTGTGTGTGTGTGAGAATGTTTGTTACCACGTATCACCTTAACTATTAAACCGATTTTATAGAAAATAGCAACATAACAAGGTTCAATTGCAATTAAAATATGTAAGTCGCCATTATGTAATTATACTAGCTCTGCCCCATGGTTTGATCTACGTGGACTACAGTGTATCGCAATAAAATGTATCCCTGGTCTTTCCCAGGGCTAAAACTATATCCATACCAAATTTCATCAAGATCTGTTTAGGGATGTAAGCGTGAAAGGGTAACAAATAGACAATGAAGAAGTTATTTTCGCATTCATCATTTTAGTATTATAAAGATTGATCAAATCAAATTAGCAAATAGGTATAAACCATTTTATTATAAACAAAAATGCAACATAAATGCATGCATAAATGCAACTAATTAATTTCTAATGGCTTACCTGTATCAGAGTACCAATCATAAGAACATTGATCAAATTAAATAAATGACACGAGCCAATCGAGAACATTGGTTAACAAAATGATCGCTATGCTAATGCTGTAGGAAGTCTTTAATGGTGCAATGAGAGGTATCAACAGATGGCTTTGCTAGATAATGGAATTCATTACCGCTCCCGGCTTGCAATTAAATCGATCTGCGAGTTCTAAGCGAGAACTTGTAGTAGGTGAGGCTTCTGTTCATCCACATGGATAATTATTACATAGATAATCATGTAACTAAGTATTTTTACCCAATTCCGTCTTTCCCAAAGACTCACGAGGCACGTGCCCAGGCCCCCAGCACTTTCGGTAATTCAGAGTCAGAGAAACTTTACTTCAAAATTAGCTACAAAGCTACAACACCAAATTAACAGAAATTTTCTTATACACGTACGTAGGTACTTCATGTTACAAATGAAATCGAAATTCTCGATACTAATTTAGCAGAAAAAAACGTTTTCTTTTTATAAATCTTTTATTTTTACTTTATAAAGGGGCCCTAAATTGTTTCATGGCTTATGACGGCCCTGACCTGACTTTTTATGCTTATAATATATTTGTTTTACAGCGTATGTTTCAACTCATTAAATTCAGGTGCGTTTCTTCGCGCATAACTTAGATCAGAGTGCAAAAATAACCTCAGAAAAGCGTACGAAGTCCCACAGGAAATTCTAATCGTAAAATTTAAGCCTATTGAACTATTGTAGTGAAAATCCATAAAATATCTCACTATTAAATCACGGGTATTGTTGGCTATTTTCAAAATCATTTATTTGGATACAAAATTTTACACAACATAATACTAAGAAGCAACTTCCGTTTGCTTCCCGCTGGTATGTTACGAACATAACTTATTCATAGATTGTGAACTTTGTAAGCAGATTTACACACACTTCAAGCAAGCTGAACACATGCCAAAGGATTACAAATGGATGGTAATAGGCCTTAGTCCTTACCCGCGGCGATGCCCGTGGCTTTAAGGTTAATGAGGCCCGTTTTTTTTATTTGGCGTGAAGAATATGAATTTCAATGGTAATTTTTTTATTTAGACTGAAGGTTTCTTTACTATGGATGTAAACGGAAACAAAAACTCAAGTTTGAAGCGATGAAAGTACAGTGGTTGTGACGTCGACTTGCGCCCCAAAGGCTGAGGTTACGAATCCTACAATGCGCTTAAGCTTTCGGTGAAGGAAAACATCGAGACCAACCAACAACAACAACCATTAGCTAGGTTAAGCATTTTCCAGTGCCGTCTTGGCTATAAACTAGGAACGGACAAATGCCACCACTTCCTGTAACATTCGTAGACACAGAGTTTCTCTTCTTTTCTTCAAGCTGAACCACTAGGCCAACTCTCGGAGTCAGTAAACCTGCTGGCATTTACAGTAGGAACCAGGTTTGCGGATGTAACTGTGTGTTCTCTGTCGACTCGATCGATTAGCGAACTGCGCTCGCTGGTTGTTGACAACTTTCTGCAGTTCTATAACTGCAAACGGAACGTCTATACGTTTCTTAGTGTAGGAGAACTACTAAGAAAGAAACTAGGTATGTTTAAAAAAAACAATAATTAAAATACAGTCGCCTGCGCCTGAATGGTAAGAATCTGTCGCCAAGGACCTATCGGTGTGTTCCGGCAGCCTCACTTGAGAGCCAGTTCCCAATCCAGGAGCGACGCCACCTTCGACCGCATCGTCACTCAACATTTCAGGTCACTTGTGGTCAAACGCCACTCTGTAAATAATAATAAAAAAACTATACATAGGAAAAAAATACAACACTTACGCAATCAGATCATTAAAAATATAAATAAACAAACTAATGTATGTACTCACGTTTTAGCTGGTTTTTTTTCAGGGTTTCTTTTGTTTCTGACAAGGTAGCGTTTGACCACAAGTCATCTGACGTTAAGTGATGATGTGGTTGAAGAGGGCGCTACGCTACGCCTGGATTGTTTAAAAACTGTTGTAGCCAATCTGTAGAAATAGTTGAGGTTTTTTATAACAGATAAGCAAGCATTAGACCCCAGTCTCACCTGAATGATGACGAGGTTTATAATAAAGCATGCTTGCCTAGAATATACCTATTCACTCTTGACTTGAAGGCACAAAAACAAAGGAAAAATGTGTGTGTGCTAAAACATTTCCTTTTTCATAATTACCCTCAAAACGCATTTTCTCGTAAATTAAACTCACTTATTTTTAGTCTGTTGAAAGTTGGTATAGCAGAACGGCAGAAGAGGTTGGAGATTAAAAAAAATGTTAGAATATTCTTCTTTAGATTTCACATCACGCCTCACAACGAAGTTTTCTTAATCAGCTCCAATCATAAATATCTCACTGAACTCACAAAACAACAACACATTTCTTTATTTCAATTCTCATCGTCGAGTTTCATAGTACCACCCATAAAGAAAGTCGCGTTCTATTGCCACTCCATTAAGATAACATATTACAATGAAGATTCATTTAATCACCATTACATTTTATTATAATTGTCATCATAAATTGCTAAGCCTATCCATGGGCTGAAATGTAGGACATAGAAATTTATACATTCCTTCGAAGGGCTGCGAATGCAATGACCTAGCAAAAAATGAAGCTGTAATAAATTCAGATGATTCTTATCTTCTTCTTCGCTCTTGGTAGTGGAGTACTTTCCATCCCGTTCTGTTCTCGGCCATCCTTTTGACCTCTTGGTACGACATGACGTCAATCCTTCATTTAACTTGGTCTATGTATGTTCTTCTCGGTCTACCTCTCCCTCTCTTCCCTTCTACTTTTTCTTCTAATATGGTTTTCATATAGTCGTCATGACGTACCAAGTGGCCAAACATCTTTCCTCTTCTTATCTCTACTGTTGTTAATATCGTACTTTTATAATTTTTTAATTCAATTGATGTCAATGTGGTCGAAGATGGCGCCACCTTATACTTGGACTGGAAATACGCTTTCAAGTGAGACTGCCGGAACAGTAGTTTGGTGACAGATTCTTAACATGAGGAGTAGAAAATGCCCAACCACCATGCCGGTTTCATCGCGATGTTTTCCTCATTGTAGAATACGAACCCACGACCGACGGGTGGCTTGCCGATTTGACTATCACTGAGCTAGCATATACCATAGACACATTATGTCGTTAGCTGTTATTTGCAAAAGTTATTCCTAAAATACTCCATTCTTTTGTTCTCAAAAGAGAACCCCATAATAATATCTCGGTTCTCAAACGACTCTAAAGAATTATTTGCAACAGACTGTTGGTTTAATGTATGATTCCGTTCCCGAGTTTAGAAAATGTTGTTTGGACATCAGCTGTGTGATATAAAGTGAATATTTTATTGCAATGAGATGGACCGTCATAAGTCTGTGCTAAGCCTAGCTTTACTTTGGCTATTATAATATATATTGTAAGATATAGCTTTTATAGCTTAACCAATAGCTTAATTTGTATTTCACCGATATTTAGAGTACGAGTACACTGAGAAAAAAAAATCGGAGTCTTTACCTTGCAAGACCGATTCCTTCCTTTTTTTACTTTAGTTTTCCTTCTGAATGACAAGTCCTTCCCTTTTGACTCAGAAGGAAAACGGTATTTCGGAAGGTCTTTTTTCTCCGTGTAGTGTTAAAATGTTTGTAAACAGAAACACTCAACACTCGGGCCAAATTGACCAGTAGACGTTGTGGTTGTTAGACATTATGACGTCCTAGACAATTTAACATTGGGACCAAATTGACCAGTGGTTTTTATGGCATCTTGCCATCTCTAGATACCTTGGACATTTTGACACTTGGGCCAATATACCCCGGAGGGCAAATATCCCTCATCATCATCATCTTATTACGTTCCCAGTTTCCCACGGCTGGGACTCATGGCTTTCTCTCAGTAGTGATGGCGACCCATAGGTTGTGGGTTCGAATCCTACAATAAGCTTGAGCTGAAGGAAAACGTCGTGATGAATCCGTTAAGTTAAGAAATTGTCGCCAAGCACCTACCAGTGTGTTCCACCAGCCGCACTTGAGAGCCAGTTATTAATAAAAACGTAGCGTGACACTACCTTCGACCACCTCGTCACTATTAGGTAAACGCTACCTACTCTGTAAAAAGTAAAAACATAATCTCTATATATATAAGAATTAAAGTCCTGGCTGACTGGTATCAACGCACAGCCTAAACCGCTGGTTGTAGAAACTGGAATTGTTTAGGTTATGTTTGTCTCCATGCGTACACCCCGTACTAAGAAAGGTTTTTTTGAACAGCTAGTAATGTTTAAACAAAAACACAGCCTTACATAGTATTTAATAAGTTGCTATAACACTACGCCGCTCCTCCCCCAGGCTCGAAACTGAGTAATATTCTAACATTTCCGCTTATTTGAGCTCAGACAGTGCCTGGTGCCATTCGTAGGGTTGTCACTTTGACTATAAAATAGTCGCACTGCGAAAAAGTCCACGCTATTATCAATGAAACATTGACCGTGTTACTCATTTTGATTCTCGGTTGAGGCAGAAACTGAGGCAAGCTAGATCTCAAAAATCTTTAATTGCTTCTATAAGGTTCTTCCCGTCCGCCTTTATAACCCACCATATACACATATTACAAGATTACATTTATATTAAACATTAGGTATACTGAGTGTTTAATAACAGAAGGCAACAAAACGTTGCAGAACCGCTTTGACTTCGTTTTGGAAGTTGAATCTAGTTTTGCTAATTTTGCCATCTTCAACTATGTTATCATAAAAATGTAGGCTTAGAGACTAAAAGAAACCGTTCAAAACTTAAAGTGTCAACCCTACAGCTCAGACACAACTTCGCGCGTCTTACTAAATAAGTTATGAGCCAATCGGTTGCGTCTTTAACATAAGTGAGTATAAGCTTTGTGTCAGCTTAACGGAGACGCGAAGGGAATCTCCATGTTAGGAAATATTAATTTGTCCATCAGTTTTGCTGTTTTCATTTTATCTTAAAAATATACTTATGCCTTAACATCTAGATTTATTTCCTTATATTTATGTTGAGAAAGCATATCAGTAAACGGTTAGTCCGTTCTAGCTTGTCTCCCGACAAAGGCCTCCTCTAAAGACTTCCATTAATCTATGGAGACCGGGAGAATCTATGAAATAGGTAAAGTGCGGTCGCGGATCAGGAAGACCTTTACCTGCGCGGTTAACCGTGCGGTCCAAGAAAAATTAACTTAGAATTAAAATAGGATAATGGGTACCTACAGCAGGTAACGCGGTGAGGGGGCACCGAAATGCGGGAATAATTTTGGAGTATACGGAATATATACGCTTTCGCGCCTAAACTACTGAACCGATTTAAATGAAATTATAAACCGATAAACTGTAGCCCACGCGGGTGAAACCGCAGGGAACAGCTAGTAGCCCTATATTTGCTGTACGGGTCCATCATGGACCCGCTACATTCACGATCTCATCCTCCCATCTCTTAGTCTGTCTGCTACGAGGCAGTACAAGAATCAGAGGATAATACAGATGCGAGGATAATACATTAAAACCAAGTTAATCCTCTAGTCTAGTCACCCCTCGTCACAGTAGTCACTAATACGGATGTAATAGGGACCTGGGACACGGTAGCGCAAGTTAAAATTATCTTCGAATGTTTCACCCACTCCGATAATCAACACCTCTATCTACTAGGAGGAGATAGGTTTGATACTTGGCATTATATTTTAATTTTTACTTAAAACTGTGATTAAACATTGTTAACAGACTAATTCAGTTTCTAATCATTCAAATATTTTTATTAGATGCCAGGACACATACAACATCATCACTTTAGCATTTCACTAAACCCCCTTAGGGGATCATTTTCACAGCCTTTCCTATACAAATACAAATTATTTATTAGTAACACCAATGAGGTATATAAGTTAGTAATAGGACTTTCTTCTTCTTCTTGTATATAGATAAAAGTTAAAAAAAAAGATTGCGCGATTCTACTATTCTACTAATAGTATAAACGTGAAAGTTTGTAAGTATGGATGGATGGATGGATGTTTGTTACTCTTTCACGCAAAAACTACTCAACGGATCTGAATTAAATTTGTAGAGATAAATTTTACCCTGGATTAACACATAGGCTACTTTTTATCCCGGAAAAAGGTCCTGAAAGTCGAACCGTTCACGGTGTCCTACATTATTTAATATACAAAATGCGCCCCGTGGTTTCACCCGCGTCTCCCCGTTACCCCGCAGGACCCTTCTTCTGGGATAAAAATGATCTACGTGTTAATCCAGGGTAAAAGCTATCTCCACAAATTTCATTCAGATCCGTTCCAAGTTTCATCAAAATCGGTTTAGTAGTTATTGTGATACGTGGTAACAAACATTCACACACACACACTCACAAACTCTCGCATTTGTTATATTAGTAGGATAGGATTATACAACAAGTATCAAATTAACTCGGTCGCCGTAATGTTCCTTCCTAGCGCGTGCCTCCAACGTAAACTGTTGGAGCGTCCAAATTAAATAATTCATACATTAATTACAGACGTTGAACATGGGTTATAGAACCTCGTACCTCATTAATAATAAAACGGTTCTTATTAATAATAGGGCTTATTATTAATAATAGTCTTGCTGGTATAGGTAAATAAAGAAACAGTGCAGAAATGGACGGTGGCAAGGTTATTGCCCTTCGATTTTATTTCTAGTAAGTTACAGTTATCTAAAATGTTTCGAAGAAACCAAAATAAGTGGACAAAACTAACTTAATAACGTGATTTTATTATTAGACTATTTATTCGCATTTTTAAACAAACTTTAACTTTGTTACTTCTATTTCAAAACTCAAGATTTTTAAAATTACATTTTTTTTCTTTTTTTTATTGTAGGTATTGGTTATTAACTTTTATTGATAGCTATAAAATCGTTAAAACAAAAGATGTAAACTGTGTGTATCCATACTTACTACTATAAATAATGTGGTTACAGAATAATTCAGCCAAAACTGAATCTTTAATTGAAAGAAAGAGAATTTACCTTTCTGAATCGAAAGTGGTTTGGTTTAGTAAGTAATTTAGAAAATTGAACAGATAAATATAGAGTTGTTGCAATACCCGCCCATAGAGTTAGGCGAGTTAATTTGTGAAAATAGCTCTCTAAATCTGGAGCATTACTCGATACATACATATTTACAATCGCTCAAACAATAACAATCGGTTCTCGGTACCAGCGGCACCTCGTTCCCTTTCGACAATAAAATAACAATTTAACGAGTATTAGGGATGAGATAATCATTAAACCAATTAAATATCGATTCTTCAGATTTACTACGTTATTATTTTTATCAAGAACTCTAGTAATCGAAAGAAATTGAAATTGTACAGAGGAAATATTTGCCTAAACATATTATGTAATTGAAAGGATAATTTATATCTTATTTTATTTATGTAATCCAACAGCGTTCCAATTATAAAATAGACAAACATTTGTTTTACAATAATATCTTGATGTAGAAATACTCCAATTTCAACATTTTTGACAGCTTAAAGCTGAAGCTCCTTGTAAGTCAATGCCTCTACCACTGAGCCATCATCGCTTCAATATAACTTTCGGCAAACCTACTTATACAATGAAACACGAAGTCAAACCAAAATTATCTTAACTTTTTTTTATTCTGTCGAGATGAAAACGATGACAGCTCTATAAACTTCTTTAATTTATGTGATCCTTTAAATCGAATCGCTTTAGCAGTGATAATGGCGATGATCGAGTCATGACGGATTTATCGATATTGGTGTTTGCACAGCATTGTATATTTTCTTACAGGCCAATTTGCGGAATGTTCAGAATGCACTTGAAAGAGTAAATAAATAAAGATTTTCACGAAAGGGTAAATAATAACTTAATATAGTTTTAGGTAAACTTGCAACTACTGCTTTGGGTTTTCGTTTAAAGAATCAGCTCTTCTGTAGATGTTTTTAATTATCATTCGTTTTCTTTATACACTACTGGATACTCTTTTCCTTGTTAATGTATTTTTTTATTAATATTGTCTTTTATGTCGGCATTTGTTAGACGTTCAAGTGTAAGTACTTCTTTTGTAATTTTATACATTTTTATGTGTGTATGTGTGTGTGTCTAGACAATATTCACAGGATCTTCGTCCAATAAGGATTAGGAACAAGAGTAGGGTTGTCTGTCGCATTAAATGTGATATAAATATATTTAGTATTAATAATATTTCTTTGAATTTGTTGGTTATTCTTTAAATTTGCTGTTCCTGCGATTATATCCGCGTTGAGATTCAGACAAGATTTTTATCACAATAACACGTAGCCTATAACATTTAGGAATAGTGTAGCTTGTTAACAATTAAATTACTTTCACAATGGGATCAACATTTCTGGATAAAAACAAACTTTATACCATTACTTATGTATAGAAAATGAACATACCCATTAATTTAATATTTTACTCCTCAATACATACTGTAGAATTACTACCAAACTTTGTAATTTTTGTTACTTTATTATTATCTATTTACGGATCATGATAAACATAATTAAATTAACCCTTTGGGATCAAATTTAACCCTAAACGTCTACATCAACAGCGACAGCCCTAATACTGTAAAAGGGGTGACAACTTCACAGCTTAATATATATCCTTTTAAAATCTGATAAGTTCGGTACCACAAAGAGCTCCCATCCTTCCATAAATAACCGAAAATATTACACCTTGTATCTACATGGAAGGATCTTAATTTATTAAGATGCAACTTCTGATACTATATATTTATGAAGTCGTATTCCGTGGTTCATTATGAGATAATGGTTGTCGATAAAATGTTGATTTTTGAACGTGCAACCCTATTGATGACTTAGGGTTGTCTAATGAACATGTTTACAAAATAAAAAAGAGATTTTTTAATCTATTAATATTATAAATGAGAAAGTTTGTGTGTGTAAGTGTTTGTTACCACGTATCACCGTTATTACTAAACCGATTTTGATGAAATTTAGAATATAGACAGTTATTGTTGTTGTTATTTTTTCCCCGGAAAATAGTTCCTGCGGGCGCAGCTAGTGATTAAATAAACAAAAGCTGCACTAGGTTTGAGCATTTTGGGGCCCCTTTTAAGACCGAGGGCCCTCGGCCCGTTTTTTTACGGTATGAACGGAACTCTGTGACAGTTCTACTACTATTTAAGGACATGTAAGAGAGAAGTCCCCTTACACTGCAGTTTGTAACATGACTCCAATATCAGTATGTTATCTAGTCTCCGTTTGTCTCGCAGTCCGAGGACTAACAAGGGATTAAAATGCGATTTATGCTACTATGTGCTAGTTATTTCTGCTAAATAGGCCCTATACGGACCCTGTTTTAGGTTAGCGATGGAGTTTAGAGGAAGAAAACAAATCTATTTAGTACATTATTTTAGTTTTCACTACAGCCGTTAAAATATGTAGGACTCTTTTTATAAAAAAAAAACTTTAACTTTAATCATTAAGTCCTATTTCCTACTAACATTATAAATGCGAAAGTTTGTGTGTGTGTGAATGTTTGTTGTAACTACTAAACCGATTTTGATGAAATTTGGAATGGAGATAGCTTATAACACGTAGGCTACTGTTTATCTCGGGAAAAGGGTCCTGCGGGATAACGGGCAGACGCAAGTGAAACCGCGAGGCGCAACTAGTTATCCATATAATAAATGAATGTAACTCAGGTTGTCTATTTCTTTGTTAATTTTTCACGCCTAAACCGCTGGACCAATCTTGATGAAATGTGGTATTGAGATAGTTTGAACCCAGAGGAATAGTACTTTATACTGTAGTCAACGCGAGTAAAACCGCTGGTACAGCTAACAAAATACCTATTACATACAAATTGCTAATTTAATTTTTAAGTTAGCTCAAGCAAAGCAACCAAAAAGTAATAAAAAAGGTATCGATTATTATTTATAGAATAGCAAATTACTCAATTTTAATTTACAATTATGTCAATCACTGTTGAGATTTTATCTTTGTTCATATTGAATCTAGATACTGATATCTTTGTAATACCTACGTAATGACGAAGCGATTTTACAATCGATTAATAATATAAGTTTGTCATATTGCGCTAAAGATAATAATTATGATAAATGTCACCGAAAGAATTCGTAAATAAAAACCGTACAAAGAAAACGACAAGCCAAGTATCTATTTTTGTTTATATAAACATCATGATCAAAACCGCTACGAGCACCTATCATAATCATTTGCATTGATATCGTAAATCTATTTGCTGATCTTGAATTAATTTTATAATAACTTAGCTCGGTAATAAAGCACACGCAAACCCGGGGCGCATCGCTCTGTTGTAAAACCTACAAACGTCAAATAAAATTAGCCAATCAATGCATCTAGACGTTTTTATTGGACCAATATTTCGATATCGACTTAAGGCACGTTTCAATAAAATTAAAATAAAATCTCGAGCGATCGTATTGTCAGATTTATGTTGCATCTTATTTATTCTTATTTTAAATTGCAGATGTAAAATATGAGTTTGCATGTTTTAATATTAACGAATTGTAGGTATTTTTTAAGTTGTAGTTTAGCTTGTTATTGATCATAGTTTCTATAGTAGGTATTGGTGTCAATTTGGTTTTGCATTCTCTAAAACTAAACTAAGTTTGACAGGTCTAATAGTATTGCTGTCTTTTTCTAACTACTGAAGTAAAAAAAGGACAGCATTACTTTTAGACCTGTCAAACTTAGTTTAGTGTTAGAGAATGCAAAATTGATTGTTGATTTGACTTGAGATTGAGACTTATAATTTAATATCACACAAGCTTTTATCCGCTCCTTCCGCACTTCTTGTTAGCTATGTTAACTAGCTGTGGCCCGCGGTTTCACCCGTGTGGTCAGATTATTACGATAAGAAGTATCCTATGTTCTTCCCCAGGGTTCAAATTGTCTCCATACCAAATTTCATTAGGATGATATAATATTTGTTCAGCGATTTAGGCTTGAAAAGGTAACAAACTTACAGAGGAATCGCGAGAATTACATTTTGGATATATTTTATGACATTAATGTATGTAGATTTATGTATTTATTTATTTGGGCATCAACACAATGTACATTAATAAAATTTAAGTAAAAAAAAAAAAAACACATTGATGTACTAATCTAAATGCCATTGCAGTTATAGATGCCGACTGCATGCACAATATGGCGGCGAATAACATATAATAGAAAAAAAAATAAGTGATAAAATTAAAATAAATTCATTAAAAGAACATCCAGAATGTTAATAATAGAAATAAAAAAAATCGCACAAAGTAGTAAAACATATCGAACAATTGAAGTTATAAAAATGATAGAATAATAATAACAATTATGTATAATTTTAAATAAAAACAGTAAATACAAAAATTATTAATGAAAATTTGAAAGTAATAAGTTAAATTAAAAAAATTGTAATAATTAAAATAAATTCATTAAAGTTCGGTGTCATACACGCGATGAGTCAATTCCCAGTTCCGCAACAAATTTAAGTTCAGCAATTTCACATCAAGTATGTATGTATGTAAACAGATGGATAAAAAACTGTAGGTTAAAAAAAAACTATCCTTATCTATGTAGGTACAGGAATGGCCTCGCTAATAGAAGATATATGTGTGTATAAAAATATGTACCTAACTCCTAAAAATGTAACACATTTGTAACCTGGTAAACTTTTAATTGCCGTCCATTTTATTTGGAATGCCTTTTAAGTTGTTCACAAGCTACTATTAACTTTCTAAGGCATTCAAAAACTCCCAAAAGCTTAACAAATACCAACACGGATCGAAAATATTGAGACAATCGTTATTAAGCAACCGTGAGGAAACCAGGGATCGTCAGGGTGCCAGTGACAGGTTATGGAGCGCCCTCTGTGTGGGGCCGCCTGTCAGATTAACTTGGCCATCTGACACCGCTGTCAACCGTGTGTCAAGTTTTTAATAAATTGGCTGCAACAAGACGGCCCCTTAACAGATTTGTTTGTTTTCGTTTCGCTGCATTTGCGATTTCGATGTGATCTTTTTTGCTTCTCTCAAAAATATTATATATGTATGCTATGTAGTTGCGCCCCGCGGTTTCACCCGCGTCTTCTCGTACGCGGACTACTACTTACGTACTAACATTCACACACACACACAATCTTTCACATGTAAAATAATAGTATGACTAGATGCGCCCCGCGGTTTCACTCGTGGTACCCACTATCACACAGAAAACTGTTTCCGGAATAAGAAATAACCTACGTCTTAGTCCAGAGTATAAGTTACCTCCATTCCAGATTACACTAAAATCAGTTAAGCCGGTATCAGCGTGAAGAATTAACAAATATACACACTCACAAACATTTGCATTTATAATATTAGTGTGATTATATTCATACTATAGTAACTTTAGTAACCCGAACCGATTTTAAGTGATGATAGCTCAGTGGTAGTCTCGCGACTTCGAATCCTACAATTGAGCTTTTGATGATTTTGTAGTGCTCGCTTGGCTAGCTCTACCATCCTCAATAATCTGTCGCCAAGCACATGTCAGTTTGTTCCGGCAGGCAGGCGTCCCACTTGAGAGCCTTCCCAGTCCAGGTGTAGCTTGGCACCACCTTCGACCACATCGTCACCTAACATCAGGTACCTTGTGGTCAAACAATGAGTAGCGTTAATAAATAAATTGAAATGTACTCTAAGTAGTCTAGTCTTGTTTTACCTTGTTCCTAACATGCTAAGACTTCATTACGTTATCTTAAAATAAACTATAAAAAAAATAATAGCACCAATGACGTAGTTGACATCGTAAAGAACGTTTCACTGCCCATTGATAACTTAAAATAAACTTAAGATGTACTTAAAATAAGTTAAGATAAAGTTGAAATAGAGAAGTAACGTTTCCGACTAGCGTTCGATCGTAAAAGGTTTATAGTTCGGTTAACACGACATTCGGTGTAACTATATTATCGATAGTCCGATATAAGTGTAAACACGTGGGAACGACTCTAGTTAAATTTTAAAGTGTTTGTCTGTATTTAAATCAGAACATTGTGTGAACATTGCTTTAGTACTGAGTGTTTTCAAGTTACAACTACAACTTCAATGGTACAAGGATTGCTTGAAGTCTCTAGAGTTTTCTGCGTTGAATAAGACTTGTATGGAGATAGTTCTATAGACGGTGTGTGAAATAAATAATTATTGTCCTGCTAATGTTATAAATGCGAAAGTTTGTACGTGTGTGTGAATGTTTGTTTTTTTTTTTAATTAATTTAAATTTAGAATAAAGCTTAAGCTTAAATACCCTGGATACATAGGCTACTTTTTATCCCGGAAAAAGATTCCTGCGGGATAACGGGAAGACGCGGGTGAAACCGCGGGGCGCAACTAGTGTAATATAAGTCATTATCAGCCTTTCACGTTCCCACTGCTGGGACTCTGGCCTTCTCTCAGAGAGAGAGAATGGGCCGTAATACCACGCTGGCCCAGTGCGGGTTGGTAGATGTCGCATGCCCTTGAATGTTGCAGTTCTTGAGCATGCCGGTTTCCGCACGATGTTTTCCTTCACCGTATTGAGCGATGGCAAATCCGCACATAACTTATTAAGTCATAGGTGCGGGGCCGAGAGGATTCGAACCCGGTGTCGGCGTCTTGTAAGTCGCATGCCTAACCGTTCGGCCACCATCGCTCTCGTAATATAAATAAGACAACGTGATTACTCAGAAATTACGAGTAAACATAATTTAAAATAGCATTCTCTCATTGATAAAACGTCTTCCGTAATTAATTCTGATATCTAATACTGTTACTGGCCTAATTGCAGGATAAAGTAGGTGATTCCTTGACACACTTGCACACAAATAAGCATTTTGAAGTGACAATGAATTCTCTGTTACTTAATGAACAGGTCACACTGTCTTACTTAATGCGGAAATATACGAAAAGTATGCTATATCGCAAGTCTCCTTGACCTCTGTTTTTATAACTAATATTTTTATATCGCTGTCATATTTTTGAGATAAGGTACGAGTTATAGTAAATTTTCTTTCATCATCATCATCAGCCGGAAGAAGTCCACTGCTGAACATAGGCCTCCCACTTTGAACGCCACCATGAACGGCTATTAGCCATTTGCATCCATCGGCTCCCTGCGACTCTTACAATGTCGTCGGTCCATCTAGTGGGGGGCCTACCCACAGAACCTCTTCCGGTTCGTGGTCGCCACTCGAGAACCTTTCTTCTCCATCGGTTATCGGTTCGTCGAGCGATGTGGCCTACCCATTGCCACTTCAACTTGCAAATTCTGAGAGCTATGTCGGTGAAATTCTCTTTGCACTTATTTATTTGCATGTTTTGCATTATAAAACAAATATACGTAAACTACAAACTGGTTTATTCATATGTAAACGCATTAATTTTCAACGCTCAAACATTTTTCCGCTGCGGGAATCGAATCCACAACCTCTCACTTCACAGTCGGCTGTTCGGCCACAACTTACAGGGTTGCGTTTGACAGAAATTTAGTACTTTGGTCACCTGATGTTAAGTGACGATGTGGTCGAAGGTGGCGTCACGCTACACCTGGATAGGGAACTGGCTCCCATGTGTGGCTGCCGGAACACGTCGACAGGCGCTTGGCGACAGATTTTTCGAGCTTATACTTATGTGATTTTCGGAATTGGTCATAAGCTACAAGAATCTACATGTCAAGTCAAAGTCAAATGTCTTTATTCAATAGGATACGCAAACGCCTGTTCCAACCTCTTTACGCCGGCAAAAGAACAGGCAAGAAACGCCCGGCAGGTAACTTTTTTGGCGCGATGACAGTGACACAAGTTCATTCTTATTTCTAATTGATTGAATTGGAGCAAGTTCACTACGGCTCTAAGTTTTTTTGTCATCTATATAGTTCGCTTTATATGGACTTTTAAATTTTGCTATTGACAAGTCTTGAATTTCACTTGGGATTTTGTTGAAGAATGCGGGGCTTAACTGGTTCATCACCATCACGTAAACAGCAAGCACACTCTTTGTTTAATCTGAGTAACTCTCTAAGTCGTCGCTATCATTATGTTTGTTTTTGTAATTGCTAAGTGTTACATCAACTCCATTAGTTTTATGTGCTTCAAGGCGAAACAAAAGTCGACTGTGAGTTCAAAGAACCCGCGAAGCGAACAGTTAACTGAATGGCTCGGAAATAGCTTTGGGAATAGCAACCTGTTGCATTTGACATGTTTATTCCTCTTATTCATTCAATTTAAGTGATATCTCTGTATCTCAGTGTAGTGTATTACTTTTTTGTTTTGTAGTTTACTGGGCAAGCGTGCTACACCTTCGACTACATCGTCGCTTTCCATCGGGTGAGATCGTGGTCAAACGCTAGCCTAGTTTGTTGTAAAAAAAAATTAAAAATAAAAAAAAATAAAAATTTGCGTGATAAGTCTAAATTTAAAACTTAAGAAACCCCCGAATCATTGAACCGATTTTCATCAAACATAGCTAAGAACCACCGCAAGGAAACTGACTTTCGAAAAAAACTCACAAACTTTCACGTTTATAATACAGGAAGAAGGAAGTAGGATTATATTGCCGATTACAGTTTCGGAGAAAAATTGGTTCAACCACAATTTTAGTCTGATCTTATATAACTATAATCTCTTTTCTACTAGATATCCAACTAAACTCTTACCATTTTCCCAAGAAATTGCGATTAGCGACGCGGTTACGGCGCGGTTCATAAATCACGATGGTTGCCATCCACCATTGTCCAGCAAAGCGTTCAGGTCAGGCCTGCTCTAGATGCTTGGTTCATGGGAAACGGAAAGTGAACGCGTTTTAGGCAATACGAACTGCTGAGTCTATATCCGTAGGTACTTACCGCCAACGCAAACGTGTTTTGGCCTTTGGTAAAAACAAACGCTATTAAAAAGGAGCTTTTGATCTTATCCATCTATTTGCCAATGTATTGTTAATTTTAACAAAGATTGTCGTATTTCTCACTTGTCTTCCCGTTATCGCGCAGGAACCCTTTTCCGGGATAAAAAGTAGCCTATGTGTTAATCCAGGGTATAAGCTATCTCCGTTCCAAATTTTATTCAGATCCGTTCTGTAGTTTTTGCGTGAAAGAGTAACAAACATCCATCTATCCATCCATTAGTAGGATTACAAAATTTTCTTGAAAATTTCGATGAATCTGCATATAATCGACACTTTACGGTTATGATTGCAAATAACTGTAACAAACGCTCAATCCTTGATATTTTTCTTTTGTAATAGAGTTCGTAAAGAAACAGACAGGTCGCCTGATATTGAGCCGACCATGAAGAGCTCTTGCACCCCATATTGGAGGACTGCAACTGCACAGCACTGCGGAAGAACTATGTACATTACTATGTGTATTACGAGTACAAGTGCTGACATGGTCACATATTATTGCTTGTGAATTAGATTTACAAACATAGACTTTTAGCATCCAACAAACCTGCATAAATCTCCTTTATATTTCAACAACTAGCTGTTCCCCGCGGTTTCGCCTGATCTTTCCAACAAATATCGTTATATTTTAGCCAATATATACAAAAACATAACAAATTATATCCTTAAACCTTCCTCGAGAACCACTCCATCTATTGGTGAAAACAGCATGAAAATCGATGCAGTAGTTTTTGAGTTTATCGCGAACAGACAGACAGACAGACAGACGCGGCGCGGAGGACTTTGTTTTATAATAAGTAGTGATGGAGTCACTTGGTCTTAAAATAACTTAAGACATAAGTTAATTTATACAAGAGGAATCATTATTAATATCACTAGAAATTATTTCTTATTGTAATAGTCACACCTCCTGATAACTGTGACAAAGTATATAATAATAATGATATTGATAACGCAATCAAATACATAATAATTAATAATGTAGCTCTGACTCGGAAACTTTGCAGATCAGGGATCCGTAACACACGGACAGCGGAATAAATTCTTGGCACTCTTTTTATTCCATGCATTAATATATTTTGTCCCTTAGCGGGAATAGAAACCGCGGCCTCACATATCTTACCTAAGAGGACGCCGTGATAAACAATGAATCTGAAATCAGCTCCATACAAAAACGCTAGCGAGCTGACTAATGCCGTAAGGTCGTATGCGTCCAAAAAAGGTTTTTTTCGTTTAAAATGAAAACCATCGTTAATTTTATAGAACTAAACCAGTAGTTCTTTGAAGAATGTGTATATACCATACAAAAAAAATATTTAACTCTTAAATTGGTTTCGTAGGCCTTTAAAATGAAAATCTTTTTTTAGAGGGCGGTTTTCAATCATTTTTTCTCTGCTATGAAAGTTAACCAATCGTGTTATCCTTCTGACAATTTGATGTCAAAAACATGATCTTTAATGTACATAAATATTAGCTCTGTATGTTTTGTATTTGCTGAGAAAAAAGGAGATCCCTGCAGCCAATATTGCCAATTCCTCGTCAACAGCAACAGCACGTATCAAGTAACAAGTATTAGGAGAAAGTATTCAGTAAAGTAAAGTAATTAATACAATGAGACGTGAAGATGTTCAATCTCAAGAACCTGTAAGATTAGAAATCGTTTATTAATTTCTAGGATCTTAATTCAAATATGTAACAAATTCGATTAGTAAAGTTTTATGGAATATACAGTAGGGTAATTCCGGGGGAGATGGCCGTACGGGAGAGATGGCCAATAGCAAAAAGTTCAAGAAATAATTTATAGATGGTGCTTTTTTTTATTTTGTTCGATTCATTTCGGCACGGGCAACAAGTGTAAGTAGATTTTTTTGCGAAAAAATGATGAAAAGGTGAGTAATTTGAATTTGTTTTCTAATCAGACGTCCAATTTAAGCTAAGGGGTTGACATATTAAGTGGTGCAAAAAAAGTTTTGAAAGTTTTCTCCGTTTTCGTTCTTTTTTTGTGAAGTAATAAACTTTCTCGTGTTCTAACCTCAAAATTAACTACAAAATTGAGACGTTTGCCTTTATTACGTAATGTGGCCATCTCTCCCGGACAATCGGGTAAGATGGCCATAATATTTGCGGGAGAGATAGCCATAAAATGTAATATCCTAAATTAGATTTATTAAAGAAATAAAGAAAGAAAAAAGAAAGAAGAAGAAAGAAGAAAAGATAAGAAAAAAGAAGAAAAGAAAGAGATTTTGAGATTTTTTATTTGTTTTTTTTTTTAGATGCATTATGAAAGGGCAAAGGAAGAAACCTGAATTTGAAGATGGACTGCCTCCAGGTTCACTGGTTTATATGTCACAAAAATCCGCTTATATTACCTCTGACATATTTTTAGAATGGATGAAAGCGCATTTCTTGCCTCGAAAACCAATTGGCAAAGTACTTTTATTGTTGGATGGTCATTCTACACACTGCAATTCAGTCAGTTAAAATGCTAGAGTTTGCTAATGATAATGACATCATCTTACTGTCAATGCCATCACACACATCCCACTACCTACAGCCGCTGGATGTTGCTGTTTTCAAGTCTCTTAAAACTTTCTTCTATGAGTCCTGCAGGCTATGGATGAAACAGCACCCTGGACGACGTCGATAATTGCAGAGGTTGTGGTGATAATTATTACAGGACACAATTAGCTGATGATTGGATACAATGCAATATTTGCAAGCTCTGGTTGCATGAAAATTGCACCGAGTTTGAGGACATGTGTTCTTACTGTGGTAATAAGAAAAAAAATGAGTTAAAAGATCTCAAGGGCAAAGGGAAAGGCAAAAGAAGTACTGGCCATCTCACCCCGAACACTATGGCCATCACTCCCGGACACCCTGGGAGAGATGGCCAGACCTAATTTTTTTTTAAAGTTAAAAATTACATTGTTTGCGTTCTTTAAAGTGATTTATCACTAATGGTTGATAAGAGTAATAAATAAAGTTCATATTGTATATTAATTAAATGTCTTATTCATCATAATTCCTTCACAATAGACTCTTAAAGTTACTAGGGCCATCTCCCCCGAATTACCCTATACAACAATAAATATACTTGAGATTTACATAATGAGACAATTTCCGCTGCGTCGTTAATTTAATTTTGATATGTATAGTATGTATACTATTTATTTATGCACTGGTGGGACTCTGACGCTACCCTGTAATTGATAATACTAATTAGTAATTTATGAATCATCTTGGCAACCTCGATGATTTCGCCGGAATCGTTCACCATCAGTTCATTATATGTATAAATAGATTTGTTAATGATCTATTCTTATCTTATACACCTGTGCTTATCTGTCCCCTCAGTAAATCTTGGCCGGTTTATCTGAGCGTTGAACTCTTAATTAGTTATTACAACACGGTTTTGATTTTTCCGGTTTTGATAAGAGATCACCATATATACAGACCCCCATATAACAGAGAGATCACCATATATACAGAGAGAGAGAGAGACCCGGGGCCGCTGCTCGCATATATTTGGGCAGTACAGCAAGTTCAATTTATCTCGAAGAAGGTTGTCAAAATAATGCTCATATTTCCAAGCATGTTTGAGAAAATACTATTAATTTAGCACATCTGCCAGTGCTAAGTGCGCGGACAAATTAGCACTACGCGAATAAAATTAATATGTAGTTTTACTGTTACTGAGGAAATTACAATATTGGCGGCCTTCGTGTTTTTTTCGATGCGCAAATATTTGTGCTGTAGTGGCAATCGAAACCGCGACCGAAAGATGCGAAAGATTCTGAGTGAGTGAGTGAGCGACTGAGCGTGTATACTTATTTGTTACTTCTTCATACTGAAACCATTCAACAGATTTCAGTGAAATTTAAAATGGACGAAGGTAGAGATAGCTTATAAGTAACCTGGATTAAAACAGGCTACTGTTTATCCCGGAAAAATCGAATGCAACCACGAGACGCAGCTAGTAAAACATAAAACAAAGTCACATGTTTAATCAAGACTATTTGCGTGTATATCTCGAACGATGGATCTTAAATTAACCACGACTGTAATAATAATAGCAGTATCATAGCGGCGATATTTGCACATGACGTCACTAGCGTACGTTATACGTGAGCGTTCGCACGTAACCGCGCGTGACGTCACCGCCGCGTACCCGTGCTCGCACGGAAATCTCCGAACAAGGCCGAGCGACGACCTCCGGCGCGGTGCGAAACTGGGACTGTAGCCATAGAAGAGATCTGTGAGATTTGTTAGATGCATTTTCCGAACATTCGACCGTACGTAATATTGGATTTGGGGGGGGATAGATTTATCAAAATTTTAATTATTTTTGTTGCATACGCATGCATACGTTTTCTACAACAATTATTGTGGTATAAGTTTCATTGTAAAAAACTTAATATAATTCAAATTAGAGGCAATTTTCCATCAACTTAGACCTATCTTTGCGATTTTTTTTGATGCAGAGAAATGTAAGTAATCGTGTATCCAATTGCTCGAACTAAAAGATGAAAGAACGTAAAATAACATACATACTTTTCATCTTTTCAAAACGTGAATCCGTTTTTTTTTTACCTAAAAACAACTGAGACCAGTCCAGGTGTAGCGTGGCGCCATCTTCGACCACATCGTCACTTCACATCAGGTGACTTGTGGTCAAACGCTACCCTGTAAAGAGTAAAAAAAAAAAAAAAAAAAAAAAGACCAACATCAACATGCCGTTTATTCTGCTCACCTCGCCTTAACATCGGGTGTGATGTGTTGTGACAAACGCTACGTAGGTCTGTGTCTTTCTGGAAGAAACTTTGCAGAGCATTTCAATTATGAATTTTTTTTAAATATTTTTTTTGTAAATTTTTGTTTGGCCGCCGTGATGTGTGTAACACTTGTACATTAGTATAGAGTATAAGACTATCATATTGGCTAAACCATCTAAACCTACAGAGCTGTTATCTAGAGAACAAGGCATATTAAACTGAAGTTTTCCAATACATATATCATTTTCTGAATTTAGGAGGTAGGTACAAACATTTCTCAAACGATAAGAGATCCTGTAGTAGTTTCGAACAACCAAAAGAATAAGAATCAATGAAACGAGGCCTCCTAAAACAAACACGTCACGGTTAATAAAATTCAATCAATTTGAGCATAGTAGGTACCTACTCCTCGATTTTACGCACAAGCAATTTTATAGCCTAGCTCTAACCGCTTAACGTGTTTATTACGGCGTGCTAGATGTTCTAGGCTAGGCTATCTAAAAATATTCTAAACAATGTTATTTTTTTTTAGCTCGGTCGGCCTGCGGATCTTGGAATCGCTGTGACGAATCGATGAGGACCGCTTGATTCTGAAGTGGTTTTTTGTTAGGTTAACTATGATAGTAGAAGGAAAATTATTCACAAACTCTCTTTCATCCGCGTCTCCGTTATCCCACAGGAACCTTTTTCCGGCCTATGTGTTAATCCAGGGTATAAGCTATCTCCATTCCAAAGTTCATCAAAATCGGTTATGTAGTTACGGTGATACGTGGTAACCATTCACAGACACACACAAACTTTCGGATTTATAATATTAGTATGTCGTTTCCATCCATACATATTTTTTTCAGCGAATCTTACCGAGTCTTGGAGGAAGTGAAATCGTTAATACGGGTTATTTTAAATCGTTATAATCGTATTCCAACAATGTTATTGAGTTACTTTTTGAATTTAAGCAGATCGAGTTGCCACTTTGACAAGTCGGCGGTGGTAAACGTCGATGTTTACGAAAACTTTTATCGTTTTCAAAACTTGTACTAGGGGTACAGATCGTTCTCGATTTTCCAAATGTGTTTCAAATCAGTAATTATTATTGTTTTTTTTTTACATTTTACATGGTATCATTTCGACAACAACGTAACACACCTGATTTTATATGATGATGAGGTAAAAAATTGGTGTCTAAGATGATGAGGAAAAAAGAGTGATTGTTCAGCGACTTTTGTCGTTGACTGTACCTAATTTCACCCAACTGGGACTCAGATCTTCACTCAAAGAGAAAGTGTGATCCATATAATCCAATAACAATATCACCAATATCTTTGGTCAACAGTAGTCAAAGCGTCCCGTTCCCACCTTCGTCACCAGCCTTTATCTCCACAAGTGACATGGGCCTAACATCAATCTGCCCAAATATTTCCACTGCATCATGTTATCTGGATGCTCCCGGACCGGCCCCAATCACGACAGCTACCGACTTTCTCCGTAATTGTTATTTATACACTGCCTGTGTTTCGGATGCTGACACTTTACTATTTTATTATAATTATTATTATTATTTTTATTTTTTTTACTATTTACAGGGTAGCGTTTGACTACAAGTCACCTGATGTTAAGTGACGATGTGGTCGAAGTTGGCGCCACGCTACACCTGGACTGGGAACTGGCTCTCAAGTGAGGCTGCCGGAACACACCGATAGGTGCTTGGCGACAGATTCTTAACAAGAGGGTGGTAGCTGGCCAGGCGAGTACTAGAAAATACCCTACCACCAAAAAAAAATGTATAAGTAAGCGTACATACATGGCGCGATTATCTAACGATTGCAATAGAGTTGTTTTCTCGTATCTATAGACTCTTTTTAACCGACTTGATTTGATTGATTTGATTTGATTTGACTTCAAGAAAAGGAGGAGGTTTCTCAATTTGAACGTAGCTATATATTTTTTTATGCGTTCGCGGATAACTTCGTTCGTTTAGGAACCGATTTAGATGATTCTGTTTTTTTTTGGTAAGTTGCTCCAATTCAATCAATTAGTAATAAGAATAAAATTGTCAATGTGATCGCGCCAAAAAAAATTACCTGTCGGGCGTTTCTTGCCTGTTCTTTTGCCGGCGTAAGGAGGTTGGAACAGGCGTAGCTAGTTTTAAGTTTGACGTTTTAAAGTGATCACAATGTATCCTATTGAATAAATAAATAAATTGAAATTGAAAATTGAAATAATCGGAAATTGTGTTAATGTTGTTGTGTACTTTTGTCGTTGAATGTACCATGAAACGAGGATCTGATGATGGCATTCCAGAAAAAAAATATTATGTCACTGAAAATTTTGTTTCAATACGAGCAAGTTGCTTGTCTGACAAGTACCTAAGCGCCTAGCACGGCAAACGATGGTGCAGTCAGCGAAAAATTAGCTAATCACACTCAAACTTTTCAAAAGGTACCAAATCAGCGATGTATGATATCTGAGATGCATACGAAACTGCAGAATTGGGCAGATTCAGCTGATTTTGTCGCTCAACGTACTTACTCAGATGCTTCAGAAGTCCACGGGGATATGGGAAAACTGAGAGCGTCTCCGCCAAGCGTAACCGTTGGCGCACCTAGCACTAGAAGATTAAGTAGATATAATATCTTTCATATCCCGTGAAAGCAGCCTACCGCCAGCGTTCGGATGTTATCAACGTTTTATTATTTCATTACATTGACGATTACGTGGGCGTGTATGATGTTTACGAGCGAACAGAACGAGCGAGGTACGGTGACATGATTCTAGTTAATAGTTACGGTCTTAGAAGAGCGTTTAGTTGAATTATTTCGAATATATACTTAATCGCTGTTGAGTATCAATTTGGGAAAGTTATATCTGGTTTCAATGACATTTAACTATGATACTTTAAATCTTCGAGCGGCGTTCAAACTTACTCTAGTAATCATAGTTTTAGAATTAAATTTTGATAATTAATCTTCAGAATTACCTATAGCGTCTGAAAATTTGTCATTATTATCATCAGCTTACTTTCGTTCCCACTGCTGGGGCACAAGTCTTCTCTCAGAGAGATTAAGAGATGAGCCGTTTTCCAGAGTATTAGCCATTATCCACCACGCTGGTCCAGTGCGGTTTGGTAGTTTGGTAGATTCATGCCCTTGAATATGTGGTTCTTGGACTGGCCGGTTTCCTCACCATGTTTTCCTTTACCGTTGACCTCCACCTTCATAAAAATTACAACATTTATTAGTTTCTATTTTCAAATGTCCTTCTACAAGTCCTTCCATTCTTTCCAGACCATCCTTCCTTTCTCTCATGATTAGGAACTTTTGTATTAAACTCTTTGCAACAGAAAACGATCTAGTTTCAACCCTCGTCCACTGCTATAAAAAACAAAGATTTCAAACCTGTATTAGCAGAACCTTCAAACATCAACAGAGGCGAATCTGCTCTTACTACATCTACGCTAGTTAAGTTGTAACAATAAACTTTTATATAATTTATCATCGTCATCATCAGCCGCTTCACAGTGGCACCTACCAACTACCGCCACATGGAGTCCCGACCATAACTCACTTACACAGTTATAGCTAATCTTCCCCCTGAGATATCATTAAGATAAACACAACAAGAAGAAATGTCAGTTACGTCACAATACGATAAAACGCGAGGTGAAGAGGTGACCAGATAAAACTACCGTTAACTATGACAATTTTAATTTTACCGCTCCCTGTATAGTACCAGTGCTTTAAAAACTGCTATTTATTCTATCACATATACCTACTTACTAACTAATAATAAATAAATATCGGGGGACCATTGCACACAAATTGACCTAGCCCCAAATTAAGCTCGAAACTTGTGTTATGGGTACTAGACAACGATATACGTACTTATATAGAAAAAAATAAAAGTGTTTTAATAAATTGACCGACCGATGTGGCGCAATGGGCGGATAGCCGACTGTGAAGCGTGAGGTCGCGGGTTCGATTCCCGCTACAGGACAAATATTTGAGCACTGAAAAAAAAAAAGCGCAAGTATTTGTTCTGTGTCTGGGTGTTGTGGATCCCCGATCCTCGTAGTTTCTGATACCCTAAATACAGGGAAACCTAGTTAGGGGTCAGAGGCTACGTATGTGATTGTGCGGGCATTAAATCCAAGACTCAGGAACAAATATTCGTGCTCATCACACATATATTTGCCCTTAACTGCTATAATTATATTCTATGATATTTACCTACAAATTACTTTATATTCTGTGTCTTTTACGTAGGTACAATTTCGGTTAGCTCCTAAAACTATAACGGTCATGATAAAAAAGTTGTCTCTACGAATGTATGGGTGCTTCAGTCTGCCGTCTCCTTTAAAGATAATTGTGACAAGATAATGGGATACTAATATAGTAATTATCCTCTAGAAAGATAGTTTGAATAGGATACCGTTTTTAATTTCTTAATCTATTCAGTCTTACCAGTGATGTTTTGATTGTTGGACTCTTTTTAATCACAATAAGATGAGTACACCTATATATTAAAATATTTGCCATGCGAATCATTTTATAATTAAATCTTACTATTTTCTACAAATAAATAATGTGATGTTAGATTGATTAACTCTTTATTGGTACAACACACTACAGGAAGAAGAATTAGTAACGTTATTCGATTATGAAAGTTAGTAGTTTACTAATCGCATAATCGATATCTGTTATATTTTGGTGACGGATCGTTAGGAATATTTTCTGGTACGTTACTCTATGTATCAAATAATACGTATGTGTCCAAAGAACTCAGTAGTAGCACAAACTTTATGAATTTCATTGAATCAAAAACCTGTTTTAATCCTTGCACCGTTAGGTTTAAGTTTAAATAACTTGACATTTATATTTTCCATATTCATAGATCACCGCTCTCTAGATGGCGCTAGTTGCGCAACCGTTAATAGGTGTCAGTCACGCCACGACCACACACATAGTCGGACGTGCCAGGAGCGACTGATCACTGTTATTTATTTAATTAACTCTCTGACAAGAGAACGAATGTTTTAGTTAGCCGCTGGGCTTGCGGGTAATTTAGTGTGACTGTTAAATTGTCGAGATTGTTATCTTACATTTTAATATTAACAGATAGCATCTTAGTTTTGACGGTTTACCAGTCACCTGTTGGAAAATTATGGTGTTATTTAGCTACTTTATTAGCTTTCAATCTTAGTTGCGTTATGTACTTACCATTCTAAGATTACATACGATCATATTTATCTGCATTTTCCGTCACTCAAAAGAAGGTAAGAATTGATTACGTTATGCTTATGGCATAAAAAAAGAGAAAACTTAACCAATTTGTTTTTATACTATGGCATATTAGTGACAGGATCGCACTACACTCAAAAATTCGACGAAAAATCCTCTTATTAGCTGTTTATTTAATGAAATGAAGGAATCGCTTCATGCGAACAGAACAATTCAAAAGCTTAACAATAAGTAGTATAATAAAAGCAATAAAATCGAGAACTAGAACCGTGTCTGTTCTAGACACTAAACTTGGTTAAGGCCATAATTTAAGATTCACTTATAGTGCTGTAATGTATGTAATTTATCTCTAGGATTGTCTGTGCCCCTGTATCTTGAAACAAGCAATTTAACAGTGTTGCTAGATTTGTGGCATTTCTTCGCTTGTAAGACGATTTCAAGAAAACTTAGGTTATTCCACATTAATTAGGTAATATAATATATATAAAATTACTAATCTTTTATACTAAATTTACACTCTATCATTCTTTTGTTTCCTACTCTATCCATAAAGTAATATTAAAGTCCTCCTCAGATCAAGGTGAAAATACAAATGTTTAGGACAGCTAATATTATTACAGTTAAAACAATAGACAGCAGAATTATATAAAGTAAAACATCACTTATTAGGTGACCTTTTTTGTATTACAAAATACAAAGGTCAACGTTACAAAATTAAATAAGCTAATTAGTTATTTTCTTCAATATCGATATTGTCGGAAGTGTCCCATCCTTACCCACCAACCAATGCTCATTACGCTCCCGGGCTGCGCACGCAGGCGCCGCAAATTGCGCAAGCGGCGTCATTCGCGGCTCTTTAGTGCGGATAAGTGCCAGTTACAGATATCTTACACTTCGTGTCTATGATTTATGAAGTAAGATAAAAATTGAATGATAGATTATTAAAAAAGTACAAACTAGAAAAATATAGACCTAATAAGGTAGATTCGATTTCGGTTGCGAAAGAAATACTACCTAATAACTAGTAAAAAAAAATATCGGAATTAATGCTTTTTTTGTACTCTTAAATTGCTATTGAATATTAGCAATTTTTAAAATTCGGGTATAGTCTTGAAAACTCCTTTAAAAATAAACGCCATATATAGAGGAGTTTAGCCGTCATCATTAAAAGCTTTATTTAACTCTTTATCACGTACAAAAACATTTTAAACTTAACTTGATTGAGTTAATTTTAAGGTCCTTAGAGTCGCATAAAATCTGCGCTTACGCATCTCTGAAAATGCCGCGGGCGCCATTTGTCGATGGTCTTGCCGCCGAGCGGTGATTTGCGGCTCAATGAAAGTAAATGTGATGTGATTATGGTAAGCACGCACCGGTCGTTGTCTTCGCTTCTTGGACTTGTGTGGCTTTAAAGTTATAACACAGCTGTATCTTTTAAAAAAGATCCGATGGGGAAGAAAGGTTAAGACGCTCTGTAGGTAGGCGTCCTACTAGGTGGACCGACGACATTGTAAGAGTCGCAGGGAGGCAAATGGCTAATAGCCGTTCATGGTGGCATTCAAACAGGGAGGCCTATATTCAGAAGTGGACTTTTTCCGGCTGATTATGATGATGATGTTTTAAAAAGAGCGCTGTAAAATCGTATCTAGTTCAATTGGTATTTAAATTGCTATCTTTGGTCTACGAACGTATTTAATTCCTTCACATTCATATTCATATTCAATCGTTAATTGCATTCATATGTTAGTATACAAGAGATCTTAGTGGTTAAGGATAGCGAACATATGGACCCGAATAGGGTATAGCAATGTAGGAGCGGACCGATCCATTCTAATCATTTCGAAAAGTCGTCGTTCAGGAATTCATCTAGGCTGTAGTAGCATTTGTCGATTAAAAGCGTTTTTAAGTTATTTAAAAATACGTGATTTTTTTCTTCGGATTTTAATTCGTCGGGTAGTTTATTAAATATTTTTATTGACATCATGTTTGGTCCGGAACTGTGTAATTTTAATTTTAACGGTGGTAATTCTAGTTTATACATACACCTGGTTGCGTGGGTTGTTGCCTTCACAATGGGTATATCTTCACTCGAGGTAAAAGTACCTTGTAAGCGATGATGGTGAGGTGGACTTGCGTCCCTTAGGTCATCCATTGGGTTGAACCCTGTAATGCACTGGACCTTTCAAATCGTCGATGCTACCCTCTAAAAAGATCTTTAATATGTAACTGAATTATGAGACGAGGAAGTCGCTCGCCTGATCTTAAGCGTCAGTCGTCACGCTTGCACACGACGACCCAGAATTTTGAACTACAACATTTCAAAATCCGGTGCCTGTCCGCCCGCACCTGAGATATAAAATGATAAATCTCTTTAAGTCTTTATTGCCTCAATTAGATCATTCCAAGATCGCACATCTAGTATATCCAGCTCCAAAAGGCGTTGCTACTATAACTTATACAATCGTGAGGCTACTTATAAGTTAATCTGTTAATTAGCAGCGACGTATCAGAGGCGGCGATCAGCTGCGCACACGAACTATTCATATTCTGCTAATGAATCAAATATGCAATTATCTTCTTCATATACAAGTTGATGCGATGTTTAATATCAGTCACGAAGATAAAAGGCCGAAGTACTGTCGTCACCATCATCATAATCGGCCTATTCCATTCCCACTGCTGGGACACAGACCTACTCTCAGGGAGAGAGTATGGACTGTGATCTACCACTCTGGCCCAGTGCGGGTTAGTAGGTAACGCAAGGCCTTGAATATAGTGGTTCTTAGATATTATGCCGTTTCCTCACGCACGATATGTCCTTTCACCATTTTGAGTGATGGCAAATCTTCACATAGTTTTTATTAACATGTCTTGTTTGTTAAAATATACCATTCCGACTTACTTTAAATGGTAGTAGAACTATTCCAAGATTAGTAATGCAAATCAGTAACGTTATTTGATTATGAAAATTAGTAAGTTACTAATTTCATAATCGTTTATCAGTAATCAGTATAAATGTATCGATTATGATAATCAGTCATATTAAGCTAATTTATTATTAATTTAACTTTTATCCTATCTTGCCTGAAAACTTTCCCTTCGCATAATATTATGCATCTCAATAAGATTTTGATGCTAATGTTTGAAATAAAAACATCCTGTACGCGACTGATAGCATCTTATGAGACTCAATCCATAACGCGCAGATTACTGGGAATAAATAGCACTTAGATATATTTAGCTTTACATATATTTTATTTAAATATCTACTAAGCATCAAAGATCTTTGAGAAAACTTGAAATAAGAACTCTTCAACTTAAATACTTAAGCAACTACTACCTACATTTACTACTACTTATTTTTCTCTTACTTACTTATCTGTAAAAATAATGAAATATAGTTCAGTCCAACAACGTTAGTTTTCTTAAAAAATATAATGTACCTTTGTACAATCGGTGGTATTATCCAGAGTACATAACAATCTCGTCCAAGCATTAAAAAACCAATGGGATGACCGTTTTATGGACACAAAAACAGACTTTCTCTTATTGTCCAGCAATGGTGTAACTATATATAATTTTATAGCCTTTAATTGCTTTATTATCCTTTATTTATGTCGATTTTTCACGCCCGGTCCTACGAGTTGAATCACAAGATACTGGTTTCGTATTGTTGTTTCAACAAATTATAAAACAACTACCTTCGCCATACGGTTTCACCCGCGTGGGTTACTGTTTATAGCGATAAAAAGTATGCCATGTCTTTCCCCAGGGTTTTAACTGTCTCCATGTCAAATTTCATAAAAATCTGTTTAGCAGTTTCGGAATGAGAAAACGTAACAGACACAGAGGGACAGCGAGAATTACTTTTGCATGTATAATATTAAAGTATAGATAACCTACGGAACCCATATACGAGTATAATTAAAATGTTACCTTCGTGTCTTAATTAAGTTAATTCAACACCTATAGTAAAAGAATAAAGTTACTTGGTTGTCATATTTGAAAGCACATTCGTTCATGTCCAGTGTTCAAAGTTATCTACAAGGTAAACTTAAAAGGTGCAGGGCCGAGAGGATTCGAACTCGGTGTCGACGCCTTGTAAGGCGCTCGCATTACCGTTCGGCAATCATCGCTCATATTTACCATAACTTTATTAAAATTCATTTGTTACTACTTATTTTACATTCACGTCGATATCGTCACAGTTGTAGCGTCGACACTTGTTACTTCAAAATGCTGTTGTTATATGACTAACATACCTTTGACTTTATTTGGAAACCTGCTAATTTCCTTACGTCCATCTTGTCTTGGAAAGCTACCTTACTGAGTGAGGAATTCGGTCGCGAAGAAGCGACAGACCGTATTTGGAAAATAAATGTTAGAGACAGAGGTTTCCTAAAATAAGCCCTAATGCACAAAACATATGGTAATAAGTTCATTGTTCTAAAGAAATCTCCAGTGACTTCAAACCACCTTTCATTCACAGTCAATTTGAATGTTTCAACAAAACAGGGTTGGCTCTTTGGCTAATGTATGGTTTTTTTTTTTTACTATTTATAGGGTAGCGTTTGACCACAAGTCACCTGATGCTTTTTCCTAGTTTCTAAAGAATCTTTTTAAAAACTTCTTGTACCGTTCTCGGTTAGTGATGTGCGATCATGACTGATTGTCATAATCGAGAATACCTATTGGTAGGTAATCGATTATGAAATTAGTAACTTACTAATTTTCAAAATCAAATAACATTACTAATTTGTATTACTAATCCTAGATTACTTATTTACGAAATGCAAGCCGCGTTAGACCACATCTCACCTAGTGATAAGTGATATAATTACATATGTATGTGGTATTTTAAAGTAAATTTTCGGTACTTGGCGCCACTTACCTTTATTAAAGTTTCCTTTTCCATTGTTCCAGCGATACTTCAGCGTGCGACATACAAGGTCGGCCTCCTGACGATCCAGGGGGTCTCCACCTGTCTCTACCTCTGCATGGATGCTTGCGGGTTCCAATACGCACATGTGAGTATGAGTTTAATTTGTCATCTATACTGTTCGAATCCTCCTGGCTCCACACCTATGACTTAGGCTGGTATTGTAGAATGACGCTCAAGCGTTGATCTCTACTTAATCACAGATTTGACGCTGTCATTTCATACAATATGTCGTCAAACCTGTACATAAGTAGTGCAGATTATTGCTTGATGTGGATTTGCCATGGCTCAAAACGGTGAAGGAAAACAACACCGGCATGTCCAAGAACCGCAACTTCAAGGGCATGCGACATCTACCAACCCGCACTGGGCCAGCGTGGGAGAAAACGCCCATACCTTTCTCTCTCTGAGAGAAGGCCTGAGTCCCAGCAGTAGAAACGTAAACGCTGATGATAATGAAGACATAATTTATTCCCAAAAATGGTTCCTGCCGGAATGTAGCTAGTCGCGACATATTTCCCATAAGAAAGTGGAATTAATGATGATAAGGAAACAGTAAATAATAGAAACTTAGTTTTGCCGCGTCCTTTTTTAATTAATATAAATATAGCCCGAGGGTCTCGTCTGAGTTACGATACTTTGATGATGCTTCAATGGCATTTAAATACCTATTAAATTTAACTATAACTTAATAATATTCATATTGAGTCAGGTGATATTATTATGTATATAGTTTAGTGTTGTAGAAGCGACATAAATATTTATCTGCAGTTCATGATCATGAATAATTATACCCATTATAAACTTAGTGTCTGCGTTCGTGAAGTACAACCAAACAAGAGAAATCTTCTTATTAGTAAAGCTAAATAAAAAATATCGGACTATTAGATGACAAAAAAAAAACCTTGGGAATTTAGTGAACTTGCTCCAATTCAATCAATTAGTAATAAGAATAAAATTGTCAATGTGATCGCGCCAAAAAAATTACCTGCCGGGCGTTTCTTGCCTGTTCTTTTGCCGGCGTAAGGAGGTTGGAACAGGCGTAGCTAGTTTTAAGTTGACGTTTTAAAGTGATCACAATGTATCCTATTAAATAAAAAAGTTTTGAAATTTGAATTTGAAATTTGAAATTTGAAGGTTGCTGCATTTGTTTATGTGTGTGTGTGTGTGTTTGTGTAATATTGTGTATGTATGGATTACTTGATTAACTTCATCTTATAAAATGAAAATGAATCCCCATCTCCCATGGTCACGGCATCACGCGTGAACGACTGGACCGATTTCACTCATTCTTTTTTTGTTGTGTTTGTTTTTGTTATTGCGAGGAGAAGGTTTTATTTCCAAATCTGTGGTTTTTATGAAAGAAAAAATGGAAAAATTGCGATAAACTGCAGTCCGCGCGGGTGAAACCGCGGGGCGCAGCTAGTAACTCAATAAAAGTTAGTGTCTGTAGGTATTATTCCCTAAAAATACTCGCCTACCTCTGAGCATCCAAATTACGTCATCATCAGCCAATTACGTTGCTAACTTGCTGCTTCTGGGACACTGGTCTTCTCTCAGAGAGTGTGGGCCATAATCCACCACGTGGGCCCACTGCAGGGTGGCGTATATAGTATAGGCTGCCTGAAGAAAGGTTCCGACGTAGCCTAACGGCTGCTATTCTAAGACAGCAACCAAGGCTCAATCTCCGAAGTACGGAAGCGCTATGTTTTAAAAACCACTAGTGGTCACCTATCTAAGTACCTAGTGACTATACGAGAGCTTCTTCTTCAAAATGATTAATAGATAAGTACAGTCAACGACAAAAGTCGCTGAACAATCACTCTTTTTTCTATTATCCTCATCATTTTAGACACCATTTTTTTACCTCATCATCGCCTAAAATCAAGTGTGTTACGTTGTGGTCAAAATGATACCATGTAAAATATAAAAAAAAAACAATAATAATTACTGATTTGAAACACATTTGGACAATCGAGAACGATCAGCTACTTTTGTCGCTGATTGCACTAGTAAATTCTGACGAGTTCCTAAGCGTACCCTAAGCGCAGTAGAATCTTACTTCCACTGTGATGTTTGTAAAGGTGTACAAACGCGCGCTAAGAAAGAATTTCGAAAATAAATCGCTTCGCAAGGAGGCCAAATGTGGTATTGAAGTTTGCATGTAAGAGAAATCAACTATACTTACACAACGCGGGGAGAAGCGGTGCAGGTCGCCAGTATATAAATAGACGCTTGTAAATAGGATGTGATCAGCGTGGGACCTTCTGTTAGCCAATCAAAATATCCACGACGCTGACTGAAGATCAAACAAACACTGTGGTTGTGCCGTGATGCGGTGGTGCCTGCGGTGTACCTGTCAGCGCACGCGCAACCACGTGCTAGGGGGATTAAAAATAGATGAGAATTAGGTATTAGGCAATATTCACTATAGAATTTTGATCATATAGTTTGTTTCCTAATTGTAGTTAACTTGTGCTATGCCGCGAGCCATGGCTAGTCTACGGCCAGTTTCAATAACCTATCTATCCACGGTTTGCCCTACTAGATTTGACATTACTTCTATGGAACTTGTGTCAAATTTCTATCTCAATGATCAAAATCCGTCCGCAACGGCTAGTCGGCCGTTACAAATCAACCAGGTTAAGCAACACTTGAATGTTTTATTCTGATAAAACCATAGCATAGGTAGCTTGGTGATAGGACATTTTCAAATGTTTGCCTGGCTAGCTACCCTCAAGTTAGGAACCTTACGCCTAGTGCCTATTGGTGTGTTCCAGCAGCCCCACTTGAAAGCCAGTTCCCAATTCAGATGTAGCGTAGCGCCACCTTCGACCACATCGTCACACAACATCTTGAACCTTTTTTCGATATGCCGTGGGAATGACCGCTAAAGCACGTAATGACGTCACAAGTTATTGGCAAGAAATCTTGATGTTCATGGCGAAAAAGGGCCCAGCAGTGCAATTCTAATTCACTCGGTAAGATTCCGTGTCGGATTCGACGTCACTTTCGCTTTACGGAAACGTTTTCCAAGAGCAAATATGTAAAACTTTTCCTTGATTGAACAACTAAATTTTATACGCTGTAAGAAGTAATAAAAACTACTTAGGTACTTCACTTATTGACATTCTCACCGATTTAAAAAGACGATTGGCAAATATCCAATAATTTATCGATCTAATTTCCATTACGTCTTGTTTCCGACGAAATGTAAGTATTGTATCAACAACAAAGATGCATTAGCTCAAGTGACTTTCACCTCGCACTAGTGCAGGATAACGATCGATCACCGATTGATCGATAGTCCCAACTTAGAAAATCGATAAAAACCATTTCATAAGCATATTTATTATGAACTTCACACAATAAAGCAACCATTTTGTTTCATAATGCTTTGGATAATGAATGAACTGTGCATGTCACATTTTACAAACTTATTTATGCTAATCGTTTATGTTTCTTCATTCTTATTGCTTCGATGGTAGAACTCAAAATGGTACCGAATGGTTTGGTTTGTCGGTATTTGTGTGTGGTGGGAGTTAGTAAAGTATTTTTTTGTATCAATACTAAGGGCTATTGTTAATTGAAATGTTTGACGTGTGATCTATTTCGGATTGGGAGTCGGTAGACTTGTTTGTGGGTGGCATTACGGTTAACGATCCTAGACGTGTAGGTGTACATGTAGGCGCCTTTAGGTAGCATTACATGAAGGGACACTTCCTTTTATATTTATTTTTTGTCTCTGTAAAATCTATTGAAAATCATACCTACTTGGTTTTTTTTTAAGTTTTTTTTACTCTATGACTGTGTATTTGTAGAGTAGACAGACCGTATGTAATAATATATGTAGTGATTATGATTACTGACAATAATTATGTCTCGTTCCTACAAAAATGTCGCTCTCATAAAACAATGCCGGAATTCAAAATCATTTACATATTTACTTCCGGGAATCGAAGAAAAAAATATTTTGACTTATGAAAACATTGCATATGGTGGGGGACGAATTTAATAGACACAAACTATTTTGTACCCTCGTGACAGAAATAAATGTGTTTTTATATATATATATATATATATATATTGTGCAGGTTGCTGCTCTTTGAGGTCAGTATTTTACTAAAACGCAATTTTGGCACAATTTTGAATTATGTCGCTTTTTTACTAAGCGTGCGATATATTTTAAAATATAAATTATATCTATACGTTATAATTTGAAAAAAAATACACAAAAGGTATAAAAATACCGAGAGTTATAGACCTTTCCATACTTCGGTTTGTTAATAAATTCAAACATTTAAAAAAAAACATCATGTCCAACGGTTAGAATTGGCCATAAACATAATTAACGACCGAAAAGTCTCGTGTTTTACTAAAGTGTTGCCTCGAAATTAGATTTATGTCTTAATATTTAAGTTTTTACTTCTTGCAATCCTAATGTGTCATGTCGCTTGTAACCCAGTGATGTATGCGCTTGTTTGAATATACCAGTCGTGTTGAAAAAACTAACTGAAAAATTGTTAAATATTAGGTGCGCCTCGCGGTTTCACCCGCGTCTTCCCGTTATCCCGCAGGAAACTTTTTCCAGGATAAAAAGTAACCTATGTGTAGCTCCATTCCAAATTTCACTCAAATTCGTTCCGTAATTTTTGCGTAAAATAGTAAAAAACATCCATACTCACAAGTAGGATTGTTAACAGTTTTTGATGATGATCGTATCTCATCATCATCATCAGCCGGAAGAAGTCCACTGCTGAACATAGGCCTCCCCCCTTGAACGCCACCATGAACGGCTATTAGCCATTTGCATCCATCGGCTCCCTGCGACTCTTACGAGCCATGGAGAGAGCCATGCTTGGAGTTTCTTTGCGTGATAGAATCCGAAATGAAGGAATTCGCCGAAGAACCAAGCTCACCGACATCTCTCAGAATTCGCAAGTTGAAGTGGCAATGGGCAGGCCACATCGCTCGACGTACCGATAACCGATCATATATAGTTCTTAATAAATAATATTAAAAACAACATACTTATAACTTTTTTTTGAAGCACTGTGTACCTACGTTATATTGTCCATATAGCTAAGTTTACGTATAAGCCGTACACGTTTATTCCTGACGAAATCTTGCCAACATTGTTACCGATCCTCAAAATGAAATGGAAGCAAAATTCCTAATAACAAATGACACAACTTATTGAAACATAAAAACTGTCAACCACCCCCCGGTGCGTTAAGGCCCAGGTCTCAGTAACATGCACATCTGAAAATAAAGAAAACATTTAAAACGCTAGCATCTAAGTAGTATTTGCGACTTACTAAAGTACCCTCTCAGCATTGTATGTTTTGATTAAATTATGTATCGTTTTAAATTTTAAAGATTTATCTCAGTCCTCCTAATTTATAGACTAGTGGAAAAAGGTTGAAACGAAAAAGGTTTTTTAAGTCTAAAGATTTTTTTTTAAATATAGTGCCTTAGTATGATTTTTCACAAATAATCAAAATAACTAAATATCAATATTAAATTATATGTAGCTGTAGATTATACTAAATATGTAAGCTGCATGTTATATTTAATTCGTAAAATTTGTTGTTGTTGCACTTATTTCGCTTACATTTTAAGCAAATAAAGTTTTATATTCTATTCTATTTTATAGTAGTAGCAAAGAAAAAGTAGTAGAGAAAAAAAATATTAAACTCATTTTTTTCACTTGACTTGTGATCCCCACCTTAAGTTACATGTCAATTGCGAATGTTATCGTGATATTCGCTCGTTTGTCACAGTCGAATTTTCATTTACACCCTTCTCCGCGGGGTGCGTCGATATCGATTTGTAGTTATATAAAGACACGGATTAGTTGCGGTGCAGCTCGGAATTTTTTGATTTTTTTTGGGAAATTCTCGTGAATCCATTTTATAAAGAATAAGAAGAAATAAAAATTATAAAAGTGTAAGTTGGTAGCATTATCATAAGTCTATTTTGCTCCCACTGCTGGGACACGGGGTTATCTACTAGCCTATTTACCAATACGCATTGGGCCTGCATGGTGGTCATGGCCCATACTCTCTGGCTCTGACTGAAGGCCTTTAACTTTCTTACAGATGTAAGAATGTAATACCCTGACGATGATGATGATGGTGAATGGTGATATAAAAAAACGAGAATTATCTTTTCAGAGCTTGTGTATTGTGTATTATGAGCGTATGTAGCTAAGTTTCATCTCCGTAAAAGAAATAAACTGTGTCAGTATCCACATATCAATTTGAAAAATGTAACACATTTCGAACACAAGAACTGCTAATCGAAAGATGTGATATGTACTTACACTACCTCCCAATTTAAATAGACCCCTCTTTAAGAGTAAACGTGACTCATTCAAAGCTCTTTCAAATTCAAATTCAATCCAAAGCTCGTGATCGGTATTACCACTAAATTGTATCTCTTCAAGAGCGATGCTTCTCGTAGTAACCAATTTAGCTTGAACCGTGAACTAGTCGATTGCTTTAATTACTAGCTGCCACATCGAGTAGACAGTTGTAGTGTAAGGGTGATCCCATTAGGGAGGCGCTACATGAACAATCGAAGATAAGAACGGAGTGACACCATTAATCAGAAGTCTCGATTCATTAACGCGCGGCGCAACACTATTTGTCATAGGATGTGTGGTCGGTAGATAGGGGCAAATTGTTTAGGCGCGATCGTGTTTTTTATCCTTTATTCCTGTGAGAGTACGTACTTATTCAAAGATTTAACGGGTTATCCTACTAATATTGCTTTTTAGATTATTTTATGAACACCTTTAATGCCAGTGATTATTAATCCCTTTCACGTTTGCTTGTTTCATTAACCTAATCTCTATTTCAAGTGCGTAAGAGTAGAGATCAAATGTGAATATTCACCTATTAATTCATGAATAATAATACAAAAACATAATTTAAGATTAAATTTTAGTTAGAGGGACGAAACACCACATAGGTAATTATTTTTTCACCTACCTGTGTGTTCCGGTAGCACCACTTGAGAACCAGTTCTTAATCCAGGTGTCGCGTGGCGGCACCTTCGACCTCATCGTCACTTCAAGTGACTTGTGGTCAAACGCTAAAATGAAAAAGTAAAATTTTATTTTTTATTTTTACTGTTAAAAAGTTTGGATCAAGTTAAGTAGGGCCTTGTTCCCAATGTCACACCAGCCTAAAAGCTATCGGCAGCACTCGAAAAACCGATTTAAAAGAAGCCCATGCAGGCAGAGATTATGAATGATCGATGCATTACAAGATGTTACTGCTTACATAGTTTTTATTTTCTCTCAGGAAGTGGACGCCACAAGTTAAAGGTTTGAATAAATCTATATAAGTGTAAGAGTAAGCAAGCAAGAAGAGATTTAACATAACTTGATACTCTTTTTTAAAACAGAATAACTACAGAAACTGTAAACACTGTAAAGCCTACAAATGAGTTTCATAGACTGACTTTTTTATGCTTCTCTCTAAGTTACCTTTTTAATTAAGTTTGAGTAAGGTACTCCTTGAGCGATGGTGGCCGAACGGTTAGGCGTGCAACTTACAAGACGCCGACACCGAGTTCGAATCCTCTCGGCCCCGCACCTATGACTCGAATAAGTTATGTGCGGATTTGCCATCGCTCAAAACAGTGAAGGAAAACATCGTGAGGAAACCGGCATGCCCAAGAACTGCAACATTCAAGGGCATGCGACATCTACCAACCCGCACTGGGCCAGCGTGGTAGATTACAGCCCATACTCTCTCTCTGAGAGAAGGCCAGAGTCCCAGCAGTGGGAACGTGAAAGGCTGATAATATACAAGTTCTCCTTTCCTTGTTAATTAAATAAAAGAGAAAATGAATAGAATAAACTATGTATTACATTTTCTGTGATATAAATTTCAAAGTCCAGACTAATTCACTGGCATAATTATTATCAATGCACAACCTTAACCATTGGTCCTAAAGATAATTATGAAATAGGAGTCTAGCTTCCCTTGGTAGGTATTGTATGGGTAGGTAGGTACCTACGTATGTCGAGAATGTTTTTAAAACCACTACCTATGGGAGTCAAAATGAGATATTAAAGTTTCCTGGAGCAGGTCGCTAATATCTAACGTTTTGGAAATTAGGAGTTCTAAAGTGAAAATAACTTACTGCTCGGGATTATAATCTATAGTTCCTTCAAGTGGAAAACGTGAAGTAACTTAGAAATGTACTTTATAACAACCACACCAGCTACCAGGAATGGCAGTTATTCCGATTATTCCCCCGTGAGCCTTGATACCGGTAGTGGGATCGATTCAAAAAGTACTGGATAAGAGTACAATTTTGGTCGATATATCATTATTATAGGGACGTTATGTGAACCCTATTATTTTGTATCTAAATCACACATATCCACGGAGAAAAAGACCTTCCGAAATACCGTTTTCCTTCCGAGTCAAAAGGGAAGGAATTGTGATTCAGAAGGAAAACTAAGGTAAAAAAGGGAAGGAATCGGTCTTGGAAGAAAATCCGAATTTTTTCTCAGTGTACTTAGTATGAGCTGTATTTCAGGAGTCAAGGCTTCTTCCATCATATAACTTAAACTAGCTGTTCCCCGCAGTTTCACCCGCGTGGGCTACAGCTTTATGCATGCAAAGTCTCAGCCCGATCGGTTTAAAATTGACAAAGTTTCATACAAACTTTCATCTCCTATTTTATCCCCTTTAGGGTAGAATTAATCAAAATCCTTTCTTAGCAGATGCCTACGTCATAACATCTTCCTGCATGCCAAATTTCAGCCCGATCCGTCCAGTGGTTTGGGCTGTGCGTTGATAGATCACTATGTCAGTTAGTCACTTTTGAGTTATATTATATATATTTAGATGGTTATGTCAAGGCTAATTACTTTTCGTTGTTTAGTTTTAAACATTAAGATAGGTATTTAGTATTTAATGTTTCTCTTTATAAAGACGTTTCCACAGTGTTACCATCCACGTTCACTCGAATCGCCTACTGCCTATTGCACCGTACTGGAGACACCCCGATTCACTTAGCATAAACTGCGTTCCTCAAATAACTAAGGGTTCAGACGGAGGTCAACGTATTTAGAGTTTTCTCTCTCATCTCACTATTTCTCACTGTTTTTTATAAACATTAACTCTAAACAAGAAATTTCTAGTTTGTTTTACCGCAGAAGCTCTAGATGTTCTTAACACATCGTCACTCAACATTAGGTGACTTGTGGTCGAACGCTATCGTGCATGTAATTCGTAAGAAAGAAAAGTATGATCAGTAACGTCAAAAGCTTTTTTTACGGCCGGTTTCGATAACCTATCTATCCATCCTATCTATCTAAATTTATATAACTCAAAGGTGACTGACTGACATAGTGATCTATCATCGCACAGCCCAAACCACTGGACGGATCGGGCTGAAATTTGGCATGCAGGTAGATGTTATGACGTAGGCATCCACTAAGAAAGGGTTTTAATTAATTCTACCCCCAAGGGGATAAAATAGGGGATGAAAGTTTGTCAATTTTAAACCGATCGGGCTGAGACTTTGCATGCATAAAGCTGTAGCCCACGCGGGTGAAACCGCGGGGAACAGCTAGTTGAGGAAATAAAATCGATAGCACGAGTTATTTCAAATCATTGTATTCGAATTCGAACAAAATTTACGGGTTACGTTTTGCATTTAGGCAGTACGAGTTGCCACACTTTGACAAGCTAGCGATGGTAAATTTAAACTTTGACGTTTACGAAAACTTTTATGGTTTTCTATAGGTAATTGTATAGGGTTAGGTACTGAATTGGAATGTGTCTAACTAACGTTCCATGATAAGTAGTGTGTTGCCAACACATTTGGCTTAACTTCTTGAACGGAGCAAATTGCGCATTAACGGGCGGGAAGTCGATGATATATAGCTCCATTACGACACAAAACTATACCACTACTAAAGTGGACAATAGACCAAATAAAGCGGTTCCTGATAAACACAAGAGTAGGATTAATAACGCTGGCCACAAAGACACGACATATTAGGAGCATAATAAAAATAAAACATAAAAGTTTAAGGAGAAAAAACAGTTCGTATTTTAAATTCGGACTAAAGGGTTTTGCCGCACCACAGGCACCGCTCGTTGCCAGCACAAAAAAACAAGAACTCAGAAAAAAAAGCGTGAAAAAAGTGTAAAGTCTCACAAAATAGACATAATTTATATTTGAACTAACGACGCTTTTGTATATTTTCGATGTAATTTTTATTTACGATTGTTTACCCTATTTTATGTTTTAATATGGCGCCATATTTATGGCGTTCGATTCTTGCGCTGGAATTCGATGTTTAGTTTAGAGGTGGTGGTTTTTATGGAGTGGTTTTATCGATGTTGTTATGTGAGTAGGTGAATTTGCTTTTCGATATCTTTATATCATTATGCAGCAGTAAAACTATAAAGTTAGGGGAAAACGAACCAAGTATAAGCACATAAAATTGGTTCCGAGTTCTCTCTTTATCATTAGGTATTGATAGTGCAGTGCCACCAATGTGTTGTATTTAAAATTGATTTAACCACAGAATCACTTTGTTCACCATTCTAATATTTCAAAATTTAAATATTAGGACAACAACTTATGCCTACATTTCTTTTTTCATGTCATGTTTATAGGTAACTACTACCTAATGTTTATTTCATTCTGAAGTATACCTACTTAAGTATAAAAAAATAATTACATGAAGAGTTATGCAAGAAAACAACCCTAAAAATATAACCTAACTTTTTCTTGGTTATTGTTATGTAGGTCTAGGTACTATTAAATAGGTATTTTGTACTGTTACTTGTCCATGCAAGAAAATAATCCTTTTCTAACAACTTTATTACTCAGATGTATAAGAATTATCACATCTTTATAACCGTAATTGCCGTAAGCTGATACCTAATATCACATTCAATTTTACTATGGATACTTTTTTTTTTAATTAAAAATTATAAAGTAGGGAATGCGACGCTTTGCTGCCTAACCAGATCAGGAGATTATGAATCGATATAAATTTAATGATGATTAACAATGATATCGGCTTTTTAGATATCGAATAGGGTTTGAAAGTGTAGAGTCGTCTCTAAAGATATTAGTGGCGTAGGCAATAAAAGTGGTTTGAGCATCGATCAATAAAATTGATAATTAATATGATATTATATGATTGAGTGATTAACTTTAATCCTCATATTATAATAAAATAAAAACAGTACCTTATAGTACATTAAAGGACTCTCTTCATATTTCCTTTCCTTCTATTTTAAAACACTTTTTTATAAGCATTTTACAAATTTTCATGCAACGTTCGTAATCCTTCCCTACTAATATTATAAATGCGAAAGTAACTCTGTCTGTCTTTCACACCTAGACTACTGAAGCGATTTAAATGAAATTTGGCACAGAGATAGTCTACAGCCTCAGAAAGGACATAGGCTACTTTTTATCGCAATAATCTAGCTCACGAGGGTGTAACCGTAGGGAACAGCACTGCTAGTAACTTATAAAAGTCATTTTAGCATCAAAACAATGTACTATATTGCAATCCTTCAAGATGGGTGTGAAAAGAGTTCTTAAAGGTCGGCAACGCATCGGCAACTCCCCTGGTGTTGCAGATGTCCATAGGCGACGGTGACCGCTTTCCATCAGGCGGGCCGTCAGCTTGTTTGCTAATCTATTACATTAAATATATAATTTAATAAAGTAAAAAATCATGGATGTCTTAAGATAAATGCCATTGCAGTTATAGATGCAGACTGCTTGCATGTACAATATGGCGGCGAATAACATAACAGAATCAAACTTTTCGTTAATAATGTATCTGTTCCATGCCTTTCCCTGTTCCAATGTAGCAACCTAATATTCAAGTCGTTATATTCCCATAAAGTGAACACCGGCATCGACAACAACTGGCGTCGTCGCCATCACGCCCTCTCCGACCATAAAACTTTTATCTCTTAATTCCTTCTTGTAGCTGGTATTCCCTCTTTTTACCCTCTTTTGTTCCCGTCGCGTAAAAAAATCTGGCAGATTACAAATGCCGTTTCAGAAAAAAATGCTCGGTAGGCAAAATAGAAAGCGTTTTATTACCGTGGCAACGTCGAAAAAGCTGTTTTAGAAGCGATAAAAAGCATTTTTGCTTTTATCTTTGGCGTCAATTAAAAGGTTTTTGAGTGGTTTTCTTTGTTTTCCCATTAAGTAACATAAATGATTAGGTTATAAAACTATCTGCAAATTTTTGTAATTTTTTCAAATACCTAACTCTCACACAATAATTAGGGCGCCACGCCTGTATTTGAGAAAATAAGGTATATTAACTTTTCGTCCCGTTATTCCACAGGAACCTTTTTCCGAGGTAAAAAAGTAGCCTATGTGTTATAAGCTATGTCTATTCAAAATTTCACTCATATCCTTTAAGCCTTTACGGTGAAAATAAGTACCAAACAAACATACATGCTCACACCTCACAAACATTTGCATTAATCATATTAGGTACTGAGATTAGATAAGATAAGAGAATTGAGATTATAGTATGATTTGCTGCTTGGTTTTATTTATTTATGTATTCTTTTTTCACTGTGTTACTGAATATTGATTTTCTTAAAAATAAATTAAGAGCGTTAACATCGGCACCGTCACATTCGACAGAAAGGAAGAAGTGAAAATATAGGTAAATTGACACAAGTTCTTCAAATCAATTGAATAAAAATTGCATTCCTTTTGTTTATAAAAAGGTAAGTAATTCAAAAAAGAACAGCTCAAACATTAAAGTTCCGTATTTGGATCTCTAGAATCCGATATCCAGTGTATTAAATACTTTGGAATTAAGATCAAACTGATTTGCATATTGTATCTACATAGGTAGGCTGGCTACGGGATTTTATAACATTCTTAAAATAAATCGGATCACGATATAGTCATAAACTTAAATAAAATTACGTCTTATAGTATACAGTTATTTATTATACCTATTAGACAAATCAGATTAAGTAGTATTTTATTACAACTGCGAATTAGATCATTTAATCTCAAAAATAATTATTATTGTGGTTATTGCTTAGTATCAATTAAAATAATTAATCCTTTTAAATCCTTTTAGTAATTGTAATTGTAGATTGTTTGACCTTTTACCTACCTACGTAGATACTGAGGTAAGTAAATAAATGTCTGTATACATATATATTTACATAATTATATCTCAACTTAACTAGAGTTTCAATAGTTTTTTATTGTATAATTATAGAGTACCTACTTGAGAAAATGACTTACTGCAGACAAGAAATATAAAATAATCAAAATGTTTATATACCCACTAGGTTATGCTAGTCAGTCACTAGAACAAATTTAAATATTGGGTACTAATATTAATTTTATTTATTTATGTACCGAAGTACAAAATGAAGTCGTTAAGATGCAATCTAGATTAATCGTTGCTTAACTTTAATGTTAAATGTGGTTGATTTATAGCCATCATTTGTTTAAGGTTCGTAATTAAGAAGGTCAACAAAGAGTTTGGATTAAAACTCAGCAGAATTATTATACCTATTATGGACAGATTTACTTGGAAGAAATAATCATTCAAAATTGTATTACATTAAAAATCGTTCTATTTTACTATCAGTTTTGATACCTTTTTTTTTAATTATGTCGCTATTTTATTTCGCATGTTGTCTACAGACGTAAAATAGAGTTTAAGGACAAAGGTGCATTGAAAAATATTATAATATTTACTGAGTCTGAAATATTTTGTCGTTTTACGAAAAACATAATCATCAAAATATGGAGAAATTTTACTCCTTTTTTTGGAGTAAATAAAGTTTATTTCATTTTGTACTTTGATTAAAGTTCTTTTGGGTCGGCACCGCATCAAACAGAGCAAGATTCAACTTCACTCAAGCTTTCAAAAATCTTGCTTAGTTGCTACTATTAGACTGATGCAATGTCTGTTTTAACCCTAGTTCAATTTTATGAACTTATGTCAGTATTTTCTATAAAACAAATGTATTTATTTAACCTATACCTATATCTTTAATAAACCGGAAAATCCGAAAACAAATTCTGGTCGTAGTCACGATTAAAAATAAAAGAAATAATCTTTAAGAATAGAGGCGGGCGGGCGCGGCCTTCCTTTGTCTATAAAAACACAAATTAAAAAAATTAAGTCATTCAAAAACACATCGTTACTTGTAGCTTAGCTCAGAGGCGCCGCGAACGCATAAATTAACACTAGATTCACAGACGACAGCTTGAGAATACCGCAAATATTCGATAAAACATCAAAATTCTTCAGGACGTTGACAGAATCCCATCAAAATACTTTAAGTGATGCAGTTTGATCGAATCGATCTCTTTATCGATTTCTAGGAATCGTTAACGAGATTGTCCGTGGTCGCAGCGCAGCACCATGCATGTTCGGTTGGGGACGTCGAACCGTGGATCGCAATTTTTTAAAATAAATTAGGAGGCATAGGAAACAGGGAAAACCACCCGAGTGCGCCTGTCCGGTTCTCTGGGCCAAACTCTTGTTTTAGATGAAAAGGTTGAGGCACAGAATAGATAATATTATTGTAGTGTTGAGGTTTTCAATAGAACACGTTTTAATTTTCTAAGATTTAAATAGTGAAAAAATAAGTTTTTCTAAACATAAATAATTGTACTGTAGCGGGACACAAACCCGTGACCTCACGCTTCGCAGACAGCTATTCGCTCATTGTGTCACATGGGTCGTCACGTCATCAGGTCTCATTTATGACATTTTTAAAATTTCTTTTTTTCTTTTTTTTTTTGTTTTGTTATGGCGTCACACGATTAGTGTATTTGCCAGTGTCAAGTATGAAATATTTCAAACTCAGAGAGTTGAATCAAGTTTAAGTGATGATGGTGATGATGATGATGATGGGATGAGGATAGTGTTTAAGTAAAGTAGTGGCGCTTGACTTAAACTTTACACGGACTTTTTGGAGCAACTAGAAAAGTCACTTTTACAACTTTATTTCAATTTCCCACACTCGTACACATTAACGAACACATAATGGTTAATAATCCACCAATATTACACATTATCACTCGAAGAAACACAAGTTTTGGAAATAAAAACAAAATTTTCACGTTGACAATTCGATTGCCGCCAAAAAAGTCATTTAAAATTTCTATTTCCATTCGGTATAATGAAATTAAGAATTGTGTATGCTATGTAGGTATGGTTTATCAGTAACAAGCTAATAAAAGTGTTTTAAAAAAATTGAAGGGGACTTCTTGGTTGGGTTTGAGAGATTCAGTGTTCCAATGTTGTTTTTTTATGAAATAGAATGGAAAACAAGCAGACAACCCGCTTGATAGTTATCTGTCACCGTCGCTTAAGGACATTTTCGGGGCGTTACAAATGCTCTGGTGCTTCTTTTGTTCCTAGGCCAAAAAAACAACTTGAGCTAAAGTTTCAAATAGACTTTAGTATCAATACAGTTCCATTCAAAATAGCTTTGAGCTATGAATGAGAGATGCGATATCGTACCGTGTTCACGCGTGAACACGATATTTATTTGGCACTGCCCAAATGTCAAATTTAATGTGATACAACATTAGTGTTGCGGGGTTGCCAATGAAATCTTAGTATTTTAATTTTTAAATGTATTAAAGATTTATTTCCCTGACAATGTTTTGTTTCAGCTTACGCCCGAAATTAATAATCGACCCTGATCCGTTATCCGCGGTTTTGAATCGATATGGCATGTCATAATATGTCATTTTAGTACTAGAGCTTGACAGATTACTACTAAACTGACATATTATGACATGACATGTCGATCCAAAACCGCGGATAACGGATCAGGATCGATTATTAATTTCGAGCGTAAGTAGGTACATCAGTCAGCGACAAAAGTAGCTGATCGTTCTCGATTCAAATGTGTTTCAAATCGATAATTATTATTGTTTTTTTTTACATTTTACATGGTATGATTTTGACCACAACATAACACACCTGATTTTAGGTGATGATGAGGTCAAAAATTGGTGTCTAAGATGATGAGGATAATAGAAAAAAGTGTGATTGTTCAGCGACTTTTGTCGTTGACTGTACCTGCTCTGATTATGTTGTAAAAGTGACAACATACCGTCATCTGCAATACCGCATTATTATCGAACATAATTTTTCAGTTTTCACCCAACTTGCTAAGTAGGTACCTAGTACATAAATCTGTCTGCCCAGGCTGCATAATTGACGTATTTATTGCCAGATAAATTACTTGGAACGCGCGTAAATTAGGATTCAATGTTGCTTTCTAAATTTGCTTTTACTTACCGTTCTGTTATCAAATATCAAACGATTCCGTAAGGCGGAGGCACAGGCGAAAATTCCAAGATCAAGCTGAAAGTTGAAGTTAATTTCTCTGAAACTGTAATTGAAAAACTAAATATTCAGATTTACCCTTTCTTTAAACAAATCTATGTAGTATATTGAAAAGTAACATGCGTGCCTTTTTAATAGATTCACACATTTTTATTTTATTCTCTAAATAACGAGGATTTTTAACTAAAAATTTTAACAAACTTAAGAGCCTTCGAGCTTGTACATATAAGCAGATATTACGTTATATTTCTAATGTTTCCTTACTCCTTATTTATGATAATGATTTGTTTTACTCTATATTCTCAATATCATTAAAAATACCATACTTCAATAAGATATGCAAACAGATTCCCATACTGGTAATTCAAGTTTCTAAAAGGCTTTAAGTGTCAAACTCCTACACACACTAAAATGTGCGTTTGTGATCAACGAAAAAGTAGTAAAAACTACAAGTTTACTGCCTTGTTCCTCACATCTACGAAGGAACGTGTCAATAAGGCCAGTAAAATTTAATTCTATCATATTGAACCCTCAACAAGGGACTAAAACCTCACAAGGATGCCTTTAGCAATTGTTTTTTAGACTATAAAGATCGTTACGTGATAAGTTGATAACCCTACCCTAGCTTCGAAGCGTCTACTAGTGTCGTGTACCAATAGATTATCGATAGTCGATCATCAAAATCGATAAATTCTCGATCGTAAAATGTTTGACCTCGAGAGGTTGGCACGATTTATCGATTAGAAAATGTATGCTAATATTATTGGAATCAATATTTACCTACGTCTTGTTGGAAATCATTGAATACGTAATCGGGTTTAAAGTGCATCTTATGTTAATGGCTTATAAGAGCGTAATTTTGTAAAGAGTTTAAGCTAAAATTGTAAGCTGCTAGTTTTTTTTTCTCAATTTGTATGTATATAGATCGCCACTACCATCGTTACTAGTGCGGTGCATGAGTTGTTTTTTACACTACTAAACTCTTTCGCATATACATAATATTAATAAGATATAATATTTTATTAAATAGACTTACTTAAGCGATGATTACGATATTAATTATGATGATTAAATAGACATCAATATTCCAACTTCCTCCGGCCTCCCGAGGCTTACTTAGTAATATTAATCGTTATAATGTGGAAATCGACACTTAATGCCATAAGTAATTAACTCCAAGTAAGTGTTACCTATGTTAAATGAGTGTTTCTAAAGAAAAAAAGACGTCATCATCAAAACATTATTCTCCCTACTAGAAGATAAAAAACCATTTAGTTATCTTAATAGAGAAATACGTTCGTTATCGATATTTAAATTAGTCGATTATTTCAATCTATTATCTCGATAAGGAAACCTATCAATCTCTAGTTCCTTATCTCTACCTAATTCTCTTACTATTAGGGTTTAAACCAATTTATTTGGATTAGTTGGTGTATTATTTAAAACAGATACCTATGATAAGATAAAACGTATTTATAAAGACTGCAAGTAACGTGGGTGCTAGATGTGTAGTTTGATAAAAATGTATTAGATTGACACCTCTATTATAAAAATAAGAATTTGTTTACGAAGAAAATAAATTTATCAATTAATTTTGGTTAAATAACATATTCTTTTTCTGATTGGCGACGATGCTACAAGTTAAACGTCTAACACCCCTCTGTTTGCGTCAGGGGTTAAAAATAAAGCTACATGCTTGCTACATCGGGCGTCTACAATACAATCAAAAATATCAACAGCATTCAACAAAATTAAATACAATTCCAAATGAGACAGATCAAAATCAAAATCAAAATCAAAAATATGTTTATTCAATAGGATACATTGTGATCACTTTAAAACGTCAACTTAAAACTAGCTACGCCTGTTCCAACCTCCTTACGCCGGCAAAAGAACAGGCAAGAAACGCCCGGCAGGTAATTTTTTTGGCGCGATCACATTGACAATTTTATTCTTATTACTAATTGATTGAATTGGAGCAAGTTCACTAAAATCCCAAGCTTTTTTTTTTTGTCATCTAATAGTCCGATATTTTTTATTTAGCTTTACTAATAATAAGATTTCTCTTGTTTGGTTGTACACATTGGGATATGGGAACATGAATATTAACGAGTTGCGGGATCACAACCAAAGCAGACCAGACCCCACAAGCAGCACCCGTTCACGAGTTGACGCATGTGCCAGCCATCGCTCTCCTCGACCATATGAGAGGGAAGAGGGCGACCCGACACATGACGCCGCTGCAAGCAAAGTCACTTTCGTGAGCATGACTGTTTTGGCTGTTTACCGAAAATGGTTAGAATAGGGGAAATAGGGAGAATAGATAGATAGAAAGAAAGATAGATAGATTAACTACAATCCCAAGCTTGTTTGTCATCTAGATAGTCCGATATTTTATAATAAGCTTTACTAATGAGATTTCTCTTTATACGAATTTGAAATTTTGTTATAGACAAGTCTTGAATTTCACTTGGGATTTTGTTGAAAAAGCGTACACATTGACCTTTGAACGAGTTGCTAACTTTATGGAGCCTAGTGGTGGGTACAGCAATTTTATCTTTGTTTCTAGTATTAAAATTGTGATAATCACTTCTCTTTTTGAAGATAAATAACAAACACCATAATTATTATTGCGACGCCGTTACATGCAATTGCTTCGTCGCTTGCGATTAAATACAGAAATGGTTACAAATACCCTACAAGTATGAAATTAATTTCAAAATCAAATGCCTGAGGGTAAGTAACGACATCTGGCGGCGCAATATGGAACTCATGGAACTGCACATTTACAGTACTGCCAACTTACAGAATCAGTGGTTTTCGCGCCACCCGGGAGTATTGTTGCCATTAAGGTGGATGATCCCAGAGCTCATCACGCTATGTTGTCAAGAGATGGCGCTGATGTCATTTTTTACCTAAATTATTTTTTTACGTCGAAAATAACAATCTTATTCGAACCAAACACTAAAGCGCGCGTTCTATAGCGTTACTCAATTGTAAATTACCCAAATCTTCATTAAATAAACTAATAAATTACTCGTAACGCTTCTCTTACTGCTGGTGTCACAAATTTACGTACTTACACACGCACACGTAGACATAAAGTATGTCATTAGAACGCATCTAAGGTGGTTGCTTGCGGTCCGCCTAGCAGCCCAGCGTCAATAGATGGCGTTGTTTCTAATTAACGCATCTTATTTTATTATGAATGAACAGGTGCATATTATTTTAATAATAATTATGTTTACCGGTAATGGCGTAATATGTTTTATGTATCCAACAATATTTCAGATGTGTTTTAGTTTTCAAAACACTTTTATTTGTGCCAAACAATATCGCGGCGGTAGTGGTGTATGGCAGCGATCTATTCACGCACACATAGAAAATGGTCTTGTTGTACACGAAACCATTTGCTAATTTCGTTCTTTCGTTTACTGTATAGGTTAGACCAGTGGTCAAACCTCTCAGTAGTTCTTTACTAATAACGAGGTTCCGAGTTCGATCCCTGCCTCAGATTTTTGGTAATTTTCTTTGATTTGGATGAAATTTAGAATGGAGATGGCCTATACCCTTTATTACCTACTAGCTGTTCCATGCGGTTTCACCCGCGTGGGCTACAGTTTATCGCGGTAAAAAGTATCCTATGTCCTTCCCCAGGGCTCAAATTATCTCTATACCAAATTTCATTTAAATCGGTTCAGTAGTTTAGGTGCGAAACCGTATATACTCCAAAATTATTCCCGCACTTCGGTGCCCCTCACCGCGTTACCTGCTGTATCCATTATCCTATTTAAATTCTATTTTTTTTTGCGACCGCAGTTTACCTATTTCATAGAATATTCTCCCGCCTTCGGTCCTCACCGCGTTTCCCGCGGCACTACGGTGCAGCGGGTTTATTTTTCTACTACTACTTACATTTTTAAACTCGTGATATCTTTCGAATGGAATGTCCGAATTGAATAAATCAAAAAGTTATATGAAGGGATTGAAGCAGTTTTGAATGAGAAGTAATTTATTTTGATAAGGATTAATACCAAGATACAAATAAAGGGCCTTTCCTAGCGGCGGCATTAAAATTAAATTTTTAAAATAAAAAAAACACTTATTGTGGCATATCTATAATAGTTAGACATATGCTCTCGCGGACTATTTTGTAGATCTTAATAGGACCTACAAACCCGTAATACATTGTTTCGTTCTATTGTCAATAGTTTTTGCAGCGCACGCAGAAATAGGTTTTCGATTTCACACCTTGGGTTGCAATATTGCAATTTTCTTACGGATCCCTATTTTTTTTGGAAATAAAATATAGCCTATAGCCTTCCTCGATAAATGGACTTTCCAACACTGAAAGAATTTTTCAAATCGGACCAGTAGTTCCTGAGATTAGCGCGTTCAAACAAACAAACAAACAAACAAACAAACAAACTCTGCAGCTTTATAATATTAGTATAGATACTCTCTACTCTCCTACCAATAAAGACATTGGCTATTGTAATACTTTATTATGAAACAATCAGGATTATTTATTATATATGTACATAGTATCAAAATAAAAACAGTCAATCACCAATAGTCTTTTTATTCACACATTCTTAAAATATTCAATAATTCACAATTCTTCGTCAATATAAAGTCCTGCTGGTCGCACAGTTTTTTTCATTTTTTCCATGAACTATGTTCTGGCCACAGACTCATTGTGTTGGCCATATGCCATGTTATTGGTCAGAACATTGTTTTTATACAAAATTCTTTTGACGTGGTTGTGGCATGGTGTTATCGCTTTTCGTTTACATATCTGCAACAAAGCTATAATTAAAGTATATTCTAATTTGTATCCCAACCTGGCCATACGAAAACCACGGATTTATGTCTACTAAACACTACTAAAGAAACAAACATGACTTTGAAAAACTAACCATTCCAAATCGGCTGGCTGGCCTGTCGCATTTATATGTAGTGTAAACATCATTTTCATGTTGCCCTATGGTCAGAAGTTCAATTCCTTTTATTTCCTCCGTTGTTTTTTGGAAGTCTCGAATTTTCGAGAGACATGCTTCTTTCAAATCTGTTTCCACAATTGGTTCATTTGGTTTAGTAGTTACGTTGATACGTGGTAACAAACATTCACACGCACAAATTTTTGCATTTATAATATTAGTAATAATAATAATAATAATAATAATGCCCGCACAATCACATACATAGGCTCTGACCCCTAACTAGGTCCCCCAGTATCTAGGGTATCAGAAACTACGAGGATCGGGGATCCACAACACCCAGACACAGAACAAATACTTGCGCTTTTGTTTTTCAATGCACAAATATTTGTCCTGTAGCGGGAATCGAACCCGCGACCTCACGCTTCACAGTCGGTTATCCGCCCATTGCGCCACATCGGTCGTCAAATTTCAAATTAGTAGAATAAAATTTCGTTTATTTCAAGGTGTCATTTACGAAGTAAATAAGCGGTAAATAAGGGAAATTATATGTCATCATATTGTTTATTTCAAAGGTATTTGAATATACTTTCAGCAAGGGCAGTTGGAGAACAACGTCCTTGATCCTCCGAAAATTAGATTTGTGGTGACAGCCAGCCAGCAGGGCTTTTCCGGTTATACAAAGGTACTATGTGGCAGGGCTGTTGCTGGCCTCAGCTGGCGTAGTGGTGCACGATTGTATCTGCTGATTTCCATCAATAATTTTCCAACGTTGATCAACCTTTTTTACAGAGTAAAACTATAAACAACAACTTGCCTAGCAACGTAGCAACTAGTCAAAAATGCATTTTACGTGAATGACGTAACCAAAAAACTCATAGAACAGTCTGATTAGTTTATACTAGCTGCACCCCGCAGTTTCACCCGCGTGTCCTACAGTTTATCGATATTTTTTTTTATAAAACTATTGTAGTAAAAGAAACACTAAATATTAAGTGAAGCTTACCACTTACCACACATACATTAGTGAAAACCGCACCCTAATCGGTTAAGCCGTTTCTGGAATTAGCGCGCACAAACGCACAGACAAACAGACTTATTATAGTCAAACAGACAAAAATTCCATTTATCATTGTTTTGGGTTCTATTGCGTTGATGATAAAGACCCCCAATAATAGCTTTTCTCATTTATCTTTCACTAGTTTTCAGCCGCGGTTTCACCCGCGTCTTCCCGTTATCCCGCAGGAACCTTTTTCCGGGATAAAAAGTAGCTATAAGCTATTTCCATTCCAGTAGTTACGGTGATACGTGGCAACAAACATTCACACACACAAACTTTCGCATTTATAATATTAGTAGGAAAGGATAGGATGTACAGACAGCGATCAGTCACAGTTTTATTATATGTATAGGTAAATAAATTTTTATTGTAAATGTGGATGTGGATTTGGATTCCGTCTTCTTTACCGCTTAGACTGTTTTATTGAAAAATATACCTTATTCCGTTTGATAACAATATGTATAGTATTACATTGATAGATATCGGTTGATTTCGGTTTTTTCTTTGACGTTTATGATTTGAAGCGATGATAGCTCAATCGGTTGCGCATTGAACTTCCGTGCTGCACAGCACATGTTCAAATACCAACAATAGGTATGAGGTTTCGGTGAAGAAAAATATCGTGCCAAACCACAACATAGTGGCTTATTATGTAATATTTGAGATTTTAGATCAGATACCTACCTAGTAGATAAGACACTCATTAGCCCAGTAACTTCGCTAGCTACTTATGTTGTAGTTAGTACCTTACCTACCATACCTTTACCTACCAAATATTTATTTGATAATGCGGTAGTGCGGTACCAACACACTGGGTATCAAATATAGGGGTGTGACTTGAAAGGGAAAAAATCGATTAAGAAATAATCGATTTTTATCTCTTTAGATTAAATCGATTTGTAAAAACGATTCGATAATTTTTACTTAATAATCGATTTTTTACAAATCGATTATTTTTCGATTTGTTTTACAAATCGATTATTTTTCGATTTTGTACAAATAGATTATTGTTTGAATTTTTACTAAGCGATTGTTTTTATTTATATAATCGATTTGTAAAAAACAATTATTTAAATAAAAATAATTGATTTGTAATATAATCATCGACTTTTTAAAAATCGATAAAAAAAAGATCGATTAATATAAAAATCGATTATTTTGTTCACATCCCTAAACTATTTTAGCTAGGTAGGTACATACCTACCACCGTGGTAGGCGACCTCTTGCAAGGGCGATCTACCATTTCTAGTTCTACCGCCAAGTACCTAACTAACTATTTTATCAATAGTAGGTATCTATCTACGTAGACCGTATGTATTTAGATTTACGTTCTAATGTAAGTATGTTGTCAGCTGCCTGGTTACCATAATACATACAAGTCGGATGGCCGTGTGAGAAACTATCGCAAGATATATATTTACTTTACTTATTTATTAACTTATTTTCCTACTTTGATTACCTGGGCGAAATTCTATCACTTAGGTTATCAAAGTGGATTAGACCTCCACGACCTTGACTACCAACCCGTTTCGATTTACGTCTTCGGAACGGAAAATAAAAATTGCCCCAAAATCAACAAAATCGTTGATGCACGACTTGGCAAGTCGAAATATCGTGGCGAGCGAGACAGAAAATCATTCTTCACTAGTCACGCCCGATCTTGCAACGTCGCATAATTTTTAGCTATTGACAAACTATAATTTCTTCTGTGACGCTTCAACGTTGTCGTATGCCACCATTCGCTCACTGCACAAGGTCTACATCTAAATAGTTCATCGAAATTCAGATAGATGGCAGGTTAAAATCACCTAATTCAAGTCCGTCAACTTCAGTGCCACTCACGCACACATGTGTATAATAATACGATTTTTCCGATGTAAAATTACATGGAAAACATAATTTTTGTAAGAGAAACTGATAGTTCGCGAATGGGTAATTAATTGAACAATTTAAGAAAATTTTCAAACTTCATTAGAATAGTTCGCGTGATCCATATCGCCCTTCTTGAGTTTGTATGGGAAATTGCACGAGCCCATTCACCTTAAAATAAAATATTTTCAAATTTATTAGTGGTATATTTTGACTATTGCGCAGAACCTTAGCCGGTTAGAGGTCATGTCATGCATAGCTGAAAAACTCGCAATGCCCCATGCATTGCGTGATTAATTAGGTGTCAGAATTATGAAGAACTCTTAAATTGTTGAAACAATGAGCTATTGAGGAATAAACAAGAAATTGTGGTAATTCGTGGTGGAGAAAAGCTGTGAATTTGAGACAGTATTGCCGGACATAGGTACTAATTTATTATTTTATTAATCTGTCTCCAAGCATGTGTCGGTGTATTCCAGCAGCTTTATTTGAGAATCAGTCACCAACGTCGACCTCATCATCACTTATCATTGGTGAACTTGAGGTCAAGCGCTACCCTTATTATTAAAAAAACGAGGCACAAGTTAGGTACCTACCTACTGCAGCGCACCTAAGCTGTCAAGAGTATTTAGTAGGCAAAATTTACTGCTTCCGTATCTGAAAATTAACAGTAGGTAACGTTTACTTCAACAGTCGTTTCAATTAATTTTAAGTTCATTTTTAAAACACTTTTATTAATTTCACTTGTTATAAAATGTTTATGGCATTGTGGCAATATTAGTAAGGCTAACATTTGAACACATTCACTTCCGTAAAAAAAACTTTTGAATTGTGAGGTAATGTTGCTATTGCAATATCTCATAGATTAAACACATAATAAAGATTTTTCTGTGTTCCAAGTACGGAATCGGCAGCTCTCAGCAATGCCCCGCGGTGCGGCGCAGGGCCACCATGGGTGGTAATGAAATCCACTACCGTTATTATGCCGTTGCAACTTGCATATTCTAATTTCTAATACAAAATACGCTTTGTTACGTTGTCGGAACGAGGCAAAGTGAGTTCTTGGATTAAAAAATCATCTTTATGATTTTTTTATAATTTACAGTAATAATTTTATTTATTTAGTAGCTGTCCTTTTTGGTATGGAGATAGTTGAAGTTTTGAACCCTAGGGAACGACACAAAATACTTTTTTCTTCGGATGCAATGAAGTTCACGAAGTATAGCTAATTTAGATTTAAGGTAGGTAGGTATACGGTTAAATATTGGTTGGTTTGTTTGGTTGTTGGTTTAATATTTAATGATCTGATAGCTTAAGTGTTATTGTTTTTTGCGACAGCTAAAAATATTGTCTACATATTGTTATAATCAAAATTCCCTGGTCTACAAATCGTAATTTTTTTTTTTTTGATTATATTTTACAACCTTAGAATGTTGTTAGTACCGTATGTTGGCAGAACTGTTAGCGTCATCATAGACTAAAAAGTACGGAATGTACGACAGGACAATAATTTTCCTACACAATAAATCGCGTAATAATGTTCACCCACCACGGTCGCAAACCATCGCAGATTGAATTTAATGCCCAATATGCCGCGTCTAGAGACAGTTTAACGGGCATTAGTACACCCTACAGCGATTCACTTAGAAACATTTATGAATAAGCCAATTTGTATTGCCAGCTTCGAGCACCCGGTTGTTAGACATAACGGCTGACTGTCTAAGGGCAATACTGTTACCCTAAAAGGGAGGTTCCAATTCAAACATTATTATTGTAAGGCTCCCTTATACGATGTTTGCTCTCTAAATAAGAAAGGGAGTTCCTGAATTATAGCGGATTTATTGAAGCGATAAATTCTGTGTGCATATGTAATTACAGGGTCTAAGATACTTTGGGTTGTTTTGCTTAACGTGCTTCTGTTTGGACAGTTGTATACAAGTGTGTAGGTACATAAGTTTATGGTGTGGACTTAGTAAATGTCAAAGAATCATAATTCTTGTAAGGATCAGAAAGATTTGGTCTATAAACTGAAACGCCAATTTTCCCATATACATAATATGATGAACATGTCTCATTGCACCAAAATATCCAAGGATGTTTTATGTTTGAAAATATCTGATTGCTAATCATGACTTTTTCCATTGTTCCAGAAGGATCTCTCTGACGACTGTGTGTTCGAGGAACATTTAGAAGAGAACAACTACAATACATACTCGCGGATACGCAACGGGAAGAAAACCTTTTTGGCGCTGGACACCAGGGGTAAGGCGAGACGCACGCAGATCCCGAAGAGCAGGACTCTCGGGAACCTATCGACTTACGCTCTGACGATCACTAAAGGATGGGAAGGGTCCCCGCCTAAGCCCTGCGCGACGCGAAGACACCGAACCAAACTGAAACGACCGCCACCGAGGCACAGGAACTGCGTGAAATTTATACAAAAGCAGAACCTGAGGCATAAGCGGAAGCACAAAAAGGCAAACGGCCCGAAGAAGAAGCGGCATCCGAAAGCGAGAAGAAAACACGAGAACGGAACGACGACCACGACCGAGGTGACTTGGGACGAGTCAACGATGTCGACTATGTCGACGACCACTGACGCAGAGTTTTTTCGGTCCGCGGCCGCGCTGGAGGCGGTTGGACGCGCATGAGTCGGACGCTGGTCGCGGTCGGAGCAGCCGTCGCGCTCGCTAACTAGCACCGTTCCACACTTACGTGCATGAATCTCTGTATCATTCCTATTAGTCAGGTTCCCGTAGGAACGGCGCGTCAAATATCCAAGTAGCTCTCTTGTGCTCGCTCTCGGCACCTCTGCAAAGTCATTTGGAATCAAAATCGACTTGCACTTCTTATAGATATTGTTAAGCGTAACTCGTCGTCTGTGCTAGGTCGTAAGGTTCAACAAGTCATGTACGTAAATAAATACTCATTTCTCGAGTGTCAGGGATGTACACGATGATATTATTACAACCAAAGCTACTGAAATTATCTATCTCAATTTTATATTCCTAGTTCGCTTTAAACGTAGGTTTATCGGCAAGATTCCAATTGTTAGTTACTGTTACATGAAAATTAATATAGATGATAATTAATAAATTAATGTTTCTTTTAATATTTAATCTTTTTAATGATTTGAAGTCGAGATATCGTTGGGTAAGGTGGAACTGTGTTAGAAGATGGCAATGATTTCTGTCAATTAAAATTTAGCCTAAATACTTATCGTTTCGGAATCGTTCCTTCGTCAGAAATACAGTGAATTCTTCATTCTCGGTTGATTATTGGATGTAATTATGTGTACGCCGTTTTCAGAATTTCTTGATTTAAAACAAAATCTCCATAGTTCGACTAAATTATGCGTAACGCTAACCGAAAGTCCTAAAATAAGTAACGCAATTTATAAATTGGCTTTATCGTGTCAAGAAATCTTGAACTTCATTGATTTTCCGCATTAGCTAAGTGATCTAAATAGCTTATTCAAATTAAGCAATTTGTCCGTGTTAATATTGTAACATATCCGAAGCCGAGTGCGACTATTGCTTGTTTTATTACTACGCCGATGGACTCCTTTGCAATTTACATGCGAATTGTTGATAAAATATTGGAGAGGAAATTCCGAAACGCTTATGTACTTAGTTGATGTATGTTGAGGTGTAATTTCATAAGAAATTGACTGAAAATTGGACTGAGTAATGTAATTATTGTTGGTTTCGGCCTAGGCTATGATAGAATAATGTAGTGCGGCGGGCGGCATGCTTCTAACCTACTCATAAGTTTGAATCGACTAGCGGTGGCGAGCGATCCTGTATGATACTATGGAAATGTTTATCTCGATGACATTTTAGTTTTGTCAACCGTTCCTGATGAACACGGAAGATTTAACTAAATTGATTCAACAGCGTCTTACGTTTATATATATGTTAGTTGGTATAAAATTGTAACAGCGACCGCGACAATATCCTCATACAGGACTGCTCCCCATGATACGTCCAAAAAACGTAGTGATATACATAAAAACGATGAAGTGACTATTATTAGTAAGTAGGTAGTTCTAAAACGTGTATCTAATTTGTAAATTTATTTATTTTCCATAGAGAAAGTCGTATTTTGTTAACGTTTTAGTTGATGTTTTTATTATTATTCTCTCGTCCCTCTTAGTTCCAACAGAATGTAGATATGTAGGATTTCATACGCTTGTACTTTTAGTGAGCCAATTTTATTTGTATTATACTTTTAGGTCCTTTCGGTGACAATATTGTGCTGTGTAAGGAGTTTTGTACAGTGTGTATGGGGTGCATTTGCAAATATTGTAATTGAATGGATTTTACATGATTACGATTACATTCTCTTAGTGATGTCCCTTGCAATCTGATATCTGTATAGAATTTTTATAGTTCTTGGAACTTAGTCAGCGAACAATACACCAACAGATAACTACTTTTACTTATCCCGATGATATTTCAATAATATCTAGAAACAAAAATATAAACATGACCGACTTCTTTTTAAGGATGGCAATGTTTATTCGCATCTATAATTTTAGTTTATAGCGATGATGGCTCAGTGGTAGTGACGTCGGCTTGCGATCCGTAGGACGTGGGTTCGAATCCTACAATGAGCTTGAGCTTTCGGTGAAGGAAAACATCGTGATGAAACCATAGCTTGGTGGTAGGGTATTTTCTAGTACTCGCCTGGCTAGCTACCACCCTCTTGTTAAGAATCTGTCGCCAAGCACCTATCGGTGTATTCCGGCAGCCTCACTTGAGAGCCAGTTCCCAGTCCAGGTGTAGCGTGGCGCCACCTTCGACCACATCGTCACTTAACATCAGGTGACTTGTGGTCAAACGCTACCCTGTAAATAGTAAAAAAAAAAAAAAAGTGTAGTACAATTTAGTTCCATAGTTTCAGGTGTTGCTATAAGAAAAAACTGAATGTTGTCTCAACACGAGGCCGAAATTTTTCGGTACTAGGCTTTTTCGTATCTAATGTTCGCTGATTATGTATGTCCAAGAGTAATTGTGAATATTTGCAGCAAGCTTTATTAATGTACCTACGTATGTGGAACGAATGATTTCGTTTAAATATTTAGATATTATGTATGTAGGTATCATATTTTAGGTGTCACACGAAAATGACATAAAATCACGTGCCTTGCATTAAGCATTTACTTTTACTCATATAACAAAATATTTAAATAAAGAAAATAAATGATCGTGCGGATTTTATGGCATTTTCGAGAAAGTCAAATAAATTATTTGGGATTTGTTAAGAACATTACTCGTTATTGTATTATAAATTAATAAAAAAAAATACCATTCGTTCGTTTATGTTAGTGTAGAAACAGTATTTCGGTATTTTGTAAAGTATAATTCTCCTCCATTGCAGTATCGTTGCAGTAGTTTTGTAGGTTTTTTTTTATTGGATAGAATTTGTAAGGATATAAAAATGTTTGATTGATATTTTGAATCGCAACTTGTATGTGACCTGACAGTTTATTACGATAGGCAAGAGTAATATTGAGATACAGAGAGACTGTGCGTTAGCAGAGTTACATTAAAGTCATCAATATAATACTAAAATATCCCAACGACAAAGTCTAACCCTACACTAAACGTAAATTCAGTAAATAACAACTGGCAACAAAGTATTTTATCTCATTGTTTTACAATTTTTATATGCCATTACTTACCATAATGTACACAATTAATTAAATTCTACTCTTTTCAATCATTTGATTGCCTACGATTCCTCCCAATTAATTTCGTGAGCTCACTTACAGATTTTTTCAGTACTAATATTACGATATGCAGCACAAGTTTAAAATGTCCGCACCGTTCCGTTACAAAACTTATTGGCTGTTAAAAACGATTTTTGTTGGAAAACAAATCATTATCCTGTCATATTGTGTCCAACCGGACATCGCCAAACTATCCATACTAAAATGACCTTTAAACAAGACCAAATAGGAGACACATATGACCTGTCAAGAACCAAAATGGGACGACAGAAAAAAATATACGTGCGTGAACAGTGCGTAAAACGTAACGTTTTACTCGATTCGCTAATTAAGTATTACTTATTTAATTTCACTACTGTAACACATACCTGTAGTAAAGATGTAACGATTAACACACCGTAGGTAATCAGATGTATCGTAATCATACGTTAAGGTTTTTTTTATACACACAGTAAGTACCAGAATTGGTGTAAAACAAAATGTAACTATTATACCTACTCATGTGCCATACTCGCCCTTTTGGGGTCAGCCTACCGATACAACACTTATTTATATATGCAGTTAAAATTTCATACATTTTTACATTTAGGAAACTGGGGGAAAGGTCGTTTGAACAATAAAGACAATCTGCGTTCTTTATTTCAGCGTTTTTTATTTAGCAATCAATAACACACACATCACAACTCACGGCCCCTATTGCCCCCTGTTTCCTTAAAAATTATTAATTTAAGAATGTCAAGAAGAGTCAAACAGTATTACTTAATTAATTTCGATACATTTTACGATAACATTATCACGTTTTGACTAGTGCATTTATTAATGTACAATTTTCAATTTGTAGAAAATGATGATAAAAAATAAAATCTCTCTTTAGACGTACCTATACCTAGCAATTAAAATTCGATTCAGTTTCAAGTCTTTTATTTACTACTTAGATACTACCGAGAGAAAGATGGATGGAAACTTTTAGACAATAACTTACAGCCTCTTATACCGACAAATAAATAAAAATGATTCTATAAGCCTTTTGTTATTTTATTTTCTACTACTTACCTACTAAGTTATTAGTATTAAGTTAATTAAGTTTATACCTATCCCTGCTCGTACTACTAATTTAGCAATTAGGCCGAATCATCCACTAAAATTTGCCCAAAGCCGAGGTCTATGTAAATGCCGAAAGCGAAAAACTTTTAGGGTACATCTCTAGTAGGCTAGTTTTTTGTTGATGAACAATCAACTTTACGTTATATTATACCTTTTTTTTTAACAACCATTCCCATTATCCACGATCTCGGCAATTCACGGCTTAAGAAAATTCTAGTGCTATAATTGATTTAGTATATATAGTCGGTCCTGAATGTCCCCATACTCCGTTGAGCAAAAATATATCTATGTAAGAAAATCTGATTACATAAATTAAATTAAGCTGAAAGTCATATAGTAGGTATTTTTTTTTCATATACAACACCACAAACCGCACTATATTTCATCATACTTCTGTCCATCCATCTGTTCACTACACAATAATTAAATACACATAACTTCTCACTTAAACGTATATATTATTACAAACTATTAATATTTTAAATCTAGATTAAACAGTGTTACCCCAACCGAAGTATGAATGGGAATAACTCTAAAACATTCTACTGCTTAAAGTACTGCTCAACGCTGCCCTTATTAATTATTATTTCCCTGAAAACTACTTGAACAGGCCGCCTGGTAACGGGACCCTGCAGGTACTTCACGTAGCTCCCTTCGATGATGTCATCGTTGCTAGACCGCAGCGATTGCCAACACATCCAAAGGTTGTCTGCTAGAAATTGCTCGAAGCGATAAGACCGCCCAGTGTAAGTGTAACACACGTTCTAAGATCTTTTCTTTTATCTATACGAATATTATAAAGAGGAAAGATTTGATTGTTTGTTTGCATCGAATAGGCTCTGAAACTACTGAACCGAATTTAAAAATTCTTTCACTGTTGGAAAGCTACACTATCTGTGACGGACATAGGCTATATTACATTCCAAAAATAATTAGGGATCCGTAAGAAAATAGCTATTTTGTAACCCAAGGTGTGAAATCGAAAACCTATTTTTGCGTGCGCTGCAAAAACTATTGACAATAGAACAAAATAATGTAAAACAGGTTTGTAGGTCCCATTTAGATCTACAAAAAAGTCGGCGAGAGCATATGTCTAACTATTATATTTATGCCACAATAAGTGTTTTTTTTATTTTAAAACTTTAATTTAAATGCCGCTCCTAAAAAAAAGTTTCTTTATTTGTATCTTGGTATTTATCCTTATCAAAATAAATTAGTTTATATTCAAGACTGCTTCAATACCTTTATATAACTTTTTGAATTATTCAATTTAGACATTCCATTCGAAAGATAGCACGATATTAGAAAAAAAGTTGCGTGGTAGCCGCTCACTCTGCTCGGCAATGTAGGCGTCACTGGGGCACGGGTCGCACGGGAGGAACGGTTTGTGCGTATATTATAATTTTAAAATTTGAAATTTTTGTTATTACCCGTGCGAAGCCGGGGCGGTCCGCTAGTGTTCTTTTCTGTTGCTGTGGTGAATCTATTTATGTATACATATATTGCATAACTAATTAATAAGTAAGTATTTATAATATTATGTAATTACATAACATACAAAAAATAGTTACCGTATAGTCTTTCCTCATTGTTTCATAGTAGGCAAGGGCGCGCATTTACGGTCAGACATACTTTTAGATTTCATCTTTAGAAAAGTTCTATAGTCGCAAATTGGAACTATTATTGGCTGACAATGCTGACTTTGCTGAGCCTAGTGTAGTGCCCAACTTGGAAAAAAAATTGGTTCTGTCAATTTTTTGTCAGGTTGCCAAGCATGCGTAAATGTAGTTTCATCGTCCAATCAGAGCGCATATGAAAGAGAAGGGAATATGCACGTTGTCAAGGCGTGAGAAAGAGACAAGAATTGTTACTACAGCACGTCACTTACATCACATTACCGTACCAATATTTCTAGTTCGGTTAATATAACTCCTAATACAATGGACTAAGGTATAATTTAGACTATTGCGAGGGTCATAACATCAGAATAGAATCGATTGCGCGTTGTGGGCTGCGCGCAGTGGTTGTGTGCCGCGGCGGCCTGATCGCGTCACTATCGAATTGAATGAAGGTCGTTCTCTCGGTTCTGTGACTCGCTCGATCGCCATTTTGTTGTGCATTTAACTCGTACTCGTGATATTTTCAATTCGATACTTCATCCTCATCATTAATCGGTTTTAGTTCGAGATTTCGGCGGCAAATTGATTATCAATCACGCATCGATATCAAAATGAAGAAAATTTCGTCTGTCGTGTGGAAATTTTTTGAGCGTATCGAAGAGAATAATAGGTGCGTCGCAGTGTTGTGTAAATTGTGTGATTGTCAGTATAAATACTTTGGGAATACCACAAATTTGCGTGTGCATTTGATTAACAAGCATCCCATACAATGGGATCTCTCGGAAAACGGTACATTGGACGAATCGAGCTTCCGTATAGAAGATGCAGGCGCTGGGACTACAAATAAAACTTCCACTCCGGCGAAGCGCAGAAAGTATAAGAGCCAGAAGAGAGGCGGCAGTACTGATAAAAACGTACGTTATTCTGTATCAGTCGTTAACGAAAACAATGAAGAAGTACCAGAGGGAATTATGCCTAAAATAGAAATTCAGCGGGTATATTATGTTTTTGTATTCTGTTGCAAGTTATCCGCGTATCGAGCCGGTGCGATGGTGTAGATAATCGATTATCTTGATCGACGAACGCCTATCGACTGCAACTCGTAGGGATGTAAACTTAGGTGATGGGAAAGTTCAATGGATTCGGCGATTTAAAATCGATTATTCAACATATATCATTTAAATTTTTAGTACTATTTACTACTGAACTGAATAAAACTTATTACCACTCAGTGGTCAGTGGTTTTTAGGTTAACTTTTAATGGGCTATCTAGCATCTACCCTAATTAACAATCTAGTTCTAGGTACTGCCTACCTACATTTTAATTTATGAGTTAGGTACTTTGCATGGTGTAATAATTTAGCCTAAACCCACTTATCCAGGATTATACATATATGTACATACTTAGAGCTCTGTTATGCAAAAAAACATCAAAGAGCCTGTTTGTTATGACTGACTGCACAAAAACCTAACTATGCCTTAAAAATGACCCAGACCCACTTATAAAAACCTTATTGATAAACATTATAAATTTTTTTTTATAGTAACCTCATTGATAAACCAAGATAAAAGAAAACCGTATGTTTGTATAACTTATGCGTTATTTCCAGTATCTAATTACATTAATTTGTTTTAGGTTGATGTAAACGAGAACTCGGATTCAGATGGAGAAGAGGACAACACCACTCTAAACTTAGTGCGACAAATGCATGGAGAGCAACAGTCTGATGAAGAATGGCTGGAAGACCCGTACCAGATCACGCACATCGAAACGTACGAACCTCAGCCTAAACGTAAGAGGAAGTACCACCGTAAGATAAAGAGAGAAGTCACTTCCCCAACTGGCCTGCCAAGCTACTACGTGGCACCGAAGCCCGATAAAGTTGTCTACGAAGAATCTGTTCGGAAAGACGAGTACTCTGTCTTCGGGGAGTACGTAGCAAATAAACTTAGGAAGGTGAGGATGCCACTTACTCGTGGGAATTTGCAACAGTTGATCACTACGATACTCTGGCAAGCGGAGTATGGTTTGTACGACAATGCGGAAACTGTGAAACGTGTTTTGCTGATGAACCTCCATCCGGAGTCGCAGCCGGTTGTGGAATTTGACACGTCACAAGCAGTGCAGAGCGACGAAGTCATTGAAGAGGATAGGGAAGCTATTCCGGAGGCAGATCACCAAAGTAGGGACAGCAAAAGCATTCTCAATTAGTTTTTATCAGCTAGTGTTATTGTAGTCGTTATGATAAGATAAATACCTAAATGTTATGGATTTTGAAAAGCAATTAAATAGTATACCAACAAAATTGAAATTGTTATTATTTTCCTAAGCATTTCCATCATGAAGTATTTATAGTCTAGCTCTTTTTGGTTATATCTAGGTAGGTATGTTATCTCATAATCTGCTATTGGTATCGGTAGGTAGTACTTATTAGTACTATATATAGTCTGTTAGTTAGGTACCTACTGTTATACATACTTGCCTACACAAAAAAATCACATCACTTCAATTTTTCTTAAGATGAGTTTTTTCTTCAGTTACACAATCATATTTTTATATATAAATCAGCTCCGTCCTTCAAAGTGGATTAAAGTAATTTATTATCCTATTCATTTTAGATTTAACAAGTTAGCAAGTAGGTAGGTAAAGCTTTGGTTAACTATTCCTCTAATTTTGGGTTGTCTGGAAGAGATGGCTCTGAGCGATAAGACCGCCCTTTGAGACATTAGGTTTGATTGTTGTTTTACTTATAAATTTCTCTGTATTGCGGCGTGCCCATTAGGAGTTAATCTATCTATCTAAGTAGAAACCTAGTACTAGACTATGTTTCTCACAATTAAGAGTGTAACATTCCGCCATGTCTGGTATTCAGTGACAAAGTGCCGCCCATAAAAGCCGGTCCTTTGCAGCTATACAGATATCATCAGCGTCGCATAGGTATTTCACGGTCTTAATTAGGGCTGAAAAAGTAGTGAATAGTTCTGCAAACCTCTGTACTTTTCTCTTACCTACTGTAGGTATAAGTTACTATATAAATACTATATAGACTGGGTTCCTAGATCCTACATCTCTAGATATAATGGATAAAATATTCCCGGAGTTCCTGAACCTAGGAATCAAATGTCAGCTGACAGAGCTTTTGATCACAAATTCACAATGTATCTGGAATAAATATTTTTTTGGATTTTGATTTTTTTATATGGCGCCGAAGCGTAAAGTTAGAGGTTTGCAAAAACTAAAATTGATTTTCTTATTAATTCACGCAAAAACAGCTGAACAGATTTGGATGAAATTTGGTACAGGGAAAGATCATCATTAGGCTATGCAATACATAAGATAGGTTTATTACATGTTTAAATAAATATATGACTTAGGAAGCGCTTCGTAGGTACATCAATAACTAAATCAAAAAAATCAATACATGATACAAAAGGTAGATAAAACTTTCATAAATGATGAACTAACAATAAATAGTAGGGTACATATACATAATAAAAGTAGTCAATCAGTTTGCCAAAATGCGGCATAAAAAAAAACACATTTATAAGTATTTCAATTTTTTTAATGGTAATTTTTGCACGCATGCGCAGTTTGTTTACCATCTGTATCTGCTATCTCCCTTGCACACGTCAATACGCCGTTCTACCAACATGGCGACGTTGTGCCGTTCTTCTAACAAATTACTGAAAAAAGTGCAATTTGCACCGGTTCTCGGGCGTAATATTAGTAATCTAAAGCTAAATAATAAATTTAGCAAAGTTCTTACAACGTGTGCGTGTATTTTTGGTGGTGGTTTCGCGTACTATGCTGCTTACAAATATGGAAGAAGAAATACCGTATTCGCTCTCAAAATTAAGGTATGTCGGTATATCTTCCCTCAAAATCTGTTTACTGACCTGTGTTATCTTAATTCGTATTTTTAATGTACTCTATATCCTTTAATAAAGATTTGTGGATACCCTGGACCTAGTGTCAGAAGTTTCAAACCAAAGTGACTATAGATTTTTCGCACGCCAATTTCGTGTTTACAAAAGTGCGAATAATGTGTACTGAAGTAGTTGCATATTCAAATGGCTAACCAAGGTTACCAAGGTGACATAATGTTTATTTGTAGATATTTGATACCTTGTTTGTCTCACTAAAACACAAGTCACAGTCATAATATAGTTTTTGTTAAAGTTAGGTTATCTGAGAGTCATCTATCTGTTATTTTTGTCGTTGTTAGCTCAGACTTTTGTTGTCTGACTTGTTATGCTTTTGACTTCACCTGTTACTGGCAGTCCAATGTAACAACCATTTTGTATCAGTCATAGAAAATTAATCACATCACAACATTGATGTTATGAAAGTAAAAAAACAACACTGCACCAAGTTGTTTTATTTATTTTACATGAGGAACAATTAAAGAACTGTTTACTTAATGGATTATTAAGTAAACAATTAATTGAGTCAGAAAAAACTAAGTATAGGTAAAGCTAGGTATTCTGAATAGTACAAAAAACTTAAGTTGTAATCTCAGTGATATCAGACTACAATATTGTTGTCATTATTTATTTATTATAGAATAGATATAATCGATACATTTCCAGATAGTCCTCGTATCCCTATTTCGCCATGTGCACATAAGGCAACAAACTTTTTTAATAGCAGATCGCGCGGGAAAGTGTTCATGATCAATTGTTGGTTTTGTTCCTATCGTCTTCAAAAAACTTCCAGAGAAAGCCACTGCCAGACTCGCACAACTCGTACTTCTTAAGCTTAACTTGTGCGGCTAATATAAAAATATTTTGAATTTGTGTCCTAGAATCTTTAGTGTCATGTCTGAACAGGGAGTATTCTATATAGTAATCTCTTTTTTGTATACTCAGTTTCCCGATCCAGGTGTAGCGTGGTGCCACCTTCGATCACATCGTCACTTAACATCTGCGGGCCTACTCCAACTTGACGAATCCAATGTATCGGGCCCGTCCGACGCCTGACCGAACTTATGATTCTTACCCTACTCCAACTTCACATCAGATCGGCTTGGTTTCGTCAGAACCATAAACAATCATATGAGGAGTTGCGGATCGAATGAAATGAACCACTAGAGTTGGCCGTTTCGTCATAAAAAATCATAACTCGTCATCAATACTTTCGACTTCGTTTATTTGTTGAAATATCGTGTAATATTAAACTGTGTCTTACGGAAAAAGACTATTGCGTTCAATTAAATATTTTCAAACATATAAAAGTGCAATATTTCTAAAGTTAAGAGAAAATTAACGAAACTTGCTCGAAAAAGCTGACGCAACAAAACTCCTTAAGCAAATATAAAAATTAAAAAAAGAAATGTCATAACAAAATTATTATGTAAACAAACCACCCGAATAAGGAAATGATTTTATTCAAATTCTGTAAAAATTTATTAAAAAGATGAGTGGGGTTTAAAGTGTGGGACTGTATTATTAAGTTGCATAATATTATTACAGAAACAAGCATATTATACTGTAACCCGTAAATAAACTACATAAATAGTCACTTCACCGGTGGAAATTTGGGTTTATCGTTTTCTCCTGTTCTTTTTTCGAAATTTCGAATTTAATCTGACTCTAGAATAGTCTAGAAGAAACATTGCACACGAAAAGATGAGACCGACAGCAGTGCAAATTGATGCTCTCCTCAATTTCCTCGAGGATAATCGAGATTTGGCTCGGGGAAACTTGAAACATAAACATAAAAAGTGTTTTAAAATAGTGCGTCTCCCGGTTTCATGACATATATATTATTTTACTTTGCGGTGTCTCGATTAGAATATTAGGTATATTTACCTAACAGATATGCTGTCTCCGTGAGACAATCCAGGTGGCCTTTGATCTCAGACTGCGACCAAATAAATGCATCATGTGTGGCTCCACCAAAGGAAGCATCCACGTTTAAAATGAAGCAGTCAGCTGTCAGAGTCACATACCTGTAAAAAAATTGTTAATTTTGAATTGCTCATGTTCAAAATTCACATCACTTTCCGGTTCATATTATGTACATTGTGCAATATTAACTTACTACTTGGGTGTTAATGGAGTGGAAATGTTTACGATTAAAAAATCGTTCCTCATGCTCATTTGGCCTCACAACAGCAATAATGTGAGTGCAGTCTACACACCCAATAACTCCTGGAATATCATATTTTGCATAAAATCTGTAACAAGAAACAATATATTCAATGAAACACATGTTACAATCATGTGGTATACTTTTACTTAGGGTTTTTATTGCAATGAATAAACTTTTAAACTCACCTTCTCTTGATTACATTTCTCTCAGTAGCATTTTGTGGAAAATGTATATATTTTCGGAGTATATTTGGTGCATTTAATGCCAGTGAAACCTCTCTGATGCATCGGGAGACAGTTTGAGGACATTGGGGCATCATAATTCTGCCCCACCGAGCCATGATAGCTCCCTCGAGCATAAAAATTCAAGGCAACGAGTATCTATAATGTATAATGCTTCAAGTTATTATATGTTACACTAAATTACAATTATTGTAATTTATTAGACAGAAGTAAGTTGTGCATTGCACCTCTGTAGCGGGGTCAATTGCATGGCTATTATATACGCTTCCGAGGTAACAAAGGTATTATGTCCTGGCAAAGCTTCTCAAGTGTCCGGCTGAGTCTATAATTAGCTACAAACTCAGTGTCGGGTACTAAATTAGTGCTAAAAGAATCACGAAGGCGTCTGCGTTTCCTTTTGCGTTCCAAACGTTCTTCAGCGAGGGCTTGTCCCACCAAAAACATACGTACTGGCATTTTTCAACAATTTTAAACACGATATATCACTCTTCCAACAAAGAACAATATTAAAACTCACTAGAATTGTAATATTCCATACAATGAAATACTTACGATAGTCATAAGTTAACTATTTTGCTGTTGTCAATTTTGACTCCAAATCACCGATAAAACTCTTGTCAAACTGTTGTCAAACTCGAATTATCGGCGGATTTATGCCATTAAAGTAAAAAAAAAAAACGTCAAATAAAGTTCGGACGAAGTGAATGAAAACCCGACCCGACCGACGCAAGTTGGAGTAGGAAACGCCCGAAGTATCGGCCGATACAATGACATCGGTTTTCACAGGGTCATCTAGTTCAAAATAAGTGGCATTTTGCACCTCCCTACTTTTTCCATTGTTATAAAAATAATTATTAAAAAAATGTTTATTTTTTAAAAACAAAACTAACATAAAGAGTAGAAATATACAAGAACAGTTCGTAATATAAAATGTAAAAGGAGCCTATAAATATTCTAACTACGTAGATTGTACAAGGCACAGGAACGTGCGTCCACGTTGTTAGGTAGGTGTTAAATGAAATCGGTAGTCCTTCATGCTGTTATTTTCACTGCACTGGCGCTCCAATTAATCTTCGAGACCCCTAACAGCATTAACTGTATCAAAAAAAAATATTTCGATAAATAGAAGTGCGCGCACTTATCAAACGAAATTCCGTGGCAAATAACAAATGAGAATCGATTAATTTCGACGGCAAGTACGGCAACGCCATGAGAAGCGGTAGGGATGAGAACTCGATTTATTTATCAAGTATGCCTGCAGTGATTTTTGGAACTAAATATGATCGTGAAATTTGAACTTTATAGCCTTGTTAATAGGCTGCAGGGAATTTAGCTCTTTGTCACAGAATTAATAACAGTATGTAAGATCTTTAGCGGGCTGGGGCGGGCGCTGCACTTTTTGGTTATTTTTCCTACTCAACACGTGTTTAACGAGTTAATGAGTCCCCGGGGTGGCGTTAATAAGACAGAAGAGTAATTGTTGTCTTCAGAGTTTTAAAGGATGTCGCTTTTTTTCGTAAGTGTTGGTAACGAAAGTGTGAACTTTTATAATGATCTTGGTAAAGAAAGATAGAGATTTTTCATGTTAATTGTCAGTATGTCAATGTAGTACTAGCTGTTCCTCGCGGTTTCACTCGAGTGGGCTACAGTTTTCCATTTTTACTCCCTTAGGGGTTGAATATCAAGAAATCCTGTCTTAGTACACCCCTATGCATCAAGACAAACATACCTTTTAAATTCCAAGTTTCTACGGCCAGCGGTTTAGGCTGTGCGTTGATATCCATACGGTGAGGACTTTGATTCTTATACATTAGACTAGCTGTGCCCCGCCCGCGGTTACACGCGCGGTCTTCCCGTTACTCGCAGGAACCTTTTTCCGGGACAAAAAGTACACTACTCCACGCGTGTTGAAATGCACTTGACCTGTTTTTAATCCTTCACCATTATAACTAAAATACATCGATCCTGCAATTGGCGCTAGGCTCGAAATCACGGATCACTTCTCTACACTGACGTTATCCGTGATGCGAACTGCCTGTGATGGAACGATGGGTAGAGGACATGATTTTTTTGTTCCTTGAAATCGTTGGAGGTATGGCATTATCATAGGGAATGTTGATGTAAACATGTCCGAATAGTTATTAAAAGATAATTGGCAACTGTATTATGAGTAAGCGACAAGTCGCCGAGCATCAAGTTAAGAATCTGTCAAAAAGCACCCATTGGTTTATTTTTTTTGTAGATTTTTATATAGTTGTCCTCGGACATAACGTCTGAATCATTGGCATTGGCAAAAACACTATTTGTTAAATGCAACTATTAAAATTATATCTAACTAGCTGCGCCCCGCGGTTTCACCCGCGTGGACTGCAGTTTATCGCAATAAAACGTATTTTTCAATTTTTTCTTTCATACGAACCTTCTCCTCGCAATAACAAACACAACAAAAAATGTATAATAAGTGAAATCGGTCCAGCCGTTCATGCGTGATGCCGTGACCAAGGGAAATAGGGATTCATTTTATATATAAGAAGATTACTCTAATATTTTTGGGGAGCAGTACCTGTACATAACATACTGTAAAATATATGCTCGTCATTTAAGTGAGTCAACTTAAAGCTAAACGTAACTAACAGATTTACAAACAAAGGCTCCAAGTCTAAAACTTAGAGGTGTGCTTACAATATTACAATTTTTTTATTCTTTCTATTACCACTTCCAGGTCTTCTATCACTAGCCGTTATAGTAATGTTTAAAGATGTACATATTGACAATGATACAGGAAAGCCGCGACATATCCTATTTTATTGTGCTGCTCATAAATAATTCATTTACAGTAATCCTGCGGTGTCCCAGCCTAGATAACCTGGTCAGTTTGCGTACAAATCAATTCCAATACAATATTCTGAATAGGTACATATATTTAGTTATTTACCTACACGGTAACAATGGCCTGAGTCAGGTCGCCTTCAATGAATGGTCAAGTGTACCTACCACCTTGATTTTGGATAGGATTTCCTTAAAAGGCTCTTATGCAAATTTTGGCATTGTCCCATTGTTATGGTTTGTGATAGCCATGCTAAACGGTTATCTAGTTGTGTGTGTTTTGATGAAAATTGACCCAAAGCATTGTCTATTTATTAGGCGATGTTTTGGCGCCACACCTTGACGTACCAAGGCATGGACGTCTAGAGCTTCGCTCAAAAGCGTCCAAACTAAAAGAGGTCTGAAACGAAAAGGGGGCTAATCATGTAATCATCCTTTCGGTTGCTCTTCCCAATCCAAGCATATCGAATGCCACCTTCGACTACATTGTCTTGATTTGCGGTCAAAGTAGAGTCAAAATCTAATGACTCAGTCTATGGCCAAACTATGTAATGGCAGTCACGTTTGCCAATCCCTCGTGCATCATGCAAACTATTGACGTCATAGTCGTTTGTGGTCTAATTCTAATCCGGCGATCATGACCGCCGATTGATTCCCATGACCATCCTTCATTGCTGAGCACCGATTGATAGTGATACATTATTCAAATCGACCGCTATTGTAAGATAAGTAGGGTGCTGGGTTTCTCCCACCGACAATGATAATCTACTGCTATATAATATGTGTCATGTCATGTTACGTGATATGAAAATGTTTTTCGCACATGGGTTTCAAAGGGAAATTGCCTTGTGGTGTATAAAATGTGTGATAGATTCAAGTATAGGAGAACCAGCGTGGAGTGAGCTCCTCGCACAACCTCAGAAACAAATTTTAGTTGAGACGACAGTTTGCCACAAAATCAGTCTCCGGCACCTCTAACGGGTTACTGAGGTCGCGCAAGACTCGTCTCTTTATTATGCGTTGCCATTTTTGACACTCCTTTTCTGCAGCTCCAAGGAAATAGGCTCTTGCCGGCATGATCTATCTAAAAACTAAACATTTTTTAGTTCTATCCTTGATAAGATAGAACACACACTCTTTGTCTTTGTTGTATCAACATTACGTGTACATCATTTTTTGTATTTATTATTAGCACAAAAGTAAAAAATACTATTATTCAATATACAAAGTTGTCAATTTAATAGATAATTTTATTCTTACATAACTTTCACTCTGTTTATTTTTCAATATAACGCACAAACGCAAGCTAATATGGCGGATAATGGAGAAAAACGTTACCCGAGACTAACTTTTTTCACCGTTATCCATTACCATAGTTTTGAAATGTCAAAGTGGTTCCGGGGTACGAATTTTAACTTTTTTTTCAGCTTAGACCTTCTACCTTTTCGTTCATTCAATGTAATCTTCGTGGTAATGACATGATATCGCTAGTCAATGGACCACGTGATAGTTCGGCGGTACAAATTGTGTCAAATTGAAAGCGTTTACGATACATTTTACGGTATTCCGTTATCCGCGGAGCATTAGTCAGACATATACCTAATACAGCTCTTCTTCTTCATGTCCTGGTTTACCCTTTAACAATAATTATTTTAAAAGAAAAATAATAGGCTTTTGAAGGATCTTTGCTTACCCGAGCAAAGCGGGGTCGAGTCGCTAGTTGTTTAATAATTTAATGCTCGTCTAGAACATTGTTGCAGTAACACATGTTCGCACAGTAAAAACGTGCCGGCGAAATTGTATACGTTCACTTTTTTATTTCGTTCTTTTAGAAAGTCCTGTGCACGACGTTCGTTTTGTTTTTGAACTGACAAGCACAGGACCCATGTCTCTTGGTAGAGTGTCGACTACTTTTTTCTTGTCGAAGTAACATTATACACTGTGTCTTACTAGACAGTCTTTATTGCACGTACGTTTGTGTGGTTATTAGGGTTCCGTACCCAAAGGGTAAAACGGGACCCTATTACTAAGACTCGGCTGTCCGTTCGTCTGTCACCAGGCTGTATCTCATGAACCGTGACAGTTAGACAGTTGAAATTTTCGCATGATATATTTCTGATTCTGTAGCCGCTATAACAACAAATACTAAAAAACAGAATAAAATAAATATTGGAGGGGGGGTATTTACGTATAGTACCTAATACGTAAATACCTCCACAGCAGGTTCACCACAGTTTTCTTTTACTAAGAAGTTACAAAGCTAAATTCGCGTGACATCAATTGTGTAATTTTTTATTGTTTTTTAACCTATACTGTCCCACTGCTAGGCAAAGGTCTCCCCCATTTCTTTCCAGATATCTCTATCCCCCGCAACCTCAGGCCACCGCTCCTCAAATGAGTGAAGGTCATCACGCCATCTTTTTCGGGGCCTGCCTCGGCGACGTCGCCCGTCTTCAGGTACCCACTGCGTGATGATCTAATTGTGTCTACACTGAGAAAAAAATTCGGACTTTCCTTCTGAGTCTTACCGCCAAGACCGATTCCTTCCCTTTTTTACCTTAGATTTCCTTCTGAATGACAAATCCTTCCCTTTTGACTCAGAAGGAAAACGGTACTTCGGAAGGTCTTTTTTCTCCGTGTATGTAAAACAGTATGTTCAAATCTTTCAAATATACGCGGAAGGACACGCAGGCAGACCTTGCTAACAATAACTCCAGATATTGTTCTATTTCAAGCACCATAAATAGGTATTTGCAGTCGCCTATAAATATCCATTAGTTTGAATCTAACCACTTTCGGATGATTTATATATATGACTTTCCGGAATAAATCATCTTGATATAAGGTATTGGTATCAATTGCCGATGCTGATGGACTATGATAGCTTGGAATCGCATTTGACTGTTGTTTCGAATTGATTTGTTTTCTTGTTAACATTACACAGTATGTACTATTGAAACAACTACACAAAGACACTTTTACAACTGTCCATTAGATATGATTGTCACTATTGTATACTGATGCCATCTTATCCCATTAAAGTTCTTAAAGGTCAGCAACGCATCGGCAACTCCCCTGATGTTGCAGATGTCCATAGGCGACGGTGACAGCTTTCCATCAGGCGGGCCGTCCGCTTGTTTGCTAATCTATTACATAAAAAAAAAAAACTTTAAGCACAAACTCAAAAAATATTTATTTACTAGGATTCAACAAGTGATCACTTTAAAACGTCAAACTTAAAACTAGTCAAGCCTGTTCCAACCTCCTTACGCCAGCAAAAGAGTAGGCAAGAAACGCCCGGCTGGTCGAATTATAAAACCACCAAAATCCTACCGCAGTCACCATCAAACAAATACCAAAACGTAGAAATCTGATCACATATCGCGCCGCACGTGAGAAATCCAAATTAGTACAAAAAAAAGCGACAAATAACATCTGGTAACAAAACACTGGACGGGCCGAGATCATATCTGAGCCACGATTAAAAGTAAATCAGTCGATGTTCTACCCTAAATACTCGCAACCCCCTTTAATAAACACTATCGTTTTGTCCCAATAAAGGGTGATTCTAAGAAAGGACCACCTACGAGGCCCATTGATCCAGATCCATATACTGGTCAGTGAATCTTTTTTTACACCATACTTTATGACGACTATTGTATGGCGGTATAATGTTATAATTTGTCGTTAATATCTTTTGATTGTGACACTTTAGGTCCGGGTGTCACCTCACAGGCGACTGAGGCACGCCGATCTGGGATAAACAAAAACGTTAAAAAAATGGTTTCATTTATGTTCAGGCAATAGCGTCTACTTATTAATTTATATTTAAAAATCAATTTCTGTTCGTTAGTCTAGTTAAAACTCCAAAAGGGCTCGATCGATTTAAATTTATTTTTATTTATTGTGTGCGTCATTGTCTAGGCAGGGTAACAGAAAATGTTTGAAGAAACTCACTTAAATTAACAGCGATGATGGCTCAGTGGTAGTGACGTCGGCTTGCGATCCGTAGGACGTTCGTTCTAATCCTAAAATGTGCTTGAGCTTTCGTTGAAGGAAAACATCGTGATGAAACCGTAGCTAGGTGGTAGGGTATTTTCTAGTACTCGCCTGGCTAGCTATATACCACCCTCATGTTTAGAATCTGTCGCCACCTATCTGTGTGTTCCGACAGCCGCACTTGAGAGCAAGTTTCCAGTCCAGGTGTAGCGTGACGCCACCTTCCACGACCACATCGTCACTTAACATCAGGTGAATTATGGTCAAATGCTACCCGGTAAGTGGTAAAAAACCTATCCAATCTTCCCTTGGGTTTCGTTTCGTCGCTTACATCCCCTAAGACCCTTCAGAGTCAGTGTTGCAGCAAATAATAGCAGTCGATTAGGCAGCAATGCTGCCGTAGACATCGTCTTGACGTCTGTCGTTGAGGGTCCCCGACATATTGGCGAGATTGATGTTTTTATTTTTACTTTGGGAGTGAGTAGCAAATGTTCCCAATGCGTGGGCGGTACCAATAAATCTTCGAATTTTGTTCTTTATTATTTCGTCAAGTATTTTTCAGCTGAGCATTTGATGTTTAGTACTTTTGATACTTAATATTATTAATGAGAAATCGAGTGTGTTGTGTATATTATACGTTTGTTCCTGCTTCACGTTGAAAGGGCATAACGCTCAACCGTTCCATAATAACAAAGCTCAATATTTAAACCGTTCCTATGATCACTTTTCTTTTTTGTCCACCAAAAAGGTCAGCTATTTACCGCAAGTCGCAACATGTACAAAACATCCTTTGCAGGTATGCCTAACTCAGGCAGCCTGAGACAAATGAAAGCTCCACAATATTTATACTCCTCAGTCCTCTTCCCATCATCCACGACTCCTACAAAAATAGCATCCACATTGTTTCCAAAATAGCGACACACCAATCCTGCACCCCTGGTAATGTCAATGACAAACAAACACTTAGCTAAATCCCCTGCGTTTGGTATTTTTCAATCAACCGCATACATGTGACATCATAATTCGTTTCACAGTTGAACCGCACGAGAACACCATTGACAATCGCTTGTCTATTGAAAAATACACCTTAACGTGTATAAGCAAAGTGCATGTTGTTATAGCGTTGTGCGGGTATGTGGAGGAAAAGTGAAATTGCGCGTGAAATAAGTTAGGCCGGTCGTTGAAACAAATCTGTTGTGGCGTCGAGGGCACTCGTGGGTTAACATTGTTCATAACAAGTCGTTTGACGTGTGGATGATATTCGGCAAGTATTGATGGAATTAGTCAGAACGAGGCCCATCGGCAGGACACGACAGGTTAGGTTTGATATTTGCAACAATATTGCGTTATTTGCGTTGCCGATGCATTGCCGACTCTTAAGAACTCTTTTCACAACAACATAAAATAACAAGCAGACAAAAAAAAACATACACAAAGAAATGTTATGTTTAAATTTTTGATTTGTTCGCGACAACTACCGATCCTTCGATTGAGTAGAGAGATACCTAGTTCTAGACCTTCACCGATTAGGGTCGTTTCGTTCTGGGTTGCTATTCCTCCAAATATAAGGCAAGCCACTTACTTACCTTGAAACCGTTGAGCCGCCAAGTGGACTGTATAGGGTGTGTAGCCGACCGGAACCTTCCAAAATCCCGAACACCCGAGTGCAGGTGAAAAATCCAAATCTTGCACAAAAGCACACTTCACATTGTCCCAAAAAGTACCACATTTATACCGCTGAAATCGCTAAGTCACTTCCTTTCACGCTTCAAGTCCGAGGTGTATTGACTGTAGGTACTGAAGGTCATGTCAAACCGAAGTAAGTAGCTGCCAAAACTACCCCCAGAGTCTCAGCTTGTGACCTACCGCATATTTAAAAATAATAACAACGCCTGGAACAGGATCTATGATCTTTTTTTTTATAGCAATGCCCGATATGATTGAAAATTTCTACAACGGATCAGTGTAAGTTTTCTAATAGTATAGATCTGATAGACTACGAGTCTTCTCACTGTTTCCTACACAAAGCTTATTCAAATATTCCCTAATAAGTATACTATTTTATATTCATAGACAAATGTCCCTAACTCATCCTCTTGTTAAATCTGTTCATATGTCGATAGTTGGAACCAACGAACCACACGCATTGTTTACTGATTACGATCTCGTTTCGTCAATCACGTGCTTCACCTACCCTTAAATACCAAAAATGTTAATCTACTTTACGTCACATCGGAGTGACTATCTCAAATTAATTTACGACTGCTAATGGAAACAAGACGAAGTGGCAGAGTGTTTAAGGTTTAACATAATTCCTGCGTTTGTCTGCTGATCTGTCGCGTTAAGGATAGCATTAGGCCAAGGGCCCAATTCTCGCGACGTGATGTATATATTTTTTTGCGATATTTATCTGGGCCCCTGGGTGTATGACTGTATGTATTCAAGGTGTGTGCTCTGATCCGTTGGGAACGGACCGTGATATAACAAATGATATTATTTCTTTCGAATAGGAAAATTTAAGTCTCTCAGAGACAGATGTTCTTAAACCGATGTGATCTTGTGCAGCCTCTTCTTCGCAAACTGCCTTAGCCTCCTGAGTAGGGGATAGTACCACCGCAAGGTAAATAATCCTGACAATTTCTGAGAGAAATGAAATCTTTCACCCAAATCTAGTTGTAATAAAAAGGATAAAACGCAGTACAGCCAGTCATCACAATTCACACTTACGTACTCTTCTGAAATATTTAAGATGTTATGTAAATTTTGCTTTAGAGGAATTCCATTGTCAAAACGGAGATCATCAAACAACAAACAAACTACACAGCGTCATACAACCTTGACAATGAAAGGGCGTCTTAATCCTAAGATTTCACTAAAGAGAAAGATGAGTTACCCTCTCAAAACAGTCACTACACTCATTCAACAACTGGCCCTGATACAACTGCACACTCATAGCTACATTTCAATACTCGTTCAATGTAAAAAACAATAAAGATTTAAGGAAGAACCAAAGGCAGTGTGATCGAGATAGCCAAATTAGTCTAATCAAACATGATTTTTGTTTACTTACAGGGTAGCGTTTGACCTTAAGTCAGCTTAAGTGTGTTCGCTGTGTTTCGGCAGCCTCACTTGAGAGCCAGTTCCCAATCCAGGTGTAGCGTGGCGCCACCTTCGACCACAAACACTACCCTGAAAATCGTAAAAAAAGAAATTGATTATATGGTCAAAAGGGCGCTACGCTACACGGATTGAAAACAGGCTCTCAAGTGGGGCTGCCAAAACACACCGATAGGTGTTTGGCGACAGATTCTTAACTTGAGGGCGTCGTTTGTTTGCCACTCTATTACATAAAACAGGCAAGTCTAATATTAGCGGTACACGTTTGAGAATCCAGTAACGCATTTTACCCTTTTGGTTACATCTGTTGTCTAAAACAAAACAATCGGTTCATTACCACGCGAATCTAGTTATGTAAGTATTATCATCGGCATCGGGCGGCGCCGACAGACGTCCGGCCACGTATCATTTCCGTGATCTTGATTGAGATTTATTAGGCAAGTTTAGTTCGGCCCTGTGTAAGGCTGTGTCTACAATATTGGTGGATAATTCCGCTGGCGCTGGCTTGCTTATACAGAACTTATTATTTATGTCAATGACAGTGAAACCGTCAGTACAGTAATAAAAGAGCAAAAAAAATAATGTTTGTTATATGGGAGCCCCCTTAAATATTTATTTTCTCCTCACAAGCTCGGAAAGAATCTGTTTATCATTCGAAATCTGAGTATAAAAGTGCATTTTGCGCGCTAGCGTGGAAAGCATTTTTAAGATTCGAACCGAATTCGAAAGATTCGAATTGAATAGAAATTTAATAATTTTCCAAACCGCCAGTTTGATTTGATTTGATTTGTTTTTCCTCGCTGTAGTGAGGTGAAAAGTTGTGTGTTTCGCTCGGCTGCAAAGTTATTCTGCGCCTCGTACCTTTGAAACCCTCGCTACGCTCAGGATTCTATATTTGAACCACTCGCTTCGTTCATGGTTCAATCCTAGAATCCTTCGCTTGCTCAGGTTTCAATACAAGTACTCGCGCCAAAATACAACTTTGCAGCCTTGCATAACAAATAACTATTTATTCTGTTTTTTGGTATCAATTGTTTTTATAGCGACAACAGAAATACATCATCTGTGATAATTTCAACTGTCTAACGTCATCGTCGGTAATTTTCCGTACTTAAATTTGAAAATAAGATCAAATTACCGAAATCTGGTATGACATTTAACTTACGGACGTTTATAAAACCGACCCTAACTATCACGGTTCATGAGATGCTCGGGTGACAGACGGACAAAAGGAAACAATATCTATTCGAGGTTTTTTTAAGAAAGCGCATTTAATTTGTTTTGGTTCCGTTACGACACTTATGACTAGTTTCCTCGCGAGGAAAGTAGGTATTACTCATATGTAAGGGGATTTCCTTTCCCACATTCAAAACAATTGAAGTATGTCCTCCAGCGTGTCATTGTGACCTCAAGTTTTTGGATTCCCAAAACGCATTTGGACGCTCAATAGAATTCTTGTCTTATCTTCCCCACACCCTCAAGTACAAAGAGAAGAATAAAAGTGGAGTGTTTGACAATGAAAGGATGCGCACCAACAAATGATGTATTAGGAGATAGCATCGATACTATTCTTGGAGTATAAATCACTTCTTGGTTGCAGCGCTCTAAGGCATGCTTTCCAGCGCTAGAAGATATTGAACAGCTATTATTTAATAAGGGTCTTCTGTGAGTAAGAAAGGAAAAAAAACGAGTTAACTGACTATTATGACTATAGACTATAAAAATACTTCTTTAAAAAAAACGAATGAACCATCGCTTCGATTTTGGATTTAATAATAATGGCATTCAAACTTTTTTTAAATCTCTCATATAACCGGGAATTGATAGATATTCCGAATTCCGATAGTACGATATTTTTTAAATAGCTTTACTAATAAGATTTCTCCTGTTTGGTTGTACATATTGGGATATGGGAACATGAACATTACCGAGTTGCGGGATCACAACCAAAGCAGACCAGACCCCACAAGCAGCACCCGTTCACGAGTTGACGCATGTGCCAGCCATCGCTCTCCTCATTAGTGGACGACACACCTCGCCGCTGCGTGGTACACTTCCCTTCTTATCACTGCGAGACGCGCGTACGCTACACTGTCAATAAATAACTTATTGGACCAATCGGACAAATGACAAACCTATTTTTTTAAAGATGGATCGTGGTACAATCTCTTACGGCCGTTATTAATAACCTATCTATCCACGGTTTGCCCTACTAGAGACAGAAAGAACATCGGCCACTTGTCATACTGCCTTGGACCTGACCGCAATATATTTTGTATAAAAATTACGAATAGTCTATTGAAGTTATACGACCGGCCTATAACAGTTTTTGGTGTGTGAGATTTAGTCAGGTTCAGAAAAAGAATAAGGAGTACACAAGCAAAAATAGTACTTCACGCTTCACGGAAACGTTTTCCGAGAGCAAATAGGTGGCGGAAACTTTTCCGTGATTGAACAGCTGGTTTGTCAAATTAAATATCAGTGTCCAAATTCAGATTAATGAATCGAGTCCAGGATATTCTTGCGGAAACTTTTCCGAATCCGTGGTCGGAAGTGTTTCCGAGTAGAATCGCACTGCAGGTCTTTTGTTCTTAGACTTATTCATACTGTTAGATAGAATTCAGAAATTCAGACCCCATAAATTTGCCTGATTCCGTCTACGTTGGCCTTCGTTTTGGTGTTCCATCCATCAATCACGATGACGTGTATTGCTAATGCCGCTGTTAGGCGGACGAAATATTTTGTGTCGAAATGATTGCCGAGCTTGTTTCTAACCGATTATGTCAAGGACAGGTATTGTCTTCTCTTTTTGCGGCTCCCATTGTCGCTTAATGGAAATTTCGATTGGATTAATGCAGAAAAAATTATATACCATGTAAAAATATCGCAAATATATAAAACTAGCTGTTCCCCGCAGTTTTACCCGATAAAAAGTAGCCTATGTCCTTTCTCAGGCTCTAAACTATTTCATTTACCTAGACTTAATATTTTTTCGATAAAAACTGACGCCTGAAATTAATAATCGATCCTGATCCGTTATCCGCGGTTTTGGATCGATATGTCATGTCATAATATGTCATTTTAGTAGTAATATGTCAAGCCCTAGGACTATTGATTTCGGGCGTTATTAGACCTCGATTCGTTACTTGTTGCCAAGCGTTTGTGCAACAACTCGGTCGAATAAAACTTACGGATGCCTCGGTCGTGCTAATAAACCTTTAAGTTTTACTTTCATCTCGGCGGGGCCCATAAACAACAGACCGTAGGACCCACATACCCAGTGCTCCCCGACCTCGTACTAAATCCTGACCGCGGCTCGTTGAGAGTGAAACGACGCCCGTGAACATCCCGATCGCGCGGTATTGAATAAACAGTATCGAATGTTGTGGATTTTTATTAACTAGCTGTTCCCCGCGGTTTCACCCGCGTTGGTTGCAGTTTATCGCAATAAAAAGAATTCTAATGTCCTTCCTCAGGGTTCAAACTATCTTTGTACCAAATTTCGTTTAAATCGGTTCAGTAGTTTAAGCGCGAAAGCGAGACAGACAGACAAACAAACAAACAGAGTTACTTTACCCGCCCCGCAATGTCACCCGCGTCTTCCCGTTATCGTCTTCCAGATATATAAATATCTGGGACAATTGCACACAAATTGACCTAGAAAAGTAAAAAAAGATAAAAAGTAGCTTATGTCTTAATCCAAGGTTTAAGCTGTCTCCATTTCAAATTTCACTCAAATCCGTTCAGTAGTCTTACGTGATAGAGTAACAAACATCCATGCATCCATAAATTTCACCCGCGTAGACTACAACTTATCGCGATAAAAAGTATCCCTTGTCCTTCCTCGGGGTTCAAACTATCTTTGTACCAAATTTCATTGAAATCGGTTCAGTAGCTTAGGCGTAAAAGCGTAACAGACAGACTGAGTTACTTTCGCATTTATAATATGTATTAGTAGGGATAAATCCTGTAGCATGGCTTTCACAGCCATATGAAAGTGCGTTCAACCCGTATGCTGACAACTTACACTCTGTCTTTTACTGTCCCCCGAGGAGTCACGAGCCCGTCCATCATGAGTCATGACACGGACCCCCGTGCCGGCCCGATTGTTTCAATACAGAATAGACCGTACCATTTATAGTCACTGCGTTATAATATGATCATGCAGAAATGGGACAGGTTGTCCTGCGGGTCAGCGCTTGATATCCGTAATTGTGCTGTCAAAGTCTTGTTGCTGCTATATGATTGTCGTGATAAATGAGAAACAAAACGGAGCGTAATGTTTTTATTCTTCACGAATGCTAGTTGCAGTTGGTATTTATTTTTGCCCGGTGGCCGATATGTTTTTGGACTGGATTAGTAAGGAAATTAATGCGTTGTGCCTTAGTGGATTTTGGTGAAGAAATTACCGCGACTCTCTCGTCTCTACCTAAAAAAAAATTACAATATAGTGGGCGCCATATTTGGTTAGATCTCTAAATAAGAATATTATTGATTTGATCGTGTATGTAATAAAAATAATAAGCTTTTTAATTACATATAATAAAAAATTAATACATAGTTTGTATTAATATAATAATATGTATTATTATAATTATAATGTTAATGATGTACTTTTTATGGGGCGACCCTCTTCGGGTAAAAGCCTCCTCCAAAGAAATCCGCTTTTTTTGTCTTTATCTGTCTTCGACCCGCAGTTGCATCTACTTCGTCTTAAAAATAATTAATGTAATAGAAATTAAGAAACATAAAATTATTGCTCCTTAGCGCGTCTATTGCCCACCTAATATGGGAAGCCGGTTCAATATCCTATGACAAAAACAAATCATTACATAAATTTAATACTTCTCATTGCGTGTACGCAGGTACGCGCCAACCGATTGTTCCTCAAACGTAATGTTATCTAACATGCCCAATAAAAGCAAATTACATTAGTTCTTTCCAGAAATGGAATCTGGGACCAAAAGTCATGGGGACCAGTCTTCGATCCCTGTGTTGAATGACTTCGTCGCCAAATTAAAAAATACTACAGTAGCAGAATGGTACAGTACAGTAGAGTCTATCCAGTACCATCCACTGAGGCAAGCTAGGAAAGTATTTTTTATCACACGCTAGCAAGCCCCGGCTTCACAGGGCAAATATAAATAAAGCACAGCTTTTGTCACTAATAATGTATCAGTGATAGATTTTTCAGAATCTGATCAGTAGTTCTACAGACCTTCTACAACAAATATATATACATATATTCATTCATACTTAGTTAAAAACCACGTTTCTTTACGAACGATTTGGCGCAATGTGCATACTGCATAGTAATGAAGAGCTTATAACCAGGGTTGTTCAAAAACATTCATGAAAGGTAACCTCCCTGGGTTTCTGTATGTGTGTGTATTCCAGATTAAACGTAAAGTCCTAAGAACGCTCTGCTATGTTTGCGTGTGTGAGTGGAGCCAGACTGGCGCAGCGGCGGCGTAGATTCATCACTGACCCTACTGCGTCGCCGTCGTCGTTTGGACATGATTTGTGACCACCGAACAACAATGCCTGTGGATATTAAAGGCTTAGTTTTTATACCTCGCTCGATTCGTTCGGCAGTAAATGTCACATTTCCACTTTTCGTTTGTTATGAATTATGCAGGAAAAATTGGGTGTTAGCTGTTGTTATATTCATTTCTTCGCGATGCGCCGGCCCCGTTTTTGTAAGTTCGATATGAGGGGAGTTATTCAATTAGTGAACGTCTTACTTCTTTACGATTTTATTAGTCTCATTCAAGTTTAATGGCTGACGGGTGTGTGTTTCTGGGCAGACTGTTTTAAGTGTCGAGCAAATTGGCACAAGTAGCCTTCTTGGATACGGGATTGAAATGATATTGATGATGATGATGGATAAGGAAGTATCGAACTCGCAACAAAGACCTAAGAAATAAAACTAAACGAATATGCAAATGCAATCGTGATACCTAAATTTCTTCATTAGGTACATGTAACTTAAAATGTACAAACGTACGTAACATAAATTAGTACTTACGATACATGTGACTAAAGAAGTCTGTTGTTGCACGGCGTGAAGTTAAACGCTAGGTATAGCATATTTAAGCCAAGTCGAGCTCTGTAAATATCTCTGTGATGAAATCTCTCACAGGCAAAACATCGGTCAAGAATCTGCAGATCAACAGGGCAATTATCTCGACAAATGTATTGCCTTGATCTGTCTTGTTTTTGTTTAATAACATAAGTAATGTCATACCGAAAGACCTATTTATAGAGTTGGAAGGATTAGGGGTTTTGTAAATTATGTTGTATGGTATCGTTGCTGTGAATTAGAGACATACTGGACTCTGGTAGGAAAGATCTAATAAATATAATAAGTTGTTCATCAGTTATATCAATAGCGTGCCCATAAGAAAAAGGTAAATAAACTTAAGCGGGTATATTAAAAATGGCTCTTTGGAAAACCGGAGAAGAAAACCCATTTAGGTACCTAATCCAACAAAACCCGATCGTTTATAGGTAGGTAGACACTTCATGAGGTAAATGCTTGGTGTTTTTTTTTACCCCCAATCACACACACATCTCTCTCTGACCCATAACTAGGAATCCCTGTATCTAGGGTATCAGATACTACCCGGATCGAGGTCCACAACATTCAGACACAAAATAAAAACTTGGCCTTCTTAATGCACAAATATTCGTATTGTATGTTTTTTTTTATGTTTTGAAGGTTGCTGATTTAAAGTCTGGGATTGCCAAGACATTCGAACCTTAACGGTAACATGAACACTAAGCCACACTAGCTGTAATAAAGATACAGAAATAGTTCTTACAAGATAAAGGATACCGTCCAGACGTGCAGCATTGTTTTAATGACTAATAGCTTGCTTCATTAAGTCCTCATCGCAATAATGGTAACCGAGAATTCTAACAAGTCAGCAGTTATGATCCGACAGAGAACTAAGGTAAAAAAAAATAAATTCACGGCGTCTTTACACCGCACCGTCATGTACCATTACTTTTTGTTGTTTCTGTGCACATGGACAACAACAAAAAGTAATGGTACATGACGGTGCGGTGTAAAGACGCCGTGAATTTATTTTTATTTAAATATTTTGCTGCTATACTTAAATACATATATATTAACATATTATATATATATTTTCTTTTTATTGTATTTTGGTTATGTAACTGTTCGTGTGTACTTATGGGTCTATTGCCTGAAATAAACGATTTTTATTTTTATTTATTTATTATTTAAGGTCACCGACAAAGCACACAATTAGCAAGCTGAAGCGGCACTGGGCTGGTCATATAAGCCGCAGAACCGGCAACCGTTGGGGTAGATGTGTTCTTGAGTGGAGATCGCGACCTGGCAAACGTAGTGTAGGACGCCCTCGGACCAGGGCGAGCGGTAGTTTGATGAGGAGAGCCGAAGACCGGGCTCAGTGGCTTGCCTTTGGAGAGGCTTATGTCCAGCGGTGGACTGGTACAGGCTGATGATGATGGGTTAGTTACATTATCCGATCTTCAGCCAATAACTATTTGTGTGTTCTGAAAGCAGTAAACTCTGGATAAAACCCCCATACTCCAGTGCTGAGTTCATTTCAAATGAAGTGTTTCATATGATATGGACAAATACTTAATGTCACATCAGATAAACGTGATCCAAACACAAATTTTGACAGGGTAGCGTCGCCAAATTCGGATGTATGCGCCTGCGCATGGGAGCACGTCCACGGCCCTCAATCATTGGTCCGTGACAGACAGACTGCTGTTTTTGATCGATCGCTTTTTGTCTCAAAGACAAAACGTATATAACACCGTTATCGCCGACTATTTTTTACGTATCTAAAATGAAGAAAAATAACCTAATATCCAATATTTGGTGTCTATAGTCCTTACAATCGTAGTAAAGCGATTTTCTCTGACAAACATGTTTTTAACATACGGTTCTTCGGTTCTCGAATGACACTGAAGACGTATAGTATCTTAGTAATGAAAATATTGTTGACTTTGACTTGGACTTAAGTTCCTCTGTTCACCACCTCAAACTTAGCACCTAACCATAAAAGGTTGTTAAAAAAATTGGTTCTGCTAGAACTTTATGTACTGTCTTGCCTGTTACTGTATCACCTTGTCTGTTTCTTGCTCATTGATGTGATGAACATGTTGCACTGCAACGGTTGCAGCCGTATTTGACGAGGGATCTGACATAAGGGGACGATCTGTTTGTGACGTTTCGATAAAAGGGCACGTGATCGATCGATCGACAATTTGTTATTAATAAAAACGGAAAAGAAATGTCTAGTTGCACATCCAACCGTACCCAATGCGAAAGTAACTCCCTCTGTCCCTCTGTCAGGTTGTTACCTTTTCACGCCTAAACCCCTTAATGGGATGTTGATAAAACGTAGCGTGGAGATAGTATGAATACTACTGGAGAAGGTATATTTTAATCGCAATAAACTAGTACAAGGGGCTGAAACCGCGGGGCACAGCTAGTGTCGTATAGTTTTAAACATCATATTTTTTTAGATGAGGCTGATACAATACCCCGTTGCCGAGTTATAATTTCCCAAGATTGATTTATTTAACCAAAAGTGATAACGTCTTTACAGCAAGTATCAATACGACGCTATACCTAAACTAATTACAAATTATTAACATAAATTACCACAATTCTCGCAAATCCTGTGCGCTATTTCAGTGAACTTCACCAGGCTGCAGCAATAAATGTATCATCTGAGATAATATTTAATAATTTCAAAGCGAGTGACATGGGGGCAAACCTGTGCAGGTTCGTCCGATGAATTGAACAACTTCAACTTCTACATTGCAATTCTAAACTTGCGTCCTATCCAATGCTAGTAAAATGTGTGGATAAACTTTGAATAAATTCACTAAGCTAGAAGCTTGATTGACACAAATAGCTTTCTCTGCGCGTCGTTTTAAATAGGTTTATATGCAAATCAACTGGTTAGCCGACTTAAGTCAGCGTTAACAAACGCTCAACAAATAGCTTGGTTCGTTAGATTCTGAAATACATTTGTTTCAAATGTAAACGCACTTTTAAGCTAGTCTACAGACAAATCTGTGCCTATTACGTGGAATGATTTCAAGATTGAATAAACAAACCAAGAGGTAATAAACAACGTAATAAAACAGCGAGTGTCGTCGCATAAAGCAAACGAACTTTGCCTCCGTAGTGACCTTAGTCGGAAACTGGCAAAACAGACGTTCCCAAACGCTTACCAATTTAAACATTAACTCTTAAACAATTTTATGATGCGGCGACACAAAGGGTCCTGGGAGAGCTTGTTGTCAGCCTCGTATGATGAAATGTCCAGTTACTTTGTTAAATCTCCTTGTGTGATTTTCGATGCAATTTGGATGTTGTATTGTTTTATTTTAGGCCATATCGTCCAATTTTAATATTTTAAGGTATTTTTAGATTTCTTATCAAACTTCTGTTTATGCTAGAGGGTTAACGAAGATGCGTGCGAAGCACTGGCGCCTCGGACAACGCACTAGCAATGGCTACAAAGCTTAGCAATGCTAGGAATTCACTGTCAGAGACGGTTTACACGACTAAACCCCAATCGTAAAATTGATCAACTCAATAAAAATGTATGCATATGTAACTATGGGTATTTATCACTCACAAAGTCCTCCGAGAACTCCGAGATTTGCATTCGTCATTTTTGCAAAGGACATCATACTCCTGGCCATACCCCTCCCCTGGTTGGTATGGTGGGAAGTGGGACTAATGGTCATACCCTGCTGGTATGTTAAGTCCATTCAAAATAGTTCTATTCTTCAAAGAAAACTTTGAACGCCAACCCTAACCCGTTTAAAATATCTGAAATTCCCACAGTTAAATGAAATACCAGTTCGAATATTATGACAATGATATTGCCTCTAAAGTGAAGAAGACTATGTCGTAATGAACACTTGGATACTTATCTATCGAACCTGAATTAATTTTATTTTATTAGAATGCTCTATAAAAATAGTTAATTAACAGTATTTAAGGCCGCGGTATGTCTCGTCGATGGACAAATTATTGTAATAAGTAGTAGCTTTAACGATATCGGTCCAATCTCTGGTAACGACCGAGTCTGTTTAGACTAAAATTCGACTTTAGTCATAAATATCAAATTAAACCAAATTACGAGGGAATGGTTAGCTCTATTATTCATTTTATGCTTAAACTTAATTTGGTTCTTAACTGAACAGTGCTGCCAACTCGGTATCAGGCTAGCGAAAATAAAAAAAAGAGCTAGATTTGCCCAAAACTGAAAAAGGCTAGATGGCCAAATAATAATGATCAGTGATTAATATTTGAATACATAATAGACTGCGTAGCTTACAAACACACTAACCATCATGAATAGCTTTTGATTTTTAGATGTTATTGCTAATTGCCATAATAAAATAAGTAAGGTTTATTATCTAAAATTATAAGTAGTTAACTGCCATATTGAGTTAATAATTATAGGTTAGCGGCGCGGTGAATCATAAAGTTAGACCTCACTAATCCGAGAAGTATTGGAAAATCGAACTGCAAAAAATTCATGTCAGCTTCCCTCCGGTCCACTGTGCTAGTGCTTAAATATAGGGGAGATCAAATACCGTTAGATCGTGAATAGTGTGCGTTTATAAGGTACGACACGATCGCAGCAGTCGTGTCGGATCGGAGCGAATGTTACAGAATATACAGTGGCGGGCAAACAAGTTGAGCTAATGACTTTGATTGCGCAGAAACGATTCTAGATCCCATAAGCCAATCGAAGGGTGCGCAGGGAGAGTTCGCCGAAACGCTTGCGTCTAATTGGTAAATCAGCTTCCCGCGCATCCAACTAGGAACTCGAACGGAAATGCACATGCGTGAACTTTCCCCTCACGTCACTTTTGGCTCAACTTGTTTGCCGGCTATATAAGCCTCTATTTTCACTCTGCTTACGGTCTGTAAAGTTGGATTGGAACCACCCTAAGGACAAGAAAATTCCTTTTTCGTATCACATTACTTTCTTCATAGAGATAATATGAATTGATTCGACTTCCAATGACCTCGCTAGGTCATCATGATACAACTGTATCTGGGTTTAAGGATTAAAACGCAACAGAATGAACACACATGAGTTATGTGATCCTAAAATGTAACTCACAAAGTAATTGCTGTACCAAAAAGTCGTGTCGTGGGCGCAAAAGGAGCCGCTTGCCAAAATGAATTAGTAAATCTGCGTTGACATTCCCGAAGCGTCCCGTCCCACGAACAAAAAGATCGGCGACAACGTCTAATTTATTTATGAGAATCGTGATACCCCTCACAATGGAAGTTAGAAAAGATCGAATACAAAAGCGTTCAATCCTTTTAAGAGTCTAAGGGATCGTGTTTAATTAATAAGATGTGCGGTACTGCCCGTTTACGAGTATTTATTTCCCAACGTTATCGGTAGTTTTTAGAGGTGATTCCTAAGGAATATTGTCATGTTATTAAGTTACATGGTAGCAGTGTTTTGCTTTTCAATTGTGTTTTATGGAAGTAGAATTTGAGTTTTGCTGCTTCCTCATATAAGTACTGCCAAATACTGAGCACAATATTTTTTTAAAGTTTTTTTTATTGTTTTGCGGGTTACAGTTTGACCGAAAATCACCAAATGTTATGTGATGTGTTATTTGCCTGACATTAGCAACACTGATCCAGAGAAGGGTGAAGGAAGACAATACTGATTGCGTTGTTTACTCCTGTCGGATCGTATCGTGAAAATTGCCCCTTTGAATTATTGATGGAGCAGGCTTTGTCGGAACGGTAACAAGTGGCCGTTCTGTTTGTTCTAAGAACCCTAAAGCGGAGATGGGAGGATAAGGTTCGCTAAATGTTTGCGATAATTGCTTTGGGATGAGAACACTATTTAAATATTTATAGTAAACAGATTATTTACCGTGCATTTTGGATAAAAATGATTTCACTACCAGAAATTAACACCCGATTGGATGTTTACAGTTACAGAGAAAAACTTAGTCTCAAAATAATCCCCCTCTTTCTATTGCTACAAGGTGCTAACTAAAGTTACAAGTGTATTGCGGGATATTAATTTATTTCACTGATGTACCTGTCACTCACACGATTACCGACACTGATATTTCATTACTAGCATTAACATATTAACATCTATCATGGTCTTAGGACAAGCCATTATAACACATGTTCCCCAGACTTAAAGTTCTATCCAGTTTTACAAGTTGCAAGTGTGGATTCCGAAACTGGATGAAATTATTAGTTGTTCAGTAATAACCTGTTCAATAGGCAACTTTAATTACTGGTTTGTATTCTGCTGATAAGGTTGCCATCATTGGTTATTCAATGTTGTTTCTAACGGCCAGTCCCAATAACCGATCTATCCACGGTTTGCCCTACTAGAGATAGAAACTTGACATTACTTCTACTTCTTTCTTCTTCTTCTTAAGCTGGAATTTCTGTCTCCAGTAGGGCAAACGGTGGATAGATTGGTTAATGGGAACGGCCGTTAGTAGTCAGTAGACCTAACGATGCTGTCGGTGTTAGATCACATTGGTCCATGAGGTGCCTAATCATTCCAGCACAGACTTCTACGGTGTCTCTAATCTATATCTCTTACAGAGACCTGTCCTGTATCCCTAAGGTAACTAAGTAGTAGGGAACAATTTCCATTCCCTAGCAGTCGAAAGAGTTGGCGAAATGCTTTGTGCAGATTGATGGCAAATCTACTTACTACTTAGAGATGAAAGGACTCTCCGCGCGCCTTATAGTCCTATAACGGAATAGGAATGGATGAATCAAGTCTCGTAGTCATACAAGCTACTTTTCATCGACTTTCTGCATTCTGGGACTATTAATTAGCACTATTCTAGTAATTTAGGGACCATTCCAAGAATTTAATGGGGCAAGAGGCAAACTGTTCAGAAATACATGATTTCAATGCTCATAGACTTCACCTAGAATAAGAATAACAAATTAAATTAATATGATGAATATTAACGCGTTTAAAACAAATGTATTTTTGCCTTCGTACCTCCCACCACGTTTGTTATGTTAATAATTTAATTGCACACAGTAATTTAACTTTTAAAATGGCCATATGAATAATTGTTCATTAATGTTGCATGAGCATTATATTTATTGCGAGTAGATGTACATTTATAAGGGTCACAGTACATAAACAGTTGGTTAATTTGATACCGTGGTGAAGGAAAAATGGTCATCATGAAATCTCATGGTCAATTTACCAAGCGGTTGATATTGGGTAATCTTGTTTTATATAGATATCCGACCTTGGAAAAAGAAAAAGGCAATTAATGCTTTATTCGCTTCTTAAGGCGCAGGTTTCCAAAAATGGGGTTATTTAAAGCTATCTTTCTGTGTAATTCTGGTCTAAAAAAAATCTAATAAAAATATATGTTAATCTACTTGATATATAGCAGGACACCTTCAGGCCGAAAAATGCAAAAAATGTATTTATATATTGCAAACAAATGTGCAAAGTCCCCATTTCCTAAAAGTTTAATACTACTTTACTCCTAAACTATATATGTAACAAAGACTTGTTAATACCATCAGCTTATAAAAAAATATAATACCCAGGACACCTTCAGGCCATTTTTTGAAAATACTGCTTTAATTATTTTTTGCGAATTTTTTACGTATTTCATACTCGCAAATCGGCACGTACACCCCTCATTCGCCCATAAAGTCAGTGCGGGACGAGCCGCCGTGCTGAACGGACCTGTGCCACTTTTCTCCGCATATTTTTGTAGCTGAAAGTCGTACGATGAACTACCTATAGGCTATGAGTGTTAGGTGCATAGTGCCGCGGCGAGTTAATTGCCTACTCTTGCGGTGATGCATAGGGTTGTCACTTTTATTTTTAGTTAAATACTAGCTGACCCGGCGAACTTCTTTCCGCATAAGAGGCAATAAATGAGCAGATTTAGGATTTTAAAATTAATTAACGTTAGTAATAAATAAACTCGCATAAAACAAAAACATCTTCAATTCACAACTTCAATATCAACCATAGACAACATTACGTTTAGCTGTCAGTTGTGTTTTGTTACACCATGTCAGTTGCATTTTGGTATACCATTTACAACAAATGAATGATTAATTTTATTATTTATGAGTATCATATTTTATCTTATTCCGGACGAAGACAAATGCAAAAAATCAAAGATTATAAAAATCGGTCCAGCCGTTATCGACTTATACCTAAGTGTTGTAACTAACATGCCTTTTTTTATAGATTATATTATCTGTGTATTATGACAGCGCAAGGTGTTTAATCATGTAATTTATTAAAATGTTTTACCAATTCATAAATGGGTTGCATATTAAAGACATTTTAATAATTATAAATTAATAAATACGATTTATTATAAACTATACAAATGAAATAGTCAGTGAGAGCAGCAAATCCGAGCGAGCGAGCAGTGTAGTACATAAATGCGCGCGATCAAACGCGTGGCACAGCCCTACTGAGTCCCAGGCCGGTCCCTGCGTACACGGCGCTCGCTACTCACTCACGCGCACATTCAAATGGCGCGGCAGTGACTACTAGCCGTGCCCCGCGGCTTCGCCCGCGTGGGAATTGATGTGTTGTACAAACTTTAGAACGCCATTGCACAACCTCTAGGGGTTTTCTTAAATATAAAAAATACGTATTTAATTATTTACTTTATAGTTTATTTGTACCTACTTTTAAGAAAATCCACATAAGGAATAAAAAAAAGCCATACAAACTTTAAAACTCTATGGCACACCCCGTAGAAGTAATACATATCAAAAAATAAAAAATGCGTTTTCAATGATTTACTTTAAGGTTTATTTGTACCTATTTTTGAGTCAATCGAACCAAGGAATGACATTTTTCATACAAACTTATCTACCTTATTTAACCCCTTTCAGAGTTGACTTTTCAAAATTAGATTAGCTTATGTGTTAGTCCAATACCTAAACTGTCTACATTCTAAATTTCATCATTTCATCAATTTCATTGTCAAATTCGGTTCAGTAGTTACGTGGTAACAAACATTCACACACACACAAACTTTCGCATTTATAATATTATAGTAGGATGTTGCTACTGTGTATATGTAAATACGGCGGGCTCGATTAGTAGAGGTACCGCGCCGCGCCGCATGGCGAGAGCGTCGCTTCGGGCGCGTTGGCCGCAGATCGCGTAATTTTGGTGAGGGGATGCGCGGAGTGCGCGGAGCAGTTTCACTTGATCAAGCAAGGTCAACGACGTTATGCAGGCTCTTAAGGGTCGGCAACTCCCCTGCTGTTGCTAATGTCCATAGGCGACGGTGGCTGCTTACCACCAAGCGGTCCCTCTTCTTGTATGCCACACAAAAATAAAATACATCAACATGCGCACGTGAAATCGCAGCAGCTCCTATAAAAGTTGATATTCCTCAGCTGTTTTAGGGCAGTGTCAGGAACATTTCTGGAAAAAATACCTACGAATATTTTTTTATATTTTTTTCTGATTTTAATTTTGTTTGCCTTGATTTGTGGAATACCCGCTTCGCTCGCTTCGGCCTTATATTATGTTACACGTTGTATAGGATAACATTCCTGAAATCATGTCATGGGCCTTACTGTTTACTTTATTGTTCTATGTATTTTTACTTAGGAAACTTGTTTACGGTGCCGTTTAGTGTTCGATTTCTGCGCGTCCTCCACTCGCACTGGTGGTAATTGGATTTATGAACTTCAGTATTGAAGGGAACTGGGCCACTTCCTCTTGTCGGAGGACAAGCCGGCAGTTTCTGCAGTTTCTTTACTGTCCCGTTAAAAGTTTCACGTTCCACGCGACAGTTACAGAGTCAGCTAAATCTCTCTTAACTAGTGTTGCCGAAATATCGATAGTATTGATTATTTTAGACTATCGATAGTCGGCCAATTTGCAATATTGCTATACCTAACTGAATATTGTAAACAATACTATTGTAAATTAGTAAATTATCGATAGCCGATACTATCGATAGCTTTTTTTATTTACGAGCAACAATACTATCGATCGTTTATTCTTCGTGAGCAACAACACTATCGATAGTATTGCACTCACTCTATAGTATAGTATTGCCTCGTTTTGAGCTATCGATTGTATCGATAGGCTTATCGATGGTTTTGCGATTGGTTGGCTATCGATACACTATTGATTAATCATCAATAGTCAACTATCGATCGGGACTCTATACTCTAAACTCGTACACGCAGGCAGTGTTGCCAGATTGGTGAAACGATTATACGGTGCAAAAGAAATCCAATTTAAAGAAGTACACTTATGTTTACTTTCTTAAATAAATTTAAGAGTAGGTTGGAAAGGGAAAATGGAAGAGGTTGTAGCTAGTCTATGAGCCTACGCTGAATATGCAGTTGTAGTTGTGGCGTTCAAAAGTGAACTGCAGAAAGTAATATCAAATTTAGTAACAGATGACTGTGAACGAAATATGTAAATATAAGTTACCGGAAAAAGCATCGAGTAAGTAAGTGGTTTCGTAAACTCAGCCAGTTAAATAAAAACTAACTCTGTCAAATATTAAACTTCTAACAATTAAACATTCGAAAAGTGTGCTATTTAGATTTTAATAATATAAGCTCCACCTCCTCAAATATTTGTACATGTTCGCAAACACGATCCTTGATAATATTTGCTTTTCAGATCAGCAAAAAATCGAGGCGCAAATATCAAATCGTGCGTATAAGTGTAATGCTCGAACAGACGTATTATGTTAATTTGACCATTAAGTCGATGGGTTTCTACAGAAATTGATAGAGATGTAATGTAATAGTGGATACCGAATCAAGCGGTGGCCGGAAAGTCCGGTAACTGCCACACTGACGAGATAACTACACTAAACGCTTATTACCGATTGAAGTGTTACGTCATTAAAATTTGACGCATTTTTCATAACGGGCTTGTATTTTTGGTGTGACTGACTATTGGCCCCTGTTAAAAAACGAATCAGCTTTATAAGTAAATGGACCGTTGTTGGATATCACAATATCATTTTAAAAACACGAAATTAATATATACGCTTTAATTTGACAACCTTTCTTTTTGTCGGATAAACAAATGTAAAAAAAATGAGTAGAATAGAAAATTTGATTTGCCGATAATGTGAGTGAAATAGATGTACTTAACAACAACACATTTTACCTATTAAATGCCATGCAACAATTTTAATCAGTTGTAGTCGGCTAAAAATATAAATTTCGCCGGACTCCATGTGCATCTCTAGTAATAAGAGGTGGTCCGCCCATATCATTATCGTGTTTTTTGTTAACCACTTCATCTTTAGTTGTTTGTTCAGTGCGCATGCTTAGCATAATTATTGCGGGTACGATCTGTTGGACCCCTAATTTGTGATCTGATGACTTTATCAGTGAAAATTGATAGTTGACGGGTCACTTCGCGTGTAGGCTGTATCATGTTGTGCAATAAAAGTTCGTTGTTTTGGTATTTAATCCTAATTTCGAGAGATGTTGATGTTAAATTTGTGTTTTTTTGCTTCTTTTTCAGGTTAGTTAATCCATGCTTTAATTTAAAGCATATTGGCGAGGGAGGTTTAAAGACGAAAGCTTAAGGTAAGTGTTGCTTGTAAAGATACATAAAAAGTCAAGTGCTGTAACAATAAGGCTCTTCATTGGCCTTTTTTGACTAAAAAAATGTAAACACAATCACATAGGCTATCTGATCCTCTCTATCTATCCCTAAAGGATTCCCTGTATCTAGAGTATCAGAAACTACACGGGTACAACTTCCAGACACGGAAATAATACTTGCGCTATTATTTTTTCAATGCACAAATATTAGTCCCGTAGCGGGAATCAAACTGAGTAATGAAATTAATAAGTTGCTCGCTTGGTTGTAAGCATCACGCTTGCCCATAACCAGAATTTTGGACTTCAACAGTCCAAAGTGCTGTGTGGCAAGGACGCACTGCACTCGTTGTACAGTCAGCGACAAAACTAGCTGATCGTTCTCGATTTGCCAAATGTGTTTCAAATCGGTAATTATTATTGTTTTTTTTTTTACATTTTACATGGTATCATTTTGACCACTACATAACACACCTGATTTTAGGTGATGATGAGGTCAAAAATTGGTGTATAAGATGATGAGGATAATAGAAAAAAGTGTGATTGTTCAGCGACTTTTGTCGTTGACTGTATGTGCTCTCAGACATCAGATGTGCCTTTTACTACATTGTCACTTACATCAGGTGACTTGTGGTCAAGCAATACCTAAGTAAAAAAATAGCATTAGTATATATTTTTTTAAACTTCTGTTTAAACCTATAAATGACTACGTTTATGTAGTGTGTGTGTGTATGAGTGTAGAGTAAATAGGTATCTTCTAGGCAAGCATGCTCCATCATCGGCCCTTCTTCACTTACCATCAGCTGAAAAATGCTTGTCTGTAGAAAAAATGTAGCTATCTGTAAGTATGTTATGGAAGATTAGAATAAAGCTATCCATTACACTAATAATGGAATGACAATACTATCGGCCACGATTACTCACTTAATTGCTTCGAAATTGGCATCGAAACAAAAACCACTGCGTAAAAAAAGTACTTACTCTACCCGTAGTAATCTGAAATAGCTACGGTTAACTCCATTACTAATGTGATTTTTTTTTCGCTTATCTCAGTATGTATAGTTACTAACCAATTATATTCGATAAAAAAATGTCGTTTATGTCCATGTTTGTTCTGCACTGCCAAAACTTTTACGTTTTAATTTCAGTATTTTGTGAAGTTTCTGAGTATTTGTCGATTTGAAAAGTTGGTTATGTATATGAAGATCGTGAAATTTTGTGACCGGTTGGCATTTGTGAAGTTCATCATTATCAGCCTTTCACGTTCCCACTGCTGGGACTCTGGCCTTCTCTCTGAGAGAGAGTATGGGCTATAATCTACCACGCTGGCCCAGTGCGGGTTGGTAGATGTCGCATGCCCTTGAATGTTGCAGTTCTTGGGCATGCCGGTTTCCTCACGATGTTTTCCTTCACCGTTTTGAGCGATGGCAAATCCGCACATAACTTATTAAGTCATAGGTGCGGGGCCGACAGGATTCGAACTCGGTGTCGGCGTCTTGAAAGTCGCACGCCTAACCGTTCGGCCACCATCGCTCCTTGTGTTGTGCTTCCTTTGTGAAGTTAAACGTATACTAAACGAAAACAATAGCCACAAGTTACATTACTAATGGCATTTTTTGCTTCACAGTAGTTCTCTATACAATTTCAAAAACGCTTACAAAAAACATAATGGGCGAATTCAAATGAAGCGTTTACCCCGGGGCAGTACAACGTTTCGTTAATGAGAACCATGGAGCTAATTTCGTATGATTATGATTTGCGTGCGTTGTTCCCGGCTCGTATATTTTAATCAATTTGTTCAATAAATTGTTTTTGGGTGGCGGATGGTTTGATATGCAAGATTTAGGTAGTGTGCTGGTAAAGAATTGGTTTACGACTGCCGTATATATATATAATGGTGGTTTGATTGGCTCCGTTCTAGATCGTAAAAATGATAAATAAAGCTGTGTCCAATACAGTCTCCGATTAAGCAAACGTCCATTACACGTTTCGTGTAATTAGGCATTATGTGACTATGAGTGATCAAATAAACGCACGCGTTTCAGGAAATCGCATTTCAATACTCCACATCAACTCCGACTTATATCTTTCCTACTAATATTATAAACGCGAAAGTTTGTGAGTATGTTGTTGCTCTTTCACGCAAAAACTACTGAACGGATTTGAGTAAAATTTGGAATGCAGATAACTTATACCCTGGATTAACACATAGGCTACTTTTTATTCCGGAAAAAGGTTCCTGCGGCATAACGGCAAGACGCGGGAGAAACCGCGGGGCGCAGCTAGTACGAGTATAAAGTGCAGAGCGACATAAAAAGCACTATTTCGTTTGGACTATCATCACACTCTCTTCCTGTGTGATGTGTTCTGGCAGTGGAAACGTTATAAGCTGATGATGAGTTCATTTCGAAATTCTTAGGGTGACGATGGAGTACTTTTGAGGAATTTTGAACTGTTTATGTTCAAAATTCTAGATGGACCTGTGATAGGCCATCAGGCGAGCGACCTGCACGACTCGTCACAAAGTGGCTTAAAAATGTAGGTATTAGCACAGAAAAAGAGATGCGCAAAACGTAAAAGAAATGTCAGATATAATTGGATCAGTTCTAAAGTGTTTCATGTTTTGAATCTGATAGTTCAAAGCACATTAAACACAGAGTGATAGACAACTTCCACGTCTCTTAAACGGCCGCTTGTATTTAAACGGGTTTTATTTATGAAACTGTCACATTAATATTATACTGAAGTTGCATAATGCTGTAAATCCGTCGAACGCTTCCATCAAAGGTTTATTTACATAAACAGGCGTTAGATGACGTAACAAGTCGTATAGTATTTGACATTAAATGTGTTCGTTTTTTTACTGTTGACTATTTATATCCCACGATATACATTATAGTTTAATTCGTTTTCGGCTCTGTTAGGTTCTGGGATGTACGCTAGAGAAATGGAGGGGTGGCAGTTGTTGTAATTGATTCCTCAGAGGTCCGCACGGTGGATTAGATCCGAATGGATCGGGAAGTTTACCCGTTGTGTGAAGGAATAAGATTGAGCTTTCGGTGAAGGCAAGAAACATCGTGATGAAACCATAGCTTGAAGGAATTTACTAGTAGGGGTACCTACTCTACTATCCTCAAGTTAAAAATCTGACGCCAAGCCTCGGCGTGTTCAGGCAGCCTCGCTTGAGAGCCAGTTCCCAATCCAGGTGTAGCGTGGCGCCACTTTCGTCCACATCGTCACTTAACATCAGATGACTTGAGCTTAGGAGTCGACGCCAATAAGCAATTATAGCTTCAAAGAGCTTCTCGAGAGTCTGAAGTATGCGTGCGTATGACGCACGTTAGACGAATCGTAATGCTTGCCGTCTATTTCTAAACAAAGTCTCACTGTTTAACATAAAGCAACTATTACCTCACTCATTTCTCATCACCCAACAATCAAACCATAAATTCACATCATTGGCCAGTTCATTGTACTTTACGGCCGTCGTTAAATTTGCATTGACAACATTAAGTAACAGCTAACTCCGTACGTTCTGATTGAAATTTATAACTCGCCAAAAATTTTATTGATTGCTATCCAAGGTCGGTGACGCAAAGTTTTGCACTCATTCAATGGTGTGTGTAGTATCGATAAGTGGTGGCTGATTCATTCAATTAATTCTATTCGAGTAGTATTGACGTACGGTTTTTGATCGATTTGTTTTACCATGAATATCATTGCATAATCTCACTATGAATGATGATTTGATTGATAATTTCCGATGTCGCATTTTTTTAAAATTATTTACGTAGGTACTGGAATAGAATGACTCTTATTTCCTGTCAAGCTTATTTATCTAATGCTTATCTACTATCGCCCGAAATTAATAATCGATCCTGATCCGTTATCCGCGATTTTGGATCGATATGTCAAGTCATAATATGTCATTGTGTGTCGTGTCTCTTCTATGCGCTAATTCTTATAATAGGCACTTTTAAAATCTTTTCCAACCACTACCAGTCTCTTTGAGTATATCATCATCAGCATAATGCGTTCCCACTGTTGGGACTCTGGCCCTCTCTTAGAGAGAGAGAGAGAGTATGGGCCGTAATCAACCGCGCTGGCCCAGTGCGGTTTGCGTTTATCGTCGCTCCTATAGCCGAAAAGAGTTCATAAAAAAGAATTAATGTTTAGTGTAAACTTTGAATTTTCTCAACAGGTCTGATTTGTAAAAGTGATTACATTTTTTTTTAAATTGGTGTTTTCTTTTAGTTTGTTTTCTTTAATGTAGATTTACACTTGGGAGTTTAAGATTAGGTTAGACATATGTTCTGTAACAGTTTTAGAAGTGATATAAAGTAATATAAGTCCATTAGTGTCCCACTGTGGGCTCGGTCTTTGCAATAGAAAGTAATGGTTTAAAATGCCGTAGAACCTGCTTTGTTGGGGGAATGTATAATTTATTACCCTTTCGCTCTGCAGCTTCGGCCGCACTCTTTTTACGAGAGTACTGTGCGTTTTCTGAAAAATTAAAAGCTCTGACGTTGCACCCTGCAAACAGTAATCAGCATTGGCCAATTTTGGTCCCATAAAAATTTAGGTATGTAGGCCCAGTAGTTTTTCTTTTATGAGCATTTTTTATCATATACTTTCACTTATCCCGATGTCTGAAATCAAAACCGCAAGTAAATTTGATCCATTTCCCGGTTACCGGTTACCGATTGAGCTGAAATTTTATGTTTGAAGTCGGCGTCGGTGGTGTTGTGTTGGTGGTAGTAGTTATGGTATTTTTAACGTACGTATTTTTTTTACTTAATCGTAACCCCCTTAATCTTAAACAAAACGTTCTTACTTTTCTTAACTTAAGGTCAATAAAGATTACCATGATTTAAAATAGCAAAATCAAGTTTTGTTCTAAGTGAAGCTAATATGTTGTCTAAGGTGAAACTAGATTAGTAACTAACTTAACTAATATAGCTACGTCTTACGCCCGAAATTAATAAAATCTAAATTAGTGAACACAAACATTGCTACTGGTGATAATAGTAAGTCCATAGCAGAAATGCACAACCAAAATTGATGTCATCATTCATCCCATATGCACATTAGTATAAATTTAATTTCACGGTGTTCCTGCGCCTCATTTTTTATGGCCTCCGAAGAATGGACCGACCGGTCTTCACAGAATTGAGAGATCATTCGGCGAAAGAGCAAATTCGTTTTATTGAAGCTTTCGAGAGAATCTAATTAAAACCATAATTCGTATTGTTTTTTTCACTGATAAGGTCAAACTTTTGTCTGTCACTTCGATAATTTTAGAAACGTCTTCGCGAAAATCGTCATCATCATAATCAACCTGTTTCCGTCCACTACTGGACGGAGGCCTCGCTCTGAGTACCTACGCTACTGAGCCCGATCTTCGTCTTCTTTCATCCAACTGCTGCCAGCCATTTTGCATTTTGCGTCTCTCCACCTAGCCGGAGGACGTCCTAACACTACGTTTGCCACAACAGTTATCGGTTCTTCGGCTAATATCCGGCCCATTGCCACGTCAGCTTGCTGATCCTAATTCCTATAGACTATGTCGGTTACCTTGGTTCTCTGTCTTCGCGAGAATAGCACCTGAAAACAATGGGTTCAGACGTGTGATGTGTAGAGAATCATGTATGGTAAGTAGAACTTGAAAAGGCCAATCATTACGTTGATGAGAATAACAATATTAACAATTGGCATAACTGTATTGTGTTAAATACCTGTATAGCAGAATGATCTCACCAACCTATCGGGCCCTGTGTGGTCCTGTCCGCCCACTCGGCCCCCAAACGTCATCGACTAATAATAAATAATCCAACCATATTACCCTAGTAGCAACCAAAGGGGTAACTAAAGCATTCTCACAGGATTATGACATTTATGCTTCGGCAATAAGTTTCACTGGATTTCGCATACGGAAAAAAGCAAAGCTTGTTCGTTGGAGTCGTAATTATAGGTTTTCGTGGACACCTAATTAGCAACTGACTTAATCAGAGCGAGTTCGAGGTATCAGCGAGTCTAGACGGCGTAAAAGGCGTTAAATAATGACTTTTGAAATGATGTCTGTAGAATTGTAGAAATGTATTCTCCATAGTTACACTCTTTGATTACTATTTCTGATCAGAAGAGAAGAAAAGGACTTAATCGCAAGGTGTGATTGAGATTGAGGCTATATCACGTCGTAGGACCTAACAAGGTCATAACACTATAAAAAAGAAGTCTACTGTATGCCGGGACAGGCCTTCTCCTCAGAAACGCCAAATCTTTCAAAACGCTAAGTACTCTATATTAGATAATGTACAATGATGTAAAAATCCGCAAAATGCATATTAGCCGATAAAGATTTATCCAACAACAATACGCCCCCTAATCCTAACCTACATTAAAACAATGCTCATAAACCATTCCGCTATGAGACATGAGCAGCCATGAGCAGGATCAGACACTTCCTGGCCAAAATGTTGTTGCTTCGTTGATTTATTATAAAGTTATCCTCTATCGAATTAAGCCATCACTGCTTGTCCCTAGGCAAGTGCCACAGCGTAAAGAAGCTGCAGTAGCCATAGCACAACCATAGCTTGGTGGTAGGGCGGACGTCTTCTATTGCTGGCCTGACTAGCTATAACCATCCTCTACCAGTCCAGTTGTAGCGTGGCGCCATCTTTCGACCACATCGTCTCTTAAAATCAGGTGACTTGTAACATGTACCGTATAAAAAAAAAGTATTAAAACGCAAAATAATGTCAAATTTAATTCACATAACTGTGTTCCGGATAATCCGGACCGGATTAAAGGGCAATGATTCCATTGTAATTACAGGGCATAAAGAGATTTAACATTAAATATCTCAAGGTGACGAGCTCAGTGCATTGTCGAGCAGAGTTTTGAACTGTTGAAATTTATAATTGGCACTGAAGTGGACCACTGGAACCGTCTGCTGGAAAATTGTTTAGAGTATTTGTCTACAAAAATGTCTGTTGCTGTAGCGGTTCTATCCTTTATATTGTCTTTGAATCCAATGGTGTTTGCGTTTACACACTTCATACAATGTCAAACTAATATTTCCACGTATTAGGGTTGTCCCGTCACGTTCTAAAACACGAAACACTGCACTTTTTGAGGTGTTTGTCAGAAGTTGTAGTTAAGCTACTGTGTTACATTATTCTGTGACATAGACGTGGGCAAGATCAAGTGCCTCATATATTAGCTGAGGTCAAGTTTATGTATGATATAATACCTACCGTTTAAATCATGTCGGTGGTGTTATAGGTTCCGAGGGAACAAATGCTTCGCGGAAACTTGCTTCACCGGCGCTGGAGGATTTATATTGTGATTAATTTCAAGAAAGAACAAAGTTAACAGAATTGCCCAACCGGTGCAAATTACCTGTGAAAAATGTAAATTTATTAAATTCTTTTAATAACAAGACAATGTGTCTTGGTCGTCTTGGTCTCTATTTGGGAGTGGCATATGTTCAGCAGTGGACTGAACCGGTCTGATTATGATGATGATAATATCTTGCTAACTCATTTTCTAAGCGATCTATCTACATGATTAATGATAAATTTTGTGGATATTGCTTTTAATACATACTTGACTAATTAATAATATTTAATTAGAATATCTCTGTCCACGATTTTTTTTCAAACACAGCAATTATGTAAATTTATTTGGACGCATATTTAAAAGTTATTTGATATCTCTATTGTATTATACTTTACCAAAAACAACACGTTTGTAACAGGTAATAGAATCCTGTCAGATGAATCTCGACACTCACTCACACCTCACCACATCCTATCCCGTTTGGCGCGTCACTTATCAGCAATTTACATTTTAATAAAATAATAAAGCTATCATATAAATGCACTTTATGTTCCGTTATGGCCGTGCCCTTATGCATCCCCTAGGGATGGCCATTAGAGTGTTTTTTTAGATATCGATAAACTCCAAATCCACATGAAAAATAATCACAGATACCTACTACAAATAATTAATGGTTAAACGAACTTACCTAAAGTGATGTTCGACCATAATTATACTAGACGTTGCATTCGAAGATATTTATTCACTTTGTAGTATCCTATTTATTGCACAGGGCGTTGCACATAATTTTTAGAGCTGTAAAAATAAAAATCAAATCACAAAAATATAAAGTTCACTGTTTCTGAACGATACCTTCCATGTCATAGGCAGTGCTGTCATCTCCGTCATACTTCATTCTTTCAAAGACACTTATCTCGTTTGTTAGTTGTATGGGCTTTAGTAGCTGGGTTCGGGTGGGACTATAAATATCTTCGAATGCAACGTCTAGTATAATTATGGTCGAACATCACTTTAGGTAAGTTCGTTTAACCATTAATTACACTTCGACGTTGCATTCTCGATATTTATTCACTTTGTAGATGTTTAGCGCTTTCACACAAACGAGATAGGCAGGCAGGATTCTAGATAGAAAAATAAAAAGATACATTAACACATATAAACGAAAAAAGTGGAGTGATTATCCACATTATTATGAACCTTACGTTCAACCTAAAACCAATAAGTCAATTGATAATGTAAGCCCAATTACCGTTATTAGCATTCTTGCTTGAAGATATTATGAATTACCTTTGTGAATGCAACACTTATAAGCTTCCTGACCATCCTGTTGTTCATTTTATAACATGGACAGAACTCCTTATAACTAGCCGAGGTAGAAGTGTAACGGCTACTATGTGCCGCAAATACCAGTATTTGCACCAAACTATAAATGTAAGTATGTCTAATGTATATGTGACTTGTGGTAGGAGCAATGGATTATCTCTTAGATGTATGAATTAATTTCTTTGATGGAGGTAGCTCTTAGGTGCCATGGCATCTATCTAAAATGATAATACTCTCTCTGGATATATGTTTTCTCTGTGAGGTAAAAAAGTATTACTAGATTAGGCACCAAAGTATTTGTAGGCGAAATCAGTAATTAGTCTATTTCTAGTAAGTGCTTCTAGCCAAATATTGATTTCCATTCGTGCGACTTACTTTAATTTCGCACTCGTTGTATAGTTGACAACGCGAGGAAAGGCACAAACTTTTTGGATATGGAATCAAAAGCTTAACTCTCGTTTGGATAAAATTACTACAAGTGATTGCGTACTAGGATCTCATGTAGATACGTATTTTGAATAGCAAAGTTTAATTCCGTAAACTTCTTTTGTGAATCTTATAATTTGGTCATCTAAATAACACATTTACCTGATATTAAAACAGAAGCCGAACGGCGAGTCTGTACCTGAATGATATTCAGAGACGAGAATTTAAATCCTATTTGAGAAAACAGGAAAAAATATGGTAATACTTTGAATTATTATTATTATCCCATGTGGCTTTATTCTCGGGTCTTTGCCCGGACCTTTATTAGGCATTGGCGGAGCCGTAGCCAAAGCTAAGAGGCCACGCTAAGGGTGAAGTGTACTATTACAACAATGCTAAAAAGTTATCTGAGTTCTTATTGAAATTATTGATATCCATATATTATTTTTTCTGAAATTATTATTATTATTTTTTTTAATTCTAAGTTTAAATTATAATTAATTTTGATACCCCTTGGAAATATAACTATGTTTGGTTGATAATACCTTCGAAACCAGGATATAATGCTACCAGAGAGGGTGAAATGGATCAATCTTCTTTGGAAAAATAAAAATAATAAGAGTAACTAAAGGCCTTCTTAGGCCTATTAGCTGACCATGACTCCCGTGCAGTGGCTTGATCAAAATAATATTTCTTAAAAATACAGATAAACTAGAATAGAAGGAAGACGTAAAATAAATGAGTTTCCCAATCCAATGAATGCATTGACCATAGGGTCCATAAGGTCAGGCTATGCCAAAGGATCTCTTATCCGTAATAATATGTATAATATACCATCTAAAACATAAATGTGAACAAAGTGAGACAAGTTCAATATTGTGATGGTATGTTTGGTTGTCAACTTCACATACAAAACAATTGTGGTCTAAATGGGTGCCCAGTTCTGTGAATGAATCTGAAATTTAATGAATTATAAGAAAGTGTATAACATGCATAAGTAAATATCATTTGCTTAGTTTTTTAATGATGTAAGTTTTTTTTTTTTTTTAATATTATATGCTTCGCACAAATATTCTTGTACATAAACATCAATTTAGGGACTCCAAAAAACAGTTCGTGATTATGATCATGATAGATCACAGGCACCTGGAGCCAGGTCCCATTCAATGTTTTGGTCCTTTATTAATTAATATATATTATTTTGTACGTATATTAAGCTATCTTTGCTTAAGCTAGTGCAAGATATCTCTGAGAGTATATTAGACATCTTCATTAATGCAGACAACAGCGGTACTCTGCCCATATTTATTCTGTTAATCCTTAGCAAAGCATTGAAGGCCAATGTAAGCTGATTTCAATTCTAATAATAAAGTATGCTAGTTGTGATTAGTTGTTTTTAGTTGGTCCCAAAACAAAAAACTCACGTTACAAAAAAACACCCCGCCCAATAAGGGAGGCACCTATGAAGATTTCTAGAAGGTACTTACCACTGAGTTAAAACATTATTTTTCCCAAGACGACTCTGACTTCGAGTTTGATACATTTCTCATATAAATCATTCGTAATGTTATGCAGTTTGTAATTTTTCTTTCTATACAAAGAAAACTGCAGGGTAGGCTAAGAAAAGTAACCTAAGGTACAAAGGTTAAAAAGGTAAAAAGGCCCTGATTGTCAATCTGCTTAATCTGGAAAAATATTTTGTTTCGTCAGGTATTTTTAAGTTTCTTTTTTGTAAACTTTAAACACATATAATGACTTTTCTGTAAATATGTAGTATTTCAATGCCGAAATGTGTGTGTTTTTTGTTCCAAATCAAAATACATTTTTGCTTGTTTTAACACAAATCTTAACCTTTTGAGAAAGTTTAATGAACCCTCTAAGCAAATTTTAAATTATGGTCATTAATGTGTAGTAAGACATCAAAATAACACACAAGTAACAACAGATCTCGGTTTCTAAGATAATTACCAACTGGTACAGAAGCCAATGACAAACCAAAGGAAGTCATTGAAATACATAGGTTATCTTGAAGTTTTAAATTATGGATAGGAACTTAAAATTACGGTTCCTTGATGTGGACATAATGTATATAAAAAACCTTACTTGGTAAATATTAGCTGTGTGAATATCTTCATTTTAAAGTCTTCAGTTGTTATTGTCCTTCATATTCAAAATGAACCTGATGTCTAGAGATGTAGGTAGAACGCCAGCCTTGCTAAACTTTGAATGAAGGCCAGAGCTTTCTCAAATTTTTTCTTTGTAAGAAGTTTAGTTTTTAGCATTTATTTCAATTTTCTATCCAACTGTATATATTTCGTTGTTTTGTTGTTATATAATAAAAGACAAGTGTTTTGTGTTCTTGTTTTTTGTTTATGATTTATGTCCCACAGATATAAGTCTAGAAAATGACTGGCTTGTTTTAGCCTTTATAAGGAGTTTATCCCGACTCTTTAAGTTCGTGTATAAGACTGCAGAAAATTCTAAGTTGAACCTTGGTGCCCTCCGTAAGCTAGGTCTTCAGGTATTAGGGTTTCCTTTATCGTGGTTTCTTCTGCCTTTACCATTTACACTAGGATTCTACCCCAACGTTTAGATACCTTATCATAAATCGCCCACCAAATAATTCATCTTTCCGTACTGGATCTATGAATGCATTTTGGCTATAAAAACTCTGGTGCGGCAGACATTGGCTTTTCGCTTGAGCTGGGACATGCTAGCTGCATCTGCAGTATCTGTAACTAGACCTGTCGGAATGAATGTACGGGATCTAACCCGGTTATCATCATCAGAAGACCATTGTCGCGGGTCTGGTGTCGGTGACCTTGGATGATTATGGTCGAGCTTTGTCTGGTCAAGAAGATCCAGCGCCATATCAGGTTTTGTACGTATTCACGCTTCACCTATAGACTATTTGATTCAACCAGCTGCATGTGCAGTATTGAAGGTTTTAAAGTCATTGTCCATACTCACGTTACGCCTCTTGGCTGTATGATTCAACAAGCTGCGTGTGCAGTATTGAAGGTTTTTAAAGTTATTGTACGCACTCGCGTTACTCCTTTAGACTGTATGATTCAATAAACTGCGTGTGCAGTATTGAAGGTTTTTAAAGTCATTGTACGCACTCGCGTTACTCCTCTAGACTGTATGATTCCATAAACTGCATGTGCAGTATTGAAGGTTTTTAAAGTCATTGTACGCACTCGCGTTACTCCTCTAGACTGTATGATTCCATAAACTGCATGTGCAGTATTGAAGGTTTTTAAAGTCATGGTACGCACTCACGTTACGCCTCCAGACTGTATGATTTAAAGTCATGGTACGCACTCACGTTGCGTCTCTAGACTGTATGATTTAAAGTCATTGTACGCACTCACGTTACGCCTCTAGACTGTATGTCATGGTATGCACTCATGGTACGTACTCACGTTACGTCCTATGACTGTATGATTTAAAGTCATGATACGCACTCATGGTACGCACTCACGTTACATCCTATGACTGTATGATTTAAAGTCATGGTACGCACTCATGGTACGACTCTAGACTATATGATTCAGCAAGCAGCGTGTGCAGTGTTGAAGGTTACAATACGCCGCCGGAGTAACTCATTATCAGCCGAGCATCATGCAAGAAAAAAGAATGGAAAAAAAAAATCATGAATTATGTGGGTAGTTACAAAAGAAAAACTACGCAAAAATCATGAGGAAAAAATATCAGTTATTTTCCAAAGTATGCGCCTTTTCCCTAAAAAGGAAGGGACAAAGGCAAATTTACAGATAAAACTAACACGCAGTTAATGACCACGAACTAACCTTGATCGTCCGAACTAGTTGGCGAGTTTCGTATCTTGCGTTCCCAACATGTTATTTTTCGTCATTATTTGGACTTATGACGATCTTTTCTCCATAACACTGCTTTCAACTAACTTTTTCACAAAATTTCCAATAAAATAACGGATTTAATCGATAAGTCGAAGCTGCGACGCCCGCACATAAAAAAGGAATGAAGTATGACGGAGATGACAGCACTGCCTATGACATGGAAGGTATCGTTCAGAAACAGTGAACTTTATATTTTTGTGATTTGATTTTTATTTTTACAGCTCTAAAAATTATGTGCAACGCCCTGTGCAATAAATAGGATACTACAAAGTGAATAAATATCGAGAATGCAACGTCGAAGTGTAATTTAGTATAATGTCTTAAACTTTGCCATGCTTTTCAGTATTATAAAAAAGGAGATGGGTGGCTTTTGCTCGGGAGTGAGACAATACTATAAAATTAATATAAATACATACATAGTAATTAATACATTCATTATATATGTACAAGATTTATTTCACAGTAAGGACTAATTCTAGGACTTTTCTTTGTTTATCGATATGTATAAAACTTTCTTCCCTTTTGAGCCTAACTCCCGTTGCGCCCAAACTACGATGGTGTTATAATAACGCACCTCAGTCTTGTTTTCTTTTCATATGTATAATATAATCGGTTATCCGATGTACACGTGTGTGTATACGTTTGAATTTAGATGTGATTTTATTTAAATTTCCAACTGTTTCATTGGATTATATCGATTCGATCGACGATATAGAATTTACGTTGCCCATTTGATTTTGAATTTTATATTTTTATGGTGATGCGGAATGAATAATAATATGATCGTGGAATTGCACGGAAGCCAAATGGGATTTGTAATACGTTTTGTTTTGTTGATTTCTTTAATTGATATTTTTTTCGCACTGATATATTAAACTTGATCTGTATTAAATAGAGTGTTGTTTTTCTGTTTTGCTTCGTATTCTGTACATATTTCTAAAATTAATTCTTCATAATAGTCACTTCCAACCCGACCCTTCCTTGAATTGTAGACGTCACAAATACAAATAATGCGATCGTGCGGCGGCACAATTTCAACACTAAAGAAAACGGTCTCGAAACTTTCTATTTCCGATATTATTCAAACATCGACAGCCGTACACACCATTAATTGAGTCTCAATAACCACGCTCTAATAATATAAATATATAATAAATATTTATACCAAGTTCTGGCGACACTCCAGTCTGTGGTCCGTAGCCATGCATCATGTCTGGAGACGTGATAATAATGGCGGGCCGGCGGCTAATCGAATCGTTTTCCACACCGCAGGAACGGTATAGTAACAGGGGAATACGAAGAGTATACAGATAGATAGATAAAGCTTTATTGTTTCAGCACAACAACAGAAAACTGTAACAATCCCTACTTAATATTATAAACGCGGAAGTAACTCAGTCTGTCTGTCTCGCTTTCACGCCTAAACTAGATACTGAACGATTTAAATTAAAGAACAATGGCCAAAACGGACCTGAGGTTGTATGAAAACGAGCTATACATGAAAAGAATTGTAATTTTTTGCCTATTATAATTATACAAACGATATTTTAAGGAAACTGTAGAAAAAAATGACATTGATTTTTTAATTTCGTAGTATTTTAATGACATTTTTTAACTAACACGATGCTTGGATGTTTTAAACGCATGATACATATTCTACCAATTTTGTTGTACTTCTTTTTCATTTTTCTGAAGCTAACGTTAATCTCACACACCAAAAACTGTTATATTTGGTCGTACAACTTCAATAAGCTCGCAATGTTTGTACAAAATATATTGCGGGCAGGTCCAAGGCAGTATGAAAAGTGGCCGATGTTCTTTGGTACGGAGATAGTTTGAACCCTGAGGAAGGCTAGTAATTGTAGAATTATAAGTCAATAACAAAAAATACAATATAATTTGAAGTACACACATAAAACATGAAATAATTAGTGTGAAAAATATACCGTTTTTATGTAAGCACCTAATACGTCGTATGGCGCCACATTCGACCACATCGTCACTTAACATCAGGTGACTTGCGGTCAAACGTTGCCCTGTAACTAGTAAAAAACATTTTTTTTAAATAAATTAATAAATAATATAAGCCGTCTCCCAGGATTCCCTGTTCGTCATCAGATTACTTTCACTATATTGTTTCTATTATAATAATCACCTGCGCCCGCGCCGGTGTCAATGTCGCCAACGTTCCAGTGTCATCTTAACATTGTCGTTTCTTTAACAAAAAAAAAAATGATATATTTTTGTTACCTTTGATTGTCTGGACTTATTTTCCTCTTAACCATGTTGTTATAGGGGCAATTAACTTTTATTAACATGTGTTATTTTTAAAAAGGGGAAAATATAGATAAATCTAAATTGTCAATGTGATCGCGCCAAAAAAATTACCTGCCGGGCGTTTCTTGGAACAAGATATTTGAAGCTATGACAGTTCGGTGGCAGTAACGTTGGGTTGTGATCCGTAGGTCGTGGGTCTGAATCCTACAATGAAATTGAGCTTCCGTTGAAGGAAAACGTGGTAATGAAACCATGCTCACCTGGGTGGCTCTCAAGTTGAGAATCTGTCGCCAAGCACCTATCGGTGTGTTCCGGCAGCCTCACTTGAGAGCCAGTTCCCAGTCCAGGTGTAACGTGGCGCCATCTTCGACCACATCGTCACTTAACATCAGGTGACTTGTAGTCAAACGCTAACCTGTAAATAGTAAAAAAATTAAAAAAAATTGACTTTGACTTTGACTCTACTATGTACAGTTTTTTTTAATACTGTTTCTTTAATAGTTTGCGACCTATTTCTGGCATTGTTCAATGTCATACCTGTTTTATGTATGATTGTTACTTTTTGTTCTTGTCCTTAATTTGTGCGATATTGTGTGTGTCAGTTATAAATGTATTTACATAATAGGCCTGCGTTTAACCACAGTCTCGACTGGAGGTGTCTTTTCTCGAAGGTTGTTTAAAATAAAACATTTCTTCGATGGGCAAAACTTTTATAACAATCAATAAACTATGAGATGCACGATGGTCTCTTTGAAAGAGTTAAATATGAATAAAAAACAAATTCATAAATAGTGAATAATTATGGCTTTCTTCGTTCAATACTTTATGCTACATTAGATCTGAACTTTGCCGCCTATATAATATAAACTAGCTGTTCCTCGCGGTTTCACCCGCGTGGGCTACAGTTTATCGCGATAAAAAGTATTCTATGTCCCTTCCCCGAGGCTCAAATTATCTCTATACCAAATTTCATTTAAATCGGTTCAGTAGTTTAGGCGCGATAGCGTATATATTCCGTATACTCCAAAATCATTCCCGCACTTCGGTACCCCCTCACCGCGTTACCTGCTGTAGGTACCCATTATCCTATTTTAATTGTTAGTTAATTTTTCTTGGACCGCACGTTTGAACCGCGCAGTTATAGGCCGCGACCGCACTTTACCTATTTCATAGATTCTCCCTCACCTCGTCGCGTTTCCCGCTGCGCTGCGGTGCGCCGGGTTTATTTTTCTACTACTACTTACATTTTTAAACTCGTGATATCTTTCGAATGGAATGTCCGAATTGAATGATTCAAAAAGTTTTATAAAGGTATTGAAACAGTTTTGAATGAGAAGTAATTTATTTTGATAAGGATTAATACCAAGATACAAATAAAGAGCCTTTTCTAAAGGCGGCATTAAAAATTAAATTTTTAAAATAAAATATCACTTATTGTGGCATAACTATAATAGTTAGACATATGCTCTCGCGGACTTTTTTGTAGATCTTAATGAGACCTACAAACCCGTTACACATTATTTTGTTCTAGTGTCAATAGTATTTGCAGCGCACGCAAAAATAGGTTTTCGATTTCACACCTTGGGTCGCAAAATAGCAATTTTCTTACGGATCCCTAATTTTTTGGAAATAAAATATAGCCTATAGCCTTCCTCGATAAATGGGCTATCTAACACTGAAAGAATTTTTCAAATCGGATCAGTAGTTCCTGAGATTAGCGCGTTCAAACAAACAAACAAACAAACAAACAAACTCTGCAGCTTTATAATATTAGTATAGATAATATAGGTACCTATGTACGTAATCGAACAGTTTTAATTTACATTAAAAAAATTGTAATTATGCTAACGACTGGGCGCTGGGCCGGTTGTTGGTATTCAAATAGAGATGCATACATACATAAACTGTTTTATCGATAATCGATGTTGAAATGTCGCGTAGGCGTTAATGTCTAATGAATGCCATGTGATATGACATTGTTGTTACGGCAAATAAAGTCTTAAGAATTTAATTTGTAACTTCTGCGAATGAAGAGACGTTAAAAGCGTTTTACAAAATTGTTTTTATGAGAAATACTTAAAGATTTATTGCACAGAAATTAACTACATACATACGTAAATAAATATAAGTTTACTTAATTATTATTATTATTATTGCCGTAGTCTTAAATTAAGCAGTTAAACTGACAACGGAGGAACTAACGTCATTTTTTTAGCCGTCGAAACAAATCCATTTCCTTCAAATTAAATTAAAAAAAATATAAGCCAATAGTTATAAATTTGATAAAAGTGATTTCAAAGTACCTAATTAAATCATTATGTGAGAATAACTTTCTTCTACGTCTATTGGACTGTCATAAATAGGTATTAGGCACTTTCCTATGCTAATGTTTTTTGTTTTTAGATTGCTAGGCTTTTGACCACACTTTCATAAATTGTAAGTGATGTCGAGACCGATAATGGAGCATGCCGGCGTTACTTACTACACGGAGAAAAAAGACCTTCTGAAATACCGTTTTCCTTCTGAGTCAAAAGGGAAGGAATTGTGATTTAGAAGGAAATCCAATACAAAATAAGGAAGGAAACGGTCTTGGAAGGTAAAGACTCGGAAGGAAAGTCAGAAGTTTTTTCTCAGTGTATGCCTGTATAATATAATATCTTCATATATCCCTTGCCCAATGCCTAGTTTTATTCTAAGTATAAGGAAGGACCTTTGCCCAGCTGTGGGACAGTATATGTTAAAAAGGGATAACCGTTGTTCTCTTATAAATCAAGTCCAATATTTATTTATTGACATAAAAGTGTGATACAAATATAAATGAGTCCATGGACGCCTGAACTAGTAAAAACTGTATTTCAGGAGCCAAGGCTTCCTCCATCATGACACAAAACAACCAAATTATTTATGTTTTAAACGAGATTTTTTGTGTGACAAGACGAGCATGCCGCTCGCCTGATGGTGAGCGTCACGCTTTCTTTTAGAGTTCAGTCCTTCCTGTTTTAAGTCCGGACTACGTATCAGCTAATATAACAAACCTGTATGTACAATGTACATCCATTTAAATGCTCTTAATTACAATTTTAAGGTATTGCAACCAAAAAGCGTCGCTGCTAATCGACTGTCGGCACACATCTGAGACGTGATTAATGAACCACAAAACGTTAATTATGTTCGGGCCCTAATTTTTATCGATCAAGGTTCTGTGTGAACTTACCAGTTCTGTGCGTTACGTTTTTGTCGCTAATGTTATTAAAGGCTTCGAATGGAACGGCGATTCGGCAAACGTATGATTGGATACTTTAAATCACAATGTACAATCGCAATTAGTAGCTACCTAATTAACAGAGGATGAATGAGGAGAATCGAAATAAAACTAATCAACTAATCTGTTGAATCACTAAACAGTGACTCGATTTCGTTAGTGTGTGAGTGTGTTACCGATTATAACTAACAAAAATATCTATCTATCAGCAATAAACTTAAGCTATCTCAACGCCCACGCCAATGCAACATAACGCTAAATGAAATATCAGGACGGCCAGGATAAAAACTTGCATAAATCACTGCCACTTGTCGAATCAGCGTTTACTGCAAAACTCTGGGAAAAACTACGCAAAAACGACTCGACTCGTCCCATACATCAAGTTGTGACTTGGTAATTTATTGCCATACACGTCTCTGGTCAATACCATACACAGAGACCCTAATTGAGACGTTCTGCTATAAACACCAGCTAATTGACCACTAGCGGTTATCGATTTATCGACAATCGATATTATCGATAAACATCGGTGTGAAACGGTGCCGCTGGTGTGTAATTTCGTACTTTTTACCGCCACGTTCTAGTTTTGTGCGTGATCGATTGTCAGTCACTATCAAATAGGGTGCACCTCTGCGATAAATCGTTAAATAAATCGCTTTCTTATCCGTATCGAAAAGCTTGGCCAAAATATTAAAGTTTAAAAGAAAAATTAACAAAGAAGTGACATAGGTACTCTGTAAGTACTCCGATGACTTCCATCCACGTGTGCTGTGAAGGGAATAATCCAATCCATTATATCGGTTTCACAAAATTGCTCTACATAGCATAGAATATATGTTTATTTGTCACAACAACACTTAGGTATAATACAAAATAATAAAATAAGAAAGAAGAATATCGCAGTACACGAATATACAAAAAATGTGAACTTAAACACTTACGTATCCTTAATACCTAGTGGTTAGTCTTAATAAATATTGATTAACGCATCAAGCTTTAACAATCAGATTTCCAGTTAATAGTTCGTTTTCAAGTTAAGAATCTGTCGCCAAGCACATCGGTGTGTTTCGGCAGCCACACTTGAGAGCTAGTTCCCAATCCAGGTGTAGCGTGGCGCCACCTTCGACCACATTGTTATTTAACATCAGATGACTTGCGGACAAACGTTACCTTGCAACTAATAAAAAAAGCAATCATCCTATAAATCGTCGTAAAGCAAAGGTATTTAAAACCAATTGTACGAATGGCTGTATCGAATGAAGACATCGGTTGCAATATCATGTGTTGCAGTCACAACTCACAATGGTGTCATATTGACTTACTATTAGCTGTGCTCAGGCTTTGTCTTTGAGTTTAATAGCCTTCAATTTACCAGTAATAACTTTTGCTTAACCGTACGAGTAAGTGGTCAATAAAAGTGAAAGTACACGTGAAACCTTACATATATTGACTTTTCATTTTGTAATCGTACTATGAAAATCTGTCGCAAAGAATCGATGTACGTATATCGATAACCCTACTTCTACTATGCCTTACATGAATGATATATTTAAATGTAAAAAATATGACTAGAAAATATCTATAAATAGAATCAAAAATGTATCATGAACATTTAGTTGATTCAGATTCAAATGAAAAAAATGTCTGCCAAGTGGCTACAATATGCATTTGATGCTTATAAACTCATAAGATCTATCTAATTACTAAATGTTACTTATTTTCTTATGATAAATGAAATGCAGCAAATTATATACCAAATCCTTTGACAATCCAACATCCTTTGTCAGATTTTAAGAGACAATCTTTAGCTTAACTTCTCAAGTAGCAACTACTGATAGAAAGCAATTGTAATGAATTCCAACACCCATGTTCACCTGGCTTTTATCCCAACAGGGGTCACCTATAACTTCTATCCCATTACCATTGTAATAAATACAAAGGACAATATACAAATCCGTGGGGTCATTTGCACGTGCGCAAAAGTGCTTTACGCATCTATCGTAAAGGATATTATAGTCTAGGAACCGCGCAATCGTTTAGTAAGGGGACACCCCGCAATGATAAGGTACGGTTTGTATTATATCTGAAGGAATTCAAGTGTAGTCTATTATTGTTCTCATATATTGTCGCAAGGCGCCGATGATGGCAAATGGCTAATAGCTGTACATGGTGGCGTTCAAGCGGGGGTGGCCTATATTCAGCAGTGGAGATCTTCCAGCTGATGATGATGATTGCTCTCATAGTTTTAATTTAGAGGTTTAGGGTGTGAATGGATAAAATAGGGACGAGTTTATTATAAGAAGTATGAGTGTAGTGTACTAGCACCAGTGACTGAAAAGTTGAATGGGAATTGGCTTGGTATGGACAAAAAGACAATAAAAAATGTGGAGACCGGGCAACTAAAAGAAAAAGCTATACTCACAGAATACTCGAGTTTCTTAAATAACGACCCAGCAAAAAGGAGATGCTACACTTAACATATCAGTGAAAGTTTCCGAAACTGGTAATTCTGAGATTATCTAGCTCGAACACAACTCTTCCGCGTAATATTATAATGAAACTTCCTTAGAATTCGAGTCCGAGCGCGGTGTCCCCTACCATCGAACATGTTTAATAAACAGGTTAAAGTGCATTGTTCACGATGTCCTCAGTAGCCAATTTAGCATCCGTTCTTGGCAAGCTTACTTCTAGTTGAAGATCTGTCGCCAATGGCATGCATCTCATTTCCCTTTGAGGTTTAGCGCGTTTTCGTTCTTCACCTACATAACTTTATAATGTTCATGATAGAGTATCGTTACTAATTAGTATCACTAATCTAAGAGCTTAGGTCTACGCTCTTTTGATGTAAGTCACCCGCCTCTTTCCCATTTGCGCGAGCCGCTACATGCGCCGTGTCACGTAACTACTAAGATTAGGTACTTAATATATCACTCCGTTATTACTAATTGATTGAATTGGAGCAAGTTCACTTCAATCCCAAACTTTTCTGTCATCTGAATAGTCCTAATCTGAATGTACTTTTGTCTCATGATCGCCCACTCTTTACTAAAGAGGCACCGCAATATGTATATGGCTTTATTTTTAAAAACTCGCCAAGTTAGGAAGTTGTGGAAAGTGAAGTTTCTCACTTTGTAGCATGAACCTCAGCAACGTTCCCGTGGTAGCCCGAACTACTTAATATACAGGACCCCCTATCTGCAGGAGTTAAGGTCCCGTTTCAATGGCGCGCCATTTCTTACATCTTAAAGGGGGCAGATGATAACCCCACGCCGCTCTGATACGCCATTTCCATGAATGTAAATAGCGAAGCGTCCGCGTCGGTTCCGTGTGCCTCGTACTTTAATGTAGATTAAAGGTTTGCTCAGGTTGGCGCATCTTCGCTTACAGAGTTTTCTCTCTTTTGTTCTTTTTGGTGCTGATGATGTTGAATCCCTGCATGTATAGTGGTTTATATGACACTGTTTACTCGGTTGCTACTTATCGGTTTAAATTTGGTTTTCGTAAAGTAATTTTTTTTTTTACTTGGTTTGACCACGATCTCATCCGATGGAAAGTGACGATGTGGTAGAAGGCATGGAACGCTGGTCCAGTAACTAACTACCTTTCACTCTTGACTTGAATCCCTTTGGGGTTAACCTTTCAAGACACAATAACCATGGCAGGGCATAACACTCTTTTGCAGTTCTTAATATATAGTTGATCCAAAAAGGTTTGGGTCTATTGGATTTCCTTAAAAACTAATTAGACCGATTGGACGTGTTCTTAATTTATGTTGCTGTTATTATTGGAAGAAATCGATTGGCATCATTTGATTGCATTTCCAAGGAAGGAGTTTGATGGTTAACTAAACACAATTAGAATTTCGATTCGTTTATGCTCAAGCCCTAATACTTGAGCACTTTGTAATTCTGAGTTAATGAAGCCTAAGCGCCGGTCACTTAACCGCCTTCCGCTTGGTTGATGCGCTCTAAAACTTAGTGCATAAACATATTTCTATTAGCATCTTGTCGCAGCAAAAGCTTTGCTAGTTTCCACAGCACCCAAAAGAATCGTTATCGGCGCTCATTTTGATATGGTACTAAAGCTTTAGCTCTAGTCGATTCTACCTACGCGTGGTGCTCGGAAAATTGTTTATTTTGTATAGCACAATCTCGTTCTGAATGGTGTTACTGAAGGATTTGCATCAGTAATGCGACGATATAGTTGTTGAGTGTTATGTGATCATGGACTTGGACGTGATAGAGGTATCTGGGGAAATATACAAAACATTGCAATGTCATCGAGCTAAATGTACCTACCATATTGTATTGTATCTTTATCTGTCTGACTGCTATTTACTTATTTGATACTAGCTGGTGCCCGCAGCTTCGCCCGCGTGGATGTCGGTTATCGCGACCAAAAGTAATCAAGAAATTTTGTTCCAGTTCCCGCAACCCATGAGAACCTATTCCAGGAATAAAAAGTATCCTATATATTATTTCGTCCTATTATCTATTCCTGTACCAAATTTCAGCCAGATGAATTTCTGAAGTTATACCGAAGAAGATATAAAAAAATTGAGCTTTATACTTTAACGAATTTAGGGTACTAATTTATACACCTGCACTTCCTGTTATCTGCCCAAGTAACCACAAACCAAACTCTATATTCGCAGGATGTTCTTACCTATACTATATAGGGGGCATGCACAGAAAAACTTTCAGCTTTTACATTAAAAAACGAAGGTCTGGCTGTCGTAGGCTCTGGGTCTATATATCCACACCATTAATACTTTTTCTACTACATATCGAAACTATTTCATAAAAAAAAAACAAATCTATGCAAACTCTTTGCTTCCCAAGTTCCCACGTGTCCAAATCTTTAGGCTAAGCGTATATTGAGACGCAATCGATGCAGTGCGGGGCAGCGCTGATTTTTTGTAATATATATGCTGCAAAGATCAGCATACGATGTTTTTTTTTTCTTTTTGCGGCAACAATTACTATTTTTCTAAATTAAATTAGCGCGTATTAATCAATGCGTAGGATAGTATTTATATCACACGTTCATACATAACACGTATTTAAAAAAAGCATGAAGACATAGAAGCAACGCTATTATAAACTGTAACTAACAATAACTCATTAATTTCATAATCTAACACTAATACTGAATAAAAATCTATAGGATGGTAAATAGCCTCCTCCGAAATAGTAAACGTTATCGCGCCAGAAAAAAAAGAGAAAATTACCAGAAAAGTACCTGCCGGTCGTTGCTTGCCTTTTCTTTTGCTGGTGCAAGAAAGTTAGAACAGACGTAGTTATTAGTTTGTCTTTTTAAAGTGATTAAATGTTGTATAAGTTTAATATTAAACCCAGTTTATTCGTCAACTTGAATACTGTTCTTGATACCAGTTTTTTGTACTTTATTACAGTGTATCTGTGTAATTTACAGCATCGCTCATGGACTATGCCATGCGCTTCCGTCGCCTGCGTCTCAACATACGCTTACCCTTATTGTAGCCCGCAACATCAACGTCAATACCAAGTAGTTCTAAGTAAATAAGGTATAATAAGATCATGTCTGCTACACACGTAACGATATATCGTTACAAATTTAAACGTCTTGGGTTTGATTAGAGCGTATAGTGTAATCACTAACTTAGGATTAAATAGATGGCTCTATATTATTTTATTACAGTGTGTTGATTTTTGATTTCGAACATCACTAATCACAATCATCTTTTGATTTTCGTTTTTGTAGCTCTGAAAAAAAGAAAAATATTAGAACATTTTATAAAATGTTCTAATATTTTTCTTCTTTCAATTTTCGCGCGGACGCGTCTTACAAAGAGGTCATTTTTGTTTGCCCGTGTCCGACGTCAGTTTTATTGCAGCAAAACACACGCTACCATCAAAATTATGCAAATACGGTCAAGTCGATCAACAATGATTTATCGAACAGAAAATGTTACTGCCGTCGCTCATCTGCGCAAACCAGAAATTCTACGACGATTTTTCAGGCACACTTTCGATATAACCGGAGATCGGTTAGCAATTAGAACAGATACATCGCTACGATAAATTATTACGTGTGTATCCACACCAATAATTGTCATGCCAATAATATTCTTCCTGACATGTAAACAATTCAACAGAATGATGCCTAGCAACCATGTAAAAGATTTCGAAAAATTTCGTTATATTAGATTTTCCCACGGAACCCATGAATTATTCCGGGATAAAAGTAGCCTATATTACTCTCCGGCGCATAAACTATCTTTATGCAAAATAATACCCTGATTCGTTGTTTTGTTACGCCGTGAAAGCCGAACAAACCAACAGAAAAACACACTTTCGCATTTTCATAAATGTGGGGATGGGGATGGTGATAGGGGTAGCTGCGGTTCGCATTTACACCCATGGTATTCCCTACTATCCCGCAAGAATCTTTTTCCGGGTTAAAAAGGAACCTATATGCTATCCGGGCTACAATAATCTAATCGACTCGACCAAATTTCCGACGTGATGCTTTAAACTGATATAACTTTTTTATTTATGAACCGATTGAAATAAAACAAACACTATATGTTAAGTGGAGAAAACCACAATATATTAATGAAAACCGCATTCAAATCGGTTAAGCCGTTTCTGAGATTAGCGCGCACAAACAAACAGACAAACAGACATACAGACAAACAGACAAAAATTCTAAAAACCATTGTTTTGGGTTCTATTGCGTTAATAAAGGCCCCCAGTAAAAGTTTTTCTCATGTATCTTCAATGTACAGACAGTGATGAGTTACAGATTTATTATATGTATAGATTTGACAATTGTTCGTAATATTTACATTATAAGTCGAATAGCGAATAATGTGTCTACGACTATTAATAAAACATCGGCTAATGAACAACTGTAATTTTGAAGAAAAAAAAAACTGTTTTTATTTGAAAACCCAGTGTAGAAATTCTGCAAATTCGATTGATTCGAGACTATTCGCCATGGGAATGCGGAATCGATTAAAGAGCATGCAAACTATCGCCCTAAATTTATAATCAATCCTGATCCGTTTTTCGCGGTTATGGATCGATATGCGTAAGGTGTAAGTCAATGTTTATAAGGTCTTTTTGATTACACCGTAAGGTTACACTGCTATATGTCTTCATATGAATAAACTTTCCGGCATTCCAAACTGTGCGAGTAAATCACACCAAAAGCTCACTTGTACATTCCCTTATCTTAATACCCTGGAAACCTGGATATTTACTGCACCAGGCTATCGTAACTCGTTCTGATCATGTTCTTGTCACCGGAACTGGAGGGCCGGGAACGTGTCAAATAGAGGATCACTGGACAAGCGGACACAATATACAATATATAAACATCTAAATGCCTTTATCTTGACCTTCTATATGCTTTTCTGATCAATATACTATATGTCGTGGGTACAAAATGGAAAAGTATCAACAAGTTTTCCGTTTATGAACCTAAAATACGCTGCAATCACATTTTGTGAATAAAAATAATACCTCGATGATATCGTCACTAGCAGCTAGAACTGGCAGTTCTTATACTGATCTATAACAGATCTAATAATAAAATCTATATTGCTGCGTTGATAATGGCAGCCAGTTAATGTAAATTTAATTTAGTTGAAAATGTATTAGATAATTTGCGTATTCTAAGCTCATAAATATACTAAACTTATCATAGTAAAATGCTAAATCAAGAAATGCTGAAAAGACAACACAAGCTCGATTGGCAGAGCGACAATATAGTTTCTAAAGATTGCGGGTTTTAATCTTTTCTTTGACTTGGTATGTATCTTCTTCTCGATCTACCTCTCCCTCCCTTCCCTTCTGCTTTCCTCCATAACTGAAAATTTTCCAAGAGATATTCTTGTTAGGTAATGTGATGGTAATACAAACTAATGGGTGCCAAAGCATAAATGGAATCTAATAATAAGAAGAGCATGGCATAAAGATCTAGACAAAGATCTAATCTTTGCCTAACTTAGTACCATTTATACGTTTGATGAAATGTATCTAGGAATAGACATTTCCGTAAAACCCTCGCAACGTCAAGCTGAGCAAATTCGAGCAACACGCCTAATATTCAAATATTCCCACACGAATATCGAGAACCAGGTGTACGAATGGATGTGCTGTCTTCTCGATACTCGTACGCATAGTCATCGTCTAATGTAGACCGATTTACTCGATATAGTGATTAGTTGCGATGAGGCTCGGTTGTCATCTGATAGGCGATAGATAATTATACAGAGATACTTGTGGCCTAGGTTAGGGTTGAATATGTAAGATCGATTAAACTAAAATCGAGATTCGATTTTTTTGCTGATTCGGTAAGAATTCAACCAATAGGTACAAAAGGACAGCATTACTTTAAGACCTGTCAAACTTAGTTTAGTTTTAGAGAGTTTTTCTCCAAATCGATTCTCTAGACTTCGACGGGAATCGATTTAAAAATCGATATTTTTTGGGACGAATCGCCATCCTTAGCCTAGGTTAGTCAAAATTTCTGCCATTTAAGGCTCGAAAAACCCGTAAGACGGTCTGTAGGTATGCCCTCCCATTAGGTGGACCGACGACATTGTAAGAGTCGCAGGGAGCCGTTGGAATCCAACGGCTGGATGCAAATGGCTAATAACCGTTCAAGGGGAAGGCCTATGTTCAGTAGTAGACTTCTTCCGGCTGATGATGATGATGACGATGAAGGCTCGAAACTTTTGTCCCTAAAAATGTACCACATCCTCTAATCTTCTCTCGCTTCCTTCCACACATAGTTAACACGGTGCAACACGGCGATCCGGCTCGTAACTCGCGCGATACCATCACGCCGCGCCGCGTGGGAGGCGAGCAGAGGTGCCGATGTTACAGGCGCCGGGATTGAGCTGTGAACACGTCCGCCATTCGGAAATGCGTGACGTTAATGTTTCCATTCGAATCGTGAATTGCTAACGGACTGTGTCGCGAAAACGACCTGGTTTAGAATTTAAAAAATTAGGGCAGAACCAACTATTTTGTTTTTTCTTTTTTTTTCTTCACCAGCAACCCGCCCGGGCTTCGCACGGGTGCAATGTAGATTTGTAGATACTAATATGGGCAGTATTTTACAAAAGCGACGTTGTTTTATACTGCGTAGTGATGTGTGTTCTCGATTTCATTTATTTTATTTTTTATACACTAAATTCATAACATTCAATTATTTTCTGTATATTTAAAGCGTTGTGTGCTCTGTGTGTATTTGTTTGTATCATGTGTGTGTATGTGCGTGTGTGTGTGTGTGGTGTGAGTGCATTTACACTAAAATAAATACATAATAAATAAAGTCGCAAATCATAACCCTGCTCTATTATTCCAATAGGCCTTGCATAACCGCTACATCTTTGTGACGAAATATTTCTGGTAATAAATTAATCAACAACACAGGAAACGGAGGCAGCCATTACAAGTCGTGAGAAATTTGGCGTCATCAGACCCTCCAGAGCTTATCTCTCATTCAACTGATAGCGTCACCCTGTACAAAGTGAAAGTGCGTCTGTCTGGCAGGTGCTTTATCAACCTTCAAGCGCAGTGTATCTAGAGACAGTTCCTTAGCTACGTCGTTTTCTAGAGACCATCGATAAATTGGAACGTGTCTGTATATAATTATATATTTAATAGGATACATAATAATCATGATCACTTTAAAACGTCAAACTTAAGTCTTCATTTTCCTATCTATTTCTTATCTAGGTTATTACAATTTGGTTATTATGAGCATATAATTATTATATACTACAGTCGAGCCATTTAATCTACTTGTTCTTATTTATAACCTTATTTGCTATTTTTTTACAATATTTAATAAAACTATTTCTAAATTCCTTATCTCTAATTAACATTTCTAAGTTTTCTTTTTTCATTTCTATTTCTAATTCTGTATATATCCTATCTATGCTATAAATTGGGCACTCCGTCAAGACGTGCACCACAGTCTCGTCCTTCTCCGGATCACAGGGACGTGTGCCTTTATCCAGTACCACCTGATTCTGCATCCCTTCTCCTGAAGGCTGGCGATGTTCCACCTAATCGCGAAGACGCCGGCAGGGTAGGTCACCTATAAGACCAATGCCAACTGCCAACTTGAGCACGTCATTTTTTATTTACTTGTGTTGTGTTGATAACAGCTCTTTTCTGTCTTCTCTGCTGCGACAGATTTGGACAAACTGATAAAGCAATCCTTATTCATACTATGATCATCCTAGTAAAAGAGAACAGTTTAGAAAGAGAAAAATTGACAAGATATTTATTTGTATTAAGATTAACAACTGTTTCGGACAGAAATGGCGCTTGATCTTAGGCATCGGTAATTAACTGATTTTCTTTATAAACTGTGACCGAGATAGCTGAATGACAAACTACGAGTTGATTAACCACTCGATTATATTTCGGACTATTTTTATCTCGATTTATTTATAGAATGTTGTTACAATAGTAACAGTTAAATGTATATTTAAGAAGCTAGATTCCTGAATATACGTTAATTCAAAGATCTTCAAATAATGTTCCTTAACGCTGGTCCGGTCGACTGTACTACCGAAAAAAAATTTAACCATGGTCAAGTCAACAGGACTATCGGGACTGTACCACGGGCAAGAAGTGTTTTATTCGATAGTACTTTCTGTGCTAAGTCATAAAGTTGGAAATCTGGAAAGCTAGCGACAAGGTAGGATCATACAACAGCACTCTATTCGCACTTGACCGACTTCCCCCACATCATTTTGACAAGTCTTGAGATCAAATTTATGAAAGCAATTCAGATTGCACTATCGTTCTGCACTTACACCAAAGTAGGTACAGATTGTTAGAAACAACTTTAAACTTCACCGCTAAGCAATAATTGGGAACATTGAGTTCACTCTTATCAAAAAGAAATGTGTATGTGATTTGTTTGTTCGTATATTTTAACTCAGAAGTGGGCTGAAATCGCTCAGGATAGCTCTCTATCCTGAGTGGCGCTCTCTCGTTTCGGAGGGCACACTTTGGATCGCTGAGCCATCGGAGTTAGTTATATTTTGATTGTAAGAAGAACAAATTAGTCTACAATAAAAATGAACAGATTAGTATAATAAAAAAATGTACCCTGACACTAACTGAATAGTGAATAACTGAATTGTTATCTCCGTTTACCAAAAGTCAAAAGTCAATTACTTTTAATTCAATAGGTTATAGGATACATTGTGATCACTTTAAAACGTCAAACTTAAAATTAGCTACGCCTGTTCCAACCTCCTTACGCCAGCAAAAGAACAGGCAAGAAACTCCCGGCAGGTAATTTTTTTGGCGCGATCACAGTGACAATTTTATTCTTATTAATAAAATTGATTGAAACGGAACAAGTTCACTAAAATCCCAAGCTTTTCTTTTCAAAACAAGAAGTAAACTCAAAAGTGATCCAGTTGAAATCGATTCTACGATGATGCTAGATGCTTACCATTACCAATAGGCGTACCTGTTTTATATTCAAAACAAACTGAACAGTTACAATTGAAGACACCAGTCATGACATATTAATTTCCGTAGAGAGTAACAACTCGTTTATCTGTCAGGGTGTTTGCCCAGGCGTTACCGTTAAATGACCACCCGTGGACCTCGTCCGTTCCTCCTGACGCCTCAACACTTCTTTATGTGTGTCTATAAAGAGATCGAATTGCTTCATCAAATCAAATCAATCTTTTGTTTGCTAGAATACAAATTATCACATGAGATGTTACAAAGTTATACTCAGGTCCAAGTATTAATTTTAAATAGGTCATTTAAAATCTTTGGCGACTTTGTAAATTATACTACGGAAATACTTATTGTTCTATTTTGATTTTCGTTCTTTACAGTTATACAGTGACCTTTAAATTTATGAAATGTATTGGGCAAACATTCACCTATATCTTCACCTCGGCTATTTGTCAAACCTCCAAATCTTCAAGGTTCCAGAAGATAACCGCTGGCGTTTTTTTCATAAATATTCTAAGTCGAGAAAACGGAGCGCACCTAAGCTAGAAGGTGCGGGCTATGGAACGCAGGAATTTTGATTGAGTTAGTCGCCTCGATACCCCATGCGTGTGCATTCATTCATTAGTTCCATTCCCAAGATTGGACATCCGAGAAACGGTGGCTCTTCTGGCAGTATTAAAGCTCACGCGATATTGACGTTTTATCCATGCCCTAGGATTCAATTTTTATTCTATTCAACAGCGTTATAACAAAGAATTGTTCACAAAAATTGGTTCGGGAGACCGAGGATAGTCGTGACAATTTTTATCAGCACTATGAATCAATGTAGCTCAATTCGTACTCCTTCAGATTTCAGAAACAATAATCAAATTTAAAGAAAGTATTATTAAGATTTCGAAAATCAACAAAAACAGATATTCCTCCCCGTGTCACAACCCTCCTAAGTCGTAACACCAAGGTAGTTGTGACAGGTACCAAAGTAAGTTGTGACTTTATATTTAGACTATTTGATGAATAAAGAATACCATTACATCAATTAATTAATAAATTAAACCTTTGTTTTCGGCAAAAAAGTACTTTAATCATTTTCTTATAGCACAATATTAATATAACCATTCTCGGAGGTTAAATGTAACAAATCAAGTTGTAGGAGCTTTCATACTTCATAGCACTGCTGATGTTGATATTGGTAAAGGAGCCTTGAAACACCGACTGATTGAATCCTGACACTTTTAACTTACTGTTTACGCATCGCTCAATATATACGCATAGCCAACACAGCCAGGGGCCTAAAACTCATGCGTGTCAATGTGTTTACATTTACTTATGAAGCTTCACATTCATTCTTTTTGACTCTACTGCTTTTATTCCGCCGAAGATTTATAGATCATTCATCTAATGACGCAACACTGATAGCCTACTGTTTTGACTCCAGTGCTGTAACATAATAGGCGAAGTAATTTGATCCAATTGTGGGCGGAAGTAAATCACCTATAGGGGAAACATTGCTTTTGGTACGATTAAATTGAAGGGAAAGCGACGATGTCTAAATCAGTAGGTACACTTTTTATTGGATATCTAGTATCTAGTCACACCATTTCAACCGAATCTTGGCGTCTCTAGGTGACAAAGTGTACGAATTTTTAATTTCAGAATTCTTATATGTGTTTTTCATATACATACGAGTATATATATATAGGGTACTAGCGACTTCCCGGCGACTTCGCTCGCCAGGAAGTTGGGATATTTCCGGGACTTACAATCTTTCCATACACACTTGAACATTCTCATTGATATGGGATTTAGACTTCGTAATCCTATTTTTAGTATTTGCCAGTGTTACAAAAAGGTCCATACCCTTCAAGTTTCAAGGATCAGCTGCTTATATACCTATTGTTTTTTTACTTAGTTAGGTTATATAAATATAAATGTATGTAAAGACAGGAGGTACTGGCAAGCGTTTTGCAGCATCAAATATATTTTATGTATTTCCAGTCATTTCTCGGCTAATCTTCCACTACTTGTTGGTTAGTTTTGGTTGGCGCTAAAATCTAAAAACAGAAAACGGATATTTACAGGATGTGCCAAAAGCGTATTGGCGGTAAGAAAATGAAATTTAAAAAGAACTACTGTTTTTTATGGTGATACAGATACACAGGGGGAATGTCAATGTCTCTTGTCTCTTTTTTTTCAGTAGGTCTATCACTTACTAGCAAATTGCTAGTAGCAATACGACATGAACACACCATCTTGTTGGAGCCATATCCTCCTGCCATATCCTAATTGCTCTGTGGTTTTGCCTCGAAATTCATGGCCTGCAAGGTTCCGTTACATTAATGACTAATTTCCAACACCCTTTTGGCGCACCCTGTACTTACCAAACCATAGCTAAATCTGAAATAGTCTTAGAATCCAAAAGTTCAGTGTGTAATGAGACTGAAACTAAAATATACGCTTTCATTTATGTTCTGCCCGTCTGCCGTGGTGACATCTGAGTGATTCAGTGCTCAAACAAGGTCATTAATCCAAGTCTAGTAATTAAACAATGCGATGTTTGACTTTTCCGGAATGCGTGAAATGAACAAGATAAGTTATTTAAGTATTTCAGCAATACTTTGTGTGGCAAGATTTTAGCGCATTCTACTTTTCGTGTTGACAAAGGACCGCTTTGGTCTCATTATTTCTCCTGATTTCTGTTTGATGTAGAAAGATTTATCGACATTTGAGTGAAAGTACAAATTGGTAATTATCTAGGCATGTCATCGTTTATTCATTTTATTGTAGCTCAAACCAGAGTATGGTTCAAATGCATTTGCTAGGACTTACTTAATATAGAAAAAAGTAGAAGAAAAGTAATTACAAATGCGGGAGTAGCCTGGCTCCACCTTCGACCACAACGTCACTTAATGGCATTTTTATTGAATTAATAAAATTAAGGCTTGTATAGGAAACTTACAAAAATTGGTCAAAGTTTAGAGTTATGATGATTCACAAAACAAGATATAGAAATAAAAAATGAGTATGTATCTTTCTATTTTGTCCTATTTGCAACGCAAAAGTCTTGATCCTTTGAAACTCAATTAGCAACTAGACCGGCCTAGCCACAATACACACTATATGTAGTACTTGGGCTTCCCACATATTACAAATCACTTGATTTGATTACGGTGTCAATCACAACTCCACTTCTAGTTATTGTCTTTCTTTATTACAAATAGACAATAACATGTCAAACAAAAATCTGCCTGGTTAATGATTTATTATCATGTGTGAGTTTGGTTTTATGCCATTCTTTCAAGCGCCAAACACACAGATGCACAGATGACGGGCTCTATTGTATTGTTAGGAAACGCGTTTCAAAGAAGATGTGTCCAGCTCAGACCGGGCCTGAACTCGGTTTTATTCATTTTCAAACAATTCATCGCACATTTCACATTTTCAAACAATCGGATGCGAAAGGCGGGCGCGGGCCGGTCAGTTATCAGACTCGGCTTATTTGTTTGTTTTATTTTATTGGGAAGACTAACGACATACAATTAATCAAATTAACTCTTTAAGTGGTAACAAAAAAAGTCGATTAGAAGTCTTCACTGTTAGCAATTATAGTGAACAATAACACTAAGGATTGCATAACGCAATAAAATAATTATAAATCTATGTTATCTGCACACAACCAATGCTGCACAAATTTTAGGTACCTTTTTTATTTTTACTTCTGTGTATTCTACGCTCCGCCATTTCGGATCGAAATGAAACTGAAAATAAAAGGAACTGCTTCACTGTCGTACACGGAGATACGAGTGCGCTGTGGATTGGATAAGTAAATAACAGTTTTAGCTAAGCACTGCAAATGGTACGACGCTGTTTGTACAGCTACCGAACAATAAGCTGTTTGTGCCGAGTGGCACGAGGTTGCTGGATAAATTGTACTTTGTTTACATACTGCCTTAACTTTTAATACTTCACTGTTGTAGTAAATAACGGAGCTATTTTTCCTGCTTTTTGAAATGAAATTGCACTAAATTAAATTTAAAAACTCCCCGATAATCATAGCTAAGAAAAACCGATGCATCCGTTTGGGAACGGTGCCACAGATAGACACATGTTAAACTTATAACACCCCTCTGATTTCGTCGGGGGTTAATAAATGCTTTGCTTCAATAGCCCCTAAAATGGTCTTAAACCGGATTGGTGACAAAGTCTTCTCTTTCACAATTTTGTTAATTCACTTTGTTAGTATATTGCTTATCTCTAACAAACCCAAGAGTTTTCGTCCCACACGTTCCCCTCTCACTCCAAATAGAAACTTAATTAAGACATAACCCTAAAAGTCAACCGCTAAAGGGTGAAGTGTCAGAATTACTGAAACCAGCAGTTTGGGTAAATGCTGTTAATGGCTGTCACTTATATCTAGGGTTGCTTCCATTGGATACCAGCAAAGCTATTCAAGACGCTTACCATTAGGCGAGCGACGTGCTCGTCGCTTAAGTGTAGATAAAAAAAGCTGAAATAGATTAATAATTGATAATTATTATGAAAAACCATTAAGTCCGGAACAAGCCTCAATGACTTATAGTTTTTTTCGACCTGCGTCTTACGTCCTTTTCGTTTGTTATATTTGTATTTTTATCAAGTTTCTTCTTCTCTGGTACAGACTCTTTAACGTACATTCAGCGACAAAAGCAGCTGATCGTTCTCGATTTTCCAAATGTGTTTCAAATCAGTAATTATTATTGTTTTTTTTACATTTTACATGGTATCATTTTGACCACAACATAACACACCTGATTTTAGGTGATGATGAGGTCAAACATTGGTGTATAAGATGATGAGGATAATAGAAAAAAGTGTGATTGTTCAGCGACTTTTGTCGTTGACTGTACTAATTTTGCCTTTGGGACTTTTACTAACAATAGTTTTGTGGAGTACCGTAACAGCTTGTCTTTTTGAATTGAAACTGTTGACGCTGAACATCGAGTTTGGTTACCACGTCAGGCCTAGTAATTCATCCGTTTTCCATTTCCACCCACAAATTTTGCCACCACGCTGTAAAAATGTTCCACGATTTTGCTTTTTCTTCAGATTTATGGTTATTTGAAATACATTTGCGTATCAAACACTCTATATACACTGAACACTCTGTTCCATATAGGTAATTACATATCAATTTGTAATCACGTAAGACCTTGTTTTACTCATGTTTTCGTATTTTGTCTTAGATTCTATGATCAGTAATTTATCACTGAATAGGATCATCACGCAGTGGGTGGGTACCTGAAGACGGGCGACGTCGCCGAGGCAGGCCCCGAAAAAGATGGCGTGATGATCTTGACTCATTTGAGGAGCGGTGGCCTGAGGTTGCGGGGGATAGAGATATCTGGAAGGACATGGGGGAGACCTTTGCCTAGCAGTGGGACAGTAAAGGTTAATAAAAAAAAAAAATTAACAGAGCAAGATTGATGCAACCCTAGCTACTGTAGCTATATATTATTTATTTATATGTATACATTTTGTGGTTCGTTCCCCACAGCGACTCTCAAGGGACTGGGGCGACTTGCCTAATTGCTTTCTGTCAGTTTTCAGAAATTGAAAACGGTAAATTTGCCTTTTTTTTTAAGGCGGCTGTATCACGTCGTATTCTATTCTTTGGCATTCTAGAAAGAAGCGCATGGTATTGGGCCTGACGTATTTTTTCACCAGTGGACGCTACGAATTCGTATCAATTCATAAACCGTCACACACTAGACTCAGCCTTTCTGGTACTGGTCGGTAAGCAAGACGTTCAGTAGCTACCGAATGTTCTTAGCCGTGAACTCGGTATTCATTGTCTTATCCCAATATTTAAGTTTGTATTCCCAGTTGTTCCTTACTTGTTATCCTACTCCTACTTATATAGATAATAAACGCGAAAGTTTGTATGTATGGATGTTTGTTACTCTTTCACGCAAAGAATACTGAACGGATCTGAATGAAATTTGGAATGGAGATAGCTTATACCCTGGATTACCACATAGGCTACTTTTTATCCCGGAAAAAGGTTCCTTGGGGATAACGGGAAGACGCGGTTGAAACCGCAACTAGTAATGCATATAAAAATCTGTTCAGTTAAATTTTTCTGCTTCAATAATAACTTGAAAAACGACATTTCTCGTCGTAGAAAGTGAAGATTGTTAAGAATTATTGTTTCTTCACCAAGCTAAGTGATCTTTGAGCTTTACCATGAAAATGTCACTAGATGTAAGAAGTATGTTCCTAGGTAAGATACAATGACATTGCCTACGCATGTTAAAGTGAAAAGGTTAAATTAACAGTGAATCTTCAGAGTATATATCTTTATCAGTAATGACCAGAGATCGGAGTAGGAGGAATGCTTTAGGATTAATGATTTTAAAGGATAGGTTAGTATGGATATGCCTCAGGAATTTCAGTACTTGTAACGTGTTTAAATGCGTAAAAAACGTCACAAATTTGCACCCAGAAACTCAACAAAGCTTCAAATAAATTGGATGAATTTTATATGCATACGCCGGAAACAAAACTACTTTTTTATTCGACAGGTTAATAAAAAATAATTTACCTACAAACGTTTAACAATTGCTTATTCAAATTTCAACTGTAGTAGTTACTGCATTACTACTTTAATTACATCTATTATCTAATTTTTAACTCAATCCGGTAAATATCGGAACATTCCGGAAAAAAGGCACGGTGCAAGTAAGAAAAACATTCTACCTACTCCGATCTTTGGTAATGACGTAACGTAACAGCTTCACATTACATGGGCTGACGCGTTCGGCTTTCCTGATCAGAGTGTCGCACAAGTATGCAACACGCCTGATTTATCATCTGTTTCTCAGCTTATCGATGTCTGAAGTCGTCATCGCACTATATACAAACAGTATGGATATTGCGTCTAATCTAGAAATTTCAGATTCGATCAAGTTTAAAATTATGTGTAATTTCGTTTTCTCCTTTTATAAGCTGTTTTAAAACCGTCGAAGTTGTTTGATTTCCTGAGTTTATTTAATAAGAATAAGAATCATTTATTTGCAACAAATTATACAAAAATACTTCAAACAAAACAAAATGCATTATGTAATAACTACAAAAGATGAATTGTTGCAAACCATCCTCAACTTAGCATTGTGTTGCTCGTTTGACCAGCGCTGGTCTTCCGTTGAAGCCGTTTCTGATAACGTCACTAGCATGAAGGCAAATACATTTTTATCCTAAACACTATCAGTGAATATTTCCTCATAATCATTGTTGTCAAACCATTTTATTCAATCATTTTGTATAGATACTCTTTGTATAGCGTTTTAACCAATAGCTGTGCTGCTGTGTCAGCAATTAGCAATGTTGCATTTCTTCGAGACACGATTTCAACAGTACTGTTGATATAATGACTTAAATTTTTTATTTTATTCTAGAATTGCATTTACTTCATCACTGAAATATATAAGCGGTTTGAAAGTCATTAGAGCTTTTTGGGCTCATGTTTTTAGTCTTAAAAACGTAACATGATTGCCAAGCAGTTTTACCAATATTTCCTGCCGCCAAATCAAGCCAACTTCAACCCACTTCCTTCCAGATTCCAGCCGTGACAATCCAGGAATAGTGAAAACAATGTTAATCTATATTCTCTCCTATCTATATACGTGTGCGTGTGTGTGTGTGTTACCGCCTGATCGAACCGTCTGTTCTAATTGGTGTCCTTACTGTTTGTGTCACTAGGATATTTATTAGTTAGTAAGTTAGTATTTTACAACAAGACGGGGCCAGTTTCACCGTTAGAACACTGGGATTAATGCTTGTAAAGATTGGATCAAAGTATATTCAGGAACACATTAAATAATAAATAATTAATTCGACACTGTAATAATAACAGCACGATATTTACTTACAAATTATAATTGACTATTATACAGAATGCCATGAAATCATTAAGATGTTATAGAAACTTGAAAAGGGTGATAAAACTACACAAGAGTTTTGCTCTACGCACCTACAAAATTATGTTTGTTAAAGTCAAGCAACGATTATAAGCAACAGCAATAAACTTTATATCTGAGCAATTTCTGCACTAATGAAGTATATTCATGTTCATAGCATTAATTATTCGAAAGTATTATTTAGTTATTGCTCATTAGAATACCAAAACAGCATGAATGCTTTTAAAGAATATCAATTATCATGCTCTTCGTGTCCAATACCTCGTAGTCGTAACGAATTCAGCTATATCCATTGTAACTATTACACAGTGGCAACCAATTTTATAAACGCCTTGTACCTCTATATTTACGATGTGATATTAACGTTTGTGTCTTAGCTTCGCGTGTCATTTAATATATCTAACGAACACCCGCTGCGGACCCCAGGCGCGGCAACGCTGGGCCAAATGTGAAAGCATCCTTCTGTACTTGCTTATTTGTGCTGTACTTACTGGAATCTATATAAACACTCTAGATACATGCAAATTCAAGTCACTAACAAAACTAGAACTGCAGGTTGAGCTGCTAAATTAATATCCGATCAGTTTCCATTTTCACTTAATCTGTGTAAATACATATAAAAATTTGTCGTCAAACACTTTACAGTGTATTCCGGCAACCTCACTAACTTGAGAGGCAGTTCCCAGTCCAAGAGCAGCGTGTCGCCACCTAACTTGTGTTCAATCGTTAGTCGGCTACCCTATAAGACATAAAAAGCAAACTTAAAAGCCATTTTTAGGACCTAAACGTGTGAAAAGTTTTTTTGGACTAGGCCAGGTGACTGCGACTAGCGAATTCAAGCGGTTGGCTGATAGTCCCCAAATCATATATTCAAAGCTACGATAGTCGCAAATATGCACACGCATTGATGTATGTACGAAGTCTCACATTTAGTTATTTACACACATATCTATCAAATTAGAAATTCAAACTATCTATCAAATACGAGTAGTCGCTCGCTGTATCGAGCCCACAATAAACAACCATGTTCAATTAAATGCAAAACAAGACAAACTTACCTGCAAATAACTTAAAGAGTAAAAACGTATGCAAAACACAGTCACCTCCAGCAAACAAAATTCTGGCCACATAGTCCACAAACATGTCATAGGACTCAGAGGTAGCGAAGACACACAGGCGGTAAATCACTAGCCGGCTAGCTCCCCATTAACCATATCCAGACGTGTTCGCCTAATACGATACAAATATTTGTACAATGGACGAGTGTTTAAAACTGTCTCTCGTAGATTTATGTGTAGAGCGCGGGAAGGGTAAACAGGGACGAACTGTGTGTCCCTTAAATTATGTAGAAAAAAAACTGGTGCATTGTGTCGTTAAGTCTGTTTGTCTATTCATAAAGATTAAATACCATTCACAACTTTAAATTGAACTATACATACATGAGACTTGATTATTAAATTTAAACACACATAAACTTTCGCATTTATAATAAAAATGATAGTAGGATACAAAATCCAATTATAAGCAAAAGAAAAACAACTACCAAAAAAAAAACAGTAAAAGGCAAAAAGTGTTTGAAGAAAAAATATAAAGAATACATGAATGCAATAAAGGTACATAAGTGTCATAAATAGGCCAGATACCACTAGTGTCATTCCTAAGAATTTCTTCGACTTTCTGGTGCATAATTATTTTTTTTTATAATTTTATTCTGAAAACATGTATACTATGCAGGAGTACATCCCTGCCCAGTCGAGTTGTGGGACGATTCCCACAAATCCATCTCTCTGTAACAGCGTCATTACAGCGGCGCCTGCGCAGCGTTCACGTACTCCGCGGGCTGACGCTGCGTGCTCCGTAAATTTATGCTAATACGTAATGTCTGCTGGGCGTTAAAGGATTTGCTATTACCCCAGTAGTCAGTATTCACGTAAAACGTGGTTTAAGGACATCATCTTTCTTTCTCTCACAAAGACATTCCATTATTGAGCACGCTGCGTCTTAAGACAGTGATCACAGCTTCGAGAAAGCTCTCTTTTTAATGAAGTCTGCATTTTTCTGCATACCTGTGAGTGTCCTTTTGTTCAGACTCAATGTTTCGGCTTTTCTACGCCAATTTTCGACCAAATTCCAAGCTCTGCACTCATTAGCTGTACTTGAGAAGGTATTTTCATCTTTTTTAGCATTTCCATTTTTTGAACGTCCTCAACAAGTCCAGAATCGCTCGTGTTTGACACGGTTTGTTCAGACCTTTCGGTCGGTTTTATTTACCCATGGCTGCTCGGAATAGTCCCAAGCCCCAACATTATCGTGGCGAAAGTGAGCGTCATTGTTACAATTATTACTACTCCGATGGCTCAGCGACCCAAAGTGTGTCTTGGCCTCCGAAACGAGAGAGCGTCACTCTTCTCTATCTTGACCGATTTAAGCCCAGTTCAGAGTCTGGAGCTCGCGTAGGTCCGCATCCACCGCGTCCTTCCAGCGGTATCTAGGGCGTCCGACCGGCCTTCGGCGTCCCAAATAAGAACGCTTTGCATTGTTACCATTAGTTTTTTTTTCTGGTATAGTTCAGTACGGTAACAGAAGTTTCTGAATTTGGTTCATTGAGGTGCTTGTTTTCAGTCATCTTTTTAATTTGCTAGTCACGTTATGTAATTCAGATTCTTCTGCAATTTGGATATTTGCCTCGGTTGTATTTGGCAAAACGCTTTTTCTGTCTTCTATGTCGGTCCTTGCAATTGACAGTAAATCTTGTTCTTTGTCGGTTAATATTAGACCATCGAAACTATATCCAGAGCCATCGCGCACATCTTCATTTAACTTCTTAACTATAAAAAAGGCTATATGACATGATTATTTTTTTCTCCCAACAGTTATTTGCAAATTCGATCTACGTTCTGATTTCTGTAACCCAAGATGTTAACTACAACATCGACTAATTCGTTCGTTAACAAGGTATCCAAGTGGACCGGTACGAATGTCGTGCAGATTTGTCTTATTAACGAGACGCAAGTTAGCTCCGAGGTGGTCCAGTCTGAACGTGGATCTGGTCTTAACGCCTCCAATTGAGGCCAATGGAAAATTGCAGATCCTGTGAGATTACAAATAAATTAACGGTGGTTATACTCGATGGCTGCTTTCTGATCAATTTAAATGGTATTATTAATCAGAAAGTTAAGTTTTCTGTTAAGATTGAACGATAAAGCCTTTAATGTTCTTAACTATTAGTTTTATATTCGAGTTAAATATAAAAAATACTACATTCCACAACTGGTGTTTATTTTATTAAATAATAGTAATAAATTATTTATTTCTGCTTAAAGAAAGATACATGTTGGGTGCTTATATAACACTAGGTGGTATGGAATAATACAGAATTAACTTTTAAACATTTTACCGTACCGTTTGGAAATACATTAATGAAAATCCCTACGTTGCTATTGTCTTTAATAATGAAACTTAGCTTACTTTACCTGTTATAGTGGTTTCAAGTTCAACCATGTTTCTCATATTCTGTAAATAATAGGGGAAATACACATTAGAAGACATTTGAGCTTGTTTTTTCCCAAATATCACCTTGATTATTGCTAACGAGTTTTGGACTATATCGTTTGCGGGATGAGGCTACTGAGGCCCGATTCTTAATCTTCGTTTGTCATCCAGATATTGAAGTTACTACATGTTTATGCTAATAACATTATGTAGCAAACTGGTCCAATAAACATAAAGAAGAATTACGGTGTTTATGTACAACATTGTTACTTGAACTATCGCAATATAAACAAGTATTTCGACAATTCCACGCGCATAACTTCAATATCACTGAATGAAACCAACGCACGCTGTCAGTGTGAGGTCATAAAAACACGTTTAACAACAAAATGTTATTGGCTGTTTATAAAATACAAGCAGAAACGTTTTCACTGACCATTCTGATACAAATATTTCTCATTGTACTGTTGTATCGAGACCCGTTTCAAAACTATTTTGAATTCAAACGTATACTTATTTGAGAGTTACATATTTATTATCAGTGCTGGATTCACACTAGGGGCACTCGGGGCTACTGCCCAGGGCGGCAAATTTTCGGGGGCGGCAAAATTCATCATCATTATCATCGGCCGGAAGAAGTCCACTGATGAACATAGGCCCCCTTTTGCATCTATCGGCTCTTACAATGTCGTCGGTCCACCTAGTAGAGGGCCAACCTTACAGAGCGTCTTGCAGTTCTTGGTCGGTTATCGGTTCGTCGAGCGATGTGGCCTGCACATTGCTACTTCAACTTGCAAACTCTAAGAGCTATGTCGATGACCTTGGTTCTTCGACGAAATTCGGATGGAGAGAATAGATAAAATTCTCTCAAAAAAATTCAAACATTGCAGATTAGTCAACAAAACTTTATCTATTTCATGCAAAATTTCGGTAAGAGGGCGGCATTTTTAGAGTGCCCAGGGGCGGCGATAAGCTTAAATCCGGCTCTGCATATTAGACACTATTTGCTTTGAAGATGCTTCACGGCATTTATTACTTCATTCATATATTGATTCACAAGCGTGTTGTGTAATAAATAAATATTGCCCTCGCGGTGAATATGGTGCCGGTCATAATGTTTGTGTTTATTGGTTTTATATACATAGTTTTAAAGTCCTGCGACCTGTGGGCGAGCCTTTATGAAGATTGTTGCGATGTCTATCTACTTCTTGCTTTTTAATAACGTTGTCTTTAAATGTTTAAAGTTCCTACATATTATTAACATGTTCTTAAAGAATATTGAGTTTCAAGTCACATATTTGATATGAGTAGTAAGTTCGTGTGAATAAGTGCATGGTTAACCCCAGTTTAATTAATAAGTATAAGTTTATTTATTAGAAGAAAAAAACCAAATAGGGTATTTCCATTCGGAAGAAACCAAATACCACTTTTAACCCTGCTCTTTGCTCTGAACAACTTATTTATTTATTTATAAGAAGACCAACAGCTTAAACATGTTTGAAAAATAACTACTAAAAACAGAGAGCCAAATACCCTCACGGATAACATTCGCGATTTGAGTTTTCTTCTATTAATTTTTCGTAAGCTTTTGTTACTTTTCTATAAAAAGTTGGATCAACTCGGTCGGTAGACATGTGTGAAACAAATCAGATGTAACGGATGCACAGTCGTAACCAGTATCAAGATAAATTCTACCGAACAATACTTCCAATATGTATCGCGGGATCACTGTGATTTACTCTCTCTCATTTTCACCCATACATCATCACTTCGCACCTTCCATTTGTGGCGGAATCCTGAATTATATCCGAGGATCTAACGTCTTCCGCGCATTAAGTGTATGATAAATGTTAAATCCGTAGCAGTGAGATTGCGAGGCGCCTCGACTCCAACATTTCCACCTAATGGACCAGTCGGGTGCTATCGACGCCCGCCTCATCGTTGCCTGCAATTTATCTATAAATCTAATAAATGAAAGTGGAAGTGTTGATTCAGCTTTCACGGCTACTAAATGGACACGTCGTGAACAGAGGTGTAAATTGGCTTGTTTATTGTTTAACGCTCTAATTGCGAATGCTCGCAAGAATCTGAAGATCTAAGGCCGATATCCTAGAATGACGCTCAAGCAGTAATCTCTACTTAAGGGGGCGATCAACCCCAAAAGGTGTATTTTTAAACACATAGTTTAATGGTAAAGAATGTAAATGTTGAAATTAAAAAAATACTATAGGTCGGGGTAGAATCCGTAGAAGCCGAGTAATCGTATAAAAAAAAAATCTGGTGTCTTTAAAAAAAAAACAAAACTTGTACGAAAAATAAACTGTTTTAGTTCAAATGTTCTAAATTAACAACGACAACCATACATTATTTTTGAATAATTATTATTGAATAATTAAATAAAATTATAGCTTGGAGCTCGAATCCATCATTGTCGTCAACTGTACGCGGTCACGCGATTTTCAACTCTAAACAAGGTAACGTAGATAAAATATTAAACACAGGGGCTGTCTGTTTTTTTTCCAGCATTAGGCGCAGCCTTAAGCACAGATTTGCGTCTGTCATCTCATACAAATATGTCACAAAATCGCTACACTTGAGCGTAATTCTAAAATACTGAATCTTTTAAAAAATCAGTCGTCAAGCACCTATCGATGTGTTCCGACAGCCTCACTTGAGAGCCTAATCCAGGCCTAATTCATCTGCTTTTCGGTTGTCTGGAACTTCTGCAAGAGATCGCTTTGAGCGATAAGATTTGTGACATTTTCCATTCAGTTTCATTGTTATTCTAGTTTCAAATTTCTCTGTGTTTGTGGTGTAGGTATTATAAACAGTAAATCTTTAAATTTGAGTGGCATTACCTCTTATAATTATATTGGGACGGAACGACACTTAAATATCTATGCAAAAATACCACCAAGTTGATTACGTTTTGATATGCGTTAGTTATTACAATTGAAGGTGGTGAGAGATATCCCGCTATCTCCACAAGATCCACATTTCATTTTGTAATACAAAAGCTCGTATGATTGCTAACAACGTGTGTAAATCCTTTAGTCCTGTTTGCTGCAATATTCTTTTACGACTCTACGGTATATCTCGAGGATTTAAACCCTTCTCATATTTTCTAGCCTCGTTGAAGTTAACAGTTGTGATTTTATCACGCGCCGGCAACCTGCTATCACAATCTATCACTGTTGTCCGCTGAACACGCCTGGTGCGAACCTGTCGCTGTGAGTGGCATTACTAAGGATTTTCTCACTGGGCTTGGAAAGGATAGTTTTGTACAGCTATCTATTTGTACTTCGTACTAGATTTCGCGGTCCAAACCACTCACTGCGTTTCACTGAATTGCACAGTAACCTGTGTAACTGTTTTTAAAACACTTTTATTAGCTTGATTTTTAATGTAGCTTTGTTTGACATTTGCTAATACCATACCATAGAAGTAATGTCAAATTTCTATCTCTAGTAGGGCAAACCGTGGATAGATAGGTTATTGAAACTGGCCGTAAACGTGCATGCGGTCGGTGCGGAGCGTCAATATTCACACGGAAAACAAGTTATTTTTTAACAAAACAAAAACTGACTTCAGGTTCCCTTTGGTTTCTCTGGTCTGCCATCATCAAACCCTGATTTTCTTATCATGGGACCTCCTTTGCAATGTCTTCGTTCCAACAAAAAAAAATATTGTAAAACCGTCTATAATTGACGGAGTTATGCCCGAACATCCGAATTGAGAACCTCCTCTTTATTTGGAATTCGGTTAAAAAATTTGTTGAAGTTAGTTAGTACCTGAGTGTGCATTCAATAACGTTATTAGATGATTGCATCATCATTTAATCCAGACTGTCATCTAAAACATAAACTGCTTCAAATGACTCGTAGAAAAATACAGCTCTTTCAGCGAGTTTACGTAGTAGTTTCCGCGACAAACTAGACAGGTTTCAAATGTTCTAATCATCATTTAGTTAGATAGCCGTGGTCATTACTACGAGTATATCTTGGTCAGCAGTGCCTAACACTTTGACAAGTAATGTTCAAAGAGACCGTATATAGGCAACATGGTGTTGATCGTCTTATGATAATGACCTCCTTTCTGGACGAAGACAGTAGAATTTACAACAGCCAATCCCTGCTTCCCTACTAATAAAATAAAAAATAAATATCGGGGGACCATTTTGCACAAATTGACCTAGCCCCAAATTAAGCTCGAAAATTGTGTTGTGGGTACGATATACATACTTATATAGAGAAATAAATACTTATATATAGATACTAATTAATATTATAAATGCGAAAGTAACGCTGTCGGTCTGTCTGTTTGTCTTTCACAACCCTAAACTATTGAACCGATTTAAATGAAAGTTGGTACGTAGATAGTTTGAACCCTGAGGAAGGACATAGGATACTTTTTATCGCGATAAACTGTAGCCCACGCGGGTGAAATTAATATGCTCAAAATATACACATTTAAATTTTGAAAGTCAATAAAAGACTGATTAGTGTCAGTATGTCAATCGGAAAGCTTTGTGTGGTCACATGACAGTATGGGTGATAAGCTGATAACACTAATAGGTTATCTCTGAAGAACTTCCGGAACCACCGCGTGTCTCTTGTTCTCCCTTATAAGTGTTTAGAGTGTGTTGGAAAATGCGTTTGACCTTTTTTACGTTAAAAGCTAAGGGGGACCCTATTACTAAGACTCCGCTGTCCGTCCGTCTGTCTGTCTGTTTGTCCGTTTGTCACCAGGCTGTATCTCATGAACCGTGATAGTTAGACAGTTGAAATTTTCACAGATGATGTATTTCTGTTGCCGCTATAACAACAAATACTAAAAAAGACAAACTTTTTTTTTGCCTTTTTCATAGGTATGGTACAGAACTGTTTGTGCGCCAGTCCGACTCGCACTTGGCCGTTTTTACGTTAAATATGACCTAAAGTATCCTTAAGTTCGACCGTGGTCCAACTTACGCCCGAAATTAATAATCGATCCTGATCAGTTTTTACGTTTTTGGATTGATGTCATTTGAAGGGTAAAGCTAGCTAAAATATGTTGACATATCGTGTGAATGTCTACAGCTTCCTCAATGCGAAAAAGTGAAATCTACATATGACAACTTTCAGTGTCGATTTGACTGCCTCACTGTTTCAACTCCTAATTTAGGTGCCAAAAAGCCTTCGATTTTATGATCCATAAACAGTGTGTCAGCCGACGACACGGGTCATCAGCTCGCACATCTGTATCTTCGGAACGAATGAGGCTACGGTGAAGTATTATAGCTCAAAATTTGAGGAAAAAATGATTGCCAAATAAAATAAAAAAATTAAGGTTCTAGCTAGAATACTTTTTGAGCTATGAGCTATAACAACTGTGTAAGCCGGCGACCCGTGTCACCAGCTCGCACATCTGTATCTCTAAAACGCGTGAAGATAGAGTTTCGCTGAATAGCTCAAACAAGGTTGTATAAATAAATACCTTGGCTGGGAAAGTTTCAAGTCTCTACATAGGATACTTATTGAGATATGAGCTAAAACAAGTGTGCGAGCCGGCGACACGGGTCCCCAGCTCGCACACCTGTATCTCTGAAACGCGTAAAGGTAGAGTTTCGTTTAATAGCTCAAAATGTAGGTCATAACTTTTCACTTTGACAACAATATTTTGAACACCATAGACCCAGTAGTTTCAGTGCAAAAAGCAAAAAACTGATTCGCCGCCAAAAATTTCAAAATTATTTCCAAAACTTGTTCGAGCGTCGTGTTGCCGTTTCGTGCGCTACACCATTACAAGCGAATCTGGCCGTAAGGTATGAAGCAATAGGAAGCAATAAAGGTCATTTTAGTGTGGGTTCCAAAAGTCGCAGAGGTAAAAACTAAACTAATGCTATGGCCGCTCGACGAGTTAATTGCCTACTCTTGCGGTGATGCATAGGGTTGTCACTTTTGTTTTTAGTTTATAGCGATGATGGCTCAGTGATAGAGACGTCGGCTTGCGATCCGTAGGACGTGGGTTCCAATCCTGCAATGAGCTTGAGCTTTCGGTGAAGGAAAAAATCGTGATGAAACCATAGCTTGGTGGTAGGGTATTTTCTAGTACTCGCCTGGCTAGCTACCACCCTCTTGTTAAGAATCTGTCGCCAAGCACCTATCGGTGTGTTCCGGCAGCCTCACTTGAGAGCCAGTTCCCAGTCCAGGTGTAGCATGGCGCCATCTTCGACCACATCGTCACTTAACATCAGGTAACTTGTGGTCAAACGCTACCCTGTAAAAAGTAAAAAAAAGTTAAATTAAATAATAGCTGAATGACCCGGCGAACTTCGTTCCGCGTAAGAGGCAATAAATGAGCAGATTATAGAATTAATGTATGTCAAAAATTAGTTGTGCCCCGCGGTTTCACCCGCGTCTTCCCGTTATCCCGCAGGAACCTTTTTCCGGGATAAAAAGCCGGGTAGCCTATGTGTTAATCCAGAGTATAAGCTATCTCCATTCTAAATTTCATTCAGATCCGTTCAGTAGTAACAAACATCCATCCATCCATACTCACAAACTTTCACGTTTATAATATTAGTAGGATCGCATAAACTCGCATGAAACAAACACATCAACCGGTCAATTTAAATTTCATCCAGAGACAACAATACGTTTAGCTGTTGGTTTTGTTATATAACACCATATCAGTTGCGTTCTGGTAACCTACCATGTATACAAATGAACGGCTAATTTTTTTTAATTCAAAAAATATTATCATATTTTAATATGTACTTATTATCCTATTCCGAACGACGACATTTGGCAAAACGAGTGTGTGGATCCAATTCCGTTAATTCCAAATTACTTAAAATGAAGGTAAGTGAGTTTAGGTAACAGTAATAAATAATAATTAGCGATCGAGTGCGCGGGTGGAAGAGCGAGCGACACGGGCTTCGCGTCGCGGGCAGTACAGCAGACTGGCGAGGCGGCCGGCCGGCGGCCGCCGCGCCGCGGGCTGCGCGCGCGCAGGTACCTAGTCCACGTGGACTCACTACTACACGCGCAGCGGTGACGCGCCGCAGCTCGCGGTACGAACAATAGAGCGCGCGGCTAGGGATTCGTTTCCAATGCACAACTCAATGTAAACAAAGCGTTTAGATATTTCCTATATTTAAATATATAATATTATGTATGGGTATCTGTTAGAAAATAACTGTATATGTGAAATAAGTATTAAATATATATTATAATAATGTTTATGAATTTATGTATGTATATGTACTATGTGTGTATTTATCTAAGTAGTGTAAGTTTATAGATATGTAGTAGGTAGCCTACAGACAAATTCAACAAATGAACGATTATAAAAATCGGTCCAGCCGTTCACGTGTTATAAGTGTTGTAACACGATTTTATTTTATTATATAAAGTACTAGCTGTTCCCCGTGGTTTCTCCCGCGTGGGCTACAGTTTATCGCGATAAAAAGTATCATATGTCCTTCCCCAGGGTTCAAACTATCTATGTACCAAATTTAATTTCAATCAGTTCAGTAGTTTAGGCTTGAGAGCATAAATATTCTGTATACTCCAAAATTATTCCCGCACTTCAGTGCCCGCCGCGTAACCTACCCGCTGCGCTGCGGCCACTGCATGGCCATGGATGGCGGTGCGGGGCGCGGGCGGCGCGGTGGTTTTATTTTCCATTAGATTGACATTTTAATTTCGTAATATCTTTTGAATGAAATGCCCGATTTCAACAATTCAAAAAGTAATCTACAGGTATTGAAACGATCTTGAATACGAAATGATTTATTTTGATAAGGATATATATATATATATATAAAAGTATGGATAACACGGTCTGATTTTAGTCGGCATTTTTATCAACTTTTAAAAAGTAAAAAAGTAGTTTTAGTATGTTATCCTTAAGAGATAGACATATGCCATCGTGGACTTTTTTGTAGACCTGTATAAGATACACAATTTCGCCATACATCATTTTGTTATATCTCAAAGGGTTTAGGCAGCGTTTTCATTGAAAGCTCCCAGACGGCTTTTTTTTACCAAAAAAATAAGCCGTCTGGTTTTTTTTTGGCTTTGTTCTTTTTGCCAATGTATACAAAAACTTGACAAATTATATCTTAAAACCTTCCTCGAGAACCACTCTATCTATTGGTGAAAACAGCATTAAAATCAATGCAGTAGTTTTTGAGTTTATCGCGAACAGACAGACAGACGGACGCGGCGCGGAGGACTTTGTTTTATAATAAGTAGTGATAGTGATGTTTTACCAATTCATAAATAGGTTTTAAATAAAATACATTTGAAATATAAAAGACATATTTTATTAATTATAAATATATTTTATTATAAACTATACAAATAAAGGGTCAGTGAGAGCAGCAGATCCGAGAGAGCGAGCAGTGTAGTACCTTCTCGAATGTCGAATGGATGCGATCAACCGCGTGGCGCAGCCCTATTGAGTTCCCGGCCGGCCCTAGTCGTTCCCAAAAACACCGACCGCGGCGGAAGCGGCTTTTGTCAAAGGAAAAGCCGAACCAATTATACAACGGCGATAGCATTTAACAACATACTTTAAAGAAGTTGTAATAAGGTCTATTTTTCTTCTTTATCCATTAGCCGACGCATTTACAAAGGATACAGAGTGCTTTTTTAACCACGACGGAATAGTACAGGATTCGATAAACCAAATTTGATACTTCACATATTTTATAACATATTTTATTTCGCTAAAAGTAAGAAGGGTTTCACGTCTGGTCGTCTCGGACTTCAATGATGGTGTGACCTGAAGGTGAACTTCAGAGACTGCTACTGGAACTCCTCGACGAGTAGCAAGCACTAAGTCTAAGCGAGTTTGGTTTGGACTCGCTTTGTTAGCTATTTACAGTGATGGATTTATACTAGGGCAGTCGGGGCTAGTGCCCAGGGCGGCAAATTTTCTAGGGCGGCAAAATTTGGAAAGTGAGATAAAATTTTCTATACAATATATAATTAACTAATTCTTTTAAATAAACATTTTATCTTTCAAGAAATATAATTCAAGTATTATGTATCACATTCAAATTTTGTATATTATAATATAGGAAATTTAACTAAAAACGATATCAAAACTATTAAAATAAAATTTAAGTCATAGGGCGGCATTTTCTTCAGTGCCCCAGGGCGGCACAAATTTAAATCCGGCCCTGGTTATTTAAGAAACTTTTATGAAAACTGCAGAAAAAAAAGATATTGATTATTTAAGTTCGTAGTGTCTAATGTAATTTTTTAACTTAGATGATGCTTGGATGGTTTGAACGCACTTCGCATTTTCTTTGCCATTATGCCATTGCCATTCCTTTTCACGCTTTGGAGGTCGGTCCTACTTAAATAAGTTATTAATTTACCAAACATAAACAAAAACGAATCTTTTTATTCTATGTACTAGCAAATTGATTAATATGTAGTTGTGTTCTGCCTACGTTACTAATTCAATAATACATACTAATTTTATTTCAGCTTTACTGGTTTCTTGGACAGCCCTTTTTCTAAATTTGTACCGTTGCCGCTATTTTTGGAAAATTATAATGACGTGACACTGGCAGAAATGTCCAAAGTAGACAATTGCCAAATATAAAAAAAACTAGCAAATTGATTGTCACTGTCAGTGACATTGACAGGAGCGGGACATAGAGTCATAGACCATTGTTATGGATGCCCGCTTTTTGCGTCGAATCGATCTTCTGGATCGTAAATCAGAACCTAGTGAATCGATTATATTCGATCTCAAAATATCGTATCGTAATTATGTAAAAATAAATAAAAGTACACTACAGTATACAAATAATTATAGAACTCAAATCAGAAAATGCTAACTTACCCGACGATAAATTTAACAACATATCATAATATTATATTATTTTTTTACTAATTACAGGGTAGCGTTTGACCACAAGTCGCTTGATGTTTAAGGACGATGCGGTCGAAGATGGCGTCAAGCTACACCTGGACTGGGAACTGGCTCTCAAGTGAGGCTGCCGGAACACACCGATAGGTGTTTGGCGACAAATTCTTAACGAGAGGGTGGTAGCTAGCCAGGCGAGTACTAGAAAATACCCTACCACCAAGCTATGGTTTCATCACGATGTTTTCCTTCACCGAAAGCTCAAGCTCATTGCAGGATTGGAACCCACGTCCTACGGATCGCAAGCCGACGTCACTACCACTGAGCCATCATCGCCATAAAAATATTTCCTACCATATATTATTGCTTTTGATTGATGTCACTCGTACTTAAGGTGGATGATCCCAGAGCTCATCACGCTATGTTGTCAAGAGATGGCGCTGATGTCATTTTTTACCTAAATTATTTTTTTACGTCGAAAATAATAATCTTATTCGAACCAAACACTAAAGCGCGCGTTCTATAGCGTTACTCAATTGTAAATTACCCAAATCTTCATTTAATAAACTAATAAATTACTCGTAACGCTTCTCTTACTGCTGGTGTCACAAATTTACGTACTTACACACGCACACGTAGACATAAAGTATGTCATTAGAACGCATCTAAGGTGGTTGCTTGCGGTCCGCCTAGCAGCCCAGCGTCAATAGATGGCGTTGTTTCTAATTAACGCATCTTATTTTATTATGAATGAACAGGTGCATATTATTTTAATAATAATTATGTTTACCGGTAATGGCGTAATATGTTTTATGTATCAAACAATATTTCAGATGTGTTTTAGTTTTCAAAACACTTTTATTTGTGCCAAACAATATCGCGGCGGTAGTGGTGAATGGCAGCTAAGCAACTATTCACGCACACATAGAAAATGGTTTTGTTGTACACGAAACCATTTGCTAATTTCGTTCTTTCGTTTACTGTATAGGTTAGACCAGTGGTCAAACCTCTCAGTAGTTCTTTACTGATAACGAGGTTCCGAGTTCGATCCCTGCCTCAGATTTTTGGTAATTTTCTTTGATTTGGATGAAATTTAGAATGGAGATGGCCTATACCCTTTATTACCTATACTCTCTACTCTCCTACCAATAAAGACATTGGCTATTGTAATACTTTATTATGAAACAATCAGGATTATTTATTATACATGTACATAGTATCAAAATAAAAAACAGTCAATCACCAATAGTCTTTTTATTTACACATTCTTAAATATTCAATAATTCACAATTCTTCGTCAATATAAAGTCCTGCTGGTCGCACAGTTTTTTTCATTTTTTCCATGAACTATGTTCTGGCCACAGACTCATTGTGTTGGCCATATGCCATGTTATTGGTCAGAACATTGTTTTTATACAAAATGCTTTTGACGTGGTTGTGGCATGGTGTTGTCGCTTTTCGTTTACATATCTGCAACAAAGCTATAATTAAAGTATATTCTAATATGTATCCCAACCTGGTCATACGAAAACCACGGATTTATGTCTACTAAACACTACTAAAAACAAACATGACTTTGAAAAACGGTTAGTTTCCAAATCGGCTGGCTGGCCTGTCGCATTTATATGTAGTGTAAACATCATTTTCATGTTGCCCTATGGTCAGAAGTTCAATTCTTTTTATTTCCTCCGTTGTTTTTTGGAAGTCTCGAAGTTTCGAGAGACATGCTTATTTCAAATCTATTTCCACAATTGGTTCATTTGGTTTAGTAGTTACGTTGATACGTGGTAACAAACATTTAACATACACACACACAAATTTTTGCATTTATTATATTAGTAGAATAGAATTTCGTTTATTACAAGGTGTATCATATACGAAGTAAATAAGCGTAGGAAAATTATATGTTATCATATTGTGTAGTTCAAAGGTATTTGAATACACTTTCAGCTAGGGCAGTTGTAGAACAACGTCCTTGATCCTCCGAAAATTAGATTTGTGGTGTCAGCCAGCTAGCAGGGCTTTTCCGGTTATACAAAGGTACTCTGTGGCAAGGCTGTTGCTGGCCTCAGCTGGCGTAGTGGTGCACGATTGTATCTGCTGATTTCCATCAATAATTTTCCAACGTTGATCAACCTTTTTTACAGAGTAAAACTATAAACAACAACTTGCCTAGCAACGTAGCAACTAGTCAAATATGCATTTTACGTGAATGACGTAACCAAAAAACTCATAGAACAGTCTGATTAGTTTATACTAGCTGCACCCCGCAGTTTCACTCACGTGTCCTACAGTTTATCGCGATATTTTTTTTATAAAACTATTGAAGTAAAAGAAACACTAAATATTAAGTGAAGCTTACCACTTACCACACATACACATACATTAGTGAAAACCGCACCCTAATCGGTTAAGTCGTTTCTGGAATTAGCGCGCACAAATGCACAGACAAACAGACATACAGTCAAACAGACAAAAATTCTATTTATCATTGTTTTGGGTTCTATTGCGTTGATGATAAAGACCCCCAATAATAGCTTTTCTCATTTATCTTTCACTAGTTTTCAGCCGCGGTTTCACCCGCGTCTTCCCGTTATCCCGCAGGAACCTTTTTCCAGGATAAAAAGTAGCTATAAGCTATTTCCATTCCAAATTTGATCAAAATCAGTTTAGTAGTTACGGTGATACGTGGTAACAAACATTCACACACAAAAACTTTCGCATTTATAATATTAGTAGGATAGGATAGGATGTACAGACAGCGATCAGTCACAGTTTTATTACAAATGTAGGTAAATAGATTTTTACTGTAAATGTGGATTTGAATTCCGTCTTCTTTAGCGCTTAGACTGTTTCATTGAAAAATATACCATATTCCGTTTGATAACAATATATATAGCACTAGCTGTTCCCTGCGGTTTCACCCGCGTGGGCTACAGTTTATCGCGATAAAAATACCAATTTTCATTTAAATCGGTTCAGTAGTTTAGGCGCGAAAGCGTATATATTCCGTATACTCCAAAATTATTCCCGCACTTCGGTGCCCCTCACCGCGTTACCTGCTGTAGGTATCCATTATCCTATTTTGATTCTAATTTTTTTTTGACCGCGCGTTTGTACAGCTAAAGGTCTTCCTGGTTCGTAAATTGCGACCGCAGTTTACCTATTTCATAGAATATTCTCCCGCCTTTCCCGCGGCACTGCGGTGCAGTGGGTTTATTTTTCTACTACTACTTACATTTTTAAACTCGTGATATCTTTCGAAAGGAATGTCCGAATTGAATAATTCAAAAAGTTATATGAAGGGATTGAAGCAGTTTTGAATGAGAAGTAATTTATTTTGATAAGGATTAATACCAAGATACAAATAAAGAGCCTTTCCTAGCGGAGGCATTAAAATTAATTTTTTTAAATAAAAAAACACTTATGGTGGCATAACTATAATAGTTAGACATATGCTCTCGCGGACTTTTTTGTAGATCTTAATAGGACCTACAAACCCGTGATACATTGTTTCGTTCTATTGTCAATAGTTTTTGCAGCGCACGCAAAAATAGGTTTTCGATTTCATACCTTGGGTTAAAAAATAGCAATTTTCTTACGGATCCCTAATTTTTTTGGAAATAAAATATAGCCTATAGTCTTCCTCGATAAATGGACTATCCAACACTGAAAGAATTTTTCAAATCGGATCAGTAGTTCCTGAGATTAGCGCGTTCAAACAAACAAACAAACAAACAAACAAACAAACTCTGCAGCTTTATAATATTATTAGTATAGATTACATTGATAGATATCGGTTGATTTCGGTTTTGTTTTGACGTTTATGTTTTGAAGCGATGATAGCTCAGTCGGTTGCGCATCGAACTTCCGTGCTGGAAAGCACATGTTCAAATACCAACAATAAGTATGAGGTTTCGGTGAAGAAAAATATCGTGTTTATTGACCTACCAAACATTTATTTGGTAGTGCGGTACCAACACACTAGGTATCAAATATAGGGGTGTGACTAGAAGGGGAAAAAATCGATTAAGAAATAATCGATTTTCATCTCTTTAGAATAAATCGATTTGTAAAAAACGATTCGATTATTTTTTACTTAATCGATTTTTTACAAACGATTATTTTTTGATTTTTACAAATCGATTATTTTATTAAAAATATAATCGATTTTTTATAAAATAAATAATCGATTTTTAATACAATTAATAATCGATTTTTAATATAGTAAATAATTGATTTGTAATATTTGTTTATCGATTTTTTTAAATCGATTAAAAGAAAAAAATGATCGATTAATATAAAATCAATTTTTTTTCTCATCTCTAAACTATTTAACCGTGGTAGGCGACTTGCAAGGGCGATCTACCATTTCTAGTTCTACCGCCAAGTACCTAACTAACTATACATTATTATCAATAGTAGGTACCTACCTACGTAGGTATGAATTTAGAATTACGTTCTAATGTAATTATGTTGTCAGCTGTCTGGTTACCATAATACAAGCTCTGCCTATCTTGGGATCTATTGGCCGTGTGAGAAACTATCGCAATATATATATTTACTTCTTACCTATTTATTTACTAATTTTTCTACTTTGATTACCTGGGCGAAATTATATCACTTAGGTAATCAAAGTGGATTAGACCTCCACGACCTTGACTACCAACCCGTTTTGATTTACGTCTTCGGAACGGAAAGTAAAAATTGCCCCAAAGTCAACAACATCGTTCATGCACGATTTGGCAAGTCGCAATATCGTGGGCCGTGGCGAGCGAGACAGAAAATCATTCTTCACTAGTCATGCGCGATCTTGCAACGTCGCATAATTTTTAGCTATTTTGTGACCGAACCTAATACAAACTATAATTTCTTCTGTGGCAAAGTTGTAGCCACGCCACCACTACATCGCTCACTAAGGTCTACATCTAAATAGTTCATCGAAATTCAGGTAGATGGCAGGTAAAAATCACCTAATTCAAGTCCGTCAACTTCAATGCCACTCACGCACACATGTGTATAAAAATACGATTTTTCCGAAAGTTTTAAAGGTAAAATTTGATGGAAAACATAATTTTGGTAAGAGAAACTGATAGTCCGCGGATGGGTAATTAATTGAACAATTTAAGAAAATTTTCAAACTTCATTAAAATAGTTTGCGTGATCTATATTGCTCGGCTTGAGTTTGTATGGGAAATTGCCGGACCCATTCACCTTAACTAAATAATCACATTCAATTTGTAAATGAGGCTTCATATAAATAGGTTCAGTGGTATAAGCGCGAAAGCGTAACAGACAGACAGAGTTACTTTTGCATTTATTATACATAATTGTTAGAAGGAAAGTACCTACTTCCTTACTTGGGTACCACGAAAACAGAAGTTCATAGGAGACAGTATTTTGTTATATAGGTAATTAGGTACATAAAAAACTATATATTTTAGCCAATAGTTTAAAGAATTTTGTATTTTTTTCTTGCATTTAACAATATAGTTTATGCATTGAGTAATAAGACTGCTTTGCCGATGCCGGTTGAATGTGTGCAAGCGTCGTGTTGCCGTCACGTTCACTACACCATTGCAAGCTTATTTGGCCGTAAAGTATGAAGCAATAGAAAGCAATAAAGGTCATTTTAGCGTGGGTTCCGAAAGTCGCAGAGAGTGGGTCGCTCTTCCTCCTTTTTGGAAATCGGTTAATTAAATAAATGGTATCTACTTTCTCTCAATCTTTTTGAAAACAAATCAAACGTAAGCATAAAAAAAATACATGGCTAGAAAAATTAAATAAAAGTAGGCTCAAGTATTAATATTGGGGTCAGGGTGCTCGATGAAATGAAACTCTTGAGTGACTCCTTTCCATAAACTTGTGGACTGTATATTTAGGTTCAGATACAACACTTTGAAGCAATACCATTAAAACAGGATTTCTCTTAGCTTAAGTACAATTTTTGTGTCGGCAACTAGTGCCAGGCACCAGTGGGTATGACGCGCCTCTCGTCCAATCAGAGCGTCGCATGGCGCGCGCGCGATCTATATCGCTGTCCCGCTCTTGCGGGAGGTGCGTCTCTTTCTAATCACAGGTCAGCACATCGTGACATTTTCTAACTTAGAATTTACTAATGATGCTATACATTTATACAGGTATACATAAAGGCTATGTAGTATAATCTGCTACTTATAATAATTAACAAAAATGGACCTAATAACAATTGACAAAATCGACTTATCTATCCGTAACAATTAAGCTGCGTCAGTTTACTCATAATTTCGACGCCTAGCGAATCCGAATGTAGTAGTAGGACTCAATACCTAAAATAGATGCGCGGCAATTCGTTCTCGTGTACCTAACTACCTATGCGTCCGTAAAGAGCTACCCACTCTCTGCGACTTTCGGAACCCACGCTAAAATGACCTTTATTGCCTTAGTAATAAGACTGCTTTACTGAAAAATTCTGTTTGTTTACATTCCCAAAAACACCGGCCGCGGCGAAGGCGGCTTATTTCAAAGGAAAAGCCCAACATATTATACAACGGCGATAGCATTTAACAACATATCTACTCTAACCCAGTTATAATAAGGTCTATTTTTCTTCTAATTATCCACTAGTCGACGCATATACAAAGGATACCGAATGCTTTTTTACCTACGACGAAATAGAACAGGATTCCTTGAAGAGCGACCTTCACCGAGCTGGTTAATGGTGAAAAGTATTCCATATCAAATTAAATAGGTGGGTATGCCAATAATTTTTTTGCAAATTGCAGTGCAGATTTTTTGGGATGGAGATAGCATACCTAATTATATACCTACCCTAGATTAACACATAGGCTACTTTTTATGACGGAAAAAGGTTCCTGTGGCATGACGGGAAGATACCTACGGGTGAAACCGCGGGGCACAACTAGTATTATAAATGCGAAAGTTTGTGTGTGTGTGTGTGAATGTTTGTTATTATAATACCACGTATCACCATAACTTCTACACCGATTTTGATGAAATTCAAAATCTAGATAATTTAGGTATTGGATTAACACATGGGCTAATCTAATTATGAACAATAACCCTGAATGGGGTTAAATAGGAACAGAAAGATAGTTTTGTTTCTTCCCGTAAAACTACTAATTGAAATTAGATGAATTTGTTATCGCTACCTACCATAACCGTACCTACCGGTTGTTTTTGTTTCTAAAATTATATTTGGAGAACGAACGAAAACAGTTCTTTGCAAATTGTTAGCAAGCCCTTGGTCTTGGCTCTCAGTACAGGATCTAACCGGTTATTACCTACTCTCTCTGCGACTTTCAGAGCCCACGCTAAAATGACCTTTATTGCTTTTTATTGCTTCATACCTTACGGCCAGATTCGCTTGTAATGGTGTAGCGCACGAAACGGCAACACGACGCTCGAACAAGTTTTGGAAATAATTTTGAAATTTTTGGCGGCGAATCAGTTTTTTGCTTTTTGCACTGAAACTACTGGGTCTATGGTGTTCAAAATATTGTTGTCAAAGTGAAAAGTTATGACCTACATTTTGAGCTATTAAACGAAACTCTACCTTTACGCGTTTCAGAGATACAGGTGTGCGAGCTGGGGACCCGTGTCGCCGGCTCGCACACTTGTTTTAGCTCATATCTCAATAAGTATCCTATGTAGAGACTTGAAACTTTCCCAGCCAAGGTATTTATTTATACAACCTTGTTTGAGCTATTCAGCGAAACTCTATCTTCACGCGTTTTAGAGATACAGATGTGCGAGCTGGTGACACGGGTCGCCGGCTTACACAGTTGTTATAGCTCATAGCTCAAAAAGTATTCTAGCTAGAACCTTAATTTTTTTATTTTATTTGGCAATCATTTTTTCCTCAAATTTTGAGCTATAATACTTCACCGTAGCCTCATTCGTTCCGAAGATACAGATGTGCGAGCTGATGACCCGTGTCGTCGGCTGACACACTGTTTATGGATCATAAAATCGAAGGCTTTTTGGCACCTAAATTAGGAGTTGAAACAGTGAGGCAGTCAAATCGACACTGAAAGTTGTCATATGTAGATTTCACTTTTTCGCATTGAGGAAGCTGTAGACATTCACACGACATATCGATCCAAAACCGCGGAAAACGGATCAGGATCGATTATATTATTAATTTAATGTGAATGCTAATTAATTCGGACTGGGAAACTGCTGGTCTTAAATGAAGATGAAGAAGCTTGATAGGACCTACTTTTCCGTTATTTTCGGAGATATGATATGTTCGGTATCTCGGTAGCCCCTCTTGAGAGCCAGCCAGCTAACAGCATCCATTCCTTAACCGGATAGTCTCAAAAGTAAAAAAAAACCTAATCTGATCAATAAATCGTAGTAATAAAATCGCTGTCGTGACCCATCCCGTTTAATAGCCGCCTTCACAAATATAGCGATAAATAAAACGACCAAGTGCCACCCCTAAAAGGAGTTATAAATCTAATCGTTAAGGGTAAAATGTCACAAATTAACCAAAGACATAGACGCATTTGTAAGAGAATTGATGCTTGGTGGCGGTCTGTTTATATACATTTTTTGGTATTTTGTTTGAGGTCAATAAATTATTACGATTTATTGGGACAAATGGATAAATAATGATTTACATTCTGGAGCTTTTTGTGTACGTAAACTTTTGTCGACTGCCTGTGAAAGTTCTATTGTACTGCGTGCGATCAGAGCTCAAATTCGTAACTGAATAGTTCAAAATTATCTACCTGCTCTGTATAATTTCTCTTATCACATTGCAAGAGCAAAAACACAGTAATACTTACACACCTATGTCTGACATCCCAGACTCCATCCACCACCTGATTTAAACGGAACTTGTCATTTTATGTATCGCGTTTTCTACATCATAGCTTTACCGGTGTGACGGATTACCGGATAAAAGTACGTACTACGCAGACAAAAGTCAGTCTCAAAAAAGATTCAAGCCAAGCTATTCGCGGCAAACCCCATTTCGTGATTCTTAAACGATGCAACTCATTTAGCACAATGTTTTTCAGTCACATTTAAAGCGGATCTTTATAGAAAAGTCGATGGCTTTACATAAGCCACCGCTATTCTTGTACGGGAATATAACACAAATAAGTGTTGCGCTGAAAATAGTCGCACACACTTTGGCGGACGGTTTTGTTTGCTGTTCTTCAGCGTTTCCCGGACGCGGTGACCACACGTTTCGAAGCGTATTTTAGGAAACCTTTCTATCTAAGGCTTATCATAAATATCTTGAGCGCATAATGGTGATAGAATAAACGTCGAAGTAACACAGTGTATTTTTTAATTCTAGGGAACCTGCGAAAAACCAGAAAAACCATTGATGTAGCCAATGTTCGTTATTTTAGTCATGTTTACAATAAACGTATGTGTCATATAGAAAATTAAATCAAACAAAACTAAATTTTTGTTTTTTTGTTTGTTTTTTTTTGTTTGACAAAATTTTTTATTATAATTTCTTCTAGGGAAACCAAAATTAGGTGAAATTAATTATCGCCATCATCTTCAAAAAATATCGATCGTTTTTTTTTCTTCTAGTATTTTGTTTCACTATCGCTGTAGTTGGTCACATTAATCCCCTCCGAAAAATATTATCTTAAGCGGAACGAGGCAAACTGTTCCGGGTATCTTATTCCCAATGATTGTATTTATTTTAGGATGGAATTCCTACTTTCCCCGTTTGATTATATCCTCTATCGGGTGTTGGGCAAACGGCTGCCAAAAATGGGGCTATGGCGATCATCAGTCGTGTACTTCATTAATTTGTTTAATGTTTACTTTAGGAAGGCTATTTTACATGCGCCAATTGTATGCATGTGAACCAAAGAAAAATGGTTTTTAAGAAACTACAAAAAAATTCGTTGAAAGATGGTTTTTTTTCCTTGAAGTATTTTGAGAGTGGAGCGTAAATATTAGTTAGGTGTGTTGTTATAAACATAACTTCTAGCGTATGTACTTATGAAGCTGCTCTAATTAGTAAGCTACGCTATTACCTACTTGATGGTTGCTTTGATACTTTACAGTACTACTAAATACTGCGTCTTCCTCACTAATGCTTGGATCAACATTTGTATAGTCAACTATTTGCGCCCCGCGGTTTCACCTGCGTCTTCTCGTTGTCCCGCGGGAACCTTTTTCCGGGATAAAAAGCCTATGTGTTAATCTAGTGTATAAGCTATCTCCATTCCAAATTTCATCAAACTGTTTTTGTGTTTACTGTGTTTACGCCCGAAATTAATAATAATCGATCCTGATTCGAAATCAGCGGTTTTGGATCGATATGTCATGTCATAATATGTCATTTTAGTAGTTACATGTCAAATTTAAAGTATGATTTGACATGTAACTACTAAATAACAAAAAGGTTAGTCGACATCACCGGAGACCGAAGAGCTGGCAGCTACCTCGGACAAAGAATTAGTCTAGCCATCCAAAGGGGGAACGCTGCCAGTATCTTCGGTACCATGCCTAAAGGGACTTCTTTTAATAATGTATTTTAGTTATTAGTTTAGGTTTATTTGTTTTTATTTTATTGTTATAATAGTATATAATTAAATAAATATTATTATATTATATTTGATTGAATTGGAAAAAAAAAACTACTAAAATGACATATTATGATATGACATATCGATCGAAAACCGCAGATAACGGATCAGGATTGATTATATTATTAATTTTCGGGCGTTAGTAGTTACGGTGATAAGTGGTAACAAACATTCACACAAACTTTCGCATTTATAATATTAGTAAGATTAATTATGATTATTACTAAACCATGCATTTAAACACAAATTTTCAATATCTCTTTTCTCTTTTCAGCAAGATGAATTGGCGAAATCGGTGAAGCTAACATCCCGGGAGAGGAGGTTCATAAAGTTTGCGAGCGTCGAGTATGGCGGGCAACTGTACATGACTCCGCAGGACTTCCTCGAGTCGGTGGTGGAACAGGAACCGAGGCGTGAGTATTTTATCATCATCATCATCATATTTTCTTTAAGTAAAAAACTAACTGAGATGGCGCAACGACCCGAAGTGAGTCTTGGCCTCCGATAACAAATGACGCCACTTCGCTCTGTCCTGCGCCACCTCCTGCCAGTCCCTCCACTTGGAGCTCGCGCAAATCCTTCCACCCTTGTTAGTGAGAATGGGACAGGATCGTGCGGTCAAACGAGCATACAGCGGACGGCCGAGTGGCCGTCGCCGTCCCAAGTATCGCTGGAAAGACGAGTCAAAGTCAATTATTTTTATTCAATAGGATTTGGATGATACATTGTGATCACTTTAAAACGTCAAACTTAAGACTAGCTGCGCCAATAAATTCTAATTTCTTATTCATTCTCTTAAATTAAGTTTCTTGGTAAAGCATAGCTGATATTATTTATGAAGTGTATATGTAACTGTTTTTTGCCACAAATAAATATATTGTTTATTGATATATCCATATTGTGCCTAATTCTACTTTTCCAGCACGGTTGAAGCGGCGTGTGCTGACTACCAAAGAAATCGAGTATCTTCGGGACCATACACCAGCCTTGAAGAAGGGGTCTCCTCAGATGTTCCGGAAAATGAGAGATCAAGGTACTTTCTCTTTTAATTAACTAGGTACCTGCCCCGCGTCTTCGTCCACTTGAGAAGTTTAAATTACTGGACCTAAATCGCAAACAATTACTTCATTGAAGTCCTTCCGCAGTGCTACAAATTGCAGTTTTTCAACATAGGTGTGAAAAGAGTCCTTAAGGGTCGGCAACGCACCTAGTGTTGCAAATGTCCATTGGTGACGGAACTTGAGAACTTCTTTCTATTTTTTTATGAAACCATTAATTGTTTATTTTTGTTTCAGGTATCATATCCTATACAGAATATCTGTTTCTTCTATCGATATTAACAAGTAAGTATCTCATCACATCTTCTATATAAATATATATACCTAAGAATCAAAGTCCTGACTGACTGGTATCAACGTACAGCCTAAACCGCTGGTCGTAGGAACTTGAAATTTGGAGGGTATGTTTTTCTTGATGCATAGGGGTGTAATAAGACAGGATTTTTTGAATTTCAACACCTATATGTGTATGTAAAAAAGTATTTTAATAATTTTGCTCTGAGCAATCTCAATCATACTCAAGTTAGTTTTTGCTGCACGTTTTATATTTGACATTGCGTTGTAAGCATTTTACATAACCCCATTAAGGATTGTAATTTTGACTTACGATTCTAAATGCGGCTTCCAAGCTAAGCTGCTATCCAGGATGAGTTTTAAAGATTTTCGTGTGATATTTCAGAGCCAGCGTCGGGTTTCCGCATAGCTTTCAACATGTTCGACACGGACGGCAACCAAAGAGTAGATAAGAACGAATTTCTAGTCGTGAGTATAATTAATTGAAATTATTTGTTTTAGTTACGCTAATGTTATCCCAGTTCAGAAGATCGCGCGATGTCGCTCGCGTGACACGGTTACTTTACGACAGTCTTGTATAAAAGTTGTGACGTTTATTGGGCGGTCTATAGGCGAAGGCGGCTTGAAAATAGACTGTGGAATGCTATTAACGGCAGTTATTAATAACCTATCTATCCACCGTTTGCCCTACTCGAGATAGAAATTTGACACAAGCTTCATAGAAGTAATGTCAAAATCTGTATTTATTGTCAATACTTCTACGGAGCTTGTGTCAAGTTTCTATCTCGAGTAGGGCAAACCGCGGATAGATAGGTTATTGAAACTGGCCGTAAATGTCTACCGGACTTTTTGAACTATGTGCAGTCAGCGACAAAAGTTGCTGAACATGCCCATTTTTCCAATTTTCCTAAGCATTTTGAACACAAAATTTGACTGATCAAGTATGAGCAACGACAAAAGTCACTGAACAATTACAAATTTCCCGATTACCTTCATCATCTCAAACACTAATCTTTGACCGTATCATCACTTAACATCACGTGTTTTGTGTTGTGACCAAACGCTACCTATTAAGTTGTAATAAAAACCGAACATTACGTATCTAAAACACATTCGGAAAATCGAGTATGGTCAGTTACTTTTGTCGCTGAATGTACACATTCGAAAACTAAGGCGTGTTCAGCTACTTTCGTCACTGACTGTACAATTACAGAGTTTTTTACAATTTAGAAACAAGAATGTATCGTCTTTGGAAACATACCTAAAGCGTTGAACGCGCGAAATCACAAGATCTACCGAACAGCCTTATTTTAAACTTATTAGAGGACGTCGCACAATTGCAAAAAGTGAATGGTATTCTGTGCACTACCTTAGATTCTGATTTTTATAATAGAAATAGTACCAAAATGATTCTGAAGCCAAATAATTGATCCTTCTTTAGTTTTTTCTCATATAATTATCTATTTTAACTCGAGTTATAACATTATTTTGCTTCAGAAAATAAAATTTAAGTCTCAAAACGAGCACTGAAAGTTACGTAAGACTGTACAATGCTATCGCACCCACACATTGATAACTTAAAAACGACTTCATGTAACAAGGAACCAAGAACTTAATCACTTCTATATCTATATCTTATATATATTTATATATATAAAATAAAGTCGTGTTAGTTACAACACTTGTAACTCGAGAACGGATGAACCGTTTTGGCTAAAAATTGGTGGGGAGGTAGCTTAGAACCAGGAGACGGACATAGGATACTTTTTATCCCGGAAAAGGTTCCTACGAGATAACGGGACGCGGGTGAAACCAAGAGGCGCAGCTAGTTTTTTATATATTATTTATATATTTACTTCATATCTTTTTGTGTGTTTCTTCGAACTGTATTTAGATTCAACGTCTGCTGGGTGGCACTTTTAAGCAAAGGAAGGATTTGGACCCGAAGAGTGAAGAGGCTGTGAGTGTATATGTGAAAGTGACTCACAAAGTGATTAACAGCTTTTATGGGGAAATGTGGCGAGCTTCGATGCTCGTCAAATTAAATTATTTTGATTCTGAGTACAGGATAAATCGCGGCTAGAAGGGGTACACAAAATTCAGTGCTTCTACTCACTTTGGTCTACTCGATTTAAATATATTTTTGTATACAACTAAGTGACGAAACTACCGAGTTGTTCTTCCGGTGGTAAGCGCAAAGCCTAACTAACAGTTCTGTATACAATAGCTATTTTATTGTTAAAATTAGCCTTTGCCTAAATTCTGGATGGAGCATTAAGTACTCAACCGGCACAACCATGTTTTGAACCTGTCACAAACAAAATGGTTTTGAACTTGTCACAAACAAAATATAAAGTGCTATTATCCCCGCAAATGTAAATAAGCTTAATAATTTATTTAAAAAAAAAATTGATCGAGTAGGAACAATGAATCAATTTGATATACCAACATACACAATAACATAATCTGATTTAAAAGAACTAGTTCTGTTTTGTGTGGATTTTCAAGCTCATCCCTTTATTTAACTTTTATTTCTGTTTCGTGATTTATTTTTATATATATGTATTTCAGATTTAATTTGTGTTTATTTAACAGTTGCAACATTCCCTACTGAATGGATCTTGCCATTAACATTTAAAATCCAGGATTGACTTTCAAATTTTTGACTTTTTATATGACTAAGTCAGAGTTCATCTTAATTAATGTCTTATATTAAATTCCCTTATTATCCACCGCATTTATTATTCCCAGCGACTTTTATGTCAGGTAAAGACTTATATTTGTCAAAACTGTGTTTCCGCTATCAACTTTGTTCATCAACAAGACAAAAATAGATTAAAGTACATGGTTATAATTTATTTTTACCCGTCACTCCTTTAAATTAAAAATCAATTAAAGTCATCTGTCATACGTTTATATTTGTAAGACATAAAATTATAAGCAAAATTTATTGATGTTGCAAAATTCAGTGATCAGTATTTTGACCTTTTGGCGTAATGATTCAAATAGGGATGTTAACCATTTTTCGGAATTGATTTTATTTTAAAGATTGACTCTTGTTTACCGTAAAAAAAAATTATTTATTATTATTAGTATTTTCGATGAGAAAATATACAAAATTAGAGTATTTATGAATTTTTCCGCCAAAACACTGGCAACTGTCACGTGACTGACATGACGTCACTGACCGAAAAACACGATGGTCGCGGTTCGTAACCATACCACCGCGCCGACCATCGAAGCACAAATCGCCTGAGTGGTTAGTGACGTAAGAAGCTCTTTTTGGTGTTTGCAGTCACGTGACAAAAGATTATAAATATAGCATTTAAAATCATTTTTATTTAAATTATTAAGTTTTATTTAAATACAAAAATATGTTTTTCGATATCCTAATAATACAAACTAACATAAAAGTAAGATTAAACATTATTTTGTAATTAGTGTTAACATCCCTATTCTAGCCGATCAAACTCTCTTACAGCGGTCCGTTATTTCAATATGAACTGGATGGCCGTTACAAGTCTTCACTACAAAAAGTCGCTGGTTATACCAAAATGCTCTGTTAAACTATACAATTTCTACTCTTTTATACATTGTATAAACAAATGTAAATAATAATGTTTATTGTGTGTAATATGTGCTCACCGCCTGGCTATGTAGCTGCTTTCCTTAGTGTCTTCAAGCGCAATCAAGAACAGAATGGGTCAAATGGAAATTATCTCTAAGCCGTCTACTGTAAGTTCAAAATGCGTTGTGCTTTTATCGGCTTTCGTTATTTCTTTTTTCTTAAATTTAGTGTAAATGTCTGTGTACCTGCCGCCATTTTGTTTTATATTTTTTGTGTTGTTCGGTGTGGCATAACGTATTGCTTTGAACGTAATTTTTATGATTATTGTGTTTAGTCTTTAACCGACTTCTTTAATTAATAAGATGTGTCTACGATCTTTGATAACTGATGCTACTTATATTATAATTAAATAATAACAAACATGTATTCTTAAATCTAAAGTTAAAAATCTGTCACGGTAATATAAAATTATATACTTTTCCTTGCATTTATATAATTATTGATTTATAAATCGAAATAGCTTTATTTTGCTAGTGATTTTATTGTCAAGTGCCAGTGATTTTATAGCTAAATAAGAAATTCGATTATTAATTTTAATTTTAATTGCCTTTTTAATTTACTTGTAAAAATAAGTATTTATAATATGCATATTGATGTTAAATTATTATTAACGCTAAATGCATGATTGTTTAAATTGTGTTTACATTCAGTCTAACATTATAAATCCTATGTCGTGATTTTTTGGGTTAACATATTAATATATAAGAAAATGATGAAATCCAAAGTACGATAAGATACGATAAAATTTGTTTATAAACCCATACACATACCTACCTGACCGTCAACTAGAATTCCCAGTATCAGAAACAACACGGTTCGGGGATCCACAACACCGATCACACATATTTGTACATTTTTTCCAATTCGACGCATCTAGGTCAAATGTTAGTTACCTTGTAAAAAGTGAAAATTAATACAAAAAACTATTTAAAAAATTCATTTAAAAAACTATTTTTTTCTATTTGCTCTAGTGTTGTTATTGATCGCACCTTTTGAAACGTTTTCAGATGGAGAAGATCTTCAGTTTCGCGTGGCGCGGCAAGCGCGGCATCTCTGAGGAGAAGGACGGCGAGAAGCCTCAGGACAACTACGTCAATGACGATCAGGGTCTGCAGAGGCGACACAACGTTGACACCTTCCTGCAGGTGCGGACATACCTTACAGTCTCCTTAGATTGAGGACCATGGGCGAGCAGCCAATTGCGAAGCGTCAAGTCAAAAAGTCAAAGTCCAAACATATTTATTCAATAGGATATATTGTGATCACTTTAAAACTAGCTACGCTTGTTCCACCCTCCTTACGCCGGCAAAAGAACAGGCAAGAAACGTCCGGCAGGTAATTTTTTAATTGATTGCATTGGAGCAAGTTAGCGAGAATGGTATCAGCGACCGCGTCACCTCGTGAACGGGTGCTGCTTGTGGGGTCTGGTCTGCTTTGGTTGTAATCCCGTAACTCGTTAAATGTTCATGTTTCCATATCTCAATGTGCACAACCAACCATGAGAAATCTTATTGATCTTACCTTTTTTTTCTGGACTTCTAGAATTCCAGCTTGAGTGTTGTGGATTCCTGATCGATGAATTTTGATTGCCAGTAAATTAGCGTAGTTGGCTCTCAAATCTATGATGGCCTGTACCCCTAGTACAGGTTTCGATAGTTTACAAAAACTATAAAAGTTTTCGTTTCCATTCATACATATTTTTTTCAGCGAATCTTACCGAGACTTGGAGGAACTGAAATCGTTAATACGGGTTATTTTAAATCGTTATAATCATATTCCAACAATGTTATTGAGTTACTTTTTGAATTAAAGCAGATCGAGTTGCCACTTTGACAAGTCGGCGGTGGTAAACGTCGACGTTTACCAAAACTTTTATCGTTTTCAAAACTTGTACTAGGTGGTCTGGCCAGGTAGTCAGAATTCAAATCAAACCAAATAAAAAATATTACTCGCTACGCTCTGGTTTTAATACAAGTATTCCAGCCAAAACAACTTTGCAGCCTTGCCTATCAATAACAGTGTGTGTGTATTCCAGGTCCATTTCTTCGGCAAGAAGGGCACGAACGACCTGAAGTTCGACGGGTTCCGCGGCTTTATGGAGAACTTGCAGACGGAGGTCCTCGAGCTGGAGTTCCATGAGTTTGCTAAAGGTAAATAAATACAGTACCCGGCAAACAAGTTGAGCCAAAAGTGACGTGGAAGGCACTTTCGTTCGAGTTCGTAGTACCAACCTACCCAAGAATTGTGACGCGAAAAAAATAGTCAAGCTAACGTTTGCATGTTCTATAGCAGGGGTTCCCAAACTTTTTGTCTAATGCCCACTTTGAGAATAAATTATTTTTTGGCGCCTTACCTTATTAAGCCTCTACACGACGCCCCCATTTTCGTATGGGTCTCTTACCGCCTCCCTTTAGGCCTGCAGCGCCCACAGGGGGGCGTCATTGCCCCCTTTGGGAGAGGCTGTTCTAAAGGCTTCATACTTTGAATTGGTATGGAATTTGTCTACTAACCAAACCAGTGAAACATTAAAAAAAAATGCCATAATCTGGACTGGAGTTTTTTTGTCAACCCACTTGCAATATATTTATTGACATATTTAATTTGATGTAAACTACTTTTCATCCATTAACCAGCTCGGTGAAGGTCGTTGTTTAAGGAATTCTGTATTATCCAACTAATATCATAAACGTGATAGTTTGTAAGTATGGATTAATGGATGGATGGATGGATGATTGTTACTCTTTCACGCAAAAACTACTGAACGGATCTGAATGAAATTTGGAATGGAGATATAGGCTACTTTTTATCCCGGAAAAAGGTTCCTGCGGGTTAACGGGGAGACGCGGGTGAAACCGCGGGGCGCAACTAGTATAAAATACTTTCCATCCATTAACCAGTTTGGTGAAGGTCGTTCTTTAAAGGATCCTCTATGCTTATTCCTATTCCTCGCTCCGTAGGCCACGAGACAATATCCGAGGTGGACTTCGCTAAGATCCTGCTCCGGTACACGTACCTGGACACGGACGAGTACGACATGTACCTGGACCGGTTGCTGGATCGAGTGCGCGACGAGCGCGGGATCACCTTCGAAGAGTTCAAGACCTTCTGCCAGTTCCTCAACAACCTGGAGGACTTTACCATAGCCATGAGGATGTACACGCTCGCCGACCATCCCATATCCAAAGGTAGCTCTTGTTGTAGCGACGGTGGCTCGGCGGTAGTGACGTTGGCTTGCGAGCTTTCGGTGAAGGAACACATAGTCAGGAAACTGGCATGTCCAAGAATTCAAGGGCATGCTAAATCCTAATACTAATACGGATATAGATTGCGGCCCAACTCTCTCGTTCAGTCAGTCTCTGGTACAGTTGCCCACAAAAGTAGCTGATCTTACTCGATTTTTCAAATGCGTATGGGATCAGTAATGTTTCTCCTTTTTACCAAATTACAAAGCAGCGTTTTTCGTGTTTAAGATGATAAAGAATATCGTTGTAAATGTGTTATTGTTAATGTCTAATTGTAATGTGAATGTCCGCAGACGAGTTCCACCGCGCCGTGAAGATCTGCACCGGCATAGCGCAGTCGGAGCACCTCGTGAGCACCGTGTTCGCGATCTTCGACGCGGACGGAGACGGGCTGCTCAGTTACAAGGAGTTCATAGCCATCATGAAGGACCGCCTGCACCGCGGCTTCAAGGTACATATGTTCGCGATCTTCGAACAGAGACACACAAAAACACACACGCACACACACACACACACAGAGAGAGAGAGGGAGAGAGAGAGAGAGAGACAGACACGTCAAACTTATAACACCCCGCGTCGGGGGTTAGTAAAGGAAAGCTGTATGATAATAAAATGCATGGGCATGCGACATCTACCAACCCGCACTGGGCCAGCGTGGTAGATAACACCCCATCTCCCTCTCTGAGAGAAGGCAGTGGCAGTGGGAACGTAAAGGCTGACAAAGAAACGTAAAGATGATGATGATGAATAAAATAACATTTTGTTTAATTGTCTGTTACCTTATCGGTATGAGAACATTTTACTAACAGGGTAGCGTTTGACCACAAGTTACCTGATGTTAAGTGACGATGTGGTCGAAGATGGCGTCACGCTACACCTGGATTGGGAACTGGCTCTCAAGTGAGGCTGCCGGAACACACCGACAGGTGCTTGGCGACAGATTCTTAACTTGAGGGTGGTAGCTAGCCAGGCGAACACTAGAAAAAGCTATGGTTTCATCACGATGTTTTCCTTCGCCGAAAGCTCCAGCTCATTGTAGGATTCGAACCCACGTCCTACGGATCGCAAGTCGTCGTCACTACCACTGAGCCATCATCGCTTCTAAAAACATAATCAATTTACTTTTGTTTCAGTCTTACGCCAAAAACGAAGGTTGGGAAGCTTTCAAGTCGTGCGTCAAGCAAGAAATGAAGAGTGCCGTTTAACTCCAGTTCCTCGTATTGTTAGACACCGAAATTATGCCATAACTAACACTACACTCTCATAACAACGCCTTGTCGCGGGACAATGTGACAACCGCCTAATGCTGGGGCCACACTAAGGTCAATGTCAAGGGAAATGTCACTGCATATCATCGCGATAAATATTGCGTTAATTTATTAACGCAACTATGTGAGTGGCTACACTTGAACGGTCAATGTGAATGCACTTGTGTTATCTTCTAACCTCAAACGCCAATGTGAATGCCGTTGTCCAATGTCGTGGCCACACTTATATCAAACGTCAATCATCGCGCTATTTAACGGCATTTCCCGTTAGTGTGGCCCCAGCGTAACTGATTCGCGTTATGTATAGTGATAGGATGAATCTTCTTGTTGATTACGTAGATTTTTCTCGAATTTATCAATCGATTTATAATTAATGGAGGCGCTGAGCGGAAAAGTGGCCCAATCCACAAGAATGTGACAACTTAAATAATTAACAACAATTTGTTGATTTGATTTCTTGATTTGATTTCAATTTGTTTGATTTGTATTTGTTTTCTCAACCTTCAAAGCCAGAGTGGCCTATGTTAGTATTGGAGTTTAATTGAACGCTACTATTATTATTTATATACATATAAAAAATAACTGTTAATCATGGATAAGAATAAGAATCATTTATTTGCAATATATTATACAAAAATACTTAAACAAACGTAGTAACTAAAAGATGTGTTGTTGCAAACCGGCCACAACGTTGTGCTGATCGTTTGAGCGCTCTTCAGTTAAAGCCGTTTTTGATGACGTCACTGGCATGAAGGTAAATGATAATATGATATGATACTGAGATCTCAAATTTTAAAATTGCTTATTACATCAAAACTACTTCCTGGGCCTGGGTCACTATTTCGCTGAGAGCCTCAATTTAGCAAAGCACTTTCTAGTCCAATAAAGTCATCTTACGAGGCGTATCGCAAACGAAGTTGACGAACTATAAATTAATGAATAGGCGCTTATTTCGAATATAAAAGATCTGCTTCTTTGTTGCATCTTGATATTTTTTGTTGAAAATGTTCATATTATTGCGTTTAAAAATGTACAAACACTGATTTTTATTAGATCTTCGATTAGTCAATAATGCATACTTTAAGGAATTATTTATTTCTGTATAATGTAATAATATGCATTATTTTTTGTATAATATTAATAATGTGTATATGATGGGCGATTCCGAAATGTTTGTATAATCGAAACTACGCTCCCCGTAAGCACCGAGATGTTTTTCGATTGTTCTGACTTACCGCTGCGTTCTTCATTCGCTCGCTCGCTCTCAACCGCGCGTTACGTATTCGATGTATAGCCACTCAGGCGCTGCCGTCGCACGCCTTACCGTCTCTAGAGCGCTGCGCGCCCGAACACATTCACCAACCGCAAAATACCGCGATATTGTTTTTTGATATTGTCGTTTTCACTTAATTTCTAGCAAACTTATTACTTAGTCCAAGTAGACTATGAAAATAAAGAAACCATCGAGATGTTTGAACAATCGAAACCATCGATGAAACATCTCGGAATCGCCGCAGACAGCGACAAAAGTTGCTGATTAAGAGCGATTTCCTAAATATCTACGAGTTCAGTGGAATTTAATAAATAAAAGCTTAAAAAAATAAAAATTAAAAGCAACTTTTATCGTTGACCGTGTCAGCCTGAAGTTTGCCCGCGTAAAGTTTCCATTTTCCGGTACACTAAGTAGTTTACAATATTCGTATCCAGTTCTATGTACATTTTGGACCCAATCAGTCCAGCCGTTTTGGTGTGAAAGGTAATAAGAAACCAAAAGAAGTTGATAAGGATTTAGATATTACGATTATCAAAAGGCGAACGATTTAATCGTGGGTATTCAGATGTTACGCTTATCAAAAGGCGAACGATTTAATCGTAGTGTTTAGTAAAAAAAATGTATTTGTGTGCCACTAAAAATTACTACTAAATTATGCCTTTCTAACTTACCCAGATTTGGCCTAACATAGAGCAAACTTAAAAATAGATTTATTCGTGATTCTTTAACACAGTGAGATTATATTTAATTGTTTACTAATTTATTTGTACTCGAGTTTAGTGTGTTTTGTGTTGTGTTTATAAATCAAAAATTTTGTATTTTCTGATGGAGTGCCTCAACTCCCTAAATAACGATGTCAGTATTTTGTTTCGTCAAAATCGATACCTTAAAAACTTAACCTTATCATAAAATAATTTTAATAAAACGTGTATGTACTTGGTTTTTTGTGAGCTTACATGCAGAGATTTAACATCTAATATGTCAAAGTGCGAGCGCAGTGCATTGCTGTGCAGGATTTTGAATGTTAAGTTTAAAATTCTGAGTACACCACTGTTATAGAGAATTTTAGATACGGGTCAGTGCTATGTATTTTTTTGCGATTGTTTGTATTCTGTTATATTATTATTGTTTTATTATAAATCTATACAGTGACTTTGACTTGGTATACAGGAACCAATATATCTTACTGCCTGGGCAAGATTAAATCTAACTATGGGTGTGTTATTCAAAGTCACCGTATAAAAGTTATCAAGCTATCGACAGTAAACACATTTAAGTCGTTAATTTTCACACTCAATAAAGTGAGTTAAGTGACTTAATATAAGTGTAGCATTTTATTAACGCCATGTGATTATATTTATTGTGCCTAAAATTTCTTGCAGTTTACTACTAGTCATTCGCACATAAGTGTAATAAATAGATACCTAATAAAGATTTTCAATGTTACCTACCGTTTTATTTACATCGCTGACTGTACTAGAGAAAATTCAATAACTTGCGCGTCCCTATTTGTACTACAAGCGCTTTCAGTAACGTAAGCGTGTGCTTAAAACCAGCTAGAACTTATTGAAAAACTCTGATAACGAGAGGTTATTCAAAATAACGAATACCTACCTAGTTCATAAACAAAATTACTAGCTGCGCCCCGCGGTTTCACCCGCGTGGACTTACACTTTATCGCGATAAAAAGTATTCAATGCCCTTCCCCAAGGCATGAACTATCCCTGTGCCAAACTTTTGGTCACTTACCGAGCTAATCACAAAATGCTGACAGGTCCAAGTGGCATCAAACGCCATCTTGAAAAAAGGTTTTGTCGGGGGTTTCTATCTCGGTCGATAACTTTAAAATATTGGATTAATCAATGAACTGCATCTACATATTCATTTTAAAAGATCAGTTTATTCTTGAGTTGGACTATAGATATTATATTATTATAAGTTTCGATAGTATGTAACACATTCTATAAATTATTAAATTAATAACATGTTATGAACTTACTTTACCTAAAAGTATCAATGCTTTATTAAATAAAATATCATCATTCAATGTGCATGTAAGCGGCCTTGATTGGTTCTATTACGCAACAAGCTGAGTTGACATTTGAAAAAGAAAAAAAATATATTTCGTACAGGATTTGATCCTTCATCTTTCGGAACATCGTTCTGATTATCTACTTTACACCACTAAGCTACGGCATTTCTGCTTCGTACATCATTGTTTTTTACAATACAGATTCTTTATCAGTATTTATTTTTATTTATAACATTATTTTAGTAAATTTCAGTTTTTGAAACTGGATAAATACCATGTATTTGTTTTTGTTTGAGGGCTCGATATTTCGGCACTGTTGCAAGGGCCATGATCGCGAGAGCAAATAACAATAGAAAAACAGCGAGTTTTGTGTCGAGAATTGAATTCAGTTGCGAATGACTCCGTTGACAATGGTAACGTTATCGCACGCAAAAACCGTGACGCGGGTAGATGGGTAGAGAGATAAGTCTGTCCGTATATGGTAAATATCCCGTTTCAAACCGAATTACAAAATATAATTTTCACTCACTTGTTTCAATTCATTACAGAGATATTATTATAATTATTATAGATTTTATAATTTAACAAAAGCTACACACACACGCCCGCGCGATACCTTGCGTGGCAGGTAGCGTTGCCGATCGATAGTCGATTATCGATAGTTAATCGATAGTCGATTATCGATAGTTAATCGATAGTCTATCAATAGCCAACCAATCGAAACACTATCGATAGCTTAAAACGAAGCAATACTATCGATTGTATCGATAGTATTTCTGCCAACGAAGCATAACGATCAGTACCGTGAATATCGATATTTTTTATTTACGAGGAACAATACTATCGATAGTTTATATGTACTTCGCGAGCAGTCTTCGCGCTTCGAGTTCGGCAACACTAGTCGCAGGCGACTTGTACACGTACATCAACACACCAACAACATCAAATATCCGAGAACAAACATTTATGCAACCAGCTTACGCCCAAAAATGATACAACCGTTTAAAATTTAAATTGACGCCTTATGTTGCTGCATCCACCTTAGCTAAGCAGCACAGAAGAATTACATTGCCAGATACAAAAATAAATTGATTCACTACAACAAAAAAAACTAGATCGCTTTTTCAGATATTGAGTTACGAAATTGCTTTACTTTTTTTTTTAAACTTACATGAAAATATAAGATATTCACATCAGGCAACACTGGGGTCAAGCCAGGAGTAACATGGCGGCTTCATCAGACAAATGTATTATCATTATAATACGCTACACGATGTTATACAAGTGGCGTTTGCCTGGGTCCCCTGATCAATGATCACGACAAGGAATCTGTAAGTATAGACTTGAAGAATGATGAGTAACCACAGTGGTCGGAATCGACGGTGCAATCCTCGAGGATTTCATGACGATATATTAACAGGGATATGCTTTACAACTCCGAAAATTACAAATTTACTATCTACCGATTTTATAAAATAGTAATAAATCATAAATACATCGTTTTTTAAAACACTTTTTCACCAATAATCCCTACTTATTAATATTATATAATATGCAAAAGTAACGTGTATGTCGGTCTCGCTTTCACGCCTAAGTAGTTTAGGCGTAGAACCGATTTAAATGAAATTTGGTACAGATTAAGTCTAGAGCCTAGGAAAAGACAAGACTACTTTTTTTGCGATAAACTGTAGCCCACGCGGGTGAAACCGCGTGGAACCGCTAGTATAGAATATAGAACACAAGGTAGCGCTTGCCAGAAAGGGTATGTTGATCGACACGGTACTCAGTTACTCACATATGCTCAAATTAGAATGTGATTAGATTAGAATGAATTCCTGTCAAACTATTTTACTAATTATGTCTATGTGATCTAATATAAACTTAGAGAGAATTCCGGGATTCAGCGACTTCCCAGAACGTCTTACCCATACATATGGGCTACCATTCAAACTGCGATGCAATTCGGCGCGATGCGAATCAGAAGTGCGATTCTAATTCACGCGGAAACTCTTCCGAAAATTTCCTTCAGATTTTTTTAGGCACGATTCATTAATCTGAATTTGGAAACTGATATTTAATTTGACAAACAGCTGGTTTGACTCAATGCCGGAAAAGTTTCCGCCACCTATTTGCTCTCGGAAAACGTTTCCGTGAAACAAAAGTGACGTCGAATCCAACACTGAAACTTTCCGAGTGAATTAGAATCTCACTACAGATCGGAAGTTCTTGTGTGCATTTGTGCAAGCTCGCAGACATTCACGATGCGATGCGAATTCGTAGATTTTTTTGTGGGAACCCTAAGATAACGTTTGAGGTCGTTGACAGTAAAATGCACCGTCAATTCCGATCACTGAGTAATAAATAATTCTTCAAATGATTATATTAGTCCGCCGTGTATTCACTGCGGCACCCCGGCAGACCAGACGCGAGGTTCATCAGTTCACCGTTCTCGGTCACGGTTGTTAGGCGATGGCGCAAAGCGAACGTTGCTATCACACGCGCGACCTGCACACAAATAATAATAAAATTTAAGATACATGTGATCATTTTGAAACTTTAAACTAGCTACGCCTGTTCCAACCTCCTTACGCCGGCAAAAGAGCATGCAAGAAACGCTCGGGGTGTAATTTTTTGATTGAATTGGAGCAAGTTCACTACAGTCCCAATCTTGTTTGTCATCTAAATAGTCTGATATTGGTGTCGATTCGGTTTTGCATTCTCTAAAACTAAACTAAGTTTGACAGGTCTAAAAGAAATGCTGTCCTTTTTTACTTCAGTAGTTAGAAAAAGACAGCAATACTATTAGACCTGTCAAACTTGGTTTAGTTTTAGAGAATGCAACACCGAATCGACACCATTTTTTAATAAGCTTTAGGCTGGCCATACACGGACAGTCTGAACCAATCAGTATCGACTGCTTCAAGCTGTGAACTACTGCAACTGCTCGAGCGGTTCGTGTATGCACACACGTAGATAGCTCACTATGCAGTCGCAGCTTGAAGCAGCTCGATCCTGACAGCTTCAGGCTGTCCATGTATGGCCAGCCTTACTAATAAGATTTATCTATAAGGAAGGACTTGAATATGTATAAAATAAGTAATGTTCATTGAACCCATACCTCTCCCGGGGTGTCTTCGTGTACCGCGTGTCCACATCGCGCCAGGACTTGCATTTGGAATTTACCTGTAGATAAATAGCTATATTAGTGCTTTATACTTGACTTGTAGGTGGCTCACATAATTTCACCACCAACATTCTATAATATGCTACAAATACATATCATAAATGTGAAAGTTTGTGAGTATAAATGTTTGTAACTCTTTCACGCAAAAACTACTAAACGGATTTGAGTGAAATTTGGAATGGATCTTCTTCTTAAGAAAACATGGATGAAAAATTGCATACTTATATGAATTGAATTGAATGATTATCACTAAATTATCATTTTTGAATAATACGCATCGGCCGATAGAGTGGAAGAGTGATAGATGCGTCACAAGCCGAACGCTTAGGCCGATCTTGCCTCTCTATCGCTTGTTTCGCACTCTCGCTTGCACGCTCGGCTCAGGCGGAACGCGACACTTTTTAACTCTGTCTGTCTGTCTTTGGCATCGTAACTCTCAAACGGTTGGACCGATTTCGATGCGGTTTTTTTTTCATTTGAAAGCATGTTTCCCGGCGGTAGTTCTTAGCTACGTTTGATGTAAATCGGTCCTAGACTTAAAATTTTTAATTTAGTTTAAATTCGTGCGTGTAGTGCAGCCGGCGTTCATCGATTTAAAAGACGTTATCACGTCAAAAACATAATTACTAAAACCTCAAAAGTAAAATTCAAAATACAAATGTTTTTAGTATACATTGTGATGACTTTAAAACGTCAAACTTGAAACTAGCTACGCCTGTTCCAACCTCCTTACGCCGGCAAAAGAACAGGCAAGAAACGCCCGGCAGTTAATTTTTTTGGCGCGATCACATCTTATTTACATAAAAATCAATTGCTGTTCGTTAGTCTCGCTAAAACTCGAGAACGGCTCGACCAATTTGGCTAATTTTGATTTTGAAATATTTGTGGATGTTCAGGGAAGGTAACTTTATTGGCGATACGAAGTTTGCCGGGTCGGCTAGTTGACAATAAATATAATAATGACCTTGCATCTGCCCGACCGTGAGGTCCCGGTCGAGCCCGTCGATGGAGGCGAGGAGCAGCATGCGCGGCGCGGCCACGGACAGGAAGGCGGCCGACAGCCCCTTGAACCAGCCCGACCAGTGCCGCTCCGTCTTAGACAGGTCGATGCGCCATTTGTACCTGCAAATAATTCAGCTAATTACAAAACGCATGCTTTTTTCATTAATATTAACTAACTAGTGCTATAATATGACCTTGGTACGACCTTGGTTAGGTATACATAATAGAATAGAACTTACGTTTATTTGTAATAACACTCATGGTACATGGAACAAACTAATATCATGGTGCATAAAAACTCTGCGGAAAAGACTCTTTGGAAAAAGAAATGTACAATAATATTTTGGAGTCTATTCCGCATAGTTTTTATGCACCTATCGACCACATCGTCACTTAACACCAGGTGACTTGTGGCCAAACGCCATCCTGTAAGTAGTAAAGATAACTATAAATTTAAAAAATCCCCAACATCTTGAACCTATTTTCATCAAACATGGCTAAGAACCTGACTTTCAAATAAAAGAACCCGCGAGTGTTTTTTAAATGATGATGATGATGAACTAACTTCATGTCGGAGCCGTGGTCGCCCACCGCCGAGGGCTTGACAAAGTCCTCCGGGATGACGTCCCCGTCCTCCGAGCCCTCCTCCGCGATGCAGTCCGCGAGCGGCGCGTGCCGGCCGGCCGTGGGCGCGTCGTCCGCTTGAGACACGTAGTCCTCCACCTCGTTTATAGCCAGCTGCTCCGTCTCGCAGCTGAGGCAATGTTGTTATAATTATTGCTGGATAATGTTCATGTTTCCATATCCCAATGTGCACATCCAACCAAGAGAAACCTTATTAGTAGAGCTTATTATAAAATATCGGACTACTAACGCCCGAAGGTAATAATCGATCCTGATCAGTTATCCGCGGTTTTGGATTGATATGTTATTTTAGTAGTAATCTATCAAGCCCTAGTACTAAAATGACATATTATGATATTGCATATTATTTATTAATTATTACATATTATTATGATCAGGATCGATTGTTAATTTCGGGCGTTAGATGACAAAAATTGGAATTGTAGTGAACTTGCTCCAATTCAATCAATTAGTAGTAAGAATAAAACTGTCAATGTGATCGCACCGAAAAAATTACCTGCCGGGTGTTTCTTGTCTGTTCTTTTGCCGGCGTAAGGAGGTTGGAACGGCGTAGCTAGTTTTAAGTTGACGTTTTAAAGTGATCTCAATGTATCCTATTGAATAAATATTTCTTTTGACTTTTGACTTATTTTAGTAAGTTTTTTTTTGATGTGTGAATCGGCCTGCTTTTTACTACATCTCACCTTTTTTTTACTACTTATAGGGTAGCGTTTGACACACAAGTCACCTGATGTTAAGAGACGATGTGGTCGAAGGTGGTTTCACATAACACCTGCATTGGGAACCGGCTCTCAAGTGAAGCTGTCGGAACACACCGATAGATGCTTGGCGACAGATTCTTAACTAGAGGGTGGTGGCTAGCCAGGCGAGTTCTAGAACATACCCTACCACCAAGCTACACAATGTTTTCATTGACCGAAACCTCAAAATCATTGTAGGATTTGAACCCACGTCCTACGGACGCCAAACCGATGTCACTATCACTGAAGCACTGAACGTATTTGGATGAAATATAGCCAAATAATATGAAGACAGCAGAGCGCGACTAGTTACTTTGATATAACGATAAAGCATTGAGCGAAAAAGTTGCATAAACTTGTTACTTACTTGACAATTTGACTGGGCATAGACACTTTAGCTGAGTCTACATTTCTCACTTGACCACTTCTTACACTGCAAAAAAAAAACATAAACAATAAATTAATAATGACCCCACAATCACATATCTCACCCCTAAACTAAGATTCACACGTCAAGAAGTCCAGATAAAAAATAGTTTTTAAATATTTACCACCACTCGATGGCATGTTCGATGCTCTTGAAGTGTGTGGGCCGTCCTCTCAGAAAGCTCTGCATACTGGCCAGTGCATCCATCGCTGTACCTGTAATCAAGCATAAAATCAACGCTTCATCATCATCATCATCATCATCATCATCATCATCATCATCATCATCATCATCATCATCATCATCATCATCATCAGTCCTGTCAGTCCAGTCATGATACACCACTGAGCCCGGTCTTCTGCTTCTCTCATCCAGCCACTGCCAGCCGAGTGAGCAAGCAAGAGAGAGAGAGAGAGACAGACAAACAGAGTTACTTTCGCATTTATAATATTATTAGTAGGGATATATAATATAGCTCGAAGAAGCTCAAGACTTCCCTAGAGGATATTGACTATTTGACGAAAACTTAAGCCCCCCTGAACGTGTCACATAGTATGGGTACATTTCCTAATGATCATAAAATTGATCTTACCTTCGACGACATCAATGACCGCTATGCCCTGCAAGCAATGCTCCAATGACGGCAGGTGTGCTGCGCGCACTGCGATGGCCCCTCCCATCGAGTGACCCAGCAGGATCAACGGAGGCAGCTCGTTGCGGAACAACATGTGAAGCACTTGTTCTATATCACTGGAGCAGACATATTATAATTAGTCTGTTTCTTTTGAACAACATCTTTTTATCAATTTGTCATTAAGGCAATGCTGAGTCGGCAAGGCGAGTCGGTCCAGCCAGGAAAGGCCCGCCGGGGGCCAGGCTGCGCGACCGCACCCCGCGCTAGACACGTGTGCGCCAAGGAGCGCATTGATTTATTAAAATAGCAAATACCTAGTGGTCAAGTAATATATTAATCTATGGAGAATATTACTTTTCATTTATTCACCTAGCACATAATAAAATGGACTTTTTTGGCGGCAATTGAACTGTCAGCATGAAAATTTGTTTTTATTTCCAAAACTTGTGTTTCTTCGAGTTGTAATGTGTGATATTGGTGGATTATTAACCATTTTGTGTTCGTTAATGTGTACAAGTGTGGGAAATTGAAATAAAGTTATGAAAGTGACTTTTCTAGTTCCTCCATAAAAGTCCGTGTAAATTTTAAGTAAACCGCCACTACTTTACTTAAACACTATCCTCATCTTTTGCACAGTAAAAGAACATTCATCTAGATGCTATGGGTACAGGGTATCTTTGACCACGTCACCTGAGTAACGACGTGGTCGAAGGTAGCATCACACTACTCCTGGATTTGGAACAAGCTCTAACATGAGGCAGCCGGAACACACCAATAGGTGCTTGGCGACAGAATCTTAACTTTAGGTTGGTAGCTAGCAAGGAGAGTAGAGAATACCCTACCACCAAGCTATGGTTTTGTAGGATTCGAACCCACATCCTACAGATTGCAGCCGACTTCACTACCATATCATCGCTTCAAAATATTTCATTTGAGATTGTAAACAATAAAAATACAAAAGTAACCAGAAGAACCTTACTTGACTAAAGTCTCTCCACTTAAATCATCCGGATCTTTAGCTTTCGTCTCTCCGTGTCCCCGCACGTCCATTGATATCACTTGGCAATGGATCATCTTTGTGATCTCTTCCTAGTGTAAAGGAAAAATATTAGAAACACATATCGACAGGTGAAAGGCAATTTGTGTCAAGCGACAATTTTTGAAGTTTACTGTTAATAAGTTTATTTATGAATAATTCTAGGGTAGGCAGACTAAAGCACTTATGTAAAAAAAAGTGTATAAATGAATATAAAGTTGGTTGATTTAAATGAATGTTATTAGTGAACACATAAAAGCACATAGGTAAGTCCAACCCGTCCATTTCAATTTAAACTCTAATGGTACACCTCTTCAACCTTATCATATTCTTCACATCTAACGACGTTATAAACAATATATATTGACTTTTTTTGACATAAATGCTTTAGTCTGCTTACCCCAGAATTTTGGTCAGCAGGTACTGTTTAGATGAGAATGTGGTTCGATCAAGGATACATTTGTACTCACAGTAAACAAAGCCCAGCTCAGTCCCGAGTATCCTCCACCATGCAGAGTAACAATTCTAGGCCTGTCAGGGTGGTCAGGCTCCGGGGAAAGGTACACCCTGAAAGTGCCACCGTCTGTCTCCACGTCTTCATATTTCTCGAAGTACTGCTTCCAGGACACAGGCGTGTAGTCCTTACGACGGTTACCGCCGAATGGGGCCAGCCTGTCACAAAAGCAACAGGATAAACTTTCCGTCGTCCATTTTAATCAATGATGAATTGATGATACAACAAAATTATTCTGCTGCAAAAGAGCGTAGCTGTAATACATTCAACATTCAGTTTATTAAATTCTTGGCGCCACGTAGCAATAGCCATGGTAAAGTAATGTTGACCGATGTATGTAATACGTACTGTTTGTGTACGACCGATGGAACGTTCACAATGTTCACAATGCAGCGCAGCATATAAGGAAAACCCAAGTGCATCCAAAGCTTTAGAACACAAACAAAACACCACATACTTTGAAACGCCCGAAGTTCTGGGGCATCGAGGCGGTAATTTACTCTTCATTATATTTTTTTGCAAGGCAGACATGATCTATTCAATTTTTTATCAGAGCAATAAAAAGAAATCTAGTGCAATTTCAGCAAAATTACAGAAGGCTTGGTATCGGTAACGCCGTACCTGCCTGTGCCGACATTTTGTTTCACATTCACAATCACAAACAGAGATAAGAAAAGTTTGCGTCGCAAATCAAATCGTTTTCTATTTCCAAATAATCGACTATTTGCTTCACATATTTTATTATTGAACATCAAAAAAGTACTATTGAATTACGATTATTTTTCCCAGAAATGTCGTATTTTTCCGTAAAGTCCATCTCTATTTTAAGTAGTGATGTGCTTGGCAATGACAGTTCGATAATTTGACAGCTTTGTATTATTTTATTTTGTACTCTGTAGCTAAAACAAAATTGACAAATAGATGCTCTACAAAAAATTAAAATTCATTTTACCAATAATTTTACCTGTTAGTTTTTACCAGACACCAGCGATTTTTGTAGTTTTTCGATACTCTGGTTGTAATTATTGTGATATTAGAGATTCTATATTACGTGGCTTTGCTGCATTAAAATGACGATGGACTTCGAACGAATATGTCGCCTATGTTTGGAGTCAAACAAGCAAATATTCGATTTATTCACCAGTTTCTATTTGAAAAAAAATATTTCATATATAGAAATGCTTATAGACTGTACTAAACTTAAGGTTCGTATTGTGATAATTTATTTTTATTAATAATCTTAATTTTGTTTCCATCACAGGTTTCTAATTAGAATTATAAGTAATCTTTTTATTGTGATTAGTATTCAATAGACTTCAAATAAAAATTAAACTGGTGAACGGATATCAGTTCACTGATATAAATAATGAAACTCTTTGAACAATGATTTCACACATTATTTGCAAAAAAACAAAACATTCCACACACCTAAAGAAAATTTGAAGAAACCAGTTAGAGAACTAATCTTTACCGTAGCTGCTGATCCCAGTTTTCTGACTTTTACAGCTGAAAAAGGATGACGGTCTGCCAAAATTAATCTGCAAAGAATGTATAAAACAGCTAAAGAGAACCTATAATTTCACTAGACGATGCGAGGAAAGTGACCTTAAGCTCCGGCAGTATATAGATTCTTTATCAAAATTACAAGATATTGGTAACTGCATAAACAAAGAATTTGATATAAAAAATGAATGTTACCTCAAGAACGGGATTGAATTAGAGCATAATGGTGAACAAAAAGTCCTTGAAATGCTTGACCAGAATGTGACTGATTGTAAAGATAATATTAAAATAGGTGAGTTTTAAGATTGACTAGTTGTGCACTGCGGTTTTACCCACGTCTTCCCTTTATCCCGCAGGAACCCTTTTCAAAAGTAGCCTTTGTGTTAATCCAGAGTATAAGCTATCTCCATTCCAAATTTCATCAAAATCAGTTGAGTAGTTACGGTGATATGAGGTAACAAACATTCACACACACACACAAACTTTGCCAATAGTGGGTAGGAATAAATAATAGATATGATAATTATGAATGATTCCCAGTGTTTTGAATCACAAAGTCACGTCAGTAAAATGTGTTTCAGAGCTGAATTACAATGATGATGGGAATGACAGCTGTTGGGATGCTGATGACAACATGCTACTAGGAGAAATCAAAGTTAACAAGCTGCACGATGGTAATGTCAAGATGTCTCTTTAATCATGATGGTATTATGTTACATTCTGCCCAAGGATGAAATAATTAATTTAAAAAAATCTGTTTCAGCGCTAGAAAACGAGGAGAAACCTAAAAAGAAAAGAGGAAGAAAGAAAAGAGGCAGGTATCTACCCATTAGAATTTTGTAGATGGTAGTTAACTATTTGAAGATTAATGTGGAAGATACATTGTTTTACGTTAACTATTTGCACATTGTATGTGGAATACACATTTTTTAACTATTTGTGATATGAGATCAAGACAAGACTATTCTAAATCGGAAGAGTGGTCCAGGTCCAGTACGCAGTTTAGATAATGAGCAATTTACAATCAGAGATCTTGAGAATTAGCAGTTATTTTTATAATCCTACTACATGTCTGTCTGTTACACTTTCGCGCCTAAACTACTGAACCGATATAAACGAAATTTGGTACAGAGATAGTCTAGAGCCTAAGAAAAGACAAGAAGGCGATAAATGTAGTCCATGCGGGTAAAACCGCGGGGAGCAGCTAGTGAGTAATAAAGTTTGAAATCAAGCCATATCTAATAATCTACTTTCGAACCAAAAATAGGCCATTCTGACTTGAAGATTTAGAAACGTGAACAATTTGGTGTAAATAGCTTGATTTTCACATAGTTGTAGATTGACCCACTTTTCCGGTCTGGTTATATTATGATTCAAAGAACCTTGCGATTTGTCCCCAGTGTTCCTGGACGGTGAGCTGGCCCCCGCTCCGATCAGCAAGACTCCTCACCAGTGTGATGTGTGCGGCAAGGTGCTGAGCACCAAGAGCAACCTGAAGGCACATAAGATATGTCACACCGATGTAAGGCCTTTTGGGTGTACAGACTGCCCTGCAACATTTAGGTAACAACATGTTTTGTAGTTGTAGGACTCTTTTGCTTGAAGTTCCACGTGTTTGTCAGTTATTCAACTGCGAAGTAGAGTGCAAATGTTACTGTGTTCTGGATTGAAAAGCAATGGGACCAGTTGCGCCCCGCTGTTTCACCCGCGTCTTCCCGTTATCCCGCAGGAACCTTTTTCCGGGATAAAAAGTAGCCTATGTGTTAATTCAGGGTATAAGCTAGCTCCATTCCAAATTTCATTTAGATCCGTTCCGTAGGTTTTGCGTGAAAGAGTAACAAACATCCAGCCATCCATCCATCCATCCATCCATACTCACAAACTTTCTTCTTCTTCTTTTATTTAAGAGCAAAGAACTTGTCGGTGGAGTACTTTCCATCCCGTTCTGTTCTCGGCCATCCTTTTGACCTCTTGGTACAGTCAGCGACAAAAGTAGCTGATCATACTTGATTTTCCAAGTATGTTTTATGATCAGTAATGTTAGGTTTTTATTTACAACTTACTAGTTAGCGTTTGACCATAACACAACACATCTGATGTTTAATGATGATGCGGTCAAAGGTTGGCATTTACGATGATGAAGGTGATCGGAAAAGTTGCTATTGTTCAGCGACTTTTATCGTTGACCGTGCGACATGATGTCAATCCTTTCTTTCACTTGGTCTATGTATGTTCTCCTCGGTCTACCTCTCCCTCATTTTTTATACTAAGAAAAACTTTTTTAACTCTCACGTTTATAATATTAGTAGGATTATGTTATGTTAAAAAAGTAGTATGTAATTAATTTGCAGAGGTCACAGCGCACTGTTCCAACACAAAAAGACGCATTCTGGGGAGACACCGTACCACTGCGAGTTCTGTCCCAAGCAGTTCAGTCGTCGCTCAGGGCTAGTCAATCATATACGTATGCACACAGGTAACGTAAATAAATAAATAATTGTAAATAAGGAGGGTAAATAATTGTAAAAAAATCTGCTTACGTACTACTTGAACAAAATTAAATAAATACCTACCATTAATTGTTTGATGGTTGTAATATTCTGGCATACGTATTGTTTTTCTTCTGTTTAGTCGGATCCGTGACGTAATAAAAGCTTGTGGTGTGTTATTAGCATAGGGTAGGGTATAGGGTAGTTTGAAAAACAGCGCTGCATTCACAACAATTATTATGTGAGCGCAGCGCTGTTTTGACACATGCTGAAGCTGCCCTATTGCCCTATAATTAATCAGTTAAATAAGTAACTGGAACATAATATGCTGTTTGTGTTATAGTGACAATAAATTGTTTTTTTTTTTATTTCAGGCGAGAAGCTGTACAACTGCGACATTTGCTTGAAGACGTTTGTTCAGAGCGCTCAGCTGTCCATACATATGAAGAGGCACAAGGGGGATAAGTCGTTCCTGTGTCAGGACTGCGGGAAAGGTTAGCTCTTACTGCATGACCTTACAGGCATAGTAAAGAGTAGTAGTTCAGCTTCATACAAATCGACCGCCGCCAGTTTGAATGTATGCGAGAGTAGCGGCGCCGTGTACGCACGCACTTTTCACGCACACAATCACAAACGAACGGGGCCGCGGCCATGCACTCAGTACGGAACGCGCCGCCTATGCGTCACCGCAAGAGTAGGCAATTAACTCGTCGAGCGGCCTTAACTAACCTACTGTTCTTTATATACTGTGCAACTGTTCTTACTTTACTGTGTTACAGGTGTTATTACTGAATAGGTATTTACTAGGCAAGCATGCTCCACCTTCTACCACATCGTCGCTTTCCATAAGGTTAAATCGTGGTCAAAGCTAGCCTAGTCGGTTGTAAATTTTTTTGTAAAGTTGGCACGTTCACATTGCTCAAACAACAACAATTTTATTTTACAGTAAAATAGCCGGTTTTAATAACCTATCTATCCACGGTTTGCCTTACTGGAGATAGAAATTTGACACAAGAGTACCATGAGTGTTTTTTTTTTGTTTTGTTATGGCGTCACACGATTAGTGTATTTGCCAGTGTCAAGTATAAAATATTTCAAACTCAGAGAGTTGAATCAAGTTTAAATGATGATGATGATGATGATGAGATGATGGGATGAGGATAGTGTTTAAGTAAAGTAGTGGCGCTTTACTTAAACATTACACGGACTTTTTTGGAGCAACTCGAAAAGTCACTTTCACAACTTTATTTCAATTTCCCACACTCGTACACATTAACGAACACATAATGGTTAATAATCCACCAATATTACACATTATCACTCGAAGAAACACAAGTTTTGGAAATAAAAACAAAATTTTCACGTTGACAATTCGATTGCCGCCAAAAAAGTCCATGAGTGTTGTTGTTGCAAATAAACGTAAATTCTATTCTTCTATTCTATTCTATTTTACAAGCTCCGTAGAAGTAATGCCAAATTTTATCTCTAGTATAACATACCGTTGATAGACAGGTTATTGAAACTGGGTGGTTATCTAAAGCTAGCTTATACATTAGAATTACGTTTTATAACGGGATAATTACCATGTATTTGTTTTTGTTTGAGTTCTCGATATTTCGGCACTGTTGCAAGCGCCGTGATCACGACCATGTTTTTGACCATGGTAGTTTAAAATAGCATATTCATATTTCATAGAACTCGCACCAAAGCAGTCATCAACCGTAATAAAAACTTATTGGGCTTGAACTGCATTCTAAAGATTGATGTACTTTTTTAATGCCAGTCATTCTGGTGTGTTGATGATCTCTAAATATGTAAACAAATTTCAGGGTTCCCGATAAAAGCAGATCTGAAAGTTCACCAACGGATACATAGTGGGGAGAAGCCATACGCCTGCTACATGTGTGAGAAAACCTTTGCTACCTCGGGCAACTTGTCCATACATATACGGATACACAAAAAGGAGATTAGGTATGTAGTAGGGATGTTATGGATATGATATTTCGGATCTGGTTATAGGAATAAAATTATATCGGTTTCGGATATGTAATTGTTTCGGATTATCCGTTATTTTCGGATAGTTTCGGTTACGGATATTAGATTGAAGTATAATATAAACACAAATAGTATGTAATAATTTGTTTTTATTCATAGGTTGAGTTATCATGTCGTTTTATTTAGATTCCGCCCTTATACGAAACTTGTGAAATGGATACCGTTACAGATATATTTTTATTTCGGATATCCGATACCCTTTTTACTACTTACAATTCTACTAACATTACTAACACCATTTGCTAACGTCCTTATCGGGCTTAATGTACTCTCTTTTTGACTTTAATTAAGACCTGTCCTTTGTTGTATTTTAAGCAAATAAATAACGTTTGACCGGTTATCGATTTTTGAACTGTAATAGGCAAGTGTGACGCGCACTCTCCGTGTCGGACACTACTAATGACGTCAGTAGCTACATACGCAAATTATTTATATACAGGTATAACTGCAAGGAGTGCCACCGCGGCTTCGTCACCAGCAGCGCCTACAACGTGCACTTGAAACGTCACAAGGGGCAGCGCGACTACCCCTGCGAGTGTGGCAAGACGTTCTACACCCTCTCCGCTCTGAAACAACACCGCGTCGTCCACACCGGAGAGAAGAAGTACCAGTGCAAAATATGCGAAAGAAAGTTCACTCAAACGAGCCACCTCAGTAGACATTTCAAACGCGATCACTCGAAACCCAACATGCCTATGCCATCCTCTGAGCACTACAAGATTATTCTTCACGATACGCAAGACGGCAGGGTGTTTAGGCTGATTGATAGCGCAATTCAGAAGTTGGATAACATGGATCCAAGTGTCAAATGTGAAGAGTCGTAGTGCTTTTACTTGAATGTTACCGATATACAACAAGCAATCTTATTAGACATTTCAGTGATCACTCGAAACCTAACATGCCTATGCCATCCTCTTAGCACTACAAGATTATTCTTCACGATACACAAAATGGCAGGATGTTTAGGCTGATTGATAGCGCAATTCAGAAGTTGGATCACATGGATCCAGGTGTCAAATGTAAAGAGTTATTATGTTACAGCGGAGCTTTAGCTTTATACTTGAATGATACTGATTTACAACGAATATGAAAATGCCTATGTTATTATAAGTAAACAGGGTTGTTGGAAAAATGTTAATAACCTCATAAGGGCAACTTGTGTACTTTCTTATAACAAAGAACTTTTGTTCTACTACAATATTGTTTTATTCATATAATATTCTCTGTTGTGAAAAGAAAAATGTAAATCGGATCCATATAATAATAACTTTTGTAACTTTATGCAAACTGTAGAATACACTGTCAGCGATATTGTGGATGTGCATCTTGACTGAGGGATCAAAGTACAAGTACTAAAAGTTATAATTCAACGGTTCAAGTGTGTTCAATTGTCTTGACACTGCAAAAAGTGTCATACAGTACAGTACTAGAAAAAAGTATTTTTTGAGATATTGACATATTGTATTTAGTTTTGATAAAAGTCTTAGAACAAAAGTTGTTAATAAGACGCACAGAAGTTGCCCTATTATTTATTATCTGACGCTTTCTTGTGCCTGATTCTAAATAAAAAGTCCGATCTGAGAAGTGTTTGTTAGATAATGAATATATCCATAGTTTCTGTTCTATGTATTACCTATTGAGTACGTAATTATATATTATCCTCCGACAATAGAAAAATTGTATATGTTCAGCGACTTTTGTTGCTGACCGTACAGCCTGAAAGATTTACAACGAACTATTATTGTACTGTTATTTGTTGGTTTTTAGGACTACTATTATTTTAGCTTATATCAGTAAGATACCTAATTTGTTTTTATGTAAGTATATGTACTAAAATAGTTATTTTATTTATTTATATTTGATAGTTATGTAGTAAAAGTAATATTATTTATTATATGTGACTTGTGTGATGCTTGATGTACCTACCAACCTAAATGTCTGATAAAAATAAAAAATATTGTGATCGAAGTTTTATTGTTTTTGTTAATATTTTGTTAATGTTCCCTACGGTCTCACCATCGTGTAGACTCTCAGAATCTATCACAATAAAACATCATACAGGGAAGTCAGGGATAACAATTTTTAGAATCGGGTAAAAATACGAAGGAATGTCTACTTTTTTTAGTCATATTCATGGACGAAGAATGGAGTAGTAGAGTGAGAAGGATAAATAATTATTAATTATACAAACTCCTTGTAGACTGCTGCTGATTACTTCAAATTCAGTAATATCATAGACTTTTACAAAAGCAATGAAATCGAATTGTTTGACTCTCAGATTTAGTCGATTTTTTGCAAATTGTTTGTCGGAAATGTACGATTTCTAACCATAACGACGTGGTCAGTCCTAATGTTGCAAAAAAAAGTCAGGACGTTTTGTTTTTGCTACTGGCTCTTTCCTCTCCCTACTGTGCTTTTTAGCTAGTCAGCCAAAAATTTAGCGAAGAGCGTGCTTTAGATATGAAAATATATAATCGTGAGATTTACTTTATCCAATAAATAAAACAAAATACTGTGCATGCAATTGCAAACCCACCTCATAGATTGTTATGATGTATAACACTTTTCTCGAACGAAACGCATTTGTCTCCCTCTTCTGTCTTGTCTACTATAGTCTAATCTTATAATCTCTTTCACTTTTCATTTTCACCATAGATTAAGTAGACTATATACTAATTTTCAGTTTTTCACTTCACTAGCACTGGCACTGATGTGTTGAGTTGTGTAGTGTTTGCATTTACAATTTTTTGTTTTCTATTGGTTTTTCATTAATTTCTCTAATGTTTTTCACACAACCGTAGTTTTAGGATGACCATGGAAAGGAGGATAAAGTTAAAAACATTAAACAGCCACATTACATGTAAAATTTGCCGAGGATACTTCATTGATGCCACCACTGTCACTGAATGCCTTCATACGTGTAAGTATTTTTGCCTTTATTTCAGCCTTTTGTAGTCTTTGACCCAAATCAACATGTTCGTTAGAGGATTCTGTTTACGACACAGTTTATTTCCACATAAAGTTACGTTTGTGTCCACGGATACATATGAGAAAATGTTGACCTCTATTTCCCATCCTATTGTTAAGTGTCGATAGAATTGCAATAATTGAATGATTTAATTTAATATTGGAGGTAGCTTAGTAGTCTGCTTCATCTCCTTTCTCACCTCTGCTGCTTAACAAAGAAAAATTTTCCATTGTGAAATTCTTTTTCCATAACCTACATCTACTTTACATTGCAGTCTGCAAAAGCTGCCTCGTGAAGCATTTGGAAGAGAACAACACATGTCCAACATGCAATATAGTGATCCACCAGTCACACCCACTACAGTACATCAGCTTCGACCGTACCATGCAGGATATTGTATATAAACTGGTCCCAGACTTGCAGGACAGTGAGTATACAACGGAAGTTGGTTTGTTTATATTAAACTAAAATTACTATGCTATCAATCAGTTACCTTATCCTAGAGCTTTTCTATCTCTCAATATGAAAATGTATGTGAATTTGTCACAGTAATCATATTTTCATCATTATCATCAGCCGGAAGAAGTCCACTACTGAACTTAGACCTTCTCCTTTGAACGTTGCCATGAACGCCTATTAGCCATTTGCATCCATCGGCTCCCTGTGACTCTTACAATGTCATTGGTCCAGCTATAACATCATTCCTGACTTTGGCTACCAGTACCAATCCAGTAGTTTGGGACAGTAATTTTTACACTTGTTTGACAAAGTTATGTTTGTTATCCTATAAATCCCAAAGGGAAATTCATGTATCAAAAGGAGTATTTAATAAATCAAAGTTAGAATAAAACCATCCTTAATAAAAAACATTTAAAGAATATTTTAGCCAATCAATAAGCCTCGCTATTCAGAGGGACAAACCAACCAGCATCGTAGGCATGGAACTGGAAATCTATAGATCATTTAATTATCTGTGGTTAGTTGAAACGGTGTACAAATATATAAATTTTCGGCCAGTTTCAAGAACCTAACTATACATGTTTACTAGAGATATAAATTTGACATTACTTGTATGGAGCTTGTGTCAAAATTCTCTCTCCAGTAGGGCAAACCATGGATAGATACGTTATTGAAACCGGGCGTTAGAAAACATATAAAAAGATTTATGTAAAACTTCCAGATGAACTGAAACGTGAGCGAGATTTCTACCGAGCCCGCGGCCTACCTTGCCCCAAGGATGTGGCGCTGGCTGCGGACAAATCTGGCACAGTTGATGAGCCGGAGCAGCCTGATAATACGGATTGTCATAGGAAAGATGAACAGGTGAGGATCTGTATCCTATCCTACTAATATTATTATTAATAATACTAATATTATTTCTAAAATTGGTGTCGATTCGGTTTTGCATTCTCTAAAACTGAACTAAGTTTGACAGGTCAACACCACTTGTCCAGTCTGTTTTTAAAGGAATTCACTGAAGGTGCCGACAACGTCTTTTGGTAGTCTGTTCGAGTGGTGCTAGAAGCAAAAAAATGTGTAATAAAATATCACATGGTTACTTTTTATCCCGGAAAAAGCGGGATAACGAGAAGACGCGGGTGAAAATGCGGCGCGCAGCTAGTCAAGTAGTAGTAGTTTTTCCAAATCAGATTATTTGTTAAAAAAAATTATGTTATATTTGATGCTATATTTGGCACGGTCCCTTAGTTTCTAACTTTCTATTACTCTGCCCAACGCTTAATGGCTTAATGCAACTCCTTTCAGGTGAACGTGTGCCTGGAGTGTATATCGACATCGCTGCGCACACTCAAGCGCAGCTTCATCCGGTGCTCGGCGCAGGCCACCATCACGCACCTCAAGAAGTTTGTCGCTAAGAAAGTACTCAACGGCATGGAGAAATATAGAGAAGTAAGTTCTGATGTCTACTTTTTTAACTAGTTGTGACCCGAGGCTTCACCCGCGAGGACTACTGATACAACAAGACACAAGTGACTTGTTATTTCCCTATCCACATTTTTTTTTTTTTGTTTTGTTATGGCGTCACACGATTAGTGTATTTGCCAGTGTCAAGTTTAAAATATTTCATACTCAGAGAGTTGAATCAGGTTTAAATAATGATGATGATGATGATGATGAGATGAAGGGATGAGGAAAGTGTTTAAGTAAAGTAGTGGCGCTTTACTTAAACTTTACACGGGCTTTTTTGGAGCAACTCGAAAAGTCACTTTCACAACTTTATTTCAATTTCCCACACTCGTACACATTAACGAACACATAATGTTTAATAATCCACCAATATTACACATAATCACTCAAAGAAACACAAGTTTTGGAAATAAAAACAAAATTTTCACGTTGACAATTCGATTGCCGCCAAAAAAGATCCTATCCACATTATTCATAAATACTTCTTATATCCCTACTTTCCCTGCCAATATTATAAATGCGAAAGTAACTGTCTGTCTGTCACGCTTTCACGCCTAAACTATTGAACCGATTTAAATGAAATTTGGTACAAAGAGATAGTCTAGAGCCTGAGAAAGGACATGGGCTACTTTTTATCGCGATGAACTGTAGCCCACGCGGGTGAAACCGCGGGGAACAGCTAGTAGCTAGTAAATATAATTATGACACAATAAATTGAATTAATTATGTCTTTTCACACCAAATTTCATCAAAATCCATTTATAATATTAGCTGCTCCCTGCAGTTACATAAAACCCTAAAATTAGTAGGATATTCGAAAAACTAATTGAGAATTTCTTATTTTCAGATCGATATTTTATGTAATGACGAGCTACTAGGCAAAGATCATACACTAAAATTTGTGTATGTGACTCGATGGAGATTCAGAGATCCACCTCTTCGGTTACAGTACAGGCCTAAGATTGATTTATAATAGTTCTCAGACAACTCTAGATAGTAATTTATTTTATTAGTTTTGTGCAGGTTTTCACACCAAAATACCAAACGTATTTAGTTTAAGGCCCGTATTCTAGAATGATGTTCAAGCTATGATCAGTACTTGTGCACTGATTTGACGCTGTCAGTTCATACAAATATGTCACTTGGTCGCTACTCAAGCAAGTCAAGCATTGATCAACACTTGAGCATCATTCCAGAATACCAACCTAAGAATGCTTGCAATGAAAGCAGACTCCAACATTATGTTTCAGATCAGATACTTAGCAAATGTTATTGCTGTAATTACGAAAAAATATCTCAACAAATATTTTTCTTGATAAACATTAACATTGATGCTTGAAACCTAACAAATTCTGCTTTTGTTTGCCAACTGTTTTATTAACGAGTGTGTTTACCAAATGTTAGCAACTGGTGCATGTCTCCACACAAAAATTACGATTCATGAAAATAGCTTGTTAACTATTTCCTTCAAGTCTAAAGAACATTGAAACAAGATTCATCATCATCAGCCTGTATCAGTCCACTGCTGGACATAGGCGTCTCCCATGATACGCCACTGAGCCCGGTCTTCGGCTTTTCTCATCCAACCACTGCCAGCCACTCGGCGCAAGTCGTCGCTCCACCTTGTCGCAGGGCGTCCTACACTACGTTTGCCAAGTCGCGGTCTCCACTCAAGAACACGTCTACCCCAACGGTTGTCGGTTCTGCGGCTTATATGACCAGCCCACTGTCACTTCAGCTTGCTAATTCTGTGAGCTATGTCGGTGACTCTAGTTCTCTGATGGAAACAAGATTATACATTAAAAAGGAACCAAAAACCCGACTGCGCCAAAATAAAGTACCCTATGTTACTCCCACAATGAAGACGAATCTAATGACACCTCATATGTTAAAATCCGTCAAGCCATTTAGGCTACAGGCCGTGCCAAAGAAATATACATACATACATACACTCGAAAAACACAACCCTCCTTCTTTCGCAGTGGGGTAATAAAGATTTGCCGGTTTTTTAACAGCATTTTGAAATGCACAGTACTTGGTATCGATAGTTGTTAAAAAACCCGTGTGACCAATATTTCTAATGCCTTCTGCACCGAGGCAAGGGCCTGTAGCGGTTGTTGAACAAAGCGTGGGCGCTGACAAAAATCTCATAGAGATGATGATAATTGATAAGAGAGCAATTAGAAAAACCAATGTATTATATTCTTTTGAAACGGCTTATTCATTACATAGGATACAAGGGCGTTGCCCGGGAGGGGGCAAGTGGGGCGTAGACACACACACACAAAACACTAAAGTAACTTTGCAAATTGTAGGTGTTTACACTAAGTATCTACAATTCATATTTTCAATATTTTCATGTTGCCCCCTCTGGCCCGTTGGCAGGCGACGCCCTCGATAAGGTAGGTATATTTGGGACTTAGGAGTGTAAACCTGAGGGCTTGTCTCCAAAGTATAGTATGCGACAACTCAATATTATTTCTGGGTTGAACTAGACCTATCCGCTTGGATTTGCATTTCCCGCAGCTTTATGCCTTTCTGTCAACTCAGAAACACCCTTCAATAGCGCGAGTTACGTAATTGCGATCGAATCGAAAATTGTAATTGTAATCGTTTGCAAGCAATCTTTAAGCCCTTCATACTGTGGGAAAGGAAAGGGTAAACTAAATCTCTCGATATTTTACATTTAGTTCAATGAAAGTTAAATGATTATGAGAACCGTAAAATAAATAATTAGTTAAGGCTCTGTGTATTAATAAAATAAGTGTAATACTTAAAAACTAAGAGATACTTATCGTTTTCTTTTATTTTGGTCAGAACTTTGCATTATTTATGTTTTAAGTTGACCCAGTTTAACGTTTTGTTACCGTTTTATAAGTTAAAAATAAAATTTATTTTATCGAAGATACATTAGTCCAATAATATTATTAATATTAGTAAGTTTAAGTTACTGTCTTATTGTAAGTATTTAAAACTAAAGCTTATGTAAGTAGAAAGTGGATTTATATCCTGAAATGGTACATTTATTTTTATTGTCAATTGAGAATGTTGGCAAGTGACTTTCTCATCAAATTCCAGAGCTGGAAATTCAGTTGAATTTAGGAAAATAAGTAAAATATATAAATTTATTATTTAATTACATGTGTTTTGACTTTTGAAAATATACCCGGTACTGGTAAGGACAATGCTTGGTTGGAGGCTTGGAGGCAACTTGATCTATTTTATTAGGGACAAAGCTTACAAATTACAATCTCTTTAAAATGTTCTGTTTATTTTACTTGTATACTCCTTGTTTTAGTAAATACTAACTGTTAAGTCCGCCTAATTTACGAGAGAAACGGACAGAGTTACTTTCGCATATAGAATATGATGATAATTATTACAATTCCGGTGGCAGAGTGGGTGATTAAGTTGATCAATAGCCCCGTTCGACAATCGAGCGTAGGTAAACTTTTTTTTTTTTTTTGTTTTGTTATGGCGTCACACGATTAGTGTATTTGCCAGTGTCAAGTATAAAATATTTCAAACTCAGAGAGTTGAATCAAGTTTAAATGATGATGATGACGATGAGATAATGGGATGAGGATAGTGTTTAAGTAAAGTAGTGGCGCTTTACTTAAACTTTACATGGACTTTTTTGGAGCAACTAGAAAAGTCACTTTCACAACTTTATTTCAATTTCCCACACTCGTACACATTAACAAACACATAATGGTTAATAATCCACCAATATTACACATTATCACTCGAAGAAACACAAGTTTTGGAAATAAAAACAAATTTTTCACGTTGACAATTCGATTGCCGCCAAAAAAGTCGTAGGTAAACTTATTTTCAAAATAATTTGAAGAACCTAATTCTTTTTTATTGCTGTGTATTATGATGATTACGCATTGAATCGGTAATCGACTAATACTTTTAAAGATTTTGCCTATGTTCGCAGCACTAGTTGTTTTTTTTTTGTGAAGTGAGTCGACATGTGTGAGCTGTCACTGTCAAAGTCAATGTCACAATTACGTTGGTGTGCGTGCCTTGCATTGCGTGAAAATTGAAAATGGACGGCCGATAATTTCCCGTTTGTGAAGAATTATAATTTATTTATTTGTTAAAAAGTAGTTCACCGCCAAACTGGGTGCCAAAACGGTCGAGAGGTTCTTGAGCCTTGCCGACGACAATTTCGTCGACGATGTTAACGACGACCTGAAATGTTTTTTGAGCGACGGAAGAGCTGACAGGTAAACAATTTAATTTGTGTTTATTGCGAAAATTACTCTGCAAATGCACTACTTTTTAATTTGAGAAGCAACATTGAGAGGTAACAGCTGTGTTCGTTACATATGGTGTCTGCCGCTAAACTCATGAATAAGCGGTATACATTTCAAGGTTATCGAAGGCAAGCGCATGCACGAATCAAATGATGCGAATCGAGATGGCACCTTGAACGCTAATAGGTTCCGCGTGTAGGTGTGAGAAAACGCCTCTACTCAAGCACGAGGTTTCCTTCCATGTGTAGAACTCGTAGCAAGAAGTTAACTTCCTGCTGTGTTTCACTCATACAGGTGTTTATTTATTACATTCCTGCGAGTTTCCGATCGGTGTTCAGGTTTTTTATATCTAATTACTTATGCGGCAATAATCTTACGCTAAAACTCATCAATAACAAAAAGTAGACAATCATTCTTGTATTCAGATTTTCTAAAAAACACTATTTTGAAGTAGTCATAGCTCAGTGGTATTGGCTTGACCCTGCAATTCATATTATACGTACGTCGTAGGTTCGAATCCTGCAGCGTTCGCACCATCACATAATATAAATGGCATAGGTATAATGTTACTGTTTTTATGTGTTTCTTTTGTTATTGTGTGCAGTTTTTCTAATTAAAGTCTTTCTCTCTCTCTCTCCCTGTCTCTCCCTCTCTCTCCCTCTTCCTCTCTCTCCCTCTCTCCCTCTCCCCGTCTCCCTCTCTCTCTCCCTATCAATGAGCTTGAGGTGGTGATGGAAAAAAATGTGATGTCTGATAGCTTGGTGGTAGGGTATTTTTAGCCCTTGCCTGGCTAGCCACCACCCCCATGTTAAGAATATGTCTCCAAACTAAACTATCAATATGTTAAGAGAGCTCTTTCTTGAGAGCTGGTTCTCAATCCAGGTGTAGTGATGCACCACCTTCAACCACATCTTCAATAGGTGGCCAAATGCTACCCTGTAAGATGTAAGAAAAAACAGTAGGTACATAACAGTTTAGTTAAGTGTATTTTATTAGTTTGTTTATTTATATATTTAATATTTAATGATCCTCTTTTAATGTTGTAAGCAGGGCCGGATTATCCAATAGGCAAAGTAGGCAACTGCCTAGGGGCCCCGCATCGACTAGGGGCCCCGTGCCCCATAAAAAATAAAGTAACTTTTCATTGAATGATATTTTTATTTCAAAATTTGTATCCTTTTTAAAAAATACTTCTCCATTACGTTGTGACAAAAGTAGGTAAAAAAAAGGGGAGAGGACAGGGGCCCCGAGAATTACATTGCCTAGGGGCCCTGACGGGGTTATTCTGGCCCTGGTTGTAAGTGTGTGTATGTATTGTTTATTGCTACAAATAAAAAATATTGTCTATTGTTTTATAGCTAGTCTACATAAAAATTGCGACTTGCAGGGTGCTGGTGTTTCCCCCGGTGTCGAACTACCGGCGGTTTCTGATCCACCACTGTGTGGAGAAGCTAGGTCGGCCGGATCTTGCCACCTTCTCCATCGGTCTCTGTGCGGATCGCCGTACGGTCGTGTGCTACACTCACCAGCTGCTGAGGTAGGGTACTTACACACACTTATTTACACTAATCTATTTATATATTTATGAAACAAAGTCAGGTTTGTAACAGCACTTATCAACTCGAGAATGTTTTTTTTTGGTCTTTGATTTGTTGGATTTTTCTCCACTCCGAATAGAAACCAACAAAAAAAGTAAGTGTAAAAACATCAGACTAATTCACGGGAAAAAAAAATATGATTAAAAAAAATTATGGAACGTCAACTATAATTTTGACGAGACTCTCACCGACCGATAACTAAGAAAGAAACAACTTGGTCTACTTTTATTTTTAAAAACAATGATAGCCTATGTTTTAATCAAAGGTGTAAGCTATCTAAATTTATAATTTTATAAATTATTTTTGCTATCTTAATTCCAAATTTTATCCAGATTCATTTAGTTGATTTTGCGTGAAATAGTAACAAACATCCATACATCCATACTTACAATCACAGAAAACGGTGGTTGGTTAAACCGCTAACATTTTTTATTACACACGAAAAAATGTTTTGGGTTATTTACTATAGCATCATAATTTTTTTTATAGATGGTTAAAATGCCTTTGCTTTGTATTGTGTTGGTAATCAAAGTTACTAATTTCTGACCGGGAGCGAAATCGATATATAATGATATATCAAAGCGACTGGTCGATGCTACCCGTGACCAAAATGCTGGCCGTTATTTTGCGCAACGAATAAGCATTGCCGTTCAACGCGGCAATGCGGCCAGCATTTTGGGAACGTTGCCAACTGGTAGTGGTTTATTAGATTAAGTAGTTTGTTTAGTTTGATAGGTAGTTTTATTTTACATTTTAAGGTTTAGTTAAGTGTTATTATTTTATCTGCTTGTTTAATAAAGTACGCTAATTTCTTAACCGCTAACTCAAACTCAAACTCAAAAATATGTTTATTCAATAGGATACATTGTGATCACTTTAAAACGTCAACTTAAAACTAGCTACGCCTGTTCCAACCTCCTTACGCCGGCAAAAGAACAGGCAAGAAACGCCCGGCAGGTAATTTTTTTGGCGCGATCACATTGACAATTTTATTCTTATTACTAATTGATTGAATTGGAGCAAGTTCACTAAAATCCCAAGCTTTTTTTTGTCATCTAATAGTCCGATATTTTTTATTTAGCTTTACTAATAAGAAGATTTCTCTTGTTTGGTTGTACACATTGGGATATGGGAACATGAATATTAACGAGTTGCGGGATCACAACCAAAGCAGACCAGACCCCACAAGCAGCACCCGTTCACGAGTTGACGCATGTGCCAGCCATCGCTCTCCTCGACCATATGAGAGGGAAGAGGGCGACCCGACACATGACGCCGCTGCAAGCAAAGTCACTTTCGTGAGCATGACTGTTTTGGCTGTTTACCGAAAATGGTTAGAATAGGGGAAATAGGGAGAATAGATAGATAGAAAGAAAGATAGATAGATTAACTACAATCCCAAGCTATGTCATAAGACGTAGTGATATAACTTAATTAGAGAACTACAATGTAATTAAAACAAAAAAATTGCACTCTATTACCATAATCACTACTCTGCGAATACTAATTTGAAAGCCTTTTAGACGCATAATCATACTAGGTGATCCCCGCGGTTTCACCCGCGTGGACTATAGTTTGTCGGGATAAAAAGTAACCTGTGTCCTTTCCCAGGGTTCAAACTATTTCCATACCAAAAGTAATCTTGATCTGTTTGGTGGATTTAGGCGTGAAAAGGTAACAAATAAACAAATAAGAGTTACTAACGCATATAGGTGACTGACTGACGACTGACTGACATAGTGATCTATCAACGCACAGCCCAAACCACTGGACGGATCGGGCTGAAATTTGGCATCCGCTAAGAAAGGATTTCGCGATAAACTGTAGCCCACGCGGGTGAAGCCGCGGCGAACAGTATTAATATACGATGTAATTGTAAACAATATCTACTCATTTTATATAATAAGTAATTACACAAGCTTTAATGAAAGTATTTTTTTATAAAATGTAGACTTCCGCTTGTCAAATTAAATCATTTATTTGCTAGAATATAATGTAAATAAAGATCTAAATATTATTTGAAGATACTGTCTTCAGACATGCAAAGTTCACTATTTACTCCAAGTTGAATCTATGCAATGTGTTTGTTTTAAAAACCGGCCAAGTGCGAGTCGGACTCGCGCAAGAAGGGTTCTGTACCATTATCTAAAAAAAAAACGACAAAAACAACGTCTACCTGTTGCCGTTATCAATATTGAGCAAAAACAAGCAACAAAAAAAACATGTTTGTTGTTTTTTTCATTTTGTGCCATGTTCTAATAACATTAATGTGAAATTCTTTAATTGCCCTTACAATGTTAAATATCCTATAAGCAATATAACTGTATTACGCTGTTGAGTTTCTTAATAAATAAATAAATAAATTCTGTTTTTTTTAGTATCTGTGAAAATTTCAACCGTCTAACTATCACGGTTTACGAGATACGGCACGGTAACAGAGAACAGACGTCCGGACAGCGGAGTCTTAGGTTATAGGGTTTCATTTGACCCTTTGGATACGGAACGCTAAAAAGGATCATTTTCTTACAGTTGATATTTTAGGGATCCTTCGTACTGTGGTGGTTATGGAGATTTTTGTGTGATTATTGAAACGCCGGTGGTGTGATTCGTACTGCGTGTTCACAGTGAATGATATTTATTACTAAAAGTTCCGTTATATATACACAACTAGCCTAATCTTCGTTTGACTTCGGCAGGAACTCGGGTCGCTTCGGCAGGCGGCGCGTCGCACGTGGTGTTTAGGATCGGAGAGTCCTGTTTGTTTATTGCGCTGGGAAAGTTCGGCTGGTCTTTGAGCTATTGGGTCGTAAACTGCAATTGTTCTTTTCGGCGTATTTATTCTTTTGTTTCAATGGTGGGAAGCGTAGACGATGCAACGGTGAAATATTCCTTTTATTGCTGTGCGTAGTAAAATTGTATTGTTGTTAAAACTGCATTTTATATTTGTTTATCTTCTGGTGTTATGGGAACGAAATATCGTGGGAAAGGACTGTAGTAGCGTAGCTACATGACTCCCTCCCTAGCGAAAGCGTACCGGCAGTTTGATTTGGCGGCCGAGTCGTGTTGTTCGTATTATTGGTTGCGGTGATGCTGGTGTATCTTGATCTGGTATCAATACGTTATTATTGGCCGGTTCCGATGATAATTGCGGTGGGGGTACGATGTCTTGTTTCGTTGGTATGATGATGACGTGGTCTTGAGTTGGCTGGTCCGAAATGTTTTCGTTTAAAATGTAAGCAGGCTTGAGTCGGTCGATTGAAATAGTTGAGCTTCTCTCTGGTAACTGTAATATGAATGTTTTGCTGTTTCGATCTATGACTTTGAATGGTCCGTCGTAGGGTGGTTGCAGCGGCTTCTTAACTGCATCGTTTCTTACAAACACATGCGAACATGTTTGCAAATCTTGATGCACGAAGATTGGTCGCTTGTTGCCATGTGATTCGGTCGGATGAGATGGCTTGATTGCGTTTATGGTAGCTCGTAGTCGAGTTACGTAGTCGTAGTTCATGTCTTGTTCGTTTGATGGTGGTGTGACGAAGAAATCACTAGGTAGGCGTAGCGTTTGTCCATAGGTGAGTTCAGCGGCGCTGACGCCTGTGTCTGTGCGCGGGGCGGCACGTAATCCCATGAGGACTGTAGGAAGCTCGTCTATCCACGTTGAATGTTGAGACAGGCGAGTCTTTAGTGCAGCTTTGAGTGATCGATGCCAGCGTTCTATCATTCCATTTGATTGAGGATGGTAGGGCGTAGTGTGTGTTATTTTGATCCCCATTGCGTTCATGAGCCTGGCGAAAAGGTGACCTGTGAATTGTCCTCCTCTGTCGCTCGTGATGACTGACGCAAGCCCGTAGCGAGTAATCCAGTGCTCATAGATTATCTTCGCCACGGATTCCGCAGATATATCTTCTGTGGGAATTGCTTCTGGCCATTTCGTTACTCTGTCGATCATTGTAACGAGGTATCGATGGCCTTGCGGTGAGGTGGGTAGCGGTCCGACGATATCTACGTGGATGTGTTGAAATCTCTCAGTAGTCACTGGAAACTTTGAAATGCTGCTCGATGTGTGTCTCTGGATTTTGGATCTTTGACATTGTAAGCAATTTTTGCACCAGACTCCGATTTCTACCATCATCGATGGCCAGAAAAACTTCTGGGACATAAGTTTGCGTGTCGTGCGAGTGCCAGGGTGGCTTATGTTGTGTACGGTGTCAAATGCAAGTCGTCGAAATTCTTCCGGCATATATGGTCGAATGTATGACGTTGATGTTTCGCAGTAAATAGGTGATTGAGATTCGGGCATAGTGACTCGTTTCATTGTTAAGTTGGCTTGTTGTGAGAGTTTCTTGATTGTTGCGCTGTCTTTTTCTTGAGCATGGGCGACTTTGTCATAGTCAATTAGTGATGGGCAAATGATGCTGTCGACAGGTAGACGACTCAGAAAGTCAGCGACAGTGTTTTCTGCTCCGATGATGTGTCGAATGTCCGTAGTAAACTCGCTAATGAAGATCAATTGTCTGGCTCGACGCGGTGTTTCAGACGCTGACGGTGGCTTTTGGAGCACGAAGGTCAACGGCTTGTGGTCGGTGAATATGATGAGATCGCGTCCTTCGAACATTTTTCGGAAATGCTTGACCGCCATGTATATTGCAAGTAGCTCGCGGTCGAATGTGCTGTAGTTACATTGTGCATCGGAAAATTTCTTTGAAAAATAGCCTAGCGGTTGCCATTTTCCGTCGATGTGTTGTTGTAGGACAGCTCCTGCACATTTATCAGACGCGTCGCTGAAAATTGCCAGGGCAGCCTTGTGCGATGGGTGAGCGAGCAAAGCGGCGTTTTGGATTGCAACTTTGCAAGCTTCAAACGCTGTTGTCGCTTCGTCGGTCCATTCAATGTTTGTTTTGTCTCTTTTCTTGACGTTGTGTAAGTAGGCATGGAGCGGTGCTTGCATTTCTGCGGCTTTCGGCAAGTGATCGCGATAGAAATTGATCATGCCGAGGAAACGTCTTAATTCTTCAATCGTTTTTGGTTTTTCGTAATTGCAGATTGCTGTGACCTTTTCAGTAGGTGGTTTGATTCCTTCTTTGCTCACAGAGAAACCAAGAAACTGCACTTCCGGTTGGCCGAAGATGCATTTGGCTGGATTGATTGTGATGCCATTTTCTTCTAGTTTTCTTAGTACTATCCGGAGATGCTCCTTATGGCTGGATTCATCACAGGACGCAATAATGAGATCGTCAATGAATGCATAGACGAAATCGAGTCCATGGAGTACTTCGTGGATAAATCGTTGGAAAGTCTGTCCGGCATTTGTTAAACCGGGACACATTCTCGGAAATTCAAATAATCCCATTGGCGTTATGATGGCAGTCTTTTCTATGTCTTCTTCTTTGACCTTGATTTGTTGATAGGCTCGGTTGAGATCAATGGTACTGAATATTGTCTTATTAGACAACTGGAACGTGAAATCTTTTATTCTTGGAATCGGATAGCGATCAGGCGTTGTGACGGCGTTCAATCTCCTATAATCTCCACAAACGCGAAGGTCCCCGTTCTTTTTCGGTACGATGTGCAGAGGCGATGACCAAGGACTTTTGCTTGGACGGCAAAGGCCTTGTTCGATCATGTTTTCGAATTCTTTTTTTACGGCTTCGTAACGGTGCGGTGCGACTGGTCGAGCGCGGCAATGAATAGGCGGTCCAGTCGTTTCAATGTAGTGTTCGACGCTGTGCTTTGTATTAAGTTCCATTGCTGTAAGACGTGTAGTTCCGGGAAATTCCGCTAGTATGTCGTGATAAGATTGCTGTACGTCGATACTACGAATTGTTGGTACGTTGCTTGCTCGGACGTATGAAGTTGTTGATAATTTTGTTATGCCGTCGATCAGTCTTCGGTTTTTGATGTCAACGATGAGTTGGTGGTGTTTGAGAAAATCAGCCCCGATGATAGGTTTGCTGACTTCCGCAACGACGAACTTCCACTTGAACGGACGGCGAAGATTTAAGTCGAGTGTCAATGTTTTTTCGCCGAATGTTGGAATGACAGTATTGTTTGCAGCGTAGAGTTGAAATTTGAGTGGTTTTGACGATTCTCCTTTGTTCCGAGGTAGGACGGATACGTTTGCGCCGGTGTCGATTAAAAACGTTAGTTTTGACGTTTTATCGGTAACGAATAGGCGGTATGAGTTTTCAGATACTACGCTGGGTTCCGCCTCAGCCAGCGCAGGCTCTAGTTTTCCGACTGATTGTTTCGTGGTTTGTATGAACACGGCATGGTGCAACGTCTTGCTTCATCACCAAAACGACTGTGGTAATAGCAGTATGGTGACGGTGATTGACTGCGTGATCTGTTATTATCACGACTCGTAGAACGGTTGCGACGGACGTGTTGGTATTGTTGTTGATGGTTGTAGTGCTCGTTGTATTGCGGATTTTGTCTTTGTGACGACTTAAAAGCGGCAAACTCAAGAGACAATTTTCGTAATTCTTCTGCCAGGAACTGAATATCTATTTGGCCGCGAGACGTGGATGCTGATGATGTCGATACGGCCGAAACTTGCGTAATTGTATCTTCGATCATCTTGTCGGCAAGTAGAGCAAGCTCATCGAGTGCAGTCTGAGTTTTGAATGTTTCACTGATGGTGAGAACGGATCGGATATGCGCTGGTAAATGGTTAGACCACATGAGACGTAACGTGGAATCGGGAACTTTATCGCGTGCTAGACTTTTCATGCGTCGAAGTAGCTGGGACGGCTTCTGATCGCCGAGTTCCGTGTCGGACAGCAACTTCTGCAACTGACGATTGTCTGATTCTTCATAGACGGTGATGAGTCGTTCTTTTAATGCTGTGTACATATCCGCTTCTGGAGGGCTGTATAAGAGGTCGCTAATCTGTTCGATGTCCATCTTGTCGAGCTGAGCAATCACCATCTGGGCTAGCTGGGCTTGGCTACGGTTTAAATCGCTTGTTGCGGCTTCAAAGGTGAGAAACCATAGTCGAACCTTGTCGCGCCAAAAAGATGGGATTCGCAATGGCAAGGTGATACCGGCGACTTCTTGCTGAAACTTTCTCGTGGTCGTATTTTCCTCTGCTTGATTCTGCATTTTGCGCTTGTTGCTGTTCTTATGTAGGGGTCACCACTTTAGGGATCCTTCGTACTGTGGTGGTTATGGAGATTTTTGTGTGATTATTGAAACGCCGGTGGTGTGATTCGTACTGCGTGTTCACAGTGAATGATATTTATTACTAAAAGTTCCGTTATATATACACAACTAGCCTAATCTTCGTTTGACTTCGGCAGGAACTCGGGTCGCTTCGGCAGGCGGCGCGTCGCACGTGGTGTTTAGGATCGGAGAGTCCTGTTTGTTTATTGCGCTGGGAAAGTTCGGCTGGTCTTTGAGCTATTGGGTCGTAAACTGCAATTGTTCTTTTCGGCGTATTTATTCTTTTGTTTCAATGGTGGGAAGCGTAGACGATGCAACGGTGAAATATTCCTTTTATTGCTGTGCGTAGTAAAATTGTATTGTTGTTAAAACTGCATTTTATATTTGTTTATCTTCTGGTGTTATGGGAACGAAATATCGTGGGAAAGGACTGTAGTAGCGTAGCTACAATATGTTGTTCGCAGTGATGAGGCTTGCGCCAGACCAGTCATGGGGCTGACACCGACTGACCACGACGATGGCGCCATCTCACATACCGGTATGTTCATTATCATTCTTGGTACATTACTCCTTTTTTTACATCTTACAGGGTAGCGTTTGACCACAACTCATCTTATGTTAAGAAATGATATGAACTACAATGTTCAGGGGCATTCGTCATCTACCAACCCGCTGGGCCAGCGTGGTAGATAACAGCGTGTACTCTCTGAGAGAAGGCCAGGGTCCCAGCAGTGGGAACGTAAAAAAGGCTGATGACGATGATGGTCGGAAGTGACGCCACGTCACACCTGGATTAGGAACTGGCTCTCAAGTGAGGCAACCGGAACACACCGATAGTTACTTGGCGGCAGATACCTACAACAACATGTTTCATGTGTTTTTTGCTATGGTTAATCTTGACTACGACCCTAGGTGGGTCAAATCGCAGTGTGTATAATTAGTTAGTTGCAAGCTAATAAAAGTGTTTTAAAAATGACAACTTTCGCGCGGGCGTACCAACTGTTTAAAATCCATTTGAATTCGCCTCTTTCTGACCCGATTCTTCCGTCAGTTTGCGTGTCTCCACACCATTACATCCTCCATGAAGGTGGAATTATACCCAGGTGATGGCGATGGTAACGCGCCAATGATGTAATACGTCGCGGTCATTACACTTTTATATCTATCGCTTTACACGGTAACTGTACGGTTTATTAAGTTCAGATCTAATAGGGCACTCGACACCTGTGAATCGGCAAGCAATTGAATTCTTCTTTATGAGGTAATTCGATAATGGAGTTGAAGGTTCCGAGTCAATACAACAGCCACGACCACTTACTGATGTAGCTTTGCTTCATTTGTATGTTGCATTCAAATAATTACAACCATTCGCGATTCAAGATCCTGAATTCAGTTTGCTCTTAACACTTCTGTTAGCTACATTTCTACAGGCATAGTTTACGTCCGGTTTCAATAACCTATCCACGGTTTGCTCTACTGAAGATAGAAATTTGACATTACTTCCATGGAGCTTGTGTCAAATTTCTAGTTAGGCAAACTGTGGATAGATAAGTTATTGAAACCGGCCGTAAATGAACAAAATAAAACTCTATTGCAAAGCAAGTCTACAAAAGAATATGCCTGGTCATTATGACTGCATCACAGCCCATCATAATCAGCAGCGCCAGATCACCGACCCCGCCGTGCTAAATCTTCTCAGCCTTCGCCATCCGGTCAACATACGTCCTTCAAAAAAGCCCCATCAACACGAACAAAAAAAGTAACGATGTCTAAAATTCCAATGACATAATCCGCACTGTGATGCAAGCCAACGCAATGATCGACCGCGTTCGGGGCCGGCGAATGTGGAACGCAGAGGTGAAAGTAGCACGAGACGCGGTACAGAACCTGCCGCCGAGATCGGACCAGGAAAGATGGCTAAGGCTAAAATATCGCAGTTATACCTTGAAGGGCTATAGTGAATTCAAATTGTTGAATCAAGAAATAACTTGGAACTTGCTCTATGTGTTAGTTGTTGTACTGAGTTGTGTAGGTCAAAATAATAAGTAGGTAGATATATACCATGAATCAATAAATCAAGGCATTTAATGACACAATTAAATCAACAAAGTAAATATGAAGCCTCTGCTTCCCGAACTAGTGGGAAATGTGTTTCAGGAACCAGATAATATAGCAGAGGATAGATTTTCTGTTGGTAGGACATTTTCTGCTGCTCATCTGGTTTGCTAATGAGACCTTCAGCTCACGTTAAGAATATGTCGCTAAGCACTTATTGGTGTTCCGAAACGAAACTTGAAACGAGCCTGTGGAAACTAGATCATGACTAAAACCAGTTCACCCAATAGACTGGCGCGTGTTCAAATGATTTGCGGTTACAGTATCACAGGTTGTTAATCAGATACACTAACTAGATACTCGTAGGTATCGTGTTTGCTAAGCATTTAGCTTCTGCAAGTAGTGGGCTGGTGGGTGGATGACCTAACGTTTTCGACATACACAATTCACATGGCGTGTGATACAAGAGCGCTGGTGACGACATCAGTGGGATGGTTAGCACTTTGTAACCGAACATAGAGATTGTATACCGCTCTACGGCTATAGCCGAATGGTAGCCCAGACTAGGTCAGAGAACTGCCTGTGGACAGTTTACGAAATAGATACTTGGGTGCGAGGCATCGGAAAGGTCAGAAGAAACAATACCTAGAGGACCTTTGCTCAGTAGACCGGCTGATGATGATAATGATGAACTGATAAATGTCTAATGCGATGTTTTTCTAATCGCGTTATGCAAGGGGTTGTAATCTAAATTTGATACTTATTATTTAAAATTAGAAAAGAAATGAAGGAGAGGAGTTTAGTCAGTAATCGCAGATTATATATTAAGAGTGTAAAAATGACTTGCTATAATGTCGCTTGGCCTCTGTCAAACCTTGTAGGCTTTATTAAAATAGTTTATGTCGATTATTTTATTCTGCAAGTCATGCTATCAATTTGGTACAAAACGATACCAATAAAACGTAGAACAAGAAAAACAAGTTTTATGACTTCGATGTTAATAATATTTGTAATCTACGACTTGGACAAGTAGAAAATGGAACCTGGTCAGTGGACATTACTTAACTTCAGCCAGCAGCTGCGGTAGCAACTTTTAATAAATGATGCAGGAAACAAAGTTACTGGAATGTTCTACGGGAGGTAACATACCGGGTTCTCAAGGAGACGTGATGCAGCCAAAGCATGTGATGATTCAAAGTTTCAAACTAAGCGGCATTTTATGGTCTATAGAAAACTTACGAATTGTAAATGTAGTGATGTCGGTATTACAATGATGAACAAACATTATATAAACGATGTGACTGAGAAGAGTGGTTCACATTAACTTGGAATGGTAATTAGAATGAAGTTCGCCAGTATAAATGATTTATTTTGTGCAAAAGCATTGAATAGAGTAGACGTATTTATGAAGATTAAAAATCAAAATCATCATCCTATTACGTCCCCACTGCTGGGACACAGGCCTTCTCTCAGAGAGAGAGAGAGAGAGAGAGCGAGCGAAAGAGAGAAAAAGAAAGAAGAAGATGAAGATTAGCAAACATTAATTGATTTCTAATGAAGAGCTGAAGAGTGAATCATTTCACTTTTGTCTTAAAGCCTCTCAAACAATACGAAACAAACTATAGTAGAAATTACTCGAGACACCTCTCATAACTAGCTTTTCACCTGCCACCACGACACAGAGCCGTAATTTTACGTTTCCTTTCGCGGAAGCTTTACGTGGAATCTAGGGCCAGTCGTATAAGTAGGTATAATAAAGAGTTAGGTGGCTTACGTTTTCCTGGTCTAAGTAAAAACATTAACACTTTCTAAACCGAGACACACGTTTATCTTGTATTTATTACGTTTATTGAGATACATACATTGTATAAAGATACATTGATAATTACGTCGACACTATGTACCAATATGTAAACTTATTTCAAAAACTAACTGCGCCCCGTTCCTCTAGTAGTATTTCAGTTATCCCACTTCTGAAGTACAATTAATTTCGCTGCGGTATTACTATTATTTGCGTCTCTAGTTATTACATATAACACAATTATAGTGTCACTGATGTCTAGGCAAGTCTTGTCGATATTTTAACATTTATCTTGATTGTTTACTTACATTTTGTCCATATAAATGGTACTAAATAGTACCTAAACAAGTAATTTTATAACTTAAGGATTTTAAATCCGCTAATGCAAAAGCACGAGACAAAAACGTGATTGCTGTTTGTACCCGGCATGGGAACATTTATTGCATTAATGTCATGATAGGGCGTACATGATTTAACCATGAATTAGGACATGCGCATTTAACAATGGAAATTATGTAATATCATAGAAGTCGTAGGCGGCTCTTTCTTTCTTTCTTTTAGAACGTCCTCCGTACTTTGGCACATGCCTATGTGGGCATAGGGAATAAATAACGGGCAGGTGGTGTCTTATTCCTTCCTTATGATGATTGTGAGGCGACCTTTACTACTTTTTTAATTTGTTGTTCCCCCAAGCCATATTTGTATAGAAGTAGAAGAAGTAACTCAGAAGAACCTTAGCCAGTCTTGGCATCTCGGAAAATGCTAAATACTGTTGAATATTATCTGGGACAGCCGGACAGCGCCTTACTGAAATGTCGACTAGATAACGCTCGGTTGGTTCGATGGTGATTGGTACGCAACCATTGTTGTGTCGCATTTCAATGTTGTCATATAAATCGCATGACGTAATTCGCTACTGAGTCTATAGAGTAAATGTTGTTGTTCAAAACAAACTCAATTGTTTTGTAATAATGCGATGCGATATACCGCTACGTTTTTATTGCTATTGTGTAGTAATGGCGTAATCTAATTTAAATAGCGGATTATTTCTGTTTATTCGATAATGTGTTTGTTATATTGATGTTTTAAATCGCATCGAACGAAGCCAGGGCTAAACTTTATTATCGTTATCTCAAAGTTACACAAACATTATAATGATAAAATATCAAGTTTTATTGCACATGACTAAATTCTCAGAGTACGTTGCGCTAGCCAGAAAGTTGCAACAAGATTAAAAACCAAAAACGTTATGCAATTCCGCCTACACATGACCGAAGTCTTGTAAAAACAAAATGTAATAACATTTCGAACATATCGATCCGTATTTATACCAAAAACATGGTGACTTTATGTAACAGTCAAGTGTTTCGCAGACGCGGCGGTGGGAGGTTGCAAGCCGGCGCAGGCGCAGCGCCGCGCGCAGCCTCAGGAAAAGATCAGGTCGGTACCAAAACACTTCCTAGCTCATTTGTTATTTGCACCATGAAGCGGGCTGACGTGTCGCCGGACCCTTTTATCTTATCACGCGTTCAATAAGTGCGATTGTTTCGATCGGAGTGTTGTGTTCGACAGTTTGGACCGATCGCATGTTGCCCTTGGAGGGATTTGAAAGTGAAACTGTGTAAGTTCCCATTGGGTGTAAACAGTGAGAAAAACCTATCGTGTTTACGTTCAGTGTTTAATGTTTAAACAAGAGCGGTGACCTCGAATAATTGCCAATTCTCTTTGGGTATAAAACATGAGTTTTCCTTGTACTGCGGTGTTTGATCAGGTGTTCAGTTTGAAAGTGAATTGAACAATGAACTATGTTGTATGAATAACGCGGTGGATATTGTAAATCTCCTTATGATTGTTGTTTGAATGCTCTTTGCATTAGTGTTCTTTATTCCCTTAAAAGTATCATGTTGCAGAGAAAAAGTTTCATCTGTACCTACAATCTGGAAGAACGGGTCACGTGTACAATTGTTGATTCATTTCCAATTCATTGACTTCTCAACATGATAATGTGATTAGCTGTCTTTTGTTTTTTATTTCTTGCTATCAAGTCCATCTATGCATCACTCTGTATTTACTTAGTGATGATATATATTTGCCATACGCACTTTTTGTCTTTTAGCGGAGTGGGATCATGAGTAATTATGATCATAATCGAGATATTTATTTAGTATACTTCTTATTTTGTATGAGCTAATTAAGGCCAACTAACGAGTGATGAAAGAGTAACAATAAAATTTTCATTATCGAATAACTGACGTTATTAACCGATCATGTAATTAGTAATTACATACTAACGGCTATAATCGAGATATTTTCATAATCGAATGATTCTATTTCTCTTAAATCGCTCACCGTTATAGCATCTACCTAAACCTCTGGTAAAGGTGCGTGATATAACAAATTCGGCATCGTTGACCTTTACATATGCCACTCAGTTCAAAGTAACGAGGTCACAAGGTCATGAGATTTAACATCTTCATTTGTCAGGACAAGCTCATGAGAATGACTCCTTGTCAAATGCCCTGCACTCTGACATATTTTCTTTCCTACTGCACACTGCAATCATTTCACTTGAATTAGTTTTGCTCAATAATTTGTATGCCGCAGGATATGTTGTTAGTCATTACATCATATAATAGGCCCGACATTTCTCCAGCCTTGAAACAAGGTCTAAGGCTGGCCATACACAGACAGCCTGAAGCAGTCGACTGTCGACTGTCCGTGTACGGCCAGCCTAATGTTCTAACCAAAATACTACACTTATTTACGTCATTAAATATCGAAAATAATAATAATTGTTCGCTATGTTTTTGTAAAATATAAAATAGTTACCGAGTATGATAGATAAGAAATTATTTTATCAACTTGTTCATTACAAAAAACACGCTGTTGTCGGCTTATAAACTTATCTAATCAAAAAATAGTTTTTGTATAAAAGAAAACATCAAACTGATTGTGGTAAACGAGTTTACAATTAGATATAACACTAGCTGTTCCCTGCGGTTTCACCCGCGTGGGCTACAGTTTATCGCGATAAAAAGTATCCTATGTCCTTCCCCGGGGTTCAAATTATCTCTATACCAAATTTCATTTAAATCGGTTCAGTAGTTTAGGCGCGATAGCGTATATATTCCGTATACTCCAAAATTATTCCCGCACTTCGGTGCCCCCTCAACGCGTTACCTGCTTTAGGTACCCATTATCCTATTTTAATTCTCAGTTAATTTTTCTTGGACCGCACGTTTGAACCGCGCAGTTAAAGGTCTTTCTGGTCCGCGACCGCACTTTACCTATTTCATAGATTCTCCCGATACCCCCTCACCTCACCGAGTTTCCCGCTGCGCTGCGGTGCGGTGGTTTTATTTTTCTACTACTACTTACATTTTTAAACTCATGATATCTTTCGAATGGAATGTCCGAATTGAATAATTCAAAAAGGTATATAAAGGCATTGAAGCAGTTTTGAATAAGAAGTAATTTATTTTGATAAGGATTAATACCAAGATACAAATAAAGAGCCTTTTCTCGCGCCGGCATTAAAACATATTTTTTTAAAATAAAAGATCACTTATTGTGGCATAACTATAATAGTTAGACATATGCTCTCGCGGATTTTTTGGTAGATCTAAATGAGACCTACAAACCCGTAATACATTGTTTTGTTCTAGTGTCAATAGTTTTTGCAGCGCACGCAAAAATAGGTTTTCGATTTCACACCTTGGGTTGCAAAATAGCAATTTTCTTACGGATCCCTAATTTTTTTGGAAATAAAATATAGCCTATAGCCTTCCTCAATAAATGGACTATCTAACACTGAAATGATTTTTCAAATCGGACCAGTAGTTCCTGAGATTAGCGCGTTCAAACAAACAAACAAACAAACAAACAAACAAACAAACAAACAAACAAACAAACAAACAAACAAACAAACAAACTCTGCAGCTTTATAATATTAGTATAGATTTTATAATTATAACATTTCGGAATATTTAGATTACAAAAAAAAAGCTTGAAATTTTAGTGAACTTGCTCCAATTCAATCAATTAGTAGTAATAAGAATAAAATTGACAATGTGATCGCGCCAAAAAAATTACCTGCTGGGCGTTTCTTGCCTGTTCTTTTGCCGGCGTAAGGAGGTTGGAACAGGCGTAGCCAGTTTTAAGTTTGACGTTTTAAAGTGACGAAAACTTTGTTGGAATACGAATAAAACTATTTAAAGCAACCCGAATTTTAGACCCTTCCAAGTTTCGTTAAGGAGCGCTGAAAACGGAAACTTTTATGGTGTTTGTAAAATATGAAAACCGTACAGGCTATGTTTTAAGGGTCCCTACTATAGTGAGCACTCAAATATATAAAACAAGATTGTCAAATCGAGAATTGTTCATCTTACTCGAACAGATTGTCAAAGCGGTTTCAATTCTCTCGAATAGATTGTTTTTCAAACTAACTTGCTTGTACTCGAAGGTCAACAGCCCACAACTGAAGACGTACCTACATTATTGTGCAAAGTACGTGTAAACCTTGAACGCGTTTGCGCAAACCATCTGTACTGAAACAATGAGTGACAAATAGCTTGCGTCGAGTGTAATGATCCGTCGCTGTTGCAAAACTGTTACCAAATTGGTGGCAATAGACGATGAGTAGACTGTTATGTTCAGAAACAAGTTGCGCCCCGCGGTTTCATTCGCGTCTTCCCGTTATCCCGCAGGTACCTTTTTCCAGGATAAAAGTAGCCTATGTGTTAATCCAGGGTAAAAGCTGTCTCCATTCCAAATTTCACCTAAATTGTTTTAGTAGTTACGGTGATACGTGGTAACAAACATTTACACACACACACACACACAAAATTTCGCGTAGTGGTTAGAAATAAAGAATAGATATGATAATTATGAATGATTCCCAGTGTTTTGAATCACAAAGTCATGTCAGTAAAATCTGTTTCAGACAAATATTATTGTCTCAGATTTGGCCATATTTTATTCTAGAAAAAAAAATTCATTATTTTCTGCGAGAAATATAATTACGTGATATTTGCCAAGACAACCCCCCCCCCCCCCCCCCCCTCCCTCTTCCTAAGTGAGATTTGGAAAGATTTAGATTGATCCCCTCTTCCCTAGAACACCTCACGTAGTAAATGGACGCCCCCTTATTGTTGTTATTGAGAAATTACCCGTTAAAATAAATTATTTTTACCAGTAATTATGTCGATTACGCAATTTTGTAGTCCTGACATCTGACCCTCAATTTATTCATGTCATGTGCAGATGTAATTAACATTTTGCCTATAGCAAGCAATTTATATGCATTTTTTTCACAAATCTTGCATTAACATTTCAAACCTTTCACAAACAACTTTACCGCTATCGGTATTTTCGTTCAAAAACACAGATAGAATCGATGAATAAAAAATGCTAATAACAAACAACAGCTTTTATTGAGTAATAAAATCTAAGTGGAGGTATGAGGTTTATATTGAGTGTTAGTAATTAAATCTAAGTGAGATACGTTTACTAGAAATATTTATTTTATGAGCCTTCATTAATTAATTTCTTCCAACGATATCAAAAGAGTTGTCAACTGAACTAAGTTTGACAGATCTAAAAGTAATGCCCTCCTTTTCTTATTTCCGTGGTCAGATAAGAACAGCATTACAAATCAAATCAAATATTTGTTTATTGACATAAAAGTGTGACACATTTATAAACGAGTCCATAGACTCGTGTAAGTCGTGTACTAGTATAATACATTTAGACCTGTCAAACCTAGTTTGGTCTTAGGAAATGCACAGCAGAATCGATACCGGAGGCTTACTGTGTGCAATTAGTTCTACTATAGTGGAGACTTCTAATTGTCTTTATTGTTACTACTTAAGAGTTAATTTGATTAATTTTATGTCGTTAGTCTTAACAATAAAAATATAAATTTTAAATTCTAAAAACCCCCGACTTCTTGGACCGATTTTCATCAAACTAAGTAAGGAAACTGGCTTTCAAATGTAAAAAACCCGCATCGAAATCGGTGCATCCGTTTGAGAGCTATCACGCCACAGATAGACAGACATCGATGTCAAACGTATAACACCCCACTTTTGAGTCGGGGGATAAAAATAAAAATAAATAAATTAGTGGATGTCGTCAGGCTGATGATGATGATGATGATGACTACCGATGTCAACGACCGATAAGACACCCCCAAACAATCTCGGTGTGGCGCCGCGGCCGAAAACGTGGAAAGTGTGCCATCGCGAGTGGCACCTCGATGGACACTCACTCCGCGGCCTTGCCCCACTTGACGGTTACGTGACTCGCACGCTGATTAACTTACTGTTAACAGCTAAGCATCATTGTTACCTGTGCAATGGTAATCCGCTGTTAAGACACCTATTGTCACTTTTGACATTGAATTACGGCGGCTATTTTTAGATTCGGAATGTGCGGTTAACGTTTTAATGTTAGACAATCACCTCTATCATCGTAACTACCTACATAATTGCATGTGAATATTTCATAACATTGCGCAGAGTAATTACTTTAAACTTTAAAAAAGTTTAAAACTCGGAACCGTATCGTATAAGAAATCAACATTCACGTTTAGTGTTACTTGCGTCATTGTACGGGACGGAACGCTCGTTTAAGTTTTTAATTTTATTTGACAGATCTGGCTCAACGAAACCTCGACGACCGGATCGCGCCGTGTACGTGCCGAGAGCGTTGCGCGCCGCCGAGAGCAACGCGGACGACAAACCGGACGCAAACAAACGGACCAGCCAAAGCACAGAAACCATCAAATGCCCCAAATCCCCCGCACCCAGGGATAAATCCGCCCACAGCACCCCGCGCAAGTCCATAGACAAGAACTTCTGCAACGTGTACACGCCGCCACATCTTAGGAATCAAAGATCTCATACAGCACCCAGCATAGACGACACAGCCGCAACGAGCGATACGAACGAATCTGTGCCTTCTGGCTTCCAAGTGCCAAATAGTGATAGTGCAATATCTTTTAGTGATAATAGTTATAACGACGTTGAAACAGGCGAGAGTTTTTATATAGGTGATTATTTCGCAAACGGACAGCTAGGGTTCTACCATCCGGATTATTACAGCGAATACGCGAACAACAGCGGCGATTACTCGTCGGACCGCAGCGATTGGCGAGCCAATGAGTCCGAAGATAACATGGCGGTGAACGAGTCGAATCAGGGCAATATTATTGATAGTGAATTTAATTATAGTAAAGACGAGGATGTGGAGACGAAAGAGTTGAAGCGAGCGTCGCAGGAGATCAATAGGAGTAGCAAGAGGATTATAAAGCAGAGCTTCCATTCGGACGTGTTAGTGATCTCTGACCCCGCGGACGGCGAGTCAGTCAGCGCGCCTGCCGACAGCGCAGAGTCAGTCGCGCCTATAGTAGACCAAACAGAACTCGAACAGAAGAAGTCTAAACCAAAACTAGAGCCAAAAGTATCATTAAAGCGCGAGGAGAACGATTGGGACGCGGTGTTCGACGATAGCGGGGAATGTTTGGATCCGTCGCTGTTGGAGGAGTTGACGTCGACCGTGGGAAGGGTGCACATAAGCAAAGCGAAGAACAGCTACGATCAGTACCAGACGCGCGGGCAGCAGCTGCTGAGCGGGCCGTGCGACGAGACCTTCGGCCACGTGGTCGAGGTGTACGACTTCCCGAACGAGTTCAAGACGAACGATCTGCTGTCGCTGTTCAGCGAGTACAAGGACACGGGCTTCGAGATCAAGTGGGTGGACGACACGCACGCGCTGATCGTCTTCAGCAGCGCTAAGATTGGTGAGTTTCAATTTTTTATCGACTTCCAAAAAGGGAGGAGGTTCGTAATTTTAATGTTTTTTTTTAGGATTGATTGCTACCTCTGAACTTTTGAGCGGGTGTACCGATGTTGCAACACCAGGGATGTCGCCGACCCTTAGAACTTTATACTCTCTCTCTTTTTTATTCTCTTTTCTTATCGTGTTTACGTTTTTTTTTATTGATTACAGCTGATAGAAAAGGTTCTATCTCATAAGATCTATTCATTAGAATCCATTATGGATTTACTGAGATTTTATTTTCCCAATAGATCCTTCTTCTTAAACCGTGGAGGAAGTTATTTATAATTTGATACAACATTACTTCTAGTCGCTACAAATGGATCTAAAGAGCATATTTCTCTCATTAGATATAACTTGTCGTTATGGATCTAGTGAGAAAATGCTAAAAAACGGACAAACGGTAGGTTAATAAAAAAATTCGTCAAAATGATTGTTGTGGCACAATATTCAAGATATATGACATTACTTTATGGATTATGTCAAATTTCTATCTCCAGGGCAAACCATGGATAGACCGGTTATTGGGAAAGGCCGTAAATAATCCTTTGTATATTATAAGAATAGACTTGAAATCTATCCATATTTATAAAAGAAAGTCGTGTTAGTTACACTACTTATAACTCAAAAACGGCTGAACCGATTTGGCTGCAAATTGGTGGGGAGGTAGCTTAGGACCTGGAAACGGACATAGGATACTTTTTATCCCGGAAAAGGTTCCTACGGGATAACGGGAAGACGCGGGTGAAACCGTGGGGTGCAGCTAGTGTCCTATATTGAGACGAAAAGTATCCAATGCTTCTAGCATCGCCTAGTTTCTTCCTTGCGTAAGGAAAGCGTAATAAGCACTCGGGTATAATAGTTCGTTATTACAAGTCGTCGCTTATTATTTCTCCAGCTAATTATCCGAGTACTGAGTCACATAACTGTAGCTCGCATACGACGCTTGAATACCCGCTAGGTATACATTTGATTTTCACACCACTTACGTTGAATTGTTTTCATTTTCCTTCGAACCTAAAAAAAGAGAGTGGAAAAGGAGTGGAATGGCCTGCCTTGGTCGGTGTTTCCTGAAAGATACAACCCGGGGGTGTTCAAGTCAAGAGTGATAGGTATTTACTGGGCAAGCGTGCTACACCTTCGACCACATCGTCGCTTTCAATCGGGCGAGATTATGGTCAAACACTAGCCTAGTTTGTTTTAAAAAAAGAAACGTTTGCCTTATAACTTCTTATGAAACTAAGAGCGAATAGGTGTCTTCTAGGCAATCATACTCCATCATCGACCCCGTCAACATATACCATCAGTTGAGACTAGGGACTAAATGTCCATCTTACTATCCTACATAGATTATAAACGTGAAAGTTTGTGAGTATGGATGTTACTTTCACGTAAAAATTACTTAACGGATTTAGATGAAATTTGGAATATATCTGCTGCTATTTCCACTTCCATGTTCAGTCTAGATGCATGCTGAGTCGATGCCATCGACGCTAAACTTCGGTAGTCTGCTCTGCTATGTATCTGAATCTATGGGTTAGCAAACATGTTGAATGTGTGTTACGAAAATGGTACTTACTGTTACTTAATCTGTGACGGACCTAAGATTGTTTTAATATGGACGCAATATCAACGACTAGCTGTGCCCTGCGGTTTCACCCGCGTCTTCCCTTTATCAAGTAGGAACCTCTTTCCGGGATAAAAAGAAGCCTATGTTTTAATCCAGGGTGTAAGCTATCTACATTCCGAATTTCATCCAGTGAAACACTGAGAAAAAAAATTTGACTTTCCTTCTGAGTCTTTACCTTCCAAGACCGATTCCTTCCTTTTATTTTGTATTAGTTTTCCTTCTGAATCACCAGTCCTTCCTTTTTGACTCGGAAGGAAAACGTTATTTCGGAAGGTCTTTTTTCTCCGTGAAGAGTAACAAACATCCATACATCCATGCTTACAAACTTTCACGTTTATTTATAACATTTGTAGGATTAAGAATTTGGTAGACCACCAAAAGTCAAAATCGGCCATTACGGACCGAGTATAGATTCATGTTCATTAGCAGACTTGGACCTCTGGACGTAAATAAACATGGCCAGTATTTACGATCAAATCAAATCAATCATTTATTGCATTCATATGTTAGTATACATGAGATCTTAGTGGTTATTATTAGTGTACATATGGACCCGAATAGGGTATAGCAATGTCGGAGGATCCTCAAAACAGTAATGGACATTAGAATGTTCTTATAAAGCTACTGGATATATAAACGTGCACGCACAAGCATTTTCATTGTTCCAATTTCTATCTGTTCATTGCACTTCCCGGCGCTGCCGCGCTGTATATATAGCTTCGTTGAACGATATATCGCGTGTATTTGGTTATGATGCGTAAATCAATCCGCTTTTTACAGAATATAGACGGATTTACATTATTTATGTACTGGTTGCGCCCCGTGGTTTCACCCGCGTTTTCCCGTTATCCCGCAGGAACCTTTTCCGGGATAAAAGTAGCCTATGTGTTAATCCAGGGTATAAGCTATCTCCACTCCAAATTTCATTCAGATCCGTTCAGTAGTTTTTGCGTGAAAGAGCAACAAACATACATACAAACTTTCGCGTTTGTAATATACTAGCTGTTCCCCGCGGTTTCACCCGCGTGAGCTACAGTTTTTCTCGGGGGTAGAATTAATCAAAATCCTTTCTTAGCGGATGCCTACGTCATAACATCTACCTGCATGCCAAATTTCAGCCCGATCCGTCCAGTGGTTTGGGCTGTGCGTTGATAGATCACTATGTCAGCCAGTTATCAGTCAGTCACCTTTGATTTATATATATATAGAAGTAGGATTGTGCATTGTAAAAAGTAAAAATGTGGTTTCCAATGTAAGATAAGGTTAAAGGAAAGGGGACCCGAGAGTTGCATTGACAGGGTTAATACGGCCTTGTTCTGTGCCGTCACGTTTTACTCGTTTTTTAAAGAATGTATGTTTCTTATTTTATTACAACTTTAAGAACGTTATCCTTACGCTATGTTTTCGACAATAGCGTTGCTTTCCTATCTCTACAATAGTGCAAACAAAAGACATCAACGCGCGCCTGGCGTGCTCGTTGATATATGATTGAATTTGTTTATCAATTTATGCTAGGCTAACACTCGTAAGGTTTGGTTCCTACATGAAAGGACAATAATGATAAATTGTTGGGGAAATAATTATTAGCCTACAAACGGCTACTTTATTCCGTGATATAAAGTAGCCGTTAGTAGGCTAATAGCAATGTATAAGCTGTCTCCATTCCAATTTTCATTCAAATCCGTTCAGTAGTTTTTGCGTGAAAGAGTAACAAACATCCATCCATCCATCCATCCAAACTCACAAACTTTCACGTTTATAATATTAGTAGGAACAGTAGGAATTAGGGATGGTTACCTTTCCATTGCCGCGAAGGATTTCATTCAGTAATTGAAGTTTGAAACTCTGGGTGGCACTGAATTGTATGGGCAAGCGTAACGTTTAACCGTTGATGACTTGCTACTCTCGTCACCAGTTGCATAAAAAAACAATCTTTTCGTAACATTTAGACAACCAGTTGCATCAACATAGGGTTGTCACTGCACCACTATGGCATAATCGAGTCGCCGGGCTACTTTTTACGCAATCAAATTTAATGTTGTGATCGAGTACGATTGGTGGCGCACGGAGGCGATTGCAACTCCAATCGATGTTGTAAAGCTTCAAGTGATAAGATTGTTGCGAGATTTTCCTTTTATGTGTAGCTGTTGAACTGACAGTAAGCAAGTCTTGCTCAATGCTGTCAGATTTCAGTTCAGTACATTATAATCCCACATAACCTACTATAATGTTAGAAACGCGAAAGTTTGTTTGTATGTATGTATGTTTTTTGCTCCTTCACGCATAAAATACTGAACAGATTTAAGTGAAATTTGGAATGGAGATAGCTTATACCCTGGATTAACACATAGGCTACTTCTTATCCCGAAGAATGTTTCCTGCGGGATAACGGGAAAGGTCGATTATTAATTACGAAAGTGATCTATCAACGCACATCCCAAACTACTGGACGGATCGGGCTGAAATTTGGCATGCAGGTAGATTTTATGCCGTAGGCATCCGCTAAGAAAGATTTTGATTAATTCTACCCCCAAGGGGATAAAATAGGGGATGAAAGTTTGTATGAAACTTTGTCAATTTTAAACCACTTTGCATGCATAAAGCTCTAGCCCACGCGGGTGAAACCGCGGGGAACAGCTAGTTGCTACTAAAATGAAATATTATGATAATATGGCATATCGATCCAAAACCATGGATAACGGATTAGGATCGATTCTTAATTTCGGGCGTAAATCTATCACCAATTTTGTTTTTAACCTTAGACCATACAACACTTTCGATTTCGTTAGAGCGTGCTACTTTTCCTTATAGTCGTTATCTATTCAGGACGTGCACATTGCCGCCTTGACCTTGCGACGGTCGCCACAGGCTCTTGCAAACACTTACATGTATTACAAAAGAGGCGAAAAAGTAGCATGTTGTCGAAACGAATGGTTAGTGTTACCAGTAGTTCAGTAGGCTAAGTGCGTACCGAATTCGGGTCGTACGGTCGATGTTTTATGCAAATTGTGTTTACGTTAGTTTGAGATGTTTTCCTCTTCCTTACTATGTTTGGGTGATGTACAAATCATGTTTTGGATCTGGTTTTATGGTCTGCATAATCTTTGGTAAGGATTTTTTCGAAGGTTAGCTGGTGTAGGGTTTAGTGATTACATCATCATTAAGTATTGTTAGATAGTCCTTTCTTCTATGCCTAAATAAGGATTAACCTACTGAACTTCTATGGTTGCGTAGTTTGCGGTTTCAATAGCGCTTCAATTTGACGAAACAAAATGATAAGTAGTCAGACAAATTTTTCATGTCTCGCATAGTTCAAATCGACTAGCCAATTAAAATGTAGAAGCCTCAACCGATACCATACATAGCGCTTTTTAAATAGATAACTTCAATTTATCATCATCATCATCAGAAGAAGTCCACAACAACATAGGCCATAGGTCTTCCCCTTTGAACACCACCATGAACGGCTCTCAGCCATTTCCATTCATCTGCTCCCTGCGACTCTTACAATATCGTCGGTCCACCTAGTAGGTAGGGGCCTACCTACAAAACTCCGGTTCGTGGTCGCCAATCGAGAACCTTTCTTCCCCATCGGTTATCGGTTCGTCGAGCGATGTGGCCTGCCCATTGCCACTTCAACTTGCAAATTCTGAGAGCTATGTCGGTAACTGATTGTGGTTGTAGTCTCCAGGGAGACGATGGATTCAAACGGCTAATAGCCGTTCATGGTGGCGTTCAAAGGGGAGGCCTATGTTCAGCAGTGGACTTCTTCTGATGATGATGTCGGTGGTTTTGGTTCCAATTGCCAATTTCCATTTAAATGTAAAACGTTAATTGCCAACGGAAGAATGATTGTAGCAAACTAAAAAACCCTAATAGAAAAACGAGTCGCGTGACACGAGCGAGGAAGCTTTGGCGGATTGTTGCATGAGAACATGCGATCACTAAACTTGATACGTCTGATATGTGGTAACAACATTACCACACATAGTTTCCCGAGTGGTGAAACAGTCAAACAAGCCTCGATATCTACGTGAACACCTATTCTTTGTTTAGTGACGAATTCCAGTTGAACAACCAAAAACGCTTTTTTAGCCGTACCTTAATAGGAAAAACGGAACCCTTACGGTCTCACAGTCTCTTTCAGCAGTGAAAAAAATATCCTTGTAAGTCAACGGTTCAAAAGATATGACCGTTTATATGGCATATTTTCATTTATTCTATTCTATTCTATATTTTGCGATTTCATAGACGAATCAAAACCTATAGTGTACTTCCCGTTGACCTACAATCATGAAATTATACGGAAAAATTTTAAGAAGCAAGCTCTTACAGCCCAAGTAAAGTTTATGTATGGAACCCCGTAAATAGAAAAAAAGGTACCGTCCGTGAACCCTAGGTGCGCGGGGCCTGCCTCGGCGTCGTCGCCCGTCCTCATGTACCCACTGCGTGACGATCCTTGGCCAGCGATCCCGGGATTCCCGGGTGCATCCGGGTTACGTTTCCTGCCCATCATGAGTCATTTATAGTATGTAAATAGGTCAAAGTTTTTGACAGCTCTTGCGGAAAAAGTAGCACAATGGTAGTTCTATAAAATGACGTAAACTCGGAATCTCAACTGCATAGCTCTAGGAAACCTAGCCGAAACAATTTGTTTCGCAAACACAACAATAAAGGCTACAGCGCTTCTTGCTTCATTCACCCGCGAACATTGTTACATTACAATAGTGGAGAGCACGAGATGCTTCCTTGTCTGGTTCATTGAGATAATGATCGCAGTTTTGCTCCAAATTGATTAGACATTTCCCAGTTCGCTGTTTTTATACGACTGATTGTTTGAAAGCGTTCCGTTGTTTTTGTTTATGTTGCGTCGCTTGCTTCTGTTGTTATAATTATTATTTTATTTTACTATTACAAAATATATACTGACAATTTATTTATGTTATTATATTACATTACATTAGACGGCGAAAGCCAATTACCTAAATAATTCATCAAAAACAATAACAACTGACGATAACATGTTCTCGTTTCAAGGGATAATTTATACGTCTAACGTCCGAGGTTAATAATTTTAGTACTAGGGCTTGACATAATATGACATGACATATCGATCCAAAACCGCGGGTAACGGATCATGATCGATTATTAATTTCGGGCGTATATCAATACCTTTCGCAGTTAAAAATCCAAACTTATTTCTCAGTGCTGTAGTAGATGACCATCATTACACTAGGGGCGGTCCCATCTATTTGGGGTCGGCGCAGTATGTATTTTTCTTCCTCCCCTATCAGTTGTCATCGCTTTATTCGCCTCCCTTTCATTCATATCGATCCTTACACAATCCTGCCACCTTTTCTTTGGTCTTTCTCTTCCCTTCCATCCTTCAACATTTATATTCATCATTTTCTTGGTAACATGACTTATATCCCTCCTAACAGCATGTCCAACTCCATACCAAGCCAAACGATTACCTTTCAGCTTTTCTGTCACTGGTGCTACTTTCATACTTCCTCCAATATTATTATACTCGTTCCTTATTTTGCCTGCAATTTTCTCTCATCCGTCTTTTTCACGGCCCTATATTCCGATCCATGCATGGCGTCAAGACTTATTACGGATTTATAGTTTAGGGGTATCCGTGCTTCCATATCAAAACTAAAGAAAAAGGTTTTTGTGGATGGATAGACGTTACTTGGTGGTGATGATGATGTTACAAAGCTCCAAAACGCCACAGTATCAAAAGTCGATCAGCTTTACCATTCATTAAGCCCAGCTCGGACGTTGTGCCACTTGCTCGCGAACCGTTGCGTCACGGCGGGTCGTCGAACCGCCGCGGAACGAAACTAGGTTGAATGCTGTAAGGCTGCTCCGCTTCTGCCGGCTCGCTTTATTTGTTCATTGGATAATGTTCGTAACGAGATGATGATTGCTGGTTATTGATATGTCGAGCTTAAGAGTTTATTTTTGTTTTCTAATTTTTTGTAGTTACTGCTTAGGAGAGCGATGGTGGCCGAACGGTAACGAGTGCGACTTACAAGGCGCCGACACTGAGTTCGAATCCTCTCGGCCCCGCACCTATGACTTAATAAGTTACGTGCGGATTTGCCATCGCTCAAAACGGCGAAGGAAAACATCGTGAGGAAACCGGCATGTCCAAAAACTGCAACATTCAAGGGCATGCGACATCTACCAACACGCACTGGGCCAGCGTGGTAGATTGCGGCCCATATTCTCTCTCTCTCTCTCTCTCTCTCTGAGAGAAGGCCAGTGTCCCAGCAGTGGGAACGTGAAAGGCTGATGATGATGATGGCTGCTTAGGAAACTTACTTGTTACTTAGGTACAGTCAGCGACAAAAGTAGCTGATCATGCTACATTTTCCAAATGTGCTTTAGATCAGTAATGAATGGGTTTTTTACATTTTACATGGTAGCGTTATGATCATAACATAACACACCTGATCTACGCCCGAAATTAATAATAATCGATCCTGATCCGTTCTCCGCGGTTTTGGATCGATATGTCATAATATGTCATTTTAGTTGTAACATGTTAAGTCCTAGTACTAAAATGACATGTTATGACATGACATATCGATCCAAAACCGTGGATAACGGATCAGGATCGATTATTCATTTAGGACGTTGAAGTGATGATGCGGTCGAAGGTTGGTTTTTAAGATGATGAAGGTAATCGGAAAAATTTTAATTGACCAGCGATTTTGCCGTTGACTGTACGCTTTTACAGTCTATACCGTTTTATCAGTACAATAATTATTTTAACTAAAAAAGTGTGTTTTGAGGTCGTAAACATCCGATACCCTTGATCGTTCAGTGTTGGCGCGCCGCCAAATTATTGTAAAGTCGAGCGGTCACGATAAATCGTCTATATCTAGGTTCCCATATTTAAATACAATTAGGTGACTTCTTTAACCTTTATTCTATTCTAATGATATTATGGGTAGTTCGTAGTATTTAGTTTTAGTTTTTACTAGTTGCGCCCCGCGGTTTCACCCGCGTCTTCCCGTTATCCCGCAGGAACCTTTTTCCGGGATAAATAGCCTATGTGTTAATACAGGGTATAAGCTATCTCCATTCCAAATTTCATTCAGATCCGTTCAGTAGTTTTTGCGTGAAAGAGTAACAAACATCCTATCCTGGATTAACACATAGTAGGCCACTTTTTATCTCGATAAGGTTCCTGCGGGATAACGAGAAGACGCGGGTGAAACCGTGGAGCGCAACTAGTGAACACTAGGTACATTTCGTCAAGATTCACATGTTTCGCCAAGTCATTGACCGCTGCCTATAAAGGATTCGTAATAACCGTTATAAATGTACGGTCAACATAGCATTGTTGTTATTACTCTGTGGCATTCAAATATTCTGCTGCACTTTTCACAACACAAAGAACGTGATAAACTTTTGTTGTGACAGGGTTCTATAGATTGTTTACACTTGAGGCCACTTGATTCGCTGAAAATGTATTTATTACTAGTTGCGGTTTCACCCGCGTCTTCCCGTTATTCCGGAATAAAAAGTAGCCTATGTGTTAATCCAAGCTATCTCCATTCCAAATTTCATCGCAATCGGTTTAGTAGTTACGGTGATAAGTGATAACAAACATTCACACACACACAAACTTTCGCATTTATAGTATTATAGTAGGATTTGTAGGATATAAAAACTTTTAAATACATATAAAATCATATTATAACTCTCGTTTCAGCTGCGGAGGTGTTGTCAACGCAGCGAACGCTGGCCAAGTGTCGGCCACTGCATGCCGCGACGTTGGAGTCAAGAAACAAGGCGAAAAAGTGCGCGGAGTTCCTGCAACCTTACAGGTGGGCCTTATTACCTTACAGGTGAACCTTGTTACCGTAAGGTGGGCCTTGTTACATCACAGATGAACTTTGTAACCTTACTGGTGAACCTTGTTACCTTACAGGTGGGCCTTATTACCTTACAGGTGAACCTTGTTACCGTAAGGTGGGCCTTGTTATATCACAGATGCACTTTGTAACCTTACTGGTGAACCTTGTTACCTTACAGGTGAACCTTGTTACATGTTACCTGTAAGGGTTCCGTTTAAGGTACGCAACCTTAAAAAAATTGTAGGTATGGGTGACAGCTGCGTCATCTGACACAAACTAATCACAAAATAAAAGGCCCGTTTTGATATTTGTCTTTTCGACGTAACTAGTGAATGCACTATAAATGAAATTTTACTTAAACTTTGATATTGTGGGTATTTTGAAATGATACAATGTTACGAAAGTTATATTTTCTTTAATTTAATATTTTTGTTACAATAAAATTCACTCAATCACAAAAAAAAAAAAAATATCGAGAAACGTGACTCTTGAGTCAATCATTTTCTTTAATTTACAACTTTGAGCTTCAAGCTCATAATTATCAGTAAAGGTCACTACACAGCTGGTGAAATTCAGTAATTAATTGTTTTTAACACTAGTATTTTAAAAAATTAAACCGGATAAGTGCAAGTCGGTCTTAAAAAAAATTATCTTGATCGATTTATTTTTATCCTTAACCGATTATTAATAGTCTGTGGACAATATGAAAAAAATCGTTATGGACAGCACTAGCCGAGTGGGGGTAATGAATGCCAATGAAAAATGTAATTACCTTCAGAACATTTCATCATCATCAGCTTTTACGTTCCCACTGCTGGGACTCTGGCCTTCTCTCAGAGAGAAAGAGTATAGGCCGTTATCTACCACGCTGGCCCAGTGCGGGTTGGTAGATGTCGCATGCCCTTGAATGTTGTGGTTCTTGGACATGCCGGTTTCCACACGATGTTTTCCTTCACCGTTTTTTGAGCGATGGTGAATCCGTACATAGCTTAGTCATAGTTGCGGGGCCGAGAGGATTCGAACTCGGTGTCGGCGCGTTGTAAAGCGCACGCGGTTACCGTTCGGCCACCATCAGACCATTTAAATCGGCAAAAAATAGAAAACTTTATGGGCGTGAACTATCAAAACGGGCATTTTATTTTGTGATTCATCATCATCAGCCGGAAGAAGTCCACTGCTGAACATAGGCCTCCCCCCTTCATAAGGGGGGGTATTTGCCATAATCCCCACGCTTGGCAGGCGGCTTGGGGATCGCAGTAAAAAGATGACGGTTGCTCAGAAGGCGCTGTTTTTGTGATTAGTATTAGTAAAAAAACTGTGTCGCTATATGTTTGTCGGGTGGGCTCGGTTGCAGACAGCGGCCGGAGACGTGCACGGCGCTGGCGCGGCGGCTGGTGTCGGGCGCGCTGGGCGTGCGGCTCAGCACGGCGCAGCAGGAGCGCGCCGAGGAGCGCCGCCTCATCACAAGAGCCAGAGGTTTACCATACAACATTTATCCACAACTAGCTGTTTTTCAATACTCAAGGAACTTCAAATCAAGGAGAGACTTTCGTCGACTGTGCAGATACGAATCTTGAAGTTCTTTGGGCACATTTCAAGAAAAGAGCTATCTATGGAGAGACTTGTCGTGCAGGGTCCGGTTGAAGGGAAGAGAGCCCGAGGCCGTTCTCCAACTCGCTGGACTGATCTAATCAGAAAGGCCACTGACGCATCCATGACCCAATGCTCTCGTGACGCCATTAATAGGCAAAAATGGCGTCACATTGCCATCAGAGGTGTCCAAGCCGAAGACAACGCATCACAGCAACCACGACCACTCTGACAAGAGGGTACGACTTAGATTAGATTAGCTGTTTTACAACTATTTCATCATCATCATCATAATCAGCCTGTGGACATAGGTCTCTCCCAAAGTACGCCATCGAGCCCGATCTTCGGCAACTTCTTCTACAACTATTTACTTATATGAAATACTAGGTGACCCGGCGAACTTCGTATCAGCAATAAAAATCACCTTTTAAACCTTCCTTGAAATTCCACAAATATTTCAAAACCAAAATTAGCCCAATCGGTCTAGCCATTCTCAAGTTTTAGCGGGACTTGCGAACAGCGATTAACTTTTATATATTATATAAGACTAGTTGCGCCCCGCGGTTTCACTCGCGTCTTCCCGTTATCCCGCAGGAACCGTTTTCCGCGATAAAAAGTAGCCTATGTGTTAATCCAAGGTATAAGCTATCTCCATTCCAAATTTCATTCAGATCCGTTCAGTCCTCAAAACATGTAAAACATGAGTAAAACGAAGGCAAGTAAAAAGCTAGTGACCCCCTGTTTGGTGCGTTACAGAGAAGAAGCGGCAGGCGGCGCTGCACAAGGAGGCCGCGTGGGAGGGCTCGCTCGCCAACCAGACGCTCGACACCTGAGGTAACGGTACCAGTATCCCCAGTCCCCAGGGGGCATTCAAGCATTACGTAAGCGCTTGAGGGGTTTATTTTTACTTTTTTACGCAAAAAGCAACCCAGAAATCGTTAAATTCCTCTATCCTAAGCCTATTTGCTAACTGCTGCTCACGAATTAATAAAAAAACAGAATACATTAAAAAAAAATGCATATAGATACCAATGATTACCTAAGCATGGAAGGGGGGAATTGGTGTGCTTACTTTGCTGACAGGGGGGGGGGGGTAAATAATTGTAAAAAATTACGTAATACATGAACGTCCCCTGGTTTTTTAACGTTGTCACTGCTGGGATTCTGGCCTTCTCTCTCATGTTAAGAATCTGTCGCCAAGCACCTATCGGTGTGTTCCGGCAGCCTCACTTGAGAGCCAGTTCCCAATCCAGGTGTAGCGTGGCGCCACCTTCGACCACATCGTCACTTAACATCAGGTGACTAGTAGTCAAACGCTACATTGTAAGTAGTAAAAAAAATTAAAAGTAAAAAAGAGAGCGAGGGGGGCGTAATCTACCACGCGCGCCCGGATTGGTAGATGACGCATGCCCTTGAATGTTGCAGTTCTTGGACATGCTGGTTTCCTCACGACGTTATCCTTCACCGTTTTTGAGCACCGCACATAAATAAATAAGTCATAGGTGCGGGGCCGAGAGGATTCGAACTCGGTATCGGCGTCTTGTAAATCGCACGTGTTACCGTTCGGCCACCATCGCTCTCATCGTTCGGGACTTGACCCTTTTTTAAGGCGACGCAAAAACCACTGAGTGTTATAAGTTTGACATATCTGTGTGTGTGTATGTATGTATGTATGTATGTTTGTGTATGTCTGTGGAATTGTAGCTCCTGAACGGTAGAACCGATATTTTATTGTTTAAATTAGGTTTTGATAAGAGGTCAAGTTCATAACGCCATATTTTCCGGGCCTGGAGCTTTAAGGCTGTCGAAACGTTATAAACGTTACTAGCTATAATTATAAAGTGCGTATAATTTTTTTAAGTAGGTAATCGTGAAATTTTATCCGTGGTTGATATTTTCAGATGAACTATGCCGATTGCCCCGGATTCCACAATCGACGTAAGAATCCAAACATCCTAATTATTATTTTAACAAGCTCTCAAATAGTAAAAATAAATTTACGTATGTTATAGTGAAAATAGATATTTTTATAAAGAGATTTCTCGTCGAATATACGCTCAAGAGGTTTTCGTCCTGAAGTATATGTGTCATGTCATAAGGTTTAAGATTGAAAACTTAGGTTTATGTCGTTAGCTTCAACGCTCGGTTTCACCACTTCCGATTAAAAATATTTTATAAGAGGCGTCGATTACTGCGTGCCATTTAGTTGGCAAAATGTGTTGTTTTCACATTTTTAGCAATAACGTTCTCTATTCTATTCAAGTAAATACTCCTCCAGCCAAATTGTTATTGTTCGTGTCGAATTGTAATTTGCTTGTAATGTGTTCTGGTGGTTATTATGTTTTTTTATTGGTGCGTTAGTTGGCGTTATACAGATTAAATTATTTTGAGCCAAAGTAAATACTCAAGCAAAAAATTTCTAAGTAACTTCTAATACTACTTTAGAGAAAATACGTCAGCGACTTGACACATGAATGACGGTGTCGCGCGTTACATTACAGCAATCCGTGAGTTAATCAGATGTGGTGAAACCGGACCGGTATCTAGTTTTATGGATCACCGTTTGCGGTTTTTCCTTCTTCATTAAAAAAATTGCTTTTTATATAAAATCTCTTAATATGCATGGTATGTATTTTAATCTGCAGTATTAAAAGAACTGTCTCAAAGATGGTGTGGCGCGTTCGGTTAAAAGTGATATGTATGTGTATATTTGTAATTAATAGTATTGTAAATACCAAATATTAGTATGTATTTATTATCTTTATAATCTTTTTAAGTTGCCTTAGTTTGTATGTAGTTGACTCAAAATCAAAGTAAATTACTTTTTTATTTAAATTACTGACGAAAAGATTTCCTCAGAGATAAAACGAGTTAAATAAATTTAATTAAAATCCATAGAACATAACTTATGTTGTTCTTCTATGTATTTGGATTTTAATTGCTTTGACATCGGACTATCTGTCTGTCGTCAGGACAGGTTTATAAAGCGTTTGCAAAATTATTTCATCGATTTTTGTCGTTTTCTGGCAGCTATGAGAGGATGAGCCCTATTTATCCGAATTATAACTTTCAGTACATGTGAAATCAAAGGTGTGGGGTGTGCATGTAATGCTTAGACCACACTAACGTTTGACGAGCGTGCGGCGTTTGTTTACGGCCGTTATTAATAACCTATCTATCCATGGTTTGTCCTACTGGGAGATAGGAATTTGACACAAGCTCCAAATAAGTAATGTCAAAAATCTATCTCTAGTAGGGCAAACTGTGGATAGTTAGGTTATACTTTTCAAGCGTTAGAGAGCTTTGGTAAGCGATACTGCAACTTGCAAGCGTGCGTGCCAAACAACGTTCGATAAACGCTAGCGTGAATGGACCCTAAGTTTTATATCTTCATATTACAGGTCGGTTTTCTAAAGCTGCCACGTTCATAGTACTCATACACAAGCAATGTCATTATACAGTAGTAAAAAGTAAAAACGAAGCAATATAATAATATCAGTCACGCTCGTCAACTTGACCGCGTGCGAGAGAGACAAAGAGACTTTTCATTATGCGAATGCAGTGCCAAGTCCTGCCGTGTGCTCATTCGCAGACATAGATGTGTGTATGTGTTGTACAGTCAGCGAAAAAAGTATCTGATCACACTCGATTTTCCAGATGCCTATTAGATCAGTAATGTTAGTTTTTTTCCAACATACAAGGTAGCGTTTGACCGCAACTCAACACATTCTAATGTAAAGTGATGGTTCGGTCGAAGGTTGGAGTTAAGGATGATGAAGGTAATCGATTTTTATTATTCAGCGACTTTTGTCGTTGACTGTACGTGCCAGTTTTAGATAGCCGACCTGCAGTGCGATTCTAATCCACTCGGAAAGTTTCCGTGTCGGATTAGACGTCACTTTCGCTTCACGGAAACGTTTTCCGAGAGCAAATAAGTGGCGGAAACTTTTCCGTGATTAAGCAGCTGGTTTGTAAAATTAAATATCAGAGTCCAAAATCAGTTTAATGAATCGTGTCTAAAAAAATCTGAAGGATATTTTTCCGAATCCGTGGTCGGAAGAGTTTCCGTGTGAATAAGGATCGCACTGCCTGTGTTTTTCTTCAATGCATGTATCATTCTGTATATCGTTTATGTATGTACTCTTAAATTTAAGTTTAAAATGTTACGTTGTGAGTTTTGTGCCTTCGTTGTCTAGTCTAAAATAATGTAAAAGGTTAATTGACGGACAAACAAAACCTCTTGGCGTTCTGTTGTTAGATATCGCTTAAAATATAGACTGTATGTACGTTTAATATTAGTGAATTTATTTTTATAAAAGTTGTTACTCGTAACGTTGGTGAAGCAAGCAATAAGTCGAAGTAGACTTTTGAATAGAACATTACGTTATAGGTATAGGAAAGTACTTTGTAGTGGAAAAAAAAACAACGATAGAGGTGACGAAATTTCGTCATATTTTAAACTCGTATGTCCTTCCTACCTAATTAGTCAATAATCGTGTCCTTTCTATATATTTTAGGTCTTATGTTTTTGTGCATAGCCTTATTCGAGTAACGACTTATCTCTAATGAGGGTAGTTCTAATATTATAGTGAAAACGGACGCGTTGCGAACGCGTAAAGCATTTGCCGAGTGTATATTTTTGTGCATTTTGTCTTTTTTCAACCGCTATTCGTGAGAAAGAGACAGCTATATATATATTTGTAGCATTTCGTAATGCGTCCTGTTTTTCAATGTTGAAGATTTAATAAACGAAATTATGTAAGTGATATTGAATACTATGTCTAGACGTAAATTGAATCGTGTTGTAATGCAGAAAGGGTTTGGTTTGTTTGCCCGCTGGTATAGAGAGTCCTGTTGATAAAACTTAACACTGGTACAGGATTAACGTCCTTTCTGCAATACGCCATACAATTTGAACTGACTTTGTGTCGGGGCGAACAATGACGCGACTTGCAAAGCTTAATTTTTAATACGAATTTAACTCATTACTGTCTTATCCAAAGAAATATTTTATACGATCGCATAGACAACTTGGCTGTCATCACAAATTGTAAACAGGTAACTTTAATGTACATAATTAATTGTGTTGCATTGTAAGTCGCATCTTTGCTTGCCTCTGAGAGTAAATAAATTACATAGAAAATTCTACTTCTGTATGTCTGTTTGTGAAATGTGGTCCGGACAGTAACTTACTTAGGGTAGTCATTTTTGTGCATAATACAGGTTAAGGTTAAGCCCTCATTGAAACTCGTGACTCGACAGAAGTGTTTATTTACAACTGTTGTAAGTTTGTAACATTATGTCTGTTTTGTTTTGGATATTCTATTTAAAAAAGAGAAATACCACTCACTCGCTGATTAATAAAGAATTCTCAACAACTAAACAAGCTGAAATTTGACACCTGCGTTCTTCTTGGGTACTAGGTGCACGCTAAGAAAAGATTTTTGTAAATTCATCCGCTGAGGCCAGGTTTTTTTGATCCGTTTGTTACTTTTAGTGAAAACATATTAAATGTTTAGTAATCTTATCAAAATTGTACTATAGTCTAGTAATAATAAGCCATCGTATGGATCAAAAAACTGGCAACAGGTGTATTTAAGAAAAAATCTGTTCTTAGGGTCCATAGACATATATATAGTCTATGGACCCAAAAAGTGTATGAAAAAGTTAACCATTAGTCATTCATATCATACCTTGGCTTTAATTAAAACCACACATTTTTCATTTACAACGTACATTTTTGACCATGGCTTAGCGGGAACGGTCGCTAGTATGATATATTATTGTCATGTATTTGATCTCTTCAGACTCAGCCACAATTTGTATGAAGAGTGGTTACCAATATAGTTAGCCAAAGATCTGATAATTATCTTTACATCTAAACTTTAAAATCAGGTTGTACTCTATGGAGATTGCTATTATTACCGTACACCACATTAAATATAAATAATATACATTTTAACTTGCCTCAGTTGGTAGTAAAATACATTTACCGTATATTTTCATATACAGCATGCAATATTTTATACATATACTCTGCATACTTTGAAATAAATATGTATATTTTATTTGTTATTTTATTTTTCATATTTTGTTATATTTATATAAAACCGTCCACTATAAACAATTATACCCACAAAAAATTATAATACATATAAAATATTATGTATTCTTGTCTGTGTTTTTTGACGTGACAACGTCTTATAATTCGATAGAGCCGGCTGCACGCATGAAAAAACATGACTCATGCGGCGTTACCTCGCTCTGAGGCGTTCCATGTAAGGCTTGAAGTGCAAGCGAGAGCGCGGAACGAGCGACAAAGAAGCACAATCGGCCAATCGACGTTGTCACGTTCAACTATCGTCAGTAAACCGACTTTACAGACAACCAATTTTTTTTTTAAATTATATTTTTCTTTCAAGATTTATACCAGAAATAGCATAATGCATATCATATTGTTATTATACACACTTCATTATTTCAGTTCTGAATTTGATCCAACTATGACTATGTAAACAAAACAAACAAATATTGTGTTAAAAGATTAAAACTGAATGATGTTATATCACGAATATAATGGAAATGACATAACTTATTTGAACACAGTAATCCTTTATTCAGTTGTAAGTCGATAAGATCCGTTACTTCCGAGGCTTCGACTGTACATAATAGGGAAATATTAAATAATATTATTTTTATATTATGAGAATGTTGAATATGAAGATAATGCAATAAACTTTGTCTGATTGACCAAATCTGTCGTTTTATTTATGTTCACTTCAATATTCTACTCGCTTGCTACTCAGGTTTATGAATGTTATGAAACATGAGAAATGTGTGTTGATTTTAATTGTACACATGAGATCAAAGAAATCGACACAGACCAAAAAACAACGAGCACTTCCCAAAACTGTGCTATGTTCAAAAATTAGGTACTAAACATACCCAACATATATTTTTGAAAGACTCCAATATTTCATCTCCGGTAATAAGCTACTTTCAGTGGCAGTTTTTTTAAAATTTTAAGTAAGAAAAGGTTAATTAAATCCGTTTGGAACTTTATCAGATATTAAAATGCGAATAGATAAAGGGTAAAGTTATTTTACATACATAAATAAATTAATATAAAGCTCTGATCCCTAACTAGGATTCCTGTATCTAAGGTATCAAAAACTTAAACACCCGGACACGGAACAAATACAAGCGCTCATTTTTTAATTGCACAAATATTTGTCTCGTAGCGGGAATCAAACCCGCCACCTCACGCTTCGCAGTCAGCTGTTGTCCTATTGCGCCACATCGGTCGTCATACACATAGCTAAGTTCCATGCTAACAATAGAGTTGCGAACTTACGACAAACGGACAGACACGCGCCATTGTATGACCGAGACGAATCGAAGGACGCTTCTAACTACACAACTGAGTTTGAGGTTACAGGCGTAAATTGAAAGAATTTAATTATTGATTATCATTAACTTTATGAGCGATGGTGGCCGAACGGTTAGGCGTGCAACTTACAAGACGTCGACACCGAGTTCGAATCCTCTCGGCCCCGTACCTATGACTTAATAAGTTATGTACGGATTTGCCATCGCTCAAAAACGGTGAAGGAAAACATTGTGAGGAAAGCGGCATGCCCAAGAACTGCAACATTCAAGGGCATGCGACATCTACCAACCCGCACTGGGCCAGCGTGGTAGATTACGGCCCATACTCTCTCTCTGAGAGAAGGTCAGAGTCCCAGCAGTGGGAACGTGAAAGGCTGATATTAATGATTGATAATGAACTTTACATTTTTTAGTACCGTTTTTGAGGAATTTGCGTTTAAAATTATGAAGCATACAGTACTAAAGGTGTCGATTAAAAGCATGAACCTACCTACAACATGTCAAAGCAAATAAATTTTAACATTTATTTGATATTGCGCCCCGCGGTTTCGCCCGCGTCTCTCCGTTATCCCGCAGGAACCTTTTTCCGGGATAAAAAGTAGCGTATGTGTTAATCAAGGGTAGGTATAAGCTATCTCCATTCCAAATTGTATCGAAATCGGTTCAGTAGTACGTGGTATCAAACATTCATACACACACCACACACAAACTTTCGCATTTATAATATTATAGTAGGAAAAGCGCGTATCTTTTATTTTCCACAATAGCCAAGTCTTTGACCACAGTCTCAGCTGATGGTAAATGATGACGAGGTCGATGATAAACCATGCTTGCCTAGAAACACCTCACGTTTATTTTAGTTGGATGAGAAGAGCTGAAAACCGAGCTGACACAGGCTGATGATGACTTTTAAAATACAGACTTGTTGCGGGGAAAAGGCAGAATCGCGAGTGCAGCCGCAGGGTGCAGCTAGTATAATATAGATCATCTCTTTGTAGAGACAATGACAGCCACTCCACTCATTGTTAAGTTCAATAGTTCCAATAACCTAGCACCGCATACCTTTTTCATTGTTTCTGCGGGATATTTCTCAACATCTGAACCATTGTGGCAAGCACATTGTTATACTATTGTAGACGGAAATAATAAACAATTTAAATAAACATCATTAAAAGCGCCTACTTCCAGTTTATGTTTTCGCTAGCTTCGGAATACACGTCAATGTAGAAGCTATGATATTGATATTACTATGCGTTGTGCCGCGAGTGTTATCCGAGGTGTCGCAACAACACCGCTTTTACTTATCGAGAAAATCGAGATCGAACTCGGAACCTTTCGAAACTGAATACGTCTACAGTCAAGCTCATAATCCCGGATCGTTTTCCATATTCGACACTGTGATGAGTAGTAAACACATTGACGATGTACCAAGCAGCGAACCGACCTTGGAATCCTACAGCAATACAAATGAATATGTTCCATCAACACTGCATTACCCTCATCCTTTAGATTTGCCGAAGAAAGTCATCTTATCATCTTCTCTGTTAAAGTCATCTATGCCGAAGAGAGACCTGTACTCAAAGTACCACATGGGTTTTCTACCATCGAAAATTAAAACTGACGCTATGTACGAAAAGCTAAAATCAGAAATGTATTATAAACCATCTCCTACCGAAATGATGTATGGATACGAAAACGAATACCATTTAGATGATGATGACGTAAGAACCAGTTCAAGAGGACAGTATGACAGTTGGCCATATTATCATCATAATCCATATGAGTATGAACATATGAGGATCGATGCTGAAAGAGAGAAAGCAAAAGATAAGCGTTACGCAGTAGATGCTGCGAAAATTATACCAATCCATGAAGATCTTTCGGATGACATTCCATATTCGCAAGAACCAATGTTCGCCACTGAATATTATAGACCAATTACTACTGATAATCCTTTGAGCGGAAATGATCCATTTTTCTCTTTTTTGTTAAATGATTATTATAACAAAAATTATGACTCTCAAGATCAACTTACATATAAGGAACTAGATTGGGATAAAGATTTTGATGATAGAATGACGGTTGCAGGCATAAGCGACTTTGGTAGAAGGAATCGACGCTTACCAAGTAATTACGATGTCCCAGAAAACTACAATAAAATTGATTCAAGTGCGTATCATAAACAGAATGAAATTGAAGCCGTAAAAAGCGAACAAGCGACTGAACGGGGATTCACTAAAAAAAATGAAATCGATAGACATCAAAAAGGTAATGCAAAAGAGGTAAATGATAAAATCAAATACAAAGAAAACGGTGGAAAGACTGCGGGATATAAAGATTTTATGGATACTTTTGCAAATAAATTTGGGTCGGAGGATCATAAGAAAGATTCTTCATACATTTTGAAAACGAACCAAGATAAAGGTGAAAACAGAAAAGGATTTCGACGGGTATATCATAAAGATGAGTATCAGGAAGATAATGAATTTTATGGTAATAATAACAGCAGTGCTCAATCCGAAGACAAAGGCAGTTCTAATGCTCATGTCGGGGGATCAGAAGCTCTCCTAAAATCTCACGCGTCGGCAAATGTAGACAACCAAGCAAGTGCTTATGACAAATCTGGCAACGGAGAAAATAAGGAATTTGAGAGTAATCATAAGGCTTATGACAAAATTCATGGATTAGATCGCCAGTTCAATAACTATAGAGACGTAGCCAAAAAAGCAGCAGAGAGTAATAACGCTGATTATGATGTGAATTATAGAATTTAGTTGTAGTACCTATACATTTATCAATGCAAATACATTTTTGTATTCCTTCTGGTTGAATAGCTGTAATTCTTTTTTATTTTAGAATAGGTCATTGTTATCATGTTGTTTATTTTGCTAAATAAAAAATCATCACAATAAATATATGTGTATTTATTTCTGTCAAATAATAAATGCTTATATGACATTATGTTAGGATGTTTTTTTATATTAATTTATAAGATCTCATTTCAGGACTGACTCTTTAGTCGGCATTTGAGGAAACATAGGCAGAACACTTAATAACTTCGTCATAATTTTAGTAGCTTTGTGGTCGAATTTGTTGACATATTCCTTTACATCCCAAGACCGAATAGATCTAATTGATGGGGTTTTATGGTCGACTTCTTTACTGTCGTTTTCTTCACTGTAGTCATTATCGGATCCTTGAAGATTGTTTTTTTTCTTGAGAGGTTTGGTACTTGAAGTATCATCGTGATAATTATATTCCTTTGCTTTTTCTGATGATTTTTTAGCAGATCTCTCTCTTTTAGTTGTCCTACGACCACTCGGAACTACTAATTTGCTTCGTATTTCTATTTCTGGTTTTACAGCCACTTCGTTTTCGGCGTTTCTAATGCTCAGCCTAGGTTCTAAAGGTTTTCTTCCTGTAATGAATTCATCATGGTTCACATCAAAATCGTAATCGCCTAAATTGAAATCTTCGTCCTCATGCTCTACAGAATCTCCAAAAATTATATGACTGTTACTCATTCCTGTCTGAAAATCGTCCTCATAGTCTATATCGCTGAACTTCGGTATAGGTTTCTTCACAAGAACCGTCTGTGGTTTAACGATAAGTCTGGGAGTAAGTTTTTCTGTTTTAGAAGCTTTTGCTTTAATGTTCTCGCTTGAATCTCTCCCTACGCGTTTGAGTTTCGGTATCACAGTATGGTTTGGTTTGGGCTTGGTTTCCAGAAAACTCTGGGCTCTTCTGTTATAAGATTGTATAAACTCGTCACTTAGTACTGCCTCTTCCTTAGAGAATCCTGTTAGAGAATCTTCTTCGATGTCCCTCGTTAGTCGGATCGTCGGATTCGGTTTTTCGGTTTGATTGATTTCTATAGCTTTCGTTTTATTTTTCTGAATAAGACGTCCTTCGGTTGGTATTGAGTTTAATAATGTAATAAACAAAAATAGCTTTATAATCATGATGAACTATCTCTGCGCCTGAGCAAGTTGAATAGTCGACTGGCTATTTAGTTTTGATTTAACATGAAACGTAAGCTATGCATGTTTTTAAAATAATGATCAAATAGTCACACAAGACATGCAGGTAACAGTCAAACTCATTGAGAATTCGACTGACTAAGATGAATTATTTTCATAACATGACATAATATTATTAGTTGGTTGATCTCATTTACTGCCCTACTTCTATAATATGTGATAATGTGTATTCATGACTGGCATACAAGCAAGACAAATATTTTTTTTCTTTCATTTTCTTCCTACGAATACCTACTGAAATTTGATTAAGATAAACTTAAATCATATTTGAATAATATTGATGTGAACATTTATGAGCATGGATAGATTGATGTTTGTTACTCTTTCACACAAAAACTACTAAACGGATTTGCTTTTACTTCTCTTTATCCCGGAAAAACGATCCTTGATATCCGGCAAAATGCCCAGTGCTGGCGGCATTGCCTCACTGAATAGCGCGGTTTGTCCTTTGTACAAAATAAAGACAAGCATAGAACTGAAGACTAAAAACCATACATATTGTTTTTCTTTTGTTTAGTCAGTCTAGTGGTATTCAGGGTTAATGTTGTTTATGGTTCCATATACAATGCTATTATTGCCGAGTAATGTTTCTGCTCTATTAATTTGTTTATTTGTTTACATCGAAGAAAGTTAAATAAACACTTGTTGTTTCTGCATAGGAAGATTATAAAACAATGTTCTCACTTTCTCCGGGCTAGTATCGGATCTGCCAAGATGAAGATACTCGTCGGTGTCATTGGTGTGTTTCTGTGCAGCATATCTCCAATATGTACATTCATTGCAAACGACAATAGTAAAAAACCGGGTTTTGTGTCTGTTCGAAAAGCGATAAACTCCGCAAGGACCGGATTCCGTGCAATGCAACGAAGACATTTCTCGGGAAGCAGTTATCAAAATAGAGATAATATAGTAGATTCTCATTTTCAAGTGATGAAAACAGCTCCATACCATCATACACTTATCTTAGAAAATGATAGAAGACATGAAATCAAAGAACACCCCATTGGATGGCATACTGAAGCACTGAAAAAGCAGCGTGTGACTAAAGATGTCCAGGAATTTGGAGTTCAACCAGATCTGATGAAGAATAATCCAAGAGGAAGACAGACCGATCAAAATACAAATACGCAACGATTAAACGCTCCGCTACCGCGATCTAACCCTGTAGTTAATCCAAAAAACAGATCTCAAGGACTACCTGGGAATTATCAAACAAAGCATTACCTGAGAGAGACAAAACCAAATTTCGTCGAAGTGAACATTCACAAGACGCCAATATCAACAGGAGTGGGAAGAACAAATGGATTTTCCATCTTTCGACCGGAAGATATATATCAGAAAAAAGCAACATCCGTGGTGGCAGATAAAAATCTTCATGCTGTGTCTACGCACATAGACCGTAACCCTAAGATGACGACCGAGGATGTTAATGATGTCACTCGAAAAAAATCTGAAAGCAAACAAAATAAAGGTGAGAACCGAAAGAGGGATACCGAGTACAATTATAACTTTAAGGCACCGAAAGCTAAACACAACGTAATCTCAGACACCATAAGAAAATATATTGTGAACAAAGATAAGAAGATTAATGTCGAACGCAAAAGTAATAAGGAGTACTCCAGAATTGGGAGTCAGGAAGACAACATACAGGCTGAAGAAAACCCCTATGCCATCTTCTATAGGGTACATCCCGAGGCGATAAACGAGCAAGAAGATTACGTTCCTATGAGGTCGATGCAAGGACATTTTGATACTTTTTCTACCAACAAAGATAAGAGGCTTTCTGTGAACTCCGCGAACGAAATAATAGATATACGAAACAACGTACCGTATAAAGCAGACGGCAAAAAAGTTAAATTACATATAAAGATGAAAAATTTTGCTAACTATCGCTCTATACCTAGCTTTGAGCATACTGCATAGAAAAACATTTTTGCATTATTTTTGTGAACTTTTCCTACATCTAACCCAATTTTAGCCAATGCATAGTTTAAATTTATACTTAGATAAACGTGAAATTAAACGGTTAACTTAAGAAATCATTTCATTTCCTATATTATAATAGAGGAAGTTAAACTCATGAGTTTTCGCCAGCAAAATCATAACTCGGTGTTAGGTATTTATTTAGAAGTAATCATGCAAAAAATAGTGGCAAAAACTTGAACTCAAGTCCTAGCTATACGTAGCAATAATAATAATTAACAATTATCGCAGTGTTCGTTATTCGCGCCTTGCTGAACGCTGAGCAATGCACCGTATAAACTAATACAGGGTTTTTCATTATCATTGACACAGAAGACCATTGCCCAATCTAGAGAGCGCTCTCGAATCGGCCCATTTATGAATGTCAATGCTCGATGCAGTATTATGTTGACTATATAAGTGATTCTCTTGACCTTAGTCGTCATAACTGCACCAAACGTTACCGCCACAAACATGGTGCGCAAAATTGCTCCCTTTCTTTTTATATTTGCCTGTGGCTCCTGTATGGAAATGCGGGAGACCATCGAGAGGATGGTCATGGTCCGGACTACAGGTTCCGACCTTCAACCAGCGGCAACGGGTTACATTTACAAGAAAGAGATGGATGGGCCCGCGAGCGTAGTTAAAATGGGCGAGAGCGAAGTTATGGAACATTTGTCGAAAATTTACGAAAAGCCAGAAGCTTATATTGCACCTATCCCAGCCGCAGCCGGACCCTTCCATGATAAGAAAGAAGACGGAACCAAAGCCGCCTCCCACGCCAGCGAAGCCTACGTCATTCCTGTTGTAGAAAAGTCAGAAGAAACAGATGACGACGACCATATTGAAGGAATAGCTAGTGAAGATTATGGGAAAATTTTTGAAGGTTACGGCTCTGACTTCGGCGGTGATTATAAAGATTTTTCCGATTATTTGCATAGCGCAGGTCATGGTGGTCACAGAGTGTACCACGACCGTGGAGGTGGCGAAGACCACGGTTTGAAAGGACACCACGAGTACGGAGACAAAGGTTACAAAGGGTATGCGAAAAGTCACAAATACGGGAAAGGAGATGGAGGGGATTACCATACTGAGAAGTACGAGAGCTTCTCAGTTTCAGGCGAAGGTGGCCACAAGAAGCATTATGGAGAGGCCGATGCTTACGGAAAGGATTACCAAAAAGGACATGGATACAAAGGAGGGGACCACGAACACAAATCTGGGAACAGTAAAGGGGAAGAGGTCGATGGATATCACAAAATCTTTGACAAGGACGAATTTAAGAAGAACCACGACTTTTTCGATGGAGAAAAGCACGAGGGAGACTTCCACAAATATGGGAATGGGCACGATCATCACGGATCAGATGCCGGAGGACTCCAGAAGGGCGGAGCACACGAGTCAGGGCACCATGAGGATGGTTTTGGAAAGGAGGGTTTCGTTGACAAGGAGTCCGGGGACAAACACGAGGCCGCAAGTTCTGGAGAAGACGAAGATCAGTCCTCCCACCACAGCAACGGAGATTTCAGCGCTAAGGGCGGCGAGTACGTCGGCAAAAGCTACGGCTACGAGGTCAAGCATTGATAAGGACTTGTTGAATGTATTTGTTATAGTATTGTTGATTTTGGTACCTAAGAATATTTTGTAAATAATGTATTATGTTTGTAGTTATAAAGATAAGCCATATGAAAAACTGATCATTCTTTGTTTTCTTGGCGAAATGCTGTTTATATCTGTTCCTATTCATCTAATGGTACAAAATTACGGATGATGGAAGTGCAGAATTATGGATACGTGGTCTTGCAAGATATTGAATGAGCTACATTTTAGGTACATTTCAGAAAAGGTTTAAGAATAAAGAGAGTTATTTTATAAACGAAAAACTGGGTCACGAAATAGATATGTCTAATCCCTACTTCCCTACTTATATTACGAGTAGGTATACATGCGAAAGTAACTCTGTCTGTCTATGTGTCTATCTGTCTGTCTGTTACGCTTTCACGCACTACTGAACTTTGGATACTTTTTATCGCGATAAACTGTAGCCCACGCGGGTCCGCGGGGAACAGCTAGTTCGTAATAAAATAGATAGGCAACGCTTCATTGCTTCATCACAACAACGGGCTAAAACTGACCACAATAGCAACAGTAAAGTAAAAATCTTACAACTAGTATTACAATGGGTGCTCTTATCGCCTAAAGCTATTTTTACCAGACAACCCTTACACGGATAGAATATTTTTAATAAATAGTCAATAGTACTTTATTCAATAAGATACATTGTGATCACTTTAAAACATCAAACTTAAAACTAGCTACGCCTGTTCCAACCTCCTTATGCCGGCAAAAGAACAGGCAAGAAACGCCCGTCAGGTAATTTTTTTGGCGCGATCACTTTGACAATTTTATTCATATTACTTGAATTGGAGCAAGTTCACTAAAATAATGCAGTCGATGGTGTCGTGACGACGGCGTAGGTATATTACTAAATGACGTCTAGAGAAATGAATATCAACATACAGGTTGGCTTTGGCCGTCTAATATAATGTAATAATAATAATAATAAATATCGGGGACATCTGCACACAAATTGAGCTAGCCCCAAATTTAGCTCGAAACTTGTGTTATGGGTACTAGACAACGATATACATACTTATAAAGAGAAATAAATACTTATATAGATAGAAATATCCAAGACTCAGGTATAAATATCCGTGCTCATCACACATATATTTGCCCTTACCGGGATTCGAACCCGGGACCGTTAGCTTCGCAGGCGAGGACACTACCAACTCGGCTACCAATAAAAAAAAAAATAATAAATAAATAAACATACTTTGCCCTAGGTATCCTACTCATAGATCCTAACTAATATAATATTATGAATGCGCAACTTTATGTGTGTGTGTGTGTGTGTGTGTGTGAATGTTTGTTACCACGTATCACCGTAACTACTGAACTAATTTTGTTGAAATTTGGAATGGAGATAGCTTATACCCTGGATTGATTTTTTATCCCGGAAAAGGTTCCCGGTGGATAACGGGAAGAAGCGGGTGAAACCGCGGGGTGCAACTAGTATGTAATAGATAGAAATATTTTTTGTGTTCTCCGTATGTCTTTCTTTCACGCCAAAACTGCTGCGAACACTTGAAAATGCCCTACCACCAAGCTATGGTTTCATCGCGCTGTTTTCCTTCTCCGAAAACTCAAGCTTATTGGAGGGTTCGAACCCACGACAAGACCGCCAGCCGAGGTCACTACCACTGACTTATCATCACTTTCTTCGTTGGTAAGCGCATCCTTTGACAAAGGCTGGACAGATTTTGCTAATGTTTTTAATTATGTTAAAAAACTTCGTAATAGTCCGATGAAAGTTTAAGGTGAAAGAAAAATTGGAAACTTACCCGGAATTTGGTAAATTCGGGTAAAACTAAAAGTGCTTTTTTATATGGTATTTTACTTCGAACTTCGCTGGCTCGGCCACCTTGAAAGAATGGGAGAGGATCGTGTGGTCAAACGAGCATAGATAGGAAGGCCGAGTGGCCGTCGCCCTGTTGGCAGTCCCAGGTATCGCTGGAAAGACGAAGTCACGAAGGATTTGCGCTCACTCCAGGTGGAGGACTGGCAGGAGGTGACGTCTTATATTATCGGAGGCCAAGACTCACTTTGGGTCGTTACGACACTCAGTTCCAACTCAACAGCTGAGCCCTTCAACTATTTAAATTGCCTACCCGTGCGAAGCTGGGGCAGTTTTTTGGTTTTGCGCAATGAGTTAGCAGTCGACTGCGAGGTGCGAGGTTGAGAGTTCGATTATCGCTATAAGACTTTTATTTGATAGCATGACAAATTAGCAGTCGTCCCGCCTGGTAGTGAGCGGTCACCGTTGCCTATAGATATTTAGTTGCAAAGCTGCTGGAGATTACGGAATGACTCAAAAAGGGAACTTCGGAAAATAAGTTGCCCAGGGACATTGGAGCGCGCCATTCAAGGCACTGGAGTTGACAACAAGACCATCAGACAACAAACAAAGAAACAAAACACTAATAACACACTATGACACTACACACACCAAATAACACTACACCACTGCTACGAGATATGCTACGAGATCTTGAAGCGATGATGGCTCCGTGGTAGTGACGTCGGCTTGCGATCCGTAAGTCGTGGGTTCGAATCCTACAATGAGTTTGAGCTTTTGGTGAAGGAAAACATCGTGATGAAACCTTAGCTTGGTGGTAGGACATTTCCTAGTACTCGCCTGGCTAGTTACCACCCTCAAGTTAAGAGCTTTCGCCAAGCACCTATCGGTTTGTTCCGGGAGCCCCATTTGAGAGCCATGCCTACCCAGTCCAGGTGTAGCGTGGCGCCATCTTCGACCACGTCACTTAACATCAGGTGACTTGTGGTCAAAGGTAACCCTATAAGTATAGTACAGCTACCTACTTAAATAAAAATATATAGTTTAAAAAACTAAAAAAACACTTTAAAAACGCACTCAAAAATATAAAATAATTAAATTGACTTGTATTAGTTACGATATAATGGTTAATTCAAAAAGTGTGGAGCGCTTTTTGGTTGTGTGTACTTTTATTTACCCAGTAAAAGAAGCGCTCCACACTTTTTGAATTAACCATTATATCGTAACTAATACAAGTCAATTTAATTATTTTATATTTTTGAGTGCGTTTTTAAAGTGTTTTTTTAGTTTTTTAAACTATATATTTTTATTTTTTTACTTTTTAGTCTTTTGTTACCAAGTCCAATCTATCGGACTCATCAAAAGGAATCATATGAGCCCAAACTCGAGGGGTTTACTAGTAGCCACTGCAGAGATCCCTTACCCACCTTCTGGCTGCATCATCAGACCCTCGTCACCAAGTTCAATCTATCGGACTCATCAAAAGGAATCATATGAGCCCAAACTCGAGGGGTTTACTAGTAGCCACTGCAGAGATCCCTTACCCACCTTCTGGCTGCATCATCAGACCCTCGTCACCAAGTTCAATCTATTGGACTCATCAAGACGCTTCATATGAGCCCAAACACGAGGGGTTTACTAGTAACCACTGCAGAGATCCCCTACCCACCTTCCGGTTGCATCATCAGACCCTCGTCACCAAGCCCAATCTATTGTACTCATCAAGACGATTCATATGAGCCCAAACACGAGGGGTTTACTAGTAGCCAGCGAAGAGATGCCCTACCCACCTTCCGGCTGCATCATCAGATCAGGTCGATGATACCAAATTATTGCATTGTCACCGAGATTACATACACATACAAAGTTTCAAGTCGATACGACAATTAGAAGTGGGTGAAAATTGACTTCTAAGATTTGATTACATTGTTAGTTAGTTAGTTAGTTAGTTAGTTAGTTAGTTAGTTAGTTAGTTAGTTAGTTAGTTAGTTAGTTAGTTACAAGTCAAGCTAATAAAAGTGTTTTAAAAAGCAACGCTAAGTTGAGGCCGAAGGTTTGCAGCAATTTTATATTTATAGTTACATTCTGTTTGTTTATACAAATATCTACCTATCTACTATGAAAATATGAAAGAAACATAGAAAATCAAATGGTAGGTACATTTCTAGCTACTAAGTATAGGAGCAAAGGTTAATATTAATAGTCTACTAAATCATAACCCTCTTTGGCTTTGTCGTAGTAGAGTAAAAAAACTAAAAAAACAGATTCATTGCTTCATCGGTTGGAATCATCGATATGAAAAGATTGAAGAGTTAAGTTGAAGCGTGAACTGTTGGTAAATCATTTTAGTAATCATATTTTATAATACCTGCTGCGGGCTATGGTTGCGGACTTACATTGTCATTCACCAAGCCATCTTTTTGTTGATCTTACGTAGGCTCGAAAAAAAGTCCACGCCTGCTGGTCTTGCGGTCAGCGTGCCCGAATTATTTATTGCACAATGGCCAATTTTTTCATTACCAAGCTTCTTTGTCACCTATGACCTCGTCTGATAAGCAATTTGTTACATGGCTACAAGAAAGGTGCGGTGACACACTCACGGTCCTTTTGTCTCTAGTTTTAATATAAATATTGGGCAACGGGCTTATCAAATTATTACAGCACAGGCACCAGTGCGATACACATCTCAAGATGGTCGACACTTTCATTACCTTGTTGTTCACTAGTGCGATCGCTTCGGCGGTGCAGGTAGGATTCGCCCCGGCCGCCACCAGCTACATCTACAGGAGCGACAACAACGGTCCTGCAAGTTTCATTCAGCTGGGAGGAAATGGATACCAGCAGCCACACGCTTTCGCCCCTCCTATACCAGTAGCGCAACCTCTGAAATATGTTGAGGCGTACGACCTGTCGCCTGCACCGCTCCCTTACATCGCCGCCAAGCCCATCGTAGTTGAGGACGCTGAAGAGGACGAGGAAAGTGATGAAGCTTCGGAAGAATACGGAGGAGACTTGGTCGGACTCGATCACGGACATGCTTTCGAGAAGGGAGGCGGCAGCGACTATGGACAAGAGCATCACGCCGCTCATGGTGAAAAAGGAAGCAAGGGTTACAACTCTAAAGGACATCACAGCAAAGGAGCATCAGGCCATTACGGCAAGGAGCACAAGGAAGGACATTACGATGAGAGCGAAGGCAAGAAAGGCGCGCATCACGACGAAGCCGCAGCTCACGGAAAGCATCACGAATCCGGCGAAACCTACAAGGGAGGAGATCACGGACACAAGAAGCATTTCAGCAAAGGCGAGGAAGTCACCGGCTACCACAAGGTGTTCAACAAGGACGAGTTCAAGAAGGACCACGATTTCTACGACGTAGCCGATAAGAGCGGTCATTTTAACAAGCACGGTTACGAGAAGGGTCATCATGGGTCTGAGGAAGGCGGACACAAGGAAGGTGGCCATCACAAATCCGGTTACGAAAAGGGCGAAGGTGGCAAAGCTGGCTTCCATTCGAATGGGCTAATTGATGATGGAGAGGCAGGCCATTCTGCTGAGGAAGGACACGATAGCCATTACCAGAATGACGCGGACTTCGGGAAGAAGGGAGGCAATAGTCATGAGAAGGAGTACGAGTACGAGGACGGCGATGATGACGATGATGGTGATGACCACGAATAGGACAACGAATTGTAGCTCTTGTAAATATCTGTTAATAAGTTAATAGCCGTTTTGTTACGTTTGTATAATGTTTTTGCTGTAAATAATTTTGTAACGCAAATAAATACGAATCTCTTCCAATTAACTTTATTTCATTTACAACTTTATTATATTCTTAAGGACATATTCCTAACTATCCGATAATAATAATAAGTCAAGATACGCCCGTAGGGCGACTCAAGTTAGGTACAACACACAAAACAAAGTGATAAAATCACGACTAAGTAGAACAACATTGAAATTAATAAAATGTAGACTGCTTGCGTAACAAGAATAAATATTCTTCTATGACAACTGGTTGCCATGAAGGATTAACTAATAAAAGTGTTTTAAAAATCATCGTAGACAACTAGTTGCGAAACTCAGTTGCGATGGCGGCCGGAAGGGGTTGGTAGCATAAGAGAGTTCGAGGAACATTGAACTGACTATGATTATGCGTAGGTACCTATTCATAATGCGGTCTTCCTAAAAATGAAATTACAAATAAAAATAATAAATAAATAAATCTTAATTCAGTACGCAAAAACTAAAGAATTCAGAATTCTACAGCTATTTGGAATACCCATCTTAAAGTCGAAACTCCAGTTATAAGTGATATTCGAAGCAAATTCATACGCTACCAAAATTATAACATCAAAAGTAAGGTAAAATATTATTTGAAATCAATTCCAAGCATAATTTTCTAAAAAAATAAATCATTGACATGATACTGCAGTCATTCGAATCATGAAGATTTTTAATTATTAATTACTTCAGTTGTCATCCTGGACTCAGTAAATTTAGCTTGTAGGCACCAAGTAGGATCCTTGCGTAGTACTACGTACTTAGTCCTTTCTTCTTTCTTCCATCAGTTCTACAAACTTATAGGCAGAGCAATTTTATTATCGCACCTGGTAAAATCTATACTGATTTGTTCAACAATACATAGTGGTTCAAAATCCAAAAAAAGGTCGTTAGTTTGATCTATGCATTATTAAGGTTACATGAATAGGAATAAGAGTCTGCCTAACTAAGAAAGTTGCTTTATTAATAAAATCTAGGCACACCCTTATTTAGATAAGGTACTAAACCTGTACGTGACGCGCATAAGTGCCTGCCTATTTCCTGAACTATCAAGAAACAGGCAGGGGACCAATTCTCGCGGCGTGATATATTATTTAATTCGATAAATATAGCAATTACTGTCACAATTCAATGCAAATTTTCACAGGTTCTCCTCGTATGTCTATTTTATATAGCTGTTCCCCGCGGTTTCACCCGCCGCGTACAGACTCTCCCAGGATTTTATCTCAGTAAAACTTAGCCTAAGGGATAGTGTAGTTTCTTATTAAAAAAATCGGATCAGTAGTCAGGACCTCCTACATCCGAACTCACAAATCATTTCATTTAAAGATTCCCTTGTTATGGTAGAGTTATGAAATAGGTCGGAAACGATGTTAGCTCAGTGGTACCTAATGAAAAATCGTAACGAAAGCATAGCTTGGTGGTCATTATATAGTGCTCGCCAAGCGTGGCGCCACACCGCCTCCGAACACATCGTCACTTACATCAGGTGACTTGTGTCACCCTGTAAGATGTTAAAAAAACGTAATATCACTATTTCGTAGTGCTAGGATATTACTAATACATATAAGTAAGTGCATACTCCTAGGTGGGTAAAAAGAGAATTTTACTCAACTATGTACTGTATTATAACATACTTTTTCGACAGTATCGACAGTAGGTATTTTTCAGTTATCTCACTATAGGCAAGCCTGTATCGAGGTAATACTGAGACGGTTGTTATTTTATCAACAAACTTTGTAACCATTCATGATCGCGTACAAAACCGGAACCTTGACCGATCCATGTCGTTGCACCGATTACCAGCCCGCTGGGCCGTACCAGAACATCATTAGATCACTCATCTCTAGAAAAAACTACCCTTGCTTGCTTATTTGAACTAAAGGCTATATAAGCCGACCGCATTCCATGTATGTCAGTGTCGCAACCTTCTTCCATTGTGCAAGAACAGACAAAAAATTAGGACATCATGCAGAAGCTGTGTTTGCTTCTATCAGTTACCGTTTATTGGCTGGCTGAGTCAGCCCCGGCAGGTCTAGGCTCGCTGGAGTTCGACAAGCTCGACACTGACCTCAAAAACTTGAAGTACGAGGTCGAAGAAGAAGACTTGGATGACTATTCGAAACTACTAGACGAGGCTGATAACACTGCGAGTAGCAGAGGCGACCAGGCGAAAAGCAAAGTGAAAACTACGGGATTCAAAAAGAAAGATGCATCGAACAAAGGATCAAAGTCAAAACACAACATCGAAGACTTGAAGAAGTTTTTGAGAACCACAGGAGTTCACGACCAAGGAGCTTATGATGACGACGAAGCGTATGCACTAGCTGAAGCGTTTGCCGGTTCTGCTGTCGGAGTTAAGGGTAATGAAGATAGGAAATACAGGAAGGGTACCAAGACTAGGGGCTTTCATCACGTCCACCACAAGGACGAATACAAAAAAGACAAGATATTTTACGAGGACGATGAAACCAATGGTGCTATTAATAAAGTTGGTGCAAAAGGGTTCGGGAAGAAAGTAGGTGCTGGAGCGAGATTCAACAAGGGACATTTCCACCAAGATCGCCAGAGAGGGATCTATGGGAAACAAGGATATTCTGATAAAGGGTTTTCGGATAAGGAGTTTGACAACTTTTCGGATTCACAAGGATTCGATGGATCCTTTTCCAACGAAAGCTGATGTGGTTTGAAAACTTAAAAGTATACCTACTTAAAACATTCTCAGTTCAGTAAATATATAAGTAGTAGTAAAACAAATATATAAAATGTGTGTCTCATTATTTCTGAAAAGTCCGTTTGATTTTTAAATCAATTCACTACGAAACAAGTGGATTCCTTTGTCAGGAATATAAAGGTAGGCAGTAGGTACTAGGCACCATGCCTGCCCATGAAAACTGCGGTGCCACTAAGAAACGGCATTGCAAAATGCAAACACGCTTTGAAACCTACCCTATAGAATACCACGGACCCGACATAAACTAAAAATAATATACATATGCTTGGTTTCTACGGTTTTTGAACACTTAAAAGTCTAATTTTCCCAAAAGATAGTTATAAAGTTTTTGTAATGTGCCTTCATTGGAAAGAGCATAGCTAACTGACTGGTTGCCAGCTGGCTGGTACATTTTGTTTCAGGGCTAGGGCTATCCCTTACCCTCCTTTATCTATATTACAAGATCAAGCTGAAAGGCTCAGGAGTTAATCATAAATAACCGTTTTTTCTGTAATAAGTTACAGTAGGTACTTAAATGTAGGTCGAAAAATCGAAAGAAAAAGTTTATAAAAGATGTATTATTTAATGGTTTCAACTATTTATCTTCTATTACATATAGGTACTAGAAACTTTATAATCTTAGGAGAGAAATACGTACAAATTACAATTACGTATATAGTATTTCCCTGAATTCAGTCAGAGCCAGGGATGTATTTATACTCATATCATAGCAAACGATTTCTGTTTAGCCGATTATATCGATTCTTTTGTTTAACCAAAAACCGATAAACTACCGTCTCAACTTTTGAAATCACTAAAAAGAAAAAAAACTTATGACTCAAGTCAAGTTGTCACCTTGATTGTCAATTGTCAATTTTTCAACTGTCATGTCATGTCTTTTGCTCTGCTTCCTCTTTAGTCTATGCGCTACTCATCGCTGAATGAAGTCAAATGTTTGTGTAAATGATTGTGAAACAAAGAAATTTATACGAAATAAATGAGGCTCAGTAGTGATTTGCTGTTTAACTTTACTCATGAGTACGGAAGAGACTCTGTTAAATCTCGACTTCAACAAGCCGAACACATTGAATACACCGCTCGATGACGGTGTGGTATCACTATCGAGTAGTTCAGAAGAAATCTGTTTAGTGCCAGAGGTCGGGTTCGAGGGCAACGTGGATTCCCCAGGCGTCAACCGGGAGTCGCAGCCGCTGCTCGGCGGCCGCGGCGACTTCGACGTCTCCTACAACCACTTCCCAGGTGAGGAAACACCTATCTGGATAGCTTGTCCGTTCATAAAAACGAGACGTCAATACGCCTTATTAATTTTTAACGACGACATCACGCCTCTGTAAACTCATGAGTTATTATTTTACGACTCTATTCGTTTATAACACTTGTCCGACTTTGTCAAAGCTGCTGTAAGGCTTCAAGACAAAGTACTGGTTTGCTTGTAAACAGATGTTTTTGCAGTTTTCACCTTGACGCACGTACAGAGATTCCCTTGACATGTAAATTACGGATTCGTATTGTTTTTTCTTACCACCGAATTACGCACGTTATTGATTGTGCTAACTTCAGCTTGTTTATAATGAAGAAAGTAAAGTGTTCGACCGGTGTGAATGCAGCTGCAGACTTGTGGTTTGCAGTGAAGCGTAACAACTGTCTGCTTACAGTTTTTCAGTAAATTAATATTGCCTTAATTCTAAGCATGGATTTATGTTTCCATTGTGGTGAGTTATTTTAAACACAGGTTGCATCACACTTTAAATCTTGTAACTTGTGAATTTCAGTTTACAATTTCAGGAATATATTCTTCTCTCCATATGGCACAAAAATATTGCCCCAAGTAATTGTAATTTGGTAATTTTTTCTTCTAACAACCCCTGTTATTAAGCTTATCTTATTTATTGGAATGCACGATAGAAAAATCATTACTCACTCGACCAATTTCAGTTTTAAGATTTGAAACATAGTTCCTTCATGTGTGTATAATTTAGAGTTTAAATACAGTCTAGCATGACAATTGTTTTAAAAGTCTTGCATCGTCTAATATCAATGAATTATTCTACCTGGAGTGAAGCCAATCAAACATGATCAAAGTGCACTTTGGCTCCAAATACAAATAAAAAACACACAAATTCTTGCAAATAAGCAATGAAAAAGTACCGTTATTTTTATTGCCAATGGCCGATGTTGTGCTGTTTTTGGTTTCATTATTGAAGTGAATGAGAAGTGTAAGCCTATACCTAAAGTCGCAATATTCCACAAACATGACATACCAAAACTTACCAAAGAACTGATATCAAACCAGTTTCATACTGTAAATTATTATTAGGCAAACAACAGGTACGGTCAACGACAAAAGTCGCTGAACAATACAAATTTTCAGATTACCTTCACAGTCTTAACCTTTAACCGTATCATCACTTAGCATCACATGTATTGTGTTGTGGTCAAACGTTACCATGTACATTGCAAAAAAAAAACCCAAACATTACTGATGTAAAACACATTTGAAAAATCGAGTACGATCAGCTACTTTTGACGCTGACTGTACATTATTTCAAGGTGAAACTACATTTTAGCTTGAGATGATTTTAAAAATCAGGTAGTCGAAGCTAGGAAGTAGGTAACAATTTCACTACCTTGTAAATAAATTTGCATATATATGTTTAATAAATTGAGAATTTTGTGAAGAGATGATAACTCAGTAGTACCCGTAGTTCCTGAATTTGAATCCTGCAATGAATATGAATTAAAAAATGATGATGAATGAATGCGTTTAGGACATTGTTGGGGCTGCCCCGATTCTGCAGTGCCTCAGGTATGTTCGCGGACGCACACGTTGCCTGTTTTCACGCGACCATGCGATCGCGGGCCGCGCCTTTGGTGCGCAGAGTTCGGGCCAGCTCCAACACTGTCCTAAAAATGATTGCAGTCAGGCTGGACTGTGCCGACCTCCGGCATCGCTGCGAGAGACATGTGTCAGTGCCAATGCCGGAGAGGATGTACTAGTAGTTTTGTAGTTTTGATTTTATTATTTTGTTTGTGTGTTTTATGAATTTTAAATTGTAAATATGGATTTTAATTATCTGAAAATAAATGAATCTTTTATTATTATTATTGAGCTTAAACTGTGAACGAGATTATCCCTATTAAATTTCCCAGACAACTACAATCTCTTAAGAGAAACTAGCTATAAAGGTAAATAAGGTCAGTAACAAAAAGCAATAACTGTAATATAATAAAAAATACAAAATACAGTTTATTGCCACTACACAGAGAGTTTTATAACAATAGGTGCCTATTACTTATTTTCTTTTATATCGTTGTTCAACTGGGTGATGTGGGTGGCCTTATTGTGGCAAATTGACTTGATATTTGGCATAATTTTGGGCAATTTAAATCTTATCAAAGAGCCTTACAATCTTACCGGGCTAAGTCCGCGAAGGCTGTAGCGAGCTCACTCGCCACCTACCCACAATCATGTTTATCTTTCTTATGTTCGTGCAACTGACTCCTCTGAGGCAACAACCAACATCTTATGTTATAAAATGTAATATTATTTTGTACTGGATATAATGTGTATCATATTAACATGTCAAGCTACGCCTAATGGCATAATACTAACCTTAATAATTATGCTGTATTCTCTCTATAAGTGAATTTTTGTTAAATTCTTATGAGAAAATAAATTCTTAAACCATTGTCGCAATCCTCCTACAATTGTCTAGTGAACCTATAGGAGTTTGTATCTCACACTGCGGTAATAGTTTTAAACTCAATATAATTAAAATATGAACTTATTTTCGAGAGTTTTCAGACATCACAATATTATTTGGTTTATCATGAACTGCCTAACTGTGTATTAAAGCAAAAATTATGTATACATTTTTAAGATTACAAATTGAAGGTCAAGTATTAGTTGACCTTTATTAATACTCTGTTAACATTGAGCAGTAATTGGCATACTTGTAATCAAACCACAGGTAGTAGATATGGAAACTAAGTAATTAAATGAAACTGAAAAATGACAAGAATCAACATGTACATGAAAACATTAACTAAATGCGAAAGTGTGTCTGTTGCTGTAGTATTTTTGCAAAGAGATAGATTATGGGCTTGATTATGGCATCAGATACTTTTTATCCTGGAAAAAATGCATGGGTCCTGCGGGAATCTGCACATGGGTGAAGAATGAAGATCCCACAAGCATTGCCATCACAGAGGGTAGTCGAAAAAAATGTTTAAATTAAAATGAATAAAAACTAAATGATGATTTTGTACTTGATCTAGATTAACTAATCAACACTACTTCAATTATATTGCATAGTGGAAAAAAAAAGATAAGGTGTATGGTTCTTGTGTATTATTTTTTCTTAATTTTTGTTTTGTCTTGTTTTTTTAATCATAATATGTATTTGCTTTTGTTATTTTTGTGGTTGTATTTTTTTTTTTTTTTTTTTTTTTTTTTTTAATTTACAGGGTAGCGTTTGACCACAAGTCACCTGAAAAACAACAACTGTTAAACATATATTCTTTCTTTCTTCTTTCTTACTGTGTATATCACAAAATCTTTACTATGCAATAAATGTTGAGGTCCATACTTAAGATCAGTTAACCTAAGTTACATACAATATCATAATTTCGTTTTTGTTGACTGCTGCATATGACTGTCTGGTCTGTATTTGACTCCTCCCATCCAGTTTCTGTTAGTTGCACAGCAGGCCCTCGCTTCAACTGTCCGGTAGGTGGTCCTACTCCACATTTGCCGAGTGACGGTCCTTACTCAAAGTGCCTTATCCTAACAGTTGTCTGTCCTACAAGATATATGACCAGCCCATAGGTCACTATTTCAATGACCTTGGTTTTCTCTTAGATGTCTTCAAAATTCAAAATTCTTGATTTAATAGGATACATAATATGATCACTTTAAAACGTCAAACTTAGACTAGCTACGCTTGTTCCACCCTCCTTTCGCCGGCAAAAGAACAGGCAAGTAATGCTCGGCAATTTCATTTCTTCATTTCGAATCTTAAGTCTTCAGCGAAATTCTTAGCATGCTGTCTGTACACAAATCATACAAAGTCAAAGATAAATATCTAATTATTATTTATTAGCAATAACAATATTTACTTCAAATGATACGCCCATTGAAGCGAGCATAATGACACAGTATATAAAGAACAGTAGGTTAGCTAAGGCCGATCAACGAGTTAATTGCCTACTCTTGCGGTGACGCATAGGCGGCGCGTTCCGTACTGAGTGCATGGCCGCGGCCCCGGCCGCCTCCTTTCGTTTATGTGATTGTGTGCGTGAAAAGTGCGTGCGTACACGGTGCCGCTACTCACGCACACATTCAAACTGGCGACGGCCGATTTATATGAAGCTGAACTACTACTCCGTTGCTATGATAATGACTTATTTCACAACTGGCAACGCCACAGAATCCTATTAATATTATAAACGCAAAAGTTTGTATGTTAATGTATGGATGGATGGATGGATGGATGGATGTTTGTTACTCTTTCACGCAAAAACTAGTGAACGGATTTGAAAGAAATTCGGAATGGAGATAGCTTATACCCTGGATTACCGCCTAGGCTACTTTTTATCCCGGAAAAGGTTCCAACGGGAAGACGCGGGTGGAACCGCGGGGTGCATCTAGTGTGTAATAAATACTAGTAGGTGATAAGTTACGAAAGTGACTTTCTGTTTGCTTAAGACTTTCAAACCACAGCCTGGTTTTAATGTGGTTTTGTTATTATACATTTTAAGCTACCATTTTCCCAGAGCCTCTTATGAGACAACTCCTTTTTAGACCAGTAAAAGGTGCCCACTGCTGGGACTCTGGGCCTTCTCTCAGAGGGTATGGGCCGTAATCTACCACGCTGTACCAGTGCATGTTGGATTAATGTCTTTATAATACCTAATTAAAGTTATTGGTCAGAATGATGACAGGCTCAGTGGTAGTAAGGGCTGACTGGGTCGAGTCTTGCAATTGCCTTGATCTGTTGATGAATGAAACGTGTTGATACATACAAATATTGCATGGTAGGATTGTAGACGAGCAGTCACAGTCAACACCTTGTTCACTTAGTTCACTTAGTTAGAAATAGAAACCAAACGAGACATTTTTAATTAATTTTGGAGTAGAAATCACCTAATGCCTACATTTATAGATGAAAAATATTGTATCAAATATTACTATTGCGTCACAGAGCAACTATGCTAATCTCATTTGAATTAATTTCAACATTGAGCCTAAAGGAATTTGGAAGCCATGGCTTATATAACGAAGTTCTAAACAATTTGTGCTCATTTATTTGAAGGCCAAGGACACCAGCCATGCTACCCCGAAACCGCTATCACTCGTGTGTACTATACCTAGTCCTACTAATATTATAAACGTGAAAGTACCGATATTGGTGTCGATTCGGTTTTGCATTCTCTAAAACTAACTAAGTTTGACAGGTCTAAAAGTAATGCTGTCCTTTTTTACTTCTGTGGTTAGAAAAAGGCAGCAATACTATTAGACCTGTCAAACTTAGTTTAGTTTTAGAGAATGCAAAAGCGAATCGACACCATTGCAAGTCAAGACTACGAAAATGGGACGTACTATGACTTAATCTTTTGACGGGACCCCCAAGATCGTTTCAATATGGACGATTAAGAATTTATTAGACTACCAAAAATGCCAAAATCGGCTATTACGGTCCAAGCATAGATGCATATTGATTAGCAGACTTAGGCCCCAGGCGACTTGTGATCAAATGCTACCCTGTAAGAAGTAAAAGCACTATCGCTTGTCGGCAGATGATCCTCAGTTCAGCGAGCTGATATGGCAGGCCGAGGTGGCCATCGACAATGGCATCTTCCCCGAGCGGATATACCAGGGCTCCAGCGGGTCCTACTTTGTCAAGAACCCTGGAGGGGTAAGTCACCAACCAAAACCCTTATACAAAACTAGCTTTCTAATCTACAGAGCGTTTAGCTACCACCAAAGGAGAGGAACTCCTCGCCAGAGTCTGCACTACATCATCACGATTAGCCTATTTTACGTTTTCTCTGCTGGGACTCAGGACTTCTCTAAGGCTGGTTCGAGAATGACGCTCAAGTGTGGATCGATACTTGAGCATGGATCATATTTGTATGGAATGACACACAAATTTGTCCTTAAGTAGTGATTGTCGCTTGAGCGTCGTTCCGGAATACCAGCCTTAGAGAGAGAGTATGCGCCGTAATCTACTTTGGTATCTCAGTGCGGGTTGGTAGATGTCTTGGTTCTTGGACATGCCTGTTTCCTCATGATGTTTTCCTGCACCGTTTTGAGCGAAAGTAAATCCGCACATAACTCATTAAGTCATAGTTTCGGAAGTTACGAACTAGGATAAACCCGCACCAAGATTACCAGTATTCTTCGAGCCTATAACAAACAAGCAAGTGACAACAGACAAAACTTCTGAAAACAATACGTGCGGGTTCAGTGACCTGTAATTAGTTGAACCTGGTCAATTGTTCAATGCTATCTTCAATGTATAGAAATGGCCTCGATACAGTTAGTTTTTGTACTAAGTTATGTACAAAAAACATGTTGTTTTCGAAGCGAAGCTCACGTTTGTTTTTTGTACAAATATAGAACTGTCAAAGCCTGTTCTGAGAAGATTAAGTGGAATACGCCGCGTAGACTATTGTGAAGCCATAGAACATTTGGAATCTTTTCATCCTTCTAATAGGTATACGGTTACTACCAATTCATCAGAATCAATATTTAAAGCTGTGTTCAGCGATAATGAGACTTTAATACCGATGGATTAAGCTGAAAAGCGTGAAACCATAACTTGGTCGTAAGGCAGAAGCTAGTGGTCGCCTAGCTACTTACCACCTACCACTGTCAAGTTAATCTATGGTCGGTTTTCTATAATGACGCTCAAGCAGTAATCTCTACTTGAACTTGAACACAGATTTGACGCTGTCATTTCATACAAATATGTCACTCAATCGCTACAAATATTAATCTACAATTGAGCGTTATTCTAGAATTACCAGCCTTAATCTATATTATCTCTGTTTTTCGGCAACCCTACTTGAGAGCCAGTTCCCTATCCAGGTGCATCGTGACGCCACCTTTGACCACTACGTCACTTAACATCAGGTGACTTGTGGTCAAACACTACCTTGGAAGATGTATTAAAAAAATGCTCGCTGTTACCAAGAGCTTGTTCCTGACTCAGGACAGTATCGAAACAGCGAGCGTACATTATATTCAGTTGCTGGGGTTAGGGAATGTCAAGACCTAGTTCCCTTATTTGGTGCAATTGATACAGTCATACAACGAGCATGAATCGGTCTATCATATCCCCACTGAATACTATAAATGCGAAATTAACTCTAGTCTGTCTCTCTTTCACGCCTAAACTACTGAACCGATTTAAATTAAATTTGGTACGGAGATAGTTTGAACCCTGAGGAAGGACATAGGATACTTTTTATCGCGATAAACTAGCCCTTGCGGGTGAAACCGCGGGGAACAGCTAGTCCATTTATATTTAGCAGTTACTATTATACCTATTGTAAGCTGAGCTTAAATTGACGCATGCCTACTTGCCTACCCATGATGATGACGTATCGCTTACGAACGAGTTTGATAAGCAATATAAACTGCAATCTAAAAGCTCTTTACGTCACTTAAATCTGTTTGTTCCAATGATATTATAATAAAAAGGGGGTAGATTGGTGACAAAAGATTTTAAATACGCAAATTAAACAGCACCTACCCACATTGATGGAAGTAGGACAGTATAATATGTTGTTGTATGACTCGATACTGACTTTAGCTTAGCTAATTTAGCAAAGTTGCCACTTGCCTCCGCTTACAATTTATCTACAGTCTACACCCTTTTATACAAAACTAGTTGCGCCTCGGAGTTTCACCCGCGTCTTCCCGTTATCCCGTAGGAACTTTTTTCCGGGATAAAAAAGTAGCCTAAGATTTAATCCAGGTTATAAGCTCTATATTCCATATTTCATCCAGATCCGTTTAGTAGTTTTTGCGTGAAGAGTAACGTACTTCCATGTTTACAAACTTTCACGTTTATAATATTACTAGCTGTTCCTCGCGGTTTCACCCGCGTGGGCTACAGTTTATCGCGAAATCCTTTCTTAGCGGATGCCTACGTCATAATATCTAGCTGCATGCCAAATTTCAGCCCGATCCGTTCAGTGGTTTGGGCTGTGCGTTGATAGATCACTATGTCAGTCAGTCACCTTTGAGTTATCTATACTAATATTATAAAGAGGAAATATTTGATTGTTTAGTAGGATTAGTAGGATATCATTGGGTTGTTCAGTAAAAATAAATAGAAAGGAACCTCCTTAAGCTAGCCAAGGGTAAGCCTTCTTGGTTTACATTGGGACTGGTCCAGAAACGGTTGGAACAACAATCTTGATGCGAACCCCGCATAATTTTCAGAAAATAATCGGCGTATTCAAGCCTAAGGACGAAGAGCCTTACGGGCGGCTGAACCCGAAATGGACCAAGTGGATGCACAAGCTGTGCTGCCCGTGCTGCTTCGGAAGGTCCTGCCTGATCCCCAACCAGGGATACCTGTCGGAGGCCGGCGCCGGCCTAGTTGACGCCAAGATAGGCCTCAAGATTGTGCCAAACACTAGGGTAAGTAAAGTCATCATCATCATCATCATCTGGAAGAAGCCCACTGCTGAACATAGCCCTCCCCCTTTGAACGTCACCGCATGAACGGCCATTTGCATCCATCATCATGTTCGGCTCCTGGCGGCTTACATTGTCGTCGGTCCACCTGGTGGGGGGCCTACCTACAGAGCGTCTTCCGGTTCGTGGTCGCCACTCGAGAACCTTTCTTCCCCATCGGTTATCGGTGCGTCTTGATAAAATTTTCTTTATTTCTTGCTTCTTCTTATTTCTTTTGCATAGCTTTTCAACGATCAATTCATGTGTGTATTTAGAGACTACGCATAGGCCGCCATAATATAATCATCATCCATCACTCTATCACATCCGTGGTTGAAATTAAACATTACGAGGGACGACCTACGCTTACATGCGTAGGTACCTACGTGTTACGCACGGATTTCATGAACTACGTAAATAGAGAATTGCTAACATAAATATTGAGTGAACACTGATGTACATGATTCAACAAATCGGTGTTTGAGAATGATGAATGTAGTTTCATTTTAAATCAAAAATGTCACAGTCAAATCTTTTTTATTCAATAGGATACATTGTGATCACTTTAAAACTACAAACTTAAAACTAGCTACGCCTGTCCAATGTCAATCCAATGTGGAGGAGCGTTATACTTTCAACGTGTCTGTGGCATTCTAGCTCCGAAACGGATGTACCGATTTTGATAAAGTTTTTTTTATTGTTTGCTAAGTGACTTGATCCGAACTATGATTTCCGGTGTTTTTAAATTTCTTGATTTATGTTTCTCTTGTACACACACATCATTCATCATCATCATATCATATCATTTTGTACCATGTTCCCGCGACTAGGACAGGCTTGCCTTGCCTATAACCGCTAGTAAAATATGCCGAATGTGGAATACTACCAATAAATATTTGCTATCGCTTATAACGAAATAAAAACAAAGCAAAGATTAACGACTGAATAAGAACTCAAAAAAAAACTACACACACAAAAAAGTCACCTGTTTAAATACACTCGTAAATGTAGGTGTAAATTTTCTTAAAGCCGTTATTATTACAAATTAATAAAGACCGAGAAAAATCATGTAAACAAATTGGAAGACGTCACCTTGAATAATTATGATGTCACGGCTACTGCGCTTCACGGGCGTATCTAGGACAGGATTTTGAAAAAGGGGCCAGTTTCAAATCGCCTAAAAAACTAAATGCTATTCTTGGTCAATGTGGGGACGATTTAACTGCCCAAGGATTTTTAGGTTCTTTTTTTAAATTTTACCTTAGAACATGTACCCAATTAATGAGAAATGATCAAAGCTATGCAGTGAAATAAAAGCGACAAGATCCCGCCTATTTTTAGAGTTACTTATGAGCCGAACCCTAATTCAATCGAATCCCAATCCAGGTGTAGTGTGGCACCACCTTTGACCACATCGTCACAACTTGTGGTCAAACGCTACCCAATAAGAAGTAAAAAATTTAGATAGATAGATTAACTCTTTATTGGCACACCACAATACAGGGAAAATTAAAACTAGAACAACAATAAAACTTAATGGTAAGTGGCACAACGGGCGGTCTTATCGCTCAAAGCGATCTCTTCCAGACAACCCAAATTTAATGTGGGCTATATCGGTAGTTTTCTGTCTGATCACCTCTTTGCTAGCATATCCCTTTCCATATTTCGCTGTACAACTTACCGGCAACCTTGATAATAATAACATTATTTTTATATATATATATATATATGTATTATTCTACTGTACGTGTGTATGTCACTGAACTCCTCCTAAACGACTGGACCGATTTGAATGACTTTTTGTATGCGTTTGGGTGGCGCCCTGGATGGTTTAGATTCATAAATCAGCCCGGCAGATGGCGCTGCAGTCGGTATCTAGGTAGCAGGACAACGTCTGTCGGGTCCGCTAATTATTACTATAAAAACAAAATGTGACCCAATTTAAGACTTCTTTTAAAGGCAAATTGAACCTAGAATCCCCCTCCACTCGCTACGCCCATGCTGAGACTGGCATACAATTAAAATGTGGGCGGCAATGTGGCTACAAGGCAACATGCATGAATAATCGTTACGCGAAACGAAACTAATAAGCGATGGGTAGCGGTAAGAGTCAATGTTTCCGAAACAATTCATATGCAAATTTTACTGTTATTTCACTAATTCTTCGAAAAAGACGTAGGCTGTCATTGACATACTGTAACTGAAAATATCTACATTTTATTTAACGGTAAATATAACAAGAATCAAATTTTAACAAAACAAAACCGACTGCGAGGTTTTCTCACGAATGTCAGAGAAATGGGACCACACGGGAGCTTTCAAATAAAAAAAAATAATCGAAATTGGTTAACCCAGTCGAAAGTTCTGAGGTAACATAAATAAAGAAAAAACTAATTCATAACATCCTCCTTTATTGAAGTTGGTTAAAAGACATTCAGTTAATATTTTGATAAATGTAGCTTCCGAAGTAGGGTAATCTACGCAGGGATTACATAAGCGACTCCTCGTCATTTAAACTAACTAACTGAGATGGCGCAACGACCCAAAGTGAGTCTTGGTCTCCGATAACAAAAGACGCAACTTCTGTCTGTCCTGCGCCACCTTCTGCCAGTCCTCCAACTGGAGCTCGCAACGCACTCCCTCGCTCGTGTTTGCGAGCCGAATGTCATCGGCGGGATTAAAGCGCACAAACTCCTCGTCATTTTGATATATTAATTACAAATACTCTTTTAACAAAGTAATCCTGCTTTGTGTGAAACTAGTGCCTGGACTAATTAAACGTTCGATGAAAACATTTTTGTTTCAACAAACAGATACCGAAATCCTTCAAGTACGTTCGGACTAATTTATCGTATCAGTCTAAAATTGGCCATAAAAGTGGATAGCCAATCAAACCCGTTATCTAAACACATTGAGACGTCGTCAATATTGACTCGACTACCTAATAAATGAACCAATTTATATTATCCATCAATAGTTATATACAATGTATGTACTGCGAGCGGCGCCTGACCTCGCGACGTCACAGCAACCGGCTTAGTAACTAATACGTATTCAATTTGTTATCGACGCATCTCTTGATAACACGAACGAACGTCTTCGTTGGTTTGTGCTAGGGTTGGGTAAAAATATTTATCGTCGATATTTTAAACTCGCTGTTCACCGCCGTTTCACCCGCGTGGGTTACAGTATATCGCGATAAAGAGTTCTTCCTTAGGCTCTAGATTATCTCTGTACCAAATTTCATTTAAATCTGTTCTGTAGTTTAGGCGTGAAAGCGTAACAGACAGACAGACAGAGTTACTTTCGCATTTATAATATTAGTAGGGATATAAAAATATCGATAACTATTTTCGAGTATCAAAGAGTTCATTCAGTACATACTCGTACATCTTACTAATATCGTTGTCTAGTACCCATAACACAAGTTTCGAGCTTAATTTGGGGCTAGGTCAATTGTCCCCGATATTTATATTTATTTATTTTATTAATATTATAGACGTGAAAGTGTGTGAGTATGGATGGATGTTTGATACTCTTTCACGCAAAACTTCTGAACGGTTCTGAATGAAATTTGGAATGGCGCTAGCTTATACCCTGGATTAACACATAGGCTACTTTTTGTCCCGGAAATAGGTTCCTGCGGGATAACGGGAAGACGCGGGTGAAACCGCGGGTCGGGTCTAGTATTAATAAATTTAACTAGTAAAGAACGCTACATACATACAGTAACGGTGCGGCTCGTGTGTTCCAGGTGGTGAAGCTGGTGTCGGAGACGTTCAACTACCTGCGCATCGACCGCGAGCGGTCGCGGCTCAAGCGGGCCATCACGGAGCAGTTCCCCAACCTGAGGTTCAACAGAATGGGCCTGCCGCCCAAGGTAAGCTGCACCCCCCCGATATTACCCGCGAAGACTGTACTTTCACGCGATAAAAAATTCCTAAGTCCTTCTTATTTTTTTTTACTTCTTATAGTGTAATATTTGACGACTAGTCACCTGATGTTTAGTGCCGATGCGGTCGAAGATGGCGCCACGTTACACCTGGACATGAAACTGGTTCTCAAGTGAGGCTGCCGGAACACACCGATAGGTGCTTGGCGACAGATTCTTAACTTGAGGATGGTAGCTAGTCAGGCGAGCACTAAAAACTGCCCCGCCACCAAGCTATAGCTATGGACTGACTGATATCAACGCACAGCCTAAACTGCTGGTCGTAGAAACTTGAAATTTGGACGGTATGTTTGTGTTGATGCATAGGGAGGTACTAAGAAAGGATTTTTTGAAATTCAACCCCCAAGAGTGTAAACAGAAAAAAACAGCTAGTCATCGATATACATGTTATAGATTCCGCTTGTGTTCCAGGTGGGCTCGTTCCAGCTGTTCGTGGAGGGGTACAAGGACGCGGACTACTGGCTCCGGCGCTTCGAGCAGGACCCGCCGCCCCACCACGTCATGAAGAAGTAACCTTCGTTGCATTCACTTGTGTTACTGTGCTGGACCCTCATTCGCTATGACCATCTAAGCACGTAACGCGTTACGTTATCTGCGTGGAATGACCGCTAAAGCAGGTAATGACGTCACACGTTATTGGCAAGGAATCTTGATGGTCATAGCGAATAAGGGCCCTGTACCCTTAATACAGGTTTTGATAGTTTACTACAAAAACTGTAAAAGATTTCGTTTCTTTCAATACATTTTTTTTCAGCGTGCCTTACCGAGAGTAATACGGGTTATTTCAAATCGTTGTATTCGTATTTCAACAAGGTTTTTGAGTTACTTTTTGAATTTAGGCAGTGTTATTTGCAACTTTGACAAGTTGAAGGTAGTAAACTTTGATGGTTACGAAAACTTTTATAGTTTTCAAAACTTGTAATAACGATCATAATTTATTACTAACTAACTGACCCGGCGAACTTCGTATCGCCAATAAAAGTCACCTTTTAATCCTTCCCTGAACTTCCACAATTATTTCAAGATCAAAATTATCCAAATCGGTCCAGCCATTCTCGAGTTTTAGCGAGACTAACGAACAGCAAGTGATTTTTATATAAAAGAGAAGATTTAAATTTATTTCGTTATATATATTTTTTCATTCTCTGACTTTTGAATTTATGTATCTTAAAATTTTCTGGGGCCCCAATTCTCGCGGCTTGATATATTATCACATTCGATAAATGTCGCAATAACTGTCAAAATTCAATACATATTTCGATAGTTAGTGAGATATTTATCGAATGTGCGAGACCGCTAAATCTATCACGCCGCGAGAACTGGGGCCAGGGACCCAGTTCTCGCGGCGTGATAGCTTTAGCGGAACTGGGTCCCTGGCCCCAACTGAAAAAAGTTTGCCCTCCCCTGCGTAGTATAGACCCTCTGTACAATTTATCGACTGTTATCGAGTGACTGGAACTTGTGTTAGGTTCCAGCTGCAGTTCGAGCGGCTGGTGGTGCTGGACTACATCATCCGCAACACGGACCGCGGCAACGACAACTGGCTCATCAAGTACGACGCGCCCGGCGCAGACCAGGGCGACATCGACATGAGGGAACCCTCGGTCAGTCGATCTCATACACATTACACACTGATAGACAGAGATTTTATTTTAATCAACTAGTTGTGACCCACGGTTTCACCCGCGTCTCCTCGTTCTCCCGCAGGAACCTTTTTCAACACACATCCATACATCTAGTACCCATAACACAAGTTTCAAGCTTAATTCGGGGCAATTTACGTGTAATGGTCCCCCGATATTTATATATTTATCCGTAGTATGGATGGATGTTTGTTACTCTTTCACGCAAAAACTATTGATATGGATTTGAGTGTTTGGAATGAAGATAGCTTTTACCCTGAATTAACACATCTAGGCACTTTTTATCCCGGAAAAAGGTTCCTGCGAGATAACATCCATAGTATGGATGAGATGTACCCATTCAAAGGGTTTCGCCAAAAACCGACAACCGGGTGGAGCGCGTTCTGGTGCTCGGCGCTCGTCATCGAACTGCTCGGCCCCCTGTACTGACATGGCGAATATTTGACATGTAACGTGCTCACATCGAGAGAATGCTCCTGTCAGTCCACCTTTTGGAGTAACGTAGTGAGCATTATGCGCAGGAGTGGGGCAGCAGCGTACGTATCGCCGCCATCGACAACGGGCTGGCGTTCCCCTTCAAGCACCCGGACTCGTGGCGCGCCTACCCCTACCACTGGGCCTGGCTGCCGCACGCCAAGCTGCCCTTCAGTCAGGAGACCAAGTGAGCCCATACCTATCTATCTCTATTTACTATTTTAAACTACCATCATAGTAAAGAGTAGTAGTTCAGCTTCATACAAATCGGCCGCGCCGGTTTGAATGTGTGCGAGAGTAGCGGCGCCGTGTACGCACGCACTTTTCACGCACACAATCACAAACGAACGGGGCCGCGGCCATGCACTCAGTACGGAACGCGCCGCCTATGCGTCACCGCAAGAGTAGGCAATTAAATCGTCGAGCGGCCATAGCTAACCTACTTATCTTACATTAGAATTAGGTTTCAATCCTACCCGCAAAAACTTTTAGTATTGTCGTCATCATGGCGCTTGCAACAGTGCCGAAATATCGAGAACTCAAACAATAACAAATACATGGTAATTATCCCGTTTCAAAACCTAATTCTAACACTATTTGATTGTATAGATAGAGACGAAAATAAGTTTTTTTTTTCTGCGAAAAATTACAATCATCAGCCAAAAGAAGTCCACTGCTCTGTGCGGATTAAATAGGTGTTGAATGTCGTTGTTCTTGGACATGGCGCTTTCCTCCTTCAGTTGAAAGCGATGGCAAATCCACACGTATATAAGATTTACATAATTATTGCTACCCGTTTGTGTTTAATGCTTTTTTCTCTGTTTCAGGGAATTAATTCTTCCGTTATTATCAGACATGAATTTCGTTCAGGAGTTATGTGATGAGCTACACATTTTATTTAAAGTAAGTGTAATACTATTATGAGTTCTTGATACTTCGCCAACTTACAACAATTCAGTTTTTAGTATTTTATTTGGACGCACCAAATACCAAACCAACACTAAAAAATTACATAATTCTCTAGCCCTGTAAATGTTTGTTACATTTCAACTCGTAAATCTTAAGTCCTTTGCATACATAGGACGGGCGATTTTGATGTTATTTTTTTGTTGGGAAGGGGATATCCCAATGTTGGTACCATCATATGGAAACCAGGATCTGATGATGGCATCCCAGAGAAATCGTGGAGAACCTGAAGTCGGTTTTTTTTTGTGTAAAATTATCGTGTTTCCATTCGTCCCGATCGTCCGTTATCCCTAACGAAGACTGCCTTCTTGTATGTGAGAATTGTTTTGTGTGATTGCAGCAAGACAAAGGGTTCGACAAGGGCCTGTTCGAGCGGCAGATGTCCGTGATGCGCGGCCAGCTGCTGAACCTGACGCAGGCGCTCAAGGACAACAAGAGCCCCGTGCAGCTGGTGCAGATGCCGGCCGTCATAGTCGAGAGGTAACCTCACTCTACAGTACTCCTAGTACAAGTTTTGATAGTTTACGAAAACTAGAAAAGTTTTCGTTTCCTTCCGTGCAGTTTTTTGTTTCAGCACCCTTTACGGAAACTTGGAGGAACTAAAGTCGGTAGTACGAGTTAATTCAAATCGTTGTATTCGAATTCGAACAGTTTCCATGTTACATTTTTTAGTCAGATCGGTAGCCCAGCTACAAGCCGGGTCCCGTCATCTCGTCATCATCATCATCGTTAATATTCGATACTCTCCGAGTTAATACTTGACACTGGCAAATACTCTATAGAATAGAATAGAATTTAAACTTTATTTGCTAAAAATGTGAGTGAAACAGTTAGTAATAACAACATAAATATCGATCTGAAACATTTTACCAATGAAATGGCATGCAAAATCCAAAATCTTAACTAACTAAAACTAGTTTATCATATCCACGTGCAATTTTTTTTTTAAATTAGCAGCTAGGTAGTCATTTAGTGAGTAAAAACTGTGAACCATTAACCAAACTCTAAATTCCTTTTTTAAATTTAGCAAAGTGTAGTAACTTCTTATATTGAGGTAATTTATTATATCATATTCTCTTTCTTTAGTTGATACATTTAATACTTGACACTGGCAAATACACTAATCCTGTGACGCCATACAAAAAGCAATGACAACGTTGTGTGAAGCCACGCCGCTTGCCCGCAGGTCCAAAGGCGGCACGACGTCGTCTCGCTTCTTCGACTCGTTCACGCAACGCTTCCAGCACAAGTCGCCCTTCTTCTCGTGGTGGTGAGGGCGCGGCGGCGGCGCTCGCAAGTGTCGCGTTATAGGTAACTAACTACTCTTTATTTGTGGCCTTTATTTATATAAAGTATAGTTCTTATGAACTAGCTGTTCACCCGCGTGGACTACAGCTTTATGCATGCAAAGTCTCAGCCCGATCGGTTTAAAATTGACAAAGTTTCATACAAACTTTCATCCCCTATTTTATCCCATTGGGGGTAGAATTAATCGAAATCCTTTCTCAGCGGATGCCTACGTCATAGCATCGACCTGCATGCCAAATTTCAGCCCGATCAGTCCAGTGGTTTGAGCTGTGCGTTGATAGATCACTATGTCAGTCAGTCACCTTTGAGTTATATATATTTAGATCTTATAAACGTGCTTTAAAAATTTACTATTATTATAACTAGCTGTTGCTGTTGTAGCTGTTGTAGTTAATCGTGATAAAAAGTAGTAAAAAATTTCATTAAACCGTATCAAATTTCATTTATTTATTTATTTATTTATTTATTTATTATGAAACACCAACAGTATATATATTACACATTAATAGCATTAAACATTTTCTTAGATACACTTCTGATATATATACCCTTAACAGGTGTTTACATCATTCACCATTTAAATCGGTTCAGTAGTTTAGGCGTGTATGACAGACAGATAGAGTTACTTCCGCATTTGTAATATTAAGTAGAGATTATGTAAAGTAACTAGCTGACCCGGCAAAAAAAACCTACGATCTATTATCAGACCTACCAAAATTGTAATTGATGAATTCAATTATTCGTATAGGAAGTTTTTATCCAAATCTAATACATATTGTTTTTAAAAAACCGGGTACATTTATCTGGAGGAAAACAGATAAAAACGTCCTTACCACATCGTGAACTCGTTCCGGGACAAAGAAATATAAACCCAAAAATAGACGAGGCGGATCGCGGTCTAAAATCAATAAATTTAATGCTTGAAATATTTAATTGTTTCAGACCTTATCAAAATGGTGATAGTTCCACAGTGGAGATGCAGACATGATATGGTACACAATATTGTATATGTATGTATAATGTAAATTAGCGCATTTTTAAATTGAATACTTAGGAAACTGCTGAAGTTAGACTAAAATTAGTGAAATATGTTCATTGACACAACCTGTTCTCTATCAGTAACTGAAATCTCGGTAGTTCGGTAGTCAGCCGGGCTATTGCGTAACATCGACGGGCATGGGACAATATTTCAAGCCCATCATCAGGTAATGCTTTGTAGGAATTGTGTATTGAATTCACTGCTAGTGGGCTCGGTTTGAATTGACGTTTCAAAATGGGCTTAAATTCACTTTACCGTTACCACCAGAGTTGACAATATATGTCAAAACTACTGCGCTTCATTCATTCAATGAGGTTCAAGAATTATGGTAATGGTATTCAAGCCCAAGCCTTGAAAGAATGGGAGAGGATCGTGCAGTCAAACGAGCATACATCGGAGGGGCGAGTGGCCGTCGCCCTGTCGGCCGTCTCAGGTATCGCTGGAAAGACGAAGTCACGAAGGATTTGCGCGAGCTCCAGGTGGAGGACTGGCAGGAGGTGGCGCAGGACAGACCGAAGTGGGGTCTTTTGTTATCGGAGACTCACTTAGGGTCGTTGCGCCATCTCAATTAGTTATTCAAGCCCATACACAATTTCACAATAGATCAATGTCCATTATGGAGTTTACATGTCAAAATAAAGCACAAGCCCATCCAAGTTATGTAATCGCCTGCCGAGTATGTGAGATATAATAACTAATGATATAATAACTCAGGAAGACGGGCGCACTGCAGTGTCGCTCAGGACTGCAGTTAAAAGTGCTAGATGGCACTGCAATTGTTCTGGCAGTCATTACCGGCTGTCCTGTTAAAGATTGGGGTTTGACATAAGCTCCATAGAAGTAATGTCAAATTACAATTTCTAGTAAGACGAACCGTGGATAGGTAGGTTTTTAAAATTGGCCGTGTAACGATTACAAAATCACTTTTTATATAAATTGATCGTAGCTTTTTTGTTATTACATTTTTTTAGTATGTAATAGGTTATAGTCACTTCTAAGGGTGCGCGACTATTAATAATTCCATTCGAATTCATAATTTATTCAACTCATTCGAAAGTTCTGTGTCTGGGTGTTGTGGATCCCCGATCCGTGTAGTATCTGATACTCTAGATCAGGGGTTCCCAAACTTATTTTGTCTGCTGCCCACTTTGAGAATAAATTATTTTTTAGCGCCCCCATTAAGCCTCTACATAACGCCCTCACTTTCCTGGGTCTCTTACGCCCCTCTCCAGGCCTGCAGCGCCTACAAGGGGGCGTTATCGCCCACCTTGGGAAAGGCTGCCCTTAATACAGGAAATCCTAGATAAGGGTCAGAATTATGTATGTGATTTGTGTGGGCGTTATTTATTATTATTCGCAGTCGCGCATCTTTACCACATCACTCGTACATATTGTCAGTAAAGTATTAGAATTAGGTTATATAACGGGATAATTACCATGTATTTGTTTTTGTTTGAGTTCTCGATATTTCGGCACTGTTGCAAGCGCCATGATCACGAGAATACAAACAAAAAACACAGAACAGACAAACAGTAAAACAGAAAAACACAACACAAAAAACAGTATATTGTCAGTAAAGTGTTTTATTTTCCGTCTGTATATCTTGCAACTTTATATATTAACGTTACACGTTTTTACTTGTATGCTTAGATATAGTCCGAATATATACGTTTCTGACTTTAGCAGTATCGCCAATGGTCACTGTCGGACCGACTAGTCGATATGCTGAGATGTTATTTTTATATTATTTTGTGAATATTGTTTACTTTCTATACATGTACCTAGTTGTCAATATTGAAATTACTAATTTGTACATAATTTTCTACATAATATTTTAAATAGCCGATACGTAGCCAAAATTGTATAATTTGTAAGATCTAATATATCAGCCTTACACAAACATTGTTGATTATTACTTTACTAAAAGACCTGCTTCTACTAAATATACCAAAAACATGTAAGTAAATTGTATTTCTTTCTTAATTTCTTTTTAATCCTCTTGTGTACACTTGTTGTCTTTTTTAAGAGTGGCAACACTCAACTTAGCAGAATTATGAACTTCGAATCACGCGGGTTGTTTAGTAGAGGAGTTGCTAGGTCTCAATATTACACAAGTTCTATCTATGGCAGATATTGTGTTGCATGGATCGTGTGGTCAACCTATTTATCAATGTATATGTGATATATTTTTTTAATATTTGTATATATCAGTTTAACAATGTTATTTAGTCTAGACTTAGGTTCGATGGTTTATGATACGATTTAAATTGCTCCTAGCCTACTCAAAATAACTAAAGTAAAGAATTCTTGAGAAAAAAATACTAAATACTTGTAAAGGCCACAAATTCATAAAATATTCGATAAACCTATTTTAGATGTTTGTTTTTCTTGTATTTGCTAATGTGAAATATCACGCCCGAGAAGTCAACAAAACATATTTTAACGAATAATGGTTTTATCGCACTCTATCTTTTTTATGGATAAGGGTAAATCTCGTTGATCTAATTTTGTGTCATTGATTGTTAAAACAACGTTCTTACGTGTTAAAGGAACAGGGGCCCAATTCTCGATAAATATCGCAATATCTGTGAAAATTCACTACATATTTTATATTTTGACAGTTATTCAGATATTTATCGAATGTGATAATATATCACGCCGCGAGAATTGGGCCCCTGTTAGCAAAATGTAAGTATACTTACTTATCTGTTATATGAATATTTAAAAAATAATGTTATGATAATACTTTGCAAAGTTAATCTTATCTACAGTAAAGTTTGTTAGTAGTTAATTCAAATGATGACCATTGCATCGACGATAGAAATACTGATAGCGTGAAAGATTAAGGTTACATCTATACCAGACATGTAATGAACAAAAGTGATTATGGGCCTAGGATTTGTATTACAAAGCGGAAGTTCTGTCTTATGCCCGTAAAAAATCACTGCGAAGGCTTACATTTACAAATCATCCCCAAAGTACAAGTTTTGAAAACTATAAAACTACTCGCTAACATGACAAAGTGGCACCCGTACTGCCTAAATGCAAAACGTAACTGAAACTTTGTTCAAAAAGGAATATAACGATTTAAAATAATTAGTATTTGATTGGATTTTAGTTCCTCCCAAGTTTTCGTAAGGGGAGAAAAAATGTATGGAAGGAAACGAAAGGTTTTATCGTCTTCTTTCATTTAAGAGCGGAGCTCTTGTCGGTGGAGTACTTTCCATCCCGTTCTGTTCTCGGCCATCCTTTTGACCTCTTGGTACGACATGATGTCAATCCTTTCTTTAACTTGGTCTATGTATGTTCTTCTCGGTCTACCTCTCCCTCTCTTCCCTTCTACTTTTCCTTCTAAGATGGTTTTCATGTATTCGTCATGACGTACCAAGTGGCCAAACATCTTTCCCCTTCTAAAATGGTTTTATAGTTTTCGTAAATTATCAAAACTTGTACAAGGGTACAGTTGTTCATTACACGTTTGGCGTGAACGTACCCTTACGAGCCTAATCTACTTACAATATTGTATAGTAATGCAAGTGCCTAATGCGCTAGACAACACTTAGATAGTATACTATTGACGGTCGGCCTTCTCTCTACTGTCCGTAAAGTAAAATAACTTGAACAATAATGTAATGTATGACGAAAAAGATTTAATATGTAACTTTTGTCAGCAATTTAGTACACTTTCAAAATTAAATGTAACATTGACGACGCGGTAGCCGAGTTGGTAGTGACCAACGAAGCTAGCGGTCCCGGTTTCGAATCTCGATAAAGGCAAATGTATGTGTGTGGTGAGCACGAATATTTGTGCCTATGTCTTGAATATTTCTGTCTATATAAGTATGTATATCGTTGTCTAGTACCCATAACACAAGTTTCGAGCTTTATTTGGGGCTAGGTCAATTTATGTGCAATGGTCCCCCGATATTTATATTTATTTACAAAAGACAGTAGGGAGACAGGGCGGTTGGCTTCCAATCAACTTCCTAGTAAAAAGTGTTTGCTTCGACAAGCACGTAAAGAGTACAATTCTGAGTTCCATAGTTTGTACAATCGTGATCCGGCCGTGAAACCTAGTCGCCCATCTATCTGTTAGCTGAAATGTAGTGACTGTGTACAATGAAAACACAAAAGACGACAAAACTGAGTTTAATTGAAAGTTTGAATAAAAATCAATTTTGAAATAACTCTGTGATCCGTTTTTCAATCATTATAAATTTAATATTAAGAAACCCTCAACATCTTGGACCTATTTTCATCAAACATAGTTAAGCACACTCCTGACTAATTTAACTTTCAAACAAAAAAAAAGCTAAATAAAAATCGGATCATCCGTTCGGGCGCTACTATGCCACACAGTTACACAGACAGACAGACATCGACGTCAAACGTATAACACCCCTCTTTTTGCGTCGGGGATTAAAAATAACCGCTACTAATTTGTGCAAATTTTAATGGCAGCTAATTTTCTAAAACTTTGTTTACAAAACCCTTGCGTTGTGCAGAGGGTGGGGGGATGCTGGGAGAACTGACGTGCTACTGACGATCCCGCGCCCGCTTGATTTCTTTCACGTCATACAAAGGTAACGTCTGACCACAAGTCACCTTATTATGTGAACTGACTCACCGCCATTTCTTTGAGTTTATCATCAGTTAGCCACTAAGCAATTCATGCCTTCAACATACAGACGAGCTTTTACAACTATAGAAGCAAGATACGAAAAAGAACTCTATTGGAGTTAACATAACGTGTTCTGCTCTAACTAAATGGTAAAAAGAATTGAGACAGATAGAGGAGTGACTAGATTCGATACCGGCCTTAGGATTAGGGCTAATATGAGATGAGGCATGTAACGATCACTATGTAGGTAATTAAAACATCTATGTATGATCGGTGTGTGTGTGAGAGATGTATGCAAACATGATCAAACGGCGTTTTGTACGAAGAAAGAATATCTGTTTTTTTTATGTTTAACTAGAGCAGTGTTTCCCAATTAGTGGTACGCGTACCCCCAGGGGTACGTGAAGTTGCATCAAGGGGTACGTGCGGCTATCAGTAAAAACAAGAACAATGTCCAAAATATCATTTTACTAGCTGTGCCCCGCGGTGTTACCCGCGGTTTAAGTAACCTATCTGTTAATCCAGGGTGTCAACTACCTGTATACCAAATTTCATCAAAATTGGTCCAGGCGTTTGAACGTGAAGAAGTAACCAACACACGCTCACAAACTTTCGCATTTATAATATTAGTGTGATTACTACAATAAGGGGTACTCAGGTATGAGGTTTTTTTTTGAAATGGTTCGCAGCAAAAACTAATTGGGAGCCACTGAACTAGAGTAATACTGTACATATGTAGCATTAGTTTCTTTATGTCTTCTCTTGCTGTCTTATTTTCCTTACCTTCCATTTTGTCTTCTAAAGGTAAGTCAATCATAAAGCCGATCTATTCTTTACTATAGCAGCTGTTGTAAATTCTGTTGATGATTTATTTTATCATCAAATTCAGCTCTAAAAGAGTTTAAACAGTTTACTACAGTTTAAACTTTTGTATTTCAGTTGAAACGTTGTTTGTGTACTAAATATGAATAGATAGGTTACAGGGTTGTATACTATTTTTTATAAAAATCTCCAATAATCTTTTATTTTAAGCTAACTGTACTTTATTCGTACAAAACGTCGACCGATTGAATTCCATTGTACATAGTTTTAATAACATTTTGTTTGATAGTTATTACATGTTTATATGCATTATTTAATTTTGGAAAAAAGTATAAAAATATAATCACCATTGCATTTTACAAATGTGTTTCATTGAGCTATTTATTTCTAGACCCAAAGCTACCTATTTGATAATGATGCAACAGTTAAGGAAAAAAATAGTGTTGGTTTCCAAAATGAACCGGCGGTAAAAATAAAAGGCAAACATGATAATAATACACTTTATTTCAACAAACTTAAAATAGATTTTTATTTATAACAGTAATATTTGCGCACTTGAAATGCATGACCTGAAATAAATATTAAAAATAAAATTTGACTGTAAAGTAATATTGCATACGCACCCGTTGACTAAATTCTAGCAAATAAATGAAAATTCTAGATAGCTAAGGACACCGTGTTTCTAAATACAGCCTGTATTTAAATAAAATACAGCGCTGCAATTTTATAAAGTCTAATACTGGCAACTCAAGGTAGAATTATAAAATTAGCAACAGAATGGTTAAAATAGAATAAAAAGGTTTCATAACTATATTTCAATTTATTTGTCGGTACCGAGTGCATCCTACTAATTATAAGAACTAGATACGATGTGTAGTCTCAATAATAAGCATTAATTCATTTCTTTTAAAGAAACGACTTTCATACCAAATACCGTCGATAAAATAATTTGCTACATGGAATGGTTAACAAAATGGATGACCTACACAATATTCTATAGGTACTATTAACTACTAATATTTCGACTATTATCAGGGCATTAAAAAGCGTATGTTTTTGAAAAATATCACAAAAAAAAAATGTGGTAAGCGTTATATTCTTGAATTTGGTTTAGGGATGGGAAAATAAATACGATACTTAATACCAGTTAATCCCGCTTCCTAAACCAATATTAATGCCATAAATATGATTAATTAAAAAGTTATATTATAGCATTTAATTACATATACACATGGCTTCTTGATTTATAGACATGATTAGACTAGAATAAAATCCTATTACTAGAATACTTTACACGAAGATAGCACCCAACATGATTTAAAAATAAAAAACATTAAATATGTACTGAATGTTACAGAATGTTGATAAATCGATTATAGAACTGTCAGTCTCAAGCATTCAATCATACTTACATCATTTAAAATTAAATTTTGAATACAAAACCTTTTGTAAGTAATTTCAATGACTTGATATTACAATATTTAGGCCAGAATATAAACGATAAAATGTTATGAAAGTATATAATTTATTACTGATTACGTATTTGGAATAATTTAATTTAACAATCAATAAATAAATTTATCAGTACGATAATTTATTTTAAGTAAGTACTATAAAGCGAAACTACAGCTGCTTTTTTCAAGAGAACCAAATTTACGAGTTCGACACGGTCTAACTATAACTCACTTTTCTCGATATAAATATTCTCCGATTTTGATTCGATTATAATCTGTATTCCCGGGATATATTTATTTTTTCCGGGATAAGGTTATAACGCACACACACACCTCAACACTAGGATTCCCTGTATTGCTGGCGAGACACACACCAACACACTATAAGCGCTACCACACAAACTGCAATGCGGCGCGATTCAGATCGCAAGTTCTTGTCGAGCATTCGTGCGAGCTCGCATGTATTTGCGATGCTATGCGAATTCGCAGTTTTGTGTGGGAGCCATAAACGACAAAGAACTAAGAGCGAACTGAGATTTATGCAAACCAATTGGGTGTGTTCAGCAACTTCTGTAGCTGACTGTATACCAAGCTCAGCTGACAGCGGCCAAGTATCGTCTTAGGCTGGCCATACACGGACAGCCTGAAGCAGTCAGAAATCGACAGACTTCTACGTACGTATACACGAACCGCTCGAGCAGTTGCAGTAGTTCACTATGCAGTCGCAGCTAGAAGCAGTTGATCCTGACTGCTTCAAGCTTTCTGTGTAAGGCCAATCTTATACATCAATCGATGAGTTCTTAATCTTGTCCCACTAAACGCACGCCTTTAGCTCAACTTTCCCATATCTGGCGAAGAAGGGTCCAGTACACATTTGGCTAGATAACATCTGCGTCCTCAAACGTAGCCCTATCTCTGCGTGTGCACGGAATGCTGGTACTTAACGAACGCGATGGCTGCCAGCTCTTTGCAGAACTCCTCCAAAACTATCAGGCTCTCTACCAGTTGGTTGTGTTCGCCGCTAGAACAAAACAAAATGTTCTAAGGATGAAAATTATTTATGTGTCAATCATTCGGCAACATCGTAAAACGTGGGGAGCCGATAGATGCAAATGGCCATTCAAAGGGGGAGAGGCCTATATTGTGTAGTGCCATTCTAATTCACTCGGAAAGTTTCCGTGTCGGATTCGACATCACTTGCTTCCGGAAACGTTTTCCGAGAGCAGATAGGTGGCGGAAACTTTTTCGTAATTGAGCTGGTTGTCAAATTTAACTCCGAATCTTCACTTAACATTGATATCAAAAGCTACCTTACAAGTTGTAAAAAAGAACGCTTACCTCTCATCATAAACAGGATCCTCACTCATCAGCTGAAGCCTTATGTTCTCAATAACCGTCTTGTAATTCCTCAACCGCGGTATCTCTATGGTCAGCCGCTTGGCCAAGTCTTGCAGCACCTTGAACAATGTCGGGGTCTTCTTGGCGGTCGGCAGCATCGGGTTCAGCAGATACTCGTGCAAGACCGGGTGCGGCATCAAAGCCAGCTTTGATACTATAGACGTAAGGTGCAAATTCACTTGATAAGGCTGCGAGGGCATATTGCTGAGAAGCTTAAAGATCATCTTGAAAAACGGTCCCTCGTCGAACTCCTCTTCTGAAACTTGTGACGTGAGATCTCTGTTTCTCAGAACTAGTTTTTGCGAGAACTGGTTGTCGTATTTGCCGGTTTTGTCGAAGGGCTCGTCGAGGTGGTGGTCCGCCTCCGGGCGGCTGTCGTAGCTGTGCGTTGAGCTTGCCGTTGTGTCCATCCACGGGTCTGTCGGCCAGTTGAATGCCGACGTTATGTCTAGCCACAACTGGAATCATGGGCGGGAAAAGATAAAACTTATAAGAAGAATAGTAATCGTCTGAAATTGAGCGATGCTCAAGGAAGCAATTTCTAAATGATAAAATTATATTATTAAAATCCTACACAGATATTTTTAATCTAGCTACCAATAAGCGTATAATGCTTCCAGCGTAAGTTTTTTTTTTATATTTTGGGTTTTTTACCATATTTGATATGCCAGCAATTCTGGAAATTACCTCCCAATTTCAAACTCATAAACTTACTTTCTTATAATAAATTGGAAGAATGTAAACACGAGGTATATATATTTTCTTTTCTTTTGTATAATATTATTGTGTACAAAATTAATTAATTATGTACAAAAATATTGTATGAGTGCCGTACTGTAGAAATTAACTAAAAAAAATTACATGCAAAAAGAAATTCCGATACCGGGAATCGAACCCGAGCCTCCTGGGTGAGAGCCAGGTATCCTAGCCACTAGACCATATCGGATGATGTACTGAGTACCAAAACTTTTTAACATAAGACACTAACATTATATAATATGCTAAAGATATCAGTATTCATTTGTTATTTCTTCGCACTGGACAGCTATCAGATTCGAGTAAAATTTGGAATGGACGTTATAGCTCGGAATAACACTTTTTATCCCCGAAAAAGGCTCCTATGGGATAGCAAGAAACCCTATGAGCTCAGCTCATTTGTAATATTAGTCAACTCTCATTATGTTTTTAAGAACAATAAAATACATAGCATAGCCTTTTGCCACACGCAGCGGTGGTCGGCAATTTTGCATGTTTTGCATACACACAGAGATACGCGGCATGCGTACCGTGCGAGCGACTGAACATTAAGGTGCTACTGCAATCATGTCCTCGTACTGTACAATACCTGATAATGCCTATGCGCGTCGTGTATGTAATGCTCGTAGTCCGCGCCCACCGGGTCCGAGAGTATCGCCCGCGGCAGCAGCAGCAAGAAACTGGAAGCGACGGGGGAGTTCAATGAAACTACAGCTCAATGGATAAACGCTTTAATACTCACAACTTACAAGTACAATCTTAAAGTAAGGCACGATCAGTTTTGCGACTAGGGCTTAAGACCTATGCTCTCTATGGCGCTTTGGAATCTATTGGTCGGAGTTGGTGTAGACCAGTCTTTGTTCGCGATAACGCCCCCTTGTGGGCAATGCAGGCCTAAAGGGGGGCGTTAAGAGACCCAAAAAGGGGGCGTTGTGTAGACGCTTAATGGGGGCGCTAAAAAATTATAGTTTATTCTCAAAGTGGGCAGTTGACAACATAAGTTTAGGAACCCCTGAGACTGTGGAGTGCTGAAATGCGATTTTTAAGACGCGTTCGTTTATTAGATCTCTCAAAACAATACTAATGTAATGTGTGTATGTGTGTGTGTTTTAAAGTAGAGCTAGTACACACTCTACTTTTTAAGCTACGATTGGCAATTTTGCATGCTGCATCTCCAATTTGACGCGCCTTCAGCGCAAGAAAGAGCGAAAAATCACCGATCGCCGGTACTAAAAGCTTAGTTTATGGCATTAGCCTTTTAATTTCGCTATTTTGACCTATCGTGTACCTCTAGCCTATTTTCTATGTGACGCTAGCAAAAGAAAACACCTCTTATCGCATTGTTTTGTTTTTAAATTAACATTAATTCTTTATTATTTAGATAATTCAATATCAAAGATGAAATTATAAGAAAAAAATGGCATTGTAAATTGTATTCTAGCGACGAACTAACTTTGATTTTGCGTCATCAAATTTAGTGACGTTCTGGCAAAATAAAACTACAATACAATTCTCGCAAAACGCTTTAATGTACATAATAACAAAATATACTCTTAAAGTAATTGTATAACATCACAGATCTTGCGGATCAGATTTATATATCACTCAAGTTTCGGGAAACAAATTAAAAATATAGAGAGGAGGTTAGACAATTAAAAAAATAATGGAAAAAGAGACATGAAAATGCCACAAAAAGCTGCATTATAATTCATACAGTAAAATGCTTGAAATGGACCATTTACGTGATCTGCGAGTTGACGTTTCTTTACGCCAGAAATTAATAATCGATCCTGATCCGTTATCTGCGGTTTTGGATCGATATGTTATGTCATATGTCATTTTAGTATTAGAACTTGACATATTACTACTAAAATGACATATTATGACATAACATATCTATCCAAAACCGCGAATAACGGATCAGGATCGATTATTTATTAATTACGGGCGTTAAAGATTGTGAAAGGTTTTGAAGAAGTATAAACTGTATTATAAAACGTGAACATCTCAATAAGTCAATAGTTTCTTTATAAATGTGACTAAGTCTTGATATGCCAGCAATGTCTCAAGTAAAACTTATACGCATTACGAATCTACCCTGTCAGCGTTACTAAAAATCTTCTCTTGATAAGTATGCCTATGAATTAATTTAACATCTCGTGATTTAAGGCAAAAAATATACTAAGCAACTGTAATTGCTGTACAACTTACAATATTCATCTCCAAAATGGTTGTAAAAATTAAAATTTTACCTAAACATTAAAATAATGGCAAAATAAAATAATTCTGAGCAATTATTTACATCTAAGTTTACCCTTATAATTACAAAACTATCTGTGCCCCGCGGTTTCACCCACGGGATTTTTAAACATAGCCAACAGCGAATTAGAGTTCCATAGACAACCTCCTACATTCATACTCAAACAAACGTTATCTCTTTACAATATTATGTATAGATATTTTTCACTAAATCTACTTAAGTTTCTAATAATGGCCTATAATTTTTGTACGAAATTTAGAAATTCATATACCAATTATTTAAAATAACCTTAATAATATTCGGTTCATCTTTTAGCCGTTTAAAACGCTTATGGCACCTATTTATAAAAATAACCGCTCAAGAACGGGTTTAATACAAATTATGTGTTCCGTATTAATTGCCGAAGCAACAATATTATTTGCTGGATCATATTTCAGGAATAACATGAACTCTCAGTCCATAGATTTAGTGTGAAAATAAGGGTCTGCCACCAATTTTATTGGGCAGATTTGAAAGGATTACAAATTTAAAAGGCTGTTTTACTTTGGGAAGTGTTATTTTAAAGGAACAGGTGGAACTGGTTTCTTATGTTACCTGTTATAGACCATCTAATCCCCATTCTAACGGTATCTTCTGTTTCGTTCTTTTATAATTTTAATAAAAGAGGCAGACATAGGAAACTTTTTGAATCCGTGCAGTTGCAGACCACAGACAATATCTTTTTTAATTTTTGAACAATACTTTTTGAGTTTAAATTTAACAAGGAATTAGAAAGATAAATAGTAATGTTATTTGTTAAGTTATATAAGTTAATATTGCCATGAACCCGAACATTGTTAAGATTAATAAGATCATTCATCTGTTTAAAATTATTCGCTGGTCAGTTTATCGGTGGGAAAGCGTCAGGTGTGTGCGTCAGTGGCCATGATTTCTTCGACGCGGGATATTAGCTGCTCAAGCTTCCTAGAACGGGATTTAAGTTTGTTATCAAGCCCGAAACCAATATCATAGCAAGCGAGGCAACGCCATTCTCACGACGCTGAGTTGAAGTCGAGTTGCAACATACACCTTTTCTTGATACTACATAATGCATAAGTATTTTTGTATAATTTGTTGCAAATAAATGATTCTTATTCTTATTTTAGAGTATTTTGAACCATGTTCTATAGTTCTATACAAATATTAGAGGGGTATAGATAGTTTCTAACGTGGATGTATTAATTTTACGATATAATTTTTCATGTTTTTCTCATTACTATTACTAACGAGTGCGAAATTAAGCTTTTCTTCAATATTTGTTTTAAGATCGTGCGTTTCAAAAAGTTTTAGAAATTAATCATTAGGGCTTTATTAAGCCGTAAAAATGTAATTTTACACTAACATTTATGGTTTTATTAGATTCGTCTTTATTGCGGGAGTGCGGGACTTAATTTTTGGCGCAATCGGGTTTCTTGTTATTTTTGTAATGTATAATCTTTTTGAAGGGAAAAAAGGTTGACTAATGACAGAAGTTACCTGTTTATGACCCGGTGTATGTTGTCGGGCGCTTGCGGCGGCACCACGCCCTCGTGCGACAGGATGTCGTTGATCTGCTCCGACACGTGATCTTCGTGTTGCAGCTGCTGCATCGCCTCTCTGCACAAACACAACCCATAACATATAACGCTTTATTTTACTTACTAGGTTTTTTATTTTTATTAGTAACTAACTGTTCTCCGTGGTTTCACCCACGTGGTTTACAGATTGTACGATAAAAAGTGTCCCATGTCTTTTTCTCAGGGTTCAAATTCAAACTATCTCTGTATCTAATTTTATTAAAATCGGTTCAGTAGTTTAGGCGTGAAAGAGAGACAGACAGATAGTTACTTTTACATTTATAATATTAGTAGGGATTGCATTTTATCCCAGTCTCACCTGATAACAAGTCATGACAAGGTCGATGCTGGGGATCCATGTTTTATATTCGAATATAATTCCCTACTGACATTATAAATGCGAACGTAACTCTGTCTCGCTTTCACACCTAAACTACTGAAGCGATTTAAATGAAATTTGGTACGGAGATAGTTTGAACCCTAAGGAAGGACATAGGATACTTTTTATCGCGATAAACTGTAGCCCACGCGGGTGAAACCGCGGGGAACAGCTAGAATCCATTTTTTTTAAAGTGGATACTCCTATTCCAGCTGTCAGGGCTCACCTGTTCCTCTCTCGCTCCCTCCACAGCGGCAAGTCGTTCAGCCTGTCCCGCTCGTCGTCCTCGGGCGGCGGCTGCGGCGCGTAGTACCCGCGGGACAGGATGCGCGACAGCACTAGTCTGTGGATGCTGTGCTCCGTGCCCTTTTCTATTAGAGTCTGCGGATGACAGAATTATCCCTGCTATAATAATGCCGGTTTTCTCACGACGTTTTCTTTCACCGTTTTGAGCGCATAACTTATTCAATCAATCAATCAATTAAAATATATTTATTACTCCTCCACAAGTAAGTACAAGCAAGATTGACAAGATGATATCTAACTGTATGAGGAGCTGGTGCCTGAAATAGGTTTTGAAAAACCTGTCCTACAGGTCACCAGGTCACCCCCCGCAGGTAGAAATCAAAATGTTTACAAAAGATGATAATTACATTAATTGTATGTACGGCACAGAATACTGATAAATATATATAGAAAAAAGAAAACAAATAAAAGTATAAGTCATAGTTGCGAAGCTGAAAGGATAATCAGTCGGTGTCGGTACCTTGTGAAGCGCACGCGTTTCCATTCCGTCACAATCCCACTAATATCATAAACGTGAAAGCTTGTGAGTATGCATGTATGGATTTTTGTTACTCTATCACGCAAAAACTACTGAACTGGATTTGAGTGAAATTTGGAATGGAGATAGCTTATACCCTGGGTTTAAAACATAGGTTACTTTTTATCCCGGAAAAAGGTTCCTGCGGTATAACGGGAAGACGCGGGTGAAACCGCGGGAGCAACTAGTAAGAAATAATTAAATGAGAGAGCAGAACAGAAGAAATTGAAAGGTAGGTAAAATTTTTGGACATGTAAGTGTTCTGTGTTACATAATATACAGGGTGGGCCAAAAGAAATCACCCTATTGGAAGATGTTCTCATTTTTGCAAATGGCCGCCAATGTCAAATCTGTTTTGACATTTGTGGGCTAGACAGATGCAGAATACAAGTGAACAAGCCATGGAGCGATACACTCCCCAAGAACGCGGAATAATCATGTCTATTTTTTTGCGTAACAATTCGAAAAAACGAGTGCTAAACAACATCGGATGACTTCTTTTGGACCACCTTGTATATCTAATTTAAGGTGTTTTGTTATTTGTTTGTGTGTGTGTGACTTTAGCCGTTGACCGCTGGTGTCCTCACCTCGAAGAACCTGAGTGTCTCCAGCGTGAGGTCCGCGTTTTCCGCCAGACAGTTGGAGAGCAGCGTGTGTAACAGTGCCCACTCCCCCGCCTCGCCCTCCCCCACCAGCCAGCTCGAGAACTCTGCAAGCACAGTGTGCTGTGATCAGCTGACGCGTTTACAAAGAACCAAGTTATAAGAAAGACGTATTTAATCTGTGCATAACAATTTACAATAAATTACCGGATTATATTAAAGTACTGCAGGGCAACAAATTTAAAACCGAATTAAGAAAATGGCTATTGGACATGTGAGTGCCGACACCTAGCTAGTACCGTACCGTAGATGTGACTGCCGGCAGCTAGCTAGTACCGTACCGTAGATGTGAGTGCCGGCAGCTAGCTAGTACCGTACCGTAGATGTGACTGCCGGCACCCAGCTAGTACCGTACCGTAGATGTGACTGCCGGCAGCTAGCTAGTACCGTACCGTAGATGTGAGTGCCGGCAGCTAGCTAGTACCGTACCGTAGATGTGACTGCCGGCACCCAGCTAGTACCGTACCGTAGATGTGACTGCCGGCAGCTAGCTAGTACCGTACCGTAGATGTGAGTGCCGGCAGCTAGCTAGTACCGTACCGTAGATGTGACTGCCGGCACCAAGCTAGTACCGTACCGTAGATGTGACTGCCGGCAGCTAGCTAGTACCGTACCGTAGATGTGACTGATGGCAGCTAGCTAGTACCGTACCGTAGATGTGACTGCCGGCAGCTAGCTAGTACCGTACCGTAGATGTGACTGCTGGCAGCTAGCTAGTACCGTACCGTAGATGTGACTGCCGGCACCCAGCTAGTACCATACTCACCTCCTCCCATGGTCCTACCAACCTTGCGGTTATACGGACCGAAAACAGCGGCTCACACCAGCATAAGCTGCTGTGTCCTACAATCTCTTTTCGCAGGCAGGGACACTACCAACTCGGCTACCGCGTCGTCAACTCCTTCTCGATGACGAGCGCGGCGTGGTGCGGCTGCCGCACGCCGCCCCCGCACACGTACCGTTGACGAGGTGCGGCGAGTCGAGCGCGCGCAGACACTTGCCGAGGACGGCGGTGACGAGCGCGGCGTGGTGCGGCTGCCGCACGCCGCCCCCGCACACGTACCGTTGACGAGGTGCGGCGAGTCGAGCGCGCGCAGACACTTGCCGAGGACGGCGGTGACGAGCGCGGCGTGGTGCGGCTGCCGCACGCCGCCCCCGCACACGTACCGTTGACGAGGTGCGGCGAGTCGAGCGCGCGCAGACACTTGCCGAGGACGGCGGTGACGAGCGCGGCGTGGTGCGGCTGCCGCACGCCGCCCCCGCACACGTACCGTTGACGAGGTGCGGCGAGTCGAGCGCGCGCAGACACTTGCCGAGGACGGCGGTGACGAGCGCGGCGTGGTGCGGCTGCCGCACGCCGCCCCCGCACACGTACCGTTGACGAGGTGCGGCGAGTCGAGCGCGCGCAGACACTTGCCGAGGACGGCGGTGACGAGCGCGGCGTGGTGCGGCTGCCGCACGCCGCCCTCGCACACGCCCTCGAGGAAGTTCTGCCGGAACGTGCGCGACAGGTGCGCCGCTATCGTCGGGTGGCACTCCTGGGCGATCGGGAAAGAGAGAGAGAGATATATTACACTTGCAGCGGCGTCGTGTGTCGAGTCGGCCTCTTCCCTTTCATATAGTTGTGGCGAGCGATGGCTGGCACATGCGTCAAATCGTGAACGGGTGCTGCTGCTTGTCTTGTCTGCTTTGGTTGTATCACAGACAGACAAGTCAAACTTATAACACCCTTATTTTTGTCTCGGGGGTTAATAACACCCCTCTTTTTGCGTCAGGGGTTAAAAATGACATTAAATAATGACTAAATAGATTGACGTGTTGGATAAAATAGGTGTCATTGGCATACCATTCTGATCACAATAAAAAAATTAACTAAGAGTGGTGAAAAAAAATACTCATTTTACAGTTTCTCCGAGTGTGTATAGCGTTAGAAATATTATCCGCACCTTCATCAAAGTATCGCAGTAGTCGAGCCAAGAGAAGAAACTCGTCAGCTCCCGGTACCCGTGGAACTTGTTGAACGACTTGTCGCCGAAGTCTTGCGCGACGTAGCTGCAAAAAACATCATACAACTCGATATTATTATAGAAGTAGCTGCGCCCCGCGGTTTGACCCGCGTGGACAACACTTTATCGCGATGAAAAATATCCTACGCCCTTCACTCAGGGTTCGAGCTATCTCCACACCAAATATGATCAAAATTCGTTCAGTAGTTTTTACGTGAATGAGTAACAAACATCCATCCATCTATCCTCGCAAACATTGACATTTATAATATTGAGTATGATATTAGTGCTGAACTGTGTTGTCATCATATTACGTTCCCACTGCTGGGACTCTGGCCGTTTCTCAGAGAGAGAAAGACGTAATCTACCACGCGGGCCCAGTACGGGTTAGTATTAGATGCTTTTAAATGTTGTGGTTCTTAGACTTGCTGGTTACCTCACGATGTTTTTCATCACCGTTTTGAGCGATGGTAAATCCGCACAAACGTAATGTCGCATGATAAAATTTGTGCAACATAGATCTGTGAACAAGTCTTTAGCCTCACAAGGGGTCTGCATGACGTCACAAGACCGTCCTCAAGTAATAAAGAGTTGTACTCACGCCCACGTGATGTTAAGATGGTCGACGTCACTTGGGTCTACGTTGGCCGGCAGCGACTTGTACTTGGCGGCGAGCTTGTCCACGATGGCTTCGCAGGCGGGGCTGCATGACGTCACCAGGCTGGCGATATCGTCCTCTGGCAGGGAAGATACTATCATGATGCCCTCGCACGCGCGGAGTACTACTTGGTTGTCCTGGAATTTATTTCTTTTTATTATGTATCTGATTGAGATGAGCAAGTTGCATGTATGATGGTGAGTGTCACGCTGGCTTATTACAGTTCAGTGTTACAAATCCTGCATTGCAATGCACTGCGCGCTCGTCGTCGTCGGTTCTAGATAGATGTTAATTCTCTTTAATGTTAATTCTGATTAATTTAAAATGTAGTAAAGTTTACACTTTACTGCTTGGCAGTTGAATAACTGCCATTATGTGTAAAGGTTAAATATATGATAATTTAATGTGTATAAATGCTGTTGAGCGCAGGATTTAGAACTGTTAAAAGTTCAGTAATAAGGGTGCCACTGAACTGCAATAGACAAGTTTGACGTTTACCATCAGGGAGACAAAGACTGTAGCAGTTCTATAGTAAAATGGAGAATCATCACAACACTCACCGCACTGGTTAAATAAGACAGCAGCAGATCAATCAGCAGAAACTTATCATTATCATCGTACACAGTCTTCTGACTTCTACACGAACCATTATCGTCCGCACCAGAACTACTTCCGGTTGCATTATTATATTCTTCTTTAGAATTGGTACGTATAATGGACACACTTTGCAACGGGTTAGGCGGTAGATCAACTTCGAATAGAGTATTCTTCTTTGGTGTCTGTTTTTTAGGTTTTATCGGTATTAATTTCTGTATGTCTTCCGGTATGCTCAGTAGGCTTGACTTGTCTTCTACGAAGGGTGTGGTGAAGATGTTAGCGAGACCGGGCTCTTGCCTCACCAGGCCGCAGAGTGTGAGAAGTAACTCCACTTCTTCTTTCTCTGTCGGTGAGGCTGGATTTTCGTTGCATTGGATCAGCATGCGCTGTGAAAGAGTTAAGGCTATGTTAATGAATTTACAGGCGAAATAGTCAAACTAGGCTATTAATTTCAATTTAAAAGCTCCAAAGAGCTTTCGAATGATTCTTTGTCACTACAAGCATTTTTTTTTACGAATTCATGGGTATTGATTGACCACAAGTCACCGGATTTTAAGTGACGATGTGGACAATGATGCTTCCTCGCTACACCTGGATCCTACCTACCTGCTATGTGACGTGGGGACTCCTAGATAGAGGTCAGAGCTACGCATGCATTAAATGATTATGTATTATTTTTATTATTCTAATAGTTATGTACTGTTAAATCAAATGAAACACTACACAAATTCAATGATTACGAGTTAGATAAGGAAAGAATCCAATACAAACATGACTGATGGTAGAGTTAGACTGATAAACTGATAACACATCAATGTCACGTGCTTGCATTATGGGAGTGTTAATTGAAAATGTGTTGCTAATTAACTCTCCAAGTTCCGCGCGTCGCGTAATACGACACCGCGCAACGACCCGCGTGCCCTTGAGTTCTCAAGTGGCGGCACTTGACCCCAATGACCCCGAACGCTTATTAGTCTCTGAGAGCTGTTTGTTTATGTTTTGCTTTGTTCCAGGTACTATTCTTGGAAGCTAGTGAACTACTTGTTCTGTAGAAATATAAACAAAAACATATGAATGTTTATTTAGTTTATAACAGCCCATTGTTTCGAAGGTACTTTGAAATAACTGCCGTTTTGAAAATAAATAAAAATAAAATAAAAAATAAAATTTTTGTTTCATTTTTTTTATACCATTTCATTTAGTATAATATGGTTTTTAATTTTGGTAATATAAAAATATTCATGTTTTCATACTAATAACTCGACATTTTCACTCGCAAACATTCGACTAAGAACCCCCCGCGCGCCCGCCGTAAGCCGATTTTTATGATTTATTTGTGAATGTATTTTAGCGTGTTACTAAGATTTGTTTATACCCTCATGTAGATACAACATTCAAAAACAAGAATAGTATGTTTTACTTACCCACACAAGCAAAATATTTCATGTAAAACAGCAAAATGTCTCTGTAGGTAGATACAATTCCACAAAAACTATAAAATTTGGCCTTTTTCCAAAAAAATCGAAAAAAATATTTAAAATCGTCACTTTTCGGTAAACTAAGTCATTTCTCAATAACAATGAAGCTCTAAACTCATTGAAATGAACACAAATGCACCTTTCCGAACAAAAACTTGTTTACGACCGCTTACAAGGCCATTCATTTTTTATGTACGGCGGAACACAGACAATGTGAACTTCGAGAGACGATATTTTTTTATTTTTCTCCGAAACCTTGCGACTACAGACTTTTAATCGATTGTGAATGAACAAATGGTTGTTTTAACCTGTCACAGAGTAGGGGTAAATGAGGTAAATGATGCACTGAATGAACAATACCCTGTACAAAACAAATAATAAGCAATGTGTTTATAGAAACTTAAAATCACATCAAAATCCATCGAGCAGCTTCTAAGTCTAAATAAAACAAAAATACTCAAAGTATTTCGGTACGTTTTGTTGACTTTATGATAGGTAATTAAATACGCGTCACTTCTTACTTTAACGTGTATAATAACAATACTATAATTATATTATTTTGAATTCAGATTAAACAGTTAAAACGGTACAGTGTTACCCGAACCGAAGTAAGCAAGGGAATACTCTCAAAAAACATTCCACTGCTTAAAGTGGGCCTCAACGCTGCCCTTATTATTATATCGCTGAAAACACTTGAACAGGTCGCCTGGGAATGGGACCCTGCAGGTACTCCGCGCAGCTCCCTCGATGATGTCATCGTTGCTAGACCGCGGTGATTGCCAACACGGCCATTCTGCCTGGTGCTTGTCCCACCCAGCACCTCACGAGTCCAGAAAAAGTGCTGTAAAAATAAATTCTTCATTTACTTTACATTTTTACATACATTAACATTAGGACATAACGGGCTTGAATTTAAAGTTCTGTTAACGTATATTGCACATCTTTTCTCAAATATATTTACTCTAGAACCACCTACACTCAACTTAAAGGGCTTTTACCACACTTAAGCTTTTAAAATTCCTCGTAGAACCACTTGCGCTCAAAGGCATTTCGCTTCACTTGAGTGTACCAAGTTTGTTCCACGTTTTAGATCATCGTACAACCACTTGCACTCAAAGGCATTTCGCTTCACTTGAGTGTACCAAGTTCATTCCACGATATCTATTCCTCAAAATCCCTCGTAGAACCACTTGCACTCAAAGGCATTTCGCTTCACTTGAGTGTACCAAGTTCGTTCCACGTTTTAGATCCTCGTACAACCACTTGCACTCAAAGGCATTTCGCTTCACTTGAGTGTACCAAGTTCATTCCACGATATCTATTCCTCAAAATCCCTCGTAGAACCACTTGCACTCAAAGGCATTTCGCTTCACTTGAGTGTACCAAGTTCGTTCCACGTTCTAGATCATCGTACAACCACTTGCACTCAAAGGCATTTCACTTCACTTGAGTGTACCAAGTTCATTGCACGATATCTATTTCTCTCTTAATAGTGTCGTTCTATTTTTGTTTATAATGTGCAATTTACGATAACGACTACCAAGGGGATTGAAGCATTTTATCTTGGCTCGCACACCATACACAAATCAATTCACCTAGAAAATCGCTTAAGGTGATGTCAATTTACCACCAAGTTCGTTCCACGTTCTAGATCATCGTACAACCACTTGCACTCAAAGGCATTTCACTTCACTTGAGTGTACCAAGTTCATTGCACGATATCTATTTCTCTCTTAATAGTGTCGTTCTATTTTTGTTTATAATGTGCAATTTACGATAACGACTACCAAGGGGATTGAAGCATTTTATCTTGGCTCGCACACCATACACAAATCAATTCACCTAGAAAATCGCTTAAGGTGATGTCAATTTACCGTTAATTTACCTCTTGCCAACACGGATAGACGATGATACAGATAAAAGCAGAAAATATTTAGGTCAACTCCCAATCATCAATTCGTATCCATGGTTTCATGTTTTCAGCAGTCGTCACGCCAGCATATTTTCGTAAGCTTCTCTCACTGCCTTTTATATCCGTCACCTCATATCTATCGTTCCCTAGTACTTTTTTTACTTGGAACGGACCTTTATAAACAGGCATCAACTTGCGACTCTGTCCGTCATTAGTTTGGTTATTTATTTTGATGAGGACTAAATTTCCTTCCGAATAAACTCGTGCTTTTATACGAGATCTATCGAACCTTTGTTTTTGTGACACCGCGTTGGACTTAATATTCGTATCTGTCTTTACACGCAAACCCGTCACATCCAACATCTGTTCGTCATCAAGCTCCGGAGCTAAACTATCAGCATCGCTGCGTAGCCTGTACCCAAGAAAAACTTCACTGGGTATAGTTTTTGTTGTTTTATGGATCGTACTGTTTAGGCCTTGTTGCAAGATTTTTATGTACTGGTCCCACTCATTGTCTGTGGTATCAGCCCCCAGTGTCTTTAACGCCTCAAGAATAGTTTTATTGAAACGCTCAACCTGGCCGTTTGAGCGAGGCATACCGGTTGCCACTGTGTGTAAACGTATGTTTTTATTCGCGCAATACTGAATAAAATTATTAGAAGTATAACATGTAGCAGCATCTGTAATAATTCTTTTAGGGTTACCAAATGTTTTAGAAATCATTTCTAATTCTTTAATCACGCACGAAGTTTTTGTTGAGCGGACTGCCAAAATAAATACAAACTTTGTGAAAGCGTCTACGATAACCAATAAATATTTGTTTTTATTTTTAGTTGTCACAAATGGGCCTAAGTGGTCCATGTGAAGTGTGTGAAACGGCTGAGCATACTTTGGTAAAGAGTATAACTCACCTTCTTTTGGGCCAGCTTTATTTTTAAAGTATATACAATTTATACAATTTTTTATATATTTTTTTATTACAAGTCGCATTCTTGGAAACCAATATCGATGGCCTATTCGTTCTAATGTTTTATCCACAGAAAAATGCCCCAGGTCGTCGTGGTTACATTTAATTATCTGCCAAATGCATTTTTTTGGAACCACCCAACGGCGACCTTGGGTTGTTCTTCTATAAACTTTGCCTCCTAGCACCTCGTATTTATCAAACACGTCTTTATTACCATCGGCCTCTCCTGTTTCGATTATTGCTCGAATACTTTGTAATTTGGGATCTTGTAATTGTACCGAAAGCAACCAATCCGCTTCGGTTATGGACATTAAAATTTCGGTTTCAGTTTTTTCTCCGGTAGCTACGGGGTTTCGGCTCAACGCATCTACATGTTGCATTCGTGTGCCCTCTCTGTGAACTATATCAAATGAGAATTCCTGAGTTGAGATAACCCAACGTGCTACCCTTGGGATAATTTCTTTTTTTGTCAACGCGTACCGTACAGCGTTGCAATCGGTCACAATTTTAAAAGGTGATCCTATTAAGTACAACCGAAATTTTTGAAGTGCACTAACAATTGCTAGAAGTTCTAATTCAAATGAATGATACTTTTTTTCATCCTCCGTGGTTTGTCTACTATAATAATGAACTGGTTTTTCACCTTCGTTTGTGACCTGCATTAATATCGCAGCAACACCATCTCTACTAGCATCCGTATATAATACGTTCTCTTTACTCGGATCGAATATAGATAAAACGTTTTCTGACAGTAATTTATTTTTTAAGGACTGGAATGCCTCTTCGTGAATTATATCCCATTCCCATGTAGAGTCCTTCTTCAAAAGTTTTGTTAGAGGAGCAGTGATCATAGCACAACCCTTAATGAACTTTCGAAAATAGCTTATAAGACCAAGAAATTGTCGAAGTTGGTGCACTGTTTTGGGAGTAGGATAATTTCGAACAGCCTCTAGCTTAGGTTGATTTGGCATTACACAGTTCGGTTTAATTTTGTAGCCTAGAAATTCAATCTCACTTTTAAAAAAATGACATTTCTTTAGGTTTAAAGTTAGCCCATTTTCTCTAAAAATTTGCAAAACTCGTTCGAGTAATTTTAAATTTTCTTCTACTGTTTCCGTTACTAGATAGACATCATCCAAATACAAGATAATATTATCAAATCTTAAATTTCCCAACACTTTGTTCATCATTTGTTGGAAACAGGACGGTGCGTTTGCCAATCCAAATGGGAGTCTTAAAAATTCGTAATGACCATCCTCCGTAATAAACGCCGTCTTTTCGATAGACTGCGCTTGCATAGAAATTTGATAATAACCACTTTTTAAATCCAAAGAAGTAAAACATTTATAACCATGTAGCCTATCTACAAGATCTTCAATGCGTGGCATGGGATATTTTTCTTTAACTGTAATTTTATTTAATGCTCGATAATCAATGCATAGCCTTTTTTCTCCATTTTTTTTATTGACAAGTAACGCAGGGCTTGCGTATGGTGAGTTACTTTCTCGTATAATATTGTTTTGCACAAGTTCATCCACCATTTCGCGGATTATTTTTCTATCTGCATATGAAGACCTAAAAGGCCTGCATTGAATCGGCCGAGAATCATTAACGTTAATTGTCATTTCATGATTATTTACTTTTCCCAGCTCTTTGATATTTGATGCCACGCAATCACTATAGTTTCGAAAAAGCATCGCTAACTCATTCTGACATGAATCAGTATCTAACTCAAAGTTATTTACTGAATTACAAAACTCTGTAAACTTATTTGCGTAATCAAACCTAAGTATTTCGCCCACTCGCGAGTACATTAAATCGGGTCTTTCTGTCACATTTCTTCCTATCAATATTTCACAGTCCGTTAGATCATTGATTACATAGAAATCAACATCGTTTAAGCACACTGAGTCCAGTGTCAAATTTACTGTTATCTTGTGTGTAACCATCTTTGAATTTTCTTTTGCAAATCCTTGCAATAAAATAGGTGCAGGTAGCGCAGTATTATCCAAAGAATATTTCTTGGTTAAAGATTCTGATATTAATGAACAGCTGCTTCCTGTATCAATAAATGCTTTCTGTCGCAAATTATTTAATAATACTACTTTTACAAATTTATTTCGCGGGTCAGGGCTCAATATGCATTTTATTTCTTGTTTGTTGGGATCAGTTGTATTCTTTTTATGAAAACACGCTGATTGTAAATGACCTCGCTTGCCACAATAATCACATTTATTAGCGTCACAATGGTTTTTTTTATGATTACCACCACAAAGAAAACACTTAACCTGCCTGCGAAGTTGTATTTGTCCCATATCTTGAGTATTATTACCCAAAAGACCGACCCGCTCTGATGCACTCACGGGGAACGCAGTCCCTAAAACAGCTGTAGGTACGGGCTGTTTTTTTATAAATTTCATCTTACTATCACAAGAATCAGTGGTAACGTGTTTTATATTTTTCGATCTATAAACATGGCTATGTAAAAAACTCGCTAAGCTGTCACATGTCACAAAATTATTCGCTTCGATTGACGCGCCTATGCCACTATCACCAATATTTCCGACAATAATGGAAATAATGTCTTGTTCTGAAAACTTTAGTGCCAATCTATCTATTTTGCACTTTTGTTCAAAATAAAACTCGTAAAGAGACTGATTTTCCTGTGGTTTTTTATCCATTATTTCTTTTAATAGCTCAAACATATTCCGACGAATTTTAAAACTGGAAGCTAGCTCACGTTTCCAATCCATCCATTTCCACGATGGCCACTGATTGTCGGATCGCAACAATGAATCATACCAAACTTTCGCGGAACCTTTTAATTTGTTAAGAGCTTGATAACGGATGGTTTCGTCGGCCCATGAAAACGTCTGAGCGTAGGACTGAACAATACTAAGCCAAGCGTTTACGTCATCTCTCAACGGGTCAAATTCAGGTATCATGTTGTTTAAAGTATTACTTGTAGTACTCACAGTTGCAGTATCAGCCTTACGTGATACCTGTTTCCTGTGCTTCCGTGGAGGTGACGGAGTTCTAGTGCTGGTGGCACTGACACTGCTGCTGCTCCAAGAACTTGAACTCGAACTTGAGCGAATTCGTTTATGCTTTGGGCGTTTATCTCGTTTACTTTTCTTTCTTCTACCCATCGTTAACGTGGGTTACACTACGCACTTCTGATGTTGACTTTAAGATAGGTAATTAAATACGCGTCACTTCTTACTTTAACGTGTATAATAACAATACTATAATTATATTATTTTGAATTCAGATTAAACAGTTAAAACGGTACAGTGTTACCCGAACCGAAGTAAGCAAGGGAATACTCTCAAAAAACATTCCACTGCTTAAAGTGGGCCTCAACGCTGCCCTTATTATTATATCGCTGAAAACACTTGAACAGGTCGCCTGGGAATGGGACCCTGCAGGTACTCCGCGCAGCTCCCTCGATGATGTCATCGTTGCTAGACCGCGGTGATTGCCAACAGTTTGATTATTTTATAATTAGCTTTTTAATTTTATTTTTCAATTATTATTATTATGACAAGAAGAAATAGGTATATCATCATTATCAGCCTTCCACGTTCCCACTGCTGGAACTCTGGCCTTCTCTCAGAGAGAGAGTATGGGCTATAATTTACCACGCTGGCCCAGTGGGGGTTGGTAGATGTCACATGCCCTTGAAAATTTTGCAGTTCTTGGGCATGCCACATAACTTATTAAGTCATAGGTACGAGGCCGAGAGGATTCGAACTCGGTGTCGGCGTCTTGTAAGTCGCACGCCAAACCGTTCGGCCACCATCACTCTCTGTTATCTATACTAGTATGTACATAAGAATTTACTTTTCAAACAGAATAGCTATTTTACACTCACTCATTTTATATTAGGAAAAAAAAGGAACTGACACCAATAAAAACAATACTACCCTACCTGTAACGGCCGATAAACATGTGTACTATTGACGCAAGGCTGTCTTGTTCGCCTCAGCAACGCAGTCCCAGTACTCAACGCCAAAGCCCTGGCTCCGGGAGGTCTGTCTGCAGCGGCTAGTGCCGTTAACGCATCTAGTAGGCATATGGAGCGTTGGACGACTGCTTCTAGACATGAGCCTACAGTGCCGCCTTGCTGTTCCTTCTCTTCATCAACGATTAGCTGAAATATTGTAAAAGTTATGATGAAATCAAGAAAGTAACGGATGTTAATTGATGATGTGGTCATAGTTGGTGACACACTTGGATTTTTAATTGGCTATAATAATTTTACATATAGGCACATCAGCCTCAAGTTGCTCGCCTATATTAGATTTTTGATAATTCTTCATTCTAATGCTTATAGGTAAACCAACAGAATGTTATATATGCTATATATTTTGCTTTAAATTATCATAAAAACAGAATTTTCTATTCAGTGATTTTTCTCATTAACATATTCTGAGGTATGGTGAAAGTAGTTTAATTGCTAGAATCTATGTAACTGTGAAAAAAGGGAACTTGATGATGTTATTTGAGCTACATATTAGTACAACGATAATAACGGTTTATCTACAGGAAGAAAATATTTTTGTTCCAGTTTTTGTAGCATTTGATTTGAAGAGATGGGTTTAAAACACTAACTTGATTTTTGTATTTCTTTAGTAACTTCCTGTATCATATAAGTACTTTTAGGGGGCTGGGATAACAACCTAAGTTGTAGGAGGCATTTTTCAGCTGTAACATTTGTGTACATTGCCAGACAAAAGCATTGTTTATGATATCAACAACTCGAAACTATTGTAAGCAAAGCTTGGCATAAAAATAGTTTTACTAATTTTTTACACGAGTTATCTAACTAGTTATCTAGTTAACTTCTTACCTGCAACATTTGGTGGAAGTGATGCGGTATTCTTGTATCTTCAATATGAACTTTATTAGCATCATCATAGTTTTGATAGAAATTCAATATCATTTTCCAATGATATTCGAAATCTTCAAGGCGCGTCGCCGGTGGCGCTAGCTACAATATTATCGTACAAATCAGCCAAACAACTCCTAATAACATACGTAGTCATATGTTCTTCAGAAATGTAGGTACTTACAACGTCGGCCGCTGTTTGCAAAACATCGGAAAATCTGCTCAACATTATGTTAATTATTACTATATGAGTTGGTAGATCGGATTTCGGTAATGGCTCTTCTAAACCATTATAAATATAGGTATGTTGTAATGTTTTGGGACAAATTCACGAATTTTCTTTTGAGCACTGAAAGTGTCTGATCCTGAAACTGAAGGATTTCTTTCTATTTCAAGTCTATGGTATAGGTATAAATGAATGAAAGTAAAATGAAATGAAAACAAATGTCAACCTTTTTCTGAAAGCTGAAATCCTATGATCCACTCGGCCTCGTTTGACAGGTTCTTACGTCATTTAGAACTTTCTGTCATAAATAAGCTGCCAAAGGGACTTTTTTGGCGGCAATTGAGTTGTCAACGTGAAAATTTTGTTTTTATTTCCAAAACTTGTGTTTCTTCGAGTGATAATGTGTAATATTGGTGGATTATTAACCATTATGTGTTCGTTAATGTGTACGAGTGTGGGAAATTGAAATAAAGTTGTGAAAGTGACTTTTCAAGTTGCTCCAAAAAAGTCCGTGTAAAGTTTAAGTAAAGCACCACTACTTTACTTAAACACTATCCTCATCCCATCATCTCATCATCATCATCACCATCATCATTTAAACTTGATTCAACTCTCTGAGTTTGAAATCTTTTATACTTGACACTGGCAAATACACTAATCGTGTGACGCCATAACAAAACAAAAAAAAAAAAAGCTGCCAAAGTGACAAATCAAGTGTCAATGTCAAGTCTATTCCAAAATTCCAATCAATCATCAGCAATCAAAAACAAAAACCAAAGTAATGTGTATTACGGTCAGGTTCGCACGCACAGAATGCGGCCTATAAATTAAATACAAGTTGCTTGCATTGCATGCAACGTTTCATTTCCATATCTATATCAGCAGCCGCATTGCTCGCGTAAACATGTCGTCATTTATAAACTATCGCGAGGATAGTTCCGTGCTCGTAGAAGATGCTACAACAAAGGATAGTGTTACGTATTACAAAATTCTGGTAAAAGTAGGGCCTGTGCAGTGGGACGTGTATCACCGCTACAGTGATTTTGTAGAGCTCCACGACAGGCTGGTGGCCGACCATGGAGTTTCCAAAGAACTCCCACCAAAAAAAGTTATTGGAAACAAAACAACTAAGTTCGTTGAGAAAAGGCGCGAGGCTCTGAATGAATATTTGAAGAATGTGTTTAATTACTTGAAGCTAACGATGCCGTCCGAGTTAGTTCACTTCCTGGATTTACATTTGTATGATATTTTGTATTTGCTACAAGATTTGGCTAAGAAATTGTTTTTGGAGGGTGATAATCTTCTGCAGAATAAGAAATCACACAAGTTCACGCCGTTAGAGGTATGTAGAAGAAATAACCTGTTTAAAAAAATTGCCATTTTTAATTATTTATTTATATGTTTTGTGCTAGCTGACTACAAAATAAATCCAATTTTCAATGTTTTTATTACATGTAATTATTGCACAATTTCTAATACTTTCTTATTTCTTCAACAGTTGCATGCTATTAGCGAAAGACTCAAAATGGAGTGTCCGGCTACAGAAAAGCAAGATCAGATGTGTGACTTTAGCCATGTGCTAGACTACTGCTCACAAATCCACTCTCTGGGCATTGAAGGCAGCTATGAGAAACTAGGGACAAGCAACATAGTGCCAAATGATCTACAATTTGACTTGGTCCCTTTTAAGTCGCTGCTGCATTTAAAAGTTATTGGAGTACCTATGGCTTGCATAACGAGTGTTGGTAAGACATCTTTGTAAAACACTTTTTTACTATCTATTCTAGGAGTACAGTCAGCAACAAAAGTAGCAAAAAAAGCAAGTAGTAGTAGTAGTAGATCATACTCGATTTTCCAAATGCGTCAGCAATCAGTACATAACACTTAAAACTCTTTTTTACTTACCAGTCCTGAAGTAGGTTGGTGCAACCTACGACCACATCATCACTTAAAATAGTTAAAGGTCAAACACAACCCTGTGAGAACTATAAAATAATATCATTCAAATTAGAATGCTAAGTTTTATTTCTGAATATGAGTAATGAATATTTTAATCAGTAACATGTTTACATTAGAGTAATAATACCTAACTAGGATTTCCTTGTTCTAGAACTTTTAAAAATTTTATATTTTAAAATTCATAAAAGCCTATTTATAGTCAACTAGCTGGTCCCTGCGGTTTCAAACTTTAGTTTATCACTATAAAAATTATACCTAGTCCTCCCCCGAGGTCCAAGCTGTCTCCTTACCAAATTTCCTTAGGATTGAACAAACAATCGAATCTATTTTCTTTATATCCTATACTTCCTACTGATATTATAAACGTGAAAGTTTGTGAGTATGGATGAATATTTGTTACTCTTTCACGCAAAAACTGCTGAACGGATCTGAATGAAATTTGGAATGGAGATAGCTTATACCACATAGGCTACTTTTATCCCAGAAAATAGTTCCTGCAGGATAACGGGAAGACGCGGTTGAAACCGCAAGGCGCAAGTAGTATTAGTATAGAAGACTATAGATTAATGACAATATTGAATCTCTCATAATATTATAGCAGATTACACAAATGGTCACTCTAGTACTGTTTAGTGTTATTTATCCTTATCTGTGCAGATGCACATATTTATTATTATTATTATTATGATGAATTAATGATAAACATAAACATTAAAGTGGCCAATAAGAGGATGATGTCCACACCATCATCCCATAATATGATGAAGTATACTGCTCCCGTTGTTATAGTTACAGTAAGTCGTTTTACTGGTGTTATGTCTTTTTTACAGTACTGTGATCTGTAAATCAAGTCCTACTTAAAAAAATTTTTCTTTTTAATCTACGCAAATTGAACTTTTGATGTCCGTTACAATATCCAAGTTATCTGCTATAATCATTAAGATATACCATTTTAAATTTTTTTGACTTACTGACTTTTCGACTCATACAAACATTGTCATGGCGTTGATTTTAAATTCATATTATGCTATCTAAATAATAACAATTATTAATTATTATTTATGCTTTTGATATCTTCTATAGTAGTTGCTCTTGCTTTGATTTTTTTTTAACTTATATAATAAGTTTTATTGTAGTATCTAGGACATTCCAAAAACCACTTAATTTGAATGATATATATTTAACATGCCTAAAATTCAAATATGACAAGTTTATATTTAAAGGCCCAAAAAAAATTTAAATGTCAGAATGTTTATTTCTAAAATACTAGTTGAACAAAAAACCTTGAAAACTGGTTCCATTTTGAGGAAAATTGATCCAAGATGTTGGGGGTGTTTTAATTTCTTCCAGTTTAGTTTCTTAGTTATAATATTGTCACTGTTTCTTTCCCTTGCAGGCACCCTCCGCGAGACTCTGATGAGCTTGTCGGTGCTCATAGCGAGTGTGAGTTCTCTCAACGAATTCCTGCTCGTAGACATTGTGCATAAGGAGCCTTCAAGTATTGCGGACACAGTGGTGAGTAATCAATACTATACTATGTATCTACCTACTATCTGATCCCTGCGGATTGACAATGCGGTAGCCGAGTTGGTCAAAGTCAAAGTCAACATTTGTTTTATTCAATAGGATACATTGTGATCACTTTAAAACGTCACCTTAAAACTAGCTACGCCTGTTCCAACCTCCTTACGCCGGCTAAAGAACAGGCAAGAAACGCCCGGCAGGTAATTTTTTTGACGCGATCACATTAACAATTTTATTCTTATTACTAATTGATTGAATTGGAGCAAGTTCACTAAAATCCCAAGCTTTTTTTTGTCATATAATAGTCCGATATTTTTTAATTAGCTTTACTAACAAGATTTCTCTTGTTTGGTTGTACACATTGGGATATGGGAACATGAATATTATGGTAGTGTCCCTGCCTGCGAAGCGGTCCCGGCTACGAATCCCGGTAAGGGCAAATATATGTGTGATGAGCACGAATATTTGTACCTGAGTCTTGGACAAATTTCTATCTATATAAGTATGTAGGTATACCGTTGTCTAGTACCCATAACACAAGTTTCGAGCTTAACTTGGGGCTAGGTCAATTTGTGTGCAATTGTCCCCGATATTTATTTATTTATTATAATTTCACCCGCGTCTTCCCGTTATCCAGCAGGAACCTTTTTCCGGGATATAAAATCACACACGATCGCATTTGAATGTTAAGTGGTTTATAGGGAAAATGAGTAGCAAACTTTTACAACACTGATTTCGCAAAAACAGCGAACTCAATGACACAGTGTATGAGTCACTGATAATATAATACTGTGTATTACTAGTATTAGTATTAAGTATCAAGGCTATGTATAAATATGTGTTGAGAAGAGATATATTATGTAATTTTATGACTAGGTTGCAGCATTGTCAAATAGATTACACATAATACAAATAGAGTACATTTCGGAGTATATTCTGTCTATCCAAAGGTTGTGTGATAGAAATCGTCTACCGCCCGATGCAACAGTTCTAAGACCTTTTCTTTTATGTTGTTGTGGTCAAACAAGAAAGCAATATATATCCCTACTAACTAATATTATAAATGCGAAAGTAACTCTATCTGTCTGTTACGCTTTCACGCCTAAACTACAGAACAGCTTTAAATGAAATTTGGTACAGAGATAGTCTAGACTAGAGCCTAAGAAAGGATATAATATGCTACATTTTATATCGATAAACTGTTGCCCACGCGGGTGATACCGCGGGGAACAACTAGTCTTTATATATTTCTCCTAGAATTCTAGATCTTCCCCATAGATTTGGCAAAGGTTAAGTAAGGTAGAGGTACATTCTGTACATCATGAACCTTTTTTTAACTCACACAGGGTTGCTGACAATAGAAGTCATTCATAAATTCACTCATCATTATCACCTTATTACGTTCCCACTGCTGGGACTCAGGCCTTCTCTCAGGGGGAGAGAGAATGTTCCGTAATCTACCACGCTGGCCCAGTGCGGGTTGGTAGATGTCGCATGCCCTTGAATGTCCTCACGACGTTTACCTACCTTCACCGTTTTGAGCGATGGTAAATTCACTCACAAACTTTAAACTTTTTTTTTTAAACTTTTTTTGTGATTAGTGTGTTAAATGCTACACGAGTAAACGATAGTTGTGTTAGTTTGTCTAGCGCCCCGGTGACCTCAATGGCACGTGTACTCAGTTAAAATTAAATAACAAGTTGTCATTATCGGCTTTGTACGTTAGTTAGGTATAGCCTATTAATATTTGTAAATAGCGTTAATGTTTGTGACACATATTGTATTAAATATTGATATTTAACAACTACTTTTATAGTATTTTAATCGGCCATTTGGCGATGTGGCCGACCCGGCGCGGGCGTGCAGCTAGCTGCAAAGCGCAAAGCTGTGTTCTATTCCTGCTACGGGACGAATGCATAAAAAAAGCAAATGAATTTTGTTCTGTGTCTGATTCCTCACATAGGTTTTGACTAGCTGCGCCCCGCTGAGTTACCCGCGTGGACGACACTTTATTGCGATAAGAAGTATCCTATGTCTTTCTCCAGGGTTAGATCTCTATCTCCACACAAAATTTTATCCAGATACGTTAAGCAGTTTTTCGTGAAAGAGTAACAAACATCCATCCATCCATCCTCACAAACTTTCTGTTTAATAATATTAGCAGGAAAAGTACCTGAAAATTTGTTGTCCACAGAAATGGAAGAAGCTATCCAACATCAACTTCGCGAGCAACAATATAAAGAACATAGACTGGGCCATCAAGCTCGTCCCCGGCTTGCAAAAGCTCAGTCTCTCCTCCAACCGACTCACAGAGCTCTGCGACGTGTCTTCCCTCCACGAGCTAAGAGTCCTCAACCTATCCATGAACAACTACTCTATCTGCGAAAATTGGCATTCCAAAATAGGCAATATAGTTAAAATAGACTTGTCGCAGAACAAAGTGGCCTCGCTACAAGGTTTCTACAGGTTGTACTCCTTGGTAAGCCTAGATCTGAGCTGCAATGTAGTCGAAGACGTAGAAGAGGTCCAGCATATTTGTAAACTGCCGTGCTTAGAGTATCTGTGGCTGACAGCCAATCCCGTGGCGTCGACCATAGACTATAGAGTTAACGTTCTCGAGCAGTTCAACGCGAGAATGACAGAAATATGTTTAGACAACGAGAAGGCGTCGGAGAAGGAATTGGATACAGCTAGGGTGCTGCAGGCGTTGAGGACAGTGAAAGAAGGGAAAACGCCTAGTTTCCTGCAGAACAACAACACGAGTCACAGCTTTAATAAGAGTTGACAGTAAATTTTGTTAGTTAGCACAAGAAACCGCAATATGAATAGTAAGGACACAGTGGACTTGATTTGAGACCCACAGTCTCAACGTGACAGATTTTTGACAACGTGTGAACAACCGACCGCGAAACGTGAGTGCGGAACAAATATTGATTGTGAATGGAAAAACAAATGCGACTATTTGTTCTGTGGCTGGATCCCCGATCTATATAGTGTCTGATACCCTAGATGCAGGGAAACCTAGAGGGTCAGAGTTGTGTGTGATTGCTGGGCTTTGTTATTATTATTATTTAAGTGGATTCAAGACCGTTGGTTAGAGATACTGCTTCCAGAGTACGATTTTTTTTTAAATGCAATAGGTTTTTCTTCTATGATATTTTGTTTTCTGTGGTTTTTAGAATAAGGTTTATCACACAGTGGCCGTTTTTTAAGTCTATTCTTAGCATGAATTGTTCTGTAATCAAATGCACGGACCGGAACGGGCCTATTGTGTGACAAATTGTAATGGATCCAACAAATACCTATATACTTACATTGTTTTTCTTTTATGAAAAGGAGTGCTCTGTGGTAAAAAAAATTAGTTCTCATACTCATTTCAGTTTAGTCATCTGAAGACCCTGTTCCTAAAAGTCGTGATTCCTGCCCAATGTGTGATTTTAGCTAGTAAGCGGTCGATAACTAAAGATAAAAATCACTGTGACATTTCGAAAACTGACATAATAATATGTTGTGTTGGACTTCTGGACTTTTTTGGCGGCAATCGAATCGTCAACGTGAAAATTTTGTTTTTATTTCCAAAACTTGTGTTTCTTCGAGTGATAATGTGTAATATTGGTGGATTATTAACCATTATGTGTTCGTTAATGTGTACGAGTGTGGGAAATTGAAATAAAGTTGTGAAAGTGACTTTTCGAGTTGCTCCAAAAAAGTCCATGTAAAGTTTTAAGTAAAGCGCCACTACTTTACTTAAACACTATCCTCATCCCATCATCTCATCATCATCATCATTTAAACTTGATTCAACTCCCTGAGTTTGTAAATATTTTATACATGACACTGGCAAATACACTAATCGTGTGATGCCATAACAAAACAAAAAAAAAATATATGTTGTGTCAATTTGACCATAATGAATTCGGCTTGTGTGTGTCAGGCCTAATGTTTCTTTTTTAATTTTGTAAACTGTTCTCTAGGTATAGGTAAATGGGTATTTAATATGCATTCCATTTGGAAAGGAAATTTTGTACATTTTCGACTGAGATTCATTTAGCAGAGTTTTTTGCTCTCAGCTGTCTACGAGACCTTTACACAATGTATATAAATCGATTGAGACCACTCGTATAAAGATGCCCTTACTATTATTATATTGTGATGTAAGGCTGGATCCTAAAAGCAAATAATTATGTATTAATAAAATACGACCAATAAACTTAGATTATATTTTCTAAGAAATTGAATACATGGCAAGTAACAATGCTGTACCTATGTATTTACTATTTATAACTCCCAGCTATAATGGGACTTCCTCATAAGTGATATTTCCTGTGGTCTAGGGGACCCTGTCCCTGTGCTGATTCTTATATAATAAACGCGCAAGGTCAAGAAAGAAAACGATTGTAAACTCTAAATTGTGATGGTTTATAAACCCTAACTACTAAACAAAATTGTAACTAATTGCAATTGAAATAAAACACATTTTGCGTTATCTGTCTTACTCTTTAGCTTTGTGATAGTATAGGGCTCCCGTTAGCGGCCTTTCATACAAACTTAGACACTTGGCGAATGATATTTTTTCAAGTATAACTTTGCATATTATTCGGTGTTAATTAGAAAAAAATACCTAATTTCTTCAGGGGCCCCTTTTATGTAAAGGCTTCGGTTGCCCTTCCCTAAATTCGCCCCTGACCACCCTGCATGTCTTTGGTATTGAAGCTGCTTATAGCAGCCCTTTAAGTACATTCATCGCATTTTAAAATGCCACGCCCAGAACTCCAAGGTGTATCTATCTACTATATACCTAGCAAGGCCTTCGTTAGCCAATGGGTTAAATTACTTACTACAATTTTCAGTTACTATAAGAAAGAAAATATCGTAACTAAAAAAACAATCTATCTGGGTTTGTTGTCAATTTTTCGACTTTGAATCGTGCACATTTTCAGACGTGCACGCGTAAGTGTGCGTTACAGATCGTATCAAAAATCGGACAGTAAATTACTTTGGCATCCAGTGTCTAGGGGAAGGGCAGATGCCCTCACCCGCTCCTCCCTTCTTGGCGACGCGACACCCTTTCTACCCAGATTCTAGGTAGTTCTAGGTCCTAGTACTACCTCTATAGTCCGTCAAATAGTGTACGCGAGACGGGGAAGCTAGCTTAACTGTATTACTACAAAGTAGTTAACCTTTTCTCATACAATGTTTACAGTTATCTGTCATTTAGATCTTTTGTGATATAAATTAATCAAATAATCATAATCGTTCTTTTTAAGGTAATTACTAAGATGACATAAAAATGACCTAAGTAAAAACCCTAATCTAGATTTTATGTTCTATTTTAAGACTAATTTTAAATTTAATTTTTAATTAATGCAAGTTTAAGTATTCACTTCTAAAGTATTAATTGATTGTGATCGGTGTGTAGTTATAGTAAGAATATATATTGTGATGGATGCTTTATAAAGTAATGTATTATTATTAATTATATTGACTTTTATTTTTTAATCTCAGCCTCCACTCGAACAATCCTTCTTTCCATCTTCTAATATAGACTAAAAATTACCTAATGTTCTGTTTATGTCAAAGGGATTCAAGGAAGGTTTCAATTCTACAATAAAAAGGAAAGTTATCATTTTGATTACAAATCACCTTGAATAAGCTCTTTAATACACAGCTGGACCTTTGGATTACCTAGATTTTAAATATTAACGTGATTATTATTAATATTATCGCACTCCACTGCTGGAAATTCTCGATGTTTTCAAATTTACTATCATCACAATCTTGCAGATTAGTGGCCTAATATGATTGTTGCATAATATTGTATGGGAGTTCTGTGATTGATTTAATCAACTATATAAATTAGAATATAAAAACTGAATAAATACACTTTCGTTTCATAATTAATTTTATTTCATAAACTTATGTACTAAAATAATCTTAATCCATGGTTTTTCCTAAACTTTACATAGGAATGCAACAATTAAAGTTGCAGTATACATTATTATTAATATTATTATATACACAAATTCAACAGCATTTTAGACATTAAACAATCCTTTATAATCATATTGTTTGCAACATTTCTTTAAAAAACCAAATATGTAGTACAATAATGCTCATTTTATTTTCATCAAACATTCGAAATACTTGATGGTTGAACAATGCTGATAGGTTCTCATGACCACCTAGAATAGAACTCAACGAAAAAACAGAAGTGTGGATATAAATTTAAATTTATAAATTTTTCAAATTAAAATTTCCACAAAACACATTACGTCAATGTGGATACCGCTTTAAGCGTACAAACAATAAAGGACACTTGTGAATAAACTTGTTAACATTTACATTTTAAAGCTAACGTACATAGTTGCACCATATAATGGTGTCGATTCGGTTTTCCATTCTCTAAAACTAAACTAAGTTTGACAGGTCTTATAGTAATGCTGTCCTTTTTTCACTTTAGTGGTTAGAAAAAGACAGCAATACTGTTAGACCTGTCAATTTTAGTTTAGTTTTAGAGAATGCAAAACCGAATCGACACCATTATCTACTTTAACGCTGGAAACTAATGACTTATCTTTTTACGTCGTGCTGTTGTCCTACCAGAGATAGATAATTTGACATTAGTTCTACGGAGCTTATGTCAAATTTCTAGTAGGACAAACCGTGGATAGATAGGTTATTAACAACGGCCCTTAGTAATTAATAGAGGCAATACCGTACCCTAGTACAATTTTTGAAAACGATAAAAGTTTTGGTAAACGTCGACGTTTACCACCGCCGACTGACAAGTCGGTGGCAACTCGATCTGCATTCAAAAAGTAACTCAATAACATTGTTGGAATATGATTATAACGATTTAAAAATAACCCGTATTAACGATTTCAGTTCCTCCAAGTCTCGGTAAGATTCGCTGAAAAAAATATGTATGGATGGAAACGAAAACTTTTATAGTTTTTGTAAACTATCAAAACCTGTACTAGGGGTACCATCACCATTGTAGTTTTCAAAAAAAATAAATGAATATTCATAATACAAATAGTATTTCCGCAGGTTATTTCTCCAACATCTACAAACTTAACCTTTTAATAATATCAGTATAGATAAACTATAATATACACCATCCATATCAAACGTCAATATACGAAAATACAATACCCAATACCAGTCTTGCAATATCATTAATAATATTGCTTTAGTGATGCAATCAATCATTTTCAAAAAGATTTCTTTATAAAATACACCATCGACTCTTCCGCAAAAACTACAGAAACAACTATTGTAGGAAATTGTGAAAAGATTTTACAAATGGTTATTTTTGTCTACAGTACTATGCCCTCAAAAATTGTCATCTCTTTGAATCTATTAACAAAATTACTCTTTGAAAATGATTAAGAAACAATAATTATATCTAACACGCATCGTACAGCCTCGATTTCGCCGGTGATATTTTATTTGATTTTTTTAAGACAAATTGAACGAACGTTCCAATACAAAATACTATACCTACCTGGGAGCAAATTCAAAAGAACATAACGCCTCATATGCGTGTCTAATAATAAATTAACGATATAATAAATCTTTTTTTAGATTTTTATTTATTTTAGTTTTAGCATCAAATCTTGATCCGTGAAATAAAATCAGCGGTAGCAAAAAATGTTTGCCATTTATTTGCTTATTTGCCAATAAGTTTCGTTATCATAATTTTATTTAGAATCACTGGAATGACTTTTATAAGCCATTTTTTATTGCCAAGCTTTCAATATAACGAAAAATACTTTCTTTTAACCTACAAAACTTATACCTAGACTTTTTTTGGAGATTATATCTTTGACAAAAATATTTTATGGCCAAAATCTTTGATTGAACATACACGCAAACGCCTTATCTTACAACACTGTAAAACTATTATGCTGATGATGAGAGAACTTTTACATTGTACAAAATTAAATAATCAAGCTAAGCTACCATTTATTGATAAAGTTTGATCACCAAAGTCTCCAGCCCTATATTAGTGTACCAAAATCGGTTTAGCATTATCGATACAACAACGAAAAATAGCGTACAATATGGTGGCACCTTTTTCTACGAAAATGGCCCCATGGAAGTCACGGGAAAATAAACTAATACTTAAATCAATAATCACTTCATTAGTCTAAGTCATTACTATTGTCTAACAGACACTACTAGTAGTGATGCGACGAATACGAAACACATTCGCCGAATGTCTTATGTTTTCCATTTTAGGTCGCCCGGTCGCAGTTAAGCGGACGCGGCGTGAAGCGACGGCGGGCGTCGTGTTCCCTACCAGGCTTTCGTTAAGGGGCGGGGGGACTTGGGCATTTTTTTCGTGATAATTCTCGTGTCATAAGATCGCTTGCGTTTTTACTTAAATTTCAGGTGATTGAAAAGAAAATAATTTTTAGCCGCCGTGCCAAGGAAATAATTATACATACATACCAAGACAACCCTTCTTCCTTCGCAGTCGGGTAAAGAGAAAGGAAATGCTTCAATCGTTTGTCCGGTTACCTATTGTACCCTTTGCTCCACCCCCCTACGCGGAGACGGCGAGCCCCGGCTGCGTGTAGTGCGGCAGGTGGGAGGGCTCGCACAGCGGCGCCCTACGCGGAGACGGCGAGCCCCGGCTGCGTGTAGTGCGGCAGGTGGGAGGGCTCGCACAGCGGCGCCCTACGCGGAGACGGCGAGCCCCGGCTGCGTGTAGTGCGGCAGGTGGGAGGGCTCGCACAGCGGCGCCCTACGCGGAGACGGCGAGCCCCGGCTGCGTGTAGTGCGGCAGGTGGGAGGGCTCGCACAGCGGCGCCCTACGCGGAGACGGCGAGCCCCGGCTGCGTGTAGTGCGGCAGGTGGGAGGGCTCGCACAGCGGCGCCCTACGCGGAGACGGCGAGCCCCGGCTGCGTGTAGTGCGGCAGGTGGGAGGGCTCGCACAGCGGCGCCCTACGCGGAGACGGCGAGCCCCGGCTGCGTGTAGTGCGGCAGGTGGGAGGGCTCGCACAGCGGCGCCCTACGCGGAGACGGCGAGCCCCGGCTGCGTGTAGTGCGGCAGGTGGGAGGGCTCGCACAGCGGCGCCCTACGCGGAGACGGCGAGCCCCGGCTGCGTGTAGTGCGGCAGGTGGGAGGGCTCGCACAGCGGCGCCCTACGCGGAGACGGCGAGCCCCGGCTGCGTGTAGTGCGGCAGGTGGGAGGGCTCGCACAGCGGCGCCCTACGCGGAGACGGCGAGCCCCGGCTGCGTGTAGTGCGGCAGGTGGGAGGGCTCGCACAGCGGCGCCCGCGCACGCACGCCCAGCGCGGTGGGCCGCCGCGACGGCTCCGGGCTCAGCATCAGCTCCAGAGCCAGTGTCTGGAACACATTGCTGACTTTACTACCGGCATACCTATACTTAGACGAGAAACATTCTGGTAGGAATTTTCTGCAATTTTTTTTTAATTTTCGGCTATTACCTACTAATATTATAAACGTGAAGTTGAGAGGATGGATGGATGGATGTTTGTTACTCTTTCACGCAAAAACTACTGACCGGATCTAATTGAAATGGAGATAGCATAGACCCGGGATTAACACTAGGCTACTTACTATCCCGGGAAAAGGTTTCTGCGGGATAGCGGGAAGACTCGGGTGAAACCGCTGGATGCAACTATAGTGGATTATACTTCTTTAAGAGAAAGCTTAAAGCCCCAGCAGCGGTAACGTAAATATTTAATGTCAAATTGGCCGGTTTGCAACAATATTATTTTTGTATTTATGCACTTGATTTAAGTATTTTTATATAGTTTGTTGCACTTAAATAATTCTCAGTCTTATTCAATTAATACCAGCTGACGAGTTTTTTGTCAATAAATCCCCACTAACATTCTTTTACCGCAAGCCACTTTATGTCTGCGCCCTGCGGTTATACCCGCATCTTCCCGTCATCCCGCAGGAACCTTTTCTGAGATGAAAAGTAGCCTATGTGTTAATCCAGGGTAAAAGCTATCTTCATTCCAAATTTCACTCAAATCCGATCAGTAGTCTTGCGTGAAAGAGTAACAAACATCAACTCGCAAACTTTCACGTTTATAATATTAAGTAGGAAGTAGGATGGTCAAACACTACTCTGTAAGGAAATAGTTATTTGTTATGCAAGGCTGCAAAGTTGTATTTTGGCGCGAGTACTTGTATTGAAACCTGAGCAAGCGAAGAATTCTAGGAACACTCGCTTCGCTCATGGTTCAAATATAGAATCCTGAGCGAAGCGAGGGTTTCAAAGGTACGAGACGCAGAATAACTTTGCAGCCGAGCGAAACACACAACTTTTCACCTCACTACAGCGAGGAAAATGCTAGATGCAAGAAAATCAAATAGAATAGGTTTGTTTGTTTTTTCATGCAATAGTCTTGCTGGCCAGTGCGATTATTCCAAAAAGAGGTTGGCATGAAATAAGTATTGTTGCATTTTAAGTGGACTGGCGGTATGGAAAATTATTGAATAGAAAGTTTCGAAGTTTAAAAATACTTTCCACGCTAGCGCGCAAAATGCGCTTTTGTACTCGGATTTCGAATGACAAACAGACTCTTTCCGAGCTTGTGAGATGAAAAAATAATCTCCATCCACTGACCTCCCCAGGGTAGTTCTCCCTGAACCCCTGCGGGTACCGGCCGCGCTTCACGTCCTCGAGGCAGCGCACGCGCTCCGACTCGGTACCGAAGGGCTGCAGCAGCTCGAACAGGATCAGCCCCAGCGAGTATATGTCCACCTTGTAGCTGTACGGACGACACTGCACTTGCTCCGGGGACATGTACAGGTGCGTGCCTGGGGGGGAAGGCGTGACTTTAGGTACTGGGTGGACATGTGACAATTTATGTTGGAAATGGATCGGTAAAGCTAGTGTTGCAAATGTCTTTAAGCGACCGTGATTGATTGACCATCAGGCGGGCTTATCCCGCAGGAATCTTTTTCCGGGATAAAAATTAGTCTACGTGAATCCAGGGTATAAGCTATCTCCATTACAAATTTCACTCAAATCCGTTCAGTAGTTTTTGCATGAACATACATACATACATACATACATAGATACATACATACTCACAAACTTACACGTTTATAATATTAGTAGGATTGTTTATGCGATGATGCCTCAGTGATAGTGAAAGTCATGGGTTCGAATCCTTCAATGAGCTTGAGCTTCCGGTGAAGGAAAACATTGTGATGAAACCTTAGCTTGGTGTAAGCACATTTTCAAGTACTTAAGAATCTGTCGACAAGCACCTATTGGTGTATTCCGGCTGCCCCACTTAAGAGACAGTTCCCAATCCAGGTGGCGCCACCAAGGTGACTTGTGGTCAATCGCTACCCTGCAAGTAACAAACGCGTATGAAACAGTTTAAAATGCGTTGCCTCACCGACTCGGTATGTGTGTCGTTGGTAGGCGTCCATCTCCTCGGGCAGCTCGCCGTCCGTGGACGTGTCCCCCATTGACGTCACTAGCCCAAAGTCCCCCACCTGCAATCATATTAATCACCGAGGTAAGGTCGCAGATTTGATTCCCGTAACAAAACAAATATTTGTGCATTAAAATTTTAACAAAAAAAGACGACTTCAAAGGTTTTCTCATGGATGGACCAAAAAGATGAGATCCTCCTCCTCATTTGAAGTCAGTTAAAAATAAAAACAGCGTAAGTATTTGTCCTGTGTCTGGGTATTGTGGATCACCGATCTGCGTAGTATCTGATACCCTAAATACAGAGAGTCCTAGTTAGGGCCAGAGTCAGAGCTACGTACGTCATGAGATTGTGTGGACGTTAATATACTTAGGGCGTATGTAAAATCCTTCGCTTTTTTGGGTTCACGTATGCTAGTCTTCTTCTTCTTGTCCTGGTCCCAATACATTTGGGGTCGGCGCAGCATGTACTTTTCTTCCACACTGCCCCATCAGCCGTCACTGCTTCATTCACCCCCCCCCCCTTTCATTCATATCCGCCCTTACACAATCCATCTACCTTTTCTTTGGTCTTCCGTTCCATCTATCAACATACATATTTATCACTTTATTGGTAATATGACATTCATCCCTCCTCATAAAATGTCTATATCAAGCCAAACGATTCCCTTTCAGCTTTACTGCGTAAGCTAAACAGTAATTATATTATAATAAGGGGTACCTTCACAATACCGTCCTGAGAGAACAGGATGTTGCTGGGCTTGAGGTCGCGGTGGATCAGGCCCGCCTTGTGAACGTAGTCCACCGCCGATACTATCTGACTGAACAGGGACTTTATCTGAAACAACAGATAGATTTAAATAAACAATAGAGCAAGGAAAAGTTGCAGAACAGGAACACAACATTTTAGAAAAATAAAATGTCTCTTTTAGATCGACAAAAAATTAGGTTAGCTAAAATGAATAGGGTAGATAAATCGTATTTTATATTACAATATTTTTTTTAGGAAATCAATCATACACGCAGATTTTGTTTTAGTTAGCCGAGTAAAAATCGATGAGGAGAGGTTCTCAGGTCTTGTTACATATTAGGGTCGATTCTAACCACAGAAGTAAATATAGGACAGCATTACTTTTAGACCTGTCAAACTTAGTTTAGTTTTAGAAAATGCAAAACCGAATCGACACCAATATAATGTAGTTGCAACTAAGCATAACTATTTACAGAGTAGTCCGATTTCTGCTCAGCCGACTACACCCACCTCGGAGTAGTGCCGCAGGTGCGCGGCGCGGTTGGTGCGCAGCCAGTCGTGCAGGCTGTCCCGCCGGCACAGCTGCATCTGTATGTACAGGTAGAGCGGCGCGGAGCCGGAGCCGGAGCCCCGGACGCACGCGTCCAAGGACCAATGACGCGTGTGCCCCTTCTGGAATACATTAACAAACCGTACTAATTATGTATTGGTGTAACACCTGAGACACGGTATTCGGTTTCCGGAAAACGCGAACCAACCCGATACGAGCACCGAGAATAACGATACCTACGATCCGAGGAGGCAACAGACAGAGTCAAAATAATAGAAGAAAGATCAATATGTTAGAATATCTCTTTATGCCCTGCAATTAACGGCTTTAAAGTTCAATATTTCGATCTTAATCAGTTCAAAATCCTGCGCGGCAACACTGCTCTCGTCACCCTGAGATATACATGTTAAAGGTCATAGCTCATTAGAGCCACCCGGCACCCGACCGGCACCGCCTCGTCGCTCGACGTCTACTTGTTGTCGACCGGGTGGACGACGCGTTGTTGCTTGTGAACGTCGCGTAACCAACCAGTGAACGTCGCGTAACCAACCAGTGAACGTCGCGTAACCAACCAGTGAACGTCGCGTGGTCAACGAGTAGACATCGCTTGGTCTCCACGAATTTTCGAGTAGTCTGTTTGCAATTGGCACCTAGGCCTACACGTATGTCAATTTTACAAACCGTGAATTGGAACTCACAGCTGTCGCGCTTGATGAAGAAGAAAATGAAACACGCAACAAATAAAAGAAAGAGTATTGACGTGCGGTCCACTCGGGACCCGTGCGTTGTATAACCATAGAAGTCCCTAAAAAGAATACTAACCAAATAAATAAATATCGGGGACTATGACCTCTCTATCCCTATAATAAACATCACTAAACTAACCTTCTTCTTAGGAGTAGAGTCAGTCTTATAATCGCTCTCTTGCACCATAGCTAGCCTCTTGTCTCGGGAGTTGTTCCTGGCCTCCGAGCAGCCGGAAGTCACGTGCTCCCCTGTGTGGTGGGAGGAACTGCCGTGGTCACGTGACGCGCCGTGGTCACGTGACGCGCTGTGGTCGCCGGTGCCGGGCGCGTTGCTGTCGAACACTATGCTGTCAGAGCAGCTTAGAGACCTAGGAACAAGTCAGATTCTAACCTTTTTATCCGAAGGAAGGAGTTATGTTTTTCGAGTGTATGTATGTATATTTCTTTGGCACGGCCTGTAGCCTAAATGGCTTGATGGATTTTAGCATATGAGGTGTTATTAGATTCGTCTTTATTGTGGGAGTGACAAAGGGTACTTTATTTTGGCGCAGTCGGGTTATTTGCTCCTTTTGTAATGTATAATCTTGTTGTAGAGCTGTGATGAGGAGGGCAGATGTCCGAGCCAGTGCTGATAAATAGATAGATTAATTCTTTATTGGCAAACCACAATAAAAAGAAAAATGATATCAAAAAGATTTACAGGATATCCGAATTATAGCACAATCTTTATTTATTTATTTTATAAAACAACATAATTACAAAAAAGATTAAAAGAACGTTGTATATAATGAAGACTGACAATATTTACAATCAACCTACTCAGACCACATAAATAAATGAAAAAAAAAACATAGTACACAACACAAAAGTTCCCCATTGAAAGATAGAACCCCACCCAATATTCATAACAAATCCAAAACAAAAACCGACATGCTCAAATCAAAACAACAAAAAAAAAAACAACCTACAACACTTGTCCTACTCTATTAACGTTGGGGGTTAAAATGATATCTTACGGGTTATGTTTATCGGCTACATCCAGTGTGACGTCATCCACGACGGTAGCCTTTGACCGGTTACCATCAGGCGGGCGGCGGCCGCGACCCGCCTGATGTACATAGGGTCTACATCGTGACAAAAGAAAAAGAAACTGAGAAATTCGAGTGCAATTTTCGCGTAGAAGCTAATAGAAACGGGCACGCAGAAGGTAGACCGAGAATAGTGCAGAATATTGAATGAACGAAGGTGTTGAGTGAATGATATGATTTGACCAATGAAATCGTTTAAAACATCCTCACACTTATGTAAATGCAATAGTGTGTTTTTTGGTTTGACCGTAGGACACACGGCGATCGGCGATTTTTCATGCTCCATCTCGCTCTAATGCAGAGTCAAAAAAGAGATGCAGCATGCAAAATAGCCAATAGTAGCATGTCTGCTATGGTCCTAAAGAGTATGAATTAGGCTACTATTTATGTCGGAAAATGCACGGTTATTTTTGTAATCTCCGCGCGTGGAGTATCCTCAACACAGGTGGTTGAGGATACTTCCGAAGAAATATCAAATGCTAGTTGTGTCTTGCGATTTTACCCGGCTTGATATTGTGTTTTTCCGGGGTAGCTTAAACCCCTTCGCACACGGCGTCGTAGCGTAAGCGTACGCTATGACGCCGTGTGCGGAGGGGGTTAGCCTCTCTCAGTGGCCCATAAACTATCTCTAAGCAAAAAAACACGTCGACCGTTACATCGCGAAAGAAGGATAAACCAACAAACGCACTTTTGCATTAATTTAAGAATGAGGATGGCGGGAGGTTAGTTGGCGTACAGAATTAGTGTAGCGATATCGCTACGCGAACACGCTACGCCAAGTGAAGTGCTGCCATAAGTATTTACACAAGGAACAAACGCATGCGACAGCCTGTTCACACAAAATGTCCATGCAATGATATTAATTATTACAACAATGAACACAATCAATTTACAATTCTAAAGCAATAACGTAAGGATAAGAACATGCTGAAGAGGTATGATATGTGTGAGGCATCTACAACATGTCCTTACCCTAAGAATAATCAACAAAACCAAACCGAATGAATAAATTCAAATCAAAAAATGTAAGAACAAAATCAAAAACAAAACACAATGGGAAGTTTTCTGGCTAAAAATATTATTTTCTGACAGACAATTAAAAAAAAGTTCATTAAAATCCGGCAGATGACGTTGACGATACGCGAATCTGAAGGTTTTGCAAGAACAATTTAAAAAAGAAGCTGGAAAAGCGCTGATACTCTTATACAGCTGGACGGATATTAACCAAACATAGCTAAAACCACCGCAAGGAAACTGGCTTTCAAATAAAAAAAAAACCGCATCGAAATCGGTACATCCGTTAGAGAGCTACGACAATACGATACCACAGACAGACATCGAAGTAAAACTTACAACACCCCTCTTTTTGTGTCGGGGTTCAAAAATGCAAAAAGGATCGTGTCTCGTCAGCGCCATCTATCCATAGTCTCAGAACTGCGTTTCGTCAGAAAACTTCCCAATTTAGAAACCAGTTAACAGCCCCCTATGAACATTTTGCACTACAATCGGACACCCCAAATCCCATTTCACATTACCTATTCCGCTTCGAAGGTTCCTGTATTTTATAGTCCAGGAGTTCTGTGTCGAACGGTTTGTGCAGGTTCAGTATGACGCTGTCGCCTTTCGCGTTTTGAGGAGATTTGGCGGGCGACGACAGCGGAGTTGAGCTATATTCTTCTGATAGCGCTGAGTCGCTTCCTAGCTCCCTGTGGGTAGGATAGAGACGTTTTTGAGAATATAATTAATTATGCCAAATACTCTCTCTCTGAGAGAAGGCCAGAGTCCCAGCAGTGGGAACGTGAAAGGCTGATAACGATCGATTGTAAGTACATAATTATTATTATTAGTGTAAAATTCCATTTGTTACGGCTTAATAAAGCCTTAATTACTAACTCCTACCACTTTCTGAAAAGTTATCCAGTTGCCTATTGGTACACCAAAGGCAATCTAACTCTCAATAAACACCCTTTACTGTGTACCCCACAAATAAATTAGGTTGTAAAGAGATAATGTGTTAACCGTATAAGCGCCAGGTCCCTCTCCTGCTGCTGCGGCGGCGGCGGCGGCTCCTCCCACGCGTTGAAGTACCGCACGATGTTGACGTGGTCCAGCTTGGCGAGGGCGCGCACCTCGCGCCTCACGCGCTCGCGCTTCTTCTCTCTGCAAACAACACGTTTTTTTATTTTTTTACAGGGTAGCGCTTGACCACAAGTGTGACGATGTGGACGAGGATGGCGCCACGCTACACCTGGACTGGGATTTACAATAGGCCACCGGACAAGCTACACAATTTCTAAAAATTATAATATGGTTCCAACTAAAGTTTTTATTAAAAAAAAATTTATCAAACAAGCGTAATTTATGTTTTATACTTTTTTGAACTAATAAATAAAAATTTACATATACATTCTAATATTTTTGATCTGTTCCGAAACACAAATTCTAGGATATGACGTCATTAGTAAGTAGCTGTTCCTACTAATATTATAAATTTTGTGTGTGTGTATGCGTGTGAATGTTTGTTACCACGTATCACCGTAACTACTGAACCGATTTTGATGAAATTTTGAATGGAGATAGCTTAACACATAGGCTACTTTTTATCCCGGAAAAAGGTTCCTGCGGGACGGGAAAACGCGGGGCGCAACTAGTAATAAATAAAAACTGCCAACCTCTGAGGCAGCGTGATTCTCTTAAGCGCATAGCAGCAGTGGTCGATGTTGTTCCTGACTTCGAAGACGACTCCGAACCCGCCGCGGCCCAGGCACCGCAGCGGCGTGAAGTCGCTCTCGTAGCGGCGCGACGCCTCCGCCGCGGCGGGGGGCGCCGCCCCGCCAGCTCGCCGCTCGCTGGGGAACCTGCACCGGGATCATACAGTTTTACTTATATGTTATGCAAGGTTGCAAAGTTGTATTTTGGCGCGAGTACTTGAAGAAGAAGACGTTATGCAAGGCTGCAAAGTTGTATTTTGGCGCGATTACTTGTATTGAATCGTGAGCGTAGCGAGGGTTTCAAAGGTACGAGACGCAGAATAAAGAACAATGACCAAAACGGACCCGTGGTTGTATAAAAATAGTTATTTGTTATGCAAGGCTGCAAAGTTGTATTTTGGCGCAAGTACTTGCATTGAAACCTAAGCAACCGAAGGAATCTACGATTAAAGCGAACCGGAAGACGTTCTCTAGGTAGGCCCCCCACTAGGTGGACCGACGACATTGTAAGAGTCGCAGGGAGCCGATGGATGCAAATGGCTAATAGCCTTTCATGGTAGCGTTCAACGGGGGAGGCTTGTTCAGCAGTGGACTTCTTCCGGCTGATGACGATGATGATGAATGAAAAGCGATGATAGTTCAGTGGTGACGTCGGCTTGCGATTCGAATATTACAATGAGCTAGAGCTTTCGGTGAAGGAAAATATCAGAAAAATCTGTTAATTTGGAATTACAAACAGTCCCTTCAATTTGATTTATTTGTACAGACAAGAAATATATTGTAATTTTTTTTTTGTATTACATAATTAAATGAAATAAATAGAAACGCCATACCATTCATAATGCGTGGCTAGATCGGATCGCGTCAAGGTCGCGCTGGTGGACTTGGAGCCGCTGAGCGGCGGCGGCAGCTTGGGCGCGAAGAACCGCGGCCAGATCATCAGGTTCATCAGCAGGGCGCTGCTGATGGCTATCAGGAGCACCTCCTTCCACCAGAACCTGCCGTGGTATCCATGCTTATGTTAGAACAATAAAAATATTAAAAAAAAAAAACAAAAACATTGATAAAAATAATTCTACTAATATTATAAACGTGAAAGTTTGTGAGTATGGATGGATGAATGGATGTTTGTTACTCTTTCACACAAAAACTACTGAACGGATCTGAATGAAATTTGAAATGGAGATAGTCTTCCCGTTATCCCGCAGGAATTTTTTTCCTATTCTGTGTTAATAATATTCCAGTCCAAAGACAGTGACACAACTGATCGAAATCAGTTTCGGAGTTCAAATGTCAAAATAGAACGCAAGCCCATCCCCCCAGCCAAGTAAGTTAATCAGCCCGCAGGTTTTATTCTTTACATTGTATATTTTGTAACGGCCGCGCCGTTCCCAATAACCGATCTATCCACGGTACGCCCTACTAGAGATAGAAATTTGACATTACTTCTATGGAGCTTACAACAAAACAAAATAACAGGGAACAAAAACCATTCCCTAACAGGAGATATATGAATTACGAACCATAGCGAGTAGACGTGCACGTGTATATGATGATGCTCGTGCGCCTCGTCGCTGGCGTTGCTCTCCGTCGCGTCTGCCGCGTCTATATCTTCGCCGGTCGCCTGCACCGACTGGTCGCACGTCTCTTGAAGGTAGAGGAAGAAACCCTGGTCGCCTGAAATGTAAAACCTTCGTACAGTCGCGTTTTAAAAATTTAAATCTAATAAAAAATTATGATGCGCGTACAACTAAATACGTGAACAGGCACAAACCTCTGTAACGCGTTCAATAGAAACTGCTTTTTTTTTCCATTGCATGTCAGTTTGTTATGATTCAACGCAAACGTGCCTATTCACGTTATAATAATTTACTACTAAAACGAGACGTGCCAGTGCACGGAACAGTTTTCACTCGCGATAGACACTAAGTTACTTAATAACAAGATGATCCTCCTTCCTACTAATCCTACTAATATTATAAATAAAGTTTGTGACCTTCGCCAGCGAGTGACCGCCATAGAAGTTTCTAACTTGACCTTTTCTAATAACCCTGAGATTTCGAACCAAACCTAAGATATGATAAGCCTGTCTACTGACCGATCCCCTTGGAGTCGTGCTACGTGACCCTCGCCAGCGAGTGACCGCCATAGAAGTTTCTAACTTGACCTTTTCTAATAACCCTGAGATTTCGAAAATCCGGTCACAATCCTGAGAAGAGCCTAGAGGCGCTGAGATCTCAGGACCAAACCTAAGATATAATAAGCCTGTCTACTAACCGATTCCCTTGGAGCCGTGCTCCGTGACCCTCGCCAGCGAGTGGTCGTCCTTCGGCCCCGACGAGTCCGCCGCGAGCTGCGGCCGCCCCGACACCAGCTTCCACGGCGCAGGCGACGGCGCCGCCGCCATCGACGTCTCCAGCTTGCGCCTGTACAACGGGCTCTCCTGGATGTACAGCTGGAAACGTAATCTTATATATAAAATTCTCGTGTCACAATGTTAGCTACCTTACTCCTCTGGAACGGCTGGACCAATTTGTATGAAATGAATTTTATTTATAATCCTCAAAAACACAAAACATGATCAACATGTCCAAAATAGGTCAAGAACCAATATATCTTACTAAACGATGTTCAAAATAAAAATATGGTAGAACAAATCATTTGTTTTTGTTTATTAAAGTCACTGAAAATGTATGAAGATGTTGAAGTTTTGAACTCCCATAAAACCAAGGACAATGACCCTACAGCTTTGGTGTCGTGACCCTACAGCTTTGGTGTCGTAATAATAAATACTCAGGGGGACAAGTTATATTTTTTTATTGGCCGGCACTTTCATATTTGGACCAAAAAGATGATGTCCTTTTGTATGCATATTGGGTAGGTCTGAGAATCGGCCAACATCTATTTTTTATCGCGATTAAGTGGTGCCACGTGGGTGAAACCGCGGGGCGCAGCTAGTAACTTATGAACTTAAGAAGAGGGCGGTAAATTATTACGTGACGCGTTTAGGGGGGAGGGGGTCGAGCCGAATCTCACCCAATGTGTTACGTGGGATTTACTGTTTTTAGACCTTTTTGCTTTACTGTTGTAAGACCGTAATTAACTAACTGAGATGGCGCAACGACCCACAGTGAGTATTGGCCTCCGATCAGTGCCGGATTAAGCAAGCGCGGGGCCCGTAGCAAATTCTTTGTGACATCGAGTAAATTTTATATACCACATCTTAATAAGTTTCACTCCAAAAATTACGGTCAGGCAGAGATGAGTGGTTCAAAATGCTATTATATAAACTTTTGACTACAGTTAGTAGCTATAAAATATATCCTAGATACATACAAGATATAACATAGAATTATTTTGATAGGAGATATAATAAATAAATACCCTATTGGTATAATATTGACCATATATATAATAAATTATATATTAATTTTATTATTACTTAACTTTTGCGTTGACGACCACGAAATGATACGGACACCCGCAAAGAACGCCAAGAGCAGCGAGCTGGTGTTCCCGGACTCCCCAGAACAGACAGGGCAGGCAGGACCCTCCCAGCTTAATATGACCACTACACTAAGTGTAAGACGTAGCATAGGGGATTGGGAGACGGGAACGATGACCAAGGCAAAGACCCCGAGTCCGCCTGGAAAAGCAGTCCCAGTGACCCTCGCTGCACCTAAAGAGGCCCGGAAAATAGTGGGTGCCCCAAAGCCGAAACCGGTCGCCGTGCGCAGGCTGTCGACGGAAGCATCGGGGAGCCCGCCGAGACACACGAGCCGGATGGCAGAGGCCAGAGCCTGCCTTCACAAAGCGAAACAGCACCTAAACAACTCACGGAATGTAAGCAATGTGATCAAGACCGAAGTTTTGCAGGCTCTGGACCGCCTTTACCACCTTGTGAAAGAAGCCGACATGGGGAAGGAGGCCGACATGGGGAAGGAGGCCGACATGGGGAAGGAGGCCACCAGTAAGGAACCACAGGAGGAGAGGAAAAAACCGGAGCCCTCCAGTCCTGAGCTGGCACCGCAAAACCTGCTGATGGTGTCGTTGATGGAGAGCCTCAGGAAGCACAGTCAGTTAGTAGCGGAGTGCAAGCAACACACAATCGCACTAACTGACAAAATCAAGTCGCTTCCTGCGTCGGAAGGTGTGCTGGGATCGGCGCAATGTGTTGGAGAGCATAACACCAGCGAGCTTCTTGCGGAAGTGAGGGGACTACGACAGGTCACTGAGGAGACAGGAAAGAAAGTTGCCCATCTGCAGGAAACCGTACCAACGTATGCGGACGTCCTAGCGCGACCTGCCCACCAAAGTCCCCCAAGGAGCTCGGCAAAACACTCCATAATTGTGTCGTCTGACATAGAGAAGGACACCAGCGAAGAAGTGCTCGGAAAGATCAGGAAGGAACTAAAAGCGAGTGAGACAGGGCTGCAAGTTGAAAAGATTAGGAAAGTGAGGAACCAAAAAGTGGTTCTCAGCTGCAACAGCAGAGAGGAGCTGGAGAAGATGACTCTCAGGATCGCCAAAAACCAAAACCTGAAAGTTGAAGAGGCGAAGAACAAAGACCCATTAGTAATTATAAAAGACCTTCTAGCGTTCAACACCGACGGCGACATCATAAGATCTCTGAAGACCCAGAATGCGGGTCTATTGGGGACTCTGACCGACGACGAGTCCAGGGCCACGGTGAGATACCGACGTAGGGCCAGGAACCCTCATGAGAACCACGTGGTGCTACAGGTGTCTCCCAAAATGTGGCAAAGACTGACGTCGGCGGGCAGAGTCCACATAGACCTGCAGCACGTCTACGTACAGGATCAGTCGCCATTGGTACAGTGTACGAGATGTTTAGGATATGGGCACGGCAGGAAGCTTTGCAGGGAAACAGTCGACCTATGCAGTTACTGCGGGGGCCCGCATCTCAGGGCTGGCTGCCCAAGCTATCTCGTAGCCGAGACCCCTTCCTGCAGGAATTGCAAGGCGGCAAAGTACCAAGAGACAGGCCACAATGCCTTCGACCGAGAGTGCCCTATACGCAAGCGCTGGGATGAAACAGCAAGGTCCAGTGTGGCGTATTGTTAAGGGCACCTCGGTGTATAAGGTGGTACAAGCAAACCTGCAGAAAAAAAGGTTGGCCACCCAGGAGCTCCTCTTAGAAGCCGAAAAAAGGGGATTCAGTTTTGCACTGACTCAGGAACCCTACGTTGGCGCGACGGGGGAGCTCAAGCGGTTCACAGGAACCAGGGTTGTTCAATGCGAAATGAACCGGTCGAAACCTGTCAAAGCGGCGGTCATAGTGTTCGACGATAATATCGAGATTATAAGTGACCCGTCTAAGACTACCGAAAACATAGCTGCGACAACCCTGAAAACTGACAAGTGGACCCTGGGAGTGATCTCGGTCTACTTTGAGGGTAGTGAACCGCTGGAGCCCTACCTGGATCGACTCAGGCGGGTTCTTGAGTCAATGCAAACGGACAGGATTCTAATAGGAGGCGATGTCAACGCGTGGAGCACATGGTGGGGTAGCACACGGGAAGACGGTAGGGGAGAGGTCCTTAGAGGCTTCCTGGATGAGATCGACGTCCACCTCCTAAACCAGGGGACTGACCCGACTTTCGATACGGTCCGTGGTGGACGCCTGCTAACCAGCAACGTTGACATAACCGTCTGCACAGCGAACTTGCTGGGGAACATCACGGACTGGAGAGTGGACGGATCGGTCACTGGTTCGGATCACAACGCCATCACGTTTGATCTCAAACTGGAGAAACCCGGACCCAGGACATTCAAAAAGACGACTCGCCTATATAACACCCGGAAAGCTGACTGGAGTCGGTTCACTGAGGTACTCCAAAACTCACTTAGCGAAGACAGAATAACACCTGAAAAAATAGATGGAATAGAAAATAAATTAGAATTAGAAGAACTAGTAAATACCTACATCAACTGCATCCAAAAAGCATGTATAAGCTCTATACCGCCAACTAAAACTAAGAAAAATGAAATCAACATACCGTGGTGGACTGATGATCTCGAACGCTGGAAGGGTGTTGTACGCACGAAGAGGCGAAGAATAGCGTGCGCTGCCCCCCGAAGACGCCCCTACGTAGTTAAAGATTACTTGGAAGAAAAAGAGAAGTATGAGGAAGCAGCCATGCGAGCACAGACCGAGAGCTGGAAAAAGTACTGCACGAAGCAAGTCAGGGAAAGCCTCTGGGATGGGGTCTACCGGGTCATAAGGGCCGCGTCGGGAAGACACGAAGATCTGCTCCTGACTGAGGATGGAACTGTTCAGAGTCCAGAAAGATCTGCCGAGTTGCTCATGGAAACATTCTTTCCAGATGACAATGCCAGTAGTGATACTGCTATCCACACTGCCATTAGAAAAGAAGCTGGAACCATGAGCAACCAGACAGCGGACGACGTAGATGACCCACCAGTCACCCTAGCCGAACTTAAGAGGACTCTGAACAGTTTCAACCCCAAAAAGGCCCCAGGGTTAGACGGCTTCACGGCGGATATTTGCTGCCGAGCAATATCTGCTGAAAGGGGAGTCTTCCTGGGGATAGTGAACAAGTGTTTCTCCCTGGCATGTTTCCCCGCCCCGTGGAAGGAGGCCGCCGTCGTGGTGCTGAGGAAGCCAGGCAAGACCGACTACAGCCTACCGAAGTCGTATCGACCGATTGGACTACTGTCGATCCTTGGGAAGGTTCTTGAGAAAATCATGGTACGGAGAATCCGCTGGCACCTATTACCAAGAACCAACCCAAGGCAATACGGCTTCGTGCCACAGAGGAGCACCGAGGATGCCCTGTACGACCTGATGCAACATGTCAAAGGCATCCTCGAGAAAAAAGAAATTGCCGTGGTGGTTTCCTTGGACATCGAGGGTGCTTTTGACAACGCATGGTGGCCATCCATTAAGGCCCAACTTATACAATATAAATGCCCACTAAATTTAAGGAAACTTATAAATAGCTACTTTGAAAATAGAAGTGTCACTGTCAACTATGCGGGCAAAACCTGCAGAAAGAACACCACGAAAGGCTGTGTACAAGGATCAATAGCAGGACCAACGTTTTGGAATCTGCTATTGGATCCACTTCTTGTCCAACTGGTCGAACGTGGAGTGTACACACAGGCGTTCGCCGACGACGTGGTCCTGGTATTCTCCGGAAAACTGTCTAGCACGATTCAAGAGGAGGCTAGTGGCACCCTCGCTCACGTGCATGCATGGGGAGTCAATAACAAGCTTAACTTTGCTGCTCATAAGACCTGTGCCATGATAATAACAAGGAAGCTCAAATTTGACACCCCAATTATTCACATGAACGGGAATGCCATTCAGATCGTCAACGAGATGAAGCTGTTGGGCGTGACGATAGACAGGAAACTGACGTTTAACAGTCACATCTCTAATGTCTGCCGGAAGGCCACCAACATATACAAGCTGCTCGCAAGGACAGCCAGAATACAGTGGGGGTTAAATCCGGAGATTATCAGGACCATATATGTCGCGGTGATAGAGCCCATTGTTTTGTACGCTTCCAGCGTGTGGGCTTCGGCTGCAGAGAAAATAATGGTGCAGAAGCAGTTTCGAACCCTACAAAGGGGCTTCGCTCAAAAAATCTGCAAGTCCTACCGCACTGTCTCTCACAACGCCGCGCTGGTACTGGCTGGGCTACTCCCCCTAGACCTTAGGGTGTGGGAGGCGGCCCAGTTATACAAAGCAAAAAGAGACAAGACAGCGGTGGCACTTGGAGGCGTGCAGATCGAAGAGCGAGTCGGTTACCTACAGGCCCCACATCCAGCCAAGGAGGTGGAAGTAGATTTCCTCTGCCTGAACGATATGCAGCCCGAAACACTTAAACAACATCAACTCCCGGAAACTCAGATCTTCACCGATGGTAGTAAAATAGAGGGGAAAGTGGGGGCTGCATATACATATCAGGTGGGAGGGGTGGAGACCAAAAATAAGAAAATGAAACTCGAGTCGTTCTGCACGGTCTTCCAGGCAGAGCTTTTCGCACTATATCAGGCCACTGAGTTCCTGCTTAAAGCGAAGCAGACCACGGTAGCCGTGCTGAGCGACTCGAGATCAGCTCTCGAATTGGTCCGGAACCCCGATACTTTCCACCCCTTGGCCTTCGCGATCCGGCGGAACATCGCCAGTCTACAGGAGAAAGGTTGCAACATCAAGTGGTACTGGATAAAGGCACACGTAGGTGTGCCTGGAAACGAAAGGGCGGATGAGCTGGCCAAAATAGCTGCTCTACACGTAAGAACCAAGGCATACTACGACCGATGTCCAGTATCACATTGCAAATACTCCTTGCGTCAAAAAACGATCGCAAAGTGGGGCCAAAGGTATACCGAGGGTAGCACCGCAGCGGTGACCAAACTGTTTCTGCCAGAAATAACTACGGCCCATAAAATTGTGACCAAAATGAAATTGACACCAATCCTGACGCAGGTGCTGACGGGGCATGGTGGGTTCTCGGCGTACTTGAATCGGTTCAAGTGCAAAGAGAGCCCATCATGCGTCTGCGACGCGTCAGTAGATGAAAGTATAGTGCACTTGCTACTGGAGTGTCCTAAATATGGTGCGGCCAGGTGCGACCTGGAAATCAAAACAAACATAAAGTTGACTGCTGCAACACTGTGTGAGATGTTGGCGGGAAAGGATTCCAGACCGCACCTAAATTTAAAACAAAACTACATAAATAACTAAACTTACAAACCTAACTTAACCTTCAATTAATGCGCAATCATTAGAGCGCTTTTATTATAAAATGTGTACAAAAATCAAACCAACTTAATCTATAAATAACTTAATCAAATATAAAAATACTTCAGTTTAAATCAACATATCATAAACGCAATATATAACATAAAATGGAATAAAACATTAAATATACTAGACTAAAAACAAACAAAACAATACCATCACCTTAACATACGAACCCAAAAAAGGTCTCCGTAGAAATCGGGGGAAAGTGGTATAATAGTATATTATTAATAAAAAAAAAAAAAAAAAAAAATGCTATTATATAAGAAACCCCGGAAATATACCGCTTTTTTTTTTGTAACTAATTTAATCGGCGAAGATCTGTCCGAGTTTGAAAAACAGCGCTGCGCTCACATAATTATTGTTATGGGAATGCAGCACATGCTGAAACTGCGCTATTGCCCTACAATTAATTAGATAATATATACTGGAACCTAGGATAAGTCTCTGTGTAGTGGCAATAAATTGATTTTTTATTTATTTAATTTTTATTTAAAATGCGGGGCCCCCTTTCGCGTAGGGCCCGTAGCAATTGCTACTCTTTCTACGTGGTTAATCCGCCGCTGCCTCTGATAACAAAAGACGCCACTTCAGTCTGTCCTGTGCCGCAAAACCTTGCTTCATGTCAAATTTCATAACTCTAGGTCAACAGGAAGTACCCTATAGGTTTTGATTCTTTTGCGAAATCGCAAAATATACGAAAATTTGCCACATATATAAACAAAATAAAAACGGTCATATCTTTGATCGCGTCGACTTACAAGTACAATTTTCACAGTTCAAAGAGATTGTCGAGCAACTTGATACCTCAACGCGTTCTCGAGAAAAAAGGTCTTGACAGACAGACGGACCACAAAGTGATCCTATAAGGGTTCCGTTTTTCCTTTTGAGCTACGTAACCCTAGAAAAAAAACAAGATTGTACGGAACTCTCAGTGCGCGTTTTTTTCGTATACATACTTGTGTATTATGCACGCCGATGTAGAGCGAGGGGTGCTGCGTGACCCCCGCGGCGACATTCTGCGTGGCCTCCCACACCACGTCGATGCTGCGCAGGGCGCCGCCCTGCAGCCGCCACATGCCGGCCACCGGCGCTTCTAGCTGAACACATCATGAATGTTACTTGCGTTTCTGAACGAAACACAAATTCGGCTCGAAGGACCACAATTTCTATCGTTTGCAACTTTTTTTTTACACATGCAAACGGTAAGCTGTCCAGTCGCCTATGGACATTTCCAATGCGTTGCTGACCCTTAAGAATATGTTTATAAACGTTTGCAGTGCTTGGATTTTGAGAGCCTAAAGTCTAAAGCTATGGCTGGATGCGAAGAAACAAAGGCACGCTTTTTTGATCCGCTGACAAAGTTTTTTTACTTTTACAGCGTTTGACCCGAAGAAAAAAAATTTAAACATATGACTAATTTCATAGACATTCAAGGGCATGCCGACATCTACAGCCTGGCGACAGACGGACAGCGGAGTCTTAGTAAGTCCCGTTTTACCCTTTGGAAACCGTAAAAACCTGCATGGGTCTGTACTATAAATAGTGGAGCCTACCTTACGCTGCCATATGAGCCGGTAGTCCCCCGGCGTCCGCAGCGCCACGCGGCCGTCGTGCAGGGCCACCGCCACGGCCACCGGCGCCGCGGGGCCCGGCGCGGCGCCGCCCTCGCAGTCGCCGCGGTTCAGCGCCAGCTGGTGCTCGCCCACGCTGAAGTTCCATCTGAGAAACACGAACAGACTTCCATGTAGGTTCCATCTGAGAACCATCGAGACTTCCATGTACATTTCATTTTTATTTTTCACTAGCTTCTGCCCCGCGGCTTCGCCCTCTTGGACTATCCCTCAAGAACCGTTTATTTCACCGGGATAAAGTTAACTTAATCCTCCTTTTTTGGGAGCGCACTGTGGTATGTATTTATGTTAAAAAGTATTTTTTCATGTCAAACTATAACTTCAAAAATAAGTGTTGCAGCTTGCAGCTATTTACAGATGTCATGTTAGTGTCAGCTGTCAGACCTGACGAGTTAACTCACTTCTCAGTGCTGGTGCGTGGGTCCAGGTCTCGCACCGTGTAGGAGTGCTGTCGTAGCACGATCAAATCTCGAGTGCCACCTGCTCGCTGTTGCAGCCACTCGTAAATGTCATATTAGTGTCAGCTGTCAGATGTGACGAGTTAACTCACTTCTCAGTGCCGGCACGTGGGTCCAAGGCCCGCACCGTGTTGGAATGCCGTCGCAGCACGATCACATCTCGAGCGCCGCCCGTCGCCGCCTGCTCGCTGTTGCAGCCACTCGTAGATGTCATATTAATGTCAGCTGTCAGACGTGACGAGTAACTCACTTCTCAGTGCCGGCACGTGGGTCCAAGGCCCGCACCGTGTTGGAATGCCGTCGCAGCACGATCACATCTCGAGCGCCGCCCGTCGCCGCCTGCTCACTGTTGCAGCCACTCGACCCGCACTCATAAATGACAGCGCCTGAGTTCGCGTCTATACCGACCCATACCGTCTCTCTTGCACCTGTAACATATACGTGAAAACGTTTAAGGCAAAGTAGACTTTTCTTTCACTTTAGCTTTTGACCACAAGTCACGTGATTGTAAGTGACTCCTCTTTCTCTGCAAACTTTACAGAACTTACTAACTGAGATGGCGCACGACCCAAAGTGAGTCTAGGCCTCTGATAACAAAAGACGTCACTTCGGTCTGTCCTGCGCCACCTCCTGCCAGTCCTCCACCTAGAGCTCGCGCAAATCCTTCGTGACTTCGTCTTTCCAGCGATACCTGGGACGGCCGACCGGGCGACGGCCACTCGGCCGCCCAAGTATATGCTTGTTTGAACGCACGATCCTCTCCCATTCTTCCTTTCTTTCAAACTTTACAGATATAAAGTTTTTTTTTTTATTAAACAAAATTCCGCACCATAGGCGCGTTGTTCGTACTGTTTTCAACACTTTAGATATCTAGGTGATTCCGCGTTTAAGTATAGTTATACAAGCTGTTCCTCGTAGTTTCACCCGCTTGGGCTACAGTTTATCGCGATAAAAAGTAGCCTATGTCCTTTCTCAGGCTCTAGACTATCTTTGTACCAAATTTCATTTAAATCGGTTCAGTAGTTTAGGCGTCAAAGACAGACAGACAGCCAGAGTTACTTTCGCATTTATAATATTAAGAAAGTAGGGATTATACTATGAAATATTAAAACTAAGAAGTTGTGCACATTGTGATATTCAATCATGAACAATAAGTTACGGGATTACAACTAAAGCAGGCCAGACCCCACAAGCAGCACCCGTTCACGAGTTGACGCATGTACCAGAGCCATCGCCTAAATAAAGATTACAATCTTGTATTACGTTTGGGCTATTACGAACCTACTTAAAACACAGAGCATTATAGATTTCAAAACAATGATAAATTATCTACACTTTCAATTTTTAATCTTTTTATCATTTGATAACATTGTCAACGTTTAGTCGTGATACAAGTCTTTATTAAGCATCGAACTATGAATATGTGTCATCGATGATACGAGTATTCAACTATCGGTGATCCGGTATCTGACTTGGGAGCTACCTAGTTCTCCACCCAGTATTTTGAATTTTGTATTTTGAAGGCACTTTCGATCTTATCGTCACTTTACATTAGGTGACATGTGGTCAAAGAAAGAAATGTAAAACAAATTGTTTCTTACAATTTGTTTACTATTACCATGTAAGCACGTAACGCGTTACGTTATCTGTGTGGAATGGCCGCTAAAGCCCGTAATGACGTCACACGTTATTGTTAAGCTACGAATAGATAAGACTTATTATTTATTCGTAGTTGTCAAGAAAAAAAAGGATAAAAAGAAAAGAAGAAAAAAAAAGAAGGAAGGAAGGCCACAAGAAGAAAGAAGGAAGGATTTGCGCGAGCTCCAGGTGGAGGACTGGCAGGAGGTGGCGCAGGACAGAGCGAAGTGGCGTCTTTTGTTATCGGAGGCCAAGACTCACTTTGGGTTGTTGCGCCATCTCAGTTAGTTTTAGTTAGTTGTCAAGGAATGTTTTTGGTCATGGGCCTGATGTGTTAAAGTTACAAGTTAAATAAAACCCTGTAAATATTTAGTTTAAAAAAACTAAAAATGACACTGTTATAATTTTTATAACGCACAAAATAATATAAAAATCAAACGAGCCCAAACTCGAGGGGTTTACTAGTAGCCACTGAACTTCACTGAAGAGATCCCCTATCCACCTCCTGGCTTCATCAGCAGACCCTCGTCACCAAGTCCAATCTATCAGACTCATCAAAACAAATCATTTATGCCCAATCTTGAGGGTTTACTAGTAGCCACTGCAGAGATCCTCTATCCACCTTGTGACTGCATCATCAGACCAGGTTGATGATACCAAATTATTGCATTGTGACCGGAACTACTTATATTATGTACATTGTACATACAAACTTTCATGTTAGGTGAAAATTTTCTTCTAAGTGTTTATTACAAGTGAAGCGAATAAAAGTGTTTTCAAAATCTCACCAGCTATAACCAGGTCATCGCTGTACTTGTAAGACGAAGACAGTAGCTGTTCCGCGTCAAATGGTAGAGGCTCGATGGCATCATCGCTCAAACTGTACAGAGTGCCACGCAGAGACGGCACCAAACGCACCCATTTGCCTCCAGATGTAACCTGAGGGTTATAGAAACATTTATGGTTTTAACAACTTGCAGGGTAGTTATAGCTATTGTATAAATATGAATGCACCCTAACAATTACCTCCTCAGGGTACCTTCCTGTTCTTTTGCTGGCATAAGGAGGTTGAAACTGGCGTAGAATATATTTTGATGTAATTCAAGACATAACTGGAAAATCTTAATTTTTGAGTTAGCCAATCAAGTGACCATCAATGCTACTGGAGTGCTCTACTTTCAGTGTTGCTCAAAATCTCCCAATTAATAAATAAACTTAGGAAATATTACCTCCAAATTATGTAGATTGGATGAGAGCAACGGTTGGGTATCTACGTCCCATGCTTTTATCCCATTCTGAGTGGAGAACGCTGTCAGCTTCCCGTCTAGTGTGCTCACCAGCATCAAACTGAAAAATAAATGATTTTATTGCACACCTACTACTGAAGTACGGTCAATGACAAAAGTCACTGAACAATGACAAATTTCCTTTTCCTATTTTCTTTATCAATCAATCAATCAATCAAAGGCATTTATTGACACAGTAGTGATTGATTGATTGATTGATTGATTGAAACGCATAATTTTATCAACATCAGCCCAGCTATTTCGACATTAAAGTTACAACAAGCAGATAAATTTCAATCAAATAGCTGGGTAGCTACCACTGTCTAGTTAAGAATCTATTGCCAACCTATCGGCGAGTCCCAACAGCCCCCATTTGAGAGCCAGTTCCCAATCCAGGTGTAGTGTGGCGCCATCTTCAACCACATCATCACTTAACATCAGCTATAAATCAGGGGTCTGAACTGGCGGACCACGTCGGTGTGGTCCGCGACGTTCACAAAACGAAAACGATTAATGTTGGTAGTTTTGGGCAACTGCATTAACAGGAGTGAGCAAGCCCACAAGAGTTACAAGACAAGAAACACTAGTACTCTCTCTCTGAGAGAAGGCCAGAGTCCCAGTAGTGGGAACGTAAAAGGCTGATAATGATGATGATGAAACACTAGTAAGGCTTAGTGTACGGCCTGAGTTAAGGCCACTGGGTGAACACCCTTTTGCCGCTTGTATGCAACGCTCCGCTGGACGCTTTTTTATCTCAGGCCGTACACTTGTAACTGCATTCGAATTTATAACCCTGGCATATAATGAAATGCAGCCCGCGCTGATTTCCTGGCAACATTTGTGGCCCTACACTGGCATAAGGTTGGTGACCCCTGCTGTAAATAGTAAAAAAAATAATCTTGTTTATAGTATTAGTGTAGATTCGAACCAAGAATTTTGGATGAGTTACAAATAATGAGATTTGTTAAAGAAGCACACATTGTTGTTGGCATTTTAACAACTGTTTTTTTATTTGGTGGTGTAGAATTTTAAGAACGACACCTAAATGTTCATCAGTAAAATGTAAGTAATGCACATACATCAACATTCAACATATTATCCTATTCTATCAACTTTTTTTTTTAAAACACTTTTATTAGCTTGACTTGTAACTAACTAACTAATTAACAATGTAATCAAATCTTAGAAGTCAATTTTCACCTACTTCTAATGGTCGTATCGACTTGAAACTTTGTATGTGTATGTAATCTCGGTGACAATGCAATAATTTGGTATCATCGACCTGATCTGATGATGCAGCCGGAAGGTGGGTAGGGCATCTCTGCAGTGGCTTCTAGTAAACCCCTCGTGTTTGGGCTCATATGATTCGTCTTGATGAGCCCAATAGATTGAACTTAGTGACAAGGGTCTGATGATGCAACCGGAAGGTGGATAGGGCATCTCTGCAGTGGCTACTAGTAAACCCCTCGTGTTTGGGCTCATATGATTCGTCGTGATGAGTCCAATAGATTGAACTTGTTGACGAGGGTCTGATGATGAAACCGAAAGGTGGGTAGGGGATCTCTGCAGTGGCTACTAGTAAGCCCCTCGTGTTTGGGCTCATATGATTCGTCTTGATGAGTCTAATAGATTGAACTTGGTAACAAAAGACTAAAAAGTAAAAAAATAAAAATATATAGTTTAAAAAACTAAAAAAAACACTTTAAAAACGCACTGAAAAATATAAAATAATAAAATTTACTTGTATTAGTTACGATATAATGGTTAATTCAAAAAGTGTGGAGCGCTTCTTTTACTGGGTAAATAAAAGTACACACAACCAAAAAGCGCTCCACACTTTTTGAATTAACCATTATATCGTAACTAATACAAGTCAATTTTATTATTTTATATTTTTCAGTGCGTTTTTAAAGTGTTTTTTTTAGTTTTTTAAACTATATATTGCAAGTACGGACCTCATGTAAGAAAGCTGACTGCATTCTACAGATTTCCTACCACTGCACTGCCTTCTTTTCCAATAATATTATCTACCTATTCTACCCTCATTAACAATTAAATTGGATTGTTTGTCAAGGTCATAGAGAATTGAAATAAAAAGTTAAGTGAAGTTTACACTTTTACAGGTTGCTGTGTTCAGGGCCAACTTGTCCTGACAAGAATTGACAAGATAGCACTTGTTTTAGGTACACAAATACTATTTTATACCTACCTAGTTGATGTTTTATAATAAAATAATTACATAGATTTTATATATAAGCAATAAAATAAGTACCTAATGATGACTAATACCTAGCAAAGATGTAAATACCATTGTTATGAAGTCCCTGACTCTACAGTGTTGAAAACTTTCGCATAGTTTGAAATGTTTGCAAGAGTTTTAGATGTAAATCTAGAAGTTCATTAGGAGTACAATAAAATTACGCTGTTGCAACATAATTTACTTACTCATTATAAACAGGTCCATCTCTTAGGTTTGAGGGATGGCAAAACGGCAGTTTCTGCACACTATCATCAGCTCGAAGATAACTAGCAAAACAAGTAAGCACAAATGCGGCTTTCAGTGCGATAACCTTCCAATACCAGTTCGACATTTTATTATTGCTAAATTAAATGTGTACATCTCAGTGTTGAGAACTATTTACTATTTATTACGAAACATCAGGAAAATATTTCAAAGCACGGCTGTGATTGGAACAAACTCGTCATAACTTCTGCTAACTTCTAGTCTCGTTTCTCAGGTATCTCAGTCTCTCACTCGCAACACAAAATTAAAAAACATTTCTTTTCGCCCGTTCGGGCATATCACAAAACTTTTCGCATTCCATCCGTTCGCCACCGCTCCGAAGACTTTAGAGCTACCAGTATATAATAGTTTTTCCTCAAACCAAGATTGATTGACTTCCCTTATTTATGCGCACTGCGCATGCGCAGAGAAGAGAATCGTTTGGTACATATTTTTCTATTTGTGAAAATTTTCCATAATTTTGGTATGGCAACTCACTCATACTCACACATACACCACATAAATAAAATAGAATAGATGCACGCACTTGTTACGTAACGAGTATGCCACTTCTAATAATCTAGCTACGTTCTCTTAAAATAAACCTTATCATACGAGTTTTATTCTCCCTAAAGTTAGGGAAAAGCTCTTAACTTGGCAACACTAAAGATCTACTACTGGCGGAAGTCCACGTAACTTTTGTCAAGTAAATGTCATTGTCAAAAATTTGTTTTCAAACAAATTATACGTCAAACAAACGTCACACCTCCAGCATCATATAAGGGAAGAGTTTTTTAATCTGTTCTAATTTTGTATCTGTATTCAAATCACTCTGTTTTTGTTTTTGACGTTGATGATTGATTGATTTCTGATTCTTTTTAGAGATGTCTGTAGTTTTTTGTATTAATATTAGATATAATTCAATAGATATCCAGGGCTGTTATTTTATTGCAGATAACAATGTTAAATAAAAAGCAATGTAAAATACAGTTAAATAAACTGAAATCTTATTTTATCAAACGAAAGAAAAAATATCACCATCCAACTGTCACATCAGACATCACTTCATTGCCTTACCGAATCATATTCATTTACTCCATGATTAACCTATCGGAATTGTTTGAACTATTTATTTAACTGACATTTAACTAAAGTTGAGAAATTCCTACTAATATTATGAATTTTAAATATTATATATATGTGAAAGTAACTCATTTTTGTCTGTCTGTATGTATGTCTGTTTCTCTTTCACGCCTAAACTACTGAACCAAAGCCTGAGAAAGGACATAAGCTACTTTTTATCACGATAAACTGTAGCCCACGTGGGCGAAACTGCGGGTAACAACTAGTCATATCATAATTTACAAATGATTGGCACTTTTTGCGGTAGAACTAGCCTAGTTTAGCAATAAATTAGGAAGTTGTTCAAAGGGAATCAATATTTTACCTAAGACTACGTTTTCATCACCGCGTTTCGTTTGCAATTTTTTTGTATGATATTGCATCGATATATCATATCATATTGAATCAAGTCTCGAAAATATCGATATGCATGTCGTCCATCTCTAACTGTTTTCTGACATTTTCAATCAAGTGCAGGACGGCAGTGCAATTCATCCATGCTTTAGAAAAATTTGCAATTTGCATTATTTTTCTGAGGTTTATTTGCATTTGAGCACTCTTTCGAGAAGCACCTGCTTTCACCAGTGATTCTTAAACGCGTACACTCTTTATCGTCGGCCTGCCTCGGGAGTTTTTGAACTTTTTAACGTACCTACCTACGCTTCATAATGACTCTGGGAACTTACAATAGACACCAAGCTGAGAGGAAGAAGTAAGATTCTCTACATCCGCTGATTAAATTATGTACATTTTACTGCTATTACGATTTGTAACTTGTTGCTTTCCACAGACAAGCCGCGCTAGCTGCCGCTTTTCCGCAAGGCATACGCTGCCAGAAGTGTCTGGAATACGGGCACTGGAGCTACGAATGCAAGGGAAAGCGCAAGATCCTCGTGCGTCCGTCACGCACACAGGTTTTGAAGAAGAATCTGAAAGCCAAGGATTCCAAAGATGGAGGATGCAGGTAAGCTAAACTTATCTCTATTGTGTATTGTTATCAAATTCGGTAAGAAGCATTTTACCTAGACCGTTCTTGCGATTTTATGACGGTGACCATGCAAAACAAAAAAAATTGTTGAATTTCTAACGGTTGGTTGGTTGGTTTATGTACCCACAATTTTACACATTTTTGGAACATGCTCTTGTTTTTATGCTGATTTTAGTATTTATTACATTAGCCTAAATACAGAAATCCTAGTTAGGATTTAGGAGTGGCAGCAAATTAGGTGTTTCTTATGGGTTTATGCTACCTTCCTGAATCCTTTACTAGGTAGGATGCTTATTGATTTAGTATGTTAGTGACCATACTTTTTTCCAATTGTTTTTAAGATGCTATACAAATGTGATCACTTGTCTAAATTATCTAACTAGACCATTCAAGATGACCATCAACTGTTAAAACTGTTTAGTTTTTCAAAAGTACCCACAATTGAAAAAGTTTTAGACAAACTGAAAAAAAATTAAAAATGCTAGTAGTTTTTTAGTAGAAATTCATATCACTGGTTAATAGAAAAAATGAAATAAGCTGTATTCAAATTAGGAGACTCAACCTAGGAGATGCATGGTATTTATTATTAAAAAAAAAAGAAAAGGAAAGGCCTCCTTTATATCCACCACATCCTTATGCTAGGTACCTGTTGCCCATATCATTACACTGGTGACTTGAACACTTTTTTGGATTACAGCAATGGTAGCTGCAAAATCCCAAAGAAGAAGAAGCGTGTAGAGTCTGACGGCTCAGATTCCGATGGATCTTCAGAGAGCTCCTCGGATTCTTCTGATAGCTCTAACTCTTCTGATAGCGACTCGAGCAGCGGCTCGGACAGTGACAGCGATAGCAACAGCGGGAGTGACTCCGGGTCATGTAGTGACTGTTAGACATGTAACTCGTTTTGTAATGGATAATGCTTCTCTTTTACAGTACCAAAGAGTTCTATAAACAATTGGTACAGTAAATTGAAGCTATAATTCTAGCTTATATCGTGCTTAGACCTATTCTCTCTCAGGTTCTTGTATATTTAAGTAATAAATAACCAAAGCATGGTCACAACTGGAAGTATGTGAATTTACAAACGAAATTGGTAATTTCCTGGAAGTGATTTTTGATCACGTAGCTTCAGACAAATGGCACTACTAGTAAGCAGTAATTATTTTATCAACTAAGAAAATACTGTCCATACATTCTGGTTCTTTTCTTTTCAGCGTTTTCTTGACATTTCAAATTAATTTTTCATATAAATCAAAGCTTTTGCATGCATTTTTCATCTTAGTTGTGTAGAATATAACTGCACTAGGCTGTTTGGTTGTAATCTTGGGTTTTTATTATTATCACTGTAAACGAATTTAATATTACCATTAATTTTACATCTAAGGCCTAAATACTGTAACACAAGGTTCTATTGTCGTAGCAGAATTCATATTCTACTTTAGTAACCAATTGTACCATATACACTTCCAATTTATTGCCAATTTGCAGCAATTTGAGACAGTTAAGTCAATGAATCTCTGTACGGTCATCTCGGCATAAGCTAGTTTAGTTCTATGTCTACGATTGGTAAGAGGTAAGTATGTGCTATGCAGGTTTAATATTTGATGCTGGACATTCAAAAAGGGTAAAACACATTGAATGGAACTTTTATATATTATTTTGGAACATTTTCCTATTCTACGTAGTATACCTTGTTGAACCTGCAAGTAATTTTGTGTAAGATTTTAAAGTTTTAACTCTGATTTTATTGTCGCCGGACTACTGATAAGCAAATTGACTTGTCACATGCATTTGTTTCAATGTTATATATTTAATTGATAGTTATAGATGTTGCAAAAGTGAATGCACGTGTTTGTAGAATGTGACTCTCTTTTGCTCCGAATTAAATAAGATCTTTGATATATAAATAATTGTTGAATCTAAAATTTGTTTATTGGTAAGATGGTAAATGTGTAATTTAGGTGATGCTTGAATAGATAATTTAGTGTGATTTTGTTGTAATTAAATGTAAGTCTTTAAATACTCTCGGCGTTTAATGTTAGTACTGTCGTCTATGCTCTGTAAAAACATGCTATAATTTATTGATTTGATCAATATCTTATGTAGAGTATATTGTTTAAACATATTGTAGACTGTAGTATTACTATATTTTCTAAGATTGTAAAGCATAAGTTTCTTCAGTAATGTAGTAGAATTTCCTGATTCATATTTTTGTTAAAGAAATGTTAGAATTTTTGATAAATATAATTAATTTAAATGGACATACACAAATACAGTTTTTTATTGAATAAAACCCATAACATACGCTTAAAACCATGATTTATTCAGTAAAACATTTGTTTGATGTAAAAAAGGAATTTAGTTATTTTGTACTACAAATTTAAATCTCAAGGCACTTTATGGTCCTAGTTACATTGTATTTTAACTTATCGTAATAGAATAGGCGGTGATTATTAAACATAATGGCAGGCCACAGATAATCTATTTCACTTACTAGTACTTTGATTACAGTGGTGGGTGGGTAACTTAACTTAAAAACAAAGAAATAACAACTTGCAAAATAGATACCGCACAAGACATCAATGTAGGTTTAGGGTAACTGTGCGGCGCGGGAAGAAAAAATCCACACATAGGGTGCGTGTCCTTTATGCAGAATCTTAAACGGAGATTACAAATCCCAGTTGATTGACCTAAGTGCAATTTGCCACTTTGACAAGTTTGCGGTAGTAAACTTTGACGTTTACGAAAACTTTTATAGTTTTCAAGACTTGTACTAAGGATACAGACATCACTTTAGGTATTAAACCATACTGCAAGTATCACAATAAAAGATTGACGCGAGCGAAGCGCGCCTCTATACGGCACATATATTACGAAGTACTAGGCGCTTCAGGCAATACATGAACAATAACTTTTCTCTTCTGATCGTAGCTGAAGTTATTCATCTTGAAGATCCGGCTGTCGTAGAACGGTTTCAGGTCTGTTATGTTGATTTGCCTAGCTCGCTCTGTGAGGTCCCTTTCGGATATCTCGATGGTAGGCTGCGAGTGTTGGTGGAGGCCTCGCATGTAGGCTAGCTGGTCCATGGTCAGTTGACGGAGAATGTAGTAGAGGAGCTCGCTGTGGTCCTTCTTGTATGAGAGGTATTTTTGGAATGTCTAAGGAGGACAATAAAAAGTCTGTTAGTTTTGGCATTTTCTACACATGAACACAACATAAAAATCCAGAGCTGAGTTAACTCCGCAGGCAATGCGCTAAAGTGTGGTCAAAAAACATGTGTACAGGTTTATTATCTAAATCTGACACGTACAACACATTTGTGTGTGAATGGCTAGAAGTCACACTGCATACAAATCCCCGAAAAGTCTCTTTGTCTCTCTCGCACGCGGTCAAGATTACGAGCATGACAAAGATTGTATTAATTGTGTCGATTCTGTTGTGCATTTTCTACAACTAAGTTTGACGAATCCAAAAGTATTGCTGTCCTTATCTGACCACGGATGTAAAAAAATTCAGCATTACTTTTAGACCTGTCCAACTTAGTTTATTTTTTAGAAAATGCACGACATCTGAATCGACACCATTGTTTTGTTTTTACTCCTGTATTATGAATATGCTTTGGTGTGAGTACTGTGTACGTGCCAGCTTTAGATAACCGACCTGCGCCCATAGCCAAGATGCATTCTGCTATCGTTGACGCTAATAGAAAACAAGAAAAATGTATTGGTTTGACATATTTCTGACCACGTGACTTAGCGTTGAAATATGTCAAACCAATACTTTTTTCTTGTTTTCTACTAGCGTCAACGATAGCAGAATGCATCTTGGCTACGGGCCCTGGGCCGTTATTCGCTATGACCATCAAGATTCCTTGCCAATAACGTGTGACGTCACACGCAGATAACGTAACGCGCCCGCGTTACGTCTTTGGTCATAGCGAATAAGAGCCCTGTGTATGTGTTGTATTAACTAAAAATTAAATTCTCCCGCAGGTGGCCAAAGAGATCGTCCTCCATACGAGCGCGTCACATCAGAGATCCATGTGTGTTTAGCGGTCATTTCACGTAGATAACGAAACACGTCCGCATTACGTGCTTAGATGGTCTTACGCCGGTTTCAATAACCTATCTATCGACGGAGATAAAAATTTGACACAAGCTATGGAGAAGTAATGTCAAATTTCTATCTCTAGTAGGGAAAACCGTGGATCGATAGGTTATTGAAACTGTCCGTTAGTGAATAAGGGCCCTGTAATACCACTTGTGGATGAAGTTGCGAGCGTACATGCGTCTCCCTCATACATTTATAGCGATGATGGCTCAGTGGTAGTGATGTCGGCTTGCGATCCGTAGGACGTGGGTTCGAATCCTACAATGAGCTTGAGCTTTCGGTGAAGGAAAACATCGTGATGAACCCATAGCTTGGTGGTAGGGTATTTTCTAGTACTCGCCTGGCTAGCTACCACCCTCTTGTTAAGAATCTGTCACCAAGCACCTTTCGGTGTGTTCCGGCAGCCTCACTTGAGAGCCAGTTCCCAGTCCAGGTGTAGCGTGACGCCATCTTCGGTCACATCGTCATTTAACATCAGGTGACTTGTGGTCAAACGCTACCCTGTATATAGTAAAAAAAAAACATATAGATATCATCATATACCTGTCTCATAGCGCGCATGACGCTGTACTTCTGTGTATCGACGAAGCTCTCGAGCATGGTACGGATGGCCATGTCGACGTCTTCTTCGTTCACTTGCGGACGTAGATGCATGCGCGCATGGGCCTCGCACATGCGGATAACTGGAACGATAAATAACGTTTAGCAATATAGCATGATATACACAAATATGTACATTACAGAAGGGACAAAAAAAAAACCCGATTGCGCCAAAAATAAAGTACCTATGTCACTCCCACAATAAAAACGAATCTAATGACACCTCATAATATCTGTCAAGCCATTTAGGCTACAGGCCATGCGAAAGAAATACACATCGCAGTCGGGTAAAAAGTGTTCTATGGGAAAGGTCCCATGGTCTAAACAACCTTCATTCAAAATTTCAATAAGTCAAAAAAAATCAAAAATCAAAATCAAAAATATGTTTATTCAATAGGATACATTGTGATCACTTTAAAACGTCAACTTAAAACTAGCTACGCCTGTTCCAACCTCCTTACGCCGGCAAAAGAACAGGCAAGAAACGCCCGGCAGGTAATTTTTTTGGCGCGATCACATTGACAATTTTATTCTTATTACTAATTGATTGAATTGGAGCAAGTTCACTAAAATCCCAAGCTTTTTTTTTTGTCATCTAATAGTCCGATATTTTTTATTTAGCTTTACTAATAATAAGATTTCTCTTGTTTGGTTGTACACATTGGGATATGGGAACATGAATATTAACGAGTTGCGGGATCACAACCAAAGCAGACCAGACCCCACAAGCAGCACCCGTTCACGAGTTGACGCATGTGCCAGCCATCGCTCTCCTCGACCATATGAGAGGGAAGAGGGCGACCCGACACATGACGCCGCTGCAAGCAAAGTCACTTTCGTGAGCATGACTGTTTTGGCTGTTTACCGAAAATGGTTAGAATAGGGGAAATAGGGAGAATAGATAGATAGAAAGAAAGATAGATAGATTAACTACAATCCCAAGCTTGTTTGTCATCTAGATAGTCCGATATTTTATAATAAGCTTTACTAATGAGATTTCTCTTTATACGAATTTGAAATTTTGTTATAGACAAGTCTTGAATTTCACTTGGGATTTTGTTGAAAAAGCGTACACATTGACCTTTGAACGAGTTGCTAACTTTATGGAGCCTAGTGGTGGGTACAGCAATTTTATCTTTGTTTCTAGTATTAAAATTGTGATAATCACTTCTCTTTTTGAAGCTATTTAAATTTTTCCGTATGTACATTACATTTTCATAAATATATTGACAAATAAGATCTGTTTAACAGTTTTGTAGTTAAAATGTAACAATCAAACAGAGTTACATTCGCATTTATGCATAATAGTATTTGTATATTTGTATGGATATGAGAGCGATGGTGGCCGAACGGTTAGGCGTGCGACTTACAAGACGCCGACACCGAGTTATGACTTAATAAGTTATGTGCGGATTTGCCATCGCTCAAAACGGTGAAGGAAAACATCGTGAGGAAACCGGCATGCCCAAGAACTGCAACATTCAAGGGCATGCGACATCTACCAACCCGCACTGGGCCAGCGTGGTAGATTACGGCCCATACTCTCTCTTTGAGAGAAGGCCAGAGTCCCAGCAGTGGGAACGTGAAAGGCTGGTGATGATGATGATGAGGACGGAAAAAGTAAGGAAGCGCCAAGTCCAAGCCAAGAACATTCTTGTTTGAAAAGTGATTTGATCCAGTGCTCTTGGCAAACTAATGAAAATGTCCTAACAGATTTCAGTATATACGTACCAGATTCAATATGCCTCACGGTGATGGGTAAGCTGCCGGTCGCCAACGATTCTTGACGCAGCTGGCTATACATTTTCGCTATCTTGTCTTGATCTATGTTCTGCAACAAGTTCATATTATGTTTATGCAGTAACAAGACAAGTATGTTAAGAATTTGTCGGTGAGCTCTTATCGGTGTGTTATGGCAGACTCACTTGAAAACCAGTCTTCAATATAGGTGTAGCGTAGCTATTTTCAATCTTGGTGCCTTGGACAACATCGTCACCTAGCATCAGGTGACTTGTGGCTAATTTTATAAAATGTAAAAAACTACTATTTCTATTAACTTGCAGTTTAGGGTTCTCATTCTCCTTACCTGCAATTTAGGATGCAGTTTCCCTTTTCCCAGAAGCTTAGGATACGCATTCTCCCTGTTTACCCGCAGTTTAGGATTATGTTATCTACCTGTTTACCTAGAGTTTGGCTGCTTATTTTCCTTGTTTACACAAAATTTAGGATACACATTCTCCCTGTTTACTCACAGTTCAGGATACACATTCTCCCTGTTTACCCACAGTATAGGATACACACTCTACCTGTTTACCCACAGTTTAGGATACACATTCTTCCGTTTACTCACAGTTTAGGATACACATTCTCCCTGTTTACCCACAGTATAGGATACACACTCTACCTGTTTACCCACAGTTTAGGATGCCTATTCTCCCTATTTACCCACAGTTTAAGATTCACATTCTCCTTGTTTACCTGCAGTTTAGGGTGCACGTTCTCCCTCGAATAGACGATGTATTTCTTGAGCAGGTCCTGCGGTAACGTGAAGTCTGTGTCGGGCGCCTCCTCGTCCAACGCCACGCCGCGCCGCGTCGGGTGGTGGCGAATGTGTGAGCTTACCACGAATCTGAATAAATCGTGATCTGATATTAACTGGGATTCTTTTAGACCACTAACACTGTATTTGCGGGGCGCAGACAGTTTTGTATACAACTAGTTGCACCCCGCGTCTTCCCGTTATCCCACAGGAACCTTTTTCCGGGATAAAAAGTAGCCTATGTGTTAATCCAGGGTATAAGCTATCTCCATTCCAAATTTCATTCAGATCCGTTCTGTAGTTTTTGCGTGAAAGAGTAACAAACATCCATCCATTCATCCATACTTCCAAACGTTCACGTTTATAATATTAGTAGGAAGATAATTACTTAGCCAAGTGTTTGTCCAGCATCGGATCGGCCTCGTCCCTGACGACGCACAGCACGTCGAAACGGGACAGGATCGGCTCGGACAGGTTTACGTTCTCTGTGAACGTGAGCGAAGCGTCGTAGCGCCCGCCTATCGGATTGGCGGCAGCTATCACCGAGCATCTGGGGATGGACATTGTGTTCTGTTAGAGCAGCCTTTCCCAAAGTGGGCCATAACGTTAAATCAAACGTTAACCAATAATAGATACGAATCACTCTAGTTAGGTTAGGTTAGTTAGTTATATCATAGTGGTAGGGTGTAGTGGCGGTAGAAGGGGGCGTTTTGATCGCCTCATCCCGCCGCACCAGAAAGGTGTGGTTGTTGTATCGGGGGGGCGTCTCATCAAGCTGGACGCCCCCCTCCCAGGTGCTTAGGGTTACGGGGCCCGGAATGTTTGAGTTCCGGGCCACTCCGTCGGGGTCACTGTATCAGTCTACCCACCCGCCCTCCAAAAAGGCGGAGGGAGAAGAAAATAAAAAAAAATAAAATAAAAAAAAGTTATATCATAGTAAAGGAGTAGTAGTTGAGCTTCATATAAATCGGCCGTCGCCGGTTTGAATGTGTGCGTGAGTACCGGCACCGTATACGCACGCACTTTTCACGCACACAATCACATAAACGAAAGGAGGCGGCCGGGGCCGCGGCCATGCACTCAGTACGGAACGCGCCGCCTATGCGTCACCGCAAGAGTAGGCAATTAACTCGTCGAGCGGCCTTAGCTAACCTACTGTTCTTTATATACTGTGGTTATATATAGTTTATAGTTACCTAGCATGTAGTGAAGTGACGATGCCGGCCTTGGAGATGGATATAGACTGCTGCTCCATGGCTTCGTGTATGGAAGTTCGATCCTGATCGTTCATCTTATCGAATTCATCGATAAGGCACACCCCACGATCAGCCAGCACCAGGGCGCCCGCTTCTAGCGTCCAATCTCTAAATTATGTCGTTATAAAATTAAGTTTAATTAAAAACACTTCTCTTCAACTGTGATTGTAAAAAAAACAAAAATATACATAGCATGATGATTTTGGGAGAAACAATACAAATGCGCAAACTGTCCCCTTTTCTTTTAGTTACAACCAGTTTATCTCCTGATTTAGGTGATTTTTTTAAATATCAGAAGCTTGTTAGTACTGTCAACGACAAAAGTCGCTGAACAATCACTCTTTTTTCTATTATCCTCATCGTCTTAGACACCAATTTTTTACCTCATCATCACCTAAAATTAGGTGTGTTACGTTGTGGTCAAAATGATACCATGTAAAATGTAAAAAAAACAATAATAATTACTGATTTGAAACACATTTGGAAAATCGAGAACGATCAGCTACTTTTGTCGCTGACTGTACCATCAGCATACTAAGAAATAATTGTATTTTTGGGTTCTTGGTTTTATACTGAAACTTTTTTTTTTTACACACTATATTTTTAAAATAATTGTTTTTAGCGATTTTTTTAAACAAAGTCCCCTATGTCGCCTGCGGGCGAAGCTGTTGAAATTGAGACTAATAGATAGAAAACTGAAGCGTCTACGAGCTCAAATATGATGACGCAGACTTATGAGCCGTAGATCGTGGACTCCAATCCTGCAGTGAACTACGCGTAGCGTGGTGCCACCTTTGAAAATCCTGGACGCCAATGCACTTCGCTCGTCACCCTGAATTACCTTGTAGTGGGATTCTTTCTCACGTAGGCAGTCAGACCAACTGCGCTGGCGCCTTGACCCGTCGTGAACACTGCCCTTAGTGCAATCTGCCAAATGCAATATAATTAAACTAGCTGCGCCCCGCGGTTTCACCCGCGTCTTCCCGTTGGAACCTTTTCCGGGATAAAAAGTATCCCATGTCCGTTTCCTGGTCCTAAGCTACCTCCCCACCAATTTTCAGCCAAATCGGTTCAGCCGTTCTTGAGTTATAAGTAGTGTAACTAACACGACTTTCTTTTATACAAATAGATAAGTAATTTACCAAGGACATAAGCTCTCTGAATTTGCAAGTTTAAGTGGCAATGGGCAGGCCACATCGCTCGGCAAACCTATAACCGATGGGGAAGAAAGGTTCTCAACCACGAACCGGAAGACGCTCTCTAGGTAGGCACCCCACTAGGTGGACCGACGACATTGTAGGAGTCGCAGGGAGCCGATGGATGCATATGGCTAACAGCCGTTCATGGTGGCATTCAAAGGGGGAGGCCTATGTTCAGCAGTGGACTTCTTCCGACTGATGATGAAGTAATTTATTATTAACAAGGTAAATTTTGTTGTAAGAATGTTATCTCTGTAACTACTGATCAGATTCAGAAAGTGTGTTGTGGTGTATTCCGGCAGCCTCACTTGAGAGTCACCTTTGATGACATCAAAAGTCAAAAAAGTCAATTATATTTATTCAACAGGATATACCTATTGTGATCACTTTAAAACGTCAACTTAAAACTAGCTACGCCTGCCTCCTTACACCGGCAAAATAACAGGCAAGAAACGCCCGGCCGGTAATTATTTGGGCGCGATCACATTGACAACTTTATTCTTATTACTAACTGATTGAGTTGGAGCAAGTTCACTACAATCCCAAGCTTTTTTGTCATCTAAATAGTCCGAAATTAAAGGGGATGAATTGTCATCGTTTCTTAGCTGGCATATTTTTAGGGTGCTCCCAAGATAAATGCTCACGCCAAAAGTATTATAGATCTTGTAGATTTCTAGATGAAAAAGTTAGTGATCTGCGCTCTTAGGCTCGCCGTACACGGAACGCTTGAAGCAGTCAGGATCGACTGCTTCAAGCTGCGACTGCATAGTGAACTACTGCAACTGCTCGAGCGGTTCGTGTACGTACCTAGACGTCTGTAGTTCACTATACAGTCGCAGCTTGAAGCAGTCGATTCCTGACTGCTTAAAGCGGTCCGTGTATGGCCAGCCTTATGGAACAATTTTACCTTTTCAGTATATTTCAAGAATTGAGATTTAGCAGTGCCGGGATCACCGCAGATTAGAACGTTGATGTCGCCTCTCACTTTGTGCTTCTCTCCTGGAAAAGTTATCAGAAAAAATCTTTATTTATAATTGTAATAGACTAGCTGCGCCCCGCGGTTTCACTCGCTTGGACTACACTTTCAGAGATAACAACACATAATCGCGATAAAAAGTAAATCGTTACGTGTGTAGCCACACCAATAATATTCTTCCTGACATGTCTTATCTTACATATCCCACGGGAACCATGCATTATTCCGGGATAAAAGGTAGCCTACGGTACGGAACACTTCGTGCGCGAGTCCGTTTCGCACTTGGGCGGTTTTTAGTTACGCCATGAAAGAAAGACAATCAAACCAACAAAAACACTTTCGTAAGTGTGAGGAAGTGAGAATAGATAGATTGAACTCTTTATTGACACACCACAATACAGATAAATTATTACCTGGATTCTTAGATTCCCCACCAAACAGCGCCAGCGCCAATCCCCGCTTGATATAATCATGTCCGTATATAGAAGGTGCGATGCTCTGAACGATCCTCTCTCCGATCTGCGGGTCCTTCGACAACTTCACAATGGCGGCGACGTCTTCATCCGTCAGAGACTCGACGATGTGCTTGCAGTCTTTCACGACGATGTAGTTGGCTATTATAACGGTGGCGAACACAGGGAAACCCTGGGGATGGTGAAAATATATAATTGGTGGAGGACTGGCAGGAGGTGGCGCAGGACAGACCGAAGTGGCGTCCTTTATTATCGGAGGCCAAGACTCACTTTGGTCGTTGCATTATCAGAGGCTTATGACTCACTTTGGGACGTTGCACTATCTCAGCTAGTTTGTTTTAACATGATTTGCAGTTATGTTAAAGTTTTATTAACATCTACAAAAAGAAACGTTATCATCACATTTGAAAAGTTATTATCATTATGAACATAGATAAAATGGCCGTACCCACTATTAGGCACCATAAAGTCAGCAACTCGAGTGAAGAATCTGTCGCCAAGCACTTATCGTTGTGTTCCGGGAGCCTCACTTGAGAGCCAGTTCTCAGTCCAGGTGTAGCGTAGCACCACCTTCGACGACATCGTCACGTAACAACAGGTGACTTGTGATCAAACCCTACACTGTAACAAGTAGAAATAAAGCTTACCTGCTCAGTGTTGAGCGATCCATCGTAATTGTTGGTGTAAATCCCAGTAAGGTCCACTTCATCCCCCGGCTTGCAGCGGTCGCACAGGTCTGCTAGCAGGATGCAGTCTTTGCTGCGAGGGATGCGCCCCGCTGGGATGCTGCCCGGAGACTCCTGGATGGTCACCTTCTGATAGTTACGGTACACCGTTTGTTCCATGTTCACCTTGAAATTGGGATGAAGGATTTTTTAAAATATTTAGGATATTATTTTTTTTATGTTTAGTATTTTGCCTTTTGTTTTTACGCCTTGCCCATACGGTGCCCATGGGGGAGCGTTGGCCAGCAAAGCATTTGAGACGACTGAGTGGCCGTAGGCTGGTCGGATGCCATAGATACTGCTGGAAGGACGCGACGGACGCAGACCTATGCAAACTCCAGACTCTGAACTGAGCTGAAATAGCTCTGGATAAAGAGGAGTGGCGCCGCGTAGTTTCTGACAGACTATATATGGGGAAATCTAGTTAGGGATCAGAGCTAGGTATGTGGTTGTGGGGGCATTATTATCTATTTGGATAAATATAAGGTGTGAGGACTTTCTAATAAGACCAAAAATAGAAAATGACTTACATTACCTGTGGTAGGTATTACACATCTGGAGAAAGCATGTAAACATCAAAATAATGTAAATAATTACAAAACGGTAATTAATTTGACTTGGTGGGTAATCATTACCTCACAGTGTGATTAGATATTTAACTTTTATTGGTATGTCAAAACTAGCAATACACTAATATAACAAAAAAACCGACAGCGTTACAAAATAGTACATAACATCGGCATCAACATTTATAAAAAATTCTTCTCTCTTTTGAATTGTTTTAACACCATATTACAAAAATATGATTATAGACTATTACACTCTCACAATAAAGACGAATAATCTGACACCTCATAGTTAAAATCCATCAAGGCATTTAGGCTCCAGAGTGTGCCAAAGAAATAGACTACATAAATACATGTATACAGAGTAAAAACTCACCATAAAAGGCCCATTGCTCTGACACTCGGGACACGAGCCAGGTTTCACCTCTGCGTTCTGCGACTGCACAAATGGACCCAGTATGTAGCCGCACCGATTACAGTCATATTTCACAATGCACAACTGCGGCAGAACCCCCGTGGTAGCAGTTATCACCCCCACTGTTCTCACAAGCTGGTTCAAGTGGAGTTTCCGGAACGTTCTAAGATCTTCTGTCAGAGGCAGATTTGAGATTCGGACATGGATCTCTGATGTGACGCGCTCGTATGACGGGAATATTTGGAGGACGATCTCTTTGGCCACCTGCGGGAGAATTTGATTTTTAGTTAATAAAACACATTCATAGGGCTCTTATTCGCTATGACTAAGGACGTGACGCGGGCGCGTTACGTTATCTGCGTGGAAGCCCGTATGACGTCACACGTTATTGGCGAAGAGTCTTGATCAGTTATCTAAAACTGGCACGTATCAGAGTACTCACACGCAAGCAATTTCGTTTTACAGTAGTAAAAACAAAACAATAACAATCTTTGTCCCGCTCACAACCATAGAAGCGTGCGAGAGAGTGACGTAGAGACTTTGCCCCCTAGATCCGAGGCTGACACTAACACACACATACAAACATCGTCGAATATCTGCAGCATCAGGAAGGGAGCCTCGGAGAGGAAGTAGACCAGCTCGCCCTCCTGGTTGGCTAGCAGCTCGAAATCAATGTGGAACGAGGCCTGGTTGTGCTCGCACATGCGCCGTAAGCGCTCCTTGTACACATACTGCCCGTTGTGGAGCAAGTTATACAGCAGCCCAGTGCCCAGTTTTTCCCCCTAGATCCAAAGCTGACACACACACACACTAACCTCATCGAATATCTGCAGCATCTGGAAGGGCGCCTCCGAGAGGAAGTAGACCAGCTCGCCCTCTTTGTTGGCCAGCAGGTCGAACTCAACATGGAACGAGGCCTGGTTGTGCTCGCACATGCGCCGTATGCGCTCCTTGTACACATACTGCCCGTTGTGATTTGTGTATGTTCGCAGGTAGTTCTTGAATCTGGTATGAAATTAAAAAATTTTATAGTGCATATAAGGATGGGCAAGCATCATCACGCAGTGGGTAACTGAGGACGAGCGACGTCGTCGAGGCAGGCCCCGAAAAAGATGGCGTGACGACCTTGACTCATTTGAAAAGCGGTGGCCTGAGGCTGCTGAGGATTGAGATATCTGGAAGGAAATGAGGGAGGCCTTTGCCCAGCAGTGGGACAGTAGTAGGTTAAAAAAAAGTGCATAAGTATACTTACTTGTATAGTAGCATTCTTTTGTAATTTATTAATCCTATTTTGGCCTTATAACATAATTATTGGAAGGCTGTTGGATTACATAAAATAATAAAATAAATTAAAAAAAAATTAGAAAAAGTGAGAAGTAATTTGTAAGGATCAATTGACACCAAAAGAATCTTTGTGAAAAAGATGAGTTAAAAGGTGAAAGAACCAAGTTTAAGGCGAGAGTCACATAGCATGTGGTAAAGCTTAGAAGTATAAGATTATAAAAAATAAACACTCTCAATCAATCACCTTTCAAACATGAAGAACTAAATGAAAATCGGTTCATCCGTTTAGTGGCTACAGTGCCACATACAGACACACAGATACACATAATAATCAATGTTTGCCTGGATTCGAGCAGGTAGAGGACATGCAGTTGTCAGTTCTTTCTTTCTTTCTTAAGCAGACAGGGGGCAGTGTAGCAGTTATTCTCACCTGTTAGCAATCTCGGTCCTAGGCCCCAGCATAGACACCCACTCCTTCGAAGTGTAACCCTTGGTGTCCCCAAGGTTCTCGATACTCTCTATGCCTTCTTGCACCTCCTCGTCTGTGCCCATAGCTGCTTTTTCGGCGGCTCGGCGGCGCTTAGCGCGGGGGGCGTCACCCGCTTCGTCATCGGATTCATCTGGAGTACAACGTAAACAGATTAATAAACTGGAGGGCTCCACAACCTATTTTAAACCTTTTCAAGGTAGTGTTTGACTGTGACACAGCTGATGTTAAGTGACGGTTTGGCCAAAGGTGGCACCCCGCTACATCTGGACTGGGAACTGGCTCTACTCTCAAGACTACTGTAACACACCGCTAGGTGCTTGGTGCCAGATTCTTAACATGAGGGTGCTATGTTTTTCCTTCACCGAAAGCTCCAGCTCATGTAGGACTCGAACCTATGGGTCGCAAGGCAATGGCATCATCTTTTCAAACTTCTATCAGCACGCTGAATTTTGACTGCTCATGGTGCCATACCGATGCCATGGTTTGGCACCCTATTTTGAACTATTAGGATGGCTTGTTTTGTCAAAGCAGAGCATTTTTGAGCATTTTGGGGACAGGACACATACATTCAATGTGGGACATATGGCTGTGTTTGATATGATCATCATCATCAGCCGAAAGAAGTCCACTGCTGAACGTAGGAATGCCACCATGAACAGCTATTAGCCATTTGTATCTATCATTGAATTGAAATAATATTATTATTTCTACTCACCATATAACAAATATCGCTCGTCTCGTCTTGTGCGGCCTTCATCCCTGTCTCGCCTCCTGAGTTCCTGCTCAGCGGCTGCTCGATCCTGCACATCCATGGCATCATAGTCTTCATCATCCAGGTCTTCATTGTCGTAGCGGTCTAGTGCTGGCATGGGCCGGTAGTCGCTAAATGGAATTCAAAATTTGCTTCCTATAATATTTATTTCTATGGTCCATAATATTAGAATTAGGTTCTGAATCGAAATATTGGGAACTCAAACAGAAGCAAATACATGGTAATTTTCCCGTTTCAGAACCTGATTCTAATTTGAAAATAGTTATATTCATGGATTTATAGGAGTATGGCATTTAAGCTGTTTGCTTACGCTTCCATATTATCGTTGAACAGCTCCTCCCCATCATCTTCTTCCTCAGCATCGTTGTCTCCAAGGATGTCCCCTTCATCTTCAAATGGTTCATAGTCCCGTGCTGGTGACGTCATCCGGGACCTAGCCCCGTCACGGTCAGACGGCGTGTCGGGGACTGGGGAACTCTGAAAATCCAACCATGAATCAAGAATGCCATAAGGCTTATAGGTTATTTCAGGTTTTTGATGATTTATAGCAGAATATACCAAAAAGATTACACATTATTATTTAGGTCTGTCTATGAAGGATTATGAACCATGAAAGTGTTCAACTAATGACTTATTTTCCATTAAATATTGAGTTTTAGAACACCGGAAAAAGAATTTGAAGACAAATTTCCTTTTACTGACAGTACAAAACTATACAAAAAGTATTTGTGGCACCTAGGCATATTTAAGACGCTTACCATATTATTGTATCCTAGTCCGATGCAATGCAAGATATAAACAGTAGTAAAATACACACGTGAACGTGAAATATACAGTCCGTTACTCCGCTAAATAAAACATGCGAGCAAGCTACAAGACGCGAGCACAAAACAACAGAAATAACATTCAACAAATCACTGAATTTTTACAGTTTTGACACGATAGCACGACACAACAACACTAGTCACAAAAGTGAGAAAGATGAGTGTGAAATTGGAAATTGAAATCATGAAATGTAAAAAACGCGCGTAACTCTTACGCCGTAAATAACATTAATTTTGAAGTACTTTGAACGTCATGTATGTCATTGTCATATCAAGTTTTCTGACAGGTATGCAAATGGTAAGATTTGTGACAGCGTCATCTATCCACGGATTTAGAACTCCGTTCCACAGCTTTTTTTTTTTTTTTTTTTTTTTTTTTTTTTTTTATGGCAATTGTGAAACATTACTGCCATCATCATGTCAGTCAGAATGATGTAAAATGTGTTATTAAAATAAAAAGAATTGGAATTTTGAATTTTGAACTAAAAAAAGGGAAATGAAAAATACCTTAGAAAACATAATACAAAAAAATATAAGCAAAAGAAGAAGTGGCATGAATAAATGAATTATAATATACAAGATATACATATCATATTAAAATTTACAGTTTAATGTTATTTACAGTAACAAAAGACGAAATTAAATCTATGGATGAAAGGTTTATACTACATAAAATATTATCTATATGTACAGGGAATGGGAATTTATGGTGAATTAACAATGAGAATAACGAACTATGATCAAAGTTGGGGCAGGAAAAAAAAATATGATTTAGGTCGGCTTCATCCAAACCGCATTCACAGATAGATGAATTTTTGATACGGAGCTTTTTTAAATGCACACCCGAACAACAGTGGCCAAATCTCATCCTAGAAATGGTGGAGGAAATTCTCCTATTGCATCTGAACTTAAAAAACCAGGGTTTGGTCTGTAAGCGGGGTTGGTATTTAGCAAAGTTGGATCCCAACCGACTACTGCTTCTGGACCATCTCACTGACCACCTGGACCTTAGGTCACGGATGGGGAGGAGCAAAAGGTCCTGGGGATAGTTCTTAAAGGGAACTTTATCACCACAGATGGTTGCATGTTTTGCAATCTCGTCCGCCTTTTCATTACCAGGGATATTGCTGTGACTAGGGATCCATGCTAGTTGGACGGTATACCCCAGAGCAGAGCATCTCACCAACAGCTCCTTACACTTAAATACAATCCAGTTTCTGGAACCCGTTTTGAAGGGATTACTTTGGAAGGCCTGAAGAGCACTCAAAGAATCAGAGAAAATGACAGATCTATGCAATTTAAACAATAATATGTAATTGATAGCCTCCATAATACCCCTGCATTCACCAACAAAGACTGAAGTTTCAGGGGGGCACTTAATTTTTTGAACGATGTTATAGTTCTGATGAAATACACCAACACCAACACACCCGTTTTGATCTAGTTTAGATGCATCTGTATAAATATAATGCCAGCCATGCCAAAGGCTATCTTTTACCCTTAGAAAATGTGAATTAGCAAAATAATCACCTTTAGCTAAATCTAAATTAAGATGCAAAATGGGAGAAAATATAATAGATTCATAATCAAATTCAAATAGAGGAATTTTAGGAGTTCTATGGGTAGTGAACCTAAGGTTCATAATTTTTGCATAGCTCACAACTAAACAAGGAGATTTTTTATGAACCCAATAAGCCAGGGACATGTAATTATGCAAAAGTTGCAATTTTGGGAACAAAGGATGTGAAGAGAACTGAAACAACCGAGACAAAAACATATCTGATAGATATTGACGTCTCAAATCCAAAGGAGGGTCGTCACATTCCACTTGCATAGCATTTTTAGGAGTAGACTTCATTGCTCCTATAATAATACGTAAAGCTCTTGCTTGAATCAGGTCCAGCGAGTTAAGAGCTCTTTTACAGGCAGGCTCATATAAAAATGAAGCATAGTCTATAACACTACGAATAATAGCATTATAGAGCAGCTTTAGATAAAAGGGGTGTGCCCCCCACCAAACACCTGCCAGACATCTTAGAATATTAAGATTTTTTTCGCATTTAACTGAAACATAGCTCAAATGAGATGAAAAGTTTAGTTTACTGTCTAAAACGAGTCCTAGAAATTTCTTTTCGTTTTCAACAGGAATCCTAATATCGTTAAATAATATGTCAAGTCTCGGTTTCAACCGTTTTCTTGTAAAGATAACGACAGAACTTTTAAGGGGAGCTATATCAAACCCATTGTGGCCCAACCAAACACTTAATGACTCAAGAGCTTGGGATAACATATGGGCAGCACTTAATATATTACAATCAGCACTATATATAACTAGGTCATCTGCATATTGGAGCAACCTGCAATAAGGTAACACAGACCTATTTAAGTCATAGGTGTACAGATTAAACAGGAGAGGACTTAGAACAGAGCCTTGAGGCAGACCTTTATAGACAGATCTGGAACATTTTATTTCACCAGCTAATCTAAGTTGAGCTGTACGACCTAGAAAAAGATTTAGTATAAAGTTAATAATTTTACCTGGGAGACCTAAGCTTTCCATCTTGATTTTAAGAATTGACAGGGAAACATTGTCATACGCAGAACATATGTCAAGAAAAGCAGCAACAATGGACTCATTCCTCGAAAATGAGAGTCTAATATCAGTAACAAAAATAGATAAACTATCTAAAGTACCTCTCCCCTTGCGGAAACCCCACTGGGATTCAGGTAAGATATTCCTACTTTCAAGCAACCATTCAAGACGATTTTTAATAAGGTGCTCCACAATTTTTGCCAAGACAGAGGACATGGCAATTGGACGATAGCTTTCAGACTTTTCAGGATTCTTGCCAGGCTTTAACACTGGAATAATAATTTGTGTTTTCATTGCAGAAGGGACGAACCCTAAATCGATCATCAAATTTATCATTTCCAGGTAATAACCTAAAACTTTCTCCCCAGCGTTAACCAAAAAGGAATACGGAATCCCATCTGGACCAGGAGAAGAATCTTTAAGAGAAGAGAGAACAAAACGTAATTCCTGCATAGAAAAAGGTAGGAAACTTGCATCATGAGCGGAGAAACCTGGAGACAAAGTATTCACAAAATTAGGAACAAAAGGAGGGGCTAGTCTATCCATAAATTGTTCAGACCAACTGTCACAACTAGGGTATGGAGGGGAAGGTTCTCTATATGAACCACGGAATTTCCGGATTGAATTCCATACATAGGAGGAATGGACGTTAGGAGAAATAGTCGAGCAGAAATTTTTCCAACCTTCTGACTTTTTTGAGTGAAGAATTTGTTTTGTATTATCCAAAACTGTCATTAAACTTTTGTAGTTTTCATTTGTCATGTTCTCACAATAGACATCCTCAGCGTTCTTCCTATCAGCTACCGCAATCATACAATCACGATCCCACCAAGGAGGAGATCTATGTTTTATATTTTGGACCTTTGCAGGAAATGAATGTCTAGCAGCTGAATGAAGACAATTTATAAGCGAGTTAAGGCAATCACTCAGAGAATGGGAAAGAATGAGGGGAAGGTCAGAAGCAGTTCGATCTAGGTACGATGAAAATTTGGACCATTCATCAGACCGAGATTTGTTAAGGTTATATTCTAATAACGGCTTAAATGGGACTGAGTTGATTACAGAAAAAGGGAGCTCAAACAGAATTGGAAAGTGATCGCTACCATAACAAGAAGATAAAGTTCTCCATAACATTGAGGGAGCTAGGCTAGCTGACACCATAGTCAGGTCAACAGCGCTAACCCGTTCAGTTGGCTTCGTACGGCGTGTAGGGGAACCAGTATTTAACAAGCACAAACCTAAACTATCCATAATATTGAATACATAATTTGCAAGAGAATCTAAGGCCTGGCAACCCCAAACTGGGTGGTGGATATTAAAATCCCCCATTATGATAAAGGGACCTTGGATGTGAGATAATAATGACCGGATTCTATTTAATATATCAGACGATGGTCTGGGAATATACAATGATACAAAAGTTAAGTTTTACAACCTAACTGCAACTACTGAGAAGTTCTCAGAGAGATAAGATGATGGTAATTGAACAAGATGAGAATTTACAGAGTTTCTGACAAGTATGGCTGAGCCACCATACCCATCAGCTTTGTCATCCCTGAAACAGAGGTAGCGAGGGACCTTGAAAAAGGAACCGGGCTTAAGCCAAGTCTCAGAGATGGCAATAACAGTGGGATCATAATTATTGATAATGTATAAAAGATCAGACTTTTTACTACGCAGACTTTGACAATTCCATTGCAGCCCTAGAGCGGGTGCCATAATGGAGGGATTGTAACATAGGGGAGGGAGAAACTTGGGCAGCGTTGGACGGTATTAGAGCAGGAGAGTTAAGTAGCCTAGTAAGAGCTTGAATAAGCTCCAAAATGCTACCAGAGGATGAAGAGGGATCAGTGATGGGACTATTGAAGGCAACACCATTATTATTGGGCATGTGAGGGTTACTAATTATAGCTTGATGGGCAGCGCGATCATAGCCGTGACTTTGCGAACTATTAGGTAGTCTAGGCTTGAGGAAGACTGTTTTTTTATAAGAAACTGAGCTAGGAGATTTGTTGTTCAAGGGTGAAGGCACATGGGTAACGTTGGCATAGGATGTTTTAGCCGCATCACTGTAACTTTTACCCCTTATAGGGGAATGCAACCTAGAGGCCTCAGCATAGGACATACTTTTCTCTGCCATTGTGATCTTAATTTGTTTTTGCCTATCGAATTCAGGACAGCTCTTACTTGTGGCAAAGTGCAGACCAGAGCATGACAAGCAGGGGGAAGTGCCTTCCTCAACACTACAAGCATCGCCAGTGTGGGCCTCTCCACACTTGTAACATCGAGGCTTAGACCTACAGGTATTCTTAGTGTGGCCAAAACGACAACACTGGAAGCACTGCACAGTCGGATAATAGTATCTTTCGACAACAAGCGAGTTGAAGCACATAAACACCCGAGGGGGAAGAACCTGCCCGTCAAACGAAATAACGCATGTCTGAGACGGCTTATACACAGGAGCACCATCAATTACGACCTTGTAATTCAAACGTCGAACTTTTACTATTGGTCCCCCATCATTAGGGACACGGATGTTTTCTAGAACTTCATCTTCAGACCATTCAACGGGAATCCCTTTGACCAAACCCAATCGGACGGTACTGAATGAAGGTATGAAAGCTTTATAATCGTTATTTTTTAGAATCTCGCTTGTTACGAAATTGTTCGCAGAGATAGCGCTATTAAAGGATAACGATACTCTATTCCTCCCGATTCTTTGAACACTGCCATCAATTATGTCAAAAAATTTGTTCTTACTCAGAAAGCGACCAAAGTTCACCGGGTGTAGGGAGGTACCAGAGGTTGGAGAGAGCTCCACTTTTTGTACATGGACTACAAAGGGACCCTTGTCACAGGGCGTGTAGACCTGCCTGCCGGAGGGAATATAAGACGGAATTGACGGAGTTTGGGAAACAGTAGCCGGAGGGGAGGCAAATGAATCGGTGATTTGCGAATCTGGGACTGTATTTGATGATGAACAAGCTTGGCCTAAAGGTATAGTTGAGTCTTGCGACTCACTTTCCTCTTTGCTCTTTTTAGAATGCTTCTTGGAATGTCTTTTCCGCTTAACAGTATTGGAAGAGCCATTGCCCAGCAGGGGGGAACGCTCCACAACATCTGAAGAGTCAGATGCGATGGAAACAAATTCCACCGGTGACGGGATCAAAAAGCATCTATCCGTGGACGCGGTCTCAGTAGGATGGTTTTTATCAGGGGGCCTACCACCCCCATCGAAAATCTCCATGAAGATCGATAACAATGATTACCTACTTATAAAACAAATGAAGTCTATCTATGTAGCAACAAAACGAAAACCGGCAATGATATAAAGCACTACAATACTTATGAATTTTATACAGACACTTATTCTACATGAGATATATGATAATATTTTACACAAAATAATACAAGATACAATTTAAGGATATTTTTCAAATTTAAAAACTCGCCAAAGCACCCGCTCCAATCTGACAATCATCTGACAGCCGTTCCACAGCTGATGGGCTGTGAAAAAAACCTTCCAATCCTCCCATTTTTGACTTTTTGACATTTACTTTGAAGAACGCAACTTAACCTCAAACAAAAAATCAAAATATTAAAATTACATGAAAAATCAATCATCTTCATTTCATCTGTCTGATTTTAGTGTAACTCTTTTCACTGATTTCGTAATGTCAATAACAGTTTCTTCATAAGTTTATATTTAAAATGGCCAAGTACATAGCACAAATAATTGTTTTGGGTGCGCAAGTTGTCGGGAGAGCGTTCGCCAGAGCTCTAAAACAGGAAATAGCTGCCTCGCAGCAGGCAGCTAAGCAGGCTGGTGGTGGTCCTCAGGGTGCAAGAAGAGCAGCGGCTAACGCTTCGACAGGGCTTACTCTAGAAGAAGCTATGCAGATCCTCAACATAGATAAATTAGACGTCGAATCAATCAAGAAAAATTACGAACACCTTTACAATGCAAACGACAAAGCTAAAGGAGGCTCCTTCTATTTACAATCAAAAATTGTAAGAGCCAAAGAAAGATTAGACGCTGAATTTAAACAACACCAGTCGAAAACAACCGAAGCAAAAGACACATCATGAGACTATAAATGACTACAAATGTGTATGATTGTGATTTTTAGTTACATTAGAAATTGTTGTAGGTATTTGTTATAGAAAAACCGTGGATTTTATAATATGTTTATTATTTATTCCACAATAGTGACTAGCACACATCAGTTGCATAATACAAAAATATAACATTATTTATCTTGGATACATATTTCTATCTATATAAGTATTTATTTCTCTGTATGTCTGTATGTACATTGTTGTCTAGTACCCATAACACAAGTTTAGAACTTAATTTGGGGCTAGGTCAATTTGAGTGCAATTGTCCCGATATCTATTTACTTATAAAAAAATATTGTGAAAACAAAGATTATACAAAAATAGCGTTAAAATTCTCGCTGAATACAAATGCTGGACATAAAAATTAAAAACAGATATATAAATAATTTGTAAGCAAATCCAATGTGTTTTAGTCTGTAGTGTGATTTCCATATTCATATCCTACTTTTTTTATTTATAGCAAAATTTCACATTTCACATATTAAGTTCAATAAATACATTTCAACTACAAAAGAGATATGTAAAAAAGTTTGACTAGATAGGAGAAAGTAATATAGGCATATATTTCACTACAAAAGTTGTTGACTAGAAACCATTCATATTGGCATAAAAATATCATTTGAGCTAATAAATAAAAACAGACAAAAAACAGACTGGACAAGTGGTTGCGAACGAACAATGCTTCCTTGCTACAGAATTGACTTTTCTCTGCACTTTTGGACATTGCTATAATTCAACACAGCATGATATAGGCACATGAGCCTCTGGGCTGCTCGCCTATTACCAAAATAAATAAATACTTTAACACATTACACATAGAGATCACAAAGGCATATTTAAGATTAACAGCGAGATTTAAAAAGTTAAAAACCAGCTCCTGGCTTGTTCCCATTCCATTTGAATTCTTAATACTTCCTGTACATACTCTTTGTTAAGATTTCTATTGCTTCATTAGCTACTTTTAATGATAAATGTATTCTAAAAAACTTTTTAATATGGTAGTGACCACCAACCAATATCCATTATCCATTGACCTGCATTGAGGCATTCAAAGTTTATTGCACAACCAGCCAAAAAACAAAAAACCCCGTCATACGCCCTAAATTAATAATCGATCCTGATCCGTTATCCGCGGTTTGGGATTGATATGTCATGTCATAATATGTCATTTTAGTACTAGGACTTGACATATTACTACTTAAATTATATAAATTTTATGACATGACCTATCGATCTAAAACCGCGGATGTATCTTCTATCCTCATACCATCATCGTAGGTATTAAATTGTTCATATTTCATCATTATTTATTTGATTCTACTCTCTGAGTTTGAAATATTTAATACTTAAAATTTAAAAAACTTTACACTTTTTTTTTTGTTTTGTTATGGCGTCACACGATTAGTGTATTTGCCAGCGTCAAGTTTAAAATATTCCAAACTCAAAGAGTTGAATCAAGTTTAAATGATGATGATGATGATGATGATGAGATGAAGGGATGAGGAAAGTGTTTAAGTAAAGTAGTGGCGCTTTACTTAAACTTTACACGGACTTTTTTGGAATAACTCGAAAAGTCACTTTCACAACTTTATTTCAATTTCCCACACTCGTACACATTTTCATTAACGAACACATAATGGTTAATAATCCACCAATATTACACATTATCACTCGAAGAAACACAAGTTTTGGAAATAAAAACAAAATTTTCACGTTGACAATTCGATTGCCGCCAAAAAAGTTACTTGACACTTGACACTGGCAAAAGTGGCAAATGCACATTAAGCCAATACAAAAAAAACAAAAAGTAGTTTTCCTAAGTTTTCGGTGCCGGGTGCATTGCATATTTTCTGTAATTTTTTATTAATATAATCGTTTGGAAAGTTTATACAAACAAAAACTCAATTAGATCAAATCATAAACATGTTAAAGGTAATTATAGGCTGACACCAAATTTTATTTGATTATTTATTACCGAATACAAAATAACCTCAATTCCACCCTTTTTAACTTTCAGGGAATGGTAAGTCTTGTCACAGGCGGAGCTTCTGGACTAGGAAAGGCTACAGTGGAAAGGCTAGTGAATAATGGCGGGAAAGTCGTAATACTAGATGTACAAGGGACGAAAGCTCAAGAAGTAGCAAAGAAACTTGGAGAAAATGTTATCATCTCCAGTGGTTGTGTATGTACCTATTCTGGAATAAATTAAATATTGTTTCTGTAATGCTAAACTTTCCTTAGATGATATTAAAATTACATTTAGAAAAATTTAATTAAATATAATAAGGCCCACTTGCACTATTTAACGAAATTCAAATGTCAAATCGTATGGAAAACTTAGTTAAATTCAATTTTAAACCAGATTTAATTTGTTGTGCAAGTGAGCCTAAGACTAGCTGCGTCTCGCCGTTATGCCCACGATTTCCCTGTGATCCCATGATTTTCCAGGGTAAAAGGGAGTCTATATATGTTAATCCAGGGTATGCTTTCTATGTTCCGTTCAGTCATTAGAGTGTGTTGGAGTATTAAACATACACACTGCAACATCTACCAACCTGCACTGGGCCAAGGTGGTAGATAACGGCCCAATCTCTCCCTCTGAGAGAAGGCCAGATTCCCTGCAGTGTGAACATAATACGCTGATAATTATTGTATAGTTTGACACTTTTTCAATGCACTGGCTTTTTCAAGCAGACTTGTGTGGAGATAGTCCACTTTCTATCCCAGAAAAAGTTTCCTTCGGAATAACAGGGAATACCGTGGGTTCAACCTTCAATATAATTCTGATGAGTGTCATTAAAATAAGACTAATATTTTTTCAGGTAACGTCAGAAGCAGATGTAAAGAAAGCTCTACAAGTAGCTTCAGACAAATTTGGGCGGTTAGACACCTTAGTGAACTGTGCAGGACAGGCGAAGACACATCAAATATACAACTTTCATAAGGACCACTGCTGCGATCTTGAACATTTCAAATCTCTTGTTAATGTAAGGAATTGTGTCTGAAAGTATTACTAAAGGCCATTCTCAATAACCGATCTATCCATGAATTTAGTGCCTTCACTTATAGTCCTAAAACCCCCGCTGGGGTGACAGGGCTTGTGTGGTCTTTGGCTATTACTTACTTAATATATTCCCCAGATAAACACCATAGGCACATTCAACACAATACGTCTAGCAGCCGGGTTGATAGGAAAAAATAAACCAGACGAAAACGGCCAAAGAGGAGTCATAGTGAACACGGCATCAACGGTGGCGTACGATGGAGACATCGGACAGGCAGCTTATGCGGCCTCCACTGCTGCTATTATTGGAATGACGTTGCCAATTGCTAGAGACTTATCATCCAGAGGCATCAGGGTTGTCACTATTGCACCAGGTATGTATATGACTTATCTTGTGCTGGGACAAGGGCCTTCTCTCAGAGAGAGAGAGAGACAGAGTGTCCTACTGATTTTATAAACTAGTTGCGCCCCGCGGTTTCACATGCGTCTTCCCGTTAACTTGCAGGAACTTTTTCCGGGATAAAAAGTAGCCTATGTGTTAATCCAGTATAAAAACTATTTTTTTTTACTGCAAATAGTTGTGTCAGCTCCTTCAGTGAATTCCTTTAAAAACAGACTGGACAAGTGGTTGCGAACGAACAATGCTTCCTTGCTACAGAATTGACTTCTCTCTGCACTTTTGGACATTGCTATAATTCAACACAGCATGATATAGGCACATCAGCCTGCGGGCTGCTCGCCTATTACCAAATAAATAAATAAAGAAATAAAATAGGCATGCATTTGAACGCCATCCCTGTTGCCAAGCGTAGATGCGGTCGACGGTGTAACACGCATACCTAGAAGGCATCTGTTCACTCATGCCTTGAAGATTTTCACAAATATATTGACAAACAACTGTCATTATTTTAGTTTCTTTAGATTCCCTGGGGCCCATATTATAAATCGCACGAACAGTTCTCTTTTGTAATACAAATATGGTGTTAATATCAGCAGCGTTTCCCAGCAGCCCAATCAATATCAGCATCTTCGACCACATCGTCACTTAACATCAGGTGACTTGTGGTCAAATGCTACCCTGTAATTAGTAAAGGTAAAAAAAATAAAAAAATTGCTGAAGTAGACTAGTCTGGCTGTCTCAACGTTAGTAAGGTGACGGATCTTCTTTACAGCATAAAACGTAAACTCTCACTTCCAGGTGTATTCGAAACGCCTCTCGTCACTTACCTGCCAGCGAAGATGCAAGAGTTCATTAAACGCATGACGCCGTTCCCCTCGCGTCTCGGGAAGCCCGAGGAGTTTGCCCACCTCGTCACGAGCGTCGTCGAGAACCCCATGCTGAATGGAGAGGTGATAAGGCTGGACGGGGCACTGAGGTGGTTCCCTTTATAGTTAGTTTGTAAGCTAGACTTGTTGCTCTATGCATTAGCAAATCGACGTGGGGAAAAACTATTTGTATCAAGCTACATTTTTCGGATTTTGCATTAATCCTGTTTAAAAAATTGGATTTTAAGAAAAAAATCCAAAAAAAAGCTATGTATGCCATTTTGTAAATCCCTAGCGAAAGTAACTCTGTCTGTCTCGCTTTCACGCCTAAGCTACTTAACCGATTTAAATGAAATTTGGTACAGAGATAGTCTAGAGCCTGAGAAAGGACATAGGCTACTTTTTATCGCCATAAACTTTAACCTACGCGGGTGAAACCGCGGAGAACAGCTAGTTTTTTTTTTACTATTTACAGGGGGGTACCTAGCGTGGTTAAAAATAAAACCAGAATTCCTAGCCTGCTGTACCTGTATGTAAAAACATTCTTTACATTCTTTATTTTTAACGATTTTTTTTCATAAATCCATAACTTTAAATAGGTCTTAATTTACTGTATAATTCCAAAAATGAAACTTGATATAATTCACCCGTCGAAATAGTATAAGGATACTAAAGCCGTGAACGTGGCCGTGATTGAGAGGTTGTCTGGTAGAAATCGCTTTAGGCGATAAGAACGCCCATTCTAACGCTATTTCTAAGACATTGCCCTTGTCTGTTTTTTAATTTCTGTTGTTGTTCTGAAATATTACTTAGAGCTACTACTTCTACTTCTTAATACTACTTACTTAGATAGATATATCTAAGTACAGAAAGAAATGTCGTGTTACATTACCCCATAACTTTTGTTACATGTATAGATAAACTATGTTAAGACTGTTAAGTTAATAAATGTTATAGATACTGTAGTGTACACATAGTATTTTTGGTATTTATACTAGTGACCCGCCCCTGCCTCGCACAGGTCTGCAAAATATTAAATAAAACATTGTGGCGTGCCGCACAGAACCTAAAACTAAAATGTAAACTTTTGAAAAAAAAATTTGGTACGGTGATAGTTTGAACTCTAAGGAAAGATATAATAGGGTACTTTTTATCGCGATAAACTGTATCCCAACAGGAACAGCTAGTCTTTTATGTGTTTTGAAAAAGAAACTAATTTTGCTCTATGGCTTACTTGAACTATATCTTTTATTTTACAAGGTAGGTCGATATTTGAACAGTTCGACAACTTGCATCAGAAAATAGAGATGCGATGGGGAAAGTCGAGCGAAAATCATCGATATGACGTGATTATGGTAAATCAAAACGATAATTTTTCTTGCGGTGTTAAACTTTCGTTACCGCTCCCACTAAAATACCTACATTTGACATCTATTTTTGCATCTGCTTCTTTTATATCGTTACTCTCTCTACAAGTGACATTAAAAACGAAACCAGGGTTGCGTTAAAAATGTATCGAATTTGACAAGAATTGTTGATATAATAGTTGACTCTAGAGTCTAGAATAAACATCGATATATCGCGATTAAAAATATCGACGATATACATCGATAATTTAAGGAGAAAATGTAATTTTTGCCCAAGCCTAGCAGACAACGATGCCTTCAATATTCATTATAAACACACGCAGCTGAATACATTTTAGCCCTGTCATAAAACGTCGAGAGCCATACACCACACCGCGTAAGTAGACAAAAAAAACTCCATATATCTCCACATTCGGCAGCGGCGACCCGCGGCGCAGCGCACACGCAACCACTGGGACGTCCGATGAAGCAATAACCTGAATGATGTACGGCCTCCTCGGACGCAGGAACAAGATTGAAATAAATGCGACGTTTATTGTTTTTAGTTATTGCTGGCTGCTTTTTTATATTTTTTAAATGCAAAAGAGAGGCCGGTTAGCAAACGGCCCGCCGAGTGTACCTATACTGTATTTTCCGGAAATCGTTTTTTTCCATGTGGCCTTTTAATGCCATTCGCAATTTTTGCCACTATATTTTTCCTCAATCGCTTCCTTTACCCGTTTACCGAAAGCATTTCTAACCATTCGCATTTATTTTTCAATCGCTTATTTTCCTGGTACGTTTTCTAACTTCGCATAATTTACCACACTTGCATTAGCTTAAGAACTTAAGTAGTAACTATGGTCCTAAATAAAACAGGTTTATTTGTTGCTTTTCAGTTTTTATTTTTAAGATGGCACGTGGAGGATCTGTAAAAACCAAGAGATCGAAGATCTAGTGGGCGAGCCTAACGTGGTCGGTGAAATTAAATCGCACCGATTACGTTGGCTTGGCCACGTAGTCCGCATGGGGGAGGATCGGGCGGCAAAGCGTTCTTATTTGGGACGACCGAATAGCCGTAGGCCGGTCAGACGCCCTAGATACCGCTGGAAGGACGCGGTGGATGCGGACCTGCGCGAGCTCTAGACTCTCAACTGAGCTGAAATCGCTCAAGATAGAGAAGAGTGGCACTCTCTCGTTTCGGAGGCCAAGACACACTTTGGGTCGCTGAGCCATCGGAGTTCAGTTAGTTAGTTGTTTTCGCCGGATTAATTTTTTTGACAAATTTTTTATCGTGTTAAACTGTGGTCCACGCGTGTGAAACCGCAGGGAACGGCTAGCTGTTTCTAACTGTCTTAAACGATCAACCACTTAAAGCACAGAATATAGAAAGGCCTTACTTACAGTACTAAAGCGTATCCTAACATGGGTATTACAATTACACCGGCAACTATAAACAACTTCCGAGCGAAATGAGCGGCTATATCTCAATCAGCAACGTTGTTGCGTCGCCTGTAGTTCGACATGACAGATTACCACAACAGCATGCGGGTAAGTGGCACGGGGAATTCTGACCTCTCCGGGACGAGTCAGTGACGATTTCTATTCTAAAGTTAAGAAAATAAGACCATACATACATTATAACTACCAACTCAGCTACTCATTTTAGAAATAGGATTGTCAGTAGCAATTTAGCATTTCATACTCTCTCTCTGAGAGAAGGCAAGAGTTCCAGCAGTGGGAACATAAGATGCTGATGATGTTGATGATGAAGTATTGAGATTTCAGCAGCTCAATGGTACTGACGTAGGCTTTCGACGTAATCCGTGACCGTGGGTTCGAATACTACAAATTAGCAGAGCCCTGTAAGAGGCAAAAGAGGAAATTTCAAGTTCCACGGAGTAGAGTTTGAACATGCTTTGGACGAAGTAAAGGGCTAACCACAAGTCAAAGATAAACAGAAGAATCTACGTATCTTCTATTCGAAAGACGACATAATCTTAACTTGAGGATGGTACCTAGCAAAGCAAACACTACAAAACTCCTTACCTACAACCAATCTATGATTTCACCGAAGTTTTGAATCCACCCACGTCGCAAGTTGTCGTTACTACCAATCGCTTCGAAAGAGGCCATTTCATTGGTGCCATTAGGTACATGCTCAAAATTTTCATTTCCATGTCAGTATTTATCTATCAATCTCATCCTATCAGTAGCCCCTTTCCTTGTTCTAAAAATCGTCCCGTCTCAAAGTCGTTCCTGATGAGTAAAAAGTCAATACGAAGTGTGGGCACGCTTCGAATGTACATACGTCATGTACCAATTCAGGTTAATAAACTGCGAGGCACCAGGTTCGCTTTAAGTTGCCAACTTGACATGGCACCATGAAATATGACAAGTTGTTCTTTTCGTAAGTAATATAAGTTATACTTATCGCTCATTGACGGGCGAGGATAGCGCCACCGCGTGAAGCTTTTGTATGTCGAAGGATAATTATTTATTTGACTATATGAGAAATAGTAAAGTATTAGGCTGCATGTTACAAACAGAGGCATGTAGTTACCAACGGCATAGCTCTCAAACAAATGAACAGATTTTGATTTTTTTACTTGATCGAGTGATTTTTAGCTATCATTTTCTGAAGTTGTTCAACGATTTTTTTCTATGTTGGTATATTGGGATTATTCTCTTGATCTTTATGTTTTTTAATATGATAATTCAAACCAAACAAATTAAACATGGTCCAATATAATATTAATGTTAAGAAGAGGGAGCATATATACCTAAGAACCTATTAACCTTCGACCTGAAGGTTCCCAAAGCATACTTACTTAGCGGAAAAGAATGACACTGCCAGCCAGGGTGTTTCACTCCTTCACCGTTCGCATTTACAATTAATGTAGAAGAGAAGTGAAATACTACAACTTGTAAAAGTTTTATCAGTCAAGATTAAAAGTTACATGGTGTACTTATATACATTTAAATACCCAAACATATTAGGCATGCACCCTTGTACCTACACTTATCCACTTGTCCATCTGAAAGCATCGTTTTGCGGCCCTCGGCGCAGCCATCCGTCATCTTTGCGACAGTACCTACGACAATGTTGCACGGTTTGACGCGATCAAAGCCCAAATTATACCCAGAATACCTGAAGGTATTAAAGCCTGAGAGGCAGCGGTCGTTTCGAATAAGGTCAGTTCTACTTTTATATCGACGTACTAATTTCTCCGATTTCAATTCTTTTAGTACCCATCGTCGTCTTTGCGACTTGCTAACTTTTAGGTCATCATCATCATCATAATCTTCATCACCAGCCTATTAAGCTCCCATTGTTAGCACACAGGCCTTCTCTCAGAGATATTATGGTCCAAAATCTACATAGGACATTTTTGTAAAACTAAAGGCCTTGCGATACCGACCCTAAATAAAACTGTTTTAACACCCATCTTGAAATACTGCGTTTTGTAGATATTACAGATTTCTAAAAAAAAAATTCATGTATCTTCATCTCCCATTCTTTCGAGGTGGCCGAGCCAGTATTATATCTCGCCGATGATTATGATGAACTTACGCAAACTTCAGCTGGACTGGAAGGACGTGGCGCAGGATGAACCGAAGCCGGAGTCTTTTATTGTCGGAGGCCAAGACTCACTTTGGGACGTTGCGCCTTCTCAGTTACTCCACCTGACAAATACAGCCATCAACAGCGAAAATAGTGTAATTTAATAGTTAAAAAAAACTCATTTAGGTATACCTTATTCACTTTATTCGCCATCTCCTTATGCAAGTTTGTCTGAATCACGTACAAATACCGCGCCGGGTAATTAGACGGTAGACGCGGCATTACTACTGACTTCAACTGAGTTATTCGGCTCGTTATTTTTAGAAATGAGACCACATACGCTGAATCTGCAGCTATATATTGGATACAGTAGGTATATGCATCACGCTTAACTTACTAAAACCCTTGAACTCATAGACTACAATTTTGTGCTGATGTATTATTTCTGTCTTAGCGAATGTTGTAAAGATCAGAACTCTCTATAGTTGTATGCGCGCTATATGAAGGTTTTGGGAGAATTTATTGTAAGAAGACGTACACAGTGGCGAAATGCAAGGAAAGAATGGAATAGATAGGTACTCACATACAATCCTCGAGTCTAATTCCTAAAACCTTTCCAAATATGTTATTTGAAAGTTGGCATTTTTGACAGATACTATCTTTATCGTCACCATTTTTACTTTAGCTGCTCTTGCCTCAGATTGTTTGAATCAGATTCCTTACTTAGTAGATCTCTATTATTAATTTATTTTATGGAATGTATGTGTGTGTGTGTTATTGTTCTGTGGCTTTAGTTCTTGTTGTTTATGGTTTAATTTTTCCTACTTACAGGGTAGCGTTTGACTGCAAGTTAGTGGTTAAACATGCCGCCACGCTACACCTGGACTGGCTCTCAAGTGAGACTGCCGGAACACACCGATAGGTGCTTGGTTGTTGGTGATTCCATAGATTTATGAATTTAACTAATTCGTGTAATAAATCAAAGTAACCCATAAAACAGCTCCCGTCATACTTAGCAATAAATTAAAAAGATGTCTCGACAAAAACTTACAACCTCGCCTATTCAGTGGTCTCAAGTTACTCGGCCATTTTGTCTTACATTAAAATATTACAGGTAGAGGCAATAAACAGTAATGAGTTACGAGATCGGGATACAAAGGCATCTTATCTCTATCTGCATCAAAGGACATATTAAAATCGAATTTTTAGTATGAATGAGCGCTAAGGGCGCGTTCATGTTTCCGCGCCACCGCGCCAGCCGCACTGAGAAAAAAACCTGACTTTCCTTCTGAGTCTTACCTTCTTGAATCTTAAAGGATAATAAGTTATTTTTGTGGCAGCGTGTATTATTTATTTTTTAGTTTGAAATTAGTCCAAATGAATCCTAAAAGGGCGAAATAGCGTATGAAAGTTACAATGAAAAAATTGAAAATTCAATAAACAATGAACACTGACTGATAGATAACGCGTAGCCTAAAACGATCGATCTAGAAACATGACGTTTTGTACAATGTTCCTTATATTAGGTGAGTACAAAAAAAAGACTTGCAAATTCGTCCCCTAAAGAGTTGAATACAAAAAAGGTAAAAGATAACATTATACGTAAAGGTAAATCTTGTAGGTATAGGTTATTATAGGTTAGTTAATTTGTATTTATTATTTCATTTTTACAACCGTCCAAATAGATTTGTACTATTTAAGTAAGAGAGATAAGACCACCCTTTTGACAATTTCCATAAACTTTTAATATTGTTCTGTGTATTATTTATAGAGTTAATCTATCTATATTTTTATCTAACATTGTAACCCCTTAGCATGGTGGCCGCGCCCCTATGGGGCCACTTTTAAGACACAAATTCCAATCTCAACAAGAACATTCAAGTTCCAAGACATTATCTCAAAGACGTAGGGTTGTTTTTCATGTGTATGTGGGTAGTCGTAAATGTGCCAGTTCTGTAGTGGCCATCAATCATACATGACACGGGATTATGATCTTTTAGGGATCCTTCGTACTGTGGTGGTTATGGAGATTTTTGTGTGATTATTGAAACGCCGGTGGTGTGATTCGTACTGCGTGTTCACAGTGAATGATATTTATTACTAAAAGTTCCGTTATATATACACAACTAGCCTAATCTTCGTTTGACTTCGGCAGGAACTCGGGTCGCTTCGGCAGGCGGCGCGTCGCACGTGGTGTTTAGGATCGGAGAGTCCTGTTTGTTTATTGCGCTAGGAAAGTTCGGCTGGTCTTTGAGCTATTGGGTCGTAAACTGCAATTGTTCTTTTCGGCGTATTTATTCTTTTGTTTCAATGGTGGGAAACGTAGACGATGCAACGGTGAAATATTCCTTTTATTGCTGTGCGTAGTAAAATTGTATTGTTGTTAAAACTGCATTTTATATTTGTTTATCTTCTGGTGTTATGGGAACGAAATATCGTGGGAAAGGACTGTAGTAGCGTAGCTACATGACTCCCTCCCTAGCGAAAGCGTACCGGCAGTTTGATTTGGCGGCCGAGTCGTGTTGTTCGTATTATTGGTTGCGGTGATGCTGGTGTATCTTGATCTGGTATCAGTACGTTATTATTGGCCGGTTCCGATGATAATTGCGGTGGGGGTACGCTATCTTGTTTCGTTGGTATGATGATGACGTGGTCTTGAGTTGGCTGGTCCGAAATGTTTTCGTTTAAAATGTAAGCAGGCTTGAGTCGGTCGATTGAAATAGTTGAGCTTCTCTCTGGTAACTGTAATATGAATGTTTTGCTGTTTCGATCTATGACTTTGAATGGTCCGTCGTAGGGTGGTTGCAGCGGCTTCTTAACTGCATCGTTTCTTACAAACACATGCGAACATGTTTGCAAATCTTGATGCACGAAGATTGGTCGCTTGTTGCCATGTGATTCGGTTGGATGAGATGGCTTGATTGCGTTTATGGTAGCTCGTAGTCGAGTTACGTAGTCGTAGTTCATGTCTTGTTCGTTTGATGGTGGTGAGACGAAGAAATCACTAGGTAGGCGTAGCGTTTGTCCGTAGGTGAGTTCAGCGGCGCTGACGCCTGTGTCTGTGCGCGGGGCGGCACGTAATCCCATGAGGACTGTAGGAAGCTCGTCTATCCACGTTGAATGTTGAGACAGGCGAGTCTTTAGTGCAGCTTTGAGTGATCGATGCCAGCGTTCTATCATTCCATTTGATTGAGGATGGTAGGGCGTAGTGTGTGTTATTTTGATCCCCATTGCGTTCATGAGCCTGGCGAAAAGGTGACCTGTGAATTGTCCTCCTCTGTCGCTCGTGATGACTGACGCAAGCCCGTAGCGAGTAATCCAGTGCTCATAGATTATCTTCGCCACGGATTCCGCAGATATATCTTCTGTGGGAATTGCTTCTGGCCATTTCGTTACTCTGTCGATCATTGTAACGAGGTATCGATGGCCTTGCGGTGAGGTGGGTAGCGGTCCGACGATATCTACGTGGATGTGTTGAAATCTCTCAGTAGTCACTGGAAACTTTGAAATGCTGCTCGATGTGTGTCGCTGGATTTTGGATCTTTGACATTGTAAGCAATTTTTGCACCAGACTCCGATTTCTACCATCATCGATGGCCAGAAAAACTTCTGGGACATAAGTTTGCGTGTCGTGCGAATGCCAGGGTGGCTTATGTTGTGTACGGTGTCAAATGCAAGTCGTCGAAATTCTTCCGGCATGTATGGTCGAATGTATGACGTTGATGTTTCGCAGTAAATAGGTGATTGAGATTCGGGCATAGTGACTCGTTTCATTGTTAAGTTGGCTTGTTGTGAGAGTTTCTTGATTGTTGCGCTGTCTTTTTCTTGAGCATGGGCGACTTTGTCATAGTCAATTAGTGATGGGCAAATGATGCTGTCGACAGGTAGACGACTCAGAAAGTCAGCGACAGTGTTTTCTGCTCCGCTGATGTGTCGAATGTCCGTAGTAAACTCGCTAATGAAGATCAATTGTCTGGCTCGACGCGGTGTTTCAGACGCTGACGGTGGCTTTTGGAGCACGAAGGTCAACGGCTTGTGGTCGGTGAATATGATGAGATCGCGTCCTTCGAACATTTTTCGGAAATGCTTGACCGCCATGTATATTGCAAGTAGCTCGCGGTCGAATGTGCTGTAGTTACATTGTGCATCGGAAAATTTCTTTGAAAAATAGCCGAGCGGTTGCCATTTTCCGTCGATGTGTTGTTGTAGGACAGCTCCTGCACATTTATCAGACGCGTCGCTGAAAATTGCCAGGGCAGCCTTGTGCGATGGGTGAGCGAGCAAAGCGGCGTTTTGGATTGCAACTTTGCAAGCTCCAAACGCTGTTGTCGCTTCGTCGGTCCATTCAATGTTTGTTTTGTCTCTTTTCTTGACGTTGTGTAAGTAGGCATGGAGCGGTGCTTGCATTTCTGCGGCTTTCGGCAAGTGATCGCGATAGAAATTGATCATGCCGAGGAAACGTCTTAATTCTTCAATCGTTTTTGGTTTTTCGTAATTGCAGATTGCTGTGACCTTTTCAGTAGGTGGTTTGATTCCTTCTTTGCTCACAGAGAAACCAAGAAACTGCACTTCCGGTTGGCCGAAGATGCATTTGGCTGGATTGATTGTGATGCCATTTTCTTCTAGTTTTCTTAGTACTATCCGGAGATGCTCCTTATGGCTGGATTCATCACAGGACGCAATAATGAGATCGTCAATGAATGCATAGACGAAATCGAGTCCATGGAGTACTTCGTGGATAAATCGTTGGAAAGTCTGTCCGGCATTTGTTAAACCGGGACACATTCTCGGAAATTCAAATAATCCCATTGGCGTTATGATGGCAGTCTTTTCTATGTCTTCTTCTTTGACCTTGATTTGTTGATAGGCTCGGTTGAGATCAATGGTACTGAATATTGTCTTATTAGACAACTGGAACGTGAAATCTTTTATTCTTGGAATCGGATAGCGATCAGGCGTTGTGACGGCGTTCAATCTCCTATAATCTCCACAAACGCGAAGGTCCCCGTTCTTTTTCGGTACGATGTGCAGAGGCGATGACCAAGGACTTTTGCTTGGACGGCAAAGGCCTTGTTCGATCATGTTTTCGAATTCTTTTTTTACGGCTTCGTAACGGTGCGGTGCGACTGGTCGAGCGCGGCAATGAATAGGCGGTCCAGTCGTTTCAATGTAGTGTTCGACGCTGTGCTTTGTATTAAGTTCCATTGCTGTAAGACGTGTAGTTCCGGGAAATTCCGCTAGTAGCCTAATCTTCGTTTGACTTCGGCAGGAACTCGGGTCGCTTCGGCAGGCGGCGCGTCGCACGTGGTGTTTAGGATCGGAGAGTCCTGTTTGTTTATTGCGCTAGGAAAGTTCGGCTGGTCTTTGAGCTATTGGGTCGTAAACTGCAATTGTTCTTTTCGGCGTATTTATTCTTTTGTTTCAATGGTGGGAAACGTAGACGATGCAACGGTGAAATATTCCTTTTATTGCTGTGCGTAGTAAAATTGTATTGTTGTTAAAACTGCATTTTATATTTGTTTATCTTCTGGTGTTATGGGAACGAAATATCGTGGGAAAGGACTGTAGTAGCGTAGCTACAATCTTGAAGTCCTTTGGTTAGTTTGGTATAGTTTTGGATTGGATGCGGTACATTGCTCTGCTGTGGTACGAAAAGTTGGTAAGAAACCTTGTTTTTTTTCCTTGTGGGGTAACCTTAAACCTCAATCACCTGTATTGGTCACCTTATGAAAAGGGTTAACTCACCGAATTGTGAAGTTTATGGAACGGTCGAAGATGTTTTCATCACTTGTTGGTGGAATGTGTTAGAAACAGAACGGAGAGAGAATCACTAACAAATATGATATTGGTACATTAAATCAGAACTAACAAGCGATGCTGCAATATCTCTGTACCAGTTATTTTTGCATTAGTGATTACATGGTGAGGGTACGATGGGACAGGCATACAAAATATGGTAAAAGTTCCAATTTAAAACTAGAATATAAAAAAGTTACCTAGTGCTCTAGTGGTGTCGATTCAGTTTTGCATTATCTTAAACTAAACTAAGTTTGACAGTACAGCAAGCACGAAAACTTTTTTTTTTGTATGATTAAAAATTGGTTCTTAAACTCACCGGGCGCTGGACATTTCTTCATACAAAAAAAGAGTTTAACGTTTCGCAAAAACTCACACCAGGTCCACCAGGACCACTGATTGTTCAAACGTGGCGTCACGCTGCACCTGGACTGGGAGCTGGCTCTCAAGTTAGGATTCCAGAAAATACCGATTGGTGCTTGGCGATGGTTTCCTAACTTGAGGATGTTAGCTAGCTAGGCGAGCATTAGAAGATGTCCTACAACCAAGCAAGCTAGACTTATCCACGCTGTTTTCACTTAAGAACTCGTATACGTTAACGTTTGTCGGTGGTTTGACACATTTTAGCAGCCTACTCTACTTTCACTCAGCTTGCTATCCTTTGGTGTTTTTTAAATGCAATTAAATCAGCAGTTGACTGCTGTCATGCCTGATGCCAAGCAATGATGCGGTCGACGGTGCAGAATGCGTGCCTAGAAGGTGCCTGTGCACTGTTGTCTTTTCTTGCTTTAATTTCATATCACCTACATTGACGTCGATTCTGTTGTGCGTTTTTTAAAAGTAAACTAAGTTGGATAGGTCTAAACGTATTGCTGTCTTTTTCTAACCACAGAAGTAAAACAAGAACAGCATTACTTTTAGACCTTTCAAATTTAGTTGAGTTTTAGAAAATGCTCAACAAAATTGAAACCACTAAAACTTATTCTTTCATTTGATCCTAAAACAAAGTCCCAGCAATGGAAAGCAATGAAAGAAGACCATCGCATCGACACACGTGGTTCCTTTGATGCATGCCTGCCACACACGCAGACATTTCTAAGAGTATCATTTACTTACTAATTGTTATTGTGCTAACAATTACAAGTCTTAAATGGGACTAACTATACTTAGTACAAATGAGCTGGAACTTCATGCGAACTTCATGTATTTCAAAAAGCTTTTTGTGTTTTGAATGTCTACTAACAACACGTTATATTATTAATCTCTAATCCCTACTTTATTGATATTATAAATGCGAAAGTATGTCTGTCTGTCTGTCTGTTTTATAGCGATGATGGCTCAGTAGTAGTGACGTCGACTTGCGATCCGTAGGTCTTGGGTTCGAACCCTACAATGAGCTTGAGCTTTCGGTGAAGGAAAACATCGTGATGAAACCATAGCTTGGTGGTAGGGCATTTTCTAGTGCTCGCCTGGCTAGCTTGGTAGCTAGCATGAGGGTGGTCCCTCATGTTAAGAATCTGTCGCCAAGTACCTATCGGTGTGTTCCGGCAGCCCCACTTGAGGGCCAGTTCCCAGTCCAGGTGTAGCGTGGCGCCACCTTCGACCACATCGTCACTTAACATCAGGTGACTTGTGGTCAAACGCTACCCTGTAAATAGTAAAAAAAAGTCTCACTTTTACGCCTAAACTACTGAACCGATTTAAATGAAATTTGGTACGGAGATAGTTTAAGCCCTGAGGAAGGAAATAGGATACTTTTTATCATGATAAAGTATAGACCACGCAGGCGAAACCGCGGGGCGAAGCTAGCAACATACATCATTAATCCTACCCGCAGAAACTTTTTTACTTTCGTCATAATTTCGCTTGTAAAAGTTCCGAAATATTGAGAACTCAAACAGAAACTAATATACATGGTAAATATCTAGTTTCAAACCAAATTCTAACGTTCTATGTACTTACCTATTTTATACAATAATAAATAAACAACGCCCACGCAATCATACAGAAACTCTGACCCCTAACTAGGTTTCCCTGTATGTCTATCCATCAGACACTACGGATCCACAACATTCCTTCTATAGATCCGAGTAAGACAGCACCAAGGAAGTAAAAGGGTGAGCCAATTATCAAAAACTTAATTTTCTTCCATTGCTAGTTAGATGCTCCACAACAGAAATACACAAAATACTTATTGTATAAAGAGCAATAATCGTGAAATAAGCTACTGATTTATATAGGAAAATGGTAATAAGCCGCATGCTTACGAAATTTCTTTACCAAAAGTAATGTGTATCATTTGGAAGCAAATGAGGTCTATATGGACAAAGCAGATTGTTCAGGCTCTATCGCCATATAAATAACTTGGCAGTGGGTCACCGAGTGGCGCCCGCGGACCTATAACTTCTATACTTGTGACGTACACACAGACGAAAGAGAACGTGAACGTCTATTTAATATAGCGGCGAACAAATTGTAAATTAGCCACTAGAGGTTTTTTTCCCTTCGGAGTAGTGTTTGATTTCAAGTTGCCTGATTTAGTTACATGGTAGCATTTGACCACAAGTCACATGGTGCGCGAAAATGGCGCGCCACACGTGGACTGGGCCAAGAATACAAAAATATTACTTATTATTAGGTTAAAATGTCGAAACTATTCTTATATCGGCAGCTATTTTTATACATTAATACAAAAGCTTCAGTACTAAACTTTTTAAGGAAACAGCCCACCACCATGCGTAGCATGGCGCTTTGAGCGTATCATCATCAAATAATTAATTACGTTGAATGAACCACGGATAACTTTAATCATATTTTCTAATCTCTCCACCCGTGTGTCAATAACACGTTGCATTATAATGTAACCCAGCCAACAGTTATGCAATGGAACAATTGCATTAGACAAAAGCTTAGCTTCGGACGGCTTGCTTCAGATCTTTGTCGCTGAGTTGATCGTCGAAAGTAAATCTACATTCTGTTACATTGCTCTTGTCTTTCACATTCGCTAAGGCTTCGTACACTACGACTAGTAACCAACATTTTTGCGTATACTTAAAGCAGTGGCGGATTTACACATTTGTCGCCAGTAGGCTAAGTATTCAAATTTTGCCGCCCCTACCAACCTCTATAACCTCTACGGCCTCTGCCTTTCCTTTTTAAATGCGTCATTTTTTTATGCATCAGACAAAAATTGAAGAAAATTCAAGTGGTGAACAATGTTTAATTGTTTGTGTGCACATAATAATATTTAAATACATATATAGGTACGACTCTTTTAATATCATTAACACATTTTTTTAATTACACTAAATTTGCCGCCCCTAAAATCTGCCGCCCTAGGCTGGAGCCTACTCAGCCTGCTGCTAAATCCACCACTGGTACTTAGTATTATTATATTACGAAGTATTAGGCCCGTATTCTAGCATGACGCCTAGAATGACGACTGAATGACAAATCGTGGATAGATCGGTTATTAAAACCGGGCTCAAATAAGTAGCCGTAGTGCTTTTCATGAGTCGATTAAAAAGTTAAGGTTAATATGTTTGAAAATACAGAGCAGCACAATTATGCGTAATATCCACTTTGTTTCTTCGCCTGTCCTTCGTTATACTTTCTTACAATTATTCAGTTTACTTAGGACCCTTGTTGATTAAGACACTTGTGTTGAGACTGAACAAGCATGGCTAGCGATAATGTAAACATCCTGAGGCAAATTAACAGTGAAGGCAGACAGATGTTACATGCTTCAACACATCATTGTATAACCGCGCAACTAATAGATAATGTTATAGTGTGATTGCGCATTCTCACATATTTCAACATATCAATTCATTACATTCATATACATATTCATAACGGCGTCGAACTACAAACATCAATACGACCACGGTCATAACTATTTCTTACACTGTGACAGTGGTGTCAAATTCCTGTTACCATGAATGTTTACCTAAGAGAGTCTCACGAGCAATTCTTGGAGATGTTGTGCCTTTTATATCCTTCGTCAAGTTATGGTTGGGCAGCCTATCCCTTAGAAACGAAGGTTGCAGGTTTGATATCTCATAGGGACAAAAAACCTCGTCAGTTTGTGTAATAAACAGGTTTTTTTCAGCCTCTTGATAATAAAGCCACGATATGGATGAAGGTACGCTACGTCTGGAACTGGATACCAAGTAAGGCTGCCGGAACTCACCGATAGCGGTACTTGGTGACAGATTCTCTCCCTCTCTCTCTCTCAAAAGTTCACGCTCATGCAGGATTCGAAACAACGACGCTTTGCAAGCTGAATTCACTATCAATGAGCTATTATCGCTTCCGAATTCTTCTAAGATATTGTGTTATTTAGGTGGGCCCACAGAATTAGCGAGCTGAAGTGGCAGTGGGCAGTTGAGTGGAGACCAGAACTTGGCAAACGTAGTTTAGGACGCCCTCCGACTAGGTGGAGCGACTGACGAGCGAGAAGAGCCCTTTGGCACTTCTCTTCTCGCGCTTCTCTTCTATCGTTTAGCGAGGTCTTTACTGGGCTCAGTGGCGTACCAAGAGAGAAAAATCAATGTCCAGCAGTGGACTCATGCAAGCTGCTGAATGATAATGATAATGCAGATAAGGTGATATTTTATTAAAACTATTCAAGCGACAGCCTAAATTCCCGTACCATATACAAATTTTCGAGCACACTACTAACTTGTTCCAACATAGCAAATCTGATTTAAAAATTGCCTAGAGTTTTACTAAGTTGACTTCGTTCTATATAAAAGACTTCAACGCGCTCTCGTTTGTTTGTATGATTATATTTTAAACTAGCTGTCGTGGACTACAGTTTGTTGCTATGAAAAGTATCCTATATATTCTTTCTCAGAATTCGTATCTCTATAAATTTTAACTAAATCTTTTCATCAATTTGAGACAAAGAGACATACATTTTTTACTTTTGCATTAATTTTATAAACCTAAAGTATGCTGTATGGATTCTTGTGACTTGATTATTTTTTATTATATTTTTATGTAGAAAATTAATGTCTTTTGACAAATATGTTTGGTAATAAAATAATTAATAATAAGGTTTTTTTTAGAGAGTCGTTAAGATAAGTGTTTTTTTATTTAAATATAATATTGGCCGGTTTTTTACTAACTTTGTTGTATTAAGACAGTTACACATATTTTATTTAAGTGGTTTAAACATTATTTTCAACGATAAAGGCATATAAATGAGATTTGTTTATAAAGCTACTAAGATGGCAAAAGAAGCTTAGTAACATGCTAAATAACAATTTAGAGTATCAAAACTTGCTTGAAAGGTCAAGATAGTTCTTTAATACCGGTATTCAGTCCTCAAGACATTCAGGTCACAGATCTCAACTTGTTAAAGTAATACCTTTGTTAGTCTCCGCCAAATTAGAATGTCTACAGACCAAAACCAGTTTGTAAGGTCGTGATTCAAAGAAAACGCTGAAAATTGGGGTTAATTGCAACCATTTTTCTCTGTCATTGTAAAAATGCACGTTATATCTACAAAGAAAGAAAACAAACCAAAAAAAAAGATTTACCAAAAAAATAGATTAATAGGAAGTAGGATATAATTTCATACAAATGTGTCACTCAATCGATACTCAAGTAACTATTGATTAACACTTGGGGTCTAGAATTCTAGAATACCAGCTTTGGAGCGTTGCGGACCCTGAAGAACTCTTTCAACACTCATCTCGATGGACTGCATTTTGTACAGTCAGCGACAAAAGTAGCTAATCGTTCTCGATTTTCCAAATGTGTTTCAAATCAGGAATGATTATTGTTTTTTTTTACATTTTACATGGTATCATTTTGACCACAACATAACACACCTGATTTTAGGTGATGATGAGGTCAAAAAATAGAAATAGTAGAAAAAAGTAGAAAAAAGTGTGATTGTTCAGCGACTTTTGTCGTTGACTGTACCACTGCGGAAAACTTATGGAGCTCATTCCACATTTCACAACTAAATGACAGAGCCTGGAAACCTAAGCCAGTTTTAAGGAACTTAGTTAATACAATTACGCATTCGTGCATAATTTAAATGTTCAAATGTATGTATGAGTTAGTATTGTGTGATAATTTCAGCCTCTGTATCGCTGAGAAACGTGGTTAGTTCAATTCATGTTTATTTATAAGACAACATTTTTGTGTACACATTATTGTCTTTTTCATGACGTGAGATTCTTTCTTACATTCCACGTTATTTTGTAATTGGTTTGATGATTTTGATACTACATATTGGAAAGTAGCTGTTCCCCGCGGTTTTACCCGCGCAGGCAACATTTTGACGCGATAAAAAGTAGCCTATGTCCTTTTTCAGGCTCTAGACTATCTCTGTACCAAATTTCATTTAAATCGGTTCAGTAGTTTAGGCGTGAAAGACAGACAGGCAGTTACTTTCGCTTTTATAATATACTATTGAGACACTAGAAGCCATAGTCTTAGTGAGTGAGTGTGTGTATGTTTGTTACTTCACTACGCAGAAACGGCTCGACTGATTTAAATGAAATTTTGAACAGAGATAGCTAAATAAACTCCTTTTTATTCCAGAAAAAGGTTGACACTAGTTATTTATATTTTTTCCATTTTAAGTTTTCATCACTAAAGCAGTCGGTTATGTAACCTACCTTATTTTAATTTTGTCCAATAATTTATTTGCTTGTTAATTTTAGAAACCATTCAATTAACTCTGAGCAAAAAATTTGATGTTTCTTTTATCTAAAGTTTATCTGTTTGTTTAGTTAAGTGTTTTTTTATTCTAATTTATGTAATGATAACTCAGTCGGTGGTAGTGACGTCGGCTTGAGACCCATAGGTCAAGTTCGCTATAAGCTTGAGCTTCCGGTGGAGGAAAACATCGTGATGACCGTAGCTTGGTGGTAGGGCATTTTCTATTTTCCATTTTAAAACTTGTTTTCTTCTCTTCTCTTTGGGACTATTGAAACTTACTTTCTATCTATTCTAACTCTTTTTCTTTTCGGAACTGAAATGGGAAAATGTGGCGTTTACCTTCAGGCGAGTGACTTGCTCATCTCATCACACAATAGTTGCATAAAGATCTCTTATATTCCATTACGACTGATGCCAATGATGATGATGATGAAGATTTTCAGATAAAGCAAGTGGATCTTCCATCGAGGCATAGAAAACGGTCGGCCTTTTGTAAAGAATCACATAAAATCTGAATACCGTCGCAACTATATCGCCCATTAAAACTCAATGGGAACATTGCTCATGGGACGAAATTACAATTTCAAACCGAGTCGTTTCAAACAAATTGATTCTATCGTTTAGATTCTAAGCAGATCGATGCACGATGCAACCCTCCTAGCGATTAGAGGAAATAGCCTTATAGGGCTGATACATATTGATAAGTTGTACAAAAGTTAGCTAGGAAACATAACAATAATTATTGAACTTTTGTTTTACGTAACTAACGGCCGTTGTCAATAACCTATTCATTTATGTTTTGCCTTACTGGAAAAAAAATTGGACACAAGCTCCAGAAGTAATATCATATATATCTATCTCTAGTAGGCAACCGTAGATAGATAGGTTATTGAAACTGGCCGTAAATGACTAAACGTGTATGTAACGTAAACATGTAAGTTGGTGTAGTACTGTACCCCTAGTACAAGTTTTGAAAACGATAAAAGTTTTGGTAAACGTCGACGTATACCACCACCGACCGCTGTCAAAGTGGCAACTCGATCTGCTTAAATTCAAAAAGTAACTCAATAACATTGTTGGAATATGATTATAACGATTTAAAATAACCCGTATTAACGATTTCAGTTCCTCCAAGTCTCGGTAAGATTCGCTGAAAAAAATATGTATGGATGGAGACGAAAACTTTTATAGTTTTTGTAAACTATCAAAACCTGTACTAGGGGTACAGGCAGCGACAAAAGTTGCTATTTTTAACGTTTTTCGTTCACATTTAGAACTAAGCTGAATCGGTACACTTTTGGAAACTAGGGCGTGTTCAGCCAGTTTTGTCGTTGACTGTACTTCTTTTTCCACTCTCCTTTTCTAGTATCTATACTAATCTATACTATGTAGCTTTCTGTTTTTATACTAATACATAGGAAGAAAAGATTTGAAACGATTTCGATGAAATTTGGTATGGCGTTAGATTGAACCCTGGGGTAGGAAATACTTTATATTGCGATACAATGTGGGTGAAACCACAGGGAACAGCTAGTAGCGTATACTGTATGTATATAAATTATTTTAATCAAACTATTAGATGCCAATTAGGTAGTCCTATCGTTGCAACTGAAAGCCCTATTTCTTTCTCTGAAAAATATATACAAGAAGTCTTTTGTCCTTATAAACGATCGTTGGAAGTCAGTTTATTACTAAGTATAACTGTAGTAACAGTTACGGTAACAATAAATCATAATATAATTATAACGTCCAAACTCCTTGTGACGAACAAGCATAAAATGCACATAAAACTTTTTGCATTCCATACGCATAACCCTTCTTCACAATCTATGGGAAAGTTATTCCGGGAATGGACGATAAGGAGTGCTTCCTCCGGTATAGCCGTCTCTCTCACTCGTACCTGACTCATGGTGTACGAAAGAGACGTTGAGATTTAGGAATGTCCCATGCCTTACCGTTTTATTATTATTCATCGAAAGTATCATCGAGATTCCACTTTCAAATCATAACATGGTTTGTAAATTGAGTTTTTTTTCTTAATTGTGGTATGGAGGAGGTCTTATAGATACTGTTTTTTTAAGGCTTGGGTCGTGTCTAATTCCACCGGAAATGCCTTCAATCTATAAGGAGCTCTCTCTTTTTGTTATTTAAGGGCAGATATAGGTACTTTAGAAACGTTGCGAGCGTCCAGAAACGACTTCTATTGGTTAAACCAAAATAATTGTCGATCTTACCAACATTAAAAAAGAAACTGTCACGCTGTCACCTGACAGAAGAATGAAAGTACATAAAAGCTAGAGCTTTCGCGTCACCATTATTCATCCATGGCTTTCGTAGAACCCTCGAACACATCGTCACTTAACATCAGATTTATGGTCAAAATCCAGGTATCATTTAAATTTAATGCCGGATGTAACCAACGGTCCCTTAAATGTATTTTTTACTTCTTCTTTTTTGTTTGACCACAAGTCACCTGAGGTTATGTGACAATGTGGTCGAAGGTGGGGCCGCGCTTACCTGTATTTTGTATTGGGAACTAACTCTCAAGTGGGGCTTCCAGAACAAACCGATAGGTGCTTGGCGACAGATTCTTAATTTGAAGGTGGTCTAACCAGACCTAAGCTAGCGTTTGACCACGTTGTCAACTTCTCACCCAATGGAAAGAGACGATGTGGTCGAAGGTGTAGCACTCTTGCCCACTAAGTATTTTCCTCCACCAAAAGCTCAAAAGCTCATTGTATAAAACCTCTTAAGAAATCTCTTTTACCCTCAATTATTATTTAATAACCTCTTTCGTTAAATAATTCAAATATTAAATGAAAAAAGGGGACAGTTAGATGTATTACGCAAGTGTTTTTATTTAAATCACCAGTTTAACAAATTACTGTCTTTATGAGGGACTGCCTCGTATTGGTTTGATGTCTACTATTATATTGGTGCACTACTTTACTTGCATCGCTAAAGATGTACGTAGAGTGACAGTAGTAAAGCAACAGTTCGTTGTTTCGTATAGTATATCGATCGTACGGAAAACAAACACCCGTAATTAATTAAATAAATAAATGTCGGGGACCATTGCACACAAATTGACCTAGCCCTAAATTAAGCCTTAGACTTGTTTTATATGGGTACTAAACAACATACTTATATAGAGAGAAATAAATACTTATATAGATAGAAATATCCAAGAATCAGGTACAAATATTCGTGCTCATCACACATATATTAGCCCTTACCGGGATTCGATCCCGGGGCTGCTAGCTTCGCAGGTAGGGAATCTACCAACTCGGCTACCGCGTGTTGTCAAATTGAAGTGGTTACAGACTTTTTCAGTTTTCGTTATTGAATATATTAATTCACGTGTATAGTGTTGTATAGTGTATAGTGCTTTGTTAATTAGTTTAAGAACTCTAACGTTAATCATACTTTAGTGTAGATAAATAAGTCATATGTATGTATTTAAAACCGTCATCCGCTGTTTGTAGATTCCAGAGTTAAGTTAAAATGCTTTATTGGTTTAGGGAAGCAGCGTCAGCATACTCCAATTAAATTGACTTAGGTCCATATAGTAAGGAAATCAATAATACAATTTTATCCAGTGAAAGAAATATTGTGTAATAACGAAAATATTTGTTGTATAAACCTCCTTAATACTTTTGTGAAAATATATGTTATTTATATGTTATTATTATCTTTAAAGATAGAAATGTGGGATGGAGATCAAACGCATATAAGCAATAAAAAAAATGCAAGTTAACAACCTACCTACTTTGGCTAAAACAAACTTAGAATACTTAATAAAGTGCTCCCGTGAAGATTTATATGTTTCGGCTATTTAATCAAGTTTTTTAATTAGTAAGCAGCCATAAAATTTTGCTTTGGCAGCCGCCACTCGCCAGGCTCTTAAGATGTAAAGCGCCATAAATGAGTGAATCGAGTAATACCTTTACAAACATGGCTTTTACTCATACATAGACTCAAAGGGTAATATCGCTAATACAACCAAATTAAAAAGACGTACTCGTCAAAGAAAACACTTCGACGGAACGACTATTTAAATAAGTCGCTTAGTATCAAAACGACGGCACTCCTCAAGCAAAGCTGTATCGTAGTAGAGACAACTTCAAGTTTTGCAAAATCATAACTTTGTACATGGAGTCTAGTTGTCTCTTTCTAATGTATGGGCTGGTGGAGTTTTAGAAAGAGAGGCGTGACCGAGGTTCAAGCCGCGCTAGCGGGACATCGACCAGCAGCTTTCAGAAAAACTTTGATTCAATGTCCAAGTGTTGTAGCTTGGAAAGTATGTATATTTTACTTTTCATCGTAAGTTTAGTTGTATTATTATTTGTATGATCCACCATAAAATGTTTGCAGGTTGGTTAAATAACGATATGTTTTCAGAAGTAACTTTCAGGTTTTTTGTTTTATGGTTAGTAAAAATATCTACTGCTAGGTTAAGGTCCTCCTCATTTTCTTCCAGGCATCACGTTCTAATGAATTCTTTTACTACCCTTCTTGACAGACGTCGATACCACGCCACCACTTTCTGGACCTTCTTCAGTACTACCTGCCTTAGGTTACAGCTTAAAATGTGTAGTCACCGCTTATCTTTTAAACATTATTTTGACTAAACCTAATAAGAAGAAGAATCACAAGCAAAAGAATAACAGCTTCAAGATTAAATCTAGACTTTACAATACAAATTCAGAAGTTGAGTAGAAATAATTATAACAAAAAAGAAAATCGACTTCAAGTTTCCCTCGATTTCTCTGGGATGCCATCATCAGATCCTGGTTTACCTTATTCGGCCAACAAAAAAGTCGGTTCATAAACGACCAAATTTTCCGCGAACACACATAAAAAAAAAATATGAACACGGTCGAATTGAGAAACGTCCTTTTGTTGAAGTCGGTTAAAAAGTTTCTTCTCATTCCGAGTTACAACGCTTCGGCTCTAACGTTATTTGCCCCGTGGACATTCGACAAAAACCGTGCAGCCCGCGTGCGCGTGTGTGCGTGCGCTGTGTCCGCACACACGCACACACGCCCGCCCGCATACCGGGCCTGCGCGCGCGCAGTGAAACCGTGCGTTTTGCATCCGACATTCAGTCGTAACGTAAGGCAACTTTTAGGGTCATCAGACGCTTTATAGAGGCCCTTTTTAGACTCACGTGTCGAATATATTGACATATTTATTCGAAAACTTACAATCTAAAGTCCTACAGTTTACGTCGCCAAGTTGTGCCCGTTTCAAGTGAAGTTAAGTTAGTGCTAAGTGGAAACTATGATCGGAGTGATGTGTTGTTAAGTGGTCGAAGATATTCCAAGTGAAGTGTGGCTATGGGAAGTTGGTGCAGGTGAAAGATGTGGAAGAACCTTTTCTACGTGAAGTCTGTGAGGAAAAAGGAGGCCTTTGTGTAGGTAAGCCATTGTAGAGTCGTGGCTGTTGCCAGTTTTGGTAGAGTAACGGAGCTAATACTTGTTTTCTTGCTCTTGCGAAGGCTTTCGTGACCAATATCGTAACTTTAGGAGAGTTTAAGTTGAATTTAGAGGAATGAGATGTGTAGCGAAGACTTTTGTATAAGTTTTCTATCTTGTTTGAGAAGTTTGGTCGGTATGTAGAGACAGAGATAGCAAGTTTGCTTGTAATTTTTTTATCATAGTTGACTTCTTTTACGTACTCATGGCAGCACATAGTTGGAGACTGCATGACATTTATAATTCTTCGTACCTATTTGGAGTCGGAAACTAAACGACTTCAATCACTTAATACTTACTTTAAAAATTATATTGGATATCTTTAATAAATTCTTGCAAAAAAATTTGCAAATTAAAACTGTAATAAAACGATAATAAATTCAAAATGGAATGGAATTGGAATTCCCAAGACCACATAAAGCCATGTTGGGCTGTATAGAAAGAGTAGTTGCTCCCTGCTTTAGTTTTCCCGTTATCCCGCAGGAACCTTTCCCGAGATAAAAAGTAACCGATTATAGTAGGGGAGCCCAAGAGGGGAACACAAACCTACCACGCAAACCGATTGATTATTACATTATATTTCATATCAGAGACATGCTGCAGCATGAAAATATCAATATCTGACACGCTGGAGTCCATAATATCATGTCATTGTTTTTTTTTTTATAACGTTAAAAGTCTGTGTCCCTTTTCTGGGATAAACAGTAGCCTATGAGGTCATCCAGGGTATAAGCTATCTCTCCATTTCAATTTACATCAAGATCGGTTTAGTTACGGTACACATACAAACTTTCGCATTTATAATACATATTAGTAGCAAGTAGGATATTGAAAATCTTACAAAAAAAAATTTTTAAATTCTTTTCTTAAAACCAGTTCTTCATAGCCAGTTACTTAAATTGTTTTTAAATCGCAGAAGAGTATATTGGACTGACTCAGGTTAATGATGATAATGAATATGATGATGCATAGCATACTCTATTGACTTCGGAAACTCCGAACCATTTCGATAATCTGATATTTAGGTACTATTGGATCTTACATTTATTTGCTCGATGGCCATGTTTCTGTAACAGAACAACGGAACCTTCTTTTCAAACATTTTGAAACTATCTCAGTTACTTGGTTAAATCTTTTCAAGATTTAGGTATATAGCCGGAACATTTATTGACTTGAGTAACGTTTCGCAACAGTATTAGCTTTCAATACAAGTACTGAGATTGCTAACTCTTGCCAAACCCGGTTTTCTTACCCTAACCAGACACATTGATTCAATATTTGTAAAACGAGCCTTTTGGTCTGACCACACAAGGAGCTTATTGTTCGATAATAATTGATTTGCTTGTAATAACTATCCTATATGGTACCAAGTATACATTTAAGCATAGAGTAACTTACTTGGCAATAGGCAAACTTTGAAGTGGTTGAACTGATTTCAAGTAAACGTGGCTTAGAACAATCTCGGGTAGAGTGCCACGGTTCAAACATAAAATTAAATATAACACCCATTTTTTTCGTTGAAAAGCAGAGCTTAGGTTTGGAATTAACATAAAAACATGACTAGAGTCTCTTTCAAAGAACTCAGCGAAATCAGTCCAAAGAAAAGAAACAATTGTCAAAGTAAGATTGATTGATTAAAGTGAAGGGTCCTCCCATGATGAACTTAGAAATTAAGTTAAGCCAAAACTTTAACCAAAAGGAAGTGGAAATTTGATAATTAAGCCTGACTTGCTATTTTAGGATACTATTGGAAAGAGAGATGGGTTAGAGCGAGGGTGGCCGAACGGTAACGCGCGCGACTTACAAGGCGCCGACACCGAGTTCGAATCCTCTCGGCCCCGCACCTATGACTTGATAAGTTATGTGCGGATTTGCCATCATTCGAAACGGTGAAGGAAAACATCGTGAAAAAACCGGCATGTCCAAGAACTGCAAAGTTCGAGGGCATGCGACATCTACCAACCCGCACTGGGCCAGCGTGGTAGATTACGTCCCATACTCTCTCTCTCTCTCTCTGAGAGAAGGCCAGAGTCCCAGCAGTGGAAACGTGAAAAGCTGATGGGAAATGGAATCTTTAACTGGCTTAGGTATCTCTAAAGGCTTCCGATAGATAGAGGTAGGTATAGTAAAAGAACCTTTTTTATCAACTAAGTGATGAGACGAATCTAAAACGAGCCGAAGACCGGGCGTACTTTGGGAGAGGTCTATGTCCATTGTCCAGCAGTGATGATAATGATAAGACGAGCAAGTCATTTGTCTGATGATATAAGCGTGAAGGAAAACATCGTTAGGAAAGCGGCATTTCCGAAAACCGTAACGTTCAATGGCATGCGACATCTACCAACCCGCACTGTCCCGCACTGGGCTTGCGTGGTAGGTATATTACGTCCCATAATAATCTCTCTCTGAGAGAAGGCCTTTGTCCCAGCAGTGGGAACGTAATAGGCTTATAATGATGATGATGATAAGAGTCACGATTGCCCACTGTGCAATGATTGCAAACAGTAATGACCGCACACTACTGCTTGGCAAAGTCAAAGTCAAAGTCAAATGTTTTTTATTTAATAGGATACATTGTGATCACTTTAAAACGTCAAACTTAAAACTAGCTACGCCTGTTGCAACCTCCTTACGCCGACAAAAGAACAGGCAAGAAACGTCCGGCAGGTAATTTTTTGGCGCGATCACATTGACAGTTTTATTCTTATTACTAATTTATTGAATTGGAGCAAGGTCACTAAAATCCCAAGCTTTTTTGTCATCTAATAGTCCGATGTTTCTTAATAAGCTTTACTAATAAGATTTCTCTTGGTTGGCGATTGAATAACTGGCAAAGGCGCGGTACTTTCCTATGTAGACGGATCTGCACAAAAGAGTCCTACCACCGCAAAAAGTTCCGCTAGTATTGTGAATATAAATAGTAGCTATAGGTAAGTTTTTCTCAGTAAACCGTAACAAGTTTTGTGCAGGTTTCCACAAGATAAGGTACTTCTCGCTTTCCGCTTTGTAAATGTGCTAAAGCGGTGCTTTAGCTTTCTTTAATGTTAGTAGTAGTATATTTGTTGCAGCTAGATTTGTATTAGTTAAACTCTAAATTTATTTCTATTTATATATACATGCCTATGGATAAACATAACAGTTTCCCAAATCGTTCACCCAGGACTCAAAACAAAAAAGAAGTAAAAACGGTACAAACCTGAAATAACAATTCAATAAAGTAGCATCAAAATAAAAATTACCTACTTAGTGAACGCATTAAAAATAAACATTAATAACATGTTTGCTCCAAAGACTTCAAATGATTATATAATTCAAGTTTTATTTTAGAGTATTGTAGAGATGGAGTTTCAGAAGTTAAAAATCACTGAAATCGCTCAGGAGAGGAGTGGCTTTCTCTCGTTTATCTACACTTGGTGTCGCTCTACCTAGCAACTTACGTTATATTTAAATTACTTATTAGCCATTATTGGCTAGATTGTAATAGTATAGAAGTATCCGCTTATAAGTAGAAATTTCTCTTAAAAAAAAAAAAAAACTTGGTGTCGCTAAACCATTGAATTTTTTATAGCAGACACATAATCATCATCATCAGCCTGTTACGTTCCCACTGCTGGGACTCTGGCTTTTTCTCAGTAATCTACCACGCGGGTCCATGGCGGGTTGGCAGACACATAATTAGCAGAATAGATTTCAAATAGCTTGATTCTCACAAACCACCTGTCACTTTAACTGAATAATTTCTTCACAGTTATTTGCCCCAAGCCAATCCTAATCATGTTCACATTATCGTAACGATGTTATGTGCCCTAAATACATGCCACTAATAACCTAATACCTACCTATGCTTGTAACTATACCCCCCAGCAAACCGATTTCTAACGGCCTACCTTGTCCGACGCGTCGATATACATAGATAAATGACGATCGGTTTCGCTTATGCCTTAATGACTTCCTCTGCTCTAGAATCGTTGTTACCATCGTGGCGGTGCTCTAGATACAAACCTTTAACAGACAGTTTCAATAACCTATCTATCCACTGTTTGTCCTACTAGATATAGTTTACATTACTTCTATGGAGCTTATGTCAAATTTCTATCTCTAGGATCTTGGATAGATAACAACTTCGAGGTTAAGCTGATGATTGGGGCCATCAGCTACAACCATTTTTCTCTGCAATCTTGATAATGAAAAATCAATAAAACATATCTTGAGAAGAAATAATGCAAAAAAAGAATGTTAAAAAAAATTTAAAAAAGTGCAATATGTATCTACCCATTTTAAAAGTTATAAGCATTTTTGTCCAGACCTATAAAACTAAAAGACTTATCAATACTTGCCGATAGAATCCTATGTTGATATTGGTAGTCAGCGTACAAGAAAATACTCTGCCACCACCAAGATATGCCTTCATCATGAAGTACTTACATGTATATAATATAGACGTATAATGCAAAAATAATATACTCAAGCTTCACATTTCCTTTCCTGTTACGAAAAAGAGAACTTGTGCAAACTGGATTCATTATTTGTTTGCAGAAAACGAGATCAAAGAAATAATGATAATTGGCATCCTATTATATTAGAGGAAGTATGAAAGTAGCACCAGTGACATATAAGTTGAAAGGGAATCGTTTGGCTTGGTATGGACATGCTGTGAGGAGGGATGATAGTCAATGCAAAAAAGTGATGAATATGAATGGAAGGGAAGAGGAAGACCAAAGAAAATATAGATGGATTGTGTGAGGGTTGATATGAATGAAAGGGGAGTGAATGAAGCGATGACAGCTGATAGGGGAGAGTGGAAGAAGAATACATGCTGCGCCGACCACAAATAAATGGGACCAGGGCAAGAAGATGTCATCCTATTTCTATGGAACGTTTGGGTCACCTTTTCTTGTATCATAGGTTATATTGAGGCTATGATATAGTTTTAGTTTACGTATTTTATTAACACAAACTTTAGTGGGTATTTAGGAGTCATTTGCTTGGTAGGGCATTTTCTATTGCACGCTTGGTTAGTTAACATCCTCAATTTAAGAGTCTGTCACCAAGCACCTATCAGTGTGTCCGACTGGCTCACTTGAGAGCCAGTTCCCAGTCCAGGTGTAGCGCTACCTTCGACCACATGACTTGTGGTAAAACAGTACCTTGTAAGATATAATAAAAAATGTATATTTATAGGTTGTACTAGATAATGTTATGTAGTAACAGTTAAATTTAATTTAATAATGAATATTCTCTTTTTTCTCTCTACCATGTGCAGAAAGGATAAATAATAAATATAAATGTGCAAAGAAAGCAATTTTACTTGGGGTCTACTAACCTCTATGGAATTTGTGATTCAACATTTGATTAGATATCTAGCCATTATAAGTGTGACAGAATCTAGTATTAAATCTTACCGAATAATTTTCTGAACTGACGGTCCGCAATGAATAGGGTTGACAGACATGCAATTTAGGTCGTTCGTTCCAATTAAGGTCACGCTAATCAAATCCCAACTAATAAGTCCAAATCGAAGCAGTTGCGTGCCGAATCGGGTCCTAGACCACAGTATACATAAATACAGTAGAGTACTTTTTGCGGTAGACATTTCATAATCAGCCGAAAGAAGTCCACTGCTGAACATAGCTAGCCCGTCCCCTTTGAACGCCACCATGAACGGCTATTAGCCATTTGCATCCATCGGCTCCCTGCCACTCTTACAATGTCGTAAGGATCTTACCTACAGAGCGACTTCCGGTTCGCGGTCGCCATTCGATAACCGAATCCCCATCGTTCGTCGAACGATGTGGTCTGCCCGTTGCCACTTCAACTTGCAAATTCTGAGAGCTATGTCGGTGACCTTGGTTCTTCGGCGAATTTCCTTGTTTCCGAAACTCTATGTATAGTGTCAATATTTTTTATTTTTTATTTGATCTTTATAATTATTATTCTAGAAAGTATATTTCTACAATTTGTTATAGAAAATACTAGGTCGCGTTGCCATAAGTAATGTGGTGTGTTACATTGTTGAACAAACCGGTAAAGCCGAGAGAGGTTAACGCCAATGCATCCTAGAAGGTATTCTATCATATTTTATTTATAAAGGGTATAACCGGAACTATTAACAAAGTTGTCATCACATCCTTCGTAGATAGCTCTGTTTATTATAGAACGTGTGCGCTAGCGGAACCTAACCAAAGTTCCCCTACTGTATCTATTCTAATCTATAATTCGCTATTTCGCCATCCCCGCTATATATCTCGATTTCGTGGGAACGGCAAGCGGTTTTGATCTTGTTGTATTGATTAGCCATCTTGATTTATCTGAACATTGTACTAGCATCAGATAGAGGCATGCGTCACGAAAACCCAATCGGCGGATAGACGCGGCGTGCTCGACGCTTTAGGAAGTCCTGAGGTACAATGGAGCTTTCATGGAGGGAATAACTCATGCTATGTAGACATACTATCCTGACAGGGTGAGGTCACAGTTTAGGTTGATGGCAGTGATGAGGAATTTTCTATTGTCTCTTTTTACTACTGAACTACTTAGGTACTGCTACCTTTTAGTGAAATGGTTGAGTATTGCCTCGCCAACATTTTTATGAAACCATATCATAGTGGTAGGCCATTTTCTAGAGCTCGTCTGGCTAGCTACCACCCTTAAATTAAGAATCTGTCGCCTTGCACCTGTCGGGGTGTTATGGCAGATTTGAGAGCTAGTTTTCAGTCCAGCGTGGCGCCATGTCTTGTAAGGAGTAAAAAAAGCGATGCTAAGATTGTATTCGAACTCAATATCGACACCTTGTAAGCGCACGCGTTACCGCTCGGCCACTATCGTTCCTCTCACAATTAGGTACTATCCTAATGGTTCTATAATCTAAATATTTCTATCAACGCACAGCCCAAACCACTGTTCTGTTCTGTGTGTGTAAGTTTATGCATTATTTCTTTTTAACACTTGTTTTTTGCTACAAGTAAAATTATTCTCTATTGTCTATTGTCACGGATCGGGCTGAAATTTGGCATGCAGGTAGATGTTATGACGTAAGCATCCGCTAAGAAAGGATTTTGATTAATTCTACCCCCGAAGGGATAAAATAGGGGATGAGTCCATAAATGTACAAAGAATCTCAAGAATATGAATGTTATCGTTCGACATTGTTTATTCTACATTTGGTAGAGCACGGCAGTCAATCAGAGCAAATGATCCTAGCGAATGTTCGTCTGAACATTTAGGTAAATGAAAAAGCAGAGTTACGAGGCCTCGAGGTGATTCGTTTGATGGTAAATAGCTTCTCGGGTTATAAAGCTACAACAGCTTTGCAGGATGTTTGAATCGTAAAAACTGTATAGTAGGGAATTAGAGATGGTGACATGATATCGATTAATGGAAGAATCGATTTTATTGGTAGACAACAGTTTTTTAAATCGATCTTAAAGAATGGACTGTTTTCTTGAGTCAATTTCTGACACTCGAATTTTATCCTATGCAACTAATAATATTTACATTTAGTTAAATGTGAAAGATGCCATTTCTTACTCAATTAATTACTATAAACTTAATTAATAGCAATACTGGTTTTATCGCTAATTTCAATAATGTTAATGCCATCATAAAGTTAATTATGAAAATAAACAGAAGTAATACATAATTCCTTAACACTGTAGAAACATTAGCTAAGAAGCTAGATAATTAAAGATTTATTAAATTTGTTTTTTTGAATTCCTCCATTTTTCGGAACTTCTTAGCCATATTTATGATAACGTTTAAGGTCGTTGGCCCTGAATTGCACCGTCGATACTGATCATCGCTGATCATCACCAACAACATCATTCCCAGCTCATATCCGCCCACAACCGTCCCAAACTCCTATATGTACTAACATAACTTAAAATAACACGTTAACAAGATATCAGAGACCGTCGGAACATTTGCCCTATTGCCACCTACACGTATGGTAATCTATACATCTTACTTTACGGTAAAATATTTACAGTAAATATTGCCCCTGTAAAGGTTAACCGGCTTACTAATGAGTCACCATTCCCGTGAGGTTTGTGTGGAATTTATCTAGTCATTTATCTTATTACTAACTTTTTACCCTAAAAAACACACCTTCCATCAATTTAGTTATAAAAGGTTTATGCAAAATTTGAAGTAGATTGGAACAAGGAATCACGTTCCATTTAAACTGTTCCATATAAACTTTGCCCCCGTTTTTTACCCCCTTAGGGGTAGAATTTCGGAAAATCCTTTCTTATCTGATCCCTACGTCATACGAAGAACACACCCTCCAAGTTTACGATCAGCGGTTTGGGCTGTGCGATGATCCGTCAGTCATTCAGGACGAATCCTTTTATATGTATAAAAGATTAGGGCCTACGCAAGGACTGCGGCTTGAGCAATTGGATGGAGAATAATGTTTGGTACAATCATTAGGCATGGGTAACTCCAGACACAACTATATCTTCGGATATATATCCCTAGGCGGATATGTGTCCTTCCTTCCTTTTCAAATAATAAACATATCTCATATCCGAGATCCTATATCCATCTCCGGAATGGAACGCTCGAAGCGGTCGGCAGTAATGAGTGAGTGAGAGCGAGAGAGAATCTTTGCTCGGAGTGGGATATGACATATCCAATCCAGGAATGGAGTTAGTTAGCCCATGGCTAACAGTCATACACAAGGAAAGAACTCATATATAGTAGAAAATATACAAAAGTAGCTGTACCCATAAATATTTGTTCTGTAGCGGGAAACGAACTCGCACGCTTTGCAGTCATCTACACGGAGAAAAAAGACCTTCCGAAATACCGTTTTCCTTCTGAGTCAAAAGGGAAGGAATTGTGATTTAGAAGGAAAACTAAGGTAAAACAAGGAAGGAATCGGTCTTGGAAGGTGAGACTCAGAAGGAAAGTCAGATTATTTTTCTCAGTGTATTCGCCCATTACACCACCTCAGTCGTCAAAAAACGATCGGTCAAAGGAAGGTTTGGCGAGGTACAATCAGGTACAGTTAGCGACAAAAGACTTAAAAGGTAGCGTTTGACTATAGTCATTACACACCTTATGTTAAGTGATGATTCGGTCGAAGGTTGGTGTTTATGATGGTTAAGAGAATCGAAAAATGTGTTAATTAATTAATATTAATTGATTAACACATTTTACACTCATTTTTTCACATTTTTTTTAATTTTTTTTTTAATTATTCAGCGACTTTTGTTGATGACTGTACTCGCATAACGTATACGACAAAATAAACAACCTCGCAAATAAGATGTAGAAAAAAATGTATAGGTAAAGTCCATTTTAAATGCCAGCGTTATCAAAACGGAATTGTTGTACGAAAATGGCCAATAGTCTCTCGTTAATTTCCTGTAATAGGAAGTTGGGGGCCATCTTTCATAACGTTCGCCTAATAAATTGCGAAACCTTTCATGCGTTAATGTATTTACCATCTTATTAATAAAAAGAAAGCGATGTTCGAAGAAAATAATGCGTGGTCAGGTCATACATGAAAAAATACAATATATGTCGACTTGAGCACCTTCTTTAGTTTTTCGTCAGTTAAATTGTGTTTTCTGATTTTCTCTGCATCTGGCGCGTGATATTTCACGTTTTTTTTAGGGTTCCGTACTCAAAGGGTGAGAGTACTCAAGAGAGCGATGGTGGCCGAACGGTTAGGCGTGCGACTTACAAGACGCCGACACCGAGTTCGAATCCTCTCGGCCCCGCACCTATGACTCAATAAGTTATGTGCGGATTTGCCATCGCTCAAAACGGTGAAGGAAAACATCGTGAGGAAACCGGCATGCCCAAGAACTGCAACATTCAAAGGCATGCGACATCTACCAACCCGCACTGGGCCAGCGTGGTAGATTACGGCCCATACTCTCTCTCTGAGAGAAGGCCAGAGTCCCAGTAGTGGGAACGTAAAAGGCTGATAATGATGATGATGATGACTCAAAGGGTAAAACATTGGGCCAGCGTTGCATTGATAAGGCTGTGTATGCAGCTCAGACATTGTCAAGTAAGTCCAAGTTAACTTTAGTTGAAAGACCACTGAACCTACCTCCAGCCTTTACTGAACACCGAACATCGTATCAAATCTACTCAAATCACCTAAACGGACTGGATTTTACGTAATCCAATATTTAACATAATATTGCTTTCTATATATCTGCGTGGGATCGCCTCGTCGGAAACAGTTAATGAATGCGTTTTTTTAAAGAAACAAGTTATCAATAAATCTTAAGCTATTCTCGAGTTTCGTTGGCTCGGATTGAGTCACAGACAATCCAATTAGCGGACTCGATTTTATAATTATTAAATTAAAACAAATGTTCAGTGCGAGTTTGATTTTAATACAAATGGTTCTGTGTGTTGTTTGTATCAAATAAACTTATTTTTTATGACGGTACTAGCAAATTACTCGATAGTAGTCAAGCTTGCCCATTGCAATTCAGCGCAACCCAGAATTATGAGCTTCATTAGAAAAAAAAACTTTAATAACTTAACTTAAAAGTTTTAAACTCGTGCGCAGAAACGCACATTGCCCTTCATCCTTAGGCATTATATCCTTTTCATTTATGCCTAAAATTACTTCAAAGTTAATTTAAAAATTTCGGAAAAAAATTAGATGTTATTTTCATGGTTTTTTTTGTAAGAACTCAAGATTCGCCTATTTCCTTACCCGTGCGAGGACAGGGCGCGACACTAGTATAATAAACATAATTTTGAAATATACACGCGGGTGAAATCCTGGGGCACAGCTAGTAACACAACAATACTGATTCGTACAGTAAATAAAATTGTAATAGATATCTAATATCTATATGAAATGTTCACAAAGACAATGGAACAACGCGTCAATTTAGTCTAAACCAGGTATACCAGCCGTCTTGAACCAACAGCCCTCTCTAGATAGATCCGGGCGGTCTATAAATAAACTTACCTAACTGTTCGCCGTGAAATCGGTATCCGAACAGGCTTTGATGCATTGTGACTATCTTCCCTATGTACTTCGCTCGTTTCCGAACTCGACCCGCGGGTCACGACGTAGGTGCTAAGGACGGCTGCAAACTGAGCGCTTGAGTTACGCCACACCCTGGACATTCCATGCAGTCGTTGCGTTTCAAATATCTACTACAACTAAAATAAACCAATGACGCTTGTACTTACGAGTCACACAAAAGTCCTTCTCTTCTTTTTACATAAGGTGTCTTGTGGTAAAACGCGTAAAAGTATATGATTTGAAAAAACCTTGCTAATGGATATGGATAACAAAAGTACAATTATTGAGTAAACAAACTGCACTGATTTTCATCACAGAGTTAAATTAGACTTTTTTGCCTGAGTATGTGTTTTTTAAATTAATTTATATCGAATGTATGTAAAGAAAATGCCCGCGGCATATTTATGACTTTACATCGGGAAACTTTGGGTTTCAAGCCATTTTATTGGCATTTTCAATAAATATTCTTAGAAATACATACATAAACTTAACATTACAACCTTGATCGTTTTAGATTAACCTAAAATGTTTTGCTTCCGACGATCAATGTTTCTTTATTGAAATAATCGCTTGAAATGCGCTCAGTCTGTAAGCCGCTTAACGTCCGTGGTGGCCCGTTGTGCTTTGGCCGTCTCATCGCCTGTTTAGGCTTGTCCCGTGAATTACATTATGCTTAGAACGGTTAGTACATTAGCTATAAGGCAGTATAAGGCTGTTTACTGTCTAGTATCTATTAGCCTGACCAGCAAAGCCGTGCGAGGTAGCGGCGTTGTGTGTTGAGATATATTTGACCAATGACATCGCTTTATCCGAGCATTCTGTGCCCTATCAAAAACACATTTTTGTATTTTTTTTAATTCGCTTCGTTTTTCACACAGTTTAGTAAGATTTTAGGGCACCTTTAGGTGGCGATCGACATGAGCAAAAAAAAGCTCGTAAAGTAAAAATCATGTTACGATATTTTATATAATTGCATATTGTTAAGAGTACAAAGAGTAATAATTATGCAATATTTTCTTTTAATCGATTAATTATCTGTATTTCTATAAAGTAAACAATTTCTAATTGCACTCCAAGCATTTGTTGGCCTGCAGAGTTATTTGACAGCTGTGTTGGTTTATTTGAAGTTATGAGCGTTTGATACAATTTATGGTACAAGTACGCGGACACTGAAATGTTTACTGGTATTTAATGGATTTATTTGGGAGAACTTTTTATATTTTTATTTATTTTGGGAGGTGAAGAATGAAATATTGGTGTAAGGAGTTGTTTAGGGTCGGCAATGGATTGGCAACATCCCTAGTGTTTCAAATATCCTTAAGCAACGGTGATTAATAGGAAGGTACACTGAGAAAAAAATTCTTACTTTCCTTCCGAGTCTTACCTTCCAAGACCGATTCCTTCCTTATTTTACCTTAGTTTTCCTTTTGAATTACAAGTCCTTCCCTTTTGACTCAGAAGGAAAACGGTATTTCGTAAGGTCTTTTTTCTTCGTGTAGGTACAGTCAGCGAGAAAAGAAGCTGATCACACTCGATTTTACAAATGTGTTTAAGATCAGTAATGATTAGCTTTTTTGTACAACTTACAAGGTAGCGTTTGACCAAAACATAACACACCTGATGTTATGGGATAATGCGATCAAAGGTTGGTGTTCAAAATGATGAACGTAATCGGAAAGTGTAATATTGTTCAGCGACTTTTGTCGTTCACTGTACTAGGTACATTAAAAAAACATTTTCTTTATAAAGAAGAGAATTTTGAATTTATTTACAGTTTTTAGTCACGTAAAAAGTATGTTACAAAAAGTAACTGAAGAAGTCTTCTCATCAAAACTATAGGTAATCGATATATATAAGATTTTGTAGAGTCGCAGTAAAATAAAGTTAAGACCATACTTTTCTGTTAAAGTCGCGACGATCTTGCAAGAAAACCTGTATGAGACTAAAAAAGGAGGAATGGTTTATATAAAAAAAATAGGTACGTGCTGCGAGACTAGTAATAAACGGACATTAAGGGCTATGGGTCCGCCCTACTAGCTTCTAGCGATATGATAGCAATATTAAAAAAATGTTTTAAACTACACCAGTTCTGCCGCAGGAAAGTATGGGAATGCAGTGTACAACAACAACAACAACAACAAAACTAAAGCGTAATCTATCATCTATCTATCGTTGTCTAGTACCCATTACGCAAGTTTCGAGCTTAATTTAGGGTTAGGTCAGTTTGTGTGCAATTTGTGTCCTCCGATATTTATTTTATAAAATAAAATTGCGCCCAAAAAATGACCTGTCGGACGTTTCTTGCCTGTTGTTTTAAGTTCGACATTTTAAGTAATCAGTAAGTAGTATATTTGAGTTATAACCGTTGGGGTAGACGTGTTCTTGAGTGGAGACCGCGACTTGCGAACGTAGTGTAGGACGCCCTGCGACCAGGTGGAGCGACGACTTGCGCCGAGTGGCTGCCAGTAGTTGGATGAGAAGAGCCGGAGACCGGGCTCAGTGGCGTACCTTGGGAGAGGCCTATGTCCAGCAGTGGACTGACACGGGCTGATGATGATGATATTTTATTTTTTAAGGTTTTTAGTTTTAGGTTCATTGTTCTAGTATGTAATCAGTAAGTAGTCATGTTGTATCCAAAATTGAATATGAGTTTGAGTACGGTCAACGACAACAATCGCTGAACAATATCAAATTTTCCGATTACCTTCATCATTTTAAACACCAACCGTTGACCGCATCATCACTTAACATCATGTGTTGTGTTGTGCTTAAACGCTACCTTGTAAGTTGTAAAGAAAAAACAAACATTACTGATCTAAAACACATTTGGAAAATCAAGTATGATTAGCTACTTTTGTCGCTGACTGTACCTACTTAAAATTACCTAAAACAGTAGTACCTGCCAAGTTGAAATTTAGCTCGTTTAAGTAACTATGTTCCATCTATTTAGATATTGACCATTTAACTTTACGTTCTCGTTCAAAGTTATCGAATTCCAATTCTCCCAGGAATGTAATAAACGAGTTTTATCGTAATATCTCAAAATTTTACAACCACATACCACCACCTTGTTCGCAATGTCGCAAATACCCGAACTTAATTATGTCGTTTCAAGCGCCATTTTAGGGCTCAAGCTTAGGGTTACCAATTACCATGGGATTTGGAAAACTTGGAAAATATTTGAAGGTGAAAATAAAAGTTACGTTATTCTTTTGTTTCACCAAAAAGGGTATTCTGTATTCATTTTTTGAATTAGCCATGAAGGTATGATTGAGTACTTTTCTAGTTTTGTTCAAATACTTTTTTCAAAAGAGTACAAAACGTTTCGCTTCCACATTTATAACGCGAACGGCGAAGGAGTGGAACACCTTGCCAGCGTCTTTGCTTCCCGATAAGTATAACTTGGGAGCCTTCAAGTCAAGATTAGCTATCTTCTAGGCAAGCATGCTCCATCTTCGACCTCGTCGTCACTTACCATAAGGTGAGACTGGGGACAAATGCTTGCCTATTGCTGATAAAAAAAATTAGCAGGAATCAAGGTCATGACCTCGCACTTTCCAATCCACTGTTCACCCAATGTATCACATCGGGGGTCGTTGAAAAATCATTGTTTTCCACTTCTTAAAGTTTTAAAAGGCACCTTAGGTGACCGAACTAATAAAAAACTTATAGCTTTACCAGTCAACGGGGCAATGCGGCCTGCATTTTGGGAGCATTGCTAACTGGTAATAGCAGTTTATTAAATGAAGTATTATATTGTTTAGTTTGATAAGTAGCTTTTTATATTTGAAGGTTTAGTTTAGTGTCTTTATTTGTTACTAGTGGCGTCCCGCGGTTTCACCCGTTATCCCGTAAGAACCTTTTTCCAGGATAAAAAATATAAGTAAACTATTTTAATTCCAAATTTCATCCAAATCTGTTCAGCCGATTCAGCGTGAAGGAGTTACTAACATACAGACTCACTCACTCACAGACTTTCACATTTATAATATTTTAGTGTCATTAGTGTGTGACTTAAAAGTTACTTTTAAATAAAACAAGTGATCTAAAAATGACTTTAATTTATCCGGGAAAAACGCCAAGTATGGCAAACCTAGCAGAGTAAGATGCAGATACTTCCATAGCGCAACGATTAAGGTTGATCACGATCTACCCTTTTTTGCCAAGCAGCCTGTGTTTATGCTCTATGAATATTATTTTCACATTAAAACCTGCGCTTGCGGCTAATAAAGATATTTCCTTTAATAAAATAACAGAAACACTCACTGCGGTTTCTGTAATGAAGCCATTACTACAATTACGCACGATCGTTATGGTTTCGGTCTTTGAATATTTATAAAAGCGTTTTTTTCGCTGTTATTTATTTTTATTAACTCCGTTTGTCTTTTGTTAAAATGCTATTTCTTTTATGTTCCATTTTTTAGACGACTCCCGGATGCGGTTGATTATTTTCTCTTTGAGTTGATGCAACAGTAATATTTTATATGAAGGTTTATGTATTCCCAGGTTTTTACCATGTGGGCATACGATGACGATGGCGGTGACCCGTCTACTTGAAATAGGACCGCATTGGTTTATATAAAGCTTTATAGAGGCTAGATTATATATATATTCAACAATAAATACTGAGCTCTAATTACCGCTGTTATACAAACATTTTTTAATTATTTGATCTTTAAAAACCACTGGACTTACCACAAAAGACAATGGCTTGTTTTTTTGATCCTTAGTAAAAGATAACTAACTACCTACGTTGTCAAAACTATACGAAATAAACGACATATGGTTAATTTTTTTTACTATTATTTAAATATAAAAAAGAATTGTTTTATTGTGATAAAAACGATACTCAAACACCAATTACATTTATCACACAAAAAAATAAATAATATTTAGCATGCACAATTACAATAAAATTAGAAAGAGAAAACAGGTACAAATAATATCAATAAATGTCAAAAAAATCGAAGATAATAATTACAAAATGTCATTCGCTATGTTCTCTGTCAGAATTATATGAATTGCTCCATTGCATTGCATTGCCATTTTTTATAGGTAATCTTAATATTTTGTTATTTTTAATTTATTTATTTAATTTTTATGGATCAAACAATCGGGAGACATGCTTTTGATACGTAAGAGATTGGTATAGTTATTACTATGCCTTAGATATGTGTTATACCGATGTTCCAAAAATTTGGTACTGCAAATCGGTTAGGTTAAATATGCCATAATCGTGTTTAAATTTAAACAGCCCCAGTTCTTTATGTAATTTAATTTTTGTCACTGTTTAGGCAATAAAACGATGTTTTAAATTATTTTTGTAATAAAAAAGCTTGAGTTCAAAAAACTTATTTATGATGTGTCTTGCTCTCCTCTTTGACCTACGACATAAGTCGATTCCAAAGGACGCCGTAACAAGGTGTCGGGTGATAAAATATTTTACAACTTTGTCAATAAAAATAATTCCCGCATGTAGAATAAAAACCAGCCAAGTGCGAGTCGAACTCGCATACGAAGGGTTCAATCACCTTTGTTCTATGGGATTTTCTTGGCCGTTAAATATCTTGATTTTATTCTGTTTCTTAGTAAGTATTTGTTGTTAAAGCGGCAATAGAAAAACATCATCTGTCAAAATTTCAACTGTCTAACTATCACGTTTCATGAGATACGAGTACAGCCTGGTGAAGGACAGACAGACGGACGGACAGGGAGTGTTAGTAATGGGGTCCCGTTTTACTCTTTGGGAACCCTAAAAAGTCTGACTCATGTAGTTCAAAACTTATTTTCAGAACCAAAATCTTATTATCTTTTAGTGCTTACGTAAATGGGTTTTTGTAGGTTCTTTAACTTTGGGACAAGATTCAAGGCTTAACAAAACGATCATGGCAAAGTGATAATGGTTGACCAATCATTCTTTCCGGGATAAAAAGTAGGTATTACCTATCTATAAGCCATTTCCAATTTCATTGAAAACGTTTGAGCCGTTTTAGCGACAACAATGCAATGGCTCCCCCCTCAGACGCACGACTAGAGCATTTTTTTCTTTTTAGGGTTCCGTACCTCAAAAGAAAAGGGAACCCTTATAGGATAACTTTGTTGTCTGTCTGTCTGTTTTAAATTTAATTAAATTCTCGATACACAGCATAGCACAGCACAGCACGATTAGTTTCTATATTTTTTCACCAAAACATTTCTTAATGATAAAGTATCATTATCACACAAGTCCCATAACAGACATCTTTTGCCCACTGACCTTTCCAAAATAAATTTAGCACACGGTTTTGTGGATGAATAGCTTAACTTCGACACGTCTATAAAATAAGTACTAAGTAGCGCTAAACACAAATACGAGGAAAATTCCTACGATTTTATAAAATGCTAAACTGTGATACGCTTACAATGCTGAGGGATTTTTTTTCACTCACCTCACGTCTACGATAGATGTACACGGTATGCATGAAGAAGACTGCAGATAAAATAACACCTCCATTTGTATGTAAAATATGAGTTTTCCTTTAAGCCTTTTACTAAGTATAACTTTGCTTTTACACCCAAATCAAATGTGTATTATTTTATTAAGAGAACGATAATTCGTGTGCCCAACAAAATGCCAATACGAAATTCGAATCCCGTCAATTCCCGTCTCATCTGCGGATTTTCCGCCGCTCAGAACAGTGAAGGAAAACACCTTGAGGAAACCGGCTTGTCCAAGAACGACAACATTCAATGATATGTGACATCAGTCTACCCGCTAGCAACTAGGCTAAGGCCAAACTCTCTCTCTCTCTCTCTCTCTCTCTGAGAGAGAAGAGAAGGAACATGTGGCAACAAACAGGCTGACGAAAATGTTGTAGGTATTTATTTATATTTTCTCACATATATATAATTTACAATAGGTACGGGTCACTTCGGCGCAAGTCGTCGCTCCACCTTGTCGCAAGGCGTCCTACACAACGTTTGGCAAGTCGCGGTCTTAACTCAAGAACACATCTACCCCAACGGTTATCGATTCTGCGGCTTATATGACCAGCCCACTGCCACTGGCTGGCAAAAGTTAGATGAGAAGAGGCGAAGACCGGGCTCAGTGGCGTACCTTGGGGGAGGCTTTTATCCAGCAGTGGACTGGTCCAGGCTGATGATGATGATGATGATGATGGTGATGATGATGATGATGATGATGACGGGTTAATTAGAAGTGACAAGTCTAAAACTAACTTCGTGAGGAGCTTAGGAGCTTTTTACTCTGAATAGGCCAGACCGCCATCCCCTATGCTAAGTAAGCGATGATGCGGTCGACAGTGTGGCTTTTGACTTTTGACACGTATGCCTAAAAGGTAAAGAAGGTAAGGTGCCTGAAATAGGTTTACACTATCATTATGTTGCCTCTCTAAGAAATCTAGCTCACAGCTAGACTAATTTCCAAAACTTGAAATCCTGCAATTTGTCTTTACATATTCAATTAATTTTACTTATTTCTCCATTAAAATCTAGGCTGGGCTTTGTAAGAGTCCGGTTACAAATTACGAGCCGTATATATATATATACATACCGCAATTGACTTCAGCGATCTTATTTAGGGCAGGAATGTCGTGTCATATAGCCGATACAGATATGTAGCTAGGAAAAGTTTGATTGGGCCTAGCACCGTATGGCCCTGGACGTTGTTATTTTTGATTATGTCTTTGTACATTTTGTGAATTTAACAAACAAATGAGACAGTAAACAAAGATGTTCATCAGTCCACAGTAATATAGTTTACATGGTTTGAATTTCATACAGGGTTTTTTTTATACAGCGCTTATATATTTCAGAAAGGGTAGTTAATCAATAGACAAGCAGTATTCTGTTCCACATCAAAGTTTCCAGTGAAATTACAAGACATTAAGAAATTTGACATCTAAATCTCGAGGTGACGAGCGCAATGATTTTAAACTGTTGAAGTTTAAAATACTGCGTGGTTAAAGGCCAGTTTCAATAACCTATCTATCCACGATTTGCCCTACTAGAGATATAGATTTGACATTACTTCCATGGAGCTTACGACAATATTCTATCTCTAGTCTCTAGTAGGCCAAACCTAGAATAGATAGGTTTATGAAACTTGCAGTAAAAGGGCAAGCGTGACACCGTACCGTTACCGACTTGCTCGTCTCAAAAAATAAAATTAGAGGCCACCGCCCCCTTGCCCACTGCAACCGCTTCTGGCTATAAGTTTGCGCTACCTAGAAATCAGATATGATCGTCAATAAGTCCGGCCGAACGCCAGACTGCCTTCTAATTTTCTTATATTCTGGTCTCGGATACAATCTAGCTTTAGGCATGTCTGAGGATATTTAGTTAGCTGTATGTATGTTATGGAGAAACACATCTTCAAGCTCGATGCCTACGCAGATATATCAGGAGGCTGGTGGCGCCACCTTCGACCACATCAAACAAATCAAATTAAATCATTTATTGTCAAACTCTGTGGGCACTACATAGATTTCAAATATAACATTACTGTCTCGTTCATAACGAACATACAATATTTTACACAAAATTTTCCAATTATTCAAAATAACAATTACATGTTAGAATTAGGTTTTATAACGGGATAATTACCATGTATTTGTTTTTGTTTGAGTTCTCGATATTTCGGCACTGTTGCAAGCGCCATGATCACGAGAATACTAAACGTTTCTGCGGGTAGGATTGTTGATGTTATAACGGACAGACGTATCTATCTACCCGCTTCCTCGCACGTTTTTTGCTTACGATGGCATTACCATTTTCACACAAGTCACTCGCAACTCGATTCAATGTTTTCGACCATGGTAGTTTAAAACAGTATATTACATGTACACCTAAATGACTACAAAAAATAGAAAATTAGGTATTCATTCAATGAGAAGTTCGTCAAACAGTTTCATTTTGAATGTCACCACATTGTCCCATAACACTAGGTTCTTTTTCTTCTTTCGTATTAGGTAGTTGCCAACTCTACTGTTAAAGTGTTCAGCCCGCCTGTAAGCCTCGAACATGGCTTTATAACTGACATACCCGGGACTTGATGCCCTCCAAAGCACGGTAGCGCTCAGTTGAAAATGTTACTAAACGGTCCTTCATCTAAGTGATAGCTAACATTAGGTGGCTTGCAGTATATTATACCCTGTAAAAAAAAACATGAATAGGCTTTGTCGGATTGGAGTGGATTGATATTTCGCTTACGTTTCGAATATTTTTCTTATCTCAAATGAAAATGTAGATGAAAAATAAAAAGGTTGTTTTCCAGCGGTTCTATTTCTCGATGAATAACTTGACTCTTCGAGTCGTGCAAATAAGAATCGATTTAACCGTACCACCGCACTTTCCATAAGATATTGGATACTAAAATAGATTATTTCTCTACAATACCACACCCGGTTATGGTAAAAATTAAATATCTTGCACGTCAAGAATATCCTATATAAGTATATATTTATAGCTGGAATACCCGTATGGTAATCCGATTATTGATATTCCAGTTTGAATTTTAATCAAAACGTAGAGTCTCTTCGAAAAGGACGGTAGTTTATTTGCCAATTTTGACTCGATCGTTTCGCTCGCCTGCTGTCATCGCCCTGTACTTAGTCCTTAGGATCCTCAATTCCTCATTTACCTGTGCTTCAAACAAGGCAGAAACTGTAGGAAGATGTATAATATTTCACATCTTACAGGGTGTTTCACCACAAATCACCTGATGTTAAGTGACGGTGTCGTCGCATGTGGGGCTGATAGCTAGGTGAGCACTAGGAAATGCCCTACAACCAAGCTATTTTTACATCACGAAAGCTTAAGCTCATTGTCAAATCAAATCAAATCAAATATTTATTTATTTACATAAAAGTGTGATACAATTAAAAATGAGTCCATGGACTCCTGAACTAGTGAAAACTGTTCAGGAGCTGTTCAAAGCTTGTAGGATTCGAACTATTTCGAACCCCCGATCTGCGGGTGGCAAGCCAACGTCACTATCACTTTAAAAGAAAAAGACTAATACTAAGAGATTCTGCTTTCTTCGCCTAATATAGCATTATATATACTTACGTAGAGTATGTTTTTAATCTACATACATTACACGCCGAAAATCTAATAACACGCAGAGACTTGGAATAGATTTTTGCATATTGTTTTTCCCTTCAGAAGTATTTTATTATCAGCGGAATTGGAACAAGGGCGGTGATTCTCTAGAGAATCGATGTGACATCATGTTGACAAATAATACCATTAAATTACGGATGTGCCGCGCCGCCTACCCATACTCTTTTATAACAAAACACAGACAATACACAGACATATATTTGTTTAAGATTGAATTATGTGTTTTGGCCGTAACTAACATTGATAGTAAGTAGTATAAACGACAAAATAATCGAGTGGAACAATATGTTACGAAGTAATACAAGGGTTTAGTTTGGGTAGACTGTATCAAATCAAATATTCATTTATTGAAATAACAGTGTATACATTGAAATCAGTCCATGGCGTCAAGGCTTATTCCAGGACATGACATAAATCATTATGCCAAGTTAAAACTGATAATGCTAATAGCAATGGAATACAAAAAACAAAAGATGTATATGTATGAGAAGAAATATATATATACATACTCGTATGTAAAAACAACCAAATACTCAAAATCATTTGTATCTCTATAGCTTTTGTTAAGTGTAATGTTAAGTGACCAATCATTAGGTACTTCTGTAGTCTTTTTAGTCATTGGCCAGATTGCGATGATCAGTTTAATTTACTTGTCTACTTATAAATTTCATGGTTTTTGTTGTTTTTTATGTTAATTGGTTCTTTTATCATTATATAAGATTTTTAATTATTTTTTTTAGTTTTTATAAAAAAAAATTGTTTTTTTTTGTAAGTATTATCTTCTTTTGAGAAAAATATCCATAATAACTCTTAAACATCAACATTAACATTATTCTTATTCTTTTACATTCTCCTCTTATTCTTTCATTCTGCTTTATTGTTTTTTAGACATTTTAAATTACAGTTCGACATTATCATCTCAAGTACATTTTTAATGGCCAGCCTGGCCGGTTTATCCACTTAGAAATGTAAGCCGTTTTTCACACCTTTAACTCAAAATTCTATTGGCATAAACCGTTAGGCTAATAGAAGCTTAAATCTGCGTTTCCATCTCTAAATTTTAGTTTGTATATTACGATAGGATGGGACATGCTTAATTAACTTTTTTTTCACCGCTACGTCTCATAGCATCAGATGACTGGTGGTCATAAAACCATAGCTTGGTGGTAGGGCATTTTCAAGTGCTAGCTGCCTTGCGCCAAGAACCTATTGGTGTGTTCCGGCAGCCCAACTTGCGGTGCAGCGTGCAGGTGACTTGTGGTGAAACGCTACCTGTAACGAGTAAAACAAAAAATACTACAATAACAGAAAACGTTCCTTTTTGGAGTTCCGTACCCAAAGGGTAAAACGGGACCCTATTACTAAGACTCGGCTGTCCGTTCGTCTGTCACCAGGCTGTATCACATGAACCGTGATAGTTAGACAGTTGAAATTTTCACAGATGATGTATTCCTGTTGCGGCTATAACAACAAATACTAAAAAACAGAATAAAATTTTAGGGGGCTCCCATACAACAAACGTGAATTTTTTGCCGTTTTTATAGATAATGGCATGGAACCATTCGTACGCGAGCCCGACTCGCACTTGGCCGGTATTATTTCAATATATAAAAAAAGAAATAAAATATTTCTCAGTTTTCACAGGACGCACAGAACAAAAATAACAAACCAGTTATTATTTCACGTTCAATATGAAATATGGCGAAGCTATTAAAGCTTCATACAAGATAATTGTTCTCTAGAACCTGATTAGACAATGCGATCGCGCGTGACATTGCGTGTTCTCTGATTTATAACCTAGATGATTACGAATCCTAGAGAACGGCCTACAGAACAATAACAGCCTTTTATATAAGACTAACGACACGCGCCGGTTTCGCACTGGAAGGCAAAAATATTGACAACTGAAAGCTTTCTCAAAAACGTTAGGTACTTACGTATAAAAACTAGATATTTAATGTAAAGTTTTATATTAGTGGATTTTTAATTGTTATTTACCTTACTTTTTGTAGACCTAATGGAAGCCTACATTTCTTTAATATATATTACTCCAACTCTAACCAAACCATTTAGCTAGCATTTTTCCTCTGCTGACTAGCTTTTCAAATATCGTGATTTCTTACTGTAAACTCTACTATATTAGAATAAAACGTAGCTTTTGATACTCAAGGATAATGTAGCTATTAGTGAAAAAGTCTTTGTTGTTTATGAGATTTACTTTTCATCCAAACAAACAAACAATAAATTTTACCTTCTTATAATATTAGTATATAGAAGGTATAGATGATATACATATAGATTTATGAGCAATACGAAATTGGATGGGTAAAATATTTTTCTTTGGGCATGAAATATGTGTTATTTCATGTAAAAAATAAATGAAAATTAAGCTTTGCTTTGTGGTAGGGTATTTTCTAGAGGTCGCCTAGTTCCCACACATGGCATAGCGTGGCGCCACCTTCGACCACATCGTTACTTAACACATCAAAAGACTTGTGGTCAAACGCGAACATGAAAGTAGTGAAAAAATCTGTTTGAAAATTACTAAGCAAAATCGTGATTTTACCCGCGTAAAGATTCTCACAGGAACCGTGCAAAATTCATGTTGATCCGTTACTCCATTGTTGCATTAAAGAAGATTTAGATCTTGGTTGTTGGTTAGTCAACAACACACACTTCCCTATTTACATAAGTGTAAGGATGAGGAAAGTGTGATGATTAATACATAAGTTATTATATAAATTATATTAGTTCAATGACCAATCACGACTATTTTGGCAGCTCCATGGCTATACTAAATAAAACCTTTTGTGCTATGTCATTCGACGATAATCACTAGGCGCGGAGCGGATGTAGGCTTTCATTCAGGGGGGGGGGGGGGGGGCATTTATCCATTTTTGTGTGATATAAATAACTTTACCTCATGTTCTAAGAAATATAGAAATCAATAGTATCGCACAGTATGTACAGTTAAATTTGAAAAAAATGTGGAGGCGCCTGAACGACAGCACCTAGATTATTTCTGCACCTTGATTTAACATAACATTATTTGTCAACGACAAGTCTACGATTGGTCTACAACCACTCTTGAACAATGACAATCACTGCTATAACTTGTCACAACGTCGTAAACCTGGTACAGTCTCTCAGAGCGCCCTCTACATATAAACCGCTTTGCGTTTGGGGCCCCATTGCACCCATTACCCCCCACCCCCGTCTCTTTATCCGCGACTGATGATAACTACAAAGAACTTAGCTTGCGCCACTGAGTGAGTGAGTGGCAAGAGATCCTGATAGCATGCCAAGGGCAGTGCGTGGGCGCGGAATGTTGGCGCCAACAGGTACTGTTTCTAGACCACTGGGTATGCATAACTTATCTAAATATAGTGATGTATTGTGAAGTAGTTATGAACAGTAGAGGCAAGATCGCGCTTAGGACTTTGCACGGGTAACTATACAATAGACAATAGATCATATTTTTAGTTTTAGCTAGAATTTTTTAAAATATTTAATTCGCTGATTGCGTAAGTGTATATCAATACATACATAAATAGGTGAATAGGTACGCAGGTCGTGGGTTCGAATACTACAATGAGCTTTTTGAGCTTTCGGTGAAGGAAAACATCGAGATGAAACCATAGCTTGGTGGTTTTCTGGCGCTCTTAAGAATCTGTCGTCAAGCACCTATCGGTGTGTCCCGGCAGCCCCACTTGAGAACCAGTTCCCAATCCAGGTGTGGCGTGGCGCCACCAACAACTACTTCGACACTTAATATGAGATGACTTGTGGTCAATTGCTACCATGGAAGAAGTAAAAAAAAAGACAGACAGTAGACTGTGATCTATATTATTATGTTATTAGTAAAACATTTCGCGATCGATTGAACTGCACTGCAATCCGTACACAATATTGTTTGCACACTAATTGATGGCGGTTTCAATATTATTACTCAATTATTTATTTAATTTTATTGCAGTGTATTATGACATGACATATCGATCCAAAACCGCGGATAACGGATCAGGATCGATTATTATAAATTGCGGGCGTTAGAGAGTAAGATATTGAAACATTTATGACAGCAAAAAGGTAGAATTAACAAAAAAAAATTGCAAAAAAATACCTTCTTCTAATTCGCCTTTCTTAAAGAGTTCTTGAGTATTCGGCAACGCATCGGCAACGCCCCTAGTGTTGCAAATGTCCATAGATAGGCGACGGTAACCGCTTACCATCAGGCGGACCGTCTGCTTGTTTAAACCACAGCTTGGTGCTGGTGGAGGGTGGTTTCTAGTACTCAACTTTATAGACTGCATTGTCTTCTTTCAGTCGAGATATAGTAGGTACATAATCAAATTCAATTGCGTCAAAGACATAGCGCGCCTCGACGCGGAATCCATTTGGTGTTACTGCTATTATGGAAACAAAAAAAACCTGCAAAGACCACTAAAAATAAGCTGCGAAATGTAAACTTAATGAATACATAAAGCCCATCGCAAAGCAATTAATGTATAAAAAAACATGTTCCAATGATCTACTCATTTGGAATTATGTTTGCTACAGACATTTCGTTTTAAATTAATAAGCGGGTATTTATTAAGAGGTATTAAATATGAAAACATAAAGCACTTCGCAAAGCAATTAATATATTAAAGAAAACATATTTCAATGATCTTATAATTTCATAATTTAGAATTAAGTTCACTATAGACGTTTAGTTTTAAATTAATAAGCGTGTTATTACTAAAAGTTATTAAGTATTAGATAAATTATTCCAGTTTTGGTACCTATGGAATGTGTTTCGCCTATTAGTTCCAAATAGCAAGCGTGGGCGTCCAAATAGATTGCAAAATAGGGATGAGCGATATTGACACAATATCGATATTGATATCGATAGCTTATTATCGATAGGTCGATTTATTATCTGAAAAATGTCGTTGCTTTTCACTCTTCGTAAAGTGCTTTTCAAAATTATCATTCCGTGATATTAACTGCTGCGAGACTAACTGAACTGATAAATTAATTAATATACGGCAGAATGTACTGACTGAAAATTAATGACTTGAAATGAATCACTTTCACTCAGTAGGTAATGAGAAGATAAAGTTAAGTACCTAAGCTTAAATAAATATTCTAAGTTTGTGTAATTATTTAATAGTTTGTGAAATTTGATAAATATACTGTAAACCAATTAATCAACTAATATCTTACAATATCAATATTCTGCTACTAGTTGCGCCCCGCGCTTTCACCCACGTCTTCCCGTTATCCCACAGGAACTTTTCCTGAGATAAAAAGTAGCCTATGTGTTAATCCAGCGTATATAAGCGATCTCCATTCTAAATTGCATCAATATCGGTTTAGTAGTTACGGTGATACGTGGTAACAAACATTCACACACACACAGACAAACTTTCGCATTTATAATTTTAGTTGGAATGATTATAAAGATGGTGATATCGATATTTTAGATGTCAATATCGATAACCAATATCACTCAACCCTATTGAAAAATAATTAATTGTTAAATTAATGAGCTCACGTGAAACTATTTATTTTTGATACTTACTTTAAATTTATTTGGGATGGTTTATTTGAATTATTATACCTACTATCGACGTTCGCTACCGGCGTGCTTTAAATTATGGCCGGCATTGTGCAATAATTCACATGATTGATTCAAAAGATTAACATGTAATAAATATTAGCTGATTTCTAATACAATGCAGATCAGTTATTGTTATTTTCTAAGAATTTGTTCTGCTTTTTGTTCTGCAATACTAACTGTGCCCCGTATCTTCGCCTGCTTGGATTTCCAGGATCAATACAATAATGCTTATTATAATCTAATTCTGTACCAAATTTCATCCATAATCGAGCCGTTTTCAAGTAACAAACATCAAAATTTTCCCATCTATTTTATTCGACGACCGATGTGGCGCAATGGGCGGATAGCCGACTGCGAAGCGTGACGTCGCGGGTTCGATTCCCGCTGCAGGACAAATATTTGTGCATATAAAAAAAAAGCGCAAGTATTTGTTCTGTGTCTGGGTGTTGTGGATCCTCGATCCGCGTAGTTTCTGATACCCTAGATACAGGGAAACCTATTTAGGGGTCAGAGTCTATGTATGTGATTGTGCGGGCATATAAAAAAAAAATTAAAAAAATACTGTGTGTTGCCTATCCCGGTATCGCATGGGTCTGAAATCTCTTAAAAGAAACCATTTTCAGTTTCATTCTAATTTTCCAATAGGTATTTAAATCGGTTCAGCCGTTCTCAATACTAGTGATGGGCTTACTAACGAACATCATTTCATTTTTATATATAGAATACTAGCTGTTTTCTGCTGTTATATACACACAGTACACACTGCGCATGCGCGTAGAGTTCGTATAATGTCTCGACAGAGAGTGTAGGAACCACTCTCCCACTCGTTTGGAGTCGGGAAAAGCTGCCCCTCTCAGCATTACACTTTTTTCGCCCGATTCGAACAGATTTACAACCCAACCGCGCCTTTAGAAGTATCACTTCAAAAAACTGCGAGAATTTCAGTCGGCTTTATAATCAGTAATAACTAGTTGTAATGAAGTTTTTTGCTGTCACATTCAGTATATACCAATCGATCAATACTAAAATAGCAATGCAGTTACCGATGCACTGATGGCCATAATGTCATGAGCACACTGGATCGACTGACAAACCCGTTTGATTTATGTGCCCATTGTGTAGACAATGCTTAATTGCAAAATAAGGTCAGCAAGACGTTGTCTAGGTACAGTCGGGAACAGTATTCTAAGGAAATAATAAAAATTAAAAAAACTTATCAAATTTTAGGGGAATGCCAAATCATCTTGAATGCATGAAACACACACCAAACCATCAGTTAACATCAGCTGACTTGTGAACGCGACTCTGTAAGATGGAATAAAAAGAATATGGCTATCAGATTATTTATTTGGGTTGGTGACAGTTAGTGTGCTAAAAATGTAAAATACCAAGCGCACAACGGTTCTATACTCCATAAGTTAGCTATTGTATTTTTGTTGTTTTTAGTATACCTGCTTGTTTGGATTTAAAAACTGATAAAACGTCTAATATTATATCTATATGAATGAAAATCAGTTGTCGCACATATGAAAGATCAAAACATTGATCAAAGATCACATCATTGTAGGTACATTTGGAATTGATCTGACGATAGGGTGAACTCCCATGTAACATTTTGTAACCATTGTATATTATGTTGGTCATGAACCTATTAGGCCCAACGTTCCCACTACTGGGACTCTGATTAAAATAAAACACTTGATTGTAAAATTCTATGTCAATGAGTTGTATTGCTGACTGTACCATAAGAGCACAGACTCAGACTCAATCCGAAGCGCTACGATCATTTAATACTCAGCTACATTAATTATGCAACTTGCTGACGGCTCCACAAACATATATTAATAATACCTATCCCTTTTGTATGTTAATGCCGCTAATAATCGAGCTTTGATAGAGTTTATCACTGTGGGCAGCTTAATCGAGGCTATAGAGGTGATATACTGGACCTGAAAATGTTCAACACATTAGTGGAACGACACTAACAAAAATTGTCTCAGGTGTGGAATACTGTGGCCATCTCTGGGATGGTTTAGCTAAATACCAGCTCGAAGGCTTGGATTTCATAAGCAGTAGAGCTAAAAGGCTCATTGGTAACGATACGTTTCAGAGCCTGAGATGCTTCAGAGCATTGTAAATCGCCATAAAGAGGCCAAATTATCAGAATTACTGTCTAACCTTACTCCGCCATCCTCTTTCCACCATATCGTACAACACGACGTACGGGATTTCCCTCGGATCGATTCGATTGACATTCTCCCGATCTGCACAAAACGCTTCGCTTCTACATTTATAAAATGTGAACGGCGAAGGAATGGAACGCGCGCGTCTTTGTTATTACTATGATTTGGAAGTCTTAAAGTCAACAGTGAATAAGGTATCTTCTAGGCAAGCAGGCTGCATCATCGACTCGTCATCACTTTTTAACTAACTAACTCAGATCCAGTGACCCAAATCGTGTCTTGGCTTCTGAAACGAGAGAGTGCTACTCCGCTTTATCCTGAGCGATTTCATCCTAGTTCAGAACATGGATTTTGCGTAGGTCCGTATCCATCGCGTCCCTCCAGCGGTATCTAGTGCGTCAGACTGGCCTATGGCCACTCAGTCGTCCCAAATAAGACCGCTTTGCCACCCGATACTACCCCACTCTCCATCACTTATTATTTACTATAAAAAGGTAAATACTCAGTACCAGCAGATACAGACCCTTTTTTACAGAACGTTGACGTTGTTTTGTTTTAATTAGTGTGACACGTGATAACCTGCTCGACTAGTCCATTTCAATGGTATTACTTGATAGGTAGGTACCTAAGTGTCTTGTAAGGTATCAAGTAGTAATGGTGCATCGCAAAACATCGGATCACAATTTAAATAAGACCAATCAAAACGTGTTGGCTGTACACTGAATCAACATTTTCCAGCGCAGGAAGTTTCGTTCAAAAAGCATGGACTCCACAATGAATACGAATTTAATCTTGCTAAACCATATGATGAGTATAATTAATTGTATATTAAATTTACTCTCGTTTTATCTTCCAATCATCATCATCACATCAGCCTGTTACTTTCTTTGCTGGGACTTTGGCCTTCTCTCATGATAGAGAGTATCGGCCGTAATCTACCACGCTGGCGAAGTGCGGGTTGGTAGATGTCGCATGTCCTTGAATGTTGTGGTTCTTGCAGACACCGGTTTCCTCACGATGTTTTTCTTCACCATTTTTCTTTTTCTATCAGCTATTCATCGGCTGTCCGTGATTCCTATGATGATCTATGTCGTTATTGCTCGTCTATTGGGTACGTTTGTGCGTATACTCGATGGCTACTAATAAATAATTAAGCTTTGAAGGCATCCAATATCGTAGGCGAATCGGGACTTGTAAACCGGCCCTAAAGCTCAGCAGTCAACTTGATGTACTATCTCAATTTGCAATAGTTTAATAACAACGTTGGGTGCTAGTTTTGGTTGCATTGACCGCGGTACTAAGTACGTTACGTTTGTATTTATTTTGCGGTATTTTCGTGCAAAATTGGATTCTTAACCAAAAGAGACGTAACTAACATTATTAGCATCAATTTTATTTTTTATCTTTTATTACTGAGATGTCTTTTCCATTTTATGTGTTACAAAAAGTCCGTGTAAAGTGCTACTTCTTTACTTAAACACAAAGGGGACTATCCTCTTTGACCCGGCTGGGTCTCATTATCACATCATCATCATTAATATTTGATACTTTTTGAGTTTCATACATTTAATACTTGACATTGGCAACGCTAATCGTGTGACGCCATAACGAGAAAAAAACTACCCTTAAAATTTTACCTTCCTATAGGACCTGCTGCCATGCGTTGAAGTGTCAGTAAATGAGTCAGGCAAATTAGAGATCCCACACAAAACTGCGAATTCGCATCGCATTGCAAATATCTGCGTGCTCACACCCATGCACCACAAAAACTTCCGATTTGATTCGCATCGCAGTTTTGTGTGGGTATACCTACAGAGGTACAAAATACTTCAAACAATCATACAGAGAGATCAACATACATTTCCCCATTCCAGGGTCTCACCATGTCGAGCTGCTCCGGGCCAGGAGTGTGCGGGGGCGCCCGGAGACGGCCCCCGCCTCCTCCCGAGCCGGCCCTGACCCTGGCTGCGGACCTGAGCGAGCTGAGCCTCGACCAGGGCTACCACACCCTGGCTGACTGCGGCCCGCCCAGGAGACGTCAGCAGCACAGGGATGCCACGCTCAGTGACGCACTGTGGCTGAAGGTCTTGTCGTACCTTGAGGTAGGTTTTGGGGTACAAGTACAATTCAATTCAATTCAAATCATTTATTTCAGACTGCACGTTTAACAATTTCTTTTTGTTGGTTGCTCTTTTGGGTTTTTGCTCATTAGCTTATTTTCTACACAGCCCAGGACTGAGGTGACAGAAGAAAACAAAAAATATTCTTATTGGTCAAGCTGTTTTTGGGTTTTAGCGAAATCCCTACCATTTGAAAAACATGTTTTCCTTCCGTTAGTGACATTAAGTTTTATCTTTCCAGGTATCTGACCTCTGCCGCATGGCCAGGGTGTGCCGCCGCTGGGCTAGGCTGGTGAGTCGGCTGACTGCGCGACCCGAGGCCTGGAGGAGGGTCCGAGCGGCTGGCCCCCTAGAGGTCGCAGCCAGGTGCGCCGGCGCAAGGGCTGGACCCTGCGTCAGTGCCGTGAGGGAATGGCGGGCAAAGAGCTGTGCTGTAAGTTAATTGAGAGAAACAGAACAATAGTAGCAGTAACACATTTTTTTTAGCGATGATGGTTCAGTGTAACTGCCGTTGCCAGCGGCAGTTTCTAGTAGCGTATCTACCGGGGGGCTAAACGGGGCAGTGCCCCGAGGCTCCCAAGCTCAGGGGGCCCCTCGGACTCTGTATTACGACGAATTTGGATTACGGCAAATCTGGAGTACACCGAATACGGAACAACGATTTTAGATAGTTTAGTTAGGGGTCCTATAGTTCATTCTTTGCCCCAAGGCTTTTGGTTACCTAGCTACGCCACTGCCAACGGCGTTGGCTTGCAATCCGTAGGTCGTGGGTTCGAATCGTACAACGACTTTGAGCTTTCGGTGGAAAACATCGTGATGAAAACATAGCTTGGCTTTTTCTAGTGCTCGTCTGGCTTGCTACATATCAAGTTAAGAATGTGTCGCCAAGCTCCTGTCGGTGTATTCCGGCAGCCGCACTTGAGAGCCAGTTCCCAGTCCAGGTGTAGCGTGGTGCCATCTTCGACCACATCGTCACTTAACATCAGGTGACTTATGATCAAACGCTACCCTGTAAGTAGTAAAAAAATACAGATCAAGTTAATGGGCCTTTGAAACTGTGTCATTGTCATCAGTCTAAAACGATCCCACTGCTGGGTTTCATGCCTGTTCTCAAAGAGATTATGAGCCATGCATTCTTTCTTTTGTTCCGTCTTACAAAATTTGAAAGGTCTTACTTTTTTTATGTATTTAAAAAAATGTGAAAAGTGCCCTTTTTTTGAAGCTACAACCTTCTGTGTCCGGGTCTATAAATAACAAAGATTTGTTGACCACAACATATTAAAAAGTTATCCAGAAGCCATGAAGAAATTTTTGATAAGCAAGACCTTAACCTTATTACTAACGACTACGTTGTATTACTTTTTTCAGGTGACAGTAGCCAGTGCTCAGCTCCTGGCAGCGACATTCAGGCACCTAACCCACCTGGCTGTGACCACCTCGACCGGTATGGACGCGAGAACTTTGGCACCCCTCATCACCGACCTGGTGGATTTGAGGCATATCGATCTTACGGGTATGTTGACTTACAGCTTCTGATAATGATGACGTTTATGTTTTATTTTTATTCTGGGTTCATTTCGCTTTACAGTAAGTCTAGCTAAAACTCAGAAACAAACCCACCGATTTGAGTTTTTTTTACGAAAATATAAAATCATTATCAACATCATCAACAGCCGGGAAAAGCCCACTTCTGAACGTAAGTTTCCCACTTTAAACGCGACCATAAACAGCTTTATCCATTTGCATCCTTCAGAAAAATGTTTTTGAAAACCACAAATCACAAATTTAAAAATTTAAAAAACTGAATTTTTTTTTTCTATTTGATTTTTGTATGAACTCCTAAGACCCGCCTTACATTTAATTTTGCGACGGACAGGTCACTTGTCCTTTCTACAAAGATATGTGTACTTATAATAAATACTTCTCAAGCTCAAGTTAGTAATGTTGAGGAAACGTCTCGTATTTATGTAGGCTTGAATTGATATATTGACCTTAGAAAAAGCGTCAGAACCAAATACAAAGTGTAAATCGTTACACGTCTTGAACGATTCTGCGTACCGACCTCAATAGCAAGACAAATGAGCTGTCTAGACCCTAAGGCCTAGATTCTAGACGCGTAGAAATCGAAGCTTCAGCTTAGGATATTGTAGTAATCAGTCTTGGTTTCTTAACCTTTACGAGAAGGCAGTGATAATGGTAGGCGATTTGTAAAGTTGTTTCTGAAGGAAGCAAGTCGTAAGGATTATGTTGGCATTTTTTATAGGCCACGGCATCGCATGGATCCTATTTAAACAATTTTTTTTAGTGTGATAAGACGAGCGATCATTGGTTTCATCACGATATTTTCCTTCACTGAAAACTTATGTTTTTGAGCGAAAGTAAATCCGCACATAACTTTATTAAGTCATAGGTGCGGGGCCGAGAGGATTCGACCTCAGTGTTGGCGCCTTATGAGACGAACGTTTTACCATAGTAAAGAGTAGTAGTTCAGCTTCATACAAATCGGCCGCCGCCGGTTTGAATGTGTGCGAGAGTAGCGGCGCCGTGTACGCACGCACTTTTCACGCACACAATCACAACTACTGCATACCTATTACATTTTGTTCAAAGTATTTTTATATAATTTGTTGCACATAAATGATTCTTATTCTTATAACGACCTCTTTTCTTCCCAGGTTGCCCAAACGTGGACTGGCCGGACTGGGCGTGGCTGGAGCCCCGGCTTGGGGCGCGGAGGCCCCCAGTGGAGTACATAGACCTGACCGACTGCGGTAATGTGACTGATGCTGGCCTATGTGCGATGCTTCACACTTGTCCCTCGCTCCAGTACCTGTATTTGAGAAGATGTATTCTAGTCACAGGTAAATGTTACTTAAAACTAAAAAAAAGTAACTGGGATGGTGCTACGATCCAAAGTGAGTCTTGGCCTCCGATTCTAAAAGACGTCACTTCAGTCTATCCTGCGCCACCTCCTGCCAGTCCTCTACCTGGACCAAACGTTAAATCCTACTTATATTATAAATGTGATAGTTTGTGAGGAATGTTTGTTACGCTTTCACGCAAAAACTACTGAACGGATTTTGATGAAATTTGGTGTGGAGATAGTTTGAACTCTGAAAACAGAATACTTTTTATTGCAATAATTTTCTTAAAAAGCTGCATATCGTTGGTCAAATCACAAAATGGCCTATGTCAATTAGAACAACTTTTCATTAGAGCGATTTTTAATAAAACGTAGGTATGTACCTACCTACTATTTTGTACGGTCCTAACGGTTTCCTTAAACCTTAAGGGTAAGCATCATTTGAAAGAGAAACTAACCCTCACTAAATGTTAATCTGCATTTTAGGTTAGTTGTGTCAATTGGGTACACACAAACTGTTTTTAAATTAGTTAGTTAGTTACAAGTCAAGCTAATAAAAGTGTTTTAAAAAAATCAAAATTGTACAATACAAGTACAAGACGCACGGAACACGTCATCCTTACATGGTTGAAATTCCCCCAATCCGTACAAAACGTTTCGCTTCCACATTTATAATGCGAACGGCGAAGGAGTGGAACACCTTGCCAGCGTCTTTGTTTCCCGATAAGTATAACTTGGGAGCCTTCAAGTCAAGAGTGAATAGGTATCTTCTAGGCAAGCATGCTTCATCTCGTCATCACTCACCATCAGGTGAGACTGGGGTCAAATGCTTGCCTATCTCTTATAAAAAAAAAAAAAAAAAGTATATGGCGACTCTGTCCCACAATTTGGGTGTCCCGACTATGCTATATATATTTGGGCCATTTCAAAATCCGCTCCGATGCTCTGATGTTTTGTATACGAGTACATCGATATTGTCGGTTGGGTCCATCGAAATATATTTCGTTGGTCGGGACATTTTGGGGCGGAAAACGATTTGCTTCGATAAGCCTTGTATATTATAGTCCCGGCGACGCTGTACCGTGAATTTCACGGTGGAATTCATGCTACCATCAAAGCCACGATATTACAAAATAGCTATGCAATACGTGTAACACTCGTAAGGTTACTAGATTACAGGAATTTTCCCGACATGTCAGGAGTTATAAGGTTGTCAGGAAATCAGGAAAAATTGAAATGTTTTGAGAATATTTTCAGGATTTTTTTTATAATTTCTCTATTCACTATAGGCAAGCATTTGTACACAGTTTCACCTGATGGTAAGCGAAGACGTGGCCGATGATGGAACATGCTTGCTTAGAAGATACCTATTCACTCTTGATTTAAAGACTCCCAAATTGTACTTATCAGGAAACAATGACGCTGCCTTTGTACTTATTTATACAATGTTGAAAATTATGCAATTGATAGTTATTCACGTCATATCTCAAGTGACGATAGCCATCGTACCGATGTTCTATTTTTTACAGCTTACTGGCATTTGACCACAAGTCATTAGTCAAAGGTGGCGTCACGCTACACCAGTACCCCTAGTACAGGTTTTGATAGTTTACAAAAACTATAAAAGTTTTCGTTTCCATCCATACATATTTTTTTCAGCGAATCTTACCGAGACTTGGAGGAACTGAAATCGTTAATACGGGTTATTTTAAATCTTTATAATCATATTCCAACAATGTTATTGAGTTCCTTTTTGAATTTAAGCAGATTGAGTTGCCACTTTGACAAGTCGGCGGTGGTAAACGTCGACGTTTACGAAAACTTTTATCGTTTTCAAAACTTGTACTAGGGGTACTGGATAGGGAACTGGCTCTCAAGCACGGAGAAAAAGACCTTCCAAAATACCGTTTTCCTTCTGAGTCAAAAGGGAAGGACTTGTCATTCAGGAGGAAAACTAAGGTAAATAAGGAAGGAATCGGTCTTGGAAGGTAAAGAATCAGAAGGAAAGTCAGAATTTTTTCTCAGTGAGTGAGATTGCTAGAACACATATAGGTATCCAAATGTATAGATTGGATAGGTACTTGTGTTTATTATAATCCCTATTAATATTATAAATGCGAAAGCAACTCTGTCTGTCTGTTTTTCACGCCTAAACTACTGAACCGATTTAAATGTAATTTGGTACAGAGATAGTTTGAATCCTGAGGAAGGACATATATGACACTTTTTATCGCGATAAACTTAAGCCCACGCGGGTGTGTGTATGTGAATGTTTGTTACCACGTATCACTGTAACTAATAAACCGATTTGATGATATTTGGAATGGAGATAGCTTATAGCCTGGATTAACACACAGGCTTTTTAACCCGGAAAAAGGTTCCTGCAGGATAACGGGAAGACGCGGGTGAAACCGCGGGGCGCAACTAGTAAACTATAATTCGAGATTTGTCAGGAAATCATAGTTTGGGAAATGGCAACCCTACCCGTAGCAGTTGTGATTTGATTTACACACAAAATTTGGCAACACGTTCGGCGATTTGGAGAATTACGCAACTTGGAACATGTCTTATCTATATACGAGTACGAGTATAGTATATTATGTACCATAATATAAGGTATATAGGTTACTGCAAGCTTGGTGTATTGAAGCCATCATTTATTTTATGCACAAAATAGCGGTGTGTCCGCGCGAGTGTCATAATTGAGAGTCTCGATTCGAGACATTTACTTGTTACTAATAAAGATAGTCCATCATAAAATTAGTAACTAACTAATTTTTAATTGACGACGCGGTAGCCGAGTTGGTAGTATTCCTGCCTGTGAAGCTAGCGATCCCGGGTTCGAATCCCGGTAAAGGCAAATATATGTGTGATGAGCACGAATATTTGTACCTGTGTCTTTTATATTTCTATCTATATTCTATATAAGTATTTATGTCTCTATTATAAGCATGTATATCGTTGTCTAGTACCCATAACACAAGTTTCGAGCTTAATTTAGGGTTGGGTCAATTTGTGTGCAATTGTCCCCGATATTTATTTATTTAAAAAAAAACTATCATCGAATAACCTTTTAATTGATATTACTAACACTTGCTGTAAAGAACTAAATGAAATGAAACTCGTAGCTTTAAAATAAGGCCCAAGTGTCTAAACTCATCGTAAGTTGACGAAGGACTTGCGTGAACTCCAGATGGAGGACTGGCAGGAGGTGGCGCAGGACAGACCGAAGTGGCGTCTTTTGTTATCGGAGGCCAGGATTCACTTTGGGTCGTCATCTCAATTTAGTTTTAGTCTGAACTCGTCGGAAGTGAAATAAGCATACCTATGACTATCGTAAATTTTTCATAAGGGTAGAATTTTTACGATGAATGATGTTTTGCGTATCGCATCCCGTAGACATTTTGGTTGATGTATGCTATTTTAAGTGATGGATTGAAGTACTTTCAGATACGGAGTAATATTTTTTGTAAGAAAAAAATGTATTTTCATTGAGGATTTTATGACAAAATTGTAGACTCTATAAGAAGGATTGATCATTTCTGAGCGGGAAGAAATAAATTGATGGCTGTTATAGCTAATTTTAGACTACGACACTGTACCTACACCGTACATCCAGTGTATACACCGAAAGTCTGTATCTGTGTGTGTCTGTGACACTATTTGTGACATTTATTGTGACACGATGATAAAATAATTAATTAGTGCAAACGAATCAAAGGCTGTAACAGTAAATAAATTTTTTTACCAGCGTCTTTGTTTACCGATAAGTATAATTTCGAAGTCTTGAAGTTAAGAGTACATAGGTACCTACCTATCTTCTAGGCAAGCAAGCTCCATCATCGACCTCGTCATCATCAGGTGATACTGTGGTCAAATGTTTGACTATTGTTAATACAATTTACCTAAATGATAAATACCCGAATTTATTTCGTAATCTCTGTCGTAGTCTAATATTAAATCTATCTTAAAATACCGACTACGTATTTATTAAAAAGGGAGAAACGATCGTGAGCTTGCATTTATTTGAGCTATTTTTGTACGTAGGTACTAAAACTCCGATAAGTGCTGATAACAAATATTGCTGTAAGGGCAAAAGCATTTTGTAAATAGAAAGCTGGTTTAGCTGGTTTTTCTTTGTATTATTATCAAAACATTTAAACCATTAAGAGGACTCTGAAAATTGGGGCATAAGGAACAATTTTTGTCTGTAATTGTGATAATAAAACTCTAAATAAAATATGTTAATCTACATCAAGAACAAAAAGAAATATTATGTCCCGTTTCAAAACTAATATACTAATATTTAATATATTAAGAAATACAATAGGTACCCAGAGGGCATATAATTAATAAATACTTGCCGGGCATTTCTTGCCTGTTCTTTGGCTGACGTAAGGAGGATGGAACAGGCGTATCTAGTTTTAAGTTTGACGTTCTAAAGTGCTCACAATGTATCCTATTGAATAAAGACAGGGGCAGCCCCTACCTGCCAAACATTGGCGACGCCCTCGTTCATGTATCCATTTTTGTTGCAGATGGAGGCGTCAGATGGATACCCTCGTACTGCGCTCTAAAAGAGCTGAGTGTGTCTGACTGTACCGGCGTTACGGACTTCGGGCTGTACGAGCTCGCAAAGTTGGGCCCTGCGCTGCGATACCTTTCTGTTGCCAAATGTACACAGGTGAGAATGTCACTTTGCTATTACCCCTGAGGGTAGTTTCACCAACTGTAGTAGCGTAAAATCCTACTAATATTATAAACGTTAAAGTTTGTGAGTATGGATGTTTGTTACTTTCACGCAAAAACTATAGAACGGATTTGAGTGATATTTGGAATGGAGATAGCTTTTATCCTGGATTAACACATAGGCTACTTTTCATCTCAGAAAAAGGTTCCTGCGAGATAACAGGAAGACGCGGGTAAAGCTGGTATTAGTATGAAAACCAGTACAGCGCGCAGCGCTTCTTGCGGTAACTGCCAGTAACCAACATTTTCTACAAAAATTTAATGATACGATAGCGAGTATAGTTTATGATTATGAGACCCCTTTTACTATAACTTCATTTACCATAAACATAGGGGTAATCATGGCAATTGACAATTTGGTCAAATGTGTAGCATATTTGCCCAAGTTTTTCAAGCAACTTTGTAGTAATTTTATACAAATCGAAAACAAAATGTCTAGCCTCTACAGTCTACATCCTAGTTGTTTATTTGTTATTTTTTTCTAATAATACAAATTAGGCTGCAACATGTTTGTAATTTCCGATTCAAATTTATCAATACCGAAAGGCTGAAAGGCGTACCTATATTGCCAATTTGTAAGGACAGCAAATTAGAATCGTTACAATCGGAAGAATTCATTATTGCTAATGGAAATTTGGGAACACGAATCAAGGAAGGATTCAAGAAAAACACATTGATGTTTTTTCAGAGTGATTTATCGTAATGTTGTTACAATGTTTTATACGACTAGTGCCTCGCCAGCGATTCTTGAGTTCGTACAAAATTCCCATAGAAAAAAGCACTTTTAGTTTTTCCCGAATTTTTCAATATTCTGAAGGATTTTTCAAAAAATAATAATGAACACAGTGAAAAGAAAATCATTCAAATTGGTCAAGCCGTTGAGTTTAAACGAGACTAATGAATAGCGATTGATTTTTCAAGACGAAGAAGGACAAGTAAATTTTCATTGATCGTTTTCCTTAACACATTTATTGTCACAAAACTAACGTTTTTAACCCAATGACCCACAGTCGTCTATACATGACAAGCCATAACGGGCCCTGTACGAAAACGTGATGGTAATAACGATGTCTTCATCATCGCATCCTCACAAGGTAGACTGCTATTACTGCTATACGAGGACGATATTACCACCAGGAAAAATGCAAAACTAGATCAAAACAAAGTTTATTCACAAACAACCTCACGGTTCAAAGAGTTTCAAGTAGTTTTCATAAACTATCACTTGCCTTATTTCCATAAATAATGTAATGCTTCGGACACATACTGTCTACATACTGACAAAAATGACATCTGTTTTCTAATCCAATATGGCGGATACAATCTTTTTTATTAATATGGTTGTCAAATTAGACTTTTCTTGAAGTTTTGATTACGAAAATGGCATCTGTTTTCTAATCCAATATGGCGGATACGATCTTTTTTATTAATATGGTTGTCAAATTAGAGTTTTCTTAAAGTTTTGATTACGAAAGTGGCATCTGTTTTCTAATCCAATATGGCGGCCATATTTTTTTAAATAATGTCATATTTACGCCAATTTCGAGAGTCTTGGGTGCAGAGGTCACAGTTTATTTTCTAAGTGGTGTGTGTAACTACGAATTTCAATTCCACATCTCAGTATCTTCAAAAGAGTATCTTCCCCTTGACATCATCGTCACTTAACATCTGGTGACAATGAGAAATGTATTTTACTTTGAACCTTCAAATTTTGCAATCTCGTGCATGTATGCATTTATGTCCTTACGTATGGCTGGCTGTATATGTATAGTCACTACCGCCTTAAAGCTGCGATACCCACTAGTATGTAAGGAACTTTACGTAATTTCGTCAGAAACAGAACCTCATCATAAGCAACCCTTTGTGCAGGGATTACAGGATAATTACGGGATTCCACACAACAAAGACTTTGTTGATGGTTTGGAAGTATTTGTTTGTTTGTAATTTAGAGTTGAAATATTATTTCCGTCAAGTTTTGATTTCGATTAAATTATCCAGTGTATTTGGGGAACATATTTTGTCATTGTTATTTTGGTCTTTTGTTTAATGCAAACTGACCTGCGTTTGAAAACATCTCGCTTGATGCCAAGCGATAAATAATAAATGAAAAACAACTGATTTCCACTATACAGAAAGTCTTATTGTAAAGTACCTAGGTATAACTTATTTAATTATAAGTAACTTCAGCGTATTAAGCCGCATTGACGTAATAATTATGTGAGCGCAGCGCTGTTTTTAAAACTCGGATTTTATGCTCGGACAGATTGACCTTTTTGATTTCTCCACCTATTTTTTTTCTTCTTTTTACGGTCGATGGTGTAACACGATAACTAGGTTCAGTTAGTGTCAAAAGTTCCTGATAACGACCAAATTCAAAAGCTTATCAAAAACCAATTCCCCTATGTTCAATGGTCAAGTTATACGATACGTATGAAAGTAGCACCAGTGACAGATAAGTTGAAAGGAATCGTATGGCTTGGTATGGACATGTTATGAGGAGGGATGATAGTCATATTACTAAAAAAAGTGATGAATATGAATGTTGATGGATGGAAGGGAAGAGGAAGACCAAAGAAAAGATGGATGGATTGTATAAGGATCGATATGAATGAAAGGGGAGTGAAGAGATGACAGCTGATATGAGAGAGTGGAAGAAGAGTACATGCTGCGCTGACCACAAATAGATGGGACCAGGGCAAGAAGAAGAAGAAGAAGAAAGGTGAAGTTACTAAAGAGAATCGGAAAAATTGGTGTGATTAGCGATCCTTTTCCCTGATCGTAAGTACCGTTTCATGGAATATTTTATGTCCCTCTTTAGATAAAGGGAATACCCATTAAGGATTATGAGATCACGTGGGCGTTATCTATCTAATTTATTTATTAGCACTCTACATCATTCGATATGCGATCGATAGGCCACAAGTGGGAGTTCCCTGCATAGGGAATTCACTGATGGTAGACTTTTAACGTCCTTGGTAAGTTTGCTTAGTGTAAAGGTTAACACGAGCATTTCTACCCATTATATAGTGTCGAAGGAATGTGACGTAATGGTTTTTGATATTCCTACTAGTACCTATTATAAATGTGAAAGCGGGTTTATTGGATAATCCTTCTTTCACGCATTTGTAATTATATACCTGTTCCTGTGGGAATCTTACGCGGGTGAAATCGCGGAGCAAAGCTAATTGTTAATGAATATTCGATCACACAAGCGTGTGTCAGTGTGTTCCCGCGGTCTCACTTGAGAGCCAGTTTCCCATGCAGGCATAGCGTGACTCCGTCATTGACCTTAGTCTTTTAACATTAGGTAAAACGCTAACTTGTAAGACGATAAAAAAACGCTTAATTACCCGAGCGTTCTTTTACTTTTGGCACGTTTTTTGTCATCAATAGTCATCATCATCATCCTATTAAATTCTTACTACTGGAACACAGGGCTTCTCTCATGCTGGGGCCACACTAACGGGAAATGCCGTTCAATAGCGCGATGATTAACGTTTGACATAAGTGTGGCCACGACATTGGACAACGGCATTCACATTGGCGTTTGACGTTAGCCGATAATTCAAGTGCATTCACGTTGACCGTTCAAGTGTAGCCACTCACATAATAGCGTTAATAATTAACGCAATAATTATCGCGAAGATAGGCATTGACATTTCCCTTGATGTTGACCTTAGTGTGGCCCGGGCATTAAAGAGAGAGAGAGAGAGAGAGAGAGAGAGGGAGTATGTGAAGCAAGTTCTACGTTCTAAATTCTACGAAGTCTGCTTCAAGTAGACTTCATGCTTGGGCAGACCCAGTGAACGTTTTTCCTAATAGTGGGCTTATTGTCATCAGGTATCAGATTCTGGGGTCCGCACGTTAGCGCGTCGCTGCTACAAGCTTCGTTACCTCAACGCAAGGGGGTGTGGAGCGTTAGGTGATGATGGAGTGGAAGCAGTCGCCAGGGGCTGTTCCAGGCTTCGGGCGCTGGACTTGGGAGCCACGGATGTGTCAGAAGCTGGGTTACAGGTAAACTATCTAGACTGGTGGATATAACTTTATAAGTTCGCTTTATGCGATGAGAACGCTATGCTGTCTTCACGCAACACAGAGAATTTTCCAAATGTGAAAAACCTGTATTTCTTAATCCATACCTTTATTTGATAACTATCTGCGCTTAACGGTTTCCTCCGCGAGGCCTACACTTGATCGCGATAACACGTATGCTGTGTCCTTCACCATCAAAATCCAAGAAATATTTACTTTTTCCTGTCTGTTTGTTACCTTTTATGCCTAAATCACTGACCAGATCTTGATGATGTTTGGTGTAGAGATAGTTTGAATCATGAGGAAGGACATAGAAACCTTCTTATTGCGATAAAATTTAGTACACGTGGGTAAAACCACGAGGCGCAGCTAGTATGTAATTTTAATCCTTTACGCTGAGAAAACATTTTACATTTATTGAGAAGCAAAATAAATTGGTTGGTAAATATTTTACATTCACTTCAGTTCGTTTTTACTTCGTACTTCCCCCGTTCGTTGTTTACACCTATTAATTCTACCTTAATGCTTCATATCATGAGTTTATGTGGCTTACTCTTATCTTCTTTATTTTGTGCATATATCCATTAAAGAAAATAAGTTCCAAACAGTTCCTCTTTTCATTTACAGGGTAGCGTTTGACTGCAAGTCACCTGATGTTAAGCGAAGATGTGGTCGAAGGTAGCACTACCCTCCGCCTGGACTGGCTCTCAAGTGTTCTGCCAGAACACACCAATGGCGGTGCTCGGCGACTGATTCCGCAGATTCCTTACATAAGTTTTCCTTTTCAGATACTGGCCCGCTGCTGTCCCAATCTCAAGAAACTAGCCCTCCGAGGGTGCGAGCTCGTCGGAGACGATGGGCTCGAAGCAGTTGCGTACTACTGTAGGGGCCTAACGCAGCTCAACATCCAAGACACGCCGGTTACCTTGAGGGGGTACAGAGCGGTGAAGAAGTTCTGCAAGAGATGTGTCATTGAGCATACAAACCCAGGGTTTTGCTGAACTGCTACGACTGGACAAAGTGAACAGTCGGAAGAAGTCCGCTAATGAACATATTCCTCTTCCTTTGAACGCCATCATGGACCTCCCTGCGACTCTTACAGTGTCGTCGATCCATTTAGTGGGGGGCCTACCTACAGAACGTCTTTCGGTTCGTGGTCGACACTCGAGAACCTTTCTGGTTAAAAAAAGCCTAAAATTAATTTCTTTTCGTTAGAATTTTCGTCCTAATTGCCAAAAAATTGGCACATGATTCAAAATCGAACCATTCAGGCTTTTTTATGGACATTTATACAATAGTTCCTTAATTTTTAAGAAGATAAATGACAGATACGGTACAAAGTGATTGATTTGAAATTGCGTGATTGAGGGTTTCTTCCTTACCTAACGATATACCTAACGGTTTCGCGTCCTTTACCTTTCCCTTTGACCTGCGCATCATCACCTGCTAATGTAATTTTCTCATGTGTGTAAGAGCAAATCCACTGAAATTTGAACAGGCCATCGATGATGTTTCATGTTTGATTATTTACTGAGAGGTTGAATAGCTATGTAATGTTCGATACATTAAAGTGTATCAATAACTCAATGAATTCTATTTGTTTTCAAGGCATCTGAAAAAGACTGACCAAAAAACCATTAATTGGTTCAAGCATTTTTAGAGTACGTGTTCACTTAACTTTTTGGAAGATTAATGACTTGGCCACTTTCCTTCGCAATGTGATTTCAGTTGTAAGAGTTTACTGAACTTCTAAATAAAACCAGTGACTTGACCATTTTCAAGAAACGTAAAGAATAGAGGAATCAATTCGCTTTACATGATACCCAATTATTTTGTTAAATATTTGCTCGTTCAATTCTAGTTCCGAAGTAAATATCTGGTGTTCATTCAATTATTTCGTAACTCGAACAAAGCAAACAACCGGCAAATTAATGTATATCTTCTAAAGTTTAATTTGATAAGTTATAAACTTGTTACCGGGATTACAATACATTTTATCAGTCTTTGACTTTCCAAAATACTTAAAGCTCTGTTAAAGGGAATGTACATAAATAAGGCTTAAGGGTGCGGCCACATTGGCTAAAGCGTTGGTTGCGTTTCAAACCTTGAAATCGAATTTTCACAACTCATTTGGGGAAAAAATTTCATGGTAAATGTTCTAAGAAAAGCTGAAAGGCCTTGAAAGAAAAAGCCGTCTCAAACTAGCAATAGGACTTAATTGATCATAATCTTCGGTTAGTGTAAAAACTACGTGAAAAAGCTGTAGTATTAAGCTTCTAATCACACGATGCTTTTTCTTATTCTAATGTCATACTAGTAGTACTGTCATTGGGTATTTTGACTTGGAAAGTTTTCCGGGAGTTTTGAAACTAAGTAATTTTATAGCAAACTAAGTTCGCCCATTTCAATCCCTTGTAATGTACCAATGTGGTTCTAACTAAATGTACTCTCAAAACCGTCCTCAGCCAGTTTTGTACGCGGTTACAAGTCAGGCGGGGAAAACTTGCATAATGACTCCATCCTTACGGGACTTTACTCGGTACTTTATAGTGCTAATAAAGAAACCATTTGTCGAGCTGGCTTCCCTTAAAATTTGGCCTTTCCTGTTTTACGATTATGATCGTCCTATTTTGCGGAGATCCTCGCTCGAGGAAGGCTGTTTTAAAATTGCTGAGTTTCTTTTTTATTTAGAAGAGTTTGGACGAAAATCTTACGCAGAGATATTGGTGCGGCGTAGGCACTGAGGCACCTTTATAGCAACGTAGGGATTAATATTTCAAGCATCGTTCGTGAAATTTTTCGCCGATTTGAAATAAAATCTCGTCCTACGGATGAGTGTACTTTCAATATGAATAAGAATTTTTATTCAGGTTTGAATATGGGAAATGTAATACATATATTGTTTATCTTCTTTCAGGGTATCTTTTGACCAAAAGTTTCGTGTTAAGTGACGATGTGGTCGAAGGTGGTGCCACGCTACACCTGGATAAGAAATTCAAGTGGTGGTAATATCTTCGTTAAAAGCTTGATTTTCCGTTACTAACGATTTAAAGCTTTGTATATATTTTTAAGGCTTCGAAAAACCTTGTAAGTATTTTGTTGTAATTTGTACATAATTATCGTTTACATCATTTTTGTCTTAATGGTTGTACAGACGTTCTCTTTTTAATAATGTAATATAGATTAAGTAATTGTATTAATGTTCTAGAATAATAATCTTTTTTGACGCGATCTATATGTAAACTTACGGCCGTTCCCAATAACCGATCTATCCATGGTTTGCCCTACTAGAGATATAAATTTGACATTACTTCTATGGAGCTTGTGTCAAATTTCTATCCCAGTAGGGCAAACTGTGGATAGATAGGTTATTGGAACTGGCTGTTAGAGATTGTCAAAATGTATACTTAACAATTATACAGGGTGTGACTGTTTGTATTTTACTTCCTAATTCGTAGACATGTGACAAAATTGTTTATAAAATACTATAATAGTTTTCATTTAATTTTTAAAAGGTGTAATGATGAGGACAAAAGGACACTTACATTTCAAGGTACTGTCAGCGACAAAAGTAGCTGATCAAACTCGATTTTCCAAATGCTTTTTAGATCAGTAATTTTTGTTTTTCCTTACAACTTACAAGTGAGCGTTTGACAATAGCACAACACGCATGATGTTAAGTGATGATTCGGTCGAAGGTTGTTGTTTAAGCTGGTCAAGAGAATCGGAACATTTGTTTTTGTTTAGCGACTTTTGTCGTTGACTGTACTGTCTTTTTTGTCACTTAATTTTTGAATATTAGGTAGAGATTCCAATATTTTTTGTCCAATTATACAAGCTAAAGCAAGCTTTTATGAAAAGCTTCTTTGGACAGTGAATTTGGGTAATACTTTTGTAAATTTAAGCATCTAAAACGTATTTCTTTGGCTCTTTTTATTTATTGTGCCATTGCGTGTATTATTTGTACATATTATGTAACGATTTGTATTTTACACTTTATTTCTTTAAGTCTTCGCCGTCCTATTTACTTCTAGTTTCAATGTTATAAATATGTAATTATTTTAAAAATGATATCTTGTAAAGGTATTGTTCGTTAGGGTAGGGAAATTATTTTTAATCATTAACTGAATTGCCATTGTTGATTAAGTTTACGATTAAATTATAATTTTTAACCAGATTATTTATTTTTGTTCAATCCTCGTTGAAAACATATTTGATTGGCTATTAAGAGGTTAAAAAAGTTTATGCCGAATGTATTTTGATTTTAATCGAAGACAAAATAGGAGAATAATAATGCCCGCACAATCACATACGTAGCTTTGACCCCTAACTAGGTTTCCCTGTATCTAGAGTATCAGAAACTACGAGGATCGAGGATCCACAACACCCAGACACAGAACAAATACTTGCGCTTTTTTTTTTCAACGCACAAATATCCGCCCATTGCGCCACATCGGTCGTCAAAGAAGTCAAGAAAGTCGTAAAGTTGTGAAGTTGACGCGTGTATTTATTAAGTTATCTATACATACATAGATTGAGCCCCTCAACCAAATCCCCGCCTAAATAACCTAAGAGTAAAACCGTGTGTAACAACGGGGTGCAGTTAGTGTTGTTAATAACAATCTATAGCTACATACTTAAAATACATGATTTATAGTTAAAAAATTGACCTAGGAAAATACATCGGTATAATAATTTAGATAAATAATGATAATTTTCATGGTAAGGATTCATTAAGAAGGCATCTAATTATGCAAAATCGTCTTATTGATAGACGCCTAAGATCAAAGACGTGATACGCATTTAAATTAGTGTTTTCTATTAACAAGGTCTTAGTGTTTTGGTTAGAGGATTGAAAGAGCCAATTTATTGGAATCTCAGGAGATTGCAGCATAGGGAGGGGACAGTTAAGAATCTGGCGCCAAGCACGTACCGGTGTGTTCCGATAGCCCCACTTGGGAGCCAGTTCCCGATCCACGTACTGGCGCCACCTTCAACCGCATCGTCAATGAACAAACACCAGGTGACTTGTGATCAAACGCTCACCTGTACGAAATAAATATTTAAAAGGATCTATGAAAACCATACTACAAAAGTTTTCGTTTCTTTCCATTCATTTTTTCTTCTTTTTTTATCTGTTATACGGAAACTTGGAGGCACTAGAAATCGGTAGTAGGTAGGTAGGTTCGAGTTATTTTAAATCGTTATATTCGAATTCGACCAAGTTTTCGAGTTATGTTTTTAATTTAGGTTGTACGAGTTGCCATTTTGACAAGCTAGTAAACTTTGACGTTTACAAAAACGATTTGTTCCTGTTTCGTCATATACCTAATTGGTCATATTCCTAACTCGTCATATTCCTGATTCGTCACATTCCTAACTCGTCATACCATGTACATTTGACTGCACAAACTTATTATAGAAATTTTCTGTGGTAAATGGAACCTCCATAATATACATTTTTAAATGAATATTTTATTTTAGATCAAAATAAAAACACTTAACTAAACCTTAAAATGTAAAATAAAACTACCTATCAAACTAAACAAACTACTTAATCTAATAAACCACTACCAGTTGGCAACGTTCCCAAAATGCTGGCCGCATTGCCGCGTTGAACGGCAATGCTTATTCGTTGCGCAAAATAACGGCCAGCATTTTGGTCACGGGTAGCATCGACCAGTCGCTTTGATATATCATTATATATCGATTTCGCTCCCGGTCCCCACGGTCCAAGCGTTTCGACCCCAAAAGGCTCAAATATGTATCCACTGTCGAGATTACCATATTTGCGCCTTTTGAGGTCCTCTGCAGATTCAGCCGCCGCACCAGCCCTATTTTTAGTTGTAGGAAGATGTGACGGCGCTAGGGTGTCGATACAAGTAGCGTCCCACACCAAAGGCCGCCCCATCTTCCACGGGATTAATGTCATACCATCCGGTCTCTTACCATCGCTACGAACGAGGCCGTTTGGTTCCAAAACGGCCGCGCAGTTGGCGGTGGTAAGAGCCCGGCGGATGAGATCATTAAGAGCGGTGTGGCGGGGTATCCTACCTGCGCTTCTTGTGCAGGAAAGACCGTGGTGACCGAGCTGGTCGACGGCACTGCCACACTGGCAGCGGTGAGGAGCGCAGCACGATGCACCCAAGCGAAGGGAAGTCGCTATTCTAAAAGATGAGGAATCAAGCAGAGTTCCAGTGTTTGGTGAAGAAAGGGCCTGTAGCCACAAATTAAATGAATTATTTTCTACGCGGAGAAGCCTTGGTTATTTTAATGCGAAAAAAGTGTGTTTGCCTTTAACATTAAGTTCAGTTTAATCTTAAAACATATTGTAACATGAAATAATTATAAAAAAATCGCGTATTCGCGATTTCATTTGACTGTACAATGACGAGTTAGGAATGTGACCGGTTAGGAAAGTGTTGAATTAGGAATATGACCAATTAGGAGTATGACGAACCAGGAACAAATCAAACTTTTATTAGTTTTCAAAACTTGTACTGCTCTAAAACCGCAAGATTGTTTCCCCCATCACTGACAGTAGGTATGTCAGTCCCGCACTCTGGGATCAACAATGATCCGTAATGAGGCAGTCCAAGGCTACAAATTCGGACAACCCGAGATGGCTCGGAAGATATCCTGGGGGATTTGTTATATGTCGTGCGGTTTTCTCGTATATTCGCACAATTCTTTGGCTGTAAAAAGTAATTGGTATAAGAAATTGATAATTTACTGGGCTGGTAACTTTGTCCGCTCGAAATTACAGAATGAAGACAAAAATACTTTGAGACAAGGGCAAGTGAAATGTACCAAACCGCTCTGGGCCAACGTTTTAGATTATAAACTCCGAGAGAAAGCATGTGTCTCAGGTCTCAGAAGTGGAATTATATTAAGAAAATTTTGATATATGTGAGACAGGATTTCGTTGCGATATCCTTTTTGATTGTCAATGCAGCTTACAATACATAGATATGTATAGCTTTTAGAGTCCTTAATAGCTGTTACATATTACTAATCAGCTTCAATTTAGTGACTACTTGATGATCTGATGACGATACATTTTCTCCATTCTACATTTCCTTACTTCATTTTACTTGGGGGATGAATTTTCAAAAATCACTGGTATGCACTAATTTTAGATTCGTAGGTCTCTTGATATTTTCGAGATTACGTGATAAATCTGTGGGTGGTATTTCGTTTTCATATCAAACTAGCAGTGCTCTGCGTTTTCGATCGCGATAAAAAATATTCAAAGATAATAGGTATCCCACGCCCTTTCTCAGGATTTGAACTATATCGATACTTCATCAAGATTGGTGCAGGGGTTTAGGCGTGAACATACCGAGATAGAGTTACTTTTGCATTTATAATATTAGTAGGGATACATTATTTCACTGTTTATTAGACAATTTTTAATAAACTAATTAAATCCTTATCCTCAGCCTTTATCTCAGTGCGTGTCGACCGTGCGTTCAATACACAATTCTGTCAAGGCTTACGAATTAGTTTATTGGGCGTCAGACCTGTTTGACATATACAAAATACGCGGTGCGTAATTATTGTCTTAACGCACTACGGTTTAAGAGTAAGTACGCATTCTGTCTGGACAAGCCTTAAAACGATATTATGAATAGAGATTTTATTTTAGAAGGTAAGTACTTGTAAAGTATGTAATTTTGAAGGTACGACCGTACAATTTAATAGTGTAGCTGGTAGGTACATAACGCGACATATATTTGAAAAAAAGTAGTAGTATGTAAGTAGTTAGTAATATATTCGGCGGTGACGATTACTAGACAGTTAAAAATTTATTTTAAAAAGTTGTTTTAGAATTAGTTCAGTATTTCTGACTTGTTTTGTTAGGCAAAACAAAAAAAAAAATTAATGATAATTTTGTAGTTCCAGAAACACATTTTTAATTATCATATTCACAATAATATACCTATGGGAATGAAAAGAAAATTTTTGGTAATAGGTAGGCACCGCCCATTGGAAAACTACACAAAGATCTTTCTTTTTTATGTTGTTGTGGCGAAGGAAAAACAATAAAGCGTTTATCTATCTACAAGGTTCAAAAATTTTAATGACATTGTCACTTTCAGTTCAAATTAACGAACCATAAAACGTTTTTTTCTAATAAAAAAGAGTTATCAAACACTCAGTATTTAAGCGCTACACTTAGCATAAACATATATATGCATATGCATATACCTGATTAACTTAATATCGAATGTTAATCACGTACCTATATATGTTTATGTACATTTTATATCCGATAAGAGCCATCTAAACCGATAGACTTAACGAGTTTTTTATTACGGGATTTCAGAGTTGACTTCGAAAGCTTTTAAGGCAATGAGATTATAGTACAGTTACTTTGTTTTATTGATTAATTAAATTACAGGGTTTTATATGACTGTGTGACGTTGACGAAATAATTCTCTTTGACGTTAAGTAAAAGGCCTACTTTTTGCTTAGGCGGCGAAGCGGTAACTAGCCTAAAAAAAAAGTGTTACTTCGTCGTTTTACCTAAGGTTGCTAATCCACCAGACATATGTGAGGTGCTTAAGCGGTGAGAGACAGCTAAGCTGCGAAACTATACGTCAGTTTCCAAATGAAGGAGCTGATAAGATATGCCGTTTCCTACCCTTTTTACTACCAATCCTACCGGTACCAGTACTAATACAGGTAATTTAAATTGCCTTCGTTACTATTGCAGTAGTAGATTGTTAGATGGGGAATAAAAGTGCCCATGCTACCTACTGCTTTGAGATTACAAATTGACACTAAAAATCGGAATACGATGACATGTGGACTTGCGAATTTCCTCCGATTTTCGCATCCCTCGCTGTAAAACCTTATCTTAGTTGAACTTTTTTCCACCAGATCTTTATGGTATGCAAATCAAACAATTCTATTGGTTTAAATCAAGAATACATTATATTTATAACAAGTTCTTAAAAATAATAAGTGTTTAGAGAAGTATTCAGCATCATTCCTGCATCATCATCATCATCATCAGCCGGAAGAAGTCCACTGCTGAACATAGGCCTCCCATTTTGAACGCCACCATGAACGGCTATTAGCCATTTGCATCCATCAGCACCCTGCGGCTCTTCAGCCTGCATGAAGACGTGCAAATATTAACAAGTATTTTTGCTTGATTTTTTGTTTGATATCATACTACATATCTTGCTAAGCATCTTAGCGCTTCTCTGGTGGAAAGGTAGTCTAACGTGTCGGATGGACGTATCCTGTGTAGCACCATGTCTGATGTCACATTGCGCTAAAGTTGATAAGACTTAAGCCCTCCATACATGGAGAACAAAAAAACTGATCAGGCAAAACTGCGTCAGATCCGCCTTAACGGATGTGTGCACATACAGAATTTGTTGCAAGTACATAATGGGACTGATAACCGACAACCGATGGGGAAGAAAGGTTCTCGAGTGGTGACGACGAACCGGAAGACGTTCTATAGGTAGGCCCCCCACTAGGTGGACCAACGACATTGTAGGAGTCGCAGGGAGCCGATGGATGCAAATGGCTAATAGCCGTTCATGGTGGCGTTCAAGGGGGGATGCCTATAGTGCAGTGGACTTTTTCCGGCTGATGATAATGTGGATGACTTAATGGAAATATTTTTATCATCACCATCATTAACACCACTGCTGGAACTCTGGCCTTCTCTCAGACAGAGAGTATTGGCCGTAATCTACCACGCTGGTTGTTAGATGTCGCATGCCCTTGAATGTTGCAGTTTTTGGACATGCCGGTTTCCTCACGATGTTTTACTTCACCGTTATGAGCGATGGCAAATCCGCAGTTGCTGGGCCGAGAGAATTCGAACCCGAAGTCGGCAAGGCGCACGCGTTACCGTTCGGCCACCATCGTTCTCAATATTTTTTTATATCTCTAGTATAAAAATGAATCGCAAAATTTTGGTAAGCGCATAACTCAACAACGCCTGGACCAATTTTACCAATTCTTTTTTAAAATGTTCGTTGAAGTCCAATAATGGTTTTTAAGGCGAGAAAAATTCGAATAATTGCCGGGAAAACCCCAAAAACAGCCCTTTTCTTTTTTCCATACAAATGTTTTCTAACTAAAATGTAGAGTCTATTTGAACTTTAATACCATACCATATAGTTCAAGTGTTAGCGGAGAGGTTCTGGGAAGGCAAAACAATTGAGTGACGTTAGTATCGTATAAAATATTGATTTCTATTTTCAATAAAATTAGGGATCCTTGCTAAAACTCCAATAACGTGTGTATTATAATTTTTAATGTTTTTTTGTTAAATACCCGTGCGAAGCCGGGGCGGGCCGCTAGTTTTTTATATAATTGTATATACATAACCCTCAATGCAGTAGTTATTAGTAACTTCTGGAAAATTCCCAAATACCCAATGGCACCTACTTGTATTTTTGATTAATATAACTTAACGTCAAGTGCGGGTGAAAATTCGGCTCGAAGATATCGACAGATAAGATACGGTTGACTCAATTAATATATTAGTAAATTAATATATCTAATAGATAACACAGTTTAACGTGGACCATGTTATCGCCTTTCGAGTGCGTAGATACGGCGCTAAAATAAATAATCTAGTATTGCGTTGTGATTCTCAAAAGTACCTATTTCTGTAATAAAATAACCGAGTATATAGGATACTACAGAATGCGTTACACAACATCATATACGTAGCATAGGATTATAGAAAATCATGTACCTAAAATAGCGTTTTACCTACATGTCTACTTTGATAAATTGCAAGTGCACTGGGTTAAGCAACGTTCTCGGCGTCCACTACTCTACTTGGATGGGTGACCGACCTCTAGTGGTATTTACGACTAAAAGCTTCCATTTTTCGGAGGGCACGTTAAACCGTCGGTCCCAGTTGGTGTTTTAGGAAAGCAGCCGTTAGGCTATGGCGGAGCCCTTGGAGCGGTCTGAAAACTCCTACACTAGGGCTATCCACCAACCGCCACTGGTAGATTATGGTCCATACTCCCTCCCTGAGAGAAGGGCTGAGGTCCCAGCAGCCCTGGCTGGCTGACAAGCCTATCAGCCAACCCGCACTGGGCCCGAGCGGATTATGGCTCAATAGTTGCACCCCGCGATTTCTCCCGCGTCTTCCCGTTATCCTTCAGGAACCTTCTCCAGGATAAAAGTGGCCTATGTGTTAATCCAAGAAATAAGCTATCTTCATTCCAAATTTCATAAAAATCTGTTTAGTAGTTACTGTGCTACGTGGTAACGAACATTCACACTCACATAAACTTTCCCATTTATAATATTAGTATGATAAGTAGTATATTTTATGGTATAGTATAGTATGATAGGTAATTAAGCACTCTGAGAGAATTATAATGCAAAGTTTTAGGTAGCGGAAACAGGTGACGCGCGTCTTAGATTAAAGAATTAAACATTTATGTCCGAAATTAATAATCGATCCGATCCATTATCCGCGGTTTTGGATCGATATGTCATTTCGTAAGTATATAGGGCTTGACAGATAACTACTAAAATGACATATCGATTCAAAACCGCGGATAACGGATCAGGATCGATTGTTAATTTCGGGCGTAAATCATCATCATTAAGAAGAACGATTTTAAGATATTCTTGGATATTGTTCACTATTTAGAGAACTTTTTTTGAGATAAGTAAATTGAACTACCTAGCTATATTAAATTCCTAATCTTTTGTGTTACTCCGGCAATTTCTCTATGAAATTCCACGAACACAATCGCTTAATATAGCTGTCTGACCCCTAACCAGTATTCTCTGTGAGTCTACATACCGACCTACACCTATGTGAATTAGATTTTGAGTTATTAAAGACTTGAAAGAGCAGATTTGCAAGAATAATATTCACGCATTGTTGGAGCTGCTGTAAAGCTCTGGGGGTCTAGCCAAGATTCTACAATCGTTACTATTTTTTATAGGAACGATATAATATTTCAACGATAAGTCACGTGGTCAGAACATTTTGTTATGACAAAGTGAACAAAATATCTATAATATAAAAATGAATCGCAAAATATGTCGGTAAGCGCATAACTCAACAACGACCAATTTTACCAATTCTTTTTTTTAAATGTTCGTTTAAGTCCAAGAATGGTTATTACGGCGAGAAAAATCGAATAATTGCCGGGAAAACACTAAAATTAGCCCTTTTCTTTTCCCCATACAAACGATTCGTAATAATACTTAAGTCAATTAGATCTTTAATACCGTACCATAAAGTTCAAGTTAGTGGAGAGGTTCCGGGAAGGCAAAACAATTGAGTGACGTTAGTATTGTATAAATATTGATGTCTGTTTTCAATAAAATTAGGGATCCTTACTAAAACTCCAATAATGTGTGTATTATAATTTTTGCGTTTTTGCTAAATACCCGTGCGAAGCCGGGGCGGGCCGCTAGTTATTATTATAATTAGTGTAAGTGGTAAATTCGTACTGATTGTTAAATAAATAAACGTCTACAATAACGATCTCTACATCCCACACAAAATGGTAGACAAAATGCGTTAGGATAAGATCAAACGAAACGTTATATAATTATATATTACAGTGATTTTTGTGATAAACGCTCACCTTAGCCAAAAAGGTCAAGGTTTTTTTTTAATTTTTTACAGTGCAGCTTTTGACCACAAATAAGGTGGTTTCACGCTACACCTGGATTGGGATCTGGCTCTCAAGTGAGACTACCGGAACACACCGATATGTGCTTGACGACAGATTCTTAACTTCAGTGTGGTAGCTAGCCAGGCGAGCACTAGAAAAAACCCTACCGCCACGGTTTCATCACGACGTTTTCCTTCACCGAAAGCTCAAATCCATTATAGGATTCGAATCCACGTCCTACGGATCGCAAGCCGCCGTCACTACCACTGAGCTGTCATCGCATAGGTATGTACTAGTGTCATCTTGGTTAAGAACTGAAGTTTTGTTGTTCAACGCTAAGACGTTGACGATTGTTGAAAAATAAATGTTTGCATCGTGGCCCCCTTGCTGTAACTGGGCATTGATGGACTCACGTATACATGTGTCTCGACTAATATGATACGCCGCGGCCTACATAATGACGGTCATCCATCAATACCCAATTTGCCGGGGTGCTGTAGTAATATATTATAACTGCGATAAGTAAGTATATATAGATAAGAATTTGTCACAACCATCTATTAACTCTAAGAAATCAATTATAGTTAACACTTTAGCAATAGGTATGCACAGAGGCTTCGCTCGCATTTTCTGTACCAACCCTAATTTACCTTTGATCTCTTAAGCAAGTGATTTTCAAATACCTAAACCTTTCTTAGCGTACCCTTACACTTCGCATGGTGGGTATACACCCTCCAAATTTCATGTCTCAAAGCGTCAGGTCTTTGAGTTTTATTTATTACAAAGATTAGACAAATATTTTAGAGCTTACAGTTCTAATTCGTTTTGGTATTTAAATTTTGAACCCACGGCAAAAGTAACCTCAACGCATCATGTATAGGTAATCCTCGGATGACTTTATTACATCTTACAGTGTAGCATTTGACAACAATATCACTGTCACCTGATATTAAGTGACGATGTGGTCGAAGGTGACGTTACGCTACGCCTCAATTGGGGATTTCAAGTCAGGCTGCCGGAACGCAACGATAAATACTTGGTGACTGATTGCTCTATCACAAAGACGTTTTTTTGCATATTTTTGTTTGTTGTCCATTGCATGATTCCAACCTAAGACTTATAGGTTGCATGACGAATTTTGCTCTTAGCTATCATCGCTTTCTTTAGAAGGGGCGCGGCTATATCCCGCGCAGAAAATAGCTTAAGCGTTCAGGAAGAGCTATTACTTTGAATGCTTAACAAAGTTTAACTCGTTAAATCTGTGCCAAATTTATCCAGGTTTAATCTTTATTAACGAAATAATCTTTATCGGTGATTGATAAGAGAAGCCAGTCTGGTTCGAACCGCGGTAGAGAGTGCACGTCTCCCGTTATCGTTTTTCGTAAACTCACAATCGCGAGACTGCGAAACTTTGAAAGATATGATAAATCGATTTTTCGTATGTGTGAAAGTGGTTTTCAGTAATTGAGCGGCGTATTTTGTTCTTATTTGTTTTTGGAGAGGATTTGGACAATTTGTAAAGTGAGTTTTCTAATAATTATAATATAGTACTGGTATGCAAAGCAACATGCACAACATTATCAATAAGTTTAGTTTCAAATTATACGGTTACAGACACATAAATTATAATTAATTAAGTAAATTTAATTTGTTCAGTCAACAACTTTCGCAATATCTAATATGCAATTTTAAATTGAATATTTTTGGAATGGATTTGATTACAACTTATATAAAAATGTATTGCCGATCTCACTTCTTTTTGATCGATGTATTTTAAAATCTGGTAGAGATGGGAAACTGCGGCTAGATTCAAATAAATTGAAGTTCCCTGCAGAACAGTTCTTATACTTAGCCTGTTCTTATCTTAGTCGTAGGATTTTTTTGTAGAGTCTGTCTAGTGATGTATGCACACATTTGCCAGCGGCCAAGCAGTAGTGTATAAACTATTTGCTATGTTTCGGATTGAAGAGCATTGTTTACAGTGAAATCACATATGAACGGGTGACGAACGCATTGCAGCTTTTTGAAGTATTGAAGTAAAAAATTCTGGGTGGCACTGAACAGTAATCAGCAAGAATGAAAATGTAGCGGAGCCACATTATATTAAACTATCCGCGTACCAAATTTTATCCAAATCCATTCAGTCATTTTTGTGTGATACCTATATTATATATAATATTATAATTATATTAAACATACAAACTTAAATATGTATAAATTTAGTATAAGTATAATCTATACTAATATTATAAAGCTGCAGAGTTTGTTTGTTTGTTTGTTTGTTTGTTTGTTTGTTTGTTTGTTTGTTTGTTTGTTTGTTTGTTTGTTTGTTTGAACGCGCTAATCTCAGGAACTACTGGTCCGATTTGAAAAATTCTTTCAGTGTTGGATAGTCCATTTATCGAGGAAGGCTATAGGCTATATTTTATTTCCAAATAAATTAGGGATCCGTAAGAAAATTGCTATTTTGCAACCCAAGGTGTGAAATCGAAAACCTATTTTTGCGTGCGCTGCAAAAACTATTGACACTAGAACAAAATAATGTATTGCGGGTTTGTAGGTCTCATTTAGATCTACAAAAAAGTCCGCGAGAGCATATGTCTAACTATTATAGTTATGCCACAATAAGTGATCTTTTATTTTAAAAAATTAATTTTTGATGCCGCCGCTAGAAAAGGCTCTTTATTTGTATCTTGGTATTAATCCTTATCAAAATAAACTACTTCTTATTCAAAACTGCTTTAATGCCTTCCCATAACTTTTTGAATCATTCAATTCGGACATTCCATTCGAAAGATATCACGAGTTTAAAAATGTAAGTAGTCGTAGAAAAATAAAACCGCCGCACCGCAGCGCAGCGGGAAACGCGTTGAGGTGAGCGGGGCACCGGGAGAATCTATGAAATAGGTAAAGTGCGGTCGCGGACCAGGCGCGATTCAAACGTGCGGTCCAAGAAAAATTAACTTAGAATTAAAATAGGATAATGGGTACCTACAGCAGGTAACGCGTTGAGGGGGCACCGAAGTGCGGGAATAATTTTGGAGTACATATACGGAATATAATTATACGCTATCGCGCCTAAACTACTGACCCGATTTAAATGAAATTTGGTATAGAGATAATTTGAGCCCCGGGGAAGGGACATAGGATACTTTTATCGCGATAAACTGTAGCCCACGCGGGTGAAACCGCAAGGAACAGCTAGTATTATATATAATATAGGTATCACACAAAAATGACTGAATGGATTTGGATAAAATTTGGTACGCGGATAGTTTAATATAATGTGGCACCGCTACAAAAATAAAAATCAGGCGAGCGACTTAGACTCGCAGAAAGTTGCATAAAAAAAGAAAATAATCATTATAAATGCATATCAAAATGTGGATCTAGCTTGTGTACTACATTCAATAAAATATGCTAAACTTTTCAGAAAAAATGCTAAAATTATGCTTACAAATTAAAGTCATACAAATTTTTATGGATATAAAAAAAGATATTTACCTACTCTTCTTCTGGTCATCGACCTCGTCATCTATCATCAGGTGAGATTGTGGTCAAATGCTTACCTATTCATACTCGTAGTTAAACAAAAGTTACTAGATAACTTACATTTTTGGTTACCAGCATTTTTAAATAGTTCGGGTTATACACTAATTTTTAATTATAAATATATGTTGGAAGTTATATTGTGTTAGTAATATCGCTCGAATAGACTAGTTGGCGCCAATATCCAAATAAATCCGGTATCCTAAAAAATCCGGAGTTCGGTCCAAGCTCTTAAAATCCGGCCAAGACCAGATTTATCCGGCCACATGGTAACTGCACAAGCGCTCTAACAGTTACAATTCGAAGATAAGAAATAAAAGTGCAGTAATTAAATTAGACACATCATTTTTATCTTATCTTTATTCTCTAGCCATTCATCATTATTAAATCTAAGACTTATATTACTGTCCACTGCTGAGACACGGGTCTGTTTTTTCGTATCACAGGGTATCGTTTGATCAGAATTCACAATATAATGATGCTAAATAACGATGTAGTCGCAGGTGACGCTACACTACCCCTGGATTGGGAACTAGCTCTCTAGTGAGACTGTCGGAAAACACCGACAGGTGCTCAGCTAGCTAGCCGAGCACTAGAAAATGCCCTACCACCAATTTTCATTGCAATGTTTTCCTTAACTGAAAGTTCAAGCTCATTGGAGGATTCAAACCCTCGACTTACGGGTCGCAAGACGACGTCACTCCGACAACAAAACATCGTGATGAAACCATAGCTGGTGTTAGGGCATTTTCGAGTACTCTCCTGGCTAGCTATCAAGTAAAGAATCTGTCGCCAAGTTTTTATAGGCAGGTGTATTCTGGCACTTGAGAGCCAGATCCCAGTCCAGCGCCTCTAGCCAAGATGCATTCTGCAATCGTTGACGCTAATAGAAAACAAGAAAAAAGTATTGGTTTGACATATTTCTGACCACGTGACTTAGCGTTGAAATATTATATGTCAAACCAATACTTTTTTCTTGTTTTCTACTAGCGTCAACGATTGCAGAATGCATCTTGGCTACGGGCCCTGGTGTAGCGTCATCAACGCTAAAACCTAAAAGGTGTATAGGAGAGTAATTGTCCATGCTGGCCGATCAGCGCGTTAGATCTCTTGCCATTGTTATTGTGTAAGATATTAAAGCATGAATAAAAACACGTAAACGGTGGCATACCATGTCGAACCGACCCTCGTTGATGTTTTGGTTAAATTAAATTATAAAACAACAAAAAGACTTATGAAATTGTAATAAAGCACTCTTTTACTTGCAAATTATATTATTACACGATGCTGCTTGGTTAGTCATACACTCATAAATCCTACTAATATTATAAACGTGAAAGTTTGTGAGTATGGATGGATGGATGTTACTCTTTCACTCAAAAACGGCTCTGGTTTCAGTATCCCCGCAGGCCATAGAGGCCATGACAATCTGGGAACAGCAAAGATATAAAGAAAATCGCTAGAAATAATGAGAAATAACGCCCACACAATTGCATACCTTGATCTGAACGCAAACTAGGTCTCCCTGTATCTAGGATCAGAAACTATGCGGATCGAAATTTTTTTATTTATTTATTTAATAACAATAATTATTGTAAAAAACTCTCTTATGATTAAAATAAATAATAATAATAATCAAGGTAGTACTTTCAGAAAATAAAGCAGAGCCTAAAGGCTCTTGGGGTATAGTGTGTTTTTTAATATGCTGATAGGATCGACAAATTTTAGATTAGGTGATAAGTGGTCGTAACTCTATGAAAAGGCACTTTGCATCGATTTCCAAATATATATTTTTCGTTATTTTAGTGTTTTTATGGTGCCATTAGTAGAATAACATAAAGTTTTGTTTGATTTCTTTTTTATTACATTATTTAGTTACGGGAAAAGTAGTTTTAACATAATTTTGAGCTTGATTTACGCCCGAAGTTAATAATCGATCCTGATCCGTTATTCGCGGTTTTGGATCGATATGTCAATCAATATGTCAAGCTTTACTACTAAAATGACATATGATGACATGACATATCGATCCAAAACCATGGATAACGGTTTCGGGCCTTAGTAGTCAGCGCCTTCATAATTCACATAATTTGCTGCTTAGGTAAATGTTGATGATCGGTGATACAGCATTGTTTTTATTAATTACTAGAAGATATTGATAATAAAATCATTTTAAAGATATAAATGTCTAATGAAACGTGACTGATATGTACAATTTATGGACGTAATCACCGATAAAGACGATTAAAAATAGAATTGCAAGGTGTTTATAATGATGATGAACTATACTTAATACATTTATTTATTTATACTTTAGCACATAAAATTGTACAAGGAGGACTTAATGCTATATAGTGACGAGACGTGCACGGAAAACGGTAGCGGTGCAGCAAAATGAAAGAAAAAATAAAATATTTAATATTATAGACATACACAGATACAAAAAAAATGCTATATATACGTACTTACATATTAATAAAAACAAATACAAAACATAATACATAATTTATCTACTTATTTAAATACTCCCGTATATATATTTAAATATTTATGTAGGCATTTATTTGTGAATATTATTGCACACCATCCACTCCATGGCAAAATCGTGGCCTCGATTTTGGCAGACTTTTCGTTTTCCCATAGAAATTTATTATTTTCCGGGAAAATGAAATATACAATAACCTCACACACACGGTGGTTTAAACTATCTAAAAATCTAAATGTAAAATTTTATCAAAACCAGTGCAGCTGGCGTGACAGAAAATCTAACAAACAAATCTGATAACGTTTCACTTTTGTGTTATTACTTATTAAGTATGGAAGAATAAGATATTATGTGCTATCAATAAGTACTATGTATAAATAACTAGGTGCGCCCCGCGGTTTCACTCGCGTCTTCCCGTTATCCCGCAGGAAGCCTATGTGTTAATCCAGGGTATACGCTATTTAACTGGGGCCTAGGCGACGGACCTGGGGAGGTTCGTCGCCGATGACGTCATAGGTCCCGAGGTGGCGCGCGCACATCAGCGCGCCTTCGTGAAGTCCGGGGTGGTAAACACCCTACTGAGGTCGGACCCATTAGAGGGCCATCGCCGTCGGGGCCGCGGAAGAGTTCCAAAGCGTGCCCGTAGCCCCGGCACAAGGCGCAAGGAGGTTTTAAAAAAAAAGAAAAGGGTATACGCTATTTTCATTCGAAACATCAAAATTGGTTACGGTGACACGTGATAACAAACATTCACACACACACAGACAAACTTTCGCATTTATAATATTACTTAGTAGGAAGTAGGATATTAGTAGGAAGTAGGGAAGAATAAGATATTTGCTATCAATAAGTATAATGTATAAATAATGATTGTTATGATAGTAACTTTACATCCTTGAAAGGTTTTCCCGGCTTTTGTTGACACAAAGTATTAATGCCTCCGAAAGCTTCTTTGGGGACGCAATGGCAATACGTACAAGTCGACACAACAAAAGGTTTCAAACGCATTACCGGAAAGGAATTGATACAGAACCTTCGTCATCGTATATTGTCTCTACAGATAGTATATATCAGGTATCTGTGATGTCTTTCATGATACAGAGTTTCTTATAGTAGATATGGAAGATAGTGATTTTGACGCTCTAAGCTGTTCTTACAAAATACAGTTATTTATTCAACGGTCAAGAAGTTGCGTGCAAACATTACTATTGTAGTGTAGTAGCATTCAGTTTGTAAGTTAGTCAATAAATGGATCTTGAGATCCATTCATCATCATCATCATCATCATTATCAGCCATATACGTTCCCATTGCTGGGACTCTGGCCTTCTTTCAGAGAGAGAGTATGGGCTGTAATCTACCACGCTGGCCCAGTGCGCGTTGGTAGATGTCGCATGCCCTTGAATGTTGCAGTTCTTGGGCATGCCGGTTTCCTCACGATGTTTTCCTTCACCGTTTTGAGCGATGGCGATGGCAATGAGATCCATTGCTAGCTCCAATTTTGAATTTTGACCTGGTTACTCTTTCAGGGTGGAAATATCACCAATATTCACAGACCGTTTTGGATCATTTTCTTTAAATTAGGAACTGCAAAAGAGTAGAATGCCACATGGTCGGTGTTTCCTGAAAAGTGCAATCCGGGAGCGTCCAAGACAAAAGTGAATAGGTGCGTGCTACACCTTCAACCACACCGTTACTTTCCATCAAGTGGTCAAACACTTTTCTTAAATGGCTATCAAAATACCGGCTCTTAGATATATACAAAAAGTATTGAGAAATATAAAAGTCAGACGTCAAAATTTGTTTTATTCAATAGGATACATTGTGATCACTTTAAAACGTCAAACGTATAATTATAACAAATACCTACGTCACATACAACAATCATGATTCAAAGGCTTTTTTAGTCGGATCTGTCCATCAGGATAAGAACAAGGCTGCACAGTGTACAATGTTATATTGCCATATATTCTCTACTAGATATTCGTAGCGTAACATCTCTTCATATTGTTGTGGGATGACGTGTGAAGACAATAAAATCAAAAGACCACGATCGTATGTAGCCTGAATTCAGAAGTAGGTAAGTAAGATCTTTATCTGAGAGTAGGCTCTGACTATTCGGCTATTTGATGGAAGTGAAAAGCTTGATGCTTGGAGAATGGTGTTTTATGTGACTGTGTGGAAAAAATATTTTTAACAGGACTACAAAAATCCTGTATGATCAGCTACTTTTGTAAGTAGGTACCTACAGTCGTGTCGTGTGTCTAAGTTACTTCATATTGGTTATTCATATTCCTCCTCTAAATGTAATGTATTTATATCTAATCTATTTAGTTCTAAATATAGTAGCAGTAAGTACTACAGCTATCATATTGTATTGTCATGATTTAAATCGCCCTTCAATATGCGATAACGCGCGTAGTGCTGACCAGTTTTTAATTTCATAGAATATATTATGTATAGGTAGCAAGTACACATTATTGTATCAGCAGACGTTCCGTCTGAAACGAAGTAGGTACATATTTTAAATGTCCCGTTTCTCGCTTTGACGCAATTAGTTCAAAGGACAAGGGACAAGAATTTCAATATAATAGGAATGGGAAAAGACTGTCGAAGTTTAATAAAACCTCTTTTTCTCTTTTAATTAACCTAATTTCTTATAATGGCAATATTGTGTTGAAGTAGTCAGTGTTTATTACTTATTGCTCAAACTAGGACAGGGCAATGCAAGCAAATGCAAAGCCTGTAAGCTTGTTGGTAGATATCGCTTTTGACTTTTCACACCTCAGCTTTAACATGAAAACTATTTTATCGGGAAAAATACTAAAAATGTTTTATAAAAATATCCACGCGCCGATCTCCTCTTTCTAACGAATCTCGTTTATTTTTTCATCAGTGAAAAACTACGCGGTGAAACTTCATGCCGTAGTTACCTTTCTCTTAAATTTTCATTACCTTTTTAAATAAAAAAAGATTTGCTGTTTATATTTTAATGTTCTTTAGGAATTTATAAAACAGAATGTTTTTTCATAATAGGCAAGGGATTCCCTTGAGTTTGTGCATCTGGCCTGATGGGTTTTCAGAATTTTCATACAAACTAATTGATATGCATTGCTTTTAAAAGCCTTTTTTCAATTCGACGTATTGCGGAGTAGCTCTCGGTAACAAAGGATTTTAGTATAAAATAATTTATTGCGAGCATTTTTGTATTGAATTTGCGTATTGCTCGTTGTTGTAGTTGTACCAATATTTCAAAGTACCTACAAAACTTAGTAGGTATATTTAAAATTTCATCAAATTATGCGTAGCGTTTGTAGCATAGCTGATCCGATCGGTCGTATCGTAACAGACTCAGTGCGTCCATCACTTGGATGGGTGACCGAGGCATTTTCAACTGAGCGCTACCGAGCTTCGGAGTGATCCCGGCTGAGTCGTAAAGCAAAGTCGGAGGCCTTCGAGCGGCCTGAAAGCTCCAGCACTATAGAGTAGGCCACTAACTAGCTCATACGACAGAAGGAAGATTCACATTTCGTAATATTATTATAATATTTTATCTTACATTTTGTTCGAAATCATGTCTCTCACCATTCTCTCGGTATTATTACGATCTAATTAATCAGTGAATAAGCTAACAATTTCATTGAATTTAGAATTCGAAATCCAGTAGATACCTATTTACTTCAATTGTTTTCTACTGTATAAATAGTAACGCTCCGCACCGACCGCACCTAGCAAATGTCAAAGCCACACTAAAAGCTGCACAGGTTAATGTGCAATTCAGTGGAACACAGTGAGAGTTTGGTTCGCAATATCTAGTACGAAGTACATCGCTGCTTAAATAGGTATAACGTTATACGTGTGTCACAGAAATTTATAAAAGGTCTCACCTTATCATCATCATCGTTATATGTCGGAAGACGTTCCACTTCAGGAAATTATCTTCCATTATTACAAAGACGCCGCAGCGGGTCCCTCTCAGAAGAGGTTTACAAAAACCTATACCAAAGCAAGTGAGTAAGTTCATCTGAATATAGCTTTTTTAGGATCATATTCATCAGCCTATTACGTTCCCGCTGCGGGGACTCTGGCCTTCTCTCAGAGAGAGAGAGAGAGAGTATGGGCTGTAATCTATCACGCTGGCCCACTGCGGGTTGGTAGGTGTGCCCTAGATTGTTGCAGTTCTTAGACATGCCAGTTTTCCCACGATGCCGGTTTTGCCGAAAGTATGGGGCCGAAAGGATTCAAACTCGGTTTCGGCACCGCGCTCGCATTATCGTTCAGCCACCAAGCTTAATTTTTTAAGATAAATGGTATAAATGGTACAGGACATTTTTGGATAGTAGATACGATCAACGACAAAAGTTGTTGAACAATAACTTTTCCGATTACTTTCATCACCATAAACACCAAACTTTGCCCACATCATCACTTAAAATCAGGTGTGTTATGTTGTGATCAAACGCTACCTTGTAAGTTGTAACAAACCCAAACATTACTGATGTAAAACACATTTGAAAAATCGAGTATGATCTACTTTTGTCAAGGGCATGTGATGATGTGGCATCTACCAACCCACACTGGAGCATGGTAGGTTATAGCCCATACTCCCTGTGAGATAAGACTTGTGTCTCAGCAATGGGAATGGAATAGGCTGCTGATGATGATGATGATGAAATCTAAAGTGCTATTTCGGTAAATTTTCTTATGATTTATTCATTTCCAATAATCTGTTTTTTGTGTGAAAATGTGGTTATTTCTGTTTATTTCTGAACAATCAATCATCTAATCGTAAGTGTTTTGCCTTCTATTTCTATTCGCAGCGATCATGTGACATGTAAGATGATTAAACAAAGAGTGGCGGCTGTCAGAATTATCTTTATCCGAAAACCTTTTATAGAATATGATTTCATTATACCACAAGATGCTTTACGCCCGCAATTAATAATAATCGATCCTGATGAATTTTTCGCGGTTTTGGATCGATATGTTAATCAATATGTCAAGCTTTACCCTAAAATGACATATGATGACATGACATATCAAACCGTAAAAAACGGATCAGGATCGATTATTAGTTTTGGGCGTTAGTGATTTCTATTTATATGAGTAGTTGCACCCCACGGTTTCACTCGCGTCTCCGCGTTATCCCGAAAAAACTTTAGCATATGTGTTAATCCAGGGCTAATCTGAGCTATCTTCATTTCAAATTTCACTCAAATCCGTTAAGCAGTTTTTGCGTGAAAGAATAACAAACATCCGTTCATCCTCACAAACTTTTACATAATATAATGAATATAGGTATATAATATCTGCAATCTGTCTGACATAGTCTCGCGAGAACCTTGCAAGGCACATACGTAACGATGTTAATTAAAGAAGTCTTAAAGGGAATTTGAAGCATATCTATTGACATGTTATTGAAAACTTAATATAACTAGTATATCTTGAAGCTACAATGTATTTCTGAATACTAGATAATAAGTACTTGAACACTACAAGGGCCGTGAAACAAAGCAAAAGCAACTACAGCAAAGATTAAACCTTTTAAAATTTTGTGACGATGCACACGCAAATTTTGTATAAACTGCAAAAAAACGTACTTACTGTACGAATTGAGTTTATTCGGATAGCAATTCTTTCGACAAAATGCCTCGTTGAAATCGTCAAGCGGCTATGGTGCCTAACTTATATTTCTAACGTCAGATATATGGCAGAGATCTGGGCGTCAAAAAACGCGTCATATTGCCCATTATTATATATTATGTACATAGTTGTGTCATCGGAGAGGGGTTTATTATTTCTAAGCTTAACACGTACATCAAATATAACGGTACATCTAATATGAGTGACGACCGCAGTGCGTTTCCGGGCAAGATTTTGAACCGGAATTTGGAGTTCAAAATCCAGGGTGGCACTGAAATTTAATGGACAAAGATGAAGCTAACTAAAGGCACAGAAGATAATAATATATAGTCCATAAATTGAGCAGCTAGCTAAAAAAGTCGGGTTTTTGACCTTACTATAGTGACATCACGGTTGGACCTGCTGTTAATATCGCAGTTATTAGGGTATATCTTATTATACATTTGTTTAAAGAAAAATAATAAATTAGCTCGAACCTAAACCAGAAGCTGAATTTGCTTAAGGTAGGGTATATTTGAGTAGGAACTTCTGATCTGGTTATAAAAAAATATTTTGCTCTATCCCAGAGTGTTATAGGCTACTAGATGCGGCCCGCGGTTTCACCCGCGTCTTCCCGTTATCCCGCATTAACCTTTTTCCGGGATAAAAAGTCTAGCCTATGTGCTAATCCAGGGTATAAGCTATCTCCATTCCAAATTTCATCAAAATCGGTTCAGTAATTACGGTGATACGAGGTAACAAACATTCACACACACACAAACTTTCGCATGTATAATATTAGTAGGATAGGATATTAATTTTACTGTGACAAAAAAACTCTCCACGCGGGAATTAGCCAGTAATGTTATAAAATTAACAAGGATATTACATCAGAGGCTCACAAAAATTATTAGCGTACAAATGTGTGATATTTAGACATAGAACGCAAATATTTACATAATTTTTGTTATTTGACAAGCGTTAGTCATTTGTTTAATGTTGAGTTTATTATTAAATAGATGGTTTTCGCAGCTCAATCGTGTGCAAATTAAATGTTAATAAGCAACTAGATTTATCTAGATTAGGCTTAAGTATCAGGTACCTCAACTTATTAACTCTCATATCGATGAGTCTCATATATAGTGAACGATTTTCGAGTGTATATATTATGTATGTATGTATATTTCTTTGGCACGGCCTGTAGCCTAAATGGCTTGACGGATTTTAACATATGAGGTGTCATTAGATTCGTCTTTATTGTGGGAGTAACTTAGGGTACAGTCAGCAACAAAAGTAGCGGATCATACTCGATTTTCCAAAGGCGTATTAGGTCAGTACTGTTGGTTTTTTTTTACAACTTGCAAAGATGCGTTTGACCATAACACAACACACATGATGTTTAGTGATAAATCGGTCGAAAGTTGGTGTTTAAGATGATAATGGGAATCGGGAAATTAGTTTTTGTTCAGCAACTTTTGTCGTTGACTGTACTTTATTTTGGCCTGGTCGGTTTTTTGTTCCTTTTGTAATGTATAATCTTGTTAAAAATGATAAGCAAGAAAGAAAGTTTACACGAACGTTCAACAACAAATAAAACACTGGAATGGGAATGAAACGAAACTCGTAACCTTGCATATTATAAACACAATAAACTATTTTAGCGCAAACCTGACTCAAATATAGCGCGGGATGGGTTCTCTCAATGCGATGTATGATTGACACGTTTGTTTTATGAAATTATAACTGATGTATTGCGGCAGTTTGACAGTTTTAGATAAATATATTAGGCTAGCTTTGTTTCAAGGTTTCACTCTTATTTATTTCGATATCATCATCACCAGCTTATTACAAATCAAATCAAATCATAATACATTTATTTATTGACAAAAGTGTGATACAATAGGCATGATGACAGTAATCAAGTATCGCCAAAATATTTATCTGATATGAAATAGGATTCAAAGATTTTGAAAAATGTATTTATTCTCTTATTAATGTCGACATTAATAACTTATTTGTTAAAATAAATCTACATAACACAACAATCCGCCATGACACCAATCAGAGCGAATTACGTCACGTCTCAGTAAACGTTATTCGTCCATGGACTCCTGAACTAATAAAAACTGTATTTCAGGAGCCAAGGCTTCTTCTATCATATGACAAATAATTATGTCAAACATAATTACGTTACATGTACAAGGTAAGTAGTTTTAAACATATATATAAAATTTTACAAAAATGGATATTAATTACGTTTCCACTGCTGGGATTCTGGCCTTCTCTGAGAGAAAGAGTCATCATCATCATCATCAGTCGGAAGAAGTCCACTGCTGAATTTAGGCCTCCCCATTTGCCCATTTGCTTCCATCGGCTCCCTGCGACTCTCACAATGTCGTTGGTTCACCTAGTGGGGCCTTACTATTTTGGATTTCTTGTATTATCATTAGGTATCAATATTAAAAAATTTCCAGCTTTACCTTTTGTTAATGAAGTTAGCTTGAGACTTAATTTGAATGGAATTACTTACGTAATAAAAAGATGATAACTATGTTATTTATTGCCCGTTATAAATTACAGTTCAGAAAGTACATTTCTGGGCTGATCTGGATTTTAGCTTAATCCACCCGTTATAAAATCGATAACAGTATCTATATAAGTATGTTCCTTATATATAGATTCCAAAACGCTGGGCTGGTTTTGTTTAAATTTTGGGGCAATCTTCAGATTAGCTTAGCGGATGAATCTGTGAAGTTTGGTAGCGATCGAAATCACAGTATTTTTTACCAATTTTGTGTCATATTTTCCCTACTATGACCCATAATTGTCATGCTTAATAAAGTCTAATAATTTACTAGACACACTTCGATTCACGAAAGATGACCACGGCGCAGAAGGCATATTTTAGGTCCCTTTAGATTGCGAGGTGAGGCGCGGGCGGAATGCGTCAAGACCGGAGTGTCTTGACGCATTTTGCAATTTCGCATTTCAAAATTTTGTCTTAAGTCTTTTCTTCATGAGTGTACGTGCGCAGACGGCCGCCATTTGTAGTCATCTTTCGTGAATCGTACTGTAACTGATCTTCCCTTTTTGGTTTTATATTTGATTCAAACTGGAAAATACAACATTTTTATGGGAAGACATAAAAAAATACTGTTGGAGCTGCGTAAAATAAATATTCAATAGCCCAGCATTTTCTGGTAAGTATTTTCATTTACATTTTTATTTACTTATGTTTAAGTGATATGAGAATACAGGAAATTTTGTATGAACATATTTATACTTCGAATTCAAGTAAACATCAAACACATGCCTCTAAAAATGATTAGTACAATAACATTCTTGAAAATTGTAATAAAGAAAATATTTCTACAAATTGAATACAAAGTGAAGTGTTTATTTAAACTCAAAAAAATAGTACAGTCATAACAAGAGAATTTATAGAACGTTATCGTTTGATATGATATAAAGGGACTCTTGAGATGATGATAAGGCGCTCGAGTTAAGGACATGTTATCAGACGAGGCATCGATTTCGAAAACTACAACCGCGATGACAAAGAAAGTGTTCATTATTGATCTCAGTATAATATAATGCGATTTTAATAATAAAATATTAACATAAAAAAACCGACTTCAAGGTTTTCTCATGGACGCTATTGTCATGCCATTGTTGGAATGGTACCACACGGGAAGCACCAGCTTTCAAATGAAAAAAGAGTCATCAAAATCGGTTCACCCGCAGTCGAAAGTTCTGAGGTAACAAACATAAAAAATACAGTCAAATTGGGAACCTCCTTCTTTTTTAAAGTCGGTGAAAAATATGAATAGGACCGGCCTAGCGCCACGTTGTAACGATTCTACCAAAAGCGAGTTGGACCAAAGCGTTTTGATACTTCCTGCGTTTCCCGATCGCTATAAATTGAAAATCTTCAAGACAAGTGTGTCCTTATGCGTGCTACACCCTCGACCGCATCATCGTTTTGCGGGATGACGGTCAAACGTAGTAGTCCTATTTTTAGCAATAAAAAGGATTTTTTCATTTGACTAGACTAGCGTTTGATCACAATCTCACCCGACGGAAAGCGAAGTGGTCCAACGATCGATTTATTTTAGTCATTTTGTGAAAGAATCATTTACGCTCCGATAGCATTTTTCAAATTGAAAATACATGATTCTTTTCTGCTGGTTTCAGTTTGTCAAGTAATTTATTATATAGGCATTTTACAGACACTGTGTTTGTACCGAAACTATGTATTATTAATTGTGATGTAGGCAGTTCTAATTAATGTTTATATATCTTGTTGCGTAACATCGTGATTGATCAGCTTTATATAATAAAGACCTACAAATATTTTCTTACGAAAGTATTTGCTTCCATTATGTACATAGATGTCCAAGTTAATAATTTGATAGGTATTTATTAAATGTGGTCTGCAGGTTTTAGGCTTTAGGTATACTTGATTCTTGTAGTAACTTTCTTCACTTTCGCCCGAAATTATTAATCGATCCTCATCCATTTTTCGCGGTTTTGGATCGATATGTCATGTCATCATATCATTTTAGGGGTAAATCTTGCTAAAATTGATTGACATATAGATCCAAAAGCGCGCAAAATGGATCAGGGTTGATTGTCAATTTCTGAAGTTTATCTACAATGTTTCCCATAGGATCTTGCCCCCTCCCTATCCCTATCGGCTGACAAACTCCTGATTTATTTCCCTAATGACATGTCATTGCCCCTCTTTATATGAGTGTGAAACTAAACCCCTCCGCACACGGCGTCGTAGCGTAATCGTATCGTAAGACGTGCGGAGTACAAGAGCAATACGTGCAACATGTTCAAACAAGTCCACAGATGAGGCATTGTTGCAGAGAAGCGTAGGAGATCTTCATTGCCACTACGATAGTCGTAGCGGCGTAAAAAGTTATGTTACGAGTATGTTAATAAAACTGTCGATAATTTTCATTTGAAAAAGCCATACTATCGATAGGCCTATCGATAGTATTGATACTATCGATTTGATACTATCAATAGCTTAAAAGGAGGCAATACTATCGAATAAGTGCAAACTAACTATCGATACTGTCGATAGCATTGCTTCGTTTTAAGCTACTGATAAGTTCGATAGGCCTATCGATAGTGTTACGATCGGTTGGCTATCGATAGACTATCGATTAACTATCGATAGTCGACTATCGATCGCTACTAAAAACGGGAACGCTATTAAAAAGGCAAGCGTTGAAAATACTCCTCCGCATGTTTGTTAAGATTTGTGTGTAGAATTCTGCAGGTCTGGTACTCGTTGCATCTTTCCGATACGCTTATATCTGAGACGACTACGCTTACGACTCGTGTGCGGGGAGCCTAAATCTCTCACGTCACGAGCTGACTTAGCATTTGAACACTTAACGCATACATGCATTAAGCTGATAATAGGGATTTGCAACCTATTCGTCATATCATTTGGCGTTGATCGATTGTCCTTTTAGTACGATTGGATTTGTAGGTACATTGTTGCGATAAATGATCTATTTTTGTGTTGAACATTCAGATGATCTGATATTTAGTGTAGACTAATTGTGACCTGGTTTTACAGTACGTAATTATCATAAATATCTGTTACAAAATTCCTACAGAAAAAAGACACTTTCCTAATTTTAATTTTTACAGGCATCATTTCAAATTTTTCTATTGAGCACCTTATTCGGTCGTTCAAATATTTGTTGAAACGACGGTTTTTTGAAGCGCGAAATGTAGCGCTCGTGCTACAAGTGCTACTTCAAAAAACCAGATTTACGTACGAGCTTCTCAGCGCGTCAATGTGCGTACGAGTTGCGCGTGTCTACAAGCGCTTCCAAAAATGAGCGCCCTTAGTATGGCGAGTGCAGGGTGGTATCCCGCGCAAGAAAGTGCTGGATAGCGCTGTCATTGTTCTGGGTATGCAGTTGTGAAGTAGTAATTTAACTTAGTACTACACCAAATATTTTTTTTTAAATAAAACCGTTTTTTTGTGCTTCTGCCTAGGTATATGAACGTAATTCCCGTGTTAAAATAACGCACAGTTACCTACTAGTGAGATTAAAATTATCTCTACTTTCACTGTAGGTACGTATACGCATCCCTTTACGTAAACATGTGACGGGCAATTAGGCTTATATAGGCCAGCCTCGCGCACTTTAAATAAATATATAATATGTATATATATAGCATGCTCGGACTTATGCTCGTTAGTACAGCGTGCAGTCAGCGACAAAAGTTGCTGATCATACTCGATTTATCAAATAAAATACGGCCAGTTTTAATAACCTGTCTATCCACGGTTTGCCCTACTAGAGATAGAAATTTGATGAATAACTTCAAAATCAAAGGACTTTCATACAAAGATTTTCACCCATTTTTACCCCCTCAGGGGTTGGAAAAATCCTTTCTTAGTTCACCCCTACGCATCAAGAAAAACATACCCTCTAAATTTCAAGTTTCTACGTCCAGCGGTTTAGGCTGTGCGTTGTCTGTCACTTAGTCAGGACTTTGATTCTTATATAGATAGTTATAGAAGATGATATGGAACCCTTCGTGCGCGTCCGACTCGCACTTGACCAGTTTTTTACAACCTACAAGGTAGCGTTTGAACACAATACAACACACCTGATGTTAAGTGATGATATAATATAAAATCATAAGTCTTATTAGTAAAGCTAAAAAAGCTTGGGGGCTTAGTGCACTTGCTCCAATTCAATTAGTAATAAGAATAAAATTGTCAATGTGATCGTGCCAAAAAAATTACCTGCCGGGCGTTTCTTGCCTGTTCTTTTGCCGGCGTAAAGTTTGATGTTTTAAAGTGATCACAATGTATCCTATTGAATAAATAACTATTGGCTATTGATGCGGTCAAAGTTTGGCCATTGAGATGATGAAGGTTATCGGAAAATTTGGTGTTCAGCGACTTTCGTCGTTGACTGTACAAAATCCTTTATAAGCTTTATAATTAGTTGATTCAAAGCTATATGTGTTGGATGTAAATGGCTAACGACTATTTGTTGAGGGTTGTGGCGAACTACGGGTCCTATGGGATTGACCTATATTCCTAATATCAATAACAATCTAAATACATATATATAACTCGAAGGTGACTGACTGACTGACATAGTGATCTATCAACGCACAGCCCAAACCACTGGACGGATCGGGCTGAAATTTGGCATGCAGGTAGATGTTATGATGTAGGCATCCGCTAAGAAAGGATTTTGATTAATTCTACCCTCAAGGGAATATAATAGGGGATGAAAGTTTGTATGAAACTTTGTCAATTTTAAACCACGCACGCGCACGCAGTCTAAGTATAAATCTAATATATTGAACGCGGTTTCGGTTTTGTGGTAGTGACGTCGATTGAGCAATCCTTAGGTTCAAATCCTACTATGAGCTTGAAATTTCGGCAAGTGACATCTTGGGAAAGCCATAATTTGGTGATATAGGGTATGCCCCTTAGTTTTAGAAACTGTTTTATCCTACTAATATTATAAATTTGAAATTCTGTGAATGTTTGTTATCACGTATCACCGTAACTGCTAGACCGATTATCATGAAATTTGGAATGGTAATAGCTTATAACCTGAATTAACACATAGGCTTTTTATCCCGGAAAAGGGTTCCTGTGGGATAACAGGAAGACGGATTGAAACCGCGGGGTGCAACTAGTTTTAAACTATATGTTTAGTTTTTATACGATTTATGTAATTATTTTTTCATTACTCCTATCATTAGTATAATTGGTTGTAACCGTTATAATTGCATTAATAAAAAAAAAAAAAAAAATTCCTATCCTAAAAAAATAGCAATCCAATCCTATTCTAATCCTCTTTAGTAAACGAAAACTAAACTACTGCCATTATTTAGCAAAGTTTTCCTAACAAAAAACATTACAGTACGTTATTGTCCCACATAAAAAAGTTTTTGAGCTGAAAAACCGCACAGCGTGTTACTATGTTGCTTATCTTTAACAAGCAACTGAGACAACGCACTCCAAAAGTTAGAAGTAAATCGGTATGCGAACTCGTAATACCGAAACTAAGTATTAGTTTGGATAACGATAACGGATTTTGGAGCTATTTATGTTATTGTGATAATTGATATTGAGCTTGGTTTTGGTGTAGGTACGGTTTGCTCATTTGGCTGGTATTGAATGACTAGAGTATCATCTCGGTATTACTATGTTATTTACTGTGTTACTTATCATAACAAACAACTGAGGTCACACACTCCAAAAGTTAGAAGTAAATCGGTATGCGAACACGTAATACCAAAACTAAGTATTAGTTTGGATAACGATAACGGATTTTGGAGCTATTTATTTTAGTAACTATTTTATTGTGATAATTGATATTGAGCTTGGTTTCGGTGTAGGTACGGTTTGCTCATGTGGCTGGTGTTGAATAACTAGAGTACCATATCGTTATTTGGCTAGGTAGGTATTATGCTGAGAACCAGAATAATTACATTTAATTGCTGCCGGTTGGTGCCAAAAACTGAAAACGTATAATATTACTTTTTATATATGTAACAACTTAAATTTAGTTATTGTTTTGATTCTCTAATTGCGTATTGTTTTTTTATATAATATCAGCTATTTACGCGCTATTTCGCATCGGGAGAATTCGCGTTTTCCCATGATATTTAATATCTCTCAATAACTAGTTATCGTAAAACCGAATACCGTATTGAAGGTATTATACCAATACTTAGTTATTGAAACTATTTACGGTATGTAACGCCCATCACTACCAAAAGTGTTGTTCAGATAAAACCATTGCAAACTCTTAATCTGCCGCCAGAAACTCGCAAGGGACTTAGGTAGAATACGTCAGTCTTTAAGATATCGGAGTAAAATGTGGTTGTGTGAAGCAGGAAATGAAATCTTGTACATTTCTAACTTTCGAGGGATTTTTATTCTATACAAAGTGACTAGACGTGCAAGTCACTCGCCAGATGGTTAGCGTCACGCTCGCATATTACAGTTAGGTGCCACTCAGAGCTTTGAACTTGACCAGTTCAAAATTCTTCGTGGCAAAGCACTGCGCTCGTCACTCTGAGATATAAGATGTTAAATATATTTATGACTTGTCATCATAATCAGCCGGAAGAAGTCCACTGCTGAACATAGGCGTCCCCCTTTGAACGCCACCATGAACGCTATAGCCATTTGCACCCATCGGCTCTCCGCGACTCTTACAATGTCGTCGGTCCACCTATTGGGGGGCCTACCTACAGAGCGTCTTCCGGTTCGTGGTTACCACTCGAGAACCTTTCTTGCCTATCGATTATCGGTATGCATTCATGCATTTGATTATGTAGGTGTTATTTATTTAACTAAGGTTTCATTCATAACAGGCAAGCCTTAACGAAAATCCTAAGTCTTACGGAATCCTCTTCACAAGTCGACTCGCACTTGACCGCTTTTACCTCTGGTGTTGTGTTACGGTACGCATAGCTTACCTCACTGAAGACTCTCTAAAGTTGGGACTCTAGAGGTGTCTATATATGAGGGTCTTTAAGGACTACATAAATATGTATGAGGTCTTTAGGCTCTATTTATTTAGGATCCTAATGGCGTTTAACACGTCTCTGAAAGGTGTCCGAGCTGTGATAGGGATGAGACTAACGGGACAGGACAGGTACGGATCCAGGATTACAGGGAAGGGGAACACTGCTATTACCTCAGTGCCTGCTCCCCCTACCATTTGTTAGCTATCATTATTCACCACTTGTTGGTCAGCTTATGTCGACACGTCGAATTCGTTTGCTTTGATGATCTTGTATTTGATGTTTGCTCAAGGCTGAGTTAAAAATAGTCGAGAAACATCAGGTATTAATAGCGATCGGCCGGCAATTAAACACTGGAGTACCACTTTAAATGATTTGTTGTTATGGTAGGTCTACGAGATCCTATTTACGAAACTATTTGTTACTAGCTACGCCCCGCGGTTGGCCGTGTTAAAAAGTAGCCTACGAGTTAATCCTGTTAATGATTTTTTTATTTAACCTATACTGTCCCACTGCTGGGCAAAGGTCTCCCCCATTCAAATTTGTTGAGCCGTTTCTGTGTGAAGAAGTAACAAAGTGTCATGTCTTAGTGGTAGTGACATCGGCTTGTGATCTGTAGGAAACGTCGTGATGGAACCACAGCTTGGTGGTAGGCCCAACCTCAAGTTAAGGATCTGTCTGCACCTATCGGTGTGTTCCGGCAGCCCCACATGAGAGCCAGTTCCCAATCCAGGTGTAGCGTAGTGCCATCTTCGACCACATCGTCACTTAATATCAGGTGACTTGAGGTCAAACGCTACCGTGTTTTAAGTAGTAATGTAGTTAGTTAGTTAGTTACAAGTGATGATGGCTCAGTGGTAGTGACGTCGGCTTGCAATCCGTAGGACGTGGGTTCGAATCCTACAATGAGCTTGAGCTTTCGGTGAAGGAAAACATCGTGATGAAGCCATAGCTTGGTGGTAGGGTATTTTCTAGTACTCGCCTGGCTAGCTACCACCCTCTTGTTAAGAATCTGTCGCCAATCACCTATCGGTGTGTTCCGGCAGCCTCACTTGAGTGCCAGTTCCCAGTCCAGGTGTAGCGTGGTGCCATCTTCGACCACATCGTCACTTAATATCAGGTGACTTGTGGTCAAACGCTACCGTGTTTTAAGTAGTAATGTAGTTAGTTAGTTACAAGTGAAGCTAATAAAGGTGTTTTAAAGAAAACAAATATATACACACTCATTTACTTACTCGCAAACTTTGGGGTCCCTGTACGGAAAAAAAATAACCTAATGGTCCCAAACCTAACATTTTTTTTTTATGTAATAGATTGGCAAACAAGCAGACGGCCCGCCTGATGGAAAGCGGTCACAGTCGCCTATGGACATTTGCAACACCAGGGGAGTTGCCGATGCGTTGCCGACCTTTAAGAACTCTTTTCACAACATAGGTTGAGAACCATTGTTTTAGACAAATTACTTAATTTCAAGTGAACGATGTTGACGCATTGTTTCAATTTCGGCGTTGTCCAATCAAAATACATTTGAAAATAACAATTCCAGAAATAAACCTCATATTTCCGGAATATTCAACAGAGAACTTTATATTTACACAAACAAACAGCGCCCGACCTTTGTGAAATCTTGTTTACGCGATTTCCTTTCGTTTAATTACGGCAAGACTCGTAATAAAAAAAAGCGGTCAAGTGCGAGTCGGACTCGCGCACGAAGGGTTCCGTACCATTATCTATAAAAACAGTAAAAAAAAATCACGTATGTTGTAAGGGAGCCTCCTTAAATATTTATTATATTCTGTTTTTTAGCATTTGTTCTTATAGTTGCAACATAAATACATCCATGATCTGTGAAAATTTCAGCTGTCTAATTATCACGGTTCATGAGATACAGACTGTTGACAGACGGACAGACGGACGGACTGACAGCGGAGTCTTAGTAATACGGTTCCGTTTTACCCATTGGGTACGGAACCCTAAAAATGCAAACTATTTAAAGAGCTTTTCTTATTTTGTTACAGATTTGGAGCCGGATGCTTGAATGGCAGCCTGAAGAAACCTGAAACTAGTGATGTGCGCAGTCCCAAAAAATATCGACATCGATAGAATGTCGGTAGGCCGGTAAATTGTGACAATAGGAAAATGCGGTGGTGTGTAGTGTTGTTTTTTGTGTTTAGTGTTGTGAAAAGTGAAAATTGTAGAGGCGAAGAGCCTAGACTGAGAGACTGTGACCGGATTTGTGATGATAATAACAGGTGCAAGATTAGAGCGGCTCTTTTGCTGCCCAAGAACACGACATACGATGCTTGTCTATCAGCTGTAAGTGCTTAGACTTAGTCTTCGATTCATCATCATCATCGTCATCATCAGTCTTTACATTTTGTTTTTTACAACTTACAAGGTATATAGCGTTTGACAACAACACACCGAATGTTAAGTGATGATGCTGTCAGAGATTGGTGTTTAGGATGATGAATATAATAGAAAAATGTGTAATTGTTTAGCGACTTTTGTAGCTAACTGTACATATCTTTATATATAATATTTATTGACTACTTTTGTCTAATAAGTGCCTCTGGTAACTCAAAAATGTCATGTTTGTGAGTCAGTGAAGTAGATCCTAATTTATTTTCCGTTCAGTTCTGAATTTTACGACTTTCGTATTTGGCCTGATAGCGAATATATTCCTAGAAGTACATTCGTCTGGTCGTAACTTTATCACACAATTTCCATAACCCAGAATACTTTTTCGCGATAAACCCTCTCTGTTATAAAATGTATGAGGCATCTCTCCCTAGAGTGCGATACATTTCTTTCGTAGTGAATATGCGTTGAGAAGTCGACTTTGAATATTCTGTTAGCTATCTAGCTCATTCTGATATATTTTTAAGGTTCCGTTTTTTTGCTGTCCGTCCGTCTGTCACCAGGCTGTATCTCATGAACCGTGATAGACAGTAAATTTACTGCACAATTTCCTAATATATACACGGAGAAAAAAGACCTTCCGAAATACCATTTTCCTTCTGAGTCAAAAGGGAAGGAATTGTGATTCAGAAGAAAAACTAAGGTAAAATAAGGAAGGAATCGGTTTTGGAAGGTAAAGACTCAGAAGGAAAGACAGATTATTTTTCTCAGTGTATGTTAAAGGTTAACTGAGCTGCTGCGGACGCCTGAAACACATGTCACGAACCTCTAAGGGGTCCGTGGACCCCACTATACGAAACCCTGACTTAGGGTCTTTGTATTTAAAACGGGCGTGATGTTTTACTAACTATTCATTTTCAGGTGGAACCAGTCCTGGAGCTGGCAATGCAAGACCAGGCTTGGCAAGACGCCTTCCCCTCCTGGGTAGAGTTTGAGTGGCTGACCTATGACGTCACTGATTGTGACGCTGCGTACGCGGTCATATCCGCTATCGACGCCTATAATGACTGCACGCATGTCTTCTTTGGCCCCACGTGTGACTTTGCTCTCGGTAAGTTAATTTTATTCAATACTACTGTACAGTTTATTTAGTTTAGTTGTTGCTTAGTTGGTAAGGCGATTTGGAACTAAGTGACTAGCTCATACGAAAGAAGAAAGAACGAAGAAGAATTAGCTACATGGAGACAAAAGACTTTACGAAATACCGTTTTCCTTCTGAGTCAAACGGGAAGGAATTGTAATTCAGAAGGAAAACTAAGGTAACATAAGGAAGGAATCGGTCTTGGAAGGTAAGACTCAGAAGGAAAGTCAGAAATTTTTTCTCAGTGAAAGCTTTATAGTATGCATTCCGACAGCTTCGGTTGAGAGCCAGATTTCAAAATAGGCGCCTCCATCAGTCATATCGTTGCTTAGTATCCAGGTTACTTCTGATGATTTTAAGCGTGTTTTAGCTTACTGCAAAATATAAAAGGTGTATTCTGGCAGTTTTAGTTGAAAGTCAGATTCCAATCCAGGCGCCAGCATCGACCACATTATTTGCTTAGCAACAGGTCACTAGTTGTCAAACGCTACCTAGAAAAATACGTATTCCTTTCCGTTTCCTAATTCCACTTTCTTATATTATCTTTAATCTCACAAACTTTTCAAACGAAGAGATGAGCGGAAATTAATTCGCGTCCAAAGTTATGATTAACCCCGCTCCCTTATACAACACCTTAGTAGTAGGGATTCCCCGGTTCTGGCTCAGAGCCAGAACCGTCTCTTCGTACACTTCAGGAGGGGGTTCCTAAAAAAAAAAAAAAAAAAAAAAAAAAAAAAAAAAAAAAAAAGTAATTTGGCCACGCCCGATCGATCTGTGTTATCAGATTTCTGATATCTCTTACGGATTACGAGATAGCTTCCAGGTCTCAGGAGCTCCAGTACCCCTCATTAAAGCTAATCTAATTGCCCTATTGTTCCTAATTACGGTCCAATCCTAATTGCCCCCATTGTTCCTAATGGCGTTCCAAGCTGAGCTAGAACCTCAATTGTTTGCTCAGGCTAATTACTATAATTTTGCTAATTACGGTCACCTATTGTATTGCTGCTATTCGAAAAGTTCAATAACAACAAGGTGGATCAGCGACGTTGTAAGAGCCGCAGGGAGCCGATGGATGCAAATGGCTAACAACCGTTCATGTAGCGTTCAAAGGGGGGGGGGGGGGGATGCCTACCCCGGCTGAATATGATAATAAAAACACTTCTTTATTGTTTCATTGCTCTTTATTTATCAATAAAATGAGATTTAAATATATTATAAAGCAATATATCATTGTACAATGTTTCCATATCGAATAATCTTATAAAATCAGACATTGTATTACCATTGTACCTGTAGTTCAAATACAATAAGCAGTACTCGCCACATACCGAAGTCCAATCATTTTGTATTCTATACCTATTGAAATTCCATTGCCTTGAATTCTTCTTTAAAAATGTTTGGTGGTGGCCTTTTGGTGGGCGACCATACGAATCAAAATATTGTCCAAGACCGTTTATATCGATGTGTATGGCTACCCAGTGAGATCCCGGCTTTGTATCTGGATCTAAATGGCTTATTATGTATGCTGGAATCTGAGTGTTTATTGGCAATCGATTTGCAGCATATACATTATATTGTAAGCTCGGATGAATTTTATTTAAATATTTCTGCACCTCTGTTGTATTCATAATTCATATAAAAACACTTATCCGTACAATTGATCGGATGCAAGTGTTAAATTAAATGTAATAAGTTGATATTTCAAGTCGATGGGGTCGTGTAATTAATGCAAGGGAGGTACATGTTACAAATCATAATTTATTCAAATAATATAGGTAAACACTTTCGCTTATAACTAATACAATGAAAACTTAATTTCTATAGTCTTAACTACTATAGTCTACACATACATTGCGGTGTTTATCAATTTCAATAACATTATCAAACTCCGCATACACAATACAGTTGATAGTTTGTGAAACAGCTGATTCAAAACGAACTTCCAATCTTACACTACCATGTTTTATAAGATTCCAGTGCCCCGATGAGTTAGCTGATAAATCAGGTGTTAAGTCGAAAGCTAATAGACAATAACCTTGAGCATATTGTTCCCTAGATATTCCATTACCTTCGTTAAGAAAATGTATACCCGTTCCTGAGAACAGTGTATGATAGGCTGAAGTGAAAATATTATTCTCGAATGATGGTTGTAAAGCTTTGGAAGGAATTTGCTGACCATCAATATATAAACAAAATGTATTAATATCATAATTTTCAAAATTAAATGGATTTTTAGTGAGACTACCATTGAATGCTGTGTTATTAATAAATCCGACTATACATCTTTTAGGTACTTGTCCTAGAAAAATATTATCAAGTGTTTTTCCCTGAACTCCGGATGGTATTGTTAAAACTTTAACTTCAGCTCGCGTAATGGGATATTTAGCTGTAGTAGTAGCTAAAACTTTTTGATGTGCAAGTAAAACTGTTGGATTGATTCGTGCTCTACGAATAATAAGTGTTGCATCAGTAATACATACTTTAAATTTTAAATCATTTGAAGAAGCCATTAAATTAAAAGTTTCTCTAGAACGAACTAATTTAACAGACATTTCAACACCATTAATCAAAAACTTTTCTTGATTAAATATATCACCGTGTAAGTGTCCAATCATTTCTATTTCTTTACTTTCAGATGCTAAGTCTTGTCTTTTAGTGAAACCTTCATTTTTTTCGTCGGTTGAATTCATTTTACCAGATGTGTCTTCATACCAAAGAGCACATGTTAGATGTGATGTTTTAGATGCAGGAGCATAATTCAGCAATGTTTCTACGTAAGCACGGTAAGCGTATGTATTATTTGGCGGAGACACAAGTTTTTGATTCAAATAAACATCAAGTTGACTAAACAATGAATGTAACCAATTATTAACTGGAGCCACTATTGTTGATGCATTCAGTTTTGTCGAGTCTTGATTCAGTATCTTTGCTTTAATATGGATTAAAGTGTGAGACAAATCCATGTAGTCATCACCAGTTCCAGGTACTTGAAATTCGATGGGGCCATCGTCAGCAAGGGATGAAATGGGTTTGTAATGTATCCACATTCCATTTTCTATACTTGTTTGTGTGGCTGGTAAAGCAAATAAGTCTAATTCTGACTTAATGCATTCACATGAATGACTGTGTAGAAACGACATGACTGAATTATGTAATAATTATTTTTAAGAAAATATATCGTTAATGTTATTACGTTTCAACTTTGATTTCTTTTTAACAGCTTTCACCTTAGCAGCTAGCGGTGGAATGAACGAAGTTAAATGTTTCTTCTTAGTTATATATCCTGACCCAGACATATTCAAACGATCTATTTTATCATCAGCTTTTCTTTTCAAGTTTGTACTAGCTTCCTTTAACCTAGCCTTAATTGAATCTTCCATAGGACGGGCACTAACCATATCTGATAAAAGACCCACACCTGTATTTAAAGCCTCTTTTCCAATGACTCGAGCTCCACTAGATAGTAATGGTAAAACAGATCTAAATAAGCCCCCTAGAAAGCTACCGATTCCGTGACCACGTTGATATGGTGCTCCTCTATAGATTACTCCAATACCCGATCCAGCTTGATGTGAGTAATAATGTTCATAGGGACAACTTATATTTTCACGTTGAGAATACATTATACTTTTCTAAAGTGTAGTTTAATGGCCACGGTTCCAAATTGAAATGGTATTTTTTGTCCAGTGCTTGTTCTTATATCTATTTCAATTGTATCAAACTCTCTACGCATGATGTTCAAGTAGTGAGGTGGCGAGAAAACATGCATTTTATTAGCCCCATAAATATATTTTGCAGGATCCAAAGGTATTATTCTGAGGAGAGGAGTCATTACATCTCCAACAATCTGTGGTTCGATTACATCACAATAAACAAATAACTGAGATGGTAATCCTAAATGTAAGTTCGCTGGACACTTTCCAATACCTTTTGTAACAAGATTTCTGCTGGGTTCAAATCCAAGTTGAAGGCACAACTTAGGTGATAATGTTAATGATGTTATTGATTCATCCGTAACAGAAACAGATACGAACTTGGATAACTCATCATAGCGAAACTTAAATTTCTCTTTAATATTATTTAATGCTGATAAAATATGGTTAATATTATCATAGTTTGTGGCTGGTATGTGTGTTTTGTAGTACACTAGCGATAGTTTTTCGTCATGAGGCATCTTCATCCATTTACTAATGTAAACAATATTTTCATGCTCTTGAACAGTAAACATTGTACATGGATATTGGAATTCAACAACACCAACCAACCACGATCCTTCCAGTTTGATAGACTTGGGTAATTTAGTTGAAAAAAGAGTTGTTGTGTTTTCAGGAAAGTATCCCATTGAACTATTACTAAGTAGTGTCAAATAAAAACTTTCTTTCATCATAATTCTTTTAGACCAGAAGCCAAAATCCAACTGTTGAATTTATCTGGATAACCTTTCCACTTCACTAACACTTGCTTTCTGTCACCTGAGTAACGGCTACTAATTATTTTATCTATTTTGAAACTGGAAGTGGGGCTATAATCAATTTTTTGTAATTCTTTTTCATAAAAAGTACCCACTATTGGTTCATTTTGCAAATCTTTCAATGTATATACTACCCAAGGCGATCTATCTATTTTTGAAGATATTATAAAAATTTCATCACTCCAATTAGATTCATAACCTTTTTGAAATATGTGTTTAAATTTAGTTAGTCGCACATGATCACCAATGTGAAATTTTGGTACTTGGTTATCTGAGGTTTGTATTACATTATAATGACTCTTTTCGTACAAATTATTCCATACGGTCATGATATTGTTTGAATTTACATCACAAGGACACATTTTAATGCTGGAATGGTAACTATGATTATATGCATGTAGCAAGTCTTGTAAAATATCTATATATTTATACGTATTTTTATGAGTAAAATAACGCCACATTTTCATCTTGAGAGTCCTTTGAAATCTTTCTACAATGCTGGCTTTAATGTCAGGGTTATTTGTTGTATAATAGTTTATATTTTTACTCCTAAAGTATTTTTGTACATCTTTTGCAACAAATTCGGTCCCTTTATCTGATTGTATATGGATTGGAGTAGTATTAGCCTCACTAAATATACTTTCAAAACATTTTTTTACAGTTTCAGAGTTTTTATTTTTCATTGGTCTTACATAGGCATATTTAGTAAATACATCAATAACACAAAGAATATAATTATAACCATTATTATACTTTGAATACGTTCTCATATCACTCAAATCAGCTTGCCAAAGTTCATTTAGATTAGATAAAATATATTTATTACGAGGAAATTTTCTATGAACAGGTTTGTGGAGTGTATATGTTTCTTGAGCTTGCAACCATTTGATGACTTCTGATTTTTTCATCTTACCTTTCATAGCTTTCGCTAATTTATCAATACTGCTATAACCAGCAGGATGTGATGCATCATAATAAATTTTATTAATTTCTAGTAGGGAGTCCATTTTTCCCATTCAATTTTTTTCTTCAGTTTGTTTTGATACTTATCTGTGCTAGTTGGTGTAGTGTAGATTTCCTCATCAGCAGAGTGCTCCTCAACATCTTTCATGTACAGTTTACTTATATAATCACTTCTGCTTGGATTCCCAATGTAAGTTAGTGGTATTTTAATATCCTTCAATGCTTTAGCAAAGCTTATCCACCCAATTGGCTCACTTTTTTTCAATGGTCTAAGTGAGTCGTTTACCAAATCTATAATATTACTTCCAGGAATTTTTGTATTATCTATAATAACTGTACCGTTGTTATCCCAATAGATTTTATTGTTACTCGATGATATCAAATTTAGTAATAACTCACCTTTTTTTACATATGTTTTAGGAATCAAACTGAGAATTTTTTTATTTGTGTATAGGGGACTATTTATAGTTTCAATACTTTGTTGGACTTTATCTTCATTCGATGTCTGAGTTGCGACTAAATCTTTATTATTCGTATCCTTAATTATATCAGAAACTTTACTTATTTCAGTGTCTCTCGCAGTATCGATATTGGAAGTAATTATTGGTAATTCAATAGGTTGACGATCCTCTTCAGTAAAGTGTAGATATCTTTGTAATATTTGTAAGTATAATATACATTTTTTTCTGTCATCCATAGTACTATTTAAAATTTTTTGCATTTCAACATCTAACCTCGAGATAGGATTTTCGTTTTTGTGTTGATTGTTGTTTTGATTTAATTTCTCTATTAAGCTTGGTTCAACAAGCAACATTTTTTTGGCATGTTCCATTTTAAACAAGTGAACTAACTAATTCACTCAGAATAGAACCTAATATGATCGGTAGAAATGCACCCCCTTTTTGGACAATTATTTTCTTTTTTATCTTGGTTGCACCCTTACACAACAGCTTCCGAAGTATAGTTTTAAATTTTCTAAGCTTATTCTTTTCTTTTTCTTTGAGTTGTATTTTACCTTGAAGAACGTTGTGAATACACTCACAAATACATTGTATTTCTTCTTTATCACATGTTTTTAGTAGAGCTTGTCGGTATTTTGGTTTAAGTGTATGCAGTGCATTTAGGAAATCTTTATGCGTCTTGAGACTTCGATGCATTATTTGTAAATGATAGAAATTTGTTGATTCTTAGCATATTTAAAGCTTTTTGTAGGGATATATACTGTGCAATATCTATCTGGGGGAAATATACTCGTTTTGATTCGACACATGTCGCTAGTGTCTTGCTTAAGATCTATCATTATATACCCATGTGCCTCACTGGTAGCATCCCTGTATGCATCTTCAATAAATTTTGGATTTTCTGGTGATACTTGACGTGCTAAGTATCGAATCTGTGTTTTATCACGTGGATTTTTGAAATATATAATATAGTTAGAATTCAAAGATATGTCTCTTTGACCTTTACCCTGATGAAATAAATTTTGTGTAATGTAGAATACACTTAAGTTTCTGTGATGACTACCTTTGGTAAAAATATCAACAATTCGACCGTCAGATTCTCTCATAAGATCATCTATAATTAGAAGGTTTGCATCCTTTCCATCAAACATGTTAAGATCTGGTATACCTTGGTAATAGTTTACATTTGGTAAGTTGTACAAAGGCTGCATTTCATCGAAGCACCAAGTAATTTGACTAAAATTTCTATTACATATTTCTTTAATGTAACCAATAAAATTTGTTACAAATTTTGATTTTCCGCAACCACTTGGACCTGCAACTATAGCGGTAAATGGATGAATAAATTGAAACATTATTTATTAAATACACGTGTGGATCTTTTGAGGGTATTGAAATGACTAAGTCACGTTGATAAAATATTTGAATAAATTATGATTTGTAACATGTACCTCCCTTGCATTAATTACACGACCCCATCGACTTGAAATATCAACTTATTACATTTAATTTAACACTTGCATCCGATCAATTGTACGGATAAGTGTTTTTATATGAATTATGAATACAACAGAGGTGCAGAAATATTTAAATAAAATTCATCCGAGCTTACAATATAATGTATATGCTGCAAATCGATTGCCAATAAACACTCAGATTCCAGCATACATAATAAGCAATTTAGATCCAGATACAAAGCCGGGATCTCACTGGGTAGCCATACACATCGATATAAACGGTCTTGGACAATATTTTGATTCGTATGGTCGCCCACCAAAAGGCCACCACCAAACATTTTTAAAGAAGAATTCAAGGCAATGGAATTTCAATAGGTATAGAATACAAAATGATTGGACTTCGGTATGTGGCGAGTACTGCTTATTGTATTTGAACTACAGGTACAATGGTAATACAATGTCTGATTTTATAAGATTATTCGATATGGAAACATTGTACAATGATATATTGCTTTATAATATATTTAAATCTCATTTTATTGATAAATAAAGAGCAATGAAACAATAAAGAAGTGTTTTTATTATCATATTCAGCCGGGGTAGGCATCCCCCCCCCCCCTTTGAACGCTACATGAACGGTTGTTAGCCATTTGCATCCATCGGCTCCCTGCGGCTCTTACAACGTCGCTGATCCACCTTGTTGTTATTGAACTTTTCGAATAGCAGCAATACAATAGGTGACCGTAATTAGCAAAATTATAGTAATTAGCCTGAGCAAACAATTGAGGTTCTAGCTCAGCTTGGAACGCCATTAGGAACAATGGGGGCAATTAGGATTGGACCGTAATTAGGAACAATAGGGCAATTAGATTAGCTTTAATGAGGGGTACTGGAGCTCCTGAGACCTGGAAGCTATCTCGTAATCCGTAAGAGATATCAGAAATCTGATAACACATATCGATCGGGCGTGGCCAAATTACTTTTTTTTTTTTTTTTTTTTTTTTTTTTTTTTTTTTTTTTTTTTTTTAGGAACCCCCTCCTGAAGTGTACGAAGAGACGGTTCTGGCTCTGAGCCAGAACCGGGGAATCCCTACTACTCACCTTTGACTTCTAAATAGAATCAACATCTCTGAAATAAATATTAACAACGGAACTTCTTTAATTACTTAACTCTTTTTGACGGGTTAAGGAAGCTTTCCGCGGATTCTGGTTACTTCAAAGGTTGTTTGTTGTATAATTAATTTTACTTTAAAAACAAAGCTGGTGAAAAATGGGAAGATAATAAAGCTGACTGCAGCTGTGCTCCGCAGTTTTACTGGCGTGGACTACATTTTATCGCGATAATAATTGTTCTATGTTCTACTCGTTAATATTCATGTTCCCATATCCCATATGTGTACAACCAAACAAGAGCAATCTTATTAGTAAAGCTAATTAAAAAATATCGGACCATTAGATGACAAAAAAAAGCTTGTGATTTTAGTGAACTTGCTCCAATTCAATCAATTAGTAATTAGAATAAAATTGTCAATTTGATTGCGCCAAAGTCAAAGTACCTGCCGGGCGTTTCTTGCCTGTTCTTTTGCCGGCGTAAGGAGGTTGAAACAGGCGTAGCTAGTTTTAAGTTGACGTTTTAAAGAGATCACAATATTCTATTGAATTTTTTTTTTTGGTTTTTATTTTGATTCGATGTCGATTGATTTAATTGTATGTCGTTTTCATAAAAATCTCTTTAGCGGTTTTGGCATGAATAGGAATTTTGCATTTATAACATTAGTAAGGATATTTACTATTAGTAAAGATTCACTAACACCTGTCCTGAATCTAATAAATTAGTAGAAATAGATGATTGATGATGAAGCATGCCTGTCTAAAAGATACCTATTCACCCTGACTGAAGACTTCCAAATTATACTTTTCGGGAAACAAAGACTCAGGCAGAATATTCCACTGTTTCGACGTTTGCAATATAAATGTAGAAGTGAAACGCGTAAATTGAAAAAGATAAGGGATTGTTTAGGATTATAACAAGAGCTGACCTTTAAAATGTAAATGTATCGGCAAAAATATATATGCGATAGCACAAAAAGCATTACCTAACAATGCTACCTTTTGACATTCCCTTTTCCTAAATTTACGAATCGCCGACATTTTCCCTTCACAAAGGATTCCCAATTTTTGGTAACAATCCGTAATTTGAGGCGGTAATGGAGGGTAACTCTCCTTGATAATAAGCGATCTTTATAAAAGAGGATATGTGTAGACGATAATGTAGAGATATCACGAGTGTGCGGGTGAAATGATAGGACGTTTTGGCACTTTACTTTTACTAACATCATCATCATCCGCCCATTATGTTCCCACTGCTGGACTCTGTCTGGCCTTCTCTCAAAGAGAGAGCACGGGCCGTAATCTACCACGCGGGCCCAGTGCGAGTTGGAAATGTCCCATGTCCTTGAAATTGGTACAACATAATTATTATGCTCTTAAACAGGATTTTGAGCTGTTGGTGAACTCATCTACGCATCCAGTAGGTACTATACGTTTCCCGACATAATATGTAAAGTCTCTTTCGTCAAAGGTGTCAGTTAAATAAATAGCATTTACATCTAAGATACCCGCAAAAGTTACGAGAAATTCTTGGAGACTCTTGATTTTATTCTATTCACAAGATCTCTTTGATTCCACGGTAATGAGGGTTGAGTGGGTAATAATGTACGCGTCCTGTAATAGACGTTCGTTATTTGACACTTGTACAAACAGAGTGGGGTCTTATTGAGATCATGAAGCTGTTTGAAGAGGAATATGTGATTAGCATTACATGGTACACACAGTGTAGTAATGTACATGTACAGTCCAACTGCTGGGCAAAGCTCATTTCTTTCCAGTCACAGAAAAGCATGAATAACCATGATTACCACGCCAGGTGTAGCGTGATGCCACCTTTGACCACATCGTCACTTAACATCTGGTGATTTGTGATCAAACGCTATCCTGTAAATAGTAAAAAAAAAAAACAATGATAAGCCGAAAAATCTACCGGTTATAAATACGTCTCACGATAGTTTCTATAATAATATTAAAGTTAGTTACATTACATATTATATTAAATAGTATAAATTGGGTCAGTTTGGAACTTCAGCAAACCCTTTTGTGTTTTCCGTTAATGGGGCAGTTCTGTTAAAACGGAAATAACAAGAACGAACTGAAAATTAGACTTTTAGTCAGCCATTTTACTCTGTAACCTGTAACTGTAATCGAAAACATAATCATCAGCTCTCAATTCATAATAGCACTCATGCCGTATAATATTAATTGGCTCCCTTGTAATAAAATCTACTACTTTTAGAGATGGGTCGTACCTGGTATTTTTGTATTAGGTCCACCTAATCCGTCCCTACTGTTACCTGTTCCAAATACCTAATCCATTGAAGCCCACCTAATCCACGTATACTTGACATGAAGTCCACAGATACTAACTAGACGATAAATAATCTAAGTCTAATATCGAATCCAATCTAATTCACATAGTTGGCATGAGATTTACAGAAAGAGCTGACAGTAATTAATAAGTGTAAGTATTATGCGTTTCTTCAAGCTAACCTATATGTATCACTAAATATTATGGATTATTAATTTGATTGTAGATACCTACTTATTGTTTGCAGTCAGTGAGGAATTGGGATGAGGTAGAACGCGTTGAACGATAGTTTGATATTTATGATGTAGATAAGGTGAAACTTAATCTTGAAAAATACCTAATCTCCGGATCTAATCCAGTATTTATACCTAACTCCTAGTATTTATTCGCAAACATAACAATCTATTATTTATTAGCTAACTTTAAGAAACTCCGACGGTAAAACCTACTTAAGATTTATGGAAACGAGCTCATCAACATCCGCTTTATTATATGTTTAGGTTATAGGGCTAAATATATGCGAACATAAAATTGTTTTGGTACGAAAAGTCAGCGAAGAGAATTATTGAGTAGCAAACTTAGTTTCGGACGACTTTAACTTACTTACAAGGTAGCGTTTGACCCCAAGTCACCTGATGATAAGTGAGATATACAGGACTAGAAACTGGCTCTCAAGTGAGGTTGCCTGAACATACCGATAGGTGCAGGCGGGAAGCTTACATTTTGAACGGGTTCTTAGCTAGGGGAAATCTTAGATTATTTTTCAAGATATTTAGCAATATATCATCTGACTACGTATGTTAGTTTCTAACTCGTCGAAGGTACAAAATAAAAATAAAAAGGATAATAGTGTCGATTTAAAATTCAAAATTCAAAAGTTTTTTATGTAATAGAATACATTGTAATCACTTTAAAACGTCAAACTTAAAACTAGCTACGCCTGTTCTAACCTCCTTACGCCGGCAAAAAAACAGGCAAGAAACGCCCAGCAGGTAATTTTTTTGGCGCGATCGCCGCGAAAGTAGTACTGTCCTTTTTTAATTTAGTGGTTAGAAAAAGACAGGAATACCGTTAGGCCACTCAAACTTAGTTTAGTTTTAGAAAATGCAAAACCAAATCGACACCAAAATGTACCTACCTACACCTACTTAGACGTTTTAAAAAAGTAGTAAAAACACGAGATTTACAAAACCATGTAGGTATTTAACAACATAAACCAATATTCTTTGCCACCCTCGCACACTAATGTTCGTACTGTGTACATAAAGGCAACATGACACGGTAGTACACAATCTCATAATGTATCTATGTGCTTAATTAATTAATTTCTAGTACAAACTGAGGCAGTTAATACTTTAACAATAAGGCAATATTGATCTTGAGACGCAGTGGAGTGGAGCGACGACTTGCGCCGAGTGGCTGGCAGTAGTTGGATAAGTAAAGCCGAACATCGGGCTCGGTGGCGTAGTTTGGGGGAGACCTATGCCCAGCAGTGGACTGGTAGAGGCTGATGATGATGATTTTAAGACGCCATTTGCATGGGATCAAATCCTGCAATAAGTTTGAGCTTGAAAGAAAACATCGTGATGGAACCATAACTTGGTCGTATGGCATTCTTATTCTCATTCTCTAGTAGTGTGTTCCGGCAGCCACACTTGAGTGCCAGTTCCCATTACAGGCTCAATCCTTTATCGTAACTGATTGACTATTATCACCTAATCAAAATTAATATGTTTAAAATCCCCGACAAATAATATAGCTGTAGAAACATTCTTAATCAAGTCACCTTTCATATCAAAAAGAAACTAAATCAAAATCAGTTCATCCGTTTGGGAGATACATACATACACACATACAAACACACAGATACACAGTGTGTATCACACATGTTAAACTTAAACACCTCTCTGTTGTCGTTGGGGTTAAAAATAAAACATGCCCATCCAATTAAAGCCTGCCTTAAAATTAAGATTAAAATTAAGCGGCCCTTTAAAATGTTCTGAAAATATGACCGCAGATAATGTCCACCCAAACTCATACATTAACATCATAAAAGGGACAACCCCGAAAATTAATTATGTGATCAAGTAACATGGTGTTATGAATAAAAGGTAGCTTATTATACTCGTAAAAGTGACGATATTATATCCTGAATATTTATGCAAGGATCATAACATTTTGCAAGTATGCGGATAAATCGGGTCGCGTAGGATTCCCAGCAGTGCGTTTCTAATTCACACGGAAACGCTTCCGACCACGGATTCAGAAAAGTTTCTGCGAGAATTTTTTAGACGCGATTCACTAATCCGAGATTGGAAACTGATATTTAATTTGACAAACCAGCTGTTCAATCACGGAAAAGTTTCCGCCACCTATTTGCTCTCGGAAAACGTTTCCGTGAAGCGAAAGTGACGTCGAATCCGACACGGAAACTTTCCGAGTGAATTAGAATAGCACTAAGTATATAGCTCGATTGTGTGCGGACGAACTTTATTCCGATGAAAAGATCTTCTGTAATATAATAGAACAGCAATTCAATTCGACTGACTCAACTTAGGTAATCTTGGCTCACACACATCCAGCCAAAATACTTAAGTAAAACGTTAACATAAAAGGGTAGAAGGGAGAATTTAAGCTTGAGCCGCCCTTACGTTTGTCTCAAAATTGTCACGTCTTCCATCTGCAGCTTAGCTCGTAATGCGAGGCAAGGCTTTTTATAGGCTCGTGAGATTTTCTATCTTACGTTTTAGGGTAAACGTGACGCGGTATTAATGCTTTGCGCAATGTAGAGATAGGCAATGAACGCTAAGTAAATTGCGTCTCTGCAAAGGAATTGCGTATTAAAACGTTTGGGATATTATGTAACCTACTACGTCAGCTGTTTGGTGACATTTTCAACCCCCAATGTATAGGGACCTACCTACATAATACACAAAGACAATCACGAGAAGTATCTGGAATAAATCTATATGTATAAAAGAAAGTCGTGTTAGTTACACTATTTATAACTCAAGAACGGCAGAACCGGACCGGGAAACGGACATAGGATACTTTTTATCCCGGAAAAGGTTCCTACGGGATAACGAGAAGAAGCGGGTGAAACCGCGGGGTGCAGCTAGTATATATACTGTATGTATGTATATATACATAAAAGAAAGTCGTGTCAGTTTCACTATTTATAACTCAAGAACGGCTGAACCGATTTGGCTGAAAATTGGTGGGGAGATAGCTTAGAACAGGGAAACGGACATAGGATACTTTTTATCCCGGAAAAGGTTCTTACGGGATAACGGGAAGACGCGGGTGAAACCGCGGGGCGCAGCTAGTTACAAATAAATACCTACCAAAATAAACACATTGTCCGCTTATTCCGTTCAAATTTTGACGACTCAAAATGTCAGTTTACGAATAAAATAACAGGATTGAAATTTATGAATTAATTTTCCATTGAACAATATAATATTGTTCTGTTTCGGATAATGGTTCAGAGAATCATTATTCGAAACAGATTAATAACAAATAGAGATATGTATATCATACAGATACATTAACAAAAGAGAGGATGTGCTATTGTCTTACCTAGCGTGCACCTTTTATATAAGGCTTAATTAGGACTTGTCTGTTTTAGTACAGTCAGCGACAAAAGTAGCTGATAGTTCTCGATTTTCCAAATGTGTTTCAAATCAGTAATTATTATTGTTTTTTTTACATTTTACATGGTATCATTTTGACCACAACATAACACACCTGATTTTAGGTGATGATGAGGTCAACAATTAGTGTATAAGATGATGAGGATAATAGAAAAAAGTGTGATTGTTCAGTGACTTTTGTCGTTGACTGTACAACTGGTGTTTATGTTACTTACATTTATTTTGTTCTATATACTTAATAATTATAGTCATCTCGCTCGCACAGCCTTGAAGCAACTTACCAAAGGCTTTTTACGTCCTTCTCTCTATTTTAGTTCTTGGTTAATTTGCACGAATTCAAACTCAAAAAATATTGAACAGTAGGATACAACATGACTGACACATCACATCAAACTTAAAACTAGTTTTCCAGTCCCAACTTCCTTAAGCCGGCAAAATAACAAGCATGAAACGCCCGGCAGGTGCGATCACATTTTGAATTTCATTTTTATCACTACTTAATTGATTGAATTGGAGCAAGTTCACTACAATCTTTTTTGGTATCTGAAATGACAGTCGTGGGAAAGCAAACGATTGGGTGTCAACTGTGACTAGCTAGGAACACTCATCTTCCCTTTTAGTAAACTCGTAGGTTTTAAATAAAATAAAAATAAACAATGTATTTATAGAAATTGGGTCAGTCAAAGTAAGGCTTATATCATATTCGTCAATAAACAACCCATAATTAAAATAGTAAAAAAAATATGTTAACAGGTGCTTGCTACGGAACCCGTGTTTCTTTTAAGCTAAATTCTTTGTTAGGCTTTATTCAATAACCTTATCAAGTCCTCACTCGCTAATGCCTTTGTGACGAAGGTTGACTAGCTAAAGCGTTTCCAAATAGGGGATAATTTGTGATGCGGGAAATGGTTAATTCGCGTTAAAAGTGTACTAATACATTTTTAAGCGTAGAGGGCAATGTGTTCGGTTTATTTTTATCTAGCTTTATAAATATATGAGATTACTATAGCTGCGCCCCGCGGTTGCACTCGTGGTTTTCCCGTTTATTTTCCTTTTCCGGCATAAAAAGTAGCCTATGTCTTAATTTAGGATATAAGCTGTCTAAATTACAAATTTCACTCAAATCTTTTCAGCACTTTCAGCGTGAAGAAGTAACAAACATACACACTTACTCAAAAACTATCGTTTAAAATAAAACTAGCTGTTCCCTGCGGTTTCACCCGCGTGGGCTACAGTTTATCGTGATAAAAAGTATCCTATGTCCTTCCCCGGGGCTCAAATTATCTCTATACCAAATTTCATTTAAATCGGTTCAGTAGTTTAGGCGCGAAAGCGTATATACTCCAAAATTATTCCCGCATTTCGGTGCCCCTCACAGCGTTACCTGCTGTATCTATTATCCTATTTTAATTCTATTTTTTTTTGACCGCGCGTTTGAACCGCGCAGCTATAGGTCTTCCTGGTTCGTAAATTGCGACCGCAGTTTACCTATTTCCTAGAATATTCTCCCGCCTTCTGTCCTCACCGCGTTTCTCGCGGCACTGCGGTGCAGCGGGTTTATTTTTCTACTACTACTTACATTTTTAAACTCGTGATATCTTTCGAATGGAATGTCCGAATTGAACAATTCAAAAAGTTATATGAAGGGATTGAAGCAGTTTTGAATGAGAAGTAATTTATTTTGATAAGGATTAATACCAAGGATCAAATAAAGAGCCTTTCCTAGCGGTGGCATTAAAATTAAATTTTTAAAATTTAAAAACACTTATTGTGGCATAACTATAATAGTTAGACATGTGCTCTCGCGGATTTTTTTGTAGATCTTAATAGGACCTACAAACCCGTAATACATTGTTTCGTTCTATTGTCAATAGTTTTTGCAGCGCACGCAGAAATAGGTTTTCGATTTCATACCTTGGGTTAAAAAATAGCAATTTTCTTACGGATCCCTAATTTTTTTGGAAATAAAATATATAGCCTATATAGCCTTCTTCGATAAATGGACTATCGATAAATGGAAAGAATTTTTCAAATCCGATCAGTAGTTCCTGAGATTAGCGCGTTCAAACAAACAAACAAACAAACAAACTCTGCAGCTTTATAATATTAGTAAAGATTGTTTTTTTTCCTCGTTTAAGAATAAGATAAACCCATCATCTACATAGCATAGTACATTTGGATCTGTACCCTTAGTACAGGTTTTGATAGTTTACAAAAACGATAAAAGTTTTCGTTTCCATCCATACATATTTTTTTCAGCGAATATTACCGAGACTTGGAGGAACTGAAATCGTTAATACGGGTTATTTTAAATCGTTATAATCATATTCCAACAATGGTATTGAGTTACTTTTTGCAATTTAAGCAGATCGAGCCACTTTGAAAAGTCGGCGGTGGTAAACGTCGACGTTTACGAAAACTTTTATCGTTTACAAAACTTGCACTAAGGGTACGGTACGTTTTTTCACGAAACATTTTCGTTAAATCTCAGATAAAAAAAGCCAATAGATGAAGAGGCCTTACTCTTATGTACCCTTTCAATAACCATTTTATCAAAAACAAACCGCTGTTAACAAAACCGAGAGACGGAAAAGCCAAGGTTTTGTATAAAGATAACTCATGTGCGCTTAGAAGCGTCTTACGAAGCTTTTAAGAGTGGGTTGCCTATTATTTAGCTGTTCTTAGGAATGGCAATTCTTCCCAAAAAATATCGAACTTTAAATCGATACGATGATACCAAAGAATCGTTTCAGAAAACAAATCGATGATAGCCGAACAGTAAACGCGTGCGCTGCTCAGGAGAAGATATCGAGATCGAATCCTCTCGGCCCCGCACCTATGACTTAATAAGTTATGTGTGGATTTACCATCGCTCAAAACAGTGACGGAATACCTTCATCCTGAGGAAACCGGCATGCCCAAGAACCACAAAATTCAAAGGCATGCGACGTCTACCCGCACTGGGCCAGCGTGGTAGGTTACGGACCACACTCTCTGTCTGACAGAAGTCCAGTGTCCCAGCAGTGGGAACGTAATAGGATGATTATGATGATGATAAAGCATTTGCCGTACGTCTCACTGATGGCTGGTTAGCTTATTTCGTCATCGACAATAGACAATGTTATTTTTTTAATCGATTTGTGAAAAAGTAGTACTTACCCCAACTTTTCCAACCGAGTGGAATCACTACTCAAGCCCGGTGAAGCGAGAAAAATAGGTTCTCTTTACAAAGGAGCGATGGAAAGTCGCGTCGAAACTTCCCGAGGGATTCTTCTAACAAGATGCAGTAGGCATCTAGTTCTCGGATGAATGAATAATTTATTGAAATCCATAGAAGACTGTGAATAGAAATAAAATAGTGATACATTACCGCTTTTACTACAACTTGACACGACAATGTTTTGTGTTAGAATAGATAGGGAAGGTGTTTTTTGCCGTTTGTGTCATCGAAATCGTTAAACAAATCCTTATGGAGATAGCTAGAATTTTGTGGAAAAACGAAGGATACTTTTTATAGACAAAAACTTTAGTACCTACACGTTGGTGAAACCGTGGAGCATAGACAGTAAGCCAAATTTCATGCCCCAAAAATTTTACAGTGAAAAACAAAGTTGAATTTTCAATTCGATCACGAACAATATTTTTCTCTAACAAAGTTATATATATCATTTGCGATATTAATTCTACCTTGCTTTTAACTTTAACTTGCCCCAATGAATAGAAAATCAATCATCCCTAAATCCCAGTCTCTCTGTCAAACGCACAAATTGAAACTTGTCCCCGACGATGTAATTGTTCAAAAACTTTAAGGGACGAACTTTTTGAAAGAATCTCATTGGGCTGGGAGTCGACATGGGAATTTTTTTTTTTTTTTTTTACTATTTACAGGGTAGCGTTTGACCACAAGTCACCTGATGTTAAGTGACGATGTGGTCGAAGATGGCGCCACGCTACACCTCGACTGGGAACTTCTCAGGTTCTAGGCTATCTCTGTACCAAATTTCATTTAAATCGACTCAGTGGTTTAGGCGTGAAAGATAGACAGACAGACAGACAGAAAGCTGGCTTTCTGTCTGTCTGTCTGTCTATCTTTCACAGACCGAATTACTTTCGCATTTATTATATTAATAGAGGTTGGCACACTGACATGAAATAGGTATTGTTGCATTTTAAGTGGACTGGCGGTATGGAAAATTGTATTGAATAGAAAGGTACTTACCATGCTAGCGCGCAAAATGCGCTTTTGCACTTAGATTTTGAATGATCAACAGACTCTTTTCAAGCTTGTGAGGTGAAAAGGTATAAATCCACTAATATCACTCGAAGGAACACAAGTTTTGGATATATCAAATCAAATCAAATCAAATCAAAAATATGTTTATTCAATAGGATACATTGTGATCACTTTAAAACGTCAACTTAAAACTAGCTACGCCTGTTCCAACCTCCTTACGCCGGCAAAAGAACAGGCAAGAAACGCCCGGCAGGTAATTTTTTTGGCGCGATCACATTGACAATTTTATTCTTATTACTAATTGATTGAATTGGAGCAAGTTCACTAAAATCCCAAGCTTTTTTTTTTTGTCATCTAATAGTCCGATATTTTTTATTTAGCTTTACTAATAATAAGATTTCTCTTGTTTGGTTGTACACATTGGGATATGGGAACATGAATATTAACGAGTTGCGGGATCACAACCAAAGCAGACCAGACCCCACAAGCAGCACCCGTTCACGAGTTGACGCATGTGCCAGCCATCGCTCTCCTCGACCATATGAGAGGGAAGAGGGCGACCCGACACATGACGCCGCTGCAAGCAAAGTCACTTTCGTGAGCATGACTGTTTTGGCTGTTTACCGAAAATGGTTAGAATAGGGGAAATAGGGAGAATAGATAGATAGAAAGAAAGATAGATAGATTAACTACAATCCCAAGCTTGTTTGTCATCTAGATAGTCCGATATTTTATAATAAGCTTTACTAATGAGAGTTCTCTTTATACGAATTTGAAATTTTGTTATAGACAAGTCTTGAATTTCACTTGGGATTTTGTTGAAAAAGCGTACACATTGACCTTTGAACGAGTTGCTAACTTTATGGAGCCTAGTGGTGGGTACAGCAATTTTATCTTTGTTTCTAGTATTAAAATTGTGATAATCGCTTCTCTTTTTGAAGCTATTTAAATTTTTCCGTATGTACATTACATTTTCATAAATATATTGACAAATAACTGTCATTATTTTGGTTTCTTTAAACTTAATTCTTAAAGATTCTCTGGGGCCCATGTTATAAATCGCACGAACAGCTCTCTTCTGCAATACAAATATGGTGTTAATATCAGCAGCGTTTCCCCACAGCAATATTCCATAGGACATAATGCTGTGAAAACAGCTGAAATAGACTAGTCTGGCTGTATCAACGTCAGTAAGGTGACGGATCTTCTTTACAGCATATGCTGCAGAGCTAAGTCTGCTCGATAGACTGACAATATGTGGACCCCATTGCAATTTGTGATCTAAAGTTATGCCTAAGAATACTGTAGTCTTGACAAGGTCCAATTCTTCGTCCTTAATTTTTACATTTGTTGGTACTTCTTTAACATTGGGCAGCACAAATCTCAAGCATTTTGTCTTTTTTCCATTTAACATCAAATTGTTCGCATCAAACCAGTCTGTAACTTTGGAGAGAGCATTGTTCACGTCGTCAGAAATGTTATGTTGTCGCTTTAACTTAAATAAAAGCGACGTATCATCAGCAAACAATACTATTTCGTGATTGTCACTAACAAGGCTGGGCAAATCATTGATGTAAACTAAAAACAGAAAAGGTCCGAGTATTGAACCCTGCGGAACTCCCATTGTGACTACTGACCCCGAGGATCGCTTCCCGTTCACGTCAACTCTCTGAATCCTATCACTAAGGTATGAGGTTACAAGGTCCAGAGGAACACCTCGAATACCATAGTGCCGGAGCTTCCTGATCAGTGTCTCGTGGTGAACACAATCAAATGCCTTGGACAAGTCACAGAACACGCCTAGAGCGTCCCGTGACTCCTCCCAGGCATCATAGATGTGAGTTAATAACTCGACACCAGCATCAGTAGTAGAGCGACCACGCGTAAAGCCAAACTGTAAAAAAAACTGTAAAAATAAAAAAGTGTTTTAAAAATAAACTTTGCCTGTTGACAGTACAATTGCCGTCAATAGGCTCTCGGGAACCGAACATTTAATATATCGTCCTAGTTTATACTCGGTAAAGCAGTGAAGTGAACAGCGTGAGTGACAGTTGGTTAGGCAAATTCCATGCCTGAAAGATATTTATTTTTTGATGTCGTTCCTTCCGATGTCTTTGCTTTTTAACCGACTCCAAAAAGGAAGAGGTTCTCATTTACGTGATCCTTCTTTAGTTTGATGCGGAATAGTTGCTATTTTTCATTAAACAAATGCGTTTTTTTTTTAATATTTATTCAAGGTTTAGAATTACGTTTTTTCAGCTATCAGAAAATTTCGATGTGATTTAAAGAATTAATTAAAAACGCCTTCTTTCATATCGGTACAGCTATTTAATTCTACTCTTATTTCCGTTAAATGAAACTTCACGCTTCATTTTTATTCAGGGTTTTTTAATTAAACTTTTTTACCTCGTACCCAAACATTGAAATAATTAACTGTTACTTACCCGGATGTTAACATTTCTCCTTTTTTGCGAAGTCGCCAGACCTAAGTAAGGTCCCATCAGGAAAAATTACTTTCTCATATTTTTGATTGACAATGAAATTCAAGCGGTGTCTTAATCGTCGGTTTTATTTTTACACTAATTAGTGTTACATTAGAGAAATATGAGAACTTCGGTCTAATTATCGTCGTAAAAACAAATTATTGCAAAAAGTTTTGATGTTTTTATACCATTTTGCATTCGCGATCACATTTACAATTTTAATTAGGGATGTTAAAAAATAATCGATTTTTATATTAATCGATTATTTTTTCTTTAATTCGACTTTTAATTATCGATTATCGAAATATGAAAAATTGATAAATCGATTTTTTTACTCACTCTCTAAATAATAAATCGATTTTTTGTCCTACTCTCTTTTTTTAAAGCAATAAAGGATAAGATAATGTTTGTATTATTGGAGATTAAATCAATGTGTAGCCAAACTACACATTTCAATCGAATTTATTTTGCAGTTATAAGCTAAGTAATATTATTAAAATGTACAAAAAAATTCAACTTTTCAAATAGTTAAAAAAAAAAAACGATTATATAAAAAATCCATTATTTTTAATTTATATAATCGATTTTTTACAAATCGATTTATTTTAATGAGATAAAAGTCGATTATTTATTAATCGATTATTAATTAATAATTTTTTTCCCTCCAAGTCACATCTCTAATTTTAATCTTAGATACTTACTACTAATTGATTGAATTGGAGCAAGTTCACTTCATACAATCCCAAGCTATTTTTGTCATCTAAATAGTCCGATATTTTTTAATCTTCTTGCCAATATTGGATTTGTTTGTTTCAACTACATAGTTGAAACAAACAAATCAAATAATCTTTCTATTCGAAATGAAGAGCAGGGTGTTGACATTGGGTGAAAAACTGAGAAATTTAAAAAAAAAAGAAAACATTCGTAGATAAAAAATTAAGTAAATGATGACCGATTTTGACGTGCTTTTTACAACGAATCGCTGTAAACAGAATTGCTTGTAAAAATGTTTAGTCTACATTTTATAATGTGTTTTCTTTCGCACGTTTTTGTGTTCCTGATTAATCAGGGACGATTATAGTGAGCTATTTGGGTTTTGTTGTGTTGACTTTGATTTTATTTTGTTAGAATGGCGTGAGTGACGTAGCTAGCTCATGATTAGTTATGACTCATCTTAATTCAAATTCAATTCAAATTTAATAGTACTTTATTCAATAGGATACATTGTGTTTTGTGCCATAAACTATCTATTTGTGCAGTGTGCTTGGGACTTATCATTTCAAGGAATTGGTTTGCATGGGTAATCCATCCAGGTTTGTTTAGATAACTTAATATAAAAAATAAAACCACTTCATTGGCCGCGCGAGAACCCTTTCTATCCCAAATGAGATCTGATGAAATTAGGTAGAGCTCTTTATCTGCTAATTTTTCGTCACATAATTAATGAACATCCTTAATCTCTCTCATAGGTTAGGCTCGACAATTAGAAGGGAAAGTCATTAATTTTCGCCATAATGACATACTCAATTTACTCTCTCTCTTATTTACTTTTATGGCGGAAAAAGGTTCATGAGGAAAACGGGAAAACCGCGGGCGCGTCTAGTTGTTTATAAGAGGTGGTCACAGCTTTATAGAGCGACGATGGCCGAACGGTAACACGTGTGACTTACAAGGAGCCGACACCGAGTTCAAATCCTCTCGGCCCTGCATCTATAACATAATAAGTTTTGTGCGGATTTACCATCACTCAAAAAACTGTGGAGGTAAACATCGTGAGGAAACCAGCATGTCCAAGAACTGCAACATTCAAGGGCATGCGACATCTACCAACCCGCACTGAGCCAGCGTGGTAGATTACGGCGACCCTCTCTCAGAGAGAAAGCCAAAGTCCCAGCAGTGGGAACGTAAAATGCTGATGATGATAGCTTTATATCCCTAATATTCAGGGGTATAAAGTATCATATCGTTATTGGTTTAATAACATCTTCATTATTAGAACTTTTATGATGCATATTGCGGCGTTTTGTTTGTTATATACCTATTATTAAGCCACGGGATACTGTCGTAAAACTACATACAAGTTAAGAGTTCTTTTTTCTCCTATTACTTACATCGTTTGACCGCTAGTCATCTGATGTATAGTGACGATGTGTCCAATTAAGAACAGGCTGTCAAGTGAGGCTGCCGGAATATACCGATACCGGTGCTTGGCGACGGATTCTTAACTTGAGGTATATAGCTAGACAGGGCGATCGATGTGTTTCAGAAGTTCCACTTGACAGCTAGTTCTCAATCCAGGTGTAACGTGGCACCACCTTCGAGTCCCGAATAAAGTCACCTATACTTCCACTCAGCTGCGTTATACGTACGCCAACACCAGTTCAAAAGGATCGCCTAGGTATTGAAATTATACTATAAGTCTCCCGTTTGTCTTGAACGTAAAATCTGATCCATTTTAATAAAATATATTTTAAAAACGTTACCACGGTCCCAGTGGGCATCATTATGAAGGATCTCATTCTTTTCACATTTTACCAAGCATCTTACTCAAAATTATCTTCCCTAATAAACTTACCTCTTAATAACTCACTTTCCTAAAAGGTTTGGGATCGTAAGTAGAAGGAAATTCCTCTTATTTGGGTGACCCTTATATTACATACGTGGGTAATTGAATAACGCCCAGCGAAAACTTTGTTGCTTTACGACGTTTTGAGCGATGAAAGAGTCAGATCTAATACTTTTCGGGTCACCGTGACTTCCGTATAGGTAAACATAAATATTTTTATACATAAACTAGCGGCGCACCGCGGTTTCACCCGCGTCTTTTCTTTATTTCGCAGGAAACTTTTCCGGGATAAAAGCCTATGTGTTAATCCAGGGTATAAACTATCTCCTTTCCAAATTTCATCAAAATCGGTTTAGTAGTCGGTACGTAGTTTTAGTTAGTCGTAACAAACATTCACACACACACACACACAAACTTTCGCATTTATAATATTAGTAGGATTAATGTAATAAATTATTTTCAGAAAAAAATTATGAAGGAAAAAAGCTTGAACGATATAAAAAAATGCTATTATAAATTATGCAAAATTTACGTAAATTCGCATTTCGCAATTTCATTTTCAGAATAAATTCATTTTCACTAATTATTATTCGCGAACGCTCCTGTGATATTCCTTTTTGATTCATTTAATTTTACTCTGTGATTTTAGACTTAGAATAACAGAGGTTCAAAAAACATTCAGAATTAGGTGAACCGACGAAATTTTAAGAATCGCAGGGAGCCGATGGACGCAAATGGCTAATAGGCATTTATGGTTGCTTATGTTCAGCAGTGGACTTCATCCGGCTGATGATGATGATGATGACAATGATGATTCAGAATTAACAGCTTTGTACCCGGATCGCTGGGCAAGGATCGTCACGCAGTGGGTACTGAGGACGGGCGACGTCGTCGGGGCAGGCCCCGAATATGTCGTGATGATCTTGACTCATTTCAAGAGCGGTATTCGTGGTTGCACAGGGGATCAAGCTGTCTGGAAGGAAATGGGGGAGACCTTTGCCCAGCAGTGGGACAGTATATGTTAAGACGAGGAATTGGCAATATTGGCTGCAGAGATCTCCTTTTTTCTCAGCAATTACAAAACATACATAGCTTATATTTATGTACATTAAAGGTTTTTTTTTTTTTTTTTTTTGAGCTATTTTGTCTATCTATAAAAAAGTTCAATCAGTGAAAAGTAATGACTAATTTTTCAACTGTTAGTACTATACCAAAATCAGGATGTTTTTAATATATTCTATCCATAAAAAATGGTCTAACCGTTTTCCATATAACTAATTCAAGCTTTACTTAGGGTTTTTCCAGATCTGAATAATGTAAATTAAACGAAAAGTATAGAGAAAAACCTAAAATATGTTAGTTCTACGAGTTCGTTTGAAAAGGAAAACCGTTCGCCAGCTCGCTGAGTTGGTTTAAAACTAAATAACATTACTTGCTTTTGTGAGAAATAATAAAAGTTTCAAAGCTTTTCGGACACAGACAGAATTGTTCATGATTTTCAAAGGCTGAATCAGAATCTCGGAAACAGTGATTAATACTGAGGGAACAATGTAAAGAATTTCCAATTTCCCTTTTGAGAGAATATAGGTATATAACTTGGCAGTGAATCACAATAAAACGGATTTCATATTAAAAACACTTAAGCGCACTGAAAAATATAAAACAATTAAATTTACTTGTAATACTTACGATATAATGGTTAATTCAAAAAGTGTGGAGTGCTTTTATGATTGTGTGTACTTTTATATACCCAGTAAAAGAAGCGCTCCCCACTTTTTGAATTAACCATTATATCGTAACTATTACAAGTAAATTTAATTATTTTATATTTTTCAGTGCGCTTGTGTTTTTTTTTAGTTTTTAAACTATATATTTTTATTATTTACTTTTTAGTCTTTTGTTACCAAGTCCAATCTATTGGACTCATCAAGACGATTCATATGAGCCCAAACACGACAGGTTTACTAGTAGCCACTGCAGAGATCCCCTACCCACCTTCCGGTTGCATCATCAGACCCTCGTCACCAAGTTCAATCTATTGGACTCATCAAGACGATTCATATGAGCCCAAACACGAGGGGTTTACTTGTAGCCACTGCAGAGATCCCCTACCCACCTTCCGGCTGCATCATCAGATCAGGTCGATGATACCAAGTTATTGCATTGTCACCGAGATTACATACACATACAAAGTTTCAAGTCGATACGACAATTAGAAGTAGGTAAAAATTGACTTCTAAGATTTGATTACATGTTAGTTAGTTAGTTACAAGTCAAGCTAATAAAAGTGTTGTAATTAATGAAATTGTTATGAAAAATCCAGAAGAAAAGCTTGCAGAATGTTATATAAGTAACTAGTTGCAGCCCATGGTTTCACCTGCGTCTCCTCGTTATCCCACAGGAACCCTTTTCCGGGATAAAAAGTAGCTGTAGATGTAGTAGTAGATTATGTTAATCCCGGGTATAAGCCATCTTCATTCCAAATTTCATCAAAATCGGTTTAGTACATTCACACGCAAACTTTCGCATTTATATTATTATAGTAGGATTTTATTTCTTTATTTTTACAGGGTAGCGTTGTATCACAAGTCACCTGATGTTAAGTGATGATGTGGTCGAAGGTGGAGACACGGTTATGCCTGGATTGGGCACTCAAGTGAGGATGCCGGAATACACCTTGACAGGCGACAAACTTTTAACTTGAGCCAGACGAGTACCAGAAAACCATTACCAAGCTATCAAATAAAGTCGAACAACAGGTGGTCATATCGCTAATGGCGATCTCTTTTAGACAACTTTTTAGACGGATATAATTTATAGGGAGAGTAAGGGAAGGGACAGTAATCATCTTCACATAAACATTACAAGTGTGCGTGTCATCGTAATACGTCTCTTAACTGGTTTGACCAATTTTGATGAAATTCTGTACGAAGATAGATTGAATCCAGCGGAAGGTCATATGATGCTGATATAATAACTGATAACTGTAGTCCACGTGGGTAAAACCTTACCTTTTTTACCTTACCTTGCACCGATAGTATAATTAATGAAAAATTAACCACAAAAATAGTGACTTACCACGTATTTGTTTGTGTTTGAGTTTTTGATATTTCGGTACTGTTCAAAACCATATTCTAATGTTTTCTAATGATAATGACCATGGCAGTCTTAAAACAGTATATTGCTACCGTAACATTATGTAGAAAAATACAGACACTTAGTTGTTTTGTGTTAACAGTCTTCTACAAATAGAAAAGTAAACAGAACCGAGCAGATAAATCGACAGATCGGTATCCATATTTCATCAGTCTTCCATCAGTGCTGTATTTCAACAGTCCTAAAATATGTTCAAAAAACGTACTTATAGTAATTTTAGTAAGTCAAGTGGCGATTTCTTTAATCAATTACGTCATATATCAATATTGCTTGGTATTTTCTAGCACTCGCCTGGCTAGCTAGGAGCTACCTATCAAGTTAAGAATCTGTCACCAAGCATCTATCGGTGTGTTCCGGCAGCTCCATTTGAGAGCCAGTCCCCAATCCAGGTGTAGTTTAACGCCATCTTCGACTACATCATCACTTGCGAACGCAAAAGAAAAATATTACCAATAATTATTTTTATTAATTAAATAATCATTTAAATGCGAAAGTATCTCTCTCTGTCTGTTTGTTACCTTTTCACGACAAAACCGCGTAAAAGATCTGTAAGAAATTTTCATATGCACATAGTTTGAACCCTGGGGAAGGACATAGGATAATTTTAACGCGATAAACGGTAGTAAAAGCTAGTGAAACCGCGGGCAACAGCTAGTAGGTACTTATTTAAAAAAGGCTTGGCAGAGGCGTTTGAAGTTTTTGCTTTGAAAAATAGCGGACACAGGCGAGCTTTGAAAATATTTCAACTTTGAAAAGTAAACATAGATTTTTTTTGCAAAACATCGTGTCAGTAGGTTCCTACTTCTTAGGCAGTTTTTTACATTACTTTTATTTAGGATAGATAAAAGAAATTAGAGTCGATTTCGGGTTCCTTACATTTTATAAAGTTGTAACTTCGATTGTCATATATCATCGAAAACTTACATTGTAAAAAATTATCCTAATAAATTCTGTACTGCAGTGCAGTGACTCAAAATATAAATATGTACGCAGAATCAAACAATTGGAATATCGAGACGAATGCGATGGAAGTACCCATACACAAGGTAAGCTGTTAAAAATCGTTTTGGAAAACTGTTAAATGAAGATGTATTTATTACAAGGAAAAATCAACTTTCCCATGCCTACTAAGTCATGGCTGGAGTAGAAAGTCAGCGTGGGTATAGAAAATCAGTAAACATTGTTTATTCAAAGTAGAGAGGGCTGTTAAAAATAGATCTCATCCAAAAAAGTATAATAAAGCCATTGGTTTTGCCGGGAAATGGTAAAAAGTCTACTATTTACCGTTACACCGCTTCCAGTCAAGAATTACCACGCTGATGACTTCGCCAGACCATTAATCTTCCTCAAGGGTGAAATTCATCCCCTGTTTGACTTCCTGCATTCGAGGCTACGTTTTGTTGACTCATGACTATACTTAATAAAATAATAGGCGATATTTGCAACGGGCCAGTATGGTGGATTAAATTACCCATACATATTTTTTTTCTTTTCTTTCTTTCTTTCAGACCGAAGTGGCGTCTTTTGTTATCGGAAGCCAAGACTCACTTTGGGTCGTTGCGCCATCTCAGTTAGTTTAGTTTAGTTGAGTTAGTTATCTTTCTAAGAGACGGTATTAGTCTCTGTGGGGTTATAATGAGGCTAAGATTCATCATCATCAGTCTTTCACGTTCCCAATGCTGGACTCTGGCCTTCTCCCAGAGAGAGAGAGAGAGAGAGTATGGGCCGTAATCTACCACGCTGGCCCAGTGCGGGTTGGTAGATGTCGCATGCCCTTAAAGTTTTTGGACATGCCGGTTCCCTCACGATGTTTTCCTTCACCGTTTCGAGCGATGGCAAATCTGCACATAACTTATTTAGTCATAGATTCGAACTCGTTGTCGGCGCCTTGTAAGTCGCACGCGTTACCGTTCGGACACGCTCTCAGCAGGCTAAGGTTATCTGGTAGAAATCACCCTTTGTAACAATAGCTCTAAGATATATCTCAAGTATTGATCAACACTTGAGCGTTATTCTAGAATACCACCCTTAAAATTCTCGTCTATTTATCGATCAGTCCGATTGTCAACAACAACATTAATGCATTAGTCGTAGGTAGAATTTATACCTTTAAGTAGATAGGTAGGTACTTTTATTTGTTGCCGATAGATTACCTTGTCTCTGTGACCGCAGTAACGTCTTCAAGGACTTAATAACTCTCAGCATAATGAGTTCCATCTCCAACGTGAAAATCTTAGATCTGTCAAAAAGTGACAGCCATCACGTTCTGTGATTGGCGACCCACTCAGACTAAGGTGGCCCATGAAATTTTTATGAGCTGCTTAAGAATTTAATATAAATATCCATTTCTATTCCAAAACTTGTGGTCTTTCAAGTGAATGGATGTACTCCCATACCATTGTTCGCTCAAAACAGTGAAGAAAAACAGCGTGAAGAAACCGGCATGTCCAAGAACCACAACATTCAAGGGCATGCGACATCTACAAACCCGCGTGGGCTCGCGTGGTAGATTACGTCCCATACTCTCTCTCTGAGAGAAGGGCAGAGTTTCAGCAGTGGCAACGTAATAAGCTGGTGATGACGATGATGATGATGATGATGATACCATTGTTTACGAGTGTATTAAAGTTGTAATAGGTGACTTTTCTAGTGGGCCCAAAAAGTCCGTGTAAAGTTTAAGTAAAGGACTTTTACAGTGGCACTTTTTTATATAACCCCTACGACCTCCTCACCTCAGTCTGCCATTGCGTGGGAGCGTTATAAAAGGCGTTATGTCATTGTGAATACATGTGTGTAATTACATTGGTATATTACATGAGCTAATGTGCCACACAGTACCCATGATTTATAGGCCTATAAATTAATCTTTTTACGGCTCCCATTGATCCTTTCTGCCCGTTTTGACTTACCGGAGTTTAGATATAGCAGTGTGGATGTATGGCGAATAAATTATGTTACTTTCTAGGCAGAGATTATGTAAGAGACATAAAAAATATGTAAAATTTATGAGAGGATAATTTATCGTCAGCTTTTTTAAATTCCCGACAAAAATAGGGGTGTTATAAGTTTGTATTGTGTTTGTGTGTATGTGTAATGTTTGTGGCATCGTAGCTCCCGAACTGTTGAACCAATTTTGATTTAGTTTTTACCCGAATGCGAAAGAAGGAGGGTTTTATTTTTCGAGTGTATGTATCTGTGTGTGACTGTGTGTATATTTCTTTGGCATAAACCTGTAACCGAAATGGCATGACGGATTTTAACATATGAGGTGTCATTTAGATTCGTCTGTATTGTGGAAGTGACATAGGGTACTTCATTTTTTTTTTCGGGTTTTTTGTTCCTTTTGTAATGTATAATCTTGTTCTTTAGGTATTTCAAAGGTGTCTTAACCTTTAATTTGAGTTTAGGTTAAGTTATTGAATTACAAGCTAGCGTTTACCACTAGTTATCTCGAACCATTATTCTGTATTGAGAACTGGCTCTCAAGTGTGGCTGCCGGATCACACTGATAGGTGATTCGACACAGGTTTTTAAATTGAGTGTGGTAGGGCAGTAGAAAATGCCCTAAGAAACTATGGTTCTATCACGATGTTTCCCCTCATCACTCATAGAGGCTTTTGTGGTCGGGTCATAAAGAACACTTCGTGATGAAAGTATAGCTTAATGGTAAGGTCATAGTTGAGTGGTAAGGTCATAACTTAGTGGTAAGGTCATAACATAGTGGTACTTTCAGATAACTGTTGCTGAGTTTCGTTTCCAGCTGTCAGTACTTAAACCGATAAATAAATCAATCACTTGTTATCTCTGTAAATGGTTAGATAATTAATATCCTTTCTAGTTTCATTACGTCATTTCCGTTTTAGCGTTCGCAATCTAGCGATAAAAATAAATCTAATAAGCCTTATGTCTGCCTTATTTATTGTGATTTTCTAAATTTAGCTTTATCGTTCTGTAATTAATGATTAAAGGTAGATTCTAGTAATTATATTGTTGTTCTTTTGTTTAGTATACACGACACATTCACACAGATACACCCTTCACGCATACATAACGTACAAATCTAACAATGAGTTTGAGCTTTCGGTGAAGGAACATCGTGATGAAACCATAGCTTGGTGGTAGAGCATTTTCTAGTGCTTGCCTGGCTAGCGATCATCTTTAAGTTAAGAATCTGTCGCCAAGCAACTAGCTATCGGTGTATTCTGCAGCTCCACAACCAGTTTTCAATCAAGGTTTACAAGGTGTAGCGTGGAACTACCTTCGACCACATACTCACTTAACACCAGGTGACTTGTGGGGATTGTCCTGTAAGAAGTATAAATTAAATAAAAGTAATAAAAAAAAAAAACTAAAAAAAAATATATATTATTATTTTATTTTAGTTTTAATTGTATAAATTGATTACCTAATTAAATTATAATTCAAAAAGTATTTATTTAACAGGGTGCAATATGTGTAAACGTAAGACTTAACTTAACCTCCTTACGCCGAAAAGGTCTAAATTGAATAAAAATTTAGAAACAAAATACAAAGTTCAAGTGGCGTTTTACTCCAGAAAACCCGTCTTCTTAAAGTAGATAGAAGTAATTATTTCAGAAGTGTGATGGAGGGTAGCTTTTATTGCCTATTTATTTTTTAGCACTGAGACGTGACACTGAGTACTGGTATAGGGTTGCCAAATTAAAAGGAAATATTTTTTATTGTGTTACTAGATTCTGGCTTGAAATATCTTACGACTAAGTTATAAATGAGAAAGCTTGACTTGTAACCCAATCACGCCAGATCGGCTGAATATATAGTTTAGTTCTAATTTGTTTCTATCACACTGTATATATTTTGATGTTGTTGTTATAAAATAAACTATCTGTTCCCCGCGGCTTAACCTGCGTGGGCTGAAGCTATAGATTATGTAAAAAGCCAAAGTCCTTTCTCAGACTCTAGATTACCTCTGCCCCAAATTTCATTTAAATCGGTTCAGTAGATTAGGTGTGAAAGACAGATAGACAGAGTTTCTTTCGCATTTATAATATTAAGTAGGGATATGTAATATAAAAATATATAGTAGGGATTAACAGTAATGTAATATGTACGTCCATAGCAATAAAATAAATAAGGGACTTACAAGAATAAATCACTTCCGCTCATTCCATTTATTCTCTTTCGAGTAATGAATAGCCTAATGTCCTCAATGACCCTATTCATATCATGCTTAATTAATTCAATGACAATGTCTTTCTAAGTAATTGCATATATATAAAATTATCTGAATCTCGGAAACGGCTACAATGATTTTCATGAAATTTAGTATACAGGAGGTTTTGGGGCGAAAAATCTATCTAGTTAGGTTTTTAGAAAACATCGTATCGATAATCAACTTAAACATAAACTGAAAAATTATGACTCTTCCTGAAATCTATTGGCGAATGATAATGCAATTTTATTATTATATGCTTTGCTCTGAATGGGATGAGTTTCCCACTCCTCAACTATTTCAAGTTGAGCAGGGTTGCAGTCGCGGTTGTAGAATGCTCAAATAAAACACATGAGTCATACGGTAGTTGTCGTATACACGCAGAAGCGTGGCACGTCCGTCCTAGACGGTGGTCGCCTGGTAAATGCCCCCACCACTACCTGCACACCAGCGGTAATGTAACATCTCTATCTCTCTATTAACGAAAATTAGGCGTATGAAATGTTTGTAAGACGTATGAAACTTACAAACAATGGACAGTAAATGCTGTGAGTAACAAAAACAGTGAAATATTTGAGAAATTCACAAATTCCTTTGTAAACTACAAAAATAAAACACTACGTGTCAAGACGTCGAAATTAAATTTTGACTTTGACGTTCGGACTGCAGACAACTTCTCGTCTATTTACATTAACCGATATGCAAAAGGTTCACGGAACTACTTAACAATTTCGACGTTCTGCTAACTGTCTGCTTGGCTCAGGCGTAAACAGTATAAGTTCGTCGATCCTATCCATTGGGTCCTGGTTCGAACCACGCCAAACGTATATTTTTGTACTCATATAAATTATATAAGGATTGAACTGCAGTAAAACCTGAGAAATAAGCAAAATAGGCTGATAAAACTACCAGTAGATAAAATATATCTGCAGTCTTATAACAAACAGTACTTCAGAAAGTAACATACAGTACCTCACCTCCAAACAATATAGCGATGGACTCAGCAAAGAATGTAACGTTCCGTAAACCGCAAAACATGCAGAGGTCCAATTCTTTGGAATTACTATCTCTCACTACATCTTTGAATTCGACGTTGTCTGAAGATATGCTAGGAAAAAGTCTAGATTTATCGACTAACATATACTCCTCACACATAGATGATATGAAAGCAGAAATAAAAAATTTAAAAGGTAGCCTTGAGAGTACACAGAATGAATTAGATAACCAGATCTTAGAAAATATAGAAATAAAGAAAAAAATGGAGTTACAACAACAGGAAATACACATTTTGAAACAACTATGCAGTAGCCCTAGATCCTCGTTACGGAAAAGGATCTCACTTAGCTGCAAGAAAAGTGCCACACGTCGACTAACAGATAGCTTTAGTGAGAGCCCGCTCTGTTTGCCTGGCTCTAAATGTACCGTGGATTCGGAGCTTACAGAAAAGGAATCAAATCAAAATGTGGAAGAACTTAAAGCTAAAGATACCACCAACATTCTTCTCCCACAAGCATCACTGGATACACGCGTTGATCTTGAACCTGACACCGACGACCGAAGCATTGTAAAAAACACCACGATAACTAAGGTGCAAAGCCATATAACAAGGGCTTTTATATTTGGTAGCCAACAATGTGCTGGGCTTGCAGAAAAATTTATCAAATCAAGACATCGCAATCAATACAGACGTTACCAATTTATGTCATTTGTGAAACCATATGCCACGACGGAGGAAATACTGTTGAGTGCAAAACTTTTCGACATAACAGAAAACGACCGTGTGATATTATTTATTGGACAAAATGACACTAACCCCTTTCATGTGGAAGCTGAACTGTGTGCGTTCCTTAGATCCACAAAATGTCCTGTTTTAGTAGTAAAGATATATATAAATAAGAATCTTAATGAAAATAAATTGAATAGTATGCTAAAATTTATATGTAACCAGTATTCCAATTGTACATTTGTTGACATAGATTATGAATTATCTCATTACTTTTTTAATGGCCTTTGTAATAGAATAAATTTTATTCTGGATCAACTCGATTATAATGAAACATTTTTATCGTTTGCGAAAAAGTCTGTTTACAGAACGTACAAAAAGCATAGCAACCGCTCTCAAGAATTAAGAGATTTTGGGCGTAATTCGGATTTGAAACAGTGTACTAGTGGGTTTAGGCATCAGGGCACTCAAACTGAAGCCGTAATGATGGCTTCACATGAAATATCAACTAAAACATTTTTTCGTAGCTCCTAAAACAAAACAAGAAATTTGCGTAAGAGTATTACACCAAAATGTGGCTGGTTTATTTAGTAAGAGCCGCTTATTAGAAATTCATCTAGCCGAACTTTCTGAACAACACAAGGAACCAGATGTTCTATGTTTTTCAGAGACATTTATACTGAAAGGCCATGAGCAAATGGTAAACATAGCTGGGTATACTTTGGCATCATCTTATTCCAGACAGACAAAACAAAAGCGAGGTGGCGTGTGCATTTTGGTTAAACGCGGATTGCAGTTTAAACAAACAACCGTTTGCAATGAATATACAGTAGACAGACACTTCGAATGTTGCGCGATAGAGCTACCGTCGCAGCATTTGTCTATTTTCTGTTTGTACCGAACTCCTGACTCTGACTGTAACATGTTTATTGCCAAGCTGGATGCATTACTGTTTAAATCTGTCCTTAGATGCAATAAAAAAATAGTTTTGACTGGAGACTTAAATATTAACACACTACAAAGTAATAGTAAAGACACCAAACTCTTGTTAGATCTTATTGGAAATTATAAACTTTATTTACATATCAATGTACCCACGCGTCAGCGATCTTGCATTGATCATCTTATAAGTAATATTGAATCAGCTACAGGTGAACTACTACATCTAGATGTCTCTGACCACAATACAGCTCAACTTCTTAATATCCCAACAGATAAAAAGGAGATACCATTGGAAGAGTACTTTGTATATAAAAGAGATTTTGATGTGCAGCATGTAAAAAAATTCAAAGAGTGCCTGTCTAGTCTATCTTTCAACGAGGTATATCAGGAAACAAACCTTGGTGCTGCGTTCAAAAACTTTCATGACACTCTAATTTTATTCTATAACTTATGTTTTCCAAAAATAAAGGTTAGAATATCCAATAGGACTCGCAGATCTAAGTGGATAACTAAAGGGCTTAAAAAGAGTTGCAAAACCAAGCGATTTTTGCGCTACAAATACTATAAAGATAAAAGTAATACAACTAAACTAAAGTATAAAAACTATTCTAAATTGCTACGTAAGTGTATTGATGAATCCTTAAAAAATATAAATTCTGAAATGATAAATAACTCTAAAAATGTGTGCAAAACATCCTGGCAACTAATTAAAAAAGAATCGGAAGCCTTAAAACAAATTGAACTTATGAGTCACATTAATAAAGAAGGGATAACAGTATCCGATCCAACTGAAATTGCAGAGACATTTAATGAGTATCTCACTAATATATCAAATACTTCTAATACGGTGCACAACACTTGTAAATCAAGTTTGTGTAGTAGTATTTTTATAAGACCTTTTAGTTGTGATGAAACACATAGAATTATTATGTCCTTAAATAACACCAACTCTGAGGGATATGATGAAATATGTACCAAAATTCTCAAAGCATGTTCGTCGGAATTGACCCCAGTAATGACCTATCTAATAAATTTATCATTTATGGGTGGTTGTTTTCCAGAATCGCTTAAGCTATCCATTGTTAAACCCTTATTCAAAAAAGGAGATAAATCAAATTTAGGTAACTACAGACCCATAACTCTGATTCCAATTTTAGCTAAAATATTCGAATCAGCAATGCACAAGCGTTTGATTGGCTTTATAGAAAAGCATAATATATTCAGACAGGAACAATATGGGTTTCAAAGAGGTAAGTCAACAACTCTAGCTTGTTTTGACCTTGTGAGAAATGTTGTGGATAACTTAGATACTGGTAATCTCGTAACCGTGGTATTCTTTGACATGTCAAAAGCATTTGATTTCGTATCTCATAAATTACTTTTAGAAAAACTGGACAAATGTGGCATTCGTGGACCTGCACTAAAATGGTTGCAAACTTATCTCGACAATAGGAGTCAGTTTGTCGAGATAGCAAACATTAATGAAAGTAAGGAACTCCAAAAGTACAGATCAACATCTCGAGTAAATAACTATGGAGTGCCACAAGGTAGCGTCTTGGGACCCTTGTTGTTCTTATTTTACATTAATGACCTCCTTGACGTTACTTCAAAATCTTGTATTCTGTTTGCTGATGACATATCTTTAATTGTAACTAATAAAAATAAAATTGACATTAATAACTATAACACTGACATAAATAATTCTATAAAATCAATAATTCAATGGCTTACTGACAATAACCTACAGGTGAATATTAACAAAACAAATTTCATTCAATTTAATATGTATGGTAGGAAACATAGAGACCTTGACATTTATTATGAAAATAATTCAATTACAGAAGTAAATGTTACTACATTCCTGGGTATTACACTAGACAAATATTTAAACTGGAAAGAGCATATTAATAAAGTTTGTCAAAAACTGAACAGATTTGTATATGTACTATACAAATTACGCAAAACATCCTCTCGTCAAACCGTGTTAGCAGCGTACCATGGTTATATATCGTCTGTTTTAAGCTATGGTCTCATTTTATGGGGCAATTCTACTGAGGTTCAAAGAGCTCTACTGGCCCAAAAAAAATGTGTCAGAGCAATTGGTGGCATCCCGCCATGGGATTCATGTAAGCCTCTCTTTCGTGAATTTCGAATATTACCTTTGCCTTGCATGTACATTCTAGAAGCTGCAAAATTTGTAAGAACACACCATGACTTATTCGTAACTGCTAAAGATAAATACCCCAGAAACACGAGAGATCCAGATAGAATTGTTCTGGCCAAGGTCCCAAAAACGTCAATGTATTTGAATAACTGCTATGCAATGTGTGGACGCATATACAACACTGTTCCTACAGATATAAAAAAGCTACCAAAAAATCGATTTAATAAAAAACTTAAATCGTGGCTAATGGATAAATGTTTTTATAATGTTAAAGATTTCATAAAATAGGTTCTCAATCATAATGCTGATAACTTAATATTATTTTAGAATTATGTAATGGCCATTAATATAATATAATTTTGTATAAAAAATATTTGCACGCCGCCTTGTGCGGCAAAATGTATCTGGCACTATTCTGTACTAATTCCATCTTTACTAACCGACATTTTACGCAAATAAATTCTATTCTATTCTATTCTGTCTTTCACAGCATCGGTGGCCCGCATCACGAAGTTCCTGGGTGGCACGGGCATACCTCTAGTCACGACCGGCGGCTTCACCTTCGACTTTGTGCGGCCGAAGCAGACCTGCAAGGACGAGTTCTATATGCTGGTGCGGACAGGGCCCCTGGGTTTTGAAGACCTGGCTCTCTTCATCATCGATCTGATGCGACAGTGAGTACAGCTTGCTGTGTCAGCGACAAAAGTAGCAGGTCATACTCAATTTTCCAAATGAGTTCAGATCAATTATACTGTTTTATGTCAATAACATTAGAATTAGGTTTTGAAACGGAATAACGGGACGGAATCCAGTGGTACGGTTGTGTGACAGCAGAAAAAACGCCTGTCACTCATAGCTCACGAGGGGATACCGTGAGTTTTGTGTGTCAAGATTTAAATCGAGTTGCGAGTGACTTGTGTGAAAATGGTAATGTCATCGTACGCAAAAACTGTTAGAGGAAGCGGGTAGATAGATATATCTGCCCGTTATAATATCGACGATCCTACCCGCAGAAACTTTTATAGTATTCTCGTGATCGTGGCGCTTGTAACAGTGCCGAAATGTCGAGAACTCAAACAAAAACAAATACATGGTATTTATCCCGTTTCAAAACCTTATTCTAGTGTTTAGATCAGTGTAATGTTTTGTTTGTTTTTACGACTTACAAAGTAGCGTTGGACCACAGCACAACACGACTAATGTTAAGAGATGATGCGGTCCGAGGTTGGTGTTTAAGAAGGTAATTGGAAAATTTATTATTAATCTGCGACTTTTGTCGTTGGCAGTACCTACCTAAGTGCATATTAGTACGTTTTCAGCTTTTTGAACGCTGCTAAAAGCTTACAAAGATCAAACTAGAGCGTAGCCTGTATTTTGATATCCAATCTATATAACGGCCGTTCCCAATAACCGATCTATCCACGGTTTGCCTTACTGGAGATAAAAATTTGTCATAAGCTAAGCTACCTGGTTTGGCAAACTGTGGATAGATCAGTTATTGGCAACGGGTGAGTATACTGCAAGGATGGATCTAGGATTAATTTCTGGGAGGGACCAGGCACAAGGGTCAAACAAGTACAGGGAGTTTCCTGCCTAAATTGCAATAGGTCATGACATGACATACAAAATGTATATATTAAGATACTTAAATTACCTACGCGAAACTAGATAGATAGATTTTTGGGTCATTGCGTTATTTAGTTCCTTGCATTTCGGTGAAGGAAAACCTCGTGATGAAACGTGGTAAGGTATTTTCAAATACTCGCCTGGCTAGCTACCACCGTCTTGTTAAGAATCTGTCGCCAAGCGCCTATCGGTGTGTTCCGGCAGCCTCACTTGAGAGCCAGTACCCAGTCCAGGTGTAGCGTGGCGCCATCTTCGACCACATTGCCACTTAACATCAGGTTACTTGTGGTCAAACGTTACCCTGTATATAGTAAAAAAAAACTATGAGGGGGCCGTGGCCCTGTGCCTTCTCCGCTTCCTCCCTGGGATCCGCCCTTGTTAGTATAGGTATTTAGTAAGTAATATCTGCAGTTATTAAGTATGGAGTATGCGGAATGCATGTAGCTGTTCACTAATACATACAAGGTAAGCAATCACTATTCTAAGCACCGCTTGCTTTGTTCACAGTAAGTAATTAGCGACATTCTGTTAAACACACGCTTAACCCGTAGTGTTTCGAACTATATAGTTTCTTGGTTGTATGGCATTTGTGGTGATGCCATAGTAATAGATATATAGATAGATAACGCTTTATTGTTTCACCACAACAACAGAAAACAACATTAAAGGAAAGATCTTAGAGCTAGTGTTACAATGGGCGGTCTTATCGCTTAGAGCGATTTCTACCAGACAACCTTGGATGGACAGAAATAGTAAGAAATAAAATGCGGTTGGTGGTGTAAATTCATGTACATCAAAAGAAATATATACAGTAAAATATAATAACTGAATATAAGAAAATAAATAATTACAATTACATAAGATACATACATATAACACACATACATAAATAAGATACATAATCATATACTTACACAAATACATACCTTTGATGTAATAAATAAACATTTTAAGCATATTATACATAAAATAATATTATCAATAATAGTATAAATACTGTGAGATACAATATTATTATGAAATAAAAATAAAAATTAATTATTAGTAATGTAGTTAGTTAAACGACAAATCAAAGTAATTTGCCAATAGAAACTAGAAAACAAACTCTAAAAATGCTTTTCAGAGTTTGTTTTTATTCCCTCACAAATAGAAATAGAACCCTTTAAGATCACTTTGTCGTCCCTCTGTAGGTCTGTTTTCCCAAGAGCGCGTTTTTAGTGACTTTGAGCCATCTAACGACTATGTCAGCCCCATACCGACCGATATGGCGCAATGGGCGGATTGCCGACTGTGAAGCGTAAGGTCGCGAGTTCGATTCCCGCTACAGGACAAATATTTGTGCAATGGAAAAAAAAGCGCAAGTATTTGTCCTGTGTCTAGGTGTTGTGGATCCCCGATCCTCAAAGGACATAGGCAACTTTTTATCGCGATAAACTGTAGCCCACGCGGGTGAAACCGCGTGGAACAGCTAGTTAAATATAACGGAAAACAAAGACGCTAGCTTGTTTTCTTCTAAATATACGTTATGTCAAAGATAATATAAGTAAGGTTATATAATTTTCTACAAACCTGAACACAAAAGGCCGCGGCTCCATTTGCAAAGTAATTACTTACCACATTTCAAACAATACCTGCCCTTTGAGGTTTTGTTTAAGGACCTCACTTATTAAAAGGGAAAGCTATAACAATTACTCAACAAGCAATGTGCCCACTAATTATAAAACAATGGTGTCGATTCGGTTTTGCATTCTCTAAAACTAAACTAAGTTTGACAGATCTAAAAGTATTGCTGCCCTTTTTTTACTTCAGTGGTTAGAAAAAGACAGCAATACTATTAGAACTGTCATACTTAGTTTAGTTTTATAGAATGCAAAACCGAATCGAGATCAATGTCTATTGTTTTTTTTTTGTATTGGCGTCACTCGATTAGTTTATTTGCCAGTGTTAAGTATATTAAATACTAGCTGACCCGGCGAACTTCGTATCGCCAATAAAAGTTACCCTTTAAACCTTCCCTGAACTTCCACATATATTTCAAGATCAAAATTAGCTAAATCGGTCCAGCCGTTCTCGAGTTTGAGCGAAACTAACGAACAGCAATTTTTTTTTTAATTTTTTTTTTATTTAATCTTATAAATGAAATATATCAAACTCGAAGAGTATTACATATGTATTAATGACGATGATGAGATAATGAGACCCAGCTACAAGCCGAGTCAAAGAGTAGATAGTCCCGCTAAGTGGTGGTACTTTATTTAAATAAGTACTAAGCGAGGTTAAGACTAGCAATAAAACTTGCAGAAGTTGACTTCTGCAAGCTGTTACTACTGTGCAAATAGGTGTGGCAAGCTAACTTCTGCAAGTTGTACAACTTGCGGATCTTGCTGCAAGTTACAGTGTAAATATATTGCAAATATTGCACGTTATTTCAACAGACCAGCAAGAACTCGTTTAAGAAATTGCTGGAAGAACTTGCTAGTCTAAACCTCGCTTACACGGACTTTTTGTGTATGTGAAATTGTATTCATGTGTGCATGGGTTAGTGATTGTGTGTGTGTGTAGGCAACGTATTATCCCACAATTCGTGTAGGAATCTCCAGGTGGGTGAAATAGCTATTCCATAACATCTACAGGTAGTAAACCTTCCGTTTCCCGAGTCGCAGTCTCTGCTCAAAGACGTTACATCAAGGAAACTTCGCTCTAATTATTATGTTCAGTGCCGTAGCTACCCGAGGGCTAGACGGGGCAGGGCCCCGGGCCCCCAAGCTCAGGGGCCCTTCGGCTGTATTACGACGAATTTGGAGTACTACGAATCTGGATCACGACAAATCTGAAGCAGGTAGTACGTCGAATTCGGAACACGACGAATACGGAACATACTTTTTTAACCATTTAACAATTCAACGATTAACAAATAATTAGTAGTAAGAATACAATTGTAAATATGATCGCTCCCAAAAAAATGCTGGGTGTTTCTTTTACCGGCGTAAGGAGGTTGGAACAGGCTAAGCTGGTTTTAAGTTTGACGTTTTAGAGTGATCACAATGTATCCTATTGAATAAATATAATTGAAAAAAGAAAAGAAAAGAGGGGTGTTATGAGATTGACTTTGTGTGTGTGTGTGTCTGTCTGCATCGTAGCTCTCAAACGGATGGACCGATTACGATGCGGTTTTTTTTCATTTGAAAGCTTCCTGTATTTGATTAATGTTGGTCCAACAGTGTAAGATTATCACCTCTTTTCCAAAATGGTGTACGGCATTTTTAGTTATGTTTGATGAATAAAATATAATATCGGACCAAGGTGTCGGGAGTTCTTAAAATTTTTAATAGTTTAGTTGGGGGCCCTAGTTCTTTGTTCGCCCCAGGGCCTTTGGTTACCTAGCTACGCTCACTGATTATGTTCGTGAAATTCGCAATGATTAAAACACCTGTTAGAATTTCAAACACAAAGCAGTACACGTCGACAGTAGCTGGCTCATTACGGTACGCCCGGAGGCGTCGCGTCGGCTCTTGTTACCGAAACAAATAAGCAATTTCGTTTAGGCGGTTAGATTGTTTGGTCTCGCAAAGCGGCTTTTGTTGGGAATTCGATGGACTTTCTTTTTAACTCGAAAATAAAAAAGGAGGAGGTTCTCAAGTGAACGTTTTTTACTCGCTGTTCCCCGCAGTTTTTCCCGCGTGGGCTACAGTTTATCGCAGTAACGTCCTTTATCAGGCTCTAGACTATATCTGTACATAATTTCATTCAAATCGGTTCAGTAGTTTAGGCGTGACAGACACAGACAGACAGAGTTGTTATCGCATTTTTAATATTAAAATAGGGATTTGTAAACCATGCACAACTTTTCCAAATGTGGGCCGATTTTGATGATTCTTCTTTTATTGGAGTGTATATGTATATTAAATTTGTCCCATTTAAGTTTTAAAAGTACTTAATACTAACCCTGAAGGTGGGCTAATAGGGGATGATTGCTAAGAGGATGTTTCTACCACGCATAACTTTATACTGGGTAAATCGCATCATCATCATCATCATCACCAGCTGAAATACTTCTACTGTTGTCTCTTCTTTAAATCATGCCGCAGTGAACGGCTATTAACCATTTGCATCCATTGATTACTACATCCATAATAACAATATTATAAATGCGAAAGTAAATCTGTTTTGTTACTTTTTCACGAATAAACCGCTAAAACGATTTTGATAAAGTTTAGTGTGAAAATAGTTCCAATCCTGGAAAAAGACAAAAAAATTATCACCAAAAGTGTAGCTTACGCGGGTGAAACCGCGGGGTGCATCTAGTATATTATAAATCTATATTAAAGTAATTCTAAACTCACTAGACAAAGCAAAATAAAGTGCAAACCAACGTTAAATAAATTAAATCAGTTCTAAGATAATTTAAAAATAACGTCCATTATTACAGATTTCATCTCCCACTTTCCAGTTTCCCAATTTTCCGTTAAAGACGTTCACAAGTGGAAGTTCTTGAGTAATAAGCTGTTTTTCGAAGCGAACGGAAAGGAAAGGTTGTTTAACGGGCGAGAAAGTTTTTCTTTCATGATCTTAGTATTTTTAAATAGGTGTCGTAAGCTAAGAAGATTTTTTTGTAAAGCTTTTCTTTGTTTTTGTTGTATCCTATATTCCTATCCTACTAATATTATAAATGCGAAAGTCTGTGTGTGGGAATGTTTGTTACCACGTATCACCGTAACTAAAACCGCTTTTGATGATATTTGGAATGCAGATAGCTTATACCCTGGATTAAATTTTTTTTATAGCGATGATGGCTCAGTGGTAGTGACGTCGGCTTGCGATCCGTAGGACGTGGGTTCGAATCCTACAATGAGCTTGAGCTTTCGGTGAAGGAAAACATCGTGATGAAACCATAGCTTGGTGGTAGGGTATTTTCTGTACTCGCCTGGCTAGCTACCACCCTCTTGTTAAGAATCTGTCGCCAAGCACCTATCGGTGTGTTCCGGCAGCCTCACTTGAGAGCCAGTTCCCAGTCCAGGTGTAGCGTGGCGCCATCTTCGACCACATCGTCACTTAACATCAGGTGACTTGTGGTCAAACGCTACCCTGCAAAGAGTAAAAAAAAAAAAAAAATTAACACATAGGCTACTTTTTATCCCGGAAAAAGATTCCTGTGTAGTATATAATAAAGGTTCGTTTATATCTTTACTTTAAATTGTCATTTATTTATTTTTGATGATGAGACTTTAAATAAATAGGGAATGAAAATTCCTTGTCTCGAGTTTCCCAATTCATTTTCTTAGGAAGGCTGTTTAAATTATTTTATTTTCATCCAATTTTGTCCAACTCCATCGTAAGTACGCCCTTTGAATTTTAAATGTTCAGTTATTAATCGTTCATCAAAGCTGGGTCAACATTGAGTTTTATTCCTTGACAATAAAAATGGCGTCAAATAACGACATTGCAGACAAAATAACTTTATAACATTTTTTTTTTTGTTTTGTTATGGCGTCACACGATTAGTGTATTTGCCAGTGTCAAGTATAAAATATTTCAAACTCAGAGAGTTGAATCAAGTTTAAATGATGATGGTGATGATGATGATGAGATGATGGGATGAGGACAGTGTTTAAGTAAAGTAGTGGCGCTTTACTTAAACTTTACACGGACTTTTTTGGAGCAACTAGAAAAGTCACTTTCACAACTTTATTTCAATTTCCCACACTTGTACACATTAACGAACACATAATGGTTAATAAACCACCAATATTACACATTATCACTCGAAGAAACACAAGTTTAAGAAATAAAAACAAAATTTTCACGTTGACAATTCGATTGCCGCCAAAAAAGTGCTTTATAACATTAAAAATCTAAGAAGAATCCTACTGAGTATGGATATGTGGGTGTTTGTTACTCTTTCGCGCAAAAACTGCTGAACGGATCTGAATGAAATTTGGAATGTAGATAGTTTATACACTGGATTAAAAAATAATAATAATAATAATTTAAATCAAAATCTTACTGACATTTTTAATAATCTAATTGAATGGATGAATGACCATAACCTTGACATCAATTTTACAAAAACAAAAATAATGCAATATAGACCTTATCAGAAAAAACCCCTTGGCATTAATTTTATGTATAAAAATATAAAAATAGAATGTGTAGATACCTTTACTTTGCTAGGTTTAGATATAGACTCAAGTATAAATTGGAAGACCCACATAAAAAAGTTGAAAACAAAAATGTCAAGTTTTACGTACGCGCTAAGAGAACTGCGTAGGGCCACCGATCTAAAAACTGCTATGTCGGCGTACTACGCGTACGTAAATGCATGGCTCACGTATGGCATATTGCTGTGGGGCAATAGTGTAGACGCACCAGATTTATTTATTTACCAAAAAAAATGCGTTCGCATACTAGGAAACATCAAAGAGCCAGAAACATGTAGACCACACTTCATAAATTTTAGAATATTAACGTTGACATCACTATACATATTGGAAATAAGTAAATTTGTGAGAAAACATCCGCAGTTCTTCATAAAACAAGCTGACCAATCACGACGCTACGCAACCAGGTTTATGTATAAACTAGAATTACCACCGTCAAAATTAAAATTACACAGTTCCGGACCAAACATAATGTCAATAAAAATATTTAATAAACTACCCGACGAATTAAAATCCGAAGAAAAAAATCACGTATTTTTAAATAACTTAAAAACGTTTTTAATCGAAAAATGCTACTACAGCCTAGATGAATTCCTCAACGACGACTTCTCGAAATGATTAGAATGGATCGGTCCGCTCCTACATTGCTATACCCTATTCGGGTCCATATGTTCGCTAATCTTAACCACTAAGATCTCTTGTATACTAACATATGAATGCAATAAACGATTGAATATGAATATGAATATGAATAATACATAGGCTACTTTTTATCCCGAAAAAGGTTCCTGCGGGATAACGGGAAGCCGCGGGTGAAACCGCGGGCGCAACTAGTCATTTATAAAATACTTAAAGTAACTACAAAAAGTTTGGTTTCGTGCACCGAGGGTTCCTTCCGTACTTGTTTTTTTTTAAACTGGTACAGTCAGCGACATAAGTCGCTACACGTGTCCACTTTTACAAAACCGCTGTACAAAAATTTTCACAAAATTCGCTGATTCCCCATTGAGACAAAATTTAATAAACGTCGTAATATTACAGAAGTCAGTGAACACCCATAAATTAAAAATCGGTAAACATTTTATAAATCGAAAAGTGAGCTGAGTGACCATCGAATTATGGAAAAAAGTATGTTCAGTATGTTTTGTTGCGTATAGACTTGTCGGTGATAAAGGTAGCAGACAAGTATTGGAAAACTTTATTTTATTAATAACCGATGACAAAAAATTTAGGTTTTCTATAATGTTTGTCAGTGATTTTAAACAAATAAATGTAAATGATAAATAATATATAAATGGTATACTGTGTGTTTTTCTTTTCATTCCTTGACATTGTAGTTTTTTTTTTTGGTTAGGTATCCTCATGAAAGGGTGGATCCAGCTTTAAATCAGGGGGGAAGTTATCTAGAAGACTAGAAGTCTAGTCAGGACAGGCTCCAATTCAATTACAATAAAAACGATATACTCGTAGTATTATTGTTATACTAATTGCGCCCCGCGGTTTCACCTGCGTCTTCCCGTTTTCACGCAGGAACATTTTTCCAGGGTATCTATCTATCTATCTCCATTTCAAATTTCATTCGGATCCGTTCATTCGGAGCCGTTCATCCATCCATACAAACTTACACATTTTTATTTTTATTTTTTTTATTTATTATGAGTAGGACGTCAAAATAATTTTAATTAGATAAATGGAAGCACCGAAGCACCGAAGGTCTGTCTCACAATGCAATACCAGAAAATTTCGCCGAATAAAACCACTGCTAGGAAATTTCTTCAATTTAAGCGATATGACCTTTGAGTCAAATGAACTAACATTTATTACTCTAACATAATCTAAAATTGATATGGACCCTTGTAAGTTCTTAAAAATTGCTGAAAATATTATTCCGGAATATCCAACTAAATTTTATTCTTTTTTTGCTGCTTACTTTTTTTTGAAAAAATTAACAGCCAGAAGCGGACATATTTTAATTTACTTAAATAATAATAATAATTTTGTAAGAAGTGTAATTTTGTGAAAACACCCCTATATTATTTTTCTTAATTGTGTATTTTCATATATAAGTATATCCTTATTATAGGTCTACTAATCTGCCACTGGCTGCATCCTACGGAAACGCATTTTAACACCTTGTTATGTTCTTTAAGCCACTTTTCTGCCTATAAGATTTGTAAAATCAGATCAGTCTTTTATGTGTGGTTTTTCGATTTATATTCAAAATTGGTTATCTTTTTCGTACACTTTTGGTAATAGGATAGTAATAGGTAATAGGAAGTGGCAATGGGCATGCCATATCACTTGTTGAACCGATAACCGATGGGGAAGAAAGGTTCTCGAGTGGCGACCACGAACCGGAAGACGCTCTGTAGGTAGGCGTCCCACTAGGTGGAGCGACGACCCTCTCTCTCGCTCTAATAGGCCGTTCATGGTGGCGTTCAAAGGGGGAGGCCAATGTTCAGCAGTGGACTTCTTCCGGCTAATGATGATGAGGTAATAGGTAACTATTTGATTATAATAAAATAAATCATACACAACACTGTTTGAAAGGTCTGCAAAACATAAAGGGCAATGATGATAATGATGGTCCATAGCTAGCAATGCAAATACACGAGCTGATGATGACGAGGATACCTGCCTAAAACTACAATGTCAAGGAGTAAAAAGAAAAACACACATAGTATATATACCATTTACTTATTTTATTTAGAATCACTGACAAACATTATACGTGTTAAATTGAAAACCTCAACTTTTTGTCAACGGTTATTAATAAAATCAAGTTTTTCAATACTTGTCTGCTACCTTTATCACCGACAAGTCTATACGCAACAAAACATCCTGAACATACTTTTTTCCATAATTCGATGGTCACTCAGCTCACTTTCCGATTTATAAAATGTTTACCGATTTTTAATTTATCGGTGTTCACTGACTTCTGTAATATTACGACGTCTATTGAATTTTGTCTCAATGGGGAATCAGCGAATTTTGTGAAAATTTTTGTACAGCGGTTTTGTAAAAGTGGACACGTGTAGCGACTTATGTCGCTGACTGTACGCGGCCACGCGGTGAAACCGCGGGAAACAGCTAGTTTGATATAGGTACATTTCAACGTAACACAACGCATTCTTGAAAAAAAGGGTTGACAGATAGATAGATACTCGTTAATATTCATGTTCCCATATCCCAATGTGTACAATCAAACAAGAGAAATCTTATTAGTAAAGCTAATTAAAAAATATGGGACTATTAGATGACAAAAAAAGCTTGGGATTTTCTTGCTCCAATTCAATCAATTAGTAATAAGAATAAAATTGTCAATGTGATCGCGCCAAAAAAATTACCTGCCGGGCGTTTCTTGCCTGTTCTTTTGCCGGCGTAAGGAGGTTGGAACAGGCGTAGCTAGTTTTAAGTTGACGTTTTAAAGTGATCACAATGAATCCTATTGAATAAACATTATTGAATTTTGAATTTTTGATATAGACATTCTGCTATTCGGGGCGGCAACAAATCCTACAAAACAAAAAACATGAAAATCGGACGTGACTTAATTTATATACAACTTACCTACTTTTACTTATAAAAGAAGATAGGTAAATGTACTTACAACACGACATTAGAAAACGGTTTATTTATTTTGTGAATCAAAACAAACGTGGCTTATCTAACAAAATAGTATCACTCTCAGCGTTTAATATAAATATAGAAAAAGGCAGTAAAAGCATTCTATTTCTGTACACACCTGGCTTTTACGGTTATCAGTGCCATCTATTACGTTGGTTGTCGGGGGTATATAAAAAACTAGTGGCGACATGCGGCTCTGCTTGCAGAGGCTCTGCGTTGCTTCAATCAATGTAGGCTAAACAAAACAATTGAAGTGTCGGTTTTTAATATCAAAATGACAGCTTTTTACTAAATGCAATTATGAAGTGAAAGTATGTACGGTAGAACACTTCACAAAAACAATTTTGAAATTTTTGTCTGTCTTTTTGTCTGTCTGTAGCTGATGTAATGAGGAGTTAGGCTACTTTTATTTAAGAATAAGAATTAGGGTTCCGCGGAAAAAAAATAACATAGAATAATATAATTACATTATATATGTATAAGAATTTTATCATAAAATTTATGGTTTTATTATGAAGACTTATATAAAACACACATATAAAACAAGTCTTCCACCACATAGTAAAAAAAGACTTTTGGCCACTAGGTATATACATGGTTTAAAACAGTTGCTATAAAAGAAACAAATAAGACGGAAAATAAAACATAACATTGTAGTTTCCTTCTTGTAGAATATACGTTTATTTTTATGAATTTCTCTACCTTGTGAAAATCTTTCTCTATTTGTCTCATGCACAGTTTCCCGCACAGTGTGGCTTTGCTAACACGTTTTTATTTTCACGCCATCTAGTTACGAGTGGAGGCAACTGCTTCTCATCAACGAGCCTGAGGCGCAAATCCACGTTGCCGGCAAATCAACCTGTTTGCTCATGATGAAGTCCTTTGCCAACTTTTTGAAGAAAGAAGAAATCATTTACACGCCATGGGACACCACTTCGGATGCCGGTTTGAACTACACAGAAAATCTCAAGTTTTATCTCGGCACTAAATACACAAGTAAGTGAAGTAAGTTAACAAAAACTAGATTTAGCGCCATCTGTGAAATACGGTAGGTACTGCGTTACGTAGTAGTTAAACGAATGGTTCAAAGTGAACCTCAGCCACTCGGTACGAGATGGCGCTTTCACAAATCACGTTTAATTTTCCGCTCGATAACAGATAGCGTTGTATTGACAGATTCGACTGGAACCGTGCAGTCATTGTTTACGATACTCCGGCCTACACATCAACCGTTGGGAATGATGGTGGCTACCTTCTCGCGGCTACCATTCACTTCTACATGATAAACGCGGGAGTCGATGTATTTGGATGGGAGATCCTGTCCATACAAACGTACGAAGACATGCTTCTGCAAGTCGTAGGGAACAACTTTGCCAGTGAGTCGGTTTGAAAGGGGAAGGTCGCTTGGGAAATTATGACGTCACAACACGGCGTGTTTTTCAGCACGAGTGACACGTTTGCACGTTTGGTTTTTGTTTTTGCACGCTGAAGAAATTCCATTGATGGAATTTGTGTCATGGCACATCACTGAGTTTTGAACCATGGTTTTAAATGTACGAGAAAAAAAAGTTTTATTTAGAAGGTAGTGCAATATTTAGAAATTGGGCTGTAATCTACCACGCTGGCCCAGTGCGAGTTGGTAGATGTCGCATGCTCTTGAATGTTGCAGTTCTTGGGCATGCCGGTTTCCTCACGATGTTTTCCTTCACCGTTTTGAGCGATGGCAAATCCGCACATAACTTATTGAGTCATAGGTGCGGGGCCGAGAGGATTCGAACTCGGTGTCGGCGTCTTGTAAGTCGCACGCCTAACCGTTCGTCCACCATCGCTCTACTAATTTATTACACAGGTGCTATTTAATTTTTCATTAGCCACTATTGCCATTGTTCTGTATATTAGAAAAGATTAACTGTCGATAATTTTATTATAGAGGTATTTCATTATATAAATGACTTATGTCCAATCTCATCGTTATTACTATATTGATTTAATTTTTGATATTTATCAGGTATTTATTAGTATTATTTCGAGCAAAACAGATTCTATTTATAAAATACTGCATAAACATCGATCAAACCACTTGGTTTGGTATATTATTTAAAAAACAGGGGCCTACATTAGCATAGGTGTTTGATGGAGTTCTTTCAAGAACGTAAATTTACACTCAATTAATTGTATAATGTAATGCGTTGTTATTATTCAATTGTTATCTTAAATTTGGACAGACCTTTTACGTTTTTGGACTTTTATGAGCATTATAAATCTGAAGCGTACAGGAACCTGTATTCCAATAAAAACGTTTTTATTTTAATTTTATTAACTTGCTGTTTCCCACGAAGACTTCATTTCGTCCTAATAAAATGTAGTCCCCAGGATTCAAACTGCTTCTATACCAAATTTAATCACGATCTATTCAGCGGTTTAGGTGTGAAAAGGTAACAAACATACAGACAAACAGAGTACTGTACCTACTGTGTACCATAATTATTTCACCCAGTATGCACATTGATTAAATATTTAAGAGTTTTATGAATCGGTCCCTAAGCACCTACAAGCAGTGTCCGACCGAAAGTTCGGTTTCGGTTTCGGCCAAAAATCAAGTTTCGGCGGCAGTTTCGGTTTCGGCCAAAATTGGCCGAAACTTTTGCCAAAACCGAAACTGATTTCGGATGTTGTCATGCACTCTCGCCTAACTTCGTTTCTCGCGGCAACGCTGTTCGGGAATTGTCGTGCGCCGTTTTTATAGCTCTGTAGCAACAAAACTTAGTCAGGGCGTTATCACGCAAACAATCTTATAATGGGTAAAATGCACCAAATTTCAGTATTTTAAGGAATTTTATACCTGACCACGTGAGTTTCGGTTTCAGTTTCGGCCGACACTGAAGCAACGGCCGAATATTCGGTTTCGGTTTCAGCCGGAAAACCCGTTTCAGTCGGACTCTACTTACAAGTGAGTTCCGTGTCAACCACATCGTCATCCCTTATTTGCTATGACCATCTATAAGCATGTCACGCGAGCGCGTTATGTTATATGCGCGGATTGACCACTAAAGCCCGTCGTGACGTCACACGTTATTGACAAGGTGTCTTCATGGTTGTAGCGAATAATTTACCCCTGGCACTAGACTTGTGGTCAAACGCTACCTTGCAAAAAGTAAAAATAACTTACCTTATTAATATTATCTACTTGTTTCTGCTATCTTGTTATTCTGTAACGTTAATTAGATTTATCTAGTTTTCGTGTCTATATAATAAATTAGTCTCTTAATATTTATGGACTAGCGACCCGCCCCCGCTTTACTCGGGTACGTAAAGATTTGATTTTGAAAGCCTTCCGGTTTGTTCTCAAAATCGTTATAAATCTATTTTATATATGAAGGGTCCACTGCAATAATGATGTATGTCCTCTAACTTTAGTTTTGAGATAATTGGGTTTTAAATTTATAAACGGTGTAAAAAAACTTAGACCCGAAGATTATAAAATGTTATAGTCGTGAACACTTGTGACGTTGAGCGTTCTAGCCGTGTAGCCAAAATATTTAAAACATATTTATCACGAGACTGCAAGCGATATTGCTAAGTTTGCTAACAAGATTTCTAAATATAATGTTATGTGACCGAATGGTATTACTAGTTAAGATTTAAAAAAAATTGGACATTCATCATTATTGCAGTGGACCCTTCATATGAAAGCAACATACCTGATGTAGAACTTTTTATAGACCTATTATAATAATAATAATATATAATAATAATTGGATTAATTGGATTCTTTCAAGATGAGTGTGAAAAGAGTTTGCATCTCTTTTACATAAAAAAGGAGTTTACAGATTATACCATCAAAATATTATCTGTGTAATTTATAAATGTATTAAAATATTGAAACAAATTCTAAGTTACATGATCAGACTGAGAATTTAATTAAAACCTAATGAATTATTTATAATTGGTAATTATAAATGATAAGTAATTTCAAAAGTTAAATTACATAATAAACTAGCTCTTCGCCGCGATTTCACCCGCGTTTGATACAGTTTCCCATTTTTAACGGGCTAAATTTCAAAAAAATATTTTCCTAGTGCACCCCTATGCACTAAGACAAACACACTCTCCAAGTTTCAAGTTTCTACGACCAGCGGTTTAGGCTGTGCGATGAAACAGTCAGTCAGGACTTTGATTCTTACATAATTAAATAGATTTTTAGAATATACGGAATACGTCTTTAAAATTGAATGGTATACATACACTGAGAATATAATCGGAATTTCCTTCTTAGTCTTACCTTCCAAGACCAATTCCTCCCCTTTTTTACCTTAGATTTCCTTCTGAATAACAAATCCTTCCCTTTTGACTCAGAAGGAAAAAGGTATTTCGGAAGGTTTTTTTTTCTCCGTGTAGAAGTAGGCAGGGACATATAGATAGGGTTTATGTATTTATAATTTTAAGCAGGTAAATTATTATTAATAGATAAATAACGAATTACCTGTGTAATTTCGCGTAGATATTCATTAAAATAATAATACCTCAGCGATCCAATCTCGATGAATCACCGCAGCTGAAAAGTTGTTACCTAAACTGCTAACCGCATTAAACGTCCATTAGTTTTAGAGTACCTAACAGATTAAGCAGATTAATTAAATAGCAACCTGTCCCGTGACTTCGCCTACGTCGAAGTTGATATTTTTATTTCTTTTCTAATAAAGTAGATTTTTCAGTAAGATACTGGTGTCGATTCGGTTTTCATTCTCTAAAACTAAACTAAGTTTGACAGGTCTAATAGTATTGCTGTCTTTTTCTAACCACTGAAGTAAAAAAAGGACAGCATTACTTTTAGATCTGTCAAACTTAGTTTAGTTTTAGAGAATGCAAAACCGAATCGACACCATTGTCATATTTTATAAACTAGTCGGAGAAGGAGACGACTGGCTGCTTTACAACAACTAGGGTTTTCAAAAATCCTTACTTATTGCATCCCTGAATGTTTCATAACTCTTAGACCAGCGGTAGTGGCTGTGCGTTAATGTCAGAGAATCAGTCAAGACTTTGGATTTGATAGGTATTTTAGCTTTCGTCCACTGCCTCTCCTGAGCCTCTATTCAGTATCACTTCATTGTCAAAATTCCTCGTATCCCATCACATCGACAGTAAAAAACATAAATAAATAAAATAAAATAAAAAAGGCCTTTTATTTCTTGCTTTTCCTATGAAAATTACAGTAACAATACGCATGCAAAATCATTATGTACCAATTTTGGTTAATTTTAAGTTACAAAAAATATAAAACTAAAAAACACACGTTTAAGTTTAATAGAGAGAAATAAGGAAAACATCGTGACAAAGACATTGCTTAGTGTGGGGGGTGTCTTTCTAATACTCACTTGGCTATAGCTAATCTAGCTAACGTATTGACGTGCCACGCAATAGACGCTCGAACGGCTCCTTCGCTCAAAAGCGTCCGAACCAAAAGTGGTCTAAAACGCTAAAAGAGGGCTAATCACAGGCCAGTCTCCGCTTGGGAGCGCAGTTCCTCCCAGTTTCACCCTCGGCCCTCGTAGACCTTCCCACAACATTTTCGTGGTACTAAAGAATTCTAACAGTGAAAATATTTCAAAATCGGGTCAGTAGAGATACCTCCCCCATCCAAACTTACAAACTTTACCTGTTTATAATTACTAGTGGGTATACGTGACTTCAAAGGAAATGAGCGCTCTGTGTTCAAATATTTTAATCAAATCATTGAAGTGACATTTAATTTCCGGACCGTGCTTGGTTTTACTAATAAGTACATAATAATAATATATTGAGTTTGTATATAATTAATGACTGGCGATTTGCTTACCTTAATTTAATAAATATTTACATTGATGTATGTATCGAAAACAATATTAGGTTTTTTAAAATAAATAATTATGACCCGGTTCCTGGATCGGTAGTTTAGTTTTTTTTTTTTTTTTTTTTTTTTACTTTTTTACAGGGTAGCGTTTGACCACAAGTCACCTGATGTAAAGTGACGATGTGGTCTAAGATGGCGCCACGCTACACCTGGACTGGGAACTGGCTCTCAAGTGAGGCTGCTGGAACACACCGATAGGTGCTTGGCGACAGATTCTTAACGAGAGGGTGGTAGCTAGCCAGGCGAGTACTAGAAAATACCCTACCACCAAGCTATGGTTTCATCACGATGTTTTCCTTCACCGAAAGCTCAAGCTCATTGCGGGATTCGAACCCACGTCCTACGGATCGCAAGCCGACGTCCCTACCACTGAGCCATCATCGCTATAAAAAGTTTAGTTTAAAATACATTATGTATAAAATCTTTAACCAATTCTTAGTTTTTTTATTCTCACTCACTCACTCACAAAATTTTGCATTAATAATATTAGTGTGATGTAACAAGAAAAACCAGTCACTCCCCTGATGGTAAGCGTCATACTTAAACACAACTTTATCACAGTGTCACAGTGTTTGTTATCGAAACTCCTCCGAAACGTCTTGACTGTTTTTATGATTTTTTTTTGTTTATATTTCGTAGGTCTGAGAATAGGTCGTAGGCTGTTTTATAATACGCCTAGGTGATAAGGGTGGCCCTACCTAGATTTTTTTCCTTGTTATCAAGATAATGTATAATCCACGCGGGTGAAACCGCGGGGCGCAGCTAGTCAATGTATAAAACAATATTCGTAAAAGTTATTTACTTAAGTAATAAAAAAAAAACTTTCACGGCGTTAAATTTTTGCGCTAGGTATATTAAAAGCTTAGCATTTCCGTTTCATGAATGACATGATGATGTTATTTTTTAGTCTGTGGCAATAATTACCTGTAGGAAATGTCCATCCTGGAAGCAATAAAAAACCTCTTAAAACAAACTTGCAAAAACACTTCTTCTGTTAATTTAGAAATCTTAGAATTATACATCTAATTGAAGTCTAAAGAAGTTAATCTTTAGAGGTACAGTCACCGATAAAAGTTGCTGAACAACAACAAACTGTCCGATGACGTTAACCATCTTAACCCCCCCCCCCCCCCCACCTTTGACTGCATAACTAGCTAACTGAGATGGCGCAACGACCCAAAGTGAGTCTTGGCCTCCGATAACAAAAGACGTCACTTCGCACTGTCCTAACAATGTATCTCTCAATAATATATGCAAATGCAATTGAGTTCTAACATAATTATATTTTTTTATGCAATTGAGTTCTACAAGAACTATTGTAAAGTTTCTTCTATTTTGTACAGATATTTTACCAATTTTTTATTTATTTTTGGCAATTCATTTAATTTTTTCCTTAAATTAGGATGATTTTTTTGGAAGATAGGTAAAATACAACCAGGCGTTTTAAATATATTCATTGTTTTCTTCTACATATTAATTTTAGATACTATATTGTTGATAAAAAAATAATTCGCATTTTAAAAACTTTTTTTTTAACATTAGTCCTGATGCTAAGTAACGATGCGGTCGAAAGCGGAGCCACCCTACACCTGGATTTGGCACAAACAGGCTGCGGGAACGCACCGATATTGGTAGCTAAACTATTATGATAGTTAAGTTTAAAAAAAAATGCGTGGGCTAACTATACACTAACTAGAATGAGAAACAACCCAATAAGAAGTGACCACTCAAATTAGACTCCTCCAGCCATTCTGCCCTCTACTACTTGCCAATCCCTTGTCGCAAAAACGTTAGGTATAATAATACCGTTGTCACATACCAGATGGCCAGCCTTAAGCAGCGTACGGACAGCGCGTTCCTGAGTTACGCGTAGTTGGTTACGCGTAGTCGGTTACGCGTGTCGTGGTTACGCGTGTCGTGGGTTGATCGATATCAGAAAAACATCGATGTTTACATCGAATCAAAAGTATCGATATACGACGTATTATGTCAATTGAAACATTGATGTTTTTGGTAACAAACAAGTAAAGCAGTCTACATTATTTATAAAATGTGTTTTTATTTAAAAAAAAAGTTTTTGATGAAAAAAGAAATAAAATTGATTTTATTTGTTTTATATAAAATACTAGCTGTTCCCCGCGGTTTCACCCGCGTGGGCTACAGTTTATCGCGATACAAATTAGCCTATGTCCTTTCTCAGACTCTAGACTATCTCTGTACCAAATTTTATTTGAATCGGTTCAGTAGTTTAGGCGTGAAAGCGTAACAGACAGACAGACAGAGTTACTTTCGCATTTATAATATTAAAGTAGGTATTTGAAACATAAAGTATAGTTTACTAGGGCTTGACATATTATGGCATGACATATCGATCCAAAACCGCGGATAACGGATCAGGATCGATTATTAATTTCGGGAGTAAATAGAGGGCGAATAAGCGCGACTGCTGCCGTCGTTGCCGGTGCGGTGAATGAGGAGTCGATGACCCCCGCACCGCGCGCGTAATTGTTTGTCGCGTAGGCCGATAGCGCTGGAACAGTGCATGTGCGAGCCTTAACTAAGGTCGCTGCATACGTGACGGGTTTTTATACGGACGGGACGGGACGAGAAGTTTTGGAAATATCGTGTAATTCAAGCCAGGAGGAGAATAAATATCACCCCACACAGAACTGGATGAATCACTCTAACTAGCCACCCCAATATTTTCCCTACCAAAGCTTCCAATACAATCGACTGTCAACTGTCACTACTATTTCCCGCCAAAATCTACCCCATCAAAATTGATAGAAAGAATATAAAGTTGCCATTCACATAAAATGTGTGCAATCGTAGACATTCTGCCACAGATATTATTATAATTAAATGGATTAATGCGTATAATGGCAATATTTAAGTAAGAGAATGAAGTTATTATGAATTCTAATTGTTACATGTTTTTTATGTTTATATTCTGACATAAGAATTATTGCTCGTTAACAATCGTTTCATACAAAATGTACATGATGTACATATGTCACGGAGACACTGACGGGTCGGGAACGTGGCACGGGGCGGGAAAATCGTCGCCGACGATGTTTAGCACGTCCCGCCCCGTACGGGTCCCGTCCCGTCTTCACAACACTAGCATGTTAGGATCCGAGTCACTGTCACGGTGCGTATGCATTGCATTTACACCACGATCCCGTTTTGAACGAGGCAGTCACGTCCCTGTCTCGTTCACTTCCCGTCCGATACATTATTTCGTTACGTATGCAGCGACCTTTAAGGTCCGTGTCTCCGCGACGATTGTACATCATGTACATTTTCTATGAAACGATATTTCCAAAACTTCCTGTCCCGTCCCGTCCGTATAAAAACCCGTCACGTATGCAGCGACCTTTAGGAACGCGCTATCCGTACGCAGCTTTACCATCTCAAACGGTCGTTTACCATTGTTTTTTGCGACGAAGAGGATGAAAGATTAGGGAGTCCGTCCGTTCTTTTGGTCCATGAGGAAAGTTTTTGCGTGTCCCATTCTTGTATTATGTGACATTTTGCGATGCTTTCAAAATGACTAAATGTGTTTCTTTGACTCACAACTGTGGAGATAAGAAAGTTTTATCAGTAGATATGATAAGTTTTTTTTTTACTACTTACAGGGTAGAATATGGATGTTTAACGTTGTTTATCTGTTTTATTTTATTTATATATGTAATCCAACAGACTTCCAATAAAAATATTTATGTTTTAAGATAGGGCCAAAATAGTATTACATAAAAAATTGCAAAGAATTTGTCTGTCGTAGGATGAAGGGATGAAACTATTTTGATTTAATTTTGATTGAAAGTGTTCTTTGCTCTTGATTTTGAAATTTGCAACTTTGTAATGAAAATCATGTCAGAATCTTTAAGCGGGTGAAAGTTCAAGGTAAATGTAGTATCGTAGAAATAAATCGTAGTACAGTCAGCAACAAAAGTTGCTGAACAATTACACATTTTTCGATTCTCTTCACCATCATAAACACCAACCTTCGACCCAATCATCACTTAACCACTTAAAAAAAATCAAACGTTACTGATCCTACAAGCATTTAGAAAATTAAGTATGACCATCTACTTTTGTCGCTAACTATACATATAGCGAACAAACGCCACTACCGATTTTTACATGTGACATATCGGAATATCTGCAAGGATAATATGGGTTATTTTATTCCGGACTTTAAAAAGTAGATCAAAACAGGTATAAATTCACTTTAGTTCACATAAATGAAATTTGACACCGCGGTATCGTATTTCATGTGCCAATTTCGTGCTGTTTGTAAATGATGATGGAGGCGATGACTTGCCACCATGGCTTGATGTCTTCATAACGGTCCTCTATCAGAGCTACCAATGGATATTGAGAATATCTGTATCCCTAGTACAGTCAACGACAATAGTCGCTGAACAATTACAAACTTTCCGATTGCGACCTTTCTTTGACCGCATTATCATTTGTATAATTAGGTGTGCTGTATTGTTGTCAACACTACCATGTAAGTTGTAAAAAAAAACAATAATGATCTAAACACATTTGGAAAATCGAATATGATCAGCGACTTTTGTTGCTGACTGTACAAGTTTTGAAAACTATAAAAGTTTTCGTAAACGTCAAAGTTTACCGCCAACTTGTCACCGCCAACTTGTCACAGTGGCAACTCGCACTGCTTAAATTTAAATCACGAAAACTTTGTTGAAATGCGAATAAAACGATTTTACGTATTATCGATTTTAGACCCTCGAAGTTTTGGTAAGGCGCGCTGCAGTTTATAAAAGTGTATGAAAGGAAACGACTTTTATAGTTTTTGTAAACTAGGGTTTTCAACTATCGACTGTTATTTTTATTTTTTTTTATATATATATTTTATTTTTATATATTTTTATATATATATTATAGAATAGGTAAGCATTTGACCCCAGTCTCACCTGATGGTAAGTGATGACGAGGCCGGAGATGGAGCATGCTTGCCTAGAAGATACCTATTCACTCTTGACTAGAAGGCTCCCAAGTTATACTTATCGGGAAACAAAGACGCTGGCAAGGTGTTCCACTCCTTCGCCGTTCGCATTATAAATGTGGAAGCGAAAAGTTTTGTGCGGATTGGGGGATGAACCGATTTTGATGATTCTGGTGCTTCCCATGCTGTCTTGTTTTAATTTGGTTCAGCTTTGACTATGGCATCCATGAGAAAACCTTTGAACTCAGTTTTTTTTGCTTGCAAAGTTGTCTTTGTTTGCATTACGAAATAGCTTTTACCCACGACTTCGTACGCGTGGAAGTTAGAATCAAGTATCTATATTTTTATTAATGCAGTAAAAAAAGAAGAAAACCTTCTACGGTAAAATGGAGCCTATTTTTAAGTTAGACATCGGAGAAAACTGTATTCAATTCCATGCAGTAGTTTTTTGCGTGTTACATGTACAGACAGACAGACATCAGCTACTTTTGTCGCTGACTGTACGACACCTTTGTCAGTTGCTCAACCGCCAAGCAGTAGTGTGCATTAGGTACTGTACTGTATTTCTTTTGAAGGAAAATATTTCCAGTGACATACTGTATTAGCAAACGACATGCTCGTCTCACCAAATATACAAAAAAAAAAATAGAGAAATCTGTGTCAAATATTTTGTCGCCACCCGGTTTCACCTATGAACTGCAATAATGGGTCTATAAAATACATTAAAAAAGAAATTAAAATACCTACACTAATTGAATTATTCAAAATTTTAATATATTCATTTTCACTAAAAAAACGAATATCCAATGACGATTTTTGCAGTTCCAATTAAAATTTATTAGCCTGCAACAATTTGATGTTATCTGGTAATTGGTTATAAATGGTTATGCACATATTGGATACATTTTTCTTATGTAAATATCTTTAAATTAATTAAAATCGAGTGACTTGTTGTCAACCGCTATATACCCATGTAAGATGCAAAATAAATAAAGTTAACCATTCAAGTTCAAGTTCATAATATATTTATTTAGTGAACATTCGTGTAAGGAGTAAGTAGGATATAAATAACAAAATAAAAACACTTAACTAAACCTTAAAATAACACTTATCAAACTAAACATTACAACTACTTAATCTAATAAACCACCACCAGTTGGCAACGTTCCCAAAATGCTGGCCGCATTGTCGCGTTGAACGACACTACTTATTCGTTGTGCAAAATAACGGCCAGCATTTTGGTCACGGGTAGCATCGAACAGTCGCTTGGATATATCATTATACATCGATTTCGCTCCCGGTCCCCACGGTGCAAGCGTTACTTTATTTAGTTGTATAGGAAGGTACAGTCAACGACAAAAGTCGCTGAACAATCACACTTTTTCTATTATCCTCATCATCTTAGACACCAATTTTTGACCTCATCTTCACCTAAAATCAGGTGTGTTATGTTGTGGTCAAAATGATACCATGTAAAATGTAAAAAAAAACAATAATAATTACTGATTTAAATCACATTTGGAAAATCGAGAACGATCAGCTACTTTTGTCGCTGACTGTATACCAACAACATGTTAACACTTTAAAACTAGCTACGCCTGTTCCAACCTCCTTACATCGGCAAAAGAACAGGCAATAAACGCCCGGCAAGTCATTTTTTGGGCGCGAACACATTTACAATTTTTTCTTATTATTACATGAGTGAATAGGAGCAAATTCACTACAACCCCAAGCTTTTTTAAAACACTTTTTTTTGTCATTTAAATAGTATGGTATTTTCTATTAAGCTTTACTAATAAGATTTCCTATTTTATGGACTTGAAATTTAGCAATCGACAAGTTTTAAATTTTGTTGAATAACTGTACACATTAACCTTCTTGAATAAATAAATTAACTTTTGAGATTTCACGACGTTAGATTTTATCAAAATATTCGCAGTGTCAATATTGACAGGGGTCACTTTCGGTCATTAATATTTAAGATTTTTTTTTGCATTCTACCAATGAAATAAATTAAAGAGGTTGCATCCGATGGACTTAAACAACCGAAGAAGATTTAAAACGTTTCAAAAAAAACAAAATGTCAAGATCAAAATCTAGTTTCGGACGATGAGCGTAAAAAGCGGCTGGTGAAAAAAAAAATGCAGTGTTATTTCCAAATTGTCAACTTTACCCATACTTAATTCAAGAAACTTAAGTAACCAACAATAACACTAAACCAAATCTTAAAATGTAAAATAAAACTAAAATGTAAAAAAAAACTTTTATGTATGTATGATTAAGGTAACGGGGCGGCATTTTTCACGGCGCCCCAGAGTGGCACAGAAAATAAATCCGACCCTGTTAATAGTGTTAATGTTGCTTCCTAAATAAATCCAGGAGCGCTGTGTGCTTTCTATATGTTCAATATCATCATCATCATCATTATCAGCCTTTCGAGTTCCCACTGCTGGGACTCTAGCCTTCTCTCAGAGAGAGAGTATGGGCTGTAATCTACCACGCTGGCCCAGTGCGGGTTGGTAAAGATAAAGATAAAGGTAAATTTATTTGCATAAAACATGAGTAATAGTTAGTACAAAACAGGTGATGTAGGTACTATGATGTTATATTATAATGAAGTAGCATCATGTTTTGCCGTAATTGGCGTTCAAAATGAGATGAACGAGATGTTGAGATGTTGTCACCATGACAATAAAATAGGTCTTTATATAATGAAATAAATTCAATAAATCAATTACAAGATAATAAAGTAGATGTCGCATGCCCTTGAATGTTGCAGTTCTTGGGCATGCCAGTTTCCTCGCGATGTTTTCCTTCCCCGTTTTAAGCGATGGCAAATCCGCACATAACTTATTAAGTCATAGGTGCGGGGCCAAGAGTGTTTGAACTCGGTGTCGGCCTCTTGTAAGTCGCACGCCTAACCGTTCGGCCACCATCGTATGTTCAATATATTATGTTTATTTTGGTATGACTTCTAGACCAATCAGGCTCTGCTTCAGTGCGTAAGTAATTGCTTCCTTGGCTTATCGGATAATCCAGCAATATACGGTATCCGATTGGATTCTATTTTTATCTCCTTGTCTCCCTGTCTCCTTGAAGGCACAGAACGAATATTACACTGTATGGGTGGAGATACTAATCCAAACTAATATCAGAAATGAAAATGTAACTATTTCTCTGTCCATCTGTTTTGTACCTAGTCACGCCTAAACCGCTATATACAGATGTTGGTGAAAGAACATTGGCCACTGTTCATACTGCCTTGACCCCAATATATTTTGTATAAAAATTACGAATAGCTTATTGAAGTTATACGACCGGCCTAAAACAGTTATTGGTTTGCGAAATTAACGATAAGTTCAGATAAAGAAAAAAAGTACAACAAAATTGGTGGAATAAGGCGTATTGTAGCGTAGCAAAAGCAAACAAATATCATGACACTACGAAGTTTTTCTTAAAATATCGTTTGTGTGATCTTAATATGCAAAAAAATATTTTTTTTTTAATAGATTACTCGTTTTTTTACAACCTCAGGTCCGTTTTGGCCATTGTTCTTTGGTATTCAGATAGTTTGTGCCCCGAGGCAGGACATAGGAATATTTGTAAGTGAAATCGCGGGGCACAGTTAATCAATTCGGTTTTTTTGTGTAATAATTAGTAATTTGTATAAACGCACGATTAAAATTTTGTATGAAAGCTATCGTCAATCTGCACCGTATGTTGAATAGGGATGTTAACACTAATTACAAAATAATGTTTAATCTTACTTTTATGTTAGTTTGTATTATTAGGATATCGAAAAACATATTTTTGTATTTAAATATAACTTAATAATTTAAATAAAAATGATTTTAAATGCTTTATTTATAATCTTTTGTCACGTGACTGCAAACACCAAAAAGAGCTTCTTACGTCACTAACCACTCAGGCGATTTGTGCTTCGATGGTTGCCCGCGCGTCGGTAGCCGCGGGTCGGCGTCGGGGGTCGGCGCGGTGGTATGGTTACGAATCGCGACCATCGTGTTTTTCGGTCAGTGACGTCATTTCAGTAACGTGACAGTTGTTAGTGTTTTGGCGGAAAAAATCATAATTACTCTAATTTTGTATATTTTCTCATCGAAAATACTAATAATTTTAAATAAAATATTTTTTTTTATGGTAAACAAGAGTCAATCTTTAAAATAAAAGCAATTCCGAAAAATGGTTAACATCCCTATTATATCTAAAAATGTATTTCTATTATTTTTCCGTTAAGAGGTTTCTTGTAGAAATAAGATACTTATCATTTAATGATATTATTTCTAGAATAATAAGTACCTACGTAATATAAGATTTTAAACTAACAAAATTGGACAAGCTTAGTTATACCGCCTGCTGGCAGGCGTGTAAATATTATCTCCTATATATATATATAAAAATCAATTGCTGTTCGTTAGTCTCGCTAAAACTCGAGAATGGCTGGACCGATTTGGCTAACTTTGATCTTGAAATGTTTGTGGGAGTTCAGGGAAGGTTTGAAAGGTGACTTTTATTGGTGATACGAAGTTCGCAGGATCTTAATAATTTAATCAATACAGTGTCCGGATTACATAATGAAATAAAATTTAACAATTGTCGTTTATCAATAATTAATCTATAAATATTCATTACACCATAAAGGCAGAACACAAATAACCAATTTTGAAAAACCTATGCACTTTAAAATAAATTATAATATTGGACAAGTTTTGCCGCCTGCAGGCAGGCGTGGGAATATTGTAAAATTTAAACACAATCTGAATACACAATGAAATAAATTTTTACAATTGTCATCTATTATTGATTAAATTATTCAATATCAAGCTATAAATATTTAGTACACTATAAATACAAAACTTTAATAACTATTTTTGTGGTTTCAATTGAAATTTATTACTCTACTACTAGGATAGCGAGACATCGAACGAATATAAATATTATTTATATTACATATTACAGGACGAGTTATTATTATTGTCATCACTTAACATCATGTGACTTGAAGTCAAACGCTATCCTGTAAAGCTGGGGTCTCACGGTCTCTTATGAAAACGAATCAGACCACATCAGACTGGACGGCGCGTAGCGCACCGTTGGTAAACCCTGCGCCCGTGGGCGACGTGGTGCGTGCTCCCCTTCCAACAAATTAAACCACGCTAGACCGGATGACGCACGAAACAGGGAGTGTCTCGGGGTAAGTGGTGTCCCCACGCATCAACAACTCACCTTAAGACGAGGAATTGGCAATATTGGCGGCAGGGATCTCCTTTTTTCTCAACAATTACAAAACATACAGAGCTAATATTTATGTACATTAAAGATCATGTTTTTATATCGAATTGTCAGAAGGATAACACGATTGGTTAACTTTCATAGCAGAGAAACAGTGATCGAAAACTGCCCTCTAAAAAAAGATTTTCATTTTACGCAGGCATACAAAACCGATTTAAGATTTGAATTTGTTTTTTTATATGGTGTATACACATTCTTCAAAGAACTACAGGTTTAGTTTTATAAAATTAACGATAGTTTTAATATTAAATGAAATAAACTTTTTTTGACGCGACGACCTTTCGGCATTATTCAGCTTGCTTGCGTTTTTGTACGGAGTTGATTTCAGATTCATTGTTCATCACGGCGTCCGCGCGTCCTCTTAAAGCCGCCCCTGCATCTTTTTTATTTATTATTCACCGTCTTTATTTTATTTCTTAGGTCTAAGTCTTCTATGACATAAAGTACAAAAGTAATAGAGCACGAAATATATAGATAGACTAGTTGCGCCCCGCGGTTTCACCCGCGTCTTCCCGTTATCCTGCAGGAACCCTTTTCTGGGATAAAAATGTGCTATCCAGGGTATAAGCTATCTCCATCCCAAATTTCATTCAGATCCGTTCAGTAGTTTTTGCGTGAAAGAGTAACAAACATCCATCCATCCATACTCGCAAACTCTTACGTTTATAATATTAGTAGGATTATAGATAATGTGAACTGATGTATTTAAGATTCTGTAATTAATTAGAATCAGTTTTGATAAGCAATGTATCTTGATTGTTTATAGGGTGCCATAATGGAAATCAATGCATATGTATGCACGTGCCACGAGCTTGGATATCCAGTTTAAACTGAATTAGATTGACTAACTTGCATAGTAAAGCGCTCTGAATTTCCCCCACCACTTTGGTCTAAATAATGACTGAATATCGAATAATTTAGAGCTACTTAACGTCTACGAATTACTACGATTATGTAAATAGGGCTGTTTCTGTACATTTAATCAGGCAGCGTCTCGTAGCGTTGTGCGATCGTGACTAATCGAGATGTTTACTAATCAGTAATAGTGATAATTAGTAACTTACTAGTTTCCGTAGTGAAATAACGTTATTGATTTGTTTTACGAATTTGAGTTTTTTTATTTGGGTTATCAAACAATACTACAAATAACTACACTGAGAACAAAATTCGGACGTTCCTTCTGAGTCTTACCTTCCAAAACCGATTCCTTGCATTTTTACCTTAGATTTCCTTCTGAATAACAAATCCTTCCTTCTTCCAGGTCTTTTTTCTCCGTTTATTAGTTAATTAGTAATTACTAATCGTTATAATCGAGATATCTCAAGACATCTTTAAATCGAATGATTCTATTAGTCTATCATAGTCGCATTTCATCGGATGTGATCGTGGTCAAAAGTTAGTCCTGTCAGTTGCAGAAAAATAGCTTCAATAAACGCTACTACCGGCGTTATACCTTTAACGCTTCCACCCTTGGAACTTAGATTATCAGATCTTGCAACACCACCCATGGCCAGCCAGAAGTGTCGGGGCAGCAAAACTTGTGTTTCTTCGAGTGCTAATGTGTAAAATTGGTGGATTAATAACCATTATGTGTTCGTTAATGTGTACGAGTGTGGGAAATTGAAATAAAGTTGTGAAAGTGATTTTTCTAGTTGCTCCAAAAAAGTTCGTGTAAAGTTTAAGTGAAGCGTCACTACTTTACTTAAACACTAACCTCATCCCTTCATCTCATCATCATCATTTATCATAGACTTGATTCAACTCTATGAGTTTGAAATATTTTATACTTGACACTGGCAAATACACTAATCGTGTGACGCCATAACAAAACAGAAAAATAATCTTCCGTCTAAATCTTTTTATACAAAAGTAATACAGTTCAAGCTACCAGTGATTAGGGCTGCAGATTGAGGAACCTCCTGACAATACGTGCCATGTCAAGGTGTGTACTTCTGCATTCGACCTTTGATCGAACCATCAAACGGGCCCCTTTAGATGTTAGTCGAGACTCTATGAGGGCGTCATTCTTCTTCTTGCCCTGGTCCCATCTATCATTGCTTCATTAAGCCCCCTTTCATTCATATCGTTCATCCTTACACAATCTATTCATCTTTTCTTTTGGTCTTCCTCTTCTCTTCCATCCATCAACATTCTCATCTTTGCTACATGGAGTTTTCTCTCTTATTATACTAATTGTGCCCCCCCGGTTTCACCGAGATAAAAAGTAGCCTACGTGTTAATCCAAGGTATAAGCTATCTCCATTCCAAATTTCATTCAGATCCTTTCAGTAGTTTTTGCGTGAAAGAGTAACAAACATCCATACATACATACAAACTTTGACGTTTATAATATTTGTAGGATATGCACCTCAGGAGACGAGCTCCCACTGGTAAGTATTTATATATTTTTTGTATTTATATGCATATTATCGTTTAGTATTAATACACTCAATTCCAACGATTTTAAAGTAAAATATAAGTGTCCGTTCAAACGAGTTTTTAAGTTATTGTTTCGTTATGTCAAATGTCAAAAGACTTTTAATTCTTCAGATATAATAGCTCGATTTGCTGGGAAATTTCCATGCGTTAATATAATATATATTATATATGCGAAAGTTACTCTGTTCTTTTGTCTGTTCCTTCTTGTGGATTAGGAGCACAATACATATATATGCCTTCACGTGGTTTTGGCGTAATTTATGGAGATAGTTTGACTTTGAAGAAAAAATGTTTTTTGGGGGCTAAATCGCGGAGCACAGTTAGTCAAAATATATCGAAAGAAAAATTAATCAGGAGCAAGCAGGTTTTGATAAAATTAAATTACTGAATTATTCCGCAATGTTTTAATGTATGTGCATAAAATACGACTGTCCGTGACAAACAGCACAAATCAGGTTTTTTCACGACTGCAAGTAGTGTCATATATATTCAGAATTAATATAATATGTGAATTATTATTCACATATTATATAATGTCAGGCATGTTTTTAGTCTTTTAATTATTTCTTTGGCTTGACTAATTTGAAATTGTGATGTTTATTTTAAATCGGTATATAAGCCGTAAGCCGGACGCACCCGGATCGCTGGGCAAGGATCATCACGCAGTGGGTACCTGAGGACGGGCGACGTCGCCGAGGCAGGCCCCGAAAAAGATGGCATGATGACCTCGACTCATTTGAGGAGCGGTGGCCTGAGGTTGCGGGGGATAGAGATATCTGGAGGGAAATGGGGGAGACCTTTGCCCAGCAGTGGGACAGTATAGGTTAAAAAAATAAATAAGAATAATAAATAATAATCATTTATTTACAAAAAATATAATGTTTCAAATCGGACTCAACTCAGCATTATACTGGTCTTTCGACCAGCACTGTTCTGCCATTGAAACCGTTTAAGGTGTCAGCACGGGCCGTACAACGAACAAACAGTATCTGTCGCCAAGCACCTATCGGTGTGTTCCGGCAGCCTCACTTGAGAGCAAGTTTTCAGTCCAGGTGTAGCGTGACGCCACCTTCGGCCACATTGTCACTTAACATTATTTGACTTGCGGTCAAAGGAAGAAAGAAGAAGAAGTAAAAAAAAGTAAAAAAGATGTTTTATCCTAAAAATACATGTCACTATGAATCTACCTATTTAATGTTATCTTTTCAAATCGCTTAGAAATGAACAGATGATGAGCTGAAAAAAAAAAACACTTCTTTTGTACGTTCAGGTAATAAAAGAAATGCGATCTGCTGACGATCGCTTATTACTGAAAACCCCGGTCAAGTGCGAGTTGCACTTGTGTGGAGAGGGTTCGGTATAGTTAATTTCGTTTTCTGCGGGAACTTTGGGATTTTCGTTTCATGATTTCCCTGAAAACTATGCGTGAGTATTATCTTTTTTCATATCTTTTTAACTGTGCATTTTCAAATTATCTAAATACTAGTTGCGCCCCGCGGTTTCACCCGCGTCTGGCCGTTATTCCACAGAAACCTTTTTCCGAATAATAATTGGCCCATATGTTAATCCAGGGTATAAGCTATCTCCATTCTAAATTTCATACATATTCGTTCAGTAGTTTTTGCGTGAAAGAGTAACAAACATCCATTCATCCATCCATCCATACTCGCAAACTTTCACGTTTATAATATTAGTAAGATAGGATATTATCATTTCAGAAATAACCCGTTTACCTGATACATCTTTTTTTATTTAGTATAATTATATACTACGAGAATATTCTAATATACTCCCCGAAACTGATCTCCCAAATTGCATTTTGTTCATTTGCACTATACGTCTGTGATACCTTATGGTATAAACCAGACAATTTAGAAGACATACACAAGAGTGATCCGAGAAGGGTTCCACTTGTATCAAATGTACGGAACCCTAAAAAGAAACCGATTTGCAGCATCACAATTCAGAACGGGTTGTTAAATGCCAACTTAAATTATAGTTTAATCAAATAAACGTCAAAGTTTTCTCATATCCGTTCAAGATTCGTTCGTGTAATCATTCCGGACGAACTATCTTTGATGCAATCAGTGCACTAGGACGTCACGCGACCCGTATTAGGTTAAATATTTGATCCGGGTTCGTCATACAGAAGGGTTGTATTAGGTAAGTTTGAGATTCCTTCCACATAATCTGATCCCTATATTTACCTAATCCAAATATCTTATCCTATTCCATTGAATGTACCTAGTCTGCAAGAAATCAGCTGCCCTGCCCCTTCCTAGGCAGTCGATAAAATTTAGCAAAAACCTAAAAACAATTCATTTTCCGGTTTATTAAAGAAAAAGATTGTGTTGTTTACTTACCAGTAACGTTTACGTTTACTAGCACCTTAGCAAATTGTATTTGTTTTATTACAATTTATATCGTACAACATTTTCCCCCATTGTCCCATTAGCTAGCGACGTCCTTGTGTATGTATGTGTAATAAATAGTAATTAGCATTTATACAATCTATATGTATATATATATATATACATATAACTTAAAGGTGACTGACTGACATAGTGATCTATCAACGCACAGCCCAAACCACTGGACGGATCAGGCTGAAATTTGGCATGCAGGTAGATGTTATGACGTAGGCATCCGCTAAGAAAGGATTTCGCGATAAACTGTAGCCCACGCGGGTGAAACCGCGGGGAACAGCTAGTCTATATATAAGAATCAAAGTCCTGACTGACTGATATCAACGCACAGCTTAAACCGCTGGTCGTTAAAATTTAAAAGTTAGAGGGTATACTTGTCCTGATGATGTGTAGGGGTGTACTAAGAAAGGATTTTTTGAAATTCAACCCCTAAGGGGATAAAAATGGGAGAAAACCTTTGTATGAAAGTCCTTTGATTTTTAAGTTACAACTCTGTAAATTGGTTTTTGGATAGAGTAAATAAAAAATTACGTGTTCAATATGTTTTTGATAGGGGTGACTAAAGGGGGTGAAATGGGGGGTGAAACTTTGTATGGGAAGTTCTTTGTTTTTGACATTTTAGTGATGAAAATTGACCTCCATAACACAGTGTGCCTCCAAAAATTTTTATCTCGGTGAAATAAACGGTTTCTGAGGGATAGTCCACGCGGACGAAGCCACGGGGCAGAAGCTAGTACCATATAAATATGTTTGGTGACTATAATTCTGTGTGACGGTAAATATTTTTCGGCAGCGCTTATTCAACCGACCTGTTCACACACTGTATCTACGCTTATTACTTGTGAGTGTGACGCATATTTGTCTAAACAAATCGTTCGAGTGCAAGCTGAATTCTCGTGGTTTTGTAACAATCCATTTTTGAGAGATTTTTAATGCTGTGGATTGTCGTTTAGGTTTTTCTGAAAAATATGATGGATGTCCTATATTTTCGTATAAATAAGTGCATCATTACAACAATAAAAATATAGGTTACTCTGTTTCCATTTCTTTTCATTTGATACGTCTCACGGTGAACTTGAGAAATATCTGTCTTTACATGTATCTTGTTTTTTTTTTTTGCTATTTATGTTTTGTTATTTTCTTTCATTGTTGAATGTTTGGTACTGTTGGTGCCTCTTCGCGACGTCGCGTCACCAAACGGTTCCAACGGAAGACCAGCGCTGGTTGTCTAACCAGCATTTTGCTGAGTTGGGGCCGATTTGCGACACTGACATTCTTGTGTACCAATTACTGTAATATTGTTTTTTTTTTTCTATTTTTATGTTTTTTCATGTACCTTGAGTGTTATTGTTGCAAATAAACGAAATTCTATTCTATTCTATTCTATCTGCTATCGACCGGTTTTAATAACCGATCTATCCACGGTTGACATAAATTTGACTTTACTTCTATGGAGCTTATATCAAATTTCCATCTTCAGTAGGATAGATCGGTTATTGAAACCGACCGTATATATATGAATCAAAGTCCTGACTGAAGTATTTTTTGAAATTCAACCCCTAAGGGGGAAAAATAGGAAACTGTAGCCCACGCGGGTGAAACTGCGTGGAAGAGATAGTTTCTACATCATTTGTTGGAGGTTGTCTATTTACACTGTTCAAAATTTCTTCCTCCAATTATTAGATTAAAAAATAATAAACCGTGATAGACGCACATACAGACTCAAGAAATCCTAAGATAACCTAAAAGGGTTCCGTTTTTGCATCCGATGAACGGAACCCTAAAACAATGTCATTATTATATATTAAGTGATTTCTTTTGCTTATCTGTTTCTCATTTAGATGTAGTGAATCGATTTGGATGCCGGCCAAATATTGTACGAAGCCATTAGAGCGATCATGAGCGATTTCTTTGCGATAATGATCGGTCGGGTCAGACTGTTGTTGTTTGGGGTTTATGATGTGTTTCTTGTTTATTTGGGTTGGGTAGTAAAGGCGAGAGAATAATAACTAAGTTATTGTATAGAAGGGACAAAGGAAACGCTTTCCCACTAAAATCTAGTGTAGGTCTTAGTGCTCCCGCGCATTAGGCCGCTGGCCGCGCGGCCAGGTCGCCGCGGCTGGAGCACGCAGCTCATTTAATTCATTTAATTCGCTTAATGCGCGTACTTCCATATATCTTGGAAGGATTAGTTGGCCGCGGCGAGCTGGATAATAATATGAGGAATGCAGAGTATGAGATTTCGATGTTAACAAGTTTCTCCTTTTACAAAAATTATTAATAAAAAAAAAATAACCTCAAAACATGGCAGGCAAAGTTTAACGCGTCAATTTGTGAATAAATAAAAATTCTTAAAATTTTATGTGAATTAAATGGATCTAGGTATTTAAAAATCTGACTAACGGTGAAGGCATGACTAAAAACTGCTGAATTCTAGGACATGCGACATCTACCAACCCGCACAGAGCCTGCGTGGTAGATTTTTTTAAAGACTTTATTTGGGTAAATAAAAGTAGGTACTAGGTACATACAGACTTTGATTCATATATACATACAATGAAAAAAGCGCTACAATCAAAAAGCCACACTTAACCATTAACCATTATATCGTAACTAATACAAGTCAATTTAATTATTTTATATTTTTCAGTGTGTTTTCAAAGTATTTTTTTTTTTGGTTTGGGCTGTGCGTTGATAGATCACTATGTCAGTCAGTCACCTTTGAGTTATATATATTTAGATACATTATGGCCTATACTCCTCTAAAAAAAGCCAGTGTCCTGATGGTAGAAACGCAATAGGCTATGATAATGGTGATGATGATGATTATACCCAATCATCGGAATTGACAGCGCGCTTTAGATAAGTATGGGATTCCCTTCTAGTGGTTGTTATTCTTAGGGTAAGGGTTGGCGAGACCAAGATGTGGAACTCGATCCATCATAGCAAGTGTAAACAGACTCTTACACTGACTGATAGACAATTAACGCCCAAAAATTAATAATCGATCCCGATCCGTTATCCGCGGTTTTGGATCGATATGTCATGTCATAATGTTACATTTTAGTAGTAATATGTCAAGCCCTAGTAGGTACTAAAATTGCATATTATGTTATGACATTCGGGTGTTACAGACTAAACGGAAAGTGTGACAAACATGAAAATTTGAATGTACATATCACACTATATTATAAGCCGTTATCCCGCAGGAGATAGCTTGATATGGCCTTGATTAACACAAAGGCTACTTTTCATCCCGGAAAAAGGTTCCTGCGGGATAACGGGAAGACGCTGGTGAAACCGCAAGGCGCAATTATATATATTTCCGAGACAACACCAATTTTTTTTTGCCCATTTAAAAACAATTAAAATTTTTTTGCCCAAAAAATCGAGTTGTTGTTGAGGTGAAGACCGTTTGTAATCTGAGACGTTAAAATTACGCGTGTATTTAAAACGAAATAAAACAATTTTTTCGATCTCCTTACTTGATTTGTTGCTACCGATTTCGGTTATTTATGGTTTAAAAACTATTTATCGTATAAGTATTCTTTATTTAACGTATACTTAATTATGCACTAATCATTTAAGATTATATCTCTGCATTTTAAACAAGGAATTTTGGATATTAATCTGCGTGGGTGTGGGTTTAAAATATTGACATTATTTAGATAAAGCTTTAGGCAATTTATTGGCGTTTTGATGTCTTATCTTAAGAGGTATAAGTCTGTTCTAAAATAAATGTCACTAGAAAAAAATAAATTAATATTAATGAATTGCTGAAATTTAATCGCTTGGAATCCTACCATCACCTCGAGTGATAAAAGGACACTTCTAAGCACAGCGGTAGCATTTTCAAAATAAATAGAAAATTCAACATCTAACTAATGGCATGATTCAACAACCTTATCTATCCACAGTTTGTTCGACTAGAGATAGAATGACATAATTTATGGAGCTGTCAAATTAGAATAATATTTGTTCATTTGCCACAACAGGTAGGTTTGCAGCAAATGATTAAAATTGGTACAAATGGTTAAAAAAGAAATAAAAACAATGTTGCATGTACACAAATATGTCAGAATTGGCTCAAACTCAGCATGAAGTTAACCAAAAACTAACTGAGATCGCCATCTCAGTTAGTTTTTATGACGACCCAAAGTGAGTCCTGTACCCCTAGTACAAGTTTTGAAAACGATAAAAGTTTTCGTAAACGTCGACGTTTACCACCGCCGACTTGTCAAAGTGGCAAATCGATCTGCTTTTTTTGATTTGATTTTTTTGATAAAATAACCCGTATTTTAACGATTTTTAACGATTTCAGTCTCTCCAAGTCTCGGTAAGATTGGCTGAAAAAAATATGTATGGATGGAAACGAAAACTTTTATAGTTTTTGTAAACTCTCAAAACCTGTACTAGGGGTACTGGTCTCCGATAACAAAAGACGCTACTTCGGTCTGTCCTGCGCCACCTCCTGCCAGTCCTCCACCTAGAGCTCGCGCAAATCCTTCGTGACTTCGTCTTTCCAGTGATACCTGGGCGGGCGACCGGGCGATTTCCCATGCTATTATACCAGTCTTTTAAAGAAAGAGACTAGTGTTTTATAAAAGGAAAGAAAAATATTAAAAAGAAAAAGGATTTGTCTGCACCCAAAAGGTCATTATGGGATCGATGATTTAGCACGTTTGCTTAGAAGATTATCTATTAAACATTATTATCTATTATTTATTATCTAACTCTCGATTTAAAAGCTCTTACTTAAAAACAAAAATTAAGAAACTAAATTCTAAAATCTATGTTTTGACTAAAAATTCCAATAAATCGAAGCTCATATCAAATTACTGACCGTATATCAGCTCTCTACATGATGAAATCAGATTAGAAGACTGCATCATTTAATTATTTTTTTTTGTTTTTGGCAACTATCGTCGTCACGAATACAAATTAACATTTTCAAAAGTTGCGGCAACGGTGATACTTGAAAATGGGGATTTCTGCTACAATATGCATGGGTTATTTACATAGGAAAAAAATCTCCAAATCTGTATCAAAATCCGTTTCGTTTAGAATAAGTTAGCTGAAAAACAGACAGACAAAAACATCAACTTTTCTTTTTACTATATGTAGAGATGAACTTCACATAAAACTTTAAAGCAATGTACTTGAATTATTCGTGTCTATTAGATTTTTATTAATTTTTCGTACCTTCACTACATAGTATAAAACAAAGTCGCTTCCCGGTGTCTGTCTTCCCTATGATGCTTAGATTTTTAAAATCACGCAACGGATTTATTGCAGTTTTCAGCAATAGTTAGAGTAATTCAAGAGGAAGATTTATAAGTATAATACATACATATTATAGTACAGAAAAGCCGAAAAGTTCAAAATTTTGTTAAATACTGCCCTATATTAGTATCGACTAATCTATATTGCACCCTAGTTTTTCATTAAAACACAGATTATAAAAAAAATCCTGCGAATTTCGTAAAAACTGTCGATCCAATTTAAAACTGCTGACTCTGACTAATTATTTGTAAAACCAATTATTTAAACAAAAGAAAATTCGAGAAGAATTTGGCAATCAAGCTAAAAGAGCTTACCTTAACTTATTGGCATTTTGTCTGATCTCGAAAAAAGTACGCGACGTTACTGTTTAAGAAGAGTTGTTGGGGACATTCATGTAAAAATGTTTGGCGTTATACACACTAATATTTTAAACACGAAAGTTTGTGAGTGAGCGTGTATGTTTGTCTCCTCTACATATTCGCTGAAACGGCTCAACGGATTTGAATGAAATTTACCCAAAATCTTTTTTTTCGTATACTTTTTTTTAATCCCAAAAAAGGTTCCTGCGGTTAAACTGTGGGGAGTAACTATATTATAGATCACACGTGATACACAGATACACGTGTCAAGTTGAGAACCCCTCCACCTTTTATTTTAATTCGCTTAAAAAGAAACAAATCATCAGCAAATAAAACAACCAAAAATATTATCACGAACATCTAAAAGAGACCTATCGAGCAGCCTGTATATTCCTGAACCAATATAAACTACAAAAAATAATTTCGTCCAAATTTTTAATCTTTACTGGCCTTTTTTATAATAGCTAAATCGGAAATTTATTACTTAAGCTGATCATATTTTATTATAATTTAGGAAATTCAAAAAGGAACACCCTGTCTGCGAAGCTTTCCCATATTTTACCATTCTTTAGGTATTGAGTTAAAAAACAATTTATTTATCTCGGCTAGATCGAAAGCTTGAACCACAGATTTACAATAATACCTAAAACAAACAACAACACACCACAAAAAATAAAATGATTATCACAATTTTAATACTATATAGGAACATCGATAAAATTGTTGTACCCACTACTATCATAAAGTCAGCAACTCCTTCAAAGGTCAAGTGTTCGTTTATTCAACGAATCCCAAGTGAAATCCAAGAGTTGTCATTGAGTTGTCGATAACTTCATTTCAAGTCCATATTAAATGAAATTCTATTTATAAAAGCTAATTAGAAAACTAACTGTACACCGTGGTTTCACCTTCGCAAACTACAAAGCTCACTAATGTGTTTTAATTTTGCGGAACGCTAATCATTATATTATATTATTCGGAAACAAAGTAGTTTATATGAATTCTTATAACATCAACTATCTGTTAGTGAAAGTCCCGTCAAAATCGGTTCAGCCGTTTCAGAGATTAGTCGGAACAAACAGACGTGCAAATATGAATTGTTTTATTTTGTTAATATGTACCGTATATACTTAACTACTACTTTACTTAACCTATGTTTTTACTTTCATATGCTTTTAATAAAAAGCTCTTGTTGTAAGATTATAAACGGACACATTAATTTTGTTTATTTGTATAGAAGATGTATAGATAACAGACTATTTAGACGTAAAAAAGCTTGGAATTGTAGTAAACTCTCTCCAATTCAATAAGTAATAAGAAAATCAATGTAAATGTGATCGCGCCCAAAAAATAATCAGACGGGCGTTTCCTCTTTGTTTTTTTGCTGGTGGAACAGGCTTAAAACTATTTTTAAGTTTGACAATTTAAAGTGATGAACTGTTGGCACACCATTCATCATCATCATCATCATCAGCCTATATCAGTCCACTGCTAGACGTAGGCCTCTCCCATGATACGCCACTGAGCCCGGTCTTCAGCTTTTCTCATCCAACCACTGCCAGCCACTCGGCGCAAGTCGTCGCTCCACTTTGTTGCAGGGCGTCCTACACTACGTTTGCCAAGTCGCGGTCTCCGCTCAAGAACACGTCTACCCTAACGGTTGTCGGCACACCATTGTGTCTTATTAAATAATAGTTATTTGTTATTCTAGGCTACTAAGTTAATTTTTGGCACGAGTACAAACTTGCATTGAAACATGAGCTAGCGAAAGATTCTAGGATTCAATTCGCCCGCCGCTCAGGGTTCAAATAAAGAATCCTGAGCGTAAACATTATCCTGAGCGTAACAAGGGTTTCATAGGTAGGTGCGAGACGCAGAATTACAGCGAGGAAAATAATAGGTGCAAGAAAAATAGCTTAAAAATATATTATATTAGTGTTTAAATATTTCAAAAATTAAAAGTTAAATTACTACAATTAGTAACTTTAAAAGTTAATTTAATTTTCGAATTTCTATGCTTGTGTTTGTATAAGTAAATAGTTATTTAATATACATATTATATGATTAACATTTTGATTATTTTTAGTGGACTAGCAGTATATAAGAATAATAATATTGAATACAAAATCGATTCGAGTTTATAAGAGAAAACCACAAGCGGACAAAATGCAGTTTTGTACCACAGATTTCGAATGATAAGCAGAACATTTTCGAACTTATAAGGCAAAAACATATTTTTGACTTTGACAAAAGTTGTTTTTTCCAAATTCAATCAGCATTATTCAGCATAGATGAATATTACCGTCCGTTTAAAAGTCGTAAATTTTATTACGCTTCACATAAATTTTATTATTTATTTATGTGTTTGAAACCTATACCGAACTAAAAATGTATAATGCATTAAGCTTATAAACACTTCAACAGAATATTTTTTTTCACATAATAGTTAAATGTAATTTTTATTACATTTATATACATAATATACATATCGTAAAATTGTATCTTACAACAAAATTTTATTTTAAGCATAAATTGGGATTATAAATTTCTTTTAATTACGTATTATGTGTTTGAATTTTATTTCTGACTACTGGGGTTTGTATTTTATGTTGTGTTTTACGATACAATGTAATATGTATGTTTGTATGTTTCCACATTTTTACTGGCTAGGTACAGTCAGCAACAAAAGTAGTTGATCATACTAGGTTTCCTAAATGTGTTTTAGATCAGTATGGCGTAGTTTTCTTTACATTTAACAAGGTAGCGCTCTGACCACAACTTATCACACCTGATTTTAAGTGATGATGTGGTCAAAGGTTGGTGTTTAAGATGATGCCGGTAGTTGGAAATTGTGTTGTTGTTGAGCGACTTTTGTCGTTGACTGTACTGCTATGGCTACATTATTCAATTTTGTCACTGACAAGTGAAGATTTCACAGAAAGAAAGTAAATCAAAAAGAAAATAGGTAATAGTGTCGATTCGGTTTTGCATTCTCTAAACCTAAACTAAGTTTGACAGGTCTAAGAGTAATGCTGTCCTTTTATTTACTTCAGTGGTTAGAAAAAGACAGCAATATTATTAGACCTGTCAAATTTAGTTTAGTTTTAGAGAATGCAAAACCGAATCGAAATCACTATCTAAAAAGTTGTGCGTGTTGTATGTATGGAATAATATTTTTACTTTCGGCACGTTTAAAATTTTGTACGCATTAATGTTTTACATATTATTTTTTAATAATTACTCATTAATTACAATGGCAAAGTACCTTTTTATACTGTTATGTTATTTGATTTGTAGTATATTAATATGTATGTAAATGTATTTTAACGTAAATATTATCAGTAGGTATTTGTTGCATGATTAAGTATATTTCTATCACATTTTTATCATTTACAATTAAAACGATTCTAACAACATCTCATGTGTTAAAATCCAGCAAACCCTTTTGACTACAGAAATAGACATACATACGTACACTTGCAAATAATATAAATGGTATACTTATAAGATAAATTATTCATCGAGAAGAATATGACGAAAAAAATCAACGAGTAAATTTATCGATGCTCTAGACTAAACCAATCTGATAAAAAATGCGAAATGAGTTTCCGTTTGACCATGAATATCAGTGGGGGGTTGAAAACATTATTTATAAAGTTATTTAGGATCAATTTAAATGTGTATTTATATAATATTATGTAAACCACGCTTAGATGCATTTATTTACATAGCGTAATAGATTAAAATCATAATGTGTTTGGTCTCTCATAGTTAGATACTTATATAATATACTAGCTGCGCCCGGCGGTTTCACCCGCGTCTTCCCGCTATCCCGTAGGAATTATTTCCGGGATAAAAAGTATCCTATGTCCGTTTCCTGATCCTAAGCTACCTCCCCACCATTTTTCAGCCGAATCGGTTTCGCCATTCTTGAGTTATAATTATAAATAGTGTAACTAACACGACATTCTTTTATATAGCTATATAAATATATAATAATATTCTAGCTGACCCGGCGAAATTCGTATCGCTATTAAAAGTTGTTTTTACCTTTTAAACCTTCCCTGAACTTCCACAAATATTTCAAGATCAAAATTATCCAAATCGGTCCAGCCATTCTCGAGTTTTAGCGAGACTCACGAACAGCAATTGATTTTAATATATAAGACTAGTTGACCCGGCGAACTTCGTATCGCCAATAAAAGTTACCTTATAAACCTTCCCTGACCTTCCACAAATATTTCAAGATCAAAATTATCCAAATCGGTCCAGCCATTCTCGAGTTTTAGCGAGACTAACGAACAGCAATTGATTTTTATAGTTTATAAGATTATTAGAGTTAAATTAAGTTATATATAACAGAATACCGTTATTCATTAGAGAGCATCCGTTTGAACCCATTAGTGAGATCCAGTTTAAGAACTTTCGTAAAAAAAACTGAAATTGTGGCAAAAGAACTAAACTAAAAAATATTAACCTTTTTATTTTATCACATTATAAAATAATGATGAACATTTAAAATCTAATACTCAGTACTCAATTATTTATTGCAGTCATATTATGTTAAAATTTAATATTATTAATAATAATTATTATTTTAATTTTGACATCGACAATCATTGTTTTATTGCACTTAACTACACTTACTAAAAAACTTACTAAAAAATTACAATTATATGTAATTTTTTCTCCACTTAATATACTCATTTATGAATTAATAATTTATAATTATTGTCAGCACCTAAATGTTGAAATAGAAAAACATTTATAAAAAAGATAAACGTGCACTTTATTTATAGCAGAAATAAATTATTTCATTTTATTTCATATATAAAAAAATAACTCTATCATATCATTTATTCTGTAAAAGTCAATAAAAGTCAATTTTTATTTATTCGATAGGATACATTGTGATCACTTTAAAACGTCAAACTTAAAACTAGCTACGCCTGTAAGTTATGAATGAAATTCTAGAAGTTCTTTGGTGTTTTATGGTTTGTTTGTTTATTAAACTCTGTATATTGTATTATTGGTTTGATTTAAAGTGACAATGTGGTAGAAGACTACACCTACCTAATACGCTTTAGAGAACTACTGTTGTCCAACTGTCAGATTTTGAAATTGAACTCTCCGCATACATACCCATTAATGCCCGAAATTAATAAATAATCGATCCGATCCGTTATCTGTGGTTTTGGATCGATGCGCATACCAAATGTTTAATAACGATGTTTTTCTACATAGAAACCTCAAAATCCTTTTTAGTTTTGAACCCAGGACCATGGTTGTCCGATGGTAAGTACTACCATTGAACCATTATAGCTTGCCAGAAATATCATCATCATCATCATCATCAGCCGGAAGAAGTCCACTGCTGAACATAGGCCTCCCCCCTTGAACGCCACTATGAACGGCTGTTAGCCATTTGCATCCATCGGCTCCCTGCGACTCTTACGACGACATTGTAAGAGTCGCAGGGAGCCGATGGATGCCAGAAATATACAGTTTGAAAATAAATCGAGTTCATTTGCCTTAAGTAAATAAATGTGACAAGAATAAATAGGTATACTTATATGTAACAGCATAAATCCTTAATCTTTAAATCTTTTGATCAAGTTGCAAGTTCTAGATAAAAAAATAATAAATTTATAATAAATATTAATAAAACACGATTTAACATTAGTTCCAGGTTGTAAATTGATACAACTTTATTAGGGTAAGTGAAAATTGAGATGTAACTTTTGCTTACAATGTTACAAGCAAAAAAAGATGCAATAAAAATTGCTTTTTATGTTAAAAGTGATAAAAATAAAATGTTATATTTATAACAGATAATACACTTTTTTTTACATAATCATTAGATTTATTTTAAAAGTATTCAAACACTTTATATAAATTATGTGTTAATAGGTAGGTTTTATCGTAAATTGTTTCTTAATCTTGCTATTATTATAAAAAGGTTAAGTTGTATCTAGGTATGTATGTAAGCTCGTATTTTTGTATGTTTGTAAGACAACAATGCAATTTAATAGAATATGTTTCACTGATTGATTTTACACTACAACATTAAAAGATCTTATACCCTCAATGTTTACCACTAGGTGTCTATGTGTGCGTCAGGTGTCTCTAAATGTGACATTTATTGTTGTGACAAGATAATTACTGTCGAAGCAATAAAGAAATTTATCTCTGGTCATTTTAAACTGGCCGTTGTATCTTCAAGTTTTCAAGTTGACTAAGTGACAATATACGACCTTCAAGAAAAAAAAAGATATTAACAACAGTAGAGATAAGAGGAAAGATGTTTGGCCACTTGGTACGTCATGACGAATACATGAAAACAATCTTAGAAGGAAAAGTAGAAGGGAAGAGAGGGAGAGGTAGACCGAGAAGAACATACATAGACCAAGTTAAAGAAAGGATCATGTCGTACCAAGAGGTTAAAAGGATGGCCGAGAACAGAACGGGATGGAAAGTACTCCACCGACAAGAGCTTAAAGAAGAAGAAGTGAAAAAGCAAATGAAAAATTACTAATACAGTTGTTGCAATTTGTTTCGTAGTCTACTCTTAGCTTTACATTGTTCCCGAGTGACTTAGGCTTTTTTTATTCACATTAGTTTAAACGTGCAAAGCAAGGGCGGGTTGCTAGTTGTATTAAAATTTATTTTTAACGTCTAGCAATGTGAGGTTATTGTGCGTGTTCCGCCCACACTTGGATTCGAGGCGGCTTGCTTTGAAATAAGCCTAATAAAGCTAGGGCTGCCAACTTTTTGTACAAGAAATAAACTTTATTCAAGTTGGCGAAGGAAAATTAATAGGATTTTGCAAGTTAACGCCACCCTTTCTTGGTAGAATTACTGCCAATGCGCACAAACCTATTTGACTGAACTTTTTTAATAAGAACAAGAAAGAAGTGGAATGTTCTGTCATGGTTTCTAGAAAAGTTATCTAGAAAAATACGACCCGGGTGTGTACCCCTATAGAATATCAAATAAAGTGTATTATTTGATATTCTATAGGTAGAATATCAAATAAAGTGTATTATTTGATATTCTATAGGTGTTTACTAGACAAGCATGCTACAACTCCGACCACATTGTCGCTTTCCATTGGATGAGATCGAAGTCGCTTGTGTTGTCCAAAGATTTTTTTCTTTTCTTTGCATAAAATAAATATAAAATTTACTTATTTTTTTCACGAATTTCACAACAAGTTTCACAGTACATTAGAACTCAAATTAAAATAAATTAGTAGCTTATTGCAATAAAATTTAATGTTGCTCCAATTCTGTCGTCCCACCAATTAGCATCAATTATAAAAAAAAAAACACTATCTAAATGACCTAATGAAAACGAACGGAACTTTATCTTTGTTGAAATGTAAACAGTGTTAAGTTCTTGCTATTAACAGCTTCACCCCAGAGGCGATAGAGTAACCCTACCCCATCTACCATACCAAAAACGTAAGTATCAAAAACGTTAAAAAAATCGCTTAAAATTACATAAAATTTATAATAGAGTTCGTAGGTCCGTTTACACCGCGTCCTTCCAGCGGTATCTAGGGCGTCCGATCCGTCTACGGCCACTCGTCCCGATCTGATCAGGCAGCATAGCGTTTTATGTATCAATTAGATTTTTCACTATCCTATCACAAGTACGACATAAAACTGGTTGTAATTAGCCCTAATTATCAGTTTAACATGGGATTACATTTTCAAGGTGGCACATGAGGGTAATCCGTGCCGCAATACATTTCTACATCTGTTTTCAAACATTAAATGAGCCATGAGATGGGAGATGTTGTTTTGCGATGCAGCCCGCCCGTAGTGAGCGTGCGGCTTCCATTATCATCATTAGCCGAAAGAAGTCCACTGCTGAACATAGGCCTCCCCCTTTAACGCCACCATGAAAAGCTATTAGCCACTTGTATCCATCGGCTCTTCACGACTCTTGCGACGTCGTCGGTCCACCTAGTAGGCCCTACCTACAGAACGTCTTCCGGTTCGTGGTCGCGCGAGGCTTTAGAAAACATCAAATATTTCCAACAACAAGACGTACGGCGGCGCGACATCCGTACATAGTTGATATTTCCCTGATCAGCACAAAGCGTTTCACTTCTTCATTTATAATGCGAACAGCATAGGAGTGGAACGCTCTGCCAGCGTCATTGTTTCCCGATAAGTACAATTTGGGAGTCTTCAAGTCAAAGAGTGAATAGGTCTTCTAGGCAAGCATGCTCCATCGTCGGCCACGTCTTCACTTACCATCAGGTGAAACTGTGGTCAAATGCTTGCCTATATCTATATCTTATCTATATAAAACAAAGTATAAAACTCAAGAACGGCTAAACCGATTTGGTCGGGAGGTAGCTTAGGAGAAGGAGACGGATATAGGATACTTTTTATCCCGGAAAAGATTCCTACGGGATAATGGGAAGACGCGGGTGAAACCGCGAGGCGCAGCTAGTTGAATATAAAAAAAAATATTATAAATACGCGCTAAAGGAATACGCTACGCCAAGTGAAGTGGCTCCATTGTGTTAAACATAGAACCGACATAGTTTATACCTTTTTTATACAGCCAACATAATTCATTACTTCTTGATTCATGTGAGATTTCTGTGTTTTCTGTGTCTGCGTTTCTGTGTTCTTTTCTTGACGAAAACAAAATACAAGTTTCATGAAGTTTCTAAAAAATTGTTTACAATACAACATTGATCAACATTCATTCAACATTGTCAAGTCAAGTTGTGAAGACACCCTTGAATTAATTTATTACTTCAAACTAAAAATAATTATACCATAACAATGAAATAAAAAGAAAAAAAAAATCACATAGGCAAATGGTATCAGATTTGAAAATCGCATAAACATTTTAATTTTATTAGAAATTCTAACATTTAAATACAAATTTAATACCTTATCGGCGTATATGCTCTTAATGCATTATCGTAATAATTTTGCGAACATAATAGTTAAATATGTTTTTTATGGTGTTCAGGCAATATAAATAACATGATAATAATTATTATCCTATCTGGAATCATAAGTTTACTCCTAATTGGGTATCGTGTTACTAAATTTTTCTTAATTGAGATCAAAGCTTTCGCATAACATGAATTCATTACCATCGCTAACTTTGACCCGCGGATTTGCCCCCGTGGGCTACAGGACAAAATTGAGTTTCTTTTATCACATCTTACAGGGTGGCGTTTGACAACTACACTGAGAAAAAAATTCGGACTTTCCTTCTGAGTCTTACCTTCGAAGGCCGATTCCTTCCTTTTTTACCTTAGATTTCCTTCTGAATCATTAATCCTTCCCTTTTGGCTAAGAAGAAAACGGTATTTTGGAAGGTCCTTTTTCTCCGTGTACTTGATGGTGACGCTACGCTTGGCCTGAAACATGACTTTCAAGCGAGGCTGCCAGAACACACTGATAGGTTCCTGTTGACAGATGTATATACTAAATCGAAGTTGTTTATTCACGATGTTTCTACCCCTTCTTATTGGTTGACAGAAAATATATCAAAATATACACCTTTTTTAGATTACAAGTGTTATCCAACGCGATAAGCTTTTACTAGAAATAATTAAAACAAATAATGAAAAAAAAAATAATGAAAAATAAATGAATAAATAAATAATTAATGAATAATTTTCCAAAAAATAATGTTGTTATTTTAGATAATGTTGCTGAGTGTGTGTATGTTTGTTACTTCTCTATGCTGAAACTACTATACTACTAGCTGTTCCCATGAGCATAATATATCCCCATATCAAATTTTATCATAATCTGTTTAGCAATTTCAGCGAGAAAAGGTAACAGACAAACAGAGTTCCACTTACATTTATAATACATATTATTAAAATATATTTAAATTATAAGTGTCGATTTAAAATTGTTACTTAATTCTAATTTAGTCATAATGTTCATCATTACCAAATTGAATACAAATACTTATCATCGTTTTACCATTAACACGTAATTTAATGTATGGGTTTATTCAGTTTTCTGACTTATTCACGGAATTCATCGGAACGAGTCACCTTAATGTTTCCGAAAGTTGAAATCTACTTCATATTAGATATGTATATTATTTTTGCGCGATGGTGGCTGAATAGTAAAGCGTTCGCCTCATAAGGCGCCGACACCGAGTTCGAATCCTCTCGGTCCCGCACCTATGACTTAATAAAGTTATGTATGGATCTACCATTAACCATCGCCCAAAACGGTGAAGGAAAACATCGTGAGGAAATCGGCATGTCCAGGAACTGCAACATTCAAGGGCATGTGACATCTACCAACCCGCACTGGGCTAGCGTGGTAGATTACGGCCATACTCTCTCTATGAGGGAAGGCCAGAGTCCCAGCAGTGGGAACGTAAAGGCTGATGATTATAATAGTTTTTGCAACACTTTAAAATAGCCATGCGCAGAATGTGTCACTAAAATGAAAAGATATCTAAGCTTCTTCTTATCACACTGAAGTATATCACTCATTTAGTTCAGTAGTTCATTCAGTGGCTCAAAAGATAATTTCGTTTGGCGTTCGTAGGGAACGAAGACATATTAACATACCATGTCTTTTCAATGGGCGTTCGATTTTCTTTCGCTAGTTCATGGAACTATCGTGAATGCGTACATGCGAGCGAAAATAAAACTTCTCACACAGTTGAAGGACATTGAAAGAATTGGTATCATATTGTAGTCCATTGGAAGTTACTTCATAAATGTATCCGAATTCCGAAAGTTTGAGTGAAATAGACGATCACTTCAAAACCCACAACAGAGCGTGACAGCATTATCTATCGCGTGGTGCTCGTTCGTGTTTCGGATCGTTCGCCGCCGGTGGACTAGACAACTGAAGGAAGAACTACTGAACTAGTTGAATCGTTACTGGACTAGTGAACGAAAGACACCCGCCAACTGAAGTAGTCCAATTGAAGGATTCATTCGTGAACGACACACGACTACTTTAAAATCTTTTCAGTAATATTATCTTGATACCAAAAAGCATTATATTGTCGCCCTAGTACATAGTAGGTACCTATACTTTTTCAGTGACCTGAGAGAGATTTTATGGCACCCTTTCTCTGCTTTTATTCACACGTTATGTAAATGAAAAGTACAATACGAAAATTAGTTCTGGCTAATGAAAAGAAGGAAAAACTAAATATTTTGTTCACAACGGTTACAAATGTTGAGAAGACACGAATGGAGCGAGCGCAAACATTTTGATGCGTTTTTACTCTGTAAGTGTGTAAAAGGATTTCTAGTTGAGAACCTGTCGCCAAGCACCTATCGGTGTGTTCCGTCAGCTTCACTTGAGAGCCAGTTCATAATTCAGGTGTAGCGTGAAGCCACCTTCGACCACATCGTCACGTAACCAACTTAACATCTACGGTGCGGTTGTAATTCACACGGAAACCGTTCCGACCACGGATTCAGAAAAAAATCCTTCACATTTTTTTAGACACTATTTATTAATCTGAATTTGAAAACTGATATTTAATATGACAAACCGGCTGCTCGGAAAAGTTTCCGCCACCTACTTGCTCTCGGAAAACGTTTCCGTGAAGCAAAAGTGACGTCAAATCCGAAACGGAAACTTTCCGAGTGAATTAGAATCGCACTACAGGTGACTTGTGGTCAAACGCTACCTGCTGTAAGTGGTAAAAAAATAAAGGAAAAAGTGGAATGCCCTGCCATGGCCGCTGTTTTCTGAATAGTATACTATATCTGGAGATGGTAGTTGTTCAAAGTCCTGACTTCTTCACTGACATAGCAAAGCACAACCTCATTAACAGCTGGATCTAGAGACATGCAATTTTCAAGATAGTTTCCTTTGGAAATTAATGGCTGCACTAAAAAAAAAAATAACTTGCTAAGGTGGGTGGGTGGGTTTAAATGGGATAACTTAGAATGGAAAAAAACAAAATACACGCGGGCGAAGCCACGGGGCAGGTCGCTAGTTCCTAATAAAAACAAAAAGCAAAGAATTGCAAAAATGTTTATGGTGATTTTATATTTAGCCGAGATATATATATTTTTAGGCAGGCGTTTTCTGTCGTTACTCTGCATTAAAATATTCCTATCCTTAGATACTTCTAAATTATGTAAAATAAGTAAGAATCCTAGAAATAATTTTATAATTTAAGGAATAAATTGTTATTTAATGTCCTCGAAAAAAAGTTTAAGATAAGATAAAATTAACATAATATGTGATATATTTGAAATCGCTTTAATACTATCTTAAATGCATCTTGATGTTTCCTTAAACATCGACATGAAATTTTAACCCCATTTGAATATATCACGTTTCTATATCAGATAAGAATCTAGCGATGGAAAAAATGTCTATAAATTAAATTCAAACGAATTTAGCTTGCAATATCAATAAAGATAACTCAATATGTATTCGGCTCTAGAGATATTTAAAAAAAACGCCCACTGTGCTATTTAAATCAGTTAAATGTTGCCGTGACTAGCGAGTTGCCCCGGTTTCACCCGGAGGGTTGGCAAATATTTTAACCGCCTGCATGCGCTTGCCCCGCCTGTGTCAATGCAACGCCTTCTCTAGGTCAAATGCCACTAATGGCGCAGTAAGTCGATAAAAAGGCATCATTTTGGTCTGTCCTGTACCACCTCCTGCCAGTCCTCCATCTGGAGCTCACGCAAGTCCTTCGTGACTCACGTCTTTCCAGCGATACCTGGGACGGTCGACCGGGCGACGGCCACTCGACCGTCCAATGCAATGCTCGTTTGACCACACACATCTCCCATTCTTTCAATCATTTCATTAATCTTTCTTTCATCGATTTATATCCTTTACTACCCATCGACAAGTATAGCGTGAAAAAACAGATCTACATTTAACGACAGTTTTAATACATCGATAAATATATTAGTGAGAATTTATGACGTTGCACTAGAATAAAATCACAAAAAAGATGAAAAATATTATTTTTTCTAAAGAAAAAATGTTCGATCTGGGCTTTGTGTCACACACGCTCATAAACATTACCTTTTTATGATATCATTTTCGATTGGTTAGATCATGGACAGATAAAACGAGACACCTAGACATGTAGTTCTAGAGATGTCCCATTAGAAAAAAATAAACTGGACACATCGGCCGCAGTTTTTATTTATATTACCATAGATACCTAAATACCTGACATGGATGTTGTTTAATGGAACTATTTGAGCATGATCTCTCGTGGTGGAAGTAGGTGACGATGTAGCCAAAGCTAAAGAATCTATCGTTGTTGACTTTCAAAAAATCGGCAGCGTTTTACTTTGTTTTTGTATAAATTTATTCACAATACGGTATTGTGCAGTTTTTTTTATCCCTATTCTAATGTGTAAAACAGGATTCGGCCTCGTTCAAAATTAATTCACAATACGGTATTGTGCAGTTTTTTTTATCCCTATTCTAATGTGTAAAACAGGATTTGGCCTCGTTCAAAATCAAGCTTGACGCACGCAGGGATGAACCTTGCGGAGGCTAGGAATCTTTTTCTGCCGCCCTGTACGAGGCAAAGAGGGGGTACGACGGCCATCACTAGGAGGTAGGGAGGTCGAGAAAATGGTGCCATACGCCAGCACACCCCATTCAGCGGTGAACGTGGGCCTAGGTTTCGCATGCCTGAAGGACCAGGAGGAAGTGGACATGCAGGATTACTGACCAGACAATTAGGATATACAGCCTTTTACGTTTCCACTGGTGGGATTCTGGCCTTTCCTTCAGAGAAAGAGGTATGGGCCGTAATCTACCACGTGAGCCCGTTTCCGTTCGGCCACCATCGCTCGCGACTTAACTAAAGCGATTAATACCCGAAAAGTAAAAAAAAAATCTTCTCATCGACTTGAGAACCTTATTTTTTTTTGTCACATAATAAAGCGCCTATCAATTTGACAATACTCGTCAAGTTTTCAACAGATTTATTCAGAAGAAGAGGATACATCTAGTTTTTTCTCGAATGTTTCGCTTATTAAGCTACTGTAAAGCAATAAGCCAATATAAAAATATCCGTAAACTGCTTATACATTTTTGATGCTTGACATAAATAATATTTGTATAATAAAACAAGGTGGCTATCGGCCGTTTTCATTTACCTATCTATCCACGGTTTGCCTTACTAAAGATAGCAATAGTACTTTATTCAATAGGATACATTGTGATCACTTTAAAACGTCAAACTTAAAACTAGCAACGCCTGTTCCAACCCCCTTACGCCGGAAAAAGTACAGGCAAGAAACGCCCGGCAGGTAATTTTTTTTGGCGCGATCACATTGACAATTTTATTCTTATTACTAATTGATTGAATTGGAGCAAGTTCACTAAAATCCCAAGCTTTTTTTTGTCATCTCATCATCATCTGAGGCGCTACAGCCCGGGGTGGGCCTTGGCCTGATCGAGAACATTCTTCCAGACTGATCTATTTTTGGCTTTCAGTTTCCAGTTTTTTGTCATCTAATGGTCCGATATTTTTTAATTAGCTTTACTAATAAGATTTCTCTTGTTTGGTTGTACACATTGGGATATGGGAAGATGAAAAACAATTTTATTAAGATACAAATTTGACACTAGCTCCATGGAAGTAATGTCAAATTTCTATCAATAGTAGGGCAAACCGTGGACGGATTGGCTACTGAAACCGGCCGTATAAGAACTGGCAATAATATTCTAATGCAATGTCCTACTTGGTCGTTAAAAAGTGTACATCTGCTACGTCTAGAAAATATGGACATTCAATGTTAAATGACAAGGTCAATGTCCTGACATGAAAGCGCGCGCAGGAGGCGAGAATGAGATAGCAAGATAGTCCTTATCTTGTCTGGTGCCTACTGTGCAATAAAACACGTATATAGGTAGTGAAAAGACGTGGTGAACTGTTTTTTTTTAAATGCGAAAGTAACTCTGTCTGTCTGTCTCGCTTTCACGCCTAAACTACTGAACCGATTTAAATGAAATTTGGTACAGAGATAGTTTGAACCCTGAGGAAGGACATAGAATACTTTTTATCACGGGGAACAGCTAATTTTTGTAAAAATATATTACTTTCCTTTGAAGGTCTGACTTTCAGGCTTCTGATCCTGCTGGTCATGATGACGGTATCCGGCCTTTGAATGTCTCCTACAACACTGATGCTAATACCAAATACAGAATAATATGCGTTAATAACATATTATTTAAATACATTAAGGATAACTAATGCGAAATTTTGCATTACCATTATCGTAACAATAAATAAGAACCTAATGGTTTGAAATTATGAGACGTGTGAACTATATGATAAGAAAATTAAGTTTCGTTTTTGTATGTATAAATAACATCTATTATTTCAATAAGTGCATAAAAAATTAACTATTGTACACGGCTTTGCTTATGTGGATTTTATTAAGTTTTAAAAGAAAAAATGTCTCCTTCCAAAATATCGGAAAGCCTTAAATTTTTCTGTTTAAAATATATAGAATTCAAAGTCCTATACAGTCACTAACGTATCAAAGGAAAGGTGGTTTAAAAGACATGCTATGTGGAGTATAGTTTCCTTTGCTAAAGTACAAGAGTGAAGATTTTATGAAAATCAGTAAGAAGGCTTAATGGAATATTAAAGTTGAATGGAAGAATGTCAACTTACAAGCGAGCGAAACCACAGATAGTCAAATATACTAACCACCTTTGAACATAATGTTAACCTACCAATTCCCAATCCAGGTGTAGCGTGGCGCCATCTTCGACCACAGCGTCACATAACATCAGGTGACTTGAGGTCAAACGCTATCCTGTAAAAAAACCTAGCATGCTCAAAGGCTTACATTAAATAAGTATTCTATAATCAATGTTTCAAGTAAACTAAAATTACAGATGGTAGGCATAAATAGATTGATCATCTTATACCTCAGGGCGACGAGGGCAGTGCATTGCCACGCAGGATTTTGACCTGTTGAAGTTCATTATTAAGGGTGAAACCAGACGAGCGTAATTTTGTGAGTCGTTAGTCGCGTATTTTTGGTCGTTCATTTTACGTTCAACTGAATTTTCAACTCCTTTTACGTCGTCGTGTGGCACCAACTGCCTTTGTGTATGAAACCGAATGCAGCTGAATTTATGCTACCAAAATTCTGCGACTCACGACTCACAAAATTACGCTCGTTTGGTTTCACCCTAAGGGTGACACTGGTCTGTAATGGGTGAACTTGACCTTTACATAAAGTGAGCGACTTCTTTGCCTCGTTACAGTTGACAAAAACATTTTTTTTTACTGTCGTCCCCATTCCCGTGACATATTGTGAATAGTGAATCACCGTTCCCATCCACATTGAGTCTTATCAATGGCCCATGTCCAGCAGTGGACTAAAACGGGTTGATTAAGATGATTATCGGCCCGTTTCAGTAACCGATCTATCAACGGTTTGACATACATTTGACATTACCTCTATGGAACTTTTGTCAAATTTCCATCTCCAGTAGGGAAAACTGTGGATGGATCGGTTATTGAAACGTGACATATGAGGATGACTAAGTTATCTTATCAATCACAGACCAGAACTTACCTTGTCTATGGTATTATGCACTACATAGCCTATAACACCACAATTATCATTTTAATATCTCGAGTAATAATAATATTAAGTTATATTTAAATCTTTTTAGGACCATAGACTTAATACCAATAATTTATACGTCCTTTTAATACTATTCCGCCAACGGTTGAGGCATTGGTTGATTAACAAGCATTACGTTGAGTTAGGGCCGGTTTGTTTTTAATTATAAAAGGCACAGTGTGACGTAAACAGACTTAAGTCACGTTTTTCCATGACTAATGTAGTACATTTTTACACGGAGAAGCGTGACTTATGTAGGACGTAGGTATGTTATTGTACGGCGTGAAACTAACTCTGTAATGTACTATTTTAACTACTTATTTGTAGTTAGGTAAGTGTTATTTTTGTACATGAATACATTCTATTCATCGTTGAATTGTCGCTCAGTCGGAACTTCGTCTTTTATATATATACGAGTATAACATAAAAAGAAGATGCTTTTAAAAACCAAAATAAATTTGCAAAATTACTTTGCTAGACTTGAATTCTTATCTGCAACACTCGTTCGGAGCGATAATACAGGATGTAGACGGTAATATGTTTTACAATCAACATTTTCAATCAACAGGAAATGATCATTGCTTAGAAATGCTGCTACCGAATGCAGAAGTTCTTGGGTTCGAATTGTAACTAGTAACCTGTTTCGTGATTTTGCCCGCGTGGAAGTTAACTTTTCTCCGATCAAATTTGAATATCCCATTTGTTTATCTACTGAGTGGCCGTCGCCCGGTTGGCGGTCCCAGATATCGCTGGAAAGATGAAGTCATGAAGGATTTGCATGAGCTCCAGGTGGAGGACTGGCAGGAGGTGGCGTCTTTATTACCGGAGGCTAAGATTCACTTTGGGTCGTACCGTCATCTCAGGTAATCTGAGAGTCAGTTTCATTTGCTGACGTTGCGCAGCGAAACTGCATAGTCACCCGAAATTAGATGGGTGGAAGTCAAACGCTATCCAGTGAAATATAAAATAAAAACTATATCTAGTTATCTTTCAATGGGTCTTTGGTATTGCTAGGTGATCATTCTTCGACGACCCTATATTGTTAAATTCATTAGTTTCGCAAAAAAAGTTTCCTTTCGCTTTGTCTTGTTGTAATTAAAGACTACGGCTAGAAAAATGTGGTAAAATGATAAATAATGGCCTGTTGAAAATTTTCTTTGAAAAAACCTACTCATTTTGGGGTATTTTGCCGGAACACAATACCTAACTCTTCCCAAATTCCACAACACTTTTCCATGAATATTATGACTGAACTAAACTCATTTAAGTCATCTGAAGATGCTAACCCTTTTGCGCCTGCTGTTTTCTTGATATGTGTGGTATATGAAATATTAAAGGACTAACAGACAAACGATTACCACTATTATGGACCAACATTATGGATATTAAGCTTGATGGGTATTAGTGGTATTTACAACTGAGCGCTTCCATCCTTCAGGCCTTCAGTCCCGCTTGTTGTCTGATAGCAGTCGTTAGACTACACTGAGAAAAAAATTCGAACTTTCCTTCTGAGTCTTACCGTCCAAGACCGATTCCTTCCTTCTTTTACCTTAGATTTCCTTCTAAATCACAAATCCTTCTTATCTTATCTTGACGACCGATATGGCACAATGGGCGGATAGCCGACTGTGAAGCGTGAGGTCGCGGGTTCGATTCCCGCTACAGGACAAATATTTGTGCATTGAAAAAAAAAGCGCAAGTATTTTTTCTGTGTCTGGGTGTTGTGGATCCCCGATCCTCGTAGTTTCTGATATCCTAGATACAGGGAAACCTAGTTAAGGATCAGAGCCTATGTATGTGATTGTGCGGGCATTATTTATTTATTTATTCCCTTTTGACTCAGCAGGAAAACGGTATTTCGGAAGGTCTTTTTTTCCGTGTATGTCGGAGGCCTCCGGGCTTCCTGTGTCCGTTCAGTGAGAAAGTAATAGGCGAATAAAGGTAGACAAACAAACAGACAATAATCAACATAATATTTTATTACATGCACACATTATAATGTATGTATTTATGGAAATAACCATAAAAACAGGCGATAATTCAAATTATACCTAATCTATTTTTATATATCCGCAACGGCAGATCATTACATCGTTTTTAAATCGTTTTCGTCTGTAAGCACTGGTTTATGTTATTTTTATGCTTAAGTTTTGTTTTTGACAATAATCCTATAATATTCTGCATACATTGACAGAATATAGCCGGAGAACGGGAATGGTTTTTATTTTCGGAGTTATGGAGAAAGCAGAAAATGTTTTGCAATAACTATAAGTGCGGGGTTTTAGGGTTGACACTAACTAGACTTACCAACTGTAAAACAAGCAGCTGACCTCCAAAAAAGCTGTCCCACCAAATGCACTTGGTGGGACAGCTCAAATGATCTGCAGAAGTGGGACAGAATTTGGCATGCCTATATTTGACACGTAGGTGTCATTTTTCAGATGTGCAATAATAAAATTGACTCCCTCCTTAACATTACATTAAAATTTTACCACTTAGCGAATGTACACAAGTCACGTGATGTGAAATCAGTCAGTCTCACTTGAGAGCCAGTTTCCAATCCAGGTGTAGCGTGATGCCATCTTCAACCACATCGTCACTTAACATCAGGTGACTTGTGGTCAAAGGCTACGCTGTAAATAGTAAAAAAAACTGGCGCCACGCTTTGACTTATTTGGGAGCTAGCTCTTAGAGACTTTTTTTTACAACAAACTAGGTTAGCGTTTGAGCACGATCTCGCCCAATGGAAAGCGACGATGTGGTCGAAGATGTAGCACGCTTGCCCAGTAAATACCTATTTACTCTTGACTTGAACAGCCCCGGGATGTATCTTTACTGCTGTAACACACCAATAGGTGCTCGGCGATAGTTAGTTATTTTTTGCAACCCTTTTTTGGCAAAACTGGGCTCGTAAATTTGACCCGCTGGCTGGCCCATTGCGATTCGCCGTATGTGCTACAGAATTGATTCCCTAAAACTGTTACTACAGATTTCTAAAACTTGTTGTTTATAAGCCATTTTTGTTGACGTCTAAATTGGGCTCGTATATTTGGCCCGCCCAATGCGATTGGACAAATATGCAACCGAATTGATTCCTGGGAACAGTAAACATAATGTAAAACTTTGATAAATAAAATTAAGAAAACGATAAAAGAAATTACGAGGCAGCTTTCGACGGAAACCTGTTTAATAACAATATTATCAGTTTACAAAAGTCTTTTTTGTTTTTATCGAAACGAGCTCGTAATTTTTGATAAATTCCTTAAATACATTTTGCCTTCCAAGCTCATCCTACTAATATTAAAAACGTGAAAGTTTGTGAGTATGGATGGATGGATGTTTGTTACTCTTTCAAGCAAAAAATACTGAACGGATATGAATGAAATTTGGAATGGAGATAGCTTATACCCTGGATTAACACATAGGCTACTTTTTATCTCGGAAAAAGGTTCCTGCGGAATAACGGGAAGACGCGGGTGAAACCACGGGGCGCAACTAGTCTCTAATAATTTCCCTGTAATATTTGGACAACGACCGGTGTGGCGCAGTGGGTAAACAAATGATTTAAAAGCGTAGGACCAAGGGTTTAATTCCCGCTACGAGACAAATATAGTGCTTTCAAAGAAGACGTAAGCACTCGCACGGAGAAAAAAGACCTTCCAAAATACCAGAAGGAATTGGTTTTCCTTCCGAGTCAAAAGCGAAGGACATTGTTTCAGAAGGAAACTAAGGTACATTAAGGAAGGAAATGTTACATTTTGGAAGGAGTCGGTTTTGGAAGGTAAGACTCAGAAGGAGTCAGGATTTTTTCTCAGTGCGTAATTGTTCTATGTCTGGAGTGTTGTGGATCCCGAATCCGCGTAACTTCTTCTTATTCTTCTCCTTCTTAGAATCCTAGTAAGGGTTAAAAACTTAGACTGTGTGTAAAACGCCTTATTATTATCACCCTTGGTAATTATTTCAGGAAAGGAACTGAGATCAAGTCTTAGAATGAAATGAGATCGATACTTATTATGGAAGACGCAGGAACCGTTTGCAAACGTAATTAAAAGTTTCCAGAAACCTCTTTCGGATGTCGGTTTAGTTAAATTGCTTTAATGTTACATAGTAGTCGTTAGTGTGACGATATTAAGAGGACGCCGTGATAAACAATGAATCTGAAATCAGCTCCATACAAAAACACAAGCGAGCTGACTAATGCCGTAAGTTCGTATGCGCCAAAAAAGGGTTTTTTTTGTTTAAAATGAAAACTATCGTTAATTTTCTAAAACTAAATCTGTAGTTCTTTGAAGAATGTGTATATATACCATACAAAAAAAGTTTCAACTCTTAAATCGGTTTTGTATGCTTGTAACATGAAAATCTTTTTTTTAGAGGGCAGTTTTCGATCATTGTTTGTCTGCTATGAAAGTTAACCAATCGTGTTATCCTTCCGACAATTTGATATCAAAAACATGATCTTTAATGCACATAAATATTAGCTCTGTATGTTTTGTAATTGCTGAGAAAAAAGGAAATCCCTGCAGACAATATTGCCAATTCCTAGTCTTAATGGAAAACAGGCGTGGCTGAATAGAAAGATGCTCAGCGACTGAAGGTTAAATGACGAGTAAGGGCCGGTTTTATAAACGTCCGTAAGTTACAACCGTTGGTAAAATTGACTATTTTCCATACCAAAATTTGACAATAAGATCAAATTTACCGAAATTTGGTATGACATTTGACTTACGGATGTTTATGAAACCGGCTCTAAATATAAATCTGACGTTTTGTGTCGAACTAAGTGTTAAATCCGTAGCCTACTGTGAAATAATAATACGTAATCAGAAACAGATAATGTATAAGAAAAAATACCTACAAAATTTTTCAATACCTACACGTTACCTATATTTGTCGGGAAAATTAAAAAAGAGCTGGTTTATAATTAATTTGTTTTTTTTTTAACTGCCTGGACCTGTCTCTCAATTGTTACTAACGTACTCGTAGGTACGGTGACGTCACGAAAACGTCATCAAACTTTGCTATTTTAAAATCGATGAAATGATAGTGAAGCAACTGGTTTTTCTCTTTCTTTCTTTCATGTAAGTTGTACATAAGGGTGAAACCAAACGAGCGTAATTTTGTGAGTCGTGAGTCGCAGAATTTCGGTAGCATAAATTCTGCTGCATTCGGTTTCATACAAAAAGGCTGGTGCCACACGACGACGCAAAATGAGTTGACAATTCAGTTGAACGTAAAATGAGCGACCGAAAATACGCGACTCACGACTTACAAAATTACACTCTTTTGGTTTCACCCTTAGTAGTAAAAAAAATACTGCAATAGCGTTCCGACATCCCTAAGTATAATGTCTACAATTTAAATGTAAAGCACTTTTATATCTTCATACATTTGCGAGACAAAAAATAATAATCCAAAGATGACATTCTTCATTCCGCAGTTGTAATTTTTATTATGGTGAGTCGACACTGAAAAAGTAATGCACTTAAGTGCATTCGGTTACCTTTAAAAGGCGCACTGCGTGTCAGTTATGGCCAAGCTAGTAAGCAAGACGGGCTGAAAAGCAGAGATTTTACTTATCTTATAATAAAAATGAATCGAAAATGTGTTAGTAAGCGCATAACTCAACAACGCCTAGACCAATTTTGCCAATTCTTTTTTTTAAATGTTCGTTGAAGTCCAAGAATGGTTTTTACGGCGAGAAAAATTCGAATAATTGCAGGGAAAAGTCTAAAAATGACACTTTTCAATGCTCCCATACAAACGATACTTAAAAGTCAATTTGTACTTGAGAGATTCCGGGAAGGTAAAACAATTGAGTGACGTTAGTATCGAATAAATTTGATGTCTGTTTTCAATTAGGGATCCTTACTAAAACTCCAATATTGTGTATTATAATATTTAATGATTTTTAAAACACTTATTAGCTTGACTTGTAACTATCTAACTAACTAACTAACAAATTTTTGTTTAAATACCCGCAAGAAGCCGGGGCTGGCTGCTAGTCTTAGATAAAAGTATCTAAAATACAGATACAAGATACAAAAAACGTGTTTATATCTGGTATCTGAAATGCTTTTTTTAAAAGTATCTTGTATTTCAGATACTTTGTATAGAGTATCTTATACATTACTAGGTCAATTTGTATACAAATGTCCCCTAATATATAATTTACATTGACATTTTAAAAACAAAATTATTGAGGTACTAATGTTGTAAACGGTTATTTATTCTATTTTCCTGGCTAATCACATTATATGCATTTAGTCTTCAGAGTCTTCACCAATAACTGTGATAAGACATACATCTTTTACATATCATTATATTCATTTTCACCTCACAAGCTCAGAAAGAATAAATATGTTTATCATTAGTCTGAGTGCAAAAGCGCATTTTGCGCGCTAGCGTGGAAAGTATTTTTAAAATTCGAACTTTTCTATTCAATAAAATTTTCCATACTGCCAGTCCGTTTAAAATGCAACAATACTTCTTTTATGTCAGTGTGCCAACCTCTTTTTGAAATAATCGCACCGGCGAGCACGAACATTCTTATTCTATTTGTTTTTCTTGCATCTAGCATTTTCCTCGCTGTAGTGAGGTGAAAAGTTGTGTGTTTCGCTCGGCTGCAAAGTTATTCTGCGTCTCGTACCTTTGAAACCCTCGCTACGCTCATGGTTCAATACTAGAAACCTTCGCTTGCTCAGGTTTCAATACAAGTACTCGCGCCAAAATACAACTTTGCAGCCTTGCATAACAAATAACTATTTATTATTGCAAAGGCAAAGCACATAGGTACATTATGCTGTTTTTTAACTTCCGACAAAATAGTGTTTGATCACAAGTCACCTGATGTTAAGTGCCAATGGAAGGTGGTGCCATGTTACACCTGGATTGAGAACTGGTACTCAAGTGGGGTAACCTGAACACACCGATACTGGTGCTTTGCGACAGATTCTTAAATTTATAGCTAAATAAATTAATAATAAAGGTATATCTGCTTCCTGCCTATTCCAACAAAAAAAATAAAAAAATAGACATCAAAATAATTATTCAAGTTGCGAATAAAAATAAGTTTTTTTTACGAAATACGTCCATCGCTTAAATTAGCCGATGACCTATGTTTATTTTTTTTTATTCTAATTTCGTTGTTATAAGTTGATTTTTATGATAATAAAACCACAAATAATTATGTCAATGTTTTAAAAACACTAGAAAAGTGTTAAAATACTGTTTTATTTTTACATTTCTGGTTGCTAGCGCTGTTTACATTGATTTTTCATATCAATCAATCAAAGTATTTATTGATACCAAAAATATTGGTAACATAATAATTCTGAAGCCTCCAGTTACCGAACTAGTAAGAAATGTGTTTCAGGAAGACTGTTCTGCCATTCATTTGTACAATGTAATATTTAACAAACTTAAAAAATCACAAAAGAAAACGAACATCTACTTTTAAATCGATCCCTTTCACTGACTAAACAAATTGAGCCCTCCGCAACTGCCAGAAACAATAAACGGGGATTTTCTTTACGACTGACGTCCTTCCCATCATACAAAAATAACAAAAAGCCGGGGAAAATTATTTACATGGAAATAAGTGGCAAAATTCGGTTCGTTTCGCGTTGTTTTCGGCTGTTATTCCCATAAAAACGGGTTGAGAACCAGTTCCAAACGATATAAATACAAAGATCGTTTCGTAGACGAACGATTTGCGCGACACTGGCGCTCGCACGTCAGTCTGTACCATACCGCGTATGGGGGCGTACGCGTCGCTGTCACTTTTACGCGGGAAAACGTACTCGTTTCGCGCCGCGAGTTGAAAACTCAATCAGTGATTTCATTTTCGAATTAAAACCTTTTTGCTTCAGTGCGCCGAGTGAAACAAGTGATTGTGTCGCCTTTGGATGCTTTACAACTGGTTGGAGATGTGAAACGTTTTCCTTTTTAATTTCTTGAATACAGAACGCGATGATCGTTGGTTTAGATCTCACATTCAGCTGTTCAAACATTACAACAGGGCTTGTTGATGCAAATTAACACACAAAAGAATTTAAATTAATGTCTGAAAACGATAACACGTCGAGTGACGTTTGTGTAATTGCCAGCGGAACGAATTTTTCGACTAACTGAAGGTCGCAGGTTGTACGAACTTGAACTTGAACGAGTAGTTATTAGTTAATTATTTTTTTCCGAGTCTTAACTCGTTTTAATCTTACATGTTATTGATAATTTTAATTCGTTTTTATATCTTTATTCTTATTAATGTACTATTTTAAGATGTATCGGTGACCTTGTGCTTGCATTGGAATTAGCAATTATCTTTAAGTTGTTTTATCAGAATTTGTAATAGACATAAATTACATGTCTGTTTAGTAATAGTAGCTTCATGCGCTGCATAGTAACTGTTATAGCACAATCTTTTGTGGCAAAGTGTAGATAAAAGAAAAACGTTTTTCTTTCTTCTGTTATCGGAATTTTCCTACTTTTCTTTTCTTCTGCATAATGTATTCGAAAAGAAAAACTTTGTCAAGGATCGTTTGAAGAAAGTTCAGGATCAAATAAATAGAAAAAGGTTTTATGCAAAATTTCTTTATAGAGAGAAATTATCTATTGGAAACAGCTGAAAAGTTGGCGTTTTTGCTGTTTTTATTGTCTACTGGTTTAAGTTTGACGATATCATCGTGGTGGCGCGTCTGTCACCTTATATTACTGATTAATATTGAAATTCATGTGCTGAATGGGGTAAGTACATAACCATATAAGAGCAAATCCAAACTTTTAATTCATGGGACGGCCGAGTGGCCGTCGCCCGATCGGCCGTCCCATGTATCGCTGGAAAGACGATGTCGCGAAGGATTTGCGCGAGCTCCAATGTGAGGACTGGGTGGAGGTGGCGCAGGACAGACCGATGTGATGCTTTTTTGTTATATTTTATTATTATCGGAGGCCAAGACTCATTTTGGGTCGTTGCGCCATCTCAGTTAGTTAGTTTCATACATTAATACTGCAGAACGCTGTCCAGCAAGATGGGTTAAAAATAGTTCTTCAGAGTAGGCAACGGCCCCTTATCTTGAAAATGTCTATAGATAACGGGGACTGCTTATCATCAGCCGTATATGTGTTTCCAATACATTACATTTTAAAAAAAACTGTATATCTGAAATTAACTCTCTGCCTGTTATGATGGTAAAGAAATAGGTAATGTTTTGAAACGATTTTGAAAAAACAAAGTACTACATTACATTAAAAACTAATAACCTGCGAAAAAAAATAAACTGACTTCAATTGTCTCTTTAAAACTAAAAACTACAGAATATACAGATATCATTATTATTAAATTTTTTTAATATTGAATCATTAAAGTCGACGGCCCATTGCTGCACAAAAATATAGATTACCTTTGTATCAAAATGATGTTATCATCATCATCATCAGCCCCTATCAGTCCACACATAGGCCTCTCCCACGATACGCCAATTAGCCTGTTTTTTTTTACTATTTACAGGGTAGCGTTTGACCACAAGTCACCTGATGTTAGGTGACAATGTGGCCGAAGGTGGCGCCACACTACACCTGGACTGGGAACTGGCTCTCAAGTGAGGCTGCCGGAACACACCAATAGGTGCTTGGCGACAGATTCTTAACAAGAGGGTGGTAGCTAGCCAGGCGAGTACTAGAAAATACCCTACCACCAAGCTATAATAATAATGCCCGCACAATCACATACATAGGCTCTGACCCCTAACTAGGTTTCCCTGTTGATGACCGATGTGGCGCAATGGGCGGATAGCCGACTGTGAAGCGTGAGGTCGCGGGTTCGATTCCCGCTACAGGACAAATATTTGTGCATTGAAAAAAAAAAGCTCAAATATTTATTCTGTGTCTGGGTGTTGTGGATCCCCGATCCGCGTAGTATCTGATACAGGGAAACCTAGTTAGGGATCAGAGCCTATGTGTGTGATTGTGCGGGCATTAAAAATAAAATTAAAAAAAAAACTACCACTGAGTCATCATTGCTAACCGGTTGGCCACCCCTGTTCTATTCTATTCTATTCTCTTCAAATTGTATCTCTACCGGTTATTGGGAACGGCGGTTACTGCAACGTGTGCGTGCGTTTCAGGCGTAGCATACGTAGCGCGTGTAGCATGCGTAGCGTGCGTAGCAATGGGGTTCGAGCCTAAAGTAGCAAGTTGACATACGTGTCGCCGAGTACCTTGGTTACAGGTACACAACGAATATCTGAACTGATTTATACGTCACTAACCGAAATGCACTGCTGTAAAATACTGAATATGTGAAGCTGATATCACCTGGTTCACTGAATCTGATTACTGGTCTGATTGTCGTTTGGGGGGAAACCCCCCAGTGGCCTCCAACCTCCCCTACAGCCACCCCGAGCCTCGCTTAACTGGTCTGAATCTGGTACTGATCTGGTTCTGACTCTGATCTCTGTCCGCAGACAGTCCGATAGCATCGGTTACTGAATTACTGATACACACTGATAAACACTGGTAATGCATGCACTGAGTAATAACAAGCTCACTTACTGATGTTGCTCCTGCGCTGACCGGACCGTCAATGCCGCATGATGGTTAGCGCGCTCGCTCACACCACCGATCCCCCGCCAAGCCGGCGCCGGCGTTACGTCAAACTACTCTTGACATTGACAGTGACAGAGACAGGTGCCTACTTTACCTATCGTAGGTAGATTTGACTTCGCATTCGCGACACTCCCCACAAAAGGAAGAAAACACAATATCTGATTCAACTGCTAAACAATTTATTGCTTTCTGAATTATGATTTCAATACAACTGATTAACACTTCTGATTAATTTCTACCGTTCAAACAATCTGATCATTAACTGAGACGTCCACTCCTTAACCCTTTCCCTAGCTCTGACTGCTGATGCCCTAGATGGTCGTTTTGCCAAAGATGTAGGTGTCTGTTCAGGGATATCTGGTAGGCTACTGGTCGCAGGATCGTTAATCTGAATTCCCTCTGAATCTTGATTGCTAGTGGTTGGCTGATCAATCTGGACTCGTATTGGTGTAATGGTTTGAAGTTCCCCTGAATCGTGACTATCTCTGACTGTGGGATCTGTCTGCTCTGGTAAAGGTACTGTACTCTGTTCCTCGTCTATTTCAAGTGGAAATAAATGGCCTATTGAACGGGTAAACGTTTCTCCAGTTGATAATTTTATTCTGGCAACTCTGACCTGTCCGTCCGAACCCCTGATCAACTCTGCTATTTTGCCAACCTTCCAATGTACTCTGCTACCATCTGATCTTAACTGAACTGTCTCTGCTATAATTGGTGCTCTATTAACTACAACCCTTGGTTGCCGATGTTTGTCACTTCGCTCACGAAGACTAGTCAAATACTGATTATTAAACATCTTGACAAATTCTGACAAAATAATCTGGCCACGCTTCCAACCGTCAATTAGGTTAGTTTTGGTTACTGTAGCTGATTCCAAGAAATCTCGATCTGAGTCTTCAGTGGTGACTGGTCCACCGACGCGTAAAAAATCTACTGGAGTCAATACGTGCTCTAATTCAGCGCCAACTGTCGTCAAGGGCCTGGTGTTTACGACAGCTTCAAGTTCCTTCATAATGGTACACAACTGGTTATGACTTATCAAATGTTTGTCTAACGTTCTCTTCAAACTGTGCTTAACTAGGCCTATCAGGCGCTCGTAAAATCCACCGAACCAAGGTGCTAACTCGGGGATAAATTTCCAACGGATATTGTTCTTTATGCAGTAGTCTGAAGTTAACACATCTGCTGTAAGTTTAAACTGTGTCGCGTTGTCAGATATAATCAATTGAGGTAATCCTCTTACTGCAACGAATCTCCGTATCGCTAGTAAACACTCTTCTGCTGATAAATCTTTGACTACCTCCAAGTGTATTGCTCTAATGGTTAAGCATGTAAATAAGCATACCCAGCGTTTCTCTTTAGTAACTTCATCTACAAATAAAGGACCAAAATAATCTAGACCCGTAAATGCAAAAGGTAAGCTGAGCTTCACTCTCTCTGCTGGTAGGTCAGGCATAGCTGGTAATTTGAATGGCCCTCCACCGTATTTCACACATTGTGAACACTTTTTAATGACCCTTTGAACCGTTGCTCTTCCTTGCGGAACCCAAAACTTTTGCCTCAACAAAGCTAAAGTATGCGAAACTCCTACATGATAGTTTTTCTGGTGTAAGTCCGAAATGATTTTCTGTGTAAAGTCTGAACTCTTTGGAAGTAGTATGGGCTCTTTCTGATTGTGTGACAAATCCGTATACCTAAATCTACCTCTACACCGTATGACTCCATCCTGATCTTTATATAACTGAAGGGTTCGTGATAAGTCAGTTGCGATTCCCTCGACCTCTTTGGGAAAATGTAAAGCCTGAATATCTAATATCTTTCGCGTGTCAACGTCAACAGATTGTTGCTGTTCATTTACTATCATTGGTTCCGTCCTATCTAAATCTGATCCAGCTTTATTATCCACCGACACTACATCCGACAGACCTACATCTGGAGGACCCTCCCCGGCCAAAACGGTTTGAGTCTGTTTTATATTTTCACTCGTATCAACGTTCTGAAACCTAGGCCACTGTTCCGCATTCTCTGATAAAAAATCAGGACCCTTAAGCCATCTATCGTATGAATCTACACGTTCTGCTCTTGTACCTACATCTGATGGATTGAGTTTAGTTGGTACATATCTGATTTGTAAGGCTTTGTTCTGCTTTATTTCATTGATTCTCCGCGAAACAAACGGCGGTAGTAACTTTTCTGATTTGTACCAACTCAAAACAATTTGACTGTCAGTCCACAGGAATTGACCTTTGACCTTCACGCGCAAGAATTTCATTACGTAGTTCAAAAGCCTGCAGCCAATGAGCACACCCAGCAATTCTAATCTTGGAATTTGTAAGTTGTTTTGGTCCTTTAAAGGCACTAATCTAGACTTGCCGATAACGAAACTGACAATATTATTAGTGTCTAAAGAACTGCGCAAATAGACAACCGCCGCGTATGATTCTAGAGAGGCATCAGTGAAAACATGTAATTCATACTGAATATCACTTCTGCCACCGCCTGTACTCAGATTCCGCGCGTAATAACGGTTAACCTGAATTGCCTCTAAATACGGAAACTTTGATGTTATCTGTTGCCATTCAGTAAGTTGATCGTCATTTAACTTATCATCCCACTTAGTCTTTTGTTTCCATAATCTCTGAAAGAATAGCTTTGCTGGGAGCATCACCGGAACTGCCAGGCCGCAAGGATCATAAACTGAAGCAATAGTCTTCAGTACCTCGCGTTTTGATTGGACCGTGTGAAAACTGTTGTTGTTTAAATTGGATTTCAAATACAGATGGTCAGTATTTAAGTCCCATATCAGTCCTAATACCTTCACGCGTCTACGATCCTGTGCTCGGAATCTATCTGGTATTTGAGAAACTAGCTCGTTTGAATTTGAATTCCATTCCCGCAAATTCATGGACAAACAATCGAATGATTGCTTAGATTCTCTGTATAGGTTAAGTGCGTCTGAGTTTGTCTGTGTGCCTGTTACTATATTGTCAACGTAAATGTCATCGGCTATTTGTTTCATAAGAGTGCTATTCAACCTGCTTAGGTGAAACTTAATTGTCGCATTCAGCAAAAACGGACTTGATATAACACCGAACGGAACCCGACAAAAGCGTAAGTGCACAATATTATCTGATCTGACTCCACAATGTATGTCCTTAACCCACAGGAATCGCGTTACATCTTTATCTACATCTTGGAGACCTAACTGTAAAAAGGCCTTCTCAACGTCTGCTACTATACCTATAGGGTGTTCTCTAAATTTAATTAATAACCCAGTAAGATCTCCTAACAACAGGGGCCCACGATATAAGCTTTCGTTCAAACTTCGATTATCTGCTGTTTTCGCTGAAGCGTCATAGACAATACGAAGCTTATTGGGCTTATCCCGACTACGGACACAGTGGTGAGGAAGGTAATGAACCGGATGATTCTGTGAAATAGATGGATCTGGTACTACTTCTATAATCCCGTTTTGCAACTGCTCCTGAATAACTTGATCATAGGATTTGATCTCAGAACTATCTAAACGTTTTAGCAAACTATTCAAGCGACCCCAGGCTAAACCAAGATTATTAGGAAGAGCTGGAGGAAACTCAGTCCATGGCCATTGAACATGATATCTATTGTCTTTGTACTGGACGGTTTCATTAAAGTGTTTTATCGCTTCTTCGTCATGAGTGGATTTTGGGGAATCTGTAATACCTATTGATTCAAGGTCCCATAATCGTTTAACATCATCTAACTTTAACGGCAGGTCAGGTTCATTCAATTTATTATCAAACACTGCACTTGACTGGAAGTAAGTCAATACGGTTAACTGATCGGAACTGTCAACGACCTCACTAACTTGTCCCGACCATACCCAGCCAAAGTCTGAATTAACAAGGAAAAGGTCCTGACTGATCGACATCTTTTGTTGCGACATGAACGAATGATAATAATCATTTCCTATCAGAATGTCTACTCTATCACCACAAGAACCATCATCTGCCATTATAAGACCTCTTAGCTTAATATCATCCCATACAGAGGCTGATTCATTAAACACTGGTGTTCGTACACTGTTTGTGATGTGAGGTACAACGTTTGCGTGAACAAGCCGTTTGACACCAGTTCGAGTCGTGATTTTAAAATTGACTACCGGACTTTCTATCTGATGTGGTGATTTCGCGCCGAAAGTAAATATTGACAGATTCATTTTCTCAGCTATGGGCAAATTAAGCGATTTAGCCATAGACTCTGTTATATACGATCGCTGGCTACCACAATCAAGTAAAATTCTACCCTGCAACTGTCTCGATTCTATGTCGGAATTACTAACCGTGACTAGGCCGGTTTGCAACAATGTAGTGCTGACTTCAGATCTAATATGTAAGCTATCAGTTTGTATCGACTTTGCTGGCTGTACCAGTTTAGTGGGGCATAATGCTCTATTGTGAGTGCCGTATTTACTACAATGCCTACATTTTCGTTTAGCACGGCAATTTTCCGCCCTATGCCCTTCACCGAAACAATTGTAGCAGCGGTTTCCTAATCGAGACTTCCTATCCTGCATAGTTTTATACACTGTACATTCGTCATTAAAGTGATCCTGCCTACAGAATATACACCTACTGAATTTCTTTTTAGGTGGTTCATTAGTTTTGTCCGAGTCACTGGGTCTTTTACGATTGGGCGCTTTAGAGTTATGGAACTGTCTGTTGTCAAATTTAGGTTTATCTTTCCTAAAGTTCGTAAACCTGCGTGGTTGACTGTCCCTATTTTCTTCAGATCTGACGTGTAAGGAACCTAATGTAAAATTATCTGAGTTGTGTTTACTTTCACCGGTTGGTATACTGATCTTTCTACTATCTGCCGTCTCTTTCTTTAATCTGTTTGAAGTCTCTCTAGCTGATATAATATACTCTAAATATTTCCTAATACAATCGATTGATTCGTCTTCACCTGTCATCTTCATTCTCAATTCATAAATAAGGTCCTCTGGAAACTTCTCCATAATCATAACTCTGAGATGGTTATGGTTAACATCTTCTCCCAATGAACTTAGTACTCTAAGGTGTCTCTCAATTTCATTAAGTACTTGCCTACAATCCTTTACCTGACTGGTTGATGCTGTTTTTATCCTATATAACGCAACATAATGGGCATCAATAATGGCACCAGGTTTTCCATACCTCTCTTTTAATGTGTTGACAGCTATACGGTAGTTTTTGTTTGTTGTGTCCAACCCTTCAATCGCCTGCTTTGCATCGCCTTCAAGAACTGATTGAAGGTACAATAATTTATCGACGTCACTGATATTTCTGTTGTCTACATTTGATGAAAACTGGTCCCAAAATTGGTACCATTTGAGAACGTCACCATCAAATTTAGCAAGCTCCATTCGTGGCAACTTGCTAGCGATGTTAATATTTTCACCGCTGGTGGTAGAAACTGTTGCGCGGTTTCTATCATTTCGCCTAATGTTAACTTCTATTTCAGCTAATAATTCTTCAGCCTGAATTTGTGTTGATGTGTACTGACTGACTTCATCACTGTTAGGTTCTGTTATTACTTTGCAATAATTCTGAATTTCAGAGACAAATCTGTTATTGGCACCTTTCAGTTTAGACCCAAGCAAATCTAATTCGTCATAATTGGCATCATTATCGGCTAATTTTTTAAGTTCACACTGCGCTGAGCTTATGTAAGATAGTACAGAGTCGTAAATCATTTTTAAACGAGTTCGGATGACTTCCTCCATTTTTGAGTACAGTACCTGCCTATACGAGTCACGAGCAAAGACGGGAACCTTCTAACGTCTTTTGTACGATATTATGTCCAAGAATCTAAAACAAAGGTAATCGTAAAAGTCACTACTTTAAACGGTAAGAATCGCTGATTAACTAGACTACTTGCATAGGTACATTAATTTTGTAGTAGAACTGTACTAAGTAAAACCAACTAGGCTATTATGTAGTGAACTGTACTTCTGCATTTTATGTGTAGGTAAAACCCCTGCGTAATACTCGTTCTTTAAAAATTACGCAATAGACAATAAGTAGGGTAAGATGTAACCAGCCCAGCAAAAGATAAATAATGTTGGTAGTTATTGAAATGTGTAAACACGAATTCAAAATATCAAACTCGTCAAACTCACTAAACATTCATCAAGATATCACAAGTTTCGTCACGCCTAATATGCACATGATTGCTGTTAAAACTACAACTCCAAGTAAAATATGCACTTAACAACTTGCATATAAGGAACTAAATACTGTAATGTTAAAAATCATGATACCTTTTCACTATTAAACATCGCTACCTTCAGAGTGAACAACACGATCCGCTTTTTTTCAGTAATATTTCTTAATACCCTCACTATGAGAAAAATAGCTTAAAGAAAATTATAATTGCGATAAATATTTGTATGGATCCCAGCATCTCCACCATGTCGCCGAGTACCTTGGTTACAGGTACACAACGAATATCTGAACTGATTTATACGTCACTAACCGAAATGCACTGCTGTAAAATACTGAATATGTGAAGCTGATATCACCTGGTTCACTGAATCTGATTACTGGTCTGATTGTCGTTTGGGGGGAAACCCCCCAGTGGCCTCCAACCTCCCCTACAGCCACCCCGAGCCTCGCTTAACTGGTCTGAATCTGGTACTGATCTGGTTCTGACTCTGATCTCTGTCCGCAGACAGTCCGATAGCATCGGTTACTGAATTACTGATACACACTGATAAACACTGGTAATGCATGCACTGAGTAATAACAAGCTCACTTACTGATGTTGCTCCTGCGCTGACCGGACCGTCAATGCCGCATGATGGTTAGCGCGCTCGCTCACACCACCGATCCCCCGCCAAGCCGGCGCCGGCGTTACGTCAAACTACTCTTGACATTGACAGTGACAGAGACAGGTGCCTACTTTACCTATCGTAGGTAGATTTGACTTCGCATTCGCGACAATACGCCCATAATCGATTCAACAACAGCCCTTTAAAATCCGACGCCGGTGATATCTCGAGAATACCGGGATTTACATTCATTCACTCGATATATCGACAGTTATTGTGATATATATATCGAATGTGATAATATATCACTTTCCGAGAATTGCCCACCTGATCCGTTATCCGCGGTTTTGGATCGATGTCATGTCATAATATGTCATTCATAGTAGGAGGAGCTGTTCCCCCCTCGGTCTTGTAGTGTTAAAGTTTGATTAATAAAAAAAAAAAAATCTATAATACTTAGGCAAGGAATAAATATTTGCCTTTTAATTGCATAAATAATATTTGCCTTTTTATTGCATAAATAATATTTGCCTTTTAATTGCATAAATAATATTTGCCTTTTAATTGCATAAATAATATTTGCCTTTTAATTGCATAAATAATATTTGCCTTTTTATTGCATAAATAATATTTGCCCTTTAATTGCATAAATAATATTTGCCTTTTTATTGCATAAATAATATTTGCCCTTTAATTGCATAAATAATATTTGCCTTTTAATTGCATAAATAATGTTTGCCTTTTTATTGCATAAATAATATTTTCTTTTTTTATATTATGTACATAGCTTAGATAATATTTTTTGCGTAGCGGGATCAACACTAGCTTTGCAATCGGCTACTTGCCTATTACCCCACATCAATAATTTGTATGCAAATAAAATAAATTTATTTTATGTTTCTTGTGGTTTTTTTTTCGTATATAATTCAATAATCCAATCCCAAAAATCAACAAGTTTTTCAAAAAAATATCTCTTTCGTACTAATAGCTCAGATAACGTTTTTTTATTAATGTAGAATCAATAAATAATTCAATCTTTATGCAGTATTGGCTGTGTGCCGCGGTTTCACCCGCGTGAGCCACAGTTTATCACGAAATCCTTTCTTAGCGTCATAACATCTACCTGCATGCCAAATTTCAGCCCGATCCAGTGGTTTGGACTGTGCGTTGATAGATCACTATGTCAGTCAGTCATCAGTCAGTCACCTTTCAGTAGTATATATATAAAAAATATAAACTGTGTATTTATATATAAGTACTAAAATATGCAAGTCAAATTTCAAAAAGCCATATAAAATTACAAAATCAACCGTACATATACCTAGTTGTGAAAAGGTTATAGACAAATAGACAGGCAGATTTACTTTCGCATTTATAATATTAAGCTAAAAATTATGGATTAGTGCTAATATTTCCAATCGATATAAAATTTTGTCGTTGACATTATCAACGGAATTCAATTTTTTTTAATAACGTTGTCCCTGTGTTATTTTAGTTTCTGCATGTAAAAAAAATATGCAAAACGAACAAAATCTAGACATGTTATTTTATTCAATCTAGCTTTATTAATAAGAATGGATCGCTATTTATTGTTATTATGTTTTACTACCTGATATTACTACTAATATAAGGTATCGATGGAATATATTGAAAAAAAATTTAACATAATAATTTCACGCTATTTATTAATCTACAGATTCAAATCTCTAGCTGATAGTTGATCTTAAATACATATTTAGCAAGTAATCGGTTATTTATAAAGGCGAAAAAAAACGTTTTTTTACTAATTTTGCAGATTGCTTCGAATAGAAAATATGAGATAAAATTAAATGACCATGTTTAATATGAATAACGAAAGGCTTCTGTCTTATAACTTAATAAAAATATAGAATGAGGAACGAGTTTTTAATATTCTCTACATATTTTTATGATGTTCGGCGATTTATAACAATTAGGCAGAATATTTTCGATGACACTGTAGCGCAGTTGGTATCAGCTCGGCTTTCGAACTAAGAGTCTCAAATTCAAATCCTGATTGGGGTAAAACTCGTTAGTTTGATGGGGTGGATAAGTTTGTATATCCTACTAATCCTACTTACCTGCTATAAAATACGTATCACCGAAACTACTAAACCAATTTTGATGATTGGAATGGAGATAGCTTATGACCTGGATTAACACATAGGCTACTTATTATCCCGGAAAAAGGTTCCTGCGGGATAATGGGAAGACGCGGGTGAAACCGCGGGCGTTGTGTGGTTTTATGTGTACTTGAAATTTGGATATCGATTTCATTAGTTTTTTCTCTTAAGCAAACTATTGAAACTAGTATCATGCAGCGCCATGAGCGTGTTTGAAGGCTTTTTTAATTCTAAACATTATGCTATCTTCCTTCTCTTGAAAGGCAGCTGAGTTTAATCAAACATTTACGTCAATTCCACGAATTTAATCAAATCAGCGTTGTTAAAAGCGAATCAAAGCTAATTGAGTTGCTTTAAAAAAACTCGGTTCAATGATTTGATGTCCTCTAGAATGGCAGAGCTTAACCATGCTGCCAAAAAGCGATCGATAAATTATTAAAATTGTCTAAAACTAATTAGGTACATTTTGTAAAGTGACACAACGCTTCAAAAATGAGTTCAAAGGTTGTAAGACGTTTATTTAATAGAAGTCATTCCTAAGACATGTTATAACGGACAGCCAAAAATTGAAAACGAAACAATTTTGGCCTCTAGCTTGTTTACAATGCTGATGAGGTTAAACTTAATTATAATTTTCATAAATATTTAATATTCCTGCAGACATGCTCGGTTACAGTTTTAATTTTTGATTATAATGACTGGAAGTTTTCCTAAAATCATTCAGTCAGTCATTATCAGTTTTCACGTTCCCACTGCTGGGATTCTGGCCTTCTCTCAGAGAGAGTATGGGCTGTAATCTACCACGCTGGCCCAGTGAGGGTTGGTAGATGTCGCATGCCCTTGAATGTTGCAGTTCTTGGGCATGCCGGTTTCCTCACGATGTTTTCCTTCACCGTTGAGCGATGGCAAATCCGTGCATAGCTTATTGAGTCATAGGTGCGGGGCCGAGAGGATTCGAACTCGGTGTCGGCGTCTTGTAAGTCGCACGCCTAACCGTTCAGCCACCATCGCTGTAAAATCATTAAAACCCGTTAAATATAGAAGCTAGATATTCAATGTCACTGACTTTTTTTATAGACCCGGGTATAATAATGGAAGCCTACATTTTTTATACATTATATCAACTCTTATGAAACCTTTCATCAGCGTAATCTGATAAAGCAACCGGATGTCTCATATTTCACCGACTTGTTTAAGAAATATCGTGTTTTTTTTTACTGATAACTCAGTATAAAACATAGCCTTTGAAACTCAGCGATAATGTAGTACGTGTTAGTGAAATAATTTTCATTAATTGACCATAATTTGGCCGTCTGTAGCAGCCGTTTGTTTATGTACAGTGAGCGACAAAAGTAGCTTACGTTTTTTTTACAACAAAAAAGGTAGCGTTTGACCACAACACTACCTACACACCTGATAATAAGTGATAATGCGGTCAAAGGTTGGTGTTGAAGGCGATGAACGCAATCGGAAAGTTTGTAATTGTTCAGCGACTTTTGTCGTTGACTGTACCTATAATATTAATAGTTCTTAGAAGTCTTGATTGCAATTTGATCATGTCATGTACAGTGTTCAGGAAAACATATACACGCACATCACAATCACGAAAAACAACAAATACGTCATAATAGAAACTGGCTGTCAAAAAAATCGACCCAACTTTTGAGGAAAAAGTAAAGTGAGGTACATGTTAGGTAGGTCGATTTTTTTGATAGCTAGCAGGTACCTAGTTTTTGCAAATTCATGTACAAACATATTCATATACATGTTTTACACATAGGAATACTTTTTCTCAGATGAGGGATAAAAATAAGAGCGCGAGTGAAACCGCGTGGCACAACTGGTCAAAAGTCATCATCATTATCAGCCTTTCACGTTCCCACTGCTGGGACTCTGGCCTTCTCTCAGAGAGAGAGCATGGGCAGCAATCTAACACGCTGGCCCAGTGCGGGTTGGTAGATGTCACATGCCCTTGAATGTTGCAGTTCTTGGGCATGCCGGTTTCATCACTATGTTTTCCTTCACCGTTTTGAGCGATGGCAAATCCGCACGTAGCTTATTGAGTCATAGGTGCGGGGCCGAGAGGATTCGAACTCGGTGTCGGCGTCTTGTAAGTCGCACGCCTAACCGGCCACCATCGCTCTCAAAAAGTGGTCAAAAGTGTTTTTTATTAATTTGTTTTTGTGCACGGTTGGCTCATAGGTATTCCATTTCATCATAAGAGTCCTAATAAAAATCACCACCGGCAAATAATAAAAGTTGTAAGTTAAATATTTTGACTTTTATTACCCAAAATTGACTACACTCCATTATGTTGACAGCCCATATTTTTTACGACACAATAAATAATAGCGAATTTAAAATAAAAATAAAGAAGATAGCAATCTCAATAAACAGGAGTCGTGATCATCCGTGACCATCAATGTCGAAATTAAAAGTTTATTACTTACCTTTTACTGTTTTACATGTTTTGCATTCTAATACTACTTACATAATTACATAGGTACCTGCTATCTGCTATTCAATTCAAATGATGATAGATCAGTGGTTGTGACGTCATCAACTCCCTACCCGTAGTTCGAAGGTTCCTGCAAAGAACCCCCCCCCCCCCCCCCGCCCCTGTCATAGCTCGCGAGGGGATACCGTGAGTTTCGTGTGTCGAGATTTGAATCGAGTTGCGAGTGACTTGTGTGAAAATGGTAATGTCATCGTCAGCAAAAAACGTGAGAGGAAGCGGGTAGATAGATACGTCTGCCCGTTATAACATCAACAATCCTACCCGCAGAAACTTTTAGTATTCTCGTGATCATGGCGCCTAATTCTAATGTTTTTGACCATGGTAGTTTAAAACAGTATATTCCTGCAAGGAGTTTGACCTTTCGATGAAGAAAAACATAGTGATGAAACCATAGCTTGGTGGTATGGACATTATCTAGTGCTCTCTTGAGTAACTACTGGGGACCTAGCTAAGATGCCAACGTTTCTTTTTCCCTAAGCGTGACCGAAAAAAAGAGGCTATTTAAAAAAGGCGTTCAACGATAAAAAACAGATTATACACTATGGTGAGCGTTTATATCAAGAATTTACCCAGCTTCAAGTTAAGAATCTGTCGCTAAGCCTATCGGTGTGTTCCGGCAGCCTCACTTGAGAGTTCCCAATCCAGGTGTAGCGTGACGCCATCTTCGACCACATCGTCACTTAACATTAGGTGACTTGTGGTCATACGCAACCATGTAAGTAGTAAAAAAATCTAATCTAAAAATCTCTATGTCTGGGTCTCTATCCCTCGAATAAATTTGCTCACCAGTATTGGTAAGACGTGAAGAACTAAAAAATTGATTAACAACAATTATGCATGCAACTGTATGCAACTGTATACTCATGTTATGGGCAAATAAAAAATGATTTATCTTATGTCATTCCGTGGTTACGCCCAAATATTTTTAATTTTTTTTATTAGCGTTAACAATTGTGAAATGCATGTTGGCTAGGCATCATCTTTTCAAAACTAATAATGCCAATTTGCCAATAGGCGATCGCCTCCGGTCAAACTATTTTTTGTCATGACTGGCGCCACAGCTTTTTTTTACTTATTGTGGATGCGATACTTTCTACATTAGGTATTTTAATTTTGCGACCATTCTTGTAATCAATATATTTTTAATTTTATTGTGATTGACCATACTATAATTTTATTTGAGGTCACTGAACACAAATTTAATGCAGTATCACACTAATATATATATTTTTAATTTTTCCTTGTTAGTGTTTGATTTAAAGTCGTCTGATGCTAAGCTAAGCTCATAAATAGTTATAAATTAAAATTGAAATATAAGCGCGTTAATAAATTAATATCATTAGATATTAATTCGGGCAAATATTAGTGTTTGGGCAGCTTCGCTTGAAAGTCAGTTCCCAATATAAATATAGCGCCGCGCGTGGCACCACCTTCGACCACATCGTCACTTAGCATCAGGTGACTTGTGGTCAAACGCTACTCTGTAATAAATGAAAAAACAAAAAATATTTCTTCAATACATACGAAAGTTTTTGAGTGAGTGGCTGTGTTTTTAGCTTCTTCAAGCTGGAACGCGATGGACCGTAGTCCACCCGAGTAAACCCGTGGGACACGGCTAGTACTACCCAAATAATATTTAGGCTTTCTATTTTTTTGTTTAATAAACCCGAAAACTACTTCATATAATAGGGATGTTAACACTAATTACAAAATAATGTTTAATCTTACTTTTATGTTAGTTTGTATTATTAGGATATCGAAAAACATATTTTTGTATTTAAATATAACTTAATAATTTAAATAAAAATGATTTTAAATGCTTTATTTATAATATTTTGTCACGCGACTGCAAACACCAATAAGAGCTTCTTACGTCACTAACCACTCGGGCGATTTGTGCTTCGATGGTTGCCCGCGCGTCGGTAGCCGCGGGTCGGCGTCGGGGGTCGGCGCGATGGTATGGTTACGAATCACGACCATCGTGTTTTTCGGTCAGTGACGTCATGTCAGTCACGTGACAGTTGCTAGTGTTTTCGCGGAAAAATTCATAATTACTCTAATTTTGTATATTTTCTCATCGAAAATACTAATAATTTTAAATAAAATATTTTTTTTATGGTAAACAAGAGTCAAATCTTTAAAATAAAAGCAATTCCGAAAAATGGTTAACATCCCTATTCTATGCGATTTTCCGCGTTCGAAAGAAAAACGTCTTATCTTTAAAAACCTGTGTTGTCTTTATGATTACTATATGACATTAGAGAGCTCGACGCTGCAAACTACATAAGAAACAATATATATATGGACCCCCCGAGCTTGTTATTTATTATTCAACAATTAAAAAGATTTAATGATAGGCTATATATCTCACAAACTGATTTCAAGAACACGTTTGTCACAGTTAATAGTGCTATTAATTTCATAAATTAAAAGCCTGATTACATTAATAGTTTATTTTGTTACTGCAAGAGTGTCTGTTTAAACGTAGGTACAGTCAAGGACAAAAGTCGCTGAACAATTGCACATTTGGCGATTACCGTCATCACCTTAAAAACACCTTTTTGCTTGGTGGTAGGGTATTTTCTAGTACTCGCCTGGCTAGCTAATCTATACTAATATTATAAAGCTGCAGAGTTTGTTTGTTTGTTTGTTTGTTTGTTTGTTTGTTTGTTTGTTTGTTTGTTTGTTTGAACGCGCTAATCTCAGGAACTACTGATCCGATTTGAAAAATTCTTTCAGTGTTAGATAGCCCATTTATCGAGGAAGGCTATAGGCTATATTTTATTTCCAAAAAAATTAGGGATCCGTAATAAAATTGCAATTTTGCAACCCAAGGTGTGAAATCGAAAACCTATTTTTGCGTGCGCTGCCAAAACTATTGACACTAGAACAAAATAATGTATTACGGGTTTGTAGGTCCTATTAAGATCTACAAAAAAGTCCGCGAGAGCATATATCTAACTATTATAGTTATGCCACAATAAGTGATCTTCTGTTTTAAAATTTTAATGTTTAATGCAACCGCTAGAAAAGGCTCTTTATTTGTATCTTGGTATTAATCCTTATCAAAATAAATTACTTCTTATTCAAAACTGCTTCAATGCCTTTATATAACTTTTTGAATCATTCAATTCGGACATTCCATTCGAAAGATATCACGAGTTTAAAATGTAAGTAGTAGTAGAAAAATAAAACCGCCGCACCGCAGCGCAGCGGGAAACGCGGTGAGGTTGGGGCACCGGGAGAATCTATGAAATAGGTAAAGTGCGGTCGCGGACCAGGAAGACCTCTAGCTGCGCGGTTCAAACGTGCGGTCCAAGAAAAATTAACTTAGAATTAAAATATGATAATGGGTACCTACAGCTGGTAACGCGGTGAGGGGGCACCGAAGTGCGGGATTAATTTTGGAGTATACGGAATATATACGCTTTCGCGCCGAAACTACTGAACCGATTTATATGAAATTTGGTTTATAGATAATTTGAGCCCCGGGGAAGGGATATAAGATACCTTTTATCGCGATAAACTGTAGCCCACGCGGGTGAAACCGCATGGAACAGCTAGTCTATTATATAAAAATAAGTCGGGTTTTCCTTCCTGACGCTATAACTCCAGAACGCACGAACCGATTTCCACGGTTTTGCATTCGTTGGAAAGGTCTCGGGCTCCGTGAGGTTTATAGCAAAGAAAATTCAGGAATATTTTAACAGAAAAGCGGGAAAATCTTTTTTCACATACAGCGCCATCTCTGATACATAGCATGTACTACACCGTATTCTTCAACAAATGATTGTTTGCAATTACAGATACAAGGACAAATTTATCATTTGCATAGTTCAAAAAAAAAATTCTTCTTTTAATCACCAAACAAAATGTTACATAAAACGAAGCCATCTGGTGGCGAAACGGAGTTCGCCGGGTTTGCTAGTAATAATAATATAATAATAATAATAATGCCCGCACAATCACATACATAGCTCTGACCCCTAACTAGGTTCCCCTGTATCTAGGGTATCAGAAACTACGAGGATCGGGGATCCACAACACCCAGGCACAGAACAAATACTTGCGCTTTTTTTTTCAACGCACAAATATTTGTCCTGTAGCGGGAATCGAACCTGCGACCTCACGCTTCACAGTCGGCTATCCGCCCATTGCGCCACATCAGTCCACCCTCATGTTAAGAATCTGTCGCCAAACACCTATCAGTGTAATCCGCCAGCCTCACTTGAGAGCCAGTTCCCAGTCCAGGTGTAGCGTGGCGCCATCTTCGACCACATCGTCACTTAATATCAGGTGACTTGTGGTCAAACGCTACCCTGTAAGTAGTTAAAAAAAGTGTTTTGCTCCGCGAAATGAACTTAAAAGAGAGAGTAGAAAATTACAGTCTCTGTGGCATAACATAAATAAAAAAGTTCTGAAACCTCATTACCAAACCAATCTTATCTATATTCACCATCTAGAGGCGAGCGTGACGTCACCAGATTGCAAGATTGATTGCAATCTGGTGGTTATTATGACTGCGGTTATTTATATCCGTTCCAAAAAAACTAAACTACACACTTGTATTTTAGAATCACGTTCAAGCATTCACTTGGGCGAAGGTTTGGATTTGTCATTCAAACTTGATGAAAAAAAAAATGTCACCGTCAAAGTGCCGAATAATGTAATATGTCGGTAAGTTAGTATTTGAAAATAACAATTCTTGGTAAATATAAATTAGGGTGGGTGTGGTGAGTGGCTGTCGCCCTGTCGGCCGTCCCAGATATCGCTGGGAAGACGAAGTCACGAAGGATTTGTGTGAGCTCCAAGTGGAGGACTGGCAGGAGGTGGCGCAGGACAGACCGAAGTGGCGTCTTTTGTTATCGGAGACCAAGACTCACTTTGGGTCGTTGCGCCATCTCAGTTAGTTTTATAAATGAGGGTATAAAACAAAGTATAACAAACAGAAAATATTTCCTCATAATGATAAGAGAATAATCGAATACAAGTAAAACTAGATAATACAAAAAAAAATAATTTAATGTACTTCGAAAGTTGTTCTAAAAGTTAAGTTTTTTTTGTACAACATTTACCGTTGCTTCATGTCAAAAGTTACATTAACAAAGTAAAAATGCTTTTATCTACTCCTCGTTCAATTTCGTAATGGCCATTGTTTTTTAAGTCAATTAAACTACAATACTCGTAATATGAAAAAAATTAAAATACATTTTTATTTGCGCCTCGTCCAATTTCGTAATGGCCAGTGTTTTAATTTAAAAAAAAATGCAATTGTGAAGGGGCTTTTTGCCGGCAATGGATGGTAAACATGAAATTTTATTTTTACTTTCAATACTTGTATACTATTGTTTTTTCGGGTCATAATGAGTGATATTGATGGATTATTAACGATTATAATGTGTACGAGTGTAGGCAATTGAAATAAAGAATAGAATAGAATTTACGTTTCTATGCAACAACAACACTCATGGTATGTTCTATAAAAAAAAAACAATTATAACAGTAATTGAAGGTACACAAGAATGTCATCGTCGCAAATCGGCCCCAACTCAGCAAAATGCTGGTTAGTTAACCAGCGCTGGTCTTCCATTGGAACAGTTTGGTGACGCCACGTCGCGAAGAGGCACCATCAGTACCAAACATCCAACAATAAAAGAAAAACAAAACATAAACAGCAAAAAATCAATCTCAAAAATAACAAAGGTAAATACATATTTTGATTATTAAAACAAGACAAAAACATAACTAAAAAAACAAGAAAAAAATCAAACGTAAACCAACAACCATACACAATTTTTTTTTTAAAGGTGACCATTCTAGTTGCTCCAAAAAGTCCGTGTAAAGTTTAAGGAAAGTGCCCCTACTTTTCTTAAACACAAAGGGGACTATATCATAGTACACTTTATTGTACTATGACTATATATATCCTCTGTGGCCAGCTTGTAGCTGGGCCACATCATCTCATCATCATTAATTAATTTGGGGCTAGGTCAATTTGTGTGCAATTGTCCCCGATATTTATATTTATTTATTCTTAATATCACATCATTTATTTGTTTTCTTAACTTAAAGTTTTTATCATTAATTTTATAAAATAATGTTAAATGAAATTACTATAAAAACTTAAACCTAGAGTGCCACCGGTAGCGGGGCAGGACTCAAGCTACCGGTGGTTAGGGCTGCAGAGTTAGGAACCTCCTGACGATACGCGCCGTGTCAAGGAGTACTGCCTTCTGCATTCGACCCTTGATCCAACCGTCCAGCGAGAGACTCTTAAGATGTTGGTCGAGACTCTTCGCTATGAGGCCGTTCGCTGAAACGACTATCGGGACGATGATCGTTGAGAGAACATCCCACATAAACATCCCATCAACATCCATTATTATTATTATCTCTTCATTTATTTCTTTTCTTAAGTAAAAGTTTTTTACATTGATTTTATAAAATAATATTTAACAAAATTACTACAAAAAACTTAAACCTAGAGTGCCACCGGTAGCGGGGCAGGACTCAAGCTAGCTACCGGTGGTTAGGGCTGCAGAGTTAGGAACCTCCTGACGATACGTGCCGTGTCAAGGAGTACTGCCTTCTGCATTCGACCCTTGATCCAACCGTCCAGCGAGAGCCTCTTAAGATGTTGGTCGAGACTCTTCGCTATGAGGCCGTTCGCTGAAACGACTATCGGGACGATGATCGTTGAGTCAACATCCCACATAAACATCCCATCAACATCCACTATTATTATTATTATCATTAACATTTGACACAACTAATACTTGACACTGGTTAAATACACTAATAGCGTGAAGCCATAGCTAAATATTTTTTTAATACAATGAGAGATATTTTCACTTAGGCAAATACCGCGTCTTTATCAATTTAATCTGGTTTTAACATGGATAGCTCAGGTTATTTGATATCTTATATAATTTATATGCTGTGAGTGTGACCTTTTACTGCATAACATATATTAAATGCTTTTACGTTATATCGGATATCCATGACTGAGTTTTGCATAGAGTTTTCAGAAATTACCAGTGAATTGTAGCTAAATATATTTTTTTATGTTTATTTATGTGATCTAATTTAATTATATATTAGGTATTTATTTAAATTTAGTACGGTTATTAAGTAGCGAAAGTTTTATTCACGTTTTATGCAAATTTTAACACTCACGTAACAAGACAATTTTTGTTGTTTAGACATGGTCGCAAATCGAGAACCTTTCTTCCTCATCGGTTATCGGTTCGTCGAGCAATGTGGCCTGCACATTGCCACTTCAACTTGCAAATTCTGAGAGCTATGTCGGTGACCTTGGTTCTTCGGCGAATTTCCTCATTCCGGATTCTATCACGCAAAGAAACTCCAAGCATGGCTCTCTCCAAAACATCAACAATACCGAATTCAAAGCCAAGCAAGGTCTATGAATTTAATTACAGATGTGCAGATTTTCAATCGCTCTAATCGGTGGCACTCTCCATAGCTCGTTGTGTGACTCTGAGCTTATTCGATAGGCACACAGTCAAAGACCACGTCTCAGTACCATAAGTCATCACTGGCAACACACACTGCTGAAAGACTTTTGTCTTTAGGCTCTGAGGAATGTTGGACGAGAAGATGTCGCGTAATTTCCCGAATGCTGCCCATCCGAGTTAGATACTACGTGGACGGACATAAAACGTAGCGGTCAGCTTTAAGTCTATTTCAAAATCGTTAAACTAAACGCTATCCTGATTTGTCTAATTGGTATCATAAAAGGCATTAGAAAAATAAATAAACACATCATCGAATATCAAAATTCCATTCTCACGACAAAGTCAATAGACCAATTTTTTTATTATTTAAACACTTAACAAATACAATCTATAACTATAAAATTTTTAATATTAATTCGATACACGCAAAGCTCATTTTAAAACTTGCTCATTTAAAAATGTTGCCATTTTACGACACTGAAAACATGGCTAATAAAAAGTTTAGAACATTTCAATAAAATGTGCAACTTAAACACAACGACACGTCTCGATGGAGATATTTTATGATTGTATAGTTTTATAATATTTGAATCCTTAATTATGATTTTATGGATTAAGAAGATTGAACGTCAAATATTAGCGATGCAAACAGGTTAGGATTGCCATAATTATGATCCTAATCTTACTATAATATTATTGGTCGAAAATTTATTACATATTCACGCCTGAACGGTTTTTTTATTCAGTGTAGCTGTACCCCTAGTACATGTTTTGATAGTTTACAAAAACTATAAAAGTTTTCGTTTCCATCCATACATATTTTTTTCGGCGAATCTTACCGAGACTTGGAGGAACTGAAATCGTTAATACGGGTTATTTTAAATCGTTATAATCATATTCCAACAATGTTATTGAGTTACTTTTTGAATTTAAGCAGGTCGAGACTTTGACAAGTCGGCAGTGGTAAACGTCGACGTTTACGAAAACTTTTATCGTTTTCGAAACTTGTACTAGGGGTACTGAGCACTTGACTGCAGTTTCACCTGACTATAAGTGAAGGCGTGGTTGATAATAGAACATGCCTACCTAGAAGATAGCTATATAACGCTGGGGCAACACTAACGGGAAATGCCGTTAATTATCGCGATGATTGACGTTTAACATAAGTGTGGAATTTGACAACGGCATTCACATTGGCGTTTGACGTTAGCCGATAACGCAAGTTTCGTTGCATTCACATCATGTGTAGGCAATCACATAATTGCGTAAATAATTAACGCAATATTTATCGCCATGGTAGGCATTGACATTTCCCTTGACGTTGACTTTAGTGTGGCCCCAGCATAATAGATCAACAGTGTGGATAAAAGGTGGAAAGTACCTATTAACGATGCAACCTTTGTACCAATTTGACTGAATTTCTTGGACTATATTTATTTAGTGCCCATTGGTAGATAAAAACATCATCCTTGGCATTCAAACCATTTCAAGCTACTTTCTTGTTCCAAAACAAAAAGCAGGCGATCATTAACATGTAATTCAATAACATTTTCATTTTCGCTTATAGAAGCCGTGTTCGGATAAAGTGCTGAAGATAGCTTACTTCTGTGTTTTTATAGTAAACTTATCACAGTTTCATAAGAGCTATGAATATTACGAAAATATTTGTTTTCTAAAAATAGATCTTGAGATTGGTAATCGGTTTACTTTAGCGAGGGCAAATGCATGAAGCATTGATATTATTATAAGCAGGTATCTATAGTCTAATAAGTCGTATAATTAAATATTTAACACAATGTAAGATCAGCAAAAAAGTCACTGAACACAATATTCACACAATATACAATATTTCCTAAGCAATTAGAACACAAAACACAGAATATTACAAACAACTTTTGTCGCTGACGGTACACAAATAATTTATATAACAATAATATACATTTTAAAACAATAAAGGCAAATGTCAATCGCTGACAATATGATTATTTTATATTAACAAAGATTCATATTTGTTCATTGATGTTTTCCATTTTAAGTTGGTTTTAATTTCATATAAATATCTATTCTTTTATTCACTTATATAAATGCGAATCTGTTGGTTGGTTTGTCCTACTTTCACGGAACAACGGATCGACCTAATTTTTGCATAGAGATAGTTTATGGGCCGGAAATTTATATAGGCTACTTTCTATTCAGGAAAAAGGCACGGTTTCTGTGAGAATCTCCACCATACAGATATTTATAAATAATTTTTGACACATTTTTTTTTTGTTTTTATTGTGTTGCCTTGCGTTGGATTGCAATTTCACCTGATGATTAGCTATGATGTGGTTGACAGTGTAGTATGCTTGCCTAGAAGGCACTTGTTCAGTCTTGCCTTCAAAATTGGAGCTTTACTAAAGACTAAGCATAACAATTCATAATAGTACTAACTTAATCAACAAATAGTACCAACTTATTCAAAAAAGTATCAAAATTCATAATAGTACCAACTTCAATTCATAATAGTATCAACTCACTCAACAAAGTATGTAGGTAAATAGAGTGCAAAGTGTTTTCATGTTTTCTCTACAAAATTATTCCTATGTTACCGTATCATATGTAAAGCGAAGTACTACTTTGTAGTCAAACGACACTAATGTAGAAGTAGAACCTATTGTGTAATCTGTGGTAAGAGCTCTATACCTATATGTATTTATAGGTATTGGGTAATATCCGCTGAGAGAGCCAGACGTCGCTTATTTTTTTCGGCAAATTGATTACCTGAATTAAGAAGGAAAAATTGCAGCAATTTATACTAAAAAAAAGGTTGATGTCGTTTATCAAAATGGACACATAAAATTGAGTTAGAGCTGTGAACGAGTTTTCGTGAATCATTTTAAGAATAGATCAGTTTGAGAAGTGGTACGCAATTTCTAATACTGGTAATTTTTAATTCCAAGAGCTGAAAACGATAGCTTCTACCTAAAAGTTAAGGATCTATCGCCAAGCACCTATCGGTATGTGCGGCATTCGAGAGCCAGTTTGCAATCCAGGCGTAGGTACTTAGTAGTGTGGCACTAACTTTGACCAAATCACATGATCACAAATCTGGTAGGTTATGGTCCATATACACACTCTCTCTCTCTCTCTGAGCCCCAGCACCGGCAACAAATTATGCTAAAATAATTAAGGTTAGTACATATTAACATTCTACAACCAACATAAAATTTTGTTCTTACACTTAAAACATGTTTAACATTTTAATAAAGCGAAATACTTATTGCAACTTTAACATGGTGAACTTAAAACTGAAAAATGTCTAAGACTAAATTACATTTTATACCTACAGGATAGCATTTGAACAAAATTACCTGATGTTAAATGACGATATGGTTGAAGGTAGCAACCAGCTAGAGCTACCTCAAGACTAGGAACTGGCTCTCAGTTGCCGCTGCCTGAGCACACCGATAGGTGCTTGGCGACAGACTGGCTAGCCTGGCGAGCACTAAAAAATGACCTTACCAAGCTTTAGTTTCATCATAATGTTTCCAAAAGCTAAGGTCATTGCTGGACCACAAGCATACCGGTTGCAAGCCGACGTCACTACCAGTTAGCTATCATCGTTTCATATATTATTTTATGTAAGTTCTATTTATAAAACGTCTGCATTCTACACTCAAAAATTTTAAGTATTTAAGTATAGGCTTCGGCTTAATTTTAAGTATTTAAGTATCGATATATAATATCGATGTTTTCTGATGAGTTATTGAATAATAATCGCTATATTTTGATATTCGATTTGTTTTAGAGTACTGACTTCATATCAATTTCGATGCATTTTTTCAACTCAACTCTGGTTTCGTGTTAATTACTAGTAGTAAAGCAACGGAAGTGTAGCAACCAGACGCAGATACAGATGTCAAAAGTATATTTTAGTGGAAGTGTAAATACTATTAGGAAATTATTATTTTCCTTGAATAATATGTCGATATATCGACGATATATGTTACACTCAATATTTCTATCTATATTAAGTATTTATTTCTTTATAGTATGTATATCGTTGTCTAGTACCCATAACACAAGTTTCGAGCTTAATTTGGGGCTAGGTCAATTTGTGTTTAATGGTCTCCCGATATTTATATTATTTATTTATTTATGATAATAATTATTATGAGCGACATAATTTAAAATTGTCAAGATGTTTTTTGTCACTTACCCAACCCTATTCAAGTAAAAAATATTTATCCATTTTATGATCTCTTTGATACCATATCTTTGACCTCAAAGTGGACGTGGTCACAGATATTGTTAAAAAGTACGCTGAAGCTCACGAACAAAGGCTTCATCACCATGTGAACATCGAGGCTGTCCAGCTCCTCGACAACACGGACATAGTGAGACGACTGAAAAGGACGAAACCTTTTGAGTTAGTTTATCTGAGTGCAAACAATACGTAGTTCAGTGAGTGCTAAAAGTGCTAAAGAACACAAAAACAAAGTGTCTTCCCCTTAATAGAGACAATAAGAAAAGTGCTAATGGACACATTCTTAGTTATACTCTACCTAGCAACTTATGTTATATTTAAATTACTTATTAGCCATTATAGGCTAGATTGTAATACCGTAGAAGTATCCGCCAATAAGTAGAAACTTCATAAAAAAAAAAAAAAAAAAAAAAAAAAAATTTTTATGATCTAAATGTTTAGCCAAACAGTAGGTCAAACGGCCATTAATATTACATATATTATATATAGACAAAAATATCACATTAACATAAGCTATTAATAATATTTTAAAGCTGTATCTGATATAATAACACACCTGTGCACGTTGCAAGCGATATCTCTCGACGGATTATATAAAACTAGCTGTTCCCCGCGGTTTCACTCGCGTGGGCTACATGCAGTCTCAGCCCGATCGGTTTAAAATTGACAAAGTTTCATACAAACTTTCCCCTATTTCATCCCTTTGGGGGTCCCTGTGACTGGCCGAGAGGATTTGAACTCGGTGTCGGCGCATTGTAAGTTGTTAACGCTTCTTCTTCTATGGTACCGCCGTCTATGACATGTTTTATTTCCTGAATGCGTCCAAGACTCGCTTCCGTATGTCATAGCAGGTAGGACGCACTGGTTGAAGTCCTTTGTCTACAGACATTGAGGTAACCGGACAAAAAAAAATAAGTGAAAAATAACTTTTACAAATCGAAGTAGATATTATACTGTTAATATTTATGAGGTATTTTTATTCTCGTATTGCAGTTTAACATACCATTATATTATAACCATCCATAATGTATAATGTGTACGTGACGACCTATGGACGCGGCGACCTTTGACAATGACAGTTTCAGAAATAAACGTCACGTCATGATTGTGGCTGATGTGGAGCAAAGAGTAAACAGCTGACTGCGAAGCGTGAGGTTGGATTCGATTCCCGTTAAGGAACACATATTTGTGCCAAACAAGAGAAATCTTATTAGTAAAGCTAACTAAAAAATATCGGACCATTAGAGGACAAAAAAAACTTGCTATTTTAGTGAACTTGCTCCAATCCAATTAATTAGTAATAAGAATAAAATTGTCAATGTGATCGCGCCAAAAAAATTACCTGCCGGGCGTTTCTTGCCTGTTCTTTTGCCGGCGTAAGGAGGTTGGAACAGGCGTAGCTAGTTTTAAGTTTGACGTTTTAAAGTGATCACAATGTATCCTATTGAATAAAAAAAAATTGACATGACTTGACTTGACTTGCATTGAAAAAAGTGCTAGGTCAGAATATATCAATCCTGTAGGAACTAAAGTTTTACTTACTTTCTGGAAGATACAAGAAAAGGGATCAGGAGCTATGTGTATGACATGTGATTGTGTTAGCGTTATTATCATAAAATGTTAATAGATGTAGCTTCGCTGTGTTCCAATTTGATACCGGTTGATGACAACTATATGACAGGCACAAAGGCTTATCTTGCTTTTGCATTTCTTATATCGTCCTGATATAAGTAATTTTACCAGTAACTATGATTTTTTGAACACCATGAGGGAAAAAGTATATAGTGTCAGAAATTAAAGTAGACTGAGCCCCTTTTAACTTTTTTGTCAAATGTAATTTTTTATGCTTACCCTTACTCTTTTAATAATTTCTTTTGTTATTTCATCTTCTAAATTACTCTTTCTGTCTGTTTGTCTGTAATTTGTTTTCAAGCACAGATGTTGATTTAAATTTGTATGATGATAGTTTAAGCACTAGGGGTGGGCATAATACTCTTACTATAGCCCACGCGAGTGAAACCACGTAGCACATAAAGTCCAGTACATTTTCTGTCAACACTAAAAAAACAAGTAGTTTAGTCTCGTTCAATAACTTAAATTTAAATTGCCACTTTAGTATCCTTTCAACCCACAAAACTTTATAAATTTAGCATACAAATGTCACTGTTTATATAAATTAAGTGCTAAGACACGTTGACTTTTATTAAAGTTAAAACAAGCAAATGCAAGATCATCAATTATATCGAAACGCTAATTAATGCCGAAATGCAAACTAGCATTAAATATGGCTTGGGAGCAGGCAACTGTGAAAAGGAAACAGTTTTAATCTAACAATACATTTATATACATACAAATAAATCAAATTGTAGTGTCTGTTTGTACGGACAAAATAACAGTTAACAAAAAAATATTTTCTGTCTGCTTATTCCAGCTACTCTACAAAACGCCTAGACCGATTTTAACGGGACTTTCACTAGCAGATAGCTGATATTATAGAGAGTAAATTGGCTACTTTTATTAACCGACTTCAAAAAAGGAGGAGGTTTCTCAATTGGATCAAATATATGCTTTTTTATGTTTGTTCGCGGATAACTTCGTCGTTAATGAACCAATTTTGATGATTCTTTGTTGAAAAGGAGATATCCCAAGGGTGGTACGGTCAACGACAAAAGTCGCTGAACATTTACAAATTGTCCGATGTTCTTTATCATCTTAAACACCAACCTTCGACCGAATAATTATTTAACACCAGGTGTGTTGTGTTGAGGTCGAATACTACCTTGTAAATTGGTAAGTAAGTAAATATATAGTTTAAAAAACTAAAAAAAAAACTTTGAAAACGTTTAGTCTATGTAACCAAGCCCAATGTAATGGACTCGTCAAAACGAATCAAATAAGCCCAAACTAGATGGGTTTACTAGTAGCCATTGAGAGTTCCACCATTCATCAGGTCGATGATATCAAATTATTGCATTGTCATCGGGATTACATATACATACAAAGTTTCAAGTCGATACGACAGTTAGATGTAGGTTAAAATTGACTTCTAAGATTTGATTACATTGTTAGTTAGTTACAAGTGAAGCTAATAAAAGTGTTTTAAAAAACAATAATTATCGATCTAATACGCATGTAGAAAATCGAGTATGGTCAGCTACTTTTGTCGCTGACTGTACCATGATAAGGAAACCAGGATCTGATGATGGTATCCCAGAGAAATCGAGGGGAAAGAGTGGTCTGTTATTTTATTGTAAATTTCAGATTAAATAATTAGGGTTCCGCGCAACCATTGAGGAATAATAAATAGCACAGGATACTTTTTATAGCGATGAGCTGGAACCGCGTGGGTGAAACGGCGGGACACAGCTAGTTTCAAAATATATTAAACTCTCCTCACAAATTGAATATTTTCACACTAGTTTTAATGAGTAATAACAAGTTGGAATAGTTTCTTTTTCGCTCTGAAGCTTCTCTCATCTAACGCTGCCACCTAGCGGGAGCACCCCGATATATTATATTAAACTTATAATCTCTGTATGCCCCATATTTTCACTGGAAACATATAGTTATATTACAAATTCAGCTTTATGCATGCAAAGTCTCAGCCCGATCGGTTTAAAATTGACAAAGTTTCATACAAACTTTTATCCCCTATTTTATCCCCTTGGGGGTAGAATTAATCAAAATCCTTTCTTAGCGGATGCCTACGTCATAACATCTACTTGCATGCCAAATTTCAGCCCGATCCGTCCAGTGGTTTGGGCTGTACGTTGATAGATCACTATGTCAGTCAGTTAGTCCCTTTGAGTTATATATATTTAGATAGATGGAACACTATCTATTGCATAAAACAAAACGTGTATGGTGAACGTAATGCCAATTAGCATTTTCATCTAGTTAACCTCTGCATAATACATCGCGCAATCTACACAATATATACATTTAACAATTAATTAATTACTTAATTGAAACTCCTTCAGTACTTACTAGTAGGTATAGTGTTAATAGTGTGTGTACACAGATAGTGATATCTCTTTTCCTATACATGTTTTTAATTTTTGTTTCTAAAGATGTTTTGTGTGATGGTGTGTGCACTAAAAAAGGTTGTTTGAAAATCATCCCCATATGGTGTCAAATAGGATATTAAGATTTGTGTAGTTTTTTTTACTATACTAATTAGTAAGAAACATCCATTGAACTATAACTAAATTGGCCGAACGGTTAGGCGTGCGACTTACAAGACGCACGCACCGAGTTCGAATCCTCTCGGCCCCGCATCTATGACTCAATAAGTTATGTGCGGATTTGCCATCGCTCAAAACGGTGAAGGAAAACATCGTGAGGAAACCGGCATGCCCAAGAACTGCAACATTCAATGCATGGGCATGCGACATCTACCAACCCGCACTGGGCCAGCGTGGTAGATAACAGCCAAATATTACTCTCTCTCTGAGAGAAGGCCAGAGCCATCTTCCTAGTCTTAAAATCTTTCCCATTGCTCGTTAGCGGTCGCTAATTGTTTCTTGTGCCACATTTAACCGTACTGTCAATTGTTTTTGAGTTTGGGTTGGGTCTTCGTCCAATAACTCCTGCAATTCCGCGTCCACAAATCTTTTTGGTCTACCCGAACGTCTACTGTCTGTTAAATCAAAATACTCACTTTTTTTTTTACGCTTGCAGCATGCTCTCCGTAAGCATCTATCAGCAAACGATGACTTTCAATGGCCTTTTTCTTGTGATGAAATAAGAAAAGCAATGCATGCCGCAAATGCTCTTTGTCAGGTACGAAATTCGACATATTCATAGAGCTACAACATTATGACACTATTGTTTAGTCAAAATGAAAATGAGCAGTTTTTAAAGGTTAATACAATAGAATAAAATTATATGTATGCCAAATTATTTTATTCCATACTGACGGCTAGCGGTGTCCGTCAGAAAAACCGGTAAAAACTTTTCTGTACATCTGGTATTAACCCCAAATTAGTCTGGTCAGGATCACATCGGAATTTTAATGCTAGAATAGTAAATAATTAATGATGGCAGGATCGCTTTTTGGTGTCCGACCGGAATACACCGTTCACAGAAATAAAAGCAGTTCAAAAAGTTTCCGAATCTCGATCAGATAAATGAGGGCGAGTTCCCCCGTTTTGTGACGGCAGATAGTTGTCCAACGCCTTTCTATCCTATCTTATATATTTTAGTACAGTTGTTCACATACAACACACTACGATTATATATCGTTCACGACCTTTTGAACCCCGGACGCAAAAAGAGGGGTGGGTGTTATAAGTTTGAGCTGTCTGTCTGTCACCGTAGCTCGCGAATGCGAATGAAGCGATTTCAATTTAGTATTTTTTTTGTATGAAAGGTGAGTTACGGGCGAGTGTTCTTAGCTATGTTTGATCAAAATCGGTCCAAGATGGGGTTTTTTTTTTGTTTATGTTACGGCCACATTGTCGGACCATAATTAGTGTTGCGTTGTCGCGATAAAATTTCGTGTTAGATTTACTACGATGTGTTTGACCAAATTGGAAAACGACAGTCGTCTAACAATAAATAAAATTTAAGGGCGCAAAATTCAAATCTTGCCTTGCGGCGCTTATAAACTTAGCTACGCTACGAAACTGCCTAAAAACAGTCGATTTATGCGCTTATTTCTTGTGTATACTAGCTAAATGTGGAACGAGCTTCCTCCACAAGTCTTTCCACAGTGCTGCAAATTGCAGTCTTTCAGGACAAGTATGAAAGGTTTTCTTAAGGGTTGGCAACGCATTAGTGACGCCCCATGGTGTTGCAAATGTCCATAGACGACAGTGACCGCTTACCATCAGGTGGGCCGTCTGCTTGTTTGCAACTCTTACATAAAACAAAGTCGTCCAGCGATGAAAAAACGCCACGATAGCTTTACGTTTACGACACATATATTTTAAGTTGCTTTTCACTAAACACCGTTGGTCGCAATTTGATGTCAGTTTTTGTTCGTGTTATTGAACTCAAAAAACCGCATTGATATAAGTCTAGCAGCTTTCGGGTCTTTGAGTGACTTAACATACAGAGAAACAAACAGACATTAAATTTTACGATTATAGATTTAGGGTTCAGTGACTTCTAAATAGCCATTCTCAGGTATGTTTCTAAATGAATTAGTTGCAGTTTTTGTTTTATTTTATCTCAAATTAGTATTAAAATATAACAATAAACATATATTTAGAAAGCAGACAAACGTGAAGGTTGTGCTACTTACATGCTTTTTCATTTTAATTATCACACTGCTAAAAATTTATTTTGTAACAATATCCGCAAAGATATTTATTTCTACCTATGAGGTTTTAAAAAAATACATATTTTATTGATTAGTAACTTATTTGCGACCCGTTTTGCGGCTTCCCGTGGGAGAGCTGATTTTTTTCATACAAAAATGTAACCGTGGGTGCTTTTTAATGCATAGTCAAAGTAAAATTTTGTGAAAAGTATATGAAATGTATATGAAAAGTGATTGATCCATCAGTCATTTATTTCACAAATTTGTAACTTCGGTTATTTTTAACTACGGATCAAAGAACCGGGACAAAAGGAATGACACCTTCGACCACACCTTCACTTAATCTCAAGTGACTTGTGGTCAAACGTTACCCAGAAATAAGTAAGAAAAACCAATGTAAATATAATAAAAAAATTATGTGATATAAATAATGTGGGTGTGTGTGTGTGATGTGTGTGTGTAATAATGTGTAATGTAAATCAAGGTATTGGTTCCAAATCCATTCCTAATCGCGCTCAAATCCGTTGAGTCGTTTTAGCGTGAAGAAGTAACAAACATTCCTACACTCAAAAACTAACGCAATTTTTTGTGGCGCAATGGGCAGATAGCCGACTGTGAAGCGTGAGGTCGCGGGTTCGATTCCCGCTACAGGACAAATATTTGTGCATTGAAAAAAAAGCGCAAGTATTTGTTCTGTGTCTGGGTGTTGTGGATTCCCGATCCTCGTAGTTTCTGATACCCTAGATACAGGGAAACCTAGTTAGGGGTCAGAGCCTTTGTATGTGATTGTGCGGGCATTATTTATTTATTATTTTATTATTTATAATTTTCGTATCATAGGACTCCTAAGAGTGATATCGATTACAAAAAACCATGATACAAACAAGTCCGTACGCCTCCAAGAATAAATTTGTCCATACATAAATCAGTATTGCACCCACATATCTAACCGATCTTTTATAATTATAAAATTTATCAGCGTGTAATTTTACGCTGCTACAAATCATAAAAAACATACATAAATCGCGCGGAGGCAAACGGTAAGACATAGTTAAGTCATATATTATTACACTTTACGACATAGTCAAGGATCCAAAAAAAAATGAATAAAACAACGCTTGTAGGTGTGGGTCTTTTGGCCACCCATTACATAGGCCTTTTACGGTATGCCCGATAATTAACAAACTGTTTTATGTTGAAGATTATGTATGGGTTGTATTATGGCTGAGTCTATTCATACGGGTACTGTACGAACAATTTATAATTATTCGTACGGAAGTCGGACGAATAATTTTATTTTATCAATAGTAGTGCAAATTTAAAAAAAAATGCGTTTCTTTTTGTTTTTAATATAACCAAAAAAATAAATATATAAAAAAAATATAAATAACGAATAATTATAAATTGTTCGTACAGTACTCGTATGAATAGACTCAGCCTATTATTTATGTAGTATAGTTAAAAGTTAAAAGATATCTTTTATCTGACGAAAATGAAAAACAGTCTTAGCAGAAGCAGTTTAAACTAGTTTGAATCGAAAACCAGTTTAAAGCCGGCTATATCCGATTTGAGTCGACTAGTTCGACTGAACATTTTGTATAATATTATACTAATCTATTGTAAATTTAGCAGTTTACAAAACAGCTGAAAGGATTGATTTCTTTCTTCATTCGTCATCATCATTGTCATTGTCTAGTACCCATAACACAAGTTTCGAGCTTAATTTGGGGCTGGGTCAATTTGTGTGCAATTGTCCCCGATATTTATCATTATTATTATTATCTTCATCCGGAAGACGTCCACTTTTGTATACTCTATAATGAACGGCTATTAACCATTTGCATCCATCGGCTCTCTTCACTCTTACGATATCGTCGGCCACCTAGAGGAGCTTAAGAAGTACCTACAGAACGTCTTCCAGTTCGTGGTCACTACTCAATATCCATTCTCCCTTATCGGTTCGTTGAGCGATGTGGCCTGCCCATTGTCACGTCAACTTGCAAATTCTTAGGCTTGTATTCTGGAATGACGCTCAAGTGTTGATCAGTGACATATTTGTATCAATCAATCAATCAATCAATCAATCAAAGGCATTTATTGACACAGTAGTATACAAAGTAATTATGAAGCCTCTGGTTCCCGAACTAGTGGGAACTGTGTTTCAGGAACCAGATTCTTCTCCCATTTTTGTGTGCAATTTACATGTCAATAAGTTTTAATATTTTCTAATAGCTTTTTCTGTTCTCAAAGGTCGGCAACGCATCGGCAACTCCCCTGGTGTTGCAGATGTCCATAGGCGACGGTGACCGCTTTCCATCAGGCGGGCCGTCTGCTTGTTTGCCAATCTATTACATAAAAAAATAATAGCAGTACATAATATGATGAAATGACAGACTCAAATCCGTGCTCCAAGTACAGTCAACGACAAAAGTCGCTGAACAATCACACTTTTCTATTATCCTCATCATCTTATACACCAATTTTTGACCTCATCATCATCTAAAATCAGGTGTGTTATGTTGTGGTCGAAATGATACCATGTAAAATGTAACAAAAACAATAATAATTACTGATTTGAAAAAAATTTAGAATACCAGCCTTAGAGTCCGTCAGTATTTTTTTTCTCATGCAGATTAACAATCTAATCAATATATTAACTTGAAATTTAGTACCCTACAGCTGTATTTTAACGCCACATATCAGACTTAGCATTTATAAAATGGCATCAGCTTGGGACATCTCATTTCTTCGTCATCTGAATAAAACACGAAGTCAAATATATCAAGGAAAGAAGAAATTTATAAAAGGATTCTTGAACAAAACATTAAGAAATTTAAACTGGTTGAAAAGACAGCAGTAAAGTAAGGAGATTAAAAAGCCCAGTCGGAATCCCACTCAAGTAAAACTCTCCTAGGTATAGGTATTTCTTTTACAAAAGATTTCTTAGAAGTAATTTTGTAGGTTCTCCAGTTTATTCAAGGCAATTTTTTGACATTTCAAACTAGTTTGCCCTTGTCGAAACTAGTTCGTCACGCAAATCTAGTTAATAATGGGCAAAACTAGTTTATCATGGGCAAATCTGGTTTAATCATAGGCTAATCTAGTTTACCATAGAATATTCTAGTTTAACATAGGTAAATCTAGTTTAACATAGGTAAATCTATTTTAACATAGGTGAATCTAGTTTAACATAGGTAAATCTAGTTTAACATAGGTAAAACTAGGTTTTCATAAGTAAAACTAGCTAATGGAATCCAGTAATAAAAAGGTTAAACAAGAAACATTTAACTCTATTATGTCATAAAATTAGGTAGTAAATTTTGATTTGAATTTTATTATTGTTAGGGTGTCATAAAGAAATATGATTATGGCATACAAAAATAGACGGGAAACATTTCAGCTCGGTTTATTTTGCTTATAGGTAAATGAGAAAGAATTTATAGTAAAAGAAAATCACATTAATATTAACACTTTGTGAGTGAGTGTGTATGTTTGTTACGTCTTCATGCTGAAACGACTCAACGGATTTGAGTAAAATTTAGAATGGAGATAGCTTATATCTTGGATTATCACATAGGCTACTTTTTATCCCAGTACCTGCAGTATAACGGGAAAGATGCGGGTGCCACCGGGGGTCGCAGCTAGTAGCAAACATATGTTTGCCTGTGCATTTTTCGTCAGTACCTAGTCTGTATTTTATTATCTATCCAAAATTGTTTTGTTGCAAAGACGTAGACGTGTCGAATACAAGATGTTTTGTTGTTTATCCTCTTTTCCGAGTTAAGAAGTCAAATTTGTGTCCTAATGTTATTCGTTTTTATATTTATTATAATTACATAAATAGTTTGTGACTGTTTTATTGTATTAGCAATGACATTGCAATGACTCGCAGTTTATTGCATTCATCGACAATTGCAAAAATTTGATATCATTAGACATAATATGGGGTTTGTTTGTGCCTTGTAGTACTTATAGTTTCCATAGGATTATGTTTAGTAACATAGAATTCCACGAAGGAAATGAGCGAGCTCCAGGTGGAGGACTGGCAGGAGGTGGCGCAGGACAGACCGAAGTGGCGTCTTTTGCTATCGGAGGCCAAGACTCACTTTGGATCGTTGTGATATCTCTGTATACAGCTTTTCTTAACTAAACAATCTTCAGAGTTTATTCTGACCAAGGTCCATCGTGGTCAGAATTTAACGACTTTCGGCTTTGTTTCTCGTTTATCCATTTTTTTTTTGTCAAGTTGACGTCAATTTGGTTAAAAATGTGGTATGTAATAATATCTCTACACAGTAAAACACCATTATTATGTACTTCGCTTCGCGTGAGTTTACAACAAATTATTAAATTATTACTAAGCATTGACTCCGCAACCTTGTAAATTGTTTTTCCGTAGAAACAGCCAGTATCCATCGAGCCCAGTAATAAAATTTGCTTTATTAGTAACTAGCACTTCCCACAGTTATACGAGTATGTATACAGCCAACCGCTGTTGCTAACCGCTTAAAGGTTGTCGCACACATATCAACATTATCAACCCGGCACCTGATCGCTGCAACTCGAGGCGTATTGTTTGTATGAAACTTCATACTGCAATGCACACTTATCAGAATCGTGACGATATTGCCTCAGGATAAGCTAGAGAATTGCATAAGGGTCGTGGTCAACTTGTCACCATGCGTTGCTGCCGTTACGTCTCGCCATTGTCTTAGCTGCTCCTCTCACGGCCATATGTGCCTAGCAGTTATAAGTGTGGCTTCGCCCAGCCCTGCTGGACCAATCAGTCGTAGCCATTTCGACATCTCGGAAGTAATAAAATGCTCCGGTTACATACTGGGTTTGTTTGTTAGCTGGCTGATGGCTACGCGATAAAGCAATGCCGTGCCTATCCGGTGCATAGCTAATTATGCATGTGTGCGATAACCTTTACGCAAAGACAGTAGTAGGTCACGCGTTTGGCGATAAGCACCACGCCTTTCCATCACAATAATCAGTTAGAAAAGTCAAAGTCAATTCAAAGTCGGTCACCGGGTTATGAAAAGGGCTATGCTCGGAATATCGTTTAAGGAAAGGTTTCGGAACCATAGACCACAGGATTTGCAAGCTAAAGTAGCAGTGAGCCGGTCATATTTGCTGTAGAACCGATAACCGTTGGGGAAAACGAGTTCTTAATTGGAGACCACGACTCGGTCAACGTACTATAGGACGCCCTCAGGCTAGATGAAGTGACGATAATATACAAGGTAGCAGTTGGAAAAGATATGCTGTAGATCGGGCTCAGTAGCGTGTTTAAGGAGAGGTCTATGTCCAGCAGTGGTGACACAGGCTGATGAAGATTGCCATTTAGAACTGTCGTCACCTTGAAACAATTGTGTTAAGAATTGGAATGCACTTATATTGCTTAAAGACGCGTACGGTCAGACGTGAGTACTCGTACCTATAGTCCAGGAAGACTAGTCAGATAAACTGTTGGTCGAAGATGCAAGCGGAAGAATATAGCAAAGTAATCGTCTCTCTGCGATTTGTGGTTTGCTTTGTAGCATCTTTATTTTTCAATGGTCTAACTAATAACATATTGAGGCTTGAGAGCCAGTTCCCAGTCTAGGTCTAACGTGCTACCTTCAACCACATCGTTTCCTAACATCAGGGGCCCAATTCTCGAGGCGTGATATATTATCACATTTGATAAATATCGCAATAACTGTCAAATTTCAATACATATTTTGACAATTAATGCGATATTTATTGATAATATATCACCCCGCGAGAATTGGGCCCTAGGTGATTTGTCGTGAAACGCTAAAAAATTTGCCAAGAGCCAACGTTTCTTACTATAAATACTATACATTTTTGTTCATTTATACTACAACTAGGTGTGACCCGACCTTCTACAGACCCGTTAGACTGATGACATTGCTAAGAATAAATCAAATATATCACTAGCAAAGTGCATTTACAGTGAATCATATCTAAAGCATCCGCGTTAGGCTGAGCTCACACAATACGAAAATTGGAAACGATCACGGTCATAAAAGGCTTAAGTTTTGAAACATTAGCACAGTGTAAAACTCTTTTGTAATCGACATCATTGTCTGTTATCTAATAATATTTAGGGAAAGAGAGAGAGCGAGAAAGACTTTATTTAAGAAAATACACAATAATAACAAGAGAAAAAATCGCACAAAGAAACAATAAATCACAGACATGCGTGGACTTCTTCTTGCCCTGGTCCCATCTATTTGGGGTCGGCGCAGCATGTATTTTTCTTCCACTCTCCCCTATCAACCGTCATCGCTTCGCACACACGCGTGGATTTAAACTAAAAAACTAACTGAGATGGCGCAACGACCCAAAGTGAGTCTTGGCCTCCGATAACAAAAGACGCCACTTCATTCTGCCCTGCGCCACCTCCTGCCAGTCCTCCACCTGGAGCTCGCGCAAATCCTTCGCGTGGATTACCAGTTTAAAATTAAAATTTGTATATCTCACTCCACAGCATCTCCAGCATAGTTAATCACGATAAAAAGCTTCCTTAGGGTTCAAACTCATACAAACCAAACCAAATGGTTCAATACCAAATTTGATCAAGATCTGTGGCGTAAAAAGTTAACAGACAAAGTTGCTTTTGGAATAATTCTTTATTATCATTATTATTATTAATTATCATCGCTTAAATTAGTCAAAAGTAAAATAAATGTACAAAATTGGTCCAACCGTTCAAGCAACAGTGAAAACATAATTTAAAATTTAAGAAACCCCTGACATCTCGGATCGATTTTCGTCAAACATAGTTAGGAAAACTCCCGACTAATTCAACTAACAAACATAAAAACAACATCAAAATCGGTTCATCCGTTTGGGAGCTCCAAAGCGAGACACACACACACACACAAACTTATAACACCCCGTCATTTTTGCGTCGGGGGTTAAAACATCGGCGTTAAACACAATATCCTCTGTTAGTCGTGTAAAAAGGTTAACTGAAGACAAAGCGTTATCCTCAATAATCTGACCTCATCAAAATACCCAATCCAATCCAGAATAAGGGCCGCGTTGCCATATTCCGTAATAAGGTACCATGTATGGAAGACCCCATTTGTACAGTTCACTGCATAAATACGTTTATACTTCGACCAGTACAAATAATACACACACTAACACACACAAGTTAGTCTCTATCTCTATGCATTATTAGGTATGTTACCCCTTTAAAATAGACTTTGAGATGCATTTACTTAAACGGTTTCCTAAATCATCATCCAACAGCTGAGATACACAGGTCTTCTCTCAGAACATATGAGCCCAAACACGAGGGGTTTACTGGTAGCCACTGCAGAGATCCCCTACCCACCTTCCGGTTGCATCATCAGACCCTCGTCACAAAGCTCAATCTATTGGACTCATCAAGACGAATCAAATGAGCCCAAACACGAGGGGTTTACTAGTAGCCACTGCAGAGATCCCCTACCCACCTTCCGGTTGCATCATCAGATCAGGTCGATGATACCAAATTATTGCATTGTCACCGAGATTACATACACATACAAAGTTTCAAGTCCATACGACAATTATAAGTGGGTGAAAATTGACTTCTCTATGATTACATTGCTAGTTAGTTACAAGTCAAGCTAATAAAAGTGTTTTAAAAAAAGGACATATCAATCTACCACGCTAGTGCGGGTTGGTAGATGTCACATGCCCTTGAATATTGAGTTTCTTGGACATGTCTGTTTCCTCACGACGTCCTTCACCGCTTTCAGCGATGTCAAAATATATCTCAATAAAAGAACAAAGTTAGGAAAGGAACTGCTGCTGTAGGCAAAGATTCCTTGACGTCACTAAGTTACAGCTCTTAAAATCCACTTAAGGCTAATTTACATGAAAAGGCCGTTGTCTCCCTGCAACCGGTATATTGAACAAGTTGTCACCTGGTGCAAATTTATCGTTAAGGTCACATTTCGAACACAGCAGCAGCGACAGACGACAGAGAGGCGACAGAGACAGGTATCTCCTGGCGACAACGACAGTATTTTGAATGTGTGATCAATTGATCATACACAGAGCTGCTGCAGATTAGAAACATACATCATTAATGAGCCTATGACGTTCCCACTGCTGGGACACAGGCCTTTGAGAGTATGATCACAATCTACCAAACTGGAACAGCGCGGGTTGGTAGGTGTCGCATGCCCTTGAATGTTGTGGTTCTTGAACATGATGTTTTTCTTCACCGATTAGAGCGATTGAAAATCTGCACATGTGTAATTAAATTCATAGACCTTGCTTGGCTTTGAATTCGGTATTGGTGATGTTTTGGAGAGAGCCATGCTTGGAGTTTCTTTGCGTGATAGAATCCGAAATGAGGAAATTCGCCGAAGAACCAAGGTCACTGACATAGCTCTCAGAATTTGCAAGTTGAAGCGGCAATGGGCAGGCCACATGGCTCGACGAACCGATAACCGATGGGGAAGAAAGGTTCTCGAGTGGCGACCACGAACCGCAAAACGTTCTGTAGGTAGGTTCCATTCCGTTCCTAGTGGGGACTAGGTGGACCACAAGAGTCGCAGGGAGCCGATAGATGAAAATAGGGAGGCCTATGTTAAGCAGTGGACTTCTTCCGGCTGATAATGATGATGATGATGATGTTTTGCCGTACAACGATATCAAATGTCTCTGTCGCTGTCGCTGTGTTCGAAATGTTACCTTAACTGATATATACATTTTGTGTGTGAAGTTTCTCCATCGATAAGGTGATCCCCGGTACAGGTTTCAAATAAGTAAAAGTCGCAAACTGTTACGAAACGATATTTCCGCGTCAAGACTGGAGCAATGCCTCCATTATAGAGGTAAAAAGGGTTGATTATATCCTTTATTATGCCTGATTTTCTACCAAAATTAGAATAAAGGCACCATTTTTGAGAGATTTAAGAACGGATTTTGTCTGAAATCTTTTAAGAAATAGTTCCATTTACGAAGGTGTAGGTAATTCTTAAATTGCGACAAATTTATGCAGTTGACTGTATATTGTATTGTCATCAATGTTAAGCGAAGTAGAAGAAATTGGTTTGCTTCGAGCTTCGAACCTTCGCTAAAGTAAAACTCTGAGAAAAGTGTGACACAATGAGATTACAGTGATGGGGCCGAGGTAGCGACGTTACGAGCCGATTAACCTCGCTACTCGAGTGACTCGAGTAAAAATAATAGTCTACTCGAGTAAAATTGACTCGGTTCTCGCTTTTTAAAACTGGCAGCGCAAAGCGAGTTAGTTGTTGTTCTGCATTTCAATTCCTATGTTCATGACTGAACAATGACAGAACGAGTCAGTTTTACTCGAACTATGTAGAGCGCTACTCGAGACGACAAGTCGTCCGCTTGACTCGATTAACGCAAGTAAAATTACTCGAATAAAGTTTGTGTCTCTGTGTTTGTTCACTCTTAACACCGCAACGACTGAACGGATTTGAATGAAATTTGGGACGGAGAAAGCTTACACGCTGGATTAACTTTTCATTTCAGAAAAAGGTTCTTGCAAGATAATGTAAAACTAAGCGGAGCTAGTACGGTCAACGACAAAAGTGCTGAATAATAACAAATTTTCCGATTTCATTTATTATCTTAAACACCAATCACATAACATCAGGTGTGTTGTGTTGTAGGTAGTCAAACGCTACATTGTTAGTTTAAATAAAAAACAACGTTACTGATCTAAAACACATGTGAAAAACGGTATGACCAGCTACTTTTGTCGCTAACTGTACCTAAGGCAGCTCTTAGTATGGAGAGAAATTTTTCCCAAGAACTTAATTAAAATTAATAAGATTTTAATTAAGTCCTAAGGCGTGTTGTTTCATCTGTAGATCAAAGTTAACTGTAGATACAAAATTATGATATAAATAACCATTAATCATTTTGAGCTGTTTGCTCATACATTTTTAATTATTGTTAGCTTTAGAGCCTATGTTGAAGATGTCCATCGTGACGTGTCAAAGAAATATAATATTAATAAATATAAATTAATTAGATTAGATACGAGCTTATTAAAAAATATCAGATTTATATGACAAAAAAAAGCTTGGGATGTTAGTGAACTTGCTCCAATTTAATCAATTAGTAATAAGAATAAAATTGTCAATGTGATCGCGCCAAAAAAATTACCTGCCGGGCGTTTCTTGCCTGTTCTTTTGCTGGCGTAAGGAGGTTGGAATAGGCGTAGCTAGTTTTAAGTTGACGTTTAAAGTGATCACAATGAATCCTATTGAATAAATATTTTTTACCTTAACTCGAATATTCATGATTTTTTAGCAGATCAACATGTAAAGTGGCAAAATTATTTTATGACATATCGTTATTTTATTGACATTTTTATACAGCGATCATCTTCATTTAAAATTTCACGGAAATCCGATGAGGCGTTTCCCAAAGTCTGGTAGTTATTTTCTAAACGTATTAACATACCACATGGGTACATTATAAGCTTTGTTTGGTTTCACTTGCTTAGATTTTAGTCACAACAGATAAAAATTCATTTATTAACCATAATTTCATTGTTAATATTCTAGACAAGTCATTATTTAACAAGAACATTTGTATGGGATAATACTCTGTAAATGCAAACTAACAGCGCAAAAAAATACAGCCTGCTTTATTGAAGTATTTGTGAATTGACAGACAGACAGACAAGCATCGTAAGTTCATTAATGCTAATCAAAAATAAGAAACAAAACTTGTTTATAAAGGTTATGTATATAGGAAGAAAGAACGTTCTTCTTCTTCTTTCTTTCTTTCTTTCTTCTTTCTAATGTATATATAACTCCGATAGCTTAGTATAGCCTCCGAAACAAGAGAGCGCCACTTCTCTCTAGCCTAAGCGATTTCAGCCCAGTTCAGAGTCTGGAGTTCACATAGGGCCGCCCGCACCACGTCTCTCCAGCAATCCCAACAGGTCGCTTTGCCGCGGCAGATCTTCCCACGCACACATCGTGGTCAAGCCAGCGCAGTCCACTTCTTGCTTTTTTTAACCCCTCGTCGCAAATCGACGAGGTGTTATAAGTGTGACGTGTCAGTGTGTGTGTGTATGTGTGTGTGTGTGTCTGTAGCATCGTGGCTCCCGAACAGATGAAACGATTTTGATTTTGTTTATTAAGTGAATTATTCGGGAACGTTTGTAGCTATGTTTGATGGAAACGGTCCAACATGCCGGGGGTTTTTAAATGTATGTTTCTTTTTTCATTGCGTAATTAATTACTTGTCTCTTAGTGGGAATCGAATTCACTTCACACTTTGCAGTCGACCGTTCATCCGTTGCACCACACCCGTCAATAGTTCTAATATATTCCTCGTCCACTAGTTTTTCTAACTTTTATTATTGTATTTTACGTAACTAAATCGTTGACCCCAGCCAAATTAAAAGTTCTACGTAAATACTGATTAAATCAAATGAAAAAAATCCTTTTAAGGCGGAGATTACAAGATGAAGCTAGATCTAACTGGCTTGACCGCTACTGACCCGTAGCCTACCGTGAAAATTGATCTTCGAAACCTTTGGCCTAAACGAAAAGGTTCCAAAGACCTGGTGCCAAAGCCAAGAATTACTCCGTTTGTTCGGACCACCTTCCTGGTTAAGCTTAGGATGAAAAGCGATCGATCAGTAGTTTATAAAATTATTACCCAAAGGGTAATTGTTTTTTTCGACCACGAACCGTAGGCCCCCCACTAGGTGTACCGGCGACATTGTAAGAGTCGCAGGGAGTCGATGGATGCATAATTATGGCAAATAGCCGTTCATGGTGGCGTTCAAGGTGGGAGGCCTATGTACAGCAGTGGACTCCTTCCGGCTGGTGATGATGAAGGGGTCTATAAGCTAGCTGTCTATTGCAAATACTTCCTCGATAATTTTAAGCGAGTTTTTCAATATTTTTGTTATTTCAGGACTGGCATTAAGTACGCGGTCGCCTACGGGCGAAGCTACTGAGATCTGGGCCTTAAACATCTTGTTTCTCTATAATAAGTAATATAAAATAATATAAAAGTGTAATCGAGCCATTCCTATACATTGAAGATGTTTTTGATAGTTTAACTGGGATGGACAGAATGACAGCATTCAAATATTTTGATCTTAATCTCATTAAAAGATATTTATTCACTAAGTTTTCAAACGGAACTAAAAATGATATGCTTAAACCGGTACAAATCCATGTACGTTTTAGCTTGGTACAATATAAATTTGTGAATTATTTAAATACACAAAGAATGCATAAAATAACAACGTCCCGGGTCTATTATGCTCGACTCGGGACGTCGTTATTTAAATAATGTTTTGATATAAACAATCTATATACAAATAAATAAAAATGAGTGTCTGTTTGATATTTCACATTAACTTTTTTCACTAAATGCATATGAAATTATGATATACGGTTTCTACGTCCAAAAATATATTCTTTAAAATATTTATCTGTCGGTCTGTTTGTTGCGATTAATCTCTGAAATGGCCGACCTTTTTTGTCGGGACCTTCACTCGCAGATAGCTAATGTTGTAAGGAAAAATATTAAATTAACACTTCACTTTCAAGCTATATTTAAGGTGTTTTTTAGAAACAACATTTGTAACGCCAAAAAGGTCTCATACGCCGTGCAAAGAAGTTCAACCTTGCCCCGAAAAGACCTCCTACGCACCAGCTGAAATTGCACGAAAAATGGCTAAAAGCCGTAGACAACAACAGTATACAAATTCCACAATTTCATACGGTTCTCTTATGTATTTTAACACCATTCTGTCAGTCTTATTTTAGTCGTCCATCAAACCGTTTTAGATATGACGAATGTGAGGCAATAAATAACGTAACTCGTGAGATCGTCTTCATGACATTTTCGTCTTCTTCGTTTTCTGTTTTTTTGTGTGTGCTTCTTTCTTTTGTTATTGTGTGCAGTTTTTCCAAATAAGGTCTTTCTCTCTCTCTCTCTCTCTCTCTCTCTCTCTCTCTCTCACACACGACTAGGCCGCGGTACAAGGGCTTATACATAATATACACGTTTACATTCATATTAGTAGGAATATGTAGCAAAGTCTCAGTAGTTCAGACGCCAAGCATTATTATAGTGTGCAAATAGTGTGTCTCGAATTGAAGAGCAATGTTTCCAGTGAAATTACAGGCTATAAATAGATTCCACATATTATATGTCTTGGTGACGAGCGCAGTGCATTGCTGCGCAGGATTTTGGACTGTTGAAGTTCAATATTTTGACTGGCACTAAAATGAAATGGGCAAGCTGACGCTTACAATCAGGCAAACGACTTGCTTGACATACTCTACAAACTTTTAATTATTTTCATACCTACTCCATATACTTTCATATACCTACACCGTCATCGTCATCAGCCTATGACGTTCCCAAAACTGGGACACAGCTCTTCTTTCAAAGAGAGATGATGAGCCATAATCTACTAATCAGCCTATGACGTTCCCACAACTGGGACATAACTCTTCTCTCAAATAGAGAGTCATCATCATCAACCTAGAGATTTAGATCATCAAAGAGAGTGTAGGAGCCATAATCTACCACGCTGTCCCAGTGCGGGTTGGTAGATGTTGCATGCCCTTGAATGTTGTGGTTCTATGACGTGCCGGTTTCCTCACAAAGTTTCCTTCACCGTTTTGCGCGACGGGAAATCCGTAATGTCCGAGGTGGGGTTCTCCAAAAATCACAATTCACCACTTTAAATGTAACGATTTCAATTTTATTCGTTCGTTAACAAATGTGAGTAAATTAAATATTCATTTCGAGTATTTCTGTAAAAAAATAACGAAACCGGCGCACTACTGTAATACGAAGGACCAGACTAGGGATGTTATGGATATGATATCTCGGATCTGGATACGGATATGGATATAGGAATAAAATTGTATCGGTTTCGGATACGGTTACGGATATGTAATTTTTTCGGATTATCGGTTAGTTTCGGATAGACTCGGTTACGAATATTAGATTGAATTATTATATAGACACAAATAGTATGTTATAAATTGGTTTAATTTATAGGTTTTATCTTGTCGCGAGCGGTGAAACAAAAACCTGTCCTAACATGTTGTTTTATTTAGACTCCGCCCTTATACGAAAGTATCCGAAACTTGTGAAACGGATACGGTTACGGATATATTTTTATTTCGGATATCCGATAGTTTCGGTTACGGTTACGGAGCTCCATAACATCCCAGTCCAGACATGGAACAAACATGTTGATGTATCTTCTTACCTATATATACAAAACGAAAGTATTTTTAGGGTAAAGGTTCTACATAAAAACAAAGTTGCTCATAATATTTGTGCCATCAATCAATTGTTCTTGACGCGGTTGAATCCCATCCCACGTCAGAAAAACTACATATTTAGGGTAATGGTTTTTTGATTATGAATAAAGTTAACTGTCTGCTAAAGACGGTTTGGGCACACTTTCCTTACAACATTCAGCTTATGTAGTGTTCATTAATAAAATTATTGTCTATTGTATACGGTCGAAGTCACGAAGGACTTGCGCGAGCTCCAGGTGGAGGACTTGCAGGAGTTCGCGCAGGACAGAACTCAGTGGCGGCTTTTATTATCGGAAGCCAAGACTCACTTTGAGTCGTTGTGCCGATGGCACGACTCAAAGTGAGTTACTAAATGAGATGCATTTAGTAAGTAAATTTATTGTATTTTTCCTACCTTCTTGCTGGATATGCTTTGACCACAAGTCACCTGATGTTAAGTGACGATGTGTCTAACTAAGAACATGCTGTCTAGTGAGGCTGCCAGAACATACCGATGTCGGTGCTTGGCGACAGATTGTTGTATATAAACAGGCCAATCGGTGTGTTCCGGCAGTCCCACTTGAAAGCCAGTTTCCAATCCAGGTATATAGGTAGCGTGGCACCATCTTCGATCAGATCTTCACTTAACATCAGGTGACTTGTAGTCAAATGCGACTCCCTGTAAGAAGTAAAAAAAATCAGAAAAAGTTTTCTAGTCCAGAATAAAGTCACCTATTTTATTTTTACTTCCACTCAGCGGCGTTATACTCGTAGAGTACGCCAGCGCCTTTCAAATGTCAAGTTCAAAAGGATTGCCTTGATAGGTATTGAACTTAGATTATAAGTCTACCGTTTGTCTTGCACGTAAAAGACCCAGACACAAAATCAGTCACAGTTTTTACTACCTATCGAACATTGACCTACATGACCCGTTCAACTTTATGTACATAGATAGAAGTTCCCTTCTAAATTACCTTATGAAACGTAACAAAATACGAAAAGAAACAGACACCCAAGCAAGTTCGTGTTGAGTTTTATGGCTGCCCCAATTCACAGACGATAAAATTTGAGCTAAGCCAAAGAATCATAACTCGCGAATAAAGTTTTACGTGTGCTACGACCACTTGACGTAATATAGCGCTTTGTAACGCCAGATTTGGGATGGGACGTAAATACGGAGGAATAGTCGATATTTTACGATACGGACAAAAGTAACTGAGATGGTGCAATGCGTGATTTCGGTCTTTCCTGCGCTACCAATCCTCTACAGGAACTCGCGCAAGTCCTTCGTGACTTTAGTTTAAAAACATATTAATTACCCAAATTCTATTCTATTCTACCAAATTCTAGATTTTCTTGGAAATAAAATCACAAGTCACTATTTAACACGTACGCAATGGCTCATCCTGTGTTGTGTAGCTATGTCTTCCAGCAAGACAAAAAAAAAACTCACTATTTTAAACTTGATTAAAATGGCAACATTCATTATCTGCCTGCTTCATATCTCATAGTTTTACTGCAACTTTTAAAATGGCTCAACCGGTAATCAAATGATACACAAGTACGATAAATACAGTGCTGTGAACATTTTCAAGATATTTTATAGTAGCAATTAACACTTTTCTAATAAACAAATTTTTGTGACATGCGTCATTAGTGTTTATTTTTGAGAGACAACAATTCAAATAACTTTTATACCGAGTTATCGATACCCCTATGATTTCGGTACTGTCCTATTCTAGAGTTGAGACAATGGAAAGTCGTAAACGCTTAGCGGTAAGGCGGTTTCCAAAAGCTTGAAAATGTGAAAACGAGAGAAGATACCTTAGAAGTTTTTTATGGTGTCGCTGAATTAAGTAGATACTTGTTCTCATCAATATTTTAAATCTATTTTTTTAATTTACTTTTGATATAGTACTAAGATTTTTAAGCGGGTTTTTAATAGGCTAAAAAGAGATATACGACAAATTCTAGGTAGAGCCAGGCGAGCACTGGAAAATGCCCTCCCACCAAGCTAGGGTTTCATCACACATTTTTCCTTCACCGAAATATCAAGCATTATATATTTTAATCCACGACCTACGCTGAACACTGAGTTATCATAGCTTCAAGTTCTAAATATAGATACACAAATCGTGTGAGCACCCAAAAACAAAGGTTTCACGTGCGATGATGAAACGTGTGCCCCAGTCAATTTGAAAACAAAAAAATTATAATCTTCAAAACTACGAAGTTTTTTGCTAAACATTGCTGATGCCAAAAATAGATATCATGCAACCGCCAGTCATTAAGGTGGTTATAATAATTGCGTTCGTACAAACAGCATTGTTTTTTAACCTTTAAACTAGACGAGTTGTCGAAGGTAAACGTGTTGTGGAGTTAGTTTAGGAAAGGTTTGATAGTGTTGCAGATTTATTAGATACTTAATAAATGATCATGCTTCCAGCTCATAGATGACACGATGATATTTTTGTAATTTTATTGCCTTCTTTGCCAGTATTGCCATTTTTTACAGGTCAACCACAAGAGACCAATCAAAAGTCAAACTGCCTTGTGTCTCTCAAAGAGATAGCATAATCCATCACGTGGACCCACTGTGAGTTGGTCGATGGGCTGCAAGCCCTGATTTTGGAAATTTCAGACCGCTTATAAGACTTAACGACCTAACGACTGATATCCAAAGACAAAACTCGGGCCTGGTGGCTTAACGTGCCCTCCAAAGCATGGAAGCGCTCAGTTATTTAGTTTACATTTTAGCAAATAAATGATTTGATTCATTGATAGTAAACAAAGGTTCCATGGCTAGTGAAATTACTGGATCAACATTACACGTTACCCGGAATCACTAAGCATAAATGAAAACTCATAAAAAACTTATACACAAACTCAAACTACATCGTCCACGTACAAACAAAAATGTGCATAAAATGAAAACTACCGCGCCAAACTATGTTAAATTTTTATGGGACCAAATTAAGAATCACGTAAATCGGATCATAAATCTCGCCGTAATCGGCCTCGTCCTTTTTGAAGTCAGTTAAAAATCGAATAAGTTTTGATCTAATAGCAAAAAACGCGTGAGTCCGATAAATCTTGAGCTCGAGCGCTCATACGATACACCTTCACACCTTTTACTCACGCACGTTATACGTACAGTCAACGACAAAAGTCGCTGAACAAAAACAAATTTTCTGATTCTCTTTATCATCTTAAACATCAACTCTCGACCGAATCATCACTTAAATCACGTGTATTGTGTATAATGGTCAAACGCAACATTGTAAGTTGTAAGGAAAAAACAAACCTTACCGATCTACCACGCGTTTGGAAATTCGAGTATGATCAGCTACTTTTGTCGCTGACTGTACGAGAAGATAAAAGAGAAAGGATAACATCTGGAACGACGTAGCTTATTTCGACTACTCCTACTGGCCGGGTAGCACCATTGTTGCTGCGTATGGCTAAATATTGCCATTCTGTAATGAATATAATCAATAAATACTAAAGTTAAAAGGACGTTAAATTTGCAAACTCCAGGTGGAGGTCTGACAGGAGGTGGCACAGGACAGACCGAAGTGGCATCGAGGCCAACACTCCCTTCTCACTTTGGGTCGTTGCGCCATCTCATTTTGTTAATTTATTTGGATGTAGGAGGTAATCTTCTAAACTACGCAGAACCAATTTCGAAAATTCTTTCAACAGTAGGAAGCTACGTTATTCTTGAGTATCATAGGCTATGTTTTATTCTGATAATAGTAGAGTTTTCAGTAACAAATCACGATATTAGTAAAACAAGCTGGAGAAAAATAAGACAACTAGCTGCTTTATGAACTTACACTCGAAACGGTTTGATTAGAGTAATTGATTAATTGCAACAAATTAATGTAGATTTCCATTAGGTCTACAAAAGAGTGCGGACATTAAATATCAAATTTTTATAATATTATTATTTAACGAGTATGTACTTAGCGGTTTTGAGAAAAATCCTGTAAAAATATTTGCTTTGTAGCGGGGATTGAACACGCTACCTCACGCTACGTGGATCCTCGCAGATTGCACCACATCATCTCGCAGCGCTTGCGCAATAGTTCTTCTTATGGTAGCTTATGTCTTATGAGTTATATATGTATGACACAATAGCTACTTTCACGAAATGCTACCAATTTTGCAGTTGTTTTATTATCATATTGAAAAAGTCACTAGTTGCAACCAAGCCATAAGCCGATTCTTTCATCTTACATTTCTGTATAATAACTTACCCTAGCCCAGTGACGTAGCTACCGGAGAGACAGACGGGGCAGTGCCTGAGGCCCCAAGCGGAGGCCCCTCGGAGTACTGTATTACGACGAATTTGGAGTACTACGAATCTGGATTACGACAAATCTGGAGTATGTCGCATTCGGAACAAACGATTTTAAATAGTTTAGTTGGGGGTCTAGTTTATTTTTGCCCCAGGGCCGTCGGTTACCTAGTTACGCCACTGCTCTAGCCCTTGTATTCTGAGAAGGATTTTCATACTAGCCCTTGTACAGGAGCCTTACTAATGTGTCCCTCCTTTAAATTATATTTAAAAGCAAAAACAGCGACTGCAAGGTGTAAAAATAACACAAAAACATCACCAACCAGTTTACAAGGTTATGTCTAACCGCTATTTTTGCAACTGATTTATTTTTAGAACACAGTAGTCTTTTTTCTTTGCATAATTAACTAGCGACCAGTTCCGCGGTTTTGCCCGGGTACGCAAAGATTTTACAGCCTTAAGCCGTTTCACTTAGCAACAGTTGACGCTCAACATGTTTGGCTACTTTGTAGACGTTGCTAGATGACGCGCAACATGTTACGAGACTTGTTGTTAAGCTCTGGCCCACAAGCGACATAGGTTCCTCATGTCTGTGTAAAAAATCAGTAAAAAAAGAGTCAAGACAGTATTAAAAAAAAACGCCTGGTGGCAGCGGGGTATCGCATTTGTTACAATGTTGATGGTATTAATAATTCTATTTAGCATTTAAAGATCAAGAGAAAAATGGTCGGTACTGTTTACTTTGCACATTTTCTTCTGACATGCCATGTAGATCTTTTTATATTTATAAGTATCTTTGGGGACATTTGTAAATTTTATCTACCATCACTCGAGCGACTTGCTTGTCTCGTTACCTACTTCCTACTAATATTATAAACGTGAAAGTTTGTGAGTATGGATGGATGAATGTTTGTTACTCTTTCACGCAAAAAACTACTGAACGGATCTGAATGAAATTTGGAATGGAGACAGCTTATACCCTGGATTAACACATACGCTACTTTTTATCTCGGCAAAGGGTTCCTGCAGGATAACGGGAAGACGCGGGTGAAACCGCGGGGCGCAACTAGTATTTAAATAAAAAGATATAAAAAATCTAACCTATGTAATGATAAAATCGTAGACCGTAGATATCAACGCAATAAATATATTGTATATTGTCTATTATCTATAACACTAGGTTCTCAGCTGACATTTTGTCGACGAGTGAATTGTTGCTGAAAAAATGTTCCGTATCGCGTTGGCAACATGTTGCGCGGCAATTGTTGTTTAGGGAATAGCAGTTTCCATTGTTCGGGGTAGCGTTTGGCGATGTCATTATGATGTTCCGTGGTCGAAGCTCGAAGACCAAAAATTAGATATGTCTGCCCGTTATAATATCAACATCCTACCCGCAGAAACTTTTAGTATTCTCGTGATCATGGCGCTTGCAACAGTGCCGAAATATCGAGATAGCTTATACCCTGGATTAACACAACGGCTTTTTACTTTTTATCCCGGAAAAAGGTCCCTGCGGGATAACGGGAAGACGCGTCAGAAACCGCGGGGTGCAACTAGTTTCAAACATTTGCCCTTATTATATAACAGACGTTACAATTTACACGTTTATAACATTTGTGTAAAATGTAAATGCTTAAATAAACAAAAATATATGCTGTTATTTACCGTAGAAACCTTTAAAGCAGCGGTGACTGCCACAGACACATTCACTTTCGTATAATAATATGATTATAGAGTTGCATTACAAAATAACTGCCTTAATAAATTATTTTGCATTAATAATTAATATACGGCTCAAGATAAAGATCTTCTAAATATCAAAAAACACTGCTACTTAAGGCCTAGATGACAAGATGAAGCTGAACATTTGGGTTAATTGCAAACGATAACCTCTGAAACGGTACAAAAAATTAAAAAATTTGAAACAATAAAATAGAACATTACAGATATGGAATATGGTGATTTTATTTTTATTAAAAAAACATTACTATAAAAATGCTAAAATACATACCTTTTATTGCAAAAATATGCTTTGTACCTATCTTTTTTTTAGAAGTAGGTAGATAACAACCGTTCTATAAATATCGATAATTCTATAACATGATTTATTGTTATAGGACTTGTCAATAACTTCAAAATTACATACCCAGACGACCTTCGAAGCTTTAAATTTATTTATAGCGATTTTTTAACGTTACGTCACACCCAGACTGTCTGCAGGCGAGGCTTCTGACACCTAGGCCTTAATTCTATTTACTATGCAGACCAAAAAAACCATACAGTCTGCTATTCTAAAAATAACTGCAATCGGATACAAAAACAACACTTAGAAATAACCTTGCAAACTGGTTGATAGCTTATATTTTGTATCAATCCTAATGTTACAAAGAGGCAGTTTGTTTGTATGTATGTTGGGGTAATTTCAGGAACAATACAATTTATCCCATTTTCAAAGATAGTCTAGGTTACCAGCAGTTAAAGAATTTCCAAAAATGGCTCGGTAGTAAAAATGAAAATGAAAATAGTTGTATAAATTAATATAAATCCACAAAAACACGTCACACATCACTAAGATCTCATATAATATATTAACTTAAGAATGCAATAAATGATTGAAATTAAAATGGAATATATTCATTTATTTTGCTTTAACATACATCGAAGGTTAGGTCTTAAAAATACGTCATAATGCAGACTACCCTTACGCTTTAAGCCGGGTTTACATGACGAAACAAGTGTCATGCAAGATAAAACTAGTTCCGTGAATCTAATTTTAGCACATGTCAAACTTCTTTCATCTAAATCAGTGTTTCCCAATTAGTGGTACGCGTACCCCCAGGGGTACGCGAAGTTGCATCAAAGGGTACGTGCGGCTATCAGTAAAAACAAGAACAATTTCCTAAATATTATTTTATTACAATCATTATTACGATATTATTTATAGCTGTGCCCCGCGGTGATACCCGCGGTTTAAGTAGCCTATTGTTAATCCAGGGTGTCAACTACCTGTGTACCATAATTCATCAAAATTGTCCCAGGCGTTTGAGCGTGAAGAAGTAACAAACATACACATACACTCAAACTTTGGCATTTATAATATTAGTGTGATTGCTACAATAAGGGGTACGCAGTTTTGAGGTCTTTTTTGAAGTGGTACGCAGCAAAAACTAATTGGGAACCACTGGTCTAAATTATAGGGTCGTGAAATTATTAGTATCGCGGAGATAATGGCCCTGTCAAAATCAAAGCTGTATTTTACGTCCACACGACCACTCTGCGCAGGTGCTGTCGCGACACTAGTTTCGCGTCGCATTTACATGATGAAATTAGTTGCATGACATTAGTTTTACAAAAAATATGCGCATAGCACGAAACTACTCCAGTGTCACAAAAGGAATGCATGCATTGTAAAACTGAACGTTTACACGTGAAATTACTGGTGAAATTATTGTTATAAAACTAATTTCAAGTCCCTAATTTCGTAATGTAAATCCGGATTTATGGGCATAGTTTACATTGTTAGCAGTTATTTAAAAAATAAAACTTATATTACTTCAGATTATCCGTAACACACCTTATTATATACCTTATTATATAAATGATAAGTCCTAAAACATTAAACTTGTAGTGTAAATAGATTGTATTGTGTGGTGTGGTGAGCACTAAGTCTGAAAATCCTTACAAGGAGGCCCACAACGAAGTTTTAAAGATCGTAAACTTTCCCGCAGGCGCAGTCGGGGGCAAGTCGCTAGTGTAAAATAATAAAAATTAATATCTATCTACATTTATTAAGATAGAAATCTTTGTCCATAGATCATAGATTTATTTTTATTCTCTAATATTATTTAATATTTATAAATAGACTTGTAGGTTAAGATGTCTAAATAAAAAAAACTTGAAAGCGAAAGCATTGGGGTGTTATCTAGCTGTGAAAGTAACGGGCATGTGTATCGTTGAAACTGATTTGTTTATTTATTTATTAGTCACAATAATAGAGATCCTTACAAACTGGGATCATGTTTTTTTCCCTATGGCGTCACACGATTAGTGTATTTGCCAGTGTCAAGTATTAAATACTTCAAACTCAGAGAGTAGAATCAAGTATTAATGATGATGATGAGAAAGGTTCCTGCGCGATAACGAGAAGACGCGGGTGAAACCGCGAAAATATAAAAATCTATTGCTGTTCGTTAATCTCACTAAAATTCGAGAACGGCTGCACCGATTTGACTAATTGTGATCTTGAAATATTTTTGGGAGTTCAGGGAAGGTATAAAAGGTGACTTTTATTGGCGATACGAAGTTCACCGGGTCAGATAATCTTGTAAATATATATATACCTCAAAGGTGACTGACTGACATAGTGATCTATCAACGCACAGCCCAAACCACTGGACGGATCGGGCTGAAATTTGGCATGCAGGTAGATGTTATGACGTAGGCATCCGCTAAGAAAGGATTTTGATTAATTCTACCCGCAAGGAGATAAAATAGGGGATGCAAATTTGTATGAAACTTTGTCAATTTTAAACCGATCGGGCTGAGACTTTGCATGCATAAAGCTATAGCCCACGCGGGTGAAACCGCGGGCAACAGCTACACGGAGAAAAATGATCTTCCGATATACCGTTTTCCTTCTGAGTCAAAAGGGAAGAACTTGTGATTCAGAAGGAAAACTAATATAAAATAAGGAAGGAATCGGTCTTGGAAGGTAAAGACTCAGAAGGAAAGTCAGAATTTTTCAGTGTAGTTAGTAATAAAAATTAAATTATAAATGAAATTGAGCCCGGAAAGTGATGCTGCCGGGCTTTAGTTTTTGGGCGCAATCTTATTTACATTATACTATTTAATTGGTTGAAAAATAGCTGTAGAACGCTTTTAAAACAATCTAAAAATAAAAATAATGTCTCCTATCCCATACTGATTTATATCCCAATAGAGGTATAGAGGTGAGGAAACTGTGTGGGTCTTAAAATTTTATGGCGCTATTGGACGTTATATTTTAAGGTCATTAAATTTAATATACACCACATTTTTAAAAAGACTATAAAATAAATAGTATACATTCGCACGGGCAACGACTTTTTTTTTTTTTTTTATATATTTGCCAGTATAAATGGGTACATTGTAGATGTTAGTATAGTTATTGGTGATTTTTAACAACCCTATGTCAAACGAAGGATTTATGCGAACTCTAACGGCCAGTTTCAATAACCTATCCACGGTTTGCTCTAGAGATAGAATGTTGACATAGAAGTAATGTAGAGGACGCGGTAGCCGAGTTGATAGTGTCCCTGCATGCGAAGCTAGCGGTCCCGGGTTCGAATCCCGGTATGGGCAAATATATGTGTGATGAGCACTAATATTTGTACCTGAGTCTTGGATATTTCTATTATTAAAGGTATTTATTTCTCTATATAAGTATGTATATCGTTGTCTAGTACCTCCCCATAACACAAGTTTCGAGCTTAATTTGGGGCTAGGTCAATTTGTGTGTGCAATTGTCCCCGATAATTATTATTTATTTTTATTTATTTAATGTCAATATTTTATCTCTTGTAGTGCTATATCATAATTCAATGATTTGAGTGGGAATTTAAATCTGTGCAGGGCAAATATTATAAACTAACTGTGCCCCGCGGTTTCATCCGCGTCTTCCAGTTGGAACCTTTTTCCGGGATAAAAAGTAGCCTATGTATTAATCCAGGGTGTAAGCTATCTTCATTCCAATTTTCACTCAAATCCGTTCGGATTTTTTTGCGTCAAAGAGCAACAGACATACATACATACGAGTACATAATCACTTGAATAGACATAGCTTGTACTCTACATTCACACATAGGTAACTTTTTATCCCGGAAAAAGTTTCTTGCGCAGCGAAAATCGCAGAATGCGGCCAGTTTATTCTTTTTTTCCTATTGCACAATACAAAGCGGTCAAAGGCCAAGGCACAGTTTGAAAGTAACCATATTTTGTTCAACATAGATAACAGTATCTTATAACGACTAGCATTTCTAAATCTGGATCATGTGACTCACAAACACGAATGTAACCAAAATAGAACCACGCTCATAAAGCTATTTCCGAATAATATATGCATTGATGACTTTCTAGTTTTACAAACAGGTTTTTTAACCCGCCCACAAGTTACGTTTAAATCAAAATGTCCAATCAGAGACGATTAAATAGATTAGACCGAGGTTAGATCAAAATAAAATTACTAATTCCTGGCATAATATTATGATCATAATTAAATCTGTGATTGTGACTGTATATGTATATCTTAGACTGTACGTATCTTATCTTATCGATATAGAACAGAGAAACCCTATTATATCACTAAATTCGCTACTTTTATGGAAATGAAGTATGTCTGAAGTTGGTTTGTTTGTTTGTTCTCTGCAGAGTGACAAAAGGCTACTTTTTGTCCCGGCAAAGTGTACGAATACTATGGGTAAAACCGCAGGGCCAGGCAAGTCTAAAAATGAAACTAAAAGTTGTTACTGTAATAAAATATCTACTTAGATAATTATGATTAATAAATTATTTTTTATCTAACGATTTGTCTCCACTTAATAATAAAGAAGTTGTGAGATTTGTGTTTGTGAAAAGATTTTTTTTATTTTTTATCGCATACTATCTATGTCCCGCTGTTACACTTGCGGTCTTCCCATTATTCAACAGGAATATTTCCCGGGATTAAAGTCACCTTTTGTGCTAATGCTAGATATAGACTATCTCTTTAACAAATTTCACTCAGATCCGTTGAGGCGTTTCAGTGTGAGAAGTAACAAACATACACACTCACTCACTCACTCACTCACAGATTTTCGCATTTGAGGTGGCAACCGCTAAATCGATGTTTAGTCCCGGTAGTGTCGAAAATGATTAACATGCTAAGCATCACATAAAATTCCATTTGGCAAACTTCTGGTAGTTGGCGACAGATTTTGTATCAAACAAAATCCATTATTTTTTAGAATACTTGTAAATAAATATCATAATAATGAATTTAAATTCAAATTCAATAGTAATTTATTTAATAGGATACATTGTGATCACTTTAAAACGTCAACTAAAAACTAGCTACGCCTGTTCCAACCTCCCTACGCCGGCAAAAGAACAGGCAAGAACGCCCGGCAGGTAATTTTTTTGGCGCGATCACATTGACAATTTTATTCTTATTACTAATTGATTGAATTAGAGCAAGTTCACTAAAATCCCAAGCTTTTTTTATTATTGTTAAAAAATATCTATTAGAGTCCGATATTTTTTAATTAGCTTTACTAATAAAATTTCTCTTGTTTGGTTGTACACATTGGGATATGGGAACATGAATATTAATGAGTTACGGGATCACAACCAAAGCAGACCAGACCCCACAAGCAGCACCCGTTCACGAGTTGACGCATGTGCCAGCCATCGCTCTCCTCGACCATATTAGAGGGAAGAGAGAAGAATATTTGTTGTAGACATACTGACGTAGGTACTACATATCTTTCATACAATAAATTGTCCCTTTTACATATACATATGTACAAAAATTGCTGAGAAGCAATTCAGTTAGATTTTTAAATATTGTAACCGTCTGTTATTATATTGTTGACGCGTTAGCCGAGTTGGTAGTGTCCCTGCCTGCGAAGCTAGTGGTCCCAGGGTCAAATCCCGGTAAGGGCAAATATATGTGTAATAAGCACGAACATTTGTACCTGAGTCTCGGATATTTTTATCTATATAGGTATTTATTTCTCTATATAAGTATGTATATCGTTGTCTAGTACCCATAACACAAGTTTCGAGCTTAATTTGGGGCGAGGTCAATTTGTGTACAATTGTCCCCTAATATGTTTATTTATTATTGTCATGGTAATATAATGCACATATTATAAACATCATCATCATCGTCATCATCAGCCTTTACCAGTCCAATGCTGGACATAGGCCTCTCCTATGATACACCACTGAGCCCGGTCTTCGGTTTTTCTCATCCAACCACTGCCAGCCACTCGGCACAAGTCGTCGCTCCATAACATCCACATTACGAGTAAACATGTTGTAACAAACTTCTGGGTGCTATTCCATATTTTTATCACGAGGTTTCCTTTCACCTACCGAGTGAAGTCACAGCGGGTCTCTGGTATGATATGTTAATTTTATTGCCTAGACATTAAAATGTTCAAGTTTCGCAAAAGAGTCTTCATCATAATAATGATTAAGATAACAGATAAGGTTGCTAAATGAGTGATTATCGTCTAATACGTAATAGTATATTGTGTATTATATGATATAGCTTTTGTCCTCATTTCATTGAGTGAAATAGTTTCTAATGACCTTGTTACACTGTCAATAGTCTATATACCTTATTGAGACAGATGTTTGGATATTGCTACTGGTTCTTATAAGGCTAATATGTTGCCTTTATTCTTCCGATGTTTACCGTGCTAATAAGAAAATCATCGTCAGCCCAATTAAATTAAACATTGCTATTCTGGGCATTGACGTAATGCTGGTTAAACCTATACAGTATTATGTTTCGGATTGAAAGGCAACGTTTGAAATGAAATAACAGGGCATATACAGAGAGAGGTTTGTCATTATCACCATCTTAGAGTGACGAGCGCAGTAGATTGCCGAGGATTGTGAACTGTTGAAGCTCAAAATTCTAGGTGGCACTGAACTGTAATGGGCAATCGAGACGCTTCAAGTTGCTTGCTCGTATCGTTACACAAAATAAAATTAGTACTTGAAAAGTTAAGATTGACAATTTAAAATCTGGTCCAGAACACTAAATAAAGGACGGTCCAGGCTACACCGAGTTTTTACTAAACCGAGTCGCCGTCGTAGCCGGTTCCGTGCTTGACGTATACACTACCGGGTTTGAACCGAGCTTGACGCTTGACTGGTTTACACTGTTGAATTATACCAATTATTTTATCGATTATACATGCCCATGTAAACTGTCAAAGTTGGTACAAGTTGAAGTGGTAATGGGCTGGACAATGGACATATTAGCCACAGAACCGATAACGGTTGGGGCAAATGTGTTCTTGAGTGGAGACTACGACTCGGCAAACGTAGTGAAGAACAACCTCAAGCTAGACGGAGCAACGATATACGCTAAATAGCTAGCAGTGGTTGAATGAGAGGAGCCGAAGATCAGGCTCAGTGACGTTCTTTAATTCTTTGTCTTGTAGATTAGGATCGATTCAAGTTTATGCCTTCCCACTGACCCTACATATACCCCTACCGGCACGCGGCGCACGGCTTGTGTGATTGTCTGATTGATCAAGTTATAGCCTACGCATATGATCGCCACTATCCTACTAAAGTTCCAAATCACTAAACCGCTTAGATGGTGTTAACTAATCATTAGTATGTTAGCCATCACGCAACAAGAGTTGGGAGCGAGTCAGGACCGGTTTGCCACCGAGCGTCTACGGTTTCTCGGCCAACACTCTGTTGCCACTCGGCTTAGCATGAATGAATTTACATGAAATGTATGTGATATCAGTTAATCGTACTACGGTCGAGATTCGGTGTGGTGACAGCTCGGTGCAGCGTGGATCCTCCTTAAAGGTCCACATCAAAGGGCAGACGGTCTGTGAGGTCATGATATAATGACCCTTTCCCTTTATAACATGTCACAGATGTATCAAAATTTGAGGACGGGAAAAAAATGTTGAGAGTAGATTAATTCCCTTATATTTTCACAACATTTCAGGGTATCTTTTGACCACTATTTGACGATGTGGTCGCGAGAAAAGCTAACTAAATGATAGAATAAATGATGTTAAGCCAGGATTTACAATATCATTACTTTTTACGTACAACATAACAAAAAATAATTTAGAAAATGGATGTTTTAAGCTGAATGTACCAAAACATAAACCATTTTAACACCATATTTGTATCGCAATTACTGCAACAAAATATTTGTATTTAAAAGCAATGCTGCCTGGTGTCATAACATTGGTTCTGACTCAGCATGTAATTAGAGCTCTAGGATTTTAATGACTAATGACTCTTTACTAGAGTCACCTAGAATTATGCACTAGCTTAGAGTCAAAGTTACAAAAACTGCACAAACTGGTTTAGATTTTTATTTTAAACACTGTGTTATGTTCCTATAAAGACTTACATTTGTCATTGTCTTCTGGTGACAAATGATAATGATGTTGATAATGGAAAGCGTTGAAGTTTAGAAAACCGAGTCTTAAGTGCAGATGTCAGCTGTTAAGTGTTTCGTGATAAATTTTTCATGGTGACACACACTACGCTAGGACTGGACTTTCAACTTAGTGATTTTTAGTAAACTTAATTGTAAGTATGAGACGTCTAATCTCGGGAACTAAAAATCTGATTTTGGAAATTAATTTTTTTTTTTTTGGAGTCCTGTCCTGATTCTGTGCAGTGAAAATCACAGCTACTACTTTAACATATAAAGAGAGAAAAAAATTTTGGGGATGGACATAGGAATTCTTTTTATTGCGATAAACTGTAGTCCACGCTAGTGAAACCGTGGGAAACAGCTAGTATATTTAAAAAAATAATAATATTGACATACATGGCTATCTGAGTTTTAGGCATCTTACTCCTTTTTAGACGATGTGCAACCCCGTCTGTGTTTAAGGCATTCCGTGTTTCAAGTAAATTGCTACAGTCATAATCATTTTGGGTTTTAAACGACACGCTCGTATGGATCCCAAAATAACTATTCAGAACTCCAGACCTATTTCTCACAAGCATTAATGGTGCTTTTTTTTTTAAATGTAATAGATTAGCAAACATGCAGACGGCCCGCCTGATGGAAAGCGGTCACCGTCGACTATGGACATATGCAACACTATATAGGGGAGTTGCCGATGCGTTGCCGACCTTTAAGAACTCTTTTCACACCCATCTTGAAGGATTGCAATCTGTAGCACAGCGCAAAGCAAAGACTTGTGGAATGACTTGCCTTCGAGACATATTGCCACTAGCTCCAATCCGTCACAAAGGCTCGTGTCAGGTGAGGTATTCTAATCACGTTGTGTGCACTACTGACACCTGCCGCTCTGATTCCAATGAGATACGCTATGTGCCATGTGCGCACAGGATGAGAATACAAATCTTTAGCTCTATGGAGTTGCGATGACAAAATGTATGGATCTAGTGACATTACTTGCGGATATTTAAATTTTTCAAATTTCCATTTGACTTCTGATGGGGTGATCATCATCATCATCAACCGGAAGAAGTCCACTGGTAAACATAGGCCTCCCCATTTTCATCTATCGGCTCCCTGCGACTCTTGTGGTCCACTTAGTGGGGGGTCCACTCGAGAACCTTTCTTCTCACTACAACTTGCAAATTCTGAGAGCTATGTCGGCTATATGGCTAACGATATACAATTAATCAATTTAGCTCTTAAGTATATACAAATAAGGTCAATTAAAAGTCTCCACTGGTAGCAATAAATTGAATAAATAACAATAAGATAAGGGATTGCTCAACACAATTATTACAAAAAAATTATGTACCTATCTGCACTCACACATCTCAAATACCTCAAATCAAATCAAATCAAATCAAATCAAAAGTGTTTATTTGCGTAAAAACATGGTGCAATACTCAACTAGTGTTGACCAATTTGAACTAAACCTGTATGTATACATGAAACGGTGGAAGAAATGCTGGCCCACCTGCCTCCTCAATGCGGATTTTTAATGTATGACCACGCATACCTTTTCACAGGGTAGTCCGATTTTGATAATACTTGTTTGGAAATTGGAAAGGGTATATATCCCGTAGTTGGTCCCATATAAATTTTGTCAGTAAATGAATCAGAGCTTTAGGATTCACTCGCGTGGTTTTTGTGAGTAGACTATGTCTTTCCTCAGGATTTCAACTAACTTCATACTAAAAATTACGATCCCTTTAGCCGTTTAGTCGTGAAAAGGTAACAAATAAACAAACTGAGCTACTTTCGTAATTATAATATTAGTATGGATGTAGATTATATCGGACGGGCAGGCAAATATATAAAAAAAAAACTGTCGTTCTGCAGTAGTGGACTTGCGCCAATTCAATCAGAAAAAAGTGAACGCGTCCAATAAACGACATGCTGGGCGTTTCTTGCCTGTTCTTTGGCTGGTGTAAGGAGGTTGGAACAGGTGTAGCTAGTTTTTCGTTTGACGTTTCAAAGTGATCACATTATGTCGTATCCTACTAAATCAGCATATGTTAATTTGTTTTGCTTTGGTGTTATATACATATATATAAGAAATCCAAGTTAGGGGTCAGAGCTATGCGACTATGTAGGCGTTATGTGTTATACATATTAAAGATTTTGATATAGATAAATCTAATGTTTAAGAATGTTTAGTAATGTTAGATTTGGCATAAATATACGTTTATCGACATAGTTTGTCTTCTACTAATTTGTATGCTAAAATTTTATCACGGTATTTTCCTACCTATTTTACTTAATACCTTTCTTCCCCTGTAAATCACAAATAAATAACTTGTTTTGATTTTATTAAGACCAGACGAAGTTTTCCCAAAACTGTTAAATATAATAGTTGGGTAAGTGTAATATGGTACTTTTTAGCTACTACAAATCCGTCGCCAAGAACCGGTATCGTTCTATACCGGCAGCCTCTTTATAAAGCCAAGATTATCCGTCCCTTCGCGGTGCATCGCTGCGCCACTTTCGATCTCGTCGACTCTTAACATCAGGTGACTTGCTATCAAGAGCTACCCTGTTAAATAATAGGTGTATAATTATCTACATATTATAGCTACGGGCTTTTAGTAAATGATTGCGTCGAGCTTAATATGACATACATAACAACTTACGTGATTTTTATTATCACCATTATTAAAGTCTATTAGCCATTGCCTACAGCGACGTCTGCGCTTTGATTGGCTAATGAGGCTTATCTTTTAAATATATCAATAATATTACCAACTCACGCCAATTCCTGATGTCCTGGTACAATAAATTGAAAAATGTTTTATTTTTGTTAATATTAGGAAGCTAAAGTTAAGCTATTATTTGGTATTTGGTTGCACACATATTTTAAATTAGTTCCATTAAAGCACATTACGGGCGGGCCGCACCGCAAAATGTTATTCATCTCTGTCGTTTACATAATTTTTGAAAGAGATAGCAGTAATGCGTTGCGGCGCGGCCCGCCCTAAGACCGTTTATAATGCCCGCACAATCACATACATAGGCTCTGACCCATAACTAGGTTTCCCTGTATCTAGGATATCAGAAACTACGAGGATCGGGGATCCACAACACCCAGACACAGAACAAATACTTGCGCTTTTTTTTTCAATGCACAATTATTTGTCCTGTAGCGGGAATCGAACCCGCGACCTCACGCTTCACACTCGGCTATCAGCCCATTGCGCCATATCGGTCGTCAAAGAACTAGTATAAACAGATTACTCCTATTAACAATATAATTTAAATTCATAGGGAATACTAGTTGAATAAAAACTTCCAATTAGTTCTATCAATACAATAAGCAATAGAACTAACGAGAACAGACTTTTCATCTATTAGGTGCCGTTTCGTATTCTTCAAATTAAGCACGTTATTATTTTATCTACAAAATACAGTAAATTCACAAATTTATCGTCGTGGCTTCGAGATCAAAAGATAAAATTTAAATATTATCTATATTTATTTCAGTGACCGTTTTATCATATCCAACTAATAGGAGTTAACTAGAGTCATAATCGATGACATTTCCGATTGATTGATTAAATTGGCGCGTTGATCAAAGATACCGATTTCTAGATATTTAAGCGACATCCACACGAGAGCACAAAACTGTTTTGTGCCGTTGTGTTGGATGACGCACTCTGACAAAAGCTGTCTTTACAATGCGGCTAAAGGTGTTCGTCAGAATCTTTGTAAATCACATATTACCTTGCTAAAAGTTTCGACTTACGCTTGAAATTAATAAATTTGACATTAGGTACAGTCAACGACAAAAGTATTAGCAGAACAATCACTCTTTTTTTCTATTATCCTCATCATCTTAGACACCAATTTTTTAACTCATCATCACCTAAAATCAGGTGTGTTATGTTGTGATCAAAATAATACCATGTAAAATGTAAAAATAACAATAATAATTACTGATTTGAAACACATTTGGAAAATCGAGAACGATCAGCTACTTTTGTCACTGACCGTATTTCCACGGAGCATATCTACGTCAACTTTCGATCTGTAGTAGGCCAAACCGTAGATAGGTTGTTAAAGTCCGTGTAAATTTACTTTGTGTTATTACTTCATCATCATCATCATAATCAGCCCACTTCAGTCCACTGCTGGACGTAGGCCTCTCCCAAAGCACGCCACTGAGCCCGATCTTCGGCTTCTCTCATCCAACTGCTGCCAGCCATTTTGCGTATGTCATCGCTCCACCTAGCCGGAGGGCGTCCTACACTACGTTTGCCGAGACGCGGTCTCCACTCGAGAACACGTTTGCCCCAACGGTTGTCGGTCCTTCGGCTAATATGTCCAGCCCATTGCCACTTCAGCTTGCTGATCCTATAGGCTATGTCGGTTACCTTGGTTCTCTGTCGGACGTACCGTTATCACTTATCAAACATTAATCTCTATATAAATGCGATAGTAACTCTGTCTGTCTTTCCCGCCTAAGCAACCGATTTAAATGAAATTTGGTACAGAGATAGTCTAGAGCCTGAGAAAGGACATAGGCTACTTTTTATCGCTATATACTGTAGCCCACGCGGGTGAAACCGCGGGGAACAGCTAGTGGTGGATAATGAGCCGATACTGAGTTCAAATTCCATCTTGGCCTATAACTTAACGTATATCCTACCTACGACTATGACCTCCCGGATGGCAGGTATAATAAACGATAGTATAACTACATACGAGCTAACGCTGCCGTCGGTTGTCTCCTGCAGATCTTACGGCACAATATATAGAGCCTTGCGATACTGTATATTATAGCTGCCGTGTACAAAGGTGGTCTCAAATTGTCTATTACAACACGTCTACGTCTATCGTAATGGAGTCACACGACCTATTTAGTTTAAAAGGGAATATTTTCTGTGCGAGTTGGGCTTAGATTTTCTTTTCTTCTTTCGTGTATTCTTCTAGTGTATTAGGTATTTCATACAAAAAGCAATGTACTTGATTGTATTTAAGTCTTGTAGATTGGAAAACGTGTAAGTAAATTACTTGCAGATTTGCCATCCTACAAAACGGTGAAGAAATATTGGAAGAAAAAGTGAATTAATTGACATGTCCAAGAACCACTATATTCAAAAGAGCATTTAACAATTTACCATTGATTGAACATTTTGCTAACTAGTCTGGTTTTTACTTCTTGGGCGTTTTGCTACCCAGACGTATTGACAGTTTAACGCTCATTTCACGTTTTACCGACTAGTTGTATTGCTAGATAGACGATTTGCTCATTGGACGTTTCATTGGCTAGACTTTTCGTTAACTAATTGAACCTTTTGCTACTTATGAATTTATAATTATTCTTAAATATCGGACTATTCAGATGACAAAAAGGCTTGGGATTGTAGTGAACTTGCTCCAATTCAATCAATTAGTAAGAAGAACAAAATTGTCAATGTGATCGCGTCGAAAAAATTACCTGCCGGGCGTTTCTGCTCAGTTCTTTTGCCGACGTAAGGAGGTTGGAACAGGCGTAACTTTGTTAATCCATTTACCTACTGCTTCGTAGCGCTCGTAGCGGAGATTGCCTATAGTCGTATTTTTAATTAGACGAAGCCAACTGACAGTAGCTAGCTAATGTCACTTTGTAAAATATTGTTGCCAAATTTAAAGTAATAGTGTTGCGTTCAGTTCTCGTTCAATCAGATGAATGAACAATGAGTGTGAATAGTTAATCATTTCAAACTATAAAAGAATGTTATTCATTCATTCATTTTTTTCAATCATTCACTTTGTCACAACACTATTTTTATTTCAAAAAACTGACAACACAGTAAATTAGACTTTTTTGGCGGCAATCGAATTGTCAACGTGAAAATTTTGTTTTTATTTCCAAAACTTGTGTTTCTTCGAGTGATAATGTATAATATTGGTGGATTATTAACCATTATGTGTTCGTTAATGTGAACGAGTGTGGGAAATTGAAATAAAGTTGTGAAAGTGACTTTTCTAGTTGCTCCAAAAAAGTCCATGTAAAGTTTAAGTAAAGCGCTACAACTTCGAGAAAGAAGCCAACAGAAGAATACAGCTGGGCTGGGCAGCATTTCCAAAACTTCGTCGAGTCTTCTCGTCGCGAATACCACAATGTCTGAAGACGAAGGTCTTCAACCAGTGCGTCCTACCTGTTATGACATACGGAGCTGAGTCATGGACACTCACGGCACGACTAGTCCACCGATTTAAAGTTGCTCAGCGAGCTATGGAAAGGGCTATGCTTGGGGTTTCTCTGAGGGATCGAATCAGAAATGAGGTGATCCGTCAGAGAACTAAAGTCACCGACATAGCCCACAGAATTAGCAAGCTGAAGTGGCAGTGGGCTGGTCATATAAGCCGCAGAACCGACAACCGATGGGGTAGACGTGTTCTTGAGTGGAGACCGCGACTTGGCAAACGTAGCGTAGGACGCCCTGCGACAAGGTGGAGCGACGACTTGCGCCGAGTGGCTGGCAGTAGTTGGATGAGAAGAGCCGAAGACCGGGCTCAGTGGCGTACTTTGGGAGAGGCCTATGTCCAGCAGTGGACTGATACGGGCTGATGATGATGATGATGAAAGCGCTACTACTTTACTTAAACACTATCCTCATCCCTTCATCTCATCATCATCATCATCATTTATACTTGATTCAACTCTCTAAGTTTGAAATACTTTATACTTGACACTGGCAAATACGCTAACCGTGTGACGCCATAACAAAAAAAAAACACAGTAAACGTCAGTTGACTTCGTCTAATTAAAAATACGAATATAGATGTTCTTTACCGATCAACCTTCTCTGCGTTCACTTGTATAGGTAACCATCTCTAGAGGTGTTTACAACTGCATGCGTGCTTCCGTGCTTCAGAAGGCACGTTAAGCCACCAGTACCGGTTGTTATCTTAGGATAGCAGTCATTAGACTGTTGGAGGCTTCCGGGCGGTCTTTTTAGCTAGTTAATTTAATTACCATATAACTCATGTAAATGCACCTTTAGCAAACTCTAATTTAAATACATATTTATACATTTTTAAATTGAATTGCGACTTTAGTTACTGTATGCTAAATACGTCGTTATTATTTACTAGCGACTTGCCCCTGGCTTTACTCAATATTTTGACAGCCTAAAGTATAATATTAAAGTTAGATATCGGAATTTTTGTAGTGCAGCTACCAACATTACCAATACCAATATTATAACCACCAATATTTATGCAGTACATTGTGTTAATTTAAATTAAACCGTTTAATGAGCGCAGTCGTAGTCATTGTCTTAGGATAGCAATCGTTAGACTGTGTCGGCCCGCATGGTAGATTACCATAGAATAGAACAGAATAGAAACTTTATTTGCTAAAAATGTGAGTGAAACATACTCTCTCTCTCTCTCTCTCTTAGAGGAGAACTGTGGGAACGTAACAGGGGGATGATGGTGACGAGGCTGATAAAGTAGCTAATCAGCAAACAATTTTTTCACTTGATTTACATAAATACTCGTATAGTTATTTCATAAAGACTGCTTTGGTGTAAAAATGTTGTTTTCTCGTAAGAAAGATAATTACTTTTTCACTGCAAGAGATTAGTTCCAGATTATCCTTACAGACATACAAATTTACGTAGGCATATGCATATGAATACACAGATATAAACAAATAAGTTAAGTTCTTTAAAAAATTAGCATTGATAGATCATAGACGTAGACTAATCTAGAATTTAAACATCGAAATTTTGGAATTTTGAATTTTTGATTAAAATTTATTACAAAAGGTTTCTATATTGAATTTATGGTTTTCCATTAACGCAGATATAATAACAATGAACTATGGTTATTACTACTGGTTTGAAGCTTAATTTCGGAAAGTTTCCAAAATCGTGGTGCATCATCAACAATTTATTACAAAATCGGGCCAAATGTGTGTCGGACCGCGCACATTGTAGGGGTTTGTATTCAACACGCCTTCAAATCATACCAAATTTTGCCAATATCTCTACTAGGGTATTATAATGTTAGAATGTTCTGTACTGTATATGTTGGTTATCTAATGCTGGCACGTTCACAGTACTCACACGAAATCAATTTCTTTATACAGTAGCATAAACAAAACATTAGCATCCTCTGTCAAGCTCATAACCTTGATTGCGTGTGAGAGAGACAAAGATACTTCTCAAGATGCGTATGCATGCCTTGCGCTCATCCTCACACAAATGTGTGAATGTGTCGTAGTTGCCAGATTTAGATAACCGATATGTATCGTCCAATCAGCGGACGCGCTGAATACCTGTATCTCGTAGGTATTCCAGCCTACCTGGATCCTGGATTTTCATATGATTTTTTGTTTGCCTTCCTGCTTGCGCCAACGCCGCTTCCTCAATGGTAAGGGTTGTAGCCAAGACATGATATCATAACCTCCTCTCGTCTAGTTCATTATATAGCGTCATTTGTTCCGGGGTTTGATAACGTGCGCTGCTAATTTATCTTTCACACGGTGCCTAGGAAGTATTGTTTGTAACTTGGTCACATTTTGAGGGATATTTTGTGACCATTTGACTTCTTTGAGTATGTTCTAAAAATATATATTCTAGAGATAAATTGTCCTTGATTTCGGGATGGTGGGTGGATTATACCGTCTACAAAGAAACCAGTTATTAAACTTTCCGACGCTAATTTGTGTAGACGAAAATCAGACAGACGCAATTAGCGTGTTGCGATCACTTTATACCTTAATATGGAAAGCAGTGACAGTAATGCTAATGATTCATCAACGGCCATAAACGCTTGTAGCCGAATCCGATCACGTTCGGATGGTAGGTGACCACCGTTACACCCGCACTACTGAAAAACAAAGCTTCTTCAATAACATGACAATTTTAATTTTTATAGTACAGTCAACGACAAAAATCGCTGAACATTTAAACTTTTATTAGCTTGACTTGTAACTAACTAACTAATTTATATTATCCTCATCATTTTAGACACCAATATCTGACCTCATCATCACCTTAAATCGGGTGTGTTATGTTGTGTTCAAAATGATACCATGTAAAATGTAATAATATATAGTTTAAAAAACTAAAAAAAACACTTTAAAAACGCACTGAAAAATATAAAATAATTAAATTGACTTGAGTTACGATATAATGGTTAATTCAAAAAGTGTGGAGCGCTTTTTGGTTGCGTGTACTTTTATTTACCCAGTAAAAGAAGCGCTCCACACTTTGTCGTTTGTTACCAAGTCCAATCTATTTCACTCATCAAGACGAATCATATGAGCCCAAACTCGAGGGGTTTACTAGTAGCCACTGCAGAGATCCCCTACCCACCTTCCGGTTGCATCATCAGACCCTCGTCACCAATTTCAATCTATTAGACTCATCAAGACGATTCATATGAGCCCAAACACGACGGGTTTGCTAGTAGCCACTGCAGAGATCCCCTACCCACCTTCCGGTTGCATCATCAGACCCTCGTCACCAAGTGCAATCTATTGTACTCATCAAGACGATTCATATGAGTCCAAACACGAGGGGTTTACTAGAAGCCACTGCAGAGATGCCCTACCCACCTTCCGGCTGCATCATCAGATCAGGTCGATGATACCAAATTATTGCATTGTCACCGAGATTACATACACATACAAAGTTTCAAGTCGATACGATAATTAGAAATAGGTGAAAATTGACTTCTAAGATTTGATTACATTGTTAGTTAGTTAGTTAGTTAGTTAGTTAGTTAGTTAGTTAGTTAGTTAGTTAGTTAGTTAGTTAGTTAGTTAGTTAGTTACAAGTCAAGCTAATAAAAGTGTTTTAAAAAATAACAATAATAATTACTGATTTGAAACACATTTAGAAAATCGAGAACGATCAGCAACTTTTGTCGGTGACTGTACTTAAAAAATGCAACAAAAGCGTAAAGTAAATAATGGCAATATAATGAATGTAAAAGAACTTTAAACGTACAGTGTAGGTATATATTATGCATTTTTGTTCTAAAAACCCTGCAAAAGTATTCACAGTAACAAAATATTACTAAATAAGTAAACGCAGCAGCGGAGTCTCCTAGTGTTACTAAAAGCTAGGAGAAACTATGGCTAGAAAGTAGTATTGAAGGAGCGCAATTTTAAAAGTTAAATACCTTCGCACTCATTTAACGCGTTTAAGTCCAAATTAGCTCAATAATATCTTACCGGAGATCACTCACTCTCTCTTATACAAATAGACCCATTAGGTGAATGGAAAATTTACCAACGACGAATGTGTTTAATTTTCTTTTATCATTGCTCTCAAGGAAGTGACAATTTGTCTTATTGAGAATAAATACTACCTTAAACCTTAGATATTCAGAAAGTGGAATTTCATCGTCATCATCATCATCAGCCTGCAACAGTCCACTGCTGGACATAGGCCTCTCCCAAGGTACGCCACTGAGTCCGGTCTTCGGCTCTGCGCAACCAACTACTGCCAGCACTACTACTCAGCACAAATTATCGCTCCACCTTGTCGCGTCCTACACTAGTCACGGTGTCCACTCAAGAACACGTCTATCCAACGGTTATCGATTCTGCGGCTAGTGGAATTTGGATCTGCAGTGTTATAGCAGCTATTTCGAACCGTGTTTTCTTAGTTTCGGATCGGAGGTTACACAAGCTGTTTATTCGACGATTCAGCCAAATACCCACTGCGGCCCGTTTGAGTAGTCAGTTACGTTCGACAGCTCGCAGCATTCGCGGCTAGCAAGCTTTACACATATACTCGTAAAGGGCATCGGATTATGTCCGAAACGGTCCGAGTGATTTCGATTTTTATGTAAGAATTTGTGAGTTTAAAAGTTCTACAAGGATGTGATTATAATATTCTCATGGAACAACACATACAAAAAGTTTTAAATTTTACACAAAATATAGTAGGTAGATATAAAGTTAAAAAATACGAGAAGTTTTTGCTTGCAAGTTTACACATCTAAAGAGCAACGGATTATGTCCGAAAGGGTCCGAGTGATTTCGATTTTTATATAATAATTTGTGAGTTTAGAAGTTTCTAAAAGGAAGTGATTGTATTCTCATAAATCTAATACATAAAACTTAAATGAAAATTAAGTAGCTAAAAAGTTTAAAATAAATATGAGTTTAAAAATAGAGAAAGTTTTTAGATACATACACCGTACAGGTTACGCGATTTTTTACAAAAATATGATCAAAAAGTTATAAAATTTCAATTGACATTATAATACAACACTTCGATTCTTGTAAGTAATATAAATAGGAAATTATACACCTAACAATGAAATTTGAATTAAAATAATCTATACATACATTGAGGCTCTTTATTAAAGCAACAGAAGCCAAATTCCAAAGCCCACGCGTATGAAGTTGCGGGCAAAAGCTAGATAGAAAGAAAACACTGCCATCAAAGTAAAAAAAAAAACAAAAAGCAAATAAAGCTTATATCTGCAATGTTTAACAACTTCACATTTCTTTTTTTTTTTTTTAACCTATACTGTCCCACTGCTGGGCAAAGGTCTCCCCCACTTTCTTCCAGACATCTCACCTTCACATACGAAAAACAAACTGCTGCTATGATTGCCAAATCTGAAGCTGCGAAGAGTGTCAATTAATCTAATTGATAGGTAATCAGGATCACAATCTAACCTCTGCGTAATAGACAGCACAAGATATCTTAGTAAAAATCATAAGAGCAGTAAGTTAACTTCTTAAAATAACATAAAATAAATATTTATTTTCATTTCAATTTTTATTTATTTATTTATTATTTAAAGAACTAGTTACATCCGTGATTTTTCCGTTATCCTGCAGGAGCCTTTTTCCATGATAAAAAGTAGCCCGTAGCGAGTCAAATTTATTGAGGCATTTCTGCTTGAAGAAGCAACAGACATATCCCACTCACAAACTTTCACATGTTCACAGTATAAGTGTGAACTGTGATATTACGAGTTTATTTCATAAACATGAATAAAAAAGTTATCTCTTGCATCAACCACTTAGTCGTCTACTGATTTAGAGCATACAGAACTTTGTGGCGTAGCTAGTAGCCTAGTCGTTTTTATCCGATCAACTAGGTTAAGCAACGTTCTCTGCGGTCACTACTTGGATGGGTGACCACTAGCCGTATTTACAACTGAGCGTTTCCGTGCTTCAGAGGGCACGTTAAGCGGGTGATTTTGGTGGATTATTAACCAGTATGTGTTCGTTAATTTATGTACAAGTTTGGGAAATTTAAATAAAGTTGTTAATAGTGACTTTTCTAGTTCCTCCAAAAAAGTCCGTGTAAAGTTTTAGTAAAGTGCCACTACTTTACTTGAATTGCCGCCAAAAAAGTAACCCCAAAGTTTGATTTGATCTGCTAACTTCGGTCGTGTCAAAATACTAGGTGCTGTTTGGTTCATTCCATCGATGTGATTGGGGCGATAAGGCGCGCGCGCACCCAATTTCCGTCATCCCTCTAACTCGAGTTCGTGAGGTCTGACTCGAGTCAACTCGAGTTGTGCCTAACTCGAGTTAACTCGAGTTGCTAACTCGAGTTGACCTATCTCTATTAAGCAGTCGGTCCCAGTTGCTCTATGTCGTTAGACTATGTCGGAGGCCTTTTGGCGGTCCGACAGTAGGGCTGGCCAATAGTAGCCTATCCGCCAACCTGCGCTGGGCCCGCGTGGCGGATTATGGCCCATACTCTGTCTGAGAGAAGGCCTGTGACCCTGCAGTGGAAACGAAATTGGTTGATAATTAACTCTTAAAGCATTTTCTTTTTATCCGACTGCGAAAGAAGGAGGGTTATGTTTTTCGATTGTGTGTATGTATGTATGTATATTTCCTTGACACGGCCTGCAGCCTAAATGGCTTGACGGGTTCTATCATATGAGGTGTCATTCGGTCGGCAAAGCGTTTTTATTCTAGATGCTGGAAGGACGCGGTGGATGCGGACCTACGCGAACTCTAGACTCTGAACTGAGCTGAAATCGCTTAAGATAGAGAAGACTGGCGCTCTCTCGTTTCGGAGGCCAAGACACACTTTGGGTCGCTGAGCCATCGGAGTTAGTTAGGTGTCATTAAATTCGTCTTTAGTGCGGGAGTGTCATAGGGTACTTTATTTTGGTGCAGTCAGGTTTTTTGTTCTATTTGTAATGTACATTCTTGTTTGTATATCTCGTAGGTCCTTAGCCCTTACTGTTTTACGCTATGTATTGTTGCTGAAACTCAATTACAGTTTGTCAATTACGCAAAGGATCAATTGATTAGAGGTTGTGGCGTGGCGTAGATAGGTCTAACTATCTGAGATATGTTTAGGGGTAGCCAATAGGAACGAGACTTTAAGAAAATGAAAGAGAATGGGAAGAAACGGGGCCTGTTCTGTACGTTAAAGGTATCCTACTAATATTATAAACACGAAAGTTTGTATGGATTGAATGGATGGATGGATGTTTGTTACATTTTCACGCAAAAATTACTGAACGGATCTCTATGAAATTTGGAATGGAGATAGCTTATACTTTGGACTAACACATATGCTACTTTTTATCCCAGAAAAAGGTTCCTGCGAGATATCGGGAAGACGCGGGTAAAACCGCGGGGCGCAACTAGTAAAAATAATAGGTTTGCTACGTGATATTACAAAAAACACACACATTTGAGTATAGAGAAATCAGCGAGAGAGAAAAAACGGATTCTTTTGCTTACCCTATATTATTACACGTGGAATCGTATCGGTTATCTGAGTCATAAATTGTAATCACATATGATTAAAGCGGTCGTTTCATTATATTATAACGCGCAAGACAGATTAAAGCCATTCAATTAACTTGATGATTACAATTTATGAAGCCTTTATTTTTAGATAATTACAAGCTTATTAGTTGTTTAAATTATCGCACCGAGCATTCTGTTTCTTTTTTGCGCAAGTAATTGACGAACAAATCACCTCGTTACCATCTGATGGTAAGCTTCAGGCTTCCCCATTACAGTTTAATGCCGCCCAGAAGTTTGAACTTCTACAGCTCAAAATCTAGCGCAGTAATGTAGTCGCGTCACCAGGTAATAGAGAGATGATACACTCAATTATCAAGTGACATTTTTGCTATCTTTTTAGTAATCGGGGGGCAGTACCCCGATTACTAAAAAGTTAAGTTAAGCGCGAAGCAAACACTGCCGTACCATCCTTTACTGGAACCCTGTCGCCGCATTTTCAGGCCACTATTTGAGAAGAATTATAGCGATGATGGCTCAGTGGTAGTGACGTCGGCTTGCGATCCGTAGGACGTGGGTTCGAATCCTACAATGAGCTTGAGCTTTCGGTGAAGGAAAACATCGTGATGAAACCATAGCTTGGTGGTAGGGTATTTTCTAGTACTCGTCTGGCTAGCTACCACCCTCTGTTAAGAATCTGTCGCCAAACGCCTATCGGTGTGTTCCGGCAGCCTCACTTGAGAGCCAGTTCCCAGTCCAGGTGTAGCGTGGCGCCATCTTCGACCACATCGTCACTTAACATCAGGTGACTTGTGGTCAAACGCTACCCTGTAAATAGTAAAAAAAAAAAAAAACCTCTGGATAAGACTAGAACGCAGAAATTTTCGTCATCCAGTAAGCTATTAATCATATATTAATCATATAACTATTAATTTTATAAATTAGTAATAAAATCTAATTGTATTCCAAATTTTAGTTAATATAAACGGTATTAATTGGAATTTCAAATATTTAAGTATGGATACCTAAATGTAACTGACTTGCCTGTAAAATTCCTTTACCAAACGACCAATAAATGATTTTATCTTTATCTTTAGATAGGCTTGGTTGGCATGAAAGAAAACATCGTGATGAAATCATTGTCTAGTACTTAAGTAGGTACTTGGCTTCCTACCACTTCCTACCTCTCAATAATCTGTCACCAAGCCCCCAACAGTGTGTTCCGATAGCCTCAATTGACAAAATATAAAATTAAATAGAAGAAATGAAAAATGGTTCTTGAGTGGTGACCACGAACCGGAAGGCGTTCTGTCCCTCATTAGGTGGACCGACGACATTGTAAGAGTCGCAAGGAGCCGATGGATGCAAATGGTTACTAGACTTTTATGGTGGCGTTGAAAGGGGGAGGCCTATGTTCAGCAGTGGATTTCTTCCGGATGGTGATGATTGTACATTATACGGGTGTATAAAGAGAGTTATTTTGACATATTTTAATCTTTTAGTGTCCTAATAGAGTAGCAATTTCAGTTTAGTATACAATACTGATATAGGTTTGAAACACAAATCCCCGAAGACACAAATAACAACTTAATCTAAGTTTGTAGTGAGCCAAAGCTCCTAGTACAGTGTCAAAGACACAGCTAAACAAAAAGCAGTAGAACTGGTACAAAAAATTCGCGTCACGCGAGAAATGTGTTCAAAGGATGCACGGCATGACATGCATGGCTTATGTACTCGTATAATGTTACTGTTCTTTGTGCGTTTTTAAAACACTTTTATATTAGCTTGACTTGTAACTAACAATGTAATCAAATCTTAGAAGTCAATTTTCACCTACTTCTAATTGTCGTATCGACTTGAAACTTTGTACGTGTATGTAATCTCGGTGACAATGCAATAATTTGGTATCATCGACCTGATTTGATCATGCAGCCGGAAGGTGGGTAGGGCATCTCTTCGCTGGCTACTAGTAAACCCCTCGTGTTTGGGCTCATATGAATCTTCTTGATGAGTACAATAGATTGGACTTGGTGACGAGGGTCTGATGATGCAACCGGAAGGTGGGTAGGGGATCTCTGCAGTGGCTACTAGTAAACCCCTCGTGTTTGGGCTCATATGAATCGTCTTGATGAGTCCAATAGATTGAACTTGGTGACGAGGGTCTGATGATGCAACCGGAAGGTGGGTAGAGGATCTCTGCAGTGGTTACTAGTAAACCCCTCGTGTTTGGGCTCATATGATTTTTCTCTTGTTATTGTGTGCAGGTTTTCCAAATAAAGTATTTTTCTGTCCTTCTCTCTCTCACGGGTGCGTCGAAATTCACAAAATTCAAATTCAATAATTTTTATTTAACAGGATACATTGTGATCACTTTAAAACGTCAACTTAAAACTAGCTACGCCTGTTCCGACCTCCTTACGCCGGCAAAAGAACAGGCAAGAAACGCCCGGCAGGTAATTTTTTTGGCGCGATCACATTGACAATTTTATTCTTATGACTAATTGATTGACCAAAATCTCCAGATAGGTGTAAAATAAAAGTGTTTTAAAAAGAGTCAAAAAGTGTGATGACTGGAGTTGTATTTGACATTGTGTCAAAATAAAATCAGCAAATAATAATAACGACCCCTCAATCAAGAGGTATTTGACCTTTAAATAAGTTTTTCCTGTGACTAGGGCATCATAAACTATGTGGATCGGATATCGGAAAGTCGTTCGTTACTTTTTGAAACATTCTTTCAATTGGTTTACTAAACAAATGCAATTAAAAATTGCGAATCACATCGCGGAACTTCCTTGATACATAGATAAAATATCTGATCTAGTTTTTTTTTTGTCTAATCGATACATCACACATGTCATTTTTAATTCTTTCTTTCTTAATCAATTTAATCTTGCGCCCACCAGGCCTAGCGGCCGCATTTCCACGTCATAAAACAAGATTTCGCTTATCAATTTGGAGATTTAGAAGTTAGGCTCACTTTTAAGATTATATCTACTCATTTATGAAATGAAACAAAATGGCTTCAGTGACATGTAATTATAAAATTTATGTTTCAAGACATTCTCGCTTTGCAATCTTAATCTTATTATTTTAATCAGCAATTTGTTCTTCGTCCGAGGCAATTTTGATCAAGTCACCTGCATTTTTGCCAGTGAAGCAAAAGTATGGCAAATGAGCCATCTCTCGCCAAACACTTATCGGTGTGTTCCGGCAACCTCACTTGAGAGCCAGTGGATTAGAAAATCCAGGTGTAGCGTGGCGCGACCTTCGACTACATCGTCACTAACTTGTAGTGAAACGCTACTCTGTAACATGTAAAAAAATGACTTTGATGTCTGTCTTTCTGTCTGTGAAAACCCATCTCACGAACGCGTTTAGGTATCATGTTGAAATTTATATCAAATACTCGTCTCTATGGTCTCTTTAAATTTTCAACCCACGAAAACATTTTAAATCTTCGTATCTGCGTTTTTATCGATAGCGTGTTGAGCATAAAAAAGAATCGATAGAGTTCCTTACTCCACAATTTGCTCCAAAACATAGTAGAAGCATAAGCAAGCATAGCAGATGTAAGGCACGAGACTGCTAGACTAAAGTGGGACTGGGCGGGACGCGTAAGCCGGATGCACCCGGATCGCTGGGCAAGGATCATCGCGTAGGTACCTGAGGCCGGGTGACGTCACCGAGGCAGGCCCCGAAAAAGATAGCATGATGACCTTGACTCATTTGAAGAGCGGTGGCCTGAGATTGCGGGGGATCGAGATATCTGGGAAGAAATGGGGGAGGCCTTTGTCTAGCAGTGAGACAGTATAGGTTAAAAAAACTGCGTTTCTGTTCTTTTTTACACTGTGCCACATCTGTGAATGGCGCATGTCACGTACAACATTGTAACTTGCAGCATCCTAAAAGTAGGTCGGACATAGAATACCTTGTAGAGCGTTATTATTGTGTTCCTTAGTTCACTTGTGACTTCCTCTGAATTAAAATAGGTGTTCATGACTTGTGATATGTGCAATCACGACTGATTGTCATAATATGAGCTTGAGCTTTCGGTGAAAAAAAAACATCGTAATGAAACCATATCTTGATTATAGGGTATTTTTTAGTACGGCTACTTTTGTTAGCTGATCGATCATACTCGACTTTCAAAATATGCTTTAAGATCAGCAATGTTTGAGTTTTTTTTTTACAAATCACGAGGTAGCGTTTGACCATAACCCAACACACCCAATGTTAAGTGATGATGCAGTCATAGGTTGGTGTTTCAGATGATGAAGGTAATTGAAACAAGTGTTATTGTTCAGTGACTTTTGTTGTTGACTGTACCACCCCCAAGTTAATAAAATTTGTCGCCAAGTACCTATAGGTGTGTACCGGCAGCCTCACTCAAGAGCCAGTTCCCAATCCACGTGTAGCATGACGTCACCTTCGACCACATTGCCACTTAACATCAGGGTGTCTTGTGGTCAAACGCTATTCTGTAGGCAGTAAGAAAAAACATACTAAATAATACTTACCAAATTTTCATATTCGAATGACGTTACTAATTTCCAGATTAAGCTCATTACAGGATTCAAACCCACGACCTACGGTTATTAGGCTGATTACTAAGCTATCATCGCTTCAAATAATGATTATGAAACTATGACGGTAAAAAAATTATTAAGTTTCTTTAATATTGATTTTAATTGGCCACCCACATCGATTCGAAATCAGATAATTAGATAACATTGACAGTTGAAGATAATAATTTTGACATCTATTGAAATTGATGTTTTAATTATTCTCAAACAAAACTTGGAAAATAAAAAAAAATGCTGTCGTCAATAACGAGTCAAACAAAATAGGACGGCCGTAGAACCAGTTTTAAAACAAGATATATAACTAGTCTTTTCATCAGTATCTTAATTTTCATCATCATCACCATCATCATCGGCAGCTTATTACGTTTCCACTGTTGACACAGGCCATCTCTCTCTGCTGGGGCCACACTAAGGTCAACGTCAAGGGAAATGTCAATGCCTATCATCGCGATAAATATTGCGTTAATTATTAACGCAATTAATTATATGTGAGTGGTTACACTTGAACTTACTTTACTGTGCTTGAACGGTCAACGTGAATGCACTTGAGTTATAAGCTAACGTCAAACGCCAATGTGAATGCCGTTGTCCAATGTCGTGGCCACACTTATGTCAAACGTCAATCATTGCGCTATTTAACGGCATTTCCCGTTAGTGTGGCCCCAGCATCAGAGGTGGTATTGGCTATAAAACCTACCACACATGCTCAATGCGGGTCGGTAGATGTCACATGCCTTTCAATGTCACGGTTCTTGGACCTGCCGATTTCATCGCGATTTTTTACTCTACCGCTTTGAACGATAGCAAATCACTTGTTGTATATGTTTCGAACAGAACGTAGAAAGAATCAACAAGTGTTTAAACAAATACGGTATTGCTACAATGGGTACATATATCTATTAACATTTTAGCAGAACCACTCACATTCTTTTGCCGGTGTAAGGAGGTTGGAACAGGCGTAGCTAGTTTTTAGTTTGACTTTTTAACATGATCACAATGTATCCTATTGAATAAAGAAACATACAGCAATATCTGTATTAGTTATTTACATACGATATTTACGGTACAAAAGACTGGCATGCCAAATATGGTAAAAGTCCAAAATTAAACCTAGAAATGTAAAAATATAGGCTGTCAGAATGTTTAAAACGTACTTGCTTCATTTGGGTATGGGAGGTTTGGTAGGTAGCATAGAATGGTAGGTAGGGTTTTTTCTAGTACTCGTCTGGCTAGCTATCACCCTCTTGTTAAGAATCTGTCGCCAAGCACCTATCGGGGTGTTCCGGCAGCCTCACTTGAGAGCCAGTTCCCAGTTCAGGTGTAGCGTGGCGCCATCTTCGACCACATCATCACTTAACATCAGGTGATTTGTGGTCAAATGCTACCCTGTAAATAATAAAAAAAAAGAAAATAAGTTCTAATAGTAAATAAGGTTTCATATTTAAGTGGTTACTTGGACAAGATTAATTGACCATAAGTTTAAAGTCGCAAAAAAAAGTGATTGACCTTGTTACATCTAAAAGTGCGTACAATCTTACAAATCAATTAATGCCATTCACATTTTGTATGATAACGATTTGCCAATATATCATTATGATAGATATTATTATTTATATATGTACTATATGATAGATACCATAACCAGTTTCCAGTCACGTGATTATTACTATTAATTATTCTATGATTTCTATGAATATATCATCATAATTGATTAATTGTTAAGCTTCCTTTGTTCCAATGCAAAGTGAAATCTGAGCACGTCTACTAAATATGTAACACTAAATGAGTAGCTAATATAATTCTAATATCGTCAACAGATGCATATGCATTATTATCTAGAATCTGTCGCCAAGCACCTATTAGTGTGTTCCGGCAGCCTCACTTGAGAGCCAGTTCCCAATCCAGGTGTAGCGTGGCGCCATCTTCGACCACATCGTCACTTAACATCAGGTGACTTGTAGTCAAACGCTACCCTGTAGAAGGTAAAAAAAAAATAAAAAAATCTATCTGATCTATAAGTAGGATTCCCATTATCTTAAATATCAAAAACTGTATAGGTCTGGGATCCACAACACCCAGTCACGGAACAAATGCTTGTACTTTTTAAACAAATATAATCATCATTATGCCCGGGCCACAGTAAGGTCAACGTCAAGAGAAATGTCAATGCCTATCTTCGCAATAAATATGGCGTTAATTATTAACGCTATTATGTGAGTGGCTACACTTGAACGGTCAACGTGAATGCACTTGAACTATCGGCTAACGTCAATGTGAATGCCGTTGTCCAATGTCGTGGCCACACTTATGTCAAACGTCAATCATCGCGCTATTGAACGGCATTTCCCGTTAGTGTGGCCCCAGCATTACTACCAACTTTTTTTTGTTACACAAAACCGCTGTTTTCTGTGACGTCAAATTCTTCGCCAACAAGTCATGCGACTTTATTATGCAAACCAAGGAACGCGCAAGACGCGACGACTAATTATTGACGTCGTGACGTTTGGCATTTTGCTTATTTTTGAAGGGTTAGTTCATAATTCCGATTGCCATGCCCCATCAATGGAAGATTTGAGAATTCGTATTCTTTTCGCCCAGAAATAGAAATAGATATCTGGATTTTATTCCCATTTCTTGTGGGCATTTCTTAGTGCTTGTCTGGCTAGCTCCCAGCCCTCAAATAAAGATTTTGTCGCTCAGCGCAACAACATAACACGATTCCCGTCCATAACAAATCTCTTTCAGATTTTATTTCTTTAGAGTTTTATTCATGTTATCGTGTTTTCATGTTCATATACGTGTTCTTATATAATATAAAAATCAACTGCTGTTCGTTAGTCTCGCTAAAAGTCGAGGTCGCCGGGTCAGCTAGTATTATTGTATATAAAATATTTTGTCCAAGGACAGGTCTTAAAATAAGTCAAAATGTAAAGTATACTCGATAAGTACGAAGCATAATTAATGGTTAAACGAACTTACCTTAAGTGATGTTCGACCATAATTATACTAGACGTTGCATTCGAAGATATTTATTCACTTGGTAGTAATCCTATTTATTGCACAAGGCGTCGCACATAATTTTTAGAGCTGTAAAAATAAAAATCAAATCACAAAAATATAAAATTCACTGTTTCTGAACGATACCTTCCATGTCATAGGCAGTGCTGTCATCTCCGTCATACTTCATTCTTTCAGAGACACTTATCTCGTTTGTTAGTTGTATGGGCTATAGTAGCTGGGTTCGGGTGGGACTATAAATATCTTCGAATGCAACGTCTAGTATAATTATGGTCGAACATCACTTAAGGTAAGTTCGTTTAACCATTAATTACACTTCGACGTTGCATTCTCGATATTTATTCACTTGGTAGATGTTTAGCGCTTTCACACAAACGAGATAGGCAGGCAGGATTCTAGATAGAAAAATAAAAAGATACATTAACACATATAAACGAAAAAAGTGGAGTGATTATCCACATCATTATGAACCTTACGTTCAACCTAAAACCAATAAATCAATTGATAATGTAAGCCCAATTACCGTTATTAGCATTATTGCTTGAAGATATTATGAATTACCTTTGTGAATGCAATACTAATAAGCTTCCTGACCATCCTGTTGTTCATTTTATAACATGGACAGAACTCCTTATAACTAGCCGAGGTAGGAGTGTAGCGGCTACTATGTGCTGCAAATACCAGTATTTGCACCAAACTATAAATGTAAGTATGTCTAATGTATATGTGACTTGTGGTAGGAGCAATGGATTATCTCTTAGATGTATGAATTAATTTCTTTGATGGAGGTAGCTCTTAGGTGCCATGACATCTATCTAAACTGATAATACTTTCGTTTCGTGAGGTAAAAAAGTATAACTAGATTAGGCACCAAAGTATTTTATTTGTAGGTGAAATCAGTAATTAGTCTTTATTTCTAGTAAGTGCTTCTAGCCAAATATTAATTTCCATTCGTGCGACTTACTTTAATTTCGCACTCATTGTATAGTTGACAACGCGAGGAAAGACACAAATTTTTTGGATATGGAATCAAAAGCTTTACTCTCGTTTGGATAAAATTACTACAAGTGATTGAGTACTAGGATCTCATGTAGATACGTATTTTGAATAGCAAAGTTTAATTCCGTAAACTTCTTTTGTGAATCCTATAATTTGGTCATCTAAATAACACATTTACCTGATATTAAAACAGAAGCCGAACGGCGAGTCTGTACCTGAATGATATTCAGAGACGAGAATTTGAATCCTATTTGAGAAAATAGGAAAAATTATGTAATACTTTGAATTATTATTATTATCCTATATGGGTTTATTCTCGGGTCTTTGCCCGGACCTTTATTAGGCATTGGCGGAGCCGTAGCCAAAGCTAAGACGCCACGCTAAGGGTGAAGTGTACTATTAACACAATGCTAAAAAGTTATCGGAGTTCTTATTGAAATTATTGATATCCAATTATTATTTTTCTGAAATTATTATTATTATTTTTTTTTTTTTTATTCTAAGTTTAAATTATAATTAATTTTGATACCCCTTAGAAATATAACTATGTTTGGTTGATAATACCTTCGAAACCAGGATATAATGCTACCAGAGAGGGTGAAATGGATCAATCTTCTTTGGAAAAATAAAAATAATAAGAGTAACTAAAGGCCTTCTTAGGCCTATTAGCTGACCATGACTCCCGTGCAGTGGCTTGATCAAAATAATATTTCTTAAAAATACAGATAAACTAGAATAGAAGGAAGACGTAAAATAAATGAGTTTCCCAATCCAATGAATGCATTGACCATAGGGTCCATAAGGTCAGGCTATGCCAAAGGATCTCTTATCCGTAATAATATGTATAATATACCATCTAAAACATAAATGTGAAAAAAGTGAGACAAGTTCAATATTGTGATGGTATGTTTGGTTGTCAACTTCACATACAAAACAATTGTGGTCTAAATGGGTGCCCAGTTCTGTGAATGAATCTGAAATTTAATGAATTATAAGAAAGTGTATAACATGCATAAGTAAATATCATTTGCTTAGTTTTTTAATGATGTAAGTTTTTTTTTTTTTTTTTAATATTATATGCTTCGCACAAATATTCTTGTACATAAACATCAATTTAGGGACTCCAGAAAACAGTTCGTGATTATGATCACGATAGATCACAGGCACCTGGAGCCAGGTCCCATTCAATGTTTTGGTCCTTTATTAGTTAATATATATTATTTTGTACGTATATTAAGCTATCTTTGCTTAAGCTAGTGCCAGATATCTCTGAGAGTATATAAGACATCTTCATTAATGCAGACAATAGCGGTCACTCTGCCCATGTTTATTCTGTTAATCCTTAGCAAAGCAATGAAAGCCAATGTAAGCTGATTTCAATTCTAATAATAAAGTATGCTAGTTTTGATTGTGTGATACCAAAAAAAAAACTCACGTTACAAAAAAACACCCCGCCCAATAAGGGAGGCACCTATGAAGATTTCTAGAAGGTACTTACCACTGAGTTAAAACATTATTTTTCCCAAGACGACTCTGACTTCGAGTTTGATACATTTCTCATATAAATCATTCGTAATGTTATGCAGTTTGTAATTTTTCTTTCTATACAAAGGAAACTGCAGGGTAGGCTGAGAAAAGTAACCTAAGGTATTAACAAAGGTAAAAAAGGTAAAAAGGCCCTGATTGTCAATCTGCTTAATCTGGAAAAATATTTTGTTTCGTCAGGTATTTTTAAGTTTCTTTTTGTAAACTTTAAACACATAATGACTATTCTGTAAATCTACATATTTCAATGCCGAAATGTGTTTGTTTTTTGTTCCAAATCAAAATACATCTTCGCTTGTTTTAACACAAATCTTAACCTTTTGAGAAAGTTTAATGAACCCTCCAAGCAAATTTTAAATTATGGTCATTAATGTGTAGTAAGACATCAAAATAACACACAAGTAACAACAGATCTCGGTTTCTAAGATAATTACCAACTGGTAGAGAAGCCAATGACAAACCAAAGGAAGTCATTGAAAATCGTAGGTTATCTTGAAGTTTCAAATTATGGGTAGGAACTTAAAATTACGGTTCCTTGATGTGGACATAATGTATATAAAAAACCTTACTTGGTAAATATTATCTGTGTGAATATCTTCCATTTTAAAGTCTTCAGTTGTTATTGTCCTTCATATTCAAAATGAACCTGATGTCTAGAGATGTAGGTAGAACGCCAGCCTTGCTAAACTTTGAATGAAGGCCAGAGCTTTCTCAAATTTTTTCTTTGTAAGAAGTTTAGTTTTTAGCATTTATTTCAATTTTCTATCCAACTGTATATATTTCGTTGCTTTGTTGTTATATAATAAAAGACAAGTGTTTTGTGTTCTTGTTTTTTGTTTATGATTTATGTCCCACAGATATACGTCTAGAAAATGACTGGCTTGTTTTAGCCTTTATAAGGGGTTTATCCCGACGCTTTAAGATCGTGTATAAGACTGCAGAAAATTCTAAGTTGAACCTTGGTGCCCTCCGTAAGCTAGGTCTTCAGGTATTAGGGTTTCCTTTATCGTGGTTTCTTCTGCCTTTACCATTTACACTAGGATTCTACCCAAACGTTTAGATACCTTATCATAAATCGCCCACCAAATAGTTCATCTTTCCGTACTGGATCTATGAATGCATTTTGGCTATAAAAACTCTGGTGCGGCAGACATGGCTTTTCGCTTGAGCTCGGACATGCTAGCTGCATCTGCAGTATCTGTACCTAGACCTGTCGGAATGAATGTACGGGATCTAACCCGGTTATCATCATCAGAAGACCATTGTCGCGGGTCTGGTGTCGGTGACCTTGGATGATTATGGTCGAGCTTTGCCTGGTCAAGAAGATCCAGCGCCATATCAGGTTTTGTACGTATTCACGCTTCACCTATAGACTATTTGATTCAACCAGCTGCATGTGCAGTATTGAAGGTTTTAAAGTCATTGTCCATACTCACGTTACGCCTCTTGGCTGTATGATTCAACAAGCTGCGTGTGCAGTATTGAAGGTTTTAAAGTCATTGTCCGTACTCACGTTACGCCTCTTGGCTGTATGATTCAACAAGCTGCGTGTGCAGTATTGAAGGTTTTTAAAGTTATTGTACGCACTCGCGTTACTCCTTTAGACTGTATGATTCAATAAACTGCGTGTGCAGTATTGAAGGTTTTTAAAGTCATTGTACGCACTCGCGTTACTCCTCTAGACTGTATGATTCCATAAACTGCATGTGCAGTATTGAAGGTTTTTAAAGTCATGGTACGCACTCACGTTACGCCTCCAGACTGTATGATTTAAAGTCATGGTACGCACTCACGTTGCGTCTCTAGACTATATGATTTAAAGTCATTGTACGCAATCACGTTACGCCTCTAGACTGTATGTCATGGTATGCACTCATGGTACGCACTCACGTTACGTCCTATGACTGTATGATTTAAAGTCATGATACGCACTCATGGTACGCACTCACGTTACATCCTATGACTGTATGATTTAAAGTCATGGTACGCACTCATGGTACGACTCTAGACTATATGATTCAGCAAGCAGCGTGTGCAGTGTTGAAGGTTACAATACGCCATCGGAGTAACTCATTATCAGCCGAGCATCATGCAAGAAAAAAGAAAGGAAAAAATCATGAATTATGTGGGTAGTTAGAAAAGAAAAACTACGCAAAAATCATGAGGAAAAAATATCAGTTATTTTCCAAAGTATGCGCCTTTTCCCTAAAAAGGAAGGGACAAAGGCAAATTTACAGATAAAACTAACACACAGTTAATGACCACGAACTAACCTTGATCGTCCGAACTAGTTGGCGAGTTTCGTATCTTGCGTTCCCAACATGTTATTATTCGTCATTATTTGGACTTATGACGATCTTTTCTCCATAACACTGCTTTCAACTAACTTTTTCACAAAATTTCCAATAAAATAACGAATTTAATCGATAAGTCGAAGCTGCGACGCCCGCACATAAAAAAGGAATGAAGTATGACGGAGATGACAGCACTGCCTATGACATGGAAGGTATCGTTCAGAAACAGTGAATTTTATATTTTTGTGATTTGATTTTTATTTTTACAGCTCTAAAAATTATGTGCGACGCCTTGTGCAATAAATAGGATTACTACCAAGTGAATAAATATCGAGAATGCAACGTCGAAGTGTAATAATATATTGTTTGTAATGTTAGTAGAACTTTATTTAACCAAATTTGAAAATCTATTGCATTTTATGTGTTGCATGCAACATGCATTTTTTTAATCAAAATGTTTAACCATGTTAATTTTATTAGTTAATGCACTCTGCTATGTGATAAAAACAATTAAGCAACATAGATTTATTAGGTTTTCATTTAAAAAAAAAATGTTTAGGTATATCTTCTAAACACAACCAATTTGTAAGATGTTTTTAAAATAATTATGAGGTTGATCTTCTAAATATTTTGGTAGATAGTTTAAGAACTTAATCACATATGAGAATGTAAAGAACATAATTCTGAGTTTCACATGTCCAAATATCAAACTTTTAACCTTTAGGTATACAAGATACCTACACATTTCTGAACGTCATGAAATCAACGAAGATGCTTTCTTAAATTGCTGTTAATAGATCCGTTGTTATATTTTAATACCAAAGTAGATTATGTAAAAATTATTCAAAAGATAAGATAAGATTTATTTTTAGATACTTACGATTTAAACACATTGATGCAACGGTTCCGATGCATCGATAAAAATATTGTATACAAATCGATGCTTTATCAAATATTAACGAATTTCAACAATCCCACGCAAGCATATAATACTTAGTATTAATGAAGAAATTGACTTCATATTAACATAAAAATCTCACAATGGATTTGCTCAACTGTTTTATCGACCCCAAATGCTATTTATAGAAACATTGTGTTCGGTTATGTGTTATGTTCGTTTTAAAAACGTGCATATATATCATATACCTACACATGTAACATTCTTGCATAATTTAAATTTAAACGTAGCCGAGTTGAGACTGACGAAAACTTATGTGGCTATTTTTAGAATTGAGGTGTGCGACGGAGTCACGGTCAAATCGTGTTTGATGGTCATACCGACCACATTAACATATAATATAATTATGTTTTATTTTCAACATTTTTATCTTAATTGTGCAACTTATATTACTACTTTTAAAATTAGATGTCGTCCGCGACCTGAGAACACCTCTTCTATGTTACGAACAAACTTTTAGAGGACGGATAAAAATCATCGTCTTAAAGTTTTATAAACGTATACAGCTTGCTTGTGTTATTTTTGTTTTTATTATTTATCCGCGGTTTTACCCGCGTGGGCTACAGTTTATAACGATTAAAAGTATCCTATGTCCTTTCTCAGGGTTCAAACTATCTCTATACCAAATTTCATTTAAATCGGTTCAGTAGTTTAAGCGTGAAAGCGAGACAGACAGAGTGACTTTCGCATCCTACTTAATAATATTATAAACGTGAAAGTTTGTGAGTATGGATGGATGGATGGATGTTTGTTACTCTTTCACGCAAAAACTACTGAACGGATCTGAATGAAATTTGCAATGGAGATAGCTTATATCCTGGATTAACACATAGAAACTTTATCTCTTTATCGGGTGAAACCGCGGGGCGCAAATAGTTTATGATATTGTTATAATTATATTATAGTAGGGATTGTTACAGTTTATCGCGGTAAAAACTACACAGTGTCCTGCCCCAAGGTGCAAACTATCTTAATACAAAATTTCATTAAGTTCGGCTCATCGGTTTAGGTGTGAAAAGGTAACAAAACAGATGGAGTTACTTTCTCATTTATCATATTACTAGCTGTTCCCTGCGGTTACACTCGTGGATTTTTCGTTATTTCACAGAAACCGAAATAAAAGAAGCCTGTGTGTTAATCCAAGATATATGCTATCTCCATTAAATCCATTGAGCCGTTTCAGCGTAAAGATGCAACAAACATACAGACTCACTCACAAACTTTCGTTTAAGTATGATGTGATGAGAAGTATAGAGATGAATTTATATATTCTGTTCTAAACTACCATGGTCAAAAACATTAGAATTAGGTTTTATAAATGCGAAATGGAAATGCGAATGGTTTAATGAATCGAGTTGCGAGTGACTTGTGTGAAAATGGTAATGTCATCGGAAGCAAAAAACGTGCGAGGAAGCGGGTAGATAGATACGTCCGCCCGTTATAACATCAACAATCCTACCCGCAGAAACTTTTAGTATTCTCGTGATCATGGCGCTTGCAACAGTGCCGAAATATCGAGAGCTCAAACAAAAACAAATACATGGTAATCATCCCGTTATAAAACCTAATTCTAATGAATTTATATATCAATCCAAAGTCAACATTTTAACTATGTGGTAATTAATTTATGTGGGGTCGTGATCTTTAGTCATATTTACCTTGACCATGTTCAAAAGGAACAGGTGGGTAATTACCGTTTTAACCAACGTCACAGAAAACATATCCGTGGTTTAAAGTTTAAAAAATAATTATAGGCAATCATTTGACCACAGTTTCACTTGATGGTGAGTAAAGATGTGGCCGATGATGGAGCATGCTCGCTTGAACTAACTAAAGAAGGTCTAAAGATACTTCAAACGATTCTTTATTCTTTCTTTGTACATTAATATGGATTAGTAAATGCGTTCCTAAAACAGGAGACGTATCCCTGGAATAACAAATTACACGATCCGAAGAAAAGAAAATGAGATATCAGACCTCCTTTCGGACCATTTGTTATGCATTGTCTCCGGAATTGATTCCGATAGTCACGTGTGCTAAATTGTGCTAATTTTTTTTTTCATAATAATGCCCGCACAATCACATACATAGGGCTCTAACCCCTAACTAGGTTTCCCTGTATCTAGGGTATCAGAAACTACGAGGATCGGGGATCCACAACACCCAGACACAGAACAAATACTTGCGCTTTTTTTTTCAATGCACAAATATTTGTCCCGTAGCGGGAATCGAACCCGCGACCTCACGCTTCACAGTCGGCTATCCTCTCATTGCGCCACATCGGTCGTCAATTATCCGGTTATTTAGCAAGAAAAAATTGCCGTGAAAGAAAGAAAGAAAGAATATATTATGTTTATTTGCAACAACAACACTCTTGGTACAAATTACATGACAGAAATAGATATCTACAAAAAATCAGAAGGCGTTACCGCAAATGCCAAGAATAGATGGTTGTAGAAGTTTATGTGATGACTTCGGCGTATCGGTTTTGCCTTCTGCTCAAGGCAATATTGAAACTTAACATATAATTATTGCCCAACTTTGTGTTTTACTAGTTGCGCCCCGCGTTTTTACCCTATCCCACAGGAACCTATTTCCGGGATAAAAAGCCTATGTGTTAATCCAGGCTATAAGCTATCTCTATTCTAAATTTCATCAAAATCCGTTTAGTAGTTATGGTGATACGTGGTAAGAAACATTCGCACACACAAGATTTTGCATTTATAACATTATTTATAGTAGGACTAGAAATGCCTATCAAGACACAAATCATGAACGCTTTTTTTCTTGTAGTAGTTATACTCTTCAGCGATCGCACCTCGTAAATGTCAAAGCCAAGAAAGGTGTACGGATTACAGTACAGTTCGTCATTCAACATCAGGTGACTTGTGGTCAAACGGTAACCAGTAAGAAGTAAAATAAAAATAAAGTGTTTGGTTCGTGAAATTTGGTACAGTCAGCGACAAAAGTCGCTGAACAATAACACATTTTTCGATTCTCTTAACCATTATAAACACCAACCTTCGACCGAATCATCACTTAACATCACGTGTGTAATGTTATTTAGTCAAACGCTACCTTTTAAGTAGTAAGAAAAAAACAAACATTACTGATCTAATAAGCATTTGTAAAATCGAATATGATCAGCTACTTTTGTCGCTGATTGTACCTATTTAGGCCACTGTTATTACCATACTAAACTAATTCAAAAGGGAGAACGAATTTAACATCCGACTTAGAACGAATAAATTTAACGCGCTACATTGTTCACGTTGATTTTAGTAACAACAGGGTTCCGTAGATGTTTAGTAAAGATGGCCTCGAAACTAAAATAAACGTGAAAGATTAGTAAAACTAATTTCTGTTGATCACGGTAAACATTTTACTGGAAAATATTATAGTACTAGTTTTGCCCCGCAGTTTCATCCGCATAGAGATTCCCTCATGAATGTTATCAAAACAAAATATACTTGCCAATGAAGTCCCGTACTGTAACTTAACTAGTCTTGAGTAGAAATTTAAAATAAAATTAAAAATATCAAACACAATAGGTACACTTAAAAATTTGGTATGCCTCTAGAAAACGGTAAGGTGCCCAAAATGCTGGCAGCATTGCCTCGTTGAATGGCAATGCTAATGTTTTGACCAAAATATGAGCCAGCATTTGTAAATTGTGTGTTTGTGCCGGGCTCAGTGGTGTATCATGTGAGAGGCCTATGTCCAGCAGTGGACTGATAAAGGCTGATGATGATGATGAAAATTGTATTCTTATTACTGAAGGTGACTATTACTGTAGGTACATGTCATTCAGCTGTGACATCAAAGTTCTGAGATATCATTGTAAAGGAATATCAAGATAAATATGATGGGATTTCGCATCCACAAAGCAGTAAGCTTGAATTCCGGCAGGCTCACTTGAGACCTAGTTCTAGTCTAGGCGTAGCATGTCGCCACCTTTGACCATATTGTCACTTAACATTTCGCTACCTGTAGTCAATATAGCCAGGTGAGCGCTAGAAATGCCTCAAGTCCAAGCTAAAATTTCATCACAATGTATCATAATTGCTTTTACGTAGGTCCGGTGTAATCTCATGACATCTAAAAACAAGGAAAAATCTAGCAAAGGGCTGAGTTAATAAACGAAAGAAGGACCAACACAAACCTTGTACTACAAAGGACAATAAGGTCTCGGTTCATATCCGTCCTGCGCACGTGACTTCGAGAATAGACGCCCTATATGGAACGGAACGTGACTTGAATGTACTGGCAATGGGACATAAAAATGACATTAAAAATATGCCCCTGGTTATGAAGTTGAGGAATGATAGGTCTAATGCGGAAGAGAAATGACGTGGTTAGTAAATTGTGTGATTTTTACCATTAATTATGAAATGATGGACATTGGGTCAAACACAACAAAGAAAAGTGTCCGAGTGAGTTAATCTATAAACGAGGTTTCCGAAAACATTTCCATTTTTGTCATATGTCAATAACATACATCATAATTGTGCTTGCAACAATTTATCAGCTTGTGCAGAATGAACTAGTAACACGGAGGCTGGGATGTGATTAGACCTCTTCTGGTTAGGACGCTTTTAAGCGAAAGACCAGACGTCTATTCCTTGATACATCAACGGTTTTTACGCAATACCGGTACCGGTATTTCATCACACTCCGCATGACATTATTTATAATTCAATATGTATTACGAGTCTATTAATATTTATTGTTTTGTATGTATTAAATATTTTTTATGTAAATGAACTTTTTTTTATTCACCGTCAATTATCAATACATTATAAAATGGACAAAGAGATTGAACTAAATTCCTAACTACAAGGTTATTTAACCAAAAAAAAAAGGTCAGGTTTTTTTAATTAAAAAAAACCTGATTTATATCGCTAAATGCAGTTAATGTGTCCAAGCTGGCGACTTTACCTCTTTGGATGGCCAGGCTGAGAGGAACTTGTGGCCTGGACCCTTGGTATCAACAAGGAACTTGGCGAGCTTCAAAAATCACTTTAAACGCCAGGGTCTTAAGGTCTATAACTCTATAACACTTCACACTAATCCCACTAATATTATAAATGTGAAAGTCATTAGTCCGCGTCGTTTTGTAGTTCTAAGATTTCAATACAAGCGAACGCACTAGCAGTTTTATTTTTGCGATACTTTTATCTAAAAGGAAGAAAAATTATACTGTAATCCCATAGGATTTTAAACATGGGAGCCAAGTGGAAGGAGGGATACTTTTTAGATAGAGGGAGATAGAAAGACATTTTTTTGTTTAAGCGGTGCTGAATTGAAAAAAAATTAAAATTCATTTATTTCAGATGTCAATAATCCATATAATGGTTTAAAATAAAATAATATATAGATAAAACTCAATTAACAATTACGTTATACAATTCAAAATAATTAAATTAAAATTAAAATCACAATACCTAGTACTTTCTCACCGGCATTGTCACTGGCATATGTCTCTCGCAACAATGCCGGAGGAAAGCGCAATCCATTCTAACCGCAATCATTTTTACTGTGTTAGCACAAACAACCCTTCGCGGTAGAAACCCGTATAGTGCGGCCTTACACTTAGGGTAAGAAAATAGGAGATGATTGATCATTCGCCCACTGAATTTTTAACTTTTACCGATTCTACCATAAGTACATATATTTGTACTGGGTAATACGATTTAAGGCCCATTTAGACGGGGAGAGTTTCTCGTACGTTTCCTTACGAGAAACCATACGCTACTATCACAAACAATAATCGCCATAACACAATCGTATCAAAATGTTTACATACAGGCAAGAACTAAAATCTCGCCTACTTACTGTATAGAAGTTACGAGCGTTTGTGGAACACGGACAATGACAATTATAAAACTGCACTCATGGTAGCAACTGGCATAAAATCTCGAAATACGATTATTGCTTTGAAATTCTGTTTACACGGACATAATAATATTCCATTGCAAGGCAATTGTCGCCCAAGGCAACGAGCGAAGAGAGCGATTGTTTAGACTTAGACGAAAAAAATGTTTTATATTCCTTCGATAATCGTATCTTCGAGACGAGAAACTCTCCCCGTCTAAATGGGCCTTAGATTTTTTTATTGATGCTATTTGAATTTAGAAGAAATATTTTATTTAAGGCCGCATTTTCTACTAGTCATTCAAGACGTTCAGAAAAATTATAATTCAAAGACCCAGTTCACGGCTATTCGAAATATTATACTGACAGTCGGCGGCTCGTAAATCGGGGATTACCAATATTGGAAATTATTTATTGAATTGGGCCGGAAATGGCTGGTTTTGACCAGGTGTTTAGCTCTCATTTTTCGGGCTGGTTTTATAAACGTCTGTAAGTTAAACGACATATAAATTTCGGTAAAAATGACATTATTGTCGAATTTGTACCTGAGTCTTGGATGTTTCTATCTATATAAGTATTTATTTCTCTAATATAAGTATGTATATCGTTGTCTAGTAGGCATAACACAAGTTTCGAGCTTAATTTGGGGCTAGGTCAATTTGTGTGCAATTGTCACCGATATTTATTTAATTTTCTATACCTACAAAAATTTGACAATAACATCAAATTAACCGAAGTAAGGCATGAAATTTAACTTACGGACGTTTATAAAACCCGTTATTTACACTAAGTTTAACGAACACTCGCTCATGGTAATGACAGCTTTAAATGTTGATTTTTGTATAATATTTTAGTAAATGTTTTAGAAAAATCTGGTGTAAATCGCAGTTACAAACTAGTTTTAGCCAGTTTTATTCCTAAAACCGGTTTTAAAAGAAATTTATAAAACAACAGGGAGCCATGTCCTAAAAGTGAAAAATCATAAAGAGTTTGTATTTGCATAAAATGTATGTTTAAATAAAATAAATTAATCAAGTATCGTTATAAATTTGATATCAAACATTTGTCACATACAAATGGAAAATTAAAAAAGGTGATAAAGTTCTTGGACAAATGTTTTACATAAAATGTTAAATTCTCATAATTACATTAAAATGTAGCGTTAACTAATTGACCAAGTGAATTGTTAAGTTAAAATCATACCCTGACTAAATCTGACTTTTAGTTTGCTAATTTGACATTGACAGATGTACTTACCGATATTTAAGAAATTTGAGCAGTGCAGTGAATTAACGAAGTGGTGCCTGTCTTTTCTTCATGTCCTAATACGCTGTCTGCGTATTCTAAAATTTTCTATAATATACCATTGAAACGTCCAGGCCAACTAGTCGCATGCTACAAACGCCACCGTTCCCGCCACGCGAACTTTTTTCGAATTTTTTTCGCGAGTTTCCGTGCACTTTCCACTTTGTATTGTAATATCTAGCAAACTACGAGAGCTACACCAAAACAAAAAATACAGTGTACTGATTGAACTATACATCATAGATTTAAGTATATTTAAATGCTGATGAAAACATAATTTATCTAACCTAAATAAAATCAAATTATAGCACGGCAAAAAAATGGATGCGCAAGAATCTGTTTTTGCACAGGCGACTGTAGTCACCCGGGACGTTTGAGGTGATTTAAACTTTGTGACATTCTTATAGGAAGTTTCAAAAGGATTCTTTTGATATAAAACACTAGTCTACTAAGATAGCACATAAAAAATGAACACGAAATTGCAATGACGTATCCTTGACGTCCTTGACAGAAATTGACAGAAAATTCGTCTTTTTCATTTTGTTTTTTTTTCGTTTCTAATGTTTTGTTTGGCTTATACTGAATATACAGTAAGAAGCGTAATTTAGTACAGCTCCATCTAGTGTCATCGTTCACACAACTTTCATACAAAGGAAACAGATAAAATACGGTTTTTGTGCGGGAGCGCGGCGGCCGTCAAGTTTTGGGGTAGCAAAAGCTACCTCTGACAGTTGGGGCGTTGGACAGGAAAACGTAAGAGGTAGCAAAAGCTACCTGGGCTGTCAAGTAGATATAATAAATTAAAACTTAGTTATCTTTTGTTCTTCGGTTACCATTTATGACCAATACATACTTTAATTGAATTAATTTATTTTATAGTTTCCTTGTAAGAATACATATTATATTGCAGATTAAAGCATTTAATAAAAATAGTAAATGGTTCAACTACTTTATAAATATATGACATTAGGTGATTGGAATCCACACTAGAATTTTAATTCTAATTACAAATAATAAATGAATGCAAATGCAATTAATCATGCGGAATTATATAAATTTTGAAACAAGGAAGTGCTTAAATCTCCTTAAAAGTAGACATTGAAATTGGCCAAATCGTGGTTTTTATTTTAAAATCATGAATAATTCAATTTAAGTATACTTTTGTTTAATTAGCAAGTAATAAAATAATATGCTAATTTATGACGTAGCTTTGATTACTTTGTTAGTTTCTTTAGCAGATCTTCTAAACAAGCAACTTATTTAACGCTGGTATTGTCAGTAGCTAAATTCACTATTCAAATCCAGCTGTCCAAATTGCTCTTCGCATATTTCGATGTAGACAATGAACTATTTTGAAAATTAGAAAAAGAAAAGTGCGTGATAGTGACAGTTTAGGTAACCTATAAATTCATCCCTACTAACTCAATTTTGCAAGTCTGTAGACGCTTCCCCCACTGCTGAAAGTGGAAACATTATGGAACCATTCATTCTTCCTATCATGTTATCTACCAAATTTAGTAGGTTTCCGCGACGCTCAAATAAATCCATATTTAGCATCATGGGCTCCTCTACTATATTGATACGATCAGAATTTTCAATGCATAATTTAGCACTTCCAAATTTTTTTTATTTTTTTTTACTATTGACATGGTAGCGTTTGACAACAAGTCACCTGATGTTAAGTGACGATGTGGTCAAGGATGGCGCCACGCTACACCTGGACTGGGAACTGGCTCTCAAGTGAGGCTGCCGGAACACACCGATAGGTGCTTGGCGACAGATTCTTAACAAGAGGGTGGTAGCTAGCCAGTCGAGTACTAGAAAATACCCTACCACCAAGATGTTTTCCTTCACCGAAAGCTCAAGCTCATTGTAGGATTCGAACCCACGTCCTACGGATCGCAAGCCGACGTCACTACCACTGAGCCATCATCGCTATAATAATTATAAAACATAGCCATTGTTAGTGTTTTGTAATGAAGTACAAAAAAACAGTAATAATTAACAACCGGTGTGAAAATAACACTTCCTTATTTACTCCAATGAATATCGTTTGCATCTATTTATAGAAATAGGTAAGTATCACTCGCGCAATGATAGAAATGTAACCTTCGTGCGTATTTGTACCTAACAACTCATTAGAAGTTATTATTCATTTCATTCGCCAAAGGAAACAAACTTTTTGTACTGAGCCACGCCCGGGGTTTTTCCTTTTTTCCGTAACCTGATCCCGGCGTAAAAATAGCCTAATAGAAGTAACAAACATACTAATTGAATTTTACGACTTTATTTCTCTTCTTGGTTTATAGTTTATAAATTGATCTTGTAGTTAGACAAAGTCTATCAAACGAGTTAAATTTCAATTAAATTAAAATTTGATTCAAAATTAACTAGACGTTATGATAAATTATATTTTCTTCTGTTCGAGATATTTAAAATAAAACAAAAACAGGTACGAATAAATTTTGTCTAAAACTAAAATGTACATTAATGGATAAGTGCTTTTATTTATTGTTATGTTAATCGTAAACATATTAAGATTATAATTAGTTGTAGGCTCGTTTATTAGTTTCTGTTAAAATATACTTTTTTTTTACTATTTACAGGGTAGCGTTTGACCACAAGTTGACAGACCGCGAGTTACGAGTGAGTTACGCGGGTTGCGAGTTGTTGAGATTAGACTTCAAAATGCGGTAGATTATAAACATACCAATTCAATAACATCTTGTAAACTTCTACAGTCTAGCAATAAATATAGACAATAGACAATATATTTATTTGTGGTAGTGAATATATTTGAATGTAAATTAATTTTCGTATACCTACCTAATTTGCTACATATATTATGATTAGAATTTAAAGTAGCTATTGTTAAATGTACAGTCAGCAACAAAAGTAGCTGATCATACTAGATTTCCTACATGTATTTTAGATCAGTATGGCGTGGGTTTTTTTTACATTTTACAAGGTAGCGCTCTGACCACAACATAACACACCTGATTTTCAGTGATGATGTGGTCAAAGGTTGGTGTTTAAGATGATGCTTTATAGCGATGATGGCTCAGTGGTAGTGACGTCGGCTTGCGATACGTAGGACGTGGGTTCGAATCCTGCAATGAGCTTGAGCTTTCGGTGAAGGAAAACATCGTGATGAAACCATAGCTTGGTGGTAGGGTATTTTCTAGTACTCGCCTGGCTAGCTACCACCCTCTCGTTAAGAATCTGTCGCCAAACACCTATCGGTGTGTTCCGGCAGCCTCACTTGAGAGCCAGTTCTCCGTCCAGGTGTAGCGTGGCGCCATCTTCGACCACATCGTCACTAACATCAGGTGACTTGTGTCAAACGCTACCCTGTAATGAGGAAAAAAAAAAAAAACGTGTGAGACAATTTTTTAAATTGGTTATTTAGTCGAAACGATAGCAACTGAATGACCCTGACTAACATCCGATGTCGTGTTTTTCACTTATAATGGTAATTATGTATTTTGTACCAGTCATCCTACGTTACAAAAGGCGAATTTGTTCAAGTGTTCTAAAACATAGGTACATTTATTTTTAACCTTTTGTAAGTCACCGCCTTTTTTATTATACCTAGTATATTTTTACATTTTATACTGTGTTTCATTTGACCTCAAGTCACGTCACCGTTTTCGTTAACCAAAACCTTAAGCTCATATTGGAGAATTCAAACCCTCAGCCATAATCGCTTCTAAAATTTTAACAGTTAGAATTTTACTATTGAGTTCTTCTGTAACTAGGAATGTTTAAGAAGTCACTTTTTATCGTCAACTAGGCAATCTTTACATCTGTGTCTCCACTCCGAGTGAACCGAAATTGATGCGGTTTTTAAATTTACATAGGTGTCCGATTGGCGGGATGGTTCTTATAACCATATTCGTAATTTATCTTGACATATTTTTATTTTACTTTTGACTATAACTCTTGTATTGTATTTTGTCAAATATAATCATTTCTTAATGCAAATAGGTTTGATATATGGCACATTCTAAAGAAGCAAGTTTTTCTTCACAAAAGTATGCACTAATAAATGGCTTTGCTTAAAAATCCACACCCAAAATATTTTATTTTTATACCTACAAGCCTATATATTATCACACAATTATGACAAGCTAATAAAGTTATTATTGAACGTTTTAAATGAAAATGTGTTATTTATAATAATAAACGATCCAATCAGATTTTTTATATGCCTGTACAAAAAACACGTCTTGCCGGCTTATCAGCTGCAAATCAATCTCATAAAATAGAATTGGAGATGCGAAAGTTTGTGAGCGATTGAGTGTCATAATATGTTTGTTACTTCTCAACGGATTTCCAATGAAGATAGAACTAATAAAGATACTGTACTTTTAATAGTTGTTTACTAATTTATTGATCGATTATTCAGTTCAAGTAAAAGTCTCGATTATGGCAATCAAGTCATGATCGCAACCTACTTAAAACAAATTGATTACTTTGAGAAATAAATATTATGGCTAATCATCATCATCATCATCATTATCAGCCTTCCACGTTCCCACTGCTGGGACTCTGGCCTTCACTCAGAGAGAGAGTATGGGCTATAATCTACCACGCTGGCCCAGTGCGGGTTGGTAGATGTCACATGCCCTTGAAAATGTTGCAGTTCTTGGGCATGCCGGTTTCCTCACGATGTTTTCCTTCAGCGTTTTGAGCGATGGCAAATCCGCACATAACTTATTAAGTCATAGGTACGAGGCCGAGAGGATTCGAACTCGGTGTCGGCGTCTTGTAAGTCGCACGCCAAACCGTTCGGCCACCATCGCTCATATTATCATTTTAATCATATTTTATTTTCATATTTTCATGTATATTTTTGTCGTATTTTTTTTTCTTTGGAATAAACCTATGTTGTTACTATTAGATGCGTGGTTTAGGCAAATTAACGCTCATTAGTAACCCTTGGTGAACAACTAAATAACCTTGGTGAACTAATGGATTTACTTGTTTGAATATTCATAGATGGTTTTTAAAATAGTGATTTTGATAATGAAATAGTTAGTACCTGTGCAAAACAAATTTCGTATTCCAAACACACTTGATTGAATATATTTGAAGATTGAAGTTTGAGTTACGAATCTGTCCCCAAGCTATCAGTTCTGGCAGACTCACTTGAAAGCCCAGTTCCCAATGCAGGTATAGGTAGTGTCACGTCACTTAACATCAGGTGTTTTTTGGTCAAACGCTACGATTATCATATAAATTATTATTTTAGTTCTATAAATAGGCACAAGGTCATCGATATAATTAAGGAATAAATAAGTTAATCAATGTTACAGACGATTAAATTAAGAAACTAATTATAAAACTTTCTAACTTTAGTATCTCATGTAACATTAAACATCTCAAACCAACGATCATCGCTTCAGACAATACGAGAAATTAGATTATTTACAAATTGAATCCACTTTGACAGGATGACGACGTGGCGTAAAGTAATCCAATAAAATGACATAACTCTGACATAAAATGGTGGAGATCGTTCATACGATTCTCCCTTCACAAAACGCGAAGACATTGAGGTGTAAAGAAAGACCATATGGAAATAGAGCAAATCTCAGAAAGAGACGTGGAAGCCATGACGAAGAACTTAGTAAGTCTGTGGACAATGCTCAAACACACGAGGTTAAAAAAACAAAAAGATTGAACGTGCCAACGTTACTTTCATTCCTCGTTTTCTATGTGTGTGTTATAAATGTGATAATTAAGTGTGATGTTAGCGTAAGTGGTGTAAATATGAAAGAATTCAAAAGCTTGAGTAGTCATGAACTTATAAGAGAAAAATCTAAATTTTGGTTCGGGCATAGACACGACGAGAAATTGTTGCGTGCTAAAATTATGCGGAACGGCCGAGCGTCAGCTAAAAGACAAGCTGACAATGAAGAAAAGATTCCAGAAGCCCAAGAATTCAATAAATACTATGACTTTTTCATTAAAAATAAAGACATCATCTTACCAAACGTCACTGACTTCCCGCCAATGTATGAAATGCCAAATAACGTGTATGATGATACGCACGCAGTGGGATATCCTCACGACTTAGCGGCTAGTCCTTACTTCGTTAAGAATATAAATTTCAATTTAAGACCTGAAAAGCATCAGTTTCATGAGAAAATAGTGAAGCTTGGAGTCTTGTTGCCCGCTGATCCGAATCAAGTATTCTCTTTGGTGAAAGTTCTACCCATTTTGGAGATGGCTGTACCAGCCGTGACGAGGCCTGACGGCCCTTTACCAGGATGGACGATCTTAGTCGACTACAGAGACACCAGATGTTCATCTGTAGAAGGACCGTTAGCAGCCTTTGAATTTTACGTCAATGGGTCAGCCGGTAAGTCAACTTTGTAAACATGTTTCTCTACGCAATACGGATTTGAATTTTTAATTTGGATGTTTGTAATGTATGTGCATTTTTTAACAAACTTCAAGGACAGAATGTAGGCCGTAGTATATGTGAATGTATGTTTGCAGATGCGTTCATTGGGCCTGGATGTGAGTACGTCATAGCTCCTGTGGCGAGATATGCTGGTCCTTGGGGCATTCCTGTTCTGACGGCCGGTGCGCAAGCTGAAGCGTTTGGCTACAAGATCCCGAGCTACAGCACGCTTATCAGAATGATGGGAAGCTACACGCAAGCCGGCGTCGCCATCCGCAAAATTTTCGAGGTAAATCACCCGGGATTATTGAATGTTGTATCTGCTACAAAATTATTGTTATCTTTGATATGTGATGTTTTATTTTTTGTATGTTATACCGTGTGCAGTAGTCACGCTTTTTAAATTTTTCTCTTGTTTCGTACTCATTTGGGCATGGACATATTACTTTTACTATTTCTTTTTATTTGCTTTGTCGTAACTGGTTACTGTTTTATGGAACTGAATAATATTAATTTATCACATAACTTTTATTATGGTCAAGTCACACACGTTATTTAAAACGCTATAAATAAAAACTCGTAAAATATTAAAATCATCTAGTTTGACATGCGTATAATAGCTTTATAGGCATAAAAATAAATCACACACCTGTTTTAATTAAAACACGTAAAAAGTATTTTGTATTGAATTATAATATATTTTAATGGTAATACTGAGGTCATCAAACTGCCTACCAACGGGTATTACTAAGAATATGAAATATTACTGTTTAGGCCTATATTGACCACATTTTTTGAATTAATTTCGTAGACACGATTTGCTACATTTTACTTCTGTATGGATATGAAGCCATAATTTATGTGGCTATATTATATTAATAGAATATAGCGTTAGAGTTATGATGTGATTGGAAGTAACAGGGCGCCACGCCTGTTTTGAAAACGGCTCTTAAATGAGACTGCTGAAAGACACCGATCGGCGCCTTTTTTTCTTGTTATTTAACTTTTGCCCAAACAAAAAAGTTATGCCCAACTTTTTAGCAAGTTAAGTTAAGTTTTATGCTGTAAAAAAATAGTTGCCTTTTCTACACATTAAAACGTTATTAAAATAAAGAAATAAAATATCATTGACTTTTTACTAAGCACTTATGAAGGAAAGTGTAGTAAATCATGATAATAACCAATTTAAGGACACCGCACCTAAAAGCCTATCAGTTTATGCTAAACCGAATTTGTAGTGATTTGTCAAACATTTACGCGTAGTAGGCGTTCTTATCTAAATATTTTTATTAAGATGTTTTGCCATGTATGGATCGGAATGTTGGGCTGTGAAGAAGACGGATGAGAGGAAACTGCATGTAGCGGAGATGTGAATGTTGAGATGGATGTGTGGAGTGACGAGAATGGATAAAATAAGGAATGAGGATATTAGAGGAAGTATGAAAGTAGCACCAGTGACAGATAAGTTGAAAGGGAATCGTTTGGCTTGGTATGGACATGTTATGAGGAGGGATGATAGTCATAGTACCAAAAAAGTGATGAATATGAATGTTGATGGATGGAAGGGAAGAGGAAAACCAAAGAGAAGATGGATGGATTGTGTAAGGGTTGATGTGAATGAGAGGGGAGTGAATGAAGCGATGACGGCTGATAGGGGAGAGTGGAAGAAGAGTACATGCTGCGCCGACCTCAAATAAATGGGACCAGGGCAAGAAGATGATAATGACATTATTTATTTGCCAAATATCTTTATCTTCTTCGTATCTATCAGTTTATTTTTATGATACAAAATAACAAGATAATGATGGATAGGTAGATGGTTAAATCTTTATTATTACACCATTGAAATAGAACAACAATAAAACGTATAGGTAAATGTCATAAAAGGCGGTCTTATGCCTCAAAACGATCTCTTTCAGATAATACAAAAATCAAAGGAATAGTATTTAGGACACACACACACACAGTACTCACTTACACACACTCACTCAAAATTCAAAATTCGAAAGTTTTTTTTTTAATAGGATACATTGTGATCACTTTAAAACGTCAAACTTAAAACTAGATACGCCTGTTCCAACCTTCTTACGCCGGCAAAAGAATAGGCGAGAAACGCCCGGCAGGTAATTTTTTTTTTTGGCGCGATCACATTGACAATTTTATTCTTATTACTAATTGATTGAATTGGAGCAAGTTCACTAAATCCCAAGCTTTTTTTGTCGTTTTTTTAGTCCGATATTTTTTATTAAGATTTACTAATAAGATTTCTCTCACTCACTCACTCTCTCGGAGCACTTATGGATGTTGTATGCAACAAAAAAAAAATATCATACACGCCAGATATACTTCTGACCTAATTACTGCAAGTTTATAATAATATAATTATAATTTTTATAATAATATGTACCAATTAATTTATAATACTAAACTTGTAGATAAATGTATTTAATTATATATATACATCAATAAATACCCAAAACACCTATATAACTCAATCACACATAAATAAGTTGCTAACTAGTTATTCAATTAAATTCATTTATTTCAGTTTTTGTCACTATCCATACAATTTAAATTGAATAAGATGGACATAAAAATTAACGATTCTATTTAAATAACTAACGTCAACTTGACATTCTGTTGTTGCGGCAGTTAAACACTTTGACTCGATTATAATAGATAGTATCGATTTAAATCGCTTTTCATTTCGCTCAAATAGTATTTTTGTTATAGGTACATTTGTCGGAATTGATTGATTTAATTCACAAATTATTTTTTACTAATTGCGCCCCGCGTCTTCCCGTTATCACGCAGGTACTCTTTTCCGGGATAAAACGCCCAGTGTTAATCCAGGGTATAAGCTATCTCCATTCCAAATTTCATCAAAATCGGTTCAGTAGTTACGGTGATACGTGGTTACAAACATTCACACACACACGCACAAACTTTCACATTTATATTAGTAGGATAGGATAATTTGTATGTACTCCATCATTGTTGTGTAAATATGTCATCGGGGTATCAAAATGGCGTGATTAAAATGAATTGATACAATAATCCATTATCAATATTCATTGATCAATCATATCGTGTCAAAATAAATGAAGATAGTAAGTTTACGTGTTCATTCATGCATTAGTAAATACATGCAATTTGCAAGTCTACGAACACTTTGAATAGATTTCTGGTAGATATAACAAGGTGATAGAATCCGAAATGAGGAAATTCGCCGAAGAACCAACCAAGGTCACCGACATAGCTCTCAGAATTTGCAAGTTGAAGTGGCAATGGGCAGGCCACATCGCTCGACGAACCGATAACCGATGGGGGAGAAAGGTTCTCGAGTGGTGACCACGAACCGGAAGACGTTCTGTAGGTAAGCCCCCCACTAGGTGGACCGACGACATTGTAAGAGTCGCGAGGGAGCCAATGGATACAAATGGCTAGTAGCCGTTCATGGTGGCGTTCAAGGGGTGAGGCCTACGTTCAGCAGTGGACTTTTTCCGGCTGATGATGATGATGATGATGATACTCTGTCTAAACGGTTTGATTAAACTAGACGCAAATTAAGTACGTAACAAATGAAGGCTTACATTACTTCAAAAAGGTCCCTAACACTAAATGTCTAGCTATTATAAGGGGTTAGAAAAAATGGCCAGCTGTCTCAATCTTTGCCTAACGTTTCGATGCCAGGGCGAGTTACTAGTAACTTAATATGCGGTTATCATAATGTTTATCGTGTAATTTATATGACATGTTGTCGAAATTAGTCTAAATATTCCTCGGGTAAGTTACAAACAAATATGCAGCGACGGTATAATCGCATAATCGTTATAACGGCTGCGTTTAACATACCCTAACTTTGACGCTTATAAATAAGCATATTATTATAATATTAGGAAAAATTTGTTTTGCCTAATGGTGACCATAAAATATAATGATATTATTAAACTGTGACCGAGTCACTAAAGATATTTTTGGAAAGCTATAATTATTGCTATCGATTATTTAGAGACCACTAAACCGAAATATATGTTTTTGTTTGTTTCATTTAGTGTTAGATTTTCTGGGTTAGATAACTAAATAAACATTTCATTCAATGCCTTTCGAATATCGGAGAGCTATGATGGTACATCCGCCATTAAAAAGTTGTGAATAATATCTGCTATGCCATAACAATAACTCGCCCACTCAATCATATACATAGCTCTCTGACAGGGGTCACTAGGATTTCGTGTATCTAACGGTGTCAGAAACTAGGTTTTTTTTCTTTTTTCAGGGTAGCGTTTGATCAAAAGTAACCTGATGTTAAGTAACGATGTGGTCAGAGCTGGCGCCACGGTACAACTGGACTGAGAACTGACTCTCAAGTGGAGCTGTCTGAAAATACCGATAGGAACCACGAATGGAAAATTCACAACACTGACGCGGATTTCAATGCAAAAAATAGCTAGTTCTATATGAATGTTCTAAATATGTTTTGCATAATAATCTTGTTGTTCTTAGTTTGTGTTTATTGGTCTATAAACTCTGATTGACAACTTCAATCTAAATATAACAAGCTAGAATATTATGATATAATCAATCACGTGAGATCAATATTTTTTGCCATCCAATAAGAATTAATTTTATAGTGCCACAAATAAACATGAGTGGTCGTAAAAACTTTAAAGTGCTGGTAAATGTATAATGTATTCAAAACCATTATTATCGTATTATACAAATGTTTCATGTCAAGTTGCATTGTATCTTGATACGAAACATTTTTTCACGATGTTTGTGCAAGTGCAAGTACAGTCAGCGACAAAAGTAGCTGATCGTTCTCGATTTTCCAAATGTGTTTGAAATCAGTAATTTTTTTTAGTTTTTTTTTGTACATTTTACATGCTATCATTGTGGCCACAACATAACACACCTGATTTTAGGTGATGATGAAGTCAAAAATTGGTGTATAAGATGATGAGGATTATAGAAAAATGTGTGATTGTTCAGCGACTTTTGTCGTTGACTGTACCTATTTGTTTTGTGTTTGGATGTTGTGGATCACCGATCTATATAGTTTCTAATCCTCTTGGTACAGCAAATCTTAGTAAGGATTCAAAGCTACAAATGTAATCGTTCTAGCGTTACTGTAGTTATTTTTTCATGTGGAAAATGCCTCGAATCTGACAAGGCTTCTTATAGGCAAAATGGGTTTTTAATCCAGTTGTTCGACCGATCGAAAATATTCAAATACTAGTGAGCTGCTCCAGCTTTGCATGGTTGTAAAATATGTGTGACGTAGGTAAATTTCATATTGGCTTTAGCAATGTAAGCGCGCAAAAATATTTTTTACGATAATAATTATATATTATTTTTTTTTTAATTAATCTTTGAAATTCTCGGCTTTTCTCTACCATAATTATGCATGTGTTTCTACTTAAATGTCTCACGGATATTTTATTCTTAATGATAGTGAAAAGCGCATCAAAATCCTTTGCATGGTTTATAAGAAGTTAGTGAAGAAACAAACAGACGAAAACAGTGACTTTGCTTTATGCTATTTATAGATATTCCAAGTAATTTATTTTAAGAAATCTTTTGCGATTGTGCTTTTTGTGAATCAATGTGTTTTTTTAACTGTTTTGCCACAATGTTTAAGCCGTTTTAGTGACGAGCACATCTCTTTACTCTTAAGTTTTTTTTTTGTGTATATAATAAAGTTGCTTTACTGTCTTTTGTTTTTCACTGTTTTGTAGAACTTTATTATTTAATTGTGTTTCTTTCTGCTGTTTTTATTTTTATGTTAAGTGTAAAATAGTGTAATGTGTAGTCAAAACCATAATAGTGAAGGTTGTACGTCTTATTGAAGTAGGATCAAGTAAGGATGATATGAATTTCATTCGTGAATTATTTAGTTACTGGAGTAAAAGATATACGCGGCACAATTAAAAAAAATGCTCTTGGTGCTAAAGTTTTAATATAAGAAAATATGGTATAATATGCGAATGTTTGCGATAATCGGTTGTCCACGCGAGTTAAACCTCGGGTCACGGCTAGTTTTATCTATCATATTTTGAGCCTGATTTCCGCTTGAGCACCCTCTGTATGTGGCATTGAAAAGTTTTTTTTGTTATTCAAGCAATTTGTCAAAAAATAAAAACAACAAACATCATATAATGTTTGGTGAAGATATTACGCACAAATCTCTGTATTTATGCGAAGAAATAAATCTGCGACATTTCAGACTTTATTAGTCGGTTCAAAGTTTATAAGTCACGAAGTTAGAACACGAGTCGTTCCATTCTTTTATGTGTGGCTGTAGCCACAGCCTCCGCAGTCTCATTTCATTTCGTCATCTTATTACTTTTATTTATCCGAGAAAAATTGTGGTTTTACGATTTTGTTTGACGTTTAATTTTGGTAAAGAGCAAAAGTTTTGGTGTTCAAAATGATTGAAGTTTGTATTAATATAAACTTTAGAGTATTATAATGTAACGATGGCAATTTTGAGTTCAATTTTCTTTTTGTAATAAAAGTAGGGAAAATTTTTCTGATCCATAGTCAAAGTTAACTCTGCCTATATTAAAAAATGAAGGTTAAGTAAAGACTAGTGGTTACATTTTTGTTTTTATCTATTTAATTATAGTAAAACTTAACCAGGGGTCAATAAATCGGGCCTAAATTATGAAAAAAACAGTAAAGTATTTCTTATGATCTAGACTAAAAATATGGGAGAAATTTTCTTTATTGATATATTTTTTCATAAATAGGCATTGTTGGTCAACCCCATATTTGAAGCAGCTTTCATCGTTTTTTCTATGTCATTGAGCTTGTTTGATAAGCATTATTATAGTAGTGACGTCACCTTGCGACACATAGGTCGTGGGTTCAATGCCTGCATTGACCTTGCGCTTTCGGTGAATGAAACCATCACGATAAAACTTTAGCTTGTGTAGGGCGATTTCTAGTACTTGGCTGCCTACCACAAGCTAAGAATCGGTCTCGTAGCATCTGTCGCTGTGTTAAGGCAGCCTCACTTTAAAGCAAGTTTCTGATACAGGCGTAGGGTAACCATACATTCAATCACATCAGGTGACTTGTGATCAAACGCTACAGTATAAATATATAAATCGTATAAAATATTCGCATTTTTAATTAGTTCCTCTTGTTTCTGTTATTTTTAAATGTATGAAGTTATATATAGTGGAATTTCATGTGATTAATAAAGTCAACGACCCAAAGTATTGCATTATCGCGACATCATCTAAATATATGCTGATATTTACATTAAGCAGAGTGGTGGTGCAGTGGATTTCTCCATTAATGTTAGTTCGTTCTTAAATAAGTCACATTAAGAATGAAATATTGTATCTTTTTATGGTTGTGTTAAAACAAGTGATGCAAGAGTTCTTGAAAATCCGGATTAGATTTATATTTATTTCACAACCATTAATTGGTCAGCGAAAAAAATCCACCTAAAAATACAGTCTACCGAATTTGGTCGGTTGTCGGTCAAGAAAATAGAAGTCATGATGTTCAAGGTGTTATATCGACTAGAGCTCTTCGGTATTTCCTTATAATAAAGTTTACTCGTGAACGGGTGCTGCTTGTGGGGTCTGGTCTGCTTTGGTTGTGATCCCGCAACTCGTTAATATTCATGTTCCCATATCCCAATGTGTACAACCAAACAAGAGAAATCTTCTTATTAGTAAAGCTAAATAAAAAATATCGGACTATTAGATGACAAAAAAAAAAGCTTGGGATTTTAGTGAACTTGCTCCAATTCAATCAATTAGTAATAAGAATAAAATTGTCAATGTGATCGCGCCAAAAAAATTACCTGCCGGGCGTTTCTTGCCTGTTCTTTTGCCGGCGTAAGGAGGTTGGAACAGGCGTAGCTAGTTTTAAGTTGACGTTTTAAAGTGATCACAATGTATCCTATTGAATAAACATATTTTTGATTTTGATTTTTGATTTTACTGTTACCCTCGGTTTCACCCGCGTGAACTTCACTTCATTGCAATAAAAAGGATCTTGTTTCATTTAGATTGGTTGAGCTGTTTAATTGTAAAAATGAAACAAACAAGCAAAACAGACATACAGACTTTCGCATTAACAATAGCTCGCCCCGCGATTTTAGCCTCTTTGACTACATTTTATCGCGATAATCATATTTTAAGCCCTTCTCAGGGGTTTGAATTGAAATATCTCTACACCAAAGTTTAGCGTGGACAGACAGCCATCCATCCTCACTAACTTCACATATAATACTAGCTGCGCCCCGCGGTTTCACTCGTGTCTTCCTGTTAACCCGCAGGTATCTTTTCCGGGATAAAAAGTAGTCTATGTGTTAATCCGGTATATAAACTATCTACATTCCGAATTTCATTCAGATCCGTTCAGAAGTTTTTGCGTGAAAGATTAACAAACATCTATCCATCCATCCATAGATGCAAAGAAACTTTCACGTTTATAATATTAGTGTTTTTTTTTTTTTTTTTTTTTTTTTTATTGATTAAGTTTTTCACTACAGGCTCGAGGCCCGTACTATTGTCAATACATTTTCTTATAAAATAATTCGGTTATTCCGCGTTTAAATTTAATTAAATTATACTAAAATTAGCTAATTTAAAACTAATATATTAGTGGGATATTATGGATGTATTATAAGCCCAACTCTCTTGTTACAGGAGTTCAACTGGCGCCGATTCGGGATGCTATATCACAACAACGACCTCTCTACCGGAAAGGGAAACAGCCCCTGCTTCCTGACTCTAAGCGCTATCTTCACAGTGTTGAAGCGGAAGACGGTGGAGGGTTCCAACATAGTCACAGTACCCTTCGACGAGACAAACACTACGGCTACGAAGTTTAAGGAGATGCTGCATAAGCTCTCCTTAGACTCTAGAAGTAAGTAAGGAATAAAGACTTTGGGACACAACCTTTGTAGTTTATTGGCCGTTTAAAAATGGCTGTACTAACCAAACGGATGAGGTAGCAAGGGTTGCATGCGGTGACAAATTTAACTAACATCCAGTTAATATTTATTTACTCAACGTACTACAGAATTGAGAACAGGTAAGTTGTGCTCTTGTTAATTTTACAATTTTCTTAACACAAGTCTTCTTATGTTTATTTATAAAAATAAATATGTAAATTAAATTAATTAGTCATTCAAAAACAGATTGTGTTTTCGTTAATTGGCATATTCTTTGTTGATATGTGTGAAATACCACACCGTCTAAATGGCGTACAATTATCTGAGAGAATACGAGAAATATAAGAAAGTTATGATAAATGGGACCGCTTTTTTTTTTCCTGCACCAGACTAGGTCAGCTTTGCGCTACGGCCTCTTTATATAGAAAGTGACGATTTCGCTGAAGGTTTAGCTTGCTAACCTATTCAAAACGTATTCACTCTTAACTCCAACTATACAGATGAAGAAAAACTAGGGATGATCGATGTGCAAAAACATCGATGATGGCATCGATAGCTGAACATCAAAAATCGATGATAATCGAGCATGCCCAAGGAAAACATCACGAGGAAACCTACAAGCGTCTTTTTTGTCATCTAAATTGATATTTTATAATAAGCTTTACTAATAAGATTTCATATTGGATTCGAAATTTAGCTATCGACATGTCTTGAATTCCTCCTATGATTTAATTCTAAACACAAATTAACTAGCATAATTTGTTTTTGAGTTTTTGATACCAAATGTGACATTGATATCAAAAGCTCAAACCAAATCGGACCTTATCCTGCTTAAGTCTCGTATAATCTCGTATCACTTTCCCTTGGGTCTAGTCCAGGGTATTTCAATGTGCGGTAAGTAAACCCCTAAGAGCTCGCCTGTTGATCGTAGAAGGATCGCGACAAGATTTACAAAGGAAAAAGCCCATTTTACTAAGAAATATAGGTCCTCGAAAAAGAAAAGATATGTCCTGGTTATTCCTTTTTTTATTTGTTAGTAGAAACAATCTAGTATTCTTATTTGGGGCGACTGATTGGCCGTAAGCTGGTCAGACGCCCTAGTTACCGCTGCAAGGATGCGGGACTACACGAACTCCACACTTCTCTACACGAGCTGAGCTGAAATCGCTCAGGATAGAATCTGGTTTGACAGGCTTGGTAAAGAAAGAGTGTGACGGCATGATAGAGACTTCAATTCAACTGACGACGAGCCTGCCGTTGTCGTATTGGTCTGCATACCAACAAAAGTGTCTTTAAAACCCTATTGGCACGGTTTCAACTGTCTGTCACAGATACCTAAGGCAATCTACTTTTTTAAGGGTTCGCAGTCGTGTAGGTCATTTTATAAGGGCACAAGTTTGAGGAACCCTGGTTTAGCCTATAAGAAACATATATCCAAAAATAGGTTTGCGTCGAAGAAAACGAATCGTTCCGGAGTCGTGCCTAGCATTTGAAGGGAAGCAATTTTCCACCCTTATACCCGTAAAGGAAAGCTGACGCATAGTAATTGTGATAAGGTCAACTTAGTAGAGGATTATGATTGTATTGTTATTGGACTTGCATTATCTTCGTGATTATTCTTTCAACTTACATAACACGTTTGATTTGTGATAAGTCTTTTGTAAACCTGATTAATATTCGAATCGCTTTTGAGTTAATATATAATTAAATTTAAACGCGCAATTATCTTAAATGAAATATTTATTGACAACAGTACGGGCCTCCAGCTTGTAGTGTAATTTTTTAGATTAAGAAAAAAAGGGCTTTTGAGCATTTCATTTACGTGCGTACATGAATCAAACAGCGCGAGCGCGGTTACCGGTCGCATACACAATTACACACTCAGAGATACGTGGCATGCCTACCATGCGGGCGACTTTGAACACTAAGGTGCTACTGCAATTTGTCCTTGTACTGTACCTACAGGTTTAGAGTCCTGAAATTAAACTAGGAAAAATGCATAGTTTCCGCCGGAGAGTAAAGAAAAACAGCGTTTTATCTGCTTGGCACAGCTGTTAGTGGCGTATAAAATATGGATGGCATTTCTCTAAGCGGGATAAAAAATTTACTTTTCTAACGCGATCCCGGGGTCAGCACGCAATGAGATGAGACACAATCTGTTATAGGTCCTTTCCTGTCCCGAGTTTTTATTCGCAATACCTTTGAAAATTACGCCAGTTCATAATAATTAATGATAGACGTTCATGTTGGCTGCATGGTACGTCATGACGAATATATGAAAACCGTCTTAGAAGGAAAAGTAGAAGGGAAGAGAGGGAGAGGTAGACCGAGAAGAACATACATAGACCAAGTTAAAGAAAGGATTGACGTCATGTCGTGCCAAGAGGTCAAAAAGAAATCTGAGGACAGCATGATATGGAAAGTACTCCACCGACAAGAGCTCGGCTCTTTAATATAAGAAGAAAAGAAGAAGTTCATGTTGGTGTTTGAAGAGGGCACCTTGTTGTGAACTTCTTCGGATGATGATGATTATATTAAAGTCCTCGACATTTTAAAGAGACGATCTGAATATTGCGTCCGCTTACATGCTTCTTGCTTGAGAAGTTACAAGGGAAGCGACCAAGAGGCAGGAGTCCTTTGCGTTGGAGTGATCAGATCCGCAACACCGCCAATAAGAACGTCCACGAGGCTATTCACATTGCCGAAAACCGAAACAAATGGAAAGTGATCGTCCAGAAAATTATTCGTGGAGGTCACCCTCAGCAATGAGGAAAACGAAACAAGGAGGAGGACTTGCTTTTTGTCAGTGTCATATTTTTATCTGGAAAGTATACCTACGGCGAAATTCAGTGGGCCTTACTTTCAGATTTGATCTTTTGTATAAGCAATTTATTTGAAGAATGCTTCATCATCACCAATGCTTTTATCGCCACTTCTTATTGTATAAGCCGATAGTCACAAGATTTATGTCTTGTAAAAAAAGTACTAGGTAGTTATTGATAACTAGAGATGTCCCATCTTCCGATATGAATCGTTCTTTGAAGTAGAAAAAGATTCTTACAAAGGTCGTATTGATATTGATGACCTTTGGAGGATCTGTTACGCCTCCCTGTCAAATTACCCTTTAATCTTTATATATATTTTTTTAAATTAAGGCCACAAAACCATCAAAGACTGTTCAATTAATAATACCCACTCGATTTTATTAAATGTATTTGGAAATAGATCTTGTTAAGTGTAATTTGGTGTGACAATGTTTATGTTTGTATTACATCTACGAGAGCTCAACAAAATAAATTCATCATTCGATTTTTCAGCCGATGTTTTAGGCATCAATTCATTTTGGTGGAAAACAGCATTGAAGTGAATTGATTAAAAAAAACCAAACATCATATACTTATCTCATACTAAACATCGATTTTTAAGAGATCAATGCAGATATTTCTATTAATACGAGTAAATTACTTAGTCTAGTCATGTATGTATATGGTCTAAAAAATAAATACACAATTTCTTGTCCCAATTCAGGTAGCATGAAAATAGGGTATTTTCTGAAACCTTTGCATATTTATAGTGGACCTCCATAACGTAGCAGTAGGTAGGTGCGGTATGGAAGTTGAGCGCAAAATTTGAAATTTAAATTTTTACCTTGCTTGCTAGTGTAGGTTGCGTAAAGGAGAAAAAAGTTCCGAAGGGTCTTTTACAACAAACTAATTATAGTGCAGTAGATAGCTGAACCAAAACTATCATAGAAAAATGCAAGTACATCTTAGTATATACCTGGGTATACAAACAATACTGTCCTGATTGAAAGGAAATGTTTCCAGTGAAATTATAGACCATAATAAGATTTATAATCTGACAATCTCAGAGTGACGATGACGAGTGTTCAGGACAAAAGCCAAACACAGTCATCCAAACGTCACCGTCAACGTCAACGTCAACTGAATGTCAAACATTGAAGTCATCGCCCTGTCTGTCGTCTTCGTTTGCTTAACAAATTGCTGTTTTATACAACCGCACCGCTCGCTGTACTATTTCAATTTCCAATCACTACATAGTATAAAACAAAGTTGCTGTCGCTGTCTGTCCGTCCCTATGTATGGTTAAATCTTCGAAACTACGCAATGGATTTCAATGCAATTTTCAGCAATAGATAGTGTGATTTAAGAGGAAGGTAAAAGCAATGGTGGCCAAACGGTTAGGCGTGCGACTTACAAGACGCCGCCACCGAGTTCGAATCCTTTCGGCCCCGCACCTATGACTCAATAAGTTATGTGCGGATTTGCCATCGCTCAAAACGGTGAAGGAAAACATCGTGAGGAAACCGGCATGTCCAAGAACCGCAACATTCAAGGGCAGGCGACATCTACCAACCCGCACTGGGCCAGCGTGGTAGATTACAGCCCATACTCTCTCTCTGAGAGAAGGCCAGAGTCCCAGCAGTGGGAACGTGAAAGGCTGATAATGACTGACTGACTGAAGAGGAAGGTTTTTATGTGAAATACATACATATTATAGTACAGAAAAGCCGAAACATTCAAAGATTTGTAAAATACTGCCCCTTAAAAGTATCTACAAATCTACATTGCGCTCGTGCGAAGCCGGGGCGGGTTGCTAGTATTTTAAAAACTTGTATCAAATTGGTATAACAATATACTTGTCTGCTAAAAATAGGCGTTTTATTTGGACCGTATGCTGTCTAAGGCGTGAACAACGAGTACAGGTAAAATTGTAATGTTACTGACCATGACAGTTTAAAAGATTTGTTCCTGATTCGTCACATTCCTGATTCGTCACATTCCTAACTCGTCATTGTACAGTCAAATGAAATCGCTCACCTAAGCTACATTTTTTATCAAATTTGTTTTGTTATAACGCAAATAAAAAATAATTAACGGACATATATATGTTTTAGATTTTATTTTTTTATACGTCTTATTTCTTGTAAAAATATTTTTTAAGTTTAAACTGAACTTCGTATGAAATAACCAAGGCTTCTCCACATAGAAAATAATTCATAACAAATTATACTAAAGAGGTTCTTCTACTTATCACAGAAGATTTCTACAATAACTTTGTGTAGTCAAATGTACATGGTATGACAAGTTAGGAATGTGACGAATCAGGAATGTGACGAGTTAGGAATGTGACGAATCAAGAATGTGACGAGTTAGGAATATGACCAATTAGGAGTATGACGAATCAGGAACAAATCGTTTAAAAGTATAATAAACAATTAATAACTAGTTACCGGAAAACCGAATACCGTATAGGTATTAGGTATAACACTGATATATAGTTATTGAAACCGTTTCCGTTTTGTTCCACCTATCGCTTAGTGGCTCATAAATAATTATACACAAACAAACGGACCACCTCTGAGCTTGAGAGGAAACCCTAAATCAAATCCATGATAGCCTTATATCTTATGTGTGCTCTCATCTAAAATCCATCCTCGATAAGAAAACTACTAAAATATTCACAACCGGAGATTTCATCCACCATGTTCGGTTCGGTGTATTAAATACAGACCAACTTGCCTTTTATTCCTCGGCCTCGCTATCCCGTGAGCTTTCTGCCTTTTTACTGGAAATATAAGTGAACTTTATTCAGATGAAACCTCGATAACTATTATGAATGCAAAAGTGGGTTTTTAGGGTTCCGTGCCCGAAGGGTAAAACGGAACCCTATTATTAAGACTCTGCTGTCTGTCCGTGTGTCTGTCTGTCCGACTGACACCAGGCTGTATCTCATGAATCGTGATAGTTAGACAGTTGAAATTTCCACAGATGATGTATTTCTGTTGCCGCTCTAACAAAAAATACTAAAAAAACAGAATAAAATAAATATTTATGGGGGCTCCCATACAACAAACGTGTTTTTATTGATCATGTTTTTTTGCCGTGTTTATAATATGTAATGGTACGGGAACGGAACCCTTTGTTTTTATATATTGTATGTAATGGTACGGAACCCTTCGTGCATACATGTTGTGCTCCGCGGTTTCATCCGCGTTAACTACAGTTTATCGCGATGAACAGTATCCTATCCTTCCTTCCTTAGATCGGTTCAGTATTTTAGGCGTGAAAAAGTAATAAATAAGAGTTACTCTCGCATTGAAAAAAAATAGTATGGAAGTATGGTCTAGCAACCTGATCTACACCTTCACACATGCCGAAGTTAATGTTTTGGACTAATTTTGTTGAATTGTTGCATAAACATAATTTAGATCACAGAGATTGGCATAGATAACTTTTATGTGCATAAAAAATTCGCATAAAAACTGTGGGAGCAAAGGCACGGGGCGAGTGCCTAGTTAAAAATAAAAATACCGAATTAAACAAGCATTTCTGTGACATAGCTCGTGACAAAATGTCTAATATATTCAATTAGGTTTGTAAAATGAAGCTGCTAAATAGAATAATTTATTCAAATATCCCACCTATTTCAAATCAAAGTGGTTTCATTTATTTAATTCCACAACATTAGTTGGTTTAATCCAAAATAGACAAATACAAAGCTGGCCAGAGGAAAGTTCATCTGGAAATTAATCTTCAGTCATGTTTAAATCGCTCCCGGGGAAATCGCTCCCAGGCAAATCGCTCTCAGGTAAATTGGATAGGAGATCTTATTTAATTCTAGATGCGTCTCGAAGTTTACCTATTATCACGCAGGAGCTTTTTACTGGGGTAAATGTTAGTCTATAATAATATACTAATCCTGGAGGCCAACCGTCAACTTTTACAAAAGCATCATGGCGAATTGGCGAAGATCTGTCCGAGCATAGGGTCATTTGAAAAACAGCACTGCGCTCACATAATTATTGGTAAAGGAATGCAGCACATGCTGCAGCTGCCCTATTGCCCTATAATTAATTAGATAAGTAAGTAACTGGAACCTAGGATAAGTTTCTGGCAATAAATTGAATTTTTTATATATTTTTATTTATGGCTCTGGAACATATTATTTTAACTTTAAAATAATGTTACTCAACATCGTACTTTGACCTAAATTAAACATTGGTGATTAGAACGAATAACAATCTATTACTGCTTTAAGGCCCTGCCATACGACGTTGACCTTGCTTGATCAGGTGAAAGCATCCCGCACTGACTTGAGAGACTGACGTGGCGATTTGCGAGTATGCATACGAAAAAAATTCGCAAAAAATAAATAAAGAGATTTGATTGAGATTTGTATTTCCAAAAAATGGCCTGAAGGTGTTTTGGGTATTATATTTCGTAATACGCTGATGCTAGTAACAATACAAATCTTTGTTACATATATAGTAAGTAGTATTAAACTTTTAGAAAATGGGGCACTTTGCACATTTTTTTTCAATATATAAATATATTTTTTGCATTTTTGGCCTGAAGGTGTTCTGCTATATATCAAGTATATTAACATATATTTTTATTCGATTTTTTTAGATCATAATTACACAGAAAGATAGTTTTAATTAACCCCGTTTTTCAGCTTAGTTTAGGAACCAGCGCCTTAAGATAGAAAGAGACATACATTTAACATACATGGGTTGGTTTTTAATGTTCGATTAATATAATGCTGATATAAAAGGAAAAAGTAGGCGGCCAAGATATTTTTAAGGATTTTTTGGGATAGCGGGACATTTCGTTTCGAAATGGGACTGTTACCTGTGACTGTATTAGGTTTGGGCTTGTGATCCTTAGATTCAAGTTTTACGATGAGCTTGAGCTTTCGGTGAAGGAAAATATCGTAATAAAACCACAGGTTTGTGGTAGGGCATTTTCTAGGTTGGTCGCTACCATCCTAAGGTTAAGAATCGGTTGCCAAGCCCAGTTGCCAAGTATTGTGGTGTTCCGGCAGCCCCACTTGAGAGCCTGTTTCCAATTTAGGTGTAGCGTGATGCCACCTTCGACCATATCGTCACTTAGCATTAGGTGATTTGTGGTCAAACGTTACCTTATAGAACGAGAAAAAAGGTAGGTTCTTAAATATTTTTCTACTTGTTTAAACAAAATTCAGAAGCTAGGCTAAATGCTTCTCATTTCCTGTACTAAATCTTATAGAAAAAATGTTTTGCAACAAACTGTTGAATTGATAAAATCATTTTTTAATTAAGCTGCCCGTTCGATTGGTAAAAATAAAATGTTAAAAATAGATTTATTAGCTAAATAGTATAGATAAGAGATTCTTGACCTAACATACTGGGACCATTAAAAATTCAGGTTTTGTATTAATGATTATATTTGTTGTCTATTATTATTTGTTTTCTTTTTTGTTTAGATTATTAAGCTTTAGACTATTATTTTACCTGATAAGAGATTATGTGATCTTGTGTAATACGATTGATTAAAAAACACCAGTCCAATTCATATTTTAGTTATTTTTTTAACCTAGTAGGTATGTAAAACCGTTGGCCTAAGTCAAAATGCAAGTAAAAATTAGTGAAAATTGTTGCAATCTTGGATCATCATCAAGTCACTTCATTTTATGTGACGATTTAGTCAAAACGCCTAGAATCTCAACTGGCTCTCGATTGAGGCCGCTGGAATATACGGAACTATACTTCATTATTATTGAACTTTTGAAACGAATTAACAGTACCGCCCAAACAAGCTGACATTATTTATAGCGCGCAATATAAATATCGAATTTCAAAATATATGGCATATATTGCAACATATTAGTATTAATTTCTGTTATTTATAAGCGATGCGTCTTGTCGTTGCAATTCTATTTAAATACTATACTTAGGTTAAAGAACGTTACTAACAACAGTAGATATAAGAAAAGGAAATATGTTTGGCCACTTGGTACGTCATGATGAATTTAGAAAAACCATCTTAGAAGGAAAAGTAGAAAGAAAAAGGGAGAGGTAGACCGAGAAGAACATACGAGTATAGACCAAGTCAATGAAAGGATTGATGTCATGTCGTACCAGGAGGTCAAAAGAGATGTCTGAGAACAGAACGGGATGAAAAGTGCTTCAACGATAAGAGCTCTGAATTTCAATATAAAAGGTTATCACTGAAACTAAAAATCCGGTTTTAAAAATTCTATTAAGCTGGAAAGCTATTTTCATTCTGAGTTTCTTTTATTGCGACAAAAATCTAGTGGGAGTTTCCTCGTGAATGAAATCGCGGGGTACAGCTATATAGAAGTGAAAAGTTGATCGTGTTTATTTCACGCCAAAGTGTTCGAGCTGATTAGTAAAAGATAATAAATTATGAATGTTGTAGATGTTTATTTTTATAATACGCAAATAAATTTCAACGCGCGAGCCATTTATCAGTAGCATCGTATGGAATATTCATAAACATGTAAAAAAATGTAAACCTGAACAGTTTTTTGTATCAATTAACTTTTGATGCGCTTTAGTTTTATTGAACTTGAAATTGGTTTCTTCTAGTCAGTTCTAAATACTACGAGACCCAATAAACAAATTCTGTTGCAGCTATAGGATTCTTTTGCAGAATCCGTCTGGCAAAGTACCACATCTTTGCCAGTTATTTAACCGCCAGCAGTAGTGTGTGAAAGGCAATGTTTCCAGTGCAATTGGACGCATAATCGCATGCCCTTGAATGTTATGTTTCTTGGACATGCTGGTTTCCTCACGATATTTTCCTTCACAAGGAAAACATAGGACATTATAGTCATACGTGGGGCCAAGTGGATTGTAGCTCGGTGTCGGCGCCTTGTAAGGAGCATGCGTTACTTATCGGCCACCATCGCTCTTGTTTGACCCACCATCGCTCTTTGATTGGGTACCACGGGCTATTTCTTTTTGCCTGTAGTAGGTATCATCATCATCAGCAAGAAGAAGTCCACTGCTGAACATAAGGCTCCCCCTTTGAACGCCATCAAGAATGGCTGTCGGCTATTTGCATCCATTGGCTCCCCGTGACTCTTACAATGTCGTCGGTCCACCTAGTACGCCTACCTACAGAACGTCTTCCGGTTCGTGGTCGCCACTCGAGAACCTTTCTTCTCTATTGGTTATCGGTTCTTCGAGCGATGTGGCCTGCCCATGTGGCGTTGTATGCGTAGTCAGTAATACATGTGTTTTTGTTTCAGTCGTCGTACTCTGTGCTAACCCAAGCACAGTAAGGGAAATCATGCTGGCTGCTGATGACCTGAACATGGTGTCTTCTGGAGAGTACGTGTTCTTCAATATTGAGCTGTTTTCAAAGTAAGTAATAAAATTTAAGGTATAATTTCGTGGTAGGGTATTTTCTAGTTCATCTTCTTTCGTGGCCAACTCTAGTGTCAAAGTTATTAGGCCAGGTTATCGTGCCCTCCGAAGCACGGTAGCGCTCAGTTAAAAATGTCACTTAACGGTCACCCATTATTATACATTGGAGCAGCGATGTCACGAGCGCTTTCTAGTGCTCGCCTAATTAGCCACCTTCAGGTTAAAACCTGTCACCATGCAAAATATAAATTGGTTCCTTAAAGGGCGTAAATTCATTTCAGCCAATGCCGTCTCAAATTTCCAGCCCTTCACCGTTTCAAATTACTTGCTCTTATTTATTTATTCCTTAATAGCTCATTGCCTTAACAATAGGGGTTGAATTAAAGCCGCCCGAACTTTTCATAATTTGTTCTTAGCCTCGCCTCTGCGTCATCTAAAGAGCCGTGGAAGCTGGAAGATGACACGGAGGAGCGGAATGAGAAGGCCAGGCGAGCGTACAGTGCAGTCCTCACGGTGACCAGCCCAGCCCCTGAGAAGAAGGAGTACTTGGAGTTCTCTGATCGGGTAAGTTACTACTGAGGTTCATGAATAGAATAGATGTATCAGTAGCCCACCCAAGCACAGGTTACGACCTATTTGGTGGCTATAATTAAAAAAAACAACCCAAACAATCACATGCATAGTTCTGACCCAAAAACACGCCAAAAAAATTACCTGTCGGGCGTTTCTTGCCTGTTCTTTTGCCGGCGCCGCTAAAGAAGTTTTTACATCGAAATTTATATATTTTTTTTAATTATCCGGAGGATAATTAAATGGTTAGTCATATAAAGTGGCGAACGGTATTTTATTTCCTTTCACCTGACACAGTTCACAAAATATGGTTTCAGTAACAAAAATAATATCATGTCAATAAATTAAGACGGCAAAACTAATGCATCAATAATAAAAAGCAAAAAAAATAATTCAAAATTTATCATCAAAAGAATATTAAAATTAGTAACTTTCACAAAAATTTTGAGTTGTGAAACTTTACTCCACTTTGTGTCCTATTGCTGAATGTCGTAAGAACTGTTTTTGCAAAGTATTCAGGCAGTGCATCGGCGTAATTATATACTAAAAAAAATATAAAATTAAGACGCGGCTGTGTGGGTGATTATTACTTGATCGAAATATCTCGACTACAGCCAGTCTTAAATAAAGAATCTGTCGCCAAGCACCTGTCTGTGGGCTCCGGCAGCCCCACTTGAGAGCCATTTCCCAATCCGGCTGCAGCGTGGCGCCACTTTCGACCGCATCGTCACTTAACATCAGGTGACTTGTGGTCCAACGCTAACTTGGTAAGAAAAAAAAAATTATGTTGATGATGAATTTGTTAATTGCATTGCAAGACTAATTAAGAGCGGTGTCGGTTACACCTAGATTGAGGACTGGCTCCCATGTGAGTCTGCTGTAACACACCGATAGGTGCTTGGCGACAGATTCTTAACATGAGGGTGGTAGCTAGCCAGGCGAGTACTAGAAAAAACCCTACCACCAAGCTATGGTTTCATCACGTTGTTTTCCTTCACCGAAAGCTCAAGCTCATTGTAGGATACGAAACCACGTCCTACGGATCACAAGCCGACGTCACTACCACTGAGTCATCATCGCTATTTCAAATTCAATCATAATTTGAAATTATTTCTATTTTACCATCATCATCATCACCACTGCTGGGACACCATGACACATGATCTTCTCTCAGTGAGAGTATGGGCTATATAATCCACGCGAGCCCACGCGGGTGGTAGATGTCGCATGCCCTTGAATGTTGTGTTTCTTGGACATGCCGGTTTCCTCACGATATTTTCCTTCACCGTTTTGACCTCATTGTTATTATTTCTATTTACTTCCTATGACACTATTTCTGTAAATTTAATTTGTATGGGATCAAATAAAGCTTTATTGTTACACTAAACTTCATGATAAACGAGTTTACGGATTGTATCCCGCGAAACTATTTACCAACGCGGAAATACCTTGTAACTTTATAATTGATATTTGCTGTAACGTTCCTAAATTCAAAGAGGTTCTCGTTATTATAATTAAGATTTCCATTAGCGAAAGGAATTCCTTGTTATAATTATAAAGAGATATTATAATTATTAAATTCATATTATTATAAGCTTATGAATTCTCCGTAGTGAAGCTAGCTGTTCCTTAGATTACTTTGATGCCAATTACTTTGTTATATAAATTTCGATTAAATTTTTAATAATAGAAATTAATATTGTCGCTATTATTGCAAAAATCAAAATCAAAATCAATAGTTATTTATTTAATAGTATACATTGTGATCACTTTAAAACGTCAACTTAAAACTAGCTACGCCTATTCCAACCTCCTTACGCCGGCAAAAGAACAGGCAAGAAGCGCCCGGCAGGTAACTTTTTTTGGCGCGATCGCATTGACTATTTTATTCTTATTACTATTTGATTGAAATGGAGCAAGTTCACTAAAATCCCAAGCTTTTTTTGTCATCTAATAGTCCGATATTGCATGGGCCCATAACCTAACATTGAATATTTTTCGTAGGTGAAAGAGCTAGCTGCTACGAAATATAACTACACGTTTGGCAAGGGCGAGGTGGTGTCTACGTTCGTAGCGGCGTTCTACGATGCCGTTCTCCTCTACGCTTTGGCGTTAAACGATACGCTACAGAACGCGGCCGACCCGAGGGGCCAATTGGATGGCGCCGCTGTCATACGCAATATGTGGAACAGAACTTTTCAAGGTGAAAAAAAGTTTTTATTGTTTTTTTTTTATTGTATTTTTGTAATCTATCTATATTTATGACTTGCCGTCCCGCGCGGTTTTACCTGCGTGGGCTACAGTTTATCGCGATAAAAGATATCGACGGCTAGCTAACAAAACCGCGCAAGTCGAATTTTGCAACTTTTCAGGACATACAACTTGTTTTACTTATATGTTTTTTTTTTATGTAAATTATGAACTTGTGTGTTACAATTTTTAATTAACGGATTGTATTTAGTAAAAATGCTTGGAACTGACAGGTTCATAGAAGCCCACGTCAAAACTGCATCTAAGGGCATTAAAAGGACTACCACAAATTTTTTACTTGTGCGGTGTTGTTTGCTAGCCGACGTTATGTCGTTTCTCAGGCTTTATCTCTCTAGAGAGAGTAATAAATAAATAAATAAATAAATATCGGGGACAATTGCACACAAATTGACCTAGCCCCAAATTAAGCTCGAAACTTGTGTTATGGATACTAGACAACGATATACATACTAATATAGAGAAATAAATACTTATATAGATAGAAATATCCAAGACTCAGGTACAAATATTCGTGCTCATCACACATATATTTACCCTTACCGGGATTCGAACCCGGGACCGCTAGCTTCGCAGGCAGGGATACTACCAACTCGGCTACCGCGTCGTCAAACTACCGCGAGTATAGGCTGTACGACGCTGGCCCAGTGCGGGTTGGTAGATGTCGCATGCCCTTGAATGTTGCAGTACTTGGGAATGCCGGTTTCCTCACGATGTTTTCCTTCACCGTTTTGAGCGATGGCAAATCCGCACATAACTTATTAAGTGATAGGTGCGGGGCAGAGAGGATTCGAACTCAGTGTTGGCGTCTTGTAAGTCGCACGCCTAACCGTTGGGCCACCACCGCTCCTATACCCCCCCTTATTAAAACCTTATTAAACCCTTGTTATTAAATTATTGTCCTTGCTACCTACTCACCAAGCAATTACGTTTCAGGCATTACTGGGGAAGTGGTCATAAGCAAAAACGGCGACCGAGTGGCGTCGTACTCCTTACTGGACATGAACCCAGTCACAAGCAAGTTCGAGGTTAGTACTTGATGTAAATCTTTTAATGAAATGGCCTAGAGCATAGAAGGACGCAGTAAGGCAACTTTCCTTTTTAAAATTCCTGTTTTCTTCGGATGAAGAATCATGCATCATCATCATCATCATCAGCCTGTATCAGTCCACTGCTGGGCATAGGCCTCTCCCAAGGTACGCCACTGAGCCCGGTCTTCGGCTCTTCTTATCCAACTACTGTGGCGCACGTCGTCGCTTCACCTTGTCGCAGAATCATGCCTACCAGTATTTCTTGTTTCAATTACAAAACAACGTGATACTGACTAACAGTGCCATCTAAACACACTTATATGGGCTCTCACACATAACTGCGATGCGATGCGATACGACGCAGCATCGCAGGAACTTGCGATGCGAATTGCTGCGATACGATTTCGTGCGGTAAAGCGTTGGTTCACGGTTCGCATACAAAACTTGTCACGCGATGCGATTCAGTTTGGAAGTTCTTGCGGTCCATTCGTGCGAGCTCGCAGATATTTGCGATGCGATGCGAAATCGCAGTTTTGTGTAGGTTTTGTGGTCCTATAAAACAAAGTCGGGTTACTATTTATAAGTCATGAACACCGGGGCCGATTTTAGTAATCCTTGATTTATTGGATTTGTCTTTGCCCCGAATAAATATTAAAAAACGAGGAGAAATTAACGGAATAAAAAGTGAAGAAAATTCATTTTTCGCGTACATTTTGTATAAAAATGAAAAACGATCTCTCTACAAATAAAAAAATAACAATAGGTACTTTAATATAAAAAACGAAACTAGCTTCGTGAGGAGCTGGTGTCTGAAAGAGGTTTAGATTTTAGTACTCAAAGCAGTTAAAAACCTTGTGGAAGGGAAGGGAGTTCACCTACTGAAATTCGTTTCGCAGTTGAATTTTTATGAACTCGCTAGATGAGAATGCGTAGTGTCTTTATATCTAATGGTTATTGTTAAAGATGAATACGTTATGAAATACTATACTTTCACTAAACAAGTTATTAACGTATAAATAACCTTGCTCCCCGCGGTTTTCTCGCTATCCCACAAGAATCTTTTTAGAATATACAAAGTAACTCCAAATTTACCATGTGTGTAAATCCAAAGTACCTATAAGCTTTATCCGTTTCAAATCTGTTTAGCAGTTTCAGAGTAAAACAGTTACAAATATATAAACTTTCACATTTATAATATGTAATATGTTTTCTTTTGTAAAAATATTTTATTCATTGACTCGTGTAAACTACACATCAATTCACTAAAAACAAGTCTAATAGGTAAGGTGCTTAAAAATATACAATTTAATCAGTCTTGAGTAAAGGTTCAAATCTACTTTCAATTTTCGTTAATATAACATTCATCGCATTGTGAAAAAATGATTGGGCTAATAATTTAAAACACTATCTTTACCAAACTCAATTTTTTTTGTTTGATTTCAATAAAGCTAAAACAAAGTCTGGAATATAAATTACAAAGTATTATTTTTTGCTTTAAATATTTATATAAGCTTTTTAGCACTGAACTAGCTGAAACTTGACTAATAAAATTTTTGGTCATTATTCGTAGAAGCCAAGCTAAGTTATTTCTTTTCTGGTGAATTTAAGTTGTCAAGTTTTGCATCACGCGTGTCACTTTATCCTACTAAATAAAATGTTGTAAACGCCGAAGTTCGTGTGTGTGAATGTTTGTTACCACGTATCACCGTAACTACTAAACAGATTTTGATGAAATTTGAAATGGAGATAGCTTAACCCTGGATTAACACTTTTATCCCCAAAAAAGGTTTTTGCATTATTATAAAGGTATTAATATAAATGAAGAACTAAGATCTAACTGAGGAAATATTTTTATGAAGAAAAAAAAATCCTATGACACGGTGCCACCGTGCAAAAGCGTCCGTGGTACCATTGGGCCACCATCGCTCGCAATAAATTAATGATCTCATTAAAAAACCTATAATCAACACATTTATTTATTCTTAAACATCTAACTCAGAAGCTTAATTTAAACGGATCCCGTCTCTTGTGATCCATCGTTTCATTAACAAGGTAATTATTCTGTGTTGTCACCGGAAGTACAACACACGGATAAAAGACTAAAAGGTTGTTAAGCTTTTGAAAGAAAGAGCTTTGGAAGCTTTCTTGTAGATGTATACAACGTGTAACATAATTCCCTATAGATCCGAAATGAGGATATTCCACACGTCAAGGCGAACAAAAGAGCGCTTTTAAGACCTAGTTCGCTCGCAAACTATACAAGTCTATATTGTCAGCTCTGACAAGCTTGAAACGTGGTACTAAGTACTAGGCGAACAGAACCGTTCTCCTCTATCCAAAGCTCGATCCTTTTAGCCCGGTTTAATTAAAACAAGGCAATTAAACTCTTTGTCGTGAAACGCGGCGGAAGAGCTTCGACATAAAGACGTAATTTGGAGGGGCTTGACGCTTCGGCAAAAAGGCCGTTGAGTCGTTTTTTGCTAGAAAGACCTTAATAATTCAGCGGAGAGCTCCAGTCGAGTTCAATCACGGATCGGGTCAAGTAACAATCATCTTCAAACGACCTTTTGTACGATTGTAATGAAGTTAATTGATGAAGTTACTGTTTTAATTTGGAGACCGTTATGTGACTATGACTACAATACAAATTCAGAAAGGGAGGTTCGATTTTCACTGTGAAATATAAAAATGTATACCATATTTCAGTATAGTCACTCAATATCCACGATCTATAACATCTTTCTGAGTAGCGTGTGACCATAAATTACCTGTTGTTTAGTAACGATCTGGTCGCTTCTTTCAGTTACTTATTGTAACCCTTGGCGGGCAAGAAGTTGTGGTTTTCCCTTTATTCTGTAGGGACCCTTTTCTGGGACAAGAAGTAGGCAGTCTATGTGTAAATCCTGCTGGATTAAAGCTATGCTTTTCACTCCAATCCGTTAAGCCGTTTTAGCGTGATGAAGTAACGATCGCACACACTCACTAACTAAGTAACTGACATGGCGCAACGACCCAAGGTGAGTCTTGGCCTCCGATAAAAAAGACGCCACTTCGGTCTGTCCTGCGCCACCTCCTGCCAGTCTTCCACCTGGAGCTCGCGCAAATCCTTCGTGACTTCGTCTTTCCAGCGATATCTGGGACGGCTGACAGGGCGACTGCCACTCGGCCGTCCACTGTATACTCGTTTGACCGCACGATCCTCTCCCATTCTTTCAAGGTGGCCGAGCCAGTGAAGCACACACCCATGAACATTAATATTTATTATATTAGTACCTAAATTAACGTAAAATATGTTTTGAAATGATATATTTACCATGTATTTGTTTTTGTTTGAGCTCTTATTATTTTAGCACTGTTGCAAGCGCCATGACCGCAGGAATACTAAAAGTTTCTGCGGGCAGGATTGTTGATATTATAACGGGCAGATGTAACCTAATTCTAATGTTACAAGGATCATGGTAGTTTAAAACATCATAGTATAGCGTAATATATGTGTGTGACTATTGATTCGTAATCCTATAAGACCATTAGCTCTATCCCTAAAGGGTCGAGTAATTAACTACAAGCGCAGGCTTGCTTATTTGCGGCGAATGTGCGAGTAGTTAATCTCAGAGGCACAAAGTTGAAATTATATTTACATAGAAGATTCAATAGATCTAATTTTAGCGAGAGTAAATAATATATCAGTAAATCTTTACAGCTAAACTCAAACCCAAATATTTTCATTCAATAGGATACATTTGTGATCACGTCAAAACGTCAAACTTAAGACTAGCTACGTCTGTTCCAACCTCCTTCGCCGGCAAAGGAGCAGGCAAGAAACGCTCGGCAGGTACAAATTACATTGTTAATAGTTGCGCCCCGCGGTTTCACCCGCGTCTTTCCGTTATCCCGCAGGAACCTTATACCAAGATAAATGCCTATGTGTTAATCCCGGGTATAAGCTATCTCCATTCCAAATTTCAACAAAATAGGCTTAGTAGTTACGGTGATACGTGGTAACAAACATTCACACACACACACACAAACTTTCGCATTTATAATATTAGTAGGTTAGTAGGATTGTTAGAAGGGTTGATGTTCGATTTTTCTCATCTAGAAAACGTAATAAATTATGATACGTTTCGGATTACATGAATTATTACTAATAACTCACCGCCCATGTTACCCCACGCTCAGTCGATTAGTAAGCTAGCAAAAGGCTGGCCGAATTACCCGTAAAACCAATAAGCTAGACGCGTTCTCGAAAATGGTTATTGCTTAAACCCTTTTCTCTAGATAAATATAGGGGTATGAGCTATCTCCATAGCAAATTTAATTTACATCCGTTTATTCGCTTCATTGCGTTGAAATTACAAACATACAAATACACAAGCTTTTGCATTTTAAAACACTTTTATTTTTAATATTTAACTAGCTGCACCCCGCGGTTTCACCCGCCTCTTCACGTTATCCCGCAGGACCTTTTTCTGAAATAAAAATTAGCCTATGTGTTAATCCAGGGTATAAGCTATTTTCATTCCAAATTTCACTAAAATTTGTTCAGTAATGTTTGCGTGAAAGAGCAACAATCATACATACATACATACTCACAAACTTTCGCGTTCAATATATTAGTAGGATTTACCGCTCATATAACTATCCTGAATCGATTAGTAAGCTGAAATACGAGTAGCTTAGGGTTGGCCAAATTATCTGCAGAACAATATATAACCTGTTTATAAAAATTACTTTTGTTGAAAACATTTTTAAAACACTTTTATTAGCCTCACTTGTAACTAACTAACAATGTAATAAAATCTAAGGAGTCAATTTTAACCTTTTTCTAATTGTCGTATCGACTTGAAAATTTATATGTACTTGCTTATATGTAATCCCGATGACAATGCAATAACTTGGATGAAGCCAGGAGATGGATAATGGAACTCTTCAATGGCTACTAAACCCATCTAGTTTGGGTTCATTTGATTTTGATTCGTCCAATAGATTGATTGGGCTTGGTTTCTTAGACTAAAAAGTAAAAACAAAAATTTATTTTATAGCTTAAATAATCTAAAAAAAACACTTGGAAAACGCACTGAAATATGTAAAATAGTTAAATTTACTTGTATTAGTTACGATAAAATAGTTAATTCAAAAAATGTGGAGCGCTTGTTTAACTGGGTAAATAAAAGTACATAAAACCAAAAAGCGCTCCACAATTTTATATTTTTCAGTGCGTTTTCTTTTATCAAATGTGTTTTCGTGTGAATAAAATGGAACCACCAAACTGTGCCTGCATAACTTACAAACTGGCTAAGCGTTTTCAAAGAGCCGTATGAGTTTTATACAATTCCATTCTTTATCGTTGTACAAAACTTTCTCAAATAGTGCCAAGTTTCTCTCTTGAGCGATTGTCGAGTTTAGGGCTGCCACTCGCATCTTGAGTTATTGTGCGGTCCGTAGCATCGTATAGAGCGTCAATGCATCGTTTTCCATTATTGTATCGATTGATATACGTAGGACGTCAGCTGTTTGTAATCATACCTACCTTTAACATCGAACATATTCATTTTCTTCTATTAGTAATAAACAGTAAATGTGTCGAATTTAACTGTGAATCTAAATTATTACATTATTATTTTTGATGGCAAAACAAAAATGAGGTAATTTTTATTTTCTTTTATAACGCGATAAACTATAGCCCACGCGGATGAAGCCGCGGGAAACAGCTAGTAATATATATAATAACCTACATGTATTTTTTCTTCATGTGTCGTGAAAAGGTAACAAAGAAACAAATGGAGTTACTGTCTGATTACAAAGTATGGATCTTGCACAACCCTATGGAATCACTACAATCCGAGGCACAAAATTCCAAGCTCCGTTTGAACAAATGGGGCACACCTTGCGCGAGATGGTCTCTGGAGTCGGGCACAAAGTTTGGTACTTACTATCTGTGAATTATGATCATTGTTTCACTATTCAACAGAAGGTGTCGCATTCATCTCTGTCGTGGTTGTATTTTCATCATTAGAGCGGTTTCAAAGTAGAGTTGGAAATTGAACGAGATAGCACTAAGTTGAAAATTATTTTTCATATATTCAATGAGAAATATTTTTTTAAATCTATCTATTCTACACTTATAATTCTGGTAAATCTTGTATTGTTTTTCTGGGATTATCTTTGACCATAACAATACTCGTATGAATTTAAAAAAGCATATAAAAAGTTTTTCAAACCCCAATTACGTCTAACAATGAAAAGCATTTTTGTTTACATTTACAGTGTAGCTTTTTAATACAAGTCACACGATGTTAAGCAACGATATGGTCGAAGATAGCGCCACACTACATTTGGTTTTTCTCAAATGACGCTACCATAATACACCTATAGGCGCATGGCAACAGATCCCTAACATGACTGAGATGTCTAGCCAAAGCCTGCACTAGAAAATATCTTGCCTATGGTTTCTATGCTATGGTTTCATCACGATGTTTCCCTTCATGAAAGCTCAAGCCCATTGCAGAATTTAAACCCACAAACTAAGTGTCACAAGTTGACCTCACTACCACAGTCGTCGTCGCTTCAAAATCAAATCATACAAATCGCATACGAGATTTTCCAATCTTTTTTGCTTATGACACAGCGCGGTTCAAACTATCACGTTCTGAACCCATTTCTGTTTATGATTTATGCATACCGTACGACGATTTGAATACGTTTTGTGATTGCGAATCCTATTTGACTTGCATAGGCCTATTAGTTACTACTATGAGCTACGTAAGTCGATGTCACTACTTAGGGCCGGTTTTATAAACGTCCTTAAGTTGAATTTCATACCAAATTTCGGTAAATTTGATCAGTTTGTCAAATTTTAGCTCGGAAAATTTTGTCAAATCTTAGCACGGAAAATTTTACAATTTAGATCAAATTTACCGAAATTTGGTATGACATTTTACTTACGGTCGTTTATAAAAGCGGTCCTTAATGGGATGTAGCGATGGGTATTGTAGAAAAGATGCCATTCTATTCTACGATTTTACTTAATGTAGAAATAACAAACTAGAAATGCTTTTCAGGGCATATATCATGCACTCTTTTCAATTGTATTGTTACGATGACATTTACATAATGAATCAGTATAAATCAACAGACAATAATGTTACTGGATTTTAAATTCATACTCAGCTACTAATGCTTCAATTGTTTTCTCGAGTAAAAATTATCGCTCCGCACCTCTCAAATAAATATCAAAGCCACTTTAAACAAGGTGTACGGATTGCAGTACAGTTGATAAGAATAAGTGTATAATGTGCGGAAATTATGACAAAGCATACTATATAGATCACAGTTTTTTTTTTCTTTAGGCGTTAACGATTGTAGAGTGAGTGATTGGAGATATGTGTTAGGGACCTAACTATTATAGGTCTTCAAATAAACAACAGTGGACTGTAGAAACTGCTATATTATGAATATATGCACGAAATATATAAAAGGTGTGACAAAGAGGGCGAATCAGCGCGACTGGTGCCGTCGGTGGCGGTGCGATGAATGAAGAGACCCCCGCGCCGCGCATCAGACCGATAGCGCTTTAGCGCTCGAACATCCTCCCCGGGTTGATATAATCAACAAGGAAGAGGGCAGATATTGTTGAAGCCCCGTAGCATCGTCCCTTCTTTGTCTTCAGCTCAGCCACCCTCGTGACACCATCAGCGCCAGGGAACACCTTGATGACGCGTCCCAAAGGCCATAGCAACGGCGGCTGCCCCTTCTCCATGATAAGGACTAGCGTCCCCACTGATAGCTGCTCTGTAGAAGTCGTCCACTTGGTCTTGCTCTGGAGTAAAGAAATATATTCTATATGAAAACGATTCCAAAAATGTTGTCTAATGCAATTATAGCCATCGGTTCATAGAACTAATTTCAAAATCGATTTGTTGTTCGCATCGCAGAGTGAGACATAGTCACTTAACTTAATAGTTATAAGACACGCTTGGCGACACAGAATGCAAATTAGTAAATGTCTCAATTATGACAATTAGTCATGATCGCACATCACTAGTTATCATCGATTTGAGACAACCTACCATGGGACCAAAATATCTAAAACGTTTAAACGAGCAATTCTTGTATATAAATATAATCTGAATTTCATGAAATTTAATAGGTATGGGGCGATAAATCGATCTAGCTAGGTTTCATTTTTAGAAAACATCTTTCTATCCGTGTTTTCAGACAATGAGAAACCGAGAGGAGCACGGTACTTTTCGTTTAAAATTGATATCTTTATTATCCTCTGTGAGGGCGTGATCAGTAAAGTCCCATCTGTTTAGATTCGACGTTGAGCTGTTTACTCTACGTCTACTTCCCTAATTGTTTTGTTGGCAGACCCGAACATTGTTATAGTTGGATAATATAATTAGTACGTCCCTAAGAGGATATTGTTGCCGAACTTTTTGTATGGATTTATCTTTGTTTTCGAGCAAGTTTTCTTTTTGTTTGAGTTATGTTTTGCTGAACAAACCAGCCGTCCAAATGCTAAGCCGGATTCGGAATATCAGTTCTGCATACAACACTACACGTATTATTCAATACTATTAAAGTGGCACCCCGCGGTTTCACCTGCGTCTTCCCGTTATCCCGCAGGAACCCTTTTCCGGGATAAAAAGCCTTTGCGTTAATCCAGGGTATAAGATATCTCCATTCCAAATGTCATCAAAATAGGTTTAGTAGTTGCGGTGATACGTGGTAACAAACATTCACACACACACAAACATTTGCATTTATAATATTGTAGTAGGATTAGTAGGATTATAATATACAGCATCTAATTATGTACAAAAAATTGCTTAAATTTTAACAAGTTTATGAATGTTACAACATCACATGCTAGTGAATGGCAAGAAAATTAAAACTCACACCGAAACATCTCTATTTTAAATTGTTTCGTGATCCATTTTATTTCAATTACTAGCAGTTTCGCCCGCGGGGGCTACAGCTTTATGCATGCAAAGTCTCAGCCCGATCGGTGTAAAATTGACAAAATTTCATACAAATACAAATACAAATAAAAATACAAATACAAATTATTTATTAGTAACACCAATGTTACAAGTCAGTCATACAACAAATTAGTAATTAGTAATTTAACAAGTATTAATTGAAAAAAAAACAAACAAACAAACTACAAACTTCATACAAACTTTCATCCCCTATTTTATCCCTTTAGGGGTAGAATTAATCAAAATTCTTTCTTAGCGAATGCCTACGTCATAACATCTACGTGTATGCCAAATTTCAGCCCGATCTGTCCAGTGGTTTGGGCTGTGCGTTGATAGATCACTATGTCAGTTAGTCACCTCTGAGTTACATATATTTAGATTAAAATCACAAGCGCAGGAAAAGTCTCTGTAGCTCAGTAATTCATTTACACGTTGAAATGTTGGACGCGATGGGTAGGTACAGGAAAGGGAGAACAAAAATAGCAGAAAGGTTGACAGCTGATATGTTTATTTTTCATACATTCAATCTCGTTGGAAATGAAATTTCCGTTCTCTGAATTTTGTTATATATTAACGTATTGATGATAAACCAAACAATTGTAATTCTTTTTACAGCAGTTATTTTTTCAATACAAGAATACAAATTTCTTCCTTAATGCTGGTGTTCTCATCATCATCAGTCTATTACGTTCCCACTGCTGGGACACAGGGATTCTCTCAGGGAGAGAGTAAGGGACATAATTTAACACACTGACTCGGCATCGGTTGGTAGATATCGCATGCCCTTGAATGTTGTGGTTCTTGGACATGCCGGTTTCCTCACGATGTTTTTCTTCGCCATTTTGAGAGATAGCAAAACCGCACATAACTTATTTATGTGAGTAGGTAAGTTGTATATTATGTAAGCCACCATCACCAAACTAAATAAAACGAGTTTTCCATTTCTTCAAAAACAACTCGACAAGCTTATTAACTTCTCAGAATGCTTAAATATAGCGAGCTTTCGTTTGTTATGAAATATCGGAAAAACAAGAGAAATTGACGAACAAAATAATGCTCTTTTCTGATAAAGCCTTTTAATGAAACGTGGAAATTGGAGAAGCTTAATTAATAAGGAGGAATACACAAGGTGTAGTGCAATATAATTGTATTAGATACGCACTGCGGTTACACTCGGGTTTTTACCTATATCCCACGGGAACTGTATGTACATTTTCTCTTCTACTGTTTGTCGCGATAAAAAGTATCCTGTGTCCTTCCTCAGGGTTCAAACTATCTCCGTACCAAATTTCATTTAAATCGGTTCAGTAGTTTAGGCGTGAAAGCCAGACAGACAGACAGAGTTACTTTTGCATTTATAAAATACTAGCTGTTTACCCGCGTGGGTTACAGCTTTATGCTTGCAAAGTCTCAGCCCGATCGGTTTAAAATTGACAAAGTTTCATACAAGCTTTTACCTCCAATTTCTCCCCATGGGGGTAGAATTAATCAAAACCCTTTCTTAGCGGATGCTTACGTCACAACATCTACTTGCATGCCAAATTTCAGCCCGATCCGTCCAGTGGTTTGGGCTGTGCGTTGATAGATCACTATGTCAGTCAAGTCACCTTTGAGTTATATCTATTTAGATTAGTAGGGATTAAACCGTAACTAGTACCTACATTTGGTTGAAATTAAGACTAACGAATTTTACGCGTCGTAACTTCACGTCTAGTTACATTAATTTAATGCCTACGTGTAAACATTGTAAGCCACGTCACCTCGTAAAATGTAACATTACTTTCAGATATAGTTTGACTTGATTGAGTAGTTATATAAAAGTAAAAACAAAAGAAAACAATGATACATTTTTATTTTTACTGTTCAACATGACAGTTTTAATACAAATAGAAAAATACAAGGTTTAATACAAGGCTTTCTTACTTTGTGCTACTCTTGTGTTGTTTCTGATACCCTTGATACAGGGAATTCTAGTAAGAGGTCAAAGCTACGTATGTGATTGAGCGCGCGTTATTTTTCCTTTCAAAACGAAGTAAAATTCATTTACAAAAATTCTATGAAAGCAAAATGAAATATTCGAAATTTTACAGCATATCTTAATTTAAACGATAAAAACGACTATACGCAGCTAGGTATATACATCATTTATAATTAATTGCATAAATTAAAGTAATACAGTTTCAGACAAAATATAATATCAGTAAAAATTCACAATATTTCCTTATAAATTGAAATTAGAAGAAAATAACCATGATGTATTTTTAACAACTTGAAAATGATTTTAATGTACGATATGTGCACAGCATAAATGAGTGAATTTCAACATTTATCACTACGGTCAACCTGTATTTTCGCAAGACCATTTTTCACGACATTTTCCCTCGGTGGCGTCGCGTCGCAAAGAAATGACTTTCAAAAACTATCAAACTAGAGATTGCGAAGAGTCCTTACTGAAACATGTTATCGATGATTTTGAGAAATTTATTTTCTTCCCGTTGTTTTTTATAAGCTTTATTTTAGATATCGATGCATTTACAATTTTCAAGAGCATCTGGTTACTTTATAACCGCTTTAAACCGATTCTAAATAATATAATAGGGATATATTCCCTATTATTGTAATAAATGCGAAAGTAACTCTGTCTGTCCGTCTATCTTCAACGCCTAAACTACTCAAGCGAGAAAAATGAAATTTGGTTTAGATAAAGTCAAAAGCCTGAGAAAGGACATAGGCTGCTTTTTATCGTGATAAACTGTAGCCTACGCAGGTACCGCGGGGAACAGATAGTATGTTATATGATACTACAAAACGTAAAGTGTATTTATTGTAAATAATGGGTAGGTAATCTCTGAAACTTCTGATCCGAATCTGAAAACTCTTTCAATGTTAGAAAGCTATTTTATCTCCGAGTATCTTAAGCGACGTTAAATTGTGATAACATATCTCCATGCAGGTGAAACTTCCAGAAACAGCTACTATATTATAATTCAGTCTGGAACTGTATAAGGGGATTAAATAGTCAAAAGGCTTAGACTTGCCAGCAAAATTATAGGGTAGGCTGTTCCTCGCGGTTCCACACGCGTGGGCTACAGCTTTATGCATGCAAAGTCTCAGCCCGATCGGTTTAAAATTGACAAAGTTTCATACAAACTTTCATCCCCTATTTTATCCCCTTGGGGGTAGAATTGATCAAAATCCTTTCTTAGTGGATGCCTACGTCATAACATCTACCTGCATGCCAAATTTCAGCCCGATCGGTCCAGTGGTTTGGCTGTGCGTTGATAGATCACTATGTCAGTCAGTCGGTTACCTTTGAGTTACATATATTGTAGTATGTATGTATAGTATATAGTAGGGAAGTAGGGATATGAAAGTTTACACATGCGATGTGAAGCCTGAGCTACGTAGGTGATTTTGGTTCTTCCGAGATTTTTTTCCATTACTGATTTGTAAATAAAAAGCTTTCCTTTTTTGCTCGAAATTTTTACCCTCTCAACCCCTACAGCGTGAATTGCTTCACTCTCTGTGAAAAGCGTCCTGTACACACACTTCAGAGCAATCAATTATCTACAACGTACTCCCCGAGCATCAATCTCATGTGGGATTTATTGTACGCTTTGTCACCCTATATAGAACGTGAGTAAATGCCCGTCCAGTTTTACAGCAACCGTTTTTTTATTTTTTTATTCACATTAGGCAATCATTTGACCACAGTTTCACCTGATAGTAAGTGAAGACGTGGCCGATGATGGAGCATGCTTTCCTAGAAGATACCTATTCACTCTTGACTTGAAAACTCCTGAATTGTACTTAATATCGGGAAACAATGACGCTGGCAGGCCCTGGCTGGCAGGTGGTTGGTTTTATTATTGTTCAACACAACCTCAGCTCAAAACTCAAAAACTATTTATTTCGTTAGAGTACCATCCCAAGCTCTACCATCTAGCTTTGACGGCGTGGCTGTTTTGTGTTTGTGAATTTCTGGCTCTGTATTGGTGCGCGCGTGTGTGTGTGTGTGTGATCCTATGAGAGAACTTATCGATACTCGGAACGTGAACATGTAAAATTTTAATTGACATGAAAAGTCTTTATTTTTATAATTATGCTAGCCAACACCTAGCGAGCCAGTATCTACAAATTTTCTACACCTAGCAAGCCAGTATCTACAATGCTTCTAATATTTTCCTCTCAAGAATAACTAACTATCAAGGAGTACATCACTAGTCAGGAAGCTCAAAACGAAGCATCCAAATAATGCTAATTAAAGCTTGAAATCCATCACTAATTATAAATACGTGGTTAATATTATACCTACAGGCTATGATGACGTTATGACGTCATCATCTACGCCATTACGTGACTGCTACGCCATTGTCATAATCATTGAGAAGATGCGAGGCGACCTCATTATTATTGGTTTAATCATCAAGAACCTACGTTGAAAATCCGTTACCAAAATCCAAAATCTAGTAATCCTCTCAATTCTGAACCGTACCACTAAAATAACACATAAACCAGGTTTCACCTGAATTTATGAACAAGCACGAACGTCGAATAGGTCTCGAAAACGTAATAGCACTCTATTTGTTCAAAGCGAACTACCCAGTGTTCCCTGTCATAAAATTCAATTTCCTTTTACGAGGTAAGCATCAAGGTCTATGTCTCTACGTTTAACCTGAAGCTCCGTGAAACGTTTTAAGATTTTATCGTGTGTAGTTGGAGAAAGCAAGGCTGTAAAGGTTTACCTGTCATGAAACCTGCGTGAAGGGTTTTTGTAACTTAGGTTGTTATTTTTTGTCCCTTTTGAGGTAGGTATAGGAATTTATTGGTAAATGTAAATAACTGCCAAAAGGAGACTTTTGGTGGCAATTGAACTGTCAACGTGAGAATTTGTTTTTATTTCCAAAACTTGTGCAAATCCAAATCTCTATCCTCATCCCATTATCTCAACATCATCATCATTTAAACTGTATTCAACTCTCTGTGTTTGAAATATGTTATACTTGACACTAATCGTGTGACGCCATAACAAAACAAAAAAAAAACTGCCAAAAGGACAACAAATTGAGTTATATAACTAGATTAACCTCCTTATTTTCGCCAACAGGTAGTAGCGACATACGTGGCAGCTAATTCGTCCCTGCAGTTCATACCAGATAGGCCTATCCATTGGGCCGGCGGCAGGACGTCTCCCCCACCTGATACTCCTGAGTGCGGCTACGACGGATCTCTGTGCCCAGATAACTGTGAGTTATTGACCTTTTATAGTATAACTAGCTGTTCCCCACGTAGGCTACAGCTTTATACATGCAAAGTCTCAGCCCGGTTAAAAATTGACAAAGTGTCATACAAACTTTCATCCCATATTTTATCCCTTTGGGGGTAGAACTAATCAAATCCTTTCTTAGCGGATGCCTACGTCATAACATCTACCTGCATGCCAAATTTCAGCCCGATCCGACCAGTGGTTTGGGCTGTGCGTTGATAGACCTTTGAGTTATTTAAATTTAGAAGATTTTACCTTTTTTTTACTCGACTGTGAAAGAAAAGAAGGGAAAAGAAGGGTTATGTGTTTTTAAGTGTATGTATGTATATTTCTTTGGCACGGCTTGTAGCCTATAGCCTGTAGCTTGACGGATTTTAACATATGAGGTGTCGTTAGATTCGTCTTTGTTGTGGAAGTGACATGGGGTACTTTAATTTGGCTCAGTCGAGTTTTTTGTTCCTTTTGTAATGTATAATTTTGACCTTTTCTATGTGAGTAAGTAACCAGACGAGCAAGTTAAAGTTTTGTAGTGTTAGGCCATCGCCTAACACCTTCGAAGTCATATCATAGGTACATCGTTTGACTTCGAAGGCGCCGACACCGAGTTCGAATCCTCTCAACCCCGCCTCTGTCACAATAAGTTATGTGAGGATTTATCGTCACTCAAAACGGTAAAAGAAAACATCGTGAGGAAACCAGCATGTCCAACAACAGCATCTATCTGCAGCGTCTAGAGAGAGTTGTTATTTTCCAAAAATTCAAACTCCATTTGATCACCTCAGGGGATAATTTTTCCTTTTATTATCCAATAAAAATACGTAGGCCAGATTTCACCGTAAATCTTGTAAGTTTTAAAAGGTCGTAGTTAATCAGTTTGTCTAGTAGTCAGTGGTATTTCGTTTCTATTAAAATACATATAAGACAATATAGGTAAATATATTCTATATAGATTTTACAGCACTACTAAATAGAGTTCGTGACTTGAATAAGAATGGCTTTTTTAGAATACCGCAATGCCATAAGTTTATATCAAGCCATTTTCATAATTGGATGACTCGTATGTGGATTGTTTCCGCCGAAGGCTTGCTTAGGGTTGCCGATGGTTTAGCAATTAAATTCTTGGATCCCTTTATGACTTTAACGCTGTATTACAATGTTTTTTTTAATAAATATGAAAATTTGACGTTCTATGTAATTGCGTCGCAAATGATGTCTTGAGTGAATGTAGCCGCGTGCGCAGCGAGCGCCTCCCGCTCCGCGTTCGGTCCCCGCGGTCGCCCGGCTGCTCCATTGGAGTGAAGTAGGCGCCAGAACATGGATAGTAAATGTATTTCTTACTATAGTAAATACGCTTTTTCAATACCATCAACGAACGAGTATTATTTTAAACATAATATTATGTAGACTGAAGCAAATGGCTGCCATTGCTATTAAATTAAAGAAGAACGTTTTCTTTCGAAGTAAATTCTAGAACTACATGCATACCTCTATAAAATATTGAAGGAAGCTTTTTATGTGTTTTTCAAAGGGTCTAAGTGGAGTTTAGTGGTAGCACTTAAACCATCGTTTAGTGCATGTAACGTAACGGTTCATTTACGAGCCATAAACGTGAAAATATCGTGGCAATCACTTACTACTAGCCTGTTTCAATACACTTTATCTGTACTTAAAATAAAGTGGGATGTTTGACCAGTTTGTGTACTAAAATCAGTCAAATAATACACAATGAATGTTTTGGTCTAAGTCAAATAGAAAGAAATATCATCTCTTGTGTCGAATTCAGCGAAATTTTTTATCAATAGAACAGTTGACAAAATTCGTGGCAATTTTTTGTTTGTTTATCTAAGCGAATCATTTAATTAAAGTAGGTACTAAAACGAGAGAATGAAACGATGATAACTCAGTTCTAGTGTTGGTTTTCGACTTGTAGGTTCTATTGAATTATACAATGAGATTGAACTTTTTGTGAAAGAAAACACCGTGATGAAACCATAGCTTGGTAGTCAGGCATTTCCTAGTACTCACTTGGCTACACCCTCTAGTTAGAATCTGTCGCTTAGTGCTGCTGATTATGACAGCCTCACTTGAGAACCAGTTACCAATCCAGGTGTAACATCAGGTGACATATTGTGGTAGGTACCCTGTAAGATATAAAAAAAACACTTATAGGTACATCGATCTCTTTCGAATACAATATACAATTTTTAAAATTCTACGTTTACTATTCTAATTAAAAGCTATAACTAACTAACTAACTGAGATGGCGCAACGACCCAAAGTGAGTCTTGGCCTCCGATAACAAAAGACGCCACTTCGGTCTGTCCTGCGCCACCTCCTGCCAGTCCTCCACCTGGAGCTCGCGATATCTGGGACGGCCGACAGGGCGACGGCCAGTCGGCCGTCCACTGTATGCTCGTTTGACCGCACGATCCTCCCCCATTCTTTCAAGGAAAAAGGGCTATAGTAGAAACGTTTTAGAACCTTGTACTGTCTCTTGAGAAATAGTGTCAAAACTTACTATTTGACGCAAAAACGAAAATGCAGAAAAAATATTTGCAAGTTCTCAAGAAAAACACGTATATTTTCTTCCGAATCTTCCTTCTAAACAAAGCCTTTATGTAAACACTCGAGTCTTATCTCATTGAATTAAAAGGCGCACCCAGTGTCAGGTGTGTAAACAGCACTTCACTTGAGTGGATCCTTTGCCGAACAAAACGAGACAACACGAGAAAACACTTTTCAAGATCCAAAATGTACTTTGCACTTAAAAGTCTTGAGTTTTTGTCTGAATTAAATTTTCCGCTGCGCTTTTCCCGACAGAGATATGTTATGTAAATATTTGTGCTGTGTCAGCACTTATGAGTACAGAGACACTTCAATTCACTGCAGATAATGTTATCAGCTCACTTTGAAAGCTTTCGTGGCTAAATTAAATTATTGTGTATCGCAAAATCTTATAAATTACATTATATTTTTTTGAGGCATCGTAAACAAAAATAAGAGTTTTGAGTAAGAAATATTTTAATATTCTGCCATAATCTTAGTTATTACAATAAGTCTGTCCCGCGGCTTTGTCTGCTTGGATGTTAATATATTTCCAAACAAACATTTATATCCTGCCTAGTTGCTCCCCGCGGTTCCACCCGCGTCTTCTCGTTACCCCGCAGGAAACTTTTTCCGGGATAAAAAGTATGTGTCTATGTGTTAATCTAGGGCATAAGCTATCTACATTCCAAATTTCATCAAAATCGGTTAAGTAGTTACGGTGATACATGGTAACAAACATTCACACACATAAACTTGCATTTATAATATAAGAAGGATAGGATACATTCTTAATGGATACCACGGGAAGAATTTTGGCAAATGGGTACCGTAAAAGGGTGTCAAATGAGGTGTTTAAGTTCGTATAGAAAAATGCCAAATGGCTTCACGTAGCTGGGTGATAAGATAAATTTACTATGCACAGTACCTACCTACCATCTAGAATTATTTAACAGCCAAATTTGTCTGGCTGAAACGTGAGAAACATAATAAACTTACCCGTTAACCTAAATAGGATAAAATTACGTAATTACGAGCTGAAACACGTAAACTAAAAGAAGAGCAAAAGTAAGCCTTTAGCATGAATTAAAGATCTCAACAAATAAGGGTCGTAATTAATATTCCATTCACAAGACAAAGGAAAACTTGCCTTTGTTTAAATATTTGAGATTAATCTTAAAACTTGTTGCAAAAAAGGATTTTTTGGCATATTGATTGATGGACATGAGAAAATATATTAAGACTTGGACACAATATATACAAAAGCAGTAACGCAAGTTAGAAAAAAACTCGGACACCGAATTTACCGTGTCTACAGCTTTTTCTATGAGATTAAATGTGGCTTGGGAAATATATATATCTAAATATCGATATTTTCACATGAAATGAGTAATATTATCGTATTGATATTTTTCGGGTCTTTACTCTCTTTTGCGCCAATTTAAGCTATCTAGGGTTATCGATTCTGTTAGTTGGGCTTTCTTGATATGGTCTTTATTTAAATATTTACATTTGACCTGTAAGTAGGTTCAGCACTATTTGTACCACATTCTTCTTCTTCTTCTTCTTACGAACTAAGCATCTTCATTTCATTGTTATCTACAGTCAGCGACAAAATTTGCTGATTACAATAATATTCTGAATGTGCGCACTAGTTCGGCCACTTTTAGTGTAAGAAATGCTTAGGAAACCTTTCGTCTTTGATCGTACCTATCATTCTGAGCGTCTCCTTTTTAGTTCTTGTTGACTAACCAGGTATTGCCTCGGTATACAATACAGTTATAACTTTACCTCAGATAGTCTATTTGCTTAACTTCCCTTCTAGTTGTATAAAGAAACACACTGGAGATGCGCGCTGAACGCGCCTTTCGAGAAACTTAATAAAAATAGGTTTGAAATGCTTTACCGAGCTATTCACTGACTTTTTCATCTCCTTTGAAGTCTGTAGACTTACCGGTTTGATTGCTGGTCAAAAGATAGGTGACTGTTCTTTCTTGCGACACCAATTCTTCGAGGTCGTCTTTCATAGAACCGCGGGCAAGTTGCCAATGTAATTGAAATTATCTCTCCGATCAAAGATTGTATACACGATCAAGGGCCGATTTTGGTCCGTAATCTAAAAAGGGCGTGTAAGAAATAAGCATTAACCTTTTTACATACATTTTTGTTAAAGAATAACATTGACTGTGGATAAAATAATTGAGCCACGGTAATTGATAAGAAGTTTGCATGACTTTTATATTGAGATTTTTCCGAAACCAACAATGATGGAAAAATGAATCTGCGATTGTTAGGAGCAGATTCACGGCCGTTCCCATTACCCGTTCTATCCACAGTTTGAAATTTGACATAAGCTCCATAGAAGTAATCTCAAAATTCTATCACTAGTAGGGCAGAACTGTCACGAGTGTTGCCAATGCGTCGGCAACGCATTGGCAACACTCGTGACGTTGCAAATGTACATAAGCGACGGTTACCCCTTACCATCAAGTGGGCTGTCTGCTTGTATGACACACGATTCCATACACAAAATATAAAAACATAAGTCTCAGTTTTATGAAGTTGTGTTACAAAATTTACTTTTACATAACTTTTAAGTTTCAAATGGTATTTTAATGCCACTACACGGAGAAAAAAGACCTTCCGAAATACCGTTTTCCTTCTGAGTCAAAGGGGAAGGATTTGTTATTCAGAAAGAAATCTAAGGTAAAAAAGGAAGGAATCGGTCTTGGAAGGTAAGACTCAGAAGGAAAGTCCGAATTTTTTTCTCGGGATAACGGGAAGACGCGGGTGAAATCACGGGGCGCAACTAGTAATAAATAGAAAACGGTTTCATAATTTTTTTATCACATTTCTTTTGTTCGAAGACAATAGCGTTAAACCAAAGAGTACCTACTACTTGAACCTCAATAGGTAACCCGATAAAGTCTTGTCTGTCGCACTCTAAAATTGTTTTGAACTCAGCTGAAAATCCGATCCTAGATTTTATCCAATAAGCTGACGCGCTAAGGTTCTATTTTATTCTATTACGCCATATCTAGTCCAATGGAGGACCGAAGTAGACAAAACAGAAATGTATCTATGTTAGAAACTGTATCTAACCGGTTAGGTTCATTGATTTATTCATATTGTAGCATATATTGTTAGTACCTAGTTCATAATGTTAGATAGATAAAGTTTTTCACTAATCAACTTAGACTTAGACAAAAAATTGTAACCTATTTTCAGAACATAAACTTACCTGAATGTGTTGCATCGTGCACCGAAAGTTTAATAAACGTTGATGCAGCTTTCTATCTGGTGCTGTTTAGCACAGTATTACGCCTCTATTGGTCTGTGTTGTCTCCGTAGACTCTAAGCTTATTCTTGCGAGAAATGGGTTCGTCTTATCGCTCATTTAGCGATAATTTGCCTTTCATGTTAGTTAAGGACTAGCTTACTAGCTGTTTCTCTTATCTACAATTTATTAAAATAAAAATATCCTATGCGCTGCCCCCGGGTTCAGACTATCTCCATACCAAATTTCATCAAGATTCGCCGTGGTTTAGGCGTCAAAAAATAATATACAGACAAAGGGACAGCGATACGAGTATTTTGTCTTAACATTATATAGTAGAATTAGAGTGTACAAATTCACTTTTAAAGCATTTGATCCTTGATACCGTCTCCTTGGATATTTACTGTTTTAGGGTTCCGTACCTCAGAAGCAAAAACGGAGCCCTTATTATCACTTTGTGGTCCGTATGTCTGTCTGTAAATATGTAGTTATTAAACTACATATTAAACAAACAAACAAAAAAACTTATTGTTTATTTTATTAAAAAAAAAACTTTGGATGGAACCCTCGGTGCGCGAGCCCAACTCGCACTTGGCTGGCTTTTTACATTTTGAATGGAAAAGAATATTGTTTAGTTATTGGTCAGAGACAAGTGCCATTTTTTTTAATAATCGCATTGTGGTTTGTTGCAGCTCTACCGGTGTACGCGATCCTGAGTATAATCCTGAGCTCTGTGGTTGTAGTTCTGGCAATACTGTCGGTCTTCATTTACAGGTACGTGTTGATTCGCTGTTTAAAAAAACTGTCAATAGATCTGTCTCTTTTTTTATCTAGAACGCTATGTAAAGCTAAGCGTAGAGTGTAGATGTACGGCCAGTTTCAATAAACTATCCACGGTTTTCCTTACCAGAGATATAAATTGGACATTGCTTCTTTGGAGCTTGCGTCAAATTTCTATCCCCAGTAGGGCAAACAGGGGATAGGTTATTGAGTACAGTTTGACCGAAACCTTTGTGTACGCTGCGAGAAGGGGGCTGCTCCGCTCGTTAATTCACCTTTAACGCTCATGGCGATAGAGTATGTATATCGTTGTCTAGTACCCATAACACAAGTTTCGAGCTTAATTGTGTGCAATGGTCCCCCGATATATATTTATTAGAGTGACAAAAGCTGAAATGCGATATAGCAATATAAATCATTTTTATCGTGTTTGTGAAACATGCAGTTTCTTTCTAAGCATGCACCTCATCATGCCTTCACGTTCCCACTGCTGGGACTCTGGCCTTCTCTCAGAGAGAGAGTATGGGTTGTAATCTAACACGCTGGCCCAGTGCGGGTTGGTAAATGTCACAAGTTACCTGATGTTAAATGACGATGTGGTCAAAGGTGGCGTCATGCTACACCAGGACTGGGAACTGGCTCTCAAGTGAGGCTGCCGGAACACACCGATAGACGCTTGGCGAACTCGAGGGTGGTAGCTAGCCAGGCGAGCACTAGAAAATGCCCTACCACCAAGCAAGTTCAAGCTCTCACACACTGAGAAAAATTTCCTGACTTTCCTTCTAAGTCTTTCTTACCTTCCAGAACAGATTCCTGCCAAAATGTATCCTATTCCTTCTTTATTTTACCTTAGTTTTCCTTTTGAGTCAAAAGGGAAGGAAATTCCTTCTACATTTCGGAAGGTCTTTTTTCTCCGTGTACAGAATTAGAACCCATACAGCTGCTGATTTGAACAACGCCTTTTCTAGTAAATTTTTTACTCGAAAACAAACTACTTTCTAAAGAATTTACGTAATATATCACTCGAACACGAAAATACAAAAATATCATGTTCTGTTGTAAATGAGCACATTGTCTTTCTCAGAATACATTTCTTTACACATTTTGTTCATATTAACATAATTCCCATTAACAATTTAGAGGTCACAGAACTCGAGTCTATATTTGTTTAATGTTTTTTCTTTGTTTCTTCGGGTAACCAATTAACGATGCTGTTTGGTGCGGTTCGATGCGGTTTCCAGAATTTCATAGCTCAACTTAAATTTTGTGGTATTGACACTTTAATGCTATTAGATGCAGTTTTGACATGCGCTTCTATGAAACTGTCAGTTCCAAGCGTGTTTACTAAATAGAAGCCGTTTATTAAAAATTGTAATACACATCGTGTAATTCAAGCCAGGAGGAGAATAAATATGACCCCACACAGATATGGACGAATCACTTTAGCCAGTTACCCAAATATTTTCCCTACCAAAGGTCCCAATACAAGCGACTGTCACTACTATTTCCCGCCAAAATCTACCCCATCAAAACTGATGGAAAGAATATAAAGTTGCCATCCACATAAAATATGTGCAATCGACTAGAAATAAATGTTTGCAGAAATGCTTTCTACGAACTTTTCGAAGTGAAACTAACATTTTATCGGTTTTTTTTATTATTTCTATAGTAATCATTATCTGACCGTCACATTGCGTGACTGGTGCGTTAAATGTTTCTGAATGAAATAATTGAAGTAATCGTAGACATTATGCCACAGATAAAATAATTATGATGAAATGGATTAATTAGTATAATGGCAATATTTAAGTATGAGAATGAAGTTACTAAGAATTCTAATTGTTACATGTTTTTTGTAGTTATATTCTGACTTAAGACTTATTGCTTGTTAACACAAGTAAATATTTTACATAAAAAACATACAAGTGAAACAGTTTTATGTCTCTCCTGAAATGTTGCAACATTTAACAAGCGCGGTGTTGTCAGCTAGCCGACGATATTATACATCTCATCCTGCTGAGATATCACAGTGCTGATATATCTTTATCAATACATACGAAGTCATATGGTACATCTGACATAATTCTATGTACAATTCGTTAAGATCTGTTCAGCGGTTTAAACGTGAAATGGTAACAAACAAACAGTAGGGGATATAGTAGTTACGTTCGTATTAAAAATATTGTCGTATAGACATCATAACATATTAGTAAAACTTATTACAACGTCTCACACTATTAAGATGACAAAAAAACCTGGAATTGTAGTGAACTTGCTCCAATTTAACCATAATCTATTTACGCTGGAAGGTGGTAAGCTGTATAATATCATAACAGCGAGCAAATCCTCATGAATATGAATGTCCATATCCTGCAATTTGCCTGCTACGTCCATGAACTTATTTAAATGCTCTCGAATATTGCCATGTTGCATTTTGTTCAATATTAACTGCTCTAAAAGTAAAGATTTTTAGCTGGTCCCTTGCCAGCATATACGCGTAAAGAATGAAAGCATAGTCCAAATCTCATGAGCTGTTTTGCAGTTTTTTATTTGCTTTAATTCGGAAGGTGAAATCAGACGTACTTAGGTACTAACTCAGAAGATCCTTCTCTTTCTTCTCTTCATCAACTTTTTCAAGATCCAGCGGCTTCTGTAAAATGCTCCAAAATTATTTTTTTGATGAGATGCTGATGAAAATGTGATCGCGCCCAAAAAATTACCTGCCGGGCGTTTTTTGCCTATTCTTTTGCCGGCGTAAGGAGGTTGTTGCAGGCGTAGCTAGTTTTTAGTTTGACGTTTGAAGGGGAAAAAAGTACATAGTCCTATTTAATATAATATTTGTATTTTAGTTTAACATCAAGTGATTTGTGGTCAATTAATGCTACCATAAAAAACAGCAAAATAAAAAAAAATATAAATGTACAAAAGATTTATGTTTCAAACTGAAGATAATTTAATATACTGAGGCTGCTACGTTTTTTTAATCTCGCCTTTTATCCTAGATCAGCTTTTGGCTTCTTAATTAAATAGCGTTAACGGTAGCGTGAAATGACTTCGTTATCTTTGATGTTAAAGTTATTTTATAATTAGGTATTATTGGCAATATTTTCTAAACCATTAGTGTGCTAATTTATTTTAAATGTGCAGTTTTAATTTACATGGATCCTGCTTAATTCAATTTGCAAGATTATTGTATTAATAAAATTATTGAAAGTCCGATGTGGGTTACATATAATTTTAATATAATTTATATTCATCCCATTGAAAATGACATATTAAATATACATAATTATATTACTATGCATATTTTATTAGTTTTTATAATAAAATGATTGTTATTCTCCTTTTACATATCTTCTTAAAAGCAGTTGAGGGGATTAAGATTTTTTTATTCAATGTTTTAAAAGGAATCCATTTATTACCTGTTTCATTCTGTTTTAACTGCAGTTTCTATTTTGATGTGTTTAAAGACTTGTTTTCAATAATCGAAATAATGATTTATTTATGCACCAAATATTTAAACAAAAATCAAACCCAGCCTCAACTTAAAAACTACTTAGTCATACCAAGTTTCGGTAAATTTGATCATAATGTCTAATTTTAACACGGAAAATTCGACAATAAGATCAAATTTACCGAAATTTGGTATGAAAAACCGCCCTAAAACACCTCTCCAGCGGGTGTTTCCCAATAAGTAAAGAGCCTTCAAGTTGACATTGAGAATGTATCTTCTAGGCAAGCATTCTCTATCATCGACATAACTCTAATCAAACGCTTACCAATAAAAACAGTTTTGCTGGTATCTTATCTTACTTCCTAATTTTTAATCCCCGACGCAAAATGGACGGGGTGTTATAGGTTTGACGTATCTGTGTGTGTGACTGCCTGTGGCATCGTAGCTTCCGAAAGGATGAACCGATTTTGATTCAGTTTTTTTATTTGAAAAGTCATTTCTAATATTGTAAATGTGAAAGTTTTTGAGGATGCATGGATGGTTGTTACTCTTTCACGAAAAAGCTACTGAACGGATTTGGGGGAATTTTAAATGAAGATAGCTCATACTTTTTCCTGCGAGACGTGGGAGATACCGTGGGGTGCAGATCGCAGCTAGTATTTTATAAATACTCGAAACATAATTATAAAATTCTCATTAGTTTTTTTATTTCACTTGTTAATTAAAATGTATTTCAATAGGCATTACAAACTGGAGGCGGAAATAGCAATGATGACGTGGCGAGTCAGCTGGAGTGACGTTTTACAACCCGGAGGCAGGCTGAGGGGGAGCATGCATTCACTCGCTCGACGATATAGTACTGGGGTAAGTCAATTTACAGAATAATTCCGTCAAATCGTCGGCTGGCTAATAACACCGCACAAGTCAAAATATTGTGGTATTGACATTTTCATTAGATGCAGTTTTGACGTGCGCTTCTATGAACCTGTCAATTCCAAGCATTTTTACAAAATAAAAGCTGTTAATTAAAAATTGTAATACCCACAAGTCAATAATTTACATAAAAAACATACAAGTAAAACAGTTTTATATCTCTCCTGAAAAGTTGCAAAATTTGCCTTGCGCGGTGTTGGTAGCTAGCCGACGAAATGTGTTACTTACCATAGATTTTTTGCACTGTCAACAACAAAAGTTGTTGAACAATAATGCATTTTCGGATTACCTTCATCATCTTAAATATCATCCTTTGACCGCATCATCATTTATCATCAGGTGTGCTGTGTTTTGTTTAAGTTGTAAAAAAACCTAAAACTTTACAGATGTAGACACATTTCCATAATGGAGTATCTGACCAGCTACTTTTTCGCTGGCTGTACTCATTACCTGCTTTTTAATGATATTTTCCTTAATAGAGACGTCAAAAAATTCACTCATGACGAACAATATGACTACCTGATGAAGTTTCGTCCTAGGTTTGAATCCTAGCTTGGTTGTGAAATTAGTATGTAGGTACCAATATTCTCGGGTCTAGAATATGCGCATGCTAAACATTTTATTTAACGTTTCAAAGTACATACAAAGAGAAGTTCAGAATTTTCCCTTGTAATATATCGACATACATAAATTGGTATAGCTCGATATTTCTTTTGTCAAGCAGCAGCATTACTGCGAGCATTTACTGAAACATCTTCGAATACAATGCTTTTTAACAAGCTCAAGCCCTATTATCACAACGGAGATTACATCTTACATTCGGATATGAAAATCTAAGCTCGCATTAACCCTCATACAATTTGCGTCAAACATTCGTGCCGAAACGGCGAACAACAGAAATGAATTTCGCGAAATCCCCTGTACCTTCCATATTATTGTTGTACTTAGCGCTTATTGTGTTCCCAAACGACGTATAAAACAAACAGTAACTCAAATGGCAACAAGCTTATTCGACTTCAGTCACGCCCGGACACTCTATGCAACCGCAGCATTTCATATAGGCTACTACAACGACAAGACAATAAACAAATGAAGTGTACAACGCGTGAATGTGTGAGTGAAACATTTATGGTTGTCAATGAAATTTGTACGCACATCGTTATTTGCCTAAAAAATGTTCACGTGAGTTGCTAAGTAGTTGTGATTTAAAGGAAGCATTACAATTAGCAAATTGTAGATAGCTTATGTTATTTTCTGAAAGCAGCACTCGTTGTTACTTGTGCGATATGGCTGGTCCTCAATAATGGACCCTCGTATTGACAATTGCCTCGCTGGGTAGGGTGCGGTATCGGAGATTGGTGGGAGGCGGAGAGTTACCTTTCTTTACGTACTATTTATCTTTTGCGCACTCTATGAAACGATTTGATCAAATATGGTCAGCACGCTTAGCCTAGATTGGGATTGGGTTTGAAGGATAGCTGCTGGACTAGAACGCATTTGCCGCAATTTTTTTTGGCGACCAAAAATTTGTCTTTCGTCTTTTGTCGTTTTTGAGTCGAGTTGAGTTACTTCTACCTTCACATATTGTGTCACTGTTGTCCCATCCGCCTATTACGTTTCTCTTCCGATTCATTTATTCCCATCGGGCGAGGGGTGTTGGTATGAATTGCTATTTCTCACCTCGTCTTCAAATCGGGATCGCGAAATATCATTGCGAGATGAAAGAACAATTTCCTTTGATTTCTTTGTGCGTGCGTTGGGGTTATGGAAAACCGCTTTTGTTATTCTAACTCGTTTTTTCAGACTTGGCAAGGAACGTTTTTTTTGTAAAAGTGAAAGATACGATGAAACTTCTGTAAGAAATGGAAGTTTAAAAGGTGCAAAAGGAGTTGTATCTGTAATCGATAGATGTCTTTAACCGGGTTGCAGACCTAAAGCTAACTTAGTTTAGCTTAGCTCGCATAGTTGACATAGTTTTTCGTACTTATGTACACACTGTTAACTATGCTAGCTAATAATTATTATTGTTTTTGTTAATTTATTATTTACAATTAATACGTGTTATATTACTAATTACTAATTTGTTGTATGACTGACTTGTAACATTGGTGTTACTAATAAATAATTTGTATTTGTATTTGTATTTGTAGCTAAGCTTTCGCTTAGATTTTGGTGTGCACGAGGCATAGTTTTAGTTTAGCTTAGCTTCGGTCTGCAACAGGCATTAGACTCCAATGACGGCGATGACACTGAACAAGTCTACGTGCTGGAAAAATATTAACATTGCGTTCAAAAATGAACTTTAAGTTGTTTACTTAAAATCTGTATTTATTCTTAAGCCTCTATAATATTTCAGACAACATTTTCCGATGAAGCCACATCGCTAGCTGGTGACAGACAAGTGTACACCCCGTGCGGTTTCTACAAAGGCTGCCGAGTGGCCATCAAGAAGATGGACAAACAACGCATCGATCTGACGCGACCTCTCCTTCTGGAACTGAAGAAAATGAAGGATTTGGAGCATGATCATTTGGCAAGGTGGGGAAATAATTCTTGATATTTAGGCAACCGATGGGGAAGAAAGTTTCTCGAGCGGCGACCACGAACGACATTGTAAGAATCGCAGAGAGCCGTTTGATACTAATGGCTAATAGCCGTTCATGGTAGCGTTCAAAGAGGGCGGCCTATGTTCAGCAGTGGACTTTTTCTGGCTTATGATAATGATAAAAGAAATGTAGGCTTTTTCTAGGTCTACAGCAAAGATATTAAATATCCAGCTTTGATATTTCCATTTAAGGTTCTACGGCGCCTGTGTGGACCCGCCTCATTGCTGCTTCCTAACCGAGTACTGTCCCAAAGGATCCCTACAAGACATCTTGGAGAACGAGTCTATCAAACTGGATTGGATGTTCAAAGTCAGCTTGATGCATGATATTGTTAAGGTATGAACTTCAAAGATTATAAATATTTTTTCATTGCAGAATAACACACCCTCTACACAGACACACATTCATATTTCTTGTACACATTTCAGATAGATAAATAGTTACCAATGCTCCTGACACTGTCCTACTATCTATATAATATATAATTCAAAGGTGACTGACTGATGACTGACTGACATAGTGATCTATCAACGCACAGCCCAAACCACTGGACGGATCGGGCTGAAATTTGGCATGCAGGTAGATGTTATGACGTAGGCATCCGCTAAGAAAGGATTTTGCGATAAACTGTAGCCCACGCGAGCGAAACCGCGGGGAACAGCTAGTAATATTTTAAACGTGAAAGTTTGTAAGTATGGATGAATGTTTGTTACTCTTTCACGCAAAAACTACTGAACGGACTTAAATGAAATTTGGAATGGAGATAGCTTATACCCTGGATTAACACATATATTACTTTCTATCCCGGAAAAAGGTTTCTGCAGGATAACGGGAAGACGCGGGTGAAACCGCGGGGCGAAATTAGTTTGTTGATAAATTTGCCAGAACTGTCATATATTATTATGTATATAGATTCGCGATGAATCTTGGTGAAAGAGAGCATTAGAGCATTCTCTAGTGCACCCCTTTTGGAGTATTCCGCCAGGCCTCATTCGAGAGTCAGTTCCCATTCCAAGTGTAACATGGCGCCACCACGTCATTACTTAACTTTAGCTGCCTTGTAATCAGATGCTACTTTATAAAATGTAGAAAAGACCAGGTGTAGCGTGATGCCACCTTTAACCACATCGTCACTAAACATAAGATGACCTGTAGCCAAAGGCTACATGTAAAAAAGCAAATTCATTTTTGTACTCTGCCTATAAATGCGTGTAAAGAGTCTAAGATTAAATAATTGAAATTCAAAACATGTTTATCTATCTACATAGGCCTCGAGAGAGGTTTCACGAAAGTTAAATGACTTTAACGCGATGTTTGGATAAGCTTTTGGAATTGGCACCTTGCCAGAGACAAAAGAGATGCAGAGCTGATTGGCAGCCTAGAAGCAAACATTTATTTATATATTTATTTAGTTCAGTATTAAGTAAGCTTAAAAAAATATAAATGTGAAAGTAACTTTGTTTATCTGTCTCGCTTTCACGTCTAAACTGCTGAACCGATTAAAATGAAATTTGGTACGAAGATAGTTTAAACCCTGAAGAAGGCCATAGCATACTTTTTATCGCGATAAACCCACGATGATAAGCCCACGCGGGTAAAACCGCGGGGCGCAGCTAGTGTGAATATAAAACTGAATAAACAATATAAATCGTATATCTAAAAGGTCCCTGGTGGTAGATAAGTGCTCAAAATACAGGCAGCACTGCGATAAATGGCCTGTTTATACGAGCCAGCGTTTTGACCAGGTCTTTCTAAGCATTTTTATGTCAGCCCCATCGTAACTCCATCGTAACTGGCAGCCTCACTTGAAATATAGTTCCCAAATGGTATACCATCTTCGACCAGAGCCGTCACTTAACATCAGGTGACTTTGTTAGAAGCAAAAAAAAATATGAGAAGCAATTTTACGGATTTTCACATAGATTATTTATTTACGAAAGAAAACAAACCATTAGCATTAGCAAGCAGGGTTTAAAGCGAATTTAAACATACCCCAACGCACCTGCTCACAAATAGAGCTTTGTAACTATAAACGGGTTAAATTAACAAACATTTTCTTGAACCCATGTAAATCACACTTGACCCATATAACGTGTATAATACGCTCCTTTGAAAACAATTTCTCGGAACCCATATTTGTCAAGGTCTAAAGGTTCGGGCGTTTTGAAGGCTTATTATCTAATCGGCACGATCCCTGGACCCAATGGGTTTGTGGTTTATGATACATTGACACATTAGCGAACTCATGCAAGGGCGTCCTTTCGTTTATCACGAAAACAAGCCTCTTAAAATCAGTGGCGTAGCTAGGTAACCAAAGTGCCGTGGGGTAAAAATTAAACTAGGGCCCCATCTAAATTTATTAAAATCGTGTATTCTGTATTCGTCGTTTTCCGAATTTGACGTACCTACTCCAGATTTGTTAAAACCAAATACAAAAAATAAAAATTAATACTATTTTATGAAAATAAAATAAAATATCTAGATAGGTGCCTGTTTTCAATGTATAGTTTGTAAGTCAGAGTCCGAGGGGCCCCCTGAGCTTGGGCCTCAGGGCACTGCCCTGTCTAGCCCTCCGGTAGCTATGCCACTGCTCTGAATCTCCGACGTTACTTAGGTCTGTTTGAAATCCATTATGTAACATGTAGTTAGTGTACCGTCCTTGATGGTTTTCGTACCGATACTGTTGTAGTTATTGTATCTATGTACGTCTAGTATCGGCAATGCCTAGTTCATTGTGTTCCAATTACATTGTTACAGAGTAATAATGGTACATCGTAACTCGTAACTTCACACCTAGTTAAATATGCCTATATCCTATATAGAAAGGCCTTCGTTTTGAGAGCGCTATACAAACTGTCCAATGACGAGTATTTTGAAGCGGCTTGTGTAGAATTGATGATGTCGCAGTTACTTTATTAGCTGTTGTAGAGCCGCTAGCTGTTTTAAAAATACAGCTCCGTTATGTAAAACAGCTGTACAATGTGTAGCTGGATTGCCATTGCGCTGTGTTGAACATAACCGCTACCAAAGTTTAGACTTTTTGCAGAATGGCTTATGCTGTCACAACATAAAATAGAGGTCACAACAAAAGTTTGGTGCAGGGCAAACAAGATGAAAATAATATAAAAATATGGAATAAAAAAGGACGACATTTAGGGTCTCTTAATTTTCTTGTCACAAGAATTTGTCGGAGTTAGATTGCTTATTCATAAATGCAAAACGACCATGCAATTAATTCTGCGTGTTAAAGTTTAGTAAAGGTAAAAAAACTGTTGAACGTCGTTCAGCTGTTTTACATAACGGAGCTGTTTAGTAAGCTAGTTGCTCTATTAAACAGCTGATTAAGCAGCCCAACTGTGACAGAGATATCAGTAGTGAGGCATCAAAGGTGTAAACGGACAGTGATAATTACGTCACTGACACTGCTAACCGCGCTACGCCTAATTACCCCTTTCACTGCACACACCACATTATTTTGAACGCTCACTGATTTAATAGCTAGGATTATCGGTACAACAAAAACTTTGTTTTTTGTTACCAAAAGTGACATGATGTTTTGTGACGATTTTTCGAAGGCTACGCCACAACAATTTGCCGAAGAACCAAGGTCACCGACAGAGCTCTCAGAATTTGCAAGTTGAAGTGGCAGGCCACATCGCTCGACGAACCGATAACCGATGGGGAAGAAAGGTTCTCGAGTGGTGACCACGAACCGGAAGACGTTCTGTAGGTAGCCTCCCACCAGGTAGACCGACGACTTTGTAAGATGCGCAGGGAGCCGATGGATGCAAAGGGCTAATGGCAGTTCATGGTGGCGTTCAAAAGGAGAGGTCTATGTTCAGCAGTGAACTTCTTCCGACTGATGATGATGATGACGCCATGGTACGTCTAGATGCCGCAAAGCCATGTGGGTCGGGAACCAACAACATCCAGACACGGAACAGAGAAGGCGATGACAGCTCAGTGATAGTGACGTCAGCTTGTGACTCGTAAGACCTGGCTGCAAATCCTACAATGAGCTTGGGGTGAAGGTGGCGTAACCATGGCTTGGTGATAGGGTATTTTCTACTGGTCGCCTGGCGAGCGGCCATGGTTCTCAAGCTAAGGGCCTAACTCAAGTCAATGATATTTGCGCAATTGCCCTCTACTTCTCTCTCTATCTCTCGTTATGGCGCACCATGAAACAAGTAGCAATGTACCACAGCAGAATAGACGTCTATATTCATCTCTACTGTTTTTTTGTGTTTTGACCGTGCATATTCCCTTATGAATCTGTCGCCAAGGACCTATCGGTGTGTTCCGGCGGCACAGCAGGTTTCCAATCCACGTGTAGCGTGCTGCCACAAATGACCAAATCATCACTTAACAACTGAAATTTGCTATTACACTACTGTTGTGGTGATGAAGTAGCCATATGAAGCCACAACGATTCTACCTACTGACTCTGACTAATAGCTAAAGGGTCCGAAAGTCAGTTCTCGCAAAGTTCACGCACCCTTAACGACCGTTTTGGGCTATTAAAGTTTCAAGTTAACATCTTGTACCAATTTAAGCCCAACGCCTTTAGACCCTTCCCAAGGGTGTCTATTTGTAAGGGTTGGACATTTTACATGGTAGGTGATTACAGTAATGCTGTTTTTAAAGTTTTTTGCACAACGTGCACACTTGCACAGCGCTCTTAGCCCGCAAACATCATTTGTTGACAAACTTTAACGCTGACACAGTCACCTACAAAAATCGCTGAACATGTTCACTATTAAACAAAAAACCTATACAACAACATATTTATAAAATATTCTAATCTGCCATTGCGATTAAATTAATTACACGGAGAAAAAATACCTTCCGAAATACCGTTTTCCTTCTGAGTCAAAAGGGAAGGAATTGTGATTCAGAAGGAAAACTAAGGTAAAATAAGGAAGGAATCGGTCTTGCAAGGTAAGACTCAGAAGGAAAGTCAGATTTTTTTTCTCAGTGTAAACATCATATTTTCACAGAAGTCAGCATATATCAATTAAACAAAAAGCTGAACACGTTTCAATACAAAACTTACTGAACATTATGTAAATCTGAAATTATGTATGTTCGGAATATTTTGTATCGTATCAAAGTGAAAACAAGTGAGCTGCTATTTGGAAAAAAATATCTACTGATTGCACAAAAAGGAAGGATTTCAATTTGAAACACGTATGATTTACATCAACGCCTCTAAACCAAATAAATAAAACGTATCGTCGAGTTTTTAATAACAAAAAAAACATTGTAACGTCAATTTTATACAATTTTCACAAATAATAATGTGTAATTTTCTGCCAGGGCATGCACTACCTCCACGGCACCGACATCCGTTCCCACGGCGCTCTCAAGTCCAGCAACTGCGTCGTGGACTCCAGATTCGTGCTGAAGATAACAGACTTTGGACTCCACGCGCTCAGGACCTCTGAAAAGGACTCGAGGGCTCACAGCTATTGGACTCGTAAGTGACTTATTTACTTTCGTAATAAGGTGCACAGTCACGCAGTCAGTCTTGCCGCCAGCGTTGTTGACCATAGTAAATCAATGACAAAAATAACTGAAAAAACTCAGTTTGTCAATGCAAAGGATCAAGAATACTTAACTTCATTGATCTGATACACATTTGAAACATTGGACGTGTTCAGCACTTTTGTCGCTGATCAAACTAATTAGATTTAATTTTTACATCAAATATAAGGGACAAACTGGCGAGCAAAAACATATCATAATGTTACTTTATCATAGACAAAAATGTTTTTTACGCGATATATCAAATTAATTGTAAATTTAATTATTTTAGGAAACATTACATTTATTTATTCTAAGTGTGTACAAGGTTTATCATTATGTAATTCACTTTGATCATTTTCGCTCGAAATTAACAATCGATCCTGATCCGTTATCCGCGGTTTTGGATCGTTATGTCATGTCTTAAAATGTCATTTTAGTAGTAATCTGTCAAGCCCTAGTACTAAAATGACGTATTATGACATGCATGACATATCGATCCAAAACCGCGGATAACGGATCGGATCGATTATTAATTTCGGGCATAAATGTATCTCATTGTTATCCGCGAGCACCTATAATTTTATTGGCTCTCTGTTTTTAAAACACTTTTATTAGCTTGACTTGTAACTAACTAACTAACTAACTAACTAACTAACAATGTAATCAAATCTTAGAAGTCAATTTTCACCTACTTCTAATTATTAGTAACTTTTCAAACATGTATAAGCTGTTAGTCTTCATATCAGTAAACAAGTAAATAAATTGAAATAGATTATGAAGGCCCCTGGCAATTTGTAAATCCTTTGCATCCAAGCGCAATCTTTTGAATTGAATGAGGCAAACAAGGGTAGACTAGTTATGACAATTGCGCTACTGGTCACGACAGATTACGACAAGGGTCCTTTACTGGGGTCCTTTTGGTGCTCAAACAAGATTACAAGCCATCACTCTTCTGTTACACTTCATGGTGTATGTTGCTTTATGATAAGACGAGAAACGTTTTTAGTCCCGAATTGTTTTATCATTCATCTGTTTTTGATGCCTATAGCTTCTCCGGTTTGTCGTAAACCCGTAACAGATCGGCTATGTTAGGATAGCCTTAGACCAGGACGCATAGGTAGTTAAGAAAAAAAGAAAGAAGAAAAATTAAAGAGGTTAAAGGTCAAGAAAGAGCCAAAAAGTACCATTGTAGATACTTCCTTGGCAAGTCATAAGAGTGACAGATGTAAGGTGTGAGTGTGTGAGTGCGTGTGTGTGTGTACAGATTCGTAACACTTAATTGGATTTTCTTAATAACTTGTATATTCCCTGGAATAGAATATAGGATACTTTTGAAAAATTTGGAAAATGTTGGAAGTATAAAAGCCACGATGTCATATAAACCTATGCCTACCCGTACGAAGCCGGTTCACTAAGTTATCATATAACATAGTTTTCTATAAGTGTGTGTGTGAGGGAAAAATAAAAAGAACGGATTTGTGGGGCAATCACGTTTCTTAGGCAATCCATCCCAAGATTTAGGATCCATAGTTATTGGAGAAGCGAGTTGAATTCCTTATTTCTATATATAACATTTCACATTTAAGGTGTCACATTGTCGCAACACATTCTTGACATAGGTTCGGCATGTAATTTGTCGCTATAATAATAATCTATATTATGTACTGCAGGGGTGGCCAACTGGTCGATCGCGGATTTTAGTCTAGGTAGTCGATCGTGACAAAACAAATAACATATAAGTATCGTAAAAATACTTAGAACAGACAGAACAACTTAATTTTGCTAATCTGGAGGTATTAGACCTCTTTTGGTTTTGACGCTTTTGAGCGAAAGACCCGACGTCCATCTTTTGGTACCTACTTAAATGGTTTAAAATTTATCAAAATCAAAATCAAAAATGTATTTATTCAATAGGATACATTGTGATCAATTTAAAACGTCAACTTAAAACTAGCTACGCCCGTTCCAACCTCCAAACGCCGGCAAAAGAACAGGCAAGAAACGCTGAACGCTATCGTTGAACGAAAGTGAAAGCAAGAAAATGTATTTTACATTTAGTATACAACACATTGAATGCAGGCACGTCTAGCCTAGACCCGTCAACTGACCACTTGTAATACCCATCATATTACGACCACTCTATAGTACCTACTGCTAGTTATGTACATCAAAATTGCACTGTCCCCTTCAAAGAAAAAAATATAAAAGAAGTATTTCTTACGACATTATACAACGAGACATAAATGTTGTTTGCATAATCTTAGCCGCCTCGTCAAGATAATGTACCCATCCCTACTTTCATATATAAATGCGAAAGTAACTCTGTCTGTCTGTCTGTTACGCTTTCACGCCTAAACTACTGAACCGATTTAAATAAAATTCGGTACGGAGATAGTTTAACGCTGAGGAAGGACATAGGATACTTTTTATCGCGATAAACTGTAGCCCACGCGAGTGAAACCGCAGGGAACAGCTTGTTCTTTGATCTCAATCTCCGACAACGTAAATAACAAAGCACTTTATTCGTCAACTAAAACAGTGATTTCTCTTTACTGTATCAAATTATGTCGCCAAAACTTAGTCACCTAAACAAAGCGCTTTCGGAGAACTTTTTTAACTTTGCTTCGAGATCCGTGATTGGCTTTGCCGTGGATACGGTGAATTGCATAAAAACATAATTTTTTAGCCAGTGACCTGTGAATGTTTCTATTAATATCAAAAACGTTTAGCGACCAGCTCTAATTTAGTTCCTCTGTGCAATTATCGACCTTATTTACTGTAGTGGAAACATTGTTGTTGGATTTTTTTCTGCCGTTTTACGATGATTTGGTTTTAACAATAGAATATTCTATGTCGTAACATAAGTAAGCTTTGTCACTAGCCAATTTCTTACACTTGTTGCCTCCGTGCTTATGCAGCTATCTCGTTTCTTGCTTACACATTTTCCGGGATAAAAACAGCCTAATAAAAATATATCCAGCTAAATCCATGCTAAATCGCACTAAAATTCGTGGACTCATTTCATCCTAAAGAGAAATATTAACAAACGTGCACACTCAATCGCAAACTTTGGTATTTATAATGTTAGATAATAACGTTGATGAAATAAAATAAATTTCATTATTTTTACCTACACGGAGAAAAAGACCTTCCGAAATACCGTTTTCCTTCTGAGTAAAATGGGAAGGACTTGTGATTCAGAAGGAAAACTAAGGTAAAATAAGGAAGGAATCGGTCTTGCAAGGTAAGACTCGAAGGAAACTCAGAATTTTTTTCTCAGTGTACCTTCGCAAACGGTTATTAGCATTTGACTGTAAAACCTCCAAAGCTAGATTAACACAACCTGCCTTTTAAACTGACTTTTCGAACTAATCTGATCCAGCTATAATAATGTTTCACTGTTACAAACAAACATTTATAAATGTCATTATTTAGACAAGAACTTTCCAAAATATAATTTTTGCCGGATACCCTTTCAGAAAAGACACTGTTTTGTTTATTCTGTTACGGGTTTTGCCTAGATTTATGCTTTATTTATTTGGTGAGACGTAAAATAAACAGGTTTTTGTAAAGACCGAGTTTTATTCATTGTCATTTATCTCTCCGCAGATTCACGCCTTTTTACGATCGACGGAGTCTAAAGAAATGTTGCGCAAATGTATACTTTTGGTGTAGCGACTTTGAGTAAACAAAGGTTTACGCGCCCTTCAAGTTTATGTATTTAGATAAGGATCCTGAAAGTGCTTCGTAAGAAAGAATTTTTCGTAAAATAACTCTAGAAGCACTGAACCAACAAATCACTGAAGAACAATGCTGGATAATTTATTTTTTCGTATAGTGACTATGTTTACTTTAGATGTAATGAATAATTTGTGTAGTTTAAGGCATTTTAATCTCATAAAAAGACATTAAACTCTTTTTTCGAACTTGTTCGGAAGTAGCGTAGCGGGGCTCTACCGTACACTGAAAAAAAAATCGGACTTTCCTTCTGAGTCTTTACCTTCCAAGACCGATTCCTTTCTTATTTTACCTTAGTTTTTCTTCTGAATCACAATTTCTTCCCTGACTCAGAACGAAAACGATATTTCGGAGGGTCTTTTTTCTCCGTGTAGACCACTTAGGAAGAACAAAAACTTCTTTAACATATCACGGTTTTGTAAAATGTAAAAAAAACATAGTCTTAGGCTAGTACTCTAGAATGATGCTCAAGCGATAATTATTTCGTGGCGTGATATATTATCACATGAGACAAATATCGCAATAACTGTCTGTGTATAATATGTATTGAATTTTGTCAATTATTGCGATATTTATCGAATGTGATAATTATATCACGCCTCGAGAATTGGGCCCCTGATAAGAGTCAATATATCACTTAATCACTAATCAAGTATTGATCAACTCAAGTAGTGTCATATAAGAAGGACAACAAAAAAAAACTTAGAATTTTAGTGAACTTGCTCCAATTCAATCAATTAGTAATAAGAGTAAAATTGTCAATGTGATCGCGCCAAAAAAATTACCTGCCGGGCGTTTCTTGCTTGTTCTTTTGCCGGCGTAAGGAAGTTTGTATCCTATTGAATAAACAACTATTGATTGATTGATTGATTGACAAGCATTAGAACGCCGCCGCAGTAGTGATGATTTCTAAGAAAAGAAAAGAGCCTACTAGATTAGTCACTTTGGTTGGCGGGAAATCTTTTCAGAATTCAACATTAATTACATACATAGTATGCGGAAGAGCATATTATATCTACCTACTTGAAATATAAATTGGCGTTTCATTTGATTTTCACTCCCTAGGTCTTCTCTGGACTGCCCCCGAGTTGCTTCGCATGTCGGAGCCCCCACCGGATGGCACTCAGAAAGGCGACGTGTACTCCTTTGGCATCATCATGCACGAAATCGTCAACCGCCAGGGCGCTTACTGGCTGGGACCTGGGGTCGAGTTACCACCTAAAGGTAAGAAATATCCAAATATACACTATTAGTCGTTGAAAACCCTTTAAAAATGGATGCGCTAATTTATTCCGCATACTTGAAATGAGGGAATGAGCTACTTCTGCAAGTCTTTCGTCAGTGCTACGGATTGCAATCCTGCAAGATGTTCATAAGAGTTGACAACGCATCTGCAACTCCCCTGGTGTTGCAAATGTCCATAGGCAACGGTGACCGCTTAGGCGGGCCGTCAGCTTGTTTGCTCAATATCCCCACTTTATATAAATATATATATTTTTTGAATGCGAAAGTATTTTTGTCTGTCTGTCTCCCTAAACTGCTAAACGGATTTAAATGAAATTTGGCACAGAGAAAACTAACTACTGCAACTGCTCGAGCGGTTCGTGTATGTACGTACGTAGAAATCTGTAGTTCTCAATACAGTCGCAGCTTGAAGCAGTCGATTCCTGACTGCTTCAAGCGGTCAGTGTTTTGCCAGCCTTAGGCCTGCCTTGCCTTATAACAACCGCCTTTTCGTATCTCATTCACCCCCATAAACCCCCATAACACAAGTTTCAAGCTTAATTTAGGGCTATGTCATTTTGTGTGCAATTAATTGTCCCTAAAATTTATTTATTTTCTGTAGAAATAATCGAAGCAGTAGTCGCAAGCTTCCTGAGGCCGAACACTTCTCACCACCGATCGTGCGAGGTCGATGACGCAACTGAGCTCATGAGGCGATGCTGGGCCGAAGAGCCGACTGAACGGCCGGACTTCGCCCACCTGAAGGGAGCGATTAGGAGGCTCAACAAGTAATGCATATGTACATATACTTTGGATACTGGTTCTTCTTTCTCTTCTGCTTGTTTTTTTTTAACTGTTTTGCTTGGTTTCATTACTGAACTCCAGGAGGTGGCGCAGGACAGATTGGAGTGGCGTCTTTTATTCTCGGTGGCCAAGACTCACTCTTGATTTTTTCGATTTCTAAACCAAATTAATAAGTTATAAGATAGGCGGGAGGCAGAGAGTGTCCATTATGATGTAATAAGATTTTCTAAATCTTGTTTTGTAAGCAATGGCGCATTTGTACATTTTCCAACTATTAGCTGTTACAAAAGTTTTCATAATCGAATTTTATAATCACCAACCGCTAACGTAATATAAACCTTAGTCTGGATGGAAGAAAATACATTTTCAAATATTCCGTGCCTACATTTTCAACACCAATCGAGGCCCGAACCGCGCCCGCTAGCTCTGGCCTCTGATTAAACGTCAGCCAGCGTTCCATTTATTTTCCTTTCACCAATACCTATAGCTGAAATGATTGTCACGCAATCACAGTGCAGTGTAGAGCACAAAGTGATGATGCTGGAAATATAATTAATACCTGGAAACTAGCGATGGTGAAACTAGATAAAGTCGCGTCGTTATTTTTTCGCCGTCCTCTAGGGATGATGGGAACTCGCTACGAACGGTTGATTGCGATGTTTTTTAATACATTTAGTAACATTTTCTATGTTGGATTTCCGCAAAGTAATGACTAGAGTCGTAAAAATAGAAATACTCTTAAGTAAGACAACAAAACATAAGCTATGATTTTTTGTCTTAAGAGTATTTATATTTTTATCAATTCATTTCATTCCTTGTTTTTCGCCTGTTGCCTAAGGTCTGTCCGCCTAACATAATTATTCTGTCTAGAGAGTAACATTAAAAAATACAATAAACATCATTATATCTGAAATAAACCTAACAAGGTATAACTTACCTATCTTATTCCTACAAATGCAATGGAGTAGAAATGAAACCTTTTTTTCTAATAACAGTATTATGTGTCATTTTAACATTTTACAAGCTTTGTTTCTTCTATACTTATTGGTTAAAAATGCTAATTATATCTTCATTTATTAGCAAATGTTACAGTATATTAAGTATCCGTTTTGAATTAATTTTCTTTGAACGGGATACTCATTGTACTTTTTTGTTACAAAATATGCTGATTTTTTTTAAATTTGATGTACATTTATTAGCAAATATAACATCTTTTTAACATAATTTTGTTTGTTTACAGAACTCAAGAAAGTAGTAATATTTTAGATAATTTGCTTTCCCGTATGGAGCAGTACGCCAATAACTTAGAATCGCTAGTCAGTGAACGCACTCAAGATTATTTGGAGGAAAAGAAGAAATGTGAAGAGCTTTTATATCAGTTGCTGCCAAAGTAAGTATTTAATAAAACATTCGAACAATAAAATTGTCATGATTTTTTATTACAAGGTTTTTCGATTAATTAATAAAAATATCCTTAGAATACAGAGAACCAACCAATCATCTCTTACGATGGATCTTTTAAAAACTTTCTAATTTTTCCACCAGATCTGTAGCCTCGCAGCTGATCAACGGTCAGTCAGTAGTGGCGGAGACGTTCGAGCAAGTCACCATTTACTTCTCAGACATAGTTGGCTTCACCGCTTTATCCGCGACCTCCACCCCAATGCAAGTGGTGGACCTGCTGAACGACCTGTACACGTGCTTCGACTCTATCGTAGAGAACTATGATGTTTATAAGGTGAGTTTCATAAAACTCCTGATCTAGACTAAGACGGGCATGAGTCTTTAATTTCATTCACATTTTCTTCGTCATGAGACGATACCTTGGTGTAGGCCAATTTCTTGTTCTCGCCTGGCTAGCTAGTAACTAGCTCCGTCAAGTGTGGAACTGTCGCCAAGCACCTATCGGTGTGTTCCGGTAAACTCACTTCAAAGCCAGTAGTACCCTGTACAGGCGTAACGTAATGCCACCTTCGACGGTTTCGACCACCTCGTCAATTAACATCAGGTGGCTTGTGCTGAAACGCTATCAATATATAAAAACAAACGTTACTCACGTAGCGATAAATCCACCCACTACTACCCATGGCCACGCCACACACGTGTACTCAGCTTAGATTTGTATTAAATGTTATCATCTACTTTTTTTATTTTATTTTATTTTTATTTTATTTCAATGGTGTGATTTTATATGTATTTTATTTTAATTTGCTTATAAATGATTTTGTACCTAATGTGTATGGACTAATTGTCTGAAATAAAGTGATTATTATTATTATATTATATTATTACTGCAACCCACGGCCACGCTACGCACGGATGCGTGGCCTGCTCGGATGCGTTGCCGCCGCAGATCATAGTGGCGCACGCTATAGATGCGGCACACGGATGCGTAGCTTCACAGCGGTAGCGGGTGCCAGGACGGACGGGAAGGGGGAGGAATAGCGTTGTCAATATCCGTGCGCCGCCGCATGTGCTACAGTGAAACCGTAGACACGCGTAGACAAAGAAATAGACCCACGTAGCTAACGTGCGTAGCCTATTCGTGCACAGTCTACGCAGTAATGGATTCTCGGCTCCATTCTATAATGCGTATAGAATTCCTATAGTGTTCAAAGATATGAATATTCCGGATGAGACACTTAATTCATATACTTAGGTTCGTTAGTTCGAGCTTTTTGTTTTTATTTTAAACATGTTTGACTCCTATGTTATTGTTAAATCGATTCATTATCTGCGAATATATTTCCCACGGATATTACCTCATCATCCGATCCGATGCAAATAACTGTTTAGGTATATGGCGCGTGAGCACCACATATCTATTTATGCATATATTTAGGTACTATAATATATGTTGAGCTTCGCTGGTGGTTGGATGATGGATGATATCACTTCAATCAAACGATGGCGTAGGTGTATATAACAATGGTCTTCTGTTTATTCACACTGGATAAGTATTTACATTGGTTGTGGGGTGGTAACAGTATTAGCTCAGAGCACGCAGAAAATATCTTGCAGCGGCAATGCCGGGTGCGTGGAGAATTGACAAACTATCTTCAATTGTTCGTCTCTCAAGGTGTCAAGACTGTCGAGTCAATGTGTCGTTAATAGTTGTCATAGACAAACACGTGGAGTTCGGTATCTGAACGCCACAACTGCAAAGCAATAAAATCTTTGTTAGGTCATCACACTTTAGACTTACTGGTTTTCACTGGTTCTCTGAGCTCATTTGAAAGTAATTTGCATTAACAATTTGAAGCTTTTTTCGTAGACAGTGGCGAGCTTTTAACATTTTTGAACGGCTCCTCGGATTTTTATGGATTATAAAGAAGTAGAGTTTGTGAGGACGTATTAAGTAATCTTTGGAACTACAGAATTAATTATCGAATAAATTTTTCAATTAAAACCTACACTATTGCTGAGTGCAACTAAGATTTTTATGTTATAAATGTTCTGTAAGAATCCCCAGGCGAGTGAAAGAAAGTAAGTGTAGTCAATATAAGGATGACCAATGTGGAAGAAAAGTTCTCGAGTGGCCACCGCGAACCGAAAGACGTTCGTTGTAGGTAGGCTCCCCACTAGGTGGACCAACGACATCGTAAGAGTCGTGGGGAACCAATAGATCATCATCATCATCATCAGCTGGAAGAAGTCCACTGCTGAACATAGGCCTCCTCCCTTGAACGCCACCATGAACGGCTATTAGTCATTCGCATCCATCGGCTCCCTGCGACTCTTACAATGTCGTCGGTCCACCTAGTGGGGGGCCTACCTACAGAACGTCTTCCGGTTTGTGATCGCCACTCGAGAACCTTTCTTCCCCAACGGAGCCAATGCCAATGGATACAAATGGCCAATAGCTGTTTATTGTGGTTTTATAATCGGGAGGCCTAAGTCCAGCATTGCACGTCTTCCGGTAGATGATGATAATGTCTTGTTATCAGGTGGAAACGATAGGCGACGCGTACATGGTGGTGTCGGGTCTACCAGAACGGAACGGCACCCGACACGCTGCTGAGGTGGCGAGAATGGCGCTCGCCCTTCTGAACGCTGTACGAAGGTTCAGAATCCGTCACCGGCCCCACGACCAGCTGAAGTTGAGAATTGGACTGCATTCTGGTAAGAATCTTCTCTTCTTCACACTTATCACACTACTCCTCGTTTATCCCTACTTGGAATACTGCTTTCTGTTTGGAATAGTGCGACCAAATATCAACTCTCAAGTTTCTCTAAGCAATACAACGTAGAGCGATCCGAATTGACGGTAACCTCGAAACTTCTAGAGCCGCCTTCGCAGAGACGTTGGGTTGCTCTATATTATATTCTACCGAATATACAATGGGGAGAGCTCGAGACTCGAGAGAGAGAGCTGCTTAATCTCATTCCACCGTCGCGGTTTTAGTTCATTAAAGTTCATTCACACACAATCGAGCCCTGGAAATCCTACACTGCTCGATTTATGCGCTTTTTTCTCCCGCATACTTACAAAATGTCGCACCTGCTCCACAAGTCTTTCCACGGCGCTACAAATTGCAGACCTTCAAGATGGGTGTAAAAAGAGTTCTTCAGGGTCTTTCACGCATTAGCAACCCCCCCAGTATTGTAAATGTCCATAGGCGGCGGTGACTTACCATCAGGAGGCCGTCCGCTTATTTGCCAAACTAATACATAAAAAAGTAAGGTTAAAACTGAACTACAAATCAATTTGAATCTTCTCATAAAAAGTTAAGATTACTAAGGTTGGCGCACTCTCGCATCTCTTCGTCTAGGATTGAAATAATAATCTTTGAGAGTTCTCGATCAAAGTTTATTGACATTGGTACCTGATATTACTTGGAGCAAGTTATCGTTTGCAGCTTAGAAGGGCTATCATAAAGTTCAGATCGAACTTATTAAACTTAGAATAGCGTACTTATGCTAGACGATCTATATAATAAACTAGCGACCTGCCCCCCACGGTTTTGCCCGCATAAAAACCTCTAGGTATGAAAAAAATACATGTATAAAATTTGCCAACTTTCATATGTGATTGACGGTGGCGCCACGCTATGCCAGTATTAGAAAATCACTCTCAAGTGACGCTGCTGGAACACACCAATAGTGTCGATTCGGTTTTGCATTCTCTAAAACTAAACTAAGTTGGACAGGTCTAATAGTATTGCTGTCTTTTTCTACCCACAAAAGTAAAAAAATGACAGCATTACTTTTAGACCTGTCAAACTTAGTTCAGTGTTAGAGAATGCAAAACCGAATCGACACCATTGTCAATTTAAAGTTCCTTTTTTCAAATAATATAAATGCAAAAGTAAGTCTGTTTACCTGCTGTGTGTTTGTTCACTTTTCGCGGCTAAACCGCTGAACCGATTTTCATGACATTTGGTGTGGCGAGTTTGAACCCTAGGGAAAGATATATAATACCTGGGGAAGGACATAAGATACTTTAATTTTTATTTGCGACTAACTGTAGTCCAGCTAGTGTTTCATAATTACTGAACTTTAACATGAAGAATTGCACGAAAGTTTTGCATTGTTAAGTTGAATATCTCTGAAATTTTATTCATACTGTTTGTATACCTACTAAACTTCATAAGGGTGCATGCGTCCTGAGTACATATTGAGAGTGAATGTAGAATTAAAGTATATATATGTACTCTAGGGAGGGAATAGCCAAAATGCTAGCGGCGTAATTTCTATTTATAGCAGCAAGTCTAGCCGCCCAGGGTTCCTTATTTTTTGTATCCTTAATACAATCTACAAAAGACATGTTTACATCTACATGTTTACAGTGTCCCTACTCAGTCTGATGTTTGACAAAGAGAAAAGAACCTTACTATACACAGTTTAACGTACTTAATTCAAGTTTAGGTTTGCTATATAGATAACAAGTACTATATTATAATACATTTTTATTATCAATGCCCAACACACGTTTTATATATGACGTTTTTAAATACACTTGCGAGGAAAACCACAGAAGTATTAACTTTTACATGTCTCATACTCGGAAAGTACGCTTGAAGTTAGTAGTATCAAAGGGATGAAAACAGTGCTTTTCGTTCCTAGGGATGAAAATTTAAAAACTAGGTGGCCGTGTCAAGTGTATTTTCCAAGTATGAAAAATGAAAAGTACAAAACACCAGTGTTGTAAATATAAAGGAAAAAACACGTGTGCGTAATAAGCTGAATTATAAACCTAAATGCATAGCCATAAAGATCACTTTGCGAGCAAGTTTGTTTGAAAATATATTTTATATATAATAAATACATGACCTGACATGCATGCATACAGATTCAGAAATAAATAAATAAATATCGGGGGACTATTGCACGCAAATTGACCTAGCCCCAAATTAAGCTCGAAACTTGTGTTATGGGTACCAGACAACGATACATACTTATATAGAGAAATAAATACTTATATAGATAGAAATATCCAAGACTCAGGTACAAACATTCGTGCTCATCACACATATATTTGCCCTTACCGGGATTCGAACCCGGGACCGTTAGCTTCGCAGGCAGGGACACTACCAACTCGGCTACCGCGTCGTCAAATACAAATAATTACAATACAAATAACATAAGGCAATATATTCTGCTAATCGAGTACAGTAACAATTACATTAAATACATCTATTAATAAGTATTACTATAATAGTGCGCAAATTTTTCAGTTTTTATACAAATAAATTTGTCATCTACATTGGTCGCAAGAGTAAGTTACAATTATCCAATTTTACATTACCACCCAACCTTTAATACCTATGGTAAATGAAAACTAAACATTTGTTGTTTGCTTTTAATTTAATGAGATTTATTTCAAGACTGTCGCTATCCAAATTAATTACTCCCAAGATTACTTAGCGACTGTTTATAATTAGGTAAGTTTCATATAAAGTGAGCGATGGTGGCCGAACGAGATCACTTTGCGAGCAAGTTTGTTTGAAAATATATTTTATATATAATAAATACATGACCTGACATGCATGCATACAGATTCAGAAATAAATAAATAAATATCGGGGGACTATTGCACGCAAATTGACCTAGCCCCAAATTAAGCTCGAAACTTGTGTTATGGGTACCAGACAACGATATACATACTGGAAATGGAGGGTTCATGTGGAAATACGCGAGTAAATAAATTGTACACTGAGAAAAAAATTCTGACTTTCCTTCTGAGTCTTTACCTTCCAAGACCGTTACCTTCCTTATTTTGTATTAGTTTTCCTTCTGAATCACATTTCCTTCCCTTTTGACTCAGAAGGAAAACGGTATTTCGGAAGGTCTTTTTTCTCCGTGTAGAACACAGTTGGTTTCATTTAAAGTACTTGCTCACATAACGTTCGTTTAAAAAGAAATTTGATGTAAATCAAATCAGTCGGTCTCGGTATGAACCAATAGGCGGAAAAACGGGGAGTCTGCAATTTATAACCGTCATTATACCATACGGATCCGCCTCTAGTCCGTTTTCCTGCGAAAAACTGTAAATCTAGGCTTTTGCGCGCGCCATAACAATGGGGCAAATTGCTGCAATTGAAGTCTCCTGACTAACAATTCGGGCAAAAAATTGTTGGCAAAAGACATGTATAGGTACTGAAATAGTACACAAAAAAGGTTGTTCGTAATAAATAACTAAACGATAAACTTGTTCAACGAATTTTGGAAATTCGTGTAGGAAAGAATATTATGGAAATAGTATTTTCTTGAAAATGAGACCTTTTCCTTTCCTTTATTTTGCCACGTAACATTGCTTGCTCAGGATTTTATCCTTATGGGATGGCGTAATAACACAGGGTGCTTTTTGTCAACAGGGTGCTCTTTTTTGGTTGCATTTTTTCAAAATCAGACAAGACTTTTTTGTCGATTTTTCACTTATCCTTTTTTTATGTTTTGATTTGCAAACCCATGTCCAGTTGAGAAATTCAGTGTTCACTGTGTGCTGAAGTCAAGTCTAAGTTGACAAAACTTACTTTATATGCGTAGGTCATCAGCCTTTACGTTCCCACTTCTGGGACTCTGGTCTTCTTTCAGAGAGAGGGTATGGGCCGTTATCTACCAAGCTGGCCCAGTGCGGGTTAGTAGATTTCGCATGCCTTGGAATATTGCGGTTCTTGTATATGCCAGTTTCCTCACGTTGTTTTCTTTCACCATTTTGAGCAATGGTAAATCCGCACATAACTTAGTCATAGGTGCGGGGCCGAGAGGATTCGAACTTGGTGTCGGCGCATTAGCGCACGCGGTTACCGTTCGGCCACCATCGCTCAGTTTGTATGAAACTTACCTAATTATAAACAGTCACTAAGTAATCTTGGGAGTAATTAATTTGGATAGCGACAGTCTTGAAATAAATCTCATTAAATTAAAAGCAAACAACAAATGTTTAAGTTCATTTACCTTAGGTATTAAAGGTTGGGTGGTAATCTAAAATTGGATAATTGTAACTTACTCTTGCGACCAATGTAGATGCCACATTTATTTGTATAAAAACTGAAAAATTTGCGCACTATTATAGTAATACTTATTAATAGATGTATTTAATGTAATTGTTACTGTACTCGATTAGCAGAATATATTGCCTTATAGTTATTTGTAAAACAATTTTAATATGAGAGCCAGTTTCTAGTCTAGGCGTAGCGTAGACCTTCGACCACATCAACACTTACCTAGCAGGTTACTGGGTCAAAATCCTAATCTGAGATTATGTTCCCTAAATGACTATAGAAAAACAACGTATAATGATGATGTAATCCTCATGTTAACATTAGCTCGGAGCTCAATTCTCACAGCAAAACTGCTAATAAGTAACCAAATAGCTAACTCAAAATATTTAATCGGTGCTAAACATTTAGCTAAACACGCATTGCCATTTTAATGCAAACATGTTTAAAATATTACATTACAAATGAAAAGAGAACGTCTCGTGTCGTTTTCAGTCCTCATTTGCGTAAACAAAAATGAATGCGGTTGTATATTCATATTTCGTGTGTAATCTGAGTCTCGTAGCATACTGAGAGGGTAAATAAAAGCAGAAATAGAAGGTGGTGGTCGGTGGGGTAGATTTCAATGTTTACTACGTACTCTTTGTGTTTAAGGCCTCGCCTCATGGGTCGTAGCGGAGGTACCTCATGCCATCAAGATGCATTCTACATTCGTTAAGGTAGAAAACTAAAAAAAATTATGGGGTTAGACATTTTGAACGTTAGGTGGCCCCCAGAGAGTAACGGAAATGCTTATAAAAGCCGCTCAAAATATTTACTGCAGTATTTAAAAAAATAATCTAAAGGCCCTCTGGGTATTGTATCTTTTAATATGCTGATAGTATTAATTAACCAAGCCGTTGTTATTTTAAGAGCAGGAGAAAAGTAGTCGTAATTTTTATATTTTTGTCCCACGTATATCATGTTGATTGACATTTATATTTCTATGTACAAAGATAGTAGCAATTAGCCCCAATTTTCAGCTTAACCTCGGAGTCTGTTTAAGGTGGGAGGGAATCTCTACACGGGTGAAACCATAGGAAACAGTTAGTTTTATATGTTGTTTTCTATAGAAAAACACACTGCTGTACAGCCATGTAGCGAAGGTATACCTTCGGTTCAGGTCAGTGGTTCCCAATTAGTTTTTGCTGCGTACCACTTCAAAAAAACCACATACCTGCGTACCCCTTATTGTAGCAATCACACAAATATTATAAATACGAAAGTTTGTGAATGTGTGTGTGTATGTTCGTTACTTCTTCACGCTTAAACGCCCGGACCAATTTTGATGAAATTTGGTATACAGGTAGTTGACACCCTGGATTAACAGATAGGCTACTTAAACCGCGGGTAACACCGCGGGGCACAGCTAGTAAAATGATATTTTGGACATTGTTCTTGTTTTTACTGATAGCCGCACGTACCCCTTGATATCTGCAACTGAAGTATCACACTGTTTTTATCACAATTAAATATAGCATATTATTATGGCACTCACATTGTGTCACTTGCTAACAATGAAACTATTTTCAAAACAGACTATTTACTTAGAGCTTGAAATCTACCCTAGTGACCCCCACAGCCAGCTTTGTAGGTATTCAAGCAGTAAACTAAGCTCATATCTGTTATTTCAAACATACTGACCGTTTGCATTATCCTGGTACAAACTGTACTAAAATGGGATAAAGCGCTTGTTAATAAAGCAAATTTTAACCGACCTGCGGTTCTGTGGGTTTTTAAAGGCAAAATCGTTTAACAATTTTCTACAAAGGTTGTATGTATTTTGTATGTTCGCTTCAGGTAAACTAATACTGTATGTAGGTTCGCTTTGTTGTGGTAATTTACAGTATTTGGTCGGGTTCTGTAGGAAGGTACTTACTAAAAATAAAATGGTAAAGTTAAGGACTTTTTAGGATGGGTGCTGTGGAATAAGGTTTGGAGGTTTTGTTATATGACCTCTATGTAGGTACGGTTCAGAATTTGATGAAAATGCTTAAACAGCGTTTGACCATAAGTAGGTAATCTGATAATAGGGGACGATGTGATCAATGTTTCCCCCAAACTACACGACCTGGTGTGGCTACCAGAACATACCGATAGCAGTGCCTGACGATAGATTCTTGTCTTGTAGCAACGCAAGCACTAAAGAATGTCCTCTTATATCAAACAGTACAAAGAACACTTAGAATAGTTATTTGGTCTGAAAAATCTGGTATTTTGATCCGTAGTCAAAGTTAACTGAAGTGACAAAATTATTGAAAGAGTGATTTTTTTAACTATAATTACTGCGGATCAAAAACCGAACCCAAGTCAGTTTGAAAATAGTAACGTTTGCACACTTAAACTCAGCGGAAGAATAACTGACAAAGAATAATAAATAGAACCCAGTCTCACCAAGCAATCCAATCTCTCTTACAATTTTCAGCTACATCTTTTAAATCCAATGCTGAAAATATTTTCTTTTCCTTGCCCAGGTCCTTGCGTAGCCGGCGTGGTTGGCCTCAAGATGCCCCGCTACTGCCTGTTTGGAGACACAGTCAACACGGCCTCCAGAATGGAATCCAATGGAGAAGCCCTGAAGATTCATGTATCTTCGGACACAAAGGCCCTTCTGGACCTCTACGGGACGTTTCACCTAGAGTGTCGGGGTGAAGTCGCTATGAAGGTATGTTCTTCATTCTATTCAATTGCCTTCCTTTTATTATTTAGTTGACAGATATCTCGTAAGGTGGAGCGACGACATACGCAGTGGCAGTGATATACTTTGTGAGAGGCATATGTCCAGCAGTGGTCTAAAACAGGACGAATATGATAACGATTTTATCATTCTTATTGTGGCCAAACAAGTTGTTTTTTCATCTCAATCAAAATATGTTGTAATAACCATTTTTTGTTTTATCATAAATTCAATTTATATTTTAGTAGCAGATGCATTTTATTATCAAATTTATTGGAGTTACATTGTTAAGTATAGCACGCAAATACTTACATTTAGTTATAAATATGCTATTAGTTCAATACTCAGATTAATTTAACCATAAATACGAAACAATATTTCTGTATAAATACCTATATACCGTTCATTATGATCCAAACAATAAACAATGTTTGCTCTCAATCATCCCCATAATTCATTTTCGGTCACTAGCCATTTACTTTATTGGATCTCTTCATTTATTACTTTCGAATCAATTCAATCTACTGAGGTTAACGCAATACCGCACAGACAATATCTATTATTGAATTTCGAGGGATCAATACACTCAAATTGAATAAATAATTAACAGGTTTTAAGGTTTCTTTTGTTTGTTTCAGGGTAAAGGAATTCTAGTCACATATTGGTTGTTAGGTGAAAAGGTAGATCCTAACGCTCCGAAAGAAAAACATCCTTTAATTAAGGCTCAAACTCTATCAACTGAGAGTGGCTCGCTTTCACATCTGACTCCTTTCCGACAAAGGTTGGACCATGGATCAAGATCATCGAGTCGGCGAGGCTCAGGTATATTTCAGCAAAAAGTGTCAGATGTAAACAAGCTAGAGAAAGAAGCGCAGGCGTTATTGCAGAGCTTAAGCATGCAGAAACAAGAGACAGATCCTGTTGAAGCCTTCACCAATGGAGTCACAGATAAAAGTGACGATTTAGACACACGAAGCGTCACGAACTCCATATCACTCAACGTGAATTCTCTAAACCACAACTCTTCGAATCAAGGAGGCCAGCCGCGGGTCAAACTGAAAGATTGTCAGAACTCCATTACAAATCACAAATCGAATAAAATAGGTAATAACAATTGGATATCAAAATTGCCCTCAGCTAGTTCCTTTGACAATGGCACTAAGAAAGGCAGCGAGCGCTTAAAAGATTACAGCAGTGTGCCACTTTTATCCAAAGCTGATACCCCAAACGATTCGATTGTCTAATAGCTTTCTTAGTTTTATATTTCATTGGAGAGAGATGTGTAACTTTTCGAATTTTGCATTTTGTACTCAATTGTATTCTTCTGTTAAAACTTTAATTGATCAATGTTTTGACTGAATGGAATCTTTTTAGAAAAAAACACTACTTAACCATACTATATTTATTTCATTAGATTTAAACATTTCTATGGCTCATTACATTGATAAATATTAAAGTTAATTCGGATAAGCTTAATAGAATCATGCAACATGAAACATTTATATTATTAATGTCGGTCAAAACACTATTATTATTAGTAATTATAGATTGTAAATAGAAAAAATATTTAGAAGTAAAATTTCTCAATGTTAGTAATATTAACTTTCTCAAATGATCGAGAGAGGTAGTGTGCTCATTAGTATTTCTCTACATTCCCACGAGCTTAGTGAAACTCCATCCTTCCGATTCATAATGTTAACATCTCTAATTAGATAAAGTGATTATGTCATCCAGAAACACAAAACATATAATCATCGTAAAAATACATCTTCCTTTGTTTTTTTTTAATGTAAACCGTATTTCTTACTTCTAATACTTTAAGTACAATGAAATGTTTGTGTCAAAAATGTTTTGAAAGTTTTCTGAAGTCATGTAAGACTGCTAATAATATTTGATAGAACTCATGTATAAGTTCCATAGTTGTAAAGTAGGTGTGACAGTACTTAACTTCTTATTTATTTTGTTTAGTGCGATAAGACTAGATGTAAATAGTAATATATGTCGTAAGTGTTTAATTATTGTAAATATTATTTTGTAAAAGTTGTTGTGATCTTAGCAAGGTATAACTGTATATTTAAAACTGTAGACGGTTATCAGAACATAAATGTTTCTTAAAAGTTATAGCAAATAAAATGAGTGAGAATAACAAGTCTTGTTTAATATTTTTCCTTATTTCATCTATTTTTTCTAAAGGCGACAAATTTGTGTACACGTTTGTATATTACGTGAATTAAAAAGTTGGATACTTTAACTCGAATCTTCAAACGAAGCCACTGGTATAAGTAATTGAAATTTATGGAGAGGTAAACTAAGCTTAGTTATAAGGATTATCTCAGAATAACACACATAGCTGAGATGACAACAATCTACGAAAATTTAATCTCCCTATCCCAGATGTGGCTGTCCTCTGAAATCTCCGTTATTCATTAAGAACGTAATGAATATGGCAATTGGTTCATTTTAACAAATGATGAATTCAATTTCCTCTCAGACCTACCAACTGTTGGAGATTCCAAAGAAAATGAGCATCGTTAATTTTGCACAAAAGCTCATTGCCCGTTCATTTTCAGATCGTTTCTTTTCGGTTGTCTGGACGAATTAAGATCTAGTTTTTATTCGTTTAGTAAAAAAAAATATATTTGTACCTAATCTATATACCTATTTTAATATCAATTACACAATTATTATAAACTAAGGAAGATCAAAAATAAAGTACAAATCTTATTCCTAGATGTACGGCCTACAGGGTAATACTTTTATTAACATCAAGTAATAAATTTATATACTACATATTTTCTAAACATCTCTCTAAATAAAATTAAGAGGTTTATCATTGATAACTTATTAACTTATTGAGCGAGATTAGACAAGAATACTTTTGCACAGACTTATTATACTAAGAACTCTGCTTGTACAGAAACCGACTTATTGCTATTAGACTTCAGGAACTACAGGAGTTATACTGTATAAATATTTGCCCTACTTTACAACTCTATATTATTATATGAATGAGCAAACACGTATATTACGACAAGTAACCGTAATTGTGGTTCAAATTTGTAGACAATCTCAAATCTTCACTAAAGACCTTAATAATAAAAGTCTTCTGCTGCTTAATGAAGCATTATAAATAAACTAGCTATAAGAACCTTCCTTGGACTTCAACAAACACAACAAAAAAAAAAGAATTAGCGAAATCGGTCCAGCCGTTCACGTGATGCGATCACCAAGGGAAATAGGGATTCATTTTTATATATAAGAAGAAGATAAGATAAAGTATCCTAAAAATAAAATGACCCCACAACTATGCGAATTTGCCATTGCTCTAAAAGAAACGAAAAAGGGAAAACTTCGTTAGAAAACCAACCAATAGAAAAAATTCAAGGGCATGTGACATCTACTCTGTCTAAGAAAAGACCTGTCCCAACAGTGGGAACGTAACAGGCTGATGATGATGATAAAAACGCAATTACAGTACCGAAATGAAATTTCTCCTCCAAAACTAAAAAGCAAAAAAAAAAAAGATTTTGAAGTTATCGTCCAATAATATGGAACACGTGTATATCGTTTGTTTTCTTAAGTTATTATCTTTATTATCCCAATTGGTATACCTAAATTGCCTAAGGAACTGCAAACAAACTTCCTGACTGCCTTTCTTGTGAACTAAGAGTAAGGATCTACTTAATTAAACTGGGCTTGTTTCATGGCTTTCAAGTTATTTTAAGTTTAATCAACGACTTCACCGAGCGGTTTCATGAGGAAGACGCATGATTACTAATTAGTTATGTTTATTTATGATTCCCGCTGAAGTCATAAGGGTCTTATAGATGCACCAACCCGGTTGGCAATTTGTGATACGCCGATAAAGTTGGATGTCGAATTACTACCACTTAAGAGACAGTTCCCCAAATCTGTGCAGTTCCCACTTCCCAATTCAGGTGTAGCGTGGCACTACCTTTGACCACATCGTTAATTTAAATCAATCGTTGATTTGTAGTCAAACGCTATCTTTCAAATAAGTAAAAAAAGAAAGATGAATAGCAATATGATAACATAGAAAATAGTATATTGCTCAAACAAAAATTGTAGGTACATAAGCAAACTTAAATCATAAACGATTAACATTTACGAATGTTACGACACCCGAAGCTGTCAAAGACTGGATTGGTGTGTATTCAAGGCCGCTAAAGACAAAGCATGATTTTCTAAATAAATGCAACTCTATGGTTCATTACAACGAACTAAATATGTGACGGGCATAATTTTCACACTGCACAGGTAAAATAATATCTAACCTAACTTTCATCGATGCTTAAAACATTTGAACAAATGTTCTGAATTGCAATTGACCTAAAACCACAATCCAATTTCGTCAGCTAATAATTGAATTGCCAACCGCATCGTGTCGTCTAGAAGGGATCATTTCAGTTGACCTATTTACGACAGTATAGTAACTATGGAAGCTCTCTACTTCTAGTAGGTACTTAAGTGTATTGAACTGGATTGAACGCAATTGTAGCTAGGGATTACGTTTTTTCCCGAGACTGAAGGTTTAAGTTAGGTTAAGTACCTTACAATTTAGTTATCTTGTTACGCCCGAAACTAAAAATCGATCCTGATCCGTTATCCGTGAATTCGGATCGCTATGTATTGCCATTTTAGTACTAGGGCTTGACATATTACTACTAAAATGACATATCGATCCAAAACCGCGGAAAACAGATCAGGATCGATTATTAATTTCGGGCGTTAATCCTTTTAAGTTATAATCGTTGGGAGTCCTTAAGTTGAGAGTGAATAGGTATCTTCTATGAAAGCATGCTCTATCGTCGGCTACGTCTTCACTTACCATCAGGTGAAACAGTGGTCAAATGCTTGCCTATAGTGAATAAAAAAAGTAAATACACGAAAACGGCCACGCATTCACAAACCTTTGACCCCTAATTAGCACTCCGTGTTTAATTGATAGACGTTGATTGGGAATCGAATTGAGTTAGAACAGGGAGATAGGTAGGTACTTATAACCGATGGGGAAGAAGGTTCTCGAGTGGCGACCACGAACTGGAAGACGTTCTGTAGGTAGGCTCCCCACTAGGTGGCCCGACACATTGTAAGAGTCGCAGGGAGCCGATGGATGCAAATGGCTAATAGCCGTTCATGGTAGCGTTGAGCGGGGGAGGCCTATGTTCAGCAGTAGACTTCTTCCGGCTGATGATGATGATGATGATGATAGGTATTTAAAGGGATTGCTTAAAGGGACTTAATACCTATTTCATTGATCGTTTTGAGTAAAGCGCTTATCTTTATAACCACCAGGTGTCCCCAACGTTTTAATTTTAATAATCCTATTTTGTTTTATCGCTCTTCGTAAAATTCTTGGTACTTGATGTCATAATCTCGGTGAAGATTATAAAAGGTGCCATTTAGTGAAAGAGGCTATAAAATTCAATTTATTTTTTGAGAGTAAGCGTTTTTCCTCAGTAACACAATGTTACTTGAAATAAAATTTTCCCGGGACTTTTCTCTTGTTGAATCCGATAATAATTATCTTCATGAAAATTGTATTTTAATTTAGATCCCATCCTTAGAAGATTAATTCGAAGCCCCGCGGTTTCACCTGCGTCTTCCCGTTATCCTGCCTATATTATTTCAGGGTATAACCTAACTCCATTCCAAATTTCATCAAAATCGGTTTAGTAGTGACAGTGATACTTGGTAACAAACATTCATACACACACACACACACACACAAACTTTGGCATTTATAATATTAGTAGGATTAGTAACTAGGTATCATCCATTTTTTTTATGTCACTGACGAGGCAACGCTCGCCGATGCTTATCGTCGTGCTAGCCCATTATAGTTCAGTTTCACTCAATGCACTGTGCACTTCAGTATAATCTAGTCTCTATAACAGAAACCTAATCGATTCGTGCCAGCAATGGAAAGAGATCTACGCTCAATCCGCTTAGCAAATCGCAAGATAGCAATCAGGCCATGATTGCTTCGACTGAGAAGTATTATTACGGCGTAGTGGTTAAGAAACCCGGATTATATTAACTTCTCCGCACTTGTGCTTCCCTTGGGAGACGGATTAATTTATATCCATTAAATTCGAATGCAAAATATATTTATTTATCGTCACAAATCCTACTAATATTGTCTATAAACGTGAAAGTTTGTGAGTATGGAATACTATGGATGGATGGATGGATCGACGGATGTTTGTAACTCTTTCACGCAAAAAATACTGAACGGATCTAAATGAAATTCGGAATGGAGATAGCTTATATTCTGGATTAACACATAAACTTCTTTTTATCCCGGAAAAAACATAACATTAGAAACACGCAATCGTTATTGGTTTGTTGACTCGTAATTGTACCTTTGACCATTAGCACTGGTATCAAATTGGAATGATTAGGCTAGGCACCTTTTAATTAAACATTTTAATTAGAGCAACGTTTCTGTACAAGTTGCATATTTCACAACAATGGGCGGTGAATTTTCACATTGCTGATTCATGTATGTAGTAATTTACTTATGCTATATTTTGTACAATTTAGTTTTAAGTTTTGAGCGCAGTAAAAAAACTTTCCAACAGCAACACCTTTTTGTTCTTACTCATCATATTTACAGACATACATACATACCTACAGTTTCTATTGTGTGATTACAAGTCATATTGAACATCTAATATCTCAGAGTGACAATACAACCAACCAGAACGTCCACCGTCTCACACACAATAAGGAAACCATTCCAGTGTTGCCATTTACCTGACGTTTCCATTTCATCACAGAAAATACAAGCAAAACTTGTCCCCAGCACTGTATCGTAGATTTTTCGCTATATTTCCCTGTTGCATCACAACAAGTCCAGAACAGTTATTAAAAACGTAGCGGACGGTATTATGAGTGGCGATTCTTAATTAAAAGGTGCAGTCAAAGCAGAGAGTAGGCGAACTTTATCTATTTGTGGAGACCGCGCCACCAATGAAGTTTCGCGACAGATACCTAAATAAAAAAACAAAGCAACTCTCTACCACTGGTGGTAACGTCTGCAGAATTTCGAAATTTCCACCCCAACTTTTACACCTTTAGGGGATTAACTTTCTAACATACAAACCAAATTTTAAATTACACAGTTTTCAGTTCAGGTTTTGTTACTAACGAGTAGTGCGCTTCAAAAACCAAAATAATAAAATGTCGGTTCGTCGAGCGATGTGGCCTACCCACTGCCACTTCAACTTGCAAATTCTGAGAGCTATGTCGGCCAACTTCACTACTGTAAAGCTTTACACTGTGGCATTGCAGTGCAAGCATTGTGCAGTAAACAATAGTCCTGCATATTCATGCGTACGTCAATTTTAACAACAATGGCTATTGAGTTGCTATTTTACTGAATTGTATGCTACTCAAAACATTTTGTCTCATCGCTACTGAATAAAAATGAAATGCATAGATTTTGTTTTGAAACAGGATAGATTCTTTACGTTTCTGATTGAGATCTCCATATTTTGGCACTGTTGAAATCGCAAGATACTAAAGGTTTCTGCGAGTTGATGATATTATATAATCTATTTAAAACTCCATGCAGTTAAGACCAGGCAAACGCATAAACTATTTTGATATCCTACTAATATTATAAACGCAAAAGTCTGTAAGTATGTATGTATGTTTTTTGCTCTTTCACGTAAAAACTACTGAATGGAAGCTTATACCCTGGATAACATAGGCTACTTTTTATCCCGGAAAAAGGTTCCTGCGGGAAAATGCGAAGACGCGGGTGAAACCGCGGGGCGCAGCTAGTATACGAATATTAGTCAAAAGTGGATACTTTATATATCGCTCTAACTCTTTACAGTTCAACCACAAATTTTCTCTAGGTAAATTTAACTCAAAACGATTAGAAAATTAGGTACTTATAAGCTTCCATTCGAGCTATAAAATTAATCGTCTCTCATAAAATTGCCTGGAGATCGTAAAATTGGCTGTTACTTAGAAAATTGGCGATCACTTTGGAAATTGATCATTAACTTGATGCCTCTGAATAATTTAGGACATTTTGCCTAGGTACAAAGGATTGTCTGGCATGATGCTCAATTACGATCGACAGTTGTTACTGCGCAAGCATAGGAAACTAAACTAACTGAGATGGCACAATGACCCAAAGTGAGTCTTGGCCTCCGATAACAAAAGACGCCACTTCGGTCTGTCCTGCGCCACTCCTGCCAGTCCTCCGCCTGGAGCTTGCGCAAATCCATCGTGACTTCGTCTTTCCAGCGGTATCTGGGACGGCTGACAGGGCGACGGCCACTCGGCCGTCCACTGTATGCTCGTTTGACCGCACGATCCTCTCCCATTCTTTCAAGGTGACTGAGACAGCGAAGTTTGTGCGCTTTCATCTCGCCGATGACATTCGGCTCGGCCACCAGTTCTTCGATTTCTCGGTTCGTTCTCATCCGCCATACTCCATCCTGAGATGGTACTGGACCCAAAATCTTCGCAGCGCCTTCTTTTTGCAAGCATAGGGCTAAATTAACAATCAGCTCTATGTATACATGTTTGCTATCACTGAACACGGTGAAGAAAAACATCGTGAAGAAAACGGGATGTCTAAGAACCACAACCTTCAAGAGCATGCGACATCTACCAACCCGCACCGGGCCATTGGCATAGTTTATGACCATTACTCTCTCTCTCTCTCTCTCTCTCTCTCTCTCTCTCTCTCTTTCTCTCTCTGAGAGAAGGCCAGAGTTTCAGCAGTGTGGTGTCAGTTTTTAGACCCACTCGAAGGCCTCACAGCCAAGCGACTGCTATGCTAAGACAAACGCCTAAGCAAGAAAGCGAATCGATTGGTCACCCATCCAATTAGTGACCGCAGAAAGCATTGCTTTACCTAGTTGATCAGCTAAGAACGGAAGTTAAGTTTAAGTTAAGTTAAGTTAAGTTAAGTTTTATTGTTGTTCTAGTTTTAATTTTCCCTGTATTGTGGTGTGCCAATAAAGAGTTAATCTATCTATCTATCTATCTAACGGAACTTGCCTAGAAAACTCCGTTACGAGTGCATCAAAGCACCCAGATAGATGGTGTAAACTAGGTGTATACCTACATCATGGTATATATCTCGCTCGCTTTGAGATGTAACAAGGTACTCTGTGCTTTTGAGATTGAATGGAGCGAGCTCGTTCTAACAATCCTACTCGTATCATTAACTTTTTTTTTATAGAGATGGCATTGCTCCCAGAATAAAAAGTTCTGCAAACATCATTAATGTTGGAGAGCTCAAATTGGAAAAAGAAATAGGTTAAGTTCGATTTGAAGTTATGATAGTTGATAGACGTCGGGTCCTGCGCTCAAAAGCGTTTTTTTTTTTTTTTTCTATTTACAGGGTAGCTTTTGACCACAAGTCACCTGATGTTAAGTGACGATGTGGTCGAAGATGGCGCCTCGCTACACCTGGACTGGGAACTGGCTCTCAAGTGTGGCTGCCGGAACACACCGTTAGGTGCTTGGCGACAGATTCTTAACAAGAGGGTGGTAGCTAGCCAGGCGAGTACTAGAAAATACCCTACCACCAAGCTATGGTTTCATCACGATGTTTTCCTTCACCGAAAGCTCAAGCTCATTGTAGGATTCGAACCCACGTCCTACGGATCGCAAGCCGACGTCACTACCACTGAGCCATCATCGCTATGCGTCCAAACCAAAAGAGGTCTAAAACGCGAAAATAGGGCTAATCACACGACTCGAGTCTCAGGCCTACATTCGGCGTCATTTTAGAATTATTGATCTATGCTTGAGTAGCGATTGAGTGATGTATTTGTATGAACAGACAGAGTCAAATCTGTGCTCCAGTACTGATTATCGCTTGAGCGTCATTCTAGAATACGGGCCACAGTCTCGGTTTAGTCGCGTGTGTGTGACACGTTCACATTTGAAGCTGCACAAGCTGATAAATTGTTGCAAGCAAAATTATAATGTATGTCATTGACGTTAGACATAAATTGATTATGTTTTAGTTTGTTTAATATGATTTACATGAAACCTCGTTAACGGGTTAACTCAGTACACACTCGGTCACTTTTCCGTCACGTTTGCATTAGACCCGACGTCCATCATACGTTAACTACCTTGGCATACATATTAGTTGACATTCGCTAGATAACTGCTAAATGTAGAGTTTTCAAAACCATACCTAAAGCAATACCATCACGTGGGGGTTCTTAAACTTTTAAGTTATAGGAACACACACCGAATATCTTTTATTTTACGGAACCCCATATCAAATTATTACAAATAAAAGACACTGTTTATTTTTTTTAATTTATTTGTATGATATAATTGTGTCTTATCCCTACTAATATTATAAATGCAAAAGTAACGCTGTCTGTCTGTCTCACCTTTACGCCTAAACTACTGAATCGATTTAAATGAAATTTAGTACGGAGATAGTTTGAACCCTGAGGAAGGACATAGGATACTTTTTACTGTGATAAACTGTACCCCACGCGGGTGAAACCGCGGGGAACAGCTAGTTATCAATAATTGCTTGATAGATAGGTTTTATAACCGACTGTTGTAATGCATCTGGTGAACTTAACTGTGGTATTATTTCCCCTTGAGCCTGAACGTATTTTCTACGGAACCCACTTTAGGAATCACTGCCATAACGCATTACAATGGTTTCATTAATTACCCAAAAACTCAGCATTGTAGCATTGTATTATCATCGTTGGAACATTAACTTCGTAAGGGCTGTAAAGGGTTGTTATATTAGAGCATAAATTTCTTTCCTTTTTGTAGAGAAAAACATCAATCACTTCACGCAAGAATGCTTCTTTAAGGCCCCGGTCTTGGTAGCTTATTTAAATCATAGTATGAAATTTTTGGCTAACTTATATAACATATTGATTAATGATATACATAGTTCTCCTCTTCTCTTAATATTTAATGTTTTGTTATACAGCTATGGTTTATTCTCATAAAAATTGGGTTTTCAGTAAGAAATCACGGTGTATTTAGAGCAAGTCTGGGAAAAATGAGACAATTGGATGCTTTATCAGCTTTTTTTTTTTTATCTTATCGCTGGCTAAACGGTTTAATTGGAGACGATGTAATTAATGTTAATGAAAAAAAGCCATAAAGAGCAAAAAAAAAAATCTGTCCAAAAAAACCGAGATAAAGGTTTTCCAACGGATGCCATTTATATAGTCAGAACTGGACCAAATTAAAATGAGACCACATGGGAAGCACCAGCTTTCAAATAAGAAAAGGATCATCAAAATCGGTTCAGTCAAAAATTCAGAGGTAACAAACATAAAAAAATACAGTCGAATTGAGAACCTCCTCCTTTTTGAAGTCGGTTAAAATGATCGCTATATTAAAAGAAAACTTCCGGCTATCAAAATGTTTGCCTACTCGAACGAAGCCGGGGCAGGCGCTAGTAGAGGATAAATTAGTATTACGTTATCCAAATTTCACCTAAAAATTCACCCTCTTACCAGAATTGTATCCCTAATGATATAAGATACACTACTTTCCTTTTCAAGTCAAGCGCACATAATAAATGTATTCACCTGCTTATAAAGTTCCCGATAGTCTCTCGTATACCAACGACCCGACTAGACAAAAGAATAGCTGCAAGCCCGGTTTTTACGCTCGTCAAACAATTAATCTCCAACTCGCTAGATAAACTTTACCTTCGTTGACACTTTAGAAGGTAAACGCGACCTATATAAAGTCTGTTGTTGAGATTAGGATTAATGTTACCCCTTGAATACCATGCACCCGACTTACTCAAAGAAAAACAATCTGTCTGGCTTTTGGTCTTCTCTCACGGCCTTAACTTGGGCAGTTTTGGGTCATAAGCCTTGTCTCTAGAGTTCGAGCAAGTGAAAACCTTTTGTGTTTAGTCATTGGGTGAATAGTCTACATTTTACTTTTCCAAGCACCTACCGGTGTGTTCCGGAAGCCTCACTTAAAATCCAGTTCCTAATTCAGGAGAAGCGTTGCGTTATTTTCCACCACATCGTCGCTTAACATCAGATGACTTATGGTCAAACACTATCCGGACTGGATACTAGTTATTATAAATGCGAAAGTTCGTATGTGTGTGTGTCTGAATGTTTGTTACCCCGTATCACCGTAACTACTGAACCGATTTTGGTGAAATTTGAAATGGAGATAGCTTATACACTGGATTAACACATAGGCTTTATCCCGGTAAAAGGTTCCTGCGGGATAAAGGTAACACGCGGGTGAAACGGGGCGCAACTAGTATGTAACTAATATGAAAACAAAAAAAAATAGTTAGGGTTAAATTAGCGTCCATTAATTTCGTGAGGCATTTTTGAGAATTTTTCGACCCACCCATCCCCTCTTGGTGAGATATCGTAAGATTTTCCTTAACTCCCTCCCTGTCCCCTAATCTCACGCGAGATTCTTCAAAACTTCTATTCTTCTATACGTGTTGGATAATAAGAAAAAAATACAAAAAAAATATATTTTCACGCAATTTTACACCGTTTTCTGCAAGCAAAAATAATTACGTGATATTTGCTAAAACGCCCCCTCCTTCCGAAGTGAGATTTGGAAATATTTAACTTGATCCCCTCCCCCTAGAACACCTTAAGTAATTAATGGACGCCCCCTTATAACATCAATTTAATATGGAGAAGGTTAAAAATCTAATGTAAGGAACACATAAAATACTTTTATAGCTTTAAGCTGTAGCCCACGCGAGCGAAACCAGTTCAAGATAAATCCCACTTAGTCCTTGAACCGCTTTGATCTAAGCTTTAAAAGTTCTGAAGAAACCTCGCAGTTACTTTAAAAGCAACTTGAAAGTTCGATACAAGTTGGACCATGTCAAAGCTGGAAGTGCAATAAGTCGGGATCGAATTGCTTTAGTTTGAAAGCTTTAGACTTTTAATAAACGGAGAGATTCCTAGCCACAGATTGTTGTTGACAACTTGAAAGCTTGGCTTTTACCTTAACTATAACGTTACATTATGGTAGTCTTTCAAATTTAGCAGTTGAGAGGTTTATTTATTAATCTACCGCGTCTTCCTGTTATCCCGCAGGAACCTTCTTCGGGATAAAAATGTCTATGTGTTAATCCAGGGTATAAGCTACCTACATTCCAAATTTCATCAAAATCGGTTCAGTAGTTACGGTGATACGTAGTAACAAACTTTCACACACACATAAACTTTTGCATTTATAATATTTGTAGGATTTTCAGGGATCCGTACATATCATGACCAAATGGAACCCTTTAGGATCACTCTCGTGTCTGTCTGTCTGTCAGTTAATCGTAACTGATTTCCTACAAATTAACTGAATCAGGAAAAAAGTTGAAATCTGTTACATACTTTAAGAGACTACGTCGAAAAATAAAGCGGAATATTTGTTAAAAATATGGTTATTTTTGCAAAAAGTCACGAATACACTAACCCTCGTATTGTAAAAATAACCTAGCCAAAGGTTGTACAAACCATAAAATATTTGTCCTCGACATTTTTGCACGCGGCTAAATTAGCTTCTAAAAATTCACAGTAAATTATTAACATAGGTTATGGATGACCCAGATGTAAGCGATGATGGCTCAGTGGTAGTGACGTCGGCTTGCGAACCGTAGGACGTGGGTTCGAATCCTACAATGAGCTTGAGCTTTCGGTGAAGGAAAACATCGTGATGAAACCATAGCTTGGTGGTAGGGTATTTTCTAGTACTCGCCTGGCTAGCTACCACCCTCTTGTTAAGAATCTGTCGCCAAGCACCTATTGGTGTGTTCCGGCAGCCTCACTTGAGAGCCAGTTCCCAGTCCCGGTGTAGCGTGGCGCCATCTTCGACCACATCGTCATTTAACATCAGGTGACTTGTGGTCAAACGCTACCCTGTAAATAGTAAAAAAAAAGAGAAAGTTATTTTGAATAAAAATGCTCGTAATTTGAAAACTATCAGCCAGACGTAGTAAACTCTTTTATTTAAAACTAGCTATGCCGCGCAGTTTCACTCACGTGGAATTTCCCCATAGGGTTTTTGTCACCATGATACATAAAGTGCCAGTCATTCCCTATGAAAGAAAGGAAGTAAAGAGAGAAAAGATCTCGAGTGGCGACCACGAGCTGGAAGACGTTCTGTAGATAGGCCCCCCACTAGGTGGCCTGACGACATTGTAAGAGTCACAGGGAGCCGATGGATGCAAATGGCTAATGGCCGTTCATGGTGGCGTTCAAGGGGGAGGCCTATTTTCAGCAGTGGACTTCTCCCGGCTGATGATGATGATGATGAGGGAATAAAATGCTTCTCTTTATAATAAAAAATGTACGTGTGAATAGATTTAAAATTGAACCAAGTCATCTTAAAATGTTAAAATGGTTTTTCACCAAATAACTGTCATTTTTTTTCTACGAGAACGTTTGTTACTCAATCACGCTAAAATGGCTCAAGAGATTTGAGTGAATTACTGAATATATATAGCTCATTCCCTCGAATAACACATAACTTAATTATTTAATAATCTCGGTAATAATTCCTGCGGGCTAACGCGAAACCTGCGTGTAGTGTAATCGCGGAGTACATAACGTAAGTTTCAAATAAATCATTCCTTACCAAAGTTTATAATCTTCACAGACAGAAAACGATTCCTTCAATAAACCTTCCACTTGTCTAATCTTAATCGAACCTCGATCAAATAACTTCCCAAGTTCCCCCCGAAGTTACGGCGTCACAAGTGTCAAGATACACTCCGTATGTCACTCTATCTTGACACTTAAATGTCAGGGGTGGAACTATGTTGATTACCTAAGGTCGTTTCAAGTTTCATCGTAATAATATAGAACAGTCAGCGAAAAAGGTTGCTGATAGATAGATAAATAATTGTTAGTATTTATTTAACTAAATGGATATAAATAACAAAATAAAAACACTTAACTAAACCTTAAAATGTAAAATAAAACTACCTATCAAACTAAACAAACTACTTAATCTAATAAACCACTACCAGTTGGCAACGTTCCCAAAATGCTGGCCGCATTGCCGCGTTGAACCGCAATGCTTATTCTTTGCGTAAAATAACGGCCAGCATTTTGGTCACGGGTAGCATCGACCAGTCGCTTTGATATATCATTATACATCGATTTCGCTCCCGGTCCCCACGGTCCAAGCGTTTCGACCCCAAAAGGCTCAAATATGTATCCACTTTCGAGATTACCATGAAATAGATTGATTTAGGCTGGTATTCTAGGATGACGCTCAAACGATGATCAGTACATAAGCACAGATTTGACGCTGTCAGTTCATACAATTATGTCTCTTGATCGCTACTCAAGCATAGATGAACACTTGAGCGTCGTTCTAGGATACGGGCCTAACTCTTTATTGGCACACCATAATACAGAAAAGAAAAGAAGCGATGATCAGTCAGTCTCAGTGGTAGTGACGTCGGTTCGCGATCCGTAGGACGTGGGTTCGAATCCTACAATGAGCTTGAGCTTTCGGTGAAGGAAAACATCGTGATGAAATCATAGCTTGGTGGTAGGGTATTTTCTAGTACTCGTCTGGGTAGCTACCACCCTCTTGTTAAGAATCTGTCGCCAAGCAAGTATCGGTGTGTTCCGGCAGTCTCACTTGAGAGCAAATATATGTTTGATGAGCACGAATATTAAATTTGTTCCTGAGTCTTGGATATTTCTATCTTTATAAGTATTTATTTCTCTAAATAAGTATGTTGTATATCGTTGTCTAGTACCATAACACAAGTTTAGAGCTTATTTTGGGGCTAAGTAAAATGGTCCTTCCCCAATATTTTATACTATTATATTTATTTATTTTATATTATTATTAATATTAATTATTATATTAAGTAAGGAAGAGAAGAGTACCATGCACCATGAACCTCTGTTTATTTTCCCTGTTTACCTTATCTATAAAAGCAGCCTACCAAACTTCCGAACCTGTTAGGGAGTTTGTCCATCGTCAGGATTAAAAGCTTTGCAAAAGTTACATCAACATCGCTTCAGATCCAACCGATGTAAACTACCTCTAGATAGGATCGGATAACTAACAAAACTAGTTTAACTTATTAGGGAGGCAAGGGGCCAAACAAACCATCAGTGGGCGCGACCGCGGATATATCAATTAGCGCCTGAAATTAATAATCGATCCTGATCGGTTATCCGCGGTTTTGGATCGATATGTCATGGCATCATGCCATTTTAGTAGTAAAGCTTGACTATTGATTGATATAATAATATGGCGGCGGCGTACAGAAGCGCTCAGCTGTAAATACCACTAGTGCTGGTCACCAATTCAACTTTATTTTTAAAACACTTTTATTATCTTGACTTGTAACTAACTAACTAACTAATTAATAGATACATTCCTCTTTATACATAAACTAATATTATAAAGAGGAATCTATTTATAAAAAATAAAGTCGTGTTAGTGACACTATTTATAACTCAAGAACGGCTGAACCGATTTGGCTGAAAATTGGTGGAGAGGTAGCTTAGAACCAAGAAACGGACATAGGATATTTTTTATCCCGAAAAAGGTAACTACGAGATAACGGGAAAACACGGGTGAAACCTAGGGGCGCATCTAGTAATACATATTAGTTTATCTTCTTTGAGGCAAACCAGCTATAACCAGAATAAAGTAATAAACAAATGAAAACGCTGGTGGTTTTATATTAAATCCTCATTCAAATCCTTCTTTAATAAAATTCTGCTTTTCCTCCTTCCGATCTTAAGCGACGTTTAACCCTGTTGTAAAATGAGCAAGGGAAGCAATTTTTGTCCCAATGTGTAAAGATTTTACGACAATCCCTAGGTATAAAAAATCGCGACGGATTCGAGAGACTTTGTTGTAAAGATTTTTCTGAATGCGCAATTTGGAATGATTTCTACACTTATTTTGGAGTATTGTCGAATAAATTTTCTTTTCGATAAATTAATTTCTCGTCAATTTGATTCAGTTTGACGCGGTACGTAGTGATTTTATGAGTTGTGTACATTTCTATCACACTAACTTTACACTATTTGAAATCACAAACTAGAGAAACGGTTTTGCTGAGGTCTTGAGTTCCTACGGAAAAAATCCAGTCAGTTTTTCCCAAATTTCCCAATTTTCCGGGGGATTCTCAAAAAACAATTCTTCATACAAACCTTGGTGTCACAATCACAAAAACAACAAAATACAGACAAATCGTTCAAGGACTTTTCAACTGAAGATCGTTACCATAATTATGTTTGTAAAAGTGATTTTTACCTTTATTGATGCGAAAGTTAGTGAGTGTATTTGTTTCTTCTCCACGCTGAAAGGGCTCAACGAATTTGAGTAAAATTTAAAACGGAGATAGGTTAAGCCCTGGATACACACTACCACAGGCTACTTTTTATCCCGGAAAAAGGTTTCTGCGCAAGAACTAGCAGCGAGTTGAAACCTATTTTCAGGCCTAGATTCAAGAGTAATTTGCCATCTCGATAGAAAGTGTAATCTCCGATTCTTACACCTTCTATCTAGGTAGAAAGGTCACATCTTCAGCTCTTACTTAGCTTTCCAGTAATTGGAGGTTTAAATTAAGGTCAACCAATATGAAAGAGTAGGTATTCCGTCACATTTACGTACGGTGCGATATAAAAGGTAGTAAGGGGCAGGAAAGACCTATAGGTATTCATAGATGATATATTTTTTTGTATGATGCTGAGAAAAACACGACTGACTTCCCATAAAATGTTTTTCATACATGCTTTCGAAAACTCTTTGTTAATTTTTTTGTGAACGGGGACTGAAATAGCTTCTTCATCCGTAGAAAAAAAACTGTTAAAATTTTAAATGTGGATATTGTTAGTAAAAAGTTCCAGTCACCAAAAAGATCAATCACAAACATTGTATAAACAAGTATCAGTCTAAAACAAAAATCCATAGGTACTTATTACCTACTTACATTTACTGAAAAGAAACCATAAAAAATTATTACTGCAAAAAAGTACTGCAATTAACAAAATAAACTTATTAACATTATCGCAAAATTTACTTTGCAGAAAACATAATTATATTATCCTAAAACTATATTATATACGAGTAAGTACCTTTTTGTTCCTTCACTAGGCAAGCCTGCATTTAAAGAACCTCGATTAGAGAATAGCATTAAAAGTGGTCATTTCAGCTACAAAAAACGAAAAATGTGAAGTTTTCATTAACAAAAATTCGAAAACCAGATCTCACTCAGCGATATTAAAGCACTACTTTTTAATTTATCACAAAACTCAACTTGTACAGCCGAAACATGACTTGGTTTTAAAAACAAAAGGTCAATGACAAAAGGTTGTTCAGTTCTAAAAGATAGATAGTCGAGGAAAGTTACAAATGGGTCAGTACTCAGCAGTCAGCACTTCGGCTATTGAAAATTTTGTTAAGAAATATATTTTATACTAGTGGTAGTGTCCCAGCCTGCGAAGCTAGCGGTCCCGGGTTCGAAACCCGGTATGGGCAAATATATGATGAGCACGAATACTTGTACCTGAGACTTTGATATTTCTCCATATAAGTATGTGCATCGTTGCCTAGTGCCCATAACACAAGTTTCGAGCTTTGGGGCTAGGTCAATTTGTGTGCAATTATTCCCGATATTTATTTATTTATACAATTCTACACTAAATTGCTCGTCGTCACGTTATGTACATACATTTAAAAAGTAAAAGAGATTACGTATAAAGTTCCTATCATTGTATATTTAGAATTAGTAATTGATCTTCTAAGACATAACGAGCAAGTTGTTTCTTAAATACAGCTTATAGTGATTTTTTTACCAACAAAAGACATCCTAAGACATTGTCTAGTCTACGATTTTATCTTAAGTACTTTTATTGTGTTTCTACATAGAATGGAAACCAATATCAGATGAAGCTCACAAAAGAAAGTGCTAAAGTGAAAGAGACGTGAGAAGCTACCAACATCTACAAAACGATTTGGTTTTGTAAATCGATACAACGAAAACGAGTGAATCGTTTGGTTTATTTTTAACACCCGACACAAAAAGACGGGTGTTATAAGTTTGACGTCGATGTATGTCTGTCTGTTTGTGTGTGTTGTGTGTGTCTGTGCCATCGTAGCTTTCAAACGGATGGACCGATTTTGATGAGGTTTTTTTTTTTATTTGAAAGCCAGTTTCTTGGCGGTGGTTTCTAGCTGTGTTTGGCTAATATCGGTCTAGCAGTGATGTATCAGCTCTTTTCCAAAATGTTGTAAGGCACTTTTAGCTATGTTTGATGAAACCGGTCCGAAATTCATATATGTATAAAAAAAAACACATTTAATAATTTGTTTTACAATACTACTATACTTAACTACTACAAACTTACAACTTTTAAGTCGTCTAGATCTTACTAACTTAATCTTCTTTCTGGCTAAGCAAGGTGTAATAGCTGTACGATCCTTTTATTATCTGAAAAACAATCAGTGTTGGAATTAAAAAAGAAGTTGTAAACAGGCGAGGGCCTCCTTAATAAAAACTTTTGTTACAAACTTCCTCGCTGGATTGGGAACTGGCTCTCAATTAAAAAAGGAAATGGGTAAAAGGTTATAAACCGGGCGTTGTGGTCAGCGTCGGGCAGACACGCGTTGATACTTTACTTACCAACCTTACATACGACTGATCAATTAGTTGACATGCCAATTGTCATTATGGTGTTTAGTGTAACAAAACGATAACACATTTTTTTAGTTTACACAAGACCTATTCACCTACTGGTCTACAAAAAAGTCCGCGACTTTTCATCATCATCATCATCATCAGCCCGTATCATTCCACTGCTGGACATAGGCCTCTCCCAAGGTACGCCACTGAGCCCGGTCTTCGGCTCTTCTCATCCAACTACTGCCAGCCACTCGGCGCAAGTCGTCGCTCCACCTTGTCGCAGGGCGTCCTACACTACGTCTGCCAAGTCGCGGTCTCCACTCAAGAACACGTCTACCCCAACGGTTATCGGTTCTGCGGCTTATATGACCAGCCCACTGCCACTTTAGCTTGCTAATTCTGTGAGCTATGACCTTAGACCGCGACTTTTAATAGTTGGTTTTTGTTACATTTATAAACTTCTAGCTGTTTCCCGCGGTTTCACCCGCGTGGGCTACGATAAAAAGTAGCCTATGTTATATGTTATTCTCAGGCCCTAGACTATCTCTGTACCAAATTTCATTCAAATCAGTTCAGTAGTTTAGGTCTAAAAGACAGACATACACAGTTACTTTCGCATTTATAATATTATGTAAGGATTAGTAAAGATATGTACGAAAGAAACAACGTCGTTCCGTTGTTCTGTTGCTGCGTATAAGAAAAAGAAACCCAGAAACATAATTTTGCATTTTACATTCCTCGTGGTTTGTCTCAGTGAAAAAATATGGGCCAAAATTGCAGTAACCAATTGTTTTTTTTTTGCAACTGATTGTCGAGTCGAGCATGTCACTTGCCTGATGGGAAGCGACAGTTCAAAATCCTGAGCGACAATGCAATGCAATAACTTTTAGTTGAGAAAATCTTTGCCGTCCCGCGACTCCCGCGCGAAGCACGGTTCGCTATTTAAGTATAAGTGAATATGTCTTTTAACATTGTATAGGGACTTTTTTGGCGGCAATCGAACTGTCAGCATGAAAATTTTGTTTTTATATCCAAAACTTGTGTTTTTTCGAGCGATAATTTGTAATATTGGTGGATTATTAACCATTGTGCTCGTTAACGTGTACGAGTGTGGGAAATTGAAATAAAGTGGTGAAAGTGACTTTTCTAGTTGCTCCAAAAAAGTCCGTGTAAAGTTTATGTAAAGTGCCACTATCATCTTGGACCCGGCTTGCTGCTGGGTCCCATCACCATCGTCATTACTATGTACTTGATTCTATTCTCTGAGTTAGAAATATTTTTAATACTTGACACTGGCAAATACACTAATCGTGTGACGCCATAAAAACAAAACATTGTCTAGTGTCATGGTGACGTTAAAGTTTTCAATGCCACAGCTTGTTAAAATGTAGATAAACTTGCAACGTCGTATAGCGACTCCCTCAGCGTTCGTAAGTTTCTTTGTAATCTCGAGTTTTGTTTTCCAGTAACAAACACAATTTAGGATGAGTTGAGAAAAGTTTCCTAACCCTTTTTTATTCCACTCTATCACAATTTTATGCGGAGGTCCCGAAAATTGTTGTAAAGAGCGCGAGTTATGACATTTCCAAATGTTCTTTTTTCCCAAGTTAGTATTCGATATATTTTTTCTCGATTCCTGATTTCATTGGTTACTTTGAGGAAAATATTCCTATCATGAAATAGAATCGATTTCACATAATTTTTAGAGAGAAATCGGTTTTAATGATAAGTACAACACTTGCTATGATCACGAATATTCGTAACCATGGCGCTTGCAAGCGCTTTAAATGTTAAGTCTAAGCGTTGCAAGTGCCGTGATCACGAACTTCGTGATCATACAAGCGTTGCAAGCACCATGATCACGAATGTAGATCCTCGTAACCATGGCGCTTGCAAGCGCTTCAAATGTTAAATCTAAGAGTTGAAGCGCCGAGATCACGAACATCGTGATCATGCAAGCGTTGCAAGCGCCGTGATCATGAACATCGTGATCATGCAAGCATTGCAAGCGCCGTGATCACGATGGATCATAGTGCTTGCAACCATGCCGAAATATCAAGAACTCAAATAAAAACAAATACATAGTAAATATACCGTTACAATACCAAATAAAAATTTAATGACCATGACATTCTCAGAATAGTATAAAATTATATTTCTCCTTTATAGAAGGTATATATCAGATGACACTACATGTAGTAATGTTACGAAAACAACCTAATGATTATTCTCGTAAAATATACAATTACGACGTAAAAGTTTTATAGCCTGAGCGTGTTGTAAAAACTTCGCTTTGACTTTTATTACTTGTCAACGATTTCCGATTACAGTTCATTTTGCTTATTCGACGTGTTTGTTCATTTTTATGGCTACTACTGAATTGAAGACATTGATGCGACCTGGGTGGCAAGTAAGGACGTACACTTCAAAACAAAGTTGGCACTGCATTTGTAACACCTGAAATTTTGATGATTATAGTTTCACAAGTGAGATGTCGATTGCTTACCTAAGAAGCGTACAATTTCACAATTGCATTCTTGTTTGCGGCTTTATTTCAATTTTTGGTGCGCCGACTGGTGCGGCATTGTATTTGTGTTATCATACGTTGTCATTCTCGTTGTTTTAACACTAATAATAACTAAAATCTATTAAAATTAACTTTGAAAGTGTTCGTCACAACTGTTATTGTTTTGGTTTTCGTATAGGGTGAAGGATGTGTGTGTCAGTGTCAAAAGTCGGTGATATTGAAACGTCAGTCGTCTAGCTGTGAAAAATATGTCAGTGTCATCCATCAATGCCTTGTCTATGACGGATCGCGATCTACGTTCGATAGAAGTGGACCGATTTTGTTTGGAAAGTGTAGGGATAACTCTTTAGTTTACCGATTTTGATGTGTAAGGCTCTTAATTGGATTTTTGGAGTGCTGGCAACATTGTTTTACGTGGAGGCTTCTTTTCCTTTCGGCAGCCGCCAAGGGACGAGGCTGATGAATCGTTTCTGATAAAAAGTGTTGAAGAGTGGAGTGGCTGTGTGTTTGTTTTGCTGGTTTCTGTTGGCGTCTTGCGCCGGCGGTGCATTTTCGGCATTTTCCTGAGTTTGAACAGGAGGTGTAACGTGGGGGCTAACGTCCTGACCGAGGATGGGGTGAAGGACTACGGTCTGGGCAGGTTTTGGAGTGAGCGGCTTCCGTCCTCTTATGTTATACCTAAATAACTTCTGCTGATGTTTGATAGGCAATATGTTGTTGTCTACAACTTTTATTTTCTGGTTAACCATTAGTGCCAGCCGTGCGAACCTTCCCGTCGCTGTCATTTAAAATAGTAATGTTGTAACCTTGTAATACTATAGTTGAATAGTGGTAACAACCTATACTAGTTCATACCTATGAGTACTTGCCTTATGTGTATTGTATGCGGCTGTTGATGTATTAGAAATAGTTCTGTATAAATTCAGACATCCCGAACGAACGACGACCTTGTCTTTTACTACTTTTCTAAAAATATTGTAATAAAGTTGGATTGTGAAAATTCATATGTTTCATTTCCTCCGTATCCGTTACACATTGTGAGCAGGCGCAACAATACTGATACCAACTGATACCAACTCATGATACCAACACTATTAAGTTATTAATTAATCTTTCACTATGTACCTATCAGTGTTTCGGCAGCCTACATTTTGAGCCGGTTCCACGTTGCTATTTAATTTTAGGGTGACTTGTGATCAAACGCTACCCTGTAAGTTGTTTATTGTTTAATGGGTATCAAAGGACAACGCATTGTCAACGCCCCTAGTGTTGCGAATGTCCATAGTTCAGTATTCAGGTCGAAAACGCGTTGGTAACGCTCCTACTGTTGCAAATGTTCAGGGTTCAGAGTAGGCAACGCGTTGGTAACGCCCTTAGTGTTGCAAATTTTTATAGCCCAGAGTCGGCAACGCGTTGGTAACGTTCCTATTGTTGCAAATGTTCAAAGTTAAGAGTCAGCAACGCCCCTACTGTTGCATTATTCATGGGTCGCCGTTCTCTTACTATCAGGTGAGATGTTGTTTATAATTTGGAATCGAATCAAATGGTGTACATTTTGCAATGTTGGTCTAAACTATACTTACAGCGACAAAAGTAGCGACTGTCAACTCCGTAAACGGTCCAGCTTCAAACACGATACGTTTACGCAGCTGCCCTCCAAGCAGTAAGACGCTGCGTCGTATGCGAGTGTTCTGCGACCACCATGCGCTTGAATACACGCCTTCTTCTACTGTGTCACTCTGGTGATTTATAAACTTATTAATTTCTAGAACTAGAGATCAAGCAAAAAAATATTTCAATGTTAAAAAGTTACACCATGATTCCAAGAGAATCAGAGCTGATTACAACTTTTTTTTTCTGTAAAAAATTGTATGTTATTTGTTATATAGCAATTGCCCCTCCATTAGAAGATATAAAGAAAAAAAAGATGTGCAAACAAGTGCCTCCTTTTTTCTTCAGATTCATAAATAACAAAGACTTTTTAGTACGACTAACATATTAAAAAACACAATACCCAGAGGGCCTATATAGGCTTTTTCGAAACATACAAACGTGAGTTTTATTTGTTAAAAATTCCAAAGCAGCTGGAATCGGGAGACGTTCTCCGGCTAAATAGACCGATGGCTTATAGCAGTTGGATGAGAGGAACCCAAGATAGAGCTCAGTGGCGTACTTTTCATAAAGTTACGTCACTTAACATAAGGTTATTTTAGTCAAACGCTACCCTGTAAGTAGTAGAAAAGTAACGGATTAAAAAGGTTTCAATGTGTAATTAATAACCAACCATGTACAAAACCTCATTGCTATGCCAGCAATAGACAAATAGCTGGGCCACGAGCGCCAGTAGGTATTCTGCTATCCAAATACGTTGCATAGTTCCCGTGCCTTCCTGAAAATAATTATAATCAAGGCGGCACCTCAAGCGGAAGAAATATGCAGCTTTCGGCGAGGGTTGCATATTTTCCATTTGGGGTCAAAAAATGGGCCCAGAAAATACAATTAGCTGCGTAAACTATTGTCATTGCAAAAATCACGTTGATCTGTAACGCGGTTGCTGTGTGAAGGAAGGACAAATCAATAGTCATACTCTTTCATCATCATCATCATCATCATCAGCCAGAAGAAGTCCACTGCTGAACATAGGCCTCCCCTTTTGAACGCCACCATAAACGGCTATTAGCCATTTGCATCCATCGGCTCCCTGCGACTCTTACAATGTCGTCGGTCCATCTAGTGGGGGGCCTACCTACAGAACGTCATACTCCTTACATTTACCTATATAAGTTTAAAGATGCGATTTGTAGTATCATAATCAACCTGCTATGTTCCCACTGCTGGGACAGAAGTCTTCTTTCAGAGATCTCTCTCTAAAAGATTCTCAAAGATTTCTCTCGATCAAGAGCCACAATGCATATTGAAAGATGTCGTGTACCCTTGAATAGTTGAGGTTCTTGGACATGCCGGTTTCTTCAAGATGTTTTCCTTCATCGTTTTGAACGCTGGTAAAGACGCACATCACTATTAAAAGTCATGCGGCCGAGATGAGATTCGAACTCAGTATAGGCGCACGCGTTAACATTTGACAACCATGGCTTCGCTCACTATTTGTATTTTTTTTACTATTTGTCGTATCATTAGTCCAAAAATAGCGAGAATATGTTAATTAAGACACTTACCATTGTCAGCTGTATGGCACTAGCGCATATCATTAGCGAGCAAATAATGACATACAAAAACATAACAGGAGACAGCAGTGAGTTTAAAATGGACGAGAACCTGCGAAAAGACAAAGTGGCTATTAAAAAACAAGTACCTTCAAGGAGTTTTTCCACGTAGCTGTTTAAAAACTTTTTATTGCTGTGTTTGATGATGACTCGCCTGTCCAGCAATGATGCGGTCGATGACCTGTTCACTTTTGCATTGAAGATTCCCAAAATCATCGGGAAAAATAGACTTTGAGAAAGAGTTCCCTTCATAAACTAAGATCGGTTTAAAAAATCCAGATCCACAGAAGAGTTTGTAATTGAGTAAGGAAATAAATTAGTTATTTCCTTACTCATGATTCTTTTAAAATCTTAATTAGTCGCAAGACGATTTACCTATTTGGAGCATAAAACACACACACATCGTAAGACTTAGAAGAATATAAGAAGCTTTTAGATTTGTGGTTGTATACGAAATAGCAATTAATAAAAATATATAGTTTAAAAAACTAAAAAAAACACTTTAAAAACGCACTGAAAAATATAAAATAATTAAATTGACTTGTATTAGTTACGATATAATGGTTAATTCAAAAAGTGTGGAGCGCTTTTTGGTTGTGTGTACTTTTATTTACCCAGTAAAAGAAGCGCTCCACACTTTTTGAATTAACCATTATATCGTAACTAATACAAGTCAATTTAATTATTTTATATTTTTCAGTGCGTTTTTAAAGTGTTTTTTTTTAGTTTTTTAAACTATATATTTTTATTTTATTACTTTTTAGTCTTTTGTTACCAAGTCCAATCTATTTGACTCATCAAGACGAATCATATGAGCCCAAACACGAGGGGTTTACTAGTAGCCACTGCAGAGATCCCCTACCCACCTGCCGGTTGCATCATCAGACCCTCGTCACTAAGTCCAATCTATTGTACTCATCAAGACGATTCATATGAGTACAAACACGAGGGGTTTACTAGAAGCCACTGCAGAGATCCCCTACCCACCTTCCGGCTGCATCATCAGATCAGGTCGATGATACCAAATTATTGCATTGTCACCGAGATTACATACACATACAAAGTTTCAAGTCGATACGACAATTAAAAGTAGGTGAAAATTGACTTCTAAGATTTGATTACATTGTTAGTTAGTTAGTTAGTTAGTTAGTTACAAGTCAAGCTAATAAAAGTGTTTTAAAAAGAAAAACTTACTTCACCAAACCCACGTGATGATCATGGCACTCCTGGATTCTTTTCACAGCTTCTTCATAGCTGACCGTCTCATTATCCTCACCAAAAAGCCTAGCGCAGTTCTTACTCAAAAGATTCAGTTGCCCATTGAAAAAGGACATTAGCACCACAGCATTAGAGTCGTAACTTGCTACTACTCCTCCTCCATAGATGCAAATAGCTGAATGTTCTAGAATTGAGATCCAATATCCAAAGCCTCGGGTCCGGTCAAAGGGTAACCAAGAGCTCAAAATCTCTGGATATGGAGCTGTACCATTGCTGATCATTTGCCGATGGTCAGCAGATGATAAGAACCCGATCAGAGGTGCTAGAACTACTGTGAACACAGTTGCTGTCACCAAGCACCAGTAAAAATACGTGATCTTTCTAGAATAGTTAGTGTAGCCATTAATGACTGAAGCAGTTGTGTGGTCGTCCTTAGAAATCTGACTCTTTTCTAGATTGGAGACGAATTCAATAAGATCTTTCCAATAGCTTTGCCAATAGATAAAGGAAATAGCCTTGACTACGCAGATAGAACTAAGCATGGTCACTGAAAGGTTCCTCAAAGCCAATTCCAGGTTGTCTTTTATTAGCCAAAGCTCTATGTATTGGCTTACAACGAAAAGAGTACCAAAGACGTGGATGAAATTGTAAATTAACATTGGAGATGAGCGATTTGGTTGCCATATTCTCCACAACTTGAGACCGGTTAGTGTGGGGCCTAGCAATGGATGATTGGGGTCTTCAAATTTTTTAAAGAAGGACATATTGACTTTACCCATTGAATGCAAATATGAGAATGTACAATAATTCTTCGTCATTGGCATAATATTTCGCGTCTTGTTAAATTATACTGTTGGTGAATTTCCTAGTAGGTTGCTGTGTTATGACATGGTTTGTTTACTAAGGGCGTTTGCATAAAGTGAAAGATTTTTGTCGGTACAGAATATTATCTATAGATTGATATTTTGTCAGTTCAATTATGTACGTAATATTCCTTGTATCTATCAGGGTGCCATAAAATAGGCATATCCCTCATCTTAAAAACCCAGATAGGGAATAATTGTATTGTATTGTATTTTCAATGCAATTAGACCCCTGGTCTCTCGCTTTGCAATTGCAATTGCAATTGCAAATTCATACAAAATAATATTTCAAACTTTAGTTTGTTAATTTACTCATTGCGCTAAATAGGTTATCTAATCTAAGATGTTAAGTTTCAAGACATTTGACCAAATAATTAGTTATTTGCTTTTGTATTTTGATCGTTTCAACTAAATGTGTGAAAGAGAACTACCAACAGTTAAACAACACTTTACACTTTGTTGATTTATTCAACGAACCAGACAGACTACAGATACTAAATGTCAACATTAGATATTCCAAAGAAGTTATAAAACCAAACAAGCAATAATAAAGGCGGACAGCTGTCACTGTTATAAACGCTACGTTTCGTTTGCTTCGATGCAATTGAACCCAGCCATTCCATACAATTGTATTTTATTTTGACACGTATGTTAGGGGGTATGCGAGTCGGATTTGGTTTTATATTGATTCGTGTCTAAGGGCTCCCACACAAAACTGCGATGCGATGCGATACGACGCCACAAGTTCCTGCAATGCGAATTGCTGCGATACGATTTCATTTTTTTTTTTTTTTTTTTTTTACTATTTACAGGGTAGCGTTTGACCACAAGTCGCCTGATGTTAAGTGACGATGTGGTCGAAGATGGCGCCACGCTACACCTGGACTGGGAACTGGCTCTCAAGTGAGGCTGCCGGAACACACCGATAGGTGTTTGGCGACAGATTCTTAACGAAAGGGTGGTAGCTAGCCAGGCGAGTACTAGAAAATACCCTACCACCAAGCAAAGCGGCATCATCATGCGGCAAAGCGTTGGTTCAGGTGACGGGCTCTCACACAAAACTGCGCGATGCGATGTGAATCAGACTGGAAGCCCTTGTGGTGCATTCGTGCGAGCTCGCAGATATTTGTGATGCGATGCGAATTTGCAGTTTTGTGTGTAAGCTCATAGGCAACATACATAACATACATAACATGGAGTTTTATATGTATAGAAGATAGCTATGCTAACATTTTGCCAAGATGCTCCGTTATTATAAATCAATATCAAGCACCTTTGTCCACGCCAACAATAGCAAAAGATTGGTTTCGTTAACTGAACATGACCCAGCTAATATAAAGACGACTTAAAATACGATATATACATAGATAAATAAAAATAAAAATCTGTGGCCCGTAAAAAGAACATAATGTTGTATCATACTAGAAAAAATATGTACCTTTTGACTTTTTTATCGCGATAAACTGTACCTGACCTCTAAGTTCTCTAAGTCTCCTTTCCAACAGAAAAAGAATCATCAAAATCAGTTCATAAACGACGAAGTTATCCGCGAACAAACATAAAAAAGCATATATACGGTCAAATTGAGAAACCTCCTCCTTTTTTGATGTCGGTTTAAAGAACAAGTTTTGACTTTTTACCGCAATAAACTGTACCTAGTCTATGATCAAAATTGCAGAAACAGCTAGATACTCGCACGTTTCGTGATTTTCCTATACGAAACAGTTGCTGTGTGAAATAGCATACTAGGCAAGAAACGTTAGACTCTAGATCCCCTATTCACGAGCTTTCAAGGCTTTGACCGAGGCTGAAGCCAGAAAGTAAAGCCTCCTCCACTCAAGGCTAGAGTCTCCAACTAGAGCGATTAATCTTTCCAACTACCCAGAGAAATGTAAGTTCTAAGACGCAACGGAATAAGGCTCAAAGTGGCGTGATAGAGTACGATTTTATGACATTTGGTCCAGGAAATATTTGGAGGGTTCACTTAAAATTGGCAATATGTTCAGAAATTCTGGACGGAAGAAATCTAATTCGTTTGCAGACAGCTGATTCGCTCGTGCTTTAGTTACGTCTCTTGTCACAGATGTATATTTTCTATCTAGGTTAGTTTATAGAAAATCAAAGAAAAGAAAATCAGTATCATCATATAATTAACTAGTTACGCCCCGCGGTTTCACCCGCTTCTTCCCGTTATCTCGCAGGAACATTTTTCCGGGATAAAAAAAGGCTGTATTAATTTAGAGTATAACCAAACTCCAAATTTTTCCAAATTTCATCAAAATCGGTTCAGTAGTTTTTGCGTGAAAGAGTAACAAACATCCATCTTCTATCCATCCATACTCACAAACTTTCACACAATTTTTTTCTACCAATGTTTATATTAATTTTTTATACATCGTTTCCTTAACCTCTAAGAAACCAGGCTCAAGATTAACAGTCAAAAGTTACGACAGAGTTCATAAATAAAAAGCAACACGAAATATGACGTGCAAAGCCTCCCCTGTCTCTCAGGTGACACGTTCAGTCGCTCAGGGTTAACCACACGAAAGTCAAACGAAATTTCGTAACAAATATTGCCTTATTTATATAGCGCTCTATCTGCTACTGTATAGAAAAGATTCTGCGTTTATAGAGCATTGCCTTTCCCATCTTTATTCACGGTGAAACAGCTCAACAGATGCGGCTGAAATTTGGCACATAAGGTACGTTTGATCACGGAAAATGTTCCTACTGGATGACGGCGGGTACAGCTAATCTTTAAATATATGGTAAATATATATAAAGATTAGTAATATTATAAACGTGAAAGTTTGTGAGTTTGGATGGATGGATGGATGGATGTTTGTTACTCTTTCACGCAAAAACTACAGAACGGATCTGAATTAATTTGGAATGAAAATAGCTTATACCCTGGATTAATACATAGGCTACTTTTTATCCAGGAAAAAGGTTCCTGCGGGATAACGGGAAGACGCGGGTGAAACCGCGGGACGCAACTAGTACTTACATAAAATTTCGTGCGTGTGTTCATAATTATTTTCAATATGAACACACGCACGAAATTTTATGTATTGCCAAAACGGCTTTACTGATTTTGTTGAAATTGGGTATGGAGATAGTTTGAACTTTCAGGAAAGGACTTTAGATACGTTTTATTGCGTTAAACTACGGGGGCGAAGCCGCGGGAAACTGGTAGGTAATTATCCAGCCAATTGACGTCAGGTAGGCATTTACACAAACACTCGCTGTTCCCCGCGGTTTCACCCGCGTGGGCTACAGCTTTATGCATGCAAAGTCACAACCCGATCGGTTTAAAATTGACAAAGTTTCATACAAACTTTCATCCCCTATTTTATCCTTTTGGGGGTAGAATTAATCAAAATCCTTTCTTGGCGGATGCCTACGTCATAACATCTATCTGCATGCCAAATTTCAGCCCGATCCGTCCAGTGGTTTGGGCTGTGCGTTGATAGATCACTATGTCAGTCAGTCACCCTTTGAGTTATATTTATTTAGATATATCGACGGTGGAAAGCAATACTGCTGTAACCCTCAAAACCCAAACTGTTCACCAGAGCCAAAAAACTTTTCAATTTTTCGAAAAAAAATCATAACTTTGTACTCTTTCGAGCTGTATATTCCATATTTTTACCAATAGTGTATTTTTAAAAGAAGTATTATTTACTCTTTAAAAGTTTTACCTAAAGTTCGTAATAAAAGAGTTTATGTTGGTTACAGCATTCGCGATTTCTAGTTCAAACCGCAAAACTGCTGTACTTGTTGATGGTGAATGTATGAAAAGTTAATTTAGCTTCATTATATGAGTCCGCAAAACTGTCGTAACTGACTTTTACATTTAAATTAGTACTCGTTGTTGCTATAACCTACATAATGTTCATAAACTACAGTAATACATAAATAGAGTAAGAGTTTATATTGGGAAAACTAGGCAAAAATAAACTGATGTAAATACAAAATTGTGAATTCTTTATGTTCTAATGAAATGTCTATCCAAAAGTAATAGGCTATATTATTCATTAGTTATTATAAATAATTATTATTTGCTTATATAACACAGATTTTTCATTTTCTTGAATAAAGTCGCTATCTTCTCTATCTGTGTCCTCCAACTGGTCTTAAAATTTGTTGTTTGATTTCAGTTCTAAATAAATGGTGAAGTTTTTAACCAATAGTTTTCTACTGTCATATTATTATAATGTAATATCTGGTCCATGAGGAGTATTCAAGACTTTTAGCATGTCGAAACTAGCTTAAAGTGTACTTTTATCTTTCTTATTTAACATCCAATGATATTTAGAACTATTGTATGGTTCTTCCTTCTCCTCTATATGCTTTGCCAACTTGGGGTCTTTTACGCTCAGATACAGAAACTGACTCAATAGATCTGACCATTATTCAAAATCTTTATTGGCAACAAAAGGCAAAGTTCGATCGATCAAGAGCTAACAAAACAAATCGTACGTGGAGTACGTCAAAGATGTGTATTTTCTCCGCTCCTTTTTAATATTTAGGAGGCAATATTTGCAGAAGTTCTCGAGGGTGCTGAAGAAGGAATAATTGTTCATGGTCGAAGACTAAATTAATGAATGTCGGAAAAACACAAACTATTTCACCAAATCTGGTTGTAAGGGACCAAATAGTATAGAGAGTCTAATCGTGCAAATACCTGGACTGCATCGTTAATGACAAAGTGATCACAGCGTAGAAGTTAAATGTCGGATAGAACAAGCTCGTAATGCATTTCTGCAAATAAATCATCTCATCTGCAATAGATCCCTAAGATTCGTTACTAGGATGCGTTTAGCACGGTGCTACTTGTTTTCTGTTTTTCTTTATAAAGCTGGAGCATAGACTCTAACAGAAACGATATGCAAACGTTGAGAGGCATTTGAAATGTGGGTATACAGAAGAATAATGAAAATATCGATAGGATAGTGTCAAATGAAAAGGTGTTGCGAAAATTACGCAAGGTGGAAATTCTAAACACTATTAAAATGCGTAAACTGCAGGAACTTGGGCACAGTAGTAAAACTGAAGTTATGATGATGGATGCACCAGACCTTGCATCTGTGAATCTGTGACTAATGACAGGTGGAAATGGCTTAAAACATGTGGACAGATTTAAATATCTTGGAAGTACTGCAACTGCTATAAGTGACCTGGATGCAGAAATTAATTATAGGATTGGGGCTTCTTACGCTGCTTTTGGTAAACTAAGGTCTAAAGTGTTCACTCGCATGAGATTAAATTGACTATTAAGGTAAAACTTTATATGGCGATTGTTCTGCCAACCTTTTGTATGCGTCGGAAACCGGATACTTGTATTCCAGACACATCCGAGTTCTAGACCGATACCTGCAGTGTCTAACTGTCCACGTGATATAATGAGTATTAGATTGTCGAATCGTGTAAGGAACACCGATGTGCTTCGACGTACTAATGTAGGCGGTATGAGGCGTATTTAATGCGTCGTCAGCTGTGCTGGTGCGACACCTGTCTAGAATGTCCAACGAGAGAGTGACGAAGCACATTTTCTACTCTGAACTTGAAGACGACAAGTATAAATCGGGCGGCTAGATTTTGAGGTTCAAGTATGTTCAGAAGAGGCACACGAGGAACTGCAGTATTCAGCCTTCTCGTTGGAAGTCTAGTGCTGAGAGCAGACTTGAGTAGAGACGACTTGTGCAGAGTCACGTTTACACGTTTGAAGATAAGAGAAAGCGCGATTTGGATCGTTAACATGACGAACAAAACCTCCCTTAAATATACCCATAATATATTATTACAGTGATGGTATTCTGACTTGCAGTGTCTGCTGCTCAAGGGCTTTCACTGTAAAGATAGGTTACATAAGCCATGTGAGAGCATGCCATCCAAGCTTGGTAACTCAAATACAATTTTACAGAGGTTTAGTCGCCGTGACCGAAATCGGTTGAGCTGACATAATCATCATCATACTATGCTGTGCCAATATTAATTATCATATGTCTTTTTGGAACATGAAAAGCGATGTTTTAAGTTTTGTTAAACAAAATATTCAATTACTTTTAATGACATGAATTTTTCGTTTTTAGTTTTACAATGTTCCACATATTCGGTACAAGTTGAATATAATATTCTTTAACTCTTGGGGAGCTATAGACGTACGACCACTATTTTGAACTGACGCATGTCGACTGCGACGTTCCATCGGTAGAATAAAATCAGTGCCCTCTACAAAAATTACGCTTTAAATGCGTGTACCCAAGTTTTAGGATTCGTAAAAGAAGGATGTAAGTTTGTTAAAACCACTCAAAAGTACCAAGTAAAAGGTTGTGACTGTGATATATTCCATTTTATAAACCCACCTAAATGTTGTAATTCTAGCTTCATCTGCTCTTTCAATCCGCACAAACGGAGTAACCTAAATTAGGAATAATTTTTCGATCAGCATAAATGCTGTAACTGACATGCAATTCTAATATTCGATTGATGAAACGTTGTAACAGTACCTTGCAAATAAATGAGTAGATTTAGTGCGTTTTACAGCATTTTACTGTCTGAAAATATGCGTTTGTCACAAAAAATTCAACGCTGTACAGAAACTTCCGATGCTCCTATCGCAACGAGAGTCGTCCCATTCGACGCAGTATTTTTTTCTGATTCCAAATATGTAATAAAAATTTTTTTGAGGTTATGTCACTTACAGCTGTATCGCTTTCCAGCGTCGATATAACAAATGTATATTTGTTTTTGACCTGTGATGTAAGGCATCTAAGCCGTTTTCGAACTATTGCAAAGTAAGGCAATAAACACAATTATACCGTGTGTTACAACATTTTCTTTCCCCGTTTTCCCGGATATAAATTCCCACATAACAATCAAAGTCGACAGGTAAGAAAACAAGTTTAACAACTCTCCGCGAACGACTTTCCGTATAAAAAGCATATTTTATTACCACCCAATATTATTTTTGTGTTTGCACAGTTAGGGGGCGTTCCTACAAAGATATGTGATGTGCTCATTGAGGTACTAAGAAATGGACGTCAGGTCCTTCGCTCAAAAGTGCCCAAATCAAAAGAGGTCTAAAACGCGAAAAGAGCCAGCCACATCACATGCTAGTCTCCGCTTGGTTGCGCGTGTGTACCACGGTCAGTTGAAGCTACATAAGCTAATTATTTGTTGCAAGTAAGTTTAAATGCTGCATGTTATTGACTTAAATGTTTGATATCACATCATCACTTAACATGATTGTGGTCAAACGTTACCCTGTCAGTAATGAAAATACATATATTGCAAAGTTTGAGTTTATTTTTTATAATATTATTCGTTTATTATTGTTAGTTGTTAACTTAGTGTCAGTACACACTCGGCCACTTCTTGTCAACTTTGCATTAGTCCTGACGTCCATCTCTTTGTTGTGTTGGTACGATTTGGAATCTTTATTACGCGGAAGTGGTCTCATTATTTGCTTACTATAATTTTTCTTACTCTTCCTCTTTATTTGAGTACATTGTTTTTAATCGACGATAAATAGAGATGAGGTACTACGTCTAAATCGATACATAGATAGGTAAATGTTTTCATTCAATTTAAGTCCTTGTGGTTATAATAGTTAGTTTGGGAAAAACATGGCATACTTTTTATCTTGATAAACTTTATTCCACGCGAGTAAAGCCGCCGGAAACTTTGTTGATCTGAACATTATACTGTCAATTATTATTTGCCAAAATGTCCCATCGCGTTGTGCGTGCTACCTTATATTATATTCCACATATATCACAATTTTATGTTTGCTTCCCTTGTAATTCTCAGTAGTTCTCCATGAATTCATATATTTCTTTGTTTTTTTTTTGATCCCAGTAGGTTTTATTGGTACTTTTCTGTCACAATTTTACGTGCGTGGATTTATGGACCGTGAATTGATTTGTTATTCCAATAACCTTTGAGATTTGTGAGCTTTTTTATGTTTGTTTGTGGATCCAGGTCTTGCAAGATTATGGACCTTACAGTTCAGGATTTTTTTAGGTACAAATAAGTCTCATTAATTACATTGCTAAGACTAGCGTTACGCAGCTAAGAAGCCAAAAAAGTGATGAATATGAATGTTGATGGATGGAAGAGAAGAGGAATACCAAAGAAAAGATAGATGGATTGTATAAGGGTTGATATGAATGAAAGGGGAGTGAATGAAGCGATGACGGCTGATTGGAGAGAGTGGAAGAAGAGTACATGCTGTGCCGATCACAAATAGATGGGACAAGGGCAAGAAGAAAATGACTAGCGTTACGCAGCCATTTGAAATATCTTGTGATATATAAAATTGATGACCGTTGTAGCATAAAGGGCAAATAGGCGGCTGCGAAGCGAAAGGTTCCTGCTACGGGACATATATTACAAAAAAATAAAATATGTATATAAAATCGCAAGTACCTACCTATTTGTTTCGTGTCTAGGTGTAGTGGATCCACGTAATTTCTGATACCGTAGATACAATCTAAGTTAAGGGTTAGACAAGCTATGTAGGTGATGGAGTAGGCGTTATTCAATAGGTACCTACACTGTGATATTATGGTACACTATGAACTTAACAATAACCTATTTTAAACCTACGTAAATCGTCGTAAAACACAATTTAACTAGTAACTTAAACATTTTCAAAAGAAAGAAAAAATGCTTGCTTTTTTTACCTTAAATTTTCATATTCACTTCCAATCTAAACAAAGATTCCCTTACCACAGAGGTTAGAATAACTTCACTTGACACCTATATCTTCAAAATCCTTTGCCGATATAATATAAATAACTATACAAGAATATATGCCTTCCAGCTACGTCGAGTGTCACTGAATGGAATGAGAGGAGAGATTTAAAACTTATTGGATGTTATGCCGGAGCCACGAAATAAGCGGATCAGAATTCTTCTTCTTTTATTTAGGAGCGAAGCTCTTGTCGGTGGAGTACTTTCCATCCCGTTCAGTTCTCGGCCATCCTTCTGACCTCTTGGTACGACATGACGTCAATCCTTTCTTTAACTTGATCTATGTATGTTCTTCTCAGTCTACCTCTCCCTCTCTTCCCTGCTACTTTTCCTTCTAAGATGGTTTCTCACCTTTGACCACATCGTCACTTAACATCAGGTGACTTGTGGTCAAACGCTACCCTGTAAGTAGAAAAAAAAGACATCCATGACCCATTTAAGGAAGAACCCGACTTTTGACGGGCGACTCTTTCATTCCTTGGTTTTGTTATAATATGGCTCATGGTTCGATCGAACGAACGAATCACATTTTTCAAAGTGACCCAATCAATTGCGCGGATCTTTAGACCCCGTTCATTTGATTCATTCGTTCGTGAACGAGACATAATTTATCTATTTGTCTAACGAGGATGGGTTAGTTACCTGACTGTGAAAATGGAGGGTTATGTTTTTACAAGTGTATGTAAGTATGTATGTATATTTCTTTGGCACGGCCTGTAGCCTAAACGGCTTGACGGATTTTAATATATGAGGTATCATTAGATTCGTATTAAAATTTAGTGTGGCAGTGACATAGGGTACTTTATTTTGGCGCAATCGGGTTTTTTGTTCCATTTTTTTAGTTTGACGGTTTAAAGTAGTCACATGTTGTATCCTACTCAACGAATATAATTTGAATTGAATTGAACTTGCATCATTTTTACTTCACTTTATTTTGTTTTCTTCTGCTCCGCGCTTATTTCATAGCCCATGTTATATTCACGCTCGCGTCTTTATCTCCCCGTATCTAAAGTAGCTTTCTATTACTTATATCTAAGTATTCTTGTTTAGATATTAATAAAATAAGGGTTAGATATTGAGATTCTGTTATCCTTTCGATTTTTATTGAGTCGATGAACAAAAGTTTTATTGGCTTAACTTTTCTTATAAACTTTCAAAAGGTTTTAAGGCGTTGATGGGTAAGTGGTAGTGACATCTTGCGCTTGCGAACCATAGGTCGTGGGTTCGAATCCTACAATGAGTCGGAATTTTCGGTGAAGCAAAACACCGTGATGAAACCATAGCTTGGTGGTAGGGTATTTTCTAGTAGGTACGTACTCACCTTGAAATTTCACATGTGCTAAAATTAGTTTCACGAAACTAGTTTTATCATGCATGACACTTGTTTCGTAATGTAAATCCGGCTTAACATCAATGTTTGCGGTCAATACATACACATAGCCACATACACACATACTACATACACATACACACAGTATACATACATACTACATAGCTCTACCCACTCCGATCACTGGTTATGACTTATGAGCATTATTTGGAACATTACACTGTACGCCTCATTTGTACTCATAGCCCCAAATATTAGAACGATCGCCTGTAAGCTTACGATACGTGACTTTACCAGAATTTACGGACTTACATGTCTGTAATAAAGTTTGCTATCAATTTCAATATTGGTTCATTCGTTTATTGATCAAGTCGAGGGAAAAAATGTAATTTATACCCGTATTTTGTGGACTTATTCATTTTGGATGTTTATATTTGTTTGCGTGACATCTCTCTCTAAATAATAGGAAAGTCTGACTGACAGTCCTGATAAGTCCTGACTGACTGAAATATCAATGTCGGGCCTAAGTCACTAATCTGGTTACACTTGAAATCTGGCGATTATACTTTTTCTTTTGTACAAAAGGCGCGTTATAAGAAAATATGTTTTGAAATTTCAACCCAAGGGTACCTAAATATTAAATATCGTATACTTAGTAACAAAATTCCGGGAAAAGCAGCTTCCAAGTAGGCAAAGCCACAGAGAACGTCCCTAGTTTACGACATAAAAGCCTTTTGCTTTTTAAACTATAATTATATTAATGAGAAACCAGAAAATGTTGTTGAAAAATAACAAATGAAAAAAATTATGTTGTTGATAGATGTTTGGTATAGTAGACTTCATATTAAACCCCTCTCTTTTGAACCTAGTCTCTACTTTATGAAATGCTAAAACAACAAAAACTTAAAAGGAGACCAATTAACCACATATGTAGATATCCCCCTATCACATTAGTAAATTATTCCCCAACCCCATCAGAAGTATATATATTCCCCTACTGTATTAAACCCACTGTATTTAAAATAACTGTCATCTTCGATCCAACACACATGCGTTAGACCGACCGTCTGTGACCCTTGACCCCAGTGGGTCACATTTGCGGCACTCCAACATACTTAACGAAGTTTTCACCTCACTTGAGCTATTTGAAATGAGATGAATCTTGTAGCATTCAATTTTGGCCAACTTCGAGGCTTTAATTGAAAGTAAAAGTTTAGGGCTAAGGAATGGAACAAGGGTACTGGCACAGAATATGCAATAGTACTACGTCATTGGTAGCGAACGAAATTGCTATAGACAGTAAATTAAATTCAGGAAGTTTCATTTCATTTAGTTTCATATTTTAATACTAGTTGCGCCTCACGTCTTCCCGTTATCCCGCAGGAACTTTTGCGGGATAAAAAGTAGCTTATGTGTAATGCCGGGTTTAAGCTATCTCCATTCCAAATTTCATCAAAATTGGCTCAGTAGTCATGGTGATACGTGGTAACAAACATTTACAAACACACATAAACTTTCGCATTTAAAATATTATATTAATAGGAATTATTAGGATAAATTTAGGAGTAAAAAAAATTTAATAATTCCATGAAATAAAAAAACTCTCGATAGTCACCTTTCTAATAAAAAAAAAATATATCAAAATCGGTTCATCCGTTTGGATGATACGACGCCACAGATACACACAATACACACGTTAAACTTAATAATACATCAGTTTTCTTCCTTAATCCTTGAAAGCTAAGCTAACAAAATAAAACCAATATCTGGTTTACTTCTTTCCCAAAACAATTGATAGTACACTTTTGTGGAAATAGCTAAACAGTTAACGTGAGCTGACTAATTCCGACCTGCTGTCAACAAGCTGTCAATGATATTAGCAAGCCGGCGCGTGCTGACAGTATAAATCCAAGCAAAAGTATGGACCCTTCAAACAAATGTATAAAAAAATGATAATATTTAGTTAGCAGGATAATTATGTACCATGCCATGTGGTGATGACATTAAAACGTCAAACTTAAAACTGGCTAGGTATGCCCTTTTTGTAGCAATGGTGGCCGAACGGTTAGGCGTGCGACTTACAAGACGCCGACACCGAGTTCGAATTCTCTCGGCCGGCCCCGCACCTATGACTTAATAAGTTATGTGCGGATTTGCCGTCACTCAAAACGATGAAGAAAACCGGCATGCCCAAGATCTGCAACATTCAAGGGCATGCGACATCTACCAACCCGCACTGGGCGTGGAAGGTTACAGCCCATACTCTCTCTCTCTCTGAGAGAAGGCCGGAGTCCCAGCAGTGGGAACGTGAAAGGCTGATAATGATGATGCGCTTTTTAACTTCCTTACACTGGCAAAAGGAAAAATAAGAAACGGAGGTAATTTTTCACACATTTACTATTTTTTTCTTATAATTTAATAATTGAGTTTTAGCAAGTTCACTTCAATCCCAAGCACTACTCTTTGTTTTAGGCATCATGGACTCACAGCACACATTTATAATCATCATCAGTCTATTACATTTCCACTGCTGGGGCATATACCTTCTTTCCAAGAGATAGTATGGACCATTACCTTCATTGCTCAAAACAGTAAAGAAATACATCGTGATTCGTGAGGAAACCGGCATGTCAAGGAATTAAAACATTTAAAGATTTGTGACATCTACCAACCCACCCTAAACTAGCACGGTAGATAAAGACTCAAACTACATATATCTCTCTTACGTCCAAAATTAATAATCCATCCTGATCCGTTATCCGCGGTTTTGGATCGATATGTCATGTCATAATATGTCATTTTAGTAGTAATATGTCAAGCCCCAGTACTAAAGTGACATATTATGAGTGACATATCGATCCAAAACCGTGGATAACGGATCAGGATCGATTATTAATTTCGAGCGTATGGCTGGTACTTAATCTAGAATGACGCTCAAGTGTAGATCAATACTTGAGTAGCGATTGAGTGACATATTTGTATGAAATGACAGATTCAAATCTATGCTTAGGTAGTGATTGTCGCTTGAGCGTGATTCTAAAACACCGCAGGCTGAGAGATGCGGCTAAACGTAAAGGATAAAGCTGAAATTAATGCGTATTTGGAAGAGAGATATTTTTATCCTTCACATATTTTATCAGAGTTTGTGCAAGCTCTCATACTGTTACTCTGTGACACGAGTGACGCGAAATTAATGCTTTGGAAGTTCGGCTCGCTATGGAATCTATTAATGGAACCTAGCCTTGTTGGAAGTGACAATAAATTGACAATTTGCTGTAAGCTTCACAGCTTTGTGTCATTATGGGTGTTCACGGTTCAATGTAGGTAGTTATTGGATGTTTTAATGATATTGGTATAATTTTACATACGCAGAGTGTTAAGTTCAAGTTGAAGGGCAAAATTTACAAATCCGTCATAAGACCTGTCACCATGTATGGATCGGAATGTTGGGCTGTGAAGAAGACGGATGAGAGGAAACTGCATGTAGCGGAGATGTGAATGTTGAGATGGATGTGTGGAGTGACGAGAATGGATAAAATAAGGAATGAGTATATTAGAGGAAGTATGAAAGTAGCACCAGTGACAGATAAGTTGAAAGGGAATCGTTTAGCTTGGTATGGACATATTATGAGGAGGGATGATAGTCATATTACAAAAAAAGTGATGAATATGAATGTTGATGGATGGAAGGGAAGAGGAAGACCAAAGAAAAGATGGATGGATTGTGTGAGGGTTGATATGAATGAAAGGGGAGTGAATGAAGCGATGACGGCTGATAGGGGAGAGTGGAAGAAGAATACATGCTGCGCCGACCCCAAATAAATGGGACCAGGGCAAGAAGAAGAAGAGTAGTTGGCGGTGGTTGGATGAGAGCAGCCGAGGATCTGGCTCTGTGACGTACTTTGGGATATGCCTATGTCCAGTAGTAGACTGAGGTTGGTATATTAGAATGACGCTCAGGTTTTGACAGACTCAAATCTGTGCTTATGTTGTAATGATTGAAATACAGTCTCACTAAGTAAGGGGGGGGGGGGGGGATAAAGTGACAAGGTCAATGATGGAGCATGCATGCCTAGAAGTTACTTGGTGACTTGAAGGTTCCCAAATCATATTTATAAACAAACAAAGACGCAAAAAAAGCCATGATGCCTTTGTGGTCTATGTTAACCGTATCTATGGTCCCAGAGTTGAAATCTTCAATAAGCTTAAGAAATCGATACAAGAAAACGCAATAATAAGGTACTCTACAGTGCTTGCGTCGCGGAAAATCCTCTTTTACTTCATTAAAAATCTTCCAGCCCTTTTTTGTAACAACTAAGCGCCTCAAGTTGATCACTTAGTATCAGCTTCAAGTAGAACTTTACAAAAAGGCCTGGATAAGCCCTATTTAAAATATGCTTAGTGCTAATTTCTAGGCCCTTACTGAACCTCTAGGCTTACGGTAGATTAGCATAATGTTCGTCACATTCAACATTTTGCTATCCTACTATCGTACTTCATACTAAAAAATAAATATATTATTATTATAAATGCGAAAGTTTGTGTGTGTATGAATGTTTGTTACCACGTATCACCGTAACTACTAAACCGATTTTGTCGAAATTTGGAATAGAGATAGCTTATACCCTGGATTAACACAGTCATAGAATTTTTTATCCCGGAAAAAAGTTCCGGAATAGCAGGAAGACGCGGGCGAAACCGCGGGGCGCAAGTAGTCAATAGATAAAGATATTTCATTTGTCAAAGAGAATCCTTATACGGAACCACGGTTTTACCAAACAAAATAACTATAAATACATATTAGAATTGACCTATATGCGACCCAAGAAAGTTAATCATCCATTTGATGAATAGAAAAATGGATGGAATGAAGCATGAATTTTTAATTATACCATTTAGTCAGTCTGATATTTATCGAACTAGGTACTAAGGCAGCATTTGCTTTAGAATTAAAGGTTGATTGATGCAGTTTTTTTTAAATACAATAGAGGTGACAAATTTCGTTAAACATCTTTCACATCATCAGCCTTTCACATTCCCACTTCTGGGACTCCTTCTTTCAGAAAGATAGTACGGGCCGTAATCTACTACGCTGGCCCAGTGCGGGTTGGTAGACGTCGCATACCCTTGAATGTTGCAATTCTTAGACATGCCGGTTTCCTCACGATGTTTTCCTTCACCGTTTTGAGCGATGGCATCGTCTAACATTTTTCACGTTTGACCACAATTCACATGATATTATGTGACAATTTGGTTTATGGTGGCGTCACGTACGCCCAGACTGGCTATTAAGCGAGGCTTCCGGAACACAACACTTCTATTAGCTTCATCGTTTTCAGTAGCATCACAAAGATGCATTTGAAAGGAATAAGAATGAAAATCTTTTTTAATAAAACAATTGAACGTCTCTGATGATAAAATTATGATTTTGCTTTATAAAATGGCGATGCCTATTCCACACACCCAGAAAAAATAGGGTTTATCAATTTTAAAATTAAAACTCTATAGCCATGTATTATTTTAACAGGCTCAATTATATATCAATTTATAGTACTTATTGGCTCCCAATTAAACCTTTACCTTCCACCTCGATAAAAGAAATGGAAATTGTAATGCAAATAAGCACTCATTTACTAATTGGCTCCACTCAAAGCAATCAAGTTCCATATAAAATGCCTCAGGCGTTTTATATTCTCGATTTCCGCGCAACATGGCTCTGCAAAAAGTTATTTCATTAACTCAAGGTCTGGAGGACCCTAAGCATCCCTTGCTCGGCCCTACCATAAAGGGTCTTTATTTATTCGGCCTGTGGCAAACTGGAAGTAGATTTCGGACGGTCACCTACAACATAGTGCATTACTCTACCTTCTTTTTCGTTGCCACTCAAGCTTTGGACATGTACATGGTCAGACATGACCTTAACAAGGTCCTCAATAATATGTCTCTGTCTGTGTTAAGCTTCATTTGCGCTTCAAAGTGTTTCTCCTATATCGTTTGGCAAACAAAATGGAGAGAGCTCGTGTCGGATATATCCCAAGAAGAATTGAGACAATTGAGGAAACAAGATCCAGTGATAAGGAAACTAATGGACGCGTACAAGAAATATACAAGAATAATAACATATTTATATTGGATGTTGGTGTTTGGCACGAATCTGCTGCTGATCATTACCCCGTTGCTAAAATACATGTCGTCGAAGACTCTTCGCGAAGACATAAAGAGCGGCGACGCGCCGTTACCACAAATTTTGTGTTCATGGTTTCCGTTCGATAACACTAGAATGCCTGGTTACATGTGGGGTATATGCGTCCATATAATGATGGGTAGTCAAGGCTCTGGAGTCATAGCGGTTTATGACATGAACGCGGTTGCGATTATGTCTTATCTGAAGGGGCAGATGGGTGTTTTGAGGGAAAAGTGCAGAAGTATATTTGAGGAGGAAAATATTTATTCGGAAACCGTCATCGTAGATAGGATTAAGGAATGTCATAGGCATCATTCCATTTTGGTGAAGTGAGTTGCTTTGATTTGGCTTTTTGATGCTTTACATTATGGTTAATAAAGTTTTTTTTTTATACGAACAGATAGCAATCGTATAAAAATTGCTTTCATTTATAGCAATCGTATCGGTATTGTTTTGTTCTGTTGTTGGGTATTGTGGATCCCCGATTTACTTTACGGGAAAGATGTATGAAATTGTATATTCTGTTTATTTCCTTGCTTCCAGCTTTTTATGATGTCTCTTTCACATGTGAAGATGAAGTGGTTATTTTCTTTTGATTGATTGTACAACATAGCATTTTTCGGAAATAACTTGATGGTTTTTTTTTAGACATTACCAGAGGTTTGATGCTCTTCTGTCGCCTACCATGTTTTTGTACGTGCTCGTCTGTTCGATCACCATTTGCTGCAGTGTGGTGCAATTCAGCTCGGTAAGTGTTCATTATTACTATAATCTATAGATGTAGATGTCGTAGATATCGTCTATACCTATCAAGCATTTAATGGTTTCTTATTAACATTATAATTCATATTATAACCTAACCTAGCAGCTAACTCAATGAATACTGTTAAAAAATAATGTAAGAAACGTAATTTTTTTTAAATGGCTACGATTCACGAGGCCCGTATCTATTCTTTTATAATTATATAAAAATCGATTGCTGCTCGTTAGTCTCGCTAAAACTCAAAAACGGCTGGACCGATTTGGCTAATTTTGATCTTGAAATATTAAGAAAAATAAAGAAATTTTCTTTATTAGCGATAAGAAGTTCGCCGGGTCAACTAGTAGCTTATAAAAAAAATGCAGTTTTTCCTAACTTTAAAATTAACGCCATTTTTTTCCCTACAAAATTATTTATCTTCCATAGTTTCAAACATCCCATACTGTCACTTTTTTTCTCATTGAACAGATTTTTTTTTAAATAGGCCTTCGTTTTCTTTCACGAAAGTTTGTTATATTGCATAGACCATAACAAGTGAGATGTTCAAACCCTGTGAACATTTTGACACTGATGTACACCTACGTACGAGTATATCCTGAAAACTGGAACCACCCAATGCTGCTGAATTTTGCTGGCATTAAGACTGACGTAATTGCGAGCAGAGTTGACATACTGACGTTAGTAGGTACACGCCAGACCGCAAGCCAGTTATTCACCAGCACATTTATGCCAGCTTGTAAAGGATCCCGGGTTAAATTAATAAAGACGGAGTTTAATAACTCGGAGTACATCATCTTCATCATCATCATCATCATCAGCCTTTACGATCCCACTGCTGGGACTCTGGCCTTCTCTTATAGAGGGAATATAGGGCGTTATCTAATACGCTGGCCCAGTGCGGAATGGAAGATGTCGCATGCCCTCGAATGTTGTGGTTCATGGACATGCCGGTTTCCTCACGATGTTTTCCTTCACCGTTTTTTGAGCGATGGTAAATCCGCACATAACTTAGTCATAGGTGCAGGGCCGAGAGGAACTCAAAATTTATATGTAATTTTTTATGTCAAAGAATGTGTAAGCATTCAAATTTAACTCTAAGTTGACTAACCCGACTATTCTATACTTAATGCTGTCAATGTTTGTGTCTATGGTCTGTTTGACGGATATTGGACATCACATTCATCATTTAATTATCAGCCTTTCACGCTGGGACTCTGGCCTTCTCTCAGAGAGAGAGATGAGAGAGAGAGAGAGAGAGATGATGAGAGTATGGGCTGTAATACCACGCTGGCCCAGTGCGTGTTGGTAGATGTCGCATGCCCTTGAATGTTGCAGTTCTTGGGCATGCCGGTTTCCTCACGATGTACATATCACATTATTGAAGCGTATATGACACATTTGTATGAAATGACAGCGTCAAATCTGTGCTTAAGTAGTGATCAATGCTTGAGCGTCATTCTAGGATACCAGCCTTAGTTAATAAAAACAACTCGTTCTTCTGCTATTGGGCATTAGTTTAATCAAACTAATTAGAAAAGCTTATTACCTATTCAAACCCTAAAAATGTTCTAAAGTTACAACCAAATTTTAATAACGAGATCATAAAAAGTTATAGCTTGTGTTAATTGAGTGTAAACCGAATAAACCCGACAATAATACTTTTGAGTCCTAATTCCCGGACCAATGAAGCCACGCATTAGCACAAAAAAATTGGCTGTAATAATTTTTCCTTTTGCCGTGTTTTATGATCGAAATTAATTTTCAGTAGGTATAGGGTTGCGACAGGTATTATTTTGGCCGGATTTCACGTTTAAGGCGGAAACACCTAACTGATCTTGTATCACTACTAACACATTGGTACATATAAAATATAGATTATGTAATATTATTATGATTTTTCTAACTACTTAGCACATCAAAACTCAATTTTTACATGCATACCTTTATTGCTATTGCACACCACTGTAGTGTTACAATGTGTAAGCTCTTTTATTACTGTTATATGTTATCATGTTGATATAACCACATTCGGCAATAAATTAGTATTCTATTCTAATTTGAAATCCAAAGGGTTTATTATGACCACACAAAATAAACAATCATATTAATTATTGTGACGCTGCCGCTGTTGAATTTCATAGAAATTAATAAATGTAGGGCTTTATTTTTATGGCCACAATCTGATTTCAAAAACTTCAAATCATGTTAAAAATTGCTTGAGAAATTGAGTACAAAAATATGTAACACAAGCAAGATTCGTATCTGCAAATTTGTAATACTTACCATATTGACGCTTTTAGCCACTAAGAAGTTGCAGTCCCGCATCAAACTAACCACACACACAAGTTACATCAGGTTGTTAAGCGACGATGTAGTCAAACATAACGCCACGCTACATCTGGTCTTTGTTATCCGCCATCAACGCGGTTATACCACATCTCTATTTCAGAGCGAGGCAACCACGTCGCAGAAATTGTGGGTAATTCAGTACTCCACGGGATTGATATCACAACTTTTTCTATATTGCTGGCACAGCAACGAAGTAGCAATAGAGGTACGAAGTACAAACTTTTTTAATTTTATTGCCGTGATTTTTGTGGCAATTTAACTCGGGGACTTTTAAAGCAACGTGATTGGACACATTTTTGCAAACAAGCAAATCAGCATTTTTTCCATGAGTTCACTTTTCGTAAGCGGGAGTAAAAATTTAAAAATTTAAGTTAATTAAATTTAAGTCCACTTTACGTAATAACTGCGGGGATAAATGTTATTTGGTTCTCGCGATTATTTGTGATTTGTGATCTCTCAGATACAGGGTAATCTAGTTAGAGATCAGAGCTAACTATGCTATGAGATTGTATATTGTATCACATAGTGTTCAGAATTCAAATCTTCGCGCCACAGCTCCATAAACTAAAAGTGAAGCTACTTAATTTTACTGCGCCTACCTCACATTTTTATATATCAATTGCTTGCCTGTTGGAAATGGAATACACCAAGTCGTCGAATTTATCGCTTTTAATTTAAAATATACCTAGCCCCCTACATGGTCCTGGATCTACGCCGGATATATTTACCAGCTCATATTTGGTTAAGGAAGAAGATTCCAAGTATTGTTTACGCCGTGGAGTGCAAATAAATGCAACGGGGATTGCACGCCTTCGGAAGAGTGGTCGAGAGTTCAAAGTACAAGAGTGAAAAATACATTGTGACGTGAATATTTGTGAATATAATTTGAACCCAACACTCTAATCAGGTATTTTAGGTATAATTCGACGTATTAAGGTTAGTATCATTTTATTTGCCGTTTATGTTAAATTGTAGTGACAGTTAACTACCATTTGTTTCCGGTTGCTTGATGTTAAGTAACTCCGGTTAGTTAGTTAAATAGATATTTAAGCTTGTGTTTGTTATGTATGTGAATTCAATATTATTTAGCTAACATCAATTTTCAACCGAATTACTATCAATTTCAACATCTTTATGCACCAGATTACAATTAATGTTAAATGTAGGTAGGTATAATCGTTCTGTCGTTTTATGGTAAATTTATGTATTTCATTGTTAATTAAAGTATAAGATCATAGTTTGTTAAGTTTACTCGTAAAGTTCATTGTTTATAAGCCGATTTGTCATAATTTTACAGTCACAATCACTCAGTTAGTTACCGAAACTTGTATAATTGTGATCAGGTATTTGATGTTAGTTTATTACATCGTTAGGCGTTTCTACGTACTTTGTGTAATAGTCCTAAGTACATAAGTAAACACACGTTACCTGTATCAATTCCAGATCGACCATACCAGTCTCCCAGAATGACCGAGGAAAAAGAGCTGATCAAAAAGCGCGGCAGTATCAAAGGTCGTTTGACGGTGTTCGCGAGCCATTTAAAAACTTTAAATGTATCGAAGATCACAGCCTCGGAAGTCAGGGAGTTACAATTGCGTATCGGTAAGATCGAAGCTTTATATGATTTTTACGATGAGGTACAATTAAAAATTGAGTGCAGTTCTGATAACATGGAACTACAAATGGACGAAAGAACTGATTTTGAATCGCAATATTATAAATCTTGCGCTTATGCGCATGAAATTGTAGATGCTTATCAAAAGCAACAAGATAAGATAGAAAAAGCATCTATTGCGTCACACTCGCGCGGTAATCACGGCTTCGTTAAGTTACCTACTATCCAGCTGCCCAAGTTTGGAGGCTCATACGAACGTTGGTTAGAGTTTCATGACACCTTCTCAAGCTTAATTCATGACAACGATGATATCGATGAAATTAATAAGTTTCATTACTTGAGGGCGTCGTTAGAGGGTTCTGCTGCTGTGGTAATTCAATCCATTGAGTTTTCTGCAAGTAACTATTCCATAGCATGGAAACTCTTGTGTGAGCGGTTCGATAACAAACGTTTATTGATACAAAATCATGTCGCATCTTTATTTAATATCGAGCCTGTCACAAAGGAGTCGTCCGTCACTTTAAAGCGCTTGATAGATCAAATTAATAAGAATTTACGTGCACTTGAGTCATTGGGAGAACCCGTCACATACTGGGACACTCTTTTGATTTACATCGTCACGCACAAGTTAGATGCGAAAACATACCGTGAGTGGGAGGAGTACAAAGGTCAGTTATGTAAAAATAAAGATGAGTCTATTAAACTCAGTTCATTTTTAGAATTTCTGCGTAATCGTGCTGATTTAATTGAAACAATTGAACTGTCACAAAATAATGTGACAATTGGAGGTAAACATGTGACAAAAATTAAGGCTATGGTTTCTGTGCAAGGTAGCTCTAATGGTGATAATTATACTCGGAGTAATAACAATAATTCCAATGCACCGTCAATGAAACCTTGTCCTAACTGTAATGGCGAACATTATCTGAACAATTGTTCGAAGTTTCTCGCTTTAAGTAGTGAAGCGCGATACAAGTTATTGCCTTCTTATAAAATATGTTTTAATTGCTTCCGTAGCGGACACTATGCAAACTCGTGTAAGAAACCTGGGTGTAGGATTTGTAAGCGTAAACACCACACACTCGTACACGTAAACGATTTCAGTGCGAAACCGTCGACCGCATCGATGTCAGCTGATTGTGATAACGGTAATTTCAGTGGCTCGAGTCAATCAATGCAGTCGCAGCCTTCTGTTGTTTCGAGTAATTCTCAGATTTCGAGCGTCGCGCTTACGGGAACTATTGCTAATACAAGTGAGAACATAGGTCAAGGTCAGTGTGATGTTTTATTATCTACGGCATTAGTGAAGTTATATGACAGCGAAAATCGTCAGGTCATTGCCCGTGCGATACTGGACAGTGGTAGTACTTCGTGTCTCATGACCGAAAGGCTACATAAACGGTTAAAGTTACCAGCTGATCGCACAGATAGGTCTGTCATAGGTATAAATAATACAACATCAGACATTAGTCAGGTATGTCACGTATCAATCAAATCATTGAATGAGAACTTTTCAACTTGTTTACGTTGTTTCATTCTGCCGTCTATTACTGATAACGTGCCCGCGTATCAGGTAGATGTTAGGAAGTTAAATATTCCATCAGATATTTGCTTAGCGGACCCTCATTATTATTCGCCCGCCGCCATTGACATGATCATCGGCGCTGATGTTTTCTGGGACATTTTAGGTTCGCAAAGTATTAAACTGGGTGATGGGAAGCCGATACTTTATGAGACTAGACTAGGTTGGTTAGTTTCCGGTCCAGTAAACAGCGGCCGCGTATCGACTTTGCCACATAATGTTAAATGTAATTTTAATCAAGTAGATTCGATAACTTCTCATAATTCTAATGATGACATTCAAAACCGATTAATGTGTTTTCGGCAGTCTGAAGAAGTCTACCCTCAGTCAAATCAGTATTTTACTGAAGAGAAGTTATGCGAAGAACATTTCGTTAAAAAACACAACTCGCCTCGCAGACGGTCGGTTCTGCGTAAGAATCCCGTTAAAACACATGAGGTGTTGGGAAGTTCTTATCAGCGAGCTTAGCATTGTTTGTTATTTTTGGAGCGTAGACTCAAAGTTAATGCTAAAATGATTAATTTGTACAATGCATAAAGAGTATACGCGTTAATATTAAAATCTCTAAATGTTATGTACCGTTAAAATTGCAACCATTCTTACGTAATCGTGTTGCAGAGATATTAGATAAAACTGGCAGCTGTACTTGGAGACACGTCTCAACTGATGAGAATCCCGCCGATATGATATCGCGCAGTGTCAGAGTTCTCTTCAGTCTCACAAGTTATAGTGGCATGGTCCAGATTATTTGAAGCGAAGTGAGTCGCACTGGCCCATGACTCCAAGTACTGTTGAAAAGTTGCCTGAAACTCGAAATGAAGTTTCATTACTCACGTCATCTAATACCTCTCGCGAACTTATGGACTTCAGTCGCTTTTCCAAATTTTCAAGGCTTCTATGCACTGTTGCCTACGTGTTGCGTTTTATTAATAATTTAAAGAAAGGGAATAAGCGTAATGATAAATGTTTGAATGCTGTCAAATTGCAGAATGCTAAGGTTTAGTTATGAGACATTCGATAGTATAAAGTCGTTCCCCGAGTATGATTTATTAATTAAAAACATGATTTGCCTAACAAAAGCTCACTGAACAAATTTCATGTTTATTGAAACCAAGATAGACTAATTCGCGTTGGAGGTTGATTAGATAATTCAAATTTTATTGAAAAAGCATCCTATTGTTTTACAGTCCACACATCTTGTTAATTAATAATTATTGTTTAATTATTGTTTGAATTTGAACACAAAAGGTTAATGCATGCTGGCCCTCAACTCTTGTTGGCCACACTTAGAGAAACTTACTGGCCCATAGGCGGTCGTAACTTATCAAAGAAATGTTATCGTCAGTGCGTGCGTTGTAATCGAATGAAAGGTAAGGTATTTGTACCTTTAATGGAGAATTTACCACAGTAGAAACTCAAACCTGGAGGTTACGCCTTTGAAGCTGCAGCAGGCGTGGACTATGCGGGTCCCGTCTCCTGCGCTAGTCGCACCGGGCGCGGTTGTAGGCTTATCAATTCGTATATTGCTATTTTCGTATGTTTCACCACGAAGGCGGTTCACTTGGAACTAGTGGGTGACTTAACGAGCAGTAATTACCTACTAGCGTTACGTCGGTTCATTTCTCGTAGAGGGAAAATGAAAAATCTGTATTCAGATAATGGTACCTCATTTATTGGAGCATATAATGACTTATCGAAGTTTCTCAAAACCAATTGTGATTCCCTGGCTGCCGACGCAGCCCAGGATAATATAAATTATCATTTCATACCTGCGTATAGCCCTTTTTTCTGAGGTCTCTGGAAGGCAGGTGTTAAGTCGACAAACATCATTTGTTAAGAGTGCTGGGAAATTGTAATTTAACGTTCGAGGAGCTAACTACTGCATTGGTTCAGATCGAAGCGATCCTTAACCCTCGACCACTCACTCCTCTATCATCGGACCCAGAAGACTTGACGCCTCTCACGCCCGGCCAATTCCTCATCGGCCGGCCGCTCACCTCCCTGCCCGAAAAGGACTACAAGGACTACCCTGTTGCCAGACTCACACGCTACCAGCGGATCGAGCAGATACGCCAGCATTTTTGGACTCGATGGAGTAAGGAGTACGTGGCTGAACTCCAGCAGCGTGCAAAATGGCGATCCTGCAAGTACTCCCTACAAACTGGCACTCTAGTCCTATTGAAGGAAGATAACCTTCAACCTATGAGGTGGAAAATGGGACGCATTGTAGCTGTATACCCTGGTTCTGATCAAATAAACAGAGTCGCTGATATTAAAATAGCTAACGGCGTTGTTCGAAGATCCTTCAGCAAGATTGTTCCATTGCTGCCTGAAGATGACATCTCTGGTTGAAAGACGAGCTTTCAACGCGCGGGGGCATGTTCAGAATTCAAATCTTCGCGCCACAGCTCCATAAACTAAAAGTGAAGCTACTTAATTTTACTGCGCCTACCTCACATTTTTATATATCAATTGCTTGCCTGTTGGAAATGGAATACACCAAGTCGTCGAATTTATCGCTTTTAATTTAAAATATACCTAGCCCCCTACACATAGGTTCATACTGCATATGCACCTATGTGATTCATCATCATCGTCACAATCAGCCTGTTTCAGTCCACTGTTGGCCATAGGGCCATAGGTCTCTCCCAAACTATGCTACTGAGCCCGATCTTCGGCTTCCCTCATCCAATCATGGCCAGCCATTTTGCGTATAGCATGAAATTTGCGCACCATTTTGCGTACCTACCTTTGTGATTGTCTGGGCGTTCTTATTATCATTTCAGACAAAAGAAGTAGACAGAGGCGTATACGAAAGCGCTTGGTGGAAAGGCGACAAGAAGGCCCGTCGACAAGTGCTGTTGCTGGCTGCCAAGCTGGATGCCCCTCTGGTGCTAAACGCTGGTCCTTACTCCACACTATCTGTGCCTACGTTTATTGATGTAACTACTTATTTAAATAGAATATAAGAAGGCGTGATCCGAGCACTTTAGAAAATAAAATGCGGTGAAAACACGCCGCCAGCTCACTTATCCACCAACCGCGGTCGAGGCAACACCTACCTGACGTTTATAGGGTTCCGTACCCAAAGGGTAAAACGGGACCCTATTACTAAGACAAGCTGTCCGTCCGTCCGTCTGTCTGTCACCAAGCTGTATCTCATGACTCATGAGTTACAGATGCACTGAGAAAAAAGTTCTGACTTTCCTTCTGAGTCTTTACCTTCCAAGACCGTTTCCTTCCTTATTTTGTATTAGTTTTCCTTCTGAATCACAATTCCTTCCCTTTTGACTCAGAAGGAAAACGGTATTTCTGAAGGTCTTTTTTCTCCGTGTGATGTATTTCTGTTGCCGCTATAATAACAAACAACTAAAAAACAGAATAAAACAAATATTTAAGGAGCTCCCGTACAACAAAACGTGATTTTTTTGTAATTTTTATAGATAAATGGTACAGAACAAAACCCTTCGTACGCGAGTCCGACTCGCACTTGGCCGGTTTTATTCTATTAGTTGATTTTATTTTCAGATAATGAAAGGCTCCTACAGCTTTTACACGTTGTTTTCGCAAATGCAAGACGATGAATAACGCCGAAGTTTGCTTCGAGTGAATTATGTGATTGAAACAGATTTTTTTTTTACATCTTTATTTATTAATGTAAGTAGGTAATTAAGATATTTCTTCTCTAATACGAATATTAAATATTTCACTGATGTCAAACTTAGCTTTAAGCGTCTCCTTGAATATGTGAATATTAGATATTAATTTCAACACAAATAATATGGCAGAATCACTTATCGAAATAAATAAAAATCTTATACCATATTACTTTCTCCGAATAAAATTAATTGCAAAAGCTAAAATGTTTGTCTCATTTTTTTTACTTAATTAATAAAATTTGCCAAAGAGATAAAAATTGTATACACAATGAGTTCCTTTAATCCGAGGAAAATGTGACATTCCTTCCTGGAACTGGGAACCGGAGGACTTAAATTTAAAAGTCTATTTATGTCCAGTAGAATGATTTTTGGCCGGGATAAATCATATTGTTCTCTCTCGGGTTTCAAATAGAAACCAGTTTCATATCTTTATCATTGCTATATATCTCTCTAAACTACACTCATTTGGTCAATTTAGTGACAATTATAATTATCCAACCATAGTTGCTAGTTGCTAACGAACATGATCCACCAATATATCCAAGATAATGCTCGGCAAAACTTATTAGTTCACTTTTCATTCAAATGAATCATTTATGTATATTTTATCATATTTTCACATCACTATCTTTAGTTCGTCCAAAAGTGGCCATGTACAGTCAGCAACAAAAGTAGCTGATCGTTCTTAATTTCCCAAATGTGTTTCAAATCAGTACACAATCAACAGTTTCAATTTCAGTTTCAATTATTATTTTTTTGTTTTTTATTTTTTAATGTTTTTTTTTTTTATATTTCAGTTTTTGTTTTCAATCAATCAGTTCTCAATCAAGTGATGATGAGGTACAAAATCGACGTCTAAGATGTTGAGGATAATAGAAAAAAGAGTGATTGTTCAGCGACTTTTGTCGTTGACTGTACCAGGTACCTACGTCAATTTACTGTATAGAATTAAAAGTCCGACTAAAATTGGATATGGTTACGCATGACGCAAACTGGAATCAATCCACAAAATGTCAGTTTTGACTTTTGACATAATCATAATTATGTTTTTTACTAATTTATGTAAGTAGTCACTTTAAATAACTTTGAATTGAATTAAAATAGTGTTCGATATCTAAGACTGTAAAAATGTTATTCTAAAATAAACAACCTGAACATTTTAGACACATGACTGTTTGTAACAAAAATCCAATTATCTTAATAGTGACATCTTGTTTAATTACACCTCATTATCATCATCAGCCGGAAGAAGTCCACTGCTGAACATAGGCCTCCCCCTTTGAACGCCACCATGAACGGCTATTAACCATCCATCGGGTCCCTGCGACTCTTACAATGTCGTCTTCCGTGTTCGTGGTCGCCACTCAAGATCCTTTCTTCCCCACCGGCTATCGTCAATTACTCGTAGGTATACCTAGCAGTTTCTAAACTAAATGATATTTAACTGAACCGGGCCCATTCCCCTGCTCCAAGTTAAAATCGCCCGATGCTTTTATCCAGAACGCTTTAACAAAACAACGTTTGAGATAACTACAGCTCAAGGCGTGCGTCACGTTTTGTCCAACGATTTTAGAGCGTACGATACGACACAAAATCACGACTTTCGAATTTCATTGCATTCCAAAATTTAAAACTTCTTTTCACATGGTTACAATACGATTCGGTTAGTTATGTGAGATACTTGCTTTATTCATAAACTATGTCACATAACTTGTTTGTTGAATCATTCGGTGCGCATAATTCCAACTTTAATTAGTTACATTTTTATTTTTATTTTTTTTGGTAATAGATTAGCAAACAAACAGACCCTGATGGAAAGCGGTCACCGTCGCAATTAGGTAAATAAGAATTTAGTAAGTGTTAGTCTCTTCCGTGGCTTTTATTTCAGAATGTTAATATAATTTTACCTACCCTAGATTTTATGGTTGGTCACTGAATGAATTGATGAAAATTAACTTCAATCCTTCTTTATTATTTATACCTCTGACATGGTAAGTATGTACCTTTACTAAAATAACAGTATACAATTGAAAAAACATTTTATTGTTTCTAATGGCATGAAAAGAACAAAAGTAATAGAAAAAATATGTTTACTATAAATTATAGATTAATCTCCATTTTTCATTGCCTCAATTTGAAGTACAAGATGTTGCTTTTCTAATTCATGCAATTCTCTTTTGTGTACTAGTTCTTCTTCCAACATTTTCTTTTGTAATTTCTTTATTTCTAATTCTTCTTTTAGCAATTCTATTTGCAAACGAAGAGTTTCCAATTTTCCCTCTTCAATGTTGTCGCTTTTATCGTTTCCTTTGTCTGGAAAATTAAATAGATAATTTTCGTAATTTTGATTTACTTTTTTATTATGCAAGCTAAAAAGTGTTACTTACTTTGTGGTCGTATTTTTCCTACCAGGGGATCTTCACACATTCTTTTGTTTGGAGGTTCCCCTTCGCTTAAGGGTTCATCAAATTCAATCGTTAGTTTCTTTGTTTCTGGAATACAAATTAAAAATACACGTCTCGTTTTTTTACAAATTTTTCGTAAGCAAATTGTTTCTATCATTAATTATCGAGTGGCAGAAAATGAGAATAGTATCGGAAGTTGGCTGGAAGTTGTTTTTGACGACTACACTTTATCTTGATCTCACTTCATCTTGATATTATTGACAGGTAACTGATTCTATTAAGTTTCTTTATTTATTTACCAAAGTTGGTTGCTTCATCATCTGAATGCACTACTTCTTTCTTGACTACTGGCCAATCGGAATCCTTTGTATTGGTATCCGAAGCAGCTGAAACAATATGACAAATCTGAAATGACCTGATGTCAGGGTGACAAATGCAGAGCAATTGTTATGAGCAGGCGTGTAGTTTACCATCAAGTGAACGACTAGCAATTCTAGAGTATTTACAAAGGGCGTGACTGAGATTAAATTGAAATTGACAGTCAATTCGAAACCTTACGTACATGAGTCAGTGGAGTCATCATCATCTTCACTCTTGTCGTTCATCGAGCTGAAGTCACAAAAGCCATCCATTTGAAGCTGCAACATATCTACAATTTTCTTTTCTGTAGCCGAAAACTTTGGCAGTTTACCTCCAGAATTGCGTTTCTTAGCGTAAATGTCAGACCACTTCTTTTTGATGTTCTTTTTCATAGATTCATATTTAATTTTTAGGGTTCTGCTGTCACGATAGTTTGATCTGTCTGATTTTTGGTTAAAGGCGGTTACTATATCTTCCCATGCTTGCTTTTTTTCTTGCCATTGATCGGAACCGCTTTTTTTACTCTCTAATATGTCTTTTTTTGTAACGACAAGTGCGACCAGCCTATCAGTCTCGTCTTTAGTGTAGTTAGCTTGTCGTTCTCGTTTTTTTTTTTCCATCTCAAAACTATCTTCAACTTTCTTCTGTTCGTTATTTTTTATGATTGATGCCACTTGCAGTATGCTTGAGTGAAAGCTGTATCAAATATAAGTAAAGTAAGTGTGGTTGAGTTCAAAGGGCTACTACAATACTTAGAAAGTAATCATTAAATTTAACGCAAGCAAATTTCAGACACAATAGATTTTGTACATAACACAACAAAGTATTAAGTATTAGTAACTACTCTAATGGAATCATTAAGGTACACACACTACATACAAGTAATATAAATTCAAGTGGCATTAATACTTCATTGATTTGAAAAAACATTTTGATTCAAAATGGAAACAACCTAAATCGTATCAGATATATATCGGAAGGTGTAAAAACATTCTTACTTCATCATTCGATTTCGGTCGGACATATTCGGGAATCTCCGCCTCGCCTCTAAACAACAACTTTTTACTAATCTTGAAAGGACTTAACTGCATTAAATACAAAGTATTACATAAAGACCACAATAGAGCAAATTACAACCACTATTTGGTTAATTGAATTAAAATTGTACGCTTAAAAGTGGAGTTTATCTTTAAACGGACGCTATACGCGGTTGTCACGGTCGCACTGACGTAGCCTCACATAACCGGTCCTAGTCTCCTAGTAACTGAGCAAAAAGAGAAAGCAATAAACATGGCGCGCGACGTTGCCGCGCCGTGCATTTTATCTGACGGTTAACCTTTACTGAAAAGGATCGTTATCTTATCAGAGAGTTTCTTGGTAGTGAAAATGTAGACCACGTTTGCGTGATAATGGTTTTGTGTTTCAGGTTAGTTATCATAAATTTATCTACGACTTAAATGTGGGTGGGGAAACACACCTGCACAAAAATTATTGTAAATTATTTTTGCCGTCTGATTCATCGAGATGGCTGTATTGTCGTTCTGTGTTTAATTTTAAGTTATTTTTTAAATTAGTGAATAATGAGTGTTTTATGTTCTACCGTATTTTCTAATTTAAGTTATAAAATTGAGGTCAAAAAGTAACTCGCATACTTACCTAAAAGGGAATTTTATAAGTAACTATAAATTAGATTCTGTTTTTATATCTTACATTAAGTATACCTACCTACCGTTAGACCACAATTCATTTGACATTAAATGACACGATGTGATGGTTACAAGTAGTACCACGCCAAGCCATTACTGGGACGTCAAAAGCAAATCAATCCCTATCTTCAATCCGAAAAAGGACCAAAGTATCAATAAGGTAGATATTGAACACGAAACAACGAGAACAGTCTCGAACGACTTCATAAACTGACGGTAAACGGAACAAACAAAAACAAGGAAAGCAATTTCAATTTTCAACTTTGTATCTTTGCAATCGGTACCTATTGGAAAAGTTCCTTATAATACACAAATTTATGACTTCTTTGGTTTGCAGAACAACTTTTTCAAACCAGGAGATGTTGAAGATATCAGAAAACGATAAAAATAAGAAAGTTATACTTTCAGGTGGAATTGAAAAGGGTTCATCTTCCAAAACTTTTCTTCTTTCTCTTCGAGTGACTAAGTTTTTTCTAGCTACAAGTTTTGGAGTTATGAGGCCACCCGAAGGCTTATGACGTACGATGAACAGAAAACAGGTGCTGTGACGTCATTCATTATCATCATCATCATCAGCCAGAAGACGTACACTACTAAACACAGGTTTCCCTCTGAACGCCACAATGAATGGCTGTTACCCATTTGTATCCATCAGCACTGCGACTCTTATGATATCGTCGGTCCATCTATTGGGGGGCTTAGGTATCTAACATCTTACGGTTCGTGGACGTCATTTAATAAGGGACATAATGTTGTGGCTATGAAAAATGTAAAACAAAACTGAACATTAAAAACCAAGTAAAAACAAAAATAAAAACCTAAACAAACCAACCTAGTGGTTATTTAACACACAAGAGAAGTTAAATAAAGACATACAATTTGGAGTAAAGTTGAAAAATAAGGCTCGTCTCTAACAAGAATCATTTTCGTCGAGTCAAACATAGGAAGATGAAATATATCTTAATAACTGTCATCAGCAAACTGGGAAGTTGAAATAAATCGTGGAGCAATTTCATAATCTTGGAACTTATAGCAACTGTGCAATTTAGCAGAGGTAGACGGTACGAAAATGCTGACTATTAAGTACCTGTCATCTTTTCATGTTTCTTTGGGGTTACCATACATCCGTATTTCCAGCTATCTGGCGTTCAGCTTTTTGACCGTTTTGCAGCTTACAGGGTAACGTTTTATTGCAAATCATTTGATGTTAACTGATGGAAGAAGGTGGTCCGTTGAGGCAAACGCGTTCTTCAATGGAAACCGCGTCTCGGCAAACGTAGTGTAGGACGCCCTCCGGCTAGGTGGAGAGATGATATACGCAAAATGGCTGGCAGCGGTTGGATGAGAGGAGCCAAAGATCGGGCTCAGTGGCGTGCTCTGGGAGATGCCTATGTCCAGCAGTGGATTGAAATAGGCTGATTAGGATGATGATGGTAAAAGAAGTTTACGTTACGCTATGCCTGGGTTGGCAACTGGCTCTCTAGTAAGATTGCTGGAATATACCAGCAGGTGCTTGGTGACACTTTCTTGAATTTTATTTTCTCATTTTTATTTTTCGGACAAAGAATTAGTCTAGCCATCCAAAGGGGGAACGCTGCCAGTATCTTCGGTACCTTGCCTAAAGGGACTTCTTTTAATAATGTATTTTAGTTATTAGTTTAGGTTTATTTGTTTTTATTTCTTTGTTATGGTATATTATTTTTAGTTTTTAGTCAGATGTCACATGTCACATGTCACTGTCAGTCAGTTGAGTACTTGAGTCAGTATTTTTTTGTGATGGCAGCACTACGCCTGTTGCTATGGCGGCATTTTCCTTTTTTGCGTGAAGTGATGTAGCAGTCGAAAGTGGCACCACGCTACGCCTGGATTGGGAACTGGCTGTCAAATGGCCCTGCAAGAATACACCATCGGATGCTTATAGTTGTGCTTTAATTGGTGTCGACTATCATTGTTTTCTCATTTATTATTATTCCTCTTCTGTTTCATTACAAGGATCGTAAAACCAATTGTTATCCATTTGTTTTTTCAGGTCAGTGAAGAGGTCAAAAATCACGAACTTTTTTCCCATTTTGTCACGAAACAATATTTGGTACATCAATCTTGCACGATCCTATCAACAAGTTATTTGCGCAGGCACTTTATTTAATAATTGAAACAGTCGTATTTGTAGAGGTAAGTAAATATTTCGTTCGGGAAGTCTTAAGGTCGCTTCGACACGGGCGAACATTGACCTTGAACTTATAGTAATTAGAACGAACAAAGATTTTCTGGAGGAAAATTAAATGAGTAAGAAAAGGTAGGGTTTCAATCTGTAAAACCCTATAATCAGGCTTCAGGACAAGAGCCTAGAAAATGCCGGGTTTTTAGGTTACAAATCCGGGGAAACTCAGAGAAATGGTAACCCTAGTTGGAAAGAAAATAAGTATCACTTGCTATTAGTTATATAATACTCAGCTTAATGAGTGTGTCGCTCTTAGCTTTGAGAAAAACATATCAGACAAAAATGATGGCGACATCAAGTAGGTAAAGGTGCAGTCCATGAGGAAAAATGCATGCGCTTTGCAGTCCATGTTTGAGTCTATGGCATGCCGGGTGGTTGACAGGTGAAGTTTTTGAACGAAACTATATTTTTATGGAATCTGTGGCGTCTAAGTAAAAACATTACCAACAGCGAGTTTTTGGCTTGAGCAGACGTTTGAACTTGGCACATCGCCTATGTGTTTTTTGCCTTTATTAGAGAGAGAGACAGACAGAGAGAGAATGTTCACGCGGACAGTGCTGGGGGATTGGCTAGACGACCACCGTCAAGGACGGACGTGCCAATCTTCTGCGTGTATAATACGACAACGACCGTATCACGATTCAAATTTTATTTGAGCATTCTATTTCTTCCTGTTATCCCGCAAGAACATTTTATAGGCTTTAGTGTATTTATGGTTTTGTACTAGGGTAATATAAATAAAATGTAGCAGTAGATATGAAATAAGTGTTTAGAGTAGTTGATATTTCGTTTTTTATATTAAAGTACTGTGGCTCCTATGAACTTCTGCTCGCCTGGTACCCACGTCGCTACTTTCATCTTTGGCTTGAGGGCTATATGATAATCTTATAATTTATTTGGTATCTTCTAAATTATGCACGTATGTTTTTTAATGGTCCGGTTAACAGTACTACCGAATGGAAAATATTAACCGTGGTACGGCGACTATACCACGGAATGTAAAAATTAACGCTGGTCCGGTCGACTGTACTACCGAAAAGATTTTTCACCATGGTCCGGTCAACCGGACTATCGCGACTGTACCACGGGCAAGGAGTGATTTTTTCGTGTTAAAATTGTTCTGTGGTATATGCTGCTTCTATTCCAAATTTCACTTAAAATTTGTTAAGCCGTATCATCGAGAAGAAGTAACGTAGGTTAGAGTACATACCACTCACTCTCAGACTTCCCATTTAATTACTAGTGTGTGTTAGTTATATGATAAAATTAGACAAAAGCAAACAAGCGATTTGTACTTGTAATTTATTTCTTGCAAACATTATGGTAGGTCTATAACAAAACTTTGAGCTGAACCTAAACATAATAACCAATTATAGCACATTGGTAAAGTTTTGTTCGCTCGTGTGGTCCAGGCTTTACATAAGGCTCCTATTGTTCCATTATATAATCATTCCGGACGTAGGTTGTAGCATATATTACGGGAAAATGGATATAACAAGGGTTCATTCAGGCTTTAGGGATTGGATTGAATTTATCGACATTGCTAAGTGTAATAGAAATTAATACTCGAAACGGTACTGTTAACAAATCGACTTCGTCTTAACTTACGCCCGAATATAACCGATTCTGATCCGTTATCTGTTTTGGATCGATATGTCATGTCATAATATATCATTTTAGTAGTAATATGTCAAGCCCTAATACTAACATAACATATTATGACATGACGATCCAAAACCGCGGATAATTTCAGGCGTTGGTGTAATATAAATTAATCCTCAAAATGACACTGTTACCAAATCGACTTCGTCTTCGTTTAGGCGAAGAAATGTAACAAAAAAAGTGTTTCAATAATACAGACTTTCACGTTCAACTTATTATTTTAGTGATTTTTTTAAAGTGTTATTACCTATTAATTGATATATTATTCGAGGAGGAGAAAAATCCAATAAATCAAAGATCATAAAAATCCGTAGCTTGTAGCTTGAGTTATAAAAGGTGACTAGCCCGACTCTTGTTTTCCATAGGCATTTATAACAAGATACTCGTAGATTCGCTCTACGAACCGATAACCGATGGGGAAGAAAGGTTCTCGAGTGGCGACCACGAACCGAAAGACGCTCTGCAGGTAGGACCCACCCAGATGGACCAACGACATTGTAAGAGTCGCAGGGAGCCGATGGATGCAAATGGCTAATAGCTGTTCATGATGGCGTTCAAAGGGGCAGGCCTATGTTCAGCAGTGGACTTCTTCTGGCTGATGATGGTGATGATGATGACTCGATTAATTATTTGAAACTACGCGAAGAAAAAAGACCTTTCGAAATACCGTTTTCCTTCTGATTCAAAAGGGAAGGATTTTTTTTCTCAGTGCATTAGGCCAAAAGAACATAAATATCGATATAATTATTTCCCATCACTAGCAACGTAATCAAGGCGCTCAAACCTTTCAGAGTGTGTGGTTGCGGCAAACCGATAACAAGAACCTAATGTCTAATGTCCTAACTATCACCATTCGTTCTTAGGGTATTGATATGGTCGGTACTTTCAGCAGAAGTGGTTCTTACACAGATATTATCAAAGGTAGAGAGAGAGAGAGACCTTCGAGATGCCGCTGCGCCATTCTAGTTACGAAAACCTTTACGTAACAACGGAGCTATAAAACTATAGCACAGTATATAGAGAACAGTAGGTTAGCTAAGGCCGCTCGACGAGTTAATTGCCTAATCTTGCGGTGACGCATAGGCGGCGCGTTCCGTACTGAGTGCATGGCCGCGGCCCCGGCCGCCTCCTTTCGTTTATGTGATTGTGTGCGTGAAAAGTGCGTGCGTACACGGTGCCGCTACTCACGCACACATTCAAACCGGCGACGGCCGATTTATATGAAGCTGAACTACTACTCCTTTACTATGACTATAGTCCTTGCTGAAACGTTATCGTTTGCTATAAAGTAATTGTGTTTATACTTACATCACTAGTCATCCGCCTTGATTTCGCAGGTGTAGGCAAAGATGTTACTAGGTACCGGAAGTTTTCTGAAAACCGTTAAATATATACATAGGCTAGATGATTATTGTCAGTGGTTTTCTTGTAGACCTATTGGCCTACATATCTTTTCTTTTTTTTACTACAAACTAGGCTATCGTTTGACCACGGTCTCACCCGATTGAAAGCGACGATGTGGTCGAAGGTTGCCCAGTAAATACCTATTTACTCTTGACTTGAACAACCCCGGGTTGTACCTTTCACCGACCAAGGCATTCAACTCCTTTGCAGTTCTCAACAAAAATGTTGACGCAAACCCGTTCGTGCGTATCGGTGGTATTTCCACGATGAAAGGATGGCGCTTGTCGGAACGCCTGGTCGTTCGGTGATGGAATGGTCCTGGGGGAATAAGGTCGTGCAGTTCTTGTGCACACTCTCCGTAGTGACGTCTATAAAAAACCGACAAGTTTGCCACTTCACGCCGATGGGCCTATCTTTTATCAACTCTGATCAAACCACAGCGTAGGCGTGATAAAGTAAGTAGTCAGTAGTCTCATGTTTCTCTGACTTGTTTATAAATAATCGCCTGGAGCCGATGGATAAATGGCTAATGGTTCATAGCTTATGGTTCATGGTGGCCTTCAAGGGCCTATGTTCAGTTCAGCAGTGGAATTCTTCCGGCTGATGATGATGCTAATGATCAAAGAGATGGCCGCAAAATCGACCATCGCTGCCGCTGTCCCACGACAGCGGTTACATCTTCAAGTATTAATTGTAAGAACATTACTCGCAGGCGAATTTGTCATCGCCACTCAAGCATACAATCGTAGGACGTTATTTCTGAAACTCGGCGGGAGGTTATTCTGCAGAAAGTTTTAACGAGCAATTTCCTACCGGTTAGACGCTTAATTGAATTTGTGCGACTCGCGGGCATATTATAATATTTCCAAGCGGTTCTGGAATCTGAGATAAGGTGTAGTGTACTCATAAGGTCGCAAAGACGAAAATATAAGAAAATTAACATCACAGTAAGCGCTCCTAGAGGAGCTTGTCTACACTGAGAAAAAAATCATGACTTTCCTTCTGAGTCTTTACCTTCCATGACCAATTCCTTCCTTATTAAAACACTTTTATTAGCTTGACTTGTAACTAGGTAACTAACTAACTAACAATGTAATCAAATCTTAGAAGTCTATTTTCACCCACTTCTAAATTGTCGTATCGACTTGAAAGTTTGTACATGTATGTGATCTCGGTGACAATGCAGTATTTTGGTATCATCGACCTGATTTGATGATGCAGCCGGAAGGTGGGTAGAGGATCTCTGCAGTCATTAACAGTAAACCCCTCGAGTTTGGGCTCGTATGATTCTTTTTGATGAGTCCGATAGATTGGACTTGGTGACGAGGGTCTGATGATGCAGCCAGAAGGTGGGTAGAGGAGCTCTGCAGTGATTAACAGTAAACCCCTCGAGTTTGGGCTCGTATGATTCTTTTTGATGAGTCCGATAGATTGGACTTGGTGACGAGGGTCTGATGATGCAGCCAGAAGGTGGGTAGAGGAGCTCTGCAGTGATTAACAGTAAATCCCTCGAGTTTGGGCTCGTATGATTCTTTTTGATGAATCCGATAGATTGGACTTGGTGACGAGGGTCTGATGATGCAACCGGAAGGTGGGTAGGGGATCTCTACAGTGGCTACTAGTAGGTTAAGCAACATTCTTTGCAGTCACTGCTTGGATGGGCGACTACTAGTGGTATTTACAACAGCGCTTCCGTATTTCGGAGGGCACGTTAAGCCGTCATGCAGTTTCAGCAGTTCTTGTCCTACCACTCGGCCACAGCCAAGAGCGGCGTAGCGTGAGGGGCGGCACGCGGTGAGCGAAGAAAACAAATGGTAGACAACGTATGAAGTATGCCACAGCTACTGGCGACGCGGACTGCGACGCGGGGAACGTCGCGCGGCACGCAGCGGTGACGGGCTATGCGCCGTGTGTGTGCATGGCAGTCGTTAGGCTATGTTGAAGACCTTGGGGTGGCCTGAAAGCTACGCCTCTAGGGTTGACAAGCCTATCCGCCAACCCGCACTGGATCCCTTCAGAAAGCACGTAGGTAAAGCCACGTGTGAGGCCTTAAAGCGTCTTAAAAACTCTGACAATGGAGTTAGCTGCACTGAGAAAATATTCCTGTCTTTCCTTCTGAGTCTTACCTTTAAAGACTGATTCCGTCCTTATTTTACCTTTTAGTTTTCCTTCTGAATCAAAAGTTTTTCCCTTTTGACTCGGACGGAAAATGTAGTTCGGAAGGTTTTTTTTTCGTGCACTAAGCTTATACGAAAGAAGATCCGATATTATAATCTACCATTGTAATCTTACTGAGCGGAATTAAAAAATCAGTTGTTCCAATGGCCCAGCGTTTAACACCTGATTCTGCACTAATTAAGAGACGCTCGCAAATTTTAATTAATTCGATAACGCAGCGCAATTTCACCCGATTGCTCTCGGTTTACCCGGGAACGCGGCTTTTAATTTTAATGAAGGGTATATTATTATTTTGTTATGGATATAAAGTAGTTTAATTAATATTGTTTTGTGGTTGTGAAATTCACAGTGTGATTTTTCGGTAATACCCGACGCTGGTTATTGCGTGTGGGTTGGTAAATTATAAATTTTCTTACATACAGTTTATATTTCAGATTCGTGGCATTATATTTTATTGTTTCGTTTTCGTAATCACTACAAAGTTCAAAACAAAGTAGCTTTCCGCTGTCTGTCCCTATATATGCTTATAGATCTTTAAACCTACGTAATGGATTTTAATGCTGTTCAGCAATAGATAGAGTGATTTAAGAAAAAGGTTTACATGTATAATTTCTACATTATGTGTAATAGACGTTATATATTGGTTCTAACACGTTTATTAGAGAAAAGTCAACACATAAAACATATATAACACGAAGTATAGGAGAAAACGGGAGTTGGAAGAACTTCTAAGACGATTCGAAATGCGTGCGGTTCACGAGGCGACGCTTGGACCACTTATTCTGATTTGCCTCGGCGTACCGCGCGCGAGCGCCGCGCCGCCACAAATGGCGGGAAACGTTGACGGCGGGAAGCGACCGTTACACATGGTATATTACAGAAAATTCGAAAAATTCAAAGATTTGTAATATACTGCCCTATATTAGTATCTACAAATCTACATTGCACCCATGCGAAGCCGGGCGGGTCGCTAGTATACAATAAAATACCTATCATCATTATTTTGAGCTTAATAACGCTGCTCAAAGTCCTCAAGGAAAAACCTAAAAATGTTCCTGTCAAAAATGTAATGTACCTTCTTCCAAGGTAAAGGCTTACACCTTTTAACATGATTATAACGTGAGATGCTCTTTGACGTGCCATCTAACAACAATTTTCCTGAAAGACTTTGTCGTGAACAGGGCTGGATTTAAGCCAGGGGCACTATAGGGGCTAGTGCTCAGGGCGGCACGTTTGGCGGTAAATTGGGGGTGTGAGAATATGTATTATCGCAAATGAAAATGTAAATATATAAATGAGTAAGTACAGTAAGTATTGTTTTTCATAAGGAGTTTGTTTCAAATTAAACACTGCAGTGTCATTTACAAAATTGTGTAAAAAGCTTCAGTCTAATATTGGAATACAAATTTGCGATTTTATATAGGACTAGTTGCGCTCCATGGTTACACCCGTGGCTTTCCCGCTATCCCACAGGAACCTTTTTCAGGGGTAAAAAGTTACCTATGATCATGTTGATACTGGGCTAAAGATGAGGATACCATTCCAAATTTCACTCAAATCTATTGAGCCGTTTTAGTGTGAAAAAGTAACAAACTCACAAACTGTTGCATGTATAATGTCAGCGTGTTTATAAGTGTACGGGCTTTGAGCCTGTTGGAGTAAGATTTGTATGGGAGGGAGTTTTAGTTCGGAAGGTCGCCCACACCACCTGGCGAAGTCAGACATCACCAAGGGCCCGTGCTCTTGGTATTCATGAGGATTTCCGTCTCACACGGGAAAAAAATGTCGGTGTGAGTGTGATTAGGGTAAAAGGGCGGCAGTTTTCCCAGTGCCCCAGGGTGGCACTGTGGCCGGCCCTGGTCGTAAACCACACGAAATATTCAGGCGAATGGTTCCTCAAATAGCAAATTCTTTGTACAGTTATTTTATTATTAGCACGTCCCCGCATGAATGTGAGATCGTGGTTTTTCAAGCGAAGACCTCTTTGAAGGATTTGGGGTAACATTGCAAAGGGTTACACATTTGAATCGTTCTGGAAGGGAATGGAACTTTCTGGGAGGGAATCGCAGAAATTAGTATAACGCGACTGGTAGATACTGCTCACTGCGTAGTGTCTTACTTATGTGGGGTCTTTTTGGGGTTTTGCATAGGTATAGTTTGTGGTGTCTAGATGTTAATGCAGTATTTATTTATTATCAACTAACTGTGATAGCTTAAAAAAACATTTCCATTTTTTTCATTCGGTCATTACCAACGGTTTACAAAAGTTTGTCACCTGATGTGACAAATCAATGATGATATTGGTAAAATAATTATATTATTAGACTGGCAACTACTAAGCGAAATATGTGGCAACACCTTAACAATAGACATTATTCTTAGATTTGGTGGTTGGTTGGGAGAAAGAATTTTGGAATAACCTGAGGAATAAACGGAGCTCTGAAAAACTGCGTGTGGAAACACATCTTCGTTACAATAAAGTCAAGAAATAGCTGAACACCCTACTTTCCAATATTAAATATACCTAATGTAATGTAGGTATGTAATATGCATCTAATGTGTGTGTGTGTATGTGTTATGTGTGTGTTTGTTCTACATAGATCGGCCATATTACTTGTGTGTTACTTTTGTCGTTCAACGTACCTACTGGTAATTTTCACGCCTCCCTTCCTAAGTTAGCTACATTTCCTCTTTAATTACGCATGTTGACCCTGATAAGGGATACAATTTGTATAAGTACTTTAAGTAAATTGCATTGGAGGCAATGGGGTGAAGGCGACAGAAAGAGAAGGATATGTTTTTGTTGTGAAAGAGAAAGAGCGCGAGCATTGAAGATGGATGGTTGATGAAACAAGAAAAATGTAAAGTATACAGAGATCCTATAGGCAATTAGTTTTTCTTTGTCAGCCTCTTTTGTAGATTAGAAGGACAGGTCAGTATCTTTTATTTGTATTTTTAACCCCCGACGCAAGAGGGGTGTTGTAAGTTTGACGTTGGACTTTTTTGGCGGCAATTGAGTTATCAACGTGATTTTTTTTTTTTTATTTCCAAACTTGTGTTTCTTTGAGTGGTAATGTGTAATATTGGTGGATTATTAACCATTATGTGTTCGTTAATGTGTACCAGTGTGGGAAATTGAAATAAAGTTGTGAAAGTGACTTTTCAAGTTGCTCCAAAAAAGTCCGTGTAAAGTTTAAGTAAAGCACCACTACTTTACTTAAACACTATCCTCATCCCATCATCTCATCATCATCGTCACCATCATCGTCATCATTTATACTTGACTCAACTCTCCGAGTTTGAAACATTTTGTACTTGACACTGGCAAATACACTAATCGTGTGACGCCATAACAAAACAAAAAAAAAGTTTGACGCTGACATCTGTATATCTCAGTGTGTGTGTTTGTCTGTGGCATCGTAGTTTTCAAACGGAAGGACCGATTTCCCTGCTGTGGTTCTTGGCTATGTTTGATGAAAATTGGTCCAAAGATTCGGGGGTTATTAAATTTCGGGGATTCGATTCGGGGGTTTATCACGTGGTTTTCTTAATTTTTTATTGTTACCGCCATAGCTCACAGAATTAGCAGAAGCTGAAGTGGCAGTGGGCTTTATATAAGCCGTAGAATCGACAACCGTTGGGGTAGACGCGTTCTTGAGTAGAGACCGCGACTTGGCAAACGTAGTGTAGGACGCCTTGCGACAAGGTGGAGCGACGACTTGGCAGTAGTTGAATCAGAACAGCCGAAGACCGGGCTCAGTGGTGTACCTTCAGAGAAGGCTATGTCCAGCAGTGAACTGATACAGGCTGATGATAATGATTAATTGTTTATTAGTTCGAACAACAATAGAAAGTGTAGGTTACACGGTTTGTTATTTTTTTTTGTTTGTTAGTAAGACATAAAAGTTCATTGTCCTACGGCCTCCCTGTAAAAAATTTAATCGTACTCAAAATTAGATTATTTTTAACATCTACCTTTATTATCCCTTCATTCCTGTTATTTTGATCTAATTTCGCTAGGGAGCACTTTAAATTACACTGAAAGAAGCACTTTAGCTTCATTTGCATAACAATTGATGTCTTTTCACCCCTCTGCTCTGTATAGATCCAAAGAGTAGCAACCCTGACTTGTTCTGCCAGAAAGACTGAAATAGTAAAGTATAATCACGAAACTTAGTATCACAGACAAGGCTTGCTAATGATAATACCAGTATTGTAACCTTAAGTACGGTCAACGACAAAAGTCGCTGAACAATACCAAACTTTCAGATTCTCTTTATCATCATCTTAAACAACAACCTTCACACAACAATCACAATCATCACTTTACATCACGTGTGTTGTGTTGTTGTCAAAGGCGTTTGTATGTTGTTAGAAAAAAACAAAAATTACTTATGTAATACGCATTTGGAAAAATCGAGTATGTTCAGCTACTTTTGGCGTTGACTGTACCGGTATTTTCTATTTGTGTACCGACTTGAATATCGTTACTTAAAAGATGAAAAAAGTTTTATATTTCACTAGTTGCACCCCGCGATTTCACACGCGTCTTCCCGTTATCCCGCAGGAACTTTTTTCCGTTAGTGACCTATGTGTTAGTTCAGGGTATAAGCTATCTCCATTCCAAATTTCATTCAGATCCGTTCAGTAGTTTTTGCGTGTAAGACTAACAAACTTTGATCCATCCATCTATCCATCCATACTCAAAAACTTTCACGAGTATAATATTAGTAGGATTAGCTGAAATTGCGGCAACTTTACTTTTTCTTTACTTTGAGTTTCTAGTCAAGTAATACATCATACATATTTTCGTATGCGATCATACATCATTCTTACAACGTGAGAGCGAATTGCTTTCACGTCTAAACAAGAACTTAGGTAAAAGTGAAAGAATAATCTATTCAGAAAACTTACCTAAAGCTATAACAAAAACATCATACGTTTCTACACATTCACCTATTTGAAGGTGGTAAATACTTATTATAATCGGTTTGTTAAATTTAACAGACAATGATGTCGATTCGGTTTTGCATTCCCTAATACTAAACTAAGTTTGACAGGTCTCACAGCAATGCTGTCCTTTTTTTACTTCAGTGGTTAGAAAAAGATATGAATACTATTAGACCTGTCAAACTTAGTTTAGTTTAAGAGAATGCAAAACCGAATCGACACCACTAACGCACGAAGAAACGTTAAAAAACTTAAACAATCTGTTATCTCATCGACAAAGTGTTAAACTAACTAACGATTAACATCGAATATAAACATCGATATGTTTTTTAAGTGGACACCCCTAGTCGAAATCTATTTCGTGTTTGAACAGCTGGTTTGTCAGTGTGTTCAAATTTAAACGTCAGAGTTTCCGAATACGGATTTGTGAATCTCGTCTGAAAAATTCTCGTGGAAATTCAGGATTTATTTCCGAGTGAATTAGAATGGCACTGCTGGTATATTACTGCTTCATTTGGAAAACTGTTGGTGATCAGAAACTTTTGTAGCTGACTGTACAGTCAGCGACAAAAGTAGCTGATCGTTCTCGATTTTCCAAATGTGTTTCAAATCAGTACTTATTATTGTTTTTTTTTACATTTTACATGGTATCATTTTTTTTTTTTTTTTTTTTTTTTTTTTTTTTTACTATTTACAGGGTAGCATCAAAAATAGTAGGGTATAGTAGGGTAGCAGGGTATTTACCGATAGGTGCTTTTTGACCACAACATAACACACCAGATTTTACGTGATGATGAGGTCAAAAATTGGTGTCTAAGATGATGAGGATAATAGAAAAAAGTGTGATTGTTCAGCGACTTTTGTTGTTGATTGTGCCTAGCTCTGTTGAAGGTATTGACGTGAATAACTTAAATTAGTTGCCCTTAGGTACTAAACCACCTGTCGGTGTGATAAATTGAGTAACGTGAGTTGTAAGCCAGTTCCCAGTACAAGAGAACGTGGCGAGCTGTCATTGACCACATCGTACTATTATTTGTATTCAACGCAACCCTGTAAGTACAGTGACTTTTACTTGACTGATATATTTTATTGTTTTCGTAAAATAACACAGATAAATTTTAATATACTTTATTATAATAATATTATATGTATTCAACTTCAGTTTTGTTATGTACTTATTTACTCAGTTCCTGAATTTCCATTCAAAATTCAAAGAGACATTTATATGACGACGCGGTAGCCGAGTTTGTAGTGTCCCTGCCTGCGAAGCTAGCGGTCCCGGGTTCGAATCCCGGTAAGGGCAAATATATGTGTATTTGCACGAATATTTGTACCCGAGTCTTTGATATTTCTATCTATATAATTATTTATTTCTCTATATAAGTATGTATATCGTTGTCTAGTACCCATAACACATGTTTCGTGCTTAATTTGGGGCTAGGTCAATTTGTGTGCAATTGTCCCCGATATTTATTTATTTATTTATATTTCCTTCAATTTCACTTTAAATTATTACCATAATTTTTTTTAACTAAAATTCAACTTTAATCAAATATTTATCTGTATAATATAATTATGTTAATTAATAACACTAAAACTAAACCTTAAAATATAAAATAAAACTACCTAACAAACTAAACAATATAATTCCATTGATTACAATAAAATACAATTATAATGTAAAATTAGTTGCGCCTCGCGTTTTCACCCGCGTCTTCCGCAGAAACCTTTTTCCGGGATGAAAAGTAGCCTATGTGTTAAAGTCAAAAGTCAATTTTTATTTATTCAATAGGATAGATTGTGATCACTTTAAAACGTCAAACTTAAAACTAGCTACGCCTGTTCCAACCTCCTTACGCCGGCAAAAGAACAGGCAAGAAACGCCCGGCAGGTAATTTTTTTGGCGCGATCACATTGACAATTTTATTCTTATTACTAATTGATTGAATTGGAGCAAGTTCACTAAAATCCCAAGCTTTTTTTTGTCATCTAATGGTCCGATATTTTTTAATTAGCTTTACTAATAAGATTTCTCTTGTTTGATTGTACACATTGGGATATGGGAACATAAATATTAATGAGTTGCGGGATCACAACCAAAGCAGACCAGACCCCACAAGCAGCACCCGTTCACGAGTTGACGCATGTGCCAGCCATCGCTCTCCTCGACCATATGAGAGGGAAGAGGGTTAATCCATTTAAGCTATCTCTAGTCTAGATTTCATCAAAATCGCTCTAATAGCTCCAGTTACGGGAGACGTGGTAACAAACATTCACACACAAACACACACACACACACACACACACACACTTTAGCGTTCATAAAATTAGTTTGAATGTATGAAGTAGGATATTAGTAGGAAATGATTAGTAGGATTTGTTGACTATGGGACTTGTAGTGACATCTATTGTCGACTAGCAGAACGACCGGTAAAGTGTACGGAAGAACGGAAACCATAGACCTTTGTGGGTGCTAAACCCACCCAGAAAGGTGAGTTTGGCATTCGAACATTCTTAGTAGTTCAGCAAATGTTTCATAGATGGCGCTAAACCTAATTACTTTGTTAACCCATTGCAGTAAAAAAGTGATGTTTCAAGGACTAATACAACATTATTACTCTATGATTACAGCAGTATAAAGTAGGTAACTAGCTACCTACAATTTGTTTCTATCAACTCAGATCGCTCTATCATAGCAACGACAAATTTACTGCGAGGGCGCCACTGTCTTCGGAAATCTACTAGGAGTTTAGCGATTTCAGAGTTTTCCACGCCTACTTATAAATTGGTCGTCATTATGTTTGTCTGTCCCTCGCCGGATTTTATAAACTTGCGAGTGCAGTTCCGATTTGTGTGTTTTGTTTATCAGTCTTAATAATAAAATTATGACCAGGTACCTATCTCGATTTTTATAATAGCATCTGATAAGACGACGATAAAAAGTTGTTTTATGATGTTGATTTGAACGTTATTAAACAGTTGATGAGTAGTGTTTGTTGATTCAGTGTTATATTAATTAAAATTAGAGTTGGACAATTGAAGAGGTAAGATTATAAGAGAAGAAAACATTAGAATAAAATCAGGGCGAGCTTAGGTATATCCAAATCCAAATCGTCTATAGGTATATCGATGTGTTGAAGTGCTTGTATAAATAAAAGTGTTTTAAAAATGACACCATGTTAGTTCATTTACAGGACCAGAGAACGGGACCAATCCAATTGCAGTGAGGCGTGAGACAGGGAGACGTTATTTCTCCGAAACTGTTCACGAACGCATTGGAGGACGTTTTCAGGCTCTTGGACTGGAACGGATCTGGCATCAACATTAATGGCCAATACATCACTCACTTTCGTTTAGCCGATGATAAAGTTATTATGGCGAAGTCGCTAGAAGAGCTCAGTACAATGCTCAGCGACCTCAGTAGAGCTTCCCAACAGATGGGTCTTAAAATTAACATGGACAAGACAAACATTATGTCTAATGCCCATGTTGCACCCATACCAGTAGTTGTGGGAGACGATACTGTCGAAGTTGTCGACGATTATGTCCACCTTGGACAGACTGTCCAGATAAGTAGGTCCAACTTCGACATAGAGGTCGCCGACGAATTTAACTCGGATGGGCAGCGTTCGGGAAATTACGCGACATCTTCTCGTCCAACATTCCCCAGAGCCTTAAGACAAAAGTCTTTCAGCAGTGTGTGTTGCCAGTGATGACTTATGCTACTGAGACGTGATCTTTAACTGTGGGCCATTTGAATAAGCTCAGAGTCACACAATGAGCCATGGAGAGAGCCATGCTTGGAGTTCAGTTGCGTGATAATGAAATGAGAAACTTCGCTGAAGAACTAAGGTCGCCGACATAGCTTTCAGAAATTGTAAGTTGAAGTGGCAATGGGCAGGCCATATCGCTCGAAGAACCGATAACCGATGGAGAAGAAAGGTTTGGCGACCACGAACCGGAAGACGCTCTTGGCTTAGCTCAAAAAACGTTGTTAAAATAATGACTAAATTATACGCGGTTTTTGCTAGTTTTGAGTACAAGTACCAATGACGAAAGAATTCTGCTAATCTATGAAAAGTACCTAAAGCATTTGTCAGATCACGCTAAAAAAAAGAAACGAGAAAAATGCCTAAATAAAGAAGAAACTCTTCAGACAAAAACTCCTTAAACTTCCAGGAACTCAAATAATAATGTTGAAGCTTTTATCTTTGACCTCGATTATCTCTTTTCCGAAACGTTTTATGAGTTTTTGTCTTTGAATATTTTTTGTTTGTTTTGATGTCTTATTGCTGAGCAGAATGTTTGAACAAAGCCCACAAAATCCGCAAAAAGTCTAAATGGCGGATAAGTGCCTACTTATGTAGGTACTTGTAAAGTACTAGGACTTTTACGTTCCATGGCCTTTGTCCAATACATATTTTATACCGAAAATAGTCCGAATAAATTTCCTTAGATGATCAATTTTTGTCGTAGATCGACAAAAACAATATAAGGATTCTTGGAGTACTTTGGGAATAGATGTAAGAAATAACACCCATACAATCACATACATAGTTCAGACCCCTGACTAGGGTTCCCTTAGGCTTTTTTCAATGCACTAATGCTTGTCCTGTAGCGGGAATCGAGCCCGGGAACCTCTCGCTTCACAGTCGGCTATTCTCCCATTGCGCCACATCGGTCGTCGACAATTAAAAAGACTTTTTTAAGACGAGTATTATAAATACAAAAGTAACTCTGTCGATCTGTTTGTTACCTTTTCACGCTTAAACCGCTGAACAGATCTTGATAAAATTTGGTATGGAGATAGTTTAAATCCTGGCGAAGGGCATAAGGTACTTTTTATTGCGATAAACACACTATATAGATAGTTTAGCCAGGTGAAACAGCTTATAATATTAGTAGGATATAAATGAATTGTTTGTATGAGGAAATTTAGCGGCGCTAGGTCAGGCTGGGCTAGGCATCAAAATAGAATAGATTCGGGGTCTGGCGGGGGGGCATGGGGGCCCTCGCCAGCTTGTATAGCCCCGTTCGTCGGTGAGGGGTTTCCTCCTATGAACCAGGAAGCCCCTCCTAGGTCTGCGGCCCAGCACCTGGGGCCTGCCGCTGGGGGACGGGGAAGTAGACTGCAACGCAGACCCGGAACCATCCCCCCCACATTAATTTTGCTTAGCGGCCAGGATTGCTCATCGTGGAGGTTTAAGTTAGGGTGCAAGTCCCACATAACCATTCGGCTGACCCCATCGGTCGAATGGTATTCATTAGGATTTCCCCACGTAAAATAATAACAAAAAAAAAGCATCAAAATAGAGGTGTAAAAAATGTACATGTCTTTGCGTTTCAAATAATAAAATACTTTCTCTATTTCAAGAAAATGGTGAAACCTCTACTTTTGTTTTTCGCGCTGCCTACACTCTACCATTTCTGTGATGGGTTGAAGATCCTCTCAGTGTTCCCCACCATCAGCAAGAGTCACAACATCCTCGGAGATGGAGTCAACAGGCATCTGCTGAATGCAGGACACGAAGTTAGTACCGACCTCTTTACACGACCTTTTTTTACAACCGACAACAGTTGCTGTAGATGTGTTTTTCAGGGTAGCGTTTGACCACAAGTCACCTGACGCTAAGTGACGATATGGTCGAAGGTGGCGTCCCGGTACGGAATTGGGAACTGGCTCTCAAGTGAGGCTGCCGGAATACATCGATAGGTGCTTAGCGATAGATTCTTAACTTGAGGGTGGTAGCTAGCCAGGCGAGCACTAGAAAATGCCCTACCTAGCTATGGTTTCATCACAAAGTTTTCCTTCACCGAAATCTCAAGCTCACTGTAGGATTCGAACCCACGTCCTACGGATAGCAAGTCGACGTCACTACCGTCGTTAAAGCTGGTGCCTTAAAAAGAAAAAAAAAACTTATGTTGTTCAATAAAAAATGCAACTGTTATTTTTAATTTGAAATGGCTGAAAATCAGCGCTGTGGATTCGTTCATAGCATATGCTGAGCCAAGTCCTTTTTGGGAGGCACTGTACACAGCAGCAGTGTTCGCACCATCACATAGTATTAATGGCTTATGTATAATGTTACCGTTTTTTGTGCGTTTATTTCTCTTGTTATTGTGTGCAGTTTTTCTAAAGAAAGTCTTTCTGTCTCTCTCTCTTTTATAATTTTATCAACCAATCCTTTATTGCTTTCACAGGTAACCTACATCACACCGTTCCTAAAGAAAGACCCTCATCCAAAATTGCGACAGATTGATGTCAGTAGTAACTTTGACATTGTGCCAGGTAGGTTTATGTAGACATTTGACAAGAATAATTACCGTAGTTTAGTAAGAATTACCACAAGTTGTCTGATGATAGGTAAAAAAGTGGTCGACGGTAACCTCCTTCTACATTTCTATTTCAGAGGAGAGAAGGAATCAGTCATCATTCCAGTCTCAAATGGCTCTAACCCACGAGATCATAATGCTGGCCATGCATCTATCCAGCGTCATGACAATAGAAAACAAAAACGTTCAGGAACTGCTCAACGATCCAAAGGAACACTTTGACTTGGTCATTGTCGATTGGATGTTTAATGAGATCTTGTTCAGTGGGTATGTAATTGTTACAAGTGGAAGGAAGGATTTAGTTTATGTTTTCAACATCATTAGCTGAATGTCATCCACTTCTAAACATAGGCCTCCCCTTCTACATTTGCATCCATTGGTTCCGCCTGCCTCTTACAATGTCGTTAGTCTATACCTAGTGCTGTGCCTACTGCCTACCTGCATATCATCTTCCGTTTCATAGTCGCCACTCTAGACCCTTTTCGGTTAGTATCAGTCTACAGTGATGTCGCCTTCCCATTCAACTTGCAAATTTTGAAGCTAAGTCGGCGGTATTGGTCTTCGGCGATAGTCATGGTCGCCTTTTCTGGCATCATTTATGGGACTAGTATAGAAGGTAGTAAGAATACACGAGCGATGGTCGCCTGCCCTTGAATGTTGTGGGTCTTAGACACGCCGGTTTAAATGAAATGAAAATACATATATTTCTGACACACACAATATCGCACAAATTAGGGACAAGAACAAAAAGTAACAATAATACATAAAATACACAGGTGCGACATTGCGCGATGTCAGAAATAGGTCCCGGCTCAGCATACAACTGAGGCTGTACACCAGCCTCAGTTCCTGATTTTCAGCCGGAACCCATTTCATGACATCACGGACAAGTACAAACAGAGAACAAAAAATAAAAATGGAAGTAGAAATATTAGCATATTATTTCTACTTCCATTGGTTTGCTCACGATGTTTTCCTTCACCGTTTTGAGCGATGGTAAATCCACTCGTAACTTATTAAGTCATAGATGTGGGCCGAAAGGATTCGAACTCGTGCGCCTTACAAAGCGCCGACATCGAGTTCGAGAAAAGGCCCAGCAGTGGGAATGTGATGAATACACATTGTCAATTATTATGTCAGCATTTCAATGTCCCATATCAAATAACACTAACTTCAGTATATAAGCTATCAAATGTCAAAAACTGAAACAAAAACTTCCACAGCTCTGACTTTCTGAGTCGTAAATTCTCCTACAAGTAGATATTAATTAATTTAGGTTATGTGGCCAATAAGATAATAGTTAATCCCATAAAATGATTAAAAATGGCTTGGTATACAAAATACAACAACGTTTTTGTTATTATCCAACGCATTGATAAGCTTATAATTTTTATTAATAAAGAGCCAGTGATTAATAGTTCTTATCAGATAGTGCAATGTAGTTGTATGTAACCTTATACGTCATATCTATCATAGGATGTAAGTGATTACAATCCTGACTTAATCAGGAATATATTCTGATATAAATCCTCACATATGAAAATATATTCGTTAGTTTGTCCTTCATTCATGCAGCTACGGATTAACGGATCTATGTCTTCTTTAGCATAGTAGTGATTGTTTATGGGTTTCAGAATGATGTTAATTTCGGTTCTTCAAATTGCATGGTTCTTGTGAGAATCTCCAAGTGGTATCCAAGTTCCAGCTAGTTTTAGTTATTGGATAGCATCAAATGACGAACCACTTATGCCACAAGTGAAGATACTAAAGATCTAGTTATAGAAAGGGGCAAGGAAATTCCTACAAATCAAATGTACACTCAAAAAACCATAACAGCCAATAAATATTTCATAATCATCATCATCATCATCACCACCAGCCGGAAGAAGTCGACTGCCATGAATTGCTATATTTCACGTGCATCCATCGGCTTCGTGCATATCTTCCGATGTCGTCGGTCCACCTACATGTATTCCGGTTTGTGGATGAGAAACATTCTTCCCTTTTTGGTTATCGGTTATCGGTTAATAAATATTTAAACATTTTCCGATTCAGATTAGCAAAAGTCTTCGACGCTCCACTCATATGGGTCACAACACTTGAACCGCACTGGGCCCTGATGACGTACATAGATGAAGCACTAAACCCAGCTTACAGCAGCGACTTCTTATCAGATGCCGTACCTCCCTTCACCTTTTGGCAGAGAGTGAAGGAACTTTGGACGCAGATTAAAGTTATCTTTTATAAGGAGACGTAAGTTTTTTTTGACATTTGCACCAGATAATACGCTTTTTCATTTTCCTTTCAAGGTTTTGATACAAGATTCATTACAATTTGGGATGTAATTGATTAACTGACAGTTTCACTTTAAATTTACCGTTGGAGACTCATGCGGACATTGGACAGTCCAAATGTCCAGTTTTCTACTAATTAGTAAGTCTCTGACATAACCAGCAAGTTGCTTGCGTGCTTGTTAACATCATGCCATGCCCATTACAGCCCAGTATCATCTTTGAACTTCAAAAGTATCTACAATGTCCTATGTGTTAATGAACTATGCTCGTCATCTAATATCTCAATATTAGATGTTAAATCTCATTAAGTCCTGCAATGTCACTGGAAAATTACCCTTCAATCCAGAACATAGTAATAATGTCTGCACACCAGGTGCTGCTTGATGGTAAAAAAACTGACAAAGGTGTGGTACTTCCCCAGACAAACTCCGAAGAGCCCTACTACCTATTTTCTAGTCCAGGTGTAGTGTGACGCCACCTTCCATCAGATCGTCACTTAACATCAGGTGACTTGTGATCATACGCTGCCCAGTTAATAGTAAAAAAAGTACAAAACATCTAACATACATCTTTAATATCCTTTCCAGAATTTTCCATTACTTCGACTCAAAAGCATACAACACGCTGTTAGCACCAATTATAAAGGCTAGAGGCATGGAACCACCTTCTCCTCAAGAGTTGAGGTACAATGCTTCAATGATCATCGGAAACTCCCACGTATCCTTTGGAGAAGCGCATAGACTGCCGGTTAACTATATACCTGCGGGGGGATTCCATATTGAAGATGATATAAAACCTTTGCCAGAGGTAAGTTTTCTTTAGGCAACTGAGTGACGAGACCAGCAAGTCTCTCGTCTGATGATAAACACCACATTTGCCTATAACAGTGGCCCTTTTTGCGAGACGTTAACATGCTCTACGACAAGCGCGTAGGCACTCTTTTTAGGCTGCAGAAAAAGTAGTCCATGAACAGGCCCTAGGGGATATATTAGATGATATAATTATATATCTTTTTTAGTTAGTAGTTTAGGTGGGTAACACTGCGGGGCGCAGCCAGTACTAAAATAACTAATTATGATAATATGTATACAAACGTGTCAATTTTTGGTGCATTGTCATTATGAATAGTCAAAAAGCAGATAAGAGAACATATTTATGTACTAATTGATATATTAATCGTTGTCTAGTTGTTGGTTGATTCAACTACCTTTCATGACGTCGTCGTTTGAATTACAGGATCTGAAGAAAATAATAGACAGCGCGAAGAACGGCGTCATTTACTTCAGTATGGGCTCTTTGATACAGAGCAAGGACTTACCAGAAGATGTGAAGAAAAGTCTCGTCACCATGTTTGGGACGTTGAAGCAAACCGTCATATGGAAATTTGAAGATCAAATGTCCAATGTACCTAAGAATGTGCATATTCTAAAATGGGCACCTCAACAGAGCATTCTAGGTAAAAGGATCATAGTCCATTTCACCCTTCCTTGCCACCATATAGTTTTTGACGGTCATACTTAATTTAAAATGGTCTCTAAGCGTTGGCTAACAAAGGTCCTAAAGACCCGAGAACAGACCGGTCACCTACTGGTCTGCTGTGCTTGGCGACATATCCTTAACTTGAGAGTGGTAGGTAGCCAACCGAGCATCAGAAAATTTCCTACCACCAAGCAATGGGTTTCATCACGATGTTTTATTTCACCGAAAGCTCAAGCTCATTGTAGGATTCGAACCCAAGATTTAGAGCTGATTTACCAATTAACTGAATGATAGTGACCTTCTTATGAAAATAACACGACAACTTAAAAAATATCACGTCATCTGATGTGAACTCATGGTGTGGTCGAAAGTGGCAAAAATGACTTATAAGTGAGTCTGCCAGAACACAGATAGTAAATAATGGAGTCCAAAATGTAAGTCGTCTTCTATATATTTTTTCAGCTCATCCAAACTGCATCCTCTTCATCACCCACGGCGGTCTTCTCTCCACGACTGAAGCCATCCATTTCGGCGTGCCCATCATTGGGATCCCGGTCTTCGCAGACCAGTTCAACAATATTGACAAGGCTATCAGCAAGGGCTTTGCAGAAAAGATTAACCTGGTGATGACACCTGCTGTTTCAGATAGTTTGAAGGCAGCTATTGATGAAGTTCTTGGTAACCCGAAGTGAGTCCTAAAGATCTACCGGATTCTACCGCTTGATTAGAAACTTAATCATCATTATCATCATCAGCCAATTAAATTCCTGCTGCTGGAACACAGGATTTCTCTCAGAGAGTATGAGCCATAATCTACCTCGCTGGCTCAATGCGGGTATGTCGCATGTCTTTGAATGTTGTAGTTCTTGGATGTGCCTTACGATGTTTTCTTTTACGTTTTAAGTGATAGCAAATCCGCATATAATGTGGGGATGAGATGGGATCCAAAATTAGTATCGGCACCATGTATGGCTTAGAATATATGTCACCGTTCAGCCACCATTGCACACACTTCCAATCCACATATAGGATTATTTGCTTTAGATTATATATAAACTAGCTGTGCCTTAGGGCTTAAACTATCTCCATTTTGCATCATAATCTGTTCGGTTCGATCTGTCTTGCGCTAACTCCTGCCATTCCTCTACCTGGAGCTCGCGCAAATCCTTCGTGACTTCGTCCTTCCGGCGATGCCTGGGACGGCCGACCGGACAACAGCTCATGGTTTTAGTTAGAAGATTTGTCAAAAAAGTTTGTTCTTTCATACAGATACGCAGAGAAGGTAAAGGAACTGTCCTTCATCTTCCACCACCGGCCAGCTAAACCCGGCGCAGAGATAGTCCACTGGGTGGAACACGTGGTGAAGACCAAAGGGGCTCCACACTTGCGCTCCCCTGCTCTTATGATCTCCTGGTACCAGAAAATGTATCTTGACTTCTTAGCCCTCATTGTATCAGTAGTATTAGCTCTTCGATTTTTATATAAAAACTTGCTCAGAGGAATTTTGTTCAAAAAAAGTGCGAGTAAAAAGAAAACAAACTAATTATGTAATGGATTTGTAAATAAAATACGCATCGCTTTTTTTTTAAATTGCATTTTATTTATTATCTGTTGGTAATTTTGATACAATTTACATGAGTAAGATTTTTAAATAGGCGTTTTTTGCTTTAAAATTTATTTGTATTTTACATTAGGAACATAATTATTGTTTAAACGAATGGATAAAATTTATTGCTTCAAACTAAAAATAATTATATCATAACAAAGAAATAAAAAACAAATAAACCTAAACTAATAACTAAAATACATTATTAAAAGAAGTCCCTTTAGGCAAGGTACCGAAGATACTGGCAGCGTTCCCCCTTTGGATGGCGAGACTAATTCTTTGTCCGAGGTAGCTGCCAGCTCTTCGGTCTCCGGTGATGTCGATTATTGTTTGAAGAAATTCAGTGATCACATTTTAATTTTAATTAGTATTAACACAAGAATATAATTATAGAAACATTTTTTGGTAACTTAAATAATAAAACTACCTAGTGATTGATTGTTGAAAATAATAATTTTAAGCCACGGAGCGTGTTGCTATAATAAAAGTGAATAATGGCTAATATAATATATCATGGCAACACCACTATAGGTAATATTTATATGCATAAAATAAATATTCTATCTGTCAGACATGACAGATACAACAAACAAGAAATAGCATTGTTTCCTACATAAATAGAAAGAGCCGATTAAATTAGATACACGATCCAAAGCCATAAATAACACCACCCTACCATCACTTTGACAGATTAAATTGGGCCATACATTAGACAGGAAATTGCGCATTTTTTTCTTCTTCAGTTCGCGGTTTCGTATGTATATATCTTTAAGAATTAAGTTTAAAGAAACCAAAATAATGACAGTTATTTGTCAATATATTTATGAAAATGTAATGTACATACGGAAAAATTTAAATAGCTTCAAAAAGAGAAGTGATTATCACAATTTTAATACTAGAAACAAAGATAAAATTGCTGTACCCACCACTAGGCTCCATAAAGTTAGCAACTCGTTCAAAGGTCAATGTGTACGCTTTTTCAACAAAATCCCAAGTGAAATTCAAGACTTGTCTATAACAAAATTTCAAATTCGTATAAAGAGAAATCTCATTAGTAAAGCTTATTATAAAATATCGGACTATCTAGATGACAAACAAGCTTGGGATTGTAGTTAATCTATCTATCTTTCTTTCTATCTATCTATTCTCCCTATTTCCCCTATTCTAACCATTTTCGGTAAACAGCCAAAACAGTCATGCTCACGAAAGTGACTTTGCTTGCAGCGGCGTCATGTGTCGGGTCGCCCTCTTCCCTCTCATATGGTCGAGGAGAGCGATGGCTGGCACATGCGTCAACTCGTGAACGGGTGCTGCTTGTGGGGTCTGGTCTGCTTTGGTTGTGATCCCGCAACTCGTTAATATTCATGTTCCCATATCCCAATGTGTACAACCAAACAAGAGAAATCTTATTATTAGTAAAGCTAAATAAAAAATATCGGACTATTAGATGACAAAAAAAAAAAGCTTGGGATTTTAGTGAACTTGCTCCAATTCAATCAATTAGTAATAAGAATAAAATTGTCAATGTGATCGCGCCAAAAAAATTACCTGCCGGGCGTTTCTTGCCTGTTCTTTTGCCGGCGTAAGGAGGTTGGAACAGGCGTAGCTAGTTTTAAGTTGACGTTTTAAAGTGATCACAATGTATCCTATTGAATAAACATATTTTTGATTTTTTGATTTTTTTTTTTTTTATATAATTACTAGCTGTTCCCTGCGGTTTCACCCGCGTGGGCGTGGGTTCATCGCGATAAAAAGTATCCTATGTCCTTCCCCGGGGCTCAAATTATCTCTATACCAAATTTCATTTAAATCGGTTCAGTAATTTAGGCGCGAAAGCGTATATATTCCGTATACTCCAAACTTATTCCCGCAATTCGGTGCCCCTCACCGCGTTACCTGCTGTATCCATTATCCTGCGCGCGTTTGAACCGCGCTGCTAAAGGTCTTCCTGGTTCGCAAATTGCGACCGCAGTTTACCTTTTTCATAGAATATGCTATATGCTATACCCTAACAGGGTCATGTTGTGATTTTACAATTTGCATAAATAAATAAATAAATAAATAAATAAATATTCTCCCGCCTTCGGTCTCACCTCACCGCGTTTCCCGCGGCACTGCGGTGCAGCGGGTTTATTTTTCTACTACTACTTACATTTTTAAACTCGTGATATCTTTCGAATGGAATGTCCGAATTGAATAATTCAAAAAGTCATATGAAGGGATTGAAGCAGTTTTGAATGAGAAGTAATTTATTTTGATAAGGATTAATACCAAGATACAAATAAAGAGCCTTTTCTAGCGGCGGCCATAAAATTAAATTTTTTAAATAAAAAAAACACTTATTGTGGCATAACTATCATAGTTAGACATATGCTCTCGCGGACTTTTTTGTAGATCTTAATGGGACCTACAAACCCGCAATACATTGTTTTGTTCTAGTGTCAATAGCTTTTGCAGCGCACGCAAAAATAGATTTTCGATTTCACACCTTGGGTTTTAAAATAGCAATTTTCTTACGGATCCCTAATTTTTTTGGAAATAAAATATAGCCTAAAGCCTTCCTCGATAAATGGGCTATCCAACACTGAAAGAATTTTTCAAATCGGACAATATAATATTAGTATAATATTAGTATAATATTATAATATTAGTATAGTATAGATAATAGTTAGGTAGTGCGAAGTATACGATGGTACTACATTTTTTCCTTAGTCACCTGATGTTAAGTGATGATGTGGTCGAGAAGGCGCAACGCTACACCGAACACACCGTTAGGTACCTATTTGGCGACAGATTCTTCAATAACAAGGCAAGAGTGAATAGGTATCTTCTACGGTTTAAACCGTAAAGGTAACATCGTGATAAAACCATAGCTTAGTTGTAGGATGTTTTCTAGTACACGCCTGGCTAGCTATGCTCAAGTTAAGAATCTGTCGCCAGCACCTACCGGTGTGTTCCAGCAGCCTCAAGAGCCAGTTCCCAAACCAGGTGTAGCTTGACGCCACTTTCGACCACATCGTCACTTAACATCAGGTGACATGTGGTCAAACGGTAGCCTGTAAGTAGTAACGTTGTTTAGCTCCCCTACGAGCGCTTCCTGCTTTAGTGACGATAAAATATGTCAAAGATGATAAGGAGGTCTTATTGACATGACCTCTATTGGTAACGCTCGAAATGCCACTTTCCGATGATTCGTACAGATGAATTTATCTATCTCTCTCATTGAAATGGAAAAAGAACGAGACAGAATGACCCATCGGAATCGTTTTTAGAAGCTCAGCTGAGCTGCTAATAATAGTCACTGTTGGTATACTTATGGTTTCCGCAAATAGTTGATAGCCTTGGAGTGTATTAATGAAATATCATGCAACAATTTGTCTGTAATTTTTATCTATGCATGCTCACTTTATTTATTTTAACAAAAACAATATTGGTTCTTGATATACGAGTAATTATGTAAACAAACTTTTATGTATAAAAATAAGGTAGAAAGGGAAATGCAAATACTTGTTTATTGCATTGCGGCAGTATTTTTTTTACTTCTTACTTTTCTAGAGGGCATAAAATCGTTTTTCGCGTATAGGTAAATAAAATGTAGTTCTTTTTTTCATACATAGGATCGCGCCACGTTTTACCTGGACTGGAAACTGACTCTTGTGAGCCTACCTGAACACACCGATAGGTGTTTGACGACTCTGCTGTATCAGACTAAAACATAGCTAGTGAAGGATAATATAGCTTTTCATTAATAGATTGGTAGTTTAAGTGATCCCCCTTTACATCCAAACAACAAAAAAGATTGAGTACCTCTTTTTAAAACACTTTTATTAGCTTGACTTGTAACTAACTAGCTAACTAATTATATGTAATAGTTAAATATACATAGATTGTTACTATCTTCCATGATATCTACTTACGCAAGAAAAACAGGGAAAATCAAATAGTATTCTAACAAATCCTAAAAGTCATATTTACTCCGTCTGATGCTGGGGCCACACTAATGGGAAATGTCGTTAAATAGCGCGATGATTGACGTTTCACATAAGTGCGGCCACGACATTTGACAACGGCATTCACATTGGCGTTTGAAGTTAGCCGATAACTCAAGTGTATTCACGTTGACCGTTCAAGTGTAGCCACTCACATAATAGCGTTAATAATTAACGCAATATTTATCGTGATGATAGGCATTGACATTTCCCTTGAGGTTGACCTTAGTGTGGCCCCAGCCTGAGAAATAAAACTACGACAAGACAAATAAAGATGACGATTTGAAAATTCATTCAAACTAATGATTAAAACAAACGTGACCAACGAAATGACTTAGCATTAATTTTATAAAACTGATGTCACATGCCTTCTGACACTAATAGATTTTGACATTATCTCCACGTAGGTAAAACCTATGCAGTTAAAATTTATGTTTGGAGCATTGCACTGTACGGCTGCGAAACGTGGACAGTGACCAAAAGGAACCGGGAGAGATTGGAGGCATTCGAGATGTGGTGTTGGCGACGTATGGAGAAAATCAGCTGGAAAGAAAAAAAAAACCAACCAAGAAGTATTGGACTTAGTAGGAGAAAAAAGAGAGATATTAACAACAGTAGAGATAAGAAGAGGAAAGATGTTTGGCCACTTGGTACGGCATGACGAATACATGAAAACCATATTAGAAGGAAAAGTAGAAGGGAAGAGAGGGAGAGGTGACCGAGAAGAACATACATAGACCAAGTTAAAGAAAGGATTGACGTCATATCGTACCAAGAGGTCAAAAGGATGGCCGAGAACAGAACGGGATGGAAAATACTCCACCGACAAGAGCTTCGCTCTTAAATAAAAGAAGAAGGTAGAACCACGGGCACAACTAGTTCACTTAAATATTATATAAAAGTACGAAAAGTACGAGTAAGAAGTTCGTCATGAAGTTATCGCATCAATCAACACTTTTACAAAATAATTAAGTAATACCCAAGAATATTTTGTGTATTTTATGTATGTGTGTATGTATGTGTTTCGATATGTATTACGAATTTATTGTTATTTTGTTTATTTTATGTAAATGATTATTAAGCGTAATCATTTTATTTTTTTATATACCACCGTCCGTTATTATTATTATTATTATTGTGGTGTGCCAAAAAAGAGTTAATCTATCTTATATTTAGTAATAACTTTTAAAGCTCAAAACCAGACGAGTCTGCATTATATTAGGTACATTAGGCATTGTTTGTATTATCAATTGTAAATTAGGTTATCAAAATACTGGTCAACTTAATTAGTTAATTATTACTGTAGGTACCTACTCCGCTACCTCTAGCAGTCATACAATTATATTATAACTAGTTGTCCCGTAGGAACCTTTTCCAGGATAAAAAAAAACCCATGTGTAAATCCAGAGTATAAGCTATCTCTATTCCAAATTTCATCATAATCGGTTTAGTAGTTACGGTGATACGTGGTAACAAACATTCACACACACAAACTTTCGCATGTAGCTATACCCCGTGGCAGACAATGTTGTCTTATAAAGAATTCATTATTGTAAATCTTAAGCCGCAGTCCGACGATCTGCTTTTCAACAGACCAGACCAGATGGTGCACCTTGAATACATCCTGACTCCACAGTCATACAACCACTTGTAAGACGTTGTGCGAGCTCGTCTGATCGCACCTAGGGTTAATTTTCCAACAAATCAAGCAGAACCAGACCAGACGATGTACTGAGGGACCGGGGCGTCCGTCCTCGTCCGTGGCTGTGCGTCCTGGTGTGATGCTAAAATACTACCCCAATATTCTATATAGTATAAGAATCAAAGTCCTGACTGACTGATATCAACGCACAGCCTAAACCGATGGTCAAGTGGTCATAGAAACTTGAAATTTGGAGGGTATGTTTGTCTAGGTGTACTAAGAAAGATTTTTTTGAAATTCAACCCCTAAGGTGGTAAAAATGGGAAACTGTAGCCCACGCGGGTGACACCGCGGGAAACAGCTAGTACAAAAAGAAAAATTAATTAAAGCCGCTAGGTTTTTAAATAAGTTTGTGTCTTGTTACCGATTGACAGATTACAGAAATTTTAAACAAGAAACAAAATTAATGGGAGCGTTTTGTTTTAAACAAATGCGGTACCCAAATCAACGTCTGGCGAGAATATTGATAGCCAGTTATTATTAACGTCGAAGCAAAGCAGTCAAGTCAGTCAGACTCTGATCATGTATTGTGTGTGACAAGTAAATTTAATTGAACTGAGATAAAGTCGTGTATTTGGTCAGAACTTAATAAATGGGATCAATTGAACATCTTCAGTTTACTGTTTTGTTCAATTAAATTTCGCGGAGCGTCACTACAAATTGTAAGTTTCGTGATTTTATTATTATTAAATTTCACATGGTTCAATCAACATCATAATATTTTCGTTATGTTTGTTGATTGCCTAATATTTAGGTGTGTTCCGGTTGCCTCATATAGGAGTTAATTCTCAATCACTTAGCATATCTGATGAATTCTGATGACTTGTCAAACGAAATTCATTAAAAATAAATGGAAATGTTCATATATTTTACAATAAGTATAATTCAACATCTTTTTTATTAATGTAATAATACATTCGTAATGAGTGTTATATTTTATATTACATATATAAAATACATTCATAGAACACAGGATGCTAAATGCGATTATTTAATATTAAGTACATATAATATGGAATGAGTTTAGTAAAAGTCATTTGCTATCTCCATAACAATATAATAATGTGAAATTTCAACAATACTTAATATAAAATGTCATTAAATAAAGTAAAGTTGATACGTACCAGCCACAGATATTGTGGTACCAGCTGTTAAAGTATTCCAACTGCTAAATGTTTAATTTGTAATTATATTAATTGTATAATGTTAGTTCTTAATACATATAACAATAACATTTTTATTTGTCATAATTTACTTTTCTTTCCAGAAAATGGCCAAGCTAACTTGGCTTACTGTCTTACTAGCGCTGTGTGCCAGCGAAGCCTACAGAATTTTAGTAGTGTTTCCTATCCCTGGAAAAAGCCACGGTATCTTAGGGGAAGGAATCGTCAGACATTTGCTAAATGCTGGACATGAGGTTAGTATTAACAGAATCAGTCAGTATAACCTACAACTATAAACATCTTGAGAAAACCGGCGTTGTATCCAAAAAGCCCAATATTCAAAGGCATGCGACATCTGTCAGCCCACGCTTGGCCAGCGTACTAAATTATGGTCTACTACCCGTTCCTCACGGTTTCACCCGCGTGGGCTATAGTTTATCGCGATAAATAAGTAAATAAATATCGGGGACAATTGCACACAAATTGACCTAGCCCCAAATTAGGGTCGAAACTTGTGTTATGGATACTAGACCACGATATACATACTTATATAGAGAAAAGTATCCAATGTCATTCTTCAGGGTTCAGACTATCTTCGTATCAAATTTCATTTAAATCGGTTCAGTAGTTTAGGCGTGAAAGCGAGACATTCAAACAGAGTTACTTTCGCATTTATAATATTAGTAGGGAAGTAGGGATAATTATGAGAAGGCCTGTATCCCAGCAGTGGGAATGTTCTTAATAGGTTGATGATAATGATATCGAAGTCAGTAGGTATGATAGGAAATAAAAAAATGTGTCGTCATCATGCATAATAGCTGTAGTAATAAACTTAGCATTGTGACTGCATACCTAAAGTTAAATACATAATTATACTATGGTGATACATTATGTATGGTACCGAGTATGTGATTGAGGAAACGTACATAATAAATATAGACTCATTAGTATGTATGTGAAGTGCCTACATGTAAATAAAAAAAACATTGTGAGGAAAACAGCATGCTCAAGAACCAAAAAACATGCAAAAGCATGCGACACATGAATGTCCAAACCAGCGTGGTAGAGTTCTTTACTTTCTCTTTTTTTACTGCTAACAGGCTACCGTTTGACCACAAGTCACCTGATGTTAAGTGACGACGTGGTCTAAGGTGACGTCACGCTACACCTGGATTAGGAACTGGCTCACAAGTGAGGTTGCCGGAATACACCAATAGGTGCTTGGCGTCAGATTCTTAACTTAAGGGTGGTAGCTACCACCAAACTCACTCACTCACGTTTCAACACGATGTTTTCCTTCACCGAAAGCTCCGGCTCATTGTTGGATGTTGGACCACTGAGCCATCATCGCTTCTTTCTCTGAGAGAAGGCCTGTATCCCAACAGTGGGATCGTCATAGGCTGCTGAAGATCCATATAATGACCCTCAGCCGGAAGAAAAAATTCTGAAAGCAAAACAATAAAAAAATATGGTTTTTGACAGGTCACAGCCATAGTGGCTTTTGAAAAAAAGAATCCTCACCCAAATCTCAAGCAAGTGATCCCCGAATCTAACTACAAAGTTTTTAATGGTAAGTCATCCATCATTTAATAAATATGTTTTAATAAGAAAAGATGTGGTTGATAAGACTGAGCACGCAATTTGGTTGGAAAACTGTATCTGATGTAGGTACAGCTAGCAGAAACCAACGAATGAACGAAGGACAGAACAACGAACGAGTGTTGTGCACCAGATTTTCAATTTGAAGTAGCATGTAAGATGGTAGCTAGCTACAGATTATTGGGAATAAGCCATCACTAATTTATAATGCAGCCCATCTTGCACACTTGTGCTATAGAAGGTATATATCTGTTATATAGAGGAACACAAACATAATAATTATATGTACCTACAGGTAATTAAAATTCCAGATGTAAAAGTAATATAATTAACAATAATAATAGGTATGCAGCTAGAAGAAATGAAATACTAGGTAAAGTTACCTATTATTATATATAATTTAATATTTTAAAATGTACTGCTTCAGTAAGTACAAGCGAAGACCTTTGTAAGTAAAATAATAATATTGTATACTTAATGCAAAACAATATGAACAAGAATGTGCTAAAACAATGATGATTTAGATTAACAATATATAATATGTTGAAGGCGCTTCAATCAGAAAAGGATAGCAAAAATAAGAATAGTTTCAAAAGTTTATATAGTACTCAACCATACGGTAATGTATGAATCCCAAATGGAGTCCCAATTTAGCACCACAAGACACATGAGTACATTGCATCTGTACATACTACTAAGGTATCCTACAAACAGCATTGCATATGCATAGTCCTCTAAAAATTATATCGTTTATTTCAGAAAACTTCATGAACATAAAAGCTATAATGGACAAGGAAGTGAACTTCGGAGACTTCGCGTTTATTCTTGAACTGATGACCAATCTGAGTGTATCTACTATTCAGGATAAGAATGTTCAGAAACTACTCCGTGATCCAGCGCAGAAGTTCGACGCAATCGTTGGAGAATGGATGTTTACAGAACTGTATTCTACGTAAGTTAAAATTGATGAGGTGACCAAGTAATTCGTCAGATGGTACGCTGGACTTTTGGTCATGTTATGAGGACATGTTATGGACATATTAGGACATTTATCAGGAGGGATGATAGTCATATTACCAAAAAAGTGATGAACATGAATGTTGATGATGAAAGGGAAGAGGAAGGCCAAAGAAAAGATGGATGGATTGTATAAGGATCGATATGAATGAAAGGGGAGTGAATGAAGCGATGACGGCTGATAGGGGAGAGAGGAAGAAGAATACTGAGAATGAAGAATGAAAGCTGCGCCGACCCCAAATAGATGGGCATAGGCCATACTCAGCACATAGGCCTTTCCTAGCCACTATTTGATGTAATAGGGTATTACACCCATTTTTAAAAAGTGTTTCAATTAGATTTCAGATAATAGTGAACCACTAAAAAATTCACAAAATTTTTATTCAATCGTTATGTGCCATAAAAATGCATTTAAATTTTGAATTTTCGAATTTCGCGCGTAATTTGTCGAAAACGTTAGTCGCAGTGACCGCCATCTTGCTCTGTGGTCATGACGTCAGTAGGCTGTGTAAACAATTGCAGTGACGTTTTGTATGTTAATGAAATTGTTTATATTTACAAATCCGTATGAAGTTATAACATGGCGACTGCTATTTAAATGGAGTCAATTGGTGTTTTCAAACAGATTAAAAAGGATGAAACTTTTGAATTCAATTTTATAATTTAGTTTGCTATACGATACGAGCACTTAATTATGTTACATCTGATGTCCACTCAGCACCATCATTCATTTATTCATATTTTCATTTGTTCATTAAGTTTATTGTGGCCTTTCCAGGCTGCCAGCGCTATACGACTGTCCCTTCATCTGGTTTTCTACACTAGAACCTCACTGGCTAGTACTTCGGCTGATAGACGAACACCTGAACCCTGCCTATACCACCGATTACATCGCTAGTGACATAGCACCCTATTCGTTCGAAGTACGAGTGGGTCAACTGTGGAAGCAAATTACCGGAAGTTGGACTAAGCAGTAAGTTTTTTTTACCTAGTTTTTGACTTATTAAACACCATACATAGATCTGACATTTTAACTGATTCATGCAGTAGTGTGCAAACATTACCTTGTTCCTGATTAAAAGGCAATGTTTCCAGTGAAAATACAGGGATAAAAGAGATACTACTACATCAGGGTGATGAATGTATTGCATTACCGCGTACTATTTTAAACTGTTAATATTCAAAATTGTGGCACTGAACTGCCAAAGCTTGAGGCAACATCAGTTGAGAGATTTTATGGATTCTTATTAACCACCCATGGTTGATTTCAGGCGCTTTGAGGAGATAGAAAAGAAAGTATACCACAAAAACATAGCTCCAATTCTACGTGAGAGAGGAAAACCCGTACCAGCATATGAAGACCTGATGTACAATACTACATTGATGCTTGGCAATTCTCATGTGTCACTAGGACTGGCTCCAAAACTACCGCAGGGCTATAAACCTATTGGAGGATACCATATTGATGATAAACTGAGCCCTTTACCAGAGGTAACACATGGCATAATTTATTTGTACTCACCCACAGCCACTGTTGAGTTTAAGGCGCTAATTAATAGATCACGCTGGTATGGATTACAACCATTAAAAATAACCTTAAATTACTATTCATTATTGAAACGAATACCCTTATCTTTATTATCATCAGGTACCTAAAAGTCTAGATTATTTTGAACAAGTGTTCGTCTTAGATTTGTTTGACGTATAAAATCGCTGTTCACATTCCATTTTGTGTGTTTCAGGACTTACAGAAAATCCTGGACAACGCCAAACACGGAGTCATCTACTTCAGCATGGGTTCAAACTTGAAGAGCAAGGATATTCCCCAGTCCCTAAAGGACGGCTTCCTTAACATTTTCAGAGGCCTCAAACAGACTGTTCTGTGGAAGTTCGAAGAAGTCTTGCCTAATTTACCAAAGAACGTTCACATATTGACCTGGGCACCTCAGCAAAGTATATTAGGTAACATTCCTTAGTATTCAAGTTCACAGCCTTCCTTGAGAGCCAGTTCCTAATCTAAGTGCAGTGTCACACCAAATACCCAAATCTTTGCAGCAACTTGTGATTAAACGCTGCCCTGTAAGAAGTAAAAGAAAACAGAAGTCACTATAGTACTAAATATTCTATCCCTTATTTTCTTTCAGCTCATCCCAATGTCATTCTCTTCATCACTCACGGAGGTCTTCTATCGACCACTGAAGCAGTTCATTTTGGCAAACCAATCATTGGAGTGCCAGTATTTGCTGATCAGTTCGGAAACGTTGATAAGGCGGTGTATAAAGGCTTCGGGAGAAGAGTTGACCTATCTTACAGTATGGATAAGGATCTGAAGATTGAAATTGACGAGATTCTCGGAAACCCTAAGTATGTTGGAATTATTAACAACTTGCTGGAGAAATTTCCCCTCTACATGAAAAGTGGACACTTATGTCACGTAACTAATAACTATACGAGACAGGCACAAGGGCTCACCGTAATTCATCCTGCATCTCTGTCTTTAATGAGAGAGAGGTTTTTAAATACGTTTCGTTGCGGCGCGATCCGCTCTAAAGTGCGCGAGCCATAAGCCCATAACCTCACTTTTTAATGTTTAACGACCTCCCTTATACAATAAAAAAGTGAAATTCATCAAAATATTTTATGCAGCACTTTGTGCCCGAAATCTACTGGAAAATTACAGTACAAAAGCCAAGGTAATCAAGGTGTTAAAATGTTCTTGCGCCTTTCATATTAAGGCAAAAATTGCAAAACATAAATATTTTTAGACATGCACTACGTGGAATCTGTTTTATTTAAACTTACTACAGATTGAACTGGAAGACGTGTTGTAGGTAGGCCACCCACTGGGTGGAAATCGTAAGTCACTGGGAGCCGTTGGATGAAAATTGCTAATAGGGTGGCGTTCAAAAGGGGGGCCTTAGTTCAGCGGTGGATTACTTTCAGCTGATGATGATGATGATGACGATGATGAAAAGATAATGCTAACGGTACTTCCTATATTATCTCTTGATAATCCTATATAATCTTTTGTTTATGGAGGACAGATTAAGATTTAATGATGGTAAAACTAATAACGTTGTGTATGTTTTTTCAACAGATACGCAGTAAAAGCCAAAGAATGGTCGTTCATCTACCACGACCGTCCAGCATCGCCAGGCCAAGAATTGGTACACTGGGTGGAGCACACCATTCAAACCCGTGGGGCTACACATCTACGCTCCGCTGCAGTGATGGTGCCCTGGTACCAGAAACTCTACTTGGATTTGGTAGCCCTAGTAGTTGCTAGTTTGATTATTGTTACTTGTATTTTAGCAGCCGTCTTTAGACGATTACTGTCTGGTAGCAAAGGCTATGAGAAGAAAAAGACGCATTGATGGAGCTACGTGATTAAAAAAAGACAAGCCGCTACAGATGGCGTTGAGGATACATGTTTGAACCTTTTTCAAGAGCACTTGAACCAAGTCAATTTAAAACCATACGTAACACTTACTTATCTAATACTTATGTCATGCTAGTTTTTGTATCTATCTCTTCCATCTTGCATTATAAGTTATGTAAAGATAGAGAAACTCACTTTTTGCCTCCTAAAGAAACACGTATTAGTTGATGGCAAGAAGTGGTTGATAGTTTTTTTTTCGATTCAGGCCTTGCACTTTGCTCTTTTACAAAAAGAACCGTGTTTAAATCGCTGTATGAGCTCTGATACCTCTTTTACATTGGGCTTTTTCAAGAAATGCAAACCTACATCAGCGACATAATAATATAATGATGAGTTTATATTATCATTATTTTTATCAACAAGCGTTGTGTCCTAAAGGGACTTCTTTTAATTTATTTAATAATAAAATTTTAGTTATTAGTTTAGGTTTATTTGTTTTTATTTCTTTGTTACGATATAATTATTTTTAGTTTGAAGTAATAAATTTCTTGTTTATGATGATTTTTAAACTACGTTTCTTTAGGTATCAGAAAACCTTCTATTGAAGCTTGTGATCAAATGTCTTTGATTGACAAAAAATTATGAATTTGATGCTCATTATTTCTATTTACTTTGTTAAATGTTAGCTAAAAAAGCCGATTGTGATATTGTGGGTAAATTAAAATTACTGTTCTGTTTTAAAGTGTATGTAAATGTAACAAACCACCTCGAATAAATTTAAGTGAATAAATACTGAGGTATTTCTTTGTTTAGTTTTAACCTCAGTTAGCGACGTTGCCCTGCAACCCGTAGGTCGTGGGTTCGAATCATGCAATGACTTTCGGTGGATCAAAACATCGTAATGAAACCATAGTTTAGACGTGGGGTACTTATTTTATTTTTCTTGCCTGGCTATCACATGTTATAAAAGTAGTGATTATGATTAAAAAAGCACAAATTTTAATAAATATATTTTAATGCTTTTTCTCTTTATTACTATTTTTGCTCTTCCACATTTTCCATACCACTCTTACAACTGTAAACAGCAAAGTTACTATCAAAAATAGCACAGCAGCCAGGTCGAGATACATTTTCTGGTACCAGGGTACCAGAAATGCAGGGGAGCGTAGATGTGGCGCTCCGCCAGTCTTTACCACATGTTCTGCCCAGTGGACTAGCTCATCCCCTGGTGTTGCAAGCCGGTCGTGGTAGATCGAGGATAAGTATTTCGCTCTGTTTTTGTATCTGGAAAATAAAACAGATAATATTTAGGAACTGAAGGATACATGTGGCGAAATGAATGAACAGCTGACTGTGCAGCGTGAGCTCGCGGGTTCGATTCCAGTACCGGGGCAAAAAAATTCGCATTGATGAAAACGCAAGTCGAAGATCGGAGTCAGTGGCCGATATTTAAAGGGTCAGCAATGGACTGATACAGGCTGATTATGATGATGATGAAATATAAGAAAAAGATAACTAACATGAGAGGTGTGGCCAGTATACAGGGCTGGTAGACCGGGTTGGCTAAGGACGGAGGATGGATGAAAGTTTTGGATTGGGTAATACACTAATATACCTTTAGTTGTGTTGTGAATGTCGGATCAGTTGTTGATTATTTATAGAAACATCACGCTTATTCTAAAAGTATCACCAGCATAAATGAAATATAGCTATCACCAAAAAGGTCTACTCACTCTGAATTTCCAAGCATCTCGTCAATACCCGCTTTCAAATCGTCAGTAAAATCTTCATTGATCGCTAACATGATACCAAAGCCTTTCTTCACCACAGATTGCATGTTAACGTACTGGTCTCCAAAAACTGGTAGACCTATGACTGGCACTCCAAAATGAATAGCTTCAGTGGTAGACAGTTGACCACCGTGAGTGATAAAAAGCTTCAGATTTGGGTGATCTGAAATTGACAAAGAGTACAAATTAGAATTGATATGATAACTCTAGTCAAAAGTCTATAAACCCTCGATCTTGATTTCTCTTGATCCTCACAAAGGGCTTCGCTTCAACAGCGAAGTAGTGGAATACCCTGCCAGAGACTTTGCCCTACTAATATTATAAATGCAAAAGTTTGTGTGTGTGTGTATGTAAATGTTTGTTACCACATATCACCGTAACTACTAAACCGATTTTGATGAAATTTGCAATGGAGATAGCTTAGGTATATCCTGGATGAAAACTTAACATATAAGGCTACTTTTTATCCCGAAAAAAGGTTCCTGCGGGATAACGGGAAGACACGGGTGAAACCGGCTCGTCTCGTCATGTCGCTCAGTTGAGAAAATAAACTTACTTAGGATGCTTAGTTGTGGAGCCCATTGTACCAAATGCACATTTGATGGCACCGTCTTCATATCATCTTCAAACTTCCAAATTACATCTACCTTCAGTTTCCCAAACATTTTCAGTAAGGACTCCTTCATTTCAGTACTCATATCCTTACTTTGCAGATTTGATCCCATGCTAAAGTATATGACGCCGTGTTTTGACTCGTCCATTATTTTTTGAAGGTCCTAGAATCATATGAACAAAATAATAAAGCTGAACTAGTAACTCAGTTTTAGCGTCCTACATCTTTTATTCCATTTATAGTGGCAGATTTACAAGAAAATGTTCCTTAGTTCAACCCTCAATATAGCAACCCTCAATATAGCAACCCTCAATATAGCACGGTTTAAGGTGCACTCTAATTACCGCATGATTTACATTTCTTACCTTTGGCAAAGGTTTGACTTTTCTATCAATGTGGTATCCTCCGATATACTTCACATTTTGTGACAGCCTGAAAGGCGTTCCCACAGACGGGTGCGAGTTTACCAACATCATTGACGCATTGAGCGCTGCTTCTTCATATGACGGAATTGGAACTCCTCGTTTCGCAGCTATCTTGGGAAAGACTTCGCCGTACAGGGATTTCTCCATAGGAACGATGAGGAAACTGGAAAAAATGTTGAGTAAATTATATTAACGCATGACATTATGAGGCATTGCTAGGACTATTTGCAAACTTTTAGGGCATTACTGGATTTGTACTGAGCCGGGATTAATCCTGGTCACTTTGTTATGAAGTAATGTGTAGCCAAAGCCGATTAGGAAACAGAAAGAGTCAAGGACTCAATTCATAATAGCATTTAAAAACAAAGGAATTTAAAAAAACTTTTACAATTTTTTTTTTTTATAAATTGAGTAAAATCTAGTTTTGTTCCTGAAGGGTAGCGTTTGGCAGCATGTAGTCTGTCTGACACACCGATAGCGGCTTTGCGACAGATTTTTTCATTTCATTGCGGTATCTAGCCAGGCAAGCACTAGGAAATACCCTACCACCAAGGGAGATACCCTACCACCAAGCTATGGTTTCACTGCTATATTTTCCTTCATCGTGCTCAAGCTCATGTTCTTAACAGGTATTTAACCCAAGATCAACAAGCCGCAAGCTTCATTGTAGAATTGAAACCCACGACCGCAAGCCGACGTTCTGCTATATCATCGCCTCAAAAATAAGATAAAATACTAACTTTACAGCCAAATGTTTCCAACATGCTTTCATTAACTCGACTGCTCTTCCCCAAAAAGTGAAAGGTGGTGTGTTTGTTGAGAACAGGTCCGAACTGTAGGCGGGGTTCGGCACCTCATCGATTACCCTTAATACGTGTCCATGGAGTTCTGTCGAACTTATCCAGATATATGGACATTGGAAGAGTGGTGGAATTCTGAAAACATATAATTTCCAAGTTCTAGGTTACACAATTCAAATACATGTAGAACGTCTTGGTTTTAGACTTATGTGATGGAATAATAAGACCGTGTCAGTGGGCTATTAAGGACAATTGTTGGTGGCTATATCGACCAATTCATAAAAGATCCTCAAATATAAGGCACAGTATCTATCAATATTGGAGGGTGTATTTTTTTTCTTTTTATATAATAGATTAGCTAACAAGCAGACGGCTCGCCTGATAGAAAATGGTCACCGCCGCCTATGGACATTGCAACACCAGGGGAGTTGCCGATGCATTGTCGACCTATAAAAACTTTTTGAATAAATCTTTTTTAATCTATAGCTTGCTTTTGAGCACTAGTACTCATTACCTGATGGCAAATGATGATGTGGCCTGAAATATATAGCAAGTTTTCTTAAAAAATATCTGTTTGCTCTCAGTTTGATGTTACCCCTTGAACGCCACACCCAAGAATTAGCCATTTGCATCCATCGGCTCCCGAGTCACTAAGATCATTTGAATTTATTAACATTAGTACTCTTACCCTGAAATCGTTTCTGAGAAAAACCATTCCAAAACAGCCAAATCAAACTTTTCATTTCTATCGTTCAGGAATTCAATGACTGGTTCGAATTCTAGAAGCATCTTGTTAAATCCGTAGATTAAATACAGGAAGCTCAAGGAGTCTCCCATGTTGCCTTTTCCGACCAAATTCTTTAGTTTAAATTTTTCAGCTGAAACAGAGTTATTTTCATCATCAGCCTATTTTCCCACTGCTTTCTTTTACTTCACTGGGTAGCGACCACAAGTCACCTGGTATAAAGTGACGGGGTGATCGAAGGAGATGTCATACAACTCCTGGACAGGAATTGGTTGTGACTGGCCAAGTCACAACCAATTCCTGTCCTTGTTTTTGAGATAAAGTATCAGCCATATGAGAGAAAAAAACTTTTTAGCTGCGCCTAAAACTTTTTTATTTATTTGATTTAAAGGTAATTATGACAAGATTGATGTTTTTTCGAAACATGACCATATTTTATTCATTTGAATACAAAATTGTTGGTTTGAAGGTTGGTGCTCACAAAAAAATAATGTAATTTATAGTAAACTGTGAGTAATATAAAAGAAAAAACATGACCTTAAGCCTGTTGTTCAATCTTCATGTTATATGATGACGAGAATATTAAGTTGGCTTACGATCCACAGGTTATGTGGATCGAAATCCTGCCATGAGCTTAAGTTTTTGATAAAAGAAAAAGTCTTGATGAAACGATTTTTTTTAAACCTGATTATCGGACGAGCAAGTCGCTCGCGTGATGGTAAGAGTAACACTCACCACTACGAAGACATTTTTTAAAGTAGCTATCATTATCATCATCATCATCATTATCAGCTGGAAAATGTCCACTGCTGAACATAAGCCTCCCCCTTGAACGCCACCATAAACGGCTATTAGCCATTTGCATCCATCGGCTCCCTGCGACTCTAAAGTAGCTATGCCCGTCCTCAATTTCAGAAATATATCGCCAAGCGCCTAACGATACGTTCCGGGTGTCCTACAGAGCGTCTTCCAGTTTGTGGTCGCCACGGTAACGCTCAGTTGAAAATGCCACTCAACGGTCACCCATCCAAGTGACGGCCGCGCTGAGCGTTGCTTAACCTGGTTGATCTGTTACGACCGACCGGACCAGCTGTGCCAAGAGCGCTACATCGGGTAACTTGTAAAACGCTACCCAGTAAGATTTACAAAAGAAGACTTACATCTTTGAGCTTCCTTCTTAAACTCCATTCCGATAGGTGAACAATCAATTTCTGTTAAATTAGGAACTGGTTTTGGCCTAGGAAATGACGTAAAGAAAACCACCTGGAAGTAACATAGAGGTGTTTTTATCTTGATGCAGTCTTGGAGGCGATGGTGTGCTCATTTATAACATATTCAGCCTTACTCTTAGGGGAAGTAAGTAGGTATTCCCATTATTTCTAATTCCGATTTTTAGAATGTTTTTGATGAACCCCAAAGATCCATCATTTTTAGCAAATTAAGCTCTTTTTATTAGATGGTATGGATAATAAAATCCTCAAAAGATTTTTTTTAAACATGCCATTTCTACTCGCATGCCTGTTACTTGCTCAGACTCAAATACCTTTATTATCTACACATAATGAAACAATCAAGGGTACTTAATATAACCTACTTGAAAAACGAAAATGAATACATATTATATACCTCATGACCAGCGCCAAGTAAATTAGCAACGACGCCTTGACCCAGTAAGTGATGGCTTTTGGAATACATCGGGAAAGCCACCAGAATTCTCAGGGCTTGATTTGCGTACAGAAACGTCAAAAAAAACAAGCATTTCGCTACTTTTTTGGTCACCATCTGCAAATGAAATATTCGAGATGATAATTTCGAGAACATAATAAAATTGGTAAAAAAATTACATCACTTCACATTATACAGCACACACACACACACAGACAAACACACACTACGAAAAATTGTTATTAAAAAATAAATAAAAAGTTAATCTACATCATACATAAATAATGCTAAAACGTACATTGAAATAAAGGTGAAAATATTTTTTTTCCCGAATCTATAATTAACAAAACATTATTAATAACATCATTCAACATATTATTAAGAAATACAAAACAACAATTTCAATGAAAATACTGCCTTCACTAAGTATTTTTTGCGTTTTTGTTTACTCCCATATCGGCGTAAGTTATCCTCTCTGTATGCGGGATGCTAGGGACCTAGTCTCCACAGCCTTATTAATTTCAATATTATTTTCCACTTGCCTTGATTGTAAATGAACACGCACTAACACAAATCAACACTCGATGACTGAACACTATTCGGCCGGTACTTCACCCATAAGAAGATACGTGTTGACTAACTGCTAGGGATGAGCTGTATTGATAAAATATCGATATTAGACAACACTTTATATGCGTACCTATGATTTACTGCTGAGGGAATAACTGAAATGATGCATCTCTAAATACTCGTAGTATAAAGCAAAGTCGCTGTTATTGTCTGTTTGTTTCTTCGATATTAACTTCTTCATAACTACGCAACGGATTTTGATAAAGTTTTCACTACCATTTGGATATTGTTTTACTTTCCGTAGTGAGAGGAGAAAAGTATTCATCTCATTTTATAAATTATAATACAGCAATATCTGTTGTAAATGAGCGTAAATAAATATTCTAAGATTGATTTTCTAGTTTGTGAAGTTCATTTCTGTAATATTTCGACGACCGATGTGGCGCAATGGGCGGATAGCCGACTGTGAAGCGCGAGGTCGCGGGTTCGATTCCCGCTACAGGACAAATATTTGTGCATTGAAAAAAAAAAGCGCAAGTATTTGCTCTGTGTCTGGGTGTTGTGGATTCCCGATCCTCGTAGTTTCTGAAACCCTAGATACACGGAAATCTAGTTAGGAGGTCAGAGCCTATGTATGTGATTGTGCGGGCATTATTATTATTATTATTATTTGAAATAAACATAACTAATAATGTATCGATATGCTAATATATATACCTATGTCAATATCGTTCATCCCTACTGAATGCTGACGTGCATTGCATGCGAATTGTAGTACCTAATGTAAACAGGTACTTACATAAAGGTAGGTTATCCACTTATTATAATACACATCCTGCAGATTTTATTAAATCTGCATAAGTATAATTAAGTTATTATAGTTAGGTGTGTTTTTTATTGACATGCCAACTGCACACAATAATGACAGAAGAAGAAGAAGAAATCTGGTTCCTGAAACATAGTTTCAGTTGGAATCAGAGGCATCATCAAACAACCCGCACTGGCCCAGCGTGGTTGATCATTCCCCCTGCTATCTGTCTGAGAGAAGACCTAGGTCCCAGCGCGGTGGGAACGTAATAGGCTAGTGATGAAAAAAAAAAAAGTAATATGTCATAGACAATTACATCCCATTGTTTTTTTGTTTTGTGACGCGTCACACGGTTAGTGTATTTGCCAGTGTCAAGTACAAAATGTTTCAAACTCAGAGAGTTGAATCAAGTATAAATGATGACGATGATGGTGACGATGATGATGAGATGAAGGGATGAGGATAGTGTTTAAGTAAAGTAGTGGTGCTTTACTTAAACTTTACACGGACTTTTTTGGAACACCTCGAAAAGTCACTTTAACAACTTTGTTTCAATTTCCCACACTCGTACAGTCAACAACAAAAGTCGCTGAACAATCACACTTTTTTCTATCATCCTCATCATCTTAGACACCAATTTTGACCTCGTCGTCACCTAAAATCAGGTGTGTTATGTTGTGGTCAAAATAATCCCATGTAAAATGTAAAATAAACAATAATAATTACTGATTTGAAACACATTTGGAAAATCGAGAACGATCAGCTACTTTTGTCTCTGACTGTACACATTCACGAACACATAATGGTTAATAATCCACCAATAATACACATTATCTTTCGAAGAAATACAAGTTTTTGGAAATAAAAATAAAATTTTCACGTTGACAATTCGATTGCCGCCAAAAAAGTCCATCCCATTGTTATTAATTAACTTACTATCGGCGAGTTTCAATAACTGATCTATCCACGGTTTGCCCTACTATTGATAGAAATTTTACATTACTTCTATGGAGCTTGTGTCAAATTTATATCTCCAGATAAACGTAGAATTATACCTTAAAAACTTACGAAAACGTAGGTATAATAATTAAGTTTTGGTAAATACAGCAAAATTAAATATACTATTTTAAACTACCATGGTCAATGGTAAAAACATATACATGGCAATTCTCCCGTTTCAAAACAATACAGCAAATGTTTCTAACAGATATACATCTTATTTTTTTTCATACTAATTGTGGCAGTTTACAACCTGTGTTGGGGCCACGCGCACCCACACGCAGGACGTGTGGCGCGTACGCTCCCGGTTTGGGACGGGCGTGTGTGCGTGCGCCAGCTGACGAGAGTACTCTCGCAACTAGCGGGCTGGTGCACCCGTCCACGTACGCGCCTTTCGTCGCTCGAACGCGGTGTTTATACTCTTTCGTCGCCCCGGGGGCGGATCAGAGTTTCCTCGGCGGCGAGGGGGGATGTTTGCCAATGAAACACGAATATCGGTACGTTTGAGGTCGGGACCGCCGGCTTCCTACAGCTTGGCTTCTGCTACTGCTATCTGCTACTGCTATCTGCTACTGCTATCTGCTATCCGCTACTGCTTGCTGCTACTGCTTGTTACTACTGCTTGTTACTACTTCTTGCTTGCTGCCATATATCGGCTAGTTTTGACTGTGTCTCAGTCCTATTTCTGTCTCGCTTACCTACCTCGTAGCCTTACCTAAAAGAGAGCACCTATTTTTTGTTCTATTTTTTCCCTAAGTTTCGCTATGGCCGGTCCCATTTTTACCTCGTATTTATTTGTCCATGTGTGTTACAGAATTACAATTGCGTTTATAAGAGAGTAAAAATGATTCTTAACAGCTAGTTACTTTTGTTTTCTTCCTAATTTACATATTTATCAAGTTATCTTACTTTGATTGACAATTTTTCTAATTTCTAGCGCTTTTATTCTAAACATTTGCTCATATCTTTCAACCTATTTAGACCTAAGTTGGGTTTTACCTTTATTCATATACCCTTTTACGTGCTTTATCTAATATCACTTAGTTACAATATCTACCATTGCACATTATTCGTTAATTCGCTCTTAAAGTTGTTAAGTTAGGTCACGTGTTATTACAATGTCCCTGGTAGGCAAACTTCTTTTGGTTGCCTCTAATATTATTATATACTTATTTTCTAATAAGTTACATTACAGTTTCATTAATTTAAATTGAACAAAAAACCAAATTAATTATTCCTAAGTACTGGCGATGGGTGGATCGTTCCCTCTTTTTCCCTCTCGTCGATGGTGCTGCGTCACAGACCTCTCTGTCTTACCTATGGTGGATCTCTCACCCATCGCTAGTTAAACATTGATTAAGCTAATCGCCGACATTAATTAAAGCAAGTCGCCGACATCCTCCCCCTTGTGCTGAGCACAGACTCCTGACCCGGCGACTCCCGGCTCCTTCCCAGCTGGCACGCTGACTCGTTCGTTGACCTCGGGCTCGTCGACTCGTTCGTTGACCTCAGGCTCGTCGACTCGTTCGTTGACCTCAGGCTCGTCGACTCGTTCGTTGACCTCAGGCTCGTCGACTCGTTGCTCGGCGTCTTGGGCTGGCACCAGTGGCACCACCTTGGAGCTCGGGCGCTTCAGGACTCCTCCTGTTGTGCGGATCTCGACGACTCTCGTGCGGCCGTCCGGTCCAGGGTAGGTGTGGACCACTTCTCCTCTCGGCCAGGTGCAGCGCGGTAGTGTGGAGTCTACAATGAGGACAGTGTCTCCGCATTGCAGGTCTCGAGTGGCTGCCTTCCCGTCGATTCTTCTTGGGATCAGAGTTGGTAGGTACTCTTTCACCCATCTGCTCCAGAAGTTGTCAGCCAGCCGCTGCGCCACCTTCCAGTTGCGTCGCCCCGTGAGATCGTCTTCGGTGAATGCCCCCAGCCTTGGGAGCCCGCAGGATCTTCCGATGAGGAAGTGGTTCGGCGTGAGTGCTTCCTCATCATGGTCATCAGTTTCGACGAGCGGCCGCGAGTTTACTATGTGCTCGGCCTCCAGTACCAGGGTGTGAAGAACTTCTTCCTTGGGATGCTTTTCCTTGAGGGTCACCGCCAGGGCCGTTTTGATAGATCGGACCAGGCGTTCCCACGCTCCTCCCATGTTCGGAGCGCCCGGTGCGATGAACTTCCACCGGACGCCAATCTTCTCAGCTTCTGTGACGACTTCTTCTTTCTTCAAACCTTCTAGGGCTTCCTTCAGTTCTCTGTTGCTCGCCACGAAGTTGGTCCCGTTGTCGCTGAAGATGGACCTGGGCATTCCTCTTCTTGCCGCCATTCTTCGCAGCGCCAGGATCATGGAGTCCGACGACAAGGACGCTGCGAGCTCGACGTGGACGGCTCTTGTCGTGAGGCAAGTGAAAAGAGCTCCCCATCTCTTCTCGTGGCGACGGCCCACAGTCACCGTCATGGGCCCGAAGTAGTCCACCGCTGAACACGTGAATGCTGGTTCCCCGTAGTGAAGTCTCTCCTTCGGCAGGTTCCCGGTCGGCAGCTGTTGTGGCGCGCTTCTGTAGACCTTGCACCACTGACACTGACGAATCGTTGCTCGTACAGCTGACCGCAGTCCCAGCACCCAGTAGCGTTGTCTTACTTCGTTGATGACTGTCGCGTGATTACCGTGGTTGAAGACTCTGTGAAAATGCTCGATTAGAAGTCTCGTGATGTGATGCTTGCTGTCTAGCACCACTGGTCTCTTGAAGTTCTTCTCTATCCCTGAAGCCGCGTCGATTCTTCCCCTGACGCGCAGTAACTCTTCTTCTAGAATTACGTCGACCTTTTTCAATTTACTCGACGCGCTGAGCGGTTTCATCTTCTTTATGGAAGCTATTTCTTCCCGGAAGCTTTCTTCTTGGCTTCTCCTTAGTAAAATCTTCTCTGCCGTTTCCAGATGCGTGTCTTCCAGTGGCAGGAACCTTCTTTCTTGCCTCTTCTGGAAGCGTTCAGTCTTCGTTTTCCCTTTTTTCTTACATGTTCTCCAGGTGGGGTCATCTTTTTCCTGTTTCCTGGAGACGTTCACTTGGTGTTTCTTTCTTCTGCACAGTTCGACGAACTGAAGTACCCTCGCTGTTGCTCGTAACAACCGGTTCCAATTCGAGAACCTTGCTGGCTCCGGCGTCGGGTGCTCGTCCTTGGTCTTCAGTACGGCTACGGGGAGGCTCTCCTTTTCTTCCCCCGTCGGCTCGGCCTTGAAGGAGCGTGGTTTGGGCCACGATTCTTCCTCTTCTCGCAGGAACGCTGGCCCGGTGTACCATCGATGACTTCCGTTGAACTCCTTCGGGATGTCTCTCGTAGCGTCGTCTGCTGGGTTCTGCGCCGTCGGCACCCAGCGCCACTGTTGAGGCTTGGAGGTGTCTTCAATCTCCGCGAGTCGATGTGCGACGAAGGGCTTGAACGTTCTGGGGTCGGTCTTGATCCATGACAGAACCGTGCTGGAGTCCGTCCAGTACGTCTTCTTGGTCACATCGACGTCCAGTTCTTCCTCAATGGAGTGCGCCATCCGGGTTCCCAGCAGAGCGGCTTGAAGTTCCAGTCGCGGAATGGAAACTGGTTTCAGCGGCGTCACCTTCGCTTTTCCGGCCAAGAGCGCCACGTCGAATCGTCCCTCGTTGTCCCGTTGCCTCCAGAAGACCGCGCAGGCGTATGCTACTTCGCTAGCATCGGTGAAGACATGCATCTCCCCCTTGTGTCGGGAGTGCATGACGCATCTCGGGATGCGAAGATTCTTCAGCAGGTCCAGGTTCTGAAGATAACTTTTCCAGGCTTCCTCGTTTTCAGGCGTGATTTCGTCGTCCCAACCCACTCCGCTTCTCCATATGTCCTGTAGGAGTCGTTTCCCCTGGATGAGCACGGGCGATGCCAACCCCATTGGGTCGAAGGTTGACATCACGGCGCTCGTGACTTCCCTCTTGGTCGGAGTTTTCTGATGCGAGACGACGTCTTGGTGCACGTTCCGCAGGCACGTTCGGAAGCCCATTTCGTCTTCTTCGGTGAACCACCTTAATCCCAAGGTCTTCTCCTCCTTGGATCCCAGTTCGACTTCTTTACTTGAAGCTTCTTTGTTGGTTATTCTTCTAAGAATCTTCGGTGAGTTTGATGCCCATCCCCTCAGCTCGAACCCCGCTTTTCGGTGGATGAAGTCTACTTCTTTCGCCGTCTTGACGGCTTCGTCTTCTGTCAGGAAGCTGTGTAGGTAGTCGTCCATGTAGTGGTTGCGCTCGACTGCTCGCGCTGCCTCTGGGTGCTGATCCTTGAAGTCGTCGGCGTTCTTGTTCTTCACGAAGATCGCGGAACTCGGAGAGCAGGCCGCGCCGAAGATGACCGACGTCATACGGTATTCCTTCGGTGTTCCTGTTCGCCGGTCTCCTCGCCACAGGAAACGTAGACTGTCCCGATCCTCTTCTCTGATCTTGATCTGAAGAAACATCTCCTTGATGTCCGCCACTACAGCCACTGGATGCTGTCTGAACCGCAGTAGCACCCCGAACAGTGACTGCAGAAGGTCTGGACCCGGCAGGAGCACGTCGTTGAGACTCCTCCCTCCGTGCTTGGCAGCAGCGTCGAACACCAACCTCTTCTTCGTCTTGGTCGGGTGTGTGACGGCGAAGTGAGGCAGGTACCACTTCCTCTTCGATGTTGACTCGTGTTGAACTTCTTCAGCATACTTGTTATTCAGTAAGTTCTGTACTTGCTTCCCGTACTCTTCCTTGAGACTTGCATCCTTATCCAGCTTCTTTTCGATGTTCCTGAGGCGATTCTCTGCTGACTTGTAGTTGTCTGGCATCTTCTCATCTTCGTTCTTCCACAGAAGGCCCACCTCGAAGCGTCCGTTTTCTAACCTTCGACTGGTCTTCTTCAATATTTCCAGAGCTCTTCCCTCAGCATCCGTGGTCGGTCGACGTGGTTCCACTCCCAGTGATTCCACGGCGAAATGTTCCTTGATCATCTTGTCGAATTCTTCCTCTTTCGTGTTGACGTGCGCGCAGGTGACGAAGTTCACTTGTCTCGATGCCCCGCTGTCGGATCCGTGTAGCACCCATCCCAGGTACGTAAGTGATGCGACGGGCTGGTTCTTCTTTCCTTTGCGCGTAGACTTCGACACGATCAATTCCCAGTTATCTTGACCAATCAATAACTTCGGCGGCTCTTCTTCGTAGCACAGCTGATCTGCCATCTTGCTGAGGTGCGAGCATTCTTCTATTCGTTTTCTGTCCATCCTCTGAGGTGTCAGGTGCAGGTCATCTATTGTTCGCGCTCCCGTGATGGTCCTCTTCCTTGTCTGGTGGCGGCCCTTTATCTTCATGTTGATCCTCATGGAGTCCTTCTTCACAATGGTTTTCCCTCCCACTGTCTCCAGGGACAGGCTTTCCCTGGGTCCCGTGAGTCCAACTTCTTTCGCCACTGAAGAGTCCAGCATCGTGACCGTTGACCCCTCGTCCAGCAGAGCCAATACCTTGGCTGTTCCTTTCGGCCCGTATACTTCCACGGGCACCATCTTCAAGTATGCCCTCCCTGTCCTCGCGGCGTTCACCTGGAGCATGACGTTGTTGGCCACTTCTTTCTTCTCTTCTCTTTCCTCCGTCCTCTGCTCCGGCTGCCGGTCCTCGTGGAGAAGGTGATGGTGCCATCTCTTGCAAACCTTGCACGGTGGCCGCTTACACCCCTCCTTGCGATGACGTCCTTGAAGACACTTGAAACATACTCTTGCTTTCTTCACGATTTCCCATCTTTCGCTCTTCGATGCTGCCAGAAACGTCTTGCACTCGAAGAGACGATGTTCCCCTTGACAGTGGAAACATCCGGGTTTTTCCTGGTCCGTAGCGGCGTGTGCAGCTTGTCTCTGGGGGTACTGCTTCTTGACAACTGCTTCCGGCGTCGCGTACGGTCCACATCGATCCGCTTCTCGGTTCAGGAACTTTCCCATGAGCACCAAGTCCGGATCTTCAATTTCCTTATCGGCGGCAAAGTCGAACCACCGATAACGCAGCACTGCAGGCATCTTGTCCACGATCGTTTTCAACATCTCTGGTGACTGCAGGTACTGAGGTTTCCGGAGCCCCCGGACTGTCGCGACAATGTTATTCACCTGGCTGGCGAATACGCAGACGTCGCGCGCGTTCTCGTTCATCTTCGGCAGGCTTCGAAGTTTGTCCAGCTCCGCGAGAACCAGGGTGTCCGGTCTCCCAAACCGGCGACGAAGTGCCTCGATTACCTCTTCTGGTGAGCTCTCGGAAAACAGGAGGCTTTTGATTGCCTCCCTGGCCGCTCCCTTCAGGGCTTTCCTCAACCTGGTCATGTTCTGGGTTGTTGAGAAAAGCGAAGCGGTGTCCTCGTAGACAGTCTTGAAGGCTAACCACTCTCCAGCGCCGCCGTCGAAAAAGGGTAGCTCGTGCATGAAGACAGGGGCTGCTACGTTCTTCGGCGCGGCGTTGATGGCCTTCATTATAGCCAATGCAAGTTCTTGGGTCCCGCTGGTCGTCGTTGGTCGCACGTCGTTTTCAGGTTGGTTGACTGGTGGAGCGGTCTTCTCTGCTGGCCCGTCCGGGGGGTCTTCCCTCAGATGGACCCCACTTGACTGACCTCTTCTCCATTGTGTCGTTGATCCAATTCTTCACGTGCTCCTCTCGATCCGCGGGTTCCTCCACAGCAGAGTCGTTGTCGTCGTCGTCGTCGTCAGGACACTGTAATAGCTCCAGGCGCGCCCTCACTAGTGCAGCAGCTGCTCGGGCGCTCGCCAGGTCCTGGCGAGCGAGCTCCGCACGGGCTTCCAATTCAGCCTTCCTTCTGGTTCGTGGTCCTGACCGCACCGACGCAGGTCTTCTCTCAGTAGCTTTAGCTTCTTCTGGTTTCCTGGTAGCATCTGAAGCATTCTTGTCTTCTCGTGTAGTTCCGGTGGTCGCAGTGGTAGTTTCATAGGACGTCGTTGTATTGCCGGTGGTCGCGCTTGATGGTGCAGACTCCTCTTCAGTTCGGTGTGGCGTCGGCTCACGTTGACCGGTTCCTTTGTTGCTCCTCGTGACTGGCATCTTGACGCGCGATTACCCTCAGCACGACAGATGACAGCGGCGGATCCCGGCGGCGGCACCGGCGGCAGCACCGGCAGCGGTAACGGTACCGGCAACTCGCGGTAACGGTACCAGCGGCTCGCGACGGCGTTCGCGACGAAAGCCCGGATATCCGGATCGGGCACGATGATATCCGGCTCGAAGGACCAGATGTTGGGGCCACGCGCACCCACACGCAGGACGTGTGGCGCGTACGCTCCCGGTTTGGGACGGGCGTGTGTGCGTGCGCCAGCTGACGAGAGTACTCTCGCAACTAGCGGGCTGGTGCACCCGTCCACGTACGCGCCTTTCGTCGCTCGAACGCGGTGTTTATACTCTTTCGTCGCCCCGGGGGCGGATCAGAGTTTCCTCGGCGGCGAGGGGGGATGTTTGCCAATGAAACACGAATATCGGTACGTTTGAGGTCGGGACCGCCGGCTTCCTACAGCTTGGCTTCTGCTACTGCTATCTGCTACTGCTATCTGCTACTGCTATCTGCTATCCGCTACTGCTTGCTGCTACTGCTTGTTACTACTGCTTGTTACTACTTCTTGCTTGCTGCCATATATCGGCTAGTTTTGACTGTGTCTCAGTCCTATTTCTGTCTCGCTTACCTACCTCGTAGCCTTACCTAAAAGAGAGCACCTATTTTTTGTTCTATTTTTTCCCTAAGTTTCGCTATGGCCGGTCCCATTTTTACCTCGTATTTATTTGTCCATGTGTGTTACAGAATTACAATTGCGTTTATAAGAGAGTAAAAATGATTCTTAACAGCTAGTTACTTTTGTTTTCTTCCTAATTTACATATTTATCAAGTTATCTTACTTTGATTGACAATTTTTCTAATTTCTAGCGCTTTTATTCTAAACATTTGCTCATATCTTTCAACCTATTTAGACCTAAGTTGGGTTTTACCTTTATTCATATACCCTTTTACGTGCTTTATCTAATATCACTTAGTTACAATATCTACCATTGCACATTATTCGTTAATTCGCTCTTAAAGTTGTTAAGTTAGGTCACGTGTTATTACAATGTCCCTGGTAGGCAAACTTCTTTTGGTTGCCTCTAATATTATTATATACTTATTTTCTAATGAGTTACATTACAGTTTCATTAATTTAAATTGAACAAAAAACCAAATTAATTATTCCTAAGTACTGGCGATGGGTGGATCGTTCCCTCTTTTTCCCTCTCGTCGATGGTGCTGCGTCACAGACCTCTCTGTCTTACCTATGGTGGATCTCTCACCCATCGCTAGTTAAACATTGATTAAGCTAATCGCCGACATTAATTAAAGCAAGTCGCCGACAACCTGGGTGTTAATTATATACAACCTTGACTGAGAACTTAGGGATATAACCGAGTTCTAATATACCTATTCAGTCAGTGTTTGAATCATTTATTACCGCTTAAGGAAAATTATGGACTTGTTGTTTTTAACAATGAGCTACATTTAATCATAGTAAAGGAGTAGTAGTTGAGCTTCATATAAATCGGCCATCGCCGGTTTGAATGTGTGCGTGAGTAGCGGCACCGTGTACGCACGCACTTCTCACGCACACAATCACATAAACGAAAGGAGGCGGCCGGGGCCGCGGCCATGCACTCAGTACGGAACGCGCCGCCTATGCGTCATCACAAGAGTAGGCAATTAACTCGTCGAGCGGTCTTAGCTAACCTACTGTTCTTTATATACTGTGATTTAACATTCTAATGTAACCTCTCTGTAAGAGGAATTGTGTCCTAGTACAGGGAAAGTAATCGATCGCTGACCATCAGGCCGGCTGCCTGCTTGTTAACCCCCTAAAACAAACAAAAATAGTCTCATTATAATGATGATGAAACTAACGGATTTACGCCCGAAATTAATAATCGATCCTAATCCGTTGTCCGCGGTTTTGGATCGATACGTCATGTCACATGTAGTAGTTTTTGTAGTAATCTGTCAAGCCCTAGTACTAAAATGACATATTATGACATGACATATCGATCCAAAACCGCGGATAACGAATCGGATCAGTTATTAATTTCGGGCATTAGGCTGTGTTGTTCATCAGATTTTAATATTTCAACTTATCATCGTCATCATCAGCCTATTACGTTCCCACTGGTGGGACTCTGGCCTTCTCTCAGAGAGAATGGGCTGTAATCTACCACGCTGGCCCAGTGCGGGTTGATAATAATGTTTCAACTTACCAAGGCATCTCCCTCAAGTACGCACGAATCGTTTTGCTTCTACATTCATAATGCGTACCGCTAAGGAGTGGAATTCCTTGCCTGAGTCTGTGTTTCCCGATCACTACAATTTGGAGATCTTCAAGGCAAGAGTGAACAGGTACCTTCTAGGTATGCGCGTTACACCGTCGACCGCATCTACGCTTGGCAACAGGCGGGATGGCGGTCAAACGCATGCCTATTTGCAATAAAAAAATAAATAAAAAAAAGTAGCATTGATCAAAACGTCAAAGATTTATATATATCTTCGTCGCTTCCAAATAAGATTTCAAAGATTTATAGTAAGTAAATAGCCAAAGCATTGTTCTCACTGTCGCGACGCTTATTCTTACCCTTACCATGAGTTATCCGATACTCACTAACATAGCCCACAAATTATAGAAGCTGAAGTCGCAGTGGGCCGGTCATATAAGCCGCAGAACCGACAACCGTTGCGGTAGACGTATTCATGAGTGGAGACCGCGACTTGGCAAACGTAGTGTAGGACGCCCTCAAACTAGGTGGAACGAAGACTAGCGCTGAGTAGTTGGTTGAGAAGAGTCAAAGACCAAATCAGAAACGGGTATTAATATTATTCATAAAGTATTAAAAAATTAGGCCGATAACTGATAACCGATGGGGAAGAAAGGTTCTTGAGTGACCAAGAACCAGAAGACGCTCTGTAAGTAGGCCCCCCACTAGGACCGAAGACATTGGAAGAGTTGCATGCTGATAGATGCAAATGGCTAGTAGCCGTTCATGGTGGCGTTCAAAGGGGGAGGCATAGTTCAGCAGTGGACTTCTTCCGGCTGATGATGATGAAAAAAAATTATGTAGAGGGTAATTCGATCATCATATATATTTTTATTGTTTATTTTAAAGTCACCAAAATTGGAAAATCAACTTAATGTGAATAATTTTGCATGCATATTGTTATTGTAATTTTCTTATGAATAGCGAGAAATAAAAGGCTTTTTTATATTTATTTTTATTTATTTATTTATTAATTCGATCATTATAATACAAACTTATAGCAAGCACCCTTCTTTTCGTAGAGCCTTCAAGATTATCTTCTTTAGTCTGTCCTTAGATCATCAGGAATTATTTATTCGTGTCGAGAACTCTTCGTAGTGACTCACATTGTATTGCTTTGAGTAGAACGCCAGGCGGTTTAAATTACTTTCAGCTCTCAGCACTAGCGCAGCGCAGATAATAATAATAATAATAATAATAATAATAAAGCCTTTTTATTTTCCTTCACCTATAACATATTTAGTTTTAAAAATTAAGTTTTGTACAATTTTAAACTTTTTCAATAGCAGTTTATTGTTCTGTTGCTTCTTCTTGTGTAGGAACCCCTGTTTGGGTATAGGCCTCCTCCAGTTCAGTCCAGTTTTCTCTATTTTTAGCTTTTTCCATCCACTCCTTCCCTGCTGTAGTTATTATGTCGTCGCTCCATCGTTTCACCGGTCGTCCTTTCCTTCTTTTCCCGCTAGGTCCTTTCCATCTCGTCGCTTCCACTGTCCATCGCTTGTCGCTGTATCTTGCTATGTGACCGGCCCATCGCCACTTTGACCTTAGACAGTAGTGTAGGACGTCAATTACATTTGTCTTCATTCGTATGTATTGGCTTCGTATTTTATGCATTTTTCTAATTTTTAGTAGGCTCCTCTCCATAGCTTTCTGACAACTGACCAGTTTTGTTTTTATTTTCGTATGGTAGGTCTTCGTCTGGCAGCCATACGTGAGAGTCGGTAAAATGCATGTGTCCATCACTATTTTCTTTAGGTGTAGTGGATAGTCACCTTTCATAATCTCCTTTAGCGACCAGTATTTTTTCCAGCTCAGATTTACACGCCTTTCTACTTCTCCTACCTCGTTTTTGTCTTCAAATGATAGTTCTTTTCCTAGATATATGTATTTATTTACGTATTCAAGTGTCTCACCTTCAAGTTTTATTGTATTTGTGTAGCTGTTTGTCATAAGTTTTGTTTTGACTTTGTTCATCAAAAGACCTACTTTTTCGCTTTGTTCGCTTAGTTGGTTTATCATTTTTTCTAATCTTCTACTACTTTCGGCAAAGAGGACTATATCATCTGCGAATCTGAGGTGGCTTAGATATCGATTACCCATTCTGATTCCTTCATTTTCCCATTTTAGGTCGTCAAAGATGTTTTGCAGCACAGCAATGAAAATTTTAGGGGACAGGGGGTCTCCTTGCCTCACTCCTCGTTGTATTGGTATTTCCGGTCCTCGTTTCTCAAGTTTCACACAGCTGGTGCTGCCATCGTAAATGTTTTTCAGTATGTTTTTGTACTTTTCGTGAACGTGGCATTTATACAGTGCTTCCCATATTGCATCGTGTGATATTGTATCGAATGCTTTAGCATAATCTATGAAAGCTACATATAGTGGTCTGTTGAACTCATTGTATTTTTCTGTTATTTGCTGCATTACATGTATATGGTCTATTGTTGAGAAACCTGACCGGAACCCCGCCTGTTCTATAGGTTGATGATTTTCGATTTTGCCACTGATTCTCCTTAGTAATATTGAAGTAAAAAGTTTATAGGTGCTGGAGAGAAGGCTGATTGGACGATAGTTGCCTATATCTTGGGGGTCACCTTTTTTATATAGCAGAATTATATCTGATTTTTTCCACTGTTCTGGTATTTGTCCCGTGTCTATGACTTTGCTGAATTATTATGATAGTGGGCGTGCTAACAGAGCAATCCCTATTTTTAATGTCTCGTTTGGTATACCATCTGGTCCTGGACTTTTTTCTGATTTGAGAATTTTAATATGTTTTACTACTTCCATCGCATTTACTTCAGAGGGCTCGTCTTCGTCTTCAATGTCGCTATGATTTCTGAGATATTCGTTTTTACTTGCACAAGTTCCAACGTTGTGTTTATATAGCTCTTTGTAGAATTCTGTGGCGCAATCAATAATATCTTTCCTCGTGTTAGTTCCTGTATTTGTTGTTTTTAAATTTTGTATCCAGTTTTTATGTGAGGTTAGTTGTGTATATGCCCTTTTTGTGCTCCTGAATTGTTTTAGGTTTGTTTCTATTATCTGTTTTCTGTAGTCTGCATAATCTTTTTTGATAGCTTTGTTAGTTCTTTTGAATAGCGTACTTAACTCTTCCTTCATTTTTTTGCTTTTTTGCTTTGTTTTCAAAAGTTCTGAGCGTCTTGTCATTAATTCTATCGTAGGTTTTGTGAGGATTTTGTTTGTAGTGTTTTGTTTTTCGTCTTTTTGTTCCGTTGACATACTCTTCTTAATGATGTGTTCTATTTTATTGTATAAGGTCTGAACGTTATCGTCGTCATCTAGAGTTTCCAATTCTTTTATGTTATTTTCTAAATTTCTAGTGTATAGTGTTATTTCTTTCTCTGTTTTAAACGTATTTATAGGTGATTTGAACGACTTCCTGCATTTTTTACTATTTTGTAGGTAATAAGTGGCTCTTACTAGTCTATGGTCAGAGCTAAACTTTAAACCATGCAGTACTTCAATCTTCTTTATGTTTTTGGGCTGGTTGGACAGAATATAGTCCACTTCGTTCTTTGTTTTTTCGTTTGGTGAAATCCATGTCCATTTGCGATTTTTTCTCATTTTGAAATATGTGTTCATAATCGATAGTTTATGTTCGAGAGCAAATTCTATCAGCTTTTTTCCTCGTTCGTTCCTTTTTCCATAACCAAATTTCCCTAAGGTTGTATTTTCGGTTGTTTTGGCTAAGCCCACTTTGGCATTGAAATCTCCAATAATTAGAACGTTTTCCCCAGCTTGAGTTTGCGCTTCTTGTAGGGTATCGTAAAATTTATCAATTTCTTCTTTAGAGGCCTTTTCGGTAGGTGCGTACACTTGAATTATTGACATCACCTTTCCGTTGAACTCCAGTTGAAGTAGCGCAACTCTTTCAGATAAGCCTGAGAAATGTAGGATGTTATTTTTGTATTCTTTTTTTATCAAAAAACCTACGCCATGTAGGCCAAGCGTTTCTCCTTTATAGCAAAATATAAAATCCTCATGTTCTTCGATGTTACAACCCATTCGCCTGACTTCAGCTAGGCCCAATATATCAATTTTTATTTTTTCAAGTGAGTACTTAAGTTCTATATATCTTTCTGTGGATGCTAAAGACCGTACATTGAAAGTTCCAATATGTAATGGTTTTTGAATTATTTCTTTATTCTTGACTGGAGGGTTTTGGTCATTATCCCCCACGGGGACCAGCCGGCTTGGGGGAGTGTTTTTCTTGATTGTTAGTTGTAAGTTTATATCATGGTTGTTGTTGTTCCGGCTTCGAGTGTACGGTGGTTGCTATGCATTGGTTTTCTCCTTCGTTGAGTTAGATCTTGCACGTGCCATGTACTCGTACGCGTTTGTTGTATTTGCTTTCTTCAGAGCTGTATATGATGTTTTTTCTGTCTGTGGTGTGCTGGGATTAGGGGAAGAAGATGGGTCCCTCTTCCTTTTTTCGCGATTTGCATCTGTTTGGTTCTTGACTATCAGTTTATCTACTTTTAAGTAAGCTATATTGCCCTTCTTACGTTCTTCTTCAAGCTTTGGTTGTAATGCTTTGCGTGTTTCTAGTATTTCTTTTGTGTAGTCTTCCTTTGCATAAATGCCTATAGGTAACTTATTTTTAGATCTCATTATTTCGCTCTTCCTCCAGTACGATACAAGTGAAATCAAAATAGGTCGTGGTGCACTTTTCATACTTCCAATTCTAAAGGCATTCTTAATTTCGTATTCTTGTAGGTTAAATCCAAGGTAACCGTTAAGTTTTTCAGTCATGTTTTTTACCAAACTCAATCCTTCCTGTTTGTCTTCCTTTATTCCGAAGAGAAGTATGTTATTTTTCTTTTTAGCCATTTCCAATCCTTTCATTTTCTCTTTCAGTTCATTAACTTCGTTTTTAAGTTGTATGTTTTCTGCGTCTAGTTTTTTGAAGCGTTCATCAATTTGTTGTACCACATTTTTAGTTACTGATTCCGTTATAGTTATAGTCTGTTGTTTCAGTTGTTCTTGAATTTTATCAAATAACATTTGCATTTGGCTATCCATTTTCAATAAGTATTCTTGTAGTCTTGCGTTAGCATTTTTTAGCTGTTCTTTTAGTTATTGATCTGGTAACACTGGTAGAATCGTAACTATTTGTATTCTTGTTATGGCAACACTGTCTGTCAGAATTAGTTCTTGCAGTTGGCTAACTTGTGTTGCAAACAGTACGAACCAACTTCACTCTGTACTTATTTAAGGTTATCTTTCTTGTAGATAAACAACAATAACACTGGTGATGAATTTTTGTGGAGTTACCTTTGTATGGAATGTGTTTCAGAGTCTTGAATTGTGATTCTGTTGACTTTTAACACCGGATTAGCGCAGCGCAGATACGTACCTACAAATAGAACCATTACCCTAGTCATTTTACTTTAAACTTTGCATTAAATAAGCGCTAGTATTTATTCTGTCTGGGTGGATCTTCAATCTACATATTCTTTGATTCTCTAGATACAAGGCATCCTAGTTAAGAGCTAAGGTGGCAAGTCTTCCGAATTTTGAATCGATACCAATTGAAATCTTAAGAAATTCTTTATATTTTACTGGTTGCGGCCCGGGTTTTCACCCGTGTCTTCCCGTTATTCCGCAGGAACCTTTTTCCGGGGTGCAAAGCTATCTTCATTCCAATTTTCATCAAAATCGGTTTAGTAGTTACGGTGATACGTGTTAACAAACATTTACACACACACACAAACTTTCGCATTTTTCATATTAGTAGGATAGTAGGAAAGATACTACCGACAAGGAAGCGTTTGATCACAAGTTACCTGATCGAATGTGGCGTCAAGCTACACCTGGATTGGGAACTGGCTCTCAAGTGAGGCTGCCCGTACACACCGATAGATGCTTGCTTGTTGCGTGATTCAGAATAAAATTGAAGCGATCTTTTCCAGACAATGCAGGAGATAAATAAAAACTAAACAACTATAGTACCTACAGCTATATTGTATGTACAAAAGGAGAATTGAGACCGTAAGCTCTCTTCAAATCTCCAACATTCCACTAGTGAAGAGCGAAACGGTATACCGCATCTGTCCGGACAAAACAATCGTCCTGACAGTCTCGTTCAAATTAAAACGTTCAACCGGACAATCCGGACATCGGCGGTCTCTGAACGTTACAAGCAACCCTTTGCATTTAAATTAGAGCAGCCGTGTGACGTAGTGCAATTTGACAGTAGGATTAGTCAAGAGCTTTTCCGGCGTAGAGCACCTTGCTATCGTCTTCCCGATACATTTTATTTGGGAATCTTCAAGACACGAGTGATGATACCTTTTAGATAAGCATGTTTCATCATCGTCTACGTGGTCACTTACTATCATGTGAAACTGTAGTCATAATTATCCTTACCTATTGACGATATAGAAAAATAAAGCGGAGTTTGATTTGACACATGCTCACACACACACACACACACACACATACCTCCTCACACACACAATTATTCACACTGTCACTCATATAATTTTACACACGATTTTTTTGAAGAACTGTGTGTTTATGCGAGTAGCTCATAACGCTTTGTTTTTAAAAGGAGACGGCTCATTTCTGCCCCAAGTCGTTTCAAGTTTATGTACCTACTTAATTAGCCCCGGAGACCTAATAAAGTTATTCAATTAAAATAACATTAAAAAATAATGCAAACTGTAGGTACAATCGATATTAACGTGCCAAGCGGGGATTGCAAATTGGTGTGATTAAAAAGTACTTTATCCACTTAAACACCCCAAACCATGGTTGCCCAAAACTTGACGGCCGCCGCGCTTCCGTTCAAAACCGTATTTTATCTGTTTCCTTTGTAGGAAAGTTGCGTGAACGATGACGCTAGATAGAGCTGTACTAAATTAGGCATCTTATTCAATTAGGGCATAAGCCAAACGAAACATTAGAAACGAAAAAAAAATAAAATGAAAAGGACGAATTTTCTGTCAATTTCTGTCAAGGATGTCAAGGATATGTCATTGCAATTTCTTTCAATGCGTTATTTTATTCAACGTTTTAGTTGATATCTTTTAAACACCGCTATGCAGAATAAAAACATTAACGGTTCGTCAATAGTTATTAAAAATCCTATACAATGATCAAATTTTGGTCGAGTCTCCTGCAGTTTTGCTGTGGGGCAAATGTCCATGGAAAAAGGGCCGTCTCCTTTGCTTAACTAAATGATTTTATGATTTTCGGTGTTCAAATTCTTAGATGAATCAAAAAGGCGTGTACAGGGACTAACTTACTATTTTGTTACTGGTAATTATATATTTATTGTGCTTCAAACAAGACTAGACTTAATTGTCACGAGACTGAGTCTGTAGCTTTATAAAGGTAATTGTTACGCTTACCATCAGTCGAACAGCCTTCGTTTATCCAATTTTCCCCAGTTAAATTTTACCAAATCACAATCCTGCACATTTTTAGTTTTTTTCACCCTTTGAGTACCGGAGCGCCTCTTAAGAGGCGCTGTCAAAAAGTCCGTAGATTACCGACCGCCTCATAAGAGGCGCTCGGTATTCTTATAAGAATTTCGTCTTATAAGAAAGTTCATAGTGTTTCATTCTCTTTGGCAACTCTATTTTAATCGATTGTGAATGAACAAATGGTTGTTTTAAAAGTCTGTAGTCGCAAGGTTTCGGAGAAAAATAAAAAAATATCGTCTCTCGAAGTTCACATTGTCTGTGTTCCGCCGTACATAAAAAACGAATGGCCTTGTAAGCGGTCGTAAACATATTTTTTGTTCGGAAAGGTGCATTTGTGTTCATTTCAATGAGTTTAGAGCTTCATTGTTATTGAGAAATGACTTAGTTTACCGAAAAGTGACGATTTTAAATATTTTTTTCGATTTTTTTGGAAAAAGGCCAAATTTTATAGTTTTTGTGGAATTGTATCTACCTACAGAGACATTTTGCTGTTTTACATGAAATATTTTGCTTGTGTGGGTAAGTAAAACATACTATTCTTGTTTTTGAATGTTGTATCTACATGAGGGTATAAACAAATCTTAGTAACACGCTAAAATACATTCACAAATAAATCATAAAAATCGACTTACGGCGGGCGCGCGGCGGGCGCGCGGGGGGTTCTTAGTCGAATGTTTGCGAGTGAAAATGTCGAATTATTAGTATGAAAACATGAAAATTTTTATATTACCAAAATTAAAAACCATATTATACTAAATGAAATGGTATAAAAAAAATGAAACAAAAATTTTGTTTTTTATTTTATTATTATTTATTGACAAAACGGCAGTTATTTCAAAGTACCTTCGAAACAATGGGCTGTTATAAACTAAATAAACATTCATATGTTTTTGTTTATATTTCTACAGAACAAGTAGTTCACTAGCTTCCAAGAATAGTACCTGGAACAAAGCAAAACATAAACAAACAGCTCTCAGAGACTAATAAGCGTTTGGGGTCATTGGGGTCAAGTGCCGCCACTTGAGAACTCAAGGGCACGCGGGTCATTGCGCGGTGTCGTATTACGCGACGCGCGGAACTTAAAGAGTTTTATTCGAAATATCTGCAGTTTTCCTACTTGATTTATTGTACTGTGACGCGATGCTTTGTTACATCACACTTGTGTCATCGAATTCGGAACGTACCGAGGTGCTTTTCACGAGATGATGGGTTACAATAAGAATTTCTAAGATACGATGTTAATTACATTTTACCAGGTTACTTTGCACATCTTTTTCATGCGACCGCTAAGGAATCGAAGTGGAACTTCTTGCCACAGTCTTTTTTTTCCAAACGATAAACAGCTACACCGACTTGAAGACAAAATAAGATCTATACAAGATATGTATAAAATATTTTTTGTAAAAAATGCCCGGAATATTAGAAAATGCTGGAAAGACTGCGAGTGCTATTTTCTATGGGGTTTTGTAAGAACTCAAGACGCGCCTAACTTGCCTACCCGTGCATACTAGTGGCGGGTCACTACTCACTACTGCAGAATATAATACAGAAAAAGTTTGATCACAAGTCACCTGAAATGTTAGACGACGATGTGACTGTGTGCGATTCACTTCCAATCGACGCAAAGAAACAAACTACGACCTAAAAGATCGCCAACATTTAAAATTGTATTTCTAGGTTATTTTCTAGCACGACTTTCAGTTTTACATCCACCAAATTTTCCAAAACTATTTTCAAACTTGAAAGTTTAATAATAAATGTGCTTGGTAAGCCCCCAGCCTATTATTTAGCAGGCTACTTGCCAATTCTGTTTCCCCGGCGGCTGCAGACTTTGCGTGAGACGTGTTTGCAACAAACCAATCGCACCGCACGAATCTGTTGCGAAGTTCGACTGCGGAACCCTGCTTCAGTGTTTCATTGATGTACGGGATAAACATGGTTTGAATGTGATTTGTTATTGCTACCAATGGCCCACATCATCATCCCGTAATTCGTTAATATTCATGTTTGCATATCCCAACGTGCACAATCAACCAAGAGAAATCTTGTTAATAAAGCTTATTATAAAAATCGGCCTATTTAGATAACAAAAAAAGAGCTTGGGATTTTAGTGAACTTGCTCCAAGTCAATCAATCTAAATAGGTATACCTATATAACTCAAAGGAGACTAACTGACATAGTGATCTATCAACGCACAGCCCAAACCACTTGACAGATCGGACTGAAATTTGGCATGCAGGTAGAAATAATGACGAAGGCATCCGCTATGAAAGGATTTTGATTAATTCTACCCCCAAGGGGATAAAATAGGAGATGAAAGTTTGTATGAAACTATGTCAATTTTAACTTTGCAGGTAACATCAGGTGGTTTGCAGTCAAACAATATGATAGTTATAATGATATTATAACAAAATCGGCTACAACAATAGTACATTACTGCCACGGCCAGCATCAGGACTTTAGATGGACGAGCTTGTAAATGTGGGCTGAGGCAAAGGCGAGGCCCACACTGGGCAGAATTTTATTCTTTCGAGTTTTGTAGTAACAAATTTTCAACTTGGCTCTTGCTGCCTCTTGAATTTCAGGTGGCGTTAAAGTAAGCATCAAAGCAAAGCATCACACTTCACTCATTGTCTTCACTTGAACTCATTTTGTCAAATACAATTACTTTTCAAAACCAATTACCAACAACGAACAACAAAAAATTTCCCCGCGTTGAAGTGAATAGTGATCATTTGCTTTTTTTTTCAACAAACGGATTTCTTTGTGCAAGCTGGTTCGAAATTTAATAAAACCTTTGATAAGTACCTTCTTGGTTGCCATGTTTCGGAGCAAAAATAGTTCCATTTTTAAATAACACGACAGATATGAGTTTACTATGTGATTTATTTGGCCGCTAAACACGACAGATATGACTTTTCTATGTAATTTATTTGGCCGCTAAACACGACAGAAATGCATTTTTATACAACTTTTGCTGGCCGCTGCTCGCATATAGTTGGACAGTGCAGCAAGTTTGATTTATCTCGAAGAAGGTTGTCATAATAATGCTCATATTTCCAAGCATGTTTGAGAGAAATACAATTCCTTTATATTTTGTACTAAGTCAACCATTTACAGTGTTTATCCGAGTGAACCAGCGAACTCAGACTGAGCATGAAAGTTGAATATAGCGTGAAACTGCAATGTTAAAAATAGTTTTCTGATACGAACGCAATGCTACTCGGCTGTCGGCACTAAGCCGATATTGTCACGGAATCTGCGGAAAATACATTTTTGTGCTGTAAGGGAATTTCAGAAAATGATATTTTGTTTAATATTACATTTTTTCAACCTTCGATGCAAACAGCAGGGTTATTACGCTACCTACCTACTGCCCTACGGGAGATGGAAATTTGACATAAGTTCCATAGAAGTAATGTCAAATTTATGTCAAACCGTGGATAGATCGGTTATTGAAACCGGCCGTAAAGCAGCGGAATAGTACAAAACTATATGAACGGAGATTTACAACAAAAATAAATGAGAATCAAATGAATGAATGATACATATATTTTCGTTACAAAGGTACAAAGAAAAATAAATTAGGTAAGAATAATAAAAATATTATTATGTTGAGCACCTGTTTTGTAAGGAACTGGTGCCTGCAGTAGGCATGCATTGCCTGTGTCACCAGGTCACAGGTCACCAGGCCCCAATCCACAGATTTGACATAAACACATAAAAACTCTTATTCTAGCATGCAAAAACTAACTCAATTAACAAACATTGAATAACAAAAACATAACAAAAAAATTAAATTCTAAATTATATGTCGGTAGGTAAAACAATTTTAGAAGAAGATTCATTTCACAGGTGTAGATGTCGTCCGGAGTATAAATGGATGTGTGTGTGTAGTGCGGCGTATGTATGAATATGTACCCGTGCATGTGTGAATAAAATAGATGCATAGGTACTAGATATACCTACTTACATAATTACAAACGATGTCACACTCCTAGCCTATAAAGAAACGCTTCAAAGGAGTCAAGAAATGCACTGCAGCTTTGTACCTTTCATTATTTTCTAGATTCAACCCACTTGACAAAGAAGCTAGCAAATTGTAGTTTATGAGATGTTTACGATGTACCTACTCCTACATTTTACTTTTGTAAACCGTTCTGTTGCAAATAATGTTTTGTTGATGTATGTTTATATGTGTGTTTTAGGCCGTGTTAATAATGTTTGGCTCTCAAACTGTGTGTATGTGTGTTTGTCTATATAAACCACATGTGGCCATCGTGGTAGATATAGGCCCGTATTCTGGAATGACGATCAAGTGTTGATTTATGCTTGAGAACCGATTTGACGCTGTTAGTTCAGACAAATATGTCAATGAATCGCTACTCAAGCATAGATCAACACATATTTGTATGACAGACTCAAAGAACAATGGCCAAAACGGACCTAGCTTGTATGAAAACGAGCTATGTATGAAAAATAATGTAATTTTAGTCCTAATAAGATTATACAAACGGCATTTCAAGGCGAGTCCAGAAAAAATGAAATAGATTTTTTCGATATTGATATCCTGGAAGATCAATTCAGATCAGGCAACCCTAACCCTAACCTTTGTTTGCTTTTGCTACGATACTATTCTACTATTTTTGTTTGTACTCCTTTTTCTTTTTCTGACTAAATAACCTGACTAAATCTCTCATACCAAAAACAGTTATAGGCCAGTCGTATATAACTTCAAAAGGCTATTCGTAATTTTTGTACAAAATATATTGCGGTTAGGTCCAAGGCAGTATGGAAAGTGGCCGATGTTCTTTTGTTCTTTGCCAGTTCCCAGTCCAGGTGTAGCGTGGCGCCATCTTCGACCACATCGTCACTTAACATCAGGTGACTTGTGGTCAAACGCTACCCTGTAAATAGTAAAAAAAAAAAAAAAAAAGATTATTTTTTGAGCGTCATTCAAGAATACCAATACCATCACTATCTCTCCCTCTCTGACAGAAAGCCTGTCCCAGAATATGCAGATTGATGATCACCTGGTTACATTGAGTTCCTTGAAATATTTGCCCATTTCGCCGTCGCTTTGTGTATGTTTATTTCCATATAATTAATTTTACTAACCCTATTTTGTATCCCCGAGTGGCTGTTTCCTCGTTCGCATTTCTCAGAAACATTAAATTAGATGATACTTTGTAAGACTACGAGAATTTTCATAAAGTTTACTTTAGAGGTAACATAGGTAGTACTAGTACTTGACACATTACTACTAAAATGACATAATACGACTTGACATATCGATTCAAAACCGGGGATAACGGATCAGGATCGATTATTAATTTCTGCCGTAAGTCATCATCGCTTCATTGAGTCTCATTACTATGCGGAAATTCTTTCTCCATAATATATTGATCCGGCTAAAGTTCTCGACTCCATCTCCATTCATAAGGTTTGCCTATTTGAATAAACGTAGAATGTTATAAAAATGTATATTATTATTTATTTATTTATAATAAGGTAGGCATTTTTTTTTCCTTGGTTGTTGGCCGTTTTTTCTAAATATTTGTTTTTTTTTTTATAAAATGGCTATGCAGGCGAGTTGGGGTAACGGGGTACTTATTATAGTTTGCCTTTTTAGAATGCTTCTTTTACTGGATGGACACAGCACCCACACTCAGAATATTGACCTGATCAATGAAGCCAGAGCTCATGGTGTTATAATCTTGTGTTTTCCTCCACACACGACACACCGTTTACAAGTAGCGGATGTTGCATTCATGCGACCATTGAGCGTTTATTATGAACAAGCCGTTAAAGCCTGGCTGCGTTCTAACCCTGGACTAGTCGTTACGATCCGCCAAATAGCTGAAGTATTTGGAAATGCTTTTGTTCAAGCAGCCACTATGTCTACAGCAGTAAATGGATTTCGTAAAAAAATGGTTTCGCCGTAAGTCATCATCGCTTCATTAAGTCTCATAACTATGCGAAAAATCTTTCTCCATTTATAGATCCGGCTAAAGTTCTCGACTTCATCTCTATTCATAAGGTTTGCCTGCTTTAATAAACGTAGAATGTTATAAAAATGTCTGTCTATTGTATATAAATGCCAAATATTTGCACTTAATTTGAATTTGTTAGTCGTGGACAAATAAGATTTGTTTTTGTGCCAGATAAGTTTGCTTTTCAAACGCGTTTGAATATTTAGATGATGGATATATGTTTATATGATAATTTTTTGTCATTATTTTATTTCTCAGAGGATTTCTTTCAAGCTCTGAGTGAGGAAAACACTTTGCTTGGATTTTGGTAAACTTCCATTGAAGATACAGCTTCTTCAAATCAAGGAGATCAGATTATGGTGGTTACTTACCTTTAGCACTACCAAAGCGTCTTATGCACGAAGAAAAAGGAGCATAGATATTATGTAGGTACCTACAGAACGCGCTGGTCCGGACGTTCGCCCGAAGTTTTAGTTTTGCACAAACAAATGTTTACTGCTGCGCCCCCTGCTGAGTTCTCACCGTAACAACTATCTAAGAACATGCACCAATCAAACCCAAACCTATAACTGAAAACTACATCAAAATCAGAGCAGTAGTTTTGGAGAAAAAACAACACAAACAAATAACCTCTCAACCCAAACGAATATACGTCCATCTGCGTTCTGTCGTGGGCAAAAACACGAGCAAGAGCGCGGCAATTTTGCCTGAAACATGATAAGCTTACTTTTTCCGATATTTACAGGTATTCCGGTTCTGATTGAAGGAAACGACTCGCGCTGGCCCATTTTTCTCGTCATCCCTCCGCTATACAGGTACATCCCACTAAGATTCCAGGGGATTGTTTTCCCGCCGCGAGCATTGGGGTATCGACTTTGTTCCGTGAAGTTACGCAAATATTATGCAAAGAGGTCTATCACACTAGCGGTAGTAAAATGTAGGGAGCTTTTAACAGCTTGTTTTTTTTTTTGGGAAGGAGAAATTGGATTTGGTAGAGTTTCATGCTTCGGTCGTCGTAAGGTCCTGTCTCTTATTGATTATGCATAGCACCTTTATGTTTTGTCGACAGTTTTTAGCTTGTAGGGCTCGTAGCATAGCCGGTGGATTACATCACATCTTATTTACATTGGTATTTTGATTGACTGAATGGTAATTATTATAAGAACCTACCAAATTTTTAGGCTCATTAGTGTTTTTAAGTTTCTGAGTCTTTTCATTTTATTTGTATTATTTACATCAAACGCATCGCAGTCGCAGGCGTCAAATCCTTCTTATTGTGAAAGTGCTTAGGTCTGTTGGGAAATATGGAGACATGGGAAAGTTATTGGCTTGAAAGACTGATGGGAAACGCTTTGAAGTAAATAGTTACGTAAAAGAAATAGAAGATACTACTTACATAACTTTCTCCTGTGTATAATAATTCTGAATATATTTTGTTACGTGCGTAAAAATGCGGTGAAAGTGGCTTCCTCCGGTAAAATAAATAAAACGGAGCGAGTATTTTGAATTATAAGCATCGGGTATATACCTAGTATTTTTTCCTGAATATATTGTCGCAGATGGCTTCAGAATTTAGGCTGACATTCAGCGGGCGTTTGCGAAGGTCCAACTGAGGAGGACATATTGATGACTATGTCGTTACTAGCCAAGAAGTAGCCAATGTTCAGTATTCCAGTGAGAAAAAATATAAATAACTAACGCCCACACAATCACATACATAGCTCTGATCCCTAACTAGGTTTCCCTGTATCTAGAGTATCAGATACTACGCGGATCAGAGATCCACAACACTCAGACACAGAACAAATACTTGCAGTTTTTTTTTTCAATGCACAATTATTTATCCTATATCTAGCGGGAATCGAACCCGCGACCTCACGATTCGCAGTCGGCTGTTCGCCCATTGCGCCACATCGGTCGTCAATATAATTAGCTATAGGTGAAATTTAATTCATCTATTTTAATAGTTTCCTGTAAAATTCTAGGGTTTTAAGACCTTAGGGTTAGAATCGATCTTAAAGCGGAGGTTGCCTTACGCCCGAAATTAACAATCTATCCAGATCCATTTCTCGCGGTTTTGGATCAATATGCCAAGCTTTACCCCTAAAGTCCATAGGATGACATGACATATCAATCCAAAACCACGAATAACGGTCAGGATCGATTTTTAATTTCGGGCGATAGTCGTTTGACCAATTAGTTACTATATTATTCAACGTTCTCTGCAGATACTATTGGATGGGTGATTATTAGTATTTATATGTGAGCGCGTCCGTGCTTTGAAGGGCACGCTAAGCCGTTGGTTTTTGTCTTAGGATAGCAGCCCTTAGACTGCGTCGGAGGCCCTAAAGCAGTCTGAAAACTCCAACACAAGGGCTAGCCACTAGTGGCTCTCTCTCTCTGAAAGAAACAGTCCCAGCAGTGGGACGCAATGCTGATAATCATCTTAGGTTGAAAGCGCAGTCACAAGGTGCCACCTTCAACTACATTGTGATATAACACTACACGGATAAAAAAGACCTTCTCAAATACCGTTTTCCTTCGAAGTCAAAAGGGATGAAATTGTGATTTAGAAGGAAAACTAAGGTATAATAAGGAAGGAATGGGTCTTGGAAGGTAAGACTCAGAAGGAAAGTCAGATTATTTTACTCAGTGTAGGCGACTTGTGGTCAAACGCTAATGTGTAAGCATACAAAAATAGCCTTGCATTGTAAAGTTTTGTGTAGCATAAACATGACTCCACTATGTCAGTGTAATTATTTAATGAATACAAGACGATCCACTAAAAGCTGGAGTGCCTTTGCCGACTAACTTGAATGCTTTGACTTTTCGCATCACATTTGAGTTGTTTTAACATTAAGCATTTTGGAGTAGCAAACTACACATGAATGTGATGTTTTAAGGACTTGTTAATTCTGTTATACTTACTTCAGTAATTTGAGTGGAGTAAGTGAATTAATTTAGTTTTCGTTTTGAAATAAACATATTTGGAAGTATGTGAGAACAATTTTAGATAATATTTGTTTCTCACATGCATTTTTTTACTACTTACAGGGTAGCGTTTGACCACAAGTCACCTGATGTTAAGTGAAGATGTGGTCGAAGATGGCGTCACTCTACATCTGCATTGGATTTGGTTAGCGTAGCGTTTTGCTTTAAGTCTCTGAGTGATGTTAAGTGACAATGTGATCGAAGCCTTGGGTGAGGCTGCCAAATTGCACCAATAGCCTGGCGAGCAATAGAAAATGCTGTCCCATTAAGCCTAAGGTTACATATCAATGTTATTTTTACGCGAAAGTTCAAGCTCATTAAAGATTTCGAACCCGCGACCTACTTATCGCAAGCCGACGTCGCTACTACTGGACTATCACGCTTTTAAAAACCGTCATCATCCAAATCTGAAAGCTCCCAATATTTTTAAGGGATTTTTAACAACTTAGAAAGTTACCCGAAAAATCAAGAGGGAAGATTCAAAGACTACTATAATATAAATGTTTAAAGCCCGAAATTAATTATCGATCCTGATCCGTTATCCACGGTTTTGGATCGTTATGTCGTTTTAGTACTAGGGCTTGACGTATCACTACTAAAATGACATATCATGACATGACATAGCGATCCAAAACAGCGGATAACGGATCAGGATCGTTTATTAATTTCTGGCGTAAAAACGCTGCGGGGTTATAATCTGACCCCATATAAGAACCGAAGGGTTAAATAATAGAGTGCCTACAACTAAAACAGTACCTACCAGGCCGTTAATTAACTTAGGTCACCAGTCCACTGAGACCCTAATTCTCGACGCAAGCAGCCGTGAGCGCTGTGTTCCCTTCAATGAATGGGTTGTCATTGCCAAATTGGCAGTCGGTCTTGGACATCTATTATCGCCTTCGCTTAATGTAAAGGAGGTCTAAGCCCTAGGTAATAGCACTATAGAAACAGTATGGACAGTTCTACAAAATCAGACTGATACTAGCAGTGATCCGCAATTCGACCGCATCGACTACAGTTTGTCGCAAAAAACAGTACGCTATATCCTTTTTCAAGGTTCAAACTATCTCTTTAATAAACTTCATCAAAATCTGTTTAGCGGTTTACGCGTAAAACGGTAACAAACAGAGGGACAGAGTGAGTTACTTTCACATGTATCATATCACTTACTGTTCCCCGCGGTTTCACACGCATGCAAGGTTAAAACTATTTTCATACTAAATTTCATTAAAATCGGTTCAGCGGTTTAGGCGTGAAACGGTAACATTCAGACGGAGAGAGTTACTTTCCTATCCTACTAATATTATAAACGTGAAAGTTTGTGAGTATGGATGGATGGATGGATGGATGGATGTTTTTTTGTTGTTTGTTTTTTTTTTAGGCAATGATGGCTCAGTGGTAGTGACGTCGGCTTGCGATCTGTAGGACGTGGGTTCGAATCCTACAATGAGCTTGAGCTTTCGGTGAAGGAAAACATCGTGATGAAACCATAGCTTGGTGGTAGGGTATTTTCTAGTACTCGTCTGGCTAGCTACCACCCTCTTGTTAAGAATCTGTCGCCAAGCATCTCGGTGTGTTCCGGCAGCCTCACTTGAGAGCCAGTTCCCAGTCCAGGTGTAGCGTGGCGTCATCTTCGACCACATCGTCACTTAACATCAGGTGACTTGTGGTCAAACGCTACCCTGTAAATAGTAAAAAAAAAAAAAAAATGTTTGTTACTATGTCACGCAAAAACTACTGAACAGATCTGAATGAATTTGGAATGGAAATAGCCATCCATACTCACAAACCTTCACGTTTATAATATTAGTAGGATGGATGGATTGTGTTTATCGTTTAACCACAAGTCTCCTGGGCCCTTATTCGCTGTGCCCATCAAGATTCCTTGCCAATAACTGATTTGATGGTGTTTATAACTACACTACGCTTTCATCACTTGGAATAAAATCACCTAGCATCTAACTGCCAAGATGACCTGTACTGTCCTTAGAGTACTACCTACTATTAATGGCAATCTGATTGTAAAGGAGACTTATCAGCACTGACCTCTGTCCTATTATGGAAATCTCAGGTTTCAGTGTCCTATTATGGAAATTTGGACAGAAACTGGCTTCACAAAGGGTTATTCGGGTTATTCAATGGATTGGTAAATTTTGCACGGATCCATTCCTGTGGTTATATTGATAATGTATTAGATTTGGTTTGGTGGCTTTATGCAGTAGATTTCAGTTACCACGCTCGTGGCGTGATCGTAACAGATCAACTAGGTTAAGCGACATTCAGCAGGGCGATAATTTGGATGGGTGATTGTTTAGTTGCATTCTCAACTAAATGCTATCGTGCTTCAAAGGGCTATATTTATTTCTTTTTTACTTTTGGTCAGCCACGTTTTTTTTTTATGTATTAATAGATTGGCAAACTGGCAGACGGCCCGCCTGATGGAAAGAGGTAAGAGGTAAGAGGTGAGAGGTGAGAGGTGAGAGGTGAGAGGTGAGAGGTGAGAGGTGAGAGGTGAGAGGTGAGAGGTGAGAGGTGAGAGGTGAGAGGTGAGAGGTGAGAGGTGAGAGGTGAGAGGTGAGAGGTGAGAGGTGAGAGGTGAGAGGTGAGAGGTGAGAGGTGAGAGGTGAGAGGTGAGAGGTGAGAGGTGAGAGGTGAGAGGTGAGAGGTGAGAGGTGAGAGGTGAGAGGTGAGAGGTGAGAGGTGAGAGGTGAGAGGTGAGAGGTGAGAGGTGAGAGGTGAGAGGTGAGAGGTGAGAGGTGAGAGGTGAGAGGTGAGAGGTGAGAGGTGAGAGGTGAGAGGTGAGAGGTGAGAGGTGAGAGGTGAGAGGTGAGAGGTGAGAGGTGAGAGGTGAGAGGTGAGAGGTGAGAGGTGAGAGGTGAGAGGTGAGTGGTGAGAGGTGAGAGGTGAAAGGTGCGAGGTGAGAGGTGAGAGGAAACAATCTTCAACACCCCGTAGGTACTAGGTATATCACAGACAAGCTTCTCAGTTATTGCCTCTGCCCCTGACCACGTCTTAACCTATCGTGACCACGACGTCATATCTAACGTCACCCGACCAATATCAATTTACTAATGCATGTAAATGACATTGCTTGGCCTAGAATATTGGCAATATAACCGCAATTGCACGTTTGTCTCATGGCGTAGCATTGTTTGAAGTACCTTGGAGCAGTGCTGGTAAATTGCAGCTCGGCAATGGTTAGGATATACGTAATATATGTTAGTTCCATCGTAAGGATGGCTATGGTTGGGTTATGCTTAGAGTTTCTTTGAACAATCGAATCGGAAATGAGGTGATCTGACAGAGAACTAAGGTCACCGACATAGCCGAGCAAGCTGAAGTAGCAGTGAGCTGGTTATATAAGCTGCAGAACCGAAAACCGTTGAGGTGGACATGTTCTTGAGTTGAGACCGCGACTTGGCAGACGTGGACACCTTCCGACTAGGTGCAGCGACGACTTACGCCGAGGGGCTGGCAGTAGTTGGATGAGAAGAGCCGAAGACTGGGCTCAGTGGCGTACCTTGGGAGAGGCCTATGTCTAGAAATAAGCTGACGCAGGCTGATGATGATGGTAACGATTTCAATCATTGAGAATCAAAGTCACTATAACATACCTTGTAAACCAGACTATATAAGCGATGGTTGCCTACACATACCCTACACAGCCATTCTGGAATTAGGTCATTTTGTTTACACAGGCTTTTTATGATCCAGACCCTTAGCTCAGTGGTAGTGTTGTCAGCTAGCGACCCGTAGGTCGTGGGTTTGGATCCAGCAATCAGATTGATCTTTCGGTTCAGGGAAACATCGCGATGAAGCCATAGCTGAATGAATAAACTTCTAGGTCACCTCGCCTGGCTAGCTCGAGTTAAGATTCTGTCGCCAAGCACCATTTTTGTGTTTTAGCAGCCCAACTTGAAAACCAGTTCCTACTCCAGGTGTAGCGTGATGCCAGCTTCAACTACATTGTCACTTAGCATCAGGTGACGGTCAAATACTCTGTAAATGTAAAATAAAAAAAATATGTTTATCAAAAGCCCTTCTCTGCAGGTAAATTTACATGTATGGGTAGAATAGCCCATTCAAAGCCAATTTCCTGTTTCCAAGCAGAAACGAGATATAAGCATACTTCCTGCTTGTGATTTCGACGAGAATTTTTCAATATTTTCCTACTGAAATATGTTTACTTGCGAGATAGAAGATTTAAAACTAAACTTAGCTTAGGTAGTAGAGTGGTTAGAAAAGTCGGCTTATAGCTAGGTTAGATACGCCTTTGATACCGTCTTTATTAATCTAGACAAATATTTGCGGAGGAAAAACCACAAGCATTTTTCCGTCGCTCGTGTTGGGGATCGGACGGACTTATTTTCTGAGACCATTGACACTGTTAGGGTTTTATACCCAAAGGGTAAAACGAGACCCTATGTTTAAGACATCACTGTCCATCCATCTGTCCATCTGTCACCAGGCTGTATCTCATGAACCGTGAGAGTTAGACAGTTGAAATTTGCACAGATGATGTGTTTCTGTTGCCGCTATAATAACAAGTAACAGATTAAAATAAATATTTAAGGCGGCTTCCATACAACGCGTTTTTTTTTGCCGCTACACCTAGATAGGCAACTAGCTCTCAAGTGGGGCTGCCAGAATACAAACCTATGGTTTCATCACGATGTTTTCTTTCACCGAAAGCTCAAGCTCATTGGACTGGACTGAGAAATGGCTCACAATTATTATTAGCTGATTGAATTGGAACAAATAAATTATAACACCAAGCTGGTTTGGCTTCTTTATAATTATTATGTATAGGATGATATTTTATATAAACTTTTCTGATAAGTTTTCATTTTATATGGACTTTTAATTTAACTAGAAAATATTTTACCACAAAGGAACTTCTATGTAGTTACTATATAGGTACCTATGTATTATTATTGTTATTATGTATGAACTAAAGGATAACATAGATCAGTAATAGGAATTGGTTTAACGAAGCAAACCATTATACCACATGTGTTAATTAACACTATTATAATACGTTCATTTACTACTAAGTGAATAATTGATTAATGATAATTAATACTCAGAACTACAATACAGAGCAACGTTCATTACCGAGAAGGAAAGAACGTTATAAAGGAGGTAGCTAATTAAATTTAGTGTTTGTTGATCATTTTAGTAACATCATAGTATGGGCATGCATCAAGGGACTTACAAAACTAAAATGATATTAACTTATTGTTTGTCTTCTAGATAATTATATACCTCATCGCTTTGTATATTATACACATATTCTTTAGTAAAAATATTATTGTAAAATTGACTCGCCTAGAATGGCAACAATTGTTCTTCACGCGCTTTTATTGGCATCAATTGTAACTTGTAACTAACAAAAAAAGTAGCAAAATCTTAAAAGTCAATTTTAACCTACTTCTGATGTGGTAAAAAGAAAACTGAATCTGGATCTGAATTATTTTTTTACTTTTTTACAGGGTAGCGTTTGACCAAAAGTTACCTACACAATAAAAAAAAGTTAAGTAGAAATAAAATGTTCCATATACCTAGTACAAGTTTTAAAAACTAGAAAAGTTTTCGTAAACGTCAAAAGTTTACTACATACCACCAACTTGTCAAAGTGGCAATTCGTACTGCCTTAATTCAAAAAGTAGCTCTAAAACTTTGTTAAAATACAAATGAAACGATTTAAAATAACCCGTAATAGCGATTTTTAGTCCCTCCAAGCTTCTTTTGTAAGGCGCGCTGAAAAAAGACATTTTGGAAGGAAACGAAAAATTTATAGTTTTGTAAACTATCAAAACCTGTAGGTACTAGGAGGACTGATTTATTTAAAAGAATATAATGCTTGAGCATACATAGCTTTACATTGTCTTAATAAATGTCGGCTAGGCGGTATGAAGGCGGAAAGCGGCAAGCGCTGGAATACCATTCCGTAATTTGGCCGTTCTCGAAGCGTGACCGGAATGCCACCCGCGCTCCGGTAAACTGATTACCGGCCCGGCTAATTGCATCCGAGTTACGCTCTAAGGTCGTTATTGAAATCTTGCATTTTGTGTAGTAAATTGGTAGTCAGCGTGTTTTGTGTGCTTTGAAAATTACGCTACAGATGACGCCAAACATTGGGCCTAAATCACATTGAAAATTACCATCGTGGCCTAATTTGATGGTTTTTTTTTACTATACTTACAGGGTAGTGTTTGTCCGCAAGTCGCCTGATGTCAAAGATGGCGCCACGCTGCACCTGGACTGGGAACTGGCTCTCAAGTGAAACAGTCAGAACACACCGATAGGTGCTTGGCAACAGATTCTTATCTGGAGAGTGCGGTAGCTAGCGAGCACTAGAAAATGCCCTACCACCAAGTAATTTTTTCAATACGTTTTCCATCACCGACAAGCTCTGTAATAATACTGTGTCAGTTATTCTGAAGGGCTGAATCGCAAATGAAGTGATTCTATAGATAACTTAGGTTACCGACTTAGCCCACAGAATAAGCAAGCTAAAGTAGAAGTGGTAATGTACTGGTCATAAGACGCAGAACCGACCACCGTTGGGGTTGTTGGTTGGAGACTGCGACTTGGCAGATAGGTATTGTGTACGTTTATACCAGGGGTGGCCAACCGGTCGATCGCGATCGACTAGTCGATCTTGGCTATTAGTTCACCCGATCGTGGCAAGGCAAAAAACATGTCCAGCAGTGTACTCAAACAGGTTGATTACGACGATGATGATACATTGAAATTTCATGAAGTCTGAAGTTGGTAGATCGCATGGGGTTTCTTTAGTAAATAGTAGATCTTGGGTAAAATCCAGTGGGCCACCCCTGGTATATACAGTATAGGACGCCCTTCGCCTAGTCGGAGCGACGACTTGCGTTGAGTGCCTGGCAGGAGTCGGATGAGAAGAGCCGAAGGCCTAGCTCAGAAGCGGACCATGCAAGACCCTTATGTCAAACAAACAAACCTTCGCTTTTATATAAATGTCTATGTATTTATATCTCATACCACCGTTCTAATATACTTAGTTACATAAGTTCTAGAAATTGCGGAAGGCGGTAAACGGAGAGAAATTCCTAAATTCAGCCGTTACCGAAATGACACTCGCGCTGCTAAACTGATTACCGGACTGGCTTATTTCATTCGTGTTACCCTTTCCTTCTGAATTATTATTAAATATCCATAAAAGAAATATTGTGACAAACATTACAAAAAAAAATTCATTTTTTTTTTCTAGGTAAGGAATATTAAAAAATTTGTACGGCGAGATACTAAATCCAGAGTAGAGCTGGCAACATTGCGCGGAATGAGTACAACGCTGCCGTAGTAAATTTGGAATGTGAGGAGAAAAGAAAGAATGCGTGGGACTTAGGACAGTGAACGAGATCATAATTATTATAACTCTATAGTCCATTAAAATGTTACAATTTTTAGGCCTTAGCGTGCATTTCTTAGAGAACGCAATTTTAAATTTTAGTGTGTAGTGAGTGAGGGTTAGTGTAAGCTTAATTTTACGTTTGTGGGGTCGCCACTATTGTCCCCCGGCCGCCATCTTGGAAAAAGGTGTGCAAAGTGTTTTCGCGTTGTATTTCGTAAACTAGCAACCCTACAGAAATTTTTATAACACATTATTTGTAGCAAATAAAATTGTCTACAAATTTATATCTATTATTTTTTTATGTCGCAACTTCAAACGATCCTGACTGCTTCGGCTGTCCATGCATGGCCAGCCTTAAGTTTACTTTACCAGATAACTGGTCTAACCACTCCTCATTTTACTACTCTCAGCTTTTACATTTACGACTGCGCCTTACTTAAGCTTTGACTATCTTGCGCTTCTCTAGCATAACATAAAGATACTAAAGGCGGACTATTTAGTGCTTAGTCAGTAGAATTTTATGTTTTTATGGTCCTCAATAGCCTTACCCGACAGGCGACAGAGGGTAGGTACCTCGTACTGATCCAGGAGTAATAATGTTAAATATCACATCATTAATTCGCTTAAATCAAAGTATCTAGTTTTTGAAAAAAAAACTTGATCTTCTTCTATGTGCTGGTTGTATTAACAAATGTTTGTAGATCAGGAGAAAAATTACTATAACTTTAAATGAAAAGGGGGTATACTTTGTTCATTCATTTTAAATATACACGTCGACGACGACGCGGTAGCCGAGTTGGTAGTGATCCTTTCTTCAAAGCTAGCGGTCCTGGGTTTGAATCCCGGTAAGAGCAAATATATGTGTGATGAGCACGAATATTTGTTCCTGAGTCTTAGATATTTCTATCTATATAATGATTTATATCTCTTTAAAAGTATAATATAAGTATATCGTTGTCAGTACCTACCCATAACACAAGTTTCGATTTTAATTATACCTAAAATATATTTTTGATTTTTTTTGTGTCCTACATTCAGGTATTTTTTTTTTAGATTTAACAATCATAGTTACAGTGAAAAATGATTTTATATAATTAATCGAAATTTTCAGCTCATACACGAAGCGATAGGAACTCGGTGGTAGTGACGTCGGTTTACAAACCGTTGCTCGTAGGTTCAAATCCTGCAATGAGCTTGAGCTTTCGGTGAAACGTCGTGATTCGACCACTCTTCTTACACTTTTCACCACAGACAAAACATAGATAGAAAATCAAATAGATAGATACAAAAGTTTATTGATATAGTAGGTACTCTATGTAACGCCATAGTACCCTATAAAATAGCAAAAGTGACGTGGGAACAGTGGATATTGCCACAATAATTAGCCCACTTTCCCTCCATTCTTCTGTAATAGCCAACCTGAATAGCCATAATGATCTCACGCGCAGAACTTTAATACAACGAGAGAAGTTATAACAAGAAAAGTTTTTTGAAACTAAAACTCATAAGTTATACATTACAAAGGTTTAGAAAAACAGCTAAGGTGCATTTCAGTTACGAAACCAAACGTTGCTGATGCTATATACAAATCTAATTCGCATCGTATCATAAGTATGCGGTGAATTTTAACAAAGAAACAATATTTTTTTATGAATATGATAAAGTATCATCATCTCAATAATCTATGTAGAGAGAAATAAACTACATAGTGATTATTGTCTTTAATCCTTCGAAAAATCTTGTGATTGTGATTTGTTGTGAGTGAGTGACATATACAGTAATATACACAGTATTCACGCATAGGCTATTTTTTATGCCACAAAAAGGTAACGGGAAGACCGCGAGTAAAAAGGATAAAACGCGCACTAGAAAACTACATACATAATTAGAAGTTTAATATCCCTTAGGGAGAAATTTGTTTTAAAAAAATTCATGTGCCTGCAAATTTATATCTATATATTTTGATCCGTGATTAACAAAGCAGCAGCTCTCAAACTACTCACAGCACTGTTATTTTAATAATCGCTTGTTTAACCAGATACCGGAAATTTCTTCTTCTTCTTCTTCTTCTTTCCCGCCACTATAACTAACCGCTTGAGTTCCTCACTAAAAATACAACTCTTAACTCCTTTGGAATATCGCAAATTTTATTTGATCCATTTTTTTTGCCTATATTTTATTGAAGCCACTTGAGGTAGAGTGCATGGAAAGTTTTTGATAGCATTTGTTTTTCACATATTTACGTATTGATGAAAATTTTGCAAGTTATTGTTAAGAAGGATAGATCCTCGAGTGGCGACCACGAACCGGAAGACGTTCTGTAGGTAGGTGGACCGACGACATCGTAAGAGTCGTGGGGAGCCGATGGATGCAATGGCTAATAGCTGTTTATGGTGGTCTTCAAAAGGGGAGCCCTATGTTTACCAGCGGACTTTTTCCAGCTGATAGTGGTGATTGACGTAGCGTAGGACGCCCTGCGACAAGGTGGAGCGACGACTTGCGCCGAGTGGCTGGCAGTAGTTGGATGAGAAGAGCCGAAGACCGGGCTCAGTGGCGTACCTTGGGAGAGGCCTATGTCCAGCAGTGGACTGATACGGGCTGATGATGATGATGATGATGAGTGGTGATTGAAATAAGGAGGTCTAGAAGAGATCGTTCCGCGTGGAAATAATACTGCTCATTAAAATATACCTACCTATGAATATGAAGAAAAAAACAGGTAAGTCTATACTTACTTTTATTAGTAGGGTTATGTATCTCTTTGGAGATATCGTTTAAAGGCACCAATTAACTTTTAAAGGTCAGACCTTTAAATTCTAACCAGAACTACATTAAATCCTTTACCCTTATTGCCTGTGTTTCTAAAACTGCCCCATAAAAGGGTAAAAGTTCTAAAAGAAATCACGATCGTTATCGGGTACTATAAAAACTTTGGGAATCACTTTGCCTGTATAAAACCTCTAGTTTACGAACGAAAACCCATTTTTTTATATTTATAGGCTTAATTAAAGCAACTTTGTAGGAAACGCTTTTATTAAGCAGAGCCTGAAATATTTAAAAGGATTTTGTACCGAGTCTTAGCTAAGTCTTGTTTCATCCGTGGTCAATTTATGTATAATAGAGTAATTACTATTACAAATACCTTTTTACGATTAAGCAGTTGAACCAACCTTGTTTATTGTTTGTTTGTAGTTTGTTTTTTTTTCATGCAATAGACGTGCTGGCCAGTGCGATTATTCCAAAAAGAGGTTGGCACACTGACATGAATTAAGACTTGTTGCATTTTAAGTGGACTGGCGGTATGGAAAATTATTGAATAGAAAGGTTAAAATTTTAAAACCTTGCCAAAAATGACAGGCAACTCAAAAATGAACGCACACTCGAAAATCATATTCACACGAAATATACTAATCTTCACTCTGAAAATAGCCACTTATTCCCAAAAGACCATAGCGTCTTAGGGCGTTACTTCAGAAATTCCAATAAAACTAATGAATTGCCGGATCAAGTGCGTAAGTGCCTTCCACAACCTCTTGTAGGCGGATATTTGCTGGATAGAGTCGTGATTAATTGGACCGATTGAGCACACCCGGTTACTTAGCAAGATAGTTCTGGGTTTATCTGATTTTAAGTTTCATGTAAATGGCTTGGTGACACGAAGTTCTGGAGGAATTGTAAACATTATTAAGGATATAGTTTTTTTTTTTTGTTAAGGAGCAATGGAACGAAGTGTGTTGAGCATAAAAAGCATCGATAGAGTTCCTAACTCCACAATTCGCGTGTGTGTGAAGTTAGCATCTCAACTGTTAGCATCTCAAAAAAAAAATTGCAAATAAAGTGGCATCCAGCATAGTTCTACAGTTCTAGATAGGTTTTAGCAATAGTTCCGTCATTTTTATAATTAAAATCGAATTTTGAAAAATGAGATGCTAACTTCGCAAATTAATCATAGCATCTCATCGAATTTCGATGATTGGACTACTCTAGAGTAAAAATATCATAGTTCTATGTAGATACAGTGCTATCCAACATAGTTCTACTGTTTTTGATAAGCAGTAATAATAATTAAGACGATTTTAATTAAAAAATAAAATTTGAAAAACTGAGATGCTAACATCTCAAATATTTCATAGCATCTCATCGAATTTCGCAAGTTTCATCTTGCCAGAGTGAAAACTAAGGAAGTTCTACACCATAAACCTATTCTATGAATAGTTCTACTAGTTTGGTTAAATTCAACTAACTAAAAAAAATTAAACTAAATAAATATTAAAAATTAATGTTATTAGTTAAGAGGCGCAAATGACCGGAACTATGTCGGCGCTTGTGTAACGAACCCCTACGGCTAATTTAAAAAATTCACGCGACCCGGAACTCATAGTTATAACCTAGCATCTCACTTCAATACAGTACTAAGTATCCAAGAAAAAATTTTTTTATTAGTTAGGATGCGCAAATGACCGGAACTATGTTGGCCCTAGTGTAACGAGCCCCTACGGCTAATTTAAAAAATTCACGCGACCCGGAACTCATAGTTATAACCTAGCATCTCACTTCAATACAGTACTAAGTATCCAAGAAAAAATTTTTTTATTAGTTAGGATGCGCAAATGACTGGAACTATGTCGGCCCTAGTGTAACGAACCCCTACTGCTAATTTAAAAAATTCACGTGGCCTGGAACTCATAGTTATAACCTAGCATCTCACTTCAATACAGTACTAAGTATACAAGAAAAAAAAAATTTAATAGTTAGGATGCGCAAATGACCGGAACTATGTCGGCGCTTGTGTAACGAACCCCTACAAATCATTTAAAAACTTCACGCGACCCGGAACTCGCAGTTATAACGTAGCATCTCATTTCCCTACAGTACTTCGTATACAAGAAAAAAAATATTTTCTAGTTAGGAGGCGCAAATGACCGGAACTATGTCGGCGCTTGTGTAACGAACCCCTACAAATCATTTAAAAACTTCACGCGACCCGGAACTCGCAGTTATAACGTAGCATCTCATTTCCCTACAGTACTTCGTATACAAGAAAAAAAATATTTTCTAGTTAGGAGGCGCAAATGACCGGAACTATGTCGGCGCTTGTGTAACGAACCACTATCAGTCATTTAAAAACTTCACGCGACCCGGAACTCGCAGTTATAACGTAGCATCTCATTTCTCTACAGTACTTCGTATACAAGAAAAAAAATATTTACTAGTTCCGGTCATTTGCGCCTCCTAACTAGTAAATATTTTTTTTCTTGTATACTTAGTACTGTAGGGAAATGAGATGCTACGTTATAACTGCGAGTTCCGGGTCGCGTGAAGTTTTTAAATGACTGATAGTGGTTCGTTACACAAGCGCCGACATAGTTCCGGTCATTTGCGCCTCCTAACTAGAAAATATTTTTTTTCTTGTATACGAAGTACTGTAGGGAAATGAGATGCTACGTTATAACTGCGAGTTCCGGGTCGCGTGAAGTTTTTAAATGATTTGTAGGGGTTCGTTACACAAGCGCCGACATAGTTCCGGTCATTTGCGCCTCCTAACTAGAAAATATTTTTTTTCTTGTATACGAAGTACTGTAGGGAAATGAGATGCTACGTTATAACTGCGAGTTCCGGGTCGCGTGAAGTTTTTAAATGATTTGTAGGGGTTCGTTACACAAGCGCCGACATAGTTCCGGTCATTTGCGCATCCTAACTATTAAATTTTTTTTTTCTTGTATACTTAGTACTGTATTGAAGTGAGATGCTAGGTTATAACTATGAGTTCCAGGCCACGTGAATTTTTAAAATTAGCAGTAGGGGTTCGTTACACTAGGGCCGACATAGTTCCAGTCATTTGCGCATCCTAACTAATAAAAAATTTTTTTCTTGGATACTTAGTACTGTATTGAAGTGAGATGCTAGGTTATAACTATGAGTTCCGGGTACAGTGCTATCCAACATAGTTCTACTGTTTTTGATAAGCAGTAATAATAATTAAGACGATTTTAATTAAAAAATAAAATTTGAAAAACTGAGATGCTAACATCTCAAATATTTCATAGCATCTCATCGAATTTCGCAAGTTTCATCTTGCCAGAGTGAAAACTAAGGAAGTTCTACACCATAAACCTATTCTATGAATAGTTCTACTAGTTTGGTTAAATTCAACTAACTAAAAAAAATTAAACTAAATAAATATTAAAAATTAATGTTATTAGTTAAGAGGCGCAAATGACCGGAACTATGTCGGCGCTTGTGTAACGAACCCCTACGGCTAATTTAAAAAATTCACGCGACCCGGAACTCATAGTTATAACCTAGCATCTCACTTCAATACAGTACTAAGTATCCAAGAAAAAATTTTTTTATTAGTTAGGATGCGCAAATGACCGGAACTATGTTGGCCCTAGTGTAACGAGCCCCTACGGCTAATTTAAAAAATTCACGCGACCCGGAACTCATAGTTATAACCTAGCATCTCACTTCAATACAGTACTAAGTATCCAAGAAAAAATTTTTTTATTAGTTAGGATGCGCAAATGACTGGAACTATGTCGGCCCTAGTGTAACGAACCCCTACTGCTAATTTAAAAAATTCACGTGGCCTGGAACTCATAGTTATAACCTAGCATCTCACTTCAATACAGTACTAAGTATACAAGAAAAAAAAAATTTAATAGTTAGGATGCGCAAATGACCGGAACTATGTCGGCGCTTGTGTAACGAACCCCTACAAATCATTTAAAAACTTCACGCGACCCGGAACTCGCAGTTATAACGTAGCATCTCATTTCCCTACAGTACTTCGTATACAAGAAAAAAAATATTTTCTAGTTAGGAGGCGCAAATGACCGGAACTATGTCGGCGCTTGTGTAACGAACCCCTACAAATCATTTAAAAACTTCACGCGACCCGGAACTCGCAGTTATAACGTAGCATCTCATTTCTCTACAGTACTTCGTATACAAGAAAAAAAATATTTTCTAGTTAGGAGGCGCAAATGACCGGAACTATGTCGGCGCTTGTGTAACGAACCACTATCAGTCATTTAAAAACTTCACGCGACCCGGAACTCGCAGTTATAACGTAGCATCTCATTTCCCTACAGTACTTCGTATACAAGAAAAAAAATATTTACTAGTTCCGGTCATTTGCGCCTCCTAACTAGTAAATATTTTTTTTCTTGTATACTTAGTACTGTAGGGAAATGAGATGCTACGTTATAACTGCGAGTTCCGGGTCGCGTGAAGTTTTTAAATGACTGATAGTGGTTCGTTACACAAGCGCCGACATAGTTCCGGTCATTTGCGCCTCCTAACTAGAAAATATTTTTTTTCTTGTATACGAAGTACTGTAGGGAAATGAGATGCTACGTTATAACTGCGAGTTCCGGGTCGCGTGAAGTTTTTAAATGATTTGTAGGGGTTCGTTACACAAGCGCCGACATAGTTCCGGTCATTTGCGCCTCCTAACTAGAAAATATTTTTTTTCTTGTATACGAAGTACTGTAGGGAAATGAGATGCTACGTTATAACTGCGAGTTCCGGGTCGCGTGAAGTTTTTAAATGATTTGTAGGGGTTCGTTACACAAGCGCCGACATAGTTCCGGTCATTTGCGCATCCTAACTATTAAATTTTTTTTTTCTTGTATACTTAGTACTGTATTGAAGTGAGATGCTAGGTTATAACTATGAGTTCCAGGCCACGTGAATTTTTAAAATTAGCAGTAGGGGTTCGTTACACTAGGGCCGACATAGTTCCAGTCATTTGCGCATCCTAACTAATAAAAAAATTTTTTCTTGGATACTTAGTACTGTATTGAAGTGAGATGCTAGGTTATAACTATGAGTTCCGGGTCGCGTGAATTTTTTAAATTAGCCGTAGGGGTTCGTTACACAAGCGCCGACATAGTTCCGGTCATTTGCGCCTCTTAACTAATAACATTAATTTTTAATATTTATTTAGTTTAATTTTTTTTAGTTAGTTGAATTTAACCAAACTAGTAGAACTATTCATAGAATAGGTTTATGGTGTAGAACTTCCTTAGTTTTCACTCTGGCAAGATGAAACTTGCGAAATTCGATGAGATGCTATGAAATATTTGAGATGTTAGCATCTCAGTTTTTCAAATTTTATTTTTTAATTAAAATCGTCTTAATTATTATTACTGCTTATCAAAAACAGTAGAACTATGTTGGATAGCACTGTATCTACATAGAACTATGATATTTTTACTCTAGAGTAGTCCAATCATCGAAATTCGATGAGATGCTATGATTAATTTGCGAAGTTAGCATCTCATTTTTCAAAATTCGATTTTAATTATAAAAATGACGGAACTATTGCTAAAACCTATCTAGAACTGTAGAACTATGCTGGATGCCACTTTATATGCAATTTTTTTTTGAGATGCTAACAATTGAGATGCTAACTTCACACACGCACAATTCGCTCCAAAACGGGCATTGCAGATGTAAGGCATAAGACTACTAGACTATAGTGGGACTGGGCGGGACACGTAAGATTGTGAAAGGGAAATTTTTCTATTTTTTATCCCGGAAATATGTAGGACAACGGTAAAAAAACCGTATGTATTTCTTAATCACTGGATGGATAGATCGGGGAATCCAGTTGAGATTTCACTCGAATAATTATTATTATGCCGTGGTCTAGTTACAACCCTGTAAGATTCTCAATCTATAATATATTTACTATACATGTTCTAGTCATAAAAAATATTGACAAGATTGATTCAATGAATAAATGAATAGTTGTTGCAAGTGGATTCAAAGAGCAACTTGCGGGTTAAAACTAACTTCTTAGCGCTTACAAGTTCGCAACTTGCCGCTGTCAACTGTTGAAGGCTTAATTAATTTCAACCCCATCTCTTGGATTCAAGTTTTTGTGCTGTCTGATAGGATCTGTCGCAATTTTAAACTGCGGTCTGGAAACTCCGACACTAGGGCTGCTTTTCCGCCAACCTGTACTGGGCCAGCGTGGTGGATTATGCCCCATTCTCTTTATCTGAGTGAAAGTCTGGGTCCTAGCAGTGGAATCGTCAGGCTGATGATGATAATGATGAAAGTTCGTTGTAAGTCTTTTATGGATAATCTTCGGAATTACTGTTTTTACAAAGCTTCACTATAGGTATCTGAGTGACGCTATTTCAAATTATGATGAAAATCTTGTAGGTATAATATGTGGGTGAAACCACGGGGAACAGACAGTCGCATGTGAATTCATTTTCCAAAAATCATAATGCTAATAAGTCGTAGTTAGCATGAGTTTGGTAAACCTTAAATTAACAAAGCTCTCTAACAGGGATATACCTAATCACAGGTCATTGAACACAAATCCATTGTTTGTCTAGTTTGTTTTACTCATTATATAATATGAATATATAAATGATATTCATAATTAATGTAATTTAATAAAAAGATGGCGCGCGCTGATGGATGATGTGGCGCTCTCTCGTTTCGGAGGCCAAGACACACTTTGGGTCGCTGAGCCATCGGAGTTAGTTAGTTAGTTAATAAAAAGATAATAATAAATGTGATGTACTACAATGATAATAATTAATATGACGTAATAAAATAATAATAGGTATAATTTAATGTAATAATGTCATATAATATATAATAGTACCAATTAATTTTAATATTTGCATTCCTAACGGAGCAGTTATGGCGATTTAAAACTACTAACACCTACAATGTACCCATTTATACTGGCAAATAAATGTTTTGATTGATTTGATTGATTGATTGATTGGTTTTTTGGCAAACATGGAAAGTGCGTCATGGCACTGTAACATACATCGAAAGCCGTAAAAACGCTTACTTGGGGGTTCTAATACGTACATGAGCCAAGACACAAGCAATAACTTGTTTAAGAGTTGAAGTAAATTTTTCCAAGTTGCTTTTTATTTGCGACAAACTGTGATCTCGTCGTACTTTATCAAAGGAATTCAACTTGTTTCTTAATTGAAAATGCAAGGTCATTTTCAGTTGGTAGACGTTCGCTTTTTCAGTGAAATCAATTTAGAACTTCAGGCTTCGTTATGCGATTTTAGTCAATTATAGTAGTTTTTATTAGATTAACTTTCATGATTATAAAGTTATTGAGTAGAAATTGAGTTTTATCATCTTTGTAGTTTATTAATTGACTTAAACTTGACGAACTACCCCGGCTTCGCACACATTTGTAATAGACAAAGATTTTGAAAACCCGTTACATATAAGAGCTTGATATTTTTGTAGACCTACTGGTGGGCTATGTTTCTTTCTACTCTAATCGAACCGTTTCTTACTGAATTCTCTACTTTATCAGAACAAAACATAGCATATGATACTGAAGGATATTGTATCTTCTTATTAGTGAAATATTTTTTGGAATTGGATCTGTATATAGTTTAGAAGATTGATTACCCCCTTTAGGTAGATTTGTTGGATTAGCAAACCCACCAAGCAAACATAAAAACATATATATAAACAAATTTTACCTCTTTTTTGACATTATTATCGAGGTTTAGAATATAGCTTAATTTTTGAAAATGTTTCTTGATTTTAATTAAGTAGACACGAAGCAAACTTACTATTATTATATTCGCACAGGCCTTAGAAAAAAATATTCGTAAACTTTCTCCCCCTTGGAAAGTTCGCTTATTTAACTGTACTTAAAATACCGATAGTTTTATTAGCTAAAACCAAAAATAAACACAGCAGTTTTGGTTACAAAATGTCCAACGAAAGCATAGCAAATTGACTTGAATTTTCTGCTGCATTCCAGCTAAATGGTAGACCACGAGCCACAAAATTTTGTACGCAATTATCTAGTAGTATTATTCGTTGGTAGCTACTAATTCGTTGCTGCAATTGGAATGGTCAGTGTGTAGTCACGGCCATCTCGGTCACTGGTTGATGCAGGTGGCGGCAGTGCTGTGTGGTACAAGAACACAGAGATAGAGAATAATCTAAACAAATTATTTACAAACAATTTTGCAAGCAAAAAAAACCGACTTCAAAGTTTTTCTAATAGATGCCATTGTCAGAACTGGACCAAATTAGAATGGGACCACACGGGAAGCAGCAGCTTTCAAATAAAAAAAGAATCATCAAAATCGGTTCACTCAGTCGAAAGTTCTGAGAGCATATTTGGCAGGCATATTTAAGTGGCGTCTTTTTTATCGGAGGCCAAGACTCACTTTGGGTCGTTGCGCCATCTCAGTTAGTGTTTTAGTTATCTATGGACGGTTTTTAGTATGAATTCAATTCAATTCAATTCAAAATTCTTTATTTAATAAGATACATAATATGATGATCACTTTTAAACGTCAAACTTAAGACTAGCTACGCCTGTTCGCCTTGTGTATCGGAAAGTATGGAAAAGTATGAAAACGTGTGGAAATATAGGAAACTAGTTGCCTGTAGTTGCGCCCCGCGGTTTCACCCTCTTCTTACCGTCATCCCGCAGAAACCTTTTTCCGGAATAATAAGTAACCAATGCGTTAATCCAGGGTATAAGCTATCTCCATTCCAAATTTCATTCAGATTCGTTCAGTAGTTTTTGCGTGAAAGAGTAACAAACATCCATCTATACATACATACAAACTTTCGCATTTACATTAGTAGGAAGTAGGATGGATAGAATGCAAAAAATGTGGAAGAGTACATTTATAGAATAGTTTCGAATTTTTCGCTGTCACACATAACATAGGCCATCAGAAATTAAAATAGATAAGCTGTCAGGGGACCGTCCTGGGTTCTAGGGATTTGTGGGACATTCACTAAGCACCGCGTATTAAATAGTTTGTCGCAATTGAGAACCAACCTCGGCGAAATTTGCTGCAACAACAATAATAATGATTAAAGTTTGCAAAAGTTCTGCTTCTACAATTTTGTTTTATTTTTGACTTTAATTTTTACTTTACATCATCGAAAACGATGACTGTGCTAAAATAAATCGAATTAGGGAAGTTAATGCGTTCTAAGAAATGTTTTAAGTATTCATTATTCAGCAATAAATGTAATATGCAATTTGACTGTGTCCGTTCTTATTTGAGTCAGGTATATAATGAAGAGATTTTGGCGAATTTCGGAATGATATTAAATTTACTTGAGAGGCTAGCATGAGAATAATGAGAATCACTGGCTTTGGGAGAGCATCTCGTTATTCGACTCTATTGGTTTTGACGAAAAGACCAGAAAAATTGAATTTTATTCCACTAAAATTATTCCATTGCGAGCAAACCATTTATTTACCAAGAATTTTTCTTTTTTATGGCTTACTATTTATTAATAAAACTTATTTTTAGGATATTTTCATATTAAAGCATTTTTCAAACGAGGGATCGCAATATCGCGACACCAAATTTCATCAAAGTAGATTCAGAGGTTTAGTCAGGAAAAGGTATTTCTTGGATATTTCTATCTATATAATAAGTATCTATTTCTTTATATAAGTATGTATATCGTTATCTAGTACCCATAACACAAGTTTCGAGCTTAATTTGGGGCTAGGTCAATTTGTGTGCAATTGTCCTTCGATATTTATTTATTTATTATTATTAAACAGAGTTGCTTTCGCATTTATAGTAAAAATCAAAATTAGTTCATCTGATTAGGAGCTACGACGCCACAGACAGATACAACACAAATACCTACACAATCCAGTCCAGGTGTAGCGTGGCGCCATCTTCGACCACATCTTCACTTAACATCAGGTGACTTGTAGTCAAGCGCTACCCTGTAAATAGTAAAAAAAAAAAACAATATGTTTAACTTACACCTTCTACGTTGGGGTTTAAGAATGAACATAAAACATTTTTCTTACATTTAAGCAGGGAGCATTTCACCACAAGTTACCTGATAATAAAATACGCATGAAGAACAGTCGTCAAAAATCCGGTGCCAATAGGTACAGTCAGCGACAAAAGTAGCTGATCGTTCTCGATTTTCCAAATGTGTTTCAAATCAGTAATTATTATTGTTTTTGACGTGACAACGTCTTATAAATTGGTTTGCCGGGTGACACTTCAAGAAACTGCGTTACGCTCCGCTCACGTTATGCGCTCACAATGAGAGCGAGTGAGAGGCACGCGTCCCTTCCACTCGGGCATGGTTAGCCCGCCTAAGAGCGAGAGGGACAGACATAAAAAGTGAAAGGCACGCGTCCAGATGAATATTCACATTAAAATTATTTTACCACTCAAAGTCGTTGTCACGTAAAACTTTCGCCCGTATACCGATTTTACAGGCAACCAATTTTTTTTTTACATTTTACGTGGTATCATTTTGACCACAACATAACACACCTGATTTTAGGTGATGATGGAAAAAAGTGTGATTGTTCAGCGACTTTTGTCGTTGACTGTACTAAAAGTCATGCTTTTCTCTTAAACGAAAACCTTTTTGCAAAAAATCCTATAACTTACGCGCTAAAAGTCGGCCTACAGCCCTCAGATTTATGAGACAACTCGAACGATCTGACCACATTAATAACAAGGTCGTAGGACAGGGGTTGACAAATTACAATAAAAAGGGTTTCATAGTTTTTCGCAAATCCACGCAAGGGCGGTAAAGTTTTGTGTTTTACAAAACGCTTTGTTAGAAATACATGCCATACATGTTTTTATCTAAAAATACCTTAAATCTTTATCCTTACTCTTTCCTTATTAGAATCGTATAAAAGTAATAATAAGTAGGTATTATACTTTTTGAATTAACATTATATCGTAACTAATACAAGTCGATTATTTTATATTTTTCAGTGCATTATAAAAGTGTTTTTTTTAGGTTATATTTTATTTTATTTTAGCTTCGTATTGTAACGTAGTGTGGGACGTCCTGCAACAAGGTGGAGCGATGACTTGCGCCAAGTGGCTGGCAGTAGTTGGATGAGTAGAGACGAAGACCGGGTTCAGTGGCTTACCTTGGGAGAGACCTATGTCCAGCTGTCATATCATCATCATAAGCCGGAAAAAGTCCACTGCTGAGTATTGGCCTTCCCCTTTGAACGCTACCATGAACGGTTATTAGCCATTTGCATCCATAGGCTCAATGCGACTCTTACAATAAGTATAATAATAATAAGGGATATATCCCTACTTTATTAATATTATAAATGCGAAAGTAACTCTATATGTCTGTCTGTTACGCTGTCACGCTTAGACTACAGAACCAATTTAAACGGAATTTTGTACAGAGATATTCTAGAGCCTGAGAAAGGACATAAGCTACTTTTTATCGCGATAAACTGTAGCCTACGCGGGTGAAACCGCAGGGAACAGCTAGTACTAAAATAAAGTTATTATACAACGCTATCAAAAGCTTTATTCCGCACCTTACACATAATCTCATCACGACAACAAATGAAATAACGTATTAACACATTTTACGTTACTTCATAACTCGTTACGTTATATATTATAACAGTTACAACAACGCGACAAACGTTTTGGCTCGTTCCAATGTGTTAACGAGGAAAGTAACTCTGCCGTTCAGTCTCTAGCCACGTAACATCGTAAAAGATAATGAAATCCGTTATTAACTTGTTATATATATGTCAACGACATAATAACGTTATATAAGAACCGTTTTATTTGTGCAATGAAACATGTCCTGAAAACGTTATGAGCATACGGATATAAATAAGCAGTTACAATGACGTTGTTGTTAAATTTACGAGTGCAGTTTGGCTTTTAATTCATGTCGTTTATTAAACACACTGTATTAAACAATGAATCAATACTAACTCAATTAAAAAAACAGTCCTTTTGGCCTGTGGAATGATCTACTGCTTTGTTTAGTACAAGACAAGTTAGTTCTAATAGAAAAAAAGCAAGCTCAACGGTACAACAAAACTGTTATTTTACAAAAGCCAAATATCACTTAAAGATAACATTTAAATTAGCACGGAAATTAACACACTAGTAAGTTAACAACACGTTCAAAGCTAAAATTTGGCATACGCATTATTTTTGGTGCGGAGTTATGTGCGAATTTGCCATCACTCAAAACGGTGAAGGAAAATATCGTGAGGAAACTGACATGTGCAAGAACAACATTCAAGGGAATGCGTCATCTACCAACCCGCACTGTGCCAGCGTTGTAGATTACGGCCCATACACTCTCTCTCTCTCTATGAGAGAAGAGCAGAGTCCAAGCAGTGGGAACGTAAGTAATAGGTAGAAGTTGATTATGATTATTTTTGGGTACTCAGTGCTGGTTTTTGAAATGAGAGTCAAATGAGGTCAAAAGTGAAAAAGTGCCAATTTCACGCTGCGGGGTTTATTGCTAGTTTCAAGTTAAAATAAACATGACATTGCTGAAGTCTGATTCACCAATAAAATTTCAGCCACGCACAAAGTTCGGGCACACAGTATTGTGCATTTTGAATTTTTAGGTGCCCTTTTTTACTGTATGAAAATACAGAGTATCGTTTGACCACAAGTCAATGTGGTCGAAAGTAGCGCCACACTACACCTGGTTTTCTAACTGGCTCTCAAGCACAAAAAATATAATAGTGCTAAACATACCGATAGGTGCTTGGTGAAAGATTCTCGCGCGCGCTAGAAAAATTCCCTACCAACCAAGCTATAGTTTCTAACGATGACTTCCTTCACTGAAAGTTAAAGCTCATTGAAGGATTCGAACTTACGACCTACGAGTTACAAGTTCATCATCGCTTCATATTCATTATCATCATCCGTCCATTACTGGACATACGCAATGATAATCATCAGTAATTCACTACTGGATATAGGCCTCTCCCAAGGCACGCCACTGAGCCCATTCTTCGGCTCTTCTCATCCAACTTACCAGCCACTCGGCGCAAGTCGTCACTCTACCTAGTCAGAGGGCGTTTAATATATTATTACCTACGCGTTAGTAACTATAATACCAACAAAACTACGCATTTGCACAGTAGTAACAATTCTTATATATAAGTTGCATTTCTCCTTGGACATCTGATTGAAGGTGGTCAAGTCATAATGGAACTTTCAAATTAGTTTGCGTGTTCATTATCAGGACTAGAATAGGTTAATTTCATAATGGATTCACGCACTAGGTAGGTAAGTCGCATTTAAGTTTGGATTCTTTTAATAACAGACGTGCGTTACGTCGTTAGTTGCATTTTATACAAAAATCATGTCAAAAGTAAAAGTTTTTTTCTACGTACATAAAAAGTAATTGGGTTTTATCGTATAAATACAAACCTTCAAAAAAAAAACTTATCTACCTGATGTTAGAATTAGGTTTTGAAACGGGATATTTACCATATTGTATTTGTTTTTCTTCAGTTGTTAGGTTTTTTTTTTTTTTATAATATATACTGGGTAGCGTTTGACCACAAGTCACCTGATGTTAAGTGACGATGTGGTCGAAGATGGCGCCACGCTACACCTGGACTGGGAACTGGCTCTCAAGTGAGGCTGCTGGAACACACCGATAGGTGCTTGGCGACAGATTCTTAACAAGAGGGTGGTAGCTAGCCAGGCGAGTACTAGAAAATACCCTACCACCAAGCTATGGTTTCATCACGATGTTTTCCTTCACCGAAAGCTCAAGCTCATTGTAGGATTCGAACCCACGTCCTACGGATCGCAAGCCGACGTCACTACCACTGAGCCATCATCGCTATAAATCGGTTATTAGTTTAAAACAGTATAATATCTACCTGATGGTGCCAAAATCCGTTGCGTGGCTTAGGAGAAAATAGCGGATATACAGACAGACAGACGCAGAAAGTGACTGAAGAAACTGAAGACAACAGTATTTTAGAGCTGGATAAAATAAATTGCTTTATCGTTACATTAAGGTACGACCCGGCCGCAATAATAGTGTAAGAATACGTGACGTACGGGAAAGCTGAAGGGTCAGATACAGAATTGGGGGTTTGGGATTAATTTTTGATGTTGTGATGTGACCCTGTAGTTCAACAAAAGTTTGCCGAATCGGTAATGGTTTTTGTGTAATCCCAAGAAAAGTCCAAGATTTGTCGATGGCTACATTTCTAGTCCATATATAAAAGGAAATACTATTATAAAATAGCAGATGACAAAAGCACTTGGGATAGTGAACTTGTTTCAATTAAATCAGTTATTAATAAGAAAAAAATTGTAAATGTGAACGTGCCCAAAAGTCTATCTGTCTGGCGTTTAAACAGGCGTTTTTCCGCAATTTAAATGCTCGACAAAAAATTGCCGTTGTTTTATTTCAATCAGCCAACCAAGCAATCTATATTTTTGTAGTGAAACTTATTTAGCCGCGATAGGGCTGTAAATGTATTTGAACCGGACGAAAAAAGTGCAAAGCCACGCATGCACAGTGTAAGTAAACGTTTCGTCAACAAAAGCAACAAGCAATACATAAATTGAACTTTATCTCTAACCTAAGAAATTTCACTTCTAACATCGCGTTTTTTCGTCGCAGTGCGTCAAGTGGTTTTATTAGGAACTGCGAGGCATTTTCAATTAACACTTTCTATGTGCTCAACCAGCGAACCTTTCGTTTCAGCTCCAGTAACCATTTGTAGAACTTAATTTTTTTCGTATACGTTTATTTTTAATTCTGATTTAATTCCTGTTCTAGTAATTTCTGATTGGTTTGTTTTAACCCAACTTAAAATTGGCGCTGAAAGGTTTTAACTTTATAACTTTCAATGAATTTTTAAACATTTCATAATATTATTAGAGTTTTCAATATCGGACCAAACAGATTTTATTTTTTATAGAATAGTATATTATATTGGTCTTGTAACCACGTTTGTTACACTGGGCATACATTAATCTTACTGTATAATTTTAATAAAAATATTTTACTATGTCCATACTATCAATCAATCAATCAATCAAAATTGTATTACTATAATATTAAGCAGAGATAAAATTTGTTTGTGTCTATGTTAGGACGGTTTACTCTTTAAAACTGCCTACTGATTCAATTCCGAAAGCATTTGCACTAATAGCCACATTTGGCTTTGTTTATTCTGATAAAGTAGAGTTTTCAGCAAGATATCACGATATTTGTAAAACAAGTTAGACAAAAATGAGACAATTTGCATGTAAGAATTGTAGGTTTCCAGTATGTCTACAAAAAAATATAAATAACGAATTGAAAAAACTTCCGGTTGCTAAAATCTGTGCCAACCCGTGCGCCCGTTCAACTAGTCTTTGTTATTTTTTTTGTACAAAATTTAAAGAGAATTTTATGTCGTCACTATTGTAAGGCTACCACCTTAATTGAATGTGTTTATGCTCTGTAGGAAGGGTAAAATAAGCAATACCGGAAAAGATGGAATATAAATACAGGAATATCATCGTGATCCTTGTTTCTTCAACGGTCGGGAATCCACTACACCCAGACACAGAACAAATACTTGCATTTTTTTTTTCAATGAACGAATGATTTCGTGTAGCGGGAATCGAACCCGCGACCTCACGCTTTGCAGTTGGTTGTTCGTCCATTGCACCACATCGATTCGCAAGCAATATAATCTATAAAAAATAATAAACTGTAACAAAAAAATTTCGAAATCTACAAAGATCTCGCTGGGAGACTTAGGGAGTCCACATGTGACCAGAATGCTGGCCTATATTTTGGACAAAGAATAAGCCTCGCTATTCAGCGAGGCAATGGCGCCAGCATTCTGGGCACGTTGCCAGACATCAAGGATCGTTTGAACTATCTATAGACCTTCTTTAGTTAGTTCAAACGATCCAATATATGTGCCTATATATATAAACGTATATTTATAAATAATTGTAGGCTTGGTTTTTTTTTTTGTATATTCTAGTATAGTTAAGTAATTCAATGTTATTTCAGTTAAAATAAATAAATTAAATTATAAACTGTAACCGGAAGTAAAGGAACAGGATACTTAGCAACCTAATATCTAAACTAAAGCCTCTTGATGAAACGTTATTATACCTAAAAGCTGATTATCCCCAAAAACGTAATTTTATCTTATAACCCTATTTAAGGCTCATGTAGGGCAATTTTCACACGCTTGTCGTAATCCCACTCTCTATCTTTATAATGGAATGGTTCCTTTCGTGGCCATGACTAGCTGATGTTAATTAATTTTATAGATTATCATCACGTACCTAAAAACTAGAGATGTGCTACGAAATAGTTTTGTCGGATTGCCGGATACCAAATTCCCACCCCGGAATTCAAACTTTACCATCCCGGTTTCTAATCGCATAGAACCTATCGAGTGGGTGTTACTACATTATTTATTGCTGAAAGATAGTGTAATAAATACCCAACCGATTGGTAAGTGCCAAAAGGCTATCGGCGTTTGTCGCCTACGGCTACATATTTCAACTTTATTGGTGGCTAGCTGCACCCTACAGTGACACCCGTTATTTTACAGGAACTAGGGATCAAAGTAGACTATGTGTTAATTCAAGGTATGAGATATCTCAATTTAAATTTTTGCGTGAAGAAGTAACTCACTAACTTTCGCATACATAATATTAGTGTATTTACATTCAAGGAGAGAAAAAATTGCATGTATAGTAAAAATAATAGGTAGTTTGACTATACATTTCAAAGATGATAAATTTTGTTTTTAACGTTTGTAGCACAAATAATATTTTATTTGCCATCTATGGTATATTTTATAATTTATTTATTTATTATGTATCTAAATATATATAACTCAAAGGTGACTGACTGACTGACATAGTGATCTATCAACGCACAGCCCAAACCACTGGACGGATCGGGCTGAAATTTGGCATGCAGGTAGATGTTATGACGTAGGCGTTCGCTATGAAAGGATTTTGATTAATTCTACCCTCAAGGGGATAAAATAGGGAATGAAATTTCGTATGAAACTTTGTCAATTTTAAACCGATCGGGCTGAGACTTTGCATGCATAAAACTGTAGCCCATGCGGGTGAAACTGCGGGGAACAGCTAGTCATCTTATAAAAAAAACCATAGCTTCTAGCAGATAGGTACTAAGGAAGGGTCTAGAAAGACCGGAAGTTATAATAGCCGGATGCCTAATCCCTAATAAAATTGTGTAAGGTCAAGAGGTTGGCAAAGTACCTACTTATTAACAGTATATAATGAAACAAACATACCGTACTAGTTAACCTCTGCCAATTTACATAACGCAGATTTATATGCTTACTTTACATAAACGAACTTCCGTCGAAAGTAGGACGAACCTTTTACCTACAGTATTAGTGCTACCTGTTTTATGTAGGTACCTACAACTACATACTTCATTATAATAGCTGTTTTGCACAAATTTGCCTCATAAAGAGTACCTATATGAAGCAAATTAGCAAGCTGAAGTGGCAGTGGGCTGGTCATATAAGCCGCAGGACCGATAACCGTTGGGGTAGACGTGTTCTTGAGTGGAGACCGCGACTTGGCAAACGTAGTGTAGGACGCCCTGCGACAAGGTGGAGCGACGACTTGCGCCGAGTGGCTGCCAGTAGTTGGATGAGAAGAACCGAAGACCGGGCTCAGTGGCGTACCTTGGGAGAGGCCTATGTCCAGCAGTGGACTGATACAGGCTGATGATGATGATGATGATTGATGACATGAAGCGTAAAAAATGATAGCTGCGAAACGAGAAATGAACCTACGACCGATCCTTGGCTCTGATATAATTTTAGTACATGTAGCAAAAACAGTTGGTATCCATAGCCCATACTACTAATGTTATTAACGTGAAACTTTGTGAGTATTGGATGTAGGGATATTTTTTACTCTTTCACGCAAAAACTACACTGAAGGAATCTGAATAACATTTCGAATGGAGGTAGCTTATTTTGGATTTATGCATAATAAAATAATACTATATATATAAATACTTTTTGTCCCGGGAAAGGGCTTCTGCGGGATAACGGGAAGACGCGGGTGAAACCGCGGGGCGCAGCTAGTAAATAATATTTTATAAATGCGAATGTTGTATAACTCTATTTGTTTGTGAGTTTATTCGTTACCATATCACGACTAAACGGCTGAACCGATTTTGACGAAATTTGGTCTGTAGACAGTGGGAAACTCTAGGGAAGGGCATAGAATACGTTTTATTGCGATAAACTTTTTAACCTAGTCCACGCGGGGAATAGCCAGTTGTACAAATATTATTTCATTTCCATTTCTTTTCAATTTCATAACAGCTTATTGCATAAAAATCTTTTTAATTAGAGCGCTAGTGCAAGACCCACAAAAACACAAGTAAAGTATCCTTTACCTAGCGTCTGCTAAACCACTCACTGCCGCCCAAAACACTTTACTTTCCCACTGTTCTTCTAAAAGCTTCACCAAAAAACTAAAAGCATTTGTAACTCGACTCTACAGTTACATTTTCTGGGTACTTTTTTGAGCTGATACTTTAAAAACTCCATAGCTTGGTGGTAGAGCATTTTCTAGTGCTCGCCTGGCTAGCTACCACCAAGCATCTATGAGTGTGTTCAGGAAGTCTCACTAGAGGGCCAGTTTCCAGTCCAGGTGTAGCGTGGCGCCATCTTCGACCTGATCGTCACTTAACATCAGATGACATTAGGTGTCTCTTTAGAGAGAGTCATCATCATCATCAGCAAGAAGAAGTCCACGTCCAAGAAGTTCTTTTTTAGAGATAGTATGGGCCGTAATCTACCCCGCTGGTCCAGAGCGGGTTTTACTACGCATTTTAAATGCCATCAAAACTAAAATAGTGATGTTTGTAAGTCGCAGGTAGACAGACAGCAGCGACGTCCAATCACAGCGCATCTTGCGACTCCTGGTGCGTATAAGATCAAATCACTGACAAGATTGATGACACTAAAATAGAGCTACACCTGATTTTTTGATGGTGTTGAAAATGTGACTTTTTTCGCTACTCCGCCCCGGCGTGATGTCTTGTTTTTGATTGATTCCTGCTCCATAATAAATCACTGTCAGCAACTCGTACAGTCTTCACAGGAAGTCGCGTTTCAGTGGTCCTTATTACGTGGTGATACGGGTGGAAATTGAGCTGGCACTGAACTTTTGTAGCTAACTGTTTGTCTTCGTTATAACTGTGACTCGTCTTTGTAGACATCTTCTTCTGTCATCCGGTTCGCGCTATTTTGGGGTTTTTTGCAAAGGTAAAAAGATTGAACTGATAAGGGCTCACTTTTTCGCTAATTTTGCAATCGAATGGTTCCATCTCTAGTCTTTTTTGCGCCCCTACGGACGTTAAGACTTGCATTTATCACGCGTAAGATATTACTTTTGTCTTACTATTTTGCCTTTGACCACAAGTCACCAGATGATAGGTGTTCGAAAGTGTACTAGTTGCGCCCCGCAGTTTCACCCGCGTCATCCCGTTATCCCGCAAGAACCTTTTTCCGGGATAAAAAGTAGCCTATGTGTTAATTCAGGGTATAAGCTATTTCTATTCCAAATTTTATTAAGATCGGTTTAGTAGTTTTTGCGTGAAAGAGTAACAAACATCCATCCATCCATCCATACTCACAAACTTTCACGTTTATAATATTATTAGTAGGATATGTTTTTTGTTTTTCACATAACTTTTTCTTATCACCTTTCTAGGTAACGCTTGACCTCAATTCAACTGAACTGATATAAAGTGACGATGTGGTCAAATGTTACGGCTGGACTGAATTATTTATTAAAACCAATTTTTTTAAATAGGTCAAACAAAAAACCTTCAACTTTGCCAACTTACACAGTAATTTCAAGTAAGGCTGGGGTCTCATAAAAATTCAGGAAACGTTTCGGAAACTACCTTTCATATTTCTGGCAGACAACCAACTCTGACGAGAAACTAATTTCAAAATTAGTCCCCGAAATTTAAGACAATCTAGTTTAACAAGCTTTTCATCTAAGTTTAAGTTCAAAATTTTAAACTGTATTAGGCAAGCGCGACTGGCGTGACATCTGGCTCGCCTTTCAGTTGCATACAAACTAAGAATTAAAAAAACCCCTGACATCTTGGACCGATTTCCATCAAACAAGCTAAGAACCACCGCAAGGAAACTGGCTTTCAAATGAAAAAAAACCGCATCGAAATCGGTCCATTCGTTTGACGGCTACGATGCCACATACAGACACACACACACACAGAGACAAACAGACATCGACGTCAAACTTACAACTTCCCTCTTTTTGCGTCGGGGGTTCAAAATAATGATTCTCGGGACAACAGACATGTCGAGGGCACTTGACGGGGCGGCTCAAAGATCTCCAGAAGCGGGAGAGCGGGACGTCTCAGAAAAACTGGGACACTTGGCAAGCCTAGCTGCACCGTTGTTTTAACCGTCTTGTAACTATCCCCCCCCTAGACTAAACCCCAACAAAAAGAAACGACCTAACCCAAAGATACCGTTTAATCGAAACTTAAAACTAACTTGGCCAGATGATCGTCGGAACCCTTCGTTGTGTAAATAAGTAACCCAAATTCTTTTAGAGTTGGAAACTATTTAATGGAAATTTTAATTACAAGAAAACTTAAATATTTCAAACAATAATAAACATTTTAACAGGAGAAGACACATAATAAATTTATCGCAGATTTCAACGTAATTGCTTTGTTTCTTCTTCGTTCATGTGAGTTTATAAAATCGATTGCTACGCAATAAGATGGAGAACTTGGTTCATGTGTAATAAAGCTGAAAGAGAAATAGTAAATGAAAATTATGTTCAAATTGCAGTGTTTGGAGAATCTCATACACAAATATATTAGAATTATATTTAGGTAGGAAGGAAAGGATAAAATGGGGGAAACCCCCGATGGCCTCCAACCTCCCCTAAAGCCACCCCATGCCTCGCAAGTCGCACTCGCGACACCGGAGGGGGTAGGATGGGAATGGTGTCTAGGTTATATATAACAATAAATGTTATCAGACGACCATTCAATCTCACATAAAGTGGTTAACTTATAAAATGAAGTTAAAATATTTCAATTGATAATATCGGTCTTTGCCGTAATAATCTGGAGTATGCCAGTACATTATGTATTCTGGAGTATGCCAGTACATAGTATAAGCTGGAGTATGCCAGTACATAGTTTTAATCTGGAGAATGCCAGTTCATTATATTTGGAACGATGTCTCTTTTGATAAGGATTAGAGCTTTGCTCTATCTGGTTGCTACCAGTACATATATTGTTGCACATATTTCTGACATGTGTCAGTGTATGGTGATAGCTGGAGAATGCCAGTACATCATATTTGGAACATTGTCCTTTTTACTAAAGATTAGAGCTTTGCTCTAACTGGTTGCTACCAGTATATAATGTTAAAGACATTTCTGACTTTATGATCTCGTATAGCGATGTTAGGTTAGGATCCTGATCAGTCTCAAGTGCCGGCAGAGCCAGAAGGTACGCGGAGGGGTCCCAATGCATGAACGACATTTTTATGCCTATCCATACATGATATTCCACCAGCGCTGGTTACCAAACACAGGAGAGGTCAGGTCCTCCCATATGTTCACCTTTAGAAACCAGAAAGCTCGAAATAGATGAACTAAAAATTACTATTCAACAATCATTAATATTACTAATTATTAAGTGGGTGCAAAACCACACTGTTAACCAATTATGCTAAGACTGAACCAGTTTCCCGATATAAACTTATCTAAAAGGAAAGGATGAGAGTTGGGTAGGAGAATGACGGAATAAGGAATTTCCCTAAGTGAGTCTACGTTACTCGCGATACTAGTCTAACCATAATGAATATTTAGTGTCGTAGGTTGAGTTAATAAAGTAATGAGTCACCGGCCTAGTGAAACACGCCTTTATAACTCTATGTAGAGTGTGCGTAAAGATATCAGCTGCGTGTATAGTAAATATGCTTGCAGTGGAGAATTCACAGGTCTAAAGCCAGGACCTTGCTTCATTGAAAAAGTTGTGAGTTTTTCCAATCACAAATATTCCTGACACCCATGAAAACCCACAGAAATTCAATAGTGTGTCAATACAGTCGGACTAGTAATAAATCAATAAAACTTCATCGATCAAACAAAACCTTAAACTAAAGTAAAACACAGACGAATGTCATAAATAAGCACGAGTAGTCTACATCAGCTCCCATATCTATATGTAAAAGTACTCAGGGTTGTGCTTCTGTAAATGTACCTTGCTTACTCATAACTTACCAGAAAACCACCGTTACCTTTACCTTTCAAAACCAGGATTACCGGGATTAGAAATAAATCAACAAGTCATTCTTTAATCAAATCATTTCCATATAAAAGTAATCTAACAAATTAAGATATACCCTACCTATAACGATGCATCGTTATTGACTCTATATTGGGTTTACGTTATACCGCAGGCAAATCCGATACACAATCCTAGTTAAAAAGTTTGTATGCTTTATCTTAAGTACCTGGGTCATATATACCTCGTCGCTAGAGCCCTCGTCAACATTAAGTACCTTTCACTAAAGTGGACCCAAATCCCAAAATATAAAAAATCGCTGTGGGAACGGAATTGCGGATGTATAATAAATTTTAACGTTATGCGACACGAGTACTTAATCTAATATGAATTGCCGCCATCAAAGAACCATTGTTAGCAATGAGTACCTTCTTTCATAAGGTGTAACTGATTCTCAAAATATAAACAGACTCTAGTGAGAATAACAACCTACATCTAAGAGTTGCGCGCTAGGGTACTTTATGTTATAAACAGCACACCTCGAATAACGAGCCTTTGTGTGCATATAGTAGGTACTAGCGTTCCCACCTCATCCCTATGGTATGAATCATCAATAAAGTAAATAATCTACATCTAAGAATTGCGCAGGAGATGAATTAAGTGTTATATAAATCTCCTTGAACAACGAACTATTGTGCTTCTTATAGCATCTACCTACATCAGCGTACCTGATCTCTGTAGTATAAACAAGGTACGACTTCAAATTCTACCGGTATCACGTAATATCAAAAGTACCTATTAATAACTAGGTATTGCCGTATAATTAAACGAACGCAAGAGTACCATGAACTTATTTCTAAAATATGCTTTGGAAAATACCAAGCATAAACCGTAATCGTAATTTTAACACAATAAGAATTATGTATTATAAGTATTAATAAAATGTTTCCGTAATAATGCCGTGGAAAACACCAAGCATAAACCGTAATCGCAAATTTAACGAAATAAGTAATATCAAAAGTATTATTTATTTATTTGGAAAATACCAAATATAAACCGTATAAGTAAACTTATTCTAATTAATCTTAAGCCAACTGTACAAGAAGTGATTATGTTATTTAAAATCAAAACTGTACCAATAAATCACTCATTATAACAGTGGTATTTCCATTTTGGTTCTTTAACCATTTCTGTAGATAGTAAAGGAATCTAATAAACTATAAATAATAAGAGTTGAATCACTTTAATCAATTGAGATAACAAAATAATATTGGAACATTAAAAGTCTAACTCTAAAATATTAGGAACCAAAATGGGTAAATAATAAGAACTTCCACAAACCTCGATGGCTTCTTTGTACCTAGGATCGTTATGCTTTAACAGCTGAAATATAATAAAAAGAAAGGAAATACAAATTTCCAAAACTCTTGTATTCCTTTACGTAGCATCGAATCTACGGAAACTGTAATGTAGTTGCTATCCCGACTATATTTAGTTCAGTAGTTTTATCTGTGATTTTATATAATATTATGAAGTAATTATGTTCATTCCAAATATCCAGTATTAACTTCAGCAGTATCGAAACCACATTAGATAAGTAGATAAGTATTATTCCACTTCCTTTAATAAATTCGGTAAATAAATACCTGAAACCAATCGAAGGTTTCATTCCTTTAATTCGCAGAATAATCAGTATATTATGTAGGTATATAAATTCCTAATGTCTTGCGATAATTTAAGTGGTGTCGAAACCACATTAAGTAGATAATTATCCCTCTTCCTTACTAAGTTCAGTAGCTTAGAAGCTGTCCAAAACATCTTACATATATCTGAAACCAGTCGAAGGTTTCATTTCTTAACTTGGAGTATAGATAGTTTAGGTTTTGGTTGCTGAAAAATAAGATCTAAATAGTTTGGAGAGCATAACGATCCCAGATTCTGCAACACGCTGATGCAGGAACAAATACTTAACTCTAACTGAAATACAATTCCTATAGCCGTGATATCTACGATGAGTCTTTAGGATCTAGATTATTAGACAGGTCTTATTGATTTTTAATATCAAGCTTTCCGCGAATTTCCTTTCGAATAATAAAACATTACTTGTTAAATGAAAGAGTTCTCTAGGTTCTCCCCAGTCTTTACACAAATCTAAACATCCATCACCAGTCTGTATTGTGATTTATTTTTACTAGTGATGTAAGACAAAATTTAAGAGAGAAAAATATCTCACATAAAATAAACAATCAAAATGCAAAAAGACACATAGAGTAAAATAATCAAGCTTATTGATAAAACGTTCATTAAAAGAATAATTTTAACGTAATAAAAATACAACAGTGTTTTAATGAACATTATAACAATCAATTAAAAAAACTGAATCGAATAAATAGATAGATACAAAATAATTCATTATCCTAATAACTCACGACCTCTGCCGAAGTACACTATATTTCGTAACGAAATTAATAGATTTAACGCCCGGTTCGCGATTATTTTATAAAACCTAAGAAATTCACAATTTTCGTAAAATTTATATTTAATTACAAAATCAACTTTAACCACAGAGCTCTATTTAATTATCACACTCTAGGTATATTTTTAAGAGATCACTGATTCATTATTAGAAAGCAATATTTTACACCATAATTATAACAAGCTATAATTATTTAAATTAATTAGTTAATTCGAATACGCTCGAGGACTCTTAACCGTAACCCGGAAGAGTCCGAACCCTTCGACCGTCAAAAACTCACTCCCCACTTAAACGTTCCTGTAAAAGCTTCAAGTCACATCGCCATCCAAAAAAACGCTTACGCCGACACATTTGCAGTCGCAATCCTGCGCAAGCTTCAGTTCTATTTATCTTACACATTCCTAAGCTAAAACACTTGTACAATACTAGAGTCTAATTTACTTATTTTCTATGACAAAACAATCATACATTCCCGAATTAAATATATATATTTTTGTATGCTGGAAGGTGGGGTAGGTACATTCACCCCCCAAAATTTTAAGAGGTCTAACCGAATAAAATTTTCAAAACTAAAAGAAGGTGGAAAAATATATATATTTTAGTAGATCTATCTATTTTTTCATTGACATCAATTACCTCATGTATAATTTATGCACCCCCCTGATTATAAAACTCTTGCACCCCCCCAAGTCTAAAGCTCTACCACCCCCCAAACCTTTTAAAACTATCACACCTATCTAATTGTCAAACTATATGACCTACTATTAAGACAAAATCTTGGGCTCTCACACCTTCCAAAATCTCGAACTCTAACACACCATTCAAGTCTTGAATTCTAACACCCCCAAAGCCTTATCTCTTACAACTTTCAAAATGTAAACTCAACTCTCTTTCAAAGCGTAACTCTCTCTCTCTCTCTCTCTCTCTGTGTTAAACTCTGACAACCTCAATCTAAAAATATCCTTATTTTCTAAAAGTCGATTCAACACAAAATATTCATCTAACTACACATTGTTATTAATAACTGTATCCGCGGCCTCACTCGCAGCTTTCCCATTGTAAAACTACAAGAGCCTATTCTGAAACAAAAAGCAGCCAGTCCATTCCAGGGCATAAGTCATCTCCATCCCGAACTTCACTCAAATCCAGTGAACCATTTACGAACACACACGCCCACTTACTCACTCACTCACTAAAATACCCTCGCATGCTTACAATTATTTAATTAATTACATAATGTCATTTATTTTATCGTCACAAAAATTCCTATTTGTGTATTGTGCTAATCACAATCCACCTTTTTGCTACGGTCTAAAAAAATTATTTAAAATAAACTCCCAAAAACAGTTTCCATTTCAACTCTTTCCATTTCACGAACACCAAATTGTAGGCTATAAAGCCTACTTTCTTAAAACTAAATGATTAAACGACATCCTGGTCACGCGGCACTAAATTGTAACTATCCCCCCCCTAGACTAAACCCCAACAAAAAGAAACGACCTAACCCAAAGATACCGTTTAATCGAAACTTAAAACTAACTTGGCCAGATGATCGTCGGAACCCTTCGTTGTGTAAATAAGTAACCCAAATTCTTTTAGAGTTGGAAACTATTTAATGGAAATTTTAATTACAAGAAAACTTAAATATTTCAAACAATAATAAACATTTTAACAGGAGAAGACACATAATAAATTTATCGCAGATTTCAACGTAATTGCTTTGTTTCTTCTTCGTTCATGTGAGTTTATAAAATCGATTGCTACGCAATAAGATGGAGAACTTGGTTCATGTGTAATAAAGCTGAAAGAGAAATAGTAAATGAAAATTATGTTCAAATTGCAGTGTTTGGAGAATCTCATACACAAATATATTAGAATTATATTTAGGTAGGAAGGAAAGGATAAAATGGGGGAAACCCCCGATGGCCTCCAACCTCCCCTAAAGCCACCCCATGCCTCGCAAGTCGCACTCGCGACACCGGAGGGGGTAGGATGGGAATGGTGTCTAGGTTATATATAACAATAAATGTTATCAGACGACCATTCAATCTCACATAAAGTGGTTAACTTATAAAATGAAGTTAAAATATTTCAATTGATAATATCGGTCTTTGCCGTAATAATCTGGAGTATGCCAGTACATTATGTATTCTGGAGTATGCCAGTACATAGTATAAGCTGGAGTATGCCAGTACATAGTTTTAATCTGGAGAATGCCAGTTCATTATATTTGGAACGATGTCTCTTTTGATAAGGATTAGAGCTTTGCTCTATCTGGTTGCTACCAGTACATATATTGTTGCACATATTTCTGACATGTGTCAGTGTATGGTGATAGCTGGAGAATGCCAGTACATCATATTTGGAACATTGTCCTTTTTACTAAAGATTAGAGCTTTGCTCTAACTGGTTGCTACCAGTATATAATGTTAAAGACATTTCTGACTTTATGATCTCGTATAGCGATGTTAGGTTAGGATCCTGATCAGTCTCAAGTGCCGGCAGAGCCAGAAGGTACGCGGAGGGGTCCCAATGCATGAACGACATTTTTATGCCTATCCATACATGATATTCCACCAGCGCTGGTTACCAAACACAGGAGAGGTCAGGTCCTCCCATATGTTCACCTTTAGAAACCAGAAAGCTCGAAATAGATGAACTAAAAATTACTATTCAACAATCATTAATATTACTAATTATTAAGTGGGTGCAAAACCACACTGTTAACCAATTATGCTAAGACTGAACCAGTTTCCCGATATAAACTTATCTAAAAGGAAAGGATGAGAGTTGGGTAGGAGAATGACGGAATAAGGAATTTCCCTAAGTGAGTCTACGTTACTCGCGATACTAGTCTAACCATAATGAATATTTAGTGTCGTAGGTTGAGTTAATAAAGTAATGAGTCACCGGCCTAGTGAAACACGCCTTTATAACTCTATGTAGAGTGTGCGTAAAGATATCAGCTGCGTGTATAGTAAATATGCTTGCAGTGGAGAATTCACAGGTCTAAAGCCAGGACCTTGCTTCATTGAAAAAGTTGTGAGTTTTTCCAATCACAAATATTCCTGACACCCATGAAAACCCACAGAAATTCAATAGTGTGTCAATACAGTCGGACTAGTAATAAATCAATAAAACTTCATCGATCAAACAAAACCTTAAACTAAAGTAAAACACAGACGAATGTCATAAATAAGCACGAGTAGTCTACATCAGCTCCCATATCTATATGTAAAAGTACTCAGGGTTGTGCTTCTGTAAATGTACCTTGCTTACTCATAACTTACCAGAAAACCACCGTTACCTTTACCTTTCAAAACCAGGATTACCGGGATTAGAAATAAATCAACAAGTCATTCTTTAATCAAATCATTTCCATATAAAAGTAATCTAACAAATTAAGATATACCCTACCTATAACGATGCATCGTTATTGACTCTATATTGGGTTTACGTTATACCGCAGGCAAATCCGATACACAATCCTAGTTAAAAAGTTTGTATGCTTTATCTTAAGTACCTGGGTCATATATACCTCGTCGCTAGAGCCCTCGTCAACATTAAGTACCTTTCACTAAAGTGGACCCAAATCCCAAAATATAAAAAATCGCTGTGGGAACGGAATTGCGGATGTATAATAAATTTTAACGTTATGCGACACGAGTACTTAATCTAATATGAATTGCCGCCATCAAAGAACCATTGTTAGCAATGAGTACCTTCTTTCATAAGGTGTAACTGATTCTCAAAATATAAACAGACTCTAGTGAGAATAACAACCTACATCTAAGAGTTGCGCGCTAGGGTACTTTATGTTATAAACAGCACACCTCGAATAACGAGCCTTTGTGTGCATATAGTAGGTACTAGCGTTCCCACCTCATCCCTATGGTATGAATCATCAATAAAGTAAATAATCTACATCTAAGAATTGCGCAGGAGATGAATTAAGTGTTATATAAATCTCCTTGAACAACGAACTATTGTGCTTCTTATAGCATCTACCTACATCAGCGTACCTGATCTCTGTAGTATAAACAAGGTACGACTTCAAATTCTACCGGTATCACGTAATATCAAAAGTACCTATTAATAACTAGGTATTGCCGTATAATTAAACGAACGCAAGAGTACCATGAACTTATTTCTAAAATATGCTTTGGAAAATACCAAGCATAAACCGTAATCGTAATTTTAACACAATAAGAATTATGTATTATAAGTATTAATAAAATGTTTCCGTAATAATGCCGTGGAAAACACCAAGCATAAACCGTAATCGCAAATTTAACGAAATAAGTAATATCAAAAGTATTATTTATTTATTTGGAAAATACCAAATATAAACCGTATAAGTAAACTTATTCTAATTAATCTTAAGCCAACTGTACAAGAAGTGATTATGTTATTTAAAATCAAAACTGTACCAATAAATCACTCATTATAACAGTGGTATTTCCATTTTGGTTCTTTAACCATTTCTGTAGATAGTAAAGGAATCTAATAAACTATAAATAATAAGAGTTGAATCACTTTAATCAATTGAGATAACAAAATAATATTGGAACATTAAAAGTCTAACTCTAAAATATTAGGAACCAAAATGGGTAAATAATAAGAACTTCCACAAACCTCGATGGCTTCTTTGTACCTAGGATCGTTATGCTTTAACAGCTGAAATATAATAAAAAGAAAGGAAATACAAATTTCCAAAACTCTTGTATTCCTTTACGTAGCATCGAATCTACGGAAACTGTAATGTAGTTGCTATCCCGACTATATTTAGTTCAGTAGTTTTATCTGTGATTTTATATAATATTATGAAGTAATTATGTTCATTCCAAATATCCAGTATTAACTTCAGCAGTATCGAAACCACATTAGATAAGTAGATAAGTATTATTCCACTTCCTTTAATAAATTCGGTAAATAAATACCTGAAACCAATCGAAGGTTTCATTCCTTTAATTCGCAGAATAATCAGTATATTATGTAGGTATATAAATTCCTAATGTCTTGCGATAATTTAAGTGGTGTCGAAACCACATTAAGTAGATAATTATCCCTCTTCCTTACTAAGTTCAGTAGCTTAGAAGCTGTCCAAAACATCTTACATATATCTGAAACCAGTCGAAGGTTTCATTTCTTAACTTGGAGTATAGATAGTTTAGGTTTTGGTTGCTGAAAAATAAGATCTAAATAGTTTGGAGAGCATAACGATCCCAGATTCTGCAACACGCTGATGCAGGAACAAATACTTAACTCTAACTGAAATACAATTCCTATAGCCGTGATATCTACGATGAGTCTTTAGGATCTAGATTATTAGACAGGTCTTATTGATTTTTAATATCAAGCTTTCCGCGAATTTCCTTTCGAATAATAAAACATTACTTGTTAAATGAAAGAGTTCTCTAGGTTCTCCCCAGTCTTTACACAAATCTAAACATCCATCACCAGTCTGTATTGTGATTTATTTTTACTAGTGATGTAAGACAAAATTTAAGAGAGAAAAATATCTCACATAAAATAAACAATCAAAATGCAAAAAGACACATAGAGTAAAATAATCAAGCTTATTGATAAAACGTTCATTAAAAGAATAATTTTAACGTAATAAAAATACAACAGTGTTTTAATGAACATTATAACAATCAATTAAAAAAACTGAATCGAATAAATAGATAGATACAAAATAATTCATTATCCTAATAACTCACGACCTCTGCCGAAGTACACTATATTTCGTAACGAAATTAATAGATTTAACGCCCGGTTCGCGATTATTTTATAAAACCTAAGAAATTCACAATTTTCGTAAAATTTATATTTAATTACAAAATCAACTTTAACCACAGAGCTCTATTTAATTATCACACTCTAGGTATATTTTTAAGAGATCACTGATTCATTATTAGAAAGCAATATTTTACACCATAATTATAACAAGCTATAATTATTTAAATTAATTAGTTAATTCGAATACGCTCGAGGACTCTTAACCGTAACCCGGAAGAGTCCGAACCCTTCGACCGTCAAAAACTCACTCCCCACTTAAACGTTCCTGTAAAAGCTTCAAGTCACATCGCCATCCAAAAAAACGCTTACGCCGACACATTTGCAGTCGCAATCCTGCGCAAGCTTCAGTTCTATTTATCTTACACATTCCTAAGCTAAAACACTTGTACAATACTAGAGTCTAATTTACTTATTTTCTATGACAAAACAATCATACATTCCCGAATTAAATATATATATTTTTGTATGCTGGAAGGTGGGGTAGGTACAGTCTTGCGATATAAAAATGCATTGCACATCTCTGCTTTATGCAAAACAGTTTCCAAGTTGAGCCTTTTACCGCCGGGAAAAAGAAAAAAACCATTACTCAGGGAAATCTCCTTTTTCTTTAGTCGCAGCGGGATTTGTACTTCGCGGTTTGCCGGCTCCATTTCTTTTTAGGGTTCCGTGGAGAGAAGTTCGTGAATCGATCAAGATTTATATTTTACAAGCTGTTCCTCGTGGTTTCACCCACGTGGGCTACAGTTTATCGCGAAATCCTTTCTTAGTGGATGCCTACGTCATAACATCTATCTGTATGCCAAATTTCAGCCCGATCCGTCCAGTGGTTTGGGCTGTGCGTTGATAGATCACTATGTCAGTCAGTCATCAGTAAGTCACCTTTGAGTTGTATAATATATAGATTTGGACGGGCTTCTCTCTACTCACTCTGAGAGAATGCCTTTGGCCCAGCAGTGGGAACGTAATAGGCTGATGATGATATTGATGGAGACGGGCAAGGTAAGGTAAAAAGCACTTTTTTACAGGATACCGTATGACTACAAGTCATGGTCTAACGTGGTGCCACATACGTGGCACGCCTGAATTGGGAACTACTTTTATCATTTTTTTTTTCAGAAAATAAACCGCCTTGTGTCGACTGCAGTGTAATATTGTTAAACTACTTTAATTAAAATGTAAATAATATATTTAAAAAATATAATTTTTTGCAAAATATTATACAAACGATATTTTAAGAAATGATAAGAAAAAATGATATTAAATTTTTAACTTCGTAGTGTCTTATGACATTTGTTTGCTTTTGCTACGCTACAACACGTCATATTCTACCAATTTTGTTGTACTTATTTTTCTTTTTCTGAACTTATCGTTAATTTCACAAACCAATAACTGTTTTAGACCGGTCGTATAACGTCAATAAGCTATTCGTAACTTTTATACAAAATATATTGCTGTCAGGTCCAAGGCAGTATGAAAAGTGGCCAATGTTCTTTAAATAATACTTTAATATTGCATTGTGGAATAATGGCTAGTTAAAAGGTAGCGAGAGACCATTATATCAGACAGCAAAAACAAATGTACAGAACCCATGTCCCACAGCTCCTTTCCCTCTTCGCTCTTCCTTTGTAACAGTAGTTTTTGGTGTCTGCAAATTGTAAGAAAGAATTTTGGCCTCGTTTTTTTGGTGTAATGGCTGAACGTAGGTAGTTAATAAAAGGGGAATGTGTAATAGAAAGGATATAGGAAGCTAAACAGATTTGTTACTATGGGTAGAACAGCTTAGTTAAGATCTTTATCTACATTTCTAACCCACCCTTTATGTATTTTTTACACGTGGGTAGACCAGCGTTTGACCACGATATCACCCTATGGATGGAAAGTGTTGATGTGGTCGAAGGTGTATTCACGACCAAAACCTTAGAATATATTCATCATCATCATCAGCCTTTACGTTCCCAATGCTGGGACTCTGGCCTTCTCTCAGAGAGAGAGTATGGGTCGTTATCTACCATGCGGGCCCAGTGCGGGTTGGTAGATGTCGCATGCCCTTGAATGTTGTGGTTCTTGGGCATGCCGGTTTCCTCACGATGTTTTCCTTCACCGTTTTTGAGCGATGGCAAATCCGCACATAACTTAGTCATAGTTGCGGGGCCGAGAAGATTCGAACTCGGTGTCGGCGCGTTGTAAAGCGCACGCAGTTACCGTTCGGCCACCATCGCTTAGAATATATTAGAACACTATTATCTTGTTAGCGATTGTATTGCTTGCTTGGTGATGGTGTTAGGCCATTTTCTAGTTCTCACCAGCTTCTTCTTCTTCTTCTTGTGGTGCCATCTCCTACCGGAGGTCGGCTATCATTAGGGCTATCCTAATTTTGGATGCTGCTGCTCGGAACAGGGATCTTGTGCTCATTTTGAACCAAGTCCGGAGATTTTTGAGCCATGAGGTACGTCTTCTTCCAGGTTTTCTCCTTCCTTGGATTTTTCCCTGCATGATAAGCTGGAGCAGCTGGTACTTGTCGTTCCTCATAGTGTGACCGAGATACTGCAGCTTCCGCATTTTGATTGTGTTTAAAATTCACCAGCTACCACCCTGATTTTAAGAATCTGTCGCCAAGCATCAGTCGGTGTGTTCCGGCAGCCTCACTTGAGAGCCAGTTCCCAGACCTGGGTGTAGCGTGGAGCTTGCTCGACCACATCCTCACTTAGCATTGGCTACTCCTGTAAGAAATAAAAAAAAAAAACGTGTGTCACTCGGGGCCTGCCGCGGTAAAGGTATTGCATAGCATTTTTTATCAACTTATGCAATTATAATTATTTATATTATATTTTATTTATGCAGTATTTTTTTAATAAATTATTTAGGTTTTACAACTCTATGTATGTCGTTCTTTTATCATACATATTTTACAATGCCATCTAGCGGTGAGAGGAGTTTGTGTTCCCGTCGAGCCTGTCGCGACACCCAAGTCAAAGTATCACCGCTGTGCCGGTCGGAGTGGGGGGGGTGTTAGGTTGTTTTCGTTACGGAATTTCTGGATTCGGTCTCAACGCTCAAGGCCCGCGATAAAAGCTATGCAATAGCTTAAAAAAGTGTTTTAAAAACGCTTTTCTTCATTGAAATAGAGCAGTTTAAAAACGATTAAGTAGTAACATTTCATTCTAAATGAAACGCAAAGAAAATTACTAAGTTTTCTCGGAAAAACCTGCTCGTTTTCAATTACACGCGGGAGGATGGAATGAGCTGTGGTTTGTCAGATTTCAGCGGGTATTGTGTTTAACTGTGTACTGTCTGCTAAATACGGGAGTTTAGCACAAAGGGTACCTGAAAATGAATGACTACCGGCTTCATTTAGAATATGTTGTGCACTTATTTGCGCTGTAAGCGCTTTTAGTACCGTTGCGGGCTCAAAAGTCTCTAAAAGGTCTAGATAAACTGCTCAAAAAAAATAAACTTGCTCCAACTCAATCAGTTACCTATTGAAGAGAAAAAAAATATCGTGTGATTGCGCCCAAAAGATGACCCACCCTATGTTTCTTGCCTGTTTTTTGCTGGTTTAAGAAAGGTGAAAAAGCGAAGCTAGTTTTAAGTTGGACGTTTTAAAGTGATCAAATGTTGTACCTAACTTCCTAAATAACCTAATGGTGTCGATTCGGTTTTGCATTCTTTAAAACTAAACTAAGTTTGACAGGTCTAAGTGTAATGCTGTCCTTTTTTTACTTCAGTGGTTAGAAAAAGACAGCAATACTATTAGACCTGTCAAATTTAATTTATTTTTAGAGAATGCAAAACCGAATCGACACCAATGTTAAAAAATTTAATCACTTCTTTTGCAAACTTCTAGTATATTAGACGTCTTATTGAAGTCAAAAGTCTATTTCTGCTTGTGTATGTGTTTGCTAATTAAGTTGAAACTTGGGTACAAAATGGTTCGAGCAATCAGTGCTTCAGCGCAAACTAATTTTGCTGGAATTAGGGTAACAATGCTGTTTCAAATTGGAATATTTCAATTTAATGAAGGTTTACACTCCAGTTAAATACGCTGGTAAATTGAAGTTTATGAGTAATGGATGAAAAGTTTCTTATCGATGCTTTGATCATGCCTGTACCCCTAGTACAGGTTTTTATAGTTTACAAAAACTATAAAAGTTTTCGTTTCCATCCATACATATTTTTTTCAGCGAATCTTACCGAGACTTGGAGGAACTGAAATCGTTAATACGGGTTATTTTAAATCGTTATAATCATATTCCAACAATGTTATTGAGTTACTTTTTGAATTTAAGCAGATCGAGTTGCCAATTTGACAAGTCGGCGGTGGTAAACGTCAACGTTTACGAAAACTTTTATCGTTTTCAAAACTTGTACTACGGGTACTGATGTTGTACTGAAAATAATTATAATAACGCACACACAATCACTTTTATATCTATCTCTAACCCTTAACCTTCCCTTATCTAGGGTATCAGAAAATCTCTACTTAATATTATTATAAATCCGAAAGTAAATGTCTGTCAGTCTATCGGTCTCGCTTTCACGCCTAAACTACTGAACCGATTTAAATGAAATTTGGTACAGAGATAGTCTAGGGCCTAAGAAAGGTCATTAGGCTACTTTTAGTTGCGATAAACTGTAGCTCTTTACGGGGAAACTGCGGGGAACAACAAGTTAGTAATAAAAATAAAATTGTAACATACATTTGCAAGTTATATAAAAGCTTGTAAAAATATGCGATCGCACCAAAAAAATAACCTGTCGGGCTTTTCTTGTCTGTTCCTTGTCCGGAGAAAGAACAGAATCAGGCGAAGCTAGATTTAAGTTTGACGTTTTAAATAGATCATATGTTGCATCCTATATTATTCATATTCATATTTTATTGCAACCATACTGTACAAAGAACTTTAAAAAAACTATAAATTTGAATGGTACATATAGTCCGTATGGGCCCCGTCGGGCACAGCACAAATTAGAAGGGAGGAGGACGTTTATTAAATTCCCTAATGTCATAAATCATAATTATATATAGAGTCAATCTAAGTCTTAATTATTATTTGCATTTAAATATTCGTCAATAGAATTAATTATTATTGAAATTATTTATGAATTATTTAAGTTTGACTTTGACGTGTCTTAGTAATACATATTGCTTTGTCACACGAACCTAGTTAACGAGCTAAGCAACAGATACTGCAATTCCGGATGAGCCTCGCAATCCCGACAATCCGATAATAACCCGAGTTTCGAGCATCCCTTTGCACCCCTGAAGCTGACAGCTGTTAAAAATACAATTTTGGTTCGGTTCGATTCTGTTCTTACTAATTAAAAGTTTCAAAAAGTAAAATTGGGTTGGATTATGGAGTCTTAGGTATTTAATTCAAATAATCTATTAATAAATAATTTGTTAATTGCTAAACAAATATTTAGCTTATAAATTTTAAGGAGCATTTTACTAAACATGTCTTAACAAAAAACTTTCAACTTTCTAATTGATTTTGATAATTCTTTAACATTAAAATGATCGCTTCGTTTTCCGTGGAAGGTTCTAGTAACTATACTTTCTTTGTTAGTAATTATTTATTAATAGCAAGCTAATATTGTATTCATCTAATTCTATCTGGTAGGTATAAGCTATCTTCATTCCAAATTTCATCAAAATCAGTTTAGTAGATACGGTGATACGTGGTAACAAACATTCACCCACACACACAAACTATCGCATTTACAATATTAGTAGGAAAACAAATTACTGAGACCGAATAGCTCCATGCATCGTTAAATCCACATAACAAGGCCAGAATTCAATAAAATTCACGGAAATTCCTTTCATCTCAAATCCCTTCGAGAAACAGATCGTAACATTCATTTTTGTATCTATACTTACCGTTAGTTACGCTCATAGATAATAATGATCCTTTTACATGACCTTTTTTTATTGAAAAAGGTTAACATAATTCCCTTACAAACAGCTATTAGCTGAAACACGCACACCTGTGGCTTCTTAGCTTTTTAGGGCCCTCCGCACACGGCGTCGTAGCGTAAGCGTATCGTAAGACGTGCGTAGTACGAGAGCAGAGAAATTACATGTTCAAACAAGTCCGCAGGCGTAGCGGTGCGGCATACGATTCTCTGCGACAACGATGCGTCGGCGGACTTGTTTAGGCACGGCTTGTTTTGTACGGTCACCTTTTTTATGTAATAGATTGGCAAACAAGCAGACGGCCCGCCTGGTGGAAAACGGTCACCGTCACCTATAGACATTTGCAACACCAGGGGAGTTGCCGATGCGTTGCCGACCCTTAAGGACACTTTTCACACCCATCTTGAAGGATTGCAATTTGTAACACTGCGGAAGGACTTGCGGGGGAGCTCGTTCCACATTTTGCATGCGGAAGAAAAGAGCGCATAAATCGTGTTGTGTGGGATTTCCAGGACTCGATAATGTGTGGTTAAGCTTTATTCCGATGACGAAACGATTGATGATAGAACGATAAAAGTTGCTCATCGACAAAAGTCGCTAAACAATGACAAACTTTCCGATTACCTTCATCATCTTAAACATCAACCTTTGACCGCATCAACACTTAAAATAAGGTGTGGTCTAACGCTACTTTGTAGGTTGTAAAAGAAACCCAAACATTACAGATTTAAAACACATTTGGAAAATCGAGTCTGACCAGCTACTTTTATCGTAGACTTTACGAGCACGTACATCTTTAAACAAGTCCGCAGACGAAGCGGTATACGCTTCACTGCGACAACAGCAGACGAAGCGCAGACGAAGGGTTATTGCAGTGAAGCGTATACCGCCTACTGCACGGCTGCGTCCGCGGACTTGTTTGAGCATATGCGTGCTCGTATTGCTCTCGAACTACGCGCGTTTTACAATACGCTATGACGCCGTGTGCGGAGGGTGTAAAGCGTTACGAAAATCTAGATTCCCTTCAGTTATCTTAAGACTTAAGCCGAAAAAGAAAGTCTTTATTTTCTTTGTTTTTTCTTTGTTACAGTACAGAGTAGGCTTTTATTTTTCCGAAGCTTTTATAACAAAAAGGCAAATGGAGTTTAGACATGATTATATAATATGACTTGCTGTTCTCCGTGGCTTCACCAGCGTAGAATACATTTGAAAATATCCTTCGTCCTTTCTCATATCCTATCTATAAGGTTCAAATATCTACATACCAAATTCCATGAAGTACAAACAGTTCAGTGGTTTAGGCGTGAAAGGTAATTGAAACAGACAAACACAGTTAAATTCACATGAACTATTTTTTTCGTGAGATTTTCCGACGCCATATATATAAAAATTGTTTCAACCGTTCTTCAGTTATAAATAGTGTAACTAACCCGAATTTGTTTTATAAATTTAAGAGTGACCTTCTAGGCTTCTCTATAAATTCTTGTACCTTGAAAATATTACTGGAAAACTCCTTTTCAGTTATCGTTATGAAACATAGAGCAAAATATTTATTTTCAAAAAATTGCCATAACAATTTTATATCAAAGAAACAAAATTAAATGGCAAATTAATAGCAAAACGCAAAATGCTATGAAACCCACATCAAACTATTATTATCTACCTCGGTGACAGGATGCGACAAAAACAGACATGAATAAATGAAATCGCAATAATAAATTCATCAGGTTCCCGACACCAGTACGTTTCCGATATGTATAGACATACACAAGAATGTAGAACTAAGAAAATCATAGAAATGCCGGATGCTAAAAACAAAACGGACCTTTTAGGGGTTTCTTTTATTTGTAACAAAAAAATTTCGCACTACAGGCTCGAGGCCCGTAACAATCAACACATTACATTTTAAGGTTATTTCGCGCGTCTTCGTCATCATCGTCATCATCATCAGCCGGAAGAACAAACGCCACCATGAACGGCCTTCTTTCTCTTCTTCCGCGTTTAAAAATCTATCAACCCGTGATCAAAATGCTGGCTTTTATATTGCACAAACTCATTGCCATTCAACTGGGCAATGTGACCAGCATTTTGGAAAGTTTCCAACTAGCAGCGGTTTATTACATTAGGTACTTAGTATACTGTTTCGTTTGTTAGGTAGTTTTATTTTATATCCTAAAGTTTTATTTTATGTTTTTAGTCGATATTTAAATTTCTTGAATTAAAAAATTCAACTTCTATAATATTATAGCTCTACCAACAAGCCCGAAGTTTTCTCTACCCAATATAAATCAGAATGTCGTTGGTTAGGCCCACTTGAGTTATTCTCTGCGCTCCCGTCAGTCTGTGACCCGAATTTCATGAACGATGGCCCGCGGACCGCGGGTCACGGGCCACGGTTCACGAGTCGCAAGCGGGTCGTACGGTGTTTAACGGCAATCATAAACTGCATTGTTTAAAAATCAATACACTGAATTTTAAATAAAACCTAAGAAAACAAGTTTTAAAATATATTTTTAAAGCAATGTAGTATTTAGTATTTATTAAATTAAATGCAAGTCAATTTTTTAGCAAAACAAAAACTAACTTCAGGTTCCCTTCGGTTTCTCTGGTCTACCATCATCAAACCCTGGTTTCCTTATCATGGGACCACCTATGAAAAATCTAATTTCCAACAAAAAAAAAATTGCAAAACTGTCTATATTTGACGGAGTTATTCCCGAACATACCTAAAAAAAGCGTTAGCTTTTCTTTACAAGTAACTAGTGATGACGACAAAGTGGAAAGCATAAAAGCCTCCATATAAATATATATATAAATATTTATGCCTATATTAAATTAAATTGTTTCAAGTGCTAACTTTCACAGTGATCAGTCGAACTGCATCTGGGATTACTTCGAAACAAATAAACAAACTTTCATTATACATATATCTTCTTTTTTTTTACATTTGTTTTTTATTTCATTTCTTTTTTTTTATTTTTTTAGTTACATAGCATCGATTTCAAAATAGATAGAGTAAAAAAATCCAACGATTTCCGCTGATTCTTTGAGTAGGTATGCTTCACTCTTTCATTCAATATCGAGACAACAGTCACTTTTCCAAAGAACACAGGAAACTTTGCACCAGAAGGCTTAATGGAGCTATATTTCTCTACACTCGTACAACTTGGCGCACGGGAATTGCTGAAAATACACTGTGAAACTAAGATTCGATTGAAAAAGTTACTGCTTCGGAAGTAATACATACTTTTACCGTTTAATTAAACTTTTATTGTGATATAGTACAATAGGTACAGCTGTGGCGAGTAAAAGAGGACTTGATGGACGAACACGTTAATGTGAGCCCATGCAAAAATTGTATATTTTTATCGACATATAACAGAAAATACAAGTGATAAGTACCCTACTTGCCAAATAATAAAAAAGACAGAAAAAAAAACAAAATTGAAGAAAAAATATACTAGTGTAACTTTATGTTAAGATTTATAGCGATGATGGCTCAGTGGTAGTGACGTCGGCTTGCGTTCCGTAGGACGTGGGTTCGAATCCTACAATGAGCTTGAGCTTTTGGTGAAGGAAAACATCGTGATGAAACCATAGCTTGGTGGTAGGGTATTTTCTAGTACTCGCCTGGCTAGCTACCACCCTCTTGTTAAGAATCTGTCGCCAAGCGGTGTGTTCCGGCAGCCTCACTTGAGAGCCAGTGCCCAGTCCAGGTGTAGCGTGGCGCCATCCGCGACCACATCGTCACTTAACATCAGGTGACTTGTGGTCAAACGCTACCCTGTAAAGAGTAAAAAAAAAAAAGGATTAATTTGTTTTCTTAAACAATAATAAAATGCATGACCAATGTAGCTCAATAGGCCAATAGCTGATTGCCAAGCGTGAGTTTGCGAGTTCAATACATTGAATAAAGCAAGAGTATAGTTAAAAAAGTAAGTATTAGGTACCGATGGACAAAAAAACCACCATAAAAACCCAGCATCATAAAATAAGTAACAGAATAGAAAGAAAGATTGCGTGGTACTCGTATATATAGCTACTTAATTTATCACGAACCTTTTCCTTTTCCTGGAGCATGCCTATTTCACTCGGGTACCTATTTTCCCTTCCTAGGTCACGGAATAATTAATCGGCTAACGAATTTTGCTTGGGACGGTATTCAACATGTTCTGGTAAATAAAGTTTAGGCGCAGAAAATCGACTTTTTAAGAGCAGAGCAACAATGAGAAACATCATCATAATCTTTATCATAACCAGCTGGAAGAAGTACACTGCTAAACCTGGCATATGTTCATGAACGGCCATAGGTGCTATGTGATAATTTTAACTTGAGGGTAGTATGCATAATAATTATGTCATTCATTCATTTTGACGCTGTCTGTAAACTGTCAGATGTCAGACTTCTTTTTTTCTTTGGCGTCTGACGATTAGTGTAGGTACTTGCCAGTGTCAAGTACTCGTATTAAATATTTCAAACACAGAGAGTAGTATCAGGTATTAGTGATGATACTAAGAAGGTGGGATGAGGATAGTTTTTAAGTTAAGTAGTGGCACTGTACATAAACATTATACGGACTTTTTTGGAGCAACTAGAAAAGTCACTTTTAACTTTATTTCAATTTTTCACACCCGTACACATTTTTTAAATACGTAACAACATTTTAAAGTGAATTTTAATATTAATTAACCAGCGATAAACCAGCACAGAGACAAGAGTGATGCCACAAGGGTTCCATTTTTTCACTACGGAATTCTAAAAACGAAAAGTAGCATGACTTCATGCTGGTCTCAGTCGTAGTGTAATCATGATAAATGATGCGTCTACCAGAAATATATATTTTATTATTTCTATTCACTGGTGTTAAGCTCCACCCGCTGTCTTGAGACCACCCACCGAAAAAGATGTGCCTGGAATCCTACAATAGCTTGTTTTATTGGTGGAAGGGTAGTGTCTAGTGCTCGCCTGGCAAGTTACCACCAACAAGAAGTGAGAGAGAGAGAGAGAGAGAGAGAGAGAGGAGAGAGAGAGAAAGACAGAGAAAGACTTTATTTGGGAAAACTGCACACAATAACAAGAGAAATAAACGCACAAAAAACAGTAACAACCTACTTATATTACATACGTGAAAATTTGTGAGTATGGATGGATGGATGTTTGTTACTCATTCACGCAAAATCTACTGAACGGGTCCGAATGAAATTTGGAATGGAGATAGCTTATAATACGCTGGATTATCACACTTTTTATCCTGGAAAAAGGTTCCTGCGGGATAACTGGAAGACGCGGGTGAAAACGCGGGGCGCAACGCAACTATTGAGAAATTATTGTTAAAATCGGTTTCATAGTTTTTGAGAAATAAATTACAAATAAACATACACATGATGAAATGTTTGCTATTAGTTTAGAAATGCAAAGGAGCAAAACAAAGTGAAATAAGAAAAGGATCATAAAAAATTCCACACATCAATCTTCAACCGAAGATGATCGGTCTATATTTATGAAAATATCTAATCCCGAAACCTACAAGGGCGTAATCGAATTGGTATTCTGATCATTTCGCAGCCAATGTAGATGCCGACGCGTCAATATTTCCACTTCTATTACCGGCTGATGTAACAGTTCTAGAGAAAGTTTATATTTTCATAAAAGCTCGCTCAGTCGCACCTGTGAGGACAGTGAGGTCAAGCCGTTGTAATGTTTCCCAGGATCCTGATAGTGTTGTTCTTAGTCTCGTAAAAAGGACTAGTCTAGTCTCAGACTTGTTCTTGCAAATGATTGTTTATTTGTACGGGTTAAAATCAGATGATAATGTGTTTCATTGTTCAGCGTGCTACACCATTACTGGCATACAAATTACATGCATATTTTGATATTAATGTTTTTTTGGTGCGGTTGGGCTGTAAATCCGTTTGAACTGGACGAAAAAAGTGTAACGCCGGGAGAGAAAGCCTTTTCCCACAGGGAGTTAAAAATAGAGAGTGGGAGAGTTTCTACTCTTTCCGTCAAAGCATCATACATCGTATGTAAACGTTTCGTCAATAAATGCAACTAGCAATGCAAATAGTTAAATGTTGTCGCTAACCTAAGAAGTTTAACAATAAACGCCTGGTGAACCCCTTCTTTAACAACTGAAGAATAGTGGTCCTTGAGACACGAATTAATAAGTATTAAAATTATCATCAACATTTTTTTATCCATTTTCCATTTCAGCGTTCTTTGGAGTAGTTGCTGATCCGACGTAGATTTTTTCACCATGCTGTGTGCTTTGCCATATAAGTTTTGAATTTTAATCCGAAAAGTTATTTTCTAAGCTACATAAGTACTTTAAAATAAAATTACGGTCTGACCTAAAAAAAAAACATTAATACAAAAACTTTTTCTACATTTGTATCATTTTACACCTTTTTCTAAGTTAATTTTTTTGAATTTTAATCAGCAAAGTATTTTTTTAAGCTACACTATGTACCTTAAAGTAAAATTACGGTCTTGACCCAAAAATATATAATTAAATTCCATTTTCCCATCACTATTGCGCACAAATGCAATGGTCAGACACGTTGGACCGTTATGACCGGGCCGGCTACGTGCCTATGTTCTACGGACGGTACGTGACATCTTTTTTACGTAAACGTAACGTTAATATTACGGATTACGTTCCGTTACAGCTATCATTTTGGTGGGAACGGATGAAGTTATTGGTGTGGAAATTGAATGTTTCGAGGTTAAAATTGACGTAGGTATTTTCGTTTATTGAGTGGCGAGTCCTGCCTAAATAGTTTTCAATGAAAAAAAAATTGGCAAGTGCCGGAGTCTCGTCATCCCATAGAACTATTTTATCAGGCGACGCAAGAGTCCATGTGCATATGTGGCGCAGGCGGCAGGAGGGATTAGCGGATATGGATAGGTTTTGCGGAAAAGAGACAACGATCGCTCAATTAACATATGTACGAAAGTGACGTCCTATCATGCGGAGGTGCAATCTAATGCATTTAATAATCGATCTTGATCCGTTATCCGCAGTTTTGGATCGATATGTTATGTCATTTAAGTAGTAATCTGTCAAGCCCTAGTGTGTGTTGTTGTTACGGTATAATGGTTAATTCAAAAAGTGTGGTGCGTTTTTTGGTTGTGTGTACTTTTATTTACCCAGTAGGTACCTTTTTTTTTTTTTTTTTTTTTACGTGGGGAAATCTAATGATACCATTCGGCCGATGGGGTCAGCCGAATGGTTATGTGGGACTTGCACCCTAACTAAAACCACCACGATGAGCAATCCTGGCCGCTAAGCAAAATTAATGTGGGGGGGACGGTTCCGGGTATGCGTAGCATTCTACTTCCCCGTCCCCCAGCGGCAGGCCCCAGGTGCTGGGCCGCAGACCTAGGAGGGACCCAGTAGGTACCTGCTTAAGCCTGTACAAGCTACTGGTGTAGCTTGGTCCCAACTTCGACCACATCGTCTCTGAACATCAGTTGACTTCTGGTCTATTGCTACCCCGCATGAAAAAAAAAACCCGCCAAGTGCGAGTTGGACTCGCGAACGAAGGGTTCCGTACCATTATCTATAATAACGGCAAAAATCACGTTTGTTGTATAGGAGGCCCCTTAAATATTTATTTTAGTATCTGTTGCTATAGCGGCTACAGAAATAGGTACATCATCTGTGAAAATTAACTGTCTTACTATCACGATTCCTGAGATACATCCTGGTGACAGACGGACAGCGGAGTCTTAGTAACAGAGTCCCGTTTTACCCCTTGGGTACGGAAACCTGAAAATAACTACACTGAGAAAAAAATTCTGACTTTCCTTCTGAGTCTTTACCTTCCAAGACCGTTTCTTTCCTTATTTTGTATTAGTTTTCCTTCTGAATCACAATTCCTTCCCTTTTAACTCAGAAGAAAAACGGTATTTCGGAAGGTCTTTTTTCTCCGTGTATTCGTATGGAAACAAAGTCCAACAAATTGGAAAGGTCACAGTACTTTGACACTGATAGACTAGTATTTTTTTTTTTTATGTAATAGATTAGCAAACAAGCTGACGGCCCGCCTGATGGAAAGCGGTCACCGTCGCCTATGAACATCTGCAACACCAGGGGAGTTGCCGATGCGTTGCCGACCTTTAAGAACTCTTTTTACACCCATCTTGAAGAATTGCAATCTGTAGCACAGCGGAAACACTTGTGGGGGAAGCTCATTCCACATTTTGCAAGTATGCGGGAGAAAGGAGCGCATAAATCGCGAGGTGTGGGATTTCCAATACTCGATAATGTGTGGATGAGCTTTGTTCCGATGACGAGATGATCGGTGGTAGAACCGTGATGGAGGGATGAGATTGAATAGCTCTTCCGAGCATTCCCCGATTTAGAACGAAACAGCTCATCGCGCGATATACAAGTTCAATTCATTCAGGTAAAGCTCGGATTAAACCTGTCGATGGCGAGTTACGGCCACATTACCTACAGTTAGAGCTTAATTGGAAGTTAAAACTTTACGCCGCGGAACTAATAGCTGGAACATTCTGTGCGGAGAAAAGTTGGTGGAAAATTTGAGAGAAATTTAAAGGTTAGGTCAGAGATGTGAACGGGTTCAACCATCACACCATCACTCGTTCGACCACATCGTCACTTTACAGCACGTGACTTGTGGTCAAACGGTACGGAAAGTTCCACTACTTTCATCATCATCATCATCATCATCAGCCTGTGTCATTGCATATTTGGTGAAATCATTGTTCCAACTCCTAATTTAGGTGTGTAACGGAGAGATACAAAATAGACTCATTAAAAAGAAAGACTGATCAAACGCGAGACTTATTCGCGGACGAGGGTTCCTTCTAAAACTTCTCCTTTTTTGAAATCGGTTAAAATTCAAAAATCCTAATGTATATTTGTGAGTATGGATGGATGTTTGTTACTCTTTCACGCAAAAACTACTAAACGGATCTGAATGAAATTTAGAATGGAGATAGTTTATACCCTGGATTAACACATAGGCTACTTTTTATCCCAGAAGAAAGGGTTCCCGCGGGATAACGGGAAGACGCGGGTGAAACCGCAGGCCGCAGTTAATATTTCATAATCCCTTTCCAAGCGTTACGGTTACGGATTATATCATAGTCCTTTTTAAATTAAGCAGATAGCATCAAATGGGCATAATATCTGGAAAGTATCCGGAATGGGCACTTATTCTGTACATTTTTGCCCTTCAGGCGTGGCCCTATTCAGTTTTGACGAGGATGTCGACCCTGGGCCTGTTTAATCTCCAATTAAGCGCTAATGGTTATTGCTTTAGCATATATTCACGTAACGCCCGTTTGCTTAGCGGGAAATGAGGATGGTTGTCTGTTTGTTGTGCGATTAAATTATATGAGATGCTATAGGAAAACCCGCAGTAAATAACGAGCCAAGTTTGCGTCATTATTGTTGAGTTTGTTACATCAATAGAGATGATTACAGTTAGCAGATTTGCTAGCTTTCCTACAGTCCTCGTATTGTAGGTATTACACACTAAAAAACATGAAAATTGAATTGATTTGTATTAGTTACAATATAATGGATAATTCAAAAAGTGTGGAGTGCTTCTTTAACTAGAGATATCTAATTAATGGTACATACAACCAAAATGCTCCTCTACACTTTTTGAATTAACAATTATATTAATACAAGTCAATACAATTTTTATATTTTTTAGCGTGTACTAAAAGTGTCTCTTTTAGTTTTTGAAAACACACTTAAATATTTGCACCTATTTTAACTTTTTATCGCATCATTTTTTATTTTTGTTTCGTCAAAAAGTGGTAATCCCATATGAACTAGGTATCAGTTATTCAGTTTACTGAGTCGAATTAAAATTATACACAAAGAAGTAGTCATGGATTTACCAACAACCGGTATGGGCTTGAGCCTAAGGCGGGATATTTGAGAGGCGTCAAAGTTAGAGGCCGAATATTTATTTTACTTATAGCCTTTTCCGCAAACGTTTTAATAGCAATGATAACCTTATTTAATTTTGTAACTTAGCAATATCAACTAAATTGCAGAATTATATAAACAATAAACCAAAAACTGACAGCTGTATAAGTAATTTAACAGCCTATGAGAATTAACAAATTGCAAAGAAGTAAAAATCTAAGAGGTATATGCAACTTTGAGTCAAAACTTGCTAAATTTTTATCGCTATAATATTCGTAATAAATCATTAAACCATCGATGCTTATAAATCTATATATTCTAAAGCAGTATCGCACATTAATAAATTTAACACAAGTTGTATATTTGTTTTTGTCATTAGCTAAAACAATTTTAATTTTGAATTTGAATTTGACATGCCACGGTATACTCGTAAGTTTAAAGGTCAAGAAAACAAGCAAAACAACGTGCAAAAGCTGGTTATTAAAATATGTAACGAGAATAATTATAGTCCTAAACATACATAATTAAAATTTAAACGTTGATAAAACAACCTTTTTCGTTACGATTACGAGTGCAAACATACATGTTTTCCGTGAATTTATTCTCGCGCACCATTCTCGTATCTTCACGCTCTGGTCCGTGGGGACCGGGCGTGGTATCTTATAATGGCGGTAAATCAACTTTATGCAAAGCTAACTGTCAACAGAGCTAATAATGATAATATGATCCTGTTCTAAAATTATCTCTGAAGTCTTTAAAATAAGTTAAGTTACAAACGGTTTTAATTTTTGGCGAAGGTTTTAGAAGAAAAGTGGCAAAGTAAGCGACAGTGAGTGGTTCAACAGGTCATAGGTGAAGGATCAAGATTAAAGTAAGCTTACGTTTTTGTGAGTCTAGAACATGAGTTCTTATTAGTAAGTTGTAAATAAAATTTAAAATCGTGGAAACGAAATAATATTCATAAATAACTAGCTGTTCCCTGTGGTTATCAACATTATTATAAAGTTGACTAAACTATACTTTCTTTCATGAAATTGATAAGAAAAATTATATTTGACTATACATACTTAGTAAATAAATAATTAGTCATTGTCTTCTAGTTTTGTATGGCAAGGAAAAAACAATTATTTTAATCCATTATTAATTTATTTTTTTAGTTATTTTGAGTTGATTTACTGCTCCTAAACGTGTATTGTTGCAAAGCAATTCTTTTCTCAGCTGTCTTTAGAAGCCCGGAATGCATTTCAATTTGATTTCTCTAAAGATTTTTTCACTCTTGTGTATTCTAACATTGATACGAGCAATGTATTTTCTAGTTTTTTTGATGAATAGAATAAAATACGTGCTTACTTGTAGCAATAACACTTTGGTTGGTAAATCCTTACTACTTATACTATGCAAGAGTAACTTCTTCTCTTCCTTTGTCCATTAATTACCTTTTCACACTTAAATCAGTGAATATAAATTCATCATCATCTAATCTTGTAAATGTTCCATTTGCGTAAGTTTCTGCATTATTTTTTTCCACTGTGTCAAAGAATTGTTTTTTGCTACAAGTAAAAATATTGTCTACTAAATAGTTGCGCCCTGCGGTTTCACCCGCGTCTTCCCGTTATCCCGCAGGAACCTTTTTCCGAATAAAAATTAGCCCATGTGTTAATCCAGGGTATAAGCTATCTTCATTCTAAATTTCATACATATCCGTTCAGTAGTTTTTGCGTGAATGAGTAACAAACATCCATCCATCCATACATACAAACTTTCGCGTTTATAATATTAGTAGGATTGTCTATTGAACAAATCTTAACGAGTTTTGGTATCGAGATTTATAGTTTGAACCCTAAAAATCTTAGGATAGAGGGTACCTACAGAAGACTTTTTTATCGCAGTCCACACGGGTAAAACCACGGGACACAGCTAAGCGGCTAGTGTTTAATTCAAATAAAATTAATGTTTTAGAATGTATTAATTGAGTAGGGGAATTCTTTTGACCCTTAGTTTTGCATTTAACTAACTGCTCCCCACGGTTTTACTCGCCGTTGTTAAGTTTACCCGAATAATTTAGAATTTTCTAAAGAGATCTTTGACTTTTACTTTTTCGATCATTTACCGAGCGCCATCATGGCCGATATTATCAAAGCCAAATAAATGACTGGAACAAAACCCGAGTCCCAGTGGTAGATACTTAATTGATGGTGGTGTCAAAGTTTTTATGCAAATCGGTTCAGCGAATTTAGTCTAATTCGATAACATTTTAGCTAAGAATCAGCATGTATTTTTTGAATGTATTTGTTTTAGTCTCGATTTTTAACAATCTGATTCGTTAGGTTTTAAGAGAACACCTATGGAGACCTAAATAAAAGGAATAACTTTTTATTTATACATACACGTATGCATAAGAGCGCGCCAATCCTAACATTACGACAAAACATGAAGAACTACAAAATACGCGTTTACTTTAAAAATAACTTTAATACCTGAAGATCTTGAAAATCTACTAAAAATTAGGAGCAAAATATTATTATCTCAATTTTTCTAAAAATCTCATTTCACTTTTGAGACCTTAAAAAACTTTCTTGTGTCTAAACAAACTTTTACTCAAACTTTTACTCGGACATAGATAAAGATTGCTTAATATCACGAAATCAGTATAAGTGCCGTCTATTTAAGGTAAATAAGGTAAACCAAACCGTTCGACAACACATAAAGTAAATTAAAATAATGAAGGGAGGCTTACTTATTGAACCCGCTACTCATTATACTAACTATAACACCACACATCACCAGGTTGCAAGCGTGCGTCAAACGGTTTTCGGTCACAAAATTTGTGGTCGGTTGACGGCTTAATTAAAACGGGCGTGAGAGCTGCACTGCTGGTTAGCAATTAACGGCGTGAATTAATTGGGAAAAAGATTCTATGAAACTAAAGCATTTTTATATACACGGAACAAGTAAAAAGTTTGGTAAAATGTGTCAGATCAATATTTATGTTGTTATTACTAACTGTTTCACTCACATTTTTAGCAAATAAAGTTTCTATTCTATTCTAAAGAATACGACCGATGGTAAAAGTGATCCCAATTCCCTACTTAATATTATGAATGCGAAAGTAGCTGTCTGTCTGTCTGTATTTCACGCCTAAAATACTGAATCGATTTAAATAAAATTTGGTACAGAATTTGGTTTGAATTTTGAATTTGGTTTAGAGCCTGGGAAAGGACATAGGCTACTTTTTATCACGATAAACTGTAGCACACGCGGGTGAAGCCACAGCAAGTATCAAATATATTTGTGGTGTAGGATACATGAGGACTGTTCCAACCTCCTTACAAGAAAGAAACAAGAAGGCAAGAAACGTCAGGCAAATAATTTTTTGAGCGCGATCACATTAACAATTTTAATATTTTTACAAATTGATTGCTTTGGAGCAAGTTCACTACAATCCCCATAATGTTAAAATAAGCATAACTTGTAATGAATTGAATTGAAATTTTGCTGTCCTAATTAATATAAACATTTTTTTAAATTTCAAAGTAGGTACCTACAAAAAACTTATCATCATCATCATCAGCCCGTATCAGTCCACTGCTGGACATAGGCCTCTCCCAAGGTACGCCACTGAGCCCGGTCTTCGGCTCTTATCATCCAACTACTGCCAGCCACTCGGCGCAAATCGTCTCTCCACCTTGTCGCAGGACGTCCTACACTACGTTTGCCAAGTCATTGTCTCCACTCAAGAACACGTCTACCCTACAACGGTTTGTCGAAAATTTATATTAAAAATTTCACGAAAATCTGTTTAACGAATAATTAACTAATGAACTATTCTGTGCTAATGATACAATTAAAATGAAAAAAGTTAACAAAGAAACTTTGCAGTAACAAAAGACTGAGCCTTGAGTGGCGAAACTTATTTTTTAAGTCAAATTTTAATTGTGTACTCATAATTATTAATTTTCGCAATAAATTCGTTCGTTGCTCTTTTCTTTTTAGTACCTTTCAGCAATAAATTGAGTTAAATAGTTTTATTAAGTCTAAATTAAAATTCAGAGTGCGTTGATTTTTTTAAATTTACATAAAATATTAAGATCAAAAAGACGCTTTGATAAATTAAAATCATTATGGCTAAAATGTAATTTTAGTTTACTAAAATTAAAATGTATTGTCAAAGGTTGTGTATTCTGTATTAATTTTATATATATAATTATATAAGAATCAAAGTCATGACTGACTGATAACAACGCACAGCCTAAACCGCTGGTCGTAGAAACATGAAATTTGGACGGTATGTTTGTATAACAATAAAAATAACAATAATGATATATAGATAGATAATGCCCGCACGTATATGATGCATTTTTTTTTTTTTTGCTTGTGGCAACCCTACGAATAACAGCTGACTAAAACCTGTCCCGTTAAAATTTATTAATTTAATTGTTTTACGTACTATTATTGGACCCTTACCAATTTCATTGCTATAAAACAAACTAATGTACGTGTTTAGGTAGTATTAATAGTGAAATTTTTAGTATTTTTTATGTAAATGTCAACTTATTGTTGAGGCATTTTCGTTTGTTTAGTTTAAAATTGTGACGTTGTTATCTCGGTTTGGAAGTGTTTACTGTGTTTGTGTGACTTATATACGTGCAATACATCTTTCGTATGATTATTAGAACGGAAACAATCACGTAAGTACAATATTTCCAAACTATAACCTCACTTGTTGGCCAAATAATTTGTTGGTGGATCTGTTAATCGCTCACATTTTACCTCAAAATGATGACTAGAAGAGCTTTATCTCGTCAAGAGGAATCCAACAGACTCCTCTTGACCTTGCAAGAACTGAAGGCCACCAAGGAATTGTGTGATCAACTCAACAGAGAAAGAGATGACAATGAGCAAATTATGATTGAAACCCTAAATAAAAATGATAAATTAAAAAGTGAGTTATCGGCGTTACACTCACAACAAAATTCAATACTTGAAGAACGGGACAGACTTCAAGAAACGATAGACAGGTTTGATCAGTGTGCTGCTGAGTACGATCTTGCCCTGAAGACAATATCTACCTTGGAACGGGAACTCCGGGAAGCTCACCGTGTAATCTCTCAGCTCAGGGAGAGAACAGAAGACAGTACTGCACTGAAAACCCTTAGTCTCTTTAATGAATTAGTTTTAGTCCGTAGGGATTCACTTCCCGTCTCTGCTGCAGGGGGTGTGGGAACCACTCATACTATTGACCTTACAAATGATGACACAGTGGGAACTATTTACCCTTGTAGCAGAAACAAACTAAAGAAATATGTTAAAATTAAAAAAATTATCAATAAAACAAAAAAATTGTTAAAGAGCCAAAAAAATTTAGTGAAGTCAATAAAAAACAAAAGAAATAAAATTGCTTTATTAGATAACATTAAAATGTATCAACTAGAGTTGCAAACTACCAGCATAACATATCAATCTGAAATAAAGGACCTGCAAACAAAAATCACCAGCCTTGAGACTTCACTAATTACTATCAGTGGCCGTTATGAACAGTCTCAGTACATGATGAAGGAGTATATATTGGCGATGGATGAATTGCTCAAATTGAGCCACAGCAACCTAGAGTGTGTTGAGTCAAATATTGACACAGCATGTGACTGTCAACTCACAAAACAGCCAATGCCGGTTTGTACTGCTTCATCATTACCAGAAATGTCAGACAGTTTGAATGTCTTGTCTGGTGATAGTGTAAATGAAACAAATTATGTTATGTTCAGCGATGAAATTGGTAAGCATATGGGTTCAAGAGTAGGTATGAACACTGGATGCCGGCTCATAAATAATTGTATGCCCAATTCTAGTCTGCGTGAGTTGATGCCAAAAATAGAAAAATATAAATATAACCACAACTCAAATCTGATAATTTTAATTGGGAATAGAGGAAATGTCAATGAAAATGAGCTAAATGAATATGTTAAAACGTTAAGATTATTACAAGTAAATGAAATTATATTGTTTACCTTCCCCTATAGTCACAGTTTGTCACAAGCAGAAAACAACCTTAGGTATAAGTTAAATTTGACTTTACATGAATTGTCATGTAATTATAATAAAATTAATCTGATTGACACTAACAATATTGTTGGTAAAAAATATTTTTTGACCAAAGACAGTTATTGTCTTAAAAAGTATTATAAACAACGGGTAGCTAATTCGCTATCTTATTATTTTAATAAGACAGCCAATAACTTGGCTAAACAAATGTGCTCTATTGAGTACTGTCTTGACAACACTATTCAACAGTTGGAAACAATTCCAAATAATTTAAACATAGTGGCATGACAATAGAGGAAGTCTCTAGCCCAATTAAATCAAAAAATATTGTTTACAAATCTTGCCCAAAATCACAAATCATAGTTAACGAAAATGTAAATAAATTCAACCTGGTCCACCAGAATATTCAAGGGATGAAGGGCAAATGTTTAGAAATTGAGTTGTTCATGAATCACAATAACATTGACATTCTTTGCATTACTGAGCATTGGCTCAAAAATCATGAACACATATTTAGTTTTAACAATCACCAAGTTGGTAGTTCGTTCAGCAGAGTTAATGCAATTCATGGTGGTTCATTAATACTATTAAATAAAAAAATTAAATTCAAAGAACGCAAAGACATCGTCCACTACTCAGCTGAACGAATAATCGAAATAGCTTGTGTAGAATTGGAGCAGTTCATTATTTTAAGTGTGTACAGGCCTCCAACTAGTTCATATGATGATTTTGAAAAGTTAATGGAGGAAGTTCTTTTCAAAATATCCAAGTTAAATAAACAAATTATTATCTGTGGAGATTTCAATGTAAACCTTTTGGATGTTTCTACTCTAAGTACGAGAATAACTAATTTATTTAAATCATTTAATTTGAGAAATTTGTTTATGGAGCCTACAAGGATAACTGCCACTACGGCTACTTGTTTAGATAATATTTTTACAGATGTGAATGTAATTAGTCAAAGTGTAATAAGTAAATTAGATTCAGACCATTGTGGTCAATTAATTACAATTAAAAATAAAATAAAAATTAATGGAAAAAAATCTGTCACATATGTACCAGAGACCGTTGATCGGATGGAGAAAATAAAATTAAAGCTGATCGATGAACTTCCTTTTTTACCGGATCGTAGAAATGCTGATGATTTATACAACTCTTTTTTCAGCGTATTTAGCAAAGCTTTCAACACGATATTTACTCCAAAAACGATCATGGTTTCTGATAGACCTAATTTTACGGAGTGGGCTACAGTTGGTATTCACAAAAGCAGGCAAAAGCTGTACGATCTCTACAGTGAAAAACAATATAATACTAGTAATGAGTTTAAAGAAACTGTAAAAACATACTCAAAAATTTTTAAGACGGTCTGTCACATTGCAAAGTCTCGTTATATAAGTTCTAAGCTTAAAAATAGTAATGACAAAATTAAAGCAACTTGGAAAATTATAAATAGTGAGACTGGCAAAGTCAGGTCTCAAGCTAATAATTACAACCTAAATATTGGCGATACCAGTGTCAAGACTGACATTGAAGTAGCTAAAGCATTTGAAACCTTTTTCACTGACATTCCAGTCTCTACTACTAAGTTCTTAAACTCATCGCACACCATTGCAGAATCTATGTTAAAAACAAATGTACCAGAGTGCGAAATTCCTTTTCAATTTGACTATGTTAGTTGCAAAGATGTAGTAAAAGCTTTTAATATGATTAATGTCAAGAAAACTACTGACCTCTGGGGTATATCCGTGACCGTTGTTAAGCCATTAATTGAAATGATTGCACCCGAATTAGCCCTAATATTTAACAAATGTATTGACGACGGCGTGTTTCCTGATCTGATGAAACATAGTAAGATAACACCCTTGTTTAAATCGGGTACAACGACTGACCCTACTAACTTTAGACCAATATCAGTATTACCAACATTTAGTAAAATATTCGAAAAACTTATTCTAAATCAATTGCAAAGACATTTCTCAGCAAACAAATTACTTAATCAAAAACAGTTTGGCTTTACGCGTGGTCGCTCTACTACTGATGCTGGTGTCGAGTTATTAACTCACATCTATGATGCCTGGGAGGAGTCACGGGACGCTCTAGGCGTGTTCTGTGACTTGTCCAAGGCATTTGATTGTGTTCACCACGAGACACTGATCAGGAAGCTCCGGCACTATGGTATTCGAGGTGTTCCTCTGGACCTTGTAACCTCATACCTTAGTGATAGGATTCAGAGAGTTGAGGTGAACGGGAAGCGATCCTCGGGGTCAGTAGTCACAATGGGAGTTCCGCAGGGTTCAATACTCGGACCTTTTCTGTTTTTAGTTTACATCAATGATTTGCCCAGCCTTGTTAGTGACAATCACGAAATAGTATTGTTTGCTGATGATACGTCGCTTTTATTTAAGTTAAAGCGACAACATAACATTTCTGACGACGTGAACAATGCTCTCTCCAAAGTTACAGACTGGTTTGATGCGAACAATTTGATGTTAAATGGAAAAAAGACAAAATGCTTGAGATTTGTGCTGCCCAATGTTAAAGAAGTACCAACAAATGTAAAAATTAAGGACGAAGAATTGGACCTTGTCAAGACTACAGTATTCTTAGGCATAACTTTAGATCACAAATTGCAATGGGGTCCACATATTGTCAGTCTATCGAGCAGACTTAGCTCTGCAGCATATGCTGTAAAGAAGATCCGTCACCTTACTGACGTTGATACAGCCAGACTAGTCTATTTCAGCTATTTTCACAGCATTATGTCCTATGGAATATTGCTGTGGGGAAACGCTGCTGATATTAACACCATATTTGTATTGCAGAAGAGAGCTGTTCGTGCGATTTATAACATGGGCCCCAGAGAATCTTTAAGAATTAAGTTTAAAGAAACCAAAATAATGACAGTTATTTGTCAATATATTTATGAAAATGTAATGTACATACGGAAAAATTTAAATAGCTTCAAAAAGAGAAGTGATTATCACAATTTTAATACTAGAAACAAAGATAAAATTGCTGTACCCACCACTAGGCTCCATAAAGTTAGCAACTCGTTCAAAGGTCAATGTGTACGCTTTTTCAACAAAATCCCAAGTGAAATTCAAGACTTGTCTATAACAAAATTTCAAATTCGTATAAAGAGAAATCTCATTAGTAAAGCTTATTATAAAATATCGGACTATCTAGATGACAAACAAGCTTGGGATTGTAGTTAATCTATCTATCTTTCTTTCTATCTATCTATTCTCCCTATTTCCCCTATTCTAACCATTTTCGGTAAACAGCCAAAACAGTCATGCTCACGAAAGTGACTTTGCTTGCAGCGGCGTCATGTGTCGGGTCGCCCTCTTCCCTCTCATATGGTCGAGGAGAGCGATGGCTGGCACATGCGTCAACTCGTGAACGGGTGCTGCTTGTGGGGTCTGGTCTGCTTTGGTTGTGATCCCGCAACTCGTTAATATTCATGTTCCCATATCCCAATGTGTACAACCAAACAAGAGAAATCTTATTATTAGTAAAGCTAAATAAAAAATATCGGACTATTAGATGACAAAAAAAAAAGCTTGGGATTTTAGTGAACTTGCTCCAATTCAATCAATTAGTAATAAGAATAAAATTGTCAATGTGATCGCGCCAAAAAAATTACCTGCCGGGCGTTTCTTGCCTGTTCTTTTGCCGGCGTAAGGAGGTTGGAACAGGCGTAGCTAGTTTTAAGTTGACGTTTTAAAGTGATCACAATGTATCCTATTGAATAAACATATTTTTGATTTTGATTTTTTGATTTTGTATTAAAGAAGGATTTTTTGAAATTCAACCCCTAAGGGGTAAAAATGGAAAACTGTAGCCCACGCAGGTGAAACTGCGGGGAACAGCTAGTTAAACCAATAAAACAGTTTGCCACTCAGACTCAGATAAAAATAAAAAAGAAGCAAGTATAAATAACAATTGAGCACCTATCGGTGTGTTCCGGCAGCCTCACTTGAGAGCCTGTTCCCAGTCCATGTGTAGCGTCGCGTTATCTTCGACCACATCGTCACTTAACATCAGGTGACTTGTGGTCAAACGCTACTCTGAAAGTAGTAAAAAAAAAGAAAAAAAAAATAGGGCGAATAAAACAGTACAAAAAAAATTGAAAGCAATGTTTATTTACACATTCATCGTATCAGAAAATTTTCTTTCACACAATAATATCACAATCATCACAACTCCTTTCTTGTTTTCTTTACACAATACAAGGGTCGGTAATCTGTACCCTGCCATCTGCTTCTACAAACACAGGGGATTGGTGGCGGATGTAGTTCATTAGGACATCGTAGTCCACCCCCACAACCTCCACGTTACGGCGGTTGTTTGATATCATCTGAAAAGTAAAATAAAATATCAGACAAGCAAACCTTTTTGTATTAACCTTTTTTTTATCACAATGCAAGGTGCTTGACAAACATAAGAAAAACCAGTTCCCAGTCCATTGTTAACGTGGCGCCATCTTTGACCACATCGTCACTTAATATCAAGTGACTTGTGGTCAAACGCTACAAGCAAATAGTAAAAAAAATGATACCTATTTGGTTTTTACGTGCCATCAAAAATATTCTTAGACTAATATAATTTATAAAATCCGTATGGCTTTAACATTTACGAGGTGATGTGGTGGTTGAAAACGATTAAGATATAGGTAAGAAGCCGAGTGTGCATTCAAAATAAAACAAATTTATTAGTTGATTTATACTGATTAACAAGAAGACAACATCGTAACAATTCATGAGAAAAGTGTGTATGATTAGTGTCCGAGCGATGGTGGTCGAACGGTAACGCGTGCGATTTACAAGACGCCGACACAGAGTTCGAATCCTCTCGGCCGCACCTGTGACTTAATAAGTTATGTGCGGATATGCCATCGCTCCAAACGGTGAAGGAAAACATCGTGAGGAAACCGGCATGTCTAAGAACTGCAACATGCGACATCTACCAACCCGCACTGGGCCAGCGTCATTGATTACGGCCCGTACGTGAAAGGCTGATGTTTTTTTTTTTGATTGATTAGTGTCCTGATGAACGTTTCTATAGTACAACATTAACTACGTTCGTTGAAGACAATAGGTATACTATTGTTTTTAATTTGAGCACAGTCTCACTTGATGGTGATGATGAGGTCGATGATGAAGCGTGCTTGCCTATAGAAGATACCTTTTTACCCTTGACTTGAAGGCTCCTTAATTATACTTATCGGGAATTAAAGACGTTAGGAGGTAAAGCTAATTAAAAAATATCGGATCATTAGATGACAAAAAAAAGCTTGGTATTTTAGTGAACTTGCTCCAATTCAATCAATTAGTAATAAGAATAAAATTGACAATGTGATCGCGCCAAAAAAATTACCTGCCGGGCGTTTCTTGCCTGTTCTATTGCCGGCGTAAGGAGGTTGGAACAGGCGTAGCTAGTTTTAAGTTTGACGTTTTAAAGTGATCATAATGTATCCTATTGAATAAAGTACTATTGACTATTGACTATCAATGATCAATCACATCTAATAGTTAAATATTACTTGACAAATTCACAAAACATAAAATACAAGCCAGCTAATCTACCGTATAAATCACAAAAGGGTATAAAAAACTGATATTTTCGGACAAAAGAATCATGAAAAAGGGTGAAATGAGAGGTAAAGATATTTGTACGAAAATCCTAATATATTTCTCACTTGACTTATTTTATTAAGTAACTGTAAAGAACCCTTGGGATGGAAAGTACTTATGCAGAAAATCTCGGATATTTAGGACCAGAATTTTTATTCCATAAAAAGCTTCATTCCGTGAAGATTTAAGCTTTTATCCATTATTTAAAGGTCACCAGCTGGCATCCAGCGGCATTTCAGTAGAATAGACTTTTTGAGTTTAAACCATACTTAGTAATATTGTAAATGTGAAAGTAACTATGTCTGTTTGTTTGTTAGTTAGCTTTAACGATAAACATGAAATTTAGTATAGCGATAGTTTTAAATTTGGGGAATAACACAGGATACTTTTTACAGTGATAATCTGTAGTAGGTGAAGTTGTGGGGAACCGCCTATCATTCTATATATATCTGTCACGCTTCCTTATTTCCCTAGAAAGTGTTTAATCTAGCCCAAAACAGATCATTTTTACTTATATATAATTATTATGTTAGTCTCGACCAAGATTTGAACCAGAGACTTAAGCAGAAGACAGAAGTGCAGTAACGCTCGTGGCAATGCTGGCCCAGTCAGCCATATCATAACAGATTAACCAGGTTAAGCAACACTGCCGTCACTTGGATGGGTAACCGCTTAGGAGCATTTTCAACTGAGCGATACCATGCTTCGGGTCAGTCTCGGCTTTACCTGTTGTTATGTCATAGCCTATACACCGACGGCTTTAAAACTCTAACAGTAGATTTGGTCACTAGCCCATACGATAAGAAGGAACTTACAGTATAATTTCCCCCTCCTTGCCCTATAAAGTCTGGCGTCATCATTTTGTAGTACTTATCTAGTACTAGGGGCTCGTACTTGGGTATACTACATTCGATACAACGAACTGTCACGTTTATCACTCTATTGCCCAGAGGTCTAGAGCCATCGAAGACTGTACGAATTCCTGTAAAAGAAGCATCGCTTTTGTTTTAGGAAACTACTTATCAAAGAATGGTAGAAGGAGTAGAGCGAGAAGGAAATATATAGAGAGAGAGAGAGTGAGAGAAAGAGAGAGAGAGAGAGACTTTATCTGGGAAACAATAACAAGAGAAAATACGCACAAAAAAACAGTAACATTGTACATAAACCATTAATATTATGTGATGGTGCGATCACTGCTGCTGTGTACAGTACCTCCCAAAAAAGGTCATGGCTCAGCATATGCTATGGACGAATCCACAGCCCAATAGTAAACTTTACAATGCTATAATTAATTAAACACCGTAAAATATGGTAAGTTATATGTACCATCTTTTTCTTGCCATCAAGTTTAAAACTGCTTCTCAATGCAAAATACAAAACACGGTGTCACTATTTTTAGGGTAAACCATGACCGTTGATTTTTTTTTTTTTTACTTTTTACAGGGTAGCGTTTGACCACGCGTCACCTGATGTTAAGTGAAGATGTGGTCGAAGATGGCGCCACGCTACACCTGGACTGGGAACTGGAACTGATATTTTCATAGTTATAATATTATGGTTTAAAAACTATCGTAGTTGTCTTAAAATAGATAGATAACGGGTTATTTCTTCACGACAACAACAAAAGAGATCTGTACCAAACAACTTTTGGATGGACAGTAGTTGTGAAAATCAATGAGAATAACAGGAAAATGATTTAAATAGAAACACAAAAAGAAAGACGATTTAAATAGAAACACTAAAAAGACGACTTAGATGGAAACACAAAAAGAAAGATGAAATGAAAAAAGTTACCGCCCAAAACAACAGAATCAAAACAAAACAAATACAAGCAACAGTTGTTGTATATTCTGTTGTGAAATGACAGCACCATGAACTTCCAGCACAAGAAAGTACATTTTGACCATAAATTTTGAAGAGAATCACTCAACTATCGGACCTTCGCGCTTTCAACTTTCCTAAGCATTGCGAAACTAGAATCTAGCAAACATGAGAGAGAGAGAGAGAGAAAGAGATAGAGAGAGAGAGAGATAGGGATATAAAATCAAAATCAAAATCAAAATCAAAAATATGTTTATTCAATAGGATACATTGTGATCACTTTAAAACGTCAACTTAAAACTAGCTACGCCTGTTCCAACCTCCTTACGCCGGCAAAAGAACAGGCAAGAAACGCCCGGCAGGTAATTTTTTTGGCGCGATCACATTGACAATTTTATTCTTATTACTAATTGATTGAATTGGAGCAAGTTCACTAAAATCCCAAGCTTTTTTTTTTGTCATCTAATAGTCCGATATTTTTTATTTAGCTTTACTAATAAGAAGATTTCTCTTGTTTGGTTGTACACATTGGGATATGGGAACATGAATATTAACGAGTTGCGGGATCACAACCAAAGCAGACCAGACCCCACAAGCAGCACCCGTTCACGAGTTGACGCATGTGCCAGCCATCGCTCTCCTCGACCATATGAGAGGGAAGAGGGCGACCCGACACATGACGCCGCTGCAAGCAAAGTCACTTTCGTGAGCATGACTGTTTTGGCTGTTTACCGAAAATGGTTAGAATAGGGGAAATAGGGAGAATAGATAGATAGAAAGAAAGATAGATAGATTAACTACAATCCCAAGCTTGTTTGTCATCTAGATAGTCCGATATTTTATAATAAGCTTTACTAATGAGATTTCTCTTTATACGAATTTGAAATTTTGTTATAGACAAGTCTTGAATTTCACTTGGGATTTTGTTGAAAAAGCGTACACATTGACCTTTGAACGAGTTGCTAACTTTATAGATAGAGAGAGAGATAGACAGTTGCAGTTTTAAAGTCTTTCTCTCTCTCTTGAAAGACTTTAAAACTGCACACAACAACATAAGAAAGAAACACACAAAAAACCGTAACAATTTTTATTCTGCACTTAGGTAGGTAAACCTCAATTGTTTTTTCGTAAATATAAGTGCCGCTGCGCAGCGACCGCACCTTACAAATGTCGAAGCCGCACTAAACAAGGTGTACGGATTGCAGTACAGTTCAGTTGAACAGAATCAGCGAGTGTTCGAAGTCTAGCACTAACAAGGTACAGTCAGTGCCAAAAGTGACTGAACACGTCCAACAGGTCTGTCTGTCTATCTGTTTGTGTGTGTCCGTCTGTGGTATCGTAGCTCTCAATCGGATGGACCGATTTCGATGCGGTTTCTTCATTTGAAAGCCAGCGGTCGGTGGTTGTTAGCTATATGTTTGATGAAAATCGGTCAAAGAAGTCGGGGAATTTTTGTTTTAAATTTATATTTATTGAGTAAATATCTAGTTACTAGATTCTGAGCAGGTCTTCCAGTTCGCAAACACTTTCTTGATAGTATTAAAAAACATTTACGCCATCGGAGGTCCATATTACAGCGCGCATTATGGATACAATATTATGCTAATAACGCCTTTGACGTTCAGCTGGTATCGCTTTATTAAACAGTTAAACGACCGTTTACATAGTAGGGAGTTTACATAGTAGGCAGAGTTTACATAGTGGGGTGTAGATTGGGAACGTGTTTATGCAGATATGTAACATTGTTACTGTCATAAGATTATCATAAGTCCGATGCCGTATTTTACCTCAACTATTCACCAAATTTGTGGGAATTGGGCCAATGATATTCCTCCTTCGTCACGTTTAGGATGATAATATGGAAAATGTGGTTTGCAAGTACAAATTTACTTGGGGCTATGTTGTCTTATATATATAACTCAAAGGTGACTGACTGACATAGTGATCTATCTATCAACGCACAGCCCAAACCACTGGACGGATCGGGCTGAAATTTGGCATGCAGGTAGATGTTATGACATAGGCATCCGCTAAGAAAGGATTCTGATTAATTCTACCCCCAAGGGGATAAAATAGGGGATGAAAGTTTGTATGAAACTTTGTCAATTTTAAACCGATCGGGCTGAGACTTTGCATGCATAAAGCTGAAGCCCACGCGGGTGAAACCGCGGGGAACAGCTTGTTACTAATAATTGTCTATCTAAGGTCATTAGGTATACAGTTATAAATCAAGTGAAAACACTAAACTAAACCTTACAACTGAAGATAAAACTACCTCTAAAACTAAATAATCATTGTCAATAACAGCCTTTTATGTTCCCACTCTTGGGACTCTGGCCTTCTCTCAGAGAGAGAGACAGAGTACGGGTCGAAGTCTACCGCTCTGGCCCAGTGCAGGTTAGTAGATGTCGCATGCCCTTGAATGTTACGGTTTCCTCACGATTTTTTCCTTCATTGTTTTTGAACAAAACAATAATAATATGTATAACTACTCAACAAAATAGGGTTATCACTCACAGAAAAACCATCGCCTCCTTCTCCAATAAACGATTGCGAGACGATCTTATAATACTTGTCGAGCTGCAGCGGTTCGTATCTAGGGACATCACACTCGATACACCGGATCGTCGCGTTGACAACCCTAGCGTTCAGAGGCTGCGATCCGTCGTACACAGCACGCATCCCTGGTTTAAATTGTCTATTGATTAAGCGCGAGATTACAGACAATTTTGATACAAAGGTATATTTCGGGGAAATCGTGTCTGTGGGCTTAAATATGTATGAGTAAGCTTACAGCTCATTGAATACAAAGATGGAAATGTCATTTCAGGGAATACAGTATGGAAAGCCTTTTGAATTGGCTTTTTATATGATATACCATTGATACATTCATGATAGGTACATGTTAATTCAATTTACGGCCGGCTTCATCAGCTGATCTATTCATGGTTTGACAGAAATTTGACATTACTTCAATGGAGCTTATGTCAAATTTCTATCTCCAGTACGGCAAACCGTGGATAGATCGGTTACTGAAACCGGGCGTTAGTGTTGTCCATAGATAGTTTATCGATAGCCGACTGATGAAAAATGTCAGCATGACAGCAGGCAGTCGACTTGGTGCCATTAGTTACTAATCGAACGTTTTGTGAAATCAAATTATTCGAATGGAACCATTCTGAGTCGCCCCACCTCCAGTTAAGCCCCATGCTTGCTACGGCGGGCTGTACCGCAAATCATCGTGCATCTCTGTCGTTCATTCAAAGTTTGGAAGAGATGTACCTACCTACTAATGCGCTGCGGTGCAGCCCACTCTAATGTACGTATAACAGCGCTAACAATGCATTTATAAACCAAACAAAAGAAAAGCTTTTTGATTTAAGTTAACAGACACGGATTTTTGGAAATTTAATGAACATAAAATATTTGATAAACTTTTAACAAACCTGAAACTTGGAGCATCCTCGCGCCTGCATAAGGATCGTTGGCTACGGAGAACTCAAGCATCTCCAAGATGTGGTCTCCTCTCAGATCAAAGACTTCGACATTGTTCTCAAAGGGTGTTGAAAGAATGGTCGATTCAAATGTGATTACTGAAAATAATAAAAAAATGCAAGGGAATTTTTTTTTTATATAAAGAAGAAAAATAACGCTTCTGTTGTTGCAAAAGCAAAAGCTGGTATGCCATTGTAAAGAGTTTTTCAGGGTCGGCAATGCATTGGCTACATCCCTAGTGTTGCAAATGTCCATAGGCGTCTTTGACCATTTACCATGAAGCGGGCCGTTTGCTTGTTTGCTATTACATGAAAAACTAAATTAAAAAGAACTCGACAATGTCTAATCTTTTCGTAACTACAGGACTAAAAACGGACAAGGCGTGTAGTACAAATCAGGTATTCTAATGACATTGGAAGTTCTAATTTATTTTCACGATTATTTCTGATCATTGTTTCATTATGGACGTCCAATTCGATAACTCCCATAACTAAGATGGTGCAATGACCCCAGAGTATTGCCTCCGATAACAAATGACGCCATTTCAGTCTGCGCCACCTCCTGCCAGTCCTCCACCTGGAGCTCGCGCAAATCCTTCGTGACTTCATCTTTCCAGCGATACCTGGGACGGCCGACGGGGCGACGGCCACTCGGCCGTCCCATGTATGCTCGTTTGACCACACGATCTTCTCCCATTCTTTCAAAGTGACCGAGCCAACGAAGTTTGTGCGTTTTTACTCTCTTAGCGGAGTTTATTTCCAACGTAATCAAGATTCAAATTATTATCAGACAATTGTCAATATTAGACAATGTATTTTACAATGGCGATGAGTAATGGGCTCTAGGCCGTTTAGTAAATAAACTTTGAACCCGACGTTAAGAACCTTTCAATATTAATCATCTCTTCCGCTAATTAAAATGAAATCTTCGTACCTAGCTTTTTATTAAAGGAACCAATTGTCGGGCCAGGTTGATTATGATTATGAAACTAGCTGTATTTCATGGTTTCCATCGCGTGGACTTTAGTCTATTGCAGTGGAAAGTATTCTACGTAAAAGTTCATACAAAAATCTCATAGAACAAAAGCACTTTTAGTCTTTCCCAAATTTTCCGGGTAATTTGACCAATTTGTCCTACACTAAAAATCTTATTTGATTTAAATAAACATTTAATGGCATTATAGTAATAACGCCTACACAATCATAATCAATCCCTTACTAGGATTCCCTGTATCTAGGGAATCAGAAACTATGTAACACTTGGATTGACAAAACCCAAACAAATTCATGTAAAGTACATACTTATTATTATTTTACAAGTAAGAATACATAATATTATAATAGCTCCCACTTTCTTTGGTTCCTTTTGTCTGCAAAATAATATTCGACATGTAAAGTTGTTACAGAAAAAGATACTCAAAATATAGGTATATTTCTTTGTAAAATAAAAAGCACCAGTACCTTTAGATCTCTAGAGTAATAAGAAATATTACTTTCAAAATGTAAAATGGGTTTTATTCATATCTCGAATCTGTAAAAGGGAAACCCAATCATCCTCACACTTATATAAATGAGAAAGTGTGTTTGTTAGATTGTCCATCCGTATCGGAACAGCGAGCATTTATTGGCATTAACATTTTTTTTTACTTCTTACAGGTTAGCGTTTGACCACAAGTCACCTGATGTTATGTGACGATGTGGTCGAAGTTGGCGTCACGCTACACCTGGACTGGCTCTCAAGTGAGACCGCCGGAACGCATCGATAGGTGCTTAGCGACAGATTCTTAACTTGAGGGTAGCTAGCCAGATGAGTACTAGAAAATACCCTACCACTAAGCCTTATGTAGAATCTACAATCTATTGTTGCAACTCAGCGTTGTGCTGGTCGTTTTATCAGCACTATAGTCTTCCGTTGAAGCCTTTTTTGATAGCTGGTATGAATGTAATTTCAAATAACACTGCTGAGGTAAAAAAAAGTAAGCGCCCTAAGTGCGTAAAAGGCCTGAAAATGGTTACTCGATTTTTCAAAGCTTACCTCCAGTATCGATACCAGCTCTGATTCCACCTTGATTTATGACACAGAAGTGAGCGTAATGCCAGTTGTCTCCTTCAGCCTTATCCAAGACCTAAAAGATGTCATACTGAAGATAAATTATTTATACCTAAAAACGTTTAAAAATACCTTACTTTCCTATTCCAGTATTAGTTGAAAAGTTAAAAATGGTATTACCATATCAAAAATATAATATCATATCACGTGGTATCGAGATAATATCCATATTTCAATTAAATGAAAACAAATTTAGGATATTAGGATTTATTTCTATCCGTGACCAAAATGCTGGCCTTTATTTTGCACAAAGTCTAAGTAAGCAATGCCATTCAACGGGGCAATGCGTCCAGCATTTTGGAAACGTTACCAACTGGCAGCAGTTATGTAATTTTTTTGATTTACTTTGTTATTTTTGAGTATCTTGTTTTAACACTGAATTTTAATAATATTAAAACAGTTTACTTACAGAATGCATGAAAGCATCGCATATAAAGTTGCCCAGATTGCATTCCCTGCAAGCGCAGCTAGAAGACATGTGCACTAAGGTGTGACCAATCACTTCTGAAGCTAACTCGTCTATCATTGGCAGGTACTCATTTATCTTAGCTATAATGTCTGGAGCTGAAATCAATATTTTGGGCATCAGTGATTTTTACAAGCGCACAATAGAGATATTTCCTTGAGTACTTTTTTAATTAATTCTGTAAGAACGTTGAGTTATTATTAATATTATCATTACTAATTCTACAAACTTTTCTTACAATATCATCAAATTTTAAACATTTTATCTAATATTTAGCATACCTTGTTCAATTTCATTTCCGATGTAATGTGGATTGCCTTCCCATTCCAACAAGTTTCCAACATCATCAAAGTAAAGTTTGATTTCACCAAGATATGCAGTATGGGCCGCAGCTTGTACAATCAATACCTAAAATAAATGTCTCTTTTATTTTGCTGTACTTGATGCTTCAAAACCATTAAGATTTGATTCTACACTTACTTTTCTATTCGGCTGTTCTACTACAACAGGATAAGGACCTCGGGGTACCCAGCCACTGTTCTCTGGTACTTCATCATTGTAAAGCAAAGTGTGGCTGTGACCTCCAACAATAATGTCTATGTAAGGACCTCCGTTTAGGGCTATGTCTCTGAAATCCCATATAAAATTATTTACTACCGGTGACCCTACGGCTTCGCCTGTGGACAAGATAAATGTAACTTTTCCACACTAACTTCAACACCCCATTCGACCCCCTTAGCTTAAAATTTTGTTTCATAGATCTTGTAGTTTTCGAGATTTCATAGTTAACTTCACTTTTATATTAAACTTCGTTTCATTGTTCGTTCGCTCTTTTGTGTTTCTCTTTTATCCTTATAGATCTCACTATGTTCCTCCTAAAAATATTTTCTTATCTTCAATTGCTCCATTAAGAACTCATCGTACAGATAACAAAAGTACTCACCTATCAATGTCTAAACCACAGTGAGACAATACAATTATAATATCAATGCCTTCAGCATTAAGCTTCTCAGCTTCAGCCTTCACTGTTTCTACTTCATCTGTGAATTTCAAATCTCCAGTAGCTGCTAACGTCTGTGGAGCAAACGTATATATTTCATTGAAAAGAGCAATTCCATTAAGTAGTTTGTTAGCTTTCTTAAATATTAACATATTTTAGGTACCGTTGTTTATATAATTTGTATTAGCAATAATACTTACATCAGTAGTAGCAATAATAACGCCAATGATGCCAATTTTCCTTCCATTCCTTTCCACTACAATACTTGGCTTGTAAAGGCCTTGGATGGTAGGCTCGTCATCATCAATAATGTTGGCTGTGACCACTGAAGAGTTTAGATGTTGGAGGTATGGTACTACGCCTTCGATACCGTTGTCGAATTCGTGGTTTCCGAGAACCTAAACATACGATGTAGCAGTGTTATTATAATAAATGATATTGGCTGTTCAGTATCTAGAAACAATGTTGTTAGAGATCCTTTTTTACCAAATCCTTAAGATCAAAATTAAAATGATTGAAGAATTTTCAGAACATTGTTAAAACTAAAGTCTGTGGTATAGACAATACAGCACTTTATTTTGCTTGGGATAATGATTGTCCTTATAAATGTCATTGTCATATTTATCATCATCCAAGTCCACTGCTGAACATAGGCCTCCCTATAAGTGTCACAACGTGGATAATATGGATGATGTAGAAGACAAATTAAGTTTTTCAAAAAGTATGTGATATCTTATTACCTCACAGCAATAATTCAATTAGTTCAAAATCTTCTTTAACATTGACAAAAAGTAGCCTGTCTATCTAATTTTTTTACCGATTCCACTATAGCAGATGGGACAAGAACTGCACAAATTGATTCGGCCAATCCCATTCCGATAAAAGACTACAAGGCGCGGGGAGTCGCTTCATCCCTATGTAGTAGATTTCCTACCAATCCGCACCAAGCGTTTCGCTAACTCTTTCATTATTCGAACTAGCAGGGAATGGAATTTCCTCCCTTCTTAAATGTTTTGTTTTTATGTGACTGAATGGCAAGACGAGCAAGTTGCTCACTTGATGGTAAACGTGACGGTCCGATACAGTTCAGTGCCAAGTAAAATTTTGAACTTTACCAGTTCATAATCCTGCTAGGCATAAAGCTAGGCACTGTTTCATGAGGGATACAACTTGAGTCTCTTTAAGACGAGTAAATAGGCATCTCGTGGACCAGCGTGTTCTACCTGCGTTGTTTAACTGATGGTAAGTGATGGAAACGGTGAGATATATAGTTTAGAAGTGTGGCAAAGTATGCCACAAAAAACAACTTATTTACTCACGTGAGCATCATGAGGTAACAAATTCATGAACTCCTGTGTGACGTTCCATCGCAGGATGTTGTACCATATGGTACCCTGAAAGCTGTCACCTCCATTCAGGAGTAGAGATTCTGGTTCTTCTGCGATTCGCTCTCGCACCATGGTGGTGAGACGGGCAAAGCCTCCGATACATGGGGCTGATTCAGGTTGGCAAACGCCTCCCCATGGACTGGTTTCTACAAACCTAGATGAATTTACAATGCATGTTTTCATTGGTGTGAATAATGTAAAACAATCTGATTACATGAAGAATATTAAATAGGTACTTGGTTTTTTTTTTAATGTAATACATTGACAAACAAGAAGACGGCCTGATGGAAAGTGTTCACCGTCGCTTATATAGGTACATTTGCAACACTAGGGGAGTTGCCGGTGCGTTGCCGACCCTAAGAACTCTACAAACTCAATTAACTAAGCAATTAAAAACTTACCTTGCATGAAAATCATTATAATGCAGAATATTCAACGCATACCTATCATCTTGATTCTGACCTCTAACGATACTAATCACAAAGACCAAAAACAACAAACACCTGTTTCTTGAAGACCACATTTTTATTTTCACTAATTTACTAACCTACACGTGTTTGTAGGAAAATGTCTTTGCAAATGATATATGTAAAGAACATTGATAAGCTGTAATCAATTTTAGATAAACGTCATAATAAGCCTTTGAAACGGTATACTTATTGTAGTTTAGGACGGTGATATGATAACAAAAATATTGTATGCTGCTGATGATAATCATGCCGACAAAAGATGTGTCTAATGTAGGTACAAATCGGTAGTCAACGGGAGTTGTATAAGTGTCTGAATTAACACTTGTCTGAAAAAGGATGACTAAATTTAGGCTATAGAGAGTGGGCACAATCGATCGATCGAGATCAAGCGCTTTTCTTATCTGCAAAAAGTACTATTGCACAGAAAAATTACTTATCAAAACCAACCAATTTCAAAAATTACAAAGAGAAAAGTAACTTTAGTTTCGTTAGCCTTCCTAACAAGAATAAACGCCACATTTTTTTCTCCAATGCCTCCAAAACCGTATTGATATTTTTATTGTATGTTTTTTTTTTCATTTATATACGCTTTCTGTTACGAGCTAAAACTAAACAAAAAGATTATAAGCGCTAAGTCATATCTTCCAATGGAGCGTTGCACTGAATTGGCGTGAAGCCAGGAGCTGTACCAACTTTGGCCGGGGCCGTACTGCCTTATTAGAGAGATCAAGTCCTTTAAAATTGGTCTAGCTGTGAATGGAGATATATTTATTTAGCTAACGTAGTTTTACACTCATGTGGGTATTTGTTTTGTGTATGGGTGTGTTGATCCCCGATCCGATTAGTTTCTGCCAATCTAGACAACGAATCTTAGTTCGGGATCAGAACTATGTATGTGATCGTTGCTACGAGTTTTAAGTTTAACATGAATATATGCTTCTTCTTCTATTTAACCGACTTCCAAAAAGAAGGAGGGTCTCAATTCGACTGTATTTTTGTTCATGTCTGTTACCACAGAACTTTTGACTGGGCAAACCGATTTTAATGACAATGTCATCCATGAGAAAAACTTTGATGTCGGTTTTTTTTTGCTTGCAATTTGTTTGCATTTAAATTAAATTAAATTTTAATATATTCATCAGGACGTACTAAGCGGCCAAATATCATTTTCTTCTTATGTCTATTTTATTTTGCAATGACTCTTATTAGCCCCGTACAGACAAACAAGAAGTGGCTTCATCAGTGTGTACAGTAGAGTAGATCCATATATTCCAGTTAGCAGTTTCAAAGGCTCGCGCCGAGCAATTTTACGGAACATTGCATCCTCTGTAACTATCACTAACAAGGCTGAGGCGTAATATAGATTGTAAGTACAAAACCGAGCACTTTTACGCGCTAAAATGCCTGAATAAAGCTAGCAGTTTGCGAGTCTTGAAAATTCGGATGAAAAATTTAATTTATCTTGGTAAAAATTATTTAAAATTAAATTAGAAATATCAAACACACACACACATTACACCTAAAAATTTGATAAGCCTCAAGAAGGCCGTAAGGTGCCCAAAATGCTGGCAGCATTGCCTCGTTGAATGACAATACAAATTTTTTGACCAAAATATGAGCCAGCATTTTGGTCACCCGTCGCGTCAAATAGAAGCTTTATTTTTTCATAAAATTCATATTCATCGTGATAACACCATTTCTTGATGGGCACACATAAGTTTTCACCAATTTCAATTTGAAAGTCTGTCGCCAATCACCTATTGGTGTGTTCCAGCAGCCTTACTTGAGAGCCAGTTCCTGATCCAGGTGTAGCGTGGCGCCACCTTCCACCACATCGTCACTTAACATCAGGTGACAAGCAAAAAACCACGTGAGAATTGAAACGATATGATTTTTTTACGTAACGTGGTTAATATAATCAGTAAGATGTTCCTAGAGCTCAACGTACGCCATTTCTATCCTACAATAAACAACAAAAGGGAAGACAACTTATCTTCCCATTTGTGCTTATCACAGTCAAAATATGGTCAAGTAAGCCAAGTTTAATGAAAGTAGCAACTTGCAACTCTCAGCATTCATATTCTTGGAATATAATAAGCGAAACTTTGACCGTTCGTGATAATAATATGAAATTACTGTAATGGGGTCTTTCACACTGAAATGTTAGCCTGCTTAGTGAATATGTAATGATGTTCCTTTGTATTCATTCGCCGCGACTCTGTTCGCTTTTATGCCCAACATTTTTAGACTTTATTTTTCCTTCTGTACAGCCAGAGCCTAGGTATAATACCTACCCATGTCAATGTCAAAAAGTAATAATTATGTATAGTCATTTATAAAACACGACTTTTAAACTAAGGAACTTGGACAGTCTCATGGCTCACGATCATTAGAAGGTCCAGGGCTGTTTTTCCATTTTCCTGCAGGAAATCTGTAATTTCTAATGAGGTTTATTTGCTTCTACAAAAGTATTACTTCAAAGTTTAGTATAAGCTTTAACAGTATCTGTCTCTTTACCTCAAAAGACTTAGAAATGTATTTCATTTTATATTGACCTTCATATAAATATACGGAATTTTGTAGAATGGTCTAAAATCTTAAACGGCCATCTATATTACTATGCTTCGAGTCCTGGCTGTGTTCTTCCAATAAAATCTCCCTTTCAAAGTTGAAGCACTTACACGATTCTTTGCCAATGTTCTCACAGTCAATAAAGGAACCAAGTTTTCCGGTTACCGACTCTGTGGGTTACTCCTGGCGGGAACTTTTGCTTTATGGTATATTTACATTCGTTTAAACATCGCGATGCAAGAATAGGAACGGGGAAAGTACCTTTATTCTAATCCTCAGCACACTTAAGTAGCTATGTACCCGTACAATAATAATGAATGTGAAAATAGCTTTGATGTGTGTATCATTTGTCACACATAAACAGAGGAACTGAATTTGTTGAAATTTGGTATAAGGATAAAACATAGAATACTTTTGATCGCGATAAACTGTGAAGAACATAAGATACTTTTAGTAAATAACATAGGATACTTTTGGAAAAGAACATGGGATACTTTTGGAAAAGAACATAGGATACTTTTAGAAAATAACATAGGATACTTTTGGAAAAGAACATAGGATACTGTTGGAGAAGAACATTTTTTGATCGTCATACATTCTTGTCTACGCGGGTGAAACAGCAAAAAACGCTGCCAGTATCTTCGGAACCTTGCCTAAAGGGACTCCTTTTAATAATATAATATTGTAGTTATTAGTTTAGGTTTTTTAGTTCATTGTTATAGTATATATTTTTGTTATATTTTTATCAAAAGTAACTTAAATCAGGTGTGATTTTATCTTAACACATCCTAAAAGCATGTACCTACCTATTTGATTCGTATGAGGACTCGAACATGAAAACTAGATGCAAGTAATTTTCTTTCGATTTACGATAATTGAGTACTTATAGTATTCAGTGTTAGATAAAGTCTTCAATTACATTTTACTTGTTGAAATTTTAAGATACAAAGTGAATACAAAGGAAAAAATCTGTGGTAAAAATTGCTGCAAGCACCCGTTTATTCTAAAATGAGCTTTAAAACAACAAGCTCACAAACTAAACTCGAAGCTCAGCGGTCCGAGGGATATCCAAAGTACCTAAGTCTTGGCCATTAGAGTTACGTAAAACTTACAGTTAGTTAAACTGTGTCCGAGGTATGACCACGACACTCTTTGTTCTGTTCAATATTAGCCAATTACAGCTTAAAGTTTGTACAAGTCGGCTTACATCTTATCCTCTCAGCAGTATATAAGATAGCACACTAAACTCGTCCACTATGTACAGGGTTACTGAAACGCTAATAACCTTTTAGGATAACTAAGGATATTTACATATTAAGGATAACTTCTGTACATCAAAACGAACTACCATTGTTTTTTTAATCTGATGGTAAGTGATGACGAGGTTTTGGTTTGAATTATGGGGCTTATTTGATTATATTATGTGAGATGATCCACTCTTGCCGTGAAGGCTTCCAAATTATACGCTAACTAGCTGTTCCCCGCGGTTTCACCCGCGTGGGCTGCATTTTATCGCAATAAAGTGTATCCTATGTCCTTCTTCAGGGTTCTTCTCCGTACCAAACTTCGTTTAAATCGGTTCAGTAGTTTAGGCGTGAAAGCGAGACAGACAAACAGAGTTACTTTCGCATTTACAATATCAAATAAAAGTAATAATAAATTAATAAGTAGGGATTAATTGATATGGATTTCATGAATTAGCAGGAGTTAAAAACGAGACGGTGCTACACGTTTTTGTAGGTAAGATAATCCCTTCAGCAGAGTCTACTGCACTGAAGGTGCTCTTCGTGGAATAAAATGAAACTATTTTTAATATTTCACCGAGAGCACTAAGCTTTTTTATTGATCGGTGCCTTTCATGCAAGAGCTTTGGTGCTATTTGCGTGGGTTCTATTCAGATTAAAGCTCTTCCTGGAATATCTTCACCGCTCTGTAAGGAGGATGCTTTAGACAGTTTATCTATACTAATATTATAAAGCTGCAGAGTTTGTTTGTTTGTTTGTTTGTTTGTTTGAACGCGCTAATCTCAGGAACTACTGATCCGATTTGAAAAATTCTTTCAGTGTTAGATAGCCCATTTATCGAGGAAGGCTATAGGCTATATTTTATTTCCAAAAAAAATAGGGATCCGTAAGAAAATTGCTATTTTGCAACCCAAGGTGTGAAATCGAAAACCTATTTTTGCGTGCGCTGCAAAAACTATTGACACTAGAACAAAATAATGTTTTACGGGTTTGTAGGTCTCATTAAGATCTACAAAAAAGTCCGCGAGAGCATATGTCTAACTATTATAGTTATGCCGCAATAAGTGATATTATATTTAAAAAAAAATATTTTTAATGGCGCCTCCAGAAAAGGCTCTTTATTTGTGTCTTGGTATTAATCCTTATCAAAATAAATTACTTCTTATTCAAAACTGCTTCAATACCTTTATAAAACTTTTTGAATCATTCAATTCGGACATTTCATTCGAAAGATATCACGAGTTTAAAAATGTAAGTAGTAGTAGAAAAATAAACCCGCCGCACCCTAGCGCAGCGGGAAACGCGGCGAGGTGAGGGAGAATCTATGAAATAGGTAAAGTGCGGTCGCGAGCCAGGAAGACCTTTAACAGCACGATTGAAACGCGTGGTGCGAAAAAAAATTAACCTAGAATTAAAATAGGATAATGGATACCTACAGCAGGTAACGCGGTGAGGGGGCACCGAAGTGCGGGAATAATTTTGGAGTATACGGAATATTATACGCTTTCGCGCCTAAACTACTGAACCGATTTAAATGAAATTTGGTATAGAGATAATTTGAGCCCCGGGAAAGGACATAGGATACTTTTTATCGCGATAAACTGTAGCCCACGCGGGTGAAACCGCAGGGAACAGCTTGTTCATATATAAAAGATACTTTTCAAGCTAAAAATCATCGAGCATTTTGATCAAAGACTCGGCTTAGTTCTTCTACATAATTATTTAAATCTTACTAATATTATAAACGTGAGAATTTGTGAGTATGGATGTATGGATGCGTGGATGTTTGTTATTACTATTTCTCGAATAAACTACTGAATGGTTTTGAGTGAAATTTGGAATGGGGATAGCTTTTACCCTACTTTTTAATCCGGAAAAAGGTTTCTGCGGAATAACGGGAAGACATGGGTGAAATAAGCACATAAATAATTTCATCATCATTATCATCAGCCTTTCACGTTCCCACTGCTGGAACTCCGGCCTTCTCTCAGAGAGAGAGAGAGTATGGGCTGTAATTTACCACGCTGGCCCAGTGCGGGTCGGTAGATGTCGCATGCCCTTGAATGTTGCAGTTCTCGGACATACTGGTTTCCTCATGTTTTTTTTCTTCACCGTTTTGAGCGATGGCAAATCCGCACATAACTTATTAAGTCATAGGTGCGGGGCCGAGAGGATTCGAACTCGGTGTCGGCGTCTTGTAAGTCGCACGCCTTACCGTTCGGCCACCATCGCTCTTTTATTATAAATAATTTATGTAGGTGGTTATCTAGAGAAAGGTTTTTGAACCTAATCATTTTATGTAAAACGCTACATAACATCAAACTTCGGTTGAAATGTTATCTTTGATTATCCAGCATTTCATTTGAAGCGCGAAATTAATTCAAATGAAAACAATAAAACTGTTCTAAAGCGTCTAAACTGTATCATAGACCAAGACCCTTATAACAAGACTGGGAGCGACGGGAGAATTCTTTAACGGTTCAAAGTGTTATCGGTTCAAGGTATGTTTAAATAAATTATTTAATTTTATGATATGTAATGGTAATCTTGTTATTATTTGTATCTATTTAAGTAATTTTTTAGTTTAGTGATTTTATGTGTTTTACACGAAGTGGCAATGGGCTGGACATATTAGCTGAAGAACCGATAAAATCATTGGGGCAATCGTGTTCTTGAGTGGAGACCGCGGCTCGGCAAACGTAGTGTAGGACGCCCTCCGGAAAGGTGGAGCGAGGACATACGCAAAATGGCTGACAGCGGTTGGAGGAGAGAAGCCGAAAATCGGGCTCGATCGATGACGTACTTTGGGAGAAGTCTATGTCCAGCAGTGGACTGAAACGGGTTGATTATGATGATTATGTTGATGAAATTTGTTGTTAGGTGTAAGTCATAATGAGTAAGTACAAACCTTTACGTACGCTTTATCAGTTGCATCATATGTTTGTATTCTAACCGCAACTTCTATAAGTCACTTACGTTTTGATACAATTATCCCGCAGCTCTCAACCTAAAAGGTCTTGTTATGAATTTTAAGAGTGAATTGTTTATTCCGTTGATGACTCTCAAAGCGCCTATATTTTTTCATAATATTACCTATATTATTTATGTGGATTATTCTGAATAGCATTTTCGGTTGCCGAAGGACCTGCGAACTAAGATCGGGATTGTTTATCGTACATACATTGGATTGAATGTGCGGTTAGTTTGAATTTGTATGGTTACGGAGTAATCAGACAATTTGCAAATTTGATTAACGTAGGTATACATAAGTTTTGTTAGTCTTGCTCATAACTAAATTAACGACTAATAATCACGATATTGGGTAGGTATAGCAATTTCGACCATATAAATATATACATTTTTCAGAAAATACTAACATTTCCCTGCGGTCAGTATAGTTTATCGCAAATAAAACGTATCCCAGGATTAAAATTTCTAACACAAAAGTAGCCTATGTTACTCCGTTACTCCATAAAATATTAACTATCTGCGAGTGAAAGTCCCGTCATAATTGGTCTAGCCGTTTCAGACATTAACCGTTATAAACAGAAAGACAAAAAAAAAATTGTTTATTTGAAGTACGTATAATACTTTCATATTATGCATTTAGTAAAATGCTGTTAATTTGACATTACAACTAGACACTTCAATTTTATTTCTATGTATAGATTTATGAATGAAAGACCTTTGCATTTATAGGGACATATAGTTACAGTTAGGTCGTCCCAAAACTAACTTTTCACAAATTAAAAAAAACCTCGTTATTAACATACTGTTAAAATTAAATCGGTTTCAAAAGTTATAATATTCTTACCCTGACATTTTAAAGCAGTCACCGACCCTGTCTCTACCGAAACGAGCACCCAGTTGACTCACTGCGACAAATACATCGACTTTTTTAACAAATTTGATCACCATTCAATTCTATCGTTCCTACTCTAAGAACTAGATTTTCCGAATCTACTAATTGTCGAAGTTGGACGTTTCGATATTCAGAAATCCCAAGACGTTCATTAAGTTACAATAGTTACCAAAGTGGTCCGCTATAACGGGGTGTAAGTGAATTAAACTGGAAAGCTTTACTGAGAACTTTGGACGCGTATTTAGGAGTTTCAATTAATCAATATCATTAACATGTTATCGGTTACTGAATCTTATTAGTTCCCACTCTACGGATTCACAAGGGATGTATGTTGAGAGCTAGTTAAGTAATTAGGTAAAACAGGCATGTATATAGGCCTTTATAATTAATTATACAAGTGAGTAAAGGTGCGTTTCCACCTACTAGGCTCCATCATAAATACAGCAATTACTTCTATTAAAGTTAATGTATACGCTCTTTCAATAAAATCCCGACTGAAATCTAAGACTTGTCAATAGCTTAATGTCAAGTCCATATATAACAAAAACTTATTAGAAAAGTGGTAATGGGCAAGCGTGACACTTACCATCAGGCGAGAAACTTGCTCGCCTCGTCACTTTATCATCATCAGCCTTTTTTAAGTTCCCACTGTTTCCTCACGATATTTTCCTTTACCGTTTTGAGCGATGATCACTTATTTACATAAAAATCTATATTATTTTATAATGTGGCAACATTGAATGAAATATGTACATAAGCCAATTCAATTCCACATTAACATTGTAAAGAAGAACCGAAAAGATTTGCACTTATATTAAAGTTTTTAATTTATTACAAGAACAGCAGAGGAATGAAACATCTGGTACAAGTTAAGTTTTACTCAGAATTCTGTGTTTTCTGATATCTTGCAGACCTAAAGTAAACTTTGTTTTAAGTTTCACATGCCATACCACGGGCGATCTCATCCGAGTACCTACATGGGCGTCCTACACTACGTTCCCTTTAACGGTAATCTAAAGCGAAGATGGCTCAGTGGTAGTGACGTCGGCTTGCGAATAAAAAATATCGGACCATTAGATGACAAAAAAAGCTTGGGATTTTAGTGAACTTGCTCCAATTCATTCAATCAATTAGTAATAAGAATAAAATTGTCAATGTGATCGCCCCAAAAAATTTACCTGCCGGGCGTTTTTTGCCTGTTCTTTTGCCGTAAGGAGGTTGGAACAGCCGTAGCTAGTTTTAAGTTTGACGTTTTAAAGTGATCACAATGTATCCTATTGAATAAAGAAAAATTGACTTTTGACTTTTGAGTTTTGATCCGTAGGTCGTGGGTTCGAATTCAGCAATGAGCTTCAGCTTTCGGTAAAGGAAAACATCGTGATAAAACCATAGCTGGTGGTAGGGCATTTTCATATTCTCGCCGGGCTACCAATCTGTCGCCAAGCACCTATCGATGTGTTCCGGCAGCCTCACTTGAGACTTTCCAGTCCAGGTGTAACGTGGCGCCGCCTTCGACCACATCGTCACTTAACATCAGGTGACTTGTGGTCAAACACTACACTGTAAATGTTAAAAATAAATGTTAATGATTAATTATACCCATAGACGGTAGTCCACTCGAACATCTACCAATATATCTGTTTATTCAAGGCTCGTTTAAGCCAAGTGGCACTCCCATTGCCCCATTCATTCGGACTTGTGACAATTGGCTGCAATTTGTGGCGGAGTGCTATCGTTTGCCAAATAGCTTGAACTTTAAGTGCTGAATGGGAATTCGGGATGGGAGTTTGGCCAGTGTTACCGCGCCCTAATTGCGGCTAGCTATTGGCTTAGGGTCAGCTATTAAGCGTCTGGCTAACTAGTCAAGTTAAGAATCTGTCGCCAAGCATCTATCGGTGTATTCCGACAGTCTCACTTGAGAGCCATTCCCAGTCCAGGTGTAGCGTGGCGCCACCTTTGACCACATCGTCACTTAATATCAGGTGACTTGTGGTCAAACGTTTTCCTGTTTAAAGTAAAAAAAAACCGCAAGCACTCAGCGTAGTTAAGCTATCACCGCTTCACTATAATATTATTGAGTTCTGTAGTTTTTTTAATGCAACTTACAAATCAAACACGAGTGCGTAAATTGATTTAAAACTTTAACTCTATTCTGTTGGTAGTTCGCTACTGTCCACATAATATATTTGTTTCCAACCAATACACAAAAACCAACCAGAAAACTCGTTACAGAAATCGTCGTGTTTTCACTGATATCAACGGATTTTGTGCCAGGACTGCTCATATATTTCGAGTATCAGCGAAATACAACAGCCTTTGAAATTGCGTGCTTTAGGTAAAATATTACGTAACTTTGGAAATGCTGTTTATTTTTTTGGGGGGAAAATAATGTGAGAGATTTGGAAGCGACATAGTATTGTGTGTCACGGTTTTATAAAAATAACCATAAATTAAGGAATTTTCTAAGAATGTAACAAGCCATAGGCCATAGGCCTAAAAGGCCGTACTCAGGAGTTTAAAAAAAGTGTTTTAAAAAAGAAACAGGCCTACTAGATTTTGTCTCGCGTAATGGCGGGAAGTTTTTCAGAGCGCAAGGAAAGATAATTATATATTATAATTACGTCACACTGTATTCATTCGTACATATCAAAACATTTCTTGTAACAGTTTTGTCACTGACCAAGTAAAAAGCGCATTATTTACGACCACTTTATCCTATGATCTTTATCTTCCTTAATCTTAGGCCAAATTGACCCAGACAATTCACTAGCAAATTCCTGAATGATACCGTTGGAAATCCAGTCCCTTTTTGTGAGCTCGATTATTTATATGCTAAGAAGGGTAAGGCATGCATGGGGTAGGTATTTTGGGGTAGCCATGTAATGGTGTATCTATGGAAATATTTTTTTAAGACAGTGAAAAATATTAGGTACCATGGTAGTTTAAAACAGTATACTATCGATAGTATTGATAGTTTATGCTTCGCGGATATTATCGATAGTATTGTCTCGTTTTTAACTATTGATAGTATCGATAGGCATATCGATAGTATAGCGATTGGTTAGCTATTGATAGACTATCGATTAACTATTGATAGTCGACAATCGATCGACAACACTAGACTGAGCCATCATCGCTTGAAATGTAACCCTTGGTCACCCTACCATGGGTTATAAGGTATACCCCGTTATTATCTTGTCTTTTAACCCGAACCGGCCGCACATAACTTATAGTTGGGTATGTATTCTCGTTGCTGATTTGGTATGCGAACAGAATCAACTGATAAGTTATTTAGAGCGCAACGTCCGAGGGGAGGTTGTCTTGCGCTGATGGAATGTGGTTACCGTGTTGGATTTACGCAGACGGTTTTTGGTATTGGGCAGCTGATTGGCTTGTTCTATGGACTTATGTTTGCCTGGTACTTTATTGTTGATTAGCAAATTTTCGTAGTGACACTTATTTTAATGTGAAAGTGTGTTTGTTGTTCGGTTGTCTACGGTTCAACGTGGTTTTTTGAGTGGCAAAGGTTTCTTTTTGCTCCAGAAAATGCACGAATCCTATGGGAATCTCTATCTTTGAAATTGCGGGTCACAGTCTATACTAATTTAGATATTCTACCCAAACTAATATTATAAACAGATACATTTGTTTGTTTGTATGTAGGGGTAATCTTCTAAGCTACTGAACCAATTAAAAACGAAAAATAACATCTATCGGTGAATTCCGGTAGCCTCGCTTAAAAGCCAGTTCTCAATCCAGGCGTAGCATGTCGCCACGTTCGACCACGTCGTAATATCAGGTTGTGTTTACAAAAAAACATAATACTCAACCTAGTATAAATTCGCAAACCGTAACCAGAATACAAAAGGTAAACCCCTAAACAAGGGTGGGTTATAATCAAACTAGGTGACCGTTAACTGGGACCCTAACTAACCGTTGTGTATCCTACAAAATTAATAAGTTAAGTTCAGGTTAATTAAAGAGATAGCGCGATAAGAGACAGCCTGCTCGCAGAAAATTAAACAGTATATTTTATGCGGTAAATATAGAACCTTAAATAACAGACAGACAGACAGAGTTACTTTCGCATTTATAATAAGTAAGGGATAATATATAGTTGCGCCGAACATTCCGCATGGGACTCTGGTTAATTTTAGTCGAGTTCGTTGCACCGGTGTTACGCAACCCGATCCGCTGGAATATTCTGAAAGGGGGATAAGTAGGGATTTTTTGCATTTTCGGTCTGAAGGTGTTTTGACCAATATTACACAGAGAGATAGTTTTAATTAACCCCGTTTTTCAGCTTAGTTTGGGAACCAGCGCTTTAATAATATCCTCGTGAGTGATGATGAAAATGAGATTTTTTTAATGTAATTTTTTTTACTTATATGAAAGTTTATTTTAAAACCCTTGACGTTATCTGTTGGCGTAGTTGAAAGACTATAACTTATTTGAGTCTAAACTTAACCAGATAAAAGGTGCGCGTAAAAGTTGTGATATTTTTCTGGTGGAGGTAGAAAAGGTCTGTAAGTATAGCGAACTGCGATAGCTCGCATCTTTCGAAGCCAGAATTTTAGACTTTTTATTACAGATCTATGTTGTTGTAATTGAGTGTGTGTATCCGTCACTTCTTCATGATGAAACAGTTCAACCGATAAGAGTGAATTTCGAAATGGAGATAGTTCATACCCCGGATTAACACATAGTCTACTTTTTATCCTAAAAAAGGTTTCTGCAAGATATAGGGAAAAGCTCTTCTGCAAATTTTTTGTCAGAACTTTTTATAAGACGAAAGGGGTAAATTGATGCTTGGAAAATTCTCGTATTTATCACAAGTGTGATCTGTCTTAGGTTTTTCAGGATTTTTCTTTTTTTTATTATGATTAGTTGTTAGACCGAGTTATTAGTAAGTAACAATTCTATTTGGAAGACAGGAAGCCTATGCCCAACAGTGGGTCAACTAGATACCTACAGCCTCAATAAATACTATCTTATTCAACAATAACTGCTGATTGGCGAAAGAAGAGATATTAATTAAGTTTTAACTAGCATGAATGGATTATTTTGTTTATGCCAGTTAACGTTATTTATATTTTTGCACCTTTTATCCATATAAGGTTTACATTAAGGAGACATCCTTAAAACGTAATATGATACGACTTTATTATAAAAGAGAAACATTGTCGTTTTGAAATGTAGTGAAATAATTACTACAATAACTCACTTATAACATTCTTAATAAACTTTTCTAATATCACGCGAAAGTTCCTTGGTCGTATGTATGGGTACAGTTTAGGACAGTGATTGATCTTTACATAAGTTCCGTAATGCACTGAACGGAATATATACTGTGATACATCTGGAATGGTAAGGTTGGCATCACGACAACTCTGTTAAATAAATTACTAGGCTTCAATTTAATAGATAAACCGATATACATTTGACTTTAAATTTTTACATCTGTTCAGCGGTTAAAAAGTTAAAAAGGTAACAAACAGACAGCCCTCTGTCAGGGAGAGTTACTATTCCATTTAAAATATTAGTAATATCGCTAATAAATTATCAAATCACTATAATATGTAATTCAATAAACATAGCAAATAACCTGATTTTCCTAGTCATATTTAGGTCACAAAGCGAAAACTAAGTCAAGTAAAACACAGCACTTTTGAAAAGCTTGAGTTTACGTACCTACTGATAAAATGTATTGTTCGGCGATCTCGGCGCTGAAAACTGCTGGTGGCTATAAAAATGAGACGCTGGCGAGCTGGTTAAATGAAAAATAATGCGAGTAGTGGCTAGTCCTGTATTGTGTGACTACTATCATACTATTTTATTTATTAATTAGAACGGATATACTACATACTTACACTAATCATAACATAACTCATAACAAAATGAATACTTGGGTACTACAGTACAGTCTACAGTCAGTCAGGACTTTGATTCAGATTAACGCCCGTGTTTTTAGATCGATATGTCATGTTTATTACATGTCATTTTAGTAGTAAGGCTTGACATATTACTACTAAAATGACATATTATGACATGACAACACCGCGGATAACGGATCAGGATCGATTATAAATTTCGGGCGATAGATAGATGCAACTGGAAGAAATAGATTTACACGGTCAAACTGTATCCTAGGAAATTAAACCTCGTCCGCACGGAAAATGTGCACTTGTCCTAGATAAATGTAGTTTTTTGCGAGCTTCAAATATGCACCGGCTGAATTTTAACCTCGTTAGCTCGCGCGAAATGGTCCGGATCGGAATTTAGGTCCTGAAACTTCAGGACGGTTGAAAAAGTTAACTGAAATTGCGAATTTTACTGCTTCGATGCGACGTAAATAGTAAAAGGTGGTCGAAAAGTAAGCCTTTTTCTTTGACTACGTATAGAGATATTAGTTGAACACTGGGTTTTTTTTTGTGTTGTATGTTGATCTATCTATTTATTATATCCAAGGGAAGACCAGCGCTGTTTAATTAACCAGCTTTATGATGAGTTTGGGCCGATTTTTGATAGTGACTTTTTTGTTTAGGTGTGTGTAAGTTCTCTCATACAATTAATATAACAGAAATATTGTCTTTTATTTTATTTTAATTATTTGTATCGTTAGTGTTCAAGACTTCATTGCTACGTTATTATTGCAAATAAACAAATTATATTTTATTGGCCATATTAAACAAGGTGACATGTAACTTTGGTGTTATTAATAAATTATTTGTTGTATTTTGTATTTTTTTTAGAACACACTAATAGATGCTTGGCGACAGATACTTAACTTGAGGGCGGTAGCTAACCAGGCAAGCACTAGACAACACTCTACCAACTATTCTTTACCGAAGTTCAAGCTCAACATTTGAATTTACGACGTACTACGTCATCGCTACGTCACCTTCGCTTCAATTCATCGCTTCCTTCTAAGCTGATCGTTTATTTGTATAGCAATTTTGTTTTCTAATAAAAGCACTCACAAAATCTCGCTTCATCTAACCAAACTGTCCTACCGTAAAATTTACGTAACTAACTGTGACTCTGCACGATACCAGCGCGGATTATCCCGGATAATCCCGGAATATGCGGGATTTTCACCGCTTTGTTACCCACTGAGAACTTGTCTGGGATATTTGAATTTACAACGCGATGTGCTTTGGACGGCGTTGTTTATCTGTAAAAGTTTTTTTTTAGTTATAATGGAACTTTGAAAACTGGTTTTTCTTAAAATGTGAACTCATTAATGCTTTTTATTTATGACGCATAAATTTTTCGGTTGTGGTCCAATTTTCATGATTCTTCTCTTATTGAATCAGGTATATATCAAATTCAAATTTCAAATTTGGTCTCATATATATTTGAAAAATAAATAACGAAGATTGAGGGGTATAAAAGGGGCTATAATATGGGATGATAATACATTTGAAGGTGCTGAAATAAGTGATGATTGAGACAACTGGCTGCTTTATCAGCTGATGCTGTCTAAACGGGTACATTGAAGTTGATGTAACGTATGATTGAAATGTAGGCTCTTATATATGGTTTTGAGAAAACTTGCAGGTTTCGGAATCTTTGCCTACCCGTGCAAAGTCAGAGCCGCCCGCTAGTTCTAAAGATAAAAGACAGCTGTGTAAGACAAAATGAATAAACGAGTTAAAAAAGCATAACTTTTAAAACGTAAGTACAAGAAAGCAGATGGTCGTTCGCTTTTATAAGAAAAGTTACACAATCAGGTTTTACTCTAGAAATTTTCTCCCCAGAAATTTCGTTACCAACACAAACTGTCACAAACTATGAAATATTAACTTACAGTCAACAGAATGCAAAGCGTCTGAATAATTGAATAAAAATCTTGGGAGATAAAATATTATGTTACCGCATTGGAGTGGTCTTACTGCGAGATTTAGCTGTGGTCATAATGCGAGATTTAGCTAAACGCTTTTATATGTGTTTCAGTTTGAATGAAATTATAATTAGTGGGCTTGCCAATTTTAACCATCATTATGATCATCAGCCTATAACGTTCCCACTGCTGGGACTCCGGCCTTCTCTCAGTGAGAGAGAGAGTATGGGCCGTAATCTAACATGCGGGCCCAGTGCGGGTTGGTAGATGTCGCATGCAATTGAATGTTGCGGTTCTTGGACATGCCTGTTTCTCCGCGATGTTTTCCTTCACCGTTTCGCCTTTAGTAAGTTTAGTGAAAGATATCATGTTTTTTTCAACGCGTGTCAAAACTGGGGAAGAAAGGTTCTCGAGTGGCGACCACGGACCGGAAGATGTTTTGTAGGTAGGCCTCCCGCTAGGTGGACCGACGACATTGTAAGAGTCGCAGGGAGCCGATGGATGGAAATGGCTAATAGCCGTTCATGGTGGCGTTCAAAGAGAGAGGCCTATGTTCAGCGGAGGACTTCTTCCAGCTGATGATGAGTCCAAACTATTGTAACACTTGACATCTTTTTATATCAAAATACTGGTCGTTGTGCCTAGTGTATACCGGCAGCTTCACTTAGGAGTCAATGGGAATTGGCTCACATGCACACTCACACACATGCATGTACCTATATAAAACTAGCTGCACCCCGCGGTTTCCCCCGAGTTGACTTCAGTTAATCGTGATAAAAAGTACTATCTCCACACCAAATGTCATCTAGATTGGTTTAGCAGTGCAGTCGTGAAAAGATCACAAACAAATAAAAACAGAGTACTGCATATAAATAAATATCGGGGGACCATTGCACACAAATTGACCTAGCCCCAAATTAAGCTCGAAACTTGTGTTATGATGGGTACTAGGCAACGAAATACATACTTATATACTCGTAGAGAAATAAATACTTATACAAATAGAAATATCCAAGACTCAGGTACAAATATTCGTATATACTTATATACGAGTAAATATAAAGGAAGGATGAATAGAATAGTACCTAATTTTAATCTGCACACAGAAACTCATAGTGGACGTTGTATGCTGTAAACTTGAAACTTAAGGGTGGAACTTTGCACCCTGTGGCTAATATTACACACCCAAACTGCATAGGGAAGCTGTGCTGTTAGAAAATCGATATACTATCGAAGTATCCTACTATTCTATCCTATCCTGAGAAACTTTGTGTTTGTTACTGGTCTGCTCCATCTCATTTGAACGGATAAGACATAGGATTTTGATATATCACTTTCGATGCTGGTGAAGTCACGGTTATTAATTATGCTATAAAATTAAACTATCCATACTAAATATGCGAAAGTAACTCTTATAAGAGCGACGGTGGCCGAACGGTTAGGCGTGCGACTTACAAGACGCCGACACCGAGTTCGAATCCTCTCGGCCCCGCACCTATGACTTAATAAGTTATGTACGGATTTGCCATCGCTCAAAACGGTGAAGGACAACATCGTGAGGAAACCGGCATGCCCAAGAAATGCAACATTCAAGGGCATGTGACATCTACCAACCCGCACTGGGCCAGCGTGGTAGATTACAGCCCATACTCTCTCTCTGAGAGCTGGTCGTGGTGGTCGTCCATATTCTCTCTCTGAAAGAAGGCCTTTGTCCCAACAGTGGAGACGTAATAAGCTGATGATCATGATAATAACAATCTCACTCTACAAAACATCCGACATTAAATAGTATTTGCAAAAACCTAGCGAAATTCGTATCATAAATTCAAGCATCGGTAGGTATACATTTGGCAAAAGTAGTGACAATTAATCGGGACAAAAACTGCCGTGTGTGTCGCTGGAAAAGAGCCAATGTAAGCCTCTGAAATAGAGTTGGGTCATCCGGTGAATTTTCTGTGTCCGGCCATTTTCAATCCTAAACGCAGAGGGCTGTTTCAAGACTGCATCTGTGTATCTGTCTGTAACATGGTAGCTCCTAAACGGTCTTCGATTACGTTTTATTGTGATTCAATAGTCAATAGTACTTTATTCAATAGGATACATTGTGATCACTTTAAAACGTCAAACTTAAAACTAGCTACGCCTGTTCCAACCTCCTTACGCCGGCAAAAGAACAGGCAAGAAACGCCCGGCAGGTAATTTTTTTGGCGCGATCACATTGACAATTTTATTCTTATTACTAATTGATTGAATTGGAGCAAATTCACTAAAATCCCAAGCTTTTTTTTGTTTTCTAATAGTTCGATATATTTAATTAGCTTTAATAATAAAATGTCTCTTGTTTGGTTGTGCAATTGGGATATGGGAACATGAATATTAACGAGTTACTGGATCACAACCAAAGCAGACCAGACCCCACAAGCAGCACCCGTTCACGAGTTGACGCATGTGCCAGCCATCGCTCTCCTCGACCATATGAGAGGGAAGAGGGCGACCCGACACACGACGCCGCTGCAAGAAAAGTCACTTTCGTGAGCATAACTGTTTTGTTTGTTAATACGAAACTAAGGGGAACAGATAGTTTATAATATAGAGCATCATCTATCTATAAATCACACTAATTAAACTAATGTTATAAATGGGTAAATTTGTGAGTGAATGTGTATATTTGTTACTTCTTCAAGCTGAAACGGCTCAACTGATTTGATTGAAATTTGGAATGGAGATAGCTTATATCTTGTGCTGTTTTTTGTTTTTCTACCTGGAAACCTTCGGGCGAAACCGCAGGAGGCAGTAGTTATCATAAGCTATTCATCCATGATGAATCCAAGAGAATTATTAGTCGGCTGATTCGGCAGACTTTCCAAAAATGTGAAGTCTCCCAAATTATTTTTGCAATCATCTCTCTACTGGAATCTGCTCCTGAACTGGAAAAGTTGCTGTTACATGCATGATATCGCTGATCAGTTACATCGCTGGCAGTGTTTTAATAATGTTGGACCAAGTGCATGGAGCTGGCGAATGTAGGTTGAATTTATGACGTGAATATTAACTTCAACTCTATCTATACTAATATTATAAAGAGGAAAGATTTGTTTGTTTGCATCGAATAGGCCCCGGAACTACTGAACCGATTTGAAAAATTATTTCGCTGTTAGAAAGCTACACTATCTGCGGCGGGCATAGGCTATATTATACTTTCAAGAAAAAATTGAGAACCCTTACTTACTACAATAATGTAACCCAATAAAGAAAAAAAAAAACTAGAACAACTTGCTAGTTCTGTAGGAGCCGCTTCTTTTATTAACACGCTCAAAACTCTCCAAATATTATCTCCAACCGTGTCAGAGAGATACATTTACAAAACCTGCTTTTGCAGAGCGGAACAGTTTTACAAGCATATTGCGCCTCGGCGTTTCGTATTTCAGACACTGTCTAGCGTTGAATCTCGAGGATGTAGGATGTAGGTACATAAATGTACACTGCAGATAAACAGAAGTTAGAATTTTAGTAGAGACATAAGACTTGAAGGTAGATGGAGGATTTTGTTGGTTGGATGGTTGGAAGCGATGTTACCAGTCCAGGTGTAGTGTGGCGCCATCTTCTGTCACATCGTCATTTAACATCAGGTGACTTGTGGTCAAACGCTACCCCGTAAATAGTAAAAAAAGATAAATTACTTAATAACTTAAATTTTTATCTCCAGTACCTAGAGCAAACCGTGGATAGATCGGTTATTGATCATGGAATAGAATAGAATAAGAATAGAATTCACGGTATAGAACTCATGGTACATGGGAAAAAAAAAACAATTTAACGGTAATTGAAGGTAGGTACACAAGAATGTCACCGTCGCAAATAAAAGTCACGTTAAGTAAAAATAAAATAAGTTGAGTTTTTGGTGAAGTAAGACTTTTTCTAGTGCTCCCCTGGCTAGCTAGACACTAAGCACCTATCGGTGTGCTCTGACAGTCTCTTTTAAGAGCTAATCCCCTGTCCACGCGTAGCGTGGTACCTTCGACCACATCGCCATGACTTGTGGCCAAACACTACCCTGTAAGATTTAAAATATAATAATGATAAGTGGTAACAAACATTCACACACACACACAAACTTTCGCAATTAAAACATTAGCAGAATAATTATGTAATGCTTCCGAAATCTGAGACAGATCAAGAAACAAAAACATTGGATTAGAAAAACCTATGAATAAATAAACAGACTATTCCATTGAAGAAACGAGAGTCCCAGTAGTGTTAAAGTAAAGGATAACGACATAAAGCACTCCTTTGCTTGACTGTACACAAGATTTATAGCCAGACCAACTTGCAGGTGGCTTTTAAATGCACCCTTTTACATTTAGCTCCTTTGTTCTGGCTAGATGGGAACGGGATTAGCTTAGGATTTCGAATTTTCACTCCTTAGTTACTGTTATCACGAGTAATACTACTGTAAAGTTTATTATTTTCAAGGTAAGTAAATGCATAGACTAATGTGCAAGAAGCGACTTTTTAATTTATTAAGTAGGATATAACATGTGATCAATTTAAAATGTCAAACTTAAAATTAGCTACCCCTTTTTCAACCTCCTTACGCCGCGCCGGAAAAAGAACAGGCAAGAAAGAACGGCAGGTGACCTTTTAGCACGTTTACATTTGCATTTTATTTGTTTATTTAATTAATTGAATTGGAGCAAGTTCACTACAGTTTCAGATTTCACTTACGATTTTGTTGAAAAAGCGTACACATTTGAAGGAGTTGCTGCCTTTATGGAGCCTAGTAAGTACAGCAATTTTATCGTAGAAAGTAAGTGGGGATAGCTGCCAATACATGTTAGTTGAGCAAGTGTAGGGTATGAAATACATAGCTGAACCCATGTTATCCCGTCATCCCGCATAGCCTATCTGTTATTCCAGCGTATAGACTATCTGCTTTTCAAATTTCACTCAAATCCGTTCATCCGTTGCAGCATGTTATGAGAGAACAAATACACTAAACAAAATATTTCGCATGAATAAAATTAAATGTGATTCCTTTTAGTCAAGTAGTAATGGAAGAACTAGTTAAGAAAGCTTGGAACTATTTCTATCAAATACTGCTATTTCTATGAATAAGGATTATAGTCATACTAGGTGTTCCCCGCAGTTTCACCCGCGTGGGCTACAGCTTTATGCATGCAAAGTCTCAGCCCGATCGGTTTAAAATTGACAAAGTTTCATACAAACTTTCATCCCCTATTTAATCTCTTTGGGGATAGAATTAATCAAAATCCTTTTTAGCGGACGCCTACGTCGTAACATCTACCTGCATGCCAAATTTCAGCCCGATCCGTCCAGTGGCTTGGGCTGTGCGATAGATCACTATGTCAGTCAGTCACCTTTGAGTTATCTAGAAGATTATTAAAAAAGAGATGAATATGAATGTTGATGGATAGAAGGGAAGAGGAAGACCAAAGAAAAGATGGATGGATATAACGATCGACATGAATGAAAGGGGGGTGAATGAAGCGATGACGGTTGATAGAGGAGAGTGGAAGCAGAATCATGCTGCGCCGTATAGATGGGACCAGAGCAAGAAGAAGAAGAAGACAACAACTTCTATCAAATTGATATACTGTTTACACAAAATTAATGTTACCCATCATCTAACTTAAGTTTGAGTTTAAAAGGGTTCATTAAGACATACAAAAACAAGTCAAGTTTTCAAAACTTTCCACATGGGGTTAGTTATTTTGAATAAGTTTATGTTGTTATAGAAAACAAAGACAAGGAAAGGCATCCTTCCTAGCACACGTAACGAGTGTGTGGTTTACTGAAACTAATAGCTTGTTTAAATTTATGTGACCTGTGACTCAAACAATGTCGTTGGTCCACCTGGTGGGGGGCCTACCTACAGAACGTCTTCCGGTCCGTGGTCACCACTCGTGAACCTTTCTTCACCATCGGTTATCGGGTCGTCGAGCGATGTGGCCTGCCCATTGCCACTTCAACTTGCAAATTCTGTTACGACGGTTACTTTAGTTCTTCGGCGAATTTTATTTATTTCGTATTTTATCACGCAAAGAAACTCCAAGAATGGTTCTCTCCATTGTACGTTGTAGTAATATTATTATAATCAATTAAATCCAGTCACTTCAATAATTGAAACAAACAGTTAAGCTCCAGCACAGGCAAGCTCACACGCACCATCTTAATCTAAATTCAATCTAGGTTTAGCTGGCTTAGAGAATGTACCCTGAGATTGAAGCTGCGCTAAGACGGGAAATTCCAATCAATAGTATTAGGAATTAGTATGTTAAATAAATAAAATAATATCGGGACCATTGCACACAAATTGACCTAGCCCCAAATTAAGCTCGAAACTTGTGTTATAGGTCATCATCATCATCATCAACAGCCGGAAGAAGTCCACTGCTGAACATAGGCCTCCCCTTGAACGCCACCATGAACGGCTATTAGCCATTTGCGTCCATCGGCTCCCTGCGACTCTTACGATGTCGTCTTCCTAGTGGGGGGCCTACCTACAGAATGTCTTCCAGTTCGTAGTTGCCACTCCAGAACCTTTCTTCCCCATCGGTTATCGGTTCGTCGAGGGATGTGGCCTGCCCATTGCCAATTCAACTTGCAAATTGTTATGGGTACTAAACGAAATACATACTTATATAGATAGGAATATTCAAGACTTAGGTACAAATATTTGTGCTCATCACACATATATTTGCTCCTACCGGGATTGGAACCCGGGACCGCTAGCTTCGCAGTCAGGGACACTACCAACTTGGCTACCGCATCATCAGTATCATAGTTGAGAAGAGTTATAATATGCTACAAGCGACCTACTTTCCCTACTTTAATGTTATATATGCAAAAGTAACTATGTCTGTATGTCTATCTCGCTTTCACGCCTAAACTACTGAACAGATTTGAATGAAATTTGGTACGGAGATAGTTTAAACCCTGAAGAAGGACATGGGATACTTTTTATTGCGATAAACTGTAGCCCACGCGGGTGAAATCGCGGGGAACAGCTAGCTTATATAGTTTATATTACTGTAAAGTGTAATGCTGTGTTTTTTTTCATAATAAGTAATAATAATAAAAACGAACCAACTAATTCGTTAAACACATTTCAAAATCAGGAAAAAAAAAGCTTTTCCTTTGAAACAGTCAGTTGAAACAGTCCTTTCACTTTAAGTAGGATTTGTACGTAACATTTATCTTAATAGAAAAATAAAACGTTAACAAGAATTAAAATTAAAGACGTCGTTAGCTGCCTAAGATAATTTTATTTCGGAGGACGGAATTGTGAAGACCCCAAATTATCTTTTCTTGGAAACGGCCGTCGCCCTAATTATTTGAGAGAGAACGCTGACGAGATATCGCATGGACATTTCGTTTTTAGGGTTTCGTACACAAAGGGTAAAACGGGACCCTTTTACTAAGACTCCGCTGACTATCCGTCTTTCACCAGGCTGTATCTCAAGAACCTTGATAGTTAGACAGTTGAAATTTTCAGAGATGATGTATTTCTGTTGCCAATATAACAATAAAAAACTGAATGAAATAAATATTTCATCATTATCAGCCTTTCACGTTCCCACTGCTGGGACTCTGGCCTTCTCTCAGATAGAGAGTATGGGCTGTAATCTACCACGCTGGACCAGTGCGGGTTGGTAGATGTCGCACGCATGTTGCAGTTCTTGGGCATGCCGGTTTCCTCACGATGTTTTCCTTCACCGTTTTGAGCGATGGCATAAATATTTAAGGAGGCAACAAACGTGTTTTTTTTACCTTTTTTAAAGATAATGGAACGGAACCCTTCGTGCGCGAGCCCGACTCGCACTTGGCCGGTTTTATTCGTTGATATTTTGGTGAAGGCCTTTCAACGTCAATAACTTGATACTTTGATATTATAATGAGGTGAGATTGATGAAAACAATGTATGAATTACCTACGTTATGCCTAATCTGAAAGGTTATCATCAATATTGGAGAAGATTAACAAAATTAATTAAACCATTATCTGCTCAACGCAACAGTCATGGTATTTGAGAAGACGTATATATAGGGCCGTTTATAAAACCATAAACGTCCGAAGTTAAATGTCATACCTTATTTCAGTTAATTTGATCTAATTGTAGCGATGATGGCTCAGTGGTAGTGACGTCGGCTTGCGATCCGTAGGACGTGGGTTCGAACCCTGCAATGAGCTTGGGCTTTCGGTGAAGGAAAACATCGTGATGAAACCCATAGCTTGGTGTTAGGGTATTTTCTAGTACTCGCCTGGCTAGCTACCCTCTCGTTAAGAATCTGTCGCCAAACACCTATCGGTGTATTTCGGCAGCCTCACTTGAGAGCCAGTTCCCAGTCCAGGTGTAGCGTGACGCCATCTTCGACCGCATCGTCACTTAACATCAGGCGACTTGTGGTCAAACGCTACCCTGTAAATAGTAAAAAAAAAAAAGTCATTTTTTCCGAATCCGTTCGCTTAATTTTAGTTTTACGAACGCTCTTTACTGATGGAGATGGTAATGATTTGAGCTAACGAATATTTTAATTTGACGTTTTGACATTTCCATTGCCGCCAATTCACATTTGACAATAAAATGACAAGTAGCTATAGACAAGTCACGTAAAACTTTCGTTTCATATACGGACAGTTAAAATGCGTTTATTATAAATACCACAATCAGTAAAAGATACTAACGTGTCATTTACGAGTCGTAATGTTACTAATGAATTACCGAAAAAGGGTACATTGTTTATAAAACCGGCCCGTCATGATCAAGACTTGGTGTTAAAGAAAGTACTATCATTTCACACTACGGACGGATATTAATTTCTTGTGTACCTACATTTGGTTAGTCTGAGAATAGGTCGTAGCCTTTTTAACACACTTTATATTAGCTTCACTTGTGACTAGCAATAGAATAAAATTATACCCCTAGGTGACAAAGGTGGCCAGATTTTTTAAATTTTTTATCGCGATAAAGCATATTTTGGTCGGATGAAATCGCGTCGCGCAACTACTATATAATCTATAATATAAAAATGAATCGCAAAATATGTTGGTAAGCGCATAACTCAACAACGCCTGGACCAATTTTACCAATTCTTTTTTTTAAATGTTCGTTGAAGTCCAATAATGGTTTTTACGGCGAGAAAAATCGAATAATTGCCGGGAAAACACTAAAATTAGCCCTTTTCTTTTCCCCATACAAACGATTCGTAATAATACTTAAGTCAATTTGAACTTTAATACCATACCATAAAGTTCAAGTGTAAGTGGAGAGGTTCCGGGAAGGCAAAACAATTGAGTGACGTTAGTATTGTATAAATATTGATGTCTGTTTTCAATAAAATTAGGGATCCTTACTAAAACTCCAATAATGTGTGTATTATAATTTTTGCGTTTTTGCTAAATACCCGGGCGAAGCCGGGGCGGGCCGCTAGTTATTTATATATTTTTAAGAATAGTTAACTTTGACTACGAATCAAAAAACTGGTCCATAAGCAGCGATATATAGGTGACAAAAAGGGAAAATTATCAAACTGATCTAAGGCCGGTTTCAAAAACCGATCTATCCACGATTTTTACATCTATTGGGCTTATGTCAAATTTATATCTCTAGTAAGACAAAACGTGGATGGATCGTTATTGAAACCGGTCTCTAATAAACTAGATGAAACCACTGGACGACTTCAAACGAGCCATAATTCATAACATTTTACGAGCCAACAATTCGCATCCGCTATATTTGTCAAAGTTACAATATTACTGCCTCATTTCGTGTATTGGCCACAAATCCACGTTAGTGCTCACTCAACATATAGTATTGATTCAATGCGGTACATGAACTCGCATGGTTTTATTTAAACTATACAACGAAGCGGATAAAAGCAAGCCAAGGCAAAATAAAGTTTATTAAAAACTATTTATCATAAAACATAATAAGTACTGAGAATAATGTAGTTTTCTATTAGTGTAAATTTTTTTTTATTATTTTCAACACACTTTTTCGTAAATTGACCTCTAGGGCCATGCATGCGATTAGGCTAAAGGAGCTAAGTTAAAAATCTAATATTTTGAGTTATGCACACCATCAAATACCCTATCTGAATACCTATATAGAACAATAAAACAGATTTTAAAATATGTCCACTACTCGATGCTAGATAGCGCCAAAAGTCCCTTTTGATAAACGAGCGAGCCCGCTCCCCTCCCACCAAAGAAGAGACATCGCTAGTTGCAATCAGAATTACAATCGGTATTATTTTGAGTTGGCAACTTTGAGATGGTTAGTTGCTGAGTAAACGAATACAATATTTTAAGTTGAACCCGTATTGTGTTTTAAAATGTAATTTGATTTACGCCAAAGCTTATGTACTGTTTAACATTGGATTTAAAAGGAAACCGTATAAATAATTCAGACGTGTACGGAGGTATGCCCCGTTGGGTAGGAACGCGAGCATGGGCCGAAATTGGAATGTTGCCTTGATTTTAGGAGCTCACCTGTGGTTTTCTGTTTGTAAGTGAATTCCTTTATCAAATTATCTCTAAGTAACTGCAAAGTGATTGATTAAAATTAAATGCGTCTTACACCCTACCTTAGTTGTGAGTGCAAATCCTGCAATGAGCTTGAGCTTTCTGTGAAGGAAAACATCACGACGAAACCATAGTTTGATAGTAGGGTATTTATTTTTCAACATTATTGATTTACTCGTGATTAGGTTTTTATCACAGAGGGAGAATGTGCCTAAATCTAGCTTAATACTGAGCACCAGTTCTCTTTGAATATTGAAGTTTCTGCACCAGTTTCTTCACAGATTTAAAAGGACCATTTTAAGGCTTTCTTATCTGTAAAATTAAATACTGTCAACTGGTAAGCACATTTCTTTTAACGCAAGAAAAGTTGGAAAAACTACGTGAAGAATTGAAAATCTTGACATAAACATAAAATGCTTTTTATGGAGGTTTTCTACGAAATGAAGACCTGCTAATATTATAAATGCAAAAGCTTGTATGTGTGAATGTTTATTACCGCGTGTCACCGTAACTACTAAACCGATTTTGATGAAATTTTGAAGGGAGATAGCTTATACCCTGGATTAACTCATAGGCTTTTTATCTCGGAAAATGGATCCTGCGGGATAACGGGACGCGGGGCGCAACTAATTACTGTATAGAATATGCAAAATGCATGAAATGAACCTTGTGAATCTTGGAAGGTTCACTGGTAAATGAAAAATAAAATTCAAAAACTGTCTCTACTTATTATAACCCCAACAATCTTTTTTAATTAACAGTATATGACCTCGTTCCGTTTATTTCAGAGTCCCTCTAGTTTAATAATAATCTCACCGAAATAAACGAATTGACCCTGAAACTAAAAGAGAGTCAAGGTTTTCGGGATTCCACTAATTATACTCTGCGAAGTTTTAAATGTTAGCTTGGCAATACGCGCCCAGATTGTTGTGTACCGAGTTGGCCCCAATAGAGTTTTTATGAGACTGTTTATCCGCAAAATACTTATTTATGAAAGGAAGGTAGTGAAAAGTATTTTTGAAAAGAACGTGGTGATAGCGTCGAAAAGCAAGGGTTGGTATATAAATATAGATATAGTGATATTAATAAGGGCTGGCGCTCACCTCGGTCAACGAATCAGCCTAGCCATTCAAAGAGGTAATGTCGCCAGTCTTTTGGGCACTCTACCTGCAGACAGCGACCTAAATCAGGTGTTTTATTTGTAGATGTTTAGTTATAAATAGATAGTTTAGTTCTTAGTATTTAGTTTAATTTTCTATCCAATTGTATATATTTTGTTGTTTTTTCATATTATATATCTAATAAATATCCTTTTTTATATAGGGATAATCTCTGATATAGTGAAGGTACTTGTATTTATTTATATCATAAAATTGTGGTAGGAATTGTTTTGTTTCTATTGTTAGAGACGTAGGGAGCTGATGGATGTTACCTATTATAGTAAATTGATCAATTGATAAATCATCAGCCGGTATCAGTCCACTGATGGACATAGGCCTCTCCCAAGGTACTCCACTGAGCCCGCTCTTCGGCTCTTCTCATCCAACGACTACCAGTCACTCGGCGCAAGTCGTCACTCCACCTTGTCGCAGGGCTTCCTAGTACTACGTTTGCCAAGTCGCGGTCTCCACTCAAGAACTTCGTCTACGTTACCCAGCGGTTGCCGTTTCTGCGGCTTATATGATCAGCCCACTGCCACTCGTACAAAGGCTCAAAAAATTTTCATTACATTAAAGTATTTTTATAGTGACTTTAAAAGTATATTCTTTACTCTGTGGCAAACTTTACAAAACTGGAAATAAAAGAATATATTTTATCGACGTCAATTTCCGCTGCAAACCTTTTCAACGGTTTCGTGAACCATTTCGTGGGATGAGCTCTCGATGAGATGCTTACATGCAATCCGTTCATCATCTGCTACTGTAAAAGATGAGGTGTATTTTGGTTCAAACAACTTTTTATAACACTTTATTCAATATAACACATTAATAATTTTGAAAGAGACTAAATTGTCAGGCGCCTTTGTCTCATCCCATAGACAAGACTGGGAACTGGCTCTCAAGGCGGCTGCCGGAACACACCGATAGGTGCTTGGCGACAGATTTTTAACTCATGAGTTTTGTCTAGCCAGGCGAGAACTATTAAAAATTAACTCAACGACGACAAAATATTAGTAATTCCTTAAACGACTGACATCCTCGAGGGTCATTGAAGATTTCCCTCACAATGTTTTCAATAACAAAAATGCCTTTATCAGAAAATAATAAAGCCTCCTATAAGCGTTCCAACAAATCAACACTGCCGTTACTTCGATCAATTGAATCTCACGACGAATATAATCGAGTTTTCCGATGGAAGAAATAGAGATAGGCAAGCGAATAAACCGTATCGATATGTCAGATCAATATTTTCGACATGTTATAAACGGTAAGTATTGGCTAAAAATACTTTTGACGTCCGCTTCTGCATCCGATTATGTTATAAAACTTTCGTCGCATTAATACTAGTAACGAAACAAACTTTTGTTCTTATCTTTTTGTTTTGTTCATTTGTTATCAGATTTGCGATAAAAAATATATTCAATTTGATACGGAATCGATACCTACTCCAAAGTACATTTCAATCATTGATAAATCGCAGTTTAAAATATGGACGATATATATTATAATGTCGTGTAATTTATAGAAAGTATCGATACATACTTCAATACTTTTTGCCCAATCCTAGGAAGAAATCAGCCGAGCGAATTGGGGAGGCCATCGAAACCCAATTTACATAACAAACCGAGTAACGAGAGATCCGATATCGGAAGATAAAGTTTCATGTTTTTTGGTGGCGCAGTTACGAGTTTTTATTAGGGAAAGGGTGGCGTCCTACTTTATTCAACTCCCAACACAAACGGAGGGGTGTTATAAGTTTAACTTAGGTATTTATTTTTTACTTACAAGATAGCGTTTGACCACAAGTAACCTAATGTTAAGTGACAATATGGTCGAAGGTGATGGCACCACGCTACATTTGAATTAGGGGCTGGCTCATAAGTGGGGCTTCCGGAACACACTGATAGGTGCTTGGTGACAGAGAAGCAGGTGCTTGGAGATGAGTGTTTTTTTCTGTGCGGCAGTGAGGTTAACTAGAGATAAGATAAGATAAATTTATTTCACAAAAAGTAATTACTAGTAACAGGTACAGAAAATCACTTAATCAAACAGTATATTCTACTTAGTAAAAGTTTAACGGAAACGAAGGTTGCGAATTTGATTCGAGTTTCGGGAAAAAATCATAATTGTCGATTCCATGTTGCTGCAATATGCCCGCCCGTAGCAATTGCATTGCCACCCATAACTAAATACTACAAGCAGCATTAGTTTATTTTTTTCTTATAGGTAAGAAATTTTTTAAACCATTACCATTATTGATCTCTTATCATCCTATCCTACTAATATTATAAATGTGAAAGTTTGTGAGTATGGATGGATGGATGTTTGTTATTCTTTCACGCAAAAAAACTACTGAACGGTTCTGAATGAAATTTGGAATGGAGAGAGATTATACCCTGGAATAACACATAGGCTGCTTTTTATCCCGGAAAAAGGTCCCTGCGGGATAACGGGAAACCGCGGGGCACAACTAGTTGTATATAAATTTATTCATGAAAAAATTAAAAAGGAAGAAAAGTTATTATACACCCATATTTTCTTCATATCCCGTACCTTAGAGTTCCAAAGTTGGTAAACCAGAATCAAGCAATGCTATCGTAGCCCAATGGGGTTTGACTGTAATCACAGCATTTATGTCACATTGTGTTTGTAACCTTTGGTATAAATCAGGCCCCATTGTGTACCACATCAAACAAAACTTCAGGGAAACCAAAATCATTTCTTCATTGTTACTTGTTTTCGAATTTGTGACTGATATTTCATGCTAATTTCTAAAGCTTCCTCATTATTCGATGATATTTTAAGCTGTATTGTATTTTACGCTTTCAAAAGAAACTTGGAGCTGAGTAAAAGCTGAAAGGTGAAAGGATACAAAAGGCCAAGAAAAAAGGAGCTTTTTAATAATAATCGAGACACAGAATAACAAACAGTACTACATTTTTAACCAAAATTGTATGTTGGCTAATGTAGGTATTTTTTATGTCGAATACGCTTGAGTTTAACCCTTATCTTGCTTGGTTTTGAGCGACAATGCTCTTGACAGTGTAGCATGCCTAAAAAGTGCCTGTTGACTCTAGCCTTGAAAGTTCTAGAATTATAGCTGTCGAGAAATACAGACTGGCAGGGAGTTTCACTCTTTAGCGGTACGAATAGTGAATATTATGAAAGCAAAACCTTTCTTACATTCAAGCAAAATGTCCACCTTACTCCGTTGGTACCTTTCTTTCACGCACCAACGCAACGGTCTGATATGATGTTTTACATTCATTCATTAGCAGCCTATTACGTTCCCACTGCTGAGACTCTGGTCTTCTCTCAAAGAGAGAGCATATGCCTTATTCTACCTTGCCGGCCCAGTGCGGGTTGGTAGCATGCATTGAATGTTGCAATAGGTACTTGGACATGCGTTATCAGCGATGGCAAATACAAATGAATGTAACTTCTTAAGTCATAGGTCGCTCATTGATTTTTTACATAAGCTACTTTTTATCCCAGAAAAATGGACGGTACCTGTAAAAAACCCCATGTGATTGAAACTGTGGAGGCAAACCTATTTTTATATACTTTTTACAACTCTATTTATGTAATAACATTTTTAATACGACCATAACATCTTCGTAAACCTAGTGAAATACCTAGTTTTGATTTGCCATAAACACGATTAGCTTATCACAGATATCCTCTGATGTGGGTACGCCATTTTATCAACATAAAGCCTACGTAAAGTTAGGGTCGAAGTATCGTTGAAGGGTGTATTAGACACCATAGTGTCTCGCATAGATAGGCGGGTTGTGATGGTTTACGATCGCTGACTTGTATTAAGCCCGGTGGGACATTATGCTAGAGTAAATTTGGTTATTCCCTTTATCCCCAACACACTGTCTGAAGGATCGAATCAGAAATGAGGTGATCTGCCAGAGAGCTAAGGTCACCGACTTAGCTGTCAGAATTAGCAAGCTGAAGTGGCACTGGGCTGATGACATAAGCAGCAGATCCGATAACAATTTGGGTAGACGTGTTCTTGAGTGGAGACCGCGACTTGGCAAACGTAATGTAGGACGCCCTGCGACATGGGGGAACGACAACTTGCTCCGAGCCTACTGGCAGTAGTTGGGCTCAGCTCGTATATGTACTCGTACTTCAGTGAAAGAAAATATCGTTTGTTCGTTGAGAATTGTCTAATGCTCGCCTGTCTAGCTACTATCTTCAAGCTAAGTATCTGTTGCCAATCACATATATAGGAGCATTCCGGCAGCATCACTTGAGCCAGCTCTAAATCCAGGGCCCTTAAAAGTCAAAAGTCAAAAGTCAATTTTTGTTTATTCAATAGGATACATTGTGATCACTTTAAAACGTCAAACTTAAAACTAGCTACGCCTGTTCCAACCCTCTTACGCCGGCAAAAGAACAGGCAAGAAACGCCCGGCGGGTAATTTTTTTGGCGCGATCACATTGACAATTTTATTTTTATTACTAATTGATTGAATTGGAGCAAGTTCACTAAAATCCCAAGCTTTTTTTGTCATCTAATGGTCCGATATTTTTTAATTAGCTTTACTAATAAGATTTCTCTAGTTTGGTTGTACACATTGGGATGTGGGAACATGAATATTAATGAGTTGCGGGATCACAACCAAATTCTCACAACCTTATTCGCTATGACGTCATTACGTGTTTTAACGGTCATTCCACGCAGATAACGTAACGCGCCCGCATTTCGTGCTTAGATGGTCATAGCAAATAAGGCCAAGGCTTAGCGAGACCTTAACTTGCTGACAAATATCACAGTGCAAAATGAAAAATAATTGAACTGCTTCTGTTTTGCTCTAAGAGCTTGCTTATAAAGCACCGATGGCGTCAGGAGGAGCAACTAATATCACCATAAGCTTATGCTCAAGTGAATATTAAAGTAAACCGTCTTGGCCACTAAATAGTAGCATATACCTTGCATGTTTCATATGACCACTGAGATATTACATTTATACGAGGGAGGACGCTTATGCACATAAGCTGTCGGTATATTACATTACGACGTTCCTTCCCTATGTTATTTAATAACGGTTTGTGCACTATGTCGCTAGTTGGCTTACCTTTTGTGTTTGTTTTTTCTCTGTGTGTGAAATAACAGAGCATTGTGACATACTCGTACTGATCAACACATTGTGTTTTTGCTCACTCAATCAGGAGTCTTATTTTGGAAAACTGTATAACATTTCATATATCACCTTATATTTAAGAATCAACGGCAAGAAAATATGTTTTTATTTAAATTCAATATTTAAATTTTAACGATGTTTCAAAGGTTATTTTAACGTATAAGTATTTTTGATTTGTTAATAAAATTAAATATCGTTGCGCGATAAAAAAAAGTAGCTGATGTCCTTTCTCAAGGACTAGACTATCTCTGTCCCAAACTTAATTTAAGTCGGTTCAGTAGTTTAGGCGTGAAAGCGTGACATACAGACAGACAGAGTTACTTTCGCATTTATGATATTAGTTAAAGTACGAATATTCTTCACTAATAAGATAATTTTAAGGTTGAAACCAACACCATCACTCCGGCGTCCAGTTGTACTACCGTTGAGCCAAAGTAGCTACAAGATATGCCACATACACACAAAAATTAAACTTCTGAAAAAATAGTCGAGTAAAAGTGCCAGTAAGCCAGTAAACAATGCCTTACTGGATTTATTGGTAATTATTATGCGAGAAACGTGAGACGCTAGCGACTGAAACTAACGACTTACTGCATAATACATGTTGTTATGCTTCACTCTATGTCTTCGTAAACATCTCTACCTTAGCTTTACTTTGTCTCTATAAAGCATAACTGAACAATTCCATTTCAGGCTATGTTGAAAAATGAATTGGAAATCATGGTCTCAGAACCCTAATCAACAGCTAATAATATATAGTTACAGATATAGACACAATATGAAAACAAAAAACAAAATGCTTCGCTTCTACATTTATAATGGTAACAGCGTAGGAGTGAAACACCCGGCCAGCGTATTTGTTTTAATAATAAGTAAATGAAAGAAGATAAAAGAAGAAAAATTAAGGAAGAAGATAAGAGGTAGTTAGTAATTTGAGCACCTACAAGCCAAGAGAGAAGTATCTTCTGGGTAACCATGCTCTGTCATTGACCTTGTTATCACTTAGTTTCAGGTGAGACTGTGGTCAAATGTTTACCTAATGATCATAAAAAAATCTGTTCTCTTTATTACATGACTGAATCATTCTAAGTTATGTTCCGTAATAGCCTACTTCGCAAGCTTTACGCCATCGCATCGTTAGCTGTATGCAGTAGATAATGCAAAGCGGATTAGGCAATTGACAATGCCAAGTCTAATATAAGCAGTCCACGGTTTAGAAGCCAGTGACCCATCTTTCTTTTTTGCGTATATCAATGATTTCTAACGATGTTCGGTTACGGTTGCCGATAAGTGATGCTATATACTTCGCTATTATACAAATAATGGGTACTCTCGGGTTTTTTATATCGCTTACTTCTTCCGGAACTTCACTGGGCCCGGCCCAGGCATTCTGTTACGTAATATCGGTCTTATAATAATTTAACTGCCTAAATCCACTCCCATAGCCGTGGGCGGAAGATGTATCCCGAATTATGGCCCTTAACGGTTGGCGATAAAGAATATTTTTGTATACGTAAGTGTTTTACATAAAATATCAAGAAGTATAAAGAGGTGTGATAAACAGCTCAGCATATAGGGTGTAGGGTTTTGAGTTATAACATAATTTGGAGGTAGGTTCGGAAATGCGGATATGATTGTTACTCCTTGTTAGAAAAGTTTTATTATCATTAGCCAATTACGTTCCCACTGCTGGGACTCTGGCCTTCTCGCAGAGAGAGAGATTTGTAAAATATGTAATGTACCACGCGGGCCCAGTGCGGGTTGGTAGATGTCGCATGCCTTTGAATATAGTGGTTCTTGGACATGCTGGTTTCCACACGATTTTTTCCTTCACCTTTTTAAGCGATGGCCAAATCCACACATATCTTATTAAATATGTGTGGATTTGGCCATCACTTAAAAACAAAAAAAAATCCTATGGTGCGGGCCGAAAGGACTTGAACGTATTTTTATTCTTGTTTTCGTTTATTTTGGCTAATAAATTCATAGACTATTATGTCTATGACTTTTAAGGCATAAATTATTGAAGAATAGAATACATTTGTTTAATTCATTAAAAGTTTAGAAGTGCAACTTTATATGCAACAAATGATAATGAAACATTAGAAGAATGTTAACATTACAGTTTTTACAATTTATTTAGAAAAACAGCTCTACAGTTTTTACAATTTTTTCCCGTTGCTTTGCTAATTAAAGATGGGAAAATATCCTGACTGGCTAAGTTTTTCTTTGTCTACTTTTCCAGCCAACGCAATTTATAAAAATCACACAATTTCAGACCTTATTTCACATAGAATACGGTATTATTTAAATAAAATTTATGACACAATGTTTTAGTAAAATTACAGGGCATATTATGGTGATGAATCATGTTATATTTCAGGGTGACGAGACGGTACGCAATTATGGTCAACTTCGACCACATTGTCACCCAACTACATGTGGCTTGTACAGCGTATGACTATACGCTATTTATACAAAAAACTAAAAAAAACATTTGAGAATTGCACTTATTATTCCTACCTACAAGCCTAGTAAGCTAATTATTTTTTTGTTCATTAGTTTGAGCTATTTAAGAGGATACCGTGATAAACAATGAATCTGAAATCAGCTCCATACAAAAACGCAAGCGAGCTGACTAATGCCGTAAGGTCGTATGCGCCAAAAAAAGGTATTTTTCGTTCAAAATGAAAACTATCGTTAATTTTATTTGACTGAACCTGTAGTTCTTTGAAGAATGTGTATATACGATACAAAAAAAAAATCAACTCTTAAATCGGTTTTGTATGATGAAAATCTTTCTTTTATACGGCAGTTTTCGATCATTGTTTCTCTACTATGTATGTTAACCAATCGTGTTATCCTTCCGACAATTTGATGTCAAAAACATGATCTTTAATGTACATAAATATTAGCTCTGTATGTTTTGTAATTGCTGAGAAAAAAGGAGATCCCTGCAGCCAATATTGCCAATTCCTCGTCTTAAGTTCAAAATTCTGGATGGCACTGAACTGTGGACTAGCGTGGTGCTATCAGGCGAGTGACTTGCTCGTCGTGTCATTCGATTACTTATATAACAATAAAAGTTGATAGGCTCCACTCGCATTATACTGGATGAATTTGGAACTGAAGTCTATCTATACCATCTGCACTAATATATAACGCGAAAAGATGTGATTGTTTGTTTGTTCCAAATAAACTTAAAAACTACTAAGTTGATCATGATGAAATTTGGTATGGAGATAAACTGAACCCTGGGGAAGGACAAAGGATACTTGTTATCAGGATAAAATGTATTCCACGTAGGTGGAACCGCGGGGAACAACTAGTATTCAAATAAAATGATTAATTCGGAGTTGAAACGATGACATGGCGTTAAGTGATCGATGCCCTTTATTTATTACGAGCCATAGCTGTGTCCCGTGGATTCACCCGCGCGGGAATTCCCACAGGAACCGTACATTTTCCAGAATAAAAGTAACCTATTTATGTTACACTCCGACCCATAAACTATCTCTATGCAAAAAATTCACGTCACCTCGTTGTTTTATTGCTACGTAAAAAAGGACAAACAAGCAAATAAACTTTCACATTTATATACGTGTAAGAATAGGTTTGCCCCGCGGTTTTATCCATGTGGTAATTACTACAGAAACTACACCTTTCTGGGATAAAAGTAACCTGCTGTTACGCTTCAGGTAATAAATTATCTTTATACAAATTAGTTAGTTAGAAGTCAAGCTGAAAAAAAGTGTTTTAAAAATCACGTCAACCCGATCTGAAAATAAAGGACTAACCACATATGTTTCAATATCATCATTATCAGCCTTTCACGTTCCCACTGCTGGGACCCTGGTTTTCTCTCAGAGAGAGAGTATGGGCTGTAATCTACCACGCTGGACCAGCGCCGGTTGGTAGATTTTGCATTTTGCATGCCCTTGAATGTTGCAGTTCTTGGGCATGCCGGTTTCCTCACGATGTTTTCCTTCACCGTTTTGAGCGATGGCAAATCCGTACATAACTTATTAAGTCATAGGTGCGGGGCCGAGAGAATTCGAACTCTGTGTCGGCATCTTGTAAGTCGCACGCCTAAATATCTTTTTGACAACGACTTTTGTCAAGTGTAAAAGTCGCTGACCATTTTCAATATTACCAATCTAGTATAGATAGCGTAAGTGTACCTATGTATTGTTTTTTGCTACAAATAAAAATATTGTCTATAGCGAAAAATAAAATAAAAATTTACGGCCTGTAGTGTTCATAATACTTTCACGCCAATCAGGATTTACATTTAATTCCATAAAAAAGCAATCGCTCGCGCCGCAGACATAAAAATGAATGCACAAAAACAATCAAAGCACTTTTCCATCGGACTTTAATAACGTCGATATTACAGTGCCTGGCGCGCGTAACGGAACACATAAATATAAATCCGAGTTTTCGACGACAATCAAAGCACAGTAAATCACTGGTCCCCCAGCGTTCCTTTTTTGTGCAACATTTTTCCACTATCGGGCGAAATCCCCGGTGCAATGTAACAGTAACACACTTTGCGCTCTAGATTAGTAATGGATAGTGGTTTAGCCGGACTGTTGGGTAATTAGTATAAATATAAAGGCCGGATAGCTATTATTAGGCTATTTGTTTTTTTTTTGCTATTTGTCTAAATGATCCGGCAAACTGTTTCGATAGTATTGATTGCATAGATGCACGACCGGTTTAAGATGTACTAATTATATGACGTCACGCACACAGGTAACTTTCACGAAACCCACAAACGTCAGATTCAAATTTGACAGGCTGTTTATTTTGCTGACGCTCTAATAGCGTACATAGCTTGAAAATCAATTTAAATCGACCATTCGCAGTGTGTTTACTATAAATGCTTATTTCAAAACGATTAGGAATAGTTTACTTTATTGTTATTTTCTATTAGTTCTTCAGCATGAAGTATATGAGCTAAGTCCTATCATAGTTTTTAGGAAAGTTTATTGCTGTATTAATTTACGATTTCAACGTTATTAACAATAGACGATATCCAAAGGATTTTTAGGTTATGTATTCTAAGACAGTTTTTGGCTATGGAACTAATTATGTCTGCTAATGTACTTAATACACAAAAAAAATACTGTAAAATATAAAAAACAATCTTGTACGGCTGGAGGCCGAATAAAATAGACCGGATCGTGAATAACAATCGTCGTACAGAAGGCGAATAATTTCAGAACCTGCAAAATGGCCGGATTATTTGCCTTCCTATTTCAAACCATACTATCAGCGTGAAAAATAAATATCTAGCCCACAACCCACACGTCGCGTATCAGACGTTCCAACATGACATATTTCCTACCCAATTTTTCAGGCAACTTTATTGCGGTTTAGTCAGGGTGCAGTCAACTAGATACAACAGGACACGTGTCAGGTGATTGCAGCTTGTTGGCTTGCTCCGGCGTGTTTTTATTTAGTACTAGCTGCGACCCGCGTCTTCTCGTTATCCCGCAAGAACGTTATCCGGGATAAAAAGTAGTCTACGTATTAATCCACGGAATAAGCTATCTGCATTCCAAACTATTAAAAACGCCTAAGAACAGTTATTACGGCTGTAAAACGTCATTTTTTTGGACGCAATCATCATCATCATGTACAATTTTAATTAGCCTATACTCTAATCCAGAGTGTAATCTATCTATATTCCAAATTTCATCCAGATCCGTTTAGTAGTTTTTGCGTGAAAGGATATCAAACTTTTCTTTTTCCGGCGTAAGGAGGTTGGAACATGCGTAGCTAGGTTTAAGTTTGACGTTTTAAAGTGATCACAATGCATCTAATTGAATATAAACAATTGAATTATGAATTATAAACATCCATACATACATGCTTACAAACTTTTACGTTTATAATATTAGTAGGATTTATTTTTCTTGTTCTGTGACCACTAGTTCATACGACAGAACAAGAAGCTTAAAGATAGCAAAAACCTAAATGACTTTCATCATCATCAGCCTATAATGTTTCCATTGCTGGGCCATAATCCTCACTGCCCACGCCAGCGAGGCGTGAACAGAGTTTTTGTCAAACAAACGACATGCTTTAAAATCAAGATCTCCTTAGTAGTGGCAGAGTCGTTCCGGTTAACATATAAATTACACTACTCGCCCCACTGGGCCTTAGATTCCACTGTAATCTGAGGCTACACGCTTTTAAATAAAACACTTTATTTTTTGTTGAATACTCTTTGTAACTCGCCTGTTGATGAGCATCACGCTTGCCAACCCAAAATTTTGTAAGTACTTCAATAGTTCAAAATCCCGTGCGGCAATGTACCTGGCGCTCGTCACCCTGACATATCAAACGATAAATATCTATCGCCCGATATTAATAATCGATCCGATCCGTTACCCGCGCTTTTGGATCGATATGTCATGTCATAATATATCATTTTAGTAGTAAACTGTCAAGCCCTAGTACTAAAATGACATGAAATATTATGACATGACATATCGACCAAAACCGCGGATAATGGATCGGATTGATTATTAATATCGGTCATTAATGTTCGGTGTGTAATTATTTGAAATCATTTTGTCATTATAATCATGCCAAAACGTGTCATCAGCAGTATTATTCGCACCTCTCAATAGCATCGCTAAACTCTATTATTTGTCCCACGTTCGAATACAATTAATTTCAAAAACGAACCCTCCAATAATACAAACAGAAACCGGACATCCGGCTGTCAACCGGATGAAATGAAATTTTAACAGTCACGTCAGTCTATATCTGTATTTGTGTCCGGTAGTAACAGATACGGATGCCGGCCCAGTAAATTGGCCTGCAGTGTATTGGACCGTGATCAACGCCCAACCTTTATTGGATAACGTTTATTTTGTTCTTTACCTGATTTGCCTGCACTGCACTGTAGGTAAAGTGTACGCGGCCGCGGTTGGTTGGAACTGGAGTTTTTAAAATGTTTATAAGGTTAGTGGCGCATGGTTTATCCGGAACCAGATTAAAGTGTCGTCTGAAACCGGATTAAAATAAATGTTTATTCAAACTGAAACATAAATTGGAGTATCTAAAGGCTTTGAAGTACATAATATATTAAGTAAGACAAAAAAGCATTTGTCTAATTATTGAGGGTATGAATTATATTTTAAAGATACTGTTTTTTGGATCCATCAATATTTCTAATTTTCTAAGAGCTGTGACGTTCAAAGAACAACGTGTGTGCTTTACAAGGTGCCGATACAAAGTTCGAATCCCATCTCGGCCCTGCATTTATGACATAATAAGCTATAAGGATTAACCATCGCCCGAAGCGGCGAAGTAAAACGTCCTGTGAAAACCGGTATCTTTAAAAACCACAACTTTCAATTCCAACCCGCACCGCGCCAATGCGGTAACTTACGGCCCTCAATCCCTCTCAGTAGGCCTGTGTCCCAGCAGTGGGATTGTAATAGGCTATATAGCAATGATGGCTCAGTGATAGTGACGTCGGATGCGATCCATAGGACGTGGGTTCGAATCCTACAATGAGCTTGAGCTTTCGGTGATGGAAAACATCGTGATGAAACCATAGCTTGGTGGTAGGGTATTTTCTAGTACTCGCCTAGCTAGCTACCACCCATCTTTCGCCAAGCACCTATCGGTGTATTCCAGTGGCCTCACTTGAGAGCCAGTTCCCAGTCCAGGTGTAGCGTGGCGCCATCTACGACCACATCGTCACTTAGCGTCAAGTGACTTGTAGTCAAACGCTACACTGTAAAGAGTAAAAAAAAAGTATGTTGATGCTATAGTGACTTGGATGTGTAAATTAAATTGAGTCACCATAGTCCATATAAATGCATTAAATTTTAATCCGGCTGTAGTATAGTCCGACTGACGACACTTTAATCTGGCTCCGGGTAAACCTGAATGATTTATTCGTGTGTACGGTAACTAGGAAATTTCATACTTGAATAAAGGTATTAGTCAAAAGGGGAGTTTATTATATTGTTTGTTTTTAATGTATTTTTTTTTGTGTTTTTTGTTTATTAGTGATTTTTTATTTGACTTGTTAAAACCAATGGAAAAATTCACCTTGGTGACTTGCTTGCTTCTTAACAGACATTTTCTTAACTTGAGATGTTTTCCTAAACTGAGAGAGAACTCAGAGCTATCATCGCTTTCAAAGACTAATAAAAAATATATAGTTTAAAAAATTTAAAAAAAAAACACTTTGAACTCGTTTAGTCTATGAAACCAAGCCCAATCTATTAGACTTGTCAAAACGAATCAAATGAGCCCAAATTTGATGGATTTACTAGTAGCCGTTGAGGAGTTTTACCATCCATCTCCTGGCTCCATCATCAGATCAGGTTGATGATATCAAATTGTTGCATTGTCATAGGGATTACATATACATACAAATTTTCCAGTCGATACGACAATTAGAAGTAGGTTAAAATTGACTTCTAAGATTTGATTACATTGTTAGTTAGTTAGTTACAAGTGAAGCTAATAAAAGTGTTTTAAAAAGAGGGCTAAAGACAGACGTGGACATACAATTAGGTTACAAAGTTGAATTCTCGTAACATAAGTGGATTTATTTAGAGTAAGAGCAATAATAAGCTAAGGTTATAAATATATATTTTACACCACCTTCGTGCAATATGATTTGCAATAACAAAATCTGTCACCGAATTTTTAAAAAATGCTCCAGCTATCCCAAAAATTGCTGAAATATTTGGCGCTACGCGATACAAAGCAAGGTAACTGCTATTTACGGCGATGCAAATAGGAACATACGTTCACCGACTGAACGTATGTTCACGTGTCACGGTTGCCGTTAACACATATAATGTAATAACTAGGGATGTGACTTGGAGGGAAAACAATTGATTAATAAATAATCGATTTTAACTCCTTAAAATAAATCGATAATATAAATAAAAAATAATCGATTTTTTATATAATATTTTTTTTTCTAACTATTCGATAAGTTATTTTTTTTTGTACATTGTAATAAATTTACTTAGAGTAACTTATAACTGCAAAATTTGATTGAAATGTGTAGTTTAGGTACACATTGGTTTAATCTCCAACAATACAAACATTATTTTAACTATCGTTTTTTACTTTAAAAAAAGAGAGTAGATGAAAAAATCGATTGTTTTTTCACATCCCTAGTAATAACGTTATCATAATAAACCGGGAATGAAGAAGGTAAATGACTCGATGACGGCTTGTGAATAAACCATTTTCATCATCATCATAATCAGCCTATTACGTTCCCACTGATGGGATCCTGGCCTTCTTTCAGAGAGAGAGTATGGACAGTAATCTACCACACGGGCCCAGTGCGAGTTAGTAGATGGCACATGCCCTTAAATGTTATGATTCTTGGACATGCCGGTTTCCTTACGAAGTTTTCCTTCACAGTTTTTGAGCGAGAAGTTTTTGAGCGCCTTGTCAAGCGCACACGTTACACGTTACTGTTCCGCCACCATCGGCATTTGTCGCAATTGATCTTTCCAACATCATCAGCCGGTGTCAGTCCACTGCTGGATACAAGCCACTCCCAAGGTACGCAACTGAGCCCGGTTTTCGGCTCTTTAAATCCAACTACTACCAGCAACTTGGCGCAAGTCGTCGCGTCGCTCCACCTTGTCGCAGGGCGTACTACACTATGTTTAAAATAATTTAAAATATTTTTTAAGGTTATTCTTTTTTTGTATGAGCTAGTGGCCACTTCTATTGCCGGAGTTTCCAGGTGACCGAAAGAATGACTTTACGACTAATGCAGCCGAGACCGACAGCTTAACGTGCCCTTCTAAGTTCGGTAGCAGTAGAGTTCACCAGAAAATGACTTGTTTTTGCCCTGATTCGCTTTAGGTTTTGATTTCCGCCAGCATTTCCTTTGCAAATATTGCAGCCTATTACGGAAACAGCTATCTCTTTCTCGTAGGAACGGCGCTGGTAGTAAGTCTGCGCTAATTGGCCCATTAACAGCTCGAGCCAAATTGTCCTATCCAGCAAAATGATAGTTTCCCTTGATTGAACTTTAAACGCGTTTTCAAGGTTTGGATCCGTGCCTGTGTTTACTTTAGTTTGTTTGTTTGAGTAAATAATGTTCGATTTATTTGCTTTGGAACTCTTCCGGGCCAACTGTTTGTTTTATATGTAGTACCGGGAACACGGTTAGCTCAAGGTTTTTCAGTTTTACAAATTGGATAATCTGAGGCATAAATAAAGAAAAAATAATATAGTATACTGTTTTAAACTACCACGGTCAAAAACATTAAAACTAGGTTTTATAACGGGATAATTACCATGTATTTGTTTTTGTTTGAGTTCTCGATATTTCGGCACTGTTGCAAACTAAAAGTTTCTGCGGGTAGGATTGTTGATATTATAACGGGCAGATGTATCTATCTACCCGCTTCCTCGCACGTTTTTTGCTTACGATGACATTACAAATTTCACACAAGTCACTCGCAACGGTCACTCGGTTTTGAATCGAGTTAGATTGAGAAAGAGAATTGAGAAACCTAATTCTAAGAATAGTATCCACTTTTTTTTCTTTTATGGTTGCGTTTGATCACCAGTCCGATGTTAAGTGACGATGTGGTTGAAGGTGCGCCACGCTACTCCTGGAATGGGATCTGGCTCTCAAGTGGAGCAGCTGAAATACCGATAAGCTATGGTTTAATAACGATGTTTTTCTTTACGAAAAGCTCAAACTCATTGCAGAATTTGAACCCACGACCTACGGGATCGCAAGCCGCTACCACTGACCATCATCGTTTCAATTATTTATTTAGACACAGTATTTTTAGTCTTTGTAATTATGGGGTTTATTTTGCACTACATTTAAAATGCTAATTATTTGTTAATACTAATTCAACAAAAGTAAATTAAGCCAAAAAAAAATACAACGGAAAGATAAGAAAAATAGGCTTCATAAATTTGATCAACCCTCGTCATTTTTCATTGTAGGTAATTCACGTGTGCATAACCGTTAAATGGTTGCCAAAGGTTGCTTTCATGGGCCCGCATTACAATTTCTAATGAGATCCGTGAATCCTGTTGGTAGGTAGGTACAAAAAGATCTTGGATATAATAAATATTAAAATTTTACGAATTCTTTAGGCCTTATTCAGTGCGACGCGGATGACCTACGCGGACGTCCGCGACGGACGGTAAAATGTATGAAACCTTACAGCGCGTTCAGAGCGACGCGGAGCTGTCCGTGTCGCGGGGAGCTATCCGCGCGCGGTCGAAATCGCTCCGCGCCGCTCCTCCGCGCCGCGGATGTCCGCGGGCGGATGTCCGCGGGCGGACGGTGCTTAGTTCTAATGTATTTGTTCAGTGCTCGGCGGACAGTCACGCGGAGCGGACGCGGCATCTCCTTCTTCTGTTGTTTAATAAATAGGCCGCAATCACCAAATTCAAAGTTTTATCCATGACACTCTCGATCACGATCCGCATCGCACTGAACGACAAATTCATCCGCGACGGACGCAAAACCTAGTCCGCGTGCGGATGGTCCGCGTCGCACTGAATAGGGCCTTAGTGTCTACTGTGCGCCCCGCGGTCTCACCCGCATCTTCTCGTTATCCCACAAGAACCTTTTTCCGGGATTAAAATTAGCCTATGTATTAATCCAGGGTAAAAGCTATCTCCATTCCAAATTTCATTCAGATCCGTTCACTAGTTTTTGCGTGAAAGAGTAACAAACATCCATCCATCCATACTCACAAACTTTCACGTTTTTATTATTATATAGTAGGAAGTACATTTTCCATTCTAAACTTCAAATTACAAACTGGCTCAAGTAAAATAGCTAACGAGCAAGAGTGCAATTGGAACCGTTTTGCGGAAAATAAAACAGTACGCGACGTGGTTTGCTTGTCAAATACACTGCTTGCATAATGTAACGCAGTATTGCAGCTTCAAAACTCTGAAATCTGCGGACGTTAACTTAAAAGATGTGCGACTGCGAATTAAAAATTAGTAACCAAGAATCAAATCGAAGAACTCGTGCTGCTTGTGCTGTCTGGTCTTCTTTGGTCGCGATCCCGTAACTCGTTAATATTCATGTTTCCATATCGCAATGTGCACAACCAACCAATACAAATCTTATTAGTAAAGCGTATTATAAAATATCGGACTATTTAGATGACCAAAAAGCTTGGGATTTTAGTGAACTTGCTCCAATTCAATCAATTAGTAAAAATAATAAAACTGACAATGTGATCGTGCCAAAAACATTACCTGCCGGGCGTTTCTTGCCCGTTCTTTTGCGGGCGTAGGGAAGTTGGAACAGGCGTAGCTAGTTTTAAGTTTGACGTTTCAAAGTGATCACAATGTATCCTATTGAATAAAAAACAATTGATTATTGACTATTAATTCTTAGAATCGAACGACGACTTCTAATTAAAATTATTACTACTACTACTGCCAGTCGAAGGAAACCTCTAACTTGGCAACTAATGGATTTGAATCTTGTCGAGTCGGGGTGACTTGAGATCAGCCGGTAGTGGATAGGTAGTCGAATTGGTGACTTTAGTTACTAATTTAATCGAATAAAGCGAATGATGTTGAATACAATACATATTTAGATTTTTTTCATCATGTTGGGGTAAATGGGTTATTGTAACTTCACTGAGCTTATGTTAATTAATTTTAAACTAGTAGAGCTTCTCACAGGAACCGCGCATTTTTCCGTCATAAAAAAGCAGGCTATGTCACTTTATGAGCGATAAATAATTTACTTCTATCTTTCAATGCAAGTGCTAAGTTAGATGTAGCTTCAAATGAAAACAGCAAAACGTATTAAGTGATCATTGCATAAGCTTGGGTACTGAATACGTTGTTTAGCTGTCGCAAAACCAGCCGTAGGTTTTGGCAGAATTGTTGAATATTTGGTTGTTTAAAAGAAAAGTTTAACGAGATTCTGTCTTCGAATCAGTGAAACAACAAAATAATATCTAAAAGATATTATTTCCGAGTTTTCGAATGTGACTGGATATTTTCTATGCGACATTCGGTCTTGTTGGAGCCGACCACCTTAAATTATACTGCTTCCACGCACTAACAGAATAGATTCATAGGAAGCTTGTAATTTCACAGATAATAATCAATCTAAATATATATAGGACATAGACCTCTCCCAAAGTACGCCATTGAGCCCGATCTTCGGCTTCTCTCATCCAACCTCTGCCAGCCATTTTGCGTATGTCGTCGCTACACTTAGCCGGAAGGCGTCCTACACTACGTTTGCCGAGAACAAGAACACGTTTGCCCCAACGATTATCGGTTCTTCGGTTAATATCTCCAGCCCATTGCCACTTCAGCTTGAACATGACCTACTACCAAGCTATGGTTTCATCACGATGTTTTCCTCCATCGAAAGCTCAAGATCATGTACGAATCGAACCCCACAACCTACGAATACGACTTCAGAATGTCAAAGTTGATGTAGTGTTGCATAAAACCTTGCAAATACTTTGTGAAGTCTCTGCAAACATACAAAGGTCATTAACTTGGATACCATCATAAGCCGGAAGACGTCCACTGCTGAACTTAGGTATCCCCCTTTGAATGCCACCATGAACAGTCATTAGCCATTTGCATCCATCGGCTCCCTGCGACTCTTACTATGTCGTCGGTTCACCTTGTGGGGGCCTACCTATAGAACGTCTTCCAGTTCGTGGTCGCCACTCCAGAACCTTTCTTCCCCATCGGTTATCGGTTCGTCGAGTGATGTGGCCTGCCCATTGCCACTTTAACTTGCAAATTCTGAAAGCTATGTCGGTGACTTTAGTTCTTTGGCGAATTTCCTCATTTCAGATTTTATCATGCAAAGAAACTTTAAGCATAGCTCTCTCCATGGCTCAAACCTTGTTATACGGCCTATTAAATTAATGGTTTAGCGTACATAGTTTGTTGTCCTCAAACGCAAATGGTGCATGTAGGTAATGGTCCGACTGACAAGGCTTTAGCAGCTTACTGGTAAGCCTAAGTGGTCCTAGTAGGTTAATCTTATCCGAGCTATACATGTACAGTAGGGATGTTAACCATTTTTCGGAATTGCTTTTATTTTAAAGATTGACTCTTGTTTACCATAAAAAAAAATATTTTATTTAAAATTATTAGTATTTTCGATGAGAAAATATACAAAATTAGAGTAATTTTGAATTTTTCCGCCAAAACGCTAACAACTGTCACGTGACTGACATGACGTCACTGACCGAAAAACACGATGATCCATACCACCATAACCATACCACCGCGCCGACCCCCGACGCCGACCTGCGGCTACCGACGCGCGGGCAACCATCGCAGCACAAATCGCCTGAGTGGTCACTAACCACGTCTTCTTACGTCACTACGTAAGAAGCTCTTTTTGATTTTTGCAGTCACGTGACAAAAGATTAATTTAAAATCATTTTTATTTAAATTATTAAGTTATATTTAAATACAAAAATATGTTTTTCGATATCCTAATAATCATGGAAAAAAAATAAAACAATATAACAGTAATTGAAGGTATACACAAGAATTTCAGTGTCGCAAATCGGCCCCAACTCAGCAAAATGCTGGTTAGTCTCACAAACTTTCACGTTTATAATATAAAGTAGGATATATTGTTAAGTAGGATTTAACCTTTCAATAAGTGTTATGAAAACAATAACCTTATTTTCGGCTTACCGTCTTTGGGTGATAAGACTCCTAACATAAAACCAATACTCATAAAGGTATTGATTTCTAATACTATTAGCTAGAATAGCGTATAATAAATACGAATGGCCAAATTATTTATCGAAAGGCCATTATTTTTCCGCTTTTCGCAAGAACTGACCAAAGTAATTTGGTGTTAATATAATTTGTAATTATTTATTGGAATTTAGCTCTGTTCCTGTTATTACGATTGGTGATGTAATATTTTCCTTGTTGCTTGACAATGGTAGTGAAATAAGACTTTTTCATTAGAATGCCAATGATTGGTTATTCAATAAGAGAGAGTAAAACAGTTCTTTTCTCAAAAGAGACTTCGAGCACAGCTTTAAAAGAGAGCAGCAATGAGTTTTGAATTAGGAACATGTTTTTTTTATTCCACTACCAAAGAGGTCGACCTGAACTATTGTATGAAAAAAGTAACTGGCTGTCTAGTAAAAGAAATCTAGAAACGAGTTTCCAATTTCTTTAAAGTAGTTACTTTTTTAATTGCACTAAGTTTCACGACCAAAAAGATCGACTGAAAACATTTTATGAAAAAAGTTACTGGCCGCTTTATTTATTTTACTCATAGAGGGAAATGAAAAGTAGCGTACTTTTTGGCGGCAATCGAATTGTCAACGTGAAAATTTTGTTTTTATTTCCAAAACTTGTGTTTCTTCGAGTGATAAAGTGCAGTATTGGTGGATTATTAACCATTATGTGTTCGTTAATGTGTACGAGTGTGGGAAATTGAAATAAAGTTGTGAAATGAAAGTGATTTTTCGAGTTGCTCCAATAAATCCGCGCAAAGTTAAGTAAAGCGCCACTACTTCACTTTAACACTATCCTCATCCCTTCATCTCATCATCATCATCATCGTCATCATCATTTAAACTTGATTCAACTCTCTGAGTTTGAAATATGTTACACATGACACTGGCAAATACATTAATCGTGTGACGCCATATAACAAAAAAAAAGTAGCGTGTATCACTTCGCCCTACAACGTTTTTTCCTCAAACGACGCATCGTGAGAAATATCATTTTTCTCCCTTGTAAATACAATCTTCTGTTGTTATTTCGTTACCACTCGAGAATAATGGAAGCAATGGCCCGCAGAGTGTCTGGATAATTAAACGCACCGCGCCTAATTTATTCTCACAACGAAAACCTTTTAAAATTACCCATCCTATTATATTCCCCGAGTTCGATTACAATCCGACTTCTCTTGTGGAAGTGTAACTTTGTTTGAATGAAGGTCGGCCATTCAAGGGCAGGCGACATCTACCAACCCGCACTGGGCCAGCGTGGTAGATTACGGCCCCCATACTCAATTGTTTATTGCTTTCATGTGTTAGTAGTAGTGGCGTACCGCGGTTTCACTCGGGATAAATTGAAGCCTATGTGTTACGTGGTAACAAACATTCACACACACATACACAAACTTTCGCATTTATAATATTAGTAGGATACAAGAGATCAATGATTAAAATTAAGGAACATATGGACCCGAATAGGGTATAATAGCAATGTAGGAGCGGACGGATCCATTCTATAATTTCAAGTAAAATGTACGATATCTACAAATTCCATGATCAATAGTTAACTGGCCTAGCTCTGTACCTCAAGTACAAGTTTTGAAAACGATAAAAGTTTTGGTAAACGTCGACGTTTACCACGGCCGACTTGTCAAAGTGGCAACTCGATCTGCTTAAATTCAAAAAGTAACTCAATAACATTGTTGAAATATGATTATAACGATTTAAAATAACCCGTATTAACGATTTTAGTTCCTCCAAGACTCGGTAAGATTCGCTGAAAAAAATATGTATGGATGGAAACTAAAACTTTTATAGTTTTTGTAAACTATAAAAAAATGTACTAGGGGTACTGAACACCATAAACCACTTCGTAATTTGAAGTTCCCGCTATAACGTAAATCCGTCAACTTAGTTTTTTTTTATTGTAACAGGTTACTTTTCTTTTTAAAACATTTCCTCAGCAAACACTCTTTTGGGCAAACAAATCTACTCATTCTGTACTCCAGGAATAAGGTTTTAGGGTAAGAGCAAACCGTTATAAATTACAATCATTGTGAAACAAATTGAACAATTTTGTTCAATCTGCACTTGGCCCAGTTGGCCCCCAATTTGTTCATTTGAGTGTTTTGACCCCGACGAGTGAAGTTTCGAGTGATATTTTAGAAATAAGTTGTCTTTTTAAATCGATTCTATTCTAAACACTTCGTCAGACTTGAATGACAATTAATCTTTTTAATAAAATTTGTAAAAAAGTTTTATAGAAATAATTGTCAAGACAGATTTTTTTCTAAACACCAGAAGATTTTCATCGGTTTTGTTGCAAAACTCACTTTCCCCTGATCGGTGCGGACTGGTGCGTTCTCCCTGCTTTAGAGCCAGTTCGCAATACTCGTGTAGTGTGGCGCCACCTTCGATCACATCTTCTTCTTCACTTTATGTATAAAAATCAATTGCTGTTCGTTAGTCTCAGTAAAACTCGAGAATGGCTGGACCAATTTGGATAATTTTGATCTTAAAATATTTCTGGAAGTTCAGGGACGATTTAAAACATGACTTTTATTGGCGATACGAAGTTCGCCGGGTCAGCTAGTCGTTGATAAAAAGGCCCGTGCCTCAGCAGTAAAAGCGTGGGAAGCTGATAATGAAGCTAGTAATAACTCAAAGTGATGACGTAGTTAGACAAAAATTGCCGTGAAGAAATTTCTAAAATGATTCCCTACATTTTAAGGTAAGAATCTCTAAAACCGTCTGCGAAAAAAGAGCCTTATAAAGTGAAAAATACAAAACGTTTCGGCAGTCTACATTATTCATATACAAGTAAACGCCTTACACACGCGTTCCTTTATCCAATTAAGACCAAAAAAAAAGGAAAGGGAAGACAAAAAGACCGTGAACTTGAATTTTAACACGGTACGTGGCGGTAGAAGGCTCACAAAGGAAGGGGATGCGAATAGGTGAAGGGGCGAGGGGTAGATAGGTGTACTATAAAGACGTTATTTTTTCGTTTAGAAGCATATTCTTCAATGATGAATGTAATGTAAATTTCTAAAATTTTTTTCATTACGAGTTTATAGGAGCTTTGTGTTTATGATCTCTGCCTGTTACTTCAAAAACATATCTATTTAGACGAGCAAGTCCATAGTAAGCGCTACTTGCTTTCTAAGTTTTTCTTGCTGTAAATTAACTAGTTTTTTCACCGTTGAATATTTTTTATCTTGCCTAATAATGGCTTACATTTAGTTGAGACAACGATTTTTCATACGATATGAGCAAAAATTTTCGTAACGAAACCAAACTTTGGTAGTAGAACATTTTCTAGTGCTCGCTGGGTTAGCTACCATGCTAGAAATTTGACCCCAACACCGCTATCCGTGCTCCAGTAGCCTCACTTGAGAGCGTTCTCAAACCAGCTGTAACCTAGCACCACCTTCGATTACATTTTTAAGTTAACTTCAGGGGCCTAAATCTCGTGGCGTGATATATTATCACATTCGATAAATATCGCAATCACTGTCAAAATTCAATGGATATATGACAATTATTGTGATATCAATCGAATGTGATAATATATTACGCTGCGAGAATTGGGCCCCTGGTGACTTACGATCAAAAGCTATATAAAAAATGTAAAAAAAATATCATACTGATATTACAACAGCAAACATAATTATCTCAGTTTCTTTTTCACGCCTAAACCGCTAAACATATGCGAAATAAATCTTTGGTGTTGTTTAATTACCGAGTAGGAACCAGAAACGTATAGTTGTTAAATCACTGTACAGTCAGCAACATAATTCGGCGAACACGACCAGTAATTCATTTTTCATAAGCTTCTCGACTATCAAACATCGATCATCTCATAATCACTTGAAAATGAGTGTCATTAGCTACTTTTATCACTGACTGTACAATGACTGAAAGGCTGTGTTAATTTTGCACTAGTTAAGCGATCTCATGAAAACTTGATCGTTCCAAAGCCGTCCAAGTGGCAATAAAATCGAATCGTTCAGATTTACTCTTGTAATTAATTTAATTTAGAGCGGAGCTTGGACTTTATTATACATACAGTTTCTCTCTATAACTGTAATTGTATGTTAAAAACAACGTCAACGTGACACATAGGTCTCTCTCTAGCCATTTGTACAAGACGGCTCCCTGCGACTCTTGCAATGACGTCGGTCCGCCTAGTGGAGGGCCTACCTACAGAACGTATTCCGGTTCGTGGTCGCCACTCCAGAACCTTTCTTCCCCATCGGTTATCGGTTCATCGAACGATGCGGCCTACCCACTGCCACTTACTTCAGCTTGCATAGGCTGGTTTTCCTGTCACGCTGACCGCCGGCGCTGACGATCGGCTCGTAGCTTGTCAGCGCTGATCGGTCAGCTCGGATCGTTTTAGTATCGCGTTGATCACCGTGAAGTACAGACGCAAATTGACTGGTGTCTATTTCACGGTTGGTCATGAAAACGCTCACTGAATGTGGAGGCGCGTCGGCGCCTGTTGCTCAGCGGCGCCAACGCGCGGCGCGTACGCCCGCGTATAACAGCGCTGACGGCCATCAGCGCTGAGCGGTCAGCGCGACTCAGAAACGCTGCCTTACTACATAGCATATTGACTTATCAGCGCCGACCATCCGCGTGTGGTCAGCGTGACAGGAAAACCAGCCATATTCTGCGAGTTATGTCAGTGCATGTTGTTGCTTTACTCAATCTAAAGTTATCCTAACGCGTATGCCCAATTAAGCCTATATGGGAGCCGGCAGCAGTTTTCACCATCCCACCTCTCAAGATACTGAATTAAAATTTTAAGTTTTAATGAATAGCCTCGCAGTGGCAGTGGGCAACGCTCGTTCGTTAGTTTCGTGGTTTTAATTACACATGCAAATGGGCTCTTTGGTATAATATAATGCCTTAACTTTTTATCTCTCTATTTATATAGGGTGACAATGTTAACAGTGGCATTATTCGAACGCAATGTTGCACTGGATGTAAAATATAATTCCAAATCCATAATAGAAAAAATAAATAAATAAATATCGGGGGACCATTGCACACAAATTTACCTAGCCCCAAATTAAGCTCGAAACTTGTGTAAATAATTACTAATTCGAGAAAATAATCTAAAGGTCAATGACACATGGAAGCGCAGAGGTGGGAATGAGATAGCAAGATATTCTTTCTCTCACTTACGCGCTGGCTGATGCCTATTGTGCATAAAATAAACATGTTATACTCGTAGTAGGCGTGAAGAAACTTGGTGTTCGTAATTTTTTTATTCTTTATGTTTATCGCCTGCATTGTCACCTCTTCAAAAACTGATACTCACACATTTACATCGCCATCCAGCATACAATTTTTTTTTATTAACAAACGTGCAGCAGAGAGGAAAAGTACTTAACATAAGTGGAAAAGTGCTGTTGGTGGTAGGCAATGTTTAGTCCCTACCACATTACCTACTGCTTGCCAGGCTAGCTAGCAAGCGCCGTTATTGGTACCTTTCAGGCGTAGTAGGAAAGTTCTAAAAAGATTTAGCCTAAATTACTATTCTAAAAATATTACTTTTAATTATAGTTTGAGGGTAGAGCTTGGTATAATCTTTGGTTCCCTGCTAAAAGGACATGGCGTCAATTTAAAGAAGACATCTTTATGTCTTATTCAAGAGAGGCCCACCGGGGGCCAGGCTGCGCGACCGCACCCCGCGCGAGAGACGTGTGTGCGCCAAGGATTTATTAAAATAGCAAATACCTAGTGGTCAAGTAATATATTAATCTATGGTGAATATTAGTTTTCATTTATTCACCTAACTATAATTATGATAGCAGTACATTATAGTACTCGTACCCTGAACTGAACGGCAAAATGTTAAAACGTATAAAGTGACATTGTAAAACCAGGTTTCATGAAACGAATAAACGAAATGCACAATCAAACACACGTGCAAGCCATAACGTTTGAAACGTCCGTCATTCAACCAACGTATACACGGTATACATGATACATTCATATAAATAGACGGCAGAGATGCAATATTGCAAGCATTTAGAAATTGCAAGTTTAACAGGAAGTTCGTCAGTCTGTTTGTATTGTCCGTAGTTTATTAAAGATATTTAGAAAAGTAAACATTGATCGTGAGGTCACTTTTTGTAAATAAATGTAAACTGCAGTTTACATTGTAATATTTTCAAGGTTTCCATTGCAATTTTCTATTTGTGATAATATTTTCATTCAACACTAGCCGGGATAAAGTGTAGCCTATTGGATCATCCAGACTAAAAGCTATTTCCATTCTAAATTTCACTGAAATTCGTTTATCTGTTTCAGCGTAAAGAAATAACAGACATACACACCCACTCACAAACTTTCGCATTATTATGCATCTATTTTCACATTAGTGTGATCCGATTTACTCTCGCAAATAATTCATGGCACTGGCGCAAATTCATTAAAATTTCCAGTCTAAAAAGGAAGCCTTACGGACAGAGCCAACGTACAAAAACTAGTATTAAAAATATCCCGCTGAGATGCAATAAAAGCTAGACAAATAAGAATAAACGGAATAAGATAGACATCAAGAGATTGCAATACAAAGCCCAGATGGGGATGCTGTAAGTTGATGGCACAAAGTCGTAACTACAGACTTTATTAACACTACTGAGTAGAAAGTACTTAAGTTCATAAAGTAAGTAAGTATTAAGGGGAATAAAGAGGTTTAACATCTATTATCTTGGAGTAATGAGCGCGGTACATTGCTGCGTAGGATTTTGAACTATTGAAGTTCAAAATTCAAGGTGGCACTGAACTGTAATGTCAGTGTAAGTGTCAATGTCTATGATAATTGTATAGGTATAATGGACTGGACAGTAACATTAGCTTTAATGGACAGGCATATTATATACACGAGAGGCCGATGTCCTGTTGGCCGTCCAAGGTATTGCTGGTAATACAACGTCGAAAATGACTTGCGTGAGCTCCAGGTCCAGGAAGACTGGCAGAAGGTGGCGCAGGGCAGACCTAAGTGGCATCTTTTATTATTGGAGGCCAAGACTCGGTTTGGATTATTGCGCCATGGATTTTTCTAAAGGACAGTACAGGAGATTTCAAATATACGGGACAGCGGCACCTCATTTACAGTTCTTCTGATCCGAAAACGCTTCCTTAGTCGAGTGACTTGCTCCTCTATTTCTGTAAATGTTCTCCTGTTTCAAAATAGTGACTTTTGATTAGCCTGCCTGGGCGAAGCTTTTGAAAAATTGAAGAACGTTTGAATTTTTCGGACTAAAAATTAGCCTATTAAATATACTTATGTGTTGAATACAATAACAACTAAACAAAAAAAGTCATTCTAGCCATCTTGCCGAGAAAAAAAGACATACAAATATACAGTGTAGGTATTTATCACTTTTATTTGGAATTGGTTAGTAGGAACTAAATAATGAGACGGTGCCGGGTGCGCTGTTTCTGTGTCCCAAACGAACTGAAAACGCAAATTGTTCGTAAAGTAAACGTAATTGCAAAAATATGATACGCTTGTTTAACGTACCTATCGAATGTTTATTCAACATGAGAGTCAATTAACGTTCTGATGTTTTTTCGCATATCATTTGCATTTGGAAGTTATTCGCATGTTTGGATATCGTAGGGGAATGTTATTCGAAGCATAAATGTAATTGGTGTTCAAATAAAAAACTGGGACAAGAAATACGCAACTAAATCTGTTATTGTTGATAACCTTCTTACAATTTCAAGTCTTTACTTTATTTTCATATCAAAGTCCCAAAAAGTCAGCAACATAAGTAGCTGATCATTTTTTTTTTTGACGTGTAAACATTTTTAGCAGTGTTGGGTTTTTTTATGAGATGGGTAAAAAATGCTAAACTAACGTCAGAACACGTGACCTGATCGAAAATTCGTAAGACGGTGGGAGAGCAGACCGCCGGCGCGGCGTAGGAGAGGAAGCAATATCCCCCTCCATTTCTAACACGCAGCAAAAATGTATGCCTGCTCCTGCGCGGCGCAGTCGCTTTCAGTTTTCACTTCTGCCGGCACTCCCGGAGTGCAACCTGTTTTTTTATAACTTACAAGGTAGCATTTGAGGACAACACAACACACCTGATGATTCATTTATATAGTTTAGCGACTTTTATAGCTGACCGTACTGTCTGTGTAGGTAATATTTATTTTAAAGAGATCACCAAAAACCTTTTTAACCTAAAATTTTACACACAGTGAACGCAAGCTTTTCCAACTTCCTCATAAATATTTTTTCCGCAGGTTTGATTTAGACAAAAAGGTGGGAAAATTTTGACGTCAAAAATGTTCAACGACGATACTCTTGCTAAAAAACAAGTGACAAAAAAGCGCGAATAAAATTGCACGCGAAAAATTGTTGCGCGGGAATATAAAAAAGAATGTTTTAGTGCCGGCACGGCGCATACCGTATGGGGCGAGGAAAAAAAATGACTCAGTATTTTTTCTAATTACATTTTTCGCATGTTGTTCGCTCACGTATATTCTTAGACCGTATTTTAGTCTTATCCTGACGGTCAGTAACTGACGTCGGTCGTTCGTTGCCATCTATAGAAACCGTGCATGCGCTTACTCTGTCCATCATATTAATGTATTTTTGACAGATCGACGACTGTCAAAGTTAGTGATGTCCTAAAGAACGCATTAATCGATATCGATAAATGTAACTTATGATTTAATGTTTGATTTTTTTTTAAATAAATATGAATCCGTATGTTTGCGTCTTTAAATTATTGTTGTCTTTCTGTGTAACATATTACACCTTATAAACAGCATTAGCATTTATTTCTACTGAGAATATGTGGCACAATTGTAGTAATCGTACCGAAAAAAAAATGTATCTAAATAGAAATGTATAGTGAAAAATAATTATTATATAAAAAAAAGGTTGATTGGTTGAAAAATTGTATGATTCAATGATACTAGAAATAATAATATGTATACTGTATAGATACAAAAATTTAATAAATAATATACATGAATGTAATAATTTAAATTTAGAATCTAAAAGAGGAATAAATAAAGGCTATTTTATTTTTAATTTATTATATAGGACTGTCGATGGCCCCCACCATCTTTACCACATCATCGGAGTGAAGTTAACCTTTTGCCAAGATGGCGACATTTCCGCTAAGTCACCATGGAAATGTCAAGTTTGACGTTGACACTTCCATAGATTCCCAAACTCGGTACTGTCAGTGAACCTACTTGTCATTTATAAAGGTAAACACAAGTTAACGGTTACACGGGTTCTGATAAAATTTGGTGTGGAGATGGTTCCAACCCTGGAGAAGGGCCGTATACTTTTTATTGCGACAAAGTACAGTCCACTTGGGTGAAACCGCGGGGTGCAGGTAGTAATATTATATATGCGAAAGTTTGTTTGTAAGTGTGTATGTTTGGAAACCAGCCAAGCACTTGATAAAACTCTACCACCAAGCTATGGTTTCATCATGATTTTTTCTTTCATCGCTCAAATTCATCGACCTAAAAACGGACAAAAAAAAAGTAGATTTCAAAATGTTGACATGCCCAATATTACGTAATTTGTTATGTAATGCGGTAAATGAAATGGACAAATGAATTAATGACTAACGAATCGCAAGTCGTAGCCACTACACTGACACCCGAAGTAATCAATCCGATCCGTTATCCACGGTTTTGGATCGATATGTCATGTCATAATAATTATGTGATATTAGTAGTAAAATGTCAAACCCTAGTAGTAAAATGGCATAATATGACATGACATATCGATCCAAAACCGCGGATAACGGATCAGGATCGATATTATTAATTTCGGCCGTAAAACTGCTACCACTAAGCCATCAACGCTTCAAAAGCAACTTGCTTAAGATGAAGAATTGGCAATATTGGCCGCAGGATCTCCTTTTTTCTCAGCAATTACAAAACATACAGAGCTAATGTTTATGTTCATTAAAGATCATGTTTTTGAAATCAAAATCGAAATCAAAGTCGGAAGGACAACACGATTGGTTAACTTTCATAGCAGAGCAACAACGATCAAAAACTGCCCTCTAAAAAAAAGATTTTCATTTTACAGGCATACATAACCGACTTGTTGAATTTTTTTTTTGTATGGTATCTATACATTCTTCATTCTTCTAAAATTAACGATACTTTTCATTTTAAACGAAAAAAACCTTTTTTTGACGCATACGACATTACGGCATTAGACAGCTCGCTTGCGTTTTTGTATGGAGCTGATTTCAGATTCATTGTTTATCACGGCGTCCTCTTAACTACCTTCATTAAACCAACGTCAGTGCTTAGCCATAAAGAGAAAGAAAGAGAGAGAGAGAGAGAGAGAGAGAGAGAGAGAGATAGAGAAAGACTTTATTTGGGAAAAACTGCACACAATAATGAAACAAAAAATAAAGAAAGAATTAGTTTAGCTATTTGTAGTGAGAAACCAAACACACTTGAAATTAATGAGTTACAAGACAAAATTATTCGACCGCTTTCAGTTAGCTCAAAGTTCAGAGTCTTTTAAGTCTCTAAAACAATATTAAATCATTGGCTATATCTGAAACTAGAAACAAAAGGGAGAGTTTCACTTTAATTTGTTCGGGACCGCGGCCCTTTGACGGAACGGAATTGTTCCGTATAATACTGGCAGTAATTCTGTAAATTCTTCAGGAATTGTTCCATAATTCCGGCGAATACGCTTCATTTTCTGTGTAAGAATATTTGTTTTTTCAGTTTTGAAATTCTCATGCTTTTGTAGATTGGTACTTTTTTAGGCTTGTTTACAACGACCTTTTTATATACACTACAAGCTCGAGGCCCGTACTGTAAGTTTTCAACACATTTTCATTTAAGATACTTAGGTTATTCCGCGTTTAAATATAATTATATTATACTATGAGGTAATTAAAAACCAAGAGGTTGTGCACATTGGGATATGGAAACATGAACTTAGTTATAAGAATAAAATTGTCAATGTGATCGCACCAAAAAAATTACCTGCCGGGCGTTTCTTGCCTGTTCTTCTGCCGGCGTAAGGAGGTTGGAACAGGCGTAGCTAGTTTTTAAGTTTGACGTTTTAAAGTGATCACAATGTAGGATACATATATATTGAATAAAGAAAAATTGACGTTTGACTTTTTGACTTTTGAACATTAGACAATTAAAACATGCAGAAAAAAAAGCATATTTAACAATCTGTATATCTAGACACGCGGCAGCGTGCCAAGCCAAGTTCAAGCAAAGGAACTGGCTAGCCAGCGCCAAGTGTATCATTACACGAACCACTTGGTGCCACTTTTGACCCTTGTATAACTCAAAACCTCTTTAACGTAAACAGATAAAACTACGTGTGTTTAATATACACATAATATCAAAAATGATGCGTGTGACATAAAAACGGCTGGACCGATTTTGATGAAAATTTCCGGCAGACTTCAGATTAGCCCAATGAAGTTTGGTAGCGCTCGGATGAACAGCATAAAAAAAAAATTGCCAAAAAAAAATAATAATAAAAAGATAGCTTGTATCCTAAATTAACGCATAGCCTATGCCTTAATTTAGGATTTAGAAAAAAGTAGCCTACTTTTTATCCCGAAAAAATATGAGATCACGAAAAAACCGTGAGAGTACTTGCGGGACGCAACTAGTTCAACTATAAAACACAGCGTTATTAAATTTCTCGCGTAATTGAAGACTTTATACAATTTCTGTTTTATAGTTTGAAATAACCGTTTTACAAAACATGTAGGTAAAAATGTTTTTTACTGAAAAAAATGCTTCATTAATTTTCTAGAACGTTCCATCCAATGGTTCAATGGAAGAGACACTCTTGGGAGCTAGACGCAATCAGATATTATTCTAGCAAAAAATAAAATGAAACAGACAAATGAGAGTCTCCAGTGGCAAGATGGCGGAATGGAAAAATCTATTTATAGCTTTTATGTCTACATTTTGCTTGAGCAAAAATAATAGTCACAATATGATTTCGATTTTTAGCAGATGTATAAAAGACTAGTGGCGCCCCGCTGTTCCACCTGCGCCTTCCCGCTATCCCGCAGCAACCTTTTTCCGGGATAAAAAGTAGCCTATGTGTTAATCCAGGCCAAGCTATCTCCATTTCAAATTTCATTAAAATCGGTTTAGTAGATACGGTGATACGTAGTAACAAACATTCACACTTGCACACACACAAACTTTCGCATTTATAATATTAGTAGGATTAGGTCATTTAACCATTTGTATACCTGTCAGAAACGAATGAGTGGTGAGTGGTGACTATGTGTGCAAAAGAGATTTATGTACAGTCAAGGACAAAAGTCGCTGAATAATCACACGTTTTCCTCATCATCTTAGACACCAATTTTTGACCTCATCATCACCTAAAATCAGGTGTGTTATGTTGTGGTCAAAATGGTCCCATGTAAAATGTGAAAAAAACAATAATAATTACTGATTTGAAACACACACAAAATCGAGAACGATCAGCTACTTTTGTCGATGACTGTACCTCAAAACAAATTCAAGAAATCTCTGAAATGTCTTTGAAACATCATGGAAAACGAATGAAATGATTTAAAATAACCCGTGTTACTAATTTTAAACCATCCGCAAGTTTAAAAAAGTGCCCTGAAAAAAAATATGTATGGAAACTACCAAAACCTGTACTAACGATAATGCATACTGCTATTAAAAGTATTAGCGTTTCCGATCGATAGTCAACTATCGATAGTTAATCGATAGTTTATCGATACTATTGATAGGTAGTATTGCACTTATTCGATGGTATTTAATCGTTTTAAGCTATTGATAGTATCGATACTGTCGATATGGCTATTTCAGATGAAAGCTATCGATAGTTTTAGTATCGATAGTTCGGCAACACTAATAATTAGATTACTTTTTAAGATCCAAGGTAACAAAAATTTAAAAGGAAAAATTTGCTCCGTAAAAGTCTACCTACTCGCAAGCACACAGTTCAAAGTGGGCCAATGGAACACAAGTGTCCCCTTTGAGTTGGCATAACAATGTAACAGGATGGGACACTCTGTCCCGGCGTGACGTCACACAATCGATCATCGCCTATCGCGCACTACGGTCCGTTGCATCTATGGCTGAGTGCTGTCACTTTATTATTCATCCGATGGTCCATTTTTTTTTATGTGAAACGGTTGAGGGTGAACGGTAAAATGGGTAGACGTTTGTGATATATAAAATCGGGTTCTGTGACCAATTTGAGAGGGAAAATCAGCTGTGACATCTTGGGATAGGAATACCTTTCTATTATGACAGTTCACGACACTTAATTTTGACATCGTAGATCGATGATCTATATACTATTAACAACCGCCCTAAAGTCATTATTTCGCATTAAGAAATTAATAAAAATTCACTCCCATTTGAATAGAATGGAATAGAATAGAAATATTTATTGTCCATATAACTTTGGCTGTTACACAAGGCAGGTCAAAACGGTACATATTTAATTAAAATTAACAACATTGATTAAATTATGGATCACGTTCAGGACAGGACATAACAAGTCAAGCTAATAAAAGTGTTTTAAAAATAATAGTAACATTAAAATAAAAAATATCAATCCTCCTTAGAACTAAACGAGAACTCTGTCAGACGCATAGACATAAACTCATTAAGCGAGTAAAATGGGTTAATTTCAAAAAATCTTTTAATTTTCTTCTAAACTGGAGCAATTCAATCATAGTGAAAAAAAAATTGCAAAAGTGATCTCGCCCAAAATTTTACCTGCCAGGCGTTTGTTTCTTACCCGTTCTTTTACCGACATCGACACTCTTGACGTTTAGTAACCACGACAAAAAAAAAGCAAATTTTTGAGATTTGAATAATTTCCGCCGGGTAAATACAATAACTCTGGCATATAAATTACGTTGTAAATAAAATAAGAACAGCCTTATAATATTATCAGTCAAATGTCAAAAACAGGGTTGCCAACTATAATACAAGGGAACGTCCAACGCACATCTCTACGATAAATGGGTCGCGAAATAAATGACTTCCTCATGGAAGTCATTCCCGAAACTTGCGAAACAAAGGAGCCATTAAACGTATTTCCTGACAGGCGAAGCCATTATCAAACACACACAAACCTCGGGAGAAGCATTTGCTATTCAATCGATTTTTCCACATGGCAACTCGGAAAGTTTCCGAACGACCTCTGAGAGTTTAAAGTTTAACCCTTTATAAGATCCGAACAAGTCACTATTTGAAGTTAGACAGGGACGGAGTAAGGTTAGCATTTAAATGAAACTGGGGCTCATAAGCCGGTCGAACACTGGTGGAACATTATTTAAAAACTTTCTTTTAAATATTAATAAGTTCTAGTATGTACTAATCAGTCGGTAGTTAAAAATGAAAAATGCATATCTGCTGTGTGCTAATACGCTACCAGTTTTCTATAACTGAAACTTAGGTATGTCGTGTTTGGATTTTATTACGTTTACCAACAGTTTTTATGTGCAAAGAGGTTATGCTGAATTATATTATACTATTGGTATTCAATTCGAAGCACATTGCTGGTATGGGGGAAAGTACTATAAGTTTTGGCGGCAAACGACACATGAATTAACTTAGGTATAATTACGTTCGTTGGCTAATCCTCAACCAACAAACTCGCGTTCATGCAATAATTTATTACCTGAATTCTGAAAACAAATAACCTAAAATAATTGATTTATAGTATAACAGTCTTTTCTTTTGGTTTTTTTAAATAGCATGGAAACAAATTATAAATGAAATTATTTATAACTTACTTAAAAAAAATGTCAGACGTTTGCCCCAAACCCCGTTCCTATGTCCTTGCCCACTGTACATCTAGATTCCAGTTGTATTGTGTACATTCCATTCGCGGCGGATAATTAAACCGTTTCACTCGTCATCCAGCGGAACTCCGGCTTCTTAATTAAATACTGATCTTCAGCAACGCTTGTTTTCATTCTAGGGTCAAGTACCGTTTAACTTTGTAAAGCAATTTTGTACATGTTTAACAGAATTATGGTGGCAACATTCCGTTTAGAGGCGATATACCTCAAAGAAAGATCTTAATTTATTCTATGAAATAAAAAAAACTTATATAGAAAACAAGAAAAAAGTATTGGTTTGACATATTTCTGACCACGTGACTTAGCGTTGAAATATGTCAAACCAATACTTTTTTCTTGTTTTCTACTAGCGTCAACGACTGGCTCTCAAATGAAGCTGACGGAACACACCAATAGGTACATAGGTACTTACCGGCAGATGTAATAGTAGCTAGAAAACAAGCTCCCAAATTCGCTTCCACGAAGACCACGAGACCATAGCGTCTCATCACGAAGTTTTCCTGCACCAAAACCTCATGCTTAGCAGGATTGGAATCCACGACCTACAATATACAATATTTTAATTGTAGCAAAAAAACAACAGTGAAAAAGAAATACATAAACTTACGCAAACAGAACATTAAAAATATTAATAACATTAATAAAAAAATAAAAAAAATAAAAAAAAATTGAAAAATTAATTAATTGTTTTATTTAAATTAATATTAATATCATTAATTATTATATTATTAATATTAATACACGAAAAAAAATATACATATTCCCGAAATTTATAATCGATCCGATCCGTTATCCGCGGTTTTGGTTCGATATGTCATGTCATAATATGTCATTTTAGTGCTAAGGCTTGACAGATTACTACTATAATGACATATTATGACATGACATATCGATCCAAAACCGCGAATAACGGATCAGGATCGATTATTAATTTCGGGCGTTAGACAGTAACTGTTTTTTGGCACAAACCAACAACGACTACAAAAACACCAGTCCCTACCACGAATCTATTTTCGTTTCAAACGCTAAAATGAGAAATGAAATAGTTTTCATCCCTCTCAAAGTTGAGAATCCATCGCAGTATTAAATTCCTGCAGAACTACAAAGGACGTAAAACTTTCAGAAGTGTGTCAGCGTGGCAATTCAATTTATGAATTTGTGGGTACATCCGTACGTCTGTAGCGATGGCGTTGGCTGGAATACTAATCGGAAATGTTATCCTCGAATGAGGTGCGTCGTGAACCGTTAGGTGAGGGGCGAATAAACTATCCCTGCAAGCCTTATAGAGAATTATGGACACTCCACCAACCTTTGATCCACGCCCGCTCAAGGCAGCAGCAGCGGTCAGTCCAGGCTCGACGAACTGCGCAGTCGGTTTCACTGTACTCCAGAACTTCATAAAACAAGCAGCACCCTACTACATATGTCGAAGGGAGGCTCCAAAAGGTCACGACGGAGGTGGTCGAAGGAAACGGTAGGTTTTGAATAAAACCTTCACTCAGCCCGAATCGCGATGACACACTGACCACCACCGTTAAACGGTGGTAAAAAAAATCATTGTTTTTACCATCTACCCTCTACAATGCTTGCAAGGATCGAAAACTATGAATTAGACTGTATAGATCAAGTACCCAAAATTATTACTCCCCAATATTTTTAGTGCCATTCGCATTTTTCCCCATTTGCTTTATTTTCCATACAATTACTGCGACCGATTGATAATTTTCTCACGCGATTTATTTTCTACTCGTTCTTTTCGCTACACGCATTTTTACCTATGCATTTTCTTAACCAATGGCACTAAAAATATTGGTTACTAGCTGTTCCTCGCGGTTTCACCCGCGTGGGCTACAGTTTATCGCGATAAAAAGTATCCTATGTCCCTTCCCCGGGGCTCAAATTATCTCTATACCAAATTTCATTTAAAATCGGTTCAGTAGTTTAGGCGCGATAGCGAATATATTCCGTATACTCCAAAATTATTCCCGCACTTCGGTGTCCCCTCAACGCGTTACCTGCTGTAGGTACCCATTATCCTATTTTAATTCTAAGTTAATTTTTCTTGGACCGCAAGTTAGAACCGCGCAGTTAAGGGTCTTCCTGGTCCGCGACCGCACTTTACCTATTTCATAGATTCTCCCGGTGCCCCCCTCACCTCACCGCGTTTCCCGCTGCGCTGCAGTGCGGCGGTTTTATTTTTCTACTACTACTTACATTTTTAAACTCGTGATATCTTTCGAATGGAATGTCCGAATTGAATGATTCAAAAAGTAATATAAAGGCATTGAAGCAGTTTTGAATAAGAAGTAATTTATTTTGATAAGGATTAATACCAAGATACAAATAAAGAGCCTTTTCTAGCGGCGGCATTAAAAATAATTTTTTTAAAACAAAAGATCACTTATTGTGGCATAACTATAATAGTTAGACATATGCTCTCGCGGACTTTTTTGTAGATCTAAATGAGACCTACAAACCCGTAATACATTATTTTGTTCTAGTGTCAATAGTTTTTGCAGCGCACGCGAAAATAGGTTTTACACTTCACACCTTGGGTTACAAAACAGCAATTTTCTTACGGATCCCTAGTTTCTTTGGAAATAAAATATAGCTTATAGCCTTCCTCGATAAATTGACTATCCAACACTGAAAGAATTTTTCAAATCGGACCAGTAGTTTCAGAGATTAGCGCGTTCAAACAAACAAACAAACAAACAAACAAACAAACAAACAAACTCTGCAGCTTTATAATATTAGTATAGATTATAATTTTGGGAAATTGACCTATACAGTCTGAATTAGATTGCCTGTTCTTTCGTTATTCGAAGAAACAGTTTGTAATTATGAATTAAATAATGAAGTACTTAAGTAAATATATATATATATGTAGATATGTAAGTATGTATACTTATAATCTACAGTGTATCATGTTAAAACGTATTCTATACGAGTTGCGCCTCGCGGTTTCACGCGCGTCTTCCCGTTATCCCGCAGAAACCTTTCTCCGGGATAAAAAGTAGCCTTTGTGTTAATCCAGGGTATAAGCTATCTCCATTCCAAATTTCATTCAGATCCGTTCAGTAATTTTTGCGTCAAAGAGTAACAAACATACATCTATCCATACTCACAAACTTTCACGTTTGTAATATTAGTGGGATACATTTCCAAACTATCTTCATACCAAATATCATAAATTTCATCTCCTAAGCGGTTAAGGCATGAAAACAGTCAGACAGAGGGACATAGAAGGACCTACTGCCTGAAAAGTATAACAAAAACGATAACCTTTTAGAACGAATTAACCACTTTATTTAAAATCTCAGGCCCCAGTAGGCAAAAAAAAAAATCCATAACCATTCCTGAAAAAAGTATCTAAGAAAAAGTGTTTATAATAATGAAACATTATGTGCGTAGGATGCAAACAAAGCAATTATAGATGAAAGAAATCTTCAATGAACCAATAACACAATAAAAACGATAGCGTTACAAAGTCTTAACACAGTACAAGTGAAAGCAGTGAATAAACTTTGTAGAAATCGACGTAACCTCAAAAAGAGCGATTATGGCCAAACGGTAACGCGTGTGGCTCACGAGCCCTCACGAGGTATGTAGTTCAAATCCCATCTCTATGTGTGGATTTGAAAACGGTGAAGGACATTAATTACAGTAAGCAATAAACTTCTATTAGTAACTTAACTTCTTATTTTTTCCATTGTTTTCTATTCTATTAATGTTTCTATTCTATTCTATTGTATTTTAATCTAATTTAATTTGATTGTGATTCTGATAATTATTTGACCTAGATATTTTTTGTTTTGACATATTATTATAATTAGTGTAAGTGGTGTATCCGTGCTGATTATTAAATAAATAAATAAATTAAAAGAGATTTTTTTTCTTAAATATTTTACTTTATTTTATTTTATTCTTCTATTATTCTATTTTTTATTCTTTTTTCTTCTTTATTTCTTTTTTTTTCAGAAGACGTGTGGTCAAACGCTACCCTATAAATAGTAAAAAAAAAAAATATATCTGATTTTAGAATCGGTCAAAGCCAAGCTACTGTTTTCTTCTTGGTACATTTTTTTTTTTCGCCACCGTCTTATCCAAGGCTCTGTAAAATGGGCAAAGTCATACAAAATTTTACAAAGGGTAGGCTGTTAGCAACAATGAATTGTAAAAAATCTTTAGAAATTCGATTTTGATGACGTAAAAAGCAATTTGGATATTGTGTTTGTACAGCATTTAGTTATTTTCGAAAGCGAAGTTGATTTTTAAGGGGCGTTTGCGTTGATCTCGAGAATGTGAATGAAAGAAAAATATCTACGAAAATTGTGATCGGTATTTTTTAGAAACAAGAGTAGGTTTTTTTATGTACCTAAATATGAGACGAGACGCCCAGCGGGTACACGGAGAAAAAAGACCTGCCGATATACCGTTTTCCTTCTGAGTCAAAAGGAAAGGACTTGTGATTAAGAAGGAAAACTAAGGTAAAATAAGGAAGGAATCGGTATTGGAAGGTAAAGACTCAGAATTTTTTCTTAGTGTAGGTAATAGGTAATGATGGGAACAACAGATTCTTTTTTTGTTTTGTTTTTCAATGACTGCTGCCCTTGCGACCAGGCTTAGTAGCGTACCTTGGGCCTATGTCCAGCAGGGGACTGATACAGGCTGATGATGATGATGATGATGAACCGTGCGAAGGCGGGGCGGATCGCTAGTACTTCATAAAATATTATTAATGCTAGTTGCTGGTTGCAAAATACGTCTTGTAGTGAACTAGTTCCAATTCCATCAGTTATTAATGAAAATTAAATTGTCAAAGTGATCGCGCCCAAAACATTACCAACCGGGCGTTTCTTGCCTGTTCTTTTACCGGTGTAAGGAGGTTAGAACAGGCTTAGCTAGTTTTAAGTTGGATGTTTTTTTTTTTTTTTTTTTTTTTACTTTTTACAGGGTAGCGTTTGACCACAAGTCATCTGATGTTAAGTGACGATGTGGTCTAAGATGGCGCCACGCTACACCTGGACTGGGAACTGGCTCTCAAGTGAGGCTGCCGGAACACACCGATAGGTGCTTGGCGACAGATTCTTAACAAGAGGGTGGTAGCTAGCCAGGCGAGTACTAGAAAATACCCTACCACAAAGCTATGGTTTCATCACGATGTTTTCCTTCACCGAAAGCTCAAGCTCATTGTAGGATTCGAACCCACGTCCTACGGATCGCAAGCCGACGTCACTACCACTGAGCCATCATCGCTATAAAAAAAATGTTTTAAAGTGATCACATGTGTATCCTATTAAATCCTACTAATATTATAAACGTGAAAGTTTATGAGTAGGGATGGATGGATGGATGGATGTTTGTTACTCTCCCGTAAAAACTACCGAACGGCAGTTAAGTAAAATTTAGAATGGAGATAGCTTATACCCTGGATTAACACATAGGCTACTTTTTACCCCTGAAAAAGGTACCTGCGGGATAACGGGCAGACCCAGGTGAAACCGTGGAGCGCAACCTAGTAAACAACGAATTTGAATTTGTCTACGCTTTTACGACGCCTCATAAATGTACAATTTATTTAATTAATACACTTATGACTAATGTTTGCTCACTGACCCATCAGGTGAGACAGTGGTCAAATTTAATGCTGTAACATAAAACGTTTGCCATTATGGGATTAGTCCCCATGCTCCCAACAATTACTGGACCAGTAATGGACGTCAGATCTAATTTATCGCTAAGCCTAATCAATGTCGACATAGCATGGGGCCAGGCAATGGCGGTTTATTTGGTAAGAACGATAAATACATTGTCTATCTAAGATTAAAATAGGTTAATTAGAACTAAGAGATAATTGTACTCGTATTTATTTGTTTGGATATCTGATACCTTAATAGGTTACAGCTTTTTACTAAAGGCATACGAAAGTACATACGATAATTTTTTTGTTAGGTGTTCGGGCTAGTCTCTGAAACGGCTAGACCGATTTTCACTGGATTTTTGCAGTCAGATAGGTACTTGATGTTAAAAGGAGTAACTTAACTAAAAACGGTTAGGGTACCGCGCAAAATATTTAAAACCCATTAATGAAATTTGGTATGGAGAATAATGGGGACGGTTGAAAGCTAGGGGAATACATATTGTAATATGTTACTTTTCTTCTAACTAGCATTCAAGTCGTTATGTTTGTATGGATTTCGACCAAACGTTACTCGACGGCAAAAAATGGGACTTTCTTTCATTAGTCAAATAAATCTTCCAAGGTTGTCACTGAAACACAGTGGCTATAAGGAAATTTCTTCGTAATGTTTTACCAACCATGTTCGTTCGCGATTGGCGCGGCCCACTGCACAAAAGGGTCATGTTTCATATCTCCTTTTAATCTACTCTCATTGCCCGCTAAAATAAATACATAAAGACAGTCGTATTTTTTTATTGTTGCCCAAAGCACCCAGAGCATCTCTCGGGAAGAACTTTATAGCCCTAACGTTAAAATGTAGGTCAGAACGCTCGCTTCAAATTAAAAGGGATTGGATAAACAAGTGGGCTAAAATGTAGCCCCCTTTTTGATACAAAACCTTTTGCAGTTTCACCTCTTTGGTATAGTTTTAATAATAGGGAGGCTAAGAAAGTCTTCCACTTGAGTTTACATTTATTGTGATACTATAGGTATATAATTATATACCTCATCGCTCGACGAACCGATAACCGATGGGGAAGAAAGGTTCTCGAGTGGCAACCACGAACCGGAAGACGGGCCTCCCACTAGGTGGACCGACGACATTGTAAGAGTCGCAGGGAGCCGATGGATGCAAATGAACTGATAGCCATTCATGGTGGCGTTCAAAGGGGGAGGCCTATGTTCAGCAGTGGACTTCTTCCGGCTGATGATGTGATATATAAATGAAAATTCATTGTTATGGGCAACTTGATAACAGATTTGCCAATTTTATTTTCGAATGTTGCAATAGTCCAAATAAGGTTTTTAGGAAGAAAATTATTGAAAAAGTTACGCGCTAAGTTATGGATTTTTTTATTCTCTCGAATTTGTTTTTTTTAGAACTGCTATTTTTAAATTGAAGGAAAATAAAAATACTCTATTTTGTGTGTCCTCGAATGAGTAAACGGTGGTCTAGATTTCTTTTCATAATATTAAATTCATGTTGTCCTAGAGCAAATCGCTTTCCTAGACGCCAACCCTGAGTGAGATTTGTTTGCAGAGGGATAGAATATTTTCATTTTCTCTTTTCTTATATAAAAAGTGGCGAAAGCTACTGGGCTTGAGAGCTAGTTCCCAGTCCAGGTGTAGCGTGGCGCCATCTTCGCTTGCGTCGTCACTTAACATCAGGTGACTTGTGGTCATACGCTACCCTGTAATACTGGGGCCACACTAATGGCAAATGCCGTTAAATAGCGCGATGATTGACGTTTGACATAAGTGTGGTCACGACATTTGGCAACGGCATTCACATTGGCGTTTGACGTTAGCCGATTACTCAAGTGCATTCACATTGACCGTTCAGGTGTAGCCATGCACTCACATAATTGCGTTAATAATTAACGCTATATTTATCGCGATGATAGGCATTGTCATTTCCCTTGACATTAGTGTGAGAATGTAAAAGAAAACTACCACCGGGTAATAACGACCGGCCTACGGCCACTCGGTCGTCCCAAATAAGAACGCTTTGCCGCCCGATCCTCCCCCATGCGGACTACGTGGCCAGGCCAACGTAGTCGGTGCGATTTAATTTCACCGACCACGTTGGGCTCGCCCACTAGATCTGCTGTGTTTGTTGGTTGATTTGCTGTTATTACAATAAAGAAATTATAATTAAGTTGTTCGAAGCGTAAAATTACGTGCTATATTTTTACAGCTTGTGCAGAAATTTAAGGTTATATCTATCCATTTTGTATGAACATTATCCATACATTTTCCGGATAATAATGAAGCTGAAGCATTCTTCGCGCAAATTAAACACCTTTGTTTGCTCTGTCGCACGATATAATTAAGTATGAAAAATTAATACGACGTTCGGAATACTTCGGAATTAATAAAAAAGTTAATTAAGTCGTGAATTTATCAGATTAAGCGGATAATTTGTTGGTACATTAAATTTGTGTTGATTTTATTCCCGGAAACGGAAAAGTGCACAAAGAGAATGTAATTTTTTTTTTATGTAATGGAATTTAGACTTGGGGAAAAAATGACGATATTGTTCATAAAACTATTGATTTATGTCGTCGATATTTTTAGTCGCGAATGCAACTGGCTAGCGCCTTTTTCATATTCTTAATGTTATAAATGCGAAAGTTTATGTGTGTGAATGTTTGTTTAAAATGTATCACCGTAACTACTAAACCGATTTTGATGAAATTTGGAACGGAGATAGCTTATACCCTGGATTAACACATAGGCTACTTTTTATCCCGGAAAAAGGTTCTAGCGGGATAACAGGAAGACGTCAGTGAGACCGCAGGGTGCAACTAGTAACTCTATCGTTTTTTATTTTTTTACAAACTGCATTCAACCTAAAAAAAAAACGTTCCGCCCAAAAAAATACATTAAACGCGATTTAAAAGTTGTAATAAATTTGACATTCAAATCTGATCTCTAGCTTAACAGAAATAAGATTTACTTACCTAACAACTACGGCCAACCTTTCATAAGTTCAGTAAAGTTTGACAAGTATTTCATAGCGTCTCAAATTCTCTTTGAGCGTTATTTCATAGAGCATTTTTCTTCCTAAAGAAGCAGCTCTGTAAAATATTTCGAAAAGGCATTGAACTTTATTTCTTCAGTATTTTCTCGAAAGAAATGTGTAGTTGACACTTTCGTTTGTAAAATGACTTTCAAGGAGATTCTTTACAAAGGTAATGTTGTGTCAAGTAGCTACTTCCCCGCTCGTTTGTTTTGTGTCTTGTATAAAGTCTCAGATACTCAGATTCATATATAATACGAGTACATCTAGTTATCTAAATAATAATATATGTAACTCAAAGGTGACTGACTGACTGACATAGTGATCTTTCAACGCACAGCTCAAACCACTGAACGGATCGGGCTGAAATTTGGCATGCAGGTAGATGTTATGACGTAGGCATCCGCTAAGTAAGGATTTTGATTAATTCTACCCCCAAGGGAATGAAATAGGGGATAAAAGTTTGTATGAAACTTTGTCAATTTTAAACCGATCGGGCTGAGACTTTGCATACATAAAGCTGTAGCCCACGCGGGTGAAACCGCGGGGAAAAGCTAGTATAAATGTAAAAATTAATTTCTCTTTGTCATCGCATCACGCGTGAACAATTTCACTAATTCTTTTTTTTTTGTTGTGTTTGTTGAAGTCCAAGGAAGGTTCTTATAGATAAACAATCTGCTTCTATCGACAGAGTAGGCGAGGATTGGCAAAAGCGTTCCATGCACAGATATAGGTACTATACACATATGACTATACGCAACAAGTATCCTTTTTTGTATATAGATAGATGAAACCTTAGATCTGGAACTAGCCTTATTACATGTTTTGTAATAAGACTCATCATCATCATCAGCCCGTGTCAGTCCACTGCTGGACACAGGCCTCTCCCAAGGTACGCCACTGAGCCCTGTCTTCGGCTCTTCTCATCCAACCACTGCCAGCCACTCGGCGCAAGTCGTCGCTCCACCTTGTCGCAGGGCGTCCTACACTACGTTTGCCAAGTCGCGGTCTCCACTTAAGAACCCGTCTACCCCAACGGTTATCGGTTCTGTGGCTTATATGACCAGTCCACTGCCAATTCAGCTTGCTAATTCTGTGAGCTATGTCGTGTGTTGTAGTATGACCACATCAGTTCAAAATCCTGCGCGGCAATGCATTACACTCGTCACTATGAGATAGGTATTACATGTTAAATCTCTTTATGCCCTGAAATTCGTAACTCGTTTTCAATACAAAACATTGTTTTTTTAATGAATCTGTTATTAAGCTCACGAAATTGCTTATGTCCTATTGATATTCCACCCAGTACATCCCAACTCCGTACCGAAAGCAATTAGTCGTACAAAATAGTTTTTCCCCCGTTGTGGGAGCACAACCGATGCTGCTCACGATCTCACCTTGAAATTGGGGCTCTAACTTATTTATGGAAAATTCTAGAGTGTGTTTCTCTGACGAAAACGCTCGAATGCTCCGCAGTGAAAGATTTGGTTTGTTTGCGTCGGGGATTAAAAAGCAGATTTAAGGTCTAGAACCTCCTTGCTCAATTTTATCTATTGTCGTCCACAATAATAAGATATACGTATTCGTGGTAATATGCTTGAAAATTGTGGAACGACCTTTCTCCACAAGTTTTTCCGAAAAAAAACGAAAAAACTACCTACCGAACGGATTCTGATAAAATTTGATGTGGAGGAAGTTCAAACCATGAAGATGGGCATAGGACTTTTTATTGCGATAAAGCTGTGTCTTACTATTATACTCTTTGCGTAATATAGTAGTAGTCCACGCGGATGAAACCGCAAGGCGCAGTTAAAAATCTACACTGAAAAATGGATCCCGAAAGAAAATGTGCGACTGACGCTCGGCACAGCTGATCCTGTTTGAACCCGGGCCAAACGCTTGGAAATCTCTCGGCAAAGCTAGTTCTAAACCGAATTTGTCTAGTGGTATCTTCGACTCGGCTTTTCTACTCGAAAAAACACGAGTCGATCGTGCCAGCCCTAGCATCGCCTTGTACGTTGTGATGTTTGGATATCTTGTAGTATTTGTCTGTTTATATAGTACGAGCGATGGATCCGCGGTTGCGGAAAAGTTGTAATATTTAACGTTAAACTTTAACACGCCATTTGACGGCCAGTTTCTTAATCCGTTGTCCAAGACAACATTGACAGCGGCTTTTGACAGCGGCTGTTGTCAAAACTGTATTAAAAAATTAACAGACCGGTGACTTGTGGTCAAACGCTAGCGCTACCGAGTAAGAAGAAAATAAAAAAAATGGATTTAAAAAATCCTTGTAATGTTTAAATTCTCAGACTAGGCAAACTTACATAACAACGTAAGTACCTTTTTTAAATTGCCTGTTTTGTATCTATGGAGATAAAAAGTTCGTTTAAAAAGGCTTAAAATAAAAGTTGGTTTTCACTCTGCAGTGTTTGAAGTCGATTGCTACTGTTCCATAAAAAAAATATTTTTATCATTTTTTGACTACAACGCCTCGTTGCGTATATAGTGATATAAAATATTAGGAAAATTACAACTTTGATTTAAAGAGTAGGTCGTTCAACTTACTCAATAATTAAAATCTAAAGGTTTATTAGAAAATATGTGTTGACAGTTGATTCATCGTTGGAAGACTTGAGTCAAATATTAACGTAGACGAGTTATATTAAAATAGCCTTAAGCTGCTATATTAAAAGCGCATTTACGAATGTTAATCACGGGTGGGGGTCAATTGCTTGCCTAAAAGGACTTTAAGTGTCGTATGAATGAACTTATTCGAATGTAAACTTTGAAGGCAAGCCTTTTCGTGATATCTCCTTTTTAATTTATTACAGTATTGAATTTTTAAAAGCGATTTATCCCAGTCCAATAAATATTAGACGTCAAAATAAAAGTCAGAAAGCTAAATAATTTTGCTGCTTTTTCGGAATTTCAGCAAATTTACTATGGCAACACTGACTTCCACTTTTCACGCTATACCTCGCAAAAAAATAATGAAATCATTACTGTTTTGAATTTTTAAAAGTGACGTAGTCCCTTCAAATAAATATTTAATCTCGGAATGAAAGTCAGAAAGCTGAATAATTGGTGTTGCTTTTCGGAATTTTGATACATTATTTATCCATTGGAAGAACTGTCTTACATTTTGCTTGCTTTTTGTCTTTGATAGACTAATGAAATCAAGTTCGTAGTAGAAGATCGTGATTAATTAGGTACTAAGTTATACATAGATTTTAATGACATAATATAAACTGGATATTTACAGACCATCAATTTTCACGACCACATAACCCGTCGTAACCCAATTCATATGAATATTTTATACGTGAAACTAATTCGGTCGTTCTCTCTTTGATTCTTACCTTTTTACGCCTAAAATGCTGGAACAGATCTTAACTTATTTTGGTATGAGAATAGTTTGACACCTGGGTAAGGACGTAATTATCATACGCGATAAACTGTAATATACGCAGGTGAAACCACAGATCACGGCTAAATAAAAAATAAACAAAACAAATCTTAAATTGCAAATTCGATCATTATTATATTACTTCCAGTTATGTTTTGTACTGATTGTAATATGTGCTATGCATTGGATAAATAAATAAACAATTAGGCAGTGTTTACAATACATTATAACACACAGTAAACCAGGTCGGTCGTAACTATTTTTATTAAAAACAGCTGTATTCCGTGACATGTAGTATTTTTTACTGCTTCGAGGTATAAATGTGACGGCCACTATAACGAAAGCGTTTATAGTGAAAGCCATCGTTTCGTGTATTGGATAGTTTTTACATAACATTTTTTTTGCAGTAACTCATCTAACGATTTAATTTAGGCAGATTACTAGACCGAGAAGAACATACATGGACCAAGTCAAATAAAGCATTGACATCTGTCAAATCAAGAGGTTTTTTTTTGTTATGGCGTCACACGATTAGTGTATTTGCCAGTGTCAAGTATAAAATATTTCAAACTCAGAGAGTTGAATCAAGTATAAATGATGATGATGATGATGATGAGATGAAGGGATGAGGATAGTGTTTAAGTGAAGTAGTGGCGCTTTACTATATGTCATGTCATAATATGTCATTTTAGTAGTAATATGTCAAGTCCTAGTAATACGGGCCTTAATGTTGTTTGTGTGAAGATGACTAAGGGCCGGTTTTATAAACGTCCGTAAGTTAAATGTCATACCAATTTTTGGTAAATTTGATCCTTTTCTCAAATTTTAGCACGAAAAATATGACAATAAGAGGAAATCATCAGGTGACTTGTGGTCAAACGCTACCCTGTAAGTAGGTATTAAAACATTTTTTTTTAAATTACATTAATTTCGTATGACATTTTACTTGCCGACGTTTATAAAACCGGCCCTTACTTATTTATACTGCGAACACACACAGTAACACAGTATATACACATAAATTGTACACAGTTCAATTTCGCGCACCGATTTAATGCCTAGTTTCAGCTATGGGCACTTGATTGGTTGAAATAAAACGGGTTTGCAATTTTTTTTCAGGCGTCGGATTAACGAGATTCGGGTTTTGTTTAACTTTGCTTTTTTAACAATTGCATTTGTTTTTTTTTTATTTTGTGCCGTTCGTATTTTATGTGTTTTTTTTTTGTTACGGTTTTGTTAACAAGTGAATCGATATCAAGTATCAAAGTAAGTAGAAAAGTGTTTTAAAAATAAAGTAAGTAAGTAGTAGTGTAAGTATCAATGCTCTATGCAAGTTTCTATGCTCTATGTTTTGTTTTTTTTACATCTGACTACGCTAGCGTTTGACCACGATCTCACCCGATGGAAAGATGGAAAGCAGTATTGTCGAAGGTGTAGCACACTTGCCCACAAAAGGCTGTTATATGCAGCCTCAGCTGTAAGCAGAGCTGGGACCTATATTTCTGGTGTTGCTTAATATCTTACTTGAGCTTATGTGAATGTGTGTGTGTTTGTTCTTGTTCTCTATATTGTGCGATATTCTGTATGTCAGAAAAATGTTTCATTTCCATTTTTTTTTTTGAGTAATTTGAGGACGTGATAGTGTTTTTCTAATTTCTTTTTTTTTCAACTAACTAGGCCAGCGTTTGACCACGATCTCACCCGATGGAAAGCGACGATGAGGTCGAAGGTGTAGCACGCTTGCCCAGTAAATACCTATTCACTCTTGACTTGAACACCCCCGGGTTGTATCAAAGTAAAAAGAGTAAAAGTAAAACTATGAAGTAAAAAGAGGACACCATTATTACGCTTATACCTGTCAAACTAAGTTCAGCTTTAGAGAATGCAAAACCGGATCGACACCAGTATGTAAACAAAAATATAATTTAGGGAACATTGTTACTGCACGAGTTTACCATTATATAAGAGAGCTCAAACATTTGAATTCACAGTATGAATAGTAGTTTGGAGCGTGCACCTCTGCACTGCCTCTTCAAAACTAGAGATTTTCGAATCCTTTACGGTTCCCGTTATAAAGTTTTCAATACCGCGCAAACATTGCGGCAGTCGTCGCATAGAGAGAGACGACTTCGCTGTTTGCATAAATAAGACATTTCCTAGTGATATCCGATTCGATTCTCCCGTTTGAATTTCTCAGATTCGTGGGCGTGTATTTTTCATATTCGCGGCCATTGACTTTTATACTGAATCCTTGGCAGTCGGTTGCATTAAAGGAAAAACGGGTTTTGAATATATCCAATCATAAGTATATTCAAATTCAATTGTATATATATATATTATTATATATATACATGTACACAATAAAGCTATTCAAAAGTTTGAAAATGTTGTGATTATGTTTGAAATTTAATGAAGCATGCCGTTTTCAAAGCTTACCTTAAAGTGTGTTTACTAAAATCTGATAGGTTTCTCCTAAAAATATGTGCTAAAAATTATAAATACAGTTCCTTTTGTACATTAAGGAAATTAAGGATTTTTACCCTAAAGCCTTTGAAAGTGAAATTCTTGGTAATAATGTTCGTTTCTTTGCTCAAATGGATAGCTAATAACAAATATTGACGTTGACCTTTATAATAAAGGAATCAGAAAAACCTGGTCCCTTCCATTATCTAATTGAAAGTTATTTTGCAACTGTCTGGATGCCAAGCCGCCTGTCCCTTTGTTACCTTACAACTCAAGAAATCTATGTAAATACATTTCAAAGTCCTCACTCATTCTCAGACATATCAACGCGCGTAGGCTAAACCAGAGATGATAGAAAGGTGAAATTTTTTAAAGCAGTTTCCTTTGGTTTTACTTATTTAGGGCGGGTTTTATAAACGTCAGTAAGTTACATGTCATACTTTATTTCGATTAATTTGATCTAATTGTCAAATTATCCGTGGTATAAAAATCCGTTCGTTTAATTTCAGTAACATTTTACGGACGCTCTTTACCGATGGAGATGGTAGCGATTTGAGCTTACGAATAGTTTAATTTGACGTATTGTCATTTTCATTGCCGCCAAAAAATTCCCATTAAATTTTGATAAAAATTTCACATTTGACAATAAAATGACAAGTATCCATAGACAATTCAGTCAATTCACGTAAAATTTTCGTTTCACTTACGGACAGTTAAAATGCGTTTATAACACACCACAATCAGTAAAAGATACTAACGTGTCATATACGAGTCGTTATGTTTCTAATGAGTTAAAAAAGGTACCTACATTGTTTATAAAACCGGCCCTAAATCGATTTAGCGCGTTCAAACAACTTACAGTGAAAACCTCAAAACCTCCGCGATAAAAATGGCCGAGAAAAACAAATCCAGACTTAACGCAATCAAAACAATCCTCAAGCGAGAAGAACAAAGAACAATCAGTAACGCTGATTACCTGCATAAAAAGATGAGCGCAAATCTTTCCTCAATCGGAATGGAGAAAAAACATTGTTTGCTAAACATTTAAACACGCACGGAGGTCCCGCCCCATGCATAGCAAGCAGAGAATTATCATTTCCTGCATTATCGCTAGAAATGTGTTTCACTGCAATGAAAGTAGTGGAAATTATTCATAGCAATAGTGAGGTAATTTAGTTGCCTGTAACCTCAAGCGTAGCTTGTTATTTAGTGTCTACAAACTGTCACGCTGTAGTTTTTAACGCCCGACGCAAAAATAGAGGTGTTATAAGTTTGACGTCAATGTCCGCCTGTGAGTGTGTGTGACAGTTAGAGGTCGGTTTAGAGCTTCGATGGTATCGAAGCTCTGAAAGTTATAAAATTAAGTTAAGTTATAAAATTACTCTAAGATTAAGAGAAAATGGTTGAAGTAGGACACCGTTAAGCATATTCGCTGTCTCTCTGAAAGAAGGACTGTGTCCCAGCAGTGGGAACGCAATAGGCTGATGATGAAGCTAGTATCTTTTGCTACACGGAGAAAAAAGACCTTTCGAAATACCGTTTTCGTTCGGAGTCAAAAGGAAAGGACTTGTGATTCAGAAGGAAAACTAAGGTCAAATAAGGAAGTAATCGGTCTAGGGAGGTAAAGACTCAGAAGGAAAGCCAGATTTTTTTTCTCAGGGTTTAAAAATTCCGACATCAAAAACAGAAATATTCATTTTTAAAACATTCCCTTTGAAAGTAAAGTGAGTTTTCAAATCAACTGTTTTGATTTCAACCGTTTTACAAATTAAACAGAGTCCAACATTCGATGCGTATTGAAACATTGTAAGTCCTAAACCAACAGTGGATTTGCGTTATATAAAAACGTTTCAAACCCGAGAGGTTTGAAGTTTGCTTTGAAATGAGATTGACTCAAAATCTGGCTATCCGATATAGCTCAATAAATAACAATGAATAACAATCGATTAATCGTGTTGTAGGTTTTTTATAGGTTTTGCAGGGTAATGTTTGTCCACACGGCACGTGATGTTAAATGACGATGTGGTCGAAGGTGGCGCCACGATATATCTGGATTGGGAATGTCTCTCAAGTGGTGTGTATAGAATGTAGTAGAGATACATAAAGTCCTTGTTATGGGTCAGTAATAATAAGTGTAGATAGATTAAATTTAATCATGTGATATTTACCAATTGAATACCACAAGCCCAACTAAATACTAATACCACCCTCAGGTTCAGAATCTGTCGCCAAGCGCCTATCCGGCAGCGAGAGCCAGTTCCCAGTCCAGCTGTAGTGTGGTGCCACCTTTGACCAAATCATTACTTAGCAGCAAGTAAAGAAATAAAATTAAAATTATGCTTCTGATTATAAAGGTCTTTAAATAATAAAGAAACACAGCTACATAATCTACTCATAAAACTTCTCTCACCTAATTGCTCGTTAATTTATTCTTACAATCAATATTCGCTTAAACCTTATAATAGCGTCTTGAACAAGCCGAAAATAACCTGTCAAGTCGTTCGACTCGCTGACACTTCCCGTTTAAATTCAGCATCGTGTAACGGTTCCCGATAGCAAAGTTACAACCTCCATAAACTTTATCTGCGTCGAGAAAGACCAAATTTCCACGCTCCTACAAGATAGCATTAAAATTCATTTTAATCGTAATATTAGGGATGCAGCGGAAATCAGTATTGATCGTTCGCACATGCAAATGATATCAAGCCACGCACACAAACGCGCATATTCATTACGTTTGAACTGGCTCGTATTGCGCTAATGCAAATTATTCGGTTATAGCCTCACGCACACTACGGCCGGGATGGAAGTCAAAACATCGTGCATCTCTGTCGTTCAGTTAATGTTAAAAAGACATAGATGTCTGTGTGTGGCTGTGTGCCTAAGACAAACACTTTTAGAGCAGCGTAACCAACTCTCGACTTGAAAAACCTATCGAAGGGATACTTATAAAATTACTAGCTGCACCTCGCGGTTTTACCCACGTGGACTATATTTTATCGCGACAAAAAATTGCCTACGGACTATTCTCGGACGTACCAAATATATTCTAAAAAACAAAAACATAAAAATCGATCACGCCATTTTGGAGAAGTTCGATAGCAAACACTGTGATACGAAATTTTTATATAATTAATACTAGAAGATGAGCTCAAATCGAACCACACCCGAAATAAAATCATAATTTATGTATCAGTTTGACCAAGCTGTCAACCCACATTATATAAAAACGGTCCATTATTCACGTCTCCTCCACACCGCTGAAACCAAGCGTAGCATCCGATTCGAATAAAACGTGACCTCTGCTACTGTCACCATTAATTATTCTCCGTTTGAGAGGCCCATTAACGTCGCTCCTTTTTTAAAGAGGATATTGAGGAGCCGGCAAGCTAATAAAAATGATGAGGCCTGTCCCAGCCGAGTTTATTATTAAAGCTACTTATGAATAATTCAAAACCGGAGAAATCATTTGGGCGTTATAACGGATGACGTCTCTACGGAAACTTGTAGGGTCATACTTAATTTTACAGGAAGTTATTACATGAAATTAGTAAACATTATGCCTAAAGTGGCAATGGGCTGGACATATTACCCGAAAAACCGATAATCGTTAAGGCAAACTTGTTCTTGAGTGAAGACCGCGTCTCAGCAATCATAGTGTAGGAAGGATGTCGACCGGCTAGGTGGAAGACGATATACGCAAAATGACTGGCAGAGGTTGAATGCAGAGAAGCCGAAGATCGAGGTCAGTGGCGTACTTCGGGGAGGCCTATGTCCTGTAGTGGATTAAAAGTGGTTGATTATGATGCTGATGATGAATATTGTAGACAGTTTAGAGTGATAAAGGGTTATAGACTATGTATTTTACTATCCGAGTGACGAGACGAGCAAGTGATTCATCCTTTATGTAAGCGTCACGCGTGCCCATTACAGATCCACCCAGAATTCTCTAAATCCAAAAGTTCTAAATCCTGCATGAAAACGCACTGCACTATCAGGTGATCAGCCGCTGCCAGCCACTTGCGTATATCTTCACTCCGTCTAGCCGGAAACCCGATCTAATCTATAAACTATTTCATCTCCACTTGACTCCGATTGGATCGGATCAGACTCGTGAAATTTCCACATTCAACTCCGAGAATCAAACCAAAATAGCAGCAGACCTCGACACGTATGAAGGTGTTTCTTGGAACTATGTTTAGGCAAAACGTCCGACTGAACGTCTCGCTTGTCAAAATTCAGCCTCGCGCCATTTACAACTTGTACAGCAGTTACCGCAGTCAAACTTCTCAGTAATTCTAGCGAGGAGAAGTAAAACTTTGTAAAGTCTCGTTAGCGTTATCGCCAATTTGCTTTCAAGCCGAACGATGTCGAGACGATCAGTCAATCAAACCAAGGAGATAAGTTGGGAGTTTTAATGGTTTAAGCGATGGCTAAATTGATTCGTCAGTTTTAATTATAAACTTGTTTTATAATTGTTTGTTTGAACCGACTGTGGTAATAAATAGGGTTAATATGCTTGGGTTTTAGGCGAAGGATATATAATATTCTAATGACATTATAGCAAAGTGGACATTTACTAGTGATCGCCTAACTAGCCCCTACTACCCTCAACTTAAAAATCTGCCGCCAATCACTCTATTACTAACTGTTCCCCTTGGTTTCATCTGAGTTATATATAAAATGTAGCCTATCGCCCGATATTAATAATCGACTCTGATCCGTTCTCCGCGGTTTTGGATCGATATGTCATTTTAGTACTAGGGCTTGACAGAATACTACTAAAATGACATATTATGACATGACATATCGATCCAAAACCGCGGATAACGGATCGGGATCGATTGATTATTAATTTTTGGGCGTTAATTTTTTTCCAGGGTCCAAACTATGTCCTCATCAAATTTGATCAAAACCAGTTTAATGGTTAAGATGTCAAAACGTAACAAATAAACAGAGGAACATAGAAAGTTACTATGGCATAATATATGACATTAGTATTTTATAGTCTTACCGTTCGTAGATTCTTTTCGCCATAGCAAACTTTTACGTGGTAGGTAAGTATTTTTTTTTTTCGTTCCTCGTTGTAAAGCTACATCTCGGAACAATTTCAAGGCCAAGACTTTAATAAAAAATGCTAAAGACCCTAGCATCTTTGATGTTTACGAGTCAATAGGGAAAAATGAGGTTTCCCCAAATAAAATGAAACTTTAATGAGACTTTTATTTCTATTCAGTAAACTGACAAGGCCAAATGTCATTTTGATTTCGTAAAACTCATAAACTGTGAGTTTACTGAATCGAAATTAATATAGATATTCGTTGCAGGTATTTAAAGGAAACATTTCCTCTGTTGTTGGTACAGTCAGCCGCAAAATTTGCCACACACGCCCATTTTTCCAAGCATTCAGATTAACAAACTTACATACGGCCGAAATTAATAATCAATTCTGATCCGTTATCCGCGGTCTTGGATCGATATGTCATATATCATAATATGTCATTTTAGTAGTAATCTGTCAAGCCCTAGTACTAAAATGACATATTATGTATGACATGACATATCGATCCAAAACCGCGGATCGGATCGATTATTATTTTCGGGCATGAGTTGATCTGGCACACTTAAAAAAATTGGGTTTTCAGCTACTTTTGTCGCTGACTGTACAATTGTTTACCTTACTCATGCTCAATTGTCTGGAATACTTCGTTCTGAGCGATAAGACACACATTAATGTTTACTCGGTGTTTTCTTTTAACTCTTGGCTTAGTTTGTACTGTTTTATTAAACAGTAGGTGTTAAACAGTACCTACCACAGTATATAAAGAACAGTAGGATAGCTAAGGCCGCTCGACGAGTTAATTGCCTACTCTTGCGGTGACGCATAGGCGGCGCGTTCCGTACTGAGTGCATGGCCGCGGCCCCGGCCGCCTCCTTTCGTTTATGTGATTGTGTGCGTGAAAAGTGCGTGCGTACACAGTGCCGCTACTCACGCACACATTCAAACCGGCGACAGCCGATTTATATGAAGCTGAACTACTACTCCTTTACTATGTACCTACCTTCTGATTCGATCCCTCAGTGAACTCAGCGAGCTATGGAGAGGGCTATGCTCTAAGCATACTAGTCGTACCGTGAGTGTCCACGTGTATCAATGTTTGTGTCAAAATCGCGAAACGTATAAAAATATGCGTTTCCGGCACCTCCCCTCTAATTCAATTCTATCCGAATATTTTTTACCTTATACAGAACCGTATTATGTTTATACTCGTAAAACATAAACCGTATCCGACATTTAGTTTGCAAAATAAAAAGCGCGAGTATATGCCGAGACGGATTGCATGTAACAGTCTTTTGGGATTTCTTCTTCCTCGGTTACATGGATGCTAAGTACACAGAGTTGTATCGCTTTGACGTTTTTGAACTTGACTTATAAGTATGTATTTGTAAAGGTATTAAAAGCATTTGTGTTTGCACAAACAAACAAACGAAGTGATTATGTTTCAACGGTAGTGATCCGTGGGTCGTTGGTCCGAAACAATGAGCTTAGACTTTCGGTGAAGGGAAACATCGTGATGAAACCATCATAATTATCTTGGTGTTGTTAGTGCATGTTCTAGTATTTGTCTGGATTGCTACCCTCAAGTTAACAATCTGTTGCCTAGCACTTAACAGTGTATTCCAACAGTCCCACTTAAGAGCCAGTTCCCGTCCAGATGTAGTGTGGCGCCACCTTCGACTACATCGTCACTTAACATCTGGTGAAGTCTAGTGAAATAAGTATGTAAAAAAAAAGTGCAACTACTTTTAGTTAATCTTAAAACGGTAAGTCCCAAAATCATGAGACTTGCAATCTAAATAGATAGTGTAGTGTAGTTATGCACAAAGATTTTTTTTTAACTATTCTATGAGAGGTAGAATGGGGTGTTAAAATTTGCATGAAAAAATTGTAAATTATGAAAATAATTTAACTTTTAGTAGAAGCCACGAAGCATTTCGCTTAGTTTTAACTTACTAGCGAACTTGAAAAGTGGCCCGTGTCCAGCTGTCTGAAACAGCCGTCCGAAAATCTTACAATCGCGAAAATAAACCGTTTGATGTTCAAATAACTTATTTAGCTGCGACAAACACCTTTGAAAACTTCGACAATTTAACCACACAGTACTAACGGCGGGGCGATATCTGGAAAGGTTTGTTAATTTTGACAACAGATTAAATCTATTGCTGTCTTTGTCATTTGTTGGTGCCAGACAAAGACAATCGTAGACTTCATCTTCCTAGAGTAGTTATATTCTTTCGACTTAATCTTTTGTCAAAAGTAACAAACGTTTTGAAAGTTTGGCATTGCACGGCAGATTATCATTTTATTTTGGAAACATTTCACATCATAAGGAATTAGTCTATTATTATTCAAAGAGGGAACGCTGCCAGTATCTTCGGAACCTTGCCTAAAGGGACTCCTTTTAATAATATATTGTAGTTATTAGTTTTAGGTTATTTTAGTTCATTGTTTTAGTATTTATTTTTGTCATATTTATATCATTCACAGAAGATGTTATGTTATTATAATTAATGAAATTTACTAATTTGGTAGTGTATATTTATTACTTCTTCACAAAAATAGGAATATAGATAGTATTTGCTTTGGATTAGCAATAAATAGGCCACTTTTGAATTTTTGTATCGGAATTTGATTCCTGCGGGTTAACGGAAAAACCGAGCCGAGTCATGGACACTCACGGCACGACTAGTCCACCGATTCAAAGTTGCTCAGCGCGCTATGGAAAGGGCTATGCTTGGGGTTTCTCTGAGGGATCGTATCAGGAATGAAGTGATCCGTCAGAGAACTAAGGTCACCGACATAGCTCACAGAATTAGCAAGCTGAAGTGGCAGTGGGCTGGTCATATAAGCCGCAGAACCGATAACCGTTGGGGTAGACGTGTTCTTGAGTGGAGACCGCGACTTGGCAGACGTAGTGTAGGACGCCCTGCGACAAGGTGGAGCGACGACTTGCGCCGAGTGGCTGGCAGTAGTTGGATGAGAAGAGCCGAAGACCGGGCTCAGTGGCGTACCTAGGGAGAGGCCTATGTCCAGCAGTGGACTGATACGGGCTGATGATGATGATGATGATGATGATGAACGGAAAAACCTCGTTTATAACCGTGTGGCTATTGGAAGTTAAATCGAACAGAACGAACTCGCAATCTCCCGACCGAACGTCGTATCGGTACACTACGGTGTGAGAGGGTGCCAATCTTATTCGTATGGAAATAGAGAGTCATATTGAAATTTTAAGGATAATCTAAGGATTCCTCTTTGTGGTATGTGGGTAATTTCTTTTTGTAAGCGGTTTCTTTGCAATACAGATGTACTGTTCGTATTTGTGCCAGTTGATTTGACTGGTGGTTCAATCACACTTCCTCACACATATGTAAATGAATGAATGTGTGTGTTTGTGTGTATGTATTTGTGTGTGTTTGTGTGTGTGTGTGTGTGTGTGTGTGTGTGTGTGTGTGTGTGTTTGTGTGTGTGTGTGTGTGTGTGTATCAACGTTTGTTACCACGTATCACTGTAACTAGTAAACCGATTTTGATGAAATTTGGAATGGAGATAGCTTATACTCTGGATTAATACATGTTCCGAAACAGGGTTCCTGTGGGATAACGGGAAAACGCGGGTGAAACCGCGGGCGCAACTAGTTTATCATATAAGTAAAGAACTTACTACAGGTACACTGATTTTTGCCACTGAAATGTAAATGACACTATCTCATACCGTTTTAAATATTATTTGATCTTTAATTTAGAAGATTTTACTTGTATGATAATAATTGATAAGCGAATAGGCAACAGACAGTGAATTTGTTAATGTCTTATTCATTTATAACGTTTGCTCTTTAAGCCTTGCAATTATGATAAAAATGCGTAACAGCAGGTACTTAATAATAATCTAAATCTATATAACTCAAAGGTGACTGACTGACATAGTCATCTATCAACGCACAGCCCAAACCACTGGACGGATCGGGCTGAAATTTGGCATGCAGGTAGATGTTATGACGTAGGCATCCGCTAAGAAAGGATTTTGATTAATTCTATCTCCAAGGGGATAAAATAGGGGATAAAAGTTTGTATGAAACTTTGTCAATTTTAAACCGATCCGGCTGAGACTTTGCATGCATAAAGCTGTAGCCCACTCGGGTGAAACCGCGGGGAACAGCTAGTAGTATATACATTAATACGATCACAAATAGATATCTATAACTTTAATTATGAAAAAACCTCTTCTTACAATTTGTGCCGTGTCAGGGAGTATCGCTTCTGTATCTGACCCCAAGCATATAGCTTCTTTAGATGGTAAAAGTTAGAAAAATAACCCCATAAAATCAAAAAATGTAGGGGCTCACTTTTTTTACTATTTACAGGGTAGCGTTTGACCACAAGTCACCTGATGTTAAGTGACGATGTGTCAATAACATTAACATTAGGTTTTGAAACGGGGTTATAGCTTATACTGTGTATTGGCTTTTGATTTAGTTCTCGATATTTCGGCACTGTTTCAAGCGCCATGATCACGAGAATACCAAAAGTTTCTGTGGGTAGGATTGTTGATATTATAACGGGTACAGGTATCTATCTCCCCGCTTTCTCTCAAGTTTTTTTGCGTACGATGACATTACCATATTCACCTAACCCTATTTTTACCCCCATGGTAATTAATTATCCCGTTTCAAAACCTAATTCTAATTTATTTGTAGGTCGGCATGTTTGCGCACGTAATATTTACATATAAATATGCGATGGAATCACAGCAACTCTCAGTTTAGTTCAGATCTTTTAATAGAGAAGACAATATGAATAAAAATATAAGGACACTTTTGTAACAATGTGGTCGAAAAAAAATCTTTTAATTCTAATAGGCTTAGTAAATTTAGTTGGGGGTTTAAAAGTGTTGCTAGTCTTCCCGTTCCCCGGGAAAAGTCTCACGATTCTAGGAGAGGGATACGTGAGGCATTTGGTTGATGCCGGGCATAATGTGAGTATTATACTATTGTATACAACTGAGATGAGCTAAATGTTTACGCTTGCCCGTTAAAGTTTAGTGCCACCCAGAATTTTGAACTTCGACAGTTCAAAATCCTGCGGCAATGAACTGCGCTCGCAATTCTAAGATAGTAGATGTAAAACCTCTTTATGCCCTGTAATTCACTAAAACTTAAACAGCATTGTGATGAGTCCTGCATTGTGATTTAAGAAAATAGAAAGGCTTCGCGAGTTTAAACATGGACGTCGCTATATTCAAGGAGGGAGGTATCAAAGGAAAACGGAATATTTTATAATCTTCATTTGATTACGACGCTTTTACTTACAAAAAATTGTCAACATTTACAATGTTAATAAATAATAACAGTTCGTTGTCTTTGTTTATATATACAGTTTTCATTTTACAACGTATAAAATTTAAAGTACACCTTTTAAAAAGTAAAGTATCTCACTTGAGGGCAAGGGGCCCGATTCTCGTGCGTGATATAATATATTATTACATTCGATAAAAATCGCAATAACTGTCAAAATAATTATGTATTGAATTTTGACAATTATTGCGATATTTATCGAATGTGATATTATATCACACCGCGAGAATTGGGACCCAGTTCCTTATCCAGGTGTAGCGTGACGCCACCTTCAACCACTTCTGGTGACTTGTGCTAAAAAGCTAGGATGTAAAAAAAATAAAAACAAGTATCATTATAAAGTATTTTTACTTCACGTTTAAGGCTTATTTTATTTGCTTAGTGTTGTTTTATAAAGTCCCAAGTAATATATATTATATAGGGTATTTTCTAGTACTCGCCTGGCTAGCTACCACCCTCTTGTTAAGAATCTGTCGCCAAGCACCTATCGGTGTGTTCCGGCAGCCTCACTTGAGAGCCAGTTCCCAATCCAGGTGTAGCGTGGCGCCATCTTCGACCACATCGTCACTTAATATCAGGTGACTTGTGGTCAAACGTTACCCTGTAAATAGTAAAAATAAAAAAAAAATTATAATCCCTCCTAATTTTAAACTTAATTTTCAGGTAACGTACGTTACTCCAATACCTGTGAAATATTCGGCTCCAAATCTCCGCCAAATAGATTTGTCATCGTCTATCATATTTGAACACTTTACTTTTGGTAAGTATGATTCGTTGTTATCTATTTCTATAACAAAAGAAAAAGTAAATTAACTGGAGAGCGAAAAAATCGAGTTAGAATAGAAAAAATGGGCCAACTTTGATGTCTTCTACCTTACTTCCTACTATAATTATAAACGCGAAAGTTTGTGTCTGTGTATGAATGTTTATTGCCACCTATCACCGTAACTACTGAATCAATTTTGATGAAATTTGGAATGGAGATAGCTCATACCCTGAATTAACATATAAGCTTTTTTCCCGTGAAAAGTTCGGGATAACGGGAAGACGCGGGTGAAACCGCGGAGCGAAACTAGTAGTAACATATGATGATAGAGACGACAATGATAAGAATGTCATTGAATTAAATCATTCACATTACTTTTCAGGTAAATCTCTTAACATCAAAAAAATACTAGAAAAGGAAGTCGACATATCAGGAGTGGAAGTGTTTTACAGAGGCATGCATGATATAGCTGAAAACGCTCTTAAGCATGAAAAAATGCAGAAGTTACTTTTGGATACTACTGAAGAATTTGATATTGCTATTCTGCAGTGGCTGTACACCGATATGTATGCAGGGTAAGATACATTATTATGTTCTTTTTCTTCCATCCTGGTCCCATTACTTGGGTCTCCAAACTTTTTTGCACCATTTTAACATGAGTTGTTGGTTCGGATAACTGAGCTTGTTCGAGGTCTCTTTTTATATTTGACCACTAACGGCAGATCTCTGGCATCGCCTTTTCATATGCTATACCATCTGAGGTGTTTGTAATTTAATTGTGATTGGTGCTACTTTAAATATTGCTAAAGGGTAAGGTTAATTACTGTAGGGAAATATTTGTCTAGTTATGGAACATTTCACGCATCACAGAGTCAATTAGAACGTAGGCTATCAATTGGCACATCTGCTATGCTTATACTATTACTACGATAAATTTTAAAGAAAATCAATTTTATAGGTACTTAGCGACGTAAAATATGGTCTTCATCACATTGGTAAGGTAATAACAATTTTATCAGTTTCATTTGTTTACAACTTTCTTTCAGAGTACCAGCTGTGTTCAACTGCCCATTCATCTGGTCTTCTTCTATGGAGCCTCATCCGATGATGCTGAGGCTCATCGACGATGTCCCGAACCCTGCCTATATACCAGACCACAGATCCCCAATAGATCCACCTCTGACCTTCCGTCAAAGGGTAGGAGAGCTTCTGTACCTTTTATACGTGTATAGTATTCGATGGTAAGATATATTTCAATAATGAAAAACTTGTTGTAAAATGCATAGAATAAAGTCACTTAGACGCAGCGTATTATTTTTGACTAGAACTATATCAGATACTGGAAGTCAATTGATGCAAATGGCTAATAACCGTTTATTGTGGCGTTTAAGTGGGAAGGCCTATGTTTAACTGTAGGTTTCTTCTGGCTGATGATGATGATGATAACAATTTTAATTTTTAGGAACCTAGCTGACACAGAAACGAAGTCATTTAACGAGGCATACGGTCCAGCGTTTGTGAAGAGAGGTCGTGCGATTCCTTTAATTGAAGACATAAAATACAACGCGTCTTTGATGCTGGGAAACTCGCATGTGTCATTGGGGATGGCTTTGCGTCTGCCACAAAATTATAAACCGATCGCTGGCTATCATATCAAGAAGGAAACTCCGCCTTTGCCAGAAGTTAGTAATTTAGGATTTGAAAAGTAAACTTTTGTTGACTAACGCTTAAGTCTAAGTGTTCGATTTTCCTATGCCTACATAAGAAATGTACCTTTTTTTTTCTGTCCGGAATCTTTTACGGCTTGGCCCGCGAGTTTGTCCCTCTGATCAAGACAGTCTTTTTCTAGCTTTCCTCATATTCATTCCAGCTTTCATGCTCCATACTCTGTACCTATTACATTTTACACTTATGTCTTAAACCAGCTACCTCACGGTGATCTAAGTAAAATTTGGCATAGACATAGCTTATACCTTTGATTAACACATAGGACTAGTTTTTATATCGGAATAAAAGTTTCTGATGAATAACAAGACAGCCAGTTCAGAATTTAACATTATTTATATAATTATGTACTATCCTGCGCCCCGCGGTTTTACCCGCGTGGACTGCAGTATATCGCAACAAAAACTTCCTAGCACCTTTTTCCATTTTTTCTTTCATAAAAACATTCTCCTCGCAATAACAAACACAACAAAAAAAGAATTAGTGAAATCGGTCTAGCCGTTTACGCGTGATGCCGTGACCAAGGGAAATAGGGATTCCTTTTTATATATAAGAAGAGAAGAAGAAGAGAAGAAAAAGAAGATAAGGAATCAACTTTACTTTGTTTTGTGTATCCAAAATCAAACTTCGGGTGTAAGCCTTAAATCCTATAAGATTATATGGTGACTAATATTAAGATTTCAAAAGCAAACAAAATAATGTGTGAATCCTTTAAAACTCCGCTACTCTTTTTAACTAATTTTAATACTATCTTTTCAGAAATTAAAGGAAATAATGGATAACGCTACTCTCGGTGTGATCTACTTCAGTTTGGGATCGATGATGAAAGGGAGAACTATGCCCTTGGAGTTGAAACAAGGCTTCTTGAAAACTTTTAGCGGACTGAAGCATGTTGTTATTTGGAAATTAGAAGAGCAGCTACCGAATTTGCCAAAGAATGTTCACATCGTTGAATGGGCTCCTCAGCAAAGTATATTAGGTAAGACGACGTTATTAAATCGTACACATAGCTTAGAAAGCACCGTCTTTTGTTAAACAAAATTAGAACAGTTGAGAAATGTACATACTGATTTTTACATAAAAAATTGCTTTTCCCTTGCTCCTGCATTGAGATTGTAAGAGAATTTTCGTCACATTAAAAATAGACTGACATCATAATGTCTCATTCCACAAGTAAAAAAAAACTTTACAAAATCAAATCAGTAGTTTTGGAGATTACTTCCTCCATCTAAACTTACAAACTTTACCTGCTTAGAATAATAAAAAGATTATTCAATCGATCAATAAAACCTATGAAAGTATATAAGATTTAAGTACCTAATACAAAACACATAGTGATGGCTGAAAGAAAAAAAACGCAAGGCTAAGAAAATTATGTATTCATGAAGCATCCCAAATTATTACAGTGACAACTTTCAAACACAAAAATTGCTGACTTTTTCGGTATAAAAAACAAAGAGTCTTGGAAGTTCGAAAACGAGCTTTGGCTAACTAATGCCTATTTAGAAGACCACAAGTTAAGAATCTGTTGGCCAGCACCACTCTCTATAACTGTATTTGTTCTGGTGTCCTTAAGAGCCAGTTCCTGGTCCAGATGTAGCGTGGAAGCATCTTCATCCACCTTTAAATGCTACCATGATTACAATAATTAAAAGTCGCTATCATTGTCTGGGTATTGTGGATTCCCGATCTGCGTATGATCTAATACCCTAAGTACAGGGAATCCTAGTTAGGGGTCAGAGCCTATGTACCCATGTAGTTTTCTAGGCAAAACAAAACAAAAGCGATAACAAAAGATTGCAGTAAGAACCTAAATCTTCAATTTTCACAGCTCATCCTAACACAATCTTGTTCATCACTCATGGGGGTCTACTTTCAACCACCGAGACCTTGCACTACGGAGTTCCAGTCATCGGCATTCCGTTGTTTGCTGACCAGTTCATCAACATCAAGAGGGCTGTGAGCAAGGGCTTTGGAAAGCACGTTCCACTTACATACGACACGCCTGTCGTACTGAAGGGAGCGATTGAAGAAATCTTGGCGGACCCTAAGTGAGTTTTTTCATCTGCCCATAAAGTTTCCAAGACTGGCACACAGGCCTTCTCTTAGTTACTTTACTCGAAATTATTTAATCATCATCATCATCATCGGCCTATTACGTTCCCACTGCTAGGACACGGACCATCTCTCAGAGGCAGAGAGAGTATGGGCTATAATCCGTCACGCGGACTCAGGTTAGTGTCAGAGTTCCCAGACCATCCGAAAGCCTCCGATATAGCCTAACGGCTGCTATCCTAAACAAACAACTAGGATGAACGGCTTTACGTGCCCTACGAAGCACAGAAGCGGTCACCCATCTAACTGGTATCCGCAGAGAAGCTTGCTTAACCTAGTTGATTGGTTATGAACGACTAGGAAAGCTCCGCTGCGAGTGCTTCGCAAAAAATTCATACCTACTTCTTACAGGGTAACGATTGATCACAAGTCACCTGATGTTAGGTGACGATGTCGGGCTACCGGAACATACCAATAGATGCTTGGCGACAGATTCTTAACATGAAGGTTGTGATTAGCCAGGCAGCACTTGAAAATGCCCTACCAACAAGCTATGGTTCATCACGATGATGCCCATCACTGAAAGCTCAGGCCCATTGTAAAGTTCAAACCCACGATACGGATTGCAACATGAACCTCTGAGCCATCGTCGCTCTAAAATTGAAAGTTGTTGATCAGATGATGATATTATTTTTCAGATACCGCGAAAGAGCAAAAGAGCTGTCTCTCGTGTATCACGACCGACCAGTGTCTCCAGCTGAAGAGTTGGTCCATTGGGTAGAACATGTGGCGAAGACTCGGGGAGCTCCACATTTACGTTCTGTTGCTCTCCTGGTACCCTGGTACCAGAAGCTGTATCTTGATTTCTTAGCACTTGTCATTGTTAGCATTTATGTCATTGTTAAAGTTATTAAGCGATTGATGACTACAGTCAGCAAAAGTGTGAAGAATAAGAATGATTGATCTTGAGAATATTGTTTTTAGATATTTATTTCCAATAAAAGTACAACAACGAACTTGTATTCATAAGTGCAGCTACCGCGGGAATGCGTTTTTGACATCTGTCAGTTTGACATGACTTGAGAACGGAATATAGGTATAACACTATGTATATATGTAGTTTCATAAATTTCACTATACTTTTTCGTCTCACGTCTTGTTTTTTATTCCATTACAAAGTAATATTTAAGCGTAAGTTATGCATACGTATGTGTATATACGAATTGTAAATTAAAATTAAATTATTCGGACTCTTGATTCGCTTGAGCTGTCACCGTCGCCTACATATATGATTAAGTATGTACCTATTATGTAGAATTTATTTTTTGGGGCTAGGTCAATTTGTGTACAATTGTCCCCGATATTTATTATTATATCACCATCGAAGTATTCGAAGATATATTTTTTCTCGACGACCATTTATCGTATTTTTTCAACACAGTAACATCGCCTACCTATACACGAACTGTCAAGAATTTCATTTCAAACCGCTGTTACCGTTGAAAGAACTACTTATATTATGTAGCCTGTAACTTATTTGAAACCTACTTGATTGAGATAGACATGACTTCCGGTTTGACTTTAAGGTGCTAAATTGACTCTCCTACCTTGTTTATCACCTGATTTCCGTTTGACGTCACCACCGTGCAGCTGTGGTGGGGCGCAATCGCCCGAACGTTCTTCAGTTGGCGTTGATTTTTCGTTGCGACTGGTTGGGTGCAAAACGACGAAGTCGTTCGCTTTTATGAAAATAAATTGCAACTCAAAATCTTGTGAAAATGAGTAATGACAACGCGCAAGATAATGGCTCTCCTGTAGCGGGAACAAGTGGAGTAAGGAGGATCAACTACAAGCGACCGCGACGGCTATACAGTAGCAGCGATGATGACGGCGATGACGAGGACACATATCCGCCGTCGCCGAAGCGTATGTGTACAGCAAACAATGCATTGGATCAGAGATTTGATTTTCTCCAAAAGCAGGTTAGTGAACTTAAATATCTTATAACAAGGAATTTTAAAGATATTCCTGAATCCACAAATAAAGTGGACTTGATGGATGAGGTCGGTTACCCGCATGAACAAGACGATGCGTCATTATCATCAGCTCTTGTTAAGCCTGCTGGCGATGATTTTGAATGGGATAACGATACGGTTGCTTCTGGATCAGTCAGACGGACGTCAGAGTCTAAGCTCAATTATTTGCGAAAAATTCAGCATCTTGATAGTAATCAGTGGAATAACGTCCGTTATACAGAGGTCCAGAAAAAATACCTGTCTACCCCCGGCTTTACGCATTTGACTCTGAATGACGAGCTGCTGGCCTCCGAGACCAAGTTTAACAATTTAAGGTCTCTCGACCAGACTTTTGGAGCACTGACAAGTATGCTTATTGGTCAAAAAGAAGCTTTACAAAAATCGTTGAAAGACTTGTTAGAGTGGAGTGGTGACAGTAATACGAACCTCACAAGTGCCTCGCTTTCAATGAAAGTGCGTGAACTGTTTTCTAACACGTGCCCGTATATGGAAGTTTCCAAAGATATTTTGCAGATCGTTTGCGGCAGGCGTGCAAATGTGATTGAACATCGAAGAGACAATGCTCTATCCACGGTCAAGGACAAATACAACAAGACGATTTTGCGGAAAATTCCTCCAACTGGTGAGTATCTATTCCAACCTAAAGAGTTTAGTGATGCCGTGGCTAAGCTTGGAGGTGGCTCAAGAGTTTTTCGCAAACCGTATCTACCTGCCGAGGGTAGCCAGGTTATGCAATCCAATAGCCGGCCGTATCTGCCTGCCGAGGGCACCCAGGCCAATCCGAGGCGGTCCGGTGACCCCGCGAATTCCTTTCGAGGTTATAACCAAAACAAATTCCAGCAAGCTCCCGCTTCTGGAAAGGGCAAGTCTCAAGTCGGCAAGCGAAACTATTTCAACGCAAAGAACAAGTCCCAGAGGCCGCGAGACGAGCCTCAAAATAATAGAAAACAATGACTATGCGTCTATGCCGTCACATTCCAAGCCGGCCAGTTACGCCTATTCGTACACATCTGGCAGGCAATGGGGGCCCCAGCCCATATACTGGAAATAATACAGGGCTACCGAATACCCTTTGTAAAAAAGCCCCCGCTACGGCTCAAGTACAAAAATCAATCTCGGCTGTTGACAACACCTACTTTAGAGGCCGAGGTAAGTCAAATGATAAAAGATTCGGTAATAGAGAGAGCTCCTCTAAATTCGGGGTTTCTATCGAATATGTTCCCAGTTCGGAAAGCAGACAACTCGCAGAGGCTCGTTCTGACTCTCAAAGCTTTGAACATTTATCTCAGACCAAAGAAATTTCGCTTGATAAACATGCAAAAAGTACCCCATTTTTTGCAAACCGGAGATTTTATGATGAAAATCGACCTGCACCAAGCGTATTTTCACATACCGATTTCGAAGTCACACCGACGATTTCTCAGGTTCGTTTTCAAAGACATAACCTATCAAATGACCTGCTTACCATTCGGGCTCGCAAGCGCCCCAAGAACGTTTGCCACCTTGTCCAATTGGGTGGCTCAGAAACTCAGAGAGAGAGGTATAAGGGTTCTAGTGTACCTAGACGACTTCCTTCTTGTGGATCAATGTCCTCAAACGCTCAAAGAGCACATGAAACAGACCATCGGCCTCATGAGCAGGCTTGGATGGGTAATAAACAAAAAGAAGTCGTCCACAAGACCATCTCAAGATATAGAGTTTCTGGGAATTATTTGGAACACCAGTTCAAACAGAAGGTCACTACCTCAGAAAAAAGTATCCTCGCTTGCAACTCGTTTAATCCATGCTCAACAATCGAAGAGTCTAACGATTTTAGAACTACAGAAGTTAATGGGTACCCTACAGTTTTCCAGTTTCGTGGTGCATCACGGAATGTTACACTATCGAAATCTGCAATCATGCCTCCTTCAGGCTCTGAAAACGTCTCTGGCTGTTCCGCTAACACCATCCGCCAAGGAGGACATAACCTGGTGGTTACAAAACCTGCACACAACGAGCAAAATTTGGACAGCTCCTGTATCCTTTCACATTGCAACCGACGCTTCCGGCGCCGGTTGGGGAGCATATGTCAACGGTATGCACATCCAGGGATCATGGATGCCAGAAGAGGTTCACTACCACTCGAACTTGAAGGAACTACTAGCAATCTACAAAGTATTGACATACAGCAACGTTTCCCAAGAATGCAGAGACAGCACCATCTTAATTCAGAGCGACAACAAAACAGCTTTGGCATACCTACGCAGACAAGGAGGGACAAGGTCAATGGGCTTAATGCATCTGACGCGACTAATATACCATGTGATAGAGACATACAACATCACCCTAGTTACCAGTTATCTGCCAGGACCCCTCAACAGCATAGCAGATGGTCTGTCGAGAAACAGAGCCATAGCAGAATGGCACCTTTTACCTCGAGCCTGTCGGGTGATTTTCAACAAGTGGGGTACACCTCAGATAGATCTGATGGCCTCCAGGCGAGCTCATGTGGTACCAGACTATGTGACATTAGACCTGAGGGATCGGCAAGCGATCTTTCACGACGCGTTCAGCCGAGTCTGGGAATACAAGTTGGCGTGGATATTCCCGCCACCGTGCCTGATGTACAAGGTCTTGGCGTTGCTGAATCAAGTTCAAGGAACGTACATTGTGATATGTCCGAGATGGAAAAACGTTTTCTGGAGGGCCGACCTAAAGAAAAGAGCAGTCAGCCCCCCGTTCACGATCAGGAACCTGAGGTCAGTGTTGATAGACACGAGGACAAATCGCCCTCCTCCACAAGTAAACGACCTAGTATTGGAGGCATGGAGATGTCGGGGTGGGATGATCTCTTAGAAAACTGGTTACCGTCTGAAATTAGCATCATCGAGGCTAGCTGGCGACCTAGTACATTGAAGACGTACAAACAAGCATGGAAACGTTGGCTTACATGGTGCAAAAGTTCTGGGATAGATAATAAAAACCCTGGTGGCCATGGCTTATCAAAATATCTCATTTATTTGCATATGGTCGAAGGCTTAAGTTTTAAAACAATATTGGTACATAAGTCCGTGGTGTCTTCTTTCTGTCAGCCAGATTCAGATGTCAAGCTTAGTTCTCATGTGTTGGTCCAGCAAGCTCTGAGAGGCATAGCAAATAAATCGGCATCCAAAGGTAAAGTAAAACCTCCTGTGTGGAACCCGCAAGTGGTTATTGAATGGCTTTTGAAAGCTGAGCCTAAATCTGATAGCTTGTTCGACGTATCCCGACGCTGTGCCACCTTGCTTTTGTTAGCATCTGGAAGAAGAGTGCACGACCTCACTCTCTTGTCTGTAAAAGAAGAGAAATGCATTATTGACAAAGATTCCATTACGTTCTGGCCGCTGTACGGATCGAAGACTGACACAGTTAATCATACACAGTCTGGTTGGCAATTTCTATCTGGAGATAATGAAAGAATTGACCCTGTCTTCTGGATTAAGAAAGTTATTGAGGTCTCCCAACCACGGCGTCTAACAGGAAACAATATCCAAAATTTATTTGTGACAACAAGAGGAGACCCAAAACCCGCCAGCAGGACAGTAATTGCTGGATGGATAAAAACCGTATTAATAGATGCGGGAATTCAAGACTCACCTGGTTCCATTAGATCAGCTGTGGCATCCTTGAATTGGGTAAACAATATGCCCTTGGAGGATATATTGGCACGAGGAAACTGGGCATCTCCAAATACATTGATTAAATTTTATAGAAGGCCTGTAATGAAATCACAGTTACCAAACATGCCGTCATTAGTTGATAATTTTAATCCGTTGTGAAAACATCAAAGATTTTTTATAATTAATGCTTGATTTTGCATGTTTATTATTTCAAATTTGAAATGTAACTTTCATATGTTATTATTATACGTACCTTGGTTTCCAATAAACGAGAGTACATACTCTTATTTTTGAATCACAGTTGGCTTTTCTTTTTACACTTGTTTGACACCACCATGCGAGAATAGACAGGTCTCAATCAAGTAGGTTTCAAATAAGTTACAGGCTACATAATATAAGAATTTTTCCTGAAATAAAAATTACTTATTATGTACCTAACTTATTTGAAACCTATGCAAGTGCTGCATGGTGACTGAGCCTAACTGAAGAACGTTCGGGCGATTGCGCCCCACCACAGCTGCACGGTGGTGACGTCAAACGGAAATCAGGTGATAAACAAGGTAGGAGAGTCAATTTAGCACCTTAAAGTCAAACCGGAAGTCATGTCTATCTCAATCAAGTAGGTTTCAAATAAGTTAGGTACATAATAAGTAATTTTTATTTCAGGAAAAATTCTTATATTTTTGCTAAAAATAAAGGCTAGAATTTTGGTCACGTGTTACTTCGATCAAACGCTCTGACAGGTCTTTTTCGATCTCCCGGCCCTTACAGCCTCAGAAAAAGGTTCATAATAATGTACAGTCAGCGATAAAAGTAGCTGATCATACTCGACTTTCTTGTGCTCAGTAATGTTTGGTTTTTTTTTTTAACTTACGAGTACGTGGTATCTATTTACCATAAAACAACACCACCTATGATGTTAAGTGCTGATGCCGTCAAAGGTTGGTGTTTAAGAGGATGAAGGTAATCGAAAAATGCGTTATTGTTCAGCGACTTTTGTCGTTGACTGTACCTAACCGCTATCAAATATCAAATCAAATACTAGTTGCGCCCCGCGGTTTCACCCGCGTCTTCCCGTTATCCCGTTGGAACCTTTTCGGGGAAAAAAAGTATCCTATGTCCGTTTCCTGGTCCTAAGCTACCTCCCCACCAATTTTCAGCCAAATCGCTTCAGCCATTCTTGAGTTATAAGTAGTGTAACTAACAAGACTTTCTTTTATAAATATAGATTTCTGCCTTTTAATTTTTTGGGTTCTGTTTGTGTTGTATAAAAAGAAGGTATCAATTTTAGGGGTTCGTGACTAAATTCCCCTTAAATTTTCTCCTTATCCAAGACCTAGGGTAACGTATATAATATTTTTATTGACACAATTCCCCTTGGAGTCTCCATTACCATACATTAAACAGAATAAACCCTTGAAAGATCGTATATACAATGTATACATACAAATAGAAATCAAAAATTAAATATTATAGCTATCATCTTACATAAATACTTTGTCTTCATTAAAATGAAGCTCTTCGTCCGCTGAAGCAGTTTTTCCTGAAAACAAAATTTTGCAACGAAAACATTTCGTTCACAAAGCGTTGATAATAAAATTGCCAGAGTCAAATTATGCCTACAAATAGAAACAGAAAAATGCTGATCTCTCAGAAATAATCAGAACGTGAGCTCGTCGCTTGACAAGGGTACATGTACCAGCTATAATATTTTAACGTCACTTTCATGATTTTTTTGTCGTTGATTTTCTGTGGAACTAACTCTTTAATGTTTCGAATTGAATGTAGAATACGTGAAAAGGATTATTGTTATGATATATTATTTTGTTAAGCACATGTACATGTTAGTAGCGCTGGGCAATTATGATATACTAGTTGCGCACCGAGGTTTCACCCGTGTCTTCCTGTTATCCCGCAGGAACATTTTCCGGGATAAAAAGAAGTATACGTGTTAATTCAGGGTATAAGCTATCTCCATTCCAAATTTAATCAAAATCGGTTTAGTAGTTACGGTGATACGTGGCAAGAAACACAAACAAACAACAAACTTTAACATTTATAATATTAGTAGGACTATCTGTATGCTGTGTTGTGTGTGTGTGACACACAACACAAAAAAGTAGCCTATGTCCTTTCTCAGGCTCTAGACTATCTCTGTACTGTACCAAATTTCATTTAAATCGGTTCAGTAGTTTAGGCGTGAGAGCGAGACAGACAGACGTACAGAGTTACTTTCGCATTTGTAATATTAGTAGGGAAGTAGGGTTGATACGTCTCGAGATATCTCGATTATAGACATTAGTAATATCAGACGTTAGTATGAGTAGTTAGTATGAAATTACTAGTTGACCGGTTTGTTCCATGACGTCACGCTTGACAGCGCATGAGGTGCATGATGTGAATAAATTGCCGTATATAACGGCAAACTGCTTAAGATTTCTGGACTTATCTAAACACCTCGCATAACGTTTTTTAAGTTTATTCAATTACATAACATACGATTTCAAGTTCCACATTCTAACATACAGATTTCTCTGAAACGTACAACATATTTCGTAGTTAATCAATGGCTCCAATCTAACTTTCATATAACCAATTTGCTGAACAAAAATAGAGCAAACCGCACGATTAATTAGAACGCGAGAGTACAGAGGGCAACATAAGTTCACCCATGGCGGCGCCCGGGGAACTTTGTTTGCTCCCGTAATGAATGCGACCGCCGCACTTGTTTTGCTCGCCGTACATATTGTGTAGGTGCCATCTGCAGTGTAACACAGTGACTAAAATCCTTACATTACTTAATTATATAAATGTAAAAGTCACTCTGTCTATTTGTCTATTTTTACTAATAAACGGCTAAACAGATCATAAAGAAATTTGATAAGGAAATAGTTTAAACCCTGGGGAAGAATATAGAATACTTTTTATTGCGATAAACTTTCAAATAAAAAAAAAAAAAAAAAAACACGCGGGTGAGACTACGGAATCAACTAGCGAGCAGTTAGCAGCTGTCCAGGTGTAACTCGGTATTATATTCGATCACATCGTCGCATAACATCTGGTGACTTGTGGTCAAACGCTACACTGTAAGAAAACAGAGAGACTTACAGATGCCACGACTATTCTAAATAGTCCAACTGGATTAAACTTTGATTTCGAATGTGGAGCGTAAAATAACAATGGACCCAAAATCTCCACGCGCACCTTCCCGTTCCTTGACCGAGGATAGAACAAGAAAAAAAATGCTCAACAGACAACGAACCTGCTTTTAAGTATGTAAGAAGACTAATACTGATCCTGCGATGGCCTCTCTTTCTTTATTTCTTTCAAGCAACACTGAAGACTTCTCAACTTCTCCAAACGGCACGAGCTCTAACTCTGTCAACACAAAGTACTGTGCAGTAAAGTCTGAGGTTACCGTTTTTGTTAGCTGCCTTTGGAGTGGTCACTACTTTATAGACGGACATTGGTACCCATAAACAAGGTAACTTAATTCCATTTAGTTTAGCGATAAGCATTATAAACCGTAAATAGTTTTAATCCTACTAATTCCTACTAATAATATTATAAACGTGAAAGTTTGTGAGTATGGATGGATGGATGGATGTTTGTTACTCTTTCACGCAAAAACTACTGAATGGATCTGAATTAAATTTGGAATGGAGATAGCTTATACCCTGAACACATATAGCGATGATGGCTCAGTGGTAGTGACGTCGGCTTGCGATCCGTAGGACGTGGGTTCGAATCCTACAATGAGCTTGAGCTTTCGGTGAAGGAAAACATCGTGATGAAACCATAGCTTGGTGGTAGGGTATATTCTACTACTCGCCTGGCTAGCTACCACCCTCTTGTTAAGGACCTGTCGCCTAGCACCTATCGGTGTGTTTCGGCAGCCTCACTTGAGAGCCAGTTCTCAGTCCAGGTGTAGCGTGGCGCCATCCTCGACCACATCGTCACTTAACATCAGGTGACTTGTGGTCAAACGCTACCCTGTAAATAGTAAAAAAAAAATTAAAAAAACACATAGGCTACTTTTTATCCCGGAAAAAGGTGCCTGCGGGATAACGGGAAGACGCGGGTGAACGCGGGGCGCAACTAGTGTATCATGTAACAAAGTTCACGAGTGTTTTATTGAGTAAATTCTAAAACTACTCCAAACATACACGCGTGTTAGCTTACCGGAGTTGATGTTAAAGTTAGTTAAGTAACTAATATAATGTTTTGTTTAGGTTAGAGCCGTAGTTCCTCTTTTAACCTAACTAAATTAGAGATGGGGTCGGTATGCGAATTAATAATACCGAAACTATACTCCAAACTACATACTAATACTATACTCTTATTACTGCATTGTAATGTGGGTACCGATAATGCGTTTTGTAACTATTTATTTTAATAACTACGTATTTGTGATAACTAATATTGAGCTTGATTTTATATTTCTTACTAAGTAGATAGCCTATAGGATCATCAAGCTGAAGTGGCAATGGGCTGGACATATTAGCCGAAGAACCTATAATCGTTGGGATAAACGTGTTCTTGAGTGGAGACCGCGGCTCGGCAAACGTAGTGTAGGACGCCCTCCGGCTAGGTGGAGCGACGACATACGCAAAATGGCTGGCAGCGGTTGGATGAGAGATGCCGAAGATCGGGCTCGATGGCGTATTTTGGGTGAGGCCTATATCCAGCAGTGGACTGAAACGCATTGATTATGATGATGATGATGACCATCGCTACATCCCATTTGAAATGGTAGTTAAAAAAACGTCCGCGTCGTCACTTTTGCGGACCGCTAGGGATTGGTATTTGCTCCCTGCTGCTTTGTTTCCTGAAAGGTACATTCTGGGTCTCTTTAAGTCTTAAAGATTGAATAGGCACCTCGTGGTCAGCGTGATCCTCCCTCGACTGCATGGTCACTTCCCATTCGCGCATTAATAAAAGAAATCTCTTTGCTCGCTAACTCTAAGGCGTTAATGATTACAGAAAAAGAAATGTTTGAATATTGGCTATGCCCCCTGAGTTCCATTAGATGACAATGGTAACTTCGTCCAGAACTTTCCAGGCTTCATCTATTACTACCGATCAAACACCAGGGTATCAACCATTTTGCAACTCGGGCTTACATCCGCAAACTTATCCAACTAAATTAGCGACGCAGTAATTGCTTTACGGGAACTGTGGATCTATTGTGCTACTGTGAAATCTGTGTAAAACTGTTGCTAAAGGATTGCGTTTAACTGCTTCCTCATCATCAGCCTGTATCAATCCACTGCTAGACATAGGCCTCTGCCAAGGGACGCCACTGAGCCTGGTCTTCGGCTCTTCTCATCCAACTAATGCTAGCCACTTGGCGCAAGTCATCGCTCCATCTTGTTGCAGGGCGTCCTACACTACGTTCGCCAAGTCACGGTCTCCACTCAAGAACACGTCTACCCCAACGGTTATCGGTTCTGCGGCTAATGTAACCAGCCCACTGCCATTTCGGCTTGCTATGAGTTATGTTGGTGACTACAGTTCTTTGACGGATCACCTCATTTCTGATTCTATCCTTCAGAGAAACTCCAAACCCTGTTACCTCAACAAGTACCTAGTGATAATGCGGTGGACTTTGTTAACATTTCACACGAGGTTCTGGAGTACAGAAAGGTTCAATTGAGTCTGCAAAGCTGTCAACTTTTACGCAATTTTTTTATTTGAGGGTAGTAGTAGCTAGTCTGGCCTAGCGACCTCTCTGAGAAGTTACCTACCTATGCTAAGATTGCATTGCAATTTTTTCGTTCACTGAACTGAAAGTTCTTGCTTGAATAAATCTTTTAGATGGTAAATGCTTCGAGAAATGTATTTTTGTCTAGAGTACCAAAAATATGTAATCGAGGATGATTTATATCGTGTTTCATTTGTATCAATTTTGTAATTATAATGTAATTAATTAATTATTTCTGGACTCATTAAATGAGTAAAAAACGTCTTGATTGTAAATTTTTACAATGACGGCGATTTGACGCTAGGTTTTTTATAGTAACACTGGAAAGTGACGTCTATTAAAACACTTTTTTTATATATTGAAGACAGTGACACCTTTTTTATTCGCTGTCGTTGCGTTGTTTCATAATACACCCAGTTCTAATTTAATGCTACGTCAGTCGTTGTTTCGTGAATTTTTAATAGGCATTATTTTGTTTGCCAACTCTACATTTACCAAATTTTATACTATGAAATGTTTATTTGCCAAAGGCTTTGATATAATTGCATTATTTCATTCTAGCTATTAAAATGCAACTTTATTTTTGATGTAATTTAATTATTCTGGAAAATGCGGCGGGTTTGATGTGAATGTAAACAAGCTCATTGCAAATTACATAATATTATACTCTGCAATTTTCTTCGTCTGCAATATCTTTTGTAGCAATGGTTTCTGGGAAATAAATTTACCGTATTTAATTATATTTCCACGAAACTTTTGATGAAAAATACTAACTTGTGAGTACTATATAATATATGTATATAGGTTTGTTACCCTTTCACACAAAAACTAATAAACAGATTTGAGCAAATGTGGAATGGAGATAGTTTAACCCCTAGATAACACATTTACTACTTTTTATCCCGGAAAAACGTTCCTGTGGAATAACAGGAAGACGTTGGTGAAACCGCGGGGCGCGCAAAGTAACTGTTTGTTTGTTACCTTTTCACGACTAAACTGCTGAACCGATTTTGATAAAATTTTGTGTGGAGGTAGCTCGAACTTTGGAGAAGGACATAGGATATTTTATTTGCGAAAAAGTGTAGCCTGTGTGGGTGAAGCCGCTGGGAACAGCTAGTTCTAAATAAAATAAAAAACCTTTTAAGTTAAAGTTATAAACGCCACAGTAACATACAGCTCGCGTCCTCATATTACCCTTTATGTCTGAAGTTGTTTAACGGTTGGCTGAATATGAATGAGCGAGCCAACTTGTTAAGCTAACACTTGACCGTTCTTGAATGGCGCATGAGCTCTCAACTTGAGACCAGACTGCATTGTGATTTAAAGGTGTTCCGTGAGTGTTTTCACTAAACGTAGGCAGTTGGTGGAAGGTTTTATAGCTTGTACAGCTTGTACGGACCTATCTATCTATATAAATAAGCTCATTATAATTTGTTTTATGTCTTACGGCTAGGTGGAGCAATGACTTACTCGTACGCAAAATGGCTGGCAGAGGTTGGATGAGAGGAGCCGAAGATCGGACTCAGAGGGCTATATGTACAGCAGGGGTAGGAAATGGGCTTGATGATGATGATGTTTTTTTTTGGAAAAATAGCAAAAAAAAACTAACATCAAATACTTTTTCTTATGGATGCCAAATTGAAATATGACCACAAGGAAAACACCAGATTTCAAATTAAAAAATAATCATCAAAATTGGTTCACCCGGTTGAATGTTTTGAGGTAACAAACAAAGAAAAAAACAGTCGAATTGAGAAATTCCTCCTTTTTCGAACCCGGTTAAAAAGCATGCAGTATCGATTCCAGCCACAGCAACCAGCGTAAAAAGTGGTAGGTATATTTTTGAAATAATTAATATCAATATCTACAAATAATACCAATAGTGTACTACTACCTAATGTTATTAATAAAAAAATCGTTAAATTATGCGAATATATAAATAAGAGAAACCGCAAGCATAAAACCAAGAAACGACCAAAAATCAAATAAAGTTCCAAGGTCCCGGTTAAAATTAGACATTTTATGGTCCATATAAATTATAGGCCTGCGTGTAACCTCAATTTAAGATGAATACTTACCGAGGGATGCTGCCCCGACTCCTGACTTAGGGCGGATGGTCATACAATCAAAGCTAACAAAAGTCAAAATATCCTTCCTACTAAAATTATAAACGTGAAATTTTGTGAGTATGGATGGATGGATGGATGTTTGTTACTCTTTCACGCAAAAGCTATTAAACGGATCTGTTTATTTGGAATGGAGATAGCTTATACCCTGGATAAACACATAGGCTTTTTATCCCGGAAAAAGGTTCCTGCGGGATAAAGGGAAGACGCGGGTGAAACCGCGGGGCGCAAATAGTAGGAAATTCTTAAATGTTAGCTATGTAGTCTAATAATTAGTTTGTGTTTCCTAACTACGCGCTGCTGTTCTAACTATCTACAAATTACATTTAATCCCAATAGAAAGTATTCTACATGAAGATTGATACAAAAGTTCCATAAAATTCTGTCCATCCATTATCATCCCTCCCTCCATCCATGTAAACATAAACAAATTGCTACTTTTTCTAGTTGCAGCAAGTTGCAAGTTGACTCTCACAGAACAGTCTTAGGTACCACCTGACCTAATAAACCAGTCCCAATACTGGTTTGTTAGTAACAGAAAAAACTATATTCCCCCCGGTGTGGGATCTGAATCTATTGCGTATTCCAAACACGATCAAACTTTTCCACGCCAAGTTATAATAATTTTACTTCTGAACAATTTTCCATGACCTCCTTTGATGAGTCTCTTTGTTATGCTTATTTTCGACTTGTTTAATGTTTTTGACTTCCGTTCGTTTATTGACGATACTCCTCGGGTACCACTGAGGTACCAGTTTATTAGTGTATTATCTGTTTTGTAAAGTCCACCACACCCTTTCCAGTTAATCATCTGCCAAACGGTGATGTGCAAACATTGCTGTTTTGGATTCCAGTGAAATTTTAGGATGTAGGGGCAAATATCTCAGGGCGACGAGCGCAGCGAATTGACGCATAGGATTTTTAACGTTAAAAGTTTGAAATTCTGTAAAGTGTGACTCTTTCCATCAAGCGAGCGAGTTGCTTGTATCATCATTCACTCAGTTGTTGAATTGTGAACATAACGGATGTTTGTTAAAACATCGCCTATTAATAAAACTAACTAAAAACTAAGATGGCGTAACGACCCAAAGTGAGTCTTGGCCTTAATAATAAAAGACGTCACTTGATCTGACCTCGACCACCTCATGCTAGTCCTCCACCTGGAGCTCGCGCAAGTTCTTCGTGAATTCGTCTTTCCAGCGATACCTGGGATGGCCGACTGGGCATCGGCCCCATGTATGCTCGTTTCATTACACAAAACTGCTTATCGTCGAACAAAAAATTAAACTGCAGAAAATCTATATAATTCTCAGCTATATTTTCGCTTACGATCTCAACAAGAGCAATAATTTTCGCTCAACTTTGATACACGTTTGTCGCAACGAGCTGGAGGGCCAAGGTCGGCGTCCCCGCAGTAATATTTGGAAGATTGCTACACTTCGAGTATGATTGAGATGTCAAGTACTATCAAGAGCTACTTGGAATATGGCTCGTATTTGTTAAGGTAAACGATGCCAGACTTGAAATATACCTTTCTGGGTTCTTAAGCGTTTTGTGTGACAGACCTAGTTGACCTTTGCATCTTCAATAATTCAGTATAAACAAATTGATTAATGATCATCATGATTTCTCCTGATAACGAGTTAATTCATTACTCAAAAGAGTAAAGAAAAAAATCATAAGTAAATAAACGGGCATGTCCTCAAACCACACAATTCAATAGTAAGTAACCAACATCTGCCAATCCACGTTGGACCAGATTACGTTTTGTGTCCCAGCATAGAGAATTTAATAGACTGATGACGTGTGAGCTCCAGCTGTTTTTTACGGCAAGATATACCTACTGAGATATATTTAACTATAATGTAATAGTTTATAGCTGCCGTGTGTGACTGGCTTGATAATTATATATTACTAGTTGCGCCTCTTGGTTTCACCCGCGTCTTTCTGTTATCCCGCAGAAACCTTTTTCCGGGATGAAAAGTAGCCTATGTTTTAATCCAGCTATCTCCATTCCACATTTCATTCGGATCCGTCCAGTAGTTTTTACATGAAAGACTAACAAACATCCATACATCCATCCTCACAAACTTTTACATTTATAATATATAAGTAGGATACATACACCTCGCTTATTAGACAAGATTGACACCACCGCGTCCGCATGACGCGTCGTGACTTAACCTTGAAGATATTTTTTATAGTTTGATGGTAATTGTAGACGCTATAAAGTAACTAACTAACTGAGATGGCACAACGACCCAAAGTGAGTCTTGGCCTCCGATAACAAAACTTTTGTTATGTTAACCTCCGATAACAAACAGACCGAAGTAGCGGCTTTTGTTACAAAAGCCGCTACTTCGGTCTGTCCTGCGCCACCTCCTGCCAGTCCTCCACCTGGCGCTCACGCAAATCCTTCGTGACTTCGTCTTTCCAGCGATACCTGGGACGGCCGACCGGGCGACGGCTACTCGGCCGTCCCAAGTATGCTTGTTTGACCGCACGATCCTCTCCCATCCTTTCAAGGTGGCCGAGCCAGCGAAGTTTGTGCGCTTTTATCTCGCCGATGACATTCGGCTCGGCCACCAGTTGTTCAATTTCTCGGTTTTTCCTTTTGCGTCATACTCCATCCTCAGACTGTACTGGACCCAATTTTTTTCTTAGCACCTTCCTTTCTGTAACTAAGAGTTTCTGTTCCTCATTTTGAGTCAGTGTCCAAGCCTCACAGCACATCAGTACAGATCTAATGACCATCTTATAAATAGGCTATACTCGTATAGTAGGTAGGTACTTACGTAATCAGTCGAGTCGCCACGAGCAAAGCGTCTACCGACTGGTTTCGAGCAGGGCCGTGTTATCCAATAGGCAGAGTATAGGCAACTGTCTAGAGGCCCCGTATCGACTAGGGGCCCCGTGCCCACGCCAAGAAAAAATAAAGTAAGTTTTCAGGGAATGATATTTTTATTTCAAAATTTGTATTTATCCTTCCAAAAATACTTCTCCATTGCATTGTGATTGAAAAAATATATTTTAAAAAGTAGGTAAGAAAAGTGTAGAGGAAAGTTTATAGTTATCAGTTTTTTTCATAAATCACACGCACCGCATTTGACTATGATAAGATAACGCGAAATACGAGATAAAGTTCACACATCGCTCGACTGCCTTGACCAAATAAACTACCTACTCTATTTACTATGTACAATACTAATGCCAGTGTCACAGTATCTACTCTCAGTAGAGACTGCATCATTTCATTTAATTGGCTTTGATAGCAGTCATTACAGCATTATCACGGTCAAACGATTTCATATTGATGCGCGGAAGACGGGACGCCGCACGTATTCGACGAAAATTGAATAATTTTAATCAAGAATAAATTTAAATCTGTTATTCTTAGCTTTTAAGTCAGAATATTAGTTGTCAAAATGTTATCGTTAAAGAGTTTAGTGTGTTTAGTTACTGTGTTGGTACATTTAGTGGGGGGTTATAAAGTATTAGTGTTCTTCCCGTACCCCGGCAAAAGTCACACAATTCTAGGAGAGGGGTATGTGAGGCATTTAGTTAATGCTGGCCATAATGTGAGTATAATACATTAGTAACTTTTTTGAGATTGTTCAAAACATTATAAATAAAGATCTATTTATTTACGGTTTTAGAACGGAACGGTATTTCAACAATAAATAAGTCTTTTTACAATATCAATCTGATTTTTAGATTTTTAGCTTTAGGTTTATTTTGTTTACATCTTAGGTTACCATTTATAATGATAGTGAAAGACATATTGTTAAAAATTTGGGTACAATTACCCAAACCCTACCTACCTACCTACCCCCCCCCCCCACCTTACCCCCCCCCCCCCTACCTTACTTTTGATATTTAATTTCTGCCTATATTATGACCTATATTTGATTACATCTTAAACAATTTTATTATAGAGCTTACTCAATAATATAATCACATACCTACGTAAATATTTACAGTGGGTTTCATAAACGGAATCACCAAGCCATATTATCTTACCATATCTGTTAAAAACATAAAGTAAAATCTATTTGACATACCAGTTATTGGCAAAATTAATTATCGCTATCTTAGTTCTTCTTCTTACACATTCCATTCCAGCACATTCCATTTCGTCCTGACCTAAGCCATCTTTTTGACCTCTTGTACGACATGACGTCAATCCTTCTTGGTCCACCTCTTCCTATCTTACCTTCTACTTTTTCTTCTAAGATGGTTTTCATATATTCGTCATGACGTACCAAGTGGCAAGTATCTTTCCTCTTCTTATTTCTATTGTTATCAGTTTTTTTTATTTTATCTCTAACGTTATCTCAGTTACACTTTCATAATATTCATGTCTGTTTTCAGGTGACCTACGTTACTCCAATTCCTATCAAAAGTTCAGCACAGAATCTCCGACAAATTGAAGTGTCATCGAGTTTCGACAAGTTTACTTTGAGTGAGTTTATATTGTTTATTGTTAATGGATATAACATATTCTAATAACTGTAGTCACCTCTTGCAGTGTTAAAAGTGGGTCGACACTAGCTTGTTAAAGTTAAGCAACACGGTACACATGGAGTCTTGTTGTTTTTCTGGGATAAAAGTAGCCTTTTCACTCTCCAGCCCAAAATCTATCTCTAAAAAATCACTTCAATCCGTTATCCCATAGCTGTGTTAAAGAAAGACAAGGGAACCAACCAGCACAGTTTTTCATTTATAAGAATTTAAAGATGGTAACAGGGTTGAGAATCCAGACGAGCTTTATGTTTTCTTTAATATTGCCATAATTATGATTTCAGCCAAGGCGTTGGACATCAAAAAATTACTGGACAAAGAAGTTGATTTATCAGACACTTCTGTTATGTACCGAGCTTTACATGATATAGCCGAAATAGGTATCAAGCATGAAAATGTACAGAAACTACTTCTGGATACGAGAGAAGAATTTGATGTAGCTATCGTGGAGTGGTTGTACAGTGAAATGTATGCTGGGTAAGTAAACATTGATATTTGTATCACTCTTAAATATCATCATCATCAGTCTATTACGTTCGCAATGCTAGGACATAGGCCTTCTCTCAGAGAGAGAGAGTATGAGCCACGTGGGTCCACTGCGGGTTGGTAGATAGGCTAGTGACTAGCCCCAGGAGTTCAGACCTAAGACAACAACCGAAACCGACGGCTTAACGTGCCATCTGAAGCATGGAAACACTGAGTTGTAAGTACCACCAATAGTCGACACCCATCCAAGTAGTAACCACGGAGGACATAAATATCTTGAGACAAAAAAGAAATTCGAGTATATCAAGTATAGCAGCTATACTCAAACTCACACTGGGCTATCGTGGTTGATTGTGGCTCATACCCTTCCTCTGAGAGAAGGCCTATATTCCAACAGTGGAAACGTTTTAACCTGATGATAATTAATTACAACACACCAACCACTACTGCTTTAGATCTAAGGAGTAGGATCCTGGAATTTAAAGACAGATTCTCTGCTTGAGACCCTGATGTATTTTTCTTTCTTTCAGAGTTCCAGCAGTGTTTGATTGTCCATTCATCTGGTCGTCTTCCATGGAACCCCATCCGATGGTAATGAGGCTAATTGACGAAATTCCAAACCCAGCGTATATACCAGACCACCAGTCTCCTGTAAATCCACCTCTGACTTTCAGCCAACGGGTTGGGGAGTTGTGGAATATTTTCTCAATATTTTATATGAGATGGTAAGTAGTATCAGTTACTGTAGCGTGCATTTAGTATGTGACGGCTGCCAAAACATATATATGCGTAAAGGATTCAAAGTTTTGCTCTGTCGCTTGGCATTTACCGGTGTATTCCGCCAGTTTCACTTGAAAGCCAGTTCCAAGAGATAAAAAAAATAGAATAATGCTACTGACCAACTTTTTGATAAAAAAAAACACGCCTCTTCAGAAATCCGTATTGACTTTTCAGTACAATTATTGTCGGGATTGTTATTGGAAATGGCTCAGACAATCGAATGAGCTATTTGCTCTGATCTAACCATAAATAATAAATCACCGTAGCGTAATGAGATTATTACCATTACGATGCTTTGTTTACAACCAATATGCCATTACAGCTCAAGTACATCAGTACCAGTAGATACTATAAAGGACAGAATTAGTCTGACACATTTTAAGATCGCCACGAGAATAAGTCAATCTGCTTCGAAGCTATAAAGCGGGATCGTTTTCTTACTTCGTTAGTTTCAAAGTTGCAATTACGAAAGCTTTTCGACTTTTTCCCAGACTAAGCCGCTTAGTGGCTAAATATTTTTCCGTTCGAAAAAGGAAAGGTTTTGTTGGAATCGGCGCTGAAGTCTTAAGCCTTTACGTAATCGTCTTAGTTTTAAAATCACAATCATCTTTAATGAACGCATACTATGTAACTCCGTTTAAAACTGTCAATAGCTACATTGCTTCACAACTAGAATGTCTCTCTGGATTTGTCTTGACACCTTTTGACTCTGGTGTATTTTATACTTCGTGCGTTGTTGGATGATTTAGTTATGTTTAACTCTGAAGATGTTTGCCTTTGATTAAGACTTTTAATATATATATTTTTTTTTATCGGTTTTTTCGTATACTCCAAAAGCAAAGAAAAGAGATGTGAATCGGTGAACATTTGCTGCCATTTTTTTGGAAACTGTGTATGTTTTTAGTTCTTAGCGTTTGACCACAAAGCATCTGATGTTGACATGATGTAGCCAAAGGTACCACTTTATGCCAAACCTAAGGAACTAAAATTTTTTTAAGGAATTGGCTCTCAAGTCGGGCAACTGGAACACACGATAATTGCTTGGTGATAGATTCTTATCTTAAGGGTTGTAGCAGTTGTACCTAACCAAGCTACGAGTAGTACTAATGCTGTAAAAGTGCTGTATCACCAAGTTCAAGTTTCGTCGTTATGTCATTGTAATTATTTAAAACAATCATTATTGTTTTCAGGAAACAAGTTGACTTAGAAACTAAATCATTTAACGAGGCGTACGGTCCAGCATTTGCGAAGAGAGGTCGTCAGGTTCCATCCTTTGAAGAAATCAAGTTCAACGGATCCCTGATGCTGGGAAACTCGCATGTGTCATCGGGTCTGGCTTTGCGTTTACCTCAGAATTATATACCGATCGCTGGCTATCATATCAATGAGGAAATTCCACCTTTGCCTGAGGTTTGTAATTGAGTTCATACTTCTTAACAATCTTTGTAGAAAAAATCATCAAGGTCATTTGAGACTATTAAGTTGGATAGTCCTTCCTGAGTTCGAAAACTTAGATTAGTGCAGTGCAATATATGAAATTCTAAGTCTTGATTCATTCCCTGGCATATAATTATATCAACGCAAAGACTGAATTACTGCTTCTAGAGATAAAAATTTTAGGATAGCTTAGTAGTGAACTAAGAAAAGATTTTTGAAATTCACGCCATAAGTGGGTCAAATAACATATTAAAATTTCTATGGAAAAATATCACAATGAACGCGGCCGAAACCACGAAAATTCAATTTGATCAGCAGTGGATAGAAACTGGCAAATAATGATGATGATGTTGTCGATGATGTTGAAGTACAGTTAAATGATTTTTATTCTAGAATTTGAAGAAGATAATGGACAATGCACCACATGGTGTAATCTACTTCAGCATGGGAACGATGATGAAAGGAAAAACTATGCCCGAAGAATTAAAAGCAGGATTCTTGAAGATGTTCAGTGAATTGAAGACGGTTGTAATATGGAAGCTAGAAGAGCAACTGCCGAATTTATCCAAAAATGTTCACATAGTAGAGTGGGCTCCTCAGCAGAGTATATTATGTGAGTTAACTTTATTTGCGTCTGCTTTTTATCATCATCATCCTACTCTGGTCCTATTTTATTTAGGGTCACCCCAGTACTCGGTATATTTTTGTGTAATCATACTGCAAAAGGTTTTGCATAGGGAATTCTGTTATAGTTGGTTTGGCTGCCACCGCTTGGGTGATCAAAGGTGCTTGCACTGGATCTCAAGACTCCCTTAATGGTGATGTAGGGAGTTCCCATAATGAACAGCTAAATTTGCTTCTGCGACCCTTGATCACATCATACCACCATTTGATCACAATGTTTTCCTGCAAGATATAAATACTCAAACTACAGGTCGCAAGCCACCGTTACTATCAATGAAAAATAAAAAGAACTCAAGAAAATATCTCTGAAACCTAACATAAACTGTATAATTTCTCAGCTCATCCCAACCTCATCCTTTTTATCACTCACGGAGGCTTGCTCTCAACTACTGAGACTTTGCACTATGGAGTTCCAGTCATCGGAATACCGTTGTTTGCTGACCAGTTCTTAAACATCAAGAGAATTGTGAGCAAAGGCTTCGGAATACATGTTCCTCTGTCGCACAACACGCCTGTTGATTTGAAGGTGGCGATTAAGGAAGTTCTAGAAGATCCAAAGTGAGTTACTTTTACAATACATACCTTGCAAGCCAATTCCCTTTTAGTTTTAGGTACTTTGTTCTGTTGGTAGGTACTGCTCAATGATAGGCTCTATGCAATCATATTAGAGTGCAAAAAAATCTAATATCTTTTACGGTATACCTAAATTGATAATATTCTGAGCACTGATCTTAATTCCAAAAGTAACTTACTAAAACTTACACAGTCATGCTAGTCAGTTGAGAAAGATCTATCGTGTTAACAGAATGACAACGCATAAAATGTAGCATATAGTGACAGATTTATCAATTGTCAGTCGATAAAAACCTCTTGCTCTTTAATACATAGCATGATTCAGCATGTCTGGACGTAATCTTGCTCTTATCTCTTGTGATAAGGCTATGACGTAATTTGATTTTATGTGTTCCGTAATCTTAAAGGTTGAGGACCTTCATGGAATAATTGTGAAATTGGAGTCTTTTTTAGACCTTTTTCCTTTTCTTTTCAACTTCTTACAGGCTAGCGTTTGATCTTTCCTTTGTCGGACTTGCGAGTATGTGTATGTTCATTGTTCACTATCAAGGTTTAGCTTTTGACCATATAGCGTCTGATGGTAGTGTTACGCTTCCCCATTATACAGTTCAGTGTCACCCAGAATTTACAGTTTCAAATCCTGGGCAATTCACTGTGCTTATCATCCTGAGATGTGACTTATTTTAAAACGCTCCGTAAGAAGTAAAAGCTTTAAAGCGATCATAGTTTAATGGTAGTAACGTTGACTTGCAATCCCTATAGGTCGTGATGAGAGCATTTCTTGGTGGTAGGGCATTTTCTAGAGCCCGCCTGGCTAGCAACTACCGTCAAGCTAAGAATCTGTTGCCAAGCACCTATCTGTTTATCCTGGCTGCCATACTTTGAAAGCCTATACAGGCGTGGCGTTGCACTATCTTCGATTGCATCTAAGGAATCAGCTGAATTTTGGTCAAACCCTACCTTGTAAAATGTCATAAGATAAGTGATGAATTGTCTCGGTCAGCTGTTTATTGTTTATTTCAGATATCGCGAAAGAGTGAAAGAGCTATCACTAGTATATCACGACCGGCCAATTTCTCCGGGCGCAGAGTTGGTGCACTGGGTAGAGCATGTGGCAAAGACTCGTGGCGCACCTCATTTGCGCTCCGTTGCCCTTATGGTGCCCTGGTACCAGAAGCTGTATTTAGATCTGCTAGCAATTATTTTGGTCGTTGCATTTGTTGTTGTTAAACTTGTGAAGCGATTATTGCCTAAAAGAAACAAGAATGCGAGGATGAAACTAGATTAAGTTTCAAAAAAGTTGTTGAAATGATATGTTGTTTTGTTAATTTGCTTTCGTTTTAATAAATTTTGTTTCATAATTTGTTTCAATTTTTTTAACCCATTTACAATTCAAGCATGTTAAAGTAAGATGAAAATCTTAAACAGTTAGATTTTCTGTACGTTCAATCATTTTTTGAGCGATTTTTATGATAATGGATTAACATTATAGACATATGACAAACAAACAACAAGACAAAGACAAAGACAAAAAACACCAATCAGGAAAAGCCAGTGCTTCAATCACGTGTGATAACGAATTTATCACTGAATAGGTTTAAAGAAATTTATTCTCAAAAAAGACAATCTTGCCACTTACATGAGAACATTGTTATTCTAAGTAAATATAATTTTGTTCATCGTCGCGATAATAAATAAATTCTAAGTAAAAACAAAATATGTGCCAAAAATTCGAATACATAAATAGATAAGATAAGTTAAATAAGTACCAAACACAAACCACCCATTCAACGCATTCAATTTTGTTAATCATCTTGTAAGATATAAAGTGCAAGTTGTTTTTTAAATACGTTGAACGAGTTTACATTTTTTATGTGTGAGGGTACTTTATTAAAAACTTGCGCTCCGTCAAAAGTGATCATTGTTTTGCCGTAATTTGTCCGGATCTTAGGTAGGACGAGGTAGCTAGCTCGCCGAATTTCGAGTGTCACTTATTTATATCACAAGTTGTTCCACAATCATATCCGTCTTCATTATACTTTAATTAACAATGCTTCTCGAAATATACCACTCATCATCTGCTTAATAGTACCTACTTTTACGTAGTATACGAAATACGACACCCTCTTATAGTCCTCAAAACTTCAAGGACAAAGTTCTCCGTCGCAAGCAAGTCAACGTAGATGTTGAATCTGTGGGTTACTAGAACAGTTCTGGGAGCACTGGAACTTCATATTTGTGGTTAATGCATAGTACCTACTATATTTATTCTGTGGTTAAAATGTAGTTATGTAGCTGGTATCAATAAAGATACATAAAATCTGTGAACTACTAGAACAATTCTAAAAATGTTGAAACTGATTTACTAGAATAGTTCTAGAAGCACTGGAACTACATTTTCGAGGTTAAGTTGTGATCTGTGTTTTAACGTAGATATGTAGGATATGTGTGTTATTAGAACAGTTCCGGGAGCACTGTACACGGAGAAAAAACATCTTCCGAAATACCGTTTTCCTTCTGAGTCAAAAGGGAAGGATTTGTTATTCAGAAGGAAATCTAAGGTAAAAAGGGAAGGAAGGTAATGCTCAGAAGGAAAGTCCGAATTTTTTTCTCAGTGTATCTACGTTTTTGATGTTATATTGTAGTGATGGAACCGTGTCAGCGTACAAAAGTAGAATCTAAGAGTTACTAGAATAGTTATGGGAGCACTGTATCTACATTTTGAGGTTAAGTTGTGTTGATCTGTTCATCAGAGTAGTTGTGGAATCTTTATACTACAAGAACAATTCTGTAAGCATTCAAACTACATTTTCAAGTTGAGATAGAATCTGTGAGTTACTAGAACAGTTCTGGGAGCATTGCAGCTCATTGCATTGTAAGTCTTTGGCATCTAACGGTTCTTAGAAATGCCGATTGATTGTTGGTCCGTAAAAGTATTCGGGGCCACTCTACTCTGCGTCTTTTAGTTCGTGGTCACCTTTTGAGAACCTTTTTCTTCAGAGCTATCTGTTCTGAAAAATTTGTGTGATTAAGTAGCCTGCCCTTTCCAGTAGATTTTATTATATGAAGCATCCGAATTCCGCATACAACATCTAAAAACTTGTTCCCGACTCTTGATTAAAATAAGTTTCGTTTATTAAGCAGACGAGAATGCCAGTTGATGAGATAAAATTAAAAATTCAACGAATCATCTTGCTAATTTAGTTAGGATTTTTTTAGGGTTAAATAACTTCTACTAATTAATTTGCAAAGTTTTCAAAGAGGTCAAGGGGACATTCTGAACTTGTTTATTATTTTTATGATAATCCTAATTATTGAGTTTCATGTATTCAATGGGGTTCAAGAATAATGGTAGGGTTTTTTTTATTCACTATAGTCAAGCATTTGACCACAGTTTCACCTGATTTTAAGTGAAGATGTGGCCGATGATGAGCATGCTTGCCTAAAAGATACCTATTCACTCAACATGAAGACTCGCAAATTGTTGACTCCTAAATTGTTGATAATGACTCCTAAATTGTTGGTATTCAAGCCCAAGAAGCCCAATATGGATTTTAAAAGTCAAAATAAAGCGCAAGTCCATTCCCATCCAAGTAACGTAATCGCCTTGCTGATTCTTCAGATGAAAAAATAAGCAGAATTATGCAAGAAACAAACCAAGACGCTCCCTGCAAGGGCAAAAGAAAAAACTTGTATCCATAATTCATCGCAACACTACAGATGCTTATAAATCCGTATAATGTTATGGCACTAAAGGCGAAATGAGAGCATTTTGTGGCTTCTTTTCTCGAGTTATTTTCACTTAGTTTTACCTTCTCACGTCTGTTTCAGCGAAAGTGGGGGCTCGCTGCTCATTATTTATTAGGGAGGATAAGTGTTTCGGCCACTTTGGAGCTATTTGGAAATAAGTAGTTAATCTGAACACGCTTGTTTTTGAACATCTTTTAGTTCTTGCTTTTTTTCGTTTTGGTGTTTAGGTCTTCTTGATTGAATGTATGTTTTATTCTACTAAACTTAGTAATCGTCATCATCGTCATCAGCCGGAAGAAGTCCACTGCTGAACATAGGCTCCCCTTGAACGCCACCCTGGCCATTTGCATCCATCGGCTCCCTGCGACTCTTACAACGTCGTCGGTCCACCTAGTGGGGGGCCTACCTACAGAGTGTCTTCCGGTTCGTGGTCGCCACTCAAGAACCTTTCTTCCCCATCGGTTATCGGTTGGCCGAGCGATGTGGCCTGCCAAACTTAGTAATAGAACAAGCAATTAGTCCCATCGCCTTCATTACCTGTGAAGTCATGAGCTGACCTGTGAGGTCCTAAGTAGATGTGTCTCTTCGCTGTATGAGGTATGTGGCATAGTATTATATTCGTGGCTTTGAGGTGTTAAGCCTTTCTCTAATTTTACATGACTGTATTTTTGTTTATTTTTCTGTTCTTTCGAAGTCATGAAGGACTTGCGTTCATGCCAGGTGGAGGACTAGCATGAGGTAGGTGTCACAGAACAGATTGAAGTGGTTAACAGAGGTCAAGACTCACTTTGGGTCGTTGCGCCATCTCAGTTAGTTTTTTTTCGGAAACGGTTTTCATAATGGAATTACGTCATTAATTTTTATACCTAATCCTACTCCCATCATCGCAGTGACGTAATCTAATGATTCCATCAGTGTATCCTAAACCATTTTTCTCTCTTGATGTCATCGCCAATCTCTATTAAGTTACCTACCTACAAGGGATAAAAATAATATTTTTACGAGAAAGGAGCTATTTTAAATCCAGAGTGGAGTGAAGAAGGATTCTAGAGTAAAGTAGAGAGTACAGCGAGGGATTTTATATACGTAGCCCGAGGAAAAATAGCTTTGCGGCCAAGTGACACGCTCGTGTTTTCTTTTCCCTCTATGAGAAAAATAAATAGACCGGCCAGTAAACTTTTTCGTGCAATATTTTCGTTCGATCTCTGTGGTAACATTAAAAAAAGACTCGCGGTGATTATTTGCTTGGTTTTTGTTTTTACTTACCTACCCTACTTGATAATTGTTTTTGTTGTAACCACAAATCAGGAGTTGTAACGCCTTCAATGCATGCTCTAAGGTAAAATTGTACCCTACTTATAATTATTTTTCTCTAATAAGTGAACTATGTTCTTTTAGGAAATAAATGTCTTGTACCAAATAAAATAACATTTCTACCCCTATATGAAAAAGAACTATTCATAGTATTTCGAGCCAGTTCCTAATCCATATGAAGCGTGGCACCAACTACACTGACGCTACATTGTAAAAAAAAAAAATGTAACAAAAATTATTAATACATTGTCAGGAAGTATTGGGTCTGTTAATTGCCAGGTTGATATCGATTAAGCGATACCAATACCGTTATGATGCAATAAAAAGTACTCGTAACAACGTAGTAGAAATTTTTAATATTTTTTGAGATTTTTCCGTTTCAATAAATAGGTCACTGTAATAACAGTTCTCAACGTTGCCTCTATAATAACTGGGAAACAAAAACGAAACCGAACGATATAAAAATAACGATAACCGTTTTTGTATCTAGATTCTAAATGATGGAACGTGCTTTTTACTTCTTTTGTTGTTAGCGTTTGACCACAGCTTACAAGTTACAATCACTTAATAATTTAAAATGAGAAAAGATTTCATTGTTTGTATGTTCCGGGTATACTTAGAAACTATTGGCCTATTCTGGATACAATTTGGTATGAAGATGGTTTGAATCCTGGGGAAGGACGTTGGGTACTTTTTATTACAATAAACTGTAGTTGAGGCGGATGAAACTGCGGGGAACAACTAGTCGCCTATGAAAACAAATTACCTCGTCCATCTAGGATTTGCCTTTACATCTCCATCTATCTATACGTCGCATCTAAGCACTGCATAACGTCCTTCATCTTTAGGTATAGGACTATAGGTATTAGGTATAGGTAATAGGTATTTTGTAACAGCAATAACTACAGAGTAATTCCTAGAAACGCCAAAGACGCTCTTAGGTCATCAAATAATTTGTATTTCGTATGTGATGCCGAGATGGAGTTAGTAAATATTTTGGATCTGGTATATGATGGCGATGTTTTTACAATATTATTTATAATATATATCTATCTCTTTCAAATATCTTTTTTAATATAGTTAGAGCATGATCTAGTAATTATATTATAATCAAACTAGCTGTTCCCCGCGGTTTCACCCGCGTGGGCTACAGTTTATCGCGAAATCCTTTCTTAGCGGATGCCTACGTCATAACATCTACCTGCATGCCAAATTTCAGCCTGATCCGTCCAGTGGTTTGGGCTGTGCGTTGATAGATCACTATGTCAGTCAGTCATCAGTCAGTCACCTTTGAGTTATATATATATATATATATAGATTTGTATCTACATAGTGGTCATTTTGGTAAAGTTGTCTGTCACCATGCACCTATCGGTGTGTTACGGCAGCCTCACTTGAGAGCCAGTTTCCAGTCCAGGTGTAGCGTGGCGCCATCTTAGCCCACATCGTCACTTAACATCAGGTGACTTATGGTCAAACGCTAAACTGTAAGTAAATAAAAAAGTTGTCATTTTGGGCCGTAGTTATTTTGGGGAATATAAATGGACATTATGAGATAGTGGTCATTTTGAAAAACGATTCGGGGACAGTAGACCACTAGCTTTTAAAGTTAGGTATAATAGAATACAAGCCAATAAAACTAAGTGTTACGGCGACACGTTTCAACTCTCTTACCTTCCTAATGAAAATGTCATATCCATATTTTCAGCTCTCCTTGCCAGTAATAAGATGGGAGCTCATGAATAATCAATTGAGACACATACCCATATGTTCTCACGTGCCTAGGATTCGGCGAGATATTGAACGCTTTTTATGAGTAATTCTGACAAATATGTGGGTCTTTAGGGCGTGCGTTATTTGAAATTATTTGAATAGTGGATTATGTTTTCGTATTACAGTGGATTGAGAAGACTTATTTGTATAGTTGTAGTATTCTTGAATAGAGACCATGGCTCGGCAAACGTAGTGTAGGACGTCCTCCGGCTAGATGGAGCGACGACATACGCAAAGCTGGCAGCGGTTGAATGAGAGGAGCTGAAGATCGGATAGACGACGCAGTAGCCGAGTTGGTAGTGTCCCTGCCTGCGAAGCTGACGGTCCCGGGTTCGAATCCCGGTAAGGGCAAATATATGTGTGATGAGCACGAATATTTGTACCTGAGTCTTGGATATTTCTATCTATTTATACATTTATTTCTCTATATAAGTATGTATGTCGTTGTCTTAAGTACCCATAACACAAGTTTCGAGCTTAATTTGGGGCTAGGTCAATTTGTGTGCAGATGTCCCTGATATTTATTTATTTATTTATTATTTATCGGGTTCATCGGAGTTCTTTAAGAAGCCTCAGCAATGGACTGAAATAGGCTGATTTTGGTGACAATGATATTGATGATAATAATAGTCTTCATTACAAAATTTGTCTACTTAGACTCATCCACTAGAATTTTAATCAGCTTCTTTTATTCCATTGTTGTCGGAACACATCGATAGGTGCTGGCGAAAGATCCTTAGTTTGCTAGTTAAGCAGAGAACACTATAGAATGCTCTACCACCAAGATGTGGTTTAACCACAATGTTTTCCTTCTCCAAATGTAAAAAAAAGCTTGCAGGATCTGAACCCACGATATGAGTCTTAAGACAACGTTACTATTACTACTAAGTCATCGTCTCTTTATGGCATAGACCTAGTACGGAGCAGTCACTTAGTAATGAATGGGCCACTAGTGGACCCTGGTGATCATCATCATATTAGCCTTTTCCGTTCCCACTGCTGGGGCTCTAGCCTTCTCTCAAAGAGAGAGTAAGGGTAGTAATATGCCCTTGAATGTTATGGTTCTTGGACATGCCGGTTTCCTTACGATGTTTTCCTTCACCGTTTTGAGCGATGGTAAATCCACACATAACTTATTAAGTCATAGGTGCGGGGCCGAGAGGATTCGAACTCGGTGTCGGCGCGTCGTAAAGCGCACGCGGTTACCGTTCGGCCACCATAACTCTATCGTATCGTAATGCACCCTGTAAAATATCTCTTCATTATTTCGTACTTAAATAAAGAAAAAAAATTGCCGTACCCATTGTCAACGACTTAAAAAGAGCAATCTCATAAAAGTTTACGTGAAAATTATAATTCCCTAATAAGGAAAATGGCTTAAATGGGTCAAAGGACGTCGATTCTTTTAAGATTTTCTCTTTTGGAGAAAATAGCATATTACTTATTCAAATGTTAATTTTAACAAGGAAGTAGGGCAAACAGAAAGTGTTTTAATTTTAATAAGTAAGTAAGTACATAATAATTTACATAGCTAACATAATTATCGACAAAGACTATTTTTTCGGTTAAATTTTCTTTTGTGGATGGGTATTTCCTAGAAAAGCGTGCTACACCTTCGACCTCATCGTCTCTTTTCACCGGGTGAAATCGTGGCCAACTGTTCCCGCAAAAAAAAAATATTATTTCGCTACTTACTTACCTATGTCACTCGATGTTATGTGACGACACCTGGAATGAAAACTGACTCACAAATGAGACTGCTGGAACACACCGATAGGTACTTGGCATGAGGCTGGTTGCTAGCCAGACGAGCACTAGAAAATGCTGCCACCAAGCTATGTTTTGAAAGCTCAAGCTCATAGTACCTACCCATGATAGTAGGTCGAAAACCCACGCGTATATAGCTTGGCCTGATCGTGTTTAGTTTCTCTGGTGAAATCAGCCCTAAAGCACTTAGATGGTGTAAACCAGGTATAATGCCCTGTTAAAATCCACGATGCTCAGTTTCGCTCAGTCACGGCCCCTCGGGTAATATCCAGCAAACTCATCGAATGAGGTGACATTTCTCAAAAACAACAGAGTCATGGCAGGTTAATTTGACGATAAACGATTAGGTATAAGATTTGACTTCCGATTTCAGGTTTCGATAAAGTTTTATTTGTCGAACGTTAGAACTTAGAAACGTCAGAGTTTTAACTTGTTATGATTTTGACAGAATTTTAATGCTAATCAGTGCAGCGGTTAAGTTGCATTCCTGATGTAATGGAATACACAGCGGTATGTTTGTGATTGCTTTATACTACTGATGTCTAACGAAAATACAGCCTACGGGCGTGGTATTTCACACGCGGTCAAATTATGCTATCCATCAATCTTGAAATTTAACGTAATTTTCTTTTTATATTTTGGCTAGAAAAAACAACATTTATAGTTTTATAGGGATGGGAAGGTCATATAATTATCAGCTTACCTAATATCAGAGTCGTGCGTGCCGTGGCGCGCCGACACCGAGTATGAATCCTCTCAGCTCTCACCTATGGCTTAATAAGTTAGGTGTAGATTGGCCATCGCTCAAAACGTTGAAGAAAAACATGGTGACGAAACCGGTAGGTATGTCCAAGAACTGCAACATTCCAGGGCGTGCGACATTTACCAACCAGCACTGGCCCAGCGTGGCAGATTACTGCGCATACTCTCTCTCTGAGAGAAGGCCAGAGTCGCGGCAGTGGCAACGTAAAAGGCTAATGATAATGATGATGATCAGAGGCATTCTCTTAATAAAATCACAACCCAACCAAATAAAAAAACTAAAACAAACCCAATATGGCTTAATGTCAAAGCCAACCAACCACCATTTTGGAGTAATTTTTGTTTCTGTTGATAGACCACGAGTTTCCCGCATGTTTAACTTGAAATTTGGATAAAATACATATTCAATTAGATTCTGTTCATTAGATAACAAAGAAAAAGTTTCCATTTTATAACTTTGTTTATTGGCGCGTGTTTTTACAGATTTTTAGGAAACTTTTGAAAACAACACTTTTGTTTTTTACATTATAACGAACATCAGAGGCTAATTTTCCACGGAAAAACAAAGGAGGGGTACATCTGGATCTACCTACTATTCAATAAATAAGTAATGAATATTAAAATTGACTGTTTTTGGCCCACCTTGTGGCAGGGCAAACCGTGGATCTATAAGGCCGGTCCTTGAGGGGTGGATGCGGCGGCGGCACGGGGCGCTCACCTACCGATTGGTGCAGGTGCTTTCCGGGCATGGATGCTTTGGAAAGTACCTGCATCAAATCGCTAGGCGTGAGCGGACCCCAGCCTGCCACCAATGTGGGGCGCCAGAAGACACGGCGCCCCACGTGCTGGGAGTGTGTGTCGCTCTGTCAACACAGCGACACACACTCTCATCACACGTAGGGGGGAACCTGTCCCTGCCGAGCATAGTTATGCAAATGCTCGGCAGTGAGACTGTGTGGCAGGCGATGGCCTCCTTCTGCGAATACGCAATCGCGCAGAAGGAGGCCGCGGAACGGGTCAGGGAGGCAGATCCGCTCTCTGACCCAATCCGACACAGGCGGAGGGGCGGTAGAAGGAGGCGTTTTGCCCGCCTCCTCCCGCCCCACTAGTAGATAGCGGGGTGCAGTGGCGGTTGAAGGAGGCGTTCTGCTCGCCTCCTCCCGCCCCACCATAAAAGGTGCAGGTGTAGTGGCGGTTGAAGGGGGCGTTATGATCGCCTCCTCCCGCCCCACCAGAAAGGTGTGGTCGTCGTATTGGGGGGGCGTCGCTTCAAGTTGGACGCCCCCCAGGTGCTTAGTGTTGTGGGCCCGGAATGTTTGAGTTCCGGGCCTCTCCGTTGGGACGGGTGGGTAGACTGTTACAGCGACCCCCACCCGTCCCGCCAAGACGGAGGGAGAATTAAATAAAAAAAAAAAAAAAAAAAAAAAAGGGCAAACCGTGGATAGATCGGTTATTAACTTCCAGCATTAAAGTTGTCACAATATGTGTCTTACCTACTAGACTTTGAGTTTGAGTACTAGATCATTGTTTGCTGCAAATAATAACTAGCTAAAATATATACACTATTATTATAAATGCGAAAATATGTGGATAAAATATATATATGGTATGGAGTGGTATAAATAAATATATAAATAAAATAAATATCGGGGGACAATTGCACACAAATTGATCTAGCCCCAAATTAAGCTCGAAACTTGTGTTATGGGCACTAGACAACGATGTACATACTTAGAACTTACGCGGTGGATGCGGACTTGCGCGAGCTCCAGACTCTCAACTGGGCTGAAATCGCTCAAGATAGAGAAGAGTGGCGCTCTCTCGTTTCGGAGGCCAAGACACACTTTGGGTCGCTGAGCCATCGGAGTTAGTTAGTTATTATGTAGGGCATGAATGTAAAGTAGATAGGTACTCACTGGAAGCTAGGGTGGCGTGCGTAAGACCTATACTTCATCTGCATACTTCCTTCAAACTGCTTCCTATTTACTACTACCTATTCAGTTATTCAGTGCTGTAGATTAGTATTAGTTCGTGAACGAGAGTCTCAGTTTAGTTCGCAGCTCTTTAGCGAACTAGGTCGCTCGGTTAATTCGTCAGTTCCCGTCTCTAACCAGAAAATGACAGATCGTTCGCTCGCTTTTATTCATTTGTTTGGTGAAATATGTAGCTGTTTTTGTTGTTATTTGTTACTTTACACACAAAAAATAGGTTTTGAAACGGAATATTGACCATGTATTTTTGTTTTTGTTTGAGTTCACGAAAGTACACAAAAGTACGAAATTAAACGATATGTACGAAAGTATTTTGTATACATTGTACTCGTAGTAGGTACCTTTATTTATTTTCAAATTATGTTTGTACTAATTTAATTATTTATTAGTTCAATAACGAAATAGTACATTCTAAATGTATTAATTCTAACTGTATGTATAACATGTCAATCTTATTGAACGAACTAAGGAGAGAGGTATCTGGGAACTAGTTCACGTAGTTTGTATGTGTGAGCGCTCTTACGACCTAGTTCGTTCGCGAACTACACAATACTACTGTAGATACATATTCTAGTACTTAAACGGTTACGTAACATCTTAACTGATGACCTACTTTTTATACGAAACTTTAAAAAAGCGACGTTTTACATAAAATATGTCTTTAATTTTAAATAGTTAAAGATTTCAATTTTAATTACTTTACAAAAGTCTCATCACAAACACCACAAATAAAGTCACCAAACATTTTCTTCATGCTTAACGGATTTTGGTGAAATTTGAAATGGAGATAGTTAATACTCTGGTTTAACATGCTACTTTTTATCCCGAAAAAGGTTCCTGCGGGATAACTGGAAAAGCGTGGGTGTAACCGCTAAGCGTAGCTTGTAATACAAAAATGTCTCCCTAATACAAAAACTATCTCACTACCAAATTTAATTAAAATCGGTTCAGTAGTTTAGGCGTGAAAGCGAGACAAATAGACAGACAGACAGAGTTACTTTCACATTTATAATATTAGTAGGGAATTTGCTGAGTAAAATAAATACTCATTGTGATTTGCGCTTGTTCCGAGACCCATTATTGTAAAATAAAAGCATGAGTTGAACGAAATATGTAATCTGAAATATCAACTAGTTGATAAACTAAATAGTTTACAATATGGTAGGTTTATGAACCAACGAATATGTAATGTAAGCATAAACAAGCAAAGCACTGATAAACTGCTGCCAAATTCATGTATTCATTCATTTAATTATCGGAAACTTTACCGATAAACGAACGTTTAAACCAAACAAACACTTGGAATGGGAAGTAGTCGCTCGTAAATTTCAGTTTTGCATCGGGCATGCTTTTAATAATATAATAACTTCGTGTTATATCTTTCATATCATTTTAGCATATCCTACTAATATTATAAACGTGAAAGTTTGTGAGTATGTATGTATGTTGTTCACGCAAAAACTACTGAACGGATTTTAGTGAAATTTGGAATGAAGATAGCTTATATATACCCTAAATTAACACATTGGCTACTTTTTATCCTGTAAATTGGTTCCTGTGGGATAACGGGTGAAACCGCGGGGCGTTGTTAATAGTATCAAGTTGTAAATATCTTGTAATGATAACACTTTCACGTAAATGGCTCGACCGATCGATCGAAACTCCTTTTCTTTCCTTCCTTTTTTCTTCCTTTTTTTTCGTTTCCTCCTTTTTTTTAGCTGAAAAACAAAAAATATCGAAATACTAATTTCAGATGATACAAAGTGCAGCGGGTCATCGAATAAATAATTTAAACCCTATAATACATAATAATAATACCTTACTAATAATCATATTGATGCCGAAAACTAGAATTATTTTTCTATTAAAAGTAAATTTATGGTAGCTAGTCCATTTATCACAAAACAGAGTAAGCCTGTATTCAAATACTGCCACTTCAGAATCCGTAGAATGTTGGAATCCAGCCAAAACGAACTAGGGCCTACAAACTCATTTTGCCGTTGCCAGTCTGCCGGTATTTTAAGGAAATTTTTAGCAGTACTAAATTAAAATTCTTAACGTGAATTTATGGTCTGAAAGTACATCGACTACTTGGGAATATCTCTGTGAAAATAGTGATTTCTTTATAACGATGAAGTTTTATAATTTGATAAACTGTATGCTTTTTGATTTGAATGTAGTATGGACTAATAAACATTGCTGTAGGTATTAAAAACATTTACTCTTCGTTTTTGTATTGTTTGAATCAAAACTAGGTGGCTTAGGAAAAATTAAGTTAGGAAAAATTCAAAAAACGCCACAAAATTAATTGGTAATTTTGTGTAGGAATTGCCCAGTTCACCGGGTCATCTAGTATAAATAAAGCAGGCTTATCCTAAACATAAGCATAATATACAAATAAGATCTATCCATACTACTTATGTTACAAAAAGGTTTTTGTTTGATTATGATAAAAACCTATCAATTATTTTGTATACAGGTAGCTAAAACCAAGCTAATAAAATAACATAGGAAAATTTAATCATCTCCAAGCAAAATTAAAATAATATTTACGGCTACATAAAATTCATTCCAAATCCTTACCTGAGCTCGAACAGGTTGCCAGCGAGATTGTATGTTTAATATTCAAAACAGGAGGTTGATTTTCCTATAAAACTGTTTCACAACTACTACATTATTCATAAATGTTAACTTTAGCTGGCTGTAAACAGACATGCTTTTAAAAGAGTTTACCTTAAACTATCGCTATACTATACCACTTTTATGTTTTAAATGATCAAACCACTTTGTAGTCATGTATTCAGTTTTAGGGCACGTGTCTACTTCGGCCCACGGGCACGCTACGCAGGCGTAGCTTCGCTTTGTATGAAAGTATAGGAGGGATGATCCATTGCGACTCACGGCCACGCTACGCACGGATGCGTTGCTTGATGACATCACAAATACACGCGGGGCCTGATTGGATGCGTGTCCGTAGCAGCGTAGCTAAAAAGCATGGCGCATGCTATACATGCGGCAAACGGAATCATAGCGTAGCTAAGCGGCTAGTTGTAGATGGGACGGAGAGGAAAGCGTTGTCAATGCATACATGTGCTGCAATTAAAACACAAACAGTCAAATGCACCCACGCAGCTAACGTGCGTACTGCGTAGCCCTTGAGTGTACATCCTACGCAATAATGTGTTCATGGCTTTATCATTTTACAGTAGTAACACCCCTAGAGGCTGTAAGGGCATAATTAAATTAAATTCTTTTTCACAGAGATAAAAAGCAGATTTGTGAAATGTAAACCATTTTTCCTCCTTTTTAATAGCTTAAAATCTGTCACAGAGTAATATAATTTTGTTTCATCTTTTTCTGTTCTTATTTGACAATTAAACAGTTTATATATTTAAGATTTATATCCGTTATATTTTCTACTTTGACCAATTCAACAACTGTGATGAATAAAATGAGATTTTATTTAGAGATTTCTAAATACGAGACATGCTACACGGTTTTTTCGTTATGTTGGGTAGATTTTCGAAATTATTTAGAAAGCTTAACTTATTCCTGTATATTTTAGGTTCTATGGTTATTCGACTGCGAGAGGCTTCTAGGTGTTTTCATATTATATCTACCGGAGAAAGTGCTAAAGTACCAATGTAATGTTTATAACATAATAATTATATTACAAGTATAAATTGTATATTTGTAAGTAGGTAAATAATGTAAGGGTAAGTAACTTAAAAATGAAACATATTGCTGGAATGTTTATTTTTTATTAAAAAAACTTATCACAATATCGCACATAATTCATTATATATGGATCCTAATATTATAATTTACAAGTGAATGTTAAAATTAACAGTCAACTAAAGCACCGATATGTTTAAAACTTTGTATGAATAAATATATAGAAATAATGAGATATTCTTTCAAATACTTAATTCCATAATATTTTTTTGCTCAATTAGAATGTGAATATTAATTATAATAATTTATACATATTTTGATATGTTGTTTTAAAAACTGACATAAATATTATTAAGGTAATAATATAATAATATGTTTGTTATCTTTACCTAACTATCTAGATTCTAGTGCATAAAAAGTTAGCTTAGGGCCGGATTTTGATCCGTAGTTTCAAAGTCAACCATCATAGTTAAAAATGTATGAAAAAATTACCAACGGTTCAATTTTTCATATGCTTGTTAACTATGATTAAGTTTGACTACAGATAAAAAAGCTGCCCTTAGTGTTTTAAACAATATTGTATTTAGATACTATTTACAATTAATAGTGCATTTTTTACGAAGTAGTAAATAGATTGTTCCTCTAAAATAACATTTAAATAATTTCTTGATATTTGAAGAGATATGCTACAGATAATATTATCAATTTGTAGAAAAATACAATTCAGAAACGATAAATAACGTACTATGTTGTTTACGTCTTAAAATGACTTTTCTGATTTGTTTTTCTTTACAAGAGAAATGATATGATTTTATTCATAGACATTTAATTTTATCATACATTTTTATAGCCATAGATGAACAGTAAGATATATCATGATAAGAACAATAATAGGTACAGAAGTATATCACTGTGTACAAAAATGACTAGATATTAGTTGAAATACAGATCAGAAATGATGATATGACTAATGACACTATAATAATGTGAAATAATAAGTAAAATTGTTACGATTAGATAAACATCTACTTTCATATGCTAATTTGAACATAGAGTTGAGGCCGGAAAAGATTAGGCATATGTATTGACCTGTAAATATAATTAAGTTGAATATAGATTATTGATACCAAGCTTGACCACATCGCCACTTTACACCAAGCAAGAAGGTCAAACGCTATATTCTTTAATAAGAAAATAAATATTGGTAAACACATCATTTCTAAACCGGTATAAATTTCTTCTATTAAAGACGCGGTCTAAGCTCAAAACAAACAAATCGTTTTTGTTTGCAGTTTCGAAATCGTGGTTAGGCCGCGTCTTAGCGGTCAAAAGCAGACTTGAGTTACATTTATAATAGAATTGTGATGCTTACAAAACAAAATACACAATTAACTAGACATTTATGTATTACATACATTTTGTACAAACTATGTACAATCTCACTAATGGTCCTAAAAGATCCTTGGACGGTATTCGGGTTCATGTAAGGATCTTTACATAGATCAGAACTGGCTAAGTAAGATTTTTTCTTTTGTCATTATTCAAAACAAGTTGCGCCCGCGGTTTCACCCACGTCTTCCTGTTAACCCGCAGGAACCTTTTTTCCAGGATAAAAGGAGTCTATGTGTTAATACAGGGTATAAGCTAAACTAGATGTTCACTATCACTCTAACCCTGAGTTATTGAGCGACGATTTACGGTAACGCGTACGCCTTACAAACCGCCGAAACCGAGTTCAAATCGCATTTCAGTCCAAGACTTAATGAGTTATGTGCGGATTTGCCAACGCTCTCAATGGTGGAAGAAAACATCGTGAGGAAATCGGCATGTCCAAGAACCACAGTGTTTAATGGCACGCGATATCTACTAACCCGGACTGGGCCAGGGGTAGCTTGCAGCCCTTACTATCTCTCAGCGAAGGCTTGTATTCCTGCAGTGGGAACGTGACGATTACGAATCCAGACTTCTTCCTTAAAAGCCAGTACAGCCTTCTTCCTTGAAGGCATCGTGATATTGAAATGCTGAATCTGAGTTAGAGGGGCCGATAAAGCGATGATAGCCAACGTTTAGTAGTATTTTATGTATAACTAAAAAGGGTCATTTACTTAGAAAATAAGTGCTTTTTGTGTAAAAAATCTTACTAAATCCAGTTCTTATCATCCTTTCCTCTCTAAGTAGGTCACCTTATATCATCAAACCAGCTTCCTAAAGCTAACAGCAGGGTAGTGAGGAGAAGACTTAAATAGCTGGTCGTAGTCTTCACTCCGCTCTGCAGTTCTGCTAGACTTGAACCTGTCACAAAAGAAATCAGGGTTATTGCAAAAATGCGAATAACCTCGCACGGACAGCTTCTGTACATCATAAATCACCAATAATTTCATTTTTCCCATACAAAAAAATGTACTGCTCTATTTTTTGGTAACTCTATGCAAACTCTAGGCGGTTACAGAATAAGCAAAGCGCCGACGATACGCTACGTGCGGTTCTGAAAGTGGTTTTTTTTAGTATTAAGTTTTGATACAAGTCGTAGAATAAAAATGGTTTGTTATGATGTACAGTTTTTTCCTTTTATGTTGTTCTATTTTTCTGTTGTTGTGGTGAAACAATAAAGCGTTATCTATCTATCTATCTACAGAAAACTGCCCTTAAGAGGTTATTCGAATTTTTTATTACGTTTGCTAATTTGACCATTTACGAACACGACCCCCGCGGTGGTTCTGCGGCTTATGAACAGCTAACTAGAGTTGCACTCACCTTGTAAAACGTGGACTCTGGCTATGGCCCTCATTTGTATTGGTGCTACTAGCGCACACGTATAATTGCCAGCGTCGTCCATTTTCAGTTTCGCAACCTGTGCCAAAAGAAAAACAATTTGGATATTTTTCCTTACAAATTTTAATACACAACGAGAAACCATAGATAACTCTTATTGGTAGGGCAATTTTTGGTGCTCACCTTGCTAGCTACCATGGATGAGTTTGGCAGCCACATGCATTTAAAAGCCAGATCTCAGTATAGGCGTAGCTTTTTGCCACCTTCGACCACATCGTCACTTAACATAAAGTGACTTGTCATCATCATCATCATCAACCTGTATCATTCCACTGCTAGAGGCCTCTCCCAAGATACGGTACTGAGCCCGGTCTTCGGTTCTTCTCATCCATCTACTACCAGCCACTCGGCGCAAGTCGACGCTCCAACTTGTCGCAGGACTTCCCAAAATACGTTTGTCAAGTCGCGGTCTCCACTCAAGAACACGTCTACGGTTATCGGTTCGGCGGCTTATGTGACCAACCCACTGCCACTACAGTTTGCTAATTCTGTGAGCTATGTCGGTGATCTCAGTTCTCTGACGGATTACCTCATTTCTGATTCGATCCCTCAGAGAAACTCCAAGCATAGCTCTTTCTATAGCATAAAGTTTTTTTGTTTTTTTTACTATTTACAGGCTAGCGTTTGACCATAAGTCACCTGATGTTAAGTGACGATGTGGTCGAAGATGGCGCCACGCTACACCTAGACTGGTGGAACTGGCTCTCAAGTGAGGCTTCCGGCAGCCTTCCGACACACCGATAGGTGCTTGGCGACAGATTCTTAACAAGAGGGTGATAGCTAGCTAGGCAAGTACTAGAAAATACCTTACCACCATGCTATGGTTTCATCGCGATGTTTTCCTTCACCGAAAGCTCAAGCTTATTGTAGGATTCGAACCCACGTCCTACGGATCGCAAGCCGGCGTTACAACCACTGAGCCATCATCGCTCTAAAAAAGTGACTTGGGGTCAAGCGCTATCCTAACAATTTACCAATAAAACACCGTAGGTAGGTACGTGCTTGAACTTAGTGCTAGCTTTAATAATTTCCAGTTAACCTCATGTATTTCTAGCCAAGAATTTTAGCCAATTTCATGCTAGTTAATGGAAGGTAGTAAGTCATTATCTCTTGGAAAGGATTGCATTTTTCAAGTAGCTTTTAGTGCAAGAGGCGGAATATTAAAGTCGCCACTTACGCTCTACTCGCAAATATATTACGGTAATTTAGACCGAACGGGGATGGGGTGGAATTAGTGGGCCTAGAAGGTTTCAGGTGCGGTGGTAGATGGTGAGATTTACTGGTGACTATAATAATAAGTAAGTACATAAGTATAATATAAAAGTTTAAGTGACTTGAAATTAAAATCTAGTTCAATTTTCTTCTGAACAAATGTCATCAGTCCTAATTTCACAGCGCTCATAAAGTTAAAGGAAAACTTTGTAATGAGGGAACCGGCATATCCAACACCGACATTCAAGAGCATGTGATATCTACCAACATACCAACGTGGACATTATGACCCCATACTCTTTTTGAGAGAAGTCAATGGGAAGGTAGTAGGCGATGATGATGATAGGAGAAAATATTGGGCATCGCAGCACCCACGGCATAGCTTTGCTAGTCATTTGTAACATATCAAGTAACTACTTCTGACAAGTGCTTGGCAACAAATGAAATCTAGTCAGGCGAGCACTTGAAAATGCTCTACCACCAAGCTATGGTTTCATCGCGGTGTTTTCCAAAACCATAGGTAGCAGTAGACCACCAAACTTGTCTCAAAAAAATCTAGACAGCAAAAACAGAAGTATATGTAAACCTAAAAGTCGCAACCTAAACCACTTAGCTTACGCTCAAGTTAGGTAACCATAAGTAGGTTAGTTCATTATCCGTGAAAATGTTAAAAGACATCATACGTAGCCCCAGGCTAGGACAGGTGAAAACTCATCAACTTTTATCTTAACAAGTTCGTCTGTAAACGTAATAAACCTTGAAGTAAGCGCTAGGGAAGCCAGCGTTGACATACGAGGGTTGTGCAGATTACTAAGATTACACAACTTTCTTCGGTGGTAAGGCTTTTTCAGCGGTTACTTGACCTAACTATCACGAGATTAGATGCCAAGAAACAACATCGGTGTGTTCCGACAGCCTTAGAGCTCCTACGCAAAACTGCGATGCGTCTTGTATTTTTGTTTGTTTTTTCATTTGTTGTTGAATGTGTGGTTAGGTACCTCTGTGCGACGTCATCAAACGGTTCCAACGGAAGACCAGCGCTGGTTGACTGACCAGCATTTTGCTGAGTTGGGGCCGATTTGCGACACTGACATTTTTGTGTACTGACATTGTTCTGTTACTGTATATTGTTTCTTTTTTTTCTATAATTTGTACCAAGAGTGTTGTTGATGCAGATAAACATATATCTTATATCTTCTTTCTTTCTTTCTTTCATGCGATGCGATACGACGCCGCATCGCAGATATTTGCGATGCGATGTGAATTCATAGTTTTGTGTGGGAACCCTTACTTGAAAGCCAGTTCTCAGTCTAAACGTAGCGTGGCGTCACCTTCAACTATATAACCGCCTACAACAGATGACTTGTGGTGCTTGCGGTCAAACGCTACCTTGTAAGAACTAAAACAAAACTTAGTCTGTATAGTTAACAGTTTTCGTTTATTATTTTTAACCATCTCTCAAAGAGGGGTAATAGCCTATTACTTTACTTTGCCTACTATAATAGGACACTTTTATGCTGACACTTTCATACAAATATCACTTAATCGCTACTCAAGTATAGATCAATGCTTGAGCGTCATTCTAAAATACGGGCCTTAGAAAGTTACATGTGACAACGACACTAACTTTAATGGTAGGTACTCGCGCTTTACGTAAGCCAGACCAATACTACTACCACAGTAAAGTAAGAACAGTAGGTTAGCTAAGGCCGCTCGACGAGTTAATTGCCTACTCTTGCGGTGACGCATAGGCGCCGCGTTCCGTACTGAGTGCATGCCGCGGACGGGGCCGCGGCCCCGTTCGTTTGTGATTGCGTGCGTGAAAAGTGCGTGCGTACACGGAGCCGCTACTCTCGCACACATTCAAACCGGCGGCGGCCGATTTGTATGAAGCTGAACTACTACTCTTTACTATGCTACTACTTCGTACTTGTAGGACCCTTAGTGCTCTGAAGAACCGTAAAAAATGTCGCCCTATTGATCTTTTCATGCATAAAAGAGGTAAAGTTAACAATTTTGTAAATAACACTGCAGTGTTTTTAATCTTAAACACCTTTTGAGAGCCAGTTCTTAATCCAGGTGCAGCGTGACGCTACCTACGAATACATCGTCACTTAACATCAAATGCCTCAATTGTGGTCACACTCTACTGAGTCATAAGTCAAAAAAAAAATAAGCTGTCAATGACAAAAATGTATTTTTTTTAAGTTTCCTATCGTTTCAAAAGTTTTGCCTCACACCCCAAATTTCCGCCCTGGACCTTAGTAGAAACCTTAGTGCTCCTAGTGAAAATAAACGCAGCGCTATTTATTTATTCTGTGCCGCACTGCATAGCATTAACTCCTTGTACTTTTGTGCTAAAATATAACTAAATAAACAAGCGAAGCATCCGTATCTCAACAATTTAAAGCAACCTGCATATTTCACCGCTACGTGTTAAAATCAGGCGTCTCCCGGCGCCTAAACGTCTCTTTTGTGGAAATTAACGACGCACACAAACTGTAGTAAATAGGATGGTCGGAGTCAGGCGATGGCTGAGGTCAGGCAGGTAGGATGTAGGGCTGCCACTCTAGGTTTAACTGTGAAACTTTCTAATCGAAATTATTAAATTTTACTAAAAAAAAATTCATCGATATAAGAAGCGGAAAGATGATTGGCCATATAGTGCATAATGCATGATTTTGAATTCTCGATAGCATATCAGAAACAGCAAAACTTCTTTGTAATGTTGTTGTTTTTTTGATATTGCTCTAATCATTATATGTAAAGAAATACCGGCTGTACTTACCTATTTCTTTGATTTAAGCTTTCCCGCGCATCGCGCTGTCGGTAAAGTAGACAGTCGGTAAAACAGTATAACTCTATGTCAATGTCACATTGTCACTGTCACTAGTGAATCATCGTCAAATAATATAAAAATAGCCACGTAATTATAAGAAGTTAATTTTCAGGAGATTTGTAATTGTGAAGGAAAAGACATGCATAATAATAAACTTTAAATGTCGTTTCTTTGTTTACAGGTGAGGGTTTGGATAATTGTTAATAAGCGTAAATTGGTTAAGTAACTCTAATAAAACAAAAAAACCTTTGTTTACAGAGCAACACGAGTTTATTGTATTTGCCAACGTGCCAACCTCCACAATTAGAAATAAAAGACTTATAAAACGAACATTTTTTGTTGAAACAAGCTGAAAGAAAGCTAAAATGGAGAAACTTTATTTTGAATTCAAGATATTACCGGCAAACGACGGGAAAACGAACATTTGTTGTATAACCTCAATAACTACGAGTGAAAATAAAGTGTATGCTTTGCCAGAAGAGCTTCAATCTGTTGGTCATCATAAAGTACTGATCCAAACAGCTGCTTATAGCAAGGTCAAAAACAGTCTAAAGAAAAGATACCAGACACGCAAGGTTTGGATAACATTGACAGAGGAACTCAAAGAAATTTACATGGATGAAGATGGTAATTTACAATTTGGAGATCAATACCTAGAGGAGGTAACCCAAGGGCAGACTGTTGCTGCACAGAATCAAGAAGCAGGTATTCTGGAAAAATTATTTGAAAAGTTAGTCCAAAACACACAAGAGACAAAACAGCAAAGTTTGAAACACATAGCAGATAAGTTTATAATTGAAAAATTTACAAGCAAAAATTCATATGCCAATCAATGGATGGACATTTTTGAAAAAGAATGTCTGCGCTTCGATATTGTAGAAGACGAGAAAAAAATAGAAATACTCAGATTGTTTATGGATAAGAGTTGTGTCGATTGGTACAGTTCCATGATTATAAAATTGACCATGAACTCAGAATGGTCAATATGGAAAAACAAATTTTGTGAATCTTTCGCAAACAAAGGATGGAACCAAGTTACCTACGCATTATTATTTAAATACAAGGACGGCTTATTGGTGGATTATGCTATAAAGAAGGAAAAACTTTTACTAGAAATGAGGAAAACCATAGACACAGGCACCCTGATTGATCTTATTGCCACAGGTTTGCCGGAATTTGTACTTAATAGGATTGATAGAGAATCATTAAGAGATTCAGTTGATTTATTTAATGAGGTGAGAAAGTATGAACATTTGGTAAATAGAAAGAATTATTCAGCCATCAGAAAATATGGAAGTACAAGTAGCAATAGCAGATATGAAGATCGGAACCCATGTAAAACTTGTGAAAAATTAAATAAAGGAACTCGCTATCACCCTCAGGCTGCATGCTGGTTCAGAACAAAGGAAGATGACAAAGCAAGAGAAAGACATATTAAACATGTAAACAATTCAGTGATAGAAGCGGAGTTAAATGAAACTGATCAAAAAAACGAATAGTGACACCATTAATAACTGTGCAACTACTTTTGAACAATACATTAGAAATAAATGGAGTTTATGACTCAGGCTCAAATGTTTCTCTGATTAATTCAAAATTACTAAAACTAAAAGGAAAAGGGAACATTATGAATGAAGCAAGTTTAGTAACTATTAATGGTGTCAAAAAGGCGAGTGGTTTGACAAATTTGAAAATAAAAATCTTTGAAATAGAAGAAAATGTCGACCTATACATTATTGATGAACCAAATTTCAAGTATGATTTTTTGATAGGTTTAGACATGATCAAAAAGTATAAACTGATACAAAATGAAAATTTAAAAATCACTCAGAAACAGAGCTTATATAATGAAAATGTAAGAAACAAAGAAATACATTCAAATATAAAAACAGATGATGAAAAAGAAAATATAGAGAACAAATATAAAAGAGAATACAAGATTAATTTTAATGAACATGTAAAAGAAGAAGATTTTGAAATAAAAATAAATCATTTAAACGAGTATCAAAAATCAAGAATAAATAAACTGATAAATACATACAATACAGTTTTTGCAAAAAATAAATATGATATCGGAACTATTAACGGATATGAAGCAAGAATAGACTTATTAGTCGACAAATATTGCTGTAAAAGGCCTTACAGATGTACACTAGAAGATAAAAAAGAGATAGAAGAACAAATAGCAATGTTATTAGATAATAAACTTATAGAGGAATCCTACAGTCCATTTGCTGCACCTGTTACATTGGCATTTAAGAAAGAGGAAAATAGGAAATCGAGGCTATGTATAGACTTCAGAGATTTAAATAAAATAGTAGTACCTCAAGCCCAGCCGTTTCCGTTAATAGAAGATCTAATAACTAAGACAAGGAACTGCAATTATTATTCAACACTAGACATAAATTCAGCATTTTGGTCAATCCCACTACGAGTAGAAGACAGGAAAAAGACAGGATTTGTAACACAGGAAGGACATTTCCAATGGACTTGTCTACCTTTTGGACTTAAAACAGCACCATCAACATTCCAGAGAATATTGAGTAACATATTAAGAAAGTACAAACTGACAGATTTCACTGTAAATTATATAGATGATATACTTATATTTTCGAAAACATTTGATCAACACATTCAGCATCTGACGCAATTGTTAGAAGCGATAAAAACAGAAGGTTTCAGATTGAAATTTAAAAAATGCACTTTTGCATCAGATTCCGTAAAATACCTGGGCCACATAATTCAAAATAATACAATTAAACCAGTGAAGGATAACCTAATTTCAATAAGGAATTTCCCAACCCCAAAAACACAGAAGAATGTGAGACAGTTTCTAGGAAAAATCAATTTTTACCATGAATATATACAAAAAGTGCAATAACACTAGATCCGTTACATAATTTACTCAGAAAAAATCAAAAGTTCATTTGGTCGGATGAATGCGAAAAAGCATTTCAAAAAATAAAAAGCTTTCTTTGTGAACAACCAGTTCTTGAGATTTTTGATCAAGATTTGCCAATAAATATATACACAGATGCGTCTTTGGAAGGCGTTGGAGCCATTTTGAAACAGACACAACCAAATGGGAAAGAAAAACCAGTAGCTTACTTTTCGAAGAAGCTAAATACAGCACAAAAAAAGAAAAAAGCGATTTATTTGGAGTGTTTCGCCATCAAAGAAGCAGTTAAATACTGGCAGTACTGGCTAATAGGAAAAACATTTACAGTATATTCAGACCATAAGCCACTAGAAAACATGAATTTGAAATCGAGAACCGATGAAGAACTGGGTGACTTAACATATTACTTATCACAGTATGATTTTAACATAAAATACGCCCCAGGAAAAAATAATTTAGAAGCAGATTGCCTAAGCAGGAACCCAGTACTGGAATCAAATGAAAATACAGATGAACAGCTGAAAATAGTAAATCTTATTAATTTGCAAGATATTATATTAGATCAGGATAAAAACAAAGAGATACAAGATAATAAAGACAAAATAATAGAAAAACAAAATATATACTATAAAAGAGACCGAAACAAAGAAAAAATAATTTTATCAGAAGAATTTAGTATAAAACTATTAAAGAAAATACATAATAATCTATGTCATATTGGAATTAAACAGATGCAAAAGACAATGAGTCCACATTACACAGCCAGAAATCTAACAAAAAATATTAAACAAATTTGTAAAAGCTGTGAGATTTGTATACGAAATAAATCAAGAGGACAAGACAAATTAGGATTTATGTCTCATTTAGGACCGGCCACAAAGCCGTTTGAAATAATCTCCATAGACACGATTGGTGGTTTTGGAGGATCCAGATCCACGAAGAAATATTTACACCTGTTAGTAGATCATTTCACCAGACATGCATTCATAATAACATCTAAAACACAGAATGCAAATGATTTTATTAAACTAGTCATGGACGTAACAGAATCAGAGGACATTGGAATGCTTCTCACTGACCAATATCCAGGAATAAATTCCAGAGAATTCAAGAAATTCTTAAATGACAAACAGATACCTATGGTTTTTACAGCAGTAAATGCACCATTCTCTAATGGCCTAAACGAAAGGTTAAATCAAACATTGGTAAACAAAATCAGGTGCAAAATAAATGAAGACGGGAATAAGAGAGCCTGGACTACCATAGCTCACGAATGTGTAAATAAATATAATCAAACTATTCACACAGTAACTGGTTTCTCACCAAGTTATCTTTTGTATGGCACAAACATCACTATTCTACCAAAAGAGCTGAAGCAGAAAAAAACACATAATGAATGGATCACAGACAGAACAACAGCACTCGAGAATACAAGAAAGTCACATAACTACAACAAAATACAATTTGACAGAAATAGAAAATACCATGAATTCAAAGAAGGAGATATGGTGTACGTGGAAAATGGCAACAAGCTAAACAGGAAGAAATTAGATGAGCTAAAAATTGGACCTTTTAAAATTGTAGAAAAAATTTCAAAATCAATATATAAAATCGATACAGGACACAAAAAAAACGAGTCAAATCTTTACCATATCACCAAACTTATCCCGGTGCCCATAATAACAGAAGAAGAAGAAACGAAATATAAAGAGAATGAAGAAGTTAATTGTCTTAGAAGAAAATTTAACCGTAAATTTTCATTCCCAGGGGGAGGGGAGATGTAAAGAAATACCGGCTGTACTTACCTATTTCTTTGATTTAAGCTTTCCCGCGCATCGCGCTGTCGGTAAAGTAGACAGTCGGTAAAACAGTATAACTCTATGTCAATGTCACATTGTCACTGTCACTAGTGAATCATCGTCAAATAATATAAAAATAGCCACGTAATTATAAGAAGTTAATTTTCAGGAGATTTGTAATTGTGAAGGAAAAGACATGCATAATAATAAACTTTAAATGTCGTTTCTTTGTTTACAGGTGAGGGTTTGGATAATTGTTAATAAGCGTAAATTGGTTAAGTAACTCTAATAAAACAAAAAAACCTTTGTTTACAGAGCAACACGAGTTTATTGTATTTGCCAACGTGCCAACCTCCACAATTAGAAATAAAAGACTTATAAACCAAATGGTTTTTTTTTTACATAACACAAGTCCATAGATCCATAGATAAAAAAAATACCTAGAACTCTGTATTTATTTCTATATTAAACAAAGAAAATGCGATTTTAAATTCACCAGCTTTAATTTTTTTGCTTGTTATTGTAATCTTTAGCCTATACGTTCTTGGTTCCATCTGCCAAAGATCAGGCGTTCTCTTGGAGAATTTTGTATTAAAATTGTTTTAATATTTTGAAAGGATAGCAGTGAGGCAGCCCTAACATCTACGATGATAAGTTAGTTTTTGTCGGGTCAGGGAAAGTTAGTTAGGCTATTCGAGTCTGATGAGTTGAAATTTGGAAGTAATGCTTTAAGGGAATTAGTTTTGGTAACCTTTATTAACCTATTGAACAGCCGTAGCCTGTGGCGGAATTGATAGAGTTGAGCAACTTGGCCTTATATCAATTCAACGAAAAGTTTGTATCAATGTTACGTTTGATTTGATTCCTAGGAAGTACAAAGGGCGTGTTTTCATCTATTTTCCTGTCGGTTTTTTTTTTTGTCGTTCAGAAGCTTTCGGAGAATTTTCGTGGTTGCGCTTAAGCCTTTTTCAGGTTAATGCTGTTTACATACATTTTGTAGTAAATATTTAATCAAAAGTTACAATTCTGGACACCTTGGTCTAGTTAGTAAGAGGAACTCCTCTGACTGTCAAATTTAGTGTCTGAGATTCGAATCCTGACCAAGGCAAGACTTAAAGGATTGCTCTTGGATCTTGGATGTTCTTATTTTGTTGATGTGTGCCCGGACTATCTGCCACACAATGTATCTTCATCATCATCATCAACCTTTTACGTTCCCACTGCTGGGATACAGCCCTTTTCTCAAAGAGTAGGACTGGGTCATCGAGCTTAATTTGGGGCCAGGTCAATTTGTGAGCAATTGTCCGCGATATTTATTACTATTATCTACCAAACTGGCCGAGTGCGGATTGGAAGATGTTGCATGCTCTTGAATGTTGTGGTTCTTGGTCATGCTGGTTTCCTTACAATGCTTTCCTTCACCGTTTTGAGTGATGGCAAATCCTCACATAACTTATTAAGTCATATGTGTGGAACCGAGAGCCTTGAAAGGCGTACGCAGTTTAGCCATTGCTGCTCAGGGTATCTTAATGTAAGGTTTATTAATAAGCATAGATAATTACCTGCAAATGACTTGTCAGAGTCAGATGGTCTGTTTCAATTAGTACTCCTCCTCTGATCTCGTCAAGTGATGGAGTGTTGTTTCCTCTGAACCAGTGAAGAACTGGCTCCGTGTTGCCAGGGTTCAGATGCAGTACCGAGCACTTGAGGGATAGCGTCTCTCCTGTCTCTAGGAAAGCTTCCTTCGCCATTTTTATTGATGGTGCTGTAACAAAAGGTTATTTAGTATTTTTATGACACCATACCCAAAGGGTAAAACGGAACCCTATATTTTTTTTTTTACTAATTACAGGGTAGCTTTTAACCACAAGTCACCCTGGACTGGGAACTGGCTCTCAAGTGAGGCTGCCGGAACACACCGATACCTATCGGAAACATTGGAAAATCGAGAACGATCAGCTACTTTTGTCGCTGACTACCTAGTCAACTACCTAGTCAGCGACAAAAGTAGCTGATCGTTCTCGATTTTCCAATGTTTCAAATCAGTAATTATTATTGTTTTTTTTACATTTTACATGGTAGTATCATTTTTAACCACAACATAACACACCTGATTTTAGGTGATGATGATGTCAAAAATTGGTGTCTAAGATGATGAGGATAATAGAAAAAAGTGTGATTGTTCAGCGACTTTTGTCGTTGACTGTACTTGGCGACAGATTCTTAACTTGAGGGTGCTATTACTAAGACTGCTGTCCGTCCGTCTGTCCGTCTGTCACCAGGCTGTAACTCATGAATCGTGATAGTTAGACATTTCGCACTTGTAGTCGGTTTGTTTATTTTGGTAAATAAACAGTCGGCCCGTTGAATGATAAGCAGTAACCGTCATCTATGAACATTTGCAATACTAGGCTCGTTGCGATCCTGAAAATCTCTTTTGACACCCATTTTCAAGAAATGCATTTTGTAGCACTGCGGAAAATCCTGTGGAGGGAGCTCGTTCTACATTTTGTAAGTATGCGAGAGAAAGGAGAAAAATAAATCGAGTGGTGGGACTTCTAGGAATGGACTATTGGTGAATGAGCTTTATTTCGGTAACAAGATGTTTTCGGTAAAAAAATCTGAATAATAAAATGAGGAGGAATATTTTATTGCAACTTTTAAAAAGGGTTAACAACATTTTGATAAGTAAGCACGAAGAAGGAAAGAAAATAATGTTTGTTTACGGAACGGACCTTTTGTCGATTAAAATTACTTAATCCTCCGAAAGGTTTATGGAGTCAAGGATAATATTACGGACAGAGTGGGTTCAAAATTGTTTTTGCCTTCCCTGATTTTTCTCGACTTGAACTCTACTTGGGTTCATTAGACAATCATACGGTAGGTCTTGAGTTCAAATCTAGCAATAACTTGGGCTTTCCCTGAAGAGATACATCGTGATAAAACATGTCTATCTCAAGAGCTATCTCAAGTTAAAAATCTATCTCGAAGTATAATCGGTATCAGAGAGCCAGATCTCAATTCAGATGTAGCGTGGCGACTTAATCTTCACTTATTATCATCAGGCTTGGTGTCAAATGCTAGTATAAAGTTTTTAAATATTGTGTTGTTAAATAGAAGTTAAATTCTCGAAAATTTACGAAACACAACAAACATAAGCGTCTAATTTTTTCCGGTCTCTCGCCAATCGTTTCCCAGCCTATACCCAGTTGTCACCATAAAACCACACTGCGTTTTAAGCCCCCTTTTGCATTGACAAAACCTAAATAAACATTAACATTGTACACCAAGCGACACCACCATTGGTTCACCATAGCTTGTTTCCAACGGTTCTTCGGAACTGTCGTAAAAGTCAATGGGTTCAACAACAAAAGTTAAACAGTTTGGAGAGGGGACTTTAGTTGCTGTTCGCCGTAACGGGCTGGTTATGTTTGCAACTCACGTTTGTCTTGTTGGACTTTTGCCGGAAAGAAATTATAAACTTCGAGCCAACCGCTCGTTGTCAAGTTAGGGAATACAATTGTGGTGTGGTCAACCACGGAATAATTATGATTTATGTACATATTACATGCTTATAAGTGAGGCAAGTGAAGCTCTATAAGCGGATTTTTGTTAAATTCTTCTTAAGCCGTAATTCCTACTTCAACTACTACTAAAAAAATATTTTTAATGTTTAGAAAATCGATTAATTAAATGGACTACTTATGCTACTTTGAATACTCACGATGCACAGTCAGTTTAAACCTCCTCAGCATCGGTGGGTGTGTGGAAACGTGGCAGTAGTAGATCCCCGAGTCCTGGATCTTGGCATCAGCCAACGCCAGCTTCCAGTTCTCTCCAGCTAAATCTACTCTATACCTGTACAGAGATTATGTTTTTGTTTAGAACAGTATCATTTGCGACTTTCTCTTTTTCCAATAAAAATATTTTATCGGCAAAAAAGGGATAAAGGGATAAACCAACATAAATGTGCATGCCAAATTTCAGCTTCGTAACTTTTACCTTTAGTAGGTAATTTTGTTTATTTTATCTTATTGAGAAAACTAACGACATACAATTAATCAAATTTACTCTCAAGTAGAAACAATGAAAGTCAATTAGAACTCTCCACTGGTAGCAATAATGACAACAAAATATTTTAAGCTGAATATTGCTGTAACAGCGAGTAATCAAAAATCTCGTAGTAACATTGTCCCGTAGATGCGTGAAAGAAAAATAAGCCAACAAACAAAGTTTCAAACTTACATAAAAGCGTGAGGATAAGAAATAGTTACCTGGCATCTGTCGTGTGGGTGGCGAGATTCACTGTAAGTAGTTCTAAGTTTTCATCGTCTGATACTTTAACCCAGGATACCTGTAACAAAACAATGTTATCATCATCATCATAGTCATCCTGTTTCAGTCTACTGCTTGACATAGGCCTTTCCCAAAGCACTGCACTGAGCCCGATCTTCGGCTTCTCTCATCCAACCGCTGCCAGCTAGTGCTACCTTCGACCATACCATCACGTAACATCAGGGTAACTGTTGGTCAAACGCTACTTTGAAAATGTTTAAAAAGGATTTAATTTCACGATACACGGAAGACACGAAACTAGCATCATTTTTAGTTAATAAATAATAAAACCATTGCATAAAACCTATGGGTACTGAACCTTAAACCTGCTTACAGACAATTTTAATGTGTTATGTTTAAGAAAAAATATAGGACTGCCCCGATTGGCTAAACAAACTGTCATCGGCTAGCTATGACGTTAAATTTTACAATTAAAATTGAGGCATAAATATCGGAATAGATCCAGTAATTTAATATTTCGCGAGATTAGGTCGTACCAAATCCACATGTTATATCAAATTACGTTCCACGCGATCGACCTAGTCTCAGTCCTTCACTGACTGCAAACAATTTGAAACAATACAATCGTAATACTGAAACGTATTACAGGAATACGTGCGATGCAAATCCTTTTGTTATACATATAGAACTGATACCTCGGTTGAAGGAACGCAAAGTTATTAGTTTCTGCCCGCTCCGTCTCTGTAAACTTCATGCACAGTATGTGAGATGGGATTAGTTATTTGGATAAGGTAATTGTAGGAATTAGTAACCTAATACAACCCATCTCTATTCCTAATTATAGCAACGCAAAAAAGTCGTGACAACTTGCTGCTGAAATAAGTAAATAAGTTCCATAATTTTGCAGAAATGCGGTAATTGCCGTACATTTGCTGTGTTCGTGTTAAAGTTTGAGTGTCTCTCATCATCATCATCATCAGCCTGTATCAGTTCACTTCGGACATAGGCCTCTCCCATGGTACGCCACTGAGCCCGGTTTTCGGCTCTTCTCATCCAACCACTGCCAGCCACTCGGGCAAGTCGTCGCTCCACCTGGTCGCAGGGCGTCCTACACTACGTTTGCCAAGTCGCCGTCTCCACTCAAGAACGCGTCTACCCCAGCGGTTGTCTCTAATCTTATGCAATCTAAGCACTTACTATTTTATCCCTCAAAGCGGTAACTCTGCACTCAAACAACACCGTCGCCCCCGTGTCTGCATCCAGTATGGTATATTCCGAAGTCAAGTCTTCGAATGACGGTGGTCGAAATCTGGAACAAGAGCATTCTATTAAAAACTAGGTAAAGTTCGTAAAATCAATGGGATTGTAGGCTGATTTCTGGTGGTTTCGTCTCACTGCATCACGGTACTTCCTTGTTGACCTATTCAATAGCTGTCGAACGATATTGTTATAGGATGTTTGTAAATAACTGGTGTTTTGTGGATTTTCATTCTTGCAACCCTGTAGCTTCGCTTTCGCGCCCATTAGACCCTTTAGGCTGGCCATACGCGAACCGCTTGAAACAGTCAGGATCGAATGCTTCAAGCTGCGACTGCATAGTGAACTACTGCAACTGCTCGAGCGGTTCGTGAATGTACGTAGGTACGTAGAAGTCACTATGCATGAAGTTGCGGTCTGTGTATGGCCAGCCTTAAGACCATATTATAATTATTAAAAAAACCTGTGTTAAGTTTCATGTCCACTGGTTAACGCTCTGGTTTGTCCCAACCAAACCTATACTTATATTATTATGTAAAATAGGTAAGGAGGGAACTCCTTGCCTATTTTTGCGCGCAAAAATATCACAAGAGCAACGCTAAACTGTAAAAAAGCAATATGTCTGTTTTTTATATGTTCCGAAATGACCTTAATCTTTCTCTCGCATTCCCCTATTTTGTCACTTGGCTGTATAAGAAAAATCATTACGAATTCAGCGTTGGTTTACCAGATTTCCTTCGGGTTTGTCCGTTTGCACTACGCAGCCAATTCTCTAAGTTGTTTACCGCCCTTAAGGGCTCTTTCCCTGCCCGGAGGTGACGTAAAAGTGAGTTTTGTGCGGTATATGTACTTAGAATGCGGAAAGGTTCCCGGTTACAAGTTTTACAGCATTGTTTGTATTGCTAGATAAATATGAATGAACGCAGTATGTAATACAGTAGACCGAGATGCTTGAAAGCAATGCAGAGGAGACTTTATAGGAGTCTATAGGCTTATCATTATCTCCCACATGCAAACTTCAACTTTATTCTTCACTGATGAAGGTTGTTACTCATTTTTGTATTCACTGATTAAGTTTGGCACTAATATCTTCATTTCTTTTTTGGCATTTTTCATTTGACAGACTATAGCGTGTTTTAATTTGATCCATCATCGTGGAACAAGTCAATTTTCGTCAAGCTTGGAAACTACTACTTTCCGCAGTCCAAGTGTAGTTTACTTACTAAGTATTTTTATAATCGAATAATGTTACTAATTCGTATTACTAAATACCAAATAATCAGTCATCAGGATAATCCCCATATATCAACTCGCGCGAGCGAGCCCTAATATGCTCCGCTAAGCGTGTCGCGTAAGCAACAACAATAAATTTACCATCAAATTAGTAATGACTATAATCGAGATGTCACGAGACATCTTTGTTTCGAATTATGTCTTATAATCGCCCGCGCTGCTAGTAGTTTCGTCGTAGAATAGTTTGTACTGTTTGTCTAAGCCTAAACTATTATAACAGATTGAGGTATCAACACAAATACACACAGCTCTCTAACACACTACCAAATATTACCGACAAACACACACTCCATACGTGTATGTACTTGTAGATACAATGTCTTTAAACGACCTCAACAAACAAACGGTAACGAACAGGGATCTTTGTTAACACATAATACACTAGTTGCGCAGTACGGTTTCACCCGCGTCTTCCCGTTATCCCACAGGGACCTTTTCCGGGATAAAGTAGCTTATGCGCTAATCCAGGGTATAAGCTATCTCCATTCCAAATTTCATCAAAATCGGTTTAGTAGTTACGGTGAATTACTCAGTAACAAACATTCACACACACACAAAATTTAACATTTATAATATTAGTAGGACTAGCTGTTCCCCGCGGTTTCACCCGCCTGGGCTACGGTTTCCCATTTTTACCCCTTAATTCCAAAGAATCCTTTCTGATTAGGTACACCCCTATGCATCATGACAAACATACCCTTCAAGTTTCTACGACCCGTGGTTTAGGCTATGAGTTGATATCAATCAATCAGGAATACAGTATATATATAATTATATCGTGAGGAAACCGGCATGTCCAAGAACTGCAACATTCAAGGGCATGCGGCATCTACCAACCCGCACTGGGCCAGCGTGGTAGATTACAGCCCATACTGTCTCTCTAAGAGAAGGCCAGAGTCCCAGCAGTGGGAACGTGAAAGGCTGATAATGACAGTATATATATAAATACAGATTTTATCGTATGAACCGATTCCTAGAGTTCGATGAACTAAATCGATGACTGCTTAGAAAAGTTATTTTTTTATTTGGAATTGATCATGTGAAAATTGTAAAAAATAGACGTTTGAATTGGATATTTACTTGATGTTTCTTTTAACAAGCTCCAGTATTTCCTGAAATTCATGAGAAAAGTCTACCAATTGTCGCGTAAAGTAAGCAAACAACTCAGAACACGGCAAATTATGTTTCCCAAAAAGAATTTGGAACTTAGCAAGTTAAATGGAACCGTGTTTTCTTTACGACGTTTGCAGAATCAGTACAGTCGACGCCAGAAATATGTCACCGTTTTTCCTTTGGTTGGGAAATAAATGTGAATCTACGAATTTTACGAAAGTTTGAAATTCAGACTGTTGACAGGCCAGTTAAACACGGTCAAGCACCGCAGAAAACACGGTGCTTGTTAGAGATTGAAGATATCATCATCATCAACAGCCTACACCAGTCCACTGCTGGACTTAGGCCTCTCCTATGATACGCCACTGAGCCCGGTCTTCGGCTTTTCTCATCCAACCACTGCCAGCCACTCGGCGCAAGTCGTCGCTCCACCTTGTCGCAGGGTATCCTACACTCCGTTTGCCAAGTCGTGGTCTCCACTTAAGAACGCGTCTACCCCAACGGTTGTCGGTTCTGCGGCTTATATGACCAGCCCACTGCCACTTCAGCTTGTTAAATCTGTGAGCTATGTCGGTGACCTTAGTTGTCTGATGGATCACCTCATTTCTGATTCGATTCCTCAGAGAAACCACAAGCTTAGCCCTTTCCATAGCTCGCTGAGCAACCTTAATCGGTGGACTAGTCGTGCCGTGAGTGTCCAATTTAATATATTATATTATGGTCTCTACAAAAGAGTCCTACTCTCTACCACTACGAAACTCAGAAGAGGCGTGCCTTTCGGTTGCAAATCACTTGCCAGCATATGTTATATGCGTGGGCGGCAATAAATACATTAACATTTACTGTGTTTACTATTTTTTCAACGTATAGGTGTCAAAGTCAAATTCTTTTATTCAATAGGATACATTGTGATCACTTTAAAACGTCAAACTTAAAACTAGCTACGCCTGTTCCAACCTCCTTACGCCGGCAAAAGAACAGGCAAGAAACGCCCGGCAGGTAATTTTTTTGGCGCGATCGCATTGACAATTTTATTCTTATTACTAATTGATTGAATTGGAGCAAGTTCACTAAGGTGAGAAATGGAATGTGAGCGTGAGTTTGAGTATTATTTTTATTTATCTGACCTGGATAACCGAGTGCCCAGTTTTTCAATGCCTGAAAACACGGATATAACGATGTTTTCTAAAAATGATACCTAGCTAGATCGATTCATCGTTCCCGGAACCTCGTGCATACTAAATTTCATGAAAATCATTGGAGCTGTTTCCGAGATTCAGATTAAGTATATAAAAGAATTGTTCGTTTATGGGCCGGTTTTATACTCTTCTGAGTTTCGTAGTGGTAGAGAGTAGGACTCTTTTGTAGACACCGCCTGGGGAAGTACCATAATATATTAAACTGGACACCCACGGCACGACTAGTCCACCGATTAAGGTTGCTCAGCGAGCTATGGAAAGGGCTAAGCTTGTGGTTTCTCTGAGGGATCGAATCAGAAATGAGGTGATCCGTCAGACAACTAGGGTCACCGACATAGCTCTCAGAATTTGCAAGTTGAAGTGGCAATGGGCAGGCCACATCGCTCGACGAACCGATAACGAAAGGTTCTCGAGTGGCGACCACGAACCGGAAGACGTTCTGTAGGTAGGCCCCCCCACTAGGTGGACCGACGACATTGTAAGAGTCGGAGGGAGCCGATGGATGCAAAGTGCTAATAGCCGTTTATGGTGGCGTTCAAAGGGGGAGGCCTATGTTCAGCAGTGGACTTCTTCTGGCTGATGATGATGATGATGATGATGAGATGTAGATAGCTATAGCTAGGTTGTATGGCATTTAATAGTGCTCGCCTGGCTAGTATCACTGTCAAGTTTAGAATCTGGCACCTATCGGTATGTTCTGGCAAACTCGCTTGAGAGCCAGTTCCCTACCCAGGTGTAGCGCAACGCCCACCTTTATCCACTTAAGTGACTTGTGGTCAAACGCTGCCTTGTAAGCTGTAAAAGAAAACCTTAAAAGTATGTACTAAAATAGCCTTTAATTTAATACCTTCGAGCGTTCGAAGTTTAGTCTTGAGAACCGAAATGAATGGCTCAATTTTTCATGTGACCTCAGGGATGTGAATTTTTCTTTTTTTAAATTAATCTACAGTTTTTTCTTATACTTAATCGTTTCTATAAATATTGGAAATCGATTTTTAATTAATCGATTATAATACTTAGGTACTCTCTTTTTTATAGAAAAAAGATTAGATATTTTCGTTGTTGGGTCTTGTTTTCCTCATTATCTAAGTTGAAATAAAAACTTGGTTTATTTTTCGGTTTTAAAACGAACAGATTGTTGTTTTTAGTTAATTATCGGCTTGGTAATTTTGTTATTTTGTACAAAAATGCAACTTTTCGAATAACTAGCTAGAAAAAGAAATCGATTACATTTTAGTTAATTGATTTACTTTTACGAGAAAAAATCGTTTATTTAGTCATCGTTTGTTTCGCCTCCAAGTGACATCCCTATGTGACTTTCGCAAAAAGTTTCGTAACGAAAATCTGAATTTCATTGGCCAATTCCATTGTTTAACGGGCAGCTAACTAGACTAGATGCTCGGCTGGGCAGAACGTATACAAGCGCGGCCTTTGGAAAGTTCAGACGACCTGTGACACCTTGATTTACGTAATGGTTGCCCAGAGTATTCGTGCTGTGAGCTGTGATGAAAGTCTGAAATTACTTTCTAGAAGTTATTTTGAACATTATCTGCTTTTGTAGATTTTCTATATATTTAAGTGACGGTGAGGCAAGCAGGTAGGTCGTTAATACAACGTAAATGCCACAATCTACTTCTACAATTGCAATATGGTCATTATGTTTTATATATACTCAACAGAGTAATACAATTATGTTGCGTAGAGATTGTTATATCTCACCAATTAAGAATTCTCAAGAAAATTAAAAAAAAACATGAAAAAAATCAAAAAATTCTACAATAAAATTAATTAATTTCACGTTAAGAAATACCACTTTGTAGGCTTGTAGCTTATAAAAATGCAAAAAGTAAAGCCATTCAAAACTAATTTATTAAAAAGTAGCGGCTTCGTATGCAAGAAAGATGACATATTTCTATTTAAGCTTAAATATCCCATTTGACCCCATATGGGTTGCTATTCTAAAAAATCTTTCTTAGTGCACCTGTTACACTACCAAAAAAGCTACCTACGCTGAAGCGGTACATGGATATGTCAATGAATCAACCCTTGAGGGCCGGTTTAATAAACATCCGTAAGTCAAAAGTCATACCAAATTTCAGTAAACATGATTTTACATAGCACGAAAAATTTGACAATAAGATCTTTACCGAAATTGGGAAATGACATTTAAGTTACGGACGTATATAAAACCGGCCCTGAATGTCATTAACATAGATTTAATTACTAGTGACTGAATTATCACCATACTTATGGCCGAAGCAGTAAAGAAATCCACCTATTGACCCAACTTCCAAGCACCTATTTCCAAAGAAGTAAGTTCGCGTGTCAACAGCTAAGTCCATAAAGTTGGCCGGTGAAGTTGATTCGTATGGAAGAGATTCGTCCATAGCTAAGTCAACAAACTTTGTTCGAATCTCTCATATCGGGCGGTTAACTTTATATTGGTAGGTTTTCTTCCTTTTTATACAAGAAAATTTCAAGTTATGTGTATGGGGATGAAGAATTTTAATAACTACGACTTACTAGTGACCTGCCTCGCTACTTTGTCCGCGTGATTATCGCGATGATTGGCGTTTGTCATAAGTGTGGCCACGACTTAGCGTATAGCGTGTTGTTGTATACTTTTCTCAATAAATGCGCGGAAATTAAAACTAAGTAAGTAGTACCTGGGCAGAACTTTTCTCTTTCGAATTTGGCAGTAACAAATTTATATTACGGCTCTTGCCGCCTCTTGAATTTCAGGTGGCGTTAAAGTAAGATCACACTTCACTCATCACACTTCACTCATTGTCTTCACTTGAACAATTAGTTTTCAAAACCAATGACGAACAACGAACAACAAAAAAAATTCCCGCGTTCTATTGATCGATTGTTTTTTTTCAACAAACAGGTTTCTATGTGCAAGCCGGTTCGGAATTTAAATAAAACCTTTGATCAGTTACCTCCTTGGTTCCCATTTTCAGAGTAAAAATCGTTCCATTTTTAAATAATACGAACGATATGAGTTTAATATGTAATTTATTTGGCCGCTAAACACGACAGATATAGTTTTTCATACAAATTTTGCCGGCCGCTGCTCGCATATATTTGGGCAGTGCAGCAAGTTTGATTTATCTCGAAGAAGGTTGTCAAAATAATACTCTTATTTCCAAGCATGTTTGAGAAAATTATATTTATCGCGATGATAGGCATTGACATTTCCCTTGACGTTGACCTTAGTGAGGCCCAGTATAAGAAATAACAAAACAATGTGGAGAATTTATGTCTGTTTCTATTTTATCTCAAGACAGTCATTATCAAAAGCAAGACGGTATTGTAATTAAATTTACGTTGGTTTGCGCATCCCTAAACATATTAAATTAATTAAAAAGATGAAATGGACAGCAGTCGCTAAATTGAAAGAGCTTAAAAACATTTTCTGTATGAATTATTTTATTATGAACTTAATAAACCTAATTAAGTGACAGGAGGACAATTTCCTTATTCTTTGTCTGTACTCGTGGAGTGTTGTTCGCCGAGACCATTTGAGGAATATTGGTTCCAAATTTCAAGTTTTTTCGTTCAGCGGTTTCGGTTGTATCGTGATTGTGTAAAGCGCTGTGTTCTTTTATTAATATAGACTTCAGCACGGAAAATTTGACAATAAAATCAAATTTACCGAAATTTAGTATGACATTTTACTTACGGATGTTTATAGAACCACCCCCTATTATTCTATTCTATGTATTCTACTAGTCTTATAAAAAGCTCAAAATTGATAGTTTTTTTTACTAATTCTGATAAGATAGAGTTTTCAATAAGAAATTACGATAATGTAAGCTTCCACACGGAGTAAAACAGATCTTCCGAAATACCATTTTCCTTCTGAGTCACAAGTCCTTCCCTTTTGACTAAGGTAAAATAAAAATATATAGTTTAAAAAACTAAAAAAAACACTTTAAAAACGCACTCAAAAATATAAAATAATTAAATTGACATGTATTAGTTACGATATAATGGTTAATTCAAAAAGTGTGGAGCACTTTTTGGTTGTGTGTACTTTTATTTACCCAGTAAAAGAAGCGCTCCACACTTTTTGAATTAACCATTATATCGTAACTAATACATGTCAGTTTAATTATTTTATATTTTTGAGTGCGTTTTTAAAGTGTTTTTTTTAGTTTTTTAAACTATATATTTTTATTTTTTTACTTTTTAGTCTTTTGTTACCAAGTCCAATCTATCGGACTCATCAAAAGGAATCATATGAGTCCAAACTCGAGGGGTTTACTAGTAGCCACTGCAGAGATCCCCTACCCACCTTCTGGCTGCATCATCAGACCCTCGTCACCAAGTTCAATCTATTGGACTCATCAAGACGAATCATATGAGCCCAAACACGAGGGGTTTACTAGTAGCCACTGCAGAGATCCTCTACCCACCTTCCGGTTGCATCATCAGACCCTTGTCACCAAGTTCAATCTATTGAACTCATCAAGACGATTCATATGAGCCCAAACTCGAGGGGTTTACTAGTAGCCACTGCAGAGATCCCCTACCCACCTTCTGGCTGCATCATCAGACCCTCGTCACTAAGTCCAATCTATTTTACTCATCAAGACGATTCTTATGAGCCCAAACACGAGGGGTTTACTAGTAGCCAGCGCAGAGATGCCCTACCCACCTTCCGGCTGCATCATCAGATCAGGTCGATGATACAAAATTATTGCATTGTCACCGAGATTACATACACATACAAAGTTTCAAGTCGATACGACAATTAGAAGTAGGTGAAAATTGACCTCTAAGATTTGATTACATTGTTAGTTAGTTAGTTAGTTAGTTAGTTAGTTAGTTACAAGTCAAGCTAATAAAAGTGTTTTAAAAAAGGAAGGAATCGGTCTTAGACGGCAAGACTCAGAAGGAAAGTCAGAATTTTTTTCTCAGTGCAGTACGTCGGTTGACAAATAATCTGCTCAAATAAATATTTAGCTTTTATTTTAACGAGTCATTATCATTATCGTTAAGAGCTCCTCGATTGCTCACTTACACTGGACTAATTTTGACACAGCTTACAATGTTATAAATTATCCCCTTTTTAAGTTTTAATTGTTAATAGAGTTATGACAAAGGAGTTCTCAGAAATTCATAGCACGTTGGTTCTAGTTAGAACCTTTCGACTCAAAATACAATATGTATAATTTATTCCGAGTGACATTTTCAGTCAGCAAAGTGAGAAGTGAGGCACCTTTCAGTCTTCCTTAATTGTTTTAATGAAACTAAAACGTACTATTCTCTGTAATATAATTATGTATAGGTCTACCTATCTCTCTGTGACATATTTTAGAGGAATGCAAGAAGTTATATTTCACTATGTTGCTATTACGCACTGGCCAGTTATTTTTTAACTTTAAAAAGTGAACGGTTTTGGTCGTCTTTTGTTTCCGAGTTGCATTTGCTATTGTTTTTTTTATTTAATTCCCAAGTTTTTCGTTCAGCAACGTTTCAGTTTTAGCGTTAATTCCACTGCTTACGTGCAAATAGCCCAGTGACTTTAGCTGATAGAGAGCTATGATTTCTATTGTCACTTCTTCTTTCGTATTGAGCTAGTGGTCAGCTGGAGCGAATCACGGTACCTAACACTCAGTTAACAAGTAAAATTTATAACAAAAAAATAACCAGCTTCTCATTCTCCTCGATTTATCTGAGATACCATCATCAGATCCTAGTTTCCTTATCATGGTATCACCCTTGGGATATCTCCTTTCCAACAAAAAAAGAATCGTCAAAATCGGTTCATAAACGACGAAGTTATCCGCGAACAAACATAAAAATTATATATACGGTCGAATTGAGAAACATCCTCCTTTTTGAAGTCAGTTAAAAATGACATTCTAGTGATGGCCGTGCAATGACTGTTCCTTAACCTGTTTTATCTATTACGACTAACCGGCCAAACTATACCACAAGTGCTATAATACACTGTTACCTAACTGCGTTGTCACTTAACACCAGCACTACGTGAAAGCTTAAGCAACACGAGCCTGAACAGAAACAAAACAGCACATCACACAGTGTTCCTTTGTTTGAAACCCAACCAAAGAATACTATATCGGTAACTCTTAATTACACCAGCCAATCAAGCCGAACGTTCAAACCACGGACATGTAGTAAGCTCAAACAGAAACTAATTTCGGTTAATACGAACCCGCGATATCTCATTTGTCGGTCTAATGAAGATCCTTTTCAAACTGCCAAAGGCCTAACTCACATTCGCGTGCGACCGCTTTCACACCGATGCGAGCGAGGTAAAACTATCTATTTACTCGTACATGAAAAGTGCTAAGTCGTAACTGCGCAGTCGCAACCGCTGCAAAGATGAAACTAAGGCATTCTAGAATGACGCTGAAGCTATAATAAGTACTTGAGCACAGATTTGACGCTGTCAGTTCATACAAATATATCACTTAATCAATATTCAAGCATTGATCAATACTTGCGTCATTCTAGAATACCAGCCTTAGAGGGTGAATTTTTTATTAAATTGAGGCATGCACTAAAAACTTAAACTTTGCGTTTTATTTATAAAAATCAATTGCTGTTCGTTAGTCTCGCTAAAACTCGAGAATGGCTGGACCGATTTGCATAATTTTGATCTTGAAATGTTTGTGGGAGTTCAGGGAAGGTTTACAAGGTAACTTTTATTGGTGATACGAAGTTCGCCGGGTCAGCTAGTAGGGAATAACAAATATTTTTAAGACGTTTGACATAATGTTTTTCGTAATACATTTTGGTGTCGATTCGGTTTTGCATTCTCTAAAACGAAACTAAGTTTGACAGGTCTAATAGTATTGCTGTCTTTTTCTAACCACTGAAGTGAAAAAAAGACAGCATTAAAAAATAAAAAAATATGACCACGAGCAAAAATTAATATGTACATAATAGTGACGTGTGACATGTGTTTGTGAAGCATTTTCAATCTGGAAAATTATGTCAATAATGATTTTGGAAATATAAGCACGATAAATTGGTTAATTCTAATTCCTTTTGCAGTATTAAAATTGACAAGTCACTTATGTTTATGTAACATTTGGAATAACAGTTTGATCAAAAACCCAAACTTAACGCTACGGTGTGACAGGCAGCCCCGTAATTCTCATCCGCATCACGTCTATACAAGAGTTCCCAGTTTGAATAAAACGGGCCTCGTTGGGGTCACACTTTTTTCTTTTTGTGAAAAAAAACGACCTTTTCCCCAACACATGTTTGAGATGTTCTTTTTATAAATTAGACTCGGAATAATATCATAACTTAGCTCCTTTTATATCCCTCCTCTATATCTTTTGCCGTGTTTGCGTTAACATATATTTCCAAGAGAAAAAGTTGTTAGCCGGAGAAGCTAGAAAACTAGATGAATTTTACATGAGTTTCTAATGAAATTTAATGTAAGTAATGCAGTCTGTGGTTAAAGTTTACTCTTGTTATTTTAGAAAGGGATCGTATTAAAGTGACGTAATAAAGTTACCTACTTCTAGCCTACTGAAATATTATGAAATCTAACCAGGTATTGGAGGCCTTATCTGAAAATTGTCATGTCAAACAAACCAAGCATTACAGTAATCCGATTAAAACGGCTCTGTGGGTCTGTAGTCAATAATCCCTGGACTAGCGAAACATTATTGGACTCAAAACTTTTTTTTCGTAAAATTTTATGGATTTGTGGGACGTTCTGAATTCGGCTGTTTTTTTATGTTCGTTACCTCAGAACTTTCGACAGGGTGAACCGATTTTCATAATTCCTTTTTTATTTGAAAGCTGGTGTTTCCTGGATTTCAGACGTGACAGTGGCATCCATGAGAAAACCTTTGAAGTCGAGTTTAGCGTTTGACCACGATCTCACCCGATGGAAAGCGATGATGTGGTCGAAGGTGTAGCACGCTTGCCCAGTAAATACCTATTCACTCTTGACTTGAACACCCCCGGGTTGTATCTTTCAGGAAACTCCGACCAAGGCAGGGCATTCCACTCTAGCAGTTCTAACCAAAAAAAAAATTGTTTTTTTACACAGACATACAGATATAGATAGGCAAGCATTTGACCACAGTCTCACTTATGCTTAATAGTTTGTTCGGAACCCTCGGCACGCATGTCAGACTAGCACTTACCTGTGTTTTTTACGTCAGTACGATTTTCCTGGCGCTCGTGTCACCATGCTAATTTAATTATTACTTTTCCCTTACTTCTTTACCTCGACGAAATCATTCATGAATGCAAATGTTTTTATTTCACTTTTGAAAGTATAATGTGATAAAATGCGCGGTCTTTCCCAACTCGTATTTTACGGTGCAGCTTTCGTTGCAAACATAAGTTTGAGAGTATCTTTCATCTTTGTACGTGTAAGACCTTTTAGGGACTTTGGGGATTTTCCGTTCCAGTTTCATTTTACTGCTTTCACGCCATTTATCTTCATTCATCAATCTTTTCACTGTAAGGCTTACCTCACACGTATACGTACGTACTTTTAATAACCATATTTCAAACTTTAAACTACGCGCATCTATCACATACAGTATTTTACACTTAGTGCTGATGTGTTAGAGGTTGATGTATCCAGAAAATTAACCCCTAAGGGGTCAATTGGGATATTAGATATAGTTTGTATGGAAATAGTTACTGATACAGTATTTTTTATTTATGTACTAACTAGCTGTTCCCAGCGGTTTCACCCGCGTGGGCTACAGTTTATCGCGAAATCCTTTCTTAGCGGATGCCTACGTCATAACATCTACCTGCATGACAAATTTCAGCCCGATCCGTCCAGTGGTTTGGGCTGTGCGTTGGTAGATCACTATGTCAGTCAGTCATCAGTCAGTTACCTTTGAGTTTTATGTATTATTGTTCGATCCTTGCATAGTTGAGGTAGTTAGAAATATCTCGCCACCAATTTTGTATTTCTACCCGCTTCTGGAAGATGTGAAGGCGGACCGTCCGCGCGCCCGCACGCAGCTGTCAACGAGTTCTCCGTTGTACTTTGAGAAGTCTACATCTCTCGCGCCGTGCGTGACATTTTAAGCTAACGTTTAGCTCAATTTTGGTGATACCTAGCTTCCAAATAGTGTCTTAGCCGTGCTAGCATAGTTGGCTTCGTATAACCATCTTCAGACACCTGCACAGAGAGCGTTTCACCGGGACGTTCCCTCGCCACCTACGCTGAAGTTCGCCGTGCGAACTTTCATCGGAAAGCCTGATCAGAATCTGGAGAAGGTGGATTTCAAGGTTGGTGGTGTGTTTTCTACTCTCTTCTGTGCAAGGATTTGAATCTCCTATCGTTTTCTCTTTCTTTATTTTTTATTATATCTATATATTATTTAAATTCTAACGGTCCTTCGATTATACTATTGAACCTATTTTTTATCCTTTGGAACCAGCGAACCTAAGTGCAGCGTCGCACAATTATATAGATTTATTAACAAAGTTTTGGATGACTTTATATTTAGTATTTCTTTGAGACTAAGTCTAACCTAAGCCTATACAAGGGTCTAACTCTAAACTAACCCTAACTATAATCTGATCTTCTCAACAAAGTTTCACCGGGATTTTGCTTCGAAACACAATCGGGATTTGAGAAGGTCGCCCTATTCTCACCTAAGCGTCGACATTTCTATTCAACCCAAGCAACCAGAGGAAAAATCATGAATATTTTCATAGAGCATTTCATCAGCTTCGTTGGCATTTTCCTTGGAGACCTTGCGTGTGATGGTTGTTTTAGGTAAGCGCTTCCGTTAGGAATAGAAAAGAACAAAAGTAAATGAAAACAATAAAGCAGGTAGTGTCAATCAGTAGGTACACAAAAATGACACTGTGTCAAATCTTTTTTTTTAGGGGAAAATACTATGCACTTCTCTTCCGCCTTTGGGGGCTGGCTGAAGGGGGTATACGGGGCTCAAACCCACTAAAAACCTCTGGCCGCCTAGATGTTGGCGGGGGCGGAATGGGATCACGGTAGCATTCTACCTACCCGCTCCACTGTTACAAGTCTGCCCCAACTCAGCATCATCATCATCAGCCTTTCACGTTCCCACTGCTGAGACTCTGGCCTTCTCTCAGAGAGAGAGTATGGGCTGCAATCTACCACGCTGGCCCAATGAGGGTTGGTAGATATCGCATGCCCTCAACTCAGCATGATGATGTTTAATCAACCAGCGCTGGTCTTCCGTTGGAACCATTTAATGACGTAACATCACGAAGAGGTTCTAACAGTACTTAAAGATCAACTTAAATAAATGACAAACTAAATCAAAAATTCAACTTCCAAAAAACATTGTATATCCTGGTCAAAATTCAACTTTCGTACGGACGAACCCGAAGCGAAATCGCCAGTCTATATCTATAGGGCTTTGTCCTAAGTGACTGATGGACAACGTACAGCCTGAACTTTTGAATGTGGAGAGGGTATATATTATATTTATGAAGGGATGTATGCACACTTAGAAATGACTTCGGATGATTTGCACCCCATGAGTATGAAAAAATTTCAACTTCCACGTGGGCGAAGCCGCGGGCGGATAGATAACTAAAAGTTTATAAGTTACTCCCAAATGATAAGCTTCTCCTGTAATCTTTCTTCTGTTTCCAGAAATGATGTACGCACTAAGTTCCGAGTTTTGATACCAAACTGGTGATAAGTACGCATTTGTTACTTAAGTTTATGGGAGGGGGTCAAATTGTCTGATTTTATCGGATTATAAGTTAGACTATATAGAATGGAATAGACAACATAATGTCGGTGAAAACAATACGTACCTAAATAGTACCTAAATTATTAAAATTATATAAAACGACCCTAACCAATGATAACTCAGTGGTAGTGAAATGAATTTGCAACCCGTTGGTAGAATTATATAATGAGCTTGACATTTCGATGAAGGAAACCATCGTGATGAAATCATAGCATGGTGGTAGAGCATTTTCTAGTGCTCACTTGGCTAACCACTGGTTAATAAAATCTGTCGTTAATTACTTATCGTGTGTTCCGGCAGCCACTTTTTCTACTTGTGACTTGTGGTCAAACGATGCATTGTATGGTCAGATTTAAGAAACCCCCTATGTTTTTATTTGTAAGAACACCAGCCTTGGTAACCTGTCGGACCTAAAAATTTAATTAACAACAATACATAATGTGCATGTGTACGTTTGTAACACATGTTTTGTGCAAATAAGAAGTATCTTATCTTGTCAGGTCTTATCTTCTTATTTCATTTAGAATTGGTTATTGTAATAGATGTAACTTACTTGTCATGAAAATGCTTATTGCTCGTGGCGTAGGAATCGAAGATGTAGTTCAGCATGGGCGAGTCTGATTTTCCTGGACGCATGCGAGTCCGACTCGGCTTGGCTGTGACTCTCAGGTTGCGGAAGACAGTGGGTGGAGGCGACATGGTGGTAGATTGTTGTGTGACCGCTTCAGTGGTTGGAGACGCTGGGGACAATTGGAAAACTGTACCTATAGGTATTGGTTGTTGAAGAGATTGGGTTAATTGAAAAAGATACTTTATTTCTTATGGTGACTGGTGTAATTTTGATTGTCTCCTGAATCCGATTGGATATTCATTTATATTAATCGAGTCATGAAAGGACTAGGTCTTAAAATACGTCAAAATATACATGAAATAAGGACGTTGCAAATATATATAGTACATTTTGTAGTAAATAGCATTAGAATAGGTTTTGCTTGAGTAACAGCAGAAAACGCATCTCCCATAGCTCGCGAGCGGATACCGTGAGTGTTGAAAAATTGATACAGAGATTTGAATCGAGTTGTGACTTGGGTGACAGTGGTAATGTCAAAAAACGTGAGAGAAAGTGGGTAGATAGATACGTCTGCCCGTTATGATATCAACAATCCTACACGCAGAAACTTAGCATCCCCGTGATCATATTATATGCTTGCCAGAATATCGAGAACTCAAACAAAAACAAATGCATGGTAATTATCCCGTTTCAAAACCTAATTCTAATTCTAGGTGTTTTATTTTCATTGGCAAGTAAATGTAACAGGAAAAGCAAATAAAATTAACTTGGGTCATTAGATGAAATATAGCTGCCGGAAATTGAGTAAGGGATATACTGGGCTCAAGGGAGTGTGATTGATGAGAAGCGCAGCAGTGGACCAACTAGGTGATTGACTCTCGGATCAAAAAGATTTATGACGTAGAGAAACTGCAATTTCCCTAGTAGTTATAGACAGCATACTGGAATTATTCTGACTGCTGAAAAAAAGTAGTTCCTAATAGATAAGATAGCTAAAAAATACGGCCAAGCACGGTTTAGCGGTGGAAGACCAGAACTGAAGAATGTTAGTCTGTGAGCCAAGGCATTTGCACCAACCAACTGGTATATCACTTCACTCCATTGAAATGTTACATTTTTTTAGGCCTAAGCGTGCGTTTCTCAGAGGACGCTATTTTATTTATTTTTTGATGCGTTGGGGGGTTAGTAAAAGCTTAAGTTCAAGTTTGTGGGGTCCCCACTCTTGACCCCCATCCGCCATCTTGGAAAACGGGGTGCAAAGTGTTTTCACGCTGTATCTCGTAAACTAGCAACCATACAGGAAATTATATAGAATATTATTTCTTGCAAATAAAATTGTCTACAACTTTATATCTAGAATTTTTTATCGTAAACTGGAAAATAAAAAAGTTTTAAACAAAAATAACTGAAAATTATCGACCCTTTTTTCACCACAAATCTCAGAATATTATTAGTGTCGTCGGTTACCTGTGAAGGTGGAGTGAGGCGCGATGGTGGGTGAGAGCACCGCCATCAGCAGCAATATGCGGTGCATGCCGCCGCATCCTACCCGCCGAGCGCACACTCTGCAAGAACAATAAAAATTTCATTTTTCATACTACATATATACAAAAACATAAATGCGAAAGTTTGTGTGTGTATGTAAATGTTTGTTACCACGTATCACCGTAACTACTAAATCGATTTCGATGAAATTTGGAATTGGATTAGCCCGCAGGCTTTTATCCCGGAAAATGGTTTCTGCGGGATAACGAGAAGACTCGGGTGAAATTGCAATGTAGCAATGCAGCTGCCCATCACATCATCGTCACTTAACATCAGTTACACGCTATGCTGTAAGAAATAAATAAAAACAACATGTTACTCAATATAGTAGGTACAGATTTAAAATCTAGATCAAAACACTTCCCATACTTCCCGTAATGGATGCGACTCGTATTCTCACTTCGTCACGAAGTTTCGAGCGTGAGTAACAAAATAGGAAAGTTGATGGTGTACCTCCGTTTTCTAAAGTTGGCCCTCTAGAGCAAAGTCGATTCTGAAGTTTGGCTCGCAGCTGCATCTAAACGATGCAATGAATTTTGTGAAATCTTTTTAGTGTTGGAGATTGGTCTTTGAAGATGTATAAATAAAGCATTCTGCCTGACAATTAATTGCAGTGCCATCTATGTCCCATACATTACCACACTAGCCATCATTGAACAGTAAGTATGAGCTCGTACTACCCAGTCCAGACGTAGTGCATCCCAACCCATAGCCTGTGATAAAACTCAACCCTTCTAAGTACCTACAAAAAACATGTAATTTTGTGAGTCACAGAATTTCGGTAGCATATTTTTATACATTTTATACAAAAAGGCAGTTGGTGCCACACGACGACGCAAAATGAGTTTTCTGTTTCAGTTGAACGTAAAATGCTGAGCGACCGAAAATACGCGACTCACGTCTCACAAAATTACGCTCGTTTTGTTTCATCCTAAGTGGTAGTTTTGGTAAAGTTTTAAGGTTCTCATGTTAATCATCTCTGTATGTAACATTATTAGTTATTACCCTGATTTGTAAGGTGAAACTTGGTAAGGTTTCGCCGCCAGCAAGTTCACTCTTACGTTTCGATATTAAACATAAATTAGACAATATTATGTGAGGCCACAGTGTAAAGAAGTAATTAGACTATGTATTAATAATATACCGCTGTAACATCATTATCGCCCTGTGTCAGACCACTGATCTACATATAATAAGCATATAGTTAGGTATACATATAGGTATATAGCCACTGAGCCCGTCTTCGCCTCTCCTCATCCAACTACTTGCAGACACTCGGCGCAAGTCATCGCTTCACCTACCCTGCTATGCATCATGCAGATAAATAGAAATGTTAATCTGCATTATACATAGCAGAGGCAGGCCTTTCGGGAGCAAAAATTATATTCGGTTTTTTAAATTGAAAAATAAAGTGCAAATTGCCCCATATTTTAAAGTTATTACCAATTTTCTAGGTCTGTAAAAAACAAAGATTTGGTAGAACCACTAACATATTAAAATATGCGATATCCACAGGGCCTTTAGGCCTTTTTTAGAAATGCCACCTTGATTATTTATAGCGTTTGTTTTTAAAGTTTTCGTTACTCCCACATTGGCATGAGACCCCTCTGTTGCCTGTGGGGTAAGGCTGTTGATATCAGTGGCTCTAGTGTGAGGTTTTGCGAGGCGTTAACGCGCTAAACGAGCGCGTAAACTATTTTATGTATGAAGAAAAATTGGTTCATGAACTCGCCGCTAGGAACGCTGTACATTTCTTCATGCAAAAAAAGAGTTTACGCGCTCCCGGTAGAACGTGTTAACGTCAAGCAAAACTCTTACTAGGGCCACAGGGATCTAACTAACTCAAGGCTCACACGTTGACTCATTATCCCCGTACGGAGCGTATAATTTGTATCCAGTCGCGGCGACTCACCAAACAGAATTATCACTCAGCTTCAGGGCACTCAGTAAACTGCGTAAACTTCGCAACTAGCGCGAGTAACTTCACTGTACGTCTTAGACTGTGGCGCGGCGTGATCAGACAGCGTTCACTTGGGATTACACACGAACTTAGCACGAAGTTTGCACGTAGTGTTAATAACAACACGGATACGTGCTGATAATGATTAATGTTGGACCAGATACATGTTGTCTAGGGCTGTGACTAATGGAATCGGAACAGGTATAGGTTTAAGACAAGCCCTGTTTAATAAACCAAGACTTGTGATATGGAACCGATACCACGCAGCATTTTGTTGTAGGTACTTAGTCTTTTTTGTCGTATGAAATGATGATGTTTTCTTTATTTGTTTCTCATTCTTTTTTAAATAAAATGGGAATCCATCATTTGTTTCACGGCAACACGATCTCTAGTCTTTATCGCCGAAAAGATAATCTAGTGTAACTGCAGCCATTATTTTTTTGACAGTTATATTTTTTACGGCTTAATAAAGCTCTAAATTAACCCCCAACACTTTCTGAAAAGTTGTCCAATTGCCTATTAAATATAAACAAATAAATATCGGGGGACAATTGCACACAAATTGACCTAGCCCCAAATTAAGGTCGAAACTTGTGTTATGGGTACTAGACAACCGGTAATACCGGGACCGGTTTTGACTAATACCGGGTAATAGATACATTGATGTCATAACCTGAGTAAACAGACATATCCAGTAATCGGATTAACAAGAAACGATCCTAATACACCATCTCTGATGTTATCCGTGTCAACTGCTTAGAGGATAACTCCACTTTAGTTTCTGTTTTTCGTAATAGAAAACAATTTTATATCTTCCTTCATCCCTACTACACTGAAAAAAAAATTTTGACTTTCCTTCTGAGTCTTTACCTTCCAAGACCGATTCCTTCCTCCTTTTGTATTAGTTTTCCTTCTGAATCACATGTCCTTCCCTTTTGACTCAGAAGGAAAACGGTATTTCGGAAGGTCTTTTTTCTCCGTGTAATGTTATAATTGCGAAAGTAACTCTGTCTGTCTGTCTCGCTTTCACGCCTAAACTACTGAACCGATTAAAACGAAATTTAGTACAGAGATAGTCTAGAGCCTGAGAAAGGACATAGGCTACTTTTAATCGCTATGAACTGTAGCCCACGCACGTGAAAACACGGGGAACAGCTGGTTAGTTTTATGTATACTTTTAACCCAAAAAAATGTAGACTAGTTCTTATTAATAACGAGAAAACCGAGGGAGTAACTGCGGGACGCACCTTGTTACCCTCCATTATATCAGACATTGTGATGTCTCTGTGGAAAATTTCCTCATTACAAACTTCAAAATCTGTTCAGCAACTTTGTTACATCAATCGTGAACTTTACGCGTCTGCCGCTGATGTTCTTTTGTCATCATTCAGTTCAAAAATGATACAAAAACCATTTATTTCGTAACGACACGTGTAGCAAGCGTTTTATTGAAGATTGTAACTTCCTAATAGCTTAACTTTGCCTCAAATATCACAGGTTTTTTGATGTACCTATGCTAACTTTGGTAACAAGAAGTAAGTTGTTGAATTTGTCACTTGAAATCGGTAATTATGTCTTGACAGCATTAGCATCAGTAAGGACACTTTGATTTTCTTTTCTATAACTTGCGCTACCCGCTTTTTGCAATAAGTAACCTGGGCCTTTCTATATATATATATATGTATATGTATACATATATCCGCACGTCACTCAATAGGGTCTTGGCTCTTGGCTGAAAATCACCGTTGTGGATTCGTCCTAAGCATTTGCTGAGCCGAGTCCTTTTTGGGAGGTACTGTACACAGCAGCTGTATTCGCACCATCACATAATATTAATGGCTTATGTATAATGTTACTATTTTTTGTGCAGTTTCTTTATCTTGTGATTGTGTGCAGTTTTCCCAAATAAGGTCTTTCTTTCTGTCTCTCTCTCTCTCTTATTTGCTATGACCATCCACATTCCTAACCAATAATGTGTGACGTCATTACGTGCTTTAGCGAATAAGGGCCCTGATGTTAAGTGCTGATGTGATCAAAGACAATGCACCTACGCTGCGGGCGCTGGTCCTCCTTAATGCGTTCACACGCGAGTGCCAACATATAGACTTGTTTGCTGACAATCTAAGCATAGTTTGTAAGAATTTTATGATATATATAAGCCACATTTAAAATAGTTAGCGTGTTGGTTTAAACCATAAGCTATTTTTTTTTATAAATAAATAAATAAAGATGATGCCACACTACGCCTGGATTGTGAACTGGGTCTCAAGCGAAGCTGCCGGATACCACCGATAAGTGTGCTTGGCATACATACATACACACACATAGACATAACAGACATTATAAAGATACATATATAGTATGTAATATGAAAACCCAACAATTTGTACAGAGTTTCCATACTGTTTATATATTCTGTAAACATTATGGTACAAGTTGTTTTCGTAGCAACCAAGTTAACGACTTGTTCGTGTAGCTGTTGTTGTGATGATTTGTAGCAAGTTAAGATTACGAGGTAGAACTTAATGGCTCCACACGTAAATCATGTAAGTATGTGTGTAATTGTGTATGTAAACGATGTAACGTTACCTATGTAATCATTGAAAAGTTTGTCAAAGAAAAACCAACCAACATCCACTCAACCGTGTTTTTTTTTTGCTTACCGACGAATAACTACTAGCTAAATGATATAATAGGTACTTGTACAGTCAGCGACAAAAGTAGCTGATCGTTCTCGTTTTTCCAAATGTGTTTCAAATCGGTAATTATTATTGTTTTTTTTTTTGACGTGACAACGTCTTATAATTCGATAGAGCCGGCTGCACGCACGAAAAAACATGACTCATGCGGCGTTACCTCGCTCTGAGGCGTTCCATGTAAGGCTTGAAGTGCAAGCGAGAACGCGGAACGAGCGACAAAGAAGCACAATCGGCCAATCGACGTTGTCACGTTCAACTATCGTCAGTAAACCGACTTTACAGACAACCAATTTTTTTAGATTTTACATGGTATCATTTTGACCGCAACATAACACGCCTGATTTTAGGTTATGATGAGGTCAAAAATTGGTGTCTGAGATGATGAGGATAATAGAGAAAAGTGTGATTGTTCAGCGACTTTTGTCGTTGACTGTACTTGTACCTACTCGCTAAACACAAAAATATCTAGAGCTTTTTAGCTTTTACCAGAGCATTGTACATATTCATATTACCTACGGTTCCACCCGCGTCTTTCTGTAATCCCGCAGTAACCTTTTTCCGGGATAAAAAGTAACCTTTGTCAATCCAGGGTACAAGCTATCTCCATTCCTTCATTCAAATCCGTTCATTCGTTTTTGCATAAAAGCGCAACAAACATACATACATACTCACAAACTTTCACGTTTATAACATTAGTAGAATAGGATTATTATTTCACTAGCTTCGCCCCTCAGTTTTCCTTTATACAACAAATTTTCTGGGATAAAAAGTAGCCTATCTTTTAATCGAGGGTATGAGCTATCACCATTCCAAATTTTACTCAAATCTGTTTAGCATTTTCAGTGTGAAGAAGTAACAAACGTACACTTACTCACTCAAAAACTATTGCATTTATATTATTACTAGTTGCGTCCCGCTGTTTCACTCGCGTCTTCCCTTTATCCCGGAGGAACCCTTTTCCGGAATTAAAAGTAGCCTATGTGCTAATCCAGGGTATAAGCTATCTCCATTCCAAATTTCATCTAAATCGGTTTAGTAGTTACAGTGACAAATCAATCAATCAATCAATCAATCTCAATTGGCACTTTATTGTGATCTGACTGTAATAATTTATTTAATATATAATCTTTTCATTAGACATAGCTTTATTCCTAGATTATAACAGTTAACAATAAATCTAAATGATTTATTGTTAACTGTTATAATTGTAACTGCTATAGATTTTATAATAATTCATGCATGGAAAATTTATAATTTAATGTACTTAAGCTGTTATTATATTGCAACCCAATTTGCACACCGAAAGGTCAAAATATGGCGATCTAACTATTTCGTTTTATCACCCTTTATTGTGTACCCCATGTTTATGCAAATAAATTATATTGATTGATTGATTGATTGATTGACACATGGTAACAAACATTCACACACACACACACACACACACACACACAAACTATCGCATATATAATATTAGTAGGAAGTGTGATTAAAAACGAGCATTTTAACATTTTACGTACATAAGGTTTGACTTATTGTAATATCAGCAGATGTAGTTACAATCTGGCATCAGATAAACAAAAAAGTACTAGCTTAAAATGGAAATCTTGAAACATTCCACCATTAAAATCCAATAACGGTAATTAACGAAGACATTAACGAACAACGAACGGTCGTTAGTAGCTTCACTAAACGAATTCCCTAATACGTCGCCGGCGGAATGATCGCACTTTTCTGCCTTTTAAAATGGTGAAATTGGGGCATTCATTTACATTTACACTAGTAATGTGGTAAGCATCCGTCCATTTTTTGGAGCTACATCTAAACGGGTACAACAACCAGCTTTTTATGACAATAATTAAACTTGATACCAAGTATTACAAATGAGCAGACTTAAAAATCACACCTTATTTATGTACCTATAGAACAAAACAGCTATTAATTTTACTAAAATCGGCTTCCATTTTAGATTTTCTATGATTAATTTACTCACATAAAAATGCATTGTATTAAAAGGGAAAAAATCATTTTCTCCTAATCGAAATAATAATCTCTAACGCGTCAGGAAGTTGACGCTAGACACTTGCAAATTCAAGTGAATGCTGCTTCATTGTAGTCGGATCGTCAGCCTATAAGGTTAATTATTACAAACATTGAGATCCGACAATTCAGCCAAATCCTACAACTCTAATTTATACGTCTGCTACATCGTTTAAGTAATGGCTAGAGAATTTTTCAATCGACTCGACTATTACTTATCGTCTTAAACATTTTACATGCAAATTCGGCATCCGGCAATCCGGCCAAATCCCAACTCTAATTTATACGTCTGTTACATTCGCATAATTGAATGTTTTTATTACCAACGTTTTGTTGTCACGTAACGTAGGTGCGGCAATCCCAGAGGTTATTAGTCTAATGTGTTCTGTGACGGTCCAAAAAGCTTTCTCCCGTTTAGGGTGAGCTCCCACTGCTGGCAAGCGTACGATGGCGATGATGGGTCGATGGTAGTGACATCGAAATGCGACACATACGAGATGGATTCGATTCCTGCAGTGAACTTGAGCTAGTGCTCACCTAGCTAGTCATCACTCTTTTGTTAAGAATCTATCGTCATGCACCTATTTGTGTGTTCCGGCAGCCTCACTTGAGATTGAGAGCTAATTCAGGCGTTGCGTGATACCACATTCTATATAGTCCATTGTTGAATAGGTTATCGACCTCGTCATCACTTACCACCAGGTGAGAGTGGGGTCAAATGCTTGCCTATCTGTTATATAAAAAAGTAAAAAAATGGTGGCAATTATTATTTCTCCATACGTTGATTTATAAGAGAGTAACCTAATAAATAAAGAGTACAAAAGGAAACTAAACGCATAATAAAATAACTCATTGCAGAATATAAAAATGAAATCATCGAGATTTCATCTGAAATGTAAAAAATATTCGTGATTTTTATTTTATACTGCTGGCAATGAGACTAGTAAGCGAAGGCGATGGAGAACATCTCACGCCACTGTAATTAAGTTTACATAGCTGAAGAAGGCGTATTGCGCTGTGGCGAATAGTACCTATCTATACAGCACCAAAAAAGAAATAAAATGCACATAAAACAATTTATGGTGGCAGCATATAATTAGGTATTTCATTTTTAGTAAAAGTTTTTGGTCTGGGACCGTTACTCGCCGGCAGTAGGACCTCGGCTTTATATTGCCTGTTCCATTTTACGCACGATTCTTATAAGGCTCGAGTCCCAGTTCTACCCGCAGGTAACTGAGGTTGCATTTTAATCATTGCGAAAAAGAAGGCCAATAAATTGTTTTTTTAATGTAATAGAGTGGCGAACAAGAAGACGGCCTGTCTGATGATACGCGGTCACCGTCGCCAATGGACATTTGCAATACTAATAGAGGCGTTGCCGATTCGTTAGACCCTGAAGATTTATTTTCACCCACATTTTGAAGGACTGCATTCTGTAGCACTGCGGAAAGGCTGGTGGAGGGAGCTCGTTCTACATTTTACAAGTATGCGGGAGAAAGGAGCGCATACATCGAGTGGTGTGGGAATTGCAGGACTCGATTGTGTTTGTGTGAGCTTTATTTCGACGACAAGATGATCAGTGATAGAACCGCTATGGAGGGATGAGATTACATAACTCTTCTGAGCATTCCCCTTTGTAGGTACATTCGGTAGAACATACGGACGAACCAATGTCTCTGCGTAGATAGACTAAGTGACTCTAGAAGGTCCGAGAGTTGGGGGTTGTCGACAGATCGCTCTACGTTGTTTTGCGTCGAGGGAATGTTAGTAGCAGTAGTTGATATTTAAGAGCACAAATTGCACAGTGAATAAAATTGTCATCATTTAGAAAATATTATAAACGTAAAAGCTTGTGAGTATGGATGGATGGATGGATTTTTGTTACTCTTTAATGCAAAAACTACTGAACGGATCTGAATAAAATTTGGAATGTAGATAGCTTAGACCCTGGATTAACACAAAAGCTACTTTTTATCCCGGAAAAGGTTTCTGCAGACGCGGGTAAAACCGGGCGCAACCAGTTTTACATAATTTTACGACGCGCTCACTGAGACAGATAATTTTTTCATCGTAACCCTGATGAACTGGAACTGGTTGTTTTACCTTCCTTTATTACATTACTAGAACAAAACAACGACCAGACAAGACAACAAGACTAGGGTTTTGACCTTCTCTCAAAAAATATTGGGACTTGCTAAAGTCAAAAGTCAATTTTTATTTATTCAATAGGATACATTGTGATCACTTTAAAACGTCAAACTTAAAACTAGCTACGCCTGTTCCAACCTCCTTACGCCGGCAAAAGAACAGGCAAGAAACGCCCGGCAGGTAATTTTTTTGGCGCGATCACATTGACATTTTTATTCTTATTACTAATTGATTGAATTGGAGCAAGTTCACTAAAATCCCAAGCTTTTTTTTTGTCATCTAATGGTCCGATATTTTTTAATTAGCTTTACTAATAAGATTTCTCTTGTTTGGTTGTACACATTGGGATATGGGAACATGAATATTAATGAGTTGCGGGATCACAACCAAAGCAGACCAGACCCCACAAGCAGCACCCGTTCACGAGTTGACGCATGTGCCAGCCATCGCTCTCCTCGACCATATGAGAGGGAAGAGGGCGACCTGGCACAGTGCGTATTGGTAGATAGCAGTAGCTAGATAGATAGCCTTTGAATTTAGTGGTGGACATGCCGGCTTCAGCACAATTTTTTCTTTCACTGTTAAGAGAAATACGCAATTAACTTATTAAAAAAAACCAAAATCTTAAAGTTAATCATGGTGATATATTATACGTATATTAACCTAAAATAACTAAATATTATTATCGTTTGTTAAATGAATACGGCGGCCGAAAGCAAAATTTAATTTAATAATGCGAATTTATTAGCGCTTCCGCAAACTTATTTCGGCAATAATAATAGAATTTATTATGTTCTTAAATCTTCCTTAGGCCTTATTTGCATACAATTATATCGCTTCGATTGTTTTCTTAGTTTGAATTAATTTATTATGTTTGGTGAACGCAAATGCTAAAGGAAAGAAAATCCGCGAGTTTTGTCTCTAGCATGGTATCGTTTTAAAAACTCACATACAACATTGCTTTAAATTAAAAATAACTATTTCTGTTCCAACCTCATTAAACCGGCAAAATAATAGGCAAAAACACCTTGGAGGTATAATTTTTTGTGTGCGATCAGATCTACAATGCTTTTCTTTTATTTTTAACGGCAAACATTTGACGACAATCGCCCTGCCTGGTGTTATGTGATGACGAGGTCGATGATAAAGCATGAATGCCTAGAAGATTAGGTAAGTAATATCTTTGAGGCAAGCATGCTCCATCATCTTTATCAATCATGACTTGAAGGCTTCCAAATTATACTTAACGGGAAACAAAAACGGTTTCCTTTACTAACTCATTTAACTGGCGCAAGTTCTCTACAATAAAGGTTGTAGAATCCTATCCTGCTAATGTTATATATGCGAAAGTTTCTGTTTTTGTGTGTGTGTGTGTGTGTGTGTGTATGTGGGAATGTTTGTTCACACGTATCACCGTAACTACAAAACCGATTTTGATGAAATTTGGAATGGAGATAGCTTGTACCCTGGATTAGCATATTATAGGCTACTTTTTACACGGAGAAAAAAGACCTTCCAAAATACAGTTTTCCTTCTGAGTCAAAAGGGAAGGATTTGTTATTCATAAGGAGGTAAAAGAGGGAAGGAATCGGTCTTGGAAGGTAAGACTCAGAAGGAAAATCCAATTTTTTTTCTCAGTGTATCCCGGAAAAGGATAATGGGAAAACGCGGGTACAACCTCGGGGCGCGACTACATAGTAGCTAATAAAGGCTATTAGAAATAACGAGTCTGACTTGGTATAGGTATTTTATTTTATCGCACCTTCTAACGGAAATGTAATTCATTTTCACGTGACAGGCAGCCTGTCGGTTGATCCACTGATAGAACAGACACGGCAGTAAAAAAACTTTCCACTTGACGAAGGTAAAGTTGAAGTAGTTGAACATAAATTTTTCAACTGTTATCGGGTGAAACTTTGTCGGCGGAATTGTATTGTCGACCTATGTCAACTTGTTTAAATTTTAATTTAGATTACATTCAGTTGAGAAACGGGACCGTGCGAATTTTGAATTTAACTGTCCCCTTGCTATCGTCTTCATTTAGGATCGTTGTCCCAAAAACTAATTGTTTTATTTTTGTAGTGAAAATTCTATAGGCACGGTAGGGCTGGGCTGTAAGTCTGTTCGAACCGGACGAAATTACATTGCTAGTTAGTTAGTTACAAGTCAAGCTAATAAAAGTGTTTTAAAAAGTGTAACGCCGCGCAAACGCAGTGTGTAGTGAGAAAAACAGGATTTATTTTTTAGATTAAAAGAAAAACAAAATAAAAACACTGAACTAAGCCTTAAAATATAAAGTACTAATCAATAAAACTAGCTAATCTAATTGTTTAATTAATGCGAGTCATTAGTCTTCCTAGATTAATAAATAAAATTAAATCAAATGTTTTTACGTGTTAGGGTAAAACCAAACGAGCGTAGTTTTGTGAGTCGTGAGTCGCAGAATTTCGGTAGCATAAATTCTGCTGCATTCGGTTTCATGCAAAAAGGCAGTTGGTGCCACACGACGACGTAAAATGAGTTGACAATTCAGTTGAACGTAAAATGAGCGACCGAAAATACGCGACTCACGACTCACAAAATTACGCTCGTTTGGTTTCACCCTTACTCAGATATTTCATTCATAGAGCAGCTAAACCAGTGGTCTTAAAATAAAAGATAGTTGCACACAATAGGCTTACACACATTGGGCCGCACCGCAACACATTGCTACATCTCTTTCAAACGTTAAATAAAGACAGAGATGCATGTTGTTTTGCGGTGCGGCCCGCCCGTACTTTGCGCGAAGCTAATCCATTCACTGACCAGACACAATGCGAAAAACATACGCATAACTTTGCTATACGACATCGCATCTTTGGTCTGGACTGACGCACACGGCGTCGTAGCATAAGCGTATCGTACGCGCGTAGTTTTAATACGAGCACATATTTGTACCAACAAATCCGCAGACGAAGCATTGTCGCAGAGATGCGTAGGAGATATTCGTTGTCATTACGATAGTTTTAGCGTACTGGCGTTAAAAAGCAAGCGTAGCATGTTTGGATTATTTTTCAATAGCTGTGGTCCGTACGATTCACGTGTAGAACTCTGCCAGTCTCTTAAATACTAGTTGCGTCTTTACGTGACGACGACGCTTAGGACTCGTGTGCGGAAAGCCTTAGGGCGACACCACAACACTGCGGTGCGGCGTCGCAACGCAAAAATCAACGGCGCCGCATAACGCATCGTGGAAATTTCCAATGCGCCGCCGCAACGTACAAATCTGCGATGCGACGACGCGCGGTCTTTCAGCTAGCGTCCTGTCCATGGGTTACGCGCATTGGCGGATTACGAAATCGGCAACCTGATAACCTGATATCCTTAGTTCAAAACCGTCCCGTCCTTTAGGACAAATCTATACCAGACTTGAAGATGGTTAGCGTTATTTCGTACGACGCCGTGTACGATAAAAATTTTGCGATGCGACGTCGTTTTGTCGATGCGACGCCGCAACGCAGTGGTCTGGCCTCGCCTTTACTCGGCGTCCCAAAGGAAGCCCAACCCTTTTAACTTTATTTATCAGAAATGGAACGCGATGGTCCCTTGTGTATACTCCGTTTTACATGACACTTCGTTTTTTTTTCGAAGTTAGGTGTACTTTCCGAACGGAAACGTTGGGTATTTTTGCGGAAAGTTTTCAGCTTTCCGTCTGTGGAGGTGTTGGCACTTGGTTGGATGAATGTGAATACACTTTTTTTTGTTTTGGTCGTGCTGGTTGAAAACTGCTCGCAGCGTTGAAACGGAAATTATTATGACATGGTTCGTTGAATTAATGTATTGATTTATATTATAGCAATCCTTCTAATATTATAAACGTGAAAGTTATATATATATAAATATATGTATAGTTATATATATCGGGGACAATTGCACACAAATTGACCTAGCCCCAAATTAAGCTCGAAACTTGTGTTATGGGTACTAGACAACGATATACATACTTATATAGAGAAATAAATACTTATATAGATAGAAATATCCAAGACTCAGTTTGTAAGTATGGATGGATGTTTGTTACTCTTTTACGCAAAAACTACTGAAGTGAACGGATCTGAATGAACTTTGGAATGGAGATAGCTTATACCCTGGATTAACACATACTTTTTATCCCGGAAAAGAGTTCCTACGGGATAATGGGAAGACGCGAGTAAAACCGCGGGGCGCAACTAGTAAATAAACAAAAAATATTTTCTAAGCAAACCTAACAATCATACTGCTGTTGAAAAGCAATTATTTTTATAATTTGCAATGTAAAATTTCACGTTCACGTAGTTCTTGAGTGACAGACTAATGGAGGAAAATAATAATGTTACTTGTATTAATTAGAGATGGCTATTGACGTACCAAGAAATGGACGTCGGGTTCTACGCTCAAAAGTGTCCGCACCAAAAGAGGGCTAAAACGTGAAAAGAGGGCTAATCACACGCCACGCTAGTCGTGTGTGTGTGACACGGTCGGTCAAAATTGTTGCAACCAAATAATGTTGTACGAGTAATTTATTTACCAAGTTTTTTTCTAAAGCGCATCACAAACGTCGTGGATTTCACCGATCAATAAAATTGTACATAAATCCGCCAGTGTACAAATTACTCTATGACGAAAATCTTGTCGTCATTTCTAATAGTTAGTAAAATTATTTACACCTGTTACTCAGATACAGTTACTCACTTGAGAGTCAGTACTCAGTCTCCAATCCAGGTGTAGCGTGACCCCACCCTTGTCCACATCGTCACTTATTATCAGGTGACTTGTGGTGAACCGCTACCCTGTAAGTAGTGTGTATGCCACTTAAATGTATTTAAATTTAAAATATTCTGCCAGTTTAGCGTAACTTATAATTATGTGCTACTGTAGCATATTTAATGCATAATTTGTACATTATAGTGCCAGGTACATTTTGGTATGTTTTTTTTTATTTATTTATTTACTAAGAAACTCAACAGCGTTATACAATTATATTGCTTAGAATATTTAACATGTAAGGCCAATTAAAGAATTTCGCATTAATATTATTAGAACATGGCACAAAAAGAAAAAAAAAAGAAAAACAGATTAATTAATGAATGGATGATAATTACAATGGTTGCAAGTTTGGAGAGTAGTTTTGTGGTAGTGTGTGTGGGGTGTGTGTGTGTGTGTGTCGTGTGTAAAAGGGGGGGGGAGTATTCAGATGGTTGAATCTACTGCAATAAAGTAGGTATCTAAAATTGAATTCAATTGAACAGAAGCAGTGAAGGAAAACAGTGGTACATATTCTACTACGATAATAAAGTCAACAAGTATTACATTTACAGCACCAACCACGAACTTCTTGTTCTATATCGTTATTAAATTTCACATCTCATATTTCATACAGCGTATATTAAAACAAAACTTCCTCGTAAAGTAACAAGGCGTACATTTAACTTCTGCGGGCGCGAGGCCACACAAAATACTCTTTTTTGTACTTCAACATTGCGTGTGAGGTATGAAGCGAACTCACAGGGGCGGACTCAGAACTTATTTCTAGGGGCACAAGGACTAGGTAAGTAAGAAGTGCCCCATATTGCGCTTTGTCTTTGGGATTATTAAAGACATAATTATAATAGCTACCACACCAATATTATTAATGTGAAAGTTTCAGTGAGTAACTGTGTATTTGTTACTTCTACGCTGAAATGGCTACAGCGAAATTTGTGATAAATTTGTGGAATATTTGTATTGTGGGTGGGTAAACGCCTAATAAGATACCTAAGTTGTGTTGCCAACTTAGTGTTTTTTTACGTATTTGCTCCTAATACTACCGTAATATCTTACTGGATGGAGATATCTAATACTGTAGAATTACGCAAATAATATTTACTAGCCCGGAAAACGATTCCTGCGCGTCAAGAGAAGACCGTAGGTATGGCCGCGGGCGCTGCTTTTAAATGATACTTCAGCACTTCACAACATTATACGCAAGTCAGATTGCCAGAGTGGGATAAGTTTATTGGAACTGTTGGAGGGAGGGGGGGGGAGCCCCTGTGCCCCATCCTTCGATCCGCTCTTGCAAACACACCTATTATTTCACCTCGCCCTGCATCACATTTATTTACTGTTTTTTTTGTTGCTAAATATGAGTTGTGTTTACATTTTCATAACTTTCCCATGATATCATTGTCGTGTTATAGGTGTACTTCATGGATTATGGCACTAACAAAAATAACGAGAACGTTATAAAGTTATGGCTCATACACCTTTAGAACAAGTATGGCAAACATTTGCAAAGTCGAAGGCTATAATTTGCGACGTTCACGAAGACGCGGGCCGCAAGAAAGGCAGAGACGAGACCTAATGCATTATTGTTTCGTAGTAGAATGTAATTATCATTATCGAACTAAACGTAACTTTTGTGCTCAATTTCCAAGGATTTTTTTTTTTATTTTCTTTTTTTTGTGTCCCAGATATTATTTATTATTATTATTATTATTTTTAAATGCTCCGAAGGACGGATTAAAATCCGTAGCGGGTTGCATCCGGCCTGCGGGCCGAAAGGTAACCATATTATGTGCTTTAGAAGATAATAACGATGTTCTAAAGTATGGCTTTAGTAAAGTTGTTTGAAGCAATTATAGCTCAGTGGTTGTGAAGATAAAACAAAACAGTTTGTGCGTTTCATGGTTTTTCCACCATGAAAGGGTGACGTTTATAAAAACGCCCGGATCACACCGCAACACCATCAACAACACATCACCACCACCTCCCCCCTCTTCTCTTATATATAGGTACAGTCAGCGACAAAAGTAGCTGATCGTTCTCGATTTTCCAAATGTGTTTCAAATCAGTAATTATTATTGTTTTTTTTTACATATTACATGGTAACATTTTGACCACAACATAACAAACCTGATTTTATGTGATAATGAGGTCAAAAATCGGTGTATATATGATGAGGATAATAGAAAAAAGTGTGATTGTTCAGCGACTTTTGTCGTTGACTGTACCATCCCCTACACTGAAACTTCCCGCATCCCCCACCTACCCCTAAAGCTCAACATTAATTTCCAATCCGGCTCGTTCCTAAAGAGAATCGCAAACAAAATTAAAAGCCCATTGAATATTTAAACCTAACAAGTACATTTCGAACGCTTGCACAAGCGGAACAAAACTCTTTGCCTCGGCGAAAATTCCCAACAAAAATTCCTACACTTGAAATCGTTTGCTCCCGCAAATAACACAGCATTTTGAGTCCTTTCTTCAGTTGTACGCATTAAATTGAAAGCGTACTTATCTTTAGTACGAGCGCGACGACAGAACCATATTTTTTTAACGTACAAGGTGGTAACTCACCAGGGACTTGAGTGAGCTAATAGCAGGTGCGGAAATGAAATGAAAGCGAATAAGGAAACTTACACTTTTTTACAAGAAAATAAGAAAACCCTTGGGTGTTTACTAATCTCTACTTAGTAAAAATGTATTACTGACTGACTGACGGAACGCACAGCCTAATCGGTAAATCCTAGGAATATTAACTTTTAATGAATTTAGATTGTGTAACAAAGGATTTTGTGAAAATCATGGGGTGTTTATGTTTGAATCTAAAAATAAAAGCTGGAAGAACAGCAGAATCTCATATTCGATAAAACCCGTATTGTCCTCTAAAAAGTACTGAACAACTAACTAAACGAAAGAAGTATGAATGAAAACCATATTACCATCAACGTTATCTGAAGCTGGCATGGCACGTTCACAGTACTCACACTAAAGCAGTTTCATTATAAACAGTAGTAGAAATAAAACAAAAACAATCTCTGTCGCGCTCATAACCTTGCCCGCGAGTGAGAGAGACAAAGAAATTTTTCATGATGCGTATGCAGTGTGACGTCATGCCGTGTGCTCTTTCACAGACAAATGTGTGAATGTGTTGTACGTGCCAGGCTTAGATAACCGACCACTGAGAACGATGTTGACGAAAACGGAGTGCAACTCGACCTGGTGGGTTCTAACTTTCTCTTTATAATTTCTTGTTGTTCTTTATTCGAATGGCAGATATAAAGTCTGTGATGGCCTAGCAATAAGATTGTTGTTGTATGAAATAAAACCGTAATATGTTTTTGAAGTATTTAATGTAATCGTTAAAAAGTAGATTTATTTTTAAAAACATACTTCGTCAAACACAAAATTTGATTTGTTAATTTTGTCTTCTGCAAATGATAACATCGGTGTGTTTTGTCCTACAAAGGTCAATTCCAAAAATATTCCCATAAATACTCCACTTACCACATTGACTACTCCCATAATGTCATATTCATATAAAGTTCACTTTCCTTATAAGAATCTAGAAATATAGTACGTCGTGTGAACGGGGGGATGTTGGTGCGAATGCCGCAAGAAGTAAAGTTTGACGTTTGACTAAACATCTGTCACTGTCATCGCACGTCACTGGCCTACCCTGCCCGCACCTACCCCTTCCACTTTTCTTCACTGTCTATAAAAAAATTGCATTTCACTCGATGATATATTTTATGAAATTCTTCTTGACATTGGTTATTATCGAAAATCTAAACATTCAGAAAAAAAATTAAAAAATATCAAATATTACATTTTCATTAAGCTTTGTGTTTTTTGAACCAAATTATTATATAGGACTACCCAAGAGATAAAGAAACAAAAAAAATATTTTTATAATCGGTTCACAATTGACGGAGAAATCGGTGGACATAACTTAGTCATACTATTAGAAATTGAAAAAAAAAAACATTTAGATGCCTTCTAAGTTACATTGTAACTTCAAATTAATTCTCAAAGTCCATTGCCAAAGCAGGACCCAATTCTAAGAACTAATTTAATAAAATGACGACGTTCCATTTAGATTTACTGAAACGGTTACCTTTTTACTTAATTTTATGTAAGCTAGGGTTTATTCGAGGGACTGTACGTAATAGATTTGCGTAATTACGAAAATTATTCATAACGTATCTGGAATTCAAATAGTTAATTAACTGTAGCTTGCTTATAGGGCCTTTCTTAGTGCTTGCCTGGAGGTAAAACTGTGTCCAAGCACCTGTCGGTGTGTTCCGGCAGCCCCACTTGAGATGTGAATCTGGACTGAGGGATCAAACCCTCAAATCCTTGAGACACAAAAAAGAGATTTAGTAAGAAATTGTAATAAATTTGTAAAACTTGGATTAAAAAAGTTATGGCCAAACTGGTTGCGCTCCGCGGTTTCACCCGCTTTTTCCCGATATCCCGCAAGAACCTATTTCCAGGATAAAAAGTAGCCTATGTGTTATCCAGGGTATAAGCTACATATCTGCATTCCAAATTTATATATATATCAAATCGGTGAAGTACTTACGGTGATACGAGGTAACAAACATTCACACACACACAAACTTTCGCATTTATAATATTAGTAAGATAGTATGATCCATAAGAGTCCAGATGCACATCCACTTGAGAGCCATTTCCCAATCAAGGTGTAGCGTAGTGCCACTTCCGACCTCATCGTCACATAACATCAGGTCCAACTCCCCCCTCTCTAAAGAAAAACAAAGGTACATTTACTGACTGTTCAGTCAGTTACAAAAGTCGCTGAACTGTTACAAAACACCTATATACAATGTTTTTAAATAAGACTACATTGCTGTTGCTGATATACCATTGTGAAAAAGTTAAATGAATTTGTATTTCCGAAGAAGTCAATGAACATCAAAGAAAAAATCTTCTTCCAGAAAAGCAACTCGCTTTTCTACTTTATCAGCAACTAAGTGAATACGCAACAAGATATCCTGAACGTACTTTTTCCATAATTCGATTAACATTGAGCTTACTTTTCAAATTATCAAACATTCGGCGAATTTTGTGTTGAAACGTGTTCAGGTAATTTTGTTTCCTTGATGTTTAACGATTTCTGTGCAAATAAAATGTTTATTTAATTTTGTCGAAATGGTGTTAGAGTATACAGCGAGTTTGTCGCCGATTGTAAATGTTACAGAAAAATAATAAGGTAGTACTTTTATTTCCAATGTAGATATCTAGTCTTTGATCATTAGACACCTGAATTTAAGTGACGATGCGGTCGAAGGTGGTGCCACCTGGATTGACAATGGCTGTGACCGGAACACACCCAATACACCCATAGATGCCTGGTGACATATCCTACCCAGGCGAGCACTAGACAGCTCTCTACCACCAAGCAAAGTAATTCTTTAAGATGAATACAGTTACTTCTAAAACTCCGCAAAACATACCCAAAAATTGTCTCACTCGGACACCGCGAGGAAACCGGCATGTCCAAGAACTGCAACATTCAAGGGCATGCGACATCTACCAACCCGTACTGGGCCCGCGTGGTAGATTACGGCCCATACTCTCTCTGAAGGAAGGCCAGTGTCCCAGCATTGGGAACATAAAAGGCTGATGAAGATGGAACAACTGAGCCAGCATTACTCCAAACAAACACAGCGTTCACAGTTATCTAAACACTATCAAACTTTTCTCTCCAGAGACAGGCATTAGAGAGATTCAAGCTGTCAAGATTATTTGGTCTAGAACATTTAGAAAGCCATTAGCTGTTCGCACCGAGCAGATTCTTTCGGTCGTTAGTGGCGAAAGCCGAATCCCAGGAGGCCGTAGTCCTTTGTAAATAGCTCTTGAACACAATAAATAGCCAATAAATTACCAGTTTTGTTACATTTTTACTGTAACCAAGTGGTGGTAAAGCTTGGATATAGCCAGTGTTGCCCAACGATAAAATCAAATATCCATAGTCTATCGATAGCAAGAATATCGATGTTTCTTTCCATAGTTATCGCTATTATTATGGACAGTATTGTCTTCCAGGTTATTTACTTGGTAATAGTGTTTGGTAAAGATAGTGTTGCCCATCGATAGTCTGTGGTAGCAAGAATATCGACTGTGCTTTAGTTTATAGTTTACAAGCTGCGTTTATACCCGCAGTTGTTCCTTTTTTCTGGAACCTCTTTTCCAGTTTGAAATTAAATCTCTTTTCCGAATTTTACTTAAATTCGTTAGCCGTTTCACTCAATTATATACTGCAGTCATATTATGTTAGTTTACTACATGTGATCTCAGAATTAGGGAACATACTTGAGGTTATAGCAATGTAGGAGCGCACCGATCCTTTCTAGTCATTTTGTGAAGTTGTCATTACGGAAGTCATTTATGCTGTAGTAGCATTTGTCGATTAAAAACTTTTTCAAGTGATTGAGAATAGCTTGATCTTTCGTTAATAGTCAAGCCGTATATTTATCCAATACAATCTCGGGGTTGAGTATGGCGGATGAGAACGAACCGAGAAATCGTGGCCGAGCCGAATGTCATCGGCGAGATGAAAGCGAACAAACTTCGCTGGCTCGGCCACCTTGAAAGAATGGGAGAGGATCGTGCGGTCAAACGAGCATACAGTGGACGGCCGAGTGGCCGTTGCCCTGTCTGCTGTCCCAGGTACCGCAGGAAAGACGAAGTCACGAAGGATTTGCGCGAGCTCAAGGTGGATAACTGGCGCAGGACAGACCGAAGTGACGTCTTTTGTTATCGGAGGCCAGGACTCACTTTGGATCTTTGCACCATCTCAGTCATATTATCATACTTTAATATTATAAGAGTTTTTGCTGTCTCAGGGATTCTAAATCAAGATTAGATTAACAAAACCTAACCAACCTGCTCAAAACAACGAAGCTAGAACAAATAACCTTTATTATTATCAAAGCCAACTCTCGCTTAAGATTCAGGCGAGCTCTCATCGGAATAGACTTAGTCAAATACAATTCCAGTCAGAACTAGGCGCACTCACTTTTCAGAAATTGCGTTGTTACGTGATATGAAATTATTAGACCCGGCTAAGTATAAAACATTGAATTCACATATTGTAACATTACTAAAATCAAGACGAGAAGCCGAAAGTAGGTATAGAAGCGACCGGAGACGGTAAAACCTACATTAAAGAAGCCTACCTAATTCCAAAATTGGATGGATAAGGGTTGTGTGCTGTAATTAAATGTATTTCATCAAAAGAAATGGATACGTCGTAGACCTTTTGGAACCCAATTTCATTAAGCAATCAGACTGAAAACGGTAGAGGTTTCTAGTCATTATTAATAACGCTTTATTACTAGCAACTATTCCAATAACAGATATAATGATTATACGTTTATAATTTAGGACACTCTCGGCGAAAATTCCTTTCAAACAATAAAATCAATCGTTGAAGGTTAATAAATAAAAAGTGAATTGTGGGTAATTTGAGAAAGCGGCGAAACACTGCAAATTTGAAACGGCATTGCCGGAACATGGGAATGGCTGTAATGCCAAGATTTACGCCCCGGAGGTATAATAACCATGTAATTTGAACTATTCATTAGTTACCTTTATGTTACCCTTTTGGATCGAGAAAACTAGATAGGTACATGGTACATAATACATATTTTATATACATATCAAATTATCGAGAATGAAGCAGTAGATATAATAAAATACGCCACTTCGGTCTGTCCTGCGCCACCTTCTGCCAGTCCTCCACCTAGATTTTGCGCAAGTCCTTCGTGATTTCGTCTTTTCAGCGATACCTGGGACGGCCGACCGGGCGACCAAAGAGAATGTAAGGTTTACGGGCGACGGCCACTCGGCCGTCCCATATATTATGCGCGTTTGACCGCACGATCCTCTCCCATTCTTTCGAGGTGAGCCAGCGAAGCGATAACTTTACTGACAGTATAAAATACACTAGCTTTATAAACTAGCTTAAGATACCACAAAAAGTCGTTACTTACTATTAAAAACTAAAGGAAATATCGCTTCCGCAGTCATTGCGGGGCAACGAGAGGGCAATAAAATTCTGTCATTGAACAACCTACGGCAATGCGACATCCATTTATATGCTTTGCTAGGTACAGTCAGCTACAAAAGTAGCTGATCATTCTCGATTTTCCAAATGTGTTTCAAATCAGTAATTATTATTGTTTTTTTTTTACATTTTGACCACAACATAACACACCTGATTTTAGGTGATGATGAGGTACAAAATTGGTGTCTAAGATGTTGAGGATAATAGAAAAAAGGGTGATTGTTTATCGACTGATTACGTACGTTTTTTACTATGTCCCGCTTTCGACGACGGAGTCCCGCTTTTTTACTCAAAAAGTTCCAAAATCACGACTTGGCAAAAAAAAATCTGGCAACGCTGTCTACTAGGCATCTATATATCTATGGTAAACGGTAAATATTTGTGTCACCCGCTCGCCGTTTTTATTTTTCCCAAACATTTGCTCTTTCCATAAAAAGGGATTTCTCTATAAAACGATACAACAACTCCCGGGAAAAAATGGTTTCCACTTTCATAACGAAATGGCGGAAGTCGCGAGAATGACGTGACGTCATCATTAAAATTGTTTTCGGACGAAAACCAGGCTATGATTAATTGGATCGAATATCACGTACAGCGAGTGGGTGAAGAAAATTAGATAGATGATTCATTGTTATTGTGTACACAGTAAAGATATTAAAACAATAGCGATAGAAAATCGGTTAGAAGGTCAAAAGAACTTTTGACTGCAGGCTCTAGACAAAACTAGTCATCATTATCATCATCATCAGCCGGAAGAAGTCCACTGCTGAACATAGGCCTCCCCCCTTGAATGCCTCCATGAACGGCTATTAGCCTTTTGCATCCATCGGCTCCCTGCTATGTCAATGATTATGTCAATGTCGACAAAACTAGTGTTGACTGATAAATGGTCAGGTTTTTGTTTTTCAACTCATTACAGAGATGAGTCAGCCATCTAAAATCAGCTCGAAGTCGTTTAATTTTTTTATAAATAATATTTACAATGATATATACGTTTCGAAACTCTGAATGTAAAATAAAAGGATTTCTTATCGGAAAGATACCATAACCGGACGAGAAATACCGCTTCCGTTTTCGCGACAAAAATGGCAATGTCATGAGGTCACGTGACACTATCAACCGGTTTCGCCGAAACACGGCCTGTCGGGGATCAGCTACGGATAAGTACCGTTATTTTCCGGTTTTCCGTTCATTTTTACGGACAAAACGGCACCTCCCTCGAGGGCGGAAACTGGGAGATAAGAAGTGTTAACATTGACTTTCCTGCCTTATATTTTTTTGGGATTGCCGAAAAACTTGGACGTTGGTACTTACTTACCTGCTAATAAACGAAGGAAAAACGGGGAGAGTTACGTAACACTCGAACACAGTTCAGTGTTCGAAGCGAAAACTTAGTTGCACTCTTGGGATCTTATTTTCAATCCAGAAGATTTTAATTCAATCCATAAAGTATACTTATATAAACAGATACCTACTTAAATATGGGTTATGGGTATCATTAATGGCCGTTCCCAATAACCGATCTTTCCACGCTTTTCCCTACGAGAGATAGAAATTTGACATTACTTCTATCTATTCCCAAGATTTCATCCGCGTGTAATACCAAATACCATTTATTACGATGATAAATATTCTATATCCTTATTTAAGGTCCAAACCATCTCATTAAGATCAGTTCAGCGGTTAAGCTGTGAAAAGGTAACAAACCGACAGAGGAAGTTTATTTATTTACAGTATGGATACTAGTTATAAAAAAAACAGTTGCATTGTACATTCTGTTTGACAATGTGTTACAACTTCAAACTTCCTACGCCGCCGCGCCGTCAACAAAAATAGTTAATTTTAAGTAGATATTTTAGAAAAAATTATATTAAAATAATGTGTCACGTTATAAATAATTCAATTATAATTAATATTGGTAGAATAATTCATTATAGATTTTATTACACTGGCAACTACTAAGGAAATAAATACGTGGCAACACCGTTAAGAATAGACAATTATTGAGGGTAATGGCGGTTGATTCGTAGGAAGGACTTTGGAAACGGAGCTCTGAAAAACTGCGCGTGGAATCTCATCTTCGTTTCAAATGTCTAGTCTCCTACAAGAAAGTTGAAAGATTGATATTATGACGTACCTACAAACAGAAATACAACAGAACGGTTCTACTACTCCCAGGAGAATTGAGGCATCCCTAACAAACGGTTGTTACAGAAAGCTCTAAAATATAGCATGGAAACAATTCACAGCGACGACGTCCGCGGAAATTCAATCTTCCGAATAGTGTTGCCATTTTGATTAAACTTTTTGGTATGTAAAAAAATATACCTACGAAATCAATAAAATCTGTAAAAAATAAACATGTAGGTACTTTTGTCAATGACGTCAAAAATTAGAACTAGGTACATGATAATTGATTTGAACTTTTGTCCGAATTCTGACTTTCCAGATTTCAAGAGTAAAATATTAAACCGAATCGGCCTACAGAAATAAACTTTAAAGTGAGGGTGTCGAAATGTTACAAAAACTACACAGAGAAAGTAGAAAACTTAACATATCACCAGACATTAAGGATTTAAAAAAAAAACAGAAACGTCAGATACCTATCAAAAAAAGTGAAAATAATGTTTACAGCGAATAAAATAATATTATTAAATGAATGAGGTGAGGTACCTTCCGCTTGACGAGGCTCCCAAGGTATCAAACCTACATCACTCATATATCGTCAAAATATAATACCTTTTTGCCGCCAGCATTTTGTGCACGTTACCGGACATCAAGGATCGTTTGAACTAACTTTAGACCTTCTATACATAAGTCAAACCATCCAATAAAGGTACCTATCTATATACGAGTATTTGAATGTGTGTATAATTATTTTGTATAGATTGTATTATTAGTATAGGTTTTAAGGGCACATGGACGAACGGTCAAAACACAAAAATATGAGATGAATGATATCGTTTCTAAGGAATGTATTATTTTAAATGTTTTAATTCTAAGTTTTATTTTATTGTAGCTGTTCCCCGTGGTTTCACCCGCGTGGGCTACAGTTTATCGCGATAAAAAGTATCCTATGTCCTTTCGCAACCTTTAGACTATCTCTGTACCAAGTTTCATTTCAATCGGTTCAGTTATTTACATGTGAAAGCGTAACAGTTCCAAGTTACTTTCACATTTTTTATATTAGTAAGGATTTTAGTTTAGTTATTTCTTGTTATTTCAGTTAATATAAATAAAATTCTGTTTGTTTCCATACTTTTTGTTTCGTAAAATTCCGAAGCTAGCAACACCTACTACGAATGGCTCAATACACTCGGGTCATTTTTATCCGACTCACATTCAAAGTGTTAAATTGTTTTGTATCTGCTCTGCAGTTTGTTTCCAAATCAGTTTTGCAGACTACGTTATACGTTTAAAGAGGTCGAGGTGTTAAAGGTATAAAATAGCCTATTACTTAAACACCATCCTCGTCCCATCATCTTATCATCATCATCATGACTACTTGATTCTACTCGCTGAGTTTGAAATATTTAATACTTGACACTGGCAAATACACTAATTGTGTGACGCGGATAGTAGAATTACCTTATTAATTATTCCCAGTGGGCACTGGTGGACAGTGGGACAAGTCTTTTGAAATATTGATAGACTGCTCAACCAGGGGAAAAAAACACTCAGTTCCGATCTAAGGTGTCAATATTTAAATGCAAGGAATGCTATTTTTAATAAGAAGGATGCATTTGTTTCCTATGTTTTGTTATTATGATAAGGCCGGTTTCAATAACCGATCTATCCACGATTTGCCCTACTGGAGATGGAATTTGACATTAAATCCATAGAAGTAATGTAAAATTTATATCAAACCGTGGATAGATCAGTTATTGAACCGTTACCGGCCGATAGCCGTTACCATCAGTGGTCAGCCGCCTATTGACCCAGTCGGTCGATTTGTCCTATTTTTCAGGGCCCACCCAATATTCTCTTGCGAGCCACCAGTGGGCCATATACTTTGGAAACTCCTGCTCTAAAGTTAGGGCCCATAATGATGCCAGCTCGATAATAGATTCTAAACTCGTTGTGTAAATGAGTAAATACTCCGAGTTAATTTGTTTTGTCCTGGAAAGGTCGAAGTTGGTCTAAAGATTTGTCAATAACAGAAATTGTGTTTATTTAGGTCAGACCATTTAAGTCGGGTTATGTGAGTTAATCAGAGTAGCCAGGCGAATTATCAGTTCGTCACGTAGGCGGTTGGAAAACCATTGCATTATTCATCGAGAAAAAAACCTTTTTTTTAATGTATGATAATGATGATGATGATTCTTTTTCACATGGTATAATAATTATTGTCATGGCTCATCTACACGACAGTTGTTTTTTTTTGTACTGTCGTCACACGATTAGTGTATTTGCTAGCGTCATGTATTTAATATTTCTGACTCACAGAGTAGAATTAAGTATTAATGATGATGACCGCAAAGATTTCAAATCCCCCATTGATAACTGCCAGAGAGGATCGAACCTCCGTGTTTGCTCCCACGGCGGACAGTGTAAACTGTCCGTTACAAATTCTACAAAAGTAGATTTACACTTCGGAGTTCTACAAATGGAAGTGTCAAAGCGTACCGTCGCGTCGCTACCTTGTTTGGAAATAGGATCCGTAAAAGGTTGTCGCATTGTCTTGGTAGTGAGCTGATGTGTTTTAGTTGTTGATGTTTATTCTCATTGGAAAGTTTACAGTTTTGGCACAATTATATTCGATACGACGTTAGTAAAATACTATAAAACTATTTAGTCAGATGATGATTGCCAGCATTGAGAGACGGTTTCCAATTTAAATGGCAGCATTGGATTAAATATCGCTTTGAGTCATTTATTTTTTACTCCTTAAAGGTAGCGTTTGACCGCAAGTCACTCGATGTTAACAACGACGATGTGGTCGACCTTCGACCACATCGTCGTTGTTAACATAACAACGACGATGTGGTCGAAGGTCGACCACATCGTCGTTGTTAACATCGAGTGGCGTCACGATACACCTAGATTAGAAACTGGCTCTCAAGTGGGGCTGCCGGAACACCGCTAGGAGCTTGGTGGCAGATTTTCAACTTGAGGGGGTAGTAGCTAACCAGGCGAGCACTAATCTGTGGTTTCATCACGATGTTTCCCTTCACCGAAAGCTCAAGCTCATTGTAGGTTTCAAACCCATGATCTGCGAATCGCAAGCCAACGTCACTACTGCTGAGCCATCATCGCTTCGAAATAACAACATGTAGTAAATATCTTGTAGGTTCATGAAAAATGGCTCTCGTGTCAGATGTAGAGATTTTTCCCATCTGACCTGTCAATCAAGCAGCGAGACAAAAGATCGCTGTTTGCATGCTGCTGACAAAAGCGGACTACCGTGCCTATCGAAAAAAACAAATTGACTAACAGCGACGAAATAGAGATTTGACCCATTTTTCTCTACTGAATGTAGGTACTCTTTACATATGAGAAGTCTAGAGTACCAGTAGTGGGAACACAATAGGCTAATGCTGAAAATGACAATGATTAAAAAAACTAAAAAACCCTCGACATCTTGGACCGATTTTCATCAAACATAAACTAAAAACACTCGCCGTAACTCACCTTTCATACAAATAAAACTAAATTGAAATCGCTTCATCCGTTCGCGAGCTACGGTGCCACAGACAGACAGACAGAGACACACGTCAATCTTATAACACCCCTCTTTTTGCGTCGGGGATTAATTAATGTAAAACAAAGTAAAAGTACATCAACAACATTTTCTGCTGAAATAATCAAACAGTAGTCTAAAGTACAGTAGTGGCAACACAAAAGGCTCAAAGTACTCATGATGATGATTAAAATTAGTGTAAAACAAAGTAGATGTAGGTACTTCAGAAATCTTTCCTGTTTAAATAAATAATCAAACGGTATGGAATCTTTATCTAAGAGAGCAGAGTACCAGCTGTGGGAACAATAACAGGCTGTGAAGCTGATGATTACAGTGATGACTAAGTACCTACTAAAAATTGGTGCAAATCAAGCTAAAGGTCCTTCAGCAATCTTTTCCTGTTAAGAAATCTTCAAAGGCAAGCAACTTTCAAAGCGCTGACAAACATTTTCAACTGTTGCTTTCGCAAGATATTGAACTGAATGGCTAGGAAAAATAATTAGGTCAAGCTAAGCTAGCTAGCTCGTTTTAGGTATCTATCTCAGTCTGACGTCTAAGTGAGATCTGTCCAACAACTGTCTCAGCTGCTGTATTAATAAAGCTGATTGCCGAAAGAGCTAAAAATAAACAACAGCTCTCAATAGTTTCCACGTTGTATGATTTACTAGACCTATATTTGAAGTCTCTGTTTATCCTGTTTTATCTGTGAGACTGCCGGTGTGTTTCGGCAGCCTCACTTGAGAGCCAGTTCCTTGTCCAGGTGTAGCGTGGCGCCATCTTCGACCACATTGTCACTTAACATCAGGTGACTTACACTGTAAAAAGTAAATGTAAAAGCAAAAGCAAAGTAAAATGTAAGCATGTTTTTGTGTACCTACCCAAAAAAAGCGCTAAAACCATCAAAATTAGTTTAGAACAAAAAAGAAGTCGCTCAGAAAACTCAAAAAGCACTTTTCTCATTAAAACAAATTTGTTTTTTGGAGCTCGCATCAATGGTGTCAGTTGCCGTAAAGCGATTTAATTAGTGACAAAAATTCCAATTAAAAGCAAAGAATAAAGGGTACAAACGCTCTGAATGGGGTTTTTTAATTTTCCTTTTTTCGGTGCAGTCTCATTAAGGGTTGAGCGAGGTATTCGTATTGTGTACAGGGTTGTGAAAAAGAAAATGAGTCGTCAGGGTGTTTGTGCTGATGACGGTTTGTTGAAAGGAATATTAAATTACTGAATGATAATGTCTGAGGCACAAAATGGATTTAAAAATCAGGTAGGGGAAAAAAATTTAAAAATAACTCCAATGCGGCTGAAAATGAAAGGATTTAATTTGGTACAGGTACTATAAATAGATTCTGAAGTGATTCGTGGGGTATTTTTTACTATAGGAAAATGCATGTTAATGAAGAAAGTCTATCAAAATTTCTACCTTAAGTAATGATATAGTAAATTGTATAGAAACGTATTTAACTTTCACTTGAATTTAAAGTTATTGCCAAAGGAATAATGCAGCTCAATACTTATAAGAGTAATTTAATGTTTCAAATATAATTTAAAACTTCACTCGCTTAGAATTACCTGATCTTTTTACTCATAATGTTATAAATAATTTAAGTTCAACGTTTCAATTGAGCTGTAATCAAGTTGAGCAATTTGCGTATAAAAGTATTATATGTTAATATTTAAAAAAATATATATTAAAAGTAATTTAGACATTATAAACTACTACTGACTCGCCCCGCGGCTTTACTCGGGAAAACAAAGACTGACAGCCAAAGTTCTCCATTTTCCCGCACAACTTTTGTATTTTTTTTAGGAAAGAAGTTACTTATTTACTACATTTAATTACGACATTTAATTATTAACTTTAGACCTATTGTGTTTCTCTGTAAGTGAATGTTATTCTTTTGAGAAATAAATTCTTAAACCGTTATTTTGCTACATATTAACTGCCAAATTGTAACAAAATCAGTAGGACCTTTTTATTGTTATGAAAGACAAACAAATCAACAAACGTAGGAATAGGACCGACAACGTCGTAAGAGTCATGGGGGGCCGATAGATGCAAATGGCTATAAATCGATCAAAGGAGGAAGCCTTTAAGTACATTAAGTAGTGTACGTTTTTTGGGTGATAATGAGGGAATAGAAATAGGAATTTAGCAAGAAGTGATAATTTTCGTACGTAAAGCAAAATAAGCCCTAACACGTCTCTCATTAAACACAATCAAAAAATAATTCCTTCAAGACAATTCCGCCACAATACGCAAACAAAACCAATTGAGATAGCTGAAATTCCATAGCTTTTTCATCTCATTATAAGGATGTTTTACCAAGTCAAGAGATCATCCATTAAAAACCATAGTAAATTCGTGAAAGCCTGTATTTGAAGAGCATTCTACCTCAAAGAGGTGAAGTAAGATTTATTTTGCTTGCTACTGATATTTTATACTTACGTTTTTTACGTCTTCCGTGACAGTTCCGTAACGAGAGACTTTTTTGTTATTTCAAGCCTTTGAGGAAATAGAAAGAAAAATAGGGCGCAAGGTTTTTAACAAGACATCCGTCGCTCAATCGCGGGATTTTTAGTACGTCTGTACGGTTCCGAATCTATGAGGTTCAAAGGGAACCCCTAAAAGGGTCTCCTGTAACTCCCGTAAGCAGCCTTAATTCCAAGTTTTCATACAAACGTAGTTTTGCTTTAATTTTCAGACGAAACCGGAATGGATTTAAACTAAGCTTGTTTTTTTTGTTGTTTTATTATTGTTTTTCTTAGTTGAATTTGGCTGGAACTGATGAGATTCAGGTCTTCTTTTAATTAGGAAGTATAGGCTGAAATTTCATTTGAATTGCTGATATCCTGTTGTCTCTTAACCACCAACGAAAATATTAAAGTAGCACTGCATCAGATTATCATCCATGAAACGTCACCATGAACGGCTGTTAGCCATTTGCATCTATCGGCTCCTGCGACTCTTACAATGTCGTCGGTCTACCTAGCAGGGGGCCTACCCACAGAGCGTCTTACGGTTCATGATCGCCACTCGAGAACCATTCTTCCCCATCGGTACGTCGAGCGAAGTTGCCTGCCCATTGCCATATCAACAAAAAACTAAAGAAGTCTATAATTATTCAGAACTACTTTCGATTGGAGAAGATTATTTGAAAAGCGTTTTAGTGAACTCGTATAAAATGACAGACTCAAATCTGTGCACGATGAGTAACGACAAAGGTAGCTTTTAGTAATTCTAGAATACGGGAGTGACATCCAAAGGCATATTTTCATTATGAACTAGATAACTAAATGGCTTGCCTACAAAGTGTTCCACGCCATATGACAACGAATATTGCCTCTTCTATTATTAAAATCAATTAAAACGAAGTCCCGCAAATCATGGTACGTACCGCAGAATTTAATACAGCTACCATATATAAAATTAAGCAATTTTGCCCTTGATTTTGCGAATATAATGTAATTGCGCTTTGATACTGGCAACAATCTATTTTAGATTCATCATCATCAGCTTCACTACGTTTTCTTTGTTTAGGCCTTCTCTCAGAGCAGAGAGTGTGGGCCAAAATTCACGCCTAGACTGAAAGCTGACTGTCAAGTCAGGCTGCTGGAACACACCACCAGAGCTTGGCGACAGATACAGATAGGTTGTAGCTAGCCACTAGAGAACGCCATACCTCCAAGCAAACGTTTTTGAATAATAGCATATCTGCACACAAGCATATCAGTCTCAATCTCGTTTAGTGACTCCTTAAAGTCGTAACAACAATCCGATACATTTTATTAGAGACTTTATTAGAGCAAAAAGAGGGGTGTTATAAGTTTGACGTGTCTGTTTGTCTATCTGTCTGTCTGTCTGTCTGTGGCACCGTAGCTCGCGAACTGATGTTGCGATTTCAATTTAGTTTTTTAAAACACTTTTATTAGTTTGTATAAAAGGTGAGTGTTTTAGTTATGTTTGATGAAAATCGGCCCAATAAGTCGGGGTTTTTTTTTATTTGACGTGCGTCTAATGCTTCTATAGATTTTATCGCTCCGTCCTTGACTGACACTTCCAAGAAACTTGCACAAATCTTGCAATTTTACTGGTCTATGTTAGGTCTTCGCTGGCTCGGCCAACTTGAAATAATGGGAGAGGATCGTGCGGTCAAACGAGCATACATTGGAAGGCCGAGTGGCCGTCGCCCGGTTGGCCGTCCCAGATATCGCTGGAAAGACGAAGTCACGAAGGATTTGCGCGAGCTCCAGGTGGAGGACTGGCAGGAGGTGGCGCTGGACAAACCGCAGTGGCGTCTATTAGTACTTATTGGAGGCCAAGACTCACTTTGGGTCCTTGTGCCATCTGAGTTAGTTGATTTTATATTAGGTCTGAATTGATTCTCAAGCTGATTAAGTTTCAGGATTTAACTTCTAATAACTACAAGATATGCAAGGCACATTCTTGTCTGAAAATGTTGCGAAGGGGGGCAGGTTTAATTTAATTATCGCAATCAATATTCTGCTATTGTACCTACCCTCCTTTGTTAATTGTAATTCTCGTTTGTTCAGATAATACCGCCCGCAATGCTAGATTCCTTTGTGTTTCTAAAACTAAAGTCTTTCATTGATTGAACTTTTGCCTAAAGACGGAGAACTGAAGCTTTTCTATTTAGATGCAAGTCAATTTACTATAAATTTTTGGAAGTAAGTATTTCTAAAGGCTTTATAAAATATATAGACCAATAAACTATACGACCCGTTTACCTTTCATTTCGGAAATTGAATTCAAATACCTAGAAAATGAAAAGACCTTTTACCTTTAGGTACTAGTACATTTGATAGGTTCGTAAGAAAAATGCTTAATCCTTGCTTTTACTTTTTACCATTATCATTAATCTTTGATTTACTTTCTTACTTTTTACAGAGTAGGGTCTGACCACAAGTCACCTGATGTTAACTGACGATGTTATCGAAAGTAACGCCACGCTACGCCTGAGCTCACTGGCTTTCAAGTTATTCTGCTGGAGCACACCCATAGATCTGCTTTGCGACTGAAAGACAAGCACTGAAATATGCCCTACCAATCAACTGCGTTCCCAGTGCTGGTACTACGACTTTTAGCCAAAAGAAATATAAAAGGAGCTTTATTGGGCTATATTCCATCACTGACCACGGTGGATCAGCTGGCCCAATACTAGCTAACAGGTATTTATGTATACCATGACAAATTGTCGCTTTGAGCAGCGCTTCTTGCTAACAAGAACAAACTTATAGTAGGTAATTCGTTCGTTATACCAAGATTACAAAAGCGAAATTAACTGCCTCTGTCTTCTTTCTGTTTGTAACAGTTTCGCACGTCTAGACCACTGAGCAAATCTTGATGAAATTTGGTATGGAGACAGTTTGAACCCTGAGAAAGGTTACAGGATACTTTTATTGCGATAAACTGTAGCCTATGCGGGTCACATGTAGTTTAACTCACATAAGTAGTTGAAATAGGATGTAAATACAATCCCGATTAAAATTCGTTGGGACCATTCTCTTTCCTCTACCCAAGTAAATATTAATTAGTACCGTAGCCTCTTATTATTTAGCTGGTGTCGGAAAATAATATGCTTAAGGGTGGAGATAGAACGCGGTATTACAGCTAAATTCAATTTATCTCAGCGATGAAAAACCTGCATCACTTCTTTGTTATTTTTTCCTCACTGTCCGCATGTGTGTGTGTTCTATAGATTATACTTTAATTTACCCTAAACTGCCTTTTTTATTGGGCTTGTCTTTGTATTGGTACAGAGATAGCTAGATATATAGATTTCTCTTTATAATACACCAAAAAGGATACAAAGTACAATAGTGAAACTTACAACACTAATTGTACAATAGGCTACTGGTAAAAAGTAATCACTTCAACACAACCATTGAACGGAGAAGAAGTAAAAATCGGCTATAGACGGTGGTACCCTACTTTGATACTTTATTAACAAACCTTAATTAAAATTAATATTTCGTCTGCCTTAATGGAAAGCTTAAAATAATGTTTACCTAATCCTGGAAACGCCTCAGTGGTGCTTCCTAAATCACTAACATTAAAAAACTGTTCTCTAAACATCACTTAACATTTTCACTAAAATCACAATTCACTGAACCTAAAACTGCATTTTAATTTGCTAATTGTTCGCGGAATTTCGATAATATTGCAAGAAATTTCATCGCGTGTGTAATATTGAAAGTTTCAGGGCGAAAATCGCCTCCGTCTACGTCACGTCTGCTCAGCTCGAAAGCCAAAGCCGTACTGAAGACGGAACCTCCCTCTCCTATGCAACCTGGAGGAAAATTCGCTGAATGAAGCGTACATTGAAGCGTTTTTATTGACGGTTGAAGCATAAGAACTAGCTATACCAGCATTTTATTTTATTATTGCTTACTTGAATGAGTTTGAGCTTAGCTGATGCAAATGGAGAGGAAGTTCACTTGTAAATTTATGAGAAAGAAAAGGTATAATTACGAAGGCTAAATATACATCCGCCCATTAACTCCCGGTAAAAGTGAAGCACATAAATGGATACAGTTCATCGATTTTGAACAAAATGTGTTGTGTTTTTCATGTGCAAAGATTAAACATTTATATGATTACATTTGTGTGATGAGAACGAATATTTATACCTGAGTCTTGATATTTCTTTCTATATAAGTATTTATTTCTCTATATAAGTATGTAGTATTTCGTTGTCTATAGTACGCATAACACAAACGAGCATAATTTGGGGCTAGTTCAATTTGTATGCAATTGTCCCCGATATTTATTATTTATTTCACAGAGTGATTTGTAACCACCAAGCTATTTTATAAAGAAATAGTCTCGTTTTTTGTTTTCATACTGTTTGGTGTTCAGTAAAGAAATAATATACCACAATGTTGTTAGTAATATTATTAAGACATGGTTCTTTGTCAGTGTCTCGCGTTAATCTGCAAGGATCAAGTCGGCATACATAAATTGTGGACGCGTCGCTCCTTAACATGCTTGGTTTCAACACGACACGGGAAATGTCTTCAGTATCTTTTTATTCTTGGTTCAAAGAAAAATACACACCGTCACTTAACTTCAGGTGACGTGAGGTCAAACGCTACCCTGTAAATAGTAAAAAAAAAAAAAAAAAATAGCGGAAAATCGTGAAGCATATCTACACATTTTAGGCAAAGGTAAAATGGTTTTTATTTCTTTGTATTTTTACTCAAATATGCTGAAAAAAGAATTGCGAATAGGTCGTCTGAAATTCAGATATAATGTAGACTAAGTAGTATCTGTCCTTTTCAAATTTAATTAAAATGAGAGAGAGATTAATGGAAATTCTTCTTTTCTATTAATCTTTGGTTTATGTGTTCTTAGATAATTTTAATAGGGTATGCTTCCTTCTTATTAAAAAATAGTTAACACTTTGCATTGGAACTAAATGTTTTCTTATCTTGCTTGAGCAGTCTTCATTCATATAGTTCCGCCCCTTTTCCTTCATGAAAACCAAAAGGTGAGTCCCGAATTTGGAACTTATTGTTAGGTGAGTTGGGGTCCACGCTCTAGCTTGTCGCAGGGCGTCCTACACTATGTGCTACGTTTGCCGAGTCACGGTCTCCACTCAAGAACACGTCTACGCCAACGGTTATCGTTTCTTCGGCTTATATGACCAGCCCACGGCCACTTCAGCTTGCTAATTCTGCTATGCTTACAGTTAATATTATTAAAATACCGCAACCTTTTCCTCAATACACCCCTAAATACGAGCAGGCCGCAGTACCCCCAAGTCTCCGCCGCACAAATCACCAAATTACTAAGGTAGAAAAGGCACAGTAAATTCCTACTACCTACTGAATGCCTCTAATCCACAAAGTAAATCACCTAACGTGGACGGACTGAGGCTGGGGCACAAGGGCCAATTAGCGTTGATGGAAAGTACAACACGTTCACTACTCGATGGGCTTTGTTTGGCGTTAATCCCGGCTTGGAGAGCCTCGGGTCGTTGTTCTGTTTGAATGGTATAATGCAAGGTGAGTAGCTTGAAGGATTCGTAGATGTATTCTATCGATTAGATTTAGCATTTATAGCACTCCTAAAAAAGATCTTGATTTTCATTCTTGAGATAATGCGGCTAGATTCTAGCCGCTAGAAGGACTGTACTTAATATTGTTTCTATTTCTATTGTGATATTATAAGCTTGAAAGAATGTTTCTGCATTACATGTCCTTTTTCTGTTATGTCACTCCTCTACAACTTATTTAACTACCCAGTTGGTACTTCAAATTAACTTAGCTTAGACCCTTAGCCCAAAATAATTAGCAAATCTAATAAGCAAAAATTAGAATAAACTAAAAGGGCGGTGGTAGGCATATGGGTTGGTTATAGTTAAAAGTATGACATAAAAGATTAAGAAAATAAAGATCCATTTTAAATTGAACATGATTGTGCTATACGTTTTACAATGTTAAAAAACATAAAAGTCAAGGACCTGAGTACGTCCGCAGCCCTAGGTAATAATGTTTGGGAATTTACGAGGCGTACAGGGTACAGGTAAGGATATGGGATAGCATTTACCCCTGCTTTGCATAAATAGTCGCCACCATTCTGCTTGATTTGATGACGTGAAATGGGGTGTCAAATTGTTACAGCTGGCTAGGTGCTGAGTGCTAAGCAAGTGCGAAAAGGAAGTTAAATTATTATTTGTTAAGTTAAAACACTTTTTACCCCCTTTATACCCCCTTTTTACCCCCTTTTTACCGCCCTGCGACAAGGTGGAGCGACGACTTGCGCCGAGTGGCTGGCAGTGGTTGGATGAGAAAAGCCGAAGACCGGGCTCAGTGGCGTATCATAGGAGAGGCCTATGTCTAGCAGTGGACTGATACAGGCTGATGATAATAATGATGATGACTTTTTACCCGACTGCGAAAGAAGGACGACCGACGTGGCGCAATGGGCGGATAGCCGACTGTGAAGCGTGAGCTCGCGGGTGCGATTCCCGCTACAGAAAAAATATTTGTGCATTGAAAAAAAAAAGCGCAAGTATTTGTTCTGTGTCTGGGTGTTGTGGATCCCCGATTCTCTTAGTTTCTGATACCCTAGATACAGGGAAACCTAGTTAGGGGTCAGAGCCTATGTATGTGATTGTGTGGGCATTATTATTATTATAAAAAGGAGGGTTATGTTTTTTGTGTGTAAGTATGTATGTATATTTCTATGGCACGGCCTGTAGCCTAAATGGCAAGACGGATTTTAACATATGAGGTGTCATTAGATTAGTCTTTATTGTGGAAGTGACTTTATTGGAGGGTAGTCTAATTTGGCGCAGTCGGGTTTTTGTTCCTTTTGTTCTTGTAGTTTGTATAAAAAAGTGTCCCTAAGTGGGACTGAGAAAAAAAATCGGACTCTCCTTCTGAGTCTTACCTTCCAAGACCGATTCCTTCCCTTTTTTACTTTAGATTTCCTTCTGAATAACAAATCCTTCCCTGTTGACTCAGAAGGAAAACGGTATTTCGGAACGTCTTTTTTCTCCGTGTAGGTTTTAATGAAAGAGCCACGATCCACGCACTTTTTTTTGTGCCTTTAAATTTGTACTGGCAATAAATGTGTGTTTTATACATTATGTGGTCAGTGTAATCTTCCATTTAGAAACCGCGTAGTAAATTGTGTGTGCCTAAACAAACATATACAATCTGAAATGTACAGATTTCTGAGGTGGCAGTACGGTGGGGCGAACATACAAAGTCAAGGTACATGATAGTATTACGTTTTTAATTTTTTTACTAGTTGCACCCCGCGGTTCACCCGCGTCTTCCCGTTATCCCGCAGGAACCTTTGTCCGGGATAAATGGTAGCCTATGTGTTAATCCAGGGTGTACAAAAAATTCTGACTTTCCTTTTGAGTCTTACCTTCCCAGACCGATTTCTTCCTTCTCTTACAATAGTTTTCCTTCTGAATTACAAGTCCTTCCCTGTTGACTCAGAAGGAAAACGGTATTTCGGAAGGTCTTTTTTCTCCGTGTATGAGCTATCTCCATTCCGAATTTCATCAAAATCGGTTTAGTCACACACACACACACACACACAAACTTTCCCATTTATAATATTAGTAGGATAGGATATGATTAGTAAGATATTCTACAATTTAATGGGTAATCGCGTATCGCCAGAAGATATAATAAGTTAGGCTTGAACAGGGGTGTCTTGTAAATCTCATTTTAGGCACGCATCGCTAAATCGCTATACAAGTTAAATAGCACTTTATTACGTCATAGCAAGAGTCGGCTATTTATATGCCTTTACGGAGTGATACTTCTGTATACCTGAACCACTCAAATGAGGCTACCGGAACATACCGATGCCGATGGACGACCTAGCATTTGTTTATTTTTGCTTTCTATAGACCAAGTCTTCCACAATGTGCCTGTACGCGAACAGTGCGGTACGGAAACGATGGGAGATAAAGAACTGAATAAAACTGTAGTTTTATACATGTGAAACCGATACTCGGTTCCGTCAGTTCCTTCCCCTACTAAAAGTTCACATGCGACTACAAGAGATGGTTTTCTTATTAAAAACTTGGTCTCGGTAGCCATATGCGTCTGAGGGGTCTCGTGCCCATCTAGTAGATAACGAAAATGTTAAAAAATATGCTTTTAATAATCAAAACAACATTTGCAGAAAAATAACCCAGAGAACTTTGGAGTAGGTATTGTATTTTTTAAAGTAAGTATTGTATTATTTATAGCGAACAAGAAAATACTATTGAAACCACTAGAAATAAGGGCATTTTGTACATATTTATGTGTTTCAGTGTAGAACTATAGTTATGTCTACAATTTCTTGAAGACCCTCGTCTATAATAGCCTATACTGGTATCGTATAAATTTACAAACATATTTTTGGTTACATTCTCAAATATCTACTGTTAATAAGTTGATCTAGTATTTTTTCCGAGTGAATCACTGACTTGCCGTTACAACCAACCCCGTTACAGCCGCGGTACAGTTATCGACAAAAGTCGCTGAGCAAAAGCAAATTTTCCGATTAACTTCATCGTCTTAAACACCAACCTTTGACCGCATCATCACTTAACATCAGGTGTGTTGTTTTGTTGTCAAAACCTGCGTATAAGTTGTAAAAAAAAATATTGCTGTTCTTATACGTATTTGTAAAATTGAGTTCGATCAGCTACTTCTATTGCTGACTGTACCTACAAACAGACCACAGACTACAAGCTCAGTGTTGCCAGATCTGGTATTGCCATCTGCTTGTTTCCGTGTCCTATATCTATGTACATTGTACATTAATACATTATCCACACCCGTCTCGCTTGTTCAGAGATCGCACGCACTAGACGCCCACTGTCACTACGACAGACAGTCCCAGAGGTTTAATTATGTACGAGTGTAGTCCTTCAACGCGCGTACATTAAACGTACAACGGCCTACATCTCTAAAAGTTTTGCTATCGTGGTGACACTAGCTGCCCAATCTAGTTTCTAAAACTGTCTACGAATGGTACAATTTGGATTGATATTCAAAAAGTTTTGATAATTTAATAATTGCGGGTGGTAAAACCAGCTTTAGTAAAGTCTTGATTAAATTGCTTAAAATTGTATTACGAGTAGGTAGATATACAGTTATAAACTCTAATTCATTTGAGAGCCAGTACCTACTTACGCGGCGCCACCTTCGACCACATCGTCGCCTTATATCAGATGACTTACGGTCAAAACCTTGGTCAAAACTATAAAACTAAAAAAGGAAAAAAGTAGACACTAGAACAGAAACGAAAAAGGTTTTTATTTACTTTGTTCGACCTTGAAGCCTTTTTGTTCATACAATATTTGGGAAGAGTATAGAGAATTGTATTCCGAGGGTATATCAAAACGAAATCTTATTAGTGTCACAATGTTGAAAAGGTCAACGTCCACTAAGATTTTAGGGTTTGTCCGTATGGTTTATTAGCAGATATTTTTAGAAAAGAGCTAAGAATGCTATTTTTACAAAGAGTAAGAAGCATAAAAATGGTGGCCCTGCCCGTGCTATATATGAGATCAAAATTAGTACAGTATTTACTTATGTTTTAAATGTTGCGTCTGAAAAATGGCTTACATTGTTATCTGCGTGCTTTTTCCATAATCTATATTAAATTGACTCACTTAAAAACTCAAAAACTTTCGAATGCATAATAATAACGTGAAACCATTATTAAATCACTTTTAAGTTATATGCATTACTTTTATGAATACTATTCTTAGCTTTATATATTGTGACCTTTGGCCACGGAATAGGTATAGTGCCTTTGGGTCGAAGCTTTTTGAAATCATTGTAACTTGTAAATGTATTAGTACACTTTTTTGGTGAGCTAATAAATAAATAAATAAATTTACGGACCCCGGCGGGTTTCGATGCAAACAATTCTAGTTTTCCACACGTTCTTATATGAGCACATTATTTCTGTTCTTATTTTGTTTCAGTGAAGTGGGCACGTATTTCGGTTACTCAAAGACTTTTGCGCTGAGTCTACAAGTTGAGAGTTCTACTTTCGTTTTCTTAGAGTAGTCTTCCATTTGCTAGACAGCGCCAGTCGCTAAGTGGTTTTATACTATTGTAGCTGGTCTTAACAGACCGACCAGGCTAAACAAAAATCAGCGCAGCTTCCACCTGGATGAATCATAGTTTAATGGCATTTTTAACTGAGCGCTGCCGTGGTAAGGAAGGCACATTTACGTTATGACGGCGTGTGCGGTTAATCTGTCAGTCCTGGCTTTATCAATCGTAAATCCATACCTTTGGACCTTCGGGTGGTTTAAAAACTTGAACATAGAAGTTGGGCGCTATGTCAGACGAAAGAAGAAGTGGTAAAAAACCTACATAATCAAGTATATGTCAGTTTTATAAAGTACCTATGCATGATGGTGATGACGCAACGTACGAGTAGACTTAGCAAACGTAGTGTAGGATGCGTTTAAATGGAGAGACAACTTGCGCCGAGTGACCAGCAGTAGTTGGATGAGAAGAGCTGAAGACCGAGCTCAGTGATGGCGTATCTTAGGAGAGGCCCATGTCCAGCAGTGGCTAATGATGATGATGATGCCCGTTGTGCCACTGTAAGCCATACCATGAAGTTTTATTTTTGTTCTAGTTTTAATTTTATTTGTATTGTGGTGTGCCAATAAAGAGTTAATTTATCTATCTATCTATGATGTCCTTCACGCTGTGGACAACGATGGCAACCCTGATACATGGTCTGGCATGCACTATGATGTGGCTGTCAAATTTGACTACTGAAATTCGTACTGAAAAACTGGTACCTACCTGTGCCTTACAAAATCATGACAGGCAGCTAATGTCAAATAGCAAGAAAGCTGGTAAACAAACAAACAGTTACTTTCACATTAATTACATCAGTATGGATTGAACAAGGGGAGGCCGATTTATCACTATTTTTATGATGCATGAAGTTTAGTTTAGAAAAAATAAAGAACAGCAGGAAAGCAATAAAATAAAAAAGAAATAAGTACATAGTTTGAAATGAGAATAATGACTACCCCTACAAAGGTCGACAAATCCCTTTTTGAAGTGCAAACTGTTATCTGTCGCTTCCTATTACCAGCCAGTGGTAAACTAACGCCTGCGGTGAATGCTCTTAACAAGTAGTCGCCATTTTGCTCAGTGCCGTCGGTTACGGTCGGTAGCGGTATATCTAGAGGATATTTATGTACATGATTGCGCGTCCATTGTTGAGCGATTGCAGACTTATAGTGAGCGCAATTAATGTAGCACGACATATCACTATTTTGTACTTATTTCTTTACCGATTTTAGTGTTTTCGTACTGGCATTAGACGGGATTAACTCTTTAGTATGAAAAAGCAAAGAGCATAACATGATAAATATTTAAAAATCAGGCGTTCTTTAGCGCTCAGATGAAAATGTGAAAAAAAAACTCGGATTTATATAAATTTGAACTAAAAAACATTTTTGTTTTTATTTTAAAGCGTTATTTTTTACTATAAATAATTTTGATGCAAAAAATATTAATGCGTATGTAACTTTGCTGATTTAATTAAATTGATTTAGACAATATGTTTATTTGTGGCAAAAAACAACAGTTAAAAACACATCACGAAATTAAATCAATATACATAAAGTAATACACGATATAATTATATATATGAAATGATTTTGCTTGATATGAATACAATATCTAAACTATGTGAGAGTAAATACTTCCTACGACCTGACTGTACCGCAAGATTCTCAGACACGAAACTATTCAGAACCTACGTAAACCTCGAAATGCTTCTCTCATTGATAAAGTGTAATCAATTTCTCGCGTCTATTCATATTATTAGTGAGTACAGTAGAAGTTCAGTGAACTAATTTAACGCCAGAACTAATTTAGGAATTAATTTAAACTAGAAATTTAGAAATAACAGGGAAAAATATTTAAAATATTTATGAAAAGTACCTATCATCAACATTGTAGTCATTGAAATGCTTTTTACACCGTACATATTTTCCATCGTTTAATAAATGAAATAATAATAGGCACTTAAATATATTTTTCTGATCGTATTTTACCAATTACCATAATATTTCCTTTGTGAATTAATAAAATCCAGGGTTGGCATATAACAGCACGTTCCGGTAATCGTATCCGTCGTTATACCGTTATTGCAATGGTATGCGGTAGGGTAATGACACCCGTGTGCTACAGTCTAACCGGTATTGCTGGACAGTGGTGATTTTCCCAGCCTTATATAATTAGAACCAGCAAGTGGCACTATTGTGCAAACATTACTGTGTTGCGGAATGACGAGCACTGTTACCAGTAAAATTACAGGGCCTAAAGATATTTAATCTGTCAAGGTAATAAGCACAAAGCCTTGCTGTGCAGAATTTTGGGCGGTTGGTGTTTAAAATTTAGGGTGGCACTGAATAAATGCCCAATCGTGCATCATTGAGACAACCGGTTTAAGTAGCTTCTATTTTGGTATATTTCCGAGCATAGGGTAGTTTGAAAAACAGCGCTGCGCTCACATAATTATTGTTATGGGAATGCAGTACATGCTGAAGCTGCCCTATGACCCTAAAATTAATTAGATAAGTAAGTAACTGGAATCTAGGATAAGTCTCCGTGTTATAGTAACACAAGTTTCGAGCTTAATTTGGGGCTAGGTCAATTTGTGTGCAATTGTCCCTGATATTTATATTTATTTATTTTATTTATAGTGGCAATAAATTGTTTTATTATTATTTTTGATGACTAGAATCAAAGTCCTGACAGACTGATTTCAACGCACAGCCTAAACCGCTGGTCGTAGAAACTTGAAATTTGGAGTGTATGTTTGTCTTGATGCATAGGGGTGAACTCAGAAAGGATTTTTTTAAACTCAACCTCTAAGAGGTTAAAAATGGGAAACTGTAACCCATTCGGATGAAACCGGGAACAGCTAGTCAGGATATAAGAATAAAATAACAGAAACAGTTATACTGAGTTTCGTCGTTGGTCTCTTTCGAGTTTGAATTTGCTTGTCAATGCAAAAGACAAAACACTGTAATTATTCTAAGGTTACCTATACGCTATAATATGTTTGTAACCGCTTTCACAAAGTTTAACCTAATTAAGCGGTTGTACTGTCCCTATGTTGCGGTCTTGTAACCTGACCAGACTTCCCTAATAAATTATTGGCGGTGAACAGATGAAAAAGCATTTAAAAGCCACAGTTTATTTTAGATTGCTAGTTTAATTGCCGTTTAGTTTAGTTAAATTCGAAACTAGTAATTGAGTGCTTGCAATTCGGTCTCTAATAGGTGTGTTTCGAAATCGACGATAATTTCAGATTACAATATCCATTAATGTAGGGATGGACGTCGGGACTAATGCTCACGTGACGAGATAAATGGTTGAGTTTTTTTATACGATGAAATCAAAACAACACGCAAAATAACGAGAAAACTGGCACACTTAAAACGTCAAACATAGGACTAGCTATACGTCTGTTCCAACCTCCTTAAGCCAGCAAAAGAACAGACAAGAAACGCCCGGCAGGTAATTTTTTGGGCGCGATTACATTTACAATTTTTATTTGATTGAATTGATTAGATTGATTGATTGTTTAAATAAATGTATTAATATTAGTCTACTATTATAAAATTCACGACATTAATTATCTAGTTCCGGAAGACGTTCTGCAGGTAGGCCCCCCACTAGGTAGACCGACGATATTGTAAGAGTCGCAGGGAGCCGATGGATGCAAATGGCTAATAGCCGTTCATGGTGGCGTTCAAAGGGGGAGGCCTATGTTCAGCAGTGGACTTCTTCCGGCTGATGATGATGATGATGATGATGATGATGATGAAGTATCTAGTTTTTAATATCAACGGATTTTGAACTGTTTTGGGAAAACTTCCGGTTGCCTAAGGCTGGTTATTCTAGAATGACGCTCAAGCGATAATCTCTACTTAGAGGCACAGATTTGAGGCTGTCATTTCATACAAACATGTCACTCAATGGCTACTCAAGTATACTGATCAACACTTAAGCGTTCTAGAATAAGAGCCTTCTTTTCCTAACCGTACTAAGCAGAGGCGGGGTCGCTAGTGACATTTATATGGGTTGTAAATCGACGCGCGTAAGTTATCGATAATCGATGTGACATTAAAAATATCGATGTAACATTACCGATATCAACATCGACGCCAACAACCATGTTTTCCGAACATCAATCATCCCTAACACCGATATACGATACCTGGTTATTTATCCTCCTAATGTATTTTGGGTAAACGAGATGTATATACTCGTATACTTACAGGAGTTACCCCGAAAGTAACCCTAAAGTTACCCCACTTTGAGATCCTTCAATTAGAGAAATTGAATCTTTTGTTAACAAGTACGCTAATATATCTTACCAATTTTGCCATAGGGCATTGTTAGGGATAGCAATTAAAGAAATGAATTTGCTCAGGACGGTTATCCTTACTAATATTTTAAATGCGCAGGTAACCAGTAACTCAGTCTGTCTGTTACCTTTTCGTGGCTAAATTGAACCGATCTTGTAGAAATTTGGTATAGCGATAGTTTAAAGTTTGAACCTTCTTGAGGGGCATACGATACTTTTTTAGTCGACGTGGGTAAAACAGCAGGGAACAGCTAGTGTGCATATCTTTGAAGAAAAAAAAACTAACAGATGGCTACGACCCAACGTGAGTCTTGACCTCCGATAACAAAAGACGTCACATCGGTCTGTCCTGCGCCACCTCCTGCCAGTCCTCCACTTGGAGCTCGCGCAAATTCTTATAGATATAACTAACTGAGATGGCGCAACGACCCAAAGTGAGTCTTGGTCTCCGATAACAAAAGACGCCACTTCGGTCTGTCCCGCGCCACCTCCTGCCAGTCCTCCTGGAGTGAGCGCAAATCCTTCGCGACTTTGTGTATCTTTGAAGAGCTAAAGGTGAATGCAATAAGACCCTGATTTTAGTAACTTCACTTTTCATTTATTTGCATTTGCATTTGCATTTGCAAATGATTATAAATATATAAATACTAGCTGTTTAATTGCCAGGACTATATACAGTGTATTGCAATAAAAAATAGCTTATTTCCTTTCGCAGGCTTTAGACTATCTCCGTACCAAATTTCATTTAAATCGGTTTTGTAGTTTAAACGTGACAGACAGACAGACAGAGTTGCTTTCGCATTTATAATAATAGTAGGGAAGTAAGGATAATGGCTAGGTAAAATAGCCGCTAATTGTAGCGTTAAAAGAGGGAGGCAATGTTCAGCAGTGGACTTCTTCCGGCTGATGATGGTGATGACATTCTACTAGAAAATAATGGACGATAAAAACATGGTAGCCTCAAGAATAATAACTATATTTCTCTCTGAACAACAACGAAAGAGAGCATGTCAACATATTGTAGTCACTACAAGACATTCATGTCCATGTAGTGTAGGGACAAATGTAATATCTGCTTCAATACCGTACTAGGGAACCACGTTTAAAAATCTTTTTTTAAAAACGCATTAAATAAAAATCAAACACTAACTTTTTATTTTTATGTATGTAACTCGGTAACGAGACGAGCGAACTGAACAAACCTTTCTATTCATTTCTTATAATAACAACGTTACAAAAATTGTCTACTACTCAGAAGGTAGAAATTGTTTACAACTTTTGACCTTTCCATATTTTGTGCTTTTGATTATGTTATTATTATCGTGTTTATTTGGTTTTTACGAGTAAAGGAATAATAGCTTTATTATAATAAGCCCTATTTGCACCTTACTTTTGAAACCACGAGTTTGGAACTTTTTGTTATCAACTTTTTTAACATAAACAGGTACTTTTTATTAAAAAAAAAATTGATAAATCAACATTACTATGAATAGTATATTTAACGTCAAATGTGATTGAAGTATCCGTGTTTTATATTGGTTTAAAGCAAAGATTTTCATCTGTAAGTCACGTGATTCATAACGAGGTATATAGCCATGATTGCAGCGTGACGTCACTGCGCCCCTTGAAACTCTTGAAAGTCGTAATTATTGAATCTCACAATTAACAATCCCATAATTGGATTTGATTAGTTACACTCTATCTATTACCGTTTTGAGAAGTTTCATGACGTGACATTTAATCTGGTAATCTATCATTACTGTTTTTACCTAAATACCAAAATAAGCATATTTATGTTTGTTCGTGTCATGTAGTCTGTCAGTACTCGTAGTAGGGGTTGTTGTTCTATGTCTTTGTACATAGCTTGACATGATTACTAAAGACTTCAGAACACAGAGAAAGGCAATGTTCCTATACATAATTGTTACGTCAGTTTTAATTATTATCTTCTGTGTTCTTAGAATTTACGTCTTATGAATATTTTTAACTGACAAACAATACTGTTTTACTCACTTCTGACGCTTGTTTTGTCAATTTTCAAACCTACAGGGCTTTTTTTTCTTTTGTCTTTTTTTTTCTTCTCTTGAGTCAAGTTCAAGTACCTATGCTCCATCATCGAACTCGTCAGCATTAAAATCAGGTGAGACTCGAGTCAAATGCTTGCTATCTCTTGGAAAAATAAAATAAATAAAAATGTGGATATTTTGGTCTTTTGGCAGTCTCAAGAATAAATAAAAAATGTGCATCTTTTGGATACCCAGTTTCAAGATTTAAAAGTTCGTATATTGCACTTAATTTATCGCTTTGCTCCAGCAGTTAGTTGAAAGGGATGTGTGGAGTTCACCCAAAATAATTTGTTATTCTTGCGGGGCCTGTAATTTCGAGTTACGGAGGAGGTTCTTCAAAGTTTGGAAGTTGAAACTTTACTAGAAAATGTTGAAAATTTACTGGGAAATTTCTGGTATATCTTACAGTTAAATTTTGAGATAAAGATAAGATAAAGATAAAGATAAAATCATTTATTGGCCATTTTGTAAAAAAAAATTTACTGGCAAGTCAGGATACAATTTGATTTAATTACTAATTTTATAATAGAGAGAAAAAATAATATACAAAGATGTCACTTAATGATTAATAGTTATTTTGTAGCACTTGACCTAAGAACATAGATTCCACAAGCTGCACCGACATATATTCTTTTAGTGCGTAAAACGGATTGTTTTCAAAAAAATGTGTAAGTTTTTGTTTAAATAAACTATATTTTAGGGTGGTTAAGCTTTTTGGTAATTTATTATACAACAGTACTTTTAAATCACGACCTTGTTTCTGAACTTTAGCTAATCTGGTTTTTGGTACAACCCGACTTTCATTATTTTTTATTGTTCGTTTTTCATTATTACGCAGATTGTACGGTAAAACTGTCTCTTCCTTTTCCGGAATTTCCCTATTCTCGTGAACTTCTAACAAGCTAGTATATATGTAAAGAGAAACTACTGTCATAATTTTATCTTTCTTAAAGTACTTTCTCACACAGATACAACTAAGAGATACAACTAAACAAAGATTGGAACGGAACTCTCCAAAAATTACTGGATTATTGACTTATCCCCGAAATTAATAATTGATCCGATCCGTTATCCGCGGTGTTACACTGGAAATGAATAACCTATCTATCTACGGTTTGTGCTACTAGAGATAAAAAATTGATATTACTTCAATGAAGCTTATCTCAAATTTCTAACTAGTAGGACAAACCGTTGATGGATAGATTTATTAATTTTGATGTTGGAAAATGAAGATCGACGAAAACGTAAGTAGGTACATTCAGCGACAAAAATAGCAGCTGAATAGGTATACTCGATTTTTCAAATGTGTACTAGACTAGTTATATCTGGTGTTTAAGATGATGAATAAAAACGGAAAATTTTTCAAGTTCATTGACTTTTATCGTTAGCCTTACGACTGTAGAGGAAGTCGTGAATACATTTAGAGTAAAAATCTAGATCACAGGAATTAGAATTAGTATCATACTAAAAAAATGCGGAAGTTTGTGAGTAAGTGGATGTGTAACTTTGTTTCTTCTACACACTGGAACGGTCCAACGGATTTAAATGAAATTTAGACTTTTCATCCCATAGAAAAGTTCGGATAACGGTAAAACCCCGGGTGTAACCGCGGGGCACAGCAAGTATGTTACAAATAGCAAAAGCAGCCAAAGCATCAGCCATAGTAATAAAGTTTTTAATACGCTGATTAATTGAGTTATATTCGGAACATTAATGAACCGAATTAATAGAAATGTACGAGCACCATTCAGAGAATTCAATGGAATGTCGAATTTATTTCACCCAAATGTAGATTATATCCAAACAAGCACGTTGTTCCACAATCAGTAGTCACCAATGTCAATTTGGATTTGACCGGATTACTCGTGATCTCATTATCGAATCGTTTTCCCGCTGGCGAGGGCGTTTCAACGGTTTTTATTGTATGTTTTTGTATGTACATAACATGTAAGTATATGGCTTGGCAATCACTATTTTCTACATATTAATGTTTAATATTGAAGCGATAGCTCAATGGCAGTGACGTCGGCTTGAGATTTCGCTATTTTATGGCTGGTTTTATAAACATTCGTAACTTAAATGTTATCGGTAAATTTGATCTTATTGTCAAAGAACAATGGCCAAAACGGACCCGAGGTCGTATGAAAACGATCTATGTACGATAAAAATTGTAATTTTTTGTGTATTAAGATTATATAAACGATATTTTATAGAAAGTGTAGAAAAAAAAGATATTGATTTTTTAACTTCGTAGTTTCTTAGGACAGTTTTTAACTTACACGATACTTGGATGTTTTGAACGCACTCTGCAATTTATTTGCCATTCCGTTTCACGCTTTAGAAGTTGGCCCTACTTAAAAATCAACATTATTTACCAAACATGAACAAAAACTAATCTTTTTAGTCTATGTACTAGCAAATTGACTGTCACTGTCAAGTGACATTGACAGAAACGAAAATTTTTGTACAAAATATTTTGCGGTCGGGTCCAGGGCAGTATGAAAAGTGGCCAATGTTCTTCTAGTACGGAAAATTCGACAATAATGTCAAATTTACCGAAATTTGGTATGACATTTAACTTACGGACGTTTATAAAACCGGCCCTTAAACGTCTTTGTTACTCGCAGATTGACATTAGATACTCCTCTGTCGCCTGCGAGGTAAGGCTGGCCATACACGGACCGCTTGAAGCAGTCAGGAATCGACTGCTTCAAGCTGCGACTGCGTAGTGAACTACAACAGACTTCTACGTACGTACATACACGAACCGCTCGACCAGTTACATAGTGCTGTTAATAGCAGGGCCTTAGGGCAGTTTCAGACTAACGTTTTTTCCTGCGCTTTTACGGTCGTTTTAGCATACGCGCTACATTTCGAGCTTCAAAAAGCGAGCTTACGTAAATGAGCTTATTCCGACGTGTTTGCTCAAACCGGTAGTATCAAAATGGATTGCTTTCAGGCTCGCTCAAAACAAGCTTGTACGCGCGTCAACGAGATCGTACGAGTTTTGGGTGTAACAAACGGCGCGCCTATACTCGCCAACATGTATGAGAATCATTTATTTGAACCAACTTATACCAAAAATACTTAAAACAAAACAAAATGTAGTACCGACAAAAGATGTATTGTTGCAAACCGGCCTCAACTCAGCGTTGTGCTGGTCGTTTGACCAGCGCTGGTCTTCCGTTTCAAAAACGAGCAAATACGCGCGTACATAAATCGCTAGTTTGAAAGCGCCCTTAAGCAAAGCAGTGACGCCATAAAATAGCCACTAACAACAAAACTAAGTATATAAGTACTTTATACATCGACTTCTATTTACTTTTTCTTATGTTACCGACATATACCAAAGTATTTATTTCAGAGTGTGAACCGCAGAAACGTTTCACGACTTATGTCGGCTACTCGTATTTCCGTCGACCTATTTGTGTTGTTTCCTCTGTTGTCACAAAGAACTTGCCACTCGTCTAGTTTCTTTCTTCTTCACTTAACTTTCTATTTTTATAGAAGCTTTCTGCAAAGTTAGAAGTATTGGATATTAATAGAATTTCTTTATTTTCAACACTGTTTATTCTCTTCTAGCTAACGGGGAGAACTTCCTAGGGTGACTATAAATCAAGGGTTTTCCAATAAGGACTTGTCGCTGACAAATGTTGCTGAACAATGTTAATCTTTCCGATTACGTTCTTCATCTTAAACAGCAACCTTTGACTACATCATCACTTAACAATAAGTGTCTTGTTCTATGCTCAAACGCTAACTTGTAAGTTGTAAATAAACCCAAACATTAATTATTGATCTAAAACACATTTGGAAAACCGAGGTTTTTTTTATTCATAATAGGCAATCATTTGACCACAATTTCACCTAATGGCCGATAATGGAGCATGCTTGCCTAGAAGATACCTATTCATTCTTGACTTGATAACTCCTAAATTGCACTTATCGGGAAACAATGACGCTGGCAGGACCAGACGCAGTAGTTGAAAAAAAGTGCTAGTATTATTGTGTCTGGGTGTTGTGGATCCCCGATCCTCGTAGTTTCTGATACCCTAGATGCAGGGAAACCTAGTCAGGAGTCAGAGCCTATGTATGTGATTGTGCGGGCATTATTATTATTATTTTATTACCAGCTACTCTTGTCGCTGACTGTACTTATACGTTTTTGAAACAAACTCGCGAGGCGTGATGAACGATGACGTTTCGTTGTATAGTAAAACGTAATTTCCTTAGTTAGATACGTACCTAGTCATGTTTATTTTAAAGGTGGGCCCTTTAATTAGGCCCAAGTTTAATAGGTTTTAGTTTTCCAACACATTGTGAGGTTCCCCTGGGACTCATTGCTACCCATTAGTGAGGTTATTATAATTATAATTAAGGTAGATATCCAACTGAAAAAAATATTGATAAAGCATATTTTAATTTACCTGTTCACGTAATTAAATGAAGAATTACCATCAACGTTATGTTCGTTTTGGTTGAATTTATTGTTTGTTTGTATGTATTTTTTTATTACTAGCTCTGCTGCATGATTTCTTCTGGATTTTTATTTCTAACGGCTACTTAATTAATATATTATACTATTCTAAACATCAAAAATGTAGTTTAAATAAAAAGGCCAAATAGTACTTTGATTATGCCTAGGAAGCAAGGAAGTCGTCAACAAGTACCAAGTTATAATGCCATCGATTAATAAGTCTCGTCAGATTCCCAAAGGTTTCAAGTTGCAGGTTCTCATAAATTCAGATTTTAGTAAGAAATAAACCTCTTAATATTTTAATAGTTTCCTTTAAAGCGTGGGGAGGAAGTTATCTATCGGAAACTCCTAAACCACCTCCACATATATCGATCAAACCGGGAGCATACATGTCAGGCGTAACGATCTTACACGGCATTGCTTGCAACTGACGTACGCTTCCCGATATATTATGTGTGGTACGAGGATCAAGTTGTGAGAAACAAGCTATACTCTACGGTAGTTTTTTAACCCCGACGCAAAAATAGGGGTGTTATAAGTCTGACGTCGATGTCTGTCTGTCTATCTGTCTGTCTGTGTGTGTGTTTGACTGTGGTATCGTAGCTCTCAAACGAATGGCCCGATTTCAATGCGGTTTTTTTTCATTTGAAAGCCAGTTTCCTTGCGGTGGTTCTTAGCTATGTTTGATGAAAATCGGCCCAAGATGTCGGGGGTTTTTTAAATTTTCTCACTAGTGGGTCGCAAGCGATATTGGGTGGGCGCTAAAAAATAAGACTAACGATCGACCGACCGGGCCAATAGGCACGCGACTACTGACAGTGGCGGCTCTATTCACAAAAAATGAGAAACAAATGAATCCTTCTCATTGAAAATGGCACTCCTTGAATTTACATAATGACACTTTGAATCGGAACTGAACTGAAATAAAGAAGCTGATTGCAGCTACCTTGATTAAAGCGCAGAAATATCATAATCACAAAACCACTGCATATCAGCTAATTTCACTCAGACTAGCACGCTACTATCTAATCTTGTTTTGCAGTAAGTATCTATAACATAACAGTAAGTTAACACAACAGCTCTACTCATTTAACTTAGACCGGTGCGCTCTAAGCTCCAGCTAAACTGAAATAATGAAGCTGATTGCAGCTACCTTGATTAAAGCCCGGATCAGCCGCGCCCGACTGAGCTCTGCAACGAAGCCTTGAGATGCTTTCAAGCCATAAACATGCCTTCTATGAACTTTATATATGATTATTAGCTAATCAATCACTCAGCTGATGAATCCGGATAGATTTAATTAAAGGAATAAGTTCAAAAGTAATTATTCTGATAACTTGTGGGTACATAATGTACGTACGACCATATTTGAAAGTAGCTACTATAAATTTTACTTATGGCGTCGTTTGTCAATTAGGTTTCGACATTTGTGAAACAAACAGAATTTGTGTGAATGAGCAGTGGTCCACCACTCATAATTAAAGAACGCGAAGTAATCGTTTCCCATTCGTCTAATATTATACACGTAGATTTGTACTTTGTACTAGCTCGCAAGTTCAACCGATTAGACCGCCCTAAACTTTTTTCTAAGAAGCTGGAAAAAAAATTCGACTGTCCAAGTAAGAAATTATATAAAACCGCTTTCGTTTTATTCATTTTATTCTGTAGGGTCCTTCCTACAACACTTCCACTCCTATACTTACAAATCATTTAAAAATACGACAGTGGACGTCATCAAAAAATGCTTTATAATTTATTTCTAATTTTTAACTCAAATTGTATACCTAAACCTCATGAACTTGTCATAATTATGTTTTCCAGGGATTTAAACATAACAAAATAAAAACGCTTAACTAAACCTTAGAATATAAAATAAAACTACCTATCAAACTAAACAATACAACTACTTATTACTAACTACTAATCTGTTTTCCAACATACCTACAGATAAAAAAGATATCTTACAGATAAATATGAAACTTAAAAAGGAAATGACACAATATTTACCAAATGACTCTTTCAAGTTTCAAGTTTCTAGTCTGCCTAATTAGGGCATCTGTTCCAAAGTTTGTAAATGAACCTGGTGGTTATATAAGTTCTTAAACCGAAGTCTCAATCGGCTTTCGAAACATACATTCCTGGAGATAAGCTTTAAGCTTCGCACATCTCATTAATACAGAGCTTTAATCTGAACGGTCGCGATGCATTCAGATGCAGATTACCTTCTTACATACACTGAGCTGAATGGGACTTGCACAGACTACGCAGACGAATATTCATGTTCTTGATTCCATCGAAGAAGCACGAACCAACGGGAATTAATATGGGGGTGCGATGTTGGTAGGAATAAAGCTAACTAGAGTTTCTTCTTTTTTTTTTACTTACAGGATAGCGTTTGACCACAAGTCACCTGATGTTAAGTGACCATGCGGTCGAAGATGGCGTCACGCTACACCTGGACTGAGAACTGGCTCTCAAGTGAGGCTGCCGGAACACACCGATAGGTGCTGGGCGACAGATTCTTAACATGGTAGCTAGCCAGGCGAGCACTAGATCGCAAGCCGACGTCACTACCACTCAGCTATCATCGCTTCGAAGTGTTTCCTTGTATATCCGTGAAATCTACGATATAAAGTTCGCACTCAACTGATTAAAACCGCATTGATATAATTTTAATGAACTTCGTAGCTAAACCACTGTATTTTTTTTTATTTTATAACGTTCTAAAACGAGTGCAATTGTTCTTCATACATCACTTTAGTCCATTTTAATTTATAAATGTGACATAGTTATTTGTTTTCTCTTATGGCTATTGGAATTATCCACACTTATTTAAGGCGGCATACAGGATTCATCCAATATTGATATAGAATATAAATGATGTTCTGAAATGTTGAAGTGATTTGGCTCGCAATTCTCTATACATCCTTATGAATAATGAAAATCTGTGTAGATAAGCAATGTAATGTTTTGCCAGTACTTATATGAGTAAAGTTAGCCGAGAGCCTGTCCTATTCTTATGTTAATTGTGTTGCATAGATAGGATATAATACTGTCATCCCCAACATTACGGAGTCTGAAGGTAGCCTTACTGGTTTCGGTTTGAGCCACACTTCCACTAACGAGTTGCATTTACTCGTTGAAATTAAGCTTTGCCTTTGAAAATTTTTGTTTTCACCTCCATCATTCGGAATGGTTTAAATGGAAATTAGGCCAAAAAACAAATTGGGACGGCAATTGAAACTGGCTTTAGTAAGGCTTAAGTTGCCCAAATGCGGCCTCAAGTCGTCGCCCCAAAGTTTTTGAATTTCAAACGTTTTCTTTAGTTGAAACGGCGCCCTAAATTACTTTTGTTGGACGTTTTTGTTTAAGACATATTATTATTTTAATTAATCATTTTCTAAGTTTGATTTTGATGGAAATTTTCGCGCGAAACTGACGCAGATGAAGTGTTTTAGACTTTCCTTGTAGCTTTGCAGTTTGTGAGATTTATTTCTGCTTTTTTTAACTAAGTATACACTGAGAAAAAAATTCTGACTTTTTTCTGAGTCTTACTTTCCAAGACCGATTCCTTCCTTGTTTTACTTTAGTTTTCTATCCTAATTACGAGTCCTTCCCTTTTGACTCAGAAGGAAAATGGTTTTTCGGAAGGTCTTTTTTTCTTCGTGTAGTTGTTTAGTTGTTATATTGATTTTGTTTTGCTTGGTATTCTGAATTCTTAACTTGTAATGACGAGTGCATACGACATCTACCAACCCGCACTGGGCCAGCGTGGTAGATTACCGCCCATACTCTCTCTCTTTGAGCAAAGCCAAGAGTCCCAGCAGTGGGTTCGTAATATGCTGATGATGATGAATGTCCAATGTGCGCGAGGCGGGCAGGTCGCACCGCAAAACATCATGCATCTCCGTCGTTCATTTAATGTTTGAAAGAGATGCAGTGATACGTTGCGGCGCGCCCCGCCTTATAATGTACGCGAGTCTAAACATTAAATTGTGGAATATTGAACTGTTTACTATCAATCGGGGTTAATTAGACGATCAAACCATTTTCTTTTCACAGCCTTTTTAAAAGACAAAATTTAATAGCTTTCGTGTTTCGTAAAATAAACAGAATCGTCATTAACTCTGTTCGGGATCCGTAAAAAATAAATGGCAATTTTGTCCACTACAGATTGTTCATAATTGTATTATGTTATATTATGTGAAGTGATGTTGGTAGTTCGAATTCTCGAGTAAAATATCATGGCTTTTTGTGTTATACCTTCCCCTGAGAACGCCGACATCTAAACACACAGCGCTGAAATAAGCAGACAAAATATAAACAACTGTAAACAGCGAGTAACAGCATCATTAATACTAACTACTTCTAGTCTAAGCGCTTTCATACCAGCCGATACTTTGGAAACAGGTTTTTTTTACACTTACAGGGTAGCGTTTGACCACAAGTCACCTGATGTTAAGTGGTCAAAGATGGCTACACCTGGATTGTGTACTGGCTCTCAAGTGGTACTGGCGGAACACATCGATAGGTGCTTGGGGACAGGTTCTAAACATGAGGGTGGTAGCTAGCCAGACGAGCACTTGGAAATACCCTACCACCAAGCTATAGTTTTCACGGTGTGTTCCTTCACCGAAACCTCAAGCTTAAGGATTCGAAGCCACGTCCTTCGGATCGCAAGAGCCATCATCGCTATATCTAGAATGATCTCTACTTAAGCACAGATTTGAGTCTGTCATTTCATACAAATATGTCACTCATAGCTCATAGAATCCGCAAGCTGAAGTGGCAGTGGGCTGGTCATATAAGCAGCAGAACCGATAACCGTTGGGGTAGACGTGTTCTCGAGTGGAGACCGCGACTTGGCAAACGTAGTGTAGCACGTCCGGACGGACATCCTGCAACCAGGTGGAGCGACGGTTTGCGCCGAGTGGCTGTCAATAGTTGGATGAGAAGAGCCGAACACTGGGCTCAGTAGCGTACCTTGGGAGAGGCCTATGTCCAGCAGTGGACTGATACAGGCTGATGATGATGTCGCTCAATCGCTACTCAAGTTTTGATCTACACTTGAGCGTCATTCTAATATACCAGCCTAAGGTCGACGTTATACGAGTGCTCATAATATGTTATCGCGTCGTATCCGCCGATGTAAAACCGGCTCCATCGTGGACGGCTAATATCTTATTCATTCTATTTGAATCGTATCTTGTCAGCGCTGTTTGTTGGTTACCTACCTCGTTTTCATCTGTTTTAGCAATTTAAATGTATCGACGCTATCTAACTGTTTAAATTGTCGAGGTTTTAGTTTCAAGGGCTGGTTTTATAAATGTCTGTAAGGAAAATTTGATCCTAATGTCAAATTTTCCGTGCTAAAATTTGGCATTAAAATCAAATTTACCGAAATTTGGTATGACATTTTACGTACGGACGCTTATAAAACCGGACCTAAGAATGCTAAGTCAAGTTGTAGATAAGAGGATTTTGGTTACAAATTGTTTTAAAATAAATAATATCTTGTCTTACAGGCGTTGCGTTTGACCACAAGTCACAAACGTCCCAGCCATAATGCAATCTACAAACGTTAACACTAATATAAAAGTTATTAAAAGTATGGTAATAGTCAGAACAAACGTCTACAATGGCTATCGCCACACAAAATGGTAGCCAAGATATATGACAAGCTCAAAAGGCGTTATCGGTTAAAGAAAAAGAAACGTTTGCAACTTGGCTAGGTCCCCAGATTTTATGTGACGAAGTGGTCGAAGGTGGCGTCGTGCTACACCTGGATAAGGAACTGGCTCTCAAGTGAGGTTCCCAGAACACACTTAGAAGTGCTTGGCGGCAGATTTTTAACTTGAGGATGTTTGCCTCCATCGAAAGATCAAGCTCATTGTAAGATTCGAACCCACGAATTACGGGTCACAAGTCAATGTCACGTCAAACTTAAAACACCTCTCTGGTATGTTCTGCGTCGGGGGTTAAAATAGTAACAGTGATGGCTAGAATAGTTTTAATATTTTATGCACGGCTAGGCTAAATATAAGTTCACTTTTGATAAAAGTATAATTAATTAAAACGTTTATAGCACTTCCAATTAATTAGCATAATTATTTATTTTAATAGCATTATGTAGTTTTGACAAAGTCAATAAATTAATGAAGCGCACGGTAAAATAAATTAAATTCAGTGGGTAATAAGTACATAATGGAATTAGGGTTTCCATATCCTTATATTCTCAATATTTTTTTACTACCGACAGGTAGCATTTGTCACTTGATGTTAAGTGACGATGTGGTCGAAGACGGCGCCACACTACAACTGAATTGGAAACTGGCTCTCGATAGAATCGAATCGATAGAAACTTGAGGGTTTTTTTTTTTTTTTTTTTTTTTTTTTTTTTTTTCAGTGGGAGGGGGAAATTCTCATGAATACCATGGAGCTTAGGCTTCCATGGTTATGTCCGACTTCACCAGCGGTGACCTACGGACTAAAACCCCCACCCTTCCTTGTCCCTCTGAGAAACACAGAGACTTTATTTACAATTTATCTTGTCTACTATCTTATTCTATTACAGAATCTTACGAGCTATTTACTATTTACATTTTTTAACATTGATATCTATATATATATTTATATTTACATTGTTATTTATCTTTACTATTTACACTGTTTAACATTAATATCTATCTTTTGTTTACATTATTATCTATCTATTAATATTCTATTTATGCTGCTTATATATATATCAACAATATATATTACAACATACGTTAACTATCTAGTTTTATTTCTTCTTATTACTTTATTTCCAATGCTAATGCAAAATTCTATGAAAGTATCTCTACTTATTTTATTACTAATTAATTCATGTATATTTTCTTTTGTTATTTGTATACCTAGCTTCTGTTCTGCATTATATCTTTCCAAGCCGAACACAGGGCATTCCAATATGACATGCTCGACTGTTTCCTCTTTCCCCGGTTCACATAGACATGATGGGTCTTCTTTTAGTTTAAATCTGCTCAGATATGCCGAAAACCCACCATGCCCAGTCATTATCTGAGTTAGCGTTCCAGTTGGCTTTATTTCCCTAACTAGTTTATACGCCTTATCTGCGTCTGGAAAGAACAGTTTGGTGGTACTTGCAGTCTCACCCGAAATGTACCTGTGATTCCATTTGGAAATCGTGTCCTGTCTAATGTGTCTCTTTATATATGAGATGGGGCACCAATCATAGTCGGGTTTTCTTCTGAGGCGCTGGGCTGCTTCTTTCGCCAATTGGTCTGCTCGCTCATTCCCTTCGAGTCCAGCGTGTGCTTTTATCCAGAAGAGGGTCAATTTTTTGTTCTGGCTTGAAATGGCCTTTATGTTTTTACGACACTCTACTGCCAGGGGATGCGTAGAACCCCAATCTGTGATCGTCTCCAGTGACGATTTTGAATCACTATATATGCCGAAACTTGTTTCCGGCCTCCCAAGAATTTCCCTTGTAGCTTTACTTATAGCCAGTAATTCCGCCTGGTACACCGTGCAGTAGGACGTCAATTTCAATTTATGGCGTTTGGTTTCGGCATCATTGCTCCATAAAGACAATGAGGCTCCAACCTTACCATCAATTTTACTGCCGTCCGTAAATATTTTAACTGCTTGGTCACTGTGTGCGTCGACTTGGTTTTGGTCTGCCAGGCTTATGAATTCCAGGTCTATATGTTCAGCCGGATGAGGAGTGTTTGCATACAGGACCATTTGTTCCACCTCCCCGTCTGCCAGTATTGGCTGGGGTACTCCTCTTTTTGCCTCATACAGGGCAGCTGCCTCTTGTATTCTAAGGTCGAGAGGAAGTATCCCAGCCAGCACCAGTGCGGAGTTAAGGGAGACAGTGCGGTGGGCCTTACAAAGTTTTTGGCAAAAACCTCTCTGTACCACGTTTAATTGTCTCTGTATGCACAACTTTTTGGTGGCAGGTGCCCAAACGCTTGCGGCATACATAATCACCGGTTCAACTACTGCCGTATAAATCGATCGGATCACCTCAGGTTGGAGGCCCCAGCTAATTTTAGCCATTCTGGCAAGCTGCTTGTAAATGCTTAGCGCCTTCTTGCAGGCGTTCTTTGCGTGACTATTGAAAGTTAACTTGTGGTCGATGGTAACTCCCAAGATCTTGATCTCCTTTGACATGTCAATGCGTATCCCGCCCATGCTCAGATGTGGGGTGTCATATTTTAGCTTCCGCGTTATCAACATGGCATTGGTTTTATGTGGTGCAAATTTGAGCTTATTCATGACGCCCCACTCCAGAACATAGGCAAGAGTGTCATTGGCACGTCGTTGGACCTCCATTGCAGTGTCGCCGTCGAAAACCAATACTACATCATCTGCAAACGCCTGACAATAGTCGCCTCTTTTTTCCAGTCCTTGGAGCAGAGGGTCTAGCAGCAAATTCCACAATATCGGGCCCCCAATCGACCCCTGGACGCATCCTTTTGTCGTTTCTTTCACTATCTCCTCGCCCGCATATCTGACCCTCACCTCACGATTTTGCAAATAACTGTCGATGGTCCTCCTTATATTAACTGGACACTTTTCCTCAGCCAGTCTGACTCTAATCGCAGGCCACCATGCGCTATCGAAGGCTCCCTCTATGTCCAATGATACCATAGTTATTAGTTTTTTCTGATTCAGCTTACTATTTATGTGATTTAACAGGACATAGAGGGAGTCCTCCGTGCTCCTTTGGGGCATGAAGCCAAACTGGCGAGTACTGAGCCTTGGGAGTATGTGCCATTTTATTCTGCTCATTATCAATTTTTCGAGGATCTTCCCCAACACTGGTAACAGCCCTATTGGCCTATATGATTTCGGGTCCGTGTATCGTTCCTTTCCTGGCTTTCGTAAAACTACCACGGTTGCCTCTTCTCTAGCTTGGCGAGCACTTGAAAACGTTCTACCACCAAGCTATGGTTTCATCGCGATGTTTTCCTACATACACTGAATGCTCATGCTCATTGCATAATACGGATCGCAATCCAACGTCACTTCTACTATAAGCTATCATTTCTTCGTCTGAAGATAGATTGGTGAAAAGTTACCGCCTGTAACAGTAAACTAGTTTTTACGCTTTTTTCGATTTCCTCGCGCTATCCGCACCCTTAGAAAACTCTACGGTCCATTGGTAGCTTCTCATCAATTTCCTGTCCATTTGGTGCGTGACTGAAGATGTGTTGAAGGAAATTTAGGTGACGCCGGTTCCCTCAAAGGAGACATGTGCCAACAACAATCATGATATTAACATAACGGGCCTATAAATTAGGTTTATACTATCTGATGACCCATTTGTATAATGGAACCTCGAGCCTCAAAATACTTGTGCAGTTATATTTATTCATTTTATTTAGTTTGGTAACGGTATGAAATATTTCATAAGGCTTCACAAAACAAGAAACTACAGTTCAATCTATATACTACCTGTGTGCAGGATTTGGGAGTGAATCAAATCAAATCAAAAATTATTACATTTAGACTGGCCTGCACAACACGTTCAACCTTGTTTAACGGATTTAAATAAATTTTCCATACGATTTGAGAAGTGAATTTCGTGAAAATTGATTTAAACCATGCAAGTGGGCCTGAGTAGGGTAAAACATGTGATCACTTTGAAACGTCAACTTAAAACCCCCAACCAAAAAACAAGCAAGAAACGCCCGGCAGATAATTTTTTGGGCACGATCTCATTTACAACATTTTTCTTATTAGGTACCTACTGTTTGAATTGGATCACCACAATCCCAAGCTTTTTTGTCAACAGTCTGATATTTCATCATGAGATTTGGTTTTATATGGGAAACATTCTACAACCTTACATTATTCTCAATCTCAACATAGCATAAAGTTCTTACATCGAATAACTTTCCTAAGTTGCTAGCATACCTACTCCTAGGATTTATAAAGTTTTCCCAACATCTAGCCAGGGAAAAGTAACACCAAAAGTCTTATGCAAAATACGTAATCTCGCGTGCAATCTGCATGAATAATATAATATAATTATAGTTTTAAACAGACGTTTATTCATGTATGCCAACCTTAATTGCAACAGAGATCAGCGCGGGACCGTAGTGTCGGTGCAGTTGGGACCAATATATCTGACACGGATATGAACAAAGAGAGATCGGCTAGGATTCAATCTATCTGATCTGATAGAGAAAGGATAGACTCCATCATGGAAAATCTAGCTTGTCTTTACCTCCATCATAAAACATATATTGTTATGTCTCAAAAACACAACCCACAACTATCCTGTTGGTATTATTTTTATCTCATTATGTAGCTTTAGTTTAAAGTGTAGGTACTTAATGAAACTTAAATGAAACGAAGTATTATTTTGCTTATACTCTTACTTTCATACATATAGCTTACTTTTACTTGCACTTTAGTTATGTTTTGGACCGTTTATTCCCCTCCTCTGTTGTACTCTTGTATGGGCCCATAACCTCAAAGAAATATATTATGTAACTAATCAAGCGGGCGTTCTCCTGGTCTTGCGCCAATTGTGCTCAGTCTTTGTCTAATTTGTTCTACTAACTAGTTTTTCTCTGCGTATCTATTTTTTTCATAACCAACATAGCATGATTAGCATGCTTAAAAGTAATTAGGAAACTGACTAACCGTCTAACCTGAAAGGGCTATGATAAAAAAATAAATTTCTAAAAATTGTTCTACCTGTTCCTCTTCCATCAACAACGTGGTTCGGACTTGGCTAATTTCCTCGTCTGTTTATCTAGCGCCCGTACATTCGACATCTATGCTCCTTCGTAACTTTCTACCTTAATACCTTCGTATAAGGATTATATTCGTTTGAAATAGTTCTAAGTTTGCTCACCACCACGTTAAATATTCAGATTGCTACAACAGAGGAATGTTTACAGTGATGCTGTAACTTAATGGAATATGGATTATAATTAGCATCTGTTGAATGAGATGCTTGGAGTGTTTTATGTAGGAAATATTTGTATATTTTTATTGTAATTTTTGTTTAGTCTAGACTCGATGGCAAAGTGATTTTTTTGCCGTTTTTTCACATTTGATGATGGGAGTCACGTGTAGTCGTGTACTACATGTATATCCTTGATGTTGCGATGTTGTACCTACCTTTTTTGAGGTTTTTTATACAATTCTATTGTATCAGATATACCTACTGCAGACTGACATCCTTCCAAAATCCCTTGGAAAGACCCTTCAACAACTGAAGGACTGAGATGACGTTAGCAAAGATAACGGAAAATGGTCTCGCTTTGCATTTTCTCGAAGCTTTAACAGCCGACTTATAGAGGTGGTTGCATTTATTTTGAGACTTCCGTCTATACTCGCAGTAGCTTAGCTTACTAATGCAACTGAAATGTTACCTCAGTAAACTAGGTATGTAGATTTGTAATCTTTTACAAAGCTAAATCGGAAGCTTATAAATATTATATAAATTACTTTCATAATTTCGTTCAGGAACCGCACTTCATCACTATCGTCATCATAACCTGTTTCAGCCCACTGCTGGACATAGTCCTTTCCTAAAGTACGCCACTGAACCCGATCTTCGGCTTCTCGTCACTTGACAGTATTAAAAACCGAGACACTCTAAAAGCGAGCCGAGCAAAAAATTGATAGTTTAAAATTGTCTTCCTCAGTAAAAAATTAAGTTTAACAAAGAAAGTATAAAACAAGGAAGAAATTTAATTAATTTGCCCTGCAAGTAACGGGTGGCGGTCGTTCGTTATTGTCTGAGCTCTAGCAAGAAATCTGTTCTATTCCGTAATGGATAAAAAGTGCTAAATGAAATAAGATTTAGCTATTAGATCCCTAATGTTCTGTCCGCGATCTTTATTAATGTGTTTCTCGGATTGTTGCTACTATTCTTCTAAATTAATTGTTTGAGAACTATAAAACTAAACAACAGTTACTTTTTAAGAGGACGATTCCGAGATTAAGCTAATGATTGGGGCTAATGTTCAACCATTTTTTTCTGTAATGAAGGAAGTAACAAAATCTAAAAGAAAAACAATTAATCTGTATGATCAATACCAGGGAGGTTTTTCTAAGAAATATCTAATACAAAAATTGAATAGTATTTATTAAAAAAATAATTGCAAATCGCCTCCTTTTTGTCCACGTATTTCCTAAAAAAAACTCCGTGTATATAGCGTATATAGGTAACCTTTTAATTTTGTTGACCTACACCCGTCATTCTAATGCACACGGATCTTCGACGATTCAAAATTATGTGCACTCGTCACCCTGAGACATCAGATGATCTATTTATGCCCCGACACTCAAGGTAGTCATAACCTACGAGGTAATACCTTGTTATACCTACTTGTTATATAATAGGCAAAGGAAGGAAGGAAGCAAAGGAAGCTAGGAAGCTTGCTGATGATGGGATTCAGTGGAGGAGTCACATTAGGAAAGGTCAGAAGCTCCAGGATAGAGTCTGGTTTGACAAGCTTGCTGAAGAGAGGGCGAGGCGGCTCGTCAGTGACTCCGTTCCAACAAATGCTAATCACATCTGCACTAAATGTGGACGAGCCTGCCGTTCTCGTATTGGTCTGTATAGCCACCAACAAAAGTTTTCTTCAAACCACACTGACACGGTTTGAATCGTCTGTCATAGACGTCTAAGGCCATGTATGTATGTATGTATATAATAGGCAATGGTTTCTGGACCATCAGCTTGTCTGTCATCTAAGGCTGGTAGTCTATATACAAAATGAATGTAATGACAGACACAAATCTGTGTTTCGCATTTATATTAGTGTCATAGTGTGATGTGATGTAGGTAGTTGTTCAAATGACAGCCAGTTCCTAGTTCACGGTATATCGTGGCGTCACTTTCGACCACATCGTCACTTAACGTCAGGTGACTTGTGGTCGAACGCTAACCTTTAAGTAGTACTTAAATAACAATAGTGATTGTCGCTTAAGCGTCATTCTAGAGTACTTAGTCTACAAAACTGAAAAATACTACCAGAACTGCTGAGTTGTTTTTTTGTTTGTTTTCAATTTCCGTCAACTTTCATATTATGTTAGATGCACTTTAATATGGTTCTGATTCTAAGTTAGGTAGAATTTATAAGGCAACTTCGTGTTGGCAAGTTTTCTTTGTTTAATATAGCAGTTTCGAAGTTGCCTCGCGCGTTACCTGACCCTGATACTAACTTGTGAAACTACATTAGTGGTAAGTTAGAGTTCCGTGCGTGGCGCCACTTGCGATCTAGGCGCCTTCGGGTTACTTAATAACTGGACTTTTGAATATAACTGGAATTAAATTTACGTTTGTTTTGTGAATATTTAAGTCGTTTATGTATCGTTCTACCTAAAGACACAATTGACGTTGAAATTTTGAATTCATTTCGAATAGAAATATTGTATAGAATGTTATATCATAGTAAAGGAGTAGTAGTTCAGCTTCATATAAATCGGCCGTCGCCGGTTTGAATGTGTGCACACAATCACATAATTGAAAGGAGGCGGCCGGGGCCGCGGCCATGCACTCAGTACGGAACGCGCTGCCTATGCGTCACCGCAAGAGTAGGCAATTAACTCGTCGAGCGGCCTTAGCTAACCTACTGTTCTTTATATCTGTTCTGTGGTTACTGATTATATCTTCTTCTTAGGGCCGGTTTTATGAACGTCCGTAAGTTAAACGTCGTACCAAATTTCGGTAAATTTGACATTATTGTCGAATTTTCCGTACTAAAATTTGTCAATAAAATCAAATTTACCGAAATTTGGTCTGACATTTAACTTACGGACGTTTATAAAACCGGCCCTTAGACATAAAAATCATGTGCTATTTGTTTAAAACTCGAAAATGATTCGACCGTTTTGGCTGTTTTTTTAACTGTCACTTTATTGCCAGAACAAGGTTTGTTGAATGAATTGTTTGGTAAATCCGGAAAGAGAAAATTTGGAAATTCCAAAAGTGCTTTTTTCTATAGGCTTTTTCTTTGAACCCGCCTTTTTCGACTACCCGTGCAAGCCAGGGCGGGTCACTTGTATTTGAGAATACAAAAAAATATAGTATAAGTGTATGTGTGTGTATCTTATATTATAGTATAAGTACTATTTTGTTTCCACTTACAGCATTTCTCAATAACCGATCTATCCACGGTTTGCCGATGGAAATTTGACATAAGCTCCATACAAGTAATATCAAATTTCTATCTCTAGATCACAAGCCGTGGATAGATCGGTTAGTGAGAACGGCCTTTGGTTCAAAGTTCAAAATTATTTATTTAATAGGATACATAATATAATCCCTTTAAAACGTCAAACTTAAGACTAGCTTAGTTGGTATAATCAGTTAAGCCATCTACTTTATCCCGTTCCTATTCCTTTATCCATAGATCGTTTATCGCCTTGGTCCACTTCCATCGAGCGAGGCGTTTTTTTGCCCTCTTGTTCATCATTTACCTTATCGCCGGTTACAACACTTCTAACTTAGATTACCAGAAGCATGATTAAAAGTGGCTAAAGGGGGACTAAGTTGAAATTAAGTGATGCTCCTTTGAATAAATTACGGAGAAGTGTGTAAAGTTTGAGTGTTTTCTATGAGGCCACGAAGTTTGTAGCGCGGCGGCACGCGGCGGTAAAAACTAAACTACACTTCGTAGAGCGGGTAATTAGAATTTTCTGCTGTACATATTACACTACAGTTTTCTCTATTTTACAAGAGGAAAATGTTAAATTTTTCCATGCATTTACTTAAATTCAAAAGAAGACGTTTAACACACTACTTTTAGTATATGGTACCCACCCAGGGTAGCCCAGACTCCATACATTTTGAAAAGTCTTCTTCATACACAAGTTACTTATGATAGTCAAAAATTTAGCACGTATTTAAAAAGTATAAAGGTGAAAGGAAACTAAAATACTTCGCAAATAAAATTTATTTTCTAAACTTAACAATTCTATAACATTACATTGTCATGGATCAGTTAGTTATGTTTAATCACACTGCCACGAACATTGTTATGATGCTATTGGTATTTCGGCAATAGATACGGATGTTAACTTGAGGAGGCTAGCATTAGAAGTAGAAGCCCTTATTGGATATCCACCTCAATGCAATCGAGATAAAGCTGTGTTTGATTATTTCTCGAACCAAAAATATGCTTAACAGTTCCATTGGCTAACGATATTATGTGATCTAGACCACCAGCACTTCCAATCAAACATAAATTAGCCCAGCGATTATGGAATCTTCTGATCCACCCACTTTGATCAACACCTATTCTCTAAGAACTGAAAGAATAAAGTGCAAGACTGCTTGAATCCAAGATCTGTCTGTGCTCTACTGAAGCAGTGCGTTTGTGTTTATTTTCATTGGTTAACCAAGCTTCGACTTGAGAAGGCCCCTGAACTGGGCCAGGCCTGGTTCGTTAGCTTTCTTGAAGAAGTCCTCCTGTGAGCATCTCTCCAGCCAGCCCGATAAATTGGGGTACCTGCAATCACAAATAGTATTGCTGCTTATGGACATTGGGAACAAGACAAAACAGTAAGACTAAGGTGAAGGCTGGTTGATCGTGATGGACCTATTGAATTCACAAGATACCTATATGGTTTCTTTATTTTTCCCGACTCCCGACGAAGAAGATGGGTGCCATAAGTTTGACTCCAGTATCAGTCTGTGTGTCTCTATCGCGTCATAGTTCTAGAATGAAAGACCCGATTATGATGCGGCTTTTTAATGTGAAAACGTATTACCATGATGGTTCTTAGCCAAGTTTAGCCGAATTTGTTCTACTGTTTCCAAGATATTCAGCCTAATGAATCATCTCGTGGAAGGGTATTTTTAAAGTTTTTATATGTTTTTATTTATTGTTATCGGCGAGATAAACTCGGCTCGGCCACCTTGAAAGAATGGGAAAGGATCGTGCGCTCAAACAAGCATACATGGGACGGCCGAGTGGCCGTTGCCCGGTCGGCCATCCCAGGTATCGCTGGAAAGACGAAGTCACGAAGGATTTGCACGAGCTCCAGGTGGAGGACTGGCAGGAGGTAGCGCAGGACAGACCGAAGTGAAGGCTCACTTTGAGTCGTTGCGCCACCTCAGTTAGGTTTTTCTTTTGGTTAGTAACTCTACTAATATTCACTTACAGTGTTTCATCGATCGGCAGGACCTCGTTCATTGAGGACAGCGTGCTGCTGCAGCAAATGTCAGCCAGAGTCAGCTCGTCTCCGGCCATCCAAGTGTTCGTAAGGAACTTCTCGGCGAATTCGTACCCTTTGTTGATCTTGGTCAGGTGTTCCGTACTTAGCGCCTTCTGGCCCCCAAAGAACACTGGCTCCTGGAAAAGGGTATGGATTTTAACAGTGGTCAGCCTTTACTGATGCACTGTACGATCTAAAATAAATGTGAGCTAGTGCTGTATGAGTTTAAAAACAGTTCAGATGATATTTTATAACTCTTTGCGCAAACAGAGGGGTTTTATAAGTTTAACATGTGTGGGTATCTGTCTAGAGTAGAACGTCGTAGCTCCCGCAGACGGATGAACCGATTCTCATTTTTTTTTTTTTGTTTGAAAGGTGACTTGATCGGATATGTTATTTAAGGTTTCATCACGATGTTTTCCTTTACCGAAAACTCAAGCTTATCGCAGGACGTTCGTTTTAAGTTTTAAATTGACTACTATAGGTAATATGATGACTAGAATAACTTATCATAAACGGGTTGTTTTTTAATGCTTTTTGATTCAATTTGGACAATAGTTTCATCATTGTCACTTACCACAGCGTTTCTTAAGGCTGGAAATAGAATCCCGCTGTCGAAGTGGAGTCTCTGATCAATTATGGCTCGTTTCTGAGGATCAGCCGGGTAGAGCGCGTCGTTGCTTCCGTACTTGGTGATTAAGTACACTGCGATGGCGTGGCTGTTAAAGGAAATGTCTATTAAACTTATTATTTTACAATTAATGAGCCGGTGAAGTTTATATACAACTGAGAAATTCGTTTTTTGGCTATTACTTTGGATTTTTTGTTTTTTTTTTCCTAAACCGCTCTAAGGTGAAGCTAAAAATAAATTGCCAAGTTTTTTATTTAGATCGAATAGACGCCGCCTACACATCTTTCATACATTTCTTCAACTCTAATTAAACATGTTAGACAGTGTAAGACAATAAGGCGGCCTATAGGTAATAAATATTATAATTTTATCTGAGTTGTTTTACAAATATCCTGATATTCATTGAAAATTCTACTTTATCAGAACAAAACATAGCATATACCAGGAATAATGGACCTAACTATAAAAGGAAGAATTTTTGTTCAGTAGTATAAATAGAAGATTCCAAACAAACAAATGTTACCGCTTTATACTCGTTAAAACGTAATATATATAGATAAACACTTAATCATGATTACCTACCCGCCTGTCATAATTAAACCTACAGTTACCTATATTATATCCTCAATTTGAAATCTAAACCATCAATACAATTATTGTGTTGTATCGCAGTTCATGAAATGCGTTGATTAATCTGGGAGCCTTGCCAGGGTTTAATCAATATGGATATGTACTTAGATTATTATGTACATTATGTTATGTTACATTATTATGTACGGATACGATACAGAGTAGCGACAAAGAAGAGATTACGTAGCGGTGTTTTACAATTTAGTGTTTTACCTACTAATTACTAATGTAATTATAAATCATTTTCATAATCGATTAACGTTATTGATTAGTATTACTAATCCGATACGACGTGTACGTACCACGAATCGATCATGACTGTAATAAAGGTATCTCGAAAGACTCCAAAATAGAATTATTCTATTAGTAGATATAATTTGATTACACCCACCACTTACAAGATGATGAAGATAGGATGCAACGGTAACCGATTCAAAATATCCATACATTTTCAATTGGTTTGTCTTCGATAAGACTATCGTAAATCTAAAATCTATCGACACACCTGTCTAATGTGACGTGAGATCAAAATTTTTGATTAATATTGGTTAAAAAAATAAAAATAGGGATTAGCGTTGAATCAACGAACTATTTTAATCAACCACTATTTTTCTGTCAACGTGTTAAACGTTTACCAATCAACTGGTTAATTCGTCAACGAATTTAACCACTAATTCGGTTTATTCGTTTACGAGACGATAGGCAATGAAGAACGAGCAAAGGAGATCATTCTGTGACACGTTTAATGTTTCTCTACTTATTGATGTTAACTAGTTGACGGTTTCAACAATTGACGAACAAAAATTTACGTCAACTATGCGTTACCATATCGTTAGCCAAAAAGTCGTCAACGATGCGTCGCTAATATAATACAATTAGTACCAACCAATTAGTAATAATAATTATAGTATATCCATAAGAATCAAACGAATTGTTATATTATTTTCATAGCTGTTGTCCATTTAAAGTTGCATACCAAATTGAGTTAGCCTAGTTTGGTGCGCAATAGCCTCACCTTATAAGTGAATCATAACAATTTAATAGCGTGAATTGTTACAGGTGTCGAAAACGTCAATATTTCCCACTTTGAGCTGATTAAAGTGCAATTACAGTTAATATAAAATGCAGTGGCGTGCCCAGGTGACGAGAATAGGTGTCATTTTCACGTCGATATTTTTACGAGAAATAAAATAGAGCCGTTCCTATAATTCTCAACACTGTCAAAGTGTCCAACCGACAACTCGCAGCCTATAGCGGTGGAATCTAGAAAAATGAAATTTTGCAGCCGAATTCAATGTATAACGTAGGTAAAAATGATCCCTTAAGAGGATCAAATAAATATCAAGCTAAAACTCATATGAACTCGGGTGAAACCACGAGGCAGTATAATGTCGCTATTATTAAATATATGTCCTTCGAGTTATTCTATAATCGTTTCAATTTTGGTAATCTGAGGCCATTTTTGTATAGGATAAGAAGTTTGGCCTTCATTTTTGATGTACGATTATTTTTAAAGGTCAATTTTAATTGTAGAAGATATATTTATATTCAGATCCACTATTACGGAACAGTTATGATGTAGTAAATCCAGTAGCTCAGTTTGTTTTTAGAGATAGGTTACGACATAATTTTTTGAAAATAGTGGCCATCGTACCTACTTTATAATTATTAAAGATTAACTAAATAACGAACGACATCAAAACATTTTTAGCTATGAGTGCCCACTCGTTAGGATAAAAAGTATGGTTTTGGTATCTGTAGTCTACACACGATTAATATAACTCCCAAAATTCAACAAATTCAGTTCAGCCGTTTTGACGTGAAAGAGAATCGAACAAACGACGTTTCACTTTTAATATAGGTAAAGAAGGATAAAGACAAGGAAGTAAGAATAGGGATGATAACGAAGGTACATTCGTAAAACAGAGAAATGCTGACAAACATAAAATGTCCCTTTTCAGACCCTGTGATAGCTCTTATCCAAAACCCACTCGACTTTATTCACCCCACCCCATAGTTACGCAGGAACCTTTTTCCGGGATAAAAAATAACCCATGTGTTAATCTAAGGTTTAGGCTATCTCTATGCAAAATTTCACTCAAATCCCTTCAGCTGTTTCAGCTTAAAGAAGTACAAATATTCGCTCTCAAACTTGAATCGTAGCTCATCGGCCCTCGTGGTAGATTAGTGGCCCATACTCTCTGAGAGAAGGCCAGAGTCCCAGCAGTGGGAACGTAATAAATAGGCTGATGATGATGAATACTTTAGTAATTAAAATTACGTACCTGTCCCAAACGCAAAAGTCATCCTCCTTCAGCAAAGGAATGGTGTGTTGCGGATTCATCTGCAAAATAATATTTTGATTTGTCACTATTTGGTACTTCTTATATGTATTATCTATAGATAAGTTTATCACGGTCATCGCATGACTCGCAAATGAATGTGTATTTGTACTGTTGGAAGTGACTCGGCAGTTTTACTTTGAGGTAAAAATCTTGTTTGATAATCACTTCAGTTTGCGAACTAGAATGCTATCTAGTTGGCAATGTCATTATTTGCTAAGAGATTTGGTAAAACATGAAAAATACCTATAACATAAAAAAAAATCATAGATAAAACAGGTACCTAGTACCTAGTCAATGTATTCTTAAAATTGTAAATTATGTTGCCTCTACAAAATATCTACTTTTTGAGATAATTTTTGAGAGAAGAATGCTTTGTGCTCTTCGATTATGTATAAGACTAGCTGGTCCCCGCGGTTTCACCTGCGTGGGCTACAGCTTTATGCATGCAAAGTCTCAGCCCGATCGGTTTAAAATTGACAAAGTTTCATACAAACTTTCATTCCCTATTTTATCCCCTTGGGGGTAGAATTTATCAAAATCCTTCCTTAGCAGATGCCTACGAATCTGCATGTCAAATTTCAGCCCGATCCGCCCAGTGGTTTGGGCTGTGCGTTGATAGATCACTATGTCAGTCAGTCAGTCACCTTTGGGTTATATATATTTAGATGTTCAAGAATTTATGTTTGTCTCTTTGTTTTATTGTATCCAATTAGAGTTCTCAATCAAGATGGATGTAAATCTTATTTCCAATCCGCCATAGAAGTTCACTGGACCATTAGACGAGGCGAGAGTTTCACCCCTTTGTTGTTCAATTAACAACATCCCACGTACAAAAGCGGATGCCAATTTAAGTAAAGTACGCACTGTGAAGGAATGGAACTCAATGCCTGCGTCTGTTTTCTCTACCTCGAACAATTTAGCCGTCTTTAATTCTTCGAGAGGCTTTTTTTGGAGCAATTCACTGTCATCGTGAACATTTTGTTTCCGAAACATGTGTTCTTCAAGTGACAATGTGTGTATACCTCTGGAAAGATGAAGTTTGGAGGCCCTAGGGCAACACAAAGGCCCCTAATTATTTTTCAAGTTAGTTTAATGTCAGAATAATGCATTGCGACACAAATTAAATTGTACAAGCCATGAGAGTAGAAAAGTTGTTTACTTTTCAGAACTTCGTAGTTCGGTTAAATTTCCTTCAGGTTTTTTTACTGTGAGAACTTCTCTCTTATGGAGGCCCTGGGGTTGTAGCACCAGTTTTTCTGCCCGAAAACCAGCCCTGTGGCTACTGCTACACGACCTATGGCGGCCAAAACAGCTCTTCCTCTGTCTACACTCAAAAGCAAGCCTATATCAAAAGCAAAAACAAAAACATCGAGCAATTCTGTTACATTGTTGTTCAAGTTTTTAAATTTTCTGTACCTATTGTGGTGTACAGTTAGCGACAAAAGTAGCTGAACAATAACAAACTTTCCTATTACCTTCGTCATCTTAAACACCAACCTTTGACCGCATCATCACTTAACATCAAGATTTAAGCAACCTTGTAAGTTGTAAAAAAAAAAAACATTAGCGATCTACAACACATTTGGAAAATCGAGTATGATCAGCTACTTTTGTTGCTGACCGTACCAATTAAGAATTACATTACCTTAGTGTACTCCTCCTTCAAATGCGCAGCCTCAAGCAAGTTCACGTCGACATATTCGATGTCGGTGAGTCCCAGGGACTCGATCACCATCAGCACCGACCGCACGGGGGGGCTGGCGTCGAGCTTGTACAGAGTTAGGACCATGATGAAGATTTACTACTGTAAACAAAAAAACGCCCATAAAAAACAAACTCCTTGACCTTTTTTAACTTTTTACAGCGTAGAGTTAGACCGCATGACAAATGGTGTCAAGCGAAGATGAGATTGAAATTGTATGCCTCTCAAATGAGGCTGCCGGAATATAGCAATATCTGCTCGGAAGTAGCTAACCAGGTGAGGGCTAGATAAATGGGTCGTGGATAGTTCAATGATGATTTCGGTGAAGGAAAAGATAGTAATGAAACCTTAGCAGGGGTAGGGCATTCTTAGTGGTGTGCTCCGGCAGCCTCATTTGAAAAACAGTTCCTAATCCAAATGTAGTGCAGCACGTCATCAAGTGACTTGCGCTCAAAAACTACACTGTGAAGTACACAGTCTACTTTTAATTTAGTACGTTTACCAAGTTGTAGATAGAAAAACAAACGCTATTTAAATGACGAAGAAGATTTATATTCGATTGACGCATTCGGTGGTCATGATTGATGCCTATGTGTTTATTTTGCCCACACCTCATCTAAACAGTGTTTCCAAACGATGCAAACTTTATCAGCAAGTACATTCAATAGCCAGGGTTATTGCATAAAGTTGCGTCAATATTGCTGAGCCCGTTTGATTGGAAACAGCGGTACAGTTCTGTTTATCAGAACCGATGGAAGTTTGATCAAGTTTGAATTAGAATATTGTTATGTTTAGTTGGGAACTTCTGGTTGGTTGTTATGCTTACGAGACCTCGATAGATTGTGCTGCTAATAGTTATCTATTTAGGTAAACAATGCGTCCCATGTTTGATTATCAAATGTATATCTATACATATAATAAAAAGAAATCGAAGTTTATTTATTTAGATGTAGCAGGTAATCTCCTAAACTATAGATCATATACCAAAAAACCTTCTACAATAGGATAGAAAGCTGCTTCATCCCGGGAAGAGATAGGCTATGTTTTTGATAAAGTAGAGTTGTTAGTAAGAAACCACGGTATTTGTATAACAAGTCGTTAAAATGAGACAACTGGCTGAATTATCAGCGTATGTTGATTAAAAAGTTGGTTTGATTAAAGTTGATGAACTTAATCTATGTTGACCTCCGGGGTCAACATTATTTGAACACAACATTTAAAGAAAAATTGTTAATTCGTTTTGACGTGAAAGAAAAACAAACGTTACATGTTGGTTACATGCAAACAGAACATGTGTCTAATTAGTAATTATAGATTATAAGGTAATTTTGCATTTTAAATAAGGAAAAAGACCACGGAATAATATATAAGGATATCGACACATAAATTGTACTATTATATGCGCCCCGTGGTTTTTGACCCGCGTCTTCCGGAATCTTTATCCAGTAGGAACCTTTTTCTGGCATGAAAAGTAGCCTATGTGCTAATCCAGGGTATAAGCTATCTCCATTCCAAATTTCATTCAGATCCGTTCAGTAGTTTTTGCGTGAAAGAGTACCAAACATCCATCCATCCATACTCGCAAACTTTCACGTACCTATATAATATTAGTAGGATTAGTAGGAATTAGAAAGTGAATCGAAATCTAAAATAGAAAGTAATTAAAGTAAAATAGCCAAAAGGAACAATATTGTAAAAGAAAAAGCATTTTCTTGAGTGGCGACGGCTTACAGGGGTTGCCTAAAGCCAGGGCGAGGTAAATCGAATAGAAACATCACCACCGCAAGCATAGTGGAATTCTAAAGAAACAATCACTCCAATCTAAATGCAAAACAAGTGCTAACCATTCAGCCAACACCGTCGCGACTCTGCCGTTGGACAAATTGCTTCTAAAGTCCGCACAAAAATACTATTCAGTTTGATTGAATAAATGCAGCAATGGCGGCGTCGTGGTTACTAACGGATACTGTTGATGATTTCAGGTCAATATACGGAAAATGTTTTATTATTTGTAAATTATTTATTGATACCGTATAAATTTTTCTTTTATAACATATTTTTATATGCTCTATGGCATTCGTATCGCCGTTAAAAAATTGTGTGGGCTGAAATAATTTCAATTTGATTTGTACATACCATATACTTTAACTGACTTTTCTCGAGAAACGAATAATGATAGACTGCTTTTTAATCAATAGAACTTGAAACTTGGTGCTTTCCATTTCTTTTAAATATAAAGAAATACAATAACTGAAAGGCAATACTTTCAGTGAAATTCTGTTCTATTTTTCAAAATTCAGAATTCCAAACTGGAATGGGCAAGCGCGATGCTCACCATCAGGCGTACGACTTGACCATCCCGACACTCAACTAAATAAATTAAGATATAATGATTCAACACACTGCTTAACCGGTTTCGATACACGAACACTTAAAATGAGATTCATGTCGTTCATTGATCACACGTAAACAACTTCTAACATTGAACTCCATTACATAAATATATAGTAACAAATATAGTAAGCGGCCAGATGATAAAACATTGAGTAAACAAAGGGCCCTGTGTAGATAACAACAATTCACAGATAGCTGTTTGTTACTATAGGTACCTAATTAACAATTAAACAATTAAAATTAAAGGACCGATTTTCATCAAACATGCCTTACATAATTTTGGAGAAAAGCTGATACTTTTAAAATGCTGGACCGATGTTAACCAAACTTGGCAAAGAACCACCGCAAGGAAACTGGCTTTCAAATGAAAAAAATCGCATCGTAATTGTCCATCCGTTTGAGAGCTACGATTTCACAGACACACACACACACTCACAGAGACAGACAGACATCAACGTCAAGCTTATAACACCCCTCTTTTTGCGTCGGAAGTTAAAAACTTATTCTCATTACACGATGACATTCAATTAAATGAAAGTAAATACACACCTTGTTCTGGCTGATGTATATTCTCCGAGTTAGCTTCTTCTACGAGTGGTAGCGGTACCAATCAGCCTCACTTATTAAAGTAATTACCCAGATTATAAAACACCGAACAAAGAATAGCCCAAGATAACGACAATTCTAAGATAGCTGTTTACAATAATAAACAATCCCATCTCATCGTTACGCGATAACATTTGAAGGGTCCACTGCAATAATGATGAACGTCCTTTAACTTTAGTTTTGAGATAATTTGGTTTTAAATTTATAAACAGTGTAAAAAAACTCAGACCCGAAGATTATACTTAAAATGTTATTATTGTCGTGGACACCTGTGACGTTGAGCGTTCCAGCCGTGTAGCCAAAATATTTAAAACATATTTATCACGAGACTGCAAGCGATATTGCTAAGTTTGACAAGATTTAACAACAAGATTTTTAAATATAATTTTATGTGACCGAATGGTATTATTCGTTAAGATTTTAAAAAAATTGGACATTCATCATTATTGCAGTGGACCCTTCATTTGGTGTTCAATCTACTTGATAAAATGAAACTAGCTTACCTTGCTTCTGACAGACGTATTCACGGTGAGCAGGCGCAAGCGACTGAGTGGTAGCGAGTCAAACCGGCTTCAAATATAGAATGATGTATGAATAAGTCTAATGGAGGTGGCATTATTGCCGCGAATAAATGCTCAACGCAGCGGTAAGGTAATCTTCACCCGACTGCGAAAGAAATAGGGTTATGTTTTTCGAGTGTATGTATATATTATGTAAGTATATTTCTTTACCTAAATGGTTTGACGGATTTTAACAGGTGTCATTAGATTCGTCTTTATTGTGGGAGTGACATAGGGTATTTTATTTTGGCGCAGGCGGGTTTTTGTTCCTTTTGTAGTGTATTAATCTTGTTTTTTTTTGTCTTGATCACTTGTCATAACGATGTGATCGAAAGTGGCGTCACGCTACACCTGGTACGAACTGGCTCTCAAGTGAGACTGCCGGGACACACCGATAGGTGCTGGGCAACATGTTTTTCTTCTTCAACAATAAGTAGCTAACTGCGTTATACCCGCAAGCAGGAATCTTTTTCCTGGATTAATGTGTTAATTTCAGGGTATGAGCTATAGATGTACCTTTTCCAAATTCCAAACAAATCCGTTCAGCTGTTTCAGCGTGAAAAAGTAACAAAAATACACACTTTCTCGTAAAATTTCGCATTTATATTTTTAGCTGTTCCCCGTGGTTTCATCCGCTTTTTCTACAGTTTATCGCAGTAAAAAGCATCCCATGTCCTTCGCCAGGGTTCAAGCCATACCAAACTTTATCAAGAACGGTTCAGCCTCTCAATTTTCGCCTTAAAATATAGTTATAATACTTATTTGCACTGTTTACTAGGTTTATCGTTAATTTATTTTCCTTGTTCAAGGATAAGTAAGGTCAAAAAGTTCGTTGGTTAAAGAAAATCAGCGCTATAATTGAAAGAAATCAAAATGACAATGGAAAAAAATGTTATGGTCAAACGCTACCTGTAAAAAATAAAAATGTATTTTTTAATTATCCTTTTTTTAATTTTGATACGGTATGTCCATTGAATTTCGTACATCCGTAGAAATATGTCATGGAAATGGTATAATAGCGCGGTTGCATACATTATCATTAGGGTTAGACTTGACAGCTTAAAAATGTGTGTCCAATGCTATAGTTTGTTTACAGAACCATTAGAATATCGTATTCTTGACAGAAACAGATCGTTTACGATCGATTTTAACGACTTATATAGCAATTTCTTGTGACATTTTGAAGGAAATAACACAAATCGCCTAATTAATATATCCCCTTACGTTCCGATGCAATGTTTTTGGTATGATCCTTTATACAATACGTTCAGTTGATGACTCATTCATTATGTTAAAAAAAATCTATCCTACTAATTATTATAAACGCCAAAGTTTAGAAGAAGGATGGATGTTTGTTACTCTTTCACGCAAAAACTACTGAACGGATCTGAATAAAATTTGGAATAGAGATAGCTTATACCCTGGATTAACACATAGACTACTTCTTATTCTAGAAAAGGGTTTCTGCAGATTCACGGGAAGACGCGGGTGGAACCGTGGGGCGCAACTAGTAAAAAATAAGACCAGTCAGATGCAAGTGGGAGTGACAAGTTCAGATCTAACTTTGTAAGGAGCTGCCCGAAATATGTTTAGAAAGACCTATCGTAAAATTGATCATTCTGAATCACAAGTCCTTCCCTTTTGACTCAGAAGGAAAATGGTATTTCGGAAGGTCTTTTTTCTCCGTGTACTGTTAAATAAGCTACCTACATGTCGTTTGAATTGTCAGTAAAAACTTCTTTCCTTATTTAATACAAGCACTAGGGTTTTAAAAATTAAAGTCTTCTGAAGCCAACCTTTTTGCTAAAATTAGTGAATAGCTCAACTTTCCACGAAGCATTGCGAAATAAAAGGGTGCAAATTCAGGGCAAAAACCTTATTCGTCAAGACCGCATCGCTTGTCATCCCGTGTGGTCAAAGCTTTAGCACCCATTTTCTTTGGTCGGTCATACCAAGTCATATCTACCAACGGTACCAACTTTTTTTTTTTTGTCTCAAGTATTTTTGTATAATTTGTTGCAAAGTATATATGTATATTTTTATTCTTTTTAAAGACGCGATATGTACTTGAGCTTGCTCGCATAAAATAGCGATTTCTCAATACCTCGAGACTACATTTAAAAATCAGTCCACATTTTACGTCCGCTTAACCACTTACAGGGGAACGCTGCGCTGTGTCTGAAAGTAATAAATTTCTCTCTTAATCTGATATTCTACGGCCATCGGACGCACTAAAACACCCTATATATACTGAAAAATGTCCGGGAATTACCAGACTTTACGTCACTTTTAAATTTTGTTACCGGCACTGCGTATAATGCAGGTATTGTGTAGAATTCCGAGGCAACGTCTGAAATACTGCGCTGATTTATCGTACCTAGCAGAGCACTCAACTTCCACGTGATATTGGATTTTACGTTTGGAATTTATTGACGTAGCCCATTCGATAGTTCCTTTTCATTTTTAATCAGAGTCAACTTACCAAAAGAGATTATTTTTCAGATGACTTTCGTCATCATCATCAGCCCTATACCTATATCCCGTGGGATGCCGGGTTGTAATAGCATCCCCCTTTTCTTCCCTTGGGAGTTGTAAGAGGCGGCTAAGGGAAATGTACCAGAAGATGGACAGCAGCGCCTTCAGAGAATCCGTCATCTTTACTGCGATCCCCAAGACGCCTGCCAAGCGTTTATTTTTTGTCTATACCTGCCTATAGATAGAGTTACTTTCTCATCCATTCCTATCTAAGCATCAGCTTTCACAATAACTTCTTCGATTGGTTCAACCATGTAGAACTGGACCTCTAGCAAGTCTGTGTTCATACTGAACCCTGCAGAACCTTAAAATTCATGCTTTCTGTAGCGGAATCTCTACCCCTTTTAATGTTTACAACTCTTTTTATAAACGAGTTCATTTGAAGTTAATGTTACTACATTATAAGATATCTAATAGGCCAACTGTACCTCTTTATCACTTTTTCCACATTTTCCCATTTTCTTGATAACCTTATTTGAACTACTTACTTCAAAACCTTATTTGACTATTTCAATATTTGTTTATGCTAATTTTCGAGTCCTCGTGTGATGGATGCACTTACAAACGAATAGCTCTTAAGTTTTATATAGATAGAAAAAGCAGTAAAATCTCTTTCTTAGTATGTATCTAATTTACACGTTTTGTGTTTCAGTTTCACATAACGGAGCCGACCTTATGGTAAAATTCAAACATAAACTTGACCAAGTTCTTTTTTCTTCCTCCGCTCTCCAGGGAAAAAAAATTGTTTTAGTTTTTTAACTTAATTTTATTTTTACTTGTTCATTTAATTATTTTTCTTTTTGCTGTCCTTTTTCTTTGGGCATATAACACTTTTAATGCATACAAAAGCAATTGCTACGACTATCGCTGCTAAAATTAGAAGCGCAATAAGGTCGAGGTACATTTTCTGGTACCAGGGTATCAGAAGCGCAGGGGAGCGTAGATGTGGCGCGCCACCAGTCTTGATCACGTGCTCTGACCAGTGGACGATCTCTTGACCTGGCTTAACAAGACGATCGTGGTGTACAATCGACAGCTCTCTGGCTTTCTGAGCGTATCTGAAATGGAAAACAAATCATCATCAATCTTTTCTCTTTTGCTTCGCACGTTTTGTAAATTTCAATAGCCAGTGTCAAGTTTAAAATAAACTTTCATAATACCTATACAGAACCTACCTACAGAGCGTCTTCCGGTAAAAAAACACTTAGGATATAAAACTCACTTAGGGTCATTTAGTATGTCTTCAATAGCACCCTTCAGTTCATCGACCATAGAGTAAGACAGGTCAACCTTCTTAGCAAAGCCCCTGTTCACCGCTCTGGCTACATTGATGAACTGGTCAGAGAAGACCGGTATACCAACGATAGGTTTCCCAGCGAAGATAGCTTCCGTTGTAGAGAGCAGACCGCCGTGAGTTATGAATATGAGAACGTTGGGGTGAGCTGAAAATAACTTTCATGCTTAGATTTTTGTATTAGATGCCACCTAAGATCTTATAAAGATTGAATTTAGCTCCCCTTGCCAAAATGCATTCTACAAATTGTTAACGCCAATAGAAAACAAAAAAATGTATGGGAATGACATATTGCATCGTTCTCACGTGGTCAGAACAAATGTCAACAATGACGATCGCTACATCCCATACAAAATGGTAACCAAGATGGATTATGACAAGCTAAAACGAAACGTCACAAGGCGTCAATGATTGTAGAAAAAGAAACGTTTGCATTTTGGCTAGGCGCCCTGTGGTAGCAAGGAAGGAAAACATTGTAGTGAAACCATAGTTTGGTTGTATTGCATTTTCTAGTGCTCGCTTGGTAAGGTCAAGTATAGAATCAAACGTAACACTGCTATTGGTGTGTTCTCACTTGAGAGTCAGTTCCCAATCCAGGCGTAGCGTTTGACCGCATCGTGACTTAACCAAGTGATTTGTAGTCAATTGCTAATATGTAAAAATCTTTGTGTTGTACATCAGTTTTTTTAAAACCAGTTTACCCAAAATACTCTGCTGAGGAGCCCATTTCATAATCTGTACATTCTTAGGAGTATCAGTTAGATCTTCTTCAAACTTCCAAATGACAATCTGTTTTAAGGTAGCGAATAATTTCAACAGGCCTTTCTTGATTTCGTCGGGCATGTCCTTACTGCTGAGGTTGGATCCCATACTGAAGTAGATGACACCATGTTTTGCTTTTTCTATGATATTTTTCAAGTCCTGGAAATAAATCTTGACTAGTGCTTCATTTTCTATTTAACTAACTGTGCCTGTATTCGCGGTATCTCTAAGCAAAAGTCTACGACGATCCAAAATGAGGCAAAACCAACAAACACACTTTTGCATATATACATATATGTAAAAAGAAGTACGAGGATGAAGGTACAATCTTTACAGGGCTTCTTTCAGGGTATGAGGTCTATGAGGTCGATGGTGGAATGATGGAGCAAGTTTGCCTAGAAGATATCTATTCAATATCGACTTGAAGATTCCTAAATTATACTTATCGGGAAACAAAGAGGCTGGCAGGGTGTACCACTTCTTCGCCGTTCGCAACCATCACTTCTGCAATACCATTGTTTGTAGAGAACTTACTTCCGGCAAAGGCTTGATATTTTCGTCAATATGATAGCCTCCAACTGGTTTATAATTTTGCGGGAGTCTCGTTGCCTCTCCCATAGACACGTGCGAGTTTCCAAACACCAGGGACGCGTTGTACCTCAACACTCCGTAGGAAGGAGCCGCCTTCCCTCGACCCTCAATATAGGGCACTATAAGCCGGTAATATTCCTCGTAGTGCATGTATAAGACTACTCTGAAAAATAAATGTTTAAATGTATCAGTTATATGACCTTTTGTTCAACTGCCAAGCAGCAAACTTTATACTATGTTCTGAATTGGAGAGCAATGTTTCTAGTGAATCTCAGAATGAAGAGTGCAGTGCAGGTGCAGGTTTGTGTACAATTGAAGCTTAAAAATATGAGTGGCACTGAACTGAAATGTAAAGATAATTAAAAGATTATCTACCATCAAGCATCATCAACGACTAGTTCGTATATCTAGTTAGTGTACCTACTAAAAGGGAATTCAAAATGTAACTCTTCCTCATTACCTTTTTTTTTCCTTTTAAACCACTTTAAAATGTATATCTTTGTGTCTCCTAATATCCTTTAGGAACCCTTACGTTTTTAGTAATGTTGTAAATTCTTGTTCCCACGTTGTTACTTAACATCATCAACATGTAAACGCAATATCTTATAAACTTGAAATTTTTTGAGTATGGATGGATGGATGGATAGATGTTTGTTACGTTTTCACGCAAAAACTACAAAACGGGTCTGAATGAAATTTGGAATGGAGATAGCTTATACCCTGGATTAACACATAGGCTCCTTTTTATCTCGGAAAAGGGTTCCTGCGGGATAACGGGAAGACGCGGGTGAAACCGCGGGGTGCAAGTATTTACATATTTTATATAAGGCAATTAAAGCTTAAAAAATTACCTACGTCTCTCTCAAAACAGTCTGTTTGACCATGAACCAGAGCTCACTCAGTCTCTGCAGGAATGTTAATGGTGGTAGCTCTACAACTTCGAATGGATTGAAAGCGGGGTTAACGTACTCGTCGATAAGGCTTAGGATCATCCAGTGAGGTTCGATGGTCGAGAACCAGATCAGAGGAGCGTCGTAAATTTTTGCTATGCTGAAATGTAAAGGTGCATTGAATTGAATTGTATTGGATGTTTTTAGGAAACAGATCAAATCAAAATAAGTAAGTTGGTAAGTTAGTAGTAGTGTTCATTTTAAAAGTTCTAAATTTAAAACGCCTGATCCAATCTCCATACACCGGCAAGAAACACCATTCAGATATTTTTTAGGTGCTATTACAATTACTGCAGGGTTTTTAAAGTTTGTTGTGATTTTTGAAACTACATATTTTCCATTGAAAAAAATCGAACAGGGTTAGTTTAGTACGTTACGTACGGACGCGTTATAAAATAAAGCGTAGAATATTCTACAAAGTGACTGCCTGTCTGCAAACATCACACATTGGTGAAACAAAATACTATAGTTAAATTTGAAAACTGAAATTTGCGACGTGAAGCATCAGTCATTTGTATCAAAGGCTTTTGGTGAGCTATCGGATCGTTTTCCTTTTCTCACTATAATTATTCTCTGCCTCGCCTGAATTGACATATACGTGTATGTATGATGTATGAAAGAAAAAATGGAAAAAAAGAAAGAAAGGATGAGAGAGGGTCTGGTGGTCAAATGAGCATACATGGGACGGCCGAAAGGCAGTCGCCCAGTCAGCCGTCCCAGGTATCGCTGGAAAGATGAAGTCACGAAAGATTTGCGCGAGCTAGAAGTGGAAGACTGGCATGAAGTGGCGCAGGACCGACCGAAGTGGCGTCTTTTGTTATCATAGGCCAAAACTCACTTTGGGTCATTGCGCCATCTCAGTTAGTTAGTTACTTGTATGTAAAGAAACCCTTTATTGCACTTTCATGTCAACAAATAGGAAGTGGTGGTTGTAAAGACTTACCCAGCGTAGAGTTCAGAAAACATCCACTCGGCAATAACAAGATCAAACTGCTGGTTTCTGTCTGCAAGCAACTTCTGGAAGTTCTCGTGTTCTACACTTTTAGTCGCCATTATGAAACTGACAAACAACAGATAGTTCCTAAATGAGCTGTTCATTTTGTTTTCCATCATCGATTTTAGGTTCATTACGTTTTCTGCAAAAAATATAACAACTAAGGTTTAGTCGTAATATGATAATAATATACAGGGTTATTGTAAAAATTGTAACAACCTATAAGGGCTACTTCTGTACTTCATAATAAACAACTTTTGTTTTATGACTTACGCCAAACAGCAAAAAAAATTACAAACAACTCACAATAATAAAATGATTCTCTTCTCTATGACACTTTGTAGCTCTATGTGTCGAAGTAAACGTAACAACAACAACGCCTCCTCACAGCCAGTCACAGCTTCGCAGCGTAGATACGTAGCGTAGATACGAACCGTAGATACTCGTAGCCCGTAGTACCCGTAGTCAATAACGACAATTTCAGGCACGTACCGTACCACAGAGGCTGGATACTATTGTATATTCTGTAACGCTTATAGTTTGCATAGAGTTACTAATAAATAGACCGATCGATTATATTTCTTTACTTTTGTATCGGAGAAATGACGAATTATTAAAAGTCGTAGAACAAAAGTTGTTCATTGTAATGTACAGAAGCTGCCTTTAAGGGGGTATTAGTATCTTTCCAATAGCCCTGTATATTTATATAGTTAACAATATAAGTAGTTAGTGATGCGTTTAAAGAACGCCATCGGCATGAATAGTAAGTTTTGCGCTTGGTCGTTTGATAAACTTTGCTTACGAAAGTTTTAGCTGGAAACTGGTCGCGAGATCAAGTTCCCTAGCCGCACTGCCTGCATAGAGAACTCGCATAAACCGTAAACGAAGTTCCCTGGATGACTATAGGAGTTTAGATACTCCAGTCATTTGTTCCTAACACGCTGAAAGGTGACATATGCACCTAACATCTCAGCCACGTCTTGAATCCCTACTTCCTTCCTACTAATATTATAAATAAAGTTTGTGAGTATGTATGGATGGATGGGGATGGATGTTTGTTACTCTTTCACGCAAAAACTACTGAACAGATCAGAATGAAATTTGGAATGGAGACAGCTTATACCTTGGATTAACAAATAGGCTACTTTTTATCCCAGAAAAAGGTTCCTGCCGCATAACGGGAAGACGCGGGTGAAACCGCGGGTCACAATTAGTAATATTATAAATGCGAAAGTAACTCTATCTTTCTGTCTCGCTTTCACGCATTCTAGACCAAATTTCATTTAAATCGGTTCAGTAGTTTCAAAATCAAAATGAAAAATTCTTTATTAATAGGCTACATAATATGATCGCTTTAAAACGTCTAACTTAACAGTAGCTACACCTGTTCCAACCTCCTAACGCCGGCAAAAGAACGGGCAAAAAAAGCCCGGCAGGTAATTTTTTGGAAACGATCACATTATAATTTTAATCTTACTACTAATTGACTGAATTGGAGCAAGTTCACTACAATCCCGAGCTTTTTTGTCATTTCAATAGTCTGATATTTTATAATAAGCCTTACTAATAATGTTTCTCTTATTTGGGGTTGTGTTTAAAAAAATTGACCCAAAACAGTTCGTGCGTATATATCGCACTGAGAAAAAAGACCTTCCGAAATACAGAAATACTCAGAAGGAATTTCCTTCCCCTGTGATTTAGAAGGAAAACTAAGGTAAAATAAGGAAGAAAAAGTTTACATTTTGGAAGGAATCGGTCTTGGGAGGTAAGACTGGGAAGGAAAGTTTGGAATTTTTTCTCAGTGCGGTGGCCGGCGGTATTATATGACAATTTTAATGACTGGTACTTACTTGGGATTATATCCATATTGGAACTGAGATCGATTTCGTGCAGCCTTGGTATTGTTTCATTTTTAGGATAAGGAGTAACGTATGTGACCTGTGTAGTAAAAAAAATCGGCATTAATGAGTGTAATTCAAGCCAGGAGGAGAATAAATATTACCCCACACAGATCTCGATGAATCACTCTAACCAGCCACCCAAATATTTTTCCTACCCAAAGCTCCAAATACAATCGCCTGTCACTACTATTTTCCCGCCAAAATCTACCCCATCAAAATTGATGGAAAGAATATAAAGTTGCCATCCACATAAAATGTGTGCAATAGTAGATATTCTGCTACAGATATAATTATTATAATTAAATGGATTAGATAAGTATAATGGCAATATATATGTAAGAGAAAGAAGTTACTATGAATTCTAATTGTTACATGCTTTTTTTTTTTTTGGCGGCAATCGAGTTGTCAACGTGAAAATTTTGTTTTTATTTCCAAAACGTGTGTTTCTTCGAGTGATAATGTGTAATATTGGTGGATTATTAACCATTATGTGTTCGTTAATGTGTACGAGTGTGGGAAATTGAAATAAAGTTGTGAAAGTGACTTTTCGAGTTGTTAAAGTTTAAGTAAAGCGCCACTACTTTACTTAAACACTATCCTCATCCCATCATCTCATCATCATCATCATCATCATCATTTAAACTTGATTCAACTCTCTGAGTTTGAAATATTTTATACTTGACACTGGCAAATACACTAATCGTGTGAAACCATAACAAAAAAAAAAAAAAAAATTGTTACATGTTCTTTTATAGTTATATTCTGACATAAGACTTATCGTTAACATGAGTCTTGCAGTCGAGTACACTAATTGTGTTCCGTAGAACGTTGACTACGGAGACTATTTTTTTAACTACAACTAGTGACCCGCCTCTGCCGGCATTTTTAAGTATTAAACTATAGTTCTATCTATAAATAGAGGCTAGATGTGCACCGTGGTTTCACCTGCGCCCGCGTGGGAAGTTCACGCTTGAAATAAAACATCGAGATGACCATAGATGACCATATAGCTCATTTTCTAGTCCTCACCTGGATTCCACCCTTAAGTTAAGAATCACCAAACACCTATATTGGTTCCGACAGTCCTACTTGAGAGCCAATTCCCAATCCAAGTCTAGCATAGCGACACCTTCAACCATATCGTCATTTAGACAATTTGTGATTGTATACGAGTGTGTTAGATTCTGAGGCTGAAACGGCCTGGTCTACATGTTTTAGTACTAACCTCGTGTCCAGCATTCAGCAGATGCCTGACGACTCCATTCCCCAGGATGTTGTGACTTCTCGCTGGCATTGGGAATATTACTAAAATTTTGTACGCATCACTGACATATAACGTTGCTATAACAGTTAGTATTACTAAATAAAGCTTTGCCATTTTGCCTGTAAACAAAAAGCACCATGCTTAGTTTTCTATTACAAAGTTCAACGATTATGTCATAAATAGCTGCGCCCGGCGGTTACATTCGCGGTTTTTTTGTTATCCCGCAGGACCCTTTTTGAGGATAAAAAGTAACCTATGTGTTAATCCAGGGTAACATAAACTATCTCCATTCCAAATATTCTTAAATTCTCTTGAACCATTTCAGCATAAAAAGTAACAAAAACATTTAAACCAAGTACCACTTAGAACTGGCGAAGTTGCCAGTTATTTAACCACCAAGCAGTAGTGTGCAAACATTACGACTCTCGTCACAACATTCGTAAAAAAAATTACACGCCCACTCACTCACAAACTTTCGCATTTATAATATTACTTAGTGTGTACCCTATTCAGAGGTCTTTAAGTTGGTAAACGAAAACTACAAGGGACCATTCAAAGATTTCCTTCACTGCACAGTTTATAACACCCAGACACTAAAGTTTGTTCATATATTTCTTTTCTACAAATACCTAATTATTTATTCCGTAACTGAAACCAAATCAGCAACTTCTTGTGAGCTAGCCTGCCCAACCTGTTAAAGTTCAGAGAGCGAGTTCAAGATTGTGTCAGTTTAAAGTTTGTTTCGCGACACAGATGTTCCAAAGTAAAGTACTCACTAGTTTCACAAAATAATGAATAACGTCAAGTCGCTGGCTATATCAAGCGGCCCGACTGAACTAAAAGCGGACAAGATATACTCGTATAATAATAGCTAACAATTATAATCGCTTTAATCGGAAATTATCTTTCTATGTTTAAATAAAACGCATATCTGTAGAGGGAAAGATTAAGCGATAACAAATCTACAGCTGCTCTATATTAAAATGAAAGAAGAAACACTTAAATAAATACTTATTTATTAATCAGCAATTACCTATTTAATTTTATTTTACACTTATATAGAGCGCAACCAGCAGTGCCGGATTTATATTTTTTATGAGTGTAGACCACTTTTTTTCCGCCGCCCCATGTACATACCTTACCTAAATTAATAATTTTCCATATGTAGTTTACTACATTTAGAATGCCTTTAAGTTAAATAAAAGCAGTGAACGTGTTTGACTTTTATCGTCTGAAATCGAGTAACAGTCCTCTGAAATCTGCCGCCCCTAGGACGCTGTCGCCCCTAGGCCGCGGCCTATACGGCCTATTTTAAATCCAGGACTGACAACCAGTGAAATTATAGGGCATCAAAAGATTATTCTCAAACATGCTTGGAAATAAAACCATTATTTTGACAACCTTGATGAAGTTACTTTAACGCCACCTGAAATTCAAGAGGCGGCAAGAGCCGTTATAGAAAACTTGTTACCGCCAAAATCGAAAGAAAAAGTTCTACCAACACAGGTACTACCTACTTAGTATTAATTTCCACGCATTATTTGAGAAAAGTACTTACTATACAAGTTTTGGCCACAACTAGGCATTGACGGACTTCTCATTTGCTGGCCGCTGCAGTAATGTACCTTTTGTAGTTTGGAGTTTATCATTTTGAATCAAGAAAAAAACGTTTACAAAATCAATTTATTTACAAACTTAATACTTAATAATACTGCAAAGCGTTTTCAGTTCGTTTTCTGCTTATGCTCAAATCGTTTTGGGAATATCAGCGGTAATAGTAGATTCAACACTTTTCTCAACACAAATATCGCTGCTGCAAGAAGGAAGGCCAAGTCCAGGTATGTCTTCTGATACCAGGGGACGCGGAGAGCAGGGGAGCGCAGGTGGGGTGCCCCCTTCGTCTCTATCACGTGCTCTACCCAGTGCACCAGTTCCGCGCCAGGTTTCGCAGGTCGGTCATGGTAGATGAACGAGAGCTCTTTAACTTTCTGTTTGTATCTATGGCAAAAACAAAAAAAAAATGAATTTTAAATGAGTTTAAAATAATCGAAAAAAAAAGTCACCATAAACGGACCATAGCCATTTGTATCCATCGGCTCCTACAATGTCTCGGTTCACCTAGTGGGAAGCCTAACTTCAGAACGTCTTCCGGTTCGTGATCGCCACTCGAGAACCTTTCTTCCCTATCGGTTATCTGCCTTGTTGCAAAACTACAATGGCAGTGGGCTGGTCATATAAGCTGCAGAACCGACAAACGCTAGGGCAGACGTGTTCTTGAGTGGAGTCCACGACTTGGCAAACGTAGTGTAGGATGTCCTGCGACACGGTGGAATGACGACTTGCCCCGTGGCTGGCAATAGTTGGATAAGAAGAGCCGAAGACCGGGCTCAGTGGCATACCTTGAGAGAGGCCTATGTCCAGCAGTGGACCGATACAGGCTGATGATGATGATGAAAACTAACACTTACTTAGGATCAGACAAAATATCCTCAATGGCTTCCTTCAGATCATTGACCATCGTGTAAGAAAGCGACACTTTCTTGGCGAAGCCCTTGTTCACGGCTCTGTTGACGTTGATGAACTGGTCAGCGAAGACCGGGATCCCAATGATGGGGATCCCCGCGTAGATCGTCTCAGTGGTGGAGAGCAAGCCTCCGTGAGTGATGAACAACACGCAGTTTGGATGACCTGTCATGAAAAATGTTATATGCTGAACATTATCATATAATTATGTGACCTCAAGTCTGTGTTAATGGTTACTTCTTTGGTTAAGGTAAGTGATAGATGCTTAATTACGTTAAGATTTAGATTGTGCCGAGTGGCTAGCAGTAGTTGAATGAGAAGAGCCGAAGACCGGTCTATAGTGGCATACCTTGAGAGAGGCCTAAGTATATCCAACAATGGACTTATTAAGGGATGATGATGATCAAGATTTAGATTTAATTTTTAGGACGGACTAAATTTAGAAAATGAAATATTTAGCTAATATTAGTAAAGCGTTTCTTAAAGAACCCTTACTCAGTATGCTCATTTGAGGAGCCCATTTTAAAATGTGTACATTCTTAGGCGCATTAGGCAGTTTTTCCTCAAATTTCCATAACACAGTCTGCTTCAAGCCTCCAAACACTTTGAGAAAGCCTTGTTTGAGATCTTCAGGCAGATCTTTACTTTTTAAGTTGGAACCCATACTGAAGTAGATGACACCATCTTTAGAACTGTCCATGATATCTCTAAGATTCTCGGGAAGTGGATCCAGTTCTTCAGCAACGTGATACCCTCCTATAGGTTTGTAGATCTGAGGCAGTCTTGTAGCCTGGCCCATGGAGACGTGTGAATTACCAAGCATCAATGAACCATTGTATTTCAACTCTTGAAAGGAAGGTGGTAGTCTTCCTCTTGCTTCAATATGGGGAGCAATGATTTTGTTGTACTCCCAACATTGCATGGCGTGAATTATTCTGGAAATAGAGCAACATTTCTAGCATTTAGTTTTATATCTCTCTATTTAAATCTAACAGTATTTAAGGTACTGTAGCTGTGACTGTCGTCATTTATGAGCAGCGGTGGCCAAACGGTAACGTGTGCGTCTTACAAGGCGCCGATACCGAGTTCAAATCCTATCTTGATCTTGTAAGTTTTCTGGATTTGCCATCGCTTAAAACGTTGAAGGAAAGCTTCGTGAGGAAACTGGTATGTTCAAGAACTAAAACAATCAAAGGCGCTGGTACAGCGTGGTAGATTTCTCTCTGTTGTATCTCAATAGGCATAATAGAGAAAGTACTGATGACGATAATGAGATACATTAATGTCTCAAAAACTGCCATTCTAGAGCACAGTAAAACATGAATACTTACGTCTCTTTGACAACTGTCAATTTGACAGTTTGCCACAATTCGCTCACTCGATCTCCAAAGGTAAAGGGCGGGATGCTGTCGATGTAGTATCCGTTATAGGCAGTGTTCAGATATTCATCTACAAGGGCAAGGACCTGCCCGTGAGGCTCCACAGTGGACACCCAGACCAGGGGAACGTTGTACACGGCTGCCAATCTGGTAAATAAAACAATCCATTAAAATTATGGTGTAGACGTTTTGCTTGCTTACGAGGTTTTAATGCTTTTTTTTGTCCCCACTATTATGGGTATTCCAAAATGTATATTTAGTACATTTATGGTTATCTCTACTAACTTAAAGTTGCTCTATTTTTGTTAAAATTGACCTGCTGGATCAAAGAACTCATCCCGTTATCGTTATCAAGATCCATTTGCCAACTATAAGAGTGGAATTATCTTTTGCAATACTTTGATTACCTACGGCTAAAAGCGTTACACAATTGAAAACTCTGCGCACAGTTTACAATACTTAAGCGCGATATTATGCAGGGGCGCTTTATAGCTGAACAGAGAAAAACTGGAAGAAACACTGAAAAACTAAAATCAATCCAATGCTCATAGGCCTTTCCCAAGGACCCCAAGGTACACCCCTGAGCCTGGTGTTCGGCCCTTTTCATCCAACTAATGCCAGCCACTCGGCGCAAGGTTTCCTGCCACCTCGACGCAGGGTGTCCTACACTACGTTTGCCAAGTCGCGTTCTTTACTCAAGAACACGTCTACTGCATCGTTTATTTCTGCAGCTTATATGACCAGCCCATTGCCACTTTAACTTGCTGATTCTGTGACCCTATAGTTCTCTGTCGGATCTATCCTTCAGAGAAACGTTAAAGTGCTTACCCGCTGTAAAGCTCATTGAACATCCACTCCGCGACCACCAAGTCGAACTGCTGGTTCTGGTCAGCTAGCAAGTTCTGTACGTTAGGATTATTCAGAGTCTCCTTCGCAACCATATGGAACATGAAGCCGAGCATCGAGTGGTCGGACGGGTTGAATGCTCCACTCATGATATTCTTGATAACAAACACCTCATCTGTAAAGTGATAGATTGTTGAAACGGACGCATTATTGGATTGTTGTTGTTTTGAAAGCAATGAGACATACACAGACACACAGCACACACAGAGGTGGCACAGAGTATGGCTGGCCATACACGGACCGCTTGAAGCAGTCAGGAATAGACTGATTCAAGCTGTTACTGCATAGTGAACTACAGACTTCTACGTACGTACATACACGAACCGCTCGAGCAGTTGCAGTACTTCACTATGCAGTTGCAGCTTGAAGCAGACGATCCTGACTGCTTCAAGCGGGCCGTGTATGGCCAGCCTAAGTAGAGAAAGGTATTATTTGTACAGGGCTCTCCTTCACTATGACTATCTAAGCACGTAACACGGGCGCGTTCACAAAACCAACGTTATTTTGTTATATTTTTCAGACGTACAATAATAGTAAATTTTATTTCACCTGGAAATAGCTTCCAGTTTTGACTGACGTCAATCTGATGCAATTTGGGATGAGGTTTCTTGTTTATAGTTGCTGTTATGTAAGTTACCTGGAAATTTATAAACATTTGTTTTATATCCATTTTTTCCGTGCCGTTTCTGTATAAAAAACTTTGCGACACTATAAATAAAAAATGACAGTGTTTCCAGAAAATTATACCCAGAGTATTAAGGCCGGTATTATAAAATGATGGTCAAGCAGTAATCTCTACATATGCACAGATTTGAGTCTGTCATTTCATACAAATATGTCACTCAATCGCTACTCAAGTAGGTATTGATCAACACTTGAACGTCATTCTAGAATACCGGCCTATAAGATGATAATCAATACTAATATTATAAAAAGGAAAGATTTGGTTGTTCGTTTGTTTGCATCGAATAGGCTCCGAAACTCCGTAAGTGATTTGAAAAATTCTTTCACTGTTAGGATAGCTACACTAACTCCGGCGGCGGACGTAGGCTATATTATATTTTCAAAAAAATTAGGGATCCTTACTAAAACTACAATAATGTAACCCAAGGTGTAAAAAAATTACCTAAAATATTATTTACACCGTGTGCGCTGCTAAAACTGTTGATGTTAGAATAAAATAATGTACTACGAATTTGCAGAACACATAATTATTTACGAAAAGTGTTGGGACAGCATATGTCTAACTATTATAGTTATCTATACTAATATTAGTAATAAACTGATTTCAATGCTAGGTATCACTAACTTCGTGTCCAGCATTCAGCAGATGTCTCACAACTCCATCCCCCAGGATGATATGACTCTTCCCTGGTAACGGGAATATTACTAGGATTTTGTATGCGTCGCACACATACGACGCTACTAAAATATAAAGTAACACTCCCGCTATTCTAGCCATAGTTCCTGAAATTAACAAAAAGTAGTTTTTTTATACGTAAATGTATATACGTATTCTAAAATCATAATACTCCCCTTTCTCCCGCCTCCCCCCCTTCTCGTCAAGGCTTACCTTACGGCCATTCTATCCACAATTTGAAGATAGAAATTTTACACAAGCTCCATAAAAGTACCTAATGTCAAAAATCTATTTCTAGTCTACGGCAAACTATGAATTCATAGGTTATTAATTTCCAGCGTTAATTAGTTAAGTATTGTTATTTATGATAACAGAAGCCTTTGCCCCTGAAAGATACTTACTGTTAGACTAGTTCAGGAGTAGGTAGGTACCTATATAATTATGGACTCATTAAAATGTATACACATAAAAAAGTATGTGTAGTATACGTATAAACATTTATCAATATTTTTTTTATTTTTGTCTACCTACCTCAGTCCAATAGGGATTTTGAGACCAAAAGTGTCAAAAATAACCTGAAGAGGTTTTGTTATTTCATTTTTTTTACGAATTGTATTGCGTTGAAAGCAAATATTACAGAAAAACAAATAAACACTTACCTACTAAAAAAATCTATTTTTGCACTTAAATATTTAATTTAGATTTTAGAGTGACACAGCAAACATCACAACACCAAGTAATGTAATTCGAGTGAAATCTGGTCACTTACTCTATTTACGCATTTTTTTATCACACATCAGAAGAGTTGATAATAATATTACCGTGATAAGAAAATGCGTGTCTGGAACTTAAGAGTAGGTATTATGAGTAAGTAACATTAAAGATTACGCAAAATATAATTGTCTTTACCACAAAATTAAACACATCGTTTCAACTCCTCTTTATCTATCACACAATGTCTAAAAGTTATATGCCATTAGAGGACATGAATATCATCCTACTAATCCTACTACTAATATTATAAACGCAAAAGTTTGCGAGTATGTTCGTATGTTTGTTGCTCTTTCACGCAAAAACTACTGAACGGATTTGAGTGAAATTTACACCCTGGATTAACACATAGGATACTTTTTATTTCGGAAAAAGGTTCCAACGGGAAGACGCGGGTGAAACCGCGGGCTCAGCTAATTTTATTATAATTATATATCAAGGTCGTTTAAATTGAAACACGTAGTTAAAACATGTTTAACTCTTATCGATAGTTTGTCGTCGATTTGTGATACATAGTTTTTGAGACATCTGTCCAACACAATGACATGTCTAAGGTATGTCCAGATAAGTTTTTTGTGGTAAGACATTATTTTGCAGAACTGAAATGTATAAGTATGTACTTACGTAGGGTATAATCTCAAGATAATTTTGTCTTCTTCATTAACTTAAAGATGAAAAAAAAAATAGAATGTTAATAAAAGGACTATGACTATAGTAAATAGCTGAATCCCACAGTTTCACGTGGTGTTATTGCAATAAATAGTATACTATTTTCTTTTCCAGGGTTTTCAAACTATTTTCACACCAAATTTCATTATGATCATAAATTAACGTCATAATTAATTTATTGCTTTTTTATTGAAAATAGACCTGCGTTGGTGACCACTTTCTCACCTGAAACTAAGTGATGATGCGGTCACACGCACGCCTAGAAGCATACATGCAGCATGTCAGTGCTGGCATTTTTCCATGAAAAATCATCTTCTAACGTGATAGATAAGTCAAAAATGAAAGTCATTCTGATAGGCAATAACAATTTCCTACTTATTGATATCAAAATTAGTCTATAAAATATATTGATATGCGTCTTATAACTAAATCTGTCCTAGTCTCTGACTGTACAATAATATTTAAATTGGTTTTTTTTTATATTTTACAGGGTAGTGTTTAACCGCAAGTCGCCTGCGATAATGTAGTTGAAGGCACCACGCTACGCCTGAACTGGGAACTGGCTCTCAAGTGAGGCTGCTGCTATACCACGAGCACCTTGCGTTTTCCGGCTAGTAGCTACTAGACAGCCTGACGGTACATACTAGAACATGCTCTACCAACAAGCTATGATTTCATAAGGACCTACGGGTCGCCAGTTGACGTCACTACCGCTTATCATCACTTCAAATCAGACGTCGACAGTATTCATATTATTGTTATACCTAAACCCATTCAGGCGAACTCTCGCATAAATCTAACTGATACTCCATTCACCTGTTTAAGGTCTTTGCACATAGTATATAGGCTGGACAATAGTGGACATATTAGCCGAAGAAACGATAACCGTTGGGGCAAACGTGTTCGAGTGGAGACCGCGACTCGGCAAACGTAGTGTAGGACGCCCTCTAGCTAGCTGGAGCGACGACATACGCAAAGTAGCTGGCAGCGGTTGGATGAGAGAAGCTTAAGATCGGGCTCAGTGGCGTACTTTACTTTGGGAGAGTTTTAGTCCAGCATTGGACTGAAACAGGCTGATTATGATGACCAAAGTGATTAAGAATAAGACCTAAAACATTGAAATGTGAGCTTTATATAGTGTCACGTAACTAACAGTAAAATCTTAAAATGTAGGTGCAGAGACGTGTGCGCAACGCGTAGTCGACGCGTCGTACAGTCGTTCACCCATCTCACATTTAGTTATAAGTTAAGCTCAGATTTCAATGCTTTACTGTGAATTGATTTGGTTTTGTGTCAATACGGTGTGCGAAGATCTTTATCCACACTTCAGCTACCTACTCTAGTTTAACCAGAAATTCATCATTCATAATAATATCCCTCTTATTTTGGATAGTAGATCCCATGAAAACTTATCTCAAGTGGGCATATATTTGATGACAACGATTCTTAATTAAATTTTTCGAGTGTCCATTCGGTATAAAACCTCCGGCGATCGGCTTTACATTTATTGTACAAAAACATATTCAACGTGAATCCGTTGAATTCTTTACGAATAGAAAAGTTTGTAGTAATCCCGTTGAAATGAAGGCGTCAATGGTGCTCCTGAGTGTAATTTCACTTGTTTATTCTAAAACTTCAGCCGCGCCGCGAGGCCACGGTGAGTTACAAGAATTGATTTTGTTGCTTACTTTACGCAGTTACTTTTGAATTAAATTTGTATTGTGTATTACGTAAATAAGTTAAAAGCCCTGTGTTGGAACTTGGGGCAAAGTTTTTGACGACGCGTTGCGTCACCTTTAGGCTTCTCACGTAGTATCTAACAAAATTTCGTAGCTGACTTTTTTGGTAACCAGTTAGCCGGGTACCCAGCAGTACTTTACGAGATTACAAATTAAACAACTTGAAAGTGACTTTGGCGAGTTTAGATTTAGTGTAAATAAACGTTTTTAATATAAAATCCGTACATTTCTGCTGATATTGAAAAAAATTCTGTTTATTTTTTCAGTTGGAGCTAAATGCGTCAACATGTGGGATGAAGGCTGTATCAATGGACAACTGAATGGAGCAGGTAAGATCCATTTATAACTAGCAGCAGCCCGCGGTTTTCCCTATAACGCGTAGGAACCTTTTTTCCTGGATAAAAAGTAGCCTACTATGTGTCAATCCCGGGTATGAGTTATTTCCTTTCCAAATCTCACTCAGATGAGGCATTTCTTTTTTTATTTACTCAACCAGAAAGAGCGTGGTTACCTGTCACACACACACAGAGATACGTTGCATGCCTACCGTTCGGGCGACTGTGAACATTGGGGTTCTAATGCAATTTCGTCCCCGTACTGTACCTGAGCGATGGTGGACGAACGGTGTCGCGTAAGGCTTAGAATCCTCTCGGCCCCGTATCTATGACTTAACAAGTTATGTGTGGATTTGCCATCATTCAAAACAGTGAAAGAAAACAACGTGAGCAAACCGGCATGCTCAAGTTCCTCAACATTCAAAAGCATGCGACATCTACTAACCCGCACTGGGCTAGAGTGGTAGATTAAAGGCCCAAGCTTTCTCTCTCTGTGTGTGAGAAGGCCAGAGTCCCAACAGTGGGAACGTAATAGGCTGATGATCATGATGATGATGACTGTACCTTTTTCGCAGGTGGTGATGACTACTTCCTGAACGGCGGCGGGTTCAACCCCGGCAAGCGCTGTGTCAATATGTGGGACGAGGGATGCATCAACGGACAACTCAACGGGGCAGGTCAGTTTGATGAGGGTGTAGGTACATATCTCAAAAAGTAGAAAGCAAGTTCCAAAATAACCATAGAGATACTACTAGGCTCCATAAAGGCAGTACGTAACTCGTTCAATGGTCAAGGTGTAGGTATCGTTTTTTCCACAAAATCCTATATTTCAATCATAAGTACTATCTACATTTTTTCTATTGCTTACTGATTGTATCGGAGCAAGATCACTACAATCCCAACCCTTTTGTTTTAAATAGTCCGACATTATTAAAATAAGCTTAACTAATGCGATTTCGTATCATTATAACTTGAAATTTAGTTCCCTTCAAGTCTAGAATTTTACTAGGGATTTGGTTGAAAAAGCGTAGCTTTGAAAGAGTTGCTGACTGTATAGACTTAGGCCTAGACCTTACTAATAAGTATTTATTAAATTAAAGACCCTAATTCGTTTTGGCAACTTGGCACTTTCACACTGGGTCTGAAACTGGCCGAGGCTCGCGTTAACTAAATGTGTTTTGATACCCTAATTTACGTAGGTTCGTGTTTTTGTTAGTTTATCTACTTAGTTATAAAACAGGTAAGTAATAAATAACCCCTCTTTCCTAGCTTTTAATGATTATGGAGGTAATGAGGGTTATTTAGGTACCTACAGGCGACCAAAATGTAGGACGTAAAAACTATCTCATGTTTATACCTACTTGCTGTTACAAATTGTAAGAGCAATTTACATAATTATCTAGTCTAATTAGTTGTTATGTGCCAAGGTAAGTAGCATAGAGTATACCAGAGAGGGGAATTAACAGGTAACACTACTCCCACGGGTTTCTCGTTATCGCTCTTGTAGTTTTCCGGGATAACAATAGCCTATGTATGGTTCATTCAAAGTATAAGCTATCTGTAAGCTTGTTTTTAAGACTTCATACATGGTTAATGCATAACTATGATTATTGGTTTCAATTATAAAATGTAAGATGCATAATTTGATTATTATAATATGTTAAAGCTCTAGGCCTTATTACCTGACCATAGTATAAAAAGGCCTAAAGATGGTGTTGTAAAAAATGTTTAATATTGTTTTTGTTTACAGTTTACGGCAAAAGTTGCCATTTTTTGTTTTTATTTTATAGTTAAGATTCTATGGGCACTTAATGATTTCAATCTGTAGTTTTTATATTATTTCAAATCTTCCTTAGTAGGCCGTATTACCCGAACCTACGTTATTCCAAATTTCACTGAAGTCCGTAGACCCATTTCAGCGTGATGAAGTCAAAACAAAACAAAAATTCATTTATTGTCAAAAGTAAGTGATACATTTAAATGAGTCCATAGGCTCCTGAACTAGTATGAATACTGTATTTCAAGAAACTAGAAGTAGGTAACAAACATACGCACTCACTCACAAACACATATGCCAATAATGTAGTTTGAATGTGACCGTGTGAACGTGTGAATGTGACTGTGTAAATGTGACTGTGTGAATCCGACTGTGTGATTGGGACGTGATTAAAATTAAAAATTAATTATGTAGGTACCTTTATGTTTGTTTTTAGGTGGCGACGACTACTATCTGAACGGTGGGGGATTCAACCCTGGGAAGCGCTGCGTAAACATGTGGGATGAGGGGTGCATCAATGGACAGATGAATGGTGCAGGTACGTTACTTATTGTTTAGCTAGCTGCCCTAGCTGTTAGCTATTCCTGCTATCCCGTAGTAACATTTTTTCGGGATAAAATGTAGCCTATGTGTTAATCTAGGTTATAAGCTAACTCCATTCCAAATGACACTAAAACCACACACTTTCACATTTATAATACCTATTAGTGTGATATACTCGTATGGTGATCATTTTTTCTAGGTGGCGATGACTACTACCTGAACGGTGGAGGTTTCAACCCAGGCAAGCGATCTCTACGAGAGTTCATTATGAAGTTCCAGAAATCACACACTAAAAATGTGTACTAACTATTACATAAGCTTGGACTCTGCAGCCTGTTTGTTTAGTGATTTTAGTTTGTTTTTTACCTAACAGTAGGTATTGCTTTTCTTGTATGATCTCGTTATATACATTCTATTTTCACAACTTTTTTGTGTTGTAGGCAACAAGACGCACTTGGTATTTAATAGTTTAATTTGGGAACGGAAAAATAACGAGCAGGATTTGAACCCGCGTTTAGAGGAACGTCTAGATAAGACCGCTGAGCTATCGCAGTCTTGCATCGTAAATCGAATCTTTCCTTCCCGTTTTTTACGTATTACGGTAATTTAATTTTAAGGTTTATACTTAGTGGTTTTTGGTACTGTATTCTGCTCACTAAGCTATTGCTATGATCTTGTTCTATCAATTATATTTAAATAAACTTTGATGAAAGTAATCGAAGTGTATATTAGTTTCATGAATTCATACCTGTATAGTTAGATCAGTAGATAGGTAGGTACCTAATAATGAGATAGTATGGACTCCTGAAAACTGGGAAACATCCAAATATTTTTCTCTGTAACTACTTCTTTTAAGTACTTATAGTGAAATATAGGTACACGATCCAAGCAGGAGAAAAAATAAGGAAAAATAGTCCGTCTTACCTTGGTGCAATCTAGATCTAGATAGATCAGAAATCAGAATCATCAGATCAGAATCAGAAAAAACCCCTTGACATTAATTTTATGTATAAAAATATAAAAATAGAATGTGTAGATACCTTTACTTTGCTAGGTTTAGATATAGACTCAAGTATAAATTGGAAGACCCACATAAAAAAGTTGAAAACAAAAATGTCAAGTTTTACGTACGCGCTAAGAGAACTGCGTAGGGCCACTGATCTAAAAACTGCTATGTCTGCGTACTACGCGTACGTAAATGCATGGCTCACGTATGGCATATTACTGTGGGGCAATAGTGTAGACGCACCAGATTTATTTATTTACCAAAAAAAATGCGTTCGCATACTAGGAAACATCAAAGAGCCAGAAACATGTAGACCACACTTCATAAATTTTAGAATATTAACGTTGACATCACTATACATATTGGAAATAAGTAAATTTGTGAGAAAATATCCGCAGTTCTTCATAAAACAAGCTAACCAATCACGACGCTACGCAACCAGGTTTATGTATAAACTAGAATTACCACCGTCAAAATTAAAATTACACAGTTCCGGACCAAACATAATGTCTATAAAAATATTTAATAAACTACCCGACGAATTAAAATCCGAAGAAAAAAATCACGTATTTTTAAATAACTTAAAAACGTTTTTAATCAATAAATGCTACTACAGCCTAGATGAATTCCTCAACGACGACTTCTCGAAATGATCAGAATGGATCGGTCCGCTCCTACATTGCTATACCCTATTCGGGTCCATATGTTCGCTAATCTTAACCACTAAGATCTCTTGTATACTAACATATGAATGCAATAAACGATTGAATATGAATATGAATATGAGATCTAGACAGTCCTTGGTCTACGCGAACGGAGCAGGCATAAACTAGTTTATTATTTAAAACTTAAACTTTATTATTATAAACTTTAATCAGGTAACCTACCTTTAAGATATGTAGCTGCTTAAAGCTGCAGAGTTGATTTAAGAAATCAAACATCGAGCACAGCAGTTTTGAGCCTAAATTCCTAAAAGATAGTGGAGTTAAAAATGCAGGATTGTTGTTTGCTATGTAGAAGGCACCTGCGACATGATAAACGGGGCAGTCTATCAGCCGTCAGCTCGCTAGTGTTTTATGCTGTTGACTGAAAACAAGTGAAAGCCTGCCTAATACAGGTAGGCTGCAATTGCCCTAGACATTTCCGAACGATAAATTTTGGTAGGTAAGTGGACCTTTTGATACTACCCGTTTTAGGATACTAGACATAAAGGGACTGAACTGGTCTGGTCACTTTATCATAGGTACAAGACGTTATCAGCCAGAATCCTCTTTTCAAAAGATGTAAGAATATCCTATATTATAAATGTGAAAGTTTGCGAGTATGGTTGTTTGTTCCTCTTTCACGCAAAAACTACTCAACGTATGTGAAATTTGGAATGAAGATAGCTTATACCCTGGATTAAAACATAGGCTACTTTTCATCCCGGAAAGTCTCCTGCGGGATAAAGAGAAGATGCGGGTGAAACCGCGGGGCGCAGCTAGTAGTTTTATCGTTTTCTCCTATTCTAGAAATAAAGATTTTGTCAAAACAATCAGTATCTAAATTTCGCAAATATTGTCTTGATCAATCAGTATCAAGTATCCTAAGGCCCTGTGGGTTCACGCTACTGAGAGAAGTACCAATCCGACCTAGAAATTAGGTAACCTAGAAAGTAGGTAACTCCTTCAGAACACAAGACCGAAGATAGCAGATTTTTTTATAGAGAAACAAGCAACGGCCAATACGGAGGAAATACAAAAGGTAACAACAAAATAATTACAAAAATCTTTATTGCATACATTTATATAAACACGTGCATTGTGCACTCAGCGCGTAGGTAATTTTACAGTTCAAAAAATATATTTTATAACATTAATCATAATGATTAGTACACCTAAGTCCTAAAATTCTAACATTATTCCACATAAATGCTACATTTTGTTATTTGGACGTAACGAGTAACATGGCAGCTAGGCTCAAAGTTGCTTGGCAAGTTTTTTAAGTCTTTTGATAATCTAGTTATGCATTAGTATAATTTTGCTATAAAAATATGTGCAGAAAATACAATGAATATTGAACACGTATGATGAATTAGGTATCACAAGTTAAGGCATTTTAATTTTAATTAATTACAGTATAAGGGCGTGATCAAGTTGCAATATTTAACAGTTTGTAAGTACTAGATTCTATACATTAATTTGTCTGTTATTTTTTTGTTATTTGAGACATTATTTGAATGTTTACAGCGCCTCTAAGACTTGTCCTGTGATGAAAGGGGGGATATTATGTAACTAAACATATTGGTAGTGCTTAGTACAAGGTGTAATAATAGTATAATAATAATAATAATGCCCGCACAATCACATACATAGGCTCTGACCCCTAACTAGGTTTCCCTGTATCTAGGGTATCAGAAACTACGAGGATCGGAGATCCACAACGCCCAGACACAGAACAAATACTTGCGCTTTTTTTTCAATGCACAAATATTTGTCCTGTACCGGGAATCGAACCCGCAACCTTATGCTTCACAGTCGGCTATCCGCCCATTGCGCCACATCGATCGTCGAATATCGAATATATAATAGAGGATGGTTGCAACTTGACAATGCTCCTTTTACTTAATAATAGATAATCTTAATTATAAACTAACACATAGAAAGAGAGAGAGCATGTGCAAATTAATAGCAAAGAGAATAAGGAATCTTACTACAATATTAAAAAATGATACACAGCAAGAAAAATATTAGACAAAAATATTACATAGACAACATAGATTTTGTGCTCAAAATTGCATTTTAAAAACGTTTGTATTGAATTGGTCAATTAATAAGTAAAGTTAAAAATATCACATAACGGCAAAATTATTGTAGCCACTTGGGCATCGACAATCAGCTAAAAACATGATTTAACTCCTTGTACTATAAAATAACCTGCTTATTTATCTAAAAACTATGACAAAGACCGCCGTTAGACTCGTTTCAGTTCAAACTGTTTTGTCTTGTTTTAGCACGCGAAATTTCACGTCAGCGAAAATAAGACAATAACTCTTTTCAACCTCTTTGTCTTTTTATGAATGAATGTACAGTTTAGCTTCTAAAGCGGTGGGTCAAGCTTTCTTTCTTACATGTTACAGAGTAACATATGACCACAAGTCACGTGATGTTAAGCGAAGACGTGGACGAAGGTGGGGACACGCTACACCTGGACTGAGAAGTGGCTCTCAACTGAGGCGGCCAGAATACACACCAATGGCAGCTTGGCAGCTTGGCAGCAGAGTAAGAGGTAAGCATGTAACATAATTATAACAGCATCCATTCTTCAAGTTCGCTGTCTCGTTCGCACTTATATAAAATGACATTGAAAAAGTAGACATCAATTTTAAAATGTTATACTGTGGGAGCGAGATAGCTAGCTAGCTTGAAGAAAAAACGCTTGTAGACAGAAAATTAAATAAAAAGCCAATGAAGACCCTAGTGCAAGACTCATTCAAGACCAACTAAGACCATTAAACTTGTAATGTCAAGTCAATGCATTCAGTTGTTGATATTGAGGGCCTGATTAGTATCCAAGATCTCATAAGGCTCGAGCACATATTTGCGGGTCGCTCAGCATTGCATTACTAATGGCATAAAACTTACACTACAATGAGAATAAAATTCTGACTTTCCTTCTGAGTCTTACCTTCCAAGACCGATTCCTTTCCTTTTTTTACCTTAGATTTCCTTCTGAAGAACAAATCCTTCAAAAGGTCAAAAGACTCAGGAGGAAAACAGTATTTCAGAAGTTCTTTTTTCCCCGTGTAGTGATACTGGTCTCTAAATGAGCGTTTCAATGATTGCCTATATCATAATAACAATTCTAACACTATAATTTGACATGGTCCTTAAATTTTTCAGTAATTTAACAGAGCATAAAACTTGCACCTAGTGCATTGCATTCGAGTCCACAATATAAAACCCACAAGTACAACTATTGTACAGAGATCTAGCTTGCAGATACAAACATTGAATAAGTACATACTATGAGCTAGTTAAATAACACGTTAAAATATCCGACCTTCATGGTCGATAAATAGAATTAAAATAATTTACAATTTTGTAACATTGGGTTAGTCAATTATTTTGTCCGTGCCAATGTTCTTGAGCATACTGAGGCAATTCCATTGGTAATTTATTATAAGGGTTGGCACTTGGGCCAGGATGAGCCATAGTAGGCTTTGGACCAGTTGGTTGTCTAAATTTTGTTGAGTATTTATAAAAATCAGACATCTCAAACGGTTTAGTCTCTTCTCTATATGGTATGCATTTACCCTGTTCAATCACAGTCAGATTTTTGGGAGACTCTAAAGAGACTCCGCTTGGGGACATCACGGGAGGACTGTGGGTCATGTGATTCGGACTCTGCATTGCCGAACGTCTTCCTGAAGATATCATAATTTCATAAGCTTGCGAATTTCCTATACTAGAAGTCCTCTTTAAGCTAGAGCTCTTCTTTAAAAGAGGTGCTTCAGATTTCGTTGGTGAATCTAACGATGTCTCATACCAGCCCTTCTCCTTTACCTTCATTTCATTTTGAGATAGGGGTGAGAATTTGTTCATGCTAACTGAATCGAAATTAGAGTATCCCGATTTCATACTAACAGGGCTCATGGTATCAGGATATGGCCTTCTATCATCACGGGGATAATCATCAGTAGATACTTGTAGCTGCAAATGCATAGGGTTTCTGTTACTGTTGTGTTCCCGTAGAGGCAGCGTGTTGGGTACAGAAATAACTCGCTCCATGATGTGCGGAGGTTCTTGAATGTCAGTCTGAGATCGATGCTGGTACACAGGCAAGGGAGGTCGGTAGTTATCGGTCATAGTTTCTAAATGCTGATTATAGTCACTGTGAGAAGTCAAATGATATGTTTGAGTTCGTTGTAATGTGTTGCGTCGTACACCTTCTACTCGACGCTTCGATTGGCCCTGCGTTTGGTGATGATGAGCTACCCCTCCTAAATGCTGACTTTGAGCTTTCAAATGTGAAGCGTACTGGTATAGCAAAGGTGTATTACGCATTCCTTGCACTTGGTGTGGTACAATATTCACGTGATTGTAATTTGTGGCAATATCAGGATGACTTGAGCTAAAGTGAGTCTCTCTCATCCGGGACACATTCTGAGCCTCAGGGGTGTTGTTGCTATAGTAAATCTTGTTCATGTACTCTGTTGTCATGGTATGGTGTCTGTACATTGTTCCTGGTGGAACATCATTTTGAATGTTTTCATTAATAGCCTCGTGACGGCCTGCCAATACAGGATATGTGTGAGAATTGTGAATAGAAAAGGTGTCAGGGTTGCGCTCTTGAGGTGGTGAAGGAAAGAAATTCGAACAACTAGTGTCGGGTCTGCGTACGAATCTCGGATGGCCACTTTTTGTCGACATACCCGATATTGATGGTGTAGACAGCCTGTGAGAAAGGTTTTTGCGTAAATTCTGATCTGAATCGTGCATTGGGCCGGCTCTGAGGCGTCTGGAGGAAGTATCGGAGCCATCGTGGACATCGTTTCCGTCTGTGGATCTGTTGTCGCTTCTAACACTGCCCAGTCTTTCTCTTTGAGGCACTTCAGGGCTCAAAGGTGCCTCCGGCGGCACAATACCTGTGAGCTGGACTTCTTGAACACAAAGTTTATAAAGTTCCTCATTTTTGGCTGCGAGCATTAGTTCCAATTCCTTTTTGCGAGCTTGGAGCTTGAGTAGCTTGTCTTGTTTATCAGAATGTAAATCACTTCCCATTGTGCTGGTACCCATGATAAATAATCAAAGCAAACCATATGAGTAAACAAAACAACCACTGAAATTAACACCGAAAATTAAATTAAAATCACGCGAGTTGACATAATAATATTTTACACGTACATCTACCATGTTTGTTTGCTCTATTGTCCATCCATTATGTCCAATCTCCAATGTCTATTTATTTCTCACTCTTTGTAGTCTTTGTCCACAGTTTCAGACCACAGACAGAGCTCACGGAGTACAACACATAAGAACGATTTTAGAACAATTCCGATAGATGGCGATGGGAATGTCTGGGAGCAAGTGTGTTCGATAGAAAAAAACAAGAATAGAAAATATTTTTTCAAGCTATGGTTTCATCACGAAGCATCAAGCTCATTGCAGGATTCGAACCCACGTCCTACGGATCGCAAGCCGAAATCACTTTCACTTACTGACACTGACTTTATTTTCATCTGTGGTCAAATGGCACTAGAATGCTCAAACGAAGCATGGACGACATGACATTGACATTTTGATTTTTTTTTTGTTTTGTTATGGCGTCACACGATTAGTGTATTTGCCAGTCTCAAGTATAAAATATTTTAAACTCAGAGTTGAATCAAGTTAATATGATGATGGTGATGATGATGATGAGATGAGGATAGTGTTTAAGTAAAGTAGTGGCGCTTTACTTAAACTTTACACGGACTTTTTTGGAACAACTAGAAAAGTCACTTTCACAACTTTATTTCAATTTCCCACACTCGTACACACTAACGAACACATAATGGTTAATAATCCACCAATATTACACATTATCACTCGAAGAAACACAAGTTTTGGAAATAAAAACAACATTTTCACGTTGCCCACTCAATTGCCGCCAAAAAAGTCGACATTTTTTGTATGACATTCATTTAATCTGTGGTGATGTACATACATGGATTTATCAGGCCGTACATTAGCACTCGTACAAAATCGGTCCATGATGATAACACACAGCCAGTATTTTACAGCCCGTATGTACATGAATTGTCAGGTCGTGCAATACTTGCTGTGCATTATTAGGCCGTATATTATCATATTCTAGTACATTGACTTTATCGCCTCCCTTTTCTTTGACTTTCGTTCATTTCGATCGTTCACTCACTCCACAACCACAAGTCCACATCTAAACCTTACATTCTCTCTGGTCTACAATCTATATACGGATGACGGATCCAAATCAATCCACCACCATTCCTCCCAGCCACAGATAAGATAACTTTGTGTTCGCTCCCAGCGGCCGAGACACTTATGTGGTCATGTAAATATTTTCCTGAATTCATGTAAATTAGTTCCTTTGCCGACTACCCTTACATTTTCCTAGCCCCGTTGTATCTGGAACTAAGTTAACCAAGAAGAAAATTAAAATGTCTCGCATCTACAAAACCACTATTACGGCCCTCGATAAATTCGTCCCTTCAAAACTACGTCCGCTATGGAATCATCCAGCTGGTGAGTATCAAAATACAGTAAATTTCCTACTAGTCCTAAATAAACAATCTGAATTTCGTTCTTTTTTCATTACAAGGTCCTAAAACGGTATTCTTCTGGGCTCCTGCCTTCAAGTGGGTAAGTGCGGATGTTGTTGTCAAGGTCATAAGTACTATTTATACCATGAGACCTTGTTTGAGGCCAATGATAAACTCACAACGTAAATCACGATGCATTTGTATTTACTGAATTATGTAAAATGAATTGAATACTTTGGTATTTCATTACCAGTAAATGGCTTTGACATAATGACAATACCACCTACTGGACCATATATTCTAGGTAAGCAGCTACATCATCAACCCCATTGTTACTTCAAGTGAAACAGCAATCGAAGATAAGCCTACCTATCTACCAAAATACACAAAATCCCTACTCGCTACTAATATTATAAATGCGAATTAACTCTGTCTGTCTCACTTTCACACGTAAACTACTGAACCGATTTAAACGAAATTTGGTACGGAGATAGTTTGAACCATGAGGAAGGACATAGGATATTTTTTATCGCAATGACCTGTAGCCCATGCTGGTGAAACCGCAAGGAACAGCTGGTAGTACAGTCAACGACAAAAGTAGCTGAACAATGACAAACTTTCCGAAGTACTGCTATCATCTTAAAAACCAACCTTTGACCGCATAATCACTTAACATAAGATTTGTTGTGTTTTGGTCAAACGCTACCTTGTAAGTTTATTTTATTGGGGTGGCTTACAGCTACTAAAATAATAAATAATAAAATAAAAATTTTATTTATGAAAAACAAAAAGTAACAAAAGAGCAACAAAAGAGTAGAATAACATGAGCAAATAAATATTCAAAGTATAAAAGGAGCCTCGTTGTCTATAAATAATCTAACCACGCATATTTTACAAGGCACAGGAACGTGCGTCCACTCATGGCCGCGCCGCCAAAAGCAACATAGTTCAAAAAGTAAATTACAAAAGCCAATTAAAAGCCTCCAAAGACAAAGAGAAATATTTAATAATTAACATGCAAACATAGCCTACTTACACTTAAAAAAAAATGAACAAGAAATTAACAAATCTGGAGTGACACGACACCTTCCAAAGGGGAAAGCGCTTTACTGACTGACGCCATGCTGCTCGTGTACAAGTCTATTGTTGGGTCAGACTTTACAAGATTGTTAAGAGCTGAGGAAGATCGTAAGTTGTGAAAAAAAAAACCCAAATATTACTAATCTAAAACACATTTGGAAAATTGAGTATGACCAGCTACTATTGTCGCCGACTGTACTATAGGAATAAAAAAACAATGCATGTTTGAAATAGTGTAGTAAAAATTGATACTGATAAAATATTAAGGGTATTTTACACATTTATTGAATGAAAATAATTGACTGTATGTTTCATCCTTCATATTTCATTACTGTATGTGGGTTCATTTAATGTTATTGTTGTGAACAAAGTTAATATTCTATCTATAACGGAAACAGCCTTAAAATATATAATATAAACTATCATATTTGCGTGATATTAAATTATTAATGATAATGATGGTTCAACCTAATGACATGATTGACATTGGTGTCTGTCTACTATCTACTTGAAACTGTTCATCTCCCTTCAATATAACTACAAACAACATAATGTTATCTATATCAATTATATAAATTTTACATTTATTTTACTATTCGAATATACCGAGACTTGTTTAAAAAACCTTGGTAAACTAGAGTGTGATCTGAGATGCATCAAAAGTGCCATAACATTTTTTTTTGTTTACTGATTTTGATAGTGCCAAATTCCGTTAAATGAAATGTTAATTTTGTTCACGATAGACTGTCTTCCACATTCTGACATCATGTTAACACTTTCAGGGCTTGGTGTTAGCGGGTTTGGGTGACATAAACCGGCCTGTCGAGTCCTTATCCATACCCCAGTGTGCGTCCTTAGCAGCAACTGGCCTCATCTGGTCTCGATACTCTCTCGTCATAATTCCCAAAAACTACAATCTCTTCTCTGTAAATGTCTTAGTAGCCGTAATTAACCTTTACCAAGTAGGCAGAGCTTTTAAGCACCACCAGAACCTTAAGAAGCAGCAGTGATGCGTTGTTTGTCAAATTGTTGATAGAACGAGCTCATTTCATAACTTATTTTTAGTCTGACTCTCTCAGTTTTGTCCAGTTATTTATTTCTAGCTCGTTATTAGTTTTTTATGAAAATGAGTCCAAGTTATTTGTTTTTGCCCAGAAATAATAAATCGTCTCTATTGCAATATTTATCTGTTATTTGAACTACTTGGGCGACTTTTAAATTATTTATTATGTAAATTATTCTTTACGGAGTCCATAACACATTGCCGATTAAAAAAAAACTTGTAGAATCCTTTAAAAAAAACTAAATACAAAAAAAAACTAAGTAAATAAATTGCTAAATACATAAATGATAAATAAAATTTATTGAAAATCTTTATTTCTATGTAAAACGTACATAAGAGTTATGTACCTATTAGGTGTTCAATACCTAGGTATATATTAAAGTTAGAGCTTGTTCCATTTAAATAAAGGTAGAGAGAGAGAGTCCTTGAGTCTCTTTTACGTAAATCTGGTATAATACAATTTATCAGGTGTGTGAGACTGTGAGTAGAGAGATAAAATATCAAGAACTTGCAAATAAAGATAAGAAATAATCATCCAGATGTCTATTAACTGTTGATTGAATGTACGTAGTATATAGTCTACTTAATCTATGATTGAATGTATAATATATATTGATGTACTTACATCTAGATTGAGTGCACCCTATACTATATTTGACATTTAGTTTAGTACCTATACACCTATACCTACTTATATAGATCGACAAGCTGGCTGTGAGATATTCTTCTTTACGGGCTGTATCTTTTTATGAAAGCTAAATTTAATAAACGGATATTTCGTTGAGCTAAAACACTCACAATTATAGACAAATAAAAAAAAATAGTTTGGGAGTTATAATGTTATGGATACTGTAATTATTTAAAAACTGTATGACCACAAAAGCAATTTACTATTATTTATGTATGTAAGTAAAGAAACATAGTTTTAGATGGGGCATATCTCAATGGGTAGTAGGTAGTTTATTTATTGTTATGTAGGCCGGTCGATAGCTTTGTATATCAGCAATATTAAATTTTGAAGACACCGTAGTTTTTGTCATATTTGCAATACAGTCACAAACATTTTAAAAATAGCTTTCGCGCCTTTTGTTTTTTTTTGACGTAAGTTTGTGACTTCTAAAGACGTTGATTCAAATCCTCCAATAAGCTAAAGCTTTATTAGGGTATTTTCTAGTGCTCGCCTGGATATTTACTATCCTCGAGTTAAGAATCTGACGCCAAGCACCTATCAGTGTGTTGCGGCAGCCTCTCTTGAGAGCCTGTTCCCAGTCCAGGCGTAACATGGCGCCACCTTCGACCACTTCCTGTCATTATAACTTAAAATCTGGTGACCGATGATGGTCAAACAAAACCATGTAAGATGTAAAAAAAATTGTGTCTGTATTGTAAGTATTAGGTGCCTAGTGTGTATAAATATTTAATGATATTAGCCAACTTTATCGTAATTTTATCTACATTCTAAAGTCTACATTTTTGTATATGATTGTGAAACATCCTCATCTGTGATATCAATGTTGCGTACAAAAATTGCCGTCTATGTTTATAAAAGCGATTTGTAAGTTTGTCTACTATATGTCTACCTCTACATTTAACTGTTAGAGGCTACAATAAATTGTTATCTTGCGGATTAGCGACGGTACACATTTTGAATTACAAGGCATAAAAAGATTCATCGTTTAATATCTCAGGGTTTTGAGCGCAGTGCAGGATTTTGAACGGTTGACGTTTAAAATTCTGGGCGGCACTGTACTATTTCTCGTCTCGTCAGTCGTCACTCATTTGCATAAAAAAAAATCAGTTATGTATTTTTTTTTAGGTGAAAGATAAGATTATGTAACACAAGATGTTCTTTAACTTCTTATCAATCTTGATATGAAAACTGTCTGGTATTGATAGATTCCTTTTTATAAAATGTTTATCTAAAAATAAAATGGTGTTCGTTGGTGACTGCATCACTTGAGAAATGCTAGGACAGAATATCTTAATGTAATGGTTTTTGCGGGAAAAAATTGCAAGTACTTTTACGACAACTCAGTTCTGAATAGTTTCGATGTTTCTAGCTTGTTTTGTCATTTTGGGTCAAGATTAACTCCCTTGTTGTTTCTCCTTCACTAAGGGTTACCTACACACCCATTTTTTGAATACGTACCTAAAGTAGACAAACTGATTCGCAGGCGACAATTATATTGTCTTAGAAAGCACTCTATACTCTGTTATTTTATTTACCATAACTATAAGCAATGATCATTAAATATCTATTTTTAAAATAACGGATGTCTATTTTTGTAATACCTTTTTCTGGCAAATATATATTTTTATGATGTTAACGTTTCTATTATTTCCGTGTACATAATTTCTTTTGTTTTACTATATTACTAACTTCCATCGAACTTGTATGTACTTCTCTTTGTTTCATTTTTTGTACATAACCAATATAGCACAATGCATTTAATTAAATTCATTTGTAACTTGGTGTTGGCTGACAGACCCGGCTTTCTGAGATTGGCTAATGGTGACAAGCACACAAACACACATGAAAAGGTATTTGAATATAACAGAAAACATTTTTGCACAAAAGTCCCTACACATTTCGGTACCTACTTACGACGTAGTTAAAAAAATGCAAGTTTAAGCAATAATTGCATCCACCCTTTTTGTAACTTTATTAGAGCACATGCGTGTATTACATAACACTCGTATATAAAACCTACGATCAAATCAAAATCCGTTGCTTAGTTGAGAAGAACAAAGCGCAATAAACAGACGGACGCGCGGATAGCGACTTTGTTTTAGGTATATATATTATCATCTAAGGATTACAGATACCTATAAGTTTACCGAGCGTAAATGTACGATGAATGTTAAGGAACCCAAAAGCATGAACAAGGCTTGCATTTTTAAGGATTTGCAATATGTATGACATGTGTACCTATTTCAGTATTCTAATCAACTTTTGTTCCTGAGCATGTGTATGGAATTAGCTTAAGCACGTAAAAATGAAGGCTTTTAGCACTTGACAGATTTTACTGTCGTCGGCATTATTAAAACAAAATTTACTGGTAAAGGTATTGGCTACACTTGAATCATTTTGGTGTATGGCGACGAAGGCGACGTGCATCATTATCGGTTAGTTTGGATCTGATGATCGCGTATCATATTGCGTCCAACTAGTGAAAATGAAACCCCAAAATGAAAAGGGTGGACAAGGCCTTACATGGCGTAATAACACACACAATCACATAGCTCTGACTGTATTTAGAATATCAGAAAATAGACGCAGAACAAATGTTTCAAAGCATAGCGGGAATCGGTTCCTACGCCAACTAAAGTACCGCCAGCAAAAATATTTGTATTTTATTTGTAACAATTTTTATTTTTGATAATGTTTACTAGAAAAATGAAACATTCTGAGCGCCGGTTTTATAAACGTCCGTAAGTTAAACGTCATTCGGTAAATTTGAACTTTTTGTCATATTTTCGGTACTAAAATTTAACTTAGGTACCGAAATTTAGTATGACATTTAACTAAAACTACTAAGGGCCGGTTTTATAAACGTCCGTAAGTTAAATGTCAGACCAAATTTCGGTAAGTTTGATCATAATGTCAAATTTTAGTACGGAAAATTTGTCAAAAAGTTCAAATTTACCGAAATAAGGTCTAACGTTTAACTTACGGACGTTTATAAAACTGGCGTTAAATATTACATTCTGCGACTAACGGTCGGTTCCAATAACCTATCTATCCACGGTTTGCCCTACTAGAGATAGAATTTTGACATAAGCTCCATAGACGTAATGTCAAATTTCTATCTAGCACACTGTGGATAGGTAGGTTATTGAAACTGGCCGTATATCCACAGGCCCTTGTATGTGCTTCCATCGATGAGTTCCGGAGGCCTCTCGAGAGTGTATCCACCTCGCAGTCCGCTTCACTCGCCGCTACTGGACTCATCTGGACTCGCTACTGCTTGATCATCACACCTATAAACTACTCCTTGTCTATTTGCAACTTCTCGCTCGGTGTGGCCAACGCTATTCAGTGCTACAGGGCGTATATGTTCCAGAGAAACACTGCTAAGGTTTAAAGGGAAGTTTTCTGACAGCTGATGAAACGGAGTTCGAAAACCGTGAATAGATGGCGCTGACGAAACATGGTTCTCTTTTTACGTAATGTTCAATGAAAAAACATAGAATCGGAGCCAAATACGGTTCTTTTTTGCAAAAACGCAAAGTTTTGGGACAGCATCTAGAAAATATTACAGGTTTAATAGTACTTCGAAAAGCCCCACTAATTAGTTTGTGTAACTAACTTTGATTACAAACCAACGTGAAAAACAAGCATTACAGAAATGAAATGCAAGTTTTTTATTATAACCTACTATTGCTCTTGCTTTGTGTGCTTTTGCAAAACCTTCAGAACCATTATATGTCGTCAACGCCATCTATCGGTTTTTACATTTTTGTAAGTCTGTCAGGAAACTTTCCCTTTGAAGGCAGTGGTGCTGCGGCTTGTTTCGTCACTAACGGCCAGTTTCAATTACCTATCTATACACGGTTACCCTACTGGAGATAGAAACTTGACAGAAGCTGCATAGAAGTAATGTCAAATTGATATCTCTAGTAGGGCAAATCGTGGATACATAGTTATTGAAACCGACCGTAAAAGAGAAACCTGTGTTCTTGATAACTTACACCACCGGCACCGCTGCTATATTTCTGCACACGCTATATCTAAAATCGACTCCCTTCATCAGCTGTCGATGGTAGTTTTGAAGCCCACCCACAGATTCCGGCAGCTTATTCTCAATCTACATCATCTATCGCGATCCATTTCAAAAGTATCGTGAAGCCTTCATACGTCAAACTGCTATTTCATTTTAATGCATTAGATATCTTTCAAAACAAGTCACCTTATATAAATTGCGGTTTAAAGTTTGCAATCACACATCAAATGTCTAATGCAATCGGATCGCGATAGATGCCAAAGAAATAAGCCATAAGATTCACCAGAAATGTGAGACCCATCGGCAATAACGGTTTGGAATGCACTAATATGTTATAATCTATCGAATTTATTCGCTTTTAAGTTTTATTGTGATCAAATCTGTATACTAGTCGAAACTCCAAAATCTTGCCAAAATCCCAAAGACATCAAATTGATAGCCGAAACAGCTTTCATAGTACAGTCAACGACTAAAGTCGCTGAACAATCACACTTTTTTCTATTATCCTCATCATCTTAGACACCAATTTTTGACCTCATCATTACCTAAAATACCCTAACACACCTGGTGTTATGTTGTGGTCAAAATGATACCATGTAAAATGTAAAAAAAAACCAATATTAATTACTGATTTGAAATACATTTGGAAAATCGAGAACGATCAGCTACTTTTGTCGCTGACTGTACGAGCATATTATTTATTTACCCCCTTGAGATTGTAAACTACCTCTACTAATATACGCAATATAAAAGTTTAAAACCGTATTTAAACAAGTCACAAACTAATATTACTATATAATATGTAGATTGAAGTAACTCTGTAGTTTAGTACTTAATTACAAATGAATACATTTACACTAAAATGTTTGTCAAAATTGTAACCAAATCGAATATGAAACTCTGAATTTTGTTGAATCTTTCTTTTGAACTAATTATTTTTTGTTATTATATTTTTATCTTTGCTTTGTAGATGTTTAAAATTTTATACTAACCATCAGTAGTTAGTGCATGTATATTTTGTTTCACTAATAAATGTTAACTCTATATTATTTTCCTTCTTTTTTTAGTTTCTATTACCTTACTACGAAATAATATTCTGGATGTTTGTTACTTATACACCTAAACTGCTGAACGAAACTACTTTTAACGAAGCTATTTGAATTATTATACTCGATTCAGATAAATATGAATCGAATGTCAACCGAAAATTAAATGCAGAAAAACGAGTACCTCGCTTACGCTGTAATTTTCCGAGAACCGAGTCAATTTGACTTTTTTTTTCTACTCGGAACATCACACTTGTTTTCAACACCAGCATAGCGATTCTCATTCACACGGAAACACTTCCGACCACGGATTCGGAAAAGTTTCCGTGAAATTTTTAAAAATGCGATTCACAAATCCGTATTCGGAAAATCTGACATTTAAATTCGACAAACCAGCTGTTCAACCACGGAAAAGATTCCGCCAACATTTTGCTCTCGGAAAACGTATCCGTGATAAGAAATTAGCTTTAAAATTGTAGATATTCCTAATTTTATCACAGATAGTCTCAAGACAAGCCAATACAACTCGTTATTTGAAGTAAGACGTTAAAAGAAATAGGTTTTATGCCTGAAAAGTTTGTTTGTTGATCTTTGAGGTTAACTATTATAAATATAAATAACATAGTACATTTTAATAGATGGAGCACCTTATTGCAAGGAGAGTTAGAAACCGGCGTGATGGAACGCTGCAGAGGCACATGTCTCTAAGCCTGCATCGTTCGATAAGGGATTTGGCAAATCCCTTTAACGATCCGAACTTTCGCAGGCTATATAGGCTCACGCCGGATATGGCTTTGTGTGTGATTGAGGAACTCAAACCATACTATCCACGGTCAAGCTATGACAGCTCCATTCCTCCAGAGCTTAAAGTTAGTATTTTTACTTTCCTTCCACCATCATATGTTAAAGTATGATCCACTATTATAGTCATTTCATTGTATTAAAACATAATAAGATAATGTAATGTTTGTCAATTTTAGTTTCTCGCTGCCCTCCACTTTTACGCTCAAGGCAGCTACCAAAGGCCAGACGGGAAGGATGCTAGCGTGAGCCTAAGTCAAGCATCGGTGTCAAGAGCTATTAGCCAAACCACTAATGCTTTAAATGAGCCACTAGTTCTCGGAAAATGGGTTACGATTCCCTGTGAACTTAATGAAAGGCAACTGACAGTGCAAAAGTATATTTAAACATTTTAAAATAAACACATGACATGTTTTAACTAATTATATTACTATACAAGTATGTATAATATGTACATTTAGAGATCACATGACTGTGATGTTAACAATATCTTTAAACTTTGGTTACATAACAAATTAAATCTGCATTAAGAGATCAATATAATCACATTCCTAATTCTAATATATTTTACTACATTATTTACATTGTTTTGCTGTTTCAGTAATTACAGACGGTTTAATATGCCCGGTGTTCTCGGCTATGTGGATGGAACACATATATTGATAAAAAAACCAGCCATCCATGAAGAGCTTTATGTCAATAGAAAAGGCCAGCATTCCCTAAATGTTCAAGTGGTAATAATAATCATCCTTACTACAATATTATATTATTTATATTATATCAAATATGTAGGACAGATAACTCTTTATTGAAACACTATGTTTACATAAATGCTTAAAACTAAATCATTGAAGTGCCGCAATGGGCGGTCCTAGGTCCTAACGCTAATAGCAATCTCTTACAGACAACCCAAATGGGACTGATATGACTTTAAGTTTCACTTATTTTTGTTGCAACGGCTGAACGGATTTTGATGTGTAGATACATAGAAAAACCACAAGGCGCCGCTAGTATAAGTAGTATTGTATAATTAGTTCTAAATTTACCAAATTATACATTACAAGAGGAACAAAAAACCCGACTGCGCCAAAATAAATTACCCTGTCACTCCCACAATAAAGACAAATCTTATAACACCTCATGTGTTAAAAGCCGTCAAGCCATTTAGGCTACAGGCCGTGCCTAAAAAATATACATACATACATACACTCGAAAAACATAACCCTCCTTCTTTCCCAGTCGGGTAAAAATAATAGTATTTTACGATTTTTCAGGTATGTGACAGCAGCCTGTTAATATTAAATATATTAGCCAGGTACCCGGGCAGCACACATGACGCCTTTATTTGGAGAGCTAGCGCAGTCCGGGATAAAATGACGAATTTCTGCTCACACACTCCGTGCTGGCTCCTGGGTATGATACTGCAACAAATAAACATTCTGTTAAAATCTGAATAGAATACATAATTCTGTTTTTGATTTTTTAGGTGATTCAGGCTATCCGCTAGAACCGTGGCTTCTAACGCCGGTGCTTAATGCACGTGAAGGCAGCCCCGAAGCGAAATATACGCAGATGCATATAAAGTCGCGCAATTGTGTGGAAAGGTGCTTTGGAGTGCTTAAGGGGCGCTATCGATGCTTACATAAGCATCGTACTTTAGAGTATGCACCAACTAAGGCAGGATGCATAGTAAACGCCTGTGCTGTGTTGCACAACATATGCATCAAGGGTGGCCTCGAAGAGGTTGAGGTAGAACAAGAAACCACCTCTGAACATGAACATGACCATGCACCACACTCAGCTAATATTCATAATTTAGGGCTGCAAGTTAGGGCTGACCTAATAAATAGATTATTTTGATCACTGTAACCCTCGATTTTCGTCCTACGAACGAGCCTTGCTACCACCGCCACTCTTCCAGTGGTGGTGGCCTTTTAGTTACTCTACTGTTGCTGTCCTCGACTCACCTTACTAATTTAAATTGAAATCTTTGTTGCAAAGCAGCGATAGGCCAATCCTACCACCCTGTGTAGAATTAAGATACCTGTAACTATATTCTCGGACCCCCTATTCTAGTGCTCTTATATAATAAACTTTTTGGCAACCTACCCCACGACTTTCATTTGTTAACGCCTTCCCTAAAAATCAAATGTTACATCACAACCAACGATTTTGTTTAATTGCATACCTTAGTACTATTCATTCGTCGTCAAAACGATTTTGGGCTGGTCCCGAATGGCAGCAGCAATTTCCAGCAGAGCTGCTGTCATCTCCCGCATGCCAGCAGCCAAGCTTTCAATTGCCGCTGCCTGTCGCTCCAACGTTTGTTGTAATGGGTCTCCTATAACAAAAATAATAAATGTTAGTTACAAAATATGTTCAACCCATAGGACGCACATATTCTTAAGAGACCGCGCACACAGAGAGTGGTCAGAGTTCAGCGTTCTAGTGACCGTTGACCGCCCAAGAGTTCCAACGCACACAAGCAGTATATTCTAATGAACGCCGAACACGGAACTCCTGACCGCTCTCTGTGTGCGCGGTCTCTAAGTACTAAAACTAAGTGCTATCAATTAATTAAACATACTTTTAGTTTTTTTTGGTTCTGCCTGCGGTGTCTCTTCCGAGTGCCCCTCTAGAAGAGACCCCGCCTCTGTTATGACTGTCTCCTGATTTTCCCCCGCCTCTGTTATGACTGTCTCCTGATTTTCATCACGGTTTTCAATCTAAAACATTAAAATGAATATCAGCCAAATAAAAGCCTTAATATATCTTTACTGTGTTTGTGTCAGTAAGCTCAAATGCTCAATATCATATCATGTTTCTTACTTCAAATCTGACAAAGTTAGATACAAATTTAAAACTCCTATATTATATTATTTGATTTATGTCATTTTAAAATTAGGGTTACAATGAGAATGAAACGGTAAGTTGGTGAGTGTAAGTGGACGTTATATTTACCTCTAGTGGATCTGGAACATTCAGACCCTGCACCATTTCCACTCCACAAAATTGGAGGAGTGATTCCTCCAACTTGGTCAGCGGAGCAGGTTCAGGGCCGCCACCCGTTTTGTTCCTATATTTTGTGATTGCCAAGGCCTTTGCCTTGACGTCGGACCGCCAGTCCTGCCAACACTAAAATAGAGGTAATCATGAAAATATTATATTTACAGACAAAAACACAAACAAACACAACACTCACTTTTAGCCATAGCTTGGGTGTTTTGGTGGCCCCTATCCCCATAGAATTGAGCAGATCCGCCAGATTTTCTAAAAGAATATTTTTTTGGCGAGCTGCGTCAGGGCCACCTACTCTATTTCTGGCCAAATCTTCGTGGCCCATCATAAATTCTAACAACACTTGCCTCTGCTCTTTAGAAACTCGACCGCGCTGAAAAATCGAACAGAATTTAATTTTATTACACACAATTTTACGATGATTTACAAAGAAAACAAATATATATGAAGCTGTTTTAGATTTATTAAAGGAATAAAAAAATACTACTATTGATAAAGATATGTTACCTTGTTCATCATTTCGTGGTGATTATCTAATTTTTTCTTGGTACCTACCGAACTGGAAAAGTAGGAAAACACTTGAATTGGAACAATATTTACGATTACGAACACCTTTAAATTTACAACAAACTTTTTAGTGTTGCCAACAAGACTAACATAAAAATGCTAAGCTCCTCTAGAAAATGAGCCAAAATGCTATCGATTTAAAATGTTGAGGGTAAAGATGTGCTAAACTGCTTTAAATTGACAATACGTTTAAACGTTTTGCTTATATTTTTTAAACCGCTTAAAAAAGTGTCTTTCGTTTAAAAGCTTGTTAGTTGTTAGCTTATTAGCTAATTGTTGTTGAATTAAAAACGGAAAATTAAACTGAACGTTTCGTTGTGTTTTGTAGTAAAGTTTACACTAACCAACCAAACACAAGGCTTTGCCAGTAGTCTCCTACAAATATTACCTAAATAAGCAGAACGTAATTTTACCGAGTAATATGACATCTAATTCAATTAATATTGCGCCTTCTGTGCATAGAAATAAGGTTGAAATAATGTGAAACCTATACAATTAAAAATCTTTATTTTGAGTCCAACGTAGCCGTCAACATAAAACGGAATCGGCTTATTTTCAGAAGCCCGCTTGTACGCTTATTTTGAAAAGTGAGTTTTTTAAACCAATACCTCTAGTTAAGAGACTTGCATACCGCTTACTTGCCCATACAAAAAGAAAATCCTTTTTTCTACCTCCTAATATGTCCGATTTTGATGTTTTTTTCTTCTTAGATAACAAAACATACATTATTTGCTAGGCTTAGACGTTTTATTTATTCCAGGTTAACTTTATAGTTACTTTAAAGTTATAATGGATCGTTTTTTATAATATATGCCAAAAAAATGCTATATACTAACAACAGAAAAATGTGCCAAATCTAGCACTAAACAGTATGCTAAGTTGGCAACGCTGAAACTCAATCCGGGCCACAAACCATCTGTCGAATTGTTGATGTTTACGAAGTATGTTTCCTAGTACAATAAATTAAAAATAATAATCAACATAGTTGTATAACAATAAGTAATATAGTTTATAGCTTAAAATTTTATATAATTTCATGTACGTTAAAAAAATTTATTGTATAAATGCTATATAATCAAAAACAAATATAATTTGAAACTTCTACGGATTAATTCGTTTTCTACCATTACAAACATTCTCTGTAAACGTCAGTGTTAGTTTCCGTGACGGAAACTGTTCCGTGTATCAATCCGAGAGCCATTGTGAATCGCGTTTCTAAGCACTTTCGGAAAAGTTTTCGAATCCGTGAGATGACGTCAAATCCGAGACGGAAACTTTCCGTGTGAATGAGAATCGCTATGCAGTTCTATGCCATTTTCGGATATTTAGAAGCTTAGATTCCAACTTCAACACGGACGCGTGTGTCACACAAGCACATATTATATCCTACTTCAATATTATAAATGCGAAAGTTTGTGCGTGTGAATGTTTGTTACCTGGTATCACCGTAACAACTAAACCGATTTTGATGAAATTTGGAATGGAGATAGCTTATACCCTGGATTAACACAGGCTATTTTTATCCCGTAAATAGATTCCTGTGGGATAACGGGCAGATGCGGGGCGCAACTAGTAAAACAATAAAGGAAACTGCAAAGTAACTACACCATTATACCTATATTCATTATCTATTCTAGCTATTTAATCTTCTACCTGTTTCAAAAGCCGATCCATGGCAATAGGCGAGAAGTTCCGACCTCCATCACTAGAGTACATGATAACGTTCCTTATGACGTAGCACTGCAAATCACCGATCTTGTAGAGAGGTCTCCCTTCCCTGGTCTTCCCCGGTATAGGAACGAACGTGATCCCCTTCACGACGCATCTCGTTTCGAGGAGTTCCGAGAAGCTCTTCTGTTGTGTAGCTGTAATAGGAAGAAATCAGTTGTTATGATAGGACTATAGTAACATATCCAAGTGTAGCGTGACGCCACCTTCGACCACATCGTCACAGATGACTTGTGGTCAAACGGTACCCTGTAAGTAGTCGAAATAAAGTTCCGACCTCCGGTCTATGCTTGGGGCTTCACTGAGGGATCGAATCAAAAATGAGGTGAACCGTCAGAGAACTATAGTCACCGACATAGCTCACAGAATTACCAAGCTGAAGTGGCAGTGGGTGGTCATATAAGCCGCAGAACCGACAACCGTTGGGGTAGACGTGTTCTTGAGTGGAGACCGCAACGCAACTTGGCAAATGTAGTGTAGGACGTCCTGCGACGAGCGACGATTTGCGCCGAGCGGCTGGCAGTAGTTGGATGAGAAGAGCCGAAGACCGGGCTTAGTGGCGTACCTTGGGAGAGGCCTATGTCCAGAAGTGGACTGATACAGGCTGCTGATGTTTTTTTTACTACAAATAGTCACGCATATGACCGCCATCCCGTCTGTTGCCAAGCGTAGATGCGGTCGACGGTGTAACAGGCACGAGTTGAGTACTGTCGCATGCGTGGGGTTGGTATAACACCTCATGATGACGATGATGATGATGATGATGATGAATAAATACGAGTACGTTACCTGAAGCCAAAGCGTCAACGATGCGCGAGGTCTCCTTAGGCTCCGGCGCGGGCGCCGTGAACCGCGGCGGCGGCGGCGGCTCCACGGCGTCGATGTCCGTGCTGCGGTTCATCATATCCAGCGCCTTGCGGAACGCGTCGCGCACCGCCGGCTCCTTCAGCACCTCGTCGGGGAACATTTTCTACAACACAAGTCAGAAGTTACACGGAGAAAAAAGACCCACCTTCCACCATTTCCTACCTTTTTGACTCAGAAGGAAAACTAACGTAACGTTTTAATTTTTTTATGTAGTTTCTACTTATTCGTGGATACTTCTACGGTATTGCAATCTAGCCTATAATGGCTAATAAGTAATTTATATATAACATAACTTGCTAAGTAGACTATAACTAGGGTTCCGTAACCAAAAGAAACTTGAAATTGGGAGGGTATGTTTGTCTTGATACATAGGGGTGTTCTAAGAAAGGATTTCTTTTAATTCAACCAGGTGTAAAAATGAGAAACTGTAGCAACTGTACACCTAGTGGTATATAAATGGCGTACCTTAAATTCCGTGTACGAGTTGAGCACTGTGGCGTGCGTGGGGTTGGTGTTGAGCCAGGCGGCCAGCGCGGCCAGCCAGCGCGGCAGCAGCGCGCGGCTCGCCACCGCGGCCACCGTCGGCGCGCCCAGCAGCTCCAGCCACTCCACGCACCACAGCCACGCCGCTGGAGAAACGGAACAAGTGTTTCAGTCGCTCAGAGGAAGAGGGGACCAGTAAGCCCCCAAATTAGTATAACAAGGGCTAGCGTGCTCCATCATTGACTACGTCTTCGGTGAATAGTGTAACAAGCGGAGGTGAGGCGAGTAGTACAAGAGGCTCGCTCACTGTTCTCGCGGCCCACCAGCTCGACGGGCGAGTGGTGCAGGCAGTGCTGTGAGTAGTGTGACAAGCGGAGTAGTACAAGAGGCTGGCTCACTGTTCTCGCGGCCCACCAGCTCGACGAGCGAGTGGTGCAGGCAGTGCTGTGAGTAGTGTGACAAGCGGAGTAGTACAAGAGGCTGGCTCACTGTTCTCGCGGCCCACCAGCTCGACGGGCGAGTGGTGCAGGCAGTGCTGTGAGTAGTGTGACAAGCGGAGTAGTACAAGAGGCTGGCTCACTGTTCTCGCGGCCCACCAGCTCGACGGGCGAGTGGTGCAGGCAGTGCTGTGAGTAGTGTGACAAGCGGAGTAGTACAAGAGGCTGGCTCACTGTTCTCGCGGCCCACCAGCTCGACGGGCGAGTGGTGCAGGCAGTGCTGTGAGTAATGTGACAGGCGGAGTAGTACAAGAGGCTGGCTCACTGTTCTCGCGGCCCACCAGCTCGACGGGCGAGTGGTGCAGGCAGTGCTGTGAGTAGTGTGACAAGCGGAGTAGTACAAGAGGCTGGCTCACTGTTCTCGCGGCCCACCAGCTCGACGGGCGAGTGGTGCAGGCAGTGCTGTGAGTAGTGTGACAAGCGGAGTAGTACAAGAGGCTGGCTCACTGTTCTCGCGGCCCACCAGCTCGACGGGCGAGTGGTGCAGGCAGTGCTGTGAGTAATGTGACAGGCGGAGTAGTACAAGAGGCTGGCTCACTGTTCTCGCGGCCCACCAGCTCGACGGGCGAGTGGTGCAGGCAGTGCTGTGAGTAGTGTGACAAGCGGAGTAGTACAAGAGGCTCGCTCACTGTTCTCGCGGCCCACCAGCTCGACGGGCGAGTGGTGCAGGCAGTGCTGTGAGTAGTGTGACAAGCGGAGTAGTACAAGAGGCTCGCTCACTGTTCTCGCGGCCCACCAGCTCGACGGGCGAGTGGTGCAGGCAGTGCTCCAGCTTGGGCACGATGTGGTGGTGCAGCAGGGCGTGCAGCGCCGCGCCCCAGGCGCCGCGCCAGGCGCCCAGCACGCCGCGCGCCGACCCGTCCGCCGGGTGCCACGCCGCCAGCGCGCTGGCCAGTCGGGACCGGATCAGCGGGTACACCGCCGCGGCTAGCGCGCCGCCTGCAACACGATATTCCGATATCATCAAGCGACAGGAGTCGAAGTAGTAGATTAAATGGGCAATGGGAGAGTAAACACAAAAAAGAACTAAATGTCGGTTTTAAAATAATGTTACTTTATCTGTTTCGAAACACAAATCTTAGTATGACGTCACACGTTTGTAAACAAGCAGGCACCTCTATTTCATGGTAACCTAACGTTTATTTACTAATGTCTGACAACAAACGCTCTAGAATCCATTATGGAATGTACTATTTATGTAGATATAGTGATCATTATTATAATGCTGCATCGACACTCTGTACGGTGCGGTGCTACGGACCGTACAGTAAAAATACATATTTTATATGGCTTTATAAAGCCATAATCCTGTCTGCAGTAGTATGTTGCAGTGCGCGTGTACAGACACAGTACACACCTGCCAGCTCGTGCCAGGGCAGCACCCAGTGGTGCACGGGCTGCGTGTCGTGCGTGGGGTCCCAGCCGCGCGCCGCGTCCAGCAGCCGCGGCACGATGCAGCGCGCGGCGCACTGCTTCACCAGCCAGTCGGGACAGGCCTCCGCCCACGCGCTCAGCGCACGGACCATCGGCTCCGGCTCCCGGGGGTTCCACTTCCTGCAACGGGGTGTAACGGTCCAGTCAAATTTCAGAGTTTCAGCACGAAGTAAGCTGGAAACTTGTATATTGTAACTAGCTGTTCCCCGCGGTTTCACCCGCGTGGGCTACAGTTTATCACGAAATCCTTTCTTAGCGGATGCCTACGTCATAACATCTACCTGCATGCCAAATTTCAGCCCGATCCGTCCAGTGGTTTGGGCTGTGCGTTGATAGATCACTATGTCAGTCAGTCATCAGTCAGTCACCTTTGAGTTATATACATATATAGATAGATGTAAAAAAGAAGAAAATAAAAAGTCTGAAAGTAATCGGTACAATTTTCAATGTACAATATTTTAAAAAAACTTTTATTTTTGATAAAATTGACGTTTTTATACTAAATTTAGTTCTTTTAGGGGATGATTTCAAAAAATTCTGTCTTAATACACGCTACCAAGTTATGCTGAAAATTGAATGCCTCTAGACTTTAGAACCAACGATTGAGACTACGCTGATATCAGTGAATGAGTCAGCGGAGAATGGTGTTCCCAGACCAGGTGTATCGTAGCGCCATCTTTGACCACATCGTCACTTAACATCAGGTGACTTTTGATCAAACGTTACCCAGTAAATAGTAAAAAAAATGTCAATAAACTATGGCAACCCCAGTCTTTTCCTTCCTGTCTATGATATACTCACTCAGATGCCGTAGTAATATGAGGCACGTAGTGTTGCCACAGCAGACTGTTGTAAGCCGCTTCCGTCAACAGTTTCCTCCACTTCAGGAACGTGGGGATAGGTTCCTCAGGGGCCTCCAACGGCTCCCATGTTGCCAGTAAAGCGCTTAGAAGTGGACTAACGATGTTGCCAGCTATGTTGCCCAGGCCGAACATTTCGTATTCTATCGGGTACGTATCCTGTGAATATTAACAGACCATGGTTAGTCGAACTGGTGTTTCTTTTTCTACAAGCAAAAAGGTTTGACTTAAAACTCAAACGCACTTTAAATGTCACTTTAAAACGTCAAACTTAAACCTTCTTACGCCAGCAAAAGAACGGGCAAGAAATGCCCGGCAGGTTAGTTTTTGGGCGGGACAACATTTACAATTTTGTTTTATTACTAATCGTTTGGTATTTCCATGTCAGTGAGAGAATCTCCACTGGAAAGTCTCACTTGAGAGCCAGTTTCCAGTCCAGTTGTAGCGTGGCGCAATCGTCGACCATATCGTCACTTAAAATCCGTGGTAGGTTATTGAAACCGGTCATAAATTTAACTCGAAAATTTTATTCGTATTCGAATTCACGATTTGAAATAGCTACTCATACTACCCATTTTAGTTTTTTCAAGTTCCTGCTGAAAGAAAAAATGGGAGGAAACGAAAACTGTTATAGTTTTTATGAACCATCCTAACTTGTAGGGGTACAGGTGACTTGTGACCAAATGCTACCTTGTAAGTAGTAAAAAAAACTGCATATGTACCTTCAAATCAGCCAGCACTTCGTAGGCAGTCTCCAGCGATACATCTGGCTTGTTCAACACTTCCACTCGTTCCAGTATCGCTTCCACTTTCCCCATCACTGCGTCGTGCTCTTCTAGCTTCATGTTGCAGTCTTCTAGGTCTCGTTCGAGGACCACGATCTCGTCTTCTGCCGTTTGGAGTTCGCGCGCATTTTGGATTATGTCCTGTAGGAAAAATTTCATCCATACTTTTATATTATAAATGCGAAAATAACTCTGTCTGTTACGCTTTCACGCCTAACTACTAAACCGATTAAAATTAAATTTGGTACGAACATAGTTTGAACCCTGAGGAAGGACATAGGATACTTTTTATAGCGATAAACTGTAGCCCACGCGGATAAAACCGCGGGGAACAGCTTATACCCTGGATTAAGACAGGCTACTTTTTATCTTAAAAATGGTTCCTGCGGGATAACGGGAATACGCGGGATGCAGCTAGTTTATAATATTAGTAGGGATATTGATAGTAGGGATTAAAACCCGGTCTAAACCGAATTTTCCCGGTCAGTGCTAATCCTATTCACGACGGGCATCATCCGCTCATCCACCCGCAAACAATTCGCGAGGTGCCTAAGCAAATGAAATTCGACTAAGTACCTGTTCACAGCAATCCACCATGAGAGCGAGGTTGTGCGCCAGTTCTGGTGCTGCGAAGTTCTCGCACTTCCTCCGCGGTTCGTGTTCGAAGCGCGGCGCGGCGGCTCGCAGGGCGTGGTATCCGCTCAACACGCGCTTCTCTTTGCCCGTCATATCGATAACGGGCACGCGCGATAGCTCGCTACTGTAATGGGAAATTATACAAGCGTTATAATGGTAGCGAGGTGTTTAGAACCAGCAGATTAATTTGACCTTCAAGACACAGAGCTAATTTGATTAACGTGGTTTTTAGGTGTTTTTCAGGTGTTTTTCAAGTACAAAAATTTGCTGTGCAGTTTTCCCATTAGGGACCACTTTTTATAATAGAAAGTAGCTTCAGAGCATAAGCTACTTTTATTCCAAACTAGCTGCGCCCCGCGGTTTCACCCGCGTCTTCCCGTTATCCCGTAGGAACCTTTTCCGGGATAAAAAGTATCCTATGTCCGTTTCCTGGTCCTAAGCTACCTCCCCACCAATCTTCAGCTAAATCGGATCAACCGTTCTTGAGTTATAAATAGTGTAACTAACACGACTTTCTTTTATATATATAGATAGATTGCAAAATGTGGAATCCCCCCACAAGTCTTTCCGCTGTGCTAAAGATTGCAATCCTTCAAGATGAGTGTGAAAAGAGTTCTTAAGGGTCGGCAACGCATCGGCAACTCCCCTGGTGTTGCAAATGTCCATAGACGACGGTGACCGCTTTCCATCAGGGGGGCCGTCTGCGTTTTTGCTAATCTATTACATTAAAAAAAGCTTTTTTATTGGTCATTACTCTACTCTTCTTTTAGATGTTTTTTTTTATGCAACTGAGTATGAGACAAGCACTCAGTTCAGTCTTGCCCATGACAGTTCAGTGCCACTCAAAATTTAAAACTTCAGGGCTCAACATCCTTATCACTCTGACATATTAGATTTTAAATCTCTAAGTTTAAATTTACCTAAAACATTGTCCTTCAATCCGGAATACAGAAGTAGTATTCAGTGAGGTGTCTATTATTTTTTTTATAATTTTACGTTTTACAGTCTAGCATTTGACTAAAAGTCATCAAACGTTAAGTGATGATGTGGTCGAAGGTAGCATGACACTAAACCTAGATTGGAAACTGGCTCTCAAGTGAGGCTGTCGGAACACACCAATAGATGCTTGGCAACAAATTCTTAATTTCTACCACTGCCAAGTTCTAAGTGGGTACTAAATCATTTGCCATCGCTCAAACCGGTGAAGGAAAACATCGTGAGGAAACCGGCATGTCCAAGAACTGCAACATTCAAGGGCATGCAACATCTACCAACCCGCACTGGGCCAGCGTGGTAGATTACAGCCCATACTCTCTCTCTGAGAGAAGGCCGGAGTCCCAGCAGTGGGAACGTGAAAGGCTGATGATGACTAAATCAGTTCCCTAAAAATAAAGTCCATCCTAAATACCTGGCCACAGTATGCATCGTAGGTTTACCCTCTTGTATGACGTCGGCCGCATCTCTGTAGAAGTACCGCCCTTTGTGAGACTTCTTCCAGTTGTATGTCTTCTCTGTACTATCTTTTTCTTGTTCTTCTTTCTCTTTCAGCCGTTTCTCTTCTTCTTTTTTGGCTTTTATCTGTAATTTTACATATTTAGACTTACACTGGTATGTTTTCTATTACACACAAATTACTGTCAATAATTACCCTTTGAGACCGAGAGTAAAGTGGGCGTGGACAATAACAATAACAATAAATAAACATTAGAATTTGACAACGCGGTAGCCGAGTTGGTAGTGTTCCTTCCTGCGAAGCTAGCGGTCCTGGGTTTGAATCCCGGTGTGGGCAAATATATGTGTGATGATCATGAATATTTATACCCGAGTCTTGGATATTTCTATCTATATAAGTATTTATTTCTCTTCATAAGTATGTATATCGTTGTCTAGTACCCATAACACAAGTTTCGAGCTTAATTTGGGGCTAGGTCTATTTGTGTGCAATTGTCCCCCTAAATAACTGACTTTTTTTTTTCTTTTTTTTTACTTTTTTCTGCATTTTTGGACATTGCTATAATTCAACACAGCATGACATAGGTACATCAGCGTCAGGCTGCTCGCATATTACCAAATAAATAAATAATAAATAAATAAAATATAATTAGGTTAGGTTTTGAAACGGGATAATTACCAAATACATATTTGGTTTTTGTTTGAGTTCTCGATATTTCGGCACTGTTGCAAGGGCAAGGGTAATTGAGAATGGTTATGGTAATCATCCCGTTTCAAAACCTCATTATAATGTTATTGATTATTGACCATGGTAGTTTAAAACAATTTTCATTATATCTAGATTCAGTTTAGAGATTACTCAATGAAGGCTGAGACTATTTATATTGAGATAAAAAGTATCATATGCCCAGAGATCAAACTATATCTACAACCGGGAGTTTCCGATGTGTTGCCGACCCTTAAGGACTCTTTTCACACCCAACCATTTCTTACATGAATATAATGAACAAATACACACAAGTATTATTTATTATATAATACAACTTACAGCTGCTTTCTCAGGTCCATAAGCACCGATAGCTCCCCTCCCTTTCCTGACGGTAGCTTCCACCGGTGCTGATATACCTTGGAGGTCTTTGCCTAGACCTTTGCCCGGTTTGTAGCCCATCTGTAAGAGTATAAACAAGGTTAAAATTGAATATGTTTGCAAACATTTCATCTCATTATCATCATCATCAGCCGAAGACGTCCACCTCCACTGCTAAATATAGACCTGCATAAAAACCACAAACAGGTGGACCAACGACATTGTAAGAGTCAAAGGGAGCCGATGGATGCAAAGGGCTAGTAGCCGTTCATTGTGGCGTTCAAAGGGGGATGCCTATATTCACCAGTGGACTTCATCCGACTGATGATGATGTTGATGATTTTTTGATGACTTTTGTTCCCAGTTTATATCACATACCTGTAATAGCAGCTTAGCACCAATACCCTTAGTATGTTTCTCCCATGTTCCCAAGTTGCTACCCAGATTGACAGACCGCATGCCCTGTCCCTTTTTTCTAATGCCAGCTGTCTCACTCTCCTCAGGCATGTTTGGCTCATCATCCTCATCTGAACTATCTACTGTAAATACAGGCCGAGATGTGGATGCTTCAGTAGATTCTAGTTCTGCAATGTTGAAAAGATTTAGTAAAAACTTTTCTTTGGATATATTTGTTAATACATGCTTCTTAATGCTGATGTAAAAACCCTGATCAGTCATTTGTTTTGTAAAATATATTGAACTAGTTCGCAGGAACCTTTTTCCGGGATGAAAAGTAGCCTTAATCCAGGGTATAGGCTATCTCCATTCCAAATTCCATTCAGATCCGTTCAGTAGTTTTTGCGTGAAAGAGTAACAAACATCCATCCATCCATCCATCCATACTCACAAACTTTCATGTTTATAATATTAGTAGGATCTTTGTCTTTCGATGTACAGATCTTCAGAACCCTTGTTTTTATATTTGCTTGCAGACTGGAAACATTAGATGTATTGTTTTTGTTAAAGACCGATTTTTATAATCTTTGGGTGACAAGCGCAATTAGCTGTTAAAGCTCCAAATTCAGGAGGCAGTGAACTGTAACAGGCAATTGTGACGCTTACCATCAAATAAGTGACTTGCTTTTCTCGTCACTCAGTCACATAAAAAAAGCACCTCTAGGTGTGTTCCGGCAGCCTCACTTGAGAGCCAGTTCCCAGTCCAGGTGTAGCGTGGCGCCACCTTCGGCCACATCGTCACTTAACATCAGGTGACTTGTGGTCAAACGCTGCCCTGTAAATAGTAAAAAAAAGGGACCTAATAGTAGTGAGGTCCTCAAGAAAATTAATCTGTGGTTCTTTTGAAGCCATCCTGGGCAAATACAAGTTTAAAATCTGATGTTTGAGATCGCCATATTTATGCAATTAATCCAAACACCTAATGTTATATTACTACAGTACGAAAGTAAGGCATATATTGCCTTTGCTCTTTTTCTTTTCCTTTTTCTTTCCAGCCTGTTGCACTCCGCCTGCCACAAATCCAATAGGTGCCGAGAAATCTTTGGGCTTTCTAGTCCTTTGCCGAATATTGTCTTCATTGTCCTCTTCATCACTGTCTTTTGCCCACACACCTGCAAAAATATGTAAAGTACTGAAGTATTATTGATGAAAAAATGTGAAATACAGTGTTGTTTGCGATTTTTAGCAACATGAAAGTAGCTTTTTTTTACTATTTACAGGGTAGCGTTTGACCACAAGTCACCTGATGTAAAGTGACGATGTGGTCGAAGATGGCACCACGCTACACCTGGACAGGGAACTGGCTCTCAAGTGAGGCCGCCGGAGCACAAGCAAAGCTCTATTGTGTATGAGTACCTATAGTTCGCAGTGGGCACAAAAAAAACGTATAGAACGATGCTAAGAAGTCATGTTACCGTAAATTTGGTGCTCCTTTTTCGCTTTCCGACCCCCTCTGTTGAAATTGAATTCATTGTCCAAATCGTAGTCAGTGATTTCGAAACGTATAACCTCATCATCTGACATTATTCCGGGGCTGCCTTGCTAATCACGGCAGGTAATCACAGAACATCGTCTATGCTCTTAGAAGTGACCCATAGATTAAGTAGACTATATACTACGTATAGATGGAAATCACCCATAGAACGACACAATCGTTAGAGAAGTGAACGAAATGACCTGCGCCAGATGAAGGTTACTATGGAGTATTCTGTGACGATAGTGCTTGAAACGTCAGGCGGCAAATATCGATATCGATCTCTAGTGATGGGACATTTAAACCCAACCCACTATCGATAACCCATTCCATTTCCTATTTTATGTTTTCAATAGCTTAAGGTTTTTAAATAATGAAACTCAGTTTTAATATTTAAATTTATATTCAGATAAATAATACTACCACTTCGATTCGGAACTTTACAATTTCTTCAATCAAATCAAATTAAGTTGGGGGTTTATACAAAATTTTAATTGTTTGATATATATAATCCAAATCCAAGAAATTATAATGGGCAAGTGCCTTTCTTGAACTAGCTACTTACAACTATTACAGCAATCAAATTAATATTAGGTACTATACAAAATTGAATTAACAATTTGATTATAATACAAATCTAAAGAAATTATACACAGAATGGCCATGTACCTATATTAAATAAGCTACTTATTAATTATACATCAATCAAATTAAGATTAGGTATGTACCATACAAGATTTAATTAACTGTCTGATAAATATACGTAATACAAATCCAAGAAAATGACACATAGAATAGGCACATGCCATCATACAAATTTGTACTTACAACAGCTATACATCAATCAAATTAGGTACTATACAATATTGAACAATCTGATATACAGTGCAAATCCTAAGAAATTATATTATTATACACAGTATGGGCATGTACCTATATTAAACAAGCTACATAGAATTATACATTGATTCATCGTTATAAACCGAATATAACTAATACATAATAATATAATTGACTATCGGGTTGGGTGTAGTAACTGGGACCAGGCATTTCAAGATTTTGTGAATATGGTGGGTAAAATATGCTGCAGTACAAAAAAATTAAAAAAATACCAAACCCGATACCAGCTGGATACATATTGGCCACATTGACATTCATGTTAGGCTCTATATCTATGTTCAATACAAAATCTCTGTTTTTATTTTTCTATTTCTATAAATGATAGGTATTACTTACTCAAGAGTCCTGGTTTCAATTTCTTTTGGTCCAAATAGGGTTGGGTGACTCACAAGCAGTCTTCTCCTCTTCCTAAGATATTTTTCCTCGAATTGATGGCCACATAATTATTGTTGGAGCATTTACATCAGCTATATATTGACTATGTGGCTGTACCAAGTCCAACTAAATTGTCCTCTGGTCTCGAGAGCCAAAAAAGCACGAGTTGATTGTTCAGCTACAATCAGCAATGCAGCGCGAGCGAGACTGCGTTAATAATCTAAAACAAACATAACCTAAATGTAATAAATTATTCTGTAACCTAACAAGATGCTATTTCATGTAATTTAAGTCGGCACAGGCTTAGCTCTACTTACGTTTTTGTCTGTTAGCAGTTAGTTGTTGATTGATGATACAGGTTTTTAACCTTGTGATCCTTGTCATTATAGAAATGATACGTAAGATAAAATTTAATGTAATTCTAAAGAGCAACGGTTTTAATTTCAAGTACCTAGTTTTTGTTTCTTCGTTAATCGCTTCGCAACTTTCGCAAGCAATCAAAGTGAAAAAGAGAAATTACGAAACTGTGCGGGACCGGGAAAATATGGCGGGCGTTATTTCACAAAAAGTAAAAAAACACAAACAAAACTTCGTCTGATAGATTATAAATAATGAATTACTGAATGAAATTGAATGAATGAAGCCTGTTCAAAGTGTTCATGTTCACCAATCTCATCTGGCGCAGGTCACTTCTAAGAGCATAAACGATGTTCTGTGATTACCTGCCGTGAAGTGACCTGCGCCAGATGAGATTGGTGAACATGAACACTTTGAACAGGCTTCATTCATTCAATTTCATTCAGTAATTCATTATTTATAATCTATCAGACGAAGTTTTGTTTGTGTTTTTTTACTTTTTGTGAAATAACGCCCGCCATATTTTCCCGGTCCCGCACAGTTTCGTCAATTTCTCTTTTTCACTTTGATTGCTTGCGAAAGTTGCGAAGCGATTAACGAAGAAACAAAAACTAGGTACTTGAAATTAAAACCGTTGCTCTTTAGAATTACATTAAATTTTATCTTACATATCATTTCTATAATGACAAGGATCACAAGGTTAAAAACCTGTATCATCAATCAACAACTAACTGCTAACAGACAAAAACGTAAGTAGAGCTAAGCCTGTGCCGACTTAAATTACATGAAATAGCATCTTGTTAGGTTACAGAATAATTTATTACATTTAGGTTATGTTTGTTTTAGAATAATAATGTCTTCTCGCAGTCTCGCTCGCGCTGCATTGCTGATTGTAGCTGAACAATCAACTCGTGCTTTTTTGGCTCTCGAGACCAGAGGAAAATTTAGTTGGACTTGGTACAGCCACATAGTCAATATATAGCTGATGTAAATGCTCCAACAATAATTATGTGGCCATCAATTCGAGGAAAAATATCTTAGGAAGAGGAGAAGACTGCTTGTGAGTCACCCAACCCTATTTGGACCAAAAGAAATTGAAACCAGGACTCTTGAGTAAGTAATACCTATCATTTATAGAAATAGAAAAATAAAAACAGAGATTTTGTATTGAACATAGATATAGAGCCTATCATGAATGTCAATGTGGCCAATATGTATCCAGCTGGTATCGGGTTTGGTATTTTTTTAATTTTTTTGTACTGCAGCATATTTTACCCACCATATTCACAAAATCTTGAAATGCCTGGTCCCAGTTACTACACCCAACCCGATAGTCAATTATATTATTATGTATTAGTTATATTCGGTTTATAACGATGAATGAATGTATAATTCTATGTAGCTTGTTTAATATAGGTACATGCCCATACTGTGTATAATAATATAATTTCTTAGGATTTGCACTGTATATCAGATTGTTCAATATTGTATAGTACCTAATTTGATTGATGTATAGCTGTTGTAAGTACAAATTTGTATGATCGCATATGCCTATTGTATGTGTCATTTTCTTGGATTTGTATTACATATATTTATCAGACAGTTAATTAAATCTTGTATGGTACATACCTAACCTTAATTTGATTGATGTATAATTAATAAGGAGCTTATTTAATATAGGTACATGGCCATTCTGTGTATAATTTCTTTAGATTTGTATTATAATCAAATTGTTAATTCAATTTTGTATAGTACCTAATATTAATTTGATTGCTGTAATAGTTGTAAGTAGCTAGTTCAAGAAAGGCACTTGCCCATTCTAATTTCTTGGATTTGGATTATATATATCAAACAATTAAAATTTTATATAAACCCCCAACTTAATTTGATTTGATTGAAGAAATTGTAAAGTTCCGAATCGAAGTGGTAGTATTATTTATCTGAATATAAATTTAAATATTAAAACTGAGTTTCATTATTTAAAAACCTTAAGCTATTGAAAACATAAAATAGGAAATGGAATGGGTTATCGATAGTGGGTTGGGTTTAAATGTCCCATCACTACAGATCGATATCGATATTTGCCGCCTGACGTTTCAAGCACTATCGTCACAGAATACTCCATAGTAACCTTCATCTGGCGCAGGTCATTTCGTTCACTTCTCTAACGATTGTGTCGTTCTATGGGTGATTTCCATCTATACGTAGTATATAGTCTACTTAATCTATGTTGCTAATCACTTGAGCGGTGATTGTAAATTGTAAGATTGTTTTGTAACGTAGTATATTGTAACATTTATTTTTTTTTTTTTTTTTTTTTTTTTGTTTTGTTATGGCGTCACACGATTAGTGTATTTGCCAGTGTCAAGTATAAAAGATTTCAAACTCAGAGAGTTGAATCAAGTTTAAATGATGATGGTGATGATGATGATGAGATGATGGGATGAGGACAGTGTTTAAGTAAAGTAGTGGTGCTTTACTTAAACTTTACACGGACTTTTTTGGAGCAACTTGAAAAGTCACTTTCACAACTTTATTTCAATTTCCCACACTCGTACACATTAACGAACACATAATGGTTAATAATCCACCAATATTACACATTATCACTCGAAGAAACACAAGTTTTGGAAATAAAAACAAAATTTTCACGTTGACAACTCAATTGCCGCCAAAAAAGTCCTATTTTATTTTGTAACGCACTGTATTTATTAACTATTTTTTTTTTTGTTTTGTTATGGCGTCTTGATGGCGTCACACGATTAGTGTATTTGCCAGTGTCAAACTTAAAATATTATAAAAAAAAAAAAATATTTCAAATGAGTTTGGGCTTATATAATTCGTTTTAATGAGTCTTATAGATTGCACTTTGTAATGTGGGTCTGCCTAAAAAGCCAAGAGGTGCATAATGGAACTCTTCAGTGGCTACTAAGAAATCCCCTCAGAAACTAATTTTAAAGTACATACGCACAATAACCACTCCACACTTTTTGAATTATCCATTATGTTATCATATTTAACTAGTACAATAAGTTACCTAATAAGAGTGTGTAGGTGGTATATAATGCATTGGCTAAAGAAATGGATTTAGATCTCTTTAACGCATCTGCGTTTCAAATGAAGACTCATAAACAATCTTTTTTTTTTTAATTTGTAGTATGATTCATAGTTAAATATTTTACTTTTACTTACGTACCTGAACCTATTTTGTAACATTTTTAGTTAAATTTGTTTTTCTTTTAGGTATAAATTAATATTAGTTTTCCGAAGAGAACAAAATAAAATATGTATATACATATATGTAATACAAGTCAATTTCTTTATTTTATAATTTTTAGTGCCTAATAAGTGTTTCTAGGTATTTTTTTTCATTAAGATGAACTTGTGTTGCAAATATCCTGGAAGCCCCAAACCACTTGATTTATGCGCTCCTTAAAATAAAATTAAAACACGATAAATAGACATATTTAAATCAAATTGTTTTTATTTCAAACCAACTTAGTAGATATAAAATCTGATAACTACAATCTGAATGACCATTGTGCTCAAGTGACAAATTGGTTATGTTGCGATGGCAAGACTTATTACAATTAGTAGGTTTCGTACAAGATCGATTCATTACATTAATTTTACTGTTATTATAAAATTGAACTAGTTATTACATTTCAAAGCTGAAATGCTGCTATAATAATATTACATTTGTCTTCATCTTAACATTACAAATATATCAAGTCTAAAATTGTTTTTACTTCGAACGAATAGAAATCGCAATTATCGCAGAGAATATCGACATTTTTATACATAAATAATAAATTAATTTGCATCCACAAAGGACGGAAATGGACGATACCCTAAATAACAATATGAGCTATTGGGGTAGCGGTACACACGAGACCAAACAATCGACTCCAAGAAAAAAACTTTATATATATGTAAAATTGTTTTTTTTTTGTTCTGAGTCGATATTTTGTTCTCGAGTGTACTTTGCCAGAAAATATTTTACAAAATTCAAAGGCACCGGAAACAAAAAAATATAGACAGCAAAATCAGTATTAAAAATACATAAAAACAAAGTGTTTTCAAAATAGGATTTTTCTTAATAAAATGGTCATTATTTCGTAGATAAATTTTTTTTAAATCATACAATAAAATATGTTCGAATTGTACAAAATTAAATACAAACACAAGAATTAATCGTTTCACGAAAATAACAAACGCATATAAAAGAAATATTGTAAGTTTAGCACTCCAACATTAAGATATATGTATTATTGCAAAGTCAAATCATAAAAAAATATCTAAAAAAAAAACTATTATTAATATTATAAAATATAAATGAAACATGAATAAGAATACAAATTTGTTCAAATTTAATATTAGGAATTATAGGCATAAAAAATATTATTGAAACATAAAACATCTCAAGTAAATATTTTAGCAAATTTTGTGTACACATCAAAATGATCACAGTGTAATATAATTACGATGGCAAACGTGTTATTAAAAAATAAAATTTGAACTTAGGTTAAGTATTTAGAATAATTAGAATTAAGTATGTAATGTGATGCTTATTCTCATTAGGTACTATCAGACGATAAAAAAATAAAAATCAAACACGATCGTTGTATCACTGACTTTATAAAAAGCGTATATAGTAAAAATTGGGGCCTATACAAAAGAATTGTATTCATAAAATTGTGATAAAAAAATTCTAATCTCATAAAAGTGTACTACTTAGTACTTATTTCAAAATCTAACATTTTGCTTTCCCATGAACAAATCTGGTGACACTACTCTAACCAGTAAGTTCTACTATAAAAAACCAAGTTATTTTTAGATTCAATTTGCTACGACGGGAAGTTTTACGCATTTTTACATACTTTTAATATAAATGTACAAGAGTTTATACCATTGTAATTTGTCCCACGGAAATGAAAGAAGTGAGGTGGAAGAAATTGGACTTCAAATTCTTAAACATTCTACCCACCAGTAGTGGGGCAAAGAAGAATAATTCCATTTTTTACATGCAAAAAGAAACTTGCGTTCACAAAAAACTAGTTAGGTTCGTAGACAGTTCCTACATCGAAAACCTTGGTTAGGTTTCGATCGTTTACGTATTACTCTAAAACTAAGTTACGTATATGCAGAATAGTGACGAGAACTATGGTATAGGCAGTATTTCTAAATTATCATCCTCAGCGTATGTCAGTCCACTGCTGTACAAGGTACGACTCTGAGGCCGGTCTTCAGCTACGCATCAAACTACTGCCAGCTGCAGACATCAGCGGTAATTTTCTTCTTTTTTTATTGTTTCTTGTCTTATATCAAGCTGCTTCAAAACTGTCATTGTTCACGTCACCACCCTGTATATAATATAATAATATTAATAATTTATTTAATATAATATAATGCAAGTCACAGTTGTAAATACGCGCTTCGTTCCATAATGTTACTCACTCAATTGTGTAAATATAAATCTAAAGACACTTTCAAAAATCCATCACATAGATGTGCTTTCCCTACATCCTACCGTCGACCACATTGCATTGTAAAATGGTGACATTGTGCATTTTATATTTTTATAAATACATAAAGGTTTGATTTCACCAACACATAGCAAGGTGAAATCTGTCCGTATATAATTTCCATAAAATATTATTATACAATATAGAATTTAATTATTCTCATCATTATGTCAAACATAAGTACACATATCATACTCGTACACCATTTATGCGGAGCCGAAAAGGCCACCATTGACGTCATTATGGTATACTGTGCATTTTTTCCTCAACAAAAAGGTATTTCTTACTCTAGACATTTAAGGCATTTCGCTTGACCATGGTATTGCAACCACAGTCAATCTATACTTGCTTTTACATTTTCCACTATAATAAACTTTGACTACTGTTCAAACGACGGCTATCAACGCGTGTCACGTATACTTTACGCACCGACGTCACGTTTAAATATAAACCCGCGCGAAGCGTCAGCCCTGAGTCATAAGGCCACTGTCCTGATATAAGAGTCATCTTCGTAGTAATCCGACGATAACTTCAAGGCGTGTTCTTCGCACAACGCTGCTAGCTCTTTTAACCACTCGTCTAGTAGTACGGCGTTGAGTACGGAGCGCAGCGTTATAGACTGGCTCCAGTATGCTTCTTGCGTGAATATCGGCCGTTTTTGAGCGCGCGGCGATTGGGCTTGGCTGGGCGATTGTGACGGTGATGCTGGGAGGGGAAATATTTCTGTTAGTTTTATTTGTTCTTTGAATTACAAATGTTTATAGTACAGCCATAGTTGTTAAACATTTATGGAGAGTCATGTTCTTTCCTTTTTTTACGTGCGTGGACTACTTTATCGCGATAAAAAGTATTCTGTGTCCTTTTCCAGGGTTCGACCTATATCTACACCAAATTTCATCAAGATCGGTTCAACGGTTCGTCGTGAAAATGCAACAAACAAACAAACAAACAGAGTTACTTTCGCATTTATAGTATTAGTTTGAAACCGTTTACTAAGAAGCCGCCCCGACTCGGCACGGGTAGGTAAATATTTCTACAGCCTAAAGTTCAGTTGTTTCGTCATCCCTCGGAAAGTTTATTAAAAAGTAGCCTATTATTGGCTATTATTTCATATGCTAAATGTCAACGAAATCAGTAGTGACTCGAGACGCGTCTCGTTTTTGTTTGAAAGAATAGAAAAGTAACAGACGTTTCTCTTTTATATTTTAGTAAGCATAGGGATTTTTCTGCTCCATAATATTACATCAATTTCGGCTTGAACGTTGAATGCTTTGGACGCGTGTCATTGGTTCGCCATTTCTGATCTAAAAGCACTGAGCTGGCTTACATGATATTCTCCTCCCAAACATGTTAGAGATACTTGTGGACAGGCTTCGTCGTTTCGGCTCCACTCGTCTAAACGACGAAACTTCGCTTCTGTGACCCGGCGACTCGCGGGTGTGCGCTTGACCTGAGAAAACCACAATTTATACGTCTGTAACTGCCTCTCAAAAGGCTGCCGGCACACACTAATGTAGGTGCTCAACAAAAAAAGCTATCATCGTATTAATTTATTTATTATCAATTTGAGAACGTCTTGCCTTTTTGACATCGGTGAAAATGCGGCACTAACTGAATTGAGTTGTGTTGTGATCGGCATGGTACTAAATATGTGACGTGGTATGAAAAGACGCAGAAAATGTAATTTCGTATCAATTCAGTCTTCCAAAAATAAATGACATCATTTAATAAGTTATGTGCGGATTTGCCATCGCTCAAAAACGATGAAGGAAAACACCGTGAGGAAACCGGCATGTCTGAGAATCACATTCAAGGGCATGGGATATCTACCAACCTGCACTGGACCCGCGTGGTAGATTATGGTCCTGGATACTCTCTCTCTGAGAGAAGATTAGAGTCCCAGCAGTGGGAACGTCATAGGCTGTAGATGATGACGAAGACGCGTTGACTTTGGGTTGCTATAGAAAATATTTTTAAGCACAATAAACAGTGAACTCACTATCATCGTTGGTCGGCGCCCGCGCAGTCATAAGGGAAGCCTCCCGCTGCATCAGAAAAACGCGAGCTTTGTCTACTAGCTCATCCGTATTATCTATTTCATCTGTTAACTCGTCAACTTCCTCTTTTAATTTGCTAAGTATCTGTAAGAAATAAGACATTATCTTTTAAGAAACGTGTCTTTTTTATGATGATTTTACGTTATGTCGTCAGACTCAGTTGTCGTAGGATAGCAGTTGTTATACTATGTAGGAGGCGTTCGGGCGGTATGATAACTCCGACCTAGGGCTGGCCACTACTACTCTATCCGCCATCCCGCACTGGGCCCACATGATGGATTATGGCATACTCTCTCCCTCTATAAGGCCTATGTACCAGCAGTGGGAATAAATAGGCTGATAATGATGACTGTTCTCATCATCATTGTACATTATGTTTGGAAGCGATGATGGCTCTTTGATAGTAACTTCGGCTTGCGATCCGTAGGACGTGGGTTGGAATCCTACAATGAGCTTGAGCTTTCAGTGAAGCTTCGTGATTAAATAAATGTATAATAGGGCATTATCTAGCGCTCGCCTGGCTAGCTACTATCAAGTAAAGAATCTGTCGCCAAGCATCTATCGGTGCGTTCCGGCAGTCTCACTTGAGATCCAGTTCCCAGTCCATGTGTAGCGTGGTGGCACCACGACCGCATCGTCACTTAACATCAGATGACTTGTGATCAAACTCTACCCTGTAAATATATATATTATTATTTATATTATATTACCTGGTACAATGACGGTACGTTCGGCTGCAGTATGTAGCTGGGACATAGCAGTAGTGATGTCAGAAGAGGTGTTGGCAGCGACGCCAGTTTGCAGATAATGCTGGTCGCTCTGCTGTTGACAGTTACATCGGATTCTAGGAAAGCGGCGGCCTTCTTAAGCACGCTGCTTAGTAGTGGGCCTGCAACAGCAAAAGGTGGTATTGATAGAGCAGACAAGGGAATATTTGAAGCAATAAAAGCTCACTCAGCTTTCATAGCTTCAAATATCATCTTGTTGGAAGACTGCAATGTGTTATAGACGTTTTGCTTTGACTGCGGTATACAAGGACGATACTGCAGTAGCAGTAAGGCGGACCGCACCGCAACGGATTACGATATCTCTTTCAAACATTAAATGAACGACAAAGAAGCATGTTTTGCGGTGCAGCCCGCCTAGCCCATCTCGGCTTCGCACGTGTGGATTTTAGTAGGCGTTCCAATTTTTTCTAGTAATAAATAGAGTCTATTTTACTCAGGGATAATGCAGCAATCTAATGGCGAAAGAATATTTGAAATCGGTCCATTCGTTCTTGAGTTTATTCGTTACAAACATACAAAAATACAAATCATTCCTCTTTATAATGTTATTAGTATATTATGTTTAGATATCTCACCGATTACAGTTTCGGCACTCTTCCTCCAAGTCTTAACCGTCGTCACCTCCTCATATTCCCGCGAGTCCTCCACCTTCCCCAATCTCTTCCTGAACACTTCCTCCGCGAACACATCACTATCATCACCGTCTTTGTACTTAAAGCTTTCGTAATCACTACTATCACCTATCGATATCAAACTATCGTGCTCTTTTACTTCACTATTCTCTATTTTGACTTCATCCACATTTTCGTTCAGCGACGTTAGACTGTGGGGCTCTTTTTCTGAGGTGTCACTTGTTTTTAACGTGTCGTATTCACTGGTGCAGATAGAAATGAGGCTGTCCTGCTCTTTCGTATGTGCTGGGTCTATCTCTCTCGTTTCTTTATTGTTGTTGGTTTCCCGTTTGGTCGCGCTGTCGTATTTGGAGGTCCATTTTGAGCAGGAGATGGCTTTCGAGACGATTTCGAAGCGAGCGTCACAAAGGTAAGCGTGGTAGTTACCGAATAGCGTTTCGTTGGGGTTCTGAAACATTAATAACATTTCTTATATTGCTGGGCTATCGAATTCTGGCTAAATATCTAGAACTTTACTCAGAAAGTGGTGTAGATTCGGTTTTGCTTTCTTTAAAACTAAACTAAGTTTGACAGGTCTAAAAGTAATGCTGTCCTTTTTTAAAACACTTTTATTATAGCTTCATTTACTTCAGTGGTTAGAAAAAGACAGCAATACTATTAGACCTGTCAAACTTAGTTTAGTTTTAGAAAATGCAAAACAGAATCGACACCAGTGTATAGCTATTTTAGATAAATCAATTTTAAAACGATGATAGCTCAGACGTAGTGACGTTGCTAACGAATTTTAGATCGTGGCGTGGGTTGGAATCCTGCAATGAGCCTGAGCTTTCATTGAAGCTTCGTGATGAAATATAGGTATAATAGGGCATTATCTAGCGCTCGCCTGGCTAGCTACTATCAAGTTAAGAATCTGTTGAAGAAGCCAGTTACTAACACAGGTAGAGCGTGATGCCGCCTGCGATCACATCGTAACTGAACATCAGGTGACTTATTTTCAAGCGCTAGCAAATTTATAGAACAACTACAGTCATGCTCTCAATATAGCTTTGTAGGTATAAAAGCCGGCAAACAAGTTGAGCCAAAAGTGATGTGGAAGGGTCAGTTCGCACATGTGCACTTCCGTTCGAGTTCGTAGTTGGATGCTAACGTGACGTGAACACAGCGCGGGAAAATGATTAACCAATTAGGCGTACTCGTTTCGGCGAACTCCCCCTGCGCACCCTTCGATCCATCTGTGAGATCTAAAAATCGTTCCTGCGCAGCCAATGTCATTAACTCAACTTGTTTACCGGCCGCTGTAGCACTCTTGTCAACATACCCCATAATTCAACTTAGCATCCTGGACTAGATTCCCCATCGCTATATCTTCATTGACCCCGTTGACTCTCCTCGCGTCATCTCTTTTGAACTCCAGAACCTTCCTCCCGCTCGTGGCGAGGTCTTCGACCCACTGTCTGGTCTTTTCCAAAGGCCTAGAGCAGCAGTTGGGGGTTAGGCTCAGGAAGGCCACGGCGGCGTCTCTGTAAGGCTCCGGATCCGTGATTCGGTGACGATGGAAGGTGGTAAGGTGCTGCCCCGTTAAGAGGTACTTGTAGACCAGTTCTATCATCACGTCTTCGCAGTTCAGGCTGATCAGGGTCTCCATTAGAGCGAGAGAGACAAGGGACAGCTGAAAAATAGCAAGAAAAAATTAAAACCTGACGCAACGCTTATTTTAAAACTTTTTCTTTAGGTTTCCATGAACTATTAAAGTTTTATTTTTACTACCTACAGTGTAGTGTTTGACCACAAGTCACCAGATGTTAAGTGACACTACACCTAGATATGGAACTGGCTCTTAAGTGAGGCTACCAGAACACACCGATAGGTGCTTGGCAACAGATTCTTGAGGCTGGTAGCTAGCTAGGCGAATACTAGAAAATACCCTACCACCAAGCTATAGTTTCATCACGATGTTTTCCATCACCGACAGCTTAGGCTCATCAGCCGACGTCACTACCCATTATTATCGATTCAACGAGTCTAAAGAAGTAGGTCCAGCTACTGTACTAACCTGCGAATCTCCTTCCAACCTCCTCAACAGTACATCTGTGATTCTGACACCGTCGTATTCATAAACGAAGAGGAAGTGCAACACGGTCCGCAGTAGTCCCCTCTCGCTCACACAGCGCAGTAGGAGCTCCAGGTACGCCATCGCGGCCGCTTGTTCATTGGCGCCGCTCTGCAAGGGGTCCGCTTTCGTCTACGGTCGTGCGCACGTTAGTAGGCTTCATTGGTAGGTGTCGGCGGTTGAGTGACAGTCGAGATCGGACTTTATTATCGAGGTGGTAAGATTGAATTTTGATTCGAGTTACGGCTGGATATTGTGTGTTTTTAATGTATATTTTTAGAAAATTAGAAATGATACCTACAAGTTAAAAGTGTTGATTGAATTTGCCTCTGATGTTAAAATTAATGAAAGACTATGTAAATCTGTCGATATTTCATCGGGGTCTTGTAGTTAGAGACAAATTATGAACTCTGGTCAAATAAACCTGAACAGTTTCTTTTGTTAACTGATATTAAGTCACTACGAAATACAATGTTAGCTCTAAACAAAAACATTTAGCCCAATTTCATCAAAAATATGCTTTTAAAAATGTTAGTCAACACACAATGATGTTAGTGAATGAAAAGCCAATTGTGTAATGAGTATATGAAAGCCCAATCGTGTGAGATGTTCGCCGAACGAAATGCAACTCTATTCTCGTGGCAATAGAGCTTATGTTACCGTCACTAAACCGCTGGATATCGGCGTATGGCCTATACCTGTGCGACCAACCCGTGCGTGCAATGAAAGCCCTTTCACGTGGTAAGCCTTATTGTCTAAATAGCTGGACAATGGTAATGGATTTCATTTCATATGGAAAATATCACACTGATGAAGTAAATTGAAACACGTTGCTAAAATAACTGAGGCAAAGTGAAATGTGTTTACTTCTTACAAAGTAGCGTGGCGTTTGACAACCAGTTACTTGATGTTAAGTGATGATGTGGTTGAAGGCTACAACTGGATTGGGAACTGACTGTCAAGTGAGGCTGCCGGGACATACCGGTAGGTGTTTTGCGACAAATTCTTAACTTGAGCGAAACCGCGACTCAAAATACTCAAGCCCAAAAGAATTGTCGATTATATTCGATTCTTTTATACAAATTGAGAGGCAAAAGTGAACCTTGCCGACATAAAAGTTAAAATTCACTTAGGATTGTTAAACTTCAGAAACTTTTTTAACCTTCATCTTAAATCCATTACCAATTATGCAAAATGTTAGACAATCAGGCCACATAACCGAGACAAAAGAAAATGGTTTGATTTTAAAAAAGTTACAGCGTGATAATAATATTACATCTTCACTTTGTCTATGACATATGTATAAATATTATCTGTACTAATGTCATAGAGAGGTACAAACGTACAATTCGTGTCGTGATTTATGATGGAGGCGGTAACCTCCAAAACTACTGATCCATTTTTGAAAATTATTTTACTGTTGGAAAGCTACACTGTGTGGCCATAGGCTATATTTTAATGTGATAAAAACCTGGGGGAATCCCCAAACGGGTAGAATCGCGGGGCACAGCTAGTTATTATAAATGCTAAGTAGCAAATTTAAATAATCAAACCATTTCTATTTCCTTAAAAACATTTTTAGATTTCAACACATATTTAAATATGATAATATTATTAAAATATAATATATCAAAATATAATATTTAACACGGAAGACATTTATTGCTTAGCTTCTTACATCACTATTTTTCAATAAAATGTTACATACATATACATAAATAAATTATGATTACATAAAGATACAAATAAATATAAGCAGACAGACAAACACAGCCTGGCACGCATATATATGCATTAATAATAATCTGGCATTTACGTAAATAGTGAATACACACAATATATAATACGTGAATAAAATCCATTTCGAGAAATGAAGAAGAAATTTTGAAGATATATATTACAGGGGTCTCTATATTACAGGGTGATCTATTAAGATTGGTCAGTATGGGTAAGTCCGAAACTATAAGACAGAAAACTTTGTTGTCCCACTTGCTTAACAGTTAAGGATTACTGCATTCATTTAGATACAAAATCGAAAGAAACAAAGTCATTCAATTCAGTAAGTCATTAGGAATAAAATTTACATACAGAACTCTGTGTCTAAGTTTAAAAGAAATATCTGCATTTTAATGCTTCTTTTATGAATGCAGTTTTTCGAAGACATTCCTTCGGACACATTTCACAATCTCCTATAGCTTCCGACTTCCGCATATTCTCTCATCTTAATGAATCACGCTGTATATATTTAGAACTATAATATTATAGGATAGTAAGTACAGTCATAGTCAGAAGTGTAAGATTAAATAACTGTAATACAAATAATACTTTTTGAAATTCCTTCGTTGTTAGTTCCTCACCTGTCAAGACTGAAATAAATATTTATTAGTAAAGAAATAATATTGGATTATTTATATAATTGTTAGTTAATTGTAGCATTTATTCATTAATACTATTTATACTGTTTAATTGTGTATTTATGAACACCCAAAAGCTCAATGCAGTGAGCACTAAAAATGCCTTAAAATGACGAGTCAAACTCTAAGATACGTCAGGTATCGACGGCTTTTCGTGTACTTAATATCATTACAAATACCTCTTTCCAGTCAGCAAAAAAGTCGAGTTTTTAAATTCTGTTTTTACTAGTCACTTCTGATGCTCACTGTACATTTCTTATTTAATTCTTATAAAAATAATTCTATACGATATCGATGTTTATAATTTTATATCATAGTTTAATATCCTCACAAGCACATTAATTTATAAATACAAAACAACGCTTATCACTCATATGACACCATCAAACCCACTCTTCCCACAACCTCCATATTATTAATATCTAGGTGTATTTATTTACCTGCAGTAGTGCCGGGCCCATGACGGGTACTAAAAACCCTTGGTACAGCAAATCTAGCAGGTGCTTCTTTATGGACGGATGGGCCACCTGAAATGTTTCACAAACATGTTCTTCAAGGTGGGTGTCGGAAGAGATCTGAGATGACGATGGCCGCTCACCATCAGGCGGGGCCGTCTGCTTGTTTGACACTTTATACGAAAAAAGTAAAGCAGAGTTAGTGGGGGGTATTCTTCAGTCTTCCGAGTTCGAATCCTCTCAGCCCCACCTATGACTTAACAAGTTACGAGTGGATTTACCATCGCTCAAAACGGCGAAGGAAAACATCGTGAGAAAACCAACATGTGCAAGAACCTCAATTCAAAGGCATGCGCCATCTACTAACTTGCACTGGGACGTGGTAGACTACAGCCCAAGAGAAGGCCAGAGTCCCAGCAGTGGGAACGTAATAGGATGATGATCATGGATAGGTTAAATTGTGCCCTAAGTTAAGTAGTAGTTAGTAGTTAGTTAAGTAAGCTACTGTTTTGTTCAGAATAACTGGAAAACTGAGAGTTTCAATTATGAAACCCCTATTATAAATGCGAAAGTAACTTTGTCTGTCTCGCTTTCACGCCTAAACTACTGAACCGATTTAAATGAAATTTGGTGCCAAGATAGTTTAAAGCCTGAGGAAAGACATAGGATACTTTTTTATCGCGAGAAACTGTAGCCCATGCGGGTGAAACCGCGGGGAACAGCTAGTTTACATATATATTATATTACTACGTATAATTAACTATTTAATTCAATTGACCTGCGCGACTGCATTGCAGAACTCCAGCGAGTCAATGAACAGTGTAAGCTTGTTCACTTGGTTGACATCGTCGGAGTACAAGCGGTGAGTGTTGTCGGGCAGAGTTCGGGGCAGCAGCGAATACAGACCGCTTAGTCCTGAAAATATAATAAAAAAACGTTCAGGCGAAGATTACAATAAATTGAAAATTGGACATGTTAGCCGAAGAACCAATAACCATTGGGGCAAATGTGTTCTCCCAATCCAGGTGTAACGTGGCGCCATCTTCGATCACATGACCACTTTTTTTTTACTACTTACAGGGTAGCGTTGACCACAAGTCACCTGATGTTAAGTGACGATGTGGTCGAAGATGACACCACGCTGCACCTGGACTGGGGACTGGGTCTCAAGTGAGGCTGCCGGAACACACCGATAGGTGCTTGGCTTGTAATCTTACGCAATGCAACTGATCCCTTTATGCCCTATAACTTTCCTGCCTCAAACAATTTTTTTGAAAGTGTTACCAGTAGCAAGTACAGGGCAAGTGTTGCCAGCTAGCATGAACTCGGCGAGTTGGTCGCAGCGCGCAGACATCTTCGCGCACAGGAGTAAGGCGTCGCGCGCCGCCGCACCGGTACCGCCTTCCCGATGGACGGACGAGAGGAGTAGGCGGACGATTATAAATCTGAAATGGGGAAATATATTTTGAACATAGTTCCAACATATATATGTGTGATGAGCACGAACATTATCTCCTGAGTCTTGGATATTTCTATCTATAATATAATTATTTCTCTATATAAGTATTTATAATCGTTGTCTAGTACTGAGGCACTCAAAACGAATAGGCATTAATAGGTCACTGACCTATGAATAACAACAGAACACCAACAGAAACAACAACAAAAACAACAGAACAGAGTAGAACAGAACACACACTGAACAGAGTTCAGAGCATAAAGGTCAAAATAGTCAGCTGTTTTGGATGCATTTCTGGAAGGAACTTTGCAGAGCATTTAAAATATGAAAACATTTAAAAATATTTTTTGTGTGACGTGTGGGTATACCCCCACGGTGGAAGCTTAACAACAACATAATTATGGTCATACTTACTCGGCTTGTGAACCGTTCTGCGCGTGGGTCGTGAGGAAGAACAGGTCGATGAACTTCACGTTCTGCATTAGCGCCACGCATATTTGGTTCAGGACGGTTACTAATTGACCTGCAAATGGTAATATTTATTGTGAGAGAAAGAGACAGAGAGATAGGACAGTGAGGATAGAGTGAGATAAAGTGTAACAGAGAAGAAATAATAAGGAGACCAGGATTTATCATGTGTAGGAGTGGAACTCTTTGCCGGAGTCTGTGTTTCCTGATTTCCGCTACAATTTGGGGATCTTCAAGGCAAGAGTGAACAGGTACCTTCTAGGTATGCGTGTTACACCTTCGACCGCATAGAAGCTTGGTAACGGGCGGATTGGCGGCTAATTTGTAATTTAATTAAACACAGGAAGAAAAATGAGCTTTTGACCATAAAGAATAGACTTACTTTCTAGATTGGGCGGAGGCAATTCATTTCTGAATCCGCTGAGCAACTTTAGTAGAGGCCTTAGGAATGGCTCAGCTGCTATTATCTGTAATGAAAAAAAAAGACGATTACTTTTGTCACTAGACGGACACGACACGGAGAAAAAAGACCTTCCGAAATACCGTTTTCCTCCTGAGTCAAAAGGGAAGGAATTGTGATTTAGAAGGAAAACTATGGTAAAATAAGGAAGGAATCGGTCTTGGAAGGTAAGACTCAGAAGGAAAGTAAGATTATTTTTCTCAGTGTAGTATAAAAGTCGCTTCCCGCTGTCTGTTCCTATAAAAGCTTAGATCTTTAAAACTACGCAACGGATTTTAATGCAGTTTTCAGCAATAGATAGATTAATTCAAGATGAAGGTTCATATGTATCATACATACATATTTAATACAGAAAAGCCGAAAAAATCAAACATTTATAAATTACTGCCCCATATTAGTACCTATCTACAAATCTACATCGAACCCGTGCGAAACCGGGGCGGGTCGCTAGTATCATAATGTAATTAATCATTATCCTTCTGTTGTAAACATAAAGGTGCTTTCCTCCTTCGGATATTAGTGGACTGTATATTCATGTATTGAGGTAGGCGTGGAGGACACTTGAAGGAAACAACCAGAACGTTTTCACTTTACATTGCAATTATTGAAAGGAGACACAAGGCACCGTCTTTAGTTAAGTAGCGGAAGTTGCAGAAGTGACATTTTTGACACAAAGTTGCTATCATAAAAATTACATTGACTAAACTAGACTTTACGTAGCCAACACCTTCTTCTAAAACACGTGCAGTAATTACCTGAGTGCTGTAATAGCTGACTAAGATCCCGAATAGTTTGAGTTCCTCCAGACGCACCGCATTTTCGTATCTGTAATTGACATAAATCATAATTAGGTGTGGACATGGACACGTCATATAGTGGGACTTAAAAACTTCTTTCTGAACGAGGAGTGCAATAAGGCAGTCGCGGTTTTCGCACTAGCTTTTACTTTGTCGTTTTAATATCTAGGCGTGATAGTAATTAAATAATTAGTACCGTGGACTACAGTTTATCGCGACAAAAAGTATCCTATATCCTTTCCAAAGATCCAAAACTCCAATCTATATCAATACCATAGTAAATGAGTAGTAGTTCAGCTTCATATAAATCGGCCGTCGCCGGTTTGTATGTGTGCGTGAGTAGCGGCACCGCGTACGCACGCACTTTTCACGCACACAATCACATAAACGAAAGGAGGCGGCCGGGGCCGCGGTCATGCACTCAGTACGGAACGCGCCGCCTATGCGTCACTGCAAGAGTAGGCAATTAACTCGTCGAGCGGCCTTAGCTAACCTACTGTTCTTTATATACTGTGTCAATAATCAATTATTTAGTGCAGTTAAATGTTAGTATGCATGAGATCTTAGTGATTAAAATTAGCGAACATATGGACCCAAACAGAGTATAGATAGCAATGTAGGAGCGCACTGAACCATTCTAGTAATTTTGTAGTAGAAGTAGTTAACGCTATATTTGTCGATTATAAACGTTATGATCTTTTTCTTCTGATTTCAATTTATCAGATAGTTCGTTATATATTTTTACTGACACTATGTTTGGTTCGGAACTGTGAAAAAATCATTAGTGCAGCGGTTTATTTGTGAAAATGTAATAAATAGACAGATTTATTTCCATATTTATAATATTAAGTATGGATATATGCTATTCGAATTCAAAATACTGGTTTGCAGTGCTATCATGTAGAATCTCGAACGGCCTCAAGGCCTGCTTTCATTAAATTTAACACAAGTAGCATATAAATATTAATCAACTTGTTATCAAATAACATTGAGTTCATGTTGATTAAATATACAAGTGCTAAAATGATATAGATAATTTTCATCGATAAATAATTCACGATAGCAAAATTAATATGATGCAGAATGCAAATATCAAACGCTACTAATATTATAAACGCGAAAGTAACTCTGTCTGTCTGTTCGTCTTTCACGCCTAAAATATTGAACCGATTTAAATTAAAATTGGTACAGAGATAGTCCTAGATCCTGAGAAAAGACATAGGCTACTTCGATAAACTGTACCACGCGGGTAAAACCGCGTTGAGCAGCTAGTCTTATACATAAAACCAATTGCTGTTCGTTAGTCTCGCTAAAATTCGAGAATGGCTGGACCTATTTAGATAATTTTGATCTTGAAATATTTGTGGAAGTTCAGGGAAGGTTTGTAGAGGTGACTTTCATTGCCGATACGAAGTTCGCCGGGTCAGCTAGTAACATTATAATTTTGTATGATCCATAGTAGTAAGCAATAGTCCAAGAGGAAAATTCGCATGTTCTATAAGTGTGCTTATTATATCCCTATTCGAGTAATGTATTTGTCTATACTTCCTACTAATCCTCTTAATATTATAAATGCGAAAGTTTGTGTGTGAATGTTTGTAACCACGTATCACCGTAACTACTAAACCGATTTTGATGAAATTTGAAATGGACATAGCTTATTCGAAAAGGAAAAGGGTTCCTACGGGAAGACGCGGGTGAAACCGCGCAACTAGTATTATACAAACAAAGAGAAAAGATTTGATTGATTGTTTGTTTGTTACAAACAAACTTAAATACTATTGAACCAATCTTATTGAAATTTGGTATGGATATAGTTTGAACCCTGCTATCGCAATAAACTGTAGTCCACGCAGGTGAAACCGCGGGGAACAGCTAGTTATTTGTTAAAGCGAAAACCTCACCCTTGCCAGTCATTCACCCGCCAAGCAGTAGTGCGCAAAAATTACTGTGTTCCGACTCCGTTTGGAAAATGTTTCCAATATTGAGATTTAACATCTAAAACGGGCAAACGTAGCGCTTACCATCGAGCTACATACCTGCTCCTCCTGTCGTTACTTAAAACAAAAAGAAAAGGCTTGTTCCGTCATCCTACTTCCTATCCTACTAATAATATAAACGCTAAAGTTTGTATGTATGGATGGATGTTTGTTACTCCTTCACACAAAAACTACTGGACGGATCTGAATGAAATTTGGAATAGAGATAGCTTATACCCTGGATTAACACATAGGCTACCTTTTACCCCGGAAAAAGGTTCCTGCGGGATAACGGGAAGACGTGGGTGAAAGCGCGGGGCGCAACTGGTCTTTTACATAAAAATACAAATTCTACATATGACAAAGGATACAGGCCCATAAATATTTCAAAAGATCAACAGCTATTGCGCAACAACAAACCGGACCGATACCAAAATGTGTTTAACTATGCAAGACTTTGACTTTGAAACTAAATACGTGATCATTTGTTATTTTCTTTGACTTTTTTAGACTAGCTGCGCCCCGCGAATTCATCCGCGTTAAAAAATCCCACAACCCAAGCGAATTTGTATTCATTTGGATCTCCACTCTTAAATTGTCCGTATATAACGAAAGATCAAGTCGTGTTGCAAATATCTATCAGGCGACGGTAACCCACTTATCATCAGGCGGGCCGACGGCTTGTTTGCTACTCTAGCGCATAAAAAAGCCAAAATGACGTCACTTGGAACAAGTTTAGCTAAATTACTCTTTCTAGTGGTTTCGAAGAGGTCAAAATATACATTAAATATTCTCAAAAACTGTCATGGTCCCTGTTTCTTTTTATGTTTTGGATCGGATTAGAATATTTTTTGGCATTTTTCGTTTGTTTGTAAACGGCTAGATGAATTTTGATGGGATCTTTGTGTTATGTTGATGGAACCGAGAAATATAATAGAACCAGTTGCGCCCCGTGGTTTCACCCACGTCTTCCCGTCATTCCAAAGGAACCTTTTTTCCGAGATAAAAAGTAGCCTATGTGTTAATCCAGGATATAAGCTATCTCCATTCCAAATTTCATCAAAATCCATTCAGTATTTTTTGCGTGAAATAGCAACATACATACATACTCACAAACTTTCGCGTTTAATATATTAGTAGGATATACTGCAAAGAGCTATGCAATATGTAAAATTAAATGAACAATAGATGTAATATATGTCTATTTATGTACGTATTATTAAAAGGAAGCTGATTAACTGACACATGATGTGTCAGAATGACCCGAGACCTGGTTATGTTGATAACAAGCAATTATTTTGTACTTTTAATACGAACTCGAATCGTAGACAGATTAAAACGCTAAATTTTTACAAAAAATGACTCACACATTAATTTACTATAATATGGTTTACCATCTTAAAGCGAAGACAAATGCTTTACCATCTTATCGTTGCCAGTGAGCCATTAAGCTCTACTATCTACAGAGTTCAACTTTAGGTAGCTTAAAACATGCTTTCGAAAAACGTTTTGGATTCAAAGATAGAAAACTTGTTTCTATACGCGAAACCAAGACCTTTATTTTATTGTATGTAAATTCAAAATTTGCACCTCTGTCTAACCTTCATTTAAAATTCTACACCGATACATAATAAAGGTTTCTGAGACAGTGAAAGCTACAGAAATAAACGTGCGGGAATTATGGGAATATACGTCTGCATCAAGTCGCGCCGCCTGATCTTTCATCAGCCTATTATGTTCCCATTGCTGTGGCTGTGACACAGGCCTTTTCTCAGAGATATCTTTTGACTACAAGTCACCTGATGTTAAGTGACGATGTGGTTGAAGGTGGCAACACGCTACACGTCTGCGAACTGGCTCTTAAGTGGGGCTGCTGAAACACACTGATAGCTTTGCGGCAGATGCTTGACTATATAGGTCGTAGCTAAAGTCAAGGAAACAAACTACTGGGTAACTTACTTGCCAGTACATATAGCCCATTCAAACAGCTTATCGAGCAGGTTCTCACTGAGAAGGTATTCCAGGCAGGACGCATGATTGGCGGCTGAGCTGATCTCCCGAGCCCTCGCTTCTAGTACCAGGAGAGTTGCCAGCTGCTCCAGGTGGTTCACCACGCCTAAGACGTCATCGTGCAGGTGCGAAGGCTGGAAGATGTTATGAAATTTATAAAATTTGTTACCAAGAGGTATACACAAGTCACTTGATGTTCAGTGCTGATGTGGTTGAAGGTGGAGCCACACTACACTTGAACTGAGAACTGGCTCTCAAGTGGGGCTGCCGGACCACACCGATAGGTGCTTGGCGACAGATTCTCAACTTGAGGGTGGTAGCTAGCCAGGCGAGCGCTAGAAAATGGCCTATCACCAGGCGCTGGTTTCTTGAAGGTGTTTTTCCTTCACCGAAACCTCAAGTTCCTCCACCTACGGATCCCAATTCGACGTCACTACAACTGGGCCATCATTACATTTATACTATTACTTTGATTATATTTACCTGCGATTTAACAATGATATCATGCGCTTGTTGCCAATGCTTGCAGAAGGAGCTGTAGCAGGCCTGTGGTTCATAGTCATGCCGCGGGTCCAGTGAACGAGATAACTGTCTCGCAAACGAGAGAGACGTGTTCCGGAGCCAGCTCATTATGGAGATGTCATCTGGAAGTAAATTACCTAATAAATATGTATGAATTAATGTGAATATTTATTTAATAGCAATCCGCTTCACACGGGTGAGCGAGAATTTTGACGACTGGATGTTTTCTCAAACCAGTTTAATAAGATAGACACTGAATGTTGCGGACTTTTTGAATACTACATTTCCTTCCTACTACATACACAACTTTAAACAAACCGTTTAGCCTACATAAACTTATAAAACGGTTGTTAAATCTTTCTCAGACTAGTTTTCAAATTACAAATATTGTGATTTCTTACTGAAAACTATACTTTATGAGAATAAAACATAGCCTATGATACACAGGGATAATGTAACTTCTTAAAAGAGAAAATATTTTCAGAATCGGTTCAGTAGTTTTGGAGATTATCAGATTACCCTTTAAATCTGAACAAACAAATGTTACCTATTTATAATGTTAGGTATAGATTATTATACATTCTTATGTAAAGCAGATCTGTAGAGCATTTGACACAACGTTGTGCAATAAAATTAGTAGTATTGTGTAAGAAGTCAGTCAAACATTGTAGAGAATTTAAGCTTCCAATAAGTAGCTAGTTGAACATTTCAAAGAAATTTACAACAATGGGGCTTTCACTTTTAGACCGAAAAAAAAACTATGTTTATGATTCATACCATACTTTGTCTGCTGTAATGAATGCGTGGGAACACAAGCAATAACTTGTTTAACAATAGAAGGGCATGCTTTCATTGCAATGCTTAAAAATGTATTTTAAAAAATGTAATAGATTGGCAAACAGGCAGACGGCCCACCTGATGGGAAGCGGTCACCGTCGTTACGGACATTTGCAACACCAGGGGAGTTGCAGATGCGTTGCCGACTCTTAAGAACTTCAATTGCAATGAAAAGTGTTTCTGGGTAAATTTTTGTGACTTGAATCAGTCCTGTTCAATACTCTGACATTTATTGCAACCATGCAACCGATAATAACTACGGACTCTTTGTAGGTATATTACTTTCTTGAATTTTGGGTAAATAATATATACTCTGTCTCTATTTTTGTAAATAGGGACAGAGCCTATGTATGTGAGACGTTAACCAAGATAGATCTTCTCAACTTTTAGATATTGAAGTGTGGATTAGGCATAATTATATTACCAGAACATAATAATAAACCGGTCATTGTATTTTATTTTTTAAGTCAACCATTCTGAAACTAAACAGAACTAACTTTTTAAAATTCAAATTTTTTTTTTTTTTTTTTTTACTATTTACAGGGTAGCGTTTGACCACAAGTCACCTGATGTTAAGTGACGATGTGGTCGAAGATGGCGCCACGCTACACCTGGACTGGGAAATTCTGTTTAGTAATAACGTAGTAAGGTTGCTCATTGTAATTAGCAATTTAGCGTACATATTTAGTGCTAAATATGATTTCAGTGCTCTAAATACTAATATGAATAAACATTATGCATATCGTCAACCCATTGAAATGGTTGTTTGTGTAAAAGTTACCTTGAGAGTTGGAGAGATAGTTTAACTTTTACTTAACTTTGTTATTGTGAGGCATGAAAGTAAAATGTATTAAATTAAAACACCTACGTAATTAGGTAGTTAATGAACAAAATATTTATTAATTACAAAGCTGGCATTTCTCAGGCTAGTTGTTTATGAAATTGATTAATAGTAGAGTCAACAGATGGTTCCTAAATGTATATAAATTTATTTAATAACATACAAGATAAAAAATATTTATTTATTTATTTTGGTAATAGGCGAGCAGCCTGAGGCTGATGTGCCTATATCATGCTGTGTTGAATTATAGCAAGACCAAAAGTGCAGAGAAATGTTAATTTACAATTAAATTAAAAATAAATCAAACACAGTACACACAAAAATTTGGTAAGCCTCCAGAAGACGGTAAGGTGCCCAAAATGCTGGCAGCATTGCCTCGTTGAATGGCAATGCTAATTTTTTTACTAAAATATGAGCCAGCATTTTGGTCACCCGTCGCGTTAAATAGAAGCTTTGCCAAGTCCCTAAATAGAATTGTCCATAATTACATCATAATTGTATTTAAATAGAAACCATTAGAAAGCAATTGTATAATTGTATAAAAAATTACAAATCAATCAACTACTATGAATAACAGAGTACTGACATTTGATATTGGTAGCCCAGCGAAACGCAGCAGCTACCACGGAACACTGCTCTAGAGTCTAGCGTATCAATATCACAATGTGGAGGAAGGACTTCTCGAACCTTGACATTACCATTTCTAAGGTTCCTGCAAGGCATTACCCATCAAATGTTGACGATACAAATTAATTTCACATTTTAAATTATTAGCTTATAGTAAATGTAATACTCACGTTACTGAAGATGCTCGAAGCGAAAATAGATACGGCAGCCCGCAAAATAAACCACAAGGTTTACATGATACGCAATATTGTATAGCACATAGCACAATTATGTCATCCGCCACTTCAAGGTACTCTCGTTTGCGATACTTTTAAATTCCTAAAACACACTTCACATAACTCGCATTGTTTTCTAAACACTTGTTTATCTCACAAAGTGCAGCTACAAGGCATTTTATAAAATAAACTGAAAAATGAAGAGTGTAGAAAAAGTAATTTCTGTCTACAACATCACCACAGACTACAGATCAGAAAGTGAGTGACAATGACATGCGACATGACGGCTGACAGTATGACGCAGCGACAATGACAGCTACAAATTAACTGGCGTAAATAATGGCATTTACAAAAAAAAGAATTTTAGTCGATTGAATAGTGTTGGCTGTAGCATGATCGAGTTGATAAGACTGATCGTCGACAAATCAATAAGCGATTTTCCATGTCAGTAACCAGACCATGACACAGACGAATAAACTTTATGATCTTTTTTTCTATGTATTTTTTAGTCTACTCAATGGCAAAAACCTAAATTCGTGTAGCCATAACAAAAACCTTAACTCGTGCTAAGTTTCGTAAACGCACCCCTGAGATTGAGCTGTCAGTATTGGCTATAGCGGGAAAACTAAAACAAAGGCATACTTTTTTATCTCATTGTGTCTTATCATATTGTGTGGGCGTTACTATAATTACTATTACTGTTTTGTGTTGTGATACAATGAGCGAACAGCCGACTGTGAAACGTGAGGTCAAAGCTTCGATTCCCGCTACGCGACAAATGTTTTGAGAATCGAGAAAAAAAGCGCATGTAACCGAATTACCTACTAACAAACAAACTTATAAATCGCCGTAGATTAAAAGAGAGAGTTGATAAGTAGATAAATTATATAGTTCGAAAGGCTGGTCGATAATTATGGTTTTTAGTTTTTACATTGTAACTAGCTATTCCTCGCAACGGAATTGTATTTAAAAAAATATGTACATACATACGTCAGCCATATTTTATCATATTTAGGATTGGCAGCAAGACCCCAACCTTGGAAAGACCATTGGACTTTTCCGCCAAGCCATTGGACCAGCCCTTATTCTAGAAGACGTCATCTTTTGATGACTTCAAGTTTCAGTGACAGTAAATTAACGTCATAAAATCTTGTTGATTTTTTTTGGAATACAATTCATTATTTAATGCCTAAGGGAGCGCCACGTTCGGTCAACCCTTCATATCACCAGTGAAGCTCGGCTATGTATTGACATCTTCGGCTCAACAATTATTAGCTGCCATCCACGGTACTACCTAGTACCCACCAACTAAAAAAATGACAACGAAGTCCTTAGCAAAGTCCATTAAAAAGTTGAGTGCTAGTGCAGTATCAGTTGAGTCTTCAACAAAGGAGCCGGAGGAACACCACAATCATCATGAATCGGTTAGAAGGATGACGTTTGAGAAATCAACACCGCTGGACTTCGACAGGTTTTTTCCGTGGTTATGCCTGCAATGGCAGTCACCGGAGGCCGTTACGGTTACGAGAGTAATTCAAGGTATATTCCTGATATGTATGGCTCTGCTAAGTTTCTTGCTGCGCTCTACCGTTACGTAAATAATGGGAATGGGGCTCTTATACATAATTAGGCACATAGGTAATAGTGGTCTCCAAACTATCCATCGCCATAAACTTTGAGAGATCCTTACAGAAGAGCTTACTTATTTGTCTGCTTGACCTGTCTATAACTATTATTTTTACAGAATCGGAGAGTAGAAGAGGTATTTCTAAATCTGGGAAAACCGTGAAAATTAAACAAGAATACCTCGAAAATAAGTCCAAGACTAAGTTGTTAGTTGTTAAAATTGATGACGATTCTGTTCCAGTCAAAGCATGTTATGATGCCCGAGGCAATTTACTAGAAGTATCTATAGTGGAATGTCCTTTTGATATACCTAGAATAATAATTCGTGCTTTTAGCGTCTGCGTACCTTTTCACTCGTCACTTTGTAAACTGACGATTCGTAAAGGGGGGGTCACTTGTATTATATTACATGAAATAGCCAAACTACTGCCAATATCTAACTTAACCTATATTTGCTTAGACGGTTCCGTAGTGCCGGAAGGAAATTATCACGTTCTTCTAGAACAAATATCTCCGCTGAGAACCTTATCATTGAACAGGTGCCAAATAAATGATTTTACGTGCCAACAGCTTGCGGCACATATCGATTTTAGAAACCCTAGCTATACCCTTTTAACGCTGGAATTAGGCTCAAATCAGATTTCAGATATAGGAGCTCAAGCTTTCGGAGATGTACTAAGGCGTAATCGCCATTTGTTGCACTTGAATTTATCGGGAAATCTTATAACAGACATTGGTGCGTTGGCAATTCTGAAACATTTGACAGAATTCCCTTTGACCAGCGACGAGATTTATGAGATGAAACGCAACAGAATTGAGTATTTGAAACGAAAAATGACAGTGTATGAACAGTTAATAAAAGAAATGGCAAATAAACCATCAAAGAGTGATCGGCAAATGAAAAGTAATAAAAGTAAGCTGCCTAACACGAGAGCTAAAGAAACAAAAAAGAGCAAAAGAAGTCCTAATCTTGATACATCATGGGATAGAATTCCTGACGTAGACAACAAAAAGATCAAAGAAGTTATCGGAGAATATTCAGACCCGTTTGATTATGATCATATCGTGTACAAAGGAGATAGAAATCATTGCTGTGTTGGAAATATGTTTTTATGTTCTCTAAATTTGGCTTACAATGATTTGGGATATGAATCAATTAAAAAGCTTAGAGATGTTATAGCTTATCAAGAGCAATTAACGAAACCCCCATCTACTACAGGACTGCTAAGAGTTGTAGTTGACGGAAACAATGTTCCGAAATACTGCGACGAGTATGTGGAAATAGAAAATCTTCTATATCAAGCAGTACATAATCGTGCTCCCAAAGTATTGCAATTAAAGAAACGACACCATAACAAGTAGATATTTTTGTTTCAAAATATTTAATTTTTTATGAAAATGGAGATTAAAACGTTGGATGTTAGTTGATCTATAACGGCCGACTGGAGAAGCTGTCATGCGCTTTTATGTTATGAACATATGATAAGTATAATATGAATAGTTACTTATCTAATTTTATAAGGAAAAGATATTAATTTACGTTAAAAACTTTTAATAGTGTAAGCAAATATGCTACTTTATCTATTTTACGGCTGACTAGAGAAACTATTTCACGCGTTCTTATGTTATGGTAGTGATATATTATTATAAGTACTTAGAAGGGATTTATTAATTTAGCTTTGTAGAGAAAAAGAGATTAATTTATGTTAAGAAAAGATTTAATGGTGTTTGATTTATGAGTTTATGTTATTACGGCTGAAGGGACAAGCTATGTCATACAGTAAATTATAATATATAAGGATTGGCTCTTAGTGCAAGATTTACATTAGTAAGCTTTCTAATGAAAAAATTGCGTTTTCTTTTACTTTGAGTTTCTATTTCGATACCCTTAGATAATGCTCTAATAATAAGATAATCTGTAGTCTTTATTCTGTAAACCTTACAGCGTACTACCTACTTTGTATATCCAGTTGAAATTGTCTACACGCAGAGCACCTAGATATCTATTCTTCCTAAGTTTATGGCAGAGCCTATGAAAAAGACTTCAAATGGGTAACAAAATGTCTTTACGTTTATAAAAACATTTACAGACATTTGAAACATTTTTTTATGTTTTTTGGAAATTATTTTAATAGCTTAACTATTATCATGTTGAAACCACCTAAGTCGCAATCTATAAGATCTGTACGATCGAAGAAATCTGTGTCATCCATTAATAATTCGGATGAAACCGAAAAATCTTTATACTTTGAAGATCTAGTGGCGATTAGCTGCTCAAAGTTTCTCTGTCCTTACAGGACATTTGTCAGAAAGGATTATCAGTTAAGTAAGTTTTAAAAAATTATTATAATGTACTCCATTCGACGCCCCCCGAAGATTCAAATTTCAAAACATAATATGTAGTAATCTAAGTCTCATTACAGATGATTTTTTAAAATCGATGAAAAATGCAACTGCAAGATCCAAGCGCATGACTGCCACTTCAGCTTTCATCAAAACTCTGGAGACACCAGAGTCACACGAGAAAGATCAAGTAGAGGTATCCGATACCAAAACAATTTTGAGTGTAGATGATGACATTATAGTCATCACTGCTGTATACGATAAAATGAACAACTTCTGCGAAATCATGCTCCACAAACAAAAGCTCATGCCAAGAATGATAATACAAATTCTTGGTCTAATTGCTCCTTACTTCTCGTTCTTGACAAAGATGTCTATCAAGAAGTGCGGGATTAATGGTTATACGATATATGAAATGAGCAAATTTCTGCCGTTAACGTCCATCACGGATATTTGTCTCGACGATTCGCCTGTCCCTGAATCGAATTATGTGCTACTATTGAGCTCACCTTGCCGAATCGCTAGTTTGTCGCTTTGCCGATGCAAGATCTGCGATGAAGTTTGTAACCAAATAGCATCTAAGTTGCACTTTTTTGGTTCAGCCGAAGCAACTCTGACGGCTTTAAATCTATCGTCTAACCACATAACGGACTTAGGAGCTAAGAGTATCGGAGAAGCTCTCAGAACTAATAGACATTTGCGGTATTTGAACTTAGCCGACAATCGGATAACCGATGAAGGCGCTGACCGCGTACTCGATGCATTAATTGATTTTCCACTGACCTTTAAGGAAATTGTGAACAACCGCCGGGTGCGCTTTGCATTTTTGAAAGCGAGACATGAGGCTTATGTGAAATATCTTTTGAACTGGAATGCTATGGACGACCTCAGTCTTTGCAGTAAAAAATCTACAGCCAAAAGAGTTTTAATACCGAAAACGCTGAGACCGGCTACGTGTACGGCAGATTACTTGCACATTAGAGCTGAAACGATGGCTAGAGAATCGGTCGGCGAACTAATGCATCCCTATAATTCAAATACTCTAAGGATAATAGATGGCACTTCACATTGTATCGGAAATATGATTCTGTGTTATCTGAATTTATCGTACAACGAATTGACCTACTTCAGTTTAAAGAAGATGTACTCTACTCTACTCTACCAGAGTATTCACAAAAACGGTTTGACTGGTTTAGTGAATGTTGTGATTGAAGGCAACGCTTTCCCTAATTGCTGCACTGAGTTAGATCATATCCATGACTTGTTGCTCAAAAACATGATGCATACAATTCCAAGGTTTGGTCACGAAAGCAAAAAAAGCCGCGCTGGTAGAATACCGACGAAATCTGAAAGTACTTCTATAATTCTGAAGTAATATAGACAAACGTAATAGGCATATAATTTTGATGTATTGTTTTACAAGGTTTTCAGTAATTTTACCAATTTATACTAATAAAAAAATATTTTTCTTTCGTAACAATTATTGAGTTTGTTTAGTAGAGAGACGATAAACGAAAATAAATTTAAATTTTGATCTGTTAAACAATAAATCAAATCAAAAATAATAACAACGCCCACGAAATCACATAGGCAGGTAGGTTAGGTACATGTTTAGCTCTCAGCCTCTGACCCTTATCTAGGATTCCCTGTATAAATACAAAATATCAGATGTTATATGGAACGGGAGTCCGCAGACCCTGGTCCAGCGTGTACAAGCAAGTAATTGAAAACTAAAATAAAACAACTAAAATATTTATGTATGCTCATATAAAAATATTTATTATTTTACTGTGAAGTAAATGTGTATTTACATAACCATGTGTTAAAAAAACCTAAAACTAAAAAGCTAGGTACTTATCTAGAAAAATATTTGATACACTTTTGAATTATAATAACAAATACTAGTTTTGGTAACTCGTTGTATACCTACATACATTAAAAAATATAGTAGAAAATGAATTACACAAATAAAAGAAATAAATTGTGAATGGAACTGAAAAATCACGTTTTATAATAGAGTTATATGTAGGTACAAAATAAATAAAATAATACATTAGCTTCATGTATGTACTTAATTAGTATTATAATTATATTTCTAATTTCATCTCCTTACAAACAAACAGCACCAACATTTTCGTTGGTCAACGTTGTGCTTTACCTACATAAACTGGCTTTTTAACATGTTAATACCTATTTTGGCAAATATTAGTAAGGAATACTGATCTAAAGTTAAACCTAGCGGATTTATCACATTGTTTCCTCCAGGCCGACCTTTCGGCTTCAAAGTGAAAAACTCGGTCTCTGAAAGAGTTTTCTTAAATTAATACTGGCTTTGCTTATGGTCGTAAGTGTCACTTTCAGTTTCTGGGTGGAAGATATTCCCTGTTTGGCTGTGTAGGCTGCCTTCCACTTCCGCCTGGGAAACTTGGTCCGCTAGGTCTACCCGAAGGGTAACCTTGATTTCCTGAGTAATCTGATGATCCAGGATATGAAGAGCTGGGACTTGTACCTGGGTACCTACTGGTCGAAGACCCTGGGCTTCCAGGGTAAGATGAAGGTCCTTGGGGTCCAGAACTACTGGGGTAAGGTGGCGATGGACCTAAACCAGGATATCCTGCAGGCCCTTGTGAGCTTAAGTAGTCTCCTGTGCTTCCGGGATATGATGGACCTTGCGGTCCGCCAATAGTTGGGTATGGAGTCGATGATCCGGGGCTACCGGGATAGTTCGAAGAAGGACCTTGTGGGCTTGATCCGCCTGGATAGTTAGCAGAAGGTCCAAGTGGACCAGAACTTCCTGGGTAGTTAGAGGATGGTCCTTGAGGTCTTGTTCCTGGGTAATTTGGTCCCTGTCCCCCGCTGCCGGGATAAGAGGGTCCTTGTGGACCTTGAGTATAATCATTTAATCCAGGCACACCAGAATTTGGAGACCCTGTTTTGGAGTAATCGTAAATATTGGCGTTTATTTCGTACAGACTTGGGGCGGAATTGCAATCAAACTGATCCCACCATACACAAACGAAATCTTGTTGTGAGAAGATGGTTCCATTGGGGCACAAGAAATCGTAAGTTTTATTATTAGCACAGACGTGGAATACTTGGCAACGGGTCTCTACGTCAGCGTAGTATCCTGGATAGGGCTGAGCTCTACAATCGAATGAAGTTTGAGGTATTTCGGAAAGGATAGGATAATCAACGTCAGGAGTGCCTGGAATGGCAGAATAGTCACCGTTTTCATAAGCACCAGAGTCATCTCCACCTGAGCCTCCTGGTCCAAAACCTGGCTGACCAGGGTAATTCTGTGCTGATTGGCCGGGATAGCTATTAGATGGCCCGTTAGGGCCTTGTCCGGGATATGAGGGCCCTGCAGGTTTTTGTCCCGGATATGATGGTCCTGAAGGGCCTTGTGCTGGGTATGGTGGCCCTGTGGGTCCTTGTCCTGGGTATGGTGGCCCTGCAGGTCCTTGTCCTGGGTATGGTGGCCCTGTAGGTCCTTGTCCTGGATATGACGGCCCTGATGGCCTTTGTCCCGGGTATGATGGCCCTGTAGGTCCTTGACCTGGGTATGATGGCCCTGTAGGTCCTTGTCCTGGGTATGATGGTCCCTGTCCTGGAGGACCTGGAGGTCGTGGTCCGCTAGAGCCAGGGTAACCTTGATTAGGCCCGCTTGGGTAGTCAGAAGAGCCAGAAGGGTAGCCTGGGGTAGAGCTGGAGTAGTCGTTGCCTTGGCCTTGTGGCCTGCTTGGGTAAGGGGTAGTTGAAGAGTAGCTGCTAGATGGCCCAGAAGGATAATTTGGACGGCTCGACGTTGAGCCTGTGCCTGGCCCGAAGGGTTGTCCTGGTTTATTGTACTCATAGCCGCTTTGGGCGACTGCGAGAGCCAGTAGCACTGAAATAAAAACAAATTAAACTTTAATAACATAATTCAACTGTGTTTTAATACAATAATATGTGTTATTAATATATCCGATCAACGATGAGGTCTTTTGTTTTGTAATACTTGTCAACATTTGGGAGACAACTAAACGTGCACTGCTTGAATTTGATAAGTGCTGTAATTTGTTATCAAGTTTTAAATATCTTCGAAAATATATAAGTGATGAACGTAGACCGTTACTTTAAGTCCCCGTATCTACTACTACTAGTATACCCAATACTTATAATATAAAACGATCCAAATTGAATGAGATGTGTAACAACAGCTCACACCGAAGCAAAACCTTAAATGCATCAGTTGTGGCAAGATCTCGTTAAGTTTCCTCGTTGCGACAGACTCTTTGCCGGTCCCACGTGATGTCATCTCGGAACCCTATTGTCCAGGCCTACGGGGATACATGTAGGACAAAGCAATGCAATGCTGATGGTATGTTGTGGACCAGAAGACAAGTAATGGAATACCTAGAGAGATATTAGAAGTTAAATCTCTATATGCCCTGTAATTTTCACTGGAAACATTGCTCTTTAATCAGGAACACGTTAATATTTGTATACACCACTGCTTGGTGGTTGTATAACTACATAAACATTGAAGTTTGTGCCCTTGACAAAGGATAGTTGACCAATAATTGCGTAGGTCCTAAATTCCACATTGAGACCAAGGTTCCGTGAGTACCACACGCAATTGTAATTTCAGCTTGATCTGATGTTCCCAACGTTACGCAACGACGATGTCTTGACGCAGTTTAACTCCACTTTACACAACGTAAATGCGGCTATTACGAGGCTAATGATCGGGATACAAATGATTGCACTCGTTGGCAGTTTTTTGGACTGTTGCGGGTTCGCAGTCTCTTTAGAGGCAGAGTAGAGGCTCCGAGGTTAAGCTAAAGACTAGGGTTAATTACAACCATTTGTATGCGTAGTTTTAATAAAAAATACCAAAAAAAATGTCCGTTGTCTTGAGAACCTCCTTCTTTTTTGTCGTGGGTCAAAAATATTTATAAAACAAAAGGATGTCCTATGTATAGCAAATATGCAAATGGTCCCCTTTCTCATTTGTTTGACTCTTAACTATTTCTATAAATATAAAAGACTTGTTAATATAATCAACAAATAAAAAGTTTCAACACTTTACAATAGCAGTTTTTAGGTACCTAATCGCTTGCGGGATGAGACTGCTGAGACCAAGATCTTTTTAAAGTAAAGTCTTTTTAAATAACATTTGCAAATGACTTCTATGCATATCTAATTGAGAACGCCTATCTACGTAAACTGACATATAAATTGAGTCCTTAAACGGTTACATAACTAAGTTTTTTTAAATCTTACAGATTAGTTTTTGACCACAAGTCATTTGATACTACGTGACTCTCGACGCCTGAAAATCATTAAAATTAATTAGACAACCGAGTGGATGGTACAATGTCTCGATTGCGTCAATACCTTTGTCATTTCGAATGGGATTTGATTGAAGAGCCTATAGGTCTGCAATTCTGCATACATATTTTTGCAGTATTTTTGCAGTAAGAACAAGACTTTGGTCACTTTAATACATATAACTAGCGACACGTGGCTTCTCGAGCTCTCTAGAGGCGTTACAATAAAGTGGATGGCCTAACAACTTCCATGAAAAAATGCATTAAATATGTTTGATTGGTCAAAAGATGTCGGAGTTTAGCACTTACATATACAGACATCAATTCTTATATAGGGGATTGGACCTACATGTAAGTACCTAAGATAATGAGGGATGGGAAAAGATAAGATCAGCGGAACCGCGCAGAGAAAGTGACTCGAAACAAAATTAATATATTATGTAATTTATTTGGTAATAAGCGACCTGCCTGAGGCTGATGTGCCTATATCACGCTGTGTTGAATTATAGCAATAAAAATGTTCGACAATTTTATATATGTAAAATAATGCTGTTGAAATCCGTCCTTGATCTATATTAAAATATTTGGAAACGGGGAAGTTTCCTATTTAAAAAATGAGCCATTACCGCAAGCTCGCGCTTCTCACCGCTAGGTGGCGTCGATCGTGATTAGGCGTCACGAATATAGAACAATGGAATAAGGAAGCATCCGAAACAACACTGCTCTTCATTTGAACTACTCCAAACCGTTTTCAACTTAATTGACGAAATAAATAGAGCACAAAACCACGTGAAACAATCGCCCAGTTTCCTAAGGCCTGATAACGTGTGAAGATGGATTCTCTAGTGCTCGGTTTATGTCACTGTTTCTTCATTAGGTTGTATAATGGATTGATGAGATTACAAATAGGAAAGGCTATTGTGGATGTTGTCTGGGCTAGTAGGTTTCCTAGCTTGCATACGTTACTTGTAATTTATCGTGGAAATTGGGTGAAGATGAAACATTCTGATAGTCATTAACAGCTGTGATGTAATTTTATATAGAGTAGGTAGTGTTTATAACTTACATCTAGACTTGCTGACAGTCTGACGCACTAGTTAAGAATCTGACACCAAGCATCTAACGGTGTGTTTTGGCAGTCCCACTTGAGAGCCAGTTCCCAGTGTAGCGTGGCGCCATCTTCGATCACATCGTCACTTAACATCAGGTGATTTGTGGTCAAAAGCTACCCTGTTGTACCTATATCGTAAAAAAATCCTCATCACTTCGGATTCAAACGCGGTCCTAAATTAATATCTGCCTTTTACAAATAACATAGATAATAATAATAATAATTCCCGCTCAATCACACACATAGGCTTTGACCCCTAACTAGGTTTACCTATATCTAGGGTATCAGAAGTTACGAGGATCAGGGATCCACAACACCCAGACACAGAACAAATACTTACGCTTTTTTTTTCAATGCACAAATATAGAATATAGATGGATAATATATATATATATAGAATATAGATGGGGGCTGACATAGTCCTAAACTTTTTAATGTTTCTATTTTTTCCTTTAATTTTCGTGCTTAAGTATAAATAAGTCATCATCATCACATACCATCAGCCACATTATCACATTATCGACTAGGATACTGGTTAGCCGTCTCTCAAATAGAATAGAGAAGCGCCTTGTGTTGGACCACCGCCGCTTTAATAAAGGAATAGCTAAAGATTTATAAACAGGTATTTCGAAAGATGCTTTAATGGGATGTTTTGTTAATTGTTTGCATAGTTTGTTGATTTGTGGTAGGTAAGTATGCCTCCATCCTTTCATCCCGGCCTACTGTAAGATGGTTTTCCGCCTAATTACTTACCATTAGATACGACTACTGTACTTACTACGAAATGAATTATTTATTTAACTGCACATGATTGCATGTTGCCCAACTCATTGTTTTTCGAGTGTTCCGCTAAATTGCTCACGATTCAAACAAAAGGATTATAAGGATTTTCATAGAATCACTTTATTGTAAGTACTTGCACCTTGTTAGAGTAGAGAATATTCCAATTCGTGGGTTTTGTGAAATTAACTAACACAGGTTATGTCAAAGTAGTTACATTTCGATTTGTACCTAGATCTTCATTAGCAATTTTGTATCTAGATTTACAAAGTTCATTATTTCAAATGAAACAAAATCATTACTAGGTATTTACGTGTACATAATGACAATGATCTCATTTCTGTAAATTGAACATTGAAATACTCAAATTAGTATGTTCAAATTATACAAAGATCAAAAAGGTCCTGTCAGATATTTAGGAGGTAGCAATTTTTTATTGCTAAGAACTCAATTTGATTCTAAGCTTATTTTAAGACCAATTAAATTAATAGCTTATTTGTATTTTGATGAAATTCCCTAGTGATATTACAAACGTACTTAGCCACGAAACAGATAACTCAGAGCCACAGTTAAAATAAGGCAGCCAAAAACATTAAGATATGCAAGATAAATAGTATCTTAGTGAGAACAGAGAGGTAAACGATCTTCAGATAAAATCGTAAAGAATAGTTATGCTCTGTGAAGATTACCGCCTGTCTTGGTTAGAGTTGGCACATTTTTTTGGAACAATTAAAGTAAGTATACACATTCTGGGTAAGCAAGTATCAAAATCAAAATCAAAATCAAAAATATGTTTATTCAATAGGATACATTGTGATCACTTTAAAACGTCAACTTAAAACTAGCTACGCCTGTTCCAACCTCCTTACGCCGGCAAAAGAACAGGCAAGAAACGCCCGGCAGGTAATTTTTTTGGCGCGATCACATTGACAATTTTATTCTTATTACTAATTGATTGAATTGGAGCAAGTTCACTAAAATCCCAAGCTTTTTTTTTTGTCATCTAATAGTCCGATATTTTTTATTTAGCTTTACTAATAAGAAGATTTCTCTTGTTTGGTTGTACACATTGGGATATGGGAACATGAATATTAACGAGTTGCGGGATCACAACCAAAGCAGACCAGACCCCACAAGCAGCACCCGTTCACGAGTTGACGCATGTGCCAGCCATCGCTCTCCTCGACCATATGAGAGGGAAGAGGGCGACCCGACACATGACGCCGCTGCAAGCAAAGTCACTTTCGTGAGCATGACTGTTTTGGCTGTTTACCGAAAATGGTTAGAATAGGGGAAATAGGGAGAATAGATAGATAGAAAGAAAGATAGATAGATTAACTACAATCCCAAGCTTGTTTGTCATCTAGATAGTCCGATATTTTATAATAAGCTTTACTAATGAGATTTCTCTTTATACGAATTTGAAATTTTGTTATAGACAAGTCTTGAATTTCACTTGGGATTTTGTTGAAAAAGCGTACACATTGACCTTTGAACGAGTTGCTAACTTTATGGAGCCTAGTGGTGGGTACAGCAATTTTATCTTTGTTTCTAGTATTAAAATTGTGATAATCACTTCTCTTTTTGAAGCTATTTAAATTTTTCCGTATGTACATTACATTTTCATAAATATATTGACAAATAACTGTCATTATTTTGGTTTCTTTAAACTTAATTCTTAAAGATTCTCTGGGGCCCATGTTATAAATCGCACGAACAGCTCTCTTCTGCAATACAAATATGGTGTTAATATCAGCAGCGTTTCCCCACAGCAATATTCCATAGGACATAATGCTGTGAAAATAGCTGAAATAGACTAGTCTGGCTGTATCAACGTCAGTAAGGTGACGGATCTTCTTTACAGCATATGCTGCAGAGCTAAGTCTGCTCGATAGACTGACAATATGTGGACCCCATTGCAATTTGTGATCTAAAGTTATGCCTAAGAATACTGTAGTCTTGACAAGGTCCAATTCTTCGTCCTTAATTTTTACATTTGTTGGTACTTCTTTAACATTGGGCAGCACAAATCTCAAGCATTTTGTCTTTTTTCCATTTAACATCAAATTGTTCGCATCAAACCAGTCTGTAACTTTGGAGAGAGCATTGTTCACGTCGTCAGAAATGTTATGTTGTCGCTTTAACTTAAATAAAAGTGACGTATCATCAGCAAACAATACTATTTCGTGATTGTCACTAACAAGGCTGGGCAAATCATTGATGTAAACTAAAAACAGAAAAGGTCCGAGTATTGAACCCTGCGGAACTCCCATTGTGACTACTGACCCCGAGGATCGCTTCCCGTTCACGTCAACTCTCTGAATCCTATCACTAAGGTATGAGGTTACAAGGTCCAGAGGAACACCTCGAATACCATAGTGCCGGAGCTTCCTGATCAGTGTCTCGTGGTGAACACAATCAAATGCCTTGGACAAGTCACAGAACACGCCTAGAGCGTCCCGTGACTCCTCCCAGGCATCATAGATGTGAGTTAATAACTCGACACCAGCATCAGTAGTAGAGCGACCACGCGTAAAGCCAAACTGTTTTTGATTAAGTAATTTGTTTGCTGAGAAATGTCTTTGCAATTGATTTAGAATAAGTTTTTCGAATATTTTACTAAATGTTGGTAATACTGATATTGGTCTAAAGTTAGTAGGGTCAGTCGTTGTACCCGATTTAAACAAGGGTGTTATCTTACTATGTTTCATCAGATCAGGAAACACGCCGTCGTCAATACATTTGTTAAATATTAGGGCTAATTCGGGTGCAATCATTTCAATTAATGGCTTAACAACGGTCACGGATATACCCCAGAGGTCAGTAGTTTTCTTGACATTAATCATATTAAAAGCTTTTACTACATCTTTGCAACTAACATAGTCAAATTGAAAAGGAATTTCGCACTCTGGTACATTTGTTTTTAACATAGATTCTGCAATGGTGTGCGATGAGTTTAAGAACTTAGTAGTAGAGACTGGAATGTCAGTGAAAAAGGTTTCAAATGCTTTAGCTACTTCAATGTCAGTCTTGACACTGGTATCGCCAATATTTAGGTTGTAATTATTAGCTTGAGACCTGACTTTACCAGTCTCACTATTTATAATTTTCCAAGTTGCTTTAATTTTGTCATTACTATTTTTAAGCTTAGAACTTATATAACGAGACTTTGCAATGTGACAGACCGTCTTAAAAATTTTTGAGTATGTTTTTACAGTTTCTTTAAACTCATTACTAGTATTATATTGTTTTTCACTGTAGAGATCGTACAGCTTTTGCCTGCTTTTGTGAATACCAACTGTAGCCCACTCCGTAAAATTAGGTCTATCAGAAACCATGATCGTTTTTGGAGTAAATATCGTGTTGAAAGCTTTGCTAAATACGCTGAAAAAAGAGTTGTATAAATCATCAGCATTTCTACGATCCGGTAAAAAAGGAAGTTCATCGATCAGCTTTAATTTTATTTTCTCCATCCGATCAACGGTCTCTGGTACATATGTGACAGATTTTTTTCCATTAATTTTTATTTTATTTTTAATTGTAATTAATTGACCACAATGGTCTGAATCTAATTTACTTATTACACTTTGACTAATTACATACTTACTACGTATATGTTTAAGGTTTGTTACCGCATAGCATAGGATTTTGAACTATTGGAGTGCAAAATTCTGGGTGGCACGTAACTGTAATGGCCAAGCACGACGCTTACCATCAGGCGACGATTTGCTCGTCACTCAGTTGCATAAAACACTAGTATTGTTTTCTATCTGTTGAATATTTCAATATTTCATAACATTGCAATATCCAATTTTGGAAAATACCTACTATTATGTTTCTTTTTTTATTGAAATAAAATAATAGAATAAACACTATCAGTAAAACAGATAAAAGAAAACATGCGCGTCAAGGAAAAACAGCATTTAATAATAATAATAATTTTAAAGTTTTTTATAGTAATTTTGTTTAATATTATTTTATAAAATTAATGTAAAAAACTTTTACTTAAGAAAAGAAATAAATGAAGAGATAATAATAAATAAATGAAGAGATAATAATAATAATATAATTTATTCAATCAGACACGGAGATCATCATCATCATCATTCATCATTTCATTTCATTTTGATCATTTGAGCATGCTTTATTCGTTTCGTAAAGTTAAGGTACGCAAAACTGAAATAGCGTACAACTGTTTAATAGAGTAGAGCTACTTGTGGCAGCCCTAGTCTTGACGCAAAGTGGCGTTTCACTTCTTTGTTTACATAGCTACGTAATGTACCAAGATAGCTATAATTTTATTATTATTAAATACAGGCGCACCGTGCTACATTGTCGACCGCGTTATCTCTTGGCATCAGCCGAGATAGCGATCAAACGCAGGTCTATATTTCCAATGAAAAAAGTACACCCTATTTAATTTGGTTAACTAAATACTCTCTACAGAAACTTGAGTTCGGAAATATATTACGTTTGATTGAAACAAAAGTATTTAAGAAACTTTAGAACGAAAATGTATAAAGCTTTGACAAAGCACGAACCGATATTATAAATACCTACATTACAAGCTTTATGTACACCACAGATAGTAAATCGCAGATCAATAACATCTCGTAGATAAATAATAATTTAAGAAGACATCAATACAATTAACCCCTGCGCTATTGGTACACGATTTGATTGGCATGATTGATATTGGGTAGTTATGTAGAATGTAGGTACAGTCAGCGACATAAGTCGCTACACGTGTCCACTTTTACAAATCCGCTGTACAAAAATTTTCACAAAATTCGCTGATTCCCCATTGAGACAAAATTCAGTAGACGTCGTAATATTACAGAAGTCAGTGAACACTGATAAATTAAAAATCGGTAAACATTTTATAAATCGGAAAGTGAGCTGAGAGTGACCATCGAATTATGGAAAAAAGTATGTTCAGGATGTTTTGTTGCGTATAGACTTGTCGGTGATAAAGGTAGCAGACAAGTTTTGAAAAACTTGATTTTTATTAATAACCGTTGACAAAAAAGTTGAGGTTTTCAATTTAACACGTATAATGCTTGTCAGTGATTCTAAATAAAATAAGTAAATGGTATATATAAAAAAAAAAAAAAAAAAAAAAATAATATAAAAATAATATAATATAATATAATATAAATAATATAAATAAATAAATAAATAAATATATACTATGTTTTTCTTTTCACTCCTTGACATTGTAGTTTTAGGCAGGTATCCTCATCACCATCAGCTCGTGTATTTGCACTGCTAACTATGGACCATCATTATCATCATTGCCCTTTATGTCTTGCAGACCTTTCAAACAGTGTCGTGTATGATTTATAATCAAATAGTTACCTCATCATCATCAGCCGGAAGAAGTCCACTGCTGAACATTGGCCTCCCCCTTTGAACGCCACCATGAACGGCCTATTAGAGAGAGAGAGAGAGAGAGAGAGTCGTCGGTCCACCTAGTGGGACACCTACCTACAGAGCATCTTCCGGTTCGTGGTTATCCCATCGGTTATCGGTTCAACAAGTGATGTGGCCCGCCCATTGCCACTTCCTATTATCTATTACTATCCTATTACCAAAAGTGTACGAAAAAGTTAACCAATTTTGAATATGAATCGAAAAACCACACATAAAAGACTGATCTAATTTTACAAACCTTATAGGCAGAAAAGTGGCTTAAAGAACATAACAAGATGTTAAAATGCGTTTCCGTAGGATGCAGCCAATGGCAGATTAGTAGACCTATGATAAGGAAATACTTATAAATGAAAATACACAATTAAGAAAAATAATATACGGGTGTTTTCACAAAATTACACTTTTCACAAAATTATTATTATTATTTTAGTAAATCAAATATGTCCGCTTCAGACTGTTTATTTTTTCAAAAAAAACGTTAGCAGGAAAAAAAAACAAAATTTAGTTGGATATTCCGGAACAATATTTTCAGCAATTTTTAGGAACTTACAAGGGTCCATATCAATTTCATATTATGTTACAGTAATAAATGTTAGTTCATTTGACTCAAAGGCATATCGCTTAAATTAAAGAAATTTCCTAGCAGTGGTTCATTCAGCGAAATTTTCTGGTATTGCATTGTGAGAACTTCGGTGCATCCATTTATCTAATTAAAATTATTTCGACTTCCTACTCATAATGTTATAAATGTATAAGTTTGTATGGATGGATGGATGCTTGTTACTCTTTCACGCAAAAACTACTGAACGGATCTGAATAAAATTTGGAATGGAGATAGCTAATACCCTGGAAAAATGTTCCTGCGTGAAAACGGGAAGACGCAGGTGAAACCGCGGGGCGCAATTAGTATAACAATAATACTACGAGTATATCGTTTTAGTTAGATTCATTATTGTAATTGAATTGGAGCCTGTCCTGACTAGACTTCTAGTCCTCTACTAGATAACTTCCCCCCTGATTTAAAGCTGGATCCACCCCTTCATGAGGATACCTAACCAAAAAAAAAAAAACTAGAATGTCAAGGAGTGAAAAGAAAAACACACAGTATACCATTTATATATTATTTATCATTTATATTTATTTGTTTAAAATCACTGACAAATACATATTATACGTGTTAAATAGAAAACCTCAATTTTTTGTCATCGGTTATTAATAAAATCAAGTTTTCCAATACTAGACAAGTATTGGAAGCAGACTGCTACCTTTATCACCGACAAGTCTATACGCAACAAAACATCCTGAACATACTTTTTTCCATAATTCGATGGTCACTCAGCTCACTTTTCGATTTATAAAATGTTTACCGATTTTTAATTTATGGGTGTTCACTGACTTCTGTAATATTACGACGTTTATTAAATTTTGTCTCAATGGGGAATCAGCGAATTTTGTGAAAATTTTTGTACAGGGGTTTTGTAAAAGTGGACACGTGTAGCGACTTATGTCGCTGACTGTACCTAACTACGAAAGCATTCATACATAAGTTACAGGCGAAAAGAGAATTGTTTTTTTTTACCAAGTAGCAGTTAGAGTGCATATTAAGAAGTAATTTTGAGAACAGTTACTTGCTGGCCATATGCAAGTGTCAAATAACAATATATGCCTGCTATATATTCTTTCTTTATATAAAAAAATCAATTGCTCTTGGTTAGTCTCGCTAAAACTCAAGAACAACTGAACCGATTTGGCTAATTTTGGTTTTGAAATATTTGTAGAAGTTCAGGTAAGGTCTAAAAGGTGACTTTTATTGGCGATACAAAGTTCGCCGGGTCAGCTAGTTCTACTATAAATAGTACATTTGGTCACAATATATGTGGTTATTAACTGCGTTCTCCGGGATAATAAGGAGCCTATGTGTTAATCCAGTGTATAAAAGATCTCCATTCCAAATTTCACTCAAATCTATTGAGCCGTTTGAATGTGAAGAACTTACAAACACAATTACATACTTATCATCATTATCAGCCTATTACGTTCCCACTGCTGGGACTCTGGCCTTCTCTCGGAGAGAGAGTATGGGCCGTAATCTACCACTCTAGCCCATTGCGGGTTGGTAGATGTCGCATGCGCTAGAATGCTGTGGTTCTTAGACATATTCACTCACTCTTAAACTTTCGCGTTAATTTATACCTAGGTACCTAATGGTGTAGATTCGGTTTTTCATTCTCTAAAACTAAACTAAGTTTGACAGGTCTAATATCAATGCTGTCCTATTTTTACTTCAGTGGTTAGAAAAAGACAGCAATACTATTAGACCTGTCAAAATCAGTTTTAGAAAATGCAAAACCGAATCGACGCCAATGTTTGTATAAAACACAAATATGCATAAACCACTAGGGCTGGCATCGTATCATTACATGCATATTCTGTAATATGTAATACCAACGAAGAAATTGGTCAGAGAATCTGTCATTCCAATAATTGAGATGCGCACGAGTCAGGTCACATACGTGATCGGTGTGGCGAAAGAGGTTGGATCATCTTCCGTAAGCATAGTATTGCCATGCGATCAAATAGTTTGAATTTATTAGTATTTGCGTGCTTTTTTTAATTTCGTACCATGGCTTGTATTAATTAATACATTTTTCAACGATCGATCGAATAGCCGATTGCAAAGCGTAAGGTAGTAAGGATAAGATTAAAGAACAAGAACAGCGGCGTTGTGGCGGAGGGGTGAGGTATAATGTAAACTACAAAAAAGACTGGATTGTTATGGTAAAATGTCTGGATTGGATTGTTACTGTGGTATTATTATTATTTATTGTACTTACTGCAAAACGTTGACAAACGTAGCATGGTGTTGGCGCTGCTGAAGGTCCTAAACTAAAGTCTGAAACAAAAAAGATAAATCAGCTTTTAACCTTTTAAGTAGATACATTATTTACATCAATGAAATGATCTCTCTCTCTCTCTCATTATTAATACTTTGCAACTTTCCCACTTTTTAGACACTTAGGGTAGCGTTCTCCTTCTAGCCTTCATGTTTAACTCGGAATAGTTGAGTAGAAAATACTCTTCTGTTTGTTTAAATTCAAATTACATATAATTATTTCCTACTGTTTGTTTTAATTTATGTTCAAACGCCTATTTTCGAACTGTCTTGAAAAATTACAGTGATTTTGCATAAAAGTTTCTGTTTGCGTGTTAGAACGTTAGAACTTCTGGCTTATCTACCTCTAGCTATCCATCACGATCAGTGACCCAAATATATGAGTTTATAGTAACCAGTACCTACTTAGTAGCCAAAAGTGTTCGATGAAAAATATTTTTATTAATTTTTAGTACCTAAACTTTTAATTCATTATTTTTTTAAATAGTTTGTTACCACAATCACACAAAACATGTTACTTATGGCCCAAAAAACCAAAATATGTAAGTTCTAAGATAGTAAACAAAGTAAATAAACAAATTTGAATGCAACAAGAGACTTGTATGAATAAGGCTCAGGCTTGTAGCACAAAAGATTACGCGAAACCATACAAAATCAACGCAAACAAGCAATTAAAGGCACATTCAGTCTGGATATCTTACAATGCTTAAAGACATATCCTAACATGGTAATTTGAACTTAAAGAAAACCTTAAAGATAAATCTAGAGTTCTTCAAAAGACAGTGTGACTGACCTGTTGAGAATTTTCCATAGTATTTTATCCCCTGACCCTGATAATGACGATGAAAATGGTTCAAAAAGCGGGGTTGTACTGGCGTATAAAACATTTGTAATTACTTAAGTAGGCACTTAGTTTTTTAAACATGTTGGAGCGGGAGAGTAGGTACAAGAAAAAACAGGAGTGGGTAAATTACAATAATGTTTCGTCGTTATGGGTAAAATTATGATCAGTAAATTTAACAAACAATACTTAAGGACCTTCCAGCATTTTTTCCCAAGTATTGGCTTGATTATTTTTAGCGATTTTTAACCGACTCCCAAAAAGAAGGATTTTTCTCAATACGACCTTACCTATATATTTTTTTATGTGTTCGCGGATAACTTCGTCGTTTATAAACCGATTTTGATGATTTTTTTTTTGTTGTAAAGGTGATATCGCAAGGGTGGTGCCGTGATAAGAAAACTAGGATCTGATGTTGGCATCCCTGAGAAATCGAGAGCACTAAAAGTCGGTTTTTTTTGTTAAAAATTATTTAAATACCCTTTTTTACTTCCTGATCGGCATAAGGCATTCTGTCGCCTGCGAGGTGACGCTACTAAGGTCCGGAACTAGTTAGGGAAGCGTGACTGCTACAACACTTGGGGCATCGTTTGCAATAGGTTTCCCATTAGGTACCTAGGAACTGCCTAGGTTATACCTAAGGGCACATTCTCACCCACATAAGTGGTACATTATTTACTTAAGTGGTTATTTCATTTTCACCTATGTTTTCTCGGGATTGTTTGAAATTGATTCAAGTGATTCTTTTTTATGCAACTGAACGAGTCGAGCAGGTCACTTGTATAATGGTAAGCGTCACCCTTGCCCATTCTGTAATGAGTAAGGGTGAGTTCAGTGCCACCCAAAGTTTTTAACTTCAACACATCGAAATATTGCGTGGCAATGCACTCGTTACCCGGAGATATTACTGTAATTTTATTGTAAACATTGCTCTTCAATTCGGAACATCGATCTGAATCTGAAGTCTGAAGATTCGACGAGGATTTTACGTACATTCAGTGTCACTCAAAACTTTTGAACATCAACTGCAAGCAAAGAGTTTTTAAAACATAGCACTGCACTCGTCACCCCAAGATTTTAGCCGATATATCTCTATATACCTTGTAATTATACTGGAAACATTACTCTTCAATTCGGAACACAGATCTGAATCTGAAGACTTCGGCTGGTATTCTAGCTAATGATTCTCGAGTGTTGATCAATGCCTGAGTAGTGATTGAGTGACGTGATTGTATGAACTGACAGCGTCAAATCTGTGCTTAAGTACTGATTATCGCTTGATCGTCATTATAGACTAAGGGCCTCAGATTCAGAGTTGAGATGTTGAAAAGTTAAGTTTCAAGGGGGAAAATGTTCCGATATACTTAATTCATTACTTTATTACTCTAAATACGTAATTTTAGTGCTGAAAGATCCCGCCCACAAAATGTTTAAAAGAGAATACAGAGGTGTATCTTATCTATCTATGGGAGAGAAAAACAAAAGAGAATGTGCTTAAATTGGCCATTGTTCTGGGCTTGGCATCAACATGGTTATTTATTTTGGGCAAAAGATTTGTACCTAATTTGTCTAATATTGTAGTAGGTTAATTATTTTATTGTTATAGGTACTATGTACATTTAACTAACACTATTTGCAGGTACTTCGTAGTAAGGAATAGAAAAATGTGCTTACATAAATTGTTCCGTTTTATGCTTACTTATTCTTACCACTGTTCGCTATAAGAATTTAATTATTATTTGTTATTTTACGGCAAACAATTTTTGTATGTTTTCATTTATTAATTTGGACAATTTTGGAGCTATGTATGCTATTGTCTTTATTATTACCATACCTAACTGATCTAGTGCAGTCTGAGTCTGATTCAACTTAAGAAGTGCAATCATGCAGCTAACAACTTACGTCTACATCGAAGGGATAAACATCTAAGAATGTCCAATAAAATTGATATGTAAGTACTGATAAAAATTCACAAACTATACAATAAAATGATGCAAGTAAAAATGTTATCATTGTCCAGAGGCATTGCACTATGATTGTTCATTTTAACTAACAAAAAAAACTGTGCATTGTCAACAGATCTGAGCATAAATATGTAGGTACTTGGTGTAATGTGAATTCAGTACATTGTCTTGAAGTTTGAAATGTTTTTAGGCATTCTATTAATTATATTCCGTGCGATAGTACTTCAATGTATTCTGTGATGACAAGTGCTTCTATACGACATTGTTTCAGACAAAATGTGTGTAACTTATTACATGAGATAATTAAAAGTTATTAGATATAGATAACCTTTTGATCTTACAGGGTAGGTTTATAGTTTGTTTGTTCTAAATGGTAACAAAGGGCCATAGATTGTTAAATTGTGTAATAGATTAGTTGTATTTAGGTACTCTTTGCAATATCTAAGTAACTTTGGGGATGAATGGGTTGTTTATTGATATTTTGTGACATAGATACATACAATTCACTCACATATAGGACACAACACATAATTTTATCACAATAAAACATTTTCTATTAGGTAAGTAATATTATGCAGAAATAGTGTAGCTTGCTAATGGTAAAAAAGTTTTCAAAATTGGGATGCGTAATTATACGTTCTTTTTGGTTGTATCGATCTGATAAGAAATGACTATGACTATTTCTGGTAAGTTTTTTTATATTATTATCTTAATTCTTCTTTAGGTTATGTTTTAAGTTTTGGATAGGAACCAAAATATATCCCTTCGGCCGCCAACGAAACCTGAGCTACATACAATCATACCTACTTTGCAAGCCTGTGGGATCAACCGGTGAGGTCTAGGAGGTGACGTAAGCCTCTGAACCTACAAAATCTGATGAGGTGGTTTTTACTAGGCATTGGTCCCAAATTATTTGTCGCTTGCACCGTTTTCATCTACTTTCCTTTATCTTTTCATTGGGTAATATATTTATTTAGTTAATTGATCTACTTATTTAAACTTTAAATATAATTTTGATTTTATTTTAATGCAACAAATTTTGGTTGGACGGGAATTTTTGTACAGCATGCATCGTCTTGATTGTAATTTTTTAAATGATGCTGTAACTATTAATTGAATACTTTATGAAAACTTATTAAATTAGTAAATATATACGCAATAATATGTTTTTGAACAACATTTATACATAGAGGTGATGGATATTTGTTGTTACGTAGCAAAACCTCAATTTGAGCATTTTGAATATTTAAGCTCGTCACACCAACTTATAAATCACTCAATTTCTATTTTTCCATCTCACAAATCCTCGAACATAAACTTTTTCAAAAGTGTAACTCACCGTGTGCGTACGGGTCGCTTGCGCGGATTCGGACTGATCCGTGGGTTGCGCGTTCGCATATTTATGCGCACTACCATCCACCACTTCTAATGTACCCAGGTACTTCTGCCAAGGGATGCTCGGAACTTGCAAAATTATTCTAGGCCGCTTCGGTTGCTGTGGTTAAAAGCTTAATGGAGGTTTGAAGGATCTTCGGATCATAAAAGCTGGAAACAGTTGTGTATTACTCGTTTTATCGTCCATTAGGTAAGTTTAGGTGATCTAGAATTAAATTGAGTAGATACTTTTATGACTTTAGATTTTTGATGTGTATTTAATTCACTTACACATTATCCTGCTAATATTATAAATGCGAAAGTTTGCGTGTGTGTGTGAATGTTTGTTGCCTCGTATCACCGTAACCACTAAACCGATTTTGATGAAATTTGGAATGGACATAGCTTATACCCTGGATTAACACATAGGCTTTTTCCGGAAAAAGGTTCCTGCGAGATAACGGGTAGACGCGGGTGAAACCACGGGGCGCAACTAGTTCAATAATATTACTTTACCCGGGTTAAAAACTGACTCATAGTAGTAAGATTACTTAAGTTTGAGGCGGGGATGATAGCTTAATGGTATTGCCGGCGGCTTGCAATCCGTAGGTCGTGGGTTCGATCCTGCAATGAGCGTAAGCTTTCAGTGATGGAAAAAAATCGTGATGATTCCGTAGCTTGGTAGTAGGGCAATTTCTAGTGCCCGACTGGCTATGACCGCATGTCTAAATAAGTAACTTGATATTATTTAGCAAATTACCTTTTTTTTTTAATAATTACCGGGTAGCGTTTGACCACAAGTCACCTGTTGTTAAGTGACGATGTGGTCGAAGGTGGCGTCACGCTATACCTGGACTGGGAACTGGCTCTCAAGTGAGGCTGCCGGAACACATCGATAGGTGCTTGGCGACAGATTCTTAACATGAGGGTGGTAGCTAGCCAGGCGAGTACTAGAAAATACCCTACCACCAAGCTCTGATTTCATCACGATGTTTTCCTTCACCGAAAGCTCAAGCTCATTGTAGGATTCGAACCCACGTCCTACAGATCGCAAGCCGACCTCACTACCACTGAGCCATCATCGCTATAAACCTACCTACTTAATGCTTTTATAGCAGGAAAACGGAAAACCTCACCTCCCGTCTTCCTTCATATCTCGATGTTATTTTTAGGATAGCGTGTCAATCGTCAATTGGGTAACTAATGCAAAAAGATGCTAAGCCACTTTAGGCAAAAAGCACACGACTATTGTCGTATGTTAAACGACATTAACATTGTAACCTGGACCAAAAAGCTTTAACACTGGCCGATTTCACAAGATGAGCGTTTCTATGGCTTCTATGCAAAAACATCAGGTAGTGTTTCAATGTCCAACTACTTCAAATAACTACTTCTGATTTCTTGATCAGAACGGTTCGCGATGGATGTCTTAGCAGAAATTCAGCTCTATTTTTTACAGTTTTTTTTTAATTGAATTATATTAGTTACTATCGGTATATTTGTAATTTACCGTGCAAGAATATTCTGGAAGGTATACGATTTTAATTTTTACTAGCTGTGCGCCGCGAATTCACCCGCATGGAGATTTTCATAAGCTTTTGATTACAATACATCACTATGACTAGGGACCATCCATAAATTACATCACACGTTAAGGGGGAGGGATGGGTGTGTTATAGTGTGACAAGGGGCGGGGAGGGGTCCCCAATTTTGTGACAACACATTTTTTTTAAATTTATTATTAAATATTACAACTCAAAGTTTAAAATTTCAAAATATGTGACATCACACTAGGTCTGGGTCTCACAAACGTGACCAGCTGTGACAAGGACGGGGGAGTACTAGACACGATATATGTACTTAAAAAGAGAAATAAATACATAAATAGATAGAAATACCTCTAATTTTTTAATTTTTTTTTTCTATTTTCATGTCGAACGCTGACCTCAAGTCACCTGATGCTAAATGACGATGTGGTCAAAGATGGCGCCACGCTACGCCTGGGCTGGGTACTGATAAAACACAAATAAATTTTAGGTAGCTACCTCTTTGTTATACATAGCATTAGCTATAAAGTGTAGATTGGAACCTTACTAGAAAAGTCCTTCCGTCCATTAATTCCGTCCATTAATTATGTATAGAATATAAGTATACATAATTAAAAATAAAGCAAAAAACAGTCCATTAGACGAGTTAAAATTAACTTTCACTATTTAATTGAAGTACCAGCAAAACAGGCCCAAGTGAATAAAGCCAATCAACTAAAAGCTTGATTGCATTACTTTATCATCCCTAAATGATCCAACTTGACATTGACACTGTTCGCAGAGAAATATCAAATCCTAGATAGACAGTTACAATGGTGAGACACTGAGAAAATAGATAACGGGCCTAAGAACCAATGAAACGAAAATTAGAAGAATTTGTTAATAGGAACATATCTAATCATTCGATACCACGATATTAATCGAATCACAACCGCTTGGAATGTGATCGATAACTAGCAGATGCATCGATGAAATTGTATTCACGACGATTGCAGATTTGTAATTCCATATCGTCATTCCTCACAAATCATGCTTGACTACTTCAATAATATCGAGTAAGTGGTTTAATTTGATTGGTTGGTCAGTTGAACTTGAAAAGTTTTCAGAATCCCGTAAGAACCTTTTCCGAAGTAAATATTTGTCTATGGGTTACTTGGGGGACCATTGCACACAAATTGACCTAGTACCAAATTAAGCTTGAAACTTGTGTAATGGGTACTAGACACGATATATGTACTTAAAAAGAGAAATAAATACATAAATAGATAGAAATACCTCTAATTATTTTAATATTTTTTTCTATTTTCAGGTCGAACGCTGACCTCAAGTCACCTGATGCTAAATGACGATGTGGTCAAAGATGGCGCCACGCTACGCCTGGGCTGGGTACTGGCTCTCAAGTGAGGCTGCCGGAATACACCGATAGGTGCCTGGCGACAGATTCTAAACTAGATGGTGGTAGCTGACCAGGCGAGTATAATATACTAGAAAATACCCTACCACCAAGCTATGGTTTCATCACGATGCTTTCCTTCACCGAAAACTCAAGCTCATCGTAGAATTCGAACCAACGTCCTACGGATGCAAGCCGACGTCACTACCACTGAGCCATCATCGTTATAATCGTGCTCATCACACATATTAGTGTAGTTATGTATAAACTAACTCTATTACAATTTTGTTTCAAATCCTTTTTCCTTTTTTGTTTTGTTTCGAAACTTTCGCATTTTAGGTATATTAGTGTGGTTACAGTGCTCACTTGAGCTCTAACGTCGCGTTTCAATAGCTAATCTATCCACGGTTTTTCCTACTGGAGATGGAAATTTGACACAATCTCCATAGAAGTAATGTCAAATTTATGTCAAACCGTGGATAGATCGGTTATTGAAACGGGCCGTAAATCGGTTTTTTACCATTTCATAACACCACTTTGTCATACATCACCGAGTCATCATAAAGCATGATGCTTTTAACATCGTTAGGTATCTGTAATGAATACCAAAGTATTCTTTTAGCCGTAGGTACGAGACGTAAAGACTTGTAACAAATACTAAAACAGTTAACCCTGACTTTTAACCTGACCTGAAGCACTTTTACCCAAACTGAACGTATTTTATCTGCTAACAGCAGATCATCATCTAAAGAAATGCCATAACACCTATTATGGCTGCCACGACGAAACGCTTATGAAATGTTTTTTGTTTTGCTGATGTTTTGGGTTAATTACAGGTCACTTTTATAGAGGTTTTCTATTAGAGAACTCTACCACTGGAAGTCTTAATAATGAATTACCGAATCATGTAAAATATTTTATATATATATGTCTTTCTGTTTGTCTTTCAATACCATTTTTCTCAGGCACGCGTAGAGGTACAAAATGAAATGAAACGTTAGTACCTACTTTCGAAAAAGAATAGGTTTATCAGTACTATATTGTCTATATGGCTTCACTTGAAGGAGAATCCTGGAGGCTCTTACATAACCGTATAACATAGGGTTACCTATAATGGATGTACTGTTATCAATCAACAAAGAGCTCTGGCGCAACGCCTCATTTCGTATACATTCCAATAATGTTGAACATCTTCAACAACGCCGCAATTTTCTAAACAATACGTTATATGTGAGCGTGATTTCGACGTTTCGACAATATTTGACCGATCTTGTTTTACAGAATCCATCCGTTGAGCTGTATATAGTCCACGTGGGTGAAACCGCGGGGCTTAGTTAGTCTTTGTATATGTTTAGAATGGGCGTGGGTTACTCTCGAACGTTGGTCAAATGTTGGCTAAACGTTGGTCAAACGTTATCCTATAAAATATCTAAGAAAAGATCGCAGCACGAAGAGTGACGCTAACATTTTCACCTCCACCACATGCGTAACTATGTAATTTTGACAAGGTACCTAAGTCAGATATATCGAATCAAGAGACTGACTGTGGCTATAAAAGATTACGGTTAATTACTGAACTCATAATTTGTGACAATGATGGAAGATGTAGTAGACATTGTTCGATGCCGTTTTGAAATTTACAGTCGGATGGGATGAATACTTACTGCTAGAAATAGCTTTGTGCGCATACGCACGCATCGTTTCACAAGTCAACTGACATCTATATTTCAATCGCAGAATAGAGCTCACTGAAATGATGGATCCTAAGAAATCGAAATTCTCATATTATTTGAAAAGAACCTTCTATCTTATTTAGATAAAGTCGAGAATGGCTTAATAAGAAGGAACAATGTAGAGTTCTACACGCCATCTCATAATGATGATTTATTTGTCGTTGATTATAATAAACCGAATGAATTTATACGGTTCGATAAAGTTCCCCATTTCCCATTAAATTTGACGTTATGGCACGTCAAAAGCAATGAATCTGTCACCAAACACATATCGGTGTGTTCCGGCAAGTTCCCTGTTCCCTGTTCCTGTAACCTAAATCAGAAGTATAATAATGCAAAAGTCTAAAATCCCTGCTTCCCTTCTAATATTATTAATGCAAAATTAACTCTGTCCGTCTGTATGTCTGTCTGTCTGTCTCGCTTTCACGGCTAAACTACCGAACCGATTTAAATGAAAATTGGTACGGAGATAGATTGAACCCTGAAGAAGGACATAGACTACTTTTTATGGCGATAAACTGTAGCCCATGTGGGTGAAACCGCGGGGAACAGCTAGTGAGGAATAAAGATAAATGTAAATAACTAAATACTGTATTTAAAGTTATTCCATTAGTTAGTTCAAACGTGCCTGTCGTCCTATCATCTTTCGTCCTCTAAACTTTAACCCGGTACATATTTAATAAGCCGACTAACTGGATCACGGTTCGCTCTACGGACCACGTCTTCTTGTGAAACGTCCTCGCGTATTTATTGCCTTTCTGCTGAAATCGGGACCCGTACAAATTGCACAACTTTGTGCTCATTTGGGCCCACGCTTTCATTTAAGTCAATTGATTAACTTAATTGTTGCTTCTGCCTTAAAAACTCTCACAATATAATCATTGATGCCCTACCGTCAACGTCAAGTGAAATGTCAATGCCTATCTTCGCGATAAATATTGCGTTAATTATTATCGCAATTATGTGAGTGGCTACACTTGAGCCGTCAACGTGAATGCACTTGAATTATCGGCTAACGTCAAACGCCAAAGTGAATGCTGTTGTCCAATGTGTATTTCTATATTTTTTGTTTCGTTATTGTGTGCAGCTTTTCCCAATGAAGTCTTTCTCTCTCTCTCTCTCTCTCTCTCTCTCTCTCTCTCTTTCTCTCAAAGTCGTGGCCACACTTATGTCAAACGTCAATCATCGCGCTATTGAACGGCATATCCAGTTAGTGTGGCCCCAGCATGATAGATATTGGTTTTCTTTTGTTTTTAGTATATAACTATACCTAATGTTAAACAGTGTGAATTGTGAACTATAGCTAGGATATCGGAAAATCTCATTCCTTTCTTATGTCGTTTAAAGCATGTATTTTAAATTTTGAGCTTCAGGAAAAGCCCTAACAAAGATTAAAAAGAAACTAAGGTTGGTATTGCTGCTGTTATGTAGCAGTAAAGTAATAATTGGGCATTCAGTGCTGTCCAGAATCATCATCATTATGAGCCTATGATTGAACATAAGCCTCACCAAGGACGCGGCCTCGACCCCAGTCTAATCTTAGCTAGTTGTCAACTTAATACTGTTTGTTGAGACGCTTTAGCAGTAATATTTAGTGCTCTAACTAGTAATTTTTGTAAGAATAGCTGATTACCTACTTACTGCCTTAGCTTGTCAGAAATCAATTGATGTGAAGCTCTACTATTTTGGAGGGGACGTGGAACCGATAAAAACAATTGAATATAATTTACCATTAAATCGTATCTTGCATAATAATTTGTCAAGTTTGTAAAATCTTGTATATAAAAATCAATTGCTGTTCGTTAGTCTCGCAAAAACTCGAGAACAGCTGGACCGATTTGGATAATTTTGATCTTGAAATATTTGTGGAAGTTCAGGGAAGGTTTAAAAGGTGACTTTTATTGGCGATACGAAGTTTGCTGGGTCAGCTAGTGTGTAATAAAATCTCATTATATTCTACGTTACGTATTGCCATCTGATATTTTATTAATCACCCATGCAACGTAGCAAAATGCTAGAAGAACTCCCCTGTCAAAAATCATCACACATAATGTTATAAATGCGAAATCTACGAGCGTTTATGTTTATTACTACTTCACGCAAGAAACTGTTCAACGGATTGATTTTATTAGGGTAAAATTGAGACCGTAGTTAGCCTATGTCCTGAATTAACAGAAAGGCAGAAAAACGTTCCAGCGGGATACCGGTAAAACCACGAATGCAACTGAAAGCACCGCTTTATCCCCAATATTGTTTAACTCATTCAACACGAATTCATTTGGCAAAATGCCCCCCCGTATTATTACCTATCGTTTGTGCAATTGAAAATAACGGATATTAGCGTCTGCTGGTACCTACTACGTGTTTACCATGGGTTTATTTGTATGTAATTATGACTACGTATACCAGATGATCTTACACGAATTAGGTACCTAATGATGGGCACCTACCGAAGGTCAAGTTTGGACGCCATATGTTGTACATATAATTTATGAATTAGTCATAATTGTTTCATTATGACCTTTGTTGACGATCTTTTTTTTTTTTTTTTTTTTTTTTTTTTTTTTTTTCTTTTTTTTGATCTTTTTTGTTTGTTTTGAGTACTTGGACGAGGAAAAAGTAAAGCGCGGTTATGCGGTTTTAGAAAACGGGACTATTTTGCGTCACGGAGCATTTTCTGTGGATAACGGGACAGGTGCCCGAGAAAAGGGACAGTCCCGTTCAAAACGGGCGTATTGTCACTTTAGGCATACTTGATATGTTCGTAGGTAGGTGCGGGGTATAGTCAAGGAAACACGTATTTAAGGAACGAACGCTCGTTTACTACTGAAGCATCAACACAACTTGTGACGAGTAGGACGCCACAGAATATGGTAATATGTAGTATTTACAAGGTAGTGTAGGCGCGTACACATCACTCCTCCACACTTAATTTGAGGAACCTGGCGACAAACATTACACTTAGTTTTAATTAAACAATTAAATTCTTATGATAAATTCTTATTTAAAATACTTCTTATAATCTACTTTATTCCTATTACGGCACGAGCGCGAGGGCGTGAGAGGGGGCGTCGGCGAGAGCGCCGCGCCGCCGGCCCGGGGCCGCTGCGGCGGCGGCGCGTCCGCGTCATTGCCGAGCGCCGGCGCCGCTGATGGCGCTGACGTCGGTACGCTTTCAACCGTCCCTCGCTCACTATCTTCAGCCTCACAATCTGGCCTTACTTCCGAAGCACAATTAGAGTTAGGTGCTAGCGGCGCTTCATCAGTTACCGGTTCCACCGTCCGGTCGACAACTCCTTCACTATTGGTGGCCGTGGATTGGACGCATGGAGGCAACGGAGGGGATTGGACCTGATGAGGCGCGTTACATTCGTTGTTAGCATTGATCGGCTTTTTGTTGCCGGTAAACTTAATTAATTGATCGACATGTCGGATACAACAAACATCCAAATCTACAATAAAAACCTTAAACATTTTATTACCTATCTTTTCTTTTATATGACCTAGCTGCCAAATTTCCTTCCGTGCACTGTACCAACGGACCCAAACCGTATCTCCTATATCAAAATGCCTTCTACCGGGTACTTCGGGCAGGTTTTTTTGTTTCCCCTTGGACGGTAATATTAGATCGAGACGAGTTCGCAAATGCCTCCCGAACATAAGCTTGGCCGGTGTTTCGCCAGTGGAACAATGCACAGTATTTCTATAGTTAAATAGATACCCTAGCAGCTGTTCGTGCATGTGATGCGGCTGTGAATTCTCCTTAATAATACATTTTAACATTTTCTTACATGTACGGACCGAATTCTCGGCTTGTCCATTACTGGGCGGGTGATAAATGGGTGACGTCATATATTTAATACCGTTAGCTGAGCAAAACGCTTTAAATTCTACCGAGTTTATTTTTACGTCGTTGTCAGACACTAGCAAGTCGGGTACCCCGAAAGTAGCAAAAATTCCCTTAAGCTTTGTGATCAAAGCATTCGTAGACGTACCGTTATGCATGTGGAGACATTCTAGCCATTTGCTGAATGCGTCCACTAGCACCAAGTACACCTTCTGGCCTACGGTCATGTAGTCCAGATGCAGGCGCTGCCAGGGGCGCGCGGGCGCGGGCCAGGGCGCGGGCGGGTCGCGCGGCGGCGCGGCGCGGACCTGAGCGCATGTTTCGCACGACCCAATCCAGCGCTCGATGTCGCGGTCTATGCCCGGCCACCACATTCTAGTACGTGCGTTACTTTTACTTTTAATTATACCTAAATGGGATTCGTGAAGCTCCTTTAGCATACTTTGCCTCAACGCGAATGGCACGACTATCCTGTGCCCTCTGAACAAACAACCGTTCTCAAACTGCAAGTCCGACTTGCATTGAAAATACGGCGATATCAATTTACAGTTTATTTTACGCGGCCAGCCGATTCGCATGTATTTAGCTACCGTCTGCAGTGTGGTGTCTTCCTCGGTCATTTTCACTACTTCATTGACTGTGATCGCCGGCGATGACGCATCTAGAAATTTAAGCGCATAATAGGTATCTACATCGTTATCAGTACAGTCCTTCGTTTCGCCCTCGAGTGGCGCGCGTGAAAAAAAATCCGCTACTAAGTTGTTTTCGCTCGATACATACTGTACCACATAGTTATATGCCGACAATATTATAGCATATCTCTGCAACCGAAGTGCCGTCGTCACCGGTATCCCGTTTTTGCTGTTGAATATAGATACTAGAGGTTTATGGTCAGTTTTTAAAATAAAAGGATCTTGTCGGCCGTACAGATACTGGTGAAACTTTTTAACTCCAAAGATGATAGCGGTCGCCTCCTTCTGTATCTGGCTGTAGTTTCGCTCGCTGGCGGTGAGCGCGCGCGACGCGAACGCGAGCGGCCGCTCGGAGCCTGCGGCGTCGAGTTGTGACAGCACGGCGCCGACGCCGTCGGGCCCGGCGTCCGTGGCGAGAGTCAGCCGCGCGCCGGGCTCGAAGTGCGCCAGCATGCGCTCCGACGCCAGCTCGTGCCGCACTCGCGCCACGCTCTGTCGCTGGCGGTCGCCCCACTCCCAATCAGCGTCTTTACGCAAAAGTTCGTGTAAAGGGCTAAGTATGGCCGACGCATTTGGAATAAAATTCCTATAATAATTTAAGACGCCTAAGAACCTCTTTACCTCTGTGACGTTGCTGGGCTCGGGCGCGCTTAGTATTGCTCTTACTTTATCCGGACATGTCTTCAACCCCGCCTTGCTGATAACGTAACCTAAATAAGTGACGCTGTCTTTGAAAAATTCACATTTCTCTTTCTGCAAACGTAAACCCGCGTCGCTCAGCCTACCTAGTACCTCACGTAATGTTCTCATATGACTATTTCGATCCGGTCCGGTTATACAGACATCATCTAACCAGATACTAACCCGGTCGATGCCCGCCAGCAGTGTTTCCATCGATTTTTGAAAAATTGCTGGTGCGTTAGCCAACCCATACACCAACCGCGTATATTTAAACAATCCTTTGTGGGTATTGATTGTAGTAAGCTCCTGAGAACGTTCATTTAGTTTAAATTGGTTATATGCGTTTTTTAAATCAATTTTACTATATTGTTCACCCCCTCCAATTTTAGCGAATACCTCTTCAATTCGAGGCAGGGGATATTTATCAATTATTAGATCCTTATTCAACGTAACGGAAAAATCACCAGCAATTTTTACCTGACCGTTATCTTTTACCACGGGTACAATAGGGGTCGCATACTGTGAATAATTAACCGGAATTAATATACCTAGCTTCACTAACCTATTTAATTCATCTTCGACCTTATCGCGTAAAGCAAAAGGCACAGACCTTGGCTTGAAAAATTTCGGATTAGCGTTCTCTTTTAACTGCAAATTCACTTTAAATTTATTAAATTCACCCAATTCATCACGCCACAGTTCCGGAAACTTATGCAATAATTCGCATAACTCAGCTGCTGTGTCACTATTCAACGCATAAATATTCCTGTTTACATCAGTAGTAATGACAAAATTGAAGGCGGACATAAAATCTCTGCCCAGCAAAGGCGGGCCTCCGTTCCGAACAACGAATATTTTAATTACCTTCATAATACTGTTAAAAATAGCCTCAACATTAAAATAGCCTAGTGGCGCGATTTTATGTCCGTTATACAAGCACATTTTAATGCAACTACTTTGTAGCTGATAAGTTGAAAATTTTTGTTTATATAGATCCTCTGAAATTACACAAGCGCCGGATCCTGTATCCAATTCCATAGAAAGTCTATGTTTACCTAACGTAAGGTCAATCTTAATAGGATTAGCACCAACATACCTTAAATTAAAATTGTCACATTCTTCACAGTGTGCGTCCATGGTCTGGTCCACTGAATTTCCGTTGTCTAGGTCCGTTCCTACGTGGTATACACTTTTGGCACTACACACGCGCTTTAGGTGGCCTTTTTGGCCACATTTTTGGCATTTATATGCCCTGTAACGACACTTGTCACTTAGGTGGTTTTTCATGCCACAAACATTGCATCGCGACGATTCCGGCGAAGCGCTGCTACCGCCGCTAGCGCCGCCACCGCCGCTGCCGACGTTCCGGCGCCAATCTCCACCGCGACCAGCTTGGAACTTCGCTCGGTACACCGGTTCCTCCTTGATGGTGACAGATTCGCCCGTAGACATCATTACCTTCGCTTGCTTAGCGCACGCCGCCTGCTCCGCCACTTCAATAGCCCGTGACAGTGTAAGTTTGCACGGATCCTGCTCAAATAGCTTATCGCGTTCTGGGCCTGAGCCCAAGCCTAGGACGAAACGATCCAGCAGGTTCGTTTCCAAGGCGGTGCCGAAGCCGCAATAGCATGCTAAGCCTCTCAGTCGCGCCGCCCAGTCTCCTAATGATTCACCTGGACTCCTACTCGCTCCATAGAAATTCGCCTTCTCCACAAAAGAGACCTTTTTGGGCTTGAAATGACCGTCGAGTAGCAAAACGAGCTCCGAATAAAGCAGCTGCTCTAACTCCTTTGGAAACGCTAAGTTCCTCGCCAGTCTATATGTTTCGTCGTTGAGGTGCGTAAGTAATAAACCACACTGGCTCCCCGCGTCCACTTTGTTAATCTTCATAAACTGGCTCAACCTGGCTTTAAAAATCGCCCATTCGCTGGTTTTGTGATCAAAAATGGGCAAATTCCCTAAATATGCCGAAGCCATTTTTATTTTATTTTTTTCGAGGGTAATCCGCAACCACGATCGCCAATGATATGTTCGTAGGTAGGTGCGGGGTATAGTCAAGGAAACACGTATTTAAGGAACGAACGCTCGTTTACTACTGAAGCATCAACACAACTTGTGACGAGTAGGACGCCACAGAATATGGTAATATGTAGTATTTACAAGGTAGTGTAGGCGCGTACACATCAATACTGCTCCGACCTCAAATAAAATGGAACCAGGGCAAAAAGATGGCCTACGGTTAGTAAAAGTTTTTTGCAATCAATATTCGTTCGTTAATATTGTACCTGTAGATTATAGAGGGCATAGGCCTTGGAACGCCGAGTCGTCATGTCGCCCTAAGCTCTATGATTTAATTTTGACCTATGAGAGAAAACCGTGAGTCATCGGCACTTGTTTCATAAACATGACATGGCCTACCTCTGCCGTAGTACATAATTTAATATGTTATTTATGATCTCACGGCACAATCCATGTTGATTGAAACAAATGCGTGTTCTAATTTATTTGTGTACTCCTTTACTATTGTGATCTATTATTCACAAAATATAAGTATAGGTACATACTTTATTTAAATTGTAAAATTTCTTTCTCTCTATATTTCTTCTTACTCTATGATGAAATAAAAATCAGAAAAAAAAAACCCGAAATTTATATTATTAAATACATTTCAGAAGTTCACAAGCTTTAATCATTATACAAAAGCTAGCTACCCGTCCCATGGCTTTGCACGGGAAAGTGAAAATTTCTACATCGTTCAGAAAAGATTCAGAAACTTTCTCGTTTTTCATTTGTCGTTAAAGACGGACAAAACAACAAACCAACCGTTTCGACGCGCGTTGATGTCTCTTCTTCAGAACTTTAAAAGTACAGAGACTCCAGTAAAAGCATTCAACGCGCGAGCACAATTTAAAAAAATATTGCTTTACGCTCGGCTAATGTCTTGTTTTTTTTTACCTTTATTGAATTCAGAACTACTACTACTACTACTAGATACTAGTTTTGCCCACGGCTCCGCTCACTGTGTGACAAGAATCTTCTAATCATTTCCCACATGACTTCGTTTTTTGACTTTTTGTTATCACGAATGTCTTAGCACTTCCGATATACACAGCGTCACATAGTTGCGCTCTAGGTACTTATCATATGTTATGACCGATTAAACTTTGCTTTTGTTGGTCTATTCAGTACTTCAAAGTTACTTAACACACACTGGCATTGAATAAGAATTGTATCACATTCCCAGTGGGCTGGATATAATCCTATACTTATCCTATAAAAACTCGCTTCCACACCGATATCAGGCCATTGTCCTATTGTCTGCGTACCAATAAAATTATTACGAGTTGATTAGTATGTTGAAATGTTTGTAATGATAACTCTATAGCGATTCAAGTAATCATGAAAAATGCGGGATGTGCTTTTCTGTCGTATTACCACAAGCAAGCAGCACCTGTTAGTGTGTTTCGACTTCTTGAGAGCCAATTCCTAGTCGTGACGCCACTTTCGACCACATCGTCACTTATATAGTACAATCTTATCTTACGTGACTTGTAGAGTGACCTGACTGACGATAGAGTTGGTCACTAGCTTACACGAAAGAAGTTTTAAATGATTTAAAAAAATAATGAAACTATGAAGCACATTCACCTACCGCACATTATTACGAATCTACGTTCACCTCTGACACGTCAGGAACTCTCACATTAAAACGACATTAACTTGTTAAAAAAAATCTTACATAATTATCAATTACACTCCAACTGCGTAAAGGTAACCAGCTGCAAAAAAGTTGGGGTTGGCTACCATTTTAACTAAGCCATGTACTAATTTAGACTCTATTCGTTTATAAATAAAGTCAATTTCAGCCGCTTGTATAACAGACTCTTAATTTTCCAGGTCAACAGTGTAGGTCAGGTCAGGTCAGTTAGTATCATAGCAGAATTAGTTTCAAGATAAAGGAAGTCTGGTTGTGAGTATGAGTTAATATAGCTTAAGAAATTCTAGATGCCGAATAATATTAATTTGAATGAGTTGTTCCTCAAATGAGTACGAGAAAAACCCTACCAACAAGCTATGGTTTTATTTATTTTGTTTTTTTTTTGTATTTATTTCTCTATATAACTATGTATATCGTTGTCTAGCACCCATAACACAAGTTTCGAGCTTAATTTGGGGCTAGGTCAATTTGTGTGCAATTGTCCCAGATATTTATTTACTTATTACGATATTTTCCTTCACCGAGAGCTCAAGCTCAACCTTTGAGTTGTTACTATTAAGTCGCAAATTCCATATAAATAACTAAGAAAACTTATCATATATATCTCAAGTGAAAGATATGCTCGAGGACAACATTCTTCAGTAACAATGGATGGCAAATTATAATCAACTAACTAAACATCTTTAATGTGACAGGAGAATGTAGATACTCTGCAAAATACCCGTTAACGAAGATTGGCGATGACGTGGATTTAGTAATGCACTTAACCTAGGGTATAACTACTCGTAGGAGCTCTATATAGCGGTTTCATAGATAGATTGAATGATAAAGGATTATTTTAAAAATTAATGATGTTATACATAATTAAGGCAGATTAGAGACAAGAAATCCTTGTACATTGTAATCCTTGTACTTGCCAAAAAAGTCCTTGAACTAAAATTACCTGTTTTTAGAGTATCAGAAACTACATGGATCCACAACTCCCAAACTCATAACTCAACAAAACATACTTGTGATGCTTTTCTTTTCATGCACAAATCCCGTAGTTGGAATCGAACCTGCCACCTGTCTCTGCAGTTGGTAGTTCACCCATTGCGCTACATCTGTCGTTGCATTTAATTCAAATTGCTTAAGTCAAAATTGTTCTCAACTAATACCTACCCAAATTATTATTAAACGTCACGACCCCGTAGTGCTCCCCATCTAAAGGTTGAGTGGAAGAGATCGAAGTCCACCCACTATACTTAATATTAGGATTTAAAAAAATTATGAGTTGTACAATAAACTTTCTTGAACATAATTGCAGTTTTTTTTTCAGTAGTTAGTTAATCTTTAACTTTTTTATTGCTCTTCACAATAAATATTTCAAGATACAATGGCTGTATCTATGAATAAGATTGGCGTAAACTTTAACACATCATTTTAGTCACGATATCATGAACATCCGCACATCTATTAGCACCATCACGGACTTGCAACACAAGGCTTTATAATTCAGACTAGCTGTTCCTCGCCGTTTCACCTGTAAGGAGTTTCCACAAGATTTTTATTGCAATAAAACAATATACCCTACGTGACCTCTAGACTCTGAACTGGGCTGAAATCACTCAGGATAGAAAGGAGTGGCGCTCTCTGGTCTCAGAGGCCAATACACACTTTGGGTCGCTGAGCCATCCGGATATAGGTCATTAAAATGCTCTGTTTTTACGTCATAGAGTGGCAAACAAGCAGACTGCCCGCCTGATGGCAAGCGGTGACCATCGTGTATGGATATTTGCAACACCAGTGGCGTTGCCTTCCTTAAGAACTTTTCACTCAGTGACACTGTAACCTTCTTATAGTAAAAGAATTATCAAAGTCGAAGGACTTGTTCTGGAGATTTCGTCCTATACTTATCTAATCTTATAATCATTAAAGTCATTATAATATTCGTATAGAAGGGAATGGTTCTCAGGCCTATCCGTGTGATATTCGTATAATCGTGTCACTGAGTCGATCTAATGAAATCATTATAGCACGGTGATACCTATTTTGCATGATGTAAGCTTAGAGTCAATCTCACGGCAAGCAAAGTACAGAGATAACCTATGTTAGGAATTTATTTATGGAGAAAAATTTTAAAGATCAGTGATTCAAAATTAAAGGTAAAATAGGAAGCTATATTATCCATGAATGTCATAGGAAATATTTAAATCTAATATAATAGTTTTTAGCAATAAATCATGATAGATACCTAAATATTTGTCAAACAAGTCAAAGAAAAATGACACCACTGGTTGCTCTAGCACTCGTTAGACGATTTAATTAGAACTGATGCAATGCATGACAGAAATGTAGACTTCATTCAGGTCTACTAAAAGTCGGCGACATTAAACGTACAAGAAGTAAATATATGCATGCCTACACATAGAAATCATCCTTAGTTCAGATACCTACTAGTTAGGAGAATCTACCGATGACACAGATTGCGAAAGCGTTTCGCGACGTGACCTCATAAAGCACGGCTCGTGAATAATGACCGGGCTTCCATCCTATCCTATATCATCTGGTGTACAATCGTAGGCAAAATTGTACGAGTCCGTATCAAATGAAAATAAGGGCGATTATCTGACGAGAGAAATATGGGGCAACTCGTAGAGGCATCTATCTATCTATCTAAGGAGGTAAGTTGGCAAATATCTTTATTAGATTGAAAAAGTAGGTTGGTATTTTTTATTATTTCTTATAGCATAGCGTTTGACCATAAATCACCAGACGATGTGACGATGTGGCCGAAGGTAGCGCTAGGCTACACCTGGATTGAGAACTGGGTCTTGAGTGGGGATGCTGGAATAAACAGATAGGTGCTTGGCGACAGATTCTTAACTTGCGGGTGGTAACTAGACAGTAACGAGCACTTGAAAATGTCCTACCACCAATCTATGGTGTCATCACGATTTTTTCTTTCAACGAAAGCTAAAGCTCATTGTTGGATTCGAACTCACGACTTATGGAACGCAAGCCAATGTCATTAAATTATTAATAATGCCCAAGTTTATGAGTGAGTTTGTATGTTTGTTACTTCGTATATATGTCGAAACTCCTCAACGGATTTGACTGTCATATAGAATGGAGATAGGTTATACCTTGGATTAAGTTCACAGGCTACTTTTTATCCCAGAAAATAGTTTCTACGAGAAAATGAGAAAACCACGAGTTCTACCGCGGGAGCAGTGTTTTGTTTACCTGCCTTCATTTATAGATATACCTAATATGCGAAAACGTTAAATTGGTGTAAGTCTGGAAGCTGAACTTTTCTAAGAGTTTATTAAATTAGCATTTTTCCAATAATCCTGTGTTTGTAAATATCTAGACTAGATAATAGCAATACAAAGTAGCTTCATTAAATGGCACCGTCCAATAGCGCTAGAGGGTCAAAAGTGGGATGTTCAAATAAAATACATTTCTCAATAGATAAAAAATGTAATCATAGAGTCCGATCCAGACTCTCGTATCACCTAGTAACAATAAAATATACAATATTACTCGTATTAGTTAAGACTTTAGGTATATGTGATTGATACTACATACATTTTGACTTAAACTAAGAAATTCTTTAGCACTTTTTAAATCATTTTTAAAACTTAAACTCACTACGGAAGCCGAATTAATAAAATATTAATAAACATTCCGATATGATAATATTTATTGCTAAATAATGAATTGCGTGTTAAATAATATTACAATAGCATAATGACTAAATCTAAGTTATTTTCTACATTATGGTAAGGCGTCCTTTTGAGTTAAAATCTGAAATGTCATTTTAAATTCTAAGTTACAAATCTTTGATTTTGGTATTTATTTCAAGATTAGTTATTATTGCTAACGAATAACATATAAGATATATGTGTTAGCTAAACGAGAAATAAATACCAAATGTATCTAAGGTGCAATCTTTCAATCCCCAGATAAAAGTCAATAGTAAAAAAAGTTTTAAAATAAAATAAAAGAACGTGAATCGTGTTTTTTTTCTTTACTTCTTACAGGGTAGTCTTTAACAAGTCACTTGTTAAACACAATGATAAGGCGACGATGTGGTCAAAGGTGCCACGCTACACCTGGATTGGGAACTGATGTGGTTTAAAATTTATTTGGCAAATAACTTGTATCGGGCCATTGAAAGATCGCCCCTTTGTCGAGTAAATCACATACATTTTCAACATAATTCAGTCATTCCTATCTAAAAATACAAGCTCTGTATTTCCTATCAATAAAATCTTTAGAATTCACACACGTATCACTTTATCCAAGCTCTTTTCAATTCCGAGATTCTAAATTTTATTTTATTTTAGCACCACCACGATTAAATGGCGAAATGTTTGGTGGGAAAATATTGGTTTTTACTGTCTACAGCGATGATTGATGATAAGCCGGTTTTATAATTATATTCATACATTTTACAGGAAGTAAATTTCATTATCGGTGATTTGAAAGCCTGCCTAATATTATTACCGAATCAAGACTAACCATTCATACCACATAGTGAAAAAATGTTACAGTACTATTTTTTTTAATTTCTTAATTTGACCACTACTGTTTTTAAAACGTCAATTATTTAATTAAATTAATGTTCAAATCTACATTTTTAAATCGAATTCCTTAAATATTCAATTGCAGTAATCCTGCTAAGTGTAGCATTAACCTGTATGGCAACAATTGAAATACTAACAAATTCAACAAAAAAAATTCTTTAAAACAGACAAATATCAGAAGTGATCAACTTTAACGGCAACAGTATTAAGTGTCGTAGTAGTTGGCAAATGGATTTGATCCCAATCGGTGCTGAGGTGCGCTTCAGTGTCTGTGGCCTTGATCGTGAGCCCTAGTGTCGGGACCGCGTTGGCGCAGTGAGGGAGCCTCAGCGTCACCGGTCGGAGGAACACTAGGCCCTGCGGACCGCACATCACTAGTGGAGACAGCATCGCTTCACCTGTTACAGAAATCACAGTTAGAAGATCGAATGATGATAGTGGTAAAGCATTGGTGCTGAAAGATATAAAAGTGCAATAAGATGCAGATAAATGAGGAACTTCAGATACAAAGAGTAAAAATGTCAAGAGGTAATTTGCTTAAACTGCAAGTAACATTTTTACGCCATGGCTTTTCCTAAACTAAAATTATAGAATATTTATAAAATTTTATAAAATTAACATGAACATGATCGATGAGTGCACCGAGGGGTTGTAATTTGGACAATTAAGTTGGTAGTGGGCAGTAACGATAAAAATTTTGGACACACAAACACAAATCGCAACACACATTGATGCAGATTGTTAAGTAAGCAAAGCTATAACTGGAAATACTGAAAAACAAGCATGGCAAACAATAATTTGACAACACATACATAACGATGCGATCCCCAAAATAATAAAAGCAACTGATATAGATAGATATTGGGACAAATGCACATAAAGTGAGACTCCATACTGATAAATAAATAAAAATAATAACATCAAAGGTAAGGATCAAAAAACACATATGAAAACATATGCATAAAGATAAGATTGTAAAGTAAGACAAGTAAACAGAATTGCAGACGACACATGTTATGTACAGTGCACAAATGATTCAAAACTGGATAAACATACGATTGCATGGTCGGTTGTAGGTAGCACAACAATCGTTGTCGTCTCTTCTCCTCTACTTTTATGTATGAGTGAATTGTGTTGTAGAAACTGCGTAAATATAAATAAAATATATGATTTATATGGAACTGGTTATGTTATATTAGCGATGATGTGCATCAAGCAAATTATTAATGGTATAAAGGTGTAGGTATGTTATAATAATTAAATAAGGTTGATTATGGGATTTATAGAAATGTTGGAGGGAACATTCTATAATCACAGACACGCTAAGTGCCAATTCAAGGATAATAAAAAATCACACAATTAAAAACCACATGCTGTGCATAACAACTCGTGCAAAAATACAAAATTGAACCAATCAAAACATCCAACTAATCCAAAGTAAAACAAAATTCCGTATTGTGAAAGTTTGTTCCTGCTCTTCGCAAATTCCCAAATATCATTGCTAAATTCCGATCCATAAATTATAAGACCAATTTTATTAGTATGTGCAGTCTAGTTCTACAAAACGCGTGCTTCGTTACAAAAGCATTACCGTTGTCCATATCGATCGGAGGTCCCCCCACGCGCTGGCTCAGCCTTGGATCTGACACCGTAAAGTAGATCTTTTGTTTGATGCCTGGAGCTATGGCCTTCGGAGGTATAATCAGGGAAACACCCCACTGTCTGTCTTCTAACACGCCTCCATCGCTATCGAATATTCCCCACGTTGTATGTGGCCCATCGGGCGTCACCTCTTCTGGCTTACTAGTTGAAGCATTACTATCTGATGATGATGCGTGCAATACGGTTGTCTGATTGTTTATAACAGTCGTTTCATTCTGACTGGAAGACATGTTTTCAGAATTCTCCTGGCTTGTTTCACTCTTCTCTAATATTTGTTCACAGAATGTCACTGTTCGATTTGTCTTCGAACATTTGTCTTGTAAGTCTTGTGATGTGTAAGGAGTGCTTTGAGGCTTATTTTCGAAATTCATGCTACATTCAGAAGCGTAATGAGTTTCCATAGAAGTAGTTGATTCATAAGGAACGGGAGAAGTTGTCACTTTTAAAGCGTTTGAAATGTGGTCAGCTTTGCCGTGCAATCTGGGCGCATACATCGGTTCACCTTTCAGTACCTTACTTTCCAAACTTAAAGATTTCTCTTTTTCAGCATCCGTCTGACATTCAGATAATCTTAGCTTTGAAAAATCAATCTCTTGGAATGTTTCAGATTCGATACCAGCTAAAGCTTCTGCCTTTGTCTGATATATTGGTTCGCGTCTGGACAAATGGTTGGCGTCACTTAGTTCATACGGACTACTCCTCGCGCTACCATCTTGGATTACAGTTTCAGGCAGCACTTCTTTAGTTTCTTGATGAGATTCATAAATAACACTTTCCTTGAGTTCCCTTTTAGATACATAAAGAGGCTCTCTAATCTTAACAGAGTCACTCTCGTTACATTCTTTCCTTGTTTGATAAATCATTTCTTTTTTCGCTTGATTCCTTTGCTTTATTATTTCCAGTTTTTCTTCCAATCTTATGCTATAAGTTGACTCTTTGCTAGCTAAAAGAGCAGCTTTTTGTGTTAGGATCTCTTGTTTCGATACGTAAGTGCACTCAGCTGATGCCGGTCTTGTATCAGACCTAGCATCTATTATTTCATGTTGAGTCACATAAGGCGTATCGGAACAACTAGATTTAACTTCAGATCGAGTAGCGTACGGAGATTCCGTCATGCCTATTCTAGACATCATTTCTGTTCTTGTAGCATATGGTGGTTCGCTCAAGCATTTGCTCATAGGTGAAACTCTGCCAGGATAGTTAACTGGCGTTTGTAATCTTCTATCAGGTCTTATCGCGTAAGGGTTTTCGGTCCAAGATGTGCTCGGTGGAGGATCATAAGTTCGTTTGCCATAAACTGGCTCTTTAGGCAGAGAATTGTCAAGTCTCTGTTTTAACATCTCTTCTTTTGTATTGTACGGAGATTCAGAAAACCGCTGACGCAACATTTCTTCCTTTGTCGTGTAAGGACTATCTGCAGCTATTCTCCCTCTCATTATTTGCTCTTTGCTAGAATACGGTGATTCACTGTATGACGAATCGGATTGTTTGGACATCTCTTGTTTATTTGAATATGGACTCTCTGATTCCAGTTCTTTTCTAGTGGCATATGGATTTTCTCGTATGCATTCAGATCTCGTAGCATAAGGAGGATCCATAAGTGGCATTGGTAAGGTTTGGGAGTTTCCATACGGATTTTCAAAGCTTTGATTAAATACTTCTGATCTGCTCCCGTATGGGTTTTCGCTTGAGGTATCGTAAACAGAAGTATATGTCCTTCGAGGCTTAGGTATAGGATCGTAAACTAAATGTTCCTTGCTTTGGTAAACAGGTTCTGGAGGTAGTGGTTGCGTAGGATGAAAGGGTTCGTGTTTTATTTGTTGTTGTCTTTGGTAGATAGGATCTATCTTGGTAATCATATTAAAATTAGGTGCTTGGCCGTAGATTCCTCTCCTATTGTATTCTATGAGAGAGTTTTGTCTACGTAACAATGGGGTAACTTTCGGTTCCGTCTCAAAATCGCACATAGAATTTTGTCTCTTCAAGTTTTTGAATACGGGTTTTGCATCATAGTCTCTGATCGTGCAAACTGATCCGCTTCTGTCATCGCAGAATGAGCTTTGTCGTTTAAGAATCGGTTTCAAAACTGGCTTTTCGCAGGAAGATGAGTTGCTGCGTTGCAGCATTTGGTTCCTAATTTGCTGGTTTCTGATGTGTGTATTCATATCGCTCAGGTCAGATTTCTCTCGTCTTAGCATCGGCATTTGATGCATCTGGTGCCTCTGCTGCAAGTCATTTTCACAGAGTGACTTCTGGCGAGACACCTTTTGCGAGTTTTTCGTTTTCGAACGGAATAGATCAAGTACGGCGTTTTTAATGAATGATGGTTTTTTGGACAATTTCTTTTTAGTTTTTGGTGAGAACGTCTCGTCGCGCTCCACGCTCGAGTTCATGGCATCGGATGAACTGCGGAAACCCACAACCAAATACCCTCTTAGTTACTCAATGATATCTTTAGACACGCCAGATTCTTCAACAGTTCGTACAAAATCATGGTTTGGTTGAAAAATGTGGTCTGCCTCAATGAGTATGGCAATTTTTAAGAGATGAATTTTATGATTCTGTAAAAAGCATATTGAAATATTTGTCAACAGTAGATACAGGAGTAATAAATTTAATAGGGAAAGTTGATATAAACATAAACAATGCTTCGAAGACGATTAAAATAAATAATGCAAAAAGAACAGATGATAAAAGAAAGAACACTACATATATGCATTTGAATAAATATGTTTACTTAGACATACTTAAACTAAAAAAAGACAACATAGTTCAATATGCTTTCATGTTTCAATCAACAAGTTGCACTAAAATGCAGACACGCACTGCCAATAGTTGTTCATCAACTAAATACTCTAATAGATTACAGATGTTATTACAATTTACAGACTAACGCCACAGTGAACAAGCAGTAGGAAAACTAAAAGGGAACGGCTCGATTCGCACACGAACTATAGGTATCAACATAGAGACGGGTTGTCACTCAATTACAAATTTACAACTAGTCACGTCTTTGGTAAAGTTATTATTGTTCTATTTTCAACTGGCATTCCCATTATTGCGCTTAATAGTGGCAAAGTGGCAACCATATTGTCTGTCAGCATTCAAATCGAGCCATTTCTCACTAGCGTCCTAGAGTTTGTCCACTGCGCTAGCTCCCGATATAGATATGTTACAGATAATAACCACATACGATACCATAGCTAATACTGTGGCCCGACAAGACGTTGTTAGTCGTTGTGAAGCGATCGGTGTTTGCATGTTAGAGCAAATTGTACAGGGACTGATTATAATCAAGAAACTTAAAAACGAGACTTAATAAGATGGAGGAGATTCTTTTGAAACACTGGACACATGCACTGAAAATGTTTGAAGAAAAATCATTAAAGAACTTTCAACGTTTGAAGTCGTCTCAGTTAAATCAAACTTGGAAGGGACCTAGTTGAATGTATAGGATGTGTTGTGTAGGAATGACAATGTAGGACTCACCTTAAATTGTGCATGTGCTGTGGTTTTCTATAAAGCTCAAAAGCTGAACCACGTTGCTCTCTGCTTCCTGCTAAATCTGAAAAAGGGTAAAGTATTATTCAACTTTTACGATTATTTTCTTTTGCCTGCGTTTGATTATTACATTTCGTCTGATAATGCAGTCAAAGGTGGATCAAACTGGCCTATAAGGTTACGTTACTTTATAATAATTACGTTGGAAAAAAATAATACATAGATATTAAAGTAATTGATAAAGAGGCAGTGGTTTGGAGTTGTTTATTACTAACTAGCTGACCCGACGAACTTCGTATCGCCAATAAAAGTCACCTTTTAAACCTTCCCTAAACTTCCACAAATACTTCAAGATCAAAATTAGCTAAATCGGTCCAGCCGTTTTCGAGTTTTAGCGAGACTAACGAACAGCAATTGATTTTTATACATAAGATATCTATTACAAATGGTGAATTTAATGCTATAGAATTTTCATTTAATAACCGCACAGGTTACATGAGAAGAAATAGAAAATTAAGCTTCGAGGATTTTACTTTATAATAAACTAGCTGCGCCCCGCGGTTTCACCCGCGCCTTCCCGTTATCCCGTAGGAACCTTTCCCGGGATAAAAAGTATCCTATGGCCGTTTCCTGGTCCTAAGCTACCTCCCCACCAATTTTCATCCAAATCGGTTCAGCCGTTCTTGAGTTATAAATAGTGTAACTAACACGACTTTCTTTTATATATATAGATTTGAAGGATGTTAATTTCTATTTTACATCTCTAAGGTTCTAAATCAAATAATATGTCTAAAAATGTCACAGACTACAGTTTTCTTTTCTTTATTTTCTTTATATCGTAGACTACAAGTACTCTTGGAATAACTATTTCTGTATAGTGGCAATAAAGTGTATTTTTTAAATCTTCATCTTAAGTGATGTGGTCGAAGGTGGCGTCACGATACACGTGGACTACTGCAGTACTATAGCTACTACTTTACAAAAAAAAATTCCAATAAATATATAAGTAAGTATGTGTATTTCTAAGTGTCTTCATTTTCCATCGTTACCTATGAGATGTGGATTGTGTGGGAGGTTGATGGCGCGGTGGTGGGACGGCGGGCCGGAGTACGGGGGAGACTGCGGCGGCATCTGACTACTGTACATGTTGCCCTGGAACCAAGCACGTTATAGTTGAAATGACGGCACTTTCCTCTAGCTTACTTGTTTCTGATCATGCTAAATGTTATGTGATAATTAGAGATCGAAAAAAAATGCGTATTTTCGCAATGAATAGGTTTTGCTCCGAAAGTATGGAAAAGGCTTCTCAAAAGGTAGGTAATCAAGTAAATTGATATTTATTTATATTTCCTAATGACAGAAAAAAAACCCTTTCTATGAAATAAAAACTAAGTACACATAAATATATTATAGATCAAAAGTAAATATGTATCGATATCTATGTAAATGTGATGCTATTCTACAAAACACCTCGATTCTGCAGCTTCATCTGTCCGGCTGATTTGTGAATCTAAACCACCCAGGGCGCCACGCAAACGCAGGCAAAAAAAAATCATTGAAATCGGTCCAGCCGTTTTTAGGCTGAGTTCAGTGACATACACACGTACAGTAGAATTATATCATCATTAGCCTTCCACGTTCCCACTGCTGGGACTCTGGCCTTCTCTCAGAGAGAGAGTATGGGCTATAATCTACCACGCTGGCCCAGTGCGGGTTGGTAGATGTCACATGCCTTTGAAAAGGTTGCAGTTCTTGGGCATGCCGGTTTCCTCACGATGTTTTCCTTCACCGTTTTGAGCGATGGCAAATCCGCACATAACTTATTAAGTCATTGGTACGAGGCCGAGAGGATTCGAACTCGGTGTCGGCGTCTTGTAAGTCGCACGCCAAACCGTTCGGCCACCATCGCTCTAATTATCATCGAATTATATATATAAAGATTATGTATCATTTTTTTACTATAGTGCGTACCTGGTGGTAATTGTTGTGCGTGGGGTGCGCGCGGTGCGGCTGCGACACCGAGTGCTGGTGCGAGTACTGCGGGGGGAACGCGCCGCGCGGGGGCGCCCCGCCAGGGGGGGGCTCTAGGCTCTGCGGGGGGGGGGGGGGGGGTGATAACATTGACACTTGCAAGTAAAACAGGATTTTAGAGTCTTAAAATTCAAAATTCTGGGTGACACTGAAACGTAATGGGTAAGCGTGACGCTTGAAGGCAGTTCCATAAAAAAGGGAATGGAGATAGCTTTTACCCTGGATTTACACTTAGGTGGATTTTTATCCTGGAAAAAGTTTCGGGAAATCGCGGGTGAAATCACGAGGCGCAACTAATAATAGGTATACGTATGTGATGATGCATGCAAATAAAGATTGTATGGCGTTGAGTGGCTAGCAGTTGTTAAGTGTTATTTAAATGAATGAATGAATAAGAATCAATTATATAAAAACTACCTGAAGTTTTTCCTTTATTCCGAAACCTTATTCCAGGATAAAAAGTAGCCTTTGTGTTAATCCAGCGTATCAGTTAACTTCAGCAATTATTTGAGCCGTTTTAGCGTGAAGAAGTTACAAACATGCACACTCACTCACAAACTTTCGCATTTTTTTTTATATATTTTTTTTACAGGGTAGCGTTTGACCACAAACCACCTGACGTTAAGTGACGATGTAGTCGAAGATGGCGACACGCTACACCTGGACTGGGAACTGGCTCTCAAGTGAGGCTGCCGGAACACACCGATAGGTGCTTGGCGACAGATTCGAGGGTGGTAGCTAGCCAGGCGAGTACTAGAAAATACCCTACCACCAAGCAGATATAATATTAGTGTGATACTTAAGGACAATTTAATTACCTACCGTACCTTCACCAACGATTTGTATGGTATATGTGAGTAAAGAGTAAAGCTGTTACCGTTACCCCATTCCGTGGGTGATGGTTGGGGTCAGGTGGGCGGTAGTGCTTCGGCTTGGGCGGCGGGACCGGCTTGTACGGCGGGACAGGCGCACCCACCCGCCCCGTGTAGTCAGCTTGAGACGCAGAGTTCGTCCTCGCACTAGGGAAATAACATAATATTGTTTTCACCTCACAAGCTCAGAAAGAGTCTGTTTAGCATTCAAAATCTGAGGGCAAAATTTTGAGAAATAAATTCTAAGTTAACCGTAAAAGTGCATTTTGCACGCTAGCGTGGAAAGTATTTCTAATATTCGAAACATTCTATTTAATAATTTTCTATACCGCCGCCAGTTCACTTAAAATGCAACAATACTTTTTAGAATACATAATCTCATTGGCCAGCACGACAATTGCATGAAAAAAAAACCTTATTTTATTTGTTTACACCTAGCATTTTCAGCATTTTTAGAGCTTTCATCTCTTGGTACAATCAGCAACAAAAGTAGCTGAACACGTCTTAGTGTACACCAGATCAGCTAAGTTTGGTGAAGAAAATTGAAAAAATGGGGCTGTTCAGGAACTTTTGTCTCTGACTGTACGTCAATGGGCATTGCTCAGTAACAGAGTCAGTATTAAGGTTGGGGCAGAGAGAACGTTACCTGTACTTAGCATGTTCATTAGTGGGCACGTTGGGTAGCGAGGGTCCCCTCGCGTGCATGGGCGCGGCCCCGTTCCCGTTGAGGGGCGGCGGCCGGCCCTGCTGCGGGCTGCGGTACTCCGCCGTTCGGTGCGGGCTGCGCAGAGGAGCTCAGTGTATTTTTTTAAAACACTTTTATTAGCTTCACTTGTAACTAACTAACAATGTAATCAAATCTTAGAAGCCAATTTTAACCTACTTCTAATTGTCGTATCGACTTGAAACTTTGTATGTATATGTAATCCTGATGACAATGCAATAATTTGACGTCATCAAACTGATCTGATGATGGAGCCAGGAGATGGATGGTGGAACTCTTCAATGGGTTTACTAGTAAACCCATCGAGTTTGAGCTCAACGTTATGGTTAGTGAACTTAATGGAGTCTTTTGAGATAGAATAGTTTACTTTGCATAATTAATGGTATAGTACAGTACAGCCCAGCACAGTACAGTGTGAAATAGAATAGTATATTTTCAATTCATACCTGTAATTGCTTTCTGGGGTCCGGCTGTAGTCCAGGGAGTTGTGCTCGTGGGAGTTAGAGTTCCGTTGAGGGCTCTGCGTTGACATGGCTGTGGGGTTCGGTGGTGGCGGTGGTTCCATTTTACTATAAAAATACGTACTAATGAATGAATGACAAAGATAAAATTGCTGTACCCACTTCTGGGCTCCATAAAGTGAGCAAATCTTTTAAAGGTCAATGTGTACGTTATTTCAACGAAATCACAAGTAAAACCAAGACTTTTCGATATCTGAATTTCAAGTCCATAATCAAACGAAATCTTATTATAAAATATCAGACTTATTTAGATGACGAAAAAGCTTAGGGTTGTAGTGAAATAGTTAATGTTATCGCGCCCAAAAAATTACCTGCCAGGCGTATATTACCGGTGTAAAGAGGTTGGAACGGAATAGTGTGAGCCACGCCACGATGCTGTCCAACTAAATAAATTTGTTTAATTTGAATTTTTCAGGACTTACATAGAAGGCGGCGCCACCTTGAGGTCGTCGGGAGCGTTGGGCGGCAGCCGACACGAGCCAAGCGCTGAGCCGTTGTTGGACGCGCCACTGTACTCATACGAAGACGTGCCGTCGTACGAACTTTGCTGTGAACAAAGATGTTTCTCAATTTGAAGTTCATTGAAATGGGAACCGGATTTTGTGGTAACCATCTAGCGTAGACGCTAGTAAGCGCATGTACAGAACAAGGACAAAATTGCAGGGACGCATTTAACCATGAGTCACCTGATGCTAAGTGACGATGTGGTCAAAGGTGGCATCATGCTACACTTGAAGAGAGAGGTAGCCCTCAAGTGGAGCTGCCGGAACACATCGATTGGTGCTTGGCGACAGATTATTTTCGTGAGGGTGGTAGCTAGGCAGGCGAGCACTAGAGATTGCCCTACCATCAAGCAATGGTTTCATTACAACGTTTTCCTTTATAGAAAGCTCAAGCTCATCGCAGGATTTGAACCCATGACGGATCACAAGCCGACGTCACTAACACTGAGCCTTCATCGTTTTAAAAACTCAATGACACGCAGTCGCACACACTAAGGTTTATGAGCGAAACGGCTTATATATCTAGGTCATTTATTTTTAGATGAAGGACCTACGCGAACCCCAGACTCTGAACTGGGGTGAAATTGCTCAAGGTAGAGAAGAGTGGCGCTCTCTCGTTTCGAAGACCAAGACACACTTTGGGCCGCTGAGCCCTCGGAGTTAGTGAGTTAGTTAGATGAAGGATCCTTACCGGGTTGCCCTGGCGGTGTCTGTCGAGCGACCCTTGACTCTGAGATGGCTGGATGATCATGCTGGTTGGACGGCCGGTATAGGTAGCTGTTTCTTCGGTAGGCGATTCTTTGGGACCCCCGAATAGGCGTTCTTGTGCACTCGGACGGCTGTTAGCCTGCAATTTTTAATATAAAATATCTACATACACAAAACCATCGTGTCGTTGACCGACAATCAACGCACAGCGTAACTAAACGTGACTTGATTGGTACGTGATTTTTAAGGTCTTATTTTAGGAAGAAAGGTTTTTTGAAAATCATCCCCCTAATAAGGTAAGATATAAAAGTTTGCTTGGAAAAATATCAACTTCCTTGTCACTAAAACAAAAACACACAAACGAGTAAGGTAAGTAAGTAAAGTAAGGTATGAATATCTACAATTCACTTCATAATAAACCACAGAAACTTTTATAAAATTTGCTTTCTATATTTACCAAAATGCGTTGAGATTGGCACCGACGCAAATGAGAAATGATTTCGAAGGTTTGCCACGGATACATTTTGTTCATTAAAATGAGTTATCACAAGCCTAGAGACGGGTGTATCAGGGTATGCGCTAGTGAGAACAAACGCGAGCTTGTGGTTAAATCTTCAACTAAGTAGAAGGATATGCAGGTTGGTATCGATATACACCAGACCACAACCTACAAAACGTCTCAAGGTGAAGCCTCAGCTAGCCAACTGCGTATCTTTAATACGAGTATCTGTATAAAACTATACTCGTATGGTGTGTTTGTTATGAACGCGTGTTCTGCTTCGATACTACGAAGGTCGATATTATAAAAATAAGATTCATTTTTTATTTCCCACAATATTTACCACCAAGCTATGGTTTCGTCACGATGTTTCCCTTCCGTGAAAGCTCAAACTCATATCTCAACTCATAGCTCAAGCTCAAACTCGCATAATGTTTTATCTAGATCTAATTTATTGCAACGCTCATTGCCGTACTTACACACAGACTTCAATGAAGTTTGTTCTATCGATATATTGACAGAATTTTGTATTAGCTGTGTGCGGCAAGAATAATTGGAAGAGTGACAAAGAAGCCGACGGCCCTCCTGATGGTAAATGGGGTCACCATCGCGTCGTTGTGACGCCATTGCCGGCCTCTTTTATCTCGTGCGCCTTACAAGGCTTCGATACCGAGTTTGGATCCTCTCGACCCCGCACCTATGGCTTAATATTAAGTTATGTGTGGATTTGCCATCGCTCATAACGGTGAAGGAAAACAACGTGAGGTGAACGGTATGTCCAAGAACAACAACATTCAAGGGCATGCAACGCCTACCAACCCGCACTGGGCCAGCGTGGTAGATTACGGCCTATTTTCTCTCTCTGAGGAAAGGCCTGAGTCCCAGCAGTGGGAACGTAATGGTTGTTGATGGTGGTGGTGTTGGTCATAGTACTTACCGCTGGATTATGTCGGAGGGAGTGCGGAGGGCGGCCGGGCGGCGGCGCGGGCAGCAGCACCCCGCCGGCTGGCCGGCTCCCGGCGGTCCGCGGCGGCAGGTCTGGCACTGACCACAAGCACAGCGTCGTGTTATTAAAGATCCACCAACATTATAGGTATTTACTTCAATAGGTATGTTCCTAGAGACAACTCTGCTGTCGGAGTTTTTGGAAAGTACTAACATAGCAACACACAACAACAACATGCAAACTGGCTTTTAAATGAAAAAACCGCATCGAAATCGGTCCATCCGTTTGAGAGCTACGATGCACATACAGACAGACATACGTCGAAACCAAACTTATAACACTCCTTTTTAAAAAAACAAAACTAATGAAAAAAAACTAGCTCTTACCTGTACCATACAATGGGGAGTGTGGCGGCGAATGCGTCATTGCATTGCCGTGATAGGGCGGTACGTCGTTGGGTGGCCCCATGTTGTGGCTCCCCTGGTTGTTGTGGACCCCATTGGAGTTGGCCCCGTTTGTGTTCGCTGAGAAGCCGTACTTGCTGTCTCCATAGCCACCCTGCTGTAGATTTGAGATGGAGCAATGTGAAATGATGTCAAGGAACTAGGGAAGATGAATATTAGAGAGTAGAACATAAATTTAAATTCGTGTTTGATGGGATTAACAAGTACGAGAAAAGATTTTACAAAAAAAAGCATGCGGAGAGCTACAAAAAAAAAACATGTTTGCGTAGCAAGTGTTTTAGATGAGCCGTGAACGATAGAAATAAAGATTATTAGATGTGTCGATTGTTGAAATATGAGTAAACACTTCGTAAGCATAACAGAAGTAATGCAATATGAATAAAATTAGTCAGCATCGTCAACTGTTGAATCTAAGTTGACCGTATTGAGAACTTTCAGTGTGTGCGGGTTTCTGTGTATCTGCTACAAGAAAACGAGCGTTAGAGATGCATTCAATTATAAAGATAGTAGGTACAAGACTGCAAAAAGAAAAATCATTGTAAACGATCTAGAAACAAAAGAAATCTAGAAACGAAAGAATAAGTAGGTACCTACATGGCATAGTTATTTATTACTTTCATCAATCAATACAAACCGTGTAAGGTGGTGGGACAGCGTCGGCCATGTGATTCAAATCGTCATCTCTATCCATGTTGTCCTGCGTGGTCGCTATGGAGGGGTCTGACGACGATTTCACCAACCGCGGCGCGGGTGGCGGACTAACTTCCAAGTCGCTTTCAGGACTCGACGCGTACGACAATCTATTCTCTGTACTCGACGACATTGAGAACAAGAAGTCGTCGGATAACGGCTCTGGCCTCTGTTTTCGTCCGCCATATTGGTTTTAACCGCCATGTTGGATTTATCCGCCATGTTGAATTTGTCGGTCATTTTGATTTCGATGTTCGCAGCGACGACGGCGTCCGGTGGGGTGGGTTATGGAATGGGGTGATAAGACAAGACAAATGAATGATTGGACATAACACAGTACAGAAACTAAAAACGTGGTTTAGCATCAGTCTGTGAATGATTAATGTTTTGGGTATTTCAAACGTGCGTTAACATCCTAAAAGTAGTTAAATAAGCTCCAGATATTAGTAGGTAGCTAGATATTCTAAAAGGTAAGTCGTAAACAAATCGATATTAATGGTTCCAAAGCTGAAATCTATTTCTTTAGTAGTGTACGTATAATTCGTATATTTTTTATAATTTTAACAACTTATTAGAATGTTAACGCCAACATAAGTTTGGAGTGGTATTTTACACTGATATTTATGACGATATTTAATTTTAATTATAAAAAAACACTCGTTTTATAAAAAAACATTGTCAAATTAATTCTTAAACAACAAAATCAACATAACATAACAAACAAAATTAACAATTTAAAATTAACAAAGCAAAATATATTACATAGCACAAAATTAAAGCAGCCAATGGTGTCGATTCTGATGTGAATTCTTTAAAACTAAACTAAAGACAGAGTTTAAAAGTAATGCTGTCCTTTTCTAACTATGGAAGAAAAGGACCGAATTATTTTGAGACCCATAGAATTAGTTAACTTTTACAGAATGCATATCAGAATCAACACATTACTAATATACATAAAATGGATTAGTATAGGTGAGCTAATAAAATTAGGGTAGGCTTTAAAGGGTTACTAAAACTAGATTAAGCGTCGCGCTGCTTAATCTAATCTTAGGAAGTTGAATTTGTAGTTTTAGATATTATTTACATTCTACACATACCCTAAATGTTGTTCAGAAATAGGTTTGGTAATTACAGGTTGGATGTCTCTTTCAGCTTCAGCTCGATCAACTTTGGCATTATTTTCAACCTCCTCTAACTTCAAAGTTGGCAACGACAAGTTCCTAACTTTGTTCAAAGTTCTCTCAGTGACCGTGGGTAAAGTACGGACTTCGCTATATCTCTCTGGATCAATCTTTACGCTGCACTTGCAATTAGGAATTCTACAAATCGGTCTAAGAGGTTTCTCTAACCCTTTAAACTGGATTTTAGGCATCTCTTTCTGAAGCCTAGCTTTCCATTCGGGGACTTCGTTTGCCTTTTTAACATCGTTATCGTTTATGAAAAACGACGCAGGTTTATAATGTTCTGACATAGGCACTACTGATGATGGCCTCCGAATGTTACCAACTGGAGAGCTGGAAGATGTTTCTAGAACGCTATAAGGTCTGAAAGACTGAGTGAAATAGCCTTTGGTAAATACTGGAGTCATTTCTGGGGTATTGACAACTCTTTTGACATTCCTACCGTAATAATTCTGCCGATCATCGTAGGGGTAGCTAGCAAGAGTGTGTCTGTTTTTGTTAGGGTGGGTATATACATTGTTAGGCATGCAAGTCATTGTTTCAGAGTAATAATAAGGCACTACGTGGTTTCTGTTAGCGTCATACACATGGTCGTGAGTCTTTGGGTTAGTGCTGAGTGGTAGCATGGCTTGTGGTGAACTCAGAGGCCTGGAAGTTTGAGGGTACGTAGGAATTGGATAAGATATGGGATAGAAGGCAGGGTATGGGGAAGGCGGGATTGGAAAGTATATGTCCGACACCATTTCAACGTGCTATACCAAGACAGAACAGAAACGAATTGGTTAATAATTACGATGTTTATACGTAGAACAAATATGTGATGCAACTTTAAATTTAATTTGATCAATGACAAATATCCCAAAAAGGAAGACATTTTCTCTTGAAAAAATTGCATTCACATTTTCTAATATCGCATATTAAATAAAGAACAGAAATACAGAAAGAGCACATTATAATAGTTTACCAAATGCACCAATTTGCCTTTACCAAGCAACCATCACGAAGCATGATGCGTTTATAACAGACGAATACTTGAACATAAACACATACAATATGGAACCCTAACATTCTTAAATTATCCTAGCGCCTATTGAAAACAATTATAAATGCGAAACACTAACTATCTAATGTAAAAGTAGCTCCAAAATCCAACAGTACATAAGCGTCATCCACCCAATAATATTCTCATTACTGTACTGGGAATGAGTCGTATTCTCGTAGAGGCTACGGGTATAATAATTATGCCCGTAACGTTCATGGCCATGCCTGATTTCACACCCAAAATGGACAAACCCGCACATAATTTAACTTAATGCTTACTCAATAAGTTATTGATGCGGGGCGAGGCCAAAAACGCAGTGCATTGGAATTGATAAATTCATAAGTAACAGACAAAAAAGTAACGAAATCGGATAGGTTCTTCTCGAAGGCATTCACAAAATTACCTTTTAACTCTTTTTCACATAGTTCATAAGTGTTTTGCATATGTAATTGTTCAATTCAAAGAGACAGTGACAGTCTCTACACATTATATCTAGATATATTAAAAAGCATACCTTGGTCTCAGAGACCCAAAGCTGCTGCTGTTGGGTCCTCTGAATGAGGTCGATCAGTTTGCTGAACCAAGTGTTCTGGTTGGCTTCGCTCAGGGTGATTGTGTGAGTGAACACGTGTCCCCACACTCGTTCCATGTGTTGACATTGTTCTAGAAGCTTCTTGGATGACTTGTGTGCTGATCTAAAATGGTTCACGGTATGAATATCACTCTAAAATAAAAAATAGCACCTTGTTCTTTGGTGGCTATTCTGTGATATTAATATAGAGTTCGCACAAGTCCCTCGTGGCTTTCTTAAAATTAATAAATAAAATAAACAGAACTTACTTCGGAAGACCAGCTCTCAACTGCTTGATAATATGCTTATTATCGGCCTTCAAGAATATTACAATGGGATAGAACTGCGCGTAGTTCAGTCTATCTACAGCGTTTGGTGTTATGTCCAGTAGCGCGTGCTTCCCTCTCTCCATTATAGTCCTGATGCTGGAAAGACGGATTATGCCCGTGGGTTTGGCCTTGCTGTCTTCTAGGGTGCTGTCCATTTCTAGAAAAGAAGAGTGTTTTGAGTTGTTGCAATTATCATTTTGTGAAACAAGATTTTTCTTGAGTTGATGTTTGCTATGGATTTCACCAGATATTTTTGAACTTAAATAATAGAAGAAAAGAAGATATTTTGTTTTTATAGTTGTATCACAGAGTTTTGACTCGCAAGTAAAAATAATATTTTGTAAAATCTACCGCTATTTGCTCTTAAAAGACCAGTTGTATCCACCTTCTCAAAGTCTCTATTAAAAACCTTGTTCATATGGATGACATTCTTATTGCATCTTACAACTTGTATGAGCAATACTATAATGATGAAATGTTTTGAATAATATATATACACAGCGGCCCTCAGTGATGGGGCATTTTGGGTTGCAGGCTACCCTTTTTTGTCTAACTACGACAAAAATAAAGGCCACCGTTAATGCCCCATCATGGAAAGTCACCCACCCTAGCCGGTCCATTTTTTATGGATGTTTGTTTTGTTTGTTACATAAAATTGTTTTTAGAAGTATCTAGTCCTTCTAATAATACTAATAGTGGTTATATTCCGAAATTGGTCCCTCATTTGTGGCACTTTCGTTGTAAGATCTGGTACTATTACTACTGCTATATTTTGATCTTGTTTTGTGTTGCAGTGGGTAAGGATATAGATCTATGTTTTTTACTTACTAGGTGATGCGAATTTATCAGGGCTCTCGGTGAGTAGGCGTTCCCTGGCTATATCAGCGACTGCTCCCAGGACAATCACGGGGCGGACGAACCCGGGCTGTTTGAGGACAACTCGCTCGTACGCGGGGAATTTACTAATGCTGTCTGATAACACTACTTCGTCCCAGTGCTCCTGTAATTATTGATTATCCATTTTAATTCAATTATCGACTCAAAACCCTCAGAATCTCTTTAGTATTACTCTTTAGTAGTCAATATTATACTCTTTAGTAGTCAATTTCAAATTAAATAAAATTCTCAAAACGGTGAAGGAAAACATCTTATAGAAACTGGCATGACCAACAATCTACCAATTCCACTGGGCCAGAGTGGTAGATTATAGTTGATAGGTACTCTTCTGAAAGAAGGCCTCGTCCCAGCAATGGGAACGTAATGGGCTATTGATGATGATGCTGGTACAAAGCCTGAGAATTGTTAATTTTCAAATAAATAGATGTTCAAAACATAAACATTTTACTTCTTTATAAATACGAATATTAGGTTCCTTTACCACATTTGGTCGCAACGGAATTTTGAGTAGTATCATTGAAAAGTTACCTTTCCAAGACTCTTGCTCCGCCGGTGCGTAGACCGTCTTCTCCGGAAGAAGTTGTGTTTACCATCGTTACCAGACATTTCTTTCTTGGTCGCATTGAACTGAGCGGTCGCTAGCTCTTCTGCACGAGCTTTGTTAGGGATCGTTCCTTTTTGAACTTCTTGGTTGTTACGACCTGGAAATAAGAAGTAGAAGTATTCTTACTTATTTTTTACATTTATTAGAGGCCATGACGTTATCCTGTGGAACGTTTATTTTAAATGGGCTTCCATTAGACAGACCTCATAGATGTATTTTAATTCCTCAGTAAAGTTTAGTCGAGCATTGTCATTCGTTCGTTACCCTGTTAGTTGGGCGACCATTTTCTAGTTGGTTGGTGGTTGGTGTGTATATATATTTTTTTAAATTTATATTGTGACTAACAAGGATGCCAGATGATAAGAGGTAGGTACACATTATGGTAAGCTTCATGAAATGCACTTTTCTCCAAGGGAAGACGTGTGGGCTATGGGTTGTGGGTGAAAAAAGGGTTTATCACTTTGTTTAATTTGTTGTTTTATTTTTGCTACTCTCAGTCCAGGTTATACTTCTAAGTGCTTCCACCTCCAAGGTGGACCTTTTTTTTTCTATGTACTTACATGATAGCGTTGGGCCACAAGTCACCTGATGTTAAGTGACGATGTGGTCGAAGATGGCGCCACGCTACACCTGGATTAAGATCTGGCTTTGAAGTGAGGCTACCGGAACACACCGATAGGTGCTTGCGACAGATTCTTAGCTTGCTCACTCTCTCCAGCTCTATGGAGCCCTGTATGTTCCTCACCTATCCTGTACACCTGCCAGGCGCCGACGGTGCCGTTGTGCAGAGTGTCGACTACGTGGAACACGTCTCCGCAACGGAAAGACATCTCGCCGTCTGTCGGCTCGTTGTAGTGGAAGTGCGTCTTTATGTGGAACGAGTCGCCCGCTGGAATGGATACGTTTGATTTATGTTTGGAAACCGATTATTTTATTCACTATTATTGATTCTTCTGAAAATGACCTTTGTGACCATGATACTTAAAACAAGCTTTGATGTTACCTGATTCTGTAACTTATAGCCACTTTAACGCCATGAAAGTAAACGTTTTTTTTTGTGGCTGAGCAAAGCTTTCGGATGTTTCAAATGTGCAAAACTTTAAAATTAAAAACCAATATTCATAGTCCGACACTGTCAATCAATTCACTTCTTAAAGAAAAGAAAACTAAATCAAAATTGGCTCAACCGTTTGGGAGCTCTACGATGCCAGAGACGTTAAAGTTATAACATACCTCTGTTTACATCAATAGTTAAAAATACCTGAAGCAAGAACTTCCACCATCACTATAAAAGCCGTTTCCCAATGCAAGGAAGGATCAGACGTCACCACTGAAAACAGAAGATATGATAAAAGAACTAGAAACTTACGCATCTGCCCGCTAGCCACCGCGTTGTATTCGTCAGGCGAGTGCTGGACAATGAGGTCGATCCTTTCCTGAAGACTCAGCAGGAACAACACAGCCTCCTCTCTTGTCACGCCCTTCATTTCCATCTCGTTAACCTGAAAACAGGAACAGGCGAAGTTATACGTCGAACGTGTTATGTTTACTTTAAATATCGGGAACACTGTCTCGGTCGAACCAGGACTTATGAACTGATTCATCTTGGTAATAGATCAGCAGGCTACTATCTTGGCAACGCAGAAGCACTGATTCTTCTCCAGACTTGAATATTTTGGACCTAATATCTCAACGTAAAGTTTAAGCCAAAGGAGTCTTCTGTCTCTAATCAGCTGACTCATCTTGAGTGTTTTATCAACAAGTTGCAAGCCCTGTAAGCCAGCAGCACTAATGTATTGCGCGCCAGGCATGAAAGCTTCAGACCTACTGCCGCAACAAATCAGACCAAAAACCAACTGAGTATTCTAAGAAACTAACTCACCTTGAGTATTTTGTCAGCAGGTTGCAAGCCCTGCAACGCAGCAGGACTGGTGGGTTGCACTCCAGAGACGAACACTCCAGACCGGTTGCCGCCGCACAGTCTCAGCCCAACCGAGCCTTCTTTTTGGAAGCTGATCAGCCGTGGTTCACTTCTGTTGGTAAAATGAAGAAATCAATCCGGGAAACGCGTTTGAGGTACGACTCTACGAGAGGTTCAGTTCGGTGTTTTGGTTAAACTTACAGTGGTTTAGCTCTCTGATTCACCATTGCATCTTCTTCGTAAAGTTGCCTTCGACTGCTGTAGTAATCTGCAAAGTAGATCACATTTTCATTTGATTTCTATGCAAAGAAAACATGCATGCATGTGAATGGCTCGGTACGCCACAGAAACCGGTAGATGTTACCTACTTCCCACTACTTTTTTTATTGCGAATAGCAGGCCTATTCGCGCTTGACCGCAATCTCACCTAATGCTAAGCGATATGCGGTTGACGGTGAGATTACCAAATTATAGCAATCGGGAAATAGAAGACTCTGGCAAGAAGGTGCACTCTCCTCTCCGGCATAAATTTCGAAAGTGGAAGCCTTCCAAACCCTTCGTGCATAATTTTTATTTTTTATTTCTGACTGGGCCACGATCTTACTTGATGGAACGCAATGATGTAGTAATATCCACCTTATACCCGTTACATTCATCAAGGCTCTTGGCTCTTTCTTTATTATCCATAAAAAAACTATAGGTTTACACTATAAAGAGGTAAGTTTTGTAAGTTTGGAAGGAGGAGGTAATCACTAGAACTACTGATCCGATGTGATAACAAACCTTCATTCCTGGGAGGTGGTGGTCTTGGCGGCTGTTCTTCAAGCGGCCCTCGCCTATTTTCTCCAGGGCCACCTCTGACTGGGGCAGCGACGTATAAGTTCTGTCCGCTGCTGGAGTACCCTGATGATACTGGTTCTGATGTTGGGTACGCGTTGTGTGGCGTCGCTTCTGTGAAGAGATTAGATTTTTCCAGATATTTTTTTGAATAAAGGACTAACATGAACTGAAACAGTTGAAAATGGTTTATTTGTAGCCAGTAGCCAATAGATTGATACATACTTCAAGACGTAAAGATGTGGTGCTGTTCGGTGCCATTACAACATTTATAACTAATATACTGGAACTAGAGGCCTAGAAATTCCAAACAGTTGCGACATCCAACAGGTTCGAAAGCTCGTTTACTACTAAGCTGTTCTTACCTAAACTGTTATAATTATTCTGATAATTTCCATTCGTGACTGTTTCTTCTCTAATCAGCTCCCTTGTCACCACCAGGTTCAGCCGATCCTTGCAGGAGTCCACGAGTTTCTTGGCCTCCTTTAAGGTCATAGCATCAGTGACAGGTGTGTTATTGATCTTAGCCACCACATCTCCCTCGCAAAGACCCTGGCCGCCTTGGTTCAGCTGCTCTCTTGCCCGCATTGTCAGTTCTTTTATATAGATTTTACATCCTAGGACTATGCCAAAGTCTGAAAAGAAAGGAACGATATCAGTTGGGATTTCTCTGATAGAATTTGGCTCAGTTTTATGCAAATTAGTTTACGCTTGCTGCTTATGAAGCAGTTATCAACTAGGCTTTCTTTAAAGCTTACCTTCTTTCTTCCCATTTCTACTCAAGGACAGTTTGATGGTGGTGGGTGCAGTCGGAGGCGGGGCAGGCGCTCGTCTCCTGACCACCAGCGACACAGCAGCACCGGAGTCTCGGAGGACCTGAACTGCTCGAGCATACTCCACATTTTCTAGAGGAACTCCGTTAACGGAGACTATTCTATCGTTCACTCTGTAATTGACAAATATAAAACTGTGTATACCTCCGAAGTAATTACGCAAAACGTAAGGATTTTTTTAAAAGATACCTACACCAAATCTGAGTTTGCTTAGCTGTCAGTTTAAGGTACAATCTGGGTCACAACTGGGCTTATAATTACTGTCCAAACGGAACCTATGTATAGCAGTGTATGTTACGAACGGTTTTATATATCCAGCAAATCTTCCGCTGGTTTTTCAGACTGTAACGGGCAGATTTACGTGAAACTCCTAAATATCCCTTTGACAAGATACCACGTGCTTGCATTCACGTTCTTATGAAGAGTTGTAGGTATATAATACTTACTGAAGTTTGTCTTCTGCAGGACCGCCCCTCAGCACGTCCGAGACGGCAATGGAAGGGTCTCCGCTAGCGAAGTGAGGGTTATCCCTCCCACCAGACACTGCAATGCCGAACCCGTAGCCCTGTACCCGGTTGAGCCGTACTCTGTGAGTCTCCCAGCCTGCATTGCGTTCTGCCGTCTGAAACGAAAGGAATTTTTTTTTGAGAAATTTGGTTTTTACTAGTTTTTAGTTACTAATGTCAGCTTGGATTCCGACTGTAGGTTACTAATGTCAGCTTGGATTTTGACTGTAGAATCAGCTTGGAGTCCGACTTTACAATCAGCTCGTATAAGTAGAAAAACGAGTACCTACATATAAAGCATTTCGTTGTCTTTTGGATATTTTTTTATAGATAGGTAAAGTCTTCAAAAAAAATTGGTGAACCAGAGTACAGTACACAGTACAGTATCGTTGTAGTTGTGTTCTTTTGTTAGTTCAGTTTTAGGCCAACGCCAAAGCAAGAACCAAAACAGAACTGTAGTAATAACAAGCCTTTATTCCGAAATATATCTCCACCACCACATCGTCACTTAACATCAGGTGACTTGTGGTCAAACGCTACCCTGTAAATAGTAAAAAAAAATAAAAAAAATCTTTTTACAATTTATACTTCTTTCTTTTGTATAAATAAATTCCTTATCTCGGAGTGCATTTTGGCAGGGGCTCCTCAAGCTCCCTGTAATGACTCCTGCTTAGAGCGGCTCCTTTCTTCTCTCTTCTCTTTTCTTCTGCTGTCGTTTAAATAAATGTATTGTGTAAGCAAACCTAATAAAAATCATTGGTTATCATAAAAGCAGGTACATAACAAGCATTAAATCCTTGAAAAGTCGGTGCAACCTTTCAAAGAGACTAATCACCTTAGTGATTCAACCTTGCAGAGTAGGCTATAACTACCAAAGGGCATTTATCTTAATCATTCGTATTTATCATCATCAGGGTACTTTATTTTCCGACTCTCAGACTGAAAAAGATGCTTTTCTTTATCTAACTAACTTCTACCCAATTATAGTACCTTTGTCTCTATTGTGAATAAGGTAATAGGTAGAAGCTTTTCACGACCTCCAAAGTTGAATGCTCTGTTTCAAGACAGTTAAGTGAAGATTACATGATTTAACTTAAAATTAGGGTTAGTTACATCCACTTTTCTCTATAACTGTAACTGATAAAATAACTACAAAATGTATGTTTATCTACCCGATTAGCTTAATATGTTCTTTCTTTTAAAAACTGATATATAACATTATTTCATTCAGCGAAAATAAATGTGCATAGGTAGTACATTTTTAGTTTAATCGTCTTCTCCTATTATATAAATGACCAGGAATGATTAAAATACAATACTTATAGAGCCTTGGAGCTATTTACTACAAAATATTACATTGGTCAAGAGATTTTTTTTAAACGTTTTTGTTACTTCGGGGAGTCGAGGATTAAAAATTGTTTTATTTAATAAATCCCTAAATTACTATTACAAGAACTGTTACCCAAGTGACCAATCACAACGGAATATCTAGCTTTGCAGCATTCCTGTGGATAAGCCGTCAGTTTCCAGTAATTGAGAATTCCCAATCAGTTTACAATGCCTGTATTGTTAGGGCGTTGATAAACCGACTAACAAAGGCTCGTTGAGCAGTGTCAGCGTCAGCTTTCAATTTAGCCATTAAAATGCCATGTTCATGAGGCAGATGCTTACTTACTTATGTATTGTGCATGAACTTAAATTTAAAGAAGCAAAAATAACAATAATAATAGCGCCCGCAAAAACACATATCTAAGTACCTAGCGTTGACCCCTAACTAGGATCAGAAACACGTGGATCGGGGAAAAACAACACCCAGATACGGCAAAAAAATTGTCCACACAACAACATACAAATAGAATGGCTCCCAACTAGGATTCCCTGTATCTATATGGACCCTAGATACAGGAAATCTTAGTTAGGGGTCAAAGCTAAGAATGTACCCTAGATGCGAGAGTATTTAAACAAAACAAGAACTAGAAGTCTGTACTACTTATCTAAATTATATTGCATGCGAATCCATATATAAATGCTAATTAGAATTTATTTGAAACCCATAACCATCGGTTTACAAACAGTGAAGTACCTAAGTACCAGATTAAATGGACATTCTGCTTTCAACATAGTGCAAAGCCAAAGCGACCAATCCTCGATTCTAGTAATGATATGCGGTCGATAATAAATATCAGCGCATAGGTCGCTGGAGCCATAGGAAGTCGTTAAAATGAACTTCTCACGCAATCGGGAGTGGCTTGGAACTTCTAATAAATACTATTAAAATCTAAACACTATGTGCATTCTCTAAAACTAATTGTAGATGTAAATAATAAATACACATATATGTATTATATTATTATAGTAGCTAGTAATAAACCTGAATTTAAGTCGCTGCCTGCAGATAGTGACTGGCGACATTACCACTTTGGATGGCCTGACTGATTCGTTATTCTAATAAATATATCTAACATTCATGAAACCCATATCTAAAAATAATTCCGTCGTGTCTCTGGATGACTAACTGACAATCAACGCGCAGCCACAGGCACGACCAAAACTAAATGCGACAGAGACATGAAATTTTCAGGGTAGCTTCCTTTTGTAGTGTAGAGTTTTACTAACAAAGGATTTTAATTAAATCATCTCCTATGGGAGTAAAATGGAATATAAAAGTTTATATGGAAAAATATCAACTGACACGCGAACGAAGTCCAAATAGTAGCTAAGTTTTAACTTGTTTAGTAAAATACAGTTTGCAAGAGCGGTCAAAACTGCGCAGAAAACGGCTTAAAACTGTAAACTTTCTTGGAAATAATAAAGTACTAGCCGAGCATGCTCGATAGAGCTAAATACTACTTTAAGTAAAAGAGAATTATTAGCTTTTGTTACTACTTGGAAATAATCAAATAGTCAGGTAGGTATAGAACAGGTGCTTGGTATTGATAAAGCGTAGGTTGAATTGGCATTCTTAGATCGTCCATCGTCGCACCTAAATACATCTTACATGCAAATGGTAGAGGTTTACAATATAAATACGACTGTAAAAGAGACACGAGCGAATGGCAACGGTGTTTATGCGTGGAAGCATGTTGAATATATCGATGTGAAAATGTAACTATGTTAAAAACTTAATAAAAGAAGAGAAACTCTGGTTCGCGGCTCTCTCAAGATAATGGGGAACAGAGCGGTGGTGGAAGGTTACTTTGACGATCTTAAAACTGAAGGAAACTGTAGACTACATTGTAATATTTTGTGACATAGAGATGTTAAATTTTGGATTCCCGATGTGAGTAAGAATCTCCGGAGCTACTGAACCGATTTTGAAAATACCTTCAGAGTTACAAAGCTACAACATCCCGGAGTGTCAGGGGCTATGTTTTATTGTGATGAAAACTCTGTAGAATATACCACGCGAGTGAAACTACGGAGCACAGCTAGGCATCAGCTAATAGCTACTCTTGAATGAATGATGAAATAGTTCTATGAGATGAGGAGACAAATATTTGTGATTTGTAGGACTGATTTGACGTTCTGTAAGCTCCAAGTATAAACCAAAACAAAACAATCTCAAATTGAAACAAATGACAAAAAATGCTTTCAATTTAAAAGAGATCCAACTGCTACGTTGAATGGGTCAGTAATTAAGAGTCCCAAAGACACTCATCGACCTTGAGTCGAATACCAGCGGCAAGTCCTGACATGTCCTGACTTGAATATTGATAAACGGGATGCGTGGAACAGGTTCAGTTAATCAGACCATACATGCGGTCGATATTCTACATAGGTATTGAAGGCTGCAAAAATCAATTCTATGGGTCCCGTTTTCGGGAAATGTTGTGCATTTGTGGACAAGAGAACGTAATATATAAACGAATATTTTTTCCCTACTTACTAAGTATTTATTTATATCCCTTTCTTCTTCAGAAATAAAAACCCCATGAGTTCACGTGATAGTTGCCATTTTTCCATACACGCATTAAAATCCCATTTGACCCCCTTCAGTGGATAAATTTTTATGAAGTATTTTATTGAAAAATGCGCATGTAGCAGCTTCGTAGGTTTTGTAGTTCGTGATTAATCTAAGGAGGAAAATCAACTCAACCACAAGTTTATTCTGTGACCTAACTTTATGTTGTTAACATAATGGTCTACAACAACAATAGTTATTACTTTCTAATAAAGATATAAAGTATTCAATATTCAGATATGTAGGTAATTCATATCGATCCAGTTTTTTGTATTAATATGGAATATGCATTAAATATGTTCATTTTCCTAGTCCTTCCATAGAACTAGTGAGAATATTTCCCATATGGTCGACAGCTACCTATGCATAACAGTAAGAAAATGAAGATTCCGTTTTCAGTCAATAAGACAGGTTTATTTTCAATTCAAATCAGTTACCAAATATTTGCCCATATTCGAAGTAATGAATTATACAATAGCTGTCAGTGAGGCAACAGTTCAAAGCACCATGGGGCTACGCCCTAGTAAGGGGCGCCTACGCAGGTATAAACCTTGCTTAAGTTTCTATCTGAATCTGAATATTCCACATCGTAAACTTACATTCCTAGAGAAATTATTGACAGGCATATGCATAACCAGGCGTAGATTTAAGGCTTTAAAAAACATATAGGTAAGCCAAGAAAATCGCCTAGCTAGTGCCGCCAAGCAACTATCGGTGTGTTCTCACTTGAGAGCCAGTTTTCGATTCAGGAGTAGCGTGCACCACCTTTGGCCACATCGTCACTTAACATCAGGTGACTTGTGATCAAACGCTACCCTGTAAGATGTAAAAAGAAGCTTAAACTCACCTATGTAAGCGAGATACCTAAAAGTACGGGCCCTTCGTCCTCATTTGAATTAAAAAAAACAGGTTGACTTTAGCATACAGGTCTGCAAAGTGACATAAGTAGGTATGTAGACCTGCCCATTGTCTACCCACCTACGACCTAGACACCAGGAAGTTTATATTTCTTTTCTAAGTAGCGTCAAAGTTCTTCAGAGCAGCTAGACCATTGCAATAAAGCTTTATTTGGTCAATTTTATTACGTCCATAATCGTCTTTTGTTATCTAATTTATTGATGACATCAACATTGTTAAATTGCGGATTTCACCTTCAGGATTAACAGTTGCAGAAATATCCAAGACAATATGTCGCAAAATAAAATAGCCCGAAGGTTTTATGGGAAATGTTTGTTTTTTTTTTGGTTGAAACCACGGGAAAAAAAGAGCACTTTGCATTTTTTTCGATGAGTGAGAATTTTTTTTTATTTTTTTTTAAAGTAATCCTAGCTATACATCTTGTAGATTAACATACCTAAAAACTTAACTAAGTTATTTTCCGATTATAAGACCAGAGAAGAAGAGAAATGGTTGTGATTAATCCCAATTTTCAACTTAATTTTGTAATCTCCGCCTCAAAAATTCGACGAGACCGTAGCGTGGCCGTGGGAGCTCTTAATAAATGACATAAAGATGATTCATAAGCCAATTCAAATTGATCAAGTTATTACGTAAGATTTTAAATTAAAGTAAGTAAATAGATTCGACCGATCTTCTTTCGATAACGTAATAAGTTTAGAACAAGTAAAGCGTAGGTACTTTCCAAGAGAATCGTTACTTTTTAATCGACAAACTTTTTTCTTTTTCTTTTATCTGTTTTTTTTTGTATGACCTGACCACGCACAACTTTTTATTCTTTTTGAGTAAATAATATGAATAATAATACCGCTCAATGGAAATAATTCAGTCGCGGCACTCTTGTCACATTGCCGCTCTACATTAATTGCTCTAGAATGCGTGCTCTACATTTTTATTCCGATGTATTTTTAAATGGATGCAGGTTATTCCTCAATTTCAGTTTTCTATACCAACACAATTATTTGTAGAGGTGCTAATATAAATTAATAGCAATAAATCTCGCAAGAGTCGCAAGTAATTGATAGTCGTTACGAAGGTACAAGATTATTATAATTTTATTGCCGGGCGAGTTGCAGTTTAGACACACTTAAAGTAAGTAACTAATGTAACTATATTTGTGGAATAGCTTTATACCACAAGTAAATTAATAAAATGAAAATTGATTAGTGAAGACATTGTGAATCTAAAAATATTTTTCAGTCAACAAAAAAGATAGATACACTAATTATTATGTTCATTTTTTTTTGGAAAGTTAGAGATATGATTGCTTAATATTAGGATACGTAAGATATGTAGTTACCTGCAATTTTTCAAATCCAAAATTATCCAATTTCATTTCGCATTGTTTTTCACATAAATCCCTTAAATTATTCATAGGTGTGAATAAGTTTAAACACACTGTTACCAAATTAACTAGCTTTAGACTTTTTAAACAAAACAAGGTTTATTAACTAATAACACAAACACATTTTTCTTTGTAAACAAAACAAGAGAACCGCGGCTTTTTCGACTGTTTCAGAGCAAAAAGTTGTATCGCAAAGGTTGTATACTCGCGTCCAGCGATGACGCCCGGCTCGCGCCATATAAGATTTACAGACTTACAAAACAGCCTTGCTCGAAGCCTCTAATACCCAACGGAATGCAAATGAACGTACCAACTTGTTAATTTCCCTAACGACCACTAGCTCTTTTAACGCGGTCGGTTTTTAAGAACGTTCAAATGTTGAAGTGATGTACAGCTATGCAAATTAAGGTTTTGTTTACACGTAATTTAGCGGTACGAGTCGTGAGACAGCACTGGTTCGGAATTTGTGGAGTATGGTACTGGCTGGAAAGTATTGACAAAACGAAAACAGCTGCCATAGGTATCTAGTATCTACTTATGTCATCTGGTAGTAAGTAGGTATAGTTCCCCAGTAAATAAGTACCTGGTAGTAGGTATATACAACCTAGATGTCATAGTTTATAACGGTGAACAGGTATTCAGATCCAAGAAAAAACCGAAGTAACTTACTACCTAACTGAGCTAGAATATTATAGGTAAAACTAATTTTGCAAATAGATATTCAAGTGTTCTAGTCCTACATTCATGATGAAACCATAGCTTAGTCGTAGCGCTTTTTTAGTGCTCGCATATCTCTTTGCCAAGTATATAACGGTGTGTTTCGGCAGCCCCACTTGAGATCCAGTTCCTATTCCATGTGTAGCGTGGCGCCACCTTCGACCACATCATCAGGTGATCAGGTTCTTACGTATCTTACTAATATTATAAACGTGAAAGTTTGTAAGTATGGATGTTTGTTACTCTTTAGACGCAAAAACTACTGAACGGATTGGAGTGAAATTTAGAATGGAGATAGCTGGATTAACACATAGGCTACTTTTTATTTCGGAAAAAGGCTCCTGCGGGATAACGGGAAAACGCGGGTGAATCCGCGGGGCGCAGCTAGTATATAAATAAAATCGATAATTTCCGAAAGCCTTTCAATTCTTTGAAACTTGACACGGGCACATGCATGTATTTTTTCATGAAGGTTTATATGCTATGCTTTGTTGTAATTCGACACTAGAAAGCGCGGGTGTGACCCGCTCTGTAGGTCCGTTAAAGTCAGACGTATTATTTTATCTAAGTCGGGTTCTTGGTACTTATCCTGTCGACTACGGTGTTGCGCGTAGCAAAATGAAAACATAACAGTGCCAATTTGCCAATATGTCGCAACAAATATTTCGATGCCCACACCCTGTCTATAAAGCAAAAATGCCGTGGACAAACTCAAATTCTTGTACATTTTATATTTCACAAAGCTGACGTCCACAGTAAAGGCACAGAATAGCTATCAGTATGTAAAGGATAGGTATGTGGCCATATCATTATTCAGACTGCAATGTGGTGTACAATACTACAAAGTTAATATTTAAACACTGTAAACCCAAACTAAACCATAACTCCAATGGATAGAGATCAACTACGAACGATAGCTTCTTCATATAATGAAGAGTTATCTTTGTGTTGCTGCAGAGACAATGGACATTCTATCCGTTTAGCCAGAATCTCTATTTACATTTCGAATATAATTTTCGATTCTATCTATTTACCTTTAAAGTTTATTATTGAACGTATAAATTTAATGTGTGTGATAGAATTGATACGCCCCATTATGATGCGTCGGCTGTCCGTATCGACAAGGTATGGAGAATACCAAGTATGGAAGAAACTAGTCTTATCAGCATACCCGCGCGAGTAAATGCGTGCCTCAGAAGCTCAGCGAACTGATGTCACATCATCATATGGAACAAACATACTATCAAATCCAGAAAATAATATATCCTAAATAAGTCAAGTATCAAGACTTCAAAAATTCAAAGAAGAGATTTGATTGATTTTCAAGTATTGGTAGAGAACTGTCAAGATTTAAAATTTTGAATATACAACAACTATGTAATGTACTATTGTGTTGTAAATAAATATTGTTCTAACTATAATTTTATAGATAGTGTTATAAGGCATTGGTGTCGATTCGGTTTTGCATTCTCTAAAACTAAACTAAGTTTGACAGGTCTAGGAGTAATGCTGTCCTTTTTTTACTTCAGTGGTTAGAAAAAGACAGCAATACTATTAGACCTGTCAAACTAAGTTTAGTTTTATAGAATGCAAAACCGAATCGACACCATTGCCTACACAAATAATAGAAATGCTTCAAATGCTTAATTTAAACAGAGATCTAAATTCAATGCCATAATTAGCAATGATTAATTGTTAGTACAACTAATATTAATCTTTATATTCAAGCAAATAAACTGTTTATTTTAATTACTACTTATTTACTACTACTTTTACTTTGGAATAAAATAGGTACTTCACATCCATAGGAAAAATTAAACACTAAACATTTTATTGTTACGAAGTTTATTGACAAGTCGTACTTAAAATTATGTAGTCAAAATACAAAATGTTATCAAAATTGATAAAGCAGTTAGTTTTAACAAACATTCTGCTAACATGTACAAAATACATTATTATTGGCAATATTTGACAGCAGATCACTTAACATTAAGTGATGATGAAGTTGCAGATGGCATCTTTACTCCTATATTCACAGTCGCAGATGGCATCTTTACTCCTATATTCTTTTGCTGGCGTAAGGAGGTTGGAACAGGCGTAGCTAGTTTTAAGTTTGACGTTTTAAAGTGATCACAATGTATCCTATTGAATAAAGAAAATTGAAATTTAAGTAACTATCAGCATATAATAATAATGATTCACTCCAATCGCAATAATTGTTTATCATCATTATCATCAGCTGGAAGAAGTCCACTGCTGAACATAGGGAACATAGGTTCCCGTTTGAACTCCATCACAAACTGCTATTAGCCATTTGCCTCTATGTGCCTCCGACAACTCTTACAATGTTATCGGTCCATCTAGTGGGGAGCCTACCAACAAAATGTTTTCTGGTTCACGGTCGCCACTTGAGAACTATTCGTCCCCATTGTCAGGTACTGCATGCAATTATATTATTATCAGTTTGTAAAGCGCTGTGGCCCACCCATTGCCATTTCAACTTGCAAATACTAATAGCTATGTTGGTGATTTTGATTCTTCGGCAAATTTACCCATCTCGGATTGTTTGATTTACAAGTTATTTCATTAATACTTATATCCAGTCAAACTGGACAAATTAGAACCATTGAAACTAAATATCTCATCAGCGTTTGTTTTTAATTGTTCAATTAACTTGTGTTTGTTGAATTTAATTTCATTTGAATGTTCCTGTTTAATCGATTTCTGCTTGTTTATAACTTGATTTCGATAAGATTTTTCAATCGAGGAGTCCTGTAATATAGCTCGTAACTCTTGTAAGTTGTCTGGTAGTTCTATGTCATTGCTATGGTACTCTATTTGTACATTTTTTGATCTATCATGCATAACAACATTCTGATTTTTTTGCAATAGCAGTTTTTTAGGGCAAATGTGATTATCAGGTGGCAAGTCGATTGAAACCTCTTTTCCTTCCTCATCAAACACAATTTTCTTGTTCAATGTACAATTACATTCACTGTTGTCTACTTGGTTATCATTTTCGCTTCGTTTCCTACGTTTTTTATTATTAGTATTACTAGATTCGGATGTCTCAGACTCCAGAAGATGGCCATATTTTGATTCCATTTTTTTTAACACAGATTTGCACTTTTTGTATGCTATTCTTAATTCTACCAAGTCTTCTGCACTAATTTCAGTAACTTTGTGGTCATTTTCATCACTGTCTGTTGAAGACGAGTAACTGTTTGAGGTTTTTTCTCGCCGTTTATATTTTTTAAAATTCTTTACGTCGTGAGATGCATCTGGTGATTTGGATGTGTGGGTATTCATTGTGAATACCTCCTTATCGGTTTTCACACGTTTTCTGGCGTAAACTTGAGAATTCTCTTCGTTTAGCAACGATTCCCTAACTATCGACACTTCATCAGGGGCTTCGGAGTCATCATGAATGACCATGATTCGTTTTATTCACTTTTTATAAAAAACACATTAATGTATGAAATTTTGTCAATTAAATACTGCAGTTTTAGTTTTATTCAGAAATTACAACGCGATTTTTAGTTTACAGCCGCGTGTTTGTATATTTGGAATCATGAAATGAAGTTTAACTTGACAGTGACGTCAGTGACATTGATTGTACCACAGACTGTTGTCCATTTATCAAAATGGCCGCTGCCGCCATCTCGCTTCCCTAGTGATGTAGCGAACGATTTACGACAATCGTTTCGACTCGACTAAAATTGTATTATATTTAAAGCGACGCGAGAATGATGCTAAAAATAAACCACAGACATGTTTTTCCATTGGGTCGGGGACGTAAAATACTAACTTGTTTTAATGCAACATCCCTGTTGTAAAAATATCAAAAATGCATTATTTTTCTAGTGTATACAATGTATAGGTATACTAACTTGTTTTAATGCAACATCCCTGTTGTAAAAATATCAAAAATGCATTATTTTTCTAGTGTATACAATGTATAGTGTATACACAAATAGCTTTTATTGTAAGACATTTTGCAATGAAACAAATAGAATATGTAACAAATTGTAATAAACATTTGTAACTACTATTTATCTTTATTTTTCCTTTTTTTCTTCTTTTTGGGAACATAATCTTCATTGACAATTTCATCAGCAGGTGGCACTTTCGGCTTTTTCCTTTCAGTTTTTTCTTCTTCTTCAGGAATGTTCTCACATTTTCGTTTCTTTTTTTTAGATTTCTTTTTCACTGGTTCCTGTTCTTCTATTGTATTCTCAACTGAACAGGGCTCAGTATATTCAACATCATTGACCTCTTCACTCAACATATCATTATTTATTTGCTCTTCAGGCCTATTCTTAGACTTTTTCTTTTTTTTATGTTTCTTTGTTACAATATCAACAGAAATCAAATTTGTTTGTTCATCATTTTCTTTACTGCTGGTATTGTTAAATGAAAGGCCTTGAAATCTATCTTCATCTTGATCTTCTACATCTACATTTGTAGTTCCTGAGAACCCTTGAAAACTGTAATCGGCAATACAATCTTCCTTTACTTCATTATATGTTACTAGCATTTTATTTTTAGATTTCATTAATGTTAATTTATTTTTAAAATAATCCACCATGCTTCCCTTTTCTTTAAATATCACTTCTGTTGACTTATCATCATTCACTTCTTCAGCCTTTTCTTCATTTTTGAGAGACTTCTTCCCAAATATGTTGGCCAAGTCTTTCTCACTGTAGCGGGTTAGATCTTTGCCTCGCGTGAATTTGTGATAGTGAACTCGAGCTTTACTTTTCTTTGATTTAACTTCCAAAGAAATACCACTGTGGAGCTTTTCTTCTTTTTTATCACCTAGAATACAAAATAGCAATAATTCGTTAGTAATTAATTCACCTATTTCATAACAAAAAAAATGGTTACTATATGACATTATGATTGATGGCTGTGGTAGTGCCATAGGCTTATAATCTGTAAGTTGTAGGTTTGAATCTTACAACCCACAGATCCTACTATACTAGCTTGAGCTTACCGTGAAGGAAAACATTGTGGATAAAACTATAGTTTGGTGGTAGGGCATTGCTTGCCAGGCTAGCTAGCTACCACCCTCAAGTTGAGAATCTCTCTCCAAGCATTATTTTTTTTAATAAATTATATGTAATTACATATAATATTTTGCATAAAAATCTACTACTTTACAAGCCTATAAACGACATAAAATTATAGAATCACTTGTCTTGATGTTTTTGTAACATTATATGTCAGAACTCACCATTAGATAAGTTCGCAAGCAATGTGTTAAAATCATCTTCATGCTTCGTCCACTGGTCGTTCTTGTCCTCAAAGCCAAGTCCTTTCTCATCGTTTTTGTATCTGGCTATAACATGATCAACCATTCCATTTTCCTTGGCCCCTAATCCTTTACCGGAACTCCAACCCATCTTCTCCAACATACGCTGTCCGAACTTGTTAGTATCATTACTCCATTCACTATTTTTAGCACGTAAATTAATCACTTTCTGTTTACGACGAGGCCCCGCTAACATAGCCATTACAGTAAAATATTTAATATTCGTTCGTTATAATCGCCAAATAAAACCACGCGTTTGCCATGCTGAGTACGTTTGTCAAACAAACGTCAGATCGACAAAACAAAATGGCTGACGGTGACGTACAACGAAGTTTTATATTTGGTGTTGCCATCTTATATACTAAGTTTTGCTAAAATGTAATTAATTCTTAGTAGTTATTAGAACTAGCATGCACTCAAAAATAAAAAGCACATATATCTTACGAAATTGTGATAGTTACTTCATACTTGTTTTAATTTTACACAAACATGTGAAAGCTTGAGTTAGGTGTATGTGTTTTTTTTACTCAGATTCATATTAGTTCATTTTTTTTCTTTTTTTTTATAAAATGACATTATATGTGTGCACTTTCGTAAGAAAGGATACTTTTTATTAAGAAAAATATGATAATACAGGTATGTACCACTAAATACGATAAGGGCCGGTTTTATAAACGTCCGTAAGTTAAACGTCAGAAAATTTGAACTTATTGACAAATTTTCCGTACTAAAATTTGACAATAAGATCAAACCTACCGAAATATGGTATGACATGTCACATGACGTTTATAAAATCGGCCCTGAAGGACAAGCTACTTACTACAACTGATAAAAAAGCCGACTATAGCTTTGTTAAGCTGATTTGGCAACACTGTTAACCAGGTATTGGTATATTATCAATATCGTGAAGTTGATAACGTTGCGAGCGAGCCGAAGGTCGTGCGGGTAGGTATATACCACTTGTTGAGTTGTTGATTGTTGTATGAGTTGTATCACACACACACACACCACACACACACACACCACACACACACACACACACACACACACACACACACAAGGTACGTTACGAATTTGTGCTTTCAGTTTTCAGCGTACATACAACCTAAGCGTACAGTCATAACCAGAAGTTTTTTTTATAAATTTTCACACGGCATTTTCACGTCGGCTACAATACCCATAATAAATAACCAAATATACTTATTAAAATAATATCTTCGTCGCTATTCTCCTTTCACGACGCGACGAGGTGAATGGGGATGCCCAACCTTCCGTCAAGTGCAAGTCGTACTGGCGGGGCGGGTGTGGATTGTGGATGAATAGGGTTCCGTACCAATCAGTTTTCGTTTATTTATTTACACTAAGTATATCGTTGAGTCATTTAATTATATCTATGTGCCAAATCTCAAGCTTTTTCGTTCAGAAAAATGGTGTAAGCTGTGATAGACAGACACAAGAGTGATCCTACCTTTCCTGCTTTAAGGCCCGCATTCTGGAATGACGCTCAAGTGTTGATCATTGCTTGATCGTCATTCTAGAATACCAGCCTTAGTGAGCAGGTAGATATTAACATGTATCTTAAATTTTTCAGGCAAGGTCCAATAACATTAGCATTACTATCCAATAACTAACTATCTACGCCATCAAACATTTTTCTAGCGCACGCGATACGCTTGTTACGTCACGGTCACGACCCCAATGGCGCGTGATTAGATATTTTACCGATCAACGAAAAACAATTTACCGACTGTCTAACCGAGCAAAAATCGTGATGTGAACTCGGACAAAACTTATTTTTAGACGTGTTACAAATAAAATTTATAGATGCATGCCGTGCATGCGGTCTAAAAGTATTGTTTTTTTTTTCTGACCCCGAAAGTAAAGTAAGACAAAAACTTTTAGACCTGTCAAATTTCCTTTATTTTTTGAAAATGCACAACTGAAAAAGAACAATAACAATTAAAAAAGATTTATGAATAAATAATAATATATAGTTTATAAAAACTAAAAAAAAAACACTTTAAAACGCACTGAAAAATATAAAATAATTGAATTGACTTGTATTAGTTACGATATAATGGTTAATTCAAAAAGTGTGGAGCGCTTTTTGGTATGTGTACTTTTATTTACCCAGTAAGTGTTTTAAAAACAAGGCACCTAAGCTGATTTTGTGTGTGATTTAGGTACATCTTGGTCCCTTTAAAAGCTAAATAATTATTTCTTATTTGGACATACAATGACTTAATCTTAGCCTAGGTTATAGGTATAGAAGAAGAGAAAAACTTGTTTTGCACACGATTCTTCAAAATCCATATAAGTATTTTATCATAATTATTGTACCTAATTTTAATTTTTACATCAATATCATACATTTTCCAAACGATATAGGTATATTAGGTAGGTACTTTTCGTTGTTATCTCAAGACAGTTTATTATGTATCGGTATGGTTTTCGTTTATTTGGCTTGGCGCGTCTTTCTATTTCACTTTTCACACGCGGAAGAATAATGCTATTCATTTAGGCCTGATTATGTGCCCTCTTAAAACTTTCCCTCTTTCATGTCATTAATGTGAAAAAACATACATACTTCATTAAAATAAACGACCATAAATCTCAAAGTGTAGATTAGATAGATACCTACCCAGTAGATTGATGAATAACAGATTTTGCATATTCATATTATGTTTTTAAAGCTATTTCAGCGATTCTATAAATTAACATAATTAGGTTTCAAGATGGTAAGATCGCAGTATAATACAATACATGTAGGTTGTTAACGGAGAGAGCACAAGATCCCGCTCAACATTTGGGTTCACTATTCACTACAAACACTTTTTTCATAACTGTCCTTTAAAAAAAAACAAAAAATAGTGTGGGTAGAAAAATAATTGATTCAAATATATTCTCGGAAAAAATCACAGTTTTTATACTGTTATTAACAAGAACATATCAATTGTTAATACGATAAAAAATACAATAGGTATCAGAGCGCGTTATTTCGCAAATATTGCCTTATAAATATTATTTTTAGCAATTTTTTCTATAGTTTTGTTGCTCCCAGATGGCATGCGGCTACTTATCTAAAATCCGGGCTTAAGTCGTACAAAAACCCTGTACAGAATAATAGACGGGTTATATGGAAAGTAAAAATACGATAGCATTTTCTTAGGAATATAACTACATACAATATCTTCTTTGAGTTCTACAGGTACTTTTTTTTATTCTAACGGTAAGCGTTTGACCTCTCGTCAAAGGAAAAAGTACCACATAAATAATGTAAATTAAAATGTAAGTAGAGATGAGATTATTATACGTATTGATTGAATGATTTAATCTTAAATTGATTTATTTTACTGCAAGCAAAATTAAATATTCAATTAAATAATCGCGCCATTTATCAACTAATTGCTTCTGCTATCCAAGTTAATTATCTCCTATTTCTATTATAATTAATAAATAAGTCAGTTGATTAGCTTGAGATTTAACTTTTATGCATAACCATTAACCATAGATGTAATAAAAAATAAGTAAGAAAGAGTTTTCAATCATCGCGACTTCGCGAGCACTGGTTCCATGAGTTCGATGTTGTTTATGGTCAGTGAAAACGCGCGAAATCGCACCCGTCCGTCGCGTCATTGATCATTCATTCGCGTGATGTGGAGAGGCGGGAAAAAATTTCTCCGAAGGTTACTTAATTATTTTCATTTCTTATTTTCTAGTCTACGCCTTCGATTCGACTGTCTGTGTGTATTTATTTTTGCAGGAAATATACTTGATTTATGTGGGGTACGGTAGCTGTTGCTCTACTTTTCTCATCATTAATTATGCAAGACAAAATTTAAAGGTTCTAAGTGATGCAAATGATTAATTATGTTTTTTTTTTTTTTGGCATACACGCAGAGCCCGCTTTATGGTAAGCTGTCACCGTCGCCTTTGAATATTTTGCAACACCAGGGCCGTTGCCGACCCTGAAGAACCCCTTTTTACACCCATCTTGCATTTTGAACTAACCTGGATCGGGGAACCATATGATAGCGTTCAGATATCAAACAAAATACCCACATGTAAACAAAATAAGTATTGTTTAAAAAGGACAATCTTATGTTTTAAGAACCCCGGCTCTATTATAGGTAAAGTGCACTCTCGGTCACCACTGTCACCAGTCACCACATTCGTTTTGCATGGTGCAGCTATTTCGAGATTTAGACGGGAAGTACTGCAGACGACCTACATTGGAGCATGTACCTGAATGAAGTCTATTCTAGGAAGCTTCTCTCAAGTCCTGGAAGACGATAGCTTATCGATATTTAATTCCAAGGTAGGTGAGGAAAAAAATTAAAAATATCGCATTACAGTGCTGAAGTATTAGGTACATAGAGCAAGGCGTTTGCAACACCTGTTCAAAATTAAAAAAGTTTTCTGAAACTTGTGAAGTCCTGTGATTTACAAATTTTTGAAATATAATGATCATCTGCTAACAAAGTACATAATAGACTCTGTTATTTACCTTTCGTAATTTTTTTTTAAAGTGCAGCGTTTAGTGATGATGTCGTCGATGGTGGCGCCGCGATACGCCTGGCCTGGACTGAGTATTACCGAGACAAAAACAGAAAGCAAAAAAAAAATTACAAAATAAGTCATATTTATGTAATGTTTAGCTTAATTATCGATAAAAACAATCATAAAGCCTTTACAGAGAAGTAAGAAGTTTTAATTTCACACTGCGTTTATTACTGCTACGCATCATTTATACATTGTAGTGGAGATTCCATTTGATTCCAATGCAAATAGGGTTACCAATTCGAAATTAATAACTTGCTAGTCCTAATTTTAAAAAAGTCTAAGCTTTTTAGTCACAAAATGAAAAAAAAATCTCCCATGTAAGATAAGGCTTAAAAAGTTGTCCTAAATAAATACATGTAGTTTCATAAAAATTTAAGCGGATGTTACATAATTATGTTGTCACTTATCTTTTAAAATTTTTCCCTTTCAGTCAAAAACCGGACAGAAAATCGTTTGAAAATTCAGACGTGTCCGGAGAAAGGTCGTATGGTATTGGTAACCCTGAATACAAAATAAAACCGCAGGCGCGCATTAAATCGAATGCATGAATCGAGCTAGGCACATCAAATAAAACCTGGGGGTAATGTACTCAGAGACTCATATCGTCCACTAATGTTTGTTTATTGATAAGGTAGTTAACACCACCACACCTTTGTGTTAGTGATTTGAAAGCATATTGGGTTACGTTACGATAATGATTCTGAAGTCGGATTTCAATGTCCATCTATAAAAAAAATACTGGCAAGGAAATGTTGTCCATTTAAAAGTGCCACTCTGAAAAATGTAAGATGGCCAAGTGAATTAAAACTATAGTAATTTAACAAGATTAAAAAAAAGTGGAGTAGCACCTTGTCTATGAAGCGAATAGTTATCATCAAGTCATCAACCAATAACGTTCTCACTGCTGGTACACAGTCCTTCACTTTAGTAAGTACGTTTTGTGAATACAATTTTCAAATATTTCATTAATAAATTGGTATTCTGTTTAGCAATCCTAATCAATATGAAAAATACCTACACGTTGTTGTTCATTATTTAAATACATACAATAATTTTACTCAATGTGACATTTCACTTTAGATGAAAACTAAAATGTTACTAAAATGCTCTTCTAAATAAAGCTTACCGCATTTAGGGAACTTTAAATCGTAATAAATAGGAAGCGACCTTGAAAGTGAAAGTCTAGTTCTAAGTACCTCTTACTCTTACCTACATACAAAAAGTCATAAAATATATAGGGGGACCTTTAGGTACTACAAATGATTTGAATACCAATATCTGCATCGAAAACGGATGCTATGTGGGCAAGAACCCGATGGAGCCTCTAAACGTGGGAATTCGAACGCATGCGCGCATGACTCATTCAATGTTTGAAACCAGTCTGCATTTCAGCGAACAAAGAATTACTACCTGAGCAATCCTAATAAAAACATAACTAAAACAAACTTGTAAAATGTTATATTATCGAAGAGGAGAACTTTAATTAACGAAGGAGTTTAACGGTGCTCAGAGGCTGACTGGATCCGACCCGAAACCGAGAAAAAAAACGAGCAGACCACTTCGCCGCCGCGCCGACGCGACAGCTGCGAATTGGCGCGTAACAGGTTTTTGGCGGGAACGGTGACGTCACTGACATGTCATTGTGCCTTCCTCCAGTTTTGGTGGCAAAAAATTAATCTGCTGAGGGCCATCTAATGGAAGACTAAGATTTTGCTGCAACTTTTTCGGTTTATATCACTTGCTATCCCCCAAGTATGTGGTGGTAGTAGAGTTTCTTGTAAAAAGGTATCCGGGGACACTACCACCATAGCTATTTACCTACTGACCCTACTGTATTATAATAATAAGGACTGATGGAGCACATAGTAATATAAAAAGAGTGCTGGTGAAATTACAAGCGTAAGAAGTATTTTGAAGTAACTAACTGAGATGGCGCAACGACCCAAAGTGAGTCTTGGCCTCCGATAACAAAAGACGCCACTTCGGTCTGTTCTACGCCACCTTCTGCCCAGTCTACCACCTGGAGCTCGCGCAAGTCCAAGAATCAAGATCAAGCAAGTGTAAGTCAAGATTTTGAAGTAATACATTACATATTTACCACAATTTCTGGATAGAGGTGAAGATGATGAGATGAACTCATTTCACAAAATTACTTTTCACGTGGTTTTCACTTTCCCGACAAAATGAATAAAATCTCGTAAAGTTACAAAGTAAAATACAATGATGGTATCTAATACTTTTTTATGTAGGTACATATGAACCTGATGGTAAGCGACGATGTAGTCGAAGGTGGAACACGCCGGGCCATGACGTGCCTATTCAGTATTCACTCTAGTCTTAAAGAGTTATTGTCAAATAAGTATAACAATACATATCAGAAACCCACAAGAAATATTTTAATTGGATTATGCATTGTAGAGCAGTGGCATTGCATAACGGTTGCAACACTAAACTACGCTTATCTTGTTAGTGTAGAGAAGATAGCTCGCTAGCGAAACAGAATATGACTCGACTCTGCGAATGTTTTTGCTTACTCTACTTTTATAGAGACAGGAAGATGGGAGCTTGTGTTGATAAATGCTTTACAATTTAGGCTGGCCATACACGGACCGCTTGAAGCAGTCAGGATCGACTGCTTCAAGCTGCGACTGCATAGTGAGCCTTGGCCAGCCTTAGATTCTAGAACATTCCCATTTTTTATTACATTTGACAGGGTAGCGTTTGACCACAATTCATCCGATGTTAAGTGGCGATGGGGTCGCAGGTAGCAAGCACCTCGCTACGACTGGATCTGGCTCTCAAGTGAGGCTGCCGAAACACACCAACATGTGCTTGGAGATATTGCCTTTCTATCAACCTATAGCTCCAACATGCCGTTTTCATTCACCGAAAGCTCGAGCTCTTTGCAGGACCCGAACCCTTGACGGGTTGCACTACCACTGAGCTATCAACGGTTCGAAGTTTTCCGGTTATTTTAAAGAAACTTATACAGTTTTCCGGGAGGAATATATCCTTGGTCTTATTCTAGAAACAGAAGTATCTAAGCTGGAGTGCCGAGAACCGTTGGGATAGACGTGTTCTTAGGTGGAGACAGCGACTTGGCAAACGTAGTTTAGGACGCCTTTCGACTAAGTGGAGCGACGAATTGCGCCAAGTGGCTGCCTGTAGTTGGATGAGAAGAGACGAGGGGCTCAGAGAAGTACCTTGAGAGAGGCCTATGTTCAGCAGTGGACTGTTAGGAACTGCCTGGAAAGATGCTCCTGTTCAATCGGCCAAATGTACTGATTTACTGATGTATCATGCATCGGTATATAATTAGGCTGATGATGATGATAAAATTCTAGATCCGATCGGCTGTAACGAATCTGTGTAGTGCATGTGTGTAGACCAACATACACAGACTCACACCAACATTCGCATTTTATGCTCTACAATTACATTTAGAATCCACCACGCTGACTCACTCAATACGGGTCTAGGGGATCGTAGCTGACAGTGAGTGACACATGCATATTTGTGGCGTTTGAACATTCCGGTTTTTATGATGATTGTCTTCTATAATTTAAGGATACCTAATATAAAAAATACAGTCTGAAAGTGCATTTTAACCCGGTACATACTTAATGCAAAAGAGAAATAACTTCGACAAGTGACTCGTTCACATAATGCGAAAGTAGCGTAGCGTTTATAGCGATGATGGCTCAGTGGTAGTGACGTCGGCTTGCGATCCGTAGGACGTGGGTTCGAATCCTACAATGAGCTTGAGCTTTCGGTGAAGGAAAACATCGTGATGAAACCATAGCTTGGTGGTAGGGTATTTTCTAGTACTCGCCTGGCTAGCTACCACCCTCTTGTTAAGAATCTGTCGCCAAGCACCTATCGGTGTGTTCCGGCAGCCTCACTTGAGAGCCAGTTCCCAGTCCAGGTGTAGCGTGGCGCCATCCTCGACCACATCGTCACTTAACATCAGGTGACTTGTGGTCAAACGCTACCCTGTAAATAGTAAAAAAAATAGTAAAAAAAAAAAAAAAAAAAGTAACTTAGTCCGTTTGTCTGTTACCTTTTCACGACTAAACCGCTGAACCGATCTTGATGAAATTTGGTATAGAGATAGCTTGAATCCTGGGAAAAGACATAGGATACTTTATATCGCGATGACCTGTAGTCTACGCGGGTGAAACCGCGGGGATCAGCTAGTAACAAATATGTGAGCGTATAGCGCTGTTTTTCGAACTACCTTGGGGCTTGGAGAGTTTTTCACCGAGAAAACTGAAAATTGGTTAACTACAGCATGCGGTATTCGTAAGTTCAACTGAAAAAAAAATTATATTATGCATGTGTGTTTGTGAGTGTTTGTTTGTTTTTTCTTCACGCTAAAACGGATTTAAACTAATTTTGAATTGGTGCTTTACCCAGGATTAACACGTAGGTTACTTTTATCCCGGGTAATGTTATTTGCGGGATATTCAGGAAACCCGCAGGTGCTAAAATATAATCTTCGAAGTAAAAGTTTATTATTATGTTGAATTCAAGCTGTAAGTAAGAACGAGAGGTAACGGACTCCTAGAAACTTGATGAAATTTGATTCCACCATACATTGTAGTACTTAGGTAAGTATATCCAAAAAAAAAAACGCAACTTGAATTGAGCATGAGACTAGAAACTTGTTTCAGAAGTAACTACACGGCTATTTTTATATTGTGAATTGCACAATGGCACAATAATACTTTTAAGAGAAGGCATGAGCGAGGCTTGTTACTTTGTTATTTTGTTGCGATGAGGAATTTAGGTACTTATCTATTTGGTAGTTGTTACCTACGTGTTTTAGTGTATGAGAAACCTGTATATTACACAGCATCTTTAAATTAAGTTAATTTTACAAATACATATATGTGAAAGTCATTCAGTGCTTTTTTATAACAAGCATTTTCCCTACACATTGCCAAGGTGTGGCAAACGCTAAGGAATATATTAAACAAGCACTTGATAACAAGAGAAACATTAAAATGTATCGAAATCTCTATAGAGTCATTGCACTACATCATAGGCATGCAACGGCAAACGTGTTTTGCCCCATCGATATATATCTACTGCGAGCGAGCGCTTACCTGAGAGTCACTCCGGACGTGGTTCAAATTATTCACCACTAATCCGTTGTCAGTTAACATTGGATCCATGTCTCTTGAAACATATCCGAATACTAGAACATCACAAACACCACATCACCTCAGAAACACCACTGAATTCAGTGGTCAAGTCACAGAAAAGAACACACAGTAACAGATGAACACATCGGCGCCTGACCCTCCGTAAGGCTTCACTGGCTTACTTATAAACGAAGTTACACTACTGAATCAATAAACCGCAGTAATGACATTACGTTGCAAACTAAAGTTCTCCACAAGTTTTACAAAGCACGACGTCAGGCCGCTCGTAAGGACGCCAGGCAGCGAAAAGTTAACCGTGCGTGATTTCTGGGCACTCTCGAAACCGAATGGTCCTATACGCTATCAATCTTTGCATACCAGAGTGGTGCGATGAAATGGAGGCTCTCATTTCTGTGTCTATCGTCGTACGAGTGAAAGGGACGACTAGTGGGCCAGGTGCACCGTATAGAAGCGCACGGACAGTATCTACAGTCAGGTTTTGCTCTCCCACTACATGGAGGCACGGCCGGCCGGCGCGGACTCAAGCCTTGCTCGGCGCGGATCTTGAAAGTTAAAGTTTAGTTCGAAATCACAACAAGCATTGCGAAGTCGCCAAATAGCCACTTAACAGTAACACGTTATTTAAATACTCTGCACGTAGAAATTCCTTTACGCTACCGGTTGGTAGCTCAGTCGGACTGTTTGCTTATGAATTAAACACGTGCTGAATAATACTTTAAGTTTTGTAGGTAAAAGTACTATTTCACTAAAGCTGCTCAAAATTGTAGGTGTGCTTTGTGAATTCGGTCTTTGTGTGTTGGAAGTTCAAAATGATTCACAGAAATAATCTGGGATCAATAAATCGAACCGGTCCCAATGCACCTCTGGTGAAGGCCACTAGAGTTAACCTCTACACGGGACACTCCTGCGCAGGGACCCACTCACACAGACACAAGTGATCAATAGATACACAAGACCACGTTGTAAAGACCCGCCAGTAAAACGCACACTGTTATGATCAGGGGCTATTCTTACCTGGTCTTTATGTTGGATGTAATTGGTATTTTTTTTCGATACTATTTCTATAAATGTTGAGTGCCTCTAGTATCGTACAGTGTGGACAATGTTTCTGTCATTGAATATGAATGTATACTTCACGGAATTCACTAGTAATATTTAATGATAAATGGAATGTATAGTTTTACCAATAGCTACTTATTAGATGCTAGAATTTCAATTTGTGTTACTCAGGATTTTTATGAAATCCTTTTGACCGAACGAGTTTCAAATTATTTGAGGAAAGGTTTCGATGTTGCGAATCGTCTTTGAGGTGATTCACCTCAAGGACCTCTTTGCTTAGCTTAATTAAACTTCGGCCGCGTACTTTTGAAAAAAAAAGATAAACGGTTGAAATGACACCAGCTGACACAAAAATTTAGTTTTCAAAAATACAACAAAAATATTTACAGCATGTGATGGGCAGACACGAGCTCTTATTTCTTGTAACAACTTCAACATTCATTTCATGTACTATTGCAACAATTTGGCACAAGAAATGATGGTGGGTAATTCTATAATTATGATACTTCTGCTAGCTGTTTCCCCGTCATCCCGCAGGAACCTCTTTCCGTGGTAAAAAGGTCACGAAGCTAATCAGACGAGCATTAGAAAATACCCTTCCGCCAAGCTTGAGTTTCATCACAGTGTTTTCCTACACCGAAAACTCCAGCTTGCTCCACTTAGCTATCTTCGTTTCGAATAATTCAGTTTGTGTCCTTATTGCAGACTCATTAAGAAGTAAACATCCCATGGGTATGGGTACATAACACCCCAATAGCAATGGCAGAATCCAGAACATAGAACCCATATCAACGTTCCCAATTCCCAGCATCTCAGATCATTCAAAATGAATAAAGGAATCACAGTGCTCAAACCAACGCATCTTTGGCACAGGACTGGATTGAAGCACTTCCGGTCAATTATCAAGGATAGAGAAGACGCATTGCCCCGACCTTTAGACACTAGAGACAAAAGAGGTCTATTACAGTTGTGTAGTGTGGCAATTGGAGGCCTCATGGCTATATTGTACTCCTATGGCATTATGAGCCCTAAAAAAAACTTGACTCAGCTTAAAAAGCCTCCCGGAAACCTTTGTGATCCTCCAAAGAAGCCTAAGTGCTCCAAGGTAGTCAAATCAGAGCCTTGTCAGGGTGAAAGAGAAACAACCGCTACCAAGTCCAAAAAGTAAGCTCGCTAGGTGATAGAAAGGCTAAATGGTTCTATATTCTGGATGTTCTGCAAACTGTGTCACAAATCTGGATGCACTAGAAGACGAAATACCGGACGTGAGACTGGTTTTTGAAAACTTACCCTTAACATGAAAAATACATTTATTTGAACCTGAACTTATTTTTTATTAAAATCAAGTAGAAGATTCGCACTCAAATGTCAAGACTAATTTAAATATCGTTATTATAGCTCAGTGGTTATGGCGTCGACTGGCGACTCGTAGATCGTAGGTCCGAATCCTACATACAAAGCGGTTGAGCTTTCAGTGAAGGGCATTTTTATATATCTATCTAAACATTCTAAACATATTATACAGACCTAGGTATAGGTAGGTTGCTATAAGTAGGTACTACTAGGTACTAGGTACCTACAAAACTGGATAAAATTAAAATACACTTCTCAGGATATACATTTAATCCCTACTTCCCTATCCCTACCCCTACTTCCCTACTCCCTACTTTATATATAAATGCGAAAGTAACTGTCTGTCTGTCTGTTGCGCTTTCCCGCCTAAACAACTGAACCGATTTAAATGAAATTTGGTATGGAGATAGTTTGAACCCTGGGGAAAGACATAGGCTACTTTTTATCGCGATAAACTGTAGCCTACGCGGGTGAAACCGCGAGGAACAGCTAGTTAGTAATATTAATTAAAAAGGGACCATAACTTGAAGTTGAAGTTAAGCTACAGAAGTAGGGGTGGTAACATTATGATCACATATATTTTAAACGATTAAGAGTGACTAGGCAAACCAAATCACATTTCAAAATCATTTACACTTTAAGTGTTCTTCTACCCATACTTCAGTACCATCTCAAAATCACAATTTTTATACAAGACATATTTATTACAGATCAAAAAATTATACTCATAACTCAACTTCCACACTGTTGTGCACTAAAACATAATAATATATACCAAAACATTTAAAAAGTCAATCGTAATCACTTATCAGCATTTTAAGACTATTTACTTCCGTGTTCGTCACGCTGTATGTTTTTCTCCATCCACAATACGTCCACGTCTATCTTGGATCCCGACTGGTCTGGGTACTGATCGTGACGGAGTACTGCTGTCATTTTTGTTACCCTGAGACTTCACAGTTCCAGCAGTCCTTGTCCGAAACAACGAGAATGTGGGCAGTTTGAACATACCGTATGAATAAGCAATACAAGAAGTCATGGACATTACCAATACTATGAATTTAAGTTGCTCCTTTTTGTCCATTTCAATGCTTGCTGATGAAAAACATTGCAATCTAATGTTGCATTAGATAGGTAGGTTCGACAACTTATCATTGATCAGACATAGACAATTTTGATTATCTTCTTTTTCAACTTCAACTTCTCTTCATGAAAGACGAAAGTTTCTTTGATTTTAAGTTTCCGTCGATGTTGCTTACCTAATATCATCGGAGTTTATTTATTCTGTGTTACGCAATAATAATGATACGCAGCGACGACGGTCACAGAAACTATGAGAGCTTTAGCAATTTGCTGCATGTTACAATATGATAAAATTATTGCGTAGAAATAAACTTGGCAAAATATTGTAAGCCAACTAGAATAAAAATTAAAAACTAGATGGCTGTACTTATAAACAACGACTCCGTACGGTTAAATGAAGGTGAGACTGAATCTAGAAAACTGTCATCACCATCATCAACCGGAAGAAGTCCACTGCTGAACATAGGCCTCCCTCTTGGGACGCCACCATGAAAGGCTATTAGCCATTTGCATCCATCGGCTCCCTGCGACTCTTACAATATAGTCGGTCCACTATAAAACTGTATTAAGTCAATATAAAAATTCATTCATAGCAGTTTTTTAGTTTAGAGCAGGTCATAGTGGGTTTATTCTTAGATGAAAAATGGGTTTATTCGCAAAGAATGACTTTTTGCGATCTGAATCCCGAAGTCTAGAGAGAAACACTCACTCACTCACTCACTCGAGAGCCAGTTCCCAGTCCAGATGTAGCGTGGCGCCATCTTCGACTACATTGTCACTTAACATCAGGCGACTTGTGGTCAAAAGCTACCCTGTAAAGAATAAAAAAAAAAAAAATTAAACTACATAACACTTGTTCACTTACCAGTCAACCACACTGCATCGATTCAATACACAATCGATCCAAAGTAAATCATTGAAATGTGAGCGTTATATCGTGATTCGTGACTATATTTTGAGAATAATAGTTACGTAAACTGACACGTCATTGACCGCTACGCCCCCTATTATTGATTGATAATATAATCCACTAACGGGCAATAAAGTTTACTTTATTAAATGACTAGCCGGCCTCTGCTGTTTCCCGTTCATTATCATCATCACCATCATCATCAGCCTGTATCAGTCCATTGCTGGACATAGGCGACTGAGTCCGGTATTTTCCCGTTACTCCGCAGGAACAATTTTCCGGAATAAAAAGTAGCTTAAGAGCTAATCCAGGGCATATGCTAACTCTCATCCAAACTTCACTCAAATTACGTTTAGTCGATTCAACGTGAAGAAGTAACAAACGTACCTACGTCACTCACACACTTTTACATGATAATATTAGTGTGAATTAGTTGAATATTATGACAGTGTTATTAGTAGGACGCCATAAGTTTACTTAGGTTGCGCATTTTTACACTTTTTGTTGGTCACCTAAACTACTGAACCGATTTAAATGAAATTTGGTATAGGGATAGTTTGAGCCCTGGGGAAGGATACTTTTTATCGCGATAAACTGTAGCCCACGCGGGTGAAACCGCGGGTAACAGCTAGTGAAAAATAAAATCTGTTCACTAGAATCGAACCCACGACCATGTTATCGTTGTTAATAACAATCACAGACGTCACAGAGGTAACAAAAGTGGCGAAAACTCTATATACAAGAACTAAAAAAAGTTATGTAAATGTCCTTTTTCTTCTTTTCGAAAACAATTGTCAGATTGTCGACAACATAGAAAAGTCTAAAAAATGCGCAACAGAAAAACAACAAAAAATATTAATCACGATATTTAACTAAACACTAAAATAATAATATGAACTTTAGGCAGTTTCTTTTAGACGTGGCAGTGTTCACGGCATCATTCTATGTTTCCTACAATGTCATGTCTCAAATAATAGAGAGGCAAAGGTCCAATGAGCTCGGTGCAAAAAAATGAATCTGGGATATCAGGCAAGTGGTTTGCGTTTTAGGTATATCTTGCCACTTCCAAAAGTTTTGTTTTCCAATTGATTTGTCGGGTGTGTTGCATTAAGCTACAATACCAAGTAGCTCAATGTTATCTTGCCTTAGATACTCTAATCCTCAACTTATGACAGGTTTGCCTCATCGCGCTGTGAGATCGGAATTATACTTGTTGACTAGTAAAACGCTACGACTAAAGGGTTCCAATTATTGCGCGGACAAAAGCTAAGCTAACGAATGAAAAGGAATATGTGAGCTTACCCGTTTTCTCCTTTTTCTTCCAGGAAAAGTATTCAATGCCTGAGGCGGTGGTATATGGTAGAAATATGGTGGCGTATACAAGACATCCTCCATCGAGGCGATGGGCGTCGCCCGTGCCGGCACCAAAGACCTGACTGTGCCATACAAGCTCCTGTTTCGGCCGTGGTTCCCATACATGTTTATCATGACACCGAATTACACTAGCTGGAACACCACAGTCCAAATATCGTCCAAACACGTCCACTGCAGTCAAATTCCAAATGATACGCCCGAAAATATAAAGCACAGAATTCAATTAAGTCGATCTTATTTTTGAAATAAAAAAAATAAGCCACTGCGAATTACTTTTTATTCAGAATAGCTTTGAAATTGACGAGGCGATCTAAAAGATGAATATTTGTAGTAATATTTGAATCTTTAGGACCCCGTTAGAGAATTGGACCGCGCGGGCGATCATATTGTTGTCACAGTATGAAATGCGTGCTGTGGTCGGGGAATGCAGAGATACCAATCATGTGCACATTACATCTAATTATCATAGTTTATCTGCTTTTCCCAATAGGTACGTGGAGCGCGACGTATCGACATAGCAATGTATTTAGATGAAAATGAGAGAAAAACATGCGCACACGCACGCGCGCACCGTTCCACCACAATGACTTTGAAAAGTTCTTTCATTATGTATTTAAAGAGATGCTTCGTGACAATTCTTGAGCGTACCTATTAGGTCGAGGCTTGGTAGAGGTACCAAGACCAAGACCGTGGGGCTAAACGGGTATATTCCTCATCATGACACCTCCACTAAATCTGACACCACTGGTGGTGGTTAAGACATTAAAAGATGAATTATCCAACCAACAATATGTAAAACACAAGTTGGCTAAATTGAATTTGCCCACCATCCCCCACCCAGCTGTTAACATGAATATTTCTTTGAAATAAAATCATTTTTAAGCGATGAATATTTATTATTTACTTAACTAAATACAGGGGAGCTAATTGTTATTTACTTATACAACTATTAAAATATATGGGAGTAGGTATATCCTATCAACTTTGCAAATTATTCCTCAGCGAGAGTAGAACTTTTTCACTGAACCGATTTGCTAAACCACTACAATGTAATAGCACATGATGCGCCATCTCTGAATTGTGTTGAACAACGCTTGTGATTTTAATACGAGACTCGCCGAACCGGTGACCACACCTTTTTAGTAAGCGACGAGTTTAAGCCGCACTCCGCTAGATGGCGATGACAGTAAAATCCCGGCCAACCTGATTGAAGGCTTTGTGTCAAATTCAAAACTCTTTCGTTATTGTCAAAATGGCCAACGAAGAGACGCGTGCAATGCAATTAAATTATTAAAATGTAATTATCCTCGCCTATAACCAATAAGCTTTGGTCCTTTACAAAATTATGTCGGCTGGCAGCATCCTAAGAACTTTATTCGGATTGGTGTTTAGCAAGGTTGTCTGTGCTACTAACTCGGGAAAAGATAACGGTTTCGGAAATAACTATGTTTGGGCAGGTTCTCTGGAGTCAGGGTTACAGATTGCCAACAACCACAAGAAGCCGGTGATGGTGATCATCCACAAGTCCTGGTGCTCAGCATGCAAGAACTTGAAGCCGAAGTTCGCTAACTCTCCGGAAATACTGAACTTGAGCAAGCACTTTGTCATGGTGAACTTGGTGGATGATGACGAGCCAACGAATAATTCTTTTGCACCGGACGGCACATACATTCCACGGTAAAATTATTTAAATTCTGTAGGTAATTTGGTAGAAATTGATGTGAAATTGGAAATAAGTGTGAGCCGTGCGCGCAGTGGAGACGATTGATATATTTCCGATCATCATCAGCCTGTGTCAATCCACTGCTGGTCATAGGTCTCTCCCAAGGTACGTCACTGAGCCTAGTTTTCGGCTCTTCTCATCCAACTACTGCCAGCCACTCGACGCAAGTCGTCGCTCCACCTAGTCGCAGGGCATCCTACGCTATAAGTATATTTACGATGCTCGATCGAAATATGTATAGTATAGTGAGAGATTGGCTTGGGCTGGCCGGCTACCAGTTTCATCGTGTAATTGGTGCTGGACTCGAGACGAGTCAGCTGTTCTCGGGTCTGCGCAAGTAGAGTCCCAGCTTACCACTTATGTATGGAAATTTAGGCTCGCTTTTGTTGAAAATTGGCTATGCGGTGCCTAGACATGGAACACTAATATGCATGTAGGTACCTTAACTTGCTTTCAGTATCCTCTTCCTCACACCAAAAGGGTCGGTCGACAGCAACATTTACAATGAAGAAGGCAGCAGCCAACACAAATACTTCTACAGTAGACCTGAACACATAGCCAAGTCCATGAAGAAAGTGTTAGAGAAGTACAAACCTGAACAATTCGATGTATGAAGACATGACACGTAATTCCTTTCGTTATGAGATATATAAGAATCTTATCGTAACTGGTAAATTTGCACTCGTTAAACTCTATTTATTTTATCTTTTCAGTGAAATTTCTCTCCTGACTTACCCAATCTACAGTTTTGGGAATTACGGGCTGCGAGCACAATTTATCATATCATATGTGATGTCCAGAATAATCAAATATTTTCTTTCTAGGCATGATATAGTAATAATGTACCTACTTACGCAATAAGGTTAAAATAAATCGCAGGATAGTTTTTCTACTGTGTCTAAACTAAATATCCGAGATTTCTACTACGTTATGAATTTTATTTCTTCCCTTTTCATTGATGAAAAGATTTTGTAAACCCATAATTTGCACTTAAAATGGGTTTCCAGAACAAAATTAGTCGCTTATGGAGCTAAAAGCAAGTCTTTTAGACACATGATAAATGGCTGTACCAAATTACTTCGAGAAATAAGAAATTGACTCAAATTTTATGTTTATTCCAGAATTAGAATTGATCTGCCAAATATGAACGAGTTTAGTAAATAAAATCACTGAAACTTACCTTTATCTTTTCTTTATACATAATTATATGTAAATTGAGTGGGATTTCTTTTTAAATGTACTCCAATCACAAAACAAAACTTTACATCATCATCAGCCTGTATCAGTCCACTAAGCCCTGTCTTCAGTTCCTCTCATCCAACTACTGCCAGCCACTCGGCGCAAGTCGTTGCTCCACCTAGTCGCAGGGCGTCTAACACTACGTTCGCAAATTCGCGGTCTCCACTCAACAACTTCCACCCCAACGGCTATCGGTTTTGCGGGTTATATGACCAGCCCACTGCTACTTCAGCTTGCTAATTCTGTAAGCTATGCCGGTGTCCTTAGTTCTCTGTCAGATCACCTCATTTACCTATTGGTACAAATTATCTAACGAGAATCTAAAGGTTCTCGAGTGGCGACCATGAACCAGAACACGTTCTGTAGGTAGGCCCCCCCCACTGGGTGGACCGACGACATTGTTAGAGTTGCAGGGAGCCGATGGATGCATATAGCTCATAGCGGATTCAGGCTGAAGATGATGATGATGATGATAATGATGAGAAATGGAATAGTCAGTGTACTCACGTCTTCGACGACTGGCTCCACATACATCTCGACAGTGTTGTTGAGCGGCGGCAGCGGCGCTGGTAGTGGTGATGCAGCAACCGACGAGCGGCGCGATATGCTGTTGCACGAGCATTGCGAGACGGAGCGACGAGACCGGGGAGATTCTCTGTGGGCAAAGAGATGAGACATTTAGAAAAAAACTTTAAAAAGTGTATCTTCGAAGTACAATAAATTTTAACAAAAAAAAAGACTTCTATTCCTCTAGCTTTCTCTGGGAAGCCATCGTCAGGTCCTGGTTACCTTATCATGGTACCACCCCAGGCATATCTTATTTCCAACAAAAAAGAATAATCAAAATCGGTTTATAAAAACGATTCGGACAGCTATTGGTTACTTTATATGAATTTAGAACGACGCTTCACATTCATTTGGACAAGACGTTAGCCATGGCTTTCAAATCAACATCTTTTAATTTTGTACAAATTATACAGTGGCACCGCTTAGCTAGAATCTCAAAAAAAGACATGATATTAAGCACCACTATTTTCTTTGCACCATTTTTGCTTTACCTTCTGCTTCTCCGACACACGTGCCTTGTCGTGCTCCGTTCACACCTGCATCGCACTGGCACGAAGTACCCCAGTTGTGGCAATGGCGCCGGCTCCACAGAATCACTGGAGTCACTCCACTCTGGCTGGCTGAATGGCCCTATATCCAGCACCGACGGCATTTTAAAAAGTTATTTCATTTTTTATTGATGGCCAGTTACATTTGTCACTTTTTAATGATTTATTTTTTATTGCTGGTCACTATGATCATTTGTCTATTGTTTTAATGGCCAGTCAATGCAGCAATTTTTTCAACACTCTTTATTTTCGCTTGGATTTGCAGTTTGCGTTACGAGCACTGCACTAATTTAATTATATGCTATCACATTTCAAGGTTTATTTGCAAAAACTACATTTTAGCCACGTTATTATGAAACACGTCTTTGTTTTACTGTTTCTGTTGGTATTTTAACCTCATTTCAAAGGTGTAAACAAATAATATTTAAGGTGTGAGCGGCCGTCTGACAATTAGAACCATTTTCTTTAATAAGTATGATAAGATTAGGACTAACCTATAGGCTGTTTCTAGGTCAGAGCTTAGTGTTGATAATATTTGATATGGTATCTTATGAAATATTACAGAGTTCATTGGCTTTTCAAATCCAAAAAGATACTCCTTGAAGTCATAATGAAAATTAATGGTATAGCGAGTCTCAGATCTTCAAGTAGAGCCAACATTAAGACAGTACATGTTACATACACATCGACACACAATTTAACGACCAGTTGCAATAATCTATCGATCCCCGGTTTTTCCTACTAGAGCTTACGTCAATATTCTATCTCTAGTAGGGCATATCATCGATAGATAAGTTATTGAAACTGGCCGTTAGTAAGTCTTTGTAATAATTATTGTTTCAAGAGTCATTTGCCTAAACCAAAAGAATTCAAGATATTCCAAGATATACATGGGATTAAAGTATTTTCTCTACTCTACGCCTAAACTGCGTACTATTTTCGGATACCTTACCGAGTTTTCGTTATTTTTACGCCCACGAAGACTATTGTTTTTGTAACAAATAAAGAAATCCCTAACGGTTATGGCGTGGGGATTCGTCTTTCGTCAAAGACCCGAATCCCCATTTAAACCGAGACGTGAGGGAACGCGCATTCCTTTGGGGTACTTATGCTCTATATTTTTTGTGGTCCGTGGGACTCGTGACTCACAAAGGGCCGAGTACCGACGTAATGTGATTATGGATATAAATACAAAATAATAGATTAATTCCGTTGTTTTCTATTTGGGTAGGTAGTTGGGGAAGGCTGGCAGATGGCTTACTGGCAGTAGTTGGATGAGAAGAGCCGAAGACCGGGCTCAGTGGCGTACCTTGGGAGAGGCCTATGTCTAGTAATGGACTGATACAGGCTGCTGATGATGATGAACCACAAGGGACGAGCTTATTGGGCACTAGCCACGTGTCGGTATAGTAATTCAAAAGAAGTTGATGATCTAGACTTAAAAGTTTATGTAAAATCAGCATTAGCTGATGTCAATCACAATCAATTTGCATCAGCAACAACCCTGGACTGCGCTGAAAAGAATACTATGTAACTATTCTACAAACTCTTCGTCCCCCAACCAAAGGTTTAAAGAAGTGTAACCCATACATTGCACTAACCCATTTCCCAAGCACTTCCTCAATTGAATTCAGCTGATGCTATAAATTAACGGCCGTCCAGTAAATTGCTTAGCATTGTCTTTAGCGGTTAACCACAGATTAATCCTCATCCTCACTCACTTATATAAATGCGAAAGTGTTCGTTGGTTTATCCTTCTTTCAAGCAGCAAAAAGTAAAAAAAATAACGAATAAAACGTAATACTATTCGTTGTTAAGCGCATCACTAGAGAACAGATGTAACGATTTGCCAGAAAAAAGTATCTTATGTTCGTAATAGTGCGAGGAAGGTTCTAGGAGAATAAAAATAAGAAAAGTTGCCCAGAAAAAATGAAGTGCCGGAAAGAAGTGCACTTTTCAATGGGATTTTTGTATGAACTCGACCTGCAACAATCCAGATCTAGTTTCTAAAATCGAGATATTAATCTTTTCAAAATATCTTTCGTATGCAACAGATTAGACCACACATACAATGTTTTATAACGGTTACATTTACAACAACAAAAACTGTAAAGTTACATCTACTTGGTACTAAATTCAAAGCAGGCTTACTAACCGGTTGAAAATAAATCGTCGTTCCAACTATTTAGATTAACATGTCTAACGAACAAAGCGCGCCTGCGCCAGATACTTCGGGACAATTTGTCACTTCATTTGTATGCAAGTGTAGTAAGTTCCGTTGGGCAAGCAGTGTTGCCAGAACGGCGAGCGACATAATGCGAAGATTTAGGAGAAAACCACAAGAAAACAAATAAAAATCCTTCCATACGAATTTTCTAGAAACTTAGCTATCTGATACCAAACCTTGATTTACACCACCGACCGCATTTTATTTCATACTTCTTCTGTCCATCAAACTCAAACTCAAACTCAACTCGCCACTAGCTCTAAGATCTTTCCTGTTATGTTGTTCTATGTTTCTGTTGTCATAGTGAAACAATACCTATCTTGACTTCAACCGCGGTTCGTCTTCTGTTTGTCGCTAAGTCATTTTTTAACGTCAATATACGTTTATATACCTATACGTGTATTTTTTTTCGTCTTATTAACTGGGTAGCGTTCGATCACAAGACTACAGGATACCCTGATGGTATATGACGATAATATAAATGAATTAAATAAATCTTTCTTTTTTATGCGATCAAAGGTGGCGCCACATCATGATCAAAGGGGGGCATATGTCCTCCAGTGGAGAAAATCCACTGCTGAAAATATGCCCCCCCTTTGGACGCCACCATGAACGGCGATAACGCTTCTATTGGACTTACTTAATACTTGCCCTTATGTACTAATACTAACCAGAAATGACATCAAAATAGTAAAGTAACATGCATAAAAAAATATCAAATCTATTTGAGAACCATCTCCTTTTCTTTAAGTCGAACAAAAATTATATTCGAAAGCAACACTGAGCAATACGTGGAACACAAAGCAAGTGTTTTGTATGGAGAACACAATGTGGGCATTTAAAATGGTGTAAAGATGACGACTTTTATGGTCAGCCAGCTTTTTGAACGATCTTGTATTAACTTGTCAACCATCGCTTTTATCGTCACTCCGGCTTAAAAACTACATATCTTTATTCTATACAGTATACAAAAAAAACATTTTGATGAAGATGAAGAATGACAAACTTACAAATAAATACACTTTCGCATTTATATGTCGTCAGGATATTGCAAGGATAATTAACCCCACATTGAGAGGGATTTTGAGACTTTTATGACGACGAATCCGAAATTAAGCTGAAAGTTCAGGCTAAATACAATAAGAATAAAAAACTTTAACGACATAATATATGGCAGAGTAATCTCTACGAGAAAAATGTACATAATCTATTATTTATCTTCAAATATTAAAAAATCTAACTCCGAGTTTGCTGCCCTTGGAAGTTTACTGGACTCTAATACTCTCGTGTAAATCCTTCGCTGATCCTACACTAATTAAGGTGCGGTTGCACTTGCAAAGCGTTTTAAAAAAACCTTTACTACCCACGCATGAGGTATAAAAACTCAAAAAACAAAACGTGATCTTCCTGAGTCACCAGTACCAGCACCACCAAAGAACATCTGCGTAGGCGTCGCCATTAAGAGTTGTTTGCTTACTGCACGGTGGCAACTACTCGAAATTCCAGAGGATACACTCAAAAACCTACCGAGAAATGTGGAAATGCTAACAGTCAACACCGAGGGCGGAAATAGCTAATGACAGCCGGTAGGAAGAATTTTTCACACTTTGCTCATGATGATGAGATATTTATATACTTATTGACAAAACAAGGATTATACTCTTTTAATTGAAAAAAAAAATACATAGTATTATTTATTTCTTTTAACAAAGGTAAAGTTAAAGAAGTCTAGCAGGTCAAATTATAGCTCTATCATTTTTGTATTAGGTAGATTTCACAGATTTCCATCAGTATGTTGGGTATATTGTACTGGGCTCAGATAATTAAATATTTCCAGAGTCCCACTAGTGTAAAAATTGGCTGATGATGATGGTGAAAATAAGGTATTAATATTAGAGACTAGTTGTACCCGCCGTTTCAACCATGTAGTTTTTCACAGGAACCGTGCATTTTTCGATGAAAAAACTTTTCCGTCCCAAAAGACAAACCAACAATACTCTGTTGCATTTATATAAGTGTAAGGATTAGGATGCTAACTTAGGACAGTCCACCTCAATGTCTCAAGTCAAAAGGATATTTAAAATTTCATCAAAGAGCAACGGCCTAAAAACACAACAGAAATGCAACATCTATCAAGATTTAAGACTGCACTAGTTCAGCCGCAAAAGCTCTTAATGTTGATTGATGAATATATCGTTCTTTGTAGCCACAAGCCACAATCGAATCGAATCTGACGTTGTGTTAAAGAACAATAAAAATGCTTTCAAATAACATTGGAGACTACGAGATGGTATTAGAGTTCAAATTAGGTTTTAAATCGGAATAGCATGTACTACGTGTGTAAGAAGAATTAACCCAGTTTTCTGACAATTTCACTTTTGAGACTGGAGTTTAAAGTTGAATTCGGGTTGGCAGGTAAAAATAGCGTGTAGTATGAATCACAGAGCGTTGACTTTCAGTGGCACACTTCTCTGCAAATCTTGTAAAACTTTTGCAATTTATAGAGTAGGTAAGCGTCGCGCGTCGCGTCGTCGTCGTTATGTTTTATGATTATTATGTGAGCACATTCGAGGCGTTACGGTTGAAATTAATTTAACAGAATCCTTACCTCACATGAGAAAAACGGAACCTCCAAATAATTCACTACAAAAAAAATGGACTAGCTTTTCTCCGCGGTTTCACCCGCGTGGACTAAACTGTATGGTTAGAAAATGTATCCAATGTCCATCCCCAGGTTTCAAACTATGTATCTCCATACCAAATTTCATCAAGATCGGTTCAATCGTTTTTTTGTTTATGCCGAACAAACAAACAATCAAATATTTTCTCTTCAAATACATTTGTATAAGATGTAAAGTCACGATTTGGTCGATGGAGCAAGCTATACCAGGCTCTCATGTGGGGCTTCCAGAAAACACCGATAAGTGCTTGGCGAGGGATTCTAAACTTGAGGGTGTGTGGAAGAGATCGCTTTAAGCAATAAGACTGCCTTTTCGGACATCTACCATAAAGCTTCATTGTTCTTGTACATTCTACATTCTATCAAATTGTGTTGTTTGTGGTATCCATCAAACTCCTTTCAGTTCATTCTTATTTTTTTGTGCTCGTAATAGAAGTTTAGGCAGAACCCTGAATACACGAGGCTCGACTCACACTTGGCTAGTTTTTACACTTTTATAACAATTCCGATGTAACATAAGTGCCGACGTAACATGCATGCGTTATTACATGTTTCACTTACAACACGTTAGTCTACTGTACCGAATCATCACGTAAAACGTATTAATTTTTATACAGATTGAGGGTAATGTTTTTTTAGTGTATAATATGTTACAACGATGTAAGAACCAATATGGCTCTTTCTTTGGCACTCTCCTACGTATTTTATTCATCATCAGCCGGGAGAACAACATTGCTGAACATAGGCCTCCCCCTTTGAACGCCACCAACACCGTGAACGGCTATTAGCCATTTGCATCCATCGGCTCCCTGCGACTCTTACAATGACGTCGGTCCACCTAGTGTGGGGCCCACCTACAGAACCTCTTTCGGTTCATAGTCGCCACTCGAGAAAATTTCTTCCCCATCGGTTTTCGGTTCGTATTTTATTCATACATACTAAGTTAATTTTTTTTTTACGCAGGCGGCCTTTATTAACTTAATTATAAAGTTTATAACACTATAGCTATCATGAATAGAAACACTGTTCTCAAGACAATAATTTAAAGCCCACATAGTTACGTACTTGAGTTTGATGGCTCATAAGATTTATTTCAGAGAACAAAAAAACAGTTTGTCATCGAAAATTGTCATGTATGTCCTCTTGGACAAGTCCCGAAATCAAATAACAAGATAATAAGCGCACGTTTTTTGTGAGGCAAATGTTTTTGATTGAGTCATAAAGTCATAAGCATAACATAAATTCAGAATCAGACCGCTACCAGAGCGCAATAGTACGTAGTACATACGAGTACCTAACACATTATAATTTATACTACGCAATACATATTTTAAATATGACTTGCTATGCTGGGCGGTTTTATTTACAAATACTCCATTATTTTGTTCTCAAACCCATATATCGTGGAAAGTGCAGTTTTCTATCAGTGAAATAATTTTGAAAATTTGATTTTTGATTCCGAAGATTACAATCCTACAACCTCGTACATTCAAACTTTAACTTTTATACTAATGTAAATTGAATAAGCTACTATCATTTCAAACCATTTCATTTAAGTTACTCGTCAACAATGTATTTCTTTGGGTTCTTTTAAGAAAGTATTTTATTGTGAACTTGGCACATGCAAAAGTTATCAAAGTATGTAACATGTAGGTATTGTAAAATTATAATTATTTTTGACTCATCTAATACCGTAACGAAGGTACGAGAGCCCATCTATACTACTTCAAGTACGAGGACAAAAAACCAAGTGAACCGTCCCTCGTCCACGGGTCGCTGGACCAAGCTAAAATAAGCAAGTAGCCCGACTGCCATCGTATGTAAAAAACCCTTTGATGGCAATATAGACATGTAAGTACCTGTGATAAATAACTACTTAGTTGATAAATATAATTTCGAAAAACCGAAAAATATTGCTCTGTTAAATAAATACTCTTTTTTTTCATAAGACGATAGAGTCCGATTTACAATGTCCGATAGTCCGAAAGACAAAACATTGTCTACTTCTGACTTTTCATATCAGCGAAAACAAGAAAAAACAAATGATTTCACTAGTTTCGTTTGACTACCTAGTACAGATATCGAAACAACGTAAGCAATATTGCACATTGATCATTGTTTACTTTCTTATGCCCGGGCCACACTAAGGTCAACGTCAGGGGAAATGTCAATGCCTATCTTCGCGATAAATATTGCATTAATTATTACGCTATTATGTGAGTGGCTACACTTGAACAATCAACGTGAATGCACTTGAATTACGTATTCAAATGTCGTGGCCACACTTATGTCGAACGTCAATCATCGCGCTATTGAACGGCATTTCCCGTTAGTGTGGCTCAAGCATTAGAACAGTTAAATGTGAAAAGTAAAGTTTTTTAAAGTAAGTTTAGTAAAGTGTCTTAAAAAAATGTACCGAAACAAATGGTATAACAATAGAACGGAAAGATTCACTAAAGGGTCCGATAAATTTCCCGAAATCCATTCCATTTATAATTCTTCATCACCAAACGTCAGAGACATCAATTTACCGAGAAATGTATTTTTAGATGTAAAGTCGAAGAGAAATGTATTTTATATACTTTACAGAAGTCGCAAATACTGTTTGTTTAAAGAATGGGTAATTAAGTACTGTGAGTACCGGAAGATTAGATTATGTACTCGTATGATAAACACAGTAAACATCGAATGAATAACTGACTAACTAATCGATAGTTAAACTGACCATGTCGATCAACTATACAATTGATCTTATGAAATAATCGAAAAATGCAGATTAAACCTTCTCACCGTTTACGCCCGAAATTAATAATCGATCCTGATCCATTATCCGCGGTTTTGGATCGATATGTCATGTCGTAGTTATTAAACTACTATGAATCCTAAACTTGCTACTTGCTACGTTTGGCAAAAAATAAAGTCAGTAATAAAAATATTGTGTATGTACCCGCATGCCGGCATCGTCCTCATAAACATCAATTGATTTAAGTTGAATCAACCGTTTGTCTCGAGTTAGGTACAGGCGGGTGATCAATATCTCTCATACTATACAGATTGATCGTTCTGATAACAGAATAAAGCAAGATAGAGAGAGAGCTCTTATAAAAGTACTGAAGAAATTGACCCATTTTCTTAAACTTTCAAGAAATATGAATGAATGAATGAATGGATCAATTAAAAGATAGAATAGAGTTCAGAGTACATTGACTTTTTTGGCGGCAATCGAATTGTCAACGTGAAAATTTTGTTTTTATTTCCAAAACTTGTGTTTCTTCGAGTGATAATGTGTAATATTGGTGGATTATTAACCATTATGTGTACGAGTGTGGGAAATTGAAATAAAGTTGTGAAAGTGACTATTCTAGTTGTTCCAAAAAAGTCCGTGTAAAGTGTAAGTAAAGCGCCACTACTTTACTTAACCACTATCCTCATCCCTTCATCTCATCATCATCATCATCATTTATACTTGGTTCAATGAGTTTGAAATATTTTATACTTGACACTGGCAAATACACTAACCGTGTGACGCCATAACAAAACAAAAAAAATAAAATATTGTCACTGAAAACATTATTTTATTAACACTCGCACTAAAAAAAGAGGCGCGTGTCTCTCTGTGTTTGTCTGTGGCATCGTAGCTCTCCCAAACGGATATACCGATTTTGATTTAGTTTTGTCGATTGTAAGGTAACTTGATCGGGAATGGTCTTAGCTTCAATTGTAGGGTGTTTTTGAATTTGAATTGAATTGAAAGTTTTGATTAAGATCAATTTTGCATAGCTACCATATGACCATGTACAATATTTCTGTGTACGAACTGTCAAAATGCAACTTTATGTACGAACAACATTGAAAAAAGTACGGCTGTTTTTGTGCGCGTCTTTGCTCCACTTTATGAAAGGACCAGTCAAAGCTGCCGAATACAATCACCAATTAACGAGGCTAATTAAAGTAGAGCCGCAGGTTCAGATTGAAGTAAAACCGCAACCGCAATTTGTATGAAAACCAAGCGTACATACCAGACTTTTTGTATTTACCTTTATAGACTTACCGATGAAATGAAACCTTCCATAAGTACCTACGCCAATTACTTTTGAAAAATAATTTCAGTAGCTTATTGACTCTAGCCTATCCTTAATAAGCTTATTATAAAAAAACAGACAATTTAACTGACAAAAAAAATTGGTTGACTGTAAAGTCGGTTTACTGACGATAGTTGAACGTGACAACGTCGATTGGTCGATTGTGCTTCTTTGTCGCTCGTTCCGCGCTCTCGCTTGCACTTCAAGCCTTACATGGAACGCCTCAGAGCGAGGTAACGCCGCATGAGTCATGTTTTTTCGTGCGTGCAGCCGGCTCTATCGAATTATATATAAGACGTTGTCACGTCAAAAGCTTGGGATTGTGGAGAAACTTGCTCCAATTCAATCAATTAGTAATAACAATAAAATTGTAAATATTATAATCGCGCCCAAAAAGGATCTATAAGGCGTTTCTTGTCTGTTTTTGGCACAGGTATAGCTAGTTTTTAGTTTGACGTTTGAAACTGATCACATGTTACATCCTACTAAATAAATAATTTGGAGTTTGAAAAGAGTTTCCTTCCGAATTATCGCTACAAGATCGCGCCGAGCTGAGTCAATGAACACAAACCATGCTGCTCAGATTTATGAGCGCCGACATCAGACATGAAAGACCTATTTCCTAGTAGACGGGAGCGGCGCCCGCGCAGCCCCGGGACTATTTTGGGCGTGTCGTCTAGAGTTGACAATGACAACTCGCGAGTGGCGGAGTGGTGCTACGGTTATACTACGCACGCTCGCATTATTATTTACTAACTAGTTGAGCCACGCAGTTTCACCCGCATCTTCTTGTTATCCCGCAGTAACCTTTTACCGGGAAAGTAGCCTATGTGTTAATCCAAGGTATAAGCTATCTCCATTCCAAATTTCATTCAGTATTTTTTGCGTAAAAGAGTAACAAATATCCATCCATCCATACTCACAAACTTTCACGTTTATAATATTAGTAGGATTATTATTTACTTCTGTTCATTATTCTACTTATTTAATAGAAACTACCCATTAGATTCTAGTAGGCAAATATATTCTTGACTGCGTTTTAAATTATCGTTGTTATCGTTTATTTTAATACGTTCTATTCTCAGTATTGAGAGCGTATATTATATTTTGAAACTGTTGAAATAATTGCTTTTCTACACCTGATCTTATTTTAAGTGGGTAAGTTAATTATTTTGTAGTACGACAACAACGATGAAAACAATAAAATAAATAATTTATTAATTTAAAACAATTTTTTCCCAGCGGTTTCATCAGCGCGGACTACAGTTTATTGCGATAAAAAGTATCCTATATTGACTATGTTCTTCCCTAGTGTTCAAACTATCTCCATACCAAGATCTATTAGCGGCTTTCGCCCGAAATTAATAATCGATCCTGATCCGTTATTCGCGATTTTGGATCGATATGTCAATGACATATTACATGATGATATGACATATCGATCGAAAACCGCGAAAAACGGACCAGGATCGATTATTAACATCAGGGCATTAAGCGTGAAAAGGAAAAAAAGATATTGTGAGAGCTACTTTCGCTTTTGTTATAATTTTATGTTAAAAAGTAAGGGATTTTAAACCAATAAATTAAATCAAACACTTTGTAGTACTAAATTATACCTACTCTTTAATTTAAGAACGGAAAATAGACCAATTTCTCCAGGTTACATCGTCAGACGCCGAGTACAAAGATCGGCGTTTATTGACAGATTTATTGTTATAGGGCCATCGGCGACTGCCGACATGACGGCGCAACAGTAACTTTAACAAATTAATGCCTCTAAGCTCGTCTCAAAGCCGTCAGTTTCAACTGAAACTGTATTTATGTTTACAGCAATATTTTATTTGAAGAAATATTTTAATTTTGTAACTGGCTGTTTCTGATTTATGTGTTTATAAGAAGCAACTTCCGTATAACTAGTTTTTAAATTAAATATAGAGTTTATAGAGATATAAGAACATTTTTCTATATCGGGAATACGTTATAGATAGTTCATGGGTTGGAAGGCGGAACTCGTTCACTATATGCGATTTCTAGCTGATAATTTTATTATGAACATAAAGTTACTGTGAAAATAAAAAAAAAGCTTGTTATTATAATTATTTAAAAAAAATTATGATAGATTAATACAGTCTGAGATTGTATAACTAAAAAAGCCATAAAGCGACTTGCGACCAGTGTAGCTCTTGGATTCAATTTTGCAATGAGCTTGAGCTTTCGGTGAATGAAAGCATCGTGCTAAAACCATAGCTTGGTCACCTATCACCTGTTGGCAACCCAACACAATTATTGGTAGGAATATTATATGAGGATAAATTGGTAACACTGATCTCTCGGGGTTGTCTGCGTACGGTCGTATTCATATGGTCTCGCTATTATATCTTTGTTTTATAATTAAATTTGGTTGAGCACAAATAAACGCCGGTTCAAGTGGATTTTGGTGTTTTCTCTTCACAACCCGCTCAACATCACCTACAGGCTAACGGAACACAACGATAGGTGCTTGGCGAAAGACTTGACTTAGAGTGGTAGCTAGGCAAGCGAGAACTAGAAAACTTCCTACCACCAAGCTAAGGTTTCATCAGGATGTTTTTCCTTCACCGAAAGCTCAAGCTCATTCTAGGACTCGAACCCACGACCTCCGGGCCGCAAGTCAACGTCACTACCACTGGGCCACCGTCGCTTCTCTATTCACTGTATGACATCACTCGTTTACAAGACCGCGCATTCATCTGACAAATTGGCGTGCGTTGTAAACAGGTACGCCCCCGCGACAGGGCGACCATATAAAACCTAGAAAAGTCCTCGACGATAAGCCGGATAAAAAACAAAAAAAAAAACTAGTCACAAAATTAAATATTAAGCCTCATGCCCACCTGAGGCTGAATGACTTGTTGTTTGTACATATTATATCATATCACACAGTCTGACATTATATATGCGAATGCATGCAACGGATTTGAGTGAAATGGAAATAGCTTATGATAGGCTACTTTTTATCCCGAAAGAACGTTACTGTGGGAAAAAGGAAAAACCGAGGGCCCAGCAAGTAGTATTAAAAGTTGAAGCAAAATTTTCTACTTTACTTATGGCGAAAATTTAATTATTCAATTCGTCACGGAATTTTTTCATCTCAGACGAAATTCGCGCATATCGATAAAGTCCGGACAGTCGAGAATCCAGAGCCAGACATGTCCATGTCCGGACAAATCCGATGGTATGGTAACCTTTTCCACGAGTCGAGACTCGAGACTGCTCAATGCGACGACAATTGACAATCATGTGAAATATACTGAAGTAAACATAGGTAGGTATACCTTTATTTATTTACTGGCTATGCGAAAGCGTAATTGCCCGGGCCACACTAAGGTCAACGTAAAGGGAAATGTCAATGCTTATCTTCGCGATAAATATTGCGTTAATTTTTAACGCTATTATGTGAGTGGCTACACTTGAACGGTCAACGTGAATGCACTTGAATTATCGGCTAACGTCAAACGCCAATGTGAATGCCGTTGTCCAATGTCGTGGCCACACTTATGTCAAACGTCAATCATCGCGCTATTTTGAACGGCATTTCCCGTTAGTGTGGCCCAAGCATAACAGTTTCTGAGTGACAGGGGCGTCATGTAGAGCTTTAGGACATTATTTATGTTGTAAACAGCTGCTTGTTAGTTCATTCAATGTTAATGATAGAACAGAATTAAAATTTGTTATGTACACGAGTTTTTGTCATAGCAAAAACATCTTGAATGAAAACAAATTTAAATTTACAAAAAAAGAACTAATTTACTTACCTATTTATTACATAACAAAATAATGTGTATCAAATATTTAATTTAGGCAAAAATACGTGCCAAAATTCTTACATGCATGTATCCGGGATGGACTAAAAAGATACTTTTGACATAAATAAGAAAATAAAACCGCATAAACTTTGCCCTCGTTAGTCAGTCATTAGCGAATTCCGGTAGCGAAATGTTTCCCATCTGACGCATTTGCGTCCAGGTCAATGTATTGTGTTTGTTTATAAACTGTATTGTTTCCAGGTCCTAATTAATTATCAGAATGTTATATCAAAATGAGCCGTAAAATTTTAACAATTTTTTTGCCAAACACTGTCAAAGCCATCGTGTATAAGAATTTACTAAATCTCTAAATATAGGTAAGTATAAAAAAATCGATTGCCGCATGTATAAAATTAACGGCTCTACCGATTTAGTTGATTTTGTTTTGTTGTGTTCGTCATTTTTGGAACAAAGCTTTATTTTATTTTATAAATCCACGTAAAAAATGGTAAATTCGGGTAAAACTGAGAGTCCTTTTTTCTTTGGTAATTTTGTTTGAACTCAAGACCCGCCTTATATTTGCCTACCCATGCGATCCCGGCGAGCGGGTCGCTCTCGCTATATCAGCAAATCGATGTTCAAATATTCACGTTTTAATTCAATCCCACGTAGTATTAATAATTCACACTTTAACAGCACTTGCACAGCATCCAATCCACTCTCACTGTTTACACTTTCGATTTCAGCTTCGTAACAATCGCAACACTTCGTCACTAAACTACAGTTTATCGGCAAATTCGAATCTCCACACCTCTATTAATTTAAACTATCGACTAGACTACATCACTAAAGTTAATAATTTCGAAAATTTGAATAATAAAGGCTCGTATGCGGCGGTACGCTGCAGTCGCGTCGCGACGCCGGCGTCGACTGGCCGGAGTGGCCGGGCTCGGCGGGCTGCCAAAGAATCTTCGCTGGAAAGATATTTGCGTAGATATGACTATTTACCTACAGTTTTTCGGAGATAATTGATTTCTTATGACATCGCTAAATCAGATTTGGTAGGGTATTAGCCATGTGTGTGAGGCGTTTTTGAGCATACTACACTGAGAAAAATAATCTGACTTTCCTTCCGAGTCTTACCTTCCAAGACCGATTCCTTCCTTATTTTATCTTCCCTTTTGACTCAAAAGGAAAACGGTATTTCGGAAGGTCTTTTTTTCCGTGTATAATAAGCTTAGGATGGATAATAAGCTTTTGGGCGCCAGAAATGCTAACTATTACCTAATTGAAGTTTGCTTTGCTAAAATTTACAAAAAGTTTTAATAAAACATAATAATAGCCTTAAGGGTAAAAAGGGATTAAGAGATTTATAATATAGGCACTAACTAGGTAGGTAAGGTACATCTGAAATCTCAGGGTGACAAACGCAGTGAATTGCTGCGCATGATTCTTGAATTTCAAACTCTGGGTGTTGTAAAAGGTAAACGTGACGCTTACCATCACGCGAGCGACTTGTTCGTCTCGCTCAGTTGCATAAAAAAATTTAAAATGGTATACATATTGCTATTACCTATTATTGAAGCAGAGCTATTGAGGAATAAATTAAATATTGTGGATTATTTGAGGCGGCGAAAGCCAGCAAATTCAAGACGGCATTGCAGTATGGAAATGGCCGTAATACCAAGATTTACTAACTTGAGGTAAAACAGTTCGAAGTCAAATGTCGGCCATATCGTCACAGTATACGGCAATGCTGCTTTTGGTATAAAGTGCAAGCCACTGCAAGCTAGCTTTCAGATATTTACCAAGTTCACGCTAAATATCACATGGGGCAGATTCAAATGGAAATAAACGCACATGTTACAATCAATCAATCAATCAATCATTCATTTAACAGAATACAAGTTAGTATATATTATATAAAGATCTTAAATAGTATTAATTTTAGGCACATTGTATTCGGTCTACAAGCAGACGTGCAAATATTTTAGAAGCTTGGCAGTCAATAGTTATAAATATTAATATGTCATTTGATCGTTATAAGTAAATTAAATTGATACAAAATAAACAATAATAATTTTCTAACACTAATACAATGAAATTAAGCCAAATCCTTTTTGTCACAACTTAGAAACTCGTTTACTGAATAGAAGCATTTGTCCAATAACCACTTATGCACCCGGTGCTTAAAAATATGTAATTTTTCGTAACTTTTCTATATGTAATAAAGAAAAATTACAAAAACCGCCTTCTAAGTAAATAAATATAATCTCCCAAATACACACTGCAAATACGAAGTCATCCAAGTCTAACATAACAGATTAGTACTAACGTATTATTGCACATTATTGCTTCATCCGACGAAATTTCAATTCGCAAAACCTCTCTTGGTTTCCAAGCTTCAACTGCAACAAAATTAAATTAAGCTCATAACAAATTTACTGGGCGGAAACGAGTGTGCTTACCAAGTTTAAGCTCAGTAAGCTTTATAGAGGTAAAGCCAGTGTAGTTTTTGCCAGCGGTTTGGCTTGTGTATGATTATAAAGTTATACTTAGCTAAGTATTTACTTAGGCAGTTTATACATAAGCTTTAGATATTTAAAGTATAGATTTGACCTAATAGCAAAATTCTAGCAAATTTTTGACGGCTGAATATCTATAAACCAACTGTCAACAGTGTCAAATGTCTTTTGCTGTTTCGTGATCTGCTTCCTGGTTTTACCTTTATCACGCAGGTACTTTTCCGGGATAAAAAGTAGCCTATTTGTTATCCAGGTTATAAGTTATCTCTATTAATAATTTCAGTCCAATTCCTTGAGGAGTGTAGTGTGAAGTAACAAACATACATACATAGTAACTCGCTCATAAACTTTCACATGTATAATATTGGTCTGATATCATGCATAGTTGCATAGTGGTGAATAATGATTGCCAATACCTTATTCTGCAGTTATCTAAAAAAGATTCTTTATTACAAACATTAATGTAAGATAGGTTACACAATTCGTAGTAAATAACTGAATTTTATAGAGAATTCCATATAACAAGATTAAATTAAGTAAGCAATGTTTTTCCCGCAAGCAGAGTGCACTGCCAGCTTTATCTATCCCATTCGAAAAGAACCTATATCCTCCCTAAAGTAAGGTCTAATAACCGCCAGCACAAAGCTAGGTCATGCCAGTCGGGATTTTACCTAACGAAACGGGGCAGTAGACTCTGGCTAGCTTCTAGATTGACCTACTTGGAAACAAGCATAGAAATGATGTTGGAAAATTGGCAACATCGCCAAATGGTGTTAGAAGAACACAGGTTTGGCGATATTTCCATTTAAGTTAAGTTGTACCCAGCGCCCTAGCCAAAATCCATTCTGCAAGAAAATACCGTTTCAGAATGACATATTTCAACGTTAATTCTTGTAGTCGGAACAAACGCCTACAAAGACGATCACTATAAAGCCCATACAAAATGGTAGCTAAGATTCACTATGAAAAGTTCAAACGAAACGTCACAAGGTAGAAAAAGAAACGTTTGAATTTTGCCTAGGCCCTCAGCTGTGAAATAGAATAGAAGTGTACAGATAAAAATTATATTTCTCTGGAGAACCAAGAAAGCAAGATACAGCACGGCCACTGGAAGCAACTGCGAGCGCTACCGTGCTCTTAAAGCCACGTCGTATGTCTTCAGACAGCCATGTCGGTAGACGTCAAAGATGGCGCCACGCTAACTGTATTCATTTATTTATTTATTTAATTAAAAATTGAAACCGGCTCTCAATGTAAGCTGCCGGAACACAGTAATATTATAATAATAGATGCATGGCGACAGATGCAAGCACTAGAAAATGCCTTACCACCAAGCTAATGCTTCATCACGAAGTTTTCCTTCATCGAAAGCTAAATGGAAAATATCACGACCTTGTGGAAAATCTAAACGAGAGTCATTTGTACTAGTTGAACCGTAATGTGTGCCAGACTAATGAGCGACCGAGTTTTCATTCGGTCTTTAATTAACGTTCTTTAATTTTCTCGTTTAATTTGAAAAAGGCTTAGTAGAAACTTTTCAGTGGCCCTAATTTTATTTTAATTTGCAGTGCTTATGTCTTTCAGAAATGCATGGTATAGAATAGCGTGGAGTGGAATGGAGGAAATTAGAGTAGAGTAGATTTGAGTAGAATAAGATAGAACACTTTTTAAACTAGTAGGTAATCTATCCATAATCATCATCATTATTAGCCTGTTTCAGCCTACTGCTGGACGTAAGCCTCTGCCAAAGTACGAAACTGAGCCCAATTTTCGGCTCTTCTCATCTATCCGCTACCAGCCACTTGGCTTGGCGTTGGCCGTCGCTTTATCTAGCCGGAGGGCGTCCCAAATACATTCATCAATTACTACTTCTTTCTAAGGATAAGACCAAATTCTTCACATAAGAATTTGTTGTTATTGCGAACTTATTATTTCAAAATGGAAAATGGCATTTAAACTTTTATATTAAAACTAAGTGGCATAAAACGAGTACATCGAATATAATACAAACATGTAAAATGTAACCCTATACGTTTCTATGTTAGTTTAGGAGCCCTTCCGTAGCACTCGCCGGATGGATGTCAGGAAGATTCGATTACGTTAATGCATCGAAATATTATGCGTTAATACCGTCCATGATGTGACAGAGTGACGAAGTAACTATTTCCGCAATATTATTAGCATTAGGAGCGATGTTTCGAATCCTCTCGACCCGCACCTAATTTATGCGTGGATATGCCATCGCGTGAAAAACGATGAAGAAAAACATCGCCAGGAAACCGGCATGTCAAAGAACCACAACATTTAAGGGAAGGTGACATCTACCAACCCGTACTGGACCAGCGCAGCGTGATAGATTACGGCCCATATTCTCTCTCTAAGAGAAGGCCTTAGTCCCAGCAGTGGGAACGTAATAGGCTGATGATGATGTATGACTGACTTGTAACATTGGTGTTATTAATAAATAATTTGTATTTGTATTTGAAGGTGTACTTGCTCGTTCAGTAGTGCGATTCTAACTCACTCGGAAAGTTTCCGTGTCGGATTCGACGCCACTTTCGCATCACGGAAACGTTTTCTGAGAGCAAATAGGTGTCGGAAACTTTTCCGTGATTGAACAGCTGGTTTGTCAAATTAAATGTCGGTTTCCGAATTCTGATTAATGGATCGCGTTCAAATAATTTTCGCGGGAACTTTTCCGAATCCGTGGTCGGAAGAGTTTCCGAGTGAATTAGAATTAATGTTGCAGTTCTTGGACATGCCGGTTTCCTCACGATGTTTACAAAAAATTAATAGTTCAACAAGTATTAAATTGCAAATAATAAATTAGTAGAAATAATAATGATCAAACAAACCCTCAGACGAAGCGGTGCGGCATACCTACGCTTCTCAGCGACAACGTCTTACGATATGCTTACGCTACGACGCCGTGTGCGCAGGGGGTAGCACAGAATCTGATTAGAATTCCTGTTTTTTTACCAGACTGCGAAAGAAGGTGAGCTATTTATTTCGAGTGTATGTATCCTATCCCACTAATACATATTATAAACGTGAAAGTTTGTATGTATGTATGTATGTATGTATGTTTGTTGCACTTTCACGCAAAAACTACTGAACGGATCTGAATGAAATTTAGAATGGAGATAGCTTATACCCTGCACATAGACTACACATACACATAGGCTACTTTTATCCCGAAAAATGGTTCCTGCGGGATAACGGGATGACGCGAGTGAAACCGCGGGGCGCAACTAGTGTAAGTGTATTTCTTTGGCACGGCCTGTAGCCTAACGCCTGAAATTAATAATCGATCCTGATTAGTTATCCGCGGTTTAAATAATATGTTATTTTGGTAGTAATATGTGAAGTCCTAGTACTAAAATGACATATTATGACATGACATATCGATCCAAAACCGCGGATTGGGATCGATTATTAATTTCGGGCGTAAATGGCTGGACGGATTTTAACATATGAGGTGTGGGAGTGACATGGAGTACCTACTTTAATTTGGCGCAGTCGGATTTTTTATTCCTTTTGTAATGAACAATCTTGTTTAAAGACACAGTAAAACTAGTCAAAATATGTTCTCTATGACTCTACGTTTGCGTTTGTAACCCCTACGGTTTGTGACCCTCCCCGGAGCACAGGAAGTGTGGTAACATCAATATCCTCATCATATGATGTGGTAGTGCGGCGTGTTGGTTCAAAGCTGTCGGGAGGGTTTGATGTGGGTACAAAAATTATGGCTGTTATCTATATAGGTTTGCTGCATATCTGACTTTTATATCGGTGATGGCTCACGTCGGCTTGCGATCTTCAGGACGTGTTAGAATCCTACTATGAGCTTGAGCTTTCGGGGAAGGAAAACATCGGGGGAAACCATAGCTTGGTGGTAGGGTATTTTCTAGTACTCGCAAGCACCTATCGGTGTGTTCCGGCAGCCTCACTTGAAAGCCAGTTCCAATCCAAGTGCAGTGTTACGCCACCTTCGACCTCATCGTCATCAGGTAACTTGTTGTCAAACGCTACACTGAAAGTAGTAACAAAAAAATATATAAGAGGTCTGCAATATTTTTTTCTGTAGGTAATGAAAATGTGCAATGTAAGCGGTCACCAAGCGATGGTGCGGCCGAACGGTAATGCGTGCACCTTGCAAGGCACCGACACCGTGTTCATATCCTCTCGGTCCTGCACTATGTTTGGATTTACTATCGCTCTAAATGGTGAAAGAAAACATCGTGGAGAATTCGGCATGTCCAAGAACCACAACATGCGACATCTGCCGACCCGCACTGGGCCAGCGATAGATGGTAGATTACGGCTCATATTCTCTCTCACAGAGAAGGCCAGAGACCCAGCAGTGGGAAAGTTAAATCTGGTTAAAGTCAGGCTGACTAACTGAAATCTAACAATTGCGCCCAAACAGCGTCGATAACAAAGGCGTGCCTGGACTATTATACCTATTAGGTAACCCAACACCGATAACACAACCACTCTAATAGCATGAATAGGGTTGCCGCTTACTACTTTAATTAGCAAGAGCGGACAACCAAACTGTAGTATACATACATACAATCTTTTAGAGTCTCGTCAGTCTAGGGCCTAGGGTCTACATATGAACTAGATAATGTTTTAGATCGTGAATAGCAGATTTCGCAGGTGTTTTTTTTTTGAACAGCCGTCGGATACTAAGTATCAAAACTATTTAAAAAAAAATGTAACTTGTGGTGACCCTAAGCTCAAGATTTCAATTTTATGTAGTATTGTAAAAACAATAAAGCCCCATACGCACCAGTACTTTGAACGTATATAGAAAATAACCAGTTGTGCTCACGGCGTCCGTCACCCGAATGGACTACAGTTTATTACGATAAAAGATATCCTATATGCTTTCTCAAGGTCCAAACTATGGAGTATGGGTGGATGGATAGTGGACAAGTGAATCCAAATAACATTATCCCGGACATTGGAAGAAATTCCTCGAACAAATCCTCCGTAAAGTAACGTAATAACCGTCGCCTTTCTGTCTTCGACCGCCGTTTCTTAGAAAAAGGGATTGGAGTAGCCCTAACCACATAATGTAATATACTAACGGTAAAGGCACATTATAAACAAGGCGCACGTGTTAACTTGAGCCCCATAATGGATGGAACAAAGGGTTTCTTACAAGGAAGGGTTGGTTCCCTTTAAAGGTCATCTGGTGAATGAAAGCGTGCCTTGTAGAAGTTGCAGAGAGGAAAGATTTGATATCACAAGATGTTTTTACAGAGCTACTTCTCGTCACCAAAGGGGGAGGCATTCGCAGTCGGCTGTTCGTCCGCTTCGTCCATTGCGCCAAATCGACTGTCAAAGTCAAACTCAACCAATGGGTTGTTACGACATAATAACAAATTAATTCAATTAGCAGTCAAATAAAATTAGCTTTTAAACCACAAACGTTACAATTCAATTTTGAAAGTAAATAATGTATTTCATTACTAAATCCTTCCTTTCTCGTTCCAAGCGAGTTCATTTTATTAGCAAACCGCATTGTGTATTATAGAGTGTACAATGTACATCATACATTGACGTAACAAGAGATAGACATCGGATCTTTTGTTCAAAAGCGTCCTAACCAAAAGAGGGTTAATCGCACAGCAGTCTCAGTTTAGTCGCGCGGACGTGACACTGTCAGTCGAAGCTGCACAAGCTGATAAATTGTTGCAAGGCAAAATTATGCTGTATGTTATTGACATAGGATATTAATTAAAATATGTTAGTTCGTTATGAGCGATGGTGGCCGAACGGTGACGCGTGCGACTTCAAGACGCCGACACCGAGTTCGAATCCTCTTGGCCCCGCACCAATGACTTAATAAGTTATGTGCGGATTTGCCATCGCTCAAAACGGTGAAGGAAAACATCGTGAGGAAACCGACATGCCCAAGAACTGCAACATTCAAAGGCATGCGACATCTACCAACCCGCACTGGGCCAGCGTGGTAGATTACAGCCCATACTCTCTCCCTGAGAGAAGGCCAGAGTCCCAGCAGTGGGAACGTGAAAGGCTGATAATGATGTTGTTAGTTCGTTTATGCATGAAAACTTGTTCATTACGTTAACTCAGTTCACACTCGGCTGCGTTTCTCGTCACGTTTGATTTTGCGCGATGTCTATCACATTGTACGTCAATGACACCATAGAACATTGATGTTAGTACACCATAGACTTCCATGGACACCACAGACAACACTGCACAATGAGTGTCCGATGGCCGTGATACTGTAATTGTTACGAGTACATGACCTTTTTTGCATCCGTTTCTTTTGTTTCAGTTTAGTATTGTCTCTCGATAATTATTTCAAAGGCTTTGTAAAAGTTACTCTTCGTTGACATCTCAGTACCACTTTATGATAACTTCAAGATTTTGATATTACCACGAATATTTTGTAATTATCATGGGTACTTTTTTATAAATATGTAATTAACTAATAATGTGTATGAATGGCTTAACAACCGTTTGAGCTAATGGTAAGAGACGATTCTAATGGCGATGGGTTTTTTATTTGATAATTTATGTTTAGATTGTTTAGATAGTGGTCGTAGATTGACAACATATTGGCGGATAGGTTCCATATTAAAATCTCTATCTAAGCCCTTTAATTCATTTTAGTAGAAGTCTGTACCTACAATTACGTAAATATAAAATTTAAGCACTGCCAATATTTCGTGTTTCAAACTGCAATACCTATCCAATATCAGATACAATGATCCTTTCTCGGCGGAAAAGTAAGTTTTTAATATTTCAAAGACTTTGCCTCTTCTTCCATTTTGAACGAGAAAATAGATTGGATTGGATGTTTCCAGACCTGTAACTCAGTTATCCAATTATGTCTAATGTGTTACCATAACACAGAAATTAGTAGAAACTAGGATAATGGATCTTCAAAGCTATAAATTTTGTGTTTTAGGGTAAAATATCTGTGTGTGTCTAGTGTACAAACCTGTGTATATTATGGCTCATCACCATATTTTCTTTGGCACTATCAGCTACGTTGTAACCTGCAACAAAGAATATGTTATTAGTAACTAAATATTTAACCTAATAGTTATGTAAAAAATATTGGTATATCGACACTACGGACGGGCTGCACCGCAAAACATCATGCGTCTCTGTCGTTCATTTAATGTTTGAAAGAGATGTAGTTATGCGTTGCGGCGCGGCCCGTTTAAACGTGCGCGCTGTTGCAGGGTTATGCAAGCAATATATTCACAATTTTTAAGTACCGTAAAAAGCCTGACAAAACATTTTCCTATGATGGTTTAGTCGGTCAGTAATTATTTATTCAAGGGCTGGTGACTTTGCACGCAGTCCCGAAATCGCTTTAGGTCTGTTGCTCTGTTCAAATTCAACAGTGTAGTGCAAGCTATCCCATTAGCTAATTGGCAAGCATTGAACTAATTAGTAATTTTCCTTCCCTTCCTCACTTCATTATGATTTCTCGCCATTAGGAACCATCATCATGTGCCGGATGTGGATAGTATGTGCCTTTACATACTCTTACAAATTGCAGCGGATGTCAGGCCATTTCTTATGGCTCAACCGATGATCTCTGACGCGTGGTTACCGCAAGCAGGATGTGAGATGGACAGGATGGACTACAGTCAACCAAGGTCGATAATCTACACATTACAGAAAGTTTTAACTTTGGTCGTTTGAATTTTTTTTTTAAATTATTATTTCCCGCACAAATATTTTCCTGTTGCGGGAACCGAACCCGCGCCCTTACGCTTCACAGTCGGCTATTCGCCCATTGCGCCACATCACAGGATGGAGAACTGGACATAATCAACAAGGGCATTGATAAGGAGAGGCAGGACTGCTATCTGGAGAGTTCTCGAAAAGTTTAATCAAGTGCCAAGCCCATCTTAAGCGCTTATAATTTCAAAGAATTGAAGTAATGAAGTATTCAAAAAGTAAAATTCACAAAAGACCATCGGGTGAGACTGGGGTCAAATGCTTACCTATCTCATATAAAAAAAAAAAAAAAAAAAAAAAGACCAGAGTAGGTTATATTTAAATTTTTTTCTGGTAGTATCTTTGCGGAGACAATTAGGACACTAATCAGACATTGGAGTTTCACGTGCCAGGTAATTAGGTCGTCCAGTAGACCAGTAGTAAAATATTAGAATATTGAACCGAATTTTATCAATATTGTCTACATCAAATTTCATGTTGCGAAAGTAAAATAAGCGGATATTTGGCTCCATACTGCTATATGTAACTGAGCCCGAACAATCTCCCATTGTTCCCAACTAGTCGAGCGACGTTTCTTTTTGTACTTTATTAATTTGAAACATTTCGTGCATAAAGGGAACAAACTAGACGTCGCCGTCGGTCGCCAAGCTACAATAAGTCGTAAAAACGTCGAAGTTTGTAACAAAGCTCTGCGGGAAAAACTTACAACAATTTCGAAATACCTAATTATGTATAAAACAAGGCTTTTAACAAAATAAGTTTACAGGAAAAGTTGGAATATAACAGTCTATTAGGTAGGTATACCAAATTCATTTTCATATTTTTTCCGTTCATGTACCTATCTGAATGACGATTGGGTGTCCCCAACGAAGGTCACAGAGCTTTTCGTCTCTTTTGATCCAATTAATACAATATTATTCGCATTATCTTGATTGCGATTTTCACCGCAAATTGTCTGCTGCATAACCTAATTAATCACCTCACGATCAAAGCCTGTGTGTATCGTTTAGCACTATTTTTTCTTACTATTCCCACGAATTTGTCAGCCTATAATTGCGAGTTTCTTCATCAACTTCTGAACTTTAAAGTATCGTATCATAATGGTGTCGATTCGGTTTTGCATTCTCTAAAACTAAACTAAGTTTGACAGGTCTAATAGTAATGCTGGCTTTTTTTACTTCAGTGGTTAGAAAAAGACAGCAATACTATTAGACCTGTCAAACTTAGTTTAGTTTTAGAGAATGCAAAACTGAATCGACACCATAATGTATATTGTATATTATGCCATCGCTCGAAACGGTGAAGGAAAACATCGTGAGGAAACCGGCATATCCAAGAACTGCAACATTCAAGGGCATGCGACATCTACCAACCCGCACTGGGTCAGCGTGGTAGATTACTGCTCATACTCTCTCTCTGAGAGAAGGCCAGAGTCCCAGCAGTGGGAACGTGACAGGCTGATGATGATATTATGTAACAAAGCGCCTTTAGTAACTCCCCGTACGTATCTGACTAAAACTTTCATACTACTATTATTTACGATAGTGGATTGATATAATTAGATACAGGAGTTAGATTAGGGCCAAAATCAGCCCTCACAAACTTACAATGAGTCAATGCTTATAGTTCTTGATGAACAACATCCGGAATAAATAAATACAAATCACTGCAGTGGCTCGCCTGTGCGCTGACGGATATTCCTATGTCATTCAAATATATATCAACTTACAATGACATTGGTTATCGTTATAACAAGAATGTTACAGTGCAGAAAACATTTGATTCTTCCAGCAATTCTTGGAATTTTCTGTCATTTCACGGAACTCTTGCTTACTTATTTTCTAGTTTAATTCCGTTCTAGCTGAGTCACTCTGTTCCTATTACATAAAACATGTCTTACAAATCTTTTTGCCTCAATTCGAGTACAAACGTTTTGTTCACATTTCGAAGACAAATCATTATAGGATTTGCTGCGCTCTCATAAAAGAGAGGAAGGTATGTGCTTACCGAATTTGAATTTGGTGAGAGCCAAATAAATAAAATACACAAATTGACCTTACCAAAATATTCCGGGAATCCAAAGATTAGCGACATTGGACCTGGCGCACCATTTCAGGAGTCATGTAACAACGGCACTCTATCTGACACACCTTGCAGTCCAACGGTCAACATAGGATGACAAACCTGCACAAAATGAATCACCCAAAATCACCTTACAAATTACACGCCTACCTAACTGCACTTTACAGTCTGTCCATAGTCCACGCCACACCTAAACCAGGCACATCCAAGGCAATGAAACGACCGCTACCAGGGACACATAAAACGTAGAGACTACCACCAGAAGGCATCGTTTACAAAAATAAACAGCTGAATGATGCATGACAAAAAACTTCATTTGGCAAACCTCACCGAGCACACCCAAAAGAAGTCAATAAAGAGCGAGTAAAATGTAGCAGAATGCACCTGAAGGCTGGTTCGATGAACTCGTGCGCTACGAGCTACGAGCTGCAGAGTAAACAAATGCAGAGGAACGATTACCGCTCTCCTAGGGTTGCCACGTGAGAATTATAATATTAGGCTGACTGCGTGTTGATACTGCAAAGAGTAAAATGGAGTAGACTAAACATAATATGCGAGTAAGCTAATTTACAGACATACCTTTTTCTTTGTGTGTGACAAAGGAAACTCATAAAACATGTAGAAGATTTAATTCTGTTCAAACGTAGCATTACTGATTAAATTCCAGTTTCCAAAAAGTACTGAGTATTAGGTACCTAATATAATAACTGCTGCACAGGACTTTGCTATCTGAAGTGTTGGATGATAGGCAGGTGTGATCTTTATCATCGGATGGAAGTCTTAAATGTTTCCTCACTTAATTGCTTTAAAATCTATGTAAGTAGATATCAAGCGATGTTAGAGAACGTTAGCATAAACATAGATCAATTTTAAGACGTTTTTACGCATATTTTTTAAATTGCAAAGCGTGATTGTTCTTTAGGCAACATTAACCTCTTGGTGTTGAGCTTCGAACTCAATTTTTAATACATTCATTCGGTTTGACAGCCCTAAAAACGCCAAAATCGATAAAACTCTAGTAACATTTTTACCACATCACCATAAGGTCGCAAATAGATTGAACCTTTTCCCTAGCCGTAGTGAACATACAAAACAAACATCGTATATTGACTGACTGACGAGTAACCGAGTGATTTCATGTATCACCGACTGAATGATAAGTAGCTGTGATGAGAACACTTTCCTATGAGAGAATAGTTCGTGATTGTTAGGTCATCGAGTACCGCTTAGCTATGACGTTGACAAGGGTTGTTAAGTTAGATTCAAAGAGATTTAGCTGATTAGCCAGATATGATCAGCGATAGCTTTGCTCGCTCGCATCTCGCTTGGCCCTTGACTTACATAACCGTCAGCTATACTAGAACCCAACCTTGGATAGGTATCTATCACACAAATCTCACTAGCCTCACTTGAGAGCCAGTTCCCAGTCCAGGTGTAGCGCGGCGCTATCTTCGATCACATCGTCACTGAACATCGGGTGACTTGTGGTCAAAGGCTACCCTGTAAGATATAAAAAAAGGTCTATATTGGAATTATGATCCTGGGAATTATGAAGGTACCTCTCTCCTCAATTTCTTAGCTCATCGTGGCGTAGCCAAGCAATTAATATGTACAAGTATATTCATAGTATACATATTCATTATCTGACAGAATCTCCTCGGCTTCGATGATCTAATCCCATCATCCTGTAAAGGATCGGATTACGAACAACTGGAGATCAGTTAACACTACTATCGAATCGAAACTCATTTCTTAGTAAAACTCTTTTCTCTATGGTCCTTCTCATTTATATGAGCCGATGATAATAACAGCTTTTTCATAACCATACATTTTTTCTCTTCTTATCAGTATGATCAGCATTTTTTTTTATGTAATGGAGTGACAAACAAACACGGCCTGCCTGATAGTAACCTTCGGTCCGATACCTATATGTAATTTAATTTGGCGACACCAGGGGCGTTGCCGAGGCGTTGAGTTAGATGTTCACTCAGATACAGGCGTAGCTAGTTTTAAGTTGACGTTTTAAAGTGATCACAATGTATCCTATTGAATAAACATATTTTTGATTTTGATTTTGATTTTGATTTTGAGATATTAGACGAGCAGGCTGTTTCGAGTGATGTTAGTCGCCATTACGTCTGTGTTAGCACAATTTGCTCTTTGAAATATCATTAATATGACTTTCGGAAATTGACTTCAATTACCAAAGCGAGAAACGACGGTGAAAACATTTGCTATCGAGTTCGTAGCGACTTTGCACTAAGTAGTAAAACTCAATTGATTTGCTTTGCGAACTGCAATTTCCTTTAACTGACTCGACTTGTTGTGAACCACTGGCCATTCACACAGTTATATTGTTGTTTGCATAATAGAGATACGTTGGTTAACTCGGTACAATACTCGTTAGTGCAGATCAGTGGTTCCAGTGTACAGATAAGTTTTCATCGTTGGCGATCAAATTGCAGGTAGCTGAGAATACCAGGAAGGCACTCTCAACAAATCAATTTCTATTTAATTCAGTAACATGTGTTGATAAACATATTTAAAATGGGCCCACTGAAGCCCATAACCTTAAACGCATATTGTCGCATATTTAATAACCTTAACAGAATGCTTATTTTCACCAAAGAAACCCACTTCAGAATGATTAAAGGCCCATCAAATCTAGAGCTAGTCTAATTTCGACATTTTATCTAAATTGACAATATTATTTCAGTTAACATATGTAGTTTTGTCATCGAATGACGGTCCGTTTGATCTAAAACAAGTATTGAGGTCAAGAGGGGACGGACTAGAAAACGTGGCCGAATAAACGAACACAATTTGTTTGTGTTGAATTATATAACATCTATATAATAGATAATTGGTTAGAAACAATACAGAAACAAAGCTTTACAAGACCTTGCAAAGTTAATGAGTTTATTACCTACGCTACCTCCTACCTATCTATTTACATCGATGATGGCTCCTGACACCTCCAAACCACAACCTTTGTTTTCCATAACAAGAATATTTCTTGCTTTCAAGCCAGTCCATCAATCAGGCTGGCGGTCGACTCGTGCCAATATGCCGACAAGGCCAGTAAAGACATGCGTGTTACTTATGACTTGAATAAACAGCAGGGGTATCATATTATGTCATATTTACATCTATTGTCCTGTAATTTCAAACGCGTTTTTCTAACATTATCAGCTCTCTTTTTTGGAAATGATTTCGCAGTATGTTTATGTTCAAACACAGAATATTTTCAATTTTCATACATGATATAGTTTGTTTTAAATTTCTTGGTGTTTTTTGAAGCTTTTGACGAATATGACATGATGTGTTTAAGTTTCTTGTTTTACGGATTAATTTTTAAACTAGCCACGGGAATTTTTAACAAACTAAAGTCGTCTCTTCGTTTTTCTATCTTCGTTGTTCTTCTAATTCTAATGAATTAGGTTTTGGAACGGGATTTTTTTACCATGAATTTGTTTTTGTTTTCGATGTACCAAAGAGAACTTTGCTCGACAATTGAAATGATCCTCTACAACGACAACTAGAAGCAGCGCATGATTTCTTGAGGACTCAATTCCCAATCGCCTAATTGTTAGTTACCTTTTTTTAACATCCTAGATTTTTAACATCACTTGTTTATTCTAGAATATCGTAAAACGATTTGTAACAAGGCAGTCTGTAAATAGAACATGTAATTGTATTTCTTTTAAACAATTAAACACGAGTGAAGAGTATGTAAATAAAGAGCTGTATTCAAAGTGTAAGAATTTAAGCAACTCGGTCGGTGGTATTGTTTTGTGTATGGCGAAAAAGTTCCGTAATTTGACCTGAAATCTATTGGTTGACATATATTAATATTTAGAAAAACACATACACATATACCTAGTAAACCACGTATATTGAAACCTACACAAACATCATCACCTTCAGCCAGAAGAAGTCCACTGCTGGACACAGGCCTCCCCCTTTGATTTGAACGCCACCATGAACGGATGTTAGCCATTGCACACAAACATGCTTTCAAGAAAAGTTTTGATGACATTTTTTTTATTTCTTTACCATAATTAAAATGCATCATTCAGCAGTCACCTCAGCACTGTGCACAACCGCGGAGCCCTACCAGACTACTTCATTTAATTAATTATTCATTGAATCACGAATAGAGCTATGCAGACGATTTTAATTAATTCGTCATTAATAAACAAGTGACCGACTACCTCACTGGAATTCCTACTATTAATAGGAGTTTTTTATAGTAATTTAATTGCTTGTTGTCTTTGTTGATCTGCACTTGTGATGAGCCGAAACAGCAATAATCAGATAGGTACTTGAGTAAACAATAAATAGATACAGCATTCGAGTCAGTTAGGAACCGAACTTTTTGAAGCGATGATGACTCAATTGTAGTGACGTCGGCTTTCGATCCGTAAGTCGTGGGTTCGAATCCTACAATGAGGTTGAGCTTTCGGTGAAGGAAAACATCCTGATGAAACCATAGCTTAGTACGGTGGTAGGGCATTTTTTAGTGCTCCCCTCAAGTTAATAATCTATCGTTTTCTATCGGTGTTTTCCGGCAGTCCCAATTGAGTGCCAGTTCCCAATCCAGGTTTAGCGTGGCTCCACCTTGGGCCATATCGTCACTCAACATCAGGTAACTTGTGGTCAAACGCTAACTTGTAAGAAGTAATTAGAGATAAATAAATAAATAATGCCCGCACAATCACATACATAGGCTCTAACCCTTAACTAGGTTTCCCTGTATCTAGGGTATAAGAAACTACGAGGATACACGAACTACGAGAACTACGAGGTGAAAGTAGACTTCGAAGATTTGATTATATTTTTAGTTAGTTACAAGTGAATAATAAAACTGTTTTAAAATTGAAAAAAAAACTCAAGTATTGAATGTTACCCAAGCTTTAAGCTAACCCCTCACATAGCATTGTCAGTGGGAACGAACACTTTAATAGTCCGACAAAAATAACGATAAATTGTGACATGTCACAAGTCCGGATCATGGTGAAAGATGGTGACACGATACTGGCAGTAAACGCTGTGACAGTTTTATGGCCTATGCATTTTGGAGGCTAATCCATATTTGAAGGGCTTGACAGTTTGTTTTATATTATACCTACTGTATAATTAGGACACTGCCAGCAGTTTATAACAGATGCACAGAAATAATAGCAGATAACGTTGAAATTTATATCAAGAGCTAGACAGGAATAACACTTTTGCATAATTGGAATAATTAATTAATTAATAATAATTAATTGGGTGGATAATTTTATCAACAAGGAGATGACGAAGTGTTGGAAGAAGCTCAACGCCCAGTCTTAGCAAATCGTACATCCACATATCTACACAGCCATACAAACACACATCCACACATCGACACATCTACACAACCATACATCCACACATCCACACATCCATACATCGACACATCGACACATCTACACAACCATACATCCACACGTCCACACATCCATACATCCATACATCAATACATCCACACATCCACACATCCACACATCCACACATCCATACATCCACACATCCATACTGACAAACTTTCGCGTTTATAATATTAGTAGGATTAATTTACCAGTGCAACTCTTTCCTTGCACCCTGCTCGTCACGCTCGGACAGCTACGCTATAAAACACGATGATGGGCGCGGCAGGTTTATAGCCATCGCGTGTTGATGGGTTTCCGTTCACGCCATCATTTCATCAATAACTTTTAATTTGAACAATAATAAACGACCTCACATTGTGTGGCTCGCTTCATGAATAAAACTGTTAACTGACAACTTGTTTGAACTTCTATAGACAAAACGTGAGTTTGGTCTTTAGAAAGGAAGAATTTTTAACTATTTTAAGTAAGTAAACTGCAAAAGTTTGACTACGTGATGCTATCTCTTAAAAACAGTGAAACCGGATATTGTTCGCTAAACTAAACAGACTTCTTTTCTTCTTTAAGGTCATCTACAAGGAGGTAAACTTTAAAGTATTCAGCATCATCATCAGCCTATTACGTTCCCACTGCTGGGACTCTGGCCTTCTCTCAGAGAGCGAGTACAAGTCCTACTAATATTATAAATGCGAAAGTTTGTGTGTGTTTGAATGTTTGTTACCACGTATCACCGTAACTATTAAACTGATTTCGATGAAATTTATTATACAGATAGCTTGCACCCTGGATTAACACATAGGCTTCTTTATCTCGGAAAAAGAGTCCTGCGGGATAACGGGAAGACGCAGGTGAAAGCGCGGGGCGCCGATAGTTTTTTTTTAAATTCTGTTAGCTTTTGACCAGTTTCACCTGATGGTAAGTAATGCGAGGTCGATGATGAAGAATGCATGCCTAAAAGATGACTATTGACTCTTAACTTGAAGACTCCTAAATAATACCTATCGAGAAACAAAAACGTTGGCAGGGGGATCCACACCTTCGCCGTTCGCATCATAAATGTAGAAGCGAAGGGCTTTGTGCGGATCGGGGGAATGAGATTAAAATAAACCATATATAAGACCGACTTCATAAAATAAAAAGCTCAACAAAAAGCTAAGTTCAGTCGATTGATTGATCAATTTCTTTCCTTATATTTCTAATGCGACATATGTGTATGTTCATTATCCTACAAACACAAAATACCTAGAGAAAGATTTCCCATTTTATCAGTAACTACATCACACTAATTATTCTTAATGACAGTGTTAATTTCTTCCCCATAATTACAAGCACGAAAGCACGATTCATCAAATTCTGTAAACGTCTCGTTTCTTCTAAAAAGCATTCTTCGAAACCATTTTCCCAGGGATTGGATCCCACGGACGCATGAACTTTGTAAACTTCACAAAGTTCTTTGTAAAGAGCCCATATTGTAGGTATTGGACTCAAAAACTAATCAAATCAAGATCAATGATCGTATTGTATGTTAATTGAGATAATTGTGTGTGATTTATGTGTTTTTCTGACATGCATGGAAATGGAAGTTTATTTATGATTTCAGCGAAACATTGTTTCAAGTATCTTGATGGCACAGAACTACTTACTTCAACAGTTTTCCATTGTTTGTTTGAACTTTTAATCATGCCAAGTTGATTGTCAACGTAAACGGTCTTAATTCCATTTTCCTTCGCAAGTCACTTATGGACCTTGGGCCCATAACCTAAAAAGTGTATAAAATAACAATCGCACGCAAAAATAGATAGATAGACTCTTTAAAATTCAAAAAATACAAAATAGGAATGTTTATAATTAATTTTGTTTTCTATAGTTTTGCACTGAGTTGTCTTGTCGTTTAAAGCAGTAATTTCCAAAGAATCCATAATACCTAAAGCTCTTTCGATTAACCCTTCTAATTGTCCAAACGAAGAGCAAATTTGCTAATTGAATTATAACAGCAACGGCAGTGGCCTTCTTCAATTAGCTCCATTGGACTAATTTAAAAGGAACACGAGCGTGAAGTGAATATTTGCTCTTATAAATTTCGATACAAAATCAATTGTGGAATGTCGCGATTTGACTTCGGTAAAACTGTGCGCTAATGCTTTATAATGGCGATGATTAGATTCACATTATATAGGTATTTGGGATCTAGTAGGTATATTTATAAGAATTTATGTCGCATCGTTTTGGTATTGGCGGAAGTAACTCTGTCTGTCTGCCTGTCTGTCTGTTACGCTTTCACGACTAAACTACTGAACTGATTTAAATGAAATATGGTACAGAGATAGTCTAGACCCTGAGAAAGGACATAGGCTACTTTTTATCGCGATAAACAGTAACCCACGTGGGTGAAACCGCGGCGAATAACTAGTTAACAAATCTGATTTAATTAGTTTTGCCGTTATTAATTGAATTGATATAAATTCATACGTACCTAATATTATTAATCCGAAAGTCTGTTTGTTACCGCGACCAAACTGCTGAACCGATCTTGGTGAAATTTGATGTACAGATAGTTCGAACCCTGGAGAATGACACAGTAAACTTTTTATCGCGATAAACTGTAGTCCACGCGGGTGAAACCGCTGAGCGCAGCTTGTAAACAAATAATTCTAACGTAGAGCGTTAGAAGTTAGTACCTATACCCGATAGGTCAAGTTCTGTTAATAACACTACAATATACGATTCTAGGTAATTAGTAATAGTAGTCCGCCTACTTATGTTCCGTAACGAAAGGTGCGGTCCTTTTGTGTAATAGTAGTGCCATGTCGATGGTACCGTGAGATCATCAAATTGTGTTCGGTAAATCGGTTACGGTTCGACTTTTCGTTACGCATCACTAGTCACTCACTCGTCACTACCTATAAGTACCTAGTACCTACTACCTACCTACTACACGGAGAAAAACGACCTTCCGAAATACCGTTTTCCTTCTGAGTCAAAAGGGAGGGATTTGTGATTCAGAAGGAGGAAGTCTAGGGGAAAAAAGGAAGGAAAAAAAAACAAAGAAAAAAGAAAAAAGAAAACGGAAAAAAGGAAGGAAGGAAAGAAGAAAGGAAGGAAGGAAGGAAAGATGGAAGGAAGGAAGTAAGGAAGGATGGTCTTGAAAGGTAGGACTCAGTTCTTGAAAGGTAAGACTCAGACTCAGTCATTTTTCAGTGTACGATTCTCAATAGCATATTTTTGTCATAAGTTTTAGATTCCACTCATTATTTTCACTAGCCGCATCTGTGCCGATGCATAAATACTAATAATAAACTATTGCCGTCTTTTAACTTGAAACATAATATGTAATAATAATTATGTATGAACATAATATGGTCCGGATTGATAAAAAAATGCATAGGTAAAAATGCGTGGAGCGAAATGAACAAAACTGGAAATTAAATCGCGTGAGAAAATTATCTATCGGTCGCACACGGAGAAAAAAGACTTCCGAAATAACGTTTTTCTTCTTAGTCAAAAGGGAAGGATTTGGAATTCAGAAGGAAAACTAAGGTAAAATAAGGAAGGAATCGGTCTTGGAAGGTAAAGACTCAGAAGGAAAGTCAGATTTTTTTTCTCAGTGCAGTATTGTATGGAAAATAAAGCAATAAATGGGGAAAAACGCGAATGGGACTAAAAATATTGGGGAAAAATAATTTTGGGTAATTGACCTATACAGCCCGCCTAAGTACTGTACCTGTCGTACAAGTTTTGATAACTATAAAAGTTTTCGAAAACGTCAATGTTTACTAAGTACCACTTACTTGTCAAAGTGGCAACTTGTACTGCCTAAATGCAAAACGTAACTCGAAAAGAAGCACTCCTAAAGAAAGAAAATTTCAACATCAAACGATGCAAATGTAATATTTCTTATTGTTAGCTAACTATGTCTCGTGACACGTGGAAGTATAAATGGTAGCTTGTAAGCATGACTTGGGTATAACCGTGAGTCACACAGTCGATAATGGAGGTCTAATGGACAAAAAGTTCTTACTTACTTTTACTTACTTACTTATTTTTAGATAACACTACTTACTGACACAGAATTTATGTAGTTAGTACATAAGAATTTAGATAAAAACGTACAAACTTTACAAAGAATATGTGGTAGTGTTTCATTAACTCTATGTTATTATAAGTAATTATTTTCTAAGAAAAGATAAATTTTAACAGTCGGTGTCAGTGTTTTCTGTTACAATCTTACTTAATATTTTAAACGTCAAAGTTTGTGAGTATGGATGGATGGATGGATGTTTGTTACTCTTTCACGCAAAAACTACTGAACGGATCTGAATGAAATTTGGAATGTAGATAGCTTACACCCTGGATTAACACATAGGCTACTTTTTATCCCGGAAAAAGGTTCCTGCGGGATAGCGGGAAGACGTGGGTGAAACCGCGGGGCGCAACTAGTAAGTTGCTTCTGTCAACTCAACTAGAATTAGTGACTGGCGACAGCGGTCGATTACAATCTAAAATAAACCCTTTTTCATTATGTACTTGCGAAATTAACCTCTCTGTATCCCTCTGTCTATTTGTTACGTTTGTACGCCTAAACTGCTGAACAGATTTCGATGAAATTATATATAGAGATAGTTTGAACCCTAGGGAAGGACATAGGATACTTTTATCGCTTTAAACTGTAGCCTCTATAGGCGAAACTATGGGGTAAATCAGTACTTTTCCCAACGTTGTACTCGTCAACAATAAGCCCTTGTTAGGTACCTAGTTACCTACAGAGTTCAAGCCAGGCTTTACGACATTTTTCATGCTATTCTTCAGCTTCTCAGAACGGAGATTCTTTGTCGATATTACAAACTGAACTACCATTAGTTAATCGAAATTTCGTTGCCCATCCTCAGCTATCTATCGAGAGAATTGACATGCATGGCCGAGCGTTACGAGTCAATGTAGCCGACTTAATTGGGAATTATTTTTAATTCTTTATGGTGTCGGCCGCTGAACCCATTGCCCTCACATAAAGAAGTTGCTGCGAAGATCTGACATAGATGACAACATTCATAGGCACGTAGTTTTATATGGGTCATCAGCTGGCGAAGATTCGAAAACGTGATTTGTAAATGATCGATTCACTTCGTCTTTCCATGTACCTACGGGTTTGTTAAAGAGGTTGCGCTGGCACTGCTGCGGCTTTTAGTGTACCTAAATTAAAAGGGCTAAATGTAACCTACTTCATTTCATTACTTTATACTATATCCAGGAGTAAATTGACAATGGTCGGTATTTTTAATGAATGATCTTTAGATTCTTTAGTATCATCGTCAGCCTATTACGTTCCCACTCCTGGAACAGAGAAAAGAGGCACATCTTTAGTAGTTGGTACGTTTTATATATCATCATCATCATCAGCAGCAGCCTGTATCAGTCCACAGCTACACATAGGACATAGGCTTCTCCCAAGGTACGCCACTGAGCCCGGTCTTCGGCTCTTCTCATCCAACCACTGCTAGCCACTCGGCGCAAATCGTCATAGCTGATAGAATTAGAAAGCTGAAGTGGCAGTGGGGGGTCATATAAGTCGCAGAACCGATAACCGTTGGGGTAGACGTGTTCTTGAGTGGAGACCGTGACTTGGCAAACGATTTGCGTTTTATATACGACTTTTGTTACTTTAGTTTCGGTAGTGATTTCATTGTCATCTGAACTTTCAGTTATAGAAACAAGGAACTCCTTGTCCTTCTTGTCATTTTCTATTTCAACATCGACATCGATAGGAGTTCAGTTATTTCGGCCATTAACAGCAATTTGAACACCTTGGCAAATGGATCACACCCCATTGGCTAGGCTTGGCTTGACGCATCGAGTGATGCGAAAATGGTATCGAGAACTCGAGACGTGCAGCGCGAATCGATTCTCGGCAATCATAAGGACTGGTGGGACGAATTCTTTGTACCTAATGCTCGGGTTGAACTTGGGAAAGTATGGAGATGGATACAGAAATCATAATGATTACAAACTAATCGACTGGCTGGCTGGTTTTACATAAATTGTTTCTAATTCAAGGAGTTTTGTGCTAACATTTATTGCACAAAACATTTGAACGTCTGTTTGCAGTATCAGTGGATAGATTGTAGACATAACAACAACTAATTATTCTTTGTGCGCATGAATCACGCAACAAAGGCAATACGTCGGAAATCTGACATTACTACTGCAGTTCAAAGATCCGAAGAGACAATACTAGGTACTTTCAGATTGGACCATTTACAAACTACTGCGATTGAGATCTATTAACAGGTGGAACAGACGAACTGGCCATTAAATCTAGTGTAGTATTAGTCCGGGGTCAAAGGCCGCCCTACCCCGGGCATTGCTCACAGGGTGTGACGACGCGTGTGAAAACCCCATGGGAACGTCTTTAAGACTTATTATACTTAATATAAAGGTTTTTTGTACGCCTTGCTTTACCTGACGGCATGTAGGCATGTCATCCTTATCTGGAGTGGGTTTAGGAATGCTTTTGTGATATGCGTGCTTGATTATACTTTTCATCTTGCTTGCTATGTCAGTTATGTGTAGGTTTGAAGTTATTACGCTGATTTTTACGTACATTGTTTGGTCCTCTATTTGCCAGGAAAAATGAAGTCTACTTTTTTTTTATTTTCAGACAAAAGCTTGTATAAAATTCAAAAAAAAATTCAAAATTCAATTATGTTTATTCAATAGGATACATTGTGATCACTTTAAAACGTCAACTTAAAACTAGCTACGCCTGTTCCAACCTCCTTACGCCGGCAAAAGAACAGGCAAGAAACGCCCGGCAGGTAATTTTTTTGGCGCGATCACATTGACAATTTTATTCTTATTACTAATTGATTGAATTGGAGCAAGTTCACTAAAATCCCAAGCTTTTTTTTTTTGTCATCTAATAGTCCGATATTTTTTATTTAGCTTTACTAATAAGAAGATTTCTCTTGTTTGGTTGTACACATTGGGATATGGGAACATGAATATTAACGAGTTGCGGGATCACAACCAAAGCAGACCAGACCCCACAAGCAGCACCCGTTCACGAGTTGACGCATGTGCCAGCCATCGCTCTCCTCGACCATATGAGAGGGAAGAGGGCGACCCGACACATGACGCCGCTGCAAGCAAAGTCACTTTCGTGAGCATGACTGTTTTGGCTGTTTACCGAGAATGGTTAGAATAGGGGAAATAGGGAGAATAGATAGATAGAAAGAAAGATAGATAGATTAACTACAATCCCAAGCTTGTTTGTCATCTAGATAGTCCGATATTTTATAATAAGCTTTACTAATGAGATTTCTCTTTATACGAATTTGAAATTTTGTTATAGACAAGTCTTGAATTTCACTTGGGATTTTGTTGAAAAAGCGTACACATTGACCTTTGAACGAGTTGCTAACTTTATGGAGCCTAGTGGTGGGTACAGCAATTTTATCTTTGTTTCTAGTATTAAAATTGTGATAATCACTTCTCTTTTTGAAGCTATTTAGTACTCTGCCATACCAATATCGTAGTGTACGTGACACGAAATTTCCATAGTTTTAGTTATGTTATTGCCAAAGTAGATTACAAAATTCTGCATCAAATTCAGATGGGGTAAGGGTACTTATGGTATTAGATAAATTACTCCGGCATCATCTCTATTTTGGCTGATACTAGGTACTAGGTTTCGTTCTACGTCAAGTTTATTATCTTCTGTTAACATTTTGGTCTTCGGACTTTTTGTAGGACCTTCTTTAGATTGCAAACTTAGATTAATATTGCAAAGTTCTGGCATAGTATAAATCTAGTTAAATCTACATAGATATTAGGTATACAAACAAGGTAATAGAAAGAACGAAAAAGTTATGTAACGTCTCAAATAAAAAGACTATTGACGTCTACCAACTCCATTAACTAAAGTTGATCACAAAAACATCTGCCGCTCGCAAAAATATATTTATGCATTTTATAAATTGAGCGCAGGTGTTTGTGAACATATTTTATGCTAACACTTGAGCTGTTTTTTTGTCGCTTGTAGCTTGAAATTGTTGTAAAATGTGTTCGTAGAGGTGTAGTCAAGTGACCTATAAATTGTGAGAAAAAAACAATGGTTATTACGATAGTTATTTGTCACATGGTTCGCAGCCTAGCACGACATACCTAAGAAATGACTGTGACCTACCAACATAAATATTCAATGAACTTGTAAATACCTACTTTAGTTAACAGTGTAAACAAAACTAATTTTTATTGACTCCCAACGAGCTTACACTTCAAAGTCATTTAATCCTTTTACAACTACATTTTCAAACAGAATATTTGAAAATAATTAAGTTATTGGTTTTTTTTTTCAGGGCAGAGTCTCAAGTTCTCAATTTACTCCGCGACAAATAGTAGGTATTATCTACAGGTTAGGAATAGATGTTTTCCTTGTGTATTTCTAAGCAAATTAATTAAATTTTTGAGGAAAATCTATACAAATAATTTGTTTAGTTAGTTATCTATGATCGCCGGTAAAATTAAATATAGTCAAAAATAAACATGTTTAATTGTTCTCCACGTACATAGGTAATATAATAGCTGTATGTATGTAATATTTCTTTCGTCTTCTGTATTATTTATTTACTGCAAGACCATGATGATCAAATTCTTTCAATTTTCCACCTTTTAACACTACGCGAGGAACGCATTTAATATATTATACGCAAAGTAAACAATTTATTCTAATATACTAGCTATTCCCCGCGGTTTCACCCGCGTCGCCTACAGCTTATCGCGATAAAAAGTATCCTATGTCCTTTATCAGGGTTCAAAATTTCGTAGTAGTTTAGGCGTGAAAGCGAGACAGACAGACTTACTTTCGCAATTATTAATAATATTAGTTTTCCTGAATCCTAAATCAGGTTTTTTATTTGTGTTTAGTTTTATATAGATAGTTTAGCTCTTAATATTTAGTTTAATTTTTTATCCAATTGTATACATTATGTTGTTTTGTAAAAATTAGTTTTCCATCTTGTAACACTGCGCGTGGTGGAATGCATTACATTATATAGGTAGTGGTAGGTATGTACGCAAAGTAAGTAAACAATTTATTATAATAAATTGCGGCCGCGGCGGCATCAATTCTATTCTTTGAGTGTCACCCGTGTGACTTGCGTCAAAAAATCAAAATCAATGTACTTAGGTACCGTCAATTGAAAAAAAAATACACAATAATAGTTCTTATCTAACCGCGTTAAGGGCGACTTTATAATTTTATTATTTTTTTATCTGGTCCCCTGTTATAAATAAATTGTCTTGTAATTTCGCTCCCCTTCTTTTGGCAAGAGGTCATGCAATTTTTCAATCAAGTTCGTATTGTGTTCAACCGTTCGTGATTGCAGATCGTTTCTTCAAGTGTTTTCTAGGATACTTTTCGGTGATTGCGGAAGTCGAAACGAGTTTGAAATTACTTACTGTTATGTTGATAAACGAAGGTAAGAAATAACTAAAAAGGAAGGTTGTTTTCGTATTAACGTAGTCTATAGGTTGTGGTACTCATTCTGTGGTAATTGGTACCTACTAGGTACCTAAGGTACCAACCAACCAACGTAATCGGATCTTTATTGGATAACGTTAACTATTATATTTTACATATAAGTATTAAAAAATCTACTTACTTCTTTTTTGACTAAATCCAAACAGTAATTACATGCTTCCTATATCACAACAGTATTCATTATTTTATGTAGGATTTACCTACCCACCTACTTAGAAACGTGACCTCTCAGTTAAATTGGAACTTACCTAAAAGTATGACAGTATTTAGCGTTATCGATACCATAATAATGGCTATAATCTCGAAATAAGAAGGACAATAAATTACTCACTAACTTAGGTATAGGAGAACAAAAAAGGCAAGTTAGAAGTATTAGAGTAGCTGGTGGACTAGCGGGTACGTTCAAAATTTGAACTTATTGATTATGTAGTTCCTACTTTTGCTCTAAATTATTATCATAAATCCATCACTTACCGTTGACAATGAACCTATGCCTATCATTCATAAGTTCCTTCGCCAGTTTGGGGCATTCCCTGCCCAGAACAGAGCACAAGTCATTTAACCGCACGCCGTTTTGTTTACCAACAACTTCAACGAAATAATTACACTTATCACTGTCCGCAGCACCGGATATCAACTCCAACTCGTGAAGGTTGAACAATCCTTTCTTGACCAGCACATCGAGCAAGTTTGTGTCTGTTAGTTCGTGAAGTAAAATGTGTTTGTGGCGGAGCAAGCCGGCACAAACATCCCCGACCGCGGACATCGTTAGACTAACACTAACTTCAAAAACGAAGAAACGAACGGACGCCGGGACGGGACGGAAGAAAAAAGGCATTCATTTCAATAGCCCCATTCAAGAAGCAACAGATGTAAGTAAACATAACTTGTGTATAGATAATTTAGGATATAGTTTGCAATACAGATCCAGTGATAGTTAAAGCAATTCACCGTATTTAATGTGTCAAAGTTTGATGATACTAATACTAAGTAAAGTGAAGAGATGAAATCTTCTTCACTAAAATAAGTTTATTAGACGTGTATACTAATTACTTACAAACATAGTTCGTATATTTTGTTTGTTGACTTTGCATAGGAATGGATTTTGTGAAAAGTAATTTCTAATATTGTTCTTCAAAGGTATCTTCAAGTAAACTTATCTCTCTCATCTCTTATCTACTTTTGTACTTACCTTCTTTTTATACCGGAAGTCAAAAAGACGCCTGAAATATGATTCAGAAGATTACGGCAGACCACGTAGAGTATTAATAATGGTTAATTCAAAAAGTGTGGAGAGCTTTTTGGTTGTGTGTACATTATTTATTTACCCAGTAAAAGAAGCGCTCCACACTTTTTGAATTAACCATTATATCGTAACTAATACAAGTCAATTTAATTATTTTATATTTTTCAGTGCGTTTCTAAAGTGTTTTTTTTTAGATTTTTTAAACTATAGGTTTATTTTTATTTTTTTACTTTTTAGTTTTTTGTTACCAAGTCCAATCTATTTGACTCATCAAGACGAATCATATGAGCCCAAACTCGAGGGGTTTACTAGTAGCCACTGCAGTGATCCCCTACCCACCTTCCGGTTGCATCATCAGACCCTCGTCACCAAGTTCAATCTATTGGACTCATCAAGACGAATCATATGAGCCCAAACACTAGGGGTTTACTAGTAGCCACTGCAGAGATCCCCTACCCACCTTCCGGTTGCATCATCAGACCCTCGTCACCAAGTTCAATCTATTGGACTTATCAAGACGAATCATATGAGCCCAAACACGAGGAGTTTACTAGTAGCCACTGCAGAGATGCCCTACCCACCTTCCGACTGCATCATCAGATCAGGTCGATGATACCAAATTATTGTATTGTCACCGAGATTACAATATACACATACAAAGTTTCAAGTCGATACGACAATTAGAAGTAGGTGAAAATTGACTTCTAAGATTTGATTACATTGTTAGTTAGTTAGTTAGTTAATTAGTTAGTTAGTTAGTTACAAGTCAAGCTAATAAAAGTGTTTTAAAAATAATGTAGAGCTACCTAAGTATAAAAGCTTGCATTCCTTTCTTTAGTGACCTATATTAAACAACGTTATTAGGTAGAGAAATAAAGCTAACGTCAAAATAACGCTAGCTACATGCTACTGATACTATTTATCACGGAAAAGTTCCCTCCAGAAAACAGGAAAACAACAAGCATAACCGGGGGCGCTTACGACTTGCACTACAAAATACATTCAGCATAACTTCCACTCGGTTGGAAGTTAAAAGATTATGACAGGCAGAATAATAGACATTAGACATACAGAAAGTCGGTATGGGAGGGTGGTAGTTTAGGTATCATGGCCCACGTTGGCTCAGTCCAGAAAGGGTGTTTTTTTTTAAAACACTTTTATTAGCTTGACTTGTAACTAATTGTTATTTACACTAATGTTATATAACAAAAAAGTAGAATAAAAATATCTCTTCTCTAATACAGTTGTAAAATCTTATCAACAATATGCTATTATTATCTTAACTATAATAAAAACGTATAATCGATTAAAAGAAAATCGACTAATTTTATGGACTTTATGGTTATTCTTAATACAACTAGCCTGCCCAAAAAGGAGTTTATTGGGACTTTTTTGGCGGCAATTGAGTTGTCAACGTGAAAATTTTGTTTTTATTTCCAAAACTTGTGTTTCTTCGAGTGATAATGTGTAATATTGGTGGATTATTAACCATTATGTGTTCGTTAATGTGTACGAGTGTGGGAAATTGAAATAAAGTTGTGAAAGTGACTTTTCAAGTTGCTCCAAAAAAGTCCGTGTAAAGTTTAAGTAAAGCACCACTACTTTACTTAAACACTATCCTCATCCCATCATCTCATCATCATCATCACCATCATCATTTAAACTTGATTCAACTCTCTGAGTATGAAAACTTTTATACTTGACACTGGCAAATACACTAATCGTGTGACGCCATAACAAAACAAAAAAAAAAAAAAGGAGTTTATTAAAAAAAGTTTGACGTTTTGACGTCTTGAGTAGATTTGAGTTGGACATTGACATTACTTTTATATAATTTATGACGTTCTACTTGCTTGGGTTTTGGCTTTTGGATTTTCTATTTCTAACCTAAAATAAACAATTGTTGTGTTTTGATTTTGTCTGGTTCGCATGAATTCTCTCTTTAAATTGGTATTTTGCGAAACTTTGTTAAAAAATATAACTTGAACTTACTGACATAGTGATACTTAGTTGCGATGGCATTAGAAGGTAAAGAAAAATGGACTGGGCTTCTGTTGTACAACAGCTTAACTTTTAGCTTAATTTCTTAGATACCTTGAGTAAATTTAAGTTTTTATACTTCAAAGTGATATAATGTACAGTGGACTGCTTGAAATTAAACGGTTCGTACTTAGGAAGGCTCTATCTTGCCAAGTTAACTGAAAAAAAACAATGTTTTAGATACTGATTCTGGATCAGACTCAGACAGTGGCTCCAGCAGCAAGAGTGCAAGTCCAACTCGCTCAAGGAAAGCGGCCAGTCGCTCTAGGTAAGTCCATAAACATTTGGTTGTACATAATCATATTAAAATGGTACATAAATATGGTTTATCACAGACCACAGTAGGTACAGTAAACAAGGATCACCTAGTTTCAAACTATGGGAGATCATAGCATAGTTATACTAATCTGTAAAGTTAGCTGAAAGCTCCACAAATAAATTGAAACAGTTATTCTGGGATGGTCTGACTATCGAGGTCACTGATAACTTCTATGGAGTCTAACTAAACAAGTTAACAAATTTAGGGAACCAAGTTCAGTTTTGTAAAATTTATTGCATGGGATGCGATTCCGTTGTATCAGTATGACATACTTGCAATACCAGCTTTGTATGAAGCCATACAGTACTTCTAACAGGAAATAGGTTAGGAAAATAGTTTTAATGTAGGTATTATGTTAGCTAAATTAAGTGATATTAAAGTGTTGAGTATAAATTACAGATCCGGCTCCCCTGCTAAATCAGGCAGTGAATCTCCAAAATCAAACCACTCGGCTCGCTCCAAGAAGTCTTCCAATGCTTCAAATGCATCTCGGAGCAAATCGAACTCTCCAGCCGGTTCAAATAGGTCCCGTTCTGGTTCAGCACATAGCCACAAATCAGGATCGTCCAGCCCAAAATCACAAGCATCCGGCAGTCCCAAAGAAAGAGCCTCGAGATCCAGAAGTGGCTCTCGAAGGTCTCGCTCAGGTTCTGCCAGTGCCAGGTCTCGCTCAGGCAGTGCTAAGTCACGTTCAGCTAGTCCTAAATCTGATGCACATAGCGCCAAATCTAGATCGGAAAGCCCAAAATCACGTTCTCAGAGCCCGAAGTCACAAGTTGCTAAAAGCCATTCCAGGTCTAAGTCTGCCAGTGCCAGCCCCAAAAATAAAAAGACTAGATCGAGGTCTGGCAGTGTCGCTTCGAAAAGTCCAGCTGATAGGCGAAAGCTCAAAACTCCTGATGGCAGCAGATCGAATTCACCGAATCTTATGATTGATGATGCACAAGCAAAGGAGAAATCCAAAAGCAGATCCAGGTATGGTTACCAATAGGAATATAGGTTATACACATACATAGGTATTTCTGAATAACTCAGTATTACTGGTACAATAACATTTAGATTGTTATGAACACTTGAGAATGTCTCGGGTTTGGCAAATGAAAAAAAAATTTATAAACATGTTTATTTATTTATTTAATAATAGTATTAATAGGCAAGCAGCTTGAGTCTAATGTGTAATGCGTATATCATTGTTAAACTTTTGCAGTGTCCAAAATTTCACTGTAATATGCAGTCTCTTGTATAATGTTGTTTAAGGAAAGACAAATTGGAAAGTTACTATACTATACAAACAAAAATAACTATTTTCAGGTCCAGTTCAAGGCATTCTAAGTCTAAATCCAGGAGCAAGTCCAAAAGCCGTTCGAGGTCAAGATCAAAGAGCTCGGAAGTTGATAAAGGTAAGTCCATAAAAAATGATGTTCTATTGTAAGACGAGGTTTATTTCTCTTCTTATCTGGACATACATATTACAGCTGAAAAAAAGAAACGTGCAGTTCTCTCTGATTCTGAAAGCGAAGGAGACAAGGGCTTAGCATCGAAACGTAAGAAGGAAGGTTCGGACAGTGGATCTGACACAAGCGGGAAACCCAAGAAGAAAACCAAGAAGATTGTTGACACTGATGACGAGGGAGATGACAAGGAGAAGGCAGGCGATACAGGTATGAATTTTAATTAATAAATTACCGGCTGGGCGTTTCTTGCCTGTTCTTTTGCAAGGAGGTTAGTTTTAAGGGATCATATGACTACAGACTACAGATAAAAAACCCGGCCAAAATTGAAAACATCAAAGAACCCGGCACTAAGTGATGGAGTACAAGGTACAAGTCAATCAACTAACCTATTATTTGGTAGTGTTGTAGTGAACTTGGGAATGACTTGGACACCATGTGTGTAGGAGCATAATTACTATTCTCAAGCGATAGCCATTACATAAAGCCAGTATCGTAAAGCAATATACATAGTAGAGTCTCATTAGTCCCCCACTATTAAAAACTAGGGGGTGCTGGATTATTGAAATGATTGGATAACTGGATTCGTTAAATTCGTTATAAATAAAGTTTTTCGTAAAGGGAGTATATCCTTTAGAAGCAGTGAGGGAGGCGCGGGTCGAAGATGCCGGATTATTGGACGTGCCGGACTAGCGAAGAGCCGGATTAATGAGACTCTATTAATATAGTTTTACGCCCGAAATTAATAATCGATCCTGTCCCTGATCCGTTTTTCGCGGTTTTGGATTGATAATATATGTCATGTCATCATATGTGAGTTTAGGGGTAAAACTTGAGATATCGATCCAAAACCGGATCAGGATCGATTAAATATAATAATAATTAACTAGCTGTTCCCCGCGGTTTCACCCGTGTGGGCTACAGCTTTATGCATGCAAAGTCTCAGCCTGATCGGTTTAAAATTTACAAAGTTTCATACAAACCATCATCCCCTATTTTATACCCTTGGGGGTAGAATTAATCAAAATCCTTTCTTAGCGGATGCCTACGTCATAACATATACCTGCATGCCAAATTTCAGCCCGATCCGTCCAGTGGTTTGGGCTGTGCGTTGATAGATCACTGTCAGCCAGTCACCTTTGAGTTAAATATATTTAGATATCGGGCGTTAATGTGCGATGTGATCTTCCAGTGACGGCGGACGCTCTGTTCGGCGACGCGTCCGACATCAGCACAGATAATGAAGGCGACAAGGAGAGGTCGCGTTCGCGCTCGCGCAGCCGCAGTCGCAGCGCGCAGCGGTCCGACGACGAGAGGCGGTCCGGGGACGAGGCGAAGCGGAGCGGAGATGAGGTGATGACCTTTGTACTGTTGCCTTCAATATCAGGGGAATAGTGATGATGGCTCAGTGGTAGTGATGTTGGCTTGCAGTCCTTAGGATGTTTCCTCACAATGTTTTCCTTCACCATTTGGAGCGATGGTGTATCCACAAATAACTTATTAAGTGATATCATAGGTGTGGCTGCCGAGATTCGGTTTCGACCACCATCGCTCACATCGGCCGACTAATATCCTACCAATATTATAAAAGGGAAAGTTTGTGAGTATGAATGTATGGATTTTTGTTACTTATTTCACGCAAAAACTACTGAACGCATCTGAATGAAATTTGGAATGGAGATAGCATATACCCTGGATTAAAACATTAGCTACTTTTTATCCCGGTATAACGTTCCAAAGGAAAACGTGGGTGAAATCGCAGGGGACAGCTGTAAATTAACAATTTCACTTGCAGGAGAACCGCAATAAACCGGACGAGGAGGAAGAAGTGGAGATCCCCGAGACCCGCATCGATGTGGACATGCCCAAGATATGGACCGAGCTGGGCAAGGAGCTGCACTTCGTGAAGCTGCCCAACTTCTTGTCGGTGGAGACCAGGCCCTACGACCCTAACACTTACGAGGATGAGATTGACGAAGAGGAAACTTTGGATGAAGAGGGGCGTGCTAGGTGAGCAAGCGTCAGCACTTGTGATGTAACTGATATTTTATTTTAATTTTTACTAGCTGTTCCCTACGGTTTCACCCGCGTGGGCTACAGTTTATCGCGATAAAAAGTAGCCTATGTCCTTCCTCAGGCTCTAGACTATTTCTCTGCCAAATTTCATTTAAATCCGTTCGTTAGTTTCGGCGTGTAAGACAGACAGACAGACAGAGTTACTTTCACATATATAATATTAGTAGGGATGTGCTGAGCGGAGAATTTTTTTGATTAATTTTGTTATCGTTCTTATTTAAGAAATACTTTATTATTATGTTTATTTATTCTAAGTTTTTCTATGTAAAAAGTTTACCATTATGCTGTTCACTTTGTTCATTTTATGTATCTCGTTATCCGTGAGTTGCGCAGAACGGTTTCACCCGCGTCTTCCTGTTACCCCGCAGGAGCCCTTTTGTCCGGGATAAAAACTAGCCTATGGTTTAATCCAGGGTACAAGCTATGTCCATTCGAAACTACTCAAATTCGTTCAGCAGTTTTTGCGTGTAAGAGTAACAAACATCCATCCATCCATACTCACAAACTTTCACGTTTATAATATTAGTAGGAAGTGTGACTTGTGTGAAGTTATGTAAAAATACAAAAATCTAACCCAATATATTTCCCTTCCAGGTTAAAGCTAAAAGTAGAGAACACGATGCGCTGGCGCACCGCCTTCGACGACGACGGAAACGCTATCAAGGAGTCCAACGCGCGGATGGTGAAGTGGTCGGACGGTAGCATGTCGCTTCACCTCGGCTCGGAGATATTCGACGTCTACAAGCAACCTCTACATGTGAGTACTGTTAAGGGAATATACTACGTGACCCATTTGTTTACAACTTTATAAAATCAAATTTCACGATTCTTGGTCAACGGGAAGTACCCTATAGGTTTTGATTCCCTTGTGAAATCGCATCGCATCTTTTGATCGCGTTGCTAAGGCTAGCCATACATAGACAGCCTGAAGCAGTCTGGATCGACTGCTGCGGTCGCAGCTTGGAGCAGCTCGATCCTGACAGGCTGTCCGTGTATGGCCATCCTTACAAGTATGATTTTTCCACAGCGGAAAGAAACCTTAGACAACTAAAACGGTATCTCTGATAGGATTTGTCAAGCATTTATCTTTTCATTGTCCTGAAAAGTTGTAATAACGCTCAACAAACCATATAACACCAGAGTTAAGAACTAAATAAACACACACACATAAACACGCATCCTCGCAGTTTCCTTAACTTACCTATACGCTAAGTACTCGTAGTTAAAAAACAATGAATAAGTAAATTTTCATAAATTTTTAGGATATAAATGTATATGTATGTTTTAATATTTTGTTACTTAAAATTTCCTTCATGCCAGTGACGTCGTCAAAAACGGCTTCCACGGAAGACCAGCGCTGGTCAAACGACCAGCACAACGCTGAGTTGAGGCCGGTTTGCGCTTATATCTTTTTTAGTTACAACATAATGCATTTTGTTTTGTTTTAAGTATTTCTGTATAATTTGTTGCAAATAAATGATTCCTATTCTTAAACGATTTCTGTTTCCAGGGCGACCACAACCACTTGTTCGTGCGTCAAGGCACAGGTCTGCAAGGGCAGGCGGTGTTCCGTACAAAGCTGTCGTTCCGTCCTCACTCCACCGAGTCGTTCACCCATCGCAAGATGACGCTGTCCCTCGCGGACCGCTCTACGAAGACGTCCGCCATCAAGATCCTGTCACAAGTCGGCGCCGACCCCGACGCGGATAGGAAGTACCAGCTGAAGGTAAGAGTGTACTCCGACTTTCGATTTGATGGAAGGTTTTTCTACACCTGAAGAAACTTAGTTCGAAAACCATGGATAGATGGCGCTGGCGGAATATTTATTTGCCTTTTCCTCGGAGCTAAGGGCAATGTTTTCAGAGAAATTACAGGGCATACAGCTTTAAAAAAACTGGTCAAGTGCGAGTCTGACTCGCGCACGAAGGGTTCCGTACCATTATCTAAGAAAACGGCAAAAAAATCACGTTTGTTGTATGGGAACCCCCTTTAATATTTATTTTATTGTGTTTTAGTATCTGTTGTTATAGCGGCAACAGAAATACATCATCTATGAAATTTTCAACTGTCTTACTATCACGGTTCATGAGATACGGCCTGGTGATAGATGGACAGACAGATAGACAGACGGACGGACAGCGGAGTCTTAGTAATAGGATCCCGTTTTTTTTGGGTACAGAACCCGATTAAATGCCAACTTTTTTAATTCTTAAGTTTGACTTTGACGGCGCGGTAACCGAGTTGGTAGTATCCCTGCCTGCGAAGCTAGCGGTCCCGGCAAATATATGTGTGATGAGCACGAATATTTGTACCTGAGTTTTGGATATTTCTATCTATATCAGTATTGATTTCTCTATATAAGTATGTATATCGTTGTCTATAACACAAGTTTCGAGCTTAATATGGGGCTAGGTCAATTTGTGTGCAATTGTCCCCGATATTTGTTTGTTTGTTTGTTTAATGGTTTTTAATCTTAACAAGGATCTGAATAAAAGGCTATATTTTCCCTTTTAGAAAGAAGAGATGGAGCTCCGCGCCGCGATGCGGTCCCGCGCCTCGTCCCGCGGGCCCAAGCGGCGCGGCGGCGGAGCGCGCGCGGCGCACAAGGAGGACGAGTCGGAGGACGAGGGCGGGGTCTCCCTCGCGGCCATCAAGAACAAGTACAAGCAGGGACAGAAAGGTGGGTGCCGAGCACGCTCCCACAGCTGGGATACTGGCCTTCTCACACACAGAGAAATTAAAAATAAAAATAACTTGGAGCGAAGCGTCGTGTTCTTCTTGCCCTGCTCCCATCTATTTGGGGTCGACGCAGCATGTATTTAACCCTTACACAATCCATCCATCTTTTCTTTGGTCTCCCTCTTCCCTTCCATCTATCAACATTCATTTTCATCACTGTTTTGGTAATACTATGACTATCATCCCTCCTCATAACTTTTTTTTTACTATTTACTGGGTAGCTTTTGACTACAAGTCACCTGATGTTAAATGACGATGTGATCGAAGATGGCGCCACGCTACACCTTGACTGGAAACTGGCCCTCAAGTGAGGCTGCCGGAACACACCGATAGGTGCTTGGCGACAGATTCTTAACAAGAGGGTGGTAGCTAGTCAGGCGAGAAGAAAATACCCTACCACCAAGTTATGGTTTCATCACGATGTTTTATAACAAGCAACATGTCTCATTACAAGCGTGTTGTACATAAAAAGAATCGATAGTTCCTAACTCCACAATTCCCTTCAAAACCACCATTGCTGATGTGGGGTACAAGACTGCTAGGCTAAAGTGGGAGTGGGCGGGACATGTAAGCCGAATACACCCGGATCGCTGGGCGAGGATTGGTTTGAATGGTTTGACAGTATAAATAACTTTTGTCAAATGCCATCGAATGTCTAGGAAGGAGCAGCTGTCGTTCTTTGGCGACGCGTATGACAGATTTATAATTTCCGCGCGACGGCACCTTTATTTTATTGTAGACACGATACAAAATCGAAAATGCGCAAAACACCCACGATTATAATATTTTCGGGGAGAGATCCCTTTTCCGACTAAAAATTTTAGTTTTTTTTGCTTGGTGGTAGGGTATTTTCTAGTACTCGCCTGGCTAGCTACCACCCTCTTGTTAAGAATCTGTCGCCAAGCACCTATCGGTGTGTTCCGGCAGCCTCACTCACTCGGCTCTCAAGCCAGTTCCCAGTCCAGGTGTAGCGTGGCGCCATCTTCGACCACATCGTCACTTAACATCAGGTGACTTGTGGTCAAACGCTACCCTGTAAAAAGTAAAAAAAAAAAAAATATTTTATTTGACATTCTCCTAAAACGATAATACTGTGTTCTGACCAGGCGATTCTGTTAACCGTTTTCCGGTTTGACAATGCGCTAAAAGCAAATTCTACCGGTACAAATCACATTTACATAAAGCACACACACCACTATTGAATTGGATATTCGTAAAATAGTGAATTAAATAGTACAATAAATACTATAATACAGAAACTAATAATAAAGTGAAAACGTGAGTCGTATTTATATGTTATGGCGGCAGCATTTCTTCGATCGTTTCATACTATTTTAGCTTAGCTCAAGTTTGTGCAGTACCAGTTGAGGTATTGGAGATGTGTGAGTGCAGATTAATAGATCCATAATTTGTTTGTAATAATTTATATATATATATATTTTTTAAGCATTCTTTAGCAAGTATTATTGTCCACTTTACTGCTAACACTGGAGACTTATAATTGACTTTTTTTTGTTACCATTAAGAGTTATTTCAATTATTGTACGTCGTTAGTCTTCCTAAGAAAATAAAATAAAATAATGATGTGCACTAGTGCTGTTGCTATTTGATGGCACAATAGAGTAGTGTTCCTGATTCAATGTTCCAATATGAAAGACCAATTGATTCATTAAGGAAGTGGGTCAGGAGTAAGTAATCATTTTAATCGATACGTATTGGCATGACGGGAGCGCAATAATGTATAACGCAGCGATGCACTAAGAAAATATGTAGTTGATGCTTCATTTCTAGGTCTCCAGTTCATACGAAAATACTATAGAAAAAAAGCACTTTAGGTTTGTTTCGAAATTTCAGTTTTTTAGATATTTTTTCCAAAGAACAATGGCTAAAAGGGACCCGAGGTTATACGATAACAAGCTATACATGAAAAAATTGTTATTTTTGACCCATTGTGATTATACAATCGATATTTTACGGAAACTGTAGAAAAAAATGGTATTATTTTTATAATTTCGTAGTATATAATGACATTTTTTAACTTACACGATGCTTAGATGTTTTGAACGGAAGATACATATTCTACCAATTTTGTTGTACTTCTTTTTCATTTTTCTGAAGCTAACGTTAGTCTCACACACCAAAAGCTGTTTATGTTTGTCGTACAACTTCAATAAGCTCGCAATTTTTGTACAAAATATATTGCGGTAAGGTCCAAGGCAGTATGAAAAGTGGCCGATGTTCTTTCTAAATCTGCTGTTTCAACGATAAGAAGTAACAAACATACTGATAACTCACAATCTTTCTCATTTGTAGCGCTTGCGCCCCGCGGTTTCACCCGCGTGGTCTACACTTCTTCGTGATAAAAAGTATCCTATGTCCTTCTCTAGAATTTACACTATCTCCACACCAAATTTCATCAAAATCCATTTTGTAGTTTTTGCGTCAAAGATCAACAAACAAACATCCATCCATCCATTCTCGCAAACTTATAAAAAGTAGCCTATTTATGCCTATATTCCTAACTAGTTGCTCCCCGCGTCTTCCCGTTATCCCGCAGGAACCTTTTTCCGGGATAAAAAGTAGCCTATGTGTTAATCCAGGGTATAAGCTATCTTCATTCCAAATTTCATCCAGATCCGTTGGGTAGATTTTGCGTGAAAGAGTAACAAACATCCATACATCCAGCTAACAAACTTTCACGTTTATAATAATTATGTATTAGTAGGTTTTGTTAATGAACTGCCCATTTCTTCTCACAGCTACGGCCGGCGCTGCGATCTACTCATCAGAATCGGACGCGTCTGATGTCGAAACCCACCGCGCTCGGCGGCTCGACCGCGCTAAGGCCCTTAAGGACTCCGACTCTGAGAACAGCGACAAGCAAGCCGAGGGCAGTGCCAGCGGCAGTCGCAGTGGCAGCGGCAGTGCTAGCGGAAGCGAATAGATATGTCAGTAATTTAATTTTTTTATCGTTAGGTTCCGTATCTGAAAAGGAAAAGGAGACAGCCAGTCCGAATCTATGCGTAGCGTGACGCCACCTTTGACCAGTGACTTGGAGTCAAAAGTAAAAAATTGACCCTTATAGGATCACTCCGTTGTCTGTCTGTCTATCGAGACCCTTTTGTTAGGAACAAGTTGAAATTAACATCAAATAATTCGTTTCATAAACAAAGAAAGATGTTACAGTACAAGTAAAATGCGGGAATGCATTGTTATAGGCGACTCGCTGCGCCCCGCGTTTTCTCCCGCGTCGACCCGTTATCCCGTAGGAACCTTTTTCCGGGATAAAAAGTAGCTATGTGTTAATCCAGAGTATAAGCTATCTCCATTCCAAATTTCACTCAAATCCGTTCAGTAGTTTTTGCGTGAAAGAGCAACAAACATACACACATATATACATACAAACATTTGCGTTTATAATATTAGTAGGATGGTATAATCGCTCAGAAGGAATGATACTCGTCTATGTTGATGGTTGTATTTTGGTTAAAGTGACATGGATCCACGGTATAGCGTTAGGCAAAAGGTAACGATTCAGTAGTTAATTAATTAATTAGTTAGTTAATTTGCCGGACTATGTACTTCTGTATGACTACATAGTTTTTGTTTAACACCACAAATATGACATGTATGATTTTGTCTATCATACTAACATGTTGAAATGTATATAATTAAGACAAGACATTGTATAATTAATTAAGACTGTTTGTAAATAAATATAGGTAAGAAGCAATTGAATTTTAATTACGTACCGGGGCTGTATGAGTGCTGCATCTATACTTTAATTTACTTTTCTATATTTACTTTAAAATTCGGGAGAACCGTTCCAGTGTGAAGAAGTAAGTACACACTTACTCACAAACCAAGGCCGGTATTGTAGAATAGCGCTCAAGAAGTAATCTATAAGCACAGATTTGACGCTGTCATCTCACACAAATATGTCATCAAATCTGTACATAAGTAGTGATTTTTTTAAGGTAGCCAGTTCCCAATCCACCTTCGACCGTATTGTATCAAAAGTCAAATGCTTGAGCGTCATTATAGAATACGTTAAGCATTTATAATAGTGGTGGAATTAGTCGTTGCGCCATCTCAGTTAGTTAGTTAGTTAGATAATTTAATAATAACATTAACACCCACACAATCACGTAGGTACATACGAGTAGTTAACCCCTAACTAGGATCTCCTGTATCTAGGGTATCAGAAACTATATGGACATAAAATACAGACAAAAAGAAAAGCATTTCTAAAAATAATTCAACTTTATTTGCTAACTTTTAAATGAGCAACTCCTACGTACACTACCCTTCCCACGCCTCTTATGAACCACAAGCCCGAATCTCGTCTCGTCACATTGGGAATCACGTAGCCACATCTGTCGAGCTCTATCCGGCTTCTGTCAAAGTATCTGTCAGGCGCGAACCCGGGAGCTGTTAGTTCGCAGGTCTCCAGCCCTTTTATGGGGTACGCGAAGCTTATGTGGAATGTACTACCTTTACTTAGTTTCACCTTGCTTTCATTAACCGGGACACTTACTGTAAATAAAATTTGTTCATGGTTTTAGTTTATTTTATGCTAGCTGCGACCCGCGGTTTTAAAGCAGCCTATGTGTTAATCGTGGATGTAACTTATCTCTATTCCAAATTTCACTGAAATACGCTTGGCTCTTGTAAGAGCGATGTATATCTTAGTACTTCTTTACGCCGTAGCGTGAAGAAGTACTAAGATATACATTCAGAAACTTTAGCATAATTTATAAAACGTACTTTATCTCTTTCCTTATCAGCCTATTACGTTCCCACTGCTGGGACGCAGGTCTTATCTCAGAGGGAGAGTATATGGGCCATAATACACCAGGTGGGCGCAAAAATCTCGTGTCACAGTGTTTGTTATCGAACTCCTCCGAAAAGGCTTGACCGATTTTTATGTTTTTTTGTGTATATTTGGTAGGCCTAAGGTCGTAGGCTATTTTTTATACCCCTAAGTGATTAGGTTGTCTCTGTCCAGAATTTTTATTCCTTTTATCGCAATGTAGTCTATGCGGGTGAAGCGCGCCGCAGCTAGTTATGTTGTAATATTATGGTCAATAAATAGAGTACCTACTCACCAATAATTTTAATATTTATAACTTGAAACAGTTCTATCCACTCGTCGTCTATATCCTTACAATAGACGCTGAGAACCCAATTGCCGTGGTCTTCTTCCAAAAGTGGACCAATCATGAAGTCGTTTGCCTTCAAACTGTCTTCCTTTTCTTTAATAATATCATCGCTTGAACTTTGAGCAATTCCAAAATTAGCATTAAATAATGTGTATTTTTTAGTAGGATATACAGTTTTGACATCTCTGTCGACGTACTTTACGACTACATTATCGTCGTTGTTCCGATAGTCGTTTTGTTGGTGTTTCGGTTTATTTTGCTCTTTTTTCGGAAGGTCCAACTTTATGGCGTCTCCGTTGGGTTTGTACAAGTAATACAAAGCTTCTTTGCTGTTTACCACGGGCGCGGAAATAATGGCTATGTCATTGAGTTCGCAGGTGATTTCTATAGGATCCAGCTCGACTTTGGTTCGTGCTGAAAAAATAGTACAAAAAAAATGATAAACAATACGACAAAATGTAAAAGCGGGTCATATAAGCCGCAGAACCGATAACCGTTCGGTAGTCATGATCTTGAGTGGAGACTGCGACTTGGCAAACGTAGTGTAGGACGCCCTGCGAATAGGTGGAGCGACGACTTGCGCCGAGTGGCTGGCAGTAGTTAGATGAGAAGAGCCGAAGACCGGCGTACCTTCATCATCATCATCAGTCGGAAGAAGTCCACTGCTGAACTACCATGAACGGCTATAAGCCATTTGCATTCATCGGCTCCCTGCGACTCTTACAATGTCGTCGGTCCACCTAGTGGGGGGCCTACCAGAACGTATTCCGGTTTGTGGTCGCCACTTAGAACCTTTTTCCCCCATCGGTTATCGGGCGTACCTTAGGAGAGGCATATGTCCAGCAGTGGACTGATACAGACTGGTGATGATGTAAAGGTCAATTGATCTATGGACATTATATTGTGTCTGAGGCGTCACTCGCGTAGAGATTCAAACAGATTTCTTTTTGTATATCGTCTGCTAGCTAACAACACCGCGCTAGTCAAATTTTGTAACTTTTCAGGAGAGACATCAAACTGTTTTACTTGTATGTTTTTTATGTAAATTATTGACTTGTATGTATTACAATTTTTAATTAACGGCTTCTATTTAGATTTCTATTTAAAAATGCTAGGAACTGACAGGTTCATAGAAGCGCACGTCAAAACTGCATCTGCAATAAAATTCCCAAATATATTACAGAATCCAATAGCTATAACGAATTTAAACAAAAACTTTTCTTATACTTCATTTTATTCTTTGAAAGAGTTTCTGCAATTAAAATGAGCATGTAATTAAAAATATTTATAATATTTATTTTGGTTGTCAATATCGGATTGAATGCAATGAAATGAATATAATTATTACTTGACTACACTAATATAATGACTATTCTGCTTTTTTTTTGACAATAATTTAATATGTTTATAAGTTGTCTGTAATTGTTACTATTTAGAATGGATCGGTGCGCTCCTACATTGCTATACCCTATTCGGGTTCATATGTTCACTAATTATAACCACTAAGATCTCATGTATACTAACATATGAATGCAATAAATGATTGATTTTGATTTTTTTGATTTTGATTTTGATTTTTGAAATGGCATTAAAATGTCAATTCCAAAAAAAGTTGACTTGTGCGGTGTTGTTTTGCTAGCCGAAGATATGTGTAAACTAAGTAGGTACGTATCTGTTGATTGTTTCATTAGCATCAACAAGACTAAATTATATATCTTTATCTATCCAGGAACAAAATTAAAAGCGAAATTCCGCTTTTAAAATTACTTACCTACATAATGCTACGTGTCGTATCGTAGGTACCGAGTGACGACGTTATCGTCGTAACAAGCAGTCTCAGAACATTAAAAACAGGTTTTTAATAAACTATTACATATTTATCTTCTTTTTTTACATCATACAGGGTAGCGTTGAACTATACACGGAAAAAAAAGACCTTCCGAAATACCGGTTTCCTTCTGAGTCAAAAGGGAAAGAATTGTGATTCAGAAGGAAAACTAATATAAAATAAGGAAGGAAACGGTCTTGGAAGGTAAAGACTCAGAAGGAAAGTCAGATTTTTTTTTCTCAGTGTAATGTCACCTAATGTTGGCGCCACGCTTCATCTTCATTGGGAACCGGCTTTCAAGTGAGGCTGCCGGAAAACACTGGCGATTCTTATCTTGAGGCTTCATAAATATTCCCACTTGAGCTAGCCAGACGAGCACCAGAAAATACCCTACCACAAAGCTATGGTTTCATCACGTGTCCCTTCACCGAAAACTCAAGGTCATTGCAGGATTCGAACTCTCGAACAACGACTCGCAAGTCAACATAATTATGTAACTGCCACTGAGCTATCATCGCTTATCGTAGCGTCTAATATCTCCCGTGAATTTATCAATACTCTTACGCCTGAAATTAATAATCGATCCTGATCCGTTATCCGCGGTTTTAGATCGATATGTCATGTCATTTTAGTACTAGGGTGTGACATATTACTACTAAAATGATATATTATGACATGACATATCGATCCAAATCGCGGATAACGGATCAGGATCGATTATTAATTTCGGGCGTTAGGGGTTTGATCAAATCTTTTTTTTATCATTATCTCTATATACGACATGCCTACTTGCTATTTACTTACTACCTACTGCAAACAATGGCTGGTACGATTTGAAAGAGTTTTACAGTAATGCAAATAAAAAAAATATTATCATCATTGTACAGTCAACGACAAAATTCGCTGAACAATCACAAATTTTCCGATTGTCTTTATCATATTAGGCACCAACTTTCGACAGAATCATCACTTAACATCATATGTTTTACGTTATGGTCCATCGCAACCACGCAAGTTGTAAGAAAAAAAACAAACATTACCGATTTAAAACGCACTTGGAAAATCGAGTATGATCAGCTACTTTTGTTGCTGACTGTACATACTTACCATACTTACCTACTGTTTATGTGGTATTATGTGCGCACGAGTATTACAAATGTCCTTGGGTCATGTTAAAAACAAATTAATGAAAGAAGCAATGTTGTTCATATAAGTAATCGTACCGTTAAATACCGTATAATATAAATTCGTAAAGAAAACCGATTTACATAACAAGCTGTTTATACAGCACTCAAAAAAACAATGCTGTCTGAAAACACGAAAAAAATAATAGCTTTTATAGCGATGATGGCTCAGTGGTAGTGAGGTCGGCTTGCGATCCGTAGGACGTGGGTTCGAATCCTACAATGAGCTTGAGCTTTCGGTGAAGGAAAACATCGTGATGAAACCTCCCCTGATTAAGGAACACTAGAGATTTTTCAAAATTTTTCAACCCTTACGAAAATAATGAATAAGGCCCCATACCTAGGGGTTATTCATTTATCTGCGCTAACGCATTGTAAATATTGTATGTCTGTCATAATCTAATTTCAATGTATGATTTCAAATTGTTTTGCTTATAGAGACTATAAATCTGCAAAAGAAAAACGGGGATAGGTTAAATTGCATTTGACCACTTTACCTACACAAGTCAAAGCAGTTTTTATTTTATTTTAAACTTATGGATGATTGACAAAAAAAAGTTCCAGAAAACAGATCGTAATTACCGTGTTTTTTTTAAACATATTTTTTTTATGTTAGTAGTAAAAACCAATTGTAAATGACTACAAATAGAACTACCCTATAGACTCAGTTTAGGTATATGTACCATCATTGACCCAAGTGTTAAAAATACATTTTTTTTGTATACATTATTTGTGTATACAAGTGTGGCATCGGCTGTTGAGCAGAGAACTTTCTGGCTAAAATTATGTATTCGACCTGTTTATTATATGTCTAGACTATCTACTTATTCTATATTATATATAATTATGTAGTTCTATAAATACCTATAACCTATAAATAATTGGCTTTCGGATTTTAGTACTAACTATTTTTTTGTACGCTGTAAGTCTTTTTACAGTAGTACCCAAATAAGTACTATTTGTGTTATACCTTAAAATAATACCCTACATAGAACAAACCTATAGTTTCAAATGTTACATCCAAAACAAACATTCGCAAAGAATACTGGACACTCTTATCTTTTGATTGAGCGTATTCGATTATCACAATCACTCGCGCGAATCGATACCATAATCGAATAGATACGTACTCACGATGTCTTGGTGATAGTATCTGATACTGATACCGTCGCACAATATCAGCGTAGTAAGAAGGGCGAGTAGCGAGTACATCTCACGGTTGTTGTGGCGCAACTGATATGGAGAACAGACAGACAAGACCGTTTGTACTGATATCGCGTTGAATAAATAAAAAAAAGCGGAGAAAATTCATAAACGGCCATGTGAACTAATACAATTCCTTTTTATTATTTTGGCAACAAGCACAGCAACAAATTACGTAGTACTAAACTTAGAAAATAATCTTTTATTATTAAAAAATGTACCTATAATAATGCTGGTCTGATCCCTAATAAAACAACCACTAATTAAACAAGTTAAGAAAAAAAGATTAAAATAAATAGTTTATTTAAAATAGTAGTTTTAGAACGATTTGTTCGTCAAATAGTTCTAAGCTACATAAGAAACAGTTTATTGGTAAGCGGTGGCTATGATCCACCGCACGTAGGGTGCGACGCGGGTGTTCACGTCGGGGTACCAGCCCTGGGCGCAGTTCTCGGAGCGAGAGAACACTCCCACCACGAACCCTTCCGTGTCGTGCAGCAGGGGGCTGCCGGCGTCACCCTGCAACCAGATTTTACCTGTTGGAAAACTATACAAAGCAGACATATTGCTTACTAGCTGCGCCCTTTCCCGTTATCCCACAGGAACCTTTTTCGGGGATATAAAGTAGCCTATGTTTTAATCCAGGGTATAAGCTATCTCCGCTACAAATTTCACTCAAATCCGTTCTGTAGTTTTTGCGCGAAAGAGTAACAAACATCCATACAACCACACATCCATACTCACAAACTTTTACGTTTATAATATTAGTAGGAGTAGGATTTGTGGGATCTTTCAATTATTGCAGTTCCCAATCCAGGTGTAGCATGGGGCCATCTTCGACCACATCGTCACTTAACATCAGGTGACATGTGGCCAAATGCTAACCTGTAACTAACTTTTGATTAATTAAGCCCAGGTAAGTTTTCAATGTAATAACAAGCAGATGGCCCGCCTGATGGTAAGCAATAACCGTCACCTATGGAATTTTGCAATACTAGGGGCGTTGCCGACCCTTGAGAACTCTTGTCACCCATTTTGAAAGACTTGTGGAGGGAGCTCTGCAAGTATAGGGGAGGAAGGAAAATTGGTAGCATAATATTCACTTATATCAAGACACTATTTCACTTATACTAAGACTCCATAAATATATTGGAAGCCAGTCTAGAACTAGGTAGGTACCAAGGGCGTCATGTATTTCTAGTTAGCTATAAACAAACCACTGAGTTGCTACTATTTTTAAATAGGCGCTTCACGGATATTTTTTGATCTATCTGATAGGATCATCATCAGCATATTACGTTACCACAACTGGGACCTAGGCCTTCTAGCAGAGAAAGAGTATATATGTCACAATGCATCACGTTGTTCCATTAGTGACGGCAGCACTCAGTTGAATTTGCCACTAAATGGTAACATTCAAGTGATGGCCATGCTGAGGTTTGATGTGTTATGATCGACTGTACCAGCTATGATATGGGTGCTACATCATCAAGTAGCCACTTACCGTGCACTGTCCCCGAACGCCCACGTCCAGCCACCCAACGCAGACCATGTTGGTTGTGACTGTAAAACCGATGGCGTTCCACCTATTGGAGCAGGTGGTCTGGTCGATGGTCCAAATCTGCACTTCGCGAAGTTCCGGGGATGACGATAAATCCTGGTTCTGAAGTTATAAAAGAGCATTTATTACTTCAATAAAATTGATGCAGTATTGCAGTCTAAGACCTTGTCTTTGAGTCGATGATAAGCTGAGCCGTGCGAGCGCTTCGAAACCCTTTTACATCCTAAAGACATACGCAGTGAACGAGAGTCTGTCCTGATACTCCTACAGGGTTCTCAAACTGATAGGAGCATGAGGTTATGTCCTCATCCAAATGTTTCTTACCGATGTAGCTCCCCAACCGATAGCTCTCACAGCTTGGTTGAGTTGAAACGTGTACGCTGCTCCCGATATCCTGGCCACCTCTACAGATCCGGGTACCAGGGTCATCGCCAGTGTGGTCCGCAGCAGTGCGATGTCATTGGCAAATGAGGCTGCAGAAAAGTCAGGGTGAGGGGTGATGCGCCTGATGAAGTGGATGGTACCACCGGTGTTGCTGTAGCTGGAGCCGACGCGAGCACGCCACCAGTTGACTGGGTGAGCACTGGAAGCAAGCATAAAGCTGGATCGTATTCATTACACAAATTACCGCAAGAATCACATTTTGCCACATGTTAAACGGTGCTGTTTGAAAGGTCCATATTATCCAATGGCACGGCATTCCGTCATCACAGATATTCCACGCTTACCGATAGGTACCAACAGGTACCAATAGGTAAGCGTGGAATATTAAGTATAGGCACTTTCTCATCTCAGATCTCAAAATCTCCTTGTTCATAAAACCCCTCACAAGAAGTATTTTTAATCCCAGACTCAAACAGAGGGTGTTTCTATCTCTGCATATGCCATCATAGCTCCCATCGGAGCTTGAAAGTTGACTGGATCGAGATTCTTTGTAGCTATGATAATGTGTAACCAAGTATTTGTCAACGAATCTAGAATAATCGGCCAACGCTTTTCAATTGTTTCAATGGAAATCTTTTATGGCACTCACTCTAAATTAGTATAGAAGCAGGAAGCCGCCGACAGTATTGCGGTGCTGGTCAGGATGGTGCCTCCACAGCCGTGGCGGTACGATGAGATTGAGGTCCCTTGCCCATTGTTCGTGAGAAGGGCCACTGCGAAGGGGTACTTTTGGATCTCTACGGGATCGCCGCCCGCTATCCTTTGGCCTGGAATTTCGGAAACAGTATTTTTACTCGATACCACATTTTTCTTTAGTAGATATATGTATATATGATCGAGTCCAAATTCGTACAGAACATAATATTATTATTTATTTATATATAAAAGAAAAGCTTTAACTTACCATTAACACTAATAAACAAACAAACACTCCAGATCACTGAAACCAACATTTTTCCTACTGATTTACTAAATTTATTGTGAAACCAATTGACCCGTCTTTAACTCCTTAATCGATTAGTAAGACATTGTACGATAATACTACATTTATCTTATCATCGTTATCTTCATTAATTCCTTATCTATTGAAGGCAAGAAACTGTTAATAATTCGGTCAGACTTCTGTACATTGTTTTGAAACTGCCTAATAGATAGTCTCGAAGTGTATTTTGATTGTTTAACTGTGTCAGCCGTCAGGGTACTTACTACTGAACATTTGAATCCAGACCTATAGCTTGGCGCTACCTTCGATCATACCACCTTGTCATTTATAATTTATCATTTATGGACAGGTCATTATTCTGTAAGATGTAATAAACAACACAGGCATCTCCATAGCACAAAACTACTACCGAGCACAATCTTTCATTCATCTCTTCCACCTGAAGGTAGACTGACCGTTTGCGTACATAATATTATCCTCGCTTCACCTACGAAACCGATGGACGTCTAACTACGTTCTTATCTTTTTTTACATTTTACAGGGTAGCGTTTGACCACAAGTCATCTTAGGTTATAAGTGACGGCGTGGTCGAAGGTGGCGCCACACTATAGTCACTATACCTGCCTAAGGAACTGGCTCTCAAGTGGGGCTGTCGGACTCACCGATAGGTGCTAGCGACACATTTTTTATGTCATGGCGTTAGTACTCTTCCGCCACTTGTAAATATTAATGTAATTAAAGGAATAATTACTTTACTCAGCAATTACGTAAATATATTTACTCATAATTCGTCAATAGGTTGTTAAAATTCTAAGAGCCTGCTCAAATAGGTAATGCAATATCTACAGTAAGTATAAGTACTAGACTCATTTGGCTTCTATAGGCAGATACTAACATTCTTTTTCCTTTACTGTCATGTTACTTTATTAATTAAGACTAAGAATACTGATAAATTTTTACTTATTAAGTAGGATTTTTTGACTACATGTTATTCTATCTGGTTGTGGTGAAATCCTTCTTACCAATACAAAAACGGGTAAACAAACACATAATAGGTTTAAAATTTTATTAACAAGAATATAAACAGCTTTTGTACAATGTAAATTAAAATGTTTAGACAAATCTATAAGAAAAGTTTTTATCTTTTTATATAAGAAGTTTTTTTGGTCATTCTTACAAATCGTTCTTTTTACGTTATCCAATCTTTGGTAACATGCCGGTCGAGAACAGTAGGTAAATTCAGCATAGATATGGAACTGCAATCTCTCCAAAAACACGCGAGGAATGCCAAGAACAACAACGTAAATAGAAGGAAAACTGATATATCTATCTACATATTAAAATAACCTTTAAGAAAATGTTGATACATCTTTCGCACGATTCTTAAAAGAGGGTATAGTGCTTGTTATTTAGTGATACTGAGTGCTCATACTTTTAAACGTTTTGGTTCTCTCTCATATACGCGTCGTTCGACATTGGGGGTGGCATGGTCTTCTCCTTGCGGAAACTGTTGGTCAAGCTCTGGCGGAAGGCGTTGGTGCGGCGGGTGGTCCAGTCGCGGTGCTTCTTGGGCCCCAGCCACACTCCGAGAAGAATAGATACCAGCAGCACGCATAGGAAAATGTACAGGAATATTTGGACTGGAAAAAAACACGTTTTGTTATAAATAATCAAGCAATCTTCTAGCGTGGCTTTGCACGGGTAAGCGATGATTTTGAAAGCCAGAAGTTTCTTCGGGAACTTTTGTTGGACATGCTGATCTCTGTGAACTACATTAGCCGATTTGGTGTTAAAGAATGACAAACAAATGATCAAATAGACGTTTCACTTTAGGTAGTAAGTAGGTAGGGGTTTTGTTGTATAAGGCTATTTGCATGCATTTTATAAATAATTTACAATAATAATGGGATAAATACAATACAATAATGTTTATCTGCCCTAAACGATAAAATCCTTACTACTGCTAAACTCTTGGGATTGAGTATCTATACCTACTTAGTCCCTATATAGAAAATAGTACCTACAGCATATAGGTACATTTTAAACTACTATGGTCATTAACATTAGAATAAGTTTTGAAACGGGTTACTTACCTAACAAAAACTAAGATACCTACCTATATGGTAAATAATAACCGATTTCAAAACCGTCAACATGGGATTAAAGAACAAAATCCAGCAACTCAACTGCTCAACCAACTAGTAAGGGTAAGAGAGTAGCTTACGTCCACTATTCTGAGGACCGGGTCCAGGCTGGTTCTCCTGCTCCGGATCGGGAGTGGTGGGAGGAGAGATCAGGATCGCGTGCATGGTGTCCTTGGAGATCTCGACGTCCTGGCCGCGGATCCTGGCTACCACGGTCCACGGGTGGAGGTCCAGCATGGTCGGGTTCCGAGAGGTGAACGAGCACTCGCCGTTGCTCAGGATGCCGGTGAGGGTGTATTCAGATGGCACGCTGTCGGTTGTGAAACCTGGATGTTTGAAGACACAGATTAGAACTTTGGTTTTTAAATAATATATGAAATATTGAGTGTAGTGTGGCTGCCAGACTCTATGATGCAGAACTAATGCTGAACGAAGTGAAGCAGAACAGTAAGAGAAGAAGCGAAGATTATGTTTAGTCTTCGTTGTACTTATACCTTTCTTTAATCTAACTGAGTGACGAGACGAGCTAGTCTCTCGTCTGATGGTAAGCGTCACGCTTGACCATTACAGTGCAGAGGAACCCAGAATTTATAATACCAACAGTTCAATATCCTGTAAGGCGGTGAACTGAGCTCCTCACCATAAGATATCAGATGATGATTAGATAATAACTTTGCTTTACTGGGCATATCTCTCTAAGCCCTGGAATTTCACCGCAGAACAAAGTAAAGCTAAGGTTAGTTTCCTCCAGTGTGCACTCACCGAAGCCATCGATCCTGACGAACCGGCAGTACTCAAGCGCGCGTTCCTCGTATACGATACCCTCAACGGTCATGACGTTGCCGTGGCCGATGTAGTGGTTCACACGCATACGCTCTGAAAACATACAATTTTTTGTACATTTTAGTAAATCGGGCTATGAATAGCTGTAAGATCAAATAGTTATCAGTATCAGCTTATTACGTTTCCACTGCTGAGACACAGGCCTTAGAAGAGAGAGAGAGAGAGAGTAGGACCATGATCCTCCACACAGGGCCAGTGCGGGTTTGCAGATAAGCTATAGTGGCCAGACCTAGTGTCGGAGTTCTTAGACTGCCTGAGACGTCCGACATGGCCTAACTACTGCTATCCGAAGCGAACACTCTATTAATTGAAATTGGCTCCCATGAGGTAAAGACCATTAGAATCAAACAAATGATGCACGTATTCAATATTACATCTCCGTCTCTAACGTTACTAAGTATTCAAAACTGACTCTACAGTCTTCGTCATAAAGCACATTTGCCAACGTACCTTCGACAGTGAGTTGGAACTGGGCCCTTTGCTCCTCGTGGTCTCCAACGAGACCCACGTGGCAGCTCCAGCGGCCGCTGTCGGAAGCCTGCATGCCGTGGAACCTGATGCCGCACTCGCCGGCGTCGAAGCCTGCTCCGACGTACTCCATCTCGGATGAAGACATGCCTGGAAGCAAGTATCATTTGTACCACCCACTGCTGGGACTCTGGCCTTCTCTCAGAGCGACGGAGTATGGGCCGTAATATAACAAAAAAATCTCTAAAACTGTATCAATGAAAATTCAGTATAATACATTATTCAAATCGTCGATAAATCAAAGTGATATCTCACCCGGAGTGACAGCGAACGTGGTTCCGTTGGCAGCCCGGAAGTAGCAGTAGCGGATGACAGCTTGGACCGAGCAGGACATGACGGCTGGTACCTCTTCCACAACGTTAACCCGAGACCTGACGGCTGTCAGGAGCGGTACTGGAAACAATAATATAATTTTAAAAGTATATTTATGGTAAAATACGTAGTTATCGGAACCGGTCCGATACCGTTCCATTGCATGTGTTGCATCATGCATGGACTGTAATTTTATTATGACGAGTTCAATTGAGTTCTTAAATTTACATCCGACAAAGCCAATTGATTATTCGTGGTCTTTCATGATGTTTGTCTCTGGGGAAAGCACTTCTTCTCAAACCCTATAGGCAATGCTATATCCTCCAAGTGGCGACTTCATCTTCTACCGTATCACGAATTTTCATCAGGTGAGCAGTATGTGTTAAAAACCATGTGTAACGTGATGCCACCTTCAACTGTACCATCACTTAACTTAACACTACCTACCTGTAAAAAGCTAAAAAATTAGAAACCTTGTTGGACGGTAGCGGCGACAGTAGGGTCCGATAGAGCCCATGGGCAGAGAACCGCAACGTGACCATAGTAAGTGTCCTCCGAAGTGTCAATGGCGCACCTCCACAGGCCAAGGTCGGAAACCAGCGGGTTGGTGATTTCAATACCACACTCGTGGATTTTCACTTCAGACGCGTAGCTGGAGATTATGAAACAGATACAGAAATATGATTAGAAAATGCGTTAAAAAAATACAATAGCTTCCTGGTATTGCTCAAACGAAGCTGGTTGCAAAAAAGAAGCATATATATAGCGATGATGGCTCAACTAGTGACGTCGGCTTGATCTGTAAGACGTGGGTTCAAATCCTACACATCGTCACTTAACATCAGGTGAAATGAGGTCCAACACTGATATAATAAAAGAAAAAAAAAAGAAGCCGACGCTGATCTAATAAAATAAACTACAAATAAAAGGCACCTATCAACAACACGAAAGCGATAAGCATAACCTTGTGACTACCAACCCGACTTCGCTTCCGTGGAAGGAGTAACGTTCCTGCGTGATTCCGTCGGCGGCCAGCAGGATATTGCCCTGAGGGTCGCGGAACTTGCAAGCGCTGATGTTGGCCTGGGTCTGGACGGCACATGTCAAGGTGACTAAGGGTTTCTGCTGTGCTACGTGCGTCATCACTACGGCCTTGCCTTCTGTAAAATGTAAAACGTACTTAAATTTAAGGACTGGGGCATCGAGGTGCATGCTTGAAAGTTCCAGCTTTTTGATATTAATTGTGGGCAATAGAGATACATGTCCATGTTTCATGCACTCGTGAATGTAGAGGTGTTGTCATATCTAAGGACTGACTGTTCTCAACTTGCAGACAGGTTTGCTTTTTGATGTAATAAACAATTTTTATGCTTGATTAATGCTTAAATGACAATGCTCAAATACTTATAGCTCTTTCCAGTGACTTTAGTGTTTCATAGAAAAATCAATGCTAATTATCGAAACAAGACCTGATACTACACGTGATCCACGTGATACTGTTATATAGCAAGACGACGGTAAGAAGACAGTAGTATTTTTTTTGTCAGAACCGCTACCAAAAAATCAACTACAAGCCTAGACTAACCTGATTCCCCAACATTGACATACATCTGATGTTCCTCAGTAAGAACTTTGCCGGGGACGCCAACGATCATCTTCCAGGCACCATGATGTTCCAATCCAACTTTGTTTAGAGTCAAAATACATCTTCCGAAGCCGTCGAATACGGCGAAGCCTTGGGGATCTTCGAGCCTGCAGTAAACCGCAGTTTCAGGACCCACAGTTGTGTTAACGGACCTGTCTCGCACGAGGTTCAATGCGGTCACGGAAGATTCCGCTTCGGTGGTTCCAGTATTCACTATCAAGGAGAAATATTAGAATAAGATATATATTACTTTAAGTTTTCTCGAGGAATAACGGGAATTTACTTCTAGAACAGTGTGTGTGTGTGTGTGTGTGTGTGTGTGTGTGTGTGTGTATGTGTATTGCAGAAAGCTTAACGACGATGAAAATGGTAAAATGTATCCATAGCGTCGTCGTTTCAAAAATAATATGAGGAAAGCTGTTGTTCAAATATATGGATGAAGTGAACCGAGTGGATAGTTACCTAGCAACAACAATACCAATCAGATATTAGAGCTGCATATTTAACAATATTACCAGTTACGATTGTTTTGGCTTTGTAAACAATTCTAATTCCATACTGTATGGTCCATGTGCCATTAAGAAAAGTCCCAACGTTCCTCCTAATGAAACCGCACGTTTTAACGTGATCGGGGTCTGACTCAGCAGAAGAACATTCAATACCGAACGGCCCGATAAGTTTACATGTTTCATATTGATCAGTGGGGTGTTTCAAGCGAACATACAAATCGTTTCCTACAGTAACCTACAACATTCAGTAATGCTTCGACCAATTCTGTGATATAACAAACAATTCATTACTAATTGTTATCATTTTACAAGCCTCGATATATTTTACTTATTATCACCTAAAGATGTTATCATCGGACGTGACTTGATACACGTGGCGTATTATACTTTTTATAATCCTTTAATCAAAATGTTACCTTCAACGTAGATATTGAAAGGTAATCTGCGCTCGATTGGCTCTGAAAACCTCGTCGCTCGAGCGATTAAGGTCCATTCACCAACGACATCCTCTGATAGCACATTGATGATAATGCCGCATTCTACTCCAGATTCTTCGATAACTTCGACACCGACGAGATTTAAACCTTCCATGATGGTGTAATGCAAGCCATCAGGTGTTCTAATGTGACAGCTTTCGGCATGAGTGAAAACATCTGATTTTATAACAAACCGATGCGTTCCACCGATTTCTGTCTCCACAATTATAGGATTCTCATAGATTATGGTTCTGTCGTCTTCTATCGGATTTTCAGGATCTAAAAGGAATATTCCCACATGATGTAGCGATGTATTACGTGTGGTCGCAACTTTGATTATCAAAGTAAATAAACAAACTAACCTTCTTCAAGGACGCGAAAAGTTTGCTGCAGTTTAGTGAAAATACCATTGTTGCTGAATTTTCCAGTTAACTTCCAATCTCCTAGCAGTTGATCAGTGATAGGACCTATTGCCACTTGACAGGCTGCCCTGGTATCTTCATCATCATTGACAATTGATGCTCCATTGAAGTTTATGTGATTTTCAGTGTCATAAATATGTCCTGATGGTGTTTCAAACTGGCAACTATCAACTTGACCTGCGTTTATGTATACTTCTACATTCAAAGTGGCTCCTAAGTTAACCATACGTTTCACGGGTTCAAGAACGGTGACGTTGTACGCTTGATTGTAAGGGTTTTCTTCATCTACAATAGAAATCCAACATTAACGGTACCTGTTACTTCCGACATGAGTTCATATTACATATTTTGTACCTACATACCGTACAGGAACATGTTGATTGGGAGGCGTACCTCATTGAGTCCTTCAACTGCATTCCTAAATAGTCCGTATACAGTCCAAAGGCCTAACTTAGATGCATCAATAGGTCCGATAGCAATTCCGCAAGTGGAGTGAATCAATGTCTCTGCCTTTATTCCCGGGTACTGAGAATCTTGCGTTATGACCAAATCTTCTCCGTTAGGTGTAATAACATGGCACGATACAATTTCCCCTATTCCTATGACTACAGGAGATAATGTGTGCCCAAAGTGTACAGGATGATCGGCTAGTGGATGTGTTATATTGCTCCAAATTGATTCTGGACGATTCACGAGGTCTAGAAATAATTTATTTTCATTATTCACTTCGAAGACTTATGTAAAATCCGTGAAGTTTAACTTTGCCTTTAGGCTTAATATTTTTTTGATCGTATAAAATGTAAAGCAAGACAATAAAATAGTTTTCTGTATTATGATTCAAAGTGTCTAATAAATACTGTATAGGTACTATTTTTTTACTTATTATTGTACTAAATACGATGTCTATGAACTAAATAAGTAACTTACTCCAAGAAATCATTGCAGGTTGGCATCTTTTGTGTTCCTCATCATTTTCCGTGTATGTGCCACAAATAGCCCATTCTCCTAGAAGACTGTCTACCATGGGGCCTATAGTAATTCTGCACGAAACATAATTACTGCTATTATGTACAGTTACACCTTCTATATCAACTTCTGAGGCTCTGTGGCTATATCCTTCAGGTGATCGAATACTACATTTTTCCTCGTGATCGATTTTTGGTAAAGATATATCAATGATTAGACCGGTTCTCGTTGGGAATTCGATAGTGTTTAACCATTTGACGTTATCGTCTTCATATTCTTGATTATCCTGTATTTCTGAAATAATTTTATGAACGTACTTGTTGTATCTTTAGATAGTTTAATAAAATTTGCGGCGTGAAAGAAAATGCTTCGAATAATTATGTCTTTTTTTACCATGAATATACTTAGGTATAATTAACCTACTATAAAACACTTCATCGCTAAAATTAAGTACCCACAGGGCAACCAGTTCTACTGATAACAAAAAATAATGTTGGCATCGTTGGTTAATGTGCAAGTTTAGTCTTATATAGACCAACTAATTTTCTTTTGAATGTATTATTAATTCTATGTATAATTTAAAGCCTTATTGTATTTTAAACAAATATTAAAGTAACACAATGATGGAATTCTACAGGTGAAATATTCTTATCTTTACGTAAATTTCCAAAACAGTGGACACACTTCCATATTAAGAGTAATTACAATGAAAACATTGATTCTACACCAGCACGAGAAAGATCATCATTATCATCAGCCTATTACGTTCCCATTGCTGGGACGCAGACCTTCTCTCAAAGAGAGTATGGGTCCCCAGTGTGAGTCCAGTGTGGGTTGACGACAAAAATACATTACTCAAAAATGTGTGTTTTGCACCATATCAAGCATTATCGAATTCAAGTGCGGTTTAATGGAGTTGCAAAAAAGCAGTGACTTCATCGATTCGTAACTATTGCACCCAGTTACTTGTGAGAGAGAAACACATAGCGATTTGTAAAAACTGCAAAAAAGCAAGTTGGCACACTTTGTAAAAGTACGCCCTACGTTCCATTGCGAGGATAAGTACAAATACCTACTCAATCCCCGCAGTTCACTTTAATATCACAGTTGAAGTAATAAAACAAAAACCTACCTGCACCAGTGACAGTAAGATCAAAACTCTGAGAGCGCCCAGTCCCTGTTGGGGTCAAGAAAGACACTTCCCAGAGTCCATTGTCAGACGCTTGCAGATTGTCTACCGTTACCGAGCACGCCGGCACGCTCGAGCTGAGTGGTAGCAACTGGAAACGGTCACCATGCGTGGTGGTTTCACCAGGGATGAAGTCGAGGCTGTTCCCAGTAGGGGTCTTCAGGTGGCATGACGTGACCGTTGACGCTATAGCGACAACCGTGAAAGTATATTCCTCACCTGCTTCACGACTGATGGGTGTCGCCGCGAAGGTGACTCCTGCAACAATTACCATTTGTATTTTAATGTGTTTTTTATGCTTCATCCGCCTATTACGTTTCCATTGCTGGGACAAAGGCCTTCTCTCAGAGAGAGATACGTAATCCAGCACACGGGCCCAGTGTGGGTTTGCGGATAGGCTGGCCCCAGTCTCAAAGTTTTCAGTTTTCAGACCACCCGATGGCATCCGACATAAATATGCCTAGGAACTGAATTAAATACTCATAGATCCAAGTTATGTAAACAACAGAGCGTGCTTTGGAAACCACGTGAATCTGTCGTTCCTGATTGTATCCTGACTGTGTCGTAAAGCCATGTCGGAGGCCTTTGAGCGACCTGTATAGTTCGACAATAGAGTTAGGCACTAGTTCACATTAAAGAATAAGGTGATTAGGAAAGAAATAATTTTTAAAAGTAGATAGTAGGTATCACCTCTTTGGGCTAAAGGATGCGCTCGACGTGAATTTCTGAATAATCACTGCTAATGGACGCTTTTTTTTCTCCTACGACTACATTACGGAATCGTTACGTTTCATCAGGTCATATTGGTGTCTCATAGACTGAATGCAGTAATAGTTAAAAAACAATGAATAAATAAATAAATATCGGGGACAATTGCACACAAATTGACCTAGCCCCAAATTAAGCTCGAAACTTGTGTTATGGGTACTAGACAACGATAAACATACCTAGATAGAGAAATAAATACTTATATAAGTAAATAGAAATATCCAAGACTAGGATTAACCTACTTTTAATATAATCGGCCTTGTTTGCTATGGATATAATATTATATGATCTAAACTAATTGTGCAACGATAACGAAATAACTTTTCACAATTTCGTATTAGAATATTATAAGCCGAAAAATGTACCTAGTTACTAATTTAAATGTGACTTTTTGCTGAAGTCGAAGCCAGTTTTGCTTTCAATATTATTATTAATTAAATGGTTTAGAAGAATTTGTCTTCACACGTTGGAAAAAACCCAATCCCAATATTTCGACGGCCGCAAAGAACAAACGCCTATCTACAAAACTATTAAGTAAATTAAATAATAAAATGCAAGTTTAAAAGAAATCTACCGCCCGAGTAGAAACGGAATTGTACGACGCACAGATAGTTGTAGATTAGCGGCTGTAGGTACTTCGTTATTCCACAAAAATAGGGGTTGTTGTCCTTATATACGTGCCAAAATACACTAAAAAAATAAGACTTAATCAAAAAATAATATCAGTAAGTGCAATAAAAAACTCTGAATTCAATTAAGTAAAAAAGTTATTTTAACAAAAATGCAGTTGTCTTTTTTCTTCTTTGCGGCCGCCGATTTACAGGACGTAGTCTAATGACCTGGATTGAACTGGCTCTCAAGTGGGACTGCCGGAACACACCAATAGGTACATAGCAACAAATTCTTAACTTGAGGATGGTAGCTAGCCAGGAGAACCCTAAATTCCCAATCACCAAGCTATGGTTTCTTCACGATGTTTTCCTTCACCGAAAGCCGAAGCCGTCACTACCACTGAGCCCTCATCACTTCAAAAACTCAGCGTCCAACATGAAGCTTTTAAGAACCACTTCGTAAGAACCACAACCGAGTAACATCACTATGTACCTGCAAGCAGGATTGCACACAACACTGTAATCAGCAACTTCATATTGCTGGTAAACACACTCCGAGCCTCGCTGGGACACAATACATGCAAGGATATCGTCTCAGATATATAAATATGGCTTTCTTATCACATTGCTGTGCTTCAATATACAATCTAATCGGTAAATCAGCTTTCTATAATTTATCGCATTTAGCCCAAGCAGGAGAGCTGTGCATTTACTATTAGCCACCACTTACTACAACCATTAAAAAAAACCTAACATATTAAGAACTCAATTTGCTACTAACTCACTCTCTGACTCTTCAGCTTATAATCTAGTATCGTGCATTTCTCATTAAATTAAAAATCTGTGGCCAATCACCTACCGCTGCTGGAACATATCCATGTTCCAGCAGCCACACTTGAGACCCAGTTCCCAATCCAGTCGTAGCTTGGTGCCAACTTCGACCACATTGTTACTGATTTGTAGTCAAACGCTAAGAATGTTAGACGTAAAAAAAGTAATCCTCCTTGTGTTTTATTTAAATACTTACACACAATTAGTTTCCACTTGAACTGAGCTACTGTCTTAAAATGTATATAACATCACGACAAAGTTAGAGGGCGGTCGTTCTAGAGACTCACTCGTCACCAGTACAGTAGCGACGTGGACTTATCAAGATTAGGTGATGTGGTAACAACTGCTGATAAAAATAATAAGGTATTTGAATATAGTCTTTGTCTCGTTGGTATTTCAACTGAGATATCCCCAACCGATCCAATTTGCCACTAGTACACTAGTGCTACGGGTAATTCTTGTCTTTCTTTCTTTCTTTTTGTCTTTCATTTATTACCTTCAGGTAGTGCGAGATCACGCGCCGTAAGTTAAGTGTTTTCTGGAAGAAAGGTTTCACTGATTAGTTTTCCTTACCCGTCAATAACGTTAATTGATTCGGCGGTTTTCTTTGTCATTATCAGTCATCAGTTATGTACCTAAGTAGGTACATAGTTTTCTTTATTATATAAATTACTAGCTGTGGGTATCCCGTTATCTTAATACAACACTTTTCTGGGATAGAAAAACTTTGTTAACTTAGACCCTAGGTTGGAAAGTAAAAAAATTAATAAGTTACTGGGGGAAAAAAGGCCTCAAAATGCGCAAATATGGTAATCTCAACAGTGGATACATATTTGAGCCTTTTGGGGTCGAAACGTTTGGGACCGGGGGGACCGGGAGCGAAATCGATGTATATAGTCGATGTTACCCGTGACCAAAATGCTGGGCGTTATTTTGCGCAACAATAAGCTTTGCCGTTCAACGCGGCAATGCGGCCAGCATTTTGGAAACGCTGCCAACTGGTAGTGATATATTAGATTAAGTAGTTGTATTGTTTAGTTTGATAGGTAGTTTTATTTTACATTTTAAGGTTTAGTTAAGTGTTCTTTTTTGTTATTTATATCCTACTTCTCTTTTCTCAGGGAAAATATATTGTAACCTTCATTTTCACCTGGATCTTGTAATCTGTGGCTGAAAACATATCTATAATACTTATAGCTAAGAGTAGGTATAGTAGAACAAAACTTTTGTTATGTGTACATTGAAGACAATGATTTATTTACAATTAAGATAAGATAGGTGGTGTATGTGTATTGTGATTATAAGATACCCATTATCTTAAACTGTCTGGATTCGGATTAAAAGCAGTCTAAAAAATGACGAGGAATATAAATTGTAGGTAAAGTGCATCGGATGCTAAAACAACCTTAAAATAAAAATAACTTTTCTAGTTATATAAAAATCAATTGCCGTGCGTTGTAAGCCTCGCAACAACTCAAATACACTAAGGATTTTATTTTTACTGTTTGTCTATAGAGAAAAAAATATAAATTGGACTGTACCTACATAACTTGGCTTTTGATAAATTTTTATCAAATCTCTAGGGGTGCTGCTGCCCCTTTTGCCCCCTTGGCAACGCCCTTATCTCATAAGAAGCCCATCAAATCTAATAAAATTAAACTAAAAGGGGAGAAGCCTTTTAAACTCAATGCAATGACTAATTATCCTTGTAATTGAATGCTTTGCACGCTTTTAAGCTCGGACCTCCCAGAAAGAAGCATCACATGCTAGGGTGACCATGACTTTCATCAATGGGTTTAGTTTTTCATTAATTGGTTTAGCTTTTCATTAATGGGTTTAGTGTCTCATCAATGGGTTTAGCTTTTCATCAAGGCTTTAGCTTATCATCAGTTAGATAACAAACACTGTGACTGTGACACGAGACTTTACTTATACTAGTTGCGCCACGCGGTTTGCGGTCTTCCTGTTATCCCGCAGGAACCTTTTTTCGGGATTAATATATGTAGCATTGTGTTAGTCCAGGGTATAAGCTATCTTCATTCCAAATTTCATCAAATTCGGTTCAGTAGTTACGGTGATACGTGGTAACAAACATTTACACACACACACACAAACTTTGGCATTTATAATGTAGGTTTAGTAGGATAGGATTAGAAGATTTTTACATGATGTAGAAGCTTAAATATTTCTGCAATCTATGCAGGCAGGAAAAGGAGAAAGGATTTATTATCTTCATTATCTCTTTCTAATAAGGCTGAACCATGGTCATCCTTCTTATTGCAGCTCACTGAGTAATATCTAGAAGCATGCGTGCTCACTTCGCCGTTCATGCAGAAAACTATTTGAAGCAGTAGGCCAACTGCCATGATCAACCCCTTGACCACCGCCTGTTTGCTATGGAGAGAAATTTCTTGGATTTTCTTGGTAGAGTTGAAATTCTGAATCCAAGATGTTCTATTGTTTAATTTCAGGTTAAGAAATTAAAATTTTGAAAAGGTACCTATTGATAATCCGGTATTTTTAGAATCTTCCAACTTCCAACCTACATTTTTATACACTTCTGCAGTGCTCCGGACAAAGAAAGGTTCATATTAATTTTCAGACGAATAACTGCAAAATTTTATGATTGCTTCAATCCATATTTTATTTCACACTCGTTTTTCTTTAACTTCACAAATACACAAACACTAAAAACAAAAGTAAACCTGATATAATATTAAAATTTCCGTATAAAGTCCAGATTTTAGACAATATTGCCAAACAGCCGACTTCGAAGTTAATATAGGTCTAACTTTAGTCACAGTCTGTAAACCTTACAGCCCCGTCGTGGTCTGCTTCCTTGTTGGCTATCAATTTATTCCTTGGCTGAAATCCAAGATTGTGGAAAAGAGCTTAGAGTTCAAATAGTCATCGACATGTAACTTATCCTTTCCCTATTGGACTCTCCTACCACCTAGTTCGACAATAATTGATTTTAAGAGGCCATTAACAATTTTAACGAGTTAACTTGATTCCATTCCGATCTAAAACGTGGCAAACAAGTCTCGACTCTCGATCCCACTCGAATGTCCTTTCGCCTTTTCTCTCGCTCAAAAGAAATGTGTAAACGACCGTGGCATACACATTGTACTTATGGATGGATATGTAGAGAAGTGCAATGGTGAACGGGAAAATGGTCTCTGTTCAAGTGGAGATAAAACTGTTGTTTGTATAATAGTAAAGTTGTGACCTTTCGAAGTTCAGTTATTAGAACCGGCGCAGCACACTTCACTACACTCACGCTTCCTTCCTCCACGCCGCGAGCAGTCACCAACAAAACCGCACAGTGGGAGCACGTCTCTCGGCCCCGGTTCACAATTATCTCAATTCCACAAACAACATCATTATAGTACGTACAATTTATCTTGGCAGCTCTGAAGTTGGCGCTGATTCCTGCGCAGTAGCATATTTTAGGAACCAAATGGTGGCAAGAGGCGGGGTGCGCGGGGCGGTGGTATAGGCTAGAGACGCGCCTTACGTAAAACCAATTAATCCTATAGACGATCAAGTATCGTAATCGATTAGTTACATTTCGAGTTCATCCATTTTAATGTATAGGAGATATTTAACTAAGTAAATGAACTATGAAGTGAATTTTATCGTTAATAATTGAGTTTAAGTCGTTAATTATAAAAGAAATGTGCAGTAACATATTGTTTTTTCTGTTAAAAGTCGTTTACTTAAATTTTAGATATCTAATAAAGATTTCCAGAGTAACGACTGTTTGAGAACATTTATTATAAAATCGAATGAAAATGTCTTTTTATTACTTAATTTTAATCGATTCGGATAATAATCGATTAAACAACACCCACAAGCACGCACATTGCACATCTCTTTTTGTTAACTTCGCAAACTTCGTGATTGTTCGGCAATACTCGGTACGAGGTATTATGTCTCACTCACACTTCAGCATTGTTTTGGTGTTCGTGTCGCTATCTCTGTCTTGACACACAGTCGGTTACAAAAAGGTTTGGTTGTGTTTATTTTTCGTTGTTATTAATTATTATTGTTGATAGTTATTATTGATATTAAGTTTTTTGTTTAAGTGTTAAGTTAATTTTAATTGCTTATTTTCAAGTGTTAGTGGGTACTTATTTCGCCAAATATGCCGCCAAAGCATAGTAGTGTTTTAAATTGCCAGGCGAGAAAATATGTTTATGATTTAACTCAGTACATGAAAGACGAGAATGGCAAAGGCGTAAAAGATGTAGATAACGTTTATAAGAGTTGCTAACGCAACTGGTGTGTCTCAACGCACAATACATCGGATCGCAAAGGAGAGCAATGTTTTGGGATTAATTTCAATATTCCGCACGCCTGGTAAAAAAAGGTCTAGTTCAAGACCTATTACTAATGTAGATAATTTTGACCAAAATGTAATATAATATATAAAGATGCATTCACAACTTCCACACCTCACATGGTATGGAAGAGGCCGACGAGTTTATATTTGGGATTTCCCCCATCAGCGACAGTGATTAGTTACAGTGTTATAAATTTTAAACTTTATGATACAGTTTAAAAACTATCTAATATATAAAATTCTCGTGTCACAGTTTTCGTTGCCATACTCCTCCGAAACGGCTTGACCGATTTTGATGAAATTTTGTGTGCATATCGGGAAGGTCTGAGAATCGGCCAACATCTATTTTTTATATCAATTTTTTATCGAGTTAAATGTAGTCATAGTCTACTTAATCTATGATGTAGTCCACGCGGGTGAAACCGCGGGGCGCAGCTAGTATTGTATAAATACGTAAATAATGCCTGCGTTTGAGTTATCAAATCTGTTATCGAAATGCGTTTTCTGATCGTATATTTGTTTATCTGGCAATATAACTTTTCTTCGCGAAAGTACATGCGCAAAAGTTAACAGAGCCTATGTTCAGAGCTGCCAAGATAAATTGTACGTACTATACTCAACTGGACCGCTGTGTAAACAAAACAAATTCCTGTGCTAATCGTTTCCCTGTGCGTCAACAACAGTGTGTGGACTTTTAACTTACCCGAGGATTTTATTTAAACACGTAAGTGCTTAAGTTATATTGATTTTTCTCTCACAGCAAGGATTCAGTATTTGATCTGGTGGAAGGTTTATCCATTAATCAAGCGATACGATTCGTTATTAAATTGATAGTGTGTGAGATAGCCTGGCGGGTCGCAATTCCGTTATTCGTGTATTCTTTTAAAGTAGAACCCGTCTCACTCGCTACCAGCCGTTTCTGCCGTTTGGTTTCTATTCTGCTATGAATAATCATTATATCCGATGATTCTTAGAATATAGTTTCAATGAGACGTGTGTTTGTATTATCATATCAACCGCGATGACTTACACGCGGTCGCACCGGTCGGAGTTTGCGGTCTGTTTACCTATTTATACTTGCATATCAATTACAGGGTTATTTTATTTTCTGTAGAAATCTTCTGTTTGAATGCGTTTGTCTAGGTTTATTTTCTTAATCGTTCCTTGAATCTGATTTTTATATGAAACTTATCCATCTTATCTCATTGTTCAGTTATCAGATTAGATATTGTATTTGATCATTTGGCATAAAACTGTTTGACTTCTTGTTCATGAGTATAATCTTGTTTTATCTTGTCTAGAAGCTGTCTAAGCCGTACCAATCTGCTACCTAAATGACAGCTCTTTAGTTTGCCAACATGCGATCAAGCAAATCTTTCTGTCAACATATTAACCCTCAACAAGGCAACGCGGTAAAGTTTGAACACCTGTCTAAGTTCCACCTTATAAGCAACGGTACTTGTCACCGTTTACCATTAATAGATACTCAATGTAACCACCGACAACGGTACAGTATGTTAAATGCCCAAATTGTATGTACTTACATGAATCACTGACTAGCACTAGACTGCCTTTTGTACCTAGACATTGACAGGGCCTAGTTTCAGACCACAGAACTCTGCTAGTTGAAGAGCTTTAGTGCCACTATTTTCAAGTTTTTTGTCTCCACTTTTATAAAGAATAAGTACTTCAGCAAGTTTATTATAAAACCGTATGTATCCCGGCTATTTCGGCAATAAAAATATTATTGAAGATCGGCTTCTTTGAAGTCACTGAACTCTTTACGTGTTTTTTATTCCAGGTTTTGCCGATTTTAGTTTGTTTATTCGTTTAAAAGTAGACGCAGTTTGTTGCATTTTCGTATTTTGATAGATACCTACTCAACTGTAAACTAATTATGTGGTGATGAGATATCTTTGAAATAGGAAATTTATCGTAACCGATGACATTCACACATCGTATATATGAATCATCGATGTTTTTGGCTACGAATTACGATCCTATGTAAAGTGATGCTCCTTTAATTAATTTGCACACAATTTTACCCAGCCTAGGTACCTCTATCGCCCTACCACATGTAATATGTAATGCTATCTCTAATTAACGTTCAGGAAAACAAACAAACGGTTGAACCAATTGTTGCTCTAGTAATACGACACGAGTACACGACGACATTGTTTTCATTAAACATGATATGACATTTTGAAAAGAAAAATAAAAAAATTCTATCACTTCCCATTTTGTTGCTCGTTCTTAAAATTTCAGCACTGCTTTTCTGCAATCAAAATAGTTTAAACTGTATCAGGTAGATGATCAAAAAAGTCGTAAGTCTAACTACATAAATTTATTTAGTAGCATACAACAACCTGACATGTGATCATTTTAAAACGTCATTCAAAACCAGCTACGCTCTCGTTGCAAAGTTTTAACCTCCTTACGCCGGCAAAAGAATTAAGCACCTGTTAAATACATAATTTATTTATTCCTTCAAGTCATCACAAAAAATTTACGTATCTATGTACCTACTCACAACAAAACAGGAAAAGTGACTGCTTGTTTGCTCGTTTTAGGTTTTGTAACAGTAAGTATTCTTGAAGCGTCTTATGAGTCACTTGAGGTGGTACTGTGGGACTTTTCGAATTACTGGCCATCGAACTTTGGCGTGAAAATGTCGTGAGCGTGACCAACACACAACATACAGTTTATGTATTCTTAAATAGAGATGAATTTATAACTGAATCGGGCAATAGTGAAGTTTTATTTGAACACTTACATTTTTATTATTAAGAGACGTCTCCAACGTTCAACGACCGTTTATATCAGGTCTAAATATAACTTGTCTGAACAGGTTCTGACATAAACAGGTGAAACAAAAACCCTGTTGTTAAATAATAGCTAGAGTAGGTATACGTAGGTAAGCCTAAACATGACATGTTATTTTTAAAACCATTTTTTTTTTCATCAACGATTTCCGATATTTTCTGGATGACATTTGTATAAATATATAAATGTCATTCACAAAATATCTTATTTCACATTGTTACTATTTTTGAATTGACACAAAAGCAGTTCAACTAACTTTCTGCAATTAATATTCATAGCATGATGTGCCAAGAGTACAACAATTACTTGGAAAGTTAACTTGATATCTCGATCAATAACGAAGCCATAAGATGATTGCCCACAGACACCACATCATACTGGCATCGTGCCCATAAAATTACAGTAAAAACCAACGATTTACCTTCTCGTTGCTAAAACACCCTAAACTCGCAAAACATTTTACAGATATATGCCCGAAAAACTCCATAACAGAACTATAATAAAGACTAAACCAAGACAATCAAGAATCCACAGCAGTTATAACCCATAATTATCCATATTATCCATCGTCACATAACACGAGGTGAAAAGCTTGTACTCTGGATTAACATATTTCAAAGTGGTGGGTTACTTTTTTATCCCGGATAAGGTTCTTGCGAAACATAGAGAAAACCACAGGGTGTAGCAAAATTTATTCTAAAAATTCGATGGTTTTCACTCTTGACTTTAATATGCATTCACATCTTTTAGTGACAGGACAAATTCTTGTGATTTACTTTACCCACAGTCTCAGTGAAAACACAATGGCCATAACATATCTACGTACGCAGCTCCATAGAGTCCTAACAATAGGACCGATGTGTGGCGCGCATAACTCACCCATCCATTGTTAAGATCAAAATATTCTGCTGACGTAAAAGTAACTATTCCTACAAAAAACAACCTTATTCTCAAATACAATACAGTACACATCATCATAGTATCGCATAACGTATTTCTATCAATAGTATCAATATCTTTGCCAACATCATGCCTGACATTTTTTTTTGTAACTAATAATTTCTTGAGTTGTTATTATCGAGTTTGTGAGTAAAATTAACAGTTATTTTTCTTCTAATGTTCTAAACTTGCGTTTCACTATCCTTGATAATGAATAATGATGTGTTGGACGTTCTTAAAATGCCATAAGCACGTTGGCAGTTTCCGGAACACACCGATGATAGTTATTTTTGCGGGGAATACCTCAAACAGTGCGAGATCTTGTTCTCTGCGGACTTAATAACATAACATTATGCAAAATTTGTGCAACGCCCTTGCGGGGCCCACAACAATACATGTGAACGAGAGAGTGAGAATAAATCACATCACACCTATATTTCACACTTCACACTAAAATCCTAAACACGAAAGTTTGTGAGTGAGTGAGTATTTTTGTTACTTCTTGACACTGAACTGAAACGACTCAACGGATTTGAGTGAAATTTGGGGATAGAGAGCAAAACTGCGGGGGAAACTATGTGTATTATAAGACTTATTACTACTTAGTGTAATGTGTCATGAAGTAATAGTCATATTGAACTTAACCTCTAATAATAAATTCTTAAAAATATTTAGTTTTACAACTTTAAGCTGTTAGTATCCAAATTTAGTTGATCAACCAATGGATTATGCGCAGAGTTTAGTGATTTCGCAGCTAATTTATATCAGGTAAATCTACAAATCTGACCTAGTTCTGTAAGCGTGAGAGCATATAGTGGTTTGGTGCAATATTTAACATTTGAAACGAGAACGACATTCAACATTTTGTTCTAAATTGAGCAGGTTTTTTTCCACAAATCAAAGATAAAATTTGGCAACAGATAATATAATTGATGTCGATGGATGTTGCGAGGATGACTAGAATCGATAAGATTTTTTTTACATTTTATCTTTATCACTAACAATTTGACATTTTTATGTTTACACTTCCAAGAAAGAAATTTTTGTTTGGCATTTCTGGCCTATTTATTTATACCTCGTGTCTTTTTGCCCCATCTCCAAATCTTGGTCATACATCAAGTTTTGCTTTTACAATTTTTGATTGTTTTTTGATTATCATTATCATCAGCTGGAAGATGAAGACGTCTTACCCCGTCTTGTCTATGACGTAGCAATCAATAGACAGATATGAACGACTATTAGCCAAATCAAGCCCCAAAATACCAAATAACCCAAATTTTCAACTAGATCTTATAATGTCCGCCTTCATTAATTTCGCTACTAGATAATCATACTTACTTAACGATCAGACACTTTCTAATTTCTCAACGAATGTAAATGAGTTTTTTAACACGTTACCAAAAGCACGACCCAAGTAAATAATCTAGGTAACTACAGTTACAGCGGCGCGCGGAGGCTTGTATCTTTCTTATAAAGAGAAATACATTATCTAGTACTATTTATATGTATAAAGAAAATTTTAACTGTTCGTTTGTTCAAATTCATTAGGGCCAGTTTTATAAACGTCCGTAAGTTAAACGTTTTGGTAAGTTTGATCTTATTGTCTTAGTACGGAAAATTTGACAATAAGTCAAATAAACTGAAATTTGGTATTACGTTTAAATTACAGACGTTTAAAAAACCGGCGCTTTATCTCCGAATGTTTTTGGCAGTTAAATAATAAATACTCCTTCCACATCTTTAAAAAAGTTGAAATGTGTGAGCGAAACGGCAAGCTAAAGAATAAGGGCTCTTAAATTAAATTACGCGCCTCAGTACGTTTTAATTTCGTAAGAATCGCTTCACCCAAATAATGCTCGTTTACGCAGATACATTATCGTCGGCAGTTCATATTCTGTGAGCTATGTCGGTCAAATTTTAATGCATATTGCATATTGCTACGCGTTGGGCCATGGGATGTAAATATAGCTCACCCTTTAATATTCTTATAACTAGGGCTCCTATATGATGGCAGATGATAGGAAATGCCGAAGATGCCTCACGACGGCATGTTCTCAGGTGCTTCTTGATAACAACACTGGTATTGCGTTGTGCTCGAGAAGCTTTCGGGCAGACAAATTGTATAAAGTTACGCTACGCTTCTTTCTTCTTCTTTCAAAACACTCACACTGTGTTGGGGCTACGAGGCGTGCTCACACACACATTTAAATATAAATAAAATACATACATACATACAGTAGTACTGCACGATTTGATTTATTCTCTACAATGGCACCTTCCCATCGAATATTGGATACTCAAAGTCAAAGAACTCTTACTCAAAGTCACAAAACTTTGGAGCTTTGGAGATCATTTTATAACAAAACGTGAAGCATGCGTAGCTCTTTTACAATTTATCTACCCGAAAGGATTGGCCTAAAGGAGCATACAATCATACAACGATATAGCTAGCTCACGGTCGCAGTTTAGCTTGTTACTTCAATGTCACCTTTATTTAAAACAAATGTACATATAAACACACATGCGCATTTTCAGCTTGATGCCTTCTCTTAGATGGGCAGTAGAGTCGATTTCCTTTTACCCGATGAACAGATCTTCTTCTGTTTTCCCCTCATGGAAATCTCGCTTCTTGATGATGACTTCTCTTCGATCTCCCTTTCGGGAAGGTCGTTGGAATCAAAATTGTCTGCGAAAGAATTAATAAACTCTTCAGTACAATTCCGAAGATTAATTAGAGTAAGCATCACAATCTTATCGTTATTTGTTAATTTGCATTTATTATGTTAGTTTAGAATATACTTGCTGTCTGTAGTAGTAATATCTATTGTTTTATTAACCGTACGACAACCCTAGCTACCTATTGTATCTATTGTTAACAAATTATGGATACGTACCTACTTGATGTAGCAGTCAAATATAGTATCGACTTTAATAAGGAAGTGACTATTGCGTATAGATTGATGGTTTCAATATTAGATACTAGATATGTCAGTCAATGCACGGTTAGTGACACTCACAACAAAAAACGTGCAGGAAATAAATTCGATTGAGAAAAAAGTCTTTTTTTCTTTTACATTTTTGTCTGCGATGCTCCGCAGGTCCTTGTGAATAGAAACGGTCGACGTAGCATCGGGAAGGATCCCAGGAATTAGAAATAAGTACGATGCAAGGAAAGTATGGTATGCCACCAATCTAGAAACCTTCAAATACCACTAGGGCTGTTAGTACCGTCCAACACATTCGAAGATCTCTGAGTATTCTGGTCAAGGCGGGAGGCGGTTGCCATGACAACGGGCGGGCGGCCGGGGCGGGCGGATGCGCTATTTCTATCCCATCCTTTGATCCCGCATTCCCCTCGCTGGGCCACTGAGCTGTGTTTCGACACGCGCAATTGGTGCAACGGGTCAGCCAAGCCGATTGGGGACAGGTAAAGATAGAAGGGTGTTGCTACTTTCGTTCCCGTTCTAGACTCGTTTCGGTATTGCTCTCAACACATTCTGCTGGCTATCATAATAATATGTTATATTCGCACTTTGTCTATACTATACATTAGTTTAATTTACCCTAGTAGGTACCTTCTTATTAGATTTTTTTTTGCTTTTGTTATATATTTTCATATATATGCTTAAAATGTAAAAAATATGTTTGTTACTTTAATTTTTATACACTTTGTAAAATAAATCTATTGTGTCTCAACGTGGGAGATCCGTTTAACTTGATAGCAGTTGCGCACTCTAGAGTAAGTATAAGGAAATCAATGAAATACTTTGTGTAAAAACTTACTACCGGTTGTTTTTTGCTTTTACTAAGTTGGGTTGTCCAATTTTATGACGTAGGTACAGATAGGTTGTTAGGTACCTACACACAAGGCTACCTACCTTTAAATACAATGAGCTATGCTACGGTAGTGTGGATCCCAGATTCACTTACTCACAGAATACATATTAGTACTAACGTAATATAGATTTTGCATACAATGAAACCTAGTTTTGCGGTCAGAGCTATGTGTACATTTCACTGTCGTTAGATATTATTATAATTAGTAACACTCAATTTCTAAAACTGAGCCCATCCATAAAATGCTCATAGACATATATTTATGTCTCTCGGAACAATGAAATTATAGCTAAGGTATACGCCGTGAGAGATAAATAAGCCGTGATCCCATGAATGGAGCAAAAGTGTGTGAACGCTTCATTCTAAGGCTATTTAGCTAACGAATCACTTTTGTTTAATGGCGGTGGAACTTATTATTAGTTACCTTGTAACCAGAGTAAAAGAAAATTATGTTTCGAGGCATTGTATTTTTTATGCAGAGTAGCGTTTGACCAAAGCTGATGCCAAGCGACGATGTGGTCAAAACTGGCACCATTCTACACCTGGATTGAAAACTGGCTCACTCTCTACACCGCCAGGTGCTTGGTGACAGATTCTTTACTTGACACCTCTAGCCCTGAGCTAAATAACATTGGCTTAAAATAGAAATAGCGTGTAGGTACAAGACAAATTCAGTGGGAAGTTCTGGTTTAAACTTAAAAACTAGGTAGGTACAATAAGGTCACTTCACTATGATCCATACTATGAAAATAAAATATACATTATATACTACCTCCTATATGTACTTCCTCTTATATTAGAGATCTTCGTGGTCTTCTCAACAACTACCCAATCCTAAAAAAAATCGCAAAAAGTTTACTATTGAGTTATTGCCTGACAGTAGGTAAGGTTCAAAATAAGCCATCGCAGGATCTTAACTCTGATGATGATGATGTAAAAACAAAACCTCATTACTTATTTCGCCACATATCTGACCTCATCGTGACGCAAGGCTGTCTGCTAAAACATTTTTTTGTCGCCACCAAATGGTATCTATATACACTACCTACACATATACTTACTTACCACTTTGTCTGCTAGATAGATAGATAAATATCTATCTATCATAATATACCTACTCCTGCAAACAAGTTTTGAATTTATTAATTTATTAATTCAATAGTTAGTACATACCTATACAAAACAGAACGCAATCAATAAATTAAAAAATACATTGATATTATTATTACAGTTATTGTTCTTGGATTCCTTTAAAAAATCGAATTTAGTTCACTAGTCACTAATATACATACAGAGTAAGACCTTTTATTTCAAGAATGCATGATTGAATGCATTACCTACCTAATATTTTTGCAATCGTTTATAAATTTCATATTTTATGAAGAGCAAAAAGAGAGGGTTTCCTAAAAATAGAACCAATTTCACTATTAAAAATATTTGAGAATAGTTGAAGAATTTAGTTAATAAGATAGAAGATAAAAAAATATTTAAAATTAAATTAAAAATAAATCAAACACTAAAAATTTGGTAAGCCTCCAGAAGACGGTAAGGTGCCCAAAATGCTGACAGCATTGCCTCGTTGAATGGCAATGCTGATTTTTTTACATAAAATATGAGCCAGCATTTTGGTCAAAAAATAGTTGAAGATACATACAAAGACTTTTTATAATACTCTATTCATTTGTTTGAGAGAGAATCTAAAACATGTCATTTAAAATCTGCGAGAAGTTTATCTCGCATGACCTTTCCAACACCTATTACAAAAGAATGAATAATGCTGTGTGTCAGTAGCTATTTCGATAAAATATTATAACTCATCATAATAAATAACTCATCGTTCTTCATGAACTTTTATAGCAAATTAAGATAAGATAACATTATTGCCAAAAATCATTGCTACAAGTCGTGGAGATTGCACATTTAAGAAGTTACAAAGGCATATTTTTATTATTTAATATTTTTTGTGTATCTGAGTGATGAGATGAGCAAGTCACTCGACTGATGGTAAGCGTCACCGTTGCTCGTTACATTTCAGTGCCACCAAGAGTTTTGAACTTCAACTACTAAAAATCCTATTCAACAATGAACTGCGCTAGCCACCTTGAGATATCTCTGTATAACCTGTAACTTCACTGGAAACATTGATTTTAACGTTATGCCTGAGCCCCAAACTTAAAATAAGAAGGAGACTTCTATTTTAGCGCTCAAGTGCAACTTTACCTAACCAGATAATAATAAGTATGAAATAAAAAATACAGACAATTTGTGGACAGACCCTAAAGTCGTTACATATAAATCCTAGCTCTTTTTTTGCCGAATTACTCAGTCTGAGGTTTTTAGAACGCAGTTTAGAAACAAACTGCAGTTTGTGCGAAGAGAGGTCTTAATAAATTGCCCTGCCTAATACAGAGTTTGTCTAATGCCGTCTTTTCCAGCACAGTATATAAGCAAAAACATCTTTAAAAACTAATTGTCCAAAAGCTAATTTAAGTTACATAAATCTGGTGTGCAGTGTTCCAAACAATAAGAAGTTTGCTCAATTACTTATCTCTTGCAAACAGTGATTGCTTCACATTAAGGGCAAGCGATATAATAGAGAACCTCTCACGGCCGTTTCACAATCTTCATTATCTCCAAAATAGATTCAATTTGTAACTTCAACAATATAGTACAATTTTTCAATTTTTTCCAAAAAAAAAACACTCTTAGGAGATTTTTAATTCGCGTGATGGTTTTCTTTTCTAATACTGATAAACAGGCCTAGCCGGTATTCTTAATTATGATTAAAATTGGTTTCAATTTAATTTGTTCAGCAATTTTTTTTTAACTTTAATTTCACAACGGGAATTGATCCCGGTACTAAGGATATGGCCCTTTCTATATGACTTGATGATTATATATCACTAAAGGTTATTACTTACTACAGTCTAAGTCAAACTATACTTATGTAGTAGAATACAACATGTGATCACTTAAAACTAGCTACGCCTGTTCCAATCAACCTCCTTACGCTTGCAAAAGAACAGGCAAGAAAATCTCGAGAGGTAATTTTTTGGGCGCGGTCACATTTTCAATTTTGTTGTAATCATTACTAATCGCGCTAGGATCGCCATCCTCATGATCCTCCAACAGATTGTCTAAGATCACCATCAACAATAGCTGTCTGTGTTCACAACTTGCTTTACATATAAAGAAAGCGTCGTTCGATGCCAGGGTCACAGCAACTCGACTCCGATAACCATTTTACTGTCAATTTACATTCAAATGCCCGCATTATGCGATGCGATGATCGCAATCGAGTTTCGAGTCAATCGATATTATTACTTGGCGAAGATTGATCGTGAAGGGTGAAGCTTATTTAGTTCTCTTTAGAATGTTCTTTCGGATAAATTTATGATTAAAATCGTTTGCAGTAGATTCAATGGCAGTAAGAAGTTTGTCTTATATTTTAATATTGAATATCATAAAAACAAAAGCTTCGTTGGTTAGGTACTCACCGTAAACAAGTCAAGAAACAATAAGCTGAAGTAGACGGAGCTAATTCAATCATATACCTATCTATAGTATTGAATTTGGAGCGAAGGCTCCATACCAGTATGTCATTGCCAAAAAAGTAGCTGTCTGCGCCGGCTATTGTATATTAAATATTACAAACGGTCGCAAAGAAACTGGGTTCAAATCCTGCAATGAACATTGAGGTTTCGGTGAAAGAAAAACTACATACATCATTGTTGAAAGATACTTTCTAGATTCTAGCGTTCGTCTGGCTAGACTACTCTGATGTTGAAATATATGGTCCGGCAGTTGCATTTGAGAGACAGCACTCTGTGATTGCATGCCATAATTTACATCAGGGGAATAATAGTCAAACGCCATCTTAAACAACATGTCATAAATTGAACTTTATAGCATCAACACGACATTATAGCCGTACATTCTACAGCCAGCAAATTAGTGCTTCAGAATGAAAGTGGCGCCTCCACACAGATAATATTATGTCGCTATATGTAAATAATATACGCATTTCTATCTCCAATCACATTTGCATAGCCACCTAGCACTGTCTAGTTCATAAAATATTGTCGTGCTTCTAACTATAACACCCACTTCTTAAAATAGAACCGACGCAGCTCAGTCAAGCAAGACATACGTAAGGGCGTGGTCTAATACTTGGAAAAACAATTAGCTGTTTTGTTAGCGCTACTGTTTGACTAGTGAGCTGAGACTACAAAAGAAGTAACCAATAAAAGGAGAGATAGTGGTCAAACGTATGTACGATCAGCGACAAAAGTTGCTGATCAAAACCAATTTTCCAAATGCGTGTCAGATAAGCGATCCTACCTATTTCTTGTTCATGATCCTTAGGAAAATGAGAGAATTAGAAGTGTGCAGCCGTTTTGTCGCTGGCCGTACCCTGTGATCATCAGTCTTTACGTTCTTACTGCTGGGACTCTGGCCTTCTCTCAGTGAGAGTATGGGCTGTTTTCTACGACGCTGGCCCAGTTCGGGTTGGTAGATATCAAATGCTCTTTAATGTTGTGGCTCTTGGACATGCCGATTTCCTCACGATGTTTTCCTTCACCGTTTTGAGCGATGGTAAAACCGTACTAGATAGTTAGATAGGGGCGTCCATAAATTACGTGAGATATTTAAGGGGGGGAGGGGGTCGGTTCAAATCTCATCTAATCTTACGTTGGAGAGAGGGGGGGTCTCGGCAAATATCACGCAATTTTTTTTGCAGACGAGCATCCATGGACTGAATTAGAGTAGATTTCCTTTTTTTAATCACAATAGTTACGATTTAAGTATTCTATTGTTAAATTTTTATTACACTTATTAAACTCTCAGCAATATTGATTACTAGTCTTAACTAGTTGTAAATAAAAGCACGAAGTATTTTTTTTTCTTTTTTCAATAACAATCCATCGCGTTTACGTAAGAAACCCACATTTTGAAAAATCTCACGTGAGATTGGGGGATGGGGGAGGGAGTTGAATAAAATCTCACGACATCTCACCAGGGGAGGGGTAGACGGAAAATTAAAAAAAACACCTTACGTAATTTATGGATGCCCCCATAGCTGGAACCCATCCGATATTAAAAACAAAAACAAACGTAGTAAGTTCATCCTTTTCTTTCAGTAATTGGAAGAAATTCGTATTTCTGGGCTTCTCTCGAATAGAAATAGAGATAACTAAGTATAAGTATTTATTGTTATCGTAGCTGTAGGGGTGAGAAAGATAAATAGGAGCGGGAAGTTCAACGTTTCGAGATACAGCCGATGCCGTTTAAATTAATGAATAGCAATTAAGATAGAGATGGAACTTTTTCCTAGAGATGGAAGTAGAATGGCTATTTTCGATTGAATTTCATACTGCCGAGTTCCAGTTCAAAATATAAAATGGAATACATTTTTTAACCTCAACTCTGACTTTGGCATTGATGATAACTATAAAAATTAGGTTATCTCAAAGTAGCTATAATTTGTACCTATATTTATAGCTAAATAAAACACGTAAACAAGTAATATGTAATCTGTAAATCTTTTTATAGTCAAAGCGTGTTTTTGCACATCAGTCAGGCATAGCGTGATGCTTCCACCACATCGTCTTTTAATATCAGGTGACATGCGGTTAAATGCTACTTTGTACGATATGAAATAAGTACTTAGGGTTTTTGTATTATTAACGTTACCCATTTACTTATTTATTTACTTAATGAGTCACAGCTGTCTGTCTGTCTAAGTTACACATTGATGTCATAGCGTGAACTATTTCTCCTGCCTTAATCATAACTTTGTATTATTGGAACGATAACAGTTGAACTTTGCAGTCTACGTTTTTTTACTTACATGTACATGTACTTTAACTTCAACAACTATTGTGTTATAGTCATCATTATCATCATCAGACGGAAGAAGTCCACTGCTGAACATAGGCCTCCCCCTTTAAATGTCAGTTAACGTCACCATGACCGGCTGTTACCCATTTGCATCCATCGGTTCCCTGCGACTCAATGCAATGCAATGTCATCTGTCCACCTAGTAGTAAGTAGGCCCCCCTACTTACAGAGTGTTTTCCGGTTCGTAGTTGCCACTCGAGAACATTTCTTCCCCATCGTTTCGTTCTACCTTATGAAGTGAAAAAAAATGTATACGCAAATGATATATTATTTGATCAGTGCAAATGAACGTACGAACACAAAGTATGTGTAGGTATGCTTACGTTGACTTACAACTGCAAGAACGCAATACCTTACACAAAGAAAAAACACAACAGGTCCTTGCACGAATCAGGTTTTGTTTCTGCAAGTATTGTTTGTTCAGCTGAAAGCCTGAAAGTATGTCATTACTAGCTAGCATGATCAACAGTTTGTGGAAAACAACGTAAAGGTGCTTACTTGAGTAAATAGCAAGTTGTGAAATCACATCACATCACGTCAGTCAGGTTACTCATGATTCCTAAAACAATTTTGTAACAACAAAAGAACAACGATTGCAATATTAATGCTCGCGAAATTGCCGAATAAGATTTAACGAGCCATCGAATCGAAACGATTAGAATGCAAAACAAAGCTTCTACGAATAAGGCCACTAATTGTTGTCAAACCGCAGGTGACAACACTATTGGTCAATGAAATAGGTATAAAAATCGAAGACTGATCTGTCGACACGAAACAGCTAATTGTACCGAATTATGTAACTCGATACGCAAGAATCGGGAAAGAAATGAAAAGGTTAGTAGGTAGGTACATAATAAATCTATATCTTACTAATATTTGTGATATTTGAACGAGCGCGAAGCGAAATTTGTGAGTTCAAAAAAAAAACTAAGTCATCTCTGAAACTTACCTATTAAGTAAATAGAAACGTTCCTGTGGGATAACGGGAAAGCTGCGAATGTGACAGTGCGGTGAGGAGGCTAGTGCATTATAATCAGTCAATCATATATTATGTCATATCTCAATAAGATACTGCATAATTTTTCTTGTACAATTTATCAGCATGTGCAGCTGCGACTGACCTTGTTTCACACACGCGACCAAGCGGAGACTGACTTGTGATTAACCCTCATTTCGCGATTTAGACCTCTTTTGGTTTAGACGGTTTTAAGCGAAGGACCCGACGTCATTCTTTTCGTACGTCAATGAATATAATGATGAAATATTTAATTAAAATACATACTTTATTATTGAACGAGGATTGCTAATTCTGTGAGTGTTAGAAATCAATAAGTCGTGCAACACTTGACCCTATCCTTCAATAAGGATTTAATAACAATGTGCTACATATTTTACAGAGCTGGTGACCTGTTATGAAGGCTACATTACCAACGATACTGTTTCGAGCGATATATGTTTACAATAGCAGAGTATGTTCTATGTTCTTTGCAGTATACGTTATTGTTGCTTGCTCTTAAAGGCCTGACCCCTGATTCTAGTTGCAGATATACAACATTGAGATTCAATTTTAATAATTTCCAGTATGGTTGATATAACAGTCAGTCAGAAGATGCAGTGACGTAAATACACCATCCCTTTAAAAAAAACAATTAATTACCTAAATCGGACGAATAAGTTCTATTTTGTGGTAAAACCAAAGAAGTTGTAATTATGTTTGAGTTATATTTAAAACCTCTTCGGGAAAAACCTTAATGACAGTGAGTTTAGAACTCTTTTAAATATGTAATTTGCTTAATGCGTTTTTTTGTATGCGTTGGGTTTTCTTCTTAGTTTCTTTCATTTGTTCTTCCTGTTTTTGTTTTTAGGTCACTTTTTAGTAACAATAAGGTGTTTATGATCTCATGAAAACCTTCAGCCAGGTATATGACCTATGGTCATTAAATGACCGATCCACTTTCCCCGACGGCGGCAACGGGTCCAGTGGTCCATAATGCCTGCACAGATTAGGTAATAGTTACCAGACACTTTCGCTTTCCATTCTTAACGAGACAATCGGCGCCCTTTCGTGATTGTTTTTATAAGGGCCAATATTATGATCAAGGAAAAAAATATATGAATGACAGGAATTACCTTTGTCCAACTCTAATGTCTAATGAATGAAGTCACCAATATACCGTCAAGGTACCAGATTATTAATCAGACACGATAATTTACTGTTGCTATGATGCTACTCTTCTAACATATTGTAATTATTTTAATAGAAACAAGTTATTTAATCTAAATTAAACACACAACACACATACATGGGTTATAGACTCAAATGGGTCAAACACGTTTGGCATAATAGTAAAATGTACTTACCTTTTTCCTCAGTCAGTCAAAAGAGTTGCGGGAGTTTGGTTGTTTGCAACAACGTAGGTAAATCCGGAGGCCATCCGAAGGCTTGACATGGCTGTTTAACTTTTTAGCCGAAGCCCTCCGAAGCAAGTTAGCGCTCAGTTAAAAATCGTGATCATCACATCTCGTGAAATGATAATCATTTCATATCTGTGGTGTAAGCTCACCAGCCCATGCTGTGCTTGAGTGAAGATGAGCTGATTGTAACATGACCTGTCGTGAGATAGTTTATCAAATATCGTCTCGTCAATAAATGGTTGGCGAGTGACGATAATGAATCATCTCATGCTCAGCCAAAGAAGATTTTTAATGTGAAGTTACGAGTGGATTGAGTAGACACGATTCCTAGAGTTAAAAAAAATCCTATTTGCAAATCTGCCACGCCCATAAAGTATATTTTCTTTGTATACATTCTTTGGGTGAATATTACCAAGGACTCAAAAACTAAAACCAACAAGAATAATGAAATCGAAATTTTTTATTACATCGAAACGTAAAACAAACGTTCTAGTCAATTTAAAAAACGTTTTATTTTAATACCAAGGTCTGCAATAACTCAACAAACTAGGGAATTGTGTCAAATCTAAAGGTCACGTAGGCTGTTATTAATCAAACGAGCTAGAAATTCTTAACAACCAGTTTGGAACTGACGCAGAGAAAATAGTAAACATATATATAATGTATATGTAAGTCGTTTACATATTTATTTTGTTTCATTAATGAACACCAACATAACGTACAATGGTTACATAATTTAACAAAGTTCAAACAGTCATCTGTTTTATTCTAAATCCTTTTATAAATCAAATGTGTAAAGTTCATGCAATAAATAGCAGTTTAGCAAAAAAACAAATAAATAGGATGGGATAGGATCACATAATTTAAAAAATAAATAAATAATAATTTGGAAGTCATTGCACCCAAATCTGACACAATAATAATAGTTCATCGATTTCTCGTCTGTTTAAATTTAATTAACATTATATCTAAATAGGACAACTTTTTTTTTGTAACGTTTAAACTTAACAAAATAACTTAAAAACTGCAGTACCGTCTCTTCTAGCTGTTATATCGGAGCGGAGTCGCGCGAGAAATGGTGGTTTTTTTTAATAAGCCTGCATCTAGGCTTAGGCCTAGCCACAGCGCCGTAGGCATAGCGTAGGCACGGAGGCAATAATTATTTTCTAGTGCCACATAATATCACACTTTCTCGCCTTACAGACTGGTTTACTGGACAGTTATGGTAGACATATACTATTATTTCATGAATATACTGGCTTAATTTTGAAAACATAATAACAACAACAACATATACACAAATTGCAAATTGCGCAAATTGTATTTACTACAATTTTTGAAAACTACAAAAGTTTTCGTAAACGTCAAAGTTTACTACCGCCAACTTGTCAGAGGGGCAAATCGTACCTACTGCCTAAATTCTAAAAGTAATTCGAAAACTTTGTTGGAATTCGAATACGGCGACTTACCGATTCTAGTTCCTAAAAAAATTAGTGAGGCGCGCTGAAAAAAAAATGTACCTATCGAAGGAAACGAAAAGTTTTATAGTTTTTGTAAACTATCACAACTTATACTTGGGGGTACAGAACTGAACGTGAACGTGGCCGCGCCGTTTATGTTCAACCTCTTAAGGTTGAAAGGTCTTTCTATGGTTGTTAGATGTTGCATGCCCTATGGTTGTGGTTCTTGGACATGCCGATTAACTTAACAGAGTATAAATTGAACAGTATTCAAGACAAAGGTAAAAAGGCTTCTAAATACTAACAAAACGTTTGTTGAAATTGAACTTCGTTATGACTAAGCAATGTCTGACGAATAGCTTCATAGTGACACATCGTTTAAAGTAATTTACTTTTAAACATGTCTTGTATTGTATTGTCTTGTATCTTTCAATGAAGAGTTTATCCATCTTCTCGTTAAGGTCAATCCGACAATTAAAAAGCAAACAGATCATTAACAGCCGTTAAGCACCTCATTAACATTCTCAAATGGCCGATATATCTAAACACTAAATAGTGAACAAACTAATTTGTAATCTGTGCTCGAGCTCTTTACCAAGAAGTGTTGTTTCTTTTGTTTCAGCTATCGGAAGAATCATGCCATCGCCACTATCAGTACACAGATGATCTCCAGCGTGTGAAGTTGTGACGTCGGCCTCTTAAGATATATTATATCTCGACAGTAATCCTCCGAGAGTTTAAATATCAGTGGATTGTGAGCTAGGCCATCGGACGCGTTCGGTCGGGGCTCTATAAAGCATCTTTAGAGCTTCTATTGTTGGTGCTGCGTGTGTCGTGGTGCTGTAACTTGGAAGATTCGAGTGTGAAGTGGACGTTGTAATGGCCAGCACTGGTAGTGAAATGTGGCTCCAGTGGTTCGCTTGCTGCTACCAACCAGCGGCGCAGGCCCAGCGCTCCAGGCGGAGAATAGACCGGTCTATGATCGGGAACCCCACCAACTTCCAGCACACAGGACACATAGGTGAGCTAATACTTTGTATTATATATAACTAGCTGTTCCTCGCGGCTTCACCCGCGTTGGCTACAGTTGATCGCAATAGAAAGTATCCTATATCTTTCTATCTCTATTACTGTCTACGTAAAAAAATTCATTTAAATCAGTTCAGCAGTTTAGAAGCGAGACAGACAGACACCCAGAGTTACTTTCACATTTATAATATTAGTAGGAACTTTTTTCCGGTAGAAAAAGCTATGTGTTTATACAGGTTATGAGCTATGTCCGTTCCAAATTTCACTCAAATCCGTTGAGAAATTACAGCGTGTAAAAGTTACAAACTTACCCACTATTTATTCACTCACTCTCTCGCAAGCGTGAAGTGTAATATTTATTATTCGATTCCAGGAAAAGATAGATTCTGTAACATTTGCAATAAAAGGGAAAATGGCTTTTATTGCGAGGAAATACGTTTGTAAATGTCAGAAATCTTCAATTCTTTATCTAAACAAGATTATCTAAGCAAGATGCGAAGAATATTATCGCTGCATGGCCGTCACGAGCCATAATCTTAACTGTTATCAATGAGTGGCACTTCAGAGTGATTAGTGAGATCCTGATGATCGAAGGTTCGATAAGTGCTGAATCTCGTAACCTTCCAGAAAGGCAAGGTGAACGACCTGCTTGCGAAGCGAGTCGGGGATCGAAGGAGTCGGGGCACTAGTTTGCATGCTAAACTCAGCACGGGGCACTGATAGGAGACGTAACGTAGGGGTGTCACTTTCAGGTTAATTTAATATCTAACTCGCTGTGCAAACTGACTCGCCAGTTTTGTTTTTTTTTTGTTTTTGGCCAGTGTCATTCCTGGAATCGTGAAATTACATTCGTCTTAAGTATTTCGCGAAGCCTTCAAAAGATATTTTATCATGACAAGAAAAACGTGAGTTATATCTGTCGTATATAGATACGACTTGTCAAAATGTAGAGAAATGCGTATCTTTATAGTTACGGATTCCAAGAAAATGTATAGTTACTTATATTATCCACACTTATCTATATTCAATATTTTACATGCGAAAGTAACTCTCTTAGTCCCCACTGTATGAGACTGTCTATGTTTAACCTTTGAACATATCTTGATGAAATTTGGTTTAAGCTTTGGGGAAGGACATAGAATACTTTTTAACGCCATAAACTGTAGTCCACGTGGGCAAAACCATAAAGCACAACTAGTTAAACATACATTACACATTAAATAATTGTCAAAAGCACTGAATTCATTACGCGAATGCAGCTGCATAAATATAAATGCGCCACATTTGTACCGACACCAATCGCAATGTCAAATGAAAGTAATTTATAGGCGAAACTGTTATCCAACCTCATCAAAATTAATGAAGCAAATGTATAATGAGTTGGATGTAGGTATTTTATGACTTTATAGCCAAGCGAAATGAGTGAGATACGGTCAATTTAATATTTGATAGAATTTATGGATAATAAATACTGTAAAACTTGAAATTCCATGATTATAATATTGAAGAAATAAGTATTATGTAGCATAAACATATGACACAAATTAGTACTCGTGTATTGCGCATTTCGTAATCCCTCCACTACATAATTTACAATGCCAAACGATATAACATGCTTACTGTGCTCAACAGCTCAAGAAGTGCAATTTTAATCAAATATTTTGTAGACTAAGGTATTTGATTAAAATTGCACTTTACGCAGCAAATCACGTAATCACACCGACTTCTGATTTGCGATCAGATATAATACTATCAACTCTGCAAAATAAGTTTCGAGTGGCATAAGGTCGGTTGTGCGTTTTTAAGACTTTTCAGGGTGTAAAGCAAATGCTAAAGAAATAAAATTGAAATTACATAAATATCAGAGATATCGTTTTAGTTATTCTTGTAATATTTTACTGTAATATAAATATTTGACGTACAATTCGCGGTTTACTTTTTAAATTATCTTGTATAGACTTAGAGAAGCTAATCAATAAAAGAATTATGATTCCAAGAATTTTTATAATCTTTTCAAATCCCACATTAAGCTACCATGTATCATTACAACTAATAGAGATAGAAGTACCATTATCTGCGTAGTAGAAAGAGAATGAAATACTCTATGCCCCTATATAAAAAGGTGACTTTAGTCGGATGCACATATCCGACCTTATGACAAGTCAAGAAAACTAGTATTTCCTGATGAACACACATGCTGCTCTTATAAAACACCGTTTAGAAGTATTTAAAAAAGGTTTTTATGCCAAGCAAGTGCTTATTAAACGACTCGCCCCGCGTGAACCTCCGGCTAATGCATTCCATTAACTAGATCCGTGTAACACATTTTTACTGTTCTATTTGATTTGATACAGTTCTTGAATTCAATACCGCCCAGGTTTTTACTATAACACTACAAAATGTTTTCCTTCACCGTTTCGAAAACAAAAAAACAACAAAACATCGTGAATAAACCGGCATGTCCAAGAACTGCAATATTCAAGGGCATGCGATATCTACCAACCCGCACTGGGCCAGCTTGGTAGATTACGGCTCATACACCCTCTCTGAGAGAAGGCCAGAGTCCCAGAAGTGGGAACGTTAAAGGCTGATGATGATGATGACTACAAAATGAGTATGTAGGTAAAACTAGCGATTACTCCCAAAACTTCAATAACATGAGTGATTTACGCGTAAAAATCCTTTGTTGGTGCATCCATATTCCATAAACTGCCAAAAGAAGCTACGCTGAACATTTTACGTCTCTTGGATCAGCCGTTAAGTAGGGCTGTTCGTTGATATTTCATTGAATGAGTCAGGACATAGATCAGACAATCTCTGCCATATCTTAGCCTATAATTCGTTTCATAACTTCTTTTATACTTTTTCCTTGATATTAAGTAATGTAATAACTTAAAATAACTAACTGAGATGACGCAACGATCCAAAGTGAGTCTTGTCCAATGTAACGTTTGTAAATCTGCCGGTAACTTAAAAAGTGAAATTGTCACATAAAACACAGTTTTCCAAAATGAGTTAGGTAACATTTTAGTGTCTCAGCCTAGTTTTGGACTGGCTTAAATAAAGCTTATTCGTATGTGCTTATTGTGCAAGGATTAACGATTTCGATCCTTATGCAACTGAAATTAAAACACTGACGTACAGTCAGCGGCAAAAGTAGCTTGATCGTGAGTGATCATACTTAGGGATGTGAATAAAAGAATCGATTTTTATATTAATCGATTATTTTTTTCTTTTAATTGATTTTGAATAGTCGATTATCTAAATATGAAAAATCGATTATTGATAAATCGTTTTTTATTTAATAAGTAAAAAAATTAGATCGATTTTTTTACCTACTCTCTTTTTTAAAGTAATAAAAGATAAAATAATGTTTGTATTGTTGGAGATTAAACCAATGGGTAGCCAAACTACACATATCAATCGAATTTTGCAGGTATAATTTACTCTAAGCAATTTATTACATGTACAAAAAAATGCAACTTTTCAAATAGTTAGAAAAAAAATTATATAATAAATCGATTATTCAATTATCGATTTATTTCCCTCCAAGTCACATCCCTTATCATACTTGATTTCCCAAAAGTGTATTAGATCGGTGTATTTGATAGAGTGTGTGTTTGGTGTTCAAAATCCTAAAGAAATGTGGTAAATTGATCTTGTCAGCTGCTTTTGCCGTTGACCGTACTCCACACGTACTTAGTTGTGTTATGTAAAAAGTTTGAGCTCGTTTGTATTCAACAGGATGTATGTATGGTTTCCGAATTTGGTAGTGGATCGATGGACGCGACGACTTGACTGCCACTTGTTATAGGGGTACCACACTGCTTTGAACACTGACTTTTTAAAACGGTCCTATTGAATATTAGGTATGTGACATTATTTCATACACAATTTTCATTGTTAGTTAGTACCTCAACCGTAGTAGGTACATACCTACCTAATTACCTATTATATTACCTAATAAATTCTGTGCCTCAATTCTAGTAATTATTTCTTTGTAAGTAAATGTATGTACTTAAAAAGTACTTAAAAATAAGTAAAGTAGGTGCATAAGTAATCATATTTCGGTACTACCCAATTGCTTTCTTCGTACCTATTTAATTTTTTTGAAGGATTTCGCGTTTTGTATAGGAAGTAAGTATACGAATATTATTTTGGTTTATCAACAGGCTCTTTTCTTTAATGATGGCTGGTTAGTTTTCTTCTATTTTTTTATTTCCTTTGTTGTCTGTTTGTATTTGGTACAAAAGTCAGTTCAGTTCCATAACCCATCTGATTAACTTGATCAATTAGGTAATGAAAATGGATTAAATAACAATCCCAATCTTGTACGTGCAGTCTAAAACGTCCTTTTTATCAATGTAATCGCTGAATGTGATGACAAAAGTCGTTTGTATTGATAACAGGCAGTCTTTGTCCTTTTATCGTAGGTAATTGTAATTCATATTTCCTAGCTCAATTTAAACTGAATAGGTATATCTATACCTACTGTAATATCCACTCCTGATTTGACTGTTACTGAGGAGTGATTTGAGACGTAGAAAAAACATTAAATGAATTTAAAAATATTGTTGTTCCTATTTCCTCTTTTATGAGAAATCCTTAGAAATTGTATAATGTGTATCATTTCGTTATAATCGTTTTGTGGTTAGCTGCTGATCGCAATTCGTAGAAGCGCCTTATTTTGTTCTTCTGAAGGGTCATAAACATAATGATGTAATATATCAAAGGAAAACAGCACATAATAAGAAGTGCTAAGTATAGCTATCCAGTAATGTTCAAACGTAACAATAATTTACCGTCTCATTGAGGATAATTAAACATAAGTCTTACGTTTTGTCCTCATGCAAACATGCCCATTTTCTATTCATTGATATAAATCACTAGAATTAGGATCGATGTCGTAATTTAAACATGAACTAGGTACGAAAAACTCTCTTGGCAATGTACTGTCCGGGTAATGTTTGTAGTAAAATTATAGAGATAATTAGAGATTTAACATATTAATTCAGGGGACGAGCCCTGTGTATTGCCTCATAGGATTTTGAACTGTTGTAGTTCAAAATTCTGGGTGGCATGGAACTGTTTTAGCCAAGCGTGATGCTTTTCATCAGACTAGAAGCATCAAGTGCTATTTAAAACACTTTTATTTTTGTCACAAGTTAGAAATAGCAATTCTATTCTATGTATCTAATAAAATACCTTATTCAACTTGTCGAGGGCGACGACGGAGGAGTTCAGTCGGGATTGTAATATATACTACAAATTTTGTAGTGTAGTTATTTGAATACAACATACCTACAGACTACAGATGTAAGGAATTCTCTGCGTGCTTTTAAGTTACTATACATTGCTAGGTCCGCGACCGTCACACGCTTCCTATATCTCCTATTTCAACTCTATTGCTCCTCGCCGCGCGTCGGACGAACTTTGACGCTTGGAGGCATAGATATACTCGTAGGTACGTTTTTATACGTGCTTAGAATAGGATGGTAAATCGACCGATCGTATCGAAACTCTTGATGGAATATATACCTAATATCTCGTAGAAAACGTTTAAGCAGCAGACGCAAACCATCTCAAGATGTATGCGCTTCGACTGACATAAATCAACGACAAAGAAAATGTTATTTGCGCATTGGAGCAGTACAAACGGATGGTATGTCGTTGTGTTTTATTTATTTAGAGCATCTGAGTATTCCTCATTCGGAGAACGAAGATCTAAAGTTGTCAAAGTGTAATAAAGGAAGATCTTTGTGTAGTAGTTACGGTGTTTATCTCAATAAAAAAATCATAATATACTCACCAAACGAGTTATGTCTTGACAAATAGAATAATGACAATTCAGCTCTATCGTAGGAAATACTTCCTACTTTGCTTGGTAGTAACATAACAGTTATAAAAAATCTATTTCGTTCTACTATCAAATCACGTTTTAATAACAAAGTCGAAGTACGTAGGTACTCGTATACGCTGTACAATGTCAGCCTTGAGCAGATTTTATTCAGAATTTGTCTTCAATGGTCTCGAAATTTGCAATTTATTCATCCAAAGCAGTTGATGTGATGTGGTCGACCGATGTAGCACACATACCTACCTGTTCACTCTTGCCTTGAAGATCCCCAAATTGTAGCGATCGGGAAATCAGACTCCGGCAAAGAGATCCACTCCTCAGCGGTAGGTACGCATACTAGTTGCAATAAGAAAGAGACCTGGTTTTAACGTTCATAAAGTGCACTTTGTCTAGTGATGAATGAACGGCCGTTAACTCATCAGTAGACGAAAATAATGTTTAGTGTAAAAAGAAGCGCTTCTTTCTCTCTACATCTCCGCTCCACTGAAGTAATGCGATTCTAAAATAACCGCCGAGTTCGCCGTCCGTGGCGAGCACGCCTCTGACTCATCCCGGCCTAACATGTTTCCATCGTACACTCGCTGCCAGATGGTTTACCTCACTGCTATTTACATTGTTATGCTATTTTTATGTATTTACGAAGCCATTTAACAGTGATTAACAAAATGTTGATGCACAAAACACATAAGCTCTAAACAGAGTTAACAATTAGGTTTTTGGTTTGGTTCTTTTGTGCTAATTTACACTGGAAATTAATAAACTATCTATCCACAGTTTTTCGGTTCTAGGGAGGTTGTGTCAAATTTATTTCTCTAGCAGACTGTAGTTAGTTTTTAATAAAAGTTTTAAGATAGGTTATTAATAAAGGCCATTTATCTGTCATGCCTTCCCATGATACGTAAAAGGCAGTTCTGTTTGGCTGATTTTCACCCTCCTGTTTTATTTGACCCTCCGTATAAAACGATGATTCATGTGCTGATATTACACCTTGCACTGTTAAAGATTCAAAGCTAAATCATTAATGTTCTCGAAATAGAGCGCGCGTTGATGTCTTTTATGGGAAGAATAGAGCGATATTATTTGTTGGACTTGTTACGATGAATCACAACAAAAACTAAAATATTTTGTTTATGTACTGCCGCTCGTGTGATGGAATTTGGTACCTACAGCCGAAATAATAATCGATCCTGATCCGTTATCCGCGGTTTTGGGTCGATATTTCATGTTATAATATGTAATTTTAGTGTGTAGTAGCCTTAGTAGCGCGTAGTAGGATCGATTATTAATTTCAGGCGTTAGAGCAACAAAAATTCAATCCATCTACTTTTCAACTTCTCAAATCTGTGACAAAGCGGACCGCAGAAAAATATCCAAACAGTGTTCTCGCTATCTGTACCGAGTTACCGACTAAGTTTTTTGTGTGTGCTTATCTCAAATACACACGTTCAGTGAAGTTGACACTACAATGCGAACAGGATAATGCTGTTTGTTTGTCCTCTAGTCCTAGCTTGCCTGCCTGAACAATATTTGCTTCCAGGAAAAAAGGCTATAATGATTCGCTAACAACCTCGCCAGACGACTTGTAAGAAAGGCGATTGAGTTTTTACAACAAAGATGTTAAGTCATATTGCCCGCTGTTACTGCCTTATATTTTTATTTATTGTAGTTCTTGCAATTGTAGTAAACATTGCTAAGTGTGTATGTTACGTCTCTATTTATTTCAAGTAAGTATAGAAATCTGAACATGTTGCTGATATTGAGAGGCTTTGTAGATTAATAAAGAACAATGTTTGACTAGTTGTGCCCCGCGATTTTACCCACGTGCACTCCAGTTAATTACATTTTTTTAATTTATTTTTTTAAGAAGTTTCTACTTATAAGCGGATACTTCTATACTATTACAATCTAGCCTATAATGGCTAATAAGTAATTTAAATATAACGTAAGTTGCTAGGTAGAGTATAACTAAGAATGTGTCCATTAGCACTTTTCTTATTGTCTCTATTAAGGGGAAGGCACTTTGTTTTTGTGTTCTTTATAGGTAGCACTCACTGAACTACGTATTGTTTGCACTGTTTATTACATTAAAAAGTATCCTATGTCCTTTCCCAGAATTCAAACCATCTCTATACCCTATTTCATTAAGATCTGTTCAACGGTTTGGGCTTGAAATGGTACAAACAATGGTACAAGGAGAGTAACATTTTGATATTGATAGATTAGCACTAAAATATACCCTCTCTTACAAAGCTTTAAATATTTATAAAAATAAAGCGTATATCTGCCAAATCCTACTAATATTATAAACGCGAAAGTTTGTGAGTATATATGTATGTTTGTTGCACTTTCACGCAAAAACTACTAAAAGGATTTGAGTGAAATTTGGAATGGAGATAGCTTATACACTGGATTAACACACAGGCTACTTTTTATTCCGAAAAATGGTTCCTGCGGGATAACGGGAAGACGCGGGTGAAACCGCGGGGCGCAGCTAGTTGACTATATACTGGGGTGTCCCAGAAGTAAAGAGACCAGTCAAAGAAAAATTTTTTTTGTGAAAAATTGTATGTTAACTGTTATGTGTGTCATTATAAATTATGCATTATAATAATAGAAATACAATCTATACCAAATTTGCTCCTGCGATGCCTTTATAGCCGATTTTTCTCAAATTAATGTTTGCACGTCTCATGACTGCTTTTCAAGAAGTTGTTGCCACACGTTTGGCCAATCTAGCCCATCTTTGTTTGAAAGATGTCAACGTTTTTGATTTTTCCGAATACTTTTTGTATTCCTTTTTCGAAGAGCCCAAAACATTTCGATATCTCGAGCTTGAGGAACATTTTGAGCATTGTTTTGTTTCGATATGAATTTGACGCCCATAGATTGCAAATATTGAGTGACTTCAGACTCGTAATGACACGAAGCCATATCCGGCTAGAATACAACGTCTTCCCTCTGATAATACTTGTCTATAAACGGTATTAATCGCTTCATAATACACTCTCGAAGATAAATTTGTGCGTTCATAGACCGTGTACAGATAAATGGTTCGGAAACATTGCTGTTTTCGTCTATAGCTTGCAAAACCAAATACTTCTTAAAAAAAATTGCCTTTATTTTAACTTTTTCGCTGTAATTCACCTCACCACGACTGGTAGCGTGGAAATATTGCTTCCCAGGAATATCAGAGGGGCCAACTGGTACATAGGTTTCATCATCAATTATGAGATTTTTTTTCTAAGATTTTTGGAAAAGTCGACGGCAACCTCGCTTAGCACGCACTTCTTGGTCTTTTACGTACTTTGGAGCGGACAATTTCACAAAAGCCTTCATGTCCAGATCTTAAACTTTAATTCTGGATATGTTTGACTTAGATATTTTCAATTTGTCCGCCGTAGTCCTCACAGATGTGGATGGTGCTTCTTTAAAAATCTTTTTTACCTTATCTATGTTTCGATCAATTGCTATGGTACGTTGCCTTCCCGGAATCTTCCTAAAATCAGTCTCTCCTGATTCTTCATACCGTTTAATTATCCTGTAGATACTTGTTCTTATAGCCCCTTCTTGAGAAAAATGACGAACTGCCTCGGATTTCCCATTATTTAGATAGTACTGAATTACTCTTTTTGCAAACGATTCTTGTTTGGTTCGCTTCATGTTAGAAAAACATCGACGATATTTGCAAAACCATGCGAATTTGACAGATTTGTTACCGGTGGTTACCATGGCAACAATTATTTTCTTTTTTGAAAACCTTTTTCTTGGCCGATATGAACACTCAGTTTTGTCTCTTTACTTATGGGACACCCTTTAAGTATATATAAATATATATAAATTAAAAAATATATATGTACGTATATAAGTATATATAAATATATATACATTTATATATATATTTACATATTACTTTGATTGGTGTAATCCAAGTGTCTCTGATGGATGATTATATCATCCGGTATAACTTTTCACAAAAACAGTACATAATTGTAATTACTCCCATAAAAATGTGGCTTGATTCATAATTACCTGCATCCTCCGCAGAATTCTGCCTAAGAGACTTGTAATTATAGTCCAAGACGTATTTATGTGGACTTTGTGTGCCCTGGTGAAGGAAGTTGTAACTTTTTATGTGAATATGTTATAATGCTTACTAGTCTCGGTTCATGGAATATACTTACTACTTACTTACGTATTCATTCATTGCTATCTTGATTTGGAAGAGTAAATATAATAACTACTTGGGTAGAGTATTAAAAGTACACTGAGAAAAATAAATAAATATTAAAAAAAAAAACTGTACCAATACGATAGTCATATTTTTAAAGATGGAGCTTTATATTTGCCTAATTTTTACCTGTTTACGGCGAAGAAAAAAAGGAGGGCTATAATCTTTCCGGTATGTAGTAATATGTACCTACTATATATTTAACGAAACGTAAGTAAACAAATGAATCAATCTAGGTACTTTAGCCAATTCGCTGTCCGTATTATGCGGGATATCGCATTAAACGTTATCTTTATGTACTTAAATTATAAATTAGCTGAGGTCAAAGTTACGAAATTCAAGCCACATGCGGCTTCGTTGAATTATAACGCAATTTACTCATAATTGATATGTCACACATACCCGCATGTTAAAGAGGGCACATGTGTTTTAAACATTTAATTATTGCGCCAACCACTTGTCGTCACGCTACTTTATCTCCGAACTATATATATACAGCAAGTTATGATGACAAAAGCAACAGGAAGAAATTCTTTTATAAAAATTAATGATAATTACAGTGCGTTTCGAATTGACATTAAGAATTTGTCAATAAAGCTACAGTATACTTCTTCAGTAGATTGTTTTTTGCACTTACAGTATCGCTTCCTGCTGTCTGTCCCTATGTATGCTTAGACCTTTAAAACTACGCAACGGATTTTAAAGCAGTTGTAGAAATAGATAGAGTGATTCAAGAGGAAGGTTTATATGTATAATACATACATATTATATAGTACAGGAAAGCCGAAAAATCCAAAGATTTGTAAAATACTGCCCTATATTAATATCTATAAATATTTACATTGCACCCTTGCGAATTCGCGCCGGGTAGGTATACATCAAAACGTGCACGACAATTATTTTTCGTTTACCTTTATTATTTTAGTAGAAAGGTAGGTACCTACAGTAGGTAGCTTATACCTGAAGATCTGATCTGAAATCTGAAGCACAAGCAGTAACATAAAACCATAACTTATTGCCGAGTAAACAAAAAGTTGCTATACAAAACAGGCGGTTTAACTTTTTATTTTTTTTTACGTAAGGAAATCCTGATGGATACCATTCAGCCGATGGGGTCGGCCGAATGGTTATGTGGGACTTGCACCCTATCTAAAACCACCACGATGCTGGCCGCTGCAGATGTTGAGAGGGACGGGTCCGGGTAGCTTTTACAATCTACTTTCCCGCCCCCCAGCGGCAGGCCCTAGAGTGCTGGGCCGCAGACCTAGGAGGGGCTTCCTGGCTCATAGGAGGAAGCCCCCCACCAACGAACGGGGCTATACAAGCTGGCGAGGGCCCCCATGCCCCCCCGCCAGACCCCAATACCGGGATGGCCCGAGGTCGCTGTAAAGGCAACCCCGTACCATCCCGGTTCACAATCAGGGGCGACATCACCGCCTCCCAGGCGGTTAAACTTGCCCCAACCTAACTTAATCACACCGGAAGTTGTTCGCTTCATTAACTAATCAATTGTATTAATTAAAACTACTCACGCAAGCCCCTACAATGTATGCAAAGGACGATACGAACAGCATCTCCGACTGTTTAACATAGGTATTTAATCATATTAAACTTACCTATACTAAAAGAGTTGGTAACAAAAAAAAGTAGGGAGGTTTTTTTTAACAGTGTAGCGTTAGGCGTATTATATAGATGCTTGCAGGTAATAATAGAGTAAAAACCAAGTTTTGTGTTATTGATAAGTTGAAAGGGAACCGTTTGGCTTCGTATGGACATGTTATGAGGAGGGATGATAGTCATATTACCAAAAAAGTGATGAACATGAAGGTTGATGGATGGAAGGGAAGAGGAAGACCAAAGAAAAGATGGATGGATTGTATAAGGATCAATTTGAATGAAAGGGGAGTGAATGAAGCGATGACGGCTGATAGGGGAGAGTGGAAGAAGAGTACATGCTGCACCGACACCAAATAGATGGAACCAGGGCAAGCAGAAGAAGACATAGTTGTGTGTTAGACCACAAGTCACTTGATGTGAAATGATGATGTGGTGGATGTGTGGTAAATTATTTTCTAGCGAGTCTTAACGTGCTAAGCAAAAATATATTTTTTTGTTACTTCTATGTTACTTTCTTTGTTACCTTATCACATAAAAACTACTAAACAGATTCTAACGCAATTTCCAAGGCATTTTTTCAATTATAATATAGGTTTAAAAACAATGCGGTGTGCCTCATCGCGCTGTGACATTGGAGTGCTGAGATATTCTTAACGCGTCCGAAGTCTTGCGGGAATGCTATAATAGGAAGTGCATCGAGATGAGGGGAGAATCTTAAAGTCGCGCGAAGCCGCTGGCAATCATAAGTTGTAAATATTCACTTACTCAGCAACACAAGAAGGTAATGTATTCGGCAGTCGTGACGCATCAATTCGCAAAGACTTCCGCTTCATTCACCTCGCTTGATAATCCTGTAAAAAAAAACTGCATCCAAATAAAAGACACAACTTATTAACAAAAAATATTCTGCTAATATTAATTAATTTACCTATATAATTATGGAACGATAAGTTTTAGCCATCGCTCAAAAACGGTGAAGAATAACATCGTGATGAAACCGGCATGTCCAAGAACTGCAATATTCAAGGGCATGCGACATCTACCAACCCGCACTGGACCAGCGTGGTAGATACGAGCATACGATACGAGCGTGGCTCATACTTTCTCTCTGTGAGAATACCAGAGTCCCAACAGTGGAAACGTAAAAAAGGCTGCTTTTTTTTTGATCCTTTACTCCAGTACTTTATACTCACCAATTTCTATATTAATTACTCGTCTTAACGACAAAATCCTATATATCTTCGCTTGATTCTATACATTAGACACACGTGCGTGACAAAGGTAGTTTGCTGGCTCTTATAAACACGGATATGGATAAAGAGGATTAAAACATAAAGGTCATTTCGTTTAAGCCGAACCACCAATGCCTTGAACTATGACTCTTATGGCCAGTACCTACAAGGCAATATTAATGCTCTTAAAGTATCATTACAAATGTTCATTGGCCTTAAGCATTGATTGTAAGTGGTCTTTTGTGATGGCATTGTCTAATTGTGCATATTATATACCAAATGGTCAGCAAACGACAATTTAACAAGCATCATTGCGGATTTTCCTGCGTTTTTGTTATTCTCCTATTTTGCATTGTTTACACAAATCTGCTTACAGTAGGTACGTACTGCCTCATTATCATCATCAGCCGAAAGTTTTTCACTGCTGAACATAGTCCTCCCCCTTTGAACGCCACCCTGAACGGCTGTTAGCCATTTGCATCCATCGGCTCCCCGCGACTCAACTCTCTTTTCTTACGCACTGCCTACCTCAAGGGAATATTTGTAAGTTGTAATGCAAAGGAAAGTAGAAAGATAAATTGTTACAGTGACACAGACCCGTGTGTAAATGTTTAGAAATTGAGTAAACGTAAAAATAAAAATAAAACTATTGAACATGAATACAACACATGTGAGTGAATTTTTTTAAACCCTAATACATATTTTCTAAGATTTTAAGAACGAACCTCAACAAGGCGGTAAGAACCTACCTGTTTTAGTAACAGGTGCTGTTAAAATTAGTATGCTTGTTACTTCTCCATACTTAAACAGCTGACATTTGTAATGGATATAGTTTATACCACAGATTTGGAGTGTTTATACACTAGATTAATGCATATAATGTACCTACTTTTTATCCCAGAAAAGGTTCCCGCAGGAACAACAGAAAAACCGCAGGACGTAGCTAGATATAAGAAATAAGTTTCAGCCAATCCCACACGAGTATTTTAGTGAACTAGCTATAAATAAAACTTAATGCAAATCGAATTTAGCCTAGGTAGAGACTAAACTAATGAACCGAATCTCAAACAAAAGCCTATTAGCTAAAAGCCTGTAAATCACTATTGTTTTCGCAAAACTCGACTCGTTATAAAGTAATGGTGATTTGTAGTCTTGTTCCAGAGTCTCGTAATCATAAATCACAACATTTGGCTTTACGAGTGACGTGACGTGATCATGGGCGTAGTTAGTGGAGGAGTTTGGTGGCTGAAGCCCTCAAAAGCGGGGGGGACTATGAAACGCGTTGTTTATTGAATATTAAAAAAGCTGCAACTTATCCCAAGTCTGAGGGAGGTCTGAGAGTTTTTTTTTTTTTTTAGATCCCTGATGTCAGCCTGATTATCACTTTTGTCGTTTTGTATTCAAAACTGATTCGAATCTTTCGAACTGAGGCAAATACATGGGTAAACAAAACCACTTGAGAGTCAGTTCCTTATCCAGGTGTAGCGTGCTGCCATCTTCGACCACATCGTCACTTACAATCAGTCGACTTGTGGTGAAACCCTACCCTGTTGTAGTAAAAAAAGAAATACGTGCGTGTACGGTACATGATCTTTTTATAAGAACCACCCCCCGTAACGAAATCCTCGATACGCGCCGTGTGACCTTTACTGCCTAATTAGAGATTGTCAGACACCTTTCCTCGCGTGTTGCGTCCGATTAGACACTGAAACGCTTTTTATATTATCATAATTTATCAGTTTTATCACCGTTCCTAGCCTTTGTGGCTGAGGTGAGGTCATCTGTTATGTAACAGTGAAATAATTCAGGTCAAACGAAACTGTATCGAGCATGATATACATAAATAAATTAAAATTAATAAAATGCACCCACAAGTTTAGTATGTTGAAAGCAGTTTGAAGATTTCATAGAAAAAACGATATACTTAGGTGTAAATCATTATTTTAATCGTTATCTTTTCGTGGTTGGAGAAGAAGAAAGATAAGTTAATTGTTTGGTGCATAGAACAGTAATTGCCTAATTAGGTAAAACACAAAGTACCAAAAAACAAAAAGAACTATCCGTTTTAATCCAAAATTGTGGGGTCAATCGTATCTAGTTTTCATCTAATTCCCAATTATTTGCTTCTTATCGATCATTATATATACCTTTCAGTAGGCGTTAAGTGTAAACTTAATATAACTTTAATTCTATACTCGAGTGTAGATATTGGATATGAGTATATGACGTTACAATAGGAGCACAAAGACAAACCAGTCCCCGTGTTCCTACCAGTAAAAGAACCTGGTAGGAGCACCAGGAAACGCTCGATCCAACATTTGGTGTCAAGAATTACCTGATATATTTTTTATGATTTCCTCTCATCATGATGTTTGTGTGTATTACAGGGTCGAGTGACGTGGACATCCCCCCGTCGCTGCTGCACTCTATGCAGAATCAAATGCAGAGCAAGGGCGGATACGAGATGGCGTATGGAGTTAAGGTTAGCTCTTTAAATTCGTCTCCTTCTCTGGGCAGACGTGCTTACCAACGGTGACCACATCATCATCACTTACCATCTGGTAAGCCGTGCGATCAAGTAATTCTGTAATGGTTTGCGTAAGGCGGACATAAGTAGGCAAGGAGATGAAAATTTTGATATGGTATTTGTTATTTTAAATTCTTTTTGTATAGTGTCTGAAATATTTTTCTGACACTCTATTTAAGATCTAGAACCACTCGAGTCCACTTTTACCCCTGCGAAATTTCCCTAGGGGTACAAAAAGTGCAAAGTAGTCTCGTTAGTACCGGTTCGAATCGTTTCCCAATAGTGTAGAGCTCGTAGCATACGTAGCTTCGATCGGTCGTAACAGATCAACTGTACGTCATCACTTGGATGGGTGACCGTTTGGTAGCATTTCCAACTGAGCGCTGCTTTGCTTCGAAGGGAAAATTAAACCGCCTTTTACTGTACTTCGGAGGGTACATAACCCAACTATATCAGTCGTAAAGCCATATCAAAGGCGTTCCAGTGACCGAATAGGGATATTTTTTCTTATTATTTTATAAATCTCGCAGGATATTATGTAAATTAACCATTCTCTTTTCTTTTTCCAGGTGTATTGAATCCTGCGGGACGCTTGTGAAAATCAGAGTGAAACAAGTCATAATCGTGTGTTAAAATTATATAAAATGATCTAAAATAAATTGTATTTATTATATTGTGAATAGTTTAAGTGATTAGCGAGTAAGAACACTAAATTCTTTTGTAAATACTATGAGAAGCATTATGTTAAATAAAGTTACCTATATTTCTTTTTTAAGACAAATGTTAAGAAACGAAACACGTCATTTTCTTGTTTTTCTATCATTTTAAAAAGCTCAGATTTCATATTACGTATTGTTATTTAATCGAATTTATGAATTTTATTGTAGTCAGTTTTCATTATTTTCTTGTGACGAAAAATTAGGTAATTACGTTACGATTGCAGATATAAATTTAATAAAGTAGGACCTAGTATATAAGTACCTACTAAATCGCACAGATATAAATAAGTATAATACAGCTTTATATTCAGTTTATTTCACAATGAAATAGAAATAACAGGTAGGTACACATATATAAGGTTACTTACCTAAATATATTATATCATAAAAACGGCTCTTTGTGATTGTTATTGTATAAGCCACAAACAACAACAACAACAACAACAACATTTGTAAATTCCAAAATATATGCGATTACATTTTTATTATTTTAAAATGCACTAAATATCATAAATTAGCTTAATATTTCGCTATCGTATATTTGTTAATCATATCCACTAGGCGATTGCTGTGTTCCTTTCATTATTTAGTCAATCCCATTCTTAATTAAGTCAGTAGCAATAGTAATATTTTATGATGTAAGGATTTATCTACCTTTTTAGAGTCCATCCAATTTGACATACTTATGTAAGCGTTCTGCAATAGATGGCGATACTATCGCAATACTAATGCATATATTATTCAATTCATCAAATACTTAAAATAAATACATATACATAGATAAGTTTATATGTAGGTATATAGTATTATATTCCTATGCATTTTGTAAGTTTGTCAAATTGTAAGTTAAATGTTCCTGCCATTCGAGATATATCACATAACATGAACTTGTTAGGTCTTCGTGCCCGAAATGTTTTGGGCAACAGAATGACTGAAAGTTTGACGAGAGACTGAAAAACTAATACAAAACAAATCTTTCAAAATTGCATATCTGAAAACATCTAGTATGTTTATTGATTTAAACAACACCATGATTAACTGTATAAACGGGTTTATAAGACATAGAAGCTAACAATTTTACAAAAATGATTTGCGTTTTGATTTGGCTTTGTTTACAGTACAGTATACTTACATTAGGTACTGTAAATCAAATGAAACATAGATTACCCATATCTTATGAAGTATGAACTGATGGTTACGTGGACAGTGTTATCTCAATAACCTCTGTGATCGCAAAGCCCCATGGTGATCATAGAATCAATTTGTATCGTAAATTAGTGTTAGTGATTAATTTTCTTTGTTGTGATATAACTACCTACATTAAAAGGGACGTCAAATAATAGCGCATATCATTTACAGGCTATATCAGTTTAATAGCCAGTACTTAAACTTTTTTAAAACGGCTTACATCGGAAAGCTACAATGAAAGTTGTTTTATTTTGCGTTTTCCATAAAGGAATAAAACATGTTTAATCTATACATTGAAACGGCTTTAAAACTCATGTAAATTATATGCGCTATTATTGGACTTGCATTTACGAATAACGTACTCCTACCTAGTTTTCCAAAAATGTGCCACTGTTAAAAAATATAAAGCCCTTTATAATAAACCATACCTACGCACATGAAATTTTGTAATTTTTCAATGAAATGCCAAATTTCTATGCTCTTAATAAATATACAACTAGACAGTACTTATTATAACAACCATTGATTGACTATGGATTTGTTCTTTACGATTAAAATGTATGTGAAGTTTGTCTTTGTTTTATTTTATCTTCGACACACACGAGATCTGACTGGTTCATAGGATGCTGAAAAACACTCTCCTCTCTTGCCACGGAAATAATTTATTTTAAAACATCATATGGATACGCACTCTAAAAAATACTATCTATTTATCTGTTACATAAAATTGCCGCGATAAGGGAACCGAAGTTATATACAAATACCTACCATGACATATACCACAGAAGCAAGGTCTCGGACTAGTTCTAAACGTAGGTTAAGCGGTCTGTGGCTAACGTCTGCTGTAACTAGCAGATCGCGAGTTATATTCATTAGTTTACTTTGGTTTACGTAAGCTGTTGCACTCGTATAAGTGTAAAAAACAATATCGAATTCGCGTGTAACAGTCTGTCATTAAAAAATACGATATATTGTGATCCGAAATCTGCTAACCGGGACAAGTTTAAATAAATATCTACTGATATAGTGAAACCTATTGGTCAGTTCTGTTATCAGAAGGTACCTGCTTATCAAAGTAAAAGGTTATAGGTAAACACAGAGTACAATAAAGTATAAAATCGCAATACAATGTTCCTCATTATCTGCATCATATTGCTTTGCATCTTCATCAAATCATGTTACAAATTTTCTACGGGAATGTGTAAATGTGGCGACAAAATGGAAAATAAAGTTGTAATAATAACCGGTTCAAACACTGGAATCGGTTTCGAAACAGCTTTGGACTTGGCTAGGCGGGGAGCAAAAGTTATCCTCGCTTGCAGAGACGTGAAGAAGGGAACCGATGCTCGAGACAAAATCGTAGAGTCAACTGGAAACCAGAACGTTGTATACAAACATCTCGACTTGGCTTCCTTCAAATCGGTTCGCGAGTTCGCCGAAGACGTTTTGAAAACTGAATCCCGACTGGACGTATTAATCAACAACGCCGGAACAGGTAACATTGGTAACTTTCTAACTGAGGACAAAATAACATTCGAGACGCAGGTCAACCATTTCTCGCCGTTCCTTCTCACAACCACATTGCTGCCGCTGCTGAAATCGTCGCCGCCTAGTCGAATCATCAACGTGTCCTCGATTATGTACAGGGTAGGGCGTATCAATGTTGAGAATTTTCACAAGCCAGCGGGGGGATACCTGGACACACTTCGAGTGTACAGTAATACAAAGCTGGCGAATATACTTTTCACAAAGAAACTGAGCGGCATGTTGCTCGGTACTGGCGTGACGGCTAACTGTCTGCACCCCGGAGCTGTGAACACTGAAATATTCCGGGACAAAAACGCCCTGATAAAAATTCTAGTAAAGATATTCTTTAAGACGGCGGCTGAGGGCGCGCAGACTACCATCCATCTGGCGATATCTAAAGATCTACAGGTCGTCAGCGGTAAATATTTTGAAGACTGCTGCGAGAAACGTGTAGCTTCTCACGCGGACGATGATGAAATGGCGGAGAAACTGTGGAAATTATCGGAAAAAGTGATATCTTTTGATAAGAAACACGAGTAATGTCGTTGGCGCTAATCTCTAATCCATTAGTGGTAGAAATACAGTTTCTGTTCAAGACATCACTGCTCCGTTCAGTACCTTTTTAACTAGAACCAAGAGATGTAAAGCTAGTGATAAGCATCATAATACTCAATATATTATAAGTATGTATGTACTCTTTAGTAGTATTTGATATAACCACAAAGAGCCTTCAGATGCTACTGATTTAATATACTAATGTGAAACTTTAACTCAAAATACCTATAGCTTTAAGCGAGTATGTAAATTGGTACCTATGTCAAGTAAACAAAATAGTCATGCGACAAGCAAATAAATATGTTTTCTTTTTAAATATTACTTACATTGAATCCTACACAAGTATATACGTGTTTTTTTTAAACTTACAAGCGCCATAGAAGTAATGTCATATTTCAATCTCTAGTAGGGCAAACCGTGGATAGATAGGTTATTGAAACTGGCCGATAATAAACACGTAGTTTATTCGTGTCGGCGTGTCCGAGAGGAAACAATCGCTTTCGGTGAAATAATTACAATCGAGTCTATAAACCTCTCGCTCCCCTTTCCTCTACTGTCCATTTTTTTACCTAGCGCTTTGGTTTCCTAGGAAAGCGAGGTATACCTACTGCACTACGTTTGGCCACGCTACCTATCTATAAACTGTGGCAAAGGGAAATTAATTAAAAATATAAAGTTCGTTTAAGAAAGTATTTATTAAAAGTTCATCAACAAATCATGATTACAGTAGTCAATAACACGAACACAATTTATACAAAAACAAATTGGATATTGCTTAATTATTTCACATTAATTTATCGATAAAATTCTTCGAAGAATATTTTTATTCAAATACTTGACAAATTTTGATGAATATTGTAATTTAGGATAGTTTTTGCGTTGGTATACTCGGTAATCACCTTTTCCTGCGCCTGTGATCGGAACGCGCTGCGCTGGGTTTGGACGATTTCTCTTTGTATCTCGTTACATCTGTGAAAATAAATCACATTATTACTGTAAGTCCCTAGTTGTGGTTATATTAATTAAGATATTCTAGAGCTCAACTGACTATAACTGCCTATAACAAGTTGAAATCTGTTGACGATAAGTGTGTTTAGTGTGTACATACATACAATTGAGAGACGTTCTAGAATTGCATGCATATCTATCGTGGACCTTAATAATTTTAAAACTAACCTAATACATCAACATCAACGTTTATCATTATCATTTTTATTTTATAGCGATGATGGCTCAGTGGTAGTGACGTCGGCTTGCGATCCGTAGGACGTGGGTTCGAGTCCTACAATGAGCTTGAGCTTTCGGTGAAGGAAAACATCGTGATGAAACCATAGCTTGGTGGTAGGGTATTTTCTAGTACTCGCCTGGCTAGCTACCACCCTCTTGTTAAGAATCTGTCGCCAAGCACCTATCGGTGTGTTCCGGCAGCCTCACTTGAGAGCCAGTTCCCAGTCCAGGTGTAGCGTGGCGCCATCTTCGACCACATCGTCACTTAACATCAGGTGACTTATGGTCAAACGCTACCCTGCAAATAGTTAAAAAAAAAAATAAAAAAAAAAATCAAATATCATCAGATGAGATAGTGGTCAATCTCAAATCTGTCATTACAAAAAAATATGTAGTTCAAGTTCAAATTTCACTTCCACGCCTCCATTATATGCGTTAAATATGAACATCTCGCTTGAACTTGAAATCCCACTTCTGATACCAAACCTTACAGAAGGTACGAGGATTAGTAGGGAAACTAATTGAGCGAGAGGGATGGTTAATCAGACGAACGATACATGCTCGTCCCTTTTTATTCTTGTCTGATTTGAGTTAGTTGATGCAGTTAGAGTACATGACACGGCAAGGGATAGCTGTTGTCGTATAAAATCTAGCATCGGGCCACAAAATTATTTAATCATAGCTTGAGATCAGGTGACTTGTGGTCAAACGTTATACTGTAAGTAAAAAAAAAAATTAGTTTAAGTTAGAGTATTCACTGTACCAACCTTTAAGTTAGAGTATTCACTGTACCAAACTACCATACTATTCGGATATGTTCTAGGCAAGCAAGCTTCGTCATCGCCATCGTCATCACTTACCATGGTAGTCAAACACATGGTAGTAAAAATTAAAAGTCAACGCTATAAGCTGGATAACAGCGCCTTATTCTATCCCGTGTCTATCTATCTGTCTTTCTGTCTCGATTTCACGCCTATACTAAGGAACCGATTTAAATCAAATTTGGTACAGAGATAGTCTAGAGGCTGAGAAAGAACATAGGCTACTTTTTATCGCGATAAACCGTAGCCCAGCTAGTAAGAAATATAATCTTAAAATTTCACAGCACCTCTAGAGTCCTTGTTGCGATGTCTGCGGTCGCGGTCGGTGTCGCGTCCGTCGCGCGAGTCCGGTGATGAGCGGCGCGACGAGTGGCGGCGCGGCGAGGGGTGCTCCGCGCCCCACCACCACGCGGGGGGGACGGACGCGCGCCCCCGGAGCGGGGACCCCACGCAGGGGTACGCGTTGGCAGGGGTTGGAGGGAGCTGCTAATGAAACAAAAAGTCTTTACTGTACAAGGTAGCTGAGGAAGCGAGAAGAAAAGCAACATGAGTTAGAGTATTAGGCTGCGTTCAGAAACGTTCCAGGTAGGGTAAAATGTATCCAAACGCGTTCAGAATGACTACAAACTGGAAATCTGACGTACTCTAACGTCACCTAAGACCGTTCAGATACCCGGAAAGTTTTCAGAAACGTTCCCGGTAGGATAAAATTTATACAAACGCGTTCAGAAAGACTGGAAACTGGAAATCTGTCGTAGGTACTCTAACAATAGACAATAGACAATAGACAATATTTTTATTTGTAGTAAAAAACAATACATACACTTACATTAGATAATTACCGTCCAGAAACTCGGAAAGTTATCAGAAACGTTCCAGGTAAGGTAAAATTTGTCCAAACTCGTTCAGAACACAGATTATAGAAGGTTCAGACATTACCTTACCCTCACCCGAGAGTGTAGTTTTAGAGTCCTAGAGTCTGTGTTGCCTACGCATTGGATTTTCCACTAGATTCCACTTTAGACCTTATTGGACGGATTGGTTTGTCCGTCGCCTAAGTATGAACATTTGCAACACCAGGGGAGTGGCCGTTGCATTGCTGCTGACACGTAAGAATTCTTTTCACACCCATCTAATGGAACTACGACCTCGAAAGTACAAGCATAATAGAGACGACTCAATACACGGAGAAAAAAGACCTTCCGAAATACCGTTTTCCTTCTGAGTCAAAAGGGAAGGAATTGTGATTCAGAAGGAAAACTAATACAAAACAAGGAGGAAACGGTCTTGGAAGGTAAAGACTCAGAAGGAAAGTCAGAATTTGTATCTCAGTGTAGGCATAATAAGGACGAAGCTAAAAGAATTCTCGCATCTTACATGAACATAGTTGGGTGGCAGTCTGTACTGCGGCACGGGCATGGTACCTTCGCCCTCCGCGCACACCGGCGGCTGCGCAGGCGCCGGCTGTCGCGTGGGGCTCTCCGCTGTCGCCAGCTATCATACGGAAATTCATTTACTGATAATAATACTCTACTACATACACAAACACACACCAGCACACGCGGACATTGTGCGAGTCGTTTGTGTGTCTTATTTGGAATCATATTTGCACACATCTCGTACGCTCAAATACTAAAGATTGTATAAAACGTTTTGAATGGAGAGCGGATATCACAAGCGGATATCTGACAATACATTCCACTTTTGATCATTGTCCACAGAAAAAGGGATTCTAATCAGTCTATGGCTATTTATCGTGATTTTTTCCTTCACCGAAAGCTGACTCGCATTATCGCCTGTAGGTAAACTTTTAATTACACATTTTAAAAACTAGATTTGACCTTTTGCTTGAGCGTATTGAAGTCGTTGCTCATGTCTCTGTACCGCTGCAGGCACTCCTGCCACATGGTCGCCATTTCAGACATCTCAGAACGTTGTTTGTTTATCTCCTCCTGTGTCGCAAAAAGTACATAAGCGCGGGCCGCACCGCAATGCGTTACTACGTCTCTTTCAAACGTTAAATGAATGACAGAGATGCATGCTCGATGTTTTGCGGTGCAGCCCGCCCTAAAGAACGATGGCCCATAATCAATATTTTTAAGAGGTAATTAGCCTCACCTGGTGTTGTGACGATGAGATCGATTATCGTAACTATGCTAGGCTCAGATTGGAACTGCCGTATGCCAGATCGTCCGGGACACTTTTTACTGTCAGGTGACATATTTCAACTTGAGGGCGGCAGATAAGTACCTACTAACATGCTTATGGCTTTGTCTTTATCCATAGTCAAACGCAAGTGTCCAAGTGCTTCGAATCCGGGACTGTCGTAGCTTCAAAACCTCCGAAGCATAAAAATCATATATAAAATCACCTCTTACTGTCGGAGTTTCCAGCCTGCTCGAAGGCATTCGACATGGCTTTTCAGCCCTTAACGTGCCCTTCGAAGCATGGTAGCACTATTCAAAATGTCACTAAACGATCACTCATCCAAGTGATGAGCGTGCCGACTGTTCCTTAACCTGTCTATGAATCTATTACGAATCGTTCGACCGAAGCAACACACCGCTACAAGCACCAAATAGTACCTAAAAAGACAAAACGCAGTCTGTCCGAGTTACCTTTGCTTATATGGTTTAATGGTGCTACCGCCAGGCAGTGGTCAGACCGGAACAGAGTAAACAGGAATGCTTTCACCGTAGCCAGCAAAATTAATGCGACATAATTATGAATTTAAAAGCGATGATAAGTCAGTGATAGTTACGTTAACTTGCGACCTGTAGGTCGTGGGTTATTACGTTCCCACTGCTGGGACACAGACACAGTTCTCTCTCGGAGAGAAAAGCCACACGAGCCCAGTGCGGGTTGGCTGATAGGCTAGCCAGTGTTTTCAGACAGCCCCCGAAGCTTGAGGGAAGTGAGCTTGAGCTTATGATGATGACAAACATTGCGATGAAACCATAGTTTGGTACTAGGTAGTTCTCTAGCGCTCGCCTCGCGCTAGCTACCAACCTCGAGTTAAGAATCTATCCCCAGGCACCTATCGGTGTGTTCCGGCGACCTCACTTGAAAACCAGTTCCCAATTTAAGCGTAACGTGCGTAACCTTCGATCACATCGTTACACAATGTTTTTGTGATCAAAACCACCTAGTAAGATAAATTGTTTCTCAACAACAACAGCATATTATTAAGATACCTAATACAGACAAAAAAAAATCACAACAAACATTTTAAATCCAAAAAATATAGAGCACTAACTAAACTTACAATAAAACTTAAGATCTTATTTAAAATCGGCACTAATTCTAGTCATTAGGTATATTTACCATGAGCCTAGCGTCTGTGTCGCCGACATCGCGCGCGACTGTCTCGTATCGGCGCATGCATTCTCGCCACAATCGCAGCTGCGCAGCCGCCGATTCTCGCACGTTCTCGCACGCAGTTTCCTGAAATGTCATTAATTCAATATCGTTATTTATTAGTGCGAGTTGGTAGGTAAGTGTTATCCTTCACCGTAGTAGCAAAAATCACAAACTTTTCAGTCAGTTGCAGAAGTTTAGTGACGACAGCTTGCGTCCTGAAGGTTACATAGTCGCCTAACATCAGATGACTTGCAGTCAAATGCAGTACTGTATAAAACCAAGTGTGAAATGAGTTCAGTAGAAGCTTACGTTGAAAGTCTTGTCCTTATTCTGCGTCTGCGATATGCCCTTGAAGCAGCGCATCAGCTCTTTCCACAGCTTCATCATCTTGTCCATTGCCTCACGCTGCTCCGCTATTTCTTGCTGGAAACATCCTATTACGTATACGCCACAATAATGATTCTAGCTCAAAAGTATTTAAAGTTCGTTACCTAGTAGTACCTACTAGATAATTTACTCATGAAGAGTTTCAAACAAACGCTTTTGGAATAATTGTAAGGTTTAGATCTATCTTTGCTTTAAGATTTAAGATCTTACAGGGTAGAGTTTGATGACAAGTTGCGTAAAATGTTGTAACGATGTGCGCGAAGATGGCGCCACGCTACTCCATGGATTGGGGACTAGATTTCAAAAAGGTGGCCAGGCGAGCACAACTAAATGCTCTAATTACTACCAAATATGCAGGGTTTTGTGAACTACAGCATGCATCTCTACTCTCTACGTTATTGAGCTAAAGCGTGCCAACGTTATTTTGTACCTTTACAACCCTCAAGTATTTACTTCTGCCTGTCCTGCCGCTTATCGTGCTAGTCTCGTCATCCACCACGCTCAGTCCCGAATCTCTTTCTCTCTCCGAGTACCTGTCTCTATCTTCCTCCCTAGAAGTTACCGAATTCCTATCGAACCGGTCCGAAGCGCGCCGAGCCCTGCGTTCTTTAGACGGAAAATGTTTTTCCGGAGCTTCGACAATCGGTTTGTCATAGTATTTATCATCGTATCGTTTGTCTTTAGTATCGCTTCTAGTTGTGCGTCTACACCGCTCCTCTTCATAACCGTCGCGGTGGACTTCAAAGCTTCTACTAGTCTTCTGTTCTATGTATCTTCGGCTACCCTCGTCGTAGTTTCTTCTATCGTAGTCTCGGTATTCTCGGTTGTCGCGCGGTCGATCCCGGTACGGGTCTATGAAAGTTCTCGTCGCGACGGTATCGGGAGGGTATGTGCGATACCTCTCGTCTTGATTTCTCGAGTTAAGAACTGCTCCGGAACGGTTCACGTCGATTTTACTCGAGTACTTCGGTTCTCTGCTATAATCGATTTTGCTTGGGTATTTCGAATCCTTTTCGTAGTCTTTTTTGGTCTCGTATTTAGGGTCTTTGTCGTAACAGGTGCATTTGGCATGTCGCGATTCGATTTTATCACGGCTGCGTGTTTGGCGGCAGTTCTCCTGACTCCGTATGCGCGGAGTGTCGTTGTCGTGGGAGTACTCGCGAGAAGGCTTTCGTTCGGGTCGTCTCTCAGCGTTGTGGAGATCGCGACGTGATACCACTTCGCATTGAAGGGATTTGTGGCTCTGAGTACGCTGCTGAAAAGAGAAAATAGCGGCCATCTTCCTGCTGCACTGATATAACTCGAAACTTAGGCAGGTAGGTACTTATAATTTATTTGTCATAACTAACTTACCACAGGGCTATTATTGTTAGAATAAGTATCGTTCATGTGAGCGCAGAGCTTAGCGAAGGTCTCTAACAGAGCATTCTGATCGATTGCTGGAGAAGGAGATTTGTCTTTGCGATGTCTGTCGAAGAAAATTATGTACTAAGGTATAATATTTTTATAGAGTAACTTAACTGCACCATGGCATATCACATTTTGTACCTACGTTATATTTATTACGATGCGTTAGTGACGCTTCCTCTATCCAGGTTTCCTCGCAGGCCCAAGCTTTACAATCATCATCATATCAGCCTTTACGTTCTCACTGCTGGGACTCTGGCCTTCTCTCAAAGAGAGAGCATGGGCCGTTATCTATCATGCTGGCCCAGTGCGGGTTGGTAGATGTCGCATGCCTTTGAATTTTGCGGTTCTTGGACATGCCGGTTTCCTCACGATGTTTTCCTTCGCCGTTTTGAGCGAACCTTTACAATATCCTCTAGTTATAATGTACCTCTAAGTAGATATATAATAGGTATTGAATCAAGTTACTTGTCCCGATCCCTAGAGGTCATGTGGTCGCGATGCCGGTGGCGGTGCTGGCGCACCTCGGACGTGTCGCGGTCGCGGCTGCTTCGGTGCTCTTCGTGCCTTCTCCCGTGACGATGTCTGGAACGGGAGTGCTTCAACATACTAACTGAAGACTGAAGATATTTATTAAGTATCGCGACAGACAGTAAAGTAGGGCGTAAATGGTGGTGGTGGTAACATATGATTCAAAGTACCTGCCGGCCGTTTCTTGCCGTGAAGAAATTGAAACAGGCGTAGCTAGTTTTGTTTGACGTTCTGTACCCCTAGTACAAGTTTTGAAAACGATAAAAGTTTTCGTAAACGTCGACGTTTACCACCGCCGACTTGTCAAAGTACAACTCGATCTGCTTAAATTCAAAAAGTAACTCAATAACATTGTTGGAATATGATTATACCGATTTAAAATAACTCTTATTACGATTTCAGTTCCTCCAAGTCTCGGTAAGATTCGCTAAAAAAAAATATGTATGGATGGAAACGAAAACTTTTATAGTTTTTGTAAACTATCAAAACCTGTACTAGGGGTACTGATCATAAATATGTATCCTACAAAATACGTGCAATTTGACTTCGACTCTAAAATCCAACTAATAGGATATCTAAACCACTGACTTCTTTTTATCTCGTTTGATGGCTTCTTCCAGAAAAGTGTAAATGAAAGAATCGTCATCTTGCGTGGGCGTTTCCACTACCGCGTCGTTTTCCTGGAAACAATGCTCAATGGGTCACCAGAGCACTTCCTCTGTTCTTTGAACTATTATGACCTAAGAACCGACCACTGTATATACTATCGTGAGCAAGTGCCTCGTATCTACATACCGAGATTACCTAGTTCGGTGTTCATTTGGGATTGCTGATCCAACCTAAACCGATGCGTTATTGTTTTCCAAAGAGATTACTATCAAAAACTCCTAGATAAGTAATCTCTTTGGAATGATGTCTCATCAAACGCATCGGTTTAGGTTGGATCAGCAATGCCAAATGAACACCTCTCTCTTACATCATGAGACAATATCTAGGTATGTACCCTAGATACGAGGTTATACCTAAGACTACTGTTTCCTATTAATTCAGATTCAGATTCAGAACCTACTAAAAGTGTATTTAAGTCTAAAAAGTTTGAATATCTTCAGTGCAATTATTACCTGTGGCGGTGAAATCGATCGAGGAGTAGACACCATCAAACTTTTCAATGCCAAAGATAATCCGTCTCTCCTGTAAATAGAACGCAACATATCTACAAATGGACCTATGGAACCTATAGGTACAATGTACATAACGTATTACGACGGGCTTTATACCTACTAGGAGTAGCTTATATTCCGGCCTCTACAAAACCTTTTCCGGCCTTCCAGGCGCCGTGCAGGAACCACCGGAAACGATGTCCAGATATGATAAATTCACCTATCACCAGACCTCAAAGATGCGTTTTAATTTTTTCCTAGTTACCAGGAAAATACTGAGCAGCAGGAACAGGATGGGATCTAATTGGTCGAATGTTCTTTCCTAAATCTGTATATTCTCCAAGAAAGCTCCTAGGTAGTTTTTTAAAGTATTTACCTACTTACTTCAAAACTTTTACATACGTAGGTCGTCTATGGCGGCGAGGTGACCGTCCATCACGCTGAATAGTAGTGTTGCTGCCTTTTTCCCTGACGAGAGTACAAATAATGGGCTCGTTAGTGGTCCTACCTAAAACTTTTTAAATTCTAGCTGCGCCCCGCTGTTTCCTCCGCTGGAAGACTCCCGTGCATTTTTTAGAAATTAGATTAGTTATGTTACCTTCCGGCCCATAAACTTTCATTGCTGCGTGAAAGAAGGACCAACCAACAAACAAACTTTCCCAATGATTAATTATATTATTAGTACTTGATAGAGATTTATTGCTATTGCTTCAAGGGGAAATACTAATTTCAATTTCAATTTATTTATTTATTCAATAGGATACATTGTGATCACTTTAAAACGTCAAACTTAAAACTAGCTACGCCTGTTCCAACCTCCTTACGCCGGCAAAAGAACAGGCAAGAAACGCCCGGCAGGTAATTTTTTTGGCGCGATCACATTGACAATTTTATTCTTATTACTAATTGATTGAATTGGAGCAAGTTCACTAAAATCCCAAGCTTTTTTTGTCATCTAATGGTCCGATATTTTTTAATTAGCTTTACTAATAAGATTTCTCTTGTTTGGTTGTACACATTGGGATATGGGAACATGAATATTAATGAGTTGCGGGATCACAACCAAAGCAGACCAGACCCCACAAGCAGCACCCGTTCACGAGTTGACGCATGTGCCAGCCATCGCTCTCCTCGACCATATGAGAGGGAAGAGGGCGACCCGACACACGACGCCGCCGCAAGCAAAGTCACTTTCGTGAGTATGACTGTTTTGGCTGTTTACCGGAAATGGTTAGAATAGGGGAAATAGGGAGAATAGGTAGATAGAAAGAAAGATAGATAGATTAACTACAATCCCAAGCTTGTTTGTCATCTAAATAGTCCGATATTTTATAATAAGCTTTACTAATAAGATTTCTCTTTATACGGACTTGAAATTTTGCTATCGATAAGTCTTGAATTTCACTTGGGATTTTGTTGAAAAAGCGTACACATTGACCTTTGAACGAGTTGCTAACTTTATGGAGCCTAGTAGTGGGTACAGCAATTTTATCTTTGTTTCTAGTATTAAAATTGTGATAATCACTTCTCTTTTTGAAGCTATTTAAATTTTTCCTTATGTACATTAAATTTTCATAAATGTATTGACAAACAACTGTCATTATTTTAATTTCTTTAAACTTAGTCCTTAAAGATTCTCTGGGGCCCACCTTGTAAATCGCACGAACAGCTCTCTTCTGCAAAACAAATCTAACAAAACTATAAAACAAAACTATCCACACCTACTTCTTAATTTAATCTTTCTTCTGAAACTGTGAATGAGTATGATTGTTGTCTTTATTCAAATATATTATGCTTGAATACTTGTTAGAATTAAGGACATTTCTAAACCAGCTTTTCATACAACCGTTGATCACGTCCAACCTTCACAAGGGCACTTTACATTGTTCTGAGAGAGAATAAATTAGTCTGGCTCCTCCAATAATGAAATCCAAGTGTGAATATATACCTTGCCGCAGAATCGCCGTTGGTGTGTCCATCAGCGATATCCCCCGTGGTTACGTCCTGCAGGCTCGCCTTGCCTGACATAACACGGCCTAAGTTCGCTTGGCACCCCTGTTCAGGGATGTAATAGGCACACATCAATAGATTACGTTTTTATTTATTTAGTAAGGAAGTTTTGTTATCCTTAGTTATTATAATAGTTAACGGGGGGGAGGGGGGGGGGGGGACCTTTGCCCAGCAGTGGGACAGTAAAGTTAAAAAAAAAACTAAATTAAATAGAATTTGGGAAAGTAACAATTGCCTGTCAGTTAGCATTCAATTCTGACAAAATCCATACAAAAAGAATGACTTAGGTAATGCTATGTACCTAGTTGAAAGCTTATTGATGTCAGAGTGCATCCGTTAGTCTGTATATAACTTTCTCTCCAAATGTTTCATCTATTTTCAGACATCAGTAAGTAGCCTAGCAGTTTTTCCTTTATTCACTTGAATGGTTAAATTCCTATTCATGATATTGGGTTTAATTTTCATCATGCTAACCTTACCTAATATGAGGAAAGCCAGGAAGTGGGCGTAGTTTTTGTACCTAATCGCGACTAGAATAACGTTTAATTGCTTTCAAGCTGCTAAGTAGTTTGTTAATTTTCAACACTTATCTACTCGTTTAAAATGGGTACGAACTACCGAGAATATAGAGCTCTCGGTAGTTCGTCCCCATTTTAAACGGGTAGACGACGTTAGAAGCGCTCTGCGGTGCATTTGTTACCCCAATCAATGGTAAGAATAGCCGATGGGAATACTACCTATATGCACTCAGCATAGCCTACCCAGCAGTTGTATTATATAGGTAGATACTAAATTAATAACATCACGCGAACAAAATACTCATAGATCTACTTACACTATTGGATTCATCAGCCGTCACAGAGTTGGTATCATCAAGGCCCTCCCGCTTTTTCCTAATGCACTTGCGCTTAGAGGCCTCAAATATTTTGAACAAGTTTTTACTATCACTTGACTGAACCTCCATGAAATAAGTTTGAAGCTATCACGAGACATTCGATCCAGATTACTAACTAAAATACCTCTTTCATCATCACTGAAAAATACTGTTTCATAATATTATTGATTTGAATACGAATAGAAAATTTTCACAATTTTTTACCAAAAATATACAAAGACAGAAATGTAATTGACAGACAAGGTACTAGAAATTGAAAAAAGAATTGAGATTGACAAGTTCTTAGCTGCCAGAATATTTAAAAATAGATAAATACTTTTCAGATGCGAAAAAATAGATACACGTATCTTCCTGATTTATGATTAGCCGCACAGCACACCCTTCCAAAATAGCAGAATGTTCATATTAACTTTTCTCAACTGTAATTCATTTTCAGATTGTGTTAACTCCTAAGCTAGTTAAATTAAATTATAATACTTTTGTAAGCCGTTTGTTTTCCTTGAAATAAATATAAATAAATGAATAAAAAACACAGAATGATGGTGTATAAATAACTATTAGGTAGTCATTCTCTCCATACATTTTTGAATAGAGTTAACATTACACTATGGATGAAACAACTTTGTGATTGATAGAATAGTCTATGTTAACGTCAAATCAACAGTATCGATCTAGTTTCTGAGATAGTCGATACGCGGGTAATGCTATCGATGTACATAATTATCATACGAAATGCTATTGCGACCTAGATTACCACTTTTGGGGCTTCGACTTACGATATAAGAATTTTATTTTTGTAATCGTTGTAGATGTGAATCAGACTGAAGGTGTGGAAATAAACTAAGAAAAGCCAATTGATAAAAAAAATAAAGTTCAGATTCAATTTCAATATATTATAGATTATTGTAATAATTCACATTAAACTTAATTTAAATCTTATTACCCACATAAGCTCCTCACTCTTTCAACTACGGTCATCTTACAGATAAGGTACTCGGTAATCTCCATCATAAAACCAATAAACAGATTCAAGTCCCATTTTATTATAAAAATCAAAATTACGAGATAATATAATACAATCATTCTTTCTTCAATCGAACATTTAAAATCGACCGGAGCACATCGATATTTTCGTAAACTAATTCATCGCGGACATAAATAACGGTATCGGTCCTGTCGCGAACACTGCGGCGTTACACTATATGTACAGTCGGCGCCGGCGGTACCGCGGTACTCAGTCGAGGTCCGGCGCCGCGTCCGCGCCCTGCGTGCAGTGGAACAGCACGTCCGCCAGCTCGTGCGCCACCTTCTGGTCCAGGATCTGCGACATGACGAGCGACAGCAGCCGCCGCTCGTGGCGCCGCAGCAGCGCGCGGTTCTCGGCGCGCTCCGCCAGCCGCAGCAGCGTGGCGGCCGCGCGCCGCAGCATGTCCAGCGACGTGCCCATCGCGTCCGGGTTCTCGCGCAGCGCGCCCACGCCGTGCTGGTTGGCCACGCCCAGCGCCGCGTGCTCCGCGCGCTCGATGAACGCGACCAGCGCCGCCACCGCGGGCGCGTGCGCCGCCACCTCGCGCGCCGCGCCCGCGCCCGCGCCCGCCAGGTAGTGCAGCAGGTTCACCGCGAACTCGCGCACCACCGGCCGCTCCGGGCGGCACAGGTCGCGCGCCAGCCCCGCGCACAGCGCCGCGATGCGCGCGCGCGGCGGCGTCGCCACCACCAGGTCCACGTTGGCGTCCGTCACGCACAGCTTGCACAGCGCCTCCAGCGCCAGCCGCCGCGGCGATAGCGGCGAGCCGGCGGCGGCGGCGGGCGGCGCGTCCCCCGCCACGGCCGCGGGGCACACGGCCCAGTGCAGCAGCCCGTCCAGCAGCGGGCGCGCCACCGCCTCCGGCTGATGGTGTAGCTCGAGCCCGCCCGCGATATTGGCGCAGCACACGAGCGCGTCCTCGCGCAGCGCCGCGAGCGTGTCCCACCACCACTCGGCGGCGCCGCGCAGGCTGGAGCAGCACGCGGCCGCGTCCGCCTCGTCGCGCGCCGCCCGCTCGTAGGCGCGGGCGCGCGCGGCGCGCGGCGCGTGCTCGTGGTGCAGCAGCAGCAGCTTGCCGGCGAGCGCGAGGAACGCGCCCGACCGCGAGAACTCCGCCTCGTTGCCCGGCACGAACGTGAGCCCGCGCAGGATGTTCGAGAGCGCGATGCAGCGGCGCGCGAGCGCGTCCCGCGTCTCGTCCGCCAGGTTGAGGCTGGGCTCGTCGCGCGTGTAGCACTCGTCCTCGTAGTCCTCGAGGCGGCGGCGGCGCAGCACGCCGGCCGGGTCGCGCACCTGCAGCGCCGGCCGCCGCTCCGGCTCCAGCTCCATGGGCTCCGCCTCGAGGTTGTCCGAGTCGGGCGGCGGCGCGGCGGGCGGCGCGCGCGGCGGGGAGGGCGGCGCGCGCGGCGGGGAGGGCGGCGGGGAGGGCGCGCGCCGGCCGGGCAGCACGCGCACGAAGGGCAGGTGCAGGTGGTCGGCGCGCGCGCACGTGATGGCGTGCTCGGCGGCGGGCCCGTCGCCGGCGCCCTGCCACGGCTCCAGCACGCGCCGGTCGCGCTCCGCGTCCGAGTCGGGGTCGGGCGGCGCGGGCGGCTCCTCGTCCTGCCGCAGCGTGACGGGGTGCCGCCGCCGCGACTGCATGGTGTAGTTCTCGCCGGCCAGCAGGCGCACGGAGCGCGCGGCGGGCTCGGGCGGCGGCGCGCGGCGGCGCGGCGGGGAGGCGGGGCGCGGGGCGGCGGGCGCCGCGTACCACGGCTCCTCGTCGCCGGTGGGCGCGTCGAACACGTCCGCGAGCGCGCGCTGGAAGTGTTCGAGCAGCAAGTCTAGGAGCCCCGGCAGGTGCTGGAGCCCGAAGTAACCTGCGAGAACGAAGGGCGCGGTCAAACGTTGTTCCGTGGGTAGTTTGATGCTCGCTAGTAGTCGGGTCGGTGGTGGTGGGTGGCGAGCTCACCTATGCAGTTATCGTCGAATAACAGTATGTTGAGTATGTCTAGCGCCCAACACGTCTCGGCGAGCAGGCCGGACTTGAGCGCCATGACTATGCGCCACGCGTCCACCGGCGCCACGTCCTGCTTGGTGAGGCGGCGCCGCTTGTCTGGCGCGGGCACGGCGCCCTCCACACACTCCGGAGGGAAAGTTAGCTCCCGTTTGAGCGCACCCGCACCTGCCGCGCCGACCTGGAAATCATCAGCCTCCGGTTAGCATGGCGAGCTTTTGACATCTATCTGATCTTTAGGCACCAATCGATTTTATCTATTTCTATAGGTACTAATATCATGATAAGGTAAAATTTGTGAGGTAGTAGGTAATCTCTAGATGTACCGAACCGATTTCAATAATACTTTCACCATTAGAATGCTGCATTATCCGTGAGTAACATAGAATATTTTATAATAAAAAAAACTATAAAGAATACCCGTGCGTAACCATTTGTTGTCGTTTTCAGGATTCGATTCCTTAAGTTTCAACATAAAAAAGCGTGAGCCTGTTTAAGAAAGAAGCAGTTCTGGTTATCGGACTATTTACTCCTACTAATATCATAAATGCGAAAGTTTGTGTGTGTGTGTGAATGTTTGTTACCGCGTATCACCGTAACTACTGAACCGATTTTGATGTAATCTCGTTAGTCTCGCTAAAACTCGAGAACGACTGGACCGATTTGGCTAATTTTGATCTTGAAATATTTGTTGAAATTCAGGAAAGGTTTAAAAGGTGAGAAACTATAAATTATAAATTCCCTTCAGACAACTTTTACTGGCGATACGAAGTTTGCCGGATCAGCTAGTGGTAAATAAATATGTACATCTTGAAGTTTGTAGTATACCTGCGGTTGGTAGGGCTGGTGCGTCCAGGCGGGAGGCGGCTGGCCGGGTTGCGGGCGCCAGGGCGCGGCGGGGGCGGGCGGCTGCGCGCGCGGGAAGGCGCCGCCCCACGCGGGGGGGAAGCGCGCGGGCGGCGCGGGCGCGGGGGCGGCGCCGCCCGCGTACCCCGGCTCGCCCTTCGCGAAGTCGGGGTGCCGCCGCGGCGCGCCGCCCGCGCCCGCGCCCGCACCGCCGCCCACGCCGCCGCCGACCGCGGACTTGCCGCCAGTGTACTGCGGAACGGAACATACAACGTTCTGGCGGGTGTGACCGACGCGGCTCGCGTTCTCCGCTCCGGTGACGCTGCGCTCGATTCGCGTTCTCCCTTCCGAGTGTAAGGCACTTGTCCGACCGTCGACGAGGAACGAGTAAACGAGTTGGCGAGCAGCGGCAAGAGAGTGTGTAGTTCCGATAGTTTTGTCGCTGGGCTGTCCTCGGTCACACACAGCGATTACAGCTGCGTATGCCTACTCGCCGCGAGAATTATCTTTGATAGCTCTGGTCGTTCAGTGACAAACTGGTGGAACGAGTCCTCGCCGACAGTGTGACAGGCAGCGATCAACTATTAATACATGGATCATGCACTAGGCTCCATAAAGTTAGCAACTCGTTCAAAGGTCAATGTGTACGCTTTTTCAACAAAATCCCAAGTGAAATTCAAGACTTGTCTATAACAAAATTTCAAATTCGTATAAAGAGAAATCTCATTAGTAAAGCTTATTATAAAATATCGGACTATCTAGATGACAAACAAGCTTGGGATTGTAGTTAATCTATCTATCTTTCTTTCTATCTATCTATTCTCCCTATTTCCCCTATTCTAACCATTTTCGGTAAACAGCCAAAACAGTCATGCTCACGAAAGTGACTTTGCTTGCAGCGGCGTCATGTGTCGGGTCGCCCTCTTCCCTCTCATATGGTCGAGGAGAGCGATGGCTGGCACATGCGTCAACTCGTGAACGGGTGCTGCTTGTGGGGTCTGGTCTGCTTTGGTTGTGATCCCGCAACTCGTTAATATTCATGTTCCCATATCCCAATGTGTACAACCAAACAAGAGAAATCTTCTTATTAGTAAAGCTAAATAAAAAATATCGGACTATTAGATGACAAAAAAAAGCTTGGGATTTTAGTGAACTTGCTCCAATTCAATCAATTAGTAATAAGAATAAAATTGTCAATGTGATCGCGCCAAAAAAATTACCTGCCGGGCGTTTCTTGCCTGTTCTTTTGCCGGCGTAAGGAGGTTGGAACAGGCGTAGCTAGTTTTAAGTTGACGTTTTAAAGTGATCACAATGTATCCTATTGAATAAACATTTTTGAGTTTTGAGTTTTTGAGTTTTGATCTCTTTTGTTTACACGGATTGTTCTATTGTACGTTTCTTGAACAAGAAAATAGCCGATAGTTACTAGTTTACTCACTAGCGGTGGGACAACTGCCTGATGCTCGGTTTCCGCGCGAATATTTAGATAGGTAGTTTAACTCTTTACTGGCACACTCACCGCAATACTAAAAAATTGCTCTATGGTTTTGTAACGAATATAAAGTAAGTCAAAGTTCTCAAAAAGTGCGCTCGAAGGAAGAATCGACCCGTGTTTGAGCGTCCGGAGCGGAGTGAGCGACGCCGACGTAACTGCAATATTTTACGTCGACACTCTACGCTGAGTACGAGTAACATCAACTAGAAAAATTGCAGATACGTCAGTTCGCACGAAGACCAACGTAAATGAAGCGATATATTTAATGTTACACTTGCCGTGCACCCAAATATAATACATATTTGATTAATGATATTACTAAAGAAAATCGGTCGAATGAATTGCCCACAGATCGGTTTGATGGTTAGAGACATTAGACCGATTCAGGTCGCGATATAAACAAAGCGACGACATCGTTAACCTTACAGCTAAGCTTACGATGAACTGTGAGAACTTAATGCATGCACATGATTTAGTGATCAACTCGTCATAAAGCCACCACCACACACTCTAAACCTTAACTTCCGTGTTTTGATTAAAATGGTTAAATTTTGAAGAGCTAGCATCTGGCTAGCGACGGTTCGGTTTGTGACGTCCGCCGATCGACCAATTTGGATCGAGCGACGGTCGACGTCTTTGTAAAGCCAATTAATCACACCGCAAGCCAAAATTTTGTTAACAAAAATAGAAGAAACAAATTAACAGTGATAGCTTATAATTCCGTCAAGCGAGTGATATTATTCGTAATAAAAAAATATTAAATGAAGCCAAAAACCACGAATGAACTGCCCACGCGTCGATGATCATCGCGTTATGTTTCCTCTATTCATAGACCTCCGAGAGGTACTACGAAGGAAGAAAACGATCGCTAAATCGTATCGGATAATGTCAACAGTGCTGAGATTTTTTCTCTACCGTGATAGTGTGCGACACAAGATTGTTCTTTAGTGAATTAAAAAATTTATGAAATTGATGGTAAGAGAGGTATTTCTCATAAACTCGAATAGTGAAATATGTATATTGCGTAGAAAAACAAAACAACACGAACGAACAATAAAACACCACTCGAAAAAGGTACAGAGCTACTAGAACGCTATAATCAAAACTAAATACACAAAAGAGGTGAATCTAACGTCTATTGTTCGATAACTGCTGAGAACACTATCACGATACGATTCGGCTCTGCGATGATGATCTCTGAGCGGGGGGGGCACGAGTGACCAATTCCGTGCGGGTGTGAGGTTATGAGACCGTATCGCCAATCGATGGGAAGCGGTGTTGAGTGCGTGGTACAAACGGGGCGTCCGTACGTAGGGTCTCGGGTTGGAGGGCAGCGGCGCGACCAGCTGCCGCGCCAGCTGCGAGCTCATTAGGCTTACACTCGGAGACTGCCCGCCCGACATCTACACCAACAGACATACGTCATTGCACGCCGGGCGCTCATCCCTAGCGTACCTATAACCCTACCCTATACCTACTGCACATCCTTCCACGCCGAAATCACGACCTTCAATAACTCAAATCGGACGTTTCATGCTTATATTTGAACGTTTCTGCGGGTGCGTCTCGATCCCCAATAAAATAAAGTTCTGTTCGTTCATTCTGTTGACAATCGGGAAAAAATATTCCCGTACTTTACAGTGTTGACGAATGAAACTTTTATTTCCCGATCAAGGCAGTACAGGAATAAAGATGTCTCCCTCGACAAGTCCTTCCGCGGTGTTTCAAGATGGTACAAAAAGAGTTCTTCAGGGTCGGCAATGCCCCTAGTATTGCAGATGTCCATAGGCGATGGTAACCGTTCACTATCAGCGGGCGCCATCTGCTTATATGCCACTAAATTACATTAAAAAAAGAGACGGATGACTACATTTTCGACGTGTTGTGTTCGTAACTCTGTGAACGGACGCAATATTTTTGCCCCGATTTTCCACAATGCTGACAAGAGTTTTACTGATCGAGAAGCACCCGTTTCCGCTACCATTCATTTAGAATAGAATATAGCAGACTCTTTCTTTAAATAAATTAAATAGAGATTTAATTTGCTGTTATTACTTAATTTAACTTATTCCTCTAAACTTTAAAGGAACTAGTCAGGTAGATCAGGTAGATGTCAATTATATAGGTCAAGTATCAGTCGTGGGGTAGACCTTTGAGTCTGTTCACATAGCTATGCTTGTAACATAATTATATTAGTTAAATCAAATATATGCGTAAAATGACTTATCTGAAATATCACGGGTTGCGATTTCGGTTTGAGACAAAAAACTTTTAATTTTGTAGTAGCGTCTTGAGGGCGTTCGATTAAAAGTCTGCTACATTTACATTTTCAGATTTTGTAAAACATCGCTTTTAACCACTTTTCATTCAAAAATTACTCTAAGGGAAGAGCAGAATTGCATTCACTGAACAAACGCTATAGATACTAAATTGACTCACTAAAATACATCCATTGGTACTTGGACATCGTTCAGCGACTGACACAACATTAGTGCGAGTTTGACGATTTCCAAGCACAAGTGCAGAATATAAGCAAGATAATATCGTATACATAACATACACAAGAGATAATATATTCCTTGCATTCCAGTCATGCAGGGCAGTACATAAATTCTACAAGTACTTTAGGGCTGGCAATCAACGAATAATAGCTACAAAAAAGATTACACATCATTCAGTAAAAATTTAGGTTACCGGATTATAAAAAAACATTAGGTACAATTTTATTCCAATTATGCTGGAGCGAGTTGCAATTCCCAATCAATGCCATTTCACAAGATATCTTCGAATTAATAATGCAATAATTTGTGTACACATATATTATTACATATATTAGTCATTACAGTTCAATTTTTGGTTTGGCAACTCGATAATCAGCAAATTACACGCTCACCAATACCGATGTAATTTCATTACACATACACTAAATTCAACTCACTACCGTGTGCCAATATCGGCAGAGTAATACACTATGGCAAATAAGTTTTTTACATCGTAAGTAATATTGTATAATGACGATGCGGTCGAACGTGGCGTCACTGTACGCCAAAATTGAGAATTCGCGCTACAAAACGCGACCGCATATCATCATAGCAGTTTAAAAATATCATGTTATCGTGCTAAATATATTCGCATGTACCGTTTACTCGTTTTGACTATGTATTCTGGACCCATATCGTTTTCATTATGACCATAACATGTACTGAAATCCTCAGAGCAAACTATAGTTTAATCGGTATCAGTGAACGTGGCTCGTCATTCGACACATGTACACAGACAGAAAGGTAAGGTAAGGTAAGAACTGTCGGTATGTCGCGGTACCTCTATCGGCGGCTGGTGCTGCTGTATGGGCGGCGGCGCGGGGTGCGCGGGGTGCGCGGGGTGCGCCGGGTGCGCGGGGTGCGAGGGGTGCGGGTGCGGCGGCCGGTAGTACTCGGGGTAGGCGCCGGCGGGGGGAGGGGTGCCGGCCGGGGCGCCCGGGCGGTACGCGCCGCCGTACCCGCCGTACTGGCCGTACTCGCCGCCGCGGTACCCTCTGCAACACGTAACAACAACGATAATTCAACAGATCTTATTAGAAAATATTCAGATGACCAACATGCTTGCAGCATACATGGACTGGGACGGCCGACCGGGCGACAGTCACTCGGCTGTCCCAGATATCGTTGGTAAGACAAAGTCACGAAGGACTTGCGCGAACGCCAGGTGGAGGCGTGGCAGCACGTGTCGCAGGAAAGACCGAAGTGGCATCCAAGACTCACTTTGGCTCGGTGCACCGTCTCAGTCAGTAAGTCAGATGACAAAAATATTCGTGATTGTTGTGAACTTGCTCAAATTCAATCAGTTAGTAAAAAAAAACAAGTGTAAATATGATCGCGCTCAAAAAATGACTTGCCGAGCGTGTTCTCGCGTTTTTGCGTCTGAGTGTGTCTGTTCTTTTGCCGGTATAAGGAGTTTGGACAAGGCTTAGCTAGTTTTAATTTTGGCGTTTTAATATGATCAGCATGGATATAGATTAGCTTTTCTATTTAAAAATATTAGCCCGTAGAATATAGTCTATAAGCGTCTGTTAGCTTTAAAAAACCTAATATCGATATTACTATCAGGTGTGCGTGCTCACCTGTCGCCATCGGGTCCGTACTGAGAATAAACAGGCCTATTCGCCGGATAGGGAGATCCATACTCGTAACCGTAACCTGGCTGGTAACCTGAAACCATCAAACAATGCAATCAGGTAACAGACACAGGACCAATGAAGAAGCGAGAAGTAATTAGCATCCATTATTTTTCAATAACACTACAAACACAAGTGAATAATTAAGGAAACCATAAGTATACAACCAAAACCACTGCAACCTTAAAACCAACCCATACATTAAAATAAAAAATATGTACAGCAAAACATACAGTCCATCTGGATTATGATGGATATGAAACAAAATTTATGAAAACAAACTTCATGAAATTCATCCAAGCATCGTATGTACACTTCGCAAAAGTTTGTTAGACTGTATCAAGTCAAAATATAGTTCAGCGTCTCTTATTTCACAAACCTACAGAAAAAAATATATTACAAAAGCGTATTTCACAAAACTCTCAAGCAGAAGAACTCAATCAAGCGCTATTAGGAAAGCAAACAATGGTATAAATGAAATTGTGAGCTTATTCCAAAATCTTTAGTTTTCATGAAACATGAGATTCATTGAAGTTTCAGCATAGATTTATTACGAAAATCGAATCATTTTATGTCTACCCGATTTACGAAATACCATTTCAAAACTTTTTTACCGTATCCTATGATAACGCAGGTGCATTTACGGCAATAGTACATAGACAGTTTAACTTCTTAAATACCATAGACGCGACTAACAAAGTCCAATTTTTACGTCACAGTGCGAATGCAAAGTCTTTTGGAACAAGTCACGTTAGATAAACGACACCAAGTGTGGTGAGTGTTAGGGTGTACCTGGGGGTCTGCGCGGCCCCGGCGGCTCGTCGAACGGGTTAGAGGCGGCTAGATTGTCGCCGCCCGGCCCGCCGCCTACGAACACCACGACAATATACCACCCGCAAACTTATAACTACGGAAAAACTACTGATTCTAACTAGGACACTCTGACTCCTAACTAAGATTGTAAACCAGATAGGATCTACAATACTCAGACACGGAACAAACAATACAATTTGGTACATCTGTGGAAATGCCATACTGAAACAATTTCACCTTTTTCCATGTTTAATCTATGGTCATTAAGAATCACTATAGCGTAGATTTTTAAAGTAGTCGCATTTATACCGTGTATACCGTCTAGTACAATCAAAAATCTCGCAACAATACTTAGTAATTTGTGGTTTGATAATACATACAAATTATGGAACGAAATAAAAAAAAATAATCAAAGATATCATTTGCTATGGCAACAAGTCTAACGGGTTTCAATTAGATTGTTATTATTATGATAATCTTGTTAGGACAGTTGATTGGTACACACCAGTTATCTCTGACATCAATAATGAATGGCTTCGTCAATATGATAAAGCACAAAAAAGGCTCTCGATTCAATGAGTCAGCGTTTCCTAATTCAATATACTATTATTAAATAGATATATCCGCATGAACCACTCATAAATACTTGAATAGCTCGGCGGTACGACGGCTTTGCCTGAACAATGCGGACATATTGTGTTAAAATAAAATCAGTAGTTTTCCTCTGTGAATTTTTCAAGACAGAACTAGAGAGAAGCATTATTATGTTGTATGATTTGTTAGCAGTGAGAGTTACTATTCGGTGACAGTTGTTAGGTACATAGTTAATTGGGTGACTGCACAAATTTTAATAAGGTAAATAAGCACAGAATAAGTGCATCAATGTCGTCTCTGTCACACATTGCGACCTTCGCGTTTACCGTTCAACGTAGCTCATTTACACTGATATTTACTTCACTCCCACTTGCGAAAACTATATTTTACATGGAAATGATGTACACATTTAAGTATTATTTGCAGTGGAAAAACAGAATACATGCATTTACTGATATCAGAATAGGAAACATCACACGAGTTATGAAAGGACGGGAGAAGAGGACTGTACAATATCAATATAATGATCAGTTGAGAGAATTATGTGCTATTTGAATAAATGAAATGGCAAAGGCTGAAAAGAAAAAGAAAGGAGTTTAAGTAGAGGGTCGTGTAGGTTTCAGCTAAGATCTCAGAAAACTTGTTTAACGGAATTCGTTAGTAAGCGAAGTTGTCAGAATCATTTTGTACAAAAGGAAAAGTTAGGAAGTAAGTTTAAAGATTACCTTGCGAATGGTTGGGCTGTGGAGGGTATCCGGCGTATTGCGCCGGGTAACCGTCCATATTGGGAGCGGGCGCCGTGCCGCCGCCCGGGAATGATTCTTGAGAATTCGATGACCCTGAAGAAAACAAAAACATGCAAGTATATAAACATAAGTATGTCCGAACCATGCATTGTTGTCGTAAACGGAACACGAGAGACAGTGTAAAATGCAAGCTCTGCAGAAACCAACGCTCGCTTTCGCACTGCATGTCAATGTGTGTATGTAGATTAACTTCGAATGAAAATGTAACGCGATATTTTGCTTATCTGCTGCGTGACTGCAAGCTGTTACTAGCAGCTTGGGGTTTAGAAAATCGGTAACTTCATTAACACTTTGTTTGATGGAAAAGAAAATGCACCAGAAGAGACTCACCTGCACTGGGCGTACTATTCGATTTGCCGCTCTTCTTCTTAGTGGACGCTTCGACCTGGTTGATGATGGGTTGGGGGTCAATCCCGCCCCGGTCGAAGTGGCATTCATAAGCTAGCAGGTTCTTCGTGTAGTGCTTGCGTAACGTGTACGCCGCCGACGAGGACGCTCCGATGCCGAGTAGACCCGCGATGTCCTTCCACGTTTTGTTCTTGGTCACCTGGAAAACGCATGCAAACATACTGAACGTTTGAAACTGGAAACATTACGTGCGAAGGTTTAGTACCGGCGCTAAAGGCGATAACTCGCGGTGTTAACGAGTGGAAACCTCACCATGCCGCCGATTGCGATTCTCTAATGGAGAAATCGTTAGGTGCAACGCGATACGGCGCCCTCGACACGACCGCCGGCGACGTGCGCCTGCGCCGTACTAGCGCCGCAACAGTGTCGCGGCGGCCGCACCGAGCGGTTCAATGATAAAAGCTACAAACTATAGTTAAATGCGAGGTGAGTTTACTGCGCCCGCGCACATAAACCGCGGTGCATGCATCGACATAAATCCTATGCGAGTCTATTAGTCTCAGTCGCGTAGAACGCCGCGCGCCGGTTTTACTGACGCCGCTAAAGTGATACCCGAGAATACAAATGTTTGCAAATGCTTACATTGGGAACTGTAAAATTGAATTGAATAACACTTATACCGTTCGGCCTCTATGTATCCATTTTAGTGCTTGAATTTTACAACGGTAAGGAGAATAGTGCCAGGTGTAGTATAAATATACGAGACTTACTGACTACAAGCCTGTGATATAGGTAAATGTATGTATTTGTGTCTATTTAAAACTATGCACACTTACAAGTAACAATGGTCAAACCTTGACATATTTCTGATAAAGATATAGAACTTATGAGGTACGTATTGAAACAATTGGTATCGTTTGAAACATTTAAAAGCAGTAAGCCCATAATAAACAAGTAACATTTAGCAACGTCAAAGTTTGAAAATTAGCCTGCTAAGTTCTCTCAGAATGCGCTCACATATTTGTTCATTCGATACTATTTATTAGACGACACCTCAGTGGAACCTAATAGCAGAGCCTGAAATCTTAACGGTATTCCACAGAAAAGTACTATGGCGAGTGTACACGGGAACTGCATAACTTAATTACTCCTTCACCATTCCAGCATAGCTTGGCGTGCATAATAACATATCCACTAACTTTCTACTAACCCACACACACTCTCGTAACTCGTTCATTAAGCTAATTGCCAAAAAACTTTAGTCGTTACCTAAAAACAACATGAAATTTTTTAATTACTTTTCTCCGTCTGTATAAATCACATAAAACTGACCTAAAACATCCGTTATTATCTCTACATTTTTCAGTAACACACACCATAATTTTCGATCTTTCATAAATAAAGTGCGAACCCTTAGCTCGTGAAACTGGAACAAAATGATGCGTGCATACTAAGCTCGGCAAAATTATATCAAACAATGCTATGATATCCACCCAAACAGACTTGCAAAAGAGAGCTTTTAGGTCTCTCAAAGTAATTCTTTCCGTATTATTAGACGTAAACAATAAGTAAAGTTTACCTCGACGAACCCGCCGCGGTCCCTCACGAGCAGATAAAGGCGGTAGAGGTCGAGCGGCTGTTTGGAGATGGTGGGGCAGGCGGCGATGGGCGTGCGCCGCTCCTCCATGAAGGCGAGCAGCCTCTCCACCCATCCGCGCCGCTCCGGCGCGTCGTCCATCTCGTACAGCTTGCCCAGCGAGTCCGACTTCTGGCGCATACAACCCACATCATACACCACGCGTCGAGAGCTCTCACAGGTGACACCGAGCTCTATGGCCGGTCTGAACACAGCAAGGCTTGCGCCATAGTAGCAAGCCGCAGGGACCAACCACAAAGGTTGGTCACATCTCTATTCAGACCGACCACAATGGATGGTCACATCTCTACTTGGAAACGACAATAAGGCGTTATAATTTTGTCTTGATTGGATACATGCTATTGGGCTATACCCGCTCACCGCACATGCGATACTTTTAGCAGTAGTGTTTGAACATCGAAATCAAGCAGCTTTCGAAATCATTAGGTCGTTTGTCAATCAGCTCAATAGGGTTGCCCATGGCCAAAGCTAAAAGTATAGAATGTGTGAAGCGCATTGCAGCGCTTTACCCTACAGGATAATGAGTATTTGACAGTTTGCAAGCAGCCCAGTCCAGATTACACTCGGACGGTAGGTTACGAGAGTATTTTTCGGCAACGTTCTAGTTATTAACATTTTCGACTAGTTTTGAAAGCTTTTTTCTAAACAGACTAGAACTGTGTTTACATGTTTTAAGCTATTTGACAACATATCGCCGTCGCATGTCTATATATCAGATATAATATTTCTAATTCTTCAAAACAATGCATGAGTCAGCAACATAGGAGGGGATGACAATATGTGATTGATCAAGATGTCAGCCACAGGTGCCTTATTGTTATTTCCGAAGCAATGACTACGAAGATCACCTGTGTGTGTGTAGCAGTGTATCGTAACGTAAGAGCTATGTAATGGTAAATAGGTCAAGCGAAAAGGTTTATGATGAAATGTCCATTACCGGGCCTGACGAAGAATCTCCGCGTCGTTTCCTTTGGGTTTCCGCCTAGAATCAAAATTTCGAGTAACGTATTGTAATTGTAGCATTATTTTCGTTATACCTTTGCTACATCATGCTTTCGTCAGCCCCGTTATGAGAAAAAATCCTTGTTTTAATGTTGTTTTAGAAAGATATCAAACCGAATAAGGAACACAAACATTTACTTTAAAAAAAATTACATCAAAACAAGGAGTTTTTACAGCACTACTGTATAAATGCGTATTTTCAATAAACTACAGCATGTCTCGTAGTTTTATGAACGTATAGTTTATTTTAGTCTTGCAATTTAGGCACAGTGTAGGCGTAAAACCTTTTTTCATGCTTTATTTTAAAAACAAAATAATAAAGTAGCAATTTTGTTATACAAAACAAACGACAAGGCAAACACTAAATACGAAATGTAGATTCTACAATTCAATTACATCACTAGCACGAAACAAAGGCTACGCGAAATATGACTCGCTTGAATTTCAAGCAAATAACAGACATTGATTTTTACCATCAAAGGTTCTTTTGCACTACGGCCAGTTGATTTTCGGAAGCAACAGTCCAACACCAATAAGAGAAAGTGTAGCGGAAAGCGAACATAATCTGGATGCTTCAAGCCGAGATCTATATCGGTGTAAAGTTCTATTCTGATGAGGGAAATCATCGCATACGCAGAATTGAAAACTTATCGGATACAGATAATGCTTCGCAAAGAAAAAGAACGACTACCATGCAACTTGCAAAACTTTGTTATAATTCGAAATATTAATTGCATCGAGCTCTACACATGCTTATGATTTTTAACTTGATATAAACCTTGGATCTGAAGGACTCCGGCGGTATGTGACTGTTAAATACCTGAAATACATGATAAAATGCAATGCCCGCCTTCAAACATAACCATAAAATGTACAGAAGAATTTATAGAAGAATTTTTGATAAAGTTAGGCGCACTAACTACACCATACTGTTGTCACATAAGATTGTTATATACTGTAAGTATTCCACATTTAGTTAATTTTATGTACAACAGATACCAATAAATCAGAATCAAATGGTACAAAATTAATCTAAGAAAATTAACTACATAGTCTTGTCAGTCGTGGAGAGGGTACTGTTCTGTTAATATTTTTAAGCTGGTATCTATACCAGTTGTTCTAACGTTCGTGTACTTCAGTGGCCCTTTCAACACGACCGTTCTATGCCCAATAGGTCAATCGTACGCGGCCGACAACGGAACGCACGTAAAACATTTGTGAAAGTGCCGGCATGTATTTTCGGGCCTGTCGCTGCGGCTGGTTTTCCAAACCGTAGGCCGGTGGCGGCTTATAGCTAAGCGCACGCGAGTTTTGAGATAGCGATAGACCTCGACGGTCGTCACGACTCGCGACCTGCAGTCGAATCGTGGAAAACTCTCGCAATCGTGATTGCTTCGATTTTGACAGCTACCAGAGGTCACCACTTTGTCCGAGATTACGATTGCGAGTTTTCCGCAATAGGCTAGTTGACTATATTTTGTGATTTATCAATAAAAAAACAGACACTTGTGAATCATAACTTTGGGTATTATTTTATAGACCTATAGGTAGAATTAGATTTTACATCTTAGAAAACTACTTTTAATATACTTTTATGAACTTTATATGTTTGAATATCTCGTTAAAAATCTGCATTCAAGGTGTTTTACAAAACATTGCCATTTACCTCAAAATAAAAATTCAGTTTTACTACATAATTATATTTACGAGCTGTTCCCCGCGTGGTCTACAGAGTATCCTATGAATCATAACTAATTCCATACCAAATTAAATCAAAATCGGTCAACCCGTTTAGGATGCAAAGAAGTACGAATACATGTGGTTTTCAATACGAAGATACCGAATCTTCTAGCTTGCTAGGCTGTTGCTCGTGTGATGCAGCGCCTCTCGACGAGCGACAAGCGACCAAGAAGCCGCGTGCACTCACGCGGGGAGAGGGCGGACGCGGCCACGGCGACGGCGCCGTGTCGTACTCGTCGTGCAAATCGGTCAAAACGTTTATGAGGAAAAAAACTATGAATGCGGGTTTTCAATACGAAGATACCGAATCATCTAGCATGCTAGACTGGTGGTCGTGTGATGCAGCGCCTCTCGACGAGCGACAAGCGACCGAGTCGCCTCGTGCACTCACGGGACTAGAGGGCGGGCGCGGCCACGGCGACGGCGCCGTGTCGTACTCGTCGTGCAGCGACGAGTGAGACGCGCCGCCCGGCGACGGCGACGGCGCCGCGCTACCGTAATCCTTGCGCGAGCCCTTGCCGGACCCGGACGCGCAGGTCTCCTCGCCTGACGCTGGGGAGGAGAACATAAGTTAATACAACTAAACAATAGTAGATGGGGCGATGATCGCTCAGTGATTGAGGAGATGATGGTAGTGACGTCGGCTTGCTTGCGATCCGTAGGACGTGGCACAGTATACGATTTACCGAAACTAGGGGGACAAAATTCGATATCAGACTTATGGGATTTGAAATGGCCTAAAGTGATAAATTACACATTATGTGTTGACGTGGTAGCAAATAAAACACATTTTTCTTAATTATGTAACATTTTAATCCGATTTTAATAGCGATTTTAAATCACTATAATGTTTTAAGTTGCTTTTTCTTGGCAATTTTCTCAACAATGTAATATAGGGATCAGATGACACAAGCAAATACTTAATTAAGTCAAAATTGGTGCGGACCCGAGAAGTTTTTAATGTGTGGCCCAGTCTGACTTTGCGGATTTCTTTGTTTTTGGCCTCAGAAGCCTCTTCGGACATTTGTCCAATTGGAATGATAGAATGTCTTATAATCTCTGCTCCGTGAACTAGTATTTTATGCACTGTAACTGGCATGTTATACCATGGGTATAGGGAGAGATATAAGTCTCGCGTCTCTGAGCAGTAGCTTTTGAATTTGTCCGGTTCAATTTCATAACCAGACGCTATGGCTGCGAGAATTGTTCGGAGACGCGAAAGCAGATTTTTATCGAGGCCAGTGATGCGAGCAGTGTTTTGGTACTCGTAAAAAAACGTCCTCGCGGTGTTCCCATCATTGCTCGTTCCAAACCCTGGCTTAACTTTGTCTATAATGAGACCAATTTCTTTGAATTTAGCCTTGGTTTCTTCCTTCTTCTTTTTAAACTTTTCTTTGTTTTCCACTCCTCTGACTTGCCACTGAGCTATATCCATTCGGTACGTGATGTTTAGTAGGCATTCCATTGTGCGGATATAAGCATGGAGGCTAGATATCCCAAACCGATACATAGTTTGATCAGGCTCTCTTGCAATTGTTGTAGAATTCATCTCTTTGGATGTAGCTTTGCAGATGAAACATGTTTGTGTGGACCTATTTTCGGAGAGCACGTTACATATTTTGCCGTCAATCATCGACAAGATCAATTCGTGTTTTACACTGATATGAACTCCATCTATTTGTGCAACAGTAGGCACCAGCTCTCGAATTTGTTTTTCAATGGCTTCGCATTCCTGTTTTATCAAGAACTCCGTTTCTTTTTTATATAAAAACTTTATAGTTCTACAGAATCTTGGTGATGATGGACGTGGATTTTCCCATACGATTGTCTTACTGGCATCATCATTATCTCTTACAAGTCTTAGTGGCACCAACGATACTACAAACATATATTCATCTGTATCGTTGGAGTTTTCAAATGCCTGCTTGTATAAGCTGTGGCCTGAGGAGCCGTCACATCCCCACTTATACGTCATTGTGTAGTTCGATCCGTTTGCATCAGGTCTTAATACATCTCCGAGAATATTTTTGCAAATTCTTGTTACGGTGTGACTCAAAAGAGCTTGCAGCTCAACCTCAGCGTATGTGTCTGTAAGAGTGAATTTTTCCACAGGTGGGTAACTCTGTACCTTCACTTTTGCTACTTGATCATAGCATGGGTAAAGACGGAACCCTCTTTCATTTGACTCCTGTTGTATGTTCTTATATGTCTGTACAGTGAAATTATTCGAAATAAACAAAGCCAAAGCTTCTTCCGGGGTGTAAGGCCTTTGTTCTTTTTTTGCATTTATTCTTCTTTTAGCTCTTTTATATCCAGTAGCTCGTCTTGGTGAAGCTGTAGATACTTCCTCAATTAAACTAGCAGCGTCACGTTTCCCACTGGCTCGTACACTCAATTGGGCTGCAAAAGATAACTCTTCAACGTCATATTCTTGTAATAAATGACGAATTTTACGCTTTTTGGTTTTTTTAGAACTATCTTCAAATCTCTTTTTTGGTCTGCCAACACTAGAACCGGGTATTGAGGAATGTTCATGAAACATTGGAAGCCTTAATTCTTCATTCAACCATTCTTCGTTGGCATTTAAAAATAAATCCAATCGTCTTTGTTTTCGAAGCCATTTAAGACGAATCTTCTCACATTCCCTTTTCAACAAGGCCTTAAGGGGCTTCTCCTGATCTTGTGGCAAGATGAAATCAACAAATACTGACTTGACGAACATTACAACTTGATTTAATCTGCCTCTGGACGGGATAGAACGCCAAAAGTCAAAAACCGTTTTTCGCAGTATTCGGGCACCTATAAACAAATAAATAAGAAATATTTAGAATCGCAACAAGTCGCACAACCAAATCACGTTTTTAACAAACATAAAGGATAAGAGAACACGTTAAGGGCTAAATCATGCCTTGACTCATCTTGACTACCTACTTTGAGACTATGTGAATTTATTATTTGTATTTTTTTGCTGTTCTATGGAAGGGCTATTTTTAAGGCAATATTACTAAGTTTCCATAAATATTTTGGTAAATAAAAATCAATTTATATCTAGATAATTACCTCGAGATGAAGAATCCATCACTAAAAAGTACTTAATATCACATAAAACTGAGAAACTTGTGCACAAACGCCGACGTTTACGATCGCACTAACCGAGCGGGCGACTACCTGCATTCGATACGGTAACTTCGCCCTATTCTTATCGAGGGTACCGCGAGGCAAAAACTGGTTCTGAGTGCATTATCAGTCGTAGGGTTCGTCAAAGGGTGTAATAATATTAAGAAAACTCTCTGTTTTAACATTACGTTTTAGGACTTTTGTCTCCCTAGTTTGGACAAATCGTATACTGTGCGTGGGTTCGAATCCTACAATGAGCTTAAGCTTTCGATGAAGGAAAACATCGTGATGAAACCATAGCTAGGTGGTAGTAGGGCTTTTTCTAGTGGTCGCCGCTCTCGCCAAACACCTATCGGTATGTTCCGGCAGACCCACTTGAGAACCAGTTCTCAATCCAGGTGTAGCGTTGCGCCAACTTCGAACCCCGCTACCCTACTCAAGTTTCGTAATACTACTAATGAATAAATAGGAATATTATCTTCCATCGAACATAAATCGTGAGTAAACTCGATAGAACATGCGACTGTAGCGCCATCGACGCAGCATTTAGGACTGTGAGGACTGTCCAAAGGAAGGATCGACAATATGGACGTAACGTTTTAATAATAAGTTAGAACGGAGCATTTGATATATCACCTAAACGCAGACGGTCAGACTCTAAGGTCATATTTTGTTTCATGTAGCGATGTCATGTCATAAAAAGACATATTATGTCATGTCATAATATGTCATTTTAGGACTAGGGCTTGACAGATTACTACTATAATGACTACTATAATGACATATTATGACATGACATATCGATCCAAAACCGCGGCTAACGGATCAGGATCGATTATTAATTTCGGGCGTAAATAGCAATGATAATCTCCGCTGAACTTGTAATGGCAAGAAGTTTATCTCGAAAAATGGTATCTGAGGGTACATCGCTCGTTTCAGCAAGGACTTACTCTCTCAAAAGAGGCATGCGTCATTCTTATGAGGTTCCGCAGTGCGCGTTACCTGCAGAGGCGTTACTGAGCGTGCTCTGCTGACTGCTGCCCTCGTCGAGCGGCGCGCCGTCCGGGCCGGTGGTGACGAGCGCGGTGGCGGGCGCGGCCGGCCCGTTGTCGTGCGACTCGCCCGGCGCGGTGGGCGGCGGCATGGCGCCCTCGCCGCCCGGCATGACAGGCCCTCCGGGACCGGGCGGGCCGCCGGCTCCCGGTGCACCGGGCGGGCCCATATGTCGCCCTTGTTGCTGCTGCAAACACCGTAATACAAGGTTATTGATCACGTACGATAAAAATCAATGACGTGACGTGACGTGAGATGAATTTGTCGATTTTTCGACCCCCTATGGTGACATTGCGTGAGATTTTGTTGGGGCCTCCCTCTTCTCTCATTAGATCTAGTCTCACATGAGATTTTTCTAAATGCATGTTTATGGTATAAATGCGTTAATTTGGGCTTGATTGCGTAGGAATTATTAAAAAAAAAAAAACGTTAAAAACTGTGAAATCGTGTCAATTTAAAATGAACTAAGCAATAGTTCATTTTAAATTGACATGATTTCACAGTTTTCTCGCATTTTTACACTATTTCTTTTAAGGGATTTTTTACATACATTTTTTTATGAACGGACTGCCCATAATGTTAAAGTAGAGGCTGTATCGATATTACCTTCATGGGCGGTGGGTAGTGTTGTGGCGGATGCGGCGGCGGCGGCGGCCGGTAGGCGCCGTACGGGTAGGGATGGTGGTTCCGCGGCGGGTACACGTACGGCTGCGGCGGGTAGTGCGGCGACTTGTACGACGGATGGTGGCCGTACTGCGGGCCCATTGCGCCCGGCGGAGGGCCAGCCCCGGCCGGCGGGCCCGGCGGCGGCTGGCCGCCCGGCACGCCCGGCGCGCCCGCCCGTGGCGTACCGCTGCCGTCCGGCAACGACGACGACGTTCGCGGCGGCATCGTTACGTTCTGTGTGCCTGTAATTACAAATAAAAACATATTGTTCATTTATTTGTTACTAAACGAGGGAAATCCATAAAGGTATAGGTAGGCAGGTTTTATAGCGATGATGGTTCAGTGGTAGTGACGTCGGCTTGCGATCCGTAGGACGTGGGTTCGAATCCAACAATGAGCTTGAGCTTTCAGTGAAGGAAAACATCGTGATGAAACCATAGCTGTGGTTGGGTATTCTTTAGTACTCGCCTGGCTAGCTACCACCCTCTTGTTAAGAATCTGTCGCCAAGCACCTATCGGTGTGTTTCGGCAGCCTCACTTGAGAGCCAGTTCCCAGTGCAGGTGTAGCGTGGCGCCACATCTTGGACCACATCGTCACTTAACATCAGGTGACGTGTGGTCAAACGCTACCCTGTAAATAGTAAAAAAAAAGAGGTCGACGCAGTGATATTTCGACTTGTTTCATTTTCAGTAAATTCAGTTTCAGAATGCTGGGTGTGTTTAGAAATTTAGATAAACAGTGAAGATGAGGTAATGCCCTACAGTGAGTTAAAATAGTTGAATCTGCACCCAAATCTATGAAATGATGAATGCTCAAGCAAGTTTGCTTTAGGTTCGCCAAACCAGCAAATGAAATAACGATTCGGCGGCACACACGAGTGTGTTATTAATAGTTCTATCCACGTTACATAGCAATTATCGTGACATAACGGTAGTTACAGCCTAGTAACCCTGCTCCGACGCGGAGGACATTGTAAACAACCGTATCTAATCATACTTCCACAATGACACGAGCGAAACATTAATTATGCGAAGCGTAGTTTAGCGCTGGGTGTTTCAATTAAATCGTATTCGAGAGTGCAAGCGGCAAACATTAGAGAGTGAGATCGATCGTGGAGGCACGAGGCGGCGTAGATAGGTACAGGCGGTACAGGCGCGTTCACAATTTGAATAACACAGTTAACGAGGGCTCGCCTAAGCTGGCGGCAGGCCCACATCAATCGACGCCGGAGAGACGCACCCAATCACTTTCGTTTTCCATAGGCACGTGAGCGGCATGCACCGCTACCCTGCGAATTCTCGCTGCACTTTATTACATCCGTATATGTGCATACGACATGCACGCAACGCATTGACCGAGGCCGAGATACGAGCGGCAGTGATTTGCGACGACGAAAGTGGTATTGCAGCTTTTATGTAGGTCGATTTGGACTCAGTTATGTTAGTGTTACGTGAGAACGCAAACGCAAGTGTTACACAGTCGAGTCTCATTTGCACACTTACTCCAAGTAACTAGAATACAATCGATTCGCCTTTTTGCGAAGACCAAAATCGGGCGGGGAACTCCTTGGTCCTTGTAGAGGTGTATACTGTACAGTGTAAATGCATGTGGGCACAAACACGTGCGAGTCGTCGGTTTGATTTCATTAGCAGGCTATAATTGAAGCATTTATTGTAAAATAACTATGCACGTGTTGATGTTCTTATAAAATGTATTGTTTTTATTTTGTCTTACATTGCAACTCCTTTATGGAATGTACAGTAAAAAAAATGTTTATGATGTATTGTGTCGGCGCGATCAGACGCCCAACAGACGGTTAGGCGCCAGTGAATCATAGATAACAACGTGGCACACTCGCCCATCTATGTTATATGTAGCATATATTTGTTTACGGCGACCTTTAATGAGTGTAGCACCTCGGTAATAGGGTCATCCGTCTCGGTTCACACAACGTCCGACCGAATGTCTCGTAAAAGTAACGCACCGCATCACCCACAAGAATGTGGGTTTGTTTATTATACAAAGCAAACCCGCAAAAGGCCCAGCAGTGGGAACATAATGACGATTATGACGATGATGATTACAGAAAGCGTGTGTGTGTGTGTGTGTTTGGTATGTAATAGCATGAACCTGCTGCACTGCACTCACCAAAAGGTGTGGTTGCGATTTCTCTTTAGGTACTTTGGTTGTCTGTTTTCATTTCCTTCTAACCTTTTAAGAGAAGTCATATACATTTTTAAATTTATTGTTTCTTGCTTGCTACCTTCTGTTACCTGCATCAAAATAGGTGAGAGACTAACGCCGTTGTCACGGTGCAGTACAGGCCCACACTGTACTCACAACTTTTTGTCTAAGGAACATCCTATTATTACTCTTAAATTTTATTGGGGAACTGTATTAAAGAAAATATCTGTGGTACAAATCAAAACCAGCTCGGCGAGTCAAGGGCAGCCCCGTCCCCGTCGCCGTCGCCGCGTGCGTAACGCAACGTACAGCCGAGGTCTTTACTTTCCCAACAGACGATATCACAACCGAGGCACGTGTAACATTCTTAATTAAATTTTGTCTGTACACCAGTTTCTGTTGCCTGTTTTTGAGACTTACAATATTGCGTATAATATATAGGTATATGTGCTGTGTACAATTGTACATACACCAGAACACTAAATATAATATAATTATATATATAACGTTTGCTTTGTATTTGACTCTGCGCAGTAATTCTACTTGGTGATAAAGTTCAACGACATTTGATGGGTTTGCCCAAAACATAAGTCAGTCCCCGTCTGTAGTTTGCATATTCAGAGATATTGGGTATTTGGTATTGGGCCATTTTTTTTTCTATCAATGTTGATCAGGAAATAAAATTGGACAATAGGCACCTCACGGTGTGATCCACCTTCGACTACATAGTCGCTAACCATTAGGTGGGATGTGGTAGAACGCAGGTCAATTTGTAAAGAAAATCAAACAAATAATAAATTGCTAGTAGGTAAGTATATAGTAGGTACTCGCACCCTGAGGGTTCCGTAGAAATTTAACTTATTATGTTACTACAAATTAACGGCTTTCGGATTTTTCTTTTACTTGTGCTTATCAAATTTCATGATTCTAGGTCAAAGGAAAGGATCCATAGATTTTGACATGTAGGTACCTAAATTTGTGACATAAGTTATGGCCGTATCTTTTGATTGCATTAACTTGAAAGCATAATTTATTTTTTATACCACGAATTACATAAACTGCAACTTGATAGTTCAACCCATTCTTGAGAAAAGGGGGCTCTTAAAAGCCGGACAGATAGAAATAGTGACAACAAAATGACCCTAGATATAAAGGTTCCGTTTTTTCCGAATGGAGGTACGGAACCTTAAAAAGGCAAGGCCATAAAGGTCTAGACGCACAGCATTTCAATGTCACGTATTGGATGGAAATGCATGAATACAAACTCGCAAGCAATGATCAACTACGTAGGAACGCTCACCGCTGGCCGAGCCCAGTGGAGCAAGTTATGAAGAAACTGTCTACTAATCTGTGGCAAAGAAGGAACAGTGTAAGACAGTGTACAAACTTATCAGCGCTTAAACGACATCGGGCAATGATGGCTATGCGTACAAAATACCGATAACATGAACCAAACTTTGCATTTCACGGTCGTCATAAACAGCTATAGGGCGTCGAGTAGCGTCGACTGTCGATCGATCGTAACACGTTGTCGTTAAATATATGCCATAGCTATTAGCTACACAAGTTAAAGTACTGGTTTGAATGTAGCTCGATGGAGGTGGCTAACTGGACGCCTCGGCATTCCGCGAATCCGATCGCGCCCACGCAGCCCGCAGTAACCAGACCGATACCGCAAACTAACGACTCGACGGCGGCCAATAAGCCAAATGAGACGGGACCTCGTAACTTCGAGTGTTTCGTGCGATCGAACGACGCAGTCGGCGAAGTCAAGTAGTCATCGAGATATATAACTCCAGCCGATACCGTCTTTCGTCTAGTAGTTTTTTGCCTTTCATTTCTTTTCTTCGGTATTGGAGATACTTTCATATATATATTTTAGCAGAAATCATAAGACATAATGCGAACCGCTCTTCATCTGAATCGTTCCTGAAAGCAGGTTGATGATCGGATGATTTGCCAATAGGTCCCAACTGTGTACTTATTTGTAACAAGAGCAACCTCAGCAAATTCTCTTAATCCGCACATGCTAGGCTCAAATGGGATGTATATTCTTATTATTCTCATCTTTTTGAAACTTGGTGCACGTTTTATTGGAATAAACTCAGTGTCATCAGCGCATGAAGCCATTTTCGTATTACATAATATTTATTTTATTTAGTATGATATACCTATTTCATTATAATTTTTAAGATCGATTTTGTTTAAATAAATTAAAAACACGGCAGGTCCTACGATACTCCCTTGTGGAACGCCGAAAGAAACAGGACGTGCATAATTACTGACATACTGACTAATTTTAAGTTTTTATTTTCTTTAACCTATATAGTCTTTAAACAGAAATATATAAATCATCTTTGATATTGACAAATTAAAAAAAAATATCTTGTTTTTTCAGCTGACCACGTTTGTGATCATTGATGAAATGGAACATGTGCTCTAAAGTATGTACTTATATTCGCAGTTTTAAATGCTTAAAAGGTTTAAATTAATGAGAATATGAATACTCATCGTATTGCTGTATCCTAAATCTATTTAGAAAATTGTACAATATAACCTAATTGAGATGAATACGACGACAAGGCGAAATTAAGCTTGAGAAATAGAATAGATTGTATAGGTCTGATACCGCTAGAACTGAGGCAAATATTATCTTCGCAGCAGCCAGCGTATTTACAAACAGAGACTAGAGAGACAATAGCGTTAACAAGAGCGGCCTAGTTGAGACGAACGTCAGCGTCACGCAGCCATCGCTGTTTGTCGACCCATTTAACATGATCAGCACTGACAGAGCACCGACTTTACCTAACTCGCCTCGTGTAAACAACTTCCAACCGTATAAAGTTTACGAAATTAGCTAGATAAATAACGTGTTATATGCATATAATATTATCATTAAAGCTATAGAAAATGCTAATATAGTGGAGTTTCTGTCGATGATACTATGTATTTTGAGATTTGATTACGTAGTAGTGAAGTTTTTCTTCACCCACGAATCGTCAAACCTGTACTAGTTGAGTACTTACGGTTTCGTCCACACGCTGTTTGCACTAAAGCTATAAGTACAAACAGTAAAACACATTTTTTCAACCAGATAATTAAAGTCTGTGAGTAAAATGGCTATAACATAGAGACAGATAAACATGGCAAATCGACGTATGAGGTTCGCTTGTTCTTAGTTTACCTATGAAACCCTAAAAATGGGGTGGCAGTTTCGTTTGTGAGATGTGTACTGCGTGCAATATCGGATGGCAGCCGGGGTAGGTTTGTACAGTTAGTGAATGTGTATAGTAAACCGGGTAAGTCTGAGCAAGGTTGGGGAAAGAATGTCCGCACCATTAGCCGAGGGGGCAGACGAACGGGGTGAATGGGCTGTCGAACCCTCCGGTGACCTTGACTTCACGAGATTTATCACTTTTCCGGGGTAATCTGAATACAATTAGACGATGGGCAGCGGGAGGGACCGCAAGAAAGCAACAGGTCCTGACTTAAAGAATCAGTATTTTAGCATTTGAATACATCTTGCAAAACAAGTAGAAGAATATGACTGATGTTATTCATACCTCCTTTATCTAGCGTTTGAAGGAACAGCTCGTAATGGTTTTCTTACAAACAACGAATCTCAAGCTATCACTATAACAAACAAACTAAGAGAGAATTCATATCTAGAACAGGCAACAGTAAGTTTTACGCGAATAAACGAAAACGAATCTCTTCTGCGTGCAAAGGGGGAGTTTGCCGGAGGAGAGGCTCATAAATAATATAAACGGCCTCATCGATCCTTGAACAAACAAAAAAGTATTCAAAATAAGCCAGGACCAGGACGGATCGTTTACGTGAAAACGATCAAAACAAACATTATGCCGGGATGAAGCAAAAAGTGTTTCTGTTTTTTTTACAGCACGAGGTTGTTGGCCTTGCCAAGGACGCCAAGGCACGTGCCCAACTTGCACATAAAGGAATTTGAATGACGAAAAAACTGGACATACCCAGCGACCCCACGAATTTGTTGTGTATATGCGCATATTATTATTACCAATTCAAATTTATTCACTTGTGTTGTGCTTCCGTTTAATTTCTTGACGACTTTCAAGCTGAGGTTGAACTGCAGTGGCTCGTGTTTACAAAAAAATCGAATATTAGATACTTCTAATCTAATCAGTAAATAACTACTTCTAAATAATCAGGCTTGCTTACATTTACTGTTGCGGATAGATAAGTCGATTTTGTCAAATTGTTATTAGATAAGTCGATTTTGTTAATTGTTATAAGTAAGTAGCAGATTATACTACATAGCCTTTATGTATACCTATATAAATGTATAGAATCATTAGTAAATTCTAAGTTAGAAAATGTCACGATGTGCTGACCTGTGATCAGAGAGAGACGCACCTCCCGCAAGAGCGGGACAGCGATATAGATCGCGCGCGCGCCATGCGACGCTCTGATTGGACGAGATGCGCGTCATACCCACTGGTGCCTGGCACTAGTTGCCGACACAAAAATTGTACTTAAGCTAAGAGAAATCCTGTTTTAATTGTATTGCTTCAAAGTGTTGTATCTGAACCTAAAATATACAGTCCACAAGTTTATGGAAAGGAGTCACTCAAGAGTTTCATTTCGTCGAGCACCCTGACCCCAATAGTTGTTTGGTCCATCGAGTGCCGGATACTTCAAGAAGCAGTTCCAGTCGTATACAACCTGAACGCTGTTGTATGCGACGTGAAGATCATCGGCTGCAGTCGTATACAACTTGAACGTTGTTGTATGCGAAGTGAAGGTCGCCGAGGAAACCCGCCGCTTACAAATTGAACGCTTTTGTAAGCGGTATCACCGCTGCAGTCGTATACAACCTGAACGCCGTTGTATGCGACGTGAAAATCGTCGGTTACAGTCGTATACAACTTGAACGTTGTTGTATACGGCGTGTACAAAGAAGCTACCAACGGTGCAACTACGTCGAGTCTGGGAAGATCACCCAACGGTGCAACTACGTCGAGTCTGTGAAGATCACCCAACGGTGCGACCACGACGAGTTCTGGGAAGATCACCCAACGGTGCAACTACGACGAGTGCCGTCTGCACTGCACTTCGAGTCACCGTGGAAAAACGTAATTACGTGGTTTATCCACGGCTCGGTTACCCCGGCCACCTAACGGTGCCAACGGCCAGGGTCTCAGAGTTAACGCCGCAAGGCGGTGTGGTGTTTTGTGCAACACCACCAGTCCATCAAGACCGTTCAACGGGAACGCGGACTGAAATAGCACTTCCTCGCCGGTAAGAGTGGAAATCAGTGCGGGGGTCAGACTGTAGGCACTCGCCAAAGGGGTCGGACATTCCAGCCGACTACCGAGCACCCCGTATCTGACTCCGCTCCTCTGCTGGGTGGAACCCACCTTACCTTTCCCAAAACCATCCATCCCTGAGGAAGCATATCCCGATTAAACCCGGGCCCTTCCGACGGACTGCTAGGGACAGTTAGGGAGGTAGGGACCGCTAGGGAGGTAGGCAGCGTAGGGGCGACAAGAGCCAAGAAGATGCCGACCACCAGAAGCCAAGCGGCCGAAGAAAAGAATCATCGTATATATGATGATTATCCCGCGTCACCGTCCGCACCAACGTCCGTTCAACCGCGAAACACAGAGACCGTTGCCGACTTGCCCGCGACCGACCAACCGCCGCGATTAACTTCACGCGATAACGAACGTAGAACGCGAGCCCCGTCGGTTCAGTCACGACGTTCTACTGCTAGCGCGATCGCGAGAATAAGACAGGCCGAGCTCGAAGCTGAGGAGCAACTCGCTGCTATTCGACAGCAAGAACTGCTGTTGCAAGCCACCTTGGTTAGGAAACGGTTAGCCGCGGACGTCGCCACCATTCGCGAAGAGACGGATCGAGAAAGCGTTTGCGCGGAGGAGACAACGGATACCAATCGTAGAGTCAGCGATTGGATTCAAAACACTCAAAAACGAGGGGAGTGTGTCGAATCAAATTTAGAAAGGGGACCGTCACCCCCACCACCACCGGTTCGCGAAAGAAGGACTGAAAGACGTCCTCCTGTAGGGAACCCGAATCAAGTTACGTTCGAAACACCGCATCGACCCAGGTCACCCACGCCTCATAGGTCTAAAGAGCGCGGGCTCGAGCGGCTCGCAGACACGCTAGAACGAATGACGCGAAGTAACGCACCGTCTAGACAAACGTACGACTTGCCTTTGTTTTCCGGCGCCGCGGGAGAATGGTTGCCTTTCAAGGTCGCCTTTGAAGTAACAACGCAGTTACATGGTTTCTCATCCATGGAGAACTTATCGCGTCTTCGAACTTGCCTGAGAGGAAACGCACAAAAGACCGTATCCGCGTTGTTAGGTACGGCTAGGGATCCTAAAATTATCATGCGGACACTAGAACAATGTTATGGCCGGCCGGAAATCATTATCGATCAAGCGTTAGAGGACTTAAAGAAACTACCGCGAGTAGGGAATTCTGCCGTAGAACTAAATTCGTTCGCCATAAATTTACAAAGTATCGTGACGGTAATCGCGGGTATAGACGACCGAGACTACCTACGAAACCAGATGTTGTCGCGTCAAGTAATAGAGAAGCTTAGTCCACACCTTAAATCGAGATGGTGCGACTACGCTGAAGATTACGGTAATAGGACAGAGCCCGAGATAATAACCTTATCTGAATTCCTAATGCGCGAAGCTGATCGCACACTGCGACACGCGTTCTCTAACCCCGGTTCTAACCCCGGTCAGACAGGAACGGCACGAGGCGCGAGTAACTTTAAAAGAGAACCGAAAGCGAACGAACGAAACCGCGGAGCAAATGTTTACGCAACAACCGATGATACACCGTCGAAAAAGGATACGTGTTATTGTTGCGGGGCGGAGCATGCCACTCCCCAATGTAAAAAGCTCGCGGCTATGCCCATATCAAAAAGATGGGAATGGGCAAAGGAAACTCGCATATGTTTTCTCTGCTTGAATAGCAAGCACAGACGTTTTAAGTGTAAGGCGAAGCGATGCGGTGTAGAGGAATGTCGCCAATCGCATCACGCGCTCCTTCACTTAAAGCGTGAGATAGTCGCCAACGAAAAGGAAGAGTCCGTGGTCGCAGCGTCCGCGCACCACGCGGAAAGCAACCAGATACTCTTAAAAGTATGTCCGATTACGATTACGGGACCGAACGGTAAAGAAGTCGATACTTACGCGTTGCTAGATGAAGGATCGACAGTAACATTGGTCGACGAAGAGATAGCCGGGATAGTCGGAGCGAACGGACCGACGCGAACGTTGCATATCCACGGAGTCACGTCGAGCCAAAAAGAACCGGACAGTCAAGCGGTCGAAATCGAGATAAGGGGCAGAGGTCAGTCACGTTACCAACCGATTAGAGCACGCACGGTTAGAAATCTCGTTCTAGGGCATCAGTCTGTGAGACCTGAGACGTTACAATACGAGCATCTACGCGAACTGAATTCAGATGACGTTTGTTACGCGAACGCGAAACCGCGAATTCTTGTAGGCGCTGATAATTGGCATCTTATCGTCACGCGTAGATTACTCACTGGCACGAATAAACAGCCAGCCGCGTCACTCACTCGACTAGGATGGGTACTCCACGGGTCCGTGACAAGACAGATCACCTCGGATAACGCGACCGTACTACACGTGAAAGCTAGGGAAACCCGCTGCGATCAGAACGACGATCTAAGCGAGCTAGTAAAAGCACACTTTGATATCGATGCTCTAGGTATTTCATCAAAGCGCAAACCGATAGCAGCAGATGAAAGAGCGAAAGCGATATTCGACGCCACCGCGAAACGCGTCGGCAATCGTTTCGAAGTAGGCTTACCATGGAATTCGGATGACGTCACTATGCCACCTAGCTACGATATGGCTCTACATCGTCTACGAGGGATCGAGAAAAAGATGGATAGATCGCCGTCCTTTAAGCTCGCGTACACGGAACAGGTAGAGAAATTGCTAGAAAAAGGATACGCGTCCGAAAGTAAATTTGTAGATGACGAGAACCCGCGCGTCTGGTACTTACCACATTTCGCGGTCACGAATCCGAACAAACCCGGGAAAACGAGACTAGTTTTCGATGCCGCCGCGCGAGTCAACAACACGTGCTTAAACGACGCACTGTTAGACGGACCTGATATGTTGCGCGCGCTGTACGGTGTCTTGTTCAGATTTAGAGAACAAGCAGTAGCTGTGACCGCAGATATCCGAGAAATGTTTCTAAGAGTACAAATTAGACCGGAAGATCGCGTAGCTCAGCATTTCTTGTGGCGTGGCGATGATCGCTCTAGCCCGCCGCGGAAATACGTCATGTCATCAATGATATTTGGAGCTCGGAGCTCTCCGTTCTTGGCACACAGCGTACGGAATAGAAACGCGTCAGATTACGAGGACACACATCCGCTCGCGTACCGCGCCATAACGGAAAACCACTATATGGACGACTGGGTTGACAGCTTCGACTCAGTAGAAACGGCAGCCCGCACGATAGCCGAGGTACAGGAAGTGCATTCAAAAGCTGGATTCGAGCTAGCGGGATGGAGCTCTAATCAACCGCAGCTTTTAAATCACATTCCCGACGAAAACAAAGCGAGCGCACCGAAAGAGCTAGGCGCGAACGTAAATGCCTGTGGTAAAACGTTAGGCGTATTATGGACACCGACTACGGACGAGTTATCGTTTAACACTGCAATGCATCGCGTACCCGAGGAGGTAAAGACAGGTCTACGAACGCCTACGAAGCGCGAAGCGTTGAGCGCCGTTATGTCTCTGTTCGATCCGCTAGGCTTACTCAGTCCGTACACTATAACAGCTAAAATCATGCTGCAAGGACTGTGGAAGCAGAAAATAGGCTGGGACGACCCGCTCCCTATCGAAGAAGCGACCATATTCAACGAATGGCAGGCCGACTTAGACTACGTACGTGACTTACGTTTACCGCGTTGCTACGACACGAGTAGGGACATCACGCATACGCAATTACACATCTTTTGCGATGCTAGCGAGCAAGCGTACGCGACGGTCGCTTACTGGCGTTTCACTCACACGGACGGTAGCGTAAGAGTAGCTCTGGTCGCCGGAAAGGCCAAAGTCGCGCCCATGAGGTCACAGAGCATACCGCGAATGGAATTACAGGCCGGACTGATAGGCGCGCGGCTCGCGGCTGAAATTATCGCCGAGCATAACAAAGCGAAACCGGAAGTTATACTGTGGAGCGACTCCAAGACGGTCCTCCACTGGATAAGGAATGACGCCGTTAAATATACGCCTTATGTAGCACACCGATTGAGCGAAATAGCCGAGCTTACAGAGACAAGTCAATGGCGATGGGTGCCTACCGCGCACAATGTTGCGGACGATGCGACACGCGCCGGTAACACGCAATTAACCAGCCACGATCGTTGGTTCAAGGGCCCGGCGTTCCTGTACGATTCAGAGGAACACTGGCCGGTCGAAGACGTGCTACAACCAGATCAGGAAGAGGTGGTGGCGCTGACGACAGTAGAACACGGTTTAATAGACATATCGCGTTTCTCGAACTATACCAGATTAGTGCGTACCACGGCACACGTATTGGCATTCGTAGATAAGTGCCGCCGACGGGCAACGCGAATCGAAGCGCGACACTTGCAAGAAGCCGAGTTAGTCCTACTAAGGGAAGCGCAGAAAGACAGCTTCAAGGACGACCTGGCGCGATTGAAAAACGGTAAAAGCGTCGACAAAACCAGCAAGTTAGGAAAGTTAGATCCGATATACGGCGCGGACAGGATAATACGGTTGAATGGGAGAATAAACGCGGCCGCAGTCCCAGTTTCAATGAAAGAACCGCCTATTCTCCACGGAAACCATCCACTCACTCGACTCATAATACGCAACGAGCACGAGAAGACTCACCACATAGGACGTGAGCAAGTAGTAAACAACCTGAGACAACGATACTGGATATTACGCCTGCGACCCGCGGTTAGGACGATACTGCGTGACTGTACCACATGCAAGATGCGCAGGGCCGCCCCTGCGATTCCCGTAAAGGGTAACTTACCCGAAGCGCGACTTAGTGCATACGTCAGGCCGTTTACGAATTGCGGAATTGACTGTTTCGGACCGGTATGGGTAACTATAGGTAGACGACGGGAGAAGCGTTGGGGAATGCTATTTACTTGCTTGGTGACAAGGGCGATCCACATCGAACTAATAGCGAGCTTGAGCACGGACTCTGCCATTATGGCCTTACGAAGAATGGCAGCTAGGCGTGGTTGGCCCAGTTTATACTGGACTGACAACGGAACTAACTTCCACGGTTCTGATGAGGAACTCAAGAAAGCGTACGCGGAATGGGACCCCACTTTAAGAGAGTACGTTATAAATAAACGCGCGGAATGGCGGTACATCGACCCAGGCGCGCCGAACCAGGGTGGAGCATGGGAGCGTATGATACGTACCGTTAAATCGGCCCTCTCCGTCACCCTCCACCAGCGCGCACCGAAGGAGGAGGTACTCGCCACCGTCATAGCAGAGGTAGAAAACACAGTAAACTCCCGCCCACTCACTCATGTATCAGTGAGTCCAGACGACGCCGAAGCGTTAACACCTAACCACTTTCTAATAGGTTCGGCGACTGGTCTCCCATACGTAGGGGAATGCGACCAGGCTGACAGAAAAACTTGGAGAGTGGCACAGGCTCTAGCTAACTCGTTCTGGACTAGATGGGTACGCGAATACTTGCCTACACTAACGCCGCGCGGAGAGGCACGCAAGCCAAACGACAACGTAAAAATAGGCGATATCGTCGTAATAGCGGATGGCCTTCTGCCGCGAAACATATGGCCTCGCGGGCAAGTCGAACGTGTTTTCACGGGTCCGGACGGCGTGGTGCGGAGCGTTGAGGTGCGGACAAGAGGAGGTATTTTTAGGAGACCTGTAAAAAGACTCATCATCCTACCTAGAAAATCATAGGCTACGAAGTTCTTCGCCGAGGGGAGGATTGTTGCGGATAGATAAGTCGATTTTGTCAAATTGTTATTAGATAAGTCGATTTTGTTAATTGTTATAAGTAAGTAGCAGATTATACTACATAGCCTTTATGTATACCTATATAAATGTATAGAATCATTAGTAAATTCTAAGTTAGAAAATGTCACGATGTGCTGACCTGTGATCAGAGAGAGACGCACCTCCCGCAAGAGCGGGACAGCGATATAGATCGCGCGCGCGCCATGCGACGCTCTGATTGGACGAGATGCGCGTCATACCCACTGGTGCCTGGCACTAGTTGCCGACACAAAAATTGTACTTAAGCTAAGAGAAATCCTGTTTTAATTGTATTGCTTCAAAGTGTTGTATCTGAACCTAAAATATACAGTCCACAAGTTTATGGAAAGGAGTCACTCAAGAGTTTCATTTCGTCGAGCACCCTGACCCCAATATTTACCTTTCAAGGAATAAGTGAAGAATCAAAACTATCGTTCAAAGAAGACTAACTAAATTCAGAACAGGATCGAGCGCACGCAAAGGCTCTAGATTGAGATTGTGCGATATAAGTTAAAGTAAATATAGGTTTCAAATGTCACGGCGAAGCGAGCGGCAGCATTCGCCTCAGTCCCAAGAGCGAGTCTTATCTTAGTTGATGGCATTCCACTGCGCGGCCGCCGATACGCACGACGGACGACTGCGAAACGCTTTTAGCGCCCGTATACTGTACGACAAAATATTGCTATACTGATAAATTCTACCTTATAAAATAGACTATACGGTTGGAAATTGAATAGCGGTAGACAATGCTTCTTCTTTGCTCAAAAGGCACCTTATTGCTCCAAAATTAAAGTCTATTTTCGAATTTCTCGTTGCATACGGGCTTCAAACAATACGCAATTCACCTTCGAACGCGTCGGGTTGCGGTATTGCGGCTTCATTGTGTTAAAATAACGATGGAACGAGAATTGGAACTCCCTGCACTCGATAAACAGTCACAATTTTTCTTTGTAAAAAATATCGTAACGTTTGCACCACATGACCGTCCAATTTAATAATATTTCTTGTGATCGACTCATCGTCATCTTCAGCTATATTTTGTTTCGTAGGTTAATTATAGATAAGTTAAGATAGTCAACCATTGCATTCTCAGTACCGCGTATTTTTCCTCAACCGTCGTCTATAATTGTCTAAGACGAGACTTCACATGATGGGTGTTTGTGGAGAGCTGAGAAGTCCGACAAGCCGAACCGTTGACGTCATGTAGTCATGTAAACCTAGCACCAGTCGAGCTCCTCGTGACAATGTAAAGGTAGCCGTCGTGTACATTGCCGGCTCAGTGGAAACAGCTCGTGACCGTGCAGGAACGTGAGTGGTATTGGACAGCAAAGCACGCTCGTTTGATCGTCCGCAGGAGGTATTGAGCGAGGGTGTATTGCGGTCATATAACCGGTATTCGAATGGAGCGGCGCGGCGCAGTCGCCGCCGCTCAGCCGGTCGACTCCAATGTTTTGAGAAAGCCACGTTCGGCCGTTCGGCAACCAGCGACTTAACAAAACACGATTGCTTTTGCGGTTGACCGTTCGTCACAGCCGGTTAAAGACAAAACGGCAAGTTGCTTATTATGGCAATCGAAACGGGGTGGTGGTTGGTTTACATTGCTATCGTTAAAGTTGCCTGACGTAAGGGATACACAAGGAATTCATAGTTTTGTATCACAGGTCGTTCTTACTATTATATTCGTATATTCATATGCATCCAGGCGGAGTCATGCGTGCTTCTGTTAAAACTGTATTTAGTTGTGTATTATTACGGCTTCTTGTAGCACAGGTATTGCTCTACTCTACTGGATTTTCATACCAAACTGGTTTTCACAAGACAAGAAACTGAAAACTTTGTTAATGCCGCATTCAAGTTGAAAACGAAAAGTTCAGCGAACATGGTATACAGACATACAGATACACTATTGGTGTTAAGATATAAAATAAATTTATCTATGAAAAGAAACAATTTGAATCAGCATTGCTGTTCTATTCAATAAAATTAATGGTATCAGTAGAAGCGAATCAGACAAAGCGGAATTGCCCCCATGTAAACACGCCTATTTCAAACAAATCGTCACAGTGGGTAAGTATATAAGATGCGGCGGCACCGGTGGGTGAACTCGTCAAGGTCACTCCGAGGGAAGCCCAACAAGGGTGTTATGGAATTCTTTGCATTTAGATTAAACTGCTGCTGTGACGTCACTAGCCTTAACCATGACCTACTGTGCAATTAGTTATTGCTCTGTGAGGATTGTTACATGTTTCTGGATTTCTTTATTACTGAACACATGCAAATAAGAAAAGACGATAGCGCTACGTTTTAGAAAAGGTTTCAGTTCAGTAATGTGATTGAAAATAACGACGGCGAACGTCACGAAAGCGCCCAAGTCCTTTAACGTCGAGTTTCATTGATTGCTCTAGTCTAGTTGATGTAGGAGTAGTCGTTGCAATTTCTTGATTGAAATGTTAGGGCATTGACATTGAAGTTGGCGGTAGTTATGTAGTTGGCAAGTCTCGGCTTGTCGGGCGGTCAGGTACATAAGAGCGGTTTGTTAGGCCACAGGGGTGGAAAGTCCTGTTTTGCGTGCTCCGACCAAAGGTGGGGGGTAAGTTTTTCACGAGGCCCTATATACCGCGACCACCCCGACTCGTACATAAGGTGGGCGGGCTGGGGTGGTTCGCGCCCGCAAAAGGGGCAAAATACGGCGTACTCTGGGCGCCCGCTCTATGTGGGTCAATGTCGGGAAAGCCCGTGTCTACCGGTGACGGAGTATGCACAACGAATCTGATCAACACACCCGTCACAAATCAAAGGATGCGACAAACACCCCCCAAGATTATCGCCTTTAAACCCATAGCAATAAGGTTCAAATCTTGCGAACTGCACACTTTGTGTTGTAGCGCTGGCTTTACTCTGGCATAGTACATAGGTATATACATTTTCTCTTTCGTTTCGTTTTGTCCTATTCTAAGATCTGTCTGTGCAAAATCTTCCTTAGACGATCTATTCAATATCAAGTAATTTACTTTGCAATGCAATTATGTTGCAATGTTGCTGTCTATCCGTTTGTCTATTACCTTTTCACGCCAAGTCACAGAAACGATATTGATGAAATTTGGTATGGTAATAATTTGAATGATACTTTTTATCACGATAAACTGTAGCCCACGCGGGTGAAACCGCGAGAACAGCTAGCTTTGTTTTAATTGATAGCACGAAATCCGATGATTCCAACCTAATATAGTTCGTATTTAGGATAAAACTAATTACTGCCAGCGAAACGTAATCGAAGATGTGGCGACTTGACGCCAGGTCTTTAGATTTACTCGTCAGGAATAAGCCACGAAATGTGCCAAAAATATAGAAAACGACAATACAAAACAACGACGAAGTAGCAATAAGCTTTACTAAGATCAAGATGTATCAAATAGAAACAAAATACACCATATTCCCCATTAATTTGAGATGCTTGTATATTGCTGACGTATTACCAACGAAGAACGACGCGACATAGCAAGTTTACCAAGACGCTGTGTGGGTGGTGTGTGGTTGCGTGCAATCCTTCTTTCTACTTGCGGTAAGTCATTGCCTTTTTTATCCGGCTTAATAATTGTGTTTGCGATGGCCGTTGAATAATACGCTAACTAACCAAAAGCTGATGACGTCACCATGCATAATGGCATGTGGTGGTGGTGGTGGTGAATCACCATCTATAGGGATTTGCAGGCCTTTCAAATCCATCTATGCTCTTATGTCTTATGTTCTTACCGATGTTGGTTCCGTATTGATATCTGACGATCTGTCCAAATTAAACAACTCTGAACATCTAGTAATGAGAATCAAAGTCTTAAGTAGGAAAATCGATTTGAATTTTTCTTACTTATGTGTAAATGTAGACCACATTTCTTAGCTCTGACGTGTTTAGGTTCCAGCTCAATCCAGTGCTCTTCTTTATTTGGTTATGATTCGAGTAATTCGATGGGTTCTCGTCCAGTGTGGTGTGACACTTACCGACAGCCGGTGACATGGATCGCGATCCGCTGGAGCCGGTGGGGCTAGGTGTTGGCCTCAGGTGCGGGGTGGTGGCGCGCCCCGCGCTCCCGCTGCCGCCCGAGTCATTGCTGTTCTGTCCGGTCAGATCCTGAAACAATTCAAACGTGTTGTTTACACGGAGGATAGGGAAGACTCATCAAGATGGGCAGGAGGAAATGTACGACACTTCCCAAGCGAGACGTCAGTGCAGTCCTAAGTTCTTATCGCTTCAAACCCGTGGAAGAATCGCGATCGAGAAACACGTGGGGAAGCCCTGGCTAAGATTCAAGACGGGATGAATAATAGGGTCCTTGTCCTTAGACTAGAAGTTTAGGTCTTCAATTGAAGGAATACGTTATCGATGCTGATGACTCGTAGTCATAGGAATAGGTAGTCTAGAGCTCTGGGCTCTAGTCATGTTACCTTTATTGATTTAGAAATGAACTGGCTAATAGAACAAATATGAACATGCGTCACGATGATATTATATGATATCTATACTAATATTATAAAGCTGCAGAGTTTGTTTTTTGTTTTGTTTGTTTGTTTGTTTGAACGCGCTAATCTCAGGAACTACTGGGCCGATTTGAAAAATTCTTTCAGTGTTGGATAGTCCATTTATCGAGGAAGGCTATAGGCTATATTTTATTTCCAAAAAAATTAGGGATCCGTAAGAAAATTGCTATTTTGTAACCCAAGGTATGAAATCGAAAATCTATTATTGCGTGCGCTGCAAAAACTATTAACAATAGAACAAAACAATGTATTACGGGTTTGTAGGTCTCATTAAGATCTACAAAAAAGTCCGCGAGAGCATATGTATAACTATTATAGTTATGCCACAATAAGTGATCTTTTATTTTAAAAATTTATTTTTTAATGCCGCCGCTAGAAAAGGCTCTTTATTTGTATCTTGGTATTAATCCTTATCAAAATAAATTACTTTTCATTCAAAACTGCTTCAATCCCTTCATATAACTTTTTGAATTATTCAATTCGGACATTCCATTCGAAAGATATCACGAGTTTAAAAATGTAAGTAGTACATAGAAAAATAAATCCGCTGCACCGCAGCACAGGGGGAAACGCGGTGAGGTGAGGGGTGGCACCGGGAGAATCTATGAAATAGGTAAAGTCGGTCGCGGACCAGGAAGACCTTTAACTGCGCGGTTCAAAAGTGCGGTCCAAGAAAAATTAACTTAGAATTAGGATAGGATAATGGGTACCTACAGCAGGTGACGCGGTGAGGGGGCACTGAAGTGCGGGAATAATTTTTGAGTATACGGAATATATACGCTTTCGCACCTAAACTACTGAACCGATTTAAATGAAATTTGGTATATAGATAATTTCAGCCCCGGGGAAGGACATAGGATACTTTTTATCGCGATAAACTGTAGCCCACGCGGGTGAAACCGCAGGGAACAGCTAGTGTATAAAGATGTAAGACAAACAAGGTATTATAATAAAAGGGCTGTGAATAGGCGGTGAGCCGGTGGCTCAGCATTTGTGATTGTTTTACAATCAGCGGTGGTTTCAGCCACGGCCTCGGAATATCTAACAAAAAAGAACCTTAAACAAAAAATAAAAATTACATTAACAGTTACAAGCTGAAGTAATTGAACAAAAAGACGACATACACGACTACATGATTTAAATTTAAAATTGGAATTCGTTTACTGTCAGGTGCAAATAAACTAGCCAGAAACTGTTGTCTTCAGCTCTCAAACAAACAAACATAAAACGTATGAAATCAATATACAAAACCAAACAAACAAAGATTAGATTTTATTGCAATAGTAGAGAAAATACAATTATTCATGGAAGTAATTATATCAATTTAATCAAGTCCTTGACCTCAAAACAGTGGGAATGGTAACTTACCACACGTAATTTGCATAATGCCAAGAGATCAAACGTTATGCATTCATTCTCGAGCACCGGAGTTAGTACCTTGACACTGCAACCTAGGCCGCTGCCAACAATAGCACTCAACGAGTCAATAGAGCACGGCCACTTGCAATCATATGTTGAAACAAACGCAAGCAATCACCGTAAACATAACATACCTAATCATTTCACGAAATTACATATCATCATCACTTCATAATAATAAAGTCAATTAGTCGAAGCAAAACGTAAACAAGTTAAATTAGATGCAAGGAAAAAAAAAGAGATGTAACAATTGATAACGATAAGACGAGAGAATCAGATGATAAGCGAGTAAACACTTACCGTGTCAAAGCAGTCAATGATTTTACCGATCGTAAACCAGTCGGCGATCCCTTTCGATTACGAGCAGCGACTGCAACCGCGGTAAGATAGAGTCGCCGAGAGCAAAATGTCAAACGCACGCATAAATGTAGAGAGCTTTTCCAAGTTAAAATCGAGTCGTATAATAGAGAGTTGCGTTGTGAACGTTGGTCGCTCGCCGGCGCGACTCACGACCCCCCGCTGTCGAGGTTAGCTTGCCTGCGAGAGGCTCCGGCGTCGATCAGACGAGTCCGGTTGGCGGGCGCGGCGGGCGCGGGCTCGAGGCGCGGGGCGGTGAGCGCGATAACTGCGGCGATGTTTTTGCCGTGCTCCAGCTCGCTCGCTCGGCGCACCAGGCGCGTTCTTCATTTCGAACAGAGTCCATTATCTGTAAGCCCGTCCCGCTCGCACCCGTACACTCAGGGCTCGGTTCGTCGCGCCTCGCCGCACCGGCCGCTGTTTTATTGCCAGCCGACGATTTTAACGTGCGCTCGCAACGTCCACCGGAGCACAAAAGTTTTTATGGAAATTTCATTCCGAATGCGCCTCGCCCGCTTGCTCGTTCGGGAACGTCAATATAAAAGCACGATAACGAACGGACGAGTCAATTAATTATTATTGTTGGAAGCTGTCGGGACGTGCTGCTCGGATCTCGAAATAGTGTTGCAAAGCCTCCATTTGGGCCTGGTACATTCCTGAGCTTTTGTTAACCGCCTTCTTTCTGGTCTTGATAACTGCAACCTAAATAAATAAACGTATCTAAAAAGCTTCCTTTTTATCGCCAAGACCGTGACATCATATGCAGATATTATATTAAATAACAATGACGTGTAATGTAATCGTCACTTGGTGATAATAATTCCTGCAGCATAGCTTTTTTGTGAATATAATAACTGTTACTAATCCAGCTCTACGCTAGCGGATCATTATCATCTCCATTAGCCTGCGCTTCCCACTATTGGGTTTCAGGCCTCACGCAGAGACATATTATGGGGCCGTACTCTACCACGCTGGCCCATTTTGGATAGTTAGGGAATATTGTTATTTGACTATCAATTACCAGTCCATCCCGATTAATAGTTACCACACCTTAAGTCGCATTACGAGTTTAAGGTGCCTGCACCCTTAATCAAGTTTAATCACAAAATTTGCTTAAACAGCTCGATGCTGCTTGACATTCGAGAGAGATTAAAAAAAAGATATCTGTATCTTATGTCCTTGAGCACAACTTTAAAGCGGGAGCTTAAAAGCTACCCAATCAGAGATATAAAACGTAAAATTCGATAAATCATTCCTAATGGTCCATTAAAGTCCACTATTAATACAAGATTCATTCACAAAACAGCACGAACTAGTCAGCTGTCACAATTGATTAGAAATTACGATACGCGCCGGTGCGGTGTCGGCCTATCAGCTCGACAGCTCGCCAGTCGCCACCACCGGGCCCGGTATCGCCTCAAATTGACCGAATGCACTTGGCCCAAATCCCGACGCAAATAAACACAAAATCGCTTCTCTACGTACTACGTCTACATCGAACACAATGTGTGTAGAGCATAGGGTTTCCATCACTCAGACAGATTGCGGAAAATTTTACGCAATTTGATGGAAACCTTAAATTTTATTTATATGGCATAATTGAGATACCCTCAACGTTGATAACATAGAATTCTCAATTGGAATGACTGAAAATAACGATTATGTCATAACTAATATAAATTGTTTATGCGTGCTTTTCAACAGAAACAATTCAATATTTCTTTTATACAAATAGTTGCCACCGTCTGTCTAATCAACAGAAACAATAAAAAGTATCTAATAAAAAAACTCAGAAAATATAGCACGTCGAGCTGATAGAGCAGTGAATAGGACCTGTAAGTATGCCGTTGAAATAGCACGTTGCGATCCATATATGTACATTTATCTGAATATGTACATTGTACACTATAGGTACGATATCGAAACAAGGTGAGACTGATCATGAAACGCTATTGAGCAGGAGAAAGACGCACGTGATCTAGTCTCGTGCCGTCGACTCAAACTACCTCACCCTGTAGTAGATTTATTAACGTTTCAGACTCGTTCCCTCAACATTCCGCCGACGTTGAACTTGTTATTGCTCGGCTCCCTTTAATCATTTCGATTTTTAAAAGTATACCTTTCACGAGACTCTTGAAGATGGTTCAGATCCGGCTTGAGATCTCAGAGTTAAAAGCGTTCGGAGACTGTTGGATAGTGCTATTTTGTGATATGCAGAGGAAAAACCTAGTGTACATACTACATACTTATTTTATTTTGTATAGATAGTAGAAGCGTGGCAGACAAACAATATAAATCGTTGTCACAGCAATAAGTCCCAAAGCACTGTTTAGACGCTTCGGAAATATAAAAGTATGAGAAAAATAAAATTCTGAATATACTTTTCTGGTTTCATGTTTTTGTTGAACATACATTTTGAGTGATAGCGAACTTCTGTCTATCAAGTCTACACTGGGTGGTTTAATTGCGGGGCAGGTTCACTATTAAACTCTTGTCTGTACAGTGGAAAACAAGCAGCAATTATGCTGCGTACGCACGCAGCTAAATGCATTGCAGTATAATTTCGAATTGTGTAGGGGCGGTGCACAGGACAATTAACTTCGTGGTCCGTACTTTTTTCATTTATTGAGTAAAATAGTTTCGAGTCATCATCATCATCATTATCGGCCACGTTCCCACTGCTGGGACTCTGGCCTTTTCTCAGAGAGAGAGTATGGGCTATAATCTACCACGCTGGCCCAGTGCGGGTTGGTCACATGCCCTTGAAAATGTTGCAGTTCTTGGGCATGCCGGTTTCCTCACGATGTTTTCCTTCACCGTTTTGAGCGATGGCAAATCCGCACATAACTTATTAAGTCAATAGGTACAAGGCCGAGAGGATTCGAACTCGGTGTCGGCGTCTTGTAAGTCGCACGCCAAACCGTTCGGCCACCATCGCTCAGTTTCGAGTATTAATTCCAAACATAAAACTCCTTCGGAGAGGTTGATCCAATTTGCAGACATTATATTTTGTAAGGGATATAAAAACCGTCACTCTTAATAACGTTAACACGATAGTTCTTACATACTCAGGTATCATCTACCTATACAATCTAGTATAGAGACAGTTTAAAAAGCTGAGAGTAAAGTGCTTGAGCTCAACTATAACGAAAATATAGCAAACCAACAGATAACATTAGAAGCTTATAGAGATACAAAGAATTTGAAAAAGATAAGCATTGGAAGATCTTTAAAGTAACAAGGGGAAATTAATATGCTAGACTCTAGCTAGAGTATGAGGCGTCATATTTAAAAAAAAAATTATTACATAAGTATGTTATCAAAGAAGACTTATACAAAAAAATATCGGGAGAAAGCTTTCATTCGACGCAACAACAATTACATCTATGTTAACACAAAATAAAACGTCTTAACCCATGGTTTCTAAACACACTTAAATATAGGATCTTAAATTAAACCACATTATAGATAGAAGTTATATGAGCATAAAGCAGAGGGCTAGGTCAGTGGCACGAGGGCGACGCTTGGGAGCACTGACGTTCTCTATAAATAGAGCTCTGACGAGCGTTACGACCGGTCTAAATAACCGCAAATCCCCGCTTTTAGTTTGTAGATGCACAGCTATCTACTAACGAAGCTAACTCCTGTACTTCTATTTACGCTATCTACCCAAGCCTATAAACCAAATGTACGAAGCAGAATTAATATGCGTATTCAAAAGAGATGATGATGACGACCACTTTAGAAAAACTTACTCAATTATTGCGAAGTTATGTTTTTCTATTATATATATGCTTTTTAGTGTTATTAACCAGAAGCTAGAAAATTACGCAAAGAATTACGAAAAACATAAACAATTTATCAGATGTAATTAGAGGCTATTCCGCAAAAGAGTAGAGTAAGGTAAGTTAGCTCGTAGACGTTGTTGTTGATGATCCGATTTCATTAAGGAACACAAAATATTTGAGAAAACCTACCAAATCCTAAATGTGTTATTACAGCACAAAACTGCTATTGCATTTGCGACGACCGGAGATTAATCGACGTAAATGCGTTCCAAGATCATTCTCGAGTTCGTCGACCGGCGTGCGAAAATGTTGTCGTAAATAAATAATTCACAAGGCTAGTATTCTCAGTTGGGCACACGTGGTGCCGGGCACGTGTAGTAGGTACGTAAATATTTACATTACATAACCGGCTTGTCATATCAGAAACCGCGCGCTATTGAGAGCGAAATACTGAAGCTTCCACTTGTGCCACTCGGCTTATCAGGCGAGGCAAGCAAAATAATGCGCTCATCCAACAATGCGTTGCATTATCTTAGCGCAAATGAATTTGCAATGCAGAAGACAAAGTGGTACTGTACTCGACTGAGCAGGTGTGGTGCTCGTCAACGGGCAGAGATCCCGTTCGTCTCGTGTTATCAGAAGAAAAAGTTGATATGCATAATACATATTATGATTGAGAACAACACAGTGACAATGGCAAAACGTATTTGTTGAATATAGTAATACAAATTACGTATGTATACGGGAATTAAAGTTGAGACCGTGCACGAGTTCAACCCAACTCTATTCAACAATAAAAGAAATAGAACGCAAATTATCAGCTGAACTACTTACTGTTGAACTTACTGCTGAATTACATACTGTTGTAATTATGTGTGTGTATACTGTGTACGAGTATATGTATGAAAGAAAGAAAAAAAATATCAAAAAGCAAAAAATAAAGCCTTAAATAACAACCTTACAATTCCTAGATGGAAGATAGGGTAAGGAATAAAGTTGCAACTATGTACCTCAAACTGATTAGTTAAACGACAAAGTGAAGGAGAAGCAAATGAAAGGTAAACAAGAGGGGGTGCCCGCAGTGGCATTTGGCTGCCTGCTGACGAGACCGTGTACAAATGTACAAGCAAGTACACTTGCAAACTCGGATAATTTTGTACAAGTACCACGTGCTTGGGGGACAAAAGGTCGCTAACCCTCGCCCACCCTCATCCCCCTGATCTTACAAACATAACTCTAGATCTCTGTTATACCAAGAGCTACCTAATTCACGAAAAGTTTCATGTTGTAAACTTGTAACAGATGCCTTTCAATTCTTGAAGTTTGCGCATTCATGATTTCTTTTGGTCTGATGTTAACTTCATTAATATCAGGAATATCAATTTTTGCATATTTTAATAGTTTCTCATTATTATCGATCCAATGTTCGTCGATTACTGAAGATGATTCATATTATGAGTAACAGAATAAGGTCTGGTAAAAAAGTTTATCTTGAGGTCGCAGCGGTTCCCGTATCAATGTGTGGGTGAGCGGTTGCGTATATTTGTGTAAAATAGACGGTTCCGCAACGAAGGCAAGTGGTACACACTTTATTGAATGTCTTTATAGGCCACCTGTTACTCGGGTCGGTGTCGACGAAACAGCTGATCAAGCCCGAGCGAATTATTATTATTGTTGTCGGATGTCGGCTTTGGCTTATTTATTTGTGATTGTGACGAAGGGGGCCGAGGGAGATGGGTGGCTGAAGCGACGGAGCTCGACTTTCCCCGACAACTCTACTATTGTTTGATTGTAACGTGACGTGGAGCCAAGCGACGAATTAATTACCGACGCGGAATCCACTAGAAAAAACTAGGGTACGACACCTGACACAGGAATCAATACGTAGGGGAAACTTGTACAAAATAACAAAAGAACTTTTGCTTATATTGCTACGTATGTGCATACATCGTTACAAGCTAAAAAAGTATTACTACTAACAGAAACCGTTTCGAGATGATACATGTCCAATCCAGGTGTCGCTTTAGATGTCTTGAGGCCAAAAGCTTAACTGTACAAACTAAAAAATAAGCAAATGTACGTCGTAATGTATTTCATGAATCACAATAGAATCTGTGATAGATGGCGTATCATTAATTGTCGACACTACAACACAGACAATGTAAAACCACATAAACTCCACCCAAAATCACTAGGTACAGAGAATACTCTCACAGCATCAAACAAATTTAATTCATATGATACTGTCAAACCAATGTGGGGAAGCCTCTTCCGAGTCTTATGGGAGCGAGCGAGGTCCGCCAAACCATTGTCGCATAATCCGACGTTTGGTTTGATGACCTCTTAAATCCAGAGCAAAAACACATAGGTAAACTACACATAGGTATCATAACAACTGATACCTGTGTAGTTTCTATGACACCACATTGGTATGCTGGTTCTGTTGCATTGATGCTAAATTCATATGTGACATATGGAAATTTGATTTGAAACAAAGTACTAACAGCAGAGAACATTATGAATAAACTCTACATGAAAATCATGATGGATAGTTTGATACTGCAAGTTGCTGTAAAAACTACTATTTTGAAAATATGTATTATGAAGCATCCATTTAGAACTATAAATTATTGCGTTTGTTCAGTGTCGCCCGTGGTAAGTGGCGATTGATGTCTTCTACTACTTATGGTAAGCGTTCAACTCTGAAGTGGAAAACCTTGTTAAGAAACGAGAATATTAAAAAATAAAAATCAATCGTAAAAGCAACTTGTGTGTTGTTACTACGAACAATGGAAACAAATCTCAATAGTGAAAAACAAGTCAAACGGACTATTGATGTCGTAATATTACATCATATCTTTATCATGCATATCAATCATTATGACGATACAAAAAAAAACACGAAGGAACAATGTGAATGTCCAATTAAACGGAGCTCGCACACGTCATCGAAAGGTGTTTCCCGAAGAACGCACACACACACACGGACGATCAGCTGACTGCTCCGATTTTAACCCACACCACTGAGCCGACTGTTAGAGAACATAAATAATGACGGCCCACCTAACTAGCTATACGTAACACACATCGTATAATTTGTATGAGCCACCGACGAAAGAGGAATGCGCGATACGCCGTCGTTTTCTCCCGCATTACAGTTTTTACGATGAGACGAATAAAATGACGATTCATCCGTGTCGCTGCAGTCAGTTAGGACATTATTCAATTGAACTTGTCGAGCGTGAGATCGCATTAAATAATCACAAACTTATACAAACACATGTGCAAACCGACGATAATAATGTTCTTGAGTAATCGCGTCGAACCATACAATACAAGGAAACGCGGAGAAGTACTTCAGTTTTCTTAATATATTAGTACTATCTTCTGATATAAAATCATCCTGTTTGGAAAATATATCAATGTATACGTAATACGTATCTATTCCATTCAACAACTCAATTCTAAGGATATTTTTTTGCAAATAAACGAATCATAAACTAATTTCGGGAATCATACAAGAACGATAATCGGTCAAGACTATAACTAATTTATATTCTGCAACTGTATTAATTCAATTCCATGGAATAAATTTTAAGGCAAACAAAATACAAGTTAAATATATTTTTTTCTAACTAATGCACTCTCGGATATAAATCACTTCGAATGATTCATATTATATAAAACTAGATGCAAATCATACGCTCCTCACACTGAGAATGCCGAAGTTTAATAAAATAATGAATTAAAAGAACTCTGAAAATTGAGTTCTATCTCTTCAGTACTATTCATTAGATACATTATGGATTTACTGAGATAATGAGATTCTATTGTCCCATTAGATCTTTCTTCATAAACCGTGGATCAAATAAGATGTTATTTATCATAAATATTTTAATACACAATTACTTCTAGTCGCTACAAATGGATCTGAAGAGAATAATTTTCTCATTTTTACCAACTATAGAGTATGTCTATATTGTCTTTACTGCATTAAAATCGAATCAAAATAATGATCTTGTGATATTTTTCTAACAGCGACCAATATTATGATAAAGCGTATCTTGATACTTTAACTTTTTTTAAATACAACCCGAGGAAAACCCTTAAAATGCACTTTTACGAGGTAGAAGAGTGGAATTTAATTTATGGATATTGACATTGATATTTTCATTGCAAAAAATATATGTTTATTGAATAGGATACAACATGTGATTTCTTTAAAACGTTAAAAGTAAAACTAGCTACGTCTGTTTCAACCTCCTTACACGAAGACAGATCGCTCGTTGGTTCAGTAATGAAATAAGTATTAAGGTACCATTGGCAGTTGGCACCCTCTGCATACGAAACGTTAAAAATGGTGTTCTCAATCTTACCTTTATCAAAATAATTATAGACATACGAAAATACGCCTACGGTGTTACGGAGAGCGCCGACGGCAAAATGAAAAAGTTTGAAACATTGCAGCCAGCTACCAGGAACACACGAAGATTACTTCCTAAAATAATGTTTTGCACTTAATTATAGGTAATGTTAAAGTTGATGAAATTGTAAATTTGATCATTAAAATAACTATGGCGGATGTGTATTGTAGCATCACTGCACTTGGACAGAATTGTATTCAAGTTACAGCGGTCGCTGTCGCTGGTCATATGATAATAAAAACAAACATCTAGCTGGCTCCGCCACAAAATAGAATCAAGTATTGAGCCAACGCACACAGGGACACGAAGCGGTCGGATCCGGATGTCACGCAAACAGGCAAACGGCACGTCGGCACTCGGCACACCCACACACTCACACACATTGGCAGTAGATAAGAATCGTCCCATTTTACATCGAGTCATGCGGTCGACGCGATACTTACTGTATTCGCAGGCAGCCTTATGATGACAGTCGTCTTTACTCCTTCCCAAAACGAACGACGGCGCCGAAAGGGCGAGCTTGTAGTACATGCACTCCTTACACACACATACACACACAACAGTATAGGGCAGGTTTCAACTTTGATTTATAATTAAAAGGAAATTTTGAATATGGACCGGAACCAGTGAAGGCGAATGATGAGGAGTAGCCGATAGAGGCCAACCGAGGAGCGAGAGACTCGTATAGAATATTATAAGTTCGATTGCGCTAGAAGTGCGCGCGTTTCAGTTGGCGCACGGCGACTGGCGCAGGCGAGGCGTGTGGTGCGACGAAGCGGGCGGGCGAGCGATTTCACCGGGCTGATATTGCGACGGCACGCCGCCGCTCGCTCCGACCCATATGTATAGCTACGAACCAGCGAGGGCACGCCAGCAAACGGGGGGTCGCCGGTCGCATCGAGCTGCACGCATTCTACCAACTACCCAACACAATCACTTATTTTGTGGACCAAAGACTTTTCAACAAATAATGTCCAGCAGAATATAGAATCGAACACAATTATTATGTGATTTCTGATCTCATTGGTAACATTGCTGCCAAAGTAATTATAAAAACAGACAAGTTTAATATAAAACTAATAGAGCCTAAAGCAGCACTACATAACAAAACATTGAAAAAAGCTTTTTATTTTTATGTAGAGACTCAACAAGAGTGAAATTATCATAACCATTATTATCAAAAGTTCAATACACAGAATGTAATTTCTCTGCTTAAATTGCTTAGATGTAATCGCTGATATGATAAGTGATTTGATTTAATCATCGTGTTATTAGTTCCAGATAGAACAATTATTGATATTGATAGGACAATTAGTTGAAGCCCAAACGGCACGCATAACAACTATTTCATTAGATGATATTGATCGGCTGCGAACCACAGTAATATTATCGTCGATATATAGTACCTCATTACCGTCGCATTGCAAACATTGATGGCCTATTGGGAATGCAGGTCAACGCATATGCGCACTGTGTCCACTACATTAACTTAGTTATTGCTTATAAGCCTACATCTATATTTTCTATATATAAATAATATGAGATCGTACTGACCAACTGCCTGAAGAGAGCGATGGTGGCCGAACGGTTTGGCGTGCGACTTACAAGACGCCGACACCGAGTTCGAATCCTCTCGGCCTCGTACCTATGACTTAATAAGTTATGTGCGGATTTGCTATCGCTCAAAATGGTGAAGGAAAACATCGTGAGGAAACCGGCATGCCCAAGAACTGCAACATTTTCAAGGGCATGTGACATCTACCAACCCGCACTGGGCCAGCGTGGTAGATTATAGCCCATACTCTCTCTCTGAGAGAAGGCCAGAGTCCCAGCAGTGGGAACGTGGAAGGCTGATAATGATGAACTGCCTGAATGACGTATCAACGCAAAATTCATTTTTCTATAACACTTATTCTAGAGACATGAAATTTGGAAAGCATGTTCTTTTTGTAACGAAGTTTAGCCACGTACTAAGAAAGGACTTTTGAAAATGCATCCCCAAAAAGGGGTGAAATGGGGTGTAAAAGTTTCTAAAGGAAACTACCAACTACATGTTTGTTTTGCATCAAATTGCTTTGCATTCGATATGATTCAATTATAAAGGGACATTGAAAATTAATCATCTATACTAATATTATAAAGCTGCAGAGTTTGTTTGTTTGTTTGTTTGTTTGTTTGAACGCGCTAATCTCAGGAACTACTGGTCCGATTTGAAAAATTCTTTCAGTGTTGGGTAGCCCATTTATCGAGGAAGGCTATAGGCTATATTTTATTTCCAAAAAAATTAGGGATCCGTAAGAAAATTGCTATTTTGCAACCCAAGGTGTGAAATCGAAAACCTATTTTTGCGTGCGCTGCAAAAACTATTGACACTAGAACAAAATAATGTATTGCGGGTTTGTAGGTCTCATTTAGATCTACAAAAAAGTCCGCGAGAGCATATGTCTAACTATTATAGTTATGCCACAATAAGTGATCTTTTATTTTGAAAATTTAATTTTTGATGCCGCCGCTAGAAAAGGCTCTTTATTTGTATCTTGGTATTAATCCTTATCAAAATAAATTACTTCTTATTCAAAACTGCTTTAATGCCTTCACATAACTTTTTGAATCATTCAATTCGGACATTTCATTCGAAAGATATCACGAGTTTAAAAATGTAAGTAGTAGTAGAAAAATAAAACCGCCGCACCGCAGCGCAGCGGGAAACGCGGTGAGGTGAGCGGGGCACCGGGAGAATCTATGAAATAGGTAAAGTGCGGTCGCGGACCAGGAAGACCTTTAACTGCGCGATTCAAACGTGCGGTCCAAGAAAAATTAACTTAGAATTAAAATAGGATAATGGGTACCTACAGCAGGTAACGCGTTGAGGGGGCACCGAAGTGCGGGAATAATTTTGGAGTACATATACGGAATATATACGCTATCGCGCCTAAACTACTGACCCGATTTAAATGAAATTTGGTATAGAGATAATTTGAGCCCCGGGGAAGGGACATAGGATACTTTTTATCGCGATAAACTGTAGCCCACGCGGGTGAAACCGCGAGGAACAGCTAGTTTATCTATACGCATTTTACTAAGGAAGATAGCTATGATGAAACTAAAGAAACAGCGGAGCAAATCATTATCACGGAACGGGTGTCATCTTAAATGCAGTGAACAACCGTGTAAGCTTAATAACAATGCATAAAAACTATGATTCTGCATACAAGAAACAATATAATAACGAAAATCAAGGGAAATTCATTAGCAAAAAAACTCTAATTAAACAAGATACAGACTTAATGAAAACAGGCGATATAAACAAGGCGCTGGATCTAATAAAGGGTTACTATCAAATGGTGCTATGAACGTCAAATTGTACATAGCAGGACGTGAAAAGTGTCAATGGTAATATTACGATCTCTCATCGATAACTAACTGAGGTGGAGCAAAGACCCAAAGTGAGTCTTACTCTCTGATAATAAAATAAAAGACGCCACTTCGGTCTGTCCTGCGCCACCTCCTGTCAGTCCTCCACACCTGGAGCTCGCGCAAGTCGCATCGATAACGGGTAAGTAATTGTTTTACGAGTAGTTGGGTAAAAAAGGAAGAGGATCGAAAAGTAGCAAGATGCAGGAACGAAAGGAGCCTGTTCAAGGAGTAAGTAATAAGTCAATACTGAATAATATACGTATTGCATGGGTTACTCCGTCTTAGGAGAATATAAATGACATAGCAAAAATTACTGTACCTCATTGGTTACTTATGCTTCCAAAACAGAGCGTTTGTATTTAATTGCCAGCTCATTAATATGATTTATGAAAATTCTCTAAATTGGGTAATTTAAGTAATGCACGACGGAACATTTCAGAAACGTTAGTTATTCCCCCCCTAGTAGAGTTGCGACGCAGGAAAACATGCAGAGGAGGAGGGTAAAGCAGAGTTTTGCCAGTAGATTTAACGTTAATTTGGATACACTGCTGTGTTGTGTTGCCAGTACACCTCTTTAAAAAAAACTTTTCTAAGAATTGTGTTCTTTAATTTTTAATCAATGGAATCTGTGGTACTGAATTGTTACAATGATATAACATACTCCATTTCTACAGTAAATATGCATAAAATAAAATAAAATAAAATATCCTAAGGTATTTCTTATCAAGATTTGATACAAGGTTCATATAAGCACATAGAAATTACCAAAATTTAAAAGAAAATACCTAAAAAATATTAAATTCTACGGAGAATAACGACCTAGATCAACGAGAAAAACACCATCAGGCAACACTGACGGCAAGGGAACCTGTTCTGTAAAGTGGCGGGCAAGAGTAAATTCCGAGGCACGAAGGCAGTCGCTCCGCAAAATAAAAGAGTTATGTTTTAGTGGGTTAGCGAGCGTGTTTACGATTGGATTCCGCGGGACCGATTATACCGCCATTAGTTATATAAGCTACCAGGACCGAACCGTAATTAGACAATTTGTCTTGCAACTGATGGTGACACAAAGTGTTTAAAAGACATCACAAACTTTCTATATTGGTAATTTAAGAATATCGTAGATCAAAAGAATTAACTTCTGGATGCAGTCTGCAGTTTTACCTTGTTTGAAAGAGTAAAATAATATCCAGTCGTTAAAATGTAATATGCGAGTGGCGCCATCTGTTGCCGGACGTTGCGCTCAGCGCGAACCGGATGCCCGACCAGTTTCCAAGGCATACTGACTGAGCACCTGCAAGCACACAGCCACCACCTCTGCTCTGCTATCGTATGTTTTAAAGATATAAATAGTAGAAGACGTAAATATGGCTATTGCTACTAGTAACAAGGCTAGTAGTAATATAAAAAAGTGTTTTAAAAATGACGGGTTTAATTATGAAACCCAAAGTAATTGCCTAATGCCCGAAATTAAATAATCGATCCTGATTCGTTATCCGCGGTTTTGGATCGATATGTCATAAGTCATTTTAGTACAAGTGCTTAACATATTACTACTCGATCGATTATTAATTTCGAGCATTAAGACCTGATACCTGTAATAAAAACAGTAGATTAACACAGTAGACCTCTATGTTTCTCAAGTTGCAAGTAGGTTAGGTAACCAACATACGAGTTCTCTACTAAACAAAATAACAGGTATAATTTTATTTATAGGTGCATTAGTTCCAATTCCTTTTATTGATTCTTGTCACAGTACAGTCAACGACAAAAGCCGCTGAACAATCACTCTTTTTTCTATTAACCTCATCTTAGACACCAATTTTTTACCTCATCATCACCTAAAATCGGATGTGTTATGTTTAAAATGATTATTATCATTAGTTGTGGTCAAAATGATACCATGTAAAATGTAAAAAAAAAACAATAATAGTTACTGATTTAAAACACATTTGGAAAATCGAGAACGATCAACTACTTTTGTCGCTGACTGTACTAATAGGTCGTCCCATAACGGTACAGTATTATAGCTCTTCTGTCCCATAACTTAAGGTGTATCACGAACTTTAATTCTATACTTCTAATAAATAAAATTCTCTTGTCGCGGTATTCGTTACCAAACTCCTCAGAAACGGCTGGACCGATTAACATCGGTCAACATCTATTTTTCATACCTCTAAGTGATAATTTTTTTTATCGCGATAATGTGTGGTACACGCGTGTGAAACCGCGGGGCGCAGCTAGTGATATTAGAGGTAAAGAAAGTTTGGTTGTTTGTTAGTTTAGATTTAGAACGTAGGAGGTACGGTCAGCGACAAAAGTAGCTGCACATGCCCAAGATCCAAATCTCTAATTTTCCTACGCATATTGGACAGCTAATATCGTTCATCTGACATGCTTTTAGAAAATTGGGTCTGATCACCAATTTATGTCGCTGACTGTAATCACCGGAACAACTGATTCGATTTTGAAAATTCTTTCATTGTTAGTTATCCTAGAGCGTCATAGGATGTTTATTTGTGATTATAGTTCAGTGGGAGTCTATGGACACACTACCTAATAAAGTAAGAAGCCAAATAAAGTGATCCTACTAATACTAAAGTTTGTGTGTGTGTGTATGTGTGTGAATGTTTGTTAACACGTATCACCACAACTACTAAACAGATTTTGATGAAATTTGGAATGGAGATAGCTTATACCCTGCATTAACACATATGCTACTTTTTATCCCGAAAAAAGGTTCCTGCGGGATAACGGGAAGAGGCGGTGAAAACGCGGGGCGCAACTAGTAAATAATATATAAAAAATAAATAATAATAAATATATATATACTTTGACGAGTTCAGATATGGTCGTGAAGCAGAAGATTTTTCGCATAACTCTACCTAAGTTCAATTTTTAGAAACTAGTGTTGGTAAAAAAATAATATGTACTTAGTAGAGAATGACTTTATGAGTAGGTATGATATATTGCTCTACGTTCCAAATGCAAACAGTGCTTTCCTTACAAAGATTTGAAACAAAAAAACAGACACAAAACGGCATAAAGCCAGATGATATGGTAATTTGCTGATAACTGTTAAAAAATGCATTCGTATGGAGATGGGTGCGCGGTGCACATCCTTTACGTCCTTGTTTGGCGGAACAATACTGTGCAGTTACGTAACGTGCTGTAACATAAAGACGCGTCAATGGCATCTCGACCCTGCCTCGGTTCTCGTCACTGACCCACATTACTCACTCGTTCCACGCAATAACAATAACGGTAATTTATTTTGTTACATCATTTGCAACTGGAAGCAGTGTCTCCAGATAATAATTACCGTAGATACATGGTTGTTTAGGCCAATCTACGGTCTACGGCAGTTTTGTATTACCGTGACCGTGACGCCAAGTATTTTTTTATGGCTTTTATTCATGGTTATGACCAAAACAAATTCGGAGTTGCGTTTTCTTACCAAAGGCATTTGGTGTATAACGCAAAAAAATACCAATTAACATCCAAAAAACAATACATTATTACATCGATAATGATTTTTAATATTCCCTTTGTAAAAATAACGAAATGTCACAATGAATTTTCCATTCAACAACATTTCTGTTGTTCATTATCTATCCATCTCCAGAACTACAATCTTTAAAGGCAATTTAGCTACCTATCTGTTTCTTCTAACTTCTAGGTGCTAGTTATGAAAGAACTTTAGGAAACACTATCCGTAAGATGGTCCTTAAGGTGTGAAAATGGAGGTGGAAAATTGTACGGGAATATTAAAATAATTAAGGTGGGAAACTAGGGGCGTAGTAGCCGCAGGGCGTAGCTAGATTATAGGATTTAGTTAATATACTAAGCAAGAATTATTAACTTAATAAAATTAATTAATCTTATGAACTCATAAATCCAAACAGCATCGAAATGGAGCTGTCCTATTATATACAATTTAATTTTTCTTCCTAAATACATTCAATAATAACTCAAGTGGATATAAAGCAAGTATGGATAATATGTAGCATTGTGAATACAAAACAGACTATCATCATCATCCTATGACGTTCCCAGTTCCCCCTGCTGTGGCACAGACCTTTATAGCGATGATAGCTCAGTGGATGTAATGTCAACAGCTTGCGATCCGTAAGACGTGGATTCGAATCCTACAAAGAGCTTGAGCTTTCGGTGAAGGAAAACATCGTGATGAAACCATAGCTTGGTGGTAGGTCATTTTCTAGTCTTCGCCTGGCTAACACCCTCAAGTTAAGAACCTATCGGTGTGTTCCGGCAGCCTCACTTGAGAGCCAGTTCCCAATCCAGGTGTAGCGTAGCGCCACCTTCGACCACATCGTCACTTAACATCAGGTGACTTGTGGTCAAACGGTACCCTGTAAGAAGTAAAAAAAAAAACCTTTCAGAGAGAGAATATGGGTCTTTGTCTACCACTCTGGTCCAGTGCGGGTCGAGAGATGTAATGTAACACGCCCTAGAATGTTGCGGTTTTTGACATGCCGGTTTACTCGCTACTTCCCTTCGCCGTTTTTGAGCGACGAGGGCGAATCTGCACGTAACTAAGTCATGGTGCGGGAATGGGGTTCGAACTCGGTAACGGCGCCTTGAAAGCAGGACGCGTTACCGTTCAACTACCATCGCTTTAAAACAGATTAATTTTACATGCTATTTGAACTGACCCGTAGACAAACATACAATAGGTATAGAGTGGTAGTCAGCTGATGCGATGACTAAATATATATTTGGCTGTTGATAAAATCGACCGCCGCGCCGGTAGTAATAACATACTGACGAACGGTAGCAAATAACAATACGGAGACCTTCAACAGTGTCAATGGAACACTACAAAGATAAGGTTTTAAATAGCGTGCTAGATGAGTAAACACGTCATGGTTATTATTTATAGCGTCGACAACTGCCGAAACACTGAATGAACTTTTCTTTTCGTGACGAGAGAGGAGTGAGCGTGTGTGCGTGTCCCGGTGTCGATGTAGGCCACTGCCAAGGTCGAATGTTTAATATAAAGTCTGGCGCGGCGCCGGGACATTAAAATGGTTGGGCCCTCCCCGGACCCCCCTTATCCCGGGCCGGCGCGGCGGTCGCAATCGCTGCACTCGTTATTTATTATCTGGAGGCATCCCCCGCGCACCAACGACTCAAGTCTTCGACAAATAAGTATTTTCAGTCGTCTGATGTACGGTCAGCAATGAAAAATACTAAACACGTCAAATTTTTCAATTTTCCTAATTAATTATTACTAATACGTCACAGATCTGACGCACATTGAGAAAAGTGGGTGTGTTCAGCAACTTTTGTCGCTGACTGTACATAACACATACACATACACACTGTATGTATACAATGGTTATGTATCTAGGTGCTACCAACTTTGATTTGCTACCAATTTTGATTCTATCAATGGAGGCTTCTATGTGGTAAAACTGGCAATGATTTCGAAGATGTAACTAAGCATAGATAAAACAAAAAGGGCTTCTTCTAAGACGTAAAGATTTCCAGATTACAGTGATCAAGGCAAGGAGTTCCTTATTATCTGTGCTCGCAATACGTAGTTAGTTTACTTAGATTGCGGAAGAGAAACGTTTTGTTCGCACTAAATAAACGATAGCCGTATCTGTCGCTGTCGCTCAGCTGACGATTTTGCCACCCTGACCTATCGAGTTGTGCTGTGTGTCAACGCTTATACCGGATTAGTATCAGTTCCGCCGATAAACGTAGGCGTGCACGGTTTGAAGGTCTTTATCAAAACACAGGAGTCGTTTTACGTAGCACGCTGACGTCACAAGAATCATTACTGTAATCCATGTAACGTAATAAATGTTACAAGTAAATATTGATAAACATACTTTACGTAACAATTGTTTAACCGAGCACGGTTACACATGTGTGTGTTGTATTAGTAAAATGTAAGAACGAGTTAGTTAAGGAAATAAGTTGAGCATACAGTTTGAAAGTAAAACCGAAGTTCAATGGAGAGTGAAAGGAAAGCAAATATCCTACAATCCTACAAATCCTATTCGACGACACAAAGCGTTCTGTTCAGAAACTTGGTACTCTCGCTTTCTAACAAGAAACACTCGGCGCGGTTTTGGTTTAACCTCTGTACCGTGGAATAACAAACAACAGATATACAATACGTTTAGATGACATGCTACTGAGCTTTATGCTCTAGTCGAGCTTGTAATAATTATGTTAGATTCGTAAGCTAATTTCAATCGCATGTCATCATGACAATACATGACTGATCTATAATGGTTGTGAATGAAGTGTACAAGTATACAAACAAAGTCAACAAACATTAACCCACATAAAAGTCCATAATTATTAAATCGTCTGGTAAACGTTGGGGATACCCCGTTGGATGGCCGCCAACAAACAGGAAGGGGCCATCTTTAAATAAATTCAGAATAATAATGCGTTGAGCGGCGTAGATCGAAGGTCAATTGTACTCTGTCATTATAGTATGCCTATGCCTTAGCTTCCGCCAATTTCCTAAGGATATCTTCTTTACTACATATCATTAAGCCTATGCAAGACGAATTGATGCGTTGCTCGACAAAAACCATTGAACGCGAGGCAGCTTCTAAGAATGTGCGCGTGTGTTCAGCATGGAGTGAGGCTAGGTATGCACGAGTCGTTTGCAGCGTTGGTCACGAATCGCCGACGGAGGCCGAGGCGTGCCCGCCCATCGCAATCAGATGACATCATTCCTTGCCGCAAATACTCCAATCCAGTAACGGACGTAAGAAAGGACGTCGTTGTCGTAACCGTCAATGCAACACTAGTGCATAGAACTAAATAGCTCTAAAAAAGAAGGAGGAATTACATTCTGCAATGCCTGGGCACACTCACCTGAATGAATCCGATAGAGAACTAACAACTCTGCATCGATGTTCAAGGTTCTGTCTTAACTCTGCATTAACGAGTAATTCATTCTCAGTGAAGATTCTGTAGCTACTAATAGCAATAATGAGAGAAACTTTAAGGGACATAGATAGATAGATAGATAACACTTTATTGTTTCACCACAACAACAGAAATATAGAAAAACATAAGGAAAAAAAAAGTCTTAGAGCTAGTGTTACAATGACATTTCAAATATCTCACTAAACACACCAAGCCCGAGACAACACGGCGAATGTGTCATGTCAGCCAGAGAATCTCCAGTGTCACAGGTCGCAAAACGTCACAATGTCACAAAGCAGCTAGTGATTGATGGTTGCGGTGACACTGGTTGCGTCATAGACACCGGGGGTCGCGGGGTCAATGCCGTCACGATCACAATAACCCACTGCGGGTACTAGGATGTAATAATAATTTCATCCCAGTCGAGGTTTGTTAACCGTCTAGTGCGGACTGTTAAGCGTAATAAGTTCTACAGTATACTCCGTATTATATATATCTACCACGTGACAATTGTTCGCTTGAGTCCCGGCTCCCAGTCGCCTCACCCCGCGGGCTACTTAGGGGGATATCTTGTGACGATCTGGGACTTACGAAAACTTTAAAACAAAACTACTCAAATAAACAAGGGAATAAAATTTGCAAAAATTAGCTCGAAGGACCTGTGAATATTATATCTTTAACCCTCGACGAGAACAGAGGGTGTGTATAAATTTAACATGTACATATATTACACATACATATACACACACACATACATTATTATTGTACATTTATTATTTTTTATTTATTTGATATATGTATCTGATTGTCTGTGTGTCTGTCTGCGTCATCGTAGCTCTCAAACGGATTAACCTATTTTGATTAAGTATTTTTTTATTTGAAGGTGACTGTCTCGACAATCATATCACAGACACCTACGGCCAAGAGTTTTTAAAATTGAATTTGATTTAGTTTCGTTTAAATTGGTCGTATTTACAACTCTTTGTAATTTGAGTTTTATTTTTTAACAAAAACTAAAATCGGGAGATTGATACATTGTTTTCCAATTTGTAATAAATAATTTGTCATTTTTTGATTAATGAATAATGGCTGTATTGTATTTGTTGTATGTAACATATGATTTCTGTTAGATCTTGTATTTCTCATCTTAATTTGTTTTTGCTTGGCATTAAGTTTCATAAAGCTGTTTGTATTTTGATAGAAAACTTCAGTTCATATAGGTTAAAAGTTCTTACAAATCAAGTGTATCGCGTAGCGTTGACTCATTCCGTCATATAAACAGACATTCAACTCGGGAAACTCCATTCAGTTTCTGTGAGTCAGTGTTCCAAGAGTGGATAAACATTCTCCGAAACGGCTTACACGGTCTTAATATTGTTTAGTCGGTGAAAATTCAAAACATCCGAGAAGGGAGTTCTCAGGTTATGTTACGACCACCCAGCACGGTGGAGTGCGCTGGCGGTGCGACCCCGTTCCCTGTTATAAAACGACACGGTCGCTTTTACGACAACATCCACAGCATACATCCGCATATTCTAACGCAATAACGATCCGGTAAAGGTCTACGATACGATACGAACAGCAGTTATTCAAGTATTCTATTGACTGGGGACAAACATAGTTACGCTCACGGCTCACGTTGTATGAAGTTGGATAAAGAGCACCTTTCAATGGTTCTGACTGGTGTTGTTTATTTTACTTGGATATTTTCATATTTTTGCTTAGTCGTATGCGAAATTCTCTGCGAAAAGTATAAGGCTTAGATACATTTTCTTATTATATTGCTCAATAATCTTGTTATGTTAGTTTCAGGTAGAATATTGTGGATCCATGAACTGACTACTTACTACCTTTGGTTGTGATTAAAGTGTTTCCACCTCTCTCATCTTTTTAACTGTCGTTCCTTTCTTCTATTTCTTTCATTTCTTTCACTGAATATGTTAAGTGTGAAAACAGTTTTAGTTTTCTATTTGTATTTTCCTGGAATTGCAAAACCAGCCAGTCATTTCAGTGTCTTTATTTTTAAAACATTGCAACAGCTGGGAAATCATAAACGAGCTTAGCATTAGAGAGGATTTACCTATTGCTCGACTTGGCCCTAATAATTAACCATGCCATGAGGCTAGAGTTAGATAGAACTACACCTACGGCCGGTCAAAGCCAACCAGTTACAGACCGATTCAATTCAGTTCAACCGGGGCCTGCACTGGTTCTTGATGAACCGATTGAAAAGCTCCATCCAATGTATGGAGACTGGTCAAAAACGCTTTGTTTCGACCGATCGTGTAGCTTACCATGTAAGCTATTTATGAAGCGTTACCGATATTTGAATTCCAGAACTGGTCATGTTTGTTCGTCCGTGTGACCATACACGCAAATATTTGCTCCCAGTCTCGCTAACGAATGATTACTTCAGTTTAATTACCTGCATGTCTGAAGCTATTTAACTACAACTACAGGTACATGCTCTATTCCTGAGGGATAGACACGTACCTAGTTTATGAGAAAGTAATGAGCGCGAAAATGTAATTGGTACACCGAAAGATCGTTACAGAATGTTAACGTACTTTTTAAATTAAATGAACTTTTCGTTTATCTTTAAAAACACTTGTAAGTGATGCATGCAATGGACTCATTCATTATCATAAGCATACAAACACATGCAAGAATCGAATTAGCAAACTCATGATCATTTGGATTAAACGATGAAGTTGAATAGTAAACATAACATTGAATCATTCAATGTAATTCGTAGACTTCTGTAACTTTCAATGAAATTGCTTTCAAGGTCGTTGAACCGTCAAAACTTGCTATATAAAAATGCTATTTATATATATAGCAAGTTTTGACGGTTGCTCCAACGCTATATCAATGTCTTGTTTTAATGATAAAACACAATAGTACAAAAAATAAAAGTGTGTTTAATAACTGTTGAGACTGCCTCTAGCGTATAAAAGCTATGTAAGTAATAGCTTTTAGGCTAGACTTTGGAGAATTCAATGCTACTATATAATTATAATCACACCACGGACGGCACGGGCGGTTTATGTACTATAGTACCATGTCTGTATGCGAGTTTGATAAAGCAATGCGGGCGAGTAACGGGCAAGTCAGTAGTTCAAAAAGCGCCTATTACAGAATAGTTCACTCGGCTATAGCTAGTAGCGGCGGGGTTCGTTTTACTGCCTCGTAACCGGCGATCTAGCGTTTTTACAGCGCAGCTAAAATGCTCGACTTACGACGCATAATAGGGTTATTTCTTACTGGATTTGTTTATGGCTGCGACTCATATTTCTGGGAGACACGCACTCTGATGTAAAGATATTCTAAAATTGGATGGATTATTTGAAAACAGGTTTAGAAAAGATGCACAGAAATCCTGAAAAACAGAAGAATTGTTATTCCCAAATTTGACAATTAACAATATTCTAACAGTTTCTCGGGAATATTGTCGTTGGCAGGCAAGACGTTTACCACCAGGCAGACGATTATCGTCTGTCTCCTCACTTATAATTTTAATAAAAGTTCCATGTCCCCCACCTTGTTGAAATTGTGTTGTGCTTTACCGTAGAGACATTCAAATCACAGTTTTTTATATTGCCGGAGGTACAGAGAAATACAGAACTAAAATCATAATAACTACATAGTAATGATTGAGTTTTAAACATATTAAAGTACCTGTTCCATAATCCAGGCGATTAACTAATTTAGTTCATTCAATGTTTGATAGATTACCATGGAACACGAATGAAATTGGAACACATAATACAAAATTGGAATAACACGGAAAGGCTTTATCTGGTCCGGTAGTATAAATTATTAAAATGCAACAAAACAAGCGGTCGACCACATTTTGTTCGCGAACGGCCTCGCGGCGCATTATCGAAATCGGACCGCAATAATTACATTCGAACCGAATGCGGCCACTCCATCCATCTGTACAAACGGCTAAATAAAATATTCGGAGCACAGATAAAATATGTTATTCGCTCGCGGAAACTAGCGAGCGTTTAATTAAATGTGAAACTCAAATAAAATATTTCAATCAGTAATCAAAATCATAAAACCACCAAATAAAAGTGGGTGGTTCCATGTTGATGAAATAATTTCATGCAAATAATGAATAAATCTGTCGAAAAACCTGAACGTATAGAGAGAGCGAGAGAAAGTAGTTACAAGAGAATTGGTAGTTCAAAGATTGGTGAATAAAAACAAACGGAGTCAACGTGAGTTTTGGCGCTCGGGTTGCGCCGGTGCCGGATTATGTAGCACCCTCTGCTTATTCAATTAAAAGCGAAACGTTCTCGCGCACGCCTAAAACTCGACTGCTCGGAATTTTGTTGGAACAGTTCCTGTTCACTAAATGAGATTTGGGTTGTGTTAGGGACTGAGCTAAATCCTTAAAATATTTTACGTGTACTCTTATAATGAGATGGAAAGGATATAATTAGCTAAGTCTCGAAATGCAATCAGTTCAGTTTATAGCTCTGCAATAATAATTCACTCATCTGTCACTTTTATTTGAACAATCAATAATATCATGTAGGTATTTAAAAATTAATCGCAGCGAACGATAATGAATTTTTAATGCCGTAATTTCACGCTGAAATGTAAATTGAAGCTTTTTTGAAGTTGATTGCGTTGCGCCGTCCGTATAATAAAGATATTTCCAGTTACATTTTTGAAAATAACGCTAACATATCCGAGCATATTTCAGGCTGAATTCTATTTCTGAACAAAATCCGTGATACCTAAGGTGTAGAAAGAAACTTTATCTGTAAAGTATTGCAAAAGATTCGCGACTCACGGAGAATGTCACACGAGGAAGATATTTTATTTTCCTTTTGAACTAAAGTTCTTTGCGTCGCGTTGTCAAGTCTTTATGATAGTTATTTAAGTCCGTCAACACCAGAAAACGAGAGGGTGAATGATGATTAGGCTTCTACTATACCAATACTTAGGTGAAATCTTTTAAAAATCTATGTCATTTTTTATGATGTAAAATCGAACACTCGATAAGTGGACCTCAAGACAAAGAGTACCTACATTATATTCAAAGCACAACATAGTCCAAAACAAAGATTTACATAATATGAAGAATATAATCGAAATATAAGAGACACCAACTAGACTAGAAAAGGTAAAAATAAAACTATACGTAGCTGAATATTATAATACTTAATTCAGCACGTTAGTAGTTCCAGTGAAATTTCGCCTGAAATTTTCAGAGCAAAATGGTATTCGCTTTGTTTTTTACATGCGAACGCACGTCGCCGTCGCTCGTCGGCTGATTACGCTGCACGCTGTTACTGTCATTCATTTGTGTCTGCTGGAGACCGCCCCACTCAATCTCGTTTATTATGGAACGTGCAGGCAAGCACCACTGCCTCTCTTTTTACATTTGAATATTTCGCTTCGTGCATTACATTTACATTGTTAGTCAAGTCCCGCGCTCAGGATAGTGCACATGAGGCCCGCGACGCGCTGCGCATTTACTGAGAGTGGCTTTAATTGAGTTGTGCTCGGTATTTTCCCACTTTTTTGTTTTATAAACGTTCTATTCACTTGTCCTTTTTGATTATTTTGCTAAACACAAATAGAATTACAATGGTATTTAAAAGCTCAAATTTATTTAACATGATTAAGCCATGGCCGCGTGCAGTGGGCCAGTGTCGCCTATAAGCCCAACGTGTTTATTGAGTAAGGTTAATTAAAATGCGTCTAACTAAACAGCATTTCAATTAGTTGTTTTGAGGGTTATGTATCTCAGATACAATATATAAAGTCCGAATACGCAAATTACTCCAGTCGGTTGTTACAATTACAAACCTTTTGTCGTGAATAAATGATATTCTATTTCTAAATACACCTTTTTGCGCGTATCTCAACTCACACTTGGCAGTTTTTTTAAGATGTAAATTTATAAATCCTATGTGGCTTAATCGCAGGTTCGTTCACGGGTAGAATGTCTGCAATTGTTATAATAAAATCAAATGCGTTTAACGGCATTTTAAAAGAACGTTTTTCATTTTAAATATGAGATCCTTTATTTGTAAGAGCGGCAGACCCTCATTTCTCTGAAGACGTCGTTCTGTGTCACCGTAAAGTTGCATAAATAAATAATTCGAATTAGAACCCTTCACAATACTTGCGTAGTTTGAATGCTTGGAACTCTTGAAGAGTAATTTCTGTACCCGCTTTTGTGCTCGCTTTTTATGATCGCTTGATGAATGCTCGATCGTGTATTTAATAAATGGAATACATCAACATCTTCTTTTTTTTCTTTATACATAAAAATCTATTACTGTTCGTTAATCTCGCTAAAACTAAAAAACAGCAAGACTCTAATAAAGTTATGGTTAAAAAAGAAGGAAAACCCCCAAAGGAATATTGTATGGGAATTGTCAGCTGGTACGAAGTTCACCGGATCTAGTTTCAAATAAACCCCTTTACAAACAATAAATAATGACTATTAAAGTTTTTTCTGATGACCTTGTGAACAAAAACAGGTGTCATTGAACAACATTTGGGTGAATAAGGTCGTGGATAATCCTGACATAGTAATAAATCCACAACAAGTAACAAGTAACAAGTTGAACCTTTATCCAAACTGCTGATGGATCAATAAAGGAATAAAAAAGGTCGGCAACTTAAAATTTCCTTGTAGCTTTGACAAAGCCGGCATCCAGGGCCGTACTCGTTTGTACAATTGTCGCGAGCGGGGCGGACAGTGAGGGGAGCCCTCGAATTCGGTACATTCATTACAAAAAGCGTCACATCGCGATCAACGGTTCCACTCATTTGGGTTCCCCCGGGCTGTGTGGGCCGGAGGCGAACAATGCGAGCCCGCGTAACGGTATCAATCAACATCAAACAGCCCCGGCTCTGCCTATAGGCCTACGCATCAATGTTTAGGGTTGTTTATTTGTTACGTTCTGGGATTGAACGAAATTTTAGCACTGCATTGTAAAAAAACTGCCTGCATAATTTTATTAGAACAATTTTTTTAACCCATGAAAGAAGAAGGATGCGAGGTAGGTCGGTGCAAGCGTTATCAATATTAAATTTATATTTAATTTTTTTGGCACTTTTGTCCCTAAGTGTTTTTATTTCGTTTTAGGATAACTAAAAAAATGTTTCGTGAATCTATCTGTTTAGGGGTTTTACTAGGGTACGTAAGGATGTAGATTTGGAGAAACAAACAAAAACGTCACACAAGCGGATGGACGGCTGGAGTTCAGGGCGCAAATGGTCCCCGCAGACGGAGTTGCGGGTAAATAAGCTGGTATTTTATAGAAGACCATTACTCATTGGTTTAGTCAGCCACAACTGCCTTGAGCTAACCCAGCAGTTTAGTATTATTGTACTTGCAAGCAGAAATAAATTGAATCATGCATGTTTACTAATTCCAATAAATAGATTTATAGACGTAAAGACGCTTCAATTTCCTTCGTCTGTTGTGTTACCGCATGGGAAATTGCTTTTATTTTTCTGTTGCGGAACTCGGAAACAGTTACAAGCTACGTAGCGCAGGTACGGTAGGTTTTTAAAGGCAGAGCAAACCGCGCTTCTGGGTAACACAATTTAGTAAACGAGCTTATTGTAGTGTCGCCGAGGACGGTTTGCCGCCTCCGAAAATGGAGTGCGGGACGTTAGTTCAGCACTATATCTATTCTGTGGTACGTACGAGCACAGTACGGGCCCGCAAATAGGCGTCGAGGTCGGCTCGCGGCCACATGTGCAGTTGTGCACGCTAACGAAGACACCACGTTTATACGTTTGTCCATAATTTTCAAACCCGTTACGTTTCAGTTACAAAAAAATATAATGAAAGCGATAACAGTAAGGTACAGGGCGGCGAAAAATGAAGTTTCAACACAAATCCATTATTAAGAATTTGTCTATGTGACAGTCAATATGATGAAAACAAACTTTCTACAAACCTTTACACGATATTATAACTTTTTACAACAGCGTACTATCGACAAAAGTCATTAGAGAAAACAGATGTAATGCAGATACGCGCTCACGTTTCAAACGTACAAAATGTACCTACAATGTGCGAGTTGCGAATGTCAAATTTGAAAATAACCCCTGAGAATTGCAGGGCGAGGGTAATATTGCGGTAAACGTGAGATAATTTTATCATCATCATGTTGTAAAAATAAAGGAATATGCCCGTCGAGATATGAAGCGAACACGGCTTCATTAAGTGTGGAAACGAGCTTCGCACTTTGTTGCGTGATGTAGCTGCGTACATCACTCAGCCATTAGTGCACAGCACTTCGGTAATGCAGAACCAGCCTCCGCGCTCCGTCATTTTGGTTATTCACCGGCAAAATCGTAATCAATTAACTCAAACCATTTAAGGCGAATTTAAATATATACGCCCGTTGAATACCTCAGTTACGAAAAACGTCATAATTGACGTTTTATGACGTAGGCGCAGTTAAGCAACACTATATTATGCAAAGCGGTTTTACGAAATGTCATTTATATAAATAACTACATGTATATTTATTTCTTTAGTGCTAATTCGATTTGACACAGTTTTTAAGATATTTGTATTTTTCAGGCGACAAATTCCACGAGTAAGCCATTATTTGAATTGTATCAATGTAGGAGAATTATGTTGAACAATCAAACGATCCTGTACTCATGAATACTTTCCCACTCTTTTTTGAAATTTTGAGCCCCGTATTCAATAATGACGTGCGAGTACTCACTACTCGAATACTAATCAAACGCAGATTTGAGTCTATAATCTCGTACAAATACGTCACTCAAACCCTATACTCTAGTAGTGAACATCTCGTGAGCGCACGCTTGAGCGTCATTCTAAAATACGGTTCTGACAGTTGTTTTATAAATTGTCGTAGTAAAAATCTCCTTAGGCTTGGCTCAAAGAACATTTTATCAGAAACGTATTTTTTATCAAAGTGATTTGCATAAGAGTTTGGTCATGTTACTAAGCGGAGGTGGATGACTAGTCGGGGCAGCTGATAGCTTTTTAATAGGTAGCTTCTTGCTTGACTCATCCGAGCAGTCAGTTCTGATTGATTGTACATTACAAGTACAATTCTCGATGAGGAATCAAACAACTCGGCTTTAAAATCGGATAGGAAACTAAAATTTCGTAGTGTTGAGATATAACACAGAGTTTATCGGCTTTGTAGTAGTAAAAATAAATCGATATTTTCTTTTTAATTTTCTTTTCTATTGTGTATCATTTTTTTACCAGTTATTGTAATATTACCAAAGGCTTATGTCGGCTGCTGGCAATTGTTTTGAAACTTGTTAATGCTTACATTTTTTTATAGATAAGATTGTATTCATTAATTCTTTGAAGAATTTGTTTTTGTAAACTTTGTGAAGTGCTCTACATAAGTACGCTTGAGCTAAGGCGAGGGGGTTTTGATTGTGTTTGAATCTCCGGTTTGGAATTTTGGGGAGACGGGTATGTGGAGAGTAAACTTACAGAGTCTGGATCGTGAGCGTTCGGTGTGGACGGCTGTGATGGCCTAGGTGGGGGTGGATAACCCTGAAACAAAAACATATGACATCTGATTACAAATTTTTATACAATAACATGATCTTTAAAACAAATTCTAACTGTATTCAGAGTAGAGGTAAAACTGAGAATCCTGACCGAGTAGAGTTAACAAATTGGTGAACTCCAAGTCGAGACCGGGTTGGCAATTCGAATTAAACACCAATTTGAAGCGAGCGACTATATGACAAAAACTTCGCAGGCGTTAACCCGGAGTTAGTTTTGTTCGCAGTTGTTACCGGTCTTTGCTACGGAAAACTCAAACGTTGCACTAAAACGCGACTAAAACAGGTAAAAACTTTTAAGCGAAAATGGATCTACAAGTAGCAACGACAACGACCCGAATGGAGAATTTTATATATATATATTTATATATATTTTATGTATATTGTTTGTCATTTGTTTGCTTTTGATAGTATTTGAAAAAATATATACCTAGATGCTAAGTTGAGTCTATAAATGCAACTAACCTATCTATGCTAACTTATTAGGCTACCGAAGAAGAAATCTTCAACTTATAAATGTTAGTACATAATCATTATATTATTCTAAAAGATAGCGTGAGGTCGCAGGTACGATTCCTACTACAATATAAATATTTGGAAATAGAAGACAAAAACGCAAGTATTTGTTCTGTGACCGGGTGTTGTGTATCCCCGATCCTCGTAGTTTGTAATACTCTAGATAAAGGGAATTCCTATAAGGGTCAGAGTTATAATGTGATCGAAAGGGCGTTATTTTTTTATATACTTACAAGGGCGAAATATCTCTTAGCAAAGAGGACGCAATACTTGTGCAAGATTTCATAAGTTTATTTTATAAACGGACCTCTCGACGTCCCTCAGTTTCACGGCTCCCGAACGTCGCATATTAATGATGTTGTCTCTCATAATAGCGAAATGGACTTGCCGGAAAATCGTGGCTAATGTTCGATAGCCCGTTATGGGATCGTTATCTTAACGTCCTTATATTTTCTTCGTGTTTGTGACGTTAATAACATTGATGGTGATTATTAGGATAGTTAAATCACTTTGATGTTAAAGAAGTTCGTGATTTTTATATAAGCGTGGCAATCTAGTTGTTAGTTATAGTTAAGTCTATCTAGTATGAAAAAAATCACGAGAACTCCTATTAGTTTACTTAATCAAACTTTGCAGAAAGATGATATCAGACATATGTAAATGGAAATAAAGACTATATGATGAATTAAATTTAGTAAAAATATATATAAACGAGCTTCTGCTGACTGAGATAGCCACGCAGAATCAAAACCGTTTTTAATTTTTTGTAACGTTGACGTGTAAGGATTTTTCGCAATTCCATCCCTAAGAATTTGTGTTAACAATTATATGAAACGAATCTGTGGATCAAATTCGCATCACACTACGGGGCGGGGTTCCGTCTCAATCACGGCCATAAGCAGAGAAAATAGAGAGCGCTCAAAAAACAATAAATACTAAGAATCCCTGTATCTCAGGCTATCAAAGACTAAATGGATTGGGTCTCTAGCACCCAGACATGCCCAACAAATTGGATAGTACTTATTCCATATCAATTTTTCCCTCAAATCCAGACTAACAGTTACATTCGGCACGGCAGTGACTACAATACAGCCTAACTACCCCGCTTCAAAAAAGGATCTCTTTTTGGCTAAAGACCGATAAACATGAATGTTGTTAAAGTAAACATTCGACTAGGAATGCGTGCACCTTCCTATATTGTGGTGTCGCCCCGTCTGGCCGGTTACCGGATACTTAATTATAATGCCTTGCGGGGTGGTCCACAGTCCACACACGCAAAAATATTAATTACACTTCGACGTTGCATTCTCGATATTTATTCACTTTGTAGTATCCTATTTATTGCACAGGGCGTTGCACATAATTTTTAGAGCTGTAAAAATAAAAATCAAATCACAAAAATATAAAGTTCACTGTTTCTGAACGATACCTTCCATGTCATAGGCAGTGCTGTCATCTCCGTCATACTTCATTCCTTTTTTATGTGCGGGCGTCGCAGCTTCGACTTATCGATTAAATCCGTTATTTTATTGGAAATTTTGTGAAAAAGTTAGTTGAAAGCAGTGTTATGGAGAAAAGATCGTCATAAGTCCAAATAATGACGAAAAATAACATGTTGGGAACGCAAGATACGAAACTCGCCAACTAGTTCGGACGATCAAGGTTAGTTCGTGGTCATTAACTGTGTGTTAGTTTTATCTGTAAATTTGCCTTTGTCCCTTCCTTTTTAGGGAAAAGGCGCATACTTTGGAAAATAACTGATATTTTTTCCTCATGATTTTTGCGTAGTTTTTCTTTTGTAACTACCCACATAATTCATGATTTTTTCCATTCTTTTTTCTTGCATGATGCTCGGCTGATAATGAGTTACTCCGGCGGCGTATTGTAACCTTCAACACTGCACACGCTGCTTGCTGAATCATATAGTCTAGAGTCGTACCATGAGTGCGTACCATGACTTTAAATCATACAGTCATAGGATGTAACGTGAGTGCGTACCATGAGTGCGTATCATGACTTTAAATCATACAGTCATAGGACGTAACGTGAGTACGTACCATGAGTGCATACCATGACATACAGTCTAGAGGCGTAACGTGAGTGCGTACAATGACTTTAAATCATACAGTCTAGAGACGCAACGTGAGTGCGTACCATGACTTTAAATCATACAGTCTGGAGGCGTAACGTGAGTGCGTACCATGACTTTAAAAACCTTCAATACTGCACATGCAGTTTATGGAATCATACAGTCTAGAGGAGTAACGCGAGTGCGTACAATGACTTTAAAAACCTTCAATACTGCACATGCAGTTTATGGAATCATACAGTCTAGAGGAGTAACGCGAGTGCGTACAATGACTTTAAAAACCTTCAATACTGCACACGCAGTTTATTGAATCATACAGTCTAAAGGAGTAACGCGAGTGCGTACAATAACTTTAAAAACCTTCAATACTGCACACGCAGCTTGTTGAATCATACAGCCAAGAGGCGTAACGTGAGTATGGACAATGACTTTAAAACCTTCAATACTGCACATGCAGCTGGTTGAATCAAATAGTCTATAGGTGAAGCGTGAATACGTACAAAACCTGATATGGCGCTGGATCTTCTTGACCAGACAAAGCTCGACCATAATCATCCAAGGTCACCGACACCAGACCCGCGACAATGGTCTTCTGATGATGATAACCGGGTTAGATCCCGTACATTCATTCCGACAGGTCTAGTTACAGATACTGCAGATGCAGCTAGCATGTCCCAGCTCAAGCGAAAAGCCAATGTCTGCCGCACCAGAGTTTTTATAGCCAAAATGCATTCATAGATCCAGTACGGAAAGATGAATTATTTGGTGGGCGATTTATGATAAGGTATCTAAACGTTGGGGTAGAATCCTAGTGTAAATGGTAAAGGCAGAAGAAACCACGATAAAGGAAACCCTAATACCTGAAGACCTAGCTTACGGAGGGCACCAAGGTTCAACTTAGAATTTTCTGCAGTCTTATACACGAACTTAAAGAGTCGGGATAAACTCCTTATAAAGGCTAAAACAAGCCAGTCATTTTCTAGACTTATATCTGTGGGACATAAATCATAAACAAAAAACAAGAACACAAAACACTTGTCTTTTATTATATAACAACAAAACAACGAAATATATACAGTTGGATAGAAAATTGAAATAAAAACTAAAAACTAAACTTCTTACAAAGAAAAAATTTGAGAAAGCTCTGGCCTTCATTCAAAGTTTAGCAAGGCTGGCGTTCTACCTACATCTCTAGACATCAGGTTCATTTTGAATATGAAGGACAATAACAACTGAAGACTTTAAAATGAAGATATTCACACAGCTAATATTTACCAAGTAAGGTTTTTTATATACATTATGTCCACATCAAGGAACCGTAATTTTAAGTTCCTATCCATAATTTAAAACTTCAAGATAACCTATGCATTTCAATGACTTCCTTTGGTTTGTCATTGGCTTCTGTACCAGTTGGTAATTATCTTAGAAACCGAGATCTGCTGTTACTTGTGTGTTATTTTGATGTCTTACTACACATTAATGACCATAATTTAAAATTTGCTTAGAGGGTTCATTAAACTTTCTCAAAAGGTTAAGATTTGTGTTAAAACAAGCAAAAATGTATTTTGATTTGGAACAAAAAACACACACATTTCGGCATTGAAATACTACATATTTACAGAAAAGTCATTATATGTGTTTAAAGTTTACAAAAAAGAAACTTAAAAATACCTGACGAAACAAAATATTTTTCCAGATTAAGCAGATTGACAATCAGGGCCTTTTTACCTTTTTAACCTTTGTACCTTAGGTTACTTTTCTTAGCCTACCCTGCAGTTTTCTTTGTATAGAAAGAAAAATTACAAACTGCATAACATTACGAATGATTTATATGAGAAATGTATCAAACTCGAAGTCAGAGTCGTCTTGGGAAAAATAATGTTTTAACTCAGTGGTAAGTACCTTCTAGAAATCTTCATAGGTGCCTCCCTTATTGGGCGGGGTGTTTTTTTGTAACGTGAGTTTTTTGTTTTGGGACCACACAATCACAACTAGCATACTTTATTATTAGAATTGAAATCAGCTTACATTGGCCTTCAATGCTTTGCTAAGGATTAACAGAATAAATATGGGCAGAGTACCGCTGTTGTCTGCATTAATGAAGATGTCTAATATACTCTCAGAGATATCTTGCACTAGCTTAAGCAAAGATAGCTTAATATACGTACAAAATAATATATATTAATTAATAAAGGACCAAAACATTGAATGGGACCTGGCTCCAGGTGCCTGTGATCTATCATGATCATAATCACGAACTGTTTTTTGGAGTCCCTAAATTGATGTTTATGTACAAGAATATTTGTGCGAAGCATATAATATTAAAAAAAAAAAAACTTACATCATTAAAAAACTAAGCAAATGATATTTACTTATGCATGTTATACACTTTCTTATAATTCATTAAATTTCAGATTCATTCACAGAACTAGGCACCCATTTAGACCACAATTGTTTTGTATGTGAAGTTGACAACCAAACATACCATCACAATATTGAACTTGTCTCACTTTTTTCACATTTATGTTTTAGATGGTATATTATACATATTATTACGGATAAGAGATCCTTTGGCATAGCCTGACCTTATGGACCCTATGGTCAATGCATTCATTGGATTGGGAAACTCATTTATTTTACGTCTTCCTTCTATTCTAGTTTATCTGTATTTTTAAGAAATATTATTTTGATCAAGCCACTGCACGGGAGTCATGGTCAGCTAATAGGCCTAAGAAGGCCTTTAGTTACTCTTATTATTTTTATTTTTCCAAAGAAGATTGATCCATTTCACCCTCTCTGGTAGCATTATATCCTGGTTTCGAAGGTATTATCAACCAAACATAGTTATATTTCCAAGGGGTATCAAAATTAATTATTATTTAAACTTAGAATAAAAAATAATAATAATAATAATTTCAGAAAAAATAATAATTGGATATCAATAATTTCAATAAGAACTCAGATAACTTTTTAGCATTGTTGTAATAGTACACTTCACCCTTAGCGTGGCCTCTTAGCTTTGGCTACGGCTCCGCCAATGCCTAATAAAGGTCCGGGCAAAGACCCGAGAATAAAGCCACATGGGATAATAATAATAATTCAAAGTATTACCATATTTTTTCCTGTTTTCTCAAATAGGATTCAAATTCTCGTCTCTGAATATCATTCAGGTACAGACTCGCCGTTCGGCTTCTGTTTTAATATCAGGTAAATGTGTTATTTAGATGACCAAATTATAAGATTCACAAAAGAAGTTTACGGAATTAAACTTTGCTATTCAAAATACGTATCTACATGAGATCCTAGTACGCAATCACTTGTAGTAATTTTATCCAAACGAGAGTTAAGCTTTTGATTCCATATCCAAAAAGTTTGTGCCTTTCCTCGCGTTGTCAACTATACAACGAGTGCGAAATTAAAGTAAGTCGCACGAATGGAAATCAATATTTGGCTAGAAGCACTTACTAGAAATAGACTAATTACTGATTTCGCCTACAAATACTTTGGTGCCTAATCTAGTAATACTTTTTTACCTCACAGAGAAAACATATATCCAGAGAGAGTATTACATCATTCATTTCATTTTTCATTTTAGATAGATGCCATGGCACCTAAGAGCTACCTCCATCAAAGAAATTAATTCATACATCTAAGAGATAATCCATTGCTCCTACCACAAGTCACATATACATTAGACATACTTACATTTATAGTTTGGTGCAAATACTGGTATTTGCGGCACATAGTAGCCGTTACACTTCTACCTCGGCTAGTTATAAGGAGTTCTGTCCATGTTATAAAATGAACAACAGGATGGTCAGGAAGCTTATAAGTGTTGCATTCACAAAGGTAATTCATAATATCTTCAAGCAAGAATGCTAATAACGGTAATTGGGCTTACATTATCAATTGACTTATTGGTTTTAGGTTGAACGTAAGGTTCATAATAATGTGGATAATCACTCCACTTTTTTCGTTTATATGTGTTAATGTATCTTTTTATTTTTCTATCTAGAATCCTGCCTGCCTATCTCGTTTGTGTGAAAGCGCTAAACATCTACAAAGTGAATAAATATCGAGAATGCAACGTCGAAGTGTAATTAATGGTTAAACGAACTTACCTAAATAATAATAATAATAATAATAATATTTCTTTATTGCGGACACAAGGATCCATAAAACCACAAATAGAAACTCTGTATATACCTACTAAAACACACAAAAAACACAAGTAAAACTGTAAAGCGACAACTTTATTAGGTGGCAATAGCCACCCAATGTCGGTAAGTAGCAGTCAGCAGCAGTCTGTCCGCCATACTCTTGACAATAGCATTCCTACACTTGTCAACTCTGGACATAAAGGACGCTATCCGTTTTCGCTGAATGGCATTGAACGAATCCACTCGCCATTCAACGAACATCCCCGAAGCGCTGCAGTATCTCTTCAGACCCATCAGGTGCCTGAAGATATTGTTATAAGCCACTCTGATGGCGTTGAGTGACTTCGAGGTATATTCAGTCCAGAGTTGACACGTGTAAAAGGACTGACAGAAGGATTTAAACAGCGTAATTTTCACGTCAGGCGCTGCTCTGTAAAACTTTCTAGCAATCATATTGCCGACCACGCATAGTGCGCGCCGTTGTCTTTCGATGTCTTCATCGTCCGTCAGTTTAGACGTCACGATGATGATGTTCGACCATAATTATACTAGACGTTGCATTCGAAGATATTTATAGTCCCACCCGAACCCAGCTACTAAAGCCCATACAACTAACAAACGAGATAAGTGTCTCTGAAAGAATGAAGTATGACGGAGATGACAGCACTGCCTATGACATGGAAGGTATCGTTCAGAAACAGTGAACTTTATATTTTTGTGATTTGATTTTTATTTTTACAGCTCTAAAAATTATGTGCAACGCCCTGTGCAATAAATAGGATACTACAAAGTGAATAAATATCTTCGAATGCAACGTCTAGTATAATTATGGTCGAACATCACTTTAGGTAAGTTCGTTTAACCATTAATTATATACGCGAATAATTCTGTTCGTTGATGTTCATTGGGCAAGAATTAGTTTAATAATAATAATAACGCTCACACATTCACATACACTTAACCCCTAAATAAGAATCTAGGGTGTTAAAAACTACGGCGATGGAGAATCTACAACATCCAGACACTGAAAATATACTTGCGCTTTTTTTCCAATCACAAATATTATTTTTGTAGCAAGAATCAAACCTGCAACCTCACGCTACTTATTAAAATCGATCACATGTCTTGTCAAGTTGTCACTTACTCAAACGGTAAATTTTAAGTTTAAGTTGTTTAAATTTAATAACTTGTTATCAAGTCCTTTTTGGAGAGCTCCAAAGAGGATAAACAGCGTAATAACGTAGAATAGCTTAGGTAGCTCCGAGAATTGCTACTACTCGGAACTAGACGGCGCGGAAAGTGCACAAGCAAAGGTAAGTCCTTTTCAAACTTATAATGAATTGCAAACAGCTCCGTCGAGCGTCCCTGATGATATCTCGTCTCTTTATCAGCGGGCCGTGATGTTACTGCCTAGATCAAAGTTTTATCGCCAAATTGAGAGGTTTATTACTCACGGTGAATAGGGAATAGGCAAACGCTCTGGAAATTGGATCTTGGGACTAAAGTTGTGTTGTGATGGGTAACGGAAGAACTTACTTGGTTCTACCTCACTTGGTGAAATTATTTTCAGATAAGGTACTAAAATCGTGTGTTTTTACCATCATGTACTAAAATACTATCAATTTTATGAAGGCTATGGGAGAATATGTTGCTTACTGCCTTAGACACATGTAAACTACAGAAGACAATAAACTAGAGAATAGAAACCATCGGGCATCGTAACAATGGCGACAGTAAACAAACAAAGGTATAAAAAAAATAAAGTACATGTTTATATTTTATGTACCTATTTCACTAACTAAATGTTATTATTTTATTTGACCTTTCCTTCCTACGGATTGTGGTAAGTAGCCAAGATACTATTAAAGTTATGAGTCCAGTATTTGACATTTATTTATTTTCTAGTCATGCTTTATCAGTGGAAATAGACAACCTTTAAAACAAAAACAACCAAAAATTATACCTACGTTCGCAATAAATGATTTGATTAAAAAATCCTCTTACAAACTAGCTCTATAAATCACCACACGATAACTCGAAAACTGGTAAAGTAAACAGAAACACTCAAGTCACACACACACACATCACTAGTGTGTCAGTGTAAATGGCCCACTAAATAATAGTGCCAAAGCCGCTTTGACACTAGCAACTAACAGGGTTGCCTATCACCTATCAAAACCATCTTACGCATTCACCTCTATCATAACAAAGTAGCGGAGTGGCGAAGCGCACAAAGGATAAGACAAATATGTCAGTTTCTCTTCTCTTCACAATTGGATTGCATTATTTTGCGGAGATTGCAAAAGGGGGGCCAGCGGCATAATTTATCCTAGTCGGCAATTCTCGACAGCCCTGGCGTGACTCCACCGCAGGAGGGAATGCGCGCCCCACAGTCAGCGCTTTAGAGGTTTCCAGTAGCGAGCGGGGTTGCCACAGTAAAGTTCGGGGAATCCGGAGCATTTTGCAGTTTGTTATTACGGGAACGTAGCGAGTGCTGCCGGCGATAACTCGCTCTTTGTGTACCGGCAAAAACAACGACGCTGCTGTGTAGAAACACCCATTTTCTTCAGTAGCTTTCGGTGATACAACTTAACTACTTGAATAAGTAACATAGCATTTAGAAGCTTAGTGAAACCCTAATTTAAATTTTCTATAACATCTCAATTTGTAAACCCCATATTATAAAGTAAATCAATAAAAGAACAACGAACATAATAGAAAGATCAAAGTCAATTTCCCTAATAGATAGTGCATCAAGTCATCCCCTTCACCAAAGATACCCACCCTATAAGGCCACAGTTCAGAAAAGCCGACCAATTAATCGCACGGCCTTTGACAAATATATTTCCTTGACAATAAAATATACGGAGTTTTTACTGGTAGAGCGAACGTCGGCTAGCGAACGGGTAGAGCTGTCTCGTGCAAGCGGCGCGCCTACTGCGGGGGAATATTAAACGGACTGTACCTTGCCTTGCCACTCGTACTTATATGTTATCTTGCTATCCTGTCCCACTTCTGTTCCAGTTTTGTAACTAAAAAGCATTATTGGAAATTGATAGTATTCGTCTGAAAGGTACTTGTTTAAAGCGTTATTTATTATAGCTGCTAACAATATTTATTATTGCATCGTACAGAGGTGCACGTTCATTAAAACATGACTATGTTGTATATTCTGTTGTATTTTATGTTGCTTTTATACGAAAGTCCAGTAAAATATAATTAGTGATTCCTCATTACTGCGCGGCTGGCGTGGCCCCTCTGGACGTTCGTGCGTCTGCTGGCTTATGGTTATTAATAACGGCGGGCGCTCGTTGCCCCCCCCCCCACTCACCCCTTCTCGCGGCCCCTGCGAGCCCCCACGCTGCCGCACGTCGCACGTCTGACATTTTAATTCCGGAGCCGCGGCTATAAGTCCACTGCATAACTCTCCTATCGACAATTTTATCGACATTTGTAAGCACTTCTCTATTTGCTCTAAAACGCAAATGAGGCATATTCAAAACGATTTAAATCTTATGTCGGCAGCTTTGAGTCTTTGAAATAAGTTATTCAATGCAAAGCATTTCACGCTTTACCATCAATACTTGCATGATAGGTTTAATATTTACAATGATTTATCGATTATATTCTTACTTCTAGCAATTTTTTTTTTGGTCTATGCATATTTACCGGACTTTATTAAACCTAGATTTCGTCAAATCCAATACAAAAGATAGAGATTCTAGCAAGAATGACGCCAGTTTCTTTAGATCGATGTAATATAACGTTGTTTCCCAAAAGCCAGTCTTCCAAAGAATACGTGCCACGAGTTACAAAAATATCGAAAAAATTGCTGTACATCACTAGCAGCGACAACGAATGCTACAATGGCGGTCGGGCGAGCGCAGGTCGAGCGCAACATGGCTGCCTGGTAGGCGGTTCGAAGGAGAGAGACAGAGCTAGAGCGGAGTACTGGTCTCCTGCTCGCACTCGCATGGAGCGTTCGCATCGATCTCCACTCTCTGCGCTCAGCCCCCAGCACCAGAAAGGCGGAACTAACAAAATTACAAAGCGCTTTCGAGCCGCTAATCATAAAATAAGATACGACGTTTCATTTCGACCGTACGACTCTCGAGCGATCACGATGCTGGAATGACCCTTGACTCTCAAAATTCTCTACTGACATCGCCGAGTATTAACAGAACGTCGCTTGGTTGCCTCTAGTTTCGTAAAGCCTCTAGCTCAAACCGATTTTTAGATTTATGTTGACTAGTTTAACTTTCTTGTTTTCATTGTACATTGTATAAACTCTAGCTGCGAAAGGATTAAACATTAGAATTTTAACTGCAAACGTTCTCAGGTTTGATTGGAAACAAGAATTCCTTTTAGAGCGGGAAATGCGAGCGTTGTCGAGCAGCGGACGGAATGAGGCTAAAGGCATAAAGCTGTACGGCGAGCGATGTCGTTGGTAGAGTCTTACCGACTACTGGCAGCGGAGCCGGTTGGGTTTACGTTAGCATAAATTGTAGCTGCCTCGGCTGTGTTTAGTTCGGAGCCGTGTATAAAATGTACGGAAGACGCTCGCTCCCGAGACTCGCGACTGTTCTGCTCCGTCGATCGCTTGATACTTGACTGATGTTTAATTTTTGCAGTGTACATACTCGTATTGCTTGCGACGCTTTTGCACACGTGTATCCGCTTCATTTATCACTTGTTTAGTCAGTTTTATTTAAGGACATAGTGTATGTGTATGATCTGAATTATAGATAGTTAATGTAAGATAATTAGTATGATTGAAGAGAGCTTTTTAAGAATGTATGATGGAACAGTAAAGCTTATTAAAGTTAATCTTAAATTACTGCATATTATGAAGCTAATAAAAGTGTTTTAATAAAAGTAAATGCGAGAGAACCTTGATATGCTGAAAATTCTGAAGGAAAACGATTATGTGAAAATTAGGTTGGAGTGAATAGGCGTAGCTAGTTTTAAGTTTTAAAGTCATCATCATCACACGCATCCTACTAAATAAACACCCATTTTCTTCAGTAGCTTTCGGTGATACAACTTAACTACTTGAATAAGTAACATAGCATTTAGAAGCTTAGTGAAACCCTAATTTAAATTTTCTATAACATTTACTACTTCTCTTTACCACTTCTATAACTAAACAGATATTGATTTACGGCCGTTATTAATAACCTATCTATCCACGGTTTGACCTAGAAATTTGACGCAAGCCATAGAAGTAATGTCATAAATCTATCTCTAGATTCTCTAGTAGGGAAACTGTGGATAGATAGGTTATTAATTTCCAGCGTTAGAGATTCAGGTTTTGTGGTGTCTAGAGTTTTTTTTTTTTAATACCTTCGAGCTCTGAGTAGATTTCTTGGAGAACTAACTCGTCTGGTGCGCGCTATCGGTATGCAAATACGTCGGCATGGGGTCAGTACAATACATCTCCATTATAAAGGCGGGAGCGGAGTGGTCGCTAGGCCGACCACGTGCGTCCCATACTGCAGAGCATGGTAATATGTAAATCGCGCGAGGAGCGGAACGTGCCAAAAACGGCGGCGCACGCTCGGAGATGAATTCTGATCGCTGAGCTATGACGAACCGTTCAACCACGACGTTGAGCACACGGTCACGAACTTAGCGACGTGCCCCGTCTGTGTATATTTCCCTCAAACATTCAAGTGTTACGCAAATTTAATGTGATGAAATTTTGTACTTACTGAATGGAACAGATTTAATAAAGCCTAATCGCGAGCCACACTAAAGCTGTTATTGTTAGGTAAGCCAATAACGTACAAGTAATGATGATACAAATATTAATAAATAGCGCCTAATAATATTTTGGCTCTAAACTGACATACATGGTCATAAAACTGTTGTCGATGATAGTAACGTAAAATCAAAAATTTAATTTTAGTTGTAATCTTTAGTACAGTTGGTTTTGACTTCTCGATACCTCGGCACTGTTCCAAGCTAAGCGTCCCATGGTCGCACACGCTAACGCCATTTTCCCGTAATATTATAAGCAAACGTACCCAAGGACAAAATACTAAAAAGCCCTGTTCATTGTGTAAAAAGCTACTGCCTATAAAATTATTGTTAATGCCAAAGAAAACAAAGCCCATATTCTTCAATGATTATTATGAAAAGGGAGAAGAATAAAGAAACAGGAAAACAAACATAACGAAAGTAAAAGTTGTCCATTATGAGGGGTATGGTATGACCATAGACGGTTTATTGAAATAGTTATGGTCGGGGAAGGTAATTTTTTAAAATTGCTGGCAACGAGGGGCTCCGTACATTCGGCAGCAGTTTAATGTGTAGCGATAACAGTAAAGTTCATAGCCAAAGTTCCATCCACCAAGCACCGTGGATTACTACACTTTCCATATAGAGTGGGTTCAATTTCGTTAAAGCTATACAGATTCGTATCTGCGCCGGTGCTGACGCGCAATATTCAGATATATAAGTGTGCCAGTAAACATTTCTACTAAGATTGTTTTATTTGTGGAGATACTGCTAGCTAGTCGATGCTGAAAATGATTGTCAATAGTAATATCTGTTTTTACGAAATGAATGGTAACGATGGCATTACACGTATTTCCGTCGAAACAATTTTACGAAAATAAACTTAAAATCGCAAATAGCCGTTTATTTAAGTTTGGTGGAGATATCACGAATCTCGCGCCGTGAGCGAACGTGCTGGCCGCGGGCCGCAACCCATCAGGCCTACTCTGAACTTCGAGAAACGACATTGTTGACGTCATTTTTCTATGGGAATAGAGAATTAACATGAACCACTAAAAACAACCTTTATGGTTACAGAAAACGTTCTTAGTCGACCTTCCTAACTATTTAAACTATTTTAAAAAATAGTTTAAAATATTAGTCATCAAGAAAAACGGTAATTTTAAGACTTCTATGTTATCCGGTTTCGTATAAGGATAAAAAAAATCTTACTACTTTTTTCACATATTTTGTACAAAAAAACGTACTTATAGGAATAATATTTACACATCCTAAATTCTCCACTCAATCGCAGGGTCCCGACTCCCGTCCGAAAACGAAAAAATAAGGATATTTTGTGAAGACAGTTTTCGAATTAGTATTAACAAGTACTTCAACCTAAGTTGGTCCTGTAGAACTTTTTGATTTTTATGCGAAAGTGGGTTGATCGTAAAAAGTGAGCATTGCGCTGGGTTTTTTCCATACAAAGCGCCTTGACGATAACGACAACGAACTTTCGTTTGTCGAAGTTCAGAGTGGGCCTGCTATCGAAAAATTCCGCCGCCCGGCGACGACGTTCGGTGCGATAAATGAAATGCAAACATGACGCACTCGAGCACAACTTCAACTTATTAAAGATAGCAAGCACATTTGGTAAGAAACGCAGAATGATATGATAGCGAACCAAAATAATACCACTTTTATAATATCACTGTTATTTGGACGGCTAGGTGACTAATCAGAATTTCCGATAAGATATTTCTATTCAATGTTTGATTAAAGTGTGCAAAATAGTTACAAAAGGATTTTACGAAGAAAAACAGTTACAAATGACAGATTTATTATACAGCCTCCCACTCTTCATAATCGCGATGAAGATACATGAATGGAGATGTATTTTTAGCACGACCTCGTTTTATTTATGTAAAGCCGAGTGTTGCTAAGCAAGTGTTATTATAATACATTACATTGTTTTCTTTTATCAATGTAATCGTTTTATGAATCGCAGGTAATAAAGTCATGACGAAGCGTTCGATTAAAACTTGTTGTTGTAAGTTTGTGAGCTCGGAGCGGTTCTCGTTTCCTCGTTCAAACAAGTTTTTTTTGTAGACTCGGTAGAGTGTACAATTTATATTTAAGATTTATTATATTGGCAGTCCATTATTCTAGCTTATACATTACAATTTTTTTAAATGTCAGGGCGTTTTCGAGTGTTTATTTAACATTTGAGATTCAAAACAGGTATAGTAGCGTATTCATATTAGATTTATTAGCAGACACTGCCCATAGTTACGCCACGTTTTTCTGTTTTTGAAGCCAACATTATGTCTAATAGAAACACTTTTTATCGACCTCGTTCTGTATGTAGTCTAGCACTCAGTTTGCCCGGAGTCTTAACCTAAGGATATAAGCAGTTCGATTTATTGGCCTAATTATATCGTATCCATGAATTTTATATTATTATTCATTATAACTAATTAATTATAGCCTGCGCGGCGATTAGAATCTTCAAGTCACGGCATTACCCACGCAACTTCGTATGCGTTATCAAAGAATTCAGTACTCCGGATGTCAGTTAGGGATGACCCACACCTCAGTTTCCTGAGCAAATAAACCCGGCAGTTTCCAAGTCTGAGAGCAACCAACGCTTCCCAAATTTTCAAAAACATAGGTATATCCAACATAATTAAATATACATACAAGTATCTCAGGTATTTACATATATCTACGCGGATCACGAATCCAGAACTCCCAGACACTGAACAATTTAATTTTTTTAGCGTTTTTTTAAATCCACTATTATTTCTTCCGTTGTAATTATAAGTTAGAATACCTGGTGCTGTGGCGGGGGCTGCGCCCCGTGCGGAGGTAGGTGCGGCGGGTGCTGCGTGTCCTGTGTGGGAGACATCGCGCCAGGATTACTTTGAGCTGCTCCTGGGCTTGGCGCACCTGGCGGCTGATTTGAAGGCTGTGGGGATCCGCCCCGCTCGTACCCCTGGAACAAGACAAAAATTACATCAAGGACATATTCATTAACTAGTTGCGACCCGCGGTTTCACCCGCGTCTTCCCATTATCCCGCAAGTACCCTTTTCCGGGATAAAAAGTAGCCTAGCCTGTGTTAATCCAGGGTATAAGCATTCAATTCCATTCTAAATATCATCAAAATCGGTTTAGTAGTTATGGTTATATGTATGTGCAATTGTGCATATGTGGTAACAAACATTCACACACCACACACACACACACACAAACATTCGCATTTATAGTATTAGTAGGATAGGATCATACTTTGTCCTAATACAGATTACGATGCTTGATTGTTTTGTTATCATCAGATATCAGCGGGCGCTTAGTAGCTTGACTGTGTTTAGGATTCCATTAGACTGGCGAACGTTACAAGCATTTTTTTTTATCATAGCCTGTCAAATGGTTCAATTTGTTTCATAATGTTACAACTTCAACTGGGTTGTCTGTGGCCTTCAAGGTCATTTCTTGTGCAGGTTTTAGAGCACGCGGAACACTTATAATTTATACGGTAAGTATATTTTTGTTTATAGAACCAGATGACGGAACTAGCTGAGGCCCACCCGATGTTAGGCCGTAACGCACTACTTCATAGATCGCTTTGCAGATGGTATATTATAAAGCTTCAACAACTTATTAGCCTGACCAAAGAGATGTTGTAAATTATTGTGAGATGTTCACACAAGTTTCGAGCTTAATTTGGGGCTAGATCAATATGTGTGCAATGGTCCCCGATGTTGCTAGGGTCTAAACTCGTGTTCGAGCTCCTATTAGGTTAATAAATCGCCTAACCTGGCACCACTGCTAACTATTCGGATCGCGTTCGCTTGCGTCGGATGTTCGCGTCATAGATACTCAATCAGATCAGAAGAGGTCACGAAATGTTAGTAACGATACACTCAATCGGAAGAGGTCACGACAAATTTGGTAACGATAATAAGAGTCCCACTTCCTGGTATCAAAAGACATGTCGGTCTGTTGACGTTAAGGTTAAGACATCTAGAAGATATTTAGTTAGCCGGCGCTAAATAGATGAATTATCAAGATATCGCGGCTGAACGACTTGTGATCAAGACCAGATATAGAACAAATTTCAATGAATAAAATTGAAAATTAGTAGGATTGAAAGCATTACCTTGATATACAAAAAATCTTAGATCATGGACTCGTTTTAGCGTGAATACTTCTTCACACTGACAAACATACATACACTCACTCATACATTTTCACATTTATAATAATAGTGTGTCAAAATGACATATGAACATTTTAGCTAACAGATAAAGCGACTCGAATATCTAGAACTCTAGACAGTAAAACGTGATTGATGACAAAAACGCTGTTAAACGTATTCAATACAATGAGCCGCCGCCTTTGTTTTTGAAACCGACGCTGAACGCATTGAGCGAGTATTGAAAGGCAAAGGAACCCCACAAAGCTCACACATCATACCTAGGTACCTATCAAGTTAGAATAAAACAATCAGGCACGTGCAAGCACGGGTCGGCGACCACGAGCGGCCTTGACCGTGCATCCATTATGCACACCAGTTTACTTGCAAACGAGTGCACCGCAACGCATCTACGCCTACAACAGGCCGCCTATGTAAAATGTTTGTATAGGGCGTGAAAGAGCTCCGGTTTATAGTGCGCCGCAATCATCGGTGTTCTGTATAAAATGAAGGTAAAAAAATCTGTACATTTGAGAGAACCATGATAGCGGTGCCAACAATTTGCAGCTTTTTATTCAAAAAAAAGTATTGTGTGGTCATAAAAAAACTTGACGAGAACTTTTTTTTCGTCAGTTAATTATACTTGTCTTATTTCATTTATATGATTTGGAGTAGTGATTAAGACATGCTCAAGACGAGAAACGCCGTTTATTAAAAGTTACAAGATGTATTAGGGATCAAATTGGACACACATCTAAAGTTTGTATTTTAGATCTGAATGTATTGTAAACAGCAACTACACTACTTCTATAAAAATATATCACAGAAATCCATCATCGATTTGTCACCACCTTCAGGTGTTTACTGTGCTCAAATGCTTAACTATAGCTAATAAAAAAAACACATAAGAAACCCGTATTAAAACAAAGTGCGAGTTCTAATTCACAACATAACATAACCGTAATCGGGGTCAAATGTTGATGGGGTGAAAGCCCTCTAACACAAATTGCTCTCCGAAATTCTCAGTTACACGGAGATAGGGACTATCTCAAACATTCAATGTACATTCGCTTTGTAATATTTTATGAATAACAACAACAATTCAACTAACGGACAATAACAAACGTACATCTCAATATAGTAAACAGACTTGCACCAGACAAACGTATAATGCTTTCACTGAGCAGCCAGTTTCCGCGTCACGATTCAAGGCTGCAGATAAAAGCAGACCTGATATTTACTAATCCAGGTCAAGAGAAGTCATTCACTTTTAATAGTTATCCCCCTGCCAGCTGACGATAATTGAATACCAGTGACGTCGTTAGTTCACGGCCTCCCCATTACGTTGCATTGTTCTTGATAACGAATCAATAATACTGAGTGTTCATCATTTATTCACAGTGACACACATATTGTCGTGCAGACCATAGATTTTTTTGTAGTTATGGTGGAGAGGTACTTTAACTTACTAAAGCTTAGTTTCCATTATATCCATTTAGTCCTGATATGATTCCGTAAAGCCCCGTCCTAATCCTAACCAGCTTAGAGACTTTTTAGAATGACTGCCGGCTGTCCGAGCAAGGGTCGCAGTCGGCGCGGTCGCTCGCTGCTGCGTTGTTATAATTGGATATGTTGCGCCTCATTAAGCAACGAGCCGAAACCTATCCAATACTCGATGGCACCCATCGGCTCATTCCGTTATCACTTCCATTAGGGATCGGATAGTATAACAGTCGAATTTAAATTTGGCATGTTTTGGTTCATAACAAACTCATTTTAACAATTATCATTAAGTTTCGAAAGTAAACAGCATTGCAAGTAAATATTTGTAGAAATTATTTAAGCAATCCGCGTCGGAGTCCAGAAAAACTTTTGAAGAAGGCGGGGGTGGGTAGGGTGTTGGCCTGCGCCGAAACAAAATACAAAGAATCCCGTGAACTTTCACTGAATAATAATTTCGCGGTAAAAGTTTGTCGGAGTAGAGAGCGGCAGGAAATCAAGAATTCGAGACCGAGTTGAGCCGAGTTTTAGTAGTACATCCGCACCAGTCGCCAACCAATCCATCAAAGGAGGGTGCCTGAAACGGGTGTGGGGAACCACCCCCCGTACCCACATAAATATTGCGGGTAGGTGAGTACAAACCCTTTGACCGAGTTCTGTTTACTTTCGTTTTCGCTCAGCTGACGGGGCCGCCACCCCATTCGTGCATCACCTCCACTATTATTACTGTAATTATAGAGCGACATCAACGTGAAATGTATTAACTACGTTCGCTATCTAATTGCGGCGACCGACGGCGATGTCCGTCGGTAAAGTAACGAGCCACCCGATATGGCGATGGCGTGACGAACGTCGCCGGTCAATCAATATAGTATCGTGCGAATTACGCTTCCATTACACGTTAGATTAGATATTCAAATATGATTGCACGTGTCTGTAATTTGCTTTGAGATCGACTTCGTGGTGTCTCCTGTTTTGAAGCTCGACCGAGAAGTGCTACCGACTACGCGTAAGGTCGCGATCGTCAAGCTGTAAAACGTTCTTAACCCTAGGTGCGAATGTGGGTGTCCCCTTAGCACTCAAGGTTGCAACGAGTGCGGACGCGGCAGACAGGGCGTAGACGTGCATTATTAGGTGGGTGCCGGAACACCCGCGGGAGCCAAGAGGGTGGTGGGGTGCGCGTACGTCATCACCTGAGGCGCGTCCTTGAAAACGTCGTCGCATTCATTGCACCCGGATGCGGGCCGTATCTCGAAGGAGCAATCGAGCACTCAAGATTCCACCTACTTAGATGCTTGTCCAATTTCTCTCGGCCACATTCCATTAATCTCAACTGTATCGAAAAGCACACTACTTGGATGTTTGTGAATGATCTACAGTCTACAGGAGTTGGATTCTAAATATTGTAGCAGACCTAATTACATACAAAGTCTACGAGCGTATGTGGTACTGTGAATTTGAATGCAGTCGTCTGTGTAGCTTGCTTTTTGAAATACAACTATATGACGGAACTAGCTATTTACAAGTCTACTTGATCATAATTGAGGTGCAAGTGATAACCTAATTAATTTCAACGGTTTCCGTAACCAACCCATATCAGTGACCAGTGAGCCCATTCGAATCGGAACGCAGCCAGCCAGTGGTTAATTAACTAATAATAATTGTAATTATTGGCAAAGCATTTGTCAATAACGTGCCAGGAATCACTTCCGACATGTCAGGTTTCGAAGTACGATGAAACTAATAAATCAATCAATCATCCTTCCCTTTTTCTAATAATTGCCTTGTATACTAACTGTAAATATTGCTAGTATGATAGAAAGACTGAACTATCATTTTCATTACAAAAGATACATAAATTTACATCATGAGACTGTGTGGTTTACAATAAAAATTTCACAAAAATTTCAACGAATTCGGTCAGGTTGTTTTGGCATTACAGACAAATAAACCAACAACAACGTTTCACTTAATATTAGTAAGGACGGAGATTTTTTTAGAACTTGAAAAAAATGTTGTCGCTCAATAAAAATTGGAGCTATCAGCAAACATATTTATTTATAACTTTTTTTTAGTTTTACTATTTACAGGGTAGCGTTTGACTACAAGTCACCTGATGTTAAGTGACGACGTGGTCAAAGATGGCGCCACGCTAAACCTGGACTGGGAACTGGCTCTCAAGTGAGGCTGCCGGAACACACCGATAGGTGCACTTGTAACTTGGATAGGTTGTACCGGGGACAAAATGACTAAAACACACTAATATTTTTCCGCGCATGCCCCTCAAATTGAAGGGTCAATCTACAAATCCGTAATAAGACCTGTCAACATGTATGTTAGGCTGTGAAGAAGACGGATGAGAGGAAACTCCATGTAGCGGAGATGAGAATGTTGAGATGGATGTATATCAGAGGAAGTCTGAAAGTAGCACCAGTGACAGAAAAGTTGAAAGGAAATCGTTTGGCCTGGTATGAACATTTTATGAGGAGGGATGAAACCATATTACCAAAAAAAATATGAATATGACTGTTGATGGATGGAAGGGAAGAGGAAGACCAAAGAAAAAATGAATGGATTTTGTAAGGACCGATATAATGAAAGGGGAGTGAATGAAGCGATGACGGCTGATAGGGGAGAGTAGAAGAAGAGTACATGCTGCGCCGACACCAAATAGATGGGACCAGGGCAAGCAGAAGAAGACACTTATTTTATATCACGCTGAAACGGCAACGGATTTGAGTGAATTTATAATGGCGACAGCTTATACTCTGGATTAACACATCTAGGTTTTTTATCCCGGAGAATTTCTGCTGGATATGAGCCGAGTACAGCTAGCGGATAATAACTACAAGTACCCAACAAAAAAAAGTTAAAAAACCAAAACAAACAAAAAATAAAATTAAAATCAAAAAAATTGACTTCAAAGATTTGATTACATTGTAAGGTTTACAAGTGAATCTAATAAAAGTGAAAAAAAAAATTAATAGGTATATTTGTAATTCCTTTCCTTTTTTATATTTTTAGACGAATCTAACATCTCATACGTTAAAAACAATTAAGCTGATTAGCGTGTCAAAGAAATAACATACTACACTCCAAAAACCCTCGGCCTGTCGTAAAACATAACTTACGTATAACATCTACTTAAGGTTCCATAGATTTATTAAAGTCGCGATAAGCAAATAGTATAATGGCAGGTGGTTATCTGGTCTATCGGTTGTTTATTCCGCACGACCATACACATAGTACATGGTCTTGAAACAGCCTTGTTCATCATAGAACCATTTCTTAACGTTGATTTCTACACGAGTTCGCTCCAAGAGCTCTGCTTCAAGCATACCTCGGGCTCCGTTGCACAACGAGCTTACGTCAGCGAGCGCGCGGAGCGGCTTACGTCATTCGAGCGTGTCTACGGGCCTCAGGCCAACTTGGAACTTACTACCATGCCTTTTAGAGCCAAGTTCTTACGCAGGAGCCTTAAGTATGATAGAACGTTTATGTTCACGTGAGTGGATGAGGCTCCGACGCGCCGCCGCCGCGCCGCCAGCTCAACGATTCTGAGAAACGTTCGAGTTGCCTCTCTAGTTTCGGACTTGAATATGAATCGTATAATACGGCGACGAGGTATACGAGTTTCTCGGAAAATATTTTGTGGAATCACAGCATACGTGTATTTGTCTTTTTTGTTGAATCCTACGTAAGTAACTTTTATAGCTATCATCTTATATTATACTAGCTGTTCCTCGCGGTTTCACCCGCGTGGGCTACAGTTTATCGCGATAAAAAGTATCCTATGTCCCTTCCCCGGGGCTCAAATTATCTCTGTACCAAATTTCATTTAAATCGGTTCAGTAGTATCAGTAGTTTAGGCGCGATAGCGTATATATTCCGTATACTCCAAAATTATTCCCGCACTTCGGTGCCCCCTCAACGCGTTACCTGCTGTAGGTACCCATTATTCTATTTTAATTCTAAGATAATTTTTCTTGGACCGCACGTTTGAACCGCGCAGTTAAAGGTCTTCCTGGTCCGCGACCGTACTTTACCTATTTCATAGATTCTCCCGGTGCCCCCCTCACCTCATCGCGTTTCCCGCTGCGCTGCGGTGCGGCGGTTATATTTTTCTACTACTACTTACATTTTTAAACTCGTGATATCTTTCGAATGGAATGTCCGAATTGAACGATTCAAAAAGTTATATAAAGGCATTGAAGCTGTTTTGAATAAGAAGTAATTTATTTTGATAAGGATTAATACCAAGATACAAATAAAGAGCCTTTTCTAGCGGCGGCATTAAACTTTTTTTTTTTAAATAAAAGATCACTTATTGTGGCATAACTATAATAGTTAGACATATGCTCTCGCGGACTTTTTTGTAGATCTAAATGAGACCTACAAACCCGTAATACATTATTTTGTTCTAGTGTCAATAGTTTTTGCAGCGCACGCAAAAATAGGTTTTCGAATTCACACCTTGGGTTGCAAAATAGCAATTTTCTTACGGATCCCTAATTTTTTTGGAAATAAAATATAGCCTATAGCCTTCCTCGATAAATGGACTATCCAACACTGAAAGAATTTTTCAAATCGGACCAGTAGTTCCTGAGATTAGCGCGTTCAAACAAACAAACAAACAAACAAACAAACAAACTCTGCAGCTTTATAATATTAGTATAGACTAGCTGTTCCTCGCGGTTTCACCCGCGTGGGCTACAGTTTATCGCGATAAAAAGTATCCTATGTTCCTTCCCCGGGGCTCAAAAAATTATCTATATACGAAATTTCATTTAAATCGGTTCAGTAGTTTAGCGATAGCGTATATATTCCGTATACTCCAAAATTATTCCCGCACTTCGGTGCCCCCTCAACGCGTTACCTGCTGTAGGTACCCATTATCCTATTTTAATTCTAAGTTAATTTTTCTTGGACCGCAAGTTTGAACCGCGCAGTTAAAGGTCTTTCTGGTCCGCGACCGTACTTTACCTATTTCATAGATTCTCCCGGTGCCCCCCTCACCTCATCGCGTTTCCCGCTGCACTGCGTTGCGGCGGTTTTATTTTTCGACTACTACTTACATTTTTAAACTCGTGATATCTTTCGAATGGAATGTCCGAATTGAATGATTCAAAAAGTTATATAAAGGCATTGAAGCAGTTTTGAATAAGAAGTAATTTATTTTGATAAGGATTAATACCAAGATACAAATAAAGAGCCTTTTCTAGCGGCGGCATTAAAAATTATTTTTTAAAATAAAAGATCACTTATTGTGGCATAACTATAATAGTTAGACATATGCTCTCGCGGACTTTTTTGTAGATCTAAATGAGACCTACAAACCCGTACTACATTATTTTGTTCTAGTGTCAATAGTTTTTGCAGCGTACGCAAAAATAGGTTTTCGATTTCACACCTTGGGTTACAAAATAGCAATTTTCTTACGGATCCCTAATTTTTTTGGAAATAAAATATAGCCTATAGCCTTCCTCGATAAATGGACTATCCAACACTGAAAGAATTTTTCAAATCGGACCAGTAGTTCCTGAGATTAGCGCGTTCAAACAAACAAACAAACAAACAAACAAACAAACAAACAAACAAACTCTGCAGCTTTATAATATTAGTATAGATTTAGGCATGATATAACATCGAAAATAAATAAGTTTTAATTGCCAATTTAATTAATTACAGGGCATAAAGATATTTATCATCCAATATCTAAGGGTGAGGAGTTCAAAATTCGTGGTGGCACTAATTGTAATGGGCAAGCGACTTGCTCGTCTCGTCACAGTTAAAGAAAATTTCAACACAATCCATGTTAGGCATCTTATATTTCTTTGAGCTGATAATAGGTTAAAAACACAGACTTTTAACAGCCAACAATCACAATCACAATAAACGTGTATTTAACATAATGTCACGGACATTTCACGCGATGTCATAGTATACGTCTGTGTATGGAATAGACAGGACAATGACCCTATACTGCTCCACATTATCTTAGTCATCAATCAGAATTAATCTGCGGTCGGATGCATATCTACGTTTATACGCATAATTGGCGAATGCGGTTTCTGAAACGCGATAAACCCAAAATGATGTATGCGGCAGTTGTTGCAACGGAAATTTGGAAACGAAACAATCATTTATTGGTAAACCTTTTAATGGTAAATGCAGTATTGAAAAAATTGGTCATGTTGAAGAACTACCCTTACTACTTTGCATGTAACAACTTTGGCAATGCAATCACTGCCTTAGAATAAGTAAGAAAAAGCGGCAATAGGCAGATTACATAGCTCACAGACAGAAAACGGCTGTATGGGGAAAAAAGGATCGGAATCCATACTAATAGTATTATAAATGAGATAGTAACTCTCTTTGTCTCTCTGTCTATTTGTGACCTTTTCACGCCTAAACAGCTGAAAACAGATCACGATGAAATTTGGTATTCAGATCGTTTGAACCCTGGGAACCTATGATACTTTGTATCGCGATAAACTGAAGTCCACGCGGATGAAACCGCGAGGCACTGCTAGTAATAAATAAGATAATGAATAAGCTCCGACGAGGTGGACCGACGACGATCTGGTGAGTCGCAGGAAACCGTTGGACGCACCAAACGGCTATCAATCGTTTGTTATGGCGTTCTATGGGGGAACTCTAATTTCAGCAGTCGACGTCTTCCGGCTGATGAAGATGAGACTGTCATCTCGTAGTTTGATTTGATGTAAGAGTATTGGTTATATGGTAGTTTATGTTTTAAATTATTAAACTGCCACAGGTGCAATACTATAATTAAACTAGCGGCCTGCCCCGGCTTCGCGCGGGTATTTAAATAAAAAAAATCACCAAATATTATATTAATACACACATTATTGGAGTTTTAGTAAGGATCCCTAATTTTATTGAAAACAGACATCAAATTTATACGATACTAACGTCACTCAATTGGTTTACCTTCCCGGAATCTCTCCACTAACACGTGAACTTTACGGTATGGTATTAAAGTTCAAATTGACTTTTAAGTATCGTTTGTATGGGAGCATAGAATAGTGTCGTTTTTAGACTTTTCCCAGTAATTATTCGATTTTTTCTCGCCGTAAAAACCATTCTTGGACTTCAACGAACATTACAAAAAAAAAAATTGGTAATATTGGTCCAGGCGTTGTTGAGTTATGCGCTTACTAACACATTTTGCGATTCATTTTTATATTATAGAAGATTATCATATTGCCTTAACAACAAAACACATGTACAGCCAGCGACAAAAGTAGCTGATCGTTCTCGATTTTCCAAATGTGTTTCAAATCAGTAAGTATTATTGTTTTTTTTACATTTTACATGGTATCATTTTGACCACAACATAACACAACTGATTTTAGGTGATGATGAGGTAAAAAAATTGGTGTCTAAGATGATGAGGATAATAGAAAAAAAGAGTGATTGTTCAGCGACTTTTGTCGTTGACTGTACTATAATGCTATCTATTTGGTAAAAAGTTTTAGAGTCAATTTTGTACGCGGGTATGTCACCGTTTACGCAGTTCAATATTTTGCATACAGTGCGCAGAGAGGGATAGTTCCGCACCGATGCCTGGACTATAATCGCATTAGTTACTCATATTACGCATAAGCGCAATGGTTTGAATATATAGTTACTCACCTGATGAGGAGAATAGGGCGGTCTGGTGTTGGATGCGCCCGGAGGTCCAGGAGGCGGTGGGTACCTCTGGGAGTACGAGCCTGGAGGGCCGTATGCACCCGGGGGCTGCTGCGGACCGCCCGGGGCTCCCGCGCCGTACGGGGGCCCACCATAACCCCGTGGCGGCTGAAACAATACGGAACAAACATTTAAAAAAATAGCTTGGCAAGTTTACAAAGAAAAGCGATTTGGCGCAATGGCTGAGTAGCCGACTATAGAGCGTGAGGTCGCGGGTTTGAATCTCGTTACGGGACAAATATTTGTTCATTAAAAAAAAGTGCAAGTACTAGTACTTATCCCTGATCCATATAGTTTCCGATGCCCTAGATACAAGAAATCCTTGTCTGAAGTCAGAGCAATTGATGTGACTATAAATATAAATAAGAGTCAAGCCTGTTTAAACTTACTAGAGACATGCTATTTTTAATAATCGAATTTGTACAATATTTCATCACTATTTGTTGGTAACAAGACATACATTTTTTCTCAGAATTAATCAATTGTTATAAGTAAAGTTTGAATCCTTATTGACGAAAAAAGTTATAAAATAAGTATGTAATGCTTACTCAAGATTGTCTAAAGCCAAGACTTCTGTTTCAAAGTAACAACAATCTAAACTTTGTAGTTCAATTTATGAAAACTTAATTCATGCTTGAACTTAGCAACTTCCAAACTCATTCACCAATGTTCTTTGGATGATAATAAGGACTTCAGTAATAGTCATTCTACAAATCTCTTTCATGTGGGTCATACATAAGTACTCAAACCAATCATTTTGCAAGTCAAATATCAGCATATTATTTGTAATCAGATGTATCAAGACAACAAATAATATTCCCTCGTTCCAAAATTTTCACAAAAAACAAACAAATACAATATAAATATAAGTTTCATCCTCTTAAAAAGTCAAATGCAGTTGGTAAAGCTCTGATACCGAAAATAAATCTGTTTCTACCTATTTTACAGAAGTTTTCTTTGTCTGGTCACATATAAAATACACTCAAAGTTAAAAAGCAACAATGCTCTTACTCTAAATATCAATTTTCAGGCGGGTGTATAGTAGATATATATAGGTACTATAATAATTGACGGCCGAAATAATTCGCTGTGCCAACAAAATCGCCCGCTTCAGTTTTCAGCTTTCATTTTGTTCTATGATGGAAATTCAATTATTCGTACAAGCTCGGCTCCGAGCGAGCGACCCAGCGACGTTGGGAACGAGCGACGGGTAAGCGCTATTCCACTTTGATCAATGTTTCACGTCTGAAACTACAGGCTCGTCCTGAAGGTTTCTGGATGTAGTTTGACTTGGAAGTATGAGACTCGTGTTCGCCAATTAGAGTTACATTTTTACGAACATTGGGGTGTTTTATGGTGGATTCAATGATTTATGGGGGCGGTGTTGCGGGGTGCGGTTAGCGCGGGGTGGAGCGGCGAGGGTTGCGCAGGGTGCAGGCGGCGGGGGCGGTAGCGCGCCATTGGCCAACGCGGCATCGATCGCACGACGAGCTCCGGGCGGCCCGCCCGCGCCAGCCAGCCTCCATCTACGTTAATAAGTAATCATCCGACCCTGCGATACCTCAGCGAGTTTTCCGGGCAAAGCCGGAGCCGCTGAGACGGGCCTCGTATCTCCGCTGAAGTGGAACCAAGAGACACCGCACATAGCGGCAGTAATTTATGAAGTAATTGGCTTGCGAGTATGCTTTAACTCTGCGGTTTGGGAACTTTTAAAAACAGCGTAGCGCTCTAGGTTGCGACCTATTCTCTCCGAAAGAGACCCGTTATCAGCAGTAATATAGCTGATGATGACCATAAAAGTCAAACTAGTACCAAAACGCTAGTTTTGATTATCGTGTACTAGGTTGATTCTTATTCTTCTTCCTGGTAAATTTTTGCCCTTTAATCTCAAAACGTTGTAACTCTTGACCGATTCTGATAAAACTTGAAACGGGTTTGAGTCGCTCTTATAACAAAACAGACACAAAGTAAAATCCGTGGTTGGAAGGTAAAGTTCTTAAGACATTCTAATTGGTCATTAACATGAGGCCAGATTATAGAGACAATTCACAGAGCCAATTTGTCATAAGTATTGTGCGAATGGATATAATCCAGACCAGACCAATGGATTTTTCTCAATACATTTCTAGTCAGTTTTCCACTGGCTCAATGTTCTAAGTTAGTGAATTGTGTCAACATTGTCCTCATGTAAATGCTCTGCTAGACCAATTCTAGGGTTCTTATGCCAACATTCAAAACCCGCACATTTACATTGTTGTTGATGTAAGTTCATTCCAAAGAACGTTAGACTAAAAGGTTCAGCGGCCCAATTCAAAACAAATTATGTACACATTAGAAAACTTGCTCTGTGCCAACGACTTTATTAAAACGGTGGAAAGGTTTTTATGAGCCGCGTAATTAATTAAGTTAGAAATAGAAAATAATTTTATAAGTTAGCTAATATGAAAGTTATAAGAACCAACTACAAGTTATTAATAACTGTTTTTTAAATAATTTAAATACTATTTGTTCAATATTTTATGTTTTTTAAATAGACCTGGCACTTGAACTCTGACTCATTTGCACTATATGCGTTACCCTGGGACACTGGCGTATAATTTATATAACTTAATAATAATTATACAGACGAAAAGTTGCCTTTACAAATTGTTCGATAAAAAAATAGATAAGCCAATTTCTAATGCTGGGGCCACACTAACGGGAAATGCCGTTCAATAGCGCGATGATTGACGTTTGACATAAGTGTGGCCACGACATTGGACAATGGCATTCACATTGGCGTTTGACGTTAGCCGATAATTCAAGTGCACTTACGTTGACCGTTCAAGTGTAGCCACTCACATAATAGCGTTAATAATTAACGCAATATTTATCGCGAAGATAGGCATTGACATTTCCCTTGACGTAGACCTTAGTGTGGCCCGGGCATTAGGCAACTGATTTTGCCACGTTAAAAAACGGTTAAAACCTAGGTGTGATTCGAACTGTAATCATCGCAGAAGAATAGGCACCGCTTGCTTAGTTTAAATCTGTGGTCCTGTTTTCTTCTTCAAAAGATAAACTTTATACCCGCCCAAACTAGAAAAGTTTTGCATTTTTCTTTCATGCTTTTACAAACGATTTAAAAATAGAACGTTATTTTTTTGTATTGTTTTCATTTCAGCCAATTATCAAACAGCCCTCGTAGTTTTATGTAAATTGAGTTTGTTGAGGTTGGTTTGTTTGTACTTTGTAGTAAATCAGCTGTTTACGTCGTCGTGACGTATTATGACAATTTACACACCTAAACCTATAAAAATAATCTGCGAAGGAAAGGAAAAACAAGCTGACCAAACACGGCACTACGCTACTAGGTATAAAAATATATTAGAATGTAATATTTAGAATGTAATATTAGTAAGACCGATAGATGATTGGTGATATATTCTTAACTTAAGGTTTGAAGCTCGCAAAGATGTATCAATCTGATTATGCAGATATCGAAATAAAGTGAGGTGGCGTGCATCGTATTCCATTTATTTATAGTTTATACGCATCCGCTGAGACGTAGTAGCAATTTACTCAATGAAATCGCCGACAGCACGGCTAGAATAATATATTAGACTAGATTTATAAGCGAGAAGTGCATTGCGAATTGCGACAGTGCAAGTGTTTACCGTTAGGAATGCGACCAGATTCCGATCCGGCCCGACGACACGACCGCATTCACCCACTTGCATCGGTATTATGTCATTAGCATTACCAATGGCCTAAACATTAACCCCGTTAAGATTATTTATTTATTTTAATACATAAAGTCTGTCCGTAGCCTTTGTTTCATTCATGAATACGTGCATTTTAAACTAAGAAATAATGTTGTACATTATACATTAAGATTATAGTATCATGAATTTATTAGTATTGGAGGTGCCTGTCTGCAGCTTAGCCCAAATTTTCTATTATACTCAAAAAAGAGCCTAAAAGTTTTGACAATTTGATGTACTACTGTGCAAAATGTATTCTAAACGAGCCTTGTTTCGGCTGGAAGCCAAACAAACGTTGCATTTTTATATAGTGGAGACGGGAGAAGTAAGTAGATCATTCATGTAATCTCCACTGTCTCCAAGAATTTATTTAATGCTAGCGACCCTTTTAGCGACTTCGCCCGCGCCCTTTAGTAGCGAGTTACAAAAAAGCGGATAACATATATAAAATGGTCAAGGATTTGAAGACTAACAAACAACAAACATTACAGGAACTCTGTGTTTTATTGATGAAAAGTACCTTTTTATTACGAAGTCTCATAAATGTCTAACCTCTGTATGTACTCAACATTATCCATTCATCCATTTTGGCGTGACTAACAAAGAAACATCAAAACTTTCGCATTGTATTAAAATAAAATATATGTACAAGTAAGATTGTTGAGACCTAGACAATTACTACGAAGTTCAATTATGAATGAATTATAATGATGGTAATTTACATAATAATAGGTACATAACAGTGGCATTATACCTATACATAGATTAGAATGGTGTTAATGACCTGTGACGATGACTAATTCCAAGGCCTGTAATGTATAACATTGGCATTCGTACAAACAACAGTGGCAGTCGGTGGCCGACGGATACGAGCAAACATTACATAACTTTGATTGTGTTTGTAAAAAGTTGGGGATTCCCTCCACTACAAACAAGCGCATCTTACACCGACACACCACAAATGTGTGAGTGTAACCTTGCCTTCCTTTACATATTAAACGCCGCCGTCGGGCTATCCCTTTGCGTATCTTTACAAAAAAGTCGAGCCATAACTACCTATACATACTTGTAACCAGAACGAGAGAATGGATGAGATTGACTGTTATTGCTATTATTATCCCGTTCGTCTCATCGAGCTCCTGTGAAACGACAAACGGTCCACTGACCGGTTTTACTTTTTATGTATTGAGTATCAACAATGGCACGTAAAACGTATTCATTGAATCATCTGTTTCGACTTCCGAGACGCCACGTGCCACGAAATACAGTACTTACGGAACGATTCCAACATCAATGAGCTCTACCTTTTATTATTATTGCGAGACGTAATACTATATAACGCGATTGTGTAATGTTGAATGTTAATGAATGAACAAACATTAATGCTTTTGTGACGTGTGCTTGATAAACCAATATTCTTTATCTTTGTGTGTGTCTGCTATTTTTAAACACGATGCTAATTTACCTAATCTCAGCTGATGTTTCTAAAGAAACATAAATTAAATCTGTGTGCATGTACAATCTGTATACACAGTCAAGTTATAGGTGTATTTTATGAATCAACTGGTACATTTGATTACATTTTCTTCATACTTGGATATAGGTACATATATATGTATGAAAAACAAAGACTTTTTTTTTTACTTTTTACAGGGTAGCGTTTGACCACAAGTCACCTGATGTTAAGTGAAGATGTGGTCGAAGATGGCGCCACGCTACACCTGGACTGGGAACTGGCTCTCAAGTGAGGCTGCCGGAACACACCGATAGGTGCTTGGCGACAGATTCTTAACAAGAGGGTGGTAGCTAGCCAAGCGAGTATTAGAAAATACCCTACCACCAAGCTATGGTTTCATCACGATGTTTTCCTTCACCGAAAGCTCAAGCTCATTGTAGGTTTCGACTTACACCATGGCCACGATAAATTTGCAATGTTATAAAAATTGGCAAAACATTATATCGAATTCATACTTTCTAACAACGAATGGTCACTTGTCAGAGCGCGAGCACAAATAAAACCCTATTGCTCACACTGCAATCCTGCGCCCACGTCACGAATAAGCAGAAAATAAATATACAAATGTATTTAATTATAAGAAACTATAAATAGAAAGAGCATTACGTCGTGTTATGCGGTCGGCTACGGCAAGTTATTTCGGTCTGTGCCGTCACGAGGCTCCGTGAATGTCAAGCTCGTGGTATCGCTAACTAGGCGCTGCGGTTAGGCAACAGGTGGCTTGCACAACTGTCTCTTAGCTGACAAACAAACTACTGACTGGTAATGCAGCTATGTTGTAATTGCAATGACACTACACCGTCTAGCGTCGGGACGAGAGTCGCGTCGCGAGAAACTAACTGTCTGCGATCAACAACGACAAGCCATTTGTACAATCTCAGGGAATATACTAAATTCGAAATTCATATTACATGGAGCTATATATATCTAGTTCACAACAAGCCAATTAAATCTCTAATATCGGAACGTTGATATGCGACATCAAATTTTCATGAACATGAGGCTGGAGGGCTAAAGGCTTGAGACATCATTGAGTACGATTTTATTGGTAGGAAATTAGACCGTGACACAGTATCTCGCTTTAATCCTGTCTACCATGATATACAGTTTCAATAAATATAGACTTGACAGACCGACAGACAGGCAGAATGTTTTGTGAAAGTCAAACTACAAAATAGATTAAAGAGCAGCCAGTCATAAAAGACGTAGAAATAACCATATTTTTTTAAATCACTTAACCTGAGCACTAAACAAAAAAGTTGCGCCAAAAAAGTCACTGAGGAATGTAAACAAAGATCTCGAGTGTTACTGACCTATTAAAGCACCCCTTTCTCACCCAACCCGGTTTATTACAGAACTCCTTTTAGGTGTAGGTATATACATGTTAGATATAGGTACCTATTGAATCTGCCTATGCGGGGCACGTGAGTGGTAGACGGGACCCTTTCAGTCATTCAGGTTTTTGATAACGCGAGGTCATTAACCCTTAATCCTTTTCTAGTAAAATAATAAAATATTTTCTTGGTTCGCGCGAATGTATTTGACTTTTTTGTACGTCTGCTTTCTGAACATAGGGCAAACATTTTGTGCGAAAGGCATAATAATATTTGTTCTCGTGGCTTTGATGTTATTGGTGTCGATGCGGTGTGTCCAGGCAATACGCGACAAAGGGAATCCTAGAGCGAGGGTGGTGTGTAAACGTAATCCTAGCTCACTGCTTTATAACTACTAATATCCAACACTCAAGATGCCTCAATTCACCTGTTTTGATGAAGCCAGTTTCGCCTTTATTAATGTTGTTTTGCTGCTATAAGTCTATATCGTCAATAATATGCTTCGTTTGATACGATAAGGCAGAAATCGTTCTCCGTTACAGCGTTAATACACTAAAAGAGATAAAGATCTGACGAAGACAACCTTGAAACAAATTGTAAACATGAAATCTAAACACATATATCTACTAATATTATATTATACATAAATGAATGTTTGTATGTGAGTTTTGACGTAGGAAGAAATCTCTAGAACTAAGTCCTGAATTAATGATCTCACTTTTAGACAACTACACTATCCCAAACTGTCATTAGACTATCTTTTATTGTGATAAAATCCTGCGGGAATCTCCACTCAAGTGAAACCGCGAAGCACAGCTAGTTATACAATATAGGTGTGCTCATCTGCACAATATGTAGATATATATAATTTAATAGAAGTCATTTACCTTTCCGACCGAGATCAAAGAAAGTCCTTGGCAATGGCCTCTTTTAAACATACATGCTTACGTTATTGACGCTAGAATTTGTTACGCAACATTGTTTGCGTTTTTGATACCGGCAAACGATACGCTGCTTGGTTTGATGGGTCGGGCGGGTCAAGATGGAGATATTAGCAATAATAATCGGCGCTATGGAAATGCCACTTACATAAATTGATGGATAGCCTCGTGGTAATTTAGGTAATTTATTATAGACGCGTCATTTCGTTTAGCTTTGTCTTGAGTTTGGGAGATACCATGATAATTTATCAGCAGTGATCTTTATACGTCTTGATTTTAGTGCGAGTAGAGCAAAACGCTTTCAAAGATGATACGCGACTATTTTTTCATCATCAACAACTATGCCCCGCGCTTACACACGTGTGGACCACATTTTATTGCGATAAAAAATAGTATCCCATGTCTTTCCTCAAGGTTCAAACTATATCCACAGTAAGTTTTACCAAGATCGGTCCAGCGATTTAGGCGTGAACACATGCCTGTGTTTTATAATACTAATTTCAGAACATTACCTAGAAAAATATAACTCGAATATGTAATAAATACGTAAATTTAAGAATCAGATACATAGTTTATTTTAGGAACTTAACATCAACTCGTAAATTAACGAACCATTGCCATCAGAATCGTTATCTTATCAGTCAGATGAACCGCGGTGATAAAGCTTGACCTAGAGAGCTCCCTTGTTATAAATCTGATGTTTTGATTTGAACTGGCGAGACCGGCGAAGGGAGCCGGCAATTACGTGACGTCATCGCGGTTTAACGACCCCATTACAACATTCAACATATTGTATGAATGAATGCAGGCCGCGTGACGAGTGACGTTTTTGTTCGCCAATACTTGCCCCGCGCCGTGATGTAAGGTGTACGGTGGGGCCGCATATTTCAAGATGCGCATTGTGACGTAGGGAGGGACGCTGCGACAACACTGATGTCAGAGCTTTGTTTGCATTTACAATGACAATTTGCGAAGATGTAATGTTTTGTTGATAATGAGAGTTCCTTGATTAAACGACCTGAGGTGAGTGGAGGGCGGGACGGTCCAAAGCATTGATTTCGTTTGACAATTATGTACGTCTTTTGACGTAGAGATAAATAATTATTTTAATTCGGAGTACTAAATGGTCCCATTCCCATTTTGAAATGTTCATTCATATCATAGCTATTAATTAAACTTTGTCAATTAAATTAGTTAGACAACAATAAAAATCTATTTACGGTTAGACCGATTCGCGTCTAGACTCAAATCAAAATCGGCATATTTAAATGCCGAGTGAAATTTTAATAGACGCAGCGCAGTTAAGCGGTGAGTGACCCGTTACGGTAGACGATCGAGGTCGGAACCATTATCCAAGCAAAGGCACAATGACACGATTATCCGGCGGGCAGCGGGTCCGAGGCGGCTCGCATTGATTTTACGAAATCCACATCACGGCTCAGAACGAACGGCCTCCGTCGGCCCATTCATCTCGTTTTCATGTACACACCACCGCTATTGCGATACGAAAGTGAGAGCGAAATTTACTCCGACAGCACTACGCACAGTAGGTATCTAGTGTTGCTCTAAATACGGGGGTAGAATAGATGTTGGTAGTTCATTAATTGATGATTCGGCCTGCTCCTGGGAATTAGAAACTGAGTTAGTGTGGACGTCATGTTGTTGTTTGTCATGCGAACAGTTTGTAGGGATGGCTGTATACTTTACCCTCCCAGCTAATTCATCATCATCTGCCTAATACGTTGCCAGTGCTGGGACCTCCTCTCAGAGAGAGTACAGGCTATAATCTATCAAGTTGGTCAAGTGCGGGTTGGTAGATGTCGCAAGCCCTTGAATGTAGCAATTCTTGGATGGTCCGATTCCTCATGATATTTTCCTTCAACATTTTCATTTTCAGCGATGGCTCCAAGTTGCCACCTCCATCTATGCCACCACTGGTACCATATTGCTTGGACACAGCAAAATATACATGTTTTTATTATAGATAGTGTAGTTACTGGTTTTGCTTACGGAAAGTGGTTTTGTGGTAAGTTTACAACTTTGTATGAAGTCTAATGTGACATTGTTGCGAAATGTGACTGCATGCATGTAAATACAGTCATAAATGATATAATGGTGTGTGATTTGTACCTACACATTTATGTAACTGTAAACAAAAAACATATATCTAAATAAGACATCATCAGCTGCATCTACAACATTAGCAGATAACTTACTTTTTTTTTATTATTGCCTTGCAGATGCCTTTTTCTGTTTTCAGTCATCTATGGGGTGAGGCTACTAAGACCCGGACCTTAAGAGACTAGACATTTCCAATTGATTCGGGTAACAAGATCCACAGACCAGAATATCTTTATGCAAAAAAATGTAAGCGTGTCTCGCTAAGCTTCAAACGTGTCACTAGAGTTCAAATTGTGTAAATGAAACGCAGCGCCTCGCCCGCCGAGCCGCCGGAGAAAGATCGAAGGAGGTAGCGAAAGCAATTTGAATAAATGGAGGATACCACCCAGATGCAAGACAATTGTGTAGGTAGACAAACGCGCACACACACACACATCGACACACATAGCTAAATCTAAATATAGCGAGCGCCGATATCAGCGGCTCGCCCTTGAACCAGTCGCACGGAAACATTTTATTATTATTACCGAGCTGTCGGCGAGCTCGAGTATGTCGGGTCGTCGACCCCGTAACCACGTGTCTCCTTATCGACAACTATCTAACACGATTGTGGGTAAACAACATGCCGAGATAAATGACTAATTCCACAATGCTCGCCTATTTGAGCCATTCATAAATAAATAATCAGCGTAACGTCATAGCGATTTTGATTACAATGCCCGTCAGTTGTGCGATTGTGCCTTATGAATTTCTAATCGGGGAGGATGTAGGGTAACACCGAACGGCCGGCTGAACCAAGTTAGGCGCGTATATTTTGTTTATCTTTCAGTTCAATTACAAAAAATCCATGAAAGTATTAAATCAATTAAACCAAATCATTGTTGTTCGTTACCAAAACAAACATCTTAATGCTGAGCGAATCGGAATTGCGTTTTTAATGCGTTTCTGAAATGATCTTTCATAATCGGTGAGATATTAACAATAGATTGATGAATGGTAACGTTCACGGCGAACAGACGGACGCACGGAAATATAGCCATATCGTGGGAAGTAGGACATTGTTATGTAACCGGTATTTGTTCGCCGGCCGGCCTACGGATACATCCTTACAAATGCGTACGACCTTGAATGTGAACTCGAAAGTGTACACAGGCACGTGCTCGATGCATTGTTTTATGATCGCCAGTTGTGGAACACCACAAACAACTCGCGAGATTAAAACGGTTTATGTGCGACGCGAGACGCTTGCAACTTTGTCTGCAATGAAAGCTGGTTTCATTTACTGTTACAAGAAGCAATTTACTACTACAATGTTAAGTGTTATGTGGATATAACTTGGCAAGGGCGTGCATAGCAACATACGCGTCATGTTGCTCTATCTTTCAAAGTATACCTACTACACCCCTACGTCCCACCGAGTTGTTATCTCCCTGAATGCTATTATACTATAACTAGTAGTTCAAATCGCCACTCCAACCGGCCGCAAGGTGTTCTACACTACGTTTAGACCAGGTGTGCAGTGTAGTGCACCATAAAATACACACTGCATTTAAAATATGTATGGTCGGACACGTAGACTTGGGTAGTCATTTATTAACAATGGCTCCGGAACGCATGGTACAATGTTGTTTGAAAAAACACGAACATTCAGATAAAAACAAAAATACAGATTTTAGGGCCGAAAAATGCTGAAAAGCAAAACGGGCAAGGGGTAACAGAGAAGCGAACATCAATTCGGATAGATATATACACGTGTCGGTTGTCAAGTTCCGTTCACGTTGATTCCGTCAAACACCCGACCCGCCACCGACCGCACTGTAGTCTCTATATAATGTACGAGTACGAGGCAGTACGAGTGTGCACGGATGTGGAGGCGAAAGGGCGGCAAGCTTTGCGGCGCGCTACCGTATACCCCATTTTGGAACTGGGAGAGAACGCACAAATCTCCGCCTAGGAGCGAGTAATATTTGCCTACACATCAAACTTTCACTATCGTCGTGCGCTTTCGTTTTTATATCTCGACTACTAACGGCGGCGAGCCGGGTTTGTTGTTTCTCCACGGTGTATTTTTTTTCCCTTTTTGCATCAGACAGCTGAGTGTAGCTGGCTGACACATTGTTGTGACGGGAACAGAGGGAAAAGCAACTGTTTCTTTGAAGTGATAATTTTAGTGTCTCTGGACTCAATAATTGCAAGACGTATTTATTTTTATAGATGTGGTAAATATTGTCAATCACACTAGGAAATTGAACATGTGAAAAATATTTTACTAAAGCATACAGTTAAATTCAATGAACTTTCCTTCATATCTTAGGAAAATTTTCAAGAATTAACGTGACTAGTTTCAATACGTGTTGAAAGTGAAACTACCTAGAATTGTTGAAAAATAACAACAACAACAACGCCATTAACAAATCGCATCACTTCGTTTTGATTACAATAAAAATATTAAATCAGCTATTAATTCGTTGTTGTGCTTTATTTTCAGAGCGATAGAGCCTACAATTGATCGCAGTTAACGAATATGCTAACACGTTGAAAACAACCAACGCGCGCGCTGCTGCTAACTTCAGTACGGTCACACAGCCAATATTATGGTAACGTCAAAAATGTTCCATGTATGTGTGAATGGTATTTCGCTTTTATAATTTAGTTTATTGTACATAATGGTGGATTTTCAATATTTGTACAAATATTTGGTAGATAGTTATCGGCCAAAATCAATAATCGATCCTGATCCGTTATCCGCGGTTTTGGATCGATATGTCAAGTCATAATATTATGTAATTTTAGTAGTAATGTGTCAAACCCTAGTTTTACTAAAATGAAATTTTATGACATGCCATATCGATCAAAAACCGATCGGATCGATTATTAATTTCGGGCATTAATCATTTAAGTTTGTTAAACTGTCGTATCGCTGATTGATCCTACTAACGTTATAAACGTGAAAGTTTGTAAAACTACTACTATACGGATTTGAGTGACATTTGAAATGGAGATAGCTTACACCCTAGATGAACACATTGGCTACTTTTTACGCCGAAATGGTTCCTGCGGAATAACGGGAAAACGCGGGTGATACCGCGGAGCGTAGCTAGTATAACAATAAATCAAAACAGTAAGAGTTAGAAACATGATATATAATGTAAACAAAAAAATTATCTTGGAGTGTGAAGAGGAGGTGCAAAAAGCAAAGATATTTTTCTTAAATCAGAAATAAGTATGAGAATGAGAAATTTCGCAGCATATAAATCTAGTCTCAAATACAGATCAACGGACGGAAGGACAGGCGGAGGATTGAAGACTCGTCGTAAAGATTCATTTTTATCTTTTAGGTATACAACCCTAGAAAACCAATGTTTAAGCAAAATTTTTAGGAGTACCTATTATAATTTTGTTTAATCCTTATCCTCACTGGATTATTAATGTAGAAGACGATATTTAAGGTGGACGGTAAAAATAAACGCGCGGGAATCATAGCAAGGCACCGTATCTATACGGGACAGGGCGGGGCGTGGGCGGTCGAACCTTTGCCTACCCGTGCCAAGTCGGGGTGGGCCGCTAATACTAGTATGGCTTCTTGTCCCGAACAGGAAAATATAAATTTAATATTATAGGTATTCATTAAATTTCATTCAAGAGGTTGCCCATTATCCTACTTCCCTTCTACTAGCTACTCTTTTTTTAATCTATTGAGGTCTTTAAAATACGATATCATTCTAAATAGGATCCCAGATCTATCTTGTACTTAAATTTTCTCATAAAAGAATAATATCATTTATTTTTGAGCATGAGGAGCATACCCCAATGGGAAATAACAATGAGGTTTGAATTGCAGTAATTTACTTTATCTATTTACTCTCTACCACAGAATCCTACTAATATTATAAATGCAAAAGTTTGTGTGTGAATGTTTGTTACCATGTATCACCGTAACTACTAAACCGATTTTGATGAAATTTGGAATGAAATTGATGAAACTTTTTATGCCGGAAAAAGGTTCGTGCGGGATAAAGGGAAGACGCGGGTGAAACCGCACAGCGCCACTAATATATATAATAGTACTCTACTGCTACCAACCAGCACTGGGCTAGCGTATGATGATAAAACATGATCTTGGCAGAAGAATTTAAAAAATTGAGCTACACAAATTGTCATTCTCCTTCAGCTTTCTATGAAATTTTGTTGAAATTAGTTGGTGAGTAGATAAAATAATAGGTATTTAACAAGTGACAGAACTGTGCAGCTCACCAAGCAGCTCTCAATAGCTGGTTTTATTACATTTAATTAATGTTAAGTGATGATGCGGTCAAAAGTTGGTATTTAAGACGATGAAGGAAATTGCAAAGTTATTGTTCAGCAAATTTTGTCATTGACCAATGACCATTCCACCAATAATACAATTTAAGTGGCTTGCAAATAGATATCAGGGTGTGCAATACAGCAAGTATTTATTTATAGGGAAATTAATTTGACATGTCTATATATTTATTTACAAAGTAAAAGTGAGCAGTTTCCTTAGGAAGCTTTCAAGCACTGTATGTATACAAACTTTGTATAACAAACAAAGTAATTAGTATGTGGCACATTTTGCATCTGCCAGTGTGAAAGTAGCAATCACATATCGTCGACTAGCTAACAAAACCGCGCAAGTCATATTTTGCAATTTTTCAGGAGAGACATAAAACTGTTTTACTTGTATGTTTTTTATGAAAATTATTGCCTTGTGTGTATTACAATTTTTAATTAATGGCTTCAATTTAGTAAAAATGCTTGGAACTGACAGGTTCATAGAAGTGTACGTCAAAACTGCATCTAATGGCATTAAAAAGTCAATACCCCAAAATCTTTACTTGTGCAATGTTGTTTGCTAGCCGACAATGTGTCCAAAGAGCTTATGCTCAATCGGTTATTCGTGTTTGCCAACCACCACCAGTACAAAATTGGTGTTATAATATAATAAGGCTGACCCAATATTTAAGTAACTGTACTGCCTGATAATAAGGCCCAAATAACAAAATTGATTATTGCTGTACAATATTGGCTGTACATTATGTGTCGCCACTAAATAGATTAACAATTTTGCGGGACTAGAAATTCTTAAATTGTTTTATTTAATATCATAAATATTGTAATATTATTGAATTTGTTAAATTCATTGACTTTGAATAATTTTCTCATTTATTTTGAACAAATATTTCATTAATTAAATTGTTGACATGGAGTCAGTTAGCTATATAAAAAGTTGTGTGGCTATGTGGTCAATTTACTTTATTTTAAAAACAATGTAAGTAGTAGGTAATATTTAACTATAAAATAAATAATTAGTAAGTAATTCCCCAGGCAAGATTTTCTCTAGTATTTATAAAACTAAAAAATTACATTGCGCTATCATAAAAGTGCAGTTAATATTATTATAATGTTTATGTGCCCTATGTAATACTATGTTATATAATCGATTGTTATTATTATTATTTATAGCCTCTGAAACACGATTTGCCATAATTATTATAGTCTGTATCTATTCTATCTGAGAATTATGAATTATGTTGTTTACATTTTACACAATTTCTGTTTCATTTAAATGTGTGATATCTTGTTTGGTTTGTTTTGTTAATAACCATTCAATAACCACAAAGTAAAGAATGAATAATAAGTTAAGGCTTATAATTTCATATGTCAATTCATGATTGGCTGTTATCATAGTTTTAAATGTTTAAGTTTTAGGAGCTGTAATAAATAACAATATTGACATTATGTTACTTGACACAGTTTTTAAATAATAATTTGTGAATGACTGTATCATTTCGTTAGCAGTTATTCCTATTTCCATAACAAAACCTTATAGTATTAATTTCTCTAGCATTTATTTACATTTTGCTTTACATTCAAAATTCAAATCATTTTTATTCAATAGGATACATTGTGATCACTTTAAAACGTCAACTTAAAACTAGCTAGCAGGTAATGTGACAAAATTTCACATCTTACTTTTTTAAAATAGGTAACTAGTGGTTAGTTTCGTATATTTTTGAATATGCAAAGTTCATTACAATCCTATTGCTTTTAATAATTGATAACAACTAATATTATGTACACCTGTCAGTTGGTTCACTTTATTATTTATTGTCGTAAATAAAAGATAATGTCATTCTTATGATAAAAACCGACAATAAATTGTGCATGGTCTCATTTTTAGATATTTTGAGCTATATGTCATTTAACTGGATATTCTATCTGAATCAGTTCCATAGTATTTCTGCTGTATATCATTTTAAGCAAACAAATTAGAAACAATCTTGTATGTGACACCTAGAAAAGATATTGAGTTGTTTACTGCAAAACCCTATGTACTAAACAAAATATTTGATTGTCAACTTACCGTTGAATTTCTATAAGGGCTTCCTTGTGGGTTATAAGGAGGCATAGGACGTTGTGGTGGCCAGCCTGGCCCAGGGCCATAGCCTGCCGGTGGCTGTTCATAGCTGTTTGGGTACCGATGCGGCGGCGCGCCACTCGACTGGAGCAAAGAGTTGAGCGTGGGCGTATGCCCAGGCGCCTGCGATACCGGTTGCCCGGGAAAAAATCGTGTTTGCTGCCCCGGTGCCCGTGGTTTACCGGGAAAACCTGGCCGCTGACCGTAATACGGATCCGCGCCTTCGGGATATCTGTACGGAGGGTACTGATCGGCTCCCGGTCTCTCTCCGCCCCGGTCGTGCCCGGGCGCCTCGCCAGCGTCACGCGGCTGGCCCGGATCGGCCGACATCGGCGGTTTACTCTTTGTGTTCAAGACGCCATCGGGCGGAACGCGCCCGACGGACTTGTCGGTACCGTTTTGTAACAAAGCGCTCCGAGTATCACTGAGTTGCTCCGATGGATTCTGATCTACGTTCACTTCGTTTCGTTGAGACTCTGCCTGCGTCGCAGCCATGTTCGGCTGACAACGGCCGTCCCTGCACACTCGCTACAGCGATCGACCGGCTCGCTTACGTTACATCGAAATCGGGCGTCGGATTGCAAAACCGCGACGCGGACACTTCCATCACTATATAACGATATACCAGGCACAAATCGTAAGCGTAAAACGGACGAAATATCGTTCACCGAAGCACACACATCGATCACATAATATCTACTCCACTGGCGTAAACGAGGTTAGGGAAAAGGTTACAGCTAGCAAGCGCTTTTGTCATGTTTGAACAATATTTTATAACACTATCACGTTTTCACACCGCATTATGGTCCACATAAACAAAAACACATTCCCAAAAGTGTAATCCACAAATATAGTCAGGCACTGAACAATACAATCACGAATGTTCCAAAATTATTGGGCGTCCGCCATTACGGACTTAAAATTCTGCAGCGAGCGCTTGTCTTGTCTTTTGCCTATATTCACTTCGGTAACAAAAACATGTAGCAGATCAATTTCTATAATTAAGGTCTACTTTCTTCTATTAGATTCAGACTTATTATACGTTAATTGTAAGTTCTAGTACATTTTCACAAAAAAATTGTAAAGTTATCTTGAAATAAACGCGCATGTTTATATTTTTGTATACAGTCGCGACCACGTAGTTACTACAGTAGTACCAACATTGAGACATTCCTACGAAACACGTTCCGCTGGCGCCAACTTCTTCTCTTGCTAACTTCACAACAGTGATATAGATCCCATTATTTATTATGCCATCATATATTTAAAAAAATTAAAATATATTACATTGTTTCTTCTCAAAAAAATACATTATAACTTTTGGTTACATTTTTAATCCATTAAGCACAGTTCAACAATATCTAAAATTGAAAGTCTTGCTAACTGCTGACTGCTGATTTTTCCGGCGTCGTACCAACACTACCAACCTAACAGTTTTTTTGACAGTTTATCTGTCTTGTTTTGCACAGACTATTGTAAGTTTTTTGCTAAGACATTATTTGTCTTTTTTTTTTTTTTTTTGTTTTGTTATGGCGTCACACGATTAGTGTATTTGTCAGTGTCAAGTATAAAACATTTCAAACTCAGAGAGTTGAATCAAGTCAAATGATGATGATGATGATGATGATGATGAGATGAAGGGATGAAGGGATGAGGATAGTGTTTAAGTAAAGTAGTGGTGCTTTACTTAAACTTTACACGGACTTTTTTGGAGCAACTCGAAAAGTCACTTTCACAACTTTATTTCAATTTTCCACACTCGTACACATTAACGAACACATAATGGTTACCAAAATTACACATTATCACTCGAAGAAACACAAGTTTTGGAAATAAAAACAAAATTTTCACGTTGACAATTCGATTGCCGCCAAAAAAGTCAATTATTTGTCTTAGGTTTTTTGACAGACGAATATGACAGACTACCAAATTGGTGATGTACCATAGATGTTATTTTTCCAACGATAATAAAATTTAAATGGTTTCAAACATTTTACAAATAACAATTTCATTTTTTTATTGCCGGTAATTGAACTGTCAACTTAAAGATTTTATATTTATTTCCAAAACTTGTGTTTCTTCGAGTGATAATGTGTAATATTGGTGGATTATTTTTGCGCGCATTTTGCGTTCGTTTATGTACGAGTGTGGGAAATTGAAATAAAGTTGTGCAAGTGACTTTTCTAGTTGTTCCAAAAAAGTCCGTGTAAAGCATATGTATGATAAAGCTCCACTATTACACTATCCTCATCCCATCATCTCATCGTCATCATCATAATTACTTGAATCAACTCCGTTTGAAATATCATAGTCTACTTCTATGTTCTCTATCATGCAGTCATGCTGTTTTCTATCGAAATCTTGTTGAAATCAAATGCGTATGACGTATGACTCAGTAACGCAGTGGCAACGGCAACTGGCAAAATTGGTGGTTACCAAAAACAGACAAATATTTTTATTTCTGCGGATCCGCTGAACAATCCGCGTTACTATTTTCATTGAACGAATGTGAAAAATAAAATACATATATTCATATAAAGCGCCATCTATTTACTGTTCTTCAGAAACTACGTTTAGACAGATGCCAAAAAACTACCTTTTCAAAAAATTGGTACTTAGTCCAATAGATGACGTTGAAGTCATATAAAATATGTAGGAAAAATGCTGAAGTATGTACATACAAAAATATTGGCTTGTTTTATATTGTAATAGCACGTATTTTTTTATCTGATAGGTAGAGAAAAATTAGTCTAAAAACGAATCATAGGTAGATAAACTGTAAAGTAAACACAGAAACACATTGAACTGTCTTTATTTAGTGAATGTACGTATTTTAATTTTAATCGCTCAGCTCTTCAATTCCACTCATGTCCTGATGCCCAACTGAATCAGATTCCTCGTAATTGTCGTCGTCATCACTGCTGCTGCTACTACACACAAACTTTCGCATTTATAATAGTAGGTTAGGAAGTAGATATGATAGTAGTACTAGGTGTGCATGAGAAACAAGAAATCACCGGAAGCAATGTCAATAGTAAAAATAACTCTGTTCATTTATCCAATCCGTCATGCATGCGAAAATAAGAAATTAATCGTAATGCAGAATAGCTGATCTACTTAGCAATTAAAAACACTTAACTAAACCTTAAAATGTAAAATAAAACTACCTATCAAACTAAACAAAAAACCACTACCAGTTGGCAACGTTCCCAAAATGCTGGCCGCATTGCCGCGTTGAACGGCAATGCTTATTCTTTGCGCAAAATAACGGCCAGCATTTTGGTCACGGGTAGCAATTATTAGCTTTGCAATTTATGTCTTAAATCCATTCCATTCAGGAAAAGCCTGAAGATGGCTCTTCAGAAGAAAAAAAAATGGTGTGGCAAATTTTTGCCCACAGAGTAAATTTTTTTGTTGGGATTTGCTGCCAGCAGTCGTAATCGATGTAGTTTTAAATCCTACTGATTCCATTTCCAACTATTACTAAAAGCGTGAAAGTTTCCGAGTATGGATGTTTGTTACTCCTTCACGCAAAAACTATTGAACGGATTTGAGTGAAATTTGGAATGGAGATAGCTCAGACTCTGGATTAACACTTAGGCTAGGCTTTTATCCCGGAAAAAGGTTCCTGCGGGATAATGGGAAGACGCGGGTCGCAGCTAGTGTATAATTATAAATATGTGCTGTGCACTATTGGCGCTTTGAAGATCAAGGTTATGGGCCCAAAGCTTAGGTTTTAGGATGTTTTTGGTTGTGACAGACGATGAAACCGGTTTCGATTCGGTTTTCGGGGGGTTCTTCTGGCTGTGACATCAAAATGTTGAAATATTGATCCTTATTAGGCAATACTAGTATAGATACTAAGTAGAAGTGAAACAAAATAGTCTTAATTTAAAAATTGTTTTATTTCATGTCTTCATTACAATATTTGTTAAATTTTGATGTAAAAATATTGTTATCTATTGAATAAATACACATTATGAACACGATAAACCTATTGCTAACGATTTATGACAAACATAGTTTTGATTATTTAGTAAGTATTAAAACATTAGTAGTTGGTTGTTGTTGAAGGATGGATAGAAACGAGACAAACAAATCGGTCGCTTTGATCATAATTGTCAGAATTATTACCACATGAAAACATGTCTATTAATTTTAATTGAGCGAAAAACTACAATATAAATGCCAAATTAATACCTAATACAAGGAATAACATATTTCAATAAAAAAAATCTATAAAAAGTACATCTATATTAGTTATGGCATAAAATTTAAAATTATTTAATAAACTATGAATCTCAAATTTAATCTAATTTAAGTACAAGGAATCACCATGTAAAACAAAGTTAACAATGTGATGACAGATCTCGAGAAATACAAGCACGATTTAGTATTATTAAATTATATACAAAAATTGTTATCTAGTAAATTGTGCTACAAACATCGACAGCAAGAATTGTTAAATTTGAAGGATTATTTACATCCAAACGGGGAATGTTTTGTCAACTATAAAATTTACACTCAAATTGTTCCGATATGCCACTATTTATACTCTTTTGTATTAATACTGTAACAGTCCAAATGTTGCTTTTATATACGATATTTAAGGCCATACTCTTATAACAATGTGTCATACACGAACTGTTTAGCGCTTGTTGCTAGCGTTCAGTTACAATCAGGAGGATCCGAACTCGTCCATCCACGCGAGGTACTTCTGGATGTCGCCCTTGGACACGGACTTGTTGCACTTGGAGAGCGCCTCCATGAAGTCCTGCTTGGTCACGGGCAGGTCAAGCTCTTCCTTGGCGAGCTGCTTGATCTGCTCGGGCTTCAGGCCGGCGATCTTGCGACGCATTGACATCATGGATGCGTCTCTGTAAATACATACATTATATATATAACTTTATAGTGATATCAGCGTACGAAACGCAGGTCATTCTTTTTAATTCTGTGATTTTAAACCATAGCTTGATGATGGGTGGGTGTGGGTATACAAACAAGTTGAACTAAAAGTGACGTGGAAGGGGAAAGTTCGCGTTCGAGTTCGTAGTTGAATGCTAACGTGACGTGAACACAGCGCGGGAAGCTGATTAACCAATTAGGCGCACGTGCTTCGGTGAACTCCCCCCGCGCACCCTTCGATCCACCTAAGAGATCTAAAAATCGTTTCTACGCAGCCATGGTCATTAGCACTTGTTTGCCAGCCAATGTGTTCCTAATTCATCTGCCATCTCTTCTGAGCGTACTGGTCGGTCCCGGTTATAACAGTCAGTAGTCATATATAGACACTCCGACACGAGGGATAAATAAATAACGCCCACAAAATCACATGCCCCTAACTAGAATTCCCTGTATCTAGACCTGAAGAGGGTATCAGAAGCTATGCAGATCGTTGATCCACGACACCTTTAAATAAATAAATAAATATCGGGGACAATTGCACACAAATTGACCTAGCCCCAAATTAAGCTCGAAACTTGTGTTATGGGTACTAGACAACGATATACATACTTACTACTATGACGTCGACTTGCGATTCGTAGGACGTGGGTTCGAATCCTACAATGAGCTTGAGCTTTCGGTGACGGAAAACATCGTGATGAAACCATAGATTGGTAGCAGGGCATTTTCTAGTGCTCACCTGGTCAGCTACCACTCTCATGTTAAGAATCTGTCGCCACGCGCCATCGGTGTGTTCCGGCAGCCGCACTTGAGAGCCAGTTCCCTATCCAGGCGTAGCGTGACGCCATCTTCGATCACATCGTCACTTAACATCAGTGGTCAAACGCTACCCTGTTAATAAAAAATAAAACCTACCTGCAAACGTTAGTAATATCCGCGCCGGAGTACCCCTCCAGCTTCTTGGCGATCATCCTGACGTCGACTTCCGCGTCCACTTTGACCTCCTTCAGGTTGATGTGCAGGAGGGCTTCGCGGCCGTCCTGCGTGGGCAGCGGGATGTAGATGCGCTTCTCGAGCCGCCGCCGCAGGGCTTCGTCGATGTCCCACGGGAAGTTCGTGGCGGCTAGGACCATTACTATCTGTGGATTGAAGTTAAAGAACATTGGCCACTTTTCACACTGCCCAGTGGGCCTATTGGCTGACTTTGACATTTCCAGTTACCGACCGGGTTCGGTTGTACACCGAACTTTGATGTCAACTAAGATAGTCATATTATTGGTATTGCGTATCAACCTCAGTGGATATCAGTTTACAGTGCCTAACGGTGCCTTTCAGCACGCCATTTCACGACACTATTTTTTATCGACTATTATGCGACTAAGATAAGTAATACCTTTTAGGCACGTTACGCGTGAAACATGGACATTTAATTTTATGTGGTTTATATTACTTGACGTTTGAGGTGAGCGGCAAATTTGAAAACTCATTCGTAACAGTAACTTCTCTTTGGAGAAAAAAATATTACCCATAGTGATATTACTGTTTACAAGTTCATAAAAGTTTGGAAGCTTTGTGATCACTACTTATTATAAAACAAAGTCCTCCGCGCCGCGTCTGTCTGTCTGTCTGTTCTCGATAAACTCAAAAACTACTGCACCGATTTTCATGCTTTTTCACCAATAGATAGAGTGGTTCTCGGGAAAGGTTTTAGGATATAATTTGTCAAGTTTTTGTATAGATTTGCTAAAATATAATGATATTTGTTAGAGAGGTCAGAAAAAAATAAGCCGTCTGGGAGCTTTCAACGAAAACGCTGCCTAAACCCTTTGAGATATAACAAAATGATGTATGGTGGAATTGTTTATCTTATATAGGTCTACAAAAAAGTCCGCGATGGCATATGTCTATCTTAAGAGATTATACTATAACTACTTTTTTACATTTTGAAAGTTGATAAAAATGCCGACTAAAATGAGACCGTGTTATCCATACTTTAATATTAATCCTTATCCAAATAAAATCACCGCGCCGCCCGCGCCCCGCCCCGTGATCCATGGCCATGCAGTGGCCGCAGCGCAGCGGGTAACGCGGCGGGCACCGAAGTGCGGGAATAATTTTAGAGCATACAGAATATACGCTTTCACGCCTAAACTACTGAACTGATTGAAATTAAATTTGGTACATAGGTAGTTTGAACCCTGGAGAAGGACATAGAATACTTTTTATCGCGATAAACTGTAGCCCACGCGGGTGAAACCGCGGGGAAGAGCAAATAATTAAAGCTAGTAGATTTTAGCTAGTAGTAAATAATTAAATTAAGTAAAATGCAGTAGGTACATATTGTGTAATATATTTTTATTAATACCACCACCACCACCACCACCACTGCCTATAATATATGCGGGTGAAACCGAAGGACACAGCTAGTAACATGTAATTGTACTTTTCAGATGCTTGCACCAAGAAAAGTGTCTCCTAGGCAAATGGATTTACTTCTTTCTAGTCATCGACTCTTCTAAAACTTGTTGGAATCCACTTCTTCACTTATTACTTAGACGAAAATTCGCAATAAACACTTTCTCTGGCAACTGCAATGGATGACTAACGTCGCGCAGGCGGCGTCTCTTTATTTTCAAAAGATTTTGTCTCCGCTGTGCTTGAGCAAATCTCAACAATAGTAGACGTTCCATCACAGAATCTACAGCAATCCAAATAATAATGCAATGTACACTGAGTCAAACTCACAATCACATCAAAATCCTAGTGCTCCTTACGTGAGCGGCCTAGTGTTAATCACTAAGAATCTATAAAACACTGCTCTTGAGCAGTGTCTTTCACAAAATGTAAAATACCTCGGTGGCTATCAATTTCGATGTCCACTATGCTTACATAATCGCAAATCTAAACTATCGATACGAAAACTTCTGTCAAAATGAGTTATAGTGATTAACACCAAGACTCGGTGCGCATGACGTCATCCCAGTTGATCACTAAGGTTAGCCAATACGAAACTAGCTGTTTGACAGTTCATAGTTCGACACTTTACCAAGTGCTCTTCACTTTATGTTATCCACCGAGATACGCAATAGCCCTGCTGGACCTGAACGCAATATATTTTGTATAAAATTTTCGTTTCTGTCAATGTCACTTGACAGTGACAATCAATTGTTTGTTACTCTTTCACGCAAAAACTACTGAACGGATCTGAATGAAATTTGGTATGGAGATAGCTTATACCCTGAATTAACACATAGGCTACTTTTATCCCGGAAAAAGGTTCCTGTAGGATAACGGGAAGACGCGGGTGAAACCGCGGGGCGCAACTAGTTTATAATATGTAAAAAAGCATTTATACCTTAGCGGGTTCGTCGGACATGGAGCCGAGCCCGTCCATTTGCACCAGCAGCTCGGACTTGACGCGGCGCGACGCCTCGTGCTCGCTGTCCGAGCCGCGCCGCGAGCACAGCGAGTCTATTTCGTCTATGAATATCGTGCTCGGCGCGTAGTACCGGGCCTGGAAACCGTTTTTATAGATTATGATACGGAACCCTTCCTGCGCGAGTCCGACTCGCACTTGGCCGGTTTACAACGTTGATGTAGTAGCCAATTTATGTTTGAGCCACGCCACTTCGCAGCTAGGTTCACCCAAGAGCTTACCATTTCGAAGAGCAACCGCACCAGCTTCTCCGACTCGCCGCGGTACTTGGAGGTGAGCGTGGAGGAGGACACGTTGAAGAAGGTCGTCCCGCACTCCGTGGCCACCGCCTTCGCCAGCATCGTCTTGCCGGTGCCGGGGGGGCCCACCATCAGGACACCCTTCCACGGCCGCCGGATACCCTAGAAACAGAACGGGGGTAAAATATCGACTCTTATGTCATAAGCAATGATCGATACTGACGGTGCAATTTAGGGTAATTATACTGCAAACACTATTAAAAGTATGGATAAGACGATCTCAAGGATTGCGAAATCCTGGGATTCCTAAATAATTCTGACGATTTTTTTATGTTTAAATAAATTCACAGGACATAATAATGATGTAAGTACGACAGAAATACATGGGTTTATTGATACACTGACTAGTTGCGCCCCGCGGTTACTCCCCTTTATCCCGCAGGAACCTTATTCCGGGATAAAAGGTAGTGTTAATAACTTTCACGTATTTAAGCAGGATGTAGGTCTGTACCGTGTCGATTATGATTGTAAGGCATATCCATATTAACATATAACGTCATCTTCGGGAATCGCACTGTCGATCCCGGTCATGGAGTATTTCTTCTCTTTTTGCCAAGCTGACAACGGTATTTCTATCTCTATTAACAGTAAAGATTCACCATAGCTTAATATCGGGTATGAAGAGATTAAATCCTGGAAGCATAATTGTTTCTTTTGTCTTGCTTTTCTATGCACCATAACAACTAAAACGATAAACTTACTTTAAAGAAATCCGGCATCCACATGGGCAAGACCACTGCTTCTTCTAACAAACGCTTCGCCTCCGCGAGGTCTGCTATGTCATCCCACCGGATGTTGGGGTTCTTTTGTACTATATCTCTTTCTGAAAACAACAAACTCTTATAAGTAAACTAGCTGTTCCCCGCGGTTTCACCCGTGTGGGCTACAGTTTATCGCGAAATCCTTTCTTAGCGGATGCCTACGTCATAACATCTAGTTGATAGATCACTTTGTCAGTCAGTCATCAGTCAGTCACCTTTGAGTTATATATATATTGATGATAACTAAAGCACGCATTGAGGGGGAGAAAATGGGAGACAATGAATATTAATAAAGGTTGAATAGAATGAATATAATTTGGAATTTTTTAATACAATCTTGTTCTGAATTTTTGCATTTGAATCGTGTTTATATTCGACGTGTAGGTTACACGAATAAGTTACAAATCAGACAGTAAATGACAGCATTTGATGCAACTATTTCAAATCTCTCCTCACATACTAAACATTAATTTTGTTGTTTGTGCAAACGTGAGCCTATCGTAAACATAAAAGTTATGTATAAGTACCAAGAATAACTTTGTTTTCGTGAATCTGGTAGACAGACCGCCACCAAGGGTGTAGTGATTAATGAGACGCTTTGCCCTGTTTGCGTGACTACGGCGGTTTACTTTTATGTCAAAACAATATTTGGGCACGCTGCTTTAACATAGCATAGATTTAGGATTCTCGCGCACTTTCAGTCTTTTTCAAAGTCCTTTAACAACTGGAATATCGGAATATCTGCAGCGAATGGGCTACTTCCTATTGTTTTTAGTTATTTCCTTACTACGGGGTAGAGTTTGATTGCGATTCACCTGAATACGTACATCGGTTCCTAGAGCGTTTAAAATACTCACAACAAATTAGGAACCAATATCAAGTGCATTGTTGTTAAATATCTTTAGGAGATAATGTGAAGAATAATTAATCTACGATGATCATTTACATTAGAACTTAGCTCCATAAATGATAAACCATTTCAAAATTTAATTTTTGTACTATGCACCTTAAGCGATGGTGTGGTTGAAGGTGGCGCCACGTTACGCTTGGATTAGGAACTGGCTGTCAAGTGAGCTTGGAGCTTTACGTCCGAACTTCCATATTTCGATATGGTAATCCTACTCACGGCACAGTGAGTAGGCCCCGCCCACACCTGTCAGCACGACATAAATAATTTATATTGTGTTGTGTCACTTTGGGAACGTTGATAGCACAAAGTGATTGTACACTACATTCTAATTCAATTCAAATCCGTATTTAAACGGATTCTGATTTGTGTCAAATTGGAACTTAGCGCATTGATCCGATATTTTCGAACAGAACGTGGTTAGACTAAAATGTTCTGCGTTTAGAGCAGAAGTGGCGGGACGCCCTCCAAGCAGCTGCTTTGAGGAGTCTTCGTGTGTACGTATCCAATCATTTTTTGTCTCGCATTTCGTTTCTGTGTTAGTTATAATATGTGCATCGCTATATTCATAGTTGCGAAGACGCGTCGTCAGAACGTTATGTTGTGCTGACAAGTGTGACCAGTCGCGACGTGTCAAAGTTGGCCATAGCTGCCTTATTATTTTTTGGTGATGTTATTGGCACGGAGTCATATTTACAAAGCTTAATTATTATTTCTTCTATACATTTTTTTCTCGGATCTTTGCCCAGTCCTGTGGTAGCTGAGCAGTAGCTAGGACACACTAAGACGTCTTTTTAAATTATTATTACTATTATATATTTTGTGTACGGAACAGACGAACGATAAATCACATACTACAGAAAAAAATACTTATTCAGATTGCATGTACGCATGAGTGCCCAAACAACCATACATTTGTTATAGAGTGCAACTTCGGGTCGCGTTTTGTATTCGAATTGAATTCGCGTGTAGTGCGCAAGCTCCCTCACCGAGCATGTCGACGAGGTCGCCGTCGGCCGCACTCGGCGGCTCAAATCTCTTCTCGTCATCCTTGTGCTTCTCATCGTCAGTGTCGCCGTTGTTGTTGTCCTTGTCTTGTTTGTCCGCCGCTTTGCTGCTCGAGTCTTTGTTGGACGTATCTTTTGTTTTTGCTGGAAGGAAATTTTGGAGTTAAAAGTCAACTTTAACTTTTTATTTGAATGGCTCTGCGGCGCTACTACAATTTCGCCAGTATACAAGGGCCGTTTTGTCAGTGCGACATACATAAGTATGGTATGTGAACCAACAAATCGGAAATCAGATTACACGATTATGTGACGGATTTAATTGTAAACATTATTACTTGTATCTTTTTGTTTTTGTCAGCTTGCGATCTGTGAGTCATATGTTCGAATACTGCATTGAGCTTGAGCTTTCGGTAAAGGAAACCGTCATAAAGCCAAAGCTTGGTGGTAGGGTATTTTCTAGTACTTAAGAATCAGTCACCAAGCACTTATCGGAAACACACCGATTAGTAGCACAATCACCTTTATCAACTGATTGAATACGCAAAACATATTCATGTTATTTTGATTCATCATCATTTTTTTTTATTTTGTTCACCAACTTATGTTAATAATACGATGTTTTTTTTAATTTTGTCGTTAATAGTATAAAAAATATATGAAATGACAAAAATGTAAGCATGTTGTATTTAAAGGTGTTTTGTAACAGTCGGCAAAGTGGACATGTTCAACGACTTTTGTTGTTTGTCGAGACATCAACACATCGAAACGAAGGTCGTTTAGCATATTGTTCGTTTCTCAAATAAATTGAGAACAAATGAGAACAAATGACAATTGAGAATAAATTGATTTTTATTGTCTAGGTTATAACGTGTGGAAGTCTGTTACTAATTGATTAAAGTAAGCTGGGGATACAAAATAGCAGGTATTAGAAGTTAAATTTTGTTTTAACAGACTTTTGAGTTTTTAACGGTCATCAGGTACCTAACTTATTCAAAGACATATAAACGCACAGCATAAACTAGGGTAATAGAGAAGTGACTTTTTAAGGTGGGTAGCTCTGGTTTTGGGTGTACTATTCCTCTGCTTTTGGGTTATCTAGAAGAGATCGCTTTGAGCGATAAGACCGCCCTTTGTGATAGTTACCATTCAGTTTTTGACGTGACAACGTCTTATAATTCGATAGAGCCGGCTGCACGCACGAAAAAACATGACTCATGCGGCGTTACCTCGCTCTGCGGCGTTACCTCGCTCTGAGGCGTTCCATGTAAGGCTTGAAGTGCAAGCGAGAGCGCGGAACGAGCGACAAAGAAGCACAATCGGCCAATCGACGTTGTCACGTTCAACTATCGTCAGTAAACCGACTTTACAGACAATCAATTTTTTATATTGTTCTTGTTATTTTTGCATTACTTTATCTCTTTCACACATCAAGTGAACGACAGAGACGCATGATGCTTTGCGGTGCAGCCCGCGCGTGCTAGGCTATATAGCAATACTTCACTTACCACTATGAGCCTTATTGGCAGCTAACTTAGGGTTCTTAGCGTCTGAGGTCTTCCGTTGTGACGTGGTCGCGTTCCTACTGCCCGGAGCTGACTTCTTGTTGTCTGTGCGTGCATTGCGAGGGTTGTTTTTGGCAGATTTTATAACTGGTGGGTGTCTGAAATGTGATTTGGCTTCTGTTATTTTTAATGCGAGGTCTCTTGCAGGGGTTTTGTTTGTGTTAACTCTGATATTATAGTAGTTAGTATTGCAGAATCCAACGTCAAGGAGTCGATATAACAATATGTAGTTGATATAATCTACAATGTAAGTTGTACAATGTAAGTACACCATGTGCAATAAATTTTTCAATCATTCACCATTTGATCGAAGCGCTCTTTAAAGCACTCGAAAACAAATCTTGCACCTAAAATATAAGGTCCATTTCAAAAGCGTAAGGTTATTTCAGAACCTTTTTAATATATTATGGATTTCGGTCATCATCATCAGGTGAGATTGATTAATATTAAATGCGAAAGTTTGTGAGTGAGTATGTATGCTATTTTTTACGTCTTCACCGCTCGACGAATTTGAGTGTAATTTGGAATCATATAGGCTACTTATAATCGCAGAAAAAGATTCATATATGATAAAGAGAAAACCGCGGGTGTAACTGCAGAGTGCACCTAGCATAATAAATGCAAAAGATTGTCAGTGTGTGTGGATGTTTGTTGCTTATTCACGTTGAAACTTCTCAAGGGATTTGAGCTAAATTCAGAACGGAGATAGCTTATACGAAGAACACGCGCAGCTAGTGCAAACAAAGTAATATATGTAGTGGCAAACAATCAGAAGGCCCGCCTGATGAGAAGCGGTTACCGTCGCTTATGGACATTTGCAACACCAGGGAAGTTGCCGATGCGTTGCCGACCTTTAAGAACTCTTCAAGGTCCATTAAAAATTCCTACTTCCCATCAGAGCATAGGTTAGAAAGGATTAAAGTGTCAGTGTGTATTAATATCCTTAAGTGTAGTGTGTGTGTGTAGTGTAAGGCTAGCCATACACGGACCGCTTGAAGCAGTCAGGATCGACTGCTTCAAGCTGCGACTGTATAGTGAAGTACTGCAACTGCTCGAGCGGTTCGTGTATGTACTAGGGTTCGCAAACCGGAATATCGACTATCGAAATTACCGGAATATCGGACGATTTTGGTCGATCTGAAATACCGGGATTGAATTTAGCGATATCGAGATTTTCGATATTTTCGATATTGCATAATTTAAAAACTTGATCAAATCGTTTCCTAATTTAACGATAAACAAACATTAAAAGAAGGCCAGTCAGTCCAAAACTGCTTAAAATACAGGTATGTGGACAGCGTTCTAGCTTCCAACTTCAATACGAGATGCTGGACTAGCCGGGTCGACGTAATTTTATTCAGTAATCCAGTACCTTTTGGTAAGGAGTGTATAAAAATAAGTTGCAAGGAAGAACAGCAACGTCAGCAACTGCTGTATTAACAACACGGCAGTAAAGCATTGACCAAAGTTCACATAAATATTATATAATAATATTATTGTATATTTTTTGTCTAGGGCAAATTTGTTCATTCTTATAAAATGAGTATAAAAGTAAGCGTTATCTATCTAGCTATCTATTTTAAAGTGGCTGCTGAATTTACCTTAATTAATTCTTTAATGTCCTCTTTTCTGTGAGATCTCGAAAAGTATGGGTCGTTTTGTTTTCCAATAGAGAAGATTAATCTTTTGCAAACTATTGACCTATCCTATTCTCCTGCTGTAAACTCTTCTCGTCCGTAGGTTTGACGAATACTAACCATCGAAGCACATCTCGATTCGAGGAAGATATATATGGTACCATACACCCAATTCACATAATACGTCAGATTATACAGAGCCTAAGAGTATAACCAGCACCTGTGTATGGCCTTTAAGGACTATGAGATATATTTTTTGACCTTCCAATCCATTGGGGTGTTATGGAGTCCTATTATGAGTCACTATTTAAATTTATAAACCTATTTTGGATTGTTCTATAATATATAATTCTTAGAAGGTCTGTTTTCGTTTCAATTGTTGATTATACAGGGTGATCAATCCAAATGGGTCAGTAGGGGGAAGTCAGAAACTATGAGAGATAGCGAAATCCGTTCCTACGAACCATGGCTTCGATTTTCAATTTAATAATATTGGCATTCAAACTTTTTTTAAATCTCTCTTACATAACCGGGAATCAGTGTAAATCGAAAGATTTTTCATTGTTATTATTGATGGTACAGTCGCGAACCGGGATTGTTAGCCACCATAGAACCCTCTCACAGAAAACTGATGGTAAATGTTGAAGTAATTTCTTTTGCGTGACTTGACGCTGTTATTTTAAGCTATCTAAAATTAACACAAAGCGGTTTTGAAAAGGATTGATTCAAAACACAACATTCATTCCAAGAAAAGGAAAGTTCCATTTTCAAATTTTAAATTAGATGGCACGCCCGCTGAACGAATGCGTTCTAATTTCAAATATGTAATAGCAATTTGTAATTCTTAGTATCGTTGCAGATAAGATATGCATAAGTGGTCTATTCAGATAAAGTGATTTATAATGTTGACCGGAATCATATTAATGACGAAATTTTGCAAATTATTTCATCTGTCGGCATTTCAGTCTAATGTTTACATAAGATTTCATAGCAAAATTTGTTCCTTATACTTTTAGGATCAATTAGACAAACAATTACTGCACGCGATTACATAAGGAATATTGACAGGTTCGATTCAAGGTTATGTATGAGAGATTAAAAAAAAGTTTGAATGCCATTATTATTAAATCCATAATCGAAGCCATGGTTCTTAAGAACAGATTTCGCTATCTCTCATAGTTTCTGACTTCTCCCTACTGACCCATTTGGATTGATTACCCTGTATAATTTATTTTAGCAGAGGTTGATGTTAATTCAAATTAATACAAATTTAGGTTATTTTAACTTTTCCACACTTTCCTGTCGTTTTCATTACTATTTTGAATTACTTTTAACTTCTTAACACCAAGGGTTAATATTCGTATGACATTTATGTCGAAAACTATCGTAAACATTTATACTTGACACTTGTTTTACGTTTAAACGGATTTACGTCAAGCGAGACAAAATTTTTGTAAAAATATCGAAAATCCCGGGATTCCGGAATTGAAAAAATGGCGATATCGAAAATACCGGTATTGAAAAATGGTATCGATATTGCGATCCCTAGTATGTACGCACGTAGAAGTCTGTAGTTCACTATGCAGTCGCAGCTTGAAGCTGTCGATTCCTAAGTGCTTCAAGCGGTCCGTGTATGGCCAGTCTTAGTGTTAAGAAGTCCCCAGTACCCATCACCGTGCAAGTAGAAGGAGTCGACATTGAACCTGACTGACTTGTGATCCACGCTGGTGGGTGGGGGCCACGCGCCCTGGTCCGGGGGAGGGGGCCAGATGTCGGGGTCGATCTCGTGGGGCGCGGGCCCCCACATGTCCCGGGTGGGAAGGTCTTCATAGTCTGTAAAGAGAACGGCATTCGGTGAGTTTGTTTAGATAGAAGAGTGAGAACGTCCCTACTGACAGCAGTTAGGTTAGAAGTGGTGTGACAAAACAAAACAGGCTAAATAGTTGTTTCTTACGCTTATCGCTATCAGTGGACGCAGGTTGAAATACTTGAATTAATGGCGTAGCTAGTTTTAAGTTTGACGTTTTAAAGTGATCACAATGTATCTTAGTGAATAAAGTACAATTAAATTTTGAATTTTGAATGATGATGATTTCAAACAAAAACTAAGGAATGTTTCATCGGCCTTTGAACAATATAAAGAAATATTATTATTTTATCATTTACTTTATTATAAATGCCTAAGTAATTCTTTATCTTTGTCTCTGTGATTACACGCATAAATAGCTGAACAGATTTCGATGAAATTTGGTATGGAGAAAGTGGTAGTTTGTTGCAAGTATACGGCTAATATCTAGAACTATTGATTCTATTCTAAAAACAATTTCATTGTAAAAAGGTACACTGTTTCTGACTATCATATAAGGCTATGTTTTACTGTTATAAAAATCCTATGGGAATTTCACCGTAAGCAAAACTGCAGGAAACAGCTAGTTTAGAGATAAAGTGTCTACGTCAACCCGCTATTTAACCGTTCTAAGACCTAACGTTATAATAACATCTAATTCATATTATGTCAGATTTAGCCCCAAAATAGTTTTGTTCAAATCGTTAACTAACAAAATAAGTTAATCAGGCGATTTGAACAAAAATGCATCATCAAACTCTTTTACACCGTTTACTATAAGCAAGATAGCTTTATAAATGAAACAAACAGCCAATTAATCTTACGTTTTGAAAGTTGTCGGTAGCGCGAGAGTAGCGGCGGGACTGGGTGAGCCTTAATCGAACAACTGAAAGTAGACTTGCAACTAGCAGCCTTTGGTACAGTCAGCGACAAAAGTTGCTGATCATACTCGATTTTCCAAACGCGTATTAGATACGTAATGTTTGTTTTGTTTTCACAACTAACAAGTTAGCGTTTGAACATAACACAACACACTGATGATTCGGTCGATGGTTGGTGTCGAAGATCATAAAGAAAATTGGAAATGTTCTCTTGTTTTTCAACTTTTGTCGCTGACTGTACAAGCTCGGCCTTATACGACTTTGGTAAATTCACGTTTTTAATCAGAGCTGCTTTTATGTCTATATACTTGATTTATATAGATATTTAAAATAGTTAATTAATACTTGTGATTTAATGGTGTTGTTGTAAGGAAAGTTTATGGAGGTGATTTGGTTTTATACCTTTATATACCTACCATATAAGATCACGCGACATTGACATGACAAAGAAAGCCTATAAATATTTAATCCGCTATACTATTTCCGACTGTGAAATAAATGGTTTTTTTGAGCTGTACTCGCGGTTTCAGTCGAATTATCGCAATAAAAAGTATCTTATATATTAGAGAGAATAGAAAAACTGCTAGGTCACTTGGTATTTTATGGCGAATATATAGAAAACACCTTGAAAGAAAAAGTAGAAGAGAATAGAGGGAGAGGTAGAGCGAGAAGGACATACATAGACCAAGTGAAAGGATCGACGCCATATCATACCAAACGATCAAAAGATAGCCGAGGAACGAAAAAGATGGAAAATACTCCACCGACTTAAGCTATCCCACAAGAAGTCCTCCCCCAGGGTTTAAACTGCAGTTTAGTCGTGTAAATGTAAGAGAAAAGCAGACAGAAAGAGTAACTTGGTCATGAGCTTGGATTAGCGTCGGAAATAGCGGAAACGTGAATCATTGGAGAACATTTTCACAGTACTTCAGTTGGCACCGAAAAATGTGGGTTTCGCATGTTTACTGTGTGACAAGTAGTAACCTAGCTACGTATATACAACGAAGATACGATAATGTCAGACAACAAACTACGTTCATTAAGTAAATCGAGAATTAATAGTATTTCGAAAAGTGTCTAGCGTTATCTATTCTCGTTAGCTACGGGTGATTACCTAACTATCTATATATTTCTAATTGTTGTAGTGCAGACCGCACGCGTAAAGGCCTCCGCACACTCGATACTTTTGCGTTGCGATCGGCAAAAAGTATAACACAACAGATCACATCGGTTGAAAGTGGCAGGCAATGATAGACGACAACAAAGCGTGAACGTTGCACACGTAGCAGAAACCGTTTCTAAGGTATTAGAGAGGAAGGAGGGAGATATAAGAAATGGTAGAAAAACTGCGAATGGACCAAGTACTGTATGTAGAACGTGTTAGAAGGAAGCTGAAGGGAACAAAGTAGATGAGACTGTTGAAGAGCAAAACAATAAGAGATACATAAGGGTTGTAGGAAAGTAGGCATATCATTAAGATCACGGAGCAGTCGTAAAGACACTTCCACTTACTCTATAGGTAACAAACGAAACGTGATGAAAAGCAAAGCAATCGCCGAAACATAAAATTTTAACGCTGAGAAGTCGTTGCTATACGTGATACAAATGTTGATATAACCGCTTTATCTCGAGTGTGCGGATGCCGTATTTGGTACCGCAGCGTCGCGTCATATAAAAACATCCGACTGAATACTTCGGGAGAATCACAAACGTGAGATAAAAGATGAAATTGCTGATACGGAAACAATGACACTGTTATGAGTCATATAAATTGTCTTAAATTACCGGATTTCTCTTGGTGAGGTGCTAGCCAGTAGTTAGAGATTTGATTGGCCGCTTGAGTTGGATGCAAGACTTAAATGCTTTGAAAAATTGATCCATCATCGTACTCAGTATCATTTTCAAAGATTTTTATCGACCATTTTTCTATTGGAGAAATTTCTTTTTGATTGGAGATATACGAAATTATTATGGTAAACGTAAAGAAACTTCACAAATGCCAAACTAAAAAATTGAATTGAATTCAAAGATTTAATCGGCAAAAAAACATTAAACATAAAAAAAATCATGCAGTTGAATCTAACGGTTTTTGTTTTGAATCATCAAACGATTGGAAATCGTTTTAAAGACAATTTGAGAGGCTTCGTGCAAGTCTCATTCGGGAATTGATCAATTAATTTTCGCCTTATAACCGTAACAGATTCTTCAATAGAGCCAACGGAATATCTTCATGCTACTCAGTTGAGTGGTACTCGATTCTATTGGAACAGTTATGTTGAAAACTAAAAACAGATTTAAATTATGCAGTGGTAGGTATACAACCGTAGAACCTTATAATGCATACTACAGCTTGAAGGTTGATTGATGGGAACGTTATAAAAAAAGACTACAAAGAATCATGTCGATGCGATGACAAAGACGAAATTACCTACCGTTCCAAATTAAGTTATGCCTAATACCGTGACCAAAACAAAACAAAATGTTACAAGCTTTTATTTAGCCACAGCCCACACAAAATTCTCAGTTTGTTTATTTAATTCTTGCATGGCAACTTTTACCCACTAAGATTGCACTTAGCATTTTAGAGGTTAGGAAATTGATATGCCAAGGTCAAGGTGATTCAAAAATTGCAAATTTTGACATTTCCCAGAACTTTAATCATTTTTTTAAATAAAAATTATGAGATACTCGGCTAAACAAACCATCCAGTTCAATCAGTGGCCAGTTCCTAATCTACGACCACATTGTTACTAGGTCACACATATCAGACAGACTGTATATAAGAAATGTAAAAAGAAACATGCCGACCTCCATTTACCGGTACTCCCTTTTTAAGGCTTGAACTTTTCAAGACATACTTTGTAAAACCAGTATTGCATTTACTACGTTCAGAGTTCAGGCCCGACCTCGTCAGTTGCGAATATTAATTTGAAAATAACACTGGGTAGAAGCCCGTTTAGGTTACTAAGGTTTTTATCTCGCTGTGCCAGATTCGGTTCTTAATCAGAATGTAAAAAAACATTACATTCCTATCGAATATCACTACACAAAAATGAAACGCTTTGGAAAAGGTGATATAAAGAAAACCCATTATATTCAAAAGATTTAAAAGTAAAAACAGAGAAGTGTTTATCCTAACCAAATCCAAATTGCCAATAGCTACAGGTTTGCGCTGGAATCATACGATAAACGAAGACAAGGAGAATTAAAAAATAAGTTACACTTTAGTTATTTAAAATCCTAGCAAACTCGTGCATGACACTTCTAAGACTCAACGGATTTCAAGACATGTTTTGCGATATAAACATCGTTAGTATTCGTTAGTTAACTACTTCAAGTTTCAACAAAGTTCACATTCTCCTTTTATCCAGTCTACAATTTTGTTTTTATAAGGCGGGGTGTACGCAATAAACTCCTCGATTAACGGTCTGCTCGGGACCTTTTTCCAGCTATGACTCAGGTTCTCCGGAGAACTGAGCTGAATCATACGTCGGGATTAGTAAGGAACAAGTGAATTGAAAGATCTATTTGAAGATATCGCTCGATAAGTGATGAAGTCTAGAGGTCGATGGTTAGTCATTGTTGACTGTGATGTATTACTTGATGAGCAGTGGCGGATTACACATTTACCTAGGTTTATTTTTGCCGCCCTCATCTCAGTCAGTCCTTCTATAGATCCCGTCTCTGACACCCGTCAGAAGAGTTCTTCAAGGTTGGCAACGCACTGGTAACGCCCCTATTGTGTTGCAAACGCCTAGCGGGCTGTGTGCTTGTTTGCCATTTCATTACATTACAAAAAATCTTACTTCTAAAATTTGCCGTCCCTAACATCTGCCGCCATAGGCTGAAAACCTTGGTGAATCCGTCTCTGTTGATGAATAAACAAGAAGTTCGCAGTTTCATTGGGAAAGCTTTTAGGTGGAAGCTTTCGGTGTCGGATGTCGAAGTAATAAGATTTACGATAAACGAGAACACGGCAAATTAATTAATAGATACATTACCAGTTAGAACTTGATTTGATGCCTTAATTAAATTTAGAATAGGTGGTCAGTCGGCAGTTATTACTTTGATAAGACATTTATGTTGCTAATAAACTGTTCTGAATATGTACATATTAACATTTTAAGAGGAAATGGAGAGAACGATTTCTCTTTACAAACGATTTGGTGCTAAAGCGCATTTTTTTTAATACGCTAGGGTTATTCACTAGTAGATTGAAACATGACAAGCAGTGCCACCCAGAATTTTGAACATCACCAGCTGAAAATCCTGCGCGGCAATGTACTGCGCTCGTCAACCTGAGAATATGAGATGCTAAATAACATAATGCCCTGTAATTCGTAATAAAATTTTGCCCTTCAAGCAATAACATCCAGTACTGGTACGAAGTTTAGTGCAGACTATATTATCTTCATTCAAACTAGAACGTAGTAGTGAAGATTAGTACCCCAGCGTGAAATTTCACAGTTACAGAGGTTTCCTATCTCGTTTGCGTATTCTAAGGTCATTTGTATGGAAACCTGAACAGAGCCTCCAGCGCGGATGCATTAGAAAACGTTTAGTTTTCTATACAAATAGAATACGCAAACGAGATAATAACGTTTGTTTTGTAGGGGAAGGCTGTTACGCACAGTCCGCCTGGGGAAGTACCACACCTTTGTCAGTTATTCAACCGCCAAGCAGTGGTGTGTAAACATTACTGTGTTCCGGATTGAAGGGCAATGGTTCCAGTGAAATTACATGGCATAAAGAGATTTGTCATCTGATATATCAGGGCGATGAGTATTTGCCGCACAGGATTTTCAACTGTTGAGGATTAAACTTCGGAGTGGCTCTGAACTGTAGCGAGGAGGACGACGCTTACTATTAGACGAGCGACTTGCTTGTCTCATCGCTAAGTTACTGAGATAAAAATCTGATATCTTCGGGTGATGAGCGCAGTACTTTGCTGCACAGGATTTTGATTTTTTTGTTGAGAATTAAAATTCAGAGTGGCTCTGAACTGTAGCGAGCAAGATCGAGCGACATGCTTGACTCATCGCTAAGTTACAAAGAAAAGAATGTGATATCTCAGGACGCTGAGCGAAGTACCTTGCTGCACAGGATTTTCAACTGTTGTTGTTGTTCAACTGGTTTATCGATAACTTTCAGACGAGCGACTTACTCGTCTGAAAATTGCATGAACGTGTCAGAAAAGAATGGCGCTATAAAGAGGCCAATGTCCAATAATACAGTTTCAGCTTTCGAGGACATTGAAGTCGTTGCCAGAGGCGTCACAACAAATCCGATTTTCATTAACAAGCCGCATGCCCATCCTTCCAACCATTGTGTCGGACAATGGTGGCAGTGACATAACGTCCGATACCATTACCGTCGAAGGTTACCGGCAAGAGGATCGATGACGCGCGACCAGCTTTTACGACTAATCGTTATGTGTGTTAATAGCCTAACCTAACGCATGCCTTTGTTTGTGGAACTTGGGTCGTTATGTTCTATTTTAAAATCCGTTCCGTTTGTTCGTCTCCGTTTTAATATTGGAGCTGTAGGTTACGTCATCATCATCATCATCATTATCATCATTAGCCTATTGCGTTCTCACTCACTGCTGGGACTCAGGCCTTCTCCCAAAGAGAGTATGGGCCATAATCCACCTCGCAGGCCCAGTGCGGGTTGGTGGATAGTGTCTGAATATTCAGACCCCTCCAAGGCCTTCGACGACAACAACCGGGGCCAACGGCTTAACATGCCCTTAGGTTATATCCAGTTTTGAACTTTCTGTTTTACATGAGCTTCTATAAGATCTATCAAATAAAACGAGTAAGTAGTAAGCTGAAGCAACACAGCTGAAATTTTCATGGAAGGTACCAAATTGCATTTGTAACTATATATTGTCAAAATGAGAAGAAAAAAGCTAGCAACATAACAAAATTAACAACATTTTAGGTAAAGAAATCTGTTAAAAAGCCATCAACTAACCTGGAAGCACCTTCGCCCGTGACCCGGGTGACTTGCGTAAACCACAAAGGTTAAAATCTATCGCCTATTACTAGGTAGGGCTACGCATCTATTGTCGTTTTTAATCGAATCCTGAATAGTCGACGAAGGTCGGTGTCCTTATACGTCTGTCGTCAGGGTTCGATGACGCGCGGTCGGCTTTAACGGTTATTAGTATCAACGGCTAATTGTTTCGTGCCTTAGGCCAGAGTTCACCAACACAATGTCTAGTTTTTCTTCTTCTTCATGGTGTCCAATATCCGATATTCTGCAGGCTTCAGTCAAAAGTAATTTTTACTCAAAAATATTGGACACCAACATTTTTGACAACTTATGAAGTGTTAAAGGTATTTTAAGTTTTTTTTTGTCAATAGTAAAAAAAAACAAGCTGTGTCCCGAGGTTACACTATCGTGAATAATCCAGCAGGACCCGTGATATTCAGGGACATAAATTATCCCCTTTTCACTCTCCGGCACATAAACCATCGCCATGCAAAAAATCACATCAATCCATTGCTCATTTGCTTTGTTGGTGCGTGAAAGAAGGACAAACCAACAAGAAACATATGTGTCTATAAGTGTGAGAACGACGGTTCTGATTGTAATACTTAACCCTACTGATGGAAGAGAAAGGCAATGTCCAGCAATGGCACACAGGCTGATGATGACTAATAGAAAGATCATAACTTTTCGTTTATCGATACGGAATTTTATAGATATACTAGTATAGAGTAACATAAGACCGAAGCTCGTTCATTGGGTTGATGTACTTGGTGAAATTTTGCATGTAGGTAGATCGAATCGTTTGTTCGTATTGTGTTACACCCACATGTGTAACAGTGTAACTTAATGGGGAAATAATCTCTTAAGTTACACTCTGACAACGTTACCATTATTCCGGTTGAAAAATATACATAACTAGCTGTTCCCCGCGGTTTCACCCGCGTGGGCTACAGCTTTATGCATGCAAAGTCTCAGCCTGATCGGTTTAAAATTTACAAAGTTTCATACAAACTTTCATCCCCTATTTTATCCCCTTGGGGGTAGAATTAATCAAAATCCTTTCTTAGCGGATCCCTACGTCATAACATCTACCTGCATGCTAAATTTCGCCTGATCCGTCCAGGTTTGGACTGTGCGTTGATAGATTACTATGTCAGTCAGACCTTTGAGTTATATATATTTAGAAGATACAAAATACATGAAGTTAGGGACCCTAACTAGGATTCCCCTAGAGGGGTATCTAGTAGATCGGGGATCCACAGCACATGTACAAATATTTACAATTGTTTTCAGCATACAAATATTTGTCCCGTAGCAGGAATCGAACCAGTTGAAACATACGATAATAATTAATTAAATACTGTAAAATTGCGAGCGCGTCACGTGGTCTGTAGCTAATGATAGTACGACATGACTCGTAATTTTGTAAACCTTTTTACGCTCTGTCACATCGATTTCGTAATTTACGTAGGTAGATACTTAGGTAGGATGAATACCTACTATTTCATTTGCATTATCCATTTAGGCATGCGACCACACTGGGCCAGCGTGGTAGACTAAGTCCCAAACTGATCTCAGAGAGAGGAATATATGCCTTTTCAGGTCTGTTTCCTAGCAGAGGGAACGAAATAGGCTATTCGTTACCTTTTAACACCTCAACCGCCGATCTTAACTAGATCTTAATTAAATTTGGTACGGAAATATGTAGTTTGAACCCTGGGGAAGGATATAGGATACTTTTTAACGCGATAAAATTCGGAGTGAAATCGCGGGAGGCAGTTATAAATATTTATATGCAACTATAGAAATGATTATGCGAATTGAATTGGAAGTATTAGCATTCACTTAAGTTTTGAATAAATTCATGAAAATATTCTAAGAAAGCATAATTTAGCCGTAAAGGAACTTGTTTAGCGACTTTAATTTACTCAAATTCCTTAAAGTTTCTCATTATTTATTTTTTTGGCGTTTGTTGAAGAAACAGTCCTTCTCTCAGAGAGAAACTAAAGATTACGCTTATTACAAAATCGCTAACGGCCGTTCCCAATAACCGATCTATCCACTGGAGATAGAAATTTCACATTACCTCTATGGAGCTTATGTATGGGCAAACCGTGGATAGATCGGTTATTGGGATTAGCTACAAATAATCGAGGCGGTACTGGTGATACGTAATTCCTATCAAGATAAGCGTTATCTAAGTGTAACAATTAATCTATACTAATTAAAAAGGTTTGCGAGATTGGTCGTAAAATGTAATCTCTAAAACGATTTAGATTTTTTAATGTGTTAGAAAAAGTACACTATCCCTGAGTGTCAGGTTATGTTTGACCTCGTCATCACTTATCATCAAGTGAGACTGTGGTCTCAGAATTATCATAGTTACAAAGAAAAAATGGCTGTAACTGATTCCCCGTTTCAGTCTAATCTTGCAATCTCTGCCTTAAAAGGTAAAACTATCACTTTCTTATTAATTTTCACAACTTTCTTCAAGGTGTTATTTAATTGCTAAACAAGCAACCATTTTCACTTGGACAAATGGCAGAAGTTTCTCACGCACTCGCAGCGTCAAGCTTTGAAAGTAGTGTCGTAAATACTTTAAGAACACCTCAATTACCATGAGTAAACTTTTCAAGAAGTTCTATTTGTCGAGCGTATGGCAGAATGACACGCAGCGCACGCAAAGTTGAAACCGCAAAGGGAAATGGAACACTATACAATCAGGTATTTTGATATAAAACACCAACAATCCTTAGGTTCCCTAATCAAGGCGTAAGGTTCCCTAATCAAACCAACCTAATAATCATTCGATTCATTATTGGTATCTAAACACTGGGCTACGTTCAGAAACTACTCTCGGGTGAGGGTAAGGTAATGTCATGTGTTCTGAACGAGTTTGGCCAAATTTTAACCTACCTGGAACGTGTCTGAAAACTTTCCGAGTTTCTGAACGGTCTTAGGTGACGTTAGAGTGCGTCACATTTCTAGTTTCCAGTCATTCTGAACGCGTTTGGATAAATTCAACCTAACTGGAACGTTTCTGAACGCAGCCCTGTCTTTGTGTTAAAGTCAGACAAGCGGTGTGTATTATCATCATTGTCTCAATTCATAGATGTCTCTGTTAACCCCTCCGCACACGGCTTTGTAAGCGTATCGTAATACGCGCGTAGTATAAGAGCAATACGAGCACGTACATTTCCGCAGACGAAGCGGTGTTGCGGCGAAGCGTATGCAACATCGCTTTGCCTGCGAACTTCTTGCTCTCGTTCTACGCGCGTATTACGATACGCTTACGCTACGACACGGTGTGCGGAAGGCTTAAGTTTAATCATAAGAAGCACTTACTTCCTGCCATGGGCGTGATAACCTTCTCTCCTTCGTGTTGGAACATCCTTAGGGAAGCTATCGTCGCCTTCAATTGTTCGTACTCCCGAACCATCTGCTTCTGGACCTGGAACAAAGATACAGCCAGTTTTAAACCTGTGGCGATGCTCAAAAGAATCTGTTGTAGACGTCTTGAAGAAAACAGATGCAATGAGCCACCTAATCAGATAAAGGCTACGTGTACATTAAGTTTTATTGCTCATGTAAATTCTGTATACCATTTCATAGAAGCACGTATCTCAAATCGCAATATCTTAGCTTTTATTAAATACACTAGAGAGTCTATTAAAGAAAGGTCAGGTCGACTAGACATAAGTAACTTTAATGTGGGATCATCGTGAATCAATCTCAAGAGTTACATTCATAATAATCATTTGTGGGTATCTAGCAATTAGGTTCTCACGAATAATTCCATAACATCATGATATAACCATACATAACACAGACAGCAACAAAAATAGTAGGGCAATTCAACTCGCGCATTCTTCCGAGAACATCATTACCCCGACAACTATAATGGAAAACATACGTGAAATTTCGATCTCTCACCACGATTATCACACAATGTTCACAATAGCATAGTAAAAATGTTAAGCACTTCCCACACAAGGTATCGAAACCTGCCCGAGTAATTGAGTAACACCCCAAAGCGGGCTTCGCACGACAAACCGTATTTAGTTTCACCTAATTCGAATTACGCCTTGACCGAGTTGTATAAGTCACTAATCTCGACAAAGAAATGTAGGCCGTTATGCGAACAATTAGTAACAAACCGCCGCAATTCAAAATATAGGGCAAACTTGGATTCACGTCACGCGAAACGGAGTCGTGTTGAGATTTGAATAAAAGCGTCAGTGGCGTGGACGCTTTTGACAGATGACAGGAGCTAACTGTGCTGACGACCGTACCGAAATTGGACACCCCGCCGGCTCCATTCAACCGATGTAATGCAGGGAAGTTCGACGACCTCAGCCCAAGCAGGCGACCACTTCAGCGAGTCAGCGTACAACTCAAAAGGCACACGCACTAAATGACATTATAAAACGACCATGACAAACTGACTCGACAATAGAACAAATGTTTGGCGTGTATCCAGCCACTGAATTAGACTAGGTGACCTAAACCGAAAGCCTGAAGCTCTCAGGAACTTGCCGTTAATCAGGGAGCTATAGCAGGTCTTAAGATACTCGGTGCAGACATAGATTACTATATTTTATGACAGCAATCTGGTTGCAAGTTTATGGTGTGATGACAGAAGTGAGCTGACGAGAGCTCGCGGCTTGCGTTTATGGTTGGAGCAATTCGTGAGGCGAGATCAAGTAAATGGGATTGTAGGTAGGTACCTATCTTTTGTCTCATTGTCAACGCTTTCTAATTACTTGTTACATCTCGTGATAGCTTAAGCTTATAGAACTTTTGTGGTTGTAAACACGTAAACGTTGTTTTTATGTAGGTAAGGATAACCAGATTGTGAGAAAGTGCAGGTACTTTACAATTCGAGTACAGTAGAAGTGGTGATTTATTTTTTTCTATAAGGGAATCTATGTTATAAATTGTACGATGGTGCTATTTTATCGATGAGTATCATCATAGTCTTGTGAAAGTTCGTTAATGACTGACTGGAGGAGAAGCATTTCTGTTGAAAGTAAATCTTATAGCTAATTTGAAACTTATTGGTCTAACTCTAAGATATTCAACACAGAAGTTAATGTATATTGTGCTCGAAATGTTCTAGAAAACAGAGGTAAGAAGACACTCTCTTTAGGAGAGGCTTTCGATTATTAGTTTTGGTAATTTGCTAACATCAAAAGAGCAACAGTCGAAAGCATGCAATGCTTTGTCCATCAGAACAAACAAATTAAATATGTACAGACAGCATGGCGCGATTATTCACCATTTGTACACTCCAATACACATGCCAACTGTACCGTTACGTCATAAAGAGACGATCATTACAACAAAAGCTGTACAATGAAAGTACCTTTCATAAATCAATGGGGAAGATAAGTTACCGACCTATATCGCGTGGCAATCAAATGAGTCCAATGGACCCAGAAAAGCGCTAAGTGAAAGGTTGTGCGAGTTGTTCTTTGGTAAGTTTACGAACCATTTTAGCGAACGCAATGTTACACGAAGTATCTTCCTTTATAAATTATCAAAGGAAACTGCGCACATTTGCACCGGTATTTATTTAAATATTGCAAGTTACGTGAGCGTATGCAAATGTGTATGGAGCGGCAAGAAACAGAATAGTGGTTATGTTTTGTGTATTGTGTGTTAGGGATGGTATGGTGGGTTTTGTTCTGATTGTCAGGCATTAGTCTAGTTAGAGCAGGGTGGGTCTATTGAAAATTTTCCACTGGTAGACATCGACGTACTATTTCATATTGTCCTGTTCACGAAAAGTCTCGATTTTAAGGGTTTAGCTCCAAGCTTTGTACCTACTAAAGTTCCCACGTTTACAATCGAAGTTATATCCCGCAGTAACCTTTCTCCAGTATAAAAAGTAGCCTACGTGTTAATCCTGGGTATAAGCTATCTCCTTTCTTAATGTCATTAAATCCTGTTGAGCCGTGTCAGTGTGATCAAGTAACAAACATACACATTCACTCACAAACCTGCCCGTTTATAATATTAGTGTGACAATTTTAGGGATGACGATATCCAGGTTTTCGGAAATTGGTACTGACTACATTTACACCTGACTATTTTACTGAATGTCCCAACAATGTAAGGTGCAAACACGATGGCAACCCTGCTCGTACGCCACTTGGTCTGCCAGTAAAAGTGTAACGATTTAATTGCAGACCAGATTGGTAATCATTCTAATCGCCTATCGATCGGTTCCAGTCATTTGGCGTGGAATTCCTCATGTGAATATAAAAAAAAATAATCGCTTGAAGAGACTTCGGAAAAAACGCATTAAAACATGGGGGAGTTCCTTTCATTTTTCTTTTACTCGATAACTCTGATATAGTAGATCGAAAGGCACATTAGTGTATTTGTGGTTTTGTACTAGGGTAGCATAAACAAAATGTAAACAAAATGTAGTTATGAAATAAGTTAATTATATGGTAGTTGATTTTTCGTTGTTTTTTTATGAATATAATAAAGTACTGTGTCTCCTATGAACTTCTGTTCTCCTGGTGCCCACGTCGCTACTTTCATCTTTGGCTTGAGGCTATATGAATAATTTTATATATTATTTGGTATCTTCTATGATCCTATGGGAGTCAAAAGACATAAAAATATATCCTATGATCCCATGGGAAAAAGCGACAAAAATATTATACTGTAATCCCATGGGATTATAAGCATGGGAGCCAAGTGGAAGGAGGCATATGCGTGACGTAAAAGGAAGAGCCTGATATCAAGGATTCGGTGGGTAGACTCATATGAGGTAAAATCAGATATAAATTTACTCCAACAAGCACCTAGTACCTAAGCTAAAGCGTTTGATCAAAAGGAGTGGAATAAGAAGTAAGGCTTTAAAACGGGGACTGAATAAAACTAGCAATGGTAATCTCCTTATGAATATTGAAGGACAATCGATAGGTTTAAGACTTTAATTGTTTAATTCTAGTGTGAAAACTTGGAAGGAGGAAATGGAGGCGTTTACCCAGGAGTGGGACAACATAGGTTTAAATAATGCGTATGGAATGATAATAGTGGTGAAGACAACAAACGGAAAGTGACGCGTTGGATTCATGGCGAAGCGCGTTTGTTTGCCCTTATTATCGAACATATAGTATATTAGATAAAATCATATTGTAATGGTTCTTCCTAGAAGTGACTGGGATCTGCTTGATATACATTTATACTAAGTACATGCAAGTAATATTAGTGTATAGTAAGTAGGTACTCAGGCATGTGCCTTATTTAGTAAATGCCGATGCAATAAAACGACGGTAGTCTAACGCAATTATTGTAATGCCTGTCCAAATTAAGTAAGATCCGTATACGATGTATCCTTCCAATTATTACACGTCAGCCCTTCGAACATATCGCCAGGTTTCGCAAACTGGTTCAAAGAGAGATTTTTTGTTTTATAGTGGCTGAAGGCCCACTGGATGTCATTCCAGTATTGCAAGTGGACTTGTATAACTGGGTAATTAACTAGATTCTAGAACCGTGAGACGGTTTCATTCAGAAAAACGTTAAACGTTATAAAATGGTTATGAGAAAAACAAGATATTAATCTACAGCAAGCATTAGCTGTGCTCCACGGCAGCCACGGCTACGCCCGCGTGGAATACAGTTTATCGCGATAAAAAGTATGTTTTGGCTAAATTATCGCCGTGTTTAATAAGGCGAGAAAAGGTAATAAAGAGACAGAGGGACTAAAATATAGTTATCTAAATATAGGTAGCTAAATATAGGTATCTCTCGCATTTACAGTATGGATTTTAACGATTATATTTTAAGAGAGACGTGCCTAACCGTCTTTCAAAGAGAGTATGGAACATCGTCTCTCATAGGATATCATCCTAGGATATTGTTATGAAATGGAGTAACTAGTTACTAAATAGCATAGCATTAAATAGGCTTACAATAAGACCGATCAAAATGCTCGTTCTACTTTATAAATGTGCCACCCTATTTGCATTCGTCGATTGATAACATCAGTTTACAAACAAGCTACGCCATTGCGTTCCTGAGAAATTTGCATTTTACTATTATCGTTTCAACGCACGAGTCGATGGCAACAAACTGTATACAATCTGAAATCACTATCACAAATATAATGTAGCGTCAATCTATCCATCCTAATTTGAATCGATGATGGCTCAGTGGTAGTGACGTAGACTTACGACCCAGAGAGCCTTCCGTGAAAGAAAACTTCGTGATGAAAACTTGGTGGTAGGGCATTTTTTAGTACCTGCCTAGCTAGCTACTCTCAACTATTGATGTATGGCCGCCTCATTTGAAAGCCAGTTCTCAGTCGAGGTGCAGCATGGCGCCACCTTCGATCACTTCGTCACTTAACATCGCAAGAGTTGTGGTCAAACGCTACTAGAAGTGGAGTACGTTAAGATTTAGCGCCCCGGGCAAGGGTGGATGCAGCTTTCCGCTTGCGCCTACCCTCACAGACTGCCATGGCCCTTTTGGCTGTAGGGTAAATACGCCCCTACCTGTAAGAAGTAAGGACAAAAAGAATCTATCGATCATCAAAAGGTACCAACGTGAAGACTATAGACAGCAAAACAAAAGTGTGTCTGCGAGACAGACTCCAAACAATACGAGCGGAAACTTTGCAACGAGCACAAACATTGATTCACCTAACTATACAAAAACGCCTGTGTCTTGTACATAAATGAAAACACTTGTGCCCGCGTCCTTGCGATCGATAAAGGCCAGTTTTTTTAAGGTGAAACCTGATAAAGGTCTCTTTTGTGCGTTGATCGCATTTGCTCAACACGCTGACGTAATGTTAATCTTTGATAGCCTTCGACTTAATTTCGATACATTTTTTGTATCCTGACTCGAGTGACGAAAATAAAGATAGCTATGACGTGTGACGTGCACCTTGTTGTTTTGGGTGCCTCTCCCTACTAGATAGGTATACGTTTAAAACTTATCTTATCGCTGTAGTAATTTTCAGATGTTTTTATGCGTATTTGTACTTAAAGAGAAAAAAAAAAATAGCAAGAAATAGCAAGATTGACTTTGACAAAGTAATATTATACTTAAAAAACTCAAGTTGGTAAATAAAGTATTTCCGTTACGGTTATATAAAGGCACGTTTTTCTGCTCTCTCTCGAGTGTGATAAACTTTTGACTAAAACCTAGTCAGTTAGTAAGCAAATATCCATATTTATCATTATAAAATACGAAAGTAACTCTCTATCTGTTAGTTACTTTTTCACACCTAAACCGCTGAACATGCGAGTATCTTGATTAAATTTTCTATGCATGTAATTTGAACTCTAAGGATAATAATTATCACGATAAACTGTAGTCCACGCGGTTGAAGCCGCGGGGCAGAGCTAGTAACCTTATTTACATCTGGCTCTGTGGGTGTCGCATTTTGGTTGAGCTTACAATACTAATGATTCAGACAAACCATTGACCTCAGTGCGCGGTCTCAACCTTTCATTAACTAATATAATATATAATAGCTAGTATATAATATAACAGTTACCAGCTGTTCCTTGCGGTTTCACCCGCTGTCCTTCCACAGGGTACAATCTACAAACCATCTCCATACTAAATTGGTCTCAACTCTCAAACAATGCGCGATATTCAAACAAGTTATTAATTGGAACCAATATGTAAGTAAATCAATTCCAATAACATGACAATAAAACACGCTTCGCGTGCCGTTTTTTTTGTAGTCTGGCGAGAATCGATTGCATCCTGTTGAATGAGGTTTTATTACGTTTTTGGCTGTATGTTTCAGTTCAGCACGACCTCTTTGCACATTGAATTTGTTGAACGTAATAAAACCTTTTTGATTATGGATTTTCAAGGGAAATTCCCGGCGTGTTTTTGGCCAGTACTAATATATCCATTCATCTCGAAGAAGGTTCTATTACGATGGTTGCCATGCATATATTTATGCATATGATTTTTTTTTTTGGAAGCAAACAACATCTAAAAAAAGTTTCTTTGCTTCCATAATCAGAGCTGCTCTATGCATTTATGCTTGCTGGTTGCGTTTTATCAGTGAGGTAATCAGCATTTCCTCATGTTTATCATTCTACGTAAACACTAGAATTAAAACACGCTCTTGCATATAAATGAAACGAGGTGTACTGTGCTGCAATTCCTTATCACACAATCGCATTAGTATTGTATTATTAATTTATAGTGTAGAGTTTTTGCGCCCAGCGACACTATATATTTCCAAAACTCTTTTTTTACTTCCCCCTTTGACCACAAGTCATCTGATGTTAAGTGACAATGTAGTCGTAGGAGGCACCAAGCTATGCCTCCATTGGAAACTGGCTCTCAAGTGAGACTGTTGATACACATCACTGTGCTTAGCAACAAATTCTTAACTTGAGAGTGACATGCACTAACAAATGCCCTACAACCAAGATAACTCTCATTTTTCTTTTTCAATATGCTCAACCATTATGGATTGTGAGGAGTCATTGGCTGGCATCTCACATAGTAAGCCATTGTTGATATTATCAATGCACAAACATGAATTATGTTATGATAACATCATAACACAGTATCCAAGGCAGTTGTGTGTCACAAAGATGCATACTATCAATGACAAAAAAATGCCTTGTGCTTATAAGAGCATGACATACTTGTATCTTGCTGTAATAAGAGTTCTTATTCTTTTTAGTTGTGGTCAGAGTGCAGACTACACTTTTATAAAGTTCAAATACACACGAAGAACAATGCACATAATGGAAGTACATATATAAAATAGTTAGAATTAGGTTTAATAACGGGATAATTATTGTTTGTATTTGTTATGTATTTGTTTTTTATGTTTGTTTGTTTTTTGTATCGAGAACTCAAACAAAAACAAATACATGGTAATTATCCTGTTATTAAACCTAATTCTAATGTTATCGACCATGGTAGTTTAAAACAGTATATATATATTTATATACTCGGGCACATTTTAATTCTTCAAAAAGCAAGCTGATTAACTATGATGCTCAGTAACTAAGTCCATACATAAATTAGAATTGCCTATATCAAAATTATGTGTACACAGTTCCAGACCAAAAAAAACAGGAAAATTTATAAAAATCTACCCAACACATAAAATCAAGAACAAGGATACACCAAACATTTTTTAAATAAATTGATAAATGCTATTACACCATAAATGACGTCTTAATTGAGAACTTTTGAACTATTGGAGTTCAAAATTCCAGGTGGCACTGAACTGCAATAGGCATGTCTGACGTTAATTATCCGATGATCAACTTACATCTTGTGACTCGGGCATATTTTTTGGTGGTCTACCCAAGCCTTCCCAACTATAACATAGTCAATGACCTGAGGTCGCTGGCACAGCGGCAATAAGTTGCACCAAAAGTTGCACTGTTTGCAATAAGAGTTAAAAATAGTAGTTTTGCTTGAAATAAGCAAAAAGTATAAGAAAGTACTCTTTCATTGTCAACTGAGTCATAAGAAACGATGATTCATCTTGCATTTTAATATGGCAATCTAAATGCAATTGACATTCATAATTTTTTATGCAAATTATATGTGACGAAGGATAATAAATTATGGTTGTTTATGCTAGAATCAAATTAATAAAGAAAATATTATTAATGAACAATTTTTTAGTACACAACTGTTGGCTATGCCTGCTTATGCTCAACGCAAGTATTGTATCCCCCAAAACATCATCCAGCCTTGTACCACTTTTTGTAGGGTCTGTACAACATTTAATATTATAAATGTCAAAGTTTTTGTCCCCCAGTGATTACTGTTAATTTAGGCAATACTGGTTACAATAGATTTAAGTAACTATAATACAATAATAAAGAAGAGTATGGATACATACTGAATCTGTGTATTAAACATCACTTATTTTGAGTCAGAATTCAAGTTCTAATCCTAGAAATATCCTATAGTTTTTCTGTGGGCAGGTAAAACACCAGGTTTAAACAACAAACACAACCTCATTTGAATAAGGGCCTAAACAAACAGAATAGGATACTGGGTGGCCTTCCGACTTCCTTTCCGATGTTAATTACCACCTCTCATAAAAGGAAATGCCCCATTCAAGGTGAGCAACTTACAGAAACCCAGAAGTTACGTAAAAATTAAAAAAATCATAAAAGGGTACTCACAAGTTGCCACTTGGACTTGCGCGTGGGGTCGGCGATCGTGATCAAAAGCCTGTGGATCATCTGCACGGTGCCTTCGTAGTAAACCAGCGCCGAATCGTAGTTCCCCATCAATGCCATCTCCCTGGCCAGTTTCGTGTTTTCGCCAATTTCCCCAACAGAAACTGCCATTATTGTCATTCCCGCAGCGTATATGTAACTTATCCGTACTGAAAAAGTTACGGTTCTTGGTGGAGACCCCTTCGAAGATCACAATCGCGTGTGACATCCAATGATCCCAATGTACCACCTTTGCATTTTTACAACATAACCAAAACGACATTCATCTCGTTTTTGTGGTGACCACTTGGAGGAGTAGAAACCCTTTCATGCGATAAATCAATCACTGCATTGTTGTAAGATATTTATTAATAACCATAATTTTTAAGACAAAAGAAACTTTTTAATTTCGTTCGACAGGTCACACAAAACGAGTCAACTATCAACCGCAAATCGCAAAGCAACTGCTGCCAACTGTCAAACAGAAACAGACTAAACAAGACAGTTCAAGACACAGCTGCACAGCCATTGAGACAGTGGTCTCGAACGTCAAAGTGCGAAATCGGTAGAGTTGCCCTCCAAAATCGGTATATTTGTACCAAAAATCGGTAGTATATAAAAAAACAATATAGTATCAAATTCGTTTATTTATTTCTACATTACATACATATTACAAACTATTTTATTATATTTTTATTTAGTATAAACTTAATCTCGATGTTTCACCAAAATAAATCTTATTTTTAAGTACTTACAGGGTAGCGTTTGACCCTAAGTCATCTGATGGTAAGTGACGATGTGGTCGAAGATGACGCCACACTACCTGTACTGGGAACTGGGTCTTAATGTTTTTACTTTTTTGAAGTAATTTTTTTTTTATGTAATTTATATATAAAGATACAAATAAAGAGTCTTTTCTAGAAGAGGCATATAAATTACATTTTTAAAATAAAAAAAAACACTTATTGTGGCATAACTGTAATAGTTAGACAAATGCTCTTGCGAATTTTTTTGTAGACCTTAATGGTACCTACAAACCCGTAATACATTATTTTTTTCTAGTGTCAATAGTTTTTGCAGCGCACGCAAAAATAGGTTTTCGATTTCACACCTTGGGTTGCAAAATAGCAATTTTCTTACGGATCCCTATTTTTTTTTGAAATAAAATATAGGCTATAGCCTTCCTCGATAAATGGGCTAACTAACACTGAAAGAATTTTTCAAATCGGATCAGTAGTTCCTGAGATTAGCGCGTTCAAACAAACAAACAAACAAACAAACTCTGCAGCTTTATAATATTAGTATAGATTATACATAAATGAAAAGGGTTGCCAATTTATAAATGTTAAATCGCCAAAATCGGGAGAATTTCAATGTATTCTCGGAAATCGTGGAAAAATCGTTGCATTTCGGTAGAACAGAGCTCATATCGGTAGAAATACCGAAAAATCGGTAGGTTCGAGACCACTGCATTGAGATAGAAAAAAATACATTACAATTTCAACATTATTCAACATTACAAATTACATATAGGTCATTATACTCGTGCTTCGTCCTCGAGATTAGTAACATGAGAATATTATTGAACACAATGTAGTAACGCTTACGTGACACCACTTCACCACTATAGTTTAGAAAAATTTGCCACTCCCTAAGTTGGCAACACTAAAAAGTTCTTACCCCCGCTCAAGTCAGCCTACCTCCACTGTGCGTCAGTCGGTAGCTCTTCATTCGCATTTTAGTGCTCAACCACTTCGCTCGTTCGCTCATAGTTCGCACAAATTAGGCCATAATCATGCCGAAACGTGCTAGCGATAATAGTTTGAAATTCATAGCAAATTACAAAAGCAAAGTCAACGTTCACGTTGTAAAAAACGCATCATCGAGGAGACCTAAACAGTGAGTATTTTAACATGTTTTTCTCGTGAGGTAGTTTCGATTTTTTTCGCCACATTCAATAAAGACTATCTCATCGTATTCGAAGTCCGTGGCAGTAAATGCCTAGCTTATAAACACGCATCAGAGTAGTCTGTGGGACTATCTCGTCGCATTCGAATTGTAACCGCTGTAAATGCCTGGCTTGTAAACATGCATCAGAGTAGTCTGAGGGACAATCTGGTCGCATTCGAATTGTAACCGCTGTAAATGCCCGGCTTGTAAACATGCATCAGAGTAGTCTGAGGGACTATCTCGTCGCATTCGAATGGTAACAGCCATAAAATGCCTAGCTCGACAAAATGCATCAGAGTAGTTTGTGGGACTATCTCGCCGCAATGGAATTGTAACAGCTGTAAAATGCCTAGCCCAAACAAATGCATCAGAGTAGTCTGTGGGACTATCTTGCCGCATTGGAATTGTAACGGCTGTAAAATGCCCAGCTCAAACAAATGCACCAGAGTAGTCTGTGGGACTATCTCGCCGCATTGGAATTGTAACAGCTGTAAAATGCCTAGCTCAAACAAATGCATCAGAGTAGTCTGTGGGACTATCTTGCCGCATTGGAATTGTAACGGCTGTAAAATGCCCAGCTCAAACAAATGCATCAGAGTAGTCTGTGGGACTATCTCGCCGCATTGGAATTGTAACAGCTGTAAAATGCCTAGCACAAACAAATGCATCAGAGTAGTCTGTGGGACTATCTCGCCGCATTGGAATTGTAAGAGCCATAAAATGCCTAGCTCGACAAAATGCATCAGAGTAGTCTGTGGGACTATCTCGCCGCATTGGAATTGTCACGGCTGTAAAATGCCTAGCTTAAACAAATGCATCAGAGTAGTCTGTGGGACTATCTCGCCGCATTGGAATTGTAACAGCTGTAAAATGCCTAGCTCAAACAAATGCATCAGAGTAGTCTGTGGGACTATCTCGCCGCATTGGAATTGTAACAGCCATAAAATGCCTAACTCGACAAAATGCATCAGAGTAGTCTGTGGGACTATCTCGCCGCATTGGAATTATAACGGCTGTAAAATGCCTAGCTCAAACAAATGCATCAGAGTAGTCTGCGGGACTATATCGTCGCATTTGAATTGTAATGGCTGTAAAATGCCTAGCTTGAAAAAAAAAAAAATGTACGTAGTCTATGGTCGAAATGCAACCAAGGCGCTCCAGAAATATTGGACATATTAGGAGTGGATTCATCCAAAACAATATCCAATCATAGACCAGCTAGCTATTAATAAAGATGTGGCATCAATAATTGCTCATATAGCAACGTTGGGGCAAGCAAGAAGACCCGGAAACATCTTCTTAAGAGGTACCTGATACTTGAAAACTGCAAAATTATAGCTGCGCCTCAACTAAATGCAGAAATTAAGGTAGAAACTAATGGCGGTACCCATTTCATCATCGGCCAAAATATTTGGCCATATATTTATCAAAAATGTTCTTGTGACATACAACATTCCGAATCGGAAGCAAGGCGCATTTTGCACTTAAAGCCGCGAAGGCTGTTTCGAAATTTAGTTCAGATTTGAAACTAGATGTACCCAAAAACCGGAACCTTTGGTGTCTACTAGGAATAATTTAAACGCGATGGCGATGACCCTGGCTCACAGGTTGCTGACGGGTCCATCGCCGCGTCACCAATCACTTGTCACGCAGAACGCGCTGCCTTCGTGCACCTGCGTCGCACAACGCGTAGCAGACCCAATGCCCGCAGACCCGGTATGCAATGCTCGTAGACCTGGTCATTTTCGTGAAAAATGTTCCTTGATAATACGTGTTCGATATATTTTATCCTGGATAAACGGCTATCAATACATTTTTACCACCCGGTCCATCAACCTTGTTTACCAACGCTAAACATTCACAGATTCTGAAAAGACACGCTTGCTAGATACCTTACATAATCTGTTATCTATTGGAGCAACTTAAGTGTAAATCCTGTTCTGATCAATACGCATCACTTGTATTTTTGGTACAGAAAACAAATGGCAAGATGAGATTCATCCTGATCTCAAAAGGCTTAAATAAATTTATCACTATAAATAGGATCTTATATCGCAACAATGAATTTAAAGATGCATATTTTTAATTATCATGCATCCAGATTCGCGAAAATATTTTCGCTTTTTTATAGACTATACAACAAACTGTATAAAATCAATGCCCTTGAATGTATGTGCACTCCGTTCATTTTTACATAACTGATGAATCCTGTCTTTGGCTTGTTACGATACTGTGGTTTTATATATTATCATCTACATAATTAGATGATTTATTTTTAATGGGTTAAAATACAACCTGTCATGATTCTTTGTCCATATGTGCCTATCAAGAATGTATACAACACAACGAGACCACTCAAACGCTATTACGGGCGTTAGGGTTCATCATTAACAAAGGAAAAAGTGTAGGGTAGTTAAACTTACCGTCATACAAAACAACTCAAATTAAATTGGAGTTACAAAATGTCAAGAAATTAAAACGTCGCAAAATGAGACGATTCATACAACTAATAGAGTTGTTAGTTTTTACCTGCCCTACCATTGCATTTGGATGGTTTTGGCTATAAAATATAGTCTATATACCAAGCGATTAGAACGCTCCAAGTTTCTTAGTTTACGAGGATTGCCTCGTCATCATTGGACGATAAATTTGATTATTCGATTAATTTGAATTTTAATTGATTACGATAAATTTATGACAATACCACAGTCATTGTTGCCCGATATAACAGGGTGACTCAATGTTATAAAAGCAATTCCGTACATTGAATTAGGAATGACATTAATTAGGTCTTAGAGATTTTATCTGACGCCTCAACGTCTGGGTGGGGTGCGACTTATAATGGGCAAATAACTAACCAATAACGAAGCGCTATTGCTCATTTAAAACCTAGATCTCTTAGCAGCATAATTTGTTCCCAAAAAAAAAAAAAAAAACTTTTTCAACAGTCAAATGTTACCGCGTAATGACAAAACCACCGCAGAAGGCTATATTAATAGTATTGTTGGTGTTCAATACCCCATCCGAACTTATTTACCAAAGAGATATTGCCAGTGATATGAAACCCATAATATTGTATTTAAAGTAGTTCACGTATAAAATCATCAAGCAATGTGATTGCTGATAAGGAATCCAGACCAACACATCCTGACGTTAAATGGGAACCTTCTAATTCAGGCTTCCAACAAGCGATAGATACATTTAAATTGCCAAATTATTCGCTTCTCGTCTTAATATGAAACATTATACTTACGCCTCTTGGCACAGCGACCGAAGCCTTTGCATTTGATGCTTTTACGTTAAACTGGTCCAAAACAACGGCAGTCCGTATTGAAAATAATATCAAATAAACCTGAAGGTATTGTAGTAGTGCCTGATTAGCTCACTCAAACTTGGTACCCATTATTTATACGTCTTCTTTCTTGGGGTTTACTAAAATTAAAAATCTAATGTGAAAATCCGTAACGGAACATCCAATCTCACATTACCCTGGTGGTCAGAACGTTATCCGGACGGCACTGCTACAGCGATGTGTTCTAGCATCCGCTTTAGAAATCATTGTGGCCTCGTTGTCAGATATCAGATAATACTATAAAGCAGTATAATGTTTGCCTCAAACATTGGTGTACCTTTTGTATTGAAAATGGAATAACCATGTATATGTATCAATTCCGATAATTAATCATAGAATTTCTCGCAATGATATTATGATAGTGATCAATATGGAACTATTAATAGCCATAGACCTGCGCTTTTCCAAATTGTTGATAATATAAATTTGTAGATGATATGCTTACAAAATTCCTCAAAGGAGTATACAAACTAAGGTCACCGCTACCGCGGTATATTCTTCATGGGATGCAATCCTGGTTACAAATTACTTAGCAGGTTTGTCTCCTAATTAAAGTTAACACTTGAACAACTATCAAATAGTGTACTAAGTACACTGCTCACAGGGTACAAACCCTATCCAAAATAATAACTGTTTGTCTTAAATAACCTAATTGTTGTTAAAATAACGGAACCGATAAAATCACCCAAAGTACGTACTCTGGATGATCTGTATGGTCAGTTCTTTATTGCCACGTAGATTAATCGTTCTTGGTGAACGACCCGAGATTTGTCCCGCAGCATAAATAAAACTAAATGCTTGCGAAAGTCAATACAAATTTTTGTTCGCTCTAGTAAAACTCACGTCGGCGTTTCAACACAAACCATTATTCGTTGGATTAAGTCGACTTTGGAAGATAGTGGAATTGACGTGTATGTGTTTTAATCTCATAGCACAAGGCATGCCTCAATAGCTATAGCCCAAAATTAGGGGTCCGCTTAGATGTTAGAAGGCAAACTGCCGAGCGGGGCGGCAATTACACTATCTTTGCCAAATTTTATAACAGATCTGTCCAAAACGAAGATAACGTGGCTCTAGCAAGGGCAATGTGTTCCCGATAATCATCATATAAATATAGAAAATTGCATCTTATTGCCTTTTATATTATTCAATAAGAAAAATAAAAATTAATGAATGATGTCATTAATTTTATTCTTACGATATTTCCTCCACTTACTCTCAACATCTACATTGTGTTCAATAATATTCTCATGTTACTAATCTCGAGGACGAAGCACGAGTATAATTAATGATTAAACGAACTTACCTGTACGTGAAGTTCTATCATAATTATACGAAGTGCTTCGTCCGAAGAGATTAGTAACACCCACCCACCCTGGGCAGCCCCCAGTGAACGCGGAGGAAATATCTTATTCTTTTAACTAAATGAAGAGCTACCGACTGACGCACAGTGGAGGTAGGCTGACTTGAGCGGGGGTAAGAACTTTTTAGTGTTGCCAACTTAGGGAGTGGCAAATTTTTCTAAACTATAGTGGTGAAGTGGTGTCACGTAAGCGTTACTACATTGTGTTCAATAATATTCTCATGTTACTAATCTCTTCGGACGAAGCACTTCGTATAATTATGATAGAACTTCACGTACAGGTAAGTTCGTTTAATCATTAAATGTGCACAGCTGCCACAGGCCCACAGGATATGAAGACAGGTATGTCAAACGCAAACGCCACGCACTATTACCATAGATAACATCTATGACTATTGCTCGCACTCAATCATTCATTGATGAATGAACTCTTCTCTGTTCTATGCTCGTACTAAAGTTAAAATGTTGGCAGTTCTGAATTGGCTACTTTCAGGTTTATTCTCATTTGTAGAATTGAAATTAAAAAAAAAAAACTAAAATCGACTAACATTAGACAGCAGATAAGGTTGTCCTCGTGGCCTTTTCTTCTTTATTCCATGGTGGTGGACTAGTGGCTTGTTATTGGGCCAGTGAAACCACTTGTGATAAAAAAAAAACTGTAAACGCGGGAGATTTAAAATAGCTAGAGAACCGAGAGACTAGAGTATTTATTGGGTACTGGGTAGGTAAGTGCATACTCTTACTCTGCGTGATTTCTTTGTCAAGAAATTTTAATTCATATTATATCTTGAGTGACGAGTTGACGACCATTCTCATCCAGGTTCAGATAGGAATGAAATAAAACCATTATGCTAACAATAAATAATATACTTGTTGCTCTAAATATTATACATAGTATGAAACATAAATACAATCTTGGGCTTAAAATCATTCGCTTATTTACATATAAGTATTATTTTATTCTTCTTTTCACAGTTATTTTATAGTTTGAGTAGGTACCTACTTATTTTATTTGAATTGAGTATAATTCTGATAAAAAGCACTGTCTACCTTGCACATGTTTTATTTTCAAAGTCCATTTAGGCGAGTTTTCTCACCTCAAACATAACGAAATATGAAACGTTCAAGTCAGAGGGTTGTGTGAGTGAATTGTTACGCGGGCGCGGAGTGTATGTTTATGAAAAAAAACCCTAAGTAACACTAACTGTATTAGGTTTCAATAAAACAACCGCCTAAGCTGTGAAATTGAATAATACAAAATTTACATTAAACTAAGTAAATATTTCCAACATTTTCACATTTTTTTTTCTATCATAACAAGATATACAATGAACTTAACTGTCTAAGAAAGTTGAACTAAGAAATTACAAAAAAATATACCAGTAGTGGGAAAGTAATAGTTCGACCATAAAAACAGGAGGATCACAATAATTGATAACTCTACTTTCGTTCGATAACCCATCCAAGACATATTTTCTATACCATTATACAAACTTATCCACACTTGGCAGAAAGGTCTGTTGTCCTCAAATGTCGACTTTATTTCACCTATTATTGGGGTCAATACTTAAATAATTAAAAAATCTACCAATATTGTGCTATTTACATCTACATAGATAAGTAATAAAAAAATGGCTTTACAAGAAATCGAAGCACCAAATATTATTTACAACGATAACTAACTAATAGTAATATAGAAGGGACAAGACCGAGACTAGTCAGAATAAATCGTTGCAAATTTGTATGGCTTTTCATATGAACAGTACCTACTTACAATAAAATTAGAAAAATTAAAAAAAAACAACTAAATTAATAAGTTGAGAATATTTTTTCTCTATCTATACATTTAAAGCTTAAAATAATATCTAAGTATCTAACACATAATTCTGTACAAAATAGTATTCGGTGAAATATTGTCTACAAGGTATTGGAAAAAGTTTTCTTGTTAACAAGCATAATGTTTTATTTTATCACATGTTTGATGGTCCAACATTTTACAAGATTATATTGAAAGCATTTTCTTACTTATATTATTATAAGTAAGTGTAACAAAAGCATTGATTCTTCACTTGAGGATAGCTAGCCAGGCGAGCACTAGAAAATGCCCTGCCACAAAGCAATGATGTTTTTCTTCGGCGAAAGCTCAAGCTCATTATAGGAGTCCATCGCTCAAAACGGTGAAGAAAAACATCGTGAGGAAACCGGCATGCCCAAGAACTGCAACATTCAAGGGCATGCGACATCTACCAACCCGCACTGGACCAGCGTGGTAGATTACAGCCCATACTCTCTCTCTGAGAGAAGGCCAGAGTCCCAGCAGTGGGAACGTGAAAGGCTGATAATGATGATGATGATGATAGGAGTCGAACCCACGACCTACAGATCGTACACCGACGTCACTACCACTGAGCCACCCTGCTTATCTATTTATTTTCCAAGTTTCATGTTTCTATGACTCACTGTTTAATCTGTGCGTTTTTTGTCAGTCAGTGTTTAGCATATTTTAATTGCCAGTCTACAAAATAGTTATTGCATTTAATTTTACTTATTTAACGTACCTACTACTGAGTTTATAACATTTAACGTAACACAGTGCACTGCGCACAATAAAGTTATGGACGTACTTGTATTTAGCTTTGTAAAGGCAGAGTATTTGCTTAAAGTTTAATTACCCGATTGCCACAGAACATAAATGTTTTTTAGGGATGTAGTCTGAAAAAATTGCTAACACGTCTATTAGATCTTTCTCAAGAAAAAGAAATCGTCAAACTATAGAGTTTGCTTGTCTTGGCCGGTGTCTCTTTTGTAGGAATGCAATGTATCAATCGCGAGGGACTCGCACTTGACCGTGATCACAAACTTTTTTAAGGGCTGGATCCCGCGCCTTGCTTCACTAATATTTTTTGCTAGCTGCACCCGCGGATTCACTCGCGTAAAAAGAGCATCTCAAACTCGTTATGTTGTTTTTTAATTACTTAGATCTAGGTGCGACTGATTTGTTTATCATCAGACTCAAAATTCTGAAAATTACACCAAGAAACTCAATATTTGAGTTTAAGCCGAAAGTTTTTATCTTGCATAACGTCTAGACGCAGCTGACCACGTCTCCCTAAAAATGTCTCTTTTAATATTTGAACAATAATATAATTATTTACAGATCTCAAAAAGTTCAGTGCTTGGTTTGGAACGTAAATTCGGCTTTCTGAAATTTATGCCTTAGATTAAATTGGTTCAATATATTAGTTGCAAAAGAGAAGCAAACGTTTTCTATAATTTTAGTTGTTATAAACCAGACTTATTGATCTCGTTTCTACTAAGTTCTCCAATTAAATCTAACAGGTCTAAAAATTGCGCTGTACCTTTCTTACTTCCGTGGTCAGAATAGGAAGGCATTATTAATAGACTTGCCAAATATACATAGTTTGGTTTTAGTTAATAAACATCAGAATGAACATCACTGTTTTGGTGTCTTTTAGTCGGATTCTTAGCTTATTCAACAAACATACAGAAATATTTTTAGTTTTACAACATTAGGAAGTATCAGTCGACTCATTATTCATTGTTACATTTTAATTAAAATATACTTCGGTGTAACATATACGGTTCCAAAACAAAGCTAAATGTCAGCTAGCATACTAAACCTTACAGCAAAGTTGAATTATCCATAAAACATACCTTACACCTTGATTTCTCACAATTTTAAGTGCCTTCAATAATTATTGCCATGCTATATTTTTCGACGATTCCCTTTCACCCAACAACAATTATTATAAGCTAGCCACCGAATTTATTTCTATATAATAATATATCAGCTGGCAACAAACTTCAAGTTAAGAACTAGTTTACGGAACAAACTAAGCCCTACATACTTGACCATTTGTGTCTTAGCTTAAAACCTTTTCAGTCACCGAATCTATCTAGACCACAGATATAGATCGACAAAGATAACGCAATTTCACCAATGCGTGTTCTAAGTTAGAGCAAACATCCAATTTTCACGCTGCTTAATTCAGTTCGATTTTGACCAGCTTCGCAGCAGCACGTCTGTACGAAAATAATATCAAAAAAGTGCCAAATGACGCCATGGTAAACTGGAAAAATTCTTCGAAGGGATTTGACCGTGCGAATGGAAATGTAAAGGTAAGTAAGAAAAATGTACACGCTTGGTTTTCAATCCAATTGACTCGCTTGCGGGATCTAGTTCAAACTAAATCTGCGATCTAAACTATAGCACTTTTATCCGTTGTCAGTTAACTATCACCGAAAACAACTATACAATTATTTTTCTCATACACTTTTGACTATGATTGAATTAACCGACTCTGGGCACGCATTGAACACGTCGGCAACGTATATACTTAAATTCAATCATTCAAATGTAGACTATAGTCTCTGCACATAAAGTTCACATTCAGTTAGCAACGGGTTCTAAATGCTCTTTGGGCACGGGAGCTAGCACGTGGACTTGCTTCGCTTTGCTCGCGTGGTACACTTGACCGGGACTGAAGGGTTCCAATCGGGGATGCGCCGAGATGTCCTTCTTTGGATCTGTGGAATATATGAAAAAAAAAATTTTATCCTACCCGCCCTGGCTTTACGTGTAGGAATTAAAATAACTTAACCAATCCATCTTGACCGTTGCTTTATTACACCAAACCAGCAGGGCGAATACGTAACTTGATTGGGATTGGACTTGCGCTTTATTTCATTTGATATCGACCATTACCACAGAATAGATATCCAGTACCACCCTAGCGAATGAATGAACGTGAACGTGAGTTGCCGTTTAAAATAATGTGAAACGGTATGTTTTAAAATTGATTACATGGTTAAATAAGCTCCAAAACAATTGGAAGCTTATCAAAAATCTACTTAAAGTTGCGTTTTTAATTTTTGTCACTTTTAGCTTCAAATAAGTGTAAAAATTACTTATTTTACTGAGGTTCAAAAACGGATGGATATCTATTGTGGTAATGGTCCAAGCCCATTAATGGAATTCAAATGTCAAAATGCGCAAGCCAATTCCCATCGAAGTTACGTAATCGCCCCCCAGGGGCAATCAAACAGGCGCATCTTTTCTACATGGTACGGCGAGCGTCTTACCTTTGGTATTAGCAGCGATATACTTCGAGAACCTCACTGTCGGCAGCGGTAGATACCCAGCCACGAGCGGCATCACGTCCAGTGTTACACATTGTGGTCCCGTGCTTGTTGCCTCCATTGTTATGACACCTAGACAGTGTATTGTGGAGTTAAAACTTTTTGTCTCAGTAGCTTACAGTAGTAATCGGTTATTTATTTATATACACTATCGTTTAGTTTCCACCTTTTACCAGGGGATGCCACGCATTAGTTCGACTTGTAAAACTAGTAGAACGGGGGGGTCAGGTGTGATATTAAAGATTGTATCGAAAATCTTAACATCCGTGCGCATCCAAGTCCCTAGTCTATTTGAATCAACTCTAACGCTGAATTACTGTCAAACAACGCACAACCAAAACGGCAAGTTCTAGAACCATACATATTTGGGATGTATATAGTTATGCTCTCAAGTGGGGCTGCCGGAACACACTGATGAGTGCTTAGCGACAGATTCTTAACTTAAGGGTGGTTGCTAGCCAGACAAGCATTCAAAAATGTCCTATCACCTAGCTATAGTTTCATCATGATTTTTAACCTGCTTGTAAACCAAAACATACCTGCAGTTCTACCTAAAACAGCCCACATGGTCTGATCGGCTAAAACTTCGTACATGAGCGACGTGTATTCCGTTTCGTTCACCTGAAAAAGAAAAAAAAAAGATTCGATTTGTTAAGAGTTACTTGTTTGGCTGGTTATTAACTTAGAACTCGAAAAGATCTTTTTACGAACGGACTATTGGTTTGGTAGTCGGATGGTTTGGAAAGGGTAAACAACACAAAAAATCCGTCGCAATAACTTACCCTTTGTACACTTAACTGCAAACAGCAGACCTGTGACGCCCTGCAGAAATCCGATCCTTTACTCGGCTCCAGCTTCGTCCGAATGACGAACAACGTCGTATAGTCTTGTACGTCAAAGGAGCAGACAAAGGGCCGCGTTTGCTCTATGTCGGGCGGTCGGTAGTGCACTTTGAAGGTAGCTTTTGTCGGACCGGCTTTGACTAGAGGGTCGTTCAGGAGTTCCCACATGAATAACGCTGTTGTGCCGTCTGATGCTACAGTCTGAAAGATTCGATTGGTAAATAAGTAACATCAGTAATTACAGCTCGAAAGACCAAATTAGGAACGGTTTGTTATGAAGATTTTGGTCCTTCGAGTCGATACAGATGGGATAGAAGGAGTAGGAGACTAACGTATCAAGAATCATAATCTTCAGCCTGTATCAGTCCACTGCTGAACATAGGCCTCACGCAAGGTACGCCACTGGGTCCAGTGTTCGGCTCTTCTCACCACTACTGCCAGCCACTCGGCGCAAGTAGAAAAATACTCTCGCCAAACATTTTTTTTACATCTTATCGTTTAGAGTTTGACTGCAAGTAACCTGATGTTAAGTGACGATGTGCTCGAAGGTGGCGACACGCTACACATAGATTGGGAACTGGCTGTCAAGTGGGGCTGTCGGAACACACCGACAGATTTGAAACTAGAGGATGGTAGCTAGCCAGAAGAGTACTAAAAAATACCCTTACACTTACGCCAAGCTAAGGTTTCAACACGATGTTTTCTTTCACCGAAGGCTCAAGCTCACGGTGATTAATGCTACTTACCATATTATGCTCAGTACTGTCAGGGTTCAAGTCTGCCACTCTACTGTCCCCGTCGCAGTCCAAACGCGGTTCCGTCAGTACAAAATGCACTAAATGAGCCACGGTGGACTTGAGCGTCACATGCACGAATTTACGCGTGTTCGACGTTAGGAGGCGCCACGACGCTGTGATTGGAGGGGAGAAGTTAAGAGGCACTTCCGTTAGGGATTCCCACCACGGACAAGTCAGCCAGACCTGCGAAGATGTTTAATGTTTTAGCTGTAGGGTGATAGACTATAAGTTAATTCGATCCAGTAAAGTGAAAGCCAGGTATGACAGTAGGAGTAGGTATTACATGAGGTATTATTAGGTTTTGGGGGCTTTTAGACAACTAAGTAATTTACTCAACTTCTATTACACTTAATTCCATGTAATTTTTTTTAGTTCTCTGTCGATAAGATTATAGAAATGTTAGTTCATATCCTGAATCAGTTCGAAAGAACTATGATGTGATTGAAAAAATCTTTTCACGAACACACTATTAGTTTTGTTATGGAATTCACGAAATGACATGTGGTATGTTTGTTAATTTTTTACGCTACAAAAGCTCAACAAATTTGAGTAAATTTTGGAATAGAAATACCCTGACCCCAAGAGGCTATTTTATCCCGGAAAACCCTTCCTGCGGGATAGCGGGAAAACGACGGCTGTAATTAAGGGGTGCAACTATTTGTCAATGTTTGTTTCGGCCCACTCACAGTATGCTCGACGCTCTTCTCTTTCCTCGCTTGCAAGCTCGAGTAGAGCACCAGCGGTATCCTCCTAGTCTCGAAGGGAGCGCACGGCGGCACTTTCACAGATATTTCTCGCGTCATAGTGTCGTCGGCGGCAGAACGTATCAGAAGACCGGAGGACGTCTTCAGATGGATCGTTGCATTCTGAAATTATGTCCAAATAAAGCAAACAAGCAGACGGTCCGCCTGATGGTAAGCGACATTTGCAACAAGGGGGTCGGCCACGACCCCCTTGTTGCAAATGTCGCTCTTTTGAACTCTTTTCACACCCATCAATATATCATCCCAGAATATCAGAAGTGGGATTAATATATTGTCTTTTCCGTATGTGATTGAGTGATGAGACGAGTAAGTCACTCTTCTGATGGTAAGCGTGAGCGAGATATTAGTTGACAATAACATTCTTTATGCCATATAATTTCACTGGAAACTTTGCCATTCAATCTGAACCAGTGAAGATGGCATGAAAAAGTAATAAGGCGATTAATTTAAAAAGACTTGTGGATGTCTTAGAAAAAAAGTCACCCCAGATTTGAAAACAGGACAAAAGCGAGTAACAAGCTATAAATAAATCTTACCTCCTCAATCTTCATACTGCCACTAGTTACAACCAGCTCCATCTGTTGTTCCAAACCGGCAACTAAATCCTTTTTTGGCTCAACTTTATTCAAGTACACGTTAACACCCTGTGTGACCACTTCGAACCCGACTTTCGTACTCAGCAACGCGTTCGATAAGAATTCCAACTTCTCTTCTATCACCAATGAAACCTGCCCTAATTTAAACAAACCGCATTGATTGGCTGCAAAGTCTAGCACGAATTCGTTTCTACCCGGTTTTATTACAAAATGTTCAACAGAAAAACAATTTTGATAGTTATTTCTAGTAGTTATGGAGGGTTTTCTATACTTTGCGCTGTCGGAACGTTTTAAGGTGACTTTAGGGTTGTGGCATTCGACAGTGACTTTTTGTAAGGATTTGTCTTCTTTGTAGTGGACGAGAGATGTTATTTGCAAGGGGTTTAGAAGTGGATTCTTGGGTTTTAAGTCGTCCAGTCTTATGCTGAAAAGAAAGGTTTCTTATTAGAATAAAAAACAGCCTATACTTATTTTCTACTGTTTAGGGACATTTTAGAAAACTCGTCGCTAGGGGCGCTGTATATTTCTTCATAAATTAAACGCGTTTACGTGCTCGCGGTAGTTACACTAGGCCCATTGGTGACATGTAGTCAAACACTACCAGGGTATTAAGATGTAAAAAAAAACGTAGGTTAGGAGTACTGCAATATAGTGTTTTATTTATTTTAACATAATGGTTAAAATACCATATTGTAAATATTCTGTTCTAGATAACTCACATCATCAACCTATAACGTTCTCACTGGACACAGGCCTTCTCTCAGAGAGAGTATGGGTCCGGGCCTAGTGCGGGTTGTCGGATACGCTAGTGGGCCCTTGTGTCGGAGTTTGAAGACCGCCCGAAGACCTTCGACTGCTATCCAAGTAAACGTGCCTTCCGAAGCACAGAAGCGCTTAGTTGTTAATCCCTACTTAATATTATAAATACGAAAGTAAACTCTTGTCTGGCTGTCTCGCGTTCACGCCTAAACTACTGAACCGATTTTAATGAAATTTGGTACGTAGATTGTTTGAACCCTGAGGAAGGACATAGGATACTTTTTATCGCGATAAGCAATAGCCCACGCGGGTAAAACAGCGGGAAACAGTTAGTATTATACATGACTTACCTAGTTAACATATTAGTTGGTTCACTATCTAGGGGCACCTCGACCAAGCCGCGCCTTGGTGAGTTCTGAGCGCTTACACTACCGCTAACAGTTAAATCAGTCTTATAACTCTTGAGTGGCGTTCTTTTCTCTGTACATTTATCCTCCTTGAATGAAAAAGAACAGTAGATAAGTATATAATTATAAAAAAAAATGTTGAGTCGAATTTTAGATACCAAAGCCAAAGATATTCTTCTGTATCCAAAAAGTTTTGAGAGAAATATGCTACAAAATTCCGATGTAGTGCAGTGTGTGAAATACCGACTGCGAAGAGAAAGGTGACGGGTTTTATTCCCGTTACAAGACAAGTATTTGTGCGTTGAAAAAAAAACGCAGGTTTTTGCATGTTTTGAACACAGACTATAAATACAGAAAATTCTAGTACGGGGCCAGATAGTTATGGTTATATATTCCATACATACTCATAAAATATAAGAACCTCATTTCTTAAAGCTTCTTTTAGAAATTCACATCTTTTTAAAATAAATCCTTTGTACACACCTTACAATGCTCTATGCTAATAGCTGCTTTGGTACACGCCACATCTTTCGGAAAGTAACTCTCAATCGCTAGCCGACATTGAACCTTATTGTCAGTGATATAAATACCACGTTCGGACGGCACTAAGCTGGCGGATACCACTTTGAAACACTCGTTGAGCTCTGATAGGACAGTGTCAGTTTTGGCCGATAGGTTCTCTCTTATTGATTTCATCATCTCTTCAAAGTAAAAGTTTCTGACTAGTATTTCTAATTCAGCAGTGCTTGCTATTGTTGCAGAGAGCTTTGTGTATCTGCAAGAGAAAATTATGGTAAGAAGATAACGAACAGAAAATAATAGCTGGATTTTCAGTTTTCTTTTCAATTTTCACATCGAAGGTTTCCAACATGGCATAACGACTGCTATTTTATGACAACAACTGGGACCAAAGGTTTAACGCTACATAGAGTGTATCATTGTATGGACAACAAGGAAAACCAACCAAAGTTACGTGATAACGACATTTTAGGGAGTTTGTCGTAAAATCGAATGTTCCTAACGCCCGAAATTAATAATCGATCCTGATCCGTTATCTGTGGTTTTGGATCGATATGTCATGTCATTTTAGTACTAGGGCTTGACGTATTACTACTAAAATGACATATTATGATATGACATAACCGCGCATTTCAAAACCGCGGATAACGGATCAGGATCTGAATCTGTCGCCAAGCACCTATCGGTGTGTTCCGGCAGCCTCACTTGAGAGCCAGTTCCCAGTCCAGGTGTAGCGTGGCACCATCTTCATCCACATCGTCACTTAACATCAGGTGACTTGTGGTCAAACGCTACCCTGTAAATAGTAAAAAAAAAATTAGGATCGATTATAATTTCGGGCGTAAATCTATCACCAAGCAACTATCCGCCGCTTTCAATAACCTATCTATCCACTGTTTGCCCTACTGAAGATAGAAATAATATAATGACACAAGCTCCATAGAATTAATGTCAAATTTCTATCTATCTGGCAAACCGTGAATAAATTGGTTTATTGAAACTGGCCGTATAGCTCCGTATAAAATGTTAAAAAAAAAACATTATCAGCCTCACCTGTCCATATCGTTCATTTTCTTGGCCGCCGCGACGAGTTCCAACCTCGTCTGCGCGGCGAGGTCCCGCCAGCCTTGCTCCTCGTAAGAACGCAGGGCATCCGTCAGGAACACCACCGCTTTCCCCGTCTCGCCCAGTTCCGAGTAGAACGCTGCCAAGTCGCGGCCTATCAAGCGGGCGAATCTGCGGAAATAGTTTATTAAATTTAATGGTTCAATATCAAATCACTCACTCGACGAACCTATAACCGATGGGGAAGAATTAAGAAAGGTTCTCGAGTGGCGACCACGAACCGGAAGACGTTCTGTAGGTAGATGTCGCATATAGGGGCTGTGTACAATATTTTAGCCGAACATAATATACCTTAATCTACCAATATGCTTATAAGTCCCCATCGCCAGTTCCGCTAGCTCCAGATAATACTGCTGGAAGCCAGTTTTGCTGCACAGAGCTTCCTTTAGCCGATCCGTCGGCGTGGGGTGCTGGTAATTGGCCTCGCTGTCTCCCATACCAGCTGACAGCATCACTACTAGGTGGAGCTGTTCTGAGGAAGGGTCAGGAGAGCCAGGGAGCAGACCGCATAGCTTGCCTAGCTCGTGCAGCTGAAAAGTAGACGTTATTTCTGATGAGATAAGGTTCGAATTCGGTTGAGTGATTTAGACTAAGAAGCTTTTACGGAATGAATACAATACAATACAACATAATGTACAATGCTTTATTGTACATCACAACTTTTACGATATGAAAGACTTCAAACGGTTTTTTTTAAACCTAGTAGGCATGTTATAGCAGAAGAGTATGATTTAAAAAAAAGAACTTCATTCTTCTGAGTAAATTTCCTATACTCACATTTACAATATTTGAATCTAATGTTTAAGATTTACAAGGCTATTGTTATGCATCTACCGAAGTCAGATTCACCCTCAACTGAAACGGCTCGAAGGACCATTTTTTTGTTACTGCTTGCATGGTAGCACTTGACCACAAGTCACCTGTTGTTGAGTAACGATGTGGTCGAAGATGGCGTCACGCTACATCTAGACTGGGAACTGGCTCTGCAGTGGGGCTGCTGGAGCACACCGATAGGTGACAGATTCTTAACTTGACGGTGATAGCTAGCCAGGCGAGCAGTCGAAAATGGCCTACCACCAAGCTATGGTTTCATCACGATGTTTTCCTTCCCGGAAAGCTCAAGCTCATTGTAGGGTTCGAACCCACGACCTGCGGATCGCAAGCCAACGTCACTACCACTGAGCCATCATCACTTCCAATTTATAGGTAGTATTCTTCCAGAACTCACTTTGTCTTTAGCATTATGCAGCAGCGGCGCCTGCGTGGCGGTACACATCTCTATCGCGTTGTTGGAGGCGGCTAAACGTTCGCACGCCCGAAGGGTCTCCGCGCACGCTAGCTGCGCCCAGCACGCGGCTGCACCTTCCACGGCCGGAGCGCCGAGCAAGGAGAGCTCGACCAGTGTGTTGTGGACGGTGGACAGACAACGAGAGGCTATCTGTAATAGAGATTTATTTATTTAATAATCAGCACGAATACACCACTTACACTAATTATAATAAAATGTCAAAACCAAAAAAAAATAAAATAGGGTCAAATAATTATCAGAATCACAATTAAATTAAATTAGATTAAAATACAATAGAATAGAATATAATATATGAGATATGCTTGTTACTCAGGTACTAGCTGTTCCCCGAGGTTTCACCAGCGTGAGCTACAGTTAATCGCGATAAAAAGTATCCTATGTCCTTCCTCAGGGGTCAAACTATCTGCGTACCAAATTTCATTAAAATCGGTTCAGTAGTTTAGGCGTGACAACGTAACAGACAGACAGACTACCGCATTACTATCGCATTTATCATATTAGTTGGGACAGCACTTACTAGCTGTGCCCCATTTTATCGTGACAAAAAGTATCGTATGTCCTTCCCCAGGGTTTATTAGGGATTGTTTTTATACCGAATTTTATCAAGATCGGTACAGCAGTTTAGGCGTGAAGAGGTAACAAACAAACAGAGTTAACTTCGCATTTATAATACTAACAGCGTCCCGCGATATCGCGTGGACTACACTTTATTGCTATAAAAAGTATCCCATGTCCTTCCCCAGGATTTAAACTATCTCCATACCAAATTTCATCGAAATCGCTCCAGCGGTTTAGTCGTAAAAAGGTAATAAACCAACAGGGTCACTTTCGCACTGAAAATGTTGATATGGTTATGAACAAATGCCTAACTACTTTTCTTTTTTAATTTGCCGAAAGCCCCAGGAATTACATAATTCCTTGCTGGCTAGTGGCCGGTACCCTGTCTGGACTGGCCAAGCAATTAAGACATGGAATGACCTGAATCTAACTGCACTTTATAATAGCAAGATACACTTCACAGATCGCTGGTCAGCATGAAATTACTGGTTTGCACGTTTATGTTCTTCTACCTATGAAAGCGATGTCTGCTTGTTTGTTGTGCTTAAAATTTAACAATTTATATCCTGCATCGATCATCAGCCTTTACGTTCCCACTGCTGGAACTCTGGCCTTCTCTCAGAGAGTATGGGCCGTTATCTACCACGCTGGCCCAGTGCGGGTTGGTAGATATCGCATGCCTTTAAATTGTGGTTCTTGGACATGCCGGTTTACTCACGATGTTTTCCTTCACCGTTTTGAACGATGGTAAATCCGCACATAACTTAGTCATCGGCGGGGCCGAGAAGATTCGAACTCGAAACCGCTAATATTATTACAGCAATATACAATTATATCAAGCAAGCACCTATCGGTGTATTCCGGCATCCTCACTTGAAAGACAGTTCTCTGTCCAGGCATAGCGTGATGCCACCTTCGACCACCTCATCACTTACATGAGGTGACTTGTGGTTAAACGCTACACTGTAAGGTGTAAAAGAAATTAATTTAAATAACAATTGGACTAACGACCGTCAAGCCTTTGGACCTTTTTCCTCAATAGATTTTAAGGGATATCCGTAGCCCAAAACTAATCAAACAAAATAAATTATAAGTAAGAAAACTATACGAGTGAGTTATGTTACCTATGCGAAAAACAATTTGGCACAAATCGATGTTGTGAATTCATGGACAATAATTCAATAATTTATAGTTGCGTGGAGTATTTGGAACAAACGCTAAATTGCCTTACTTTCTACAATTAACTATAAATAACAGATTTACTCGCAGCTTGCAGGTAATTAGTCTTGATTTACTACTTTCCTCTCTAGATTCGCTGCAACTGCAATCAATTGCAGGCCAATGATCACACTAATAATATTACAAATGCGAAAGTGTGCGTTATTTATAATTATAACCAAACTAGCTGTTTCCCGCGGTTTCACCCGCGTGGGCTACAGCTTTATGCATGCAAAGTCTCAGCCCGATCGGTTTAAAATTGACAAAGTTTCATACGAACTTTCATCCCCTATTTTATCCCCTTGGGGGTAGAATTGATCAAAATCCTTTCTTAGCGGATGCCTACGTAATAACATCTACCTGCATGCCAAATTTCGGCCCGATCCGTCCAGTGGTTTGGGCTATGCGTTGACACTATGTCAGTCAGTCACCTTTGAGTTATATATATATACTAGCTGACCCGGCAAACGTTGTTTTGCCATATAAATAATTCCCTACTCCGTGCTGTTTACTGGGTCAGAAGTGACACCTGTAGACATCTGGCGGGGATAACTAATTAAATGACGATTGATCAGTTTTCGACCGGAGAGGAAAAATGATTATATTACTAAAATGGCTATTAAAAAATAAGGGTTGATCGTAGAAGGGTGAACATTGAGGATTGTATGTATTTTTGTATGTTGTATCATAAAAAAATAGAAAATAAAAATGCGGTCTAAAAAATATTTAAAAAAATTTAGGGGTGGACTACCCCTAACATTTAGAGGGATGAAAAATAGATGTTGGCCGATTCTCATAGATACCGGATAAGCACAAAAAATTTCATCAAAATCGGTCAAGCCGTTTCGGAGGAGTATGGCAACGAAAACTGTGACACGAGAATTTTATATATTAGATGGATAAAAAAGAGAGAAAAATCTAAAGTCGACATGTACGTCGCCGTTTCAAAATTAGTTACTTACATTTGGATCTAATCCCTACTAATATTATAAATGCGTAAGTATGTCTTTCACGCCTAAACTACTGAACCGATTTAAATGAAATTTGGTACAGAGATAGTCTAAAGCCTGAGAAAGGACATAGGCTACTTATTATCGCGATAAACTGAAACGAAACCGCGGGGAATAGTGCTACATAAAATATGGCTATGAGACTTATTTTATTTTTTACTTTTATATAAAAAATTGATTTAATTTTCATTTTAATAGTTTTGTATGCCTGATCATTTGGTATAGCGACCCGCCCCGGCTTTGCACGGGTACCTAATGTCTTTTATAGATAAATTGTTGATACCTTGGATCACTTTGCTACAATTTATGTAAGGATCTCAAATTCTTATTTCCACTAATTGGGTTTAGTTACTAAATTGTTTGAGTACATCGATGTAGACCTATGGTAGGTGTTATTGATAAAAGTGTTGTCTGCCAAATGAAACTACTGAACCGGAATATACTATTAAAAATGATTAGTATCTGTCTCCTCGGTTGCTAGCTCGTTAGTACTCATTACAAAAACACGAATGAGCTCAATTTTATTGCAGATTAACGCTGGCACAATTAAGTGATAATTATATATTACAACTATGTATCTATATAAATAAAAACCAAATGCTGTTCGATGGTAAACGCTTGAGACAACAGCTAGAGACCGTTTAAGTAATTTTTTTTTATGTTCGTAATAGTCCCAATAAGGTTTTTACGAAGTGAGTCAGTATTAGAAATTTGACAAAAAAAATAATTATGGTCACACTGAAAGAGAAACTTTTGACAATGCACAAAAGTTTCTCTTTCAGCGGGAATAGAACCCGCCTCACTTTACGCTTCGCAGTTGGCCATTCACGCGCCACATCAGTCATCAAACGGTTGGCAAATTAACTGTATGCACTTGATGTATCATAACTAAGTACTATGACAATGAAATACCGACAACCCACATACCTATTTATACTGAACTAATGTTACGCATGAAATGTTAAACCTATTCACTGGACTGTAATTATCTATTATAGTTTAATAAGCTACTTCTAGCTAAAAATACCATCTGTCTGGTTACCGATGTCGGACCCGTTACGGGTAAGCGTTACAAACAATTATTTACTATTATTATATTAGCAAACATGTACCCAACAAATTAGTGTTACAAATATTGACTAATTTTATCATTAAGATCCAGGAAAAAATAGTAAACTGAAAAAAACATGACAAAAAATAGGTTCTTTTTTATGATTTTTGATTTGACAAAGTTGATTTAAAAATATTGATTTGTCTATAAAATTGTTTGTATTGCTTACCCTGAACGGGTCCGACATCGGTAACCGGGCTTCTGTTGACCATTTTCTAAAACTAAACTTTGTTTGACAGGTCTAAAAGTGTTTCGACCCTTTTCTGATCAATGAAGTCAGAATAGGACAAGACAACATCAATAGCTGTAACAAAAATAGCAAACCAGCTATCTCCTTATAAATTTTTTTTATTTTTTATTACATAACGATTTACCACAAGTCACCTGTTTTTAAGCGACGCTGACGAATTTTATAAGCCAAGGGATTTGGGTATATAATAAAATTCACCCTATTTCTAAAATTAGTTATATGTTTATAGTTAGGTTTTCTTTTTCTTGTCCTATACATACCTCCCAAGGTTTGAAAGTCAATAATAACATGGCACTTTGACGCTGATACAGGTAGCTCCTGAAATCCAGTAACGAGGCCTTCTTCTTTATGATCATTTCTCTCAAATGCTGTGGCACCAGGGCTGTTAATCTAACCGCTTGCCACGACGTCACTGGCTGCTTGAAAGTCTCAAGCCATTTCGGACTTTCCGTCACGTTGGAATTGAGAACAAATTGGGAAAAAAGAGCATCTAGTTCATCGTACTGGACTAGAGCTTCTTCATACAAACCTAGCATTTCTAGAACAAATGCTAGTTGTTCCTGAAATCAAAATAAATCAATGAGCCTTAATGAGGTCAAAATAATGAAAGACATTACACACTTCACTGCAGACTCCATAAGGAATCAGACTACTTTTTACCCCGGAAAACGGTTCCTGCGGGATAACGGGAAGACGCGGGGCGCAGCTAGTATTACAATAAAAAAACAAAACCTATACAAATAGTTTATCAGGGTAACTATTTTAGTTCAAAATAATTAATATACAGGATTTATTTGGCATATTATTAAGCAAAACTCATAATTGGTACTATGTTAGTTGTTTACAATGTTTATTAATGTATCAAACTTGTTAAAAACAAGTCCAACTCACCTGTAAAATGAAATAGTTACAAAAGTCCCACTCTGGGTCATTTCGTTTCTCTCGCTGTTCCCTCATGTAATCCTCAAACTTCAACAGGGCTTTGTTATATGCCACTAATATAAAATGCCTGACCTTTGCCACCAGTGACCTCCATGACTCAGCACTCCTGGCCTCTGATTTTATTGGATTAATTACCGATATAAATCTATCTTCCGTTTGCTTCACGCCAAAGTCTCCTCTGATTTTATCTAAGACTGTTGTTCTCGGAAGAAGTTTGTTGGTTTTTCGTATATCGTAGGTTTCTACTAAAACTATCATCCAATCTGTTATACCTGACTTTTCTAATTGTTTGAGCCATTGTTCAATATCGTCTCTGAGTGTAGTTTTGTAATATTCTATGTCCTGTAATAATACATATCAATTTATTATGCAACATGCTGATTGCTGACAATGGTGATGATATGAAATTTTTTGATAATTTAAATCTGTAAATGTTATGTTGGTTTGTGAAGTTTAGCTATTCTTACTTAATGAAATATACATTTAAAATTATAGAGTCTCAACTGATTTAATAAAATATGAATGTACAGCATGAACCGTTGGCCCTAGAGATGTGTTTTTTTTTGGAGGGCAGGTTTCTTTGGTCATACAAGTATAAGTTTTTCCAAATTATTATAATGCAAAACTTGGGGCTTGTGCTAAATTTATTTTCTTGGTATATTTCTCATATGCTTGTCTGATGATAACAAATTTAGGTAGCACTTAGATCTCAACCATTAAGTAATATAATAACAGCAGTTTGAAATATTCCCTTAACATGCAAAGACGCAGGCAAACAATAGTAACTGCTTAAATTATAAAGATCATAAAGATATTTACAGAACAGCAGCACAATATTAAAAGATTGTTTCTTTAAAATATACAAACCACACAGTCAGTCCAATAAATATGAAATATGGGACGCTTCAACAAATTGAGCTCATTGTGTCCTTTATCCTTATTGTACTTTACGAAGGAGACTTCCAAATAAACAGATTTAGTAGCCCGGCCGTATGACCGCCTCCATTCACAGGAATCCTGCGGTATGGCAGCCACTAGAGGCGCCTCCAGCGTACAGAACAGGTTCCAGTCTCCTGCACCTACCGGGGAAAACCAACTTTAATTTGTTTAACGACAGGTAAAAGGATTCAGTGTTTCAAAACTTACATGTTACGATTGGTTTGTTGCTCATTCCTTCACGATTCGCTGGATAACTATCGGCTCCCTTCATTTTTCAAACGCTTTTCATCATCAGCGACTGCTTTTGCGGGCATGACACAAATTAAAATCCACCTATTAAAATAACTGAGGAATCCACCCACTTAGCACAGTATCGGAGTGTGATGAATAAGTATGGTCTGACTTATTAACAACAGAAACATTCGTAGAAAATACACTAACTGGGTATCTTTGATTATTTTTGTCTCGTAGGTATTTGCTTTATTTTCGAAATGAGATTTTGACAAAACCCACCCGTTTTGTCATCACATCAGTGATCAGTCAACCAACTCGACAGGTGCACACTGCAGTCTGTACTGACAGTGACACTGACATATCATGTGTCAACTGACATAAAGAAACATGCACATTGCACAGCAAATTTTAAAAACTATAAAACGTCTCATTTCATTTCGTATATGATAAGAGAAGTTTACATAATTTTGTGAAAATGAATGGTTTGAAGAACTATTGTCAGAAAAACATACATTATAATAACTTTGTGAAAATAATCGACTAAACAAAACAACAATGGACTAAAATTTACTCTATTAAAAAGAATTATGGTTGATGGTTAGTTATAACCTGGCAACATTTGTTTGATTAATTTTTCAGTTTATTGTCTATGAGCCGCCAAAATGTCGCTTTCTGTTTTGGTATCATCTCACAAATAAAGGAAATTATTTTTTACAGTTTTGCCTAATGATTTGTGGAGGCTAATGCGGTGTACCAATTAGTAATTTAAAATTATATTTTTGAAACAGTTGTCAGGTGAGTTACTTTTTTAGAAGGTCACAATTAGATTTCATAGTTCAGATTGAATAATTTCATATATTTCTTTTTCTTTGGATTTTTGTGCAATCTATGTTTCTATTTTGTACCTATAGAGCTAAGTAATCTTTATTACTCATAATCATATTAATTAGGTTTCCTACTACACCTTTCTGAGAACTTTATTTAGAAGAATACTGGAATGTGATTTAATTTTGTCATTAGTATGTAATTCTTTAGAAATTATATCAAATTGTTAAATGAGATTTACCTCTCTCTATTTTTAAATTACTAAAGACTAGGAATAATCCGATTTTAAATCTGATTATCTCCTAAGTCTCATGTTTTGAGATTTCTAAAAGGGGTACCTAATACTTTTAAAACCTTTTATCATTACATACTAAAGTCTTATTTATTGACGGAGTGATAGTTAATTGGCAGTGAAAGCAACTTGCAAATCATATGTTGCCAGTTTGAATCCTGCAATGAACCTAAGGTTTTTTGCTATCAGTGTATACTTGCAGCCTCACATGAGAGCCAGTTTCCAACCTATACATTATCTTCGCCTACATCACATAACACCAGGTAATCTGCAATTTATGTAACTCTCACATTACCCATAGAGCCAATAAAAATTCCAGCCATGAACACAACAGCTCCGACATCAGCTGATGCATGCCTCAGCATCGTCCACTCGTTGATGTGCCACAGACAAGGCGGAGAGAGTGAAGGCTTCTCTAAACGTGCCATCGAGTCACTTGTCAAGAAGTTAAAGGAGAAAAGGGATGAGCTGGACTCATTGATAACTGCGATCACAACAAACGGTGCACACCCGAGCAAATGTGTGACAATACAGAGGACTCTTGATGGCAGGTTGCAGGTGAGAGCTAGAAAAACCAGCCTTAGTCTTTTTATTTGCAGTGGGTATGTTTTCAAGAGATTAAATATGCAAATTCCAGTGCGTCATCCAGGGATTTTACAACACAACCTCTTACTAGTTAAATAACTGTCAAATCTGTGTATTTTGAGACCTCAATTATCTAAGCTACAGAAGATGTAAATCAAGAAATCAAATCACATTCAAACTCTAAGCACCAGCTCTACCGCAATAGTAGGTTTCCTCACCAGCCAATAGATAAAACAGTTTTTTGGTCTTGTGCCTGCTATTTCTCGTAACCCCTATTGGCTACCATTCTGGAAAATAGTCCTATTTGCATGAGATATAAGAAGAGGAAAGATGTTTGGCCACTTGGTATGTCATGACGAATATATGAAAACCATCTTATAAGGAAAAGTAGAAGGGAAGAGAGGAAGAGGTAGGCTGAAAAGAACATACATAGACTTATAGCGATGATGGCTCAGTGGTAGTGACGTGGGTTTGAATCCTACAATGAGCTTGAGCTTTCGGTGAAGGAAAACATCGTGATTAAACCATAGCTTGGTGGTAGGGTAATTTCTAGTACTCGCCTGGCTAGCTACCACCCTCTTGTTAAGAATCTGTTGCCAAGCACCTATCGGTGTCACTTGAGAGCCAGTTCCCAGTCCAGGTGTAGCGTGGCGCCATCTTCAACCACATCGTCACTTAACATCAGGTGACTTGTGGTCAAACGCTACCCTGTAAATAGAAAAAAAAAGACTAAGTGAAAGAAAGTATTGATGTTATGTCGTACCAAGAGGCCAAAAAGATAGCTGCAGACAGGCTGTGATGGAAAGTGCTTAACCAACAAGAGCTCTGCTCTTAAATAAGGAAAAGGAGAAGAAGTGTGTGAGTGACTAAGTGCTTGTACTTTGAAACAATTTTCACTTGTCATCAACATTTTCCAGGTTGCCGGTCGCAAGGGCTTTCCCCACGTGATCTACGCCCGGATCTGGCGATGGCCGGACCTCCACAAGAATGAGCTGAAACACGTCAAATTCTGCCAGTTTGCGTTTGACCTAAAATGCGACTCTGTTTGCGTGAACCCTTACCATTACGAGAGGGTTGTTTCCCCCGGGATAGGTCAGTATTATAAAAATCTAACTGTCAGTCTATCAAGTCAGTTTATGAAACAGAGGTAAAGACAGAATACAAACATATCATCACTTTAAAACGTCAAATTTAAAACTAGCTACGCCTGTTCCAACCTTCTTACGCCGGCAAAAGAACAGGCAAGAAACGCTCGCTGGTACTTTTTTCGGTGTAATTAAATTGACAACTTTATTCTTATTACTAATTGATTCAATTATGATATTAGTTTAGGAAAGAAAAAACTACATCGTCAGGTGACTTATGGTTAAAAGCTACCGAGTAAGGTGTAAAAAAAAACTACTTTGACGGTATATATCCTAACCGCGAAAAGTACTAAACTATAATTAAGATTAGATTACTCATCTAAAATTGCAGACCTCTCAGGACTAACGCTACAGTCTGGCCCAAGCCGACTAGTCAAAGACGAGTACACTGCTGGCATCAGCGGCAATGGAATGGATATGGACACAGCAGAACTGGTCACCATTCAGCATCACGCCACCAGCCCTAGGCATCACCACTCCACGATACAGCATCATCATCAGCAGTTTCCGACCAGCAACATTATTATTAATCAGGGACAGAGTAAGTAATCCATTTTTATTCGTTCCGTAGACTTGTGTGGTAGGATTTATTGTGACAGTTTTGTGAAGCTTTGTTGCTGCCGTGTTTGAGGGTGAACTCTGAAATTTGTTGATATTATTATGTTTTTGAAACAGATTAATAAATAATATACCTAATCAATACTTGTACTTATATGTTATGTCACATATAGTTTTAGATGTGAATGTCAGAGACCATTCTCAAACATGGCACATATGTGAATACATTGTCCTTCATTTTATTTCGCAGTGCATATTTGATTTTATTTTGCGTTTTTTCCCGCCCCGATAGCGCCAGACGGCGTACAGAACTTGTTCTCACCGACGCACGGACCAAGAGGACCGATTCGTCCACCGGGTGCTCCGCCCCAAATGGTAGGCCCTGCACAGATGGGGGGCCCTCCGCAAATGGGAGTCCCTCCGCAAATGGGAGGCCCTCAACAGATGGGAGGCCCTCCCCAGATGGGATGCCGGCCCCAGATGGGCCGCTCGCCTGGTCCACAGCAAATGATCTCAAACCACCCTAACGCTGGACAAATGCCGTCGCCGCAAATGCAGCCGGGAACACCGCAGATGGGGCCTGGCACGCCTCAAATGAGATCTGGAACACCTCACATGGGACCGCCAACACCTCAAATGGGCCCATCAACGCCGCAAATGGGGCCAGGGACGCCTCAAATGGGGCCGGGAACGCCCCAGATGGGGCCAGGAACGCCCCAAATGGGGCCAGGCACTCCGCAGATGGGTACAAACGTGCCACAGATGGCTTCGCCCCGCATGGCCTCGGCACCTACTCAGATGTCGCCGGGAACACCTCAGATGCCGTCGATAAGCCAAGGAATGTCGATCCCGAGCCCGCAACAGATGGCCATGGCTCAGAGAACTATAGCTCCTAAGCTAGAACCTGCCGATACGATGGAGGCGATGTGGCTGCCTAAACGAATGAATCATTGTAAGCTTTTGTTGTTTTATTTTGCACCAACGTTTTCTTTTTTACCACAATTTTTTTGCATGGCTTTTGGGGATATCCTTTAATTTCGTGAATATTTTTTTAAAGCCAGCCATACCTAAATGCCAGCCCTATTTACGGCAACACTTTCGTGTCTATGGATGATTTTGATGATCTGCTATGCATTACAAAGATATCATCAGATGGTTGACCCACCCTACGCTAAGGGACTTGGTGGGATCCGCCCGAACTCTCCCATTTTCAGTACATGTCATTAGTGGATATCCCCTTTAATATTATCCTCGTATATTGGTACAAGTGTTCCATGAAGTTTGTATGGTTTCCAGCGGCAATGCCAGTGAGCATGTCACCGGGTGCAACGACCCCGTTGCTAGATAACAGCAACTCTCCCTTCTTCCCATCTGAGCAGACCACCGCTGACACTCAAATGACGCAGACACTGCCTGGTGAGTAACATACCACATATGTCACTTTCCATGATGAACAGAAAAGGTCCCGTTTCTTATTTTTACGGTTACAAGTCACGTGATGTTACGTGACGATGTGGTCGAAGGTGGCGCTACACTACTTCTGGATTGGGAATTGGGCTTCAAGGCTGTTCTCGATTCTCGATCGACATGTTTTTTTTATATATATGCTCGTTGCTCACCCGTGCCGTTAAACGGATTGGCCGATTTTGTTGAAATATAGGATATTTCATAGCCACGCGGGGAACAGTACTTTTAATATATATTTGTTTATTTCTGTAGCGGTATCGCCCGGTTCCGGGTCGGGTTCCCAACAAAACGGCTTTGGTAACGCAGCCAGCCCGCCGTCCGTGCCGCAAGCCAGTCCGCGCACGCAGCAGCAACAAGGTATCAAAATCCATACAAGTCGATATTTGACTTAATGCAAGTTAAAAGTTAATTGTGTTAAGGTTCGTCACTCACGTGTTCTGTAACATTGGGCCTTTTGAATAAGCTCAGTCAAACAACGAGCCCTGGAGAGAGCCATGCTTGTAGTTTCTTTGAGCGATAAAATCGGAAACGAGGAAATTCGCCGAAGAACCAAGGTCACCGGCATAGCTCTCAGAATTTGCAAGTTGAAGTGGCAATGGGCTGGCCACATCGCTCGACGAACCGATAACGTGGAAGAAAGGTTCTTGAGTGGCGACAACGAACCGGAAGACGCTCTGTAGGTAGCCCCACTAGGTGGACCGACGACATTGTAAGAGTCGCGGGGAGCCGATGGATGCAAATGGCTAACAGCAGTTCTTTCGTGGCGTTCAAAGGGGGAGGCCTATGTTCAGCAGTGGACGTCTTCTGTCTGATGATGATGATGACTCAACATAAATCCTTTCTCGTTTTGTGGTGCAGGAACTTGGACGGGCAGCAATACTCTAACATACACGCAGAGCCTCGCCCCGCCGCCCGCCGCGCCGCCCGTCCCCCTCGACGCGCCCGCACATCATCATCACTATTGTAAGTAGAATAAACATTCAAATTCAAATCATTTATGTCAGATTACTATACAAGTCAATTTAATGACACATCTGATTTTTATTAGTCCGTTATATCGTTTTTTGTAACTACATATTTTATTTTCTAAATGACTAAGGTTGGCTCTAGAATGAGTAACGATTGAGTGACGTATTTGTATGAAATAACAGACAAAAATTATTACTGCTTGAGCATCATTCTATATACCAGCCTCAGTGTAACAAATAATATTTTAGTTAATGTTTTTAGCCAATACATATAATTTATAATCACTTGTGTGACCTTCTGCTCAAGATTTTTTTATTTAAGTACCGGATAATGGAGAAAATCAGCTGGAAAGAAAAAAAAACAACCAAGAAGTATTGGACTTAGTAGGAGAAAAAAGAGAGATATTAACAACAGTAGAGATAAGAAGAGGAAAGATGTTTGGCCATTTGGTACGGCATGACGAATATATAAAAACCATATTAGAAGGAAAAATAGAAGGGAAGAGAGGGAGAGGTAGACCGAGAAGAACATATATAGATCAAGTTAAAGAAAGGATTGACGTCATGTCGTATGTACCAAGAGGTCAAAAGGATGGCCGAAAACAGAACGGGATGGAAAATACTCCACCGACAAGAGCTTGGCTCTTAAATAGAAGAAGAAGACCGGATATACTTATTGTTGATCTGTATTATTGACTTATCATATGCATTTAGTGCAAAGCTGCTAATTTGTAATCAAAAAGAGACACTTCAATCTTATTGAATAGATAAAAAAAATCGAAGTCAGATTTAATGCACGCTCTTACTTCTTTATATTAATTAATTTGAATTAAACTCGTTATTTTTTTATTTCTTATTTTTGTCCATCCAAAGGTTGTTTGGTAGAAATCGCTCTAAGCGATAAGACTGTTCATTGTAACACTAGCTAGCTCTAAGATTTTAATGTTGTTCTATTTTTCTGTTGCTGTGGTGAAACAATAAAGCGTTATATATCTATCTAATTATCCCAGATAATGGCAACCCCGGCGGTCTGCTGTCAAGTCAGCCAGCTCCCGAATACTGGTGTTCAGTGGCGTACTTCGAACTGGACACGCAAGTCGGGGAGACATTCAAAGTGCCGTCCAGTAGACCCAATGTTACGGTAACTATGAGCTTTTCATTATCACACATAATGTTCATCATTATCAGCCTTCCACGTTCCCACTGCTGGGACTCTGGCCTTCTCTCAGAGAGAGAGAGTATGGGCTGTAATCTACCACGCTGGCCCAGTGCGGGTTGGTAGATGTCGCATGCCTTTGAATGTTGCAGTTCTTGGGCATGCCGGTTTCCTCACGATGTTTTCCTTCGCCGTTTTTGAGCGATGGCAAATCCGCACATAACTTATTTAGTCATAGGTGCGGGGGCCGAGAGTCGCACGCCAAACTGTTCGGCCACCATCGCTTCTAATGTTATTTGAAAAAATTATAATACTCCGGCTTACGCTACACCGTTTTACGCAAATTCGGAGATACGTAGTTTTTTTTATGGCTGCGCGTGCGCGCATCAGTCCACCCTGTTAGTATTTCGTTTTTATTTATAACAATGTAAATTGTTGTATTATCTAACATGTTTCTTCTAAATAATTGGTGCTAGTCCCGATTAAACAAATATGTAATATGTATGTATTTATATGCAAAGTTGAACGCCGACTTACGCGAATTCGATTTCACACGGTTATCGCTCGGTCCCACCTATCGCGTAAGCGGTATTACTGTAGTAAGTACACAATTAAAAGTTTAAAATGTACAGGTGGACGGATATGTCGACCCGTCAGGAGGCAACCGGTTCTGTCTAGGAGCGCTGAGTAATGTACACAGAACAGAACAAAGCGAACGAGCGAGGTGAGTTCAAGCCTACTAATATCATAAACGTGAAAGATTGTAAGCATGGATGTATGGATGTATCGATGTATGGATGTAAGGATTTATGGATGTATGGATATATAAATGTATGGATGTAAGGATTTATGGATGTATGGATGTATGGACGTATGGATGTATGGATGTATGGATGTATGGATATATGGATGTATGGACGCAAAAACTACAAAACGGATCTGGATGAAATTTGGAGTATAGATAGCTTACACCCTGGATTAATACATAGGCTACTTTTGATCCCGGAAAAAGGTTCCTGCGGGATAACGGGAAGACGCGGGTAAAACCTCGGGGCGCAGCTAGTTATTGATGAATATACTAACATTCCAGACTGCACATCGGTAAGGGCGTGCAGCTAGACCTGCGCGGAGAGGGCGACGTGTGGCTGCGCTGCCTGTCCGACCACTCCGTGTTCGTGCAGTCCTACTACCTGGACCGGGAGGCGGGCCGCGCGCCAGGGGACGCTGTGCACAAGATATACCCCTCCGCTTGCATCAAGGTACACTACACGGTGACTCCTAAAGTACTAAGTCGTGCACCCTAATATGTCTTTCTGGCTCTTTACCGTCAGTTCAAGCACTCACTACGCAAAAATCTGTAAATGAAATAATTAATCTATAATATAAAAATGAATAGCAAAATGTGTTGGTAAGCGCATAACTCAACAACGCCTGGACCAATTTTGCCAATACTTTTTTTTTTTAAATGGTCGTTGAACTCCAAGAATGGTTTTTACGGCGAGAAAAAAATCGAATAACTGCCGGGAAAACCCTAAAAACACACCCTTTTCTTTTTCCCATTACAAACGTTTTCTAACTAAAATGTAGAGTCAATTTGAACTTTAATACCATACCATAAAGTTCAAGTGTTCGTGGAGAGGTTCCGGGAAAGCAAAACAATTGAGTGACGTTAGTATCGTATAAAATTATTGATGTCTATTTTCAATAAAATTAGGGATACTTACGGACCTGTTTTTCTCAATTAGGTTTTTGTTACACATCAACGTACTAAAGTTAGTTTTTTCCAGGTGTTCGACCTGCGGCAGTGCCATAGGCAGATGCAGACGCAGGCGGCGACGGCGCAGGCCGCCGCGGCCGCGCAGGCTGCCGCCGTGGCGGGCCATATACAGCCGCAGCACCCTACCATGAACAAATGTATGATACAACAATTTTACTAGTAGAACAACCTTAAAAAATAATCCCGATACAACAATAAAAAAATCACTATTAAATCGAGTCGTTATCGACAGAAGTGAAAGACATTTTTTGTAGTAATTTTATAAATCATTAATTTTACTATTGCCTGGTAATTGATGAGGCACGGTAACGAGATTTAGTTGCATTATAGGTTTTATTGCAACTAAAGATGTGACGAACTGCTTAAAATTGACAATATGCTTAAAGCGTTCCGCTTATATTATTAAGCTGCTTAAAAAAGTCGTCGAATGCTTATTTGCTTTTTGTTGTATTTAAACGGAAACAATGGAGACATGTTTAATAGCGACTAGCGACTAGTGACAAACGCCGAGAGTTAACAAAAGCGTTTAATGATTTGTGGCTTTGCTAGTGTTGTTACTAGCTTAAAGAAATTTGTTATTATTATGTTGCAATTTGGAATAGTTTTTTATAATTTTTTTTTAATATTTTTTATCTTCTATCTTACTAAATAAATACTTTAGACTACAAAGTAACAATATTTATGAATTAATGAACTTCCCTTCGTACTTATCAGGCGGTTGTCTGAAATGAATTATCAATCCATTAATCACTGGGTTTCATTTCAGGCGTACTTAGAAGTTCATTGATTTTATTTACATCATGTATTATTTACACTTGTTTTCACTACGGTATATTTACATTCTTGTTTTATATTTACATGAATAATGCCTTTTTTGTTGTTTTTTTGTTACATAACACATAAGTCTCGAAGCTCATTCGCGCGCGTAGTGTAAATAAACAAAATAAGCCCTCGCTAATTTGTCAACAACAAAAAGCGAACTAGAAAATTAAATGGAAGACGGAGGAATTAAATGGAATCGGTTTGGTTGTAAAACACTAACCAACCAAACACAAGGCGTTGCCAGGCCCCCACAAATATTACGTAAATAAGCAGAACGTAATTTAGCCGCGTAATATGACATCTAATTCAATTAATATTGCGCCTTCAGTGCATAGAAATAAGGTTGAAATAATGTGAATCCAAACCAATTATAAATCTTTGAGTCTTACGCTTATAACAATCAGATTTTATTTTGAAATGTATATCTATCGGAATAAGGTTTGCATTTGTTTGGACTTTGGAAAAAAGTCGTCAACGTTTAAACGGAGTCGGCTTATTTTCATCAGCCCGCGCCCCGCTTATGCGCTTATTTTGAAGAGTGACGACTTTCAGTGGTATCCGTATTGGAATAAGGTTTGCATTTGTTTGGACTTTGGAAAAAAAAACCGTCAACGTTTAAACGGAGCCTGCTTATTTTAATAAGCCCGCTTATGTGCTTATTTTTAAAAGCGGCGTTTTTAAACCGCTTTTCGTTTAAACGCCCACCTCTAATTGCAACATGCGACAAAGAATACGGCGACACTTTACAAAACGGAAGTTAACAGATCTTGCCCTCTTCTCTTTTTCCAATGCTCAATGCCCTAGCCGAAAGTTAGCAATGTATCTCTTAAACCCAAGGCATTTAGTACAATTTAAGTCATAATGTTGTCTTAACCATAAAGATGCCTTCAGTCAGAAAGTGTATTGGCACCTAGTTCAAAATATCTAAGTAGACATAATATGTGTTACGTTCTGCAGGTCTGACAGCGGCGGCTGGCATAGGGGTGGATGATCTGCGGCGGCTGTGCATAGTGCGGCTGTCGTTCGTAAAGGGCTGGGGGCCAGACTACCCGCGGACATCGATCAAGGAGACGCCGTGCTGGGTGGAAGTCCACCTGCATAGGTATGTACTGATAACGGCACCAACTTTGGAGGAGCTCGATTTGATGCTAAACATGAGAATTGTAAATACGGATTTTTACGAAAGATATTCTACTAGGCGTTTAATTAACACTTTCTAGAGTCTGATTGAGAGGGTGTCGCCGTTCTGTGAAGATATTAAAATTACTGGCATATGAAACTCACAAGTTCTGTACTGTTCGTTCTGGGTGGCATCACTTAAGATGTTATAGACAAGGGTGACTTCAAAAAACTCCACTATTTCAGATAATACCGCTACTAAAACCAATCCGAACATTCCAATTTACACCTTAAACCTCGCTCAACAAAGCCCACTTTCCCTTGCAGAGCTCTCCAACTTCTCGACGAAGTACTGCACACAATGCCGATCGACGGGCCGCGGTCGAACATCGAGTAGGAGTTGATCGGCTTCTTTTGAGGCCTCCGCGGGACCGCGGCGCGTGGCGTATTCATGTTTGTTTCACGGCACTACGAGGTCTACTGTGCTGTGTTGTGATGGTTGGGGGGATTGAGCTAGCTCAAAGGAAGCTAAATCCCCTAAATACCTGAGGGAATGTTGAGTGTTTGGAGTCAAGGTAATGCTATTCCAGACTCGGGATTTTAACTGTGTTTGGTACGGCTATAGGACATGCAGGCGGTGGTATGTATTATTTGAATACATCAGTGTTTTTAATTTACTCAACGATTGAGTAAGAGAAACGCGTGTGAAGTGTCATAGACAAAAGAGACAGGGCATAGACTATCTGATTGAAAATTCAGAATACTCCTATTTGCCTTTTTATCGATTTCACTACAAGAGTAGCTGGCATTTTTTTTAAATTTATGGAGCACAATAGCTTCTCCTAGACACAGAAAGTGGTGTTCAAGCACTCAACATACTCTCTTGAGAAACTCACCTCAGTCAGGTGACAAGTGACCTAAAAGTGTCGAGGACGCACGTTCGACGGACGCATAAGTGTGGAATGTGTTGTGAAGTGACAGTGATACTGATAGTTTCGTCTATGTTTGTAATTCGTTTGTTCAAGGCTGGGTTTGAATTACCTCTTTGACAGCAGATACATGAACTATATCTATAAAATATAATCCTTTTTGTACGGGACATATAGCCATAATCCACACGGGATTGTCGGGTTTATTTTGTGAAAAACTTTAATCGATGTCGCGCGTGATTGGTCGATTTGCGTCGTCATATGACCGACCTACCAATCATCGCGAGACTACGTATTTTTCTTCAGAAGTTATTGGAGCCCAGCCTTTGAGGAGAATGTTATTTTATGCTGTTTTATTTGATAAGTAACGCTCAAAGATAACATACATTAAATATAACTGGTTGAGTTTTTCGTTGATTAAGTCCGTCAGATACGAACTGATGGTTACAAAATCCTTAAAACACGTTTAAACGTTTTTAACAGTGTAATAACATATTGTTATATGTTATATTAACGTTATATAAACCACCATTAGAGAGAGAGAGAAGAATGTGCAATAGAATCTATGGCGTTAAGAAACTTAAAAATCAGATCAAACTAAAATCTTGTAAAACAGCATGATGTACCATTCTCTTCAAATCGATGGAGTTATAAAAGCCATATAAACAGCATTTATTATAGTCATTACAATTATTATTTCTTGTTTCGGACATTGTCTTCCTAAATTATTATTCGTTTATGTTTATAATTTCGTCTTCCTATAAAATTGTTACGTTAAGTTGGTCTCGGATAGAAATACGTATTGGCGCATTGAAACAAACATTTACGCGAGTGAATAACGCGTTTTATTATAAAAGGTGAACTATTTTATGTCTTGTGTTTATTTATTGCTTATAAATGTATCTGGTCGACAAACATATTATTTTGTGTGACAAAACGCAACAACCGTCCTAACGGTCTGTATTTGGCAAAGTTAATGATAAGCAGAATTTTAACACAAAGCTTGCACCTCTAACTAGGACCCCCTGTATCTAGGGTATCAGAAACTATGGATCGGGGATTCACAACACACACACACACACGGAATAAATATTTGTAAGCTTTGTCAATGGTCAAATATTTATCCCGCAGCGGGAATCAAAGATTTTTTTTAACAATACGTTTTCAAGAAGGAAATTTAAGTTTGTCGATGTTACAGTAAGTTAAATATAAATAGAATATGTATAAACAGTATTGAGATTGAACAAACTAAAGAACACAGAGATCTCAGTTAAATATATTTTCACAAAACAAACTATAAAATGATGTACCTAACTGTAATGTTAAGATATAAGTATGTATTGTATGTTGAAAATGACAAACGTTATTTTGCTCAATAGTACACTACCTGGCATGGAATGTGGCACGTCAGGGCAGAATTTTTTTTTACTACAATATATGTCAAGCTCTATAGAATCATTAAAAGCCATGCTATATTTTCTATTTTATTGGGTTGTATGATTATGAAGAAGAATGTCAGTCCATACGTCTATAAGCTATAAAAAGAATACTGATGCAACAAGTAAGAGAGTCCAAAAATACAGCTGAGTTGTATTTTTTGATGTTGCTTTAATGCTTTGAATTAAAATTCATTTATATCGTAGGTTGCCTCGTTTATTTATACGTCATACGAATCGATGCTGATTGCATTGAAAGGCTCAGAGGTTGATGAAAAACTCCTGGCGTGCTATATTCCGGCCAGGTACTGTAAGTTTGTCGCTGTGAGAAATGGTTATAAATACGAATTTTAGTAGCAGCAATACCAAAATAAGACATTTTGTACCGTAGATTAAATATAACAAGACATAATTATGGTTCAACTTGAAAGAAGCCAAATGGATAAGCTTTGTTAGGTGTAAGGTAGCGTTAGTCAGCATAAAAATTTAATTTATGATAGTTTTATAAGTTTTTTCTATGTATAAGGTTTGAGAACGGTTTAACTTTCGATAACTTTATCGGTCGAGTAGTATAAGACTATGATTAGTTTCGGGATGTGACTTCTATTTGCTTTTATTAATCAGCATTCAATCCATAGTTAATCAAGAAATAAGAAAAAACAGTTAGGAATCTGTCGCCAAGCACCTATCAGTGTGTTCCGGCAGCTCTACACGTGAGCCAGTTCTCAATCCAGGTGCCATCTTAAACTACATCGTCACTTATGTCAGGTGAATTGAGGTCAAACGCTTAACTAGCTAACTAACTCCGGTGGCTCAGCGACCCAAAGTGTGTCGTGGCTTCCGAAACGAGAGAGCGCCACTCCTTCCCCGCGTTCTTCCAGCGGTAATTAGGGCATCCGACCGGTCTATGGCCACTCGGTCGTCCCAAATAAGAACGCTTTGCCGAAGGATCCACCCCTATGCGCACCACGTGGCCAAGGCAACGCAATCGGTGCGATTTAATTTCACAAGAGTAAAAAATCCTACAAATATTATAAGTGCGAAAGTAACTCTGTTTGTCTGTTACGCTTTCACGCTTAAACTACTGAACCGATTTAAATAAATTAAATTTGGTACAGAGATAGTATAGAGCCTGAAAAAGGACATAGGCTACTTATTATCGCGATAAACTGTAGTCCACGCGGGTGAAACCGCGGGGAACAGTTAGTAAGAAATAAATTTAAAATTAAAGTTTTGTAATACCTGTCGATTAACTATGGATTAAATATTTACTCCCGCGACTTTCAAGAAATCTGAATTTTTCAATTAAAGTTAGTGAAACTGTTTTCGTTTGTGTTAGGTGTTGAGTGACGTGGCAAGGCTGTATTTTTGTTAGCGTGATGTGCCTAGTTAGTGGAATTGCATGAATCTGGGTAGATTTAAACTCTTGAACGGTTTATGTTCTGAAATGCGACAAATTGTGGTTTCTAATCACTTTTATTTTGGTAGTTCTATCAACGATCGTCACACGTCGTCTGTCCTTAAAAGGACGACTACGAGATTAAGCTGATTATAATTGGGGATTATTACAACCATTTTTCAAACCAAATAATTATTGCAGTAATAAAAATCTGAAAAAATCTACCTACATGAAACATTGCATTTAGTTTGTTGCTTTGCGACAAACAGAGAATAAACAGCAACAAGAGAATAATTCAATCGCTTTTTTTAAATCTTTTAAAAATGTAACATGTCTATTATAATTAAAAATCTTTATGAAAGGTAAGCATATTATTTGTAACATAAACAAGAAATAAATAAATTTTGATTTTAGAAATCTTTTGAAACTTGTATCAAGCCAGCATTGTAGATTATATATTTGAGGTGAATCGTATTCCCAACAGTGGAAACGTAATTCAAAAATCTTAGTGGCTTAGCGACACAGCTATTGACTTCCGAAACGGAAATGGATTTCTTTAGTAATAAATTCATGCAATTTCGCTAAATTGTTTTAGATAACTGTGATGTGCTAACAAAACATGTATATGAGATAAGGAAAACGCACTCAACATATTTGGCTATTTATAATACAACTTCTCATTTGATCCACCGAAAACGGTCGATCTTTTAGACGTAACTTTTAGGTAAGATGAAAATGACATATTTTGTGTACGGATACGTATGTTAAGGTGACGAAATATATAAGTGTAAGTAAATGAGATTCTTCTTTGTCAGTCGTTTGTTTCTAATCTAAGTATTTGCATTAACTTTACATTTTACTTGCAGATTTAACTGTGTTGTGTAAACGGTTTTGTAGAGGCAATAGTGTCTATTCTGATTTTCTAAAGCAAAGCTAAGAAAATAATGCTGTCCTCTTCTTACTTCAGTGGTCAGAAAAGGACAGCAATACTTTTAAGACCTGTCAAACTTTACTTTTGTATTGTATTTGAGCTATTTTGTATATGAGTATTTGAGCTATTTGCTATCTTCAAACATTTTGTTAGGCATGTTCAGTAACGATATGAAAAGGATTGCAATTTTACTAAAGTTTCAGCTATAGTAGATACACTGAGTAACTCTGTTGTCCTGTGTATCTAAGTCTGGCCATACACGGACAGCCTGAAGCAGTCAAGATCGACTGCTTTAAGCTGCGACTCATAGTGAAGTACTGCAACTGCTCGAGCGGTTCGTGTATGTACGTACGTAGAAGTCTGTAGTTCACTATGCAGTCGCAGCTTGAAGCAGTCGATCCTAACTGCTTCAGTCTGTCCGTGTATGGACAGCCTTACGGCCGCACTTCGCTTGGAGTAGCGTATTCGTGTAGCGGTATCCAGGCGCGGATAAAGGATAAAAGGGGCGGGGGTTAGTTTTATGACCCTTTCTTCCGGAAAGTTCTATCTACGGGCTCCCACACAAAACTGCGACGCGATGCGATACGAAGCCGCATCGCAGGAACTTGCGATGTGAATTGCTGCGTTACGGTTTCGTGCGGCAAAGCGTTGGTTCAGGTGACCATGCCACAAAACTGTGATGCGATGCGATTCAAATCGGAAGTTCGTGTGGTGTGTTCGTGCGAGCTCGTAGATATTATATGCGATGCGATGCGAATTCACAGTTTTGTGTGGGTATGCTCATGTGCATGAAGGTCACACCGAGGAGGGCTTTTTATGTCATGGTTGTTCCCAAATGGGGGGAAGGGGTATTTGACCCCCTGTATCTGCGCCTGGCGGTATCACTGTCTTCTGCGGAGTTTCTATCAAGAAGCATGATTACGCTCACATCAAAGTAAGTGCCGCCATAAGAGCTTGTTCAATTTGAGCGAAATACGCGCGTATTTTGGACGTAACAGAACGTGTCTCTAGTATCTCGAGCCGTATACGTACGACTTTGAACTCATTTTGGAAGTAGCTTTGTATTTATGTCAAGCACGTGCTTACGCGCGTATGTTGCTACATTCATGCGTAATTTGTCTCATTTGGACAAGGTCTTATTAATATGGCATTGGGCTTTCTATTTTTAACATAACAATTTTGTAACAAAACAAAATATTCAAAGCGAGTGCTCGGTGACAAAATATAGACTAATCATAGATTATCTTTTTATTATATAATGGAGGAATATTATCGCTTGCAAGTTTTTACAATTTATCTAATTGATAACTACCTAGTGATCATCACAAAATAATGTTTTTTTTTTTAATTAAATTAATTTTGTTATTGCTTTATGATGGTTTAGTTTATGCATCGGAATTTTACATTTATTACAACTGTTACCAATGAATATGTAAAGATTCGATTATATTATGCGAGTTTTCTGTAAATAGTACAATTTATTGAGAGTGAAACAACTATTTTTTTACTACAAAACGTGTGCTGCAAGTATGAGAAAAAAAAAACAATTAAAAAGAGAAGGTACCTTAGAAATTATATTCATTAAAATTCATTAGAAGGCTTACACAAAACAAAATTATCAAAAATACCTCTTGCTAGTGATCAAAAAGGAATTAAAGGGTTTTTAGATTGTAAAATAAGTAGTAAGTTTTTAAAATAATGTTGATGTTTTGAGAAATGATTATCAAATTCTACATACCTACTACAGTTATTGAAGAAAATCTGCTACAAATTTATCGTACAACTCGAGTGAACTTTATCCAGTACAATTGTATCGTTAAATGACATTGTATGTCTATGTTTGAGATATACTGAAGTTATCCAAAGTTAGGAGAGAGCTTTTACAAAAACATTGTGACCGAAATGAAAACTGGCCTGTTTTTACCAAAACACCATCAAAACCAGCATGCTTTTAAGATACTTTGTGTACTCGTGCATGTGTATTTCAGACCTTAAGTAAGCCTCTTTATGAACATGTTAGTTCTATTTTTATAACAATTTGAAACACACTTCCAAATAGCGTGTGTATTCTATATTTCAGTAAGTATTATATTATATTTCAGGCCCAATCAGAAATTGTTTCTGTAATTACAAAACGCGTTTAACGTTTGGTACATGACATTACTGAATTCCTATATCCCCTCAATGCGAAAATACGATATCATTCTAACAACGATATTGTTTGGAAACACCTAAACAACTGTTGTTCAGTAAGTTTTTTCAAACCGCAAAAGATTTGTTCAGTTTAATATCGATATAGAACACAAGGTTTAATCTTTCCCGCTAGCTAGGTTCGCCTAGAACATTTGGCAAACCTAAACAATCTGACTTAAGAAAATAGACTTTTAACAATCAGCCAGTCACGTGTGTTTGAAATTTTACTCATTGTGGTGAGGCGCTTTACGGCATTGCGCTGGTTAAGCATATAGAAAAAAACGGAGACGTGCGTTTCTTGAAAGTATCTAAAACAGGAACGGACCACATAAACTAGAAATCGACATCAATTGTTTTAATTTTTATATGCTTTACCAACGCACAGTAAAGACACACACACACAGTCTATAAAATTAAATCCATACAGTCGTCCAACGAAGCCGTCTAGACAGGACAATCGTGAGACGTGGGTACCAAGCTGAGTACACCGCCGTATTAGTAGCTGGGTACGTAGTATTTAGGGCTGACACTTATTTATTCTAATATGTGCCGATGTAGATATAGAATGCAATTTTTTATTTTTGTAGAACCGAGTAAATCATATTAAATTGTTTTTTGTGTCTAAGTTAGTTATGTAGTAATAGTAATACAAACTAACTTTAGAGCGGCTCAACAAGATATTATTTACCGATGAATTTTATTTTATTCGCTGACCAAAGGAGCCACAAGTTGCTGACCAAAATCTGCTTTAATATTTATTTGATCGCGACAGAAAATATTATGCAGTAAAATTACTTACTGAAGTAAATGTCGGTATGTAACAGTGCGTATGTTGCTGCTGACAACCCTGGTTGTCTCGTGAAACTACATTGCTGTCTAGACGGAATCGGCAAAACTCTACATCAAAAGCGTTGGCTTACTGTTTGGTTTTTTACACTGGTAAATAGTATGTAAGAGCACAGTAGGACATGGTTTCGTTAAGTTGAATTGGTCGCTTTGCGCACAGTACTTTATATAGGTAGTTGCCACTTTTATTTTTGTTTGTAGGTAATGTTTGAAGGAATCCCACTGTGCTCGATTCTGTAGCACCATAGATATCAAAGAGGTTATCAGTAGCCTCCAGTAAGGCTCCAGTTCATTAACGTTAACTTTGACTTAAAAATACATTTTCCTCTATAGCTAAACTCGTTTTCCCGTGTTAACTATGTACCTATTAATTAACAACCAATTGAATTGTCGGTTTTATCAGACCTAAATCTGCAGCTGTTAACGTATTGGTTATGATTTGTTAAGTTAAAGTTGATTTAAGTTTAACTGTTGTATTGTAAATTCTCATTTTTGTAACGATTCGATATTTTTGTTGTTTTATTTGGATATTTAAATGTAGTACAACGTTGAAGGGATGTAGACGAGTAAAGTAGACGTAAGCGCATAGTTAAGAGTGAAACTATGAAACAAATGAATATAAAGGTTATTCCTCTAAAATTGGTTTTATTTCAAAAAACGTTCAGCTGTTTTCGACTCCTGCATTTTTACGTTTTACAGTTTTACGTTTTGCATTTGACCACAAGTCAAGGACGATGTGGTGAAGATTGCTGTACTCTTTGACTACTTAGATTGGAAACTGTCTTTTAAGTGAAGTTGCCTGATCAAATCGTTAGGTCCTTGGATGAGTGGTAGATAATGCCCTAACACCGAGTTAAGGAGTAAGATTTCATCACGATGTTTTCTTTCAACGGAAGCACTAGCAATGTGAAGTTTTGGGTGGCACTGCAACTTAGGGGCAGTCGTTGCCCTTATCATCAAACGTCGTCGTCTCTTGTATAATGAGAAAAGTAGAAGAACTTACTCCAATTCAATCAATTAGTAAATATAAAAGTGTTAATGTCGCGCCCAAAAAATTACCTGCAGGGCGTTGCTTGTCTGCCAGCGTAAGAAGGTTGGAACCATAAGGTTAAGTTTGACGTTTTAAAGTGGTGATGTTGCATTCTAATAAATAAATATGTTTTGACTTGATTTGATTTGAAATCAGTGCATTGGTTGGTTTATAGCTCGCCAGCTACTGTTTTTAGTTTTTCCTCGTCCAAGTCTACACCGCCCCCATGTTTACGACGGATCTGCGTGGGATAATGTTAGTTTCAGATTATTATAGCCGTATTATTCATAGCCACAGGATTTAGCGGCCACAGCTTAATTTATTGTCAATCGTAGTGACGATTTTACGAAAATACTTATATATTTTTGTAAGCAGAAGCGGGAGCGGATAGATAGATAGATCCTCCTCCTCCTTGTGTCGTTATCCTCATTGCTGAGGGTCGTGACCTCCACGAATTACTTTTAGGACGATCTCTTTCCATTTGCTTCGGTCTTCGGCAATGTGTATGACCTCGTGGACGTTCTTATTGGTGGAGTTGCGGATCTGATCACTCCAACGCAAAGGACTCCTGCCTCTTGGTCGCTTCCCTTGTATTTTTCCTGTTACCAGAAGCTTTTCAAGGTTGTCGCTTTCCTTTCTGGCGATGTGACCGAAGAAGCCGAAGATCCTACGGAGGCAGATGTTTGAAAGTCTCACGGGCACCCACACTTCACGCAGGACAGAAACATTTGTGCGATGCGCAGTCCAGGGTATGCGAAGCATTTTCCTCCAGCACCACATTTCAAAGGCATCAATGCGTGTACGGTCAGCTTTTTTGAGTGTCCATGTTTCAGCTCCATATAGAAATATTGAGAACACTAGGGTCTTTACCAGGCTAATTTTGGTACAGCCGGAGAAGTAAAGAGTGTTCCCTTGGGTTGTGGTAAAGTGCCCTTGACCTCTCATGTGAGTCTCGCTTAGTCCTAAGATGGATAAGCGGTACCTCTCAGCTTCCTTTTCCACGATGGTTAGCTTTCCCGCCTGTAAAAGTCCACGAACATTCCAAGTACCGATGCGGTGTTCGTCCTGAATTGATAATTTCTTGATGGCGCCAGTAGCATTTCCTCCTGCCAAGGCCTGGTGCGACACCCTGTCAGTAGCTTATGTAGCATATTTCACACCAGTCAGCCCGGCAACTTGCTGGTGCCGATGGTTAGTTAGATAGAACCAAGACGACAGAGACACCTTTTTCCTCCCCATTAACATTTCCAAAACCATTATTTTCTAAGGCCCGTATTCTAGCATGTCGATTAAACAGTAATCTCTGGGTACTTGAGCACGGATCCGAGTCTCATTTCATATAAATATGTCACTCAATCGCTACACAAGTATTGATTGACTTTCTTGAGCGTCATTTTAAAATACGGGCCTAAGTGCAGTCACCAATTTGCACATAAATCGTCGTTCAAAAATCTCGACAAAGCACAACTTTGACATTGTAGGTAGGTCAACAACAGTACCTACCCACACTACCTTCCTAACAACCATTTAGTTAAGATTTTCGCTAAAGAAATCCTAACGAATCTCTTATCGCTTCCACCAAGCTCCAGTTTGGTCATTCCACTATAAATACTTCGCGACTCACTCGCACACCTCGGCACCAATCCAATCTCCACCCAACGTCATTCCAACTACACAACGTTCTCAACACCGTGTTACACACCACAAGCTTGTTTCCACTAGATTTACTCGGAGAATAGACACAGATAACCTGTGTCGGTTGTTGGGAAATTAGTTATTTTCGAGAGTGACACTGGCCCTCACATTTCATTCGTATGACCATCGAGTTTTCTTTCAAAAGATGTACCTACTAAAATGTTTTTTTCACTCTCGCTTCTGCCTTGTTTACCTTACAGATTTCATCGCAGACCACGAGGTTCACCTTGCTGGTTCTTTCTGGCCCATCCCGATTTAAATCTCCTTAGATAAGATATACTGACTTATTTAGAAGAAGTGTTAGTATTGAAATAAAACTAGGGTTTTCCAGGAGAAACAGTTAACATTTATTCCTTACTCTTTGTAGCACAGGACGACCTTTCTTTTATACTTAGGCTGGTATTCTAGAATGACTTTCAAGTGCTTTTTTTTTTATTTAATTTGAGTAGCGAACGAGTGACATATTTGTATGGAATGAGAGACACAAATCTGTGCTTGTATAGTGATTGTCGCTTGATCGTCATTCTAGATGTCCATTATCATGCACTTTCATGAAACCCTTTACTCTGGTTAAAAGACTGGTAATTTCCGATAACTCACCCAAACCAATAACAACCGATACCAGCATTGACTTATAGTTAAAGTATAGGCAAGGTGTTTATAAGACTTGGTGTCGCGGTAAATTCCAGGAAATCCTTGAAGGTCGGATGGGAGGAATGCATCGTAAAATCGAGCACAGCTTCGGCGTGCCCATTCCGTGGCGTACATTCTACCATTATCTACAGTAGTTATTAGAGTAACTATCTGCCAACAACGCAACGAATCGAGCCGTTAGTTTATCGAGCAAGTACCTACATCGAGTACACTTAGTTATCTAGCTCGTACTATAGGTATTAGGTTACCCGACCCATGGGATATAAATTATTACGATCATAGTCCCATAGATATTTAAGCCAATACCTAGATCTAGAGCCTTAGAGGCAAAGGTAGATACATTCACACCTAAGAGGCGTAAATCTTAATTCTAGCTAAAGTTATTGAGTATTAAATTAATTTGTCATCGCTTAAAAATGTCGAAAGAAAACAATGTAAGTAAACCATATGATCAATAATCACTAAGTACATTTGAAGGCATGCCATATCTACCAACCCCCATGTTTGGCCAGCATGGAAATTGTGGCCATTCTCTCTCACTGGTAAAAGGCATGCAATAGGATCACAATAGGCTAATGATTATAATTAAAATAGAAAATATATTAGGTACTGATTAGCTTAACTTGTGGAATTTTTTAGATACCTATACTAAGTAATATTTTTTTAGTTAAACGTGCACGATTTCTTAAATAAAACATTAGCATGTCGACTTGTAGACCGAAGACAGTGTATGTTTGTTAAAATATGTGTTTTAGCAAATAAATGATTTGATTAATGATGAAAAAATGCTGCTGCCCAAATAGATGTCAATTTTCACTCAAAGAAAATGACTGGACTGAATTTTTCCGTTTGTTGTTTGTTCTTTTGCAACCAACCTGAATGTTTGCAGTTTTTCTCTAGGTATTTGCCGTTTTTCTTCGACTGCGTTAAATATTTATAAGTGTCTGTCTGCGGATTGGCGCGGCGCGATGGCGGAATATTCCGAAATATTGCGTATTTTTAGCCGAGGCCGGCCCTGTTTACATGTTTTGCCTCACAACCGACTTATTTCATGTGTTTCAATAACGTTTTTAGTGGCCATTTAGAATAGGGCTTATTTAAATTGAAAGAAAGTGCTCTTGAGCATTGTAGTGGCTATTGCATGATGAGTCGAGTCGTCGCGGCGCGATTCTTTCTTGGGCTCTTGTGAGAGAGCTTTCTTTTGAAGCTAAGAAGTTTTATTTTACAAAGAATGTCTATTCATATTATAGGTACATACACGCGTGGGTATTTATAATAATGATTTCAGAAAAATAGTTTGAACTACACTCTATGGTCTATACTCTTACTTCTCTACAGATCCATCTTATTAAAAACACAGATGTCCTACTCTAGGAGTGGGATTAATTTTACTCCAGTAATAAATAAGTTCTTAGTAATTAAAAGAAGTAACAGGTAAAATACAACCTGCATCTTGCATCTACTGAGAAATGTTTATTGCTGGCACGTAATAATTAGACTTTAAGTATTTTTTTACCTGCAAATGTAAAATGTAATTTTGCACATTCTTCTTCTTTTTTTGTATGGCCAGCTCTTCATTTTAGAGGTTATTTTTTATTGTTTTTTTTGCACATTGAATAAACAATCAATCTACCGTAAATATTTATATCCAAGAACTACTCTAAATATACCAGCTCTACCTAACACAGGTAAACAGGTGAGTCATTCTTGTCTGCAATGATCTTTGCCAGTTGCTAGTCTCGTAACGCTTGGCATTTCCGATGTTAATAAAACTTTTTGTTGAAAAACTTTAACTGAGGACCTTTTTACTTTTAATTCGGGCAGCCATTCGGCAATGTGCTAAGTCAGTTATTATCGTAAAATGCTTGAATTTTTATAAATAAATTATGATTTAGGTCTGCGGTGACGCTCGTCGTCTTTTCCACTTTTAGCCCCCGACCCAGAACTGGAGTGTTAGGAGTTTGAGTATTTATATTTGAAGAAGAAAGTGAGTGTATTTTTTGTCTGTGGTTTCATTAAATTGGTCGTTGTTCCAGTGTTGTGAACAAATGATTTTTTTTCAGAAGTTGTCATTTTTGAGTCAAAGCCTTATCGATTGCAAAGGCTTTAAAATCAGTCACGATAAAGCTCCAAAATACTTATATAAACAGAAATCTCTTACAAAAGAAGCTTTCCGAAATTGAACGCAAAGATCATTTTTTTCGAGCTAGTGTTGGTCAAATAATAAACTTTGTGGGGTTGCTGTATCGATAAACATGTGGGCTAAAAAATAAATACTCATGGGATAAATAGATCGCAGCTCTTTTAGGCATCACAGCAATTTTTTTTAATATTGAATGAAGTTTTAAGTCATTAATGGCAGTAATTTAACGAAATGAGAACCTTATTATTTAATTACTGTGTTTAGTGGTTACTTAGATAAATGACTTATTTTTTCGTACACATTAGTAAAGCAAACATGTCATTATTATCTTAATGAAGCTACTTCCACTATTTAAAAATATACATAGAGCATCCAATACTTAGTTAAATTAGTACCAGTCAACCTTTAGTTCTCACATACCTACGTAAAAGGTCCGTATCACTGTAAAAACATATTAAGTTTGCAAAATCTTTGCTCTTGCTAAAATACCTTTCTCGCAAATTGTCGATTATTTTACTGTAATGCAAAGTTCAACCCGACAATTACTCATATTAATTTATTTATCTACTTTATTTTCCTCAGAGTTAAAACTATCTGCGTACCAAGTTTCATTTAAATCGGTTCTGTGGTTTATGCGGGAAAGCGAGACAGACAGATATACAGAATTACTTTCGCATTTATAATATCAGTAGGGATTAATTAGGGATTCATTAAGTGTTATTGTCTACCTTACACCTAAATCCCACCTACCGCGCCATAATTATATGATATCGATACCCAGGTGCGGAGCGAGTACCAACACCGTTCGTTATCGATACCAGTCGCGTCCCTACTCGTCCCGCAGTGATCCCGCGCGCACCGCCAGACTGCCCGGGCGCCCGGCAGCTTCGAACGAACGAAACCGCACCACCGCGACGCGTGTACCAACCTTAATTTATTCCTTTTTTGAAATTCAGTTCATATATTTTTTTTGTGAGTGGCGAATTGGCGAAGGATTGGATTTTGATCTGCCTTGTTTATTTTGAGGTGAGTCAGTGAATTACGTCATGGTGGAAATCTGTTTCGGTGTTGGATTTTGTACTTAGCTAAGATTAAATTTCACGCAGAGCTTTCCGTTTTTATGGAAAGCGCGAAATGATTTTACGAATATTGGTTTAAAATTACCTCTATCACGGTTTTATAAAATGTAACAAGCCATAGAACGCCGTACTGAGGACTTTTAGAAAAAGGGGGCTACTAGATTTTGTCGCGCGAATTGGCGGGAAGTTTTTCAAGGCGCAATGAAAGATTGAAATATTATAATTACTTACTAATTACTTTTAATAACTGCTTGTATGAGGAAGAGGATATTATTCTAATAACTAAATACTTTAAACATATTAATTTGGGGCTAGGTCAATATGTGTGCAATTGTCCCCGATATTTATATTTATTTATTTTATTTATATTGGAGTTTCATTACACTTCTCACTTTTGTCTACACATTGATATATATAGTCTTTCATTTTTATATTAATTTACGATGTATACCTAATATTATTTCTTTAGTTAATATCGGCACCTAAACCTACATCTTAAAACATATTTATACAAAAAAGAACTAATTTAAAATCGGTTCATATGATGAAATATTAAAATTAGTGATGTTCAAATTAAATGTCTAATGGAGAATTTGGGGATAAATTTGCACCAAATAGGTATTTGTAATGCAAAGCTCAAAGCACCGTAAAATGTCATAGACAGACTAAATTTTTTAAATAAAAAAATTGTATTTTTCGTATAAAAACGTAGTACCTACACCTTTCTGTTTCACTCCTCACTCATTTGAGAGCCATATCCTCTATCCAGGTGTAACGTGACGCCACCTTCGACCACTCACTCACTTATTCGAATATCACGTGATTTGTGGTCAAACGCTACCCTGCAGAATATTACAAAATGTATACCTAAACTTAAACAATCTGTGCATAAATTGAATCTGTTACGAAGCACCTGTGTGTTCCGGCAGCTTCACTTCAGAGTCAGTTCCTAGAACAGGCGTGCCTTCGACCACATCGTCACATCAGGTGACTTGTGGTCAAACACTACCCTGTAAGCTGTAAGATGTAAAAAGAAAAAATACAGTCTTGGCGTGTTGTGTCATGTGTGATTGTCATTCAAACCTCATAGGAAGTAGTAACTCATTCATTTGCCCAGCTGCCCATCCGTGGGAAGTAAAATATTGCTGGCCTGTCACCCAGCATCACGCCAGATGAAAATCATTACAATGTCGAAATGAGTAATGGTTGCACATGTGCCAAGATCTTTCCCCATTTGATCTAGACCTGTCGTCAACTATGACATAAATATAGTACTAGCTGCTCCCCACGGTTTCACCCGCGTGGACTACTGTATATCGCGATGAAAAGGATTTTATATCCTTCTCCAATGTCCAAACTATGCCAAATTTCAACAAGATATGTTCAGCGGTTTATGGGTGAAAAAGTAACAAATACCTACACAAAGGAATAGAGAAAAATATACTTTCGCATTTATAATACTACTACATACTACATATTTACAGGGTAGCGTTTGACCACAAGTCACCTGATGTTAAGTGACGATGTGGTCGAAGATGGCGCCACGCTACACCTGGACTGGGAACTGGCTCTCAAGTGAGGCTGCCGGAACACACCGATAGGTGCTTGGTGACAGATTCTTAACAAGAGGGTGGGGTGAGAATATGTACTAGCTGCACCCTGCGGTTTCACCCGCGTCTTCCCGTTATGCCGCAAGAACTTTTTCCGGGATAAAGGTAGCCTATGTTTGAAACCAGAGTATAAACTATCTCTCTTCCAAATTTCATCGAAATCGATTAAAAAATATAATCATCACAACACAACAAAATGTTACCAGTACAAAAAAATACTAATCCAAGCGTGACATAAATCTATTGAATGCATCGCGCTGCATCGCAGAGCGCGCGCGCATGCATCTAAATACGAGCTTTGAGTCAGGACATTACTCACGGTCACGTGTGATGAGGCGTAATCATTGAAACGATGTAACTTGCATCTTTAAATCTACATCGTTCCATTTAGGGTTACCAATCAGAAATTTTATAAATCCTGTAACGGTGACCGTTACACTCAGGCCTGGTTTGCCACCCTATTACACAGAAATACTATTACAAAAAAATTAAAAAATATCGGGGGACCATTGTATTTATTTCTTTGTTTAAGTAAATAAATAATTGATTATTATTATTATTGCACACAAAATGATCTAGCCCCAAATTTAGCTCGAAACATGTGTTATGGGCACTAGACAACGATGTACATACTTATAAATAGAGAAATAAATACTTATGTAGATAGAAATATCCAAGACTAAGGTACAAATATTCGTGCTCAACACACATATATTTGCCCTTACCGGGAATACCGCTAGCTTCTTAGGCACTACCAACTCGGCTACCGCGTCGTCAATAATCAAATAAGCTTGAAATCCGGGCAAACATACAAATTTTCTAAATGTAGACTGTAAAATTTTTGCCACCTTTACTTCTACAATTTTATTTTGAGTGCCTACATACTTTATTATTGTAATAATTTTTTTATATCTTACTGGGAAGCGTTGACCACAAGACACCTGCTGTTAAGTGATGATGTGATCGAAGGTGGCGCTAAGCTACACCTGGACTGGGAACTGGCTGCTGCTTGGCCATAGATTAAAACAAAGGCTATTATGTAGGTATTTATGAATACGAGAATTTTATTAGTAAAAACTTAGATTTATACTTCAACACTTATCTCGTTGCCCTAATTTTGTAATATACCTACCTCGATTGCATCTCACCTGCGCAAGCGGCTCGGCTAACAATAGCTCGGCCGGTAAACGCGTCATCCTGCAAATTCTGCAATACCTACTCATAATCAGGTGAATGGACCGAAAAAAAGCATTTTCAAATTTATTTATTCATTAAATAAACAGTTTTATTCAATTAACTTATCACAACAATTCCAAAAACAACTCAACTGAACGACAAGACGAGCAAATCGCCATTTGGTGAGCGAGATCTTTGTGAGTTCAAATGCCTGCGCGGCAATGCACTGCGCTCGTCAGCCTCAGAATTTACTCAAATTTCCCTATTTCAATTAAAGGGAGAAATCAAATCTAAATGATTAAACAGAATACAAGTAGGTATATATAAAGATCTTAAATAATAAATAGGCATATTGTATTCGGTCTGCAAGAAGACGTGCAAATATTTTAAAAGCTAGGCAGTCAACAATTCTAATATTAATATGTCATTTGATCGTTAAATTTAAGTGTAAATTAAATTGATATAAAATAAATATGTAATAATAAATTCATAACACTAATACAATAAAACCAGATCCAAGAAACCCCTCTAAACTTTAAAATACTACCTGTAAAGCTACAGTAGTGTTATCTCTCTACCAACTTAATAACTATTTTCCGTTAACCTTATCCGTTTGGTAAAGCTTTATATGAAATGCAATACAAATAAGATAGGCGTTATTGTAACTCAATAAGCTTTTAATTAAACACAGCGATACGCGTGAAGTAACCTAGGTTATATTAGCAACTAGCTGTTGCCCGCGCTTTCACCCGAGTGCAGATTCCTCATTATCATCAGCCTATTACGTTCCTTCTGCTGGGACTCTGCCCTTTTCTCAGAGAGAGAGAGAGAGAGAGAGAGAGAGAGAGAGAGAGCACGGGCCGTTATTAACTTTGGCCCAGTGCGTGATGGCAGATGTCTCATGTCCTTGAATGTACAACACCGGCACCGGCATGTCCAAGTACAACCAACTACTTGGACATGCCGGTTTTCTTACGATGTTTTCACCGTTTTTGAGCTATGGCAAATCACCACGTAAGTTATAGGTGCGAGGCCGAGAGGATTCGAAGCCGGTATCGGCGCACGCGTTACCGTTCAGCCACTATCGTACTATCGTAAAAGATGTATTATATATTACCAACATATATTTATTACATAGGAATGGAAAGGAAGGCGCAGTTAATAATTATAGCACTGGCTTGCAGCCACAGTTTACACATCGTCGTCGATATAATAAAGTCGAGCGTTATAATTATACTGAGAGTGCCAAATTCTATTACCACATACCATCTGTGGCGTGAATAGTTTATGGTTGCGATATTTCGGTGCTATGACTAAGTAGTCGGTATTTTAGAGTCTTGCCAGCGGCTTTGCTCTCATTTTCTGAACAGTCCCCTTTTCTCACTGCGTGATGTGATGTGATCTATGGATGAAATTCTCCAACCTTTACACTTAGTAAGCGAATCGCTCATTATCATACAAATCAGACGTTATCGTGACACCCCTTTCGGCCACACACATATTGTCATCTATCATCAAGCGACTAGTAATCAAAAGCTATCCTGTCATTATCATTATCATCAGCCGGAAGAATTCCACTGTTGAACATAGGTTTCCCTTTAAACGCTACCACGAACAACTATTAGCCATTTACATCCATATCAGCTACTCACGATGCTACGCTGTGTGAAGTAGAACAACCGTCCTGCACGTCTTGGTCCTTCGTCATCAGTCTATTACGTCCAACGGCTAGGACTTGGGTCTTCTTTCAAAAGCAGATCAGCACTCCGTCATAAAATCTTGTCTCCAAATACAATATTTCAATATTTCAGGTTTCAGTGGTTTCCTCACAATGTTTACCTTATTAACAAGTAGCAATAATCAATGCCAAACGATTTGTAAACCTCCAGTAACCAGCAAGGACGTATGAAATAACTCTCCCGCACGGATTTACGAAAATAGCCTTCCCGACCTTCAAGAAACATGTGGAATAACACACTCGTTCCAGTAAACGTTTAATGTTTTCAGTTCTTTTAAATCTATGATCTCATTTTTTCAGACGGCGTTTGGTGAATTGCAGATACCTATCCGCTTGAAGGGACTTTTGATGCTATTGGGAAGATATTAAAGAAACTAATATGACGGAAAACGGGTAAGGAAATACTTATTTATGTTAATAATGTTTAAAGAAATTATAGGACAGGTGTTAGGGAAGTTGGTATCGACTCATTTTTTGGCTCTTGAATATGAGTAGCTGTAATTTGTTTTTACCCATTTAATCAAAACCCCAGATGACCGGCCTATTTAATATCTTATTCTGTCTTCAGCCATTTGCGACATGGTGTCAAGGTTTTCTTTGACTTGGTCTATGTACCTATGTTCTTCTCGGTCTACCTCTCCCTCTCTTCCCTTCTACTTTTCCTTCAAAGACGTTTTTTATATATTCGCCATGATGTGCCAGAGACCGCCGTAATATCTACCGAACCTACGATAAGATTTAAGAAAGAGAACTTGGAATTTACTTTAAAATTCCTGTCCCTCTCCATGTATCAAAAAGCGGAATAGGTCAACAATAGTCGACATGCGCTTGAGTGCGCAATAGTGTCGCGAGTAAAAATAACGCGAACATTGGCCGGTTTCCAGGTACGCGGCGCCTATGGCTGGACACATCGGCAGAATACCCAACTACGGCAGGACTCAGGTCAATGTGAGTACAAATTTCATCCCTACAAATATTGAAAAGTGAAACTTTTACCGTGAATTTGTCTCTTTCTTTCACGCCAAAATGGCTATAGTGGCTGTACCATTCTTTTTGGAAATTTTATAAGAATAAGAAAAATAATATTTTGGCTTTATCTGCGTGGACTACAGCTTAGCGCGATAAAAAGTATTCTGTGCTCTTCCCCAAAGTTTAAATTATCTCCATACCGAATTTCATCAAAATCCGTTAAGTGGTTTAGGCGTGACAGACTTAAAGACTAAGACTAAGTTATGGCCACATAAAAAGTAGTTTTTAAGCCCAAAAAAATGAAATATGTTCTCTTCAAAATGAGCATATTTTTAGCTGTCAAAATCATTAGTATGTAAAAAACGGAAGCTGAAATTAATTCTCATAGAATGAATTACAATATGTATGATGTTATGCTCAAAATATTTTACTACGAGGTATTCCTAGTTGCTATAGAGTCAAAAAACATGTTTGATGGAAATTACAAAATTATAGCATTAACTCTTTGTTTTAATTTTACTGTCTGTTGAACTCGATCTGTTAGAAATCAAAGGTAGTTCACGTCAAAACATTAAAACATTTCTCCAAGACATATCTTTCAAACAGATTCACGCTAATGTATTGTTTTCTCAATTCCAGCCAATGGGCAACGTGGAGCCGCCAGCATGTATCCAAAACGCGATGATGACTAAGGACAAAAAGCCTTTCACATACACCCCTGGTGGCCTCGACCTGTCTCAGATCCGCACTCCTAGCATGGCTAGAAGGATGGCACGACAGAAGTCACTGGAAGACCACGAGCAGGCTCATGCACACCAAATGAACAACGGTGGTAACAACTATCGCCCACAAGGAGGTCCTGGTGGTCCAGTTCCTCCTCCACCACCACCGATGAACATACCAGCGCCACCACCACCTCCCCCAATAGTAATTCAAGTCCCTGGGGCAAAATCACCTAAACAAGTGCCACTTGGAGAACGACCTGAAATTGTTATACCTGAGAACCCAATCGGAATGCTCAGGAAAACAAACAGCCCATACCATTGGGAAGCTGAAAAGGCAGACATGCAGCGAATTGGAGCCGTTCCTAAATTCCAAGAAAAAGTTCCAAGTCCTTTGACGGTGAAAATGCCCCCGTCTACATTCTCTCAGCAGCAGCCTCAGACTTACACTCCTCATAATAACTTCCAAAAGAACCCCGAGAGTCCCATTCATAGACCTGAAGCCCAGTACATGCACATGAATTCTGCATCACCACTTGCTAATGGGTCACCTCCTACTCGAGAGCTCTTACAACGACAGGATTCTCAATTTAACAAAAGTCCTCTACCGTTTGGAGGTCAATCACCTCTCAGTAAAAACAGTACTCCGTATTCACCAACTCCTAACAACAATTGGAGGCAACCAGAAAAGAGAGACTCTCCAGCTGCTAATAGTCCACAACAATCTCCACAGATCAACCGTGGACCATTCTCACAGAACACACAACAGTATTCTCCAAACTATCAAAACCAAGCTAATCCAGCCAACTCTGGACCTGCTTTCCACACTCTGCCACGAGTGAACCAAAGAAACCAAGACAACACACAAAATAATAACGTAGTTTACAACAATGTTAACCAATTTAAAGCTCAGAGTCCTCCAGACGTGGCTCCTTGGAGGTCAAACACTCTAAGCAGGCACCCACAGGAACCTGAACCTCAACAAACGAATGTAAATAATAACCAACAATATGTTCCATCGTGGAAAGCGAACGAAACTAGTAACAATAACGAAAATAGCTATATTCCTCCATGGCACTCTAAACCAGAAAATAAGCAACAACAGTACCAACCACCATGGGTATCACAAGATGCCAATAACAATAAGGTACAGGAAAGTGCCAGTGCACCATGGAGAACACAAAATAACGACAGAGCCCCGATTTCCCCACCAAGAAATCAGGCTCCAGAACAACCACGATACCAATCAACGATGTCTATCCCTGTTAGTCCACGAAAACAGAACAACCAACCAAATTATAATAACAATACAAGTACACCACCACAGAAAGAAGTGGTGTACGTGAACGAAGAACCAGTATTCTACTGTCCAGGCTCTGGTAGTCCTAAATCATTACCACCATGGGTGAAAACACAAAAAGAGAAAACCAAAACTCCTCCCCCTGAATGGGTTCAAAAACCTTTACAAGGTAGACAGAGCGCTCCCAGAGAACTTGTCACGCCTCCTGGAGAAAATGAACCAGAATGGGTTAAAAAGAGTAACGATCTGCAGAAAGGAGCTCGTGATGTGGTCAGCCCTCCCAAATACCAGCAAGGAGTACCACCGTCGTGGTCGACACGGCCCTCAGATAATCGCAAAAGTCTTCCGAAAGATAATGCCCCTAATTCAACATCGGGAAGGATTATTCCAATTCAGATGGAACTTTCGAGTACAGATACGAGGGATCACAACAGGCAAGGGCCTCAACCTCATTTGAGAATAACCATTGGAATGAATCCTAACCCTGACCAGGCCCGAGCGCCTTTCTCGCCTCCGACTCAACGCATCATGAGAGTGTTGTCGCCACAGCTGGTGCGGATGGACGAAGGACCACAACACGACTTGCCGACCTTAAACAGAAGCTTTCCAAGCCAGGACAGTCAGCCCAAGACGAGGATAATTCCGATACAGATCGAAGGTGGAAATGGCGGGGCAAATAAAAGGTAGTTAAACCATCTTTTAAGTGTTTATTTCTCTAAAAGTTTAGGATTTGATTCTTCAAAAAAGCTTAGTGTCCAGTTAATGTTATATTTACAGTATCACTTCGTTTATATGTATTATGTAACATTTACTAGAATTTTTTTAGACGTTTGTGTTTGTATTTATTTATTTTTGTAGATATATAATTATTATTTATTTAGTAAAGTAATGGTATACGTTATCAATATGACATATTATGCGCTTGTTAGCTCCTACCACGTTATTTTAAATTAGTCTTTCGACATCCAAAGGTTGGCTGGTGGAAGTCGCTTTATGCGACTTGACATCCATTTTGGCTACTGGCTACCTTTTGTAATTTTTTACTATTATGTGTAAAACTGTCACATCGTTCAATACTAATGTTATGGGTTCGTCTAGTGCGCTATGGACACCTAAAATTCAACAAGGTTAGTCTTTTTTAAAAGTGCGAATTGCAAAATGGTTAATACATATTTGATATTTTGAATTTTAGTCATTTTACCTTATATTACTAATTACTAAGCCACGGATGACTCTTCCTAGATTATTGATCGTATTGTTAGATGTAAAAGTCAGTATTATTGTATCTAAGTATCACAATTTAACCAAATGCACAATCACGTCTGAAACATACTCGTATCTACACTTGCTTACAATTTGTCCTCGTTTCAGTTTCGGTGGGCGGTACTAGCAGTTGCACTGATCAAAAGTAAACACAATTTTTACGCGCTTTGTCTGACTCAGTGTTGCTTGCTTTGAATTTAGCGCTTCCGATTCTGTTTACTTCACTAATCGAATCATTTCTCGCTTTGATGTCAATTCTTTAATTGTTGATTTGTAAGTCACGATGTTTGATTTCGATATCTACCTACTCATTAGTTCAGAGGTTCAGGCGTCGTTTTGAACTTCTGACTCTAATTACTGGAATCACAATGTTTTTATTTGCTTACTTATAAAATAATTGTGTCGTACACGATGCCGCTTTGTGTAGTTTTTGGTTTTTTTATCGTCATGTTGTTTCTTTCATTATCAGTTGTTCAACCAGTTTGACATTAATTAATGCTTTAGTTAATTTGTTTTTCGTCGTAATAACTTTTAAGTCATTCATAGCTTCTGTTTATGTAACATTAGTATCTACTGTCGTATTTTTCTTCATTACTTTAATTTTTCTTGACATTTTTTTTCGTCTTTACTATTGAGTGGAGTTTTCATCTCACGTGAATTGATATCGTAAAGACGTTGTATTTTTTACATCTTGCAAGGTAACGTTACCACAAGTTACATTGGGGGTTGCAAAGTGGCGTCACGCAACGACTGGATTTGAACTAGGTCAAAATGGTACAGTCAACGACAAACAATAACATATTTTCAGATTGCCTTAAACACAAACCTTTGACCACATCATCACTTAAAATTAGATGTGTTATGTTGTGGTCCAAAGGCTACCCTGTAAAATGTTTAAAAAAAACATAAATAACTGATCTCAAACACTTTTGGAAAATCTAGTTTGATTAGCTACTTCTGTCGCTGACTGTACCAAACATCTTGGAATTTCATTTGTCAATTCAATTCTCTTTCTCGGTTTAAGTAATGATCACACTTAATGTAATATATGTAATAGTTTGCGTATTTGATATATATATATATTAATACTTCTTCACGCTTCAGTAGCTTGTATACTCAGAATTAACACATATTAACACATTCAATGAAAAAGGTTTCTGCGGGAATATGGGAAAACTGCGGGGTTTATTTTTTTTATTTTATCACTGTGAAGATAGTGAATATCATTATTAAGAGATATATGTGGTCATGAATTTCAGCTTTATCACAAAATAAAAATATTAATGTTGTCGTGATGAATCTAATATGAAATTTTGTGAAAATTTCAGTGTGTACTACCACAAGTTTACACAGGAAGGCCCGCCTCGACAGTCTAAGGCTTTCAAGGTCCTGCAGATCATCACCGGCACTGAGGACATCGATGAAATGAAGAATATTGAGAACCAGCATGGTTATACTGATCTATAGCGATATCTCCGAGGGAAAAGATTAATTTGGTATTGTTCTTATAATCCTTAGTTAAAAAGTTATAATCCCAATATTATTTGCTAGATTAAACAATTCTAGCTTTGAGTTAGATATTCGTTTAATATCTAGTTATTACTATCGAATAATAAATAGTTTATTTTTAATATTATAGTTTCAAAATTGAAATCGTTTTGGTGGATAGGTTATTAATAAAAATATGGGTAATATTTATTTATTTTTAATAACAATTTATTACAGTTTAAGTTATTATATAAATGCGTAAAAATAATTTACTTTAATTATAATAGATATACCTTAGTATATACAAAACGGCGAACACACTAATGCTCATGTGAACACAGCTAGCTTACCAAAGAAATTATTAAGTGTAATAGAATAATATATTTATATTGATTTATATTGTTATAAATTAAATTGATATAATAATATGTGTTTATAGTATGTAATCATTATTATTTAAAGATTATTATGTGTAAGTTAATTTATTTAGAGGTACAGTTAAAATGTTACCAGAATTAGTTTATAAGAATTAGTTTCAATAACTACCCGTTTTATAGTTTTGTTCTTAACCAATCGCTATATAATTATTATTATATTGTATGATAATTTACTTTTAACACTGATTATGCTATTCCAATAATAGTTATTGTTTTATGTATATTGCAATAATACGTACCTTTTCAATCACATATTATTCTATCTATAAATATTATTTATTTGTCTATTTATGTAATTAAGTATGTATATAGTTGTATAGTACCCATAATACAAGTTTCGAGCGTAATTTGGGGCTCGATTAATTTGTGTGCAATGGTCCCCCGATATTTACTTATCATATTTATTTCATATACTTTACATATTCTTTATTACGCGTGTCCTTACTATTCTAACATTATTATTAACATATATATGTATTTACATTAGCTTTCCATATTTGTGTAAACATTTATCAGTGACTAACAATATGATCATAATTATAAAAAAATATATATATACTATTTCATTTAACACCTTGAGAATTGGTTTAAGAGGAATGATTCTTCCAGATTTCCCCTAAAATGTGTTTTGTCATTAACAAAAAATAATTAAATATGTTAAAGTTTATCCATTGTTAAAGTAGAGGCAACAATTAGTAAAACTTTTGATTTTTACTAATTTTGATTCAGTTTACAAGTAATGGATTTGTTTATATAAAAATCCTTGATTACATCTAAAACTGCAATAGACCATTCTTTTTGTGTGTATACTAATATAAGAAACAATTTTCAAAAATATATCTACTCAAAGTTCAAAGTTTGAACGAAAAAATGAAAACCCTTCAGTGGGCGAAGCCGAAGGCGCTTGTACGTTGTTTTTTACTTCTTAATATTCACTTTCATTACCATTTTACGCATTCAAATGAGTATTTAATTACTTAGTTTACAACTTTTATAATTTATTTTGTTTACTGCAAATCGGAGTTTTATTTTTGTGATTTAGAGCAGAGATCTCCGAAATCATGGTAACAGATACATCACAAGAGTCATCATTTACAGTTTTCAAGGTTAAACTAATTGGCCAATACTTCTACATAGATAAACGATACTTAAAACAGACGAAGGGTGTGGCATTCTAGTCAGTGTGATCTTTCTTAGTATTTCACAGAAATAGCATCTATGCATAGTTTTTTAATTTTAAACTATTATATTTTACATATTGTACTGTATAGCATTATTTTATCTTATTACTTTATTAGGCATAATTTATTTTTTAATAAAAAGTAAAAGCCAAAGGTGTTTTTTTTAATGAGCTTGCTTCATCATCATCAGCCAGAAGAAGTCTACTGCTGAACATAGGCCTTCCCCTTTGAACGCCACCATAAACGGCTATTAGCCATTTGCATCCATCGGCTCCCTGCGACTCTTACAATGTCGTCGGTCCAGCTAGTCGGGGGCCTACCTACAGAACGTCTTCCGGTTCGTGGTCGCCACTCAAGAACCTTTCTTCCCCATCGGTTATCGGTTCGTCGAGCGATGTGGCCTGCCCATTGCCACTTCAACTTGCAAATTCTGAAAGCTAATGAGCTTGCTTACTTTATTGTTATTAACCCTAGGAAGTAGTTTGTTTTACTTTTTCTCGCCTAAACGCGCAGGGCCGGTTTTGTAAACGTCTGTAAGTTGAATGTCTTCGATCTTATTGTCAAATTTTCCGTGCTAAAATTTGATATCAAAATCAAATTTACCGAAATTTGGTATGACATTTAACTTACAGACGTTTACAAAACCGGCCTTTTATCGATCTTTATGGAAATGTAACATGAAAATGGTGTGAAGAATGGGAAAGGACAGGGTACTTTTTTTATCGTGATAAAGTGTAGTCCACGCGGGTGAAACCGCGGGGAACAGCTAGTTTACTATATTTATAGCAAGTAAACAATATAAATCAATAGATCATATCAACAAAATAAATCAGGATTGCATGTGGATACTGGCACTGGCAGCTATTACGTGCAAGTAATACAATCCAAACCTTAATTACTTATCAACGTTGGGTATCAATGTCCAATGCCGAACTGAAACAAAACATTACTATCAGTAGGTAGGTAGCTAGGTAATAGTAGGTATTTTAGTTTACCTTGGCTTAAAGGCCGATTTCAATAACCGATCCATCCACGGTTGTCATAAATTTGACATTACTTCTATGGAGCTTATGTCAAATTTCCATCTCCAGTAGGGCAAATCGTGGATAGATCGGTATCAGTGTATTAGTTATTGCCAACAGCCTCTCTTGAGTGAAATTTTTTTAGTTATAAAAATATACTTTGATAACCCACCACCAGGTTCTTTTTGACGATTGGGTCAAGCGTCAAAGGCTTGAAGATTCTTTTCTCTACAGCCCTAACCATTGGTCGCGGCACACTATCAACTTTTTTTATAATTTTTTTGTAAAACACATATTGTAGAAATCAAACTCTGTTTTAATAGTAGTACCTACCTAGGTATATCCAGATTATTTACGACACGGCGTACTATCAAAGTGGGCGTTGACGTATTAGGTATCACTGAAGCTCGTAGGGAATTCAATCCAGACCAGTTCCAAGTCAACAATGAGACAACTCACATTACTGCTGTTGATCCACCAAACCCTGGCTGGCTTTTTTAACATTGATGAATGCTTCATCGACAATCGATCGCTGGAGAACATGTGGGAACACAAACTAATTCATGACTTGGAGGAGTGCTCCTACAACATGTATCATCCCCCCACCCAAAACAATTCAGAACCTCTACAACTCCGCGTGTGGATCAAGATGATAAAATTCAAATTTATCAGCAAGAAACAAGAGTTTTCTACTCTAGCCCGGACTGTGCTGACGTGGTACGATGAAAGGTGGACGTGGGATCCAAAGAAATACGACGGCATAGACTCGATTGTGCTCCCAAGCTATCAGATGTGGATTCCACGCATTAAGATATTCAACAGCAGCGATGAGTACGAGGACTACGTTAAGCATATGTTCAATACTTTCTGTAAAGCTGACAACACAGGCACGGTGGAGTGCAGTATCCTGAGAGTTTATACAGCCAAATGCGGTACAGATTTGAGCGATTGGCCATTCGATGCGCAGAATTGCAAACTGCAGTTCGCTCCTATTGCAGACTTAGGAATCGAGATTCAGCTGGTGACAGGAAGTAAAGTTTTATCAACGTTCAATGCGGAATATGGAGTAGAATGGGACATAATGGATTATAATCAAACGGTGACTCCTGAGAAGCATTTGTTAGTTACGTTAAGGCTAGAACGTCATGCGGAAGTTCTATCTGCTATTGTTATTTATCCTGCCTTCATCCTTTCCGTTTTGACTCTATCAACTTTACTCATGGACGCTAGACGTAATATTCGTTTGCTAGTGATATGTTTCAGTTTGATGTGCCATTTTGAATTCCTGTCAGAATTAGCGGAGGATATTCCGCAGTATAGTAAAGATCCACCTAGACTCCTATTGTATTACCGAGGATCTTTTATCATGACTGGGAAACTAATCGTTTTAAGCTTTGTTTTGAAAATGATTTGCAGAAAAGTGACGGTATGCCCCTGTTGGATTATTTCATTCAATGAATTTGTCTATACGAAATTTGTCAAGCTTATAATTTGGCCGCGATGGGAAACCAAAGTTGAAGAAGGCGCAAGCGAGTTCGTCAAGGATTGGACCGATTTCGCCAATGTTGTGAACACTTCTTGGATAGTCGTTTCTTTAATAGTTTACGTGAGTCTATATTGTATGCTTTTGCCGCATCCAATACCTATTGTATTTTAATCTCAGTGACAAAATTTGCTGATCTTTAAGTAACCCATTTTTCAAAAAGCGTGTCTGAGTGATATTTAGCGTATTCTGCAATATGTATCGTTGATCATACCTATAATTAAATTGATTTCTGGATTAATTATATCTGTACTGAAATAAAGAGACATGATTAATTGTTTGTTTGTTTCGGATAAACTTAATAGCTATTAAACTGATCTTGCTGAAATTTAGTATAGGGATAGTTTGAACACTGCGGAAGGACATAGATAACTTTTTATGGTGATAAATTATTATCTACGCGGGTAAAACCACGAGGAACAGCCAGTCTTTGATAAAACTACAGTTTTCATTCTGGTTACCTTCTGTCTCGAATATGCACAATTAGGGTGTTATCTGAAATAATGTGGCAGACAACGACTTCTCAACGACTCACATAAAAAAATATGTTCTTGAAATTTTTAGTTTTCACTTATTTTTGTATCGTATTTTCTCTATCATCTGCCATGCGACAGATCGAAAATTATCAAAATAAATATAACCTGGCTATTTCAAACGACTTGGCATATCTTTAATAATTTAGCCGGCGCTTACGATATGGTTTTGATGACGATAATGTGTTTGAGGAAAATGTATATTTACCGAATTTTTTACTCTCTTTCTTGGGTGAGAAAAATTAAATTCATAGAACCTCAGCTTTCAATGCATTTGAAATCTGAACTCATCAGCAACATTTTTCGATCGTATCTTGAAATAAATAATAATAAAGCAAGTTTAACTTAATAATAACAATAGTAACTTGAGATCATCCATGTACAGCAGATGAGAAATGATTTAACCCCCTCTACGAAGCCGACAGCCGAGCCCACAATACTTCAGCAAAGTACTGAGAGGATTCAGTGCTAGACAAAACCCTCAAAGGACTGAGACTGTCAGCCTGAAAGATGCCTCGCTCTATCCTTATGGAGTTGGACCAGAAAGGCTCTGTCCACCACCTGGTTGACGAAGGACTGTGGTCCACTGTCTCATACACGTGCCCAAAAAGGATCCCAGAGTTGCATCAATCTTATACATTAATCTTAATATATTCATCGAAAAGCTAAGAGAAGAATTGGTCCGCATATATAAAACTAGCAAATAAAATCAAAACGGGTATAAACAGGCTACAAATCGCGATGCAAGGTCGTATGGCAGCGTCGTTAACTATTCTAGAAATACAATCAACCTCGATTCTGATAATGCCAAGATACAGCTGTCTCTCAGCGGTGTACGATCGGCAAAATAGTAGACTGTATGACAAGGGAGAAAAATAATATTTTTACGGCGAGGGTGCTATTTTGAATACTGAACATAGCTAAGGACGTATTCACGTACATTGCTGGAGGGAAAAATATACTTTTAATTTCCTTCTATAAGAAAATAACTAAGAGACACTTTTAAGTAGATTATTATAAAAAGAAAATTACATGAATGTAAAAGGGTTGAGTTAGTTACCGCGCCTCTCCGCACGCTACAGCCAATACTTACAGCCAGTAATTAATAAAATTTGCGTCCGATTTCAATGAACGATTCGTGTTCCAAATTCAAATCACATTAATGCTCGCTCAAAAGTCTAGTGGAGAAAAGAGTTACTTTTACTCCCGCTTATAGAGGAACAAACGCACACTTTTCCAATAGAAGGGATAAAAAATGAATTTCTGACGTTGTTGAGTTCTTTTTACGTTGTAACGCACTACTGCGTGTCTCTACGACTAGCTTGAACTGACCAAGAATTATACAACTTAGAATTGGAGATGAAAAAACTTTGCAAAGACATTTGTATTCAAAACCGAAGTTTCTATCAATTTCAATGTACATCAAAAATCTAGGAAAATTCTGCTTAACAAAATACCAAGTCCCCTAGAGTGACTAGGAGTAGCTGGTACCAGGAAAACATAAACCTCAAAAGTACTAACTCGCAGCGAAGAAGCGAACTACTGCTTGCACATAATTTGTACAGCGAACTGTGACGATCAATCAATCCGATCAGTTTGATTGTCTTCCTTTCGCCAATTCAACTATTTAGCATTCTATTAGATAACATCATGGACATGAATGGCTATGGTTATGCCAGAAATCTATATTTGGTAGCAAGAAACAAGTAAGAGTAAGTAATTATATTTCAGACTAGTGCCCATGCATATGTAATAAAATCAACGTAAACAGCTGTAAATAAATGTACTTACCCATTTTCTTTTTCCTTTTTCTTTCATATCACTAGCAGTGTATAATTTAAGCCACCAAATTTAATTATCAAATCTAAAAACCCGACCACGATTGGTCGTAAAAAAGTTCTATAAAACGGATTCCGAGTAATAAAAACCTCAGAAGAAAAGAAAGTTTAATCCGAAAATCTCAACTGACAGCGTTTAATTTTTAATATAGATATACATCTACAGTTTTGTTAAAATTAAGAGCCAAAACATTTATTGAAGGTATTTTATTCAAGTACTAGCCAGGCCTCACGGTTTCACCTCCGTGGAGAGTCTAAACGATATGACGTGATATGGGTTTTCCGGGATAAACAGTGGGAAGGAAATAGAATACTTTTTATAACGATAAACTGTAGCTCATAGGTACGGATGAAACCGCGGGGAACTTACCTTACCAATAAAACGCGGATAAAGATAATGAAATTATTTCGTCTCCTTCTAAACCTGTATATATCTAATACATCCTCAATGTACGTTCTAATTTAATTATATCGCGTATCAAATTAAAAAAAAAAACCTTAAAATATAATTTTTTTTTACTATTTACAGAGTAGCGTTTGACCACACGTCACCTGATGTTAACTGACAATGTGGTCGATGATGGCGCCACACTACACCTGGACTGGGAACTGGCTCTTAAGTGAGGCTGCCGAAACACTCTGATAGGTGCGTGGAGACAGATTCTTAACAAGAAGGTGGTAGCTAGTCAGGCAAGTACTAGAAAATACCCTACCACTAAGCTATTGCTTCAAGCTTATTGCAGGATTCGAACCCACGTCCTACGGATCGCAAGCCAACATCACCACCACTGAGCCGTCATCGCTATATCTGATAAAAAGCACATCTCCACTAATCATCGCTTAATCACGTATCAGTTCAAGACGTCCAATTAATCCTCTATTACCAGTTTAACGTCTCGCAGGAATTACACCAAGTTCGTTTTATTGGCAGGTTCTTTGATGAAATATTATTAGTAGATACGAAGCTGAGACTTCGTTTCTCCAACGTCGGCTGTCCCAGGTATCGCTGGAAGGACGAAACCAGGTGGAGGACTGACAGGAGATGGAGCAGGACAGACCGAAGTGGCGTCTTTTGTTACCGTTCGGAGGCCAAGACTCGCTTTGGGTCGTTGCACCATCTCAGTTAGTTTTTTTAAATACGATGTCAAGATGAAAAACGGCTACAAATATCACCTGAATATTAGTGTTGGGTGGTTATTTTAGATAAGGTGCGAGTTGATGCCAAGACGTCACATTAGACATTAATTGAAATAGTACTTCATCATCATCATCATCATTTAATCAGCCTATCTATGACATTACGTTTCAGAAGGGTCTGTGAGAGTTTAGGCCATAATCTATCACGCTGGCCCAGTGCGGGTTGCTACCTACATATCGCATGCCTTGATGTGCTTTTTTCACATGTCGGCTTCTTCACGATTGTTTCATTAACCGTTTTGAGCAATAGCATATTTGCACACAAGTTATTAACGTGGTATCGGTGCCTTTTAAGGCGTTCGTTCGTAAGTAACCTTCGGCCACCACCGATCGCAAAACACCTACTTGTTTAATACTTGTCAATATTTCACTGAGTTAATAAAGATTCTTTATCTTCTTCTTTCATCGAAGGCCGTGGCCACTAACCTGAGCTCGTTTACGCCGGTTCGTTTATATCGGCAAGTTCGTTTATGGGGATCTATTTGCTATCAACGCAGGTGATACTCCATCGGGGCCTTAATCCCGCGGTCCGTTCGATCATGAAATTGTTAATTAACACACAACGGAGATGGTTCTGAACTAGGTCCTCGTGCGACACGCTCTGATAGGCTTGTTCTTAACGACTAGAAATTATATTTGGTGTATTAGAACTTAGAACAACCTAGATGCCTTAAAGAACTCGTGCTTAGCTTTTAGTTTCATTCGTCACTAAATTCATAATCTACTTCATAGCTTAGTAATGTCATTAGTTCTTTTAGCTCTTTTGAAGGAACTAGAGGGACAGGAAAAACTCTGTCAAAGCTTCCTTTAAAGGTACTAGTGAAACCAATCGCTACTTTTACTTACTTGTAAGATCTTTAGCAATTCTATGCACCTCTCGGCAAGGTTCACTGCCCATCGGTTCCCTGTTGAGGAGTAGCATGATGCCATCTTCGACTACATCATCATTTCAGATGACTTGTTCAAACGTTACCCTGTATGATGTGAAGAAAGGATCTTTCTGGGCGTTTTGCAGAACTGAGCGGTTTCTGAAGCGGTTATGTAGACGTTTTTTATTGAGACAGATTCTACGATGCGGCTGTGACATATACACGATCCATTCTTGGACTACATTGGTCGTTTCAGCACAGCTTAACGTTCGATGAGATACTAGTTCACTACAGGTGTGAGTTTTGTTCTGAAGCGAGTGCGTAAACGCGTTAGAATTGATCTATAAAGCCGCTACGCTCTGTACATTTCTTCATACAAAAACGCGTTCACGCGCTTGCAAATTTGTAGCAAAAACGCAAACTAGGCACAAATGTACTCGGAGAAATAAGACCTTCCGAAATACATTTTCCTTCCGTGTCAAAAGAGAAGGACTTTTGATTCTGAAGGCAAACTAAGGTAAAATAAGGAAAGAATCGGTCTTGGAAGGTAAGACTCGGAAGGAAAGTCAGGAACTTTTTTCGGTGATATATATATATACTAGCCCTAACAACACAAGGTTCTGTCGCTCATATCACACGTGTTATATCAGAGTTTTATCGCGGGCCTCTAAAAATAACATCGCGTCGTGCGTATTGTTTTCCTGTACTCATAAAAACCAAGTTTTACGATGACACTCGCGATTTTAGATCGTCCTTAATCTGGGGAAAATGGGGCAGTGGCGCGCGCTCAAATGTAGTGTATGAAATAAAACATCTTGTTATACATATGGGGTATACATTTTTATCAATGTGTTTTGTTTTAGCAGCTATGAGCACGTATGTGAACGCCTGATTTGGGAATTGCCTCTGTGTGCGTGGGGAACACACCGATAGTTGTTCTGCTTCAGATTCTTAATTATAGGATAGTAGCTAGCCAGGCGAGTAGAGTAGTACTAGAAAATACCCTACTATCAAGCCATGGTCTCATCACGATGTTTTCCTTCACCGAAAGCTCAAGCTCATTGTAGTATATCCTACCAATATAAGAAACGCGAAAGTTTATATGTATGTATGTATGTTTGTTGCTCTTTCGCAAAAACTACTGAACGGATTTGAGTAAAATTTGGAATGGAGATAGCTTATACTCTGGATTAACACATAGGCTACTTTTTTTATCCCAGAAAAGGTTCTTGCGGGATAACGGGAAACGCGAGTGAAACCGCGGGGCTCAGCTAGTATTCATAATAAGCTCGATGTTTCAATCTAATTGGAGCCCAAACCCTAATAGTTAAGTCATCCAATTTTACACCGTTTAACGATCAACAATGCGTGGGGATGATCGAAATAGCAGGGTCGAATTTATGACGTCCCTTTGATTAGAAACCTAATAGACCCCTATTTACAGGCGCATTATCATTAACAAGGATGACATTATGTTTGTGGGTTCGAGTTTATCGCCGAAACTATAGGAGGTATTGATTGGCTGAGTCATGTGGTGACTTAATAGGACTACTAGCGTGTCCGCGCGGAGATTCCTTCAGGACCTGTAGACCTTTCGGGTTGAAAAGTATCCTATGTCACTCTGGAATCATGTAGCTTTTTAAAACACTTGACTTAAAACTAACTAACAAAATGATCAAATCTTAGAAGTCGATTTTCACCTACTTACTTCTAATTGTTGTATCGACTTAAAAATCTTAATTTCGCTGACAATGCAATAATTTGGTATCATCGACCTGATCTGATGATGCAGCCGGAAGGTGGGTAACACATAGGCTACTTTTTATTCCGGAAAAAGGTTCCTGCGGGAAAACGGGAAGACGCGGGTGAAACCGCGGGGCGCAACTAGTAATAAAAATAAAAATGGAAAAATATTACAGAATTTGATCAATAAATCCTCTCTGTAAGATGTTATGTAATATGTAATATGCATCGCTGTATCGCAAACTATACGCGAATCGGAAATCTGCAAAAGCGCTTTTTCTTTTTATTGTTTTTTTTTTATATTTTCCCCGTAGCTGGAATCAAATTCTGCCGTGCTCAAGCTAAAAGGCGGTTAAGTGACACTTGGTCAATTTTGACTTTTTAATACCATCTCACTAAGAAAAAAAAACGCTTTCGATCAGTCTAGGAACGGTTGTTCTATCTTCTACGAATTGAATACAGTAATAAGTGGAGACCAATTACACATGAGGCCTTTTAAAAAAGTAATGGAACAAAATGATATCAAACAATTGCAAGTCATTTATTGAAAGGCTACAATAAAGAGACAAAAGTAGATTTATACAATTTTAATGCAGGAAAGTAACAAGCGTTATTGTATTACGCAGACGTAAATTAACCAATATATTGATACGAAGAATGATTAACATATAATTGATTTTACGATCGTTCAACGTTCTTTATATTTCATAATAAACAACCTTAAGTTCGTTGACTTCTCTTCGCGAGAGTTAAACCGATTAGAGAAGGTTTATCCGAGATTTTAGTTAATCACTTTACTTATGTAATATTTAAAGGGATTTTTATGTATAAACAACAATGGCCTAAACGGACCCGAGGTCGTATGAAAACGATCGATATGCGATAAAAATTGCAATTTTTTGCCTATTAAGATTAATACAAACGATATAGAAAGTGTAGAAAAAAAAGATATTGATTTTTTAAATTCGTAGTTTCTTAAGACTTTTTTTAACTTACACGATGCTTGGATGTTTTGAACGCACTCCACAATTTCTTTGCCATTCCGTTTCATGCTTTGGAAGTCGGCTCTACTTAAATTAAGTCATTAAAATCAACATTATTTACCAAATATGAACAAAAACTAAGCTTTTTAATCTATGCACTAGCAAATTGATTGTCACTGTGAAGTGACATTGGCAAAATATATTGCGTTCAGGTCCAGGGCAGTATGAAAAGTGGCCAATGTTCTTTCAAAGCCTAGTCTACGTTAATTTAATATTGAAATATTTTCAACTAAGTGTCACAATTAACGTAAAATGCAAACTCTAATGCACATATTGGTGTGTTTCGGCAGTTTCACTTGAGAGCCAGATTCCAATCCAGGGGTAGCGTGACACCACTTTCAGCCACATTGTCACTTAGGTAACATCAGGTGCTTTGTGGTCAAACGAAAGAACAAGAGAAGGATTAAAAAAATTGGAAGGCCTTATTATTTCAAGCAAACTGTCTAACGCCCGAAATTAATAAAATCGATCCGGATCCGTTTCTCGCGATTTTGTATCGATATAAAAAAAACAAAATAAAAAGAGCAAAAATGTTTTTCTCTTGGGCGACGTACTTTGAATCCCTTGCTTCGTTCAGGATTCTACTCTAGAATCCTCTTCGTTCTGGATTCAAAAAAGAGCCCTCGCCGTAAAAATATTACTTTGCTCTCTTATCAACTACAACACAACAATCTAATATTTTTTTAGGATAGGCCGCACTGGTCAATGACAAAAATATCTTCAAGAAACTGCATTTCTTTGACAACAGAACTTTACATATCACAATAATTCTCTGCATTTATAAGCAAGCTAATAAACGTAAATCGAACCTGACAGCAAACATGCATTGGCAACTGAAAATTGTCTCAATTTTATTTGGGGTCAACGACACTACAGCTATGCTCTATATTTCTACCCACATAAGACAGACTATGTACTCTGTACAGTACATGCATGTTTTTATCACTACTGTGCCAACAAAAACAAGATTGGATGAAAGCACGATGAAATTTATTGTCTGGGTACTAGTAGGTACCGACTAGCTATACCCGTTGTTACCTAGTACCAATATAATATTTGCTGTCAAACTCAGCGTAATATTTCCTAGATTAGAACTTCACCAGATAACACCCCGTACAAACCGATTGTTATACAGTTTATCGTATAAGAAAAACTGTATAACAATCGGTTTGCGGCCGGTTCCAATAACCGATCTATCCACTATTTGCCCTACTGGAGATGGAAATTTGACATAAGTTCCATAGAAGTAATGTCAAACCGTGGATAGATCGGTTATTGACACATTGACACATTGAAACCAGCCGTAAGACAATCGCGAGTTATAAGCAAATATAAGCATATGGTATAAGCAAATGGACAGATTCTCAAGATAAAAGTGAAGGAATTTCATGCACTGAAAGCATCATAAATTGTAGAACTCTAATTTTATATTTAAATCACATATTGTTTTGACGGGGATGTGGAATTATTGGCCATTAGTACAGTTTCAATGGAAAATGAGACTTCACTTAGACTGCAGAGTAAAAATAGCACATGAAAAATAAAATCGGGGTGATTAGAGGACGGGCTAATTTAATTAAACCGCTAAGTGTTTTTCAGGAATTCGATGTTTTTTTTTACTTCTTACAGGGTAGCGGTTGATCATAAGTCACCTGTTAAGTGATGATGTGGTCGAAGGTGGCGGCAAGCTACACCTGAATTGGGAAATAGCTCTCAAATGGGGCTGCCGGAACCAACAAATAGGTGCTTGGCGACCGATTCTGAAATTCAATTAATTACATATCTATACTGCTGCAGAGTTTGTTTGTTTGTTTGTTTGTTTGAACGCGCTAATCTCAGGAACTACTGGTCCGATTTGAAAAATTCTTTCAGTGTTGGATAGTCCATTTATCGAGGAAGGCTATAGGCTATATTTTATTTCCAAAAAAATTAGGGATCCGTAAGAAAAATTGCTATTTTGCAACCCAAGGTGTGAAATCGAAAACCTATTTTTGCGTGCGCTGCAAAAACTATTGACACTAGAACAAAGTAATGTATTGCGGGTTTGTAGGTCTCATTTAGATCTACAAAAAAGTCCGCGAGAGCATATGTCTAACTATTATAGTTATGCCACAATAAGTGATCTTTTATTTAAAAAATTTAATTTTTGATGCCGCCGCTAGAAAAGACTCTTTATTTGTATCTTGGTATTAATCCTTATCAAAATAAATTACTTCTTATTCAAAACTGCTTCAATGCCTTCATATAACTTTTTAAATCATTCAATTCGGACATTCCATTCGAAAGATATCACGAGTTTAAAAATGTAAGTAGTAGTAGAAAAATAAAACCGCCGCACCGCAGCGCAGCGGGAAACGCGGTGAGGTGAGCGGGGGGGCACCGGGAGAATCTATAAAATAGGTAAAGTGCGGTCGTGGACCAGAAAGACCTTTAACTGCGCGATTCAAACGTGCGGTCCAAGAAAAATTAACTTAGAATTAAAATAGGATAATGGGTACCTACAGCAGGTAACGCGTTGAGGGGGCACCGAAGTGCGGCAATAATTTTGGAGTATACGGAATATATACTCTATCGCGCCTAAACTACTGAACCGATTTAAATGAAATTTGGTATAGAGATAATTTGAGCCCCGGGGAAGGGACATGGGATACTTTTTATCGCGATAAACTGTAGCCCACGCGGGTGAAACCGCGAGGAACAGCTAGTGGAAAATAAAACCAACGCGCCGGCCGCCCGCGCGCATATCCATGCAGTGGCCGCAGCGCAGCGGGTACCGCGGCGGGCACCGAAGTGCGGGAATAATTTTGGAGTATACAGAATATATGCGCTTTCACGCCTAAACTACTGAACGGATTGAAATGAAATTGGTACATAGGTAGTTTGAACCCTGCGGAACGACAGGATACTTTTTATCGCGATAAACTGTAGCCCACGCGGGTGAAACCGCGGGGAACAGCTAGTAAATAAATAAATGTCGGGGACAATTTCGCACAAATTGACCTAGCCCCAAATTAAGCTCGAAACTTGTATTATGGGTACTAGACAACGATATACATACTTATATAGAAAAATAAATACTTATAGAAATATCCAAGACTCAGGTACAAACATTAGTGCTCATCACACATACATTTGCCCTTACCAGGATAGTTTACTGATAGTAGTATGGTGTGGTCAATGTTTAAGTTCAGTTTATTTTGTTAAAATTCATTGAGTATTTTTCACGAGAAGAAAGATAGAAAGAAATTCAAGAGCCTTTTGTTTCAAAGAATTGTGTCGCAGAATAAAATAAGTAAGTACAAAAGTACTAAAGCATGTATGTTGCTGTTGGCTCTCGGAATGTAAACTAACCGAGGCCGCCGTAGGAGCACGAATCAGTAGTAAACAATGAGATTTAGTAAGCAGTTATTTGATTTAGTTAATTTTAGTTCAAAATTTAGACTAATACTTCTTGAAAATGTGATTCAGAAATTTGTCAAAGAACAATGGCCAAAACGGACCCGAGGTCGTATGAAAACGATCTATGTACGATAAAAATTGTAATTTTTTTGTCTATTAAAATTATACAAACGATATTTTAAAGAAAGTGTAGAAAAAAAAGATATTGATTTTTTAACTTCGGAGTTTCTTAGGATATTTTTTAACTTACACGATACTTGGATGTTTTGAACGCACTCCGTAATTTATTTGCCATTCCGTTTCACACTTTGGAAGTCGGCCCTACTTAAATTAAGTCATTAAAATCAACATTATTTACCAAACATAAACAAAAACTAATATTTTTAATCAAATTGGCTGTCACTGTCAAGTGACATTGACAGAAACAAAGATTTTATACAAAATATATTACGGGTAGGTCCAGGGCAGTATGAAAAGTGGCCAATGTTCTTTGTGCTAATTGTATACCATTCCCCGGTCCACGTTGTTTCTGATACCTAGATACAGGAAATCCTAGTTATGTATTTGATTGTATAGGCGCTATACTAATTGTCAATAGAAACGTGGTCCCACGATAATGACGTCATAACACCGTAAATCTGTCAAGAGTGTTTGAATCTTCCTCAGACTTCAAATACTTTTTAGGTGGCTATATAAAAATCGTACAAAAAGTTGCCTACAACCGATGGGCAAGCCGACAGCGAAGTGTGTGGTACTGAGTTCGATTCCAGCTACGGGACAAATATTTGTGCAATGGAAAAAAGGTGCAAGTATTTGTTTGGTGTTGTGGATCCCCGATTTGGGTAGTTTCACTTTACCTATGGATGCAAATGGCTAATAGCCGTTCATGGTGGCGTTCAAAGGGGGAGGCCTATGTTCAGCAGTGGACTTCTTTCAGCTGATGATGATGATGATGATGAAGATGATGACCTTACCTACCTTAGATATAGGGAATTTTGGTTAAGGGTCAGAGCTATGTATGTGATTGTATGAGCGTTATTATTACTATTGTTTTTGCTTAATTGGCTGGGTAGGTTCCAGGGCGTAACGCTATCGGGAATTAAACGTGTTAAAGGGAACTAACTACTCAACTAACTCGGAAGTTTAAAAGCTTCCTAGTTTTATGAATGGAAGCCATTTCTCGTGAAATGTTTTTTTTTAACTCGACGATTTTTGACATGAAAGGTGAAAGAAATAGTGGTAATTAGCCGGGGCAGAGGGAAATGTAGAAACGTGACTGAAGAAAGCGGGATGGGGTCAGCAGGGATGGACTCAGGCTTTAAACGGTTACTACAGCGACTTAATGTGGAAAAAAGTTAGGAGGAAAAAAAACCACTTTTATTTTTTATAGCTGTTCCCCGCTGTTTCACCCGCGTGGGCTACAGTTTATCGCGAATAAGTTTATCTTAATAAGTAACTTTTCTGGCTGATTTTTTACACCTTGTGTCCGAAAAAACCCAAATATCTTACGGAACCCCATTTTTTTCCAAAATAAAATTTAGCCTATGTTACTCGTGGATAATGTAGCTTTCGAATGGTGAAAGAATTTTTAAAAACGGTCAAGTAGTTTTTGAGCCTATTTATTACAGCCAAACAAACAAAGTTTTCCTCATATTAGTGTGTGTGTGTTGTGTGTTTTATTAGTGTTTCTTGCAGGGTAGTTTCGCTACAAGACACCTGTTAAGTGAAGTTGTAGTTAAAGGTTAACCGACTGACTGAATTTTCATATTTATATTGAAAAACAACTGTTTTTTTATTTTTCGAAACTTTGTCCTTAGAGATTCTCTGAGACTCATATTTGTTGATAAAATAAAAATGTCAATTACACGAACAGCTTTCTTTTGCAACTTTCATTTTAACCCATAATCATGATGACATTGCGCCTTCCAAGAGCGGTGTTCTTATAGGTGGCGGGGATTCAAATGTCTGGAAGGAAATTGGGGAGACCTTTTGCCCAGCAGTGGGCCATAGGTAAAAATATAGAGACATTTTGTCTACTAGTGTGATAATTTGAAAACGCAAGTTGCATTGTCCATGATCAGAAGAAAAACTCTAAAAACATCGAAAATCAGTCTACAATGATAACCTTCCACCAAGCTATGGTCATTGTGGGATTTGAACCCACGTGCTAAGGATCCCAAGCCGATGTTACTACCACTGTGACTGAGAAAAAAAATCGGACTTTTCTTTTGAGTCTTACCTTCCAAGACCGATTCCTTCCTTTTTTACCTTAGATTTCCTTCTGAATCGCAAATCGTTTCCTTTTGACTCAAAAGGAAAACGGTATTTGAGAAGGTGTTTTTTCTCCGTGTGAGCCATCATCGCTATAATCGCTATAACCTTCCGTCTTGCCCTTAGTCCGTCCCATTCCATGATGTCCATTGCGCAAGCGGCCAGAAATACCCGCGCTGCGTCCGCGCACCGACCTTGACGGCGACACTGATAGATCTAGTCAGTTTACAAGCTTTTACTAGTCGAAGCTTTGAGATCGTTTGGATGGAGATGGTTATGACATAGCTGTGATGATATTCGGAATAGTTATTTTAGTTGTTATAGCTAGGCGTAGGTAGTAAAAAATATAAGACATATATGCGGTATAGATTTGTGTTTTTTTATCACACCAGAAAAAAAGGATCTTTTTTGAAGTTTTTTTTTACAACTTGTATGGTAGCGTTTTACCACAAGCCACCTGATGTTAAATCAGGTGGCTTGTTAAGTGAAGACGCGGTCGAGATTACGCTAGGCTACACTTGGACAGGGAATTATCTCAAGTGGGGCCGCCGGAACACACCGATAGGTGCTAGGCGACAGATTCTTATCTTGAGGGTGGTAGCTAGCCAGGCGAGCACTAAAAAATGGCCTAACACTAAAGCTATGGTTTTATCACAATGTTTTCCTTCATCTGAAGCTCAAGCTCATTATAGGATTCGGATCCAAGACCCACGGGTCGCAAGCCGACGTCACTGAGCCATCATCGCTTCAAAGATTCTCTAGTCAATGCTAATTGAAATTATTCTTCTTCTGCTTGCCCTGGTCCCATCTATTTGGGGTCGGCGCAGCATGTACTCTTCTTCCACTCTCCCCTATCAGCCGTCATCGCTTTATTCACTCCCCTTTCATTCATATCGGCCCTTACACAATCCATCCACTTTTTTCTTTGGTCTTCCTCTTTCTTCCATCAACGTTCACATTCATCTCTTCTTATAGAAATTATTCATTTATTTAAATATATCAAAACGATTCAAATGCGAGAAACCCAAGAAAATGACGTAGGCTATAAGTTAAAAGATTTGTAGAAAAAAAATGTTACCATAAATTGCATTTATTAACCAACAAACAAAAGAGGAGGGTCACAGTCGAGGTGTATACATATTTTTAATGTATGTCGATTGTCGACGCATAACTTTTACAGAGTGTGTCTAATTTCTTTACCTACATCATCTTGCTTCTCTGGATCATCGGCTGACGACTCCCTTTAGTTATTGTACGCACACAATGTACAGTGCATGAGTTTGTACATTGTGTACTATTGTTTCATTAAGCAAAGAAAGCAACAAAAGGCCTACGTATTTTATATTCTACTGTTATTCCAAAAAATAATGGAAAACCCGAATCGAAAGCGAGGTTCACTGTGTTGATGTTGATACTCAAATAATGGCGTAAAACTTTGATGTACGTTTTGTGGTTTTGAACGGAAACCGAGCGACACCTTCAATAAAAGTATATTTTTCGTGGTTATTGCCGGCTCGTCGAAGGTTTTACGAAAGTTGTTGGATTATGCGAAAAACATTTCGATTTGAGGTTGTATTTGCGTTGTTTTTATTCGTCGATTCGCGCGGGCAAGCAAATATAAATGAAACACTAATTGGCGACTAACAGAGATGTCAATCAATCAATCAATCATTTATTGCATTCATATGTTAGTATACATGAGATCTTAGAGGTTAAGGTTAGCGAACATATGGACCCGAATGTCACTTAACTTTTGTATGGATTTTGACGGAATTAAAAACTGTTTAGCGATAATTGGTGTCTCACTGAAAAACCATTCCACTGCCGCTTCAGCTTGCTCAAATAATTAAATAAAAATTTAAACAACGACATCTTAGACCGATTTTCATCAAACATAGCTAAAAATGCCTTACATCATTTCGGAAAAGAGCTAACACTCTTACACTCCTAGACCAATACAAAGATAGCTAAGAACCACGAAACAGGCAATCTTTTTTTTTACTATTTACAGGGTAGCGTTTGACCACAAGTCACCTGATGTTAAGTGACGATGTGGTCGAAGATGGCGCCACGCTACACCTGGACTGGGAACTGGCTCTCAAGTGAGGCTGCCGGAACACACCGATAGGTGCTTGGCGACAGATTCTTAACAAGAGGGAATGAAAAAAAAACCGCATCGAAACTGTTTGAGAGCTAGAACATCCCTCTTTTTGCGTCAGGGGTTATAAATAGATTAGTGCAGTAATTACAGTGGTTGTAAGTTTTAAAACAAAATAAACGGTGCATTGAGTGAACGACAAAGTTTTCCTTAGTCTCTAACCAATATTCAACAGCAGAGAGGAAGGTCAAGATGTTGATTTACTACGCAGAAGATACTACGTCGGTAGGTACTACGTCCTAAAGTTAGATAGTTCAGAATAATATTAGTGTAGATATTTAAATTTATATTGAAAATTTAAAGCAAGTTTTTTTCCTGACGCACCCTCTACGTAGAATTTTATTTTATTTGACGATTAGTTGTTAAACGTTAAAGAAATAACATCTTAATTGCGGTCGTAAAAAGCTCATGTATTTTGTATTTTCCTTTGAACGTTATACAAAAATATTCGCAGCCGATGCAGTTTTCCCAGCTTCACTTTTTCTCGGGTCTCCGACGCAGTTTTTAATGAGTTTTATCTATATATAACAACTAGGTGTGTCTCTAGGTTTCACTCGCGTTATTTCCAATGAAACAGTATTTTTTCTGGGTTAAAAAGTAGCTTATATCTCCGGTCTATAAACTATCTCTATGCAAAAAACTACGTCGACTGAAGGACAAATAAACAAAACGCATTTTCGCATATTATTTATTTATTTGATAATAGGCGAGCAGCCTGAGGCTGATGTGCCTATAACATGCTGTGTTGAATTATAGCAATGTCCAAAAGTGCAGAGAAAAGTCAATACTGTGCAAGGAAGCATTGTTCGTTCGCAACCACCACATTATAAAAAAACATGACATGAGCTCTTCTTGTACAGTGTACAATTATTATAATCTTTACTGATAATTATATAGAAGAAATATTATTTGTTTGTTTGTCCTTCTTTAACGCCAAAGCAGTAAGACCTATGAAGGTAAAATTGAGAGTATTTGAACCCTGAGGAAGCACATACAATACTTTTAATCGCGATAAACTCGCGTCCACGCGGGTGCAACCGCGGGGCGCAACGAATATTGGTTATATCATGTCATAAACGTTGCTTAAAGCTTTTAAGCTCTCAACAAGTGTATTGTCAACAAACAACTTGTTTATCATCTGTCGAAAGCTGCAAACAAACATGTTATGCGAACGTGACTACGCAAGCACCGCTGCAGTTTTATCTTTGAACTACACAAACATATTGAAATAAAATTTAATAAAGCTAGTTTTGTTACATTATTATTTCGCATAACGTTTAAACGAGCAATTCTTGTATATCTAAATATATATAACTCAAAGTTGACTGACTGACATAGTGATCTATCAACGCACAGCCCAAACCACTGGACGGATCGGGCTGAAATTTGACATGCAGGTAGATGTTACGACGTAGGCATCCGCTAAGAAAGGATTTGATTAATTCTACCCCCAAGGGGATAAAATAGGGGATGAAAGTTTGTATGAAACTGTCAATTTTAAACCGATCGGGCTGAGACTTTGCATGCATAAAGCTGTAGCCCACGCGGGTGAAACCAGGTAACCGTGAATCAAACAGGTAGTACATAATCTAATCTGAATCTCAAATGGCTCCAACGGTTTTCATGAAATTCAGTAATTAAGGGGTTTCGGAGGCGATAAATCGATCTAAATAGGTTTCATTTTTAGAAAACGTCGTTTTATCCGCGTTTTCAGGCAAAGAAAAACTGCTACAATATCATTAGAATACGAAAGTAAATTTCACCACCATCTACAAGGTTGTAATAGCTCAGGTGGGAAACTGGACCGTCCCGAAACCACAAGACTCCGGTCCAGATAATTTTTATTTTCTACAATTGAGGGTGATTTTAGAATACCAGCCTTTTTTCATATTATTTATCCAAAAATAATATTTTGTTTATAAGTTTGAGTAAATTAATACTGCTACGAGGAAGCCTACGTAACTTTGGATCTACGAGTCTACGTTGTCCCTCTACATTGCTATGCGCTACGTGTAAGATCGCACTTTACTTGGCGTAGCGTATTCGCGTAGCGGTACTTCTATCTTCCTATTTATGACAAAAAGAAGCTGTAGCGACGATGGCTCAGTGGTAGTGACATCGACTTGCCACCGTTAGGTCATGGGTTGATCCTGCATTGAGCTGGAAATTACGGTGAAGAAAACCATCCTGATGAATTCATAGCTGGGTAGCACGCCTGGTTACGGTTTTAGAATTTTATTTCTCTAAAGAATTACATATTCACGTAAAGAGAAACACAATATTAGTTAAGAACTAAGTGACAGTAAGCATAGTGTATATAACTATACTAGTTGCGCCCGCGGTTTCACCCGCGTCTTCCATTATTCCGAAAGAACCATTTCCGGTATAAAAAGTAGCCTACATGTTAATCCAGGGTATGAGCTACCTCCATTCCAAATTTCATCAAAATCGGTTAAGTAGCTACGGTGATACGTGTTAACAAACATTCACACACACACACACAAACTATAGCATTTATAATTTTTGTAGGATTAATAGGATAGGATAGCTCAGTACAGACATTTTCCAAAAGCGGCAATAGCTCCGTCGTATCAGATTTATATCCCTGCATCGGAAGCGAGATATTTTTGCTGCTCCAGCATACGTCATTGTATATTAGCCGGTGGGCCATTATTATCAACGTAATGCGTTCAACAGGCCGTGAAAACGTGCTGTAGGGATGTGTAGACGATTAATTTATCGATACTTCTACTGCTTTAGATTTTCGATTACATAATAATGTACGAATCTTCATTGTTCTTTATTAAACTTTTTAGTTCTTTCTCTATTCAAATATTTTGGTTTGTGGTAGGGCATTGTCTAGTGCTCACCTGGCTTGCTACCATCCTCAAGATAAGAATCTAATTGTGTGCGTTGTTCCGGCAGCGTCACTTGAGAGACAGTTCCATATCCAGGTGTAGCATGGCACCTTCGACGACATCGTCACTTAACATCAGGTAACTAGTCAAACGCCCAGTAAGAAGCCAAAACCAAACACATAGTGCCTGATACTCGCTGATAATATGATTTCTATAGGCGAAAGAGTTTTTAATCAGTTTAGTAGTTTTTGAGTTTATCCCTTACAAAGAAACATTTAAAAATAAAATCTATTCTCTGTATAATATTAGTTTATTAAAAAAATAAACATTTATTTACCATGAGAAACCCTGAAAGTTCGGTTATCGATAGCAATTTTTTGAAGTGTCACAACCTTAGCGTGGTAACTCGTACGCGCAATAAAACTGACGAATTTATTTAAAAGTCGAAGGCTGCTGGCAGCCCTGGTACGTGTTTACGTGATCATTTTATGGAAATAACTTCCGTTGTTCACATTAAGTACTAAGTAAGGACTTTAACTTTTATATTTTACGTAATAACTTTAAATTACACTTAGGTTTAATGGTATTAATTTAAAAGAAACATTCTCTATACTATATCTGTATAAACAATCATCAAAATCGAACCACTCTGTAAAAAGCTAGGCCTGGTCATATGTAAAAAAAGATATACGGGTCGACTTGAAAACCTCCTTATGTTTTTCGTTTGTCAAAGACCTGTTACTTTTCCCAAGAAAGTAAAATAAAATGACAAAAATATTTGAAAAATATGATTTTGACATGCTTTTGGAAAGAAAATAGCATGGAGTAAATTTCATAAACACTTTATGCGGATTTGTGGCAATTCCAACCGCGTGGGCTACAGTTTATCGCGATAAAAAGTAGTTCATGTCCTTTCTCAGGCTTTAGACTATCTGTGTACCAAATTTCATTTAAATCGGTTCTGTTGTTTAGGTGTGAAAGGCAGACAGACAGAGTTACTTTCACATTTATAATATTATTTAGCTATTTCCTAGCAAAATGAAAAATATTACTCGTATATAAATATCACATTAGAGTTGCTTACATCTTACATGTCTTTTTCCCATCCCTCATGTAAGTATTGCTAGATTAATATTATTCACTGCCAAAAACTGTTAAAAAGAATTCTCTTTATTTTCTGTTCCACTAAACTTTGGCTGCGATTTTGTTATTATGTCAGCTAGAAATTGTTGAGCAAACTAGAAATACCGAAGGAAAACGTATTGGCAATTGCCAATTTGTCACGTGAGGCTACTTTTTGACCGGCATTTCAATGCCAGGGACAAAATAACGTAGTTACTACCGCTGCCCCGTGCCGATCGCCAAGGAAAAGTATACGAAAGAGTTTTAAAAACGGTTTTAATTGTTATTTAGTTTTTGTTGAAGCAAAATGTGTAGGAAACAAAGGCCGCTTGAAAAGAATTGCAGTGATTTGAAAAGAACTTTTTCGCCTGTAAAAAATTTATGTACGAGTTTATGGAAACCATTTTAGACGACAAACTGTGAAACAATTTTATATCTGAACAATTTTAGTATGTGAAAGAATTTCTGAATGACCTGAATTGAGACCCTGTTCCCAGTGTGGTGCCTTTGAACAGAACGTCACTTGAGGTCAAACTGAAAAGGACGCAACTAAATTTGTTTACGTAATGGAGCGGATACATTTCTCATTGCAGTTGTGATTTATAGAATTGACGCCAGATACCATCCGAGCGCAATTTGGCGAACATTTCGAACAGCTGAAATTTAGAGCCAGTTGACCGCCCTAAGTACGTTTGGACAATTGAAGGTGGCGCGTTTTTGGATCTAACTCAATTGTTTCATTTATCGTCCCCTGTTTACATGACCGAGTGTAAATAAATAAATGTACCTACGTGACGCTGGAATTGATATAACAGAGCATATAGGGTTAGTGGAGTGTTTAAATTCTGGAAACATTCGTCGGCATTAGTGTGCCGGCCGTCGCGCGAACTTGTCGCTTTCTGGGTTTTCGCTCAAACAATAAAATTATAAGCGGGTAAAAATAGCCGTGGGAGAGGCGCGGAGTTCAGTCGGCTAAGGAGCTCCCGACTGGAGGTCTAGAAACGTGTGCTGCGCCTGCCCCACCGCGGCCGACTGCTCGCAGGTTGGTAGTACACCTGTCTCACCTCTCGCAATGTCATTATCACTATTATAATAATACACATGGATAACAAAGCTTCATTCATCGCCCGTCCGGAGGTGCGCGGGCGCTCTCGCGTAGTCCGACCACAACGCGCGCAACTATCAGCGAGGAAAACACAAAGTGACACAGTTAATTCTAAAGTCACCCGTGTAAGTGAACATTCCCCAAAGTAATTACAGAAGTATGTTAATGACCAAGGAAACGGCGCAAGCGGAGTACTTTGCATAGAAATTAATAATTTTCTAACTCCGACGTAGAACGAGTCGCTTTGATTGAAAATTAGCGTTTTTGATGTTCCCCCGTGAAATTGTTATTTCTTCGTGTTTCGGTGAACTTGATTACATGCGGTGCCAGGTACATTTTGGAATATTATTTCATTAATGTATTAACGTCATGTTCGCGTTAGTATGTTGTTCAAATTTTAACAGTTATTTATTAGACACGCAGGTGAGTAGGTAATGTATTATATATGAACAAGCTGGAATGAGTATCACTACCAATAAAAAATCATTATCATCTTCACCAGGTGGAATTTATCCACTTTTTAACATAAACTTATTCATAGAACGCTTCAAAGAAAGGTTGTTAGCTGTTTCCTTTCATTGCAACGGAACCGCTGAGATTTCTAACTCAGATTCACTCCCCAGAGTATATTATATTTTCCTATGATGGTCACTACTAGGAATCTTCTTTTCTTTCACTGTTTGAATAACACATTGCGACTTAAGAAATTTCTCTAAAAAAAATCTAGAATCTTTTTAACTGACTGTAAATAATGATTATTTTCTCAGTTTTAATCCTAGTTTCTAGCTATGTAGATATAACATTTTTTTATGAAGCTTGGAACAGAAATATTGTTTGTGTAGGTGTCTCCTTCACAACAATTACTACGAGACAGCCACATAAAATTCAAACACATTAATCTCATACAAAAATAAATTTTAAATCTAATTACGCAATCGAAATGAGCTCGAGTTAAAAGAACGATATTTTTATATGTTCGCGTAGGCGCGGACATTCTGTAACATTGCGTCCACAATTCTGCAATATCAAGACAAGTTTACTGCGTTGACAGTGCTATAGCTCGCGCGTTTTTAAGATATGGTTAGACAGCTAGGGTTGCCTAAGACAAGTGCATTTTGTAGTAGCTGAATTCTTTTGCAAAGACTTTGCTAGTTATTCAAATGCCAACCAGTAGTGTGCAAGCAATACTATTTATTCTGGATTGAGAAGCAGTCTTTGCCGTGAAATTACTGGGTATTTAGAGATTCATCATCTAGTATCTAAAGAGCGCAGATGTACAGCAGTTATCTACATTCAGAAATAAATTTTCTTAAAAATAAAATACTAACACCGTAATAAAGCATAAAATACAAGTTTGATCAATTAACACTCGTTATACAACGCCTAGCAAGTATGTTCCACATTGTTTACTGTTTTGTGATCTATGATTTGTTTGTGTTGTGTGTGTGAGTCGACTTGGCTTGTACAGATCTTGCTCACTGCATTACACTGTCGAAATCTATTCTCGTACTACATAAATCGAGTTCCTATGATGTGCTTTTAAAACAAATGTTTGTGAATCGGTTCTAAATAAATCATGGTTAAAACTGATGGATGAGAGATAAGGTCGTTTATGCTATGCTAATATACGGCCTCTAAGCTCTCATAGTCTACATAGAGCGTTTACTCTATGAAGAAATCGAATGTTTATTCGGATAGCGTAATCTATCTATATACCTATATTAAAATCTTCTGCTGCTTGTTTTTTTATATATAAAAACAGTTGATGTTCGTTAGTCTCGCTAAAGCTTAAAAACGGCTCGACTGGTTTTATATTTTTTTAATGTTTAAAAAAATAAATAAAACACTAAAACCCTAAAATTTTGTACAAAAATTGCCAGTTGGTACAGTCAGCGACAAAAGTTCAGATCAGTAATTTTTGGTGTCTAGCATGATAAAGAAAATCGGAAAGTTGGTTATGATCAGCTACTTTTGTTGTTGACTGTACGAAGTTCACCTAGTCTTCTAAATACTGGTTGGTGGAGCGCTTTAACAAAATATTGAACCAGGAATGAGATCACTATTCTTTTCGAACTGTTTTCGTAGCTTGTAAACCATCTTAGTTGTTTTTCTTACAATTTTGTTCTCTATGATATCATACACAATTCAGACACTCACACACACACTCTGCATACTCGTAACTGTGCTAAAAGTGGCTAATATCGGCTCTAGGCTGCAATTGAAAAATGTGTGAAAAAAATGCCTTTGAACTTTGTGATTTGTGAACATGCTTAGGTATTCCCACATATTATTATTTCCTTCGAATGTTTTTGAAGTAGGGACAGTCGGCAACAAAAGTTTCTGATCAAACCCAATGTTTTTAACATTGTCAGGCGACGCACAGCCTACACTGGTAGGACTAGAAATAAGAGATTTAACACAAATGTTCCTCATATAGGTACCTAATGTAGGGAAGCATTAGAGAAAGATTTCTTCAAAATAAAGTACAAAAATAAATAAATTCAAAATAATAAATAAACTTACTAAAGAGGTTAGAAGAGGTGTTAAAGTTTGTAGAGAAAAATTTCGACCTTTACGAGTAGTTTATTCCGTTATATTTCCGCTAGAGCAATTAAAATAAATAAATATCGGGGACAATTGCACACAAATTTACCTAGCCCCAAATTAAGCTCGAAACTTGTGTTATGGGTACTAGGCAACGATATACATACTTATATAGAGAAATAAATACTTATATAGATAGAAATATCCAAGACTCGGGTACAAATATTCGTGCTCATCACACATATATTTGCCCTTACCGGGATTCGAACCCGGGACCGCTAGCTTCGCAGGCAGGGACACTATCAACTCGGCTACTGCGTCCTCAATTGTTTTTATTGAACAACCGTTGGGACGAATTTGCGCAATTTGCGAAGTGGCGCATGACTGCATCTGCAGTTTTAGTTATTAATAGTTATACTACGTTTTAGTTATTCTAAGATTTCGCTTATTAATTAAACTAGTGAAGGAGCTGGTCAAAACAAACCGCTGCGGTGGCAGTGACTGTGGTCCAACGAATGAATAAAAGAAATAAAAACCTTGAGTTTGCTACCGCCACCGCTACCGCAGTATTGTCAAACGTAATCTCTTTTTAGTATTTAAGCGATCAGTTCAGTGTTTTCTAACGTTTTACAGCATAGAGATTGACTGTGATGATATGCGCCTGGACTTGTGAACTGGCCCTCAAGCTGGTTTTAACTAAAGACTTTCTTTTAAACGATGTCATTTAATATATTTATCTACCTACTTACTTCTAAAAGATTTTTAAGATCACAAAGGTTTATTCTAACGTCTAAAACAAGCTCCTTGGAAAAATGAAGGTTACTTACCTTAATTGGCTTGTTTTGCCCTTAGTGACGCATTAAAGAAAATGATGCGTATAAACAGCTACGTCAAAGATCACTTTGCGACTCTGTTACTTCAATATCCTTTAGAAACTATACAGATTAAATTCCGTAGATAAGGAGTTTTTCATATTTATTCCTTTGAAAGGTATGAAATCGTAAACATTTCACGTGATGTTTATAGAAACATTATTTAAAGTGATGTTTGCTTTAGACTTTCATAACTAAAATTATGTTTACTTGTTCTTGGACGTGTTTTAAGTGGGGTTTGGATAGCTTCTCTATATTTATAAAGAGCGAAGTCTGTATGTTCCTTTCTACAAAGGTTTCAGATTTAGAATTGCTTTTACGCATTATTCTTTTAACACTTTTTTTAATTATATAAAGTCGGCAGTCGCAAAGTTATGATTAAGAAAAATGTATAGTCAAATGTAAGGCAATAAACATTTGATAGCGGAGTGCCTCCCTCGAACACATCGCCAGTTAACATAAGATTAATTGTGATCAAATACTACACAGCCAGAAATAAAAAACAATATGAATTCGAAATAGCAATAGAAACATCGTAAGGCAGTCATAATCGCCGTCTGAGAATCCTAAAAATTATAGGGTTCGCAAATTATTACATGAGCCATTCAATTTAACGTGACATTACATGGTCCTCAACTATTCCGGTTAAATATGGCGGAAAATTTGTCTCGCAATATCACGCAAACGAGCTATATATCAAGCCATTATCACTCTAACCGCGGTATTCATATTAAATCTTGAGATCCAGGGGAAATAGGGTGAAGGAAGTTTTTGGAAATGAAATGGAAATGATTAATAACTAACTCTGTGGACCAAACAAACTATTATTTCTGTAGGTTATCCTATCCTACTAATATTAGAAATGCGAAAGTTTGTGTGTGTGTTTAAATGTTTGTTACCACGTATCGCCGTAACTACTAAACCGATTTTGATGAAATTTGGAATGGAGATAACTTATACCGTGGATTAAAACCAAGGCTACTTTTTATCCCGGAAAAAGGTTCCTGCGGGACACAGGGAAAACGCGGGTAAAACCGCGGGACATCCCTTGGCTCTCCAACTACATAAGTACTCTTTTAAAGACCTGACAAAATAGAAAGGGCTTAGTACAAAAACAATGTTGCCGAAAGATTCATGGTTGTCGTGTAATATGACTCTGTCACTCTTGAATCAATGAAGCATCAGAGCCTAACTTATTTTTAGTTATGCCATTGTATGTGACAAGACATTCAAGATCAAATATCATGCAGGTGTAAAACTAAAATTATATTATTGACGAGCTCTGGTAGATTGATTTTATTTTAAACCAGCTATACCATTGCATGTAGTAGGTACCTACTTTTATATTAATCTCTATTTTTGCCTTACGGTCGGTTTCAATTACCGATCTATCCACGATTCGCCCTACTGGAGATGGACATTTGACATTAAGCTCCATAGAAGTAATGTCAAATTTATGTCAAACCGTGGATAGACCTTCCCACCTACATACTACACTAGCTGCGCATCTCGGTTACATTCGTGGATTTCCCGTTATCATGCGAAATCCTTTTGGAATGAAAAGTAGCTTATGTATTAATTCAGAGTATAAACTATCTTCATTCCAAATTTTCCTCAAATCCGTTGAGATGTTTCAGCGTGAAGAACTAATAAACATACACACCCACTCCAGCTATTCCAAATTTTCGCATTTATAATATTAATGTGACAGTGTAATATTTAACTGGTAACATTTTCAAATACCTCAAAGTCAAAGCCTCAAGTTAGTAATTTTGTTTAACTTTTTATCCTACTATATATTTTTTTGTTATTGTTATAATAGCAAGCCCACTTTAGAGCCAGATCCAAATCCAGTGGCAGTGGCACCTCCGACCATATCGTCAAATACTGACTTATGACTTTGCGACTTATGGTCAAACGCTTGGAAAAAAAAAATAGATAAACTTATAAAGAGGTAAAATAGTCTTTATGTCTCAAAGATATTTACTAATACTAATACCATTACTAAATACCAAAAGATTTTCAAAGTCGCCTGCTAATATTATAGCTCCTAATCATAAATCTATACTCCAGAATCTCGTTTCCCCATATATTACATATTACGTTATAAGTCTAGCGCAGGTATGGCAGAGTGCCAGATGACGTACCTTCAGAACTATAGTCCCGAAGCCGGTACAGGTGGTATCAATAAACACCGCCAAGTGTTAATGACCTTTGGGGCATACCTGAAGATTCTGTGGACTGATATGATAGTGCGATGAGGTAAACATGTGGTACTACGGCAGCTAATAAAGGGCCAACTCTGTTGGTTGTCAGTGGGGATGATTGTAGATGGTGCTTTTTTTTTGTTTTTTTGTTTTGTTATGACGTCACACGATTAGTGTATTTGCCAGTGTCAAGTATAAACTATTTCAAACTCACTCAGAGAGTTGAATCAAGTTTGAATGATGATGATGATAGTATTTAAGTAAAGTGGTGGCGCTTTACTTAAACTTTACACGGAGTTTTTTGGAGCAACTAGAAAAGTCACTTTCACAACTTTATTTCAATTTTCCACACTCGTATACATTAACGAACACATATTGGTTAATAATCCACCAATATTACACATTATGACTCGAAGAAACACAAGTTTGGAAATAAAAACAAAATTTTCACGTTGACAATTCGATTGCCGCCAAAAAAGTCCCGGTTGTCATGTTCAAAGAGTGGCTGTAGACAAAGGCTGCGTTCAGAAACGTTCCAGGTAGGGTACAATTTATCCAAAGGCGTTCAGAAAGAGTGGAAACTGGTAATCTGACGCACTCTAACGTCACCTAAGGCCGTTCAGAAACTCGGAAAGTTTTCAGAAGCGTTCCAGGTAGGGTAAAACTTTGTCAAACTCGTTCAGAACACAGATTATAGAAGGTTCAGACATTACCTGACGTTACCTTACCCTCATCCGAGAGTGTAATTTCTGAATGCAGCTGAATGTTGTAGACTTGTTGTTGATAGATAAAATAATCTAAGTACAGTCGATCAAGCGCCACCTAGCGTGAAAAAAGTTCTCATTGAAAGATAATATTTATCGCCCACAAACTTCAGCTTCTTTAATTGCGGGCTTGTAAGTTGCCAGCTTATGTCAAATGAGATTGTTTTACTGCGAATAGATAAATTGTTCGGTTGTAAGTACCAACAACCCTGAGGCGTTTGTTGGCACTCCCTTTTTAATAATTTTTATTTTCTTAGAAGGGATTCCTTGGTTCTGAGAAGCGAAAAAGCCTTATAAGTGAGTAAATGAAAAGGGCATTGGAATCCAATTAAACTTCGTAGCATTAAAATAGTTATTACTTTGAATGGTGGAATACCTAGACGGATATCATTGAGTGAAATGATAGAGAAAGGCAAGGCTTAAAGCTTTAGGTATAAAAATTATGTATGTATTTCGAAACGTGAGTAGAATTTTAACAGTGGACGATGTGTCCGCTTAGATTTGGGGAATCCCAGTTAGAGCCCAGGGCTATGTATCTGTGATTATCTTGGAGTTATCATTGTTATTACAGAAGGCAGAGAACAAAAGTTCTTACAAAAATAGTGCAAAGGAAACGTTAAGAATTGCTTGCCTAACAAATTTATCGATTTTTCTATTTCAGCCGCTCATAAAAATGTTCATTTGATTCGCAGACTCTAGTTTAATGGTAACAATACCGTGCAAATAGCTGAATCAAACACAGTTTTAGTGCATTTTAACTGTTAAACTATTCTACCTACTAAACGCTATGCCAATAACCTTTACTTCAAGGCGAGTACGAATTTACACGAAATTCAACAAGATCTGCTCGTTTTAAGCTGGCAGTATACCTAATTGAAATGTAAAAAAGATAATATAAATAACAACTTCCAACTGAAATAAATTAATGAATATAAAAATAAAATTTGGGCATTATGATATGACTGTTGTGCCCCGCGGTTACACCCGTGGTTTTCCCATTATCCCTCATTTTTCCAGGATAAAACGTAGCCATTTGTTAATACAGTGTATAACCTATCCCCTCTCTAAATTTTATTTTAATCTGTTGAGACGTTTCAGCGTGTAAAAGCAATAAATATACCTACACACTCACTCACAAAACTTTGTTATTTATAATACTAGCAGCACCCTGCGGTTTCACCTGCATGCACTAAGTACACTTAGGTTTAGTGTGATAGTGTGATTAGTGTAATTGCTGTAGCCCAACTAATCTGGTTTGCGACTTCACGACAAGTAGTAACATTTGATAACATCCCAAAATAATGTTGTACAAAAGACAGCGATGCTAAGAACGTCCTGGATTAAAAATAACGAGTGCAGCCGCGGATTATGTCTTATTAATTTGTTTGCCTCTGCAGTTGACATAAACGCGAACTGAAATAGCCCGGGTGTTGGCACCAAAATTATATCGTCTGTTTTGTAACGAGGGGCTGTGAAAGTTACGTTGACAATTTTGTAATTTAAAGGTACAAATCAAAGAGTAAAGTGCGCTGAGGTTGTTGGGACAGCGCGGGAATCATTATAACTGAGCTTTGTGCGAGCTTATGTTTCGGAACTGTAAGTTAAATTGAGGCATAGAAAACGTTATTAGATGACAGAAAAGCTTGTTCCAATTCAATCAATTAGTAATAAGAAAAAAATTGTCATATGCTTGCGCCCAAAAAATATCTGCCAGGCGTTTCTTGCTTGCCCGTCCAGACTGGAATGGCAAATAACATTTTCTTTATATATGTACAGTACGAGGACAAAATTGCAGTGGCACCACAATGTTCATAGTCGCCCGCACGGTAGGCCTGCTGCATATCTCTACGTATGTGCGACCGGTAACTGTGCTCTTTCTGATTGGTTCATGTACACAAGAACGGGTGAAACGGCTTATAGAATAAATAAATTACGGGGGACCATTGCACACAAATTGACCTAGCCCCAAATTAAGCTCGAAACTTATGTTATGGGTACTAGACAACGATATACATACTTACATGGAGAAATAAATACTTATAGAGACTCCAAGACTCAAAAACAAATATTCGTGCTCATCACACATATCAGCAGATGTTTACCAGCAGATGGTCAGCATATGCACGATTTTCTTTCATGAACTTGTTTTATGAGACTGCACTCAGAAAAATAATCTGACTTTGAGTCTTTCCTTCCAAGACCGATTCCTTCCTTATTTTACCTTAATTTTCCTTCTGAATCACAAGTCCTTCCCTTTTGACTCAGAAGGAAAAAGGTATTTCGGAAGGTCTTTTTTCTCCGTGTGCTACTGGACTTCTGCCCCCAAGACGAGCAAGTCGCTCGCATGATGGGAAGCGTTGCAGTTCAATGCCACCCAAAGTTGCGCGTTCAAAATCCGGCACGGCAATGCACTGCGCTCGTCACTCAGAGATATTAAATGTTAAATCTCTTTCCGCCCTGTAATTCTAATATGATACAAATCAGTTTTGAAATGATACAACAATCCCTACAAATTCTGGCTGGACAGCATTTAGCCGGGTTGGATCCCGACATCCGGTTAAAATAAGACGAGTAGCATCTCTTGTTGTGTTCGTGGCAGTCCGCCAGATATCTAAAATGATTTGGACACAATAACGCATTATCTTCTGGTACATTAAACGGACGCAATGCCAGCCTCTCATTGGCCATAGAATTAGAAATTTGACGTTGCATAACTTCGTTCATAGATATTTTTATAACTAGAAGACAAAAGTCCTTACAAAAGTTTTTGTCACATCGAAAGCGTTGTTGATCTTTTTTTAAAACGCTTTTATTTATTTCACCCACAGTGCGATTCTAATTCTCTCGGAAACTCTTACGACCACGGATTCGGAAAAGTTTCCGCGAGAATTTTTTTAGACTCGATTCACAAATCTGAATTCTGAAACTGACATTTAATCTGACAAACCAGCTGTTCGATCACGAAAAGTATCCGACACCTATTTTCTCTCGGAAAAAGTTTCCGTGAAGCGAAAGTGACGTCGAATCCGACACGGAATCTTTCCGAGTGAATTAGAATCGCACGGCTGATCCGATTTTATTACTTTGGCCTAATATTCTGACCAGAATAACCAGGTTAAAAAAATACTAAGTAATCGAATCTCTTGACCATAACTTTTAGTGCTGTTTTGAGATTAAAAAACAAGAGAGTAAGTTAGCGTTAACTTACTCTCTTGTTTTCAATCAATTAATATTAAGAAAAATACGGTGAATGTTATCGCACTCAAAAAATGACCTGCCCTGCGCTTCTTGCCTGTTCTTTTGCTAGCGTTTAAGGAGGTTACAACAAGCATAGCTATTTTACGTTTTAATGTGATCACATCTTACAAAAAAAAATATTTTTATTTTGGTTTTAGGTAACCAGAAAATGTGTGAAATTAAAATAAACATTTGCTGCTTTACAAATTATTTATTTGTCCCGTGGAGGAAATCGATCCCACGATTTCGCGCTTTGCAGACTGTTAAACCATTGCGCCACATCGGTCGTCAAAACAAATTAGTTGTTGGACCTGTGTCAAATGTAATTACATACAGATCTCTATTTGATACGATAATTACTGAAGCATAGTTTTGGCATTGACTATGCTCTAGTACGAGTATACTCGTACAACGTCCTTGCAAAATACGATACACAGTAATACACTACATATAAAATTCCATAGACAAATCCTACTAATATTATAAACGTAAAAGTTTGTGAGTATGAATGGATGGATGGATGTTTGTTACTCTTTCACGCAAAAACTACTGAACGGATCTGAATTAAATTTGGAATAGATATAGCTTTTTATCCCGAAAAAAGTTCCTGCGGGATAGCGGGAAGACGCGGGTGAAACCGCAGGGTGTAACTAGTATAAAATAATCCATAACTTTAATGTTTTAATTATTGCACAAGTAAGTCGCTATGTCAATATTTCTATATGTTACCTACATTTTCACGCCTAAAGATCCCCATGAAATATGCTATGAAGACGACGAAAACAGAAACAAGGAAAGACAAAAGAAAGAGGAAAAGGGAGGGGAAAGGGACATAGGATACATTTTATCGCGATAAACAGTAATAAAGTTAGTTCTACACGGGAAAATAGCGGGGCAAAGCACATTAAAAAAATTACAGTTTTAACGTTGAAATTTGACTTCTAGTGACAGAGTTTAAGCTCTATATATTATGGTACAAAAATCATCCAAAGACGAAACTATAAAACTAGGTTCATAACTTCACACAAAGTCGTAAATCTCGAAGTTTGTTGTTTTACAATGTAGTGCATAAATAAGCTAGAGTATAGGTGACTTTTATTACGAAAAATAAATTTATGTTTTTAAGGGTTTATGTCATACGATTTTATACGAAAAATACAAATCTTTTATTTAAAAAATTTAGTCTAATGACTGTCTAGGACATTTTACGGTGCTTTGAGCTTTGCATTACAAATACCTATTTGGTGCAAATTTATCCCCAAATTCTTCATTAGACATTTAATTTGAACATCACTTATTTTAATATGTCATCATAAGAGTAGCTCTTAAACGGATGAACCGATTTTGACTTAGTTCTTTTTTGTATAAAAGCTGATTTAATCGAGAGCGTTTACGCGTTTAGAACTACGAATTTTTTTTTTTTGTTTTACTTAATATGGGTAACTCTAATAATACGAGAATGCGACAAACACTGCGTAAAGTTACTTATACTTTTGAGAAATACTGCTGATATGTAGTTACAAAATTTGGACCAAAATATGATATTTATTTCCATGATTATTATTTTCATTTGACCTTGGTCTCGTACGAGAATAGAACTAAACGTATTTGCGTTCAAAAGTTGTTTTCTTCTTCTGAAAATAGTTTCAATAATGTCTTAATAACATAAAATTCAATTTACAGCACATAACCTACTTTTTATGTTATTTTTATATATTACATTTGTCCTTGTGTTAATCAAACCGTATGTATATAATAATCTTTTATTTTTGACATGGAAGCATCACCACTATTCAAAACTTTAAGTAGGTAGGTACTTTAATTATGTTTATTGTACAAATACCCATATTACAAAATACAAGTATTATTATCATCGTTTATTTTGACTTTAAAATCTAAATGAGTGTGTGTCAAAGAGTACCTACCTTCTGCATCCGATCCTTGGTTTAACCGTCAAGCGAGAGCCTTTTCATATAGGTGTTGGTCGAGAATATTCGCTATGAGGCCGTTCGTTGAAACGACTATCGGGCAAAGATGAATTTAAGGCCTTTAAAGTTGTCTAATAACTATGTCAGCCCCATAGTGCTCACTCTTTATTACATCAACATCAAAAAATACATTAGAAATTAGATGCTTCGTTTTACTAACCAACTCGAGCCATTGAGTTGATAAGAGCCCTATTCCTGCTAATTTTCCGCTCGGCACCTCCTATATTAACTCTGTATGAAAATTTAGATTAACTTATCAACAAAATATTGTGTCCAAAACATTTCGCAGACACGTTCCACCGCGTTTGACTGACGAGCGGTAAATGTGAAAAGTTTATATTAAGATTTACACGGAAACTTCAGCAACGATATTGCGCTTTATATAATAGCCTGTGACGGCACCGAAATTGTTATACTTTGCAGGAATTACGATTCGCTCTGAGTTTGTATTTCATCGTTTTTGGTGACTATCTCCTTCCTCTTGAATACCACGTTCCCAAACAAAAACGAAATTTTCGGTTTGTCCGGTTCTCAAACAATTCTGTAGCGAGACGTTCAATTTAAAAGTTATTTTTCATACCTCATCTGTTAATAGGAAAACGATGGTTGGATCGTCGGTATGTGAGAATAAAGTAGGACCTTGACTTTCCTGCAAGAGATTTTCATAGAGGGCAGTAATGGGGTTTGAATCAGTAACATGTCTGAACCAATATGCATAATTAAAAAAGCATTTATTGGCATTATACATCTTAATGTGACTCTATCTGATGACAAAAGATTTTTTAGAGACGTAAATTCAAAATAATATAAACCAACAAAACTCCTCATTTTATAGCACCTTCAGTAGCTTCACTCGTAACCAACTAATTACTAATTACTGTAATTATATATCTTAGAAGTCAATTTTTACAACATATAATACATTTCAGAGCTACGTCATAAAAAGTTGACACGTATTCGAAGCGACAGCTAAAATAAAACGAAGAAGAAGCAACGTGCGTATATTACGAGCTTAATATTGTTAGAAGGTCATAAACATATCTATTTAGAATAAAAATAATCCACTAGAGAGAAATCGGTCTGTCGACATAAGTTTTCATAAAATAATCTTGCGTTTTCGACCATAACAACTAGGTTTTAACCCACTTTTTAACCAAACTCTTTGCTTACGAATGAACAATCTAATATATAAAATTCTCGTGTCACAGTTTTCGTTGCCATACTCCTCCGAAACGGCTTGACCGATTTTGATGAAATTTTTTGTGCATATCGGGAAGGTCTGAGAATCGGCCAACATCTATATTTTATATTAATTTTTATCGAGTTAAATGTAGTCCACGCGGGTGAAACCGCGGGGCGCAGCTAGTTTATTATATAAAAAATTGGTATTTGGGCTTTAGAGATTAAAAACTTTGTAATGGAATATCCGAACGAAAATAATTTGTGATCTGACGATGAAAATCCGCGAATAAATAAAGCTTTGTAACAAGCTAGGATTATGAAGCTACCTATAATGCACATTGTTGCTGAACCCCGCGGTTGCTGTTACCCCTCTGGAATTTATTTTATTATATCATAAAATCCACAGCAACATTTAAAACGTATAACTATGCATAAAGCCAATAACGGATTTATATTTTATAAATAAATAATAAATAAATCCAAGTGTAGCGTTACTTAGCATCAACCAGGAACAAGCTACCATGTACAAAGTAAAATAAATTAAAAGTAACCTAAAGCTATGTCTATTCCTAAAGCTCGAATCTGTCGCCAAGAACCTATCGGTGTGTTCCGGCAGCCTCACTTGAGAGCCAGTTCCCAGTCCAGGTGTACCGTGGCGCCATCATCGACCACATCGTCACGGGACGTGAGGTCAAACGCTACCCTGTAAATAGTAAAAAAAAAACAAAATTTCACTCAAATCCGTTGCGCCGCGTCAGCGTGAAGAACGCATATTATGCACGTGCATATTGAATCATGAAACTTATCCTATATAACCTATCGGTGTGTTCGGGCTGCCTCACTACCAGCTCTCAATCCAAGCGTCGCGTGACATCTTCTACCACATCGTCATCAGGCTCGCGGTCAATGGAGCTGTAAGATAACAAGTGGATTATTAAATAACACGCGTCTACATCAGCACAAAAAACAATATCAGTATAAGCTAAATCAATAGACCAGAAAAAGACTTCACATAAAACGTCAAAGCTCGCCCCACAAATAGAGCTGACATCATATCAGAAGTTTAGTTCCTCTAATGCCAGCTCTGATAGGACAATAAAAAAGTAAAAATATCCGCGTTCTATGGCAGATGCTGTATGATATTATGCATAGGCTATCGTAGGAAACTCGGTTAACCTATTTTCATGAAACAGAATTTGCCTTTCTTTTGAGATTTTTCCGTCACATTTTGTACAAGTTAGTGGTTGTGTGCTTCTAACACGGATCACTTAGCCAATGGACATCGCATTTTGTTCATTCACTAACGCTCCAGGCACATTTCCGTTATTGGAAGAAACCAAGGATGATATGTGTACGAGATTTGCAACATAGTTTGATATGGCATTCAACTTCATAAATACTAGATTCGATTAAACTTAAGAAAAACAATAAGTCTGATTTTTGTCATTCCTTTAACAACTATAATTAGTATTATTTGCATTATGAACACCTCAGTCCGTATCAACCCAAAATAGGTTACGTAATAAGCACCCTTAGATTATTTATTTCGGTCTGTAGCTACTAAGAGGTCTGATAAAGAAACTTAAATCGCCATTAAGTCGTAATTATCGAAATATTTATGTAGGAAACTTGACAATGACATTAGGAATATCTATGCGTTTGTCCCATTTCTATAGATCTTTTTATCGTACACTATAAGTTTATAATACAAAAAAAAAAGAATATCATACAACACATACTATCAGTAGAATAGGCGGTCTTCTCACGTAGCGCTCTTTCAGATAACCTGATAGAGAGAGGGAGAAGAGAGAGACCGCTGTCCTAGCTGAAAAATATAAGTTGTCTATTAGTTAAGTCGTCAGCGTTTGTAAGTCGTTGCAGAGGGTGTTTCCTTGCAAACGGATCCGGCCATATTTTATCGGGTGGTATCTCTAAAGTGAGCAAAAACCGCGAATCGTGAGCACGTCCACCGCGATATAATAAAGTGCAGTGCTTGAATAACGATCTAGCGGACGCTGTAAAATGAACAAAAATGACTGTTGGAATTATATTGCTTCAGCAATCCAACATTATAGCGAAAGTTTCTGTGACTTTGTTGGAGAATGATTCAATAATAATTTGTAGATTTATATGAGGGATATACCTACCTACTGGTATATTTAGATATAGTTACCTCTATATTTTTTCTTTGTAAAATGACGCGGTGGCCGTGGCACAGATCTGAGTCTTCAAAAGTTATTTAGCCGGCGTCCTTACGATCCAACCTCCTTAGGTTGGAACAGCGTGGGTTAGTAGATGTCACATGATTTTGAAAGTTGTGGTTTTCAGACATGTCGGTTTCCTCACGATGTTTTGATTCCGTTATGGGCGATAAAAAATCCGCACAGAACTGAGAGATGGGATTTGAACGCGATGTAGACCTTGTGTCTTTTGCTTTATGTGCGAGTGTGTGTTAGGTTATCACCGCTTACTCTTGGGTATCATTCAAAAAGCATTGTAGGCGTTTTGGAAAATTTCAGCGCAGGCGCTTCATTGCGTTCGATTAGCACCTCTATTTTTAGACAAAAAAAGTAGTTTTATTATACCATGATGGCTTCCATTTGCCACGTTTCGGTGATAACGTTTTAAACGGGGTTAATGCCCTCAACAGTTGGAGTCTTGCCTAATGCGTTGTAGATGAAGATTGTTTGTGATTGGACTTCGAGGATTACTCTTGGAATAGACCAAATGCAGTTCTAGAAAGATTGAACTAGATTGGTACTGTTCATAAAGAATTTGATCTGCGATTGCTGATAAAGTTTTCCGTCAACTTGAAATTGACTCAAATATATCTTTATTGATTTGTTCGCTGTGCTCTTTATATTCATCTGCGTGGACAGTTCATCGCATTAAGTAAAAGTTCATACAAAACTCCATAATGCCTTTTAAATTTTTCTTGAACTTCAAAGTGTTCGGTCAACTCTTTCAGTTTTTTTCCATACACTTTAAGTATATGTACTTAGCACTAAAAATATTTAAAAAAGCTTTTGCTAAATCTGTCCAGCCGTCAAATAAATAAATCTGTCAAGTAATACGCTTACCAACAAACAAACTTTTATTGCATACATTTTTCAAACTTACTGGATAATGGTGTCGATTCGGTTTTGAATTCACTAAAACTAAACTAAGTTTGACAGGTCTAATAGTATTGCTGTCTTTTTCTAACCACTGAAGTAAAAATAGGACATTATTACTATTAGACCTGTCAAACTTAGTTTAGTTTTAGAGAATGCAAAACCGGATCGACACCGATGTCTTACAATAACGGATTTATTTGATTAAAAATGTCTTTTGATAGATGAAAGTCAATAGGTACAACAATATGTTACATAATTCAACAATTTGCGATCATTTTGCAATAATTTTATTAATTGTAAAAAGGAAATGAAATGCTGTAAAATGTTGATTCAAAACAATTCATTAGTTTCAATTTATGTTTACAAATTAACCTAATTACTATTATGAGCTTTCCTGCCAATCGCTTAGTAATACAAAATTAGAATGAATAATTGATTCGTTTCTGTAAATTGAAGTAAAACTCACTGTAGAATCGTATAACGATGTGACATCAAAGTGAAAATCATTGAAGCTGTTTTTAATGTACTGTTAATCAGGAATTGGTTATCTCTGACCTCATAACTATTGAAATGAATCTTCAACCAACTAACACACAAAACAATTTCTAAACAAAGTGTCAATATTTACGAGAAGCGACTAGATTTACGAACATATAATTAAACTACTTTTAATAATAGGGTTGACAGAATGGAGTCATAAAAATTCTTCTCCAGCCATTTGTAGCTTTATTACTCTCAATCGATTCAAAAATAACTCAAAAATCTTCCGCGTTTATATATGTAGAAAGCTGGAAGATAAAAGGGATGACAGACGCGCTTGTATAAGCTTGAATAATAGCTGTAAGCTTGTGCTAATCGATTTGTCTCGCTTACAGCCGCTGTCATTTTCGTTGTTACGTTTACTTTATTCTCGACCTCTTTTTATTAGACTGAGTTATGTTATGAGACTCTAGCGGGCCTAGCCGTGATAATCGTTAATACAACGTTAACGCTAATCCTACTATCCTTATACTTTTCCTACTACTAATAGTAGGAAAAGTGTTAGTAGGAAATAGTGTGAATGTTTGTTACCACGTATCACCGTAACTACTAAACCGATTTTGATGAAATTTGGAATGGAGATAGCTTATACCCTGGATTAACATATCGGCTTATTATCCCGTAAAAGGGTTGCTGCGGGATAAAGGGAAGACGCGAGTGGAGCCGCGAGGCGCAACTAGTAGAAAATAAAAAAAAATATGGCAATGACATATTACAACGTCAAGTCCGTGTATTTTTTTTTGTATTGGCGTCACACGTTTTGTGTTTTTGCCAGTGTCAAGTATTACATACATCAAGCTAAGAGAGTATCAAATATTAATGATGACGATAAGATGATGGGACCCAGCCGGGTCAAAGAGGATAGTCCCCTTTGTGTTTAAGTAAAGTAGTGGCACTTTATTTAGACAAACTTTAGAGCAACTAGAAAAGTCACTTTTAATAACTTTTTTCACTTTCCTACACTACGTAGCAGATTAACGAACACACATCGGCATCTTCAATAATAGTTTACCTATATTATTTTATACAATTAAAAACAAAAGTAAAAAAAGGATTCTTTGCACGTCTATTTGTTGGTTATATTTTGCAGTAGTTCTATTTCCTACATAACATTAATTTTTAATGTTGTATAAAGCATTGCTTAATGTAATGATTAAAAAAAACCTTTTCTTTGTTTACAGAATGGCGTCTACCACGGAGTCTGCGAAAACCGAAGTAAAAGTAAGCAATACAATCTGCATTCAATTTCCTCTATGTAATAACCTTTTTGTTTTGAAATTGCATTTTCTATTGTTATAACGACCATTGTAGCTCGAACATGTTGTTGGGTGAATGGAAATTATGTTTTCTATTGATTTATTAACCGTCGGTTGGGACATGTTCTTCAGTGGAGGCCAAGGCTTAGCAAACGTAACGTAGGACGCCCTCAGGCTTGATGGATTGACAATATAGATAGATAGATAGATTAACTCTTCATTGACACACTAAAATACAGAGAAATTTAAAACTAGAACAACAATAAAACACACAGTCATAAACAGTGACATATAAGAGTAATTATGGCTAAAGAACAAGAATAAAATAATCTTTTATCTGCGGAATGTTGGATGAGAAGTTGTTGCGTCAATTCCCAATTTCGGCCTTTCTTAAAAAACCTGTGTAAAACATAGCTTCTTGATATATTTAGGGGTTAGGTCAGAGAACTAAGGTCACCGACATAGCTCACAGAATTAGCAAGCTGAAGTGGCAGTGGGCTGGTCACATAAGCCGCCGAACCGATAACCGTTGGGGTAGACGTGTTCTTGAGTAGAGACCGCGACTTGTCAAACGTAGTGTAGGACGTCCTGCAACAAGGTGGAGCGACGACTTGCGCCGAGTGGCTGGCAGTAATTGGATGAGAAGAGCCGAAGACCAGGCTCAGTGGCGTACCTTAGGAGAGGCCTATGTCCAGCAGTGGACTGATACAGGTTGATGATGATGATGTTATTTAGGGCCGGTTTCATAAACGTCCGTAATTTCAATGTCATACCAAATTTCGGGCCCATAATCTGTGCTTGCAGGAAAAATATGTTTTCAGTAGTTTTTCAGTACTTTCATCGCCTAACAATCCTTTACGTAACAACAACATTCGTGACGTCGACACAATAAACTCTCCAACTGGCAAACCGTTAAGTTAAGCTCTACAGAGAGCCGTAGAGCTAATGAAGAGCAATGTAGAGACCTCTAGTAGAGTCAAGGCCGGACGGTTTTATCCCCGCTTTCACGAGCTAAGTTTTGGGTTAAAGTTTATTTTAATGGTAGGTATAATAAAATTCCACTGATTAGCACTTTTGTTTACTACGGAAGACATAAATAATATATTAACATCAACTTCTTAATTAAGCGTTTTAAACCATAACTATATTTTCGAGGTTTCTTATCCTGCTGCCTTAGTACTCAAACTATTACGCAAAATTTTATAAAATTTCTAATGCAATAATGGATATGCTGTAATTTGTAATTTCAGCTGGGTTTTTTTACAATTTACAGGGTAGGGTTTGACGACTAGAGTCACCTGATGTTACGATATAGTTGAAGGTGGTGCCACGCTACGCCTGGACTGAGAATTGGCTCTTAAGTGCGGGTGGCGAAAAACGCTGATAGCTGCTTAGTGACAGATTCCTGTAGGTAGCCAGGCAGGCACTAAAAACGCCCCACCATCAAGCTATGCCACTGTGTGGTAGCCGAACTAACGCGCACACTGCGAGTCACCGATTTCGAGTTCCAATCTCATATCGGCTCTGCAGCAGATATCTCAATATAATTGATAGGTACATTATGTTCCAATCACATTGTGAAGAATCCCATGTGCAAGTTTCAAAAAATTCAAGAGCACGGGACGTCTACAAACCAGAAAGCGTGATGAGTTTAGTAATCAAGAGTTTGAACTCATTCACGATGTCCATCGGATAACAGCAAAACAGAATTGGAAGCTATTATTTTAAAAATAAAAACTCAGCTCAAATCAAAACATAAAAATCCGTCTACACGCCGCTATGCCAAATTAATCTCATAAATAAATATTTTATTCATGCAGCACATATACGCCACTGGCGCCAAACTTTTGCACTTCCTGACGTCATAAGTTCCTATGACGTCACAAATATCACCCGAACCGATGAATGCTATGCCGAATCGTTTTGGTGTGGAGCCAACGTTAATACCGATGATATTCGGACGTGTCGTAAATCTCAGGATAACGTTGCATTTAAATAGCAGTAATGTCTGAGGACAAGGAAAAATGTAGCAGTTTAGCGGCGAAGTGTTGGAGGGATGGAGACGACGTGATGGAGCCGATTTATGATATAGATGGTTTGCTCTCGCTGTAAAGGAGGATTTATACGAGACTGTGCTGAACCCGAAAGTTGAACTTATAGAAATACTAGCTCCGCCCAGCGCGTGAACTAAACTACTCTATCGTGTAAAAAAAGTAGGCCATGTCCTTCTCCAGGGTTTGAACTATTCGCACACCAAATTTTATCAAGATCGTTTCTGCAGTTCAGTCGTGAAAAGGTAAAAAACAAAAAATAAAGTTACTTTCGCATTTACAGATGATCTTATGGCATGTGCTTTTTTTGAGCTCTAAATGGAGATTAGTGAGAACACTTGGTTTTCCTGGCCCGTAAGCCTCACCATGTGACGAAGGGCATTCAGAGCAGCAGGAAAAAAGACAGTCTCAACGTGGGTGCTAAAACTGCGATACCTAATATCTTTCGCAATTTTGTATTACTTCGCATGACATTCCAACGAAATGCGCGCTAAACGCATTGGGAAAGCGCATTACATATTATTATAGACGAATGTATTTGCTGCTGGCGACCACGTGCATTATGCGCACATTCCGCAGACATCAACCGCTTAGCCCTGCATCAGAATTACAACAATTTGGCTTGTGCACATGCGCTTAAAGCCCCAAAGCGCTTTCAGCATGAATGGAACAATACACAATAATCGCGAAACTGTCGGAAGTTAGGCGTCGTTTTGACGATTCGCCTAAGACAAGCAGTGGACGAGGCGGCCGTTATTGGGGTCGGTACCAAAATACATGAGTGGTGTCGACCAGCCGGCAGTAGGCGTCAGGCGGCGCACGCGCCGACCGCGCGCAACTCTGCCCAGATTCTAATGTACCACCTCATTTACTACCGCGCTATATTTAACCGCTGCGACCAGATTCATATCTGCATGTTCCCACACAAATATAAGTGATCCATCTCCGTATGATGCAAAATTGATCCCAGTGCCGTTACCGACAGTGTCAGATATATAAATGTGTTGACTGGATAAACAAACGCGTTCGAGGACAGCAATTCGTTGCAACACAGAAAGTAAATATATTATTTCACGGCGAACATCAGACCTTGTGAGTATCTCGTGTCTATTTTCTACCATTGCTGTCAGATTGCCAAAATTCCGACAGTTTTATACCCTAGAATATGTTTATAATATTTTTCATAAATTGAACCGAGGACGACAGTTTTGATAACGCAAGCGAAATTTATTTCAGCGAGATGAATCCGCCGTCAGCGCTACACAGCGCGATGAGCCGGGACCGGAAGCCGTTCACATATACCCCGGGCGGACTCGATCTGTCCGAGATAAAGTCGTCGCGGATGGCCGCACGATTGATGCGAAATGCTATGAATGAGGGAGTCCCGGAATTGCCAAAGCAGTGCATTCAGTCGCCACCATCGAACCCGATCGCGGTCCCCAATTACAATTGTATGCCAGTGCAAGTGTTTCCGACGTTTAACTTACCATCGAATCCAAAATCTCTTCTAAGAACGAGGAGTAACCCCGGCCAGCCAAGAGAACTGCCCGTACAGAGAGCACCGCCGCCACAGTTGCAGCCGTCTCAGTTTGTAAACAATTCTGGAGCGCCAGGCGCTTCACAATATGACACACTTAATAAAAATACTCCAACGTATTCACAGATAAACAATAACAGACCTGTGTCTATGTATGATTATGGATCGACGCCGGCCAATCCATTCACACCAACGAGTTATGGAAACGATGGCTACGCACCTGTTTTACCGGAAATAAGCTATGACGCAGAATACTTTCGAAGTGCACCAAAGATAAATACTAATGTAGGCAATACGGTGCCTCTTAATGAACCCGTAAGAACAGAAAGTAATTTTGATAGTATTTTCAATCCAAATTATATTATGAAACAAGAAAACACAATACCAGTTATTGCAACAAGTAAATACCAAGGATATTCTGACAATATTTTTAAACCAGTGATTGAAAAGGAAGAGATCTCTATACCATTGATAGATACCAGTAACTATCAAGAATATTCTGGGGACACATTTAAATCCCAGTCTGGAAACATAGAAACCGCTTTACCATCTGCCAATAAATACCAAGACAATTTCAATGATACTTATAAACCTGCGATAGAAAGTAAAGATATTGCTTTACCGTATACAGAAACAAATAAGCATCAAGGAAATTGTGATGAACTCTCAATTGAAAATAAAGAATTTAATATACCAGCAAATGAAACCAGTAACAATGAAAACCAGCTTGATGTCGAAATTAAACCCGTAATTGACATTGAAAGATCATTTAAAACTGTCACGAATTATAATAATGAAAATATTGTTAAACCACAAGATCAACCTAAAGAAATCGAAATAGACATACTGACAAAGCCTACTATAGTAGACTATTCTACATTCGTTCCTGAAAATATAGTGTCAAAGCCTGAGGACCTGATGAGCCCTGATAATCAAAAGGTTCTACTTAAATCACTGTATACTTATTATTTATATATTTATGTATCTGTTTTTCTTATATGTTACATGTATTTGTTGTACAATATCAAAGGCTTGTAGGAAAAAAGTTCATATTCATTGTCATTTTATAACTTCATAATAATTTCAGTTTTTAATCGTATGTACGATACGATGGTAAAGTAACCAAATTAATGAAAAGTCATAGTATCATTGTGTAAATAATTTCATCTAATATATTCTTTTTCATTTCAGAAAGACGTCAAAATTGTTAAAAAACAAGTAATCAAAAAAGTAAATAACGTTGAGGATCAAAATGGATCAAGCGATCAAAATGGAGATAGTGAAAATGCAGCCGTAATAACGCCGCCTACTGAAAAATCTGCAGCTCGAACAACTACGATAGAAATAACAAAAAATACTTTGCCAGATGGTTCTATTGAAGAAGTGAAAAAAACGATAACAAAAACAATTATCGATGGTAAAACTGAAATTAAGACTAAGACAGAGACAACAATAATACCTAAAGACGATGAGGAAGACGTCGAAGAGGTGGAAGAAGAAGAGGAAGAAGAAGAAGAAAGCGGTGAAACAACAATTCCTAAAATAGAAAATAAACAAAAAGAAGTGGTGGATCAATCAAAGGTAATTTTGGTCAAAAGGCCAAAAGAAAACGGCCAAGAAAATATTATTAAAACCGAAGAGAGATCTGAGACCACTACAACTGTAAATAAAAAAGTAGTCGTAGTTCAAGATGAGCAGGAAGAGCAAAATGAAGAAGATGAAGAAGAAGTTGTTGATGAAGATGAAGAAGTTGATGAAGAACCAGTGACATTTGTAATCAAACAACCGGCCCAAAAGCCAAAATCTCCACAACAGGAAGAGGTAGTTGAAACTCCTGAAGAAACTCCAGTAGAAACAGAAAAAGAGGAAGTTGAAGAACAAGAAGAAATAGTGCCAAGTAAAAGAGAAGTTTTAAAGGAAGAGGTACAAAAAATTACTCCTGTGGAAAAAGAGGAAGAACTTGAAGAAGAGGTCGAAGAAGAAGAGGAGTATGAAGAAGCTGAAGAGAAAGAAATAGTAGAAAAAGGATCTGAACCAGTTTCGGAAATCAAAGAAAAGAAAGATAATGAGAATTCAGAAAATATCGAACAAGAAGTTGATGTAGAAAAGAAAGAGGTTGTTACAAACCTTATCAACGAAACAAGCACACTTACTAAAGAATCAAAAACTGAAACAAACGATGATAAACAAGAACAAACGCAAGACGTAACAGAAGAAAAACAGGAAGTAATAGTAGAATGTCAGGAACATATAAGAGAAAAGCAGAGTGTACCGGAGGAAATATTAACACCAAAAGTGGAGAAACCAGAATTGAAAGTGCCTCTGAGGGAGCCATCTGTGCCTCTTGAGAAAGTAGAAGATGTTGAAATCAAACCATTAGGGCTAGGAGACTTTTTAACTAAAACACAGACACAGAATACAGAAATAATTACAAACGTTACAGAAAAACCTACAGGTTTACTTACGGAATACAACAGAATTGAAAACATAGTAACAGTTAACCGCACAACTAAAACATTGGATCAGTCATACGAAAATATCACTCAGCAAGGTATTCCGACTTTGAAGACTTACTTTACACCGCATATCGACAAGATTTCGACCTCTCCTCAGCCAGCTAGGCCTTATCAGCCTGTTTACCCACCAGAACCAACAACTGAAAGACGTCACAGTCTGCTGTTGGAGAGGCTAAGCGTGGAGCGGCAAATGCCTTCTGACATTTACCAAAACAATTATAGCAACCAATATAGCAACCAAACTGTGGAGCAACAAAGGCAATGGTCACAAGAACCACAAGCTGAAATTCTTACTGTTAGCAATGTAAAACCTAGTCAGATAACAAACCAGCAATGGTATCAGCCGAGAGAAAATGCGATATATAATAACTTGACGCCTAGTCCGCAACCTCCACAGGCCGCCACACCATCTTGGACCCAGCCCAAGACTCAAACTCAGCAATTGTACCAACCCCAGCCTCAATTCCAGTCTTCACCGCAATCTCAGTACCAAGCTCCTCCACAGCCCCAGTACCAACCTCCACCGCAGCCTCAGTACCAAGCTCCACCTCAACCTCAGCAACAATACCAACCTACATACACAGATAACGTACAGGAAAACACGCTCAACACTTATCAGAACACATACTCTGCATACACGCCTAAGCCTACCAACTGGACTTCTAATAACACAAAACCTCTGAGCCCCATACCCACCATTATCACACCTAGCCAACCAAGTCAATACAGCTATAACAATGATTCTTCTGAATCTTATCAAAAAACGACACAACACTATTCTTCCTCTTCTTCTTACGTGCCTCCACCATGGGAACAGGACTCTACTTACGTAGCGCCAGATGCTCCCCAGAATTACTATCAGCCTCCCCCTCAAACCAACTCATTCTCAGCTACCCCAAATCAAGGCTGGAAGCCTAATCTACCTACAAGCAAATTCAACAAAACTCCACCAACGGCTTACATACCACCCAAGCCTAATCAGTCTTTCGTCGTACCTGTGAGCAACGTGGAGCCACCTAAAATGCCCGGTCGTAAGACTTACTACAGCGAATACGAGAGACGCTATATCTCCGTTCCTGAATCTACTTACATACCCGGAGAAAGCAAGTACCAGCAACAGCCGGACCCATCTCCCGCATACTACTACGACAACAACGAGCCAGCTGAAACAGTTGAGCCCCAATGGCGTCGGGAGCTCCGAGAATTTACTGAGAAGTCGCAAACTCAGACGACGTCCATAACTAATGTCAAACCCCCATGGGAAGCTGAAACGAAATACGCCAAACCTCCAGCACCAGTTGCGACGCCGACTCCCACATGGAGTCAAACAGTGCGACCTCAGTCATGGCGTGAGAGGAGCTTTGAATCGGAGTTTGTGTCTCAGGAATGGCCTAAAACTAATACTTTAGGACGTGGTCGTCCTTTGAGCTCGTATGGGAAGGAGACTATCCCAGAGAGGACCCGAGGTGTATCCGTGGATAGGTACAACCCGAACAGCTACCAATCGCCGGTAGTTGCGGAACACCCCCCGGTACAGACTCACACGCACGCCCCGCCGGCGCCGCACGCGACTGGCTACCACAACCCAAATGTGCCTGCTTACCACGCCCGTGCCTCAGCTGAACCTAGGTAAGTTCAATACTCTCTTCAAGCCGCTTCTTTTATTTTTAAGAAAATGTATTTCTAGGCTGTCTTATGGATCCCAGATTCGGACCCTGTCTAACACATTTGTTTTTGGCCTAAGAATCTTAGAAATGTGTGTCCTTGCCTTGCCTATTTTATTATTTTATTGAGTAGTTTGCGAGTTCGGATGTAGGAAACTATAAATTGAGAAACATTACATTGTGCGGGACCTGCGCACGGAAACTAAGATCTATTTTCGTTCGATCTTCCGTCACGCAGACGAGGATTATGTAAACAGCATAATGTCTAGTGTTGTTATGATAATATGCTCCATTAAATGTTTGATTTTTAATAGCTTCCCTACATTTACAACTTTATGAGCTGCATCTGATCATTTGAAAATCATGAAAAATTATAAAGTTTTGCACTTCATAAAAGTATTCAACTCTATTATCTTCGGTAATTAATATTACCTTAATAGTAAACACACCTACTGAAAAAAGTAACCTTCATCAAAATCTTTCATCGTCATTCCTATTGGAAAACGCGGGAAAACTATGCAATCCTCAAACACAGTTTATTGTTTAGCAATATTTTTTCTCATTTGTCTCTAAACCATGTTTCAGAGAGCAAGTCAGCTATCAGCAGCCACGAAACCTGAGGGAAGCCCGTGCGAGTCCGTTCCAGTCCAGGTCCTTTAAGTACCTCCAATGGATCACCGGAACCGAGGATTGAGCATTACATGACTAAAAGAAGGACTCTACTGACCAATGACATGTATGAGATGTAGCGGCAGCTCTGAAAAGGTGAGCTGGCATTCTTAAAATGTCTCACATTGGCATTAGTAGTGTAGAGTGCATCTTCTTTCTTGTGTGGGTAAACGTTAAGTTTAATTCTTAAGTAAGGAACTGCTTGTGAACATTGTTTTGTGACATTTTGAGTAGACTGTTTTTACAACTGAACGGTTGATTTTGAGCACAGGTCTTGAATGGCGCCATGCTTTAATACTTGAACTAGAAACTGGCTCTCAAGTGAGGCTGCCGGAACACACCGATAGGTGCTCGGCGATAGATTTTTAGCTCGAGGGTGGTATCTAGCCACTCGTATTAGAAAATACCCTACCGTCAAGCTAACTAAAACTACCAGACTATGGAACTACGAGTAGCAATGTATGTTAACATAAAGCTTTTTGTACACAAACTTAACTTAGATAAAAACGATGTTCATAAGCTTAAGATGTATGTACTTAACTTATATTTAAGAATACGCTGACGCATTGGTACATTAAATTTATTTCATTAAAATCCCGCAGTTCTATTGATGAATTTGCGGCGATTTTTAATGGAATTAAAAACTATTGTGAATGAAAGTCAATTGAAACGATTAGATCGATTGAAAGGTTTAAAATTAAGTTAAAGATAAATACTTTAACAGTTAGTTTTTATACGGACCTTAATAATTATAATATACCTTATAAATACGTATACATCGTTTGCAGATTTGTTCATCAAAAATAACACTATAACAACAGGCCCAATGTTTATTGCAATTCTAGTTCATGAAATTTACAAATTATCTTTTACTGTGAACTAGTAACTGAGTGAACTGTATCTCAAAAGAATTATCATCACCTAAATAAATGATAGTGTTCATAATTGATTCATTTAGTTTAGAGATGCCCTAACAGTTGTATTAACTTGTATGACACCTTTAATACTTTTAATTACCGATATCTGCGATTTTACTTGCATTTCTAGATTTTTTTACATTTTCTAATAAGGACGATGCATTTTTGAGCAATCTATGTGTGGCTCTCTCTTTGTAGATATGTGGATCTATACATTGATTTGAAATGAATAAAAGCTCACTCATTCTCATCGCTGAACGAATTTCAAAGCGGCGAAATAAGTTAGAGGGCGTCTCTAAGTTATGCGGTATAATACTATCCCAATGCTGGGATAAACTCTTATAAGTCGTGAGCATTCGTATATACGAGTGTGCATTTCAGTTTTGTTAACAACAGATATAGTGAACTAGATAGCAATGGTCTGAAGACTTCATTGATTTATAATACTCATTTGGATGTGATAAATATTGTACTTATTATAAATATTTAACTTAGTCAATGGGACTTATCGCTAGTCTTGATTTTGAATAACATACCTGAGGCCTTTAATGCATTTCCGCTTTTCTATCTTACTAATTATATAATTTCTGTATAATCAAATTAATTTATCAAAGGATTTTGTATCAGTTTTGATTTTGTTATTTATTTAGTAAATTCTTAAGTTAAAAACATTTTTAAGTAGAAATTAAATTAAATTTTCAATTAATTAGTTTGTGTACTTATGAAACTTTGCGTCTTTTGTTTTCAAAGAGCGATTTAATGTTCATTAGTGCGGTACACAATTAAAAGTTACTTTATTAAAATTGTATTTAATTTCAACTATAAATTACAAAATAGGTGTGTTTATTAAAGTTCCTTTCATTTTATCTTATTTTAATTAAATTTATAAATATTGCATGGTCCACTAAGTTGTAACATAACGTTGTTTCTTATTTATATTTTGTGAGGTCATTGTTGAGTTTTTTTATATTTAAAAAATAAAAGAATTTTAAATTGAAACTGTTTTAATTTAATGTAGCTGAAATTTATAAAAATGTATCTAGACATTAATTTTTTTAAAGCATCTAGGTTGTAAAGTACTGAAATTGCCCGTCATCCAACCGTCAAGCAGAAGTGTTCAGATTGAAGGGCAAGGTATCCAGTGCAATTACAGGGCATTATAAAATTTCACATCTAATATCTCACGGGTGACGAGCGCAGTACATTACTGTCCAATCAACTGTCGAAGATCAAAATACTGGACAGGACTGAATTGTAATAGGTTAGCGTGACGCTTAACTACTACCAGGCAACTATGTAACTGGCTTGTCTCATCAATACAGGGTAATAATAATAATGCCCGCACAATCACATACATAGACTCTGACCCCTAACTAGGTTTCCCTGCATCTAGGGTGTCAGAGACTACGAGGATCGGGGGGATCCACAACACCCAGACACAGAACAAATACTTGCGCTTTTTTTTTCTATGCACAAATATTTGTTCTGTTGCGGGAATCGAACCCGCGACCTCACGCTTCACAGTCGGCTATCCGCCCATTGCGCCACATCGGTCGCCACATCGGTCGGTAGCTTTTGACCTCAAGTCAAGTGACGATGAGTCGAGGGAGGCGCAACGCTACACTTGTATTGGGAACTGGCTCTTATGTGGGACTGCCGGAACACACCGATAAGTGCTTGACGACAGATTCATATAACTTGAGGATGGTAGCTAGGCGATCACTAGAAAATACGCGAGCACTGAATATGGTTAAAAAAAAAAAAAAAAAAAAAAAATTACGATGTTTCCCTTCACCGAAAGCTCAAGGTCACTGTAGGATTCAATTTCACAACCTATACCATCGATTTAAGATAGAAATGGGCTGAGTAATCTCTTTTTCTCCCGTAAACAAGCTCGAGTCCAAAAACTACTTAGATCCATAATTTAGATCTAATTCAGCAAAAACAAAGCGCAGGTAGAGTCTAGCTGACTATAATCTCTTTTTAAATCCTAGTTGAAATGCAAGACTGCGGTCACGTACTGAAGTAAATAAGGATGTACGTTATCCTCCCTCCCCGGATATCCCCCCTTTGGACCGTAAAAATTCCCCCTTTACAACCGTACAACGAAAAGCTCTTTTGGAGTACCAAACTACTCTAATTTAAAACGTTAGAGATTTTATACTAGGTACCGACTTGAAATGATTTAAATCTCTTTTAAAAATGTGCTCGTATTTTTTTAGTACTAAGTCTATAGAGTTATGGACATGAATAATGAGATGAAATTGAATTTATGGACTTACTTCAGTAGACAAGACATATTAACTTGAAATTAGTATTAAGACGAGGAATTGGCAATATTGGCTGCAGGGATTTCCTTTTTTCTCAGTAATTACAAAACATACAGAGCTAATGTTTATGTGCATTAAAGATCATGTTTTTGAATACAAATTGTCGGAAGGATAACACGATTGGATAACTTTCATAGCAGACAAACAATTATCGAAAACTGCCCTCTAAAAAAAAAGATTTTCATTTTACAGGCATACAAAACCGACTTGAATTTTTTTTTGCATGGTATATATACACATTCTTCAAAGAACTACAGAATTAGTTTTATAAAATTAATGATAGTTTTCATTTTAAACAAAAAAAAAAAATTTTTTGGCGCATACGAACTTAGGGCATTAGTCAGCTCGCTTGCGTTTTTGTATGGAGCAGATTTCAGATTCACGTTATCACGGCGTCCTCTTAAGTCCTTATTTTTTATGGTTTTGACTGTATTTAATGGTAATTAACGATAATTCATTATTACGTCTTTCTAATTAAGTAGAATATATTATTTTTGTCTGGAACATGTATAAATAAATGCATGTATAAGTTTTATTCTACACTCTACAGACCATTTTCCAGAAAAATTGGCAACTTGTGAAATAATTTTTGAGTTTCAGTTTCAAAAAAGACACTAAAATATAAGCTAAAACAACAATAAGTTACCGAAACTCAACCCAAAATAAGTTTGAAATCAAGTTAAGAAGACGCCGTGATAAACAATGAATCTGAAATCAGCTATAAAACTAACGCACTGAAGAGGGGTGTGAATTCGGCGATTCCGTACAAAAACGCAAGCGAGCTGACTAATGCCGTAAGGTCGTACGCGTCAAAAAAAGCTTTGTTTCGTTTAAAATGAAAACTATCGTTAATTTTATAGAACTACACCTGTAGTTCTTTGAAGAATGCGTATAAACGATACATAAAAAAATTCAACTCTTAAATCGGTTTTGTATGCCTGTAAACAGAAAATCTTTTTTTAGAGGGCAGTTTTCGATCATTGTTTCTCTGCTATGAAAGTTAACCAATCGTGTTATCCTTCCGATAATTTGATGTCAAAAACATGATCTTCAATGTACATAAATATTAGCTCTGTATGTTTTGTAATTGCTGAGATAAAAGGAGATCCGTGCAGCCAATATTGCCAATTCTTTAACGTGTAGGTCACACTAGCGACGAGCGGAGCGGAGAAGAGATGTGAACGTCGATCAATAAACTCTAGAAGGAATAGTGATAAATCGCAAACAATATATCGCTTACAGAGCGCAGCTGTTCAAACTGGTTCAATGTTAAAATAGGCGAGGCACACGTTGTGTGGAGAAGTGAGGAAAGACCAATGTTACAAATACCAAACTTATTCTGAAGTTGCTCCCGCTCTGTAACTATAATTGTTTCAATATTAAAGTAACTGCAAAAGAGTGGAATTCCACGCTACGGTCGGTGTTTCCTGAAAATTACGAGAACAAACAGGTGTCAAGTCAAGAGTGAATAGGTATTTTCTAGGCAAGCATTCTACATCTTCGACCACGACGTCGCTTTCCAGGTGAGACCGTGGTCAACGATAAACTAAATGGTGTAAAAAACCATAAAACTTCTTTATCTTCTTTTTTTTATCTTTTCATAACTTTTGTCCCGATACCTATTTATGCTATAAGCTCTCTCAGTAACTAAAATAAATGAACAGTGCCATTTCTCACCCTGAATTACAAATCTACAGTTAAAACATAGTTTTGTGATGATATAATGTACATACCTATAACAATATAATAGGTAGGTATCCAAAGTTCCAGTCCGTGTAAGGTAAAGTATATAACGTTCATCTTGAATTTGCTGTGTAGCTCCGCTCGTCTCCGTGCAGTGAAGTCTCGGCTTTACCTGAAACTGGCGTCCGTCTAAAGCTCAAACACGTAAAATAAAAACGACAGTCGGACTGAGACTAAGGCAAAGTTAGTTCATGCGCCTAATTTAAGCGGTCCACGCGTGTGAAGCTATGGCCACATCTCCCCTTTTTTGATTACATCAACTGGCTGGGGTATTTTGTTTGTCAAGCATGCTTTTCGGGATTTGGATGTTTGTTGTGTGCTGATACGTGTATGTGTTCATTTCACTCGCGACACACTAAATCCTATACGAATAATCCTGACAAAAGCATATTCCGTATAGTCAGTAACTACACAAACGTTATTCAGTTTAATGCAAAATTTTGCGGCGTAAATGCTTATCTTTTCATGACATTCCTGTTACTTTATAGTCGTAACTCGTTTACCTGGACTAGTTCAATGTGAACCCTATTCCTTTCAGTTAAGGTCGTAGTAATGTAGGAACTGTCCGAAATTCACTTAGTTCTGCATAAAGGGGAGAGGAGTGTTCTGGACAAGCTAGGATAAAAACTATAACAAGCAATATGGTGTACAGTCCGTACCATAAATGGGCTTATAAATGAAGATTAAAAAATAATTACGCTCAAGTGTTGATCAATACTTGAACAGCGGTAAAGTGACATATTTTGTATGAAATCTGACTCAAATCTGTACTCAAGTGGTGATTATCGCTTCTAGAATTAGTGAATTAGCCTAAGGATGAAAACAAACGAGCGTAATTTTGTGAGTCGTGAGTCGCGTATTTTCGGTCACTCATTTTACGTTCAACTGAATTTCTGTTGAGTTGCCAGACGAAATTAATTTATTTAGTCAGTATTGAGCGTTAGTACGGGCTGTTCGTGTCGTCGAGCACGATGGATCCATTAAAATATTGTGTATTTACAAAGAGGAGGCCAGAAAAAGAAGCTGGGTAAACCCACTCAATAGTCAGAGGCTGATATGTGGACAGTTTCATATTTTATTTGCCCTTCCCTCACCACGACCGAAATTCGGTCGAGTACACGCGCATTGAGTCGGCAGACAACTCATTTTGCGTCGTCGTGTGGCACCAACTGCCTTTTTGTATGAAACCGAATGCATCAGAATTTATGCTACCGAAATTCTGCGACTCACGACTCACAAAATTACGCTCGTTTGGTTTCACCCTAAGAGAAGGCCTGTCTCCCAGAAATAGGAATGGGAACGTAAACTCTCCTCTGTCTTTATAGATTGCAAGCCACTCAGATATTTGAATTGCAAAGCTTCGTGCGGCACTGCACAGCAATTAAGTAAATAAGGGACTCCTCTCATGAGGCGTTCATTATTTACGTCTCACGTGACTAATAATTAATTTTTCACCGACTACTTTTTCCTTTGAACGGGAATAATATTCAGTGCTACCTGCGTATAGAGGGAGCTCGTTCCATATTTTGTAAGAACGAGTTTGTGAACAACAACAACGAGTTCAAAAAATTCTGATCAATTTAGATCAGAATTTTTTGAAATTTGCAAAATATTAAATTGATTTAGGTACATACTTACCTGATTTATTTAGTTCAAAACCACTGTAACATAACAATGTTTTACTTTGCTTGATTCCTCTTCGATACTTACGTATATTAAACTGAGCAAAACAGTACTGTTTTCAATAGCAATAGCATAAAACGGGGTAGACTTACAAGGTAACAGCCTGGGGCTATTGCAGATAAAGCCACTTGTGCAACTGAAGGAATTGCAGTGCTAATGGGTCAGAGATATCAGTTTAACGTAGTTGTACCGGTTTCAATGTACGTACCGGATTTCTTTTACTTACGAAGAATATTGGGTTTCAATTTGGAGCCAGTTGGTTTTTATTATTGACAAACAAGCAAATGGTGTGAACTCAACGAGCAAGCGTCTCACGGCGATTATTACGTCATCGTGGTACAAAAGGCATGGGCTTGTGTGAACATCGTGGCTTTATTTCAATACTAGCTGTGCTTTGTGGTTTCACCCGTGTTGACCATAGTTTATCGCGATATAAATCCTATCCTTTTTCAGGGTTCAAACTATCTCCATAGCAAATTTCATCAAGATTTGTTCAGCGGTTTAGGTGAGAAAAGGTAACGAAGATAGAAGGACAGAGAACGTTACTTAGTTTTACATTCTTTATTAATTATGAAATTTAATTGTATATTGTGCTTTTATGGCAAATGTACAAAATAATTTGTTGCACATTACTGTAGTCTCAACTAACTATAGGCAGAACTCTTATTTATGGCGAGCAAGCAACAATTTCAACAAACTCAGCAAACATATTGACCTAGACCTCTTTTGCATCAGCGCTTCCTCAGCGTGGCGGCGGCTAAGCAGCAAATTCTTCTTGGCAGACGGTTAGCGACCGTAAAATGTTGTTTTTTCGTTATATGAGTAACAACATAACAAACTAATATATAAATAAAGATTAATATATTAGTTTGTTATGTTATTTAGAAAAGTAATATCTCTAGCGTGTTGTGTCTGTGTTTTCACATGTTTTTATTTACTTAGTCTCTATTCGTGAGAACCTGTTATTGGCTTTTGATTGTTTTTTTACTGTATATTATTTGTTGTTGTAAAAAGCTGTTGGTTTTCCAAAAAATAAATAAATAAAGTAATGTAGGAAACATTTGAGTGCTCGCCTGGCTATATATCTAGCACCTTCAAGTTAAGAATCTATCACAGAGCACCTATCGTCCAGGTGTAGCGGGGGCTACGTTCTTCTATCGTCACTTAGCATCAGGTGACTTGTGGTCAAACGCTACACTGTAACGTGTAAAAAAAAAAACAAAAAAGGTAGAAGATTTCTGGTAACACTCAATATTAACAGCACGCGAGAGAACGAGGGCAACACCCATGGGGATACCTGTGCGAAATTCTCGTTAGGCGATTACGCGTCTAATGTTTTCGATAAAAAGTGTTCGCTGGTACGTGGACCCGTGTTATATACTCGTAGTTACAATTCTACAAGTACTACAGTACAAGTAGAATTTATCACGAGGTGAAGGAAAAAAAAAGTGGCTCCGCTTGAAAGCCAATTCTCGATCTAGGTGAAGCATGGTGCCACTTTCGACCACAGTTTTAGGCAAACATTAACTTGTAAAAAGTAAAAAAAAACTACAGCGGACTTATAAGTCACTTCAAATCATATAATATAATGCAATTAAATATACTCGTATATATACTTAGATACACATTTAAGAATAAAGAATAAGAATAAGAATCATTTATTTGCAACAAATTATACAAGACAAATACATTATGTAGAAATAATAAGGAAAAAGAAAAAGAAAATATATTGTTGCAAACCGGCCTCAACTCAGCGTTGTGCTGCTCGTTTGATCAGCGCTGGTCTTCCGTTGAAGCCGCTTTTGATGACGTCACTGGCATGAAGGTAATTTCAAATAACTAGATAATAAAACAAATACATACATTTTTAAATTAAAATCTATCAGTGTGCTTTACTTACTCATTAGTGTTGAAACTAAGTACTTAGCGTACATTTGACTGATTTTATGCGAAAGAGGTTCCAGCTATTGGTTGTTGTAATAAACAACAATACCTAATAATTAGTTTATTTAATACAAACATGTGGGTATTTTACAATAAACAACAGTAAAATTCTTCTCTGCTTGTGGACTTGTGTTTTCTTAAACAGGGCCTCACAAGTGGAGGGCGGCGCCCCCCGCCGTTGTTCGTTATCTGCCGCCCTGGGAGGCGCCATTATCTTTGACGAGAAAAGAAATACCCGAAATTGTCCTAATTTATGTGAGAAGCTATTGTTACCTGTGGGAGGCGATTGTGATGGTGTGGGCGTGTGATTTTTTGGAGATTATATCTCATCAAAGTAAGCATTACGCTTTGTTGTTGACGAGGTGCTTTTCATTGTCAAAAATCTGCGTTTTTGCGCAGTGGTACGATGTTTCGCTACGCTCTGGTCCATTCTTGTTTACTTGGACTACAAAGGTTCTTGATAAACAAAACCAGTTAATGCGATAGTTTGTGAAAGAGTGAATGTGTCGGTGCTTTGGTGATTTTTCGAGTTGCAAGAAACGTATCCGGCTGTCATGCTGTCAGGATGACAGAATCTTAATTTCATTCTGACATTTTGTAATTCTGACAGCATGACAGCCGCAGAAGACAGCTGAATACGTTTCTTGCCACTCGAAAAAATACCAAAGCACCGACGTGTGTTTGTTGTTCTGTTTGTTTGTTCTTTTTTAATTAACAATTTGAATATGATTTTATTGCATACTTATTTAAGCTGAATGTGCTGACGAACACAAACACATATTACGATCAAATTTGTACCACATTTACTGCAATAAAATGTATTGTATTTAAGTAATTGCTAGTCCCACCTGTGATACTTTTTTGTAATAAACCTATTTCCTTGTACTTACATCAGGCTCCACGTTTAATTTAATTGAATTCCACGGTTTCCCACGGCTGCCTGTCGAGAGCAGGCTCCTGCAATCGCATTAGTGCTTTGAAACTTGATGCATTCAGCTGAACTTACTATTGTAGCGAAAATGTGGGTCTATTCTTCTGTTTACCCTTAAATAAATGCGGTTGTGTCTGTCAGTCAAGAAATTGTTTTTGCTATGTAACTATTTCAGAATAGGTACCCACTTTTTTTTTTACTATTTACAGGGTAGCGTTTGACCACAAGTCACCTGATGTTAAGTGACGATGTGGTCGAAGATGGCGCCACGCTACACCTGGACTGGGAACTGGCTCTCAAGTGAGGCTGCCGGAACACACCGATAGGTGCTTGGCGACAGATTCTTAACAAGAGGGTGGTAGCTAGCCAGACGAGTACTAGAAAATACCCTACCACCAAGCTATGGTTTCATCACGATGTTTTCCTTCACCGAAAGCTCAAGCTCATTGTAGGATTCGAACCCACGTCCTACGGATCGCAAGCCGACGTCACTACCACTGAGCCATCATCGCTATAACACACTCAAAATCATCACTTAAAATTACAATCGAAATACAAGCTACACATCAAATCAAAAATCAAAACATATATTTGGTATATTGGACCATAGAGTAACTTTGTATACTGGAGCATAGGACACAACATTATAATTACTTTCAAAACTAGCTACGCCTCTTCCAACCTCCTTACACCGGCAAAAGAAACAGCGACATAAACTTAGTATATACTAGTTGCGCCCCGCGTCTTCCCGTTATCCCGCAGGAACCTATTTCCGAGATAAAAAGTAACCTATGTGTTAATCCGAGGTATAAGCTGTCTCCATTCTAAATTTCATTCAGATCCGTTTAGCAGTTTTTGCGTGAAAGAGTAACAAACATACATTCATCTATCCATACATACAAACTTTCGCGTTTATAATATTAGTAGGAAGTGTAAACTAGCTATAAATAATCAACAACTGATTCAATATCCACAATACAACCATTTATTATCCAAGACCAAACCGTTCGTCTACCCACAATCCTTGGCCAACCCGATCTGCCAGCCATGCCTGCTGGCCACCGACCCCTTCCCCCGTCTCCCTTCCACAGAGTATCATAAGCTATCCGCTCTCGTCACTAGTCTATGCCCGCTCTTGCGAAGTGCCCCTTTTCACAAATATCACTATAATATAAACGCGATCACATAAAACCTTACAGAAGTAGGATCAGGCAGCTCCATAGCAATATTATAAGTACGTAACCATCTTGCTCGAACAGTCGAAGTTGAGCTAACTGAAGCGAGGAACGTGATGCTGAGCTAATTTGTTTTTATGATCGTCTGTAATATGTAAAGTTCGTCATATCTTCCTCGTAACATATACGATATGGGATGGAAACTGTCTCTGTAACTACGCTGTGCCGATGCTCATATGAAGGCCCTATAGGTATTAAGCTAAGGAGATAATAGGTTTCATTTATGCTGCTGTATGCATGAGTAAGGTAAAGCTATGCTCTTTCTTATACATATTAGCACAGTAAAGTAAGAACAGTAGGTTAGCTAAGGCCGCTCGACGAGTTAATTGCCTACTCTTGCGGTGATGCATAGGCGGCGCGTTCCGTACTGAGTGAAAAGTGCGTGCGTACACGGCGCCGCTACTCTCGCACACATTCAAACCGGGGACGGCCGATTTGTATGAAGCTGAACAACTACTCTTTACTATGATATTAGCATCGTCCTTTATGATGCCTTTTAGTTTTTTCGTGATTTTTGTTGCGAGAGCTCGTTTCATTTTTTTTCCGGGTAAAAGTAGGCCCTGGAACAACTCGACGCGTAGGTATATTTTTTGACGTGATAACGTCTTATAATTCGATAGAGCCGGCTGCACGCACGAAAAAACATGACTCATGTGGCGTTACCTCGCTCTGCGGCGTTACCTCGCTCTGTGGCGTTACCTCGCTCTGAGGCGTTCCATGTAAGGCTTGAAGTGCAAGCGAGAGCGCAGAACGAGCGACAAAGAAGCACAATGGGCCAATCGACGTTGTCACGTTCGACTATCGTCAGTAAACCGACTTTACAGACAACCAATTTTTTGTTTATATACAAAGTGCAAACCACTGACTGAATGATAGACAACTGTTTATTCTATGTCAACTGTTTACAGGCGATTCTATGAATAATTTTTCTTTTTACGAAAAAAGAGTTAACTTGTACAAATGTCTCTCAAAAACTAACTCTAGGTCCACTGGGCCTTAATACAGCGTACAAAGTGACTCATCTAATCAAACTTGAGCACAAAGCGCGATGATGCCTACAAGTTGGCAACTAACTAAAAGTTTCGATTAGTTGTAGTGTTGTTACCGCGCCGCCCTATTGAGCGTAAATCGATTGGATCGAGGATTATTCTCGATTGTTTATTTTCATTTTTGTTGGAAGAGTTTTTTTATGTTACTTCGTAAGCAAACAATACTCGGGCAGTAAGCAATTTTGTATTGATATTCCAGAATAGTACTCTTGCTAGATTTGCTGATTACATCGAAACAGTACATATGTGCATTATGTAATCAATAGAAGTTTAACATTGTATTAAAAAAAATATCTCTCAAAGAGGTTCGATACGAATATAACCGAATAATTCCAAAAGTAGGATGTGGTGTTCAATAAAGTTACAAGTTACAAGAGACAAAATGCTGAGTTCTATTTGAAATTAAAAAGAAAATCCTAAAATATCACCTTTGTAATATTTATTAGTGTCTTACGGCCGTTCCCAATAACCGATCTATCCACGGTTGCCCTACAAGAAGTATAAACTTTTATGGAGCCTTTGTCAAATTGATATCTCCAGTAGGGCAAACCGTGGATAGATCGGTTATTGGGAACAGCCGCTAGTGGTCTCTAAGTAAGTACAGACTAATGGTATCAACTGATAAATTATTTTCTAAATCGATTAATATCATTATTTCTGGATAGGGTATTTTGAAACCAAGAAATCCTACCTACCTATCGGAAAATGTGAACCTAAAAATTAGAACGGATACTTTACAATGCGTGTTAATACACATATTATATAACCTCTTTAATATTATAATGATGAGTACTGACAATACAATCATCACTTAATTATAAGAACTTGGGTATTTTAAAAAAAAACTAGCAGTAGTAAATCCTTTATTCACAACACTGTTTATTCGTTATTGTTATTTATTTGTTTATTCGGCGTAGGTATTGAGAAATTCCACGACACGTTTTAAATCCCAGAATTCGTTTGTGCAAAAAAAGCGTTCTGCAATCACTAGGACCTACGAAGTGACACGTCAAAGTGACGGCTAATAGAGAGAATTCGAAATGTGAATTTCGCGCCAAAAAGCGTTGCCACTTTCGGCCAGGTATTTCTAGCATTTGAAACTTCAATTTTGAAATATTTTGTACTACTAATAAATAAATAAAAATGAATCTCTATGTCGCTTGGTCGTCGTATCACGCGTGAACGGATGGAACGATTTCGTTGCGTTTGTTGTATTCCAAGGAAGGTTCTTTCGAAGAGAAAAATTTAAAAAAGTACCTATTCAAATTCGGAAAAAATGGAAAGTTCTTTTTTCTATAGGCTTTTTGTAGGATACTTAATACTTATTATTGCGATAAACTGCAGTGCACGCGAGTGAAACCGCGGGGCACAGCTGGTTCAATATACTTTCAAAGTGAAGGGCGTGCAGCAATATGCAATTGAAAAGCTGTGAATCGTTAAAAGTCATATTTTTGACATGTTATATCATATTGTAAAAATCTGACTTGACTAAAAAATTATATGATGTCGTGATACGCAACCCAACCGTGAAATATCACACGGTTGAGTTATTAAATTCTTCTGCCACATAAACGTGAGATTTATTTATTTTAATTTCATCTCGCGGACCGAATCCGATCGACTGAACGCAATTTATTAGATAAAAGAACACGGCATTGGACCAAATGGGAAAACGCCCTCCAAAATGATAAATCATAAATGAAACGTAATAAACAAAATACCATATTGGTCAGGGATCAAGGGCGCAAAGATGTATAATTATCGCAGTATTACAGAACAGCGCCCTAAATATTCTACCCATACTAATATTATAAATGCGAAAGTAACTCTGTCCGTCTGTCAGTGTGTATGTATGTTATATTTTCACGCCTAAACTGCTGCACTGATCTTGATGCTTGTGATGTATTGAATTCAACTTGAACTTCAAATCACGCTCACTTGTCTTTGATCCGTCGTGGGGAGCGGATGTGTCAAGGCGTGGCGCATCTACAACTATTTATTTATTTCATTTATTTTAAATAATTTTCTTTTTTCCCCCCTCTTTAACTTACATCGAACTAGGATATTTTTTATTGCGACAAAAAGTAGTCCAAGCAGGTGAAACCGCGGGGAACAGCTAGTTCTATAAACGCTTAATTTTTACTAGCATTTGTCACGTCACCCTCGCCATGTTTTTTCACACAAAACCAAATAACAGGAACAATAAATATAGAGTTTCAATCTCAAGGGACATTTGGTTATTAGATATCGCACGTCGATGGGGGATTGTGAGGAAATCACTGGGCATTGCTGGAGCAAATGTCGCTTCGGAATGACGAGTTGGGCGCCAAGACGAGTTCCCGATTGTTCTAAGACCCGATACGTCCGGGTCTTCATTGAAACCCTTTCGGATCGGAGGTTTATGACCGTTTGTCGATAGGTCGAATGCGGGTCGTTCGTAGCTCGGTTGTAAAAATCTTTACGACAAATAAAACTACGGTAGCGTTCGGGTTAAGTGTGATTAGGATGTTATTCGTACGATCGCTCGGTCTTTTAGATCGACACCTTCATTTGGGGGTTAATGTCCATCTTTGGTATTCCGTGTAAGTAGTGGCTCGTTAAAATATTAAGTCCTTAAGGTCCGGGTGTCTGTAGTCTCATTCCCCATGCGACTGACGGATATCGAAATGTCAATGTCAATGCCAAATGTCAATCTTCGCCATAAATATTGCGTTAAATTATTAACGCTATTATGTGAGTGGCTATACTTGAACGGTCAACGTGAATGCACTTGAATTATCGGCTAACGTCAAACGCCAATGTGAATGCCGTTGTCCAATGTCGTGGCCACACTTATGTCAAACGTCAATCATCGCGCTATTGAACGGCATTTCCCGTTAATATGGCCCCAGCATTACAGACAAAAGCTTGAACATAATCGCCAAAATTAATTAATGTAATTTTTGCGTAAGGTAGCTCGATGAGTATTGTAATGGTAAAATTGTAGTACATTTTAGTACTATCTGTCAATTATAATATGCATGCAGATAGTGATTATAATTGGTAAAACGTGACGAACCAAAATGTAATTATAATAACAACAATCATGCATGCAACTGTATGTTTACCTACTCATGTTTTGTGCAAATAAAAATTACTTATCTTATCTTATCATGCAGATAGTACTAAAATGTACTATCTGTCAATTATAGTACTAGGTGGAACGGCGACATTATAACAGTCGCGGGGAGCCGATGGATGCAAATACCCGTTCATGGTGGCGTTCAAAGGGGGCCTATGTTCAGCAGTGAACTTCTTGTGCCTGATGATGATGATGATGATGACTTAAATGTAAAAAAAAAACTGTTAAAGGTCCTCTGCATTTTTAAAAAATTTTTTTTTTATAAAGCTGTTATTAAGTAACGATTTTATGCTGATCCCGTAATCACCGCCTTAATCCTCGAATATGTACTCTGTACCAAATAAAGTTGTGCGTCAGTCAGCTGTCTTCATTCGGCTTTTTATTTCCTTCGTATTGTTGTTCGTTTTGGTTTATCTTGCCTTTCTCGTAAGTTGTTGATTTGTTATTTGTCTAGGTTCTTTGGTAGGTATCTTATTATACCAATTTACTGACTGACAATCTCAGAGACGCCAATTAACGCTTAATTAGCAATAAATTCTGTCAAAATCCATACAGAATAGCGACTTATTTTTAATCTCGTAGTATGATGGTGTAGTATCTACTATCTAATGTATAAAAATCTCGTGTCACAGTGTTTGTTATCGAACTCTTCCGAAACGGCTTAACCGATTTTATGAATTTTTTTGTGTATATTTATTTGGTAGGTCTGAAAATAGGTCTTAGGGTATTTTTTATTGCGATAAAGTGTAGTTCACCGTGCTGAAACCGCGGAGCACAGTTAGTATCTTGTATATTTCCTACTAAAATAGTCGGTAGTGGGTTGAACGCCAAACCGCTTAAAAAGGCATTGTTTACGAACATTTTGGTGCTTTTTTGTCGTAGGAAATCGCACAGGTCAGCCGAAAAAAAATCCACGGCAAATGTAACAGACCTCCCCAAATATAATTATCACAGAACAGACAAAAAACAAGGTGTGACGATGACAAATGCTCTACCAACTTTGGCCCTCCCGTCGTGAAATGACTAAACTTGAAAATAACACCAAGCTAAAATAATTTACGAGCAATGTAAAGACTACAAAGTCGATTCAAAGTACACATTTGTTTACTCACGCACACATTTGCGGGTTTTTACAGGGCCGAGGTATGCTGGGTAACAGTAGACCTACGAATAAATATAATTTATTCGTAGCAGTAGACGTAATTTAAAAGTTCAATACAAAAACACAATCCTTTCAAGCTTGAAGCGGTGGTGGCCCTTAGCTATACGTCGATGGTAATTTTTCTTGAGAAATATCAATTTGAAAAGAAGTCTAATAAATCGATTAAAAAACATCGAAGCATAGATAATCGATTTCTCGAAAATCGATTTTATATAGTCAATATAATCATTACATCACGTAAAACTCAACTTTATGCAAGGTAAGCATGTTATTGAAGATAGGGAGACAATCAGTATCGCTAACTATTGAGTAGTAATTTTATTAATGGAGCAAGAAAATGTCATGTTTTACATGTTTACTTACGTAGGTGCGTTCAAATAATTGTAAATATTATGTATGTTATGGTTATATTTTTACCGAAACAGAATAAAATCCACAAACCGGCACCAACTCAGCATGATGCTGGTTCTTATAAACCAGCGCTGGTCTTCCGTTGGTATCAAATACAGAGACCTGCCTCCTTTGTTTCGTGCAGCAACGAAAGCTCAACAACTGTCTGCATAATCCAGAATGCAGGTAACTCCGCAAAATGTTGTTCTCGTGTCGGCGCGCCGTAAATCTCTATATCTGGAGTTAATGCTGTTTGTCCGAGTTTACGTCGATGTTGATTATGTGATCTCGAATGTTTTCCGCCAACGTCTAGCGCTTGGTGGGAAGATTTGTGGGGAAACGACCGCTAGCACCAGCGCCCTAATTGTGTTGCTTGATGGGTATCGAACCGTAATAAACACGGCTGGTTTGGTGATATTGATACGGTGTTTAAGAGTGTTTGATACCTTATTACAAGTTTCATCATCTGTGCTCGATTTAGACTATCGTAAAGTTGTTTTCATTACGTGTAGTAACCGCTAGGGGCGCTGTGCTAGTTTTCTCAATCTTTTAAACTCGTTGACTTACGGCCGAAATTAATGACCTATCTATCCACGTTTTGCCTTACTAGAGATAGAAATTTTCACAAGCTCCATAGAAGTAATGTCAAAGAATCAATCTCTAGTAGGAAAAACTGTGGATATTAATAGGGAGTTTTTTTTTTTTTTACTATTTACAGGGTAGCGTTTGACCACAAGTCACCTGATGTTAAGTGACGATGTGGTCGAAGATGGCACCACGCTACACCTGGACTGGATTATTAATTTCCAGTGTTACAAGGTTGATTTTTCACAGCTAAAATAATCCGTTTATTTCAATATACCTCTACGCGTTTCTGAGAAAAGAGGTCTTGACAGACAGCCAGATAGACAACAAAATGAGCGCTTATAGGTTTCTTTTTCCTTTTGTGGTACGGAACCCTTTAAGTAAAGGTATGAAACTGTTCGATAAAGTTTGGCAATTTAAAAAACTACCCACATAATACCTGCTGACTTTTCGCTATCGTGGGAGATTTGTTTTTCCAATTCGTTCCGGAAAAACAAAGGCGTTATGCCGCCGCGCCGACGTTTATTTATGTAGGATTTTTACACCTGAAAGGTGTCTACTACTGCAGTCAATATAACCACTACTAAAAAAAATCTGTTGTAACCAAAACACAAAAGTAATTAAGAAAACTTAATTACGTTTCGGTTATTTTTAATATTTAGTTGGTTAGTTTATTTCAGATAAGTACCATTATGTTCATTGTCGATCTAGTTTTTTTTTCTGTATTGTCGTGTACCAATAAAAAGTTAATCTATCTACCTAACATAGGTTTCGATAAATTTAAGATACCATTTTTTCGCCATTTTCCTGCTAAACAACAGGAACCTTTTTACAGTATCAGAGGAAGGTATATTATAAAATAAGCTATATGCTACCTCCATTCCAAATTTCACGCAAATCCGTTGAGTCATTTCAGCGTTATGAAGTAACAAACACACGCATATCAAAGAACATTGGTCACTTTTCATACTGCCCTGGACCTGAGCGCAATATATTTTGTATAAAAAATTTCGTTTCTGTCAATGTCACTTGACAGTGACAATAAATTTGCTAGTACATAGATTAAAAAGATTAGTTTATGTTCACATTTTGTAAATAATGTTGATTTTAATGACTTAATTTAAGTAGGGCCGACTTCCAAAGCGTGAAACGGAATGAAAAAGAAAATGCGGAGTGCGTTCAAAACATCCAAGTAACGTGTAAGATAAAAAATTTCCTACGAAACTCCGAAGTCTTTTTCAATATCTTTTTTTTATACACTTTAAAATATCGTTTGTATAATCTTAATAGGCAAAAACTTAAAAAAAATATCGTATATAAATCGTTTTCATACGACTTCGGGTCCGTTTTGGCCATTGTTCTTTTACGAAATAGAAAGGTTCAATACAAGCACAAAATAGTAAGCGACCGTAACCTTGTCCTTTAGGAACAAAAGGCCACCTGGAGGCCGCTACGTCTTCCCACATATATCATAAAAATACACGTATATGTTGATGTGACATTGGCCCTCAGATAATACAAAAAAATATCAAACACAACATACTACAAACGCAGTAAGGACACTATAAAAAGAACACCACAAAATGACAATTTATAGTTTTTTTTACTATATAAAAAATTCGGACAATTAGATGACAAAAAAAGCTTGGAATTTTATCTCTCCAATTCAATCAATTATGTAGTAATAGGAATAAAATTGTCAATGTAATCGCGCCAAAAAAATTACCTGCCGGGAGTTTCTTGCCTGTTCTTTTACCGGTGTAAGGAGGTTGGAACAGGCGTAGCTAGTTTTAAATTTGACGTTTTAAAGTGATCACAATGTATCCTATTGAATAATTATCTATTGACTATTTCGCATAAGATCTGTCTTAACTATTGTTGTTCTTATGAAAAGTATTAGTGCCAGGATACTAAGATAACAGAACCAACCGCTGGGGTAGACGTGTTCTTGAGTGGAGACCGCGACTTGGCAAACGTAGTGTAGAACGCCCTGCGACAAGATGGAGTGACGACTTGCGCCGAGTGGCTGGCAGTGGTTGGATGAGAAGAGCCGAAGACCGGGCTCAGTGGCGTAGGTACCTTGGGAGAGGCCTATGTGCAGCAGTGGACTGATACAGGCTGATGATGATGATAATGACTAAGATAAGGTAAGCTGAAGTTTTTTTTTTTTTTACTATTTACAGGGTAGCGTTTGACTACAACTCACCTGATGTTAAGTGACGATGTGGTCGAAGATGGCGCCACGCTACACCTGGACTGGGAACTGGCTCTCAAGTGAGGCTGCCGGAACACACCAATAGGTGCTTGGCGACAGATTCTTAACAAGAGGGTGGTAGCTAGCCAGGCGAGTACTAGAAAATACCCTACCACCAAGCTATTCATCACGATATTTTTCCTTCACCGAAAGCTCAAGCTCATTGTAGGATTCGAACCCACGTCCTACGGATCGCAAGCCGACGTCACTACCACTGAGCCATCATCGCTATAAACCTGGTACCAAAGTACCTTTACTGTTCTACATTGTATATCAGTTGTGCCCCTTTCACCTCCAAATAAAAGGGAGTTTTTCCTATTCGTTTGATGATATCTTCGAGTCACCCATTTCTTGAAATAACCTTCAAACGAGCGCAACCAATACGTTTTCTATTGTTTGGTCCGTATCGGTTTTTCCATAACAGAAAATGGATGGGCAGGTAGTGTGATATTTTACGGAAGAGAGACTAAATGTATTATTCTTGTACGCAGGGTCAAATGGGATACAGTTCATAAGAAACAAGGCTTTCAGTTTTTGGTATACCATACGTCTTAAAAGCGATGGTGGCCGAACGGTAACGCGTGCGATTTACAAGGCGCCGACACCGAGTTCGAATCCTCTCGGCTTATGTGCGGATTTGCCATCGCTCAAAAAGGTGAAGGAAAACATCGTGAAGAAATCGGCATGTCCAAGAACTGCAACATTCAAGGGCATGTGACATGTACCAACCCGCACTGGGCCAGCGTGGTAGATAACGGCTAATACTCTCTCTCTGAGAGTATCGGCCGTGGGAACGTAAAGGCTGATATGATGATGATGTACAGCTTAGGTACTGGAATAGTTATCATTATCAGCCTTTCACGTTCCCAAGTTGCTGGGACTCTGGCCTTCTCTCAGAGAGAGAGTATGGGCTGTAATCTACCACGCTGGCCCAGTGCGGGTCGGTAGATGTCGCATGCCCTTGAATGTTGCAGTTCTTGGGCATGCCGGTTTCCTCACGATGTTTTCCTTCACCGTTTTGAGCGATGGCAAATCCGCACAAAACTCATTAAGTCATAGGTGCGGGGCCGAGAGGATTCGAACTCGGTGTCGGCGTTTTGTAAGTCGCACGCGTTACCGTTCGGGTACCATCGCTCTTAAGACGATTGTATACCAAAAACTGAAAGCTTTGTTTCTAATAAACTGTATCCCATTTGACCCTACGAACACTGGAATAGTTACTGTACGGTATTATACGAGTAATATGATACATGATACGTAACCACGAGTATTGTAACTGAAATATAACATATAAACAGCTGTGTACAATGTAGTGAGGTGCAACCGGAGGGCGAACAAGCACTCAAGTTTTAACCAAATGTCCACAGACAACTTTGTGAAGCAACTAAGTATTTTGTGGACTAAGTTTTAGTAGCCTTACCCCGCAAGCGACTGGGGATACCTCAGCCAATCTATGGGGAGAAAGGAAATGATGAAAAATCACTTAGAAAAGTTCAAAGGTGTACTTGCAAAAATATATTATTTCATAGGAGTAGGAAAAACGGTCAAAACCACTAATAAGTTTATTTACATAGGTACGTCTCTTTGACCTGCAGCAGCTGCAGAATTCGTGTTTGAATATTGCTTTTCGAGGTATGCATGTAGCTATTAAAATCTGTTTATCCATGCCATTATAATATAAATAAATATCGGGGACAATTGCACACAACTTGACCTAGCCGCAAATTAAGCTCAAATTTGTGTTATGGGTACTAACTAGGTAACGATATACATACTTATATACATAGAAATATCCAAGACTCAAGAACAAATATTCATGCTCATCACATATGTATTCCATATTATGTGCGAATGTAACTCTGTCCTTCTGTCTGTTTGTTAAACTTTGTTACCTTTTCACGCATAAACCGCTCAACCGATCTTGATAAAATTTGTTGAGGAGATAGTTATGACCCTGAGGAAAGGTTTTATATCGCAATACACTGTGTGATACCGCGGTGATCATCTAATTTACAGACAAACACACACACCCACACACAAACACGACATCTGATGTAGTTTTTTTTTAAACATAAGCTTTTGACACTTATGACACTTCCAGCGTAAAATGCTATAAATATTGCAACAAAGTTGGAACCAAACATTTGACATTTTCCCCAACGTACCAAAGCTTACACGAAGCATAAGGGCACGTGTTGGCGGCACCGTATATACAGCCGAATTTCCTGTCATTTCACCGGTCGTGCATTAGTTTAGAAGGGCGTGTGTACATGCGCCGGGTCTAGATCCGGTTGTTATTCTTGGCTGAGCCAGATAGGAAAGCTGAGTGTTTGAGGTTTTAGCTGGTTTGAGGGCGCAAATTTTGAGTACCCTGGGGCCCTTTAAATGGTCTACGATGCTGCTACTAATTTATCTGTTTCCGTCACTGGATGACTAATAATAAAAAATGCTTTCTTGATTTCTTGATGCAAAAGTCCTCATAAATGATACATTTTATCTTTATAAACAACTTTTCTCTATCTCTTTTTCTATATACGCACTTTTGCTTCAATAAATACGGCTGTCGTGGAAAAGAGCCCTAATATGGTAAGCGATATATGTTATTGAATACTTGACATGTAGATTGATGACTTATGCGTCTTCCATTATAGTTTAGCTACCTATTGGAAACTTACCCGGGCAAGTTTAATGCGAAACACTGGCGGCGGCGCATAGAAGTTTGCAACTTGGATGCAGCTCCTGTCATGTGAGCATATTATGTTACTGTGTGTATTTTAAACACTTTAATAGCGACACACAGGATGGTATTAGTTTATGCTTTGTTAAGAACGTGGGTTAAACTTGGATCAGATGAAAAGAACGAAACGGTGTGTTCCGACAGCCCCACTTGAGAGCCAGTTCCCGGTCCAGGTGTAGCGTGGCCAACTTCGACAACTTCGTCACTTAACATCAAGTGGCTTGCGGTCAAACGATATCCTGTTATTAATAAAAAAAGAAATAGAAGTAAGGCCACTCACTCATCGTGTGAATCGTGAGCCGATGAATGTAAATAGAGTAATTCATTGTGGGCGTTCAAAGGGGGAGTCCTTTGTTCAACAGTGGACGTCTGATCATGAATATGATGCCACAGTTTTTTGTCAAACGATAAAAGGATTATGTACTATAATTGTTAATTTTTCACATTTTACTGGATATAGCGTTTGTCCACAAGTTAGTTGAAATAATAGTCGAAGATCCATGGTAGCTTTCAAGGATTTCGTCTGTGACCCCCGTCACATACGGCAGTTATAATATAGTAATTAGGTACTTTGTGACTATGAGTCTTAAGTTTAATCGCAAGAAATCCGGAGATAGAAGATTGAGCTGGAAACTTAAATTTGTCGCTCTATTTATTAATTTTATTTAAGGAAATGTTGTTTAATGCCCGAATTTAATAATCGATCCGATCCGTTATCCGCGGTTTTGGATCGATATGTCATGTCATAATGTTTCATTTTAGTACTAGGGCTTGACACATTACTAGGTACAGTCAACGACAAAAGTAGCTGATCATACTCGATTTCCCAAACGATTACTAAATCAGTAACGTTTGTTTTTTACTAACAACTTACAAGGTAGCGTTTGACCACAACACAAAACACCTGATGTTAAGTGATGATTCAGTCAAAGGGTGGTATTTAAGACGATAAAGTAAATGTGAAAATGTGCTAATGTACAGCGACTTTTGTCGTTGACTGTACTAAAATTGCATATTATGACTTGACATATCGATCCAAAACCGCGGATAACGGATCAGGATCGATTATTAATTTCGGCCGTAAGTCTGTATCAAACAAACAATAGAGAATTTTCGCTTTCACAACTCTCTTTTTCAGTCACTGAATGACGCAGCAGTTTTCAATATTTCCGTGTCGACCTGGCGATGCCGTCGCGTCGGCTTGAATCGAATCAAAGCTTACTGCTCGGGGATTTAGCGCCGAATCCCGCAGGATGTATGGGGAATTCGCATTTAGTCCGCGTGACCGGGGAAGGGGTTGGGACATGAGTGGAAAACTTTGACGAACTTTAAACAGGTTTGTGAAGACTATAAACCTGTGTAGCTTTGGTAAAATAAAAGTGAACTGTAATACAAATGTTTTAGTACAAGTTTATGATAAATCTTTGCACTGGTAATGAGTAATATCAATAAGGGTAATGAATGTGTTAACAACGAGTTAACGAGTAGAAAATTGAAAAATCCTGGCAAAAGGCCTAATTATCATAGAAAAGTCGTCAGCTCGGCCCAGGAGCCTGGCTAGCTACCATCCCCGAATTAAGAATTTGTCGCCAAGGACCCATCGGTGTGTTTCGGCAGCCCCACTTGAGAGCCAGTTCCCAATTTAGATGTAGCGTGACGCCACCTTCGACCACATCGCCACTTAACATCAGGTGACTTGTGGTCAATCGCTACCCTGTAACTAACTAACTCCGATGACTCAGCGACCCTAAGTATTTTGGCCTCCAAAACGAGAGACCGCCACTCTGCTTTATCTCTTCTTTACGCCGTGAGTAACAAAAATAAAAGATTTTGTTGCAAACTTTGTGGAAAAAAAACCAAATCAATTTATTGGTTTTGTGCACTGGGAGTCCAAAGAAGATTGTTTCGTTTACTAGTAAGAATAGAGAGAGAGTGAAAAAAAAATTGTTTATCAAATCCTTGTCACGCCATATTCACACACACACTACAACACAACACTTCCGCTCAAGGCGCCGCGCGGTGACGTGACGCGACACGTCTCCAGCCTAAACTTGAGAGACATTTCTCCTTGATTGTCCTCCGATTATTCACACAAGTGAATTCCCCTTTGATATTCGCCTGTCTGATATATTCAAGAGGAGGTAACACCCCTCGTAGAGATGAAACAATGTATTCAATACATCATCGTCAATTTTATCGACACCTTCAAGTCGGTACTGTTTGAAATAAAAACTTGATCGATAATTATGTATACAGTAGGTACATCGATACTTACATCGATTGACGACGCGGTAGCCGAGTTGGTAGTGTCCCTGCCTGCGAAGCTAGCGGTCCCGGGTTCGAATCCCGGTAAGGGCAAATATATGTGTGATGAGCACGAATATTTGTACCTGAGTCTTGGATATTTCTATCTCTATAAGTATTTATTTCTCTATATAAGTATGTATATCGTTGTCTAGTACCTACCCATAACACAAGTTTCGAGCTTAATTTGGGGCTAGCTCAATTTGTGTGCAATGGTCCCCGATGTTTATTAATTTATTTTATTGAATTTCTATAGTCTGGTTATTATGGCTGGTCACTAGCCTATCTGCCAACCCGCTTGGGCCCGCGTGTTGGCTTATGGCCCATACTCTCTTTCTGAGAGAAGGCCTTTATCTCAGCAATGGGAACGCAATAGGCTGATGATGATGATGATGATGATGATGATGATTTCCTGTTACTTATTTGAAGAACATTGTAATCTATATATATAAAACTAGCTGTTCCCAGCGGCTTCACCTGCGTGGGCTACAGTTTATCGCGATAAAAAGTAGGCTACGTCCTTTCTCGGACCCTAGACCATCTCTGTATCTAGCAAATTTAATTTAAATCGGTTCAATAGTTTAAGCGTAAAAGACTGACAGACCGACAGAGTTAGGTACTTTCACATATATGATATTAGTAGGGATTACAAGTGCTGACTTGCGTTGCGCCAAGTGGCTGGTAATATAGTTGGATGAGAGGAGCCGAAGACCGGGCACAGTGGCGTACGTTGGGAGAGGTCTATGTCCAGCAGTGGACTGATACAGGCTGATAATGATGATGATAAGGTATCTGTAAGAAAAGATTATCGATGCTCATATTATTATCGACATTTCTCGACACCTGCAACCCGATACTATGTTAAATTGAATACGCGATAATCAAAATTCGCCCGAAATTGCCTCGTAATTTTTTTTGCGGTGAAATTGAATTCTTAAGCCTCAAACCTTATTATCTTCGTCTTAAGCTTAGTACAAATTTCCTTTTATACGTAAGGTGTAGCGATAAATTTGATATAAGTAAATAGGAAGAACGTGTATAGGTATATCTATATATATGTTACCGGAAATGTATGAAATCTAGGAATTGTATACAAATTATACAAATTACCTAGGAACCTAGGAAATTTATACAATTCCGAAGCTTTTTAGGAAATGTAGAACATATTGTTTCAAAAACTATTTAATACATAAATGTCCTAGGAAATGTGTAAAATTCCTAGGAATTGTATATAATTCCAGTATCGGATTAAGAAATGTATAAAAATAATGCTTTCTGTAATAAAACACTCGACCTTGCTTATTCTTTTATTTTACTACTGTGATAAGACTCATATTCATAATCATTTATTACATAAACGTCAATTTACATGTCAGAATAAAAATAATAATAAATTATTACAATTGACTGTGAAGCGTAAGGTCGCGGGTTCGATTCCTGCTACAGAACAAATATTTGTGAATTGAAAAAAAAAACGCAAGTATTTCTGTGTCTGGGTGTTTTGGATCCCCGATCCTCGTTTCTGTCCTAGTTTCTGATACCCTAGATACAGGGAAACCTAGTTAGGGGTCAGAGCCTATGTATGTGATTGTGCGGGCATTATTATTATTATTATTATTATTATTAATTCGCTTAAAGGAATAAGGTAACAAAATAAATTATTTTTATTTAGTAAATTCATTAAAATTATAAAATGAATGTTTAATAAGTCAGCGTAGAAGACGAAATTTAAAATAGGCTAGAAGCTGCGATTATGTGGTCTGGCAATTTATTATACACTGCTGGGCCCATGATGTGAGTGAGCTTGGATAACCTCGCCAATACTCAGAATTTCTGTATCTATATGGTATAGCGTTGTTTTTTTTATTTAAAATGTATTCAACCTTTTTTTTCTTGTATTTGTGTATCGCCCAAAGTAATCTGTGACACCGTGATTTGGGCAACTTATCGCTTCCCGCTTATCGTCCCAGCAACTTTTCCCAATAGGAAAGTTAATTAAACTTTAGTAAAGTCGCAGATAATCCTTCTAGATAATAACTTAATGAAATCAAAAGCTTTCGGGATTGCTGGGTTTTACTCAATGGGTCTGAGGGTAGTCCGGTCACAACCCCTTACTTTAGATAAAACTATAGCTGCACCCCGCGGTTTCATCCGTGTGGACTAAACACGATAAAAGATGCCTACCCTATGTCCTTCCCCTGGATTCAAGCTATCTCCAAGCCAGTTTTCATCGATATTGTTTCAGTGGTGTAGGCGTGAAATGATAAAATCAAAATCAAAATTTGTTATATTCAATAGGATACATTTGATCACTTTAAAACGTCAACTTAAAACTAGCTACCTCCTGACGCCGGCAAAAGAACAGGCAAGAAACGCCCGGCAGGTAATTTTTTTGGCGCGATCACATTGACAATTTTATTCTTATTACTAATTGATTGAATTGGAGCAAGTTCACTAAAATCCCAAGCTTTTTTTTGTCATCTAATAGTCCGATATTTTTAATTAGCTTTACTAATAAGATTTCTCTTGTTTGGTTGTGCACATTAGGATATGGGAACATGAATATTAACGAGTTACGGGATCACAACCAAAGCAGACCAGACCCCACAAGCAGCACCCGTTCACGAGTTGACGCATGTGCCAGCCATCGCTCTCCTCGACCATATTAGAGGGAAGAGGATATGAAACAAACATACAAACAAGAGTATAAATTGCGCATCTATAATATTAGTATGGATCGTGTGAAGTGTGATCCCGGCCCTATGACCTATGACTTTACTACTTTACCTTAATAGGTTATGTGAGAATTAGCCATAGTTCAAAACTGTACAGGAAAACATCGTGAGGAAACCGACATTTCTAAGAAATACGATAGTCAAGGACATGCGTGAAAATAAAATGATGATGAAAAAATCTACAAAAATCCTTATGTAGCGTAGTACCTACATACTGTGAGTTTATACTCAAAATTAACCCAAAATCCTCTTGAAAATCGTTTAATTGTAGAACTTTAGAATTGATACATATTTTGCAATGCTCACTTGTCGACGAAGAAAATTGAAGTGCATTTGACTTGACTACCTTACAATAGAATATAAAAATCGAACGCCTACTAAATAACATTAGCAAACATGTATTGATACAGTTTTTAAGTGTAATACGTAGGCGTGAACACCTTAAATGATGGTTAAAGCAGCTGTACCCCCTTTAGATAACTGACCTACATACATTCACATTCATATTTGTTATGATAGCTGAAGATAAAAAATACCAGTGCATCGAGAGAGGTACTGAAAATGAAAACACGACTAGTAAACAATTTTGACGGATGTTTCGCATCCAGATGAATCTATAAAGGCATCGCGGTGACAATGACGAATGTCCCAGCTGTAATCTCACTAGGCGGGCTTATAGCTCGGGGACTGAGCACCGCCTTCTTTACGTCGCGGTTAATGTGTGGCTAGAGCACCAGCGATTATGCGATAATGCAGAACTAGCTGCGCCCGGCGGTTTCTCGTTATCCTGTAGGAACCTTTTTCCGAGATAAAAAGTAGCATAATTATGTCTTAATCCATGGTGTAAGCTATCTATATTCCAAATTTCATCCATATCCGATTTGTAGTTTTTGCGTGAAAGAGTAACAAACATACATACATCCATGCTTACAAACTTTCACGTGTATAATACACAAACGACTACGATCCACACTTATTCTGAGCACAACGGAGCTGTACACAAAATCTTTATATTTCCAAAAAAGCAACTAACAAACAACAGTCTCTTCAAACTTTCGTATGTACCTATATGATATTAAATTAAATATGTATGAATTGTAGCATACCTGATACTAACACCAAACAACACACAGCACACCAACCTAACACTACAGCTTCGTTTGCTTAGTTAGAGGATTTGCCAAAATGTCTTTATTCACACAATATGTTTTGTTGATTTTCTAACTTTATTTCATGATTGAACATCATGATTGAACATTATGATCAAAGGTTGATAAAGTTAGGGAATGCAGTTGTCTTGAGTTCTCCCGGGTTTAATGGCCGCAACCTCAAGGGGCAGCGGTGCCACAGAAATGAAATCATCGTGTAAATGTAGATGCTTTCAGCACAGCACTCTTTTTACCAATGCCTTACAGGGTTTTTCTTTTAAGGCTCCAGCCCTTAACATACTCTGTTAGCATACTTAACATACGTAAGTAGGTACTTCCTTTCAATATGTAATTGAAAGAAAGGACGCTAGAACTAAATAACGTTAATAAAAAGGCAGATTAATAAGCTAGAAAAAAAATTAGGGCTATTTACAACCATTATTCTTAGTGATGTTAATAGTAAATATATAGTTTTACATAGTACTAGCGATGCATGGATTCAAGTATTTTACAAATCTGTGAATTTTTCGGCTTTTGTTTATTAAACACCCGAAATTAAAATAATCGATCCGATCCGTAATCCGCGCTTTTGGATCGATATGTCATGTCTTAATATATCATTTTAACACTAGGGCTTGATATATTACTACCAAAATGTCATATTATGACATGACATATCGATTCAAAACCGCGGATAAAGGATCAGGATCGATTATTAATTTCAGGCAATAATCATTCCTCTTGAATCACTCTATCTATTGCTGAAATCTGCATTAAAGTCCGTTGCGAAGTTTTAAAGATCTAAGCATACATAGGGACAGACAACGTGAAGTGACTTTGATTTATACCATGTAGTGATAGTGATGATATAAAACCGTTGTATGTTCCAGCAGCCTTGGGTACTTGAGAGCCAGTTCCCAAACCAGGCGTAACGTGACGCCAGTATCGACCACATCGTCACTTACGATCACGTAACAATCGCTACCCTGTAAGATAGAAAAAAACATTTATTTTAGCTCTACTAATAAATAAACTCAACCATAGCATTTAAATATTCTGCACTAAAAATAAGACCCCATTATGGTAATTTTTTGCAAGCGACAACATTCATCGAGAGATTAGGCTTTGAGCCAGCCGCTGGCTCGAAAAGGCCACCAGCTTTGTCATCTGTTTTACCTGCTGGATAGACTAAAACCTACGTAAATGCAATGCACGACATGAAAATTTAACCTCTTTGATGGATAGATAGGTAAACTCATTATTGTTCATTGTACACCAAACAAGAAGGTAAAACATTTTTGTGTAAAAAAAAAAACTATCTGTAATTCCCGCCAATTGTTTTTTTTTTTTTTTTTTTTTTTTTTTTTTTTTGTAATGGCGTCACACGATTAGTGTATTTGCCAGTGTCAAGTATTAAAGATTTCAAACTCAGAGAGTTGAATCAAGTTTAAATGATGATGGTGATGATGATGATGAGATGATGGGATGAGGATAGTGTTTAAGTAAAGTAGAGGCGCTTTACTTAAACTTTACACGGACTTTTTTGGAGCAACTTGAAAAGTCACTTTCACAACTTTATTTCAATTTCCCACACTCGTACACATTAACGAACACATAATGGTTAATAATCCACCAATATTACACATTATCACTCGAAGAAACACAAGTTTTGGAAATAAAAACAAAATTTTCACGTTGACAACTCAATTGCCGCCAAAAAAGTCCCGCCAATTGTTTTTGTAGTTTGTAGCAACTTTTTTTTTTTGAAGTTCCACCACAAAAATATTTTGAAAGAGTTTTTATTTCGTATCATAAATATTTAAATGTAGTACAAACTAATTAATAGCGTAAAAACTGGACTGGAACATAATAAATTATATGTATGTAATATAATTTTCAGACATATTTTTCTGAATTAATCGTTAAAAGTTCACTGTAATTATTCTGATTTTATTTTTCTTTTTCTGTGTTGTAATCCATAGACAACAAGTTTGACTGTAGCGCTTTTTTATCTGCTGCCATTTAGCGCTTTTTTGCCCGTTTGCTATTTAGCGATTTTCTAAAGGTTTGGTGTATTTTCGGCAAGCAGAGTTGCAACACTGGCTAAGCAATATGCAGATAGATCAATCTTAGTCGCGTCAGCATAGCGAGTCGAGCCGTGCGACCTGCTACATAGAAAACTTTTTCCATACCCAACTTACCAACAGTACCTCTTATTCTTGTCCTAAAACGAATAAAAGAGTTCTATTGTTAGAATAAACATAGAGAGATAATAAAAGAGCAAAGATACGTCGGTATAAATCTCCGTACGGGCAATAGGAAGATAGTGTTGTCCGCATAAGTTACGTCATTCGCAAGTTTCAACGCCATTTCGTACTGTCAAACTGTCGTTACAAATCACAATTTATATGTTTATTCGAAACATACGTTTTAAAAATTCAAAGAGAACAAGATCGTGGATTGTATTTGTGTACGAGAAAGAAGAAATGGCGTAGAGAAATACAGGAAAACTTAACGCACTACATACCTAAAGCTGGAGATATAGGTGTCGATTCTGTTTTGCTTTCTCTAAAACTAAACTAAGTTTGACAGGTCTAATAGTAATGCTGTCCTTTTTTACTTCAGTGGTTAGAAAAGGACAGCGTTACTATTAGACCTGTCTGTTCCGTACCGGAACAGTATTTTCATTAACCTGTGACTAAGCATAGACAAACATTGCCTTTTTCGCGTGTTGGTAGCGAATACAAGCTAGCGACATTGGGTTCGCCCAGCTACGGTTGGCACTATCGTTCTCCCGCGCGTGAGTGTGACACGCAGCCGGAAAAAGAGTCGTCGACGTGGCTTCGCCGTGAAAGTATCTCCCGCACCGCGTCGCGATAGCGCTCCACTACGTGGACGTTGCGTTGCTGTTCCTCGGAGACGAGCTCCCGGAAAGAACATTTTAGTCGTGTATGTGTGTTTGTGTATCGTCCTAACTTTCATTGTGCCTTGTCACGCCGCCATACTGGTGGTTGGTGATTGGGACGGAAAACAAGGAACCCCAGCGTCCTATGGATTTGAGACCTTCGCGCCCTAATAGCCAACATACATATAACCCACTTCGAACAACGCTGACTGCACACCGCGGAGGAGTAAGAGGCGAGAGCCGACCGGCGAGTCCCAAGTAAGTTCGAAGGCTTGTATCTCGCCCCAACACTGTCAATCTTAGTTTAGTTTTAGAAATGCAAAACTGAATCGACACCAATATATTCCTACGCCAACTAAGCATTTGTAGTAATAATAATAATTCATTTTTTACTACTTACAGGGTAGCGTTTGACCACAAGTCACCTGATGTTAACTGACGATGTGGTCGAAGATGCCGTCACGCTACACCTGGATTGGGAACTGAATTTCAAGTGAGGCTGCCGGAACACACCGATAGGTGCCTGGCGACAGATAAATTTTATTATTAAATTATTCCAGACACGACCGCACCTTGCAAATTACGAAGTCACACTGGAAAAGGTGTACGGATTGCAGTACAGTTTAGTTGAACACAGTGAGTGTTCGAATGGCGAAATCTAGTACAAAGTACATAATGGTGTCGATTCGGTTTTGCATTCTCTTAAACTAAACTAAATTTGACAGGTCTAATAATATTGCTATCTTTTTCTAACTACTGAAGTAAAAAAGGACAGCATTACTATTGGACCTATCAAACTTAGTTTAGTTTTAGGGAATGCAAAACCGAATCGACACCATTACCTATAGGTGTACCAGGATCTGATGGCAAAAAAAAAAGTTTAATAAATAGCGATTTTCATATGGCAACGAAAAATTTCGATGAATTGTTTATGATTTGGCTTCAAATTAGTAGAAATGACAAGTCTTGATACTTTGGTTTATTGCATCTTTCGTGTGAACTGAAGAAGCTTTCTCTCGAATAGGGATCGATGAATGGCGAAAATCTTGTGAACATGTAATAAAAATTGAAAATCATTTCATAGAACAAGATCGATTGAGATGCAGGAGGAAAGGTTTATCATAAATACTGCGTCTTCCTCGTCTTCCTCTACCGACGACGACGACTGAAGACTTTTTTATGGATGTGCAGTATTTGGAACCATTTCCAAGTTCTGATAGCCTTTAATTAATAAATAAACTCATGGACAGAGTAATTGGAGTTTTCATCTAAATTTCGAACCCCACATTCGCCACAGTAAGATTTTCAAAAATTATCCTTGATCATTGGATAAATTTTTATATTTGCATGTATCACACACAGAATCAGCCACTATAGGGAAAAAAAGTATCAAAACGTTTTACTCCAATTTTCCCTAGTATTGCTAGCGTCAATTTCTTTTTTCCCTTTTTGCCATCAGATTCTGGTAGACCTATACCTAGATCACTGATATTTCGCAAGTCGTTGAGTTCCTTTTCCTATTGTTACAAACATTTATGACCCACGGACTACCTATATAAGCTAACTTCACCCAACAGACTAGCATTAAACTGTCCTTACTGTAAAAAATTAACACCACATTATAAAGGGACATAATGAAAAATACGTTGCATGTGACGCGAGAAATTTTAATCACGTACACGCTAAAACTTTTTAATTTTTTCCCGTGTCGTCACAGGAATTTTATTGTCGTGGGCAGGATGTGATTCTCTAACAAATTATGTGTCATAAAAGGTTTTTCAGCCACAGAATTTGATACGTAGAACTGTCAAGTGTTATGATGAGGCATTTGTTTTAGTGAATTTACGTGACTTTTAACATAAGTTAGAATACATATTAGACTTTCACACAAACACATCACTTTAAATCTTATTAAAACTAAATTCTGTTAGTGTGTTTGTATGTTTGTTACTTTTTCCAGGAACCTATTTCAGGGATTAAAAGTAGCCTATGTGTAATCCAGGATGAACATTATTACATAAATTATCCATTCTAAAGTTCATTCAAATATATTGAGTCGTTTCAGCGTAACAAACATACATACATACTCACTCACAAACAAAAGCGGCTTACACCCGCGGTTTTCCCACTATCTAGCACCAGGAATCTTTTTCCGGGATAAAAAGTAGCCTATGTTTTAACACAGCTATTTCTATTCTTAACGTTACTCAAATACGTCGAGAAGTTTCAGCGTAAAGAAGTAACAAACATACACAATCACACACAAATGTTCTTATTTAAAACTAGTTGCGCCCCGAGGTTTCATCCGCCCGTTATCCCGCAGGAATCTTTTTCCGGGATAAAAAGTGTGTTAATCCAAGGTATGAGCTATCTCCATTCCAAATTTCAAACATTCATATACACACACACACACACCCACACACACACACACACACACACACACACTAACTTTCGCATTTATAATACTAGTAGGATTTTAATTTAAATTTAGATAATCCTATGAACAAACACTCTAAGTATATCACTACACATCAGCATCTCTGGCATGTGTCCCTTGGGACGCTTGGTCCAACAATATACCACGTTTTATTTATTGATTCAGGATTCGTAATATTTGCTTTATTACAAAAACGTTTATGAATATTTTAGCGGGTAAGTAATGGGGATCTGAATTTGTACGTTTCAGAAATTACGCAACATTTGGCAAAGGTTTCGTTTGACGACATAAATTTAGCTTTTGCATTATTTGAAAGGTGAAATGTATGGCCGTTTGTATTGTATGTTTACCTTTTATTTGTATAACTAACTAGTGATCAACCCCGGCTTCGTTCAGGTAGGTAGCCATTGCCATAAACGCGATTCCTGCGTTCAAATCCCACTAATATTATAAATGCAAAAGTTTGTGTGTGTGAATGTTTGTTACCACGTGTCACCGTAACTACTACACCGATTTTGATGAAATGTGGAATGGAGATAGCTTATACCCTGGATTAACACATAGGCTGCTTTTTATCCCGGAAAAAGGTTCCTCCGGGATAACGGGAAGACGCGGGTGAAACCGTGGGTCGCAACTAGTATAAAAATATATTCACCTATTTCATTTGCTCATCAGCCTATACTTTCCGAATACTACGACAAAAGCCTTCTCTCAGAGAGAGTATGAAACATACATTTAGAACTGAAAAACTCCTTTTACTTAATCTGTAAAAATAGAGGTAGTAAGTATTTTTTGTGCCAGGGCTTTGTGTAATTTATTGGGAAATTTCGAGCATTGTCTTTTGTATGCTTAGAGCTGATTACAGTATGTGTATCCAAAATTCAAAATTCAAAAGTTTTTTATTTAATACATTGTGATCACTTTAGAACGTCAAACTTAAAACTACGCCTGTTCCAACCTCCTTACGCCGGCAAAAGAACAGGCAAGAAACGCCCGGCAAGTAATTTTTTTGGCGCGATCAGATTGACATTTTTCCTCTTATTACTAATTGATTGAATTGGAGTAAGTTCACTAAAACCCCAAGCTTTTTTGTTATCTAATAGTCCGATATTTTTAATAAGATTTTTCTTAGTTGGTTATGCACATTGGAATATGGAAATAGTTACGGGATCACAACCAAAGCAGACCAGACCACACAAGCAGCACCCGTTCACGAGTTGACGCATGTGCCAGTGTATTGTGTTTTAGCCACATATATTGAGACCTAATGTTTCACCTGTGAATCACAAATAAGTAATTTGACTTTGGACTGTGATAGCCGATATCCTCTATTCAGAGCCAATTCCCAATCACCACGAAATGCAACCACACAATCGTCGCCTAGCATCAAGAGACTTGCGGTTGTACGCTGTTCGATGTTAAAAAGAGTTATTTGACTATTGTTTTGGCCTACGGTAGAATATAGGTACAGTACCGGTTTGTTTATGAGTACTGTCGACTTTTCAGTGTCTATATTTCCAACAAACCTGTAAATCTAAACAATGACATTTTGTTTGGAAACCCTTATATTATGGTCCAATAGCATCGTGTTCTATCTCTGCAAAAGTGTATGGGGTCCCAAAGCCATAGATGTAGCGGCAAAATTCACTTTAGTAAATTTTCCTGAAAATGTTTGTTTAGGCCCGAAGGTTTGGTTTAAAACACGATTCGGCGATATAGAAGCGTCATGCGGACTTGATATTTACGGTTACGGGACATATAAAGCCAACAAACATTTCGGGATGTAATGTATTTGGTTGATGTAAGTGTGAATTAAACTAACAAAGAAAACTAGCTGTACCTAGCTATCTCACCCGGGGAAGATATGAGCAGGAGCTGTGCATTATTCGACGCGGTAGCCGAGTTGGTAGTGTCCCTGCCTGCGAAGCTAACGGTCCCGGGTTCGAATCCCGGTAAGGGCAAATATATGTGTGATGAGCACGAATATTTGTACCTGAGTCTTGGATATTTCTATCTATATAAGTATTTATTTCTCTATATAAGTATGTATATCGTTGTCTAGTACCCATAACACAAGTTTCAAGCTTAATTTGGGGCTAGGTCAATTTGTGTGCATTTGTCCCCGATATTTATTATTTATTATTATAATTATTCGCTATAAAAAGTAGCTCTCCTTTGCCTTTCCACAATCTCTATTAGGAAAATCACTTTGACTTATAAATTTGTGAAAATAGGAATACCAAAAATACTCTTTGTAATAATAAAAAATATCGGGGACAATTGCACACAAATTGACCTAGTCCCAAATTGAGCTCGAAACTTGTGTTATGGGTACTAGACAACAATATACATCCTTAAATAGAGAAATAATTATGTATCATTTGTAACAGTGGCGAATAGTAATTAGGGATTCATTTTTATATTTTTTATGATAAATAAATAAATAAATATAAATATCGGGGACCGTTGCACACAATTTGACCTAGCCCCAAATTAAGCTCGAAACTTGTGTTATGGATACTAGACAACGATATACATACTTATACAGAGAAATAAATACTTATATAGATAGAAATATGATATATATATATGATCATTATGTTATCTATCTACACTAAATTATAAAGAGGTAAGTTTATAAGTTTATTTGTATTGAAGTAGGACCGTACTTAAAAAATATGCTTGTCATTGGACGTAGGTATTAAGTATGTACCATTTTGTCTATGCCTTTGATTCAACAACTTACGTTTACGTGATACCTAGTACCGGACATTGAGTTTTCGCCTAATACACCTCTCTATATTGATTTATTCACTTACTATGCTAAAATATACAGTGGATCTCGTTATAAAGGACCGAAATTTAGCTGAGAGTACGGGTTTTTCTTAAATAAGCCACGGCCTTGGTCAAAGTGGCCGGATAGTGCGGACTATGGCTCAGCGTTTTTTAAACGCGGCTCCTTTCTAGGCCCTAGAGAGTAGAGAGTCTTCGAGCATCTTTGGAAATCTTTGCGTATTAAAGTAAAACTAGCTGTTCCCGCGGTTTCACCCGCATGGGCTACAGCTTTATGCATGCAAAGTCTCAGCCAGATCGGTTTAAAATTGACTAAGTTTCATACAAACTTTCGTCCCCTATTTTATCCTCTTGGAGGTAGAATTAACCAAAATCCTTTCTTAGCGGATGCCTACGTTATAACATCTACCTGCATGCCAAATTTCAGCCCGACCCGTCCAGTGGTTTGGGCTGTGCTTTGATAGATCACTATGTCAGTCACCCAGTCACGGTCACCTTTGAGTTATATATATTTAGATTGACTGAATTGGATCAAGTTCACTAAAATCCCAAGTTTTTTTTTGTCATTTAAATAGTCCGATCTTTTTAATAAGCTTTACTAATAAGATTTCTCTGGGTTCGTTGTGTATATTGGGATATGGAAACATGAACATTAACGAAGAAGAATCGTAAAAGGAGTCTATTAAAATGCCTTCAGCCAGCTAATTAGAGAGTCCTAAACAAAGCGAATAACAGTAGCAACGTGTCGACCTCCCGTGGTCGAGGTGCGACGCTGGGTGAGAGTTCATAAACTTCAGCGGACGCAACTTCAGAGTGGGGGACCACGAGAGGTGACAGTGGGGTGACAATGGAGCTTGACAGTGTAATGAAGACACCGTGGTGCAGTGGATAATGCTTGTTTTAGGGATGAGCTATATTGGCTATATATCGATATTGATATCGGTAGCCGGATATCGACACTACAATGTTATTATTGTGACATGTCGATATTTACACATATCGATGTTTTTTAAGACTAATTACGTAACTAATTTTAACTTAACTCTCCGCGAGGAACATCTAGGAATTAATAAAACGATAAAACGATAGATCAATGGTAAGAAAAGAAAGGTATTCAGCTCATACATCTTGCGTTATCTGAAGTAAGTTAGAGTAAATCAATATCTAAGATAAGATGGTATTGATTAGTTTGTGAACTTTGCTATTTGTAAAATCTATTGTGAACAACATTATATCTCATTTTGAAATATCTTTATGTTTCCTAAGATATCGATATTTCGAATATCGTTCATCCCTAGCCTGACTGATAACACTGAGATACTAGATTCTAAATCCCTTTATGCACCATAATTTCATTGGAAATACTGCCCTTCAATCCGAAACAGTAATGTTTGCGTACAGTATAACATATGTTTATTACTAGTTGTGCCCCGCGGTTTCACCCGTGTCTTCCCGTTATGCCGCAAGAACCTATTTCCGGGATAAAAAGTAGCCTATGCGTTAATCCAGGGCATAATCTTTCACGTTTATAATGTTAGTAGGATGTTTCCTTTGGCGGTTGAATAACTAGTAAAAGTGCTGCTTTAAACCTTTTTGCTTTACGCAAGCACGCTCGCGAAGTTTATTGAAAATAGTAACAGAAAACGCTTTAAAATCTTGGTCACTGCATACTTTTACACATATACCCGTACAGTGTCAGACGCAAGTGTCGTGGTGTCGGTCGGTCTCGGTCTGGACTCCGGACATGGTAATGAGTTGTGAAACGTCCGGCTATTTCAACTAGACAACCTGTTGTATATAATTATATATACTCCCGGTCTTTATATACGAGTTATGTTCGATGTTAGTTTTAATTTGGTGTTGGTTAATTTACTTCAGGCCCTAGAAGTTGAAATAGGTGGATGCTTGAGGTTTAATTTAGCAAACGGTCCTGTCTCTGCCGTCCAATGACCGTGGTGACATTTGATCTGTTACGAACTACCGAACAAATTATATCACGTTTGTTATGCTGTCCCGTACTAAATTTTAAATGCATAAGTTTAAATGCGCTTTTATTGACGCGATTCGATACATAATAGATTGTCGATATCGCTAGGATATCGCAAATTGTGTGCGTCATGAGACCTACACAATTTGGCTGATTTGCATCGCATCTCTCCATGAGGACGTTGAATCGATAATCGATTTGATATCGCTCGAATTGCATCACACCATCAAGAAAGTCCCAATGTGCGCACGAAGTTTTTCCACAAGTCTTGGATTTCAATTAGGATTTTGTTGAAAAATACACGCACAATAGGATACATTGTGATCACTTTAAATTGTCAAAAAACGTCAAATTGACTTTTTATGGAGGTGCTGAGTTCATTGAGCCTAGTATTAACTTATAATAATAATAATAATAATGCCCGCACAATCACATACATAGGCTCTGACCCCTAACTAGGTCTCCCTGTATCTAGGGTATCAGAAACTACGAGGATCGGGGATCCACAACACCCAGACACAGAACAAATACTTGCGTTTTTTTTTTTCAATGCATAAATATTTGTCCTGTAGCGGGAATCGAACCCGCGACCTCACGCTTCACAGTCGGCTATCCGCCCATTGCGCCACGTCGGTCGTCAAACTTATCTTTTATATGCTATTTTATAATTTAACATGTTTGCAGCAGTACTGCTGTTAGGTAGTATATAATACTAAATTATACAGTTCTACTGCTTACGCAGAACATTCTACATACGGTTATACCCAGGTGGGCTTCACCCGAGATCTAATTCGTATCACCTGATTGCGACCCATCGGGGATATTGGATTAGAGCCTATTTAGTTTCAATTGAGAGGGGACTCGATTGCTCTTGGGAATATTGCTGATGAGACGGGAAGGGAAGTTAGGTGGTTTATAAAGGTGGGGGAGAAACCCTTCGGAACAGGTTTACGTAATAAATAAAACTTCTCCAAGCACTATTATATAGAAATAAGAATAGGGAAGATGCTTGGCCACTTGGTACAGTCAGCGATAAAAGTAGCTGATCGTTCTCGATTTTCCAAATGTGTTTCAAATCAGTAATTGTTTTTTTTTACATTTTATATGGAATCATTTTGACCACAACATAACGCACCTGATTTTAGGTGATGATGAGGTCAATAGTTGGGGTCTGAGAAGATGAGGGTAATAGATAAAAACCATCTTAGAAGGAAAAGTAGAAGGGAAGAGAGGTAGACCGAGAAGAGATATATAGACCAAGAAAAAGAAAGGATTGACTTCATGTCGTACCAAGAGGTCAAAAAGATGGCTGTAGACGGGACGAGGTGGAAAGTACTCAAACGACAAGAGCTCTGCTCTTAAATAAAAGAAAAAAAGCACTATCAACTTTATCGTATCACAAGAGCTTTGGAGCTTTTTTTTAAACAACCTGTTTTAAAACACTTGGGTAGTTACAATATTAACGCAAACAGTATATCAATTTCAGTGGAATTAATTGATAGATTTAAAAGAGGTTCTGCGTCTATTTATTTGTATTTTAGAAAAGAAACAAATATGCAAGTAGCCTTTGAAATTGGCCCATGTTTTCGTATAATGCAATGTTTTTTTTAGTTGAAGTTGAATAAAATAAATTTTGTTGAAATTATTGAATAAGGTAACAATTATCATTTAAATATTTAACTAGTAAGTAATAACTAATTAACTAATAATCAATATGACCATAATATTATGTTTTTATCGGTTTAACCTCGTTCCAAAAAGGTAGACAGATTAACTCCTTATTGGCAGACCACAATACAAGGGAAATTACAACTAGAACAGCAAAACTTAATGGTAAGTGGCACAACCGGCGGTCTTATCGCTCAGAGCGATCTCTTCCAGACAACCCAAAAAAGGTAATGAGCTCTTACTGCTTAAGTTATTATTTTCAAGTCTTCAACCGCGCCGCTTTGAATCGTAAATCAAGTTTGTAATAAAAGAATAGTATAAAATGTGAACATTAGGTTTGTTTAGGTGTGTACGTGAAAGGATTTACTTTTTCATGACGAAAAAAGCTGTTTTCAGCACTCGCAAAGCAGTTTTACTTATATGAAAATAGAATTACTTCGGAATAAATACTTTAAGAGAACATTTGTAAGTGCTTACTTGAAAATAAAAGACGTTTTTATCCATACCAATAATAATACCCAACATTATAAATGTCAAAGTAATTCTCTCTGTCATTCTGTTTGTTTGTAACCTTTTCACACCAAACCGATCTTGGTGACATTTTCTATGAAAACAGTTTTTGGACCTTGGGGAAGGACATAGGACAGTAACTCACGCGGGAAACCGCGGGGCCTTTTAGTGCCACCAGGTACGCATTTTATGAATTTGCATCCATTGGCTTCTCACGACTTTTACAATGACGTTGGTCTATCCAGAAAGAGCCTCTACAGAACGTCTTCCGGTTCGTGGTTACCTCTGGAGAACTTTTCTGCTGAGGGACTGAGTATCAGAGTACATATTTTAGATAGTATGTCTTTTAGAGTTATGAGAAACTTCACCTCAGTCTTAATAACCGATCGAGTCTCTTTGAAAGAACTTGTTTCAACACTTCTAATTTAAATTTCCAAAAATACTGAAAGCGAGCGCTGAAACATAAAGTAACATGTGAATATAAAGTACATATGTATAAATATAACATATAAGATAATAAGTGTATCTTTCGTGATCACCAAATTAAACTATGTGTTGCTCTGTAAATCAAAGGTTTTTATTTTTATTTTCGTACTCAGAAATAAAACACTAATTACATTATCATAAAGTTATAAACATTACCTGTGTACCCGACTGGATGTAATGAAACAACTGTTTCGTGGAAGACTCTTAAGACTTCTAAGAACCTCATTTAATATTTATTCAAATCAAAAATAACATGTCATCGCGGAGAATATCACCACCGCGATGTAGGAATACAGGGCTCATTTGCCAACGCCATCTAGTGGCAGATTATAGCAACTAGTGCATGAACAATTGCTACCGCGATGCAGGAATACGTGGCTCACTTGCCAACGCCATCTAGTTACGTTTATATTAACTATTGCCTTGAACATCATCGCCCACCATGAACAAACTTGGGTTTGTTCTTAACAATTTAACTTAAGCAATAAATCAAAAACAAAACATACAAAACAATATGTTTGGCAAACACGAAATTAAAACAAAACATTTAAGTGGACTGTATATAATAATAAGTAATTTAATTCCTGATTGGAAGAAGGCACAACCTGTTAACTGGCCGTTTTAATGTGCCGTTCTTTACCTTTAAAGTGGATGGGTTGCAACCACTCTGCCATATAACCATCTACACACTGGCAAACCATCCTCACGTACTACAACCACGTCACCAACACGGGGTTGAGGCGTTTGATCCGTCCAACGATGGGTTAAGTGAACGAAGACTTCGTTCGACTTCGTTTAGGTAAGTTCTTATTTTTCTTTACAAGTTCAATTTCTTCTTTAAAGTTCCGCATTTGATTTTGTCGAATGCAACAGTTTAGTGCATCCTTTAGTTCCTGGGTTGTCAAAAACCCGACAAATCTCATTTCAGTTTTCATTTTTAGGAAGTCTGGACCCTCAAACCACATCATATTCTTGAGGAGCTCAGATGGATTTTGACCTCGAGAAGCCGCGTCTGCTGGGTTGTGTTTGGAAGAAACGTGTGACCAATGATGGGAATCCAAGTTTGTAATGATTTCGGACCACGGTTTGCCACAAACACCTTCCAACGACTTGGGTGGCTGTTTAACCAGGCGAGGACGACTGTTGAATCTGTCCAAGCGTGCAGCCTAGTTTTGTCGATTTTCAGGACTCCTGCTATTTCAGTTATGAGTCGCGTTAGCAACACTGCACCGCACAGTTCAAGCCGAGGAATCGAGACTTGTTTTATTGGTGTTACCTTCGTTTTTGCAGATATCAACGATACGTGAATGTTTCCCTTGGAGTCAACGACGCGCGCGTAAACAACCGCTGCGTAAGCATCCTTAGAGGCGTCGCTAAACCCATGCAATTCCACGAAGTCACCAGCCTTAATCCCGATCCAACGAGGTATAGAAACATTATTTAGCAGTTTCAACTCTTCCTGGTAAGTCTGCCATTCATTCATTAAGTTCATTGGGACCCTTTCGTCCCAGTCCAATCCTGTTAACCATAGTTTTTGGATTAACATTTTTGAAACGATTATGCTTGGCCCTACCCACCCAAGCGGGTCGTAGAAACGACAAATGCTTGAAATAATTGTTCTTTTTGTTGCAGGTTCCTTTACGTCAGGCATCTCTACTTTATAGCCGAAGGAGTCATCGCCGCGATTCCAGGTAAGTCCAACAATCTTTATTGTTTCATCTGTCTTTATTTTCAAACTTTCTTTGACGCCTTCTACTCCTTTTTCCTCTTTCTCTGTTTTCTTATCTAAATTTTTCATTTCTTGCAATAATTCATTGCTGTTGCTTGTCCATTTTTGTAGACTAAATCCACCCTTTGCTAACAAGTCGTTCATCTCTTTATATAGATTTATACCTTCTTTCACATTTTCACATCCTGCTAGCAAATCATCCATGTAGAATTGGTTTAATACTGCCTTTGCTGCTGCTGGATACTTATCTCCTTCATCTAAGCTTAATTGCTGTAAAGCCTTTACCGCTAGATAGGGAGCTGAAGCCACACCGAAAGTGACTCTCAGCATCCTGTAATGTTTTATGTCTTCATGCCTTTCATCTCTCCACAGTATCCTTTGAAAATCAACATCAGCTTCATTAACCTTCACCTGCCGATACATTTTTACGATGTCAGCTGTTAAACAAATAGGTGAGATACGCCAGCGCATTACTAGATGCCTCAGTTCTGCTTGCAGAGATGGGCCCACTAATAAATTATCATTCAATGACTCATTATTAGCCCCTTTACAGGAAGCATCATAGACTGCCCTTATTTTTGTAGTTTCCTTGTCCTCACGAACCACCGCATAATGAGGTAAGTACACCGCCTTTCTATTTTTCATTTCTTCCTCTGGTACCAATTCCATATGACTCATGTCTATGTATTCATTAATAACCTCTTTGTATTTCTCTTTCAGGTCTCCATTCTCCAGCCTTCGTTCTAATGAATACAATCTCTTTTCAGCAATCTGCCTAGAATTGGCTACTTCTGGATTTTCTGTCTTGAACGGAAGTCGCACAATGTACCTGCCATCTTTATCTCTGGTTGTAGTTTTATTAAATATTTCTTCACAGCGTTTCTCATCTTCCGTTTGCAGTTTTTCTTTGGACATGGGCACATCGTCTTCAAGTTCCCAAAACTTTTTTAGTAACTCATTACCCGCGGTCATGTGCATAACCTTTATTTTAGATGTTGCAGATGACTCATCAACAGCACCTGACAGAATCCACCCGAGTGAAGTATGTTGGGCAACCGGCGACCCTTGTGGTCCTTTCTTCACTCCATCTTGAATGATTTGTCCGTACACTTCTGCACCCAAAAGCATATCAACACGACTTGGTGTGTGATAACTCGGATCCGCCAGCATAATTTCTTCTAGTTCCTTCCATTCCACTGCCTTTATCTTACTGGTGGGTAAAAGAGTGGTAATAGATTTCAGCACATGTGCTTTAACATTTATGACAACATTTGCATCAATTCGTGACGTTAATTTAATGTTCACGATAGCCTTGGAGATCAATCCGCTGTCTCCACCTACTCCAGAAATTTGAGTTTTCGTTGGAGTCTTTTTTAATCCTAATTGTTGGACCGTCGCTTCCGTTATAAACGACGATTGTGATCCCTGATCCAACAAAGCACGGATTGTGTAACACTGGCCAGTCTTTGATACTGTCCTGACCAAAGCTGTCGCCAGTAAGATATGGTTAACCTTTCTACTAAAACAAGTAACTACTGGAGCTAACTCATTCGCAGATGATGAACTCGATTCACCACTTTTAACCGTATTTGTCTCAGGATCTTGGACCGTGCATGATACCGTGGCTGTAGTACGGGTAGCATGACCCTGACTGTTAGGAGTGCCTTCCTTTGGATGTAAAAGGACATGATGTTTTTTCCTACAAATACGACATTTAAAATTCGATTGGCAATTTTTTGCACAGTGATTGCTGCCCAAGCAGCAGAAACAGACATTGTTCGTTTGAACAAATTCGCGTCGGGATTCGACTGAAGCCTTTATAAAAGTTTTACAGTTGTACAGTTTGTGCTCTTCTGTACAGAAAGGGCATTGTAATTTGGTGATGTGCATTGTTTTCATTTTATTTATAGGCACATTGTGTGTCCTATGCGCTGTGTTTGGTCTAGAATCTAGGAACTCCATCGCTCGGTAGCGTTTTGTTAAGAAGTCTTGAAACTGTTTGTAAGTTGGCAATTCATCTGATACATTACTATCCGCAGCATTAAATTCCCATTGTCTCCTAGATTCGGGATCCAACTTCAGTACAATTATATGAATTATTAATACATCCCAAGTTTCAGTCTTAATCCCAACGTTTGATAATGTCGACAAACAATCGTTGGTTGTGTCGACCAACCCCTTTAAACCACTTGCCGACTCCTGTCCCATGCTTTTCTGACTCATTAACCTCTCCAGTATTTGATGGCAAATATATTTTTTGTTGTTGTACCGCTCCTCTAGGAGTTGCCAACACCTACTGTAGTTATTATCAGTGATCGGAATATTGTTCAGCAACTGCTCTGCCTCTCCTGTCAAGTATCCTTTCAGATACAGCAGCTTCTGAACATCATCCAACTCACTGTTGTGATGTACTAGAGAATTGAAGAGGTCTCTGAAAGTATTCCACTCAGTATATTTGCCAGAAAAACAAGGTATATGGACTTTTGGCAATCTAAGATTACACGACTTTGCCGGTGATGGACCAGCAGTTTGGTCCGAATGACCGGTCGTCAATGATGAAAACGCAGTTTTCAACTCGCATTTATATTCTAAATATATCTCTTCGCCTTTATCAAATATTTCACCCTTAATATAATTTGTGCCTGATATCTCTTTCACGTGCGTTACATTTCTCATTATCTCTTTATGCCCTGCTAGAAATTCAAACCAAATTTGGTCTAGCAATTCAATTCTCCCTTCTACATATTCCCTACTGATTCTATCCTTCGGACTCTTTTTAAAGTTAGTTCTTCCCTTCACAATACGGTTATACAACTCCTCCTGGAAATTTATTAATGCCTCCATTTTTTACAAGTTCAAAGTTACAAAGCAAAATAAATTCCAAGTTTATAAAATAGTATACAATATTTCTGAAAATTTTACAAGTGTTTGAGTTTTTTACATGGATCAAAATTTGGGCATAGGTTCCCCGTATCTCTTTTTTAGAGAAATTATTCTAAGTCCTAAACACAATAATCTACAACACTTAACACACTTTTCACTGTTTTTATAAAGTTCAAAGTACTTACAGTTTGTCCAGGGCACTCACACGCAATCCGAAGGGGAAATCCACTCAATTCCGTAACCGCACTATATTCCGTAACCGCACTATATATCGTAACCGCACTATATTGACTTTGCACTTTTATCGAAATTCGATAATTCACTTCTCCCGCCCAACACTGGCTTCTTCACACCTTGCCGTTGTTCAACTCCTCTCGCTGAACTCCAACACGCAACACTACACAAGTGTCGCGAACCTGGACCGCTCACACTTTCAGTGTAAGCAGGTCCGACTGAGTACAGCACTTTCAGCTGGCTATCAGTCGTGGAGCGCAACACGGTTTACCACCGCCCGTGATGCACTCAAAAAATACACCTGCTGTCAGGTATCCGGCTCGAAGGACTTATGTACCCGACTGGATGTAATGAAACAACTGTTTCGTGGAAGACTCTTAAGACTTCTAAGAATTTAATTTAATTAGAATTTAATATTTATTCAAATCAAAAATAACATGTCATCGCGGAGAATATCACCACCGCGATGTAGGAATACAGGGCTCATTTGCCAACGCCATCTAGTGGCAGATTATAGCAACTAGTGCATGAACAATTGCTACCGCGATGCAGGAATACGTGGCTCACTTGCCAACGCCATCTAGTTACGTTTATATTAACTATTGCCTTGAACAACCTGTAAATCAAAGAAACAACATTTAAAGTTTATTTGTCGATCCTTCTTTAACTAACCAAACTAAACTGTTTCTCTTATTATTTTGACCCTTTCAATGACAGCCATTACGTGAAAAAATCTAATGCTGTTTCACCAATCTTCTATAGCTGGCGCCACCTATTGAGTTAGTTATGTCAACACACAATGACATATGAAAAGCGCGCCATAATTCAAACATAAAGGAATCCTAGACATTATTTCTAGGTATTTCTTTACATTTATATTATATAAAGGAAAAATAGTATTATTTAAACAATATATATTTTACGTTGCAGCATTGAAAAAGTTTTATCTCCCACTAAAATATACAACGTAATGAAATGGCGTAGGCCTTATTCGGGGATCGGTACCGGCGAAGGACCAGGTAGAGAGCATAAATATTTTACGACGATCGAACGAACTCAGTCAAAAAGCTACAATCAACAATAAAATGTAAGGCAGTGCTGCCAGATAAGTATTTGAATCTGCACCTTACTTTTTATTAGTAACTAGCTGATCCCCGCGGTTTCACCCGCGTGAATTACATTTTTTTTATTAATCTGCCATATTTTTATTTCATTTTTCATTTTTTTTTTTGCGATAAAAAGTATCCTATGGCCATCCCCAGGGTTCAAATTTCTAAAAGAAAAGAAGCCTAAGTTCCTCCTTATAACATTAGCTATCTGCGAGTGAAAGTCCCGTCAAATTGGTCAAGCCGTTTCAGAGATTAGTCGGGACAAACAGACAGACAAAAAAAAAAGATTTTTTGATGTAAGTATTCTATATATTTTCATATTATGCATTTAGTAAACTGTCAATTTGAAATTACAAACAGACAGTTCAATTTTATTTATTCGTATATTGTATAGAAGATAGACTAGCAGTTTACACCAAGCGAGCGAGCATATTTAAAACGTTAAAGAATGCTTTATTTCCGTTTAAACTAAGCGAATTTGATAGAGTGGGGATAGAACGAAAATTTGCTTGCTTGATCTGCGTAAGGTTAATATTCTACCTTTGAATTATTTTTTAGAAGCGATGGGCTATTAAACATAAAATTTATATTATTATAAGTACTAAAACGGCTTAACTCACGAAATATAGATCGACTAGTAAAAAATTGTGCAAGTTTTAATCAAAAAATAAAATTTATAGCTCAAAACTATTAATGTACCACCTGCGTTATGTCCCACAAATATGCATACATTACGTTCCAACATTACAACGCTATTTATATTCAAAAATGATCCCACAAACCTCCCAAACATATTACTTAGATATAAGAATATAAGTGGGACGTAAAAAGGGTATCAGAAAACTTACTTTACCCTTGTATGATGTAAGTAAAGGGTATCTAGTTGTTAGTAAATAGGATAAGGTAGGAAAGGTCCTTCAGGCAGGTAATGTTGTGGAAGTAATGTTGCCACATGCGGTGGGTAACGTTTATTCTGTGTTACACGCTTACATGTTGTTGGAGGTTGGATGTTGGTATATCTTAAAGCCCTTGATGTGTTTGGGAAAAATGCCTGAAGTATTTCTTTCTATTCGTAAGGAACTTATATGTTATGGCCCGCTAAATTTGCGATGACAATAAGTTTACTCTTCAAACCGGTTGGAATTATTAATTTAAGCATGTTTTACTAGCGATCCGCCCCAACTTCGCTCGGATAAGTAAATATGAATGTTTTATGCATATTAGCCTAAGTATATCACTCGGTAGAGTTTTTGGCTTTGGAAAATTTTATTAAAAAACAAACAAATTCTAGCTCATTATAAATTAAGCGAAATGCCACTTCAGAAATCTCGAAAACCACAAGTTTTTCTTTATCATCGTCAGCTTATTACATCCCCGCTGCTGGGACACAGACCTCTCAGAAAGAGACAGTATATAGGCCATAATATATCACGTTTGGTACATGTCACATGCCCTTGAATGTTGTGGTTCTTGGACATGCCGGTTTCCTCACAAAGGTTACCTTCATCGCTTTTGTTTTCTTACATATTGGAAAATCTTAATCTTCGGACGTTAAAAAATAGTCAACTTCCTTATTGCATGTACTTTACCTATATATTTATGGTATCATAAAACTTGCTTAATATCGTACCAGATACAGATTTTACGATGAATCTCTAAACTCATCCTACCGCCATACTGCCATGCGCCTCTAATATCACCACTAAAGCCATAAAAAATCTATGAAGCGCTGAAATATGCTGTTATCCTTCAGTTGTTATAATTTACGACAAGCCGTAACAACTTGTCCGCTGCAGTTTTTCAATTATGCGCGCGTAGATGTCGTCCTACTAGGTTTATGACGTCATAATACTATATTACCCTGTCTTTTTTTGTGAAAATAGTTATCCTGCGGTTCGTTCGCTGATTTTCTTTGTCGTGTTTGTGCTGCATAGGTATTTTCGCTAGTTTTTTGCGTATATAACTTTTGCAGCGATCAGACTTGACTTTTTGATGGAATGGATTTTGCTCTCGTGTTTCGCTTCGCCACTTACATAAATATCCGTACTTACACAGCAATGAAACTCACCAATTTGCCATTTTGACTACGGTACCTTAGAATCCAACGAGAAAAGCTTTTACAACCGACTGCAGTATTTTCAATTACCCATAGTATAGGTAGTTGTTGGTGTCGTGTATTCGGTTAATGATTGTTATTTCGTTATGATGTCGTTTAATTTAGGATGTTATGAACTAACCCGAAAGAGGTAGTATGTGATTAAAACATAACAAAAAACAAGCATCCAAATTTTCAGGGCAAGTTGTTTTGAGGGTTAGGGAAAGTCAGTACGAATGTGGTACAATATCTACAACTTATAATCTAAAAAAAGCTTAATAGGCACCTGAAAAAATCAGTGTTTTATAAGTAGATATGTAACTTAAAATAAAACTGTAAACTAAAAAACTAACTTAAAAAACACAACTAATACCTAAACTTAACTTAACTGAAAGTTAAGTTAGGTTTGTAAGTTTAGTTATTTATGTAGTTTTAAAATTAGGTTTGTTTAAGTTTAACTATATTGTTTTGATTTTATGAGGTATTTTTTTTGTGTTTTATTTAGTTTTAATTTTTTATACAATTTTAAAGTATTGACGATGAATTTGACGACGTAGATTTTTATGTTATTATTTTATATATTCCGATTTTTTATATGTTTCGGACTCGCATTCTTCAACTTAACTTAACTTGTAAACTTTTAACTTAAACTGTTTACATTTTTTCCCGCACAATTTCCTCGAAGAATGCCCTATTTTTAATTACATCCACAATATTTAAAGCTTGGTTCACACTGGTTACAATATACAATGGTCTGTTTTCCAACAAAGTTACCAACTTTGCAACAAACAGTCGAATAGTTAGTTCACTGGAGTTACAAAAGCAAGAAGTCGTGCATTTTTGATGTGGTTGGCTACTGCGCCCTATTTTTGTGGCCAAGTTTTTTATGCTACTTAAGTTTGCAATATAATGAGGTTTCTTTGTTATAATGACTCTGAGTTTAGTTTCAATGACTCTATATAACTTCATTTTGCGTTTGAAGAGGTAGTTTCAACGTACGTAGGTATGTTTAACTTGTCTTGATCAAAATAATCCGAATTCCTTTTTCAACATCTATCGCGGCCTCATTTAAAAAGTAGGTATGGAATCAAGGTTTTTAAATTTATTTGTTAAAAGTTTTTTACCCCTTACAATGTGCAGGCGTTTCACAGAAAATCATCTCATAGGACGTGGTCGAAGGTGGCACCACGCTACACCTGGATTGGGAACTGACTCTCAAGTAAAGCTGCCACAACACACCAATAGACACATTCCTAATTTGAGGATGTTACCAGCAAGGTATGGTCTTATCGCGATGTATTCCTGCACCGAAAGCTGGATTGTAAGATTTGAACCAAAGATCTCAGTTTCTCATGGCAACGTCTCTACCACTGAGCCATCATTGTTTCAAAGAATTGATGTTATGTTAATAAAATGTCAATGAAACTCAAAAGGAGGATAGGTTTTTATGTTTTGAATGCGATTATAAAAGAGATTTTATCATAAAGGTATCAAGGTACGTGTTGGTAAACATGACCTCCTTTAACAAGGAAAAAGCCAACAAAAATGCACTCTACGGAAACGCCATAAAGCGGAAATTGTCTCATAAATACCTGCATTTCAAGTTAAACGAGCATAATAACTTAATTCTTAGCTCCACGTGCCTCACATTGTAGCTTTACGAGACAACATTACCATATTATGTGGACCATTAAGTATTTTAACATCATGTCGGTCGCCACGCTTTATAAACTTAAGGGCCGAGTTTAAAACCTAAGTTGTCTACTTTGATGTTAAAGACTTTGGCCATAAAAAACAAAGTTGAAAGATACTAGGTGCGGATGGTAATATGTGAATCTTACAGGGAACAGTTACCGAGTTCGAACGCCATCTCGGTCTCGCTCAAAACTGAAAGAACACATCGTGAGGAAACCACATGGCCAAGAATCGAAACATTCACGGACATCATGTGACGTCTGAGCTGAAGTGGCAGTGGGCCGGTCATTTAAGCCGCAGAACCGATAACCATTGAGGAAGACGTGTTCTTGAATGGAGACCGCGACTTGGCAAACGTAGTTTAGGACCCAAAGTTGTTGTTGGTTTTTGGCTTAAAACATTCATTGTACGTAATCTAGGCATAACCTTTGAAGCGGCAAATCAAAGCAAACATTTCCATAACCGGCATAACATAGTTAAATTCAAATTTATTCCCGCCAAATGTATAACAGTTCTGAATTCATGGCAGACGCTAGATAAGCTTGGAATATTTCACTAAACGGGAACAAATAACAAAGAGAGTAGCTTTTATTATTTTTTTTAACTTGCATGCTGTGAATTTGAATGGGTTGGATTGGATTCACACGTTGATTGAATATTTATGAATAAAAATACGTCGAAATGCTCCAGGGTGTTGATGTTTATTCAATAAAAGGAAATATTATAAAAGTCATTTCTTGCAGTTGTAATTAAACATAAGTAGGTAGGTACATATAGAAAATTATGAAAATTTTATCACCTACGCTTGTATAGGTATATACGTTATTAACTGAGTATGATAGAGATGTAGCGTATAGATGATTTGCCGGATATCGTATATAAAATGAGCCGGACGTTAAAAGTGGATTTCTTTGGTCTGTTTGGTTTGACAAGATGATAAGAGAAGGTGATGAGCAAAGACTTTTCAACAATAATGCATTGTAGAAGTATGCGCCTATGTAATTGTATACGTACTCATCATCATCACGAGACAGTTTTTGTCATAAAATAATAATTATATTCATTTATTCAGTTATCATTTGGTGATTGCAGTGATTGCTTTAGAAGTAAATAGATTGTTACAACACAGACAACAACAATAAAATTACAATAAAAGAACTGACAACAAATAATACTGACAATAACAGGCTAGTAAAGATGATTTTGTGCTTAAAAATATGGCCGAATACTAACCGGCTAAATCGATATAGTCGCCGGATCCTAGGGCATCTCTAGCTGTGGTTTATGTAGGTAGTAATATAAGAGGATGTTTGCCGCTTAATTAAGCAGTATAATGTTATCATAACGTTGGAATTGGTTCCGAAGTCGTAGGGAAGTTAACGTTATAAAGTTGCTGTTTATGCAGGTTGTAAACGGCACTATATAATTGGAGATTGAACTCTTGTGTTTTTGCCTCAACTTTTCTCGCTCGAAGAGGTTGATGGTAAAAAAGGGCTTATGTATCTGTGCATGTCTGTGGTATCGTAGCTGTCAAACGGATGAACCGATTCTGATTTAGCCGTTTTATTCGGAAGGTGAATTATGATCGAGTGTTCTTATATATGATTGGTTAATTATTTTAATTTTGATTTAGGTTTGGTTAATAAAGAATAATTTAGCTGCATCCCACCGTATTGACATAGAGTCTATAGAAATCGAATGATTTAATTTTCATTTATGAATATGAGATAAGATGAATTATTAAAAGTTATAGTGTATACCTAAGTTGTTTATTAAGTACAGAAGGACATAAGTTGCCTTTAGGATTTTTTTCAATAGTCCTGTTTATAGGTGAGTACCTAGTTAAAGGCATTTTTGAAATATCATCCCTTAAGGGCCCGTTTTTCGATCAAAGTTTATTCTCAAAAATGTACGAAATACGTACACTTTTGACAATTTAGTTAACCTTGACTATTGACAAAGAAACAGGCCTTGGGGGGTTAAACAACTAGCAACATATAAAATGCAAGCGTAAGTGCGTCCGTCCGCAGTTATCCCCAATTTCCTGCTACATTTCATTATGCAATAGTTTGGAAGGAAGCGACGAACTTGCATGAAGTGTTAATTACTAAGATAGGTTCACAAGCACAAAGCTAAGCTAGTAGGTAAGATTGGAATAAGGTCTATTTTAGATCATTGACCCGAATAAATAAAAGAAGAACAATATGTCTGATTACTAAAAAAATACTAACTGAGATGGCACAACGACCCAATGTGAGTCTTGGCCTCCGATAACAAAAGACGCTGCTTCGGTCTGTCCTCCACCTGGAGCTCGCGCAAATTCTTGCTGATTACTACGCGGTCATCATACAATGAATGAAAACAGATAAGAGTATGGGAATACTACTTTACTCAATAAGGGTCGGTTTTATAAACGTCCGTATGTTAAATGTCATACCAAATTTCGGTAAATTTGATTTTATTGTCATATTTTCCGTGTTAAAATAGGCATTCTAGGAATATTCTACAAATGTTCTAAGAATGCTCGCTCGCTTGTAAGTAATCGGTGCACGAGGTGCGAACAGATTCTTAGAACGTTCTTTCGTATTTGGCCTTGCTCGCTACACCTTCTTAATAAACCCACCTTAAGATAAAGCACATGTATTTTTTTTATGTAATAGATTGGCAAACAGGCAGACGGCCCGCCTGATGGTAAGCGGTCACCGTCGCCTATGGACATTTGCAACACTAGGGGAGTTGCCGATGCGCGGCCGACCGACCCTTCAGGACTCTTTTTACACCCATCTTGAAGGATTGCAAATTTCCATTATAGTGGCAATAAATTGTTTCACTTTGTTTTTTATTTCAAGTTGAAAAAAGAAACACAAATATTGAACGCGTTTATTTCAACCCCTTTAAGAAAGCAACATTGGAAATATATTCTCTTTACTTTATTAGATTTCTGTTGTTTGAAAGTTCAGTATATATAGCTGTTTAGTCGACTCCCGGACGCTGAGATATTTTGTTAGCTTCCTTAACCAAGTTTTAATTTTGTCTATGGCTCGAACGGGTGGAAACTTGGGGTTGCCTAGCCGTAAGTTAATGTTAAGTTACGGATTTTATTCTTGGAGATTATTATTTATTTTTTAATTAGTACAGTGCCTGGGCCAAAGTTGAAGCGACGATAGGAAGACATCGGTTTGCAAGCCTTAGATCGTGGAATGGAATCCTAAAATGAGCTAAAGGTGAAAGAAAACGTTGTCGTGGTGAAGCCATGATTGTAGTACCTCGCTACCACACTTACCTTTAACCGTAAGATGTTAAAATTAAAATAATGTTTACATTGTTTATTTATATTCTCGAATATAGGTCACATTGATTGGTCATTTACATTACATTTCTCTATTTACCTCTAAATAGACTAACTTTTTATTATATACAACAAATCAAATATATACAATTGGATAAAAAATTAAACTAAATACTAAAGCTAAACTATCTATATAAAACTAATGTTTACTAATGTTAACTATATGTTTACATTATTTTGCTGTCGACGTACCTATGTTATATAAATCGTGACCGACATTAATTGAGATGGGGCTACACTACATGTTTTTACTCAAACCAGGCAGGCGAGTTGTTAATTAGAAATGCATTCTTTCTTAACAAGATGCAATACTTAGCATTACTAGAGGTTGTTATCTGTAGTAGTTTGCAACGAAAACATATTTATTTTTGAGTTTAGTAATTTTTTCACACAATACACTGCGGTGCCGCTGCGTTGCCTTTGCAATATTGCTGCGTCGTCCAACATAGCAAAATTAAGAGCCTCCATAACGTCGTTGACCTTGCTTGATCAAGTGAAACTGCTCCGCGCACTCCCCGCATCCCCTCACCAAAATTACGCGATCTGCGGCCAACGCGCCCGAAGCGACGCTCTCGCCATGCGGCGCGGCGCGGTACCTCTACTAATCGAGCCCGCCGTATCTACATATATACACAGTAGCAACATCCTACTATAATATTATAAATGCGAAAGTTTGTGTGTGTGTGAATGTTTGTTACCACGTAACTACTGAACCGAATTTGACTGATGAAATTTAGAATGTAGACAGTTTAGGTATTGGACTAACACATAAGCTAATCTAATTTTGAAAAGTCAACTCTGAAAGGGGTTAAATAAGGTAGATAAGTTTGTATGAAAAATGTCATTCCTTGGTTCGATTGACTCAAAAATAGGTACAAATAAACCTTAAAGTAAATCATTGAAAACGCATTTTTTATTTTTTGATATGTATTACTTCTACGGGGTGTGCCATAGAGTTTTAAAGTTTGTATGGCTTTTTTTTATTCCTTATGTGGATTTTCTTAAAAGTAGGTACAAATAAACTATAAAGTAAATAATTAAATACGTATTTTTTATATTTAAGAAAACCCCTAGAGGTTGTGCAATGGCGTTCTAAAGTTTGTACAACACATCAATTCCCACGCGGGCGAAGCCGCGGGGCACGGCTAGTAGTCGCTGCCGCGCCATTTGAATGTGCGCGTGAGTGAGTAGCGAGCGCCGTGTACGCAGGGACCGGCCTGGGACTCAGTAGGGCTGTGCCACGCGTTTGATCGCGCGCATTTATGTACTACACTGCTCGCTCGCTCGGATTTGCTGCTCTCACTGACTATTTCATTTGTATAGTTTATAATAAATCGTATTTATTAATTTATAATTATTAAAATGTCTTTAATATGCAACCCATTTATGAATTGGTAAAACATTTTAATAAATTACATGATTAAACACCTTGCGCTGTCATAATACACAGATAATATAATCTATAAAAAAAGGCATGTTACTTACAACACTTAGGTATAAGTCGATAACGGCTGGACCGATTTTTATAATCTTTGATTTTTTGCATTTGTCTTCGTCCGGAATAAGATAAAATGGATGCAGATAAGCAATAATGTGTTAACCCTCATAAACTTGGTTTTGAGAAAATGGCGTCTTAAGATTTTAAACCAATTCTTAAATAGTTTGTTTGAAAAAATATGTGCCTACTATTCTTTTCTTTGTTTAATAAAAAGAATAATGGATTAGAAACAGATTACTATTACAAAAAGACAACAAAGTAGTATATTCTTCCAAAAAAATGAGGTAATTTCATATTGCAAAATATGAAACACACTGTAATATTCGAAACATCAAATTAAGGAACATAACACTTTTTTGCTAAATGCTAGTACCAGGATTGAATGACAATGAATGCATGTTGAGGAACATAAATGAATATTGATAAATGCATGTTATCATTCAAATAGTTTCGCAAATTGTTTTAAAGGTAAAACTCGGATATTAAGTTAAACTTTTATTAATATGAAAAATACAAGAACATAAACTTTTTAAACAAGTCATTCTTCAAAACAGAAACAGAACAGAAACAGAAGAAACAGAATTGAATATTATATATTTTTCTTCTTCCTCCAAGAAATATATTTTTTTCCTGAGAATCATGTTTTTTCTACAAAATATTATATTATATGTTTATTTAACAACTTATATTATTTTACAAAAGTCACGTACATGTATAAGAGCTTGTTTATTGAGATCTTTAGTAATTATAAAGCATTTATATAAAATTAACTTGTAAATTACAATAAAAAGTTTTGGTCTGGTCGACAAATTTTCTCTTGCGTCCTTGTTTAGGTCTGCGATTGTATGATGATGACGGCTGTTCAGAATCATTGTCGTTGATTTCGGGTATATAATCAGGGTCTTCAGTGTTGATACAATTATTCTTATTAGTGGAATTTATAACATTAACAGTGGCTTCTACATGTTCTTCATCAATAGTTGGGCGAGGGTGACTTTCTTCAATAGGACTAGAAATATTTTCATTCGATTCTTATCATGAATTAATGACAAGAATCAAATGAAAATATAATATAATATATATCATCATCTTGTCATGCATTTGTACTATTTTCATAATTTGTATCAGCTAATATCTCTAGTGGTTCATTTTTATTTTATTTTTATGTTCTTCACTAACTTTGGAAAATTTTTCTCTGTAAATATCTGTAACTATTTCGTTTGGACCTTATTATTATTTAGTTCATCATTTAAAAACTGCAGTCTTCTTTCGTCAATGGACGAGAATAAAAGGTTGATTGCATCTGATGAGGTTGAGGGAATTATCTCCGTATCATTACATGTACTAGATTTTGCAAGATTGAGCAGTAATTAAAAGTGACATCTCTCTACAACAAAATAGAACAACACTTTTTGCTTGGGATTATCAGATCTACGAATAAGAAAGGGTTTTTCAATACAATATCAAGATACTTAACATATAAACTTTCTCACATAAAAAGCTAACCAACATTCAGTAATAATATGTCAAGCACTTTAAATTGTACTGTAAGCTTCGTTAAGTGCCCTTTCATTTTTAGCAATAATGAGTTATGTGATTTATAGTATTTATTTGTGACCAAAAGTAACAGCAAATCAATCTGATCGGACCAAATTATATTATTTTAGCATAAAAAAGAACTTTAAAGTTGCCATATACCTACACAATTATTTAATTAATGATTCCTTGTCTAATTTAAACCGGCAACAAACCCTATAAACGAATTACTCATGAAAATCTTAATATAACAATAATTACAGACTTTCCTTGATGACTCCAACATGGATTGCTTACAGTTCACTAAAATATGGGTTTATTAAAGTAATTTAGTACTTAAAATGGGGATATAACTTAACAATTTCATTATTTAGGAAAAGCTCGTTGTTTGACTGACATTTAGCAACACTGTGTCAAGCCTCATAACACATTTTTCGTGACGACAAATGTCACTATTTTGAATTTCGACGATGTTAGGGAACTTAAAGGATTATTGATAAATATTGTACACATGATTTACGATTTGTTTTATGATATAAATCCATTTTTTACGTACTTTTATGTTTTAGATGACTTGAAACACTTTTGTAGAATGTTAAATACGTGATGCTTTATAAAAATACATCAAAACCTGTGAATTTCACTTTTTGTGGGTTGACACATTATTGCTTATCTGCATCCAAATATGATACTCATAAATAATAAAATTAATCATTCATTTGTTGTAAATGGTATACCAAAATGCAACTGACATGGTGTAACAAAACACAACTGACAGCTAAACGTAATGTTGTCTATGGTTGATATTGAAGTTGTGAATTGAAGATGTTTTTGTTTTATGCGAGATTTATTACTAACGTTAATTAATTTAAAAAACCTAAATCTGCTCATTTATTGCCTCTTATGTGGAAAGAAGTTCGCCGGGTCAGCTAGTATTTAACTAAAAATAAAAGTGACAACCCTATGCATCACCGCAAGAGTAGGCAATTAACTCGCCGCGGCACTATGCACCTACCACTCATAGCCTATAGGTAGTTCATCGTACGACTTTCAGCTACAAAAATATGCGGAGAAAAGTGGCACAGGTCCGTTCAGCACGGCAGCTCGTCCCGCACTGACTTTATGGGCGACTGAGGGGTGTACGTGCCGATTTGCGAGTATGAAATACGTAAAAAATTCGCAAAAAATAATTAAAGCAGTATTTTCAAAAAATGGCCTGAAGGTGTCCTGTGTATTATATTTTTTTATAAGCTGATGGTATTAACAAGTCTTTGTTACATATATAGTTTAGGAGTAAAGTAGTATTAAACTTTTAGGAAATGGGGACTTTGCACATTTGTTTTCAATATATAAATACATTTTTTGCATTTTTCGGCCTGAAGGTGTCCTGCTATATATCAAGTAGATCAACATATATTTTTATTAGATTTTTTTTAGACCAGAATTACACAGAAAGATAGCTTTAAATAACCCCATTTTTGGAAACCTGCGCCTTAATTCAACGACCATCGTGGCAAACACATCAACCCACGGCACTAGTTGTGTTAGCCGCAGTGCAATGCGGCTTAATTATGTCATACTCTAGCCATTTACCAATCTAAACAAAGTCAGCCTAAAACGGTATGACGAAAATAATTATGACGGTTAAGTTTTTGCAATTTGGCTATAGAACCCCAAACCCTGTGCCAAAAAAGTCTTCAAGAAAATACATAACAGTATTTCACCGTTAAATAAAGACAAAGCCTCGTCCACTCGATAGTCTACTTTAAAACTCTACTAACAAATTAAGAAGAATGGTTGAACTTAAATTAAAACCTTAGGCCGCTGTTACGCTCGCAATTTATGCTTATTGTGTTATTTAGTAACGTTGTTTGGTGTTGCTATAGATAATTTGATAATCCCCAACTTGTTATTGAATAAATGTATCTGACACAAAATAAAGTAAACAAAAAACTTGGTAGCTTGGTGCCAGGGCATTTTCTAGTACTGGCTTGACTACACAATAGCTACCATCATCTTGCCAAAAATCTAAGGAGAATCACACATTAAAGCTGTTCGACAAAATTGTTTGTCATAAATCATAATATAAAAAAATCATTCGCATAAAAAAAACTTAAACTTAAATGTGATAAATAGCCAAAAAAATTGTAATAAAATAAAATTGTATCGGATAAATTCAACATTAATAAACAAACACATGAGACTATGTTAATGCAGGTACAATTCAAAATTCATAATTTGTGTTAATAAGTTCGCACAAAATAATCTATAGGTAATAAATACTATTTAGATACATGTGTAGTATGCACAGAAAAAAAATGTTTGCGGAGAGTTGTAGTTTTACGCGCAAAATAATTTACCTCATCAAAACTGGGAAAAAATCACAATCTAGCAACACCGTCGTCGCGTAAAACTTATATTTTAAGCTGCTTTCGACCTTAAGTTGTTGCAAGTTACTTTTTTGATGAAGGCTACTTGTAAGAGAGTTAATTTGAGAATTCTTGTTGTTCTAGGGTTTGTAAAATAAGGTGAGAAAAATTTGGTACATTATTTTTAGAGTTATATAAAAAAAAACTCGGAATATTTGTGAAGCGAGAGTGAACCAATGTAGCCTATCTCACGCACTGGGTTTGCATGCGTGATGGAATATGGCTCATACTTTCTCTCTCTCTCTGAGAGAACGCCTATGTCCTAGCAATGGGAACACATACCTGTAATAACGGCTAATGATCTTCCTTTTTACTACAGGGTAGCGCTTGACAACAAGTATTCTGATGTTAAATGACGATGAGGTCGAAGATGGCATGTTAATGATCTCGGGTTTCTTTTAGGATCACTTTCCCTTTCCACGCGGATTCAGCATGCATTTGACATCGTATTGAACATAATTTCGCTAGTTACCTGATACTAATAGTACCTACTAATTACATTTACATTTTAACTTTTACTCCAAGATACTGTTCCTAGCGCCAAAATACAACACAGCAGACATTATTCACCGATGCGATGGTGGGAACCGGCAACGGCGGTCAAAACACCGTCCGAACACAGGCGATGCCTGTAAACCTATCTAAACAATGGGATCGCAGCAGCTCCATTGTATCACGACAAAGTTAAGTCCAGCAATAGGCAGTCTACTTGGCTTTCAACGTAAAACTAGACGTTTTTCAATCCGTTGACGTGAATAACATCTCCCGATCAACAAACTAATTTTATTGTATACTAGGTATCTGGCCCGGCGAACTTCGTATCGCCAATAAAAGTCACCTTTTAAATCGTCCCAGAACTTCCACAAATATTTCAAGATCAAAATTAGCCAAATCGGTCCAGCCGTTCTCGAGTTTTAGCGAGACTAACAAATAGCAATTGATTTTTAAATGTAAAAGAAGAAGAAGATAGAAGATATACCTACTTTCGATCACATTGTCACTTAATATCAGGTGCCTTGTGGTCAAACGATACATTGTAAGTTGTATAAAAAACCCTTTCATTGCACTGCACACAGCTGCCTTTGCCACCCAATACGCTGTTGTGTTGACGGATGATTTCAATAAAACTCGGGAAGAGAAATCCCGTGAGTCAACGGACACCCACCAAAACTTAGTTGTTGCACATCGGGTGCTAGCTCACATAATAACAACATTTCGCCTTCGGGCTGGTTATTCTAAATACAGTATGAATGCAAATTTATCCCCCACCGGGAGCGCGGTGCGCAACTGGGTAATTCAGTACCGTTGCGCATCTTGTTTTAGTTCCAGTGGATTGTTTTAATGAGTTATATTTACTTATTTGATCAGCGAAAATTGTTTGTAAACCATTTGATGCGACTGAAGTTTTGCCATCCATTGGGATTATGTGGGTATTGGGATTATATCTATGAGCAGCGCTCGGCAGTTTACCCTCGTGAATTTCCAAGATAAAAAATGTTGTTGAGATTTTATGTTATTTTTAACTACATTTTTTTTTGTTTATATGTAAAATAGACAATGTTTTTAAAGCAACCGCGTCATGATACGATCAATTCCCTCACCAGATGGTAAGTGTCACACTTTCCCATTACAGTTCAGTGCCATCTAGAATTTTGAATTAACAGTTCAAAATTCTGCACGGAAATGTGTGAGGCTTTAAAAAAATGGTAACATATACCTCGCGAGCAGTGAATTAAGTACTTATGAAAGCTATTGAAAACCGTCTCGACGTGCAAAGTTAGTTTTCAAAAGAGTCTACCACCGATTGCGAAATTTACATCCAATCGATCCCCGCGCCTTCGCGGTAACGCAATTAAAATCAAACAATGCGACTCTACACTATTTACCAAAGAAGTTGTGGAAAAGTCTCCGTTTGAGAACGGTTGCGTGGGAGACCTGTCTATCGGTCTCAGAGGATTTTGTTAATGGATACATCGTGAATAAGATAGTTAAATATCAAAAAATATTCACATTAAAGCATCTATATGACTACTTGTACTATTTATATTGCAATCTTTGTAGAACTAACTGCAGTATTTTAACAGAATGTAATGCATGCATATACCTATTATACATAGGTATACCTAAGCTATCTCCATTTCAATTTTCACTCAAATTCGAATATATAAATTAAACAACGATGTGGTCGAAGGTGGCGCACGCTACACCTGGATGGCTCAAGTGGGACTGCCGGAACACACTGGTAGATGATTGGTGACAGAACTTGATTGTGATAGCTAGCCAGGCGACCACTAGAGAAAGCTCTACCACCAAGCTATCGTTTCATGGCGTTGTTTCCTTTCAATAAAAGCTCAAGCTCTTTGTATGATCGAATCCACGACCTACGTTGCAAGTCAACGTCACTACCACTGCAATCATCGCTTAAAATTTACATTTTTAACTTTCGCACGCAGTATAAAAACTACCATACTCTCTCTCTCTGAGAGAAGCCCAGAGTCCCAGCACTAGGAACGTAATAGGCTAAAGGTGATGATTATTAGTAAGACTAATACAGTTTACGTTTCCCTAAAACCAGCCGGCAATTTTTATGAATAAAACTTGATCATGAAATGGCATACCTAGTTAGTCGTTAAAAACAGCATTCATCGACCATCTGCAATAACAATGGTTGTTTTCTCTAATGCTACGTTGAGTTCCGACATTGTTTACGTTGTATTACGTTTTCTACGACACTTTGTCCCGTAGCAAACAATGTAGTACAATGTTCAGAGAAAATACTTGAAATATTTTCATTGGCCTCGAGTTAAGAATATGTCGCCAAGCGGCTAATAATGGTGGGTTTTGGCAGCCTCACTTGAGAGATAGATCCCAATAAGGCGTTGCGTGGCGCCACATTCGACCTCATCATCACTTAAAATCAGGTGACATATGGTCATACACTAACGAGAAATAAGTAACTAACTAACTAACTGAGATGGCGCAACGACCCAAAGTGAGTCTTGGCCTCCGATAACAAAAGACGCCACTTCGCTCTGTCCTGCGCCACGTCCTGCCAGTCCTCCACCTGGAGTTCGCGCAAATCCTTCGTGACTTCGTCTTTCCAGCGATATCTGGGACGGCCGACAGGGCGATGGCCACTCGGCCTTCCAATGTATGCTCGTTTGACCGCACGATTCTCCCCCATTCTTTCAAGGTGGCCGAGCCAGCGAAGTAAGTAATATATAATAAAAAAGTTTTTATCATAATTATTATACAGCTTGATTAGGAACCGGCTGCCGAAGAACACTGATAAGTGCTTCCTGACTGATTCTTAACTTGAAGTGGAGATAGACAGCTTTTTACCAGCAAGCTAAGGATTCATCAGGATTTTGTCTAAAAGCTCAAGATCATTGCCGCATTCAAACCCACGACTCAAGGATGCAACCCGTCGACGTCACTACGGAGCCATCATCGCATCTCAAACTACTGTAGGTAGATGTAGGCAGGTCAACACAGAAAGTAACCTAAAAATACATTTTAATTACCGCGGCTATAACTTTGCTAAAGTTCTCATTTTGGACATAGTAAACTTCTAACCTAATAAACTATTTAATTAAAATACGTCCTAACGGCGTTCGTTAATCCACGTACCTTGATATTTGAGCTACTTTATTTGAACAATAACTTTAGATATGTATACCATCGCAAACTTGAACCAACTTACAAAAAAGGGGCCCTGTGTGTTAACATTTTTTAATGTACCAGTACTATAATTGTAGGTGTACTATAATACTGAGAGATATCATAAACAATAAGACAATCAGACAATAAGAGCGATGGTGGCCGAACGGTTAGGCGTGCAACTTACATGATGGCGATACCGAGTTCGAATCCTCTCGGCCCCGCACCTATGACTCAATAAGTTATGTGCGGATTTGCCATCGCTCAAAACGGTGAAGGAAAACATCGTGAGGTAACCGGCATGCCTAAGAACTGCAACATTCAAGGGCATGCGACATCTACCAACCCGCACTAGGCCAGCGTGGTAGATTACAGCCCATACTCTCTCTCTGAGAGAAGGCCAGAGTCCCAGCAGTGGGAACGTGAAAAGCTGATAATGATGAAGACAATCATATATCAAATGTTTACTTACAACGATATTTTTAAATGTACACTTACTTTTTTTAATTTGAGTCAATTATGAAACGTTCCATCTTAAACGTTGAAGTTTAGCGGATACTATATATAGTACACAACTTGGCCGCGCCGCTTCTCTTTTGAGACAGACTATAGTATACAGCACCTAAGCAGTAAGATTAAACAGTATAATTTGCAGATACGGAATAAGTTCTGCGTTTAATTGTAGGACTCCCTCGGCTATAAAGTTAGTTGCAAGCTAAGCCGGCGTTCTTTAAACTTTGCTTTTTCATATTCCTGTTAATATTTCTTACTGTTGCTTCGCAATTTGTAATAATAATAAAGTTGAGACCTCTGAAAATAAAGTTTAATGCTTCAGTTATTAATAATTCTCTCGAAGCGGTTTCTGATACTTACTAGTGCTTGAGTAGACTTATCTTTTCAACGATGCCCAAGAGGCTTGTTTCTCGTTCGGGTGGGCAATAAATCGGATAAGGTTTTTGACTTGTGCTAGTGTCATGATTAATTCATTTGTGTTTGTATGTGTGTGTGTGCGTGTGTACGTGTGTTATGTATTTACTACCTAGTACTGACTAAACGGGATTTGGTAGTAATAAAAAGTTTTTCAAACAACAGCTTCAAATAATTTAGGCTATATTTGGGAAAAACAGGTTATTAGATCCCGTTTTTTATTTTAATACTTTTATTTGATGATACCAGATTTGCGAAAGGTGGAACAAATAATTGATACATTTATCCCGGAATAAGATACAGTTTCTAGACCGCTATAAAAGTCGCACCTGTTGAAGAATATGTTGATGCAGACCATGATTGAGAATTTGATAACTAACTGAGATGGCGCAACGACCCAGAGTCTTGGCCTCCGATAACAAAAGACGCCACTTCAGTCTATTCTGCGCCACCTCCTGCCATTCCTCCACCTGGAGCTCACGCAAATCCATTCGTGACTCTCTCGTGTGGAGAATTTGATATAAGATCAACATTCTGGATCGGTCTTCCTGTTTCATTACCATCATGTTCATGTTCGTTATTAAAAAACCAACGTGGCTTTTAAAACGATTGCAACTATCTAGATTTCATTCCATACTAAAAGCATTGCTTAGTTTTCTCTATTAATAACAAAGAGCTCTTGCGTCCATTTACTTTATTATTTTTAAATCCCCTTCGTTGGTGATTCCAATTTCCAATGCTTTTACCGTCATCTTGCTGTTGTTATTTTTGAGCTTAGTTCTTGGCTAATGCAGATGGAGTGTTGGACATTGGAACAGGGACGGTTGGGTTATTAACAGTATCCTATTATATCGTATGTTGAGACAGCAAAAAACGAGTCTTTCACATATGGAGCGTAATAGTTATTGTTTCAGAGATCCTATTAATTAGAAATTAGGTCTGTTAGATATCGTGTGTGGGTAATTATATGCATTGAATTAATTCATAGACACTACTATTTTCATAAACTTTCTAATAACTACGATTTTACCAAATGAGAAGGTTCTCACAGCTCTCTGTGAGAACTATAGCCACAACAACTACACGCTTTTACAACTTTACGCAGAGATGCAATGGCTCACATCTCAATTTAAGATCTCGTGCATTATATTAACCGATAACCGATGAGGTTCTCGAGTGGCGACCACGAACCAGAAGACGTTCTGTAGGTAGGCCCCCACTAGGTGGACCAACGACATTGTAAGAGTCGCAGGGAGCCGATGGATGCAAATCGCTAATAGCTGTTCATGGTGGCGTTCAAGGGGGGAGACCTATGTTCAGCAGTGGACTGATGATGATGATGACATTATATTATAATCAACAACAAAGAATAGTAGGCATAACCACGCTACACCTGGATTGGGAACTGGCACTTAAGTGAGGTTGATTAAACAATACAACGTTATCTATCTATCTATAAAAAATATGTAAGAATAGTGTCACTGAAGATTCTACATTGCGGAAGAACGAATATTCACCGCCATCTTGAATTCTTCTGTTGCATCTAATGCACACACGAGTACTCGTAAAGTGACAACTTTCCTTCGTATTTGTTAAAAACGATCAAAGGATAGCTAAATGAGTTTTCCCAACCAAGTGCAATCTCGTTCCATTTTATTTTAACGTCTGGGAAACGAATTATGTCCACAATTTAATCTTTTAGAGCTCTCGATTGTTTTTATCAGTGGTAAACTTGATTATTTTTCAAATTGAGATTGCTGAGTCACTTCTTCGTGGCATTATGTTTTAACCGATTTCAAAAAGGAGGAAATTTCAATTCGACGGTTTGACTGTGTAAACCGATTTTCATGATTATTTTCTTAATTTGAAAGCTTGCTTCCCGTGTAGTTCCATTTGGTCCAGCACTGCGATTTTAATGCACGGATTCGGAAAAGTTTCCCCGAGAACTTTTTAGACGCGCTTCATTAAATTGAAATCAAAAATTACATTTAATTTGACAAACCAGCTGTTCAATCACGGAAAGTTTCCGGCACCTTGTTGCTCTCGTAAAACGTTTCTGTGAAGCGAAAGTGACGTCGAATCCGACACGGAATCTTTCCGAGTGAATCAGAATCGCACTACTTTTCTGACGAGGGCATCCATTAGAAAACCTATGAAGTCGGTTTTCTTTGATTGCAACGTTGCTTGTTCAGTTTAGATTAAGCTGAGAATAAAGAACGTTGACGTTAGTATGGTACGGAGATTAGAACCATTTCAAAAACAGAATTGTAATTACTGAATTATAATAACTGTATTTTCTAAGACAGCTCACAGAATTAGCAAGCTGAAGTGGCAGTGGGCTGGTCACATAAACCGCAGAACCAATAACCGTTGGGGTAGACGTGTTCTTGAGTGGAGACCGCGACTTGGCAAACGTAGTGTAGGACGTCCTGCGACAAGGTGGAGCGACGACTTGCGCCGAGTGGCTAGTTGGATGAGAAGAGCCGAAGACCGGGCAAAGTGGCGTATCTTGAGAGAGGCCTATGTCCAGCAGTGGACTGATACTGGTTGGTGATGATGATGATGATGATTCTCTAAAATTGTATGATAGCTGAAACATTTTGACACATTCATAAAGGATTTACCGGCGAAAGATGACTGCGGGTACAAACCGAAACATCCAAACATTTCACCGTCCCACACAACCGGATACGCAAATAACCAGATATTTTACGTTCAACGAAATACGTGTCGTATACTGAATACGTAATGATTTGTGTTTTTTGATACTAGGTTTTGGAGTTGAAGATTTATTGGATCCAATTTGACTGTTGATATCGGAATGCACAATTTTGCATAGTTAACTTAACTACCAGCTGTTTCATGCGATACATACACTTTTAATTAAGCAAATATTGTAGACTGTGCATAAATAACAATCTTACTAATATTATAAATGCGAAGGTTTGTGTGTGTGAATGTTTGTAACCACGTATCACCGTAACTACTAAACCGACATTGATGAAATTTGAAATGGAGATAGCTTATAAATGCGAAAGTTTGTGTGTGTGTGAATGTTTGTTACCACGTATCACCGGAACTTTTTATCCCGGAAAAAGGTTCCTGCGGGATAACAGGAAGACGTGGGGCGCAACTAGTCAATTAATTTTATACAATAACAACCAAACAATCGCATACTCATAATATCTGACACCCCTAACTAAGTTTCCTTGTATCTCTGGTATCAGAATCTCAGTTGTTACAAAAACTTACTAGAGGTCACCCATCCAAGTAGTGTCCGCAGAGACCGTTGCTTAACCTAGTTGATATATTACGATCGACTAGGTACGCTCCGCTACGAGCGCTTTGTATAACAAACAAAATAAGCATATACCTACTCAAGTTTGTTTAGCTACCCTGCAATCTCTTCCACATAGAATGCGCTCGCCGGCGCGGCGCCATGAGCAAACTCAGCAAACGAACACCACTGAGCATATAATCACCGCCTGCGGTGTACAAACACAGCGGAGGGCTCTCCTGTTTTGACAAGGTTTCACGGCTCAACAGCTGCTATCATGTCTCTGTATAAACATTACAGACATATGGAACTTTGTCACTTTGAGGTAAGCGATAAGTTTTCGCCGCAGGGATTGCAATCCGGAAAACCGGATCCGGTATCATTTGATGTCTACGTTCCGGTAAATTAGAAAAAAACAATACTTGAAGTGCGGTAAACACGAGTGCGTGACGCTGATTGAGTCACGAACATTATTTGATAATTCGGTATCGTAATGTAAAGTCAACAAAATTGTGACGTCGGATCCGACTGGATCAGCGCCCCTAGCCAAGATGCATTCTGAAATCGTTGACGCTAATATTAAACAAGAAAAAAGTATTGGTTTGACATATTTCAACGCTAAGTCACGTGGTCAGAAATATGTCAAACCAATACTTTTTTCTTGTTTTCTATTAGCGTCAACGATTGCAGAATGCATCTTGGCTAGGGGCGCTGGTCGGGTCGATATGTTCCGGCCTGATCACACAAGGTGCTATGGAGAAAACCGCGCTTAGAGTTTTTTCCCATGAAGGTCTATTTACAATTAAAAGAGTATATATGGGTATTGACATATTGAAAGCGTTATATAAACATATCTACACTATTGCTGGTTGACACCATTCACGTCACAGGTTATGAAATTTAAACAAAGCCGTTTAATCGAATTTGCTGATCAGAAATTTTAACACCGGATAATAAGGTAACAATTTACCGATCAATTGATTTTACAACTTCAATCAAAACTTTCGAGGGTGAAGAGAAAGCAAACGATCACTTTCGGCTTGCTAACTGAACGGTAAACTCTCCTGTATGGATAATGGGACACAGTGACAGTCACTTGAGTTGTCCAACAAGCTCCCTAATATCAGTCCCAAAAGTAAATAAATATAAATTTAAAATTTAAAAAACCCCTGACATTTTGGACCGATTTTCATCAAACATAGCTAAAAATACTCGCCCCACCTTTCATACAAAAAAAAACTCGCTCCATCCGTTCGCGAGCTACGGTGCCACAGACAGACAGACAGACACGTCAAACTTATAACACCCCTCTTTTTGCGTCGGGGGTTAAAAAAATGTGGTGAATAACGGCCAGTTTCAATAACCTATCTATCCGCGGTTTCTCCTACTAGAGATAGAAAGACTTTACTTTTATGGAGCAGGAGCTTATACGTCAACTAGCTGTTCCTAGTGCTGGGCTACAGCTTTATGCATGCAAAGTCTCAGCCAGATCGGTTTAAAATTGACAAAGTTTGATACAAATTTTCATCCCCTATTTTATCCCCTTGGGGGTAGAATTAATCAAAATCCTTTCTTAGCGGATGCCTACGTTATACATCTACCTGCATGCCAAATTTCAGCCCGATCCGTCCAGTGGTTTAGGCTGTGCGTTGATAGATCACTATGTCAGTCAGTCACCTTTGAGTTATATATATATATAGATATTCTATCTCTAGTAAGGCAAATCGTGGATAGATAGGTTTTTGAATCCGGCCGTATATGAACATACAATAAAAATAAATCCTACTTCTTACTAATATTATAAACGTCAAAGTTTGTGAGTATGGATGGATGGATGGATGTTTGTTACTCTTTCACGCAAAAACTACTGAACGGATCTGAATGAAATTTGGAATGTACCCTGGATTATCACACAGGCTACTTTTTATCCCGGAAAAAGGTTCCTGCGGGACAACGAGAGGACGCGGGAGCTAGTAAAAATGAAGGTGTTTTATGGCAATCTCACTCGCCACCTTCGAACACATTGTCACAAATGATACCCAATAGCAAAAACCGTGCATTCGTTTGAAAAACGTTTTTTACAATTTTAAGCCTCTGTATACTTGACTGACTCAAAGTCCGCCAAACCCGCTGGCCCTAAGTCCAGATCCAGAGCTCGCCGTAACCGCGAACTGTTATTTTCACAGTGTCTGACTTTCAGACAATAAAGCAATTTAGTTTGCGCCGGCACTGCGCTGTGGTTGTGCGAACCGTTTGAATAACGGATCGGTATTCAAAGGTTATGTAAAAAATAATTGGGATTAGGAGTTTGGAGGCCTGTTCTTGTATATGCCAGTAAGATTTGCGAAGATAAAATACGGGCCTAGTTTTTGACCTATCTGTGTTTGTTACTGAATGTGCATTTTAATCTTTGAATTTAAATTATCCCTTACTAGTATTACAAATGCGAAAGTATGTCTGTCTGTCTGTAGGTTTGTCTGTCTGTCTGTCTCGCTTTCACGCCTAAGCTACTGAAGCAATTTGAATGAAATTTGGTACGGAGATGGTTTGAATCCTGAGGAAGGACATAGGATACTTTTTATCGCGATAAACTGTAGCCCACGCGGGTGAAACCGCGGGGAACAGCTAATTTCCAATATATACATCTTACAGACGAAGATCAATGTAGCGGTGAACAGCCGACTGCAAGGCATGAGGTCGCGCGTTCGAATCCCGCTACGAGTCAAATAATTGTGCAATAAAGAAAAAGTGCAAAATTTATTCTGTGTCTGGGTGTTGTGGATCCGATATCCGTGTTTTTTCTGATATATCAGATACAGGGAGTCCTAGTTAGAGGTCAAAGATAATATGATTGTTTGCGTTATGATTTTGCCTTTGCATGAGCCCGGGGTCATCATGCAAAGTCTATAGGAAAAATTACACTTTACTCATTAAAATAAGCTCAGTATGGGTAAGTTAAAAAAAATCTTAAATGTTTTTAAGTACGTGTTTGAGCACAGTCTCACCTCATGGTAAGAGACGAGGTACCTATGGAACGAGGTCAATGATTGAGCGTGCTTACCTAGAAGATACATATTCACTCTTGACTTGAAAGGCTCCGAAATTCAAGACCTGTTCATAGCCAAATATTCCAAAATGAAACAGTTCCAAATAGAACATCCAAATGTGTGAAACATTTAGGCAGGCGCCGAGCAAATTCGTTTAGCTCTCAGAGTTAGGTCTTACTCCACCAAATACAGTTAAATTATGCGGCCAACGAAGTGAAACGTGTCGGGAATATAAATAAGAATACCTACTTATGTAAACAAGTAGGATTACATAAATAGTATAAAGTAAAAATAGAATTTTGGAGAATCAGACAGCCTAATGCAGAGGTGTTGCTGTTTTAAAAAGGTGTAGGCAGTAGTCGCGCTGTTGAACTTAGATGTTATCTACTAATGTGATCTATGATCATGGCTTAAAATATATAACCATAGATTTAAGAGTATTTTTCTAGTTTTTCTACTCAAGATTTGTAAAGCGTGTTTCTTGAAAACAAAACTCAGAATCCTAATTCAAACAAATATCTAAAAACAGCACGTCCGTCGGTTCGAATCCGACAATGAGTTTGAGCTTCTTAACGGAAGCGAAAAAAAAACCGTGATGAAACCATAGCTTGGTGGAAAATTACCTAGCGTTTTCTAGTGAACTTGTCGTCAAACACATATCAGTGTTTTTTTTTTCCGGTTACAGTCAGTAGGAATCCTTATGGATACCAGGCACGGGCCTGGTGATGTTGGACTCCGCCTTGGGACTAGGCGACCTACCAACTAAACCTACCTCCCTGTTTTCACCCTTCCCCCGCTCTGACTTAGCGGGGACCTTGTTTAGGTAGGTGTCATATCAGTGTGTTGCAACAGCCACACTTGAGAGCCAGTTCCCAATCCAGGTACAGCGTGGCGCTACCTTAGACTACATCGTTACCTAACATCAGGAGAGGTCTTACGCTACGCTGCAAAAGGTAAAAGAAACATCCGCAAAATGCAAAATGTGGAATGAGGCACAAGCCCCCACAAGTTTTTCCGCTGTGCTACAGACAGCAATCCTTCAAGATGGGTGTGAAAAGAGTTCTTAAAGGTCGGCAACGCATCGGCAACTCCCCTGGTGTTGCAAATGTCCATAGGCGACGGTGACCGCTTTCCATCAGGCGGGCCGTCTGCTTGTTTGTTAATCTATTACATAAAAAAGCAGTAATAAGTATAAATTTCTCGAAAATACTTCTAATGCCATTCTCAATCCGCAATACCCAGGCAGTTACCCAAGTGGATAATAACACTATTACTCTATCCATAAACCCTATGGAATGGAGCCCATTGTGTGCTGAAACCTTTTAGCAAACTGCCGCCTTCACTATTATAGGGTAAAGATAATGAGGCCTGTGGAAACGTCTTTCAATGGACGGACCTTAAGATTTTCTTTGTTTAAGTTACGGCTTGAGGGTCGATTTATGGTTTAGTTTCGAGTTTTATCCTTGTGTAGGACTTGTGAACAGACCTTGCCCTTTCAATTGTTTTCTTCTATTCATCACCGAAACTGGGACACTGTTGGTTCAATTGCCCCCATAGACAATTTTTTTTGGTAAAACTTTTTTTATATGAAAACAAGGTTGTCACCATTTATCTAACCAACTAAGTCCCGGTATTTTGATCCTTCATCCAAGTGAACTGTAAGCAAAAGTGAATGAAATCATTTATTGAATGAAATCATACAGTTTTATAGTTTTTGGCTACGGATAAAAAAACCGGCTCATAAGCTACAGCTGATTCTTAGAAGTTCAAGTTCATTGCAGGATTTGAACCCACAATCTACGAGTCACCACCGCTTCTACTACTTACAAGGCAGTGCTTGACCACAAGCCACCAGATTGTAAGTGACGATATGGTCGATGAGGTCTACCCAAAATAAAAAAAACTGTTTAGTCCTTCATAGTACAACGTTATTACTAAAACTAGCCCGGACTATGCCACACCACAACTTTCTACTAATTATGTAAACCAGGTGTAATATTTAGACACAAACCGAAAGCGTGGCTTACGTGCCTAGATCATCAGACCGAATTAGCGTCAAACCGCAGCAGATCTAGATAGGCTGTGTAGCAATGCCCTATCCAATCGATACGTCACATAGGTATGTTTCATTAGCGTTTCCAGTTGCTAATTGTGATTCAAAACCTTACAAAATCATAATCATCAGCCAGAAGAAATCCACTTCTGAACATAGGCCTCTCCTTTGAACGCTACCAAGACCGGCTAATAGCCATTTGCATCCATCGGCTCCCCGCGACTCTTACAATGTCCTCTGTCCACGTAGTGAGGGCCTACCTATACAGAGCGTCTCCCGTCTTTTACAAATACCTCTTTCTAATTGTGGATCATCATCAATAGCACCATCAACCTATATCAGTCCACTACTGGACATTGGCCTCTCCCAAAGTACGCCACTGAGCCGGGTCTTCGGCTCTTCTCATCCAAGCACTCGGGGCAAGTTATGGCTCCAACTAGTCATAGGGCGTCCTACTCTACGTTTTCCAAGTCGCGGGCTCAACTCAAGAACACTCCACCCCAGTTATAGATGGCAAGAAACAAAAGAGAAAAGATAAATATTGCGTGCTTTTTGTCGACCACTATTAGAAAGAAAATAAACCTCATTGGAAAAGAATTACAAGGCACTGATAACGTAATAGGCTGATTATTATGCACTTTGTTCCTCCATATCATCACCACAAGCATCCGCTGCAGACATATGCTACCCCTTTTGAAGTCCACAATAAACGGTTATCAGTCATTTGCATCGCATGACTCTTATGGGGTCGTCGGTCCACCTAGTGGAGGGCCCTACACACAAAACGTCTTCCGGTTCCTAAATATAGCTTAATCTAATCACTTCAATACTCCAGCTTAGGTACATCAATTTGTTGAGATCTTGGTCATTATTTTAAGCCCAGAGACGGCTTTAACTGGTTTTGCATTAGTTTAGTTTAGATAGGTACTAGGTAAGTCTCATTTATAGAGTTGACTTCCCTAAGCCTTGAGTAGGTTATACGACGTAGCAGTATTACAGGATTTGCATACAAGCAGTTGAATCACTGTGGTAAGTGGATATGCCATGCTCTGGTTTGATGATGGCGTTAAGAGATATAGCCAGCGAGCAGTGATAGCTTTTGAAATAGGTCGGGTTTCCATGCTGCCAAATGAATTTACAATATTTAAAGATATTATTACGATCCGTTTCACGTTTACATAAACAATGGGTGATTGATTCATTGCAGATGGATGTTTTACATTGTCTTTGATTTTTGATTAATGTTCAAGAATCATTTTTAGTTCACCAAACTTTTTTATTTGTTAGTGTAACAAAGATCTACAAAAGTTCAAATTTTCACATTCCTAGGACTTTTGTCAGTCAGTAAGTCAATCAGCGAGGTGACGCATTTTTAGAATTAGATACAGAGTTGTACGGAATCAGAAATCGGCAGAAAGGATTTCTTTTTCGCCCAAAGAGATAGTACCTAGTATAAAATTAGCACGAAACCCAACACTAATCAGGATTAGAGCCCAGTGGAACAAATTACCTATGTTGGGGAAATAAAGATGGGAAACGGAAATGGATTGTTTTCTAGTAGTACTTGAATATTTGCTGGATTTAATGTTTTAGGTAGTAAGAAAATGTTGTAACAGAGATTGTTTAATTATACATAGGGGTCTACGATTTTTAAAATGTCTTAGGAATTAGAAAAGTGGAAGTTAAAAATTCTGGGTGGCACCGAACTGTAATGGGCTTTTTATGCTATGCGGTCCTTGTCGTTAAAGAACAATTGCAGTGCATAATTGCACCCAGCATGTTACGTCGCAAGTCATTTGCGGCCCCGCTTTGATGCGCTCGTCACTATAATTCTACTGCTACAGTACCCTAACTAGAACACTGTATTTCATGCCATTGTAAACTATACTATAATACCTATAGCTTCATGTTCCCCAAGCCGCCAACCAGTAATCTGCTTGGCGGGCATGATTTGTAAGTCTAGGCAACCGACTACATCGTAAGGGTCACAACACAACAACCAATTTGATCAGCACCCGACACACGTGCTTTCAAGTTAGATAAATCAATTTCTAAAACAAACTATCAGATGTAGGTATTTGGAATACAAATAACTGTGTTCGACCAATATCTTGTTAAAATATAACTTTACGCAGTGCCTGTGGTGCCGATCAAGTTATCATATTGTATGTTTGCTGAGAGGCTTGGGAGAAACGGGTTTTCAATGAGATTGTAAGTTGTTGGATATGCCTCTTGATACGAGTACTTTCGTAAATTGTATCAATGAGGAAAACTATTTGCATACGAAAAGCTAATATCGTTACCAAGCCGCTTGGTAAAACTCAATGGCTAGTACAATATTTCTCTTCTGATCGGTAGTTACAGTTCTACAAAAACATTCAGTTTTTCTGGGTTGAATTTGTTTTATATTAGACCTTACAGGGTAGCGTTAGACCATATTATGCGACCTGATGTTAAGTGACGATATGGTCGAAGGTTGTGCCACGCTACACTTGTGTTCGGAACTGATCTTCAAGTGAAGCACAGCAGTGATTCTTAACTTAAGCTAGATGAACATTAGAAAATGCCCTACCACCGAGCAAATCTGTAGCATTATTTTTAGAAGTCCTATCCATTATTTCTTATTCCGAGAGCAATTCTACAATTTGCTCACGTCTCGATTTCATTACAATTGTATCGGTTCCCGCAGGGTATGTACTGACAGGTACTGACTGGTGATACTACTCAAAATTTGATCCGGTTTAATTCAGATAGCTCCAGCTAAGTTAGATAGATTGGTACGTGTGCAGCTTACTTTATGAAGGGTTACTTTGTGATATGAGCGCGACTATAATTTATAGCTTTCTTTGTAAAGGTGAACTAGAACACTAAGTTATGCTTAGATTTACCCGGTATTTTGGTAACAAGTAGTAGTGTGCAAGCACTGTGTTGCCTTTAACTTTGTTATTCAAAGAGCTGCTGAATCTCTAATCATATAGTATCTAAAATAGATCAGAAAGTGGCAAGAATGTGTTGTAATTTGGTTTTTGTTTTTGTTCCAATCCAGGTGAAGCGTGGCGCCACCTTCGACCACATCGTCACTTAACGTCAATTGACTTGTGTTCAAATGCTAAGGAGTAAAAAGAATGCTCAAGAAAATATTTGCAACCCAAAAAAATCTGACATTCGTTTATCTGAAACAATGGTGTCGATTCTGTTTTGCATTCTCCAAAACTAAGCTAAGCTTGTCAGGTCTAAAAGTATTGCTGTTTTTTTCTAACCACTGAAGTAAATAAAGGACAGCATTAATTTTAGACCTGTCAAACTTAATTTAGTTTTAGCAGAACAGAATCGACACCACTACCTTTTCACGTTTCCCCCAAAAACCTTCCCGAACAGTACAATAATGAATCACATCCGAAAAGGAGCGATCGTACAATCGTACCAACATAAAGAAACTGAAATCGTAGTACACGCACGCACGTATTAGCATTCTACCCGCACTCACACTGTATTCTTTATCCCGAAGGATGCCGCAATTAGTCTTAATTAATGAGAACAAAACCCCATAGTATTTGTTATGCAAACGCGGACCGGCCATACGTCTTCATTCTGAGCAAGTCACGTAGCGGCCTAATGTAATAGGTTTTATTTTTTTCTGAGACGAGTAATAAAAATCTTTACGTTTGTTGTGGTCACTTGCAGCAAGCTAAGGTGCAGTGATACAGTCAGTGACAAACTCGATTTCCCAAATGTGTTTTCGATCAGTAATGTTTGAGTCTTACAACTGACATGGTAGCATTTGACCACAACACAACGCACCCGATGTTATGAGATGATGTGGCCAAAGGTGGTTGTTTTTAAGATTATGAAGGTGATCGGAATATGTATTTTTGTTCAGTGTTTTTGAACGAGTTTCATCAACTGGATTCGCTGTAGAGTAAGGTGAAAAAATTGTATGGATACCAGCAACGGTAACTATACACGAAACTAATATTTTCACACAAAAAAATTACTATACTGGATATCGAGTTGACCCTAGTGTGAGTTTTTACTACAAGTCTTCACTAATATTATAAAAAGGACAGATTTGTTTTTTTGTTTGTTTCTATTGATTAGGTTCCGAAACTACTTGACCGATCTGAATAATTCTTTCACTATTAGAATGCTACATTATTCGTGATGAACATAAGCTATATTTTATTAAATAAAACAATATATCTTCCCGGGCGTTCCGCTAAATCTAAAAGAGTTTTTCAGTTTTGCTGGAAACTCAATCTTATTTTGTTGATTTAGTCAGCGTAAAGTATTTATATCGTTAAGTAACATTGTGCTAATAAAAACTGTGTCATGTATTAGTGACACCTAATATGATTTACAACGTACTCATTACCAATATTACTCTGCTAGTGAACTAAAACTAAGTCGGATTAGATTACGAGCGTAAACTTTTCAAGTTATGCCCAAACTTTACCGCTAGGGGTGTCATTCTACTTCCTAATACTATAATATAATATTAACTAAAAAAAACACTTTAAAACGAACTGAAAAATATAAAATAATTAAATTGACTTGTATTAGTTACGATATAATGGTTAATTCAAAAAGTATGGAGCGCTTTTATATTTACACAGTAAAAGTCGATACGACAATTAGAAGTGGGTGAAAATTGACTTCTAAGATTTGATTACATTGTTAGTTAGTTAGTTAGTTAATTAGTTAGTTAGTTAGTTACAAGTCAAGCTAATAAAAGTGTTTTAAAAATGCGAAAGTTCGTGTGTGAAATGTGGAATGAAAATAGCTTATACCTTGGATTAACACTTAGGCTTTTTATTCCGGAATAAGGTTCCTGCGGGATAACGGGAAGACGCGGGTGTAACCGCGGGGCCAGACTAGTTGGTTTTTATTTATATATTTATTTACCATAGATATTTTATTAGACACGAAGACTTAGAATGACTCTCAAGTGTTGATTAATACTTAAGTAGCGATTGAATCCTGCTAATATTATATACGTGAAATTTTGTGAGTATGGATGCATGTATGTTTGTTGCTCTTTCACGCAAAAACCACTAAACGGATTTGAGTTAAATTTGGAATGAACATAGCTTACGCTCTCTCTTCTGATCTTGATGAAATTTAGTAAGGAGCGATAGTATGAACCCTGAGGAAGGGCCCAGGCTACTTTTTATCGCCAATTACTGCAGTATACGCGTGTGAAACCACGGGGAATAGCTAGTTTAAAGTAACGTAAAGAAGTAATAATTTAGCGTTGTAGAACGTTCACTAGATACGATATTTTTTTTTTGCATTTGCCTTAAACTATCCGACAACCCTATCAAAGAGTTAATAGACGTTAATATGTTTAATGGTGAGAACCCCATATCTGCGTCGGTAACCGGGGAACTCGCGTCGTTTCCTTTAATGACTAATCGTTAGTTAAAACCCGGAAGACGTACTAATAGTTAGTTATTTAAGAGAAAGAATATAATAGTGCTGATATTTACTAAAGTCACCGATATAGCTTTCAGAATTTGCAAGTTGAAGTGGCAACGGGCAGGCCACATCGCTCGACGAACCGATAACCAATGGGGAAGAAAGGATCTCGAGTGGCGACCACGAACCGGAACACGTTCTGTAGGTCCCCCACTAAGTGGACTGACGACATTGTAAGAGTCGCAGGGAGCCGATGGATGCAAATGGCTAATAGCTGTTCATGGTGGCGTTCAAAGAGGGAGGGCCTATGTTCAGCAGTGGACTTCTTCAGGCTGATGATAATGATGATGATGATGTTTGCTTTGTCTGTCTTTTTTAAAGGAAATGTAGAAGCGTAATCGAACTCCAGTACGTACCTTCTACTTTATATGACGACTGATGTGGCGTGACCGATTGCGAATCGTGAGGTCGCGGTTTCGTTTCCGCCCCAATTTCCTTATTTTTTTTGCTGTCTTTATGTTTTTATAATATCGATTTTAGTTTTGTTTTATTTATAATTCAATAAGGGCCGGGCCCATTTTCTAAAAATCCGTAAGTTAAATATCGTACCAAATTTCGGGAAATTTGACATTATTGTCGAGTTTTCCACACCAAGATAGACAGATAGACAGATAGACATTTTATTCATAATTTTTACAATTATAGGTCAATATACAAAAAGAGTATATATATTAAAAAAGATAAATGCAATGCAAATTAAAATTTGATTAACTCAAATTAACAAAATTAAATTAAATTCGTGATTTGACAATAAGATCAAACTTACCGAAATTTGATCTGAAGTTTAACTTACGGACGTTTATAAAACCGGCCCTTAGTAATACAATTTTAATTAAAGTAAATAAAAGTACAAATGCACGAAAGATTCAGCTAATCTAACGAAATAAAACAAAATGAAAACATAATGTTGCTACTTATTTTTACTTACTTTTAATCTCACGAAAGTCTCACAAAGGAACTGACAAAGGCCGTCCCCATCATACTTCCAGAATGCAGTGCGTAATATTTGACCCTTCCATTAGAAGCTGAGCCGTTACTACAATGGCGGACTATAACAAACCAACCAACATTATGGTCTCTACGCATAAGCTTGCTATTCTTGCCTTAGATGAAACCTCCAATTTAGGTGAGTAACTAAAGGTTGGACGTGCTACACTTTATTTTAACGTTACGATGTCTAAACATTTCCCAAAAGATAGAGTTCTGTATCAGTCCACTGCTGTTCTTAGGCCTCTCCCATGACACGCCTCTGGGCCCAATTTTCAGCTCTTCTCATCCCATACTGCCAACAACATGGTGCAAGTCGTCGCTGTGCGTCATATGTTAACTAAGTGGTAGTTATGTTGACATGCTTAGGTCACTCGAATCCTGCAATGCACTTCAACTTTCCAGTGAAAAACACATCGTAATGAAACCACAGCTTGGAAGTGCATTTTCAAGTTCTCGCCTGGTTAGCTACCAGTCCGAAGTTAAGGTCCTGAAACCAAGCACCTATCTATGTATTCCGTTCTAACATTCTCAATTCCACATGAGAGGCAGCTGGTTCCCAGTACCGGCGTAGCGTAGCGTAGGGTAGCGTAGCTAGACTTAGCGTGACGTACCGTGACGTAGTGTGGAGTGTCGTAGAGTAGCGTGGCGTAGCGTGTCGTAGCATGGCGCAACCTGGCGTAGTGTGGCGTAGCGAGGCGTAGCATGGCATGGCGTGATGTAGTGTGGCGAAGTAAGGCGTAGCGGGGCATAGCGTGGCGTAGTGATGCGTAGCGTAGCATAGCGCGGCCATATAGACTGTAAAATGTAAATTAACAAAATGAATCCTTTTGATTGCTTACCTAAAGCCATGTCACTCATATAGTACCATCGCATTGGCGATAAACAAGGACGTCACAAATTGATGAACAAAACCATAGTTTGTATTGAATTGACTTGTACTCGTGACAGGATTTAAAATGCGAATATACTAGGTTGTTATGAATGAAACCCCTAAATTTAAAACAATACACAATTAGTAACGTTTTAAATAAAACCTCGGCTCGGAGTCCTCATTAATAATGCAAAGCACAAAGCGGTCTCAATGAAGAGTAATTGCCGGATCACGCGATACTTCAAAGGATTTAAGAAGATAAAAATTTGTTTTGCCAGTTTCACGCTGAAGTGACAAATGTAGATTAGAGATATTTGATTTTCACTACATGAATTTGTACTTATAGAGAGGCCTTTAAGCGGTGTATGCGATAGATCTGGCTTATCAGAGATATATAGGTAAGTAATAGATGGATGAGAAGGGCCGGGCTCAGTGGCGTACCTTGGGAGAGGCCTATGTCCAGCAGTGGACTGATACAGGCTGCTGCTGATGATAATGATCATGATGATGATAATAATAACGTCGACACAATCACATACATAGTACTGACTCTTAGCTAGGTTTCCCTGTGTTTAGGGTATCGGAAACTATATGCATATGTGATCCACAACACCCAGACCCAAAACAAATACTTGCGCTTTTTTTTCTAGTGCACAAATATTTGTCCTGTAGCGGGAATCGAACCCGTGACCTCACGCTTCGCAGTCAGCTCTTTGCCTATTGCGCCACATCTGTCTTCAATCGAAGCCGCGACCAAGTAGTTCTTGAGGCTTTACAAAAGAAGAAATTAGAAAGCCTGTTCTTTCGCCTCTATATGTTTTTTTTTACCAAACTGCGAAAGAAAGCGGGTTATGTTTTTAGAGTGTATGTATGTATGTATTTATATTTCTTTGGCACGGCCTGTAACCTAAATGGCTTGACGGATTTTAACATATGAGGTGTCATTAGATTCGTCTTTATTGTGGGAGTGACATAGGGTACTTTATTTTAACGCAGTCGGGTTTTTTGATCCTTTTGTAATGTATAATCTTGTTTACATAACTTGTGCGTTGTTAATATCTACAAACAACACTAAAGAAGTAATGATATAAGACATTAGTGATGTTTCGCTTCTGTACGTGTGTAAGGCAAAATCATTGGTAATTGATGACGTGTCACTGTGCCATTTTCAGCGCTCCATATAACAAATAGTTTGGCGCATTACGTGAACTATTCGCATCCATTCGTCAAATTCTGCATCCTGTATAGGTAAATAAACACATGACAATAAAGACGTTCTATTTTTTTTACGTTATATGTATCATACGTTAACCAAAAACATTTTTTTTTGCTACCTTTAGGATGACGTTTGGCCACAAGTCGCCTGATGTTATATGACGATGTGGTCGAAGGTGGCATCGCGCTACAGCTGGATGGGGAACTGGCTCTCAAGTGGGGCTGCCGGAACGGAACACATCGATAGGTGCTTGGTAACAGATTCTTATCTTGAGGGCGGCAGCTAACCCGGCGAGTACTAGAAAATACCCTACCACCAAGCTATGGTTTCAGCACGATGTTTACTTTTACCGAAAGCTAAAGCTCATTTCAGTATTCAAACCCATGTCCTACCACTTTGAGCTATTATCGCTATAATCTATTTCTTTTAAAGAAACCGTCATTCAACTATTTACAAATTAATAAAGTACTTTTTACTATTATTATAAAACAATTGTGCAAATAACTTGCAACCCGTAAAGATCGTGCTTTGCAATCGTTGGAAAGCATACCAAACTGCTGCATACTGTTATTCAATCACTGTATCCATTACGCTCAGAATGGTCTCTTTGTTAGGCCGAACTAAACATTATAAAATGTAACGATTTACACAAATGTAATAATAATAATAATAATAATAAAGCCGTTTATTCTGAACTACAACTATTAGGTACTTATATAAAGGTTCAACAAAACTAATATTATAAAATATCTCGTAGATCAGTGTGCCTCTGGGCATAGGCCTCCTCTAACAATTTCCATTGGGTTCTGTCTCGGGCTACCCTTCTCCAGTGGTGTCCAGCCGTGAGTTTTATGTCGTCCTCCCACCTCTTTGTAGCGCTCTCATCACAAATGTAGCGCTCTCAATTTAACCAACCACTATGCAGTAGGCCTACAGATATCAAACATTTAAGTTTGTGCGCTCTATTTGACGATCCGCAATCAAACTGATGTGTGTACGCGTTATCTGGAATGACAGTCGAATTACTGTCATTTACTAGTTTTTGTAAGTTACGGGAGGCAGCGATTTGCAATTTGTAAAACTGCGTATAGATAGCGCGTTCCTGCGTTACGCGTAGTCGGGATACGTTGTCGACGCGCACATTGGTTCTCTTTTGGGTTCTCCAAGAGTGTACGCGTAACTGCAAGTATGGAGATGGCGTTCGCGCGTAACCGACTACGCGTAACTCAGGAACGCGCTATATGTACGCAGCTTAACAAACACCCCTACAGAATAATTTGTTCTTGACCAAGTGTTTATTAAATGAAGATTGAGCTACCATCGAAGTCATTTTTCTACTCGGCCTTCTCAATCTATACTGATATTATCAATACGTATTGTTTGTTTGTACGCAGCTAGTAATACATTACTACTTAAGAATTCTCTGCCAGACGAAATATTATAATTTCGATGGTAAAACAGGAACAAAATTAAAACCTTTCTCAAAAGTTTTTGTCACCTTAAATTGAGCAAAAAGATGTCGTATGTAATGCCATTTTTCTATCTTGTGCTACAATATTTTTCTACTTCTCACAACGTATCTTACAGGGTAGCGTTTGACCATAAGTCACCTGATGTTCAATGACGATATGATCGAAGTTAGCACCACGCTACACCTACTTTCTTGCAATCAATGATTCCACTGTTACTTTCAGACTAACAAAGAAAGTGAATGCGTTTATGAATAAAAAAACTAAAAAAATAAAAAAAATAATAAAACTACCCGCGTCTCTTAACAAATCGGACCGCCGATCCTACGGCAGCGAGTTTGGTATTCCCCTGAATATCGTATGTCCAGCAGTGACTAATTCAACCGCAACACTGTTGTACAGCCAAAACCAACGCACCGCACGTTTACAATGATATTTAAATTAGACGGATACTTTCCAATTCTGTATGTTTCAATTAATATTTGAAACGAAAACAACTATAGGAAATCAGATATTCAATTGTTTACCAGCATCTTTTTATCAGTTATATAATATTTTTATCGGAGTTCCATTTTGGGCGCCAAGTTTAGTCAGCGATAAAGTCTTAATTTCAGCACTTATAAGTCTTAGGCAAACTTCGGGCCCATACTACATACGGCCACACGTATACTCTCCCACATGGCCCATACTAAGGCCAGAGTGTCAGCAGTGGAAACACAATAGACTGATGAGGATGATATTAGATGCCCTACGTTGGGCGCCAAATTTAGTTTTGGTGGTTGTAGTGGCTCTAGAACTCAAAGTAGATTTATTCAAGAATCGAATTGTTGTTTTGAAGAATATTTAAACCTCTGCCTAAAATTCCAACTTCTATTTCTACCCAACCCTATAAATACCTTGAAACGTCTTGATAATTTAAAAGAAAATATTCGTACAGGCATCAAAGAGTTCCCCAGAAAGGCAGAATCAGGTGAGGTGAAATTAACGAAGGCGCAAACAAAGGGCGCTTCATTTTCGAATATCTCAGGTTTAGGTTGCAATTAAAAGTTGGACCTTTGTTTAACAAACCAACTGGGCCGATAACGGTTTCACTCACAGGTGGCGATTCCACTTCATTAAAGCAGTTTTTTTTAATTGGTAGTGTCTATAAGTTCAATGTATTATTGTGTTTTCTGACAGTTATTAATCTTCGTTAAACGCTGTCAATTTGTGTAAATTACTGCAGTCGAATTCATACGATTGATAATATTGAGCCTAAAACCTATATGCAGTTTTTTATTTGTATGTAAGCCCTAAGACTCTGCGTTTGTACACAAAACCAAGCCTATTTGGTGATTTAGTAAAAGTCTCCTGCACTGTTTCCAAGTTTAAAAAAACGTTCCTTTGAAATTGGTCGTTATTTAGGAACTGGTAAAAAAACCTAGGTATAATGGCTCAGTAAAAGGTCTAGCTAAAAGTTTTGGGTTAGTTTTAATTTTTACTACTTACATGGTAGCTTTTTTTTATGGTATTAGGTAAAAGGAGCAAGCAAAAGGACTAGGTAAAATAACTTATTAAAAAGACTAGGTAAAAGGACTAGGTAAAACACCTAGGTAAAAGACTAGGCATAATTACTAGGTAAAAGGAATAGGTAAAAGACTTAGGTAAAAGGACCAGGCAAAAGACCCAGGTAAAATGACTACTAGGTTCTACGAAAACCATTTGATAGGTTAATTTTTAAAATGTCGAATCGTAGCCAGTGGGCCGTAGGTCGATCACCCAATCTTTTGTTTGCAACGCGACGGGTCTGCGCGACCATCTTCCGATATTTTCCTTCAGTGAATTTTGTGTACCAACTTTTGATCAGACTAAAAGCTTTTGTTGTTTGTTACGGTCAAATGCTATTGTAGATTTGGGAATATTTTGTTATGGGTTGGAATAACAAGAAATTCTTCATCTACCTTAATACAATTATAAGGGCTTTTATGTTTGGTCCTAAGTTTATTAGTAGCTCTTTCGTTCTCTTTATAGCTCTTTTCCAGAGTCAGTTAGATATTCAACGGCCAAGCAGTAGTGTGTTAACATTACTGTTATACTGATGATAGTGATACTACAGCCCAGGATTTTGAACTGTTGATGTTAAAATACTGGGTGGCACTGAGCTGTTTAGAGTAAACGTGACGCTTGAGGCAATCAGACAAGCACCTTGCTCATCTCATCTCATTCCATTCAAAAAACATAAAAATTCCCCAGGAAACAGTTTTTTTTAATTTGCTTTATAATGGTTATTTATTTTAACTTCAAATATTTTCTCTGAAACTAGCACGAGCTCTGTTTGCTTGACTTTGAGCTGGTTTCACGAACTGATGTACAGCCTAGCAAATTAAACTATTTCAATCTTTGCTTTAATTTAATTATATACGCTAGTACATAAAAAACCATTTTGCATAAAACCAAGTTCCATAATTGGTTTCAATTTAACTCACTAGAAAAATGCTAAGAACCAGAAATAAGACTTGAAATTGCAAAGCACAAAGTTGAACACGGAAAATGCAGTATTAGCAATAATTCCTTTTAAACAAACGAAGTAGCATTTTCACAAAGAGCTTCGAGTCAAGGGAAGTTGCTTTTACGCGTTTCTTGACCGTCTCGGAGTTACATTCTTAGGGCCAAACCTCATCAGACCTGTGATAAAAATGTGAAATAACAAAAGAATAAAGTTGAGAGAGAGTTTGGTTGGAGCAGTGATTATATTTTCAGCAATGCACCCGCAAATATCCACTGTCACAAAGTTACTCTGCATATCTGAACATGTGGGCATTACAAAGCGCTGATAGGCTGATACCGAGTTCAAATCCTATGGCTCTCGGCCTGTGACTTTAAAATAAGTTATGTACAGATTTTCCATGGCTCAAAACGGTCAAGGGAAACATCGTGAGGCAACCGACATCCGTCCAAGAATTACAACATATAAGGACTTCTGACGTCTACCAACCCGAACTGGGCTAGCTGGTAGATTATGACCCAACTCTCTCTCTCTCTCTATACAACAAAGCCTGTGTACCAGCAATGGGAACGTAATAGGCTGATGTTGATGATATATTTGACGGATCATCAGGGGGCCGAGGTGATACCTCAGGAGGTTTATCCGTGTGTAGGTCGTCCATGGTGGGCGTGTAGGTGCAGGTGGTACGAAAATAACACGCACAAACTTTGCAGTGGACACTATTATAATACTTCAGACACTAATTAACAATTAACTACAAAGGATTAACTTAATTTAAACTGATTAAGAGCCAACGGGTTTGCGCATGACCATCGCGCGTGGCAGCTGTCAGAAAAGTGACCTCACCACCGCCATGACATTTACAACTCCGTTCGGTGTTACCCGCTCTAAAAAAATATGCCATAGACCAAATCGATATTGATATCGATATCAATATCGATTCGATTCACTCATTACAATCGACTTCATTCAAAATGTTATTAGTAATCGACTTAATTTAATTAAATCTACTACGCGCCGTTACGGCCGTCCTGCATCTTCACACGTCCTCGTGTGTTTCAGTTTTCTTCGTCACCTGTAGACAAAAAAATAACCAATGGTATACACACAGTTAACCACTCGGTCATTCTGACCGTTCCACACCTAATCTCAGTAGTATCAATATGGTCAAAGAGTGCCATAAAGATCAAGTGCCACTGAGGCTGATATAAAACAAACAGAGTCACACAAACTAACTCACACCACATAGGGTCGGAAATACTACATTAGCTCGAGAATGACACACAGGTTCGCGATTGCCACACAGGCTCTGAATTGCCACACAGGCTCGAGAGTGCCACACAGGCTCGGTAGCGCCACACAGGCTCGATAGTGCCACACAGGCTCGATAGCGCCACACAGGCTCGATAGTGCCACACAGGCTCGGGAGTACTACAAAGGATTAGCAATGCCACACAGGCTCTACACAAGATAAGCAATGCCACACAGGCTCTACACAGGATTAGCAATGCCACACAGGCTCTACACAGGATTAGCAATGCCACACAGGCACTACACAGGATTAGCAATGCCACACAGGCTGGGGAGTGCTACGCAAGCTTGGCAATGCCACAAAGGCTAGGGATTGCTATGCAGGATTGGCAATGCCACACAGGCTGGGGAGTGCTACACTGGCTTGGCAATGCCACACAGGCTGAGGTACAAACTATACTAGCTGCCAGAAACCACAAAGAATATTGAATGGACTAAACAGATAGTCACTAAACAAACAAAATAAATGGACGAACTGTTACAAACACTCACCATTGCCGTTATCGGGACATCCTGAATCTGTGATACATGTAGGCGTTTCCAAATCAGCATTCAACTCCAAAGGGACGTAACATTCAGGCATAGACCGTATGCGATCATGCGCATACTTATACGTTCGATTGGAGTTCAATGCCTTCAGCAGATATCTGTCACCATCAAGCAGCTCAGCCACTTGATACGGACCTTTGAATTTAGGTTCTAACTTTGTTTTGTTGCGTTCATGGTTTTCGAGCAATACATAATCACCTACTTCAAAACGCCTTACTTTTGCCTTATTTTTATCGAACCTAGCTTTCTCTACTGAAGCAGATGTTTCTATTGCTTGTGCCGCTTGCTCTCTGACTACATCTAACTCAATAAAATGATCGTCTGTGTCACAAGTCATTAATTGTAAGGGTCTAGCAACCTTTCCAATTAACAGCTCAAGAGGACTTGCTTTGGTTGTGCGGTTAATTGTGCAGTTAATAGCGAGCTGAACTTCAGGCAGCGCTGCCTGCCAGGATTTATTGTTACCTACTTCGACTGCCGTTAGCATGTTCTTTAAAGTGGACATGACCCGTTCTACTTGACCGTTAGCACGACTAGTACCTGTGGCAATCAGATGCAAGCTTATATTGTGAGCAGTACAAAACTCTCTAAACTCATTTCCAGCGAAGCATCTTCCCTGGTCTGCTATTACCCGAGTAGGGGCGCCGAATAAAGACACACCTGATTTTAAAGCCTTTATGGCACTGTTGGAGTCAATGTTTAATGTGTGATGCAAAATAACATACTTTGTGAAAGCATCTACAGACACGAACACGTACTCTTTAGTGTCCTTCTTACCGCTAAGCTTCCCCGTTGCATCCATGTGAATGGTATGCCATGGTATCATTACTTTTGGGATAGGATGGAGTTCTGCCTGAACTTTGCCCGAATGTGACTTAGACACCCTACAAGTGATGCAGTTCTCCACGAATTTTCTGACGTACTTATTCATGTTGGGAAACCAGTAATGACAAAAAGCCTTTTCCAAAGTTTTCTCCCACCCTAAGTGCATAACGCTATCGTGTACGTGGTTTATGACAGCCCACTGAAATGCTTTTGGCACTACTGGCAACCAAACACTTCTCTTATTGCGCTCTATTTTTCGATGCAAAATTCCTCGTCTAACTTCGTACGTTTTAGCAGTTTCATCGGTTAGTTCACTAGACTGAAGTTTATCGATTAACGACTTAATCTCACTGTCCTTTTGTTGTTCTGCCTGTAACCACGTACCCGAGATCTCAGTCAAATTAACCCGTTTCTGCTCTACCTTCGAAGTTAATTGTGGACTGGGCGGTAAAGGATTCCGCGATAAAAAGTCTACGTGCCCCATATTCTTGCCCTGTCGATACTCGATATCAAACTCAAAGGCTTGCAAGAAACACCACCACCTATGCACGCGTGGAGTTAGATCAACCTTGGATTTAGACGCTTTGACTGCATTGCAGTCGGTTACTACCACAAATTTTCGTCCATGTAAATAATGGCGAAAATGCTTTATGGCGTTCACCACTGCAAGCGTCTCTAACTCATAAGAGTGATACCGAGACTCAGCGCTGGAGGTTCGTCGACTAAAGTACTCAATTACTTGCGGTTTGCCGTTAACTTTCTGCATTAATATAGCGCCGTAGCCTTCAGCGCTGGCATCGGTATGCAACTCTATTGGCTGGTCTGGGTCAAATATAGCCAAAACTGGTTTGTCAGTTAGTATGTCAATAATTTCTTTTCTAATGTCCTCAAAGGCTGGTGTCCAAGTAATACTACCTTTTCCGGACGTTAATCGATAGAGTGGAGCAGTCTTTTGAGAGAATCCGGGGACAAACTGCCTGAAATATGACGCCAGACCTATAAATTGTCGAAGTTGGGTAACTGTTTGAGGTGGGGCAAGTTCTGTCAATGCTTTTATTTTACGCGGGTTTGGTCTTATTTCGCCTGCTGATACATGGTACCCTAGAAACTCTACCTCAGTTTTCAAAAAGGCACACTTTTTCAGGTTTAGGGAAAAACCGGCATCAGTTAGGGCTTTCAAAACCTGCTGCAATCGATCCAGTCCTTCTTCAATAGTGCGTGAAGGTATGATGACGTCATCAATGTAACACACTGCAAATGACTCTGACAACGCACCTAGAGCCTTATTAATGGCACGTTGGTATACCGAAGGGGCATTGCGAAGACCGAATGGCATTGCCAAATATTCGAACTGCCCGTCCGGTGTCACGAATGCAGTGCGCTCTATTGAATCTACCTGTATAGGTATTTGATGATACCCACTAGCCATATCAAGAGAAGTGAAATAGTTCGCCCCTACCAAGCGCTGTATCTGATCGGAAATAATCGGGAGAGGGTACCGGTCTGGTACCGTATTGCTGTTAAGTTCCCGATAGTCAACGCAAAGGCGGTCAGTTCCGTCCTTCTTTTTTACGAGTAAGATTGGGCTCGCAAAGGGTGAACAACTTTCCCTAATAATACCAGCGTCGAGAAGTTCTTTTATTTTAGTACGCACCAGTTGTCGCTCATCAGGGCTCAGCCGATATGGTCGGCGTTGGACTGTTCGATTGGGATCGGCTAGTTTTATTTCTAACTGTCCTGTGTTAACCCTACCGGTTGGAGTCCCTTCAACAAAGTACTCAGAGTTATCTTCAAGCAGGGAAACCAGCTGCTCTCTATAATCAGTAGGAACGTCACTATCTATGTTGTTGAAGTCACTAACTTTCGATCCTACATCACAAACAGAGACTACCCTTATCTTTTTAAAAATCAACTGACTTTCAAGGACCTCTACCGAAAATCCGAGTGAAAGTAAGTCCCGTCCCACCATTATAACATCAGAAATACTATAGTCAGGCACAACATGAAGTAACAGCTGCATAGAATACCCCTGTATTGTCACAGTGCACAAAATCTGTTCGTTGCACTGTAAACTAGATTTACCTATGCCTAACAGAGTCACTGAGTTACATTGTCGCTTACCGGGAAATCTACTTGCTACAGTTTCTTTAATCAGAGAGCATTCGGCACCCGAGTCAAAGCAAAATGAAAACTTCTCACCGGTTTCAGTTATCAAATGGTCCACAGCTGGCTTGACGGTGCAGACATCCACTCGACGCTCTACACGTGTATCGCTTGATTTGGCCTCCTTCTTGTGACAGTGTGTCGCGATGTGGCCCTGCTCGCCGCAGTAGAAGCAGACAGTAGGCGATGGCTTCTTCTGCTGCCCACTGATGTCCTTAGGTTGATGCGACGTACTTGAGCCTGAAAACTGAGAGCGCGAGTAAACAGGGGTATCGCGAATATTTTTGGCCAAGCAATCACTTGCAAAATGGCCTGGTTTGCCGCAATGATAGCACCGTTTTGTTGAATCCAGTTTTGGTTTCTTAGCGTCATTAGGTGCATTTAGTTTGTCCTGTACAACAGGTCCCCTTTTCCGGTATGAAAAAGCCATCAATTCTTGTTGCATTTTAACTCGGGAATCGATTTCGGTAGTAAACGCTAGCCTTTGTAGTCTTGGTTCGACCCTGGTCGCGTGGGCAATGGTAACTGCAATTGCTATCTGTTCTGTTGATAAGCTGCGCCACTGACTCATCAAAGAGCTCAAAAATCGACTAGCATACGATGACAAGCATTCTCCTTCCTTCGGACTTTCATTGAAGAGCCGGCATAGTGTGGCTGCCGGAGTTTCAACAAAATCAAATCTAGCGAGAAATAAATCTTTCAACTGAGACCACGTTATTCCAGCAAAACTATTTTGAGACAGCCACGTTGCTGCGGTACCTTTAAGTGCTTTACTCATTGCAATAATAAGATTGCTTCCAGATAGTGAATTTTCCTGCATGCACAAGTCTACGGTGTTGCACCACGCTCTTGCGTCACTATCTCGAGAATCAGGATTAAATTCAGGCAGTACGAGCTTTGGTGCGCATGCATTAGGGTCTTTAATAGCACGAATCAGTTCCATCATCTGACTTTGTTGCATTTCAAACAACATTTTCCAACGTCCACTTTCACTATTTAAGGAATCAATACTCTGACCTGAAGTGTGTTCCTGCGCCGTTGTTGGTAATCCCACTTCTGATGACGGATCATCAGGGGGCCGAGGTGATACCTCAGGAGGTTTATCCGTGTGTAGGTCGTCCATGGTGGGCGTGTAGGTGCAGGTGGTACGAAAATAACACGCACAAACTTTGCAGTGGACACTATTATAATACTTCAGACACTAATTAACAATTAACTACAAAGGATTAACTTAATTTAAACTGATTAAGAGCCAACGGGTTTGCGCATGACCATCGCGCGTGGCAGCTGTCAGAAAAGTGACCTCACCACCGCCATGACATTTACAACTCCGTTCGGTGTTACCCGCTCTAAAAAAATATGCCATAGACCAAATCGATATTGATATCGATATCAATATCGATTCGATTCACTCATTACAATCGACTTCATTCAAAATGTTATTAGTAATCGAATTAATTTATTTAAATCTACTACGCGCCGTTATATTAATAACCTAACGGTTTGACATGGTTCGATCGATTGGCCTTATCGGATCGCAAAACTCGTTATGGCCATTATTTGGAAGGTAGGATGTCATTAGTGGCATTTTCAACTGCCGTACTTTGGTCCCGTAAAGTCAGAAAGGCAAACTCCACATTAGAATTATGTACTGGCTTAAATGACCTGGCTTACTCTGTCATTTTCACAACGATTTCCACCAGAATAATCTATTCTCATGTCCAAAAACTACAACATTCAAGGGTATGCGACATCTACCAACCCGCACTGGGCCTGCGTGGTAGATTACGGACCATACTCCGTGGAAGTGAAGGCTGAATGAATCTTTTCTCAAGTATACTGTATACTAGCAGCATTTTCAGGCGCAGTGGCTTTTGATCTAAACGGTTTTTATTAAGTCTCTTGAAGAAAGTCATAACTTGCAGTATGATTTTTCATTTTCATGCTATTAAGATCATCGTGAGCTGTAAAAGTTTAGTGGTCTGAGTAATAACTCGGTCGGTGGCGACAATGTGTGAAGAGTGGCGCAGTTCAGGAGATTTCGTGAGGGGTTTTGTTGATAAACGTAAAAAACTACCAGAATTATCATCAGCCGAGATGACCACTGCTAAACAAAACGTCACAACAGCTATTAGGCATTTGTATCCATCGGCTTACCACGACTAGGTAGACCAACTTACGAAGTCCATCGTCCACCTAGTGAGGGGTCTAACCCTACCTTTGTTCCGCATCAGTTATCGGTTCCTCGAGCGAAGTGGTCTGCTCATTGCCACTTCAACTTGCAAATTCTGAGAGCTATCGGTGATTTTGTTTTTTCGGCGAATTTCGTTTCAAGACAAGAGTAACTACTAAAGTTACTAATCTACCAATTTTCCTGCAAGCCGGCCTCAGCTCAGCGTTGTGCTGGTCAGTGCTACTGCTATCATAAGTTCTCAACGCCCCAACATAAATCACGGAATCAAAATCGCTACACGAGAATCCTCTATCTGAACTTTGCTTGTTTCTCTCTACCGCTATAGTTGCGAGACATGCGGAAGTTTACAAAAATAAAACAATACAAAATAAGTTAAGTCCATATCTGCGCGGTCGCGTATCGGAGTTAACAGTTTATTGAGAACGTGTTTGCGGGACAAATACGATTTCCTCAGTTTGCTCCACACGTGACTGAAACGGTTCAAACTTAACGCTTCTTGGAATGGAATTTTTCCATGCAAGTTACTTCCTCATGAAATTCTATTGTTCTTAAGTCCGTGAGTAGAGAAACAAATAAATATAGTGCAATCGGTTCTTTGCAGCAAATACTCTCAAACCAGGGTATATTTTATAAATGTACGGGGTTGGCATACTTCCAGAATGTCCTGAAATTTCTGGATGTTTAGGTCCTGATAAAAATACGGACGAACTTAGGAAATAAAAAATTTTTTTGGTTATTTTTTCATTGGAAAGTTACAGTCAACATTATCAAAAACGTAGTCTTCTTTGTCTCTCTACTTTACAAAACCAACACATGATAATTTTTTTTCTTACATGTTGTTAATTACGTTTGTGACAAAATCTCAGGACTCTTAAACGGAAATCATGCTTTTGGTCAGGACTTATACACACACACATCTGGTAACGCCACAACTATACCTGAACTACACTTTTCTATTAGGTACTTGGTTCAGAAACAGAAAAGATAAAACCTTTTCACTATCCAAGACTCTTGCTGAATGTTAGAAGAGTACTTATATCAACTACAGCTTTTCTTTTAAGAAAATTTACCTTCCAAAATTACACGAAAAATACAGGCAACGCCACGGAGACGTCTCTAGTTTTATATTTAAAGATTGTACGTGTGGTTCGGACGGGCCGCCGGATTTAGAGCGAACAGTCATAGGCTAATCCCAAACTGAAGTGCTATGGTGCTAGGCAGGTCTTCGCGTGATGGCATTCAGACTCGACACGCTTAATTTATGTTATTTGCAATAAATCAAATATTAAGAAATTGAATTAGATTTTAAATTCCCATGCAAAATGTTTCAGTACCCACTAAAGCTTTATTTAAGTTAACACTTTCAGAACCGATGTGTTCCGGCAGCCCCACTTGAGAGCCAGTTGCCAATCCAGGTGTAGCGTGGAGCCATCCTCAACCACATCGTCACTTTACACCAGGTGATTTGTGGCCAAACGCTACCTACCCTGTAAGTAGCAAAAAAACCTAAATATTGCACTCTTGAAAACAATAAAACGCATTAAAATAAAAATCTTATAAAGGTAAGCTCAAAATAAAACCTAGTGCTTAACTTAATAAAGCGCAGAATAGTTAAATAAGTACGCTTTAAGTATAGTTGCCCTATTAAGGAAAATAAATGAAATGGGCGCCTACTTAAATGAAGTAAAGGACTTACTTAATGTAACGGAAAAGCAAAACGGTTGTTAGCCAACTCTAACTGAAATGAGGCACCGATTTACGAATCGGTAAAGTTGGGCCGGAGAAGAAAACAACATGTTCGGGAATCTTGAGTTGTCGCAAACGAGAATGGGCATGACCTAATGATTTTTTTAGTCGTCTTACATTTTTTTTACCAATTATCTTGCCTAGCGTTTGACCACGATCTCACCTGGTGGAAAGCGACGATGTGGTTGAATGCGTAGCAAGCACGGTACGTTTGCCCAACAATCTAATAATGTGGACTTTTCTAGACCACATGGAAATAGATTTTAACCTAATTTTGCGAGTGAGTGTCTATATTTTTGTTAATCCTTCACACTATAACGGCTGAATGGATTTGAATAAAATTTATTGGAGTACACGTATCTTACACAGTAGTTTAATGTAGGCTACTTTTTATCCCAGAAAAAGTTGGGATAACGGGATCCGCGGGCTCAGCTAGTTATAAATATAACCATCTACTTCTAAAGCATGGATATTGTGAACCATATTCAGCCACCGAACCGCGCGCTCGGCACCTGTCCGGATTTTATCTGCCATCAACTGACGGCTTACGAACGGCCTCAGGTTCAAATCCAGGCCGGCCACGGATGGCCACGAATGGTGCCAGATCTTTAGACCTTGCTTAACTTTGTATTGTGACGTTGCATGGGCGAGTAATGAGTAAAGCCTATTTGGTAATAGTTTTCGAAAACTATAAAAAAGTTTAAGCGGTAGTAAACTTTGACGTTTACGAAAACTTTCTTAGTTTTCAAAAATTTTACTAGGGATATTGATTAGCTTCTTCTGTAAGGTTGCATCCCGCGGTTTCATGCGCGTCTTCCCGTTATCCCGCAGGAACCTTTTTCCGGGATATAAAGTAGCCTATGTGCCTATGCGTGTGTGTGAGTGTGTTTGTGTAATCTAGGGTATAAGCTATCTCCATTCCAAATATCATCAAAATCGGTATAGTACGGTCAACATTCACACAGACACAAACTTTCACATTTATAATATTTGTAGGATAACGTAAAGGTGTGTTTGTAGTGTTTAAACTCAAGTAGTACCTACGCAAAAATCGTATAAGAAGGTAATACGATTTTTTGCGTACACATGCGAAGCCGGGGCGAGTCGTTTAGGTTCAAAAAAACACTTTTCCGTATTGGAAAAAATGAAATTTTGAACTGTTGAAGTTGTTGTATTATTAATGTTATATTTATTTAAATATACAACAAATCAAATATATACAATTGGATAAAAAAAGTTGTTGTTGTATAAAAATATCTAGTAAAATTAAAAAAATCTTCATTTTCAAATAGGCTCACAACCTTTCATTATTTCACATTTATTCAAACCTTGCGTGTTCAATAAACAATTTATCACTAAATCGAAAAAGGCTTTCAGGCGTATTGAACGTTTTGATCTATTTCACATTCGTGCACCCTTGCCGTGACAAAGTCGTTTGTTTAAAACAGTAATATGTATGGTTTTTTTATTGGTTTGAAATGTTTTACCTGGCGCGGAGGGAAAGGTTGACGGCCTGTGATTGGTTGACGGCTTAGCACGCGCTGTAATAGAAATGTTCGATTCTTTGTAAAAATGCATAGAGATCGTATACTGTTTTTAAAACACTTTTATTAGCTTGACTTGTAACTAACTAACTAATTGACTAACTAACTAACTAACAATGTAATCATATCTTAGAAGTCAATTTTCACCTACTTCTAATTGTCGTATGGACTTGTTAACAATTAGCCCAGTCAAATAAGCCAAAAAAGAGGGTCAATCTTGGAATGAGAGATAATTAAGCTGGAAACTTGTATACGGCTTCATTTGGTGAAGCCAAAGAGAATTTTATACTCCACAATTTCGTAATAGACGTAAACAAAACAAGGATGGGTGTGAAAAGAATCAACGCATCGGCAACTCCCCTGGTGTTGCAAATGTCCATAGGCGACGGTGACCGCTTTCCATCATCTGTTTGCCAATCTTTTATAAAAAAAAATAAAAACATTATTGAAATCATAGGAAGCGATAAGATATAAGCAAAAAACCGATTTTTGTGACGTATAACGTATTTTTGTAACCTTGAATATTTTTAGACGCGGTCATGAGATTTTATGAGACTTTTGAGATAACGTATAGAATGATCAAATGAAACCGTATACAAGTTTTTAGCTTATTATCTCTCATTCCGAGGTGAAATCCTAATTAGACTGGACTAAATCGCTTTTTCATAAGCAGCATGGTGTCATTAAACAAAACACTTCCCACTCCCCTCCCCTCTCCCCTCGTAGGTGTTATCTAATAGCTTATTCGTGTATTGTGTATTTCCTTATTGTGGAGGCTTTTAATTGGTTTTCCAAATTTGTTTTGTCACTTAGTTGTGAAAATAATCATTCTGGTACAGTCAGCGATAGCACACACGTAAGTACGTTCCAAATGAGTATTTACCTGACCAGCTTAGCATTCAAACTGCTTAGGAAAATTGGGAAAATGGGATAGAATAGAATAGAACCTGTAATTGCTAAAAATGTGAGTGAAACAGTTAGTAATAACAACGTAAATATTGATCTGACACATTTTACCAATGAAATGGCATAGGATGTGCAGCAAATTTTTTCACTGACAGTAAGTAAGGTACTTACAAAATTTACAGAAAAAAATTAAAAACACACAAATAGTGATTGTTTAAGATTCTCCTTTTCATTAAATTGTACATACCTACAAAACAAACCATACGTTTTTTTCAGTATTTAAAGTCTGTGAAATACAGGCACAATAGGATTTAGTCTTGGATTAGGAAATTTATTTTACTAATTATAAAATTACTGCCATATTGTGTTATTTACTTTAGTTTAAAAATAAAACAAATAAACTCATATTCTATTCTATTTGATTGTTGTCGCGCCCCCCCGCGATTTGAGGGAGCGGGTTTTTAATTTTGGGGGGATGCCCAAATGCAAGAGAACCACTATTAAATATCCCTGATGCAACACAGTGAGAGATCGTAATATATCTTAAGCCAACTCACCATAGTCCAGCTCAGGACCTCGTGTGACGGCGCCGTCCTAAATCCACCAAATTAGAACTACACACAGTTCAGGTGCAACTAGTGATTGTCCGCACACCACTGTTGAAGCCCTAGAGTGCTTGGGGCTGCGATGAAGACGATATTTCAGTGCTTGGAATGTATTATTTCACAAAATAAACGTGGGTTGCAAGTTCAGTTGAGAGATCGGTTGAGACTGGTATGTGAACCAGTGAGCGGCAATACGACTGTATAACTACCCTCACTGAATTGAGAAAACTATATCAAAAACTAATTTTTAATCTACCCACGTAAACTGTGTCAATATGTGCGTTCAGAAATCAACTAAATAATGCTATCAAAAAAATATTACGAATATTTAAAAATTCAAATTTCGAATCGCGGCTTCAACATTGATTATGAAATAAGTATAAACTTAGTTATTCATTTAAGTCTTTGTTATATAAAGATCTTTATAGACTTCTTTCTTCATTAAAATACATTTATTGCATTTTTTTTTCTAAAAATCAACAAACATTTTTTTTACTATCTTATTTACAGATAAAAACTGTTGTAATTAGCTCCAAGCTTAATCTCCGAGACGTCCTCTGAAAAAAAATGTAAGTGCAAGTATTTGTTCCGTGTCTCTGTGTTGTGTATTTCCCACGTTAAGATAGATTAGAGATATAATTTAGAGATTTCAAAGCTTAATCCGTAGAGACAGTAATGTACATTCGCAGGTAGGAAGGCACCGGCTAAGTGCGGAGTGTCCTCGACAAAGCTACCTGTTTGTTGAGTGCAATGCTTGCTTGCTTATATCCACGAGCTAAAGTGAAACTAATAGTGTACTGGCAACTTTTACAATAAATTGTAGCGGGATTATGACAGAACAAGCTACTCTGGAATCATGCTTAACGGTGGGCGATCATGAATGATTGTTACAATAAAGAACTGGCTCTCAAGTAGCCACTCAGGCGCTGCCGTCGCACGCCTTACCGTCTCTAAAGAGCTGCGCGGTCGAACACATTCACCAACCGCAAAATACCGCGGTATTGTTTTTTGTTATTGTCGTTTTTACTAAATTTTTAGCAAACTTATTTCATTTCTCAAACTAGTTTCAGAAAGTAGACAGATTGGGCATTAAACTAGTATGATTTTTTATAATGAATATGTCATTTTTAAATACACATTACCACGTTAACTTTGTCGTCATGAAATTATTACGTTCATCATGTTGTAAAATGTTTATAAATTTCTGTTCAACTAGTAATGATTTTAGTCGATTATAATCGTGTGTCACGGACAATAGTCGATTATAGAGGCTTATTTACAACACTTGTCGTTGAATCAGCTGTGGGTTTCGATCGTTACCCGCAGCCCTTTAGCGCGCGACGCGCAGGCAACTATCGAAGCACACATCGCCTGAGTTAGGCTGCCGGAATACACCGATAGGTGTATCTTTAATAACTGGTAATGTTTAATACCATCAACATAATTATTAAGATATGTACCAGAGAGACTATTAGGCTATGTTTTGAAAAAAACTGTCTTGATTTTTATAACGGTTATGTTGCTTCCAGATCGGCTTGTAGTACTCTCTCTATCGCCCACGGGGTGATACTGTTGAGATTTTAATGCACAAATATTGATACCGTTGCGTACGTCGGTATTATACGTTATACCGAAAAAAATAATGCATGCGCGTTGACTTTTGAATGTCGTTCTATATTTCGCCTGTTAAAATACCTAACTGATCGTGTGTGCTCACACACAGACAGACACTCTACTTCTCTTGATGGTAGCGTTGATACAAAACGTTCATAATATTCCGTACTAAATTACGTTTAAATGTGGAGTTGCATTCACCAGATATCCCCCGAGATGCTGTGCTTTTAGAAGCATACTATACCATTCTGCTCTCAGCAGTAACAATGCAATATTAGCGATGGGCGTTACAAACCGTAAATAGTTTCAACAACTGGTATATTACCTGATATAATAGTATTCGGTTTCATGATAACTATTTATTGCTGGAAAATGTGAATGAGAGAGCGAGAGAGAGAGAAAGATTTTATTTGGGACAACTGCACACAAAAACAAATGTAAAGACGTACAAAAAATAGTAACATTATACATGGAACATTAATATTGTGATGGTGCGAACACTGCTGCCGTATACAGTACCTACTACCTAAAAAGGTCATGGCTCAGCATATTTTGTGTTATGGATGAATCCACAGCGCTGATTTTCAGCCTAGACCTTGTGACGTGCAAATATTTAATTTTATTTAAAAAGTGAAAAAGTCAACCCGATGCGCGATATCACGAGAACCAAGAATAGCCGAATAACGAGACGGTACATAGTAGTTCAGTTATTCTACACCAGCCAAAGGAGCAAACCATGGACACATCGAAAACAAGCTCAAAATCAGTTATTAAAATAATTAGTTTCAAAACTCGTTATCAGTAGTTATACTAATGCATAGTTTCGGTATTACGAATTCGAATACCGACTTACCTACATCTCTACGATGTCTTGCATTTTGTAGAGCTATAGGAAATGTTGCTGTTACTCTGCTTTATTGCGTTATTATGTGTTATATTATAACTTTAATGCCCGTAAATATAAAATGTTATATAATTTTATTTTCTTTTGTTCTTGCTGACGCGAAATTTCAGGCGACAGAAGTAGACAAAACAACTAAAATAGGGTTTTGTTTTTAAATAACTGGAGACTTTTAGTCTACTGTGAAGTGCGAGGTTGTTGGTTTGATCCTCGACACTAAAGAAATATTTGTGCTTTGAAAAAAAGCGCTAATATTTGCTCCGTGTCTGGACTCCGTGTGCACATGGACGACCAAGACTTATACATTTGTTCATTTAAATTAACATGCATTTGCGATTTTTTATTTTCGCTTACAAACTCGGAGTTTGCCTCTTAAGCCATTTCAGAGCCCTTAGGGCGGCCTGACCTGACAGGTGGTTTGGCGACTGATAAGAACTTGGTTTTACACAATAAAAGAAAACTCTCTATTATTAAGCTAAATATTTTTCCAACAAACATATTAATCAAACTGTAAACTACTTTGCACCTAAACTGTCAAATCTTACCAAAGCTACAAAAAGTAGCAAATTCACGAGAACACTAACAATCTAAAACTAGTCCCAAATGTATATCTTATTGTCCCACAAGCGACGCATTATATCATCCTATAAAAACGGCGCAGTGACTTATCATTACGGCACACCCTTAATAAATACAAAAACACCTAGCCATTTGGCGGTGACATTCTGCTCAGTTTCTTTGGTAAATTAGTTTTGGGTGCGGCGCGAGTTCCGGCGAAGTTTGACGCTAGACACCGTTTTTCTCTCGTGAACATTCAATGATCTTAATGTTTAATGTTCAGGTAAGCTCTTCCATAAAGCGATACGTTTAAAATAAATACAAATGCTTTGAAATTACACTTTCACATTTAACAAATCTTGGTTAAAAACGTTGCTGCTACGCGCTTTGTCATACATCATCATCGAAACTGCCTAAAAAGGCAAGCAATGTGTAACAAATAAAGCTGGGTACGCATCAACCGAACGCAAACGAATCAATGTGCAAAAGACGGCAATTAATATAACAATCCATTACGTGTTCGTTAGGATATTGTATTGAAATAAAGTTGTTGAGAGTAACTTTACACGGTGCTCCAAAAAGTCCGTGTAAGGTTTAAGTAAAGTGTCACTACCTTACTTAAACACAAAGGGGGGGGGGGGGGGAGAGAAACTATCGCGCTCGGCTTGTCAAATCATCTCAACATAATTATAATTAATATTTCATACATTTAATTGACATTGACACTGGCTAAATACAAAACGCGTGAGAAGCCACAACAATAAAAAAAAAACGAACGATCGGGTCTTTTTGGCGGCAATTGAATTGTCAACATGGGATTAATGTAGCACAACGAAGCGGCTAGTCGCTTACAGACCGCCTGCTCCCCAGTCCGCTAGCGCTGTCCACGTCACCCGCTCTCTTAGACGATTTCCAAGGATGTCCACACAAGCACCAGCCGCACTCAATGTGATTATGTTTTTGTGACAGCATACACGCTTCGCTCTGTGCGTGGACGTCACAGTAAAAAGTACCGTATACAGATGCTTGTTGCGGGAGACTGTTCTAAGTTAAAAACGGAAGCGGAAAATTAATTGTTCTTTTTTATGTTCCGGACCACCGCTTGCTTATGACGAACGATGTTAGTGGACTGTATACTGTTTGGCGGATTCGAGCAAGCGGCTATCGAGGCGGGGGAACGGTGCTGGATTGTGAAGGCGATTACAGTCTGTAGATATTAAAGTGAAACACCAATGATGTGTTCAGGACATATTTGTGCGCTACTAATTCCGAGAATAAAATTCCGTTTTACTTCAGGATAATATAAAAACTTTTATTTTTTAATCCAATGAAGGAATGTTTTAGTGGAAATATGCCTCTCATATTAAATTAGAGCTTATCTATCATTATTTTGTATTTAACGTAGTATCGATACACTATGCGGGTTAAGAAAGTACCTATTGCTTACTTTTTTCTTCCGGATAAGGCTCTTAAAATTTTTACGCTCGCTTCGCTCACACCTTATTTTGATACTTATCTATTTTATTTTTTTTGAAATTTTTTTTAGATATATAATGAAATCTATTCCGTTTCACTTGCGCCTATATAGTTTCTTTTTATTATGCTTAACATTTGACTACATATTTTTACTAGAATAATAATATTTTTAATATTTTTTTATACTAGAATTTTAAATCTGCACGTCAAACTTAAAAAGCACTTAAATCCTGATCTTAATTTCAGAGACAAAAACAAAATCATTGTTTATCATCATACTAACTGCTAGAAACAGAACGTGCTCATAAATTAAGAGCTAATTCGATATTAACAAGCACTTATTAACATATCGCTACAATAAATAATAGGCATTATATTAGTTATGCCGGTATTTATTACTCTGATTGTTTACCATAGAAACTAGATCATCTCGCATATTCGAGTCCTCGAGGGAGGCAATAAGATCTGTCTGTAGTTCTATATATCTACGAGTATGTTTCTATGTTGGGTATATCTGTCAGCACTACATTTCTGGAGTACCTTTGACTTATAGCTCTTTACGTAACAGAGTACAACATATATGGAATAACGTCTTATTTGATTGGAACTTAATTTCAGAACGTTCTTTTTTTATTCCTATTCTCACATTTTTATATTAGAAATGCGAAAGTTTGTAAGTGTGTGAGTGTATATGTTTGTAACTTTTTTGCGCCGAAACGGCTCAATGGATCTGAGTGATATATGGAATGAAGATAGATTATTGCCTGGATTAACACATAGGTTACTTTATGATCCTGGAAAATGTCATCATCATCATCATCATCAGCCTGTATCAGTCCACTGCTGGACATAGGCCACTCCCAAGGTACGCCACTGAGCCCGGCTTTTCTCATCCAACTACTGCCAGCGACTCTGCGCAAATCGTCGCTCCACCTTGTCACAGGAAAATGTAAAAATATTTATTTATTAGAATATAACATAGTAGGCTTGAAAACGATAAACTTAAAACTAGCTACGCCTGTTCCTACCTTCTAACGCCGGCAAAATAACATGCAAGAAACGCCCGGCAGGTAATTTTTTGGGCGCGATCACATTCACAATATTATTTTTATAACTAGTTGATTGAATTTTGTAGTACTCCAACATCTCTTTGTCAACATTTGGAAACTGTTTAGAGAAGCGTTTATTAAATGTCCGCCAAAAATATTAAAAACGTCTTTAATTTTGACGTCAACCTGACAGCAAACTTCAATTCACAAAATGGCTTAGGCTCATTTGAATGAGAAACAGAATCGTTTTGAATAGATGATAAAACTAAGAAAAGCTTTGCTGAATTTTAATTAGCAACATTTTATAAGAAGATTAAAGTACAAGAGAAAAGTTCACTGCAAATTAAAAAGTCTAATTGTGAAAACAATTAATTGTAGGCTTACCTTTGTGGAGGGCTTAGATTTGTTTTGGAATATAAAAAGACAATTGACAATTTTATTAAAAATTATGAGATTAGTCTTTAAACTATGAATTCTGATGCCAATTATGCCAAGAATTGTTGTAGGTTCGATTTAATTTCGACTTCCTACATTCGTATAGGTACATTTAGTTGTTAATAACTTACTAATAGGTACTAAAATACATTATTGTTAAAAGAAACACATGTTTGGGAAACTGAAACACTCAAAATTTTCATTTTGACATTTGAATTGTTCCAAAAAGCCTGTTTTAAACTGAAACCTGTACTTTTGACCGGTTAAAAGATCTAACTGTAAAAGTACATCTACATACAACTCTATGTTCATACTGAGTATTTGCCAAACATCTTTTCCAGCTAAATTGACTATAAAGCTGCCTAAAACCCTATTCAAAACAGTCTAATCACGAAACCTATCACTTTTGGTAAAAAATTATTAGGGTTCGTAAAGAAAAGTCGTTTGAAAGAGACATTAGCTTAAATGGGTAATCTGACTTTGACATTTATGCAGGTCAACAGTGTAATTTAGAATACCTACTACATATCTAGGTGAAGATCTAGGTTTTGTTCAGGTGGATATTTTGCTATTGTAGTTTGATCTCAAACAACGCGCTTTGTTAAAAAAGACTCAAGTTTAAAAAAAAAACTAACTGTGATGGCGCAACGACCCAAAGTCAGTCTTGACCTCCGATAACAAAAGACACCACTTCGGTCTGTCCTGCGCCACATCCTACCAGTCCTCCACTTGGAGCTCGCACAAATCCTTCGTTACTTCGTCTTTTCAGCGATACCTGGGACGGCCGACCGGGCGACGCGACGGCCACTCGGCCGTCCCATGTAACGATCCTCTCCCATTTTTTCAAGGTGGCCAAGTTTTTTCTTTTACGCCATACTCCAACCTCAGACTGCACCGGACTCAAGTTAAAAAGTGTTTTATATTCGCGAGAATGTTTTTGATAGTTTATTTAGATTACCCAATGCGCAAGTATAAAATAGTCTAGATATTGATTCAAAATTTTTGATAATGACATTAAAATAAATTAAATCAAACCAAAATAAATATGTTTGTTTAGTTAGATACAACATTTGATCACTTTAAAACGTCAAACTTAAAATTAGCTACGCTTGTTCCAAACTCCTTACTCCTTATCGACAAAAGAACTGGCAAAAAACACTCGGCAGGTTCATTTTTTGAGCGCGATCACATTCAAAATTGGTTTCTTTTAAAAAACTGATGGAATTGAAGCAAGTTTACTAAAATCCCAAGCTTTTTTGTCTTCTAAATAGTCTGAAATTTTATAATAATATTTTGTAATGAGATACATGGCTATTTGTCAGAACCAGAAATATTGAGTGAGCCTCACACGAGTGTAATATTACGACAGTGTGTGTGTGAACAGTATACAGGGTATTCTCTCTAAAACATGCGAACAACCCCATCTTCACGCGTACACTCCCTTGCACTCCAAACCGGAAATGGCATGCGGGTTCCGCCGGAAGTGGGCTCCGTCCATCTGACATAGTGCCTGAATACGTCAATAAGCGATGTTTCTGGTAACCCCGGTCGCGTATTTAGATCCTGTTGATAGATAGATAGGTTGAATGGATCAGGAAATGAATGTTAAGGATGTGGCGTATAGTCAGTTAATAGTAAGGAGCACTTGATGTTGAGGATTGGGAACTGATCTTCACTAAAAACTTGTATTTTTCTTTACTTCTTTTAGGGTAGCGTTTGATCGCAATTCACCTGATGATATGTAACGAAGGCTTTGCCACGCTGCGCTTGGATTGGGGGCTAGCGAGAGAGCTAAGCACTTAAGAGTGAGGCTATCTTAACTTGGGGATGGTATATAGCACTTCTATAGCTAGCCAGGCGTGTATAAGAAAAAAGGTTTTATAACGATTTTTTACTTCACCGAAAGCTCAAGCTGATCTACTTATAAATATATAATACAAAGTCAGGTTACTTTCACCATTTATAACTCAATAACGGCTGGACTGATTTTGACCGAATAGCAAAATAAATATTATACCATTAACAAAACTCATGAAAAACAAAACAAGGTAAAAATATTTTTAATCTTTTACAATGTATAAGTAACTCTGACTGTTAGTATCTTTGCTGCCTTTCACGCCTAAAACGCTGAACTGATCTTGATCAAATTTGGTTTGGAGATAGATCAAACCCTGGAGAAGAACATAACTTTTTGTTGCAAGTAAATATAGTCAACTAGCTGTTCCCCGCGGTTTTACCCGCGTGGGCTACAGTTTCCCATTTTTACCCCCTTAGGGGTTGAATATCAAAAAATCTTTTCTTAGTACACCCCTATGCATCAAGACAAAAATACCCTCAAGTTTCTACGACCAGCGGTTTAGGCTGATTGATATCAGTCAGTCAGGACTTTGATTCTTATAGATATAGATGGGAGCGAAACCGCGAGGAACAGGAGAGGTAGTTGCAAAATATTATAATAATGTTTTCAAACGTCTGAAATACGAGGAAAATCCTGTAACTTGCTTGTACCCCAATTGGATAACATCGCACAATTATCATACTTTCACGCCTCGCCTACTCCGAGGTTTAGGAATTAATTTAACAAAGGGAATAATAGAATGTGTTATTTTCTTTTGGACGAATTTGCTTCAGAATAGTTATTTCACTTTAGATTTAGGTAAATTAAAATGATGTTTGGGAGAACTTGTGAAAAGAGAAAAGAACAAGCCTCATATGGAAGTTATACATCTAGAATCTCTTCTTCATCTATGTCACACATATATTTTTATTTAAGGAGGTGACAACAAGCTGATGTGTCTCCAGATATAACTGATATAAGATATACTAGGTCACATCCACTCATGACACGCCCTATATGGCAATGTGTTCGTCACCTTTGGGCATCCCCCATGTACCTGTCATTTCACCGGCACCCATCAAGTTTTCAACCAGAACACAGTAATTGGCGGTAACCCTAACCACGGACGAGTTCCCTTACAAAAAGCCCTAATACTATTCGAGATCCAAGACAGAAATCAAACCTGCCCTCTGTGTGTTTTAAAAGCTACTTGTGCCAACTTACTCAAAGCGGAACCTCGGACGCTTGCTTTACGACCGCTCTTTTTCATATACAAGCCTGCAAGTGGTACAAATCCGACAAACGACCCCATTTGCTTCCATACCAACCGCTTATGAATCAGTTATGGCTGGCCTGCAATTGTGGCATTGTGTGCTATCGACCCAGGTGTCATCTTTGGTTCGCGTGGCATCGCCGCCGATAAATAATGTATTGCTAGAAGCCACCTGGCAAATGGACGTTGGAACTTCTTTAGAACATGCGACTGGTTAATTTCTTTAAAGAAGGTTCGATTCGTTTTAATTTTTATACAACTGAGTCACGAGACACGCTTTCTTGATGGTAAGCGTCGCGCACACAAATGACCGGCAGTGCCACCCAGAATTTTTCTCCAGAGGGCAGGATATCGTCATATATATGAGGAAAACGGCATGTTCAAGAACCACAACATTCAAGAGCATGCGACGTCTACCAACTACTACTGGGCTAGCGTGGTAGATTACGACCCATACTCTCGCTGAGAGAAGACCAGAGTCCCAGCAGTCCCACTGCTGCCAACTGCCAAGGCTGAAGATGATGATAATATCTGTCTATCGGAGTTCTCTGGGTGGTTTGGAAACTCTGATCTTAGAGATTTTACTACCACGATGTGGTAGAAGTATGCGCCACGCTTCACCTGGATTAAAAATTGGTTCTCAAGTGATTTGTTAACTTACACATACGAACTTATAACGAACCAACCAAAATGAAATTTATTTCAAGTTTCATAATAAACTTAGAAGTAGCTGTAACCACATCAAACTCCACTTTGTTATTTTTTGCTTCGTCAGTTTCAAGTACAACTTAATTTAACACGCCTCGATTACCGCAGCACTCATTTTTACAACGCACTTTCGTGACTTAACGAACAAACATTACACCTTACTTAAGAATAGTTTTCATGGAAAAATAGTAGGAAATTGAGGTAAAAATAAAAATAACGTGCTTAATATCTGTAATTTTCTCGAGTTTTCACTTGGTAGAAAGACTACTGTAGCTGAAAGGTATTTTTCCATGACGTAGAAGTTTTTTAGATGAAAAATTGCTGCCAAGTGCTAAGTTACTGTCAATTCAATAGGTTTATCGCGAGAGCCGCGACGCTACTTTTTTGTTTGTTTCTTTTTCAGGTTCCAAACTTTTAGTTCACATTATTAGAGCTAAGCGGAAATAAGTTCCAGCACTTTTTAGCACTAATGTCCTGCTTCAGCTTTGCCCGGGTGAGACACAAGGGTATGAAATTTAGCTTTTGATCAGTCAGAAAAATCAGGCTCCTTGCTATCCAGTCAAGATTTTTTAATTAGATCAGCAGCTCCAATTATTAACTGCAATAAACTTACATTCATTTCTTTATCTCTTTAGAAGACAAAAAAATAAAAATGACTTTTAAAGTAAGAACCGTATATATGCTTTCATGATATGCATCTAGTGAAAAGCTGTTAATTTGAAATTACAAACAGACACATCAAGTTTATTTATTTGTGTAGATGTACACTATAAAGAGCCTTCGCGTCCATTATTAATTAAAAGTCGACAGCAAACGGTCACGAAGGCATGTCAAAATTATGAAGCCTCAATGGTAACAAGCGGCTCATACTGTTGAAGGCAGTTAAAGTAAGGAATATATTAGTTCGAAATACTATGAAAACAGTAATTAATTGTAAGACAGGTGCGAAGAATGATAGACATGTAATTAATACAAACCTACTTAATGGCAAAGGCCGAATCACCAGCAAGCTGAGTAGGCTTAGGCCAAAGGAATTTTAGACACCGAATTAAAAAAAAAAACTATTTTACTTTTTATTCTTATACTAGCTGCGTCCCGCGGTTTCAGCCGCGTGGACTATACTTTTTTTTTCTTGTTTTTTCTTTTTTTTTTCTTTACTTTTTTTTTATATGTGTTGATAAAAAGTATTTTATGTCCTTCTCCAGGGTTTGAACTATCCGTGTACCAAGTTTCATATAAATCGGTTCAGTAGGTTAGGCGTGAAAGCGTAACAGACAGACAGTCAGAGTCACTTTCGCATTTATATATTAGTAGGGAAGTAGAGATAGGGATAGTGTCACTCGGTTGACAAAAGTTCAGCCGAATATATATATAGAAGTAGCTGTTCCCCACGGTTTCACCAGCGTGGGCTACAGTTTATCGCGATAAATAGTAGCCTATGTCCTTTTTGAAGCTCTAGACTATCTCTCCACCAAATTTCATTTAAATCGGTTCAGTAGTTTAAGCGTGAAAGAGAAGAGAGAAAGAGTTACTTTCGCATTTATAATGTAATAGAAGAGATTATCATCAACATCATCATCATCAGCTGGAAGAAGTCCACTGCTGAACATAGGCCTCCCCCTTGAACCGCTATTAGCCATAAATAAAGATTATATTAACATCGAAGAGATTATACTCTAAAAAAAATAAAAATGAAAAACTACCAAATACCTCTTTATTATATCAGTATTGAATATAAAGTTAAGTGTTAAGTTAATGTAAACTTTTGCCTCGGTTTAGGTAGGTACGTGATAAAAAGCGACATACAAATAAGATTACATTTTACAAGTCTTAGGGCACGCTCTAAAGAAAACTAGCAAGACATTGTTGTCAGATATCTACTTGAAAGTTTAGTCCATATGCAGTGTTTGCAGACAGTCGTCTGCACAAAAGTTTGGATCAAGAAATAAAAAAAACAACAGACGGACGCGACGTGCCAAAGATGGGCGCGGCCATTTTTATTGACAGGTTATTCTGTCAACAACAACTAGTGGAGACCGAGACTTAGCAAACGTAGTGTAGAGCGTCCTGGAGCGATGACTTGCACCGAGTGCGGAATGATGATTCTAACAACAAGTAGTACCTTAGCATTCAGACATATCTATATCGTCGGCTTACCGCAAGAACTCATTAACCGACAAATTCAAAATGTTGAGAAATCAATGATTTAGTTTTGGTTTCATAGATTGCCTAATATAATTGTAAATGATGATGATCTAAAAGTAAAAATAAATACATTATGTTTTTGAATATCTTTATTATTAAAATCAGTTTCGCATTATTAATATAAACGTGTAGTATTTTTTTAAAATCAAAAAAACTAAGATAATGACTTTTTGCCATTGTAACTTTGTTTAGTGCTTGAATTAAGTAATTCTTTAAATAGATCTTAAAAGATCTATTCTATAGAGTATAACAAAGCCAGACTAGGTTTTGAATTAAAAACTATGTATGCCTCGGTATTATATGCATGAATCAGTCTTAAAAGTTAACTATTATAATGAATCTCTCTCATAATGCAAAACATAAAAATAAATTCTTAAAAATCGTACTACAATCCAATTTTTTTATAAATCACTTCAAATCTTTGGTGTTAACAATTACACGTCATAAATCAATCAAAAATAGGAGCTAAATAACTGAGTAGTAGGTTAACATTACAATAAGATAAAATGTTTCTCTACTGCAAATCTTGCGCATCAGAGATCTCTTCTTCAGAAATAAAATCCTGACCTTCTTTATCTGGTAAATTTTGGTACCAATGGTGTAGTTCAGGTGGTATTATTTTTTCGGTGCACATTTTTAATAAATCTCTTTTCTTTGCTATAGTGATAGAAGCTTTTTGTTATAAGCTTTCTTCAGAATGTAGGAATTATAATTAAATTCGTGAGAAGTTTCTGCGACATTTTTTCGTTTCCGCAAATTTATCGATTGATTTACTATTTCAGTTGGTTTCTTTTTGGACACATTCAGTTCTTTATAGTCGGACGTTAGGTCGCTTTTTCTCAAACTTTAAACATTTTACTTTGAGCCACTGCACTTTTTCTCCGTCAGACCCAATTGATCTATTCACCATCAAATTATTTCTTAAATCTTTCAGGTCAATAATATCTGTGTTATTCATTACAATAGGTTCGTATGGTTTCTTAATGGCAGTATTTTTCTTTGACTTTCTGTTTGATCTTGCTAATCTTATAATGTTACACAGATCGATCATGGAAAAAATTGGCACTAGACGCATTTGATTTTCAATTGCGCTGTGCATGCTATCGACCTCCATATGAGTGTGTCCACTCGAGGTACTTGTGTTCAATAACCTCAAGATGCGTTGTTTGAACCAAATAGAGTTGCAGGCACAACAGAAACTGGTTGCGATTTTGACCTCCACAGGTATCAGAAAACATAGATATCTCTGTTACTGTAGATGGTAGACGTTTTATTCAAAGATACAGTACGGTTCCCACTTCATCACTTCCTTTTTTTCCATCAACTTCAGACCACAGGTACCTAACAGAGGCCATCATTTGGAGAACGAGCTTCATAGATGGTAGCATTATATGCATTCAATTTGCGTAAGTAGTATAGAAGAGAGACGTTACTAGTTGGCAGATGCAATACCTTTTGTAAATCTAATGTTATGCAATTAAAGCTTTGATCTTCATTAGCCCGAATTTTATCCAACTCTTCACCACGACCCCGAACTGCGACGTTTATACCTACACCGATGTGTTTAGTCTAAACACCACGTCATAAACTCACTAAAGATTCATGGAGGAACAGCGGATTCAACACATAAGTAACCAACTGCTTATAACCGATTTAAAATTATTTTTGTCAAAAGCAAAGAAAGAGTAGTTGATTGATAGAATTCATTAAAGTTACGTTATGTCATACATTGTTATTTTTTAAAAGTAATTAAGTGCAGATAATGATTTTAACCGAATTTAATTCTAGAGTGATGTACGTAACACGTATTTTAAAAAGTCATGACATTACATTAATGAGTTTTATATTCAAAGAACTGTCTTTATTAAAACTTTATAAAATTTTAAAAATCTATTAATGTTATTTCATGATTTTTATGAAACCAAAAGTTCCATGATTGTAATTATCGAATTTATGGTATAGTCATAACGTCCAAATTTGAATAGCTAGAATTAAGTGAGTTTTTGCATTAGATAGAACTAGTCAAGACGAGTTCGTAGATGTTAAAAACGCAGTTAATGACTTTTTGCAGTTAATGAGTTCTTGCGGTAAGCCGACGATATAAGAATATGTGGCAAATTTATAGACACTATAGCCATCAAAATTAATTCGCTAAGAGATTTTGTAAATAACGCACTAGAATGACGCTCAAGTGTTGATCTATGCTTGCGATTAAGTGACATTTTTGTATGAACTGACAGCGTCAAATCTGTGCTCAAGTACTGATTATCGCTTGAGGATCATTCTAAAATACCAGCCTTAGTGAAGAGCTTTAAGCAAAACTCAAACTTATAATAAAAGAAATCTAACTTAAAATGAAAGGTTAAAAAAAAATTATTACTTCATCTTTACTTGTACAGTGCGCCTCAAAATTGTTTTGATTTTTTAACGTACCAAAAAAAAACTAACTGAAACAAAAGCCTCTACCGCCAACTCCGCCTCTTGTGCGGCCATTAAACAAAAGGAGCAAAGTGAAAAATGTAACATGATTAACTTGAAGCACTTCTCTCACCCACTGTACTCGCGCTGGAACACTACTTGGCACTCGTGCGTTATATGCGTTTTGCATAACACTTAACCATATATTTTAGTAGAAAAGTGCTGAGCGCGACAGTATGAAGGCACAGAATTTTCACCAAATATGAAAATGTGGGTGCTAAGGATCCAGATTTTTGTAGTGCATTTTGTAGAATAAAGAAGGAGTTTAAAAGTGTGCCAAGAAAATGTATCTTCTTATTACGTGGGTAATATTTCCGGGGGCAAGCTGAGAAGTCGTGCTTGTCAGTGGTTTTTAGCCCACCAAGAGTGCACACGGTGTCATTATGAAGGTTTTTGATTCTGCCTCTGATAGGGAGGTATACCATTATTTTGTAAGGCGGAAAATTATCTAACACTAGCGTGCGGTTTCACCCGCGTGGAATAGGTACAGTTTATCGAGACAAAAAGTATCATATATCCTTCCTCAGGGCTCAAACTACCTCCGTACAAAATTTCATTTAAATCGGTTCAGTAGTTAAGGCGCGAAAGCGATGCAGACAGACAGACACAGTTACTTTCGCATATATAATAAGTAAGGGATTCATTATTTTTCTATTTTAATTTATAATTTTTTTCTTTGGTTATTCAAACCTAAATTTTACCCTATAGAAAAAGGTTCTAGCACGAGAAAACAGTAGGAGTATCTACGGGGCGCTGCTAGTTAAAGTAATAAATTAAAAAATCCCTACTAAACAAATAACAAAAAAAAGTGGTAAAAAAAAAACAGAGTAATTATGTCTATCAGTCTGTCAGTTGCGCTTTCACCATGCCTCAAATACTAAACAAATTTAAATGAAATTTGGTACAGAGATAGTCTAGAGCCTGAAAATAGGACATACGACTATATCGCGATAAACTGTAGCCCGCTGGTGAAACCATAGCTAGTAATAATATATAAGCAGAACAGGAGCTATAATGATATAGTATTAGCAATTTAATGAGTACAAACATTTGAAATTGAATGCCTCTAAGTTCACTGTTAGTAAATGGTTTTCGCAGTGCCTAATGCCTCGATAGTCAGTACAAAGACCCACTGCATTATATATTCACCGATTGGATTTTGATGAGATGCAATTTGCATGGGAAACAAGGGACCGAGTCTGAAATAAAGTACTTACTACCACTTCCTATACTGACGGTGTTCACTGTAAATATATCTTTCAGGCTTCATATTTCACCTTATCGAAGTTTTTCATCACATAAAGTAGCCCCGATACTTATGGTGTTCAAAACATATGTTTCAGGCTTACTGTAGACATATCTTTTACGCTTTTCATCCTTCACCTCGTCGTAGTTTTTCATCACATAAAGAAACCCTTATTCTGTGCTCCATAGAAGTAATGTCAAAAACGCATCTTTAGTACCTACTTATGGTGAATCAATTAATCAATCAAGGCATTTATTGATTGATTGATGGTAAACTGTGGTTATTGTTCATTTCCAGCGTATAACAGAAAAGCTCTGTCTGCACTTATATCTGCTCTATCGAACCTGTTTTAGATGCGAAAGCCTACGTTTACGTTTTCCTCATACACGTGCAGGTGTGTCATTAATCATGGTCCAGTTAGCTTCGCTCAGTGGATTCCAGGAATAGAGGTAGCTACTCGTTACTACTGCGAAGTCTGCGAACTGGACTCGGCGAATGGCTGAACTAGCCTTTATTAGTGTGCTAAGGGCGCGCTCTGATTTGCGCTCACAATAACTTCAAATGCACTCTAGTGAATTTCGTAGACATCTGAGCACAATTGAAAGGAATTCAATTTTTCATTGGTAAAAAATCTCCATGTTGTTGTTGATTTTACGGGCTTTTCAGTTAACGGTCATGACAAACTTTTATTAAATGCAATATTTTCGTCTTATTAATACAGATTAGAATGGGACTAACTTTATTCTAGAAATAGTGACCCGCCCCGCGACTTTACCCGCGGGATAGTTGATTTTTTCCATTCAAACTTTACCACCCTATTTGAACCTATTCAGGGCCTGTTAAAAAAACTACAACTTAACTTTATTTATTTTACATTACATTTATTTTTTTACATTGATGAATTTTCTTTACCGTAATGTAAAAAATTATTAAACTTTTAAACACCCCCATATGATCCACTTTGGGTGGGATTTAGAAAATAACTGTTCGTATTATACACCTAGAGTCTAGACCATTATTCCTTCAATAGTCAATAGTCAATAGTCAATTTTATTTATTCAATAGGATACATTGTGATCACTTTAAAACGTCAAACCTAAAACTAGCTACGCCTGTTCCAACCTCCTTACGCCGGCAAAAGAACAGGCAAGAAACGCCCGGCAGGTAATTTTTTTGGCGCGATCACATTGACAATTTTATTCTTATTACTAATTGATTGAATTGGAGCAAGTTCACTAAAATCCCAAGCTTTTTTTTTGTCATCTAATGGTCCGATATTTTTTAATTAGCTTTACTAATAAGATTTCTCTTGTTTGGTTGTACACATTGGGATATGGGAACATGAATATTAATGAGTTGCGGGATCACAACCAAAGCAGACCAGACCCCACAAGCAGCACCCGTTCACGAGTTGACGCATGTGCCAGCCATCGCTCTCCTCGACCATATGAGAGGGAAGAGGGCGACCCGACACACGACGCCGCCGCAAGCAAAGTCACTTTCGTGAGTATGACTGTTTTGGCTGTTTACCGAAAATGGTTAGAATAGGGGAAATAGGGAGAATAGGTAGATAGAAAGAAAGATAGATAGATTAACTACAATCCCAAGCTTGTTTGTCATCTAAATAGTCCGATATTTTATAATAAGCTTTACTAATAAGATTTCTCTTTATACGGACTTGAAATTTTGCTATCGATAAGTCTTGAATTTCACTTGGGATTTTGTTGAAAAAGCGTACACATTGACCTTTGAACGAGTTGCTAACTTTATGGAGCCTAGTAGTGGGTACAGCAATTTTATCTTTGTTTCTAGTATTAAAATTGTGATAATCACTTCTCTTTTTGAAGCTATTTAAATTTTTCCTTATGTACATTAAATTTTCATAAATGTATTGACAAACAACTGTCATTATTTTAATTTCTTTAAACTTAGTCCTTAAAGATTCTCTGGGGCCCACCTTGTAAATCGCACGAACAGCTCTCTTCTGCAAAACAAATATAGTGTTTATATCAGCAGCGTTTCCCCACAGCAATATTCCATAGGACATAATGCTGTGGAAATAGCTGAAGTAGACTAGTCACTAGTAGACTTCTATTGGCATATATCATGATCCTTAGAAAACACGAAAATAACCCATTCCAAAGATAAGTTATCAAAGTTTACATCAATTTTCAACCCACATAAAGCATAAAAACTGCATAAAACTTCAAGCAAAGTAATCCGATATTAGTCTGTGTTTATTAATAATATGTATTAATAAGCATAAAGCGAGTTTAATTTTAAGAAACTAGCACAAAGCGCCTTGCCACTGCAAGTTGTGGGTAATTAGTGATTACTGATTAGATTAGTCTGCAGAGAACTAGAGACGCTGTGTGTCGCATTTGGGGATAAGACACGACCGGAGGTGGTATAATTGCTGTTGCTACTTCATTACGTGTGGCCATAGCACATAGCAGCATTTTTAGCATAGCATATTTTTCAAAGTCGCAACATGGGTTCAAAAGTCGTAAAAAATATACGTAAATAAAGCTTTTCACAAAAACAAACGTAAATAAAAAAAAACTAAAAACAATTGAGTTCATCGGAATCCGCACGTAGGTACCAACCGCCTTTGAATACAATACAGGTCATTAGTAGTAATAGTTAGTCATAACTTGTGCAGTTTTCCTTATAATAGACATCAGGTGACTTGTGGTCAAACGCTACCCTGTAAAAAAGTAAGAAAAGGAAGGAAAACAAGTGTTTTAAAAATAGCCGTGCCGACATTTTTTGTGTGTCTATTAAATTTGGAATGGAAATAACTTTTACTCAAAAAAACTCGTGGTGTAGTCTTTATTTTTAACCCTCGACGAAAATAAGGGGTGTTGTACTTTTATCCGACAAAGAACCAAGGTAACTGACATAGCAAGCTGAAGTGGCAATGGGCTGGACATATTATTAGCCGAAGAACCGATAACCGTTGAGGCAAACGTGTTCTTGAGTCCTGCTATGTGGAGCGATGATATACGCAAAATGGCTGGCAGCGGTTGGATGAGAGGAGCTGAAGATCTGGCTCAGTGGCGTGCTTTGGTAGAGGCCTATGTCCAGCGTGAACTGAAATGGGCTGATTATGGTGTTGATGAATGATACTTTTATAAAATGGCGCCTTGACTTAAACCAACAAAAACCTGAAGTATTTCGAACTGTTAGCGACAAATTCCTTTGTCTCCATCAACATTCGTAATGAAACCTCAAACTACTCCAGAAATTGGACACTAAACGTGTTAGTGCTGGCGGTAATAAGATTTCTAATAAGAAAACATTAGCGGGCGGGGAGATTGTACTCTTAGAGGTACCTAGTTATTAGTAAGGACTTAAGAGTTTGCTTCTTAGTTTAGTAAGTAAGGACTTCAAGTAAATTATCTTTACACGACTGCCCCTGAAATAGAGGACGGCAACGCTTTTTGGAGCAATGATGGTTCAGTGGTAGTGACGTTGACGTCCACCTTGAACTTTCGGTAAAGGAAAACATCGTGATGACACCATAGGACATTTTTTGGTCCTCGAGTGCACCTATCGGTGTGTTCCGGCAGCCCGATTTGAGAGCCAGTACCAAATCCAGATCTAGCGTGGCGCGAACTTCGACCACATCGTCACTTAACATCTGAATCTGGGCTCTTATTTGCAATGATCATCAAGATCCTTACCAATAACTTGTGACGTCATTACGGGCTTTAGCGGTTATTCCACGCAGAAAACTCAACGCACCTACGTTACGTATACTTAGATGGTAATGAACAATCACACTTTTATTTATCATCCTCATCATCTTATACACCAATTTTTTACCTCATCATCACCTAAAATCAGGTGTGGTGGTCAAAATGATACCATGTAAAATGTTAAAAAAAAAACAATAATAATTACTGATTTGAAACACATTTGGAAAATCGAGAACGATCAGCTACTTTTGTCGCTGACTGTACAGCGCTCGTCATCTGGAGATGACTAGAGATGTCAAATCTCTTCATGCCCTCTAATTTCACTAGAAACATTGTCGCTGCTGTTTGCCGGTTCCAAACCCAAACTGCATTACCAAATGACTACTGCGAAGAAAATATACCCCTGAGTTAAGTCTAAACTCCTGAAACTTTCATCTAGATTAAGTTTCGTTATATCGTTATATGATATTGCTCTTCTGATAATTTTACGTCTGTTTCTTGCGAATTTAGTTAAGTTCCGAGCTGTATAAATTTAATTCCGTTTATGAATTTATCAGATACGAGAGAAATTTCTGCTTGTGGTCTTCTTTGAATTTCGGAATATGTAATACTCGTATGTACTGCTATTATGTTAGATAATTATGCTATGTGACACTCGCCGATGGCTTCTGACATTAATATGTGCCAGTGCCCTGGAGTTATGGTTGATATAATCAGAATCTATTACTTATTCTTACTGCTAAAGTAGGGTTGGCGATTCTTCCTAAAACAGATCGATTTTTAAATCGATACGAACAAGCAAAAAATATATCGATTAAATAAAAAATACAAGCCGAAAAGATTGCTTTATAATAATACTCCCAAAGCATTCAACAATCGGTTACTATTAACAAAATATTTTTATTTGGTGTTTATTTTGAAAATTATGCCTAAGTGACAGAATAGCGGCAGAATTGACAGTTCGGCGACGGAATGGCGGCGGAACGAAAACGGAGTCTTGGCGCTCGTCGTGATTAGGTACATAATAAATCGCCTGCACTTAATTATAGTTGATAAGTATTCATAGTTATTGAGGTCCACAAGACATTATTAATCAGAAGGCTCAATATGGGTAGGATAGGATGCGTGGCGACTGCCAGCGTTTAAATGGATTTTATCAAAATTTCAAGTCAATTTAAAACGAATTCTTATCAGTTTACACCCGATATTAATAATCGATCCTGATCCGTTATCCGCGGTTTTGGATCGATATGTCATGTCATAATAAATCATTTTAGTATTTTAGCTTGACATAATACTACTAAAATGACATATTATGACATGACATATCGATCCAAAACCGCGGATAATGGATCAGGATTGATTATTGATTTCGGGCATAAGATGATACAAAAGCTTGGGATTGTAGCGAACTTGCTCTAAATAAGAATTAAATTGTAAATGTTATCACGCTCATAAAATGATCAGCCAGGCATTTCTTGCCTGTTTTTTCCCCGGCGGCGTACGGAGGTTGTTAACAGGTATTTCTAACCTTAAAAAAGGAATTAAGGTACTTTTTATTGCAAAAAATGGTAGCACAGCTTGTAATGCATTGATTTTGTACATGTAGGTACAATTGTACATCACATGAAAACAGCAATATAGCGCATTATGATGCGATGGACTGCAGATTGTCTGAGCATAAGATTTGGTCACCACCGCTTTTTAAATCCCTACAATTCGGGCCAAACCTTTACCATAGCATAAATCTTAGTTACATCGTACATATATACTGCTACTAATACGTACTACATTAGCCTATATTGTTTGACTATTCTGATATTAATTACACTCAATGAAAAGGAGACCTAGATCAATATAATAGTTAGGTAACTAATGAGAAGATACAATGTAATATTAATTATATATACTAGGTGTTCCCGTGGTTTCACCCGTGTGGAGATAGCGCTCAAGTGCCAGTGAAGTGCGTTCAAAATTAGTCATTCCATTTTGGAGGTTAGCTAGAACAATTAATGCTACAATTCTTTTTAAATACCGTAGGGCCACGGAATGTAAAAATTAACGCTGGTCCGGTCGACTGTACTACCGAAAAGATTTTTAGCCATGGTCCGGTCAACCGGACTATCGCGACTGTACCACGAGGCAAGAAGTGGGATATTAAAAGTAATATGTTTTATGAAAGCTTAAAATATGCATTTCGTTTAAAGAAGTTATTTTAACATTACAAAAGATACTTCAATTGTAATTATATGTATGTAGTATACATACTTGCATACTTGCAAAATGTGGAACGAGCCCCTCGCAAGTCTTTCAGCAGTGCTGCAAATTGCTGTCTTTCAAGATGCGTGTGAAAAAAGTCCATAGGGGTCGGCAACGCATCGGCAACTCCCCTGGTGTTGCAAATGTCCATAGGCGACGGTGACCGCTTTCCATCCGACTGCTTGTTTGCCAATCTATTACATAAAAAAATGTAAATACAAATTATATAGATGAAGTACGGATTGTAAATTCAAAACAATCAATAGCGCTTTACTGAGCAAACGGCGATATTACTATTGTACTAAATCCAGACTTGACATTCAGCGTAATAGCAGTCTTTCAGCATTATCCAACACCGGGCTAGCGGGAATCAGAACGATTCTTTACATGGGAATCTGGATAAACGACCTGCATTTAGCTGCGAGAGCAAATACACACAAATCGAATGAACGCGGCAAGTTTTTTTTACAATCTAAAGACCAGTAAGTGCAATTCTAATTCACTCGGAAAGATTCCGTCACTTTCGCTTCATGGAAACGTTTCCCGAGAACAAATGGGTGTCGGAAACCTGTCGGAAAAAGGTCAGTTTCCGAAATCAGATTAATGAACCTCGACTAAAAAATTATCAAGGAAAATTTTCCGAATCCGTGGTCGGAAGAGTTTCCGTGTAGATTAGAATCGCACTGCAGGACGCACAGGTATGGACTACGGACAATGACGGACAGTGTTGTCGATATTAAAACTGTCGATAGTTTTAAGGAATGAAAGAAACATGTATACATGTGTGTAAAGCTATACTATCGATAGTATCGATGCTATCGATAGTTAATACTATCGATAGTTTATGAATCGCGGGCAGCAATTCTATCGATAGTATTGCCTCGTTTTAAGCTATCGATAGTATCGATAGGCCTATCTATAGTGTTACGATTGGTTGGCTATCGATAGACTATCGATTAACTATCGATCGGCAACGCTAACGGACACCCCGGTCCCACGGTTGGTTGTCTGGTATAGAGCGATTTGATTTGTTGGAAAATGAACCTTAGGAACGACCAAACGCGTACGCACGTCAGTAGGTAATATGCCATAGGCAGGGTGTATTCGACGTTCGCCGTGCTGTCTAGTCTGTGAAAAAGCAAGCCGTAGGACCCGGCCATAAAACTTTAACCGAGTAGGTACTTTTTACAGGGTAGTCTCTCAACATCACGTGACTTCTGGTCTTTTGATCACGATGCGGTCGAAGGTGGATTGGGAAGTGGCTCTTGTGAGACTGCTGGCACACACCAATAGATGCAGCGCGCTGCGTTTTGATTTCCGTTCATCATGATTTTGTCTACATCTGTCAGAGCATTCTGATACATATTTGAAGATTTACGCTGCTTATAATAACGCAAATCGGAACGTAGCCTATAAAAATGTGAAGATAAAGATAGTCAAGTTTGACTCATAGCTGCCAGTTAACAGCTGTTTGCTAACAGGAAAATGAAATGCCGTCGGTTTCATGAATCACGATGCAACGACATGTACCAAGACTAGAATGTACAGGACATGAATGTAAACGTTAAATTGATGTTTTTCGATGAATATCGATCACGTATTCGCGTCATACTAACGAGTTATTGTCATTTTTTATTTATGTCGATGAGTGTACGTAGATATAAATTTAGTGAGGTAGGTTAGTTATAAGGATATACATAACAAAAACAAATTTAAAAACAGACAAACCGATGCGATGTTATACCTAAATAATAATATCTTAAGACAAGGCTTTCAAAACCTTGAACATCGACGCAGAACTGTTAGTCTATCGATCTTTTATCGGATACATTTTGGCGAACTTAATTCCTTTATTCCCATATTCATTTATTTAGGCCTCAAGATAAACGGCAACTGGCAAGACGTCACCGGTGTATGGTGGATATTCCGCCAGTACGCACGTAGAGTTTTGCTTCCACATTCATCATGCGCAAGAGAGAAACTCGCTGTCAGAGTTGAGTTTCCCGGTCGCTATAATTTGGGAATCAGGTACCACCTACCTTCTAGGCATACGTGCTACACCGTCGACCACAAGTAGGCAATAAAAAAGAGCCCATATATAGTTAGAACAACTTTAAATAGATTACCCTCGGTTTCTTTGCACGCCGTAAGGCTGTCCATTTGGCCAGCATATAATATTCAAAGGACGGCGGCATCTGCGATACATAATGCATTGGGTAGCAGCACACCTGGCGCTGTCGGACGAATCGATTGCTAGTTGCTAATGGCACTGTAATCAGGACGATTGGGTCTCCCTATTGCTTATTGACGCTGTTTTGTTAGCTTCCTTTTTTTTCAATAGGCTTTTGTTTTCAGAGTACACCCGAAGAGGATTTGGAGTTCGAGTACTCTCGGCTCCGCGCCTATGACTCGCCGATAACGTGTTCGAATCATCTCGGCTCCGCATCAATGACTTAATAAGTTACGTGCGGATTTATCATCGCTCAAAAACGGTAAAGGAAAACATCGCGGCGAAACCGGCATTCAACTTTCAAGGGTATACGATATCTACCAACCCACGCTGGTCTAACGTGGTAGATTACGACCCATAGGTACTCTCTATCTTAGAGAAGGCAAGAGGCCCAGCACTGCTCGGGACACAGGCCTTATCGCGAGAAAAATTATGGTCTATGTATAATCTACCACGTTGCTCTCGAATGTTTTGGTTCTTGGGTATGCCGGTTTTCATTCATATACCTACCGTTCACCGTTTACTGGCTGTCTAATTCATCAAAAATAAATACTCCGTGCAGACAATCGGGCATATCAATTGCTAGAGTCCAATAGTCCAATGACACTATCATCAAGATGATTGGGGGTTTAGTGTTACATATTGACATGGTTTTGCTGATATGAAAGCTAAGTATGTTTATTAGCAATAAAATCCTGTAGGAATTTCCACGCGGAGAAACCATGGGGATCAACTAGTCATTGATAAAATATAAAAAACTAACTATTACATTCATTAAGTTGAAAATTATTAAAAATTTGACATTTGGTTATATTTATGAAAAAATTATGCAAGAAGGTAGGTACGCAAAAATATTAACAGTTTCAAAGTGATAAATTATTATCACAATTTAATACTAGGCTAAATAAAGTCAGCAACTTCTTCAGAGATGTTTAAGATGTTTGAAGGTGTTTTTTTTTTAACAAAAGTGAAATCCGAGAGATGTTGATTACTAAATTTCAAGTCCATATAAAAATAAATTTTATGAGAAACACTGAACCCAATGTTTGGCCATATTGTAATGAGTTTTATAATCTGTGCCCGCGGTTACAACCACAGCTGTCACGTTCGGCGAATAAGTATAATTATAAAAATCTAAAATAATAATTATAATCATCAGCCTGTATCAGTCCACCGCCGGGCCAAGACAAATCAAGTACCTATGTATTAAAATTAGTTTTCAACAATGTACCTACAGGTACCTAATACATAAGAGTAAGTATGATTGTTTGGGTATCAGAATATGTCTTGTTCTACGCTCAGCAGACTTTTCTAGATGACGCGGATAGCTATTTCATTCCATCATTGTCGCTCTTCAACGTGCATCGTGTACCTTGAATAGACGTCAAGTTAATGTTTTAAATTACAAACACGCAAAAAATTACGCTTAGTGGCGACAAAACATCCGTTAACCTGCAAAACATTGCTGCTTCAACTTCGAACCCGGGGCACCGGCGTTTTCGAAAACAAATCACTCTTGTTGCAAAATTTCCTTATAAAATCTCTTCGCCAATGCCGGCAACACTGGGGGCTTTCCAAGAACACTCACCAGTTACACAGGGATGGATTCAGGGAGAATCCGTTATTTAATTACAAAGTACCTAACTCTCTCTCTGTCTGTCACTTTGTCTGTTTGTCACCTGTTCATAACTAAATCTCTGAACAATTCTTCACGAAATTTGGCATGGAGATTGATTAAACTCTGGGGATGAACATAGGATCCTTTTTTATTTCGATAAACAGTAGTTCACTCGTGTGATACCGCGAGGCATAGGCATTACATTTTTTTTTCAAGGTTAGTTTATGTTTATTTTTTAAGTTTATTTATTGTAAATATGTATTTCATTACACCATTTGTCATTTGTTCATTGTAATTTTTCCATCTCGTTTTCTAGATTGATTTCAATCAAAAATTCGGACCAATTAAAAAGCCAACAAGACTGAAAGTCTGAATATTTTTGTCCGAACAGATAGTAACCATAACTAAAACAGCCGAACAGCCTACCCATTTTTGAATCAAGTTGCGCTTGCCATCAATCGTGAACGACCAGTTCGCCTCAAGGTTCAGCTATGTAAATAAAACAACCGCCCCACAAAAATACAATACTTAAGTCCACCCCATTCACAAACTTACACAGACACGTTTAATAACAACCCGATATGACGCACACACGCGCATTCCGCTCACGTGAACGTAATTAGATACACGGATCTCACACACTGATAGCAATTTCTACTCACACCACGTTAACATTGTACTTTGTTGGTGTGTGTGCCGTGCGCTTGCGCTGCGCTACATGTGCTTGAAACGTTAGTTACATTACAGTCTTACTCGACGTCCGAGCACTGTCAAGTTTGTTATTGGAATTATTTCTTTTTATTCCGATTTTGGTCGTTTTATAACATTATTTTCGACCAGTTTTTAGTGAAACTTGTTCTTAAGTGGTGAGTTAGCGTTCAGTGCTGAGTTTGCAATAATTATCCTTTTTTCATATTATTATGGTTAGATACGCGTTAGATTTCAAGGTTTAATTTTACATTTCAGTGGCAGTTTTGTGTGTGTACGATATTGTGACAAAATGACGGAGGAGAATGTTAGCTTACGTGGAGGTAGATTACGAAGAATATGTATGTTAATTGGATATCTACATTTGGTAAGTCATTTGATTTATTATTATACCTACATATAGGTTTTCAAACAGTCTTTAAAAAGATCTAAAGAAATAAAATATATACGAAAATTTAAATGTAATTTTCCACAGATGAATCTTGCCCTGAATAGCGACTATTGCCAGATGGTAAACCTAGGTACCTACATAGCGATAAGGCCGCCCATTGTAACACTAGCTCTAAGATCTTATATGTTGTTTTATTTACCGTTGCTGTGGTGAAACAATCAAGCGTTATCTATTATAACTACGTATAAGTAAGTATATATTTAAAAATCATATGCGAGAGGTCGCCTGGGTAGTTCCTGGTACAGTCAGCGACAAAAGTAGCTGATCATGAGACTAGATTTTCCAAATGTGTTGTAGGTCAGTAATGATTAGGTTTTTTTACATTTAACAAGGTAGCGTTTTGACCACAATTTAACACACCTGATATAAGTGATTTTGTGGTCCAAAGGTTGGTGTTTAAGATGATGACGGTAACCGGAAAATGTGTATGTGTGTGTGTATTGTTCAGCCTTTTTTATCGTTGACTGTACTACCGCTATGTTTTGCAAGTTATGGACGTATATGTATATCAATTTATATGATGCTATATGTAGTTATAATATATAATAGTTACACCAGAAAAACACGTGTGTACCAATACTTAAATACCTTCTATTCTGTACTGGTTTTAATACATCGACAGGTCAAATAATCGATAATACGCTACATCAAATGTCTTGAAATCGAAGGTTCATTTCATCGATGGTAGGTACGCAATCGATTGGTCATTACATTATCTCTATCGCTATTCTTTAGTTGTTCTCGTTGTCATGAAATACATTTATACTTTTGTTAATTTAATTTAGCGATAAACCGTTATAAACCTTCAATATCGTGATATTCGATGAAACTATTCTACTTGCGATTTCGAGTCATGCAATGTTTCGTACCGCCGATTATAGTTTTCGATGATGTCAAACAACATTTGAATAAAAGTGTTTTAAAAAATGTAAGATAACCCCAGGAAAAACCATTATTGTCCTTTTATACCTTGTTTGCCATGAAATATTGAGTTTATTAAAGTCTTTTGCCTATTCGGTTTGGACAAAAATTGTAATACGATACGATGCGAATTTTCAAACATCTGGTGATAATCAGTTTTGTTATAATGAAATAGTCACGTACCAATGTTTACACGGTAGGTAGACACTACTACACGCGTATCTGTGACAGCTGACATATGAAAATACGACAACATCTTTCGCTTCACGGAAACCTCTTCCGAGAGCAAAAGGGTGTCGGAAACTTTTCCGTGATGGAACAGCTGGTTTGTCAAATTAAATGTCAGTTTCCAAATTGTGATTTGACAATCGCGTCTAAAAAATTCTCGCGGATACTTTTTCGAATCCGTGGTCGGAAGAGTTTCCGACTGAATTAGAATCGCTCTACTGTTTCGGTTGTTTTTTTTTTTACTATTTACAAGGTAGCGTTTGACCACAAGTCACAAAGGATTTTCTTAATATTTTATTACCGCCTCTTTTTAGCAATGATGAAAATAAAAGCCAATAAACGCAAAAACCTCTTTATCTTGATTCTGCTAGATAGTATTGAAAATGCCTACTGCTCAATTATCTCATGGTATCACAACGCTTGTATCAAAACAACCCATTCTTAGAAGCCCTTGTTTACATTTCAGGCGTCGAGTGTAGCGGATATCGCCTACCATTTGCTGACAGTCGCCATTGTCACCAGCGGATTCCAGTGCGATGTGAATGTTGACAGTGTGAGTATACTGGATCGAAATTATCCTTGTTACCGGATTTTAGCATGCCAAGGAGGTTTACTATGTTAGAGATGTCGATCTGAAGTTTGACATTACGATTTTTTTTTGTATTGGCGTCACACGATTCGTGTATTTGCCAGTGTCAAGTATTAAATATGTTTAACTCAGAGAGTAGAATCAAGTATTAATGAGGATGATGATGAGATGATGAGACCCAGCAACAAGCCGGGTCAAAAAAGATAGTGTTTAAGTAAAGTAGTGGGCACTTTACTTAAACTATACACGAACTTTTTTGGAGCAACTTGAAATGTCACTTCAAGAACTTTATTTCAATTTCTCACACTCGTACACATTAAAGAATACATAATAGTTAATAAATAATCCACCAATATCACACATTATCACTCGAAGAAACACAAGTTAAGGAAATAAAAACAAAATTTTCATATTGACAGTTCAGTTGCCGCCAAACCATTATGAATTGTGTGAGCCACATTCAAAACGTTTCACAGACTACTGCGTATTTCAACGAAACACTGAATATTCGGATTGCGAAATCTAGTACAAAGTACATAATTATATAGATCGCTGCTCATACCCGGTGTCTTTTTAGCGTGAAGAAGCTACATGACATACCTCACAACCGCTCTCTGACAAACCTTTGCATTCACAGTATAAGTGTGATTACTTCAGCGTATTTCTAAGAACTGATTAAATATATTAACTAAATGAAGACGCAATCCTGTGACGTAATTTCCAAGGATGTCATTGCGAAAGAAACCGAGACCCGTTATTGCTAACTTAATGCGTCACTGAACCGTCACTTAGGCCCGTATTCTATAATGTCGCTCAAGCGATAATCAGTACTTGAGCACAGATGACGCTGTCAGTTCATAACTTCATACAAATACGTCACTTAATCGCTACTCTTGAGTCTTGCTTGCAACACAACACACTTGATCGTCGTTCTAGGATACGGGCCTAAGATGACTCACAAAAGTATTAAATTAAGGAGTCCTTTAATTAACATAATGAGACTACGTCAGAACAGTTTGGTGTTTGTTGTAGATAATGAGGTACCTAAGTTATACATTTGGTAATATTGGCACAGAAACTAGATACCTTTTAATATGTAATTTATGACTCATTCATACAAAAAATAATGTCAAAGTAAAGTAAGACAAAATAGACACGAAAACACATTTTTAGAATGTTGACACACAATAAATAATAATACATTTAATGCACGTATAGTTCTGACTCATGACTCATTTATGATTACCTAGTTCATTGAATGATCCCGCAATAAGTAAGAAGAAATAAACATGAAAACGTAAAGGAAACACTTTTGGAAATGTTGACACAGAATAGATATTAATTTAAATAATATTAATGCACGTAAAGTTCTGACTCACGACTCATTTAGGTTGGTTAATACAAGATCAATCTTAAAGTCAGTAGAAACTACAATTAATATGTTACGTTGGACCAAATACTTTTACTTATTCAATCGGCTCAGCGAATCAGAAATTCAATTCAAAGGGGCAATGCCGCCAGCATGCTGGATTTCACGGATAGGAAAGATAGAATTAAGATTATTGCAGAACCGACAACCGTTGGGGTAGACGTGTTCTTGAGTGGAGACCGCGACTTGGCCAACGTAATGTCAGAAGTTGGATGATAAGAGCCTAAAACTGGGCTCTGTAGCGTACTTTGGGAGAGAAGAGATCTAATGTTTAGCAGTGGACTGACACAGGCTGCTGATGATGATTATGATAGATAGATAAGACAGATTGGCGCAAAATAATTTATTTTAGTGATTTTGGACATATTATGCTTCACTTTTGATTCAGAGTACTGAGATATCTTTGATGATGAATACAAAATGCATCTATTAAATTCTTTGAATATTTCAATTTTATTGTTCCAGAACACATTACATTAAACGTTAACATTGGCATTCCGTCTAGCCAGTCATAAATCTAAACAGAGATTCAATACATATGGTTTAGTTACGTAATATGTATATCACGGCATCGCATCGCCTGTAATATGCCAGTCAATGCCAACAAATTACCTATAGCTACCTCTACAGTTACAGAGCAATAAAATCTTGAATTAATAAATCGTTATCCCGATGTAGCAAGCCGCCACCTTCAGCCATATTGTCACTTAACATCGTGTTGTCAGACGTAATCAAATTAGTACACGAAGTAGAAAAAATAATCAAAGGGTAGTTCGTTTTTAATGCCTAACATTTGTTAGTAAAACCTAAATTGGTTTCCATTATTTTAATTGCAAACGATTAGTGAACTTACTACGAGTATGTTATCCTTGAATAAGTTTTGTTGTATTAACCACATAGGTAAAGGCTTCCCATTGTAACACCAGCTCAAATATTTTTCCTTTCATGTTGTTTTATTTTCTGATAATATTGTGGTGAAACAATAAAGCGTTACTGACGCATTAAATATTTACGGCAACCGTGCAAATTTAACAAATACAGAGTTTTAAATTTAGTAATAACGTAAACAACACGTCACTTATTTCTCTTTTGTTTTCAATGTTAAGGGTTACAAAGACAGCTCTTACAACATTGATGAACACTGTTTGTCAGTGAATGTCTAATAATAACTACTGTTTCTGAGCTAACTCTTTAGATATTATTGAAAAGCTAATTAATTACTGTTCAGAACCTAAAATGTGTGGTTAAAAATTTTGTGTGTTGGATTGTTAAACACTGGTCGGACTTTGATGTTATTTTTTAGTGTTTGGTAGTTTCGGTCTCAACCATAAACTACTTCAGGGTTCAACAATTCTTTATGTTGGATCGGAACAGTGGACTTCTTCCAGCTGATGATGATGATGGCACACTCTCTTTTGTCATGAAATCAATTATGTCTACAGCCACTTCAATTATCTTTGTTTCATTTCACAGCTTCGCGCAGTAACCAACATTCCGTTCCTAGAGCCAGTTCTCTTGGTCCTCAACCTCGGTACCCATGGCTTCTACCCGTTCCCTCGCATCATCAGGTCCCAATACAATGTTTACATGGAGTACATGGCGGTCACTTCGGTCCCTAGATGCTATCCTGGAATGCTCCACGTTTACCTGGTGGATGTTCTGAACTTCTTCATCAATCTGATCTGGTTGAGGATCGTGGTCACTTACATTGAAGCGCTGCATAAGGTTAGTTGTTCTATGATTAACTGAGACTGTAATGTGTAGTTCTTCCATCTTTATTTTTACTTAGAAATTCTTAACAGGCGTTACAATAAATCGTCAATACTAATATTATAGATGTGAAAGTAAATCTGTTGGTATGTTTGTTAACCGATCTTGATGAAATTGGTTGTGGAGATAGTTCGGCCCCTGGAAAAGGAGATAAAATACTTTTTATTATGATAAGGTGTTAGTTCACGCAGTTCAGCTAGTTTTGTATAAAACTAACTTAGCATTCATAATTTGCTTAGTGAATTTTCATACCTTATTTTTTAGAAAAGCCCTGAGCCAATGAGGATGTTCTTCAGCATGTCCATAGTGAAACTAATCATGCAAGTCATGTATCTCGGATACCAACCACAGTTTTACGATACCATGGACTTTGAGATCTACTGGTTCTTGAAGCTGCTTGACATCAGTAAGTATCTTTTGAAAGTAATCTTTTGATAGTGATAGGCGGTCTTCTTTATGACCAGCCTTTTCAGAAATCGTCCACAGCTACTTCTATTTTATTAGCATAACTAAACATTATTATTAGTTTGATTTTTTACGTGTTATTACTGTAATGTAAAACAATGCGTTTTGCCATGGCTAAACTCCTTAGAGTCGCCTTTGCCAGTTTTTCAACCACCAAACAGTATAGCGTGCTTAAATTACTGCGTTTCGAATTGAAAGACAGTATTTCCAGAGATATTGCAGAGCATACACTGCAAGTACTAGATTTTAATGGGCAATCGTCGCGCTTACCATCAGGCGATCGACATCTCGTTCATCAGTTACAAAAGAAAGAATACATTTCAATCAATACGCACTCGCAGCTGTACCTATCAACAATCATTTATTAGTTATAAACTCCGTCCGACCTTCATTCTATTTACGGCTGAATGAATTACTCAGCAACACAACTATTGTTCTAACAAGTTTTTCTTCGATTCCAGTGATTGCAGTATTCTTCCTTATCATCGTAAGAAAGTACACGCACTACTTGAAGGATCAGATAGCTTCACAGAAAATCGAGAAACCCCCACCGTACATCGAATGTTTGATCGGAACCTTCGATGCTCCTAAAGATGTAAACGAGACTTATGAAAAGAAAGAAGCCGTTATTAATGTAGAAGAAGAAATAAAACAGAAAGGAGAATCTGAAAATAATGTTAAAGAAAACCCACTCTAAGATAATTATAAGAGAGCATTTTAAGAAGTTGCTGGTGTAAAATGTAGTCTTAAAAAGATACCTTGTATTTATTTTGTAGGACTAATATCTGAGATAAGCGTATGACTCTAACATAAGATATATAAATAGAAACTAAAAGGCACCGAACAGGTTAAAGACTAAAATACTTTCAATGATTCCTGAATTTTATCTTACGTTTGTTTAATAATGAATCTCAACTATCAACTATTTGAACAACATTTTGAAGTGTTAAAACAAGGTCAAAACTATTACCAAAACTGGCCACATAGTCACATACCGTTCGCTAGATACAAAATTATCTGCTAAGAGTATTGACCTAGCAGTTAATGACAAACCTCATTTATCCCCATCATTACATAAATACTTTAACAGCAATGAAACTCATAAATCTAATCAGCATTTAAAAGCGACTGTTGTTCTTTGTATTTCCAATTGGAGAGTCAATCATTAAAGATGGCAATGTATTTAAAATAAACTTACTTGTACTTAAAGGTCGTGTGAAGATACATTACAGACTAATGAAATGTAACATGCAAGGTGACACACGTTGTTACAAATTTCCACAGTCTACACGTCTTGCAACATCGAGGCGCTCATGACCAATCCATTAATTTATCAATTTTGTAGACGAATAGAAGACAATAAATAGACAATATTATTTGTAGCAAAAAACAATAGACGTACATACACTTATGCAATCAGACATTCGCCAGTCTTTTGGACACTCTACCTGTAGACAGCGACTTTTTATTTGCAGATGTTAAGTTTTTAGTATTAAGTTTAATTTTCTATACCACTGTATCAACATCATCATTATCAATCCACTGCTGGACATAGGCCTCTCCCAAGGTACGCCACTGAGTCCGGTCCTCGGCTTTTCTCATCCGACTACTGCCAGCCACTCGGCGCAAGTCATCGTTCCACCTTGCCTCAGGGCGTCCTACACTACGTTACTGTATATATTTTGATGTTATTTAAAAAAAAATCAGACAATTAAAACTCTAAATAAAGAAGAGGCGTGCTGTGTTTGAGTGTAAGGTTCGTAGTAATTGTGCGCGGTTTGTGAATCTCGAATGATGTTGCATTGCATGTTACATTACAGTCTGTACGCGGCAAAAGAATCACTATTGTTTATAAAACTTATTTATGCTCGTTATTTTTATGTACTCGTAATTAATAATAATTTAATGATCATTAGGCCAAAATGTGTATCAAAAATTTATAAGTATTTGATTTTATATGTGAGATTTTGTGCGAAGGACTATTAATCTCAATGACAATAAAATTGTGCTAAAATTTAAATGTTGTTGTATGTCTACTCTTATAAATATATACCAGAACTATTAATAGGTCTCGTTACTTTCAAGAAACAAAAAACTACTCTTCATAAACAAAAGATCTTACTTCGGGTGCCCTCGCAAAATCTTCAGAACCATGCATCGTCAACGCCATCTACCGGATTTTAATGAACGGTTTTTTACCTGACTGCAAGAGAAGGCGGGCTATGTTTTACGAGTGTATGTATGTACAATTATGGAATAAACAGCTCAAAGGAGTACAAAGTTATGTTTTTTTTTCTAAAATTTGAAAAGTTTTTTGCTCTGGTGTGAAATATGGATTTTGATGGTTACAACGTTTATGCTTTCTTGCGACGATATGTATATATTTCTTTGGCATGGCCTGTAGCCTAAATGGCTTGACGGATTTTAACATTATAAGGTGTGTCATTAGATTCGTCTTTATTGTGGGAGTGACATAGGGTACTTTATTTTGGCACAGTCGGGTTTTTTGTTCCTTCTGTAATGTATAATCTATTTTAATTGCCTTAGGAGACTTCTCAATAAGCACTAGAATTTTGGTTACGGTGCTCTGACACAGTTTTGAAACTGCGATGAGCTACATGAACGACTGTACAAGTAGAAGCAGAAGCGCTGTTAGTGTGCTTTTAGCAAATTCTCTCAGCTCAGTTCATTACTCAGTTTAGTCGAGTTAGCAGATTGCACCGCAGCCGAAATCTCTTGGAATACTACCAATTTCACAGGTAATATAGAAATGTACAAGCTAGTTCTGTGTGTTATGGGGTAGCTAACATATATGTAGGTAAATAGACCTATGCAATGTGCTTCAGGTGACTTGTTGTCTAACGCTACCCTGTAAATAGTAAAAAAAGGATGGTAGCTAACTAGGCAAGCACTAGAAAAGCTAATGAACCGATGATGGTCCAGTGGTAGTGACATCAGCTTGCGATCTGTAGGACGTAGGATCGAATCCTAGAACGAGCTTGAGCTTTCGGTGAAGGAAAACATCGTGATGAAACCATAGCTTGGTGGTAGGGTATTTTCTAGTGCTCGCCTAGCTACCATCCTCAAGTTAAGGATCTGTCGCCAAGCACCTATCGGTGTGTTCCGGCAAACTCACTTGAGAGCCAGTTCCCATGAGTAGCGTGGCGCCATCTTCGATCACATCGTCAGTCACTTAACATCAGGTGACCTATGGTCAAACGCCACCAAGACCGGATTTGAGTTTGAAATGGAAATCGGAAATATGAAATGGAGATAGCTTATTCCCAGGATTAACACATAATTATTATTGATCCCGAAAAAAGGTTCCTGCAGGATAGCGGGAAGATGCGAGATAGTAAAACTAAAGCCAGTTTCAAGCCAGGTCTGCACAAAAAAATTCAAACTAGCTAGCACATTGGTAGCATAACTATTCGTATCCACCCGGCTCAGATTACAATATTTGCTTCGCTGGAACCCTTCCAAGCTACTCGAAGCTTTGGGAACCGCTGCGCTAAGAATCTAATAATGATTCTTTATTGCCATCCTAATTTTGCTAGCTATCTACTTATACATCGTAAATGATAAAGTAGGAGAGCAACGGGGCTGTAATGGATTTGGATTAAATATATTTGGGTATTGAAAAAAGGGCAAGTTTGCACGTTTTTTTATCAGAAGGCTCAAGTGTAAATCAATACTTGAGTATAGCGATTGAGTGACATATTGACTTGTATGAAATGACAGACTCAAATCTGTGCTTAAGTAGAGATTACTGCTTGAGCTTCATTCAAAAATACCGGCCTTAGTATTTGATCTCGCTTGAAAGCGATAAAGAAATTGATGATGGAGCATTCACTATTGAATTGAATCCAAAAAAAATTATACTCGTAGCAGTATCCATAAAAAAGTTTTGGATTTAATAAAACGATGTGACGAACAAGTTGCATGCTCGCCTATTGGTATCTAAATGTCAAGCTTGCCCATTATAATTCACGATAAAAAAACAGAAATTTGAAATTTGTAAATTCAACAGTTCAAAATCAAAATAAGCATGTTACGTATAATGCCATTAATCTTTTACCAAGCCATTCTCATCCAGGTACAACCTTTCCAACAACCTTCATTAACAATCTTAAATTCTCAACCTTTATTCGTATACGTTGAAGCAATTACGCGAAGTCGACAGCATTTAATTTACTTTAGGTAAAGCCTCAACACAAAGAGATTAAATTATAATTATGTGAGCCTCAAGGCGTTTAATTTTATGCTTATGATAACGGAAAACATTGTTACTGAACGCTTAAGATTTTGATTTCAGCCAGTTGATATTATTATGTAGGTGTCTTGAATTGATATTGATCCTTCAGGCAACAAAAACTTCAAGCCGACCGAAAATTAGCACAAAGACCTGACTATTGTAGATAGATAGATACAGTGGTGGATTTAGCAGCAGGCTGAGTAGGCTGGAGCCTAGGGCGGCATTTTTTAGGGGCGGCAAATTTAGTGTCAATTTAAAAAAAATGTTTTAATGATATTAAAAGAGTCGTATATATGTATTTAAATATTATTATGTGCACACAAACAATTAAATTTTGTTCACCACTTGATTTTTCTTCAACTTTTGTCTGATGCATAAAATAATGACACATTTAAAAAGGAAAGGCAGAGGCCGTAGAGGTTATAGAGGTTGGTAGGGGCGGCAAAATTAGAATACTTAGCCTACTGGCGGCAAATGTGTTAATCCGCCACTGGATAGATTGATACATATTGTATTTGCTATATATTTATATAACCCAGCAGGTCTATCTCTGGCCTTCTCTCAGAGAGAGAGCATGGGCCGTAATCTAACACGCAAGCCCAATGCGGGTTGGTAGATGTCACATGCCCTTGAATGTTGTGGATCTTGTGGACATGCCGGTTTCCTCACGATGTTTTCAAGTTTAAGATTCACAATATTCAAGGGAATGTGACATCTACCAATTGCACTAGGCCGGCTGAGAAGGCCTGTCTCCCAGCAGTGGGAACGTAGTTAATCAAGAATTGTAACGTCCGGCTTTAGAGTCAAACTGCCGTAAAATCAAACATCATCCTAATCCCTACTGTTTCATATATAACTTCAAACAATTTGCAATTGTTATTATCGGTGAAAGGAATCTCAGTTTACCGGTCATTATCCTGTAACGTACACCCGGAATTATTCCGAAAATTCCAAAACATACTCGAAATTGCCCGGTTGTAGAAATTCCATGTTTGCGTTTCGTTTCACATTAGTTTGTATGCCAGAGTTTTGCAGCTGCACTTTTAAATCTGAGGGTGTTTTTTTTACTTATTGGAAAGCCTGTACATACTATGTGATGTTAGGTGACAAAGTGGTCGAACGCCACGCTTCGTCTGGGCTGAGAAATCAGCATTACCTATTAAGAATCAGTGTTAGTCAGTGTGTTCCGGTAGCCTCATTTAAGTGAGATATAAGTGTTAAGTAGGGTGGGTGCTTGGCCACAGATTAGTTATCTTGAGGCTACTCGTAAGCTACTACCAGGCGAACAAAAGAAACTAGGTACTCTATCACCAAGCGAAATCTCATGACAAACGTGTGGCAGCCGCTCAAACGTCACTCATCGTTGTTTTTTCGCACACTACTGCTCTCCTACTTTCAATAATCTAACAAAAATCATCCACTTTATACTTACGAACTTCATTAAAAACTTTACCGCAAGTTCTAACTTAATCTTTGTTCACATGAAGCCAGTGCGACACTTGTCTCCCGTCAAGTGAACAAGCAAAGAAAAGTTAGAAAGTATTTTAACTGAAATTCTCATTCCACTAGACAGTTCGCGTTGCGAATCATTTATTAACCCTGGACGAGAGAGTGCAGTCTCCGAAAGACTTCAGAAGCGTCATTTTTGATGAAAATAGCACCTTCTAAGACTTGGAGGTTTACAGTATTTTTAAATTGGAGGAGAGATAAATAGAAACATTTTTTGGTAGGTAGTTGCTTTTGAAACAACAGTCAAACCCCACAATAACGCTCATAATGAGCTTTAAGGTGCGCTTCCACCATAGAGCTATGCTAGGTAGCTAAACGGTGCGTAAGAAAAACATAATTATAATAGGATTACTTAATTTTCTCACCCTTGCTCAAAGCAGCTCTAAATTTTATTAGGTATTTACTTACTTGTGTCAACGTGACTGAAATTGTTTATGTATTGGTAAGAATGATTAAATTATAAAAATAGGCATAACTTCGTAAAATAATAATATTATCATTTGTATGACTATGAAGTTGAACATAGACAAACTGTAATGTGTAAGTGACCAACCAATGTAACATAATGTATTCATTCATTCACAACTTCGCACAGGTTCGTAAACGTCACACCGTTTCACGGCTCCGCTACTACTCTTTGCACTACGTAGCTGTCTCGCACAGCTCTTGTGGAAAAGCACCCTAATCATGGCGGTCCACCTGAACCATCGACGTGTGGCGTCCCATTTATTCAGCCACTAACTAGCGGTTGATCGGAATTAACGATTATTATTTTTATTACACTTTTCATGCTTATAAAAACTATGAATGTTTTTAATTGTTTTGGACTGGAATGACAGTTGTCACTGACTATGCCTGCAGATATTGTCTCGTTATTAAGTCTTAGAGAAATGATAGTTAGATTCGGCAAGTATCTACCACGCCTTGGTCACGTTATATCAAGAACCTGTTCAAGGTCGTTGGTCGGAAAAGTTCCTAACCTTTGAACTATTGACATTCAAGTATTCCTCAGAACAGCGTTTCTGTCATCGTAGCAACAAATTCGCGGAATTCTCCACAGACCTCTGTTATATTCCCATGTATTGTGCTAAGAAAGTTGGTTCTATTATTTTCTTTGTAAGAGTTTGTAATTATAATTTTGTTGAATTTTCTCTTTGAACCTAGACGTTTAATGTAGAACTATGAGTACTTATCACGTTGTTGTGACAGCAGAGAACTGAGCAGTGGACCACGTCACAATATTAAAAATTAGTATAAAAATATTTGAGCTTTCTACTACTTTCAGACGCCGCCTGATGGTAAGGTGTCACGGTCTCCTATGGGCATTCACAACACTTTGGGTGTTGCCGATGCGTTGTCAACCCTTAAGAACGCTTTTCACATCCATCTTGAAGGACAGCAATTCGTAGCACTGCGGAAAGACATGTGAGCGCACTTGAGAGCCAGTTCCCGGTCCAGGTGTAGCCTGGCGCCACCTTCGACCACATCGTAACTTAACATCAGAAGACTTGTGGTCAAACGCTACCCTGTAAGTAGTATAAAAAGCTCATCCACATTTTGCAAGTATGAAAGAAAGAAAGAAAGAAAAAAAGAATATATGTTTATTTGCAACAACAACACTTGGTACAAATTGTAGAAAAAAAAAGAAACAATATTACAGGAACAGAACGACATAACACTATTACTCCTAACAGAACTCAATGTCAGTACACAAAAATGTCAGTGTCGCAAATCGGCCCCAACTCAGCAAAATGCTGGTTAGTCAACCAGCGCTGGTCTTCCGTTGGAACCGTTTGCAGAAGAAAGGAGCGCATAAATCGAGTGGTTTAGTTGGTAACTATACTGACTTTATAGCAATGTAACTCTGAACTCTCTACACATGCCTCAAAAAGGCTAATGTAAGTAGGTACCGTCATATCACACCCACATCAATTCCAACTTCAGCCCTTTCCTAACACGTAGGCACTAGATTACCCCACTTATTGGTAGAGTTACATACGACATTCCTTCTAAGTGCTTAAACACTCAATTCGAACTTTCACTTACTTTTGTTACCATAGTAACTGCCCTTTTTGTAACAGTAGGATAATTGCACCTCTTTGTATTCCAGCAGCCTCAAAATTCAAATTTCTTTTTTCAGTACGAGACATGGTTATCACTTTAAGACGTCAAACTTAAATCTAGCAACGTCTGTTCCAACCTTTTTATGCCGGCAAAAGAACAGGCAAGAAACGCCGACTTGAAAGTAGACAAGCAACAGAAGTGTCATAAAAGTAGCGGAATCGGAAACAGATAATCGATAGTAAATTACAAAGGCGGAAACAAAAGCTAATGCGGAAGTGGAAGTATTACCTTACCTATTATAAGAATTAAACAATTCTTTGTTATTTATCAATGTTAAACCGGTAAAAATAAGAAGGAGATTCTGAAGCCAAAGAGATTTCTCTTTACTTAAATAAATTAATATTCAAAATGTGATTAAAGGCAATTTTTATTTAACAAACATTAATTTCACTGCTTTTCCTTTGCGGAAACGCAAGACATTCTGACTGCCGTTGTTCAATAAAATTAATATAATTATGTAGTTAAGTGTGTTATATTACCATAATTTAGCAATATAAATTGTACAAATTATTATATTTTTTTCATTATGTGGCATTTCTGTAGTAGAAAATTTACTAACATGCCTACGCCTCTTTCATGTCCAATTATGTGTGCGTCTAATATAGTCTAACTAGTCTCTAAAGTTCTAAGAGTTCACTTACTGTTAATTATGCTGTGACACTCTACTCAAGACTTTTTTTGCGTGAAAATTTTTAAAGAATAAGAGGCATTAGGACTCAAATCACGTAAAATGTTGTCGTTAAATTATGTATCACACTTTATAACAATATAATCACATCTCTCACTAATTAATATTATACATACATATACATGCGTAAGATTGTGACAGTGACTGTGTATGTTTGTTACTTCTTCGTGCAAAAACGACTCAACGGATTTCAGTGAAATTTCGAATGGAGGTAGCTTATATCCTGGACTAACACATGGGTAAGATAATGATTTCTTCGTACATCTCCTGCTATTGACTTTGACATTCACTATTACTATTATCTCTTATTTTATTATTATTATTTTCTTATTTCCTTTTGACATTGCATGAAAGGAAATATAATATTTGTACACCGGAAACGGTAGAATATTTGAAACTCTGTACTCACTACTACTATCATAAGCACAATATTCTGAATAATATTTTTTTTTTTCTAACTTTTATTTCGGAAAAAGGCTCCTACGGAATAACAGGAAAACCGTAGTTGTAACCCCGGGCGCAGCTAACATTATGAGTCTGTATTTTTCCCCATCGCTATAATTTGGAAATCTTCAAGGTAAGAGCGGACAAACCTTTTCTAGGAAGGCTTGCTTTACCGTTGGCCGCATTATTGCGGTCAAACGCGAAACTTAACGCAATGAAAAGTAAAAACAACCTTGTTAGGGTACTTATGTCCTATTTCATGATTGTAAACTAAAAATTTAAATCTCTTCATTTATCTTCTTCTTCTATTATTTAAGAGCAGAGCTCTTGCAGGTGGTGTACTTTTCACCTTGTTTTGCCTTTATTTCTTCATTTCTACGATACTTAGAATACTTATTTAATAACAACTCAGACTTATCGCCGTCTGTAACTCAAAGTACACTCTAGAGAGAGAGAGAGAAAGAGTACGGGCTGTAATCTACCACGCTGGCCCAGTACTTATACTAATCGATTTCTATCTCTCTTCATACGACCGATGTGGCACGAAGATCGAACAGCTGACTCAGACTGACTGTGTTAGAAAAAGCGCAAGCATTTGTTCCGTGTGCGAGTATTGTAGATCCCCGATCCACTTAGTACTTCTAGTATCCTAGATAAAGGAAATACTGGTTAGGGTTAATTTACTTTAAGTTTAAACCCAGTTACCAATGCAGGCGTAGCGTGTCGGCACCTTCGACCACAGGTGACTTGTCGTTAAAGTTTAGAATAATTTTGTAGAATAAGTATTTATTTTTTACGCTGCTTCAGTTTTGCGACACGCTCGACAAATGTGCAAAGAAACTTCTAAGGAGAGCAAATGTAGAGTCAGAAGATTTAATACAATTATATGTGTACTTATTCACAAGGTTTAACAAATTATGCCAACGTGACGGCAAAGAATAAAGAATTAGGTACAGATGAAAACGTTTCAACATTCAACACCTATCAAACAGACAAAAAAAAAAAACAAATTATAAAATAATATGGTATTTTGCTAGCACTTTCTCAAAGTTTCGCCCGCACCGAGATGTCAACAGGATTTTATTGTAATTAAAGGTAAGTTGGTACACCTACCTGGTCTACATAGTTGCGAAAATTTTAATGTTGTTTTTAATTATGAGCTCATACTCATATCTAATTGCATAATATCACACTAATCACACCATAAGTAATATTGTAAATGCGTGAGCTAGTGGGAGTGCAATGCGTAGGTATGTATGTGTGTTTGTTACTTCTTCACGCTGAAACGGCTGAACGGATTTGAGTAAAATTTGAAATGGAAATAGTTGATACCCTTAATTAACACGTAAGCTCCTTTTCTATTCTGGGAAAGGTTTCGAGAGTAACCGCGGCAAACAGCTAGTAATTATATAAATCTGTCATCCAACTAAGGGCAGAAAAATCATTGTTAATCGGAGTTGTCACATCTGTGTTTAGGTACGTATGCTCTTTGTACGAATGTAAATTACTTTTGTAAACAGCGCAGGCGTCGCCGCGTGCTGTAACGATACCTAACTATGACTCGTAGTTATATAACTAACCCAGTTAGGAATAAAATTAGCTGTAGGAAGGTAACATTTTGGACTAGAAAGATTTTATGACGAGGAATATTTAAAACCGCGTTAGCTAACTTTTAATACATCAGTTACCCGCGTCTTCCCGTTATCCCGCAGGAATCTTTTCCGGGATTAAAAGTAGCATATATGTTAATCCAGGGTATAAGCTATCTGGGGCTGGAAGTCGAGGCTTGCTGGATACCCAGCCCCCCCGCATAAGGACGATGCGGAACAGTACCCCGGGGTTTTAGTGCGGTATGGCGCACTAGTACAGCGCGAGTCCCACACTCCCTCCGAGCCCCTCCCCTTCTGGGGGGGGGGCATTGCACCGGAGGGGTTAGTGCGTAACAGCATTTCCCCGGGTAAAAAAAAAAAAAAAAAAAAAAGGGTATAAGCTATCTGCATTCCAAATTTCATCAATCAATCGGTTTAGTAATTACGGTGATACATGGTAACAAACATTCACACACACAAACTTTCGCATTTATAATATTAGTAGGATACAAATTACAGTTGATTTAAAAAAAAAAGTGTAAAATGACATACGTGTACTGAGTCGTCACTACAAATGTCGGCTACCAAAAAAGTTCGCTGAATATGTTCAATTTCCTAATTGTTTTGTGAGACCATAGCGCATTGACACTATAAGAGACACAAAATTAAATCTAAATTAGGAGGTAGGTAGGTAGGTATTGACAGGTAGTTTTATTTTATATTCTAAGGTTTAGTTAAGTGTTTTTATTCTGTTATGTATATCCCTTTAAATAAAATTGTTTTCTTTTAATTAGGAGGAAAATCCAACATTATTTATCACTTTGTTCTAAATGTCGCACTTGGATCTAAGAAGTTGCTACTAGTGTCAGACAGTCTCAGGGACCACTCAGGGGTAGAAAGGAAATTTCACATTTCATTTTTCACTCCCTGAAGTTTAATATCTACGCTGAGATGCCATGTGTTATTAATGGACTTGCAAGAAGCATTTGAAAACTGAATTACGAGAACAGTGAGATTTGGATCAGCTTGCATTCTCTTTTAATTAAAATACCTTTTTCGAACGAAAGTCTTCTTTTAAAAACTTCAAGCTTAAAAACGTGACGAGCCTATAAATATACAATACTGGCTGACTCGGTGAACTTCGCATCGCCAATAAAAGTCACCTTTTAAACCTTCCCTGAACTCCCACAAATATTTCAAGATCAAAATTAGCCAAATCGGTCCTGCCACTCTCGAGTTTTAGCGAGACTAACGAACAGCAATTAATTTTTACATATAAGATATGCGGTGTCACACGCGTATATAGACTACAGGTTATAGCGATACATACGAGTAGTATCTTATAGTCTTTCCTATAATTGCTTTTTAGGCTTAAAAAGGTTAACAAACAAAGTTTTTTTCGCATTTCTAACATTAGTATGAAAGTAGGTAACAACAATATGCATGTATTCGTTGTTACCTATGTTTATTACAACTGTTTGACGAGACAAGCAAGTCCTCCTCTGATGGTAAGCGTCACGTTTGACCTTTAAAATTTAGTGGTATCCAGCATTGAACTTCAACAGTTAAAAATCCGTCGCTTGTCATTTTTTTCTGTAATATTTTCAATGCAAACATTGGTGTCGATTCGGTTTTGCATTCTCTAAAACTAAACTAAGTATGACAGGTCTAAAAGTAATGTTGTCATTCTTTTACTTCAGTGGTTAGAAAAAGATAGCAATACTATTAGACCTGTTAAGCTTTAAGTTAAGATGGGTAACCGTTCGTCGGTCGCACAGAGCAGACGTGTGTCAGTTTTTGCAAAAAATTCTTAAATTAGTTGTTTACAAATTTGATCGTTATAAATATCACTAATAGAAACTAATCTTGTAAATATAGTGCTTTCTAATTTACATCATTACGCTCTTGCGCATCACTGTGCACTACGCGCAACCGCCGTCTATAGCCGTCGCGCGACCCGTCTTCACCCCCGCGAGAACAAGACGGTGGCTATTTTTGACTCGCTCACCCTATACCCGACACCACACATTGCATACAGTGATACAAAAAAGTTCCGCATCGGTTTATTAAGCTTGCCTGTGTGCGTTGCCGAACTTGTGGGAAGCACTGTTCGAACATGAGCGTCCAGAGATCACCAACCCAACCGCTACCTACGACCTGCTGCGGTACAACAACCGCCGGCGGATCGCAACCTGACTTATCAAAGATAAGTCATTTTAATGTGGATCAGCAAATAACTCTTCGTAAACGTAAAAAGCCAGTAGATAGCGAATGCGAATGTTCTAGCGATATAAAGGAGATGCGATCGGAGATGACCCGTATCAGCTCCTTATTAGAAAAATATGTTGGGATGAACGAGCAGATTATGCAAAAAATGCAAGAGAATATTGCGGATATTAAAACCCAAATTACCGATATGAGAACTTCTAATGAGCAAACAATAACCGTAATTCGAGAAAATGTGGATGAAGTTATAACACAAATCAATGCTATTAAAACATCAACCTCTAGCGTGTTGTCGGAGCAGAAGGATATAAAGAACCACGTAACAATGTTAGAAGCATCAATCTCTCTAGGTGAGAATAAAATGAAGTTACTTGAATCTGACCTTAACAACTTGAAGAAATCATCACAAACTACTGATCTTAAGTTAGATAACCAATCATACCAAGGCGAACTAATAATTCAAGAGGTTCAGAATCGTAATAACAGAGAGAAAAACATTATACTTGTGGGTCTGCCGGAACCAACTTCTTCTAAAGCGGAAGAAAGACTGGCTAAAGACGAGGCCGACATACTGAACATCATGTCTTTGCTGATCACGGATATTTCAAAACCAATAAAAATTTTTAGAATCGGCAAACATAATTTAGGAAAAAATCGCAGTATTAAGGTATGTTTCGATGCTCTTGGACCTGCCAAGAAACTGCTCCGTAATAAAACCAAATTGCCAGAAGGCTTGAAGATGTACTCCGATCAGACTCCAGCACAACAAAATTTTCTTAAAAGTCTGAAAGAGGAATTGAAACGTCGTGAAAATGACGGTGAGAGGGACCTCACAATCAAATATGTCAACGGAACACCTTCCATATTAAAGTCCTCTCCAAAAAACTAGAGGCAAGAGATGCCACTGCCAACGATGTTTCTAAAAATATCAATACCTTCGAAATACTAGATAGCTACCAGAATTTTCCAGCCAACAAATCACGCTTTACATTTCTTTACCTCAACGCTCGTAGTATATGCAAAAAAGGAAAAATTGATGAACTGAAATGTACTCTCCAAGCAATACCGAATACCGTACATGTAATTTTGCTAACAGAAACCTGGATTCGCACAGAAACTCAAGCTTTACAACTCAAAATTCCAAATTACACACATTATTATAATTATAGAACGGATACAGGCGGTGGTGGAGTATCAGCATATGTTCACAATAACCTGAGACATAGTTTATCGGAGTCTAAATACAGTGGAGGAAATAATTATTTGTGGATAAAACTAGAAAGATATGGACTCGAAGTAGGAGTTGTATACAATCCTGGTCACACAGATTTCAAAAACTTTCTTGAAGAGTACGAATCACAATTGGAGCACAGAAGTAGAGCAATTGTCTTTGGAGACTTCAACATAGATCTTTTAACCAAAGATAAAAGGTCTAAACAGTACAACCAGCTCCTAAAGGAGACAGGACACAAAATACTCAATAAAATAAACGAAAAATATTGTACTAGAGCAGCGACAACTAGAAATTCCATCTTAGACCATGTTAGCACCAATCTGAAAAATGATACCTTCCACATGATAACAGTTAACTCCTCACTATCTGACCACAAACAGATATACTTAGAAATTAAGAAAATGAAACCTCCCAAGAGGATATACTCACAATACGAAGCCATAGATTACACCAAACTATTTGATTCAATGGCCACAACAGGATTCCAGGAAGTCAATAATGACTATACAGTATTAGAGGAGTATGTGAAACGTTTCGCTGAAGATAGCAAAGTAATAAAAACTAAAATTATGAATCAACCCCAAAAAGACTGGATAAATAAAAACGTTATAACAGAAATTAATGAAAGAAATGTTTTATGGGCAGAATTTAAAAAAAAACCGGAAGATGACAACCTTAAAGAAGAATTCCACATTAAAAAGAACCAAGTAGATAGATTAATTCAAGACACGAAAGATTCATACCACTACAAAGAATTTACTAAATGCAGTAACAAACCGAAGAAAATGTGGCAGTTAGTAAATACTCTAGTGAATAATAAAATCAAACAAAACTGCGCTCCTTCAAAACTCATAGTAGACACCAAAGAAATAACAGATCCAAATCACATCTGTCATATATTTAATGAATATTTTTCAACTATAGGACCACTTTTAGCTGATGAAATACCAAAAAAGTTCCATGATAATTATTTGCATGTCCTACCACAATCTACTACCCTAAAATCTACAATTTCAATCTTAGAACCTTGTACAGAAAAAGAACTTTTAAATATTATTAGTAACCTTGATTCTAACTGCAGTGTTGGCTTAGACGGAATTAGTACTAAAGTGATTAAATGTATAAAAGACTTGATTGTCAACAAACTCTCAGAGTGCTTCAACAAACTACTACAAGATGGAACGTTTCCAGATACATTAAAAATAGCAAAAGTTACCCCTATCTATAAGTCAGGACCTAAAACAGATCCGGGAAACTATCGACCTATATCTGTGCTGCCAGTACTATCAAAAATCTTCGAAAAAGTCTTACATATACGATTGGAACAATATTTGGATTCTATTAACTTCATCTCAGAACGGCAATACGGGTTTAGGCCTAGAAGTAACACATTAACAGCTACTGCTGACCTCATCACAAAAATAAAACATAATATTGATAAAAAAAAATATAGTCTTGGGAATATTTATAGATCTAAAAAAAGCATTTGACACTGTGAGCCATAAATTGCTTTTAAAAAAATTAGAGTCTATTGGTATTACTGGCATGGCGTTGAAAATTTTTGAATCTTACCTAACAAAAAGAACACAGATAGTTAAAACAGACCGAAACTTCCAAAGTAGCGCACTACCTATCACCTGCGGAGTTCCTCAAGGCTCAATTTTAGGCCCTTTGCTCTTATTGACCTATATCAATAATATCCATGAACTAGGCCTAAACGGCCATATCACTCTCTATGCTGATGACACATGTCTGTTTTATTTTGGCTCATCTATACATAACCTAATCTCACAAGCTCAAGCCGACTTAAACATCCTACATAATTGGTTTCAGTATAATCTACTTACTATCAACATCTCAAAAACTTGCTATATCCTGTTTAAAGCTAAAAACAAAATAATACCTCCGTACACCCCTCTGACAATTAATAAAATACCGCTACAGCAGAAAACCCATGAAAAATATCTTGGACTACACATGGACACCCATTTAACATGGAAAACCCAAATAGAGCATATAAAAAAAAAACTAGTTGCCTTTCGCGGTTTGCTACGAAACGTTGTTCGATGCATTCCTCGTAAATTACGATTCACAATTTATAATGCTTTAGTAAAACCGCATCTTCTATACCTAATCGAAATTTGGGGAAGTGCTGCTAAAACAAAATTGGCCGAACTACAAGTATTACAAAATAAAATTATCAAAACGCTTTTCAACTATCACTATCTAACACCAACTAAACATATTTATAATGAAACCAAAATAATGAACATCAAAAAACTATATAAATACAGTATTTGCATTTTTATCCGAAAAACACTTAATAAAAACATTCACACTAACTTAATTTTCACTAAACGAAAAAATGTTGACAACCGCAGCACTCGGCGAGCTAGCTACCTCGTCCTACCTAAGATCCGGACAAATTACGGCAAAACAATGATCACTTTTGACGGAGCGCAAGTTTTTAATAAAGTACCCTCACACATAAAAAATGTAAACTCGTTCAACGTATTTAAAGAACAACTTGCACTTTATATCTTACAAGATGATTAACAAAATTGAATGCGTTGAATGGGTGGTTTGTGTTTGGTACTTATTTAACTTATCTTATCTATTTATGTATTCGAATTTTTGGCACATATTTTGTTTTTACTTAGAATTTATTTATTATCGCGACGATGAACAAAATTATATTTACTTAGAATAACAATGTTCTCATGTAAGTGGCAAGATTGTCTTTTTTGAGAATAAATTTCTTTAAACCTAAGCTTAGTTTAGTTTTAGAGAATGCAAAACCGAATCGACACCAATGCCTTTCTTTTTTAGTGCTCGCCTGGCTAGCTACAAATCTATCGCCGAGCACCTAATGTGTGTTCCGGTAACCCCTCTTGAGAGCCAGTTCCCAATCCACGTGTAGCGAAGCGCCACCTTCAACTGCGTCGTCACTTAACACAGGTGACCTGTGATCAAACGATACCCTGTAAGAATAAAACAAAAGCTCCTATTGTTTTTCGTCGGTTTATGTTATACAAGCAGTGTTTTTGTTCGTTTAGTTTTTATTACCATAATTATTAAAATTGCTTCATCCACGTCTTTAAAATCGCTTTAGAAGATTAAATTTACACTTTAATGAATGAGTACTACTCGTAGCATCATCCTTTTTGAAGTTGTTGAAAAATTCATGCTCTTTCCTTCAACCTTTGTACTAAGTCAGACACCGTCCGACGAAATTTTAACACTAAGGTTTTCGGTTAGAATAGCAGAGATTTCATCTAAAGTCATGTATGTATAGCCCCTCAACTTAACCGGGGATTAATCGGGACTTAAACGTCATTAATGCAAGTTGCAAGTCGAGACTTCAAAGTGACGGGAGTTGGGATTACGAGGGACAATGTTGTGAATTTTGATGTACCGTTAGGTCAGCAACTCTCTCCCTAAATTGTCCTACTAAAATCCTGCACTTTCGATGAATAAATTAAATGCTGTGTTTCCAATTTAGGAAAACTAAATTCGTAATCAATGACATAGATTTGCATCACAAAGATTTTGGTAAATAATAGCGTTTTGTTTTATTTCGAAAACAAGGAATTTCATCAAAATCGTACTAAAGGAACCGTAAGGTTGGACAATGTTGGTATTTTTTTTAAGCTGAGATGGTGAGGTTGCGGCCATGTATGACTGTAAGTAGGTACATAAGATTAATTGGTAATTTTAGCGTATATTTTAGGTCCTAATGCTAATGCCACACTAACGGGAAATGCCGTTCAATAGCGCGATGACTAACGTTTGACATAAGTGTGGCCACGACATTGGACAACGGCATTTCACATTTGCGTTTGACGTTAGCCAATAATTCAAGTACATTCACGTTGACCGTTCAAGTGTAGCCACTCACATAATAGCGTTAATAATTAACGGAATATGTATATATATAGGCATTGACATTTCCCTTGACGTTGACCTTTGTGTGGCCCGGGCATAACGGAAGTTTTCTCACATTGATGTCAACTGTCAGCTTAAATTACGATCTCAGTCGTTCTCGTCTTAAATTGGTACTTGAATTAACTCATTACCTCGTTTTTACGTCTCCTTTAACAATACACAATTAATTATTAATTCAAAGCAGTTCAATGAATTATTCAATTCAAATCTAGATAACTCTTAAATCAATGTCAATAGATAAGCTAACGTTATTTTGAAGGAATAACCAGTAGGTTCGTCCCTGACAATATGCACTAAAATTATTAATTACCGAGACAGAACCAGAGCCCTTCAACTATTGCCTACCACCGTGGTAGAATTAAAATAAATGAAATAATTCAAATTCGTAGAAACCAGACCCACCGTTGGCAAATGGGAAAAAGGTGTAAATCGACCTTTCCTTTCCCGTCCGAACCCTAAGCTTGCCAACTATTATCTTAGTTTTTCCTTATTTTCATGGGAAAGAGTTTCATTCCATCCCCTCTGTCATTAAATTAAATGCCTTAGTGTCGCCAGTTTAACGGATTTACGAAAGAATCGGGTAATTTTGAAATGTACGCAAACTAAAAGAAGATATTATTTTATTATTCTTAAGTATTAGAAGTAAATATCTTATCATTCTTATCAGAATGATGAACATTTTTCCGATGATATACATATATTGTATTTTTCATGTACTATATATTATTTTACTGGATAACATTACAAAAATTTCAGCAATGGTTCCTGGGAATTCAAAATCTTAAGTTTCACAGAGAAATATTTTTTCTTTTAGTCTTTGAAGTTGGAAGTATGAATGCCATAATAACTCTAGGTCAAAGTGACCGTTTGATTTTTTTTCTTGCAGATTATCTCTACGAGTACATAAAGATAAATGCATAAAATGCTTAATTTTTAATGCTTTTAACTATACTTGATCTTAATCTATAAAACAAATGAAATTCGGAAATACACTCAAATTCAAAAAAAAAAATTCGAAATTCGGAATACATCAGGCGACTTGTGGTCAAACGCTACCCTGTCAATAGTAAAAAAAAAAAAATTAAACGCTCATTAAATTTTTCTTTCTACTATTATTTTATTTCGAAAAATAAAAACACCGCGTAGGATTCTTTGATCAGCCAATCATTTTGACTCTGTCGATGGTACAGCACTAGTAACTAGCTGACCAATCAGCTACCAAAATATGTGGGAACGAAAATTATTATCCTATTGTAAAGAGGAAGCCACAATCAAGTATGAATAATGCCATAGTTCTTGCAAGCAGCGAAACATTGGCAATGTCGTCACGTCTCGTCACTGTCAAATCGAAACTTGTCTACGTGACAGCACTTTGACACCACGACACCACTATGGCGTCGTAAGTTCAAAACAATTGAGCAGCGGTATTCGAATGATTTAGATTGTTTCCGAATGATTCGAAATTCAATACCGATTTACAAACTTTTTTTTTACCACTTTTTTGGCGGCAATTGAATTGTCAACGTGAAAATTTTGTTTTTATTTCCAAAACTTGTGTTTCTTCGAGTGATAATGTGTAATATTGGTGGATTATTAACCATAATGTGTTCGTTAATGTGTACGAGTGTGGAAAATTAAAATAAAGTTGTGAAAGTGACGTTTCGAGTTGCTCCAAAAAAGTCCGTGTAAAGTTTAAGTAAAGCCCCACTACTTTACTTAAACACTATCCTCATCCCATCATCTCATCATCATCATCATCATTTAAACTTGATTCAACCCTCTGTGTTTGAAATATTTTATACTTGACACTGGCAAATACACTAATCGTGTGACGCCACAACAAAACAAAAAAAAAAAAAACTTTTTTGACATCTGACACTTGAGAGAAAAAAAACAGACTCGAAATAGACTTTGGAATCAGCCATAATCTCTGCCACCATTATTCCAATGGTAACTCATGAGCCACGATTTTGTCGAATTTTTCCCTTAACATTTGTGAAAATAATATTTAAACCAAGCCGAGTATTGCGGAAAATATCCTGCCGCATTTTTTTTCTGTAATTCTATGTTCTATGAAAATGTATATTACATTTCGCGCACAAGCGGTAAAAAATCCGTGGCATTTCCTTTTCCGTTTTTCTCTTGGCGCGCAATGAGTTTCTGTGTAAGTAGTTCCGCTCGGAATAAAACCGTGCGGTTAATAAACGCACGTACGTGCCGCTGTCTGGAGAGAGGCGGTATTACTGCAGCTCTTCAGTTTCGATCCAAGAAGTTTTCAATGTGAGAACCCTGAAGTTCCTGAAAGTTCTTCAACGCAACAATCTAGCTAAGTATTTCTGTTTGTTGTCTAACTTCGATCTCAGGCAGCTTTTTAGATAGATTGAAACCCCTTTTATTATACACACATATTGTGTTGGATTTAGTAGGTACCATCTCACTAATCCATACTAATAAGATAAATGTTTTTTATAAGGTAGCGTTGACCTCAAATCACCTGATGTTAATAAGTGACGATGTGGTCGAAGATGGCGCCACTCTACACCTGGACTGTATACTGTATACTGATTTAAATAAGGCTTATTTTTCTAGGGCAATGGTTTTTTTTTTACTTTGGATCACTTTATCTTTAAATTGTAAATATACTCGTGTTATCTATTTTATTTTAGAATATTATAGCAAAAGTTAGTGACATAGCACCAATTTTCGCATAATATTAATATATGTATCATTATGTACATATGTAATTACAAAATAATGTTTAATCTTACTTTTATGTTAGTTTGTATTATTAGGATATCGAAAAACATATTTTTGTATTTAAATATAACTTAATAATTTAAATAAAAATGATTTTAAATGCTATATTCATAATCTTTTGTCACGTGACTGCAAACACCAAAAAGAGTTTCTTACGTCACTAACCACTCAGGCGATTTGTGCTTCGATAGTTGCCCGCGCGTCGGTAGCCGCAGGTCGGAGTCGGGGGTCGGCGCGGTGGTATGGTTACGAATCGCGACCATCGTGTTTTTCGGTCAGTGACGTCATGTCAGTCACGTGGCAGTTGTTAGTGTTTTGGTTAACATCCCTATTATAGGTTCTAAGTATTTAATTTTGCTCGCGTTTGCTATCTGTATTTTTAAGTGAACCGCGATATCGCTTGCAAATGCTTGTCTTTAAAAGCTGAAATTATAAAAGAATCATTGAATGAACACTTAATTCAAAGGAACAGATTGGTTTGAATCCAGTCTATAGTCACAGGATAGATGCCATAGCATAGCTCCATGAGTTAAAAATAACCCACTCAACTAAATCCCTTATCCCTTACTAATATATAAATGCGAAAGTAACTCTGTCTGTCTATCTGTTTTCACGCCTAAACTACTGAACCGATTTATATGAAATTTGGTACAGGGATAGTTCAAGCCCTGGAGAAGGACATAGAATACTTTTTATCGCAATAAAGTGTAGTCCACGCGAGTGAAACCGCGGGGCGCAGCTAGTTTAAAAATATAAAACGACATCGTCAAAGACTATGAGTTTTTTTTTGTCTAGATGTTTTCGGTATATCTGGCTATACAGTTCTGCTGACTCTTGAAAGTAATTTATTTTTATTATATCGTACCAAAATCGGCCAAGTGTCAGCCGCTGCAGCGCAGTAAAGATAGTGAAATATAATTGAGTGGCCTTAAATTTCATAGAAATATAACTCCACAGTTACAACAGTATGTTGGTTTTCTTTTGTCTATTTTTTTTTGCAATTACTATATGAATTTGTCATATAAGTTATCTGTGCACATTTTGGAATTATATGCTGTCAAACTTTTGCCGTCCATAAATCTACAATAATTTTCGATAAAAAAAAAATTTTTTTTTAAGTATCAATAAATTTTCAATTGTATTAAAATTAGTTGAAATTGATTAAAAATAAACAAGGCTAACATTGTTATGAGGGAATTTCCGAAAAATAATCTGTCTTAGTTTTCATAATACGCGAATACGATAGGTAGGACGTTCTCTCATGCGGGCTCGGAAACAACTACGAGCGAGGGTAGACAATAATAACAGGCAGGCAGACTTTTTGGCGGCAATCGAATTGTCTACGTGAAAATTTTGTTTTTATTTCCAAAACTTGTGTCTGTTCGATTGATAATGTGTTATATTGGTGGATTATTAACCATTATGTGTTCGTTAATGTGTACGAGTGTGGGAAAATGAAATAAAGTTGAGAAAGTGACTTTTCTAGTTGCTCCAAAAAAGTCCGTGTAAAGTTTAAGTAAAGCGCCACTACTTTACTTAAACACTATCCTCATCCCATCATCTCCACATCATCATCATCATCATAACCATCATTTAAACTTGATTCAACTCTTTGAGTTTGAAATATTGTATACTTGACACTGGCAAATACACTAATCGTGTGACGCCATAACAAAACAAAAAACAACCAAAAAAATAAACAGGCAGGCAGGCCATTATCTAGAGGGATTACATCAGATGTAGTCGAGGTGATCAGACTGCACCGCACAGAGTGCATTGCGTATTCGGCGGACTGTCGTTAGTGAAACAAGAAATTGTGGTGTCATGGTCGATGGGTTTCCTGATTGTAGTTGGGTTGTACGGGACAAGTGGTTTCTTTATTCTCCTCACCTAATCACGCCTACTTGCATTCTGATACTGATGTTATAGCCCTTCAGTTGAGGTTCCAGAGACTTCTGATATATATGGCACTGCAATCAGTGCTATTGCCTATAAATATATTTACATATTGTATTGGTAAACCAATATTTGAGTTTTCTTTATAATAGACTAGCTGTTCCCCACGGTTATACCCGCGTGGGCTACAGTTTATCGGAATAGAATTTATCCTATGTCCTTCCTCAGGGTTCAAACTATCTCCGTAAAAATTATTTTTAAATCGGTTCAGTAGTTTAGACATGAAAGCGAGACAGACAGACATACAGACAGACTAAAAAGAGTTACTTTCACATATTAGTAGGGATATGGATTTAGAATTGCCCCTCCCCCCATAATGTTTTACCAATTCAGTTCCTAGATCCCTACTGCAGTTATCAAACTGTGACGTCAGACGACCACTGCTCATTTGAGATACTGTAGAAGTAGTAAAATTTATTGATTCCATTCCACAAAGATGTGAATGTATGTGGTGTCGTTAGCGAAAGTGCTATAGTTTCAAACATTTTATACTTGAGGCAGCCTTAAGCCATACATTATGTTATTACAAAAGTTGGGTGTCCTGTGAAAGATTAGGCGGTATATCATATTGGGGCAGCTTCTCAACTTAGGTAGGTACAGTCAGCGACCAAAGTAGCTGATCGTTCTCTATTTTCCAAATGTGTCTCAAATCAGTAATTATTATTGTTTTTTTTTTACATATTACATAACACACCTGATTTTAGGTGATGATGAGGTCAAAAATTGGTGTCTAAGATGATGAGGATAATAGAAAAAAGTGTGATTGTTCAGCGACTTTTGTCGTTGACTGTACATATATATATATAATTATATATATATCAAGCATGGTTCTGGTCAGGTTTGGAATATCGCAGAATTCGCAGATATCTCAAAGCCATGGACAACATTTTTGTTTCTTTTTTTATCAATATTTCTATTTCTTTGTGAAGAAATAACAAACATACACAGACACACTTAGAAACCCACAAACTTTCGCATTAATAATATGTACCAGATAGTAAGTATATGTGTAGGTATGTATTGATTTTGCTACAAAAATAAATGGTATATTGTCTATTAAAATGAAAGCAAATAATTAGTTTGCTAAAATACACAAGTGAAGTATTATAAACTAACAAATGTTTTTGACAATGTATTCAGCCTGCAGCCATGTTAATATTGTAATAATTAATAACCTTTAAAATACATGTCATAGTAGGTACATATATCTAAGTCGTACACTTTTGTCAGAGTGGTCGTGGTTGATGTGTTGTCTTTGGCTTTGCACCTCTGATGGCAATGTGACGCCATTTTTGCCTATTAATGGCGTCACGAGAGCATTGGGTCATGGATGCGAGGCCTTTTTGATGAGATCGGTCCAGTGAGTTGGAGAACGGCCATAGGCAGCTCTCAAGTATCTCCATAGGCAGCTCTTTTCTTGAGATGATTTTCTTTTCATTACCTGTTATTATTACCTACATTTATTTAATCAAATCACCTCATTTAAAGCTGGTTTATTCTAAAATGAAGCGCATCTGCTGATTTGAGTGATATATTTGTATGAAATGACAGAATCCTTTCTTAACTGATGTTTCTATCTTATAAGAAACAAACAGACATATCTCAGCTACGTAGCTCTCGCAGTTTATCGTAGTAATACTACTAGTATCTGGGTATTAAAAATCGTCCTATCTTTACAAATAACTATTGCATTTTTTACCTAAATGCGATAATAGTCCTATTTCATCATGTAGATTATTTGTTGTAGATTTTTTCACTACAATAAATTACAGAGAAAAAACATTCTAATAAAATTAGCCCTAATTTTCAGCTTAATCTCAGAGTTCTCTTAACTTAGTACAATATCTATTGAAACAAACAATCCTGACAAGTTGATACCTTTGGGCGTAATATCTCGGAGTTACTTTTGTACAAAGCGTTGAATGCCCGACCTCTCTTTGCTTGGCGTGGGGTATAATTAATTTTAGTTGTTATGTAAAGCTAAGATTACTGTTTTTGGACTGGATTTATTATGAAGATGTATAACTAGTAAATATTAAGTAATGGGTTACTACTACTAAATATCAGTAATGACCCTTTTTTTACTATTACAGCGAAGCGTTTGACCATAAGTCACCTGATGTTAAGTAACGATGTGATCGAAGATGGTGCCACGCTACACCTGGATTGGGAACTGGCTCTAAAGTGGGGCTGCCCGAACATACTGATAGGTGCTTGGCGGTTGATATTTTACTTGATAGGTATTCTTACAGGAACCTTGCATTACCTTGCATTTTCCGGGATAAAAAAGAACCTATGTCACTCGTCAGCCTATAAAGTATTTCTCTCTCTTGCAGATCAATTCAAGAAAGCATATTATTCCATTTACCTACATTTTTTTTTAAACAGTGAAGTTTGTCCTCATTTTGTCAGATGTTAAGCGACAATGTGGCTACACCTGAATTGGGAACTGGATCTCAAGTGGGGCGCCAAAACACACCACCACGTGTTTGGTGTTTGCCGACAGATTCTCTGTTTCTGCTTAAAAGAAGAACCAGCAAACACTCTTTATATGAGCCATCATCATCATCATCAGCCGGAAGAAATCCACTAGCCTCCCCCTTTGAACGGCTATTAGCCATTTGCATCGGCTCCCTGCGACTCTTACAATGTCATCGGTCTACCTAGTGAGCCTACCTACAGAGCGTCTTCCGGTTCGAGGTCGCCACTCGAGAACCTTTCATTCCCATCGGTTATTTATATATATCTATTTGCCAATAATATGCTTGTCGAGTCCCTGATCCTGATTTCTATTGAAATAAGTTTCAAAGCCAATTCCAATAGAAACTATTAAGTATCGGAGGAGTAATAATGAACCACGTTGCAGGGCTTTGGTGGAAGACTAAGTAGGTATCGTGGCCGCGACCGCCGGTGCTGATACTGAATTCAAACTAGAAGCACCGGCAATGGTAATGGATGCACTAGTGAGTGCCTCTTTCATTGCCTAGGCCACGAAGTTGAGGAAAACTGAAGCGGTTAGAGATGCGGGAATTTTCTAGATAAGTTATATACCAAAAAGGTAAAAGTCCAAAGTCCTTCACAAAATTAACGGTCCTATCTATCTCTATGGTAATTTCTAGCGTTGTCTGTCGAAAAAATATAATTAATCTACCAAAATCTATTAATTATTCATCATCATTAAATTATTTATAAAACTCAGCTGACAAATGACAATAATACAAAGTTATCTAATTATTATTATTGTTGGTGACGGGCGGCGCCGGAAGCTGGTTGTTGAGCCAAAACCGTATTTCAAGAAAAAAACACTTTACGCCGATAAACCTTATTATATTATTACTTATTATTTTTACTTAGGTTTACTAGCAATACATTGGAGAAAGCTCCATTCAATTCCATGTTATTGCGTGATGCATGTACAAACATACAGGCAGGCAGACAACAATTCTAAAAACTGTTGTTTAGGCCCACTAGGTGGATCGACGACATTGTGAGAGTTGCAGGGAGCCGATGGATGCAAATAACTATGCAAATAAAAAAGCTAATAACCGTTCGCGGTGGCGTTCAAGGGCTATGTTCAGCAGAGGACTTCTTCCTGCTGATGATTGTTGTTTTGGCTTTTGTTGCTCGCAAGCGAACATCACTATACACCGCTTCAACATATAATATATATATATATATATTCAAATTTAGTTGTGTATTCGCTAGCGCTAGACATTTAGCTTCATATTTGTACAACCGACTACTTCGTGGCCCAACAATCTATCAACGATTCTAAGAACACGCTCTAGTCTCTAGGACCTTTATTAAATACTACCCAAATAGACTGCAGGTGAACCACTTGACTGTAACCAGGTATATTACCAAGACCATGATATTATTTGTTGCTGATAATGTTTATTTATTTATTAACTAGCTATTCCCCGTGGTTTCACCCGCGTGTACTACAGTTTATCGCGATAAAAAGTAGCCATGTCCTTTCTCAGGCTCTAGACTATCTGTGTACTAAACTTTATTTAAAGCGGTTTAGTAGTTGAGGCGCGAAAGACAGACATATAGCTACTTTTGCATTTATAATATTGAGTAGGGATTTTTGACCTGTTTTTCTTGTTTCTTGCGTTTTTAAGGAAAAACTATCCCATATTCGCAGTACAACCTTTACTTGTTCTCTCATACATTAACATGCTCATACACGGAGAAAAAAGACCTTCCGAAATATCGTTTTCCTTCTGAGTCAAAAGAGAAGGAATTGTCATTTAGAAGGAAAACTAAGGTAAAATAAGGAAGGAATCGGTCTTGGAAGGTAAGAAAGACTCAGAAGGAAAGTCAGATTATTTTTCTCAGTGTACCCATTTTACAGCCTACTTTTATTCTAGTTAAATCTCAACACCTCGTCCTTCTCGCTTATTAACCCCGAATGATAATGTGTACGCGAAATTCCTATGCGTATCACCATCATCATCATCACCAGCCTTTTTTGTTCTATGCGTATATGTGTGTGTCATGTTACTCATATGTGCTTTCGAGCTTCGGAGGGCACGTTAGGACGTCGGTCCCGGTTGTTGTCTCAGGCTGGTATTTTAGAATGACGCTCAAGTGTTGATCAATACTTGAGTGACATATTTGTATGAAATTACAGACTCGAATCTGGGCTCAAGTAGTGATTATCGCTTGAGCGTCGTCTAGAACACCAGCCTTAGGATAGAAGTTGTTAGACTATGTCGGGCGGCCTGAAAACTCTGATACTAAGACTGGCCTATCTGCAAAACCGCACTGGGGCGCGTGCTGGATTATGGCCCATTTTCACTCAAGAAGGCCTGTGTCCCAGCAGTGGGAACGTAATAGGACAATAGACAATAATTTTATTTGTAGCAAAAAACAAGTGAGAAAAAAAAACAATGCATAAACTTACACAAACAGAACAGTCATTAAAAATATAAATACACACACACATAAATATAGGCTGATGATGATGTTAATGATGATAACACCAACCACTAACTATAATTTTAAAATAACGAGACAATATTGGAAAAGGTTTTATTATGCAGGTCAAAAATGTCGAAACACTTCAGACGCGATCTATTCAATAACTTTCTTCCATTCCCTCAGCTCCAAAGAAAATAAAAAAGCAAATATCATCCTCGAAAAGGAATAACAGTGAAAACGTATTGGAATTCACCGAACGCACTAGGAGCCAGTAAAATTTGGCTCCGTACAGAAATACTGTATTTTCATGAAGTGACAAACACAATACAAATAAAAATAACATGCGCGTACTCGGTATTGCCAAAGGAAAGACTTGAAGGTAGAGTGAATTTAAAATATAGCTCGGCACTACAAGAGGCTACATGCCCCAAAAGAAGATTACATAAACATAACCAGGAACCACCACTCAGACATACTAGACAATAATGTGTTTACAGCCATGCTACTAAACTCTACACGACTAGAAGACCCTAATTTTTTTAGATTAATACGTTGACTTCTAGATAAAACTGATTATTTGGGCAGATTGCAACAAAAAATGTATTTGCATGGTATTGAAAAAAAAAATTGTCTTATATGCTTATAACATAAAGAATAAATGAATATAAAAAGTGTTTAAAAATCTCATTTTTTTACAGCTCGCAAAAAACACTTCTAAACTCCACTTGAAAAAGAAGTACAGGTGCTTTTAATAAGATGTTATAAAATAACTATTTCTAACACTTTACCACGCCACTAAGGCCACTCTTTCTTCATATATCCCCTGTGTTATTCCATAGGTACGAGCATGCGGTGTGTCCGTAAAATATTCATATGTCTTGAAGATGGGACAAAATGTTTCTGGAACTTACCAGTAGAATCCAATTGGGCGGGAATTGTATGAGGTGGTTTTGTTATGAAGGGTTTTGGGATATAGTTTCAAGTACCTGCGTACCTGCGAGGCAGGTACGTAACTACGTACTATCATCACACCACATCAAAATATACGATTATATAGAATTACTGCGATTTCACCTGCGTGCGCTACAGTTTATCGCGATACGGCGAGACGCCATCAGTATATGGTGGATATTCCACCTGTAAGCACGAAGCGTTTCGCTTCTACATTCATAATGCCTACCGCTAAGGAGTGGAACTCCTTGCCGGAGTCTGTGTTTCCCGATCGCTACAATTTGGGGATCTTCAAGGCAATAGTGAAGAGGTACCTTCTAGGTGTGCGTGTTACACCGTCGACCGCATCTACGCATGGCAACAGGCGGGATTGCGGTCAAATGCATACCTATTTTCAGTAAAAAAAATGATAAAAATATCAATATAAAAAAAGTATCCTTTATCCTTCCTCAGGGTTCAAACTATCTCCGTACCAAATTTCATTAAAGTGAGACAGACAGACAGAGTTACTTTCGCATTTATAATATTAGTAGGGATTATTGCATAATTTAGGCGAAATTGTAGCTTATAGAGATAAGTAAAAAAAAATTGTTCATCAGGTTAGTTCACGATTCTTCATGGAACACGTGATCCCTTTAAACGTCAGACTTAAAATTTGCTATGCCTGTTCCAACCTCTATTTCAAGTGCAAAAAGAACAGGCAAGAAATGCCCGAGTAAGTTCAATACAATCACAGGCTCTTTATCATCTGAATAGTCTGATATTTTTTATAATAAGTTAGTACTTATCTATGTAGAAGTTTTCTGGGGTGTTTTGTTTATTTACAAAAAAACATAATACCTCATTTATGTACTCGTAGGTGTATTAAATCTTATCTAGGAAAACTTATTTATTTATTTATTTTCTTACCGATAGGTGTTTGACGACATATTCTTAAAATGAGGTGTGATAGCTAGCCAAGCAACAACCAGAAAATGCCCTACCATTAAGCCATCAGTTTCATGCAAGAGTGCGTCAAGGTACCTCTATTTATCATACCGATAACATTAACGCTGTAGAGAAAATTAGCAAGAAATGAGACAAAGTAAAATCCCTTTAATAAAACCCGAATTCAGAACGAATATAAAATAAAACCTCAAAGCCATTCAAAACCGCTGAGATATTTCAAGGGAATATTACAATTTACAACAGATTTCCGCAGTAAAACGTCCTTTAAGAATAGAATAAAACACATAAACGTAAGTTGTGAACGAACGATGGGCTTACAGACGGAAAGTTCCAACAAAATTCTATTAAAATGAACATCACACAACTTTGATGGGTCATTCGAACATTGTAAGTCGGCTACTCTGTTCCCATCGCTACGTCTTTAATTTTACTAATTGCGCTCCACGATAACAACTGCAGATTTCCCGCTATCCCACATTTTTCCGACATATAAAGTAGCATAATATGTTCTGCTAATCCAAAGTATAACGTTTCGTCGTGATAAAGTAACAAACATACCAACATATTAATATTAATAACGAAACCACATAAGCAATTTACATTTTTTTACTCATGTCATTCGTGTCTTCATAGAGTTTCACAACAAACGGTATATTTACGTAGTAGTCAAAGTTTAATAAGCAGATTGTTAAGATTGTTTTTTCTTTATTTATGATTGTCATTATGTCAGATTATTTGATTGGTTGGTGTAAATATTATTATGAAGTCTTAGCGAATCTATGTATTAGCGGGAAATAGGTGCAGCAGGTACTTTAGTTTTATGAGTTACTTTAAAGAAAAAATACTAAACGCTGCTGGTAGATCCCCAATCAACTATCATCTCTATTTTTAAAAACAAAGTAAGCTGTACTCGTCCATCCATTGAAAAATATATCCAAAAGGAGCGCGACGCAACCCAACGGGTCCCATTACACTGACTGGTCAGGCGACTTCCTTCGGGACTGTCTGGATTAAACTTTTAATTAAGGGATTTCCAGTGCCATAATCATTGTCCTGAGACCGGCCCTGTGTAATGGTGTAAAAAGTCATTCGCAAAATTAGCTATAAGCCGGGAGCTCAGATTTCATTTTAAAAGTCGGGGTACGAATCACTTTATTATGTTGTGTTGGACCCTAAACTAACAGGTGGAGTTTTTATTGGGGTTCCTTTTAATTGTGTTCAGTGTTTAATGAGACGTGAAGGTGGCTGTCGGTGTTGATTGGACGATTTGTAACTGCTATCACGGCAGTGAAGTGTGACGTAATAAAATACGGGAATGGTTTTGGTGGTGTTCGAAAGTGTAGGTAAGATATATTGGGTATCTCTTTTACGTCATCTTCCCGAGGTCTGTTGACTCCTTACTTCATCGCCAACATCGATTTTATTCGGGATTTTTAGTCACACATACACAAAACATACACACACAACATACATCTTCATTCGCATTTATATAAACATGCACGAAACCCAATACGGGTTTACATAATTACTTAAAGTGGTTTAAAAAGTCCAGATGAGTGTTGTAACCAATTTTCTTGGCGAAAGTCTGTCCGAGCATAGGTAGTTTGGAAAATATCTCGCGGTGTATGCTGAAGTTAGACCTCCTCATAACTAACTAACTGAGATGGCGCAACGACCCAAAGTGACTCTTGGCCTCCGATAACAAAAGACGCCACTTCGGTCTGTCCTGCGCCACCTCCTGCCAGATCTCCACCTGGAGCTCGCGCAAATCCTTCGTGACCTCCTCATCATCTTTATAAAATCAGCTTATTACACTTTACTGCTAGACATAGGCCTCTCCTATGTAAAGTACCTACACCACTGATCCGGCTTCTCTACCCTAAGTTAAAAAATTAAAAATCAAAAAAATCAATATTATAAAAATCTTTATTTAATTGGATACATAATATGATCACTTGAAAACGTCAAACGTAAGACTAGCTACGCCTGTTCCAACCTCTTTACGCCAGCAAAAGAACAGGCAAGACACGCCCGGCAGGTAATTTTTTTGGTGCGATGATATTTACAATTTTAATCTTACTATGTAGTTACTAATTGATTGAATTGGAGCAAGTTCACTACATACAATTCCTATTGCCCTGTAATTAAAATATGTAAGTCTGAGGCAATATTAGCGTTATTCTATTTATTTCTTAAAATTTCAGAACATTAAATAATGTAACCCCTCCCCCGAAAATAAATCGTAAAATTGATCACAGATACACAACTTCATTTAACGCAATTTTACTCAAATTAAAGTAGTGATACAGTGATATGTGACAGTATGGATAATGGACTTTTTTCCATATTTTTTACTTCCCACAGGGTAGCGTTTGACCACAAGTCACCCTGTTGTATTTTCTTTGATTATAGGTATGTATTTTCGTTTTCCTAACCCCAGAACCCATACTGCTATTAATTTTGTATTTCACAAATAATCCGATTACATCGACCCGTCGAAATTTGCGGCTAGTATAATGGATTTATACGTCGAAAACAAAACGTTTCGTTTATATTTTAATCAAATTTAATTATTTTGTACATTTAACCGATGACGCTCATGTTGAGGAAATTTATCACGATAATTACTTTAAGCGTAAGGTGCGAGACCTATGTGGAAAGTTTACCAATTTTATCTGTACACAAATCGCACGTAAAGTTTATGTTTATCTGTTCTATAATTATCTTATAAATATTTATTCATTTTTGTCAGTAGGTATAAATATTGTTTTGTTACATTGGAAATGCGAAATAAAAAAAAAACCAGTAGTATGTGAAAGTTATTATCGAAATACCCCTGTGTTTTTCCATGTTCATTTATTCAGTCTAACGCCGATATGTTCCTGAAAATTATATTTCGCGGGATAAGATTAAAAATATTCAAATTTCTAATTCTGGTTGACACTGCTCGTAACCAAGCAAGCGTGGCGAATAAATAACAAATATTAAAAGAAATATATTTGGACCAACTCACCAGCAAGATGGCACGTGGAGGATCCGGAAAAACCAGGAGTTCGAAAACCTAGTAGGCGAGCCCAACGTGGTCGGTGAAATTAAATCGCACCGACTGCGTTGGCTTGGCCACGTAGTGTGCATGGGGGATTGGGCGGCAAAGCGCTCTTACTTGGGACGACGGAATGGCCGTAGGCCGGTCGGACGCCCTAGATACCGCTGGAAGGACGCGGTGGATGCGGACCTACGCGAACTCTAGACTCTAAACTGGGTTGAAATCGCTCAAGATAGAGAAGAGTGGCGCTCTCTCGTTTCGGAGGTCAAGACACACTTTGGGTCGCTGAGCCATCGGAGTTAGTTAATGTTAATATATTTTGGTATAAGTTATATTTTTGAGATAAAAACCTCCGCCACGCCCACTGTAGGGAAAAATCAATCTGAACATCAAAAACGGACATGTACCTAACCTATGCAATATATACTCACGCATACCGAAAATTTACAATTTTTGGGACCAACCCTTTGGTAAAGGTATCGTCAAATTTTTACAACCTAATAACTTTTATTCTTTTAGTCTCTGCAATAAAATATTCAAATATATTTAGTCCTCACATCCCTGTCCCCGAAGGCCAACTTTGTGGCACTGCAGGGTCTACAAGCCAAGGTTAACGTCGGGCACACCTGGGCCACCTAGTGACTGCAATGATATAAGCTTCATAGAAGTAATGTCAAATTTCGCATTCTTCTCTTCAATATCTAGTAGGACAAACCGTGGATAGATAGGTTATTGAAACTGGCCAAATATCAATCTTAAAAATTACTACAGTTTCATAACGTGATCATTTTTTTCTGCATGCAGATTCATTGTACTTAACAACAGATCTTACATATTTGATCTAATTTTTGACATTTCTACATTTTGTACTCATCCTCATGAAATGCAAAGCTTCAGCCAAAAATCAATAGCTTTTGTGTCATCCATGTAGTCTGTAGCCTTATGTAAGCCTTATTTTAAGATACTTTATGATTTCATTTTATATGGGCTTGGAATTTAGTTATCGACAAGTCTTGATAGCGTATGTCGTGTTCCCAATTCGCAGTCGCACTGACCGCCGAGGTGTTCGCAGTTTCGGTCTCCTGAAGCTCTACATTGCCCGGGGCACATCAACTAGAGCAAAACATTTTAACGAGCGTCACAGAACAAAATGGACGGTGACCATCCGTAGGCTTCCTGTGAGACTGTCCAAGCTGTCCTATTGTAAAGACTTTTTCAGCCGTTTCAGCTTGATTGCTGTTCAATCTGGTTACAAAAGAGCGACCTGAAAAAGCGATATATGATGAAGTTAGTTACGCGCAAATTTAAATGAGTTAAATATAAGACTCGTAAAAATATAGAGGACAACCTGAAACATTTCAATAATTTGATATTTTTTTCAACTGCCTCTAAATTGCGGCGGCCGGAAATCACCGACGGGTGGGCAGATTATAAACTAGAAAGGCTTGCTAGCTTAGCTTAAGCGTGTACTAGACAGCATTCTACCACCAAGCTATGGTTTCATCAATATGTTTTCCTTTAAAAGCTCAAGTTTATTACAGGATTCAAACCTATGACTTTCGTGTCACAATTCGACGTAGGTTCTCGAGTTGCGACCACGAACCGGAAGACGTTCTGTAGGTAGGACCCCCACTAGGTGGACCGACGACATTGTAAGAGTCGCAGGGGGCCGATAGATGAAAATGGGTAATAAGCCGTTCATGGTGGCGTTCAAGGGGGGAAGCCTATGTTCAGCAGCTGCTGCTGATGATGATGATGATGAATTCGACGTAATTAGCACTGAGCCATCATTGCTTCAACTCGCTTCGCTTTTTCTCGTCGAATCACTTATTCTATTTTAAAGCTGGCTCCCTACCTTTTATTATAATGACATTACGGGAACAATGAACGTCGAAATAGAAGCTGTGATCATCTCTACTCATTCCAGATTTATCTCGATTATTATATCTGTTATTGCATGACAATAATGTATGGTCAGCCCAACAATGGCCCTCAGATTTGACGTGGGATTAACAATCTGTGTGCTACGCCCGCCCACTTGAGCTAGAAGGGCTTTTTGTTTGATTTTCTGACCGTACCGTAGTTTCTTTCCAATTCATGGAAATATTCTCCTAAGTAGATCTGTTTGTTTATGTTATTTTACTTTTATTTGGGACAATAGGTCGGAGTGGGCTTGCAGATAGTAGAGGCAATATTATACCTAACTTTCTTTAAAACCCCCGACATTTGTGTATCAGAACACTAAACCAAATTTGACAGGTCTAATAGTATTGCTGTCTTTTTCTAACCACTAAAGTAAAAAAGGCCAGCATTACCTATCAAATTTAGTTTAGTTTTAGAGAATGCAAAACCGAATCGACACCATTGTTTGTTTTTCGGAGTTCTGTACACATTATTTTGAGTTATGTACAATCTAGATCAGAATTTAGTACCTACCTATCTACCTAATATTAATATTCATTTAAACGAAATCGGAAACGTAAATTGGTTTTGTCTAACCAAAATAAATACTTAATTAAACCATTCAATAGCAAAGCAATCAAAGAAACATACCAATATTCATTTCAGAAACATGTAGGTAAGACTTATAAGAATTCTTTGACTTCTATGAAGCAATCAAGGCAACGAAATTAATCACAATTACTGTTACCTCGTGACTAGGGTCACGCGAACTGCACTACAGATTATTAACGAATTATGTTTTGCATAAACACGTTCTGGGAGTGTAACTGCGAATAAAAACACCTAAGTTCCCTTACCTTTAAGGAACACCTAATACCTACCTACGTAGAAACGTCAAAAATAAAAACTATTTTCATGGCTGCAGTAAGCAATTATATTTTCTCAAACATGCTTGGAAATATGAGCATTATTTTGACAATCTTCTTCGAGATAATTTGAACTTGCTTCACTGCCCAAATGTATGCGAGCAGCGGCCGGCAAAAGTTGTATGAAAATCCATATCTGTCGTGTTTAGCGACCAAATAAATTACATAGTAAACTCATATCTGTCGTGTTTAGCGGCCAAATAAATTACATAGTAAACTCTTAACTGTAGTATTATTTAAAAATGGAACGATTTTTGCTCCGAAACATGCCAACCAAGGAGGTAACTTATCAAAGGTTTTATTTAAAATCCGAACCGGTTTGCACATAGAAAACTATTTATTGAAAAAAATACAAATTAACACTTTAACGCGGGTTTTTTTTGTTGTTCGTCATAGGTTTTGAAAAGTACATAATTGTTATTTGACAAAATTTGTTCAAGTGAAGACAATGAGTGAAGTTTGATAAAGTTACTTTAACACCACCTGAAATATAAGAACCAAGAGCAAGAGCCGTAATAGAAAACATGTTACTGCCAAAATCGCATTGATGGACTCAGGTATGTGTGCCTCGGCTTCGCCTCGGCCCACATTTAAACCTTCGTCCCTCAATGCCTACTTTTGTGGCCTTTGCAGTAATGTACTATATTAGTTGAACGCATAGCAGTGACAGGCAGGGTTTGACGTATAATTTCAAAATATATTTATTAACGGCCGTTCCCAATAACCGATCCACGGTAAATTTTTGACATAAGCTCCAATGAAAAGTACAAATTTCTGTCTCTAGTAGGGCAAATCGTGGATAGATCGGTTATTGGGAGAGACCGTTAGTAGACCGTTTAAAAAGCACTCCACGTTTTTTGCATTAGCCATTATGTCTTATCTAATAAATACAAGTCAATTTCATTATTTAACATTTTTTAGCGCATGATAAAAGTTTGTTTTTTGAACTATTAATTTTTATCATGTAATTAGTCGGTTTATAATAAGTATTTCTGATACCTACACAGGTACCTGCCGTTTTGTTTTATATGAACTTGAAATTCAGATCTCAGATTTGTGTCGAAAACACGTACGCGACGTAACGATATGCCATTCAAAGGCATGAAATCCATGCATATTGTCATTTTTAGTACTCTAGACCTATGCCCAAAAACGCAAAATCCACAGCTAAAGTATTTTGTTCCAACAAGCCGTATCTTGAAATCCCATCTCTCCTGTGTCCACCAAAGTTACCGCATTTAACTTAGTATAACGCCGCTCCCAAATATGTGTTGGACTGTAAACTATAATCATAAAGTCGCGATTCCCGCAGGAATGGGACGTAACATTACTAGTGTGTCTGTATTACTTCCTAATTTTTCGGATAATCTACGTGGATGGCTAATTTGGTGCAATTGGTGTAAAGCTGACTTCAAAAAGTAAGATCGCGTAGCCTATTTCACATTTTGCTTGGTGGTGGGGCTATTTCTAATGCTCACCTGGCTACATACAGAATCTGACGCCAATCAGCTATCGCTGTGTTTCAGCAGCCCTATTTGAGAGCCAGTTCCCAATCCAGGTGTAGTGTGACGCGTTCTTCGTCCACATTGTCACTTAAAATCAGGAGACTTATAATCAAAAGCTACCCCGTAAATAGTAAAAAAACATTCCAGCCCACAAACAATCTCTATGCAAAAAATCACGTCAATCCGATGCTGTTTGAAAGAAAGATAAACCTACAGCCACATTTCGCATTCATATTAGTGTAAGGATTATTTGAAAGGTAGGTATAGTAGACACAAAACGTTTTCAGTTCCTGGCAAATTCGTTTCTCGTAATTTTATTAATTCCTGCCTTTCCCAGAACACATGGCAACCCGAGATAGTGGAAACCGTTACCTATGAATAGCAATATCAGTAACGTAATGGTTACGCGTACCTATTCCTTGCCAGTAGATATTTATTTAGTTACGCAATTAGTACATCTGTACCCCTAGTACATACAGGTTTTGATAGTTTACAAAAACTATAAAAGTTTTCGTTTCCATCCATACATATTTTTTTCAGCGAATCTTACAGAGATTTGGAGGAACTGAAATCGTTAATACGGGTTATTTTAAATCGTTTCAATCATATTCCAACAATGTTATTGAAGCAGATCGAGTTGCCACTTTGACAAGTCGGCGGTGGTAAACGTCGACGTTTACGAAAACATTTATCATTTCCAAAACTTGTACTAGGGGTACTGATGCTTAATCAGCGTATAAGAATATTTATTTCTAAGCAATGATAGCTCAATGGTAGTGACGTCGTTTTACTAGAACTTTTAGTAAAGGAAAACATAGTCATGAAAAGCTTTTTAGCGCATTTTTAGTGCCATGGTCAAGTTAACAATCTTGCATGTAAACTGCACCAAATAATGAGATAGGAACTTAATCATAACAGTTTCCACTAGTTCGTGAATTGGCTTAAAAATTACTTTGCTACATTTTCTTGTGTCAAATAAATGCTATGATTGATGGATTGATTTTGTCTCCAAGCTCCTATCAGTATGTATTAGGTATTTGAATTAGGTGGAATCTAAAATGTACCTGATACAACCCATCTCTATTAGTGACGTTATTCAGCCGTGAGTTTGCCAAAACACGTAAGTACCAATACTAATATTGGTCGATAACACCCAGTCAGTTTACCGCAACCTGCTCGCTTTGTTTCGCAACGATTTGAGTTGACAATTATTATTAATTACTAACCAAAGTTCAAATATCGTCATCAATAAATAAAACAAGAACGTTTATTTCAATTTCATCACTTTATTTCAATGTTCAATTGAATATTTTTTATTTCTATATAAACAATTTAAAAATTATAGCTCTTAAACTAATTACACGACAGATTGCAAACTAATACAATTATTTCCAATAGTCATCAGTCGACGTATTTCGTAAATTTAACGAAATTTAGTACAAAAAGATATTAGTTAAATATATGCAAACATCGATCACGTATTCACTAAATTCCTTACATTAAATTAAATAGCTGGAAAAAATCCTAAATAACGAAAACAAAGCGTTTAACTTTGTCAGTATAAAAATAAAATGTCAGCTGCCTTACAGTAATTTGGTTCAAATAAATAAAGTGCAAGACAAAATAAATGGCACGTCAGAAACTGCAAAAACCAAAGTCAAATTACTATGAACGAATAACAACAACTACATTCGCCTGTAAAAAATCTAAGTAAATCGAATATTACGTATGATTTATATATATGTGATGTGTTTCATGACGTAATACAAGTAAGTAAAGTTAAGTCTGTAATTTTAATGTTACTAAACTCACTCCTTAGTGTTGAAACAGACAAATAGAAAAAAAAACCACTGCTTTAGAATACCTGTACCTAGTACCGAGAGAAACTGCAAGAAAACTCTCACAAAAAACAAACTTATAAATTCTACAATCCCCGACAATCATAAGTAAACTGACGATCAAGTCAACTCTCAAATAAAAAACACTTAATAAAATCGGTTTACCGGCACACACTTTAATCTTATAACATCCCACTGTATGCATCTGGGATTAAAAACATAACTTTCTGCCGTGCCATAATATTGGTCAAGCACTGTAAAAACATTTGTCAATTATCAAAAAAAACTTACTAATTAAGCTTGTATGCTTGGACGATAGTTAAACCGATCATTATAAATTAATCGAACTGTTTTAAACTATCTTAATATTTAAATTTTATGGCAGTGTCCCATTCTGAAGGTGGCCATTTCTTAGCTGGAACAAAATACATCCATAACACCGTACGTATAATACTTACAATAATGGGGCCAATATTAATAGAGCGTTCATAAAGAAAGATTCAAACTAGGTACTTTACCCAAGAACTAGTTTAGAAAAACAAATGAATCGCACAGTTGAGAGCTGTCAAATTTACCTATGACAAAACTCAACTAAACTTTTAGGACTTTTTTGGCGGCAATCGAATTGTCAACGTGAAAATTTTGTTTTCATTTCCAAAAAATGTGTTTCTTCGAGTGATAATGTGTAATATTGGTGGATTATTAACCATTAGGTATGTGTTCGTTAATGTGTGCGAGTGTGGGAAATTGAAATAATTTTGTGAAAGTGACTTTTCTAGTTGCTCCAAAAAGTCCGTGTAAAGTTTAAGTAAAGCGCCACTACTTTACTTAAACACTATCCTCATCCCATCATCTCATCATCATCATCATTTAAACATATTCAACTCTGAGTTTGAATAATATTTGATACTTGACACTGGCAAATACACTAATCGTGTGACGCCATAACAAAAAAAAAACTAAACATTTAGTAGATTTAAACTTTTTTTCTTATTGCGAATAGACCTACGTTTAGCTGCCATTCCGCCCATTGCCAACTTAATAAGGAAAGCTAATATTGTTCCTGAGAGTTTTAATCCAAAAGTCGAATTAGTACCATTCATGAAACGACTTGAATTAAATAGGTAAAGTTTAAATTTGTATGAATACTTACTATGGATATCATTACAGACATTCTACTATAATGATGATCCGATATTTAAGACATTTTATTGGTACTATCGTTTCGCTTTCATAATTATCTTCTCGCAACGGTATTTGAAGAGTCGGGAGTTTTTAAGTTTTGACATTTTGTTATATCGAGCAGAAAGCGACACCGAAAAGTGACATTAGAACGAAAATATGGCTGACATATCATTTGTTAACCAATCTTTAAATAAAATATATTTCCGTTGAGTGGCCTTAGTTGAAGTAAATTTTTGAGACGCTCTATGAATATGGGCGTTAGCGTAGTCACATAAAAAATGTTCACCGACAGAATCCTAAGTACAATAATTGATCCGATACCTTAGCAATATTTAAAATATTTTACACACATACCTACATATAATCATTATTAATCATACATCAACGGCAAAGTGTATGAAATTGGAATGTACCACATTAACATTTAACATTTATTTCGTAACTTGATAGACAAAGATGGATATAAATGTGTTAATATATTATGTAAACTTGACGGCTATTGAATCTTAATCAAAATGATTAACTTTTGACACTAGATGGAGGTTGACGGTGTCTCAAATTAACGTTTTCAACACAATTTCAATGTTTCAGAGGTTTTGTAAACGTGTTTTATTTTCACGTAGATTTTGATTATGGTTCAATAGCGATCGCGTCGGACATTTTTATTAATACTGAGTCGTCAAAATAGTGTTGTTTACCTACTTGGTTTCAATATTATATTTACTGTGCATCGTAGTGAATTCAGTAAATTAATTACATAATGTTTTCTAACGATATATAAGACAAAAACAATAAAAAAATGGACGACCCCGTCAAACCAAAACGTTACAAAAACAAAATATTTAGGATAAAACAAAAAATTATAAACAAAAAAGTGTTACATTTTTTTGTTTGCTCTTTCAAAATAATCAAAAGACAAGTTTGATGTAGAACTATTTATATCTAAACATATGTCTATAACGTAAGTATGATTATCGAGAAATTCTATTACATATAAGTAGGTAAGATTACACAGATTATCTATTTATTTGTTTAAGAAATTCAACGGTTACAATATTCATTATCTTAAAATTCGTTGATATGCATAACGTTAAGACACCTTGTATATTTGTTCTTAATATTACTCATACAAAAGTTTAGTTGCTTAATTAGAAATCTTAACATATGAAATTCTGTACATATTTACATGCCGAAATGTCATCTTAATTATTAGAACTCTCTCAAGAAGGTTGTAGGGAAAGTAAAAAGCTAGGATTGGTCAAAAGTCTATACTAAATAGAAATTACACGTCATACAAAATATAATCACCGATTTAGTTGCTCAAATCATAATATGGGGTGTATCTTGCTTCAATATGAATCATTGAAACTACATAATCAAAAGTTGTTCAGTATCGACAACTTATAAATTATATATCACACTTAACGTTCCGATCAGTAATTGTTACTTATGGAGCCTTAGCGTTAGACATAAATTATTCAATTTATCGATATTGAACATAAGTGAAAATATAACCTACATCTGAACAAAAAAGGTGTAAACAAAAAAATCGACTATCAATGTTATAACGAATTATGTGGTGTGGGAAATATTAATTATGGAAAAAAGTTACCAGTGTAAAAACATGTTAATTGTACAAACCTGGTGTTACCTTTCCTATGGTTCTCGACATCAAAACCCAAATTAAAAAAAAAACATTATTGTCAAAGCAGTAAAAATCAGTTTAATTCATAAATTAACCTTAAAAATACTACAAAAATAAAAAAAGGTAGCGAACATAGCAAAAAACAGTAAAGTTAGGATGTTAAAACTATTGGACTGTAAAACTGATTAATCAACAGTTGTTTTAATGGCACTTGAGTGTCTGACAACCTTACATGCCAGCCCAAACGAGACCACAGTTACAAACAGAAGGTAATCCTAAGAAGCTTTCAAATAAATCAACACATTAACTAAGCTACAACTAAAGATGCGCGACTGCGAATGATTTGGTCATTCGGATAACCTGCGACTACTAATTATGAAACCCGAATTGAATATTATAGTTACCATTAGTAACCAGTAATGTTCAGAGTCGAATGATGACTAATTGACAGTCACCGGTCGCAAGGCAACGAATGGGTTCGAGTCGTGTCGAGTCGGGGCGACTCGTGGCGACTCGGGCCCAGTCGGCTGTCAGCTCGGCTGACGGCAGACAGTTGAGTTGGTATCATTAGTTACTAATTTAAGTTTGCGAAATCGAATAATTCGAATGGAATCATTCATAGTCGCGCACCGCTAGCTTTAACTAAATGCTGCCAAACCCCCTACAAAAGAAATCAAGTTTACTAAAGTAGGTGCGCTTCTTCGAACTAACCCCACTGTTCGGCCACTGTGACAAACCCTTACAAAATTACACTTAAAATTAAGGTACGCATTGAAATCTTACACTTTATATTTAAAGAGCATTTACACTTAAACCCTAACTTACGTCATGCCCGAATGTTATGCCTAAACAACGATAGTTATCAGTCATTTTCTTAAAACATTACTTTAACATTTTTCAGGTTCATTTCCGATGTATTCTCTACTTTAAAATTAAAAAGCTGAGACATTGAGGCGCAGTACGAAACAGTTGAGAATCTACATTCGCACGGTTCCAAAATTGTATACAAACACGTACGAGAAAACGTACGTTTTGCGAACAATAAATAAAATATATAGGCATCGAATGTATAGTAGACTACGAGCCTACGATGCGGTAAAAAGTCGCACGACATTTGTATCGTGCGATACAAATATTCTTAATCTCCTCCTTTAGAAAAAGTTTGGCTTGTTTCTTTTAAAACGATTTCCTTTGTTATACCATATGTAAAGAAACTTAAGACGTAACTTTTCCTAAATTTAGAGAAGATTCAAAGTCGAGCGACTTTTTCTCGCAAGCGCCGTATGTTAGCAAATTTTTATGGACGATTTCTACCGGTGCAAAATTCTAAGATACGGTCGTAAACAAAAATAATAAAGCTCGTTTCTCAAACCCGCTCCTAAATAAATCAAACATCACTTTATCACAGACCTTTAAAAAAGTTAATGAAGGACGCATTGATGTTACAGATTTTTGTTGAAACTGGTCACAATGTGAATTAAACTATTACATACTTTTACATAGTAAAATATGTATTGTTCTTATGCAAATCGTTTATCAACGCGCCCTTTAGGTGGGTAAATATGTTTTTAGCGTGCATTAAAATAGTATTTTTTTATATTAGATGCAAATGCTATTACGGTAATTATCTAGTACAAAATCGACAATAGAACTTGTATATTACCTGAAATTACAGATAAATGGTTTTTTTCTCGAATAATTCAATGACAGTAAATTTTTATTTGAATTTCTATTTGAGCCACCAACATAAATTTGAGCACAAAAAAATCTTTTGAATCAGTATTATTTTCAACACAAAACACGACAGAGCATTTATTCGTGTCATAACAATCATAACATTTACACCTAATACATCAATTATATCAGTCCCTGAATAGGCCTATGACATCCACACACTGTGGACAACGGTCCAAACCTTTCCACTGACGGACACAGTTATTCCCTAACAATGGGAGCACAGCGATCCATAGAACTAAGCAAATGATTCATGACACAAAACTTTAAGCGGTAAGGCATCTTGGTCTAGCAAACCGAAGCACTAGGCACTGGGCTTGTGGCCCTTATTTCCATACACATAAGGTTCATGTTTGCGGCTACACGAGCCAGGCGCGGTGCTAGCACCACGATTCCTCGTGAGGTGGTCTTTCGTCCTCAGAATCGCCGTACATGTCGGCAAGCTTTCGGAAGCGAGGCCCGAACGTGGATAGGTAGTTGAATTTGAGATCGCCGTCGTCAGTACCTAGGGAAAAACATACTGTTGTAGATCAAATCCTATTTTATAGTTCAAAGGCAACGTACAAAGGGATGGACGACGGATCTAATGTAAACGTGTCGAGAAAAGCGGCTGAGTGTGTGAGTATAACCTACTAGTTGCGCTTCCGCGTCTTCCCGTTATCCTGCAGGAACCTTTTTCCGGGATAAAAAGTAGCCTATGTTTTAATCCAGGTTATAAGCTATCTCCATTCAAAATTTCATTCAGATCCGTTCAGTAGTTTTTGCGTGAAAGAGTAACAAACATCCATCCATCCATACTCACAAACTTTTACGTTTATAATATTAGTAGGATAGGATAGGATTACAGAAGTTTCATGTATATAACATTGCTAGCTGCATCCGCGGTTATGCCATTCATTTTTCCAGGATAAAACTAGCATATGTGTTATATCCAGGGCTATCTCCATTTCCAAATTCATTAAAATCCGTTGCACCGCTTCAGCGTGAAGAAGTCACAAACATGTATACACACCAGTCATTCACTCTCAAATTTTCGCATTTATAATATTAGTGTGATAAACAAACTAAAACATTTTAATTTATGTCCTATGTCAATGATATGCAGCATTATTTTGCTTGCAACAATTTATCAGCTTGCGCAGCTTCGACTGACCGTGTCACACACACGTGACCAAGCGGAGACTGACGTGTAATTAGCCCTATTTTCGTATTATACTTCTTTCTGTTTGAACGCTTTTGAGCGAAGGATCCGACGTCCATCTTTTAGAACGTCAATGGTTTTAGGTGTCAGAATCTTTTAAAAACTATATTATACTTACAACTTGCTAAAGAAGACAGCGAACCGCTAGTATTGCCGTCTCCCTCATACGCGTAGTGTCGCACGTCGTCGTAGGGATTGATATCGGGGTCTCTGTCGAGCACCGACTTTTTGTCGTCCAGGAAACCGGAGAGATCGGGCGCTGCACCGACCAAAGCTATGGAAGAAAGTGATTTTTAGTACTAAGAATAAGGGAAAAAATAGCTTTGGGTTTTTTTTTTAATAAATAGGTTGTCATTTAGATCTCAAACAAAAGTTAAAAAGTGGATATACCTATGTTTTATATTTCCAAGAAAAAAAAAGATATTTTAGGAGTAGGTACTAACTACTACTTTCTTTTGAATTACTTCTGAAGTATTCTTGCAGAGAATGCAGGTTAATCACCTTCGTCGATTACGAAGGTTCGATTAAGTTCTCTTTAAAATCGCCGAGCGACATAAGTCTGAATTCTGAAAAAGTTTTTATGGGTGCCTGTTTTGAGTGGACTTCGTTGGACTCAGTATTGTCGTCACCGCCACCTTCGTCTTCGTGTATAATATTGTTACCTTATACATCTGTAACAAAATCTTGTCTAAGTAATTTCAGAACTCACCTCCTCTTTGTATAAAGGCGTCAGTATCGGGCGGGCCGTCGTACATCTGCCTCAACACATGTAGGTCGTAACCCGCATCTCCTTCGCCGCCACCTTCGTCTTCGTACGCGATGATGTTCTCTCTGATATCATCGAGTTCCTTTTCCGCCCAAGCGTCCGCCCTGCGTCGGTGGACGACAACCGCTAGGAGTAATACTGCGGGGGAAAATAATTACATTTATTTATGTCATTTATTTGTGTCTCAGGATGGAGTATGGCGAATAAGAAAGAATCGAGAAATCGAAGAACTGTTGGCCGAGGCAAATGCCATCGACAAGCTTGAAATAATGGGTGAGGATCGTGCGGTCAAACGAGCATACAGTGGACGGCCGAGTGGCCGTCGCCCGGTCGGCCGTCCCAGGTATCGCTGAAAAGAAGAAGTCACGAAGGACTTCCGCGAGCTCCAGGTGGAGGACTGGCAGGAGGTGGCGCAGGACAGACCGAAGTGGCGTCTTTTGTTATCGGAAGCCAATACCCACTTTGGGTCGTTCTGCCATCTCAGTTAGTTTAAGTTTATTTATTTCAACAAAAAACGTGGCTTAGAAATTCAGAGTGCATATTAAAAACTCTGTAAATCATACTTCAAACTAATATGCCGAGCCACACTAATGAGGAGCCGAGTCGTGGACATTCACGGTACGACTAATCCACCGATTTAAAGTTGCGCAGCGAGCTATGGAAAGGGATATGCTTAGTTTCTCTGAAGGGTCGAATCAGAAAGGAGGTGATCGGACAGAGAATTAAGGTCACCGACATAGCCCACAGAATTAAAAGAAGTGAAAAGGCAGTCATATAAGCCGCAGAACCGACAACCTGTGGTAGACGTGTTTAAGCAAAAAATGTTTACTGAATGAAAAGCAAGGAGTATATATACGACGTACGTATTTCCTGGCTTTTAGCGCTGAACAAACATTGCATTCCTTATCAGCTTAATATAAATTCAAAAGGCTTGTTTACCAAGGAAATTACTTCAAAGTAGACCTCGGTTAGTAGGTTAATCGTGAAGGATAAATCAGAAATATTCATTGACTCGCGTCCTCGTTTTTTATACATATTTAGGTATATGTCCAATCTATTGTAATAGAAAATCTATATCAGTAATGCGGCAAAGTTCTTGCGTTTGGATGTAGAAGGCAATCTCAACTTGCGACCCGTACGCATTAGAAATGAGTTTTTTTATCAGACTTATAAAAACTTTTTGTTCAGATGATGGAATCATAAAAAAACTACTAAAAGTATCATCAATATCATCAGCCGGAAGAAGTCCACTGCTGAACAGGCCTCCTCCCCTTGAACTGCTGTTAGCCATTTGCATCCATCGGCTCCCTGCGACTCTTACAATGTCGTCGATGGGGGGCTACCTACAGAACGTCTTCCGGTAAAACTAAAAGTATGCAGTAGTGGATTTACATAATGTTGCTCTAGAACAGAAAATTACAGTGATGATAAACAAAAAAACACTTACTGATTAATATAGCGATGCACACTAATATAGCGACTAGGAAATTAGTATCGATTCCAAACGTGACTGCTGTGAACATGCTCCGTTGACAGCTCGGGTCTGCATTCTTGTGGACTGAAGGCTCGCCCAGGTTGTACATCTGTATGGACAAACACAATAGTCAAAAACTAAGTAATACCAATACCTACTCAAAATGTGGCTATAGATTAACGCTTATGACCTAATATTAAATTTTTTTACTAGTTGCGCCCTGCGGTTTCGCCCGTGTCTTCCCGTTATCCCACAGAAACCTTTTTCCGGGATAAAAAGTAGCTTATGTGTTAATCCAGGATATAAGCTACACACACACACAAACTTTCGCATTTATTTATTCAAAAACACTTACAGTCTAGTTTACACCTTTTACAAGTGGATTTATAATATTAGTAGGATTTATCAGTACTTTCCAACGTAGGTAGCTGCTCTCTTCCTTTAAAACTTTCAGGTAAGCTATTTTTTTACAATGTTTAGGGTATGTACAGGTTGAGCCGTGACGATGTGGTCGAAAGTGGCGCTGCACAGCTAAGCCTGGATTGGGAACTGGCTCTCAAGTAGGGCTGCCAGAACACACCGATAGCTTATACTTATTTATCAACTCCGGCTTAAGGAGTAACTTTATAATAAGCACGTCATCGTGAATGTGTATGAGTGTGTGTTAAATAGACAGGTGTCGGTAAGTCAAAAGCGTAGTATGTTGTCATATTTTTTGATCATAGATTCATAAAAACGAAATTAATGTTCCACTAAGACCAAAAGCATGTAACAAATATTCGTCCCAAACCCCAACGGTCGTCTAGTTACGAAAGTAAATTAACTATGTATTTAAAAAGTCAGTGCATAAGGTTCTTACTTATGGCTCAGCTCTCAGTGACCTGACCCGCAAGGGACGAAAGGTAGTAACGTAAAAATTGCTATGTATATAAAATAATCGAGGTAATTTGCCGAAAATAACTGAAATAGCTGAGGATAATATTTTGAATATATTGATCTTATTAAAGTCTTTGTTATTTAGAAGATAGGAGATTTTTTTTAAAGGTAGGTCTGTTTTATTTCATGTAGACTAACATATTTCTTTGCTAACTGTTCCCCGTGGTTTCACCCGCGTGGGCTACATTTTATTGCGATAAAAAGTATCCTATATCCTCAGGGTTTAAATATCACCGTACCAAATTCATTTAGATCGGGTCAGTAGTTGAGGCGTGAAGGTAAGGCAGACAGACAGTTACTTTCGCATTTATAATAGTAGTAGGAATTGCAGTTACAGAGATTTCTGCGTGTTATTAACGCCAACTTCCGACCTCGTTGTAATTTTGTGAAAAAAAAGGCGCCAGCATTTTTTCCATGTTTATGTTTTGTGGACCCAATCCACATAGTTTTTGATATAGGATGTCCTAGTTACGAGTCAGTAGGCGTAAATAATATATTTTAACTCGCAAGTTAAGCTACTGTCAGCCAATCTATAGTACATATCATAATGTCTAACCAAAATTAGTTTAATGGTTTTCGCTTGATTAAACTACTGAGTAGGGAGCGACAGTTTTTACTCGAATTTCGTCGAATTTCATTAAGAACGCTTTGCTTAGCCTGACACGTGATATGAGTAATAAAATTAGTTTTGGAAAGAATTTACTGCTGCTGAAAATTGGGTGGCCTTGCCAATAGTAGATTTAATTAAACTAATACCGGTCTATAAATTTAACGACCTCTCAAATTCAACAGTTCAAAATCCTAATAATGCACTGCGCTCGTCACCCTGAGTCATTAGAACAGATGTTAAATTTATTTATTACCCTTAAATGTCATAGGAAACATTGCCCGTCAATTCAGAATACAGTAAAGTTTGCGTACTACTGTTTAGCGGTTGAATAACTGCCTAAGGAGTGGTACTTCCCTCTGCAAAAGAGTCCTACCACTACACTGCTAGTTCAATTCCCGTTATGCATGGTGTAAGTATGTCTAGGTGTTCATCATCGTCATCTGCCTTTTACGTTCCCACTGCTGAGACTCTGGCCTTCTCTCAGAGAGAGAGAGTATGGGTCGTAATCTACCACGCGGGCCCAGTGCAGGTTGGTAGATGTCGCATGTCCGTGAATGTTGCAGTTCTTGGACATGCCGGTTTCCTCACGATGTTTTCCTTCAGCGTTTTTGAGCGATGGCAAATCGACACATAACTTATTGAGAAGATTCGAACTCGGTCCCAGCGTCTTGTAAGTCGCACGCGTTACCGTTCGGCCACCATCGCTCGTCTAGGTGTTGTGAGGCCACATTCCTTGAAGTTCCAAAACAATAACGTGCAAATAGGTTTGCCTCTACTTACAAAGTCATTATACGTAAAGTTGCTGATACAGCCCACGAAGTTCTGGTTCGTCGGGACATATCTCCATCCAAACGCCCGTGCTAAGCTCTGCAGATCTATGCTGGAACCACCCAGCTGTAGAGGACCGTTTACTGTAGGAAGAAAGATATGATTAGTGGAGGGTAAAAGTATCTATGCGTTTAAGTATGTATTTGACATAAAAATTGCATAGGTGATGGCGTTGTATCTAGGAAATAATAAAAATAAGGAACGGTTTCAGGTCTAAAACTAAAACACTATTAGAGACGCTGGTAGCTCCAGGCGCAGCGTGCCACAATCTTTGACCAAATCGCGACTTAACATCTGGTAAATTACACGCTCAAACGCTACCCTTCATCCTCTTCTTTTTAAATTTAGACAATGGCAGTAGAGCATTTTCCATTTTGTCCGGTCCCCGGAGGATAGCCTCCGACTTGGTTTATGTTTGCCGTTTTTTATCTCTCTCTCCCTCTCGTCTCTTCTACTTTTCCTTTTATGATGATTTTTATATAGGTATTCGTCATGACGTACCAAACGCAACCGCATATGTTCCAAAACATACATCATTTTCTCTAATCGCTTCGCTCTACAATCTACAGCGCGGCCTAGCAACGAAAATCTGAGCGAAGCGAGCGTAAAACATATTTTAGTTGCCTCTTACCATTAAGTATTTCTCTAGGCCCTGTAGGCGCTGCCAAGCTCATGCAGGTAGACAGCTTGCACCTATCGACGAACATTTCTATAGAGCTCCTCATGAGCACTATTTCTATAAGGTGAGGTTTGCCATCTGCGACCTGGACGACGCTGTTATTGAGGCGGGTGGTGCCAGATCCGTAGTTCACCAGAAGTACTGGGAAACCGTCCACTAGTTCTAAGGACATGAAATCTGTGGACAAAGGTTTTTGGGTCAGTTTTTTTAAATCATACTACTAATATTATAAATGCGAAAGTTTTTCAAGGGAGTGTGTTTGTCACTTCTTCACGCTGAAGCCTCTCAACGAATTTGAGTATTTGTAATGGAGATAGCTTATACCCTAAACTAACACTTATGCTACTTTCCATCTTGGAAAGGGATCTTGCGGGATATCAGGAGAATCACGGCGCAGTTAGCGTAACAATAGTATGAAAATATTTTACAGTTGTTTGATCTTTAGCACATGGCATTAATGAGTAGAAATACTAAGAAAACAAACGAGAAGAGTAAGAAATTCACCCAATTTATGATGTCTTCACACTAACATAAAACTTAAACAGAGAGACGACAGTTATTTAAATATAGACAAATATTCCGATTCTAGGAAAATTTTAACGAATTTAAATCACTGTCTTTTAAGATTACTTTTTTGAAACTTAACTCATTTAGCATTCAGGAAACATTTAAGTGGAGTGATTTTAGTTTTGATTGTCAAGTTTTTTAAGTTTGAGTTAGAACTGCTGAAATTAACGTAAAACGTTTAGTCTGCTGGCCGTAAAATATGTAAATAATTCAGCGGACCATCTAAATTCAGGATTAAATGCTTTGAAGTCTGTCTTAGGAATAGTAATTAGAGATTACGTTAGTAGGTGGTACTTTAGTTTACTTATTATATGAATAATAATTGATATAGTTTTGTTAATATATTTAGATTGTGTTTAAGCTTTATTAATATTTATAGAGCCTCGGGCAAATCAAAAGATATCGTGAAAGCGGTCTGAGAAAAAAGGAAAAACAAGGTGGGGAAAAAGACAACTTCTTGCCCGTGGTACAGTCGCGATAGTCCGGTTGACCGGACCATGGTGAAATTTTGTTCGGTAGTACAGTTGACCGGACCAGCGTTAATTTTTACTTTCCGTAGTACAGTTGCCGTTGCACGTTTAATATTTTCCTTTCGGTAGTACTGTTAACCGGACCATTGAAAAACGTATAATTTAGAAGATACTAAATAAATATAAAATTATTCATATAGCCCTCGAGCCAAAGATGAAAGTAGCGACGTGGGTACAGACTCATATACGAGTTCGAATCCTCTCGGTCCCGCACCTATGACTTAATAAGTTATGTACGGATTTGCCATCGCTCAAAACGGTGAAGGAAAACATCGTGAGGAAACCGGCATGCCCAAGAACTGCAAAATTCAAGGGCATGCGACATCTACCAACCCGCACTGGGCCAGCGTGGTAGATTACAGCCCATACTCTCTCTCTGAAAGAAGGCCAGAGTCCCAGCAGTGGGAACGTGAAAGGCTGATAATGATGATGATTAATAAAAACCTTCCATCAACATTACTGAGTACTGCTCAGTATTATAAGATTAATATCTACGCAGTGAGGGAAGGGAACACCTAAATAAAGCGTCCATACACATTATAACTTATGTTATACTCTGCGCCTACCTATCACGCGATGTTGTTCAACATACATAAATCATCAGGTCTGTACGCCTGTCAGTCATTAGTAAATGATCATTAAAAAATCATTATGACGTTAGCGTTTGTAAAATGGGAAATTGTTGTACGAATGCAACGGGATGGCGATAAGTTAATAACCTGGGGACACACTGAGTGAACGGTAACTTACTGACTCTAAATGTAACTGTACAAGTAAATTGCTTTTTTTTTAAATGCATGTTATAAAGAATCGTGGCCGATGTAAGAAAATCGGAACCGGCGTAGCTAGTTTTTAGATTGAATTTTAAAAGTGATCACATGTTATAGTCTACTAAATAAGCATACGTATTTAATTTGATTGATCTATTATTCCTATAAGCACACATTGCACACGTAATCTAGAGAAAATATTCAAAATTACATCAATACCTATATTTCAAATAACAGTGCCCTTCAAACCAAACACCGTAACGCAGAATGAATGCAGACATATTTTCATGCAGTATGGGATTTCAAATATGTATGACAGATAATACAGTCACCAATGCATTCTTTACAAAAATATATAGAATTTTAGGATGCAAAAATGTAACTTGACAAAACAAACACTTTGTTAAGTCCCAAAAATCTCTCAGTATTCCCGAAGCTGAACTTTCGTCCGGACTAGTACACACGAAAATAAACCATTTCTTAAGCAATGTCCCATTGTAGCGCCACCGGAAGTCATTACTCAAGCCGCAACGCCAATCCGGGTGACATGTTCATTGTTAGGTAAATCAGGTTGGTGCCACTGGTGGATAAAGTGGCTTTGAGCTACATAGGCTTAGAAACTAGGGTTGGTAAACGACTCTCTGTAATTGTGTTAAGCGAGCAAATTCTTCGTATAACTAATTCCTTAAACTGCCTTAAGCATGTAATTTTATTGAGCGAGCAGATTCTTCGTATAACTAAATCCTTGAACAGCCCTAAGCATTGCTTTTTGGCTGACTGAATATTCCTACAGGGGTTAATGTTTTTTTTTTAAATATACGAGCCCCGGTCATGCTCGCTTTATTTACTAATTAGCTGTTCTACAGTAAAGTTTATCGAGATAAAATGTACAAAGTGTGTATAACCCAGAGTTCAAACTCTCAAAAAAACGAATGTATAAATGTCATATCAAATTTCGGTAAATGTGATCTTATTGTCAAATGTTAAAACGGAAAATTTGACAAAATGATAATATTTACCGAAATTTGGTATAACATTTATAAACTCGTTTTTAGTTTATAAAATCGCCCTTAATCACATTACATAGTAGGACATGTATGGTTAGTAGATGTATTGCTTTCTTGTTCCACAAAAAAAGGTATTACCTGAAATTCTCAAAAACCTGTCACTGTGACAATAAGATCAAATTTATCGAAATTTGGTATGACATTTAACTTACGGACGTTTATAAAACCGGCCTTAAGTGTCAAAGAGGTGATTAGGGACAAAGCGACATAATAAAAATACTCGTATAATTGTACGTTGTGATTGGATTTATTACCAACTGAGCTACTGAAATCACTATCTCCAAACAATAACCAATACTAAACCTTCACTACTAATTAATATCTGATTTCTGATAGTTACTAAACTTGCAAGAGATAAAGTTCTACCGGTGTAATAAACATTCTGCGCATTGTAAACAAAACAATCCAAGAATAAATTAACTCTATCATCTTCGCATAAAGTTGAGAATTGATTGGAATTTGATATAATCATCAGTGCAAGTCGATGCTTCGCTCATTTAATAACGAAATTCGGCGAGGTTTGTGGTTTTAATCAGTTGTAAAACGGCAGATATTGAAGTAGGTATTTGGTACTGTTAGCAACTAAAGAAGTCTATCCTTAGAATAAAACAATAATATGTTGCAAAAAGAGAAAGAGTTGTAGGTATGCATAAGTTATTTTTATTATGTTGACAATAACTTTATTTTAATGTAATTTTTTTTTAAATTAATTTATTTGAAATGTTTATTTTCTCGAGTATAATGTGTCTATTTATATTAATTAGTAGGTAATTGGCCTCGGCCGTCTAATTGATAACAATGAAATAAATGTGTAAATACCTGTGCCAGTTATTTAAGTGGCAAGTAGTAGTTCGCAAACATTATTGCGTGTGTAAAATTACAGGGCATAATGTGATATAACCAGGGAAAAGGGGTCAAACCGCGGTACAGAACTAGTTATATATTAAGCTTTAATACTGTATCATTTGAGTTTATGACAACATTAATGTTGTTGGCAAGTCGCACAAATAGCATAGCTAGCTTAGCTTGTGTTAAAACATTAATTTTACGGTTGAAATTTGATGCACAGTTCTTATTGCATCTGACTGTACCTTCGGGGATTAGCCAAGCTATGTTATTTGATACTATATTTATGCCTTTACTACTTCCTGCGAGATTTAGTGACCCTCTGAAAGGCTACGGATTATGACGGGATAGCTAAATTCCCGGATACAATAATGACGCGATATTTTGATAGATCTATAGCAAAGTGGGATGTTGGATGGCGAAATAGTAGTACACTGTCACAGTAATATAATATATGCAAATGTTTGTGAGTAAGTGAGTAATGAGTGAGCATATCTGTTATACCTAGAATTTGGTTTTGAAACGGAATATTAATAAGTTAATTGCTCACCATGCATTTGTTTTTGTTTGGGTCTTGTTTTCGACACAGTTGCAAGCGCCATGATGACGAATGTACAAAAGAGTTAATTAAGAGCCCCCATTACGTCGTTGACCTTGCTTGATCAAGTGAAACTGCTCCGCGCACTCCGCGCATCCCCTCACCAAAATTACGCGATCTGCGGCCAACGCGCCCGAAGCGACGCTCTCGCCATGCGGCGCGGCGCGGTACCTCTACTAATCGAGCCCGCCGTATCTACATATTATACACAGTAGCAACATCCTAATAATATTATAAATGCGAAAGTTTGTGTGTGTGTGAATGTTTGTTACCACGTAACTACTGAACCGAATTTGACTGATGGAATTTAGAATGTAGACAGTTTAGGTATTGGACTAACACATAAGCTAATCTAATTTTGAAAAGTCAACTCTGAAAGGGGTTAAATAAGGTGGATAAGTTTGTATGAAAAATGTCATTCCTTGGTTCGATTGACTCAAAAATAGGTACAAATATACCTTAAAGTAAATCATTGAAAACGCATTTTTTATTTTTTGATATGTATTACTTCTACGGGGTGTGCCATAGAGTTTTAAAGTTTTTATGGTTTTTTTTTATTTCTTATGTGGATTTTCTTAAAAGTAGGTACAAATAAACTATAAAGTAAATAATTAAATACGTATTTTTATATTTAAGAAAACCCCTAGAGGTTGTGCAATGGCGTTCAGATTCTAAAGTTTGTACAACACATCAATTCCCACGCGGGCGAAGCCGCGGGGCACGGCTAGTAGTCGCTGCCGCGCCAATGAATGTGCGCGTGAGTGAGTAGCGAGCGCCGTGTACGCACGGGCCGGCCTGGGACTCAGTAGGGCTGTGCCACGCGTTTGATCGCGCGCATTTATGTATGTACTACACTGCTCGCTCGCTCGGATTTGCTGCTCTCACTGACTATTTTATTTTATATAGTTTATAATAAATCGTATTTATTAATTTATAATTATTAAAATGTCTTTAATATGCAACCCATTTATGAATTGGTAAAACATTTTAATAAATTACGTGATTAAACACCTTGCGCTGTCATAATACACAGATAATATAATCTATAAAAAAGGCATGTTAGTTACAACACTTAGGTAAGTCGATAACGGCTGGACCGATTTTTATAATCTTTGATTTTTTGCATTTGTCTTCGTCCGGAATAAGATAAAATATGATACTCATGAATAATAAAATTAATCATTCATTTTTTGTAAATGGTATACCAAAATGCAACTGACATGGTGTAACAAAACACAACTGACAGCTAAACGTAATGTTGTCTATGGTTGATATTGAAGTTGTGAATTGAAGATGTTTTTGTTTTATGCGAGTTTATTTATTACTAACGTAAATTAATTTTAAAATCCTAAATCTGCTCATTTATTGCGCGGAAAGAAGTTCGGGTCAGCTAGTATTTAACTAAAAATAAAAGTGACAACCCTATGCATCACCGCAAGAGTAGGCAATTAACTCGCCGCGGCACTATGCACCTACCACTCATAGCCTATAGGTAGTTCATCGTACGACTTTCAGCTACAAAAATATGCGGAGAAAAGTGGCACAGGTCCGTTCAGCACGGCGGCTCGTCCCGCACTGACTTTATGGGCGACTGAGGGGTGTACGTGCCGATTTGCGAGTATGAAATACGTAAAAAATTCGCAAAAAATAATTAAAGCAGTATTTTCAAAAAATGGCCTGAAGGTGTCCTGGGTATTATATTTTTTTATAAGCTGATGGTTATAACAAGTCTTTGTTACATATATAGTTTAGGAGTAAAGTAGTATTAAACTTTTAGGAAATGGGGACTTTGCACATTTGTTTTCAATATATAAATACATTTTTTGCATTTTTCGGCCTGAAGGTGTCCTGCTATATATCAAGTAGATTAACATATATTTTTATTAGATTTTTTTTAGACCAGAATTACACAGAAAGATAGTTTTAAATAACTCCATTTTTGGAAACCTGCGCCTTAACAAGTCAAGCTAATAAAAGTGTTTTAAAAAAGTATGTGTTTCTTATTTCTTCACGTAGATATTTGTGTAAATACGGAAATGGAGGTGGCTGTTATCGCGGAAAAGGTTTATGTAGAATAGCGAGAAAGCCGCGGGTGCAGCTAGTTATAAATAAAGGGTACATTTCTCATATTCAGTCACTTTCCCGAACAATGTTAGGTTTTAATTTTGTAACATTTTTTTTTTATAACTAGCCAGCCACTTAGCTTTTTCTACTCCCTTAATGAAAGCACTTAGATAAAATGCCAGAATTAGTTAAAAGTTTCTTGAAACATCTAGTTTTAAACTGAAATAAATGAAGCAAACTTTTCGGCATTCCCTCGACAGTCTTCAAAAATATCACTAACAAATTTAAAGCTGAAATTAGAGCATTGCCAAGTGTAGTTGACACAAATTAAGTCGGTCTTCAGGACCCTCTCCCCCACTTAACAGGATTGGCAATTTGGCAGTACCCTTGTACTATTTGCCGAACAAGCAAAAATACATTGGCAGGGTAGAAATATTTTAAAGTAAAGCCTTTTTGAGATACGTTGGTGTCGTGAAGCAAAAGCACGAGATTTTACTGCATGACTTTTATGAGATACATTTATAGTAGAGGTGAGGCATAAATGTTGGATTAGATCCAGGAGATTAGGTATTAAATTATCGTTCCACGCGTTACCTAATACCAGTCTTTTTATGACTGCAAACAATACTACAATCCAAATACGAAATGTAATATTACCGGAAAGCGTGTGATGCAATGAGCACCCCATTTGAGCGAGCCCTCTTAGGGGATACATTTTCATAAACTGGTTTTTATCAAAAACTCAACGACAAAAGTCGCCGAACAATAACAACTTTTCCGACAACCTTCATCATAATAAAGACCAATTTTTTACCGCATCATCACTTAACATCAGGTGTGTTCTGTTGTACCTTGTAAGTTGTAAAAAAAATAAACATTACTGATCCTAAAACACATTTGAAAAATCGAGTATGACCTATGTATGACATTTGTCGCTGACTGAACCCAAAATGAATACACATGCAAAATTTTAGCATCATAAGTCTTGTAGTCTTGTAGATTTCATGATTAATCAGTCAGTATGTAATAACTAAGGGACTACAGATTATGTATCGCTATAAAAAGTATCGTATGTCCTTCCTCAGGTTTTAAACTATCTCCATAACAAATTTCATCAAGATCAATTCAGTAGTTCAGGCGAAAAAAGTAGCAAATAGAAAGAGGGACTTCCGCATTTCTACCATTACAGGTTACAGGTAATTCACCCGAAACTTTCCACAGTGCTACATCACTTACCTTGAACGTCAAGCAGCGAGTTGTTGCTCAGCGGTCCCAAGTAGAAGATGAGGCTGTTCCTGGTGTGTGACGTCACAGTCAGGGTGACGTGGCCCTCGTGACAGGCGGGTGGTGACGCGTACATCGCCCAACCGTCTCCGTGGAAACCTATAGAGGTCTGCTCACAGTGCGGCCCGGACAGACCTTCGGGGCATTCGCACTTGTCTGCGAAAGGAGTTCCTGAAAGGAAGGAGTTGTTAAAATACTCTGCATACATAGGGCGTCCGTAAGTTAAATGTCCAAATTCATACCAAATTTCGGTAAATTTGAACTTATTGTCAAATTTACCGCGCTAAAAATTTCTTTTTTTCAATTCTAATTTGACAATAAAATCAAATTTACCGGAATTTACTAACGTTTATAAAACCGGCCCTTAGTCATTTATCGTAATCATTTTTAATCAGCTTTTCTTTTACGTCTTACAGAGTACTGATTGATCACAAGTCACCTGTACCCACCCTTAGTACAAGTTTTCAAAACTATAAAAGTTTTCGTAATCGTCAAAATTTACCACTTCTGACTTGTCAAAGCGGCAACTCGTACTGCCTAAATGCAAAACGTAACTCAAAAACTTTGTTTGAATTCCAATAAGTACAACCATAGTAAAGGAGTAGTAGTTCAGCTTAATATAAATCGGCCGTCGCCGGTTTGAATGTGTGCGTGAGTAGCGGCACCGTGTACGCACGCACTTTTCACGCACACAATCACATAAACGAAAGGAGGCGGCCGGGGCCGCGGCCATGCACTCAGTACGGAACGCGCCGCCTATGCGTCACCGCAAGAGTAGGCAATTAACTCGTCGAGCGGCCTTAGCTAACCTACTGTTCTTTATATACTGTGGTACAACGGTTTGAAACAACTCGTTCTACCGATTTTAGTTTCACGAAGTTAACTAACTTGCATCAGTTTTCAGTCAGTCAGTTCTTTTTGTTTATTTTACTAACTTGTATCATCTACAAGGTGGCTATATCGTTATAAACAATTACAATGAATGTTCTTTCATAAATATGGTTGTTGGGTTGATCAAGTTGGCTTCTAAGCCACTATACAAGGTGGGCCAAAAGAAGTCACGTGGGCCAAAAGAAGTCATCCGATGTTGTTTGGCTCTCTTTTTTTTCTGAATGAATAACTTCGATTCTGTTTTTTGATTATGTTAATTTGAACCTTATCATATATATTTTTTTTATCGTTCGGTCAAATCGTGAAGATTATATCGGCCAGAATCGAAGTTTTTTCATTTAGAAAAAAAAGAGAGCCAAACAACATCGGATGAATTCTTTTGGCCCACCTTGTATAACTAGAAAGCTCTCATGAAAAATGTAAAAGTTAAACGAATAAAACTACCAGTTATTTTGCAAGTGTTATTGCTCTAGTTGTTTAAGAGTTTGGCACGCGAGCTGCATTTAAAACACTTACTCCAGTGCCAAACCTTCAGTGCATAAACGAAGCTTTCTCAATTCATATCTTAATTTTATAGCGGTTAGTTTCCTAGCAGATCGTTATTTTCTTAAAACCCACCCCTTTGGTTATGGTTGCATTAAGATGTTTCCCTTCACTGAAAGTTCAAGCTCTTTGTTGTTCTAGCCAAAGAGGAGAAAGCACCTTCGAAGGAGGAAGCACCTTTCCGTGTGTTCCGACAGTCTCCCTTGAGAGCCAGTCCGACAGTCTCCCTTGAGAGCCAGTTCCCTGTCCAGGTGTAGCGGAGCAGCATCTCCGATCGCATCGTCACTTAAAATCAGGTGACTTGTGGTCAAACGCTACCCTGTAAGAAGTAAAAACTTACCTCCGTTCAAACAGACGAGGGGTTCATCGACGTCACAGGTGCACTCCGACTCCACCCTCGCGGAAACGCCAATAAAGCTGGTGGTGTTCGTGTACACGGACAGTGGGACGTTGTTCTTCATCAGCACGTTTCTACAAGAGTCCTCGCATTGCTCCTTCTCGATCAGACACTCGTCTATCTTCACCATGTATATCTTCGCTTGGAGCTCGTATTCAAGCTGTGGAAATTTCGACTTTTAGTATAATAGTAAGATACTAGGGCCAACTCGCCGGCAAGATGGCACGTGGAGGATCCGGAAAAACCAAGAGATCGAAGACCCCGTCCCGTGCTCTGTAGTATTCATAAGATTTAATATACTGTTTTAAACTACCATGGTCAAAAACATTAGAATTAGGTTTTATAACGGGATAATTACCATGTATTTGTTTTTGTTTGAGTTCTCGATATTTCGGCACTGTTGCAAGCGCCATGATCACGAGAATGATCGTGATCATGTCGTGATATTCTGCATGGTAATTATCCCGTTATAAAACCTAATTCATAAGATTTTTCTCTAACCCGCCACAAAAAAAACGGCTTAATAGATTTGAGTTAAATTTAGAAGGGAGATAGATTGTAATTATGCTGGATAAGCACATAGGCATCCCGAGAAAAGAACTTGTAGAATAACGGAAAAAACCGCTAGGAGTCGCGAATTCAAGAATGATACTACAACACACATACACACGCACACACACACACACACACACACACACACACACATGACACAACACTAGAACTAATATATATATATATATATATATAATATATATATATATATATTTCTATATAACTAAAAACGATACCCGGCGCCAATGAAAAACATTTTATAGGCGTTGTATTCAACATTACAGATCAAAAGCGCTTTATTATCATCTAACGAAAATTCACGATTGGCAAGCGTTGTTAGAAAACAAAAAAAAAAGATTGTTTCTCGTTACAAAGGCAAAATCATTGGTATTGGGATGCAATGTGTATTTTTTGTTACTCTTCCTTTTTTGGCAACACTGCCAGGTTTCATTACACGGGAGTTTTTTTAGTAAATATACTAGTGGTTATTTTAAAATGGAGCTGCAATTTTTCATCTACACAAAAAATAATGTTAAAGTGTCCGTTTGTAATGTCAAAATAACAGCTTTTCATTGAATGCATATGAAAGCATATTATACGGTAATTATAACAAAACCAAATTTTTAATTTCTGTATCTGTCTCCCTATTTGTTTTGGGTAATCTCCGAAACTAACGCCACTAGAAGTCTGAAAAAGGAGTTTCATTACTTTTCCCATACCCTAGCAGTATGAAAAAGGAGTTTCATTACTTTTTCTACACCCTTTCAATTTCCGTTTAATATAGACTGCGAACATGTCAACCAATCAACATCTAGCTTATTAGCTAGCTTATTCGCTAGCTTATTTAGCTAGCTTATTTCGTGACGCAATGAAACAAATCACACTGTCCTACCTTTTCCTGTATCCCAATGACCATGCTATCCAGTTTCTCCGGAGGGTAGTAAGGAGAACCGTGTGCTGAGAACCGCACGTCCAAAAACACGTCCTTGACTGTAGGTTTACTAAACACCGTGAACACGTCGACATTGTCCATTGACGTGTTGTAGAGAAGTGATAGACGACGGTGCAACTTATCCTTTTTGCTCGTGCCCTGTGGAATAGAAGTATTTTAATATTTTATATTATTTTTCGCGCAAATCCTTCTTCGTCTTTCTAGCGATACCTGGGACGGCCGAAGGGGCGACAGCCACTCGCTCGTCTATATCAGAGCAAGAGAAGTAAAAAAAGCAGTTTATAGAATTTTCGTTTGTCTGTCTGTATGCTTATACTTGTACATGCACCACGCAAAAACTAATTGAAAGCAGTTCTCAGTTCTCACCAATATATTGCTAGAGGTCTAACTTAAAGTATAGACTCGATTTTACCGCAGGAAAATATATTTTATACTTGATTCTAAATCCTACGCGTACAAATTAAAAATAAAATTGTCAAAATGATCGCGTCCAAAAAATTCTACCTGCCGGGCGTTGCTTGCCTGTTCTTTTGCCGGCGTCAGAAGGTTGGAACAGCCGTAGCTAGTTTTTAGTTCAACGTTTTAAAGTGATCACATGTTTCCTACTAAATAAAATTGTTTGAACTTTGAAGTCACGGGCTAAAGTAAGTTAGCTTATAAAATCTATCCTTACCACAGAATAGATACAGCACTACCTTAGTATAAAATCCATTCCCACAACGTGGGACAAAACAAACTCAAAAAGTCCCATGTAAGACGAACTCAGAACGTATCTCCGTAAATCAAAGCCGCGACTTCGGCCTAAAGCTTCGAGGGACCTTCGAGGGACCTTCAAAGGCGTATCTAACTGGTAACGGAGGTAATAGGCCGCGACGAGAGGAAAGGGTGTGAAACTGAACATGTTCCTAATAAGATATTGTTAGGGGAGCGCGGTTTTGGAGGAAATTGAAATTAACACGATACTTAAACTCAGCTTAGCATCAAACGTAATTTGTTTGGTGACGGATTATTTGCTAAGGGTTCTTGGATCATAATGAGAGTTACTTTAAATTAAAAGGATTTACAGTTTAACAATAAAAATTATATACTTTTTGACACGTAAACGTGAACTTCTTTTTTTATTAGCTGTTCCCCGCAGATCCACCAGCTTGGGCTACAGTTAATCGCGATAAAAAGTAGCCTTATGCCCTATTTCATTCAAATCCGTTCAGTATTTTAGCCGTGAAAGCGAGACGGACAGACAGACAGACACAGTTACTTTCGTAATTTTATTATTAAGTAGGGATAGGCAAGTATTCGACTCCAGTCTCATCTGATGGTAAGCGACGACGAGGTGACGATGGAGCATGCTTGCTTAGAAGATACCTTTTGATGCGAAATGTCATTTCTACATGTTATCAACCTCCTAACTAACTAACAAATTTAAAGAAATCTTTAGTTTTTATGGTCTTCAAACAATTCTTCTTCTTTCGTAGGAGCTAGTGGCCTGCCTACTTACTCTATTGTCGGAGTTTTTAGGTCACCCCAAAGAGTCAGACATGGTTTTACGACTGACAGCTTAACGATCCCTCCGAAGCAAATGTAAGAAATGTTATAACAAATGTTTGCCTATTTTATAATTGGAACGCTGTTGGATTACCTAAATAAATATATAAGCACGGTAGCGCTCAGTTGAAAATGCCAACGGTCACCCATCCAAGTGATGGCCGTGCTGAGAGTTGCTTCACCTGATTGGCTAGAATACCACGAGGGCTCTTTCGTAATAGTAACTCACATCAGCCTCCGGAACGATAAACTCTTCAGCAGTCACGTTCACAAATCTGATGGATCCAGACTTGTCCACTGCTTCCTCCGGTATCTCCTTGATGGTGACGTTGACAGTTGCTTCTACCCAGTGGAAAGGTACTATGGGCTCGTTCTCTTCTGTCACCTGTGAGGGAAATATTAGATCAGTATGATAGTAGCAGGAATCATAAATAGCCGGGAGGTTCTCAAAATCCAAAATCGGATCATCATTAGTTCCAGAGGTTACCTTTAGGTACAGGAGGACCAATAATCATATGCACATTGTACATTTAACAGTTCCATTTCCCAGTCCAGGCGTAGAGCGTGGCACCACATTTGACCGTATCGTCACTTGGCATCCATCATCATCTTGTGGTCAAACGCTACTGGCCTGGACGTCTAGACTGGGTCCTAGCTCTCAAGCGAGGTTGCTGGAACACACTGAAGTGCTTGCCGACGGATTCTTATCTTAGCCAGCATGACAAAATGCCCTACCACCAAGCTTTAACATGTAATTTAACTAACAGACTGGTACAGTCCGCAACAAAAGTAGCTGATCATACTAGATTTCCTAAATGTGTTTTTGATCAGTATGGCGTGGTTTTTTTTTACATTTTACAAGGTAGCGCTCTGACCACAACATAACACACCTGATTTTAAGTGATGATGTGGTCAAAGGTTGGTGTTTAAGATGATGCCGGTAATCGGAAATTGTGTTATTGTTGAGCGACTCATGTCGTTGACTGTACTTACATTAAACCTTAACAAATAGGTCCCGTTAGGCGTTCCTTCCTTCATGGTAATCATACCAGTGTTGCTATGCACGTCAAAGTAAGGGCTTCTCTGTTCGTAGGACGGCAGCCACATGAACCTCTTGTCGGGAAGGTCCCAATCATCAGGGTCGTCGACAAACACCCGACCGATTTCTGTATCTGGTGCTTCACCCTGGAAAAGAGGTTTTATTTAGAATACATACGATAAATATATATAAATACTAGTTGCGCCCGTGTTTTTCCGTTATCCCGCTGGAACCTATTTCCGTGATAAAAAGTAGCCTATGTGTTAATCCAGGATATAAGCTATCTCCATTCCAAATTTCATTCAGATCCGTTTAGTAGTTTTTGTGAAAGAGTAACAAACATCCATCCATCCATCCATTCATACTCACTAACTATCACGTTTATAATATTAGTAGGATATATCACCTATGTGACTGGCTAAGATTCAAACAGCCGTAATACTAAAAGGTTAAGAAAATTATTTAGTGAATATTATTGTTACATAGTCACAGGTTCTGATGCAGGAGGGAGGTGGGGGGCCACTTACGCCCGAAGCACTTTAATTTTTTTAAACAATTTGAAAACGTTGAAGTCATGACAAGAACCCCACACAAATGCACAAAAGTTTTGCTCCGCACACAAAAGTCCCCCCTTTCGGAACATGAAAAAATAACCCATTTCCCCCCACATTCCTAAACGATATCCTCCGCATCCATGCCTGCATAGCTATGTCAATACTATGCAGTTAAACTTTTCAATTTGGATTATTCAATCGTAAATCATAGAAGTAACACTTAGACTTTTTCATTATAGCTTCTTTTAACCAAAATACTGTTTGATAGAACAACGTGAACACAAAAAATAAAAGAAAAACCATTCGAATTGCAAATAGATAAATGACCTACAAAAGCGATAATTAAAAATCAGATTTGCGACTTGTAAACAAAACAGGAACTTAACAAACCAATAAATAAGTATCATAATCCCTCAAAACTTTACAAAGAAGAATCGCACAGATCTATCAAACCCCTCTAACGAGAAAATAGCGAGTATTGAGTAGGTAGACAAACAAGGTAACGAGCGAACAGAAGTGAACGAAGTCAGGAAGAGCAGAAATAATGAGAAATGTCGACTTATCAGCACACGAATGGTTTCTGAGGGAATGAAACGCGAACGGTTTCTCTTAGCAAAGAATGCTGCAAGAAATATCAATAACATTTTATTCAATGGAAACTCTTTTCCTATCTTTCTTTTACATCTACGAGGATAGTTTTAATTTTTAGGGTTCCGTATCTCAAAAGGACAAAACCTTTTAAGATCACTATGTTGTCTGTCTGTCTATCAAAACCCTTTTTCTCAAAAACGCGTGAAGATATCAAATTGTTATTAGTATCAAATACTTGGCTCTACGGTCTCTTTCAGCTGTGAAAAAACCAAAGTATGATCATTTAAGTCGTTATATTTTCGTACATATCACAAGGAAATCAAAACCTATATACTACCTACTTCCCGTTGACCTAGAATCATGAAATTTGTCATGAAGCAAGGTCTTACTGCTCATATAAAGGAAACAAGTCTGAAAACCGCAAATGTTTAGTTAAATAATAAACAAAAAATAGGTTTTTACGGAACCCTCGGTGTGTAAGTCCAACTCGCACTTAGTTTTTTTAGTTATATCATTATAGTGCGAATAAGAATAGTAATTGCATTTCAATCTTTTCTTTTTAAGCCCAATTAATCAGTTTTATTTAACGAAATGAACCAAAGAGTTAATCAACGAAAAACTCATCGTAAATGAATAAATACAGGCAATCACAACCTTTGCTCAGTGTAAATCCGTTCACGAAACTGATTCCGTGAACGACGTGCGTTTATAGTTACATAGACGAGGAGGTGTTGACAGGTTTTATCACTCAAGTTGCTTATATTTCAATGTTACTTCTCTTTTATAGAATTAGGGTGAGCTAGAAGTATCGACAAAAACTCGACCTCTGAATCTAAAACCCTTTGCGTCATTTAATTTTATACAGCAGCATAAGTAAAACGTTCAAACTAAATATATTTTATGGTTAACATTATGATTGTATTGTTTTTGAATCTATTAAATTAACTTAGCTATTAATTTCCGAACCTCCATACGCTCGTTGATTTGAACTAAATGCTATGAAATCGCTTAAACCGAAAAGCTCTACCAAACTGAAATTTAATACGGTGTGATTCTTCACATTTTAATTCTTTCACATCCACTCGTAACAAAATCTCTCAGTGTTTCCCCACCTACAACTATTAAGGCAATTTCCACTGTCGAGTTACGTTAATTTTCCAATTCATTAATTACACGCACTTTGATATATACGAAGCCGAAGCCCTTACGTTGTTTGTAATGGCTCATTCGAGTATCGGCTTAATTAATAGTTCAATAGATAAAGAAAGATTAAATTTAATTATAGAACCCGTCTCTTTTTGTGACAATAACTCTATGTGTTGCCGAATTTTGTATCGAATAAGTGTAGTATTGCTGCTCGCGAAGTATATACTATCGATGGTATTAAAAACATTGCATTGTATCGATAGTATCGGATATGCACGATAGTTTATGCTATCGCGGGCAGCAATCCTATCGATAGTATTGATAGTATTGCCTCGTTTTATGCTATCGATAGTATCGATAGACCTAGCGATAGTGTTGCGATAGTGTTGCTAATGTAGAGGTTAGGGGTAGCAAAATTTGGGGTACAGAATTAAATTTGTACTCTGGCAAGACGAAGTCAAAAATAAGTTTTGTTATTTTAAAAGGCGCGTGGCGTTTATTTTCTGTGCATTTAGAAATTACAGTACGTTTTTGAGGTTTTTGAGCGCGCTTGCTGCTGGAGCAAGCGTTAACGCTCTAAGCTCAAATCGGGGCCAAAATGCTGCAATACCTTTTGCAATGCGTTCAATCGAAATGGAAACCGAACTGGTATGCGTTAGTTCTACGCTACTAATTGGCGATCGTACCCGAAACCTCAAATATGTTCAGTACTTTCAGCGTAAACGTTTGTACAGTTTATTAAACACGTACTAATTTCATTTAGTTGCTTGTTGAGCAATTACAATTTCGCCATTTTATTCATTTGAAGAACCATTTTAAGATATGTTGAGTACGTTTGAATGTAGGAGGTAATCTCCAGTACTACTTATCCGATTTTGAACATTTTTTCACAGTTAAAAAGCTGCACTATTCTCGAGTATTTTAAAGCTATGTTTTATTGTGACAAAATCCGTAAGAACTCTCCACGCGGGTGAAACCTGAGGCACAGCTAGTACGAAGTGTACATATACATGCATTTCCTAAAACTTATCCTTTTGGTCACGTTTGCTGCGACTAAGCATATTGTGCCATAATTTAGAAATCAGGGCAACGTCATAAAAACTTCCTCACCACGTAATTCCCGTTTACGTACGCACCGTACTAAACCCACTTTCATTAACGCGCCAAATTAACATTTTAATAGCTATATATTATTATAAAACGGCAGTATTATCGTAAAGGTTTATACGCTATCGGATATCGACTTAATTATTCAGTTAACGACAGTCGAAAACCGCTGAGCACCGACGAAACAGCTGAGCTCTCTCACAATACGACCTCAGCGGCGGGTCTTCGGTTTTTAATCCGATCTTGAACAGATTGTTGAGTGATTTAACAAGTCTTTCAAGAGGGTTGTTATTTTAAAACGTTATTTTAGAGCTTATTAAAAGGAACAGCCTTTTGGCCACGTAGACAGGTAATGACGGAGGGATAAAGTGTTAACATTGATGATGGCTGAAAAGAAATATAGCAACATTACCGCAAGCTATGGTGTCCTTATTTATTTCTCAAATGTATTTTTTACTTCTCACTGGACACTCTATTTCAAGTGACTTATCTATGTAATCGAAGGTGGCGCCACGCTACACCTAGATTTTAAACTGGCTCTCAAGTGAGTCTGCCGGAACACACAGCTTGGCGAAAGATTCTTAACTTGAAGGCGAATTAGACATTTTATTTCGATTTTTACGACGGGCAACCAATTTTGCACCTCTGACATCCCACATAATGGGATTAGGTTGGGATCAAGCTGAATTGAGAGGTTGCAGATTTGAATCTCATTTTCATTCCAAAGAAACTGTGGAAAATATCTATCTAGTTGCAATCAAAAATGGAGGAATAACTGATCATTCTCTTTTTGTATAACTCTTTTGACCCTTTCAGGAACAAAAATATAACGAAAACAACAAAAGACCACGTTGTAAACATATTTAACGCAAACATAACTTTTATAACTGACAGCAAACATCTTATCGGTAATAATTTTGAAGCTACAATGAAAAACACTAAAATTGTTTACGATTTTACATTGAAAATGTTGCGGTAATCCGGCCACAATCTCGTAGTCGGCCTATTTTGTCGGCAACATTGTAAACTTTTATGCCTAGAAGATTCTAGTGGAACTTTATTGCGGTAGCAACACTGTTGTGTGTGTTTATCTGACAGACACTCGTTTCTGTCCTGCTGAATGCCCAACAAATTTTAATCGAGCGAATAATTACATGACAACATGTTGCGTTTGTTACAAATTAGTGAATTTATTGATGCTTAAAGTGTCAGTTCATTTAGCAATTAACTGAGAGGTTGAGTGCAGCATCCGGGTGCGTGACTTTTGTGTGGGCACGGTAGTTTATAGTAGTAATATTTTTATCATGTATTAATGAGATATAAAAATAAAAACTACATGCTAATACATAATATTGTCAGGCAAACGGCTCGTTGCAGTCCGATTTATTTAACAAAACACTATAGGTAATTTACCTAAGTACTGAATGCGAGGGAAACGCTGTACGGGTTGTTTCGTACAATTTTTATTGTGCTAATTTCTTAGACTGTTATCGAAAGCTAACAAATTTAGCCTCTGTAAGAATTGAGCCAAATAATGTAACTTAAATATCCGGCAAAAACTGAACCTACCACACACCTATTTTATATTGAGCAATGAATTCCCAACGTTTTCATATTTTCATGCTTTTTATTTATTATTTATTTATACTTTAGCACAAAATTGTACAAGGAAGGACTTAATGCTAGATAGCATTTTCTACCAGTCATCCTAGACGTGCAAGAAAAACAGTTGCGGTGCAGCAAAGTGAAAGAAAACAAAAAAAGTATAAAATAAACATGAACAATAGTAAAAATAAAAAAAAAATAAAATATTTTTATAAATATATATTTAATATTATAGACATACACAGATACAAAAAATGAAATAAAATAATTGCTATACATAAAATATACTTACATATTAATAAATGCATATTAATAAAAATGTATATAAAAAAAAATAAAAAAATAATAGATACATAATTTATCTACTTATGGTGATAGTGTTAAAAAAAAAGGATAATAATAATAATAATAAAATAGTATTAATAATAATAATTGTACATACATATTACATGGGTAACGATTTAATTTTCAAAGTGAATTTTTCGAGGAAGTAGTTACGAGCGAGTCGCTTAAATGCATCTTTAGTTGTTGCCATTTTTACATCAAGGGGAAGCTCATTCCACAGCCCGACAGCCACAGCGGAAAATGAGTTGGCTAAGAAGGAAGTTCGGTGAGGGGGATGAGTGAGGAGAAGGTTGGAGAAGGATCTTAATTGACGTTCATGGGTGTCGGAGAGGTACTGGAAACTGACTTTGAGGTAACTGGGAGTGGAAGGGTCATTCAGAAGAGAGTAGAGAAGGCAAAGAGTCCTAACGTATCTTCGTTCACGGATTGGCAGCCACTTAAGTTTGGCTCGAAAATCCGAAACATGGTCGTACTTCCTCAGGTTAAATATAAAACGGATACAAGTGTTGAGAAGTCGATCTAACTTATTGAGGAGATCTGCATTTAGGTCAATGAAACAAATGTCAGCATAATCAATGATCGGCAGCAGAAGTGAATTAACCAATGAAATTTTAGTTTTGGTTGGAAGGAAATTTTTCAGCCGAATGATGGAGTGAAAAGAAGCATAGAATTTGCGAGAGATTTCTTTTATGTGATCGGACCAGCTAAGTTTTGAATCAATGATGACTCCTAAGTCTTTGACGGTGGTAGAGAAGGGGATGATACAGCTGTTGTAAGAAAGAGGAAGAAGGCTAGATGGGTCGACTTTAGCGAGCTGACGCGAGCTACCGACCATGATAGCTTGGCATTTGTTTGGGTTTACGGAAATGCCGTAACTGTCAGACCATAATTGCAGACGGGAAAGATCCTTGTTCAGAGCGCTGATAGCACAGCCTAGGTTGTCGGCAGGTGCAGCATAATAAAGTTGAAGATCATCAGCGTACATATGATAATGACATTGGATGCAGGGTGATAGGAGGTTAATAAACAATGAGAAAAGAAGGGGTGACAAAATGCCACCTTGAGGTACACCAGCTTCGACGTCATTCCAATCGGAAAAATCTTGGCCATTACGAATTGCCTGTCGGCGCTTTTGAAGATAAGAAGCGAACCAGTTAACAGAGGACTGTGAAAGATTAAGACGAGGGAGGATGGCCAGCAGTAGATCATGATCCACGGCGTTGAAAGCGTTACTAAAATCGATCAGAACAAGCACAGTGATTAACTTGTTCTCCATATTAATTCGAATATCTTCAGTCACTTTCAAAAGCGCGGTCGTCGTACTGTGTCCAGCCCTAAAACCAGATTGAAATGAATTAAAGAGATTGGCTTTAGAGAGATACTCCGTGAGCTGCCTATGAACTTCGGACTCAATTACCTTTGATAGAAAGGGTAATATAGAAATAGGACGGAAATGATTAGGGTGAGAAGGATTTGGAACTTTGGGAAGTGGAAGGACATAGGCTTTACGCCACTGGTCGGGGAATTGGCCTGAGGAAAGCGAGAAATTGACGATATGAGTGATAGCAGGAAGGATTGAGCTTATAATATGCATTAACATTATGCGTCCGATATCATCACAGCCGACTGCCTTAGATTTAAGGGTGCTGATTATTTTCATTATCCTATCCTGGCTTACAGGTGAGAAATCAAAATTGTTATCGTTAGGTGTAGAAATGCTTTGAATTTCACGAAGAGTATCATGTTTAGTACGAGTATCGAGTTTAGGAGTAGTAGAGAAATAATTATTAAGAGTATTGAGGTTAAATGAAATTTTGTTATCTGTTGACTTAATTTTACCTATTCCGAGAGACCTCAGGAACTTCCACAGTCCAGCTGGCGATGCTAATTCAATCTGTTCTGCTATGTGACGACGCTTTGCGTTGCGTACCATCCTATTACAAATGTTTCGTAGCTTTTTGTAAGCAGTCCAGTTGATGTCAGACCTATCACGCTTATATTTTCTAAACGAGCGATCTCTTGTAGCCATAGCTTTGCGGATAGCGGAGCTAATCCAGGGTGAAGGCGAGTGTTTAACTTTGACGGCACGTATAGGAGCGTGCTTATCAAAAAGTTTGAGTATACTACCATTGAGAAGACTGACTTTATCGTCCAAGGATGCAGTCGCTTCAATTTCGGACCAGCTTACCATGGCAGCGTCAATAGCAAGCTTATCAATATCAAGTCCAGAGAAGTTACGTTGATTTAGGGTTACAGGCTTGGGTTTAGGGGTTCTTATTTGGAAGGATGAGAAAATGAGGTCGTGATGAGAGAAGGCTGGTGCAGAAAGCTGACCGTGGGTGGCCACTAAGTCGGTATGAGAGGTAATTATTAGATCAAGCAGAGTATCAGATGTGCCCGTGTGGTGGGTCGGTAATAGATCAAGTATGTTCAGATTCATAGATTCTAGTAAGTTGGTTAGCGTAAAAGAGCGCGGATTTGAATTTAAAATGCACGTATTGAAATCTCCCATGATAAGAAAATGGGTATAGTTAGACAAAAGAGATTCCAGCACATTTTCAAGTTTTGAAAAGTAGTCTACATTAGGAGGGCAGTAAACCACTCCTAAAATGAGCTTAATGCCAAAGTCAACTTCCAAGAACAAATATTCAGCGCCAGCACTATATGCGGACGGGGACTGCAATATTATTTTATAGGTAAGATGGCTTTTAATATAAATTGCGACACCACCTCCTCTCTTCCCAGTACGATCATTTCGCACTAATATGTAGCCAGGGATAGGGAAAGAAATTGAGGAGAGAGTCGGTTTTAGCCAGCTCTCCGAGACAAGAACAGCGTGAAGGTAGGGAGAGTCAAAAGATTCATGTATATCTGCAAAATGCGAAGGGATGCTCTGAGCGTTTATGTGACAGACGTTGAAATTCCTAGGAAAAGGTTTGAAATTATTAACAAGAATATCACCAAGATTTAAAGAATCATCAAAACTAATAAAGGAGCCGCTACTTGATTCGGCACTTTGAAAAGAATCATCATCACTAGAAGACATAATGTCCATAAGTATAATAAAATAAATTAAATATGATAAATATAATAAATCTCAATATACTTATATAATATACAAAGTATAATAAAAGCAAATACTTACTAAACTACAATATAACACAACAAAAATAAAACTCGTTTTTGTTGCACTTCCTGCTGACACGAGAAAATAAATTTAAATACACAGTTACATTAATGGCATAGAAAATTGTTGGCATCAGTTGCTTGCCGTACAGTTTTATTTTACTCTATGAGAGCTATCATACGTACTGAAATTAAAATAAATATTTCATTTAGATAAGTGCACACAACGTAATAATATAATAAATTGCGTTGAAAAGAACAGAAACAAAAAAAAAACCCTTAAATAATCTATAAATCTGATAAAAGAGCAACAACAAAAATTAGCAAGAGATTTATCAGTAATAACAAAAATAATCTTCTAAAATTTTTACAAAAATCGAGGAGAAGAGACAGCAATTATATTCGTATCATCACACACGTACTGCATTCACTGCTATAATTAATAATCAATGCATCTGCCGAACCTAACAAACGACTAAATACACTAGAACTAAGAAGACAAAAAAAAAATAGTATCTGAATTTTGTGTTAACACATTTACTGTGTCGTTCGTTAGGCTTGGCAGAATATACAACACGTGTGTTGCCACCAGAAAACAATCCAATGCCAAAAGTCACTCTGTCATGTCAATAAATATATGTCAAATGGAAGATGGATGTCAACTGTCAACGTTAGATGACAGTATTTATGGTGACTGACAATGACAATTGGCAATTGAAAAAGTGCACTATAAAAACATAAAGTAAAAACAAAAATTGTGGGTGAAATTGGTTGGACAAATGGACATAGCTAAAATACCAATACCGGTGTGCCATTGCACAATATTCACTAATGATCATCATGCCTGGAAACTGGTGCCTAAGAATGAAACTCGCAGATCCATGATCACTTAACACCTTTGATTTTCGATGCGGCGTTCCTGCGAGTCGTGGGCGCACTGGCTACCGCCGGCGAAGGCCCACGGGTCCGCTGTTCAAGCTTTGTAGTCGCCACCGCCGGCGTTGCCGGGAACTCAGCCATCAGCTGGTTTAGCTCTTCGATAGATGTTAAGCGCTTGCGGTCGTTGTTGGGCAATTTTACAATAACCTTTCCATCTCTCGTCCAGCAGCGAGTAATACCAAAGTGCTTTCGGGCCGTAGTAAAAATTGCCTGTCGCGATCTGGTTAAAAACTCGCACAGCACTGTTGTTGATGATTTGAGACGCCTCTTTTCATTCCAGATTAGATTGCGAGTATTAATGTCAGTAAATCTAACCAGTATAGGACGGCTGTGTGAGGTGTTTCTAGTACCCAACCGATGACACATGTGAATTACAGATACTTGTATATCTTCCAAGTTCATAGTTGATTGAATTACACGGATAACCAAGGATTTGCAGTCTTCATTGTCGGACTCTTCAATACCGTGGAACAGTAGTGCATTTCGCCTGTTATAGTTGTCCAGGTCATCAGTTTGTAGTGCTAGTGTATTAATCAAAGTTCTTAGCATTTGGAAAATAGAGAGGACTGATTCTTTGAAGATCTTGTAATCCCGGGCCAATTGATCTAGATTTAGCTTACTGTCAATGGCCACAGTGGGAGACAGAAATTGTTTCTCAAACTCAGCCATTCTTGAAGTGAGGCTCTCTTCAATGCTCTTCTGGGTATCCAACACATCTTGAGCACTAGCCATTTTGATAACTTGAGATAGGCAGTAGAGAGGTTATGCCAGCAGGTAAGTGCAATTAATTTATATTAACATTAAACTTAAAAAAAATTTATATCACTCCACAACTTAATGTGATATTAAGACACATAAACATAAATATGCTATTAGGTATCCACTGAAACTATTTTTAAAATTAAGTTAATTATGGAGCAAAGTTTTAATATTGTTGACAGTTTTTCTGCCTACCCGCGAAAAAAAGGCTTCGACGCTGAATACAAATACTTTTAAGGCTTCGACGCTGAATACAAATTGCGTTATGAAACGTGGCGTCGTCGGAGTAAACTAGACAAAAAGACAGTCTGAAAAGCTAGATTACCGTGCCGTCTGTTAACAGTGCATGTTGGAAAGTTTAAATGTAACGACTCTTTCAAAAGATGTTCAAGCAACATCTTTTTTTAACAGTTTAATGGGTTTCCTTAAAGAAAGTCGAAATTCATTATTGCCTTCTAGGAAATGTTTTTGTTTTTGCGAGACAAGCATGTTTAGGTACTTGATGGTGAGAGGTGCAGGCTCTAACATTATGTACTACAATATTAGGTACTACTATTCAAAAGGAGCCACACATGCCCAATTTAGCAGATTTTCAGGAGCATCTTTATAGCCAAACATAGTTGTTTGAAAAATGGGTGCAATCAGCAATTTTTGTTAATACAGTCAACGGACTGTAGGTCCTACTACCTGACTAAAAATATATAATACATACATACTATTATGATACTTCTACTATGCTCTGATATCCCGCAGGAACCTTTGTCCGGCGTATAAATAGCGCAGAGCAAATTTCACTAAAAACCGTGAAAAAATAACAAACATACTGAGTGTAACACAAACTCACAAAAATTCACATAGACCTGAAGTTCAGAAGTACCCAGTTTCATTTCAATCGTACCTATATCATTTATAACATCACTATAATATTCGACGAATTATTGAATAATATCAGATAATAGTATATTTCACTTGGCGACGGCGTAATTATTCAAGTTCGTTGCTCCATCATAAAATAATTAATTATTCAAATGAAAAACCAATTAATATTAAATTGTTATATCGCGCCAGTTAACAACTGAAGGTTATAATTGGATTTAATCAATAAACACTGAGCGTGTAGCGAAATTTACAAATTTACTAACTCGATTAGTACGCGCGATTTAAATGTTGAATAATGGATTTTGAAAATACGTTGATGGCTGGTTATAATGAATCGTCTACATCGAAGCGAAGGTACGAGTACAATGGTATGCAGTGGATACCATCTTGCTTAGTTCGCTCTATTAAATTATATACCTGGCCACTGTCATGATGACTGCTACCAAAGAGATTGTATTGCAACATAATGTCAATAGTCAAAAGCGCTAAAATTATAACCGTCTCACTCAGTTAACAGAATATTTACCTATGAGCGAAGAGCGTCGCGTCGCTTGTACAATAAATGACTGAGTTTATACTCACTCATCATTATCATTAGACAAAGAGCTTGTCAATCTGCAACCTCTTTGCTCGTGAATCTAAAGTGCTCGACACTTTCGGTATTTTCTTTTACGATTTCTTCGCACTTGACGATGGGACTATTTTCTTTCTAATCTACGGGTCTAATCAAAGAATGTACAATCGAGGACACGATGTAATAAATACATACTAATGTAAAAAAAAACATAACAGTGGGTCATTAGGACTGTATACTGTAGTAATATTTATTTTTATTTATTATTATTGTACAACTATCGGTGATAGGGGATAAAACCGACAGCTATTCACACATTTCTTCAAAATTTCCGGGAAGTGGCTTACCTACACACAATAAAAACCTACATTTCTAAGAAATATTATTCTGTTAAGAAAAATACTCGTAGTTCTTCTAAGAAGTACCGTTTCCTTACGAGAAAACACAATCACGAACAAAAAATGCGTTAAATATATTCTGAAAAAATTGGATACAAAGATCAAGAAAAGAAATGTAACAAAATTAAATTAAGACATCTGAAGCAAAAAACCCAACAATCACATAAAGCGGAAAACATAAAACAAAAAGACATTCTTGTCGATACTATTCAGCAGAAAAAAAAAATAAGCCGAATAAAATTTTCCATAAAAAACATAAACCAAACCACTGAAAAATGTAATTCACCATCTCTAAAATACGAACCAAAACCAGCGAAACCAATAACTACAATGAAAATAGTTACACAAACTAGAAAAAAAAAATAGCAAAGAGAAAACAAATCAAGTAAATAGTACAGCATCTTGTACAGTACTAGTACAAGTATCAAAACAACAAACAGATAACGACACTATTGGAAAACAAAGATGGCGGAAAGAAACGCCATTTACAATTTCGTACTCACGTAATATCTCCAACTGTACAGTTCGTTGAAGTAGATTTCCGTCTGGATGCGTTAAAACAATGTTTCAATTAAAAACATGATTCCATACATTGAACAATTAAAGGTGTCAAACGTAAAGAGCAGTAAATATAATTATATAGTTCATTTTTGCCTTATTGTTTTAGATCACCATTCACCTGATGTTAAGTGATGTTATGGGCAAAAGATGGCGCCACGCTACATCTGGATTGGTTGACTCTCAAGTGAGGCTGCCGGAACATACAGATAGGCTTGGCGACTGATTCATAACTTGCTATGCTAACAAGCTATGCTTTCATCACGATGTTTTTCCTTCACCGACAGCTCAAATTCATTGCGGGATTACAACACGACGTCACTACCATTGCGTAAGGTTTTTTAATTATTTCTATAGAAACAAAAGACTGTGCAACCTTTCAAAAGACTTTCTTTTGTTTTCAGTTGAAGAAAAATGAACACCTTTTCGTAAAATCTGCCCCTGGTTTGATAAAGTTTTTATTGGTTGTGGAACTAAAGACTATTCTGCAAAATTTTGTGTGATCAGTCGATAGCATGAAATTAAAAGAATAGCCACAGAATCTTTACCAAGAAAGCAAGTGTAAAGGATCTTTGGCATAAAGAAAATGTGATGTATGTCCCTAAAAGGATCAAGGGATTTTTGTACCTTTCTGAGGCCATTATGTACATTTCAGTAAAGTAATTGGGCCTCAAATAGGATCTGTTTACCTATAGAGTTTCCTTGGGATACTTCTAGGTATGAGGTAAATTTTGTTTGTTTGTAATTCACTAGGTGAAGGTTTTATTATATAGGGTTGGTACATACATCTTGCTCCTTATTTTGTTATGATTACTTGAAAAGTTATCAGTTATTGTTGGGAAAGTAATCTAAGTGGATTACTTTAAAGGACACAGAGGCTGCCTATTGTTGATATATTTAACACTAGTGACCCGCCCCGGTTTCGCTCGGGTAGGCAAATATAAAAATATATTTCATACAAATTTTTCATTTTTTTTACTACTTACAGGGTAGCGTTTGACCACAATTCACCTGATTTTAAGTAACTATGTGGTCGAAGCTTGCGCAACGCTACACCTGAACAATCCTATAGAAAGAGCAATTTCAGTTCTTTCACAAACATCCGATGTTTTCTTTATAAATTACTTTTATGCAAATCTTCTCCTGGCAATTACGCAGAACAAAGTTATCCAAATCGGTTTAGCCGTTTTAGTGTTTTAGCGAGACTAACAGCTATCGCTTTTATATGTATGAGGAGAAGAAGTAGATATTAATGAACAATTTATTTGTAAGTAATTAGAAATAGAGCGATGGTGGCCGAACGGTAACACTTACAAGACGTCGACACCGAGTTCGAATCCTCTCGGTCCCGCTCCTATGACTTAATAAGTTATGTGCGGATTTGCCGTCGCTCAAAATGGCGAAGGAAAACATCGTGAGGAAACCGGCATGCCCAAGAACTGCATATGTAAGGGCATGCGACATCTACCAACCCACACTGGGCCAGCGGTAGATTACGGCCCGTACTCTCTCTCTGTGAGAAGGCCAGAGTTCCAGCAGTGGGAACGTAAAAGGCTGCTGATAATAATGATGATGATGATGATTAATTAGAAATCCTTTAAACAACATATACATAAAAAACACGTACCTTATAGTTGTAAACGAATATATCGCTGTGTCCCGGACCCATAGGGTTGTCGTTCCTGTCGCCGATGACTACGTGGAGGATCGAGACGCCTGTCAACCGAGGGGTCCCCGAGTCGGTGATCGCTACGGGAATCCGGTACTCTTTGCGCTGCTCGCGGTCGAAGGATACCAGTGTAGAGAGAATGTTTCCTGAGGAGAAAATATTATCACTTGGGTTGTCTGGAAGAGACTGCGCGGTAAGTCCGCCTAGTAAACAGATTTATTTCCTTGCCGGGTCAAAAATTTTTTTAGAGTTCCGTACCGAAAGTTAAAACGGGACCCTATTACTAAGACTCCGCTGTCCGTCCGTCTGTCTGTCTGTCCGTCTGGACTGGTAGCTACCTTTCAAGAGAGGCTGTCAGAACATAGCAATTGGTGCTTGGAGACGGATACTTAATTTAACCAAAAGCTCAAGTTTTGAACCCATGACCTACGCAAGCCAACGTCACTACCACTGAGCCATTATTGTTTCATCATCATTTACATCTTATGCAATTTGAATTTTATCGATCTGTTGTGATATACAAATAAAAGAATAACCATTAGGTATTTTAGGGTGCCGTACATCCGATGAAAATCGGAACCATGAAAAAAGATCACTCTCTTGACTGGCCGCCTGTCACAGTTTATTTTCCCTGAATCTACAGAACTTTCTTACGAACAAGAAACACAAGAAAGTTGAGGTTTGAAATATTTATTTTTAAGAGATTGCACCTCGGATGTATAACGTAAATAAAAGAATTACTTATACAGAGATTAATTTCAAGAAGAAAATAAAAAGAATCAATGGCTTGTTAAAGTTGTTACGGAAAACGGAAAGCTACGGAACCATCTCTACGCGAGTTCGGCTCGCACTTCATCAGTTATTGACTTCATAAGACTATATTTAACTTTGATTACGGATGAAACAAACAATATTATTTACATAAATCGGATACCTGACCTACATTTTCTGACAAAATTATAGTAGTTATATCCGAAAATCGTGGCAGGCCGAAGTACAAAAGTGCCAGTTCTCGTAAAACATCGAGCCAAGTTTAGAAACCGCGACTGGCATAAATAAAGCCAAGCAACGGGTGAAATTATCAACATGCCACCCTAAATGCGACTCCGACCAAAATTGAATTGGCACTTCCGAACAAAGTTACGAGTTAGGTTTCGCGCGCCTTTTATTGCATGTTAAGTACATTAATTGACACGAAAATCCGAAACTGGTGCTGAATTAATGCAAACGCGGTTTTCGGATCCTGAACGTCGGTTTTCGGAAACTGAAAATCGGTTTACCGGCACCGGTCTACAGACGAAATGAAAGTTTTCACGATCAATTTGGCAACAAGTTCGGATTCAATGGAGTTTGTATTTGAATTGTTGTATTTTAGAAATACGAATGTATTTAGAGCAGAAATGGAGATTTAGTAACATTAACATTAACCTATTATGGTCGGACACAATCGAAAGATAGCAAAATTTTACACTATCACTGTAAGGAGCGAAGGTTTTGTGGGCATTGTTAACTGCAACCACGCTTCGGACGCCCAGACTATATTTATTTTAAGGCCGGTTATCTAAATACGTTTCTTTTTTTTTAAACAGCAGTAAAAACAAAACAATAACCATCACTGAAATGCCAATAACATCATTACTTGATACTCTGTGAGTTTGATATTTTTAATACTTCACTGACTGGCAAATACACTAACCGTGTGACGCCATAACAAAAATAACTGACCTGTCTGTACGTCGGGCAATAGAGTTGATCACTCATACGAAAGAAGACTGCCCTTACCTTGTATGTTGAACTTGGATCTGATATCAAGCGATGAGGACTCGTTGAGAGCGAAGGTGAATGGTGGTCCGTTTTCCGGAGAGTCGTAGTCCTTTGCTGTCAGGACCACCACTTGTCCCGGTGGCTCGTTCTCGTACCATATTACTGGTTGTGTCTGGAATAACAGATTTATGTTAACAAAGGCCTATTCATCATCATCAGCTGGGAGAAGTCCACTGCTGAGCATATGCCTCCCCCCTTGAACGCCACCATCAACGGCTGTACTTGTATCCATCGGCTCCCTGCATCATCATCATCAGCTTGTATCAGACCACTGCTGGACATGGGCCTCTCCCATGATACGCCACTGAGCCCGGTCTTCGGCTTTACTTATCCAACCACTGCCAGTCACTCGGCGCAAGTGGTCGCTCCACCTTGTCGCAGGGCGTCCTACACTACGTTTGCCAAGTCTCGGTCTCCACTCACGTCTACCCCAACGGTTGTCGGTTCTGCGGCTTATATGCCTAGCCCACTGCCACTTCAGTGGCACCCTGCGACTCTTGCAAATGCCTGTTATTGGCCGGAATGAAACTGTATCTTAAAACATATTACGTTTCCCGTAATTTGCCTTAAATTAATATGAGTAATTATCCTGAACATTCTTTAAAAGATCAGCAAGAAAAACAACAAAGCTCGCAGAAGAAAAATATGGAAAATAAATCAAGAAATCATAATAAACCTATTTATGTTACTTGTGTTATGAATTCCTTTACTATTAAGGCTCGTTTGACAAACGCTGTTTTTCCGCATATAGGGGTTGACAAACAGTTTTGAAATACTCGTTTCATTCATGTTTGTAATTTGTATAGGCAGCGACTGTCACTTTTCAGGGTTCCGTACCCAACGGGTAAAACGGGACCCTAAGAGTTCGCTGTCCGTCCGTCTGTTATTAGGCCAGGTCTGTCTCATGAACCGTGATAGATAGACAGTTTAAATTTTCACAGATGATGCAATTTTTGTTGTTGCTATTATAGCAATAAATACTAAAAAACAGGATAAAAAGTATTATAGGGGGCCCATACAACAAACGTGATTTTTTTGCCGTTTTTATAGATAATGGTGCGGAACCCTTCGTGCGCGTGTCCGACTCGCACTTGGCCGGTTTTTTCATTGAATGACGGCAAAACGTAAAAGGCATTTCGCCCGGCCATTTTCTCCCACACAGATAGAGATAAGAGCTTTATCAGAATATCGATGTTAAAATCACTTTGTCCGGAGAGATTGCAAAGGGGAGTAAGTCTTTATCCAGTCTTCGCGGGTGCGTAACAAGGGTGTGCGGTTTTAATCTAATATATTTTGATGATAGAACCGCTGGAACAGGCCTCAGATATCTTTTGCTCTATGTATTTTCAGCCTTGTCAGAATATATTAAGGAAGCGATTATAATTATTATTATGTAGTATTACAAAGATACAAGGTTCTCGAGTGGTGACCACGAGCCAATCATAAGCGTAAGACATTTTGTATAGGTAGGCCCCCCACTAGGTGGACCGACGACAAGTCGCAACTAGTTGATAGATGCAAATGGCTAATGGCCGTTCATAGTGGCGTTCAAAAGAAGATGAACATTACAAATTATATTACAAACTAAAAATTATGGTACTTATGTAAATATGTTTAATATGTCGAAAATTACGAACTGGTGTTTTATTTATTTTTTGGGCATGTATATCAGAAGCAAGGCTACAGGGCTTTTATCACAAGTTAATGATGTGGTCAAAAGTGCAACGTTCCCCTTAAACTTAGAACTGAATCTCAAATGAGGCCTAATTATTTAACTGAAATATGAACGTATTGCCTACACCCCGCGTTTTCAAATTCGATATCCTGCAAGAACCTTTTGCCGGGATAAAAAGTAGCCTAAGTGTTAATCCAGGGTATAAGCTATCTCCATTGCAAATTTCGGTCAAATCCGTTCAGAACTTTTTGCGTGAGAGTTTAACAAACATCCATACTCGCATACTTTAACGTTTACAATATTATTAGGATACTTTGTAGACTCCATGAGTCCTGATTCGCTTCACAGTTAGAAAAAACGCTCGCTGGTAAATATTCAGCGAATACAAAAACCTCATCAGTACCGCGTTAACCTTTTCCACCTCGCAAAGATTTCAAAGCAGTGACCAGCCTAACCATACCTTGAATTCATAATACGGAAACCTGAAGGTTAACTTCCAATACCGAAGTAATACGGTTTCCAGCTTCGAATTGCATCATTGGTCCGACTAAAAGCCTCCTCGGAGACCTCCAGAATGGAAATTAAGCAACCTGCTCAATATTGGGCTCCGATATAAGGAATTGAACACCCATAGCTGGCAGATTTGCATAAAAAAATTACCCGAAACGGTCCAGAGCTGGCTTAAGTGGGAATAAGCAGAAACAAATAGGTAGAGAGATATTTTCGACATGTTATTGAAGCTTGAGAAGCGGATTGAAAAGGGCAAAACGGTTATATTGAATTCATTTTAGCGTAGGCTTAGTCTTCCTTTGACATTTTTATTATTTTTGCTTTGAATTTATATAAAGAAAGATACCTTTTACATTTTCTTTTATATAACAATGTGTTAAGGTTGAAAATCAACTGCAGAAAAAAGGCCTTCGAAACTGCGCAGTATATCAAGTTAGGAACACAATCTTAACTCTCGATCTTAAATCAAAACTTTGCAACCTCCAAACTTCAGGTTAAAGTCCACTTTCGGGTCCAAACAACCAATATTTACCTGTTCCGTCTTAATTCGACCGCAATAAATTTCAGTTCGGCAAACAAGTGCCCCATCTATCACATGTCCAAGGTACGCCATAAATATGACAATAACTTCGGTACCTTATCAGAAAATAGTGTCCCTAACATCTTCGATTTTCTTACCCTCGTCAAGGAAAATTTCAGTGACAGACAGACAAACACGTAACACGAAATAATATGGCGAATTTACATAACATAATGTGAAACCTCATAGAGAGAGCCGAATGATTTTATCTCGTGGAGGCTATAAGTAAGAGTAAATTTCAACATTCTCCGACTAAATTGATATAAAGAGATACCTACGCTTTGATCATTTCATTTTATTTACCTCGGTAACTTTCTGAAAATAGTTTTATTTTACCTTCCGGCTTTTCGTAGGCTCTCTTGAAGCGTACGATAAAAACCTTCTTTAGATTATTATGCTCAGCTCTTGAATTTCAATTTAGATAAGCTGAACGTAAACTAACTCTACGATTCTTGTGGAATCTGAAACATGTAAGTGAAAGCACCGTTTCTGAATATGGGTAGTTATTTCGCATTTTCAGAGATCATTTGCGCATGGGGGAGGATACTGATGCCTAGTCATTTATAGAATTTGACGAAGAATTTTGTCGTGCGTGGCCACTCAGTCAGTTTAGTTTTTTTAAACTAGAGCTATAGTTGTGGAACGCGTCACATTTTCAATGTACAGAAATTTAGAAGTTCATAAAAGTAGATAAGAGCTTTTGTGTTACCAAATATCTCACGAGCATTTGCGTGTTTTTTCTTTTTTTACCACTAATAACCCACGTCCTACGGATCGCAATCCAATGTCCCTACCACTGAGCCATCATTGCATCAAACTAGTTTTTTTTTCTGTCTCTTAGCTTAGCTTTTATTATACCTACGTCGGATGGTCTATTAAGTCTATTTCATGAAATAGGTACTCCAAAATGTCGATAGTAATGTAATACAGTTTAAGCTAGAGAAGGCCCTAAATGATATGCGGCACGGACCGAATTATCGGCAAATGAATAAACGCTGACAAGCCGAGCGTACGTAATTCCGGAACGATTCCAGGGCGCCAGATAACGGTCTTAATCCCGGGATGGGAAACTCGAGGATGGGAATCCGAGCGAGATGGGAAACCGAAGGATGGGCAAATCCGAAAGTCATGGTGATTATTTCGGGATGATGTATACGGAATGGTAATAGAGATAAATATTGTGAATTATGGATGAGTATGCGTTCTCGTAGTTGTAGTGGAAATGTTATGTATCTTGACGATGTTTTCAGCATTAAGGCCTGGATTTCGTAGGCTCTTTTGCCGCTGTAAGGAGGTTGAAACAGGCGTAGAGCTGGTTTAAAGTAGTATATTAAAGTATGTTGAATCCTACCTAAATAAATATACGTATTATGAATTTGAAATTGATTTCTAAGTACCTTTTGAAGGTCTGCCTAGTAGTAAAAATATAAAAAAAAAATTGTTGCAACCTATGTAATATAACACATCATCATAAAACAACAATATAATTCTTAAAACTACTGTATATATCCAGTTATCCAGTAGAAATCGCTCAAAGTTATAAAGCCGCCATTGTGACTAAAAGAATTTTCATTTTATGTTGTTGTGGTGAAACAATAAAGCATTATCATCAGCCTGTATCAGTCCACTTCTGGACGCAGGCCTCTCCCAAGGTACGCCGCCACTTTGCCCGGTCTTCGGCTCAATGCATTATCGTCATCATCATCATTATCAGCTGGAAGAAATCCACTGCTGAACATAGGCCTCTTCCTTTGAACGCCACCATGAATGGTTATTTGCCATTTGAATCCACCGTCTCCCTGCGACTCTTACAAAGCATTATAGATCTATCTTCTATGCGAAAAATTTGTCAAATGCTCTCTAAGCATTGTATTTATTAACTGATCGAATTAAAGAGTCCTTATTATTTATAGCAGAATTCCTACATCTATCTCCAACAACATTGAACAGCCCGTAAAACCGGTCGGGTATTTACCCAGAGAAGTACAGGAGACTGCGATAGACTTCATTTGCATAAAAAATTGACACCCTAAATGCCTCGCAGAGCCGGCCGCCATCGTTCTTAATCATTACTCGAAATTCTGATACCCTGGAGGATGGAAGCCGAGAATTCTTTTTTATGGATGGAACATTTCGTTTTAGATGATATGGTGGAACGCAGGCTGGCTTGAATTTCAGTATTTCACGTCACATCAGCTCATTTGCATTATACGTCCGACCGGAGGTAAAGTTTGTAGCATTTATGTATTTTTTATGTAATAGAGCATACAAGCAGACGACCTGCCTGATGGTTAGCGGTCACCGTCGTCTATGGACGTAACTAACTCATAGCAAAAGCTCGCAATTGGCTTACTGATCCCGCGACGGACTTGCATATGTAAGACCGACCAGACCTACCGCCAGGTCTGAAGGTGCTTAAGAAGCGATGATGGCGGTGGTAGTGACTTCAGCTTGCGATCTGTAGGTCGTGGGTTCGAATCCTACAATGAGCTTGAGCTTTCGTTAAAGGAAAACATCATAATGAAACCATAGCTTGGTGGTAGGGAATTTTCATTTGCTAAGCCTGTCTAGATACTACCCTCCAGTTAAAAATCACCAAGCTGTCGTTGTGTTTCTGCAGCTTTACTACAGAGCCAGTTCCTAATAATACAGGTGTAGCGTGGTGCCATCTTCAACCACATTGTCACTTAACATTTGGTGCCTTCTGATCAAGAGAATAAGTAGTAAAAAGGAAATGGGTCACGTTAGAGAACGTCCTAGTTTAATACGAAGCCATCATAGTAATCTCACTTCATAAATTTCAAGCGAAGTGTCCGAAGTGTACCACAGCATAGCTATTTAAAACCTTGCTAATTGGTACTGAAAATGTACTCGCGTTGTTACTGCATGCACAAAGGGTACTAAAACCGACCGTTTCCTCAAAGGCCTTAACCGCTAAAGGTTTATTGAAATTTATAGACTGCCATATTCCGAAACAGACCGTTAAATGCACTGAAAGATCTTTTCTTCGTAAAAATGTTACCGAGCATTTTCCTATTTGACGTTAACAAAATAACAACCGCCACAGTTTAAACGGAAACGGATTATTTTATTTATTGCTATCTGCTTCGCGGTTTTCCCGTTTTCCGCAGGAACCTTTTTCGGGATAAAAAAAGAGATTATGTGTTAATTCAAGGTTTAAGCTATCTGAATTCTGAATTTCACTCAAATCCGTTGTTTAGTTTCAATGTGAAGAAATGACCAACGCTCCCTTGCAAAATGTTCCATTTTTAATGTTAAATATAAATGTTTTCTTTGCAAAACTAACATTAAACGTTTTGACATAATTATGTACCTGCTGTTATAAGTGAGCGATTACCCTAAATACATGTACCATGTACGAGTACATGTACATGTACCAAGCCAAGACCAACCAATCCCCTTCTGTATAGAGTTCTTACCGTGTAACATCTCTTTGTGTTCACATCAACTAGTCAACACAGAATCAATCATTTTCCTCTGAATATCGATGTCGGTGTAACTAAATAGATTTCCGTATTCGAGAAAAGGTAATTTGATTTCGTCAATCCTGCGAATATCAACGGAGCGCTGGTCCCATTGGTATAAGAATATGATAGACAATATTGTATCCCACTTCTGAAATATTACCGTCTTGAAATTTTACTAGAGCAGAATATTACGAGTAGGTTACACAGCACAGCATTGGTGGGAACAAAAAAATGGACCTTGGTCTTTAATTCCCTTATCAGTACTTCAATACTTATTACAAAGTCAATGCTCTATTAGTGATTTGCTTGGTCGTATCGTAGGGCATTTTTAGTGCTCACGTGGCTAGCTAACCAAGCACCAATCGGTGGGTTCCCTTGACAGCTAGTTCTCAGTTCAAGCGTAGCATGACGCTATCTACGTCCACATCAGGTGACTTGTGGTCTATACAGTAAGTAAAAACAAAATATTTCTATTTTCACTACAGATACTCAAGTCTTCTCTCAGTGAGATAATATATAATATGAAACCACAAGTACTTACTTAGCATAATGTATACTAATACACGTGCCTTGTATAAATATTGTTTGAACCGATTGCTTCCCTCCGAAAGACGATATGAACACGTGATATAACAATTCAACTTGTTACATAACTCTGTGTAGATAATATACGAGTATATTTTTATTTGCTTCTTTTTTTGCGTAAGGAAAATCTTCAGTGTCTACTTACTACGCCTTGCGGTTACGCCTGTAGTTTTCGCGTTACACAGGAACCTTTTTCCGGTATAAAAAGTAGCCTATGTGTTAATGCAGGGTATTAGCTATCTCCATTCCAAATATCGCTGAAATCCGTTAAGTCGTTTCAGCGTCGAGGTGTAACAAACGTACAAACTCACTCACAAACTTTCGCATTTATAGTTATGAGGTATTCGTTTGACTCCATATATGATTAAATTTTACAAGACAGCGTGTGACTACAAGATGACGATGTGTTTGGAAGTGACGTCACACTAAGCCTGGATTCGGAACTGGCTGAAAAGTGAGGCTGCCGGAACACACCAAAAGGACTTTGGTGACAGATTCTTAACTTGATGAAGAGCGACGACCATAGATGCGTAGAGCTAGAAGATATTCACTCTAATCTTAAAGATGCTCCAGTTCATAGTTCTCAAAAAAACAGGGGTTTTCTTAACGTAACTGAGTGCATAAAGGAGCATCATGCTTACCCGTCACAGTTCAGTGCTACACAGAATTTGAACTTCTAAAGTTTAAAATCCTGCGCGGCAATGCACTGCGCTCGTAACCCTTAGATATTACATGTTAAATCTCTTCACGCCCTGTAATTTGACTGGAAACATTGCCCTTCAACCCGGAACACAGTAATGTTTCCAGATTACTGTTTAGCGGTGGAATAACTGGCAAAGGTGTGAATGAAGAAACGATTGCAGGTAGTTCCATTCTTTTGTAGTAGTAATACCAACGTTTCGTTCGCACAAATTGGTGGCATATCTACAATGTGATATATAGCCTCCTTTTTTTTGTCCTGTTGTGGAGATGGGAATAAGTCGTGTATTCAGATAATACTTACATTTGTTAGGAAAGGAGCGTTGTCGTTGATGTCTGTGAGCTCCAAGATAACTTCGGTTGTGGACCGCAAGCTATCCGAGCCCAGTCTTCCTCCGTGGTCTGCTGCCATGATCAAAATCTGCCATCTAGAGAATAATTTATAGGTATTTACGCGTTGTATGAAATCGTAAGTCATAAATCGGTTATTTTGCTAAAGGAAGCAACAAAATATTGAACACTACTGTGGATTTTTCTGTGTATTATTTTAGGTTATGAGACATCACTTGAGTAGACTTGATCTACGTTGTTCCTCTACTAATTAAGCTAAAGTTTATTTGTTAAGAATTTGATCTTTAAAATGCCACAGAGCCTAGGTTGCTTTGGTTGGCAACAGGAAATGGAATAATTTTATCTAAATAGTACATCTTTTCTTGACATTACTGTTGATAAATAACATTTGGTGGATGATATTTTTGTGTATGAATGATTTCTAGAAAGTGTATGTCCTTCTAAGGATCTAAGGCTAACTAATAAGATAGAAAACTCTCGTTATTTCCTATAAAGGAACTGCTAAAGAAACTACAAAGAATTGGTTGTCTCAAAAACTCTTAGCTCCTTGGAAAGAAATGTAGGGACAAAAAGGCTCAGTAGTTCCTTAAACGATAAAGGCACTGCTGAGAACATACGAGAAATCGTTACCTCGTGAATCCTAATGGCTGATCGCGATCTAGTGGCTTGGTCAGCCTCAAGCATCCATCGTTGTCGATTTGCAAGAACTCCTTCTGTTCATGCTTGACTAGTGAATACACTATGTTCTGAGGAGCGCTTCTGTCTTTGATATCCGGGTCGTAGGCTTCCACCTAAAAAGGTTATGAAGTTAGTTTGGTTCCTATAAGTCTTATTTCGTTGCTAAAGCTATTATAAGGAACATGGCTTCAGCTGCGTGTTTCATTCGTATTGTATTGCTAAAGGGCGTATATTTAAACACTGACTGATTTACAAACAAACGGTAAGTCCTGGAAATTTGAAACTTGGCATTTATTTATATTGTGTGGTGTACGAGTATTTCTTAAAAAATCACCTCTAAGGGGTTCAAATAAGCCACAGGGCAGTCTCTAGTAAAATTACGAAATCCTAAGAACAATGAGCAAAACCTTGCAAATAGCAGAACATTAGCGACTGAATTAAATTATTATAATTCATCATTTACTTATTATGTAAATGTATTCAGTTAAAATATTAACGGTAGAGATAAAAATAAAGAAGATTTAAGAATATATCTGTTATACCGCTAGGTAGGGTAATTAATCGTAATTTACGGAATAAGCATTGTATTCTTACTTAGTAAACACCTCAATTATAACGTTAAGTGTCATTAATGGTGATGAAAAACGAATCACGAATTAAGTTTATAATTCTAGTTCCTACCTTAACAATACACCCTTCATATAACTTTTCTTCTTCAATGGTCTTCGTATAATTGGCCAAGAAGACAGGTGGATTATCATTCAAGTTCTCAATATTGATGATGACTTTGGCATAGTCTTCGTAGATGCCGTCGAAAGCTCTGACGTCGAGGCTGTAGCTGGTGATGTTCTCGTAGTCAAGTTCGTTATTGACTCGGATTTCACCAGTGAAGTTACGAATCACGAACGCGTCGTATGTGTTACCGGCAACTATGCTGTAGCTTACCACGGAAGCTGTAAAGGCAATAAAGATATTAAGCATAAAATTCATAAATAGTTACGAATTGACAAGTGTCCAGCTTGACATAAAGCTCAATTAAATCTCTGCATATACAAGTAAATAGAATCTATTAGCGACCATACATGGGACGTCCGATACTAAGTCGGCCGTCCCAGGTATTGCTGGAACGATAAAGTGACGGACTTGCGCGAGCTCCAGGCGGAGAACTGGCAAGAGGTGGTGCAGGATAGACCGAAGTAGCATCTTTTATTATCGGAAGCCAAGACTCACTTTGGTTAGTTACACCATCTCCGTTAATTTCATTTATTAATACTCATGCCATGTTATCTGTAAAATTGTCTTTTGATGATAATAGCAAATAAATTTCTCGAATCTTACCTGTATCTATATCCACAGCATTAACAACAGTGACTAGTTCGTTAATATTAGCATTTTCAGCTATCGACTCTGCCACGTATGTATCTTGAGTAAAGTGCGGAGGATTGTCGTTCTTATCTGCTATTTCTATCAAAAACACTTGCTGACCAGCATTGTGCTTTCCAGGAATCAGAGCTGACTCCGAATTATCTGTAGCTATGATTTTAATGTTGTAAAAACTTCTTTCTTCTCTATCAAACATTTTAAGCGTAGTAATATTCCCAGTTAAACTGTCTATAGCGAATGGATCAGAAGGGTCGCCCAGATCATATCTGATTTGGTTATTAGCAGAAGTGCCATCAGCGTCGAAAGCTCTGACTTGCATGACTGGAGTGCCAGGGTTCTCGTTTTCGAGAACACTACCAGATCTGATTTCGCTGAAGATGGGTATATTGTCGTTGACGTCTTCGACTTCGATTTGGATTATGGTCTCTGCGGCTAATTTGTAGTTGTTCTAAAAAGGTGGGTAAAACTGGTTATTAAAGCTTTACTACGTAAAATTATTAGAATAGCCGGTATAACTACGAAATTATAATTTATGTTTCTCAGATTAATTAAATTTAGCATTGAATTTTTCTTAATTTGAAAGGCGACTTGATCGAGAGTGTTTGTAGCTATGACAGCCACAAGGTTTTAATTTTTAACTTATCTAAAACCTAAAATGACGTAACAAGATCAGCAAACTCTTGTTAGTTCGCCTGAAGTTAAGTGTCGCCTGCTCATGACAGTAATTGTACTTTCACCCAGAACTTTGTTAATGAGCGGAAGTACCCTTCAAACATGAAAACTTCAATGCATGAATAGCAAGCAGTAGTGTGCATGTTCTTTATATTTATCTCGATGATAAATATAATAAATCAAATTAAAGTACCACAGATTATACCTTGATGATTTATAAACGTTAGCAAAAGAGAACGGACATAAACATTAATCCCTTTGCAAGACCCAGTTGGATGAATTCTTTGGACGTTTCTACAAAGTTGCGCTAAAATCCTGATGTTTTTCCTTACCTGTATTCTTACAGTAAGCGTGTAGTCCGTAATTTTCTCGTAATCCAAATGGTTCCCCAGTTTAATATAGGCCGAGTTTGCCTCGGGTTCTAGCACAAAGGTATGCCATTTGTTAGTTTGCTCGGTCTGACCTTGGACCAGCTCAAATTGCAACTTATTTTCTTCGGGGATGTTTGAACTGTAAATAAACAAAAATCACAACATGATGAACAATTGGAAACTACTGTTGACGTACTCTGATCTTACTATACGAGTATAGTACACATATACACACTGACGTATACAATTCACAACTTGAAATTATAAGGTTTTTTGTGATTTTACTGCGAAAGGCCACAACCCTGATTTCTGTAGATGCTGGTAGTACATGCTTGAATGCTTTTCAGGGTAGAGCTTGACCACCAGTCAAGTGACCATGTGGTCGAATGGTGCCACAATATACCTGGATTAGGAACTGGCTCTCAAGTGAGGCTGCCAGAACACACTGATAAGTGCTTGGGGAAAGATTCTTAACTTGAGGGTGGCTAGCCAGGTGAGCACTCGATAATGTCCTACTACCATGCTATGGTTTCATCACGATGTTTTCCTTCACCGACCAACGAGTCGCAAGTTGACGTCACTACCACTGAGCTATAATAGTTTTAAAACATCCTTATCGTAAGTTTTTTGTAACGTGACATTGCCTTTATACGTCACAGATATGAAATTACTTTACTTGCCTCCTTAGAGACTGGCGAAAAACGAAAAACGTTTCAAGCTTAATCAAATCATGTAAGGAACTCCAAGGACAAAATACTATATAAAGGCCAAATTCGCATCTAAATTCTAACTTAGTCAAATTAAATGGTACTTACATAGCCCTCACTGTTGCTATAGGCGTAGTGAAATCGGAGTAATTTTCTTTTAATCTTATCGCCTGGTCGGGAACTTCTATGAAAGATGGGCTCTTCTTGTTAGATTCCACAACTTGGATGTCTAAAGTTATGGAACTTTGTTGGGGAGGATCGCCCATATCTTTTACTATCGCGCTTAGTTTGAACTTGTAACCCGGCACTTTCTGCGGGAACAAAAGGAATTCATATTACTCAAGTTATTTATTTTGCTTCCGTAATAGTTTTCTGCACAACTAGACAGTTAAGAAACAGTGTAAGTGCTTAGTAAATAAAAAGGTCTTCAGGCAAAAAATTATTACTGTTTTTATACTTCCAATGCTTGGTTATAAACAAGTGCTAATAGAGTTTCAGTTCTGTTTAAGAATCGTAAAGTCATAAAAGGCATATTAAATTATCAAGTAAACTTACATCTATAGTCTTATTCAAAAATATGACTCCATTGTCAGGATCTATAAAAAAATAGGCTTGATCCGGCGAGTTTGAGTCCAGACTATAGTGAACTATGGAGTTGTTTCCGTCGTCTATATCCGTTGCTGATATCCTCATCACCTCTCTTCCACTTGGTAGGTCTTGAGGCACTGACTCCGAGTACGACTGTATATAAATAAATATGTTAGTTTCAAATTAGTTAATAGGTTTAGTATCTTTAGGAAGGGAAATGATATCTTCTGGTAATGGCGGAACAGTTGATAATGGTAAAGAAACTTTTGATGATGAAGACACGTTTAAAGAATGATAATGACACATCATAGTAGTAGTAAAGAACAATTAAGATAGAAGTGTTGACATAGCAGCTATACACATCCTTGACATGTTCTACGTGAAGCATGCCGAAAGCTTAGAGAAAGATTTTATATTTATTCAAAATAATTATAATCGTGCAGTGTTATAAAATGCGTCTAAGGGGGAAAGAGCGGCCTAGCTAAATAAAACACATCAACTACAAATGTGCAAAGAAAGTGTATTAATCAAAAATCCACACGAACACTTAAAATATATTACCAATAACGCCTTGAGCGGCGGCCTATGATCCTAAATCGGACATGCAGGACCATGCAAGTAAAGAAATAGATACATCAAAATAGATACGTTCGGTTGCTACCATTGCTTTTTTAAAATTCAAAAACAGCTAAATTATCATTTATGCGATGGTAATAATCGAAATTGAACACGTAAAAGTTAGTGACAATATTATTTTGTGCAAACGCTTTCTCTCATTGTGATATTTTCAGTTGTTTATGACAAACCTTCCATACGTCTCCGCGGAAGACCTTGGAAAAACAGGCAAGCGTTAATATAGTCTGCATCACGTTTTGAGGCTAATAAACGAACATTCTGTTAGTACATGTACACTTAATATAGGTAACATATAAGGAAAGTAGATGCCAACCTTGATTTGACGATGGTTCGGTAAGGCTTTAGATAATAATAGGAAGTTAGACATAGTTAAAACATTCGTGAAGTTTTCAATGATATTATAAGACATGCAATAGATGTAGCTAGACACAGAAATTGTTGATGAGTTGAATTGTTAGATTGGTTTTGATAGCAGTTTCTAAAACGGCATGAAATGCTTTTGTTTCAAAAAACTTTTCATGTATCAAATTGTCATTAATGGTAATTATACTCACAACTTTGTCGAAGACTGGTTGGTTGTCATTGATGTCTTCAATTAATATTTTGATAGTACAAGCATCGTCCAACTGTGGCTGGCCGTTGTCACTCGCTCGTACTGTTATGTAGGCTTCCTTTTCTCGAGATGGCTCGTCATGGTCGAATATCTATACCATTAAATCAATATTAAGAACTTTAAGAACATTGTTGCGAGTAGATTAACTCACCTTGAGTCCTTATTTCAGATTTGCTTTAATAAGAATCATTAACTTAGCTCAACAATATGCATGGGTATTAAAAACTATCATTTGGTAGTCAGGTGGGGTCTGAGAAAGTTACCCATTATTAAGATTTCTGTCTTCAATGAAAAATATTTACATGAATAGATAATGCATTAGATACTGACATCGGCCGTCGTTATTCTTCCTGTCTCAGGGTCGACGTGGAACCGCTCCTTTTCGCCAGGAGTGGACACAAATTTGTATGTGACTGTACCTCCCATGTCGGGTGGATCTCGGTCTTCTGCTTTTACCTGAAATTATATGGCTTTATCATCACCATCTCCATCAGCCTATTACGTTCCCGGTGCTGGAACACAGGCCTTCTCTCAATGAGAAAGTATGAGCCATAATCCACGATGGGAATTAAAAAAATTATTTGCAGTGGTTTCACCCGCGTGGACTACAGTTTATCGCCATAAAAGTACTCTATCTCCTTCTATAAGGTCCAAACTATTTCCATATCAAATTCTATCTAGATTTGACCAGTTATTTAGGCGTGAAAAGGTGAGAAACGGCCAGATGGGCAGAGAGCACTTATTATAATATTAAGTATGGATTTCTACTTGAAACATCCTATATACATTGACAGAAAAGGAAGAATAATTTAGATTTATCTCTTCAAACATGAATGTCGTATTTGGATTGGAATGAGGTAGGTAAACATAAATGATTGATCAAACGAAAAAGAAGCACGTGCCTCAATTCCATGTTTAACTTGATATATTTCAAACAGTCATCGCTGTTTTTTGAAAATAAACATCTTATAGATAGAATGTATGAAGTATCAAATTTCCTTCCCCAGGGTTCCCATACTCCAACTATCTCCATACTTTTCATTAAGATCGGTTCAGCGGTTTAGGCGTGAAAGGCAGAGAAATATACTTTTACATATCTTATAATGTGACGTATGATGTACTTACGGTGAACACATAAGTTCCTACAGGCTGCTCTTCTTTCACAGTTGGCCTGTAGTTCAGGCATTCTGTGAAGAGTGGTTTGTGGTTGTCCTTGACTGCTAGCTTCATCGACGCTCCCGGAATGAACTGAAATATCGTGAGTTTAGCGACCACATAGTGAACGTTACAGGAATGTCTTGCCAGGCTACTACAGATAAATTAAAAACAAAAGAGATAATAGATAAGTTCCTAAAATGTTTTAGAAATTGATGCCCGCTGAAATAAATTACCACCAACGATGTGGACGTCGGGTTATTCGCTCAAAAGCGTCCTAACCCAAAGAGGATTAAAACACGAAAGAGGGCCAATACACGCCAGTCTCCAATTGGTCGCAAGTGTGTCACACAATCAGTCGAAGCTGCACAAGCTGATAAATTGTCGCACGCAAAATTATTTCATTGTCATTTTTCAGAGAGCACCAATTTATTTAGGACTATTTAAATACATACATATATAATACATATTTAAATAAATACCTGTGTCCATAATAGTTTAGGGAGAAGCGTGTTGTAGTTATAGATTTCTGTAACGTAATTAGGCAAGACATTTCTGATATTACCTTTGTTTAGTTCAGATACAGAATGTACCTATATTATAACTTTGCAATATATATTTTCAGATGTTTCTGAACAAAGTAACACTCTTGCATTGCGTGCTATCCATATTGACTAAACCAATTAAAAGTAGATCCGTCACGTAAATTAGATTATAGCGTCAACGAAAACAAATTCGTAGCAGAATAAAACAAATCTAATTAATTTACTTTCACACAGATAGCATGCAAACAAGATTTTTCCTTAACTTTGTGTTATAAAATATCATAAATCGACGTGATTGATAGACCAGTCTAGGTTCCTTTTAATGTAACAGAGTGCCTAGACGAGCAGGTCACTCGCCCGACAGTAGGCGTCACGCTTGTAACATCAATATAAATAACCTAGACTGGACCAATGGACCAAAAATATAACTATAATTATATTTTAATATAAATAAACAGAATATAATAATTATTTTATTTTTACACCAATAAGGTACGAGAACAAAATTGCAGTAGCACCTCAATGTTCATAGTCGCCTGCACCTGTGCGTTATGTGTGTGTGCGATCGGTAACCGCGCTCTTCCGATTGGTTCCTGTACACACGTACATGCGAAACGGCTTCTATATAAAGAAGGTCATATGTGCGATTTTCTTTCATGCAATTGCTTTTTGAGACTGCTACCGTAATTCTGACCCCGACCGTACAGTCAATGACAAGTCGCTGAAAAATCACTCTTTTTCTATTAGCCTTATCATCTTAGACACCAGTTTTTGACCTCATCATCACCTAAAATCCGGTGTGTTATTTTATGGTCAAAATAGATACCATGTAAAATGTAAAAAAAAAACAATGATAATTACTGATTTGAAACACATTTGGAAAGTCGAGAACGATCAGCTGCTTTTGTCGTTGACTGTACCTAATGGTTAATAATTGGAAAAATTAGTAATTATATCATTTTTCATATCAAGACGAGGAAATCATATTATGTATAATAGAACACTATACTTATATAATCTATTATTATATAACATATTATATAGATATACCTTGTATCTGTCCTGAGTAGCATGTCAGAGGGCATCAGAAAAAAATTGAGAAAGAACACGTGATCAATAATATAATATAACATATCTATGCAATACAAATTCATGCATACAAGACTAGAGACATCATTAATTTAAAAAAGCATAAAATAATTACGAAATCTATCGGGAGGAAGCTTTGGGGCCGGGTGATGAGATGATAGTGATATACGAGTAAGTAATGATGAGTGGTGATGATGATGATGATAACTTACTGGCGACGAGTGTACTGGGAGGTGCCTGGAGTGCCTTAACCTGGTGATGTGATGGGACTGGTAGTCTCGTGCTGTGGACAAAAGAGAGTAATATTAATGAGTATAAATGTAAATACCAGATATTGATGGCTCAGTGGTAGTGACGTCGGCGTGCGATCCCAGGACGTGGGTTCGAATCATACAATGAGCTTGAGCTTTCGGTGAAGGAAGACATCGTGATGAAACCATAGCTTGGTTGTAGGGTATTTTCTAGTGCTCGCCTAGCTACCACCCTTTTGTTAAGAATCTGTCGCCAAGCACCTATCGGTGTGTTCCGGCAGCCTCACTCGAGAGCCAGTTTCCAGTCTGTGTGTGTAGCGTGGCGCCATCTTCGACCACATCGTCACTTAACATCAGGTGGCTTGTTGTCACACGCTACACTGTAAATAGTAAAAAAAAAACTTATGAGCTTTCCGCGAGAAAAATTCCTTTTTGAAGTTTTGACCACACTAGACAGTTTTTTTTACTGTAGAATTAATATTCGAATAACTAAATTACACAAGTTACGTTTTGATTTCGTTATTCTTCTTCCCGAATAAAAAAGAAGCCTACGTGTTAACCTAGTGTAAGCTACATTCCAAAATGTACTCCAATCCGTACAAAGTTTGACATTTATAACACTAGGGCGATAAATGATTGACTTACGCCTATTACGAAAATCATTAGTTTTCTATAGCTTAGCTAATCGACTCAATTCGCACTGCTTTCGTTCAACACCAATTGTTTCCATTAGGTAGTTGACATCCCTAACGTATCAAATAACAAGTCTTCCTCCAAAGCATATATATACTCGTATGTACTAATAACATAGAGTCTAATGTAACATGGAGTACTGACTCATTACAAGCGTTCCAAGTAAGGAAGTCGGATTATCTTACAAGCATACAGTTGGCGTAATATCAGTTAGTTCAGATTACTGAACACCGTGTTTACACTATGTAGATGATACCTATGGCATACAAATAGGTACAGTAACTCAATAGAGTATTTTACTCTATTTGTGAAAAATTCTAAAAACATATTATTGAGATAGCTTAGGCAAAAAGCAGTCGGAAATCGATAGTTTTAGTTCATAAAATAGCAAACTAGAAATCAAAAGTTTCAGCTTTTTAATCTCTTTGAAAACACCATTGACACCATTTCAATAGCATTCGCCATGTTATTACGTCATACGGCTATGTAAATATAAACAACTAACATTAACATACAACTCACTGCATTTGTTTACACAGCCGACTGAGGTCATGACCACAGAGCAATATGGCGTCCACTGCGACTAGCGTTTCCTTCAAATTACGCGTGAAAACCGAAAATGCAAAATTTAAATGCATTTTTATGGCACATATATCGATTGAGTAAAAAATTTGAGATTTTTTTGTGTTTCACGAGTACTATAAAATCTAATTGAGACACTTTTTAAAAATGGCTGTAATACCGTATTGTACAAGAGAGACTAGTGTTATTTTTATTTGGAGTTTTAATGCCACCAAATCGTCTTGGATTCGAAACCTGCGAACTTGAACCTGTGTTCCGGATTTTAGGCAATGTGAACTATGCATTGGGGAAACACACGCTAAGCTGTTTGTAGATGGCACTCTGAGCGACTGTACCTTCTTTGCGATGTTATGTCAAGTTATAGCTGTGGTTGTCATTGTCAAAGAGTGGCTATAGACCAATCGTAGACTTTTAGTTGACAGATGTTATGTCAAATCAAGGTGCATAATTGGCGGAGAATAATTTACGCCACCTACCACTAGAGATTTAACTCTCTTAAGGTTACAAGCGCCATGCTTTGGCACGCAAGATTTTGACCTGTTGAAGTGCAAAGTATTGGCAAGGGATGCAAGAGATTGACGCGGTTGCCATTAATCTTTTTGCAGGCATGACCTCATAGCGAATTTAGGTAAAGTTGAGTTACTATGCGCTGCCTGTACTGCTCCGTAACTGTATATGGAGATAACATAGATAACGTTTAAAATGTTTGAATGCCAAGCAACGTTTTTGTTTGTTAAGATTATATGTCTAAACATTTTGTTAAAGCTTTCTTACACGCGACACGGCTTGTGATCGTTTTGATGAAACAGGATATTTTCGACGAATTGATCAATTTCGTTTTGTATTTTACACAAAGCTAATGAGAATTGTTATTTACGAGATTGTTCCGGTTTTCTTTACTTTTCTTAGAAGTGATATTAACTCTGTAAAGAGCTGCTTATGGCCTGGGCAATTAAAATAATTGAAGACGTAATAACACTAACACAGCAGCGTACTCGTAAATAACTAATTTTATTTTATGGAGTTAAGACATCAACGGGAACTTAAGCAAGCTTGTAAGGCTAATAATTTTGCGAAAGCTATATCACAGGCTCTATCTAGCATTAGCATTGCTCTAACATTGGCCCTGCTCACAGAATTTTTATTGAGGCATAATGAGATTTAAGATAGAACTACCTGCGCCCCGCGATTTCACCCGCGTCTTCCCGTTATCCCGTAAGAACTTTTTTCCTGGATAAAAAGTAGCCTATGTTTCAATCTAAAGTATAAGCTACTTCTATCCCAAATTTCACTTAAATCAGTTCCGTAGTTTTTGCGTGAAAGAGTAACAAACATCCACACATCCATACTCACAAACTTTCACGTTTATAATATTAGTAGGATTTGTTCTACCTAGATCAGACAATATACAATTCGAACCAATTCCTCCAAGACAAAAGCAGTAGTCGACTCATCTTAAACCTCTTAAGTATTCAAGAGCAGTAAACTATTCAGATACAGAGGAGCTTACACACGATATGATAAAACAATAAGCGCCGCTGGTTGCTCCTGTCGCTCGCTTTGCTCATATCGCTTCGCTCGCTCTGCTCATATCGCTTCGCTTAGCTCGCTCACATGGAGCCTTTCAACCGAAACCCAAGCATCAAACTGCATTGTATGCGACAACGGAGGTAGAACGTGAGGAGATTGAGAGATGCGGAAAGGTTTTGGGACATTTGGCACTTGAAAATAACTAATGTTAACGTATTAGGTTGTTACTGCTTTAGATCTGTGCATCAGATGGTCATTTCAGTTGCACAAGTCAACCGAAGAGATCGCGGTTTTTTACGAGCGAAGTAATTGAAATTTTGAAAAATAAACTTACTTTGAAGCAAAAAAATAATATATATTTTAAAGCCAAAATCACTACCATAGCTAATGTTAGCTATCCATCGCCCCGAAAGCTTCACTGTTGTTTGTTATGTCATCCATCAGTATTTAATATAGCACTGGGCTTTGCCAAGCAACGTTAGACTCAAACATCCATTTATGGTACACAGTGGACATATTTACGTGAAAAAGGTAAATTGGGATTAGCAGCAAACATCATCATCATCAGCCTTTCACGTTCCCACTGCTGGGACTCCGGCCTTCTCTCAGAGAGAGAGTATGGGCTATAATCTACCACGCTGGCCCAGTGCGGGTTGGTAGATGTCGCATGCCCTTGAATGTTGCAGTTCTTGGACATGCCGGTTTCCTCACGATGTTTTCCTTCACCGGTTTGAGCGATGGCAAATCCGCACATAACTTATTAAGTCATAGGTGCGGGGCCGAGAGGATTCGAACTCGGTGTCGGCGTCTTGTAAGTCGCACGCCTAAACCGTTCGGCCACCATCGCTGTAACCATATTTGCAAACATATTTGTGCCAAATGCAGACGCATCTTTTTACTCCAACCTGATTCATAATATGAAATGAAATCAGGCATAAATAAAGTCAAATTAAATTGCTACTCTAAAGACTTGGAACTTAAATACATTCCGTTTCTACACAGTATATAAAGAACAGTAGGTTAGCTAAGGCCGCTCGACGAGTTAATTGCCTACTCTTGCGGTGACGCATAGGCGGCGCGTTCCGTACTGAGTGCATGGCCGTGGCCCCGGCCGCCTCCTTTCGTTTATGTGATTGTGTGCGTGAAAAGCGCGTGCGTACACGGTGCCGCTACTCACGCACACATTCAAACCGGCGACGGCCGATTTATATGAAGCTGAACTACTACTCCTTTACTATGGTTTCTATGTAAACCTTTGGCTTTATATAGAACGGAACATATCTCCCAGCAGCTTCCAAACTCCAGCCTTTGTTCTTCGAAAACGTCGAATCGGATGCTCGTACGAGTACCCACCTAGTTGTCTGACACCTTTGAATTGTCCCATGGCTTTTCACTAGATTGGTAGCTCGGCTGAACTGAACCGAACCTGAATTGAATGACTAATGAATCTACCTTCTATGTTTGTAGTTGCACCTATTGAAGTTTGTTTGTCTATCGACGGAAACACGAGGCTCTCCTCGAAGAACCGACAAATTTCAGAAAGCGAATGTCTAATTACCCGACTGCGAAAGAAGGCGGGTTATGTTTTTCGAGTGTATGTATGTTCCTCGGTTATCGGTTCGTCGAGCGATGTGGCCCATTGCCACTTCAACTTGGAAATTCTGAAAGCTATGTCGGGGACCTTGGTTCTTCGGCGAATTTCCTCATTTCGGATTCTATCACGCAAAGAAACTCCAAGCATGGCTCTCTCCATAAAAAAAAAAGGTTCTCGAGTGGCGACCATGAACCGGAAGACGCTCTGTAGGTAGGCCCCCCACTAGGTACACCAACGACATTGTAAGAGTCGCAGGGAGCCGATGGATGCAAATGGCTAATAGCCGTTCATGGTGGCGTTCAAGGGGGGACGCCTATGTTCAGCAGTGGACTTCTTCCGGCTGATGATGATGTATGTTCCTATATTTCATTGGCGAAGGTATGAGCGTTATCACACATCCACTATGGGCCGGTTTCAATAACCGATCTATCCACAGTTTGCCCTACTGGAGATAGAAATTTGACACAAGCCTCATAGAAGAAATGTCAAATTTCCAAAATTTTCAAATTCATTAATCTCGAACTCTGCAAAGCAAACCCTTACTTCTCAAGTTAATGAAAACAGAAAGATATTTTTTTTAACAGATACTTATTTTCAAACATTGCTGGCTGGTAAGAAAAAAAGCAGCTCTGAAAGCACTTCAATTACAGAAGGCCAACAGTAAATCCATTCTATTTTTAAACAAAGGATGCCTTGTAAAAGCATTTTTCTGTTTCATTTTTTAAGCTAATACATTACACTGTAGAACATTTATATGGATGGTGTAGTACGAAAAAGCCATAGTGATCGAAACCGGTAATTTATTTTAAGCTGTTTCGAAGCTCGACGAATGAAAGCATAGACAAGGTAAATTATGTGACTTTGCAAGCTGAATCAGTATTTTTTAATCCTGCTGTTTTTAAAGGCATTTTGGTACGCACCTTTTTTGTATGTTTTCAGAATTGCATAGACATGAACTATATATTATATACATTATGTTCAATTACCGTTAAGCCCGACTTCCTTTTTAATCCCCGACGTTAAAATGACGGGGTGATATAAGTTTGACGTCTGTGTTTTGTTTATTTGCTGATTAATTAGATAACAACATCGTAAGAGAAAAAAATGTATTCTAGTAAAACATAATGTTCTTTACATCTATCTATAACAGTTTAGTTTACCTTCCACTACACGGAGAAAAAAGACATTCCGAAATACCGTTTTCCTTCTGAGTCAAAAGGGAAGGATTTGTTATTATTATTATGATGGCTGGCACATGCGTCAACTCGTGAACGGGTGCTACTTGTGGGGTCTGGTCTGCTTTGGTTGTGATCCCGCAACTTATTAATATTCATGTTTCCATATCCCAATGTGTACAACCAAACAAGAGAAATCTTATTAGTAAAGCTATATAATTAAAAAATATCGGACCATTAAATGACAAAAAAATGCTTGGGATTTTAGTGAACTTGCTCCAATTCAGTCAATTAGTAATAAGAATGAAATTGTCAATGTGATCGCGCCAAAAAAATTACCTGCCGGGCGTTTCTTGCCTGTTCTTTTGCCGGCGTAGGGAGATTGGAACAGGCGTGGCTAGTTTTAAGTTTGACGTTTTAAAGTGATCACAATGTATCCTATTGAATAAAGTACTATTGACTATTGACTATTAAGAAGGAAATCAAAGGTAAAAAAGAGAAGGAATCGGTCTTGGAAGGTAAGACTCAGAAGGAAAGTCAGAATTTCTTTCTCAGTGTACGCTTCTACTGTCGATTTTATGTACTTACTTTGAGAAAACTATAATACCTGTTGAGTAAAAGACAAAACCGTTTCACTTGATACAACATTTACTAGACTGGGGCACGTACAAAGGTTTTATTATCTGCCAGTTCCTCAGGTAACAAACACATTGTCCTTTAAAGAGGATCTATCAGGGCCTAGAGATATTGTATGTTACGGTAGCCGTAATACATTTTGAGTCAGTTACGCGGCTCGCGTGGTATGGAATTTGATTCAGACATAAAAGAAAGAAGGAAGGTCTTGGGTTCAAATCCTGCAATAAGCTTGAGCTTTCGATGAAGGAAAATATCGTGATGAAACTATGGCTTGATGATAGTTAAGCATAAATGACGTCGACTTGTGACTGTAGGCCAAGGGTTCAAAACCGGCTGAGCTTTCGGTAAATATCGTGATGAAATCGTAGCTTGATGATGGTTATGGGCCATCAAGTTAAAAATCTTTCGCCAAGCACCTATTGGTGTCTTCTGGCAGCCTCACTTGTGTGCGAGTTTCCAGTTCAGGCGTAGCGTCGCGACACCTTCGACTACATTATCACTTTCCACGTGGTTTAATGCCACCTTGTCAGTATAGAAAAAAAACTTTGCTGCAATTATTATATATAGTCCGTCAATTTAGTTTAAAGACACGAATATTAGGACATGAATGACAGTCCAGCACAAGTGATAGCTCTGCTATTTCCCACGCGTTTTTAGCTTCCGCATAGTTACCTATACCTAATAGAAAATAACATTCTTCAAAGATTATTTGCTTTGATTTACGCTGTAAGCCATTCGATAATTTTAGTACTAAAGGAACCATTGAGCTGCAGTTAACCTACACTTCTTACCATATCCAGATGCCGCGTATAGAAACGCATTAGTGTGTGTGATTCGAATCGATCCACTTGGCTGGAACCTCCGCACTGTTTAACACAGTACCTGAACATTGAGGATGTCGGGAACTCGGGTCGGAATTATCGTATAAATGGATAGCACGCAAGCTTCCTCTCAAAGGGCTGGGAATCTTTGATGTGTAGAAAATCGGTAAGTAGACGTAAGATCAAATACGAATAATGACGAATTATTACGGGTTTACTAGGAATAATGGGGTTGAGATTGTTTGCAAATATAAAAGAGATATGTTTTGGAAAAACTAGGAACGGAACAAAGTTCAAAACCTTTAGTGCAGAGAAACAAGAATCTTTGAATTTATTGAGTCGCTAGTAGTATTATAAATAACTAGCTGCGCCCCGCGGTTTCACCCGCGTCTTCCCGTTATCCCGCAGGAACCTTTTTCCGGGATAACAAGTAGCCTATGTTTTAGTCGAGGGTGTAAGCTGTCTATATGCCAAATTTCATCCAGATCCGTTAAGTAGTTTTTGCGTGAAAGAGCAACAAACATACATACTCACAAACTTTCGCATTTATAATATTAGTAGGATATAGTAGGAACTAGGATGTAGGACTAAATGCGACATAAAACAAAATAGGGAGACATTGAAAATTAAAACTAACGTTTAGTTCACATATAAATTTAACCCTGAAATGCTCACGCGTGTCATGCGATCCCAGGAGTACATGGGACGTAGGCCATTGTGCGAGCGACATAATGAATGTATTTGTAACACGAACCTTATTAGAGAATGCGGAAGATAGTTTACTGCGAGGAAAAACTGTGAGTTATGGTAACGCAGTAATTGGGATATTTATCATTTTCAGTTTTGCTAAAGGTTGTCTGGTTTTATTTTCATGTTACTGAAGTGTAGGGAGTGAGAGCTTAGATGACTTGAAATCCTTTTTTAAAAAGAGTTTATTTATAAAATATAAATAAATTAATATCGGGGGACCATTGCACACAAATTGGCCTATCTATCCCCCAAATAAAGCTCTAAGCTTGTGCTATGGGTACTAGACAACGATATACATACTTATATTATATAGATAAATAAATACTTATTTTAGAATTTATTTCATATGCGTTGTGTACTCGTAAATAAGGTAATGATATTAAAAATGCATAAAATTCAATTTTTAATTTATGAAAATGTAGGTAACAAATATAGAAATTATGTAAAGAGTTCCGTGTGTACTATATTTTGCAATATTAATTGATTCCTTTTTTTTTCCATAGACAATGTTTATTAATTGATTTCTTACTACTGTAATGTTTTTAATCTATCTAATTTTGACAGTTCTTCGAAGAAAACCCGAGCCAAGTCAAAGTAGCTGTGGCACGTTTAATAATTTAAATAGAAGATTAATTAAAACGAAATTCTTTTTCTTCTGCAACCAGAAATTTTAAAAAGCACTTGCCAAACTCAAATAAATAAATAATAAATTCTGCAGGATTACGAAGGCTTTGTTAAAAGCATGGTTCTTTTAATTCTCATGTTGAAATTTTACATAAATATGGAGTAGGTAAAAAAATAAAAATTCAAAGTGTTGTAAGTACTTCGAAATAATCGTTATGCGTCATCCACGCTATAATATAATTATTATTATATCCTACTTATATTATAAACGCGAAAGTATCAGTCAGTCAGGACTTTGATTCTTATTTATAAACAGCTGTTCCCCGCGGTTTCACCCGCGTGGGCTACAGCTTTACGCATGCAAAGTCTCAGCCCGATCGGTTTAAAATTGACTAAGTTTTATACAAACTTCCATCCCCTATTTTATCCCCTTGCATTTAGATATAGATTTGTATTCTAGAAAATACATAATTGGATTTGATTTGAACGCTAACCTGTAAAAAAAAGTACTTTATCTTATTTAAAAACAAACCTAGCTTGTCTAACTAACATCCCTAGAGCGGGGAGCCTCAGGTACATTTCGTACACACAAGCTATTCAGAGGCACGGCGACTACATCGCGTGCGTCTGACACCGGAACCTAGCTTTTTTCTCGGAGATCCTTTGTTGAGCTTCCTTTGGCGAGCGGTGGCCTAGGGCTGCCACTGCAATATGTATTTACAAAACGTGCGGAAAATATGGAACGAGCAGCATAATTAATAACCTACGTTATGAATTACTGCGACTTGTTTTTTAGGGTTCAGTATCCCAATGGTAAAACAGTTGACATTTTCACAGATGATGTATTTCTGTTGCCGCTGTAACAACAAATACTAACAATAACAGAAGACAATAAATACTCAAAGAGCTCTCATAAAACAAACGAGATTTTTTGGCGTTTTTATAGTGAGCAAATAAATTTTAGAATGTACTTATGCGCAATATCAGAAGATTCTCAGGATAAAATGGGCAAGCAATTACTATCAGGCGAAAGACTTGATAATCTCGTAAATAAGTTGCATAAAACAATCTAAAATTCATTAAATAGATTTCCACACACAGTGTAACTAATTGGCGTCTTAACATCGCAAACTGGTTTAATAATTAATTTTATAATGAAAATGTAACTTAGAATAACAGATGTTTGATCAACTACAAGTTGACTCATATCATGCACTTTTTTTTATAATGTTATGCTTTCTTATCTTCCTAGATTGATAATAATTTTTTTCTACTACCTAAATAAAACTTACGTCTAAAGCAAAACGACAAAATTGGCAACCCTAAGCGGGTCGGCCGGCCGACCCCGTGAGTCGTAGGGCAGGGGTCGCATTGTGTGGGGCCAATTTGAATATTCGAGTGTGGGCACGTCCCGTAAACGTCGATGCTAGAGGGTTAAACATTTTAGTTTGCTTTAGCGATTTAAAAAACGAAGGGCCATTCGCTTTCTTAAGCAAGATATTGTAGTACAGTCAGCGACAAAAGTAGCTGATCATATTCGATTTCCCGAATGCGTATTACATTAGTAATGTTTGTTTTTTTCCTTACAACTTACAAGATTGCGTTTGCCCATAACACAGCACACATGATGTTAAGTGATGATTTAGTCGATGGTTGGTGTATAAGATGATAATGAGAATCGTAAAATTTGTTTTTGTTCTGTGACTTTTGTCGTTGACTGTACCTTATTTCCATTGATGGGGCAAATCAATGTGGTTTTGTGGACTAGCCCTTTATTGAGCAGTAGGTACTTGAGTAAAATGTAATTAGTATAAATCCCTACAAATATATTACGAAAGTAACTCTGTGTGTCTGCCTGTCTCGCTTTCACGCCTAAACTACTAAACCGATTTAAATGAAATTTGGTACAGAGATAGTCTAGAGCCTGGGAAAGGATATAGGGTACTTTTTATCGCGATAAACTGTAGCCCACGTGTGTGGAACTGCGGGGAACAGCTAGTACTTGATATATCCTATCTCGGCCTCACGTGCGGATTTGCCATCGCTCCAAACGGTCAAAGCGTTGAGACATCTACGTCATCTACCAACCCGCACTGGGCCAGTGTGGTAGATCACGGCCTAATGCCCGAAATTAATAATCGATCCGATCCGTTTTCCGCGGTTTTGGGTCGATATGTCATTTTAGTACTAGTGACAGATTACTACTAAATGACATATTATGACATGACATATCGATCCAAAATCGCGGATAACGGATCAGGATCGATTATTGATTTCGGGCGTAAGTCTCCACCTGAGAGAAGGCATGTGTCCCAGTAGTGGGAACGTAATAAGCTAATATTGATGATGACTAACATTTGACAAAGAGGTAATTAATGTTTGTGTCTGTTTGGAAGTTGGTGGTAATCTCCGGAAATGCAGATCCGATTTGGAAAATACTTTCACTGTTAAAACGTTACTATTTCTGAGTGCCATAGGGTACTTTTTAATGCAATACAATCCTTTAGAAATCTCCACGTGGGTGAAAACACGGGGCCCAGAATAATAATGATTCGACAGTAGGTATTCAAAAGATATTGTTCAACTCTAATTGGGGAAAACACAATGTGAGCTAAGAAAAATATAACTTAATTAAAATGTATGCTCAAAGCTATACGTTGGCTACATTCTAAAGGTAAAATACCATGTCTTGTAGAATAAATCTTATAAGCATTAATTAACGTACGCTAAGCGAACACTACGTCAGAAAACATGTTCTTGTAAAAGGAAAATAATATAGATAGAAGAATTTCAATACAACATGCAGAACCACAGACAGCTTGCATTTTAATAATACTAGTTGCGGCCCGCGGTTTCACCCACGTCTTACCGTTATCCAGCAGGAACCTTTTTCCGGGATAAAAAAGTAGCCTATGTGTTAATCCAGTGTATAAGCTATCTCCATTCCAAATTTCATTCAGATCCGTACAGTATTTTTTGCGTGAAAGAGTAATCAACGTCCATCCATCCATACTCACAACTTTCACGTTTATAATACGAGAATAAGTAGGATAGTAAAGTTAGCATTATATATTTAATCTATTTCCTATAAATACAAGCTCAAGAGACAAGACTAAAAAACCTGCAAGCCCTACGAAGCTAAAATTTGGCACGCGCATTTTCCTTGACCTACTAGGAGCATGGTAGTAAAAGATTTTTGAAAAAAGGAAATTGCAAAAATGTAAGTAACTTATCGTAATAACAAACTCAAAGCGTCGCATCCCTAAACCAAAGCATTTCGGGGTTTGTTCTTTATGATTATTATTAGAAGTGAGAAAGCACCTTCCTAGGTTATCGTGGCGAGCGATAAGACCGTCCTAAAGACGAGTTATTATGCTAAATTTTATGTCTGTAAAGTACCGAGTATACGGCAGGGAAAAGTAAACAGGGAAAAAGGCCTTGAATATTTTATTCGAGTCAATGTGACTTGATTTTCCTTGACAACAGTTTTCTTTGCACAATGTTTCTTTATTTTGGTTCGAAGAGCAGGAAAGCCAGAAAAAATAAGTACCTACCTGCGTTTTTACCTAGTACCTACCTACTTGTTTATGTGGAACAGGAAGACGAATTCGATGAAAATTTCTGGAACAACGTGGGGCTTGGAGTATCGTTTGTTCGATTTCTTGGTCGTTACATAGGTACGCAAAAATATTAATAGCTTCAAAAGGAAAAAGCGTTTTTTGTCTATTTTTTTCCGTCGTAGAATTACAGGCGCAGTAAGTTTTTAAAGTCATCACTTGTCGTATTTAAATCTAAATAAACATATCTTAAGAGTTTTTTGGCGGCAATCGAATTGTCGACATGAAAAATTTATTTTAATTACCAAAACTTGTGTTTCTTCGAGTGATAAAATTTGGTGGATTATTAACCATTATGTGTTCGTTAAAAGTGTCTTTTCTAGTTACTCCAAAAAATGTGTGTAAAGTGTTACTACATAAGAATATCGTCTTTAATCTCATCATAATGAGTTTATATGACCACGGTAATTCATCACCATAATTAATGTTTGATACTTCTGATATTTGACACTGGCTAAAAACACTAATACGAGAAGTCGTAATTTTTTATTTATTTTTTTTGACACCACCGTTTCAGATATACTTAACCTACTGTCGAGAACTATTCCCTTGAGTGCCTAAGTTCACTTTATCCATTCCACCTTCCAATCACCGATTTCAACAACGTTTCCTAACATATAAATATTCATCTAGGAGTCACGAAGGGCCAAGGGTAAGGGCGGTTCCCACGGGGCTGCAACGGTTGGCTGCCCACAAGCGAGGTCACGGACTCCTGACTTGTAGGGTTTACAAAATATTACGTGAAAGGTGTAAGGTCAGTACAAAAATGGTGACAACGAGGTAATTTTTGAATGAAATGGAACAATCTTTTTTTAAAGGTTCTCGAGGCGACCGTGTACCGGAAGACGGAAGGCCACCGCTAGACAATAGCCATTCTTGGTGGTGTTCAACGGGGAGGCCTACACTCAGCAGTGGACTGCTTCCGGCTGATGATGCTAACATTTTCTTATCATCACCAGCTATCATCCTTCTCCACTCTCTGACTCACAAACTTTCGCATTTATAATATTAGTGTGATAATGAGGTAGAAAATCAAAAGTTTAAAGAAATAAAGACCACGTTTCTTAGAAAGTGCGAAAACAAAAAGAAAATAGTACCTTCAATAATAATTTCAAAAAAGGGTGAGACCGTTGCCTGGTCACCTCCAAAACTTATATCATCAAACCCATCAAGGGCATAATAAATTGACAAATTACAATGCCATGAATACCAAACAAAAATTACGAGCACCTAACGAGGTAGTCACGACAAAACTTCCAAATGACCGTTGGGACAACTGACACACCCATTAATATTAAAAGGTTGGAGCTGAACTCCTCGGATCGTCAATAGTATTACAACAGAGTTAGCGCCACGAAATAGGATGTTTTTTTCGTGCATAACCTCAAAATCCGAAACCTCTTTTTTGTGCATACTCTCTCTCTCTGAGAGAAGGCCAGGGTCCGAACCGAAATGGTGGCCGAACGGTAACGCGTGCGACTTACAGAGCGCCGACACCGAGTTCGAAGAAGTTCCTCTCAGCCCTGTAGGTTATGTGCGGATTTGCCATCGCTCAAAAACGGTGAAGGAAAACATCGTGAGGAAATCGGCAAGTCCAAGAACTGCAACTTTCAAGGGCATGCGACATCTAATAACCGGCACTGGGCCAGCGTGGGAACGCACGCATGTTCCGATCTCCTTACACCGCAAAAAGACAGGCAAATAAATGAACGACAGGTTAATTTTTACTATCTCATTTATTTGAAATGAGCCAACAGCGCGGTCTTTTGAACAATTCGATTTGATTTGGCGTAAATCTAATGATTTTGCTAACTTTGAGTGCCCTGCATGGCCTAAAACGGCCCAGTGTCTGCAAGTCTAGAATGGGCTATTTTTTTTCACAGCTCTTTAGTTAAACTCAACAGCGGCTCTGTCTAGAAGTCTTAAATCTAACTAACTGAGACGCAACGACCCAAAGTGAGTCTTGGCCTCCGAAAACAAAAGACGCCACTTCAGTCTGTTCCACGCCACCTCCTGCCAGTCCTCCACCTGGAGCTCGCGCAAATCCTTCGTGACTAGAAAGGTCTAGAATATTTTATTCATTTTTCAATACCCTTCAGTTAAACTCAACAAGAGCCAGAGAACAAGGTCTAGTTTAAAATCAAACGGTCGGGTTATTAACAGATGAGTTATTGCCCTTCCGGAGTAATACGAGAAACTAATGACCTCGTAAATAACAAGCGATGCTTCGCTCTGTCGTGATTCGACGTGGTTTGGTTGCTTATCATCTGTTTTAACTTTCATAAGGTTTTGTCCTCTTTTTACCCGACTGCGAAAAAAGGAAGGTTACGTTTTTCGAGTGTTTGTATGTACAAGGTGGGCCAAAAGAAGTCATGTGGACCAAAAAAAGTCAAGTCAATGAAAAACATCGATTCTGTTTTTTGATTATGTTTATTTGAACCTATAGAATTTTATTGGTCAAGTCAAGAAGATTATATCGGCCAAAATCGAAGTTTTTCATTTAGAAAAAAAAAGAGAGCCAAACAACATCGGATGACTTCTTTTGGCCCACCTTGTATATTTCTCTGGCACGGCCGGTAGCCTAAATGGCTTTACGGATTTTAACATATGAGGTGTAATAAGATTTTTTGATGGTTTTTAAAACACTTTTATTAGCTTGACTTGTAACTAACTAACTAACTAACTAACTAACTAACTAACTAACTAACTAACTAACTAACTAACTAACAATGTAATCAAATCTTAGAAGTCAATTTTCACCTACTTCTAATTGTCGTATCGACTTGAAACTTTGTATGTATATGTAATCTCGGTGACAATGCAATAATTTGGTATCATTGACCTGATCTGATGATGCAGCCGGAAGGTGGGTAGGGCATCTCTACAGTGGCTTGTAGTAAACCCCTCGTGTTTGGACTCATATGAATCGTCTTGATGAGTACAATAGATTGGACTTGGTGACGAGGGTCTGATGATGCATCCGGAAGGTGGGTAGGGCATTTCTGCAGTGGCTACTAGCAAACCCCTCGTGTTTGGGCTCATATGAATCGTCTTGATGAGCCCAATAGATTGGACTTGGTGACGAGGGTCTGATGATGCAGCCAGAAGGTGGGTAGGGGATCTCTGCAGTGGCTACCAGTAAACCTCCGTGTTTTGGCTCATATGATTCGTCTTGATGAGTCAGATAGATTGGACTTGGTAAAAAACGACTAAAAAGTAAAAAATAATAATATATAGTTTGAAAAAACTAAAAAAAAACACTTTATAAATGCACTGAAAAATATAAAATAATTAAATTGACTTGTATTAGTTACGATATAATGGTTAATTCAAAAAGTGTGGAGCGCTTCTTTTAATGGGTATATAAAAGTACACACAACCAAAAAGCGAAAAAAAGATTTTTTGATGGTTTTTTTATTGTGTAACCGATCTATCCACGGTTTGACATTAATTTGACATTACTTCTATGGAGCTTATGTCAAACCATCTCCAGTAGGGATCGTGGATAGATCGGTTATTGAAACCGGTCGTTAAATGACATACGATCACAGTATATAAAGAACAGTAGGTTAGCTAAGGCCGCTCGACGAGTTAATTGCCTACTCTTGCGGTGACGCATAGGAGGCGCGTTCCGTACTGAGTGCATGGCCGCGGCCCCGGCAGCCTCCTTTCGTTTATGTGATTGTGTGCGTGAAAAGTGCGTGCGTACACGGTGCCGCTATTCACGCACACATTCAAACCGGCAACGGCCGATTTATATGAAGCTGAACTACTACTCCTTTACTATGATACGATGACATGACATATCGATCCAAAACCGCGGATAACGGATCAGGATCGATTATTAATTTCGGGCGATAGTGGTTGTTCACTTTTAAATTTAGGTAGGTTATAGTACATTATGTCAGTTTGTCAATGAGTAAAGGTCAGTGGCGAGTCGTGATATGACCAAAGCTGTCAAGATATATCGCAAGATATAGCAAGATGGATTGGCATTGTCAGTAGGTTGATCACGTCTCCCAAAAGAATGAATAACTGTTGTTGGAAACGGGTTTTTGAGTGTTCGTGATAGTTAAAGAGTCGAAATATCACTAACGACACTTTGATATGATGCTATATATATCTAGGAATCCATCCTTCCTACTAATATTATTAACGTGAAAGTTTGTGAGTATGGACATGTGGATGTATGGATGTTTGTTACTCTCACGCAAAAACTACTGAACGGATTTGAGTGAAATTTGGAATGGAGATAGCTTATACCTACCTACATCCTAATTTAGATTTAATTTTGAGTCTCTTATAGTGTCAATGCGCTATATTCTCACAAAACAATTAGGAAATTGAACATATTCAGCGAACTTTGATGGTAGCCGACATTTGTAGTGACGACTCAGTACACGTATGTCTGATTATACTTTTTTTTTTAAATCAACTGTAATTTGTTTTATGTATTCTACTAATATTATAAATGCGAAAGTTTGTGTGTATGAATGTTTGTTACCATGTATCACCGTAATTACTAAACCGATTGATTGATGAAATTTGGAATGCAGATAGCTTATTCTTCGATCGATTCATAAAATTTTAGCCTAGCTTAATTTTGTGCAGTACCAGTTTAGGTATTGGAGATGTGTGAGTGCAGATCCATAATTTGTTTGTAATCATTTCTTATACGAGTATATATATATTTTTTAAGCATTTGTTAGCAAGTATTATTGTTCACTTTACAGCTACCAGTGGAGACTTATAATTGACTTTTTTTGTTACCACTTAAGAGTAATTTCAATTATTGTACGTCGTTAGTCTTCCTAAGAAATTAAAATAAAATAAATACCCTGGATTAACACATGGCTACTTTTTATACCGGAAAAATGTTCTTGCGGGATAACGGGAAGACGCGAAGTTCAAAATTCTGGGTAGCACTAAACTGTAATAGGCAAGCGTAACGATCATTATAGGCTGCCTTGGTCTTCTCGTCACTCATATTATAATAAACTCGTACATTTATGTATATATGTCTAAATACATACATATTATTAATGCGAAAGCAACTCCCTCTGTATGTTACCTTTTCACGCCTAAATAACTGATCGAATCTTAATAAAATTCTCACGAATTTTTCCTTCCCCACTTTGAGCGATGGAAAATTTGGTCATAATTTTTAAGTCTATGGTGAGATGCGATTCAAACTCGTTATCAGTGGCTTGTAAGAGTTGTAACGCGCACGTGACCTCCGCTCAATACTTTAAATGCAATAAATTAATTAGCAAACAGCGTCGGATAAACGCTGCATCCCTACAGTCCTAAATATCCGTAACGAAGATTAATCGCCCGGTATTTAATGATAATGAAAACAAAGTGTTGCTAACGAGGGTGGTTGGAAACGCGGAAAATTCAATTCGCACTGTTTTCATTAACCAGTAATTACTTGCTGTAGTGTACGAAGATATACTGTGAAGATAATCCGCATTATGTGTCGTTGGAATATTTAGATGGCATCATTATGGGCTTTGCGAATCCAATGCGAGGTTTCCAGTTACATTACATGCATTAAAGATTTATCATCGGATAGGGTGACGAGCACATTGCATTGCAGGATTTTAAACTCTGATGGTTAAACTGAGTCTACAAAAAAGAAATTGTGGAGTTTTTGTGGAGACCGCGATTTGGCAAACGTAGTGTAGGAGACGCCCTGCCACAAGGTGGAGCGACGCCTTGCGCCGAGTGGCTGGTAGTACTTGGATGAGAAGAGCCGAAGACCGGGTTCAGTGGCGTAGCAGTGGACTGAAACAGGCTGATGATGATGATGATGATAATGAGGGAAATTTTCAATCTTTCGTAAGCATGCGTTCAAACCTAAATATATAAATATGTCTCTATTATTTGAATACTGTTTCTCTACGAACTAGCTGTTCCCCGAGGTTCCACCCGCGTGGGCTACAGCTATATGCATGCTAAGTCTCAGCCCGATCGGTTTAAAATTGACAAAGTTTCATACAAACTTTCATCCCCTATTTCATCCCCTTGGGGGTAGAATTAATCAAAACCCTTTCTTAGCGGATGCCTACGTCATAACATCTACCTGCATGCCAAATTTCAGCCCGATCCGTTCAGTGGTTTGGGCTGTGCGTTGATAGATCACTATGTCAGTCAGTCACCTTTGAGTTATACATGTACCGATTCTGCGTAATAATATAGCACTAAGACGTCTAGGTTAAAGTAAATATCGTAATTATAGTATGTCATGTATGATGTATGAGGTCAGGTTATTTTGAGAATACATGCATGAATAATGTTCTCATTCGGGATACCTATCATTTCGATGTTATAATAATAAAGTAGAATGAAAAAGGATAGAGCTTAGTACCCTAAATTCGATTTATTACATGTTAGTTTTTTATTTTATTTCATTGACGATAAATGTTTAATAGTTTGTTCCAACAGATAACTTTATACCTCAATAGCCCTTAGAACAAGTTTTGAAAACTATAAAAGTTTTCGTAAAAGTCAAAGTTTACTACCGTTATCTTGTCAAAGTGGCAACTCGTACTGCCTAATAATGCAAAATGGAACTCGAAAACCTCGTTCGAATTTGAATTTACAACGATTTGAAACCTAAAGAAAAAAAACTTTTTTTTTACTTATGGAAGGAAACGAACACATTTATAGTTTTCGTTAATTATCAAAAATTATACCTACTAGTCAATTTGTGTGCAATGGGCCCCGATATTTATTTACTTATTTAATTTACTAGGGGGTACACTCAGGCTGTCAAAATCTTTCCCTGCGCGACTGATCACTAGCGTTCGTCGTATAAATGAAACCTGTCAATAATACAACATAGTTTCAACCCGGATTACAAACGAGAGTATAATTAGTATATTTACTATCCCTCCGCACAATTCCTAGTGAAGTCACGTATAATAAAATCGCGGGCAAATTCAATAAACTAGTTAAGGGCCCGCAAGGGGCGCTCAGCTAATCTGGACCCGTTAATGGATCCCTTCCAAGCCTATTAAATCTTCGACCCGTGATACTACAGGCTCGTGTATAATATAAACCGGCCATTGTTTGTGGCCAGATTTATCTATAACGTTCAGTGATTTTGTAAAGACTTTCATTGCTGGAGCGAATTATCTTTTCCATCTTCAACATATACCTATATTTTATACCAAAGTTGATGAGTAAATGTTGGTTATGGACCTCAAAACGGCAGGACCAAATTTGATGGAATCTTCAGATTAACCATCCTGTGAAATTTGATAGCGATCGGAATACACAGATCATTTTTTATTTGTTTTTTTTTTAGCATTTTTGTGTGAATTTCAATACTAAATTAGACATTTTCTACATTTCTTCGATTTTTGAACATTCACAATTGCGTTTTCATTCACCGTGCGAAGCCTATGAACAACAAAACAAGCTTCAAAATCAGCTCCAAAAAGTCTTACACAGGCCAAAATCCATTTAACTTAGACCGGTTTCTGAACGCGGCTTGTCAACCGTGTCGAGAAGTCGGCCCGCGTATAAATAACAAAGTCAGCATACGACCTAAATAATGAAGCATAAAACGAACATTGACTAGGCATATGAGGGTAACGCCTTTGGAACAATACACTTACATATTAAGAGACCTCAGTGCATAGATAAAAGAATATGTGAACAGAAAAACGAAAAAACGGATATCTATGACTACTTTTTTGTTAGCTTACACACAAATAAAGTTATAGATCTTAGATCTAGTACAGTCCAGATCAGCCAAGTCAAACCTAAAGTCACTTGACTTGGTGGACCGCAAAACCTAATCTTAAACAAGACAAACTACTGAAAATATAAACGAATAAAATAATTATAATAGGACAAGGATATTTACTAAACTTTCCAATAAAAATAGACAATATATTTGACATCTTTTGTCTATAATAAAGTTGTATAGTTAAAGCGTGAATTTATCGGCGAATATAACTTATTAAAAATTGTTTTAACACGCTCTCTTTCTCACGCATGAAAATGTAACGTGTGTGTGTGTCTGTATGTGTGTGTGTTTGTCTGTTATCTTCCTGTTTGTGATTCTACGACGCCAAATATGAACGCACACCGATGTTCTATTATGAATCTTTTACGTAGCGAGCTTGTTTTTACGCCCGGATATAAATTGAACGTAAAATTCACGGCACGACCCTGTCGCCCCGTTGCGAGTCAATCATTGTTTTATTAGGTACGACTATGGCCATCTATAGTGCTGAAAAATAATCCGCGGGGAAAATCTCGAACTGTAAAAACATTCTGTAGTCACTGGAAAATTTTAACATTGTTGTTGAGGACGTTTATATTGCAACTAGAAACTAAAATAATAATTCGAATGTGTAAAAGGAAAATATAAATAATTCCTATTTAATGTATGCGAAAGTAACTCTGTCTGTCTGTCTGTCTCGCTTTCACGCCTAAACTACTGAACCGTGGTACGGAGATAGTTTGAACTTTGAGGAAGGACATAGGATACTTTTTATCGCGATAAATTGTAGCCCACGCGGGTGAAACCGCGGAGAACAGTTCGTTTCAAATATAAACTTATAAGACTTTTAGGTCAGAGTTAATTACTCATATATAATATATGTTTTAAAATCATAATGCTAACAGTACTTAGGCCCACTTGCACCATTCATTAAATCTCAATTTAACAAAATTCACTTGTCAAATTGTATGGAAAATTTAGTTAAAACCAGATTAAAACAAGGTTTTACGTTTTGTGCAAGCCAACCTTACTTAGTATGGTAAAAAAAATATGTCAAAATATTTATGAACTAGCTGTTCCATGCGGTTTCACCCGCGTGGGCTACAGTTTATCGCGATGAAAAGTATCTTATATCCCTTCCCCGGGGCTCAAATTATCTCTATACCAAATTTCATTTAAATCGGTTCAGTAGTTTAGGCGCGAAAGCGTATATACGAGGGCGGTCCGATAAATACTTAGCCTTAAGAAGAAAAGCGGATAATTTTGAAAAAGTTTTTATTTATTTTTCAACATAGTCGTCTTTTAACTCCATACACTTCATCCAGCGATGCTCCAATTTCTTTAACCCGTCGAAAAAATAGGTTTTCTCAAGGTCTGCAAAATAGGCCTACGTGGCGGCAATGACCTCCTCATTCGACGCAAATTTCTGTCCGGCGAGTGACTTTTTCAAGTCTGGAAATAAAAAGAAGTCGCACGGGGTCAAATCTGGAGAATACGGTGGATGGGGCAGCAGTTCGTAGCGCAATTCACCAATTTGGCCGTGGCGAGAGCGGAGGTGTGAGCCGGTGCGTTGTCATGGTGGAAGAGCACTTTTTTCTTCGCCAAATGCGGCCGTTTTTTCTGCAATTCGGCGTCGAATCGGCCCAATAATTCGGCATAGTACAGCCCTGTGATCGTTTTGCCCTTCTCCAGGTAGTCGATGTAGATCACACCTTGTGAATCCCAGAAAACAGTGGCCATCACCTTTCCGGCCGAAAAGACAGTTCGCCTTCTTCGGAGCACGTTCGCCGGGTGAAGTCCATTGTTTCGACTGTTCCTTGGTCTCTGGCGTGTACCAGCGGATCCACGTTTCGTCGACGGTCACAAAACGACGCAGAAACTCTTTCGGATTGCGCTTAAACAGCGTCAAACACTGCTTTGAAGTGGTCTCACGGTTGCGCTTGTTGTCCGGAGTGAGCAAACGCGGCACCCATCGCGCCGACAGCTTTCTCATACCCAAAATTTCGTGCAGGATATGACCCACGCGGTCTTTTGAGATGCTTACTGTCTCAGCTATCTCGCGTACCTTCAATCGGCGGTCTGCCAATACGAGATCGTGGATTTCTGTGACGTTATCCTCAGTAGTAGCCGTTTTCGGGGCAACTGGGCGTGGATCATCAAAAACCGATGTGCGACCACGCTGAAACTCGTTATACCAATTTTTGACGGTCGCCATCGAAGGAGGAGAGTCACCGTAGACAGCATCCAATCGCTCTTTGATTTCCATGCGCGATTTCCTTTCTAAAAACAAGAATCGAATCATCGACCGATCTTGTTCTTTATCCATTATTGTAAAATTCGCGGATACGTCCGTTTCCACACACGTTCAAAACAAAACTACGAGCTCGATTCGGCTGAAATTTCGACAGTAGCAGTCTACTAGAATGTTCTACACGATAGTAAATTTTTCTTGCGATAGTGGCGCCATCAGGCGTCGAGGCTAAGTACTTATCGGACCGCCCTCGTACTCCGTATACTCCAAAATTATTCCCGCACTTCGGTGCCCCCTCACCGAGTTACCTGCTGTAGGTACCCATTATCTTATTTTAATTCTAAGTTAATTTTTTTGGACCGCACGTTTGAACTCCTGGTCCGCGACCGCACTTTACCTATTTCATAGATTCTCCCGGTGCCCCACTTCACCGCGTTTCCCGCTGCGCTGCGGTGCGGCGGTTTTATTTTTCTACTACTACTTACATTTTTAAACTCGTGATATCTTTCGAATGGAATGTCCGAATTGAATGATTCAAAAAGTCATATAAAGGCATTGAAGCAGTTTTGAATAAGAAGTAGTTTATTTTGATAAGGATTAATACCAAGATACAAATAAAGAGCCTTTCCTAGCAGCGGCATTAAAAATTATTTTTTTAAAATAAAAGATCACTTATTGTAGCATAACTATAATAGTTAGACATATGCTCTCGCGGACTTTTTTGTAGATCCTAATGGGACCTACAAACCCGTAATACATTATTTTGTTCTAGTGTCAATAGTTTTTGCAGCGCACGCAAAAATAGGTTTTCGATTTCACACCTTGGGTTGCAAAATAGCAATTTTCTTACGGATCCCTAATTTTTTTGGAAATAAAATATAGCCTATAGCCTTCCTCGATAAATGGGCTATCTAACACTGAAAGAATTTTTCAAATCGGATCAGTAGTTCCTGAGATTAGCGCGTTCAAACAAACAAACAAACAAACAAACAAACAAACAAACAAACAAACAAACTCTGCAGCTTTATAATATTAGTATAGATTATAATATTATGCGTCATTGCTTCAAATTGTTTACTACCTCTTGATGTGTAATTAATATGAGGTCACCGATAAAGCTATACTACTGAAACGTAACGCCTAAAACATGCTTGGAAACGGCCTATCCATAGATACAGATAAGGGAACCAATTTCTTTGCACCCAATATCGTAAGCCACTTTAACAGTAAGTAGTTCAAAATAGTATTGTACATTTAAAATTCAAATTTACTCTCCGACTTCCACATGTTTCCTGGAATTTCGCACAGGAAATTCGATTTCAGTGCCGCAAAATGCAAGACTTTTCCACGAGCATATTCTGTGCGACTAATGTCGTGTAGCGTAGATAAACTAAGGTGTTACCGGCAATACAAGATTTATTCCGGTTCGCATTTGGTCCCATTCCAAGGCGTTTGTGAACACTAATATAGGTGCTGCTTTGCAACCTCTTTTGTATGAAGCTTTAAACTTTAACACGTACCTGCTCCATAGTATGTCAGTATCACAATTGGACAATAGAGATCTCGGCTTAGGTCCTAGATATAAATAGCTCGACGTTATGAAAGATAACCAGAACAAATGCTTAGTGATCCAGGACTGTTTGAAGTACTACACCTTTACCGGTTGACACATGCTTAGTGATCCGTCTAGGATAAGGCAGCGGTATATAGGACTCTTTGAAGTAGCACACCTTTAGCAGTGGTGTGGAATCATTTCTGTGTTCCGGATTGAAAGGCAAAGTTGTGAAATTACAGGGCAAAAAGAGACTGATACCTCGGGATAACGAGCGCAGTGCGTTGGATTTTGAAGTACAAAACTTAGGCTGGCACTGTAATGGGCGAGCATAACGCTTACCATCAGATGCGCAACTCACTCAGTCGTATAAAACAATATATAGCTCTTTTGCCACGTTGCGATAAATTATAGATTGAAAATAAAATTGGGGGCGTTGTGTCGAGGTTTAATCGGGGCGCTAAAAAATAATGTACTCGTATTCTCAAATTGGGCAGTAGACAAAACCAGTTTGGGAACCCCTGGTCTAGAGTCTAGAGTATGTCTAGACGCTTTCTTACCCTTAAGATATGCTTTTGACAAGTAACGTTCCATGCAGAGTCATTGTCTCCAACTGCTCACTCGTGGCTCCGCCAGATTAGACGTTGAGGGATGACTGTGGACTGTCTCGAACAATAGAAGAGCTGAAGGAGCGGTTGGTGCCTAATCTGAATATATCTTTGCAACTCAATGGGTTGTACGTAGGCTGACCAAGTAGGCCCAACATGAAAGCCTCTCCGAAAGGAAAAGAATAAAAATTACGAAAGAACTGCGCCCAAAGCGACATTACTCCGGTGATTTATCAGGCGCTTGTTTCACTCTATGTCATGAAAAAGTATATAGTTTAAAAAACTAAAAATGACACCTTTATATAAAATATTTAGAAGCAAAAAACTTCGAGGGGTTTACTAGCAGAGATTCCTTATCCACCTTCTGATTGCATTATCATATGAGGTCGATGATACTAAACTATTCCATTGTCACCAGAATTACATGTACATACAAAATTTCATTTGGATACGACGATTAGAATTAGGTGAAAATTTACTTCTAAGATTTGCTTTTAATAAGAAATGTAAGTAAAAACTAATTATGTTTTTATGATTCCCTCCGGCTCGGTGGGTTTCGAGCCCGCCACAAGCAGACACCGCGTAGTTTCTACCGAGCGCACTCTCGAATAGCATCTGGCGTTCCAATCTCGTCTTGATTTTATTTGTGGACATGACATGATCCACCTGTTCCATATATTATCATCACTGATATTGATCGTATCTCTTATATTTATATTATTTACTAGCTGCGCTCGCATCTTCCCATATATCTTAAGAACCTTTTCCAATCAAATCTGTTTAGTAGTTTTTGGGGAAAAGAGTAACAAACATCCATCCATTCTTACAAACATTCCCATTTATAATATTAGTGTGATAAAGTTCGTTAGTTGTGTATTTCGTTTTCAAATTACTCGAACGATTCCGAAATATAAGGGCGGGATCTTTAAAGGCATACATATGTTATAGGGCCATAATATATGTATAGACGGTTCAAAAATATAAATATATATACATATTTATGTACCACCTGCACACGACATTTGGACACGCCGCGTACATGTCTCGTATTATGATGAGCTCAGGACGGCATTACCATAATTCTGAGGGTCTATTTTAAGGGTGAACTCGTTTGAATTAAATTTTTATATACATAATATATACACATCTGTAAAGCCTCTGTCTCTTTGTTACATTTTCACGGCTAAACTGCTCAAGCGAACTTTTTTTTTACTGCCAATGCATTTGACCGCCATCCCGCCTGTTGCCAATCGTAGATGCGGTCGACGGTGTAACACGCATACCTTCTAGGTATGCGTGTTACACCGCATACCTTCTAGGTATGCGTGTTACACCGTCGACCTGTTCACTCTTGCCTTGAAGATCCCCAAATTGTAGCGATCGGGAAACACAGACTCCGGCAAGGAGTTCCACTCCTTAGCGAACTTGATGAAATTTTGTATGGATGTAGTTTGAACCTTGAAATGAAATGATATTTATTCACTGAAAATAGAGTCCATGTTGGTCTTACTTAGGATAATGTCCGATAGGACAGCATATGACAAAATAGCTATTTTGCCATATACTGGCATGTGAAATTTAAATAATAATAAACCTTGGGAAGGATGTAGGATAACTTTTTTTCGACGTATTTGATGGTAAGCGGTCACCGTCGCCTACGGACATTTGCAACACCAGGGGTGTTGCCGATGCGTTGCCGACCATTAACAACTCTTTTCACATCCATCTTGAAAGACTGCAATTTGTAGCACTGCGGAAAGACTTGTTGAGGAAGCTCGTGTCACATTCTGCAAGTATATATGCGGGAGAAAAGAGCACATAAATCGAGTAGTGTGGGATATCCAGGACTCGATTGTGTGATATACATCTAATTATATTTCTGTCGCTTTATTCTTCAGATATAATTAACACATGTAGTACTTCTTAAGTTACTTGGTAGCTTCGCACGTATTTAAGAGATTTTTTGAAAATCGATACGAATGGTATCGAGTTTTTAACAACTAAATCGATTATCTGTGGCACCACTCGCTACAGCCCACGGCCACCGCACTAATCGAGCCGTCATTCTTTTTTCGTGCGAGGTAGCAAGCGCACGCGCACTCAGTGTCTGCGAAATAAAATTATTTTTAGAAAAATGTTTAAACGTAACCGGGATGCTTTTCTTGAAGATCTCGAATACTATCGCTGGAAAGTGATGAAACGTGGACAACAACGTAAGCTTAATCACAAAAGGATTTTACTTCAATATTCGTCAGATTCTGGTATGTATTTGAAACTACCTACATTATTTTTATTTTTACAAATTGAAACGAATGCCTGGCGGTTAACCGTGAGTAAACACAAAGGCAAAATTGATACTTATTTCCAGTATATAGAATATATACTGGAATATTAATTTTATTTGTATTTGTTAATGATAAATCTATTGGAAAACCAAATAAATAAAATATATCTCTTAGTGTTACGTATACCACTTAAGCCAAATAATTTAAGTTTGCAAAAATTGCAAGTGCCTGGCGGTTGACCGAGCGTTAACACGATGGCTAGCTGCTATACATAGCGCGACAACCATTCCTACCGACATCGACATATTAACATAAAATTGGGACTTAATAATTACAAACTAGCGGTTAACCGAGAGTTAACACGGTTTAAGTGCTTTGTAAATGTATGCTGCTTATGCTAAATACTTTAAATTTGCATTTGTCTGGCGGTTGACCGAGCGTTAACACGATGACTGTTATGCTTAGCGCGACAATCATACTTTGTATACCTACCGACATATTTACGTAAAATTGAGACGTTACGATTATATACTAGCGGTTAACCGAGAGTTATCACGAAAATTAATTATTTTTGCCGCTTATGCTAATTACTTTGAATTTCCATTTACAAAAATTGCTATTGCCTGGCGGTTGACCGAGAGTTAACACGATGGCTCCTATACTTAGCGCGACAAGCATACCTACCGACATATTTGTGTAAAATTGAGACGTAACGATTATTAACTAGCGGTTATCCGAGAGTTAACACGAAAATTAATTATATTTGCCGCTTATGCTAATTACTTTGAATTTCCATTTACAAAAATTGCTATTGCCTGGCGGTTGACCGAGCGTTAACACGATGGCTGCTATACATAGCTCGACAAGCATACCTACCGACATATATACGTAAAATTGAAACGTAACGATTATTAACTAGCGGTTAACCGAGAGTTAACACGAAAATTCATTACATTTGCCGCTTCTGCCAAATACTTTAAATTTACATTTACAAAAATTGCAATTGCCTGGCGGTTGACCGAGCGTTAACACGATGGCTGCTATACATACATAGCACAGAAATCATACGTAAAATTGAGACGTAATAATTAAAAAACTAATAAATAATTGTAATTCAAACTAGCGGTTAACCGAGAGTTAACACAATGGTTTACATTGTAATTAATAAGTTTAAGTCTGGTATATCACAGACGGAAAAAACACCTACTGAGTCTTAGTCGTCACCAGATGTCAATTCTTGGTTAACAGATATTGCACCCAATACCAATGTGGAACACTTCCTGGAGTAAAAATTGATGTTGATCCCTATCCAGAGCTTGATTCTGAACTGCTCGGAACGACGAAACAGGCGGTGTCAAGTACGCACTCTAAAGTCAGACAACCGTGCACGTACTAGGTAAACTGTGCCGGACCCTTGCGCTTCCAGCAGAACAGGGGGGGGTGCAGAGGGTCGGGCCGGAAGTGAACCCCTACGATGAGCCGCCGTGCTCCAACGACACAGCAGTCGGTCACGGGTGTGACGGACGGGCCCGAACAACCCGAAGCAGCCTTCGACGCGCCATTTGCTCAGGTACAACGGTACAACACACTGCGCGCTGGTACGATTACTCACTTCTACGATTACTAATGTCACATCTAATCCTGCTATTTTAGATTGGATATGTAATGGTTTCCCTATACCATTTTAATTTGAACTTAAATTCAGGAGGTTCTTGGTCAGTGTTTGAAAAAATCTCACACGACCATAGCTGATGAGAAATTAATAAGCCTAGGTGAGGGTAGTTCCTCCGCATCTTGCATAGGAGCACATTACTCCAAAAAATGTCTCTTGCCCCAAAGCCTATCTGTGACAAACCCTTCAAGAGTTTAGTAAATTTGTTTCTAAATTACACTTTTAGATGAAAGACTACCGAACAAGTAATTTGCTAAATTAATTTCTGCTAATGGGTCCATCAATTTGAATGAAGCCTATTTCCTATTCTTTGTCAACTCGTCGAAAAGTTTTCACTCATGAGAAATTGCACAATGAGAGATTTCGCTCACTTAATTGGAGTTTTGGTTGCATTGCAGCCTGCCAGCCAAGTACGTTTGGCGGTACACAAAAACCCTTGAAAGACAAGAATTTGTAATATCTTTGCAGAAATGCTCTAATTTTCATGCTCCATTTATATGGAATTCGGCCATTCTAGACGATTTAAATTGATGGAAATAAAATATTATTAAACCAAAAACCCATTTAAAACCGCTAAATTTAACTTAGAAATTTATACAGACGTCTCACGTTCTGGATGTGTAGTCCATTGTGATAATGAACAAGCTCATGGAGTATGGAAACATTGTGAACTTAAATCACACATAAACTGCTTGGAATATTATATAAACAGATAAATTGAATGCTAGGACAATAGCAAAACTTAATGGTAAGTGTCCCAAAGGGCAAAGTACGAGTATTTTGCAAGAGATAAACATAACTGTTCCATCTTACTGCGTATAGATAAAACGACAGCTACGTAAATTGCATGGGTGGAATCCAGTTCCCTCACTTAAACTGTGTACCTATCCAGACAAATTTGGCAGCGGTCTGAACAAAGACATACATGATGGTTTGCACCTAACATTAGCACAAAAAAAAAAAAAAAAAAAAGCAGGTAAAGATCTCGGGAATCCAAGTATCAAATTCAGCTTTCGAAAGAATATTAAAAACTTTCAGAGATACCGAAATTCACTTGTTTGTTTCTCGGACCAATGCCAAACGTCAGAACTTCATGTCAAGACCCTGACGCTTTTGCCGTTGACGCTTTCACAGTAAAATAGAATATAATAATCTTCGATGCTTGCCCACCTTTTCCTCTAATTCTCAAGTGCTTTCAAAAAATTATAGAACAAAAGGCTTATGGGGTTTTTAGATTATCCTCTCCGACCTTCTCAGGCCTGATATCTGCAATCAACGAAAATAATTCATCAGCATCATCATCATCAGCCGGAAGAAGTCCACTGCTGAACATAGGCCTCCCCATTTTGAACGCCACCATGAACGGCAATTTCCGATGTAAGTTGGTTTAACCCTGACGAACATCGTGTTCGTTCATTTTATAAGAATCCACTTATCTTAGGTGCCGCAGTGCTCTCGGGCAGGCGTTTTCATCGCGTGGCATTTTAAAATCAGCCATAGATCTGATGCTGGCATCCTTATCAAACAACTAGATGTAGCAATATAACATATCATACAAGTTGTGGTGGCAGTTTTGTAACGCCAATAAATCCAATACTTTTGATTGCTTTGTCCCAATAATTTTGCGGTTTTAGAGTTAGATGTACGTTAAGGGCACATCATATGGATCTGTCGTCTGCCTTATCTCTTCTATTAGGTAACAACGTTAGGTCCAATGACCAACTACAAAGACTGCTTAAAGTAGCGTTTAAATTAAAACCCAGTTTCCCAAAACATTGTTCAACATGAGACCCACGGATACTTTTGACGCATATAGTCGATTGGTATCTCAATAGAGTTCAATATGGAGAAAATTACAAAGAAATTAGTAGTTCTGTTAGCCATCTGTACAACTCAACGAGTTCAAAAAGAGAAGTGAACACAATTTATAAGACTGTAATACTAAATTTGCTGTACCCACTAGTAGGCTTCATAAAGTCGGCAACTCGTTCAAAGTTTAATGTGTATGTTGTTTATTCAACAAAATCCTAAGTGCAATTGTAATGTGCAGTTGTCGATAGAAAAATTTCAAGTCCGTATGAAGAGAAATGTTATTAGTAAAGCTTATTATAAAATTTCGGACTATTTAGATGACGACGATTGCCTGCTTATTTGCCGGTGTTATGAGGTTGAAATAGGCGTGGATCGTTTTAATTTTAACGTTTTAAAGGCGATCACATGTTGTATCAATGTATGCCACTAAATAAATATATTTTGAAGTTGAAGCTTGGATGGACCAGAACATCGGTCGAAGGTCTTTGCTAAATTTTACCATCGTCCAATCGTAGACGATAAGGACTTTGCAGAATCGATTTTACAAAATATTACAAGTAATGATTATTTAAATCTTAGTATTAACTATGACTATTTATGACTTATAATAATTATAAACCTTATTAATAAAAATATTTGGTTTCACGTTTATATAGTTTTATAAGTAAGCTCTATCATTGAAATTATAGAACGCTGATTTGATAAAACTAGTCGTTCTTAATGATAACAAATGCAAAATTCTCTGAACATCTACATGTGTTAATTATATCTGAAGAATAAAGCGACAGAAATATAATATGTGATCAAAAGAATTTCGATCAATATTATATGAGGTCGCTTTATTCGAAGATATAACCCTCCCAACCCATTCCCGTAAAAAACATTTTGCATTTGTCTCAAAGATCTCTAAAAGAATGACGGCTCGATTAGTGCGGTGGCCGTGGGCTGTAGCGAGTGGTGCCACAGATAATCGATTTAGTTGTTAAAAACTCGATACCATTCGTATCGATTTTCAAAAAATCTCTTAAATACGTGCGAAGCTACCAAGTAACTTAAGAAGTACTACATGTGTTAATTATATCTTCGAATAAAGCGACCTCATATAATATTGATCGAAATTCTTTTGATCACATATTATGAATTGATATTGTTCCTACAGTTGTTATAGAAATCCCTCCTAGTATAATAAATGCGAAAGTAACTCTGCCTGTCTGTCTCGCTTTCACGCCTAAACTAATGAACCGATTTAAATGAAATTTGGTTCGGAGATTGTTTGAACCCTGAGGAAAGATAGGACACTTTTTATCGCGATAAACTGTAGCCCACGCGGGTGAAACCGCGGAGTAACAGCTAGTTTTAAATAACTAGAAGGATTTACTTACTTCTCTCTCATAAAACGTGAATGATATATAACTGTTTAAAACATGTCTAGTGCCATTTTCGACCAAAATTGTTCAAATATCTTCGAAATACCTCGTTCCGACGCTTCAGAATTTATTGATTTCAATGTAATGTAGAAATTCGAACTGAACTATTTCCTATTGTTTGATAATGTCGCGTGACATTGAAGATAATCCTTGAATACATTATCATAATTGAAACTCGATGTGGACCGAAATACGAACGAAGACGACAGATTATATAACAGTTACCATAATCAAACGAAACACTCTCAAAGTCAAACAAATGAAACATACTTCGTGTACAACTGAAGTGATGAAATGAGCAGGTCAATTCGTTTGATGGTAAGCGGCACGACTGCATATAAGAATAGTAAACAAAAACGCCGCTCGAAACTTTACTTGTTTTTATTTTTAAAGGATAGCGTTTGACCACAAATGTTAAATGAAGGCGTAGTCGAAGATGGTACAGTCAACGACAAAAGTAGCAGAACAAAAACAATTTTTCCGATTCTCTTTATCATCTTAAACACCAACTTTCGACCGAATCATCACTAACATCACTTGTATTGTGTTCTGGTCAAACACAACATTGAAAGTTGTAAGGAAAAAACAAACATTACCGATCTACTACGCGTTTGGAAATTCGAGTATGATCAGCTACTTTCGTCGCTGACTGTACCACGCTTTATCTGGGAACTTGCTCTCAAGTGAGGCAGATTGAAAACCAGAACGTATCGATTGGTTATTATTATCACGTGAGACGCAACGCCGGCAACTGTCAAATCGACTGATTAGTCCTACTAATATTATAAAGGTGTGTGTGTGTGTATGTGTGATCCCGCAACTCGTTAATATTCATGTTCCCATATCCCAATGTGTACAACCAAACAAGAGAAATCATCTTATTAGTAAAGCTAATTAAAAAATATCGGACTATTAGATGACAAAGAAAAAGCTTGGGATTTTAGTGAACTTGCTCCAATTCAATCAATTAGTAATAAGAATAAAATTGTCAATGTGATCGCGCCAAAAAAATTACCTGCCGGGCGTTTCTTGCCTGTTCCTTTGCCGGCGTAAGGAGGTTGGAACAGGCGTAGCTAGTTTTAAGTTGACGTTTTAAAGTGATCACAATGTATCCTATTAAATAAAAAAGTTTTGAAATTTGAAATTTGAAATATGTGAATGTTTATTACCACGTATCACCATAACTACTAAACCGATTTTGATGAAATTTGGCCTGGATTAACACATAGGCTACTTTTTATCCCCGAAAAGGGTTCCTGCGGGATAACGAGAAGACGCAGGTGAAACCGCGGGGCGCAACTAGTAACTGCTAAATTAAAAATTTATCATTCGACTCTGAACATAAGTGGTTATATTCATCTTGAGCGTATAAATCAGTACCTAGTCACAGATTACCGAATGGCAGAAACATTCGCAGTTACGAATATTTAACACAAGTAGGTACAGTCAACGACAAAAGTTGCTGAACAATATCAAATTATTCGATTTGCATTATCATCTTAAACACCAAGCGTAAACAGAATCACTCCTTAACATTAGGTGTGTTGTTATATAGTCAAACGCTACCTTATAATTTGTAAGAAAAAAAAAACAAAAATTATACTGATCTAATACGCATTTGGAAAATCGAGTATGATCAGTTTTGTTGCTGACTGTACCACTAATAAAAAGAAAGAAGAACACAAGTGCCTACTCGCAAATCGGCCATGAAAACACAGATGAAACTAGATCGATCAAAAGCCTGTCTGCCTACCCGAACACAACCCGGCCGCGATGACGGATAGATCTCTCTCATACCCACCACATCCTATTTCTCTTAACGCTGTTCCATCATTAACTCCCCCTAACGTAACAAATCAAACTGCACTTAAAAAGTAGGTATTTGTTTTTTTTAACGTTCTGTTTTCTTTGAACGTCCGTGTCTTATGGTGCAGTTTTATTATGTTGTTTTTAGCTCTTTATGCACCGCGCGTGTTGTACACATGCGTGTAAGTTGTTTCTGTTATAGCTTAACGTTTGTTATTAATGACCTATCTATCCACGGTTTGCCCTACTACAGATAGAAATTTGACTATTTGAATCATCGACACGCCATCCATGTCAGTTTCTAACCAGTAAATTTTTTTTCAAGAGCACGACTTTTCTATGTCACGCATAAAATTATTATGACGGCTACTACTAAAAACATAAATAACGAGCTAAAAAGTAAATAGCTTAAAACAACGGAAGCAAATATTATATACATTTTTATAATTGAATTTCGTCGTAGCGTTTTTGATTAAAAAGTTGATTACATTTTTCTCTTTGTTCGGATGAAATCAAAAACTACTGAGCGGCTTTGGGGACGGGCTTTTAAGCCTTTGATAAGTTTTGCTCACATCCATCGTGTACAGTCAGCAACAAAAGTAGCAGATCATACTAGATTTCCCAAATGTATTTTAGATCAGTATGGCGTGGTTTTCTTTACATCTGACAAGGTGGCGCTCTGACCACAACTTATCACACCTGATTTTAAGTGATGATGTGGTCAAAGGTTGGTGTTTAAGATGATGCCGGTAGTTGGAAATTGTGTTATTGTTGAGCGACTTTTGTCGTTGACTGTACATTTCAACGGTGTGTAAATAAACAGGTCGTGCTAAAGCCACTGAATCAATTATTTTTTTCATTGAAAGCTTTTATTCGGAATTGAAAAACAACGAAACACAAAATTTACTTTTTTTACTACTTACAGGGTAGCGTTTGACCACAAGTCACCTGATGTGATGTCACCTGTTACTTAGCGCAAATTCCAAGCTTACGGTCTAAATAAAATAACGGCCAGGTGTGATTTTGAAAATATTGTCTAATAACTAACTACCTAGATAACATAAGGGATGACAAAAATATTTTTTTAATTAGACGGAAGTAAATATTTTGAGCGATGGTGGCCGAACGGTTCGGCGTGCGACTTACAAGACGCCGACACCGAGTTCGAATCCTCTCGGCCTCGTACCTATGACTTAATAAGTTATGTGCGGATTTGCCATCGCTCAAAACGGTGAAGGAAAACATCGTTAGGAAACCGGCATGCCCAAGAACTGCAACATTTTCAAGGGCATGTGACATCTACCAACCCGCACTGGACCAGCGTGGTAGATTATAGCCCATACTCTCTCTCTGAGAGAAGGCCGGAGTTCCAGCGGTGGGAACGTGGAAGGCTGATAATGATGATGATGAAATATTTTTAGCACTACATTTATTTTCAAGAATGGAAATGAGAAACTGGTGTGTTCTGGCAGCCTTACTTGAGAGCCAGTTCAAGCGCATGCGTCACTTAACATTTGAAAACTAAAATTAATTTATTATGTACCGCGAAATTGTATCAAAATCATACTTTAAAATTTTACTTTCAACGTTATCTCGATAAATACAGCTTTCGTAGCAGCTCATTTCTATTCATTTTACCAGAAAACACAAGCTGGCAATAATATTAATAATTTATGTTAAACGTAAGCTGCATCCGAATAAGGCTTAACCATTTATGCAAGCTCAATTAACATACTTCTTAAACTATGCTGTGTACAATATTCTATGAGAATGCCTCCCTGAATATCAAGCGTTAAATTTCAAAATTTTAGCTCATCTAACTGGAATTATTTGAATTCTTCACGTTGAGTTTGCGCGAAGCTTTAAATGGCTTCCAGTCATGTGAGAGTAAATAAGCATCTATGTGTCTAGCTGAAGTGGCAGTGGGCTGGTCATATAAGCCGCAGAACCGACAACCGATGGGGTAGACGTGTTCTTGAGTGGAGACCGCGACTTGGCAAACGTAGCGTAGGACGTCCTGCGACAAGGTGGAGCGACGATTTGCGCCGAGTGGCTGGCAGTAGTTGGATGAGAAGAGCCGAAGACCGGGCTCAGTGGCGTACCTTGGGAGAGGCCTAAGTCCAGCAGTGGACTGATACGGGCTGATGATGATGATGATGTGTGTACAGGGACTAACTACTACATTTTGGATTTTTCCATCCTTTCAGCTTTGTCCCACCAGGCAGTGGGGTCCAGGATATCATTTCATATAGGTACTACAACTAAGTGACTTTTGATGAAAGAACATTGGCCACTTTTCATACTGCCCTGGACCTGAATAGAACGCAATAATTTTATTTTGTATGAAAATTTTCGTTCCTGTCAATGTCACTTAGTTTTTGTTCTTGGTAAATGATTATGATTTTAATGACTTAATTTAAGTAGGGCAGACTTCCAAAGCGTGAAACGGAATGAAAAAGAAAATGCGGAGTGTGTTCAAAACATCCAAGCATCGTGTAAGTTAAAAAATATCCTAAGAATCTCCGAAGTTAAAAAATCGATCTTTTTTTCCTACACTTTCTTTAAAATGTCGTTTGTATAATCTTAATAGGCAAAAAATTAAAAATTATATCGTATGTAAATCGTTTTTGGTATGGCCATTGTTCTTGGGTATGGAGATCATTCGTACCCTGGGGAACGCACATAGGATACTTTTTATGACAATAAACAATCTGGCGGACTAAACCGCGGGGAACAGTTGGTATTATAAAATATTATTTACACAGTAACAGTGGAAAATAAGGTAACATCAAGGAAATAACTTAATTTAATATAATGCAGGAGCAATGAAATTAGAGAAAGGAAATGAGTGTAACACGGAACAACTTTATAAAGTATTCTCGGATATTTGCGCTCTTTGCTTTACTTATACGATCGGCGACAAAATTCGCTGAACAAGCCAAACTTTTTATTTTTCCTAAACTTCTTGAACACCAAACATTGCTGATCTGGTACACATTTGGGAAATTGGGCGTGATCAGCTACTTTTGGCGCTGACTGTACAAATGTGATCAAATTATATACTTTTTAAAAGTATTAAGTAGATGAAACGTTTTAACTACAGCAACAAGCCAAAAAGACTTGGGAATTAAATATGGCCGGCCCAAACGCGATTGAAGCTAAAGAGCTTTCGAATGAAATGTATATCATTGAATGATGATATTTGTTTTAGAAATAAATTAGGCGTAATTTAATTATTAAATACTGGGCTCTAGTAATAATAGTATAGTACCTACCTAGCACCTATTTTGTTTCTTTTTTGCTTTCTTAATCCTATTTTTTATACAAGATAAATCCGTAGTTAGATGTAAGTCATAGTAAGTAATTAAACCTAAAACCTCTAAGATCTGCGATTTTTGAATATAGTTAAAAAATTAAAAAAAGAAGACAAAATAGAAGACTAGGTAGCCATTGCCACCTTTTCTAACCCTAAAACCTACCGCAAACGTGATCCTGAAAAACAAGTAACAAATATCTGGTCCCAGTCTCAAGTATCAGTAAAAATACCAACTAGTCCATTAGCCAGGTCGTAAGGCCGCGCATTCCTTCCCGCTGCATCACTTGGTGACGCATCCGTACCTGCAACAAAGAATTTCTTATTGTTACACATATAAAGATTATATTATACATATAAGATATTAGGAATGGATCCTGCGAAATCGTGACTGCATACCCAAACTCGAACCCAAGTTCTGTTTTTTGTTAACTTCTTTAGTATTAGAATTAGGTTTTGAAACGGGATATGTACCATTTATTGGTTTTTGTTTGAGTTCTCGATATTTCGACACTGTTGATAACGAAATTACTAAAAGTTTCGGGGGTAGGATTGATGATATTATAACGGGCAGATGTATCTATCTACCCGCTTCCTCTCACGTCTTTTTCGTACGATGACGTTGCCGTTATCACCCAAGTCGTCTTTGGTATTCGAAACAGAAACAAGTGCAAAGCTATGTAGATAATTTAGGACTAACTATTGTGAAGACAAAAAGGAAGGGATTTCAATAATTTCTGTGGTTATTCCCTTATTGCTCTTTTTATGTTTCCAAGCAATGATGAACCAGTGGTAGCGCCATCGGCTTGCGATCGGCTGTAGAGTCGAATCGTACTGTGTGATTGATTGTACCTACTGTGTGATTGAGCTTTAGGTGAAGGAAAACATCGTGATGAAACCATAGCTTGGTATTAGAGCATTTTCTAGTGCTCGCCTAGCTAACACAGTCAAGTTGTCGCTAAGCACCTATCGTTGTTCCGGCAGTCTCGCTTGAGAGCCAGTCCAGCTGGTGTAGCGCAGCGCCATCTTCGACCACATCGTCACTTAAGTAGTAAAAAAAGCAAGAATCTGCAAAACGTGCTAGACATTACGGAAATTACTTCCGACCCAACATTTTTCTTTAACAGCTAAACGATCTAGACTCGACTATACTTTCCTGAACTTCGCAAGTCTACTTTACGACACTCTCTTAGCGAAGGATTACGGTCATTCCAGTATTCTCACAACTAAGGCTTTCCCGACTTGAGCCATTATGACTTGCCCAATAAGGCTATAACCGTTTCCTTTGGTGCTTGGAAAAAGTCTTGAATATATAAACTGGAATTCATAACCGTAAGTACAGCCCGTAAGGCTTATATGGAGTAATTTGCGGATACGAAACGTTCGTTTATTTGTATGCTTTGGTATAAGAACTGTTATTATTTATGTGTGGTGTTTGTATTAACAAGTGGACTGGTTTTGAACGACTACGGCAAAGCCAAAAGGGTTGTGTTTTTAAGCCCTGACGAAAACATTGGCCCTAGTTATAGAGTCTTTGCGACTTTTGCGAGACGTTTACAAAAAGAGTTTACGCGTACGCGGAAGAGGGCGTTAACGTCTGACACTAGGGCCACAGAGGATTTTTAAGTTTAATGTGTGCATCATATAGCTCCCAAACAAATGAACCAATTTCGATAAAGTTTTTTACTCAAAGGTGACTTGATCGATAGTGTGCTTCATAGCACACTACCAACCTATCCTCATGGATAGGTTGTTAGTTGGCTGGAAGGACGCGGTGGATGTGGACCTACGCGAACTCCAGACTCTCGACGGAAATCGCTCAACACAGGGAGCAGTGGCGCTCTCTCGTTTCGGAGGCCAAGACACACTGGGTCTCTCAGCCATCGGAGTTATTTTATTAGTAGTAGGGTTTGTTTAATTTACGCATATTTCACCGTAGCGCCTAAAGTACTCATCAGATTTTGATGAATGAGGTGTCAATCGATTCGTTATTATGGTCAAGGTGATATAAGAAGCTACGACTTTCCTCCGACTACGGCAAACCCAAAAGGAAGGGTTGTGTTTTTATCAGTCTATGTACAAATGTACATATTTGAAGAATGTAGATTTTTTATTTACTTACTTATTGGTAAGCATAGATACCTATTGAAGTGATAATGGGTTACTAGTAGTGTGTTTGTTTCGAATCCCTTAAAATTTACTCAGTAACAACCATCAACGAAAAAATGTGAAAGCCAAAACCAATCAACATTTTTAATCGAATACCACTAACTCGTGATTAAGCAAACGTCACTTCAAAGCAGGACTTGAGAGGATTTACGTCTCGTTTGCATAATACCAATTATTAATAACGACTATAACAAAGAAACTTCGAAAGCTTGCCAGTTTACCCCCTCCGCGACCAATATTGTTCTCAGAACCAGCGGACTTACACAAAGACAGGCCAAAATTGAAATTTGTATTAAACCCTTTGGGTAATTATTTAAGGTATTGGAAGGTATTTGAACAAGTTCTTGAAATATTTAATGCTAAAACTAGCGAACAGATCGCGCCTCGCCCGCGCGGAAATTTCAATTTTTCCATACAAATTTTAATATCCCCTTTGACTCTTGCTCCAATTCCATCAGTCAGTAGAACCTCCTCTGTTTTTTTCTTTTTTCTCTCCTCTCTTCTCTTTTTCTTTTCACCTCTTTTTTCTAAAATAAACCTCTAGAAAATCGCTCATAAAATGCCTTAAAAATTCTGCTTCCCAAAATTAATTTCTAATCATTGCGATTTAATTCAAGCTAGTCAATCAATTCGATATAAAATCGTACAGATTTTGTTGTTATTGAGACAGGTTTTGAATCCCGAAAAGTAGGTCCAGGTGGTAGCCATTATGTTAAAACCCTGACCGAAACGACAGGTGTTCCCAACTTTATACATAGTCAGCTGCAGATGAATATATTTTTAATTTTTTGTAACTCTTAAACATAGGAGGATAAGGTTGAAAGTTTTGGCACGATTTTGTATAGTTGAATCTGTAGAATTTGATAGGCCTTGGAATGGGCAGATGGTCGCAAACGGGCCGCTTCGTCTCTCTCAATGTTTGCTCATTTTAAGTAGATTATAGAGCTTTTACATTTCAAAATGTTGGCCATACATTTGCATCTGCCTCGTTACATCTTCCACATCATTTGATTTTAGCGCTGATTTTATTTTCTACCTGTTATGCCCCGCGGTTTTACCCGCTTGCACTACAGTTTAACGCGATAAAAAATATCCAATGTCCTTCCCTATTAAGGTTCAAACAATCTCCATGCTAAATTTCATCAAGATTTGTTCAGCAGTTTAGGCGTGAAAACAAACAGTAGGGACAGAACGTTACTTTCGCACAATGTATAGATAATATTATGTATGTTAAGTCTAGCTATACATTTAACACGTTGTATGACTGCGCACAATTTTTCTGGATTCCAATTTCTTCGGTGATTCTTATACGGATTGCAATTCGGCTTACTAACAGACATGATCTTTCTTTTTATTATGACCATCCTGTACAAAGTAGGTTACTCATTGGTAGATGTTTCTTATTAAGAAGGAATAAGGTCTATTTTTCTACGGCTAGTATGGTGATTTAAGGTGTGAAGTCAAGAGTCCAGTGACTCAGCGTCATAAACATCTGGCCCGGTTTTTACGGTCATGCATCAAATTCCAGCCACAAAAAAGGTCAAAACTTTGTTGTAACGTGAAGCTGGGACCTTCGTTGATATCACGAATATAAATGACGGTATTGTGGATGAGGAATTATTTGTTGTGAATGAGATTGTATCCTCTAACGTTGTGCGTTCGTCATCTCAAGCCAAATTGCTATCATTAACGACGACATACTGCCTAATATTTAATTTTAACATATCTAGAGAAATCGGCTGCTTTCTTTTTTTAGCTTCTTGTCGCCTAGTGGCAAGCGAGAATGGATAAATTAAGGCTCTACGCGGAGAAAAAAGACCTTCCGAAATACCGTTTTCCTTCTGAGTCAAAAGGGAAGGACTTGTAATTCAGAAGGAAATCTACGCAGTAAGTACTGGGCCAGCGTGGTGGATTATGGCCCCTACTCTCTCTCTCTCTCTCTTTCCCTTTCTATCTCTGAGAAAACCTGTGCCCCAGCAGTGGGAACATAGTAAACTGATAATGATTATGAAGTAGCACCAGTGACAGAAAAGCTGAAAGGGAATCGTTTGGCTTTGTATGGAGTTAGATATGCTATGAGGAGGGATGAAACTCATGTTACTAAAAAAGCGATGATATGAATGTTGATGGAAGGAAGGGAAGAGGAAGACCAAAGATTAGTAGTAGGGCAGTTTAAAGTGCTTGCCTGCCTAGCCTGGCCTGGCTAGCCTGCCTGGTTGGCTAGTCTGTTTACACAACAGGAATAACAATCAGAAATGTAACATTTGCTATTCCAGAGCAACCTCTGTCTCGTGTCTACACACGTGGTAGGGTGAAGAAATAAAGATCACACAAATAAAAATAAACCAGAAAAAATAAAACTAGTTCATCCAAGCAATTTGCCGTAATCTGATTTAAAATTCCAGCACATTTTGCCTTCGTCTCGTCAAGGGTTGCCTTCTGTTTTTTCACGTACCTAGTGATACATTCCAGAAAAATGCATTTTATGAACTAAAGAATCGACGAGACTACGATTTCTGTACCATTACTTTGTTTAAGAAAACACAATACTTTAATGTTTATTAATTTGATGATGATATAATATTTAAATTTTTATGGAAGGCAAGCTACACCCCGCGGTTTTCCCGAAAAATGTGCATACCTATGTGTGCCTTAACCTAGGGATAAGCTATCTCCATTTCAAATTTCACACAAATCTAATCAGCCATTTCAGTGTGAAGATGACTCACTCACAAGCTTTCGCTTTTACAAGTTGATTTGTGACCGTTTTGAACCAAGACCGAATCATAGCATTGAAAAAATGATATTAATGATTGAAAAAAATTGTAGCATCAAAAAATATTCCGTTCCAGATTACACCGTAGACAACCCTAGCTCGATAGTAAAATGGTGGACGCTTGAATCACCATTTCCTAGCTAAAAATATGTAAAATGCGGTGCATATTGAACATTAAACACGGTTAGAGGTGTTACGATGTTACGAGGCGAATAATCTCGTAACACGAGTGGCCCGGGTACTCGAATCAACTTGACTCGGTTCTTAAAACTTTGAAAAATGGGGTTACCATTATTTTCTGTTACCGTAACCAAAAAATAAAAAAAATATGTTTTCGACATTCAACATGGAGGGATATAAATAAATATCGGGGGACAATTGCACACAAAATGAGGAGTATTTAACATTGAAAAAAATGTATACTTATTTAAAATGTAAATGCTAGTGGTTCCTTTTTGGTAGTTTAAAACATTATCTCTGATTCTATAAACAACGAGGACTTGTTAATACGATCAGGTCCGAGATGGAATCTGAACTCGGTATCTGCTCCTAGTAAGCGCACGCGATATCGTTCGGCCACAATAGCTCTAGTGATCAGACGAATAAAATAAAATAAATAAATAATCCTGTTTCCACTGCGTTGAATATCGACAGTCAGATCAAAAGCTATGGAATGGGCTGTTCATTCCCATCTCTGTGACACGCACGATTAAAACAATTCCCTATTTTATTGATAGCATATGCATGCGACGTATTGAAGCTAGAATTTTATTTGCCACACAGTGGAGATGTTTAATTGGAATATTTAATCCTCCATTTGTCTGAATAGACACCCGAAACAGAACAATGCTAGTTGCGTTTTTATTTGGGTTTTTTCTGCCATTGTCATGTGCATCAGGACTGAAGGATCAAATCCTTAAATTTTAGAGTCACAAAAGTGAATTAGTAAAAAAAATAATTAATCGGAGTTATCCAAAAATATGTAAAATGCGTGAGCCCCGCGGTTTCACCCACGTCTTCCCATTATCCCGCAGGAACCTTTTTCCGGGGTAAAAAGTAGCCTATGTGTTAATCCAGTATAAGCTATCTCCATTCCAAATTTCATTCAGATCCGTTCGGTAGTTATTACGTGAAAGAGTAACAAACATCCATCCATCCATCCATCCATCCATACTTACAAACTTTCACGTTTATAATATTAGTAGGATAGGATGATACATATTTATCCGTTTACTTGTAGGTATGTCAATATGTAGGCCGTAAGCTGTACTGCGGATATCAAGGCGAGGAAGCAATAATTCTGCAAAAGAGTCCCGTAATTCTGAACTAGCAGAGATTTCCCGGAACTGGCAACTTTATTAGATAGCTGCCGCGCAAAAAGTTCACTTTATGAGCTAAGCTAATGCGAAGATTTATAGCTATACAAGCTACTCCTAGCAGGAAAGGCAATGTAGTGTGTTGGGTGTATTTAAATCTACTTCATTTTTATATACCTGATACCGCTGGAGGGCCGCGGTGGATACAGACCTACGCGAACTCCAGACTCTGAATTGTGCTGAAATCGCTCAGTATAGGCAGTGGCGCTCTCTCGTTTCGGAGGCCAAGACACACTTTAGATCGCAGAGCCATCGGAGTTAGTGTTTAGTCTTGATATAGGTAATTGGATTAGCGTCAAATGAAGGGCTGAAGGATTCAATTACGACGAAAGGCAGACATCTGCGCAGACTTACCGGCGTAGGATCCGAAGCGCTGGGATTAAGTCTTCAGACGTTCCTAGTAGCAATTCACTAAACTTTTGATTCTCAAGCTTACCGTCAATGAGTTTCAACTACCTATCGAATCCGGCATAGTTTGCAGACACGACGAGAATAACTATATGTAGCGAAGTTAGTGCTATTTCAAGAAGTAGAATTTGGTGGTACGGTTGATTGAACTTTGAAACGAAATAGGGGTTCGCTCTCGAAAAACAGTAAGAATCATGTACTTGCAACAAAAGTTGCAGATTATTTACTAACAAAACAAAAACAGGTGTTACTTTGTAGTCTTTGTACAGTATTGGCGGGCAAGCTGTGTTGCTATATAAAAAACTAAAATACTTCTAAGTTTGGTGATGCCAGGCTTTCCGTAATTTTTCGACCCGTCACCAGACCGATTTGGCTGATTTGATAATAATTGAGCTATTGCTATTTGATATAAGCTTGGGATTCTTAAGTCAAAGTTCATGATGCTGATGCATGCATTTGTAATGACACAAACGGAAATTTCGTCTACTTCGTAATACATCTACGGTTATGAACAGAATAGATAATATAATAAGTACTTTTACAACAAAACAACAACACAATTACAAGTACTTGTAGGACGATGGAAGGGTACAAGTTAATATTACACTGTCCAGTGAAAATATCAAAGGATAGCATGGCAACCTAGATTAACCGCAAAAAATATTAATAAAGACCTGAGTCTCACCGCACCACGGGCTTACCTTACCTAATATTTACCAAGATAACTCTGGTAAATATTAGGTTTATATACTTTAGACTAGCTTATTTTTCGTCAAATAATAAGAGCTCGCTCGGGAAAAATATTTTTTAACTGGAGCGCATATTTGACAGTTGTTATGGGATGCGATAACTTTGTTGTAAAATATGTAATAATTGTCGTCACCTTTAACACATACTAAGGATAACATTCCTATTGTAATGGCTGTCTAAGTTTGCCCAACTTCGTTAAGAAAAACAATTCAAATTCAAATGATTAATCAAATAAGTCCGTGCAAATATTTGTCTTAATATTTTTTTCAATAACTACACACCAATCTTTATTACATACTAGCTGCGCCCCGCGGTTTCACCCGCGTCTTCCCGCTATCCCGTGGGAACATAAAAAGTATCCTATGTCCGTTTCCTGGTCCTAAGCTACCTCCCCACCAATTTTCAGCCAAATCGGTTCAGCCGTTCTCGAGTTATAAATAGTGTAACTAACACGACTTTATACTGTTTTAAACTACCATGGTCAAAAACATTAGAATTAGGTTTTATAACGGGATAATTACCATGTATTTGTTTTTGTTTGAGTTCTCGATATTTCGGCACTGTTGCAAGCGCCATGATCACGAGAATACTAAAAGTTCAAACAAAAACAAATACATGGTAATTATCCCGTTATAAAACCTAATTATAACACGACTTTCTTTTATATTAAATAGATAGATAGATATTTAACCACTAAGAAGTAGTATGCAAAAATTACTGTGAAACATTCTGTGGTTTGTGTTCCAGAGTGAAATGACAGGCCATTATAAGATGTATCATCAGCAACTTACTCTATTATAAATACCCACAGATAACAAACGATTAAAAATCCGACACTAACGTGTTTATTACGCCAAAATATTCCAATCTCGATACACGGTGTCGCGTATTTGCTTACCCTCAAAACGTTGAACATTTCTATCTCCCAATTGTAAACACAGAGGTCATGAACCCGTCGATAAGGATTCAATAACCCAGACGCTATCAGTTATGCAAATATGTGTATTGGTATTGGTAACAGAGATATTTTGTAATGGCTCTAGGTAGAGTTGTTACGAATTTATGAAAGAGTTGTTTAATGGTAGATTTAGGTAGGTAATTTTATTTTTTATCAGAGTATGGGCAATATTATCTAAGTAAAATATAATGATTTGATTGTTTTTTGTTCCGGATAAACTTAAAACCTTTTGAAGCGATGTTGATGAAATTTGGTATATATAGTTTGAACCCTGGGAAAGGATAGAGGACTTTTATCGTCAATTGCAGTCCACGAGGGACAACATTATTGGATTCCATAGATAGATGTAAATATATAGGATTACGTTCATAATGTCAGGTTTGTGTTCTAAGAACTGTTTAACTTAATCTTCGAACTCCTAACAAATTAATTTTTAGACAGGTAATCTCTTTGTCTAACACAAAATTATTTAATATTTGACTAAGTCACGAAGGACTTGCGCGGGCTCCAGTTAGAGGACTGGCAGGAGGTGGCGCAGCACAGATAAAAGTGGCGTCTTTTGTTATCGGAGGCCTAGACTCACTTAGGATCTTCACGCCATCTCAGTTATTAGTTAAATAAATTCCAGTAAAATAGCGAGTGTTCACGTTTATTTGTGTGTACATCATATTGACGTGTTCTTGAGTGGAGACCGCGACTTGGTGAACCTAGTGTAGGATGCCCTACGACCAGGTGGAGCGAAAACTTACGCCGAGTGGTTGGATGACAATAGCCGAAGACCGGGCTCAGCGGCGTACCTTGGGAGAGGCCTATGTCCAGCAGTTTTTGGCTTACCGCGGACTAAAGCTAGATTCAAACACTCATCTTTACGTCCCACATACAAAACATAGCAGTTATTTTATCTTGTTTTATGATCGAACGTTAGTTTATTACATAGTAATATATCACCTTTGATATCGCTGCCGGAAACATTCCTTTCCGATCGGTCAATGTTCAGATATATACGGGGGAGAGTACAGACAATGTGGAAGTATGTTTCTCTTTGATAAATTATGAAAGGAACTAGCATACTGTATTTCCTTCCTCTAGAACTGCTTGCGTAATCATGAAACCTTGCATCCTTGTAAATTGCACTGAGCGTATGACTGTACCGTCTCTGTAGCACTAATAAATAAATATCGGGGAACCATTGCACACAAATTGTCCTAGCCCCTAAGCTCGAAACTTGTGTTATAACTTAGTATAACATATATACATACTTATTCGTTAAGTGGAAAGTGCACGGAAACTCGCGAAAAAAAATCGAAAAATGTTTGCGTGGCGGGAACGGTGGCGTTTGTAGCATGGGGACTCTAGTAACCGGGACGTTTCAGTGGATAAAGAGAAATAAGTACTTATTTATAATAGATAGAAATATGAACAAATATTCGTGCTCATCACACATATATATATATATATATGTATTTGTTTTTACCGGGATACGAACCCGGGACCGCAAGCTTCGTAGGCAGGGTCACTACCAACTCGGCTACCACGTCGTCAAAACTCGGAGCAAAATAAAGAAACTAACATAACTAAAAATAATTAAAACTAAAAATAAATTATAGGAATATTTGCCAAAAACAGTTCGAAAATCGTATTAACAAGTTCTACATCTCTCGTCCTACTACTGCCAGCCACTCAGCGTAAGTCGTCGCTCCACCTATTCGGAAAGCGTCCTACGTTGCCAAGTCGTGGTCTCCATTCAAGAACACGTCCCGAATCATCACCATCATCAGCCTGTGTCAGTCCACTGCTGGACTTAAACCTCTTCGGCTCTTCTCTTCCAACTACTGCCAGCCACTCGGCGCAAGTTGTCGCTCCAACTAGTCAGAGGTTGTCCTACACTACGTTTGCAAAGTCGTGGTCTCCACTAGGAACACGTCCGAATAGCACGCTAACCCTAATCAATAATTACAATTACTCGCCATCACTATCATACTAAACTAATCTTATTGAAAGCTTAATTGGTTACCACAACCACAATCAGGCTGGGTTACACCATCCATAGTTAACTCTTAACTATGGTCAAATAATTTAAACTAAAATTGGTTGCACCAACTATGGTCTAAATGATTATTTAACGGTAACCCTAACTGCCCTAATTTGTTTTTTTTACTACTTATAGGGTAACGTTTGACCACAAGTCACCTGATGTTAAGTGACGATGTGGTCAAAGATGGCGCCACTCTACACCTGGATTGGGAACTGGCTCTCAAGTGGGGCTGCCAGAACACACTGATAGGTGCTTGGCGACAGATTCTTAACCTGAGGGTGGCAGCTAGCCAGGTGAGCACTAGAAAATGCCCTCACCAAGCTATGGTTTCATCACGATATTTTAATATTTTTCTTTTATCTGGCCGGTTACGAGTCAAAAAACTGTCAAGTAACTACGCGTGGTGCAACAAGTTTTAGTTACAGTTCACGAAGATAAAGCCACAGTTAAATTTAACTGCAACAATAACTATGGTTATGGTGAAACCCCGCCTAAATATCCTTATTGAATGCCCAACTAAAGAGATAATGTGCTCTAATAAAGGACCTCTTGTTACTCTGGCTAGAGTACGTGATCTGGTTTTAATTTATCTTAATGATCCCTCAGGCGCCTCAGCATACGTCATTGTGATGAATACTGTCCTTGTTTGTAGAGAAGGGTTGGATAAATTAGGTAACGGTAGAGGTACGAGTAATGTATAGTCCGGTAGAACTGTCTCTAACACCAGAGAGTTAGAATATATTAACATAGATAGATGGATAGATTAAATAGTTGTTATAGATTAAAGCCCATCTAGAATCAATATTCAATATCAATATATTTTATTATCCCTGATGCTTTGATATCAGTGTCGAGCTGTCGCAATTATCAAAATCAAAGTTATGTTTAGTTGGTATTTCAGTGCAGTCAGCGACAAAAGTTTCTGAATACGAGATTGCCCTTCTTTGGTGTTAGATATGATATGATGAGGAAAACCGAAAAGTTGAGTATGTTCAGCGACTTTTGTCGTCGACCTTATCTATTTACTACTTGACTGTGCAAAACTGAATGACGTTTTTTGAATGTTTGTGTTTGTTTGTATTCTTCTTGCCCTGGTCCTATGGGGTTGGCGCAGTATGTATTTTTCTTCCATTCTCTCCTGTCAGCCTTCATCGCTTCATTCACCCTCCATTCATTCATGTCGGTCCTTATACAATCTATCCACCTCTTCTTTGGTCTTTTCTTTTCCTTTCCATCCATCATCATTCATATTCATCACTTTCTTGGTAGTAACCAAACGATTCCCTTAGCTTAACCTTAGCTTTAGCTTTTGTTTGTGTTTGTATGTAAGTTTTTTTATTCCCCCATAAAATTCAAACGGCACGAGCTCTGAATGCCGCACTCGTGTTTTTTGTTTTTGACTCTTGAATAACACGAACTCTACTAAACCAAACAAAAACAATGTCTGCGTTTTACATAAATTATATGTATTTTTGCAGTTTACGTAAAGATAAGAATAAACATTTTGCTTCTCTTTTGGACTATTGACAAAGGAAACTTAGATAGGCGGTTCTGCTTTTTTTAATGCACAAATATTTACGGGAATCGAAACCGCAACGGCGATCATCAAAAATACCAAATAAAATTGTCATTAGTTCACATGGTACATATTCCCCAAAGGTTTCTGTTCTGACCCTGACTCGTGAAGGGTCAACTTTAATATTTGTATTTGTGATTCAGACGCACAAATATTTGGTTTCTCCTTCGACATTCATCTTCAAATGAGAATAAGCTTTATTGACTTTACTGTGGGCGGTGGAGGTGTTTAAACTTTGCTTCTTGGGAGTAAAACTTTTAGTGCTGTTATTGAGGCAGTTTTATTCTATATGTTACGAAAGCAATCTTAAAAGGGACTGGGTAAGTCCAGGCATATGAAGATGTCACGGTACCACCTTCGACCAAGTCATTTAAAATCAGACGACTTGTGGTCAAACGCTAAAAATGAAGTAGGTACAAGCTAACTCTTCCTCAAAGTACCCGTTAACAAACTATCTACAGAAACTAACCTGCTAAGAGAAGATGTAATTATAAACGTTAGAAATATAATATTTCAGACGCGATAAAATTTCATTTAAATTTCAACCTATCCGCCTTTACAAATGTTGATATCTATACCTTTCAAAAATCACTTAAAATAAGGAACGGCTTTTCTGAACTTTTGTCAGCTTCCTTTAAAATTTTATTAAGGCATATTATTTTAGAAACAATGGGAAAATAACAGTATAGACCGGCTTAAAACTACTGTGAAGAATCCTGTGAAAAAAATGGTCATTGGTCTTTGGATTAGAAGCATGAAAGTGATGGTCAGCTGTTTATGTTAGAGAATATCCATACTGTCAGCATCCTGTAGTGCTGTTAAAACATAGATCACTTCGGAATACAAGGAGGAATGAAGCCTCCTCATTATATATTCAATTCGCGAAACGCAGAGAGCATAAATCTGAGAAGGCATTCGTAAATCAAACTTTTTGTCTTCGAATCAATGATTCAGAAGTTACAGCGACACTGTTTCGTGTATTCAGAATATTTGGTGGGAATCCATCAAAAATGGATTGTTGCGAAATATGGACCTGGCGAATAAATAATGGAACAATCTGTCATTTAAAACATCAACAGGAAAGGGTTGTGCTACTCGGCTTGGGGTTGTGTTTATTATACTCGTAATTCAAGGCAGGCATGCTCGTGTTTTGTTGTTTGGGGTAAAGCAATACAGCAAAATAGCACGAAGAACTGTCACATTTGCTGAAAAGGCTTCCAATGAAATAGGCAATGCAATGCAAATAGAAGTAACCTTGAAAATCTTGTCTATCTTTGCAAGTTTCTCGTTTTTGATTACTTAACCCTCTGGCGGAAGAACTGTGTCTGACTTAATAGGAGGAAATTGTGCAGTGAAGAGTTGTAGTACCCGAGAGCATGCCGTAATTTCAAACGAAACGAACAATAAAGGTGAACACACACTTATCCGCACCTAAAGAATCAACCGCACCCAATTAGGGAATGTTAATACTAACTTAATTATTTACTTCAGCACGTTCAACTGTCCATCCCGAATTCCTGGCTATATCAATCGGAAAGCTTGTCGGGGGACTTTGGACGGTCTGAAACTCGACATCAGAGATGGACGTGGTGGATGCGGAATTGCGGACCTACGCGAACTGCAGATTCGGAACTGGGCTGAAATTGCTCAGGACAGAGAGGAGTGGTGCTCTCTCGGTTTGGAGGTCAAGACAACCTTTATGTCGCTGACCCATCGGAGTTGATCAGTTATAATAGCGATTTATTTTGTAATAGAAAGTAAACACAACAAAACCGATGTTTACACTATTTATATACTCTGAAGGAGCAAGGCCCTGCAAATTGGATGGGTCTTAACAGATTAACAAGTCTGGCACAATGTGCACTAGAGAATACGGCTTTAAGGAATTTTCGGGACTAAAGAGGAAGTGTTTTTATTTACGTGTTAGTAAAAGCGGTGGTGAAATTTAATGTTTCATGTTATGTTTGATTTCACGCTTTGTATGCATAGAAACAACGTTTCAAAGACCTTTTTAATGAGTTTCAAACTGTCATGAATGTGTACAGATACTTTAAATGCACGTCTATCTCCATTAGATCATATTATTCTTCTTAGTTTGGTCTTTCTAATAGTGAGTGAACCAAAAGACACATGAATGAATCTAGATTTGCTTATCATCCTTATAGTTTAGCGAAAACTTGGGTGATCAGGTGGGATGTCTCACATACGCACTTCTGACCAAAATTACATCTTGAATAAGGTATTATCAGACAGAAATTGAGATCTATTTTTGATAGGGAAAAAATAATACAGTGAAGGAAAGTACCTACGCATTGGACAAATGAGAAGAAAAATGTTTGTTACAGCGAATAGCGATATAACAAACACATTTTCCTATAACCTCTACCTATAGAAAGGAAAGCGATTGAATGATTTATGCTTAGCTACATGTGGACTTTTCTGAAGGGCGTGTTTTTATTTGTCATAAAGGATTTATGGGCTATCGAGGTGCCAGCCTTGACTGGCCCTTGCCTCCCCGATCACAAGAAAATGGGTTCTCGTACTGAACCTTTCGCGAGTGAACGTGTTTCAATTTCGTCGTGAAAAATAATTAGGGCCGCATGCTGGGAATTTAATAAAGGCAATGTAATATTACGTTGAAGAGATCTCGGCAAAATTGAAAATTAAGAACCACTTTCGCGTTACCGTCATTCGTGCGGTTCTTGTACCTATTGTTTAATTTCGTTTTTCCGCAAAACGATACTTCCGAGTCTAATGTACTGGTGGATGGGTTCAGAGCACAGATATGTATAAACTAGCTGTGCCATGCGGTTTCACCCGCGTGGGCTACAGTTTATCGCGATAAAAAGTATCTTATTTCCCTTCCCCGGGGCTCAAATTATCTCTATACCAAATTTCATTTAAGTCGGTTCAGTAGTTTAGGCGCGAAAGCGTATATATTCCGTATAATACCCCAAAATTATTCCCGCACTTCAATGCCCCCTCACCGCGTTACCTGCTGTAGGTACCCATTATCCTATTTTAATTCTAAGTTAATTTTTTTTGGACCGCACGTTTGAACCGCGCAGTTAAAGGTCTTCCTGGTCCGCGACCGCACTTTAACTATTTCATAGATTCTCCCGGTGCCGCCCTTACTTCACCGCGTTTCCCGCTGCGCTGCGGTGCGGCGGCTTTATTTTTCTACTACTACTTACATTTTTAAACTCGTGATATCATTCGAATGGAATGTCCGAATTGAATGATTCAAAAAGTTATATGAAGGCATTGAAGCAGTTTTGAATAAGAAGTAATTTATTTTGATAAGGATTAATACCAAGATACAAATAAAGAGCATTTCTAGCAGCGGTATTAAAAATAAAATTTTTAAAATAAAAGGTCACTTATTGTGGCATAACTATAATAGTTAGACATATGCTCTCGCGGACTTTTTTGTAGATCTTAATGGGACCTACAAACCCGTCATACATTATTTTGTTCTAGTGTCAATAGTTTTTGCAGCGCACGCAAAAATAGGTTTTCGATTTCACACCTTGGGTTGCAAAATAGCAATTTTCTTACGGATCTCTAATTTTTTTGGAAATAAGCCTTCCTCGATAAATGGGCTATCTAACACTGAAAGAATTTTTCAAATCGGATCAGTAGTTCCTGAGATTAGCGCGTTCAAACAAACAAACAAACAAACTCTACAGCTTTATAATATTAAGTATAGATTGAACTAGATACCGCAATTCTTCTTGCCCTGCAGGCCGACCGCGGTTGCCCGATCGTAATGGTTTTATTTTCGTTTACATTTACAATTGTCATTTACGCCAGTATAAAAATTGGTACCGGGATGAGACATCGTATTGTAATGGTTAATTGAACCAACGAAATGTCAAATGTTTTTCAACTAGTGTTGCCGATCGCTAGTTGACTATCGATGATTAATCAATTTGTGTTCAATGGTCCCCCGATATTTATTTATTTATTTATTAATCGATTAATTATCGATAGCCAACCAATCGAAACACTGTCGATAGTATCGATACAATCGATGTTATACTACAATACTACAAGTGAGTACAATACTATCGATAGTATCGATATTGTTGTTGCTCGCGAAGTATAAACTATCGATAGTATCGATAGACTAAAATAATCGATACTATCGATAGTTTTTTATTTACGAGCAGTAGGTATACTATCCATAGTTTATTCTTCGCGAGCAACAACACTATCGATAGTATTTTACACACTCGATAGGTAGGTACTATTGCCTCATTTTGAGCTATTGGTAGTATTTATAGGCCTTTCGATAGTGTGGCTTATTCAGATGAAAACTATCGATAGTTTTACTATAGATAGTTTGGCAACACTATTTTCGTAATAAGACAGACAGAAAACAGATGACGTAAAACAAGAATAATTATATATCTATAAGAAAAATCTGATTATTTGTTTGTTTGTTTTCATTAAAAGCTCCGAAACTAGTGGACCGATTTGAGAAATTCTTTCACTGTTGGGAAAAGCTACACTATCTCCTGGTGTAATGGTTATTGGTATTAATCCCTAACAAAATAAATTACTTCATATTCAAGACTGTTTCAATACCTTGTTATGACATTTTGATTTATTCAATTCGGACATTTCATTCGAAAAATATCACGACTTTAAAAATGCAAGTGTTGTAACACAAGCAAATTTGGCGGAAATATGGTGTAAAACGTTGCCCGAGACTCACCTTTTTCACCGTTGACTTTTACCATCGTTTTGAAATGTCAAAGTAGTTCCGCGGTACGAAATTTATCGTCTATTGTTTATTTTTGCTCAAACTGCGTACCTTTTTGTTCATTCAATGTAGCCATAATGGAAATGGCTAGTCGATAGACCACGTGATAGTTCGGCGGTACCAATTGTGTCAAATTTAAAGAGTTTACGATAAAGTTTATGTCATTAGAATTAGGTTTTATAACGGGATAATTACCATGTATTTGTTTTTGTTTGAGTTCTCGATATTTCGGCACTGTTGCTAGCGCCATGATCACGAGAATACTAAAAGTTTTTGCGGGTAGGATTGTTGATGTTATAACGGGCAGACGTATCTATCTACCCGCTTCGCTTTTTCTTGTTTTTGACCATGGTAGTTTAAAACAGTATAAAGTTTATGTCGTTTTGTGATCCGCGGTAAGCCCGCTGGTCCTATTTAGGGTCGGTGCAGAATGTATTTTTCGTCCACTCTCCCCTATCAGCCGTCATCGCTTCTTTCACCCCCTTTTCATTCATATCGGCCTTGTCTGTCTCGCTTTCACGCCTAAACTACTGAAACGATTTGAGTGAAATTTGGTACGAAGATAGTTTGAACCCTGAGGAAGAACATAGGATACTTTTTTGGGGATAAACTGTAGCCCACGCGGGTGAAACTGCGGGAACCGCCCTTAGTCTGCGCGAGGTTTTAGGGCACTAAAAGTAGGTGAACTTGCTATAATATTCTGTATATCTAGTTCAATCTATATCTCTGGTTCGTAGTCAGTTTAGGTTGTTAATGTGCTATTGTTACGTTTACTCTCTAGTTTCAAGGTGTGAACCTTTTTTTGAGGTTGTGTCATTTTTAAACAAATGGGTGTGAATGTGTCTCAAAATAGAACTAACAATGGTTTTCATCATAGGCTCTATTAACCCATGGAAAAGTCATATATTTGGTAGTCATTTTATTACGTGATTTGGTGTTTTACGTCTATTACAACTGTTAATTAGTCCACCTGTTAACTCATTTACTCATATTTTTATTGAAAATTCACTATTCTCCCCTATCTCCTCTTTCTAATTCACTATTCTCCCCTATCTCCTCTTTCTCAATAAATCTTAAAAAATGATTACTGTTGATAATGGGAGTCGTTAATAACCAAACTAGCTTTTTATAATTACTGCCGCACCCGCTATGTGTTTATTAAAACACAACTATTTAATTTTGTCGACATAATAAAGAGTTTTAAATTAAATTCACTTCAGCATCTTTATTCGGTTTATGTAGGGCAACCACATGTTACCTTTTCTGCGGAAAAATTGTTAATTTTACTTTTAAACCTCGTTAAGCCAGTACACGTACAGTGCCAGCTTTTAAAAACAAAACTTGATTTAAGTAATACAATATTATTCGAATTTAAATAAACTCTAATTGATTACCATCATCATCGTCATCATAATGAGCTTGTGTCGGTCCACTGCTGGACATAGGTTTCTCCCAAAGTGAGCTACTCTGACCGATCTTTGGCACCTCTCATCCAACATTTGCCAGCCGTTTTGCTTATAAATTTTCTGAATGTGTACACAATGCAAAGTTTTGCATGGCACTCAAATGTTTGTATGCACGCATGGCGCTTACCAAGAGTAAATAAACTTGCTCGTCTCCTCACATTATTGTATTAAAAAATACATACATTATGTCTGCTGGAGTTCAAATTTCTGGATGGCACTGAACACAGAGGCAAGCGTGACGCTCGCTATCAGTCAATCGATTTACTCGCCTTGAAAAAAAAAGTCCCGCGGATAAACGTAATTATGGTAACCCTAGCTGTAGCCGACATGTCAGCTTCACTGTACTCACAGAAGCTGTTTTTTTTTCAAGTGCTTTTTATATTTTGTTCGCTGCAACCGCTTGATAAATAGTGTACTAGAGGAAAATTAAATTTTTTAATGTTTGAGACAAAAAGGTTTTGTTATTTTTAATAATATAATCAAAGTGTCGCAAGAAGTCTAAGTAGTAGTAGTAGTCTAGTTCTTGGTTATTATTTAATCAAGACACAATTGAAGAGTTGTTATACTAAAGGGTCCAAGAGAGAGCCAAGAAAAAACTATATTATTACAAAAATACGATCTATGCCTGCCATGCCTAATAAAATGAAAAAAAAATGCAAAATAAAATTGGCACTTGGACCCTTTTGACTTACAACCCTTCAATTATTATTTACTGTGCTGCAGTTAGTTTACAGACATATTTATTTATACCAGCTCTGCCCCGCGGCTTTACCCACCCTAGCGGAGATTCCCACAGGAACTCTGCGTTTTACCTAGATAAAATGTAGCTTACGTCACGCGTTATAAAATCAAAATCAAAATCAAAATCAAAAATATGTTTATTCAATAGGATACATTGTGATCACTTTAAAACGTCAACTTAAAACTAGCTACGCCTGTTCCAACCTCCTTACGCCGGCAAAAGAACAGGCAAGAAACGCCCGGCAGGTAATTTTTTTGGCGCGATCACATTGACAATTTTATTCTTATTACTAATTGATTGAATTGGAGCAAGTTCACTAAAATCCCAAGCTTTTTTTTTTTGTCATCTAATAGTCCGATATTTTTTATTTAGCTTTACTAATAATAAGATTTCTCTTGTTTGGTTGTACACATTGGGATATGGGAACATGAATATTAACGAGTTGCGGGATCACAACCAAAGCAGACCAGACCCCACAAGCAGCACCCGTTCACGAGTTGACGCATGTGCCAGCCATCGCTCTCCTCGACCATATGAGAGGGAAGAGGGCGACCCGACACATGACGCCGCTGCAAGCAAAGTCACTTTCGTGAGCATGACTGTTTTGGCTGTTTACCGAAAATGGTTAGAATAGGGGAAATAGGGAGAATAGATAGATAGAAAGAAAGATAGATAGATTAACTACAATCCCAAGCTTGTTTGTCATCTAGATAGTCCGATATTTTATAATAAGCTTTACTAATGAGATTTCTCTTTATACGAATTTGAAATTTTGTTATAGACAAGTCTTGAATTTCACTTGGGATTTTGTTGAAAAAGCGTACACATTGACCTTTGAACGAGTTGCTAACTTTATGGAGCCTAGTGGTGGGTACAGCAATTTTATCTTTGTTTCTAGTATTAAAATTGTGATAATCACTTCTCTTTTTGAAGCTATTTAAATTTTTCCGTATGTACATTACATTTTCATAAATATATTGACAAATAACTGTCATTATTTTGGTTTCTTTAAACTTAATTCTTAAAGATTCTCTGGGGCCCATGTTATAAATCGCACGAACAGCTCTCTTCTGCAATACAAATATGGTGTTAATATCAGCAGCGTTTCCCCACAGCAATATTCCATAGGACATAATGCTGTGAAAATAGCTGAAATAGACTAGTCTGGCTGTATCAACGTCAGTAAGGTGACGGATCTTCTTTACAGCATATGCTGCAGAGCTAAGTCTGCTCGATAGACTGACAATATGTGGACCCCATTGCAATTTGTGATCTAAAGTTATGCCTAAGAATACTGTAGTCTTGACAAGGTCCAATTCTTCGTCCTTAATTTTTACATTTGTTGGTACTTCTTTAACATTGGGCAGCACAAATCTCAAGCATTTTGTCTTTTTTCCATTTAACATCAAATTGTTCGCATCAAACCAGTCTGTAACTTTGGAGAGAGCATTGTTCACGTCGTCAGAAATGTTATGTTGTCGCTTTAACTTAAATAAAAGCGACGTATCATCAGCAAACAATACTATTTCGTGATTGTCACTAACAAGGCTGGGCAAATCATTGATGTAAACTAAAAACAGAAAAGGTCCGAGTATTGAACCCTGCGGAACTCCCATTGTGACTACTGACCCCGAGGATCGCTTCCCGTTCACGTCAACTCTCTGAATCCTATCACTAAGGTATGAGGTTACAAGGTCCAGAGGAACACCTCGAATACCATAGTGCCGGAGCTTCCTGATCAGTGTCTCGTGGTGAACACAATCAAATGCCTTGGACAAGTCACAGAACACGCCTAGAGCGTCCCGTGACTATATCTATGCAAAAATACCATGTCAATAAGTTGTTGCGTGAAAGAAGGCCAAAGCAACAAACGTGATTTCTCATTCCCTTTGGATAACGAGAGTGCTATTAGGTGACCAAATTAAAATGTCCTAAAATTCGTGTCAACTAATTCCGCTTACAAATTTTAAAACAATGTTAAACGGAGCACGCAAACTGACTAATTCTTTAGAAGTAGTTGTACGTAATTTACACATTGTTAACTTTTAAGGTATGGCTTTATTGCTAAAACAAGGATAGTACAGTTTTTTAATGTTTTCCAGGTTTGCCTTTTCCGAAATTTCAAGCTCGTTGCAGGATTTGAAAGATTTAAGTGTCGCAGGCCAAAGTCCCTATCACTGAGCCTATCATCGTTTCAAAAATTATAAAAATAGACTTACAATTTATTATTGTCTCCTTTTTATACATTTGAGTGACGACACGAGCAGGCCGTACGACTGATGGTAAGAGCCACGCTACCGCAGAATTTTGAATTGCAAATTGCATGATACTGCAAGGCACTGCACTGATCAAATACAAGAGATACTACTCTCATATGCCCATTAATTTCCCTAACTACATTGTCATCGGGTTGAATCTCCTAGGTTAGTTATACTCTAGAGTCATACGCGATGAGTTATGTTAACATCTTGAATACCACGAGCCCGACTAAACATTGTAAAAACAACGTCTGGTATTTGTTTACATCTTACAGGGTTGCGTTTGATCACAAGTCATTGTGGACTTTCAAGGTGGCCACACGCTATGCCTGGACTAGGAAAGGCTGCTAAAAACACCGATAGGTGCTTGTCGGTTGATTCTTAACGTGAGAATGGTAGCTTGAAAGGTAAGTGAGAAAATTCCCTAACACTAGGCTACAGTTTCATCACGATGTTGACCTTCACCAAAAGCTAAAGCTCATTGCAGATTTGAACCCACAATATCATCATCATCAGCCTGTATCAGTCCACTGCTGGACAAAGGCCTCTCCCAAGGTACGCCACTGAGCCCGGTCTTCGGCTCTTCTCATCCAACTACTGCCAGCCACACGGCGCAAGTCGTCGCTCCACCTTGTCGCAACACTACGTTTGCCAAGTCGTGGTCTCCACTCAAGAACACGTCTACCCCAGCGGTTGTCGGTTCTGCGGCTTATATGACCAGCCCACTGCCATTTCAGCTTGCTATATATATAACCCACAATATACGGGTCGACACTCGCAAGTCAATATGACTACAACAAGCTATAATCGCCTCTATACGGTCTTCGAACAATAGCTGATTCGGCAGAGGAAACATGACCTTCCCATTCACCGCGAAAACCGGACAATCCGGACACGGACAACGTACATTCATCACCATCCCAGGCCACTTTCAAACGGTACAGACCCGGATAAATCATTCAACCACCACCACCTACAAGCTTAATTAGTTTTTGACTAAATTAATCAGTACTTCCTGAATAGTTGTGTATTATGTGTATGTTCACGAACATTTTAGCACATGATTGATGACGTGTTACCATTGAATTAGCCACTCACGTCACGATTTTAGACTCTGTGACGTAAGATATAAGGGCGGTAATGAAAGTAAGGGTAAGTTTGTCGTTGGAAACAGTGACGTATGCGATGTCAGGGCTGCAGCGTTGGCAAATGATGCACTTAAACATATTGCTGTTGAGTCGGTATGTCGTTTTAACAATAATGTGTGCGGGGCCCTAATTGATATCGTGGACGTAATGGATTGCCCGCTAATGCGAAAGGAACACGGTTAAAGTGTAGTTATCAGTCTTTACTATGTATGTAGAAGTAACGTTAAAGATTAGCTTTTAAAAACGTATAAAAGGAATGAAAAAATGTCAACAATAGAGATAAGAAGAGGAAAGATGTTTAGCCACTTGGTACGTCATGACCTGAAGGATTAACGTCGTCATGCCAAGTTTGTCGCCAAGCACCTATCAGTGTGATCCAGCAACCCCTCTTGAGACCCAGTTCTCATTCCAGGTACATATAGCTTCGACCACATCGTCGCTTAGCATCAGATGACTTGTGTTCAAAAGCTATCCAGTAAAAGTTGGCAAAAAAAGTTAATCTCGAATTAAAATGAACAGACAGACTGACGTAGTTTTTAATTAGGAATAAGAGATGACTAGGAAAAAACAACAAATTCGTGTTAATTCAATTATCATCACTTCTGTTAATTAAAGAATACTAAGCATTATTTTTGATTTGTCACGCTACCCTCTTGGTGTAAAAGCATTATTAAAGCATTTTTAGCGGGTGTGGGAGGCATAATATTAAATTTATACATATTTTTTATGAATTTTAACTGCACGCACTAGACACATAAATATTCATTGCGATGTGATGACTAACGGAGTGGGGTGTCAAATTGCCTCGATTTAATTAATCAAAAAATCAACGTCAATTAATTCCATTATGAATATTATGATTTTAAGTGGCGTGGATTTATAAATGTCACAGAATTTTTGGTCAACAGCAGTGAGTTAATACATTTTTAGGTCATCAGTTTCCAGTTCAGCTTTTCAGTTCCTAATAATACAAGGGTAACGTTTACCTTCGACCACGTCGTCACTTAAAATCGAGTGACGTGTGCTCAAAAGCTACCCTGTAAGAACCAAAAAAAAACGAAAGATATGAAAATTTCGCAACCTTGGATCCAACCTATCTATGCACTTACAATAATAATAAAATACTTCCATTCCACGGTAAAAGTCAGTAGTAGCCAGTACTTTGAGTCCTTCCATACAACTTTCTGAAGTTGAAAATCTAACATCAAATTTTTATTGAGAGACTGACTCTCAATTGCATGTCGACGATCACAATCATAGAGCGATGGTGGCAGAACGGTTAGGCGACTGACAAGACGACGACAGCGAGTTCGAATCCTTTCGGCCCCGCCGCACCTATGACTTAATAAGTTATGAGCGGATTTGCCATCGCTCAAAACGGTGAAGGAAAACTTCGTGAGGAAACCGGCATGCCCAAGAACTGCAATATTCAAGGGCATGCGACATCTACCAACCCGCACTGGGCCAGCGTGGTAGATTACAGCCCATTCTCTCTCTCCGAGAGAAGGCCAGAGTCCCAGCAGTGGGAACGTGAAAGGCTGATAATGATGATCACAATCATCATATTATATCATCGGGTGAGATCAGTGAACTACACACACCATGTTCAACTGAACTGTACTGCTTTGACATTTGCGAGGTGCGGTGGCTGCGGAGCGGAACTGAGTCATCATCATCATCAGCCTTTTACGTTCTCACTGCTGGGACTCTGGTCTTCTCTCAGAGAGAAAGAATGTATGTATGAGTATGAGTAATTTGAGTATGCGGAACTGAGTGTGAATTCAAAATTCAAGAAAATTGTTAGTTGATTAACTGGTTAATAAGATGAGCGTTTCCATTTAAACATAAAATTTACTGAGAGATTTAAAGGTTAAAAAAGCCTGCAGACAGAAAAAAATGTTTAGGCATCTCTAAGTTTCGTGTCAAATGCCGTCCAACGCGACTCAACGGATTATAGCAAGGTTCAACGCTCGAAATCTTAAAAACAAATTTATGAAACAAGCTCCGCAATAAATAAAACATTTCAAGTAACATTTTCTATACCACTAAAGGTGCTTACTTCAAAGCGTTTATCGGATAAAAGCTTTAAAACCGCTGGTGGAGACCATGCAACCGAAAAATAGGAAAGTATTCGAGTAAACAGCGCACAGTTATCGACAATGCATTTTCCACTTGAGCCAAGTGATCGCAAGGGCAATGTTGTAGGTAAATCCATTAAAGGTAGGGTTGCAGCACCGAACTGTTTTAGCAGAAACGCCAAAGCTGGAGATTGCTTTGAAAGATACGCTTTCCACGGCACTATTGAAATCGATGATAAACTTATCTGATATACCTATTTCATTTTGAAATAGCATACTGATAGGATCGTTAACTGGCTTGCTAAGAATTTCCCAATTAACTTTAACAGACACTTCGCCTTTTAGGAGCTCCGATATTAAACGAATCTCCGTCATTTATTCATGAACAGGAATCCAAATTCGTAGGTACTACCGACAGCTTACTCAAAATTCATTCTCATGTCGCGTTCCACATTATTCGGCGTTGTCTTACGAGTATGTTTTAAGATGTGGCTTTGTCTAGCCGCTTAGTAGTCTAAATTCTAAATTGCAAAATATGTGAATGTTCTTGGAAACAAGCGTCTCTCCACATTCGGTTTACGCTTGCTTTAGCAAGCATACATTTTCAATTATGTCTTCACCGACGTTTCTGTTCTCTCGCTCTCTGTCCACACTATTGCCAGTCTATTCAGCAGTATTGTTGCTATCTCAAGAGGCAGTGTCCCAGTGCAATGTCTATCTTTGATCCCCTAATTCGTTGACGGCGTTTTGCGTGGACTTTTTGGCCATCTCCCATGTCCAATCAACCAGTAGTGCACTATTTTCAGGATCAGAAACTGCTGAATACTTCTAGCGGAAGTGTGAGGAGGAACCTATATATTACGCACTGTGTGAGGTATCTACGGTGAAACATAGAATACATTTCTGTCCACAAAATCCACATCGACATCTATTTTAAACTAGATGCTCGAATCCCTTCCCGAATCGTTGAAAAACACATCAACCGAAAGTTAAACCAACCCAACTAATCTTTCCCCATCCCAAAGGCATAAAACCCCTATTAAGATTTTTGCCAAATCCTCAATTTTGCTTCGACAACCCTAATTACGGAGTCCCCCAAAGTGGTCGACAATGGCCGATATGGAGTTTTGATATGAGAACATGTTATTATATAAAATGGAACGTAGGAGTTGATAACGGGAACTGGAACTTTTCTTTATCTATCTATTCAATACTATGCTTTCTTGTTTGCTCCGGAAGCGAACGTTTACTGCTATTTTGTTACGCATTCAATTGAAACAGAGCTGATATGGGATTTGAACTCTACAGTAGATCAATGTGGACATATTAGAAATGCAGTACGTGTTTTATCGCTGGAATAAACTGTTTATTCTACAAACCTTAGCCTTTTTGTGATAGATATTTATAGAAAGCACTGTGGGTTGTTGTTACCTTTTATGTCGGCCATTTTATGATAGTAGACAGTGATAACAAAACTTATTGTATGGAAAGGAAAATGTTTAGCAATCGCAACTTTTCAGTAGGTATATATAAAGAGATGTACCAAATGGGGTACTTGCCAAACGGGATGTAGCCATAGATATCTATTGAAAGCACTGTAGCTTGTTGTTACATTTTATTGAGACAGTTTTGGGAACCAATATTGCATTTGCTATTTACATTGCAATTTTGAGACACGTATGTAACTTAAACATATAAGGTGATGAAGTTGTCTAAAATGCCAACTAAAAAACACATTCCATGTAAAAACACGAACATATTTTATAAAAATGCAACTGCTCTAAAGATTTAACTTTATTACAGCTTTTTTCAGTCCACAGTACTGCGTAATTTAAACATGCGCTTCCTGTCTAATACGACCTAGTAATATTGTATTTAGAATACCATTAGAGGCGGTAAATATCGCTTTTCATCGTTTTTCTATATCTGTATCTTCAGTTGGTTTTGTACTCTAGTAAAAATTGTTTTGTGTTTAAAGAGCGATGGTGGCCGAACGGTTACGCATGCGACTTACAAGACGCCGACACCGAGTTCGAATCCTCTCGGCCTCACACCTATGACTTAATAAGTTATGAGCGGATTTGCCATCGCTCAAAACGGTGAAGGAAAACATCGTGAGGAAACAACCGTCATGCCCAAGAACTGCAACATTCAAGGGCATGCGACATCTACCAACCCGCACTGGACCAGCGTGGTAGATTATAACCCATACTCTCTCTCTGAGAGAAGGCCAGACTCCCAGCAGTGGGAACGTGAAAGGCTGATGATGATGATGATGAAAAATTGTTTACTTACGTTAAAAACTACGAGGCAAAGTTATAATAATAATAATAATAATATAGCCTTTTATTCAGATCTCTTAGTACAATGAATTTCTAAACTTATGTAAAGGACTAACACTAAAATCTTAAACTTAATCGATATGAATAATTTAAACTAATATTTGTTGCTTGGTTATCTTTCCTAGATCTGATTGCCAGTCGGCAAAGGCCTCCTCCAACCTTTTCCATTCCTTTCTTTCTTGAGCCACTCTGTTCCATGTGACGCCTGCCACTTGTCTAACGTCATCGTCCCACCTTTTCTGTGGTCGACCTCTTTTCCTTTTGCCTTCCCTTGGGTACCACCGACAAATGGAGCAAAAGAGTGACATGGTGGTACCCAAGGGAAGGCAAAAGGAACGAGGCAAAGTTACTAATCCAAAATATTATTAATGCAAGAATAAATATGTGTCACTTTGTCTGTTTGTTACATTTTTACGCCTAAACCTATCTTGAAGAAGTTATGTATGGAGATAGTTTAAGTTTTGAACCCTAGTTCGATCGCGATTAACTGTAGTCCGTGCGTGTGAAAATACTTAGTTATAGGAAATAGATAGACAATCATCGTTTCACGCTACAAATGCGTACCTACGAAGTGTTCTAAGAAGTAGCGATGGGCGTCGTAAATAATCGTAATAACTACGTATTGGTGTGATACCTGAAACACGGTATTTGATTTCACGATAACTAGTTATTGAGAGCAGTTATTAATCGCTAGAAAACACGAATAAAACCTAGTCTAATACCGAGCATGGCCGACGATTCAACGAGGCAACAGTCGAAGGTTATTTGTCGGAAAAAAGGAAAGTTTAGTAAATTCAATTTAGTCAAAAATATCGTATTAAAATATTCATCAAACGACGTGGACGGTACTCTATTTATCCAATACCTACCAAATGAGCCCACCGTACATAGATCGAAACGCGTTATCGATATTCAAAGCAATACATAGTTTCGATATTACAAATTCGCGTACCAACTCTACTAAGAAGTGCTTACTGTATCTAACATGAGCTCTGATCTGAACTGATTGGGTAATGGATTATTATTAACTACAAGACAATTCGAGACTGATTAGTCCTCTATCTGAGCTATAACTGAATTAAACCAGTCAAATATCATTTTACGCGTTACACTACAAACACACTGCTAGGCCATGTGTTAATTACTTCTGAGGAGTTATTGGTTAACTAATTAATAAATACTAATTTAATTTAACGCCGCGCCGTCTCCTTACCAAGCTTCGATTTGAAATTCATAGCAGTAATTCTTTTCATTCATCACTATGAGCCGTGATTTGGAGGGCTCGTTATGCTTTCGGTCTCACTATATGACTTGTAAAGTCAAGTCGGAGGATTTCAGGCGACTTGAACTCTCTGACGATTAATTTATTGGCCATAAAGCTTTTCGATTTTTTCAATGTATTTTTTAGCAATTTTGTGTCATATTCGTACTACAAATTAACATAAAATTCGATTCTCTATTTTTCTTTGTTTATTGAATAATCAATCATCAGACTCGTCCATTCATCAGAAGTAATCTGGACGTGCAAAGCCAGGATGGGTCACAATAGCTTTAACCATAAAAACTAAAAAGCTAAAAAGGAATCCAAAAGACTACCAAACCAAATATCGTAAACAAACTCTTTCCCCTTCCTCCAAGATCCGAAATTGAAATAGGTATAAGCAATCAATCGAAAATGAGTGCGATTTCGCGTTAAGTGCTTTCGTGTGTGTGAAGTTAGCATCTCAACTGTTGGCATCTCAAAAAAAAATTGCATATAAAGTGGCATCCAGCATAGTTCTACAGTTCTAGATAGGTTTTAAAAATAGTTCCGTCATTTTTATAATTAAAATCGAATTTTGAAAAATGAGATGCTAACTTCGCAAATTAATCATAGCATCTCATCGAATTTCGATGATTGGACTACACTAGAGTAAAAATATCATAGTTCTATGTAGATAAAGTGCTAGCCAACATAGTTCTACTGTTTTTGATAAGCAGTAATAATAATTAAGACGATTTTGATAAAAAAATAAAATTTTAAAAAGTGAGATGCTAACATCTCAAATATTTCATAGCATCTCATCGAATTTCGCAAGTTTCATCTTGCCAGAGTGAAAACTAAGAAAGTTCTACACCATAAACCTATTCTATGAATAGTTCTACTAGTTTGGTTAAATTCAACTAACTAAAAAATATTCAACTAAATTTATATTAAAAATTAATGTTATTAGTTAGGAGGCGCAAATGACCGGAACTATGTCGGCGCTTGTATCGTTATACCCCTACTGCTAATTTAAAAAATTCACGCGGCCCGGAACTCATAGTTATAACCTAGCATCTCACTTCAATACAGTACTAAGTATACAAGAAAAAAAATATTTTTAGTTAGGATGCGCAAATAACCGGAACTATGTCGGCACTTGTGTAACGAACCCCTACAAATCATTTAAAAACTTCACGCGACCCGGAACTCGCAGTTATAACGTAGCATCTCATTTCAATACAGTACTGAGAATACAAGAAAAAAAAAATTATTAGTTAGGATGCGCAAATCACCGGAACTATGTCGGCGCTTGTGTAACGAACCCCTACAAATCATTTAAAAACTTCACGCGACCCGGAACTCGCAGTTATAACGTAGCATCTCATTTCTCTACAGTACTTCGTATACAACAAAAAAAATATTTACTAGTTAGGAGGCGCAAATGACCGGAACTATGTCGGCGCTTGTGTAACGAACCACTATCAGTCATTTAAAAACTTCACGCGACCCGGAACTCGCAGTTATAACGTAGCATCTCATTTCCCTACAGTACTAAGTATACAAGAAAAAAAAAATTATTAGTTAGGATGCGCAAATCACCGGAACTATGTCGGTCCTAGTGTAACGAACCCCTACTGCTAATTTAAAAAATTCACGCGGCCCGGAACTCATAGTTATAACCTAGCATCTCACTTCAATACAGTACTAAGTATACAAGAAAAATTTTTTTTATTAGTTAGGATGCGCAAATCACCGGAACTATGTCGGCCCTAGTGTAACGAACCCCTACTGCTAATTTAAAAAATTCACGCGGCCCGGAACTCATAGTTATAACCTAGCATCTCACTTCAATACAGTACTAAGTATACAAGAAAAAAAAAATTATTAGTTAGGATGCGCAAATCACCGGAACTATGTCGGCACTTGTGTAACGAACCCCTACAAATCATTTAAAAACTTCACGCGACCCGGAACTCGCAGTTATAACGTAGCATCTCATTTCAATGCAGTACTAAGAATACAAGAAAAAAAAAATTATTAGTTAGGATGCGCAAATCACCGGAACTATGTCGGCGCTTGTGTAACGAACCACTATCAGTCATTTAAAAACTTCACGCGACCCGGAACTCGCAGTTATAACGTAGCATCTCATTTCCCTACAGTACTAAGTATACAAGAAAAAAAAAATTATTAGTTAGGATGCGCAAATCACCGGAACTATGTCGGTCCTAGTGTAACGAACCCCTACTGCTAATTTAAAAAATTCACGCGGCCCGGAACTCATAGTTATAACCTAGCATCTCACTTCAATACAGTACTAAGTATACAAGAAAAAAAATTTTTATTAGTTAGGATGCGCAAATGACCGGAACTATGTCGGTCCTAGTGTAACGAACCCCTACTGCTAATTTAAAAAATTCACGCGGCCCGGAACTCATAGTTATAACGTAGCATCTCATTTCCCTACCGTACTTCGTATACAAGAAAAAAAATATTTTCTAGTTAGGAGGCGCAAATGACCGGAACTATGTCGGCCCTAGTGTAACGAACCCCTACTGCTAATTTAAAAAATTCACGCGACCCGGAACTCATAGTTATAACCTAGCATCTCACTTCAATACAGTACTAAGTATACAAGAAAAAAAAAATTATTAGTTAGGATGCGCAAATCACCGGAACTATGTCGGCCCTAGTGTAACGAACCCCTACTGCTAATTTAAAAAAATCACGCGGCCCGGAACTCATAGTTATAACCTAGCATCTCACTTCAATACAGTACTAAGAATACAAGAAAAAAAAATTTTATTACTTAGGATGCGCAAATGACCGGAACTATGTCGGCGCTTGTGTAACGAACCCCTACAAATCATTTAAAAACTTCACGCGACCCGGAACTCGCAGTTATAACGTAGCATCTCATTTCAATACAGTACTAAGAATACAAGAAAAAAAAAATTATTACCTAGGATGCGCAAATGACCGGAACTATGTCGGCCCTAGTGTAACGAACCCCTACTGCTAATTTAAAAAATTCACGCGGCCCGGAACTCATAGTTATAACGTAGCATCTCATTTCCCTACCGTACTTCGTATACAAGAAAAAAAATATTTTCTAGTTAGGAGGCGCAAATGACCGGAACTATGTCGGCCCTAGTGTAACGAACCCCTACTGCTAATTTAAAAAATTCACGCGACCCGGAACTCATAGTTATAACCTAGCATCTCACTTCAATACAGTACTAAGTATACAAGAAAAAAAAAATTATTAGTTAGGATGCGCAAATCACCGGAACTATGTCGGCGCTTGTGTAACGAACCCCTACAAATCATTTAAAAACTTCACGCGACCCGGAACTCGCAGTTATAACGTAGCATCTCATTTCAATACAGTACTAAGAATACAAGAAAAAAAAAATTATTAGTTAGGATGCGCAAATCACCGGAACTATGTCGGCGCTTGTGTAACGAACCCCTACAAATCATTTAAAAACTTCACGCGACCCGGAACTCGCAGTTATAACGTAGCATCTCATTTCTCTACAGTACTTCGTATACAACAAAAAAAATATTTACTAGTTAGGAGGCGCATATGACCGGAACTATGTCGGCGCTTATGTAACGAACCACTATCAGTCATTTAAAAACTTCACGCGACCCGGAACTCGCAGTTATAACGTAGCATCTCATTTCCCGACCGTACTTCGTATACAAGAAAAGTAAATATTTTCTAGTTAGGAGGCGCAAATGACCGGAACTATGTCGGCCCTAGTGTAACGAACCCCTACTGCTAATTTAAAAAATTCACGCGACCCGGAACTCATAGTTATAACCTAGCATCTCACTTCAATACAGTACTAGGAATACAAGAAAATAAAAAAGTATTACTTAGGATGCGCAAATGACCGGAACTATGTCGGCGCTTGTGTAACGAACCCCTACAAATCATTTAAAAACTTCACGCGACCCGGAACTCGCAGTTATAACGTAGCATCTCATTTCAATACAGTACTAAGAATACAAGAAAAAAAAAATTATTACCTAGGATGCGCAAATGACCGGAACTATGTCGGCCCTAGTGTAACGAACCCCTACTGCTAATTTAAAAAATTCACGCGGCCCGGAACTCATAGTTATAACCTAGCATCTCACTTCAATACAGTACTAAGAATACAAGAAAAAAAATTTTTATTACTTAGGATGCGCAAATGACCGGAACTATGTCGGCGCTTGTGTAACGAACCCCTACAAATCATTTAAAAACTTCACGCGACCCGGAACTCGCAGTTATAACGTAGCATCTCATTTCAATACAGTACTAAGAATACAAGAAAAAAAAAATTATTACCTAGGATGCGCAAATGACCGGAACTATGTCGGCCCTAGTGTAACGAACCCCTACTGCTAATTTAAAAAATTCACGCGGCCCGGAACTCATAGTTATAACGTAGCATCTCATTTCCCTACCGTACTTCGTATACAAGAAAAAAAATATTTTCTAGTTAGGAGGCGCAAATGACCGGAACTATGTCGGCCCTAGTGTAACGAACCCCTACTGCTAATTTAAAAAATTCACGCGACCCGGAACTCATAGTTATAACCTAGCATCTCACTTCAATACAGTACTACGTATACAAGAAAAAAAAAATTATTAGTTAGGATGCGCAAATCACCGGAACTATGTCGGCGCTTGTGTAACGAACCCCTACAAATCATTTAAAAACTTCACGCGACCCGGAACTCGCAGTTATAACGTAGCATCTCATTTCAATACAGTACTAAGAATACAAGAAAAAAAAAAATTATTAGTTAGGATGCGCAAATCACCGGAACTATGTCGGCGCTTGTGTAACGAACCCCTACAAATCATTTAAAAACTTCACGCGACCCGGAACTCGCAGTTATAACGTAGCATCTCATTTCTCTACAGTACTTCGTATACAACAAAAAAAATATTTACTAGTTAGGAGGCGCATATGACCGGAACTATGTCGGCGCTTATGTAACGAACCACTATCAGTCATTTAAAAACTTCACGCGACCCGGAACTCGCAGTTATAACGTAGCATCTCATTTCCCGACCGTACTTCGTATACAAGAAAAGTAAATATTTTCTAGTTAGGAGGCGCAAATGACCGGAACTATGTCGGCCCTAGTGTAACGAACCCCTACTGCTAATTTAAAAAATTCACGCGACCCGGAACTCATAGTTATAACCTAGCATCTCACTTCAATACAGTACTAAGAATACAAGAAAAAAAAAAAGTATTACTTTGGATGCGCAAATGACCGGAACTATGTCGGCGCTTGTGTAACGAACCCCTACAAATCATTTAAAAACTTCACGCGACCCGGAACTCGCAGTTATAACGTAGCATCTCATTTCAATACAGTACTAAGAATACAAGAAAAAAAAAATTATTACCTAGGATGCGCAAATGACCGGAACTATGTCGGCCCTAGTGTAACGAACCCCTACTGCTAATTTAAAAAATTCACGCGGCCCGGAACTCATAGTTATAACGTAGCATCTCATTTCCCTACCGTACTTCGTATACAAGAAAAAAAATATTTTCTAGTTAGGAGGCGCAAATGACCGGAACTATGTCGGCCCTAGTGTAACGAACCCCTACTGCTAATTTAAAAAATTCACGCGACCCGGAACTCATAGTTATACCCTAGCATCTCACTTCAATACAGTACTAAGAATACAAGAAAAAAAAAATTTATTACTTAGGATGCGCAAATGACCGGAACTATGTCGGCGCTTGTGTAACGAACCCCTACAAATCATTTAAAAACTTCACGCGACCCGGAACTCGCAGTTATAACGTAGCATCTCACTTCAATACAGTACTAAGTATACAAGAAAAAAAAAATTATTACCTAGGATGCGCAAATGACCGGAACTATGTCGGCGCTTGTGTAACGAACCCCTACAAATCATTTAAAAACTTCACGCGACCCGGAACTCGCAGTTATAACGTAGCATCTCATTTCCCTACAGTACTAAGTATACAAGAAAAAAAAAATTTATTAGTTAGGATGCGCAAATCACCGGAACTATGTCGGTCCTAGTGTAACGAACCCCTACTGCTAATTTAAAAAATTCACGCGGCCCGGAACTCATAGTTATAACCTAGCATCTCACTTCAATACAGTACTAAGAATACAAGAAAAAAAAATTTTATTACTTAGCATGCGCAAATGACCGGAACTATGTCGGCGCTTGTGTAACGAACCCCTACAAATCATTTAAAAACTTCACGCGACCCGGAACTCGCAGTTATAACGTAGCATCTCATTTCCCTACAGTACTTCGTATACAAGAAAAAAAATATTTTCTAGTTAGGAGGCGCAAATGACCGGAACTATGTCGGCGCTTGTGTAACGAACCCCTACAAATCATTTAAAAACTTCACGCGACCCGGAACTCGCAGTTATAACGTAGCATCTCATTTCCCTACAGTACTTCGTATACAAGAAAAAAAATATTTTCTAGTTAGGAGGCGCAAATGACCGGAACTATGTCGGCGCTTGTGTAACGAACCACTATCAGTCATTTAAAAACTTCACGCGTTCCGGAACTCGCAGTTATAACGTAGCATCTCATTTCCCTACTTTTTTTTTTAAATTAGCACTAAGGGTTCGTTACACTAGGGCCGACATAGTTCCGGTCATTTGCGCATCCTAACGAATAAAAAAAAAATTCTTGTATACTTAGTACTGTATTGAAGTGAGATGCTAGGTTATAACTGCGAGTTCCGGGTCGCGTGAAGTTTTTAAATGATTAGTAGGGGTTCGTTACCCAAGCGCCGACATAGTTCCGGTCATTTGCGCCTCCTAACTAATTTTTTTTTTCTTGTATACGAAGTACTGTAGGGAAATGAGATGCTACGTTATAACTGCGAGTTCCAGGTCGCAAGAAGTTTTTAAATGATTTGTATTGGTTCGTTACACAAGTTCCGGTCATTTGCGCCTCCTAACTAGTAAATATTTTTTTTGTTGTATACTTAGTACTGTAGGGAAATGAGATGCTACGGTCGTTATAACTGCGAGTTCCGGGTCGCGTGAAGTTTTTAAATGACTGATAGTGGTTCGTTACACAAGCGCCGACATAGTTCCAGTCATTTGCGCCTCCTAACTAGTAAAAATTTTTTTTGTTGTATACGAAGTACTGTAGAGAAATGAGATGCTACGTTATAACTGCGAGTTCCGGGTCGCGTGAAGTTTTTAAATGATTTGTAGGGGTTCGTTACACAAGCGCCGACATAGTTCCGGTGATTTGCGCATCCTAACTAATAATTTTTTTTTCTTGTATACTTAGTACTGTATTGAAGTGAGATGCTAGGTTATAACTATGAGTTCCGGGCCGCGTGAATTTTTTGAATTAGCAGTAGGGGTTCGTTACACTAGGGCCGACATAGTTCCGGTCATTTGCGCATCCTAACTAAAATATTATTTTTTTCTTGTATACGAAGTACTGTAGGAAAATGAGATGCTACGTTATAACTCCGAGTTCCGGGTCGCGTGAAGTTTTTAAATGATTTTTAGGGGTTCTTTACACAAGCGCCGACATAGTTCCGGTCATTTGCGCATCCTAACTAATAATTTTTTTTTTCTTGTATACTTAGTACTGTAGGGAAATGAGATGCTACGTTATAACTGCGAGTTCCGGGTCGCGTGAAGTTTTTAAATGACTGATAGTGGTTCGTTACAGAAGCGCCGACATAGTTCCGGTCATTTGCGCCTCCTAACTAGTAAATATTTTTTTGTTGTATACGAAGTACTGTAGAGAAATGAGATGCTACGTTATAACTGCGAGTTCCGGGTCGCGTGAAGTTTTTAAATGATTTGTAGGGGTTCGTTACACAAGCGCCGACATAGTTCCGGTGATTTGCGCATCCTAACTAATAAATTTTTTTTTTCTTGTATACTTAGTACTGTAGGGAAATGAGATGCTACGTTATAACTGCGAGTTCCGGGTCGCGTGAAGTTTTTAAATGATTTGTAGGGGTTCGTTACACAAGCGCCGACATAGTTCCGGTGATTTGCGCATCTTAACTAATAATTTTTTTTTTTTTGTATACTTAGTACTGTATTGAAGTGAGATGCTAGGTTATAACTATGAGTTCCGGGCCGCGTGAATTTTTTAAATTAGCAGTAGGGGTTCGTTACACTAGGACCGACATAGTTCCGGTGATTTGCGCATCCTAACTAATAAATTTTTTTTTTCTTGTATACTTAGTACTGTAGGGAAATGAGATGCTACGTTATAACTGCGAGTTCCGGGTCGCGTGAAGTTTTTAAATGACTGATAGTGGTTCGTTACACAAGCGCCGACATGGTTCCGGTCATTTGCGCCTCCTAACTAGTAAATATTTTTTTGTTGTATACGAAGTACTGTAGAGAAATGAGATGCTACGTTATAACTGCGAGTTCCGGGTCGCGTGAAGTTTTTAAATGATTTGTAGGGGTTCGTTACACAAGCGCCGACATAGTTCCGGTGATTTGCGCATCCTAACTAATAAATTTTTTTTTTCTTGTATACTTAGTACTGTAGGGAAATGAGATGCTACGTTATAACTGCGAGTTCCGGGTCGCGTGAAGTTTTTAAATGACTGATAGTGGTTCGTTACACAAGCGCCGACATAGTTCCGGTCATTTGCGCCTCCTAACTAGTAAATATTTTTTTTGTTGTATACGAAGTACTGTAGAGAAATGAGATGCTACGTTATAACTGCGAGTTCCGGGTCGCGTGAAGTTTTTAAATGATTTGTAGGGGTTCGTTACACAAGCGCCGACATAGTTCCGGTGATTTGCGCATCCTAACTAATAATTTTTCTTTTCTTGTATACTTAGTACTGTATTGAAGTGAGATGCTAGGTTATAACTATAAGTTCCGGGCCGCGTGAATTTTTTAAATTAGCAGTAGGGGTTCGTTACACTAGGGCCGACATAGTTCCGGTCATTTGCGCATCCTAACTAATAATTTTTTTTTTCTTGTATACTTAGTACTGTATTGAAGTGAGATGCTAGGTTATAACTATGAGTTCCGGGCCGCGTGAATTTTTGAATTAGCAGTAGGGGTTCGTTACACTAGGGCCGACATAGTTCCGGTCATTTGCGCATCCTAACTAAAATATTATTTTTTTCTTGTATACGAAGTACTGTAGGAAAATGAGATGCTACGTTATAACTGCGAGTTCCGGGTCGCGTGAAGTTTTTAAATGATTTGTAGGGGTTCGTTACACAAGCGCCGACATAGTTCCGGTGATTTGCGCATCCTAACTAATAATTTTTCTTTTCTTGTATACTTAGTACTGTATTGAAGTGAGATGCTAGGTTATAACTATAAGTTCCGGGCCGCGTGAATTTTTTAAATTAGCAGTAGGGGTTCGTTACACTAGGGCCGACATAGTTCCGGTCATTTGCGCATCCTAACTAATAATTTTTTTTTTCTTGTATACTTAGTACTGTATTGAAGTGAGATGCTAGGTTATAACTATGAGTTCCGGGCCGCGTCAATTTTTTAAATTAGCAGTAGGGGTTCGTTACACTAGGGCCGACATAGTTCCGGTCATTTGCGCATCCTAACTAAAATATTATTTTTTTCTTGTATACGAAGTACTGTAGGAAAATGAGATGCTACGTTATAACTGCGAGTTCCGGGCCGCGTGAATTTTTTAAATTAGCAGTAGGGGTTCGTTACACTAGGGCCGACATAGTTCCGGTCATTTGCGCATCCTAACTAATAATTTTTTTTTCTTGTATACTTAGTACTGTATTGAAGTGAGATGCTAGGTTATAACTATGAGTTCCGGGCCGCGTGAATTTTTTAAATTAGCAGTAGGGGTTCGTTACACTAGGACCGACATAGTTCCGGTGATTTGCGCATCCTAACTTATAAATTTTTTTTTTCTTGTATGCTTAGTACTGTAGGGAAATGAGATGCTACGTTATAACTGCGAGTTCCGGGTCGCGTGAAGTTTTTAAATGACTGATAGTGGTTCGTTACACAAGCGCCGACATAGTTCCAGTCATTTGCGCCTCCTAACTAGTAAATATTTTTTTTGTTGTATACGAAGTACTGTAGAGAAATGAGATGCTACGTTATAACTGCGAGTTCCGGGTCGCGTGAAGTTTTTAAATGATTTGTAGGGGTTCGTTACACAAGCGCCGACATAGTTCCGGTGATTTGCGCATCCTAACTAATAATTTTTTTTTTCTTGTATACTTAGTACTGTATTGAAGTGAGATGCTAGGTTATAACTATGAGTTCCGGGCCGCGTGAATTTTTTGAATTAGCAGTAGGGGTTCGTTACACTAGGGCCGACATAGTTCCGGTCATTTGCGCATCCTAACTAAAATATTATTTTTTTCTTGTATACGAAGTACTGTAGGAAAATGAGATGCTACGTTATAACTCCGAGTTCCGGGTCGCGTGAAGTTTTTAAATGATTTTTAGGGGTTCGTTACACAAGCGCCGACATAGTTCCGGTCATTTGCGCATCCTAACTAATAATTTTTTTTTTCTTGTATACTTAGTACTGTAGGGAAATGAGATGCTACGTTATAACTGCGAGTTCCGGGTCGCGTGAAGTTTTTAAATGATTTGTAGGGGTTCGTTACACAAGCGCCGACATAGTTCCGGTGATTTGCGCATCCTAACTAATAATTTTTTTTTTTTGTATACTTAGTACTGTATTGAAGTGAGATGCTAGGTTATAACTATGAGTTCCGGGCCGCGTGAATTTTTTAAATTAGCAGTAGGGGTTCGTTACACTAGGACCGACATAGTTCCGGTGATTTGCGCATCCTAACTAATAAATTTTTTTTTTCTTGTATACTTAGTACTGTAGGGAAATGAGATGCTACGTTATAACTGCGAGTTCCGGGTCGCGTGAAGTTTTTAAATGACTGATAGTGGTTCGTTACACAAGCGCCGACATGGTTCCGGTCATTTGCGCCTCCTAACTAGTAAATATTTTTTTGTTGTATACGAAGTACTGTAGAGAAATGAGATGCTACGTTATAACTGCGAGTTCCGGGTCGCGTGAAGTTTTTAAATGATTTGTAGGGGTTCGTTACACAAGCGCCGACATAGTTCCGGTGATTTGCGCCTCCTAACTAGTAAATATTTTTTTGTTGTATACGAAGTACTGTAGAGAAATGAGATGCTACGTTATAACTGCGAGTTCCGGGTCGCGTGAAGTTTTTAAATGATTTGTAGGGGTTCGTTACACAAGCGCCGACATAGTTCCGGTGATTTGCGCATCCTAACTAATAAATTTTTTTTTTCTTGTATACTTAGTACTGTAGGGAAATGAGATGCTACGTTATAACTGCGAGTTCCGGGTCGCGTGAAGTTTTTAAATGACTGATAGTGGTTCGTTACACAAGCGCCGACATAGTTCCAGTCATTTGCGCCTCCTAACTAGTAAATATTTTTCTTGTTGTATACGAAGTACTGTAGAGAAATGAGATGCTACGTTATAACTGCGAGTTCCGGGTCGCGTGAAGTTTTTAAATGATTTGTAGGGGTTCGTTACACAAGCGCCGACATAGTTCCGGTGATTTGCGCATCCTAACTAATAATTTTTCTTTTCTTGTATACCTAGTACTGTATTGAAGTGAGATGCTAGGTTATAACTATAAGTTCCGGGCCGCGTGAATTTTTTAAATTAGCAGTAGGGGTTCGTTACACTAGGGCCGACATAGTTCCGGTGATTTGCGCATCCTAACTAATAATTTTTTTTTTTCTTGTATACTTAGTACTGTAGGGAAATGAGATGCTACGTTATAACTGCGAGTTCCGGGTCGCGTGAAGTTTTTAAATGACTGATAGTGGTTCGTTACACAAGCGCCGACATAGTTCCGGTCATTTGCGCCTCCTAACTAGTAAATATTTTTTTTGTTGTATACGAAGTACTGTAGAGAAATGAGATGCTACGTTATAACTGCGAGTTCCGGGTCGCGTGAAGTTTTTAAATGATTTGTAGGGGTTCGTTACACAAGCGCCGACATAGTTCCGGTGATTTGCGCATCCTAACTAATAATTTTTCTTTTCTTGTATACTTAGTACTGTATTGAAGTGAGATGCTAGGTTATAACTATAAGTTCCGGGCCGCGTGAATTTTTTAAATTAGCAGTAGGGATTCGTTACACTAGGGCCGACATAGTTCCGGTCATTTGCGCATCCTAACTAATAATTTTTTTTTTCTTGTATACTTAGTACTGTATTGAAGTGAGATGCTAGGTTATAACTATGAGTTCCGGGCCGCGTCAATTTTTTAAATTAGCAGTAGGGGTTCGTTACACTAGGACCGACATAGTTCCGGTGATTTGCGCATCCTAACTAGTAAATATTTTTTTGTTGTATACTTAGTACTGTAGGGAAATGAGATGCTACGTTATAACTGCGAGTTCCGGGTCGCGTGAAGTTTTTAAATGACTGATAGTGGTTCGTTACACAAGCGCCGACATAGTTCCGGTGATTTGCGCATCCTAACTAATAATTTTTCTTTTCTTGTATACTTAGTACTGTATTGAAGTGAGATGCTAGGTTATAACTATAAGTTCCGGGCCGCGTGAATTTTTTAAATTAGCAGTAGGGGTTCGTTACACTAGGGCCGACATAGTTCCGGTCATTTGCGCATCCTAACTAATAATTTTTTTTTTCTTGTATACTTAGTACTGTATTGTAGTGAGATGCTAGGTTATAACTATGAGTTCCGGGCCGCGTCAATTTTTTAAATTAGCAGTAGGGGTTCGTTACACTAGGACCGACATAGTTCCGGTGATTTGCGCATCCTAACTTATAAATTTTTTTTTTCTTGTATGCTTAGTACTGTAGGGAAATGAGATGCTACGTTATAACTGCGAGTTCCGGGTCGCGTGAAGTTTTTAAATGACTGATAGTGGTTCGTTACACAAGCGCCGACATAGTTCCAGTCATTTGCGCCTCCTAACTAGTAAATATTTTTTTTGTTGTATACGAAGTACTGTAGAGAAATGAGATGCTACGTTATAACTGCGAGTTCCGGGTCGCGTGAAGTTTTTAAATGATTTGTAGGGGTTCGTTACACAAGCGCCGACATAGTTCCGGTGATTTGCGCATCCTAACTAATAATTTTTTTTTTCTTGTATACTTAGTACTGTATTGAAGTGAGATGCTAGGTTATAACTATGAGTTCCGGGCCGCGTGAATTTTTTGAATTAGCAGTAGGGGTTCGTTACACTAGGGCCGACATAGTTCCGGTCATTTGCGCATCCTAACTAAAATATTATTTTTTTCTTGTATACGAAGTACTGTAGGAAAATGAGATGCTACGTTATAACTCCGAGTTCCGGGTCGCGTGAAGTTTTTAAATGATTTTTAGGGGTTCGTTACACAAGCGCCGACATAGTTCCGGTCATTTGCGCATCCTAACTAATAATTTTTTTTTTCTTGTATACTTAGTACTGTAGGGAAATGAGATGCTACGTTATAACTGCGAGTTCCGGGTCGCGTGAAGTTTTTAAATGACTGATAGTGGTTCGTTACAGAAGCGCCGACATAGTTCCGGTCATTTGCGCCTCCTAACTAGTAAATATTTTTTTGTTGTATACGAAGTACTGTAGAGAAATGAGATGCTACGTTATAACTGCGAGTTCCGGGTCGCGTGAAGTTTTTAAATGATTTGTAGGGGTTCGTTACACAAGCGCCGACATAGTTCCGGTGATTTGCGCATCCTAACTAATAATTTTTTTTTTTCTTGTATACTTAGTACTGTAGGGAAATGAGATGCTACGTTATAACTGCGAGTTCCGGGTCGCGTGAAGTTTTTAAATGATTTGTAGGGGTTCGTTACACAAGCGCCGACATAGTTCCGGTGATTTGCGCATCCTAACTAATATTTTTTTTTTTTTTGTATACTTAGTACTGTATTGAAGTGAGATGCTAGGTTATAACTATGAGTTCCGGGCCGCGTGAATTTTTTAAATTAGCAGTAGGGGTTCGTTACACTAGGACCGACATAGTTCCGGTGATTTGCGCATCCTAACTAATAAATTTTTTTTTTCTTGTATACTTAGTACTGTAGGGAAATGAGATGCTACGTTATAACTGCGAGTTCCGGGTCGCGTGAAGTTTTTAAATGACTGATAGTGGTTCGTTACACAAGCGCCGACATGGTTCCGGTCATTTGCGCCTCCTAACTAGTAAATATTTTTTTGTTGTATACGAAGTACTGTAGAGAAATGAGATGCTACGTTATAACTGCGAGTTCCGGGTCGCGTGAAGTTTTTAAATGATTTGTAGGGGTTCGTTACACAAGCGCCGACATAGTTCCGGTGATTTGCGCATCCTAACTAATAATTTTTTTTTTCTTGTATACTTAGTACTGTATTGAAGTGAGATGCTAGGTTATAACTATGAGTTCCGGGCCGCGTGAATTTTTTGAATTAGCAGTAGGGGTTCGTTACACTAGGGCCGACATAGTTCCGGTCATTTGCGCATCCTAACTAAAATATTATTTTTTTCTTGTATACGAAGTACTGTAGGAAAATGAGATGCTACGTTATAACTCCGAGTTCCGGGTCGCGTGAAGTTTTTAAATGATTTTTAGGGGTTCGTTACACAAGCGCCGACATAGTTCCGGTGATTTGCGCATCCTAACTAATAATTTTTTTTTTCTTGTATACTTAGTACTGTAGGGAAATGAGATGCTACGTTATAACTGCGAGTTCCGGGTCGCGTGAAGTTTTTAAATGACTGATAGTGGTTCGTTACAGAAGCGCCGACATAGTTCCGGTCATTTGCGCCTCCTAACTAGTAAATATTTTTTTTTTGTATACGAAGTACTGTAGAGAAATGAGATGCTACGTTATAACTGCGAGTTCCGGGTCGCGTGAAGTTTTTAAATGATTTGTAGGGGTTCGTTACACAAGCGCCGACATAGTTCCGGTGATTTGCGCATCCTAACTAATAAATTTTTTTTTTCTTGTATACTTAGTACTGTAGGGAAATGAGATGCTACGTTATAACTGCGAGTTCCGGGTCGCGTGAAGTTTTTAAATGATTTGTAGGGGTTCGTTACACAAGCGCCGACATAGTTCCGGTGATTTGCGCATCCTAACTAATATTTTTTTTTTTTTTGTATACTTAGTACTGTATTGAAGTGAGATGCTAGGTTATAACTATGAGTTCCGGGCCGCGTGAATTTTTTAAATTAGCAGTAGGGGTTCGTTACACTAGGACCGACATAGTTCCGGTGATTTGCGCATCCTAACTAATAAATTTTTTTTTTCTTGTATACTTAGTACTGTAGGGAAATGAGATGCTACGTTATAACTGCGAGTTCCGGGTCGCGTGAAGTTTTTAAATGACTGATAGTGGTTCGTTACACAAGCGCCGACATGGTTCCGGTCATTTGCGCCTCCTAACTAGTAAATATTTTTTTGTTGTATACGAAGTACTGTAGAGAAATGAGATGCTACGTTATAACTGCGAGTTCCGGGTCGCGTGAAGTTTTTAAATGATTTGTAGGGGTTCGTTACACAAGCGCCGACATAGTTCCGGTGATTTGCGCATCCTAACTAATAAATTTTTTTTTTCTTGTATACTTAGTACTGTAGGGAAATGAGATGCTACGTTATAACTGCGAGTTCCGGGTCGCGTGAAGTTTTTAAATGACTGATAGTGGTTCGTTACACAAGCGCCGACATAGTTCCAGTCATTTGCGCCTCCTAACTAGTAAATATTTTTTTTGTTGTATACGAAGTACTGTAGAGAAATGAGATGCTACGTTATAACTGCGAGTTCCGGGTCGCGTGAAGTTTTTAAATGATTTGTAGGGGTTCGTTACACAAGCGCCGACATAGTTCCGGTGATTTGCGCATCCTAACTAATAAATTTTTTTTTTCTTGTATACTTAGTACTGTAGGGAAATGAGATGCTACGTTATAACTGCGAGTTCCGGGTCGCGTGAAGTTTTTAAATGACTGATAGTGGTTCGTTACACAAGCGCCGACATAGTTCCAGTCATTTGCGCCTCCTAACTAGTAAATATTTTTTTTGTTGTATACGAAGTACTGTAGAGAAATGAGATGCTACGTTATAACTGCGAGTTCCGGGTCGCGTGAAGTTTTTAAATGATTTGTAGGGGTTCGTTACACAAGCGCCGACATAGTTCCGGTGATTTGCGCATCCTAACTAATAATTTTTCTTTTCTTGTATACCTAGTACTGTATTGAAGTGAGATGCTAGGTTATAACTATAAGTTCCGGGCCGCGTGAATTTTTTAAATTAGCAGTAGGGGTTCGTTACACTAGGGCCGACATAGTTCCGGTCATTTGCGCATCCTAACTAATAATTTTTTTTTTCTTGTATACTTAGTACTGTAGGGAAATGAGATGCTACGTTATAACTGCGAGTTCCGGGTCGCGTGAAGTTTTTAAATGACTGATAGTGGTTCGTTACACAAGCGCCGACATGGTTCCGGTCATTTGCGCCTCCTAACTAGTAAATATTTTTTTGTTGTATACGAAGTACTGTAGAGAAATGAGATGCTACGTTATAACTGCGAGTTCCGGGTCGCGTGAAGTTTTTAAATGATTTGTAGGGGTTCGTTACACAAGCGCCGACATAGTTCCGGTCATTTGCGCATCCTAACTAAAATATTATTTTTTTCTTGTATACGAAGTACTGTAGGAAAATGAGATGCTACGTTATAACTCCGAGTTCCGGGTCGCGTGAAGTTTTTAAATGACTGATAGTGGTTCGTTACACAAGCGCCGACATAGTTCCGGTCATTTGCGCCTCCTAACTAGTAAATATTTTTTTTGTTGTATACGAAGTACTGTAGAGAAATGAGATGCTACGTTATAACTGCGAGTTCCGGGTCGCGTGAAGTTTTTAAATGATTTGTAGGGGTTCGTTACACAAGCGCCGACATAGTTCCGGTCATTTGCGCATCCTAACTAATAATTTTTTTTTTCTTGTATACATAGTACTGTGTTGAAGTGAGATGCTAGGTTATAACTATGAGTTCCGGGCCGCGTGAATTTTTTAAATTAGCAGTAGGGTTTCGTTATACAAGCGCCGACATAGTTCCGGTCATTTGCGCCTCCTAACTAATAACATTAATTTTTAATATAAATTTAGTTTAATATTTTTTAGTTAGTTGAATTTAACCAAACTAGTAGAACTATTCATAGAATAGGTTTTGGTGTAGAACTTCCTTAGTTTTCACTCTGGCAAGATGAAACTTGCGAAATTCGATGAGATGCTATGAAATATTTGAGATGTTAGCATCTCACTTTTTAAAATTTTATTTTTTTATTTAAATCGTCTTAATTATTATTACTGCTTATCAAAAACAGTAGAACTATGTTGGATAGCACTTTATCTACATAGAACTATGATATTTTTACTCTAGTGTAGTCCAATCATCGAAATTCGATGAGATGCTATGATTAATTTGCGAAGTTAGCATCTCATTTTTCAAAATTCGATTTTAATTATAAAAATGACGGAACTATTGCTAAAACCTATCTAGAACTGTAGAACTATGCTGGATGCCACTTTATATGCAATTTTTTTTTGAGATGCTAACAATTGAGATGCTAACTTCACACACGTAGTGCTTTCGCTAAAATATATTTCGGCGCACAAGTAATGGCCATGGGGTCACGGAAGGGTCCCGGCCGTGACATACGGTCCATTTAATGCTATAACAATATGAGAGCAAATGAAAGTAATCGTTCCGAAATGTTTGGACGTGTTCAATTATTATGAAGGGTTCATTGTTGATTCAACAACGAGTGTCCATTTGCCAGGTGGTAAAAGGCTTTTGTAAACCAAATAAAAAAGTTTTTTTTACATACAGAGTAGCGTTTTACTACAAACTACAAGTCACCTGATGTTAACTAAAGATGTGCTCAATAGTGGCGCCACGATACGTCGGGATTGGAAACTAGCTCTCAAATAAAGCTGCCGTAACACACGCATAGCAGTGCTTGGCGACAGATTCTTAAATTGAGAGTGGTAATATAGACCGGTGCTAAAAAATGCCTACACCAAGCTAAGGTTTCATCGCGATGTTTTCCTTCGCCGAAAGCTCAAACTCATTGCTGGGTTCCAATCCAATCCACGACCTACGCAAGCCAATGTCACTACTGAGGTTCCATCGCTTCTAAACAGTACTACATTTCAGTAGGACCTTGGGATTTTTTTTAGCTGCATCTCGTTTTTGTGATTTTCCAATACTGGTAATTGGTTATCAGTTCACAGTTCAGCGAACTTTCTCATTCAAATGACGATGTGGTCGAAGGTAGCGCCGCGCTTCGCCTGAATTGTGTTCTGGCTATTAAGTGAGGTTCCCGGAACACACCGATGATAGGTTCTAATATAAACATAAAAGACGGCTTGCAAACGTCATACTCTCCATAGTCCTATTTCAACCAAACACACATTTCGTGGATCGCTTTTGTGCCAATTGTGTTTGCTTCCGACCAGCTGCCCATTATTACACACGGGGAGTGTATGTATGTATACACACAAATATATCTACTATTATTTCAGCTATAACTTGCACTGAGATTAGAAAATTTGAATTTAGCGTAGTTTATTTAACGTGTTTACTCTAGGGGTTACAATACCCCGAGTTTGGTTTTTCGTATGTAATACGAACGTACAAATATGTATCGAAAAGGGTCCCAAGGGTAGAAAATATCTTCAGAATTAATATTGTACATCATCCCACTACTTCTGTAAGGGTAGCGACCCTCGTATTAATAAAAGTGCAACTAAAAATCGCTGTCCAATCGCAAGTCTGTTTGTTTGGAACTGTTTTTCTTGAACAAATAAATTCGCCTATTTTGTGGTATTTATTAATCCTGAAAATCTGTGCCTGGATGTATGACAAACTCGTAAAACAACGTAGATTGGTAGCTACTATTCATATATGCCTGGAAAGTTGTACTACAAACATGTCATGCGTGGCGTGAGCTCGACATATATATGGGCACTATAGGCAGTTTAAATACTATGTCATTTTTGGCATGTAAACTTTAGAGCCAGCAATATTTTAAACACACTGGCAATACCACAAAAATAATGGTAGAAATGTTAAGGCTACACAAATAGTGAAATTGTTCTGCATACTGTAGGAAGATTTATAAATTTTCTCTTTATAAAATAATATCTGATTCCCAGTATTTTTTATTGCAATAAAACATTTTCAATTAGGTAACTTGAGGTCAAACGTAAGATTTAAAAGAAGTCGCGTAAAATTGCAGGAGTTCAGGGTAAAAGCAGCATAATATTTTAGAAGCGATGATGGCTCAGTGGTATTGATGTCAGCTTGGCAGATCCGTAAGTCGTGGGTTCGAATTGAGCTTGAAATTTCGGTGAAGGAAAACATCGACCACATCGTCAATTAGCATCAGGTAACTTGTGGTCAAACGCTACCGTAAGAAGTATAAAAAAAAGAAATAACTGCGTATGAAACTGCAGTGGAAACAATAGTTTTTGAAATAATGAAGTATGGTTTAAGAAATCATAAACACACTCGGCGAATAAAAGTAATTGGCGTCTGATGACACTAGCAATTTAAATTCGAGTCTCGCCCCGCAGCGGCACTTTAATGAGCCTTTTAATTGAGGTCCTCACACTGGTGGTAATTTATCAAAAAGTTCAAACGAACGAAACTCCGCTCTATGAGTGGGTGTGACAAAGGTCAGTTTTCCGTGTAAATAGGGGTTGATAATAAAGTACTTGCGGGCGAGAAATGAGTCGAAAACAACGCTGATAAAAATAACATAATCTAAAATAAAAACGTATTGCTACACTATTCTTTGAGCTGAAGTCAAGAATTCAGCATTTGCAATAAACATCTGCGATTTAAAAGGTACCGATACTAAGTTCAAATCCCATTTCGGCCTACGACTTTAACAATTTTCATCACTCAAAACGGGGAAGACAAACATCGTGAGGAAACCGGCATGCCCAAGAACTGCAACATTCAAGGGCATGCGACATCTACCAACCCGCACTGGGCCAGCGTGGTAGAGAAGCCTATACTCTCTCACTGAGAGAAGGCCAGAGTCCCAGCAGTGGGAACGTGAAAGGCTGATAATGATGATGATGAAGTTATTTCAATTCCGAAGATTCGAACTCGGTGTAAGTCGCACGCCAAACCGTTCGGCTACCATCGCTCCCAAAAAAAACAAAACTTGTGCTTTAAAAAGACCAAAATCAAGAAACCGTTTGGTCACTATTAACAATCCAGAATTCACAGTTCCACGGTAAGCGTTCAACAAATACGCCCTAAATGAGTCATCCTTTTTTGAAAAATGCGCCCGTGTCATGCATGATGCATGCGGGGGTGGTATACAATGTTCTACCTACATGATGGGGTACATAATAAAAATTACGTCATATGTCAGAGTTGACAAGCAGCGATTGCGTAACGGATGTTAGTACCCTGATTAATGGTAGCACGAATAAAAACCGCGGACCCCTAAAATTGGACTTTGTATTTATTGCTTATCCATTCCAAATGATCTTGTTAGAGATAATAATGAAATTGTAGCTGTGCCACAGAAAAGAATAGACAATTTTATGCTGAGCAATTGGAAACATGCTAATAATTCTGTGTATTATAATAGACAACTTTCATTTTACGATTTTTATCAAAACTTATTAATTTTTTTTTATACCGTGGGGCAACGCTTTTTAGTTCTGTTTCGTAGTAAATTAAATACATAATTCAACAATTACTGTACCAAACCTCCATGGTACCGATGGCCCTGTATTGTATATTCTGTGACCACCTAATTTGAATAAAAAATTACAAAAAAAGAAATAAAATTACAAAATATAGTAACAAAATATATAGGATCTATTTTTTGTAGGTTGTTATGATGTATAGAAGTTGCCTCTGAAAGGTTCAGTCACTTCTCGTACCAATGTCATATCCATAACAATAAATGTTATATTCAGTGTGCCCAGCTTTAGACCTAATACAACTATCGAAGTGATCGAATATGAAATGTGAACCCTATATGCAACTTGATTATGTGAAACTCTCGCCGGAAGCTTTCAAACATTTCTGATTTAGTCCATAACAATTTAGTAATTCTGTTCCGATTCCTATTGAACAATTCAGTGATCATTCAGATTAACATTGTTCCGAAATATGAGGCTGCTCGTTTTTCGTTGTCGTTTATTAATGTTACTAAATAATGCTGTAGGTATTTATTTTTACACTTTCAAACAAACATGTATCGACGGCGTCCAAATGGACTATGTACCTTTTACATAAAACACTTTTGTACAGTTTTTTTTAACCTATACTGTCCCACTGCTGGGCAAAGTTCTACAATAAACTAGTCTGAGATCGCAGTGAAAATAATACTACACACTTAATTACTGCCCATTAAGAAAAATATACAGTTAAAAAAACTAAAAACACACTAATAAAATGGCGGTATATTATAATATTAATTCAAGTATGTATGGCGCACTTATTTCAATTACTCAAATGTGCATACACCCAAAAAACGCTCTACACTTTTTGAATTAACCATTATATCGTAACTAATGCAATTCAATTTTATTTTTTATTTTTTAGTACCTGATAAAAGTGTGTGTTTTACTCGTATAAATGGTAAAAATTTACTTTCAAGATTTGATTACATTGTTATTTAGCGACAAGTAAAGCTAATAAAAAATGTTTTAAAAAGAATTCTATAAATCTTTTTTCAGCATCGCAACTTAAAAATGCACTCACTGCTCGAATGACCGTGAAGTGCTTGTGTGTTCCAAATCCGAATTTCAAAAAGCATTCTCTGGATGGAGCAATCTCGGGCATTCTAGAGCTCGGTACGTGGCTTTCGGAGTACGGAGTCACTTTTCGCGTTTGCCGTTATGGCCGCACGTGACCGCCATCCGACATGAGATTAGCAACACTTTTACAGTGACATTTTATTTGAATTTAACACTCAGCCAGCTATCAAAATGTGTGGAGGCAATATTGGGTGAATTTATGCAGTCGGTTGGTTGGTGATGCTGATTATCTTAGATCAGCTAACTTTTTATTGGCTTCATGAACGATGCGCTTGCGCCGTCGCGCATGTTTTGCAACTAATATTAATCATCATCAGCCTATTATGTATTATGCTTTATCGATTTTGCCATTTACTTTTACATGGCATTTTTTTTTCTATTCTAAATCTACCAACATACCAATATACATATACAGAAGTTATATATGTACATATATAGAAGTTGCTTAACAAAAAGTTTTTTGTAACGTACAGAAGTGGATACTTAATTTTTTTCCCTCAAGTAGAGCAACCCTCAATCAAAAATAACATACTATATTGTAATATCTAAAGATTCTAAAAAAGTCCCTAGTCCTAGTCTGTACCTAGAGCAAGTCTAGGTTTCTTTAAGACTTGAGGTGATTAAACCGGTTGCGTCCAAGTCCTACGTATGTCTTATAAGGTTGGTATTACTCACCGGCGCCGTTCGACGTGTTCCTTATATGGAATGTGTCCCTCATTACGATCAGTCCAGTTTCTTAGATCATTAGAACATCCTATTGGATGAACTAGATAAAAAAGTTATGGCAAATTTTTCATATAATGTATATAATTATATCCTTGCCCTCTCTGCTCGTTGTAAGTAGTGATTTGCGATTATGAAATATACCTACTAATAAAATCATTCTAAGTCTCGCAAAAACTCGAAAGTGACTCTACCGATTTGGCTGTTTTCTTTTTTGTTGTGTTCGTAACTGTCAGGACATTATTTGTTTGTCACAGTTTTTTTTTTTTTAGCGAAATTTGGAAAAATCTTTTGTCTTCGTGAATGTTGTATGAACTCAACCCGTCTTAGTCGTCTTAGCGCTAGTATATTAAATGTATTACATAATAACGTTACTTAATTTCGACTCAAGTACCAACTCTAGCCGATAAAAGCAAAAGCATTGTCCCCTATAAAATTTCCTAGGTGTCCTTATAAAATTCTTATTAGCGTTATCTAAGGCTCCGAGGATTGCGACCCCTGATGACAGGAGGGTGAGAAGTACCCCACATCTTATTACAACCCTCTGTATTTTCCATAAATAACTCCATACCAACTATTTGATTAGGACGCAGGGGTGTCGAGGGAAAATCCCCTTTTATTGGGCTTAAATGCATTTAGAAAATGGGATTTCGTCCGTCGGTTTGTGTGAAATATGTTCGTGTAAAACCCTATTAAAACTAAGGAATTTAATATTTGGCATGGATTTAATTTACCCATATCCCATTTGGGGCCGCACGCGTCGGACACAAATCTAAATCTGTTTGGAATTAATAAATAAATTAGTAGATGATTCACAAGACCGTACGATAAGGAACGTTATGTAAGCTTGTGTAAAGGAAATGTAAAGGAACGTAACGTTCGAGGGTCCGTTTAGATATCCTAGGTACAGCTGAAGGGACGCGGTGGATGCAGACCTACGTAAACTCCAGACTCTGATCTGGGCTGAAATCACTCAGAATAGAGAGGAGTTGGTCGCTGAGCCATCGGAGTTTAGTTGGTGTAAGATTGTGATTTATTTACTTCATACATGATGGTGGCGTTTGACCATAAGCCTAAAATGTTAAGTGACAATGTGGTCGAAGGTGACGCCTCGCTACACGCCTGCGAACTGGCTCTCAAGTGAGGCTATGGCAAACGGGTAGATACAACGTCTGGCCGTTATAATATCACCAATCCTACAGAACCCACAGAAACTTTTAGTAGGTACTATTGTGATCAGCGCACTTGCAACAGTGTCGCAATATCAAGAACTCAAACAAAAGCAAACCGAATTCTAACAATTGACTCATTTCATTTACAATTCTGGGTTACAAATATCGTCTCAAGCACCGAAAATTTCGGCAAGCATTCAATATGTTTCCGCTCAATACATCCATTCAACATTAATAATAATTTCACGGTCCGCAGCTAATGGTGCGAATCGAAAGTGACGTCATTAAACGGCATATGTGTCACCCCCTGTAACACGGGGTGTTGATGCCTAGAGGCAATCCCCTTCGCTTATAGAAAAATACAGTTATTGCCGTTCTGTTTTGTAGTGGTCCTTTTATATGAGAAATCACAGATGTTGGGAACAACAGTAGATTGTCTTACAGAATTGTTTATGTGCGTGATACGCCACGTTGGATGCCATAGAAAATGACGTATGGCCTAAATACGTTCTTGTTCAAGAAAAATGGAAAGAGGATTTCAGACAAGTCCAATATACCTACAGGGCAAGGCTACAGAAGCTTTGTTGGCCAAAAGAATTGAAACGACTGAGCATTTATTAGAAAGAAAAAAAAAATACCTCGCAACATCTTGGACCGATATTCATCAAATATAGCTAAGAACCGCAAGCAAACTGGCTTTCAAATGAAAAAAAAACCGCATCGTAATCGGTACATCCGCTTGAGAACTACGATGCCACAGACAAACGGACATACACACAGACAGACAAACATCGACGTCAAACTTATAACACCCTTTTTTTGCGTCGGGGGTTAAAAAACGATAAGACGCACGTATCCAACAAACTTACTCAACAAAACCTCAACTTGCACTTATCTCAATTCTATCATTGCCATAATCACGCAGAGCAAACCTTACAACTGCCAAAAACTTAACAGTCCCAACGACGGTCTCCCCTATTCCTTTTACAAAAGAAATAAATACAAATTAAAGGGCAAGCAGTACCTCAGAAGCTAATCAAGGAATACATATATGTGCAGGGGCCAACCCTACAATACAATCAGCTAAGAGCAAACCCTCGTACTTGACAGACCGCGTAACCGTCTGATGGACATACTAATGCTTCTTATATAATAGACCCCGAAGAAGGGAATTCGTTATATGATATTACTTTCCGATTGATATTGGTAAAAAAAGTATCTATGTTATGATTGCTTAGGTTTTGAAGGGATTCAATTAAGTAAGCTTTGTTCTCGTATCCACGCAAAAAGCTGTTTTAGTTGCCACGTCTTGCACTTCAGTAGGAATAAATTAGTATGCAAAAGAACTTAACTTTAATCTATACGTCTGAACTCTCATTAAGAATGATTTTAAAAAACCTTTTCTTTAATGCTACATTACTAAAGGAAACTACCCCGAAAATTTCACGATTCTAAGATCAGCAGTTGAGATTGTGCGTTGATATGACAGGACTTTGAATTTTATTTAAATAGAGATTTAGGTATAAGAATTCTCTCTAATAAGAATTTACTAAGCATGGTCTTGTAAATTAGAGGAAGTGTGAAAGAAGGAGGTTATGAGGAATTTTCTCAGAATTTATCCAATCACAGATGGTCTTCTACCCTCTTAAACGCGTTACGGAAACAAGTCGCAAGTAGCTAGTTACGAGTTACCCAGCCCACGGGTTTAGTTCCTAATTTGGGGCGTGAACTAAGCCCCGAGGGGCTCAAAATGAGCCGATATCAAATTGGCAACATTCAAGCATAATTGCATTTTATTACCATGCCCCAAGCGGTGCCCCGCTGAGACTCGATTCAATATAGTCGGGAATTATCACGTATTGTAAAAGGAATGAGTAGTTTCGAAATTACTAGATAAGGGCGCGAATGTGAATCAAAATTGAGTGGCCAAATAGAGAAGGATATTGGTCGACGGTTGGATCTTAGCTTTGAGAAAGCCACTGCTTTCTACGCTATTATAAATTTTATATAAAAAAAAAATTGCAACTGCACTCGGTTGCACGAGACGAGCAAAATCTAGGCGAAGCGTGGCGCCACCATCGACCATTAACATCAGGTGACGTGTCATCAAACGCTACCCTATAAGAAATATAAATTTTACGAATACTTAAAATATATTAATAAGTTTATGAATTTTGATGTAGGAAGTAATTCCCAAAACAACTCATTGGATTTTGAATATTCTTTCTATCCTTACTGTTCCTGAATGTCATAGACAATAGTAGGTAAAATACTGGTAATGTATCTGAAAAACTGATCAGTTAGTAAGTACTAAGCTTGTTAACCTACGTATTTCGTTAACAGCCCTCAATGCAGACTTCCATCTATTTACAACGATGTACTACCTAAGTATATTTAAATATTACACACCATACATCGAATTAGGTTGAGCTAAAAGTAAACAAATACGTACGTACTCCAAATAGTGGTACCGCATACCGAACCGCCCTTGGCGTACTCCCATTACCTGAAAAATAGAAATTAGTATCAATACAACACGTGCATGAACAAAACAGATGTTCAAGGTCAACGAACCCGATAAAGAACGAAAAACAGACGCTAAACTATGAACTAACTACGGATACTTCAAAGAACTTTTTAGTTTCATGAGGATAAAACGCCACCGAACCGAACCCGATAAAAATGAATTGGAAGACCATGGAGATAAAATAACATCTCTATATTTTTTTAGGTATTAATCTACTGGATACGCTATCGAGTATCATAGTCCATTTTATGAAACTAGTATGCGTTTGACCGCAAGTCATCTGACGTTAAGCGACGATATGATCGAAGGTGGTGTCACGCTACGCCTGGACTGGGATCAAACTCTCAAGTGAGGCTGCCGGAACACACCGATAGATGCTTAGCGACAGATTCTTAACTTGATTGTGGTGGTTAGCCAGGCGAGTACTTGAAAAATGCCTAGCAGGGTTGCATCACGATGTTTTCTTTCACCGAAAGCTCATGCTCATTGCAGGAACCCACAATCAAGTGTCGCATGCTGACGTCATTACCACAGCGCTCCTATCGCTTCCAAATGTGGAAGGCGTTACTGAAAATGTTATAATGATAAAATGATAGTCATTTAGCTTGCAAGTGCCACGAATAGTATGTACTTTGCATAGACGCGAACACATGCTTAAAAACCTTTTCTGATCTCGAATTGAAAGTATTGTCTTACAGTTCGTTGGGTTGTAAGCCTTGATGTTTAATCCAGGATTAAAACCTATGAATCCAATAGCTAAAAGGGCTTTGAAATAGATAGTCGGATTAATTTTAAACCCGAGCTTTCTCGTTTTTATCCGCAGTCTCGGTTTCAACTTTTTTCTGCTTCTTAATTGATCTACGGCTTTTCGAGTCAAGAAACGGTGAAATTACGAGTGCTTTAGTCGAACTTTTTGGTAATCTGTTTTGTTTTAAGAGTCTGTTTTATTTTAAAAGTTTTGTTTTCAAGACGAATCTCTAAACAACTATAGATATAAATTATGTTTGAAAGCAGTACGTAATAGAAAAAAACTTAGCGTATATAGAGCTCAAATAAAGCAAGACAGTAAGTTTTCTTAATATCTTGCTACACCAAAGTGAAAGTGAAAGCGTTTGAAAATCATTAGCCTCTTCCTGTTAAACATAGGTCTCTCATCCAACTGCTGCAAGCTAATTTGCGTATGTCGTCGATCCAAATAGCCGAAGGACTTCCGACACTACGTTTGCTAAGTCGCAGTCTCTACTTAATAACACGTTTGTCTCAACGGATATCGGTCGTCCAGTCCAATGCTAGCTTGCTGATCCTATAGGCTATGTCGATTCTGATACTGAAACCTATGCATGAAGGAAAAAAAGCCTGCACTGTCCTGTGCTTACATTTATTATTTACTAGAATATATCTGTAATAAAAAGTGGTATAAAAGATAGTTTTACTCTTAAATAGAGCATAACACATACATTTTACTTATAGTTCTTAACGTCAAATATGAATAATGACTCAATTCTCTAAGAATGTCTGGAAGCTAGCCAGTATTTTTAGACCTCATTCTAGGGTTGTCTCGTTGTTTCTGAAAAAATATAACGTTCCTTAGAAAAAAAACATTTCACATAAAATTTAAAAACAGTCCCACGATAATAAATGAATCTAGGAAACCGCTGCCAGGGAATAGAATAAGTCGACCTCAAATATAACGGTGAAGAAAACCGAATAGAAGGTAGTAACCCTACTCCGTCGCGTTGTCTTAAAACAATTATCTTTTTAACAGAGTCTTTGCTCTTCGACCTACAAGGAACGCTGCCAAAAAGTAAATAGTTTGAGACGAGGCTTTTATTGCCGCAGTAAATTCAAGAAGTTAGTAGGGGCAATTTTTTGCTCCCTCTGTTAGTGATGGACGTAGCTAGGGTTTAATTTTAAAAGGGGACGAGGTGGCATCAATAAAACTCGGCGCCCCGCAAAAAGTGAGCAAGTGAGTAAACTTTAATCGCAATAGATATTTATTTTCAGTGCTCGCCTGGCTCACTTGAGGGCCTGTTCCCAATACAGGTGTAGCGTGGCGTCATCTTCGACCACATCGTCACATAACAGCAGATGATTTGTGGTTAAACGCTCCTATCTACGTTTAAAAAAAATATAACGACAAATTGTAATGCAGGACTTCGTTCTTTAAATTTTTAAATATATTTATGCCAACCCCATCGCAACCTATAACTTTTTGTTGTCACTATCGTTATGCACAAGTACCTACTTACCAGCAGGCGAACGGTCTGCTCATCGCCACTTAGTTGCATAAAAGGACAGTATGGAAGAACCTAGTCAGGAAAAATGAGAAGAATCCTGATTAAAAATATTTATCGGTAAAGAATTTTTGGAACCATTTTAGGTTTTTAGAATCTTTACGTTTTTTATTTGAATACCCATTCCTCCCCCTTTCCTAGGTAAGTCCACGCGATAAGTTTTAACAAATTAAGACGAATGGTAACATTTACCTTTGTAGATATTCAAAGGTAAATTAACCAAGGTTGTACTTAATTAGGTTAAGTGTTGTTACTTGGAAGGTACTTGCATGAACTAAAGGAATAGATAGCTCTGACTCCTCTATAAGATTATCTGATTTCAGAAACTACGCAGAACCGGGATCCATAATATCCAGAGTCCAGATCCAGCCTATATCTATTCTTTTGGATGAGTCGACGTCACCATCATTAGCCGGAAGAAGTCCACTGCTGAACATAGGCCTTCCCCTTTTAACGCCATCATGAACGGCTATTAGCCATTTGTATCCATCAGCTCCTGGCGACTCTTACAATGTCGTCGGTCCACCTAGTCCACCTACCTACAGAGCGTCTTCCGGTTCATGGTGGCCACTCGAGAACTTTTCTCTTTTCTTTTTTTCTTTCTGAGTCGACGTGACAAAAGGCTTATATTTCCTTGTTGTCTAATGTTGTTGCAACAATTCCTTAGACTTACGCAGGATACACCTGACAAGTGCCGCCGTTTCCTTCACAGGGAATCCTATTAATCCTGACAAATCCAACATAAGAGCCAGGTAATCTCGAAATTAACGCTTTGAGCCGGATCGGGGAATACACATTTCTTTCGGCATATTTCGATAAAACGTATCATCGAGTTTAGGTAAACTTTTCAGATTAAGCACACGAATTTGAACCTAATGAAGGAAGCAAATAAGATGTAAGAAATCTTTTGCAATTTCTTACGATAAAGGAGGAAGAATTTGTATGTTATCTAATTTATGGATTCACAGTGAACTTTATTAGAACAGGAATTCACTTTTGGGGCATGAAAACACACAGGAAATATTTCTTCGGGTGAAATGGAAACTATTAATTTATTGGTAGCCGATGCAGTCAGTAAGGTTGATTGTCCGCTGCGTAAACTGCTTTTTAAACCTTTGATTCTTATTATTTCTTTATTAATCGGTAGGCTTTCATTTCACCGACACTGTTAAAAAACGACGACGTGCAAGATGGCTCCCTAGAAGAAGCCTTCAACAATCCATACTTAATTTAACATCATAAATGCAATCCCTTTCACGCCTAAACCGCTGAATCGATCTGGACGATATTTTGTATGGACATAGTTTGAAGCCTGGAGAAGGGCATGGGATACTTTTAACACAGAAAAATTTCTCCAACGAATACATACAGCATTAACTTGGTCGTTCTGCTATTCCTCGCTTCCAACGCTTTGTGGTAATGCAGTAATATTAACCGATGGGGAAGAAAGGTTCTCGAGTGGCGACCACAAACCGGAAAACGTTCTGTGGGTAGGCCCACTAGGTGGACCTACGATATCGTAAGAGCCGCGGGGAGGCGATGGATGCAAATGGCTAATGGCGTTCAAATGGGGATGCTTATACTCAGCAGTGGACTTCTTCTGGCTGATGATGATGATGAGTAATATTACAGAATGTGACATCGACCAGCCCGCGCTAAGCCAGCGAGGTTAATTGTTAGTTTATCTATACTGTGTTTACTGGAACTCCATAATCTGCTAGACAAGTACCGTGAGAACCAATCGCCACTATTCTGTAGGAAGCTTGTGCGTGTTTTCTTCACAGTAATCCCCGTTTTTGCACCGCATTAGGCCTCAATGTGTAATATCACGTGATCGATAGCCAATGAATGGGGTGGATTGAGAATCGCGTGATAATATTCATTAGGTGCGGCGATAGTGTGCAAAAATGGTTTTTGTGTTGGAATAAATGATGGAGTTGAAGGTACTTTACCGTGTTGACCTGTAAAGTTGATATTGAGACTACATTTCTTATCCTTTTTTTTTTCAAAATATTTTTGGTAATTTTTTACTGGTCTCACTGAACTCTAATACCTAATCCCAAGGAACAGCATAAAGAGTATTTAAAAATTGTTTACGCAACAATCCTCCGAAATTTCATCGGAGTTGGGAACGGATGCGGACAAACAAACAAACATAAATTATGGAATGCAAAATTTTTTTATATCTAATTTTATAGGTATAATTGTCCAAAATTCTACATCAGGAAATATTAACAAACATAAACAAGACTCTATTTCAATACGATCTACAACGAGGCAATACTATCGAGTTAGTCGATAGTATCGATAGTATTGTACTTGTAAATAAGAAACTATCGATAGTATCGGTCGTAGTTTTACTCTCCCGTAACATACAACTTTAATAAAGTCACCTGCAATTTGATCACAATTATTCAAGGACTCTTTTCAGTTAACAACATTCCAGCAATCAGCTGCGCGTTTCGTGTAACTACAAACAGAAACAGCTTTTGTAATGAAACTTCCGAAATAAAATGAATAAACCCATAATAATCAATGCGCGTTAACTGGCAGCAGCCATCATGCGACGGCCGAGATACTCGCATCTCCAATCTGTCGCAAATAACAACAGTCGTGGTCCTTTTTATCATCATCATTTTACGCTCGAAATTGTCATTTTAGTAGGCCTTTTTAAGCCCTAGTACTAAAATGACATATTATGACATGACATATCGATCCAAAACCGCGGGTAACGGATCAGGATCGATTATTAATTTCGGGCGTTAGTGAACTTGCCCCAATTCAATCAATTAGTAATAAGAATAAAATTGTCAATGTGCTCGCGCCAAAAAAATTACCTACCGGGCATTTCTTGCCTGTTCTTTTGCCGGCGTAAGGAGGTTAGAACAGACGTAGCTAGTTTTAAGTTTCACGTTTTAAAGTGATCACAATGTATCCTATTGAATAAAAACAATTGAATTATGAATTATCACACGTTCTCGTTCGTCTCTCTTGTTTATCTCCGTACCAAATTTCTTCAAGATTCGTTCAATAGTTTTTAAGGTTATCCGGTTTTAAGGTTATACGAATAAACAATCAAATCTTTTTTTTATGTATATTAGTATTTAAAAAGTAATATGTACATATAGATGAAGATGCAGCCGTGCCGGTTGTAGTTTGAGACAGACGATATGCAAACAGACAGCCGGTTGGTACCCTTCAATTTTGCCTCCCTGTTCCCAATTCTCACGAAGAATTCAAAAGGAACACAAGCGAAATTGGCGACGGTATTCCATTCACGCAGACATTTTACAACCAGTACCTGAACTTCCTACTTTTCTACAAACGACGCGTTTTTAATTAAAATTCCTTTGTATTTTAAAGCATAAACAAAAATAAAAAAAAGTGTTAAGTTGCGTTCATATAATACAAGCTGTCATATTGTTAGGAACTGAATCAGTTTCTAGAAGACGCATTATATTTTTTATTAATAGTTTTCTCTTTTTATTAGTATTTTTTTTTTAAACATCCTTTTTGATGAGGCTCTTTTTGGCTTTTTGATGTAACCCAGTGACGAGACGAGCAAGTGACTCGCCTGATGTTAAGGGTTACGCTAGCCCATTGCAGTTCAATGCCCCGCAGAATTTTGAACTTAAACAGCTCGAAATCCTGTGCAGCTATACACTGTGCTCATCACCCTGGGATATAAGATACACACACACCGATCGGGGATCTACAATACTCAGACACAGAACAAATACTTGCGCTTTTTTTTAATGCACAAATATTTGGATCAAACCCTCACGCTTCGCAGTCGGCTATTCGCCCATTGCGCCACATAGGTCAGGTTTACCAATGGTCTTCATTCCTCCTCTCTCGTTTTCCAGGATCCAGTACGAAGTTATGTCGCTGCTTCTACCTATACGTCGTGCCTGCTGTTCCAGTAGCCACAGATTGCACTCTAGTCTGTAGGTAACAGGCTGCGATGGTTTTGTTTCTGTTCTGCCCTGATTGTTGGCGGTCAACAGCGAGCCGCTCGCTAACGGTAAAGCACGAGACAATAAAACACCTCCTGCGATGTGATACCTTTTCAAGCAATTCGTTTTTGTGCTGAATAGCAACAATTCTATACGAATGTTACTTTAAATTGACGTTTTTGCGAGAGTGTTTTGTTTTACCATGTTGATTTTTACTGACATAAAGAAATAAATATTGCTACTGATGGCCAGTACACAGAGAATCTTAACAGTGTTTTTTTTTCTAATCTTGCATCTTTAATTTTGTTTATACGATGTGATTTAACCGATAACCGTTGCGGTAGACGTGTTCTTGAGTGGAGACCGCGACTTGGCAAACGTAACGTGGGACGTCCTGCGACAAGATAGAGCCACGACTTGCACCGAGTGGCTGGCAGTATTTGGATGAGAAGAGCCGAAGACCGGGCTCAGTGGCGAACCTTGGGAAGGGCTATGTCCAGCAAAGGACTGATACAGGTTGATGATGATGATGATGATGACGCGCTGTGATTTTGCACATCAAGTCAGTGTTGGAAAACGTGTGATATATTCTAACATTTCCAACATCGTATGCTATGCACCAATATTCATTCAGTAAATAATTTTTAACTTTGATAAAGTGTAATCTTCCGCTAACATTTACTTCCTTACCCATTACCTTCAGTTTAGTTCGGAAGGTATGCAAAACAATTCGAAAGCCCGAAATCAACGGTAACACAATTAATTTACTTGCAGTGGCGAAGTGAGCTCACAAAAGACACGAATTAAAAATAAGGGAGAGCTTTCACCAGCATCTAATTAACAAGCCAAATAAACAAGAGGTGGCCGTAAAATCCCCGTCGTTTGAACACAATTCTCTAAGTAAACCGAACTGACAAAACACTCGGCGAGCTCTTAAAAAAACATGAACCACGGCGCGAAGCTCCCGAAAGGCAGCGGTCCGGACTTTTTATTGCATTGCAATTTTGAGAATGGAACTGCTTGGTCAACCCAAGGGAGTAAGAAGGAAGACAGGGTTCAAGCTTCGTACAAAAGACGAAGTGTTTTTGAATTGGATCTCAGAAAACAAACGACAATCTGTGATGCGATGCTTAGGCGCGCTCAGTTGTCCATCAATATGATTTTTTATTTTTTAGTGGCAAACAAGCAAACGCCTTGTTGCCTTATTTAAATGATAACAAAGATATAACTATAATTACAGTAGAATTGTTATTGTAGTTGCTTACGCTGACGATGCCGTGCAGCGCCCTTAACAAAGATGCATGGTACAATCATAAAAGATAATATAAAACTAAAAATGAGATATTATGTCAATGTTAAGTCACTACTATTTTGAATTTGACGTTTATAAATTTTTGTCATTTATAAACGCTCATCATAGACTAAACGCTTTTTATCGCAGAATGAGCGTTCAGCATACCTACTCGTTTCATCTTGGATGGTAGAAAAAGAAACGTTAGGCCCTCAGATATCATTCGCAACATCAAACAAGACAAAGTCCCCTTTGAGTAAATCTTGACGCTTCAAGAAACGGCGCAACATTCAATACTGCTTTCTCCAATTTTATTATTCTTTGGTTTGGAGGTCTCCCGTCCACTCCCTACTGATTGTGAGAGCAGTGTTATGACACAGTTAACCCGATGCCAGCTCAGACTTGTCTACTCGCCACTATGTAGTGTGACAATTTTATTTTGTCAGCACAGCAACATCCACTGTGTGATATTAACATACATTTTCAGTTGGTTTCAAAAACTGTCAGCTTCTAATCCAACTCTAGCATTTGAACCGCATTGCTGATTGTACTGCTGAGTGCTTTCCGAGTATCACGTCATCGTCAGTTTGCTGACAGGTAGGTTTGCAGGCAGTAGACAAATAGACTGACTGTATAGAAGGGAGTAAACAAATGTTTCTAGGTTACAGTCCTAACTTTATGTTTTACCAGAAAAGTATAGAATTGCTCACATTGGACACAAATCATATACACTCATTTTGTATTGATTGATGTTGGTATCAGGTACTTACTTCAAGTGTTTTTTATACGTATAAATAAATAGTGACGCTCCGTAGTCCGTACCGACCGAGCCTAGTAGTGTTGCCGATTGATAGGCGAGTATCGATGATTAATCGATAGTCTATCGATAGTCAAACAATCGCAACACTATCGATATAGCTCAAAACTAGGCAATACTATCGTTGAGTACAATACTATCGATAGTATCAATAGTGTTGTTGCTCGCGAAGAATAAACTATCGATAGTATCGATTATCTTAGATTATTGGTGGTTTAAAATAATTGATACTATCGATATTATGGCTTATCGATAGTTCGGCAACACTAGCACTTAGCCAATATCAAAGCCACACTAAAAAACTTGCACAGTTTAAGGTAAGTGCTTGGGATCGCGAAAATACGAAACAGTATTCTAAAACTAACGATCAACCCCTTTAGGTCTATATATCTATACTCGTTGCACCGGTTAATAAATAGCGCTCTAGTATTGAAAATAGAAATCTAACTTCCAATTTTTCAGAACGGCAATAGCGTGATTCACGCCAATTTCCTGACACATGGCAACATTTCGCTGTGATTTTTACGGTTCGCAGTCACGTAGCAACCAGTCCAGGTAGCGAAGTTACACTTTAACCAGCAAAGTTGAGCTTCAGGACCCTTAACATTTTCACTTTAGGGCGAAACAGGCTTCAATGATATTTGCAAATTGACCTCTATTTCATCTCTAACTCTGGTTATGTTATGTTATGGCGTTTTATGAAACGAGTAATTATGTACGAACGCCGCCTACCACCGAATAGACGAAATTTTTCCATTTGAAAATCACTTGAAAACATAAATAAAATCATTCTCTCATTTTTTTAAGAATCCATCCATACTTATTATAAATGCGAAAGTAACTCTGTCTGTCTGTTACGCTTTTACGCCTAATTTACTGAACTGATTTAAATGAAATTTGGTACACAGATAGTTTGAACCCTGAAGATTTACATAGGATACTTTTTATCGCGATAAACTGTAGCCCACGCGGGTATAACCGCGGGGAACAGCTTGTTTATTATAATTAGGTAGGAGGAATATTTTTCGTCTCTATTCATCTTTTAATACAAAGGGTTTTAACGTTTTAACCGTTCATATCCCCTTAAACTTGAGCTTGACTGATAGACGAGGTCAATCGGATAAAAGGACCGTTTGCAATCCCGTCACGCAGAATCAATAAATATATGATGCTATCGGCTGGTATCAAATCTCACAAAGCGATACGAGTTCTGTGAAGTTAGAGAATTGCTTTGCTGTGCTGTTCTTGCATAGTAATGCTTCGAGAGCCGATCTTTATTTATAAATAAGGTCCGTAGATCGGACACGCGATAGGTGGAGCTTCCAGTTTCCTGTTCTGATCCGTTTCTTTTGCACAACGCCTTTCCCATTTATTCAACCGCCAAACAGTGGTGTGCAAACCATTCGGTGTTCCGGATTGGAGAGCAATGTTTCTAGTGAAATTACAGAGTATTAGGAGGTTTCGCATCTAATATTTCAGAGTGAAGATCGCAGTGTATTGCCGCGAAGGACTTTCAATCAATCAATCAATCAAAACATTTATTTGCCAGTATAAATGGGTACATTGTAGGTGTTAGTAGTTTTAAATCGCCAAAACTGCTCCGTTAGGAATGCAAATATTAAAATGAATTAGTATTACATATTTTATGACATTATTACATTAAATTATACATATTATCATTTTAATTATTATCATTTTATTACATCACATTTATTATTATCTTTTTATTGAATTACATTAATTATTAATATCATTTATATATTCATTTATTGAGTAACTGTTGAAGTTTAAAAATTAAAAATGCTGTGTAACACTTGTCGTCAGACGAGCGACTAAATTTTCTCGCCAGTAACGTGTATAAAAAAGATGGATTCTTTTAAAAACATCGACAAACAGAATAACATTGCGTTTTGCAGATGTTTTCTGTTAGTCATAGGGACAAGACTGATTATATTATAATATATAATCGGTATATATTTAAGTCGTACACTCTTGTCAGAGTGGTCGTGGTTGCTGTGATGTGTTGTCTTCGGCTTGGGCACCTCTGATGGCAATGTGACGCCATTTTTGCCTATTAATCGCGTCACGAGAGCATTGGGTCATGGATGCGTCAGTGGCCTTTTTGATGAGATCGGCCCAGCGAGTACCCTTAAACCGGACCCGGTATATCAATCGGGTAATAACGAGTAGATACTTTTCTAATTTTCTATACACTGCGTATTTTATTCCCAGCCGAACATCTTGGCACAGTATATAAAGAACAGTAGGTTAGCTAAGGCTGCTCGACGAGTTAATTGCCTACTCTTGCGGTGACGCATAGGCGGCGCGTTCCGTACTAAGTGCATGGCCGCGGTCCCGGCCGCCTCCTTTCGTTTATATGAAATATTATTATTATTATTATTAATATGATTGTGTGCGTGAAAAGTGCGTGCGTACACGGTGCCGCTACTCACGCACACATTCAAACCGGCGGCGACGGCCGATTTATATGAAGCTGAACTACTACTCCTTTACTATGATCTTGGCCTTTCTAAACAACAGTAGGTACCTACTTGAGGCGTTCGGTACTCTCTCATTAAATATTCAACTTGAGACACCGTTTTTCGAAATTTTCCTTCATTTCCGAAAAAAGGGAAGTTTTATTTTTAAGCTCCGTTTTGTTAATTACTAAAGTTATTATCGTTAGCTAATTCACGCGATGATAAAGTTTACCAAAGTTTTGTTGTCCTTAAATTTTTGATACCCGCTTCTGGCCGTCCCTCAAGGCACTTTGTCATCATTTTCCTACGTATTATGAAGATAAGTATTGTTAGGTTCTTTTTGTTTATCCAATTTAGTTAATAGATAACTATGTCACATTGTTTTGTAACATCATTATCTCATCTGTTGGGACGATAATATATAATTATTTTTTTATGCTTCGTCTGGGTCTGTAATTTTCTCGTTGGCATAGCAACATACCTTTTCCTGGTTTAAATCGAATACACGGAGAAAAAAGACCTTCCGAAATACCGTTTTCCTTCTGAGCCAAAAGGGATGGACTTGTGATTCAGAAGGAAAACTAAGGTAAAATAAGGAAGGATTCGGTCTTGGAAGGTATAGACTCAGAAGGAAAGTCAGAATGTTTTTCTCAGTGTACAGCGATGGGCATTATGAACCGTAAATAGTTTCAATCACTATTGATTGGTATGATAACTGAAACACATAACTCACATGCATCTGTAACAAAAAAGTTATGCGAAAACGTTGACAGCTATTTAAAAGTGTAATGCTGTGCCCTGCAGGCAAATTGCCATCTTAAAGCATTAATAAAACAACGTCTTTGTGAGAAAACTGCTTTGTACCAGTCAACAGACTCCACGCCGTAGCATCAAAGAAAATACTGGCTCATTAAAACTGTTTCTATAAACTGCTCTCGGCTCGATCTAGCAGATTCTAATGCTAGAATTATAAGGTGCAGATAAAGGAACTGTTGCTAAAGAGCTAAAGGTAAGGTTAATTAGCTTGTTTTCTTTTCTAAGTATTATCTTAGTAGAAATGCAACTGGCTTAATTTTAAAACAAATGATAACTCATACTAATACGATAAATGTTTAAGTAAGTTTGTGAGGATGGATGGATGTTTGTTACGCAAAACTACTATAAGGATTGAAATGAAATTTTGAATGGAAAGAGCTTGTGCCCTGGATTAACACATACTTTTTATCTCTCTCAACTCGCAAGAAATGATGTCAACAAGGCCTAAAATCCTCTAACCTATTCTACAATTGCAGGATGAAGTTTAAGAGCCGTTAACAATTCTGGACCCCACTTGAGCGACAACTACGGGTGGAGATGTCATTATCGAGTCAGTAAGAGTAAAAAAACTCACAGCTCCGGCTTTCTAGGGTTAAAATACTTAATTGAATAGCTGCGCCCTGCGGTTTCACCCGCGTCTTCCCGTTATGGCGTAGGAACCTTTTTCCGGGATAAAAAGTAGCCTATGATTTAACTCCAAGTATAAGCTATCTCCATTCCAAATTTCACTCAAATCCGTTCAGTAGTTTTTGCGTGAAAGATTAAGAAACATCCATACTCACAAACTTTCACGTTTATAATATTAGTAGATATACGAATTGAATCAGATCGAACGTGAGATTTGGTTCGCTTTGTAAATATAACGCATCTTCCGACAGACATTTACGCGGGACCCGGGATAGCTTAGCTGGAAGAGCGATGGAGCCAGTTTCTGGAGGTCACGGGTTCAAGTCCCGCTTGGATATTTTTTAGCTTTACTTATTACGTAAGAAGTTTGTTTTACACTAGCGACTTGCTTCAACCGCGCCCTCTAGCGGCGAGTAATAATAAAGTTAAAACCTTCTCTATAAAAAAATTACATTAATATGCCATCTTTAAAGAGATTAAATATATTGAATGAACGAACAATTACATTTTAGAAGTAATTTCGCCAATCTCTTGGGCTCTGTCTACATGCAGGCAGCGTCCTAAATCAGGTGTTTTATTTGTAGATGTGATTAGTGATTTAGTTTAGTTTATCAATTTGATTCCATTATCGCATAATCGCCCATTAGATTTTATTTATTTATAGCATAGAAGTTAGGTAGATGCAAAGAACTTTGTTCCCACCTGGCCAGTTACATAAGCTTTGACGATATAATTAAGTAGGTAGGTGTGTAACGGAACCCTCAGATCGTGGGACGCACTTGCACTTTTCCAATTTACATATTTTTTTAACTATTTATTAACTGCGCGTGCAACCGTGGGTCGCAGCTAGTTGTCAAACAATAATACCAGACAAGACATTGTCAATGTTAACATTTACCGTATTTTCGGTTCAAAGAGAAATTCGTACCTCTAGAATACCGATGGGCAAAACTATAAAGGGCAAAATATATACCTAAGCGAAATACGACGTCTTTTTCTGGACAGGCGAGCAAATTTCCCCTGATGAATAGAGTACTTGTAGCAACATAAAAGGCTCATCAATAATGACGATGCTTGCCATCAGCCCATCAAGTAAATGGGAACGAGTCTGCGGTATTACTTAAGAAATTAATATTTCGGTGGGGTTGTCGCGAGGAGCCTCCGAAGGGAGGCGTGTGTCAATCACACTGACATTCCTGTCATATGATTATGATTCGATATTCTCTAAGCCCTTTGTTGAAACGAACTCATTTACTTACTAGCGACGCGGGAGACAAAGATAATCGGAAGTTTTCTTTTTTTATTATTACCTACAGGGTAGCGTTTGGCGACAAGTTAACTGATATTAAGTGACGATGTGGTCGAGGGTGGCATCACGCTACACCTGGATTGGGAACCGGCTCTCAAGTGAGGCTGCTGGAACACACCGAAAGAAGCTTAACGACAGATTCTTAACCTGAGGGTGGTAGCTAGCCAGGCGAGTAATAGAAAATACCCTACCACCAAGCTATGGTTTCATCACGATGTTTTCCTTCACCGAAAGCTCAAGCTCATTGTAGGATTCGAACCCACGTCCTACCTAATTTTTTCTAAAAATATCACCTTTCAAAATGGCTAACGTTATACTAAGCTCTTCGTAATCAAATAAAGTTTAAAGAAAGAACTCTCAATAAAAGACCTTTTTATCATCACAAACCGTTTGATTTACCAGCTAATGGACAATAGAGACAGATTTCGTTTTATTTTATTCCCCAAAAATTATTGGCCATGAATTATCGGTACATTCTCCCCTCGACAGCCGACAAGGAGTGACGTCCAAGATGATTTATAAGAAAAGCCGAAAATTGATTGGACGGTCCCTGTTAACCGAAATATGTCCGAGAAACAAAGGGAAAACCGAAAACGAGGCCCGGTAACAATAGAAGGTGGACGTAAATATCAATTTGAACTATCAATAACATAGTGGTGGTTTATGTGTTGGGGAGGTAGATTTATTACAAATCATTAGTCATAGTTGAGGAAGTAGCTACTGCGTATTGTCTGATCTATCTCAAACCGGGATTTGCTTACGTTGTAACTGATGCGTAATCTGTATCACTGTTTGTTTGGATTGTTGACGTTACGAACGATATGTACCCGATATGCCATCGCGAGTCGTGAGTGTGACATTCTGTAAATGATAGACGATATCCTTGCAGTGATGAAGATTCATGACCGATGTGGATCATTGAGGGAACAGCCGACGCTGAAGGTTTGAATCAAATCAAAAACTATAAATTTACTAGTAGGTAGGACATGTGACTAGCTACGCCTATTCAAACCTCTTTACGCCGGCAAAAGAACAGGGAAGAAACGCCCGGCAAGTCATTTTTAAGGGCGCGATCACGATTATTTTAAATGATTTAATTGGAGCAAGTTCATTACAATCCCTAGCTTTTTTGAATGTTCTGAATTTTTTAACGAGTCTTTTTTTAAAAATGAAGTTAAAATATAGCTATCAAAGTCTTGGATTTGACTTGGGATTTTGTTGAACCATAACACATTGACCTTTGAAGGAGTTGCTGACTTTATGGAGCCTAGTAGTAAGTACTACAACTTTATCATCAGGGTTTCTTCTATACCAATTTTCATCAGTACGGTTCAGCGGATAAGGCGTAAAACGGTAACAAACAACACGAATAAACAACTTAGGAAGAATTTTTAATATTGAGGATGTTTACGCCACTTTATGATAAAGAAAAACCTTTTTAATACGAGTTTACCCGAATTAATTACGCTTTATTTTATAAACCAAAACACGGGAATGAACAAAATAATCATAAAAATAAGCGGTTATTACAGTCTGTGCCAATAAAGTAGCGGAAATAGAGTCGAGTTCAGGCCTCTTCCAAACTGTAAACTCTTTATTAATAAACGTTCCAATGTGCGTGTGTTCGTAATTATTCTCCTCATAACTGTATTTCTACTTCATCATTAAAAAATAATAAAATTCTGACTGGTCGGACGCCCTAGATACCGCTGGAAGGACGCGGTGGATCCGGACCTACGCGAACTCCAGACTTTGAACTGGGCTGAAACCGCTCAAGATAGAGAAGAGTGGCGCTCTCTCGTTTTAAAGGCCAAGCCACACTTTGGGTCGCTGAGCCATCGGAGTTAGTTATTCAGTAGGATACAACCTCAGATACAGCATAATAAAATTACTCTAAAACATCAACCTTAAATCTAGCTTAAAATTGGGTAGAGGATCCCGTTAATCCGCACAAGCGTACTTCTACTAGACTCAGATTAAAACAAAGAAAATTGAAACCTTACAAATAAAAGCAAATAGGCAATATCCGTCGAAGCCTACCTACGGTTGAGGTCGAAGCACTTCGAGTGCCTATTTCTATCTCTAATAAAATATAATTAACGTTCTATTGCTGCTGAATGCCATCGTCAAATTCGCAAACGATATTGTACGTTGGGGACTATCATTTGTTTTAATATATTATATTGTTAGAATTTTATGTAGCCAGTGCCTCGTTGTTTTATCTACGCGGACTACAGTTACTTCAGTTCATCGTGATAAAAATTATCGGGTGAAACCGCGGGGCGCAGCTAGGACATCCATACTCACAAACTTTCACATTTATAATATTAGTAGGATTAAAGTAACCGATATTACTCCTTACAACATCAGCTATCTGCCAATTTTTTTGATCATGTGTATTATGTTATGTTTGATCATCATCAGCCTTTCATGTTCCCAATGCTGGGACTCTGGGCTTCTCTCAGAGAGAGAGTATGGGCCGTAATCTACCACGCTGGCCCAGTGCGGGTTGGTAGATTTCGCATGCCCTTGAATGTTGCAGTTCTTGGACATGCCGGTTTCCTCACGATATTTTCCTTCACCGTTTTTGAGCGATGGCAAATCCGCACATAACTTATCAAGTCATAGGTGCGGGGCCGAGAGGATTCGAACTCGGTGTCGGCGCCTTGTAAGTCGCACGTATGTTTGATATCTAAATTAAACACAAATCAAATGAATTACGCGCCGATTTCAAAAGTGAATTAAATATCACTGCCAATCAATGATAAACGGGACAATAGGCGTCCCGCAAGAGCTCTTGGCAGGACTGCTTAAATTATATCACCAGAAGTGGGACGTTCTGGAAATCCGGGATAGATGTCAAGCCTATTCACCACCGCCTTGGCTGTGAATCCGGTAAAGTAATATCTGAACTGAAATGAAGAACCCTCTGAACTGTTATTTGAAACACTTCAAGTGAAAGCTTGTAAATGAATAGAAATACCACAGATAAAGTTGCCAAACTTAACTATTCATAACTTACGATTACTTGAGACGCCGATATCAATATAAGTTAGTTTAGTCAGAATATCCAGTGTTAACTCCTAGACTACAAGTGATATATTAATAAATCGAGAGCTTCGTACTCGATGGGCTATCAAATTGCAATACTGCTTCGCTGCTGGCTTCAATCGACCAAGTTTTGTACCGGGAATCGATCTTGAACTAAGTTCTTGGCTATGCCTGGAAATTATACGAACCTAGAACCTTGTTAGAACATAGAAATCATTGTTTAACGCTCAATATTTGAGATTGTTTATAGATTCTTTCTTTTTACTTTTTTCAGGGTAGCGTTTGACGAATATACCACGAATGCTAAGTTATCGAAAACACCACGCTACATCTGGATTGGAAAATGGCTCTTAAGTGAGTCTGCCGTAACACAACGATAGGTGCTTGGCGACAGATTATTAACTTAAAGGCGAGCACTAGAAAATACCCTGTAATTTATTTGCAGCAGATTTTAGTCGGTTCTACAACTGAAATCTCTACTTAATATTACAATAACTCTGTCTGTCTCGCTTTCACACCTAAACTACTGAACCGATTTAAATGAAATTTGGTACGGAGATAGTTTAAACCCTGAGGATACTTTTTATCGCGATAAACTGTAGTACACGCGGGTAAAACCGCGGGGAACAGCTAGTAAGTGATATAAAACTAATATTAGGTACAGTGTTTTTCAAAGCCCTAAGCTTCCAAACTTTGAAGGAACGTTTATACATTTGAGGAGAAATGCTTTGATCGCTGAACGAGGTTCTGTTTTAGTAGGATGTTAGCTTAGGACCTGACGCTAGTTTCCACCGCGAGTGAACAAGCCAATTAAACAACTATTATTCACGAAATCAACATTCGCAGTCTTGCTAACGTTTTTGAATAGAGTTGTTTGTATAGTTACGTAATTTTGTTAACGATAAACAACGAATGAAATAATTAGGCCACGTTTACTTTAAAACGAATTTCGACAGTACGATTCCAAGAGCTGAGCTGTTATTGTGTGGAGTTAGACTGTGTGACCTATGGTCACAGTATAGGGAAATAGGAAAGAAAGTCCAAAGAGGAAGGTATAAGGAAGTCAGTTAAAAGATTTTTTTCTGTAATTGCAATCCTTAGAAGAGCATGCTGTAGGTTTCTTAAAAAGAAACTGCTGTAAATTCCTAAAAACATCACACAGCACGTGACATTTGAATGATTTTAACCGTTTTTTATCTATTCTAGACACAACAAGGACTTGATAATGCAATCACTATATCAAAAAATTCAATCTTCAGAGGGCCTTCTAGCTTTTTTTCTGCAAATAGGTACTAACTGGATTATTTTTAGCGATTTTTTAAACGTTTTCATTAGTCACATGATCGGGACCCCCTCAGTCTGCGGGATGAGTCTACCCAAATATGCGACAGACTACAAAACTCCGTCAAAGCTAGTGTAACCAACGCCAGTACCGTCAACAAGCATAACGGATTTAGAGACTTAGCGATGCGGTTCCCAGCTTTGTAAAATTAGAGCTGACAGACCTGTTAACTTGTGCGACGTTTACGCGGATAAAATCACGTCACCAGCTAAATTGAGCAGTCACATACTGTTATAACGGTGATATATATTATATACGTGGTTACCTTTGTGGGTTGGCATAAAGACCGCATTCCTTGTCGGCAAAAAACAACAAAACGAACAAGGGTTGCGCAGACTTGCGCCCGCGCGTTCTAAGATTCAAAGATATGGATGGACCTTTAAGGCCCGAGTTATTCCGGACGCGACCGGAGATACCCGAGAGCACGAGGTCATTCCCTTCCTTTAATTGCTATCCCTTACCCTCCCTAAGAGTTTACAATATATCTTTCCTCTTCACTCCTATTTGAATATTTAATTCTTTATGGAGTTGAAGAGCTTTACGATGATTTAGAAAAGCGGTGACTGCTGCGGGCTTTATATCATTTTGGTTGGAGGAGTAGAGTATTCTATATGTTTAATACTAATTGAAATTGGCTAATAACAAATCAATTATAGGTCAGTGAATCCAAATTGATGGTTCATAGAATTTTACCTCTTTTTCTTGTTTTAGTAAAAGAGAAAGTCGTTTGAACAATTGCAGCTAAAGATTACAATGTAAAGTTCGGTGCGTTAGCCAGATAAAGGCTACCCTGTAAGAAATTACAAAAAATGGTTTTTATTTTCTTTAATAACTATTTATTTTAGTATTTTGATATTACAGTATCAGTAGACGTAGTGTGAGTTTTTTCTATAAATTAACGCGTTCTACCCGCGCGCGTAAACGCGTTTTTGCATAAAGAAATGTGCAGCAGGGCGAGCGGCGAGTTTATGAATCAACTTTCCTGCTTACAAAAAACGCGTTTACGCGCTCGCAGTAAAACGCGTAATTTTATGACAAAATTTACAATAGACCTACTTAAAGCACATTATTTTACATTGTGTTGCGACATTGGAGAGCTAATAGATATCCAAAGGAAGAGAGCGCGGCATAAATTAAATTAATTCGACCACCAATTTGTTAGGATATAGGCGGTCGATGCTCTCCATATTTGATTGCCGATTCGACGTAAGCCGGTTATTTAGAACGAGCTTGAATTTTAACGGGTCTTAAAATGTTCTCGGAACAAATCAGGAGCAGATTTTGTAATTCAACCTCCTTGTTTGAATCTTTGTCATCCTTACTTGGGAAGTCAGTAATTATAATAACTGTTATTTAATCAAGGCCTTGAAACTATAGCGGGATTACACCGGAATTCATTTTGAACATACTCGTAGCTCATAACCGGATGAAAATCCTATCCTATCCTACTACACTGAGAAAACATTCTGACTTTCCTTCTGAGTCTTTTCCTTCCAAGACCGATTTCTTCCTTATTTTACCTTAGTTTTCCTTCTGAATCACAATTCCTTCCCTTTTGACTCAGAATGAAAATGGTATTTTGGAAGGTCTTTTTTCTCAGTGTAATATTATAAATGCGAATATAATGCGTGTGTGTATGTTTGTTACCACGTATGACCGTAACTACTAAACTGATTTTGATAAAGTTTGGAATGGACATAGTTTATACCCTGGATTTTATCCCGGATAACGGGAAGATGCAGGTGAAACCGCGTGGCTCAACTAGTGCAAGATGAAAATGCAGAAGGTACATTTAAAGTTCATTTGAAAAACGTGGTTTCTAACGATTTATTAATGGATTTGTCGCCAACAAGAAGTAAACATATCAGCGAGTTAGTTTTCTCGTAGATTAACGATAACCTAGAACGAAAACGTTATCGAGTAATTACGGCCAATTAGCATGGCGTAGATGACGAATGGCTTCTGTTACACACCAAGTTACGTCTACTACGTAGTGTATATAGATTGCATTTGTTATTTAGGTCAAATCTTTTGACCTGTTGAAAACTGCATTGTTTGAAGACGTGTGTAGTTAATCGCTATCAGCCTTCCACGTTCCCACTGCTGGGACTCTGGCCTTCTCTCAGAGAGAGAGTATGGGCTATAATCTACCACGCTGGCCCAGTGCGGGTTGGTAGATGTCACATGCCCTTGAAAATGTTGCAGTTCTTGGGCATGCCGGTTTCCTCACGATGTTTTCCTTCACCGTTAGTTAATAGAAGGTTAATAAATGAAGAGCAGTCATTTGTTTTTCATTTGGCCAAGACGTGGGAAAGTCGCGTGTATTTCCCACTACTCAACTTTTTATTTATTTCTTTTTACTCTTTTCAGGGCAGCGTTTGACCATAAGTCACCTGATATTGAGTGGCGATGTGGTCGAGAATGGCACCACGCTATACCTGGACTGGGAACTGGCTCTCAAGTAAGACTGACAACTATTCGAAGCTGAGCAGTAGGGAAGTCGTAGACCAACGAGGCGCAATGAACAAACGACCGAAGCAGCGAAGCGTAAGGTTGTGAGTTCGATTTCCGTCACAGAATAAATATTTGTGCGTTGAAAATAAGCGCGCAAGTATCCATTCTGTGTCACTCACTATCAGACAAACGACCTGGTCATTTCATCACATTCTTAGCTCTAAAATTCTTCCCAGTTTAATCTTGGTTAAAAACATTATATGTGTATCCTCAGTAACTTTTATTTATCTGCTCTGAGTACTAATTCCATTAAGGCCGATAAATCATTTCCATGACACATTCTCCTTTTCAAGTGTTTTCTTCCTTTTAGCTTCACAACGAATGGAATTCAATCAATGGGGCTTAGTTAGTTCTAGCCAAAATCAGAAAGAAATCTTTTGGCACGCATTTCAAAATTAACGAGCTTTCAGGGGTCACTTTAACCAAAGACAACGCTTCGCTCCCGACTTAATTAAAATTCCGAAGCGATCCTACAAAAAAATAATGAAAGATGACGTCACTTCATGGTGGAACATCCAGCCGGAACTAATTCCATAGAGCGCTTAAGCGAGTTTTTAATTTAACGAGATTAAAAAAAAAACAAGGAACGTCATAGTGTTCCGGAGTTAATGAGGCTGGGGAAGTAACTGTTCCGTAAACTGCAACTGGGCTGTACTAACTATGCCCTCATCTGTGGCTTGCCCAGCTGTCACAGAGTCAATGACCTCATTACTGTCGGATGATGAATGTAGTGAGCCGTTAAAAGACTTGTCCATTAAAGCATGGTGTCGACCATTAAGGCAAGTAAAGCAGGCTACAAAAATATTTTAATTTATTACCTTGTCGCAATGAGATTATTTGAAACTCTATCCGGTATTGCAGGAGCTTTTTAGTCGTGTTATTGTGACTGGGTACTAACATGTTTTTAAAGCTATTTTGGAGATCGTCTGGAGATGAAAGATTTACTGAAAAGTGGAGACGCTAGCTGATGGATTTGTAGAGATGGTACATTAAGACGGTAAGGTACACGTGGTTCTGTTGGATGATCAATTTATTTCTACTATATATAATAGTAGTTTAATTTAAATAAGCTTAATCGTTTTCTATCGCAATTTAAAATTTTAGTAAGAAAACCAAACCATGTTACCATTTTTACTTACAAGGTAGTTTTTCGACCACAAGTCACCTGATGTTAAGTGACGATGTGGTCGAAGGTGGCGCCACGCTACACCTGAATTGGGGACTGGCTCTCAAGTGACAGATCCTTAACTTGAGGGTGGTAGCTAGCCAGGCGGGCACTAGATAATGCTTTATCACCAAGTTATGGTTTCCGTATCCGAAAGTTTAAGCTCATTGTAGGATTCGAACCCACAACCGTCGCATGTTGACGTTTCTACCACCGAGCTTCGCTTAAGGTGTCAAGACAATCTTGTCTCTCGGGATATGGATAAAGGACATGGCTAGGTTTTTTAGCTAGATTTGTTATCCCTACTAATATTATAAACTGTATGTCTGCCTAAACGAATGAACCGATTTAAATGAAATTTACAGAGGTAGTCTAGAGCCTGAGAAAGGACATATTAGGCTACTTTTTATCTTTTATACTATACATGCCACGTCATCCTTACATGGTTGAAATTCCCCCAATCCGTACTAAACGTTTCGCTTCCACATTTATAATGCGAACGGCGAAGGAGTGGAACACCTTGCCAGCGTCTTTGTTTCCCGATAAGTATAACTTGGGAGCCTTCAAGTCAAGAGTGAATAGGTATCTTCTAGGCAAGCATGCTCCATCTTCGGCCTCGTCATCACTCACCATCAGGTGAGACTGGGGTCAAATGCTTGCTTATCTCTTATAAAAAAAAAAAAAACCTAAACTGAACGCGGGTGAAACCGCGGGGAACAGCTAGTAATGTCTATGTAGACAGCCCTCTTGTATATAAAAGGTTAATATACCTGCATTAAAGAGTTCCAAATGACGTCACCGGTCATCCATTCCTTTATCACAAAAGGCAATTCACTGCTCATTGGTCACACAGCCACGAGTCATGAGCCGGTCACATTTATAGTGCATTTATATATGTATTTAATATATTTAATAGTCGACATCTTCGCTGCACGAATGCAATAAATCAAGATATCTTCGCGTTATCTTACTGCATAGAATTTAAATTCGCGCTAAGTTAGTTATAACGGGTAGGAAATGTGGATAGTTTTAGTACTGGTGGTTTATTGTACTTTTATTGTCTGTGAAAAAAGACCTTCCGAAATACAGAAGGAACTTCTTTCCCATTTGACTCGGAAGCAAAAAGAAGGTAAAATGAAGAAGGGAGAGGTTAAATTTTGGAAGGAATCGGTTTAGAAGGAAAGGCTCAGAAGGAAAGTCAGAATTTTTTCTCAGTGATGCCTTTACATCTTTTCATGACATATCTACATGATGTCATAAAAAGTTTGGGATTGTAGTGAATTTTCTCCAACTCAATCAATTTAGTTAATAAAATCATACTTTCCATCTAATATTTTAAATGCTGAAGTAACTCAGTCTTCTTGTTTGTTTGTTACCTTTCCACGCCTAAACTGCTTAAACAGATCTCGATGAAATTTAGTATGGAGATAGTTTGAACCCTGGGGAAGGATATAGGATACTTTTTAACACAGCAAACTAGCTCATGATGACTTATGGTACTGAGACGTGGTCTTTAACTGTGGGCCTTTTGAATAAGCTCAGAGTCACACAACGAGCCATGGAGAGAGCTATGCTTGGGGTTTCTTTGCATGATAGAATCCTAAATGAGGAAATTCGCCGAAGAACCAAGGTCACCGACATAGCTCTCAGAATTTGATGATGATGATGATGATGAAACTAGTTCATGCGGAAGAAACCACGTGGGACAACCAGTTAGAAATAAATCGTGTAAGCAAGTTATTTCAACAAGTAGATGAAGCTCTAAATAAATTAGTGATGTCTCACCGTTATGAGCAAGAAACGTTGAAATTAAATAAAGCAATAGAAGGGAGTCTCGAGGGATCGACCGAAATATACTCCCTGAAAAAGTGAATGTTATACAGAACAGTCCAGTATGTAAGCTATCACGCGACTTGTATCTAAAAGCGAGACATGAAGACATCATCATCATCATCAGCCGAAAGAAGTCCACAGCTGAACATAGGCCTCTCCCTTTGAACGCCACTATGAACGGCTATTAGCCATTTGTATCCATCGGCTCCCTGCGACTCTTACGATGCCGTCGGTCCCCTAATGGAGGCCCATCTACAGAACGTCATCCGGTTCGTGGTCACCAGTCGAGAAACTGAAGACATCAAAGTTCAAAAAAACAAGACATTAAGACATCAAACGTCAATTAACAGCGAAGCGAAGATGCCCAAAATAGGATATTAGAGAGCTGTAGATTGCAGAGAGGTATAATTATTGAAACAACAATGTCACGCTGTGCATTTTTGCAGTGGATTCAGTATGAAGGGTTAAGAGGCTTAGAAACTGATGTATCAGTCCTCAGGGTGAAGAAAGCAGTGCAACGCAGAACTTTTCTGTGTAAATGTTCCGTTACGATTCCATAACATATTTTTTTGTATTTTGTTTTTCAATAAAGTTAAATATTACTTTATTTTAGACTAGTTGCGCCCTGCGATTGCATCCGCGTCTTCGTTATCCCGCAGGAACCTTTTCACCATCAAAATCTGAAGCCAGACATCCTCCTTAAACCAATAAATAAATATCACAGAACAAATTTAGAGAAAGCGGAGCGAAAGTGTAACCCATGTTAGGAAAGTAGAGAGCAGTGGATTGCACAAGGAATGCAATCCCCAAGGCGATACGTCGAGTCTACGTGTTACTGGCACAATAAACTGGGAAACACACGTTCACATTTGAAACTTGTTAGACTGAAATTGTAGGTGGAAATATGCTTTGCTAAGTGCAGTTTATAGACCCAAGCAAAGAACAGATAGTAATATAGTAACCCAAGCGACATAGCTCTCAGAATTTGCAAGTTGAAGTGGCAATGGGCAGGCCACATCGCTCGACGAACCGATAACCGATGGGGAAGAAAGGTTCTGGAGTGGCGACCACGAACTGGAAGACGTTCTGTAGGTAGACCCCCCACTAGGTGGACCGACGACATTGTAAGAGTCGCAGGGAGCCGATGGATGCAAATGGCTAATAGCCGTTCATGGTGGCGTTCAAGGGGGGAGGCCTATGTCCAGCAGTGGACTTCTTCCGGCTGTTGATGATGATGATGATGATGAACCCGAGCGAAACGTGCAATTCTCATGCTTCTCGGTCCCCGGTTTTTAGGCGTTGCTTGGGGTGATCTGAAAACTTTAAACTAGCTTGTTCGAGGCACTGGTCCAGCGTGGTGGATAGACCATACTCTCCTCCTTCGAGATCCTTTACTTAGCATTTTCTCAGAGGTGTCCCAGCAGAGGGAACGTAATAGGCTGATGATAAATTAAAATGTGGAATTTTTTAAAAAGAAAAAGTTTGTATTCAGTAAACAACAGTATTATTTGGGAACCGCCAAGTCTGAAGAGGCATGCTAAGCAAGCATGCTCCATCATGAGCGCTTATTGCCAATGCATTGCAAACCCTGAAGAACTCCTTTGACACCCGCCCATCTTGAAGGACATTTTGTAGTACTGCGGATAAACTTGGGAGCTCGTTCCACATTTTGCAAGTATGCGGGAGAAAGGAGCGCAAAAATCGAGTGAGGCTTGATTAAGATAACTCCTAACCATGTGAAAACCTTTTCACTTTCAAACTTAGTTGCAGCTGTACCTACTTGCATCCTGACTTTGATACGAATTAGTTTCTACAACGTACGTTCCACTCGACCTGCAAAAACACGCCATGTTTATTTTCAAGCTGAAGAGCAGAAAATAAATATTTTGCCTTGAATTTCGCTCCATAAAACTCTCATTGGTACCGATCGATGTTTGTGTTTGCTTTTACTACAATATCAATTCGTACAGTATCTTAACTTTAGACAAGTTACACACACAAACATTTATTGATAAATGGTGATAAATTGATAATATGTATAACCACATATTAACACTACCGTGAGTGATCTCCAGTAGGTTGTTATGGCAAAATTATTGAGCTACATATGTCTTGCGATGTATATTATATGTATTACGAGTATTATATTGCCGTGTGTGTCGGAGCGGAGGGTACTCACTACTTTATTAGCAACTTAGTTCGCAGATTGTCTCAGATTGTCTCAGATTTTCAACGATTAGTTTATTTGTGCATGTTAAAAGACAGAGCGAGTTTTTGTTGTGTCTGGGTGTTATGGATCCCCGATCCACGTAGTATCTGAAACCTAAGATACAGGGAATCCTAGATAGGGGTCAGAGCTATGTATGCGATTGTGAGGGCGTTATTTGTTACTTCCATTTGTCTGAAACAACGTCACTGCCAAAACCACCATACATTTCGCTGGCACGGTGGGTTTCAATTTGTTGTATTTGATTTTCGTTTATGTGTTTCGGTAGCATCGCTCTTGCGGACGTGAAGATCTAATAGACGGAGGTATTTGTTCGATGTATCTCGGTAACGTTGAGAGCTTTTTTGTTTTACTATTTGGTACAGGTGTAACGCTTGGCAGTAAATTTACGCGGGGAAATGCCTGAGGATGTTGTTGGCCGTGATCGATGATCGTGTTTTCGGATTTTTGGAGAGCAGTCTCTCTATTGCCACTTTCATCGACTGTACTCCGACTAAAAATCTGAGGCTTGTGCAGGCTCAGTTGTACGCTGAGCCGCGACCTACTTCTGTCGTTGCGCAATTAGTGTGTATACGTGTTTGATCTTATTGTTCTTGTTCTCTAATTGTGCGATATTGTGTATGTCAGTAATAAATATTTTCATTTAATTGTCACTCGATATAGACTAATGTTAAATTTTTGTATGAAAATTTTAGTTTCGTGTCCGCAAGGGCGCTGTGCAGTTTTACATACAAATATTTTTCGATACTCGATAGTGAGTCAAAGAAATTCGTAATAGGAGTACAGTCAGCGACAAAAGTAGCTGATCGTTCTCGATTTTCCAAATGTGTTTCAAATCAGTAATTATTATTGTTTTTTTTACATTTACATGGTATCATTTTGACCACAACATAACACACCTGATTTCAGGTGATGATGAGGTCAAAAATTGGTGTATAAGATGATGAGGATCATAGAAAAAAATGTGATTGTTCAGCGACTTTTGTCGTTGACTGTACAAGGGACTTATTTATCAGCATAATCAGCCGCAGACAGTGAAAAGTCGAGCAAGTCGCTCACGTAAGCGTAAACGTCATGCTTTCCCATTACAGGTCAATGCTAATTAGTATTTAGAACGTCAATATCACGAGTAGGTACTTCTTTTTAATGTTTATCAAGGAAGTATTATCAACAAGTAGTTTTCTTTGTATAACGAGTCATTAACTAGGTACGTTGTTTTTCTTACAAGCTGTTGCTTACCATCTAATATCTGTCTTCAGATGCCTTCTTGTACAATATGAAGAGGATTCTTACCTGTAACAAAAGTTTACATTAGTTAAGGTTAATCTATAAATCCTTCCCCAGGGTTCAAACTACGAGTATCTCTATGCCAAACAACAAATGAGGGACATGATTGTGAATAAAGGGCGCGTGGTGCGCGGACTGCAATCCGCGGGTCGTTATTCTATTGTTTTCATCTGACAGCGCTACAGAATCAGTAAGTCAGTCAGTGAGTCGACGATGAGTATAATAGAGCATTTAGATATAAGCCGTTCTCAATCATTAATATCCCATTTAGAATTTTGGTATCTAAATATTCTAAGCCGGCCCCGACGGCCTTGTTTATTCAAAAGCATCTTCAACAACACAAATTATTTCGCTCTCATTCGTAACCAGATTTCATCGCTAAACAAATAAAAATCAGTTTAATTCCCATCCAATAAAGACTGTTACAAGAACGACGGTTAATTTCATTGCTCGTCAGTCTCCATTGAATCATTTGACGACATCGTTCGTTCAATTAAAATCAAATTTATGGTCCCTCTTGTTCGATCACCCTTTGGATGTCGAGGGTAATGAGACCACGGCGCGATCTTAAGCAAAATTGACGGCTTGAAGGTTTCCCCGAAGTGTTTTGTCTCTTGTATAATATTTTCTTTCGAGAATACTCCTTCTATTTCACAAGTTACAACGACGAGAGTTCCATCTCATTAAAAGCTGTTATCGCAACTCTACTGTGCTGTAACTTTGGCTATATTAATTCTTGACTTGATACAATCATATCTTTGTTCTGTTTCGCGTAGGTAGTTAGGGACGTATAGGTTGTATACATAGATCGGAAAATGTTTGTCTTTATTTTTAACTCCCGATGAGAGAGATGGGTTTTATAAGTCTGTAGTATAATGTATCCGTGTGTCTGTCTATGCCATCGTAGATCTTAAATGGATAAACCAATTTATTTTTTTTCGTTATTTTATTTAAGTTGACTTGATCGCGTGTTCTTTGCTATAATTGTCGGCGGTTTTTTGTATTTATTTTCCATATTTCTATTCCCTTGCGTTGTGCTCTCTATCCCTCTTTTGTTATTATTGATATAGATCTTGATAAAAATTGGTATGGAGAGTTTGAACCCAAGGGAAGCATATAGGATTATTTTATCGCGATAAATGTAGTCCAAACAATTGAAACCGCGAGGCAAACAAACATTTAAAATATCTGTACGCAAGCATACCTATTTTTAAAGAGCTGTTCACAAGTTACTTTACAGAGAATCCTTAGCAGTTAGCTTTTGCAGAGAACAAGGAATTTAAACTGGAGTACAAATTGTACTAAAGAATGAGCAATAAACGTTGCGTATATGCCACGCCAACGTAACCTAAATGTTCGAGATGTGTTAGACACATCGTTTACAAAAAAATTACTAGGCAATATCAACTTTAACAACAACAGTGGTAAGTTGAAGTTTGCGTGTATATTGTCCTCTACGGGGTAGTAACTCTCAAAGCTTGGTACACCTCACGTCATGCGTGTTTCCGGTCTGGTATATATATTGTTTACTTCCGGAATTTAAGTTACGTTCTCGGATAACGACCAAATTTTTTCCTGGTTTTTTGTTCCTCATAACTATTTATATTAAAACTACTTTTATATTATATTACATGCTTTATAAGCAAAATATAGCCAGATATGTTTTGTTTACTTATTATTCTTCTAAATAATATTGCACGAAAATAAAAGTCACCGCTGATTGAACACAGGAATATTTCTCTGCAGATCCACTCCTATTTTAATATCAAAAATATCTATTCTATAAATGAACTTTATGGCTGCTTCTATACGTCTTAGAATTTAACAAAAGACTTGCTATTTTTAACAGTTTGACAGGAGATCAGTGAATTTTTGAAATTGTAACGATTCATTTATCAATACATTCCAGATCAACGAGCCAGCAAAGCAAGTATAAACAAACTTCGTTGGTATAATAGAAATAAAAAACCTTAAACGCGAGCGTTTTGCTATAAAACATCGAATGTCTAAAGGGGTATACATACCCCTTTCAGACATTCGATCTTTTAATATGAAAACAGAAATCATGATGGGAACATATTAGCAGTAAAAAACTGTTAGCTTGGTAGTAACCTAGTAGGTTCTAGTGCTTGCATGACTACTGGCTAACATCTAACCCCAAGATGGAAATGTGTGGCCAAGCACACCAGCCTCACTTCAGACAGTTCTTCATCAAAGCGCAGTCTGAAACCTCCTTTCGACCACATCATCACTAAATATAACGTGACATGGTGGATTTGTGTTTACCATGTAACCAGACCAAACCCGCAGTAAGATCCACAGCGTCGTGCAATTAACATTGATCAATGTATAACAAACATTCAAAACCCGAGGACAAATGTTTGACCCGACCAAGATTGGAACGAACCTTTCTATTATATATACATACGACCTTCGATATTTCTATATCACAATCTTGCACTGGTCTTATTTTATATTTCCACTTCTGGTATCCATACTATGTACCTATCATAAGATTATGAATGCGAAAGTAATACTGTTTGTTTGTTTGTTACCTTGTCACGCCAAACCCACAGAACCGATCTTAATGAAATCTAGTGTGGAGATAGTGTGAACAATGGGGAAGGACATAGGATACTTTTTATCGCGATGCCAACTGCCACTAACGGATAAAACCGCGGTGAACAGCTAGTAGCAGTAGTAGTTTTCTAAGCATCATAACGTTCTGCATGTTTTAATTCCATATCATAGTGCGCATTAACAAAGCTTTCGCCATGATAACCTTCAAGCAAGAACAATTTCACTGAGATTCTTATGAGTTACGCATAGTCTGGTCACATACATAAACCAAGGAATTTCCTTCGCAAAACACACGTATATTTCTGTTCACGTTTTTCATACGTCGCTTCAGCCCTTCCATGTAGAGAGTATTAACGTTGGTATTGGGAATAAGCTCGCATTGTGCGTGTAGGCATGATTGAATATCGGATCTACCGTTTTTCATCTCGGGATTTTTTCGTTGCTCGCATGAAATAAGTCGGAAATGTGGTTAAGGTATACAACTAAATCCTTTTTTGATTGAAAACGTTACAGTAGAACGTTTTTGACGTACAAATTTGGGTAATGAATGGAAGCGCGCAGTAGCCTATAGGCAGAACTGCTCATGTGGTCTTTAGCAAACACGGATTAGTAAAACAATGGAAATGACTTCCAGGCTAGCATGCTAAGTCTAACTACTTAGGTAGAGTCTGTCCTAAAACTTATTTAGTCCCATATGCACGTGTTCTAGATTTCATTTGACTGTACAATGACGAGTTAGGAATATGACCAGTTAGGAAAGTGTCGAATTAGGAATATATTTTATATTACATTACATTACACGGCGAAAGCCAATTACCTAAATAACCACCACATGAACAACCATATGACCAATTAGGAGTGTGACGAATCAGGAACAAATCGCTATTTTATTTTGTCAGACTAGAATTAATCTACAAGACCACGGTCGCTTAGCATTAAAAATGATATTGAAACTTGTCTTAGTTTCTTAAAGTGCCTTTATGTTACAAGTGGACTCAGCTTAGCGCTCTGTCTCAAACTTAACTTTTTGACTATTAAATTAAGTATTTAATGTCACTAACAATTGTGTTCAATATATTTTTTGCAAGTTCTACTTTCTTGCTCTCGTCTATCTCAGCAGAAAGTAAGTCAGAGCTTAAACTATGAAATGCAGCTTCCCCAATTATCCTTCCTATCCTACTGAAAAAGTAAATCTTTTAACATAAAGACGAGAACTTGAGGCTAATGAGACCCTTCTAATCTCTCCCACGCTTGATAGCTTAGCTACTCGCAAGTTTAAAGCCTCTATAAATTAGGGTAGGTTTAAAATGAGATATTTGTTTATGTGCAAGACAGTAACCCTTTATTACGGACCGTACATGATTAAAGATAATATACAAAGGGATGACTGAAAATGTAAATTAGCGTTGTCTTGGTTTGCCCTACTTACGTCTATACGTAAGAAGAAGTACCTACGTCTAATGAGGTCAAGAGGAAGCATATTATTATTTACTTTAAGTTTAGGTAGTTATTTGAAATGTTCCTTCTGTTGGCTGGCACATGCGTCAACTCGTGAACGGGTGCTGCTTGTGGGGTCTGGTCTGCTTTGGTTGTGATCCCGCAACTCGTTAATATTCATGTTCCCATATCCCAATGTGTACAACCAAACAAGAGAAATCTTCTTATTAGTAAAGCTGATTAAAAAATATCGGACTATTAGATGACAAAAAAAAAAGCTTGGGATTTTAGTGAACTTGCTCCAATTCAATCAATTAGTAATAAGAATAAAATTGTCAATGTGATCGCGCCAAAAAAATTACCTGCCGGGCGTTTCTTGCCTGTTCTTTTGCCGGCGTAAGGAGGTTGGAACAGGCGTAGCTAGTTTTAAGTTGACGTTTTAAAGTGATCACAATGTATCCTATTAAATAAAAAAGTTTTGAATTTTGAATTTTTTGAATTTTGTTTCCTTCTTATTCAAAGTAATCTATGAAGCAGGAAATCGTTACGGTAAGGGTTCCCCGTTCCCACATAGTTTGCATAATCCAATTTACAAATATTGTACATTAATTTCTGAGGCAATTTTACGAGAGTTTAACAATTAGTTGTACTCGTAAATATAATCAAAATATTGTTTGCGGGTTTAAATCAAGCAAAGTGGACTGACTCGGTGTGTGGACCGCGGTTTTAAGCCGAATGCGATTTGTGGATATACTCTATAATCTGTATAGTTAGGATTCAGGTTAGAATTGCAATTTACGTTGTCTTTGTATGGGTATATTGGATTTACCATATCTGTTAAATGTTAAGTTCATCCACGACCAAGTTAGGGTTACAGGTTTATGTATTTTAAAGCGATAATGGCTCAGCGGGCTTACCGCGGATCACAAAACGATATAAACTTTATCGTAAACTCTTTTAATTTGACACAATTGGTACCGCCGAACTATCACGTGGTCCATCGACTAGCCATTTCCATTATGGCTACATTGAATGAACAAAAAGGTACGTAGTTTGAGCAAAAATAAACAATAGACGATAAATTTCGTACCGCGGAAACACTTTTACATTTCAAAACGATGGTAAAAGTCAACGGTGAAAAAGGTAAGTCTCGGGCAACGTTTTACACCATATTTCCGCCAAATTTGCTTGTGTTACAACACTTGCATTTTTAAACTCGTGATATCTTACGAATTAAATGTCCGAATTGAATAAATCAAAAAGTCATAATAAGGTATTAAAACAGTCTTGAATATGAAGTAATTTATTTTGTTAGGAATTAACACCAAGATACAATTAATTTTTTTGAAAATATTATATAACCATTACACCAGGAGATAGTGTAGCTTTTCCCAACAGTCAAAGAATTTCTCAAATCGGTCCACTAGTTTCGGAGCCTATTAATAGAAACAAACAAACAAATAATCTGATTTTTCTTATAGATATATAATTATTCTTGTTTTACGTCATTTGTTTTCTGTCTGTCTTATTACGAAAATAGTGTTGCCAAACTATCTATAGTAAAACTATCGATAGTTTTCATCTGAATAAGCCACACTATCGAAAGGCCTATAAATACTACCGATGGCTCAAAATGAGGCAATAGTACCTATCGAGTGAGTACAATACTATCGATAGTGTTGTTGCTTGCGAAGAATAAACTATGGATAGTATACCTACTGCTCGTAAATAAAAAATCTATCGATAGTATTGATTATTTTAGTCTATCGATACTATCGATAGTTTATACTTCGCGAGCAACAACAATATGGATACTATCGATAGTATTGTACTCACTTGTAGTATTGCTTCGTTTTGAGCTATTGATAGGATCGATAACATCGATTGTATCGATACTATCGACAGTGTTTCGATTGGTTGGCTATCGATCATTAATAAATAAATAAATAAATATCGGGGGACCATTGAACACAAATTGATTAATCATCGATAGTCTACTAGCGATCGGCAACACTAGTTGAAAAACATTTGACATTTCGTTGGTTCAATTAACCATTACAATACGATGTCTCATCGCGGTACCAATTTTTATACTGGCGTAAATGACAATTGTAAATGTAAACGAAAATAAAACCATTACGATCGGGCAACCGCGGTCGGCCTGCAGTGGTAGTGACGACGGCTTTCGACGCGTGTTTTTCGTGTGTGTGTCTTATTTTATCACTTGTCACTTTGTCTTCTGTTTTTTTTCTGCCAACTGTTTTTTGAAAGCAAAGATGAATCTACTTTCTTATTGATTTCGCGATTACCTATTCTCTATACTACGTCCCTCGGAGAATAAATTCACCAGGTAGTGGTTTACGATATTAGAAAAGCTGCTACCAGCTAACTTTAGCTTTTTAATATTTCTTTTCATTTTTTATGGGTAGTGTTTGACCACAAGTCACCTTATGATAATGAGTGATCAATCAAAGGTGGCGCTATGCTACACCTGGATCGGGAACTAGATTTCAAGTGAGGCAGCCGGAATCCACCGTGAGGTGCTTGTCCATCATGTCATGCACATAACCAAATATTTCTCTTCCCAAAGGCATAGCCAACCGTCCCTCATTCCGCAAACATTCAACTCAGCATATTACGTTCACGTTTTACTATTGATGAACTGTACAAAGCAATTTTATAAAACGGCATCCGTTCTGCGAAGCCGTATAAGTGTATGCGAGTTGTTTACACCTATTTTGCATATAGATTGTTACGGTCGCCATGAATTTCTAATACATATGAACTGTTCCAATACAGCTTTTGACTGTGACAAGGAGTTTTTATTGAGTTTTGCCTATAAGAACCGAAAATTACATTCAAAAATTAAAAAAAATAATGAATTTTTATGACCGTAGCAGAATTGTTTATTGAATTGACCTTGACATTCAATTTTGTTAAACAATATATCCCTACTTAAAAAAAAAAAAAATTATTATAATATATTATATAAATGCGAAAGTAACTCTGTCGGTCTGTCTCGCTTTCACGCCTCAACTACTGAACCGATTTAAATTAAATTTGGTACGGAGATAGTTTGAACCCTCGGGAAGGACATAGGATACTTTTTATCTCGATAAACTGTAGTCCACGCGAGTGAAACCGCGGGGAACAGCTAGTATATAATATTTTTCGATTTCTTATGTTATTATTTGCTAGCGACAGTCTCACCTGATGGTAAGTGATGACCAGGGTCGATGCTAGAGCATGCTTTCCTCAAAGCACTTAGCTTGAAGACTCCCAAATTATACGTAAACGAGTACTTATGAAATAACAATATTTTTACTATCAAATAACTTTGTCGGGGATGATACTCGTATTTCGCGCAGTTAGCGTAGCACATTTTTTTTTAAATAAAAATGTCTGCTCTTCGGAAATAGAGAACCGCCTTTGTGGAGGGACCAATTATTTTTTTGCATGACCGAATTTTCATTAACTACAGTTGAATTAATTCAGGTTTTTCGGTCGAAAAATAATAGCTATTTATTTGTATCTATTAATGAATTTTCGTTTTTCCTGTAAAGTTCTACTGCCGACATGATCTTGATGGCTGGCTCTTAAGTGAGGCTGCTGGAACACACCAATAGATGCTTGTCGACAGATTCTTAAGCCTGATATGTCAGTGACTGTAGGTAGAAGTTACACAGTGAAAGACACGAGTTCAATTCCTGCACCGCGTATTCTTTAGTGTCATTGACATTCATACACTCACACACACAAACTCGTACACATACACAATAATACATACATACCTATCCTTAAATTAGCATTCTTTTTAATTTGTGTAATCCTGTTTTGGACTAATCTTATAAGGAAATTATTGCTATTGTACAATAGGAACCCTGTTAGAATACCTGATTATATAAAATGAAATAACTTACGAAAGTTTTTTAAGTTCTCATTATACTTTATGTAACTCTACACGTGCCTGATATTAAAATGAATGTATTAATCATCGTATACGGAAACTCCCCTAAAACGAACAATAAGTCCAAAGCACAAACGCTTGATTAACATGCCACATGTCATAAAAAGCTATACACTTGTTGCAATAAATTAGGGGTGACAATACCGTCAAAATCGGATTTGGTGGGGCGCTTGGTACACGGGGCGCCATGTCACAAATTTGTGATGCTGGCATGTCCCGAGCCAAGTCGTCGCCTCCTAAGTGCCAGGTGTATTGGTGGTCGCAGGAGCTAGTGGTTCTGCGTACCAGCTGCGTGAAGGCGCGACGCCAATACACCAGACATCGGCGGCGGCGACGCCGGGATGAAGAAGAAGAAGAGCGGTTATATCGCGAGTACCGGAATAAGGTGGAGGCCCTACAGCAGGGAATCGGTAAAGCCAAAGATCAGGCGAAGGCGGAGCTACTAGAGACTCTTAGACAGGACCCATGGGGGCGCCCTTACCAGTTGGTTCGGGGCAAGTTACGTCCCTGGGTGCCTCCGTTGACTGAGAGTCTCGAGCCTCAGCTACTGGGAGAGGTGGTGTCCACTCTATTTCCAAATAGGGCAGTGCATCAGCCTCCGGACATGGGGTCCCTGCGTAGGGCAGAAGTTAATGATGAAGAGGAAGAGGTGCCGCTAGTCACGGAGGGTGAGCTGGGTGCAGTCGTTACGAAGATGGGGGCCAAGCGCAAAGCGCCTGGACCTGATGGCATTCCGGGACGTGCCTGGGTGCTTGCTCTCGGTGCGCTTGGGGACCGGTTCCGACGATTGTTGAGCGCCTGCTTGAAAACGGGTCAGTTCCCGAGAATGTGGAAGACGGGCAGACTTGTACTCCTGAGGAAGGAGGGGCGCCCTGCAGATAGTCCGTCTGCCTACCGCCCCATCGTCATGCTGGATGAGGGTGACAAGCTGCTTGAGCGGGTCATTGCTGGTCGCATCATCCAGCATCTTAGGGTGATGGGTCCCGACTTGTCCGATAACCAATTCGGGTTTCGGGTGGGCCGGTCGACAATTGACGCTGTCAAGCGCGTCCAAGCCCTCTCGGAAGAGGCGGTGGCCCATGGCGGGGTGATGTTGGCGGTGTCCTTGGATATCGCCAACGCGTTTAACACCATGCCGTGGCCTTGTATCGGGGAGGCACTGAAGTACCACGATGTGCCTCCCTACCTCTGTCGGATTGTCGGGGCCTACCTTTCCGAGAGGTACATTGTGTACCCGGGGCGGGATGGCAGACAGATTCGGACGGAGATGTCGTGCGGTGTTCCACAGGGGTCGGTCCTTGGTCCGCTCCTGTGGAACATCGGATACGACTGGGTATTGCGGGAAGACCTCCCCCCGGGTGCCAGCGTGATCTGCTATGCGGATGACACGTTGGTGACTGCCAGGGGGGGAACCTTTGAGTTGGCTGCTCGTCTTGCCACCGAGGCATTAACACTAGTGGTGAACAGGATAGGGATGTTGGGACTCCGGGTCGCGCTCAATAAGTCGGAGGCCATGTGTTTTCATGGTCCTCGACGGGCGCCACCAAGGGGTTCTCACATTTCTATCGGAGAGGCTCGCATCGAGGTCAAGTCCGAGATTAAGTATCTCGGACTCGTCCTCGATAGCAAATGGAATTTTCAAGCGCATTTTGCGCGGTTGGTCCCTCGATTAATGGCAACGGCCACCTCTTTGAGGCGCCTGCTGCCTAATCTCGGGGGCCCAAGGGCGAGTGGTCGCTGCCTGTATCTAGGGGTGGTGCGATCAATGGCCCTGTACGGAGCGCCCGTGTGGGTAGATACCCTCACGGAGCATACCATTGCTCTCCTGAGGAAGCCTCAGAGAGTGATGGCCATCGGGGTCATTCGAGGTTATCGCACCATCTCCTACGAGGCGGCGTGTTTGTTGGCGGGGTGTCCTCCTTGGGACCTGGAGGCGGAGGTCTTTGCTGCCATGTATTCATGGCGCACACGGCTCCGCCTGCAGGGGGAAATTCCTCTGCCACAAGAAGTGGAAGTGTGGATGAATCGGGCGCGGCAGTCCCTTCTGGGAAAATGGAAAGAGCGGTTGGCTTATCCCAGGGCTGGGACTGGGACGGTGGAGGCGGTCAGACCGGTTCTCGACGACTGGATAGATAGGGCGCATGGGTCGTTGACCTTCCGGCTGGTACAGGTGCTGACGGGGCACGGTTGCTTCGGCAAGTACCTGTGCCGCATAGCCGGAAGGGAGCCGACAACGGAGTGCCATCACTGTAGCTGCGACGAGGACACGGCGCAGCATACCTTGGAGATGTGCCCGGCTTGGGACAGCGAGCGCCGCGACCTCGTCGCAGTTGTGGGGGTCGACCTCTCGCTACCGGCATTGATCCAATCGATGCTGGATAGCGAGGGGTCATGGGAGGAGGTGGTCTCCTTCTGCGAACATGTCATGTCGCAGAAGGAGAACGCGGAAAGGGAGAGGGAGATTACCTCCACTCTTCCACTGCGCAGGAGAAGGACGGGGCGGCGAAGAAGAGCATCCATCTTCGCCCTCCCTCGTCCTCCATAACTGGGGCCTAGGCGACGGACCTGGGGAGGTTCGTCGCCGATGACGTCATAGGTCCCGAGGTGGCGCGCGCTTATCAGCGCGCCTTCGTGAAGTCCGGGGTGGTAAACACCCTACTGAGGTCGGACCCATTAGAGGACCATCGCCGTCGGGGCCGCGGAAGAGTTCCAAAGCGTGCCCGTAGCCCCGGCACAAGGCGCAAGGAGGTTTTAAAAAAAAAAAAAAAAAAAAAAAAAACAGGGTGCTGTAACACAATCATGGTTCGTTAAATCGCAAATAGAACATATTTTAGTTGGCACCCCGCAAGGTTGCGATCACCCCTAATTTTATCCGGTAGGGTTGTCAGTTTGCCTGGAGCAGATAAAAACGAAAATGCCACTAAAATTTTTGAGTGCTCAATTACTCACGCCAAACATTGTTTCAAACATATAAATTAAGTTTTATTGCTACAAACTAATATATTCTACTAGACGTGGACACGTCTCTTCAAAAAAAAAAACGCAATGAAAATACTTTTTTCCGGGGTCAAAACTATCTCCGTATTCAATTTCATGTAGATCGGTTCAGTAGTTTAGGCGTGAATTGGTAACACACAAACAAATAGACAGAGTGACTTTCGCAATAATAATATTAGTATTTTATTAGTATAGATTCTATGGCTGTACATAAATGTAGTACTTTGCCATAATAAAACTCACGATTACAGCGTGGTTTTTGACATGTAACAAATTATCACTCGGGCATGATCATGTCGTGAGAATAGTACAGCATTTGTCGTTGCTTACATTTATAAGCCTGATTGATAAACAGCTTTTGAACCAACATCATTGCGATTTGAAAAATGTTTCTCTTTGTGTTTCATAATTTTTTGTGAAACTAAAAAAAGTAAATCACAGCAAAAAAAAATATCAACCGAACGGAGAAGAAACTTCTTTCATTAAGGCTGACTTGCACAACACGTTAAACCTTGTTTAAATCAAGATTTAACTAAATTTTCAATTTGACAAGTGAATTTCGTTAAATTCAGATTTAAATCGGTGGTGCAAGTGGGCCTAAAACAGTAATTTGAAGTCTGAAGAGCTAAGAATAGCGGTGGTTTGCTTTAGTGACAGCCCTAGCACCAATACTAATGACAAATGAATAAAAAATGCAAAACGCTCGCGGACTCGGAAGAATGATTTTGAATGGTGAATAAATTTGAAACAGGTGTACAGAAGGGTTTTTTAAGGGTTGAACTTAACCGGTTTTGCCCGGTTCGGAAGATACTATAAAACATAATGGTAGAGGTAAGTACGCCATGAATCGATCTTTTTATTACTGTCGTAACGAGAAATAGTGCTTTTTTCCGTTACGTTTTGTTGCAACGATAAAATGTAACGCTGTTGATGTGGTAAGCATTTATGTTGGGGCTTAGTCAGTACTTAGTATGATACATTTCTTGTTGTTATAGCGTCATAAAACACGTCTTGGTTGAACCTTGGTAACCAAAATTTCCAACACTATTCTTTCGATGCAGGGAGATCGATAGTCGACTCTCGATGATCAATCGATAGTCTATCGATAGTATGGCTTTTTCAGATCAAAACTATCGAGGCAACATTAGCAGGGGCCTCTATTCTGTTACAAGTAGATTTTACTATTTTTTATTTATTTATCCCATAAACATCGTATTTTTTTAATTTTTTTTTCCAGGTGTAGCGTGGCGCCTTCTTCGACTACATCGTCACTTATTTATGTTGGGGCTTAGTCAGTATTTAATATGGTACATTTCTTGTTGTTATAGCACCATAAAACACGTCTTGGTTGAACCTTGGTAACCAAATTTTCCATCACTACTCTTTCGAAGCAGGGACTAGTGTTGAAGATCGATAGTCGACTCTCGATGATTAATCGATAGTCTATCGATAGTATGGCTTTTTCAGATCAAAACTATCGAGGCAACATTAGCAGGGCCCTCTATTCTGTTACAAGTAGATTTTACTATTTTTTATTTATTTATTCAATAAACATCGTCTTTTTTTAGTTTTTTTTTTCCTGGTGTAGCGTGGCGCCTTCTTCGACTACATCGTCACTTAATATCAGGTGATTTTTGGTCAAACGCTACCCTGTTAGTAAAAAAAAGAAGTATCTTACAAAATTATTGAACCAAAAAGAACTTTTAATCAACTTCATTACTAGTTAGTTTACAAACATATTCTCACTGAGCAGAAATGGGTCAGTGAAAGTTTTGCAATGGCAAATCATAATATTCATAATAGACGGGAAGGGGTATAAAAATAGGGAGCCAAAAGAGGAAAGAGGGTAAATCTACAAGTGGTTTGAACTAGGGCAAACTTCTTTAAGGAAATGATCCTAAATAGCTCGCCGGTGATGAAATTTATGAATCGTGCCGACTTCTTATGGTTCTTTGTTAGCTTAATATTTATAAAAGAAACTAGCTGTTCCCCGCGGTTGCACCCGCACCGTGCTCCATCCGATTCGGAGCCTGCCTTTCTTCAGTAGCCGTGAGGCCGCATCAACGGGGCAGGCTACCAGGACGGAGCCCGCGCCGTCAAAGCCGGGGTTGATTTTCCCAGCCTTGACATGTTGCACTGCGCATCTTCCCGCCTTGGCGACCGCCTTCTCAACCATGTCTTGCGTGGCGCCGTCGTCCAAGCCCGTGATCCGGAGATCGGTGGACTTGATGGGCCTGGCAACGGCCACCACGTCGGAGAGGGTCTCGCGGATCTTCTCCGCGAGCCGGTCCGCTTGATCCTCCCTCTCGGGGCCGGATAGCTCGAGCATTCGCATAATAGCTACGCCTGTTCCAACCTCCTTACGCCGAAAAAACTACTGGCAAGAAACGCAGGTAATTTTTTTATCCTGCCCTTCCTCAGGGTTGTAACTATCTCCGTACCAAATTTCATTTAAATCGGTTCAGTAGTTTAAGAGTTACTTTCGCATTTATAATATTAGTACGGATTCGAACGTTACAGTTTTGCCTCGGTATGGTTTTGAAATTTAGAGTTTCGAAATAGGTCTTGCGTCGCAATGTTGTTAAAACAACGTTAATACAGCATGACTCATGGTAATAGGTCAGCTTAAGAGGGCACCTATTCAGGGCTAAATGAAAGTGATACGTAAACAGAGTGGTGGAATAGGAGTCGGATATAGTGCCTTAAACATAAAGTTGATAGGTCAGTTTTAATGATAAGATTTCCACAAAAAAACACTCAATGTTAACAATATCACCACCAAAAACATTTACTAAAAAACAGCCCACATCTGAAACAGCGTCTCATTGTTCATAAGCCACAATCGCGCCAGATAATACCAGCTAATTGTCGGCAAACTTCAGACAATGATGGCATTTAACATTTTGCCACTGTCCTAAACTCCCGCGTGTGAAGGAAGTGGCTAGTGAGTCACACTGTGTGACTGGCAAAAAGCAAACATACATATATATATTACAAACACATACATGTGTACATACTTACTTCAGGGTAATGTTGAACTTTTTCGATTTGTTCCTGATTCGTCATACTCCTAATTGGTCATATTCCTAACTCGTCACATTCCTGATTCGTCACATTCCTAACTCGTCATACCATGTACATTTGATTGCACAAACTTATTGTAGAAATCTTCTGTGGTAAGTAGAACCTCTTTAGTATAATTTTTTATATGAATTATTTTCTATGTGGAGTAGCCTTGGTTATTTAATATGAAGAAATTGTGCCTTTATTATTAAGTTCAACTTAATCTTAAAAATATTTTTTACAAGAAATAAATATAAAAAAATAAACGTAAAAGATATGTATATCTGTTAATTATTTTTTATTTGAATTATAACAAGTTTGATAAAAAATGTAGCTTAGATGTGCACGTGTTCGCGATTTCATTTGACTGTACAATGACGAGTTAGGAATGTGACAAATTAGGAATATGACCAATTAGGAGTATGACGAATCAGGAACAAATCGTTTCAATACCCTACCTATCCACAGTTTACCCTACTGCAGATAGGAATATGACACAAACTCCATAGAAGTTATGTCAAATTTCAATCACTCTAGTAACCGTGGATAGGGTATTGAAACTGGCCGTAAGTCGGTGCTACGCTACGACTGGATTGAAAACTCGCTCTCAAATGAGGCTGGCGGAAAACACCAATAAGTGCTTAGCGACAGATTCTTCAGGCTGGGCTAGCCAGGCGAGCACTAGAAAATGCTCTACTACTATGCCATTGTTCATTACTATGTTTAGCTTCACCGAAAGCTCAAGCTGATTGCAGAATTCGAACCCAATACCTACGGGTGAGGTTCTCGAGTGGCGACTGCGAACCGGAAGACGTTCTGTAGGTAGGCCCCCACTAGGTGGACCGACGACATTGTAAGAGTCGCAGAGAGCCGATGGATGCAAATGGCTAATAGCCGTTCATGGTGGCGTTCAAGGTGTCCAGCAGTAGACGTCCGGCTGATGATGATGATGATGACCTACCGGGTGTGTTAGGATTGTTTGTAACCCGCTATGGTGTAGAATTGGAGAAATGTAGATATTACTGCACTGGGGTGCTAAACCCTGGCAAAAATAATGAGGATTACTAACTGACAATGAGGACTAATCATTGTGATGTCTCATTGTTAGCAAAATTGGGTTTAAGATTTCGTGATGAACGTTGGTTCATTACAACAACGTATTATAACGTATACACTTAACAAGTACATAATGAATGACATAAGTACACTGTCAGCAATTTCTAAATCATTGCGTGATTAATTAAGGATAGGTACATAAATATTAGAATATAGTCACTTATCTGCCTGGCCATCTTGCTCATTGCTTTTTGGACGCCAAATCGCTACCTTTATTTAACATCTTCATTTTCAAAATGTATTTACCCATGTTTGTCAACAAACTACATATATATTTAGATCGCTAAAGCCCGAACTCCAAACCCTGATCATACTTATCAATTTGAAACTAGGCCACAGATCTTGCAAAGAGGACAACTGCCTAGGGCGTGTAAAAAACAGTTGGCGCGACCCTCGATTCAGAGGCGTCTAGTAATATCGGTAATTAACTCTGCTGTAGTATGTGTATCCATGTGCGTGTGTGTGTATGTGTTTGTGTGTTTTGCATGGGTTTGACGCCACGCCAACGTCTAGCCTCAAAGGAATTGCAGACTTTGATATTTACAGATATACAAGGCTTCGCAAATAGTGAGAAATGGTGAGTCTACGTGGTTTAGTGATTCATGGAGTTATAAGTCCTGCAGCTTTGTGTAAGGTAATACTAATTATGTATACTACTAGATTTATGTTTTAATACTATTGTCATGATTTAATAATAGGATGTATTTAATTTGATATTACGGATGTACTAGTGGCGCCATCTTGGTGAGTTTGTAAAAAACCAAGATGGCAGCCACGGCTACAATGCGAGTCATTGCTGTTACGACTTTTGACCAGTGCGGTTGTGATTGAGTTGGCTATGTCGTCGAAATAGTGATTGATATAAGTTGAGTCGATAACGTCAAGTGTGATCAAGTGTAAGGAATAAACGGAACATAGTGAAATCTACTTGAGTATTGTTTTTCCACTTCTGGTCCCAAAATTTGTGTGTTGATCCTGGTACCTATTGTTAGATCCTGATCTTGATATTATTATCGTATATTGTGTACCATATCTGCAATGTTTAGTGGTTAAGATGATCAGAATGTTTTTACATTAGTCATGTATAGGACTTTTGTCGCTGACCGTACTACCGTCAATTACTACGGCACGATGCTATACCTTACCTAGACTTGAGTCATGATTGTGAATTGAATTCAAGTAGATAAGTACATAATAGATATTAGATATAGAGGTAGTACACCACAATAGTTTACAACGATGGTTTTTATTGGCACTAAATTTTTAGTTCTTCTTACGCTTGCCCTTCGAAAGGAATGATCAGATGAAATTGTGCGTGGACGCACGCGTTTGTTATCAATTCTTCATATGATGATGTGTTTGTGCTTAAAATATCATCATCATCATCATCATCATCATCAGCCTATTACGCTTCTACTGCCGGGACAGAGGCCAGAGAGAAAAAACCCATCACACTGGCCCAATGCGGGTTAGTAGATGTCGCATACCCTTGAATACTTTGGTTCTTAGACACAACGGTTTCCTCACGTCAACTCTATCGTAAATAGTATTCGTTTTCGTAAATGTTACTTCTAGACAGTCTATAATATACTAGTTTTAGAAAGATTTTTTATTGATTAAACTAACGGCTATATTCGGTTCTAGTCTTGAAATCTAGCCTCGTGCAGACAGCCTTTCTATCTAGGCCGATATTCAGAAATTGCGACAGAACTAACGAAGTGTAACTGATATTATGCTTCTGGTGTAACTCAGATTGGTGTCATAATGACCTTTCACTTACATTCCTACTATAATAGTACCTACTTTAATAGAATAACAATAAAACATGTCGGTGAACACTTGAACAGCTTAAAACTAAAGTTAGTAATAGCATCCGTCCAGATTTATTCAGATTGTCAGCCTGCTGTTAAGGGCCGATTTTATCCGATTTTAACGTCCTTAAGTTAAATTTCATACCAAATTTCGGTAAGTTTGACCCTATTGTCAAATTTTCCGTGCTAAAAACCGGCCCTAAGATTTAGTCCGGATTTTTGACTGAGATGGTGAGATAAAAATTACATTAAAAATTAAGCTGCTCATTCTCAGAATGAGATTACGGGTGGAGATTATTCGTGATTTTGATACTGAAATGCGTGGACTATTTTGAAATATGCCGGTTTATGTTTATTTTTCAGCATAATACCTTTCAAATTAAAAAAATATGTTTTTAAACTTGAAAAGCCGTTTTGATGAAAATTGAGTTTTGATAGTTGTTTATGAACAGGCCAGATGGTCGTCAAAAACAAGTCTATAAAAGCAAGTAGGTACATTTCCTGCTTATACCCTAGGTCAGTGTTTCCCAATTAGTGGTACGCGTACCCCCAGGGGTACGTGAAGTTACATCAAGGGGTACGTGCGGCTATCAGTAAAAAACAAGAATTGGTCCAGGCGTTTGAGCGTGAAGAAATAACCAACATACACATACACTCACAAACTTTCGCATTAATAATATTAGTGTGATTGCTACAATAAGGGGAACGCAGGTATGAGGTTTTTTTTTAAGGTGGTACGCAGCAAAAACTAATTGGGAACCACTGCCCTAGGCAAATAGTCACAATAGACGACTGAGTAGGTACATTAAAATGACTCAAGGGTATTTCCACGATCGGACTAAAGGATACTTCAACTTAGAATTGCGTAGGTAATATCATACATCAACAGCAGGGGTGTGTAATCAATCAACCATTGCTATGTTCCTGTTTTGACGCCAGGGAAATTATATACTGGACAGTGGGCATCAGACTTAAGGCATCACGGCGACAATCATGTTGTGGTACCGCACATGACTGGCCAATTCAGTCCTTATGTGACATTTGTAACTATTATAATCGTAGATAATGCAAGGTTATTTTGTGTGCCTTATGTTTGAGCAAAGCTCTAACCTTTGCACCGCTTAATTTACAGCCGTTCCCAATAACCGATCTCCGGTAGGACAAACCGTGGATAGATCGGTTATTGGGAACGCCGTTAGTCTGTTCTCAACCGGCTTACCAGCACGGCAGTTATAAAAAAGAGAATGACATATCTCAATGTTAATTCACAGGGTCAGAACAAATGAATACAAAAATCTTAGACAAGATAAAAATTAAGGAATAGGAATAGTATCGTTTCTACAATGCCAATAGCTTTAACAAAGGGTAGCCAAATTGTAAAAGCGTTGCCAATCGATATAGTCGGCTATCGATAGTCTATCGATAGCCAACCAATCGCAACACTATGGATCCTATCGATAGCTTTAAACGAGGCAATACTATCGATACTATCGATAACATTGCTGCCCGCGTAGCGTAAACTATCGATAGTATCGATAGTTTTTTATTTGCGATTAACAATAACTTCGATACTATCGATAGTTTGGCAACACTAGCTTCAAGCGAACACTCAATCAAAAGCAATAACTGTTTTATAAAGAGAATAGATACAAAAAAAATTATCTTTGCTAAGCATTCTATATACCTTTCGTTATTTATTTCGTGACTGGTAACTGGTAACACCGCACAATGACGTAACTCATCCAAAAGCATACACTTTATATCTCATTGTTTTCAAAGACCATCTGTTGGAAACAGCAAAAGTCACGCCCGTGGCGTAACGGGCGTACAACATTAGCATAATAAAACTTAGGTATATATTATGTATATGTGAGTTTTATTTGTACTGCGAATATAATAATATTTTCCGCGAAATTATGTGCCCAAGTATTTGTAAGATAAGGCAGTTTTCTGTAAAAGAGAACTCACGTTTTCGCATGCTTTAAACACAGTAAAGTAAGAACAGTAGGTTAGCTAAGGCCGCTCGACGAGTTAATTGCCTACACTTGCGGTGATGCATAGGCGGCGCGTTCCGTACTGAGTACATGGCCGCGGCCCCGTTCGTTTGTGATTGTGTACGTGAAAAGTGCGTGCGTACACAGCGCCGCTACTCTCGCACACATTCAAACCGGCGGCGGCCGATTTGTATGCAGCTGAACTACTACTCTTCACTATGCTTTAAACCTCTGATAGACAGGGTCTTTATTCACAACTATCGACCTGCACGCACCCTTTAGTAGCGAGTTGATGGTGATGATGTTGTATTCTATGCCAATTTCCGCTAAGGCGACCATTCACTGTTACTAAGTTGTGGTGGGGAAGATAGGTTATTCCGGCTGATAATGATGATGATGAAGTGGTTGCTGATGTGTCCTCACATGGCTGAGATACCCAAATTTAGCTGAAAAGGTTCTGAAACGGTAACTACATGTGAGGATGCTCTTTAGCTCATCTTTCTTCTTTTGTGTCTGGATACAGCAACGTGGATATCATTAAAATCTTCTCGTTGATAATTTACCAAAGTTTGAATCTGTCGCCGAGCACCTATCGGTGTATAGCGTCTGCCAGTTTCACTTGAGAGCAAGTTCCCAGTCCAGGCGTAGCGTGGCACCACCTTCGACCACTTCATCACTTAACATCACGTAACTTGTGGTCAAACGTTACCCCGTAAAATGTCAATAAACAATATTGCGCTATCATATTTATATTCGATTTATTATTCTTCATACATTGGTCCAGTATTTTTAATGTAAGCAATTAATTAGTGAATCAAAGCGTACAAACATTTCAATATCAAATTAGTCAAACGTTTCAATAAACATATTGGATGATAGCATCGTTTTTAATTGTTTATTTAATTGAATTATCGAGGCTATTAGTTAATCGGCTTGTAAATAATGTGGCAATGATTGTTTGTCCGTTTTATTTTAATTACAGAACCAATTAGTAAATACGGTAGTAAATTCTTCCATTGACTTTTAATTTATCGCGCTACGAACTTGATAATGGCTTTACCTAGAAGTACCTTCATGTCACGCTTTTGCAACTACTTGAAAAAATAAAGTTCAAAAATCTCGTAATAATTTTTAATCCGTTATCGACTAACTTGTGAGGTAAAGAGACAGTTTTTAGGGTAGCGTTTGAACACAAGACACCTGATGTTAATTGACGATGCGGTCGAAGGTGCACATTACAACTGGTTTGGGAACTGGTTCTCAAGAGAGGCTGTCGGAACATACCTATAGGTACTTGAAGACAGATTTAGGTAGCCAGGCGACCACTAGACAACGCTCTATGACCAAGCATGGTTTCACCACTATGTTTTCCTTCAACGAAAGCTAAAGCTCATTGCAGTAGTCGATCCCACGTCGATTGTAAACGTCACAACCACTGAGACATCATCGCTTCAAATACTTTTTTTCAATCTACCTATTTCTTATAAGATACAATAGTACACTCGTTGTCAAAAAGATCACCTGTAAAAATAGGATGTTGCGTTATTATTAATTATGTATTAGGTTGTTATCTCAAAAAGGCGATGTCAGAGATAAGTACAGGCTAGAGTAACGAAAGTGGCACTGGTACTTTCTCGTCTTAGATTGAAGATTGTTAAACTTCTAGATACAGGTTTCCGATTTCGAGCATTTGCTTGCAAATTGATTACATTCCATTGTGTCATATCACCATCGTTAACAATGTAACAGGTCGTAATTGGCGTTAACAAACACAGGCGTCGTGTTAACGCGCCGCGATCATATGTACAGTTGTACACTGGCCTTTACTGCGTGGAGTACAATGGGGCGGAAAATGCTAACTTCCGGAAGCAAGTTAGACGTCTACCATAAAATGATGGTACGACAAAATAACATGAAAAATATTGAGCACAGTAAGAACTAACAAAAAATTTGTTCTGGTTCATTTTTTTGTTCTGAAAACCGATTCTACAAACATCATTGGCCGATTACGTTCCCACTGCTGAGACTCTGGCCTTCTCTCAGAGAGAGTATGTAATCTACTACGATGGCCCAGTGCGGGTTGGTAGATGTCGCATGCCCTTGAGGCCGGTATTCTAGAATGTAGCTCAAGCGATAATCAATACCTTACACAGATACAGATTTGACACAGACACAGATTTGATTCTGTCAGCTCATATGAATGTTTCACATAATCGCTACTCAAATATTGACCTACACTTGAGCATCATTCTAGAATACAAGCCTAAATGTTGTGGTTCTTGGTCATGCCGGTTTCCTCGCGATGTTTTCCTTCGCCGTTTTAAAAAATTGTAAATCCACACATAACTTGTTAAGTCATAGGTGCAGAGCCGAGAGGATTTGATGTCTGTGGCGCACGCATTACTGCTGGGCCACCATCGCTGGCATTTCTACAATAATATAGACAAAATTAGTCCAAAGATTATAAATTGAATATGATTTTTATGCAACGCCGCGTGTGCTGTGCATCTTCAATATACATAATACCTATTTTATTTATTCATATTTGTAAGAAAAAATGCATTCCGCTTTTCTCCTTACCAGTACCCGGTTATACAGCCGGGAATTCCATGCCGACGCCTAATGAGGCTTTAACGCGGCCACGGGTTAGAAGCACGCGGCGTAAACTCTAGTTAATCTCATTGGAAAACGTGTCATGTAGGCCTATTTTTGTATATCAGAGTCAGAGTTAAATTTAGGTCTTACATAAAGGAAAGGGGTTAGTAAAGCAGATGGCATGTTTGGTCTAGTTACTTACAATGAGATGGATAATATGGATATGGCCCCCTGAAATAGCAAGCCGAAATGGGGACGGAAGCAAAAAGTCTCGGAAGTCTTGGATCTAGTTGTACGTTTTGTTAACTATAATAATAAGTCAGCAGAGCCGAGTAATAAAAGTAGTGATTAGAATTAAGATTTTTTTTTTAAATTCTAATGTTTTTGACCATGGTAGTTTAAAACAGTATACTAAAAGTAGTGATATTTTTGAGCTAGCATGTCCTAGAGTCATACATTTAGTACATGTCCAACCCACCCATAATAGGCTAACTTAGTAGAGTTAAATCAGTGAGAACGTAAAGGCAGATTATGTTGATGTTAAGTCAGCACAAAGCGATATGACATCGAAGACTATCAATTTTATGACAAAACAAGCACGACTTTCTGAAGAATCTGATGGAGGTGTTCTAACTTCGTTACAAAAATATGTGAATAATTATTTAAATGGAATAAGGTTAAGTACTACTCGGATATAAATCCCGGATTTAAAAGGAAAATAATACCTTCACCAGTTTCAAGGGCTGCCCCTTGAGCTCAGATTATTTTGAAGATGTTTTGTTTTTCGAGGGCTCTCGTCTCTATGACTAAATTAGCCCTGGAAATTTAATTCTTAAAATCTATGCTAATATTAATGAAAATGTTAAGTTTGTTTATGACTTTGGATGTAGGAGATAATCTTGGACTTAATGAACCGATTTTGAAAATTCTTTTACTGTTTTAAAGTTACACCTTTCCTTAGTCTCATAGGTTATGTTTTATTGTGATAAAAATCCAAAGAGAATCTCCACGCAGATGAAATTCAGTGTTATTCTTTCGTTTTTATTTTACTTTGCAGTTCGTTTTGTATAATAAGCATAGTACTATTTTACTGCGGTACCTCGTGATCGCAGTTTAGCTCGCTACCCCGATGCTTCTTTCCCTTACAAAACTAAAATATATGCTATCAAGAAAGCAATTATCAAATCCAGAGCATTTCACGGCAATATTCTGCCTCGACGCTGATAACGTATTCTAATAGACTATTCTCGACAATAGAAATGTAATATCTACGAAACGTGATAGTTCTATCATTTACTTATTCAAACGCGATATTAATTCACTTCTAATTTAGCAAACAAGGCGTGTAACTCGCTAAACTAAACATTCTAATTCAGTATCAGGGCTTGCAATAAAATTATTCATGATAGTTACTATCATTTCGTCTAGACATAATAGAACTTGCATATAATGAGGGTTTTATACGTGCGTTTAAACTGTCGAATTTAGAGTACGCCATACTTGCTCGGCTTGTAGACACCAGACTATAATTGACAATAGTATTTTTCGAGGATATTTAATTCTACCACCAATTTGTCCCCCATTCGTGAACAGTGACACAATTTTTCTCATCTTAAAAAGTTTTGTGACTGTCCGCCACTTAAGGACAAAAGAATACCTGTCGACCAGAAGTAGCGAATGAAAAAGGATAAAACAAATTCTATCACTGTCAGTCACCAGTGCAGTAGTGCTAATAGGAATAATTAAATTAAGATTGAAGTACCTTGCACAGTACTTGATTTCTCGATCAAGCAGATCAAATGTTTTATTGACGGCATATTGAGTTTCTAAAGTAAATCTGACTATACAATATCAAAATTTTGTATGCCTTCCGGATGCCAAAGTTGGCTTCCAATCTGAAACAATGTGTTGAATATATGTTTGATTTACCCTTAGTGGTCTTTAAGGGCGATCACACACAACTCAGAACCAAATAAATATTGCCAGCGTGGTAGATTACGGCCCACACTCTCTCTCTGAGAGAAGGCCAGAGTCCCAACAGTGGGAACGTGAAAGGCTGATGATGGGTGGGTGGGGGTATGAGTTTAGTAAGACATAAACAGCATACATATACTGGAAGCCAAGGGTCTGAATAAGCTTATGGAGCCACAATTACGCCACATTGCTTGCGTGTCTGTCACTCGACGTCACAAGTCGTCCTAATCCAAAGAAGAAAAGTCTTTAAAGTTAATCGCTTAAGTTACAGGCTACTTTAATTCCCAGATAAAGTTTTTATAGCCTATTGAATACGTTGAATTTTGCAGCGAAAGAAGGTGTAGATGTAGACAATTATTATATAGTAGGGATACATTCTAAATTCTTAGTTTTTAATACGGTTGTTGTCTTAGGATAGCAGTCGTTATGCTGGCTACGCTCGTCTGGCTAGCTTCGACCCTCAAGTAAAAAGCCAAGCTCCTGTTGGTGTATTCCAGAAGCCTCACTTGAGAGCTAGTATCCAATCCAGAAGTAACGTGGCACCACGTTATACCACGTTATCGGTTAAAATCAGGTGACTTGTGGTCAAACGCAGCAGCGCTAACATTTTTTTTACATAGAGTTTAAGACGCAAAAAAATAACGGCCTTAATATTTTAAATACCGATATCATCTAGCCTGTAATTGAAATCGGTAATGCCGTTTGGATGTGACGGTAGAATTAAAAATAACACATACTACACAAAACCTTAAAACACCTCTTCCAGAGTTAAGTCTGAATCAACTGAAGCAGAAAACAAGTCTATCCCTGTCTATAAGGAATTCAAATTTATTTATGTTCTCGTATCAGCGAGGATTACCCGATGAATATAAATGAGATATTGATATCGCCACTTCTGAATGTTATGAGAAGTTAAGAAAACGTTACGATGATAAATGTGTTCCGTTTGACTCTACAGGGATATTAATATGCAACAATTTGTTCTGAACCGGATTCTGCCGTGGATTTGGTTTTATTTGAGTCCGTTCTGGCTGACAACGTCTAGTATGCTAAAGATTCTGGTTTCCTATTACGTCCAGTCCCACAATGTCGAGTGTCTCATAATGACTAGTGTCTAAACACGTCTAGCATACCATAACGTCAAATAACTTATAAGATCTAGTTCATAATCACATAAGTCTACAAAGATCCAACAAATATACTTTCGATTTATATGGTGTTAGGATCATCTCTGTCCACAGCAACATTCTTAGAATTATCAAAAACATTTGCTTCGCTTTTTATTTATTCATCACCCACGAACTTTATGTTTCGATCACATAAAGATCCCTGTTCATCTCATTTTATTATGAATCTATAAAACCCTTCTCCACATCGATCAATATCCCAGCACAGAGTAGTTCCGCTAATGCCTCTAAACGCCTGCAAGCCAATGATATTGAGCGCAGAAAATCATTAATCACCCTAACTTTCACAGCGTCACGTTCCCTCCACTTAAAAAGGCTTATAAAACACCCAGTATCGCCTATTTATGCGGACAAACTTTTGCATCGCATATCGCAACTAGCGAGAGTTGCACGGTTCCAATGAATATATTATCCAGTCACAGGTTAGTACTCGCGATTTAGTATTCATGGTGGGCTCTATGCACGTAACCTGGTGACAGGTATCGGGAATAACTGTAAGGAACGATGGGAAGTGGATATGATAGTCTGTAATTTAGGCTTCAAGCATCGTCATTGAAAAGCAAATTAGGCTATTGAATGCACAAGGAGTAAAGTACCTACTTTACTATATAATAGGGTATAAACGTCTCATAATGGATACCCTTACAAGCCTTACGACTAACAAGGCGCCAATAAGGACTTCGACTACCGTCTCGACGCACGTTGTGTGTAGATTTGTAAACGCTCAAAACGGTGAAGGAAATCGTAAGGAAATCGGCATGTCCAAAACCACAACATTCAAGGGCATGTGATATCTATGTCTGTATGTCCTAGCTGAGGGAACATAGTAAGCTGATAATGATGTTAAATAAAACAGATATTATAACGCTGACACAAGCACAAACATAGCTCTCACCCCTAATTAGAATTCGGAATTAGGTATATTGAGCATGAGAAACTATGCGGTTGTGGATTCTTCATCCGCGAAGTTTCTGGTATTATTTGTCGCATACGCAAACGGTTGTTCGTCCATTGCACCACATCGGTCGTCAATCGAATAAGAAAGGATAGGCGTTTAGCATATCTGGTAGTGCAAAATCATCAGACCGCGACGGAGGCAGTCAAGCAGATTCAATTTCGTCACTAGGTCGCGGTCATCGAAAAATCTATCCGCATATTGGTTCTAAAGTCTACTGAACTGTAAAACAACAAGCACGATTTCATCCCTAAGTGCATCTTACATGAACGACGAGCACTGAATTTACGGTACAAAATAATCGTATTTCTTTTCGCAGCTTCCCTAGGTATCTCTGTATGTAAGGCAATCGATTGAAAAATAACGAGAGCGGAGATTTATAGCTAAACCAATCCTTTCGTGGAAATGGTCGGTAAAATCCATCTAGCTGTCAACTTTTGAAACGAGGTAATGACCGGGTTTGTGCAAGCGCCGGGTTTTTATAGCGTAGGTTTTAAAGCTGCGTAGCTTTTTTCAGGCAAGCAATGACTAATGGGTCTACGATTTTGGGTCGAGATTGTACCGTTATCATCATCATTAGGTAATTTTTACCAGAACTACAAGAAAGTACGCTGGCTCAGCGCGGGTCTGTAGTTGTAGCACGTCTTTGAATGTTAAGCTCTTGGACATACAAACACTGACACAGGCTCAGACATAAACACAGAAACAGACACAAATGTTTTCCTTCACCGTTTTGAGCAATTGAATATGTACACTTAGCTTATTTAAGTCATAAAATTCGAACGCCTTGATTACAAGGATTAACAACATCTTAACAAAAGTCCAACGGCATTTTCCGATATCAGCGCATGGGATTACAAATTTCTCTTAGGACGATGATCACAGTGTAGAGCGCAGGACGCTTGCAGACGTGTTCAGGACTGCGAAAGCGTCTCCAGCTAAGTGAAGCGCAGAAACTTCAGATCTTCCTACACGCTATAACTTCATCGCAGAAAGTTACCATCGATGCGAAATTCTAAGTAGGTACCTGCAAGTAATATAACACGTGACACGGCACCGCGTGTTTATCTCCGGGAATATTAAACTGTGGAGACGGTATCGCATCCGTTGAATTCTGCGGTATTGGGTAAAGCAATAAGGCTTCTTATCTTGTACCTACTTTGTTTGGTGGCGCGGATTTGTGGGCACGAAGTTTGCTTTCGATTTGTTTCATTGATCCGCAGAAGTGTCTACGTTAATTGAAACCACAGAACAGGTATTGATCAGAAATGTTTCTTAATTAAAGCGTCGACTTGTCTGACAACTAGTTTTAGATATCATTGTTGTTTGTAGGTTGGATGCTGAAAATATTGTAGGAAGGAAGGTAATTATTTTCAACAGTAAGAGGCTAAGAGAAAAAGTTACAAGTTTATAACCCAGATAGATATCAGAGTAAGTAAAGAATCCTGTTATTATCGACTTTCTGTGTTTAATTAAAGCTCACTAATCTGACAGAAGAAATCTTGTGATGTTATATGCGAATTTAGCAAAAGCGAACGCCTTATTCCACGAACCAATCTGAATGACATCAAGGGTATTCCACAAAGAGTACCAATCAAATTTTGGTGATCTCTTCGTAGAATATTAACTATTATTACATTTTATTCCACGCATAGCACCTCCCGTAGTAGGTTCCAGCGATGCCGTGTATGTTTTTCAGGTCGCTAACAACTAAACATAGCATACAGTTCGCTGGTTACGTTTATTGACGGGCTAAGAAATAGTGGCACTACGTTAAATTTGGCAGGTTTCTATCCACTGCTGAACTCTCTCCATACGAGTACACCATATAGGGATCCCATACAAAACTGCGAATTCGCACCGCATCGCAAATACCTGCGAGCTCGTACGAATGCACTACAAGAACATCCGATCCGATCGCATCGCAGTTTGTGTGGGAACCCTTATGCCTCAGGATTATGTATGTACTGTGCTTACTTCAAATTACATTTAATATCTCAGGATGACGAGTCTAGTTCATTGCCGCGCAGGTTGAAGTTAAAAGTTGTGGGTAGCACTGATCTTGAGCGACTAGTCTCGCCTGATGGTAACCGTCATTAAAGAACCGATTAGGCCGCAACTGTTTTGAATAACGTGGCTGGCCGGTAACCCATCTCGTTGTTGGACAAACAAATTTACGGTCGTCAATTTTTTGAATTGTCATATGCGAAAATATCTACCCTTAAACTTAGTCCTCTTCCGTAGAATCTTTACCCTTTGGCAACTTAAAGTTTCCTGCGAATCCAAATCTTCCTGTTCGATACTGCTATTTCATTGTTTTGTGGTTAGAACTTACGTTTCGACGTCAAAGTCATCGCTCCAAAATTTACCTGAAAACAAACAGAGAATAGATGTTAGATACGACATTTAAAGTGATTAAATTAAGATAATGAACCAGATGGGATCCTGTCGCAATAAAAAGTTAACCCCGTAATGTAAGAATTGAAGTAGATGGCCAAATACTAATTGCGATATGGCGGCAATGTACCAAAGTGTGACTCTAGAAAGTCCTAATATTATACATACATACATGTAATATCAAGTCCGTAACAGAAACTTGTGTTCACAGAAATTGGGTCAACATTAACATTGTAACACGTGTACAGATTATGGTCTATGCTTGTGTTAACTGGCAGTTGATTATTTAGTTATATTATACGTTATGTCTAGAATATTGACAACGTGATTCCCCTTCGGTTGCATCGTCGCTTACCATCAGGTGAGATGTGGTCAAAAAAATCAGGACCATTTTTTTCATTACATACAGGGTAGCGGTTGACCACATGTCACCTGATGTGGTTAAAGGTTGCGTCACGCTACACCTGGACTGGAAACGGCTCTTAAGTGAAGCTGCCGGTACACACCGATAAATGCTTGGCGACAGATTTTTAACATGTTTTCAATATCGCAATTTTGCTGGATTACTAGCCAGTACGACGCGGAAGAATTTCATCACATCAGAAAATATAGGTTGCGTTCTGAACATGCAACTCTCCGAGAAGCAAAAGGGCCCTTTATATATGTCGCCATACTTCTGAGGAATATACATCGTGACATACGACTTTTGCAATTCAATTCTGCGCCGTCGCCGCCGCTTCAAATAGCAGCTTGTTGCAAGCGCACCCGAATGCAAACACATCGCATATTGAGTTACAGATCTAGCAATCTCAGTGTAGAGTGAGACAGTGGAGAAGATCGGATGCCGGAAGGAATGAAGAATAAGACAGAAAAACGTTTTTATATGTACAATTTTTATTATTTGGTTTTACATCGTCATCATAATCAGCCTATCCCCCTGCTGAGACACAGGCCTGCTCTCAGAGAGAGTGTATTTTTTAAATGTTTTATATATTCTTTTTTAGTGTTATTTATTCAGTTATTAATTTATTATCGTTATAATATTATGCAAAAATCATTTTCCATAAGTTTCGTTAGTAAGTTTTACATGTATTTAGCTTTTCAGAGTCATTCAAAAAGGTTTCATGACATTTTTCGATTGCAATTCACACTATATTTTAATTTCTTTTTATCTATTTTTTTTTTCTCTCGTAGAATTTGAATGAGCAAGCGCACTAGAACTAAATTAACCAAACATGTATTATGCTGTTGAAAAGTTCTCCTTTAGCACACACTGAGCCCCACTATGTGTACTATATGCTACAACGATCGGTTAATTAGTATAAGACGAAAACGGTAGTTCCGCTTACGAACTTATCCCTATGGAAGCACTTTAAAAGTTGGCATGAGCTTAAGTACTGCGGACTTGAACACGAACTTTGCCAACTTGCCAAGCGCCTCCGCGGTATTCATTCACGACGAACTCCAATCGAGATATCGAATGGACTCAATCGACCAATCGAATCCAATCGTCGCGACGGATAGCGTCAACCGTTCCATTTCGGCTGCTAAATATTTCCTTTGCTTTGTGAAACGGCTGTGTTTTGTTTGCGAATGACACCCGAACGCGTCGGGCGGCCGGGAGAAACGGAGCGGAGCGGAGCGACCGGGTCTACCGAGACATTTGTTTAGCTAGCTATCGCCAGCTTCCCACACTAGACTTCCCGATCCGAACTCACTGTCTCACTGCACAGTAACCTCTGCCCGAAAACAAAACGGGCAAAATAGTACAAAAATAAAAAAGTTAAATTATTGATAGTTTTACATATATTTAAATATTTCTCATTTTTTATTCCATACAACTTTGAATTATGAATTTTCGGCAGAGCTTTTAAGCCCGCTTCTGAATTGCGCAAACAGATTTTATGAGCACTCAGATGTCCGAAACGTTAATGTAAATTTAACTAAGGTACAACTAATATTAACTCTTTGTGGAATTTCGATAATTACACACGGTAGCTATAATATACATGATTACAACTGCAAGCCATAGCTCCGCAGTTTAATATATTTTGCCTTAAGAACCTACAGGAAACCACGGCAGCTTTAATATTTAATTACATTATATTTGAAAAAGTTTTTTTTTTAAATATCAATATGTGATAGATACTTAAAAACGTCGAGCTTGAAACTAGCAACGCCGTTCTTTTTTTTTGATCGTGTGTACAAGGCATTTACGCATACCGTTTCAACCTCAAAGCAACCGGCAAGAAACGTCCAGCAGGTAACTAAAATTCGACGTTTTGACGTTTACTGTCAATTCGCTTTATCTTCTACTTTTTTATTTCACTATCTCGCACTTATATTTTTACACACTGTCTTGCAGAAACGGTGAGCCCTTAAGTGACCACTTAACAGTCACTGAACTGAGAAGGCTGCCAACTAGAGTGGGATGGATTAAGTTAAATGAATTATGCAAGTCATCCAATTGAATATTTCTTTGATTAATAATTCAGATTGTGTAGGTAAATCAAATTGTTGCCAAAAAAGCGACCAACAAGTTACCGAGTGGCTTAAGCCAACTTGAGTTGGGATTTGAAAGTTGGCAGTGTGGGCTAACCCGTAGAGATTGATGTTTGGCAACGCTCCGGGCGTTTGTCCACAGCCTTATCCGTTAACATACCTAATGTAAACCCCTCCGCATACGGCGTCGTAGCGTAAGACGAGCGTAGTACGAGAGCTCAGAGCAATACGAGCACGTACATGCTCAAACAGTAGTTGGATGAGAAGAGCCGAAGACCGGGCTCAGTCGCGGACCTTGGGAGAGGCCTATGTCCAGCAGTAGACTGATACAAGATGATTAATGATGATGACATGCTCAAACAAGTCCGCAGACGGAGCGTTATCGCCGAGAACTGGCCACTTATTTCATTAATTATATCTTGAAAAAATCTAGTACTGGTAATGTGTATTGCAATAAATATAATTTACATTTTATCATGCTATCTTTTGTAATTTTATAATTATGTATATAAATTATAACTTTTTGAACTATTTTTGCAATGTAGTTTAATAATTATTAGCATCTTCTCACTAGATCCATTACAACAAGTTATATCTAATGAGAAAAATATTCTCTTAAGATCCATTTGTAGCGACTAGAAGTAATGGGGTATCAAATGATAAATAACATCTCATCGGTATAAGAAAATGGAACTAGTGAGAAAGCAAACCTCAGTAAATCATAATGGATCTAATGAATGGATCTTAAGAGATAGAACCCGTATGCCGCACCGCTTCGTCTGCGGACTAGTTTGAAGATGTACGTGCTCGTACTACGCGTCTCACGATACGCTTACGTTACGACACCGTGTGCGAAGGGACTAGTTACTTTTCTTTCGTACAAGGAAATTTCGACATGTTCTTATGAGACACAATCGGTGTTCCCAAAACTTTTTATGCCGACAAGAAGTTAATAAAAGCCTCAAAGCTACCGAGTACGGATTTCAGATTTTATTGTCTGAATCGAGAAGCTTTTGTTAACTGTACAATGTACTGTAGAGATAGGGAGGGAAGAGATGATTAAACTCAAAGGCAATGGAAGCGACAAGGTTCTAATTCACAACGCAAGGGATTTCAAACTAGTTTCCGTGTGTTCGTTGATTGAGTGACGATGTCGAAAGTGGTACCACGCTACATTTGATAGGGAACTGATTCTCAAGTGAGGCTGCCTGACACACCGATACGTGCTTGGCGACAGATACTTAACTGGAGAGTGGTAGCTAGCCAGACAAAAACTAAAAAATGCCCTAACACCAAGCAATGGTTTCATCACGATGTTTTCCTTCACCGAAAGCTCAAGCTGATTGTACAATTCGAACCCACGACCTACGGATCGCAAGCCGACGTCACTACTACTGAACCATCAGTGATATGTGTATGTTTGTTTAGCGATACGTGTTGATGAAAAGAACGCAAGAATATAGTGAAGTGGTAAAGTAAGTTCCTACCTAAAAGGTTTAGGTATGCATATATGAGTCACGTATAGTGTAGGACGCCCTCCGATAAGATGGAGTAACTGTCTGTGCAAGGTAGATGGCAGTAATTAGATGAGAAGAGCCGAGAACCGGCTCAGTGGCGCGTATCAAGAGGTCTACCCAGCGACTAACACAGCCTGTTACGATCCCACTTCTGATGCATACAGGCATCCTCTCAGTGAGTGTATTGGCCGCAATCTACCACGTTGGTAGATGTCACATGCCCTTAAATTGTGTCATATTAGATGGATATATTAACTTTTTTTTGGTACACATCAATATTGAGAATTTGAAAGCTAAAACAATAATAAAACTTTATGATAAGTGTGGTGGAATGACGACATACGTAAAATAGCGGGTAGCGATTGGATGAAGAGGCCTATATCAGTGGACTGAAACAGGCTGATTATGATTTAGTGTCACGAATGTGTCGAATAATCTGGTTCTCAGACACGTCGATGCCGGTTTCCTCATGATTCCTTCGCCGTTCTTAGCGATGGTGATATAAAAGTAATAATTAAGTGATATGTGGAGTTGAACAGAATAAAATAGCTTTACCGTGCATATTGACTAAACCACAAAGGGTTTGAATTCCGAGAACCGCTAATCTTATGATTTTAGGACGGTCTACTACCAAGCGTGTATAAAATCCAAGAAACAAAAGCAAACAACCTCCCCAAAGCTTAATCTGTGAGTAATAAGTCTGGCGAAGTTTTTTTTTATCAATTTCCCCGAAATCAGCCGAACCCGGACGGGGCGTCCCGAATACGAAATGACGATGTCTTGTGTAAGGGAATCGTTTGAACCGCAAGGGCCGTCAACTTTTATCGGATTACCTAAAAGGATTTCCTCGTTTTGGTAATTATTTCAAGAAACAAATTGTTTTGTTTCACTACGTGACTGGTCTTGTTTAAAGTTATTTCGTGGATGAATATTCTAGCGGTAGACCTTTGAAAGGATCCACGAATCACGGCAGTGGCGGACGTTATCTATACAAAGGGTCTAATAACAAAGCTGAAGCTGTCAATAGCAATACACTAACCTAGTTCTAGGAAGCTATCTTGAATTAGTATAAATCGGTACCAAAGTAAATTAATTTTGTTATTACAATTATTACATTGTTTTTGTACTTATATCTTGTATATAAAAATCAATTGCTGTTCGTTAGTATCGCTAAAACTCGAGAACGGCTGGACCGATTTGGTTAATTTTGAACTTGAAATATTTCAGGGAAGGTTTAAAAGGTAACTTTTATTGGCAATACGAAGTTCGCCGGGTCAGCTAGTCTATTATATATATTTATACAAACATTTCATAAAGGAAAAAGGTTGAGGTGGAACCATGGGTTGCTGGTAGGGTAGGTCATTTTCTAGTGCTCGCTTGGCTAACTACCTCGCTCGAGTTAAGAATCTGTCGCCAAGCACCTATCGGTGTGTTCCGGCAGCCCCACTTGAGAAGCAGTTTCAGGAGTAGCGTGGCGTCAACTTCGACCACATCATCATTTAACATCAGTTAACTTATGGTCAAACACATTAAATCTAAAGAACTAAATTTAGAAGGCTTTCCCGTTTGCCATTTGAAATATTATCGCTTGCCCGATATCGGTCCGTCAGATCTTTGACCGGAGGGCGCTTTACCACCGACCCTATCAGATCGTAGGGACCATTTCAATCACACTTACACTAAAATTATAATCTAGCTGCACCGCGCGGATACACCCGCGTTTTTTCCATTATTCCATATTTTTGGGAAAAAAGTAGCCTGTGTGTTAATACAAGGTATAAGCTATGTCCATTCCAAATTTCACTCAAATCCGTTGAGTTAGTGTAATGCGGAATTTTGTCAGTGTGTATGTTTGTTACTTCTTCAAGCTAAAACGCCTTAACGAATTTTTTATTTTGATAAGGATTAATACCAAGATACAAATAAAGAGCCTTTTCTAGCGGCGGCATTAAAATTAAATTTTTAAAATAAAAAAAAAACACTTTTGTGGCATAACTATAATAGTTAGACATATGCTCTCGTGGACTTTTTTGTAGATCTTAATGAGAGCTACAAACCCGTAATACATTATTTTGTTCTAGTGTCAATAATTTTTGCAGCGCACGCAAAAATAGGTTTTTGATTTCACACCTTGGGTTACAAAATAGCAATTTTCTTACGGATCCCTAATTTTTTTGGAAATAAGATATAGCCTATAGCCTTCCTCGATAAATGGACTATCCAACACTGAAAGAATTTTTCAAATCGGATCAGTAGTTCCTGAGATTAGCGCGTTCAAACAAACAAACAAACAAACAAACAAATTCTGCAGCTTTATAATATTAATATATATATATAAGTACTAGCTGTTCCCTGCGGTTTCACCCGCGTGGGCTACAGTTTATCGCGATAAAAAGTATCCTATGTCCTTCCCCGGGGCTCAAATTATCTCTATACCAAGTTTCATTTAAATCGGTTCAGTAGTTTAGGCGCGACAGCGTATATATTCCGTATACTCCAAAATTATTCCCGCACTTCGGTGCCCCTCACCGCGTTACCTGCTGTAGGTATCCATTATCCTATTTTAATTCTAGGTTAATTTTTTTTCGGACCACGCGTTTGAATCGAGGTCTTCCTGGTCCGCGACCGCACTTCACCTATTTCATAGATTGTCCCGCCCTCCTCACGTCACCGCGTTTCCCGCTGCGCTGGGGAGCGGCGGGTTTATTTTTCTACTACTACTTACATTTTTAAACTCGTGATATCTTTCGAATGGAATGTCCGAATTGAATGATTCAAAAAGTTTTATAAAGGTATTGAAGCAGTTTTGAATAATAAGTAATTTATTTTGATAAGGATTAATACCAAGATACAAATAAAGAGCCTTTTCTAGAGGCGGCATTAAAAATTAAATTTTGTAAATAAAATATCACTTATTGCGGCATAACTATAATAATTAGACATATGCTCTCGCGGACTTTTTTGTAGATCTTAATGAGACCTTCAAACCCGTAATACATTATTTTGTTCTAGTGTCAATAGTTATGGCAGCGCACGCAAAAATAGGTTTTCGATTTCACACCTTGGGTTGCAAAATAGCAATTATCTTACGGATCCCTAATTTTTTTGGAAATAAAATATAGCCTAAAGCCTTCCTCGATAAATGGGCTATCTAACAGTGAAAGAATTTTTCAAATCGGATCAGTAGTTCTCGAGATTAGCGCGTTCAAACAAACAAACAAACAAACAAACAAACAAACTCTGCAGCTTTATAATATTATAGTATAGATAGATTAACACATAGGTTACTTGCCTACGGGAAAAAGGTAAAACGGCGAGTGTAACCATGGGGCGCAGCTACATAGTTACAAATATTTTTTATGGAGCAGCAGTAAATATGGTACAAATACGGTGTTAAAAATGGTTAGTGTTACAGCACATTTAGTTTAAACAAGCACACAATAGTTCCTAAATATCTCATTGACACAAAATTTTCTTAAATAATAGGTACTCAAATAGCTCCTTTTTGAGTGGCCTTAACACACGCATATTTGACAGTTATATTTACACATTAGTTGTACATTTTTATAGTTTTGCGACCTGTAATAGGCTGTAGTTACAGGTTACAGGCCAAGTATGGTGATTTTCCTACGACTACGAGGTTTATGTGTGGAAACATATAATTTTACACTGGAAGTATAGGCCATTTGAATATTTGATAGCTTCAAAGTTAATTATGTAAATTCTGCGTCTTAATTTCACTGTATTGCGCTCTGTTGAAGAGTGTCGCATAACGGAAACAATATGAAGTACGAGTATCACACTGAGAAAAGTATTCTGACTTTCCTTCTGAGTCTTTACCTTCCAAGACCGTCTTTTCCTTCCTTGTTTTGTATTATTTTTCCTTCTGAATCACAATTCCTTCCCTTTTGACTCAGAAGGCAAACGGTATTTCTAACAATGTTTTCCATCACCGTTTTGTGCGATGGAAAATCTGCACATAACTTACTAAAGTCATGGGCTCAAGTATCAATATGGAAGCCTTAATTATCTTCCAAGTTAGTTCAAACTGCTAGTTTAGTTGACGACTATAATATTCCGCGTGAGGCTAAATTACGAAATACGTAATAAATATTCAGGTCTAATAATGTAACCGCAAAATCCAATCTGTCGCTCAAGACATACAGCTAAGTATGATAGTGAATAACTTGAGTAGGAATGTCAAACAACTCGAATTATATAAGGATCGATAACCACTAGCGAGGTAAAGGGATTCAATGGCATCCCTATTTAATAAACCCTGTATCAGATGATTAATAATAAAATCATTTGATACCATACCAGTCTATATAATTATGTACATTGCGCTAGAATTCGCGAACCGAAAAACTGAACTGTACTGCAATCCGTACACCTTGTTTAGCTAGGCTTTGACATATGCGAGGTGCGGTCGTCATCCATTAGTTTGGGTGATTTATCTATAGTTCATATCAGGAGGTTCAAAATTAATAAATCAATATGAGTAATTTTTATTAACATCAATTTTCATCACAAGAGTTATGAATGATTTTTAAGTTAAATGGTCACTTCTTCAAGCAAATGTAACAGGCATCTTCATTTTCAAATATCGAAAGCGTTGAGACGACAAAATATATATCTTCATGTGTAAATTTTCAGGAAAAGGGTTCTACAAACACTCAATACACGGAACACCACTTTCCCTTCCAAAAATTGCCGCCAACGTTAGCGCGTACTCAGGCAACTGTCAATCTCTTACTCAAATTACACGGACCCACATAGTAAGCACCAAGAACACGTAGGCGTTTACGATGTTTGACGCCAGGGACGGAATGCAGAGGAGGGGGGGGGATTCGTTTAAAAAAACACATACTACAGATTTATAGGATGAAAACACAACAAAACAATTGAATCCAATTCAAAGAAAGAGGTCGTGTTGTTTGTTGTTTATTTATTGCACGATTTACTTACACAGCTAAGTTACTTAAAAACTAAACGCTATGCTCGCTTACGTACGTAGGCAACTTTTGTGCCAAAATAAACAAAAATAATATAATGTAGCCCACTGCTTCAAAGTTCAAAGGATGCGCGGGTGCGGAGACAAATGTTTCAGCCGGTATGAAGTACTCTCAGGAAACGCCCCGTGGATTAGTTAATTTCCCTTACTCTCTGTCTCAAGACCGAATACCCCCAGCCACGCAACCTAGCTTCTACCCTGTCCGATATCCCTAAAAACATTTGTTTTTCCACTCGGAAGTACAGCCCATTAGAATTGCTAATCAGGGGAACTTAATCCGGTGGCCAACATTCAGGACTGAGGGAGCAGGGTACCGGGAACATTCATGAGGCTGTGTCTGAATCAATAACGTCGATTGAGACAAAAACAGACGCTGGATTAGGGATTCGGGCGAGATTGGATTGACACTCGGTATTGTTGTTTGAGCCGCTTTTTAAAAGTCTTCATGGATTTTTCACTTAGCTTCGTATAAAATCAAATTAGGTAGTTCTGGAGTGGGGACGGAAAATCAGTGCTGGCGGTATCTTTATAACGATGTTGTGGTTTGATGGTGAGTGTGTGTGAATGGTTTAAGGGTTATAATTCAATATTAAAATAACGATTCCAAAATAAGATGCTGTGGAGGTGTGGGAATCATATCTTTCGCGAGTTTTCTCAAAATTGCTCGAAAACAATTTCAGCGTGAATTTCACATATTATAAAACATTCATGATGCAATGTTTTGAAATAAAATGCTATTTATACAGAAAAAACTGTGTTAAATGTAGGCGCAAAGATTCCCAACACGAGCGAAACAGTGAAATTTTTCGTTGAATTCTAAAAAACTCATCGTATAACGATGAGTGGGTTTTACGATTTCAGTAAGTATAATCCTAAACTCATTTAACTCCTTTTTTCGACAAAATTGCGTGTTGATGTGATGACAGGTGCTCTACAAACGGTGTGATGAGAATAAAAATGTGTTTATGGTTGTAAATTGTGAAATTATTACCAGCGACAGTGGCGTGTGCATCATAAAGCACTTAGTGTTTTACAAAGATTATTGTCGGCTCTCATTTTTTTTTCGCGTTGAAAGCCTTATTTTCGAATGACTGATTGATGTTTAAACGTAGCAGCAATTTCGATCCATTGGTATTTTCTAGTACTCGCCTGGGTAGCCACCCAACCTCGAGAGTGTCAAGCACCTATCGGTGTATTACGACAGACTCACCTGAAAGCAAGTTCCCAATCCAGGCGTATACTGAGGCCACCTTCGATCACATCGCCAATTAACATCCGGTAACTTATGAATTAAAGCTTACCCTGACATAATAATATGATGATTGCATGTAAAATGCGTGTACATACATACAGTGTGAGTTGTTATAGATATATCTAATTACTTCTTCTCTACATAGGAGGAAACATAAAGTAAGACTTATTTTGGATAAAATTATCTAGTCTCCAATTACATTCCAAACTATATACGCAGTGTTTAAAAAAAACCAATAGGAAACAAAAGAAGCACAACACCATTAATATTAAAAATCCAATAAAGCACTTGATTGAGTCGAAAGAAAGCCCCGTTATTAAAACTCGAAGTTTTCTGTGTCGAAGTGTTTGAGACCCTCAGAATATTACTTCATTTCTTACACCAGAAGGGGAGCATATTTTATTAGGTGCGTACATAATCCCACAAAATTTATTACTCGTGTCAAACGCGCAAGAACACTGGTTCAAGTTAGTTGCACGTAAAAACAGAAAGTAAAAAAACAACCCACAAAAAGAGGGATAAATTGCTGAAGCGACAGTCAAGCGAGTCAACTTACATTTGCGGTTTAGATAAGGGGGTATCGACAAAAAACATGCAGACAAATACTAGCGAGTGGAAGTAAAAAGTATTTAAGACATAAATTACATCGAAGTGTTCCATTCAGAGCGATAAGACGCCCTTCGGTTAAGAACTTTATGAACTTGCTAAAGGCAGTAGGCACTGGGGTTTCACTGGGATACGTCAAAGTTATCTGATATAGGTCACCGGCGAGTCGTTTACAAAGGTCGAAATCACTTGCAGTCTCGTGAAGTTGGACTATTAGTTTGTGATAAGGGAAAAGGCTGGCATGTCTCGGAACAGCGTAATTTAGAAATAAATTATACCTATTGCCTAACAGTATTGAAGCCGCGTTCTTTTCTCGCACCTAGCAGCTTACTTAGTTAGCCCAAATAAACGCTTAATACTTTTATATGTCGCCCACCGCATAGCTCTCAGAATGGGCAGGCCACATCGCTCGACGAGACGATAATCTCGAGTGGCGGCCACGAACCGGAAAACGTTCGGAAAGGACTTAAAAGTGTAATATTGCTGACGTCATCACCCGGTTCTGACGGAAGACCAGCACTAGTGGTTTCGAACCAGCATTATGGTGAGTTAGAATCGGTTTGGGGTGAATACACATAATTAATTATGCACCTACTTTCCTTTGTTTTTCTTTTATAAAGTAAATTTGTATTTTGAATAAATCCTTGTTTTTTCCACAGATTAAGTCTTTGTCTATGGCGAGCCCCCCACCAGGTGGACAGACGACATCGTAAGAGTCTCGGGAGCCGTTGGGTGCAAATGGCTCACAGCCGTTCATCGCGGTGCTCAACTGCTGAAGTTCAGCAGTGGACGTCTTGCGGCTGATGATGTTGACTTTTACATTGAGCGTTCCCACTCTCCACCAGGCCTTTGTACTTACCTACCTATATGTAGTTTTGGTGGGAAGTCACTCTTAAAATTTTTTTGGCAGCGATTGCTTTGCTGCAAAATTGAATCAGTCGGCTCGGTCGCCAACACGATACGGTCGACCGGTAGTCATACTGTGAACCAGATGACTGCTGTGCAGTCGTCCATTACTTTCATGACATAGATGTAGGTTTGCTCACAAAGCTACTCGATACTAAAGTGAGTGCTAAAAGAACACCCGTTTGAATCGCAGCTCAGCCACAGATCTCGATGAAATTTGGTATGGAGATAGTTTGAAACCTAGGAAAGGACATAGGATACTTTTTATTGGTATAGCTAGTAATGTTGCAAAATTACGAAAGGCGGAAATTGTAGAAAACCGTTGAGGAATCACTTTTCACCTGTGTCAAACTTTCTCTCTTTCTATCCCAGAGAAAAGGTTTGAGTCACAGAAGTGGAAACTTAATAGGCTAACTGATGACTCTTCCTGTCCCTCCAAGAGAAAAGGTTTCAGTCAGAGGTTAGAGGTGGCTGTTAATAATGCTTAGCAACTATGTATTGTCCGTAAATTGACGCGTAACAAAAATGAACAGATTCTTTCGGTTGAAAGTAAATTAGGTTTTGCAGTCGTGCTGGCCGCGCCTGTGTGTTCGCAAAGCTTTACGCTAAGACCACGAACTCTATTTCATGTCGCATAGTTATCTCTTTGTTTACAGAGAGCAATTGTTCTCGGGAACCCTAGATTGCCTGACATTAAATTAAACACAAAAGCATTAAAGACTCCTTATTTTTCTGTTACAAATAAATGGATTTGTTTTATTATTTCCCTTTTATTACGGCTCTAACTTACACAGAGTAATTTATTACTCGCCATTTTAACAGCTGAGAAAAATCTTATTCTAAAGGGCGTTCAGGAAATATATACGAGTTTTTTATGGGCGCAGTATTTTTTAATAATTTTGATAGATACGAACCCCTTAATATTGATGTGGTTGCAGGTTTGTTTTATTTGATGTTCTACCACAGATAAACAAATGTTACTTTATTTACTTACCATATTACGTACCAAGCAAAACAAAAAAATTATTAAATATTTATTTATATCCTTACACGTAATATATACAATTCAAAGCATTTACTTATGAAACACACGAGCTTTAACTACTGGTCCTTGGACCTGAAATTTGGAAAACAGATTCTAAGAAAGGATTTATTAGAATAAGAGGGAGAGGCCATGGGGCAAGCTGGTAGTTTATGGATACATTCCGAAATCTTGCACCACTATCCATAACTCCATACTAATATTATATAACTGCGATCTGTTTGTTTGTTCGTTTACCGTTAAGCCGCTGAACCGATCTTGATGAGATTTAGTATGGTGATAGTGTGAACAATGGGGAAGGACAAAGGATACTTTTTATCCCGATAAACTGTACCACGCGAGGGAAGCCGCGGGGAACAGCTTCTACTTCTAGTATATGTATACGTACTTATACAGTTCAACCTCATCGATTTCGATGACGGCGACCCCCATAAGTTTCTAACTCGAGCCCTAATGCGACTTGCTAACCCGAACTAAACCACTATGCAGATTGTAATAGTATAGTAAAAGCAATAGAAATGTATATTAGTCCTCGAAGTAAGTTATAAATGCAAGGTCAAACTGGATTAGGTTCGAACTGCAATTGAACTGGTAGTTCGAACTTCAACTACCAAAGTTTCAACAAGGGCGAGCTATCGAAGCTAAATTGAATTTAGTTCTATCTTCGACTTGTTCGGTCTTTTATATTTTTCAATCAGAATAAATTGCTCTTTAGGCCTGTTTAATCGAAAGCATAAGTTCTGAACTCTTCTGAGCTGTAAAAACTCTCGACATAAGGATTGTTGAAGTTGGACGAACTGTTGTTGAACCTCTGAGCGTGCAATTAGTTTTACTACGGCTTGACTTCACGAGTATAGATAAGCCGTTTCTGAAAATTTGGAATGGACATAGCTTATACTCTGGATTAACACATAGGCTACTTTTTATCCCGGAAAAAGAAAAAAAAAAGAAAAAGCGAAAGTGAGTATGCTTGTGTGTGTGAATGTTTTTTACCACGTATTACCGTAACTACTAAACCTATTTTGATGAAATTTGGAATGGAAATAGCTTATACCTACCCTGGATTAACATAAAGGCTACTTTTACTCTTCATCCCGGAAAAAGATTCCTGCGGGATAACGGGAAGAGGCGGATGAAACCGCGGGCGCAGCTAGTCTTCTAAAAACGAATACATATATGCATGTATTGCATGTATGTATGTGCATGTATTGTCTCGGTTTCGCCCGTTACAACTGCTGTTATTCCCGGTATTCTAACAGAAGATGTTATCGCGCATACGTACGTGTTTATGGAGACGAAGCCGCGGTAATTGTTCGCAAAGCGAGGCAAATTATAGCTGGCAAGAAGTATAGCGCCGAATAGCGCGCAAAATATTTCTATACAAATCGCAGGGCAGATGGGTGGAGTTAGAGAGACTGGAAAGGGCTCTTCACAATGGCCGTAGTTTGATAAAGTTTAGTCGTTCTACCACTGTTCATATTATTACTAACTGTTTGTCAGATATCATTAGTAAAATGAATGTATAATTATTTTTATTTTAGAAATCGTCTTTTCTCTGTATTTTAAGTCTGTATTTGGCAACCCTGCTAGTATATAAAAACATCGAAAAAAAATCGATATATCGTTCATAAACATCGATATTTTTAACATCGATGTTTCAATTTCAAAAACATCGATATTTTGATATCGATGTTTTTTATGAACGATGTTGCATCCCTACTAGTGACAGCTTGTCATTGTCAACAAACTATTTTTTTTGGTGTGGTCGCCGGCTCTGGCTATAGACGTTCACTTCATTCTGCCCAACAATATTGTAAAATCATTTTCTATATGTTTTGCGCATTTTGTCAGACCAAATTTGTAACGTGTTATTACTTTTTGTCAATGTTATACCATAATTTCACTAAATTAACTATTAATACGCTCTAAATACGAAATTATTAAAAACCGATAATACCGATTCGAAACAAAACGGTGTGCGGCACTCCCTAGTCGGACGCCCTAGATACCGCTGGAAGGTCGCGGTGAATGCGGACCTGCGCGAACTCCAGACTCTGACTCTGAACTGGGCTAAATCGCTCGGGATAGAGAAGTGACGCTCTCTTGTATCGGAGGCCAAGACACACTTTGGGTCGCTGAGCCATCGGAAGTTTTAATATTACAAATGCGAAAGTTTGTGTGTGAGTGAGTGTACGTTTGTTACTTCTACAAGCTGAAACGGCTGAACTGATTTAAATGTAATTCAGAATGGATTTAACTCTACTTTTTATGTCAAAATAACGAGAAAAGCGCGGGTGTAAAGTTGAAAGTTAAAATGGCTTCCTCGTAAAGGTGAACTACGAATGTGTTACAAAATTAAATTCAATGCAACAAAATGTACGCAAACAGACAAGTTTTTTTGGCTGACTTTTTTTTGCATCTGAGTTATGATATGAGCATGTCGCTCAGCTGATGGTAAGCTTATCGCTTCCCCAATTCAGTTCAGTACCGCCCAGATTTTTTAACTTCAACAGGTTTTTTTTTGGCTAAACCTTATGTTTATGTTTCCTTATGTTTGTCCAAAGACGTAGGTACTGCGCCAAAATGGGACTAGGACAAGATGGTGATGAGATGACTTTATTTTTCAACTTGTTTGCGTTCAGCATTTAACGTTGCTACAGTCATAAATCTTGGATCCCAGTTTCCACAGAGATAGCTTTTTTGTTAGACGCATTACTATTTCTCAGTAAGGCAATTTGTCCCAGCAGTATCATCACATTCTTACGTTGAGCGCTAGGCAATTCAGCATTAAATTAGCGCGTTTTGTACAAGGTTATATGATCTCTAACAACCAGTGTCCGCCCGTACATGCCACTTCCAGTATATTACACACCATAGCAATTCCGTTTACAGTAGCAGCATTTGTTACCGCACACTACATATTGTATACGGGTGAATAATAACCCACAACACACTTGGGAATGAATTTCATTATGCCTTTATGTTTGAGAGCGAGAAATTCTTTTGTGCCTGTTGTTTTACTCAGATTTTTTATTTCATTTAAATTCGAGACGGTGAACCAACGCTGCTTTGTTGGGAGGTTTATTTTTACGATTCCAAGGCCGTTCCCCTTTTTACGGACCACTTTTGGGACGTTTGATGGCCTACGCTTTCTTTCGTCTATTGACAGCGGTGCTTTATCAGGTTCAAGTCGTTTTTAAAGTGTAACTTAATATCTGGCGGCTCGAATGACGGTCGCGGCTCGCTGAAGGATTGCCGCTGATTAGAGTTGATAGATTTTTCAAATCTTCAAGTGCGGTTACGACAAAAGAAACTTTATCTCGTCTGTCACACTTTTTTTTAGTTCCTTAAGTTCAAACCCCGACTCTTCGCATAGAACGAATGATATACAGCATTGAGAAACGGTCAAAATTTGTCACCAACTTAAAGCGGAACGAAAAGTAAATGTATGATAGAATTTCGCTTGCCATTCTCTATCATTGCAGGCATAATATCACCTTCCCTTTGCCCTTCAAAGAAATAATAACAGGCTGAAGATAAACGCCCTATCATCCACACACAACAGAGTAACGTCAAAGCGATACACGCACTTCAAAACTATCAAGGAACAATAGTTTGAAAGACTGTTACATGAGGATCATAAATTACCTCAAACATTCTGGGCTGAGAGCAATCGTTCATTCCGACGAAGGTACGCAAGGATAAAGAACTTATGACAAGATTCTACTATTCTATTTATTATAAGGAATTTTAATATGATTTTGAAAGGTATTTTACCTTACAGTAGCGACTCAGAGAGTTATTAATTAAATAGTTTTCATGTTTGCGATTTACGTCTGTCCGACGCTCTGCGTTGTTCGAAGATTTATCTGAGACGGTGGAATAGAATTATTTAATTAACTGCAAAGTTATTTTTTAATAATTTTATTCCGCAGTTTTCCCACTCCCGGGATAAAAAGTAGCCTATGTGATAGACCTGGGTATCCGCATTCTAAATTTCACTTAAATCCGTTGAGCGGATTCGGCGTGAAAGGGTAACAAGCAGAGTTACCTTCGCATGTACATAAAATATTAAACTATGGATATGCATGTGTGACAGTGTGATTTTTCAAGCGCATAAGTCAAATCAACTGATAGCTCTGTGCCTAATAGGCTTTGTTTAGATGAAACAGCATTAAGACCGGCAAGTCACCGTCCAACATTACTCATTCGAACGAAGGTAGGTACTGTCATGCTTCCTTACCACTTATGTGTATTAGAAAGTTTCTATAGCTACATTATAAACACCACAAACAAGCTCTTTAACTGAGACACGCCTCCCTAAGTACTTAATGTTATTGGAAAATTATGGACAACAAGATAAAAGCTGCTTAGAATAGTAATTTTGTCTTTAGGGGTTTTGGGAGTCGTTGGTCTTTTAGTAGAATGACTAAGCGTGACGATTTTTATCACGACTTTTTATAAGATTGTTTAGACTTAAGTGATGAATTACTTGCTGGCAGTAGTTGGATGGGAAGAGCTGAAGACTGGGCTCAGTGGTGTGCCTTGGGAAAGGTCTATGTCCTGTCCAGCAGTAGATATAGGCTGATGATGATGATGATGATTATGATGATGATGAAAGTCAGACTCTGGAGTTCACGTAAGTCTGCATCCGCCGCGTCCCTCTAGCGGTAACTAGGGCATCCGACCGCTTTACGGACAGTTTCAATAACCTATCACTATCTATCCATTGTTTGAGATAGAATATTGACGTAGGCTTCATAGAAGTAATGTCAAATTTCTATCTCTAGTAGGACAAACTGTGGATGGATAGGTTATTGACCGTATGTCATCCCCAATAAGATCCTCTCCATCTCTTCCCTTAATCTTATAAAGAACAATCAAATTCAAGACATGGCCTCAGACATAACATTGTGCTAGTGGTATTGAATTCTCTGAAAACGGTTAACTCTGAATGAGTTTACTTTTATTTCTCTTTCTCAAGAAACTTCTACGGCTTCAATTTTCAGATTACGTGAGCTAAACTCAAACAATGAGCGTTGAGTCATAAAACCTTAACGAATTTTAGTGAAGTATTACTTCATAACTATTCATTCTATGAAAGGGTTTTGTTTACAGTGTATTTGAATGAATCGTCATGTTTCATAGTATTGAATACCGAGAAGAGCAAGTCGCTGGTGGTAAGCGTCACGCTTGGCCATAACAACTCAGCGCGACCTAGAATTTTGTACTACAGTTCAAAATCCCGTGCCGCAATGCTCTGCACTCCTAACTCTAAGATATCAAAGGTCAATCTCATCTGGCAAAAGAGCTCTAAAAGTACTACCTAAAAGTTAGTGTTACTGTGGACTACGAAGGTCTAGTTATAAATATGGCTTACAGTTGTTAATGCTCGAAGATATAAGGATCGATCGAGTATTAGTACTAAATATGCGTCGTGCGTACGGAGTTTTACTGTTGAACAATGAAGCTAAATTGAGAAGTAATAAGCTTCATAAAGATCTTCCACTAACATGTTATGTCAGGAGTTCCGAAGTCTTCAATTTCAACCAAAGACGTCGAATTCTACGCACTGTTTATCAAAACTCCGAAGAAGATTCTTGTAAGTACGCACTTCTGAGTTACATCTCTATAGGCGAGCTTATGTTAAAATTCCCAGGACTTTCATAATAAAATTATGAGTTGAATTAAGTAACTTTTCCCATCCATCCGTTTACGACACTCGCCTGAAAATATTTCCGCAACTCGATGAAATGTCCTTCACTAATTCTAAATTCATTACGATACTCGTAAATTCATTATGGTTTTCTAAATTCATTAGATACTTACTCTATTGAAAGCGTCCGCGGGATGTCGACAATATAAATTGGGTTTCCGTTGCGCCTCTTCTTGAGCTGTCATGGATTGTCATAATTAAAATGAGCAATTTTGGGGTTGAAGATTAAATATTAGGCGAAATATTATTAGCCTTCCGAAATGAAATAATAGGAAATTTTGAAATGTTTGCTACAGGCTCTAATTACGATTTAGATATAGATGGAAAAAGATTAGGATCATAATTATGAGTACTGAGAGCAAATAACCGAGATGAGAGGAGGCCAAGAAAAGAAGCGAATAAACTAAAGAATAAAATGCAGGATTGCATAGCTTCAAGAACGCTGCCGTTGTAACAATATAAACTGTAAATCTATACTATACTAATATTATAAAGAGAGGTAAGGTTTGTTTGTTTAGATATACGTAGTAATCACCTAAACTACTGATCCGATATTATCTCCGAGTGTCAAAAGATATGTTTTAATGCGATAAAGTTTTTTTTTCAGTAAGAAATTGCGATATTTGTAAATCAAGGCGGAATAAAGGAGACAACTGGCTGCTTCATCTGCTTACGCTGGCTAAGCAACCAATTAAGAGTTGACGATCCCTTACTTTTTATAAATATGCGAAAGTAACTCTGTCTGTCTGTCTGTTACTCTTTCACGCGTAAACTACTGAACCGATTTAAATGAAACTTGGTACGGAGATAGTTTGAATCCTGAGGAAGGACATAGGATACTTTTTATCGCGATAAACTGTAGCCCACGCGGGTGAAACCGCGGGGAACAGCTAGTATTTAATATATGAAATAAGCAAGGTCTTGAAAAAAGTCTTTATTTCTAGCTTTTATAGAAAACTTCTGGTTTCCAAATCTTTGCCTACCCGTGTGTAGCCGGGGCGTGTAGTTAGTAATAAATATTCAATAACATCTACTTTGCGTTTTGACTGCGCCACTTCTATTTTCCTTTGATAAATCTTCCGCGAACTTGTCAAGGAACAAGGTTCGCCATTAATTTACATAATCTCGTCTATATTCTGTCGCAAAACAGAAGCCACGAGACCGAACTGTACAACTACTGAGTCTACTTCGTTGATAACGAAATTTAATTGCTTCCTGCCGAAGGAAGCTTAAAAGCTTTGGATAGGTTGTATTTTGAGGCTGAACCTTTCAATTACAAAGAGGAAATATAGTGAAGTGAAAAGTGCTCAGTGGTTGTGACATTGACTTGCAACCGGTATGTTGTGGGCTAATTGATTTCTTCTGATTAGATATAGTAAATGAGCTATAGGTAGAGCATCCGGTAAAGGACAAAATCGCGATGAAACCATAGCCTGTTGGTAGGGCATTTTCTTTTCATACCACCGTGAAGTTAAGAATCTGTCGCCAAGCACCTATTGATTCCGGCAGCTTCACTTGAGTCGGATCTCATTTCTCAGTCAGGTGTAGTGTGGTGCCATTTTCGACCGCATTCGGTACTAAAAACATCAAGTGACTAAATTTGTGGTCAAACTCTACCCTAAAAGATTTAAAAATGAACATAAAGAAAAATGCAAAGAATCCTTTAAGCAATATACCTTGAAGCCCAGTTATAGTAACTGTAAAAAAAATACACGATGTTGTGTGAGGGAGGGGAGCTTAAACCCTCCCCAAATATCACCAGGGTGAGATAAAAAGGTGGCCTTACAAACTCACGTGCTTAACAGAAAACCTAAACCAATCTTATTCCGCATAATAACTTTGATCAATACAATGCAGGTGTAATAAAAGCCTAATTTTCTGACGTTCGGCGTTCCCCGAATGAGCTTTTAATTATACCGACACCCTTTTGATACCCCAATGAGATTCGCCAATTTCGACAATTAATACAAAGTGTCTCGACTAAATTAATTTCTAACGGGACCATAATTTCCCGAAAGTTAATGAACGTTTAATCAAAGGTCTAATCTAGCTAAGACCCAAAACTATTATTAAGCCCAAAATTTTACGATTTATGCGAAAAAGAGGTAGATTGAGCTAAACATTGGGACTGATTACCGCCTTTTTTAAAACACTTTTAATATCTGTAACTAAAACTGTCACAAATCTAAAGAAAAAATATGTTTGGGCCATTTTTGTCTTGATCTACGAGTATGTATGTATGGCCTTTAATAAAATGTTTAATCAAAGGTCTTATCTAGCTAAGACCCAAATCTATTATAAACCCAAATTTTACGACCAATGTGACCCTACAGAAAAATAGATTTAAGAATTTGGAGTATATATCCAACCCTTTTTTTGTGATGTATGTAGGTAAAGTCATAATTTTTATGATTCATATTTAGGGTTCCGTACCCGCTGCTTCCCGCTTCTTCGATGTATATTTATCTCATAAACCACATATTACGCTTTATGTGACCGTTAGCTAGTAAAAGTTAAGTTATGGTTGATGTTATGCAGATTTTAATGTTTTGTATCGGATACATTGCTCCAGGAACGGTATGCTTAATCCAAGATTATAAATTTGATGTCTTTTGTTCTACATTTTCTTTTCGGTTCAGAACAATATCGTATCTAAACCCTGGAAATGTAGGTTTTCATGTGAAAGCGAATACGAGTATAAGCAACAGCAGTAGCAGTGTATCTTTTTCTACATTATAAAACCGGACAAGTGCGAGTCTGACTCCCGCACCGAGAGTTCCGTACAAACTGTTGTAATTAACAAATGAATGATTTTTTGATTTTTATCCCTTACATGTGCTCGAAGACCTTGCTTCTTGCCAAATTTCCTGATTATAGGTCAACAGGTAGTAAATAGTGCCCAATAGATTTTGATTTATTTGCGAGTGTCAAAAAATGCGGCAAATAGGCCATATTTTTATATTACGCTATCTCAGAATCTTGATTTTATACAGATCTCCAAGGGATTGTACATCTAAGTATTTGATGTTAATTTGAACTTACGCGATAATGAAATGATCCTATACGGCCTTAGAAATGCATCGATGTCCTCGACAATTCAATTCATTAATTAAATTAACATTTAAACACATTTTGCGGCGTGCATCGAATAAGCACCCTCCAAGATGGCACACCACAAACCACTCCACGTTAATTTTCTTGTAAATGTTTCGTACAATTAAAATTGAAACAAGACATCAAGGGCTCGAGTGGGCTGGCACAAGCCTGCCAACCGCTTCCTGAGATACCCCGGCGCACCGCAATGGGGTCTTTATAATTAATACTATACGAAACACTTCGTATCTATTATGTATTCGTGTTTTGGACCTAGTTGTCAGGAAAATGCGGTGGAGAAAGAGGCGACCGTTAAATGTTGTACTAGACGATTTGAGGATTTAGGTCGCCCTGTTTTATCAATACCTAATACTGATCTAGTTAATGTGTTTGTAAAACTGCTTTTATTTAATACTAGCTGCGTCTCGCGGTTTCACCCGCGTCTTCCCGTAAATTTCATCAAAATCACGTTATTTGTTACGGTGATGATACGTGGTAAAAACATTCTTACACGCACAAACTTTCGCATTTGTAATATTAGGTAGGGAACTAGCTGTTCTCCGCAGTTTCACTCGTAATGGAGATTCCCGCAGGATTTGAATCACAATAAAACATAGCCTACCAACTCGCTTGGGGCCAGCGTGGTAGATAACGGCCCATAATTTTCTCTTAGAAGAGACCAGTGTCCCAGCAGTGGAAATGTAATAAGCGATGATGATGATGATGATGATAGGTCACACGCATCGCGCCTTTTTCCTTCAATTAAAAGCAATATTTTAAAAACCGTGGCAGAGGATCCGCATGCACCTGTACTGAGGCACTACGTGCGAGCGATGACTGAAATAGAAGATGTTAACTCTTCTGGTCATCGTGCGCCCGGGGTGCCTCGCAGGTTCATGATATATTGAGTACCTTGAACACCTTGGACTGGGGATTGTTGCTGCGCAATTCGCGCCTCGACGGCGATCCTTAGTCTAAGCCCTAGGCTATGTATTATGTTATTTTTGTTGTTTTTATTTGTTTTTTTTATTTTAAATTTCTGTTTGTTTTATTCTTAGTTTTAGTTTATTAACATTCTGTAAGTTACTTTGTATACTAACCCATGGATTATTGTTGTCCGTAATAAATAACTTTGAATTGAATTGAATTGAATAAAAGTTGTCAGATATTGATTTTATGTTGAAAACGAACACACAATTTGAAAATTAAAAAAGTTAACTGAATATTCAATGCGCAACTTGACGAAATAATTGGATAACTTAAATAAAACGCTCACTAACCCGATTTAGGTGATAAGTTTCCCAAACTGAAAATTGGGTTAAGGATACCTTTAATTTGAACTCGTAAAATCATTTTGAAAATTAAAGCGTAAAATAGCTTCATCACAGCCTGGTTAATTCCGAATTCCGAGACACTTGTAAAGTTGCCGTTGAATTAGTGAACTTTGACGGTACGGACTACTAATTTGTTACCAACTAGGTACTTCTGATTATTCCAGGATTTATAGTTATTGCATAGTTTACTGCCGTCTAGACTGTTTCCAGACGGCGCGGAGTAAAAAAGTATGGTTAACACATCCGGCCAGGAAGTTATGATAACTTTTAATAAGTGTATCGGGGAAATTTAATATGGTTCTAAATATAGACTTCGTAATGAATTCTAATGTACTCATACTTCTTGAAATGTAAGTACGTATACTGGTGACCCTCGCTTCGCCCGCGGGATAGGTAACATGTTTACATGTAATTATTAGAATTAGGTTTTATAACGGGATAATTACCATGTATTAAAACCATAACCAACCATGTTGTACCATGTTGTATTGTAACCTAATTCTAATGATTTTGACCATGGTAGTTTAAAACAGTATATGTTTACATGTATACAAAATTTGTTCCTCTTAAATAAGTTTATGGCTAAAAAACAAAAAGTTAAGAAAATCGCAACAAAAATATTATTTAGGCAGTGTTTTCAACAGAATTTTAAATTTAGTTTTTTATTTATTTGAGTAGTGACTTCGTCGAGAGTGTGTAGCTATGATTATGGCAGGGTTTTTTACATTTACAAACTTGAAACTTAGCACTTGCAAATATGGTATGTAATTGTTTCAGAGCATGTTTTCTTCTTTATCTTGTATAGTTCTAACGACTCACGAAATTACGCTCGTTTGGTTTCACCCTAAGACGTTTCAAAGAGTAAACGAAAAGAAAGTTATTATTATCATACAAAAACACTAATTTACTTGTTACGACTAGGTCAAACACAATGGCCCGTTCATACACAAGTGAAAATAACCTACATGTGAACAACGCATCATTGTAGATTCTGCGAGTCTACCTGACGCATCCTGACGTCATTTTACCTCTCCGTCTCTGTATGCTAAAATGGACTTTGTAAGTTTGGGATAAGAAATAATTTAGAATGCGCTGTGGTATCGGATAGCATAGGTGAGAATTATGCTGGCTATTGCTTTAAAATGCTATTATTCAAATTCGTAACATAGTAAGGCCAACGACAAAAGTCACTGAAGATGACCAATTTCAATGAAATACTAAACATTACTGAACTGGTACTTATTTGCAAAGTCGAATATGATTAGTACTTTTGTTGCTCGTTGTACATAGTTATTTATTTCTAAGGCTGCACGGCCTTGTTCGCCATTTTCTCATTGTTTACATCTCGCGATTAAATAAAAGATATTTGTATTATTATCTGTTATAATATAATATAACGCACGGCAAGAGATATCCCTGCTACGCAAACAAAATTATTACAAGCAACAACAATAATAAGATTATTTATATATACTTGCTGTGCCCCGCGACTTCACTCGCATGGTATTCCCACAGGAACCGTACATTTTTCAGATACAAAAAGTAGCCTATGTCACTCAATCCGCGTTGATCCGTCGCAGCGTGAAAGAACGAAAAACCAACAAACAGCAGACACACTTTCCTATTTATTTAAGTGTAAGAAGAATATAACAATCAATAAATAGGTCAAGAATTCAATTACCGCTACAAAACAAATACTTACATAGCTGTATTATAGTGAAAAAAGTGCAGTTATTTGTGTTTGTCTATAGGTATTGTCGATTCGTAGTTTCTGATACTTTAGATACAGGGAATCCTAGTTAGGGGTCATAGTTATGTATCTCTTCAAGCAAATTCGGTACAACTAACGGTTATTTTCATTCCCACAAAAATTAAAGATATACATCAAACAACATAAAAGCAAATACTATTAATATACGTTACACAATCTCCGAATTCGATTAATAGCTCGATTTCACAAATAAAAAGCAGAACTAAATCCAAGAAAACTATAATAATTTTGGACATTAAAAATTTCTGTTCACGTTATCGCATATGACCGTGACACCATGCGGGCACTGTGCCCATTGTCCGACGGTTCCGTATGAAAGAAATTAAATTATTGCAGAGAACAATAGAGTGCGAAGTGTGGTTATATTATTACGCTCGAAACCCACGATACCCAATACATTTTTTTTAACAAGAGAATGACCTCACATGCAAGTCGCTCCTCCAATGGCTTGCCCATTACAGTTCAGTGATACTTATAATTGTTTAAAAATCCTGCGCGGCAATCCACTGCGTTCGTCGCCATGAGATATTATTAGTTCATACATAATATATTTATCCCCTGTAATTTCCCTGGAAACATTGCAATTTAATGCGCATTACAGTACTGTATGCACATTACTGCTTGGCAGTTGAATAACTGGAAAATTTTCAAGTCTAATTTATAGTAACTGTAGGTACAGTCAGCAACAAAAGTAGCTAATCATACTAGATTTCCTAAATTATGTGTTTTAGATCAGTAATGCGTGGAATTCTTTCAATTTTACAAGGTAGCGCTCTGACCACAACTTATCACACCTGCTTTTATGTGATGATGTGGTCAAAGGTTGGTGTTTAAGATAATGCCGGTAATTGGAAATTGTGTTATTGTTGAGCGACTCTTGTCGTTGGCTGTACATGGCTCTAAAAAGTATTTCGTGAAGAGGGATTTCGAAAAGATAAAACCGCCCATTGTGACACTTTTAAGTCATTTTACCTATCTATCTATTAGTAGACTCACTGATTAATCACGAAATTTCGAAAACTAAAACACTTGCATAGCTGAAATTAGGGATGTACCTACGCATTTTTTGTTGCTCTCTAAGATATCTTTTTTTTTGTGAATTTTTTCCCTAAAAGGGTCAATAATGGGTTGCGGGTAGGTAGCTATAGTTCTAAATATTTCTGTATTGTATATTTCTCTTTTTTCTCTCTCTGTATATTGCTCTCATTAGCCCGGCAAGTTTAGAACCTAATTACTTTATTTTCACTCATTCAAGGTTAGGTAATTACTGTACATACCTATATTCCAGTTATAAACTACTCCACATTGAATGTCGTAGATTTTTTTTTCGTTTTACAAGGATACATAGCGTTTCAAATACAAGTCACAAGTGATGTGTGGTCGAAGGTGACGCCACATTACGCCTGGACTGGGAACTGGCTCTCAATTAAGTCTGCCGGAACAAACCGAAAGTGGCTTGGCAAGGGAAGATAGCCAGGCGAGCTCTAGAAAATGCTCCACACCAAGAAAATGCTCTATATGAACTTTTTCTTTCACATAAAGTTCAAGATCACTTCGGTTAAACCAACTCTTAACCTGACGCAACATTACTACCACGTCTACTCGTATCATCGCTCCAGCGTTTGTATTTACCACGTGTCCTAACCTACAACTTACGCGGCAATCCGAAAGTACGACACGTTTCTCGTATCGTCCATCTGAATGGAAACCAGTTCCAAGCAACTCAATGCGACTATAAAGGTTGTCGGACGGCCCCCGCCCCGGTCGTCGACCCCGCTGACCGACGCCCGCGCACCTTATTCGCTAAAGTAAGTACTTACTATTTCTTAACCTGTGAGTTATAAGGTCTAGACACTGTTACCGAATCTGTGTCATAAAGGCCTGGAATGAACTTTGACTTTATCATACCTGCGAAGTTAGTGACTGATTGGCACGAACAAAAGTAGACGCATTTATTATTAGTTTTGTATCCTTAGAATATAAAATCTAAGTTCCCCGCATCATCTTTGAGGCCTCATTTGAGCTTGAGAGCCAGTTCCCAGTCTAGGCGTAGAGTGGCGCCCCCTTCAACCATTCGGTCCAACGCTACTCTGTAAAAACATAAATAAATCTGCAAATAAGTCAATACATAGCACACAGCACACAGCACGTGCGAGGCAGTTACATACCACGTGTAGGTATGGTTTTTTGCTATTTTTCAACGGCTGTCAGTCCTGTCTTGTTTAATTAGGTGGAGTAAAAAAGTTGAGTTCATTATAGCCAATTGAGCGAATCGGCGAAAATATGAATGAAGAGTTGTTCATGTGAGGGAAGTAAGGAAGTAAGAAATAACCGTTATTGAGTTGGGTTTTACGCGTTCTTTTGTAGAGACCACATATTCTGATAGGTATGCGGTGTAGAATTGCGAAGTAGTAATTGGATATTGAATATCTAAATCTGTAGTGTAAGACCGGCCTGAGTGGAGTATGTAGTAGCTAGAGATCTGCTTTGGCAGTTAATACCAGCGATTCCCAAACTTTTTCTGTTCGCGACCCTTACAGATTTAATATTTTTACGGCGCCCTACCACATTATACGCAAATATAGCTTTCAATATTCATTAATTACTCGGGTACAGAAATGATTACTAATCTTATTTGAGAAATACTTTAAATATTTTTACTGTTCCGTTCTTATTTCGTATTTTGAGAAATGATATTTGATAAAAGTTTCGTAATATTTAGTGAGTTACCACTATTATTTCTCCCGGTGCTCCAGGGGTTCGCCGCGCCATCTTTGAGAATCTTTGTCCTAAGCATTAAACACTAAACTTATAAGAAAATGGCATGTAATGACTTATGTAGATTGACGTAACTGATAACTATAAAATAGTTATAATTTATGTGTTTAAAGTTAAAAGCCCTATATTAAATTATATAATACCTAGTTGAATCTTTCGTTCCTCTACGTTGTTTACATTGGATTGGAAACTCTTGTAAACATGTATGTTAACAAGTACCCGTAGGTGGTGTGTTTTATCGCTCAAATAGTACAAGACAGGCAAGATTTCCGCCCACCTCGGATATAAATTAAAACAAGCTTAAAGTGGACGTAGAATTGGAGAAATCGTGCGATACCCTAGTATGTTATGTGTCATTATATATTTAGGAACAGGTAACAAACAACTTTCGGCCCCGACCTATGACTTACTTTAAGTTTCATAGCGATGATGGCTCAGTGGTAGTGACGTCGGCTTGCGATCCGTTGCACGTGGGTTCGAATCCTACAATGAGCTTGAGCTTTCGGTGAAGGAAAACATCGTGATGAAACCATAGCTTGGTGGTAGGGTATTTTCTAGTACTCGCCTGGCTAGCTACCACCCTCTTGTTAAGAATCTGTCGCCAAGCACCTATCGGTGTGTTCCGGCAGCCTCACTTGAGAGCCAGTTCCCAGTCCAGGTGTAGCGTGGCGCCATCTTCGACCACATCGTCACTTAACATCAGGTGACTTGTGGTCAAACGCTACCCTGTAAGTAGTAAAAAAAAAAAAAAAAAAAAAGTTACATGCGGATTTACCATCGCTCGAAATGGTGAAGGAAAACATCGTGAGGAAACTGGCATGTCCAAGAACTACAACATTCAAGGGCATGCGACATCTACCAACCCGCACTGGGCCATGGTAAATTACGGCTCGTACTCTCTCTTTAGAAGTCCAGATTCTAAGCAGTGGGAATGTAATAGGCTGATGATAATGATGATGGAACAACATTTCATGAGACAGGGAGAAATTTAGTATAACGTCTGCTTCTGTGTTTCCGCTATAGGGGTCATACGCAGAGGTTTTAAGTCTACTTTTTTAACCTCCCCGCCCCCTCAAATTAAAATATCAATAGATGTCTTACTCAGTTTCATTATCATCATCATCATCAGCCTGTATGAGTTCACTGCTGGACATTGGCCTGTCCCAAGGTACGCCATTCAGCCCGGTTTTCGGTTCTTGCTCAGTTTAGCGCATCTTATATCACCTTGGCAAGCATAAGCGATTTCAGTCCAGATCAAAATCTGGAGTTCGCGAAGGTCCGATTCTATTGCTTCCATTCAGCGGTGGCATCCAATGGCCACCCTAGAAAATCAGTACAAATTCCTAGCACAAAAATAAAATCTTTTTACAATATAAAGCGTCTTTTTCCCACCAAAACTAGTCTGCAGATTCAATTAGGCACTTGACTTCTAAATAAGCTGTCGCATTTTATCGAGGGGCCCGGAGAAAGAGCCCGGGGTTTAGCGGCGGCCTATAAATATACCCAACCAGCAATATTTTCTACTTAAAACATTTAGCCAGTATGGGGTCTGCTTTCTAAATTGAAAGTTTCGGGGAAACACTTTTTTCTCAAACAAATGCTACATTTTTTGAAGCTATGATGGCTCAGTGGTTGTGACGTCGGCTTGCAATCCGTAGGCAGTGGGTTCGAATCTTACAATGAGTTTGAGTTTTTGGTAAAGAAAAACATCGTGATAAACCATAGATAGGTGGAAGGGCATTTTCAGCTGCTCGCCTGTTTAGCTACCACCCTTAAGTTAAGAATCTGTCTCCAAGCACCTATCGGTGTGTTACGGCAGCCACACTTGAGCGCCAGTTCCCAATCAAGTTGTAGCGTAGCGCCACCTTCGACCACATCGTCACTTAACTCTAGGTGACTTGTGGTCAAACGCTACCAATAAGAAGAAAAAAAAGAAATTTTTTTTAGGTACAGAGAATGCTAGTAAGGGGTCAGCCAGAACTATGTTGCGATTGTTTGGGTGTTATTTCACGACCGACAGCTAAAAGTGCCTTACTAACCTTAATTTGGAGATACTTAAAACATCCGCTAAAACAATACGAGTAATTGGAGAGCGCATTCTTGGTTGCAAATCTTAGCTGTCATTCCAAACAATTCTCTTATAATTTTGAACGTCGAGTGCAGGCAAAAGTGGACTTTATCTTTAGTTTGTAGCATGGAGAATACGGGCGCTGGAATGAAGGGTATATGCAGGACACAGTACGTATAAAAGCAGAAGTTAATCTGTAGCTTTTGTCCCGATTACCTACTATTGTTCATTTGATTAAAACTAAAGAAAAAAAGAAAGAGTAGTCGTGCCGTGCAAGCGCAAATAGGGCTGCCAACTTTTTGTACACGAAATAATAAGTAGAATGAACAGAATTTTGAAAGAATAAAGTGTTCCATTTAAAAAAAATATAATTTTAAGTAATTTAGTAGACTTTGTAAGTCTCACTGCATTCTATGGATGGATGTTGTATAGTAATTAGTATAGACTATAATACAGACTAATAAAATAATCCATACTTATATTACACATGTAAAAGTAGCTCTGCCTGTCTATGTAGTTTCTTAACTTTTCTAGTACGTCCAGGATGACTGGTAGAAAATACTGTCTAGAATTAAGTCCTCCTTGTACAACGTTTTGTTCTAAGGCATAAATAAATAGGCATCAATCTAAATACATAACTAAATTTTTACTCAAAATAAACCATTCTCATGCAGTTTCTTTACTGGTTTTTTATACACACTGTGCTTCCAAGCGGTGGCTAGACTAGCCTTTGAGACCGGTTTTGGTCGTGGTCTGCTATGCACGACTTGCTATTGTCTAGTGAAATCACTTTGTGGTAAATATGGCGCAGAGACTTTGCCTTATAAAAGACTTTGCGAGCTGCTTTGTTAAATTAAAATCTAAGTTTACTCAACTAGGAAAATATAAACTTAGATATAAAAATTGCTAAAGTATGTTACGAAGCCAAGTTGTCTCGAACTTTGTGAAGTTACTTACTGTACGGGAAGTTCAGTGTTTAATAAGAGTTTATTAAAGATGCGATGCCGCAGTGAGTGTATGGCCTCTTATGGCCACTGCGAAAAACAATAAGAAACCAAAATCAACCTACTTGGGATTTTAGTGAACTTGCTCCAATTCAATTAATTAGTAATAAGAATATAATTGTCAATGTGATCGCACCAAAAAAATTACCTGCTGGGCGTTTCTTGCCTGTTCTTTTGCTGGCATAAGGAGGTTGGAACAGGCGTAGCTAGTTTTGTCCCGAGGTGGCGCGTGCAAATCGGCGCGCCCTAGTGAAACAGGGTGAAATCACCCTGCTGAGGTGGGACCCATTGGAGGTTCATCGCTGTCGGGGCCGCGGAAGACTTCATACGCGTGCCCGTAGCACCGGCACAAGGAGTTTGGTGGTTAAAAAAAAAAGTAGCTAGTTTTAAGTTTGACGTTTTAAAGTGATCACAATGTATCCTATTGAATAAAACACTTTTGACTTTTGGTTTCAAATTAGAGAGAGGTACTTTTCAACATTTCCTGACTAATCCGTCAGCCAGTGGTATTTCGCTTTTAACATGCAATTTTCTTTTTGCTTTTTGAAAAGTCTGAAGCCTAGTAAGCATGGGCACTGGTAGTATTCAAAGAACAGATTGCTCGTATTGTTTTGTTTTTTTTTTTTTGCTACAAACGCCCAAAAAGTAGCCTATGTAATCCAGGGTATACGCTATCTCCATTCCAAATTCAAAGGTCGGCAACGCATCGGCAACTTCCCTGGTGTTGCAGATGTCCATAGGCGACCGCTTTCCATCAGGCGGGCCGTCAGCTTGTTTGCAAATCTATTACATAAAAAAAAAAAAAAAAATTTTACTCAAACAGTAGTTTTTGCGTGAAAGAGCAACAAACGCACATACATACTCACAAACTTTCGCGTTTATAATGTTAGTAGGATTGTCTATAGATCGAATCGAGTGCAGTAGAGTGCAGTTAGCAAGGCTATCTCACTAACTGCAGCTTCGCATAACTCGATACCCCTTAATATCTTTATCCTTCAGCATTAAGTGCATGGGGTAAACTTTTGGCAATCTGCCCAATCTTTGCGGCGATACGACCATGATAAAATATGAGAGCTCTATGGCCTGACGGGATGATAGCGTTGATTACAAGTATTGTAACAATAGAAGCAGTAACATGGCTCTTGCACTAACTTAGGTAGGTGAACTTCTTTTAACCACAGACGCAAAAAGATGGGTGTTATAAGTTTGGCCTCGATGTCTGACAGACTGAACTGTCTGACTATTTATCTGTATGTCTGTCTGTCTGTCTGTGTGTGTCTGTTTGTAGCTCTCAAACGGATGAACAGATTTCGATGCGTTTTTTTTTTTCATTTGAGAAGCCAGTTTCCTTGCGATTCGTAGCTATATTTGATGAAAATTATATTTGATGCGACTCAGGAGCTCAGGATATGCTGATGCCCTTCAGTGTAACTAAGGTTTCTAACGACAGTTGGATTGTCGTCATTTTTATTAGAAACTATCTGCGACCTGCGATTTCACCCGCGTGGACTACATTTGATCACGATAAAAAGTATCCTATGTCCTTTCGTAGGGTTCAAACTATCTCCAGACCAAATTTCATCAAGATCGGTTCAGCCGTATATCTAAACGTGAGACGGCAACAGACAAAGAGACAGAGTTACTTTTACTTTCATTATCCTATGCCCTATCCCCAGAGTTCAAACTGTATCTGTTAAGAACCGGGAGAAACCGTGGGGTACACCGTACAGCTAATATTTTTTTATATAACAACATCAATACTAATTAATAATACTAATTACCTACCTAACAATATGATATATTACTATGTTAACTTATTGTTCAAATGGAAGTTAATAATGTCCGATAATTGGGTAATATATGCCACTATCCAGTTTATATCGTACCTACTTACATTAGTTATATATTACGTGCAAATAAATTTCCAGGCCTTTAAAGACTAGGTTATCGCCTTCTGACGTCATAATTGATTAGTTACTGAGGAAAATGTATATTTGTCAGATATTTCTACAGTTTGCTCCAAGGAGTTCTGTAGTAGGTACAGAGTCTAGACATTCTGTATTTTTGAAGGAACTAAAAGGGTTTTCCTGTTAGAGCATTAAGGTTTTCCTCAACTTGAATGAATGACGATGTAGCGTCAGCAACAAAAGTCATTAATCTATTTTTCTAAATATGTTGTGTAGTGAGTAAGTATTTAAAAAAAATTAGAATTTGGATATTTTCAACGTTTTTTAGTTGTTGACCGTACTTGAAAACGAGGTTGCTCGTTTTGATTTCACGAGCTTACCACATACCCTGACACGGTCATTTATATAGAATAAGCACGCCATCTTGCCACAATAGCGACAGTTATGCGTGTTTGCCGTACAATACGTTACAAATTACAATAGAATGTACTATCAGGTTTGTAGGGACAGAACAGACTAGAACCTAAAGCAGGGTTTCCCAACTTGGGCTGCGGACCCCTGGGGGTTCGGACCTATCTCAAGCCCCCTCTGAAAAGTAAAAAAATACAAAGAGGCGCATTGCACGGCTGAGCTTCAGACAAACGTACGAAGATATAGTACATTACTGCAGCGGCCATCAAAGGAGGCATTGAGGGAAGAAGGTGTAAATGTGGGTTGTCAAAATAATGCTCATATTTTCAAGCATGTTTGAGAAAAGACATTTAGTCACAAGCAATACATTACATTTACTTCAATTAAAAAAATACCTAATTAATTTTAAAAAAATGGTACAAAACTATTTAAATAATTTTTTGGGCCTGCATGTAATGTAATTATTTTAATATATGTGTATATATACGTCATAGCCATAAACGTTTGAGACAGGCGATTAATACCGTTTTCGTGGGGTTTTAAGGACACTTTTGTTGGTGGCTCTATACAGACCAATACGAGAACAGCAGGCTCGTCCACATTTAGTACAGTTTTTAATAAAAACATTGTAAATTAAATCGATTTTTTGGTTATATTTCAAGGGTTCTGTGGCGATCACAGTAGAATCTCTTAGGGGTCCACCGTTGAAAAAGGTTAGGAAAGACTGGCCTAAATGAGACAGCAAGCATGTCAAGGTCTGATAATGCAGCTAACGTTCTAACTAGTTTAATGACTAAGTGTCTACGTTAGGATCCAGCAACGACTTAAATTTTTACAGAAAAGTGGTCTAAAGAACGAGAAATTAAGTGTGTCATTCATTTTAAAGTTCATTATAAGAACCCACGAACTTCGCGCCGTTGTCCGGTGACACTACAATACAGCAATCAGTGGTTTAACCACCAAACATCTTTCCAGCAAAGCTGCTAGAGTGTAGGTTGATATTTCACTGTGTTTAATTTAGTTTAGACGGCAAGTGTTCCTGCAATTAACCTTTGATTAGCCTAAAGGGAAGACAGCTGCAAGAGAAGTAAAGAGCTAAATTGAACAAAGCACCGACAATTATATTTTTGCTCTGTATTTCCGAAGGCTTACATTTCATTTGACAATATTTAACTTTATATGTGGTGATGTGATTTCATATTCTTTGCCTGCTGAGTGTAAGAAAGAAATCCCTTACTTATTATAAATGCGAAAGTAACTATGTCTGTCTGTCTGTTACTCTTTCACGCTTAAACTACTGAACCGATTTAAATGAAATTTGGTACGGAGATAGGTTGAACCCTGGGAAAGGACATAGGATACATTTTATCGCGATAAACTGTAGCCCACGCAGGTGAAACCGCGGGGAACAGCTAGTAGGAAATAAAAACTAGCTTCTCTGCTGTTTCAATCCCGTGGATGTTATCGTTATGAAAAATAATTTATGTCCTTTCGCAGGATTAAATATATCTCCTATCAAATTTCTTTTGATATGATTTGCAAGCCGACCTTACCACTGAGCTGTTATTAAATAGCTTCGTAGCACAAAGTTATTGTCTATTAAAACGATAACGAATATATTCTTTAAATAATAAAATCCGCCCGATTGATGCGTTATCCAAATGCACTGACAACCAAAAGTATTTGGCTGGCATCAACGATGTAACATGACGTCGATGCGTAACGCGGATATTGCCAAATAAAGTGTTCGGTTACAATATCAATCACTTACCATGTTATTTGATACCTTCTATCGTCCGCAAACAAAATGATTTCTGTTTTACCTGTAACAATATAAGCACAATTAATAAGTACATACTATAATATCCTACTAAAGTTTGTGAGTATGGATGGATGGATGGATGTTTGTTACTCTTTCACGCAAAAACTACAGAACGGATCTGAATGAAATTTGGAATGAAGATAGATTATAACCTGGATTAACACATAGGCTACTTTTTATCCCGGAAAAGATTCCAGCGGGATACCGGGATACTGGGAACATGCGGGTGAAACCGCGGGGCGCATGTAACTATGTTTGTTTGGGTGTCTTGCAACTCAATTTTGAAGCAGATATCTTCAACCGATTGAACTGAAATTTTGTATACACATGTTTTTTTTTCTTTCAGGGTAACGTTTGACCACAAGTTACCTGACGTTTAGTTTGGATGACAATTTAAATGCGAAAGTTAGTGAGTGAGTTTGTGTTGGTACTTTTCACGCTGAAATTGTTTATCAGATTTGAATAAAATTTTGATTTGAACTAACGAGAAGGAGCAGAAATTAAATCATGTGAGAAAATTATCTATCGGTCGCAGTATCGTATGGAAAATAAAGCAAATGGGGAAAACGCGAATGGGACTAAAAATATTTTTGGGTAATTGATCTTTACAGTCTATAAAGACTATTACCTACTCTATAAAGACCATTTGTCAGTTCAAGAAACAAACTTCCTACTAGTTATCCTCAGAAATCCCGTTACCGGTATCGGGGGCAACTAACTATACACTAATTGAATTAGCGAGTACACGTATAAAACTGTTGTTACTATTGAACTTTACTAATATAGGATTTGTAACTGTTTATTGGTTTTAGTTTCCGGTTGCGATAGCGACTCAGTAGGTACTTGTTTTGAAAACTATACGTAAAGTATGGTAAAGTAAGGGTAAATATGTGTGATGAGCACGAATATTTGTTCCTGAGTCTTGGATATTTCTAATTTCTATGTACTTATATAAGTATTTATTTCTCTAATATAAGTATGTATATCGTTGTCTAGTACAGTCAGCGACAAAAGTAGCTGATCGTTCTCGATTTTCCAAATGTGTTTCAAATCAGTAATTGATAGTTTTTTTTAGTTAAATTTACTTAAATGGTATCATTTAGACCACAACATAACACACCTGATTTAAGGTGATGATGAGGTCAAAAATTGGTGTATAAGATGATGAGGATAATAGAAAAAAGCGTGACTGTTCAGCGACTTTTGTCGTTGACTGTACCTACCCATAACACAAGTTTCGAGCTTAATTTGGGCTAGGTCAATTTGTGTGCAATGGTCCCGCGATATTTATTTATTTATTGATGGAGATAGTGTGAAATAGGGTTGGACACAAGATACATTTTAACACGATAAGTTGTAGTGCACAAGAGTTAAACCACAGGGAACATACCTAGATATAGATTAACGCTGGATATTAAGAACATATATCTATCCAGTTTGCTTTATTACAAGAGATAGATTTTTGACATTACTTCTATGGAGCTTGTGTCAATTTCTAGTAGGGAAAACCGTGAATAGATGGGTTTATAATAACGGCCGTTAAGACATAATAATTGTTGCCTGTTAAAAGTTTGTACAATCAGCGACAAAAGTAGCTGTTCATTCTCGATTTTCCAAATGGGTATTAAATCAGTAATATTTGTTTGTTTTGTTCAATTTCCAATGTAGGGTTTGACTAAAACACAATTCATCAGATGTAAAGTACCTGATTCGGTCGAAGGTTGGTGGTTAAGATGATATGGAAGTTGAAAAATTTGTAATTGTTCAGCGACTTTTGTCGTTGACTGTACCACGCCCCAGAACATTTCTATACTACCTCCACTTATGGAAAATTCAATAAAAATATATCTTTGTTATTATTATAGTTTAATGTATTCTTAATCTTCCTATCTGTCCATACTACAATGGCGCCAATGATTAATCCATTGCAGGACAGTCCGATCCTTTGTGACTCAGATTATGACCACGAGAGATCGTGACTAAGCTCCTTGACTATATATGACTCAAATCTTCCATCCTTTTTCATCGTCAGACGAAAGATAAGGACGGTGTCATGTTTCGAGAGTACCTACACTAGTTGCAAGCCACTGAAAGTTTAATCTGGGTCGTCCAAGATCAAATTGCTTTGATTCTAATTCTGAACGGTAATGCGCATTAGCGTCCGATACTCGGAAACTATTTGGTACACTCATCCGTCTTCTATGAATCAAGTTCTGGCCATTAACTTGCCCAATAGCAGTCCGGGTTAAGGAAATTTTATTTTTAACTTTCTAGAAATAAGAAAGCGATAAAGGCTTTGCTGTTAGGGAGCTTAGTCACTTTTGGGCATTTCAATGCTTTAATCAGTCTATTTGAATACTTTCCAGGATTCAAATGATTGCTGAACTACAGGGTATATATAGACATTGGCATTGGCAGTGGGCTGGTCACATAAGCCACCAAACCGATAACCGTTGGGGTAGACGTGTTCTTGAGTGGAGACCGCGACTTAGCAAACGTAGTGTAGGACGCCCTGCGACAAGGTGGAACGACGACTTGCGCCGAGTGGCTGGCAGTAGTTGGATGAGAAGAGCCGAAGACCGGGCTCAGTGGCGTACCTTGGGAGGCCTATGCCCAGCTGTGGACTGATACAGGTTGATGATATAGACATTAGCGCAGTGCATTGCCTTGCCGCGCAGGATTTTGAATTGTTAAAGTAAAAAACAAAGTAATGGCATAGATATGGGCAAACCATTTATAATATAAAATACACACTGTAGTTTGTGAGAAAATAGGTGATTGTCGCCAGCTTAAAACAATTCGACCACCGCTTCCAACTAACGTATCCACCAAAAAACGATGCCTATAAATCTCGACAAAAATGTTTCACCTACACAACAGAAGCTGCAAAAAAACTGATGAAAATGTAACCCGAAACTGGCGTGAAAATATCTGGAGTGGAAAATGTAGTGCGTGAACGCGCGCGGCGGTAAACATAGCAATATGTCAGGAGAGCGCGAGGATTGTGCTAAAAAACCAAATAATAACGTTATTAGGGTGCGAACTACGGGGACTCTGCCAGATTACAGGACTTGTATTGTCCGGGAGGGATATATTATGTGATGAAAATGGGTTGTGATAAAGATTTTTTCAACGTCCTCTTCAAGAATATCAGTCTTAAAGTAATATAAGTATGGAGACCAAAACAATTACTTAAATGTATCATCATCAGCCTGTGTCACTGCTGGACATAGGCATTTATCAAACTACGCCACTGAACCTGGTCTTCAGCTCTTCTCATTCTACTACTGCCAGCCACTCGGTGCAAGTCGTCGCTTCACCTAGTCGCGAGGCGTCCTACACCAAGTCGCGGTCTCCTCTCAAGAACGTCTACCTCAACGATAAGTCACCTTCGACACATCAGGTAACTTGAGATCATACGCTACTCTTTAAAAAAAACTCGAATATACTCTACTTAGCTCAAAACAGATTACTTAAATAATAATTTTACATTAATAGTAATAAAGTCGGTCCGCTCAATTAGTGGTCGGAACTCTAATAGATCAGGCATTTATTTCTATAAGCTGCACCCCGCGGTACGCGACATATGATCACTTTAAAATGTCTAACTTAAAACTAGCTAGACATGTTCCAACCTCCTTACACCACCAAATGAACTTGTTTCTAGATGGCACTGAACTGTAACGGGCAAGAGTGTCGCTTACCATTAGACAAGCAATTGGATCGTCGCGTCACTCACTTGCAAAAAAAAGGAATACTATCCATCATACCAAAACATTTTGAATAAAATAAATACTACCTCAAACAACCGAGAGTTAGAATTTCTGAAACCTTACAATTGAGGATTATCACTTTAATACCAATTTAAAGAAGCTAAGTAATTGTATAAGGCAAGAAGAGAATGGTATTATTGAATTACTCTGAGACGAGATATTCTCAGACTTGAATGACAATTTCGAGTTAAATTCTATTGTTTTATTTTTCAAGTATGATTCCGTTGACATCAAAGACTTGTTGTGTTATGTGGAAAGTTACTGCGAGGCTGAGCATGAACAATGATCTATAAAAGTCCCTCGTATATTTCTTTTCATTGCCTTTAAGATACAAATGAGGACCCATATTTCTATCTTTACTTGGCTGTAACAAAGTACGTACTGAAAACGAGCTTATTAAACATTTCTCAAGGTAGTCTTTTGATAGCGTTGAGCAGTTAAATGGAATTTTGCTCTTTACTTCTGACAGGGTAGCTAGCGTATGGCCACAAGTAACGTGATGTTACATGACGCTTTGGTCGAGGGTCTACGCTACACCTGAATTGGGAACTGGCTCTCAAGTAACCCTAGTGGGGCTGCCGGAACACCGGTAGGTGCTTGGCGACAGATTCTTAACATGAGGTTAACTAGTCAGACGAGCCCTGCCACCAAGCAAACATATACCTTGAAAAACTTTTACCTACTTCAACATATCTTTCTTGCATGTGTGAAGCGATTCAGCAGTAATAAGTCCACCCATAAGTTTTCCACGTCTTCTATCTTTAGCACATGTTGCACCAATCGATATCAGATTTCAAACCCTGCAATATCTTACAGCTATCGTGACTTATCTCCGCTATATCGTTGCACTGACAGCTCAAATAACCAAATAACGAAGACCTGTTGCTTTTGAAATGTGGACAGGTGATGTTTCTAATATCTTAGATCAGTGGTTACTGGTTACCAAAGTTGACAGGGCCGCGACGCAAAAATAGTCCGTATTTGAAACTCACCTCTTGGTGAAGGAAACATGACTATATTATGAATGATGGACTGTTTAAACAAGGACAAAAACATTACTTTGCGATTCAAAGTGTTAAATACATTATATATATATACATATATGAATACAAGGAGTTTATGAAAAGGATGCATTTGTTTCCTCTTATTTATCATTATAGCCACTAAATTTTAGTTACTATAATTGCAGTTCTTTTTTTAATAAGTACGTTCAATTTATTTCGATATTTAGTTTTAGCGATTGCCGTTCGTCATCGTCAGTGGTCGCCCGCCCGTTGGCCCGATCGGTCGATCTGTAGTCCTATTTTCGCTTGCGACCAAACCAGTCGGTCGCGGCCCATACTTTGGGAACGACTGCCGTAGATCTTTTCAAGCTGGTTGGCGTTTTTCTATGCAAGTTGTTCAACCTTGAATAATGCAAATGTGCATGCAAGGTGCTTCGGAATGTGCGTTTGCAGAATAGGTACGATAAAGCTACGAATCTAGTTTAACAAACAAAGCGTAATGAACAAAATAATTAATAAACAATCAAATACGATGACTAATTAATATGACAGTAATGTAGGCAAGCAATTAATTGACAGCAGAAACATGTACATCTAATACTAAAATATGCTATTAATTCAATATGAAAATTTAACCTGATTATTGATAGGCAGGTAATGTAGGTAGGTACATGAGTCAAACGTACAGTGATCATTTTTTCTCTAAAAGCAGGATATTTTGAGCGACGACATATGCAAAAGCGGTGGGATGAGACCAGCCGAAGATCAGGTTCAGTGGCGTACTTTGAGAGAGGCCTTCGTCCAGCAGTGGACAGAAACAGGCTGATAATGATGATGATGAAACACCTAGCTTAAAAGCGAGATATGTGAACACGTTAGTCCATGGTATCTATTCTAAATGTTCACGCTCTACCACTCGCCCTATTAGGAAAGGTTTCTTGTCGCTAGCCTTAATCTTTTGAGAAGGGATAAGGGAAGAATCCCGACCGGTATAATATGATTAATGTTCTCGCCTGATGACTTGGTTCACAAGGACTTCAACCATAGATATCGTGATAGTAACAAGTTTTAGATATTATGGTAAAGTCTAACTATAAGAAAGACGTTGGTGAATTATTATTATGTTTGAAGTATTGCATTATATGGCTGTGAAAAAAAGACAATGACCAAAAAGGTAAGGGAAAGATTGGAGGCTTTTGAGATGTGATTTTGGCGAGGTGTGGAGAGATCTTTGGTCATTTCCAATTGCAAGAGCAATTCCGCAGCTTGTAATTTGTCTAGCTTCTTTAGTATGAGCTAGAGGCCAACTCTATTGTCGGAGTTTCTAGGCCGCCCGAAGGTCATCGACATGGCTTTACAACTGATATAGTTAGGATTGGCAGTAAAATTCTACTAAACGGTCACCCATCCAAGAGCTGACCGTGCTGATGGTTGCTTAACCTGCTTAATATATTACGAGTATTACGACCGACTTGATCAGCTATGCCATAAGCGTTTTGTCCTACAAAAGCACTTAACTTGCATAGGCACGTATTTATTTGAATAATGATGCTGTTTAATTTGTTAATTATGCCTAGTCTAGGTAAGCTATGACACCCGCTTCTAATACATTACAATTATTGACATTTAACAGAGCTGCATGAGTTTAAACATAAAATTATATAAACGTATACAGTAACGTAGTTTTACACAGCCAAATCACAGACGAATGCATTCCGAAATCATTTAAAACAATAGAAAAAAGTAATTAGCTTAAAAATATATGAAATTAACACAGATGCCTTAAGAGGTGAAACAAACAGAAAGTCTCATTGTTCTCATTTCTTACGAAAACAAAGTTCCGACGGCAACCCTAATATTAGGTGCCTTGTTGAATTAATTGTATAATTACTCATCAGAGAGCAGGTAAATTGGACAGTACAGTTTCCAAGCTCTCGTGTTTTCGAGTTATACAGTAATCCTGGACTAACTAACTAAGATGGCGCAACGACCCAAAATGAGTCTTGGCCTCCGATAAAAAAAAACGCCACTTCGGTCTGTCCTGCGCCACCTCCTGCCAGCCCTCCACCTGGAGTTCGCGCAAATCCATCGTGTCTTCGTCTTTCCAGCGATACCTGGGCCGGTCGACCAGGCGACTGACACTCGGCCGTCCCATGTATGCTCGTTTGACTGCACGATCCTCTCTCATTCTTTCAAGGATCTGGACTACCTGGGTTGCAATATTACTGTTTTCCGGATTGAAGAGCAATGTTTCCATTGTAATTACATATTACATATATACGCAGCCAGCGCAGTGCATTACCGCACAGGTTTTTGAACTGATATATTATAGTTCAAAATTCTACTCGTAGTGCCACACTACGCACCTGGACTGGGAACTGGCTTTCAAGGGAGGCTGCCGGAACACACTGATAGGTACTTGGCGACAGATTACTAACTTGAGCGCGCTAGCTAGCTAGGCCAGTACTGGAAAATACTCTATCACCAAGCTATGGTTTCATCACGATGTTTTCTTTCACCGAAAGCTCAAGCTCATTGTAGGATTTGAACCCACGTCCTACGGGTAACAAGCTAACGTCACTACTGAGTCATCATCGAGTCAAAAAAAAAGGGTGAAAGCTAGCCAGACGACACTGTATCACCAAGCAAAAGTCCTGGCTCAGCATACAATTGAGGCTGCATACAACAAACAACATGTCACACGTCTCATCACTCAGATACATAAAAAAACCCACAGATGTAGCCGCGGAGCGCAGCTAGTTGATAATGGTAGTTTTAAGAAGTTTGGGTACTGTCTCTGTATGTAGAGAGAACAAGAGAAGCGCGAGTCCTAACTGGGGGTAAGCTATTATTACGCAAGGTAAAAGTTTATAAAGGAAACAAATTTTCAACACTGTCATTGCGGAGCAAGCGCTTGTGGGGCTTCCTTCAGAAAATTGTTAAATCCAGCCGCAGTGTTAATTAAAAGAGTCGTGTACAGCTTATTGTCCATCTCTCTCAGACAAAAAGTATTTAGGTAACATCATGATGAAACCATACCTTGGTGTTAGGGCGCTCTCCAGTGCACGCCTGTCTAGCAATTAAGAATCTGTCGCCAAGCACCTATCGGTGTTTTCCAGCAACACTTGAGAGCCAGTTCTCAATCCAGGTGGACTGTAGGCGCTACTTTCGACCACCTTGTCATTTTACATCAAGTAAAAATATAAATGTGATGGTAAATAGGGATGATACCTTAAAATAAGGGTCTTAAGGTATCAAAATAACTAATGTAATAACAATCTTATGGATCAATTAAACAGAATTTGATTAAATAGTAACTCTGTCCGTCTGTTACCTCTTCACGCTTAAACCGCTGAACAGATCTTGATGGAATTTAGTACGGAGATAGTTTCAACCCTGGGGAAGGAAATAGGATATTTTCTATCGCGATAAACTGTAGTCTATTCGAATAAAACCGCGGGAACAACTAGCGCTAATATATTTTTAACTTCCGTAACCGAATATAAATTATAACTTCTGACGATATAACTCTTTATTTAGGCCGCTACTCGACCTCGACTCCACAGTTTAACTACCATAGCACAATATTAAAGGCAATAATAAAAAAGTGAGAGCTTTCAACCCCTCGTAAAGATAATAACCGTACAAGTCGCAGAATAGCAGTTAAATAAACCTCAAACTTTGGGGTGGTTTCCGAAAAGTAGATAAACCCTTTAAGGGCAGTAAGGTCCAAATCCAAACGTTCTATAACTACTGTTAGAAGAACAGTGCTATTTTTTTTATATATATTTTTTTTACTATTTTCAGGGTAGCGTTTGACCACAAGTCACCTGATGTTAAGTGATGATGTGGTCGAAGATGGCACCACGCTACACCTGGACTGGGAACTGGCTCTCAAGTGAGGCTGCCGGAACACACCGATCGGAGCCTGGCGACAGATTCTTAACAAGAGCGTGGTAGCTAGCCAGGCGAGTACTAGAAAATACCCTACCACCAAGCTATGGTTTCATCACGATGTTTTCCTTCACCGAAAGCTCAACCTCATTGTAGGATTCGAACCCACGACCTACGGATCGCAAGTCGACGTCACTACCACTGAGCCATCATCGCTATATTTGAGATATATGCTGAGCGCCACAGGCGGCAGCTATAATATGTATTTAATAATGTACATTACATCCCGGGATGTATAGCATTTACGTATCACACACGGTCAGGTAACGTAATGTTTTTAAATATCTTTTTTTCATTTGACTCGTCTACGTCTCGGGCATTGAGATGTACTGTGACCTAAAAAAAAAGATTTAATTGTTCATGTTCGGTATATTTTGATACCTTATAGACAAAAGATATAATATATAGCTATATGTTAACACTGCAAAAAGGAAAATAGATAGTAGTTTAGCTACTTCGCGTGTTTTACGTAGATATTTGCCAATTTTGGTAAAATATTTCGTAACAGTATCTATATTGTGACTTCGACGTCGCTACTTTGAAATGTCGCAAGTTCAACAGAAATGTAGGTGTAGGTCGCCGAGGCTTATTCATCAAAAGTCCCACGCGAACATATTTGGTATTCAACAATTTGTGTTTTTGTTCGAGTTTCACTAATTTCATTTTATTGTTACCGACTTTGCTACGGCATTTAAGTGGAACAGATGTTTGCTGACGGGAACCAAAATTTTGTTAGGTCGGTGATTTTCCTGTTGGAAAAGACCAATGCAAATAAGTACAGATCAAGTTAAGAATCTGCCGGCAAGCACGGTGTGTAGGGGCAGCCCCACTTGAGAGCCAGTTTTGAGTCTAGGTGTAGCGTGAGGCGCCTCATCGTCAGCGAACATGAGGTGACTTGTGGTCAAACGCTACCCTGTAAGAAGAATCATCATCATCATTATCAGCCTTTCACGTTCCCACTGCTGGGACTCTGGCCTTCTCTCAGAGAGTATGGGCTGTAATCTACCACGCTGGCCCAGTGCAAGAAGAATAAAAACGTACTTTTCTAATGATTTTGATAAGAAATTGTCTAGTCAATATTACAATATTCGTGTACCTACTGCACAGAAAGGGATGTGTGGGGGATGTCTTTACATTTGATTTATTAAAAAAAATATTTTGTCTTGTCTATTTTAACGCGACTGCACTACCAACGGAAGATAATAATGTCTTTATTCCCTATTTTACGTCAGATAAAAGTTGGTTTCTGTTTCATTTTCAGTTCACATTTATTATTTAGAACTAAGGATCATAAAGTTCCAAAAACATAATAATCTATTTATTATGAGAACGATATTGTGTGTCTGTAGATATATTTTCCTTATAAAAGCGAGAGAGCAGAAGTCACCATGGGATAGACATAAAGATAAATAGCTCGATTTATTTCCAAACGCATTAAAACTTTTCCAAGCTTTTTCCCCTTTCCCAGTAACTTGACCTCTGGAATTTAGGTTTTATTCCCTAAAAGTAGTTTTTCCTCATTCCTTCCGGAGTAATGGAAACTTATTGCTGTTGAAACTCGTTTATTCCGGTCATAAGGTAACAAATTCTTTGATTTCGTATTATGGGCTCGTTATGAAATGTTTCCTTCACAAAGAGCTGGCGTAGTTTCACGCAAAAGCTGTATAATACGTGTATTGTTGTAGAAAATTAGCTAGTATTCAAAGCGGTGTATTATAAGAGGTTATTCAGTATTCCGGTATATATACACAATATGCAAAATCTCGCGTGCTGAAGCCAATAATAGTTCCTTGCAATACTGTGCTTTGTATTTCGTTCAAAAAAGTGCCATAGAAATTTCAGTTATTTTTTTAACACTTTATTGCACCATATAAATTCGTACTATAGGAGAACTTAATTCTGACACATTTTGTGGTCATGCAGCGATGGAAAAGATAAATTGGTAGCGTGCGTCAAAGTGGTGAAGAAAATGACCAATATCAGATATTGATACCCATACAAAAGACTACGTAATTTATGTATTACTTTGTACACAAACATATTTTTAAACAAAAAATAAAAGTGTTTTAAAATAGGATGGCACACAACAGTATGGACAAGTGGGTGAGACTAGGGAGACGGCGCGCCTTATCACGTTTTTTACCTACTCATTTTACTATTCAACAAGCAAAATACTGACATTTATATCCCTAATTTATGTTCAGCTAAATAAGTACAAAACTTGGAGTGTAAATTAGATTGGACAGATAAACAAACGGCTTATTAACTTTGCTGTTGTTTTAGCTTAGAATTTCAAGAAAAAGGCTTTTTCGTACTATTTTATTTATAAGTTTCGTTGCTAGAATTTTAAGCATATTAAGTGCACAGCAAAAGTATAAAGGTGGACTTCTGTCGGTTGCGGCAGACACGACTGTCGCGCGCGACCGACGACAACGATGCGCGCGACAGACGGGCCACGCGCGTCTAAATGTATGAAAATTAATGATTACTTCACGAATCTGTCTTGGGTTAGCATCTAACCAGATAAATACTGTCTTGACCTATTTAATGAGACTGGTTTTTTGGATGCGCCACTTGAAAATAGTTAGCTAATAGTAACTCAGGCCAGTTAGTAGAAAACCAAACTTAACAAGTAACCAAAAATATAAGTCCAAATACTTAAAATCAATGTCTTTGTTTCTACAAATCACGGGTTTTCACCAATTACGACCGGCTCTCTGAATGTAGACCCCGATAACCCTAGTCGTGTCGTTCTGCCATATCTTCATAGTGTTTCATATTGTCAGTCGAGCGTCTCTGTCGCATGCGTCAGCCGCAACTGTCGCGGTATACGGAAATCGACCTTTAGGTTTATTCTTAAACATGTTTTAAACGGCAACGAAACTGCAAAGTTGTAGAGGAGCTGGAGAACTTCAGCACTTGTTAGTTGTTATGCAACATCATCTTGTTTAAAGTTTAGTTTGAGGCATAAATCATAACTCGGCCGAACTCCTCCATATTCACACAAAATATCCAAGTACAATTTGTATTTATTAATGTTGGTGTGTGTGTGTATTACACGTCCATACGTTTTTCTTTTTTTGTACGGGATATAAATTATAAGTGGGTAAACATAGTTTTTTATTATAATGTACAGAAGTCATTTTTTCAATAACCCTGTAATCTATCTGCCCGACGTTTCACGGGTCTAAGTCTATTGACTTACGGCCGTTCCCAATAACTGATCTATCCACGGTTTGCCCTACTCGAGATAGATATATCACATTAGGTACTATGGAGCTTATGTCAAATTTTATTGAAACCGTTATTGAAACCGTTAGTAAAAGGATTTTCAAAATCCGATCGGGATTCTCATATAACAAACATATTTTAAAGTCACACATACGTATATAGTTATGATTACTTTAGCAATTTACAGAATAAGTGTAGATGTAGATGGTGTAGATTAAAGCAAGTGCAGGCATCACGTAGCATCTCAAGGAAGACTTGAAATTATCGAGTAGGTATTAGAGATGGTGACTCGATAACTCGATATGGCCTGCGGTTAGAATCGATACAGCCGACGAGTCTCTACCGATACTAGGTGGTTAACGTACGGTGTAACTACGTCGGGTAATGTATGATGCCATCTTGAAGATAGGCTCCGTTAAACAAGGTAGACGCTTTCCATATACATAGCTAGCTTTCCGCTATATTGAAGCAACTTAAAGTAACAGCAAACTTCAAATTTTTAGTCACCAAATGGAACAACCTAAAAATATTCTACTCGATGACAAAAATATTCGCTGAACGCGACTCGGTGTCCATTGATTTTATTTATTTTAAAAGCCTACTCATTCCACATTCATATTTTTTGTTTGATATTTCATAGTGGGTGGTGATAGTGTGCAGTAGTAAGACCACCGCATCTATTCAGGCACTGTTGCTCTCTAAACGTGACATATTTCTGTGGTTTCTGTCTTCCCATTTCATCCAGAGTCTTCCATCACTAATCACACGCAAAATCCCCGCAGATCCTTGTAAATAACTACGTACTTATGTCCTGTTAATTCAAACGTCTCGCGTCACTGCCTTTGCCACAAAGCTTCCTGCATTCTCATGTACTGGTCTCCTTCCCAGAAACCCGTACAAGCCAGTAAAACAAATAGAGGTCCGTGAAACTCTTGGATTTCCTCCAATCAAAGGCTTGCAGGCAATCAATGGCTTATTTATTTTACACCGGTTCTGGCGTCTTGCAACCAACTAATCCTCTTTACGTAAGAAAACTCGAGGAAAATAACTCCCCAACACAATTATTTGTAACCGAATACGTGGAAACTACTATCGAATAAGGAATCTTTAGTTTCCAATCCAATTTGCTGGTATTCCCTTGCGTGTTTTAGTGGGAAGCGATTTATTTTGATTATGGCTGTTGGAGCTGGAAAACAAGCGATAAATTAACCACGACGTCTTAATTAGAGACAGTGTTTCTAATACCATTAACAACGGTGATGACAGCCCCCTGGTTCCTTGGATATTGATGTATTTGGCGGGCGTGGATCGCGATTGCTCAATAAAATACAGGTAAATTAGTGGTGGGAAAGATGAAGGAAGAACGCTGAGGGCAACGCTGACTATTCAAAGGAATATTTCATTAACAAATACGAAAGTAGATGGTTGAGGCTTCAGTGGAGCATCTTTTTACTTTTCCATCATAACTTATGATGCACATTTATTAATAAAAGACATGCAATGTCTGTTTTTATGGCACTCAAAGAGGACATGTTTTTTATTGTGAAGCTTGAGGTATCAGAGATAGCGAGTCATTCCAGCCATCTTCAAAGGGGATTTGGTTGACGGAAGACGTGTGATCATTCCCTCATATTTCATGTGCCAAGTTTGAATAATTGTCGTGCTACTTCAAGGAGCGTTGGTGGCCAAAAGGTAAACGGGTTGTCTGTTTTGAGTTCAGATCGTAGTATACACTTATTGGCAATCAAATTATAAGATTTGACATCAAAAAAAGCGGTGAACGGAAATATCATGTCCAAGAAGGTCAAAATTTAAGGGTATGTGAAATTAGAAATCCGTATCAGGCCAGCTTGACAGATTACAGCTCTCTCTTCTTCTGAGGTCCTAGTACTAGTATCAGCAACGGAAGCACAAGTCTGATGATGACTTCTTAGCACCATAAAATCTCCGATTTGCCTGGTCCTAATAGGCATTCACTAAGCGATAAATGAAAATGAGTCGTAAAAATATGCGTTAATAGGTTTCCTGGATAACTTTCCTTCAAGTTACAAACGGATGAAATTGGCAGTAAAAAAATTATAAAACCTTTTCATAAAAATCATGACTCATTATCTCAGACAAAAAGAATTTATAAGCCAGGTTGGAAGGGAGGGCTTGGAAAAGAGAGGTCGATTTTGGCTTCCGTACAATGTTAAATAAAAGACGGAAATTAAAAGTATCAATGGTGTATCAGTCAAGGAATTATTATTCTGATTCGTGCCCTTCCCGGGGTCTATTGTAACTTTTATGAACAGGATTTGCATAATGGAGGACCTTTTTCAGACTATAAAGGATAATTGTTTTATTTCGCATGGCTAGAATACGTAATTGTTGCCTCTATTTAATATTAATCGCACGTTAATAATCTGTTAAGCCATTTAGGTGGTATACTGGTTACATGCATTACAAGCAATGTTGCTTTCAGTATTGTTTCTTGTAAAACTTAATGAGTACATTTGTTATGACTATGATCCATATAATCCATAACTCCATAGACTCTCGTCAAATCAACTTCACTCACTGAGCCAGCATAGTTGACAAGGTAAGGTAACTGATAAAACTGACATGTAATTGATGTAATTGGTGCAAGTAAATTCTCTGAACGACAATATTATGAACGCATTTGCACATTCCTTTGACAAAGCCTGAAATACTTGTGCATTCGTTACCGTGCCAGTAAGTTTTGGATATTATAAGGATCTGTTACTTTTCTGAGAATACTGCCCTTTAAACGTGAACTTTTTTTTACTAGTCATAGGGTATCGTATGACAATAATTCACCTGATGTTAAGTGACGATGTGATCGAAGGTGGTGTCACGCTACACCTGGATTGGCTCCCCTGTGAGGTTGCCGGAACACACCGATAGGTGCTTGGCAACAGATTCTTAATTTGGTAGCTAGCCAAGCGATACCAGAAAATACCCTACCACCAAGCTATGGTTTAATCACAAAATTTTCCTTCACATAAAGCTCAAGTATACATATTTACATACATGAACATACATACATACATTGTAATGCACTTTAATTTGTCGGTAGGTCACATCCAGACAGGCAGAAGGGACTCCAATCCATAAATCACCTGGTATAGTCAGCGTCAAGAGTAGCTGTTCGCGACCAATTTTGCAAACGGTAAATCTAGTTACCTCTTTTGGTGTAACTGATGTTTGGGAAAATCGAATAGTTGAGTTGAATTGATGTTTGCTCAGCGACTTTGGTCTTCGTTATAAGCATACGGCCCGCCTGATGGTTAGCGGTCACAGTCGCCTATGGACATAACCAACACTGGGAACGTTGCTGATGCGTTGCCGACTCTTTTCATACACATCTTAAAAGATTGGAATTTGCAGCACTGCTGAAAGACTTGTGAAGGAAGCTCGTTTCATACTCGTAAGTTACTTTTAAAATTTTCTTATACATAGCAATTATTTCCAACTTGTTGATCCCATCTTCAACAGTTCCAGAGTTATGCGACCGTGAACGCTTCAGCGTGAAACGGGAGTTGGACACGCGAGATTTTATTACCTCACCTTAATTAGGACTTTGTGCTAACGTGGAACCTTGATTATTGCTGCCGTGTGACCTGTTTGTTGACAGATAAATTATAGCTAAGTTACTTGGACAACATGAAGAAGACATTGGGAAGTACTACACTGCGAAAAAAATCCTGACTTTTCCTCAGCGTATTATTGCCTTCCAAGACTGATTCCCTCCTAAAGGTAACCTTTTTCTTCCTTTTTTTACCTTAGTTTTCCTTCTGACTCTAAAGTCCTTTCTTTTTGACTCAGAAGGAAAATGTTTATCGGAAGGTATTTTTACTCCGTGTAGTAGGCGCAGTTTATGTGACGTAGGGCCGGGGAACATAGCAGAAGAGCTTTGCAGTTGGTAGTGTGTTGATGATAAAGGCAAAGACAGCATTATGGTTGGCAGCGGTAACGGCAAAAGGAAGTGGTGGAATGAGATGATAACGAGTACACAGATTTCGGAGTACAGAAGCAATTGTGCCAGTTTCCCTTGTAACAAAAGCCGCAGTTAATTTTGAAATTCATATTAAAAAAGTTCTTCATCTACAAACTTGAGGGCCGAAACAATCAAGATATGGAAATGTCCTCGTACAAATCATATATGGAAGTAGGCACGAATTTCAACGGAAGGTTAATATATGTAGGTCGGACTCGGACTAACTTGATACTGGAAAAATGGAGAATTCCCCCCAGAACTATTTGTCATACGATACGAGGCGAGACGTGACGAGGTTGTGTAGTAGCGAATTAGTAAGCGAACGCTAGATATGTAGGGAGTATCCGGCCAATATCCGGCAAGATATCGTTAGCCGTCGTTTCAGCTTACGTCTCCACATAAACTCATTAGATCTGGCGAACCGTGTCATCTATCCATACTAACATTGTGAATGCGAAATTAACTCTGTTTGTTGGTTAACTTTTCACGACTGAACCGATCTTGATAAAATTTGGTGTGGAGATAGTTCGAGCCCTAAAGAAAGACATAGGATACTTTTAACCGCGATAAACTATAGGCGCAGATAGTCTTGATATATTTTTCCTGACTTTGTTACGTGCTATCTGAAGAACGGAAGCGTTCAGTTGAAAATGCTACTACCAGACATCTATCTATCTAAGTGATAAAATGACCGTGCTGAGTTACTTAACCTGATTAATTAATATGTTAGACTACACAGCGGTAAAACGGATACCAAAAAATATATACTGTATGAATTATTAAAGGTTCTTATTTTTTGTTTACATCTCACAGCGTAGCGGTAGTCAGGTTCGTGATGGTGTGGTCGAAGGTAATGGCACGCTACGCCTGGAATGAGAGCTGGCTTTCAGTAAAAAAACAAATTTGAAACATCCCGATAGATGTAAAGAATACACATCGTTCAAATAATTAACACTACGAAAGCGAGCAACTTTTGATTCGCAATCCGGCGTAAACCTTGTCCGTCTGTCGGACTTCCGACAAAACCACTATACCGTAACATATCTAGTACGAATCTTGGGAACAATCTAGACGGAAACACTTTGTCTAGGGCCCAGCTCGGGGGAACCGAGATAATGGAGGCTATCTGCAGCGTTTTGGAGTATTGAACATGAGCTGCTTTATCGACCGAAGAGTTAGCACACACCAAAACGGTAAAAGGGTCTTGTTTTAAACTTTTAACCACCAACTAACTCCAACATAAATGTATAGATAGCATGATTTAGGAGCCTTCAAGAGGTATCTTCTAAGCAAGCATGCTTGAAATCGTCATCACATATCATCAGATGAGACAGGGGACAAATGCTTGCCTGTTTCATATATAATACAATATATATATATAAAAAACAAATAAAAAAATATCCAGTTTGTAATCACAAATATACTAACTAGCTGTTTCCCGCGGTTCCACTCTCATAAGGCTACATTTTATCGCGATACAAAGTAAGGTCCTTCCCCAAGTTTAAAATTATTTATCTGTTCATAATTTTATGTGTAAAAAGATAAAGACAAAATTTAGTTAAACTAAATTGGTGTAAAAAAAATAATTTAATTCTTAACTTATTATCAGGTTTCCTTTCAAGTTCAAAATATCGTCGCAAATAATACTTACTCCTACCTAGAGTGACCTAGATTACGCGTACTTGAGTCAGTGCCAAAGTTTATCGCTTTACCCTTTGCTGAGTCGAAACCTGTTGTGACATCAACATTTACACTAATCCACAATAAATGCATTTTGTCAAACATTCGATTATTATTTAAAAAACTTCCGAGATAAACTTCGAAACTGCGCAATTTTTGAACCGGTTTATAACACGCCGGCCAGCGGTTGGTAAGGAATGTATGAAAATTCATATCTATCTCCGGCTTGCATTTTTTCTATGGATTTTTACGAATTAGTTTTATTTTACTTTCCAAAAATTGCAATTTACAGAGGAGTTGTGCTGAAACATACAACCAAGCGACAAGGTGGAGGGTCGACTTGCACCGAGTCGCTGGCAGTTGTTGGATAAGAAAAGCTGGCGTGCCTTGAGAGAGGCCTATGTCCAGCAGTGGACTGATACAGGTTGTTGATGATGATGAACAGCCAGAATTTTTTTTAATAATTTAACAGGTTATCAAAAAAGTGTGCGAAGTGTGATCGAATTATTATTAACGTTATTACAGGGCCTAGAATTTATTCGTTGTAAATAATATAAGTACAGTCAATTCTAGTTTGTTATAACTGATAACATTTCAAGATCAACATTAGCCAAATCGGTCCAGCCGTTCACGAGTTTTAGCGAGACTAACGAAAAGCAATTGGTTTTTATATGTAAGACTAGCTGGCCCGGCGAACTTCGTATCGCCCATGAAAAACTACCTTTTAAACCTTTCCTGAACTCCCACAAACATTTCAAGCTCAAAATTAGCCAAATCGGTCCAGCCATTCTCGAGTTTTAGCGAGACTAACGAACAGCAATTGATTTTTATATATAAGACTAGCTGACCCGGCAGACTTCGTACTGCCTCAATCGAAAAATCAATCAACTTTATTAAATAGCAGTAAAGTTCAAATTTACTCAACATCTTACTTAGAAAATGTTTATATGGGAAGAGAGAAAGCGCTGTTTTTAGGTTTTTCCGGCAATTATTCTAATTTTTCTCACCTTTTAAACCTTCCCTGAACTTCCACAATTATTTCAAGATGAAAGTTATCCAAATCGGTCCAGCCATTCTCGAGTTTTAGCGAGACTAACGAACAGCAATTGATTTTTATATATAAGATTATTTGTTCCTTTCAGCCTTGCAAAAGTAACAATTCCATCCATGACTCAATCTAACTACACTACTAGTAGTAACTATGATTTATTGCCAACAATGGCGTTACGTGAGGCGGTAACAAATCAATGCTTTTTGCACCGCTGCTACTTTCTCCCAAACTTTCCGTACTTTCCGCCCAATTAACGTCCTCGCCTTGTTTCCATCGATTGCGGTGAAATCATCGGCGAAGTGTTGACGCATTCAATTAGTTTTTAAATATTTTGGGAATCTGCTCTTTTTATAAAATTGAGTGATAAAATTTTTGGGGAAATCGGTATCCAAGCAAACAGAACGACAATGCAAAAGAAAATATCAAAATCATCTTTTATATGCTGAAGTAGCTGTTTGTCTGTTATCGTTTCACGCCTAAACCGCTGAACATAACTTGATAAAATTTGGTATGGACATAGTTTAGACTCTAGAGAAAGACATATGATACTTTTTATCGCGATAAAGTGTGTACATGTAGTTCACGCGCGTGAAACCGCGAGTAGCAGCTTGTACTATATCCCTTATCCCATACTTTTTTTTTTTTTTTTTACTATTTACAGGGTAGCGTTTGATCACAAGTCACCTGATGTTAAGTGACGATGTGGTCGAAGATGGCGCCACGCTACACCTGGACTGGGAACTGGCTCTCAGGTGAGGCTGCCGGAACACACCGATAGGTGCTTGGCGACAGATTCTTAACAAGAGGGTGGTAGTTACTTATTATAAATGCGAAAGTAACTCTGTCTGTCTGTCTGTTACTCTTTCACGCCTAAACTACTGAACCGATTTAAATGAAACTTGGTACGGAGATAGTTTGAATCCTGAGGAAGGACATAGGATACTTTTTATCGCGATAAACTGTAGCCCACGCGGGTGAAACCGCGGGGAACAGCTAGTATATAATAATAATATGCAAAAGAACAAACCAAGCACAATTAATATTTTTAAATGCCCATTGGACGCGAAGCTTCACAGGTAGATTCAAACCCAACTGTGTTTCGGTCGCCACCGTGTCTTCTAACAACTTACCTCTGATGGTTTCCGTGATCCTTTCAACAGTAAAGCGTCTTTCACAGAATTAAAACAAAGTCGAATTACCTGGAACAAAAAAGTAAAAAATAAGACAAAAAAGCAGTAACTTCATTGTTTATTTTACAACTACCCTATCCTACTAATATTATAAATGTGAAAGTTTGTGAGTATACGTATACATGTTTGTTACTCTTTCACGCAAAAACTACTGAACGGATCTGAATGAAATTTGTAATGGAGCTTATACCCTGGATTAACACATAGGCTACTTTTTTTATCCCGGAAAAAGGTGGGATAACGGGAAGACGCGGGTGAAACCGCGGGCGCAACTTTTTTCTAAATAAAGCCGAACGAAAATAGTAACGTAACTATTCCCGGTTCAAATTAGTTTTTCTTAAAACCATAAGGTTTAATATATGGTCATAAATAAGGCTCGTTGCCGCCATAACCGGCGATCTCACATATTTTCGGTTAGCACGTAATGGCTCGCCTTTCCACGCAAAATTGACAGTCTAATCCATTCCAACAGAGGAGAAACGTGTACGAAGTTAGAAAATATTTCTGTCAACTACCTGAACTGAGAGTACGCCCCGACATCTACAGATTGGGCAAACAAAAAGTGTTTTAAAAAACAAAAGTGCTTTTGCAACGTTCGGAAAAATAGGGTTTGTGAACTCGAAAATTGTATTTTTCCAACCAATAAATAGCACAGAAGAAATATGATGATAGGTTGGAATGCCAATAGAATTTTTTTATTAACTAATATAATATATTCATCATTAGACATATTATTATTTCTTACATTAAAAACAGCTTTATGTTTAAATTCACACGATATCATTATCAAAGTAACACAATAATATAAAAAAATCTTTGTTTTTTTTTCACTAAATTAATTTCACATAATAAAATTTATTAAATTAATAAAAGAACTTATTTGTCATTGTCACTGCTAAAGTAAGCTAAAGTTGTGATACGTGATGGAAGATTCAAATTATATGTGACGTTTCACTGATCTGTAAAACTTGACGGCTCTATGGAGCTGTTATCGATGTTCGCCGCGGAATTGACGCTCTGAAAGTGATATTAATTTTTGGGGACCAACCCGGCATCGGTATTTAATTTGCCTAATTGACAGTGAAACGTTAGCGAGCCATTTCGCCCGTTGTTTCGTCGTAAGTAATGAATACCTGTGCCACGAGATTTTAATGTAAAAATTGTGATTTATGTTCTGTACAGGTAAGTAGGTGCTCCGTATAAATTAAGGGTAATTAAGGGCTGTCGCTTCATTACCCCTTTTTAGAGTTCTTTTTTTTCTGCAAGTCAGGCGAATATATTTAGGTTGTATGATTATTTTACCATACTGTTTGAATATTAAGTTAAGGTTTTGATATCGGTACCTACCTCATCTAGACGTAAGGAAACGATAACAATTACCAATTTTTTTATTTAAAATAACATTTACGAAAAATAGCTTGGAGGCCCCACTGAGCTATGTAATTTCTAATATCTACGTAGTATTTATAGTTAGTCTCGTAAAAACTCAAAAATGGCTTGACCGATTTGTTTTTTTTCCCCCGTTTTGTTCACCTCAATACTGGGGCAGTTTAGAATAAGAGGATATTAGGAAAACCCCAAAGGAAATTATATGTCACGTAGTTAGAAGAAACCTAGAAGAAACCGGCATGTAAGAAAGGAGGGCCAGTTTGATGACTTTGGGCCAAATAAATATATATACTTTTGATTATAATGACCTTATATTACATCGAAAATTATATAACCTAGAAACATATTAAAACAACTATACAGAACCCACAAAGCGCTAACGCAACTTGCTAGGTTTCATTTAGTGTACGTACATTGTGTACGTCAAGGGGATGAAATGTAAATGAAAAGGGGTTGCGAGAAAAAAAAAACTTTAGCAAAAGCCAGCGACTATTATTTGTAGAAAAACTAGGAAATATAATTTACTGCCAGTTTAAAAATGAAACGGTTCTTTATGACTGGGGTAAGAACTTAAGCCAGTTTTTCAGCCTTTGAGTGAAGTACCTTGTTAAGTACCTTTGAATTTTCTTATTTAGATTCCCAATAACGCTGCTCTTAATATTTTCAAAAGGTTCTATCAAAGTTTTAATAAGAACTGTCTGTGGTAAGTCAATATTTGAAATGAAATGAAAAACGCCCGAAATTAATAATCGATCCTGATTCGTTATCCGCGGTATTGGATCGATATGTAAAAAATGACATATTATGACATGACATATCGATCTAAAACCGCGAATAACGGATCAGGATCGATTACTAATTACGGGCGTTAAATCTCACCAGGTGGAAAGCGACGGGCGACGATTTGGTTGAAGTTATCGCACGATTCACTCTTGACTTGAACGCCCTATCACTTATGTCCAGTGTTCGGAGTAGGTGGAGCTATTTTGTGTACTTATGGCAAGTTAGAATAACATGGATATTCCCCGAATCCCGGGACTGTCGGTGAATCCCGCTATTGTTTTTGTTTGTTTCCATAATGCGGCGATATATATGTATAACATATATCACGAGTTTCAAAAAATCGGCAAAAAAATTTGGCAACGTGTTGCTGATGTAAAATTTACAACGTTGCTCATGTGCTTATTGGCTTACATAAACCATTTTTTTATAATTATTGATAAAAATAATTATATCTCGGAGTATCAGTCGGAATCCCATGGAATATCCATATTAACATCAATGTTTGCGGTTAATGAACCTAAATAGCTCTACCTACTCCGATATAACTTATGTCTCAGTATCCTACCACTGGGGCGCTGGGCAGACTTCATTCGTTTCAGATTTTTAATAAGATTACAGTTGCTCAGTGCAGCTGTCCTTTAAAACTTATGAAGATTTATTGTCCCTGTAAAGTGAGAGTAAATGGCACTGCATAATCAATCCTCCCGGGATGACAAGTTAATCCGCTGTGTAAGCCCATTCGAACAGCCAGGTTCATTAACTCGGTGCTAAACTACAAAATTAAAATATCACTTTGATAGATTTTCAACTAAAATTTTCGCGAGTAATCGCTTCGAAAGGATTTGGTGAATAATAACCGTTTGCTCGACTTTTTGGCGGCAACTTAACTGTCAACGGGTACATTTTATTTTTGTTTCCAAAACTTGTGTTTCTTGGAGTAATAATGCAAAAATCTAACCAAGAAATCTGTTGAGATATAATGTATTCTGTATAGCACTAATAACTCTAATTACCATTCATATATTCGTCTCGTGTTCATTTAAATACCTATCTAATATCAAGAAATGACCATTAATAATGTAAATCTGTAAATAGCACCAACCAACCAAAGAAAAACAGTCAATTTCGTATTTCGATAATAAGTATCGACAATTTTATGCATCTAACAGGAATATTAAAAACCACAGAGCTGTCAAGTAACGAATAACAAGAAATAATGGGTTTTTAGTACGTGAGACAATGTAAAAAACATCAACCATAGCATGTCGTTGGCGAATTTAAATGCGGTACACGTGATTTTTTTTCGCCGCGCTGACTTGTCTTCCTGAGGCTGAGTTGACTGCTGACGACACGACGCTAAAATATGCAAGATCGTAACTCCACGGTTTTAATGTTCTGTGATTTTTCCTTATTTTAATTCGAGCGCAGAGACTTCTTTCGCCATTTTATTACGCTTGAGAATTACAAATTGCAAAACACTTTTTTCAGGGTTTACGTGCAAATTTATATGTTCGAAATCAGGTGTGTAAACAATTGTTTAGGTGCGTGACAAGTCACTAAATTAAATGAATGAATGAATGTTTATTTATTTGCTAGAACATAGGTTACATTGGTTGGTCGCTTAGCTAAAGTTTCTCTACATTCAACTTTACAGTTGTGCAAATATTTATAAATATATTATTACATTACATAAGCCTGCTTATTCTTATATCTGTATCATCTTATAAGTTAAAAAAAAGTATAATAAAAAAAACTCAGTGACTCAATAGATATGAATAAGAGATAAATTTCAATTGAAATTTAACTACTACACTACATAGTAGCTTCACATAGCCAATCAGTTCAATTGCAATTGAACGCTAACCATATATGAATGGCACTGAACTCTATGACGGCACGGATAGACCTTCCTTATCTTCACACTCTATCTTCTTCATAATCGTCACACCTATTAGTCTCAAATTGCTTGACATCATTCTACCAAGCATTTACGATAAAGGTGTATTTAGTACAAAAACATCAGAGACAGTTGACATGTTTATCATTACCTAAATTAACTACTCAATAGCTCCAATCGTGCATTGACCCACACAACCTTCCTCATACATTTACCAGCAGGTCCTAATTTCTTAGCAACAGTCCCTGACCTGTCACGCGTTCATCAAGTCAATATATTCAGTGAACAAACAAGGGGGGACCGCAGGGTAAACGAGTCATATCCAACGCCCATACTCAAGCTTGCGTTACGACGCAATGCACCATAAAAACTGAAGATAAGCCCGCCTTACTTTTATCACCAAAGCTTTCCATTGTTGGAGACGATACGTCTTCAAACAGTAGAACATTTCTTATGATTATATGGGCTGTATTTTTTGAAAAGGTTCTAAGATCATTTGTAGCTACTTGACTGGGTAGAAACGAGATCGTGCGCGAAAGTTTTGCTAGCCTTGATAAGTGCAATGCTCTATTGTAAACTGTCCATACCAAAATAAAAGCATTTTAGTCAAATATATACCTAGTTTAGTTATTTTTTTCGCTACTGCCAGCCAATACTTGGTTTTGAGCTGTAACTAAATTTATTTATTGATTAAGTTGTGAGAAGCAAAACTTCCCCCCAAAAGAAGTTCTCATAATAATATGCAATACAATCACCACAAGTAACTCTTGATTCCTTATTTTCCTAGTAACAGAACCTTACATTAAACTTGTTTTAACACTGACTCATTCAACAGATATGTTATACAAAGTGAGACATCTAAGACACAGGGTTTTCACCTTCCAACTTTGTGAGTTTACACAGATGTAACATTAAAACTTTATTTGATAAAGCCAAGTTTTTCTGAGATATATATTTGTTTTGGTTATCGTTCTCGTGTTCGGCTCAATCGAGCTGGATCCTTCGTTGGTTTACGTAAGTGAAGATTTCTTTCCACTTTACGTGGTTATAAACGTTCACGTCACTAGGCTGTAGTTCATTTACCAGAAGCACATAAAATCGGATTTGCGTTTGCGTTGACGATGTACTTCTTGAGATAAATCCGTAATGAAATGAAATTTGAATCTTCCTATCGCTAAAAGAAGGTAGAAACTGAGACGACTAAATTATGAACAAGTTCATTTATTAGTAGTAGTACTACTATCTTTGATGGCCTTCGCGTGGGTTCTATTTGAGACAAGTTTCCGTGTGTACGTGGAAACGTAGTGTCATAAGCTAGCCAAAATAAAGTTGTTTACTACCCGTAAACGTAATCAATAAACCTAAGTTATAGGGCAGCCAACTTTTCAGTGGTGCTTACGACCAACCTAAATATGGAACCGTGAAATTGGGCAATATTCTATAAAAAATGTGGATTATGATTTGCGAATATTACGAACTTACGAACGCTTATTTTTCACAGTCTGAGCAAAATATGAGAACCATAAAAATATACCTATAACAGTTAAATTATAGCTATAAAGATAGAAAGACACCGATTTGATTAAAGTTCACGCAATAAATCGTAATATAAAACGTAGTACAGCTATAATTATGTTTACTTTGCAAAATCAGAAGTGAAATGATAAAGCAAGAATAAATTGATGCTATGCAGGTCACTGCTATTGACTTTAAAAACTGCTTTCTCGAAATAGTATCTTTTGTTAGGCAACAGAACATCGGTAAAACAACAGTGGTATCTGTTAGCTTTTCTCTTATATTTTCAAGAACAGCAAGCAATATCTAACATGTTTTATCAATTAAAACATCAGCAGATCTATAAAGTTATGTACTTGACTTATCTATTTTTTGTGGAACATTAATTAACTTTGTGTATCATGCGAAATGTAAGAAAACCTTTGATCATATCAGTAACATTTTATTAGTTACGCTTGGAACTGATATGGGAATTATAAGATTGCGATAACTTTTAATGAAAAGTTAACATACGCTCAATATCAATATCAATCTATTCTATGATGTGATGACATAAGAGTAATCATGAAAGGAAATCGGTAAGTAGTTTTTGTTTTGTTTAAGAATCACTATTCTAATATATTAGCTGCCTCATGCTTATAATTTTATTGTTGCTTAACTTTAGCAAACGTCATTTAGTACCGTGCAAAATAAAAAATCTTGTGTAGAGTACATAATGATGTTAGTTAAAACTAAGCAACAAAAGTAAGAGGCGACAAATATAGCTATTAATATCAATATTTGGTTGCACTTACTTATACGACGTGCTATCCAAGCGTTATAACAGCGAAAGTACTAGGCTATCATGATGATAAAGCGTGTATATTGCCAAAAGGCGTTCAGTCACAATATAGAAAAGAGCTCAACCTCAAAATTAATTCGCAAAAATCCAAAACGAGCCGACGCTTATGTCATCGCAAGAATGAGACGTGAGATAATTCAGTTATCTACCAAGTTCCTCAATAAATTCATTTCCACGAATCACGAGGAAAAAACAAGCCTCAAAATGAAAAGAAAACAGGCAGGTGGGGAAGAATGAAATTGGGGTACCTATTTGAGATTGCAGATTTCACTCTCTGCACGAAAATCTCCGAGCAAGCCAACGTATTCATTTAAATTAGCAATTTTCTTTTTCGTTTTCTTGATATTCAAATTCCCGTTTTTGGAATTAGAGCACTTGGAGTCGGCAGTCAAGGTCAGGTGAAATTTAGAAAAGGTACTTAGCTTTATAACTTTAATCCCATTAAACTCGCAAAGTAATTACAAAATAGAATAATTAGAAGTTAACACAAATAATAAAGGTAACTAAAAGAAAAATGACAGCATTAATACAAATTACAATCCTTCAAGATGGGTGTGAAAAGAGTTCACCCAACGCCAGTTGCAAATGTCCGCTTACCGTCAGGCGGACTGTCTGCTTGTTTTCCAACGGCGAAACATTGCGTAAGAAGGACGACAAAAGCTTTGAAAAACGCCGCTTCTGCAATTGTAAACAATAAAGAGGCTCTATTGCAATAACAAGCAAAGGAAATTTAATAAAAACGGCACAAGTGACCCATTTGGCCCAATACCAACTTCGCACTCACTCTTAGAACTAGTCTGAAGGCAATGAGAATTGTTTTCAAATTGTTAAGCGTTTAGGTACTCGTACTTTAAGCGCTGCGAATTCCACAATGACTGCGGTTTAACAGACATTGGTGTCGATTCGTTTTTGCATTTTCTAAAACTAAACTAAATTTGACAGGTCTAATAGTAATGCCATCCTTTTTTTACTTCAGTGGTTAGAAAAAGACAGCAATACTATTAGACCTGTCAAATTTAGTTTAGTATATGAGAATATAAAACCGAATCGACACCATTAAGTACCTAATATCTAATTACCAATACATTTCTAATAACTTTTATAAATAGGTTGTTTGTGAAATCACTCGAGACTAGACGATAATTAAATAGGCTTTGAGACAACTAACAGTATTATTTTAGGTAATCAAGTCCAGTTTTTTAAATGCATACTTAACTTGATAGTAGACAATGAAATAGCTTGTCTTCATTTACTAATTCACTAGCGCCCGAAATTAATAATCAATCCTGATCCGTTATCCGCGGTTTAGGATCCATATGTCATGTCATAATATGTCATTTTAGTAGTAATATGTCAAGCCCTAGAACTAAAATAACTAATTGTGACATGACATATTGATCCAAAACCGCGTAAGTATCAAGTCAAGTATGCATTTAAGAAACTGGACTTGTTTACCTAAAATAATACTGTTAGTTCTCTCAACAGAATAAAATAAATATTTAAAGGGCATACAACAAACGTCATTTTTTTGGCAGTTTTTATCAATAATGGTATGGAACCCATCGTGCACGAGTCGGAACTGTGCGGAACTCTAAAAACATCATTTATTCAATTCGATACTGAAGCTTATTGAACGGATACAAATACGGGTTTACACAACATTTCACACGATGAATCAATCTTAGCAAAACCAGTTACCTTACGAGCATAACAGTATTCCAATCAACATCACGGCGAGTAACACGAAACTGAACAAGAAATCAAAACTACTCTTGGTAGGGTTAGCAGCTCTCCCATTTTTGCTAGATATTCTGATCGATAAGGTACATGGATTTTCCATCAAGATAGACATCCATCCTGATGTCTAGTTTTTTGTGAACAAAAATATTTTAACGAGAAGACAAGGAGGGGGCACGGTATATCCCGAATCCCGGTAGCGCGAGAAATACCTCGACAAAACTCATGATTTTTAAAAGTGGTGTTGTGACTTTTCCGGGATTTTATAAAGACTTCCAATGGATTAATCAATACACACATAAGTAAAACTATTATTATAACCGCGTCGTTGGCTTACTCATCTCTGATTTCCAATTCATACTGTGACATGACTAAGTGCAAATAAACAAGACAAGAGAAGACCTTGACCAACGCGTGAATGCTAAATCCCTACTAATATTTTAAATGCGAAAGTAACTCTGTCTGTCTGTCAGTCTGTCTCGCTTTCACGCCTAAACAACAGAACCGATTTAAATTAAATTTGGTAAGGAGATAATTTTAACCCTGACACACACCGGGCATAGGATACTTTTTATCGCGATAAACTGTAGCCCACTCGGGTGAAACCGCGGGGAACAGCTAGTCTGTAGTAAACTTTGCCGGACTATTTTCGCCTTCCTTGTCCTATCCGAAACTCTGCGATGGTAACCGTACAAGAAATCAAAACTACACTTGGGCAGGAATGGGGGCAACGTTCCACTTTCCGGCCTTAACCGGTTCTGGGACTAACTCCGACCGCTACTTTACCGGGTACGGATTACTGGTACTACCTACCACGTTTTTTTTAAGGATTTTGAATGAGTTATGTTAAGTCATTGTATGATGGATTGTTGACCGACGACCAAGTAGGTTATGGTTGGACGCTTTTGAATTTAATTAATTTCTCATTCTCTCCAAGATTGGTCTGAAGGTTCTGGCCACCTAACAATGCAGTACAGAACAAAAACTTACGCGTTTTGTGATTGTGACTCAGGAGCACAGGACATTCTGACATAGTAAAGAGTAGTAGTTCAGCTTCATACAAATCGGCCGCCGCGCCGCCCCGGTTTGAATGTGTGCGAGAGTAGCGGCGCCATGTACGCACGCATTTTTCACGCACACAATCCAAACGAACGGGGCCGCGGACGGGGCCGCGGTCATGCACTTAGTACGGAACGCGCCGCCTATGCATCACCGCAAGAGTAGGCAATTAACTCGTCGAGCGGCCTTAGCTACTGTTCTTACTTTACTGTGATTATGATGCCCTTCAGTGTTACTAAGGTTTCTTATAACATTTCTTGGAATGTTGTAATTTTTATTTTAAACTCACTGCGCCCCGCGATTTACCCGTGCGGACTACACATTGTCGCGATAAAAAGTATTTTGAGGAATATATATAATTATATAATATATCTTTATTATTCTACTCAATTACAAGCACAGGGAATACAAATAAAAGTTTCGACAATGATATTTAGTACTGTTTGCCGCCATAAAAATCACCGCATTAGTTTTTGACATTTGTTTCGGGGTTATAGTCAATAGTCAATAGTCAAAAATGTTTATTCAATAGGATACATTGTGATCACTTTAAAACGTCAACTTAAAACTAGCTACGCCTGTTCCAACCTCCTTACGCCGGCAAAAGAACAGGCAAGAAACGCCCGGCAGGTAATTTTTTTGGCGCGATCACATTGACAATTTTATTCTTATTACTAATTGATTGAATTGGAGCAAGTTCACTAAAATCCCAAGCTTTTTTTTTTGTCATCTAATAGTCCGATATTTTTTATTTAGCTTTACTAATAAGAAGATTTCTCTTGTTTGGTTGTACACATTGGGATATGGGAACATGAATATTAACGAGTTGCGGGATCACAACCAAAGCAGACCAGACCCCACAAGCAGCACCCGTTCACGAGTTGACGCATGTGCCAGCCATCGCTCTCCTCGACCATATGAGAGGGAAGAGGGCGACCCGACACATGACGCCGCTGCAAGCAAAGTCACTTTCGTGAGCATGACTGTTTTGGCTGTTTACCGAAAATGGTTAGAATAGGGGAAATAGGGAGAATAGATAGATAGAAAGAAAGATAGATAGATTAACTACAATCCCAAGCTTGTTTGTCATCTAGATAGTCCGATATTTTATAATAAGCTTTACTAATGAGATTTCTCTTTATACGAATTTGAAATTTTGTTATAGACAAGTCTTGAATTTCACTTGGGATTTTGTTGAAAAAGCGTACACATTGACCTTTGAACGAGTTGCTAACTTTATGGAGCCTAGTGGTGGGTACAGCAATTTTATCTTTGTTTCTAGTATTAAAATTGTGATAATCACTTCTCTTTTTGAAGCTATTTAAATTTTTCCGAATGTACATTACATTTTCATAAATATATTGACAAATAACTGTCATTATTTTGGTTTCTTTAAACTTAATTCTTAAAAATTCTCTGGGGCCCATGTTATAAATCGCACGAAAAGCTCTCTTCTGCAATACAAATATGGTGTTAATATCAGCAGCGTTTCCCCACAGCAATATTCCATAGGACATAATGCTGTGAAAATAGCTGAAATAGACTAGTCTGGCTGTATCAACGTCAGTAAGGTGACGGATCTTCTTTACAGCATATGCTGCAGAGCTAAGTCTGCTCGATAGACTGACAATATGTGGACCCCATTGCAATTTGTGATCTAAAGTTATGCCTAAGAATACTGTAGTCTTGACAAGGTCCAATTCTTCGTCCTTAATTTTTACATTTGTTGGTACTTCTTTGACATTGGGCAGCACAAATCTCAAGCATTTTGTCTTTTTTCCATTTAACATCAAATTGTTCGCATCAAACCAGTCTGTAACTTTGGAGAGAGCATTGTTCACGTCGTCAGAAATGTTATGTTGACGCTTTAACTTAAATAAAAGCGACGTATCATCAGCAAACAATACTATTTCGTGATTGTCACTAACAAGGCTGGGCAAATCATTGATGTAAACTAAAAAAGTTTAAGTTCTCGCACCCGCCACACACTCGCGCCTGACATTTGACCGCAGCTGTCAAATGTCACAGCCGTCGATGAGACGATAGCGCGGGAGATTCGAATGACCTCTGTACACCTCGTTGCAGTATCCTATATTATAATTCTCCAGGATTTGAATTAACATCACACTAAATTTCATCAGGATCAGATCAGCGGTTTAGTCGTGAAAAGGTAACATACATATACCCATCCATCCTCACAAACCTTCAATTCTCATATGGTAAGATTAACATAGAGATCCTTAGGCACACATTAATTAAATAAGATCTTCCTATCCTATCATTACATATTACCGCGTTGGCGTTAAAAGCACGAACCAATTTGAACTCAAAACGTTCTTGCTTTAATTAAAGCTTTAATGGACTATATTTTCAGACAAAAGTGAACAATGTTGGGTTCGCCATATCGAATTCTCCATTTCGCTTCAATTTTCCGCCAAAACTTTTAGCTTCATAAAAAGCCAAAAATAGAGTTAGTTATTATGGTTTTGGTTCATTTCTGCAAAGTTGGTGTTTTTATATCGGGATTGAATAATGAATGGCGATGAACGAATCATACATCTCACACCACCTGTCAGGAACGTTCTATTATGAACGCTTCGAGCACTTCCAATAAGAGTTGAAATTAAATTTAACACAATTCGACTTATCAAAATATGTGTCGATCTGAAAGCAGTTATTCCTTTTCGAAAGCGCATTTTAGTTTCCATTGTCACAGTTTAAACTATCACTCTTGAGTTCTTTAAATTCCTCAAGATTTATTTCTTGAGAAAATTTCGTCTTATCTCGAAACTAATGTAAGTACGTTTCAAGTTGTTATCATACCACGTCACGGAGATGTCACTAATGTCACGGATCTCTTAAGAGCCTGCATAACGTCGTTGACCTTGCTTGATCAAGTGAAACTGCTCCGCGCACTCCGCGCATCCCCTCACCAAAATTACGCGATCTACGGCCAACGCGCCCGAAGCGACGCTCTCGCCATGCGGCGCGGCGCGGTACCTCTACTAATCGAGCCCGCCGTATCTACATTTATTATATACACAGTAGCAACATCCTACTATAATATTATAAATGCGAAAGTTTGTGTGTGTGTGAATGTTTGTTACCACGTTACTACTGAACCGAATTTGACTGATGAAATTTAGAATGTAGACAGTTTAGGTATTGGACTAACACATAAGCTAATCTAATTTTGAAAAGTCAACTCTGAAAGGGGTTAAATACGGTAGATAAGTTTGTATGAAAAATGTCATTCCTTGGTTCGATTGACTCAAAAATAGGTACAAATAAACCTTAAAGTAAATCATTGAAAACGCATTTTTTATTTTTTGATATGTATTACTTCTACGGGGTGTGCCATAGAGTTTTAAAGTTTGTATGGCTTTTTTTATTCCTTATGTGGATTTTCTTAAAAGTAGGTACAAATAAACTATAAAGTAAATAATTAAATACGTATTTTTTATATTTAAGAAAACCTCTAAAGTTTGTACAACACATCAATTCCCACGCGGGCGAAGCCGCGGGGCACGGCTAGTAGTCACTGCCGCGCCATTTGAATGTGCGCGTGAGTGAGTAGCGAGCGCCGTGTACGCAGGGACCGGCCTGGGACTCAGTAGGGCTGTGCCACGCGTTTGATCGCGCGCATTTATGTACTACACTGCTCGCTCGCTCGGATTTGCTGCTCTCACTGACTATTTCATTTGTATAGTTTATAATAAATCGTATTTATTAATTTATAATTATTAAAATGTCTTTAATATGCAACCCATTTATGAATTGGTAAAACATTTTAATAAATTACATGATTAAACACCTTGCGCTGTCATAATACACAGATAATATAATCTATAAAAAAAGGCATGTTAGTTACAACACTTAAGGTATAAGTCGATAACGGCTGGACCGATTTTTATAATCTTTGATTTTTTGCAATTGTCTTCGTCCGGAATAAGATAAAATATGATACTCATAAATAATAAAATTAATCATTCATTTGTTGTAAATGGTATACCAAAATGCAACTGACATGGTGTAACAAAACACAACTGACAGCTAAACGTAATGTTGTCTATGGTTGATATTGAAGTTGTGAATTGAAGATGTTTTTGTCTAATAAAGCACTAAATGATGTAATTGACTGGTTAAATGTAAATAATCTGAAAATTAATTCAAATAAAACTAAATTTATGAAATATTTGACATATAAAAGTAATAATGAGGCCAAAATGAATCTACCTATTAAATATGATAACATTGACATTGAAGAAGTACATGACATTAAATTTTTAGGAATACATATAGATAAATATTGCAACTGGAAAGTACAGGTTGACAATGTGTGTAAGAAGTTGAATAAATTTATTTTTGCTCTTCGTAGAATCAAAAATTTGACCAATATACGAACAGCCATTATGGTCTATCATAGCCATGTATGCTCCATTCTTCGGTATGGAATAATTATATGGGGAAATTCAACAGATGCCCAAAGAGCATTTGTAGTTCAGAAAAAATGTCTCCGAGCAATTTTTAACATGAAATGGACGGATTCTTGCAGGCCTGTATTTATTGAACAAAAATTGCTTACACTACCTTCATTATATATTTTTGAAATGTGCAAATTTGTGAGGAAGAATTTTTCTCTCTTTGAAAACAATGAGAACACGAAATCTAAAAGAAGCATAGTACAAAAACCATTGGTGATGCCACGAAATCGGCTCAAAGTTTGTGATAAAAACTGTTACACCATGGCAGTAAGGATATATAATAAATTACCAAAGAGCTTTACAGATTTAAATGAGACAAAATTTAACATGACACTATATAATTGGCTATGTGACAAATGTTTTTATTCTGTGGATGAATTCTTCAAATTTAAATTTAATCCTATTCTAATACGATGACGATATGTACCTACTACTACTATACATTTATTTTTATTTTATTATTTACTTGTGTGAATGTGTCTGACGTTTCGTTTTTTTTATTTTTTAGTTTTGTAATTGTGGGATATTTTAATTTATAAGAATAAGCAGGCTTATGTAAAGTAATAATATATTTATAAATATTTGCACAACTGTAAAGTTGAATGTAGAGAAACTTTAGCTAAGCGACCAACCAATGTAACCTATGTTCTAGCAAATAAATAAACATTCATTCATTCATTCATTCATTCATTCATTCATTCATTCATTTGTTTTATGTGAGTTTATTTATTACTAACGTTAATTAATTTTAAAATCCTAAATCTGCTCATTTATTGCCTCTTATGCGGAAAGAAGTTCGCCGGGTCAGCTAGTATTTAACTAAAAATAAAAGTGACAACCCTATGCATCACCGCAAGAGTAGGCAATTAACTCGCCGCGGCACTATGCACCTACCACTCATAGCCTATAGGTAGTTCATCGTACGACTTTCAGCTACAAAAATATGCGGAGAAAAGTGGCACAGGTCCGTTCAGCACGGCGGCTCGTCCCGCACTGACTTTATGGGCGAATGAGGGGTGTACGTGCCGATTTGCGAGTATGAAATACGTAAAAAATTCGCAAAAAATAATTAAAGCAGTATTTTCAAAAAATGGCCTGAAGGTGTCCTGGGTATTATATTTTTTTATAAGCTGATGGTATTAACAAGTCTTTGTTACATATATAGTTTAGGAGTAAAGTAGTATTAAACTTTTAGGAAATGGGGACTTTGCACATTTGTTTTCAATATATAAATACATTTTTTGTATTTTTCGGCCTGAAGGTGTCCTGCTATATATCAAGTAGATTAACATATATTTTTATTAGATTTTTTTTAGACCAGAATTACACAGAAAGATAGCTTTAAATAACCCCATTTTTGGAAACCTGCGCCTTAAAAATAAAATATACTATACACCGTTACATCGAGCGCTTGTCAGTATCACTGACTCATTTACTGCTAGGTCTGAGAACTCGTTTTGTTTACGTTTTTATCACACTTTACATTATTGAGGCATGTGAAATGTTAACAATCGCACTATTGTATATCTGAATGAATTGTAGTGATGGCTATGTAATCGATTTTTGTTTGCGAAAAGGAGTTCTTTCATACCGGCCGATAGAATATAAAAGGCTTGTACTGTGTGTGCTAGATCTTTTAGATAATTTTGTATTGATATTTTTGAATACCAAGATTGCTTGCGCTAATTTCTTTCTTTTTCCCAGTATTAGATTTTTAACATAACATAATATTATTTTATTTTTGGCCTAGATTCTAGGTCTTATTTAGATTGAGAGTCTCTTTATTTGATAAAAACTAAATTAAGCACTCGAATAAGCGAGAAAATTGGTCCATTAAACACAGTAAATGTCAGATAGATATTTGAGCCAGCACGCATTATTTCATCTGTATTTCACTTATTCTCGGCAGGAGAGGTAGTCGACCCAACGGTAAATTACGAGATTAAAGGCCAACAGCAAACATCGACAAATCATTCGGAGTGACTCAGATTCATGTGAAAACAAAAATGTCTTTTAAACGTTTTAAGGAATCTTTGATTACAATCATATGGCAATTTTTTTGAGATGGTCGCACAAGCGAATATACCTATAAGTGTTTTTTTATGCTTCACACATTTTAATATTACTTAGTAAGTTTCAAGAATCTAATTGTTAAGTAAATGATAAAGATGAGATTTTATGAGTGGTGACCTAGCTACATGCTGGGCCAATCACGATAGTCCCCTTTGTAAACCGGTAAGCTTTTTACGAACTTTTTGGAGCAACTAGAAAAGTCATTTTAACAACTTTATTGCATTATCCTACACGCGTACTAATAAACGAACACATAATGGTAAATAATCCACCAATATCACACATTTTCACCCGATGAGACAAAAGTTATGGCAATAAAAATAAGATTTTCACTTTGACAATTCAATTGACGCCAAGAGTTTGTTGATTTGTAATTTCTTACTGCACCAAATTGAATAACCATTACTTCTTTTGTCCACAGATTTTAGACATAGCAGCTGTAAGAAGCGTCAGTGGAAACGTAGCTCAAAGCACATCTCAACTCAAAACTCCGTGTCCGTGGGAAATAGTTTTAAACCCACCACTCCCAGTTCAGCTTACTTCATTACCATCCCAAATGACTCGGGAACTTGAAACAAGTAGTTACCTCGTCAAATGTCAAGTGAACCATTCCGTGTCATGTCTCACGTCAGATTGTCTGATGCATCCTTTGCGTGCTTCTCACTTGTCATTACAAATGGACAAATTGTCGTCATCCGCCGTGAATTTATCTATATCGGGTAACAAATTGAGGTGAAATCTCTGGTTAAACGAGTCAAAATGAGCGGTGCAATTGTTTTTACATACTGGATTTTTTTTCTTTTGCAGAGCTCTTGTCGGTGGAGCATTTTCCATCTTGTTCGGTCTTTGTGGATTGTTTATTTTTATTCAGCGGCCGTGGAGATAGAAATTTGACATAAGCTCTATGAAAGTAATGTCAAAAATCTAGTAAGACAAACTGTGGATGGATAGGTTATTAATTTTCAGCGTAAATGGATATACAGTCCCTAGCTAACTTTCATGAAAGTCTAGTTAGTAAAATAATAAAGCGCAAGTATTTGTTGAATGAATGAATGAATGAATGAATGTTTATTTATTTGCTAGAACATAGGTTACATTGGTTGGTCGCTTAGCTAAAGTTTCTCTACATTCAACTTTACAGTTGTGCAAATATTTATAAATATATTATTACTTTACATAAGCCTGCTTATTCTTATAAATTAAAATATCCCACAATTACAAAACTAAAAAATAAAAAAAACGAAACGTCAGACACATTCACACAAGTAAATAATAAAATAAAAATAAATGTATAGTAGTTAGTAGGTACATATCGTCATCGTATTAGAATAGAATTAAATTTAAATTTGAAGAATTCATCCACAGAATAAAAACATTTGTCACATAGCCAATTATATAGTGTCATGTTAAATTTTGTCTCATTTAAATCTGTAAAGCTCTTTGGTAATTTATTATATATCCTTACTGCCATGGTGTAACAGTTTTTATCACAAACTTTGAGCCGATTTCGTGGCATCACCAATGGTTTTTGTACTATGCTTCTTTTAGATTTCGTGTTCTCATTGTTTTCAAAGAGAGAAAAATTCTTCCTCACAAATTTGCACATTTCAAAAATATATAATGAAGGTAGTGTAAGCAATTTTTGTTCAATAAATACAGGCCTGCAAGAATCCGTCCATTTCATGTTAAAAATTGCTCGGAGACATTTTTTCTGAACTACAAATGCTCTTTGGGCATCTGTTGAATTTCCCCATATAATTATTCCATACCGAAGAATGGAGCATACATGGCTATGATAGACCATAATGGCTGTTCGTATATTGGTCAAATTTTTGATTCTACGTTTCGTGTCTGAGTAGTGTGGAATGTGGATCCCGATCCGCGTATTTGCTAATGTCCTAAATACAGGAAATCCTAGTTAGAGATTAGAGCTATGATATATAATATACCAAGATTCTGACAAGGATGATCATCAAACTTGACAGACTTTGACCGTCTTTATTTTTAACTTCAACCCAATAGCAATCTTTTCAAACTTACCAAATCTGGCAGATGCGCACCAGATTACAAGCCAGACTGGTTAACAAAAGAGATAAAAAAAAAAGATCGAAGCAAATTTAACAAGTCATTTTATTTTTTTGAAACGGCAGGTGGTGGAGGAAGCCTACCATTGGCCGGTTCAAGGGCGCACACTACCCCTAACTTTGAATGATACACGCGCTTCGTTTTCTATGAACTTAGCTTTAGAGTTCACGACATGCAACGTTACACACCGGTCCCACGGTAGGACGTCTGGTCTGAAGCGGCTTGATTTGTTGGAAAATAAACCTTAGCAACGATCAAACGTACACGCGTAACGCCAGAAAGTCACAGGCAGGGTGCATTCGACGTTCGCCGAGCTGTCTGGTCTGTGAAAAGACAAGCTGTATGACACTACTTTTATTAAATTTGATATCTGCGTTTCTACTTTCTAGCCAGTGATTTTATGGAAGAGGGAATATTATATTTTATTGTATGTCAGACGGTAGATGCCAATAAATGTTTCAACAATGTAGCGAATGAGTCCTTAGAGGAAAATTTTGCTGCATATTATTCTTTTTGTAGCTATTTGGAACTCCGAGTAAATTTATCTGTGAGTCTGCAGTTTAAAATTGCACTGGTTTTGAAATGCACATTACAATACAATGAGCTACAAATGTAGCGCTCCCAATATAGCAGTAGCCCATCTAAGCCCGTACAATCAGCGACAAAAGTCGCTAAACAATAATATTTTTTCCGATTACTTTCATCATCTTACGCACCAACTTTTGACCGCATCATTACTAAATGTCAGGTGTCTTGTGCTGTGGTCAAACGCTACTTTGTAAGTTGTAAAAAAAACCTAAACGTTACTTACTGATTTAGAACTCATTTGGAAACTTTTTGTTATTTCTTACAGGATAGCATTTGACCACAAGTCACCGGATGTTAAGTGACGATGCGGTCGAAGATGGCGCCACACACACCTGGACAGGGAACTGGCTCTCAAATGATGACTGCCGGAACATATTGATAAGTGCTTGGCGACAGATTCTTGAGTGTAGGCTAGCCAGTAACTTTAGCCAGGTCAGCACTAGAAAATGTCCTACCAACAAGTTATGGTTTCATCACGATGTTTTCCTTCACCGAAAGCTCAAGCTCTTTGTAGGATCCACGACCTACAACGGGTCGCAAGCCGACGTCACTACCACTGAGTCATCATCGCTAAAACCACTCTTCTTCTTCTTGCTGTAGTGCGATCTCCTACCGGAGGTCGGCTATCATTAGGGCTATCCTAATTTTAGATGTGCTGTTCGGTACAGGGATCTTGTGCGCATTATGAACCAAGTCCGGAGATTTTTGAGCCATGAGGTACGTCTTCTTCCAGGTTTTCTCCCTGCAGGATAAGCTGGAGTAGCTGGTACTTTTCGTTCCTCAAAGTGTGACCAAGGTAGAGCAGTTTACGCATTTCGATGGTTTTCAGAGTTTCCACTTGTTCAATTTCTGCAACACCTCTTCATTGGACACTCTATCCGTCCACGATATTCGCTAAAATCGCTAATCGAGTATACAAGTATAATCAGTTACTTTTGTTGCTGACTTTACAAGGGACCTATATACATTGCTGTTAATGTCAGTGGCTTGTAAGGCTTCCCGTCTACTTGAAAGGCAATAAAAGCAGAAAGTTAGCCTGCGGACGACCGATACCGTTCGATCTTGGGCCCTAACGTGAGTCACCGCGAAATGGCAACAAACTTGCGAATCGGTGTTGCAAGGTTTAGTGAGGAAAACGTATCTTTCTTGCTGCGTCTGAAAATGCTCTAGATATTTGAAATGCACTAGCAGTTTCGGACAATCCTTTCTGTTCTAAGTGTGTCATTAATTTAAATCTAAGATTCACTGTATTTCATGTATAGGGTTTCAAAAAGTACGCGGATCGGGAATCCACAGCACAAAAATACTTGCGCTTTTTTTAATGCACAACTATTATCCTGTAGCCGGAATCGAACCCGCGACCTCACGTTTTGCAGTCGGCTAATAATTGTCGATTGCACTACATCGGTTATCGTCATTAATTTAAAGAAAAACAATGTTCTATGACTCAACAATTATAAGACAAAAATGCTTCTATATTAATTAAATCTATTAAAATTTAATATTTTCTGAAAGACAAAATACTATAATTTTCAGGGTTTTGAGCGCATTAATACTGCGGTTCCGTACCGGTTCGACAACCTATATAAATAAGTACATCTGGCAACACTGTAACGAAACTGCCCACCGTTTGCACAATTACTCGTGTTTCTACATTCTACGAATCGCCCGAATTGTTTGTTTATATCCGGTGATCGCGTTAAGAGGGTCTTTTTGTTCTGTTCTCGGATGCTTTGAATTATTTGCAGCCAGCAATCGTTATTAACGCGTAATTAATATCCTTTTAAATCCACTTGGCCGTGTAGTTCCGCTCTAGCACTATTAATTGAGAATAAAAAAACATTTAACGTAATTATAATAGTTCTTTTATATATATATATATATATATATATATATATGTACTTGACAATCATCATACGAACGCAAACATTCCAAGAGCAATAGTTTTATTAAAATTAAATCTGATCTAAATGGAGGTACAGTTACAGTTCTATATATATATAGAGTTAAAGCATATTTACAATTCTCTAGTACATACAATTCTTAATCGTTTCCGCGAAGTTAAAGTATGCAAGCAAACGTGGGGTTGCAAAATTCCGTACTAAGTACCCATTTAGTCCCATCTCCAAAGTTGTCGAGATACCTCGAACTTCGAAGGGGACTTTAATAAAATTCCCCTGTTCACTTCGGTAAGCTGCCATTTTCGATATTTAATGCGTTCTGATCAACGAAATATTTAAAGTCTAATTCGGTGGCAAAATATTGAGTTTATTAGCTTTTTATTTTTCTTCTTTGTGCGGCTAAGTGGTTATTTTTGTCGCATAAAGGAATACGAATACGGACAAAAGAGACCGATAGGGTAGTAACGGGCGGTAACGCAGCTAGCGGAAATTATCCTTATAAAACACTAATAATAAAAAAATCTCTCTGGTAACTGTATAATTTTATGTTGCGTGTATTACGTGTATGTGATATAGCAAGATATATAGATAGCCTTAGAGCATTGTCATAGCATTTCCGGTGCGACTTCGAAAACATTGTTCTACCATTTATAGCTTATTTTATAGCTTGGTGGTAGGGTATTTTCTAGTACTCGCCTGGCTAGCTACCACCCTCTTGTTAAGAATCTGTCGCCAAGCACCTATCGGTGTGTTCCGGCAGCCTCACTTGAGAGCCAGTTCCCAGTCCAGGTGTAGCGTGGCGCCATCTTCGACCACATCGTCACTTAACATCAGGTGACTTGTTGTTGAAAAAAACATTATTTATGTACTACGAGTAGCTGCGCCTTCAATGTCACCCGCGTCTTCCAGCTATCCCGCAGGAACCTTTTTCCGAAATAAAAAGTATCCTGTGTTAATGGGTGTAAGCTACATATCCATTCCAAATTTCACTCAAATTTGTCTAGTAGTTTTTCCGTGAAAGAGTAACAGACATCCATACAAACTTTCACGTCTATAATATTAATAGGATAGGATTGATAATCTACGATAACGCAGGGCGTCGAGACAAATTAACAAAATAAGCTGGCGAAATCAGTCCAGCCAATCGCCATTCACACAGCCCATTACATAATTTTCAATTACTATTGAACAATAATTACTAAAATCCATTTTAGATAATTATTACATACGATAACTACTGGTTTTCACAGTTAATTAAATAAATGGATAGTAGAGTTTTGCCGAAAGTTGTCAATAGTTGTCAATAAATTAATAGTAAATAGTTTTATCAGTACTGCAGTGCGATTCTAATTCACACGGAAACTCTTCCGACCACGGAGTCGGAAAAATTTCCTTCAGATTTTTTTTTGACACGATTCATACATCCGAATTTGGAAACTGACATTTAATTTGACAAATCAGCTGCTCATTCACGGAAAAGTTTCCGCCACCTATTTGCTCTCGGAAAACGTTTCCGTGAAGCAAAAGTGACGTCGAATCCAACACGGAAACTTTCCGAGTGAATTAGAATCGCACTACTGGTCGTAAAACCCGTAAAATACCTTGCTGGTGGACACTCCTTAACCGTTTATCAGTACAACTGATAAGGTACCGTAATAACAGCACCGAAAGAGTATGATAAGGATAAAATAATTTGATTTATTATTTTACTTCACTGTTTTACTAACCTCCAAGAGGTTAAGGTGGGCCAACAATCTAATGGAAGTAGCAGGAAATAAACTAAGAAACGGATGGATTAATACAAATAATATATATATACTATGCTACTGTAAAAAACATCAATTTAACATAACAATTATTAACATTTTTTTTTTATATAATTTCAACAAGATCAGTTTACTAGTTACTCACTAGTTTATCTTCACTAATTCACTAGTTTATCCGTGACAAACAAACAATCTAATCTTTTCACTTTATTAGTATAGAAAACATAGATTAGTCACTAAGCAGATTTGAGACGAAATACTTTCTTATACCCTGGTATATTCGATATCGTATTTCTACCAATTTAACTTCAATACATTAAAAACATATTGTACATTAATTATTCCTAGAAAGGGCGAACATTAAAATTCAGTTGAAAATGAAAATAATTGATGTACATTACCTACATAGCTGTTATTTCACCTGCCTGTTTAATGATGCCGGATTTACCAATAACAGCAAAATTTCATTGTAGAGATCAAAGAGAAAATATATTCAGCACTATTAATTCTGAACAGCCTGTGAATGCGAATCATCACAATACACGAAACGATATTGTTTACGAGTAGGGCTGTCACAAACAGGGCGGGCTCGACGCAGCGCAGCGGGAAGCGCCAACCCTGGAATATACCCATAGTCCCATACCCACTTCCATAACATGTCACAGTTTCATGAAAACATGTGTTAGACACGAGACGCGTGTCTGAAAAAAAAGAACCCCTAAATAAACGTTTCGTCGCGTTAACGCCACGTGTTTGTAAATAGAGACGTAATCCCATATCTGCATGTTTTCTTAATCGAGCAGATCATTCCCTAATAGTTAAAATGTCACGGCTTATGTCGTTGCTAATGTTTGAGAGACTACGCCGAATGTAATTATGATGGATGCTTTAAGTTTGAGCATCGAGATTAACGCTTAATAGGAGTCGAACTGTGTCTGATGGCATTACTAATGGATGGAGGAGAAAATTTGACTTGAGATTACAGTTTACCATAAGTCTGCTGTTAACTCTGGATTGACGATTATAAAATAACGGTTTTACCTTACAGAGAGAGAGAGAGAGAGAGTTATTATAAAACATAATCTTTATTAATTCATACTGCAAAGACTATCTCATCAACATCTTCACATATTTATTACACTTAGATTGTAACTTTAACGAGCATCCTATGCCAACAAGCTGCTAAGACACGTCCAGTACTTATCCTTTACAGATTATTAGTCACACACAAGCACCAAGGCCAAAGCCTACTAAAGTTCATGCGCAATATTTCACAAAGCACTACGTGAAAACGACCTCTATCTACAGAAATTCTCTTATAAGACACACTAGTGATTTTAGTCCGGCTCGAAGGACCATGCACGTTTCAACTTCCAGTCACGAAGTGGTTAAGCCGAATACAGAATTACCAGTTGTGACACTTGAGTTACTGGCCTTTATAAGTTTAGTGAGACAGTGGAAATCCTTTTATGAAGAACTATGGTATATCTTGTATCTGGGTGTACCATACGAGGTACCCTTTATCGATACTGATACAAGAGTTTTGTGTGGTATCCGAGATGAATTTCGTATACTTTCAAATCATTTTACAATCAAGTAACCATAGTGTAAAAATATATTAGCCATGATTCCCTGTTCTATTGAGAGAATTCCTACTTTAAACAACTCTCAGCATTTAAACCGGAAACTTACCTAATCTTTCTAACGACTAGATAATTTTATAAACCCGTGTCCCAGCCTAGCTCTCTCCAGCAGATATCAAAAGATGAAGTATTCTATATCAATTTGCGCATTCGTGCAAAGTATATTTAAGTAGCTCCGTTCCCGGTCTTAGCTTTTTAATGGCACCATTTATGGGGGGATGGGGGTGAAATATCCGTATAAAGGAAGACGGACCAAGAATTCCTTATGATGATTACGCTCGTGAGCCGAATACTTGCTATTAAAATTTAAGCCTACAGCAGCATATTCGTTTGTCATTTTATTCAATTTCAATAAGAACTCTCAGCGGCATTTGAAAAGATTACAAAGAGCGTGATTGATACCATTCGCTCGGTTCAGCGAAACGAAATCTTGGTTGAGCGTAAATGGACATTGATTGGCCATTGTGGTCAGCAACAATAAGCAATCACACTGTTCATACGGGTCTAGTGCTAATAGTGGCGCCGCGAAACGCACTTCATTTTCACAGTACTCGTTGTGAGGGCACTTCACTTCGCTCGTCATATGCGTCTGACATATACTCGGCTTCATCATTTGAGCCGCAGCGTTCGAAACTACGAACTCCGGGAAAAGTGATGTGGTCAGTCGGTGGTGATATCGACCTTCCAACTTAGTATTAACTGCTTTTGTCGGAGTACTTTTAGAACTTCTGCCATCGTTTAAGGAACTTATGTGCTCAAACTTGTAAGTCACATATTGCATATCGTGCGCTCTAACGGCACTATAGTTAGGAATGCATCTGTAGTCTGTACCCGCAATCGAAGGTGCAGCAAAACAATAGACAATGTTTACAATTCCATTCATGAGAAGCGCTGTGTATCAAATGACTTACATTTCTTCACAGCATGAACCTCATTAGGTGGGATTGACATACGATGGAAGGCGAACATCACAATACGAAGAGAAAAGCCAGTAGTAGGAGTAGGACGATAAAAGCGGCAGATAATGATGTTTTTGCTACCTATTTTTCTCAAAAGGTAGTACTGCAAGCATATGGTGGTAATTTGTTGACAGATTGCCATTGATGTGTCGTAAATGTCGTAATTGGCACTATAATAACTTGACTCAAAGAATGATTCAACAAGCCATGAAAGCATTAACAACTTGACAGACAAACTAGTTTCCTTCGCTCCTATTCACGCTGCTTTGATATCAAGCTTCCATTGTCAAAGCAAAAAGCAATCGGAAGTGATCGAGAGTCGCTTCAACGGATTTGAAAGAAGATTGGACTCTCACTACACCGCATTTTCAAGGTATTTTTATTTCTGTTCGGAAAGTTATTATGTCTCTATATCTCGCCTTGCCTTACACCTTTCTAAAATTATCTGGTTTAGATAAATTTATTTGACTACAAACACTCAGAACTTCCAAAACGGTCATTGACATCGTGGAATATGCGATAGACAGTTACCGCATTTAAAATCAATTAAAATTCTGTCACTAAACGCAACCAGGCTCTGGAGAGTTTATTTTTAGACCTGGCAATGGTTCGTTTTACGGTAACTGTGCCCTAGGGTATGGAATGGACGTATGGACGACGTTCGTTTAATAGACATCTATTGTACAATGTGGGTTATTGATGAGGACTGCAAATCAAATTATGAGGATAGACCGGTTTATTTTTGGCTCAATTAATGATCATTGGAGATTTTGTTATTTATTAATTAGATATTTAATTGGTCCAACTCCAGCTCTAGACTGACATTACCATCACGAAACTAGTCAACAGTCAAAAACATTTAACTGATTAGCACTTTTCTCACGAAAAATATCTCAGCACGCTTATGTCACATCACGATAGTTTAGGACAAACTGCTGTGCAGGATATCAGGTTTTTAAGTTGAGATCTACGCCGAAAAGTAGATCATAGATGGTTAGATTGATATATTTGTTTCGGTATGGAAATGAAGCGTCGCATTATTGTCTTTGCCGTGACATACGTGTGCTTATTTGGCCATTGGGCAATAGGACAATAGGAAGTTAGGGCTTCCGCAACTTCGGCGGTCGGTATTGGGGTCGTACTGCACCCCAGGGGCGCATATCGCCGATGTACCTCTAATAGGGATCTATTGTGTTTGCCCCGGCTTAATTACGGCTGTTCCAGCAATATTCCGTACTGCAAAGTGTGGGCGCCAGTTTTGCTTAATTAACTTTGGTTGAAATTAGATGTTTTTGAGATCACAATAGGTTTAAAACAAAACGCAAACAAATCTAGAGCATTAGCAATAGTAAAGTAGGTAGCAAAGACAAATTAAAACCTACCTGTCTTGTTGGTTGGTTATGTTAAGAAGTAAAAGCAAATTTTTAGCTTCTTGATGATACCGAGTTTTGAAAGCGTCTAAACCTAAGCAGTTATAATCAAGAATTAAAGGAAACGTTCACGTCGAATAATAAAAGATACTGTTTATTACGAAACTAAACATAAAAACTGCAAACCTATACCAAGGTTTAGTAACTGGAGTATGTTCAAAGCAGTGACATAATCGAAAACTATTCCTAGATTAAACAATAAGTGAAGTGAAACTCTAACAACAGCCCTCCTTATTGGATTGGAAATATAATCCTAGTATTTTCTCTGAGAATTTTTCTTCCACACAGTATTAAAATGCAATGGGCTATTTGAGGGAATGGAAACACATTACAATATAATTGCGAGTGTTTTTAAAAGCAATAACAATCAATGTTGCAGTTGTTGCAGCTTAATCTGGACAAGAAAAGTTCGTAAACATTGAGTGGTGTGTTGTTTTTTATCTTAAGCGATAAAAACAACAATTAACATTCCCGTGAGACATATTAATCGCCCATTATCGCCGTTTCCCATCAATTCAGAACGCGGTCAACAAGAAGAGTTTTATGGGTAAAGTCCGTTTAGAGGTGTACATTTAGCATAGGGGTAGGCTCTAGTAACACATCCTTAACGCCTCTAGCGTTTTAATTTTAGGCTCTTTCTCTCCCCCCTTCCCCGATGCAGACAGCAGAATTTACAGTCAACAGCAGAAAACTCACTAGTGCTGTATCGAGATCCGGATATTTGAATTTTCTCTCGCCAGAATTCCTAGCATAGAATGGCCTAGATATCAAACGAGGACGGGGATAAATCTTTGGCTGTAACTATTAGGAGAGAAGCTACTTTTGCTTTATCTTTTATTACAGTGCTGTGAGCATAGGAAAGCAAAATCGTTAAAAGGTTTGGTGGACTTGAAACATTTTCCAAAAATAGCTGTAATAATAAGGTGAATATTTACATCTTAGAAGCTTTTGACTGCAAGGATGATAATGATGATGTTAATGGTAAAGATATGGTCAAAGGTGACGCTAAGCTCCACCGGAACTGGTAACTGGGTCTCATCTCAATTGAAGCAGCCGGAACACACCGCTACGATAGCAATCCAGTACTACAGCACAAAAGGTCTTCCAAAATGATGTCCCTCAACAAACAACGATAACGTTTGCCAAAGGTAAGTAGGTATATCGACAGTAGGTAATTCGATCATGCTTGCGAGTTGGCAGCGCCTGTCAAGCTAAGTACATCTAATGGAAATCTTGTGTTCTTCTAAGTAGACGCCACGCTGATGCTTTTATACTTAACTACAACTTGGATATTCTAGTTCCGCGAGTATGAAAACTAGACGAGTGTATTCTTTGAAGTATAAGAAAGAAGTTGTTAGCAAAATAATGAGACATGCGAGACGAGTCTTAGTATGCATATATAATAAAAATGGAGAAAAATTTAAACAGGTTGATTGTCATAATATGAAACTAGTTCGCCTTGGGTCCTCAGATTGCACCACAATATTACCTCTACGAGGTTGTTAAAATTAGAAGACTAATCAAATAGAACAACTACACACACAGTCTCTTTAATTAAAGTATATGCATACGTAATGTAGGTATCAATTCTGGTCCTTCGAGCAGATATATAAAAGGGGAAGATGGGTTGCATTTCTCGAGTGTGGATTTAGTCCGCTTATTTTAGACCTGCTTGCAATACTCACAATCCGTCTGGCGTATGTTTGATTTGAAGTGAAGCTGTGAAGTGTGTTTGCGTGTTATTGGAACAGGGCAGGTTGTTTGATTGGGCGGTGTGAGAAAGTGACTAATCTTCCCTTATAGTATACATTCGAAGTAAGTACGGGTAGCTAGTTTCTTTTTGCAGAACTTCAAGATAAATCCTGTGCAGCTGCAAAGTAAACATGCTATTTCATCATCCTTTTGACAAAATAGCGCCTCATTTCGCCTAAGGTCCATTCCACTTTCTGTAGTTACTCGTAGTCCCGAGCTGACCTTTACCCAGTAATTAGCCGTCAGCGTCAAAACCGCTAAATCGCACGGGCAATTACCGGCAAATTAAGCCAGAATTGGAGAACCGTCAAATTCGGAAAGTAGTTCGCGTGACCGCTATCACGTAAGTGTTCGCAGTTGGAGTTTGTTCTAAAACTTTATGAAGGCAGTTGCTCAGCTTCGTAGCAGTTAATAATAGGTTTTAATTTTGTTAGCTTCATGTAATAGATGACGGAATTAGCTGATGGTTCACCTGATGTTGCGGTAACCATCGCCTTCCAACTGAAAACCAAAGGTAACGAATTTTAACCTCCTTTTTTATAACTACACTGCATTTCAACGACAACAAACTAATAAATACTTTTGTTGCGGATAGATAAGTCGATTTTGTCAAATTGTTATTAGATAAGTCGATTTTGTTAATTGTTATAAGTAAGTAGCAGATTACACTACATAGCCTTTATGTATACCTATATAAATGTATAGAATCATTAGTAAATTCTAAGTTAGAAAATGTCACGATGTGCTGACCTGTGATTAGAAAGAGACGCACCTCCCGCAAGAGCGGGACAGCGATATAGATCGCTCGCGCGCCATGCGACGCTCTGATTGGCCCAGAGGCGCGTCATACCCACCGGTGCCTGGCGCTAGTTGCCGACACAAAAATTGTACTTAAGCTAAGAGAAATCCTGTTTTAATTGTATTGCTTCAAAGTGTTGTATCTGAACCTAAAATATACAGTCCACAAGTTTATGGAAAGGAGTCACTCAAGAGTTTCATTTCGTCGAGCACCCTGACCCCAATAGTTGTTTGGTCCATCGAGTGCCGGATACTTCAAGAAGCAGTTCCAGTCGTATACAACCTGAACGCTGTTGTATGCGACGTGAAGATCATCGGCTGCAGTCGTATACAACTTGAACGTTGTTGTATGCGACTTGAAGATCGCCGAGGAAACCCGCCGCTTACAAGTTGAACGTTTTTGTAAGCGGCGCCACCGCTGCAGTCGTATACAACCTGAACGCTGTTGTATGCGACGTGAAGATCATCGGCTGCAGTCGTATACAACTTGAACGTTGTTGTATGCGACGTGAAGATCGCCGAGGAAACCAGCCGCTTACAAATTGAACGTTTTTGTAAGCGGTATCACCGCTGCAGTCGTATACAACCTGAACGCCGTTGTATGCGACGTGAAAATCGTCGGTTACAGTCGTATACAACTTGAACGTTGTTGTATACGGCGTGTACAAAGAAGCTGCCAACGGTGCAACTACGTCGAGTCTGGGAAGATCACCCAACGGTGCAACTACGTCGAGTCTGTGAAGATCACCCAACGGTGCGACCACGACGAGTTCTGGGAAGATCACCCAACGGTGCAACTACGACGAGTGCCGTTTGCACTGCACTTCGAGTCACCGTGGAAAAACGTAATTACGTGGTTTATCCACGGCTCTGTTACCCCGGCCACCTAACGGTGCCAACGGCCAGGGTCTCAGAGTTAACGCCGCAAGGCGGTGTGGTGTTTTGTGCAACACCACCAGTCCATCAAGACCGTTCAACGGGAACGCGGACTGAAATAGCACTTCCTCGCCGGTAAGAGTGGAAATCAGTGCGGGGGCCAGACTGTAGGCACTCGCCAAAGGGGTCGGACATTCCAGCCGACTACCGAGCACCCCGTATCTGACTCCGCTCCTCTGCTGGGTGGAACCCACCTTACCTTTGCCAAAACCATCCATCCCTGAGGAAGCATATCCCGATTAAACCCGGGCCCTTCCGACGGACTGCTAGGGACAGTTAGGGAGGTAGGGACCGCTAGGGAGGTAGGCAGCGTAGGGGCGACAAGAGCCAAGAAGATGCCGACCACCAGAAGCCAAGCGGCCGAAGAAAAGAATCATCGTATATATGATGATTATCCCGCGTCACCGTCCGCACCAACGTCTGTACAACCGCGAAACACAGAGACCGTTGCCGACTTGCCCGCGACCGACCAACCGCCGCGATTAACTTCACGCGATAACGAACGTAGAACGCGAGCCCCGTCGGTTCAGTCACGACGTTCTACTGCTAGCGCGATCGCGAGAATAAGACAGGCCGAGCTCGAAGCTGAGGAGCAACTCGCTGCTATTCGACAGCAAGAACTGCTGTTGCAAGCCACCTTGGTTAGGAAACGGTTAGCCGCGGACGTCGCCACCATTCGCGAAGAGACGGATCGAGAAAGCGTTTGCGCGGAGGAGACAACGGATACCAATCGTAGAGTCAGCGATTGGATTCAAAACACTCAAAAACGAGGGGAGTGTGTCGAATCAAATTTAGAAAGGGGACCGTCACCCCCACCACCACCGGTTCGCGAAAGAAGGACTGAAAGACGTCCTCCTGTAGGGAACCCGAATCAAGTTACGTTCGAAACACCGCATCGACCCAGGTCACCCACGCCTCATAGGTCTAAAGAGCGCGGGCTCGAGCGGCTCGCAGACACGCTAGAACGAATGACGCGAAGTAACGCACCGTCTAGACAAACGTACGACTTGCCTTTGTTTTCCGGCGCCGCGGGAGAATGGTTGCCTTTCAAGGTCGCCTTTGAAGTAACAACACAGTTACATGGTTTCTCATCCATGGAGAACTTATCGCGTCTTCGAACTTGCCTGAGAGGAAACGCACAAAAGACCGTATCCGCGTTGTTAGGTACGGCTAGGGATCCTAAAATTATCATGCGGACACTAGAACAATGTTATGGCCGGCCGGAAATCATTATCGATCAAGCGTTAGAGGACTTAAAGAAACTACCGCGAGTAGGGAATTCTGCCGTAGAACTAAATTCTTTCGCCATAAATTTACAAAGTATCGTGACGGTAATCGCGGGTATAGACGACCGAGACTACCTACGAAACCAGATGTTGTCGCGTCAAGTAATAGAGAAGCTTAGTCCACACCTTAAATCGAGATGGTGCGACTACGCTGAAGATTACGGTAATAGGACAGAGCCCGAGATAATAACCTTATCTGAATTCCTAATGCGCGAAGCTGATCGCACACTGCGACACGCGTTCTCTAACCCCGGTTCTAACCCCGGTCAGACAGGAACGGCACGAGGCGCGAGTAACTTTAAAAGAGAACCGAAAGCGAACGAACGAAACCGCGGAGCAAATGTTTACGCAACAACCGATGATACACCGTCGAAAAAGGATACGTGTTATTGTTGCGGGGCGGAGCATGCCACTCCCCAATGTAAAAAGCTCGCGGCTATGCCCATATCAAAAAGATGGGAATGGGCAAAGGAAACTCGCATATGTTTTCTCTGCTTGAATAGCAAGCACAGACGTTTTAAGTGTAAGGCGAAGCGATGCGGTGTAGAGGAATGTCGCCAATCGCATCACGCGCTCCTTCACTTAAAGCGTGAGATAGTCGCCAACGAAAAGGAAGAGTCCGTGGTCGCAGCGTCCGCACACCACGCGGAAAGCAACCAGATACTCTTAAAAGTATGTCCGATTACGATTACGGGACCGAACGGTAAAGAAGTCGATACTTACGCGTTGCTAGATGAAGGATCGACAGTAACATTGGTCGACGAAGAGATAGCCGGGATAGTCAGAGCGAACGGACCGACGCGAACGTTGCATATCCACGGAGTCACGTCGAGCCAAAAAGAACCGGACAGTCAAGCGGTCGAAATCGAGATAAGGGGCAGAGGTCAGTCACGTTACCAACCGATTAGAGCACGCACGGTTAGAAATCTCGTTCTAGGGCATCAGTCTGTGAGACCTGAGACGTTACAATACGAGCATCTACGCGAACTGAATTTAGATGACGTTTGTTACGCGAACGCGAAGCCGCGAATTCTGGTAGGCGCTGATAATTGGCATCTTATCGTCACGCGTAGATTACTCACTGGCACGAATAAACAGCCAGCCGCGTCACTCACTCGACTAGGATGGGTACTCCACGGGTCCGTGACAAGACAGATCACCTCGGATAACGCGACCGTACTACACGTGAAAGCTAGGGAAACCCGCTGCGATCAGAACGACGATCTAAGCGAGCTAGTAAAAGCACACTTTGATATCGATGCTCTAGGTATTTCATCAAAGCGCAAACCGATAGCAGCCGATGAAAGAGCGAAAGCGATATTCGACGCCACCGCGAAACGCGTCGGCAATCGTTTCGAAGTAGGCTTACCATGGAATTCGGATGACGTCACTATGCCACCTAGCTACGATATGGCTCTACATCGTCTACGAGGGATCGAGAAAAAGATGGATAGATCGCCGTCCTTTAAGCTCGCGTACACGGAACAGGTAGAGAAATTGCTAGAAAAAGGATACGCATCCGAAAGTAAATTTGTAGATGACGAGAACCCGCGCGTCTGGTACTTACCACATTTCGCGGTCACGAATCCGAACAAACCCGGGAAAACGAGACTAGTTTTCGATGCCGCCGCGCGAGTCAACAACACGTGCTTAAACGACGCACTGTTAGACGGACCTGATATGTTGCGCGCGCTGTACGGTGTCTTGTTCAGATTCAGAGAACAAGCAGTAGCTGTGACCGCAGATATCCGAGAAATGTTTCTAAGAGTACAAATTAGACCGGAAGATCGCGTAGCTCAGCATTTCTTGTGGCGTGGCGATGATCGCTCTAGCCCGCCGCGGAAATACGTCATGTCATCAATGATATTTGGAGCTCGGAGCTCTCCGTTCTTGGCACACAGCGTACGGAATAGGAACGCGTCAGATTACGAGGACACACATCCGCTCGCGTACCGCGCCATAACGGAAAACCACTATATGGACGACTGGGTCGACAGCTTCGACTCAGTAGAAACGGCAGCACGCACGATAGCCGAGGTACAGGAAGTGCATTCAAAAGCTGGATTCGAGCTAGCGGGATGGAGCTCTAATCAACCGCAGCTTTTAAATCACATTCCCGACGAAAACAAAGCGAGCGCACCGAAAGAGCTAGGCGCGAACGTAAATGCCTGTGGTAAAACGTTAGGCGTATTATGGACACCGACTACGGACGAGTTATCGTTTAACACTGCAATGCATCGCGTACCCGAGGAGGTAAAGACAGGTCTACGAACGCCTACGAAGCGCGAAGCGTTGAGCGCCGTTATGTCTCTGTTCGATCCGCTAGGCTTACTCAGTCCGTACACTATAACAGCTAAAATCATGCTGCAAGGACTGTGGAAGCAGAAAATAGGCTGGGACGACCCGCTCCCTATCGAAGAAGCGACCATATTCAACGAATGGCAGGCCGACTTAGAGTACGTACGTGACTTACGTTTACCGCGTTGCTACGACACGAGTAGGAACATCACGCATACGCAATTACACATCTTTTGCGATGCTAGCGAGCAAGCGTACGCGACGGTCGCTTACTGGCGTTTCACTCACACGGACGGTAGCGTAGGAGTAGCTCTGGTCGCCGGAAAGGCCAAAGTCGCGCCCATGAGGTCACAGAGCATACCGCGAATGGAATTACAGGCCGGACTGATAGGCGCGCGGCTCGCGGCTGAAATTATCGCCGAGCATAACAAAGCGAAACCGGAAGTTATACTGTGGAGCGACTCCAAGACGGTCCTCCACTGGATAAGGAATGACGCCGTTAAATATACGCCTTATGTAGCACACCGATTGAGCGAAATAGCCGAGCTTACAGAGACAAGTCAATGGCGATGGGTGCCTACCGCGCACAATGTTGCGGACGATGCGACACGCGCCGGTAACACGCAATTAACCAGCCACGATCGTTGGTTCAAGGGCCCGGCGTTCCTGTACGATTCAGAGGAACACTGGCCGGTCGAAGACGTGCTACAACCAGATCAGGAAGAGGTGGTGGCGCTGACGACAGTAGAACACGGTTTAATAGACATATCGCGTTTCTCGAACTATACCAGATTAGTGCGTACCACGGCACACGTATTGGCATTCGTAGATAAGTGCCGCCGACGGGCAACGCGAATCGAAGCGCGACACTTGCAAGAAGCCGAGTTAGTCCTACTAAGGGAAGCGCAGAAAGACAGCTTCAAGGACGACCTGGCGCGATTGAAAAACGGTAAAAGCGTCGACAAAACCAGCAAGTTAGGAAAGTTAGATCCGATATACGGCGCGGACAGGATAATACGGTTGAATGGGAGAATAAACGCGGCCGCAGTCCCAGTTTCAATGAAAGAACCGCCTATTCTCCACGGAAACCATCCACTCACTCGACTCATAATACGCAACGAGCACGAGAAGACTCACCACATAGGACGTGAGCAAGTAGTAAACAACCTGAGACAACGATACTGGATATTACGCCTGCGACCCGCGGTTAGGACGATACTGCGTGACTGTACCACATGCAAGATGCGCAGGGCCGCCCCTGCGATTCCCGTAAAGGGTAACTTACCCGAAGCGCGACTTAGTGCATACGTCAGGCCGTTTACGAATTGCGGAATTGACTGTTTCGGACCGGTATGGGTAACTATAGGTAGACGACGGGAGAAGCGTTGGGGAATGCTATTTACTTGCTTGGTGACAAGGGCGATCCACATCGAACTAATAGCGAGCTTGAGCACGGACTCTGCCATTATGGCCTTACGAAGAATGGCAGCTAGGCGTGGTTGGCCCAGTTTATACTGGACTGACAACGGAACTAACTTCCACGGTTCTGATGAGGAACTCAAGAAAGCGTACGCGGAGTGGGACCCCACTTTAAGAGAGTACGTTATAAATAAACGCGCGGAATGGCGGTACATCGACCCAGGCGCGCCGAACCAGGGTGGAGCGTGGGAGCGTATGATACGTACCGTTAAATCGGCCCTCTCCGTCACCCTCCACCAGCGCGCACCGAAGGAGGAGGTACTCGCTACCGTCATAGCAGAGGTAGAAAACACAGTAAACTCCCGCCCACTCACTCATGTATCAGTGAGTCCAGACGACGCCGAAGCGTTAACACCTAACCACTTTCTAATAGGTTCGGCGACTGGTCTCCCATACGTAGGGGAATGCGACCAGGCTGACAGAAAAACTTGGAGAGTGGCACAGGCTCTAGCTAACTCGTTCTGGACTAGATGGGTACGCGAATACTTGCCTACACTAACGCCGCGCGGAGAGGCACGCAAGCCAAACGACAACGTAAAAATAGGCGATATCGTCGTAATAGCGGATGGCCTTCTGCCGCGAAACATATGGCCTCGCGGGCAAGTCGAACGTGTTTTCACGGGTCCGGACGGCGTGGTGCGGAGCGTTGAGGTGCGGACAAGAGGAGGTATTTTTAGGAGACCTGTAAAAAGACTCATCATCCTACCTAGAAAATCATAGGCTACGAAGTTCTTCGCCGAGGGGAGAATTGTTGCGGATAGATAAGTCGATTTTGTCAAATTGTTATTAGATAAGTCGATTTTGTTAATTGTTATAAGTAAGTAGCAGATTACACTACATAGCCTTTATGTATACCTATATAAATGTATAGAATCATTAGTAAATTCTAAGTTAGAAAATGTCACGATGTGCTGACCTGTGATTAGAAAGAGACGCACCTCCCGCAAGAGCGGGACAGCGATATAGATCGCTCGCGCGCCATGCGACGCTCTGATTGGCCCAGAGGCGCGTCATACCCACCGGTGCCTGGCGCTAGTTGCCGACACAAAAATTGTACTTAAGCTAAGAGAAATCCTGTTTTAATTGTATTGCTTCAAAGTGTTGTATCTGAACCTAAAATATACAGTCCACAAGTTTATGGAAAGGAGTCACTCAAGAGTTTCATTTCGTCGAGCACCCTGACCCCAATAACTTTCTTTCCAATTAATTCCAAAATACACTGGCTTTTCTACCAATCTGTATACTACGCTGACCAGGAAGTTAAAAGGGGGATAGAGAGTCGAAGCCCCATGGTAGGATAACATCGTCTTGACGTAAATCACAGACTTTTTTTTTTTTTTTTTTTTTTTTTTGTTTTGTTATGGCGTCACACGATTAGTGTATTTGCCAGTGTCAAGTATAAAAGATTTCAAACTCAGAGAGTTGAATCAAGTTTAAATGATGATGATGAGATGATGGTGATGATGATGATGAGATGATGGGATGAGGATAGTGTTTAAGTAAAGTAGTGGTGCTTTACTTAAACTTTACACGGACTTTTTTGGAGCAACTTGAAAAGTCACTTTCACAACTTTATTTCAATTTCCCACACTCGTACACATTAACGAACACATAATGGTTAATAATCCACCAATATTACACATTATCACTCGAAGAAACACAAGTTTTGGAAATAACAACAAAATTTTCACGTTGACAATTCGATTGCCGCCAAAAAAGTCTGAATCACAGACTTAGGGCGGCTTGCATAACGTTGTGTTAAAATCGTTGTTAATTTTATTTAGCTAATTCAGTTTTAGGCGCTAAACAAGTTTATTCTAATCTAATTTAGGGTTGTCTTGCACGACGCAATTTCCGATGCCATTTAGCTAAACGTAATTAGCGCGTTGGTCAAACAGCGTTATACGTTCCGTATCACGCGCTCCTTGTGTTTTTTCGTCAAGCACGGTCAAGCCCATGTCATTTGATCAACATTGGGGTTAAAGATTTGCGTAAAATGGAGTACTGCCTACTGCGTGTCAGTGTCAAAACTGTCAAAGCATAGTTTTCGCGGTTTTCAGTCGAATGTTGATTGATAGTTGATAGCTTTCTAGTTTTGTTTTGTGTTGATTTGAGTGAATAATACGAAAAAAATGTCTGAAAATGTCAAAGGAGTGAGAACGCGTGCGGCAAACTTCACAAAACAAGAACAAACGCTGCTGTATGAGGCTTTGAAACCGTACAGTCACATTATTGAGTCCAAACAGACCGATAGTGTAAAACAAGCCGACAAGCAAATTGCTTGGGCAAAAATCACCGAAGTTTTCAACTCAAATGCTGTTGGCCAGCCAAGAACCATTGAAAATCTAATAAGCTGCTATAGAAATGTAAAAAGTAAAATAAAAAAGCAACATTCCGAGGCAAAAATGTTGCTTGTCGGTAAGTATCGTGGTATATACCTAACTATTTTCAATGATAATGCTTCGAGTTTTTTAATTTTTGTTAAAAATAACTATGAATTACTTACAATAGTTTGCTTGTTAAATTTCAACAGATCCTTCTCAAAGAGGAGCTCTTTTAATTGCAATTGAGGAAGACGGAAAAGATTGGCAAAAAGTGGCCTCTACATCGAAGTGGAATGATTCCAATCTCTGTGAGCAAGGTTTTAAACTGCTTGAGAAAGAATCTTTAAAACAAGATAACAAAATAAAAAAGTTTGCGATGGGAACAGGTAATAAATATCATAGATCTTACTTACTAGCCTGTTAAGTTTTCTTATTTCACTAGTATGTATTATTAGATCCACGAGCACAAGCTTATAGTGTCATATAAAAAAATTAAACTATTAAAAAACAAACTTGTTCAGTATTCAACGGCATCTATTTAATTTATGTTTTAATACTCCACATCTATAACTATGTCCAATGATCTCACAATTTTCAGGTGGTGGTCCTCATCTTCCAGATAAAGAAGATGAACTAGCCGGCATAAAAAAATTGATCGAACCACAAATAGATGGTTTGTTTACCATGTACGATAGTGATGCGAATTTGATGGCCCAATACCATCAAACAAAGCCAGAGGTTGAACAAAGACAACCTATAGAATCGTCTTTTATAGAAAGTACAATTAGTAAGTTATCATAATACATAACAACATTATTAGTATGTACTTATGTTGATTTACCTTTCCTATTAATATTTTTGTTTACAGCTAGCCAGGAGCCAATTGCATTGCTAGTTGCCACACCCAGAACCCATGAACCAGAGGTGGTTAGAACACCATCAAAGTCTAGGCTTGAAATTCTACGCAAAAAAAAAGAACCTGCTCTATCTCACAATGGTAACTACAACTAATACTAATTGACCAAGCAAGTGAAGTGTCCCTACATCAACTAGGCAAATTTGCTGTTTATAGATTGGAAGTTTTCTGTGGTACTATTTACCGGCTGATTTTGATAATAATTGGCTAGTTATTTATTAACCCTGCCATAAAAATCATGAGTAAAGGTGGCTAAGATAACAGCTAGCTGAGGTTAAATAATGTGACTATGTAATTAATTGATGTTTGAGTCTTCGTTACTTGAAATAAATTAAAATTACTCAGAACAAAGTAAGGCTAAAAAAAAATTTTTTTTTTATATAGTCTATTTTTGTTAATTTACAGAGACCACCTGCAGGAAGGCAACCGTCAATGAAAGCTTTAAACTGCTTTCTGAGGCGAAGTTGGAGTTGGTGCAAATGCAGAAACTTTTATTGGAGAAGGAGTTAATGCACAAACAAAAACTGCAAGAGCTTGAAACAGAAAACATTATTGCGGAAAATAAATTTAAAATAAAAATGAGAGAAAAAGAATTGGAGTTAATGGATATAAAAATTCAAAATGCTAAGAATATTTAAAATTAATTGTAGTAGTAATATAGTTCTGTAGTTTTGTTTGTTTATAAATTAGTAAATAGCTTTCAGGTTTGTAATATGTTATTGTGAGTTGTACTTATTATAGGTTACCAATCAATAGAATTTTGTTTTATTATGATGATGTATGTCTTTTCTATGTATAAGCATGAACCACATAGGTACAAAAACTAGTAGGTAAGTAAATAAGTAAAGTTTATTCAATATTAATATCACATAGGTATACTATTCTCATAATAATTCAAAGTAATTAATTAACATTTGTCTTTCTAGATTCCGGCTACCTCTTTGTTGTTGACTAACTACTGTTGTACTATTTATTAATGATGTTTCCTGTATAGATGGGAAATCTGGGTCTTCAGGAGGCATAATCTCATTTTGTATTATTGCCAAATTGTGCAATACAGCTGTAGCTATAATTATTCCTGGTACCCTATGTAGGTGAATATTAATACCTCGAGACAAGATCGGAAATCTTCTCTTCCAAACACCAAAAGCTCTTTCCACAACATTTCTTGTTTTAATGTGAGATTCTTGATAGAGAATTTCTCCTCTCGTGCTGGGGCTTCCATCTGGTAGTGGTGTCATCATAAATTTGTTCTGAGCGTATCCACTATCTCCTAGTAAATGTTTGTTGGGATATTTACTCTGGACAAAATTTCGTTTTAAAGCACAGTTATCCCAGATGTTTGAATCATGGGCAGAACCATGCCATCGTGCCACAACATCTAAGAACGTTAGGTTATTTGCAGCTACACATTGTGTGTTTATTGAAAAATACCCTTTCCGATTCCTGTAGATTTCAGCATTGTCTCCCCCAGGTGATATAATTCGTATATGAGTACAATCTATGGCACCAAGCACTCTAGGAAACTTAGCAATTTTATAAAATTTCGTTGCTGCCTCGTTTTGCTGTTCTTCTGAACATGGAAATTGTATGTACATGTGTCCCAAACTTGCTATAGCATGAGTCACACGGTGCACAATTCTGCAAGCAGTGGACTCGTGAACGCCAATCATATCACCACATGTAATTAGTTGGCTACCTGTGGCATAAAAACGCAACGTACATAGAAGTTGGTTCATAGTAGTCACACCAGTCACTCTGAAACAAACGGTAGATACAACACGTTTAGTTGGTAAATCAGTAGGTAGGTACTCGTAGTTACCTATCTAGTTAGATAGAATATACCAGTACCAGGCCTTCATTAATTTAATTACTTACCTATCTATCCTGGGCTTTAGATGTGTCTCTATTTGTTGTAACAAAATCACTGTGGTGGCTTTTGATAATCGAAATCTCCGCAGAAATTTCTGCTCTGAAAGTTCTTCGAACAATCTTGACCTCGGGAACAGTTGTCTTGGTGCAATGGGTCGCCTTAGATACATTATAATTTCGTCGTCATCGTCTGAGAAATCCCACAAATCCATTGTAGTTGTATAGGTAATTTTAATTTTAATTTTTAAAAACTGCTACCAATCCAAATCAACACGGCTCGCACGAAGCAAATAAAAACTAATATACAAAGACCTAAAAACCATTGTTTTTGAAACAGATGGTCATTCAAAATGGCGCTAAACAAAATTTAACTTTCTTAAATAGCCATTCCGGGGTGTTTAATTTTGACAGCTTGCTAAACACGTTTAGGAGCTAATTTTTTGTTGTGCAAGATGCTAAACGTGTTTAGTTGCCTAAATGCAATTAAGGGGTTCTTAAATACGTTTAAGGATTGTTGTGCAAGCCGCCCTTAGCCTTTGGCTTAAGAAACGTCACTCCCATAAGTCACAACAAGTCACATAGTCTTCGGCGGTAATGGGAGATGCGTTCGGATACCGCTAGGACAAAAATGTCCTATCGCATATTGAATTAAAATGTATAAAGAGAAATTCATGCATAATTTCACTTCTTCCCTAGCTTGTCATAAAGTTGTTTAGTAAACCGCTAGATTCAATAAATAGCAGGAGATTGATTTTTGTGCCACTTTTATAGTAAGTGCCGTAACGCTTAAACTTAATGATAACTAGTCATAAATCCCCCTCCAACTCCGCCCGCGCCTCTTTTTATATGGACTTCACCGTATTGCATTGCTTGCCACCTATCCCCTCTCAGGTCGATGACGCGGTGTTGACGATGGTGTTATACCGATCGAGTTGTACCAGTTTTGTTATCACAACATCGATAAGGGGCAACCAACCGATGCCGTACATCGGTAATCGGACTCGAGAATTTCTTTAAATAGTATTATATTGGTATGTGGTTCGTAAGAGCTTGCAAGGCGTGTCCGCGTAATGTGATAATTTCTTACGTTTATCCTAACATTTAATAAATGCGAAAGTGTGATTGTTGGTTGCTCCTTTTCACGCAGAAACAGATCGACATGATTTTGGAATAGAGATATTGGTGTCGATTCGGTTTAGCATTCTCTAAAACTAAACTAAGTTTGACAGGTCTAATAGTATTAATATTGCTGTCTTTTTCAACCACTAAAGTAAAAAAAAAAGGACAGCAATACTATTTATTATACCTGTCAAACTTAGTTTAGTTTTAGAGAATGCTTAACCGAATCGACACCAGTACCTGATTTTGGAACAGAGATAGGGTATGATTTTGAAATAGAGATAGGACATGATTTTGGAATAGAGATAGTTTATAGATCGGGGAGTGATATAGGCTACTTTATATCCCAGAACGATACAGTTCCTGTATGAAAAATAACTGTCATCTCCGAAGTGATATTTGCAATATTTATTTACAAGGTATACATCATGAAGCCGAATAATAGGGTTAATTACAAGCAATTTTCTCTGCACGAGTAACGACTGTAATCAATAAAGTACAGCTAGTTGAAATATGCAATACACAAAGGGCCTTCGAGTTATTTTAACACGCTTTTTGCCTTGATTATTTTTGGCGACTTTCGTTAGGTTCTCTTAAGTTTAAGGTGTTTGCATGATGCGTCATTGATAATGATTCCTCACAATTTATTTCGGTAGTATAGTCATTATTTATTTTGTGAATCATTGCTTGCGCAAGACCATGAAACAATTTGATTGGTCGAAGAAAACAAATTTTAATCGTGTCCTAGCAATGTCTTTTGAATAACAAATAGTCAATGGACCTTTATCAATTTTATCACAGAACTTGATTAACTGATTTTAGTTTATTTGAAATAGCTCGGAGCACACGTCACCGTTTACACCGACAAGATAAATTTCATACCTTTTAAGTGCAAATAAGCTTATCCGTTTTCCTTCACTTTTGTCTAGATTCCTTTTTCTTCCTATCAATCAATCTGGCTAAAATATAATAAAACCAATATTTTCTTAAAATAGCCTAAATGGACTTTTGGATATTATATTTCAATCAGCTTGATCTTTCGGTGGGTTACTATCTAATTTACCTTATCGCCAAAGGACAATATAGCTCAGAAGTCTGGATTGTGTAATGTCTTTGTTACCACATAGACATGAACGCCAAATGTCTCTTTAGCAAAACGTCTTGAAGGAAAACATTGTGACGAAATGAAACCATAGCTTGGTGGTAGGGCATTTTTAAGTACTCGTCTGACTAATCTGTCACCAAGCACCTATTGGTGTGTCCCCAATTCAGATGTAGCGGGGCGCCACCTTCGACCACATCGTCACTGACCATCAGGTGACTTGTGGTCAAACGGTACCCTGTGAGTAAGAAAAACTTTCCCTCCACAGTCAACTGCAATCAATGTCACCAGTTCCAAATGTTGACTTGAAATGCTGTATTTATCCCGATGTACTATTTAACATAAAAATTATAACACATTATGCGATAATATGCATACAAACCGTCATTGAATGGTCCGGTAGCTATGACGTCACCGCTCTGGCAGCCGGGTCACAGAAGCCATACTTCGGAGTCACCATTGTGACTCGGCTGTCGGCTTAACCGCAACAAATTGTGGGTCATACTCGTACATTGCTGCCTGCCGGCTATGAATGTAAATGATCGCTAGTACTAAAACAGCGTTGGTTAATATCCACGGAGGGAATCACCATTGTCTACTGCGAACACGCATTCTAAGTACACTTGACATCGCTGCTCGGTTTTATAACCGTTTGAAATTACGAGGCTCTCGAACAGCGATGGTTGTAACAATGTAAGGGGCATAAAGTTTGTTTTTTTAACGTGGCTGAGGTGAGTGCAAGGAGCATAAATTAAGGGTAATGAATGACTTATCGTTGAGACAGGAAATTGTTATTGGTGGGTTGGTTGCTGGGTCGCCGGCTGTTGGGTTACATTGCCATCGCATGAGTGGACTACACACACACACACACAAACGTTTTAAGACTTTTAAAGGCCCTGGTGGCCTATCAGCATCATTGATTGGCTTGAAATGTACCGAAATGTGTATAAAATAAGAAATCTATAAATAACAGTACATTTTAGGTAAATATGTATTCCAATCCAGCTGTAGCATGGCGCCTTCGACCACATCGTCACTTAACATCAGGTGAATTGAGGTCAAACACTACCCTGGAAGTAAAAAAAAAACAGTCACACACATAGGTTTGCCAACCCTAATAAATGAAATATAGGTCACAGCAGCAATAATATTTTTTGAATTGGAAACACATTTTATTTTTAGCAATGTACTATATATTTGTACAGGTATTTTTTTTAAGTTGGCAACTCTACAGATAAGTCTCACAAGAAACAAGCTAACTAAACCAAAATACCTATTAGATAATTACCCGCATTATTCGAGCTATAAGCAAATCCAGTCCAGAAATCGCCTCCCATAAATACGCATTATAATATAATATGTAATTGAATAAAATAACCATCCCATTCCCTATTCGCGTCTCAAGGCGAGTAATGCAGCCAACTTTTCCATACAAATGTTTTATATTCACGCTAAGCTTATATCACGGTGCTGTAAAGAGAAACAGTAGTGGATCTCACGCATATCCTATCCTATAACCCCACTAATCTTACTAATATTATAAATGCGAAAGTTTGTGTGTGTGTGTGGTGTGTGTGAATGTTTGTTACCACTTATTACCGTAACTACAAAACCGATTTTGATGAAATTTGGAATGGAGATAGCTTATACCCTGGCTAATTTAATTTTATCCAGAAAAAAGGTTCCTGCGGGATAACGTGAAGACGCGGGTGAAAACGCGGGGCGCAACTAGTATTTTAAACTTAAAGTTCAAATCAAAATTCATTAGGCCTAGTGTAGAGATAATATATTATGTACTTCGTATTAGATTTCACCATCCAAACACTCAGTGTGGTCCACTGAATTGCACAGTAACTTATGCAACTTTTAAAAAAAATGTGTATTTGACATTTGCTAGGTGCGGTCACTATTTATCATATGTACAGAAAAAGTCGTAGTCACAAAAAATTCTATTAGTTGACGTTTCGCACGTACGTGTATGGCGTGTGTGTACATGAACCAATGAGTAAGAGCGTGGTAACCGGTCGCACCCACACACATAGAGTTACGCAGCATGCCCCGCATGCCTAGTGCCTACCGAGCGGGCGTGTTCATAACATTGAGGTGTGCACGGCAATTTTGCAATAAAAATGACCGTCGTAAACTCAACTACTGTTTCCTACTGCACCTTACAACGAAGACCTTTATTGAAAAGTAGTTATTCCTCAGCTACTTGAAGAGTTTTGCATACGACTGGCATTGTACTCTATATATGTCTTTGCTAACTCGGAGCTTACGGCGAGTCCATAAAGCTTAAGGACCTTAAACCTTAAGTTAAGGCTGACATGTGTCAGTTTTGAATGTTGTAAGTTGATTCTTGAACCGACCTTGCAACTTTGGATTCAACTACCTGACTTGGGGCGAAGAATTCCCGATTTGTACTTATTGTTAATAGTTGTAGCAAAGGGATACCTTTCTAAGTTTTAATCTAATTTTAGTGGAAATGCTGAATGCATTTAGTTTAAGTTTAAATTATGGATTACTAGCGATCCGCCCCGCAGTTTGTCTTGCAGGAGAATTTTCTATACTCATAGAAATTAACAAAAAATATTTTCTTTGCTTACGCTATCTAGGTACTTAGTACTAAGAAAAATGCGCATCGTGAATTCAGCTTCAGTTGTAGTTTTCAAGATTTCGTGATTGATCACTGATCAGTCAGTAAATAAAAGGTGGTATGTCGCTTTATTTATAAAATTCCGAAGTAAAATTCGTAATTTTTGTCCTCCTAAACAGTTTGATCGATTTTGATGAAATTTGGTATGGACCTAAGGAGATAGTGTGGACTCTGGGGTAGGACCTAGAATACTTTATATCGCGATAAACTGTAGTATACGCAGGTGAAACCGTGGGGGAAAAGCTAGTTATAATTTAGTTTACTTATTATTGACGACTAGCAAGTCGCTCGATTGACTGATTCATTTCATCTAAGGTTTCATCAAACTCTAAGTTTTTGCGTTAATTAATTTTAATTGACTAATACCTAGCTTGTTAGTCGCACAAATTTTGTACCAGGCACCAATTTCCAATCCAGACTGGAAATTGACCTTGGCTGGATCAGTCTGAGCGACTTATTCGTCCCTTTCAAGAGGCAGTAAGCCCACTAGTTAGAGGACAAGTAGGTAGGTAGTTAGGTAATAGGTAATTAGGTAGGTACCTTCCTTCCAAAAAATATTCATAATTTTCTTTAAATTTGATTTCATTATGAATAATATAATTGAATAGTGATAGAAAAAAATATATTTAACAAGTACGACAAGAGTAAGAAAAGTAAAGGGGCCCCGAGAACTGCACCACCTAGGGGCCCTGACAGGGTTAATCCGGCCCTGAGTATAGAAGTAGATAGATATACATTTATTAGTAGAGATAAACTGAAAATAATAGGCTATAGAAGCGAGCTACTAGCCATCAGGGTAAGCTACGACTTTCGCCAATCAAGTCTAAGGTTACTCCATTGTTAATTCGAGTTAACAATGGATTGGGTTACCTATGTCGTGGTCACGATCACCTTTCACCAGGTAAATGACTTTATCGGACATCTTTGGTAGGTAGTTAATAGCCAGCCTGGTCATTGTAAGTGCTTCGTTATTATTTTATAACGGTGTCTGGTGATGTACCTAAAGTAAATTAAGGTTAAAGGTTGGCCGTAGGACTCGTAGGTAGGTCGATTTATACTTGGTATATTCTTTTTAACAGTTACCTACCCTTTACTGTATGTTATAATAATTGATGATAATTATATCGAAGCGACTGGTCGATGCTACCCGTGACCAAAATGCTGGATGTTATTTTGCGCAACGGATAAGCATTGCCATTCAACGCGGCAATGCGGCCAGCATTTTGGGAACGATGTCAACTGGTAGTGGTTAGATTAAGTAGTTATGAACATGAATATAATAATATATAATATTATATATGATAAATTTTCTTTCTACAGAAAATGTGTGTAAAATTTTAGACAGAATTTTAAAGCTGTTTTCACAGTTTCGTAAATAAAACTCCAGTGTTTTAAATTTCAAACAAACTTAATAATGAAATCAATTGTATTTATTAACGATCATATTTTTTAAAACATTTTAGTTAGAGCAAAATAGGTAAACTCGCGCCCGGAATTTGCCGCCTGTAAAGTAAATCAAGCGCTGTAACAGCAAAAATAACAAAATAGGTAGGTATATAAATATATGCTTTCCTTTTTAGTGAATTCAAGTGTTATAGGTAAAACGGTTTTTAATTCTACATAAATGCAGTCACTTTATTAAACAATACTGTTTCCTACTTTAAGCTATAATTTGCATAATATTATTTTAGAGATTTTTTTAACGTTTTGTAGGTATCTCCCAGATGGGCGGGCTAGGTTCTCTCTGTCGCATGCGATTGAAGCCACTGAGACCCAAGCCATTGAAATAAGCAGACATACATAATTCTCTAAAAGGGGGTTATTGCGCTTATTTAAAAAAAATAGGTGAATTAGTTAGTAGGACATAATAGTAGAATTTCTTACACCTGCTAAGTAAGTTGGTAAGTTTAGGTACCTATGTAAAGCTAGACACATCCTTACTTACCCTCGTACTTTTTCGCTCCCCTTCTCAATAAACAAAATTGTTACTTCACGAGAAATCGCTTTGCTTATCAAAAGAACATTTCTACGTACCTTCCTATTACGTAAATATGTTTGAAATAATTGATACGGTCTATTTAAATTTAAACGGACTCGCGACGGAAATAAACACTCAAGTCGGTCTGTTGACTCTAGAAATCTAGTCTGATCACTTCAAAATTGTCAAGATCCGGTTTCCCGTATAAGTAGGATATAATGATTTAAACCTACTGTTCTGTTATTTTATCAGCCACTTGTATTTTTTATCTAGGTGGGTGTTGTTATCTTTACTGAGTTATTCATGCATTTCGAGGTAAGCCGACAGATACCCAGTAACTAACTACCTAGCTAAATTATAGACATCTTCAAATAACATCACGTGACACGTCCCATTTCGCAAGGGAGTCAAAAATGTTCCTGGAACTAGAAGCGCACGAATGACAAAAGGCCATAGAACAAAGGCGTGCACAACGCGGCCACAGGTAGAGAGGTTTTTACCTTTTGTATACTGCGCTGACGCCACCGCGAGCGAACAAACCAGCAACGCTGCGACCAAGCCCCTCTCACTCCCGCGCACGACCATGTTTCTCGATCCCATTTTATTACAATTTCAAACACGTCACTATATTAAAAACTTGTCACTAACTCCAATCACGCTCTCACGATGTCTTGTAGCACATAACACGCACACTATCACACTAAGTAAACGCACACCCATTTGAAAAATGTTCGTTTATCCGATAAGGTAGCTCGCCGTTTCACTAACGTGGGACGAAACATGCAGGTAAAACGAGTAAGGCTAAGTTTCAATGACTTAAAACTATATAAACAAAGTGTTTCACGTTGGTTAAGCACTTAACTTTTCGTCCGATACGATAGTTTTCCACGATAATGTGTTTGGAAACTTCACATACTTTCGTAAAATAATTTCGAAGTTGAGAGCGAGAACGGCGAGACGCGAAACACGACCGCCCGGCGCATCGTTCGCCTCAGACTGGCGTGAAGTGAGCGAACAATCAACAAGTTGCGGGAAGCGCGCGAGGCGGGCCGTTTGCCGTGGTTTGCCGTTGCGTTCGGAGTGAGCATGCGCGTTCTGTTTCTACATTCATACCGGACCGGACAAACAATGTTGACACCGCCGCCGCCCGCCGCCCCTCGCCCCGCGGGACGTTGCCGGCCGGCAAACTTCTCAACCGGTTATGTCGTTTTCGCGCAAAAACGAGAAGACAGGACCGCGACCCCAGAGCCTGTTCAAAGTCTGAATCTAGCCACTAGCCAGTCCAGGAGACTATTACGTGTTCTGTGGTCCGGGTACAAAAATAAACTCGTGATGCTTTCTAAGCTTGTATTGATATTGACTAGCTAGATTTTACGGTAGATCCATACATAATTATGGAGCGTTTTTATAAGACCTTAGAAGTAAGTTTAACATTCCACGAAGCAGTGTTGATTTTCCACTGGATTAAAATCCCCATTAGCTCCACAACTACCGTCCAACAGCACTTGAATGTCTTCTCTGCCCTGAAAGAAAATGTATTTTTTTAAGGAACTAGCTTGTCCCCGCTTTCATAACTATGAATATTGGCCAATAGAGAGGTTCATCGACTAATGGAAAAGCTTATGTACCTATGTATGTAAAGTACAATAAATGATACAATTAATATTAATATATAAGGAATCATATTATTTATAATCACCATAATCAGCCTATTTCAGCCTATTTTTTTTGCCTTTCCTTTTATGTCCACAGCTGGACATAGGCCTCTCGCACAGCCCACGACTGAGCCCGATCTTCGGCTCCTCTCATCCAACTGCTGCCAGCCATAATATAACAATATTTGTAATCTTGTATTTAGCTAACTTGTATGCTGACAGCAGGACTAAGATTTTTTACATGTAATTACCTAGATCAAGATTCAACACAAGATAAAAGATTGAACGAAAAATTAACTAGCATTAAAAAAACACTTACGTCATCAGATTTGTGTCTGAAGTTCTGCCTGGTCCGAGTCTGGGATCCGATCCCACAGTCGCCTACGTCCGGGATGCACGGTGACCACTCATTCCACTCGCCTAACCTGCATCCATGTAAGTTCTGCCTCGACTCTGCTAATCTGGGTCCTTCTTGAGGTTCGCTGTAAAATGGTAAGAAAAAACCTATTTGATGTAGTACAGCACAGACGGCCCGCCTGATGGTAAATGGTCACCAGTGTCACCATCGTCGCCTATAAACAACTTTGGGCAGCTCCATTTTGCATCATCAAACCCACTGGCGGGGCTTTCGGAATTCCTTGAAATTTTGCAATCCACTCTGCCCCACTTTCTGGTCTCGGTGGGGGTGGTTTACACGGGTTTAAAATTTTGGGTTAACTCTGCCGCACTAGGGCTGGCAAGGCTGAATTTACCAAGCAGTACCAAGTAGTAATTACCAATTCTACTAATATTATAAACCTGAAAGTTTGTGAGTATTGATGGATTGATGGATGGATGGACGTTTGTTACTCTTTCACGTAAAAACTGCAGAACGGATCTGAATGAAATTTGTAATAGAGATAGCTTATACCCTGGATTAATGTATAGGCATATACTTTTTAGCCTCTAAAAAGGTTCCTGCGGAATAACGGGAAGACGCGGGTGAAACCGCTGGGCGAAACTAGTGAAATTGTAATGAGATAAACTAATAAATCTATCGTTACCTTACTGTACGAGATTCATCTACTGGACTAACTGTCGGAGTTCCTTATATTTTATCGAAGTAATATCGATTGTCTTTTTATAAAAAGCTTTATTACTTACTCTCCTGCAAGCTCTTCTTCAAAAGCTCCGCTCTCATCTAAAAGCAAAGAAGATCAGGCTTCAGAATATATTTTTGATACCAACAGAACTACAACTTTTTTATAAGGAAGTTCTGGCAGCAAATCTTCAGAGTCAGTCCCATCGGTTCAGCATGTTTCTTTTATACACGGAGAAAAAAGACCTTCCGAAATACCGTTTACCTTCTGAGTCAAAAGGGAAGGACTTGTGGTTCAGAATGAAAACTAAGGTAAAATAAGGAAGGAATCAGTCTTGGAAGGTAATGACTCAGAAGGAAAGTCTGATTTTTTTTCTCAGTGTAGGCCTTACAATCTTTATAAAAATCCGTATAAAAAGCGTGTGTGTGTAATTCATGTCCTCCTTCCTATACGGCTTATCTGATTTATATGAAATTTGGTAGGTAATTAGGTAAAGATATAGTTTGAACACTGAAGAAGAGCACAGGACACTTTTTATCGCGATAGACTAGTTGCCGCTAATGATAACGCTAGGAACAGCTAGTAGCTGTATTACAAGTTAAATTTGAACCAAACAAAAACTTTATATGTTTTCTCATGGATGCCATTTGAAAGCTGGTGTTTCCCGCGTGAAACATCAGCTTTCAAATTAAAAAAGAATCATCAAAATCGGTTCACAGTCAAAAGATCAGAGGTAACATAAAAAAATAAATAAAAAAAATACAGTTGAATTGAGAACCTCATCCTTTTTAAAAAAAGGGATCTAAGCAACCATAGATTTCTCCACAGATCCTTAACCTAAACCTACCTTCTTCGGAACATTCTGTCGGGTCCAGAGGATAGACGTCCAGTCTTCGAACCTCTAGCATGGCAAACGGCTTCAGATCGTTGAGATTCATCTGATAGAACGGAGAGTCCATGTTAAAGGACCCCACCTCCACTCGTTCGATGTTGTTCGTAGGCTGCGTCACTGATTTCTGAGACTGGAATTATACGAGCAATTCATTTCAAAGTTTCTAAAGCCGAATGGCGGAAGGGGATAGGAATTAAAGAATGCGAGAAGTTATGCAACGTTGAATTTTAACTGGGGTAACATCTGAAGTGTTTCTGCCAAAACAATTCGCACTTCCGATCTCTCAAACTAACCTATGATATGTATATTTATTAGAACTTTGCTTTAATCAAATTAAATCAGGTCTTGTTTTTTAATATGGATGGAACTGTCGGCATGATTATTTTCTTAATGTTATCTTAAGTTATCAGATTTAATAAATGGCTTTCAATACTCCTTTCATTTCAAGATTCAACTTGATCCAACGCTTTGGCGCCCTTTTTGAACTACATAACTGTTATGGGACAGCTAGACACATAGCTTTAAAGCAGGACAGTCTCCTGTATCTGGGTCCATTTTCCTCCATCTGCTCCTATATTTTTGTTCCATCGTCGCCTAATATAAACCCACTTAGGGAATTCCGAAACATCGCTGTTCCATCAGCCGCGACTCGCGGCGAAGTGACAACGTGATTGATTGATATTCTGATGTGTTTAAAAGCACACCAGCCTTAACGTGTTTGACAAATAAGCGCTGTTTTGTTTACAGATGACTTGGTGATGGACGGGTTACAATTTTACAATCAGAGGAACTTCTATTACACATATTATTTACAACTTTTCTGAGGGTTCTTTGTCACTCATGCACTGCAGGGTAATATATTAGTATACATATAATTTGGTTTGTATGGGTCATAGAAACGTTAGGTGTCCAGCTGCCTAATTACAGATAGACATAGGAGTAAGTATAAGTATGCGAACATAAGGCTAGGCTAGGACCTTTTTCGCATGTGGCTGTGTCAGACTGTCAGCTTAAAAATAAGTGGGTACGCGATACAGTACTGTCAACGACAAAAGCCGCTGAACAATCACACTTTTTTTTATCATTCTCATCATCTTATACACCAATTTTTGACCTCACCATCACCCTAAAATCAGGTGTGTTATGTTGTGGTCAAAATGATACCATGTAAAATGTAAAAAAAACAATAATAATTACTGATTTGAAACACATTTGGAAAATCGAGAACGATCAGATCATTACTTTTGTCGCTGACTGTACTCTTCACACTCTTTGGAATAAAGCAAGACAACAGTACCCATATTACAAGTTCTGGTCAGTGGTTTTCAAGGCACTAATCAAACGTTTTACCAGTTTACCTTTAAAAAATTAATAAGTTTTACCTAAACCTGATGCAAATTTTTCAGGTGCGTCCAACAAGCGCCCTCTGAACGAAATCTAATAGTGCGACGTCTGAATACGTAAGGTAACACATGAATATTGTTGTACAGAAAGGTCTAAGCTAATGGGAAACATTACCTCATAAGAAACACCATCCACAATGCCTGCATCCCAAGGATACATAGGCAACTCATAGTGTTCCATCCAGCCATTACTAGTGCAGAGCTCGAACTTCTTAGTGCCTAAGAACCAATCAGGTGATGGCTTCATGGCTACTGCAATGGAGAAGAGGTGGTGGAACCTGTCGACCCTGAACAGTGCATGGGACGGTTCGTGCATGTGAGGGTGATGACGGCGCTTTCCACGGATCAGTGTTCGAGTACCACTTTTTTCTGCCATCTGAGATTCAAAAGAAATATTAGTTAAAATAGGTAGGCTCTTAGAGCTTCATCTAAAAGAATCCTGCTTTGAAGGGTTCTTTCTCTAGTCAATGTGGTTGTATTGTCATCTCTTCCACGCACCTTTGACTTAGCAAATGATGTGGGGACTTGCTTTTCATCAAAACAGTCGAAGAAAGCATCGTGAGAAATCTGGCATGTCCAGGGAGGCCTGTGTTCCAGGAGTGGGAACATAATAGGCTTAATATAAATTAAGCCATGAACGCGCTAATGACCCTTTACCAGCCAAATACCTGCGCATCTGCATTAAACATCACCATCTCACGTAGACTTTGCCAATATTTAATTACATTCATTATGATGAGCTAATATAAAACAAACTCGTTCACTTACACTATTAATAATTTCTCTTTCGACGACATCTATTTCCGCGTATTCAGCGAGCCGTTTAATTCCTTCTTTGGCCATAGTGTCGGGCTCCCAGAGAGTATAATTGAAGTCATGGGACGCCCCAACCATGTGGCTGTATCCATTTTCGTCAGGCTTGTTGGGGTAGTGCCTCGGGTGGAACAGTCGTGACCATAACCCTCTGAAGATCACCTACAACACAAGGAGGATAATTAGTAGGTACTTAGGTAAATTATGCTTGTATGAGATATGGTCTGTTCAGGCACGCTGCGTGCGTGCCGAGTGGTAAAAATGTTCGCTCATCATCATCATCATCGTCATAACCAGCTTGTTTTAGTCCAGTGCTGGCCATAGACCTATCCCAAAGTATACCACTGAGACCAATTCTACGGCTTCTATCATACAACCACTACTAGTCTTTTTGCGTTGGTATATATGTACTTGCCGAATAACGGTCTCCATTCAAGAACACGTTTGCACCAACGGTTATCGGTTCTTCAGCTACTAGTCCAGCCCATTGCCACTTACTGACTCGGTACGACTTCCTGACTCTATCGTTTATGTCGGTTCCTTTGATTCTTGTAATGTATTACTAATGTATTATAGTGAATGCATATAGCTCCACGTTGCGGTTATACCTTACCTCGTACCTCGCTTCACTGCACAGACTGCACGTTATGTTCGGCAGGAGAGGAGGACTGTCTCGAGGAGGGTGGGTATCCATCTCCAGAATTATGGTCAGGTTCTCACCAATGTACCAAGTTTCACTGTTCTCTGCCACCATAGCGCGAATTCTCACTTTCTTGGTCTTTTCGGGAGATACCCAGTGTATCTGTCATGTACGAGTAGAATTGTATTGTACTTTACATTATCATAATTATCAATTATGTTTCATCATCATTATGCTTATTATGTTCCCAATGCTGGGACATATGACTTCTCTCAGAGAAAGAGTATGGCCATTATCTACCACGAAAACAATTGTTAAATTCGACATCGTATGTTTTGTAGAACGTACAATCTGGGCCTCTTTAAGTCAAATGTGAAGGACCAGCGTGATTCATCCACGACTGCATCGTCACTTACGATCAGGTGAGATGTGCTCAAACGCAGGCCCACCATAACCATTTGATATGTTATTTGTCAGATTACCGCGGGTCCACTGTATTGTATATAACTGTTGTTTGTCATCCTAGAGCATGTTAATGTATGTGAAAAATGCATGGGTTGCTTTTCTTTTACTCCTAAAAAGAAGTAAGAAACTGTCACCACGAACCTCAACCTTCTGCTTAACAGTATTGTCGTAACTCTCCACGGAGCTGGCACACCTTTCGCTGTACCTAGACTTTCCCTCCGCCAAAGTCTTCAAGCTGCCCACATCCACAGACTTGTGGCCAAAGTCATAGATACTGTTATCCACTTCAGGATCCTCGGCAGTTATCATGAACCAGCGGAAAGGCCTTGAAGTGTTCATGGTTTCCAACATCACTAAAAGAGGTGTATTTAGACTTTAAAATCATTCTTCAGTTCTGATTCCACAGACATAAAAGATATAGGCGTATTTAAGTAGGTATATGTTTTGGCCCACCAAAAGGTGTTTATAAGTTTATCTAAATTATGGGAGTTAACGCCTCACATATTTTTCACTGCAACGTTACTTACGATCTTGGAGACAAGTGTAACTCACTAGGCGCAATATTTGAGTGAAAGGAAATATTCATTATTATGCATCTGGTTTACGATACATTGACACCCAGAATTCAACTGTTCAAAGTCCTGCGCAGTAACTGACTGTGAAATTGTGCACTGACGTGACCCCTGCAATAATCTCTTTATGCCCTGAAAGCCTAGCTAAGATGCAAACGTTTCTTTTTCTACTTACAATCGTTAATACCTTGTGACGTTTCGTTCATAATGCATCTTAGCTATTTGTATGGGATGTAGCTGTAGCCATCGCCATAATAGACATTTGTTTTACCTTGTAATCATTCCCATTATAAAATGGTTTTCTATTAGCGTTATTGCGTAGAATACATCTTGGCTAGAGGCGCTGTAATTTCACTGGGTCGATAGCACTTCAATGCGGATATTACAATGAATTAATGAAATATCTTACACACATAAGTCTGCAGTGGCGTATACAATCGGTTAGACCCTTCGGATGTATCAGCGTTGGCTATGTTCAGCTGAAACAGCCCCTGGTCCTTGCTGGGAGTGGTGACGGTGGCATGTGGTGGTGTCTGGTCACATTTCATTGGTTGCCCAGAGGTAGCGGCCGCCGTCATTAAGAGTATGAGAATGTATTTGTGATACCTGGAATGTGTTTAACAAGGTTAATAGTGGAGTTGCCAGCTTTTTTGTGCAAATAATGTAGCATTTTTACCGGTATTAGGCAAACAAGTAACGTATTACATTTTTTACCTATATTAAATGTGATCGTGCCCACAAAATGACCTATGAGGCGTTTCTTGCCTGTTCTTTTGGTGGCGTAAGGAGATTTTTTTTTTTTTTTTTATAATAATGCCCGTCAATCACATACATAGGCTCTGACCCCTAATTAGGTCTCCCTGTATCTAGGGTATCAGAAACTACGAGGATCGGGGATCCACAACACCCAGACACAGAACAAATACTTGCGCTTTTTTTTTTCAATGCACAAATATTTGTTCTGTTGCGGGAATCGAACCCGCGACCTCACGCTTCACAGTCGGCTATCCGCCCATTGCGCCACATCGGTCGTCAAAATTGGAACAAGCGTAGTTAGTTTAAAAAATATCTATGTCGCACGGAAAAATTACAAAGAGAACTAGAACGACTGCAACAAATGAAACACGAATAGGAGAAACTATATGACAATTTCAATAAGTATAAACCAGTCTAGTAACCCCATAAACAATAACGACAACAAACTAAACTCTAAATAGACCAAAACACACAAACACAGAGATAACATGAAACATAAATACTCACATTTTCAAAACACACGGTACTTTTGCAGTTTAAACTTGTCTCGTTTCATGAATCACCGAACCGTACAGCCAGGTCGCGAACTAAGGTTTCAAAACTAATGCAAGGTTGCAGAACTATTCAGGCAGCTTTTGTAAACGGAGGTATTTCCCTGAGTCACGACAAATTGGTGCAAATTCAATTCGAACGAACTATTAGGTTATCTCGCCGTCAACTGAATGTGGTCTACTCGAAATAAACCACTGTCACAGTACAGAAGCATCAACAGTGACTCAGATTTATCTCAATTTTAACTCGGAACTTGCAACGCGCGTCGCGTGTTGAAATTTGCGCATATGGAAATTTTGAAACAGGTACAAGTACTCGTACAAACATTGTATTGCAGTAAATGTGATACAAACTTAAAAAAGCGCACGCATTTTTTCTGTATCTGGGTGTTTTGGATCTCCGCGTAGTATCTGATATCCTAAATACAGGGAATCTTAGTAAGGGCTCAGAGCTATGTGTTTTATTATTATCATGTTTTGTCACATATTATTTGGTACATTCTAACGCACGAGTTCAACTTATAATCGTAACTTCAAGGCGTTCTATAAAGATAATCTTATCTCTTAAATCTTATTATCGATTTAACAACCAATTTTATATGTTAATGTAATCGAAACAATAAACAAAATGAATATAGTAATTTGAAGTTACTGTTTTTACTGTCTGTATTGTAAAGTTCGTTTTAAACTTTGGAACTCGGCCAAAGTTCGCAGTCTGTCGCAGTAACTCGTTATTAATCTGTTATTGTGAGGAAATTGTGTTGCCGAGTTCGATGCGCCTATTTGTGGTGACCACCGGCAACCCATATAGTTCACAGGAGAAATATGCTGATGGAAGATTCATAAAAGGGCCGTATATAGGACATATTATGCATCGGTGCAGTTTAGAAACGTGGCAGGCGCTTTGCTACCCGGGCACTATTAAGGCTTGCTTTGAGTTTGAGTTTGAGTTAAGAATCTGTCGCCAAGCACCTATATGTGTGTTCCGGCAGCCTCACTTGAGAGCCAGTTGTAGCTTGGCGCCACCTTCGACCACATACCCTATAAGTGGTAAAAAAAAAGACACACACTCAACACCTACACTTGAGCGTCATTCTATAATACCAGCCTAAAACATGTAGACGCTGGATTTGTCCGCCATTTTGTCACGATGATTGTCATGCTGTGTGAATGACGTCATACTTTTTCTAAAGTGTACCTACGCCCCTAGCCAAGATGCATTCTGCAATCGTTGACGCTAATAGAAAACAAGAAAAAAGTATTGGTTTGACATATGACTTAGCGTGACTTAGCGTTGAAATATGTCAAACCAATACTTTTTTCTTGTTTTCTATTAGCGTCAACGATTGCAGAATGCATCTTGGCTACGGGCCCTACTCTGTTGCCATGTAAAGAAAAATAAAGTGCAATACAATTACTATAGCGACTTTTACGTTCCACAGAGAACGCTTTACAAAAAAAAAACACTCATTTTAAAATCTTTTTAGCAAGGGTAGCTAGGAAGTAAGTAGCCTAATAAAAATGTGAAATGTAAAGGTTTAGTAAGAATACTGCGTTATTTACTCAGCTTTTAGCTGATAATCTCATTATCAAGTAAAATTGTGTATATCGGCTTTAAGCAGATTACATATTTTCAGAGCTCCGTGCTAATCCAGTTATTCTTTATTTTAACATTACTAATACATGTAACTTTGTGTTCGATTTTTAACAGACTACGATAACGGTCCTCAACGGTCCTCCATTCGTCCGTTTTTTATTTTTATGTTTTTTACCACAGACGGCAAATAAATCATGTCTATTGTATGGGAGCCCCATTAAATATTTATTTTATTCAGTTTTTTTAATATTTGTTGTTATAGCGAAAATGTCACTGTCTAACTATCACGGTTCATGAGATACAGCCTGGTGACAGACGAAGAGACGGACGGACAGCGGAGTCCTAATAATAGGGTCCCGTTTTACCCTTGTATGGAACTCTAATTATCTAATAGAAGGTACCAAGGGCGAATCCAGGGAAGGCAATACTAAGGAAAACACTGCTTACTGTTTGGCCCCCATGCCAGAAAAGTTCTACATCCCCCCTTAGTCGGCACTTTCCTATTAAAATATGACCTACTTTTACAAAGATTCGTACCTGATGTTGCAATCATTACCATAACATAAGGAAATTTGAATCCTTTCTCCACAATAAACATACCTTCCCTAAAGTTTTAGTAAAATTGGTAGGGTTGCCCGCTTCGTAAAGAAAACACGTTATTACGGGAACTTGTACTTGAAAATGTATTTTATTTCCTACTTATGAAAAAGATGAATCTATTATTGATGGAAAGAAGTGATAGGTAAGTCCCGAGTCTCGTTCAAAGTCTAAAATTATGGTAATGTGTTTTCATATTTTATTTGGAATCGTATAAAATCTAATACGTGGTATTTAAATATAAAATTTTTAAGATCAACTTGCTCCCTACGCCTGGTACAGTCAGCCACAAAAGTAACTGATCATACTAGATTTCCTAATTGTGTTTTAGATCAGTATGGCGTGGTTTTCTTTACATTTTACAAGGTGGCGCTCTGACCACAACTTATCACACCTGATTTTATGTGATGTGTTCAAAGGTTGATGTTTAAGATGATGCTGGTAATCGGAACTTGTGTTTTTGTTGAGCGACTTATGTCGTTGACAACTTGCTCTTTACGTCTGGTACTTATCTGTAAAAAAATAGGCCGATTACGATAATGATCATGATGTGTTAATCTAAGGTATTAGCTATCTTTATTACAAATTGCGACCCGCAAACATTCACACACACACAAACATTCGCATTTATAATATTAGTAGGATACTACGAATAAATAGACTTATTATTTATTCGTAGGTAGGATAGGATTTCAGTACAGAAGTTCCTCACAGAGAGTGTTCTTTTATCAGACGACCAAGTTACCTGTAACAAAAAAACACATGAACACATGAACTCAACAAGGAGTTTATATAGCCTAAAAAAAATACGTGCGTGATAAAGTGTGGTGTACCACATTTTTTGTCACGTATCCCTTTATCTAAAAAAATACCTTTAATAAACATACTACCCCTTCGTGCATGTATATTTTGAAATTATTTCCACAAAGAAATGCACAGTACTTCATTATAGTATTTGTGGTAAATTTCCGAGATATCGTAGTTCTGAAAAGTTGGTCTTTGATACACGTCCTAGAACAACATTGTACCTCATTTAATTATGTTCCTTTTTACCATTTTTATTCTACTGTCGCTTGCATGCTAATAGTAAGCATCCCTCTCCACTCCCTCTCCCATTATACTCGAAGTTCATTGCCATCCAGGATTTTTACCTTCAACAGTTCAAAATATTGGGTGGCAATGCCATAGCAATAGATAATAATTATAGCAATGTGTAAAATGTGTAAAACCAAACAAGAGAAATCTTATTAGTAAAGCTAATTAAAAAATATCGGACCTTTAGATGACAAAAAAAAACTTGGGATTTTAGTCAACTTGCTCCAATTCAATCAATTAGTAATAAAAATGAAATTGTTAATGTGATCGCGCCAAAAAAATTACCTGCCGGGCGTTTCTTGCCTGTTCTTTTGCCGGCGTAAGGAGGTTGGAACAGGCGTAGCTAGTTTTAAGTTTGACGTTTTAAAGTGATCACAATGTATCCTATTGATAAAGAAAAATTGACTTTTGACTTTTTGACTTTTAACATAGATGTAGTTAAGATGATGAATCATTGTCTATCGTGTAATTTCACTGGAAACTGTTACGTGCCAGCCGAAACACAGTATTCTTGGCATACTACTAGTAGAAATTACTGGAAATTACTGGAACTGGTACTTCCCCAGGCGAGGTACAGTCAGCGACAAAAGTCGCTAAACAATGTCAAACTTCCCGATTTTGTTCATCATCTTAAACCCTAACGGCCACATCATCACTTAACATTAAGTGTTTTGTGTTGTGGTCAAACGCTACCTAGTAAATTGTGAAGAAAAACCAAACATTACTGATCTAAAACACAATGGGAAAGTCGAGGATGATCAGCTAATTTTGTCGCTGACTATACTACCACTGCTAAATACTCATATAATATTGACTCAATATCAAAGCACAGTCGACACACACACATTGACATCTTTGAAACATCGATTCAGGCCACACTAATTGAAAACAACTTACAAAAGTGATGAGAAACAGCGCAACGAGTACGCGAAAAGAAAGAAACTAGAACGGCGATACCTGGCCATCAGAAACACATAAAAGCGTCATCTTTCTCTATTTTTATTTCTTCCAGTAGCATTTGCACCGGTTTTCTTCTGTACTCGAATTATTGTAAGAATTTACCTACATTCATTCTGTTATCAAACAAAAACATACGGATAAGGCTAATTATTCCCTCTACCAACAGCTTTTAGTGCCAACAATGAAGAAAAAAGGAAAAATCGAAAACATACTCCTCACTATGAAATCAATTCCTTGGCAGTGGGGAAAAAGGCAACAAAAAAAACTTTTGGACACCCAAAGAATCAAAAAATATACTTCTATTGAAGTGGAGAAAAAGACAGAAGACAATAACAAAATTTACAATGTATTGCATTATTCCTTTCCTCTCCATCGCCAAATTATCGATTCCGTAGAGGCGAGAAAGGGTTTTTGATTTTTCCCTTTTCCCCCATTGGTGGGACAAAGGGAAAACCCAAGGGACTTAAGACTACGACTATTGGAAAAGCGACGAAAATGTAATAATGGCTTGGTTTATTTTTTGATGGCCGGTGATTGAGGTACAAAAGCAAACTCCTTGAGAAATTCTCAAAAGATACTTTTGATTATGGTCAAGCGGTTTCCGATAAACGTACAGACGTATCAACGGACGCTGCCTCTTGTATATTCTTTCTATTTTCTCCGAGCAACTTTTACGTCCAATTAGGAACAAAATTGATGGCCGGAAATGTAGTACCGCATTTTTTATTCTGTGGCCGTTAAATGCGGTTAGTTCATGCTTACATTAATTTAAATTGATTATTTTATTGCTTGTAATTAACGCATATCGGAGTAGGCACAGTCTGGCATAAAATTGAACTGCCTGCTTGAAAACTGTAAATTACACCTAGGTTTAAATTTATACCACCATGCTCGTACAAATCAAGGTGTCTTTTTTCTAAAAAAGTTTCTTTGGAAGCTAAGTTTCGTGCATACAAATATCAAACTTTTAATCTTGTAACGCACTAAGATTGCTGAACACCTCGAAATCCGTTTAGGTGCCTTCCTAACAGTCTTTTCTCGTCGATCTCACCTCTACACCTATCTTTCTCTCTGTGTTTCACTTATCACTCACTTATCGATAGTGTGGCAACAAGCAGACGGCCCACCTGATGTTACGCGGTCAACCGTCGTCTATGGAAATATGCAAGACTATTTGTAGTTTTGTACAATCCTTCATTTGTTTTCTATGGTTTCTTTCGAGTCCTGGAATACCCACACCTCACGATTTATGCGCTCCTTTCTCCCGCATACTTGCACAATATGGAACGAGCTCCCCCCGCAAGTCTTTCCGCTGTGCTGCAAATTACAATCCTTCAAGATGGGTTTGAAAAGAGTTCCTATGGGTCGGCAACGCATTGGCAACTCCCCTGGTGTTGCAAATGTCTATAGGCGACGGTGACCGCTTTCCATCGGGCGGGTCTGCAAAAAAGAAAAACGATTTATAGCAAAATACCTACACACTAAAATAGTATACACTTCTGCAGATATACATAAGCTGATGTAGTAAATAAACAGCCATTTGCGTATTAATGCGGGACCGTCCACACGTTTTGGAATCCTGAATTAGCCTGAACCAGGATGATCCTCATTATTATTCCGTGGGAAAGACCACTTCGCATGTTGTCATTACACTATTTAGTGTAAACAGTGGAAAACAGCATGTTTTGCTTGTAATTAATCATTTGTACTTTGTGGTGGCGCTCGCTCGATGCAATCTATCTCCATTTATTGAAGTTTACTGTAATGGAAAAAGTTTTTGGGGGCATTTAACTGATATGCTACAGTGACGCTATTTTCGAATGAACGAGAAAAGCATGAAAAAAGTTAACTTCTTTAGGCACGGTAAATCCGTTCGAACCGTACGAAAAAAAAGTGTAACGCAGGATGGGAAAAAATAAAGAAAATCGTCGACAAAAATGTACAAAATCGATTTTATCTTTTACCTAAGAAGTTACAAGGCTTTTCAAAATGTTTTTAAAAGAAATAGAGTATCAACAAGAGCAAACTAAAACTGATTTTTCTCTATATTATTATAACAAACATGAATTTGGACAAAATACAAGACTGGTGTTTTTCTTTACGTACGCTTTTTCAACAAAATCCCAAGTGAAATTCAAGACTTGTCTATAACAAAATTTCAAATTCGTATAAAGAGAAATCTCATTAGTAAAGCTTATTATAAAATATCGGACTATCTAGATGACAAACAAGCTTGGGATTGTAGTTAATCTATCTATCTTTCTTTCTATCTATCTATTCTCCCTATTTCCCCTATTCTAACCATTTTCGGTAAACAGCCAAAACAGTCATGCTCACGAAAGTGACTTTGCTTGCAGCGGCGTCATGTGTCGGGTCGCCCTCTTCCCTCTCATATGGTCGAGGAGAGCGATGGCTGGCACATGCGTCAACTCGTGAACGGGTGCTGCTTGTGGGGTCTGGTCTGCTTTGGTTGTGATCCCGCAACTCGTTAATATTCATGTTCCCATATCCCAATGTGTACAACCAAACAAGAGAAATCTTATTATTAGTAAAGCTAAATAAAAAATATCGGACTATTAGATGACAAAAAAAAAAAGCTTGGGATTTTAGTGAACTTGCTCCAATTCAATCAATTAGTAATAAGAATAAAATTGTCAATGTGATCGCGCCAAAAAAATTACCTGCCGGGCGTTTCTTGCCTGTTCTTTTGCCGGCGTAAGGAGGTTGGAACAGGCGTAGCTAGTTTTAAGTTGACGTTTTAAAGTGATCACAATGTATCCTATTGAATAAACATATTTTTGATTTTGATTTTGATTTTGATTTTGATTTTCTTGTCCATAGTTAGTTTACTAGCCCCATTTTTTTCATAAAGCTTAGCGAGCGAGAGGCTCATTATTTTACTAAAAGGACGCAATAATTATTTTTAAAACTTTCCCGAACTTTTCCTACAATCCAGGTCACTGGAGTTAATTAGGAAACCATCTTGCCAGAAAAAACTGTCGATTTTTTCGGCAAGACTCAACAAGGTCACTGAGGCGACCGGTTTAAACTTTTCTGGATCGATATAAGCATTATTATCCTTGAAAACTTGGAAACCTTCAGGCTGTCAAAATCTTCGCAAATCCGTGCGAAGCCGTGGGGCGGCGGTCGGTAAAAAAGTTTTTACATAAAAAAATCATCAAATACATATTTATTTAGTAAGATACTACATGTGATTATCTTAAAACGTCAGCTGCCTGTTCCGAACTCCTTACGCCGGCGAAAGAACCGGCAAAAACGCCTGGCATTTCTTGGGCGCGAACACATCTATAATTTTATTATTATTACTAATTGATTGAATTGGAGCAAGTTCACAACAATCAATCATTCTCTTAGAACTAATTTCGACCCTATCCAATGAAGAAGAAGAATCATCGAAATCGGAATACTCTATATAAAATTATGCGTATACGCGACTGGTGTACCTCCTTTTCTTTCTTAGCGAAAACCCAATCACGTCAACGATTTGATTAGATTGTTTTGCTGTTGGCATCATTTGCTACTTGTTGCAAAATAACTGCGACAGTTGCGCTTTTGTTGCTAATTTAAAAAACATGATACCATAACGGGTCTCCTTTCTGTCAAAATAGCAATCGTACATTTACTACAGTTGTTGGCGTATCAAAATAATGTGGTTATTGCATGTATTATGTTGGCTTATAAAGCGAGCTTTCAAAGTCGGTTTCACTTACAAAAAAACGGCAAAACTTTTTGCTAATGGCATTACGAATGCCGTGTGTTCGATAAAGTTTGTTTATAACACCTTTCAGCCATCGCGTTTTAGCAGAAAACTTTGTGAAAAACTATAATTAATACCACCCTGCAGTGGTCACCGCATTCGTGTCCGTTGACACGTTTAACAATCTAAATGTGGTAGACTGTAAGTGTGGAAATGGAAATCAACATTGTTAAAGCACGCCTTTTAAACGCTTTTTTTGTCTCTCGAATGCTCTCGATATTTTCCTCTTGAAATTATTTTAGCTTGCTTTGTTGGTTTCACACTGCAATCACAGATTAAATTTAAGTTTCTAACGCTTGAAATTAATAATCGATCCTGATCCGTTATCCGAGGTTTTGGATCGATATGTCATGTCATAACTTGTCATTTTAGTGGTAATATGTCAAGCCCTAGTTAGTTAAGTTTGAGGTTTTAAAATGATAATATTATGTAGAATTTTTGAATTTTTAAGCGCTTTTTTGTATTGTAATTGTGTAGAATATAATACTAGCCCCGGCTTCGCACGGGTTCCCGTTTTATTGAAAATAGACATCAATATTTATACGATACTCTAACGTCACTCAATTGTTTTGCTTTCCCGGAACAACACTTGAACTTTATGGTATGGTATTAAAGTTCAAATTGAGTTAAGTATTATTACGAATCGTTTGTATGGGGAAAAGAAAAGGGCTAATTTTAGTGTTTTCCCGGCAATTATTCAAATTTTTCTCGCCGTAAAAACCATTCTTGGACTTCAACGAACATTTAAAAAAAAGGAATTGGTAAAATTGGTCCAGGCGTTATGCGCTTACCAACATTTTGCGATTCATTTTTATATTATAGATATTATTATAATGTAACTCTTCCAAACATCTTACATGTTTGCTTCCCTCTCAAGTAGTGTTATTTAAGACGTCCACACACGACTGTCCAATCCAATAGGGAAGTGCAAGTCACGTTTTATATTGGAACAGTTCGCGCTGCAATGTGCTACTGAGATTCCTAGAATAATCTTAAAACTACTTATAATTTCCGTTGTGTTGTTCCGTCTGTACTCAAAGTTAGCTGTAGTCAAAATTTATGGAAGGACTAGCGGCACAAAGCTTTTTCCGGGATAAAAAGTAACTTATGTAGTAGGTATCTATCTCTATTGCAAATCCGTTGAATCGTTTCAACATGAAGAACACACACATAGTGAGATGTGATTAGTGTGACAGTGTGATAACTCGCTAGATTTTTTTTCGGTTTACCAAAAATTACCTAAGTTAGTTTTTGTAAGGACCCATCCTACTAATATTATAAATGCGAATGTGTGTGTTTTTGTGTGTGTGTGTATGTGTGTGTTGTGTTTGTGTGTGTGTGTGTGTGTGTGTTTGTGTGTGTGTGTGTGCTGTGTTTGTGTGTGTGTGCTGTGTTTGTGTGTTTGTGTGTGTGTGTGTGTGCGTGAATGTTTGTTACCACGTATCACCGTAACTACTGAACCGTTTTTGATGAAATTGGAATGTAGTAAGCTTATACGGGCTCCAACACATATATTTGGTTCCATGGCTATCATATCTTCATCATCATCAGCCTATTACGTTCCCATTGCTGGGACTCTGGCCTTCTCTCAGAGGGAGAGACTATAAGCCGTAATCTACCGCCCTGGCCCAATGCGGGTTGGTAGATGTAACATGCCCTTGAATGTTGTGGTTCTCGGACATGCCAGTTTCCTCACGATGTGTTTTCCTATACAATGCAATAACATACTATATATTATTAATAAATAATCTCATATCTTTCCACTGTCTTAATTTCTGAGAGCGACCGGATAAATCGTTACCACTTAATGTAACAATGTTCCGTGACACTCGTTCAGGGCACATTAATGGACAACCTTATTGAATCAACGTAAGAAGATAGATGTATATATATATATTTTATATGTATATACGAGTATGTATAATACCGGGTGATCCATCAAGATGGGTCAGTGTGGGAAAGTCTGAAACTATAAGAGGCCGCTACGATAGAATATTCTACAATTCTGTTTTTCAGGCATCTGCATTTAGGGATCTAGTTCTTTGGCCCCAACTTCTATCTTCTTCTTCTTTTATCTTCTTCTTCTATCTTCTTATTCTTCTTCTATTCTTCACTTGAGAGCCAGTTCCCAGTCCAGGTGTAGCGTGGCGCCATCTTCGACCACATCGCCACTTAACATCGGGTGACTTGTGGTCAAACGCTACCCTGTAGATAGTAAAAAAAAAGTTCGCCTTTACATATTTTTACTCTACCAGACTCTATCCAGATTGTACAATTTTTTACAAATCTCAGTCTTATGCGCACGTGGATTGTAGAGTTGATTAAAACTGAAACAATAGATTTTCCATCAAAAAAAACCTTGGTTCGTGCTTCGAACTTTACAAAGAGCTTAGCTGAATGTGTCACGGAACAAATAATAAATAAATAATTAGGGGGGACCATTACACACAAATTGACCTATCACCTAGACCCAAATTAAGCTCGAAACTTGTGTTGTGGGTACTAGACAACAATATACATACTTATATATAATACAGAAATAAACACTCATATAGATAGAAATATCCAAGACTCAGGAACAAATACTCGTGCTCATCACGCATATATTTGCCCTTACCGGGATTCGAACCCGGGACCGCTAGCTTCGTAGGCAGGGTCACTACCATACCAACTCGCCTACCGTGTCGTCAACTCGGCTACCGTATCGTCAACTCGGCTACCGTGTCGTCATTCGGCTACCGTGTCGTCACAATAGATTTTCCATCAAAAAATCTGGGTTCGTGCTTCAAACTTTACAAAGAGCTTAGCTGAATGTTTACACGGAACAAAGTAGTATCAAAACATATTATGTCACAATGACATGTAACAAATCGGTGTATTAATAAGAATGGTATTTCCTGTCCCGATTACTTCCTCAAGGAAACGTTTCCGGATATATTTTCCTTTCATAACGATGTGCGACGTCGGTTCCTATTTATTTATACGGACGGGACTGATGCTGGATTGTTTTTTTTGTTCATTTATCAGAAATTGAATCGGGCATAATACTCGAAAGAAAATCTAAGTCAATGAAAGCTAACCAAGCACCTCTATCGGTGTGTTTCGGCAGCCACACTTGAGAGCCAGTTTCCAAGCCAGCGCCTCTAGCCAAGATGAATTCTTCAATCGTTGACGCTAATAGAAAAGAAGAAAAAAGTATTGGTTTGACATATTTCTGACCACGTGACTTAGCGTTGAAATATGTCAAACCAATACTTTCTTCTTGTTTTCTACTAGCGTCAACGATTGCAGAATGCATCTTGGCTACGGGCCCAGGTGTGGCGTGGTGTCACCTTCTCAACCACATTGTCTCGTAAAATTAGGAAACTTGTGGTCAAACGATACCCTGTAAGAAATTAAAAATAATCCTATCCTATTTCCTACAAATATAATTATTCCAAAATTTTGTATGTATCGATGGATGGATGTATGTTTGTTACTCTTTCACGCAAAAACATCTGAACGGATCTGGAGCAGACAATGCAAAAAAAAGGTTAGTTACGAAATGTGTACTACTAATTTTATATGTACTTATACCATTATTGAAATTGTTGCTAAATTTTCTATTTGCATAGTAAATAACGTACGTAATGTAAACCGATCAATTTAGTATGTGTAATGTGTATGTTAAAATGTAAAAAAATATTGAGCACTTAATTTGTTTTAGTTTTAATGATATTTATTTTAAGTTTTAACTAGTACAAGTAATTAGGAAAAAGCAGCCGTTACATACTCACGCATGAGGTAACCGCGATTAAAAATAAATTTGGTTACAAAAGCCTAATTTAATTAAATGATGTATAAAATCAAACGATACCTACGCAATTTGCTATGGCGTGCAGCGTAGCGGTCGTAGCTAGAGGTGCTCCATATATATCGATTCATGTCTGAATACCGTTCGTACGATAAATCGATATATTATATATGTTGTATCGTTTTGTATTTTAAGTGAACATTAAATATCTTTTAAAAATATCTTTGTTCAGTTATATTGATCTATAGACCAATCTATAAAAATATATTCGAATAACAAGAAGATATAATACGTCAAAAAATTAATTAATCCTACAGTATTGTTGCTTGGTTTTCGTATAGAATCGACATACACATTCGACATATTTTTTATCCATGTATTTCTATGGAGCTTTTGTCTTTCTGATTCTCGGTTGTAGATAATTTATTAAAAAACATAAATACGTTACGATAAAATTTAACGAAAACATCGATACTTTTTTTCGTTGGCCATAGCCAAAGCCCGTAGCCATTGCCGCGTTTCATTTAAACTTCTTGCTGAAGATAAAGCAAGAATTCGTTTTGTAACGGTTATCGCAGAAGTTTGACGTAGCCTGAACAATGGCACACTTGGAATAGTTTCGGAATAGCTACCTTATTGTTTCAGAACAACGAGCTTATGCCAATATTGACCTTCACAAATCTACAATGGATCTGAAAAGCTTAATGTTTCATGTATTTGTAATAACTACATGAAATTCGTATTAGATGTATATAATTAATGGTATTATGTGTAGACTGTGGGGTATTATTCATCAGTGGATTAGTGAAAGGTTTTTACTCGTAGATTGTAGATCGTGCCGAAAAAATATCATGCTTGCCGGTTTGACGATGTTTGAACCGGCGCGGCACGGGCGGCGATGCTAGTTTTAAAATTGACGTTTTAAAGTGAATTACAAGTTGTATCTTTTTTAAATTGGCAAATGAGCAGACGGCTCGCCTGATGGTAAGCGGTCACCGTTGCGTATGAACATTTGCGACCCTTAAGAACTCTTTTCAACCCATCTTGTAAGACTGCAATTCTACGCAATAAATATGAAAATTATTTTTCATGCTTACTAAACGTATTGGCGTATTGGCCATATTTTTGTTTTTAGTCTGAATTATTGAGATGTATAACATTTCCTAAAAGAAAACACAGATGTTTCATTAATCCGAGGCAAAAGTCAGAATAGAGCTAACGACAGAAAAAGGATATAGCTGTTAAATCCGTTCGCCGTTTCACGTCCAATTCCTGTGTACGTCACTTCCGGTGCAAGTGGCGCCGGAAATACGGCGTGTATCACCCTCATCCGCCGAGCAATGCGAACTCAGACATTGCGTCGCTCTATCCTATTACGGCTAGTTCACGTAATATTTCTGCCAGCTCATTGCATGTGCGATATTATGAAAATGGGGATGTACAAGTGAGTGCAGTCATTGGAGCTAGCTTTATTGGCAAATAGTTCTGGACCTACGGTGTCATCAGTACTCCAAGTAAAAGATGTGAAAACTGAAAAAAATTTCGTAAACGTCAAAGTTTACTACCGGCAGCTTGTCAAAGTGGCAACTCGTACAGCCTACATTCAAAAAGTTACTTGAAAACTTTGTTGTAATAAGAATAAAAAGGTTTAAAATAACCAGTATCATCGATTTTAGACCCTCCAAGTTTCAATAAAGCGCGCTGAAAAAAAATATGTTTGAAAGTAAACGATAACTTTTACAGTTTTTGTAACCTATCAAAACCTGTACCTACTAGGGGTACCTACAGCTTATAAATACGTCAGACCTAGGCCTCTTTCTTGTCGTCGAAAAGGCTTCCTTTGGGATACTTTTAGATGACAAAAAATCTTGGGATTGTAATGAACTTGCTTCAATTAAATCAATTGGTATGAAATTGTCAATGTGATCGCAAAAAAAATTCTTGCCTGTTCTTTTGCTGTCTAAGGAGGTTGGAACAGGCGTAGCTAGTTGTAAGTTTAAAATTTAAAAGGGATCATATGTAAGATATGTATATGATAAAAAAATAAACAATTTTTGAATTTGAAATTGAATTGACCGAGAACCGCGTCGGTGTAACGGCGGGTCTCAGCTAGTAATATTATTATTAAGTAGGTATGTGTGTATGTTTGTTGCTTCTGTACAAGATATTTGAATGAAATTCGGAACAGAGATAGTGATCAGGCGTTGTTAATATTTTAGATGTCGGGTAGGTCACAAGCTGAGATTCCAACGAGCGCGAGCGGCGAATTACCGGAGAAACCGAGGGTAGTTGTAGACGACCTTCAGTGCACCTCGGACATCAAGAGCGTACGGATCTCAGCGGTGTATTTTTGCTACTTTGGGAAAATTAAGTGTGCTGTTGTGCAACGTTAGAACTTTCACCTGCACTCGGGTGTCCAGGACCATCGGAGGGACGGTTCCGGCCGGCTATACAGTCCACTTGGCGGCTCAACGGTTTCAAGGTGAGTGGCTTGCTTTGTATTTGGAAGAATAGAAACCCAGAACAACAGGACCCCTAATCAATGAAAATCTAGAGCTAGGTATTGGGAACGGTAGTTCAAGTGAACAGATAGCTTATACGCTGTATAAACACATATGATAATTTTCATCCAGAAAAACGTTTATGTGGGAAAAGGAAAAACAGCGGGGTTCAACTAGCTTGCCAACATTTTAATATGCGACACTTGCAGCATCACGCGTTCAATACAGTTTATGAGAAAGCCGAAGCGACGCGATTTATATTGAAAAAGCCCCTTCCGAAGGTGAAAGGAGGGGGGGATGGAAAGTGAGGTATGATATTATTTTGTTATATACTAGCGACGCGCCTCGGCTTGAAACGGGTGTAATTTAGAAAACAGACAGACAGACAGACAGATGGAAACCAAAGTGGTCCTATCAGGCTTCCGTGTTTTCTTTTCAGGTAGGTACGGAACCCTAAAAAGAGGTGAAAAATATGAAATTACTGCATTTGATTATATAATTTGTTTAACTATTTCGGATATTTTTAGTTTAGAAAAATGTTAAGTTTGTGATTGGATACCGTATTTATGCTGTTGTGTACGTTCGTAGATTGCTTTTTAAAGGATTGAAACAGCGTAACTCATGAATAATACTCGTAAAGTAGAGTTTAAAGCTCAACCGATTCTGAGCATACTGGTTCCTCATCATCACGGAGTAAAAGAGTTTCCTATCTTTGTACATAGATATCTCCGCCACCTTCAGTGCGGCATTTAGTATAACCTCGTAACCATTTGTAATTTTCTCTCAGAGCGAGACCCTAAAGATTTCTTGAAGGAAATTACCAATTTTTATATATGAAGGGACTTTCGGCATGTTCTGTCTTACCTTGGGTTATCAAAAGAGCTTCCAATACTTTCATTTTTAAAACTAAACTGCTTTGTCACCCTTTTTTGAGCTTATTGAAACGGATAGCTTGTTTTGACAAAGCGGGACACTTTGAAGGGTTTTGGGGAAACTGGGACACAGCTTCAAAGCGGGACCTGTGATGACGGCTTACTACCTTTACTTCGAACCTAAATAACATATTTTAGAGCTGCAGATGTTTATTCATAGTGGTTGATTCAATAGGTATAATTATAATTAACGACCTGGGAACGTCTACCTTGGTAATACCTAGTTTATGTGGAAATGTAAAGGGCAAAGACCGCGTAGGGCTTCACATCCTTCAAATGTTATATTAAATAGTAAATTACTCATGTATTATTAGAGCGAGCTAGGAGATGTTTTAAGGGTTAGTTTCAAGAATATCTTGTTTCATTTTGGATGGTAATGTGTCTACAAAACTACCCTGTGTTTTGCCCTGGAAATACTAACTGATTGTTTGTTTGTTACATATTACAATTAAACCGTTGGACCGATCTAGATGAAATTTTGTATGAAGATAGTTCGAATCCAAGAGAAGGATATAATTAAACACGTAGTTTTATGTGTTTACGTTATAGAGGTTTTGAGTTATAGAAGGGTCAAAAGTGGCACCAAGTGGTTCGTGTAATGATACACTTGGCGCTGGCTAGCCAGTTCTTTTGCTTGAACATGGCTTGACACGCTGCCGCGTGTCTAGATATAATGCCTATTATGCCAGCATATTGGCAAAATAGAAGATCAATAATATTTAAAAGACCAACATGTCCCCTATTTTTTGTGAATAAATCATTTCATTTCATTTCAATGCTTTTTATCGCGATAAAGTGCAGTCCTCGTGGAGAACCGTAGGGTTCAGCTAGTTTTACATATATCATCTTCTGCTGCATAAATCTAAAAAGTAGCGAGGAACCGGTGATATATTCAATGGATGCAAATTGCTAATAGCGGATCATCATTACAAGTCCACTGCTGGACATAGGCCTCTCCCAAGGTACGCCATTGAGCCCGGTCTTTGGCTCTTCTCATCCTACTACTGCCAGCCACATGCAAGAGTTTCTTAGTGGTATTCAAAAGAGGAGATCTATGTTCAGCAGAGGACGCCTTCCGGCTTCAATTCATCCTACTCTATTATTACTAGCTGCGCCCCGCGATTTCGCCCGCGTGGACCACACTTAATCGCGATAAAAAAATAATATAAAAAATAGATGTTGACCGATTCTCAGACCTACCCGATATGCATACAAAATTTCATACAAATCGGTCCAGCCGTTTCAAAGGAGTAAGGTAACTAACATTGTGACACGATTACTGTGTTACTCATTATAAATGCGAAAGTAACTCTGTCTGTCTGTCTGTTACTCTTTCACGCCTAAACTACTGAACCGATTTAAATGAAACTTGGTACGGAGATAGTTTGAATCCTGAGGAAGGACATAGGATACTTTTTATCGCGATAAACTGTAGCCCACGCGGGTGAAACCGTGGGGAACAGCTAGTATAAGATAAACGTGACAGTTTGTGAGTATGGATGGATGGATGGATGTTTGTTACTCTTTCACGCAGAAACTACTGAACGGATCTGAATGAAATTTGGAATGGAGATAGCTTATATCCTGGATTAACACATAGCCTTTTATCCCGGAAATATGTTCCTGCGAGATAACGGGAAGATGCAGGTGAAATCGGGGGGCACAACAAGTAAAAAATAAAGCTTCAAGACACCTAAAACACAACACTTTCTAGAGTACCAAAAGACAACAAATTTCCGATAAAGCCGTAGAAAAAGGTTTCAAGTTAAACAAACAGTTTTGCTTCAAGCACAAAAATAGTCGGCTACAAATTAGCGCCAGACAGTGATTACGCGGCCCCTGTCCCCTGCAATTACCTCGCAATTAGTAAAGCGGGAAATACGGGCATTTTCTTACACTACCTACACTGGAGAAAAACTGGGCTGTTTTAACATTGAGATTCCTCTTTTTTCAGACGCCCGAAAGCCTCCGACGTGGCTTTACAACTGATATAGCCCAGTGTTCTCCGAAGCGCGATAGCACTGAGTTGAAAATGTCACTAAATGGATATGCGGGGTGAGTGATTTTTAATCTGGATGATCTGTTACGCGACCAGCTATCGTCATCATCAGCTTGTATCATTCCACTGTTAATTCACTGAGCCTGGTTTTCGGCTCTTCTCATTCAAATCGGCATTTTCACGCAGTCTCGCTTGAGAGCAAGCCCAGTCTAGGCGTAGCGTAGCACCAAAAAAAAAATAAAATTAAATATTAGATATATACAATAGTAATGCCAAAAATTATAAAATAAATGATTAATTAATTAAACATATTCAGTTTTATTAAGGACCTCTCAACGAGTAAAGGATTAACGTGTAAAAAAAAATACAGTATAATAGGAAGTATTAATAGACTTTTTTTTTTACTATTTACAGGGTATCGTTTGACCACAAGTCACCTGATGTTAAGTGACGATGTGGTCGAAGGTGGCGCCACGCTACACCTGGACTAGGAACTGGCTCTCAAGTGAGGCTGCCGGAACACACCGATAGGTGCTTGGCGACAGATTCTTAACAAGAGGGTGGTAGCTAGCCAGGCGAGTACTAGAAAATACCCTACCACCAAGCTATGGTTTCATCACGATGTTTTCCTTCACCGAAAGCTCAAGCTCATTGTAGGATTCGAACCCACGTCCTACGGATCGCAAGCCAACGTCACTTCCACTCAGCCATCATCGCTATGAAAGACTATACTATACTTAAAAGACTATACTTAATTTAAGACCAAATTGGTATGTCATAGGCCAAACAAGTTTACCATAACGTGACCTGAAACTGGATATTTCAGGTCATGCATAATTAGGTAGCTAATTACACGAGGTGTTACTGTCTAATCGACTAGCTAAATGCCCTAATACAAACATGAAATAAATACTCATTAGAACGCATCGGCGGCACTTCGATCCTGCTCCATTTATTCCGATCTACATGTGTATATTTGCGTTAATTAACAATGGATTTGATAATTAAACACGCCACGCAATAATTACATTTTGATTATTTATTTGTTTTCTATCAACGTTGAATGTTACAAATTGTTTCAATGTCTGCGCGTGATAAATTGTTGAGCTTCAAACTGTTTGATTGTAACGAATTGTTTATTCATTCACGCCATATTTGAGCATGTTAAGGTACTAGTTCGATGGTGGCAGCAGGACAGCAGGCAGCGCTGCCGGATGTGTCTTTTATTTTTGTCATTACAGTACGGTCAACGACAGAAGTCACTGAACCTTAATAATGTTCCAATTTACTTGAGCACTTTATACCTAAACATTCAACATCTTGTACACATTTGGAAAATCGAGTTTGAACACCTACTTTTGTCGCTGATAGTACTTCCACTTAGGCGAGGTGTTCGGTTAACGTAACTTTACCTAAGGATTGTATTTGCTCTAAACAAACCTCAACGTAAAATAAACCATACTTATAAACCCAGCATACAAAAGCATAAAAACATGAAACGTCACTCTCTTTGAGTCGGGGGTTAAAATGGCATCAACTGGTTGCGTGGTAGCTCGGATCGCATACAATTAAGAATTCCCCACTTGATAATGTCAAACAGTACATTAAAATCATCGAAACACCTTTCCACTTTTATAAGAAAAAATATTACAATTTAATAAATAAAATATCAATATTTTTTATTTTTTTTACTTTTATGGTTTTTTTATGTTAGGGATAGTCAGAAAGTTTTGGGTATCTCGTCCAATTTGAGTTACTACTTGTTTTTTTTTAAGTGACAATACTGACCACCGTCAGCGTTGCTGACAGCATGCAATGCTGCCATTATCGAACTCGTACCTTTAGTAATTCGAAGGATTATTTGAGGATGAAATAAATTGTGAATACCTATTGTTAGACGCCAAAGTCAATGACAGGACCAAAAGTAAAGGGCCAAGTGAAAGCCGAGGGTGTCAGTTGCAATTGGTAAATAGCACTTACTTTTTGCCCTATTACCTACGCCTATGGTTCTATCACGATGTTGAGATGATGATGATGATGTTGATGCTATTTTTGTGGAGTGATGATGTTTTTCACTAACATTTGTTTATTTATTTATTTAACATGGTATACGGAAAGTAGGTGAACTGGTTATCTAGTTCAATTTAAATATCCGTGAAAGACTACATATTTTATGAAATCAAAAGTCGAAACTAATGTAGAATTAGTAAGTTAGTCAGTTAGCTAGTTAGTTAGTTAGTTACAAGTCAAGCTAATAAAAGTGTTTTAAAAATAATAAAAATAATATTAAGGCTCTAACTTTTATGTACCTATATCAACTATTGTTACATTATGGAAAGCAATAAATCCTTTGAATCTTAGATCTAAACTGAAATTTGACTGTAGGTAGGTACTTAGTTGGTACAAAAGTTCAAATGACAGTACAAACTTTAGATTTAAGAGTGGAGGATTGTGGTGTATCTGCAAATACTTGCATTGTGCGGGTACTTATAAATACAAAAATGTAAGTGCACCGCCTTGATAATAAATCGCTTTACTGCCAGCCTGTGAGTTTAACTGTGCTTCCCGAATCCCGAAATAGTAGTTATTCCATACATTATACTACTGAAAAATGTTTTTAATAGAATTTGAATGTCTTATTATACGACACTGGCTGAAAGCAAAATCGGAACTAGCTATAAAAAAATAAGACGAATATGAATGAAAGTACAAGCTCACTATAGAGATTGTGGTCTATTTTTGAAAACTGCTGATTTTCAAAGGCTACGAACAGATAAGGTTTCCTTATTTCCTTCAGCGAGAATTCTTATTGCAGACGTCGCGAGTTGGAACTACGATGGATTGAGTGCAATCAATAGTAATGTATTGTTTCAGAAGGGATACTTTACTTAAGATTTGTTTGTTTTGGAAATAGGACTCTACTATTATTATTAGTATTATGTGAGAATCTCTAACTGTATTGAAAGTTGATTTTTCACTGTAGTAGAATGGCAGTAGTTATCTAAATATACCGCCGTATCGCTGATTGAAAACTAACAATCAACTTACAGCCTAAAGTTTAAGTGTAAAAAAAAGAACTTTAACGCCCGAAATTAATAATATCGACCCTGATCCAATATGTCAAGCTTTACTCCTAAAATGACCTATGATGACATGATATATCAATCTAAAACCGCGAAAACGGATCAGGATCGATTATTAATTTCGGGCGTTTGATATAGATCGTTGATTGCAAAGAAAGGATTTTTCGAAAACGTGTGAAAAAAATTCTGACGAAACATAGTGAATAAAAAAAACCGTGAAACCTGCCGCTAATTGGCTTAGACCGTCGTAGTGTCCAAATATGTATCCAACACTAAAGATTAATTATTCTAAGTCATTAGCATCTTGCCCTGGTCCCATTTTGTTTCGGATCGACACGGTACGTCTTTTTCCATCAAAATCAAAGTGATGGACACAATAATTACTCTTTGCATGAATCATAAAATAAATAACTTAATACCAAAACACTGATGGCCCAAACAAAATGTGGCTTTGCCAACAAAACGAGCGCCAATCCTCTCTATTCTGTGATTGGAAGTGATTTCAGCAAACAAATTAGTACATATAATAATTCCTTTATTAGAATCGTGCGGTGAAACGAGCATCCAATGTTAGGTAACGGCCGCCCCAGGTATCGCTGGAAAGACGTAGTCACGAAGGACTTGCGCGAGCTCCAGGTAGATTGGCAGGAGGTGACGCAGGACAGACCGAAGTGTCGTCTTCTATTATCGGAAGCCAAGACTCACCTTGGGTCGTTGCGTCATCTCAATTGGCTTTTAAATTCTTGTCATAGATTGGTTTCAAATCATTTCCATTGAAGATCATAGTGTCGAGACCTCAGCTTCGAGTTTGCAGCCAAAGTTCCCGCTCCCACTTCCGCCAGACGGTATCAACCGCTCAAAGTTCATGATCGATCAGTTAAGGCTAAGTTTAATATAATTTTGCCACTAATAGCTACTGTTTGGAACCAGTGTTTCAGTTTGTATAAGGTTTTGGGGCTAAATCGAAATTAAAGAAAAGGGCCAGTACCTTTTCTTACTTGAAATTTACAGGGTACGTTTTGTCCACGGGTCACCTGATGTTAAGTGACGATGTGTTTGAAAGTTACCACGCTAAGCTTGGATTGGGAACTGGCTCTCAAGTGAAGTTGCCGAAGCACATCTATAGGTGCTTGGCGGTAGATTCTCAGCTTATGATGCAGCTAGCCAAGTGAGCAGTAGAAAATTCCCCACCAGCAAACGACGTTTTTCTTCACCGAAAGCTCAAGCTCATTGTAAGATTGATCAAAAAAAACCTCCCCTCCTCAAATACTTTTATATAAAAAATCTATTTGTTTATTTTACCATAGGTAATAAAAATCCAAAACATGTTGATAAATATCTAAAAGTATTTATCATGCCTACGAGAACACGAGTAGGTATTAAATAATGAAAGCATGTTCTTTAACAAGAAGTGACCGTTTTAAAGAAATTTAGATTCTCGCTGGCCGAGACGCAGCGAGGAAGTTAATTAAGTAAGAACACTCCCTGCTACATTGAAAACCTTGTAGTGCGAGAGCCACCGGCAATGCACAATAAGGTCTGCGTTATTAAAATTCCAAGACGAAGGAGCTTTTAAGATCACATCCATCTTTTGATTCGATCTTAAATGTAACCTACCCAGATGATTTTAAAACTCTGTGTTTTTGTAATATCGTCTTTAAGTGTATCTTGATTGATTGTCACATATATTTCATTGAGCTTGATATCAATTTTGATTCTTTAAAACCTTTATTTCTCTCTTATTGTTACTATAACCTCTCCTGACTTTTGATATTGTAACATATGACTCTACAAGGAGTTGCCTATTACAATGTAAAATGTCATCATTCAAACAATAATTCAAGTATCTTAACAGAGACCAAGTTTTACCATTGTTAAATCAAAAGACTTGACTATAAATGGCCGTAGGCTCTCCGACTTCTACTTTGTAAACAGCTGAAACTTTGCGGTTAACCGTAACTCAGGATTTTTTTCACTTCTCAGTCACTTGACGATGAATGAAATTAAAAAATGCACTTTTACACTTTTTAATAAAAATGAAAGCGTTTTAATCAACGGATGTGTATTTTTTTAATTTGCGTAGCGCAAACAGCGGCCGTGCTGTTTTCTGTTAACAGGCTTGTAGTTTTATTTGCTTGTTGGATCTTTTAAATTGTGTTTTGTAGCTGACAGTAGGTTGTCAGCATGCTGGTTGATAAATGCAGCCTCAAAGCTCTATGGTTCCCACAGTTTCATTCGGATTAACTTTTGCGAAAAAGGACATAGACAATGATGCTCGATACTGCATAAAGTGTAACAAACATCGCAAAATTTCAGCTATAGCGTAGTGTTGTGTTGTGAATTACGATAAAGAGGTTGCGACTAGGGATCCGCAAAAATACTCGAATACCTGAGTATACTTGATACACTGAGTCTGACTCGATACTTTTCAATCACAGCGAATTACATCACTCGTACCTACCTACTATCAATCTATGCTCTATCTCTGTTCTTTTTTTTTAGTTTCGGAGAAATTCCTAACAAACTTGATCATTCTCATAGGAAAATATGATATCAGGAAAACGATTTAAGCAATAAGAGTATAATTTTATCTGAAAAATACTGTTTTTGCGGGATTTCATTTCACATACAAAAATCATTGCCCAACAAAAGACTAGACTAGACTATAGACTAAAAAGTACTCGATACATGAGTAACTCGATACTAGTCGATACATTTGTTCTGATACCGATACCAGTATCGATACTTTTGTTTCGATACCATATATCCCTAATTGTAACACAAAGAGGCCCAACGCCGACCTCCAAAAACATTGGCTCAAAGCGTTGAAAGCAGATTTTAAAACGTGGACCGGTGATGTGACTCCGTGCGTAGAGTGGGTTTGGCTCCACAAAGAGCGATTTCTAAAAATCGGCGAATTCGAATACATAGTAGAGAGGCTAATCAAAATAAAAAAAAAACACACACACTAACACTGAACAGTACCAGCAAACGGATTGCATCATGTTAAGTGGGTTATATGTAGAGATCATATCATCAGTTCGATTTTTTGAATAAATATTTTTTAAATGAATATACCAGTTCATACAATCCATTCCCTTCAAGTCCCATAATAGTTAGAACCCTAACTTTTGTTACTCTTGAAATATACAGAATGTAGTCATTTTAATTTTGATTATTTATCATAGAGAAATAGATAGTTTAACTTTTTGTTGATATAATATTGACTAGCTTCGCGCGGGTTAGCAAAAGTTTTATTACTGAAAGTTTTTACAAAACCGTTAATTGTAACCTGTTATATATAAAAGCTAGATATTTAATGTCGTTCATCATCAGCCTTTCACGTTCCCACTGCTGGGACTCCGGCCTTCTCTCAGAGAGTATGGGCTGTAATCTACCACGCTGGCCCAGTGCGGGTTGGTAGATGTCGCATGCCCTTGAATGTTGCAGTTCTTGGACATGCCGGTTTCCTCACGATGTTTTCCTTCACCGGTTTGAGCGATGGCAAATCCGCACATAACTTATTAAGTCATAGGTGCGGGGTCGAGAGGATTCGAACTCGGTGTCGGCGTCTTGTAAGTCGCACGCCTAAACCGTTCGGCCACCATCGCTCCGTTTTAATGTCGTTATATGCATTTTATTCTAGTCCGTTCTCTCGCTATCCGCTATCACCGTAGCCACTCGTAGCCCCCACAATTACATACCTTTGATGTGCGAGCCGGGGAGAATGGTGTTATGGAAGTGAAAATATTTCGGCAACATTTTGTCTCGGCTGACGGATAGCCGTTACAATGTGTATCCATTAGTACTGTACACATACATTTGCCTGATTTCAGGTGTTTCGGGTCGCGCTCTCAAATTGGTATTTGCATAATGTGATTATCGCGTCATTTTTGTGTTGTTTACCTTTTCTAAATAACTTTTTTTAATAACGCAGAGCCACGCGGTTTCAGCTATGTGGGCCACACACCCAAAGGTAGAAAAAACAACCTACCAAACTACCTATTTAGCGGTATACATTGGCGTTAAAAGGTGAGAAACAAACGGTAATTATAGCTTTTTTGATGTGGTGCAAAATATCAGTTATCATTGTAAAATAAAAATTACCAACTATTCCAAATAAATTATACATTTTTTTGGCCTTTTTATTTCGGCCGAGCAGCTACTTCTACAATGTATTTAACAATTCCGGCAACAAATTTGGTCCAAAAGTATTGCTGTCTTTTTTAGACCACGGAAGTAAGAAAAGGACAACATAATTTAGGGAATGCACATCAGAACGACACCACTGTTAATATCATAATCATAAGACAAGCTAAAGTCACAGCAGCCTGCAATAGTAGGTATATGTTTATGTCAACATTTCCAAAGGTACCTCACACATGGGTAACCCTACGAACACGGTAAGTACTCGCTCTAATGAGGAGTATCGTCAATAAAGGAATGCCCCATTCAAAGGCCCGGCAAACAAAATTGTTTGTACTTAATTAATACTCGAAGGTGCTCAAAGGGGACAAAAAGGCTTCAAATTATGACAACCCTAATTACTGCTGACTTTCTTTGCGACTTTGTGAGAAAATACGTCATATCGTATAGGGATATTTAATTTTGAAAAATGTTAATATGTAACATCATATGGGCTATTCTATACATCATGACGAAGAACTGTTGTCTACAACTTTATCTTAACCTAATATATACTCATATCTCAAAAACAAGTTTAAGTTACCAGTATGTGTGAGTAAAATTATGGCACAGTCTAGGTATTTATACTCATCCTAACTTAACAGTTATATCACAAGAAAACGTCTGAAGACAGCGTTCTCGAAGAGCCGAAGGTTTTTGGAGAGTCCTAGATTCCATAACAACACCCCCCTAGATGTGCTGCATTAAGGTAAAAAGCGGGACACATAACGGCTATTTAAAAACTAAACGCAGCAGCAATTTAAAAAAACAGCTTGATAAAAAACCGACCAAGCGAACGCTCCAAGCATCCACAAACTAATATCGAGCAAAAATGCTGTTAGCTTGATGTATTAAAAAAATAAGGACCGGACAAGTTCTTCTTATAACTCGGTTACAGTGCCGTTACAGTCAGTGGAAAAAGAAAGTGTAAAACAGGAAGCCCACTGCACTGCACTACAGTAATTGCAGTGAAGCGGAGTAAAATGATAAAAAGTATTAACTTGCAACCGTAGTCGCGGGAAAACACGGAATTAAACGGTGAAGCTTTTGTTTATCGGCTGTACACTTTTTATTCAAAGCTCATAGTTTTGTTTAGAGATGGCTAAAGCCGAAATTTCAATAAAACAGCCAGACAGTTATTTTAAGTAGAGTAGATAACCAGCTATTACAGCTTATTATATAGCTATAAAAAGGTATAGCTTATTATATAGCTATAATAATAACCTATTATACAATGTCAGACTACTTACGCCCGAAATTAATAATCGATCCCGATCCGATATCCGTGGTTTTAGATCGATATGTCATGTCATAATATGTCATGTTAATAGTAATATGTCAAGCCCTAGTACTAAAATGACATATTATGACATGACATATCGATCAAAAACCGCGGATAACGGATCAGGATCGATTATTAATTTCGAGCGTTAGATGACAAAAAGCTTGGATTGTAGTTAATGAATATTACTTTGATTTGATTTGACATTTGGCAATTAGGCTTTTGGATAAATTACTAATAGCGTATAGCATCGGAGCTATAATGGTGTCGATTCTGATTTGACACCATTAGCTATGCAACTCATTCAGTTTGTCTTTTATTCGTAGTGGTGGCCATTCGGTAGCCAATAGCTAGCTATCGTGTAGACGGATATAATTATTAATTATATCATAACTACAGTTATTTTTAGTATCCGCTATTTAGCTATAGCTGTAAAAGTAACTACCCACCTCTAGTTTTGTGGGTTAGCTCTTGGTCTCGTGTGATATCTGAATTTGGTTTTTAGAGTGGGAATAGGGAGAAGACAAAAGGGGGAAGGTTAATATTTCATATTCCTACGTCTATATTGCTATAGTCGAACTATATATCTTTGTCTGCTACATATTTATTTGCTTGCTGCAGCGTCAACTTTCTAGTTATAGAAAAAAAATAATTTTAATCTGTGAGTGACAAGAAGATCAAGTCGCTCGCCAGATAGTAGGTGTCAAGCTTGCCTATCACGCTTCATTGAAATTCAATAATTCTCAATCCTGCGCAGCAATGCACTGCGCTCGGTACCCTGAAATATCCCATGTGTGTGTGTGTGTGTGAATGTTTGTTACCACGTATCACCGTAACTACTAAACCGATTTTGATGAAATTTGGAATGGAGATAGCTTATACCCTGAATTAACACATAAGCTACTTTTTATCCCAGAAAAAGGTTCTTGCGATAACGGGAAGACGCGAGTGAATCCGCGGGGCGCCACTAGTAACAAGATTAATCTTTTTATGTCCTGTAATGTAACTGTAAACATTGCCTTTTATACTTTTTTGGAACACATTAATGTTTGCACTCTACTGATTGGTGCTTGAATAAGTTTTGTAAAGCCGATTGGGTGTTTGAATTTTTTAATGGAAGAAAGCACTCAATAAACGCATGGTTCCGTATTTTTGCTATCCAATCACTTCTTTCTCAAACAGAGCGAGGCTATTTTACATTTCTCCGTTCCTATATACGGGAATCATGACCTGTGAAAGCAAGCTCATAAAATATCAATTCTTACTGTACCTCGCAGAATATAAAAGGCACATTGTATTAGACCTAGACTTTACAACGGTGGTAAATAGTGGTAGTAATTTGCAAACGCTAAAGTTATGAGGTCTTAAATTTTATTGTTACTATTACCATAACAGGATCACGTCACTTTTGCGTGTGATAACAAAATAAGAAATCTACAAAGTATGTAGTCTAAAAGTAGTAGAGCATACAGATATGTATGCTTGGCGACAGAATCTTAACTTGAGGATTGAGTTTAGCCAGATGAGCACTAGAAAATGCCCTAGCAGCAAGCTAAGGTTTCATCAGGATTTTTTCATTACCGAAAACTTGAACAATTCGGCTACGACCGACGCGACGGGTCGTAAGTCGACGTCACTACCACTGAGCTTTCATAGCTTCCAGTTTTCGCAGCTCCTTTGTATAAATCTGTAATTAAAATACCTTTTTACATTTCTCAAGGTAGTGTTAGACAATAGGACAACGCAGTCGAAGGTCGTACACCAGGATTGGGAACTAACTCTCAAAAGACGCTGCCGGAACACACCAATAGGTGCTTGGCAACAGATTCTTAGCTTGAAGGTTGTTATGTAACATAACAGCGAAGTTGTTAAAACCGAAAAACCAATAACAGCCGTCCGCCCTAAAAAAACACATTACAACAGCTTTATGATGACACTAAAGTTTAGATACAGTAAGATATTTCCATCACCTTATATCGAGATACCCAGAACTACGCACTGTTTACACCCCCTTAAATATGGAGAGCACCCCAAATAAACCGGCATAAACCTGCTCGATAATAATAGTACAAGTACTGGATAAAACATTTAGGGAGAATATAAAGTTTTATATCTTGAAGCGTATATAAAAGTTTTATTTCGTTTGCGTTCTTGGAGTCGTAGTCGGGACAATTTGCAGTTTGAAATAGAAAACAACTTGGCCATAATAGAATTTGCTGTACAGGTTACACTGTATAGTACAGTCAACGACAAAAGTAGCTGATCATACTAGATTTTTCAAATGTATTTGAGATCAGTAATAATTGTTTTTGACGTGACAACGTCTTATAATTCGATAGAGCCGGCTGCACGCACGAAAAAACATGACTCATGCGGCGTTACCTCGCTCTGAGGCGTTCCATGTAAGGCTTGAAGTGCAAGCGAGAGCGCGGAACGAGCGACAAAGAAGCACAATCGGCCAATCGACGTTGTCACGTTCAACTATCGTCAGTAAACCGACTTTACAGACAACCAATTTTTTTACATCTTACAAGGTAGCGTTTTGACCACAACGTAATACAACTGATTTTAAGTGATGATGTGGTTAATGCTTGATGTTTAGATGATAATCGGAAAATTTGTTTTTGTGCGGCGACTTTTGTCGTTGACTGTACAATGTTTGTTTGAGCTACCTGTGTAGGAAAACATTATGATGAAACCGTAGCTTGGTGGTAGGGCATTATATAATAATACTCGTATAACTATCAAGTTTGTTGTCAAGCGCCTATAGGTAGGTGTGTTCCGGCAGCCTCACATAGAGTAGCGCCTTTACGGCTTAATACATTTGAGTGAAATTTGGAAAGCAGATAGCTTACATCCTAAATTAACACACAAGCTACTTATTAAAACACTTTTATTAGCTTCACTTGTAACTAACTAACAAACAATATAATAAAATCTTAGAAGTCAATTTTAACCTACTTCTAATTGTCGTATCGATATGAAACTCTGTATTTTTCTGTAATCCTGGTGACAATGTTATCATTTAATATCATTGACCTGGTCTGATGATGGACCTGGGGGTGGACAGTGGAACCTTTCAGTGGTTATTGGTAAACCCCTCGAGGTTAGGCTCATATGATTCGTAACTATATATTTTTAAAGCCTGTAAAGAGGTTCTGCGGGATATTGGGAGCAACCTGGGACGAAGCTATTATTTTATTAGTTACCGGGTAGCGTTTGACTACAAGTCACCTGATGTTGTGACGATGTGGTCGAAGATGGCGTCATGCTACATCTGGATTGCGAAATGGATCTCAAGTGGGGCTGCCGGAAAAGACCAATAAGTGCTTGGCGACAGATTCTTAACTTGAGGGTGGTAGCCAGGCGAGCAATAGAAAATGCCCTACCACCAAGCTATGGTTTCGATGTTTTCCTTCACCGAAAGCTCAAGCTCATTGTGAGATTCGAACTCACGACCTACGCATTGTAAGCCGACGCCACTACCACTGAGCCATCATCGCTAGTTTGGACATCAAATGATAAGCCCTGTAATAGTGGTGGCTGTTTAATATTATTCATGTCGCCACTAACACGTGCAAGCTGGCAGGACTTGGCATATTCAAATTCATTAATCACTGTCGTCATCGCCGTAGTCGACAGCATGCGTTGCCGTCAGGTTGCCATATAATATTGCCGTCATAACAATAACTAGTAACGAGAGTGACGAACGTACTTCGCTAAATCCAAACCATTGGATTACCAAATCGTCGCTTAAAATCAGGTGAGTTGTAGTCAAACGCTACACTGAAAAAAAAAGTGTCCATCATCGGCCACGTCTTCGCTTACCATCAGATGAACTGTGGTTAAATGCTAGCCTATAGTGAATAAATATATAAAAAAAAACTTCTTTGAGTATACTAAACTAATTAATCGGTGTAAAGGTCAATCTCCAATGACATTCCAAACTTTCCGTTGAATGTGGACTGAATTACCATGTCTTATAGGTAGGTACAGACGTGGTTAACAGTAAACAACATGAGAAATAGATTTAACATGACACTTCCAACAGTGCTGAAATATCGAGAACTCAACTAAAAACAAATGCATTTCTCGTTTGAAAACCTGATTTTAATACTGAACATGACAGTTTAAAAATGTATGTTAAACATCTACGAGTAAATATATATAATTCAAAGGTGACTGACTGACTGACATAGTAGTCTAAGAGGGTGAAACCGCGAGGAACATCTATATATACTCGAAGGTAACTGACTGACTGACATATTGATCTATCAACGCACAGCCCAAAGCACTGGACGGATCAGGCTGAAATTTGGCATACAGGTAGATGTTATGACGTAGGCATCCGCTTAGAAAGGATTTTGGTTGATTCTACCCCCAAGGGGATAAAATAGTGGATAAAAGTTTGTATGAAAATTTGTCAATTTTAAACCGATCGGGCTGAGACTTTGCATGCATAAAGCTGTAGCCCACGCGGGTGAAACCGCGGGGAACAGTTAGTTCTATATACAACTCAAAACTTAATATGCTTCAACTAACTCCATATCAGAAATGGTATCCGCAAAACACAACACGCTTGCAACCCACGTCCACGATATTCTACGTAGCCGTTTGACAATTATAATGTAAACGCGGCGGTTACGCGGCGTCGACGCTGCGTGGCGGTGCGGCGCCGCACGACCGCAGCCGCGGTGTCTGCTCTACAACATAACATGTATGAACATTGCTGTCACTTTGTTTAACAATAACAGCAATGTTACGTCACATTGTTGCTGCGGTTATTTTATTGATCTATTCGTTTGACTAAACATATCATTTGATGGGAAGTGAAGATGAAGGCTTCAGAGCACCACGCCTGCCACGAATCGCTACCCATCGCCACTACAATGTGATTTTCGAGTCAAATTAAGGTTATTCCAAGATTAAGGATTCATCACCATCAGTCGGAAGAACCAACCCGCACTGGGCCAGACCAACCCGCACTGGGCCAGCGTGATAGATTACAGCCCATACTCTCTCTCTGAGAGAAGGCCAGAGTCCCAGCAGTGGGAACGTGAAAGGCTGATAATGATGAGCCGGAAGAAGTCCATTGCTGAACAATGGCCTCTCCCTCTGAACGCCACCATGAACGGTTATCAACCATTTGCATCCATCGGCTCCCTGCGACTTTTACAATGTCGTCGGTCCACCTAGCTACAGAACGTCTAAAACACGTAATTTCTAGATTAGGAATTATTATTATTGTTACCTTATCACAGGTTTATTATTGTAAAATTACAATTACTGTAGAATACACAAAGTATATTTACAAAACAGTTCTCTAGACAACTTAAATTATTTTTACGCAAATACAAGTTTACCAAATTGATTTCGCTTCAACTGAGATAAAACAAATTATGTCTTACAAAACTTTTCCACTCTAGATCTTATTTACAAACTTTAACACGTTCCCAATTTCAAGCAGATACAAGTTCTAATCTTCGAAATGTTATTCAAATATGTATGTAACAAATCATTTTATTTCCAGAGCATTTATGTTCAATGCTCCTGAAAATATCGTGAAAATCATCGTGATGAAACCATAGCTTGGTGGTAGGGAATTTTCTAGTAGTTTCCTAGTTATCTACCTCAAGTCAAGAATACCCCAAGCACCTAACGGTGTGTTCCGGCAGCCCTGCTTGAGCGCCAGTTCCTAATCCAGGTGTAGCGTGGCGCCATCTTCGACCATATCGTCACTTAACATTAACTACCCTATAAGTAGTAAAAAAAAGAAAAGACTTAAAACTCAATAATAAAAAACGATTTATCCGAAGTACCTCATCTTCTAAGAAAACACTCCAAACTCCCCCAATTTTAGACTCCACATATTAAAGTACCTTTTGAAACTGATAATCTCCCGCACATTTTCCGCAATAACTACTCCCAAGACATATTTCGAACACTTTTCGATTTTTCGCTCTGTATATTTGTACGGCAACTCATAAAACTTGACTTAGGCCACTACTTAGGCTCTCGAGATATATTGGGGAGTCGATATTGAAAATCCGAGTTGCACGGGCCCCTGTATTTGGAGATCACTTCAAGCCGAACGTATGAAAACGTTAGGGAATTGAAAGCAGCGCAAGGAGCTTGCGGGCGGCGAATTTTATTTCGTTGTATGTGCAATGAGCTTTATTTAGAACTAGCTGTAGCTGTTCACGCGGTTTCACCCGCGTGGGCTACAGCTTTATGCATGCAAAGTCTCAGCCCGATCGGTTTAAAATTGACAAAGTTTCATACAAACTTTCATCCCCTATTTACCCCTTTGGGGTAAAATTAATCAAAATGCTTTCTTAACGGATGCCTACCCTACGTCATAACATCTACCTGCATGCCAAATTTCAGCCCGATCCGTCCAGTGGTTTGGGCTGTGCGTTGATAGATCACTATGTCAGTCAGTCAGTTACCTTCGAGTATATTTAGATGTTTCACCCTCTTAGACTACAGTTTATCAAAATTAAATTAAAGCCAGTTCCCAGTATAATTCCTACTAATATTATAAATGCGAAAGTTTTGTGTATGTGTGTGTGAATGTTTGTTACCACGTATCACCGTAACTACTAAATCGATAGAGATGAAATTAATAATCAAAGGAATGGAAAATAGCTTATACCCTGGATTAAAACATGGGCTACTTTTTATCCCGGTTCCTGCAGGATAACGGGAAGACGCGGGTGAAACCGCAGGGTGCAACTAGTAAAAACATACGAATCACCATCGCCCCATTAAATTACACATACATTTATATCGCTATCGTATCGTTATAAAAATGATGCCGCGTATCATGTGATGTATTGCCGCTGCCATGAATAATTCAACCATTACTAACATTTCCAATTTCCTGGAAAGGAAATTATGTTGTTTTTGGATTACTATACACTGACTTTGATAAAAAATAATTGGTAGGTGTCGGAGGTAAACATACATTGGAAGTAAAAAATACAATCTAAGTACCAACCCTATACCTGAACCGAGCGTGGATCCAGGATTTCTTACAGGGGGGGACGGGATAATTTCCAGCGTATCTTTTTAAAAATACGCTCTAAAAAATGTCTTTTTATTTATTTTTACTGCAAAAAGGCATGCGTTTAACCCTCTCGCCTGTTGCCAAGCGTAGAAGCGGTCGACGGTGTAACACGCATACCTAGAAGGTACCTGTTCACTCTTGCCTTGAAGATCCCCAAATTGAAGCGATCGGGAAACACAGACACCGGCAAGGAGTTCCACTTCTTAGCGGTACGCATTATTAATGTAGAAGCAAAACGCTTCGTGCGTACAGGTGGAATATCCACCATATACCGATGGCGTATGTAGAAAACAATATACAGTTAAATTTGACAAAAGAAAGAAAATAACTTTGTTCGTGCGTCAGGGCGAGGGGCAATTGCACCCGTTTCCCCGTTCTGTACTCACACCTGATCTGAACAACTTTGTAATAGCCATATTGTAGCTTGGTAGTATGTAGGACATTCCTAATTACTCGCCAAGCTTCTATCGATATGTGTTCCGGCAGCCTCACATGAGAGTAAGTTCCCAATCCAGGCGTGGCGTTACCTCCAACCATCATCATCATCATCAGCCTGTATCAGTCTTTTGCTGGTCATAGGCTTCTCCAAAGGTACGCCACTGAGCCCGGTCTACGGCTCTTCTCATCCAAGTACTGCCAGCCACTCGGCGTAAATCGTCGCTCCACTTAGTCGCAGGGCATCCTACACTACGTTTGCCAAGTCGCAGTCTCCACTCAAGAACACGTCTATTCCACGGTCACCTGTAACCATATCATTACTTTAGATGACGTAACTTGTGTTTAAACGCTACCCTGTAAAAATGAAAACATAAAACTAGGAAATTAAGTATGATAAACAAACAATAGTAATCCTTCATTCAGAATAGAGGACATATTTTGCAAAAATCGTGACAGTCTCAGCCGGTACAAAGCACCAGAAAGGCTAGACGAGTTTTTCGTGGCATAGCAAAAAAGTGCTGCGTCATAAGGTCGCGTTGCATTATTGTAACATAGAATTTACAATAGCATTGCGCGTTACAGCAGTGGAGCAGTTTATTAAACGTAGCTTGACCATGTGCTAGCAGTAGTGCGAAATACAACCAGCTATATTACATAAAAAATTAAACTGAAAAAAAGGATTAATTTATAAGCGTTTGTCGCTGTAATTGCAATCAAAAAATATTAATAAAGATGATCTAAAATGCATCAGAGGATTTTTTATTCAAAAAATGAAAAATAATATCTTAGCTATCAGAAACTAAGTGAATTGCGGGGATCTATTACATCACCCAGACACTGAACAAATATATACGCTTTGATTACTTTTCTAGCAGGAATCGAACCCGGACGTTACGCATTTGCAAAAAGTCTACCCTTAGTGATTCCAACAGTTTTATCTCCTATTCTGTACATAATAATCAGTAGTTTAAAATATATACCCACTAATGCTCAGAGAGAATTCGAGCTTTCTCACAAAAGATTCTTGATTATCTTTTACGTTAGCTATTCACCACAAGAGCACCTGATGATAAGTAACGAGGTGGTCGAAGGTAGCACCACAAAACGCCTGGATTGAGAACAAGCTCGTATATGGTTGCCGACACACATCGACAGACGAGCACAAAAAAATCCTACACTAAGCTATGGTTTCGTTGCGGTACCCCTCCCCCTCCTCCCACCCCTTCAGTTGGCTGCGGGTGGCACACTATGAGACCCAGGACTTAACAAAACACGGGAACAAGCGCGGTGATATATCGCCCGCAAGTTTCCCCTCGACTTGATGTTACAGTTTCATATTTTGTTGTTAATAAATTTCATTATAACTTGCCACCCGAGCTGCGGGACGCTTCTTTGAGTTAATTAAAAAGTGATGCAGGGCGTCTGCCGGAGTCTAACTGTGCATACGTGTGTGTACACACTTGGAGGGGTCCGCGCAAATTATAAAACAACACGCGTCACGAGCCGTCGCCTATTATCATGCGCGTCTCGCCCATGTTAGGGGAGCCCAAGAAGGGATTTTGGGATTTACTCGAGTGCGTCAGATTAATATAAGGGATACCTGACACATTGATAAGTACCTCCAGTCATTATGAGCTCTTGAATTGGGGGGTACGCTCAGGAGAACCCTTTAGATTCGCTGAGAGCTTGTGTCACTTCCAAATCGTCAGTCTAAGAAATGGGAGCATCTGTAGGGTTCACTAAACACTCCCCACTCTGAAAATCTGACGCGGTCAAGTAATTTTTTTTAACCCAGCAGATTATTTTATCATATTTTATATCAGAGACATGCTGGAGCATTAAAAATATCACACCTGACTCACTTGAGTATATTCATGTCACTGTTTTTTTTTTTTTACCACCTTGCCAGTCTGTGGACGCTTCCCCCAAGTGGGAACATTGTAGGACATTTATTCATCCTACCATCTAATCTACCAAATCTAGTAGGTTTCCGCGACGCTCGAGTAAATCCACATTTAGCGTCATGGGCTCCTTACCATTTTCGTCGACGGTTAATTTCGGTTGTGTTATTGTGAATTTCATTTCTTGGGAGCGTTGTTTTTGTTGAGTGGAGCGAAGTTTTTAATTAGAGCGCGTGCTTGTCGCCGAAACGATTCTCTTTACACAACGTGTAAGTGATAAAATTATTAAACGACTCAAGGATTTTAATTAATCTTCACACTTGCACTTGAGTGGATGGTGGCGGTAATAAAATTGTCTTTTCTGTGGTTCTGTATGTTAGACTGTTTTGGGGCTTTAAAATGGTGATGTACAATTATTATTTTTTACCTACCGTAATTATTAAATAACACAAGGACGTTATAGGATCTTCAACGCTCACTCTAGATTGAAAGGTACTCGAAAGTTAAATTGTGTTTTCTTTGGTTTGGTTTAGAGGTTACAGTGGTTCAAATGGAGCTTCATAAGTAATTAAGTATTTATTACTGTACTAGCGACACGCCCCGCGGCTACGCCTGCTAGAAAGTATTTTTTTCTATAAAAAGTTTAACACCATGTCTTACCTCCATAAAGGGAGATTTTCATGAAATCCTTTTTTTGTCAGTCACTTGGTATGACGTAGAAATACTGACACCGTGTTTAGTTTGAAGCAGTGTTTTGTTTTTTTTTTTAATTTCAATCGAAAGAGACAACACAGTGTAAATATTCCTTGAGTAGGTACACCACGTTAATTAATGGCAAATTTAGTTTTATTAAATTAAATTATTTTTTCTTTACCTAAGCAGGTAACTTAGTTAGTAACTTAGTAACAAATAACTTAGGTTCGATCGTACACTACGAACAAAGAGTCTCTAAAGCTTGCTGTACACGATGGAAGGCCAAACCCAAACGACAGTTTAAACGGTTCGCGAACCACAAAAGTAAATTACTCGCTCATTGTGGCCCGATACTTGTTTGGTTACACAACAACTTAGTTACCAAGCGTCTCGCACAGGATCCTGAATGCGTCCCGCAAGTAGGGAAGAGCGGCCACCGGTCTTATTTCAATTCGATATAGTACTTTTAAAATATCGATACTTTGGCAAATCATCATCATCATCATCAGCCGGAAGAAGTCCACTGCTGAACATAGGCCTCCCACCTTGAACGCCACCATCAACGGCTATTAGCCATTTGCATCCATCGGCTCCCTGCGACTCTTACAATGTCGTCGGTCCACCTAGTGGGGGGCCTACCTACAGAACGTCTTCCGGTTCGTGGTCGCCACTCGAGAACCTTTCTTCCCCATCGGTTATTGGTTCGTCGAGCGGTGTGGCCTTCGCAAATACATTGACATAATTTCAATAAAACTGCTACAATCAGCGGTTTTATCACTAAGCTTAGATATTTGTTTATAATAGTAATAAAAATTGTTAAAATATATTGAAACTCTACTAAATTTGACTTTTAGTATTGTATAGAAGTTACCTAGAAATAACTTAGTTAGAATTACTTGATATGTTTGTGTCATTGACGTAGAGTTAGTTATAAATATTTATCGGCGCAAGACGTGCGCAAGTAGTCAAAAGTCGTTTTAGAAACTCTGCATCGCTGTCATAGCACTTCAACAGCTATTGACTCACCGGCCGGGCAGCTACCCCACCACTCGGTGTATAAAAAGGCTCGCGCTACCTGCAACGCGGTCATTCGTCGTGGGACTCTTGGCGTGAGAGGTTGTCGGAACTAGAAGTGCTGATTTTGCTCGTCAATTGAGACGGATAAGTATCTCAATTTTAATGGTTTCATTTTGTTATTTTATTTTATTATTGTAAAACGTTGATGTTGATTGTTTGATATTACAAATGAATTAAAAATCAATTGTTACTATTTAAATTAAATAAATAGATTGAAATTACTATTTTAATTATTACGAATGAAATTAATGCTGATTTATTATTTAAATTGATTTGTGAGATTTAAATGGAGTTTAAATTACCTATGACTTAAATTTATTTCTGTAATGAAATGACATACCTAATATTGTTAATATTTGCAGTTACAATAAATGATTAATATGAACGATGATGGGAGTTTCATTCTACTAGACACCCCCCTCTCTTATATCAGAAGAGGGGACGAGCCAACGCCAACCACTACCGGCCAGATCGGCCCCATCCGATAATCAGACCATGGCATTAATGTGTTAAAGGACACAATGTGTGAAATGATGATGTAAATGTCACAAGAAAATTGAGCCGTGCTCTCTGAAATGTGTGATAAATGACAGAAATAGATAGTCAACTTATGACGTACATCCAAAAGTCAGAAGATGGCTGTCAAAATAAAACGGATCGACAATTTCCTTCTTCTTCCGCGAGTTGCGATGTGACATCATCTGATACGAGCCAATGAGAGCCCAGCATTTTGCCGCCAAGAAGATGGCGCCATAAGCAACTATCTACTTACCTACCTGGGAAATGTAACTGTTTTAAAATATTCAGTCGGTACTCGAATTTGGTGTCAGCCAGATTGGCAAAAGTATAGTCATGTGGTGGTTCAGATCTAAAGCTAAGTATTATCCTTTATTGGCTATATTTTATTAAAGTGATTCTATGTTTTTGGTTAAAGTTATATAACTTATTCATTATTTTAAATGATTGCGATTGTTGTAACGTTGTAGGTCGAGTTGCTAGAATTATAATGTGTATTAGTGAATATTCATTGAGTTTATTATGCTTAAACATTTGGTAAATTATAATTTAGATTGTTGTTATTGTAAAGTTGTTTTATTCAAAGGTATTTTATTATTTCCTGAACTAATAGGTGTAACACATAATCAAAATAGTTCGCCCTGAAGATACACGCGTTATATCCGACTTTTATTTTCGCAGCGTTGAATGTGAAAGAATGGGTTAACCTGATATCGCGCACCCAAGACGAATACAAGCTAAAGGATCTTGAAGTACGTCTGAAACCAGCCAGCGTGCTTAAAGGAAGAGCACAGTCCGGGGCTGATAATTGCTTACCCCGGACAACTACGTGGGCAGAAATGAGAGCAGATATGCCGCAAACATTTGAGGCAGTCTCGAATGTTCAAGAAAATTATGAAACCGAATCCTATAGAACAAGATGCTGTTGTTTGTGATCAGTAGCATTACTATTGACTCGCTTCGCACGGAACTTTTGAACGGCAAATCTAATACCAGAGCTCATTGCTATAGCAAAAACTATGAGTAAAAGAAAAGCACCAACACGAGAACATGCACATGCATGCATGTGAAAACTGGCAACACCCTTTGATCATGGCATTACATGATTTGTTTGTCGGATACAAGGACATAATATGTAACCGGAAACGCTACCGTATAGACTCGTGCTGAGCCAAATCAACCATTCAAGGCAGAAGCTGAGAAGAAAAGGGAATGCACATATTGGTCAATTCGAGGTTTTTCGTATGAGATCTGTTTCAAGCGACTCAAAGCGGAGAAGAACGTTAACTTATGCCTAAATAGTAAGGAAGTTTCGAATATTATGCCAGTTTCAGTTCAAGACCAACGGTTTCAAGCTATGTTTTATATTGGGGCTGAATGCTCGTTGACGAAAGAATCTGTTGCTTTAAAACCACCTGGACCACGAAAAACTATGACAACACATATGAAAGGTATTAATTAGGTTCCTATTGTATCGCTGAGTCAAATTTCTCCTGTGGTAAAAATAGATGATGTTCAATTTGAATCAGATTTTCACCTGGTACTGGATCAACTTTCCACTGATATTCTTATTGGTAGAGACATATTAAACATTCCTGGTAAGGAAGTTAATTTACAAATAATGGTATAACAGTAACTAAAAACGACCAGAAACTTAAGCAGTCAAATGTTTGGTAATTATCGTCAGCTACAATCAACACGGACTTAACAGAGAAGGATCCACAGCCATTTTAAAATCTTGGAAAAATATAACGGCTCTTTTACTAAAGGCACATCAGAGTCCAGAATCGCAACAGATGAACTTAAGATCCGACCGAGAAATTCCGATAAGATGGTTACTCGTCGACCATACAGATTGACACCAGTTCAACGTGAAAAAGTTTAGGCTATAGTAAAAGAACTCTTAGATAAGAAGGTCATTCGCGAGAGCGATTCGCTATTTGCAAATCCAATTATTATAGTAGAGAAGAAAAATAGAGAAGACAAATTATGCGTAGACTACAGGAATTTAAACGCCAATACTCTAAGAGATCATTACCCAGTCATTCATTACCTTTGATTTCCGAGCAACTAGATCAACTAGCTGATGCTAAATATTTCACATGCCTAGATGTGGCCGCAGGCTGAATATGAATATCTCACTATGCCATTTGGGTTGACAAACGCTCCATCCGTTTATCAAAAAGCCATCAACAAAGCCCTTGGAGAACTACGAGGTAAAGAAGCTCTTGTTTACATGGATGACGTGTGGTGTAACCACAAAGCTGTTTTCCTCCTTCGGTAGTAGTGGACTGCATTTCGTGTGTTGAGGTAAGCGTGGTGGAACACTTGCAGAGAAACAAACAGTACTTTTTCACTTTATATTAGAGAATAAAGAATGGAAGCAAAGGAGACACAATACACCGTGTTTAGCCAATTTGCGGTAGTGACACTTTTAAGGCATAAAAGTTGCCATAACAAAATTATATTCAATGAAACAATTTATGTTGCCAACAACGTGCTCATACCTAGTAAAACTGTTGCTGAAGAACTTGAACGACTTCAACGGGTTTTGGAAGCTCTCACAGTTGCTGGATTTTCAAATGATGTGAAAAAAATGTTCTTTCTCAAAGACATCTACATCTTGGGTTCATTGTGAATGATGGTCAAAAGTGGAAGCTTTTTCGAGATCACTTCTGCCAACAAATGTTAAACAGCTGAGATCATTCAATGGATTAGACTGATATTTCCGAAGGTTCATAACCAATTTCTAAACTGTGATGGTACCTCTGTACAACTTGGACTGCTGAACACGAAACTGTACGATTTAAGATTATTAATTTCTAAAAATCTGCACCGTTGCTCACGATTTTCCAGGAAGGTCACCCAATTGAATTGCATACTGACGTCAGCGCTGTAGGGCTCGGAGCAGTACTAACACAGCTGAAAGATGGAGTTCGCAGAGTCATTGGCTAATACTTATATGGTATAGAAATACAACAATGTGCTGGGTACACAAGTAGAGGAAACGGTCAAGTAGGAAGAGTTATGCGAAAAAAAAAAAAAAAAAAAAAAAAAAAAAAAGGTTTGGCAATCATCTAAAACACTCAGGAAGTTCACTGTACCATCTCAAAGGCAACGGATTAGTCTCCAATTGATTTGCTGTCTGGAAAGAATGGATGTGTACCTCCAGAGTTGCTAAATATCGTAAGATGAAGAAAATGAGCGAGTGAATCCAGAAAACATGAGAGAAGCTGTTTTGGGCAGGCTGACCGAGCAAGCTGAAAAAGATAAAATACGCTATGACAGTGGAAACGCCAAAGTGAAAAAACTCGAGATAGGAGAGTGCGTTCTGTTGAGAGAACCACCCAGGTTGGGTACAAAGCTTAGTCCAGAATACGACGGCTCTTATGAAATCAAAAAGGTTTTACATCACGATAGATATAAAAGCGATGGTAGTGACGTCGGCTTGCGATCCGTAGGACGTGGGTTCGAATCCTACAATGAGCTTGAGCTTTCGGTGAAGGAAAACATCGTGATGAAACCATAGCTTGGTGGTAGGGTATTTTCTAGTACTCGCCTGGCTAGCTACCACCCTCTTGTTAAGAATCTGTCGCCAAGCACCTATCGGTGTGTTCCGGCAGCCTCACTTGAGAGCCAGTTCCCAGTCCAGGTGTAGCGTGGCGCCATCTTCGACCACATCGTCACTTAACATCAGGTGACTTGTGGTCAAACGCTACCCTGTAATTAGCAAAAAAAAAAAAAAAAAAAAAAATACGCCGAGCTAATCAACGTGGTCGAACCAAGAAAGTTTGCCATGAGCGTTTAAGAAATTCCCCAAAATTTGGATTGCGAAATAATGTGACCGTATCGGCAATGAATAGAGACTTAAATCATTAGGGATTTGATGATTTAAATAAAGGTACAAAGGTGATATATAATGGAATTTTGACAAGTAAACGAAAGAGCTAATATGAGCGTTGAGACTTTGAGGATGGACTAAAATTAGCGCTACAGTTATGAGGCCTTTTGGGAACATCTTAGTCTTGATGCTTTGATGAGTTCTTTTTAGCGTTGAGGCTATGAAGTCTTCTAGGAACATCTTAGCGTTGAGGCTTTGATGGGATCTTCTTAGCGTTTAGGCTATGAGGTCTTTTAGGAACATCTTAGCGTTGAGGCTTTGATGGGATCTTCTTAGCGTTGAGGCTATGAAGTCTTTTAGGAACATCTTAGCGTTGAGGCTTTGATGGGAACTTCTCAGCGTTGAGGCTTTGAAGTGTTTTGGGTTTTTGCTTTTATATTTCAGATCCAAAGTAAACGAAGGCGCAGGGACGCGCCTGTTGTCAGTATGGCCGTATCGGCGCAAGACGTGCGCAAGTAGTCAAAAGTCGTTTTAGAAACTCTGCATCGCTGTCATAGCACTTCAACAGCTATTGACTCACCGGCCGGGCAGCTACCCCACCACTCGGTGTATAAAAAGGCTCGCGCTACCTGCAACGCGGTCATTCGTCGTGGGACTCTTGGCGTGAGAGGTTGTCGGAACTAGAAGTGCTGATTTTGCTCGTCAATTGAGACGGATAAGTATCTCAATTTTAATGGTTTCATTTTGTTATTTTATTTTATTATTGTAAAACGTTGATGTTGATTGTTTGATATTACAAATGAATTAAAAATCAATTGTTACTATTTAAATTAAATAAATAGATTGAAATTACTATTTTAATTATTACGAATGAAATTAATGCTGATTTATTATTTAAATTGATTTGTGAGATTTAAATGGAGTTTAAATTACCTATGACTTAAATTTATTTCTGTAATGAAATGACATACCTAATATTGTTAATATTTGCAGTTACAATAAATGATTAATATGAACGATGATGGGAGTTTCATTCTACTAGACACCCCCCTCTCTTATATATTTACACGTTTGTACATATATGTAGTACTAGCTGTGCCCTGCTGTTTTACCTGCTTGGAGTACAGTTTATTGCGATAAAAGTATTCTGTGTCCTTCCCCAGAGTTCAAACTATATCCATACTAAATTTCATCAAAATCGGATCAGCGGCTTAGGCGTGAGAAGGTGACTAATAAACAAACAGAGATACTTTCATATTTATAATATCAGTATGGATTAATTCTTGAGAACCCGTAATACCTACGCCTTCTATTGTTATTTTGTGAGATATATATATATATTTTGTTGTTGTAAAGAGCTGTTGCTTTTCTAATAATAATTAAGTTATGTTAAAAACTTAAAACTTTATCGAAAATGTATCGATATTTACAAGTATTGGTGTGTCACACCACATCCCTATAACAAATTCGTTCAATCAAATTTTAAGTTGATATTGGAAAAGTTTCAGATTGATACGTAACTTACACTTACAAGCTACGACCAGCTTCAAGAAATAGGTACATGGAGAAGCTCGCCTTTTTCGTATACAAACTTTGTTCAGTAAACTAAGATCTGTTCTGAGCTTTTGTTTACGTAAAAGCTTAGGTAAGCGGGCGAAATTGTCTTTCTTGTTAAAGAGAAATTAAAAAAAACAATCAATAATTGTGAGTTAGGATAAATATCACAATAACTGTCAAAATTCAATACATATTTTGACAGATAGTGAGATATTTATTGAATGTGATAATATATCACGCCGCGAGAATTGGGCCCCTGTTTTTACCCGACTCCTAAAAAAAGAAGGGTTTTTCGAGTGTATGTATGTATATTTCTTTGACACGGCCTGTAGCCTAAATGACTTGACGGATTTTAACATATGATGTGTCATTAGATTCGTCTTCTTCGTGGGAGTGACTTAGGGTACTTTATTTTGGCGCAGTCGGTTTTTTGTTCCTTTTGTAATGTCTTTTGTTCACTGTTGTTAAGCTATAAGAGATTTCCCAGGGTGACGAGCGCAGTGCATTTTTTGTTTTACTATTTACAGGGTAGCGTTTGACCACAAGACACCTGATGTTAATTGTCGATGTAGTCGAAGATGGCGCCACGCTACACCTGGATTGAGAACTGGCTCTCCAGTGAGGCTGCCGGAACACACCGATAGTAGCTGGCCAGGCGAGCACTTAAAAATGCCCTACCACCAAGCAATGGTTTTATCACGATGTTTTCCTTCACCGAAAGCCGATTTCCTTCATTGTAGGATTTGAACCCACGACCTACGGATCGCAAGCCGACGTCACTACCACTGAGCCAACGTTGCTTCAAAATTCATCTTCATCATCATCATCATCAGCCGGAAGAAATCCACTGCTGAACATAAGCTTCCCACCTTGAACGCCACCATGAACGGCTATTAGCCATTAGCGTCCATCGGCTCCCTGCGACTCTTACAATGTCGTCGGTCCACCTAGTGGGGGGACTACCCACAGAACGTCCTCCGGTTCGTGGTCGCTACTCGAGAACCTTTCTTCCCCAGCGGTTATCGGTTCGTCAAAACTAAAACTAACGAAACGATATATAGTGCCAACTAAGCACTAAAAGTGTCAATTTCCGACCACTTCACATCCATAGATCAAACTGAACGTTCATCCGAACGACATTTCCAACAAATGTAATGTGTTAGCGGTTGTCAAAACATACGGAAAATCGCCGGTGCCGGTGAAAATGTTCGGTAAATCGAATTACGCGGTCGCACAAACACGAGTACGTCGACAACGTTTAGCCGATTCGGTTTATATAGACATCGCCTTAAACGTTATTTAAAATTATTGCTTTGGAAGCAAGCTTTCAAATACGTTTATTTTCTGTACAGCGGTGTGCCACTAATGGTCATAATCGAAGCATTTACTAATTGATAAACGATTATGAAAATTAATAAATTACTAATATCCTAATCGATTAGTAATCAGTATACAAATACTAATAACATTTTTTGCATTTTTTCAGTCAAAACCCTTGCTATTTATCAAGTAGACTTACAATTATTTTTGTATAGTTTTTTTTTTATGATTGAAGTTACAGAGAAATTTGTTTATAATGAGCCCCAATTTTCCACTTAATGTTAACATCATGAGTTGTGATCAAATGCTACCCTGTAAGATTGAGAAAAAAACTGTAGATAGTGCCCCAATGGATAGGAAGGCATTAGTTTTTTTTTCTACCTAATCAATATTGAGGCATTAAACCTTTCTTCTTTCCCATAAGCCTTTGGCCAACTCTATTGTCGGAATTTTTAGGCCCTGTTTTGGCGCCTACTTCACTCCAATGGAGCAGCGGGGCAACCGCGGGGACCGAGCGATGAGCGGGAGGCGCTCGCTGCGCACGCGGCTACATTTACTCTTAACCCATCATTGCGACGCAATTACTTTAACGTCAAACATTCATTAATTTATTCAAAAACTATTCTAATACCTCATTAAAGTCGTAAAAGGATCCAAGAATTTGATTTCTACACCATCTGCAACCCCAAGCAAGCCTTCGGCGCAAACAAGCCCTCTTAGGCAAAATATAATATGTCTCCTTTAACCTATAAGAGATCACGTTATTTCAAAGTAACAATATACGTATTCCTTATGCTACCGCAGTTATTTTAAATCTAAACAAAGGTAAAAACACCGTATACTGAATACGCTGCATAATGAATCAAACACGTCCACTCGGTTTATTCTCCGCGTCCACATCAGCATATCTGAGGGATGTGGCAGAATGTTGACATAGGTTTATACGGGTGTGGATGTCTCACGATTCGCGTCTCATTATGTAGGGACATAGAATTAGCGGTTCTTCATAGAGGCTATTCTTTGAGGCCTTAAAAACACGCGTTTAAAGCTCTAATAAAGAATATCCTATTAATATTATGAATGCGAAAGTTTGTGTGTGTGTGTGTGTGAATGTTTGCCACCACGTGACTACTAAACCGATTTTCATGAAATTAGGAATGGCGATAGCTTATACTCTGGATTAACACATATGTTACTTTTTATCCCGGAAATAGGTTCCTGCGGGATAACGGGAAGACGCGGGTGAAGCCGCGGTGCGCTACTTGTAAAGAATATAACTTGATTCTTAAGACAAGTTATTCAACCGCTAAGTGTTCTGAACAAATCTGTATTCTAATTAAATTACAGAGCGTAAAATATCTGAGGACGAGCACAGTACATTGCCGTGAGCTGACGTTTACCATCAGGGGACCGACTTGCTCTCGTCACTCTGTTGCATAAAAAAACTGATTGTTAAATCAGTATCCAATAATAAGAAATAAAATGCTTTTCATTTTTGATACATAAATTGTCTAGGTTTTTTATATGAACATTTTAGGCGTGTTTTTTGTCAGTTTCTTTGTAGAGTCAGTAGGCATCGTTGTTGTATCTGCGACGGTAGTCGATGTCTCGGTACTGGCTTGTTTGCTCGTCTCATTGCTCATATTGATTTTGCGAAGCAAGGCAAGTACATAACTAGCACTCTCACCAACCGGCGCGGTTTTGAATTGTAAATCGAAATATGGCTTCAGTGTACCGGAAAAAATCGGCTTTTCAGGTTTATTCTCAGATAATGGTGATCGCATACGTATAAGCAACGTACGCGCTATAATTGCCGCTAACCTTACGCATTTAACTAGTAGGTATGTAATGCGTACGATGCGGATAGATAGGCAACGCTGCATAGAATCTAAAGCCAAGATATGCGATCGACCTAAAAAGTAGGGTTAATTACAAACATTATTCTACTATTTATGTTATCAAAAAATAAAATAATGAAACGACTATTTTAGTTGTTTTCATGACTTCCAGATCTGCATGAGGTTATCCGTCAGTCACCTGTGGGACAAAGCTATTGAGACCGCGGCTTATTGTTTCTTAATTTAGCATTGACCACAAGTCTCTATGCTCAAAGGTGCCACGATACGCCTGGATTGGAAACTGGTTATTGAGTGAGGCTTAAGTGAGGCTACCGAAACAGACCGCTAAATGTTTGGCGACAAACTCTGAAAAGCGACGCGTACGGTGCTGAAAGATGTGCGTTAAGCTTAAGCGTTTATTTTTGATCGCCACTAGAACTGGGTAGACTTTCGTACTGTGCAATGTTCACATAATCAAATCAAAACGTTATCATTTTAGAAGGCTTGAAACTATGAAGTCCGATAACAAAGACTGCTATCGTTACAAATGTATGTCCTATATCATTTATTTAATAGCTTGCTGTACCCCGTGGTTTTCTGTTATCCTGCTGGATCTCATTTCTCTGAGATGAAAAGTATTGCATGTCCTAATTCAGAAACTAAAGTAACTTTTTTACAAAAAAATTATAAAATCCGTTCAGCTGTTACGGAACAGTCAAACGAACGCACATAAACTATCGCATTTATAATATTAGTAGACAGTTTGATAGAATATAGTATGTTTAAGATTTGTTCCATTGCCGGGATACAAAATGCTCGTTAAATTGAACTACGAAACCTACCATATCACTTCGGCATTTTAGGTACACCACTCAACTACGCATGCCCGACATTTATTATTATTTTTCATAAAACTATTTTGAATATGTAAAATTGCATGCGTTTATAAAAAAGCAAAGTTAATTGAAAGCTCTTAAAAACTTATGATACGTTATGGGCAAGTGGTTTCCGCTTGAAGGCTTTAGTTTTTATTAATGTGGTTGTAAAGCGTTTGGAAGTCAGGACTGGCAGGAGGTGGCGCAGGACAGACCCGAAGGTGGTCGAAGGTGTAACAGATGAAGGCTTTAGTTTTTATTAAAGTGGTTGTAAAGCGTTTGGAAGTCAGGACTGGCAGGAAGTGGCGCAGGACATACCGAAGGTGGTCGAAGGTGTAACAGATGAAGGCTTTAGTTTTTATTGGAGTGGTTGTGAAGCGTTTGGAAGTCAGGACTGGCAGGAGGAGGCGCAGGAAAGCCCGAAGGTGGTCGAAGGTGTAGCAGTAAATACCAATTTTTTTTTTTTTTTTCTTTTTTTTTTTGATTTGAACATCGCCGGGCACTTTCTAGTAAACGGTCACGAATTCAAAAACGTTGAAAAACACTAGGCTAGAAAATATTATATAAATAAGTTTTTAAATTTAAGAGCTTAAGCTCTCACCTTCAATTTTTACACGTAAAACGTAAACCAGCATGAATTTTCATCCACGCCTTTGCGTAAAAGAAAATTTGTGAATTGTATTTCGGAAGTGAATTTTAGGCGGTTTATTCTGCAACTCCCAGTTCAGCCCTTCAATAGACTATTGTTCATTGAACGGTTATTTTTCGAAACGTGCTTCGGATTTTTAAATTAAGCCATAGAAAACAGCGCGAGGCAATATTTTCGATGATACATTGTTATGTAAATTGGACGTGTCGAAGTGGCGTGTAAAAGAAAAATGGCGATGGGCAGGAAGCGGAAGTTCTGCCTAAACTTTTTGGTCGTCGTGCTTGGTTATCTCATTTTTGCATGGGTTTGTTTAACACGTTTATTTTTTTCGTATTTCTTCGCTTATTATAATTTACAAATATGCTTCCTACTCGTTAGTGTCTGTTTTTCTGTAATAAACACAGTAATTTTTAATTTTTTGCTCGCCACCATTTCTCTTTCACGTCCAGGATGCCTGGTAGAAAATGCTATTTAACGTTAAGTCCTCCTTGTACAATCTTTCTAAGAATTGACTGCATGATGTGCTTTTCTTTTCGGTAGTTGTAACTCTGTACGCATATATGCACGACCCGTACAGTCGACGCGACGAAAGTAGCTGATCGTTCTCGATTTTCCAAATACGTTTTAAATCAGTAATTATTATTGTTTTGTTTACATTTTACATGGTATCATTTTGACCACAACATAACACACCTGATTTTAGGTGATGATGAGGTCAAAAATTGGTGTCTAAGATGATGAGGATAATAGAAAAAAGTGTGATTGTTCAGCGACTTTTGTCGTTGACTGTACCACGGAAAGTAAAAATTAACGCTGGTCCGGTCACTGTACTACCGAAAAAAAATTTCACCATGGTCCGGTCAACCGGACTATCGCGACTGTACCACGGGCAAGAAGTGAACCTTTCTTAGTTTTTCTTTTAACAAACAGACCCTGGAACAGAGAAAGTTAATTATAGTTCCTCATTTATCTATACTAATATTATAAATGCGAAAGTAACTCTGTCAGTTTGTCTATTTGTTATAACCGCTGAACCGATCTTCATGAACTTTTCTGGCATGGAGATAGTTTGGACCCTGGAGAAAGACAAGATACTTTTTTATAGTGATAAACTGTTGTCCACACAAGTGAAACCATTTACAGCTAGTAGTGTTATAGTTTGCAGTATGGATATACCTCAACGATGACGAAATTTCGCTAAGCGAATTCCGAAGTCGAGGCTTAAGTCTAGATAAGATTTCGAATTGCTAAAAGGGCGTATTTATTATACTCGCAGGTAAGTACTTAAAGAACAAATAAGAAAATAAGCTTTGGAGTTTTCTTGTCGAGTTTATCATATAATATGTCGATATTTGTATGTTGCGCGGTTTTGGTGGTATTATGTGAGGCAACCATTGTTCTCTTCGCTACTGTGCGACGCTTCAATAAGCTTAAGAATAAGAGGCTGCCATGTTATAGCTACGAATGTACGTTGTTAAAAGTTTACGTATGCAACAGTAATTTTAATGAGCGAAGAAATGGTAAGCAGTGAAAGATAAACGAGAATCCGAAACGAGGAAATTCGCCGAAGAATCAAGGTAACCGACATAGCTCTCAGAATTTGCAAGTTGAAGTGGCAATGGGCAGGCCACATCGCTCGACGAACCGATAACCGAAGGGAAAGATAGATTCTCGAGTGGCAACCACGAACCGGATGACGTTCTGTAGGTACGCCTCCCAATAGGTGGACCGACGACACTGTAAGGGACGCAGGAAGCCGATGAATGTAAATGGCTAATAGCCGTTCATGGTGGCATTCAAGGGGTTTTTCCTACAAAGCGACTAAGCTTCTGTACAAATAAAAGAGATTACCTACTAAGTAATTATGCTTAGATGGTGTGCTCTGTGGCTTAAGTACTCTATTTTACAGTCAAAATCCGTGACGTCACCGCAAGTCAAAGCGTCTTTGACGTAATTACGATAGCGTATGTTAGTGGAGGTTTATTTTCCAGCTCGTCACGTTTACGTTCAACTCGCGTTTTCTTTTGTCAAAAAGATCAAATAAACAGAACCCGAAGGCATTGCAAAGCGCTCTCAAATTAAAATAACAAATTCCCGTAACACTGATAAAACTCCTCGAACGTCTTGGTATTATTTATAGAATGAAAATTCATAGGTCGTAATAAGGGATGTTATGGAGGTCCGTAACCGTAACCGAAACTATCGGATATCCGAAATAAAAATATATCCGTAACCTTATCCGTTTCACACGTTTCGGATAGTCTTGTATAAGGATGGAGTCTAAATAAAACGACATGATAACCTAGACTAGATAAAACCTATGAACAAAACCAAATTATTACATACTATTTGTGTTTATATGTTACTTCAATCTGTTTTGCTTTTTATACATATTTTTATTAAATATACCCATTGTTAACTATCTACTTACTCTATTGAATAGATAGTATTATAGATACTACTACTACGAGTATACTATATTTCATTATATTTGTTTAGTTTCTGTATGATTTATGTATTCTCTAGTCTATAAGGTTTTTGTTAAGTTACGATGGGGCTGGCATAAACGCCATGTTTAAAAGTCCCTAAAAAATATATGAATAAAAAAAAAACAAATTATTACATACTATTTGTGTTTATATGTTACTTCAATCTAATATCCCTAACCAAAACTATCCGAAACTAACGGATAATCCGAAATAATTACATATCCGTAACCGTATCCGAAACCGATATAACTTTATTCCTATAATATGCATATCCGTATCCAGATCCGAAATATCATATCCATAACATCCCTAGACTCGTAATAAGCCGGCATAGCGGCATTAACAAACTGCCTACAGGATAATTTAAATGAAGCTATTAATTAATAAAGAAGTGAAGTCCGCAGTCCGGGGCAGCCTTGGAAATAAGCTAACTTTCTAATTTTCATCACGGCCCAATGGAACGTTTAATTAAGTCAGTTTTATTTTACCTTTTTCTTTTCTTCCTTGTAACAATAATTACAAGATTCTCCACTTCTTTGATCTAATTTTCTATGTACTTAAACACGGGGTTATTAAGCGTTGTAAAAGATGAAAGGTAAATTGAATAAACCTCCGCAAACACTATTTGTAGAGACTTATTTAAATATCCTCAAAAATATTGGTTGAAAGTTAAGGAAATGAGGAATGGTCGGTGAAGGGTGCGACTGTAGGGTTACCAGATCAGCTTTCTCATTTTAAGGGTCATCAGCATTCAAATTACGGGGTTCAAGGTTCAAATAAGGGACAAGGGTTTAAAAAACTGTTTTTTTTTTAAATTGAAAATCTACACTTCAATCTTTACTTTTTACAAAAAGAAAAAAAATTCAAAAAGAGATTTTGAAGTCGACGCGTCAAATTTTTTTTAACGTATGGCCTCGCATAACTTTTTATTCTTCAACTAGTTGCGCCCCGCGGTTTCACCCGCGTCTTCCCGTTATCCCGCAGGAACCTTTTCCGGGATAAAAAGTAGCCTATGTGTTCAGATCCGTTCAGTAGTTTTTGCGTGAAAGAGTAACAAACATACATCCATACTCACAAACTTTTTCGTTCAAACTAATATTATAAACGTGAAAGATTGTGAGTATGGATGGATGGATCGTTATTTCAGTGAGCAACACACACTCATCCACCATTCGATCCGGTACGGAACGTCTAGGGGTACACCATTGTGATTAGATTATATACCTGTTGAACGGTAAAAATACGGGACAATATAGGTTTCACCTCAATTCGGGACTGAAAAACGGGACACCTGTAAAATACGGGACGCCTTCTCAGCTTATACTGCTTGTGTCCAGCAAACACAAAAATTGGACATTATTTTCAAGCATTGTAGAAGTTACACAATATAACTAGCGGCTACAGTTTCCCATTTTTACCGCAATTAGGGATTGAATTTTAAAAAATCCTGTCTTAGTACATACATACATACATGGCCTTAGACGTCTATGACAGACGATTCAAACCGTGTCAGTGGGGTTTGAAGAACACTTTTGTTGGTGGCTATACAGACCAATACGAGAACGGCAGGCTCGTCCACATTTAGTGCAGATGTGATTAGCATTTGTTGGATTGGAATCGCTGACGAGCCGCCTCGCTCTCTCTTCAGCAAGCTTGTCAAACCAGACTCTATCATGGAGCTTCTGACCTTTCCTAATCTGACTCCTCCACTGAATCCCATCATCAGCAAGCTTCTCCCATATGCTATGGTCAATGTTGAAGGAGACCAAATCTCGCCTAACACAGTCCTTAAACCTGAGTAAAGGCCGACCAACATTCCTCTTCGCGTCTGCTACTTCACCAAGCATGACCTGCCTCGGAAGTCGAGAAGCATCCATGTCTTAGTACACACCTACGACAAACATACTTTCTAAATTTCAAGTTTCTACGACCAGCGGTTTAGGCTGTGCTTTAATATCAGTCAGTCAGGACTTTGATTGCTGTTGTATGAGTGGTATTCAAAACTCCCAAGATGTTTTTTTTTATATAACTGACGAGCAAGTTACTGGCCTGATGGTAAGCGTCACGTGGTATCTTGATTATTTTAGGCATAGCGAACTTGTAAATTGGGTTTAGTGTTAAAAGTAGATATTTATTTAGGCTTAGTTATCCCTTTCATTTATTCAGTCTTAAAAGATGGAAATAATCATAACACATCCAAAAAACTATTAATAAAACTCAATTGAAATTCGAAAAGAATTTTCGAAAAGAACCGGCAAAAATGCTTTTTCTGTCATTGTCTTCCGTCAAAGTATCAAAGCGCAAAGTCGCTCAGCATTAAGTCAATCAAAACAGTGTTGAAACCGAAGAGACGCCACAATGGCTAATTAAGTTTTGTAAAAACTCACTTTCTTTGTTCTCGAAAAAATAATTTCATTTTAACGAAAAGACATTTCTGATCGGGCGCGTCATTTGTCTGACGGGGGACGGAAGTAACCTTGGTGAGTAATGAGAAAAAATACTTTGAAATGTCGTGTTGGGGACAAAATTCAGTGATGCCGTGATAGGTAAAGATAGATAGATACAACATACCATGAAGTAGGATTAAACCTATCTATCAATAAGTGTAACCTACCGGTGTACCTCTCGGTGTGTTCCGGCAGCCCTTGACTTGAGAGCCATTTCCCAATCTGAAGTAGCAAGATGCCACCTTCGACCACATTGTCATTTTACATCAGGCGAATTGTGGTCCAAAGCTAGCTTGTAAATAAGTATAATGTAATGTACGCACTATTCCTCTGCTTTTGGGTTGTCTGGAAAAAATCGCTCTGAGAGATAAGACCGCCCGTTGTGCCACTTACCATCAAGTTTTATTGTTGTTCTAGTAATAATTTTCCTTGTATTGTGGTGTGCCAATAAAGAGATCTATCTATCAATTTAGTGTAGAGAAAAAAGCAAAAGTAGGTACAGTGAAAACGAAACAGTAACATCTTTAACGTTATCACTGCTGGGACTCTGGCCTTCTCTCAGAGAAGAGTATGCGACATAATCTATACCACGCTGGCCCAGTGCTGGTTGGTAGATGTCGCATGCCCTTGAATGTTGTGGTTCTTGGGCGTGCCGGTTTCCTCACGATGTTTTCCTTCACCGTTTTGAGCGATGGCAGGTATATCCACACATAACTTATTTATTAACTGCCTGTTTCAATAACCTATCTATCCGCGGATTGCCCTACTAGAGATAGAAATTTGACATTACTTCTATGGAGCTTGTTATTAAAACCGACCGTAAGTCAATAGGGCCGAGAGGTGTCTTGTAAGGCGCACGCGTTACCGTTCGCCCACCATCATGTCGCTCTAGTGTAGGTGTAGCATGGATCAAAGCGTTCGTCCGCAGAAGTTACATATACCTACCTAGTTAGTGGAAACGTGTGTGAAATGTGGATGAAGCAACGCGGTGGATTCGCCTTGCTCTCTAATTATCGGAAACACGAGTCGCGCCTCGGAACTTCCGACGGTGGCTTTGACAAAGGGCGACCAGAGTCAGCCGGACGCTGTTTACATGTTTAATTTGGTCCCTGTACAAAGAGCAACTGAGCAAAGTTTTCGCTGTGTATTTATTTATGAATACTAATTAGGTACGTCCTAACTATAAATTGTCCACTCCCGATGACCTTTTTGCGTGTTTAATGTTATTTTCACAGAAATATTAACTGTTTGTTTAGGCAGTCTGACTTTGTGTCAGTGCCCAGTCCAGGCGTAGCGTGGCGTTAATTTCGACCAAACTGTCAACATCAGGTCATCATCAGCTGGAAGAAGTCCACTGCTGAACATAGGCAACTCCCTTTGAACGCCACCATGATCGGCTAATAGCTATTTGCATCCATCGGCTCCCTGCGACTCTAACAATGTCGTCGGTCCACCTAGTGGGGGCCTATCTACAGAGCCTTTTCCAGTTCATGGTCGCCACTCGAGAACCTTTCTTCCCCATCGATTGTCGGTTCATCGAGCGATGTGACCTGCTCATTGCCACTCCAACTTGAAAATTCTGAAAGCTACAACATCAGGTGCATATATAGGCAGAATTGAAGAAACTTAGAAGAATAGAATATATTCTTCTTTCGTATGAGATAGTAGCCAACGGTTATCAGGCCGCCTGAAGCCTGCTGAAAGAAGTACAGTTGAATTCGAAAGAGAAAGAAAAGTGCTTTGTTCGTGGGTCAGGAAGAGATTTATAGACCCCAGCTGTTAGGTTAGAATTGCTCTTCACACAACATTAGATGCATCATCGATTGCATTACAGGTTGATAACATAATGTTCATCAAAGCAATAAATTATTGTACACACTAATGTCTAATAATTACCTGCCAAATCAACTGACTACAACGTTATATAGCATTCTAATCAGTGGATATATCACATCTAATTGAAATGCCTCCATAATCTTAAGACCCTCCGCAGACTAAAGACTAAGGAAGCTGTGACATGACTTAGTCATTAAAAGCCGTTTGTAACAACAGATAGTAGTTTTGGGAGCAAGGTTTAAAATGAGGTAACTAAATTTCAAAAGAAGGTTGATTAAATAATAGTTAAGTTAGCGATACACAAATGATTTCTCTTGTTACAATCTGACTTTCCTGTTAAAATATACAATTTAATTTACTATGAGACACAGCTGATTTAAAAAGTTGCATATACATGCCTAGAAAAAAAATATCTGTTAGATACAAATATGTGTTGAGGTTTTGTTAAAACTTAAAAGTCGTAGATTAAAAGTTATTTACTATGATGTACAGAAGTTGCGCCCTTAAGGTGAATGGGTCCGGCAATTTCCCATACAAACTCAAGCCGAGCAATATAGATCACGCAAACTATTTTAATGAAGTTTGAAAATTTTCTTAAATTGTTCAATTAATTACCCATCCGCGGACTATCAGTTTCTCTTACCAAAATTATGTTTTCCATCAAATTTTACCTTTAAAACTTTCGGAAAAATCGTATTTTTATACACATGTGTGCGTGAGTGGCATTGAAGTTGACGGACTTGAATTAGGTGATTTTTACCTGCCATCTACCTGAATTTCGATGAACTATTTAGATGTAGACCTTAGTGAGCGATGTAGTGGTGGCGTGGCTACAACTTTGCCACAGAAGAAATTATAGTTTGTATTAGGTTCGGTCACAAAATAGCTAAAAATTATGCGACGTTGCAAGATCGCGCATGACTAGTGAAGAATGATTTTCTGTCTCGCTCGCCACGGCCCACGATATTGCGACTTGCCAAATCGTGCATGAACGATGTTGTTGACTTTGGGGCAATTTTTACTTTCCGTTCCGAAGACGTAAATCAAAACGGGTTGGTAGTCAAGGTCGTGGAGGTCTAATCCACTTTGATTACCTAAGTGATATAATTTCGCCCAGGTAATCAAAGTAGAAAAATTAGTAAATAAATAGGTAAGAAGTAAATATATATATTGCGATAGTTTCTCACACGGCCAATAGATCCCAAGATAGGCAGAGCTTGTATTATGGTAACCAGACAGCTGACAACATAATTACATTAGAACGTAATTCTAAATTCATACCTACGTAGGTAGGTACCTACTATTGATAATAATGTATAGTTAGTTAGGTACTTGGCGGTAGAACTAGAAATGGTAGATCGCCCTTGCAAGTCGCCTACCACGGTTAAATAGTTTAGAGATGAGAAAAAAAATGATTTTATATTAATCGATCATTTTTTTCTTTTAATCGATTTAAAAAAATCGATAAACAAATATTACAAATCAATTATTTACTATATTAAAAATCGATTATTAATTGTATTAAAAATCGATTATTTATTTTATAAAAAATCGATTATATTTTTAATAAAATAATCGATTTGTAAAAATCAAAAAATAATCGATTGTAAAAAATCGATTAAGTAAAAAATAATCGAATCGTTTTTTACAAATCGATTTATTCTAAAGAGATGAAAATCGATTATTTCTTAATCGATTTTTTCCCCTTCTAGTCACACCCCTATATTTGATACCTAGTGTGTTGGTACCGCACTACCAAATAAATGTTTGGTAGGTCAATAAACACGATATTTTTCTTCACCGAAACCTCATACTTATTGTTGAACATGTGCTTTCCAGCACGGAAGTTCGATGCGCAACCGACTGAGCTATCATCGCTTCAAAACATAAACGTCAAAACAAAACCGAAATCAACCGATATCTATCAATGTAATCTATACTAATCTATACTAATATTATAAAGCTGCAGAGTTTGTTTGTTTGTTTGTTTGAACGCGCTAATCTCAGGAACTACTGATCCGATTTGAAAAATTCTTTCAATGTTGGATAGTCCATTTATCGAGAAAGGTTATAGGCTATATTTTATTTCCAAAAAAATTAGGGATCCGTAAGAAAATTGCTATTTTTTAACCCAAGGTATGAAATCGAAAACCTATTTTTGCGTGCGCTGCAAAAACTATTGACAATAGAACGAAACAATGTATCACGGGTTTGTAGGTCCTATTAAGATCTACAAAAAAGTCCGCGAGAGCATATGTCTAACTATTATAGTTATGCCACCATAAGTGTTTTTTTATTTAAAAAAATTAATTTTAGTGCCTCCGCTAGGAAAGGCTCTTTATTTGTATCTTGGTATTAATCCTTATCAAAATAAATTACTTCTCATTCAAAACTGCTTCAATCCCTTCATATAACTTTTTGAATTATTCAATTCGGACATTCCATTCGAAAGATATCACGAGTTTAAAAATGTAAGTAGTAGTAGAAAAATAAACCCACTGCACCGCAGTGCCGCGGGAAAGGCGGGAGAATATTCTATGAAATAGGTAAACTGCGGTCGCAATTTACGAACCAGGAAGACCTTTAGCTGTACAAACGCGCGGTCAAAAAAAAAATTAGAATTAAAATAGGATAATGGATACCTACAGCAGGTAACGCGGTGAGGGGCACCGAAGTGCGGGAATAATTTTGGAGTATACGGAATATATACGCTTTCGCGCCTAAACTACTGAACCGATTTAAATGAAATTTGGTATTTTTATCGCGATAAACTGTAGCCCACGCGGGTGAAACCGCAGGGAACAGCTAGTGCTATATATATTGTTATCAAACGGAATATGGTATATTTTTCAATGAAACAGTCTAAGCGCTAAAGAAGACGGAATTCAAATCCACATTTACAGTAAAAATCTATTTACCTACATTTGTAATAAAACTGTGACTGATCGCTGTCTGTACATCCTATCCTATCCTACTAATATTATAAATGCGAAAGTTTTTGTGTGTGAATGTTTGTTACCACGTATCACCGTAACTACTAAACTGATTTTGATCAAATTTGGAATGGAAATAGCTTATAGCTACTTTTTATCCTGGAAAAAGGTTCCTGCGGGATAACGGGAAGACGCGGGTGAAACCGCGGCTGAAAACTAGTGAAAGATAAATGAGAAAAGCTATTATTGGGGGTCTTTATCATCAACGCAATAGAACCCAAAACAATGATAAATAGAATTTTTGTCTGTTTGACTGTATGTCTGTTTGTCTGTGCATTTGTGCGCGCTAATTCCAGAAACGACTTAACCGATTAGGGTGCGGTTTTCACTAATGTATGTGTATGTGTGGTAAGTGGTAAGCTTCACTTAATATTTAGTGTTCCTTTTACTTCAATAGTTTTATAAAAAAAAATATCGCGATAAACTGTAGGACACGTGAGTGAAACTGCGGGGTGCAGCTAGTATAAACTAATCAGACTGTTCTATGAGTTTTTTGGTTACGTCATTCACGTAAAATGCATTTTTGACTAGTTGCTACGTTGCTAGGCAAGTTGTTGTTTATAGTTTTACTCTGAAAAAAAGGTTGATCAACGTTGGAAAATTACTGATGGAAATCAGCAGATACAATCGTGCACCACTACGCCAGCTGAGGCCAGCAACAGCCTTGCCACAGAGTACCTTTGTATAACCGGAAAAGCCCTGCTAGCTGGCTGACACCACAAATCTAATTTTCGGAGGATCAAGGACGTTGTTCTACAACTGCCCTAGCTGAAAGTGTATTCAAATACCTTTGAACTACACAATATGATAACATATAATTTTCCTACGCTTATTTACTTCGTATATGATACACCTTGAAATAAACGAAATTCTATTCTACTAATATAATAAATGCAAAAATTTGTGTGTGTGTATGTTAAATGTTTGTTACCACGTATCAACGTAACTACTAAACCAAATGAACCAATTGTGGAAATAGATTTGAAATAAGCATGTCTCTCGAAACTTCGAGACTTCCAAAAAACAACGGAGGAAATAAAAGGAATTGAACTTCTGACCATAGGGCAACATATAAATGCGACAGGCCAGCCAGCCGATTTGGAAACTAACCGTTTTTCAAAGTCATGTTTGTTTTTTAGTAGTGTTTAGTAGACATAAATCCGTGGTTTTCGTATGACCAGGTTGGGATACAAATTAGAATATACTTTAATTATAGCTTTGTTGCAGATATGTAAACGAAAAGCGACAACACCATGCCACAACCACGTCAAAAGCATTTTGTATAAAAACAATGTTCTGACCAATAACATGGCATATGGCCAACACAATGAGTCTGTGGCCAGAACATAGTTCATGGAAAAAATGAAAAAAACTGTGCGACCAGCAGGACTTTATATTGACGAAGAATTGTGAATTATTGAATATTTAAGAATGTGTAAATAAAAAGACTATTGGTGATTGACTGTTTTTTATTTTGATACTATGTACATGTATAATAAATAATCCTGATTGTTTCATAATAAAGTATTACAATAGCCAATGTCTTTATTGGTAGGAGAGTAGAGAGTATAGGTAATAAAGGGTATAGGCCATCTCCATTCTAAATTTCATCCAAATCAAAGAAAATTACCAAAAATCTGAGGCAGGGATCGAACTCGGAACTTCGTTATCAGTAAAGAACTACTGAGAGGTTTGACCACTGGTCTAACCTATACAGTAAACGAAAGAACGAAATTAGCAAATGGTTTCGTGTACAACAAAACCATTTTCTATGTGTGCGTGAATAGTTGCTTAGCTGCCATTCACCACTGCCGCCGCGATATTGTTTGGCACAAATAAAAGTGTTTTGAAAACTAAAACACATCTGAAATATTGTTTGATACATAAAACATATTACGCCATTACCGGTAAACATAATTATTATTAAAATAATATGCACCTGTTCATTCATAATAAAATAAGATACGTTAATTAGAAACAACGCCATCTATTGACGCTGGGCTGCTAGGCGGACCGCAAGCAACCACCTTAGATGCGTTCTAATGACATACTTTATGTCTACGTGTGCGTGTGTAATTACGTAAATTTGTGACACCAGCAGTAAGAGAAGCGTTACGAGTAATTTATTAGTTTATTAAATGAAGATTTGGGTAATTTACAATTGAGTAACGCTATAGAACGCGCGCTTTAGTGTTTGGTTCGAATAAGATTATTATTTTCGACGTAAAAAAATAATTTAGGTAAAAAATGACATCAGCGCCATCTCTTGACAACATAGCGTGATGAGCTCTGGGATCATCCACCTTAAGAGGTGTAAAGAATTCTTCCAATAACCTTGTATATTCTGAAATAATGATGCGAAAGAGAGAAAGAGAAAAACATCAAAATTTCCAAATATATTTACTAACGTATACAATGTGATCACTTTTAAACGTCAAACTTAAAACAAGCTACGCGGTTCCAACTTATTAACACTGGCAAAAAAAACAGGTAAAAACGCCAGTCATTCCCTTCTTTCTCATAGAACTGAATGAATTAGAGCAAGTTCACTACAATCCCAAGGTATATTGTCATCTAATTAGTCTCATACTTGAACATTGTAGCATATCTGGAGACATCTAGAGGTGCGACGCGCCTTACATTGTTTGCTGTAACACAGTTATTGGCTGCACTAATTAGTAATGACTGGAGTTCAATGGACAGTGAACTGGCTGCTCAGCTGAAATATTCAATTAATCAACTCAGTCCCATAGGTTTATCCTCAGTAAGGGTACGTTCCAATTTGGACTTAATCCTCCAAAACGTGCTGAAATGCACTGACAGGTTGTACGTTTTTGCCAAATCAATGTGAGCGTGAATCAGAAAGCTCTTATTGTCGGGGTTCGGAATTCGGTACGAAATCTTCATATGGATACACCTTTATCTATTTACATAATTATACTACAATTATTTTTTTAATCCAATGACTCCATGGATTGATAAAAATGTCTCCTAAAACTTTTGTTATATACGTTGAGCATATCACAGCCTTTTTTTCCCTTTTGGCCTTCCATTAATAAATAACAATGTAGAATGAGCTCAAGTCTTTCCTCTGTGCTACAGATTGCAATCCTTCAAGATGGGTGTGAAAAGAGTTCTTAAAGGTCGGCAACACTTCGGCAACTCCCCTGGTGTTGCAAATGTTCATAGGCGACGGTGACCGCATAAAAAAAAAATGGCCACACAATGTACACACGGTGAACACATAACATCAAAAGATAACTGACTCAGCAGGCAAATTATTTTATATATTTTTCAGTAGATAATATTGTAGGTAGATGCGTATATACGTCCCGTTATCCTGGCAATGAAAACTTTTCCGTCAGGCAATTTAAAAAAAAAACGATAGATTGCTTTGGCTAATCATGGAGAAAGCAAAACTGTCATTTCCTCTACGCGCGTTGTTTTATTGTTATTATCGAACGCAGTAAAGCAGTGAATTGAAATGACAGTTGGATGGTGGCAAATGCCGTGGCTGTCAGACAAATATTTTTATTTCTGGCCTTCCGCAGCTGAACCGTGTTTGGCTGTATGGACTCTGTTGCTTTTTCTTTTTTCATTAATAAAATGATACGACAAAAGATATATTTAAGGCAGCAAGCGCCATCTATCCATAGTTTAAGAACTACGTTTGTTCAGCTGTCAGAAAACTTTCTATGCGATAGGCGTATCCATGTTATGATCGTCGTATATCTACTTAATAACTGTACCTATTGCAACCAATGCTAATTAGTTTTATTACAAACCTACTGTTCAGGCGTTGTTATTCTTTTAAATGTCGGGTAGGTCACAAGCTGAGATTCCAACGAACGCGAGCGGCGAATTACCGGAGAAACCGAGGGTAGTTGCTGGCGACCTTCAGTGCACCTCGGACTTCAAGAGCGAACGGTTCTCAGCGGTGAACTTTTGGTACTTTAAGACAATTAAGTGTGCTGTTGTGCGACATTATACTTTTCACCTGCACCCGGGTGTCCAGGACCATCGAAGGGACGGTTCCGGCCGGCTATACAGTCCACTTGGCGGTTCAACGGTTTCAAGGGGAGTGGCTTGCCTTGTATTTGGAAGAATAGCAACCCAGAACAACAGGACCCCTAATCAGTGAAAATCTAGGACCTAGGTATCGGGAACGGTAGTTCAAGCGAACTCCTACTATTCATTAAATTCTCACTATTTCGATTGACAAATGCCTACAGTACATAACGCTATATGAAACCAGTAGATTAAGGGCCGGTTTCAATATCCGATCTATCCACGGTTTAACATAAATTTGACATTACTTCTATGCAGCTTATGTCAAATTTCCATCTCCAGTAGGGCAAATCGTGGATAGATCGGTTATTGAAACCGGCGAATAGCCAATAACCGCAGCCACAAATATTCAATTTAATATTTAATAATAGCTTTATGATGGCACGCACGCATACGCCGAACGAAATTCTCTTCAATTGTGAACATTTAATTTGTAACGCAAAACAATTTATTTATTTTGTAAAATACCGTAGCTTGTAATAAGGGGCCACAATCAAATTTTGCTATGACAAGAATTTTGAAATTTAAAGCCAATCTAACATGACTTTTAATCAAGTAAAATCGACGAAGTCGGAGTTGAACTCACGTTCGAGGATAAAAGTTACAAATACACGCACACCGGAATTTCATATACATACAGGATGATCAATCCAAATGGGTCAGTAGGGAGAAGTCAGAAACTATGAGAGATAGCGATAAATGATTTATAATGATGACCGGAATCATATTAATGACGACATTTAGCAAATTATTTAAACTGTGGGCATTTCAGTATAATGTTTACATAAGATTTCATAGCAAAATTTGGTCCGTATACTTTTAGGATCAATAATTACACAAACATTTACTGCACGCGATTACATAAAGAATATTGCCAGGTTCGATTCCAGGTTATGTATGAGAAATTAAAAAAAGTTTGAATGCCATTATTATTAAATTTAAAATCGAAGCCATGGTTCTTAAGAACGGATTTCGATATCTCTCATAGTTTCTGACTTCCCCATACTGACCCATTTGGATTGATCACCCTGTATATATAAAGATACTGCAACAGTCAGGGGCGAAGATATCTTCTGGTAATTATGTACCGGCACCGCAGCGGCGCGCACCCTGGGAGCTCGTGTAACCTGAATAACTAGAACGGAAAATTCTGCAAGGAGAATTTATTAGTCTGTGGACAGGATGAAGTTTAGATTACTAAAGGTTAATTATGCATTACTAGCTGCACCACGCGGCTTCACCCATGTTGGCTACAGTTTATCGCGATAAAAAGTAGCCTAGGTCTTTCTTAGGCTCTAGATTATCTCCGTTCTAAATTTTATTTAAATCAGTTCAGTAGTTTAGGCGTGAAAGCGTAACAGACAGACAGACACAATTTTTTTTTTCGCATTTTTAATATTAGATGGCCAGTCCAGCAGTGGACTGATACAGGCTGATGATGATGATGATGACATTTTTCAACAATGATGTAATTATCAATACCTACACACTGCAAGGAGCGATGGTGGTCGAACGGTAACTGCTTACGCTTTACAACGCGCCAACACCGAGTTCGAATCCTCTCGGCCCCGCACTTATGACTTATACTTAGTTACATGCGGATTTACCATCGCTCAAAACGATGAAGGAAAACATCGTGAGGAAACCGGCATGTGGCAAGAACCACAACATTCAAAGGCATGCGACATCCACCCGCACTGGGCCAGCGTGGTAGATAACGGCTCATACTCTCTCTCTGAGAGAAGGCCAGAGTCCCAACAGTGGGAACGTAAAGGCTGATGATGACACACACTACAAGTTGATCAATTCACCAGGTAATTTTGCTTTACATGCCTACACAGGTAAATAGGCGATCAGATAAATATTATTCAGAGTGCGCAGTATAATTCGGAGCTACCGAGAAGTCACAGTACTAATAATAATCATATATCTGTACTGCGCCATCGCCATAGCGATTCATCAATTATGAGTAGTGGGACAGTTTCGGCTGGTGAAACAGTTACTAAGCTCTACATAATATAGTCACATAGTCGTCTCCGATTAGTAAGGCAATCGGTCATCTAAATATATATAACTCAAAGGTGACTGACTGACATAGTGATCTATCAACGCACAGCCCAAACCACTGGACGGATCGGGCTGAAATTTGCCATGCAGGTAGATGTAATGACGTAGGCATCCGCTAAGAAAGGATTTTGATTAATTCTACTCCCAAGGGGATAAAATAGGGGATGAAAGTTTGTATGAAACTTTGTCAATTTTAAACCGACCGGGCTGAGACTTTGCATGCATAAAGCTGTAGCCCACTGCCCACGCGGGTGAAACCGCGGGGAACAGCTAGTGTGAATAAAAGATTTGATTAGTCTAGATAGTAGAATTGAAGTGATGATAGCTCTGTGGTAGTGACGTCGGTTTGCGACCCGGTCGTGACCTTGAATCTTACAATCATCTTGAGCTTTCGGTGAAGGAAAACATTGCAATGAAACCAAAGCCTGGTGGTAGGCCATTTTCTAGTTTCCCTTTGTCACTTAACAGCAGGTGACTTGTAGTCAAATAGCTACTCTGTTAAATGTAAATGAAAAGAATCGATTCTGATATATTGCTGCCCTTTTCTGATTTACGAAGTAAGATTAATTTAAAATTAAAAAAACCCCCGACATCATAATTTTTATTAACTCCAACAAAAGATCATAACAGAGATTCCTGTTGGCCAAACCATTATTTTTATACCAAAAACTTGCAGTGCTTAATTCACATTTACTCTAACATATCAGTTGTTTACCGTGACACCATAATGATATGTTCCGGTTGCACAAAACATCCTTATTCGAATGATTTAAATTAATATGCCAAAAACTTGCGGTGCTTAGTTCACTTTTACTCCAACGTGTCAGTTGGTTAGCGTGACACCATATACCGCCATGTCACGGCACGACCTTCTCTACTGCCCAAGTAATCCATGACATTATTAGCGCAGAAATGCAAATGATGTAGGCAGCAAATTGGGCGAGTCCAATAGCTACTAGCTACCGAAACGTTATACTGATTCGTATCCCCTAAATCATACGGATCAGATTCACAGCGTGATTGGATTAGCGTTTTGTTCGACAAATGGGTCGCAGCGGATAGATGTGCTGGCTGATTCATGAATGTATGAATATTGAATGGCAGCCGACATAACGGGTAAAGACTCTGAATGGAGTACCTACATGAGAGTGATATTCTGACAATCTTACGTTCTCAATACACAGTCGATATCTATATTGTACAAATATCCTACTAATATTATAAACATGAAAGTTTGTGAGTACGGATGGATGTATGAATGGATGTTTGTTACTCTTTCACGCAAGAATTACTGAATGATGAATCTGAAATCAGCTCCATAGAAGAACGCAAGCGAGCTGACTAATGCCGTAAGGTAGTATACGTCAAAAAAAGTTTTTTTCGTTTAAAATTAAAACTATCGTTAATTTTATAGAACTAACCCTGTAGTTCTTTGAAGAATGTGTATACGGTTTTGTATGCCTGTAAAATGAAAATCTTTTTTTTAGAGGGCATTATTCTATCATTGTTTCTCTGCTATGAAAGTTAACCAATCGTGCTAACCTTCCGACAATTTGATGTCATGATCTTTAATGTACATAAATATTAGCTCTGTATGTTTTGTAATTGCTGTGAAAATAGGAGATATTGCCAATTCTTAATCTTAACCACATAACACTCTCCTGTTTTAGTGTAAACGTAAAGTTCCTTCACATTACGTCTAAAACATTTCAAACATTTATTAATATTGGAAAAGTTTTATCGGCCCGATTTTTTGTACCTACGTCAAATTAACTTTCATTGGCTTCTGTTCATTTGACATAAAGTTCCGTATTTACTGGATTATTCCACGACGGTTAATCACTAACTTATATAATTTAGCTGGCCGCTTCGCTCATGGCTTTGTTAAAAGAAACAATTCGTATTACAACCAAAAACCAATAGAAATCCTTTGTTTTCCTAATTGTTTAATCTATGTATAGCATTTTTTGCAGTTTCCTACCAAACTTTCGTGTTTTAAGGACACAGTAATGTATAAAGGTACACTTATTATAAAAAAATCCAATCAACGTCTAAAACAAACTAGTTCTTAACGTTCCGGTTAATTGCAAAACATTAAAGAAGTCTCGCGACAAATAAGTAGAAAAGCGTCAAACTTAAATAAGTCATCCAATAAAGCTAGAACGATCTTCAACAATTTTTTTCTATTCATTTTTCTCTCATCCTTATCCTAAGATTTTCTCAGAGAATACTCGACTGTCAGAAGTTGAAGTATCCATTGAGAATGGGAGTGGTTTTTTACTAAGCTCTGCTAGTTGATGTCCGCTTTCAAACAGCTTGAATCAAAGTTATAATCCACTGAAACTTTGTACGTCACTGGCTGAAACGATGAAAAATTAACGCGGATTATTTGTGTCTTTCTTTAATTATCTAAGTGCTATTTTAGTTCTATGTTTTTTATTTCTAACAGGGTAGTGTTTGACTACAAATCACCTGATGTTGAATGACGATGTGGTCGAAGGTAGACACTACACCTGCACACTACACCTGAACTGAGAACTGCCGAAACACATCGTCCTTGGCCATAGATTTGGTACCTAGCCTTATGAGCACTAGAAAAATCTCTACCACCAGCTATGGTTTCATCACAATGTTTTCCTTCAGCTGAAGCTCGAGTTTATTGTAGGATTTGATCCCTTGACCTTTGGGTTGCAAGTCGATGTCACTTCCACTGAACTATCATCGCTATAAGCATGCCTCATGTAGAACACGCTAATTTAATTAAATGACATTTATTTTACTCAATACGTCTTCTTCTTTTTCTTCTTCCTTTAAAAGCAGAGCCCTTGTCGGTAGAGCACTTTCTTATTCGGTCCTCTGCTATCTTATTGACTTCTTGTCTCTATATCATGACCTCAATTCTTTCTTTGATTTGATTTATGTCTGCCCCTCCTATGATATATTATTATGGAGTCATAAAAAAACTAATTATCCCTTAAAGTTATGCTTTTCTGAGAAAGATAGTGGGAGGTGCGAACACAAACAATGCATTAATATCAAACGCAATTATGCAAAGCAGAGCGGGGCGAGTAGATCACAATTCGTTCTAATTTGGTTATTCCCAGCCGTTATGTTTCGGTGCAAGCAATATCCACGTACTAGTTGTTATTTATTACTCAATATTACTCGCGCCACTTACACTGTGATGCTAGAATGTAGGTGGGATACAGAGAGTAAGAATTATATCATTAGATTAGCTATAGAACCGTTGAGCGTCCGCAGCTTCTTGGATCCGTCCAATGCCTCCCTAGTTCAGGTGTGCACGCAATATATAAAGGATGCGTAAGTATAACGTTTTCACGTACCAAAAAACAGGACACACGTCTACATTTCAATAGTAATTTTTCATATTCGTTTATTACTTATCGTACAACAAAGAACAGGTCTACAATGATTTTATAACTATAAATTTATATTTAAAAAAAACCCCCGACATCTTGGACCGTTATTTATCAAACATAGCTAATAACCACCGCAAGGAAACCGGCTTTAAACGAAAAATACCGAATCGAAATCGATTCTTCCGTTTGAGACGATGCCACAGACAGAAACATACACACACACATCGACGTCAAACTTATAACACTTTTTGGATCGGGGGTTAATAAAAGAGTACATTATAGTATACTCGATAAGGGCGTAGCAAATAGCTTTAATAATGTAAGTTTTCTTACATATCTCGGTAGCGTTTGACCACCAGTCACATGTGGCTAAAGATGGCACCACGCTACGCCTGGATTAGAACCTTTTCTCAAGTGAGACCGCCGGAACACACCGATAGGGGCTTGGCGACAGATTCATAACTTGCTTAGTAGCCAGGCAAGCACTAGAATTTAAGAGAAGAGAACAGAGAAGACGAGGCTTCACCATCTGCATCCTATTATGCTACGGCCACATTATCGGGTGATAACTCGTGTCGCGTTCTCGCGACAGCACAGCTGCGCAAAGGGCATTTGTGACGAGTTGACCGGCCAGACTTGTCGTGCCTTCGCTTTATTGCAATGGTGTGAACGTAGGGTTACAGCAATACGTACACAGGCGACAGAGCGCGGGCGCAACGACCGGCGCTTCAGTTTATAATGACGAATTACGGCATCATTTCTAATTGATTTACTTACAGATTTTAACCTTGACTAAGTTCGTTCACTGTATTCCACTTATATAGTTCCAAATTATGCGCATATGCTAATTTTGGAGCGACCCGCGAATGTAGCGAGCGCGGGTCGCTTTTGAAAATATTAGAAACCAGCCATGGCAATTTGTTTTATATGAGTAGTGTTTTAGGAAGCGCATTAAGCTCATGTGAATAACTGAACCTTAGCAAACGAGGCAACGTAGTATGTATTATTTATTTGGAAGCCATTATAACTTAGTAGTAGTGAGTGATTCTACAATGAGCTTGAGCTTTCGGTGAAGGAAAACCTCGTGATGAAACCATAAATTGATAGAGCGTTTTCTAGTTGCCATCCCCAAGTAATGACTCTGTTGCCAAGCACCTACCGGTGTGTTCTGAGAACCTCACTTGAGAGCCAGTTTCCTATCTAGGCGTAGCGTCACTTAATTAACTCACTCACTTACCTTCAGGTGACTTGTAGTCAAAGGCTACTCTGTAAAGAAACATGTAGCTAGACACAAAAACAAACTAAAACTAGAAAAAAGCAATAAACATGATATGTTGTGCCACCGACCCCGCCTCTGATAAGGGCTTAACCGCACTTCATATTTTAACCGTTAAGTGATTGCTGTAATGACTTATGGCTTAATGGCTACAGCTATTTCAGGTAAATATCGATATTGACTATCAAGATGGCACGGTTTTTGCAGAGCGATAAATTTATATTATAAGTGCTTACTGTTTTATGTATATTTATAGGTTTTCATCATCAGACATCCAGACAAGCGTCCATTGGTTGGTTTAGACTTTCTGCCTGTAGCATGATGCGTATTCTTCCAGATTCATCACTTTCATTATGTGTACTGTTATGGAGTGGGACTCCTTCCTTTTTTCATAATCTGTTAAATAGCACAGACCGCCTCCATTACTTGGTGGATATTAAAATACGCACGAATCGTTTTGCTTCCATATATTTTAGTAGTGTATTTGTGTGTGTGTGTGTATGTATGTTGTGTATGTAAAGAGTGTATTTCCCGATTAATATAATAGGTATCGATATGGATAGGCAATTTTGATAAAGAATTAGTCTAGCCATCCAAAGGGGGAACGCTGCCAGTATCTTCGGTACCTTGCCTAAAGGGACTTCTTTTAATAATGTATTTTAGTTATTAGTTTAGGTTTTAGTTTATTATTATTATTTTTTTTTATTTCATTGTTAATTATTTTTAGTTTGAAGTAATAAACAATTCTTGTCATTTTGATAAAACATTTGACAACAACTTGAGTATAGATAGATCGCCAAATAAACTGTTTGTTTATTGGTAAACCATAATACAGATAATTTTTAAAACTAGAACAACCAGAAAATTCAATGGTAAATATTGTTAATATAAAATACGTGTAATATGAAATAATATATTTACCTACGCAGTTATCATGCCAAATATATTTGATTGTAAGATATCATGGAGTATAAGAACCCTTTGTGCTATTCTATACAACAGCTGTTAGACGATTTACTACCAAGCAGCGACGCTCCACTAAAACAGGCCCCAAGTCAAAGGTCCCATTGTGTCCCTTATCGAATACCGAGATTTTTTTTCTATAAATACATGACAAAAGCATCTTTCTCGCTTGTCCTGCTCACAAAGAACTCCATCTACTGCTTACAATGCTTAGACAAGTCGAGTATTTTCATACCTTCTTATTATACTGGATAAGCAAAATTTCAAAACAAGATAGGGATGGGTAATTATGGTTTAAATAACTCAAATAGCTTCACAGCTATAATACAGCTGTACAGATCACATCTCATTGACTTTGATTCAGCTATTTACTAATCAAATGGTTAACGGCTGAATTTATTTGCGTGGCGAATTCAAATCGTTCGAATACGTTGGCAAAACATCCCTATTTCAAATTCAAGCATATGTTTATTTAGTAGGCTATACGCTACATGTGATATCAGTTCAAAAGGTTAAATCTAAAATTAGCTACGCCTACCACTTTACAAAATAACGGGCAAGCTAAACATAAATTTGCACACTTTGTCTGTTTGTTTTCCTTTATTCACGCCAAAAAGGCTGGGCGAATGTCATTGAAATTTTACACACAAATATCACAGACACCAACATAAGCTTTTATCTTGGAAAAATATAAATTTTTCACGAAAAACGGTATAACCTCAAGCTGTTAAAATCGTTGCGGGGTGGGTCCGTCCCTCCCTAGTAGGTATTTATGAGCTACTAGGTGTTCCCGCGGTTTCACCCGTGCGTACTACATACAGTTTCCCGTGATATTTTTCAAAATTCAACGTTTTGCGTATAAATCATTCCGCGCTTAGACGGTGAAAAGTATCCTATGTCCTTCTCCAGGGCTTAAACTATCTCCTTAACAAATGTCGTCAAAGTTTCTTCAGCTATTCAGGCGTGAATGAGTAACAGAGTAATGGACCGAGTTATTTCTGCATGCGTTTAAATTTTCTGCTTACACTGCAGTCACATTTGAGGCGGATTTTAAATAGATCTGCAAATTAGCTGTTCAGCTATTATTTATATTTCAGCTCTTATATTTTGCTACCCTTCACTAAAGCGATGAGAATACCGAAGCGGAATAGATGAAAGTTCTCTTGAAAATTGTACGAGTCATGCCTAAACAGCGAAAATATTATCCGAATTTTGTAAAGTTGCGAAATTGTACAATAGCAATTTCCAAAGGATCATTATTCTTCTTTTTATAAAAATAAATTAATAGTGTTGAATAACTCGATAGAAAGAGAACACCCTATATTACATCAGGCTAATATAACACTTCTTCACGTCGAAGTGGCTGAATAGATTTTAATTAAATTTGGAATGGAGATAGCACTCTGGATTAACACATAGGCTACTTTTATTTCGTAAAAAAGTCCTGTCCATTTTCTTTAAAATTTAGCTGAGAGCTTTTTCCCGGTTTTTAAAACTGCGTCTCGCATAGAATATGTGTGTATGTAGACTAAATCTTCTATCTATCTATTTTCTCTTCTCTTATATATAAAAACTAGCTGTTCCCCGCGGTTTCCCCCGCGTGGGCTACAGCTTTATGCATGCAAAGTCTCAGCCCGATCGGTTTAAAATTGACAAAGTTTCATACAAACTTTCATCCCCTATTTTATGTCCTTGGGGGTGGAATTAATCAAAATCCTTTCTTAACAGATGCCTACGTCATAATATCTACCTGCATGCCAAATTTCAGCCCGATCCGTCCAGTGGTTTGGGCTGTGCGTTGATAGATCACTATGTCAGTCAGTCACCTTTGAGTTATATATATTTAGAAGAAGATAGATGAATCCCTATTTCCCTTGGTCACGGCATCACGCATGAATAGCTGGGCCGATTTCACTAATTCTTTTTTTGTTGTGTTCGTTATTGCGAGGAGAAGGTTCTTTAGAAAGAAAAAGTTGAAAAAGACGTTATATTGCGATAAACTGCAGTCCGCGCGGGTGAAACCGCGGGGCGCAGCTAGTATATATATAAGAATCAATTGCCATACGTTAGTCTCGCATAAACTCAAAATGAAAGAACTGCCAGGTGGTACGAAGTTTACCGGGTCATTTAGTACTGTTTAAAAATATTTTACAACAAGAAGAGAGTTTTCCTAATTAAAAAATATATTTCAAACAATTTTTCCTTTGCGAAACCTTTGAATTTCACTTAGGAACTTTCTCTCGAGTTTCTTACAACTATTTCGACATAAATACACAGTAGGTACCTACCTACATTTTACTTTCAGAATACTATTGCTAAATTATTTATCCTACTTCCTTCTAATATTATAAATGCGAAAGTTTGTGTGTGTATGTTTGTTACCACGTATCACCGTAACTACTAAACCGATTTTACCCTTGATTAACATTTAGGCTTTTTATACCAGAAAAAGGTTCCAGTGGGATAACGAGAAGACGCGGGTGAAACCGCGGGTTGCGACTAGTTCTTATTATTGTTTGAGATTGGTAATAACCAACCTTTTTTTTTCGTGCTCGCTTCATACTAAGAGTCATGCTTGCTCAGTATAGTTGTTCAATACCACCTAGAATTTTGAAATTCAATGTAAAAACAATGCACTGCCCTCGTCGCCGTGGGATATCAGATGAAAAATCTCTTTATAATGTTTGTCGCTGAAAACATTAAATAAAAAAATAAACATCGGGGACCATTGCACACAAATTGATTTAGCCCCAAATTAAGCTCGAAACTTGTGTTATGGGTACTAGACAACATTGCTTTTCAATCCGTTGAATAACTGGCAAAGGTGATTCTGTTTAGGCGGGCTCGTGGTATCCAACTGGGTAGCGTAGTTGGCAATATTTTGTTTTTGCAAGAGTTATATTTTGTTACGTTTTGAGGATTTTATACACGCTTACGCCACCCGCACTCTCAAAACTCAATGGAAGAGTAACTTTTTCTAACTCCGGCGTATAGATAAGGCTGGCTTTTAGAATAGATCTATGTCTAATCCGTCCAGCCATTTTGGTGCGATTACGTCCCAAATATACAAAAAATATGGCAAAGTCTTTAACGTACAAAGGAATGGACGTCGGGTCTAATAGAAACGTGACAAAAAGTGTTGGAATTAATGTCATATCATGTATAAGATTACAGACAAAACAATTTAATTGTTGTCAATTTGTCTTGCAACAATTTATCAGCTTTTATGCAGATTTGACTGACCGTGTCTCACACACACGTCCAAACGGAAACAGGCGTGTGATTACTTGATTAGCCTTGTTTTCACATTGAAGCCCTCTTTTGGTACGTCAATGGCAAAAGTTGATAAAAACCTGGATTTGAAAACGTCCCTGAACTTTTGCGTGTTGGAAAGCGGTGGGTTACTTCGCCTACTTAGAAAGTTACTCTGTGACTTCTGTAACTATTTATGTACAACAAAAACTCAGTGTGAAGCCAATTAGAGTTGTAAACAAATAAAACTTACAAAACCTCATTAAACGTGCATAAAAGTTACCCCACAAATGCTTAATAAAGCCAGTTCACAAAAACAAAACGTGACGTCATCGCCAAAGCCCGTGTTTACAAACATAAATCGTTCGTGTTTAAAGACTTGCGCGAGCGAGTAACGTTGCGTCGTGTCACGTCACACAGATAAGGATGACGTGACGTCGTCAATGTCGTGTCACGCTTTATGACTTAGTGTGTTTACAGCTTTATAACTCGGAAAATTTTGTCGATAATAAATGAAGTGATATTCAAAATTAAAAAAAGCAATGTGACTAAAATTTCGTTTAAAGTTTGACGATCAGAATGAATCAAGCTATGGTTTTATCATGATGTTATTTCTTTGACTAGGGTTCAAACTTATTGTAAAATTCAAACATACGACTTACGGGGTCGCAAGCCGACTTCACTACCACTGCGCTATCATCGCTTTGACTTTAACTTTTCTAATATATTTGTTTGTGTTCTAAACGCTTACGATTTTTTATAACATTTATGAATATTTTATTGCACACATGTGGTTTTTAAATATTTTTGTGAATGGCTTCGCGTGAGCTCTATCAGTCACGCATGGGGCTATTTTTACGACACTTGCAATGTAAGTACTTTGTTATGTAAGTGTACATAACTCGTTCATATAAGCTTCGAAACGTTAATCCCAACTTCCCTACTAATATTATAAATGCAAAAGTAACTCTGATGATAGACAGACAGAGTTACTTTCGCATTTATATATAAGTAGGGAAGTAAGGATTAACAGTCTGTGTTTATCTTAGTTTGAGTAATTCATAGAACATCAATAGAAGCTCTTAACTTATCTCTGTTACATTATTGCAGATCTCTATGCGCATATTCTTTCTCGGGGCGATATTAAAAATAATACACTGCCTGTCGAGCGTCGATTACCCAATTTTCAAGTAAAAAGAGCCTTTTTTTCCTCGGTACGCGGTGGCCATAACTCAGTGGCACCCCGGACAGAATATGCAAGCCATGTTTATTAAAAACTCTGTCAAAATTTATTCCACAGGGTCGATTTTTTTTTCTTACAGGGTAGCGTTTGACCATAAATGTGACGTGACTAGATGTGATATGGTCAAAGGTGGCGCCACGCTTTACCGGGATTAGGAACTGGCTTTCAAGTGAGGCTACCGATCGATAACTATCAAAAATGAGACACATGTAAAGCTCCAAGAATTTATCTGTATTTTAGCCCCCCATGAAAAAAGTAATTAAATGTGTGTCTGTCTGTCTGTGAAATCGTAGCTCCCGAACGGATGGACCGATTTTGATTTAGTTTCTTTTTTGAGGATTTTTTTTTAAGTTAGTTTGTTTCTCAATTATCTCAGGAGTTGCCTCCTAAATCTATTTCTGGACGATTGAAGAGCGTCAGTCCGCAGTGAGGCAGACGTCTGGCCGTCCTCCTAGCTAATGACTGTAACAGAGTGAGCGAGAAGTGCCCCTTCGGCTTTATTACACCTTTTTAGTCGAAATGATGATAATTTCACTGCGAAGTGGTTGTTACAGCGAGTACGTTAAGTTTGTGCTTAACTTTTTTTAGTTGTGACGCTTTGAAAAGTTACTTCGAATTTTCGGTGTATGTCACAGATTTATGTATGTTACCACTCAGCGTATGGACAGATTTTCATTAAATTTGTAATATAGTTACTTAAGATCTCAGAATAGGATACTTTAATCCCGGAAAAATGGTACCCTCGCGTATACTCATCCTCATTCTTTCGTATTATTAATCAATTGAACAAAAGCAGTTTTATGTAGCGTACAGTTAGCGACAAAAGTAGTAGAACAATAACAATTTTTCCAATGTTACCTAGCATCTTAAACACCAACCTTCGACCGAATAATCATTAAACATCAGGTGTGTTGTGTTGCGGTCAAACTCTACCTTGCATTTTGTAGAAACGAAACAAACATTACTGATGTAGTTCACATGTGGAAAATTGAGCTACTTTTGTCGCTGACTGTACCTTATGTCAAAGCTTTTTTTAGCAGAAACATTTCAGCCCAAAATATTTATGTCAACTACAATTTTAAAACCACTCCATTCGGAATCACAACGAAATATTTACCTAGCACCGAGTGCAATTTACAAATATCGCGTACATATTCGCCTGTTCTAAAATGTATTTGAATGTGAAACCGCTGCGACACGCTGTCACGCCGCACTCGTGACAATTTCAAATGCATCGTGATCTCCCACGTGACAGCGACGTGACCTGACACGTGTCACGTGCCTGTGCAAGAATGAAACCTGACCCACTTGTGCAGGGTGCTCCGCTGCTTTACAACTTGTAATTTGAGTAATACATTTTTTTTTACTATTTACAGGGTAGCGTTTGGCCACAAGTCAAAAGATGTTAAGTGACATATATGTACTGTTCCCCGCGGTTTCACCCGCGTGCGCTACAGTTTATCGCAATAAAAAGTCTAGCCTATATCTATATCCTATATCCTTTCTCAGGGTTCAAACTATCTCCGTACAAAATTTCATTTAAATCGGTTCAGTAGTTTAGGCGTGAAGCGAGACAGACAAACAGAGTTATTTTCGCATTTATAATATTAGTAGGGAAGTAGGCATTAGAAGCGATGGTGGCCGAACGATAACACGTGCGGTTTACAAGGCACCGACACCGAGTTCGAATCCTCTCGGCCCCGAAAGAAATATATAAAAATAGAAATATAACATAACCCTCCTTCTTTCGCAGTCAAGTGAAAAGAAAAAACAATACGAAAATTAACAAAAAATGATATTGTCACTGCACAAAGCAAGCATATTACAGTCATCATCATCATCATTATCAGCCATCCATGTTCCCACTGCTGGGACTCTGGCCTTCTCTCAGAGAGAGAGTATGGGCTATAATCTACCACGCTGGCCCAGTGCGGGTTGGTAGATGTCGCATGCCCTTGAATGTTGCAGTTCTTGGGCATGCCGGTTTCCTCACGATGTTTTCCTTCACCGTGTTGAGCGATGGCAAATCCGCACATAACTTATTAAGTCATAGGTACGAGGCCGAGAGGATTCGAACTCGGTGTCGGCGTCTTGTAAGTCGCACGCCAAACCGTTCGGCCACCATTACAGTACCTGATACATATTTTAGCATTGAACTGTGTGACGCAGCATGATTATCGCCGAGTGAAAATCGTGGAAATGCGTCTAAATATTCCAAAATACAGTACATTTTCCGGCGCTAATTTATACGTAGCATCACACGCTGACACGCAAAATGTAAGGCCGTCAAGACTGTCAGAAAGTTTTTTCACAAATCGTTATGTTACGACGTATTTTCCGTCCATTTGCTACACCGTTCCAACTTCTCTTTTACTCTCCACGAAACATATTTTTGATGCCACATTTTAATGTGGAAATGTTCGAAATTTTGTTTAAATATTAGTTCGTAGCTCGTAACCGTTTGTAGCATTTTGTAAAACATTAGAATTAGGTTTTATAACGGGATAATTACCATGTATTTGTTTTTGTTTGAGTTCTCGATATTTCGGCACTGTTGCAAGCGCCATGATCACGAGAATAGTAAAAGTTTTTGTTTGTTTTTGTTGCGAGTGACTTGTGTGAAAATGGTAATGTCATCGTAAGCAATATTTTTTTTTTTCTTTATCTTTCTTTTTCTTTTCTTTTTTTTTCTTTTTTTTTTGAATTATCCCGTTATAAAACCTAATTCTAATGTTTTTGACCATGGTAGTTTAAAACAGTATATTTTGTTTTTGTTTTTTGTTTTGTTTTGTATTTTGTAGTGGCGTCTTTTGTTATCGGAGGCCGAGACTCACTTTGGGTCGTTGTGCCATCTCAGTTAGTTAGTAAGTTTATATTTTGTAAAACGTTTCGTAGAACTCTCGTAGAGGTTACAAAGAGTTTCGTAGAACACTTGTAGAGGTTACGTTGAGTTTCGTAGTGGTTGTCGTAGATAAAAATGTAGTCATTAATTGCGTAGTAATTGATTGTAAAACCTAAAATAGATTTTACAAAATAAACATCAGTTTTTCAAAACTACAAATTTAAAATAACTTTAGTTGCGACTTTGGTTTTTTTTGTTTGGTTAACGTATTGCCACGGACTTTCATAAGTAGTATTTTTCACTGAATGTAAATTAAAGTAAATTTATAAACTTTTTTGAGAATAAATAAGTAATCACTAAACATAATTCTCGCATTATTAGCATATCATCGTTTTAATATACATAATTATATAGGTATGACACATAACCTATTATTCAAACCTCAAACTAGCGGATTGTACTGCAGTAGTTACATTAACTAATGTACTCATAGTTCATTAACAGTACGTAACTGCTATGAAATAGGCCTCAATTACAATAAAGATTTCTTTTATATCGCAAATTCAAAGAGTCAGCTCACTGTATACGTACAAAAAAGTTGGTCTATCAGCTCTTTTTTCTCCTGATTGCAGCAAACGAAGCATGGCCACGATTGTGCATTTGATAGTGGTAATCACGTGGTGTCCCGTCAGCTGGAGAGCGCCCGTCACCGTGACATAGCCTGCGATGACAGGCGTGACACTGTGATGTTACGTGACACCTGATGAAACCTTTGACATGCAGTACACAACACGATGCAAAAGCTAACAAGACAGTGATTAATTGACTCATTGTATATTTTATGCATTACTAGTACCCTGTGGTTTCATCCGCGTGAGCTACAGTTTATCGCCCTAAAAAATATCCTACGTCATTTATCAGGCTTTAGACTATCTCTGTACCAAATTTCATTTAAATCTGTTCAGTACTACTGAGGCGTGAAAGTCAGACAGAAAGACAAGAGTTACTTTCGTATTTATAATATTAAAGTAGGGATAGGTTTTAAACGAATATTCGGTTACTTTTCGGTATTCGGCTGAGTAATGCGAACTATTTGGATGTATAATAAATATTAAATCATAAATTAATATATTTCACCAATAAAACATTAAAATAAATGCTTAAAACTTATAAGCTTTAGATACGTCAATGTTGATATGTGCATTTTGTAAAGCTAAACTTAATTTGACAGGTCTAAAAGTATTGTTGTCCTATTCTAACCACGGAAGTAAGAAAACAACAGCATTACTTTTAGATCTGTCAAAATTAGTTTAGTTTTTAAAAAAGTACAACAAAACTGACACCATTGTCTACACGTCAACTGGGGAGAGAAAAAAGCAACTTGGGTCGACGAGTTGGAGGAATAGCCTGGGTTCATTATCATCAGCCTGTATCAGTCTACTGCTGAATATAGGTACACCACTGAGCCCAGTCTTCGGCTCTACTCATCCAACTACTGCCAGCCACTCGGCGCAAGTCGTCGCTCCACCTTGTCGCATGACATCCTACACTACGTTTGCCAAGTCGCGGTCTCCACTGTATACCTGCCCACTGCTACTTCAGCTTGCTAATTCTGTGAGCTATGTCGGTGACCTTAGTTCTCTGACGGATAACCTCATTTCTGATTCCTCAGAGAAACCCCTGGCAGGCCTTTTCTCGAACCGCATATCGCTTTGGATAGGTTACAAAACACTTTGAACGGAAATAATAGCTACTTAGTCAAAAGCCTCAATAGGCAGGTAGTATCCTATAAAGGTTGCATCGAACGTTCACTGCGCGTTCAGTAACCAGTGAAATATTTCTCTTTCATTCGACGCAACCATGTTGTAGACCTGTTCCAACACATCCGTGAAACCACATTTCGAACCATGAGCTATAGGTATACAGTGAAACATAACCACTTTTTGTTTGTGGACTTATATATTATGTCGTCATAGTTTATTACATCGTCACTTTACATCAGGTGACTTGTCGTCAAACACAGAAGTAAAACCAAATTTAAATAATAATAATAATAATAATAAACTTCTTTATTTTTGCATCATGGCCCAAGTATTAGTAACATAATAATAAAAGGAACTTAATAACTAGGTTAGTAAAATATAAATGTAAATTAATAAGATTATCTTTAAATTAATTGCTGGTAGACAAATAGTATTCCCAGGCTCCAATGAGACAACCAATGTCTAAACATTGGTTATCTCATCAGAACCCGTACCAACGCTACATTTATCGGGCTGTCAAACTTCCCAGCAATTACTTGCAGTATGCTGTTCGGGCTGCCCCGCACCCTGTTCAGCAGCGACGCGGCCCTCTTTCTTAGGATGGCATGGAAACCATCGACGCGCGCCTCTGCGAACATACCAGAGGCACTGCAGAAGCGAGGCAGCCCCATCAGCATACGGAACCCGTTATTATATTGGACCCGCAAGGCATTGAAAGCCCGCTGCGTATAACTGACCCACAGGCTGCTGGTGTAGAAAGTCTGACAATATGCTTTAAAAAGCGTGATTTTAACTTGGTCACTACACCGAGCAAACCTGCGGGCCAGCATGTTGCACCTTACTGTCAACGCCCTGCGTTCCCGTTCCATATCTACCTGGTCGTTAAGGTCCTCGGTAACAACGTGACCCAAGTATTTAAATTGATGGACACGTTTTAATTCACTACCGTTCAAGAGAACCCTGGGTACGGCTTGGGGCGCTTTACCGGTGGCCTTAAAAACCAGATACTCACTCTTCCTATTATTATACACAAGTCCATGTTTACAAGCGTACGTTTGACAGATGTCCAGCAACCTTCTGAGGGCACTGATCGTTGGAGTCAGCAGCACCATGTCATCTGCGTAGCTGATATTGTTTACACAAACATTATCAACGTGGCATCCGACATGCTGTCTGCTGAGTTCAACGATCAGTTCATTTATATACAAATTAAAAAGCCTGGGAGAACTTAACCCTCCCTGTCTCACCCCACATTCCAATCTGTAGGTATCAGAGAAGCAGTTGGACCATCTTACTTTATTATCCTGATTGGCATACCAGTACTGGAAGATTCGTATCACCTGTGTAGGCACGCTTGTCCTATCCAATTTAGCCCACAATTTATCATATGACACAAGGTCAAAAGCCTTGGAAAGGTCAAGAAAACATGCATACACAGGAGTACTTCTTTCAGTGTAGTACTGTACAGTGTGCTTTAAACTTAGAATGGCACTTTCCGTAGAAAGTCCAGGTCTGAACCCGAACTGAGCATCGTGCAATTGTACATTATACAATACCTAAATATATATAACTCAAAGGTGACTGACTGACTGACTGACATAATGATCTATCAACGCACAGCCTAGATCGGGCTGAAATTTGGCATGCAGGTAGATGTTATAACTTAAGCATCCGCTAAGAAAGGATTTTGATTAATTCTACCCTCAAGGAGATAAAATAGGGGATGAAAGTGTGTATGAAACTTTGTCAATTTTAAACCGATCGGGATGAGACTTTGCATGCATAAAGCTGTAGCCCACGCGGGTGAAACCGCGGGGAACAGCTAGTATAAATAACATATATAAATAACATTTAAAACAACCAACTGCATTTTATTATAAAATACATATACATATTATGGAAAATATTATGTGTATCTGAGTTAAAAAAAAGTAGCTCGCATGCTGGCAACACTCCTGCTTCGTTATTTAGGCCTCCGTAATGCAGGCTTGGCATGAATCTGTATGATTTATGAGCTGGCAATATCGACTACTACGCAAACATAAAACTATATAAAATATAGTGTTGGGAAATTTATTATATGTACCTATGAGAAGCTTTGTCCTGAGTGACTGACAAAGTGACTGATGATAAACAACGCTTGAAAAGCTAAACCTAACCTACTCGACGTAGAACCCTGAAATTTGGAGGGAATGTTAATTAAGGGGTAATAATAATAATAATAACTACCGGTAGCTTGAGTCCTGCCCCGCTACCGGCGGCACTCTAGGTTTAAGTTTTTTATAGTAATTTTGTTTAATATTATTTTATAAAATTAATGTAAAAAACTTTTGCTTAAGAAAATAAATAAATGAAGAGATAATAATAATAATAATATCTGGGACAATTTCACACAAATTAACCTAGCCTATGGGTGTACTAAGCATATTAAGAAAGTGTTTTGGAAAATCAATGGGATAGTAAAGTTTGTATAGGAAAACATTGTTGGCAACATAAAGTGTAGTTCATTCAATATAATTTTTGTAATAGCAACTTTTGTGCCCAAAATGTCACTTCCGCAACTTCCGCAATTTGGCTGTGACACGGAGCGTTTGTGTCTCCTTACTTTTCATCGTAATCTCTAATATTTAGTGTCTAAAAAGTGTCCTTGTTTCACTGCAAGTGTCCTCCACGCCTACCTCAACACGAAATATTACAGTCCACTATCGAAGGAGGAAATCATATTTGTGGTTACACTAAACATTCAACTTCTAACCACAAGGGCGGGGCAAGTCGCTAACGTATGAGATAAGTTTAATATACGTATTATAGTTTAATTATGAGCCTCAAAAAACACAATGGTGTCGATTCGGTTTTGCATTCTCTGAAACTAAACTAAGTTGGTCAGGTCTAAGTATTGTTGTCTTTTTCTAACAACTGAAGTAAAAAAGGACAGCAATACTTTTAGACCTGTCAAACTTAGTTTAGTTTTGGAGAATGCAAAACCGAATCGACACCAACATCTACTAAGACGGACTTTTTTTGTAAACTTAGTGGCAGCCTACTTTTATTTCATACATCACATTAACCGTGCATCAAACCGTTTAGCCATTGTAAGCTTTAAAGCAGGCAGTCATCTCTTTCTTCTCAGACTTGTTTTACAAATATCGTAACTTCTTACTGAAGATTCTACTTTATCAAATACAATTTAGAGCTTTATTTTATGTAGCACTTATCAATGAACGAATTTTCAGAATCAATTTATTTCAATTTCAATTTATTCATATAATGCAATATCGGTAGTTTAGAAGATTATTAGTGTAGGCACCAAAACAAACAAATTTAACATCATTATAAAGTACTACCTAAATTAAAATTAATCGTACATTACATTACAATTATTTATTAATTAATCAACATGATATTCCGTTACGAGTATTCTAGTATGCACACAATCATACTAAATTCGACTTGCATTCCGAAATACGAAGCCGCTTGCGTTTAAACTGGAGTGTCCACAAACGCTCATATTTCAGCACTTAAGCGGCGGCGGGCGTCAGCGGCAAAATCTGTAGTGTGAAAAGGCCCTTACGTTAACAGCATCAAGTACCAGTGGCTTGGATGGATACCGTTTATTCCTAAAATCTATGAGATTCAACCAATCAAATTGAATGAAGTGAAAGATATGTGAATGATATTATAATTCAACAAAGTTATCGTCGGGTATCCATGCGCGCCTAAGCGCTCGTAGCTTAGATTGCTTAGTAGTAATCCTTAATGAATGTGGTCTGGAGCTTAGCAGACTTGTGCGCCCTCGTGAAGTCCAGGTGATAAGCTGAGGTGGGATGGTGGCCCTCGTTGGAGGGTCATCGCCGTCGGGGCCGAGGAAGAGTACCAACGCGTGCCCGAGCCCCAAGCCCAACACAAGGCGCTCGGCGTTAAACCGTGTGGGATTCAGCTAGTAGTGTGGGTTCCCAGGAGCCCAGCATAACCCTCTTGCTGTCCCACAGTGGGCGGGTTTACTTTAATGCATTTCCAACACGGAAAAGTTCTTTGTGGTACCTACTTGGATGGGTGACAGCTAGTGGTATTTAAAACTGAGCGCTTCCGTGCTACGGAGGGCACTCTAAGCCTCGGTTGTTGTCTTAGGATAGCAGTCTTTTACAGGTCTCCTTCTGGTAGCAACAACATGGAAAATTACAAGTAGTAGTAGTAGTAGTATTATTAAAGGTTATTAATGCTAAGTCTTCACATAGTATAGACACACCCGGCGCTGCCGTCGCCATCCCGGTAGAGTTCCGCACAGGGCCCGCCCTCTAACCTCATTACCGCGAAACTCGATCTTGCTGCGGCTGACCTTCCTGCCCGAACGTTCAGCGCTACATTCTACCCACAACCGGTTTGAGTCCTTCCGAATTCTGGAACAAAAATAGTTAACAGAGGAAAAATACAGTTCACGTCAGGTTTTTATATAAGGTGGGCCAAAAGAAGTCATGTGGGCCAAAAGAAAAAAAAATGAATCCAATGATCCAATGTTGTTTGGCTCTCTTTTTTTTCCAAACGAAAAACTTCGATTCTGTTTATTTGAACCTTAAGAATTCTATTGGTCAAGTCGAGAAGATTATAATATCGGCCAGAATCGAAGTTTTTCATTTAGAAAAAAAAAAGAGAGCCAAACAACAATGGACCACTTCTTTTGGCTTACCTTGTATAGATGTTAAAAAAAGCACAAGACACTACAAATTTAAACAGCGTGAGAGGTTTCGTCGAAACAATTATATTATTATTGAAGTAACATAGTAACAGTTCACGAGCAACTAAAAAGCGCTTCACGCTTACTTTAAATAATTAAAAAGGTAAATGTCTTGTTTTGTAGTTTTAGTGTGTACCTGATAGAAGCGCATTGTTATTTTTTTTTTGAAATTTTAGTCTTTTTAAAATGTTCTTAACATAATATATTGTTGGTACCGTAGATAACAAAATGTAATGATTTTCAGATTTTTCCTGTAACACTTGTGCTGTGAGACTTTGCTTCTAGTAAAATTTTATGTAGATATTTAGGTCAACAGAATTTGATACAATTGCGAATGTCATAACGCGAAAAAAATTAACGTAATTTTTAATTGCAAAGCTTGATTTTTACTTTTAAGGACTAGATGTACCTCTACGCATTCTTGAAAAAAGGGTTTTGAGAGACAGACGAAGTAAAGATCTTTTTAAAAAAAATCTTGTTGGAATATGGAACTCTAAAATCTACAAAAAAAAAACTCAAATTAAACAAAAGCTTCTAAAACGGCACAGGAAAACAAAATACTAGCGGAACATAACTCGCTCGCATTCCGAAACTGTTTGCATTACACAGGAAATAGTTTAGTTGCAGAACCGCTGATCCCGCGAACGTAGAGACACACGTCGGGATTCCAGCGCCAGGTGTCCGAAGTAGTCTAGTAACTGGCTAGTGTCTAGACTGACTAGACCTAGGCAAGGTTAAGTCCGGACACACCTATATCTTTGGATATATATCCCAAGGCGGATGTGTCCTTCCTTCCCTTTCAAAAAAATAAACATATCCCCTAACCGAGATCCTATATCCAACTCCGGAATGGAACGCTCGAAGCGGTCGGCTATATATAATGAATGAATGAGACAGAGTGCAATAACCATTATATCGTAACTCATACAGGCAATTTCATTATTTTATAAATGTTAGTTTTTGTAAACCATTTTACATGTTTCAATATCACATAATCCACTACTCCGTGGATATATTTGGAAGCCGGAGTTATCTATCTCGGACACATTCTTGCAACATACCGTTCCTTCACACCCGGATATGTTAAGCGGATATGGATATGCTAAACGGACACATATCTTTGCTCGGAGTGGGATATGACATGTCCAATCCAGGACCGGAGTTAGTAAGTCCATCGCTAGCTTGTATCTAGACTGGCTAGTATCCTGCAACTGCGAGCGCGGACGTGACTGCACCTTTCTAGTACGGAAATTGATACTGAAGTCCGGGTCGGGAAGTCGGGGTTAATATAAATGTAATGCGGTGTAAGCAGTCTGCATTTTCTCTCAAAGATAGTACTTGAAATTACTTATTATTGACATGGTAACTATTTCTTCTTTTTTAATGTACCAACCTACTTTATTTTGAAGCGATGATGGCAGTAGTAGTGACGTCAGCTTGCTTTGTTGCTTGCGCTTGCCTGCAATCGTGGAATCGAATCCAAAATCTGTTTACACCGAAGATGATACTTGAAATTGATTGTTGTTGACATGGTAACTTTTTCTTCTTTTTTGATGTACTTCCTTTGAAGTAATGATGACCCAATGGTAGTGACGTCTGCTTGTAGGTACCTGTAGGTTTCAATGCCACAATGAGTTTGAGCTACCGGTGAAGGAAAACATCGTCATGATACCATAGCTTGGTGGTAGGGTATTTTCTATTGCTCGCCTGGTTAGCCATCAGTCGCCAAGCATCTGTCGGTGTATTCTATCAGGTACTTGACAGCCAGTTCCAAATCCAGGTGTAGCGTGCACTTCTTCACGCCTTTTGGTCAAACGCTACCCTGTCAGATGTAAAGGAAAGAAAATTGGCCATGAATAAAGTAGATACAGATAAAAGCTTCGCAACCGTTTTGTGCGATATTTCTCAGACATTCTCGTATTTTTGGAAACGTTCTCCTGGCACTCTAAGCCGCGATTATTGTAATTAGCTTTGCTTAAGCCGGATTATTGTCATGCGGCTGGTGACAAGATTTATGAATACAGATTCATTCACCCCTTTTGCTTTATGGCTTAAATTTTGGGATTTCATGATTCGTTAAACGTAGCGTAGGACGCCCACAGGCAGGAACTGGGCAAGAAGAGTGACGAGACGAGAAAGTGCCGACTGATGGGCCAAAATGGGCGAACAGCTAACTGCGAAGAGTACGGGGCGGATTGTTGCGTGTCGGGGTGTTTGCGGTAGTTTCTAATATTTATAAAAGGTAGCAAGGGGTCAGAGAAGACCGGTCAAGAATTTAAACAGAAAAGAAGCAATAATATTACTAGATAAATTATTTCTTGTAGAACAAGCTCTCCTTTCCTGTGATATAAACTTTCAAAAATGTACTCCAACAAAATTTCACAATTTTACCACTTTCATACCACAGCTGAAAATTAAAGCAGAATAATCCTCTCGATTAGCAGTCATAAAGAGCATGTCGGCGGAATTAATTATACAGTAATCCAAGCTGGAATTAACCGGGGCACACTCAGGCAACCTAATCTAATTTAAGGAACACTCCAAACGTCGACGTGGAGGTTTGTTACTTTATGTATGGTATGTGTGTATGTATGTCATGAGAAATTTCGAGAACGAGCTCGGTAATTCGATCCTGAGTTGTTAAATGTCAACCTTGAATATAGGGTGTCCCGAAAAGTTATGTCACTTCTCATGTCAAAACTAATATGCCACAGGCCCCGGATTTGACAAAGAAGTTTATATATATATAAATTTTCTGTCAATACTTAATTGTAACCGTTGTTTTATTTATTTACTAGTGATTTTAACCACGTCCATTACCACATTCCATTGTTTATTATCCAGTTTACTGCAATAAAAATTATCTATCCTATGTCCTTTATCAGGGTTCAAACTATGTACAAACCAAATTTCATCAAAATCTGCTCAGCGGTTTAAGCGTCAAAAGGTGACAGACAAAGCGACAAAGATCCACAGCACCCATAACAACTCGACTCTTGATGTATTTCTTTTTATTACTATCTGTTCCCCGTGGTTTCACCCACGTGGGTTACCTACAGTTTATCGCGATGAAAAGTATCCTATGTCCTTCCTCAGGGTTCAAACTATCTCCGTAGCAAATTCCATTTAAATCGGTAGCTAAGGCGTGAAAATGAGACAGACAAACAGACAGACAGAGTCACTTTTGCATGTACTCAGAAGGGATTTTCAAATTCTCTTCCAATTTTGTCACAGCCTGTACATTGAGTTGAAATTTGTCTCGCTCCATTAGATTACGTAAGACATCAAATCGTTGTTTTGGATTAAGTAGGTACCTACTACCTGCAAAGTACGTACGCAATTCAGCGAGAGAGTAATTTAATATATCAACAAAGTCCTAATCCATAACCTCACAAAGTAAATACGTAAATAAAATGCTAGAACAATCACAAATAAGAATAAAGAGGCGCTGATTGATTTGATTTATTGATTTATCGTCAAAATCGAATTGCTATGTAAAAGTTTTGAGCAGTGTTGCATAAATCAAAACTATATTCTTATATATGAATTGACTCGAGAACCTCCTCCTTTTTCCGTCGTTTAAAATACATGCGATACAAGACATTGATGGTGCTAGTCAATGGTGCATATGAAACTGACTGAAACTGGGGGCAATATTCGTAGAATAGTCAAATAAGATTTTTCTTATAAAATTTTTTTTTTATGTTATTTTCTTCGGAAAACATTAAATTTAGTTAATACCAATTTCATTTGATTATGTATGATATTTCGAAAGATTTTCTTACATTTTTACAGAGTAGCATTGTACCAGAAGTCACGTGATGATAAGTGACGATGTAGTGGTAGAGCTATAGGTGATCGCTATCGATATGTGCTTGGGACAGATTTGATAGCCAACCAGACGAGCACTATAGAATTTCCAATGGTTTCATCACGATGTTTTGCCTCCCGCAAAGCTCAAGTTTACAGAATTCTAGCCCTCGACCTACGGGTTGCAGGTTGACATCTCAACCACAGAGCCATCGCCGCTTCAAACGCTATCTTTTAACAAAGAATTTCTCAATATTGCCATTTAAAAAATTCCCCGTATCATAATAAAAGGTTCATCTTTAATGTAACAAAGTCGTTAGGAGTTAATTTAATGTTGAAATTAAAATTCTAATATTCTTTGTAACAGAATTTTCGAATCATCTCCCTAAAAATTAAACGATGCTAATTTCCATGATAAAGCAAATTTTCGTTTAATATCGTCTCAGATATTATTATTTCGATCTTATCCTGAGTACTAAATTAGGTAGCCACTGGAAGGGATGGGATAATGTTGGGAAAAACAATATGAAGTAACTTGGCGAGATAATCAAAAAGCTATTATTATAATAGCTACTTGTTTCATATCAAATTGCAAATATTCATATTCATACGACTAGGTATAGATTAGACTAGTTATACCACTCGGTTTCATCTGTTTGAATATTTGCGTCACGATAAAACATAACCTTTTACTTTCCGGGATAGTGTAGCTTTCCAACAGTGAAAGAATTATCAAAATCGGATCGGTAGGTTAGGAGATTACCAAACTACAAACAAACTAAGTTTACTTTGTTATTTTACATAATATTTTCATATTCATAGTTCATACCCTACAATGAGATTTTTATAGCGATGATGGCTCAGTGGTAGTGACGTCGGCATGCGATCCGTAGGAGGTGGGTTCGAATCCTACAATGAGCTTGAGCTTTCGGTGAAGGAAAACATCGTGATGAAACCATAGCTTGGTGGTAGGGTATTTTCTAGTACTCGCCTGGCTAGCTACCACCCTCTTGTTAAGAATCTGTCGCCAAGCACCATCGGTGTGTTCCGGCAGCCTAACTTGAGAGCCAGTTCCCAGTCCAGGTGTAGCGTGGCGCCATCTTCGACCACATCGTCACTTAACATCAGGTGACTTGTATTCAAACGCTACCCTGTAAATAGTAAAAAAAAGCATTCGGCGAAAGAAAACATCGTGTTGAAACCATAGCTAGGCTAGCTAGGCACCTGTTAAGAGAAAATCTTTGATGTTACCGTTTTCGATTCATTTTAAGCCGTTACTTTTTAACTAAACATAAGAGTGCTACACTATATAACAACGCATAAAACTGTTGCCAATTTTCTAGTCGCTCAAGTATAAGAAGTAGGTACAAAAGTGGTTGTAAAAATATAAAGTCATAAATTCTGAAACGATTTCCTATATCTAGTAATAGTGAGTCCTACAAATCGTACGGTACACTGCGATACATTTAAGCAGCTCTGATTTACTGTTGCTCGTAAATAATATCTCTTCACCCACTATTCCGTACAAATTCGTAATAAATAACTCATGTACACAAAGACTCGGCATTGACTATGTCACTATACGTGTGGACGGAATTCCCATTTAAGACTTAGATCATTCTCTCATGGCATAGCAAAATAATCGATATAAATATCGTCGATATTTTAAATCTCAAATAAATACAAATACAAACATTTATTGCAGTAAATGTGGTACAAATATGGTGTAGTGTTTCTCAAAATATCGATATTTATTTTCGACTATCAAATTCGATGTTTTTTTAAAAGCTCAGTAATACGAACTTTGCATGTATTCGACCGCGGACTGCTCCAATCACAAATAACCGATAAACGAGATTAAAAAACTATTCAAGCTCATCATCATAATTATTACCACATTCCCACCGATGGGACTCTATCTGGCCTTCTATCAGAGAGAGAGAGAGTAAGCTGTCATGCTGTTTTTAAATATAGATCTATTGAAATATCGATGTTATTACTCCACATACATACCTTTTAAAAATATCGATAAGATGTATATTATTACATACATATCGGTTAGATTTATATTATTTCATATCAAGAGAAACGCAGAAGGAACTAGTTGCAAACTAATACTAGGTACTAAACTAACGAGTAATTTGGGTATCACCACCTCTGTATTTCAATTGTTGGACTAATGCAAAGAAAACGCCAAGAATATAATAATCTTTTTCTATATTTTCCGTTCCACAGCTCAACGGTTTCTGGTCTCGAGTCGTACCCCCTTTTTTTCTTTTTCTTGCCATAGTCAAGATAAAAACTATGCCATAGACTGCCCGCCTGCCCATAGACTGCCTTCTAAAAACTACAGACTAACCAAAAAGAGGAAGTACGACCGGACCATCGACACAATAACATAATCAATTTACAAATGTCAACGTCAAAATTTTATTTTATACCATCTACCGTACATTCTGTATAATGACAATCTAACACAATTAGTGTCAGAAATATAAACCAAGTCTGTGTCATATTGTGATAAAAATCCTTTATGTTCCTTAGCGGGCGAATCCACGGGGCACAGTAAATATTTTCTGGGCCTTTTCTGGGATTATATTTATGCGGTGTTTATTCGATTACATTTTATTGCTGGCCATAAGTATATTGCTGGGCCGTAAATTATTTCAATATTCCCTCCGTTTTATGGTAGACTAGCGAGCTGCCCTGATTTCGGATAAGTAGGCAAAGATTATGGCTACCGGAAGTTTTCTCAAAAACGTTAAATGTAAAGACTAGATAACAGACTTTTTTGTAGGCCCACTTGAAGCCTGCATTTCTTTATACACGGAGAAAAAAAGACCTTCCGAAATACCGTTTTCTTTCTGAGTTAAAAGGGAAGGACTTGTGATTCAGAAGGAAAAAGAATACAAAATAAGGAAGGAAACGGTCTTGGAAGGTAAAGACTCAGAAGGAAAGTCAGATTATTTTTCTCAGTGTACCTTACATCGCCTCAATATAATGAAACCGTTTAGACAGCGTAAACTGATAAAGTAACCAGTATCGTCTCATTTTTTTCGGACGTGTTTTGTTTATTTTTTGGAAAACCAACAGCTTACAGCTTTTCTTTTGCTCTTTTACACCTTTTTTGCAGATTTTTTTAGCTTTAGCTTTTTGTTTTACAAATATCGAGATACTTACTGAAAACTGTACATTGTCAGAATAAAACATAGCCTTTGACACTCAAAGATAATATAACTTCCTACTAGTGAAGAAATTTTCGGAATCAGTTCGGTAGTTTTATTACCCCGTACATCCAAACAAACAAAGAAATAAACGTACAAACAAACAAATTTTAACTCTTTATAATATTAGTATAAAATTATAGATTAGTATCAATATCGTTTGTTACATCACAAGGAGTAAACAAGGAGAATCACTTTGTTTGTTTCACTCAGATATACGAAGATATCATTGTGACATCACAATTGCATTGCATAATGGGAAAAAAGATTGCATTGCCTAAGAAAAATATTTTTACCCTTGTTTATGGAACTGAGTGAAGACACGAGCAACACTGCATCACGATTGAATTTCTAACCCCCGACGCAAAAAGAAGGGTGTTATAAGTTTGACGTATCTGTCTGTCTGTCTGTTTGTCTGTCTATCTGTCTGTATGTGGCACCGTAGCTCGCGAACGGATGAAGCGATTTCAATTTAGTTTTTTTTGTATGAAAGGTGAGTTACGGGCGAGTGTTTCATGAAAATCGGTCCAAGATGTCGGGGGCTTTTTAATTTTTAATTGATTAACTTCAACAGTTCAAAAACATAGGCGGCAATGCCTGCGCTCGTCACCATATCTTCTTCTTCCTTTTATATATATAGAATTTATTTCATATAATTAAAACAAAAATATATACTATAACAATAAACTAAAAAAATAAAATAAAAAAGAAACCTAAACTAATAACTACAATATATTTGTCCCTTTAGGCAAGGTACCAAAGATACTGGCAGCGTTCCCCCTTTGGATGGCTAGACTAATTCTTTGTCCAAGATAGCTGCCAGCTTTTATATATTACATATCACCTTGAGATATCTCCTTCTTTCTTTTATATTATATAGGTATATTACATAGGTTTATAAAAATGAATTGCGGTTCGTTTGTCTCTAAAACTCGAGAATGGCTGGACCGATTTGGCCAATTTTGATCTTGAAATAATTTTGTTCAAGGAAGGTTCAAAGGGTGAGAAAATATTTTAAAAATATTCAGACAAATTTTTTTGGCGATACTAAGTTCGCCGGATCAGCTAGTTGAACTTAAATAGATATTTTTAGATATTACTAGCTGCGCCCCGCGGTTTCACCCGCGTGGACCAAAAAAAAAATTAATATAAAAAATAGATGTTGGCTGATTCTCAGACCTTCCCGATATGCACACAAAATTTTATACAAATCGGTCCAGCCGTTTCAGAGGAGTTCGATTACGCACCCCGTGACAGAAGAATTTTATATATTAGATTAGTCGCGGACCATAAGCTATATATATATAATAATAATAATAAATCATTTATTTGCTAGAATACATGTTGAAATAAGATCTTAAATATTAGATAAATGCAATATATTCAGTCTGCAAGCAGACGTGCAAATGTTACATATGTATCTATAAAATTCCATAATCATTTATAAATATTAGTACAGATTAGTACAGAATTCATTAAACTCCTTAACACTATAAAAACAGTTGCTAAGGAGCCAGTCAGTCAAAGATTGTCTAAATATATTACCGTCCAATAATTTCAAGTCATTAGGTATGTTGTTTTAAATAGAAATACCTACACATAATATAAACATTTCTTTTGTACAAGTCTTTTCGGGCAGTAGGTTTATATAACAGATTTATGAACTTGGATCTATTTTGGCGGGTAAACATTTGGTTACGCTTAATAAAGACATCAGGATACATATGTATTTTATGTACATAATTGCACTAACATACATGGTGTTATCAGTAAGCTAGGTAATATTTGGTTTAGATACTATAGATTAGATACTATATGTGTACAACCAAACAAGAGAAATCTTATTAGTAAAGCTAAATAAAAAAATATCGGACTATTAGATGACAAAAAAAAAACTTGGGATTTTATTGAACTTGCTCCAATCAATCAATTAGTAATAAGAATAAAATTGGCTATGTGATAGCGCCAGTAAAATTACCTGCCGGGCATTTCTTGCCTGTTCTTTTGCCGGCGTAAGGAGGTTAGAACAGGCGTAGCTAGTTTTAAGTTGGCGTTTTAAAGTGATCACAATGTATTCTATTAATTTTTTTTTTAATTTGAATTTGAGGCATTTGAATAATCTCTTATGTGTTACGCGGAGTAGGTACTTTCTTTCATTGATATCGCTGAAATTATTATTAATTGTACTAAGTTAATTAAACAAAGAACTGAATATGACATGATGAAAAGTCTTTAGCCCTGCAATTCAAGTAGAAACATTACCCGTCTATCCGGAACCCAGCAATGAGCACTTTCATAGGTCGAATATTAACAGTTCACCATTCAGTTCAATTTAAATTTCACAGATCAGCAGTTAACGCCACACCAGTTTTCCATTCAATTTTTTCCAGTAACTACCAAGTATTTCAGCTTTACTTCGAGGAAAACCGATCCGTTATTGGCATATCAGGAAGATAAAGCTTTGATGAAAATATTAAATATAATTACGATCAGATTTTTCTGGGAATCCGCTGAATTAATTAACACTTTTCGCTGTAAAGGAAACAGAAAATTGCCGCGCAAAAAAGTTTGTTTTATTTTACATTCATGCTCACAATTAATTAAAATCATATACGCCTACACAATTCAAAAACTCGATAAATATTTTTTATTAGGATACAACATAAGTAATGTAATCACTTTAAAATGTCACCATCTAAATGGTCCTATACTTTATAATAAGCTTTACTAATAGGATGTTTCTTTATATCGGCTTGAAATTTTGCTCTAAATAAGTCTTGAATCTCACTTGAGATTTTATTGAAAAATGTACCTTTGAAAGAGTTGCTGACTTTATGGAGCCTATAGTAGTAGGTACACCAATTTTGTTACGCACGGCTTCGTTCCAAAACAATGGCGAGACATACAAATCGTGCCTATACCTAAACCCGGCCGAGACCCGAGCGCTGCCTCGTCGCTTAGGCCTATATCTCTAACTAGCTGTTCCCTGCGGTTTCACCCGCGTGGGCTACAGTTTATCGCAATAAAAAGTATCCTATGTCCTTCCCCGGAGCTCAAATTATCTCTATACCAAATTTCATTTAAATCGGTTCAGTAGTTTAGGCGCGAAAGCGTATATATTCGTGCATACGTGCTCGAGCACCCGTCTCGGTCGGTTCGTAACTCAAGTGCGCTGTGTTAATTAACGAAATATAGGCCAAAAATGGCAAAATCCACTATAGATTCATTAGAAAAACTGTTGGCGAAATACGTCGCCCCAATTGAACAAAAATTCGGATGTGTACTAAAGGAATTGAAGATAATGCAAGATAAAATCGACAAACTCGAAGCTCAACAAAATACATTACCAGCCACATGTGAGGGTAGGAAGGAAGCCGCTACGAGCAGTCAGCTGGTACATGTGAGTAAGAATAATGCGCACACTGCTACGCCGCCACCACTACAACCAGCGCCCGTACGTCAACAACGCGTACGGACACGCGAGGAGAGAGGGCAGGCGCACACTACGACACCTCCCGCCACCGCCGCGCGCGCAACGCACACAGCGACACCTTCCACCACCACCGCTACGGCCGCTACTACGCAAGCGCGCGCCACTCCGCGACCGGCAGCTCCAGCGGCGGCCACTGGGGACAAGTATGACACACCCGTAGCCGCGGATGCAAACAATGACAACAACGACAGGTGGCAGGTGGTGAGCCGTGGTAGGGCGAGGAAACCGCTACAGCGAAAGCGTACAGTTATTAGAGGGAGTGCTTCACCCGACAATGAGCTACAAACCGTAGAACGAGTGCGTAAAATTCACGCATGTTTTTTTAAACCGGAAACAACGCCGGAAGTAATTAAGTCATATATGCTGAGAAAGAGCCCCGATGATGAATACTTCGTAGAAAAATTGAAACTCAACCACAAACACTATTCGTCGTTCGTCCTAGCAGTACCGAATAGCAAGTTCGAGTTCTTTATGTCTGCTAAGAACTGGCCAGCTCGTACCGAAATCAGCGAGTGGTTTCGTCGGAGCGGCGGGCGCGCGGGAGCCGCGCCCAAGGAACACCCGCGCCGCGGGGGCGGAGTCGCAGCTGGCGGCGCCGGGAGCACCGGCCGCGCCGCGCCTGCACGCCTCGACTCTGCCAGCCAGTAGGTCCTCATCAAGTAGGTCCGCAGCAATTACGATTTGCCACCAAAACATAAGGTGCCTAACAAACAAGACGAAGAACCTTGAGGTATTATTGACTAAGGAATTATCCTGTGATGTATTAATTTTAACCGAACACTGGCTTCGAAGCCATCAATTAGATTCCGTTACATTATGTAACTATGATTTATTATCGTATAGCTGTAGGGAACGAATCGCGCACGGTGGAAGCTGCATCTACGTGCGCACTGGCATTCAAGTAGTGAATAGGCAAGATTACTGCGATCTATCGCAGGAACAAATCTTTGATGTGTGCGCTGTGCACATTCTGAGCGAGAATATTCTTGTTGTCGGAGTGTATCACTCAAATCAGACGGACCTTTCAGATTACCTTAAACTTTTTGAAGACCTCCTCGTTAAAATCGTTAACGACGGTCTAGATTGTGTCATAATGGGCGATGTAAATATCGATTACTTAGAAAACTCTAGCGGTAAGAAACAACTTGCCGACATTCTTTCGAGTTATAATTTTTCTCAGCTGGTCGATTTTCCTACCCGATCCGTGGAGGGAGGCAGTAGTACGCTTCTGGACCACGCATATATAAACATTCCCGTAGAGCGCGTGTGCAACGTCACCGGTGTCGAGGCGCACCTCAGTGACCACATCGCGCAGCGGCTGTCTATCACCAAGAGCGCGCCGTCCTCACCCTCCTCCCGACTAACGCGCAGTTTCAATACAGCCAACAAAAACAATTTTGTATACGCTCTTGACTCTGTTGATTGGGATGAGATCGTAGATAAATGTAAAGAAAGTTGTTCTACACTAGCTGAGTCTCTCGTGACAATATTAAGAAACAAATTTAATATTTGCTTCCCTGTAAGGAAACAATCCGCTCAAAATAGTAATCATTGGATCGATGCGGAAATTCACAACTTTAAATATTTTCTCTTCGATGTTTTTTATATTAAAAAACTATTTCCCTCAAACGCTGCTATAAATAGTAAGTGCAACGAGTATTCAATCAGATACAACACGCTACTAAGAGAAAAACGCGTTAATTATTACTCAAATATAATACGAGAAAACTCTAATAAGTCCAAGTGTATGTGGAGCGTGATAAATACGGAGCTTGGTCGCGGACGACGCGAGCGAGTCGACTACACCGACCTCGTGCGTGACGCGGATGGTCAGCCTTATGCATCAAAGACCGATGTGGTCGAGGCGCTTAATCGCGAATTTGTGACGGCTGCGAGTAGGTGCGGTGCTCCCCCCGCTAACGGCCCTAACGCCCTGGCCGCGCTGGGCGCGGGAGCGTCTGCCTGCGACGCCTCGATTAGACTAATACCGTTCACTCCTTTCGAAATTTTTACAATCGTTTCTAAAAAAGTCGCCCCCAAAAATAGTACCGATCTATACGGCTTGTCAGCCAACATCATCAAGATCGCTATAAAACCATTGGCATGTGTACTAAGTTACTTGTTTAATTTATGTATTAGAGAAGGTGTATATCCCGCGGCGCTTAAAAAAGTGAAAATAAGCCCACTCTATAAAGGCAAAGGTAAGAAAGCCGACATTAAGTCGTACCGCCCCATTTCTCTTGTCCCCGCTGTCAGCAAACTGTTCGAAGTCGGTCTGAATATGAGGCTAGTAACATTTATAGTGAGTCGAGATATTCTTTCGGACAGACAATATGCTTACCGCGCGGGACGGGCGACGACTGATCTAGTGCGCGAGGTAGTGTGGCGGATCTTGAGCGCGCGCGAGGCGGGCCATCACGTTGCGTTGCTATGCTGCGACCTCTCGCGTGCATTTGACACCGCGGACCACGCCCTTATCTCGGAAAAGTTATGTTTCTACGGATTCAGGGGGACCGCACTGTCCCTCCTGTCCAGTCGTCAGCTTGAGATAAAACTAAATTCGGTGGTGCAGAGACTTGAGAGCTGGTTTAGATCAAACGGCTTGGCGCTGAATAGGGAGAAAACCTGCTATATGACCATCAATCTTAATGGTAAAACAGGACAACCTTATAAGGTGACCATAGGCGATACAGTACTTAGCCAGGTCCACAGTACGAGGTTGCTCGGCTTCCACATTGATAGCGCCCTTAAGTGGGATACTCATATAGACGAGCTGTGCGGGAAGCTGGGCCGCTCATGCTTCGCTTTGCGCCGGCTCTCGAACACCGCATCCCGCGGCGTGGTGAGGTCGTGCTACTTCGCGACCGTTCACAGCGCCCTCACCTACGGCGTGGAGCTTTGGGGACGCGCCGCGGATACTCACAGAGCGTTCGTGATGCAAAAGCGTGCCATGCGCGCTATAGTTGGGGCCTCGGACGACGTATCCTGCAGAGACCTCTTCAGGGAGCTCGAAGTCCTCACATTGCCTAGCGAACTGATTTACCAGGTAGCCCTTTTCACGCATACGCACCTGCACTTATTTCAGCGTAGGGGCACGAACTCGTCTCGGCCCCTCCGTAGCGATAAATATAAAGATCGCCTAGTGACGCCTTCGCACAGACTCGCAAAAACTGAAAGGTCCGTCTATATAATGGGCCCCGCTGTATATAACAGGCTCCCTGCCATCGTTCGTGGTGCACCCTCCACCGGGGCTTTCAAAACGCGCTTGCGTAAATGGTTAGTGGAAAAAATGTTTTACCATTTGAATGAATTTCTCAATTTACCAGAGGTAGCATAGGTATTATAAATTATGATATCAAATTTATTATTATTGTGAATTGATTTTTAATGTGAAATAATAGTAACTGACTTGTAACAAAGGTGTTATGAATAAATAATTTGAATTTGAATTTGAATTTGAATTTGAATTTGAATTTGAATTTGAATTTGAATTTGAATTTGAATTCCGTATACTCCAAAATTATTCCCGCACTTCGGTGTCCCCTCACCGCGTTACCTGCTGTAGGTATCCATTATCCTATTTTAATTCTAGGTTAATTTTTTTTTCTGACCATGCGTTTGAATCGTGCTGTTAAAGGTCTTCCTGGTCCGCGACCGCACTTTACCTATTTCATAGATTCTCCCTCACCTCGCCGCGTTTCCCGCTGCGCTGGGGTGCGGCGGGTTTATTTTTCTACTACTACTTACATTTTTAAACTCGTGATATCTTTCGAATGGAATGTCCGAATTGAATGATTTAAAAAGTTTTATAAAGGTATTAAAGCATTTTTGAATAAAAAGTAATTTATTTTGATAAGGATTAATACCAAGATACAAATAAAGAGCCTTTTCTAGAGGCAGCATTAAAAATTAAATTTTTTATATAAAATATCACTTATTGCGGCATAACTATAATAGTTAGACATATGCTCTCGCGGACTTTTTTGTAGATCTTAATGAGACCTACAAACTCGTAGTACATTATTTTGTTCTAGTGTCAATAGTTTTTGCAGCGCACGCAAAAATAGGTTTTCGATTTCACACCTTGGGTTGCAAAATAGCAATTTTCTTACGGATCCCTAATTTTTTTGGAAATAAAACATAGCCTATAGCCTTCCTCGATAAATGGGTTATCTAACACTGAAAGAATTTTTCAAATCGGATCAGTAGTTCCTGAGATTAGCGCGTTCAAACAAACAAACAAACAAACAAACAAACAAACAAACTCTGCAGCTTTATAATATTAGTATAGATATCGTGCTTGTGCAAAGTGTTTCATTCTATCATGGCCAAGAGACTAGAGTGGTTTCTGGAGAATAAACAAGTTTTTTCAGACTATTGTGTTGGGTTTAGAAAATCTAGATCTTGCTTAGACAACCTACGCTTAACTAGCTGTTCCCCGCGGTTTCACCCGCGTGGATACAGCTTTATGCATGCAAAGTCTCAGCCCGATCGGTTTAAAATTGACAAAGTTTCATACAAACTTTCATCCCCTATTTTATCCCCTTGGGGGTTTGAAAAATGTACCTTTGAAGGAGTTGCTGACTTTATGGAGCCTATAGTAGTAGGTACACCAAATTTGTATAATTGTTTTTAATATTAAAATGCCAAGCTTTTTTGTCATCTACATCGTCTGATATAATGCCAGTTCATGTCTTGTTTTAACCATTCGCAAGCTGGAGAATCACTGTAGTAACAGGTACAAGGTATAGGTGTAAGTTAACGGGTCTTGCGGGACCGTAGACGGAGAAACGTGAGCGGTCTCACGGGAGATGTAAGCGACCTGCTGTTTGACTACATCTAACTTACATGCTAAACGATGCTGTAGCTATTTTGACGGTTTTTGGTCTTTGAAGCGATGACAGCTCAGTGTTAATGACGTTGGCTTGCGACGGGTAGTGTGTGTGTGTAGGGTAGTGAGTTCGAATCCTACAACGAGCTTGAGTTTTCGGTGAAGTAAAACATCGTGATTGGTGGTCGGATGTGTTCGCCAAGCACCTATAGGTGTGTACTGGCAGCCCCGGTTGAGAGGCAGTTCCCTGTGTACATACCGGCCGACCTACTTGGGAGCCAGTCACGTGACTTGTGGTCACAGGTTACTCTTCTAAAACAAGTCACTGAGCTTCAATTTATTGAAGCTCAGTGACTTGTGACTAGTGCTAGTTCTAGTGGCTAGTAGGTGACACGATGAAATAGCATCGTCATGATCACTACCTGACACAATCATGAGCCAATATCGCTATTATTCTTTTATTATCTGTATTCACGATCACTCCGCTACTTTATCACGTCAGATACAGCGTTCAGCTTTTCAGCATACGACACGCCAGTCCGTCGGCTGACAGGTGAAATTATTACAAATACACAAAATAGATGGCAAAATCAAGATAAGTCCCGCTGATTAAACGCGCAAAATAAATCCGAAACCTCTGTAAATAGTGGGGCCGTGAGCTGAATTCGTTTTACGTAATTGCTAGGTATTTTATTTATGTCATTGGTAAAATGGTCCGGTTATTTTTCTTTTGGTACCGGACGTTTCATAAAGGACGACCATATTTCAGCCGCCTTTGGTCCCGGTTTAAACTTTGCTCGCTCGGAACGGACCGCAACGACGTCTATGAAATTTATAGCACTTGTCAAAATATATCTAACAATATTTTAGAAAATTGTTTTGGAAAAAATAATCTCAAACATAGCTCTTTTCATTGCTGTAGGATTATTTTTGATAGCGGCAGCAACAAATACAAGCTTATAGTAGGGGAGCCCATGATGCTAAAATGTGCATTTACTCGAGCGTCGCGGAAACCTATTAGATTTGGTAGATTAGATGTTATAATATAATAAATGTCAGAGTGGGGGGGTGCTCCAGTGAACCCCACAGATGCTCCCATATCTTAGACTGACGATTTGAAAGCGACACCAGCTCTCAGCGAATCTAAAAGTTTCCCCTGAGCGTACCCACTAATGTAAAGGGCTCATAATGGCTGAAGGTGCTTATCAGTATGTAAGGTATCCTCCCTTATATTAATCTGACGCGCTCGAGTAAATCCCAAAATCCCCTCTTGGGCTCCCCTACTATTAGAAAGAATGTCAAGGACGGTAGATGATTTTTTTTTTCAGGAAAACTTAATTGGTTATATTTGTGACAACCTGTCACTATTCTTCCTCCATATTATAATTAAATTCAATGATCAATGTTGCACAAGTGTGTGTGTTTCTAAGTCAATAGATAAAAATGTCCTTGCCTGACATTTCTTAATTGATTCAAATAAATTTGGTATAAAAGTTCATGATATGATGGCGATTTATTACATCAATTTATCGTGAAACGCAAGCAAAATAGGTGACGCTGAAAAATTAACTATGCACTACCAGCCTTATCTGAATGGTATTATTTTGAGAATAATGATAGATATATTTTTTTCAATTTTAAATTCCTTGAGAGAGCGAATAATGTACGTCTCATATTATATATGTGTACTTATCCTGTTGGAGTTTATTTATATCGCCGGTCAAAGCTTATTTCGCAGCCGTTTTGTTTCGGCGACATGTTTGGAGTCACGATAAGCGTGCTCAGTTTCCTCGTACGTGACCTCTTGGACCCTTGTATCAATTGTTATCATTGTTTCTTCGTATGTGACCGCGAAGTAACTAATTGCATTGCTCTTTTCTTTCTTCCTGTTCATTACGATGTTCTCATTTGCTTTGTGTTTTTGTTTTCATGGAATGGTAGGTATTTTGCTTTTAAGTACCTACCAGATAAGTACTTCAGCCAGTACTACTGAAAAAGTGTGATAAATAAAAAATATATCAGCGGCCCTAAAACTAGTATTTCAGAATTATTTTTGCATAAGGTGCAGAAATGAGAATAAACCTACGAAATAAACCAGTAAAAAAAATTAAGAAAGAAGTAAATACTACGGTGGCTGACATTGTTTTTAAACTTGACCAAATCACCGCCGACTCCACCCATCTTGTTTTGACAAACATTGACATATAAAAATGTAAAATAGCAAAATAGTATCTGATCATCATCATCATCATCATCATCAGCCGGAAGAAGTCCACTGCTGAACATAGGCCTACCCCCTTGAACGCCACCATGAACGGCTGTTAGCCATTTGCATCCATCGGCTCCCTGCGACTCTTACAATATCGTCGGTCCACCTAATGGGGGGCCTACCTACAGAACGTCTTCCGGTTCGTGGTCGCCACTCGAGAACCTTTCTTCCCCATCGGTAGTATCTGACACAACTGTAAAATCTCTTGTAAAAACTACTTACCATTTTCTTGTAATTAAATGAGGTCGTAACTCGGTAATCTCAATGTATTCATAACGAAGTTTCGTAATCCTCATAGTAGGCCATGCCATAGATGTTAGATGATTGAAGATTGGTACAGTCAGCGACAAAAGTAGCCGATAATATTACATTTTCCAAATGAATGATTTTCTTGATCAATAATGTTTGGTATTTAAGACGTTGGAAAATCGGAATTGGTCATGTTCAGCGACTTTTGTCGTTGCCCGCACTGCATTCGTAGCGTAATCGATCAATATTATATTTCCATTTAGCCGGATAGCTACAATCGCTAGCGCCTACATTACTCCCAGTTATAATTGATTGCGGATTAGATCACACATCTGCAGAGTGAGTGTTTGAGTGAGTGACTGAGTGGAATAATCCCCTGTCAAACAGTAATCGAGCATTAGAAACATTACTGAGTGACAGAAGTGACGGAGCTGCCTTCGTACTGAATAGTTCTTCTTCAATAAATATTATTTTCTGGGAACTTGGCTGGGAACTGGCTCCTATGCTAGGGCTTGACATATTACTACTAAAATGACATATTATGGCATATCGATCCAAAACCGTGGATAACGGATCAGGATCGATTATTAATTTCAGGCGTAAAGCTACTAAAACACAACAAAAAGTGCTTGCAAGACGAGCACTAGAAAATGCCCTACCACCAAGCAATAGTGAAACCAAACATCATTAGATGTCAAAGGAGCTATACTGACTATTTAAAACGGTGAGTCAGGCCCTAATTCTACACTATTTACGATGACATCTTGCAGCGGCATCTATCAGTCAAGTGCACTGACATTATTATTTAACAAACTAACTCCGATGGCTCAGCGACCCAAAGTGTGTCTTGGCCTCCTAAACGAGAGAGCGCCATTCCTCTGTCCTGAGTGATTTTCGCCCAACTGGATTGCGCGTATGACTGCATCCATCGCGTTCTTCCAGCGGTGGTTCTACTGTATTACTTACCCTCGTAAAATCACCATCATAATCACAATCAACCCGTTTCAGTCCACTGCTGGACATAGGCCTCTCCCAAATACGCCATCGAGCCCGATCTTCGGCTTCTCTCATCCAACCGCTGCCAGCCATTTTGTGTATGTCGTCGTTCCACCTAGCTGAAGCGTGTCCTACACTACGTTTGCCGAACCGCGGTCTCCATTCAAGAACACGTTTACCCCAACGATTATGGGTAGAATCACTCGTAAAATCACTAATACTTAATTAATACAGTCAATCCTGGTACTTGTGAGAAGTTTGTAGCACCACTGGTTTATTCAAGTGGGCCATTCAAACGCAGCACCTCACGGCGCAAGCTGGAGCGTCGAGAGCACTTACGGTATTTCCCCCGACACCCGTGACGTCACTCGTCCTTGACTGACGACCCAGACAAATTCTCCCAATAGTTTACGTTCCAATCGTTTTGCATATTGGAATTATGTATCATTTGCTGAGTGGCATTTTTAATAGGAATGCTAAAAATATCGTCTAAGATTCTGAAACATGCATGTATTATTTTAGTACCCAAGAAGAAAGAGCATGCCAACTTTAAGCTGCGTGGGTATTACGTACTTACCTATATATTTCAAAATTTTGTGATTGATTCCATACATATCATGATCAAGTGCGTGTCAAACTTATGGATTATTCAAACACCATCAACTACATTAAATGAATATTTTCAAAGAAATACTATGCTGTTCATCTAAAGATGTAAACAAAACTGTGAAAAAACATCGCGAGTAAAATATTGTGAAGAAACCAGCATGGCTAAGAACCACAACATTCAAGGGCATGCGACATCTACCACCCTGCACTGGGCCAGCGTGGTGGTAAATTACGAGCTCTCTCTCTTCAGAGAAAGAAGGCCAGAGTTCCAGCAGTGGGAACGTAATAGGCTGTAAAATGATGATGGTTATGCTTTATTGCAGGCTTTATAAAAGTTTTTGGGTTCTCGTTAAGTTAAACTATCTAGATTATCAAAAATTTGCATCCAGCATTATATGAGATAACTATTAATGAAAATGACCCGCGGCATCATCCAATGTGTTTAAACGGGCCTTGCATTTAATCGGCGCTCGCCCAAGCGTGGTATACGTGCTACCTGTTAGGTATAATGTTATGTGCAACGTACATAAAACGCAGTGACGCATCTTTATTTATATTACCTACACAGCAAAAACATCCCCAAATGTGAAAGCAGTTGAAAGCACGTATCATAAAAGGCAGGCTTAAAAGCTTACTAGAGAAATGAAAAATGGTCAAATTTCATAAAAAATTTTTACTTTTTTTAAAGTCAAATTTGACCACGGATTAAAAGTTTGTTTCAATAAACTTTGCAAAATTTAACCATTCCTCACACCATTCTTTTTTTTTCTTACTTACAGGGTAGCGTTTGACCACAAGTCACCTGATGTTAAATGACGATGTGGTCGAAGATGGCGTCACGCTACACCTGGATTGGGAACTGGCTCTCAAGTGAGGCTGCCGGAACACACCGATAAGTGCTTGGCGACTGATTCTTAACAAGAGTGTGATAGCTAACCAGGCGAGCACTAGAAAATGCCCTACCATCAAGCTATGGTTTCATCACGATGTTTTCCTTCACCGAAAGCTCAAGCTTTTTATGATTCGAACCCACGTCGTACGGATCGCAAGCCGACATCACTACCACTGAGCCATCATCATCGCTGTAAAGTTATGTTATGTTAAAATAATTCAATGTTTTTACGCCGTAATTTCTGTAAAATTGTGTTGTCCTACTTATTCGTAGCATATTATATCTAGGCGGAAATGAATATTGCATTCACTCAGTACGATGTTACCCAATCAAAAATTTAAATTGATAACTTTTCACATGTTAATGCGTTGCGGCTGAATTTATGCAAATGGATAAAAGAATTTTTATACAAAACTGAGTGTTTCGAAATAATATGTTAATTTTTTTATTGCAATTCATAATTCCATTACTGTCCTTGGTTTTGGATAAATTCATTTTTGTATGCAACAAACTAATTCTACAGCCAAATAGGAAACGATGTTTTGAGTTAATCTTTGAGACGAGGTTAGTAAAGCTTTTGAATGGTTTAATATCTTGAAGAAAGTGAATAAAACAATGAGAGCTGAAGAAAAAAAAACGTGCAGCGTAACCCCAAATAAAAGAGACCAAGAAGAAGAAGAAGAAGAAGAATATCTTGAAGGGGATACCTTTTTATAACTAAGTATATATTTTGCCAGGTGGTACGGTTAGCGGTAAAAGTCCAGGACACCGAATTTCGCTCATCTGACTCGCTTTTGGAAAATTGTATTGATTAGCAACTTTAGTCGCTGGTTGTCATATGTAGAGTTCTTGTGTATAACGCTGCCGCCACTGTTACTAAATATTATGTACTCACCTGTAGTGGTGTGCAAGAAGAGCTTTAGCTAATGAGGTCAAAATAGTCGAAACTGTTTTGTAGTTCCAATTTCTGGTTGTTGATATAAAAATATGAACAAACTATTTCGAACACCTTTCCAATTTCAGCACCAAAGTTTCCAAAGGTACCTTCAACAATGAATATAAAGTTTGAAGTATCGATTCAAACTTTCATTTGCCGACACCTCAATTCTATTCAATACCAACCGATTTTAGTAATAAATCTCAAACTTATCACCTCAATCAAGATAATAGATAAAGCGCACGCCGAGACCACAGATTATGTACTAAGTTACCGGCCAAATTGTGGCCGAAAACAAATAGGTTCGTCAAAGGACCGGAATACGATCTGGAATTTGGATCGTTCTGGAGCATTAACGAACAAAACAAGACGTCGGCTTTGATGCAAACGTGACGGAAAAGTGCCTGAGTTAACCTTTAAACGAGGTTTCATGTATAACCTTATAATATGCAGTATTATTATGCTCGAAGATCTCTCTTTTTATGTTGTTCTATTTTTCTGTTGTTGTGGTGAAACAATAAAGCGTTATCTATCTATTCATCTATTATAAACAAACTAAAACATTTTAATTTATACAACACTAGCTGTTCCCCGCGGAGTATCCTATGTCCTTCCCCAGGGTTCAAAGTATCTCCATACTACAATTTTTTACTACTTACAGTGTAGCGGAACACACCGAACAAACAAACAAGTAAATCTTTTCTTATTATGTATTAGGTAGTATTGATAGATATAGCATACAGTATACAGCATAATTGTACTTGTTACAATTTATAAGCTTGTGCAGTATCAACTAATCGTCACACTCACACACGCAACTAAGCGGACACTGCACTGGTGTGTCATTAGCCCTCTTTTTGCGTTTTAGACCTCTTTTAGTTTGGACGCTTTTGAGCGAAGGGCCCGACGTCCATCTCTTGTTACGTCAATGCTTCAGAGTGTTCCGGGAAGGATATCGGTGTTCTTTGGATGTTTGAGAAACTTTTAATTTTATTGGCGTCGAGATACCCGTAGATAAACGCCGCCAGGCGCGTTTCTTGATTCCGGGTTTACCGGTAAGCTGCCCGATTTACGGATATCGGAACCGGAAAACTGGGCTGGAATGATTGTTATGGAGAGCTGTGCGTTTACTTCTTTTAAGAATCTTTCTTTGTCGGGGTATTAAGAAACGTAAATAGTTCTTTTATTTTTGGCTAAAATATATATATAGTAAATTATATAATATTATAGTAATAGAAAACTTGGACCATCAACAAGACAATGACGTCTCACAGTAAGTTATATGTCGCGTTTCAAGAGATTTATTAAAGAAACAAGGTGATGAAGACGATGATAACGATATTTACCTATTCAGCTTACCACTGAATTGAAAAGTTAAAGTAGTTCGAAATTTGAGACCAATACGTGACGAAATCCAGAAACCAATACCAACCAAAAAAATATGTTAACGCAGTAGATATGATTGATTATTCAATGGGATGGTATAGGTCCTATACTACCTACTTTATGTGTGTAGTTTTAAAACTAATCATCATCAGCAGCTTTTGTTTGTCCACTGCTGGACATAGGCCTCTTCCAAAACACGCCGCTGAGCCTAGTCTATAGCCTCCAACTTTTAAAAGCATATTTCCAACAAATTCCATCGTTAAATTAAACTCACATAGTGAAAATACATTTCCACAATTTGAAACTGGGCACTTAGCAACATATATCTAACCAACTAGTACGTATAGATATCAGGCCGACATTCGTGAAAAAACACTAGCAATTCCCGCTGTATTTAAATAATATCCCAATGAAACCCGAACACGGGACAGGCAAACAAACAATCAGTCCGAAATAAAGAATCAGCAATCTGATAAATTGGCACGCGACGGGCGGTCCCACCGCGGGCCATTTGAATATTTCATAGGTGCAAAACAGTGTCCCGGGTCCTGGGAAATACGCAGAGCTGAAATCGTCCTCGGCACGGGAACTGTAGGACAGTGTGCAAGCTTCATTTAAATTGACAAGGCTGGCGTTAGAATGCCTGCGAAAATATTGAGATTTATTTTTTGTACGTCATTCTTTATTATGCATACGCACTATATTATTTTCCAAATGTGTTTTAAATCAGTAATTATTATTGTGTTTTTACATTTTACATGGTATCATTTTGACCACAATATAACACACCTGATTTTAGGTGATGATGAGGTCAAAAATTGGTGTATATGATGATGAGGATACTAGAAAAAAGTGTGATTGTTCAGCGACTTTTGTCGTTGACTGTACCAAGTTATTAAAAACTGTATTTATTATTGCTGTAAACTGTGTTATATTTCGTTGGGTAGTTTTAAAGATCTAAGCCTACATAGGGACAGACAGCGGGAAGCGACTTTGTTTTATACTATGTAGTGATTTAGTGGAAACTGAAATATATATATATAACTCACAGGTGATACTAACTAAATATATTGTCTATTGTCTATTGACTGACTGACATAGTGATCTATCAACGCACAGCCAAAACCACTGGACGGGTCGGGCTGAAATTTAGCATGCAGGTAGATGTTATGACGTAGGCATCCGCTAAGAAAAGATTTTGATTAATTCTACCCCCAAGGGGATAAAATAGGGGATGAAAGTTTGTATGAAACTTTGCCAATTTTAAACCGATTGGGCTGAGACTTTGCATGCATAAAGCTGTAGCCCACGCGGGTGAAACCGCGGGAAACAGCTGGTTAAAAAAATATATTTCCCAAGCTACACTACTACATGCAACATGCACTGACCACAGCACACACACGACTTGCCCAGGTACTTCAGTACAGCGTCAGTAGTCCGGACAGTCCGGGCATTCCGCACCCCTAAGCAATTATTCCCCGGACTGCGCACAATTGTCGTTTCGCAAACATTTAGCAATCTTTTGTGTCCACGCGAAATAACAGTTGCATAACAATATAATAAATATGCATGCGGTAAGGATATCTCTACTTATTTACGTCAACAGCAAAAGGTTTTTTTGTAGAATTTTGGATATTATAATTTTAATTTCAAAAGTGGATTTGCAGTCCTTCAAAACTCTGCCTCGAATAGAATTGTACAACACTAGCTGCACCCTGTGGGTTTATCCGCGAGGACTGCACTTTCTAACGATGAAAAGTATTTCATATCATTTTCCACCGTTGGAACTATCTCCACACGAAATTTCATCGAGATCGGTTCAGCATTTGAGTTGCAAAAAGGTAGCAAAAAAACAAACAATCAGAGTCACTTTCGCATTTTTAATACATGCTGCGCCCCACGGTTTTACCCGCGTGGACTACATGTTATCGCGATAAAAAGTATGCTCTGTTCTTCTCCAGGGTTTGACCTATATCGCCACCAAATTTCATCGAAATCCATTTAGTAGTTTTTGCGTGAAATCCTAACAAACTTTAGGATAGGAATATTATGGTTTATATGCGGTACCGTAATTGTTACAAAATGTAGAAGATACTCCCCTTGACTACCACAACTACTTAGACTAAACAAAAGAAACACAATATCTGGTGGTTACGGTTCTCAAACAATTAAAAACTCTCCGTGAAAGTTTCCCTACTGTTGGTAAAGTTATATTATAGCATATTGCGTTTTGTATCGGACGCGAGTAAGTAGCGTTAATTTTTTAGTTCACGGTACGCTGCCGTTTTAAATTGACAAAGGTAATGTTTATTCGTCCGCGCTGTTATGTCTCTAATGTAATTTTCAGGTGGAACACGGTTGTGACATGAACAGGTTTTGATGTGTATAAAATAAACTTTTATCTAAAACAATATGACAAAAGGTGACTTCAAAGTTCATGCAATAAATGCGCGTGTGCGTAAAAATAAATGTCCGTGGTATTGTGCATATGCGTGTGGGTGTATGTGTGTGCGTGTGCGTGTGTGTGTATGTGTGTGTGTGTGTGTTTGTCTCTTTAACTGTATATTAAACTGTCTGAGTTTGATTACTGGAACTTTTAGGATATGTATTAGCAGTTGAATCCTACATAAGAGGTAAAAAAAGATATGAGATACCTTTACAGTACCCGAACAAGCTCAAGTTTCCAAATATAAACCAGATCAATCAAGTCTGGTGTTCAAATGCTTAGGAAAATTGAAAAAAAAAAGCGTATGCTCAGCAACTTTTGACGCTGACTGTAGGTACTCGGAAGTATTTAATGCAACTACAACGTTTCTTGTAATTTTCTACTGAGTATTACCTACTCTTAACTTGCCCAATTCCTTCGTAGTAGAACTCTCAGCTCATTATAACTTCCACTGCAGAAAACTTGTTAAGCTCCAAAACATTATTAAGGTCCGGGTCGCAGCGGCTCACGGCGACTAAGGTAAGGTACCTTACACCAATCTGGAACTGGAAGTAACAAAAACGTAAAAATAATGGCTAAATATTTTCAAGGTACTATTTGCAAAAAATAACTCGAAGGCCCTCTGAATATTGTATTTTTTCCTGTATTGATTGGATAAACAAGTTCTTTTCATTTATAGAATAGGAGAAAAACGGTTTAGACTATTTAAAAGTAGGAAATTTGCATACTTTTTGTAAGCCCATATAGAATTTATCAAATTTTTAGAAAGCAACAACAATTTTTTCGTTATTTTTTAGCAACAATTGCAGAGAAAATGCCTTGTAATTGACCCCAATTTCCAACATGATCTTGTAATCCCCACCTTAGTTAATTCATTGCGCAAATAAAAGAAAACTTTTCGTGGATTTGTTGACACGAAACATTACTGGACAAATGGTGCGTAGAAACGTCATAGCAAAAGGAGAACAGAAAGACAGCTTCTGCACCTCTGATTGTACATACGAGTATAAACGACAAGCTATGTTTCCGATTGAAGTCAAAGTTTCCAGTCAAATTGCAGCCTCTATGAGATTTTACATCTAATATCTCAGAATGACGAACGCAGCGCTCTACCGCGCAAAATCTTCCTGAACTGTTGAAGTTTAAAATTATGATTGGCATTGAACTATAATGGGTGTAATGGCATGACGCAAACAATCATTTTGACTCGTGGCTCCGTTGCGGACAAACCAGCAAACACACTCAAAATTATTTTTTCTTCCTTTGTGTTTTCACTTATTTGTTAGAATTGGATGCGACTCAGATACATGTATGAAGATAACCTACTGCTCTTGTTCCACTGTGGCGTAGTTGTAGAGTTCAGGGCACGCAACACAAACACACAATCAGTCTTGTTAGTTGTTCTTCTAAGATGTTTGACCGTTTTGCACAAATGTTAAAATAAGGGCACTCTTGTTTGGTGGTGGAACTTGAAACAATTTGTTCAACATTGACCGATTGAAGTTTCGTCAGATTATATGTAACTTTGAGGAGTGTTTCCACTTTAGATGATTTCACGACTAATATTATGTATGGAATGCTTTTTATTTTGACACGGATTTAGGGAAATTTGGGGAAAAACGAACCTAAGGCTCATTGTTTATAGTACCGAAAGTACCTTCTAACGTTATGCTACAGCACTGGAGATTTTAATATAATTTGTTATCACCTCATTAAATGCACTATTGCCATGGTTAAGATATAGAATTTTAATCAAACTTGCAACAATTGTAATTTTTTTCATTTTGGTGTTTTCAAAATTTTAATGGGAAATTATTTTATTGGCCTTACAATGTATAACATTCTCCTATCAATATAATTGTATTACGCTGTTGAGTTTCTAAACCTAAATAAAAAAATAAATAAATAAATTTGTTCCTGTATCTATTCTTCAATCTTTCTAGGGCTTTCGAAGACATTTTCAGATACGGAGATTAGGTACTCTTAAATATACTATTCGACGTACAAAGCACATGGAGCTCGCAGCTTTATACCATTTGCCGAACTAGCGTCACTTATTCTCCCTCAGTCTATTATCAAGACCCTGTAAATTCTATTACTGCTAAAGGCTAAAGGCTGGACAATCCGTCAGCAAAGCCCAAATCTCACCGCTTCGTTAGCTGATCGGCTAAGTGATATGCAATCGGACACGCGGATCTCATCTCAATCCGAGTCAAGTCTGGCCAGAGGATACATTGGCACATCTGTTTCGGTCAGGAAAGGACTTGACATGTATCACCCCCTTAGATCTACGGGGGCAACGAAATGCGGTTTACAGTTACAGTTTATAGGTGCGGTCTCAAAAAGCGAAAGTATGAAAGAAACCTTCTTCTATAAACCGTTTCGCACATACAGGTAGATAGACACACAGATACAGGTGAATAGAGCCAAGATTAATTTGTGCTACCCATAAACCTATATGCATGACAGATAAAGGGATAAGGTGAACCAAATCGAATATTGGACTTGAAAGCAAGCCTTCCAAGTCCAATATTCGGTTCAAGTTGCAGGTATTGGGAAGCCCGACTATCAAAGAGCTGAGGTAGCGAGCAAGTAACGTAATTTTCATCAACAAAGGTCGACGAAGACTCTCGCAACTCGATGCACTAACCCCTTCGCACACGGCGCTTGCCGTACCGTAGCGTTGCCGTACCGCTTCGTCTGCGGATTTGTTTGAAGATTCAGCGACAAAAGTAGCTCAAAAGCTAGTAAGTAGTAGTAGTAGTAAGTTGCTGAAAATCAGCACTGTGGATTCTTCTATAGCATGGCCACGCCACGCTACACCTGGAATGGGAACTGGCTCTCAAGTGGAGCTACCGGATCACACCGATAGGTGTTTGGCGACAGATTCTTAACTTGAGGGTAGCAAGCCAGGCGAGCACTAAAAAATGCCCTACCAGCATATGCTGAGCCAAGTCCTTTATGGAAGGTACTGTAAATGCACAGCAACAGTGTTCGCACCATCACATAATATTAATGGCATAAGTATGTTACGTTTTGTGTGCGTTTCTCTCTCTAGTTATTGTGAGCAATTTTCCCAAATAAAATCTCTCTCTCTTCTCTCTCTCTCTCCCTCTCTCTCTCTCTCTCTCTCTCATATTTGACTTTCCAAATGCGTATTAGATCAGTGATGTATGTATGCTTTTTTACAACTTAAAAGGTAGCGTTTGACCGCAGCACATCACATCCAATATTAAGTGATGATTCGGTCAAATGTTGGTGTTTCACTACATACCTAGTATAAAACAAAGTCGCTTCCCGCTGTCTGTCCTGATGTATGCTTAGATTTTTTTAGTCTACGCAACGGATTTTAATGCAGTTTTCAGCAATAGATAGAGAGACTCAAGAGGAAAGTTTATGTGTATAATACATACTTACGATATTACAGTACAGAAAAGTTGAAACGAAACGGAAAGTTGGTCGCTAGTAAGATGATAAATAAAATCGGAAAATGTGTTCATCAATTTTTGTCGCTGAACATACGTGCTCGTACTAGGCGCGTCTTACAATACGCTTATGTTACGACGCTGTGTGCGGAGGGTTTACACTACACCATGTCGCCCCCATTCGTCTACCTTAATGCGGCCCAGCCTTCAACCAATTTAGTTTCAATTTGAACCTCTCCAGCATGTCTCTACGCATTTGCATGTAGATTTATACTCATTTTTTGCGACCCCTGTGGCTAGGGCGGGTGCGGGTACTTTAACACTGTTAGTTATACTGTGGTCCCGGTCGGATTTCAGGCCGCAGTCGCTGGCATTACTCCAGTTATTATAGTTTTTGGATACATTACGTGTGTGTAATTTGGCGTGTGGTATTTTTATTACTGGTTCCGGTGTTCGACGTCGGCTCATATTGAGTTACATTGCCAACTTTGGCGCCTAGCTTTCACATCGTCATAAGTGTTGAAAATAGACGCAGAATGTTTTATGTCTACTTGCTGCGACTCGCTGCTTTACCCATATTATCAATGTTTTAATCTTTTATTTAACATATTTTCTCGCTGATTGTATTTCGCATGCAGTCTTCAATAATAAAATGTGAATGAATTCAACTTAAATATGAATTGCGCATTTTATTCGGGACTTTTCACCAGCATAAATGACTTCCTCAATGACAATTTTACAAAATGACTAGAATAGATCGGTCATCTCCGTTCATTAAGTTTTATGTAAGTATTACTAACTTATAAGTGCATTAATTAAAATTGAGTTGTTTTTGTTGATTAGTCAGTTAGAATATCTAGAAATTATCAAATAGTGTAGTAAGGTGACTCTTAATATGACGTAGTATTATAACAGAAACATATTTATTTCTATATAAATATGCAAAATGCAAAATGTGCAAAATGTGGTGGAAATAATTATTTCAGCTCTACAATACTCTATTGATGGAATCTGTTTTTGATTCCCGATTTCATAATGAGATGGAATTACTCAAATTATAGGAATAAAATCAACATAATAGGTGCGATACTTCCTGTTCAATATTTTAGTTCAATGAACATGTTATATGTATAATATAATATTATATTATTTATGTACCTACTTTAGATATAGATTGGTGCTGTTCATGGAATAGCTTTGATGTAATCATTCGCATGGATGCTATGCTGTTTAGATTGGTGATCTTCCTAGAACACCTCGATTTTCGATTGTTACAAACTTTTAAAAGCGCTTGTAATTAATAATTAATTTACATGGAAACTAATAAAAAATATGTTTTAGGACGGACGGCTGCTCTTTGTATTTGGACCTTTGCAACTTCACCTCTTTTCTTCTTCTTCGTCTAGAACTCGCCAAGATTTTTTCGGAAAGTCTACTGGTTTATTGGAATGTTTGGGAAAAACTAAAAGTGCTTCTTTCTACGAGTGTTTTGTACAGTCAGCGACAAAAGTAGCTGATAACACTAGATTTTTCAAATGTAGATCAGCAATGATTGTTTTTTTTTTAATTTTACAAAGCAGCGTTTTGACCACAACTTATCACACCTGATTTTAAGTGATGATGTGGTCAAAGGGTCGTGTTTGAGATGATGACTGTAATCAGAAAAGGAGTTATTGTTCAGCTACTTTTGTCGTTGACTGTACGAGCTCAAGTACAGTCTTATATTTGCCTACCCGTAAGAAGCTGGGGCTCACTAGTGGTATGTACGTTTAGTATTTACTAGCTTAGACTTTGCTACGCCTTTGATTAGTATCAGACTTTCTATGTGTAAGTAATCTAAAAAATTAAAACTACATTCCCGTGACAATATTTTTAACATTTTTCTGATGAAAATCCCGGATAAAATATGACGGAATAAGGTTGTCGCGTCGCGCTCGCGCGTCAACATTTTGTGACCGGCATCTGATTTCCCCGGGGCGGTCGCGGCTTAGATTTTAATGTTCATTCACAAAATAAATAGCTTTAGTCCCATTTTTTAAATAAGTACTTCACTTAATTTCCGCTAAAATTAAGCGTGCCACCCACTTAACATCTCTGATAAGTCTTTTTGGGAATGAGTTTTTAGGGACACTCTTCGTTCTGTTTGTTTTCATTGACCTCCTTGCTTTATTGTCTCGTTATAAAATGTGATCTAGATATTCCTGACGTTGCACATTTAAGTCATCTTTGATGTATTTTCTTCTTCTAGGGGTGCCATCTCTACCTCAAAAGGTCGTCCATCCCTAAGCCAATCTAAATTTTAAATTCTGCTGCGTCGAACAACGGTGTTCTAATAATTTTGTACCTTGACCGAAGATTTTTGAGTCATGAGGTCCGTCTTTTCCAGGTCTTCTACTTCATTGGATTTTATCCTGCATAATATGATGATGATGATGATGATGACCTTTGATGTATAGAAAAGGCCAGTTTGATAAAGATAGGCAAGCAAAACATAATCAAAAATTATTTATAGTCAGACTTTAAAATTAATCATAATTACGCGTAAACTGTGTGTTAATTGTAATTGATTATGATTACAATGATAGATAATAATTTTGTTAATAAGTTTATAAGCCGAAAGTTAGAACTAAATTAATTATCCTAAGAGATCATAAGTGTAATAAGCAGACAGCAGCTATTTACGTATCAAAGCATATAACACATAATGTAGGTGATAAGGTGATCTTAGATCTTACTTGTAATATTTACCTTGTAGAGGCAAGGTACATCAGACTTCATACTTTAAAACGGGAACGCATTTAATATTTTACAATACATACATCTGCTATAAAGTATAATCCTTAGCAAGTCTTAGCTTGTATTCTTTAAAATTCTAAGGACTGGCTTGCAGGTCTTGCAAGTCTTTGATAGCTAACAGCAAAGTACTCTATTAAAATGTATTCCTTGTACTTCAGTTTGTTCACAGACATAAGCAATCCTATTTATATTACCTACTGCTGCTACCCGGGGTTTTCTGGTCAGAATATTTTTCTGGGATAGAAAGTAGCCCATGGGTTAATCCAAGGTATAAGCTATCTCCGTTCCAAATTTCACTCAAATCTGTTAAGCAATTTCAGCGTGAAAAAGTAACAAACTTATACACTCACTCACAAACTTTCGTATTAACAATATTAAGTGTGGCATCCATCATCCTATCCTACTTCTGATACATATAAATAATATTAAAGAAAAAAAATTGTGTGTGCGTGAGACGTGTGTGCTTTTACTACTTAGTTCTGTATATAATTAATTAATGACTGAGAAACCTATTATCTGGGGTATAGTGAACCTTGGATATATTAAAGATAGAACATTTCAACTGGAGCATATTATATTATTATGAATTTCTCAGTGAGGGCTATATAATATTTCATTTGTTTAGATAAAGTCACGACGAGCCTTAGAGTCTAGACTTAGATCGTATCGAAATGCTCTGAATTTATATGGAAGGTTGTTCAACTGGCTGTATTAGCAGAAAAAATAACCGCGACAGAAACACGGCCACTGAATTCGTCTTTAAACAAAACACAGACAACAAAATAATTAATTTTTAATCAGAAATAGAAGAGGACTCAAGGTCCCGTCAACCATTAAAAACATTCCTGACATCTGTGACAACGTTCAGTAACTTCAAAGCCCGCAGAGCGGCTTTGTTACCATCGCCTTTATTGTGCCTGTCCTATAAATTTTACCTGTATCTTCTACCCACGGAGCTGATAAACGAAAATTATACGAACCGCGACCATATTTGGGAAAATATTCCTTCGTTATCAGTCGAGGTCGGGAATTTTCGATGTCGTACATTTGGACGCTAATAGACATAGAAATTCTGTTTGAAAATTTTATGGATCCAATGAAATGTACATACAATTTTAACTGCCTTATAAAGCGTGAGCTAGTAAAAAAGTTTGCATACTTTTTTATCATGAATTATGTTCTCACACAAAATCTCACATCAAATTCTATAAAACAACTACTCTAGTTACTAAAAGCAGACTGAAAAATCGCGGTAAAATTAAAAATTTCAGCGCGGCAATTCCTAAATTACTCTGAAATACCTGGAATAAACTAATTTGTTTTTTTTTTGTGTTGAAGCACATTTTTTTTTCCAAGATACTGGACGTTGTATGGTAACTTTAGATAGGTTTTACATTAGTGCAAAAATGGACGGAATAAATAAAAATTATAGTACAGTAGTGACACAAAAAAAGAAATTTAGTTAAGTAGTCTGTGGTCGTATTTTTCATTGATTACAACGCCATCTATTTTGATAAATAGAAACTAACTCTTTTTACTTACCTACAAGAAAATGCTACATTCAAGCCAAACTCTCTCTCCATACCATCACATCGCATAATTTAGTAATCTTTGTCTAATATAACTTCCTATTTAGATAGCTGGATATACATTACGCAAAATAAGTTCATTCTCTTCTTGAAAGGTTGCACCGTAAAGTAAAATTAAGTTTCGCTCACCATCTCATCCTAAAAGTCCGCCACTGCTACACGTTTCACTGAAAAACTTAAATAATTAACATTCTCAATTCAATTTTCTTTAACTGTAATCCTATTCCGGGGCAGCGGAAACCTCTCGAGAACAGACTAGTAGCTGCTTGCTTGAGGACGCAAAACGGTACAGATTTAACGGTATGAAACCGATATGAAATGTCAACTTTTTTATTGCAAGTTTAGTATAAGTTTAGCCAAACGGTAACGCAGGGCGCCGGTACCGAGTTCGAAGACCTATATCGGCCCTATGACTAATAATAATTAGTTATGATTGGCCATTACTCAAAATGGTGAAATAAAACAAAACCAGCATGACCAAGAACCGCACTCTTCTAAGCCATGCGACATCCTGTTAGTAATCATCGATATAGATACTGGGCTAATCTCCAAATCCAACTGGAAGTGGGAGACACAAGACATACCAAAGTGGCGGCACTTATAATCGAGTGCAAGGAAAGTATATTAATACCAGCTGTTCCCCACGGTTTCACCCGCGTGGGCTATAGTTTATCACGATAAAAAGTAGCCTATATCCTTTCTCAGACTCTAGACTATCTCTGTACCAAATTTCATTTAAATCGGTTCAGTGGTTTAAGCGTGAAAGACAGACAGATAAAGTTACTTTCGCATTTATAATATTGGTAATGTATGATCATTTCCCTAGTTTAGAAAAGAAACAATGATCACGATGATATTTCTGTATATAAATTCCTTCTTTTTCGGTATTGCTTATTTTACCCTTCTTAGGTACGACAAGTCTAATTTTGAATCTAAACTGCCTAGTGTCCGTAGGCGCCAATGTCACTGGCAACGACCACCAGATGCTCATCACCACAGATCATGAACACATTCAATTAAAGCGGTAGCCTTAAAGTAAGGATTCATATTTTTTTGGTTATTCAGGACTTGTTGGTTGTAGAGCAGTCAGGTACACTAGTAGATACGCTGGCGAATACGGTTACGAAAATACAGTTTCCGGCTGGATACAAGAGGCGTGTCAGGCAAATACGGTCGGGTGGTCTGCATTCTACGCGTCATCTCGTGTGGTGTGTAAAGTTATGTCCACACCAATGCGCTTTCATATTTATCTTGCATTTTTGTCTGACGCATGTGTAAAGCGCAATTAACGCTAGACAACACAACTACAGTGCATACTAGGCATAAAGACAAAATTGCTATACCCACTACTAGGCTCCATAAAGTCACCAACTTCTTCGAAGGTTAATGTGTACCTACGCTTTTTCAACAAATTTCCAAGTGAAATTCAAGATTTGTAGATCAATAAATTTCAAGTCGATGAAAAGAGAAATCTTATTATAAAAGATCGGAGTATTTAGATGACATACAATCTTGGGATTGTAGTGAACTTGCTCCAATTCAATCAACTAGTGATAATAAGAATAAAATTGTAAATATGACCGCTCCCAAAAAATTACCTGCTGGGTGTTTCTTGCCTGTTCTTTTGACGGCGTAAGGTAGGAACAGGCGTAGCTAGTCTTAATTTTGACGTTTTAAAGTGATCATAAATTTATCCTATTAATGAAATAAATTTTTATTTTGATTTTGCCCGTAACGCATGCTAACCTGGTGCTTCGAAGGGCACGTTGAACTGTCGGTCCCGGCTATATCAGTCGAACAGCCATGTCGGAGGTCTTCGGGAAGTCTGAAAATTACAATAGTAGAGTTGGCCACAACATAGTTCATAAGAAAGAAGATCTTTCGTCACCCTGATTAGAATATAAATTAGCTACTGGTAGTAACATAAATTCATGTCCTCTTTTAATTACGAGGTACTTCATTATTGTTATATCCCTCCTGGGAAACGTAAAGAAAGAATTGTCTTCTGTTCGAGCGTTTCCAACCGTCCTCGGTCTGTTTCATTAGTCGAGTTTACGACAATAAGGTCTCTGTAGACGACATGCATGTAGATAATAAAATTAACATAAAGTCCTTCTCGTGGAAAACCGCACGTGGCTTTATTGTTTAGCCTATTTCATTTACTTTAAAATTAAAAAAACTCCCGACTTCTTGGACCGATTTTCATCAAACATGCTTAACATCATTTTGAAAAAGAGATGATACTGTTACACTGCTTAACCGATATTAACCAAATATAATTAAGAACCACCGCAAGGAAACTGGCTTTCAAATGAAAAAACCCCCATCGAAATCAGTCCATCCGTTTGAGAGCTACGATGCAACATATGAACACCCCTCTTTTCGTGTCGGGAGTTAATAAATATGCTCAGTTTTGCACATGACAAAATTTTAACTAGCGTTTCGCTCTTCAAATTTGCCTTTCAGCTGCCATGAAAAACGAGTATTGAATACGATGACAGGAGGAGGCTATGGGTGCCTCAAGGCATCGCTTCCATTCTACAACCAAACTGAATTTGCAATATTTTCTGTATGCCAGCGCCAAATTCGTGAATCGAATCAAAGTTGCGAGATTCCGTCCCTCGAGACGGGAGCGCGACTGTGTTTGCAAGATCGAGATTTATCTTTTCACAAGCTGAAATCATGTTTACTATTTTTATGGTGGGTTCCTCTAAACTCCTCAAGTCTGGCGAGTCGAGCAGTTCTAGTTCGCGCACCGGGACCCGCCGCGTCCTACCAACCAAAATATTGAATTTTATATAAAGTTAAGCCGAACTTGTGTATAACTTCGGCTGCATTCCACTTATGAAATTGCTTTTCATTTGTACCAGTACGGAGTGCGGAGTACACAACGTCGTACTTTTAAATTATATTTTGCTTCTCGCCGTTAACATACATTTACACAAAAGTGTGGGTAGTTTGTGCGCGCAAAACAATGGATTTGCATTATAAAGGCTCGCTCTGTGTGCATCCTAATGAACGGTAATTGTTTAAATCCACAAGAAAGAGGGGAGCGCGGAATACGCAAGAACTTACAAACAGTTAATTACATTACACACATTCTTTTTGCGAAGGAAACGGGAAACATTCGTAGTTCTACCGACCTAATTACACTGTTTTCACAGTGAAACTCAACGCTACGCTATTTCTAGAGCTATATCTACATATTTAATTAAAATATATCCCAGACAATAGATAGAGAAATTTAAATATCTAGGCTCCATGCTCACAACTGATGCCAATGTTGACGCTGACGTGACCCACAGGATCAGTGTCGCATGGCAAAAATGGAGATCACTTACAGGTGTGCTGTGCGATCCACGTATTCCCATAAAAACAAAAGGTAAAGTTTATAAAACGGCAGTTCGGCCGGCGCTATTGTATGGATCCGAGTGCTGGACAATAAAGAAGACGCATGAACAAAAGGTGCATACCAACGAAATGAAGATGCTGAGATGGGCGGGAGGTGTAACTCGACTGGATAAAGCTCGCAATGAATATATACGAGGCAGCTTTAAAGTTGCACCAATCACAGCTAAAATAACCGAACACCGCCTCAGATGGTATGGCCACGTAAAAAGGCGAAAAGAAGACCATGTGGTGCAACTAGCGCTAAGACTACCTGAACAAAAAAGAGGTAGAGGCCGCCCGCCATCGACCTGGTGGTCTAATATACGTAGAGACCTCAAGGAAGCCCAATTGCCGGAACCGACAACCCAGGATAGGACAACCTGGCGCAAACAAGTGAGGAGACCCGACCCCAAATAATGGGACATGGGAAGGAAGAAGAAGATCCCAGACAATAGATAGATAGATGGATAGATTAACACTTTATTAGCACACCACAATACAGATAAATTAAAAAAATCAAACAAGAACAACAAAGAATATAACGGTAAGTCTCACAAAGAGCGGTCTTATCGCTCAGAGCGATCTCTTCCAGACAACCCAAAAGTAGAGGAATAGTACGAAACTACTATATGGACGGTGGTATACAGCAGAAATTCAATAAAAATATAATAAAAGAAGCATACATTATTTTTGTTATTTTTATTTTATTTCATTTTTGTTTGACGTATTGTGTTTTGGCGTATGTTGTTAGCAATATTGCATACTATGAATAAATTGAAAATTGAAATACATACTAGATATTACATAACACACACAATGTGACAATGCACCTAGTAAAGAACATTTTCGACTATGAAAATTTACATCGCGTTGCCTGGCTAGATTCTCAAGTAAGATTTCCTTCTCCACTTTCCAGTTGGTTTACCTGACTCTTCACAATTCGGCGGAAATGTGACGTGTTACGAATACACATTACCTGCATATGATAAATGTACTTTACAGCGAGCCACTGTTACATTATGCATAGGAGCTTATAACGCATTCGTAGACAGTGCGCCGAAATCCCACGTTGATGGACAAAAGCGAGTAATTTCTGACGTAGGTCGGGGATTAGTCGTTATTACACCTGAATATAACATCAGAGACAATGCGTCTGCACGCCTGCGGGGTGACACAAAAGTACAGTCAACGACAAAAGTTCCTGAACAAAAACAAGTTTTCCGATTACCATCCTCATTTTAAAGACCAACCTTTGACCGCCTTAACACTTAACATCAGGTGTGTTGTGTTGTACTCAAACACAACATTGTACGTTGTAAAAAAAACAAGCATTGCTGATGTAAAAAGTATTTGAAAAGTCGAGTATGATCAGCCAGTTTTGTCGCTGACTGTACGACCGTACCGTGGACGGTACACCCTTCCCGGTCCGTCCGCCGTCACTCTGCGTCACTCGCCAGCGCATGTGTAATTACGTTTCATTCGCTCTGATGACGCAGTTAGAATTAGCTTTGTGTCATTGGAAACGCGTCGGCTGTCAGTTTGATGACCGCTAATTCGTGTGTAATTTTGCACATTGCATGTCCTAAATAACGATCCGTCATTAGTGATTATTACCCGAAAATGAATGCGAGGTCCTTTCTGGTAGTAAAATGTATGCGGAAGCTGTTATAAACATCTAACAGAGTTCCGAGGGAGGTCTCCAGGTTCCAAGTAAAGAATTGTTGAGTTTAATCAGTTTAGTATACATACAGAACGTAAGTTTCGACTATTTGACAACATACGATTTGATGATTTTAGTGGCTTTTAAGTTATGACCATTTTCTCCAGATCTGTAAATCAAAAAGACTTGTTAGTACCACAAACACATTAAGACATACAATACCCAGCGAGCCTTAAAACCTATTCTTAGAAAATACGGCCTTGATAATTTTTAGCGATTATTTTTAAAGTTTTTGTTACTTCCCGATCGGCATGACGTCGCCTGCGGCTGAAGATATCAGGGCCAATATGATCGAGGATGGTGAATACCCTAATCAATAGGACTGGCCGGCAATTACTATGCTACTACCATCAAATGCAACTAGATAAATGCAGTTCTTTAGATCATTGAACTTAATGCAACAAATGTTTTCAACGAGATGCAAGTAATTACTCCGCGTAACACAAAGGATATTGAACAGTACAAAGAAAAGTGAACCAAATATTACCTAGCTTAATGATTAGTTACTACTATAAAATTGTGAATGTGATCGTGCCCAAATAATTACCTGCCGGCGTAAGGAGGTTAGAACAGGTGTAGCTAGTTTTAAGTTTGACGTTTTAAAGTGATCACAATGTATCCTATTGAATAAATATAATTGGAGTGTTCCGGCAGCCTCATTTGAGAGCCAGTTCCCAGTCCAGGTGTAGCGTGGCGCCATCTTCGACCACATCGTCATTTAACATCAGGTGACTTGTGGTCAAACGCTACACTGCAAATAGTAAAAAAAAAAAAAACTTTTGATTTTTTTTGGCTTTTTAGTGCAAATAACTTCCACAACTATCTTCCCTAACGGACGTATTTCCGAAGCACGGGTAAACAGGAGTTAAAGGTATTTTATTTTCTATTGTTCTGCCAGTTTCAGTTCTGAACCAACGGAGGGGAAAGAATTTTTATTGTCAGCGGCTCTAAGTTTAGTCATTAAAGTTAACTTGTTATTTTTGAAATTATTTTGTTGTTCTCGTCCTCACACACTCATTTTTATAATTGCGAAACTTCGTTAGTTTGTCCTTCTTTTACTTAGCAATAGAGAAACGGGTTGTCATAGTTTTTTGCATAAAGATAGTATATGAGCCGAAGATTGACAAAGGGTAATTTATATCCTGAAAAAATACTAGGTTCCTGTGGGAATCTCGATGTGGATCGGCACAGCTAGTTCTTTATAAGCAGTAGGTACCTAGTGTATAATAAGAATCTGACTGGAAAAGGTGTCTCTTACTAGGGCCACAAAAAAAAAATATTCTAAAGTGCATTTTGTCTAGTGCCACCGCAGTTATAGGTGCAGACTTAAGGCGGCGAACATTATAATATAAAATAATGTATGTTCCCATAAAAAAAACTAACAACTCAATTGAAAAATAATGAAAAAAATCTGTAGACAAAATTCTAAAGCTATTTTTAAAAGTAATAAATTAAATTAAAAGATTGTAAACAAATTCTAAAAATTAAAAGTAATGCCTACGGACAGTAAATCTTTTGGAGTTTTGAATTTTCTGCATTTTTCCATCTGTCACTGGCAGCCCTCCGGTAGGCGACACAACCGGGAAAGTCCGGGATGAAATTAAACATACACTACAGGACGCCACGTACACGCCACCGCTGACCGGAAATTTCACAATTAAGAGGATGACTCCGAGATTAATCTGATAATTGGGGCTATTTACAACCATTTCTCTCTGTAATTATGAAAGTTAAAAAATCTAATAAAAACATACTTATCTTAATTTATGTTGATTCACTTTTAGAATGCGACGGGCGAAGGATTGGAACACTTTGCCAGCGTTTTTGTTTCCCGATGTATAATTTAGGGGCCTTCAAGTCCAGATCGTCATGAGGTACCCAGCCCCCCCTCCTCCCCCCTATCGCCTGCGGGGTGAGGCTGTGAATAGCAGAGCCTTAAGTTAACCCAACACGTGTTCATGTTCGCTGACAGCAGTAGCTCTTGAACGTTACGAGAAAAGTTCAAATTTTCAATCTTCGACTGTCTGATCTCTTCAAAGACTTTTGCAGTTTCAAGTTTTCCGGAAGACTCTATTTTATTCATTTTGTACAGTATTTATTTAACTTGTAATTATAGCCTACAGCTAGACAAAGGCGTCTATCGCAAAAAAATGTAAAAGTCGAGCAAAACTAAACATTTTCGTAGAGTCATCGCTATTGCTGACACGAAATCTTAATTAGGGAGATGAGTGATGTATTACATGTGACGGTTATAAATACAATGGCCTTTATGTAGTATTGTTTTTCCTTTATTAAAAGATTATATTAAACTACCTTCGCCAGCTTGAACACTATCTGCAGAAGGCGACCTAAATGCTGTTTTATTTGCAATTAATTTACTTTTAAAGTTATAAAGTATGAATTAAAGTTTGTTTAGTGTTGTTTGTAAATTATTACCAACCTTATATAATTGGAAAAATTTACCTTTAACGTTGAATAATTCCATATGAATATCTCCAAACACTTTTACTCCTTTTAATAAAGTCGCTACGTCGCTAAACTGTCGAATAAAACATTATTTTCAACCGTTCACTTTCCATAGCATTACGTAATACGTTACATAGATATCAATTATCAAAGGGAAGTTCCAAATTGTTTATTTATTAGACGATAGTATAGCTACTAACTAATATCACACAGATTTACGACGCCGGAGCTCTTCAATAAATCATTTGAATAATTCGGCTATTACAAACGGTAGCCAGGTTGGACTATTATTCATTCTTGGATTAGTAATTAACAATAACAAATGATAGTGTTTGTCTCTAAAGTTCGAGAATGCTAGATTTAGGATCCCTGTATAATTTTCTTAAGATTATATAGTGGAGTTAAATATCTCACTAACTTTGTGATTGTAATTGCAGAAATGTATAAGTTGTTAGGCGTGGTAGATTTCGGCCCATACTCTCTCTCTCTGAGAGAAGGCCAGAGTCCCAGCAGTGGGAACATGAAAAGCTGATTATGATGATGATAAGTTTCATTTCATTTATTCCAAAACAAATAAATTTTATATCGGAAATTAACATTACTAAATTATAATATTACATACAACACCCATAACATAACCAAGTCATAATTTATACCATATAGACTATTATAGACTAATTCAGGCGTAGCATAACGTTACCTTCGGCCATTAAGTAACTTAACATCAGGTGACTTGTGTCAAAAGCTATAGCCTGAAAAAAATATAAAAAAACGGTATTACATTGAAGTAAAATGTACCGTTATCATTATCAGCAAATCAAATATTAATCAACTAAAACAATGCATCAACGCACTTACGGTTATCAGAGCGTTATTTAGTACAGAATTCGTTATAGATAACACCGATCTAAAATGTCCGACCATTGTTCCGCCGCATGCCTACACTACGGTTCGATAGAAATGATTAATGAATGTGTTTGATGTCATTACTTGCACGTACAGCCGGTTACATTATCTTAATTACAAAACCGTTGAACGTTATAACGGTTAAATGCTATTACGTTATTTTATAACTACGCGATTGTCGTTTATTTTCGAAGTAATATTGAACGCAAATATATTGCGAAGCAATGAATCGGGTCATTCGTCAATCTCATGATATCCTTCACAAAGCTTAATAGCGTGCATGCATTTGACAGACAAATACACGTATTTTAAAGCTCTACTAAGTATTTCGTTTCAATTAACTTCGTCACTACAGAGTTAAATGAGAAATTAGCAGTTAGTTAAGGCATTTCCTAGTGCTCGCCTGGTTAGCTCCAAGGTTAGAATCCTTCAAGGTAAGAATCTGTCGCCAAGGTCTATCGGTGTGTTCCGGCAGCCCCGCTTGAGTGCCAGCTCACAATCCATGTGCAGCATGGCGCTAAATTCGATCACATCGTCACTGAACATCAAGTAACTTGTGGTCACCCTGCAGAAGTAAAAAGTTTCCATAATGTCATAAGAAAATAGCAATACAAAGAAGTTCAAAAGCGCTTTGTAAGTAGAGAGAAAGAACTGAATAAAAAATATCTTGGATGCAAACGTGTTTTCTTTTCCACCTTTGTTCCCATGCACATAAGAAAGTGGCAGTAAAGGGAACACTTTTCGAAGAAAATCGACGTAACTGAACTAGTTTAAGTCGCGTCATTAACACTTAAAGTAGTTTATAAAGTGTTATTGTTTAGTAACTACAATGCAGTTGCCATAACCGCCGCAGTGTTGCCCGAATTCTGTTTCGAGAAAGTTGTACGCATAAAGCAGTCTTTTCCAAAGTGGGCGCTAACGCCCCCTTATGGGCACTGCGACGCGCTCTTACCCTAAGAGGGGCGGTAAGAGACCCAGAAAAATTGGGGCGTTGTGTAGACAGTTAATGGGGGAGCTTAAAAACAATTTATTCTCAAAGTGGGCAGTAGACAAAATAAGTTTGAGAACCCCTGGCATAGAGCAAGTAGAGCCAACTTCTTAGCCAAGTCTTAACCCGCGAATGAAAATTAAATTGACAGCAGGGTAGAATAGTTAGCAAAACAAATATCTTCAGAATCTCTACAGCTTTTTGGAAGCAATTCCCAGCGAGAAAACTTTAATTCTTAAAAAAAAAAAAAATTGTGGTAAGTATTGGTAGATTTTAACCTTATGTGTTGAAAATCGAGTCTAAGGGCCGGTTTTATAAACGTCCGTAAGTTAAATGTCATACCAAATTTCGGCCCTTAGTCTCTTCTAGTAGTCTCAAAAAGTCCGGTAAAGACTATGGTAACCGGTCTGTAGATGGGTCTAATCAACATCATAAAAAATATTTTGAATTTTTTGGCGGCAATCGCATTGACAACGTGAAAATTTTGTTTTTATTTCCAAAACTTGTGTTTCTTCGAGTGATAATGTGTAATATTGGTGGATTATTAAGCATTATGTGTTCGTTAATGTGCACGCGTAGTATGGGAAATTGAAATAAAGTTGTGAAAGTGACTTTTCGAGTTGCTTCAAAAAAGTCCGTGTAAAGTTTAAGTAAAGCGCCACTGCTTTACTTAAACACTATCCTCATCCCTTCATCTCATCATCATCATTATTTAAACTTGATTCAACTCTCTGAGTTTGAAATATATATACTTGTCACTGGCAAATACACTAATCGTGCGACGCTATAACAAAAAAAATATATTTTAATATTTAATATCTAGCATTGGCCAGATACACACAAAGTAAAACCATAAAAAATAATCTGTACAATTTTGAAATACAATTCCACTTTGGAAACACTGAATATAAAATAGCAAAATGTATGTATGTAGATTTAAATTACAAATTGCCTTTAACGTAACTGAGGCAAACAAATACAAACCCTTCAATGAATACCAATTAACTTGTTACCAGATATCAAACCGATTTTATTGAAAAAGTTCCCGCGAGTTTGTGGAACACACCAAAGTTAATATTGCCTGTTACACCGAGTTAATATAGCGCTATTCATAACAACTTGCCCGCAAACGTTACGTAACGTAATACCTAAGTTATAACGTATCGTGTGTTTATCTATTTTGTTATTGCATATATTAACTACCTACATATCTGTAATAGAGTAAAATTGTTGGTTGTATGTGTGAGAAAAAATCTGTAGCACATGCATTGAGGCATTAAAATTATGTTTTTAAACGGAAAAAAAGACAAAATGTTGAGATTTGAATTGCCCAATGTTAAACAGGCAAATATAAAGATTAAGGACGAAGAACTTATTTATTTTATAAAATATCAGACTATTTAGGTGACAAAAGAACTTGGGATTGTAGTGAATATGCTTCAATTCATTTAAAAATAAGAATACAATGCTAAATGTGATCGCGCCCAAACAATCACCTGCCGGGCGTTTCTTACCTGCTCTTTTGCCGGCATACGGAGGTTGGTTATATTAACTACATTATAAGAATTAATTGGAATTAAAATATTTCATAAAGAACATTTTACAAAAAAAAAATGTGTCTTATCTCGACCTTTGGTCTGGGCCTTTATTCCAGCTGGGCCAACAAGGGCTGCGATGCTGACCGCGCTGTGATGGCCTGGACCTGCGTAACACTGCGCCACAATGCGCTACATTGCACTGCACTGCGCTACGATGCACTACGTTGCCCTACGATGCGCTACACTGCACTACGTTGCCCTACGATGCGCTACACTGCACTACGATGCGCTACGATGTGCTACAACGCGCTACGCTGCGCTTTCGGCCATCATCATCGCTGCCAGCAATACAGTAATTAGTTCATTACAGGCCAAGACAGTAATTATTTCTTTCATTTCACAAGCAGGTCGATGGATGTTTACCATAAATACCAATATTTTATATTGTTTGTTATATTTTCACGCCTAAACCGCTGAACAAATCTTGATGATTTTTGGTATGGAGATAGTTTGGATCTTGCAAAAGGACATAGAATACTTTTTATCACGATGAAGTGTAGTCCACGCGGGTGAAACCGTGGGGAATAGCTAGTTTAGTAAAAAAATGCTCGTGTTTATGGCAGCCCCTGCCAAGGTAATCAACGCTAATTTCCAGCAGTGATTGAGGGTTATTTAACAACGATAGAGTGACTTTAACAACGTTATAAAATATAAAAGCTAACTGTGCCCCGCGGATTTACCCGCGCGGAGAATCCCACAGGACCGTGCATTTTTCGGGATAAAAAGCGTATGTCATTCTCCGGCCCATAAACTATCTCTACGCAAAAAATCGAGTTGTTCCGTTGCTTTGTTACATGCGTGAAAAAAGGACAACCAACACACACACAAAAAACGTGAAACACATTTTTTTATATTATTACTAGTTCACCCGCGTCTTCCCGTTATCCCGCAGGAACATTTTTTCGGGAAAAAAGTAGTCTATGTGTTAATCTAGGGTATAAGCTATCTCTATTCCAAATTTCATTCAGATCATATATTTATTTATTTTATATTATTTCATTTATGTAAGTATTTTTATATATTTATTATTTTCTGAACATTTTATTATTAGATACTATTAAATTGAGAGCTAGTAGGTAAATATTCAGATGCATACATTTTAACACGGGTACATTTTAAGTTGTCACGGCCAGTTTGCGAACCTAATAAAAAAAAAAAAGATCCGTGCAGTAGTTTTTGCGTGAAAGAGTAACAAACATCCATCCATCCATCCATACTCACAAACTTCCACGTTTATAATTTAATATTAGTCAGAAGTAGGATTATAAGTGTCCGTAAGCCGTTGCTACAGCAATGTTTTCATGGAAATCGATTGTATATTATTGTTACGAATTGAATAAATCCTGACAAGGTACTTTCGAATGCCTACTTTTTTGCGTGTAATTACAAAATTAATGGAAAAGATTTTCGTATTCGTAGCTATTTAATTTTATTGATGTTTTATTTTATGATTTTAATGTAAGTAATATTTTTTTTTTTGCGAAATATGCTGATATCTTTAATGACAAAACAACAAAATAATTATACAATCAAATAAACCTAAACTAATAACTAAAATACATTATGAAAAGAAGTCCCTTTAGGCATGGTACCGAAGAAATTATAAGTAATTATAAATATTTAAATGTAACATTCAACATTATGCAAATTTTATTAAAACTTCTTTAGATCAGTTTTAACATTTTGTCTCGATGATATATCATCATCATCATCATCAACCGGAAGAAGTCCGCTGTTGAACATAGGCGGGAGGCCCGTTGAACACCACCACGAACGGCTATTAGCCATTTGCATCCATCGACTCCCTGCGACTCTTACAATGATGTTATATATAGACACAGGAAAACCAAGTTAGGCGTCAGAAGCTATATATATTTGAGTAGGTGGGCCTTAACATTATTATTAATATCTATTATTTATGCACACTGCGTACTTATTTTGGACCCTTCTACAGAACTGCGCGTAAAAGCAGTCGCAAAATAGAAACAAACCGTGTACAAACAAGAGCTAATATCATTTAAATTAACTAGGACATCACAAAGCTTTTCTACCTTATCATATAAAAAAAACGGAACTATTTTAGGAAACCCTGTCAAACAGACGAGTCCTAATTACAAAGACCCAACTAAGCTAAAGCAAAGCTGAGCTATGTCCACGTGTTTAACCTCCTTTTAGCCTCTTGCATGCAAACTAGTGTTACCAGTGAACATTTTTAGGTGGCGTGTACATTAGGTGAAAAAGCCGTGTTTGTATGGGAAGAGACCAACGTGACGTGTCACTACTTAAAATAAGGAAAACCCGTAAAACAGCGCCAGTTAACTAAAAAAGTTTGCAAATTTTCTCTATTTGTTTGGAAATAAGTAACAATTTATAATTAATAATGGCTTTAAATTTTTTTTAAACCTGTACAAATCTCGAATCGTTTCTGTAAACTCTTCTTTCTTCGTTCTTTCAATAAATACTTTTTCTTGTCCATAACTTTTTGGTACATTAAGCATATCTACCTATAAATTAATTAATTACCGTTGAATTTACGGAAAGCCGTAGAATTTGCTACGGCCACAGGGTTACGGCCGTCAGCCGTGTGTATTTTGTGATATTTTGGCCTGAAAGCCGTAGAACACGGTAATTGCCGTAGCATTGGCAACACTGATGCAAACACTTTTTGAATTCAGTCTCCGTACACTATATTATGAGCTATTTTGAGCAGTAGGAGAGGCGACCGTGGGGAAATCTCTGTCAGAAATTGTTTTGAAATGGCTCATTTTGAAGTTTGCTACACCTGGGGGACAGGATTAGAGTTAGGATCATGTTACGAGCGTGTGTATCGTAGGGAGGGAGCTCTTTGGTTTGCAACAAGCGTCTCGTTGTGCAATGAGATTGTTCGGCTTAAAGTTTTGTGGATGTTTCTGCAGTTACGATACGACATAATTACTATAGGACTTGTGATAGGAAAGCTTTGTCTACGTTATTGTAATTTTTTGTACTAGTATATTATAATGTTTACACGAAAAAAATAAAAAAAAATATCGTCTGTACGTTGGTGTCAGTAAAGTGTGTGTGTGTGTGTGTGTGTGTATGTGTGTGTGTGTGTGTGTGTGTGTGTGTGTGAGTGTGTGAGTGTGTGTGTGTGTGTGTGTGTGTTTGTTACTGTATCACCGTAACTACCAAATCGATTTTGATGAACGATTTAACACATAGACACATAGACGCGGGTGGAACCGCTGCACGCAACTAGTTGTTAAAACATTACTGATTTAAAACACATTAGGAAAATCGAGCATGTCACTGATTGTAGCAGAGCGGATAGACCTTAACAACGTAGAAATAAAGCTTCTTTTAACCGGCTCCGCGGTAATAAATGTGAGGAGACTTTAGGGAAACTGTAAGTCCTTCCATTTCCGCACTCTTTATTGATTGACATTAATGTATTTATCGTGGTAAACCAACTTATCACAATATTTCCGGTGGAATTCCCACTGACACACGTATGCTGCATTATTGTCTTCCCGCCATATTCGTGCTATTGGCGCGTCGCCAGATTTGTAATGTATCAGTTGGCCGGTTACTTCCGGCCGGATAATCGTTATTCAATGATTGGCGGAAATGAATAATGTATTTTTGACGTTGCTTTTGATTACCTGGGCATTTAATTCAACAGTAACTAATATTACACGAAATAAGAAACATATCGTCACTTAATAATAACCTGGTGATTTATGTAGGTATATGTGTCCATTAATATTCTTAAAGCTGGTTTCTCACCAACAGGAGACAGGTCGGCATGTGGTCGGCTGCGCCCCGCGGGACGCGCGTCTTCCCGTTATTCCGCAGGAACCATTTCCGGGATAAAAAGTAACCTATGTTTTATTCCAGGGTATAAGCTATCTCCATTCCAAATTACACTCAAATCCGTGTACCTAGTAGTTTTTGTGTGAAAGAGTAACAAACATCCTTACATCCTTACTCACAAACTTTCACGTTTATATTATTAGTAGGACTAGGCTTCTACTATGACTACGTAATAACTTATAGAATTTGTGGTTTTTTTTTTATTGTCCACCGATTCGTGCATCCGTCCAATTTACGTACAATGTACAATTTCGATGTTTGTTGTCCCGATTAACAAAAACGTAACGTGACGTGAATCACGATCACATTTTTTGTCTCGCAACATTTTGTGTAGCAATCATTGAAAATGACGATGGAGGCAGAACGAAACAAAAAACAAATACTACATTTATTTTTAAAAACAATAAAATTTGTTTTAAAGTAAATGAAGTACATAGGTAAAACATTAAGATAATATTTATAATATGCAACTGAGCGACGAGACGAGCAAGCCGCTTGCCTGGTGGTGAGCGTCACGCTTGTGCCATCTCAGAATTTTATTATCACCAGTTCCAAATCCTGCGCGGCAACAGTATTAACTTCATCGTCTTCATAGTGTTTCGTTGTATGCCTTACTTTGTTACGCAAGAAGCTTTTTAATTGTTATTTTTAAATGGCGGCATCTCAAGGGGCGTATTTACCATAGGGGCAAAGGGACCATGGCCCGGGGCGGCAGGCCGCGAGGGGCGGCGCAAGCCGCCCTCGATGAGCAGCGCAAGCCGCCCTTGGTACGAGAATGTCATTTAATTAATGAAAACTTTGAAATACTTACGTAAAAATTTGCAATTTCTCCCCCCCCCTCCCTCCCCCCCCCCCCCTTTAAAGCTGGATCACCCTGGGTCGGTGGATCCGCCCTGGCCCGGGGCGCTAAATCTGTAAATACGCCCCGCAGCCAGATGCCGCTGCTGGGCTGCGGGCTGCCACATTTTCGCCAATGTCTGCTCCATGGAGGAAGAAAGAATGCTCTGTGCAAAGCCAATGTTGTAGGAAAAGAACTTCGACTGTCACCTTTTCAAGTTTTTATTTTAGACTTTTTTGGCGGCAATTGAGTTGTCAACGTGAAAATTTTGTTTTTATTTCCAAAACTTGTGTTTCTTCGAGTGATAATGTGTAATAATGGTGGATTATTAACCATTATGTGTTCGTTAATGTGTACGAGTGTGGGAAATTGAAATAAAGTTGTGAAAGTGACTTTTCAAGTTGCTCCAAAAAAGTCCGTGTAAAGTTTAAGTAAAGCACCACTACTTTACTTAAACACTATCCTCATCCCATCATCTCATCATCATCATCATCACCATCATCATTTAAACTTGATTCAACTCTCTGAGTTTGAAATCTTTTATACTTGACACTGGCAAATACACTAATCGTGTGACGCCATAACAAAACAAAAAAAAAAGTTTTTATTGTCAATGTCATACTGATGTCATAGTCATGATACTCAGCTGTCAGACGTCAGACCCGTCAGAGTTCATTTTATTTATTTTATATTCACCTCATCTCGTGTGTTGTGGTTTTGTGGTTTCATAAAATCTTCAGTCTCAGTTTCGTACATAATTCCATGCTTTGTTATATGAAAACTGTCGAAATTATTTGATTTCGAAAAGAACAAAACAGATAACACAGAAATATATCTCTCTTTTCATAGAAATATGGCGTATAATTTGAAACGTATTCAATACTATCGTACCCTGATATGTAGAAGTTACTGTGAGAAAAGTATTTATCAGCGTGATGAAGAAGGCGCCAAAACTCGACAAGTGTACGGTCAACCGTATCCAGAGTGGCGCAAACCTTGGATACAAAGACCGGGAGAATGGAAAAGCAAATTATCCGCCTTCATTGAAAAGAACCCGAACCCAGATATCTTGAACAGCATGTCTCAGATACCGGATTTAACATTTGAAAAGGTAAAAGATTGGTGGAAATTCATGAAGGAAAAGCAAGAGATTCACAATCAGCAACATATACCTAAAAGAGTTGCTATGCTTGGTTCAAATTTAGCTGCCATGCACTTTTTCCTTTACCGAGAAGCTGCTATCAGGTATTCAACATTTTTATTACTCAATTAATTAATTTAAATAACACTTGAGCTATAATGTCGATTATGCTGCTCGTAAAATCATTCGGAAAATTAAACCAAGCATTTTTCTATGTTTAAGGTTAAAGGACTCGAAAGATTGGATTAAAGGGAACATCACTGAATTAAACATTCCAGATGTATATGAAGATGGTTACTTTGTGGAAGCAGTTGACTGTACTAACTTCCATCACAACGGTTTGCGGTACGAAGGAGTCCAAAACCTGTCTGGATTGAATTTCCTAAAATGGCTTAGTTTAAAAAACAATAGACATATAGATGTATGGTGCCTCGACAGGCTTGCTGGTCAGAATGGCAATTCATTACAATACTTGGACATCAGTGGCTGTAACTTATGCGTTGGATGTATATTTGCTTTAGCCAGAATGCCAGAGCTTAAATGTTTAGTAATCACGGATCCAGGAGATAATATTGATATACAATCAGCTTTATCGATGTTGGAATTTGAAAAACCTACATTATTAATAAAAGCTGTGGGTACCTAATAGACTGGTGTAAAATAAAATAATGTTTTATGAATTAATTTAAAAAAATTGCTGTATGACTTTTATGTCAAAGTACGATTTGAAAACTGTAAAGTAGCTATAAGTAGGTAGAAAATGTTGTTTTTGTTGATTGTTTATGAAATTATTATTTGTATTATGCTACTGGCCCTGTTTCTTAGAAGTAAAAATGGTACAATGGTAGCAAGCTTCAGGTCACAAGCTCTTGTAATGATAATATAGTTATCATCTACTATTTTGTGTTTCATACACACTGCATAGTTATATTGTAGCCTAACATTTTTTTAATGTTACTAAAGATGCTGGAGTTTATTTTCTTAATATTAATAACCGAGAAGGGTGAATATATGAGAGGTTACAGTGAGAAATAAGGGTTTTTATTTATTTATTTAATTATGATATTTCTAAATATGTACATAGTTTTAGTGTTTAGAGCCATGTAGGTAAACTTAACCATTTCTGGGCAAACTCCAAAATGTATTTGATAAATGGACTAATATTCATTTTCATTGCGTGTCTCTAAATTATCTCCAATGCATCCTGTTGTGCTCATAAAAGATATATCAATGTACGAATCAATATTAAGAGAGGAAGTACAAGTGACACCCCAAAACTCGAGGTGGTTAATAAATAATAAGTTTATTCTCAAATTATGTACAGTAAACTAAAAGGCTTTGCAGTGTTTCATGGCCTAAGGTCTATGAGTTAAGGTGTTACTTCTATTTAAAGATTATGAGAAGGGTTGCTATAGGATGTTGAATAAAAAACAGTGTTGTTTTCGAGGTTTTAATGCTTTAACATAAGTTCGTACTAGGTATCCAATATGCTTGACCAAACTGCCCACAATGCTATTTCTGTTGGATTCATTGTAACTGCACAAAAAGACTGCATTTTATATCCTTTAACATCACCTAAAGTGCCACTGATTGGTCCATTAGTGGTTCTGATACAATTTTGAAAAACTTACAAATGTGGTTAAGATTTTTAGATACTGTATTCTTACACTTTTTGTCTAATTCAATCTAACATACATTAAATTGAACACTTAAATCTAAATAAATCATCTAAACAAGTTATTTACATTTAAGACATTTGACTAAACAATTATACTACTGCCTTATGTAGAAGAAATAAATAACGAAATGCTTCATTTAAAATGTTCTTTTGAAATAACGGCTAATATTTCTTAACATATAACATTCAACTTGTTAAGTTATGCAACAAAGTTAATTCAGTCTAATAAAAAACCTGCCTATTAGAGTTAGTTATTGACTGACAAAGCTTAGAAATAAAAATAATAGTCAATACGATTTCCAAAGTCGGTAAGTGGGAAGAATATTAACACTTGAAGTACTAAGATTTGAAAGTCAATAAAGTACTGGCAACATGCAGAATATTTTTGTTATTTTTTCTTATTTGTATTAGAATAACATACCAACAGTCACTCGTAAAACTCAACACGTGAAACGAAAAAGCGAACTTAAGGACAGAACAAGGTGAAACATTTAGTACAAACATCTCATTCATAAACCTTGAATCAAAACAATGTTATTTTTGTTATGTGATTAAAAATATATTTCAACAAATATAAATAGTATGATTACATATTTTATGTAGGTACAGTCAACGACAAGTCGCTGAATAAAAACACATTTTCCGATTACCGTCGTTATCCTAAACATCAACTTTTGACCACATCACCACTTAAAATAAGGTGTGTTATGTTGTGTTAAAAACGCTACCTTGTAAAATGTCAAAAAAAAACAATCATTGCTGATTTAAAACACATTTGAAAAAATTAGTATGATCAGCTACTTTTGTCGCTGACTGTACTTATTATGATGAACAGTATGTTTCCATATAAAAATATTGTTCTATTAATATGTAAATAATGTGGAGCTTATATGATCACTGATCAGATCAGTTTAACACTCAGCCTATTTATCTAGATCTAGATTATTAAACAAATCATGTTTTAGCAGAACAGAGCCTTTCAAAAAATGTATGTATGTATCTATAATGCATATTGTAATCAACTGTGAATTCTATTTGAAACTATCGTTAATGAGTGATTTTTTTTATATAAAAACATACTACTTCATAATTAGTATTTTTTGTACGTAAATATTTCGAACGACCAATCGTGAAGGTATAAACCACAGTAAAAAAAAGTAGATTGATGGATTACTGATATTGAAAATTTCAAAACAGTAATGTAATTGTGGATTATTTCAATCATAAGGCTGGTCCTTCAGTCTTTCGTACATTCATTTGCGTACCAGAAACAGTATCACTATGTTTATTGAACTGTGGTTTCAATAATCGTGCTGTTTTCGGACACCAAGAAGGGAATTCACTATAATAATTTAACTATTATTATAAAAGTGAACATTATTTTCGATCGAAGGTTAAAATCGTGCATATCGATTAAATAAATATCAATATCTTACTACCAATATTTCTTATAGTTAATTTAAAAATGGATGCAATCTTTAGTTAAATCAATACGGCATAATATATCGAAATATGGTTATTTATATAATAATTGATGTTTGATTCCTTATTTTGAATTAATTACTTTACAAGATAAAACTTCGTTTAGGCCAATTTGTGTATAGGCACTGAACGTGAACAAATATAAAGGCATGACGTGAATTGACTTGTACACATTTTAGTGTTTAATGTCATAAAATATGAGACATGTATGACAAATGTATAAAAATATGTTATGTAATAATTAATTCAAATTACGGACGTTTGTGATTATTGCTATGCTCGTTTAGTATGACTAACTGGTAACAACTGTATTAATATATTGTATGATAAATGTATCTAATATGTATGCCGCATTTTGCATTCTGAGCAAGAGTAGAATAATTTTTTGCTTGCTCAGAACAAAAATGCAGATAACAACAAGAAATTGGCTATGTAGAATATTCGTACCAAATTCCGACGCTAATGACGACATTTTATTTGGCGTAGCGTATTCGTATAGCGATATCGCTGTACCCTTCAACATAAAGTTAATGAAGGAGACAGCGATATCGTTATTTAGAAATACGCCAGATGAAGTGCGGCCATAAAAGCTAGATAGGTACTTAAAACAGGGTTGTTAGCAACCATCTACAGAGTATAATTATTATTTATCTATAAAAAAAATCAGCTTTTTATCGGATCTTGGTACACAGTATGTGAACAGTAAGGACTCTTGATACTGGCCAAGCTCAATTCACTTACGCTAAACGCTCCACACCTGTACAAATATCCCCGACGACGTTCGACAATGTGATATTTTGTGCAGACGTATTACGTTACGCGTAGCGTTAGCCGCTTTTGTACATATAGCCCTTACTGTTGTTTATTTCATAGTGCTAATGTTCTAGATGCGACTATAATATTAAACAGTGCGAAAATATCTCTTATATTTTATCATTTTAATAAATTCTTTTCAGTTGCAGACTCCTAAAGCAATTACCTAAATACTATCAACGCCGAAGAGATCATTTAAAAATACAATTTTGATATACATAACATTTTGTATTGGCCGAAACATTTATAAATTATATAATATTCTTTTTTTATCTATTCAATTAGTTATCTAAATAAAAACCTTAATTACTTTGAGAGCCGGGAATACTTACGAGCTAGTTAAAAATAATTCTATATTTACAATGAGATTATAAATGTATTGATTTATCTAATGTCGTTAATGGTTTGAGCTGTTGCTTGTCTCAATCAGTTAAAATGTAAACTATCTACACAAAATACAGAAAATGGCGAAACTACACAGAAGCGCCATGATTCGACTGCGTCCGAACATTCACTACTCAACTTGAAAATGTTCCAAACAACACATGATTGTTGCCGAATGAATAACGCACGTGAAACCTACACGAATTTCGCGTAACTGAATGAAATAGAACCACTCCTGCGAAGTTCCCAAACTGTTTATATTGCGCTATCGATCTATATTTTAATAAGATAAATGTAGCTACATTTCTAAGGCATTATTATGTTATTTCAATTATTTGTATTACACTCAACATTAGTCGTTCAAACATGGCATCGAACAATAAAATCACTCCGATTCACACCGCACAGATTCAAACGAATATCTGTACACCGTAAAAATAATTAAATAAGTAGATATTAGAACAACACAAAAATCATTCATGGAAGACTAACATCACAACATAAAAATATAAAACGATACGAAATTATATACTTAAACAGTAATGATTTTGCACCAATGTTTCATTGCCTTTACTTACACGGCTAAGGATTGCTATGCACAATTCCCGGCGAAAAATATAGCACGTCTGTAGATAAAAACTATTAAAATTGTAAGAACATTTTCTTTGTCTAAGCGTAGCCAGTCATCGTAGCTCAAGTTACGCGCTTAAGAAAATGTCGTTAAATTATACCGGCGTGTCTTTTACCTTGACGGATGCTGTAAGTGCCCAAATAAATCTAATTGCGACCAGCCTTGCCTGCAGAGCAGAAATGGGGACATCTAGAAGTAACGAACGATATTCGATTTATCTATAATCCAAAACACAACCCTAAACAAATAACCAAGTTTCACGATTTTCGAAAAAACTGCATCATATTCTCAGTACCATTTATAGCATTTATTTTATAGATCGTACGTAGTTTCTTTCATTTCGTAAATGCAAAAGGCTTTCGATTTTTATTTACTCATTTTGCGACAAATACAAAAATACATTTCGTTTAAGCTACCATTATACAAATTGTCTGCAACCACAGTAAACATTAAGGACAGTAGCTCAACTAAGAAGAAACACTTCCCCTTATGTGTACTGTGATATGTCAATATAATTTATAAAATCTTAATCTATTTATTTTTACAAATTGAACCGATGCTTTAGGCCGTGTGCATTCGATCGCACGTTAACACGTCGTATCATCGTCATCATCATAATTTCGTATAGAGACTTGGTCGCGCGATCGTCTAAACAGGACCTTACTCTCCCCAGTGGCAAACGGACTACAATAAAATGAAATCAAATTTTATAAACCTTACATTTATATTGTTATTACCGGTAGGACCAATGTTCCGGACATTGGTCCTTCGAGCCGGATATATCAAAAGATTTAGAAGAATTCAAGATCGACATGGTGTTAACAAGGTCAGACAAGGCGAAGGCGTCCAGATGCCAGTCCCAATGCCAGGCCTGAGATAGAAAAGAGATCGATACCGCAAAAAATAATACAGAAAAAAACATGGGATCGCACGGGAGGATGGTGTCGCTGCGACTAACTAAACTACACTCATGTCTAAACTTCGGTCGATGTTGAAAATCGCCCATTATTATTAGCAATAAGTATGTTTAAATATTTTTTTTATTTGTTTATTTTATCTCTATAGTAGTCCGTCTACCACGCATCTATAACTAAGTACAATCTCCTTTCCAAACACAACATTATAAAAGTAACAGAGTCGTAATCGTTCGTACACGTGACAATAATAAAAATAATCGTAACAATATAAAATAGAACTATTTCATAAGCTTATTTATTTAACGTTAAAGTGACAAAGACTTAAAATACACATTGAGATCGTGCTCGTAATGACGATGTGCTAATAAAATGTAACGCTTTATCGATTAATGTTCTTTAATTGGCAAAGATCCGTATTTAATTATCTGTATCTATTTGATGAAGAAGCTATAGTATACCGTATGCATACTTGACATTGAGAACATGTTATCACGCACTACTCCCAGGATTTACAAAAGCGGCGCTAGTGTTCGTTTTGCTCTTAAAAGATTAACTATCTATTTATTAATTCGCTAAAAATGTAAAAACTTATTTAGTCATTATTCTCGTTTAATAATGTTGCAACACTAACGCCACTAGTGAGAAGTTTGGAAACTAATACGCTTTTTACTACCGCGGTTTATGGTATAGATTAGGTAAATATATAGGTAATAATAATGATAATTAGCTTTAATAATAATAATAACATAAGCAAATCGCAACCATCACTTCAAGCCACGGTAGTAGGTATTAGTAATTTAGACGTAATATTTTTTTCACGTTCCAATATTATAATATTTCTCATAAACACAACATATCCTCTCACATCGCCAATTCAAGACTTACGCTACCAATTATTAGTTTTTATAATCATTTTTTTCATGTTTTTTTTATTAGAAATTATTTTATGGAGAGTAATAAAATACTTTTACGTTAACACATAGTCTAATCACTGTATTTTATAATTTTACATGCCGGTACATGATCACAAACCTCTTCAACGTGTTGGGTTATCTCATATTAAATAAGTTCAAGTCCAATATTTGCTCTACAACTTTTACAAGCGGATCCTTTGATGTCACGAGCTTATAAGAGAGGGTGTGAAAAACTGGTGAAGTGAACGACTGGCTGCCTGAACCAATTAAAAATGTAAAGACGTCCAAAATCAAGGATCGGCAAAGACTAATGGAGCGAAGCTTAAAACAAAGAATCGACAGAGTTCTTAACTCTACAATTCGCTCTAAAACGGGCATTGTTGATGAAAATGGGAGTGGGCGAGACAGGTAATCCGAATGCACTCGGATCGTTGAGCAATGATCGTCACACAGTATAACCTAAGGCCTAGACAGAGATGGCGTGATGACTCAACACCTTTCAAGAACTTTGGTCTGGGATGCGGGGGACCGAGATGTCTGGAAAGATATGGGGAAGCCATTTGCCCAGCCATTGCTGTCCCATTGGACAATATAGGTAAAAAAGATTTCCAAATCCATACTATATAGCAAGCAATATATCTCGCCTGATAGACGTTGGCAGCAATGGGAAGTTTTCGCGAAGCTAAAAGTAAAAGACGCTACCAGCGTTTGCGGAATAATAATGTTATGTGATTGGCTAACATTATCTATAACCGGCACAAAGGGCTAACTAACTTAAACTTTATATCTGAGTAGTAAAAACGATATTGCATCTAATATTATTAATGTGAAATTGACGATATTAGTTACTCAATCACGCCGAAATGGCACAACGGAGGCTACTTCTTATCCCAATAACACCCGAACGAGGAAGCTAGCATAGCATAAAGCATTGTTTCCATCAGTCAATCCTGTGAAACCTGCCTATGGAAGATCAAAACATGAGAAATGTATTTTGAAGTTTAACAAAAAATGAATTTGTCAATCTTCAAAATTGAGCTGTAAAACGTTTTAGTAGCGCCTTTACATCCTGCAACACTTCACTATTACTACAAATACAGGGAAGTTATCGAGTATAAAACTTGTAAATGTTCTTGCAATGTCTGTCAACCGCTAAACCTGTGTAGAAGACTATCGCTGCACCACAATCGAGATGGTGTACCCGCATCGCTAACTAGCCGTCGATGTAGGCTGCAGCGCCGCGGAAACAACGGGGGAGTTCACGTCTGGAAATAACATAACTCAAATAAACACTCCACACCACAGACATAGATTCTTCTTCGTGTCAATGGATTTTTATATTTTATTTGACGGGAACTCTGCGACGTGATTTGCGTTCTGCGTCGTCGCGTTGGGGTCGTCAGTATTGCAGTTTTGAGGCATAATGCGGTTCAGGAGATGTGGCATGCTTGTCTTGGACGGTGGAACTTATTTTCTTTATATCTTACAGGGGGTAGCTTTTTTATCACTTGTCACCTGATGTTAAGTGACGATGTGGTCGGAGGTGACGCCATGCGACGCCTGGATAGGAAACTAGCTTTAAGTGAGGCTGCCTGAACACACCGTTAGCGGTGCCTGGCGACCGATTCTTAACTAGATAACGCGAGTTTACAAACTGTGCATGTCCTAAGTTCGGGTGGAATGTTTTGTTAAAACTAATTTCAAATTGTGCCCTATTGAAATAAGATCAAAAAAGTACTTACTCGTAGGAGTGTTGACTTCGGAATGGGGCGTGAGATTGGACTGCGCCATCAACTTCTGTCGCACCTCTCGGATCTTCAACTGCAGCGACATCTTCGTCGGAAATATGCTGTTATGGGTGGCCTAAAACATAGAACATTAACATTTACAAAAGCAATAATTAAATCGGTAAATAATAACTTGACTTAAAAAAAAATATCTTCCAAACCTTCAAAAGCGTGTCAGATAAGCGTGGCGTAGCTAGGTATCCAAATGCCCTGGGGCAAAAAATAAACTAGGGGGCCAAACTAAACTATTTAAAATCATTTGTTCCATATTCGACGTAACCCAGATTCGTGGTACTCCAGATTCATCCTAATACCGTGCCAAGGGGCCCCGGGGCGTCTAGTTCTCCGGTAGCTACGCCACTGCAAATAAGCGATATTTGGTTTGAAATGCTTAGGAAAATTGGACAATAGGGTATTACATCCATTTTTAAAAAGTCTCAATTAGATTTTATAGTACTCGTGAACCACTAAAAATTCACAAAATTTTAATCAATCGTTATGTGCCATAAAAATGCATTTAAATTGTGCATTTTCGAATTTCGCGCGTAATTTGACGAGAACGCTAGTCGCAGTGGACGCCATATTGCTCTGTGGTCATGTCATGACGTCAGTCGGCTGTGTGAACAAATCCAGTGACGTTTTGTATGTTAATGTTAGTTCTTTATATTTACATAGCCGTATTTTAAATGGTGTCAATAGTGTTTCCAAGCAGAAAGCTGAAACTTTTGAATTCAATTTTAAAATTTAGTTTGCTATTTTATGAACTAAAACTATCGATTTCAGACTGCTTTTTGTCTAAGCTATCTCAATAATATGTTGTTAGAATTTTTCACAAATAGAATAAAATACCATATTGGGTATGATCGGCTGCTTTTACCGCTGACAAAGGTCCCCAGCTCACCTGGAAGTGCGTAGTGGCCTGCGTGGTGGGGAACATGCCGTGCTCCTGGAACAGCTTGAGCACGAGGTTCCGGCGCTGTTCCAGCACGCGCCGGTGGCCCGCCTCGCCGCGCGCGCCGCCCGCCGAGCTGGCGGACGCGGAGTGCGGCGTGTGCGGGGACATCACGTCCTCCACCCCTTCCGACGCTGGAACATACGGCTCTGTTCAACATAAACAATGCGATTAGTGGATGGGAAAGTTAAAGGATTCACCTCCACCATCCTACTAATATTATAAACGTGAACGTTTGTGAGCATGAATGGATGGATGGATGTTTGTTACTGTTTCACGCTAAAACTACGGAACGGATCTGAATAAAATTTGGAATGGAGATAGCTTATACCCTGGATTAACACATAGGCTATTTTAACGCGGAAAAATGTTCCTGCGGGATAACGGGAAGACGCGGGTGAAACCGCGGGGGGCCACTAGTTGATCTATATCACAACGAGCCATAGAAAGAGCCATGCTTGGAGTTTCTTTGCGTGATATAATCCGAAATGTGGAAGATCGCTGAAGAACCAAGGTCGCTAACATAGCTCTTAGAATTTGCACTTTGAATGGCAAAAGGGCAAGCCACATCGCCCGACGAACCGATAATCGATGTCGAAGAAAGGTTCTCGACTGTCAAGTCTAGTTACTAGTTAGCCAGTTGAATAATAATTAAGTTATCAAATCTAACCTCTAAACGTGTCCAGGTTGAAATCAGGTCCGAAGAAGGTGTTCCCCACCAGTTTGTTGGTGGTAGTGTGGGGTGTTCCGTACGATAATGGTGTGGGAATACCGCCGCCGTTCACTGATTCCGCTTCCATTGGAGTCACGACCGTTTCTTCCTCTGCAAAGATAAAGATAAATAGTTACATATAATTTGTTTTGATTTTAAACAAGACAGCAAACACGATAAATTACTTACATAATGAAAATGATAGTATAACTATCTTCTGTAACCACTCAGGCGATTTGTGCTTCGATGGTTGCCCGCGCGTCGCGCGCTAAAGGGTTGCGGGTAACGATCGAAGCACACAGCTGATTCAACGACAAGTATTGTAAATAAGCCTCTATAATCGACTATTGTCCGTGACACACGATTATGATCAACTAAAATCATTACTAGTTGAACAGCACTATCGGATAAAAGAAAAACATCTATGGATGTAGAAAAAAAAATAGACACTGGCTTCAATTTGCTTATTTAGGTACAACTTTACAAACTTGTGGAAAATTTCGTATTTAGAATTGTGAAGTGTTTTTACAGTTTATCTAGTTATTGATATTTATTTTTAGCAACGTGTAATCTATCTAATTCTTATTTTGATAGAATTGTTATTTACTTTGCTATACGGAAATTTATAAACATTTTACAACAGATGAACGTAATAATTTCATGACGACAAAGTTAACGTGGTAATGTGTATTTAAAAATATCATATTCATTATAACAAACCATGCTAGTTTAATGCCCAATCTGTCTACTTTCTGAAACTAGTTTCAGAAATTAAATAAGTTTGATAAAAATTAAGTAAAAACGACAATATCAAAAAACAATACCGCGGTATTTTGCGGTTGGTGAATGTGTTCGACCGCGCAGCGCTTTAGAGACGGTAGCTAATCATCGTACTAAACAGTATGGGACCTACTAATCACTACACACCAAAGGGTGAACTAACACTAAGCACTTGACTAAACAATGTGTATCCCGACAAGGCCATGACTTAAACATAACCGCCACTAAACAGCGTTATATACCTTTTCCGATGACATTGTGTTTCTTCCTCATGTACAGCTGAGGGCTCCGCGGCACCACCATCGCACTAGGGCTGCAGGCCTCCGGCTTGAAACGCGGAAGCGTGCTGAACTTCTGCTCGAAATTTACCGTTTCTAACACCCTGTAGGAAAATGATTTAAATTAAAGTCAACATAAGTATGATATTTAACTATTGAAAAGGAACAACGTTAGGATAATTTGAAAAAAAAAACACGTTATGGCAACACCGCTCAGTGCAACCAATGTCAGAACAAATAACATTCCTACCAAATTTTTTATGAACATAAAAAAGTAAATTTTCAAATCACAACACTCTTTAGATTAAAATTAAGTATATGATTGAGTCGGTGAGCGTGTATGTTTGTCACTTTATCACGCTGAAGCGGCTCAATGGATTTTAGTGGAATTTCGAATGGAAATAGCTTTAAACCTAACCTAAAAAAAACCTGGATTAGAAGCTACTTTATCCCGGAAAAAGGTATAAAAAGGTAGTCGATTTGTTGCAATGTTTACAAAAACAACAGTTAGATGTCGGATTATAAGTAAAGTTGGCATCAAACAGAGTACACGGAATACATACTTGTCGCGCCCGTCTTCATTTCCTTTCTTGAACAAGCTCTTTTTGTGTCCAGGACTTGGCAGGTCGGCATGTTTGGGCGACGAGGGCGACTCTCCCTCCCCTGAGCTCATGTTTGACCCTGGACCCATGGCAGGTGGTGGGCCACTTTCCGACCGCGGTATGTTGGATTCCGATCCATTTGAACCTGTTGATGTTCCTGTGGGATGAGAGGAAACATTTAATGGCACATGCATCAGTTTACTAAGGACTTGAGAGTAATAATATACGCGATCGTGACGTCACAACCTCGTAAGACTGTCAAAAGTCAAGAGTAATCCAATTGACATTTTGTTAAATCGCAATTTTATTGTAATTCCCTCACATGTATTCATTTAAGATTCTTTTGGAGAAACAAGGGTTACCTCGACTTAACCTCTTCTGCAGCGGCGCCCTGCCGAGCTGGGCCGGCGTAGGCGCCAGAGGGAACGGACGGGCCTCTTCTATAGGGGTTTCCCATTGTCTGTAAATAATAAAAAATACTAGATACCTACAAAAATATACATATTTTATTCTTTCTTGATTAGGGCATGCTTGACGAAAGCTACGTTATTTTTTTTTAAACTAAATGAAATTGGGTGTTTAAGGCCAGCTCAAAAACAGAAGCTTACTACGACTAAGAACATAGGCGAATTGTAACATTTAAACTTTTTTTTATGAAACTGTGCAAGATCAAGGAGAGGGAGGTGATACGAGCATGGCGCTCACCTGGTGGTAAGCATCAAAAGAAATCCTGTATCTTTGCATGACCAAACAAAGGTGTGTCTGATAGGTTTTAACGTTTATAGAATCGAACATAAAAAGGGATCAATACTCACGAGGCAGGTTTAGGCACAGTATGGTTGTTGCTTTGAGAAACTATCACAGATTGGCCGCTTTGTACATTTTGGTTAGGCGTCTTGTTGGTCTCTATTTCTGTAACAAACATTTTATATTAAATGTCGCGAATATTGATGTATGGACAAACATTAACATTCTGAAAATTATCTTAAGCTAAAAACAAACTCCTCGTTGAATCAGCATTACATAATATAGCATGCTTTTTTGCTAGGCGGTATTTGAGGCATGCACTGCAAAATGTGTGGATGCTGCTTTAGATGTTACTAAAAAGTATCGGATTCAATAGTTAGATGAAACGTGCTTTTTTAGTGGCATGGTCCCACTATAGGAATTGTACTAGTATTGAGTGTGTGGCAAATAATGAGTGAGCGATAACCATCACAGATGCACAATAATTCCGATTCCCAAGACAGCGGTGTCATCACATAGCAGATGCAATATGACGGGCGTACTACGGCTGTCATGCAAATGGAATGACGATGTCAAACACCACTATTTAGGAAACCACGCCACCTTGTAGATAACATTTCAGTATGCCGTTTTATTTCGGGTGCTGTGTGGTGAAACTCTACATAACTCTTTCATCATATCGGGCTTCGTTTACATTTTTTTTTACGTCTTACAGGGTAGTGTTTGACCACAAGTCACCTGATGATAAGTGACGATGTGGTCGAAGATGGATCAAGTTATTTATCTCCGAGGTGAGAAACTTCTCGTCTGAATGGGAACTCCCAGCCGCGCGGCACTGTCACCCGCCACTTATACTTCACCTCCAGTCAGACCTAAAAACCGATCAGTGCGCGGGTTCTAGTTGTACCATAACTCGTGTCGGTCCCGGTATAAAATGACGCACCTGCACTGAAGGGCACGTAGAGCCGCTGCAGCTGCACGTAATGTAGCGGCTGCGAGGGCGCGTCGCTGGACTTGAGCAGGAAGTTGCCGGAAGCGTCCAGGGACAGCGTCAGCGGGCCCGACATCGCTGCGGAAGGGACCGCTTGTAGCGACACACACCAAGCGGTAAGCGACAATACGCAAGCGCGGCCGCTCGGACACAAACAACGTCACAATGATGCAAGTTTCAACCCACCCCCTAACAGAAAAAACATCTTGACTATCCCACTAAGGCTAGAATGACGCTCAAGTGATGATCAGTACTAGAGCACAGATTTGACGCTGTCAGTTCATACAAATATGTTACTAAATCGCTACTCAAACATGGATCGACACTTGAGCGTTATTCTAGAATACGGGTCTTCTTTCTTGCCTTCCTAACCTTTTCCTCCCTTAGTTTACCTTCCGAGTCAAAAGGGACATTCCTTCTGTATTTTGGAAAGTCTTTTTCCTTCATGGTAAAGAACGCGTAATGGATCTTGGCCGCTCTGAAGTAAGGGCTATCCAAACATTAAGCGTTGTTATAGATAACATAAGTTGTAACTGTTTAAGACACTGAATCTTTGACCTTAAGCATCACGCTAGCAATATGCTGCTACTATTTCATCATCACCTTCATCATCAGCCTATTACGTTCCCACTACTGGGACGCATTAAATCATAGGTCAAGACAAAATAAGAATGCGGTATCGGCGCCGTTTAAGTCGCAAGCCGTTTGGCTATCCCTAGAGTACCTATTTTATCCACTACTCGTTTCGCTAGATCAACTACCTTGTCCTACCCAAAGTTCAGTACATGCTTCTGAAATGTCTTTTGGTAAACCCAAATGGTCCCTTCGTCTCCCAACCTCATATTGATATGAAATGCTTCACCCTACCCCACACTTATATAGATCATTGTGAGGCGTCTCAGTGTCCAGATATTAGCATCGTAACAACAAAAGAAAAAAGCTGGCATATGTCTAAGACTATTCGGCAGAAAATCCAATAAAACGAGTGACAATTTCAAGCTCATGTATTTTCATCAACTTTTCATGATTTATTTTACGTTGCTAATACCTGAACGTGTCTTCCCGTAATCAACATTTCCGTTAGTTTCCACAGTTCGATGACCCCTGGTGATACAGAACAGGAAAACTTCGTTTCTCCCACAACAACCGACAAAAACTTGTCACTGATAACACGAACCATACCTACATTCAAAACACGATATGTGCCATATATTAATTCCAATGGTCTATATTAAAGACAGTGACAAACAGAATCATAATTTAGACCGCTACCTTAACCCATCAAACCCGCAATGCAATGCGATGCTAATCAAGAATTTATAAATGTTTGCATCCACTTGTATATACCAATATTTCTTCCCTGAAGACATCAGTATTGCTAGCAGATTACCAAAACTTCCCAGGCATTATAAAACAATCATTTACCTGCAGCATTATCACCAGATCTCTTGACGAAAGTGACACTCTTCACGAGGGCAGATGCGGCCGACGATTGGCTCATCGTCATCCCCGCCTGGGACATCGACATCGGCTGAGACATCGCCATCGTCTGAGCCATCGACATCGGTTGTGACATCGACATCGGCTGAGACATCGACATCGGTTGAGACATCGCACCGCTTGACATGGTCTGTGACATCGATACCTGTAATAAATATTGAATACTGATTCTATAGCAACTATGAGGACTAACTTAGGTACAAACTATCGTGGCCATAAAAAGTTTATTAAAACTTTTTGTAAGCTTATTTCCCTTTTTTCCTGTTAAGGAGGTATTCAGAAATCACGTCACACAAATTACAAGATTCCATAGCGTTAAATTAACTTGTATTTTTTCGGGGAAAAAAACCTATTGCTCTATGTGCATTGCAAATATTGGCCCAGCCGATTGGTCGCGAAAGAAAGTCAAAGACGTACCTTTATATAACAAATAGGTTTGTATCTAAAACTTACCGATTGCGGCATAGAAATCCCGCTCGATATGACTTGCACATTGCTTGTGGGGGAGTTCATAATGGACGCTATAGCGTTATCCAATGCTGCCTGAGTGGACAGGCTCGGTGCGCTCAGGGAAATCCCCTGGACGCTGTTTGTAATGCTTTGAGTGCTCGACGCGAGAGTAGACGGGTGCGGCGAGCTAGGCACTTGACTCATGCTCTTGCTTATTGATGTGAATGCCGTCCATTGTCTGTGGTTGTCACCTGCACGAAGAAAAAAAAAATGCTACTGTATTGTAATTTCAGAGAAATGTTTTTTGTTTTCTAATAGATGCGGTGAAATCCTTTTCAACTCTTCTGCAAGCTTTTTGAGTACTTTTTAGAACTGAATGATTCAAAAACTTTAGTTAAATTCCAACTACCATAACTTTGCCAGTGCCATATTCTACTAAACAATATTAACAAAAGGATTTTAAATCGATTACTACTCAAAATTTCGAGGACAAAAGACCGAAGTGAGACTGTCAGAACACACGCTGTGTGGAAAATGTCCTACAATTTGCAGAATCTACCAAAACTTATCGATTCTATTGCAATTTCTCTAAAACTAAACTAAATAATGTTCTCTAACTTTCGTAGTCAGAAAGAGGCAGCACTACTTTCAGACCTAACAAACTCATTTTAGTTACAGAGTGCACATAATGATGTCATTACCTGTATCAGCGTGAGTAGACTTGAAAGCGCCTCCCGTAGGCTGGAATACTTTGGAACCACCTGGACTCGACGCAGTAATACCGCCGAGAAGATTGTCTGACGACCCAGCCCTGCAAGAAGGAAAACAATTGCATTTTTAAACATGCCAGAGGGTGTTGTAGGAACACCCTGCCAGTGTTTTTGTTTCCTAATAAGTATAATTTGAACAAAACTTTTCCATCATTCATCTACACATCGCGTAAAAACAGGGTCACACGTAACTGGGACGCATCAAGTCGTATAAATTTTATGGCCTGCTATATTTACCTGGCTTTTATTGGTTTCGGCCGCCGGGTGTGGTCGTGGTGAGTCAAGTACTCCCGCGCCTCGATACCCTCGGAGTCTGAATCGGTGACTTTCTCACCGCACTTGAGATCTATTTCCAAGTTTTGTAGCGGCGGCGGCACCTCCTCGCATATCGTTTGTGTTATCTGCAAAAAAAGCAATGTTCAATGAAGGCTAAAAATATAGTTGACTGTATGGGGGATACTCGTATATGTAACAATTTTAGTTAATGACTTGTATATTCAACTGTTTTAGAACTGACTTGCCCATGATATCCTTCCAAGCAACCTAACTTTATAATGATATCCACATCGTTACTTTCCGTTGGGTGGGATCATAGTCAAAAGCTGGTCTAGGCAGTTGTAAAAATAACTAATCTCTTCATTGCATCTGAATGGGAGACAACATTTTAGAGGCATGTACATGTGTCCTATGATACTCTATCTGAGAGATGGCCTGTATCTCAGTAATATAAAAGTAATAGATGATGAGCAATGCTATGAAAGATTACACCCCAATATGTTTTTTTACTGTTTTAGCCTCAGATGAAAACTAAACAAAAACACAAGGAATCTTACCATCTGGTCATCATCGCTGAGCTGTGGCGATCCGAGGTGACTGTACGCAGACGAGGTCACCGGTAAATCGCAGCCGGACTTCAATACACTGTCGGGCACTCCAGAGGGTGTCCTTGGACTCTGTGAACAAAAATGTATACTGTTTCAACGCACTGCACCGGTATTATTGGCTTATAGTTGACCAAATAGTAAAAATTGTGTCTCAGATGCTTCTAGCAAAGAGGTTGTCAGACACCCTGTGTTTTACCTAACCTCAATTTGCATATGCATAGATAACAAATATATATGATCGAACCAGTCCTTTAAAAACCAGCCCAATGCAAGTTACTAAACACGAAATGAAGCTGGTTAGCTACACTCATATTATAAATGCGAAAGTTTGTGTGAGTGAGTGTTTATGTTTGTTACTTCTTCACGCTGAAACGGATTTGAGTGAAATTTGGAAGAGAGACGGCTTATATCCTGGATGAACACAAATGCTACTATTAAATTAAAGAGGAACAATACATCAACAAACAATCTACGTCGATGTTAAACTTAAGAAAACTACCCTGAAATTTACAGATAATATAACGCTTCTAGTATTAAATCTTCACTTATAGTATCTATCTGTACCTGTGGTATTGATCCGGTCGGATCGCGGCTACTCGAAGATTTCCTGCGATCCTTGTTGCACCATTTCCACTCAGGATGTGCTTTGAAGTGAGCCTCTTTCACCTGGAACAAACATTGGAATCACGCGATGCTACCTTTGGCAGCAGCGATTGACGATTTTGCATGCTACTTCTCGCTCTGACGTCTAGTTAAAAAGAGATGTAGCATCTGAAATTACCGAAAGTCGCTTCTAAAGGTAGCGTATGTGCTTAAATGCCACACTCAAAAACGTCTAACGTTACTAGCAATATAAGAATTAATTATCGTAATTTTTGTATCAATTTTTTAGACTAGCAAGTCGCTTGCCTTTTGTAAACGTCAGGCCAGGTAATAGGCATTACAGTTTAGTGCTACCCTGAACTTAAAACTTCAACCAATCAAAATTCCTGCGCGACAATGCACTGCGCTCGACCAATATACAATGATAAATTTCCTTGCCCTGTAATTTCATTGGAAATATTGCCATTTCAAGACGCAGTAATGTTAACAACACTACCGCTTTCGAATAACTGTCACAAAAGCATGGCTGAAGAAATTTACAGCGCCCCTAGCGGTGAGTTTATGAATCAACTTTTCCTCATACATAATAAAAATATACACTTTAACTTGAGAACTTCTTCCTTTTTTTTTCGTCGGTTAAAAAAGAATTTACGCACATAGGAAAACTGAGGCCTACTGGTGACGATGACACGAGCATTTCTTTTGATTCGTATCGCGTTAAGTCACTAACCTCGCTAGCAAGCTCGTTGTACTTCTGCTTCTCCTCCGGCTTCAGAGAGTACCACCACTCGCCCAGTATCTTGCTGACCGTCCGGTTGTCTTGGTTGGGGTGCATCTGGTGCACCGTCTGCCGGTGCCGCTTCGAGAATATCATGAACGCGTTCATTGGACGACGGATGCGACGCTCCTTCTAGAACATACGATGTTGTTAGTGGTGTTTCTTTTGTCGTTTTTGGTTTGAAATTAGGTGCATAGTGTATTATTATTCAATCTCTCGGGAAAACCGTGGATAGATCGGTTATTGAAACCGGCCGTTGGTAGGATACATTTGGCTTTTTTTTGGTGGCAATAGAACTGTCAACATGATTTTTCTATTTTAATTCTAAAACTTGTGTTTCTACAAGTGATATTGTGTGATATTGATTGTTATTTAACCATTTTAAGTGATTGTTAATGTGTACGAGTGTAGGATATTAAAAAGTGATTTTTCTAGTTACTCCAAGACCGTGTAAAATTTAAGAAAAGTGTCACTTCTTGTAGCGGGCTAAAAAAAAAGAATCATCAAAATCTATTCACCCAGCCGAAAGTTCTGAGATAACAAATATAAAAAAAGAAATCCGAATTGAGAAGCTCCTCCTTTTTGAAGTCGGTTATAAAGTAAGACTCGGTACCTTTTCGTTGGTGCTAGCTGGTGAGTTGAGCGCGTTGTTGTTCAGCGACTGCCGCTTGGAGGAGTCGTCGCCGGCGCCGCCCGGCTCCTCGCATTCGAACACCTCATCGTCTTCATCGGTGCACATCGATGTCACTGCATTTGTACAATTTAACGAAAAATATTATTTCTACACACACACAGTCCCACACACATACACACCTATTTATTATTATTACAACATTAGTCGCCGAGTTATCTATTCAGTAGTAAACATATTCATCGTTAGCTCCAAATCATATTATGTGATTCCTTAAAACACACAGCGTTGAGTTGAAGAAGCTGTTGTGAATTCTCCCTTTTAGATTAAATATGTATAGAAACTCACCCAATTATCTATGGTTCTATACCTTTCTCTCTCTCCTCACCAGCGTGCATCTCTCTCTTCAATCAAGTATGATGCAAGATGTAATTGTCAATGTCATAGCGTTTGTGAATTTTGCCGGGTTAACCGCAAAAGTTTCTCAAAGTTACAAAAAGTGTATAAATACATTAATTTGTTATGTTTTAATAGCACACAGCGTCAGTTTTGTGTTCGTTCGTACATTTCCTCAAGTGAAACTGTGATTTCCAATGGATCCGGACGAAACCAAGTAAGTGAGTGTCGGAGGTTAAAATACCTCCTTGTTGCTAACAAGTTGATACTTCGGAGGGAGATCAACGTTGGTTAGGACGAGTGTTGATGACTCGTCACCTTCTTCATCCTCGGAGGATGAAAAGGCATAATAAATATCACCAATATGAAACGTAGGTCGGACAAGTACGAACAAGTTTCGGACCTACGCATAAACACATAGATACCTACCTACAACAAGTGTAGTGGGATTTATATCTGAATATATATCATACGTTATACCCCAAATAGTGATTAATGCTAATCAAAGAAGTGATCCTTTACCATCTACATCTAGATCCTACAACTTTGCTAGGTAATCTTTCTTTCGGTGACCCAGGCACCGAGTTTGATGGGAGAACTGTTAGTTCCACAGGCTGACAAAGAGTGACTGCAATAGTTATCAATGGATACACCCTCTTGGAAGGGTTCTTGCTATAAAAAAAAGCTCTAAAGTGTAGCGTAGCCAGTCCTGGATTCATAGGTGTTAAACTCAATGAATCTATGTGCCATTTTTATACGAGTACGGATTTTGTAGAATCAACCAAGCAATTGCAGACTACAAGATTTGCTTGACTGGGCACCGACAAATCCCATTAATTTAACTATTATTTAAATGTATCTCTAGTACCATAGGCATAAGAGCGCCATGATTAAAAATATAATATATTATATATGTCATTTATTCTGAGACTACAATCCAGATGGTAAGCAGGCAAAGTGCATCGAAATTAGAGGGGATACGGTAATAAAATAAACAGTTACAACCAGTGCCTTTTTTGTCAAGATGCTCTGCAACCTGTCGTAGCCTCTTTATGTGTGTCACTAGTATGGAGTGTTAACACTCCTACCTACATTAAGAAGAAGAGAATGGGAGGCAGGTCTCATGTTCAGAACATAAAATACAAGGGGTCAAAACACATTGAGCTGATTATTAAACAAATATTCTTATTTGCAATACCCCAAATTTTAAAAAGAGTCAGCTCTTTTGTAGAACCTTAGCACAAAATGTGCACCTTCTAATACTTTACAAAGTTGACTATCAAGCATATGGGTAGCAGGTTGCCGCTTTCTTTATGTAAAGACACCATCCCTTTCAGTATCCGGACAGCCGGGTGTTTTGAAAGATAGGCTACCGAAATTACCAAAGAGAGGACCAGTAGGGTCCTAGACTTAAATATATTTATAGATATATATTATACTAGGCATCTCCTACATTAAATCCGGGTTTCCATTGTCAAATGTTTTTAGCAAGGAAAGCCAATGAGGGACTTTGCCCCATACTTTGTCCCACAGTAGACTGCGGAAGTCTCAGTTCAGATGAGTTAGTGAAACAATTACATTTGATTTTGCAAACAGATATAGCAGAATTTCTGCAGACATGTGACTGGCTAGTGAGAGTAGACACATGCTAGGCCTATTTTCATGTACCAATGGCAGAATCATACCGGAGGTATCTCGGAGTAATTTATCTAAATGTTGCAACAGAGGGTTTGCCATTCGGTCTGTCATTAGTTCCAAAAATTTTTGCCTCAGTGACTTATGGGATTGCGGAAATCCTAAGAGCCCAAGTTTTCCAGATAATTGTAAATTTAGAGGATTACTTCCTAGTCAATCAGGACAGGAGGGGTCTGGTTTCTCAGGTTGCGGAAACATTGAGAATATTGGAAACATTGGGATGACATATAAACTATCAGAAATCGTTTCTGGAAACCTGTTAGGAGGTAGAATATCTTGGTCTCATTTAAATACTTAGCAAACCAGGCTGCAAACTGCCAAAAAATAATTAAATAAAAAATTATGCCAATGCTTTCTAAAATGTTAGACAGTGGGAACAGTTCAATAAAATACTCAAAGAAAGAGTTATTAACTTTGGTAAATTTTGTAAATTTTGTTGTTCCCAAAGTCAGATACACAGTAAAAAATAATATTAATGATTATTTATTAAAGATTAAAGGATTTGTGTAAGTCAGGTCAGACCACAATAAAAAATATTTCTACCTCCAGTTGTGTAGCAGGATTTAAAATAATGGTTAAAGGCAGCTTAATGCACTTTTACATCAATAAATAAAAATAAAATAAAAAAGTGTGACTCACTTTTAGACTTCTGGTGTGGCAGATACGGGAGGGGGCCCAATTGAATAGTACCTAACTATCAGGGCAGTCGCCCCCCCCATACCAAGGTCGCAGGCATGAAAATTTTGAAATAGATACATGCGGTTTTTTCGCACCTATAAACAGTCAGCGGATGACTTCACAAAGAGTGGACATATTAATACACTCAGACAATAGAACTCTTGTCGCAAATATCAGAGACGAAGGGGGGACATTCCCTTGCTCAACTAAGCTTGACAACCAGGCTTCTAGAACTTATAGAGAAGTGACGGGTCACTCTCTCAGCCACTTACCTCCCGGAGAGGCTCAACGGAATTGCGGATCGCCTGTCAAGGGGCCGCAAAATACCAAAGTGGCATCAACTACCCCAGGCCACGGCGGCTTTACTAAAATGTGGGGCGTCCCAGAAATAGACCTGTTTGCATCAAAAGAAACGGCTGTCGTACCAAAGTAACTTGTAACACCAGATTTAAAAGAAGGATCTGCGATCTTTTACGACACTTTCAGCCATTAATGGGACTACGGCTTGGGGTGGGTATTTCCCCCGCCTTGCCTAATACCGAGAGTATTGGCCCACTTAAGCAGTGCAAAGGGCATAAACATAGTAATACATACTGATAGCGCCAAAGTGCACAACATGTTTTTGGCTACCCTACCCTCAAGCAAGAAACCTGACTGAGCCAATTCCGTAAAAAAAAAAAAAAAAAAAAAATAACCTTCGGCGGGTTTGAATAGATCGGACTACAGCAACTTGTCCTCCACGGGAATGAGTTAACTCTTCTTGCTAAAAAATTGGGGGGTTGAAGAGGTTGCTCACTGGCCGAGATCACTGAGCAACATTTGTTAAAAGGTAGCTGGCGGACAGCTACTTTGACAAAGCGCACCAATTAAAAGGTGGCTATGTTGGTGCGGAACCAAACAAGTAAATCCTAAAGTACCTAAGGGCCAGCAAGATGCTAGATTATTAGCAAAATTGTTTGTAGAACATATAGGCTAGCCTAGCATATAACACTACAACCGTATTAAAAATTTAAAAAACCATTTTGCTTGCTATACCTGAAATAGATATAAAAAGCCACTTAGATGGCATGCAGGTATTGTGTTACTTGTCGGTTGTTTAACAAACTGTTTCCTTACTTAAAGTAACTAGGTGAACTGTGTTCAAGTTCATACTCTTGCTGGCCTCAGGCGATAGGATGCACGACCTCACTCATGTAATATAGAAAATTCATATGAGATCCTCATGGTTGGAAGAGGTAATTTATATGTGGCCAAATTTTGGCTCTAAAACGTATTTAAATACCTATAGACAGTCAGGTTGGTTGTTGCGGAAACCACCAACCATCCAGACCATCATGTTGGTCCTGTCAAACATATTAAAGATTTTATTGATAAATCTGAAGGGGGAGTAGTGACATACAAATATTTACTACAAGTTTAATTTATTTCTCTACCAGGGAAATTAAAACCTGCTCCAAAACTGATTGCAGGTTGGATATGCGGTATATTTAAGGATACTAACATTGATGCTTCCCCAGGCAGTACTAGAATACTAGGTCAGCTGTTCTCCTAGAAGTTGGCTGGAGAATGGACCTGTACAGGAAATACTTAGCAGACTAAACTGGCTAAGTATACGTACCTATTGCATTTCCGAGATTTTACTGTTGCCCAGTCAATAATATTTATAATGCAAGCTCTGTGTTTGTTGCATTCTAAGTTTTCAAATATTAAGTAACACATTTTCTTTACTAAGATAAAAATTACCTATTTTTTCTGCGCGCCGACGCCGCCACATTTCCATAGATAAATGGAACTGATTTATAATAATCAAACCTGATTATGATGATTTATAAAATATATATATGTTATATATCTATAATAATAGTATTTTAATGAAAATACATAAGGTAAAGTTATAATTTTTATAAGGTACATAGTATTACATGATAGTTATGTTATGGTCATTACCAACAACCTATCAACAACAACATTTTTTAGTTATAATAAAACTGGTTTATATTGCAGAAAAATGTTATATCCAATTCATCATAGCATTTGTGTTCATCACCAGCAGATACCAAACAGGTCTTCAACTCAACGCTGTGTGTTTTAAGGAATCACATAATATTACTGTTTTGCATTCCAACAAAACAGGTATTATGTGTGTAATAAAACACACAGCGTTGCAGCAATGCTCTTGCCGGTGAGCTGAAGACACTATGACATTGACAATTACATCTTGCATCATACTTGATTGAAGAGAGAGATGCACGCTGGTGAGGAGAGAGAGAAAGGTATAGAACCATAGATAATTGGGTGAGTTTCTATACATATTTAATCTAAAAGGGAGAATTCACAACAGCTTCTTCAACTCAACGCTGTGTGTTTTATTACACACATAATACCTGTTTTGTTGGAATGCAAAACAGTAATATTATACATGTAATTTACGTTCGTAAATTGACGCTGCTTTTTCTGATATTCTGTTAGAATAGTAAAGATGAATAGAAGTTATTATATTGTTGCCTATATACAAAATAGACTCGTTAAGAAAACTTTTGTTGCTGCACTTATAATTTATCTTATTTATTTACTTTAATTCAAACAATATTACTCCAAATAAATAATCAAGCAGGAGAACGGGAAACAACCGTGGATGTAGCTAGTTCCCAATCCAGGTGTAGCGTGACGCCACCTTCGACCACATCGTCACTTAGCATCAGCGGTCTAATTCTAATTCACTCGGAAAGATTCCGTGTCGTATTTCACTTTCGCTTCACGGAAACGTTTTCCAAATTCGGATTAGTGAATTGCATCTAAAAAATTCTCGCGGAAACCTTTCCGGTCGGAAGGGTGTCCGAGTGAATTAGAATCGCACTGCAGGTGACTTGTGGTCAAACGCTACCCTGAAAGTAATAAAAAAAGAGAAGTGTAACCATTGTAAACTCACCGTTGTTCTCAGTCTTGATCTGATCCTCAGTCTTGATATGTGCCGGCGTGTGTGGCGTGTGCGGCGTGTGTGGCGTGTGTGGCGTGTGAGGCGTCCGCGGCGTGCGGGGAGAGGGGGAGGCGGGCAGGACCACGGGCGGGGGGGAGGTGGCCGCTAGCAAGGGTACTAGGGACTGCCACGGAAACGCGCCGGTCGACACGTTACCTGATACTGAAACAGAATGCTTAAATGTACAAAGGGCTTTTTAGGAGGACGATTCCAAAGTTAAGCTGAAAATTGGTGCTAATTACAATCAATATTATATTTGCATAAATATGGTGAAAAGTCAGACCATCAAACAACATTCTTTCTCCGTAATTATGACAGTGAAAAAAATATATGAGTTTGTCCCCCAATGGTGAACAGTAGCACAAACTCACCTATGATAGCCGTGTGCGAAGTGGGCGGGGGCAAAACTGGTAGCAACTGATTGGGGTGAACTATGACAGCACTACTATTTACATTATTTACCTGGAACAAACATTTTGTGTATTAAAATACAACTGAAAAGGTAGTTTATTAATTATTGTAGTTTGTGAACTGCAACAATAACTGAATTCTTTATAGCAGTCACATTTTATTTAGTGGATTTCAGTTTATCGCAATATAAAGTATCCAAGATTTGTTCAGCGAATGGTAACAAACAGACAGGGGGACATGTTTAAAACAATCTGTTTCGTTGTTGTTACTTACATTAACATGTTCACCATTATCCACGCTCCTGTGTTCAATCTCTGGCTCCAAGTTGTTCAGTTGTTGAGTTAGGTGATTCAACTTCTGTTCTATCTGAAATATCGTATTGATAAGCGAAACATTTTGAACTTTCACAAGTTGCTAAGGTGTTTCCGCAGTAACTTTGCATTTATTACCTATGTCGGTATCTTCAGCTGTTTTTGTACAAACAAACAGATTTATGTAATCATCGAATGTCTCTATGTATCTAATAACTAAGAGGGTGGAATTCATTATTTCGGTTGACACTGAATTGTCATTGTCTCGTCCCCGTTACAAAAACAGATTTGTAGGAAGCAGGGATACAATGAAGTACAAGAGAATTGCAACACTTACACTTACTTGAATTGTATCCGCCGGCTCGTTCTTTATCACTACGAATTTCTTCTCATTAGGTATCACGTAGAACCTCTTAATCGCGTCCTTTGTTTCGGGGTCGACGACCGATAGCAGCCTAGCCGGCAGCGGCGCCGGCTTCACAATCCTCTTATCGTCGAGCATTCTCGTCTCTGTCAACTCAGGTGGTCGGTCCATGACGTTCCTCAGCACGTTGCTCTGAGGCAGGTCTTCGTCGTCATATTCCGACCGCCTAATAAAATTTTCCACGTGATTGTTTAGGGGAGGCGACATTTCCGTGTCTCGCCGGTACTCGTGTATACCGTTTCGCAGATGTAGAGACGGACGGTACAACTGCTCTTCGATTCCGTTGTCGACCCCAATGCTCCGATGCACCATGAGGTTGTGAGCGAAGTTGTTGGTACTCCTTATATTGTTTGAAATGCTGGTCTGAATATTTTGACTGTTGATGCTGTTCAGATTGAGAGATATGCTCGAGGGGAGCGTGAGAGCGGAGATAGCAGTCGTAGCAGGGTTGATGGTTTGGATGGCGTTTTGGAGCGAAAGTCCCGATGTTTGAACGTTGATTATGCTGGATTGGGAGACGTTGGTTTGAAGTATTGCTGGCCCGTTTCGGTTCTCCACCTGCGTATTGAAGTAAAGTTACGGTACTAAGTAATTATGATGTATGTACTAAATTTTACTGTCAATGAACGTGTTAACATATAAGACACTGTACCATTACATCTTGAGGGATTATATTAAAAGATGTACAGTAACCCTGCTACGTTATATTTACGACTGTGATAGCAATCATATTTTACGAGAAAAGCAAGTATGAAGTAGTCACTAAACATTAATCAGTCTGATCAGCTTGTACCTACTGTATGACGGTCCCGGCTAGTCTTATTTTTAGAGCTATCAAAAAATTGACTTCACATTCATACCTGGTAGTGGTAGTTGTTAGGAGAAACTCGTATGACGCTGGTGGCGACACTGTTGACGGGTGACGTCACTCTACTCGGTCGAACTAACTCTGGTCTGTGGAAGAATAATAATAATAAAGATTATTTAATGATTACAAGTTACGTTAAGTTGGGCTTTCGTTTTGCGGTGACGCTGAGCTAACCACTGGTTTTTGTCACAGTAAAACATAGCCTATGACACTTGAGAACAGAGTACTTTCTAAAAGTGACAGAAGTTTCAGAATCAGATTAGTAGTTGCAGAGATAACCTCGTACAAGCATACATACTTACAAACAAGATTACAATTTTAGTCTATTGTTATATTGTACAGTAAGCGTTTGATTACAATTTACTTGATGTTAAGTAACAATGTGGTTGAAGGTGCCACCATGCTGAGAACTGGCTCTCAAGTCCTTACTTGAGAAAAACACACTAACAGCGGCACTTAAGGACAGATTCTTATTTCGGATGGTAGTGAGCCTGGCAAGCACAAAATAATGCGTAGTGTACCGTATGAGATGGTGGTGGTATGGCGGCGCAGAGTGCGGCGGCTGCGGCGAGGAGATGGGCACGAACACGTTGTTCCGCAGCCCCGAGTGCGGGGACACGCCCCCCGGTGGCGAAGCGCCCGGGCTGCCGGACCGGGAGCTACCCAGCGACACTGCGGACATCATTTATTACATAGAACAATCCTTAGGCTATAACTAAAAGTCAAATGAACGACAGACATAAACGAACATTGTTTAGCAGTGTACTTATATGCGTTTGCGCATATAAAAATCAACCAATCGGGTGGTCAGGTCATCATCATTTGTCATGTGTGCATGTGAAATTTTAGCTCTCTACATTTATAAATTCAGGGATTCCTTGCGCAATGACTAGTAGAGCGAAACTTCATCTTTCTCTACGAAATAAAAATGAAACGTTATCTAACATAGAACCTACACCATTTTAATTTCGTCGTATAAAAACAGACAATCTAGCCAATCTGTTTAGGTTTTCGTACCCAAGTACAAAACCAGAGTTATTTCTGTCCCGTTCTTACCTAGCATATTAGCCGCTTCAGTCTCATCCGGGTCAAATCTGCCAGTGACTCGGTAGTGGGGCGGCGTCGTGTCCGACTCGCGCGACGTCTCATCGCCTTCTACGCCGGTACCACTTGAGGACAGAGATTTACTGCTGCTCCTGTAAAATAAAAACACAAACTTAAATACAGAAAATATTGATATGAAATCATTTTTTAAAGAAAGGATGAGTTCGACGGTATAGAAGCTCTTCTGAGTAGTACTCTACTCTCAATACAGAGCATTCGATTTTTTCGGAAAACATCTGAGAATAATAACAATCAGTAGCGAATAGTGATAAGCATTACAGAGGTTTGGGTTCAATCAAAATTCTGAGCACTTCAATCTTGGCAAATAAAATAAATATGCATTTAATAAACTTTTCATCAATTACTGGCAACATCAACATCACATGTTTACAACAGTGATTTGAGATGGTTAAGATACGCAATCTTTATGTAAAATAAACTTTAATATTACAGGTAAATACCAGTTCATGCTATTGCCGCAGTACAGACTTATAATTGACGTTTTGTATGTATTTATTGTATAAATCGTTAGTCACTTCACTTGACCCGGCTCCAAGGACCACTTTAACAATGCTCGCAATACTAACCTCTGTTGCGGAGTATGCCCCGAGCCCTGCGCAAGCGGCGTATTAGACGACCGCGTGACGCCCCTCAGCGAGAGATGTCGGGAACAATATCCTCTCCTCTGGCTCTCCTTAGTGCATCCTTCTTTCGAACACAGGCGGCGCCACTGCTTGCCGTTGAACTTCTTCCGGATACCGGTAGGTGTAGACACTACGTCGCCCTTCTTGTATTTGTGCGGGGTTGCCGCTTGAGATCTGGGGGATTTGTGATTGTGACGTGTGATTGATGAGTGTAGAAATAGTAATTGTCGATAGAAGAATACATTTCTTTAACTTGTACATCATCGTTAGAATACAAAATACCCTCGCGGTTCATCCGTGGTTTTCCTGTTATCCCATGTGAATCGTACATGTCTTGGGGATAAAAAGTGTCTTATCGATATACACTCGCGTGCAAGTAAATCGACTCAAGCCTCAAGTGCGCATAAAAAGTGATTTATCTTAACAATGACTCATCTTACCTCTATATTAATGCTATACATATTTAAAGCCTAGTAATTGGGCTTTAAAATGGTGTAAGTTGCATGAAAATCGATTCAGTAGTTTAGTAAAAAAGGAGTATGTCAATGATATTGTAAAAAATATTGAAAATTCATACAATTTCTCAGTATGAGGTTATTGTGTATAAATGAAATAAAATGTGAGTAAGAAAAAAAATTTATTCGTGTCAATATTTGGTATTCCCTCCTCTAGCCCTGATCACTGCTCTCATGCGATTTTTCATAGACCTTATTAACTTTTTTATTGATGACTGTGGTATTAGACCCCACTCTTCTACCAACGCAGTCTTGAGCTCATTTATGTTTGTAGGAGCTGGATTCCTCGCTCTAACTTTCCTTTTGAGCTTGTCCCATATGTGCTCAATGGGATTCAAATCGGGGCTGAGCGCTGGCCAATCCATAGTGTCAATTCCAACTTCGATCAGGAACTCACGTGTGGCCCGAGCAGTGTGACATCGGGCATTGTCATGCATCAAGATGAAATTATCTCCAATAAAGCCTTGATAAGGGACAACTTGATCCAGTAGAACATCTTCCATGTAACGATCACTGGTTAGACCTCCTCCCCGGCCTCCCCCAGGAACGAAAACAAGATTCGTTTTTCCTTCTAAGGAAATTCCAGCCCACATCATGCAAGAACCGCCACCATATGCAACGGTTTCAGCAAAGCAGCACTGTGAAAACCGTTCACCGGGACGCCGGTACACCCGGCCTCTCCTGTCGCTGCCATGGAGACACATCCTCGTCTCATCAGTGAACAAGACTGACTGCCATTGCTCTATGCTCCAATCCAAGTGTTCTCGAGCAAAGTGAAGGCGTGCTTGACGGTGAGCTGTGGTCAACTTCGGGCCTGTACTGGGTCGTTTGGGAGTAAGGTTGGCTTCCTTCAACCTTCTTCTAACTGTCCATTGACTGACAGTCACCCCTCGAACTTGACGTAGCTCCTGCTGCACATCTACACCGGTAAGGTGTCGATTTCGGAGAGAGGTCGAGACCAAAAACCGGTCGTCACGCTCCGAGGTGCACCGGCGTCGGCTGGTATTAGGCCTCCGAGTGAAGGCACCAGTCTCTTGAAACCTTCTGTACACTCTCGAGACACCAGACTGACTCATATTCAACCGACGAGCGACTTCTCGCTGGTTTAACCCTTCTTGCAACAGGGCAACAGCTTGAGCGGCTTCTTCAGGTGTAGTGTCCATAATTTTATTCAAACAATGGCTTCAATTTGCAGAGATGTGTTTAGGTCAACGTCTGATGAGCGACTGATAAGAAAAAACAATTACGGGGGATTTTATAGGGGGTTGTGTTGAGCAAGTTGTGTATAGAGCGTAGAGCATTTTACGAAGGTTGCGTTCAGTTGCATTCTAAAGACAAGTGTTTATTTAAATTACTGAAATAATGCTACCAATTTAAAGCCCAATTACTAGGCTTTAAATATGTAAAACATTATATAGAAGTAAAATGAGTCATTGTTAAGATAAATCATTTTTTATGCGCATTTGAGGCTTGAGTCGATTTACTTGCACGCGAGTGTATCTTTGCAACAAAAATGACAATCAGATCAGACTTTACGTAGCTGATACAAACATTTATGCAAACTTTCACATTTATAATATTACGATAGGATATAAGGCAGAAGGTACCATATAGCTGAATCCCGCAGAAACCTTTTCCGGGGATAAAAAGAAGCTTATGTATTACTTTGCTGAGAAAGGATCGAAGTTTAACACAATATTACAAGTTTCTGATGGAAATGCTCCAAGTGGAGGAATAGCAGCAGGTGGCGCAAGGCAGACTAAACTGGCGTCTTTTATCATCGGAGGCCGAGACTCACTTTGGGTCGTTACGCCATCGTTACTTAGTTTTTTTGATGGAGAATGTTTGGTTGAAGTTAATAGGTTACAGTCTAAACAGGAGTAGGAGTTTGTGACCTTACCTAGGAGTAGGAGGTTGAGATCTGGGAGTGAGACTGCGCTCTAGCATGCTGGAGGTGCTGCCTCGGCTCTGAAGGCTGCTACGCTTGCTGTTGCTGCAATCTATGGGACACAGAATATATAAATTACTTTGAGGACAAATATATAAGTAGGTATAGGTACTTGATTTGATTGTGGGACGCATGATCTAGTATGATTTTACTTTGATTTATTATGTTATATCACAGTCCATACACACACACACACACACACAAACTTTCGCATTAATAATATTAGTAGGATAGTATACTTACATGTGATCAATTTAGAACGTCAAACTTAAAACTAACAACGCCTGTTCCAACCTCCTTCCACCGGCAAAAGAACAGGCAAAACGCCAGGCTGGTAATTTTTTGAGTGCGATCACATTTACAATTTGATTTCTATTACTAATTGATTGAGTTAGAGCAAGTTCACTCCAAAAAAAGTTCTTTTTATGTCTAATCTATGGCGCGTCACTTGTCTATAACCTACCCATGTGCAACACATCGTTCGGGAACAAGATGTCCTCCCGTCGCAGGTCATCGTCGCTCTCCCCGTAGTCGTCGAAGGTCCGTTTCCTGAGGTCGTCCATAGAAGTGTTGGACAACGCTCCCACCGTCACTACGCCGGGCCCGGCGCCAGGATTGGGTGATGACGTGTAGAAGTTATCGCCGCCCATCTGTGATTGGCCACAATTTAGATCAGTTGAGTCGTCAAGTGCATATTAATTCTAATTTAAATGCCCGATGGCACGTAGCATATGCGCAGAGCACTCTCATATGCAGTTTTGAATCGAGTGTTAAGTCCCCTAAGAAATGAGTTTTAAGAATAAGAAGAGAGAAGAAGTCAGTCAAAGTTTACATAGGGCTGGTTTATTTTTATTCGTAGTCAAAATATACAATAACCAACCGACCCGTGTTCTACAATGACATTCCAATGTTGATCATCCTAATCACACAAATATTTATTATAAATGCAAGTCACCTGATTTTAAGTGACGATGTAGCCGCCCCCACGCTACGCCTGGATTAGGAACTGACTCAAAGGTGAGGCTGCCGGAACACACCGATAGGAGCTTGGCAACTAATTCTTAATTTGACTGTGGTAGCTACCCAGTTGAGCACTAGAAAATGCCCTTCCACCAAGTAAAAGTTGCGTCGGCATGTGCATATTATGCATGTGATGCATTAGAGCAGTGTTTCCCAATTAGTGGTACGCGTACCCCCAGGGGTACGTGAAGTTGCATCAAGGGGTACGTGCGGCTATCAGTAAAAACAAGAACAATTTCCAAAATACTGTAATTTGAAGATAATAAATGTTATTGAAACTGACTTTTTTTATTTATTTATCACTAGCTGTGCCCGCGGTGTTACCCGCGGTTTAAGTAGCCTATCTGTTAATCCAGGGTGTCAATTACCTGTATACCAAATTTCATCAAAATTGGTCCAGGCGTTTGAGCGAGAAGAAGTAACAAACATACACACACACTCACAAACTTTCGCATTTATAATATTGGTGTGATTGCTACAATAAGAGGTACGCAGATTTGAGGTCTTTTTTGAAGTAGTATGCAGCAAAAACTAATTAGGAACCACTGCATTAGAGTGATTGAGGAAATTGCGGTGTTAGTTTATAATTTTGAATGTGTAATGTTGTAAGGTGTAATAAATGTGTTTGTGTGTGTATTGTTCTCACCTGTGTCGGCATGTGCGGCATGCGCATCTGATGCGCGTGCATCGCGGCCGCGGCGTGCGAGTCCGCGTCTTCCAACTCGTCGGCCCACGGCGGCTGAAGCAACCGGATGTCGGCTCGCTTCACCTCCACAGTCTCCTTGCCTGAGCACAGGTCGCCGTCCACCACCTGCAACCAACAAATGCATTTTAGTCTATGGCAGCACAGCTACGAGAACCGAAACATTTTATATTTAATCTGTGGATCGCTCTCTTCTATATTGTAAATTAGCGACGAGGATGAGATTAGAAATTGAATGCGAACAGCGCAAAAAGATTTGGAATGCTCTGGTTTATGAAAGCCTCTCTAAGCATTATTTTAAGGTTTACATAAATAATAAAAAAAAAGATGTTGTTTATTAATCTATGGATCGATATTTAAATCCAGTGCATAACACTAGATTTGTTAGCTTGATTTCACATCAAGACCACAGCTCTCTTTCCCGGTCGCGAAAAATCGAATAAGTTTAACAGGATCCTATTGAATAAAAACAAATTTTGACTTTGACTTTGACTTTGAGGAAGCAAAACAAATAGCATGCAGTCCATATAAATAGAAGTAACTCTAGTATCTTACTTACCCTGACTCGTATCCTAATAGGCGAGTTGAGCACCTGCAAAACGAATCCCTTGACGAACACGTTTTGCACATTCTCCCTACTAGAATCCGTAGTCCGGACCACACACGCCGATCCGATGGGCAGATGGCTCATTTGCGGGCTCGCGTCACTGATCACGTCGAGCTTGTTCATTCCGAACACGTCACAGTACTCCACCGGTTCATTCTCGTACCCGTCCAGCTCAACGATGACTTTGCAGCCGTCTGCTTGGCGTATCACCCCTGGCACGTAGTATCCCCGTTGCTTCGCTAGGACACGACTATCGCGCCATTCCGCTAAGTCTATGTTGGGGTAGATCGAGAAGGGTTTGATATCGGTAGGCGGTGACGGGTGCTGGGCTGTTATTGGCGAAGGTTGCAGAACTGTACGCTGGTAGTTCTGAGGCTGGTATTCCACGGGTTGAGGAGCTGGCACAGTATTGTTGTTCGCACAATTCGCTAGCTCCTCGTGTCCCGAAGGGTCGTACTTCCGTTTCTTGGGCAGGTTCCGTACAGGAGCATGAGTAGGGGTCTGTTGAGAACTTGGCTGGGGCGCGTTACCGCTGCTGGCGTTCCCGGGATTAGTTGGGTTCGCCATTGTTATATTTGAACTTGGATTAGAAGAAGATTGAGACAGGCTCACTGTACCGACACTGCTGATCACTGATGCAGGGATCTGGAAGAAATATTTTGGGATATCAGAATAGCTCGGAATAAACGATGATATGTATAAATAGTAACATCACATAAATAGCTCTGATCGACCCCTCACTAAGATTCCCCATATCTATGGTATCAGAAACTACGCAGACCGTGGTCCGCAACACCCTGATACGGAACAAATACTTGAGCTTTTTTCAATTCTCAAATATTTGTCCCATAGCGGGAATCAAACCCACCACCTCACGCTTCACAGTTAGCTGTTCACCCAATTGCACCGCATCGATCGTCAATATCAAATAATGAATATTTAACCTTTATGTTATCCCTGCAGGCCCTTTTCAGACGTATTGCTTTCAAACGTCTAGGCGTAGTAAGACTAATCCTATATAGGTAATGTTTATTTCTAGCAACAGATTACTACGCCGACCTTGCTGCTGCTTTTCTATCCATGTTTCATTGAGGAAAACATTTGATCTGCATATGTATGGGTAATGAGTATTCATTTACAGGCGTTATATTACCAACCGGAAATTTTATTGGGTGCTGATTAAGAATACAAATAATGTGATGTATAGACAATTTTTTTTTCCTGTGTATAACTAACTGAGATGGCGCAACGACCCAAAGTGAGTCTTGGCCTCCGATAACAAAAGACGCCACTCCGGTCTGTCCTGCGCCACCTCCTGCCAGTCCTCGCGCAAATCCTTCATGACTTCGTCTTTCCAGCGATACCTGGGACGACCGACCGGGCGACGGCCACTCGGCCGTCCCATGTATGCTTGTTTGAGCGCACGATCCTCTCCCATTCTTTCAAGGTGGCCGAGCCAGCGAACCAGCCAGCCTTGTGTATGATGTACACATTTTGTAAAACACAGTGAGCAATCAAATTATTTATGAAGTTAAATATATATATGTATCTTATAATACTGTACACTGTACACTATGTACACTATTTTGTAGCTAAACTGTTTATCGTGGCTTTATCTTAGTCTCAAAGTGTACCTTAGTTATGTTTGAAAATACAGAAAATACAGTGGAGGAGAGAATGTAAACAAGATAATTTACATAGAACATAGATTACGATTTAGTTAATACTCGCTGCGTTCCGCGACTCCTTCCTATTTTCATCAGCATGCATTAAGCATATGCTGTTATGTTCTTCGCTATTCAAACTTTGTCAGTTTAAATCGGAATATATTAGTCGTGAAAGAGTAACATACTGACAAACATGCAGACAAAATTTCATATGCATTATTTATGTTATCAGCGAGGGTGAGATCATACCTGTATGGTAGGTAGGCTGACCTCATACCTGCCGGTTTTTGATGGAAGCAAGCTTGATTTGATTGTGGGACGATTTTTTTTTTTTTATTAATTGTCAATTTTAAAACTTTTGAATAAAGCGTTTCAATCTGCTGATCAATTTGATTTTTGCTGACGCCTTTATTTACGCACTTATACCAAAAACTCTGCAATTTGTAATGGAATATCGACTGACCTTGCACGCGTCGAGCTGTGAGTTATTCGTCTAATGTAAATAATTTTTAGGTCCTAAACTTTAGGGAGTTAGAGCTGACTATCTGATATAACATCCCCTAAGGAAAGAGAGAGTCCAGCCAGTTTTCTACGGGCCAAAGACGCTTTGTGAGTGCTTACTACTGCTTACCTGCTGTTTCATTTTGCAGTGACTGAGTGTGGCTGACTACAGCCTTTTTGCATGCGGTAATCTTGCAGTGTTTTTTTGTCATCTTACATCAGGGTAACGCGTGATGTTATGTGAAGTGGGTGAAGACGACACGCAACGTCTGGATTAAAAACTATAATATCATAAATGCGAAAATAACTCTGTCTGTCTCTAACGCCTAAACTATTGAACCGATTTGAATGAAATCTGATACGGAGATAGTTTGAACCCTGAGGAAGGACGTAGGATACTTTTTATCGTGATTAACTGTAGCCCACGCGGGTGAAACCGCGGGAACCATCTAGTAATGTATAAATGGACTATTTGTGTAAAGTATGATATATATACCTGATCGTCAATGTCGGGATATAGTGAGTGCGAGCGGTAGAGGGGCGCTCGGGCGGCGACGGAGGCCTGCGGCTGCTGTGAGCCGCCCACGTGGGCTCGCTGCATCACCGCCCCCGTCACCAGTTATCACTCATTGCGAGCAGACGGTATCTGGAAAAGAAAAAATCTCGTCAAACCTCTTTCTAAACTTCACTTTACTTTTTTACAAGGTAGCGTTTGACCACAAGTCACTTGTTGAACAGCGAGGGCGGCGCAGGCGGCGCGCGCGCGGTGGAGATGACGATGAGGTGGAAGATGGCGCCGCGCTACACCTGGACTGGGAACTGCTTCTTAAGTGACACTGCCGGAACACCAATAGGGGTTTGTCGACAGATTCTTAACATGAGAGTGGCAGCTAGCCAGGCCAGCACTAGAAAATGCCCTACCACCAAGCTTTTGGTTTCATCACGATGTTTTCCTTCACCGAAAGCTCAAGCTTACTGTAGGATTCAAATCCACGACCTACGGGTCGCAAGCCGACATCACTGCCACTGAGCCATCATCGCTTCAAACTGTGTATTGGCGCCACTAAAATCTATACTAATATTATAAAGCTGCAGAGTTTGTTTGTTTGTTTGTTTGTTTGTTTGTTTGTTTGTTTGTTTGTTTGAACGCGCTAATCTCAGGAACTACTGATCCGATTTGAAAAATTCTTTTAGTGTTGGATAGTCCATTTATCGAGGAAGGCTATAGGCTATATTTTATTTCCAAAAAAATTAGGGATCCGTAAGAAAATTGCTATTTTTTAACCCAAGGTATGAAATCGAAAACCTATTTTTGCGTGCGCTGCAAAAACTATTGACAATAAAACGAAACAATGTATTACGGGTTTGTAGGTCCTATTAAGATCTACAAAAAAGTCCGCGAGAGCATATGTCTAACTATTATAGTTATGCCACAATAAGTGTTTTTTTTATTTTAAAAATTTAATTTTAATGCCGCTGCTAGGAAAGGCTCTTTATTTGTATCTTGGTATTAATCCTTATCAAAATAAATTACTTCTCATTCAAAACTGCTTCAATCCCTTCATATAACTTTTTGAATTATTCAATTCGGACATTTCGTTCGAAAGATATCACGAGTTTAAAAATGTAAGTAGTAGTAGAAAATAAACCCGCTGCACCGCAGTGCCGCGGGAAACGCGGTGAGGACCGAAGGCGGGAGAATATTCTATGAAATAGGTAAACTGCGGTCGCAATTTACGAACCAGGAAGACCTTTAGCTGCGCGGTTCAAACGCGCGGTCAAAAAAAATAGAATTAAAATCGGATAATGGATACAGCAGGTAACGCGGTGAGGGGCACCGAAGTGCGGGAATAATTTTGGAGTATACGGAATATATACGCTTTCGCGCCTAAACTACTGAACCGATTTAAATGAAATTTGGTATAGAAATAATTTGAGCTCCGGGGAAGGACATAGGATACTTTTTATCGCGATAAACTGTAGCCCACGCGGGTGAAACCGCAGGGAACAGCTAGTCCATTATAAAGAGCCATTGATAAATCTTTTAAAAAATCTATCGATTTATATCCTTGTATTTTTTGGTAATGTACCATTACAGTAACAGAGAAAAATAGATTTAATTATTCCTAATTGTCAGCGTGATCTTGCAATCTCCGCCATAAGGAAACTAAGCTACACTCTATGACAATTCCCAAACAACAAAGAAATAACCTGTTGAACAGACAAACTCGTGAATATAATATGATGATATTGTATAAAGGATGATGATCATTATATTGTACGACGACAGTTACTAACAAACAAGGATCTCAAATGCGTACCGTGCAGACCTTATTAGGAGAACAATCATTGGCGGTACTTCAGACCCTCGAAAAATCCTGAGCAACCAACAAATTAATAATAGGATGTGGTTCTAAAAAACTATGAATATCATCGATATATATGATGTTTCACGATGAAACGATTTATCTGCCTTCTGAACTTGCCTATATTGCCAACATACATCTAGGCCCTAGGCATTCTAATTTGAATTCTATTCATGTCGGTGCAAAAAGCTTAATACCTACTTTTTAATTTAGACCGTAAACATTTTGCTCACGTTATTCGCTCGATATAAAAAACGTGGCTGTATCGATAACGCTAAAGCAATTTAAATACACGAAACTAACGAGCCTTTATCAGAACGGTGTTTGCTGACCAAACGATCTTACAGCACCATTGCCACTATGCTGTTCTTGGAGCGATTACAATTCAATGACCATATTAAATCGACATTAATTAAAGCTAAGATCCAGCGTCTTATTTTGCTTTACTTTTTACATGGTAGCTTTTTACCACAAGTCGCCTGATGCTAAGTGACGATGTGGTTAAATAAAGGTCGCATCACACTACACCTGGAACCTAGGAAATGGCTCTCAAGTGGGGGCTGCCGGAACGCACCGATAGGTTCTGCGACAGATTTTAGATCCTAGTTTAGGCATGAACTAATGCTTCTGTATGTCAAAATTCAGTGCTTACACTTCATTTAGTATTCACAGACGAACACTAAACTGAGAACAGTCTAAGTCATTAACTAACTCTTCCAGATGTCAAAATTCAGTTCCTATAAATTGGAATTCAGACACTTTGGAACACGAATAAAATATAGATAAACAAGATGTAAACTTATCAGATCCTAAGCTAGACGTAAATTACAAATAACAACGAGTATTGACTATCGATGTCGTGGCTAATATCAAGGTAGGAATAGCACCTGGACTGATAATAATAATTCCAAAACTGAAAAGGTTCATTTCAGAAAACTTTGATCACGAACAGCAGAGCGACTCCACTTGTAAAGATTGGCCATCGATAGTCAAGATTCGTCGATATTCGCAACTTACTATTAATATACTAAGCATCTGATAAAATTCCATCTGTTTATCTATAGTTTGTTCGTGTTCCAAAGTGCCCGATTTCCAATTCATAGGAACTGAATTTGGACATCTGGAAGAGTTCTAAAATAAACAACGATAGACCATGTCCCGTTAGCTCCTATTCCTACTGTTCCTGGTAGTTTGTATCATAAAAAGATTACATTAACCAAAGCACAATCTAGATAAATAATTCAAAAGCCAGCGGCCCGGAACGGTCAGGTGGAGTGGAGCGCACAGTGACATCAAGTGACATCACGCCGACTGGTGGATGTCACACTCACTCACATTACACAGAAAATCCATTTATATGTTTTTATACAAGGTATAGAAACCGAAATTATCCTAGTGAGGTGGGGCGAACCAGTTCATGAACGACTAGAGCGTCTTTTGACTGTAATAGAATATCAGTCTTTCAATTTTTGTCTCCTTTTCTCATTTGTTTCTACAGACTTGTACAAAACTTGTACTAGGGGTACTGTACCCCTAGTACCCCTGTTTTAAAACGATAAAAGTTTTCGTAAACGTCGACGTTTACCACCGCCGACTTGTCAAAGTGGCAACTCGATCTGCTAAATTCAAAAAGTAACTCAATAACATTGTTGGAATATGATTATAACGATTTAAAATAACTCGTATTAACGATTTCAGTTCTTCCAAGTCTCGGTAAGATTCGCTGAAAAAAATATATATGTATGGATGGAAACGAAAACTTTTATAGTTTTTGTAAACTATCAAAACCTGTACTAGGGGTAGATAGATAGATAGATAGATTAACTCTTTATTGGCACACCACAATACAGGGAAAATTAAAACTAGAACAACAATAAAACTTAATGGTAAGTGGCACAACGGGCGGTCTTATCGCTCAAAGCGATCTCTTCCAGACAACCCAAAAGCAGAGGAGTAGTGCGAAAATGTATGGACGGTGGTATACAAAAAAAATAAAAAAAAAATAAAACATATTTAGAAAAAATAAATAAATAAAATATACATACTAAATATACCTACTTAAATAATCATTTGATATATACAGGGAGCTAACGGGACTGATATATATATATGTTTCTGTCGCCAGTATCCAATAGATAGAATAGAAAGATTTAACTCTTTATTGACACACCACAACATAGAGAAAAAACTAGAAAAGCAATAAAACTTAATGGCAAGTGTGTTACAGAGGGCGGTCTTATCGCTCGTACTACCGTAGCTACCCAATTAATGCCTATTTTTTGGTGTTGTTTCATGTTAATTATTATTAGGTTTTATTACGTAATTCATCCCGTATAAAAGATTATCCCGTCTCTTTGTAGACACGGGAAGGTAACCGCAGACGTGGAAGACCGGTACTTAAACCAGTGGGTCGAAAATATCGACAAGCTTCCAGGAAAGGCCTGGCTAATATTGGCTTAAAATAGGGATGAATGAACGATGAATTTATCCACGGTTTGACATAAATTTGACATGTAGGGCAAATCGTGGATAGATCGGTTATTGAAACCCGGCCTATAGAAACAATGTATTACGAAATCGTAGCAACGTTATAATGTCTATCGTCTATCTCCTAACATAATAAGGAAAAGATTTGCTGATAAATACAACTTAAGCGATTTATATTGAGAAGTCTTTGTCGACCCGTGCGAAGCCAGGGCGGGTCGCTAATAAAAAACGACAAAAACAAAACAAAACATAACAAAAAAACAAAACAAAACTAGATTAACAAACGTATTTTTTTATGGTTTGTACATTATCCATGCTGAACGTGTAGTCAATCAGATTGTAAATCTAAATTCTGTAACAAGACATGAAACACTTTTTTAAAATTGAGATCACGCAAGGCCAGCAGATGATTCGGGGAAATCCTTGAATATATACAGTTCGAGGTGGTAAGGGGAATCAAATATCTGTATTACATTATGGAAACGAAATTTTGAAAACAAATTGTATCTACTTCAATAAAAGAATTCAATTTATAAGACACATTGTCTAAAGTCGTTCAAAGATTCAAAACCGGGTTTTGACGAGTTGTATGATTCAAGCTTCAATTATATGTTCGAAAGAGAGAGAGATCACAAAAAGTGCTATAGATACCTACCTAGGTGGTAACAAAAAACTGTGACGTACGTACTTAGTACAATTTAACCTTATAAAGCTAACTCTAACCACAATCCATGACTTATAACCTAAGTTAGACCACATTGCAATCCTCACACAATGTTCCTGTCGTTGCCACGTGATCATAACATAGTTTGTTCTAGAAAATCTAGATAACGTATAAAACTGGTCAGTCTATTAATTAATCATACAGAATATCTCGAATTACATTTTATTGTTTGATTACTGAACTAAACAGTTTGTAGCCATCCTGTGTGATAAAATACCTACTGCGCAAGTAGCGAATTATCAATTTTATTACTACATACATACATTCAAACACGTCATAAGCGTAACTGTCTTAAGTCTAGTTAGTGTAAACGTCGTCGGCAGAATCTAAATGAACGAATAAAACTCAACATTCTACACAATTTGTAGTGCTATTATAAGTTCATAATGAGTAGTTACAAAATTGAATACATTTTGAAATGCTATTAAACTAAATAACCAACTGCCTAAATATTTTAAACTTAGCTGGTACAGTCAGCGACAAAAGTAGCAAATCGAGACTAATTTTGAAAATGTGTACCAGATCGGCCACTTTTGTCGTTAGTGATCCTTAGGAAAATCGAAACGTTGAGTATGTTTCAGAGAATTTTGTCACTGATCGTACGAACCCCATCTCACCTGATGGTAAGCGACGATGCAGTCGAAAGTGGATGATGCTGATCCAGGAGGTGCCTATTCACTCGAATACAGAGTCGCTCCAGCCGGTTAATTGTCTAACTAGGCTGGAGATGGGACAATATTTCAATCCCATCGCTATATATATGAGCGGTTCCAGCTATGGCTTTGGAGGAATTGTGTATTAAATTCGCTGGCTATGGAATGAACGATAATAAGTGATGTATTTGAACGGTGGTTATAGTGGTTCCATCTCCAGTCTAGTTTGACAATAAGCCGACAGGTTGTATATCTTAGGAAACATAACAGTAGGGACAAGGCCAAGGTGATAAGCCCCATGTGATATACGAGATCGATGCTCATTAGCCTACTGCTTATCTGTAGAGATAAATAAGGTGACGGTACTTCCCCTTCTGTTACGATGAGCTCTACCACAGCATGTAAACAACAATATACAATTTTGTAACGTAAAAGACTAACGGCCTTATTACAAAACGTGGTCTAACTAAAATCCCTGGTTCAAACCTCTATTAAACCAGGGTTTAGACAAAAATGATATTACAAAACGTGGTTTTTCAAAAAACCATAGACCAAGTCATGGTTTAACGCTAAACCTCGACGGCCCCTAGTTTAAAAGATAAAACCATGGTCTAAGTCGCCTCTGTCTGTCAAAGTTCTGTCTTTTAGGTTAGAGCATCTTTTTTATTGTGTTGTGTTGTTTAAACCGAAAATGGATATTAAAATGATCGATTTAAGTGACATTGAAGATATTGAAGCTGCTGAGTTGTTGCGAACGCCACGACAACACATAAATCGTGATCTAATCAATCTCTTCATGGAATTATTCAATGAAAATTTTAGGCGAAAATATAGGTTTAATACACGTTATGCGATGAAAATAGTGGACTTATTAAGAGAAGATCTAGCTAGAGATGCTTTATGATGCCCTGTGTCTCCCGAAATTCAAGTGGTTTGTGCATTACGAAGATGTGTTTCATAGTAGGGTTGATGAAAATTAAGACATCTGAAGCTAGTTTTATCAGTGGAAAACAATGTACCTACGTGGAAATGTTAGAAGAAGGCAGTTTATTGAAAGACACTTGATTAAAATAATATATTTTAAACCTATTTTTTATTTGTTAACCCATTCTTTGCTATGCTTATTCTTCCACTATTGAGCCTTTATAATATTGGAGAAAGCTTTCGTGCTTTTGTCCTCGATTATGTGGCGTGAATGTGCAATCATCTCTCGTAGTAATATCCTATAGCATAAAATTTGGTTTAGCTAATAATGGTTTCATTTATTACTAGCTGTTCCCCGCGGTTTCACACGCGTGGGCTACAGTTTGTCGCAATAAAAAGTATTCTATGTCCTTCCTCAGGGTTCCAACTATCTCCGTACCAAATTTCATTTAAATCGGTTCAGTAGTTTAGACGTGAAAGCGACTACTTTCGCATTTAAAATAATAATATTAAGTAGTAGAGAATACCTAGTAGAGATAGATAAGGTTTCATCGCTCGAGAATGTTACGTTTCGTTACACGTAGGTACTCAGATCTATTATTAATACCTTATTAATACGGCAGGTAATGTGCTTTAAACCTAAACAAAAAACTGTGTTCCATGCAAAATAACAAAGTACAAATATTTTTAACACTCTTAAGCATCATAATAATAATAAGCGTATTAAAAAAGGTTTCTATTATGTGCATACGGAACGTTGCAAAAGAACGATATCATGGTGAACGAATAAAATTTTGCATCAATCTGTGGTTGATTTATAGACCATGGACCATGGTTCAAATGTCGATACTAAGAAGACCACGGTTTATTTAGGTTTTGTAATACGGATAAATTTAGACCATGGTTCTGCAGATAAGCCTGGACTTGTTAGGCCAGGTTTAAACCAAGGTTTATTTAGTTTTTTTGTAATAAGGCCGTAATTGTCTAAGCGGTTATCTAATCTTATCTACTACAGATTTGAATTCGCTACGTAACTTAGGTACCCCAAACTATAGATCCATATTGTCATCGCATGTGAAAAGTGAAAATACGTAGGATATGCTAATACTTTACTGTTCTTTATAAAATAGAGCATTGTACACTATTTCGAAAACGTACTTTATGCTTTACGAGAGCAATAAATCGCGTGAAAATACTTTATTGGCAGTTTTGACTGTTCATTGTTTACTAAAGAAAGAATTATGTTTTAAGGAAATTTTTGCGTGTACCAGAACAAGTATAGTAAATAATTGATAATAAAACGAATTACCAAGATCAAGCACCGATCTCGTTTTTGAACACAACCTGAAACATCAATCGTGTCAATTGACAATTTGTTAGTTGTTACACAATTTGTTCCACGCGATAGTTTATGACATCATTGTTTTCGTTTTGTGTGTATTTTTTTCATTCTTGATTGTGTATTATGTCTCACATGTAAAAGCAACAAAAAATACACCAACATGTAAAAATTTATAGTATACTATTAATATTATGTATACATAATACATTATTATATATTTCTTTAATTAATGCAGACCAACATAATAAACAATATAACGTAAACATATAATAATATGTATACATAGTTCACGCTATCATCAGCTTAAATCTAAATGTACACACACTGTACTTTATTTTCTAGATTAGAAAAGAAAATGATACTCATTATTTGCTCAAATAAAAAGTGACAACCCTAGTAATAACTCACTAGTCAATGAAAAGTCTTCTATTCGACAAGACGTAAACCTGTGAGCGACATCAACGATCTAGTACCTCAAATATATATATAACTCAAAGTATGACTGACTGACATAGTGATCTATTAACGCACAGCCCAAACCACTGGACGGATCGGGCTGAAATTTGGCATGCAGGTAGATGTTATGACGTAGGCATCCGCTAAGAAAGGATTTTGCTTAATTCTACCCCCAAGGGGATAAAATAGGGGATGAAAGTTTGTATGAAACTTTGTCAATATTAAACCGATCGGGCTGAGACTTTGCATGCATAAAGCTGTAGCCCACGCGGGTGAAACCTCAGGGAACAGCTAGTTAGTTATAAGTAGGTACTATTAGTATATAGTAACAGAAGCTATTTAACTAACATTTGAATTTGAACTATAGTTATTTATTACCCATTTAAAATCCCTCCTTTTTCGTATAAACGCATTCACATCCGCTGGCTGTTCGCTATTTTAAGTTAATTCAAAATAGATTTAGCTCGGATCAATAACCTGGGGCTAAGAGGTCTTATCTTTTGTTTCATTTTTTGCAGCCGCCTGAATACGAAATTATCTACGAAACTGAAATAATAATCTATTCAGAATAACTTCAGAGCTCTAGTGGCTTGCAGCTTACGGATAACTGGGTTTAGATTTATCATATTAACCGTAATAAAGTATCTGTCATAGAGAACAATTATTGCATCACCATTGGCCTTTTTAACCTTATTCTACAGACTAATATTAGGGGATTGGGAATACTAAATGTGAGTGAAGGTAAATAAAAACGATAAAGAATGTTATGTCTACATAGGAACATAATTTAAATACGTTTCTTGGGTAAAAATGGCTATTTTTATTTACTTGAAACATAACTCTTCACAATCTTTTAGGTCACAAAGGAAAGGTATATTTCAAAGAGAATATGATTTAAAAAAGATATTTATATATATAATATACATAATATGATACAATATGTAGTGTCATTCCGTTTAGTAAATCCTACAAAATATTATAAATGCGAAAGTTTGTGTGTGTGTGTGTGAATGTTTGTTACCACGTATCACCGTAACTATTAAACCAATTTAGATGAAATTTGGAATGGAGATAGCTTATACCCTGGATTGGCACATAAGCTTTTTATCCCGGAAAAGGTTCCTGTGGGATAAAGGGAAGACGCGGGTGAAACCGCGGGAACTAGTAGTCATATATAACTAGCGCCTTGAGCGTATGGGATTCAATTTTTTTTTCCATACAAACGTTAGCATCCCTTTTGACCCCCCTGGGAAGAACCCTTTCTTATTGCACCAAGCATCTTTCTTATTCCACTTATTTCTTACTAGCTGTTCCTCGCGGTTTCACCCGCGTGGGCTACAGTTTATCGCGATAAAAAGTATCCTATGTCCCTTCCCCGGGGCTCAAATTATCTCTATACCAAATTTCATTTAAATCGGTTCAGTAGTTTAGGCGCGATAGCGAATATATTCCGTATACTCCAAAATTATTCCCGCACTTCGGTGTCCCCTCAACGCGTTACCTGCTGTAGGTACCCATTATCCTATTTTAATTCTAAGTTAATTTTTCTTGGACCGCAAGTTTGAACCGCGCAGTTAAAGGTCTTCCTGGTCCGCGACCGCACTTTACCTATTTCATAGATTCTCCCGGTGCCCCCCTCACCTCACCGCGTTTCCCGCTGCGCTGCGGTGCGGCGGTTTTATTTTTCTACTACTACTTACATTTTTAAACTCGTGATATCTTTCGAACGGAATGTCCGAATTGAATGATTCACAAAGTTATATAAAGGCATTGAATCAGTTTTGAATAAGAAGTAATTTATTTTGATAAGGATTAATACCAAGATACAAATAAAGAGCCTTTTCTAGCGGCGGCATTAAAAATTAAATTTTTAAAACAAAAAAAGATCACTTATTGTGGCATAACTATAATAGTTAGACATATGCTCTCGCGGACTTTTTTGTAGATCTAAATGAGACCTACAAACCCGTAATACATTATTTTGTTCTAGTGGCAATAGTTTTTGCAGCGCACGCAAGAATAGGTTTTCGATTTCACACCTTGGGTTGCAAAATAGCAATTTTCTTACGGATCCCTAATTTTTTCGGAAATAAAATATAGCCTATAGCCTTCCTCGATAAATGGACTATCCAACACTGAAAGAATTTTTCAAATCGGACCAGTAGTTCCTGAGATTAGCGCGTTCAAACAAACAAACAAACAAACTCTGCAGCTTTATAATATTAATAATATATAGTATAGATTAACAAAGCATCAAGTCTCTATGTCCAGCGCTTTAGGCTCTACGTTGTCTATATTTAGTCAGTTGGTTAATCAGTAACTTGGGACAAAGCCTTTAAAAGGTATAATAGAATGCTTATATATTTTTTTATATTCTGGAATCAAAACATGTTCAGACATGTTCGGAGGCAAGGCGGCAGGCGTTCGAGGCTGTTCAATGGATTCCCATTCTCACTCACTCAATATATTGTTTTAACCAGAATGAGTGAGATAAGGGATCTTTAGTCATAACTTTTGTATTAGGGTTGCTACACCTCTTTCCTAAATATTCATTACTAACTTATGAGATTTTGGAGAGAAGACTTGCCCAGCAGAGGGAGAGAATAGGTAAAAAGAAAATTATATTGTGTTCTGAGCTAAAAAAAGGTCTCAGTCAAATAATTTGCAGATTAGAAGAGAAACAACATGACTGCTGTACATATATTACTTTATAGAACAGTATAATTATGCAATTTTGCATTTCCTGTGTATAGGTAGGCTTATTGATAAATAATAACAATCAACGGAAAAAAAGGAGTTGTTGTCATTCTGTTTCTATTATTTATATAAACTAATTTTCTATAAAACTTATCTCATCTTCATACTAAGTAATTAATAGTAATACTCTAATTTGGTAAGCAGTGCTTTGTGCTTGATTAATAAAATAATCTTATTTGTAAACAAACCATTCAGTATTATTATTATGTAATGCTTTACATTTCATTCACAAATATCTATAACTACTATACCCCAAAAAACATATTGACATGACTGTATTCAGTCAGTCAGATGCTACAGTTCACAGGCAAGTGACACCCCTTGTTAGCGTACAATCTATACCTAGATATAAGTACGGTGAGTCATTTGACTTGTTTCACTAGTGTGAAATGAAGTTAGTAACAGGGGGGAACAGGTTTTTATTTCCTTTATGGACCCACTTACTGGTCTATTTTATTTATTTATACACCTCAATATTACATAATTATATAAGAATATAAGAAAATGAAGCATTATGATCTAACATCTTTCGGTAACGAGCGCAAAAGATTTGAACTGTTCAATTTTAAAATAAACTGTAATTGGCCAGCAAGCTCACTTAGTTATAGAGGGAGTTAGAGATATTATTAAGGTTGAACTGTATTCTTATTATTCACTAGCTCTGCCCCACGGTTACTAAAAACTTTAAATTTCACATGCCAGCATATGGCAAAATAGACAATATCATAAGTAAGACCAACATGCACTCTATTTTCAGTGAATAAATATCATTTCATTTCATTCAATTACACCCACGTGGACTACAGTTTATCGCGATAAAAAGTAATCTTTGTAACTCGCCTGTGTTAAACAAACAGTCTCCATTTTATCAATGGGTTTTAATGTTTTAGTGCAGAACTCGTTTTTTTTTTAATAAAAGCCTAAGTTATACTCTTCATAACATCAGCTATCTGCCAGTGAAAGTCCCGTCAAAACGGTCTAGCTGTTTCGGAGATTAGCCGGCACAATCGGACAGACAGGCAGACATATTTTGTTATTATTACACTTGTATGTAACAACAAGCCGCGTTCTTCAGTTACACCCGAGTTTTCCTGTTATCTCGAATAAACCTATTTCCGGGAAAAAAAATCTCTGTTCAAAAATTCATTCAAATTCGTTTAGCCGCTTCGGCGGCATGAAGAGGAAATAAACAGACTAATAAACCCACGAGCGTTCGCGTTTATAATATTTGTCTCCTAATAATTTGTGTGAAATAACATACTATTAGCATCGGCAACCTAATATGCTTATAAAATTATTTCCTTAAATATTACTTACATAATTATATGCAAATAATCACAGTATTAAAATTAATTTCTATTATAAAACTAGTCACATATGCTATGGTTACACTCATGGTTTTCCTGTCTTCCAACTCTTGCCAACTATCCTTGCGTACCTATTCTATTCTATATAATATATCGATAATATCATTCTGACAAAATTCAACCAAAAACCATTTTGACATGGATGATGCTTAACCAAAGCCTGATTAAACAAAAGAAAACAGTCTCCAAACAAAACAACATGGAAAGGAATTTTTGTAACTAATCGTAACTTTGACTTTTTAAGTGGGGTCGTGGAGAGATTCACCGAATGGGAGTAGTCCTTCTTTTTAAGGTCCCGCCTAAACAATGAGAAGACTATACAAGTAATAGAGTGTATATACATATATAGATAGAGTAGCAATAGTAATATGCTAAGTAGGTAGTATGTGGTATCAAATTTGTATTGAGATGGTAGTGGTGGAAAATAACAAAGCCAGTAAAACAAGAACTCATGGAACATTTACACAAGGCCAAGTAGTGCTTGTGGCATAGCTGGTCTGGTCATGACAGATCAATCAGGTTAAGCAAAATGATGAGTGACCATTTAGTGGCATTCTCAACTGAGCTCAACCATGCTTGGGGGGACCTTCCTACAACCTGGAGAATCTACGAATAGAATTGGGCACTAGCTTATATGAAGGAAAGGAAAAACCAGGGCTAATCATTTAGAGTTTCAGACAATCCACTAACAGCTGGTTTTAATAATGTTTGCACGGTTCGTCCTACTAGTGACAATACTTCTTTGGAGCTTATGTCAAATTAACAATAGAAGGACAAGATGTGGATAGACAGGTTATTGAAATGGGTCATAATCATAAGTCAGGTTATTGACCCCACAGAAAAGTGGCTAAAAAAAGGGATTGAGGAAAGCCCATTTCTATTCACAGAATATGCCTATGTTAAATTGGTGCTGTGGTTTGTCTCTATAAATAATCCAATTTTTTTACAAGCCCAAAAAACAACTGACAGATGTTCAGAGTCTGAGAGTCCACCTCGAACCTCAACCATTAATATGCCTTCAAATTACAACTTTTTATTAGGATGGCTTCTGCAGCGTTGCCACAATTCGTCAATAGGTATCGGTATACCTCCTTACACGTGTCATAGTAATATACTATCAAAGATGATATTTTATCAAAAAAACACTGTTATAGGAAAATGCAAACTAACTACAACACAAAATTGTAGTGCTAAATGAAACAAAGACAGGTGTATAAAGCTGATATTTTTGTTACATGAAGAGGAATGATAATGCCATGTTATTACAGCTTGAATGATCTCATTGATACTGAGTAAACATCTGCTGACAATTCAGAACTCTATATAGGTTGTAACATTTTGGGCGGGATTTAATAATAGTATTTACAAGTTTACCAATACTACATGTATACAACTAGGTCATCATAATTTTCAAGTAGGTATAGATTTAAAGATGACTTACGAGGACCAATTAAAAAAAAAATATTGAAAAGAGATCTGTTATCAGGATTAGAAACATTTTGACTGCAAGGAGGTTAGATTTATAAACGTCCGTAAGTTAAATGTCATACCAAATTACGGTAAGTTTGATCTTATTGTCAAATTTTGGTACGGAAAATTTGTCAAAAAGTTTAAATTTACCAACCTGTTTAACTTACTGATGTTGATAAAAACCTTTTTAAAGGTAATCATTAAATAGTGAATCCATACATATATAATGACAATAATTATATCGTAAGATTGTTCCCTATATTGCATCATTGTTATTATTTTAGTGAATAAATAATTATTGCATTGCCTGTTATACTGCGTAAAGAGTTTTCTTATGTAATTTTATAGTTTTCTGCACTTTGAACTTAACTTCTTGGACATCCTTAGTACCTAAACCAATCTAACATTTATAATAACCAATTTGAAAAAATTGCACGCTCTCAAATATTTGCCTACCCATATGCAACTGGGTAGTCTAGTGGTACATTACATGTATTTATAAAGAGTTAATAAATAGGGAGTAAAAAAGTGTTTTAAAAAGAAATTTTAGTAACAATAAAATATTTAAGGAAAAATTGCAGAACTAATAGGCATGTTTTTGGAGAAATTCTTGTCTCAGGGGAAAGTTTATCAAGTCCATCTGGAAACCCTGACACCTACATAACAAGCATAGTATGACTGAAGCTAGACAGAAACAAAACAATATCTCTTATTTACATATTGCAAGATAAAATGTATTGGTAGATACATGTGCCAATACTAGGTACATAACAAACGAACCTACACAACTGAACTCAACTCACCTGATCAGATGATTTGAAATTTGTACTTGTGCAATGGGAAAGTACGAAGTAACTTTGTAACAATGACAATAGTTTTACTTCGCAAAAGTGGCAGTGTGGCTGTGGTTTGTAGTGTATGTAATCAGCTGATAAGGGCCATGCAAACGCGTCGATGGACGTACGCACAACGTCGACGGTCACACCAGCAGCGCATGCTTACAAATTAAACTGAAATCAATTAGCCACTGAGACTGTATCCTCTGAGAGCTAAGAGATGCCACCGACTCGTCTGCGCACGATGCACAAAATCGAATAGCATTACTTATTCACTGTTGCATGTTTATTGTCATGTGCGGTGTGGGCGGCCTACATGCGCAGACAGCACACCTATACGATCTCAAGAGCGACGGTTTTAAGGCAGGTACACAACTCACCGTGGCTTTCCATTGTCCCGAACGCGACGCACTGTGTAAACAACCAAACCACATAATAAAACAAAATGGAAGTCCGTCCGCCTCGCCCGTGCGAGATGAGAAATTTTATGAGCTAGCGCTTCGAGTTTTGTAAAACGTCGCTACTATCCTGTCGTAGTATTTTAGAAGCCCCTCCTCCAATATATTATCACCGTCGTCACCAGATTAGATGGCACACGATCACAAAACTACAAGATTGTCCACCTCACGGAAATACCACAGTATGAAGTAAATAAATGACAATCCACACAACAATTTAATGTCTACTATAATAATATTAAATAATTGCATTGAAGCGTTTGACGTCCCGACACAACACCCACATCAAAAAATTCTACATGGCGACTGGGCCCAGGGCCAGGCAGCTTTCAATAATTTCCACCCGAACTCGAACATATTCCCGTTTCACTCATTCACCATTCATTTAATTATTTCTCAATACGTGGGAGTGAGACGGCGCTATATAAATATTTCTTATTGTATGAATAGAATCGGAGTTGTGAAGTATCTCACTATACTTCTCTCCCCTCTCCCCGAGTTGAATGGACCCGAGAAGCGTTCATCCATTGGATCGATGCAGGTCACGTGACACAAATATCTAGCACTCTAATATCGCGCGAATATTCAAAATGCATCTATCTCGTTCATGATCTTGACTTTACTGAATAAAATTTTATAGTACATAGCGATTAAATTATTGTTAAATTCTGACGATAAATTAAGGAATAGGTTAAATTCCAAAATCTAAATAAATCTAAAAAAATATCTTTCTCATCTTATAAATTATCTAATATGAAGTAATTTAAATTTTAAAACAATGTGTATGTATCAACTGAAAAAAGTTAAGATTCCATGAACTGCTAAGGCACGACACGGTGCTCTCGTCTCGTGATAAATAACATATACACAGACTACCATTGAGTTCCATTCATAATCATATTTTATTATTATTTAGGAGATGATGGTGATGCCTATGTGATGTACTATATTGAGGTGATGTATTATTCGATTTTATAAGCCTTTATATACTTATCTAATCTATACTGAAATTCCAACCTTCAAGTGTTGACGATCGGTTGTAGGTGGCGCTACGCTACGCAAGGATTTTACAGGTTTGGTTAACATTTGCCCCAACAACCATTTTCATGTTTTTTTGCTAATTCTAACCGAATTATAAAAATCATGCTCTCTCCGAGACCTGGGTTACGTCATGTAGGAGAAGAGAAGAGAAGCAAGAAGAGGGCGTGGACCAAAATCTGCACTCATTTATTTGGCATGGTCTTCTTTCGCACATTTGTCAGTCTGCATCACATGCTCTGGAATTTATTTCCAATCATTGCACAGCATTCGACTGAGTTTTAATAAGAATTTTAAACCTAGTCTGTGGTTGTATATTTAACAGTTGGAACACCTGTGACCTGTCTGTTTACCCAAGTTCCTACTCTGTGGTTAAAAATAGAACCAATCCTTGGAGGATATCAGAGTAATATGGTGTAATTATATGGTAAATAGGATGGTAGCTTCAAGTTTGGTAAGCACTAGCGTATAGTTAGCTCCACAAAATGAGGGCTGTATCAATAAAAGAAAGTATGTTTCTTCTTATTTGGTTGCAATGCATCAAACGGTCTCTACTCTAGAGGTAAAAAACGTTATTAAATTAACCCTAAATGTATCTATCTATTTGCCAAGAGAGTCCTCAAATTATTAAATAAACTTCAATCTCTTAAATTTTATTGTATTGTTAGATTTTTTTAACTTTTTATCACGGTAGCGTTTGACCACACTACACCTGGACTGGGCACTGGCTCTCAAGTGATGCTGCCGGAACACACCGATAGGTGCTTGGCGACAGATTCTTCACATGAGGGTGGTAGCTAGCCAGGCGAGTACTAGAAAATACCCTACCAGTATGCTATGGTTTCATCACGATGTTTTCCTTCACCGAAAGCTCAAGCTCATTGTAGGATTCGAACCCACGCCCTACGGATCGCAAGCCGACGTAACTACCACTGAGCCATCGTCGCTATTACAAGTATGCTTTTATTTCACCTCCTTGCCTCCTTTTCTAGTTTGACTGAACTTTTTGAGTATCTTGTGGTATGTAAGTAGTTGTATATATGGCATAAGCAAAGAATATTTATAAGATATATAAAATAAACAGTTGTTAAGTTTTTTAATACATTTATTGTGTACGAAAATATACCCTACTTACTTAAAATGTGACTATAAAACAAGTCTGTCACTACTGAAATAAACTATTAGATAACATTTATTTATTTAGCAATTTTTTTCTGCAGCTATGTGTATGCCAGTTGCCAGGTAAATACTCCAAAATTAAGGAAATAATAATTATGCATGACATAATTATATCAATAATTTTTCTCTACAATAACTTAAACTAAATGAGTTTTAAGAAGTCTTATACAATTCATAATACTATTATTAACTGAAATTTATTTACGAAGATGTTTAAAGCAATAAGTTTTTTAATCTGCAGTACAAGCTTCTTAAATAAGCTTAATTATAATTGGAAATAGAGTTTAATGTTAAATGCCGAGGCCAAAGACGGATACAATGCAGTACATAGTCTTGTTCTCCCAGCGCACCGTGCAAGATCCATCAGTGTTATTGTCCCAGAAACAAGATGAAGCTGTGTGTAGACCGGCTCCATTTTTTTGCATTATTGTGCATGTAACTGTAACAAAGTGAATAAAACCATCTAAATGTAAAATTACAACTCCAAGGGCTTTGAAATCTCTGCCATTAGAATTAGTCAATAGAATATAATTAGTCATTCCAGTGTAAAAGCCAATTTTACAAGCTCAAAATCATCTTTCTTATCTATGTTGTTTATACAAATGTGAACTACAACATATATACAAATCTGTATCAGATTATGCTGGCTATACATACATACCTATGTATTTGTAAGGTTTTTGTAACTTAGTCAACTGGCCCAAACAAGATTCCACGACAGCCGAGGTCCATTGATTTACTTTGTTGTGCTGGTAGGCAGTACCGCCGATAGAGTTTTCTATAGCTTCCTTGATAATTTTGCTCACATCGTCCACAATGAATTGATTCTGAAACACGTCATAGTCCGGTCTAAAAAATGGTATGTAAATCGATGTAAGCAATCTTAAAAACAACCTTTTTCACTTACTTCTTCGGCCAAATCGTTACATTCTTTTACTTCCATGATTTATTACTAAATCTTCCCAGATTGTGTCAAATAAAGGGAAAACTTCTGCAAAAAACAACTACAATAATTTGACGCTGGTAGAAGAAATCAAGTCTACAGCTACACTCTACATTTGACATAAATAAAATTTCTTATCTGTGATTTGACGTTGAATTCATAATGTTGGCAACTTGGCACTTGGCTTGGCAGCAATGATGAAAGGAGCTATATAACAGCCTGGCAACAATATATTAAATTTATGATCGACTAATTTTAAATCACACGAGTAGAATCAAATAAACAATAGTAATTTATCTATTCAAATGAGAAAATCAGAAAACGTGTATTTTCGAAACCACAGAATAAAAATTATGTAGAAATGAATACTTTTGACAGTCTTACTTTTTTTTTTTTTTTTGTTTTGTTATGGCGTCACACGATTAGTGTATTTGCCAGTGTCAAGTATAAAAGATTTCAAACTCAGAGAGTTGAATCAAGTTTAAGTGATGATGGTGAATGGTGATGATGATGATGAGATGATGGGATGAGGATAGTGTTTAAGTAAAGTAGTGGAGCTTTACTTAAACTTTACACGGACTTTTTTGGAGCAACTTGAAAAGTCACTTTCACAACTTTATTTCAATTTCCCACACTCGTACACATTAACGAACACATAATGGTTAATAATCCACCAATATTACACATTATCACTCGAAGAAACACAAGTTTTGGAAATAATAACAAAATCTTCATGTTGACAGTTCAATTGCCGCCAAAAAAGTCTCTACAGTCTTACTTGAAACGATGTCATGAAATGTCATATGTCATATTCAGTTATTCAGTCCTTGATCACTCACACAAGTCACACATCACATTCCTTGATTCCACTTGATCCCACATTCACAAATAATTTTTATTGTCTTTTTGCAAGATCAACATGGATATTTTTATCCTCATTTAGAAATAAATATGGCTTCATCAGTGCAAAACAGTAGAGTGTCACCGCCTGGTTTTTGTGCGTCCTGTCGTGCTTGTAAAATGTGGTGTTGGCGAGTATTTAAATGGCTCCCAGTGCTGTTGATAGTGTCCATCATTACATGGAGTTATTTCGCATACGTGATTCAATTGTGCATTTGTTAGTACCAAGTTCAGATCTGTTATTTCAGACCAATGAAAAATATACCTAGTTCTAATACAAATATTGTGTTGCAGTTACCATCGAGAGTACAGTTCAACAATGTGTGTATCTGGTGGTTTACCACATTCTGCTGATCATGTTCGCCTGGTCTTATTGGCGTACTATTTTCGCGGATGTAGAACTAATACCCGATAAGGTAAGAGAGTTATGAGTGTTTTTATATCAAATTTTGTTCTCTGTTCAATGACAAAGCCAAAAAACTGTAGGGAAGGTATTGATAATGTTGTTCCGCTCCAAAGGTTCAAACAACATTGTAATGGCCTCGGCTAAGTTGTGCCATAACTGGCAAAAAGTTAGAAGTCCATCTTTTATAAATTTTAGGTCATCATGTTGATTACACATGAATGACATAAACCCGTAGTGTAGTGTAGGCTGTCCTCTGGCTAGGTGGAGCTATGATATAGACAAAATGGCTGGCAGCAGTTGGATGAGAGGAGCCGAAGATCGGACTAAGTGGCGTGCTTTGGGAGAGGACTATATCCAGCAGTGGACTGAAATAGGCTGATTATGATGATGATTAGTGATGACATAACACACCACAAATATGTTTGCTACAACTATGCACTACAAACCTTACTATTTATTAGAAATTAACATTATATTCTTGAGATTCTGGAGAGCACAAAATGAGCACAAAAGATTAAACTGTTAAATCATGCACATATACAATTTGTTCTTACCCTCATCGTTGCATAAAACAGGCATGTGATAGCCATATAACGCTATAGATATATAGTAGGTATGGTACTCAGCATGGTGTGAAAGTAGGTCAGACACAGTCCAGTGTTTATCATAAACCATGCTGCCATAGCAGTAAGGGATCTTCTGTGCACCATAAATAGAAATGCTAATAGTATTTACAACATTTCAAAGAGAAAGTTTAGAATCTTATTTTCTGCTAAACTATTGAAATAGAAAGTGGTTCTTATTCTAATCTAACCTAATTTCATTACTTTGTTTATAGAGTTGCAACTTAACAAATTGAATGCAAATTAAGTATAAAAATGCAACTCATTTTAATCGAATCAAATTGAGTATTTATTTATTTGCAAAAATAGAACGTTTTGAATTAGAATTTTGGCATAATTTATGCCAGCATGCAAATGTTAATAAGTGTAACAAATTACAATATTCCTTGTATTAATTATTGACATAAGTAATACATTATGAACAAAAAATACATCTAACTTCTGTACCCAATGCTTTGATATCTAAGTATTCCAAAGTTTGAAGTCATCAAACTGCCAGGGTCAGAGAGCAAGGTCTAAACGCCCACACACAATCGTAACCTTAAGTGATTCATTAGTTTATAATTAATCTTAGCATTAGGAAAGGAACAAAGGCTTGTACTAAGTGGGTGGGCTCTTTTCTCTAACTAGACTAGATGTTGACCATATTTACATTGATGACGCATGCTAGTTCAGTCTCGTAATGCTATCCAGAAATGCTTATACCTCCCTCAAGCTGTTCAAGCAACACTATTCAGCAATCTTTGAGTAGTGCAACATGCATTTTATTATCATCAACATCATCAGCTAGAAGAGGTCCACTGCTAAATATAGGACTCGCTACGACTCGCGATGTTGCTAATTCACCAAGACGGAGATCTACCTACAGAACATTGTCCAGTTGGTGGTCGCCACTCACAACTTTCCCTTGGTTCTCTGTTTATCACTCAATAAGGACCCCCAATGCCACTTCAACTTGTAAATTCTGAGCATTGATTTTGGTTCTTCAATGAGTGTTAACAGTCCTAAGTTCAAACACCTATTCATTCACAAATTTAGCACTCACTTAGAGCGAACTTGTTAAACCAATTACATGATTAATCATGATGCTAATGAATTGGCATGGTATTTAATCATGAGTTTTATGAGTCACAACTTCACAAGTCACTGGCATAGCTCAAGTACATTGTGTTTTATTCAATTAATAAATGAATATTTTCCTGTATGATGTTATATTAGTTTCACTTTTCTCCAGCTCTGATCCTCATCACATTACCATTCTGATTTTGATATTAATTTTTATTGTTACGGGTCTAAATTCTTTGTAGTGTAAAAACAGAAAAACTAAACTATAACATGAATGTCCTAGTATAAATATTGAATTAGTTGATTTTCCTAAAATAATATTCATGTGTACTATTTTTATTAACGTTGTGTAAATATATTTTTACATCAGCTGAAACATATAATATTATATACTAGTTGCGCCCCGCGGTTTCACCTGCGTATTCTTGTTATCCCGCAGAAACCTTGTTCCAGGATAAAAAGTAGCCTATGTAAGCTATCTCCATTCCAAATTTCATCAAAATCGGTTTAGTAGTTACGGTGATGCTTGGTAACAAACATTTACACACACAAACTTTCACATTTATAATATTAGTAGGATTTTTATGTAATTGTACCTTCATTAAAGAGTTTATCTATTTATTTATCTTTCGATGTTTGCATATTATGAGATGACTGTATACAATTTTTTTTTATACCCAGCTTTATTCTAACTGACACTTTGATCTAAGAAGAATATCTGAAGGATGTATAACTTATTTCACTAATGACTAATACTCTGTTTCTTTTTGTTTTCAGTACAAATTACCCCAGACTGAGTTAGAGAAATTGCTGACTTCAGACACGGAAGAAGGTCAACGAACGATTTTGGAGAATTTTGCCAAAGATTTGCCTATTGTCACTAGGTAATTATAAAGAAAAAAAACCTTAAACATAGTATTCAGAGCAAGAAATGTTTTAAAAACTAATGTGTTTTTTGTAACTCCTGTAGCATGTGACTGGTACTATTTTTTAAATCTCTGTTTACAAAGTAGCTTTGGCACATGTTATGAGATGCTAAGTGGCGATGTGGACCAAGGTGGCGCCACGCTACACCTGGATTGCGAGCTGGCTCTCAAGTGGTGCTTTCAGAACACACCGATAGATGCTTGGCGACAGATTCTTGTACATCATATATATATATGTACTTATGATATGCTTTTACGTAATTATGTTATTTAGTAGATAATAATCAATATTTTCTCAATTCTAGACTGAAAATAATGATAAGACGGTTCAGCAGGCGGTTTTTCCAAATGGAAAGCAAAAAAGAAATTTTAGCCGGGTTTGCTGATACCATACCTGTGTTGACAAGGTTGGATTTATTGTAAACTAACTACAATTGAGAAAATATTACGATAGTTTCATATACAATTAGTATTTAAGTACGAACATAACTTTTATTAGTTTCATTAAAACTATAATTAAATATAATATTTAGTCAGTTTCATAGTGTCAGATACTTTTTTGATGAAAGTGGTGCAAATCACATTAGTATCACAGAAGTTACTTTTTATCCCGGACAAAGCCTATAAGCTAACCAATGAAATCCCTGCACCTATGACTTAATAATTGTGTGGATTTGACATTGCTCAAAACGGCGAAGGAAAACATCGTGAGGAGACCGGAATGCAACGTTCAAAGGCATGCGACATCTACCAATCCGCACTGGGCCAGCGGGGTCGATTACGGCCTACTGTCTCCCTGAGAGAAGGCCCGAGTCCCAGCAGTGGGAACTTAATAGGCTGATGATGATGATGATATTTTTCGACGATTCGCTGTGTGCCCGCCATACAGGTTCATGAGAAACCTAGTGTGAAAAAGAAGCTTCCTAAAAGTACGGTAAAATGTTTTGTGCACCATAATAGAATATTATACCATACCTAGTGTTATATTATATAAGTACCCAACCCAACATGTTTCAGAAATAAATAATTTATTAATATTATTATTTGTATCGAGGAACATGTTAATCAGTGTACAACATTGCGCAGGACAATGTCCGGTTCCGTCCGCTATTGCAATCGGTGTGTGCTAGTGAAGCCAGACCGCGCTCACCACTGCAGCATATGCGCCCGATGCGTCATGAAGATGGATCACCACTGCCCATGGGTCAATAACTGCGTGTGCTTCCATAACTACAAGTTCTTCATGCTGTTCCTTGGCTACGCCCTAATATACTGCCTCTTCATCATGGGCACCTGTCTTCCGTACTTTGTTATGTTTTGGAAGGTAAGTTTATTTTTTAACACACTTGCTCGTAAATTGGACCTTTATGGCCATGCATTTTTATGTTCATAATTCAGCTTATTACGCACGCGTGCATTTTCATTACAATAATTATCATACCAGTGCTATAATATACATAAATTTAATTTCTTCTTATTTTTTTCTTTCCGGAAAGTATTTTTATGGCTAAAAAGAATGAATATTTTTGTGAATAAAATTGAAGAAATAAACTATTTTAGGTTCATATTAATCATCAAAATTTATCTTCTTTTAATCAAATTAAATATTTTTCTGTACTTATTAACCTTAATTTACGTCATAAAAACATTATCTTGTGTTTATTTTACATCGGCTGGCTGTTCAGAGGTTTTATTTACAGCGTTCTTGGTAGGTGTGTGGGTGTGTGCGTGTTAATGTGCGTGACAATATTCGAAACGCTTCTACTATTTGTCTTTACTGTATGTTAAATAATAATAATAACGCCCACACAATCACAAACCTAGCTCTGACCCTTACTAGAATTACCTGTATCTAAGGTATCAGAAACTACGCGGATCGGGGATCTACAACTCCCAGACACGGAACAAATACTTGCGCATTTTTCAATGCACAATTGTCTTTTTATGTTTCTAGTGTAATTCTATACTATGTCTACACTATATAGATAAAGGAAAACGTGACCCTAGAAATGTAAAAAAAATAGTCTTTTTACACATACTTTCAGTGTTTGTAATTTACTAATTTGCAGATGTATCAGGAATACAAATATGCTCACTGCCAACGCCTAATAAACCAGGGCACATTATCAAAAGTGTGCATGGACTTGGTCAATGTAATTAACTTTACTTCTTTACTTATATTTACATAATCACAAGACGCGACAAATAGTATGGACACTGTAATCGAAATCGTAACACGCACACAAGTGCACACGTCTACACGGTATCCTACCGACCTCGCCAGCTTTTGTATAGGGTTGTCACGTGTAGACCGCTGTGACTACGTGTTTAGTTTTACAAATTTAGCGTTGCACTTGCTGAGTCAACCACATGGCGCTGTAAATTTAAGTTTGCTAGTAGATAAATATTATATATCTGCAAAATGTTGTTAGTGGTAAAAGCTAAAAAAGCTTTCATCCGAACAGAGTATAGTTTTTTAAAAGCCTGACAGTGTTCATACTATTTTGTAAAGTGAAATCATAAAGTATTTAGTAAAATACATAAGCGCATAGAAACGATAGCGATTAATATGACGTAGGGTCAATAGGTTTATTGCTTTAGATTAGTCCATTAGATAATTAGATCTCAAAGTTCATGAAATGAATACTTGTGTTATTACTATGGTATATTATTTAGGTTATTCATAAAAATATTCATGTCACCTTTAAATTAATGCACAACTGGGCAAGTGTTGATTTTCAAAATTATTTTTTAACTGCCGACTAAAAATATGGGTGTTTTTAGTTTGAAGTGTGCATCTGTGTGTCGATCTGTGGCAAAGTAGATCCTAAATGCATGAACCAATTTTGATTTAGTTTTTTTATTTAGTAAGTGAAGGTGGAAGGCGAGGAAGTTTTCTTCGCTATATATATACATATATATATATATATATATATATGAGTCGGGGGATTAAATTTAAATTTAGTTAGATTAAGATACTGGCTTTGCTTTGTAAAGTAGTAAAAAAAATATTTTCTGATACTACCGATCTAATTCGGCTTAACACAAAAAGGAAACGTTGTTGCGACAGCCGCGTGTACCGTGTAGGGCAGTGTTTCCCAATTAGTGGTACGAGTACCCCCAGGGGTACGTGAAGTTGCATCAAGGGGTACGTGCGGCTATCAGTAAAAACAAGAATTGGTCCAGGTCCAGGCGTTAGAGCGTGAAGAAGTAACCAACATACACACACACTCACAAACTTTCACATTAATAATATTAGTGTGATTGCTACATTAAGGGTTACGCAGAAATGAGGTTTTTTTTGAAGTGGTACGCAGCAAAAACTAATTGGGAACCACTGGTGTAGGGTATTTGTGCACGCGACTGTGACTTGTCGCCACAAAGCAAATCTTCGAGCTATCGTGATAGCATAATTGATGCATTTTCTTTTTATTGTTATGTTTTGTTAGTAATTCAACAGCGTTACAATAAATGTGTGTGTTTTCAGGGAGATTTCGGATCGGCGGTGGCTGCGGGACGGTACCACATCGTGTTCGCGTTCTTCGTATCGCTAATGTTCGCGATATCGCTCGGATCGCTGTTCGGGTACCACTGCTACCTAGTCGCTCATAATAGGACCACACTAGGTATGTTTCCTTCTATTATTATACAAGTTTAGTAATGAGATAAAAATTACTAGGAGTATCTCTGCGTAACAAAATTCGCCGAAGAACCAAAATCATCGTCTTAGCTCCCCGAATTAGCGAGTTGAAGTGGCGATAGGTACCTAGGCCACAGCGCTGGGGGAAGAAAGGTTCTCGAAGGTTTCGAAGGGTCTCGAGGGGCGACCACGAACTGGAAGACGTTTTGTAGTGGTCTACCACTAGGTGGACCGAAAACAACGTAGAGTCGCGGGGAGCCGACGGATACAAATGGTTAATAGCCGTTCAAAATGGTAGGCCGTCGACGTCTTACGACTGTTATTTATACTTTGAATAAGAATAAAAGCCCGACGACATTGTAAGAGTCGCAGGGAGCCGATGGATGCAAATGGCTAATAGCCGTTTATGGTGGCGTTCAAAGGGGGAGGCCTATGTTCAGCAGTGGACTTCTTCTGGCTGATGATGATGATGACGATGAAGAATAAAAGCTGCTGATTGCTGTAAGGCTCGCCTCGACTAAAATATTTAAACCAATCACAAACAGTTATGGAAACAGCCTTCTGACAATCTACCAATCAAATGACTGGCAAATACTATACTTGTGGTTTGATTTATGTAGATTTTGTAATGTAACCGCATTTAAAGTATCGTTTCGTTACAAAAGTGACTGCAATCCCACGGACCTGTGTACCTATAGTGTAAGTAGATTAGCTTGTTGGTAAGACATTCTCTAGTGGCTTGGCTAATAGCTTTATGTAAGGAATCCGTTTGCCAAGCATCTATCGGTGTCTCTCAGCAGCCTCACATGAAAGCCAGTTCCCGGTCCGGGCGTAGTAACATCACGTGACTTGTGGTCAAACGCTACCCAGTAATACATAAAAGAAATAAACTAAAAAAATGGTTTGTTTTCAGATGTCCTACTTAATTACCGGCGTCAAAGAAGTCCCACCGGTCAGATAATAAAACATATGCTTGTAACAATGGTCAATGGTAATTGCAGTCACTTGCCAGCGGGTATTCATAGTAACGTTGTTAGAAATATCTTTAGAATTTATTAGTACATAGAAGTATTGTCAAATTTGTATCCTGAGTAGGACGATATATATCGATAGATATTAGATACTTGATAGAAACTGGCCCTTAGCATAGTAAAGAGTAGTAGTTCAGCTTCATACAAATCGGCTGCCGCCGCCGCCGGTTTGAATGTGTGCGAGAGTAGCGGCGCCGTGTACGCACGCATTTTTCATGCACACAATCTCAAACGAACGGGGCGCGGACGGAGCCGCGGCCATACACTCAGTACGGAACGCGCCACCTATGCATCACCGCAAGAGTAGGCAATTAACTCGTCGAGCGGCCTTAGCTAGCCTACTGTTCTTACTTTACTGTGCCCTTAGTAAGAAGTAGATAGGTATATAGTAAATACGAAACAAGATTTCAATCGGTAACTAAAACAAATATTGTTTAACATTTACAGAAGCATTCCGGGCGCCTATGTTTCGCGGTGGAGCTGACAAGAACGGCTTCTCACTTGGCGCCTACAAAAATTTCAAAGAGGTATTTGGCGTTAGTCCGAACCTCTGGTTGATACCCGTATTCACAAGGTAAGCCTTAGCTTTTGAAACATCAAGGTTTTTTTTCTACTGGCAACACTAGTTTATTACATGGTAACACTGGTTGTATAATCTGTGGTCGCGACACAGACAGCTGAAAGCATGAATATACGTACACAAGCTCGTATAGGATTTATTTAAGTATGTCATATGTGTGTTTAGCAAAAGTTGTGTGGGTTTGTATGCATGACAAGTAACGGTGTGGAAAAAAGAAGTGAATGACAAAATTAACAGTAAATATTATGTCGTGTGAGTAGTTCCTTTAAGAGTAATACATTCGTTTTTTTCTTATGCATCTGGGTTTGATTCAAACTAATTTTAAGATTCGATGTATTTATGTATACTAACTATTAACATCATGTATGTGTATGAAATACACGAATCATTATTTTTAACAAAAATATGTATTCCGATAATACCACTCAAACATACAAATCATATTTTTAACTACATATTTCACAACCGAAAACCTTCGGTTACAAATTAAAAAATAGATGTGTTTTTATAAGTTCTATTCAGCAATACAACTGTTCATAACTTTTATCATTAACATTTTGCTTTTCACGTTGTATAAATGCATTCAACATTTATAATATTATTGTGGGCGTAAGAAGGTATACAGGTTGGAAAATTTAGACTGTCGGTGGAGGGGAATTACCTTCCTTACACATTGATGGTGATAAAAGGAAACTCTTTACTTCAAATATGAAATTTAAAGTCGCTTTCAAAGATTATTGAAATATCGTTGTCTAGTACCCATAACACAAGTTTCGAACTTAATTTGGGGCTACGTCAATTTGTGTGCAATGGTCCCCGATATTTATTGATTTATTATTATTATTGAAAACATGCTTGTTTAACCGGAAATAAAAATATCTAAATCTTCACCATACCGCTCCGCTATGTTAGATTTAATGGACTTTAATTTGTTTATATAAAACACGATATTTCATAAGGACATTAATTCACATCATTGACTTTGTCGATTGATGCTATTAAATAACCAATCGTTTCCCGTTTAAAGAAAGCGAGTTTTGAAAAATCTTTGTTTGCAATTATTTTTGTTTTTAAAGATTAAGGTATGTTTTCCTTGAGTAAAAATTACGATCATCCATATGTGAGGGATTTTCCTTCCACTAACCGTTTTTATTTTCCACATTGTCTTTGTATTATAAATTATTAAGTACTCCCTCTATCTGTGCTGTTTATTATTTATATTTATTTTATTATCGCGCGGGGTGCAGACGAATCTCTGGTTATCGATTTTTTTTGATACCTTTACGTTATGTAAACGACAAACTCAGGTGCTCAGAATATAAGGAAATTGAGGAAAACTTATCTTCTATCATAAATCATTAAAAGTGCGCTTTGAATTGGCTCCCATAACAACATTATAAAATGTCCCATTTTGTAACATTTTAGGTTACGACTCCAATAAATTGTACTCGCGCGTTTGTTACCGTTCAAACTAGACATAATTATTTTATTTCGTTTTCCATTTTGTTTATTTACCAATTTAAACCAAAAGTTGAAAACTTCTAACCCCGGTGTGGTTGATTTTTATTTCTACATGAGCCATGTTTTTGGTCAGAAACCATAATATTGGTTGTATAACAATAATATAGGGTAATTCCGGGGGAGATGGCCGTACGGGAGAGATGGCCAATAGCAAAAAGTTCAAGAAATAATTTATAGATGGTGCTATTTTTTATTTTGTTCGATTCATTTCGGCACGGGCAACAAGTGTAAGTAGATTTTTTTGCGAAAAAATGATGAAAAGGTGAGTAATTTGAATTTGTTTTCTAATCAGACGTCCAATTTAAGCTAAGGGGTTGACATATTAAGTGTTGCAAAAAAAGTTTTGAAAGTTTTCTCCGTTTTCGTTCTTTTTTTGTGAAGTAATAAACTTTCTCGTGTTCTAACCTCAAAATTAACTACAAAATTAAGACGTTTGCCTTTATTACGTAATGTGGCCATCTCTCCCGGACAATCGGGTAAGATGGCCATAATATTTGCGGGAGAGATAGCCATAAAATGTAATATCCTAAATTAGATTTATTAAAGAAATAAAGAAAGAAAAAAGAAAGAAGAAGAAGAAGAAAGAAGAAAAGATAAGAAAAAAGAAGAAATGAAAGAGATTTTGAGATTTTTATTTGTTTTTTTTTAGATGCATTATGAAAGGGCAAAGGAAGAAACCTGAATTTGAAGATGGACTGCCTCCAGGTTCACTGGTTTATATGTCACAAAAATCCGCTTATATAACCTCTGACATATTTTTAGAATGGATGAAAGCGCATTTCTTGCCTCGAAAACCAAATGGCAAAGTGCTTTTATTGTTGGATGGTCATTCTACACACTGCAATTCAGTCAGTTAAAATGCTAGAGTTTGCTAATGATAATGACATCATCTTACTGTCAATGCCATCACACACATCCCACTACCTACAGCCGCTGGATGTTGCTGTTTTCAAGTCTCTTAAAACTTTCTTCTATGAGTCCTGCAGGCTATGGATGAAACAGCACCCTGGACGACGTCGATAATTGCAGAGGTTGTGGTGATAATTATTACAGGACACAATTAGCTGATGATTGGATACAATGCAATATTTGCAAGCTCTGGTTGCATGAAAATTGCACCGAGTTTGAGGACATGTGTTCTTACTGTGGTAATAAGAAAAAAAATGAGTTAAAAGATCTCAAGGGCAAAGGGAAAGGCAAAAGAAGTACTGGCCATCTCACCCCGAACACTATGGCCATCACTCCCGGACACCCTGGGAGAGATGGCCAGTCCTAATTTTTTTTTAAAGTTAAAAATTACATTGTTTGCGTTCTTTAAAGTGATTTATCACTAATGGTTGATAAGAGTAATAAATAAAGTTCATATTGTATATTAATTAAATGTCTTATTCATCATAATTCCTTCACAATAGACTCTTAAAGTTACTAGGGCCATCTCCCCCGGAATTACCCTACATTTAATTATAATTCATGGTACAGAATAATAAGATAAAATATACATAAAATATACCATTGTAGGCATATCAGATCGCTTGAACTATCCAAAGATGACTCAAGTCTAAGGGCCGGTTTTATAAACGTCCGTAAGTTAAATGCCATACCAAATTTCGGTAAATTGGATCTCATATATTTTCCGTGCTAAAATTTGTCAATAAGATCAAATTGCAATTGCGGACGTTTAGGAAACCGGCCCTAATGGTAGTACAAACGATCCTTGATATCCGGCAACGTACCCAATACACTGGCTACATTACCCCGCTGAATAGCTAGGCTTATCCTGTGCCCAAAATACAGGCCAGCATTCTGATCACGAGTAGATTACACAAGTTTAGTATTGCACCATAAGATATGTCCTATCAGGCGTAACGCGGCGCCTCCTTCGATCTCACAGTCAAGTAACATCCAGGCGACTTGTGACCGAAGTTACCTTCTTAGCCTCGTACTTTCCTTAACTGGCCTTCTCTCAGCGTATGGGCCTTAGTCTACCACACTGGTCCAGTGCGGGTTGGTGACATGTCACATGCCTTTGAGTATTATGGTTCTTGGACATGTCGGTTTCTTCACGATGTTTTCCTTCCTTCACGATGTTTTGAGCGATGGTAAATGTAAACGTAAAGTTCCTCGCGTATATCCTAATGCGCTTAACCGTCGATTCGTCCGCGCTGCCCCTCTCAACTCGTATCGTTTTGCTAGCCTCGGTGACGGCTGCGAATTCCCAGTGCGCCGAGAGCACCAACTGCAGACATTCACCACGCCCCAGGAGGCCCATAACTACGATTCAATGGGCACCACGCGTTCAAGGTCAGAAGCAAGCGATAAGCCGAACCCCTCAGCCGACTCTCGACACATACCTTGAGGATATTGTAACGTTACTACGATCTAGGAATATTCCAACCGCCTCTTGCTGATATCGAATTTCCACCTTTAATCATCATCATCATAATAATAATCATTATTTTGTTTTGTATGAATTTGCTTTGTGATCAAATTGTTTTTTCTCTTGGTGTACAGATTACCAAACTACGTTTATGAGGATTTTAGCTATTGCAAATTCGATTTGATATTTGAACTTTATATTGGTATACTACGACAATAATATCAGAGTGATGATACATAAATTTGTGAAATAATAATTCTCATGTTAAAAAATGATTTGATTTGTAACTTGTAAGTCTCGGTATTTGATGACTACATTTTGTAGTGGTCAAAAACTGTTGATGTTTCATTTTTAAACCGAGACTTTGACTTTTTTTGCTCGATATTGTCATATTTGAGTGATAGAAATATATGACCGACGCGCCTCTTGATATCGATTAATTAGATAATTGTATAATAATAACAAAAACAACGAATTACTCTCTATCTTATAAAATTCAATTTAATTTTATGTTGTACACTAGCGTTTGTTATCAAATGGGATTTTTTGACTCTTATCCATGTTATTATGGAATTTGAGATAAAAAGTATTCACAAAATAATTTAGTTATAGGTCTTAGCGTATAGTTGGTAAATAGTTAAAATTGAATTGTGCATTAATACATTGTGAATGACGTAATTGTGTATAATACGTTCTTCCTTAATTAATACGGTAAAAGATACTTATAAAATTCCGTTCCATTATAGTAATAATATGACGTTCTTCCATAGTCAAAGCTTTAAAATTTTAATTGTTCTTGTACATCGAAGCAATTACAAATATATAATCCGCCTAGGGCTGTTTGAAATCATTGGATTATTTTTCCAAGAAATATTTAAGCATTGTTACAAATTATTATATGTTATTATAACCACGTCGTCAAAATATGACACCTTTATTAAATAATACATGACAGGTTGAATGCAAATCTTGCAATTTCTTCTCAAATATTCCAATATTTTCAAATCACCCGTTATTTAAATAATTAGGTAACTCTTTGAAATATGAACCTCTTTTATGAAGAAATATGCTCAAGTTATGTGAGAAAGTTTTGGCTGACGTGTGTTCATAGTTTTGAAATGTTATAAACGACTCAAGGAAATATTATTTCATTAAGTACTGCAAATTGCTTTTTTATGCATTTATAATTTCTGTGCTATATACAACACACAAGACTGAATAAACTTATAAAGAGTAATGTTCATATTTTATAAGTATTTTTGTGCACAATAAAATGTTTTTGTTCTTTGATTTTGTATTTTTATTTATTTGTTTGTGAAGCAACCGACGCTTTTACAATTGAAATCACTTTTTAGGTTGAAAGCTAAGCTTTTAGATTGAATAGTTTATTGTAATTTAGCTATACATATATTGATTAGCACGCAAATGGATACATACGAAAGAGTTGTTCAAATGTTGGCGAGCTTTTGCTAATGGAATAGGTCTGTGTGCTGTATATCGGGACTTTAGTTATTATAATAAGTATTATTATTTTATTCTCTCAGTCTTTTACTTGCATGCCCTGGGTGCTTCAGAAGCCATTATCATTGCCTCATCGTCATATCGTAACATCATCATCATCATCATCATCAGCCTATAGCCTACTTTCCCACTGCTGGGACACAGGCCTTCTCTCAGAGAGAGAGTATGGGCATAATCCGCCAACCTGCCCCAGTGCGGTTTGGTTGAATCACATCATCGTACCAATCAAATCATTGAAATGATACGTATTTCATTATCAAATGTAGTACTTTAGTCTTCGATTTAATTTCATCTTCATCAGCCGGAAGAAGTCCACTGTTGAACATAGGCCTCCCCCTTTGAAAGCCACCATGAAAGGCTATTAGCCATTTGTATCCATCGGCTCCCTGCGACTCTTACAATGCCGTCGGTCCACCTAGTGGGGGGCCTACCTACAGAGCGTCTTCCGGTTCGTGGTCGCCAATCGAGAATCTCGATTTCATTTCATTCATCATATATTGTTCATTCGATATCTGTAGCACCCACGCTTCTCTTTCATCTCTTCCGTTATATTCTAAATTCTTGATAGATCAATGTAGAAATAAGTTATTTTATTACTTATTTTAGCGTGGAGATGGCGCGCGAGACTGAGAGATGGCGACTTTGGCCCAGAAAGGGTCGGACCGTCCCCCAGATAGTATAAGGATACATTTTTCCATTTCGCTATACATTTTATTACGATTAAAAATAAACTTGTTCGACTAATGTAATGCTTTTCATTCATTGGCATTCACCCCGTTCAGATACTGGTCAAAATTTAAAGTCATTCACTTCTTTTTTTTGTAATTGTGAAGAGTTTAGTCGGTGTCCTTTTGCATGCTAATGTTAAAACATTAGTGCTGGTAGTTCTTAGGCGTTAGTTTTATGCGTTCACTGTTACAGAACGGAGCTGGGATGTGTCGAATGAACCTCATAAAAGTTCATAGCATTATTTTGGAACTCACTAAATTCACCGACGCGTTGTCGGTTAAAATTTAAACATCAGAAATACACTTCTGTCATTTTAGTGCCATAAAAGCATTGACCGTTTTAAACCTATAAAAACTTTTCGTTTAGGAAGCAACGAGGGCTAGCGTATATAATTTGTCACTGGAGTTATCTCTCCTGAAATTTAGTAGGCTAAGTATGTAAGTTTGATAATATGAAATGAAGGAGTAAAAAGACTTCAGTACCCCTAGTAAGTTTTGAAAACGATAAAAGTTTTCATAAACGTCGACATTTACCACTTGTCAAGGGGCAACTCGATCTGCTTAAATTCAAAAAGTAACTCAATAACATTATTGGAATATGATTATAACGATTTAAAATAACCCGTATTAACGATTTCAGTTCCTCCCAGTCTTGGTAAGATTCGCTGAAAAAAATATGTATGGATGGAAACGAAAACTTTTATAGTTTTTGTAAACTATCAAAACCTGTACTAGGGGTACAGATTAAATAACTGCTAACTGAACATTTCCGCTCCGCTCTTCCAGACGCGTACATTACGATTGGTTGTGAGAATATAATATTAGAAGGTATAATAATAATTAATGTAGAATTAAACTTAGCGTGCAATGGGGTGATTGGAAATCGAGAGTGCTTTTCTCAAACCTTATATTTACCATTTGCTGTTGCTTAGTCCACCTGTCTGTCTCAGATGAAGTATCTCCCGCGCCTTTGCCAGTTATTCATTTTCCAGTGTTTACTATATTCCGGATGGAAGGGCAATGTTTTCAGTGAGCGTATCTTGGTTACGAGCGCAGTCTTCGACCACATCGTCACATAATATCAGGCGACTTATCAAAGTGAAAAAAAAAACAAGTTATACAACTCAAATACGCAAAGTTAGGTTAAATTGAAAAAAAAAATCTTATCCTCACGAGTTTCCCATCACCTCTGCGCTAAACGTAGTTTAAGCTAGGTATTCATTAGAGAAAAAAATAATTCCGTGCCTTAGTAAAACAGCCACATGTTACGAGACAACATATGTTGCAATATCATTTGCTATCTAATTTATAACACTCGGCTGACATGCCGCGCAAAATTTGTGAATGAACACCTAGCTTTATGTAAGTAAGTAATATCCACGTTTACAAACAATAGATTATAATTATAGTGTAAAACAAAGTATAGAAAGTATTGCTTCAATCATGCCATAGTTAAACTGTACTAATAGATTTTATACACACTATCTATCACATATTTTTACACCTACGCTAAATAATATAACACCGAGCATAGTTTAATTTTTAAGCAAAAAATCACAGTATTGCAAGTTGCGTTTCATCAAGCAGTTGTATTTTATTGTAGTAGTGACATACGTGACATACATAAATGCATTACAAATAAATGACACACACTAACTCTCTAGTATTTATTTAAGTAAAATACTTTTAGGTATGTACTTATGCTGCCTTTAACATTTTAAATTCTACACCCCAGATTATTTACATACCTACGAAAGCATCAAACAATCATTCAAGCAATACACGATTAAATCTGAGTGACTTCTAGTAGGTAGTCAATTGTTCCCTATATTTTTATTATAAACCAAGGCACCGCTGGAATTAGGATACTTGAAACACGACAATTCTTCTTCTCATTTAAAAAGTACATTTATATAACTCTACTTTAAAATATAAAAAAAAATGACGTAGTACGATATTTTCAGCCCTAACAAACACAAAGGGCGTCGCCGGCCATTGGATCAGAACGACGGCAAAAAATTATACAGGGTATTTAATTTTCGGCGTGCGCACATATGTATGCGTTTCAGATATCATCGAGCAAGAATTGGCATTTAATTAAATTTTTGGAATCACTAGGGAGAGAGCTATCCGTTGGCCACGCCCTTGTCACACACATTTACATAATGCACACACTCACAACACAGAAAAAATATCTTGAAAGTAACCCATACAATCGTGTAGCTTCGGTGACGGGATCATCTTCCCTGTGCCGCGCCAAGACGAGGAGTCGGAGTCACTACTGAGCTCTGAGCGCTGGGAGCGCTGGGGCGAGCCGCGGACCTTCGACGAGCGGGGGAGCTCTTCGTTCGACGAGCTCTGAGCAGTCGTCCCTGGCTGCCAGCTCGCCGCCAGCCTCTACCGACCGGACTCTTTCGGCCAACGGAACTCACAGGAAACAAACCGGCAGCTCAAATCTCACAAAAGATATATTCCTAGCTTTTGTATCCCTTTCCACTCCCAACACTTTTCTATCGAATAGCTATCACTATTTCACCAACTATTGAACTGGAAACCTGTTTGTAGATGGCGCTCTGAGCGACTGTACCTTGTTTAAGTTAGAGCTGTGGTTGTCAAACAATAGTTATATCAAATCAAGGTGCAGAAATAATTAAGGTACAGACGATCAAGCGCCACCTAGCGTGAAAAAAGTTACTTTTCTCCCCCATTGTAAATAACGAAACGTACTCCTGATCTGAGTAGGTATTAAGGAAAAAGACCTTAACCATTCAAATTACGTACTAATCGATTAGTTGATAAAGCGATGATGCCTCAGTGGTAGCGACTCGCCTTGCGACCCGAGCTTTCAGTGATGGAAAGCATCGTGATGAATCGATCGCTTGGTGGCAGGGGATTCTCTAGTCCTCGCCGCTAGCTATCACCTTGCCAAGAACCTATCGATGTGTTCCGGCAGTCGCACTTGAGAGCCGGATCCCATACCAGCAACTGCAAAATATTATAAAAAGTTTTCCTTCTGTGATGTTGGCGACATGGTAAGACTTTACACACAGAATCTTCAATTTCGTGTGATGTGTGTGCTATTAAGAGGAGACTTTAAAAAAAATAATTAAAAAAATCTAGAATGATTATTCCTAGCACGTAACCATACTATTATGAGATGTAGATGCTTCACGTTTTTAATTCGTAAATACTTTTTAATTGTAGGTAAGTTTTGATTTTAAACAGCATTAGATCTCTAATCAATCGTGCAAAGATTTATTAAAACGTTCATCCATGAATTTGATTTTAAAGTCAAATTATCAATTACCTTTTTTAGAAATGTAGAAGAGAAGACTATTGCTTCTTAGCAAATTTTAATTACAAACTTAATATGTATAAAAAATGGTACCTAGCTACCGACGTCACAAACAAATTATTTTTATATGTAAGTAGATAAATGACAAGATAAAATATTCAGTATGCCTTAAGAGACTATGAAGTATTTTGGTACATCACCGTGTTACCACATCTACAAAGCGTGTTATTTACGTACAGAAAAAAGCAGTTGAAATTAAATTGTACACAAAATTTGTAACACAAAACTGCGATGCGGTGCGGCGCGATGCGAATCAGATCGGAAGTCTTTGTGGTACATTCGTGCGAGCTCGCAGATATTTACGATTCGATGCGAATTCGCAGTTTTGTGTGAGAGCCCTTATACATATAGAACACGTAAGATCTTGATTTAGATACAAAGATCATAGGGAAAACTAAAGTGGATTTGGCACGAAGTGGTAGGTACTGGGAAAAGAGGCATCGGCCGTGTAGACTTTGACTTTGTTGTTGAAGCAAGTACAAAAACCCTAGTAATTTTCGGAGAAGACAAATGGGCAACATTCAACTACTGACAAAATGGATCAAAACAAACTTTTGACTGATCTTACGCATAATTATACATTCGGATGTATTACCAACATTACAGGCACATGGCTTCTATTTTTTATTACTTATTATAATTAAATCTAGAGATACATGAAATATAATTATGTGTTTTATGAAATGATCTCAGTGTTAGAAGAAAAACAAATAGATTTAAGGAAGATCATGTATTTCTCAATGTTTCATTTGATTTATTCTACTGCTAAGGGTTTTCTAGTTTCACTGTTTGAAGTGTTACTTAGTTAGCATTATTCAATACTAGGTGGCGCTGTGAAACAAAATGTGTGAAAAATTGTTGTTTTATCTACAAAATATTTATTGTATTCGATTGATTCATTTATTTGCACTTTCTATACTAATCTTTGAATATTGAGCTTTTATTTCATCATAAATCAACGCGAGTATGTGATTGTGGTAAATATATATTTTTAGTACCGAATAAGAGTAGGTAAGTAGTACCTAGGTAATTGGATGTTCGAAGTGGCAAAGCACTACCAACCGTTGCACCTGTGCTTCCATCACACTGGAATGATATCTTGCTCTCTTCACAACACCTAGATAATCCCCAATGCAAAACATTTCATCAGACCCATCTCTCTAAAGTTTAATAGTTGAATTATTATTGGTTAGAGCGTAAAGAAAAGCACGACTGAATCACCAAGCCTTAAGTGATAAAATATAGTAAAAGTTGGGTAAAATGGTGCTGAAGTGACTTATAAGTAAAGATGGATGAGATTGCTGGAGAGGCAGGTTTCTTCTTTTCTTAAGGCTGCGCCTAATGCTGGAAAAAAAACAGACGGCCCCTGTGTTTAATATTTTATCTACGTTACTTTGTTTAGAGTTGAAAATCGCGTGACCGCGTACAGTTGACGATAATGATGGATTCGAGCTCCAAGCTATAATTTTATTTAATTATTCAGAATATAAGCATGAAATAAAAAAACTAATCGATTACTCGAGTAGAACATTAATTTGGCTATGTAATTTGTAAAAAATAATGTATGGTTGTCGTTGATAATTTAGAACATTTGAACTAAAACAGTTTATTTTTTCGTACAAGTTTTGTATTTTTTTTTTAAAGACACCAGATTTTTTTTCAAAATTCTATTCGATTACTCGGCTTCTACGGATTCTACCCCTACCTATAGTATTTTTTTAATTTCAACATTTACATTCTTTACCATTAAACTATGTGTTTAAAAATACACCTTTTGGGGTTGATCGCCCCCTTAAATCAGACTCGGCTTCGTGGTACAATCGTAAAAGGAAAGTTGGTGTGCTTTTCGAAAAAGTGACAGAAAACATGCGTTCATAAACGAAAGCACATCTAGCGCAGAGAAGTGCAACAGGGTTTTGTTTTCTTAAATAGTAAGTTGGAAAATCCATTCGAACCGGAAAACAAATTTTTGTGTTACATAGAACTAACAAGGACCGTCTTACAAATGTTAAAGAAGATTTTTTGTTATTTTTGGAATGTGCAAGAAGGATTTTATGTTGCACTTCTGTAAGGATTTGCTTTTGTATTTAACCTGCCAGTATGGTTTGCCTTCAAATCGACGCCGTCTTATATCTGTATATTTCATAGCCCCAATTTCACACTCTCAAAATTGTGATTTCTATGTAGCGATAGAAAAACTAATTGCCATGTGAACTTATTTAAAATAAATTCGTATGAGAAGTATGTATTATGATTTTTGAAACCCCGAGTTAAGTGGCTAAAAAAACAGACCCTAGGTCCTTAACTGGAGCGTTATAAACAAGGGTTTTAGAGCGAGTAAGATCAATGATTTTCAAAAGAGATAACTTTTGTTAATTATCCGAAAGAAGTTTCTGCAACATTCCTGCTTATTATCACAATATTATTTTACGTTTGTGATTACTTAGACGCGTTGTCAAGAAGTGCTTTTGAAAGACTGCAAATAAAAATGTTGAAATTTGTATTCTATCACAAAATTATATTGTGTAAGTACTTCGATCGTATACCAAACTTAAGTAATTATAGAAATAAATAATTAGGACATAACAACTTTTAGGGCTAAATCTAGATAAAAGCTATTTCTAAGTATGCTATGATTTTGTGGAATTAAACTTAATTATCAGTTGTTGTTCTATTCAATAAAGTTTCTAAACAATAAAGCGTTATCTATCTATCTATCAGGTACTTCTTTCTTTTTAGGTCCAGCAATGTATTTGTTTATTATTATTGATGTAGGTAGGTACGCCATAAGTTTAAAGCTCCCAGGTAAAAGATTGCTTTCTAGCGCTTTCGCTAGCTTCTATAGAACCGACAAGTTCCGAATAGGAACTGTCTAAAGAAACTAACATATGTTTTATTCAAATTGTGAAATGTTGAACGGTTGGCACTCACGATTGTAACTTGATTGTTTCGATTTACAATCGTCAGTGCATCCACTAGAAAATAAAGCGCAATTAGGTTACTTACTATCTTTTGTCTTTATCTGGCCCCTAACTTAAGCGTGCCAGTTAAATGTTTATTTTTACGTACTTATAAAAATATGTTATCGCTTAATTATGTTGTTGTTATAATAGTTTATTTGCATTTCTAAATTTAATAGTGATTAGCTCTGTTCACATTATTCCAGTAGCATTCCAGTCCAGTGGTCGATCCAGCGCTGAAATGCTACTGTAACAATCCAAACAGACACTGGGGTGCACTGGATCCAGTGAGAGATCAAGTCTAACTGACTTGGTGGTGTACTTTTACGCCCATTTTAGCGCTACTGGAATCATGTAAACGGCCAATCGAGTGTGATTCCAGTGCTGACAGAAACGGCCATCTTCTTGAAATCATTGTCACTGTAGTGTTTACACTTTAACAGCTTCTAAATGACTGGAATAAGGTAGACAATCGCCATTCTAATCCATCGCTGGATTGGACCGCTGGACTAGAGTGCCACTAGAATTATGTGAACGGGGCACTATTTGTGGTTGCAATATTATTACCTGTATTTTTAGTTACATTTTTCAAATAGATAAATTAACTTACATACATGTTTAGAACTTACAAATTTGCCTTGCCATGTTAAATAGATGTGTTTTTGACAGATTTGCAATATCTCCTAGTTTTAAAAGGAAAGATTTTATTCAACCTAGTCATAATGTATGTTGTAAGTAGGCATTAAGATTTTTATGTTACGTACTTAATGGATTCCTGTAGCATTTATTAGCTACTAATGACTTGCGCTGCGGTTTCGCGTGCCAGGCGAAAATTTTCAAAGCCTGAAATTTTGTCGCGGGAAGTTTATTTTTTAGTTTCGGGAAAATAGCCTAACTGAGAATTTCCTTGGTTTAAACTTTCTGTATTATGCAAGATTTTAACCAAATCGGTCCAGCCGTTTTGGCGTGAAAGACAGACAAACCAACAGATAAACAAACGAAGTTTCGTACGTATATATTAGTAGAGAAATGAACTTGTGTTAATGTTTGTAGATTTATTCTTATTTTTGTATAATTTTGTTATTATTTTATACGTTTACAACGAATGTGTTTTATATTCCTTTTACAGAAATAATTAAGGTAACTTTTATGTTTTGTAAATACCTAGGAACTTAGTTTACAAAACATTTCTATGTATTTAAACTATAATCGTCTTAAAGTATCCAGTCCAAAATGGTTCTCAAAGCAAGAGCAAAATAAAAAATCATCGCGAAAAGACAATCACTTGTGTACTTACGTGAAGTATATGTGTAATTTTAAGTAATAGATGTTAAAAATAAATGGAAAATAATTAATAGTTATTTCATTTACTAAACCTTTCCTCTAATGAACCTACCAACCTATTCCGTGTAAAAACTTTGTTGGTACAATCATTTATGGTACCTATGTCAAACTTAAAATGATAACTTATAACTTCTGTGGTTCTTAAACCCATGTCTGATGAATGATGATGAACGGGTTCCACGCGAGCGAAGTCGAGGGCACTGTTAGTAATATACCTATATATACTAGCTGCGCCCTGCGGTTTCATCCGCGTCTTCCCTTGATCCCGCGCGAACCTTTTTCCGGGATAAAACGTAGCCTATGTGTTAATCCAGGGTATAAGCTATCTCCATTCCAAATTTTACTCAAATCCGTTCAGTAGTTTTTTCGTGAAAGAGTCCATCCATCCATACTCACAAACTTTCACGTTTATAATATTAGTAGGATAGGATCAAACTTAAGTTGCTATATTCAAGTAAAAAACACTAAACTGATGTTAATCCGAAGAAAATACTAGACTACCTATACTATGCTTTGGTCTTGAACCTATACGCAAGTACTTGTTCTGCCTGGGAGTTATAGATCCTCGTAATATCTGATCAAAAGAGCCAAGTTCAATACAGAAATTATGCTAGGCTGTGGCCTTCGCCGCAAAAAGAATGGAGATCTAAATGAGTGCCAAGTTCTATGCAAAACCCAAATATGAGGAAAATGTGAGATCATAATGTAGGTTAGATTTGACTTGGCCAGGTACCCTAGATACAGGGAAGCCTTGTTAGGGTCAGAGCTATGTATGTGATTGTGTTGTTACTATCATGATGGCTAATCGAACGAAAAATGAAACAAGTATTTTAAGAAAATGGTTTATATTTTATTCAATAAATTGGTGGGTTTTAATACATCTTGATTATTGGGCAAGTCTCGGTAGCTTCACACCGAAAACGACTCGGCGGTAACATATTATTCTTATGACGATCAGGCAGCAATAAAATCGTTAAACAGAAATATAAAGGAATTACCAATATTGTTAAAAAATACTTAAATTCCCTCTTTATATTTTTATTTACTGATCGTATTAATAAGTATTACATATTATAATTATTATAACATTAATGAGATGAACCCACTAAAAAAAAGACTTACTTTTTTTAAAATGTAATAAAAATATATCTAGGACCTATTAATCATATTAATGTAATGCGTAAGTCATTGAAAAAATAACCAAATTAGTTTTGATCATTTTTGCAATACAGATAAAAAAAATGGCTGTAATTTCTAGCTTAATCTTATAATATCCGCCTTAATCACAGGAATAATAATGGCACACAGTTTCTATTCAAATACATGGTGCTCCAATAACAATGATTAACAGAATGAAAACATAACCGAACAAAACGTTTAAAAAACTAGGATTATCACAATCGTATTTTCCAAAAACATGGAACTACGTTCACGAACATAAATGCCTACACTACAACACACTACCGTTTATTATAATTATGTAGCCGCTAAACTATTATAGCGACGACAGAAAATACTTTTAGTAGCCGCTTTATTCATAACCTTATGTGACATTTTAATATTAAACGAAGAAAAGGAAACCTTATCTGACTTGCCAGAGTAATCGATAATCTTGCAATAATCATGTAAAATAAAAAAGTTCCTAACAATAAGGCTTAACTGAAAGGGCGTGTTTCCTTACTCATACGAACTACTTATTCTATGATTTTCCGTACTTTCAAACTTTAATTTGGCAATACAAAAATATATAACACTCTGCGGTTTCACCCGCGTGGACTACAATTTTCGCGATAAAAAGTATCCTATGGCCTCCCCCAGGGTACAAAATATCTCTATTAACAAATTTCATTTTTTCAGCGGGGTAGGCGGGAGAAAGGAAAAACACTGTTTCCGCACTTTAGACGTGAAAAGTTAACAAACAGACAGGCCGAGAGTTATTTTTGCAATATTAGTACTTTAGTGTGTATAAGAGACATGTTGGAGCATGAAATATATCAATGTCCGACATGTCATTGTTTTTTTTACAACTATAAGTCCGAGGACGCTTCCTTCACCGCTGAATGTGGAAACATAGGACATTTATAAATCTAATAGGTTTCCGCGACGCTCAAGTAAATACACATTTATCATCATGGGTTCCCCTCCCTACTATAAGTCAACACCAATTCTGTAAATCATACTAATGTTATAAATAAGAAGGTTTGCGAGGGAGTGTGTATGTTTGTTAATGCTTCGCGCTGAAATGACTCAACGCAAGGTCGAATATATCTTGTTGCCGCAGTTTAGGCGTGAAAGGTTACAAACAAATTAGAGGGACACAGATGTATGAAGAAGTAATAGATTCAAGAACAAATTCAAATACTCAAAGCGGCCAGTAGCTGCCTGACGTTAGAAGCGTCTTCAATTCGCAAAACGTCTTTGAATGCGCGTACGCACATCGCCTCCTTTTCTAGATTCTTCGATATCTGGTGCGCCCTGCGCGTTATTTCCTTAGGTATACCGGCGAGGCGAGCCGCGTTGAAGCCGTAGGACTTGGGGCAGGCGCCCGGTGACAGTTTGTATAGGAAGGTGATGGTCTCCTCGGGTATGTGATCATCGCTCTCTGCCGTCGACTCGTCCGTTTCTACCATGCACGCCTGGAATGGAAATAGGTCTAATTATTTGATACAGGGGGCGGATAGATGCAAATGGCTAATAGCTGTTCACGGTGGCGTTCTAATGGGAAGCCCTCGTTTAACAGTGGACTTCTTCCGGCGAATGATGATGGTAATTTATTTATTTAATTGATACAATATACCGTCGAGTGGGCATTACAGTTTCCCTTGATTCGTTTGTTTGTAGCGATGATACCGCAGTGGTAGAGTGACGTCGGCTTGCGATCCGTAGGACGTGGGTTCGAATCCTACAATAAGCTTGAACTTTCGGTGAAGGAAAACATCGCACACCAGACTAAATACCACCCGCAAGTTAAGAATACGCCGCTAAGCACCTAGCGGTGTGTTTCAGCAGCCTCACTTGAGAGCCAGTTCCTAATCCAGGTGTAGCGTGACGTCACCTTGTGGACGAAGGTGGCGTCACGCTACATCTGCTAACGTATTCCATTACCATATGGCCCAGCACGACCCCAGGGTAGGAAGCCAGGTGTCCGACGAGCGCGTGGTAGTGCGTGGAGAAGATGACGCGGCAGCCGCGGTGCACCAGCTCGGCGGCCACGCCAGAAGCTATCGCTGTGCCGTCGTACGTTGACGTGCCGCGACCTGAGAGGGGGAGTTAATTGGGTGAAACTGTAAGCTTTGGTTAAAGTTTTAACTTTTTAAGTAGGTCATACATACTCGAAGTTCTTTTTTTCATATGTATATTTTTGTCGCCCACACAATCACATACCTACATAGGCTCTGGTCCCTAAATATGATTCTCTGTATCTAGGATATCAGAAACTACGCGAATCGGGGAACACAGAACAAATACTTGCGCTTTTGTTTTGCAATGCACAAATATTTGTCCTATAGCGGGAATCGAACCCGAGACCACACGCTTCGCAGTCGGCACATCGATCATCACTATAATTATTAGTACATACTCAAAGTTATACTATAGTCGTTTACTGTGTTGTCAGTTTTTGATGAAATAAAAATAGTGTTGTGACAAAGTGAATGAAAAAACTCCTGAATGAATGAATAACATTCATTTATAGTTTGAAATGATATTCACACTCATTGTTCATTCATCTGATTGAACGAGAACTGAACGCATCACTATTACTTTAAATTTGGCAACATTATTTTACGAAGTGACATTAGCTACTGTCAGTTGGCTTCGTCTAATTAAAAATACGACCAGACACGCGGTTTTTCCGTTATCTTGCAGGAGCTTTATTCCGAAATAAAAAGTAGCCTATTTCAATCAAGGCTATAAATTATCACCATTCCAAATTTCACTCGGTTGAGACGTTTCAGCGCGAATAAGTAACAAACATACACGCTCCTTCGCACACAAACATGGCATTTTTAACGTAACATGATTTACAGAAATGGCGTAGACTTCCATACTAAAAGTTCCCAGGTATAGCGTGAAGCCACCTTTGACCACATCTTCACTTAACAACAAGAGACTTGTGGTCGAACGTTACTCTAGAAGAAGTAAAAAAAAGAAGCGTAGTTTACTATAAACAGAAGATAATGTTACCCAATTCATCAAGTAACACAAGCGAGTGCAGAGTGGCGTGCGCGACGATGGCGGCCGTCTCGTTCATTTCGACGAGGAACGTGGACTGTCCCGAGAGGATGTCGTCGGAGGCGCCGAGCCGCGTGAATATACGGTCCGTGAGGGAAATGGAGCATTCTTCCGCAGGAACGTAGCTGCCCTGGAAATTAATTTTGCAGTTCAGAACATTTCAATAATTTATTTTATTTCTAAGATAACTTTATTACTTCAAACTAAAAATATATACTATAAACAACAATGAAATAAAAAAATAAATAAAATAAAAAAAAACCTAAACTAATAACTACAATATATTATTAAAAGAAGCCCCTTTAGGCAAGGTTCCGAAGATACTGGCAGCGTTCCCCCTTTGGATGGCTAGACTAATTCTTTGTCCAAGGTAGCTGCCAGCTCTTCGGTCTCCGGTGATACCGACTAACCTTATTGTTATTTCCTTAAAAAGGCATAAAGCGCTAGGACCCCACAGACCAAGGGTCTCGACACCGAATGGGACAAAATCATATTCGGAGCCTAGACCCCCTGTATTTGCATGCCTTAGTTTTTTTTTTTCTAAGACTGCATTCCGTAGTTGACATTCCCCCAATCTGCACACTAATCTTCTACTTTTATAATGCGAAAAGCGAAGAAGTGAAACATCCTGATTGAGTTGCAGTCGTAAGTCATCTAACCCTAACACTTTAGAAGAATCAGAATAACTTTTTGAACCAGGATATTTACATATTCGTTTGAGTTCTCGATATTTTGTATTTTGGCACTGTTGCAAGCGCCATGATCACGAAAGTAGGCTTTTTTTTAACAACAAACTAGGCTAGCGTAAACCACGATGGTAAGCGACGATGTGGTCGAAAGTGTAGCACGCTTGCCCAGAAAATACTAATTCACTCTTAACTTGAACATCCCCGAGTTTTATCTTTCAGGAAACACCGACCAAGGCAGGGCATTCACTTTCCACTCTTTTGCAGTTCTCAACAAAAAAGTTGACGCAAACCTGTAGGTACAAATAAATGGAAAATATCCCGTTTCAAAACCTAATTCTAATGACCAATGCAGAATCATTGTATCGCTGGAAAGACGATGTCACGAAAGATTTGCGCGAGCACCAGGTGGAGGACTGGCAGGAGATGGTGCAGGACAGAGCGAAGTGACGTCTTTAGTTATCAGAGGCCAAGACTCACTTTGGGTCGTTGCGCTATCTCAGTAAGTAAGTATTGCAGACTGAAAGACTATAGAAATAATTGCTAATTTGTTTTACTTACTAAATGCGCCAAAACAGCAAGCAGTCCCGCTTGCCGCATCAGCGTCGATTTACCTCCCATGTTGGGGCCAGTCAGCAGCAGCAGACTGTCGCTGTCCGCACCCAGTTTGATATCATTAGGGATGAAGTCGTTGGTGATTGGGATGCAGGGGTGCCGTCCTTCTACGATGTTTATGTATGGCTGGAATGTATGATCAATTTGTATGAGAATACTGGCTTATTATCGCGATAAAAATAATCCAATGTCTTCCCCAAGGTTCAGACTATCTCAATACCATGTTTCATCAAGATCTGTTCCGCTGTTTAGGCATTACAATATAAACAATAATCCATACTAATAATGCGAAAGTATCTTTGTTTGTTACCTTTTCGACGACTAAACGGCTGAAAGGATCGTAAAATAATTTGCCAAGGAGATAGATTATATCCTGGGGAAGGACATAGAGTATCTCACATCCCAAAAAAGAAAATTGAAGGTGGTGAAATAGAGGTTGATAGTAAGAAATTGAGAAATATGTGTTTCATATAAATGCAGACGAAAGAGCTAGAATAATATATTATTCCGTTTTCCTTACCTTCGTATTGCTATCAAAAGTGACATTAGGCAGACAAATTTCGCCACTCTGTTGCCTCGCGAACTCCGTAAATGCTAAAAATATGTCCAACGTCGCCAAACATTGCACCGCCGCCTCCCATTGGTTGTATTTGGACGAGAACTTCTCGAATATTCTACGGTTCAGATCCTTCAGCACTTTCGACTTTTGTTCTTCTGCTGCTTGCATACGGGCTAGTAAATCCTGGGGAAGAGGGTTTTCTTAGGTAAGTCGCCTTATATATGTTTTAAACATCTTTAATTTTTTTTACACCATAGACTGCTCTATGGTGTAGACTTGTAGAGGATCAAAAGTCAAGTCACCTAATGTTAGTGTGGCCTGTATTCGAGACTGCCTTCACACAAACACAGAAAAAGTAATCGGCAACAGATTCTTAACTGAACTTCGCGTTTATACGCATTATTTCTATTGATTCTTTACAAAGTCTAAGTACTAAGCCATACCTTTGTTTCAGCCGTGGAAAACCTCTTGTACCCTTTGCGCGCACCCTCGAGGCTATATTCACTGCCTGCTTTAGACGCGGGACCCTGCGCGACCTCGATTTGGTATCTCTTCTTATCTGTGCCCACGTAGTTACACTGCAACAATAAAACCATGTACATTAAAACTGGCCAAGCTATTACCAAAAAACGTTTGGTTCATTAAAACCAAGATGGCCGCTAAAGTTGGTCGCCATTTTGAATTTAGACTCCGTAATGCAATAATTGTCGGGATGGGACTTAATGCAATGTCTAGGCCTTCTGCCGTCTAATCCAACTGACGATTTTTTTTGGTACTATTTAGTGCAAATCTGTACTCACCCGAGCATTGAAGTATTTCTCTTGCTCAGCTAGATACTCTTTCAATTCATCTTCAATTTCCCTGATGGTTTCAAGAGTTCTGTCGTATTCCTGATCCACACCTTCCCCTGGTAATATGCGACCTTCCTTCTCCGCTTCTTTATGGTTGAAAGCTTCCTAAAAGTTATAAAAGATTTTTTATGGCGAGTATTTAGATAGTTAAAGCCATTACTTACTCGTTAGACAATTTTTAGATCATCATCATCATCATCGTCATCATAGGACGTCCTCCGACTAGGTGGAGCGATGATAAACGCAAAATGGCTGGCAGAGGTTGGATGAGAGTAGCCGAAGATCGGGCTCAGTGGCGCACTTTGGGAGATGCATAGGCCTCATAGGCTGGACATAGGTCCAGCAGTGGACTAACGCACACAGATTGATTGATTGAACAGATTGATCATCATCATCATCATCATCATGTTGGTATGCATCACGCTTGCCTATTAGATAAAAAAAAAGTTGCGTGACACCCAGAAAATTACCTAATTTTAACAGTTGAATATCCAGCACTGCACTTAATTGTCTGTACCTTCATTTAACAAAAAAGTATAAATTTGATTTGATCGTGACGATAAAACAAAAATCCAAATCATATTACCTTGAAAAACTTCAAAGTGTCTTCATAATCCGGGTACTTCCCATCAGGTTCTAGCCTCATTATTCTCCTCAACAATGCTGAGTCGACTTCAGAAAACAACTGCACCAGTTTCAAAGCGGCACTGAACCCGTTCAGTACTAATATGAAGTCGAGCACTTTCCGTTTGGAATAAGTCTTTTCTTCGTAGAATATGGCGCGCGCGTCCGGGTGCTGTTCTGACCTCTTCAGGTTGCCCAGAGCGTGTACTCTAGAAATTATTAGGAAGCATTAAGTATATTTTTACGTAAACAAAATAGATTACAGAAATATAATTTTGACATTACTTATGGAGCTTATGTCAAATTTCCATCTCTAGTAGGGCAAACCGTGGATAGATCGGTTATTAAAACTGGCTGTTAACTAACATTATAATGGGATAAGATTAGATTTTTTGTATATGTTGTTTGTTTGTAATGGATAAACTCTAAAACTAATTAATCGATTTCAAACATTCTTTCAAAGATTCAAAGAATTTATTGCATTCCATAATGTACAATAGTTAGTAATAATATAATTAAGATCAATTATGGACCCTGTTGGGCAGAACAACAATATTACTTAAAAACTAGAGGAGAGGAGGACTGCCATCAATCAACAAAGAACCCATTATTATGGCTACTAAAACCTATGTAAGTCTGTCTATATATTTAGTAAACATTTCTTGGAGTTAGATTTTGTCGTTTAGGAATTCCTGTATAGAATTTCATAGAATTTCACTTTTATCTATATTTGATTTTCAAAATCCAAGATCCCTATGAAAATTGTAACGTAACCTAAGGTATCAAAAGTTTACCTTTAAAAGTTCCTTTTCGGCCTAAACTAAACTAAGTTTGCCAACAAGCCTAAAAGTGTTGCTGTCCTTTTCCGACCATGGAAGTGAAAAAGGACCACATCACTTCTAGACCTGTCAAATTTAGTCTAGTCTCAGAAAAGCACAACAGAATTGACGTTATTGTTAGAATTTTATGAAGTACATAGATATCTTTAGGTGTACTTACTTAGCTAAAAGCCTCTCCAGATCAGGCAATGTGGTGAGAATGTTCTTGGCGTCCTGGCAAAGCTCTTGATTCTCGAACAATGCTTTCACAGCTTCTTGCCTTTCTTTTATCACATTCAGGTTGCAACTTGGTGCACACACCCATTGGTACAGCAACCTGTAAGTTATGTATCATTTACCTAACTTATAAAATTAGCATAACAACATCATTTGTATATTATCATTTATTCATTTGTACAGTATTATATAATGATCGTTGTGACACAACTAGCACGATTATGGTATTGAATGAGTCGAATAATTAGAACAGAATCATTCGATACCCAAATTAAATTAGTAACTAATGGCACCATATCGACCTTCTGCTGTTTACCGACTGACAAGAATGGAGTCGATTAGTTTCTGCACGAGCGGCACGCGGCGACCGTCGACTGTCAAATCGACCAATTGGTTATTACTAATATTAATCGTCATTATTCGACTTGATCATTAGATGGTTACTAATATTCATTTCGAACATAAAAATTTGTAGTCTCAGAATATCCGAATAACCCTATAATTCACAGTTGCGCATCTTTAGACACAGCAAATCATTAATTACCTCTTTCCAAAAGCCGTCGAACAAAAATTCAGCCTCTCATAAAGGCACCCTTCATCTTGGACTATCCGCAAATTCTTCAAAGTGATCGCATCAAGAACCATCGTACTACCACCTTCCCATCGATTCTCGACTTTAACCTCTTGAGATATGGTCTTGTTTAGCACATCAGGGGGAGCGTAAGACGTGAACTGGCTCATGCCGAGGATTTGTATATCGAGGAGGCATCTGGTTAGGTAGGAGACGCAGCCGCCTAACGCTCGGATTGCTAGGTGGCAGTGGGCGGCGGGAGTCAGGCCTAGGGCGTCACCTGGAAATAAAGGTAGATCTTGTTTGACACAATCGATTTATTGACCTTAATTAAGACGGTACCCGCAAAATCGACAAAATCAAAATGGCGGACAGGCAGTTAAACCAATTACATCACACGGCCTTTCACAATGAATGAATGTCAGGGTGTCACCAGACCAATCGATCGATTGGCGATCGACGGGGTCAACTGGTGGTCTGGTAGCTTTAATTGATCGACAGATACCGTTCGACTAACCAATCGATCGATTGCCGTCCGATGGCCCGGTCGACGTTGATCGATTGGTCTGGTAACACCCTCATAAAAGAAAACATAAACGAAAAAGTCGGACAAATTCACACGAGTAAATAATAAAATGAAATAAAAAAATTGTCTATGTACCATCATGTAAAAACTCTTTCAGTCCGTCCGGCCAATCACCATCCGCGTTGGTTCTGTAGTACTTCTCGGCCAACGTCTTGAGTGTCTTCTCTGGGGTCCATAAGGAGGCAGGCTCTCGTCGCGCGCTGTGGCAGTGCGTCGTCACGAGCTTGCTTGTCCGGAGCGACGTGGTTTTACGGTCGTACACTATCTGTGGCATTGTGAAAAGGCGTTAGATAGAAGAAATAGCATAAAACTGGTCAACACAATTTCATCATTATTATCAGCCTTTTACATTCCCACTGCTGGGACTCTGGCCTTCTCTCAGAGAGAGAGTATGGGCTGTAATCTACCACGCTGGCCCAATGCGGGTTGGTAGATGTCGCATGCCCTTGAATGTAAAATTTAACTTTTTTTTGTTTTCTGAAGTTTTTAAACTGTTTCATAATAATTTGAGTTCGCTGATTCCATGTCTACCCTTAGTTTTTTTCTAGCAGCGTTAGTTTTTGTGATACAGGTACTTCTTAAATTCCATAAACAAATTGCTATGTTTGCATAAAGAAGAACTTGCCTAAACGATCCAAATAGTTTTTGAGCTGTTTGTAGTGAATATACATTTCGAAAATGTTGTTTGAGTGCATCTGACTATAAAAAAGGTCGACTTGACTTCATTAATTGCGTAACTGTTACAAAGCTACAACAGGGTGTCATAGGCTATGTTTTATTGTGTAATCCACGGAGAACAGCTAGTGTAATAATAGGCCTTCGATCAGCCTGAAAATTCCAACAATGGGATTAGTCACTAGCTCATACGAAAGAAAAATAATGGCTCTCTTGCAAAAATATTTATTTTATTTTATCCACATATTGGTGTGTTCGGGCAGCCCCACTTTGAGAGCCGGGTCCCATTCCAGGTGTAGCGTGATGCCACTTTCGGCCACATCGTCACTTAACATCAGGTGACGTGTGGTAAAACGCTACCCTGTAAGATATAAAAAACAATAAATTGAAACGATAGTACCAATTAAATCAAAAACATAAAACAAGTACAAAAACGAAAGTAAAAATAACTAAAGATAATGCTCAAAATTGCCCTAAAAGCTACAATGAGTAAAACAAAAAACTAGGATGGCGCAGTCCACGCCCCGGACGCGACGCTGGGATGGCCGTCGCCCTGTCGGTCGTCCCAGATATCGCTGGAAAGACGAAGTCACGAAGGATTTGCGCGAGCTCCAGGTGGAGGACTGGCAGGAGGTGGCGCAAGACAGACCGGAGTGGCGTCTTTTGTTATCGGAGGCCAAGACTCACTTTGGGTCGTTGCGCCATCTCAGTAAGTTAGGATGGCGCAGTGACCTAAAACGAGCCTGCCTCCGGTAATAAAAACCACCACCTACTCGTATGTCTATCCTATGCTAGCTCCTACCATTAACTTACCAATGCCGGTGGGAAATGCGCCAGGGTAGTGAGAAGTCTGGACGAGTGCTTGTCGTCTAGGAACTGACCCAGGTGGAACAGGCCAATCGACGCGTCGACGAAGCAAACTCCGTAAGTACTGATTCCGTTGCTTTCCTGAAAGTGGTATATACTTATAGTGACTTATAGTTTGGACACAAGCTCATAGGAAACAAAATGTGCCTTGTACCGTACAAATATTTGTACATAAATTTTTTCATTTTTTACTTTTTAGTCTATGTAACCAAGCCCAATCTATTGGACTCGCAGAAAAGAATCAAATGAACCCAAACTCCATGGGTTTACTAGTAGCTATTGAAGAGTTCCACTATCCATCTCCTGGCTCCATCATCACATCAGGTCGATGATATCAAATTATTGCATTGTCATCGAGGTTACATATACATACAAAGATTCAAGTCGATACGACAAATTAGAAGTAGGTTAAAATTTACTTCTAAGATTTGATTACATTGCTAATTAGTTAATTAGTTAGTTACAAGTGAAGCTAATTATATAATAAAAAATCGGCGGACCATTGCAAACCATTGCCCTAGCCCCAAATTAAGCTCGAAACTTGTGTTATGGGTAATAGACAACGATATACATACTTAAATAGAGAAATAAATACTTATATAGATAGAAATATCCAAGACTCGGGTACAAATATTAGTGCTCATGAAACATATATTTGCCCTTACCGGGATTAAAATCCGTGACCGCTAGCTTCGAAGGCAGGGTCACTACCAACTCGGCTACCGCGTCGTCAAAAATAAGATAAAATAATTACACAAAAACATATAGTTTAAAAAACTAAAAAAAACACTTTAAAAACGCACTCAAAAATATAAAATAATTAAATTGACTTGTATTAGTTACGATATAATGGTTAATTCAAAAAGTGTGGAGCGCTTTTTGGTTGTGTGTACTTTTATTTACACAGTATAAGAAGCGCTCCACACTTTTTGAATTAACCATTATATCGTAACTAATACAAGTCAATTTAATTATTTTATATTTTTGAGTGCGTTTTTAAAGTGTTTTTTTTAGTTTTTTAAACTATATGTTTTTATTTTTTTACTTTTTAGTCTTTTGTTACCAAGTCCAATCTATCGGACTCATCAAAAGGAATCATATGAGCCCAAACTCGAGGGGTTTACTAGTAGCCACTGCAGAGATCCCCTACCCACCTTCTGGCTGCATCATCAGACCCTCGTCACCAAGTTCAATCTATTGGACTCATCAAGACGAATCATATGAGTCCAAACTCGAGAGGTTTACTACTAGCCACTGCAGAGATCCCCTGCCCACCTTCTGGCTGCATCATCAGACCCTCGTCACCAAGTTCAATCTATTGGACTCATCAAGACGAATCATATGAGCCCAAACACGAGGGGTTTACTAGTAGCCACTGCAGAGATCCTCTACCCACCTTCCGGTTGCATCATCAGACCCTCGTCACCAAGTCCAATCTATTGGACTCATCAATACGATTCATATGAGCCCAAACACGAGGGGTTTACTAGTAGCCACTGCAGAGATCCCCTACCCACCTTCCGTATGCATCATCAGACCCTCGTCACCAAGTCCAATCTATTGTACTCATCAAGACGATTCATATGAGCCCAAACACGAGGGGTTTCCTAGTAGCCAGCGCAGAGATGCCCTACCCACCTTCCGGTTGCATCATCAGATCAGGTCAATGATACCAAATTATTGCATTGTCACCGAGATTACATACATATACAAAGTTTCAAGTCGATACGACAATTAGAAGTAGGTGAAAATTGACTTCTAAGATTTGATTACATTGTTAGTTAGTTAGTTAGTTAGTTAGTTAGTTAGTTAGTTACAAGTCAAGCTAATAAAAGTGTTTTAAAAACAAAAAAAAAAATACAAGAATTGGTTGTTTAAAGGTATTAGAAAGTTACTTCTTCAGCGATGGCCATCATATAAGCTGCGCCGACGTCGGCCGGGCCCGCGTCCTGCAGCCCGCACACCTGCGCCCCGCGCACTGACACCTGGCAGATCTCGCGCCGGACCACCTTGTCCCATTTGCTGTTTTGTCCTGCTGTAATAAAATAAATGAAATGATATAAATTAAAAGTAAAAAGCTTTTTATTGCCTACTAGCTGACCCGGCAGACTTCGTGCTGCGTCAATCCAAAAATCCAAAAGTCAATCAACTTTATTGAATAGCAATAAAGTTCAAATTGACTCTACATTTGATTTAGAAAACGTTTATATGGGAAAAAGGAAACCGCTGTTTTTAGGGTTTTCCCGGCTATTATTCAAATTTTTCTCACCTTTTAAACCTTCCCTAGACCTCCACGAACATTTCAAGACCAAAATTAGCCAAATCGGTTCAGCCGTTCTCGAGTTTTAGCGAGACTAACGAACAGCAATTGATTTTTATATATATTGCCTATATATGACAAGCCAAATTATGTAAGTTTAAGTACTATCGAATCTTAGAGAAGAACATAGCATAGTAAAATAAGAACATAGGGTACTTATTATGGCGATAAACTGTGGTTTACGCGGATGAACGACGCAACCCGTAGTTATATCATAAATTCTTACACTTCAACTTCAGAGAAAAGAAATTAGCCTTGCTAATTACACGACTTACTCTGTTTGCATCTTTCCTGCATCATAACAGGCGTCTCGGTTTGTTCCACTCTCGCTACTTTGTACCCTTTGGATACTAAAGTGGATGCCATTCTGCCGTACGCACTCTCCGGGAAACCAGAATGCGCAAATTCACCCTGAAAAATATTGGTATAATAATAATATGTACTGAAATAGATTCAGAAAATGTAATCACTTTAAAACGTCAAACTTAGAACTAGTTACACATATTTCAATCTCCTTACACCAGCAAAAGAACAGGCACGCCTGGCGAGTCATTTTTGGCAGCAATAGCATTTACAGTTTTCCTTTTTACCAACTGATTGTGCTGGAGCAAGATCATCTGCAATTTTTTTTTATAACCGACTAGTTGCACCCCGCGATTTCACCCGCGTCTTCTAGTTATCCCGCAGGAACCTTTTTCCGGGATAACCAGTAGCCTGTGTGTTAATCCAGGGTATAAGCTATCTCCAAATTCCAAATTTCATTCAGATCCGTCCAGTAGTTTTTGCGTGAAAGAGTAACAAACATCCATCCATCCATACTCACAAACTTTCACGTATATAATATTAGTAGGATAGGCAAGCATTTGAGCCCAGCCTCACTTGATGGAAGTGTTGACGAGGTTGATGAGAGCATGCTTTCCTAGAATATACCTATTCACTCTTAACTTGAGTGATTACATTATCTTCTATGCAAGCATCCAGCCCATAGAGTAAGAATGATTATATATCTACCTTCATATAAGAAAATCCTAGTTCGTTGACGCCGACGGCCGCGTCCATGTGGTAAAGTTCGTAGAATTTGCCGACTTTGAAGAATAGAACACAGTCGTAGTGTGACGACTTCATCTCCCACCATTGGCGATGAGCCTGGAAAAAATTACATATAATAAGAAAAACAGCTGTGTGGTTTATCACGATAAAAAGTATCCTCAGGGTTTAAACTTCTCCAAATCAAATTGACATTGACTTTGATTTTTGACTTTAAAACCTATCTCCATTCCAAATTTCACTCAAATCCCTTCAGTAGTTTTTGCGTGAAAGAGTAACAAACATCCATACTCACAAATTTTCATGTTTATAATATTAGTAGAATACAGATAGATCGATAAACAAACGAAAATTAAAGCTTTTGTATCTCAGTCCTAACTCCAAACAAATAAAGCACAGTACTTACAGGAGTCTGCGCATTAAAAAACTCCGGTGGCACATATAACGTGGTCGGGTCATAATCAGGGTGATCCGGTCTTCTCTTCTTAGCATCTTTAATTTTCTCTGCTTTCAGCCACTCCAGCTTGCAGTGGACCCAGTTACTTTCATCTGTTATAACTGCCTTTTCTTCTGAGGGTTTCTCTTTGGATGGAGTTTGTATATGTCTGGACAGCACAAAGTAAAATATGATTATACAGCATTTTTTTGTGTTTTTTGCCATTAACTGCGTGATACGATTTCAACAACAGTTGCATTAAAGTTTTTTTTATGTAATAGTCAAACATGCACTTACTCATTGTTAGCTGGCTTTGGTGTTCTTGGTTGTTTACTGCTCTTCGGTGACTGATTGGCTTCATATTTAAAGCTGTCATGTAACTTTTTCTCAACGGATATTTTCTCTTTCCCTTTTGGTGTTTCAACTTTGTTATCTACTGAAGAAGAGTTATTTTAAGATTGGATTACTGTTACCTTTTTATGCATGAACTGCTGTACAGATCATGATGAAATTTGGCATTTAGACAGTTTGGACCTAGGATACTTTTATTGCGATAAACTGCAGTTTATGCGAGTGAAACTGCAGGGCATAGATAGTGACTTAGAAAATACAAAACTTAAGATTTGATAATAATGTTGTTCAAGTATCAATATTTTTAATTTAGTACTGAGGAATCTGATGGTATAGACCAGCCTTTCCCAAAGTGAGCAGAAACACTTTCTTGTGGGTGCTGCAGGCCTAAAGGGGGGCAGTAAGAGACACAGAAAAAAGGTGGGCCTTGTGTAGAGGCTTAACAAGCGATAAAAATGATTTATTCTCAGTGGGCAGTAGACAAAATAGGTTTGGGAACACTTGGTATAGACAATATACACCTACCTTTGTTCTCAGCATCAGAATCATCAGAATCCAGAGGATTGATTCTGATCCTCTTTCGTTTCTTAGCCGGTGCGACTAGGACATCCTCTTCACAGTCACTGTTCTGCTTTTTTACATCAGGCGAGTTGGTTGGCTGCCGTTCTCTCTTTTTATCTAAGGTTCAAATACATTTTTAAAGCAGGCCATATAGATACCAACAGACTACTTTTTATACAAACTTTTGGCGGGATATTTAGTGCGGGTTGGTAGATATCGCATGCCTTCGAATGTTGAGGTTCTTGGACATGCCGGTTCCTCACGATGTTTTCAATGACCGTTTAGCTCAAAAGCATTAGATAACTTGCATCAAAATACCTATTACATTTCGATGATCAGATGACTATTAAATAAATAAAATAAATAAATATCGGGGACAATTGCACACAAATTGAGCTAGCCCCAAATTAAGCTCGAAACTTGTGTTATGGGTACTAGACAACGATATACATACTTAAATAGCGAAATAAATACTTACATAGATAGAAATATCCAAGACTCGGGAATAAATATTCGTGCTCATCACACACATATTTGCCCTTACCGGGATTCGAACCCGGGACCGCTAGCTTCGCAGGCAGGGACACTACCAACTCGGCTACCGCGTCGTCATTGGATCCTAGTTTGCCTACAGGACCTTAAAAACGAACTAGTTTACAAGAATACATACTTTCAACATTCTTGTCTTTATCTCCATTCACATTCACACAAGAGTTTAACTGGGCAGTCTCAATTTCATTGTTCTTCAGTTTTTTATTAGCCGGAGGTGTTTTGCTAAAGTAGTTGAAGAGAGTATTTGCAGAGCCGGTGCTATTGCGCTTAGACATTTCATAAAGTTTACAGTACTTTACTATAAATTACGAAAATTAAATTGTTACACACTCAGTTATTTTTTAGCGGCACAAGCTAGCAGCTGGCGCACTTTTTTATAGTGTCAATGTCAATGACAAATAGGACTTTTTTGGCGGCAATCGAATTGTCAACGTGAAAATTTTGTTTTTATTTCCAAAACTTGTGTTTCTTCGAGTGATAATGTGTAATATTGGTGGATTATTAACCATTATGTGTTCGTTAATGTGTACGAGTGTGGGAAATTGAAATGAAGTTGTGAAAGTGACTTTTCAAGTTGCTCCAAAAAAGTCCGTGTAAAGTTTGAGTAAAGCACCACTACTTTACTTAAACACTATCCTCATCCCATCATCTCATCATCATCATCACCATCATCTCATCATCATCATCACCATCATCATTTAAACTTGATTCAACTCACTGAGTTTGAAATCTTTTTTTTTTTTTTTTTTTTTTTTCTTTGTTATGGCGTCACACGATTAGTGTATTTGCCAGTGTCAAGTATAAAAGATTTCAAACTCCGAGAGTTGAATCAAGTTTAAATGATGATGGTGATGATGATGATGAGATGATAGGATGAGGATAGTGTTTAAGTAAAGTAGTGGTGCTTTACTTAAACTTTACACGGACTTTTTTGGAGCAACTTGAAAAGTCACTTTCACAACTTTATTTCAATTTCCCACACTCGTACACATTAACGAACACATAATGGTTAATAATCCACCAATATTACACATTATCACTCGAAGAAACACAAGTTTTGGAAATAAAAACAAAATTTTCACGTTGACAACTCAATTGCCGCCAAAAAAGTCTTGAAATCTTTTATACTTGACACTGGCAAATACACTAATCGTGTGACGCCATAACAAAACAAAAAAAAAAAAAAAAAAAATGACAAATATATGTCGGTACTCGGTAGGTGTCAAAAATTAGGGTTGCCGATCTTGATTCAATTTTTAGTCTAAAGATCACCGAGAAGATCGATTCGAAATTCAAAAGTAATGTATGTAATCAAAGCTCAAAGATGCTCGCTCAGGCGAGCCTATGCGCGTGAAGCAGGTCATAGGACAACTCCATCTCTCAACGAATTTAATTTTGGCTAAAAATTAACAGGAACTATAACAAAAATAAAAAAGATTTGTAATGGTTTTCTTATAATATAATCAAACTATACATATTTCATTTTCTTACATGTACATGTAATTAACTATGTGTCTACAAGTGACATAAGACCTAACACAAAAATCATTAATTTTGGTTGTAATATGGCAATACTTATCCATTGCTTGGTTTTTTTATTTACTTAAAATATTAGAGGTACATATTATTCAAAATACACACTTGCATTCATTATTATTCATATTCTGGAATGTCACCGATAAAATATTATTACATTAAAATTAAAAGAAAACTGTTAAAATGTAGCAGTACCTACAGTAGGAACAAAAACAGGATATACATAGTGATTAAAATAATATATAAAATAGTATGTTTAAACACATTATAAGAAAAATTAGGCACCTTAGATATTTATGTAATATAACTTTTTTAAAACAAGTGTAAGCCTATTAAAATAATAAGTATGTAAGTAATATAAAAAATATTTGTATTATTTCATTGTTTCATATAATTTTGCGCCACATTTTGAGTCCAATAAAAATGATGATAACCATGAATTTTTTTTTCTCCAAAAACCAGATGTTATAAAAATAGTTACTAAATTACCGAAATTGGTTTCTGAGCGTTTTAATCTGACTAGGGTCCTGCCCCGCGGCTTCGTCCGCGTAGAAGTTGATATTTTTCTCTATCCCAATGCCAATACACATCGTGATGAAACCATAACATGGTGGTAAAGTAGCGCACTTTCTAGTACTCGCCTGGCTAGCTACCACCCTGAAGTTAAGAATCTATGGCCAAGTGTTGTCCGGCAACTTCACTTGCGAACCAGTTCCCAAACCAGGTGTAGCGTGACACAAAAAACAAAACAAAACACGGTTGTGTGTCTGAAATAACACTCCCCGCGCCCGCGTTATGTTATCCGCGTGGAATAACCGCTAGAGGCCGTTTTCAATAACCGACGTATCCACGGTTATTGAAAACAGTTATTACTAGAGATTGAAATTTGACATTACTTCTATGGAGCTTGTGTCAAATTTCTATATCCAGTAGGTCAAACCGTGGATAGGTTATTGAAACCGGCCGTAAAGCACGTTATGGCGCTATTGGCGATGAATCTTGATGGTCATAGCGAGGGGCCCTGCACACGTCACAACTTTAGCCTCTTTACATAATGATCTGCGGCTCGGGCACGGAGAGAGCGATCGACTTGTGCGGCAGAACTTGGCCCCCGTTCACGTAGAGCTCGTCTTTGACGATGACGTCTTCGCCGAGGACCGTGCAGTTCTCCATTCGGACCCAGCGGCCGACCACGGAGCGCCAGCCCACGATGCAGCCGTCGAGCCAGGCGTGCTGTCTCACCACTGCGCCTCGCAGGATTGTGCTGCGCTTTATGCATGCTCCTGTAGATAGGGAAGGGAGAATTAGAACTGGCTGGTTGTTTTGGGTATCATCAGCGGCCTGTATCAGTCTACCGCTGGACATAAGCTTCTCCCAAGGTTACATAAAAATTTGGACAATGACAATGAATCATCCCGTTTTCCGGGACTTCGGGACTTAAAAAAGAAAGTTTTCGTATTCGGACTACTCTGTAAATAGTTATGCTTGGTCATACAGATAAATAAAAAAATATTTACGTTTCGACTTGAGACCCACTACCGTTTTTTCGTTTGTTAAAAAAATACTCACCATCTTCAATAACGACATCAGGGCCGATTGTGACATTCGGTCCTATCCGGCACCCTTTGCCGATGGTCGCTGTCGGATCTATCAGTACGTTACCAACCACGCATGCGCCATCGTACAACTTGCTCGAGTTCTTCTGCCGGAGACTGTTGAGGTATAAACACATGCCTGCAAGAGATAAAATGCTTTCACAACACTGAAAAGAAGAGAAAATAAATTTGAACTCAAATGGGTTTATCATGGTTTAAATTTTTTTTTATGAGCCTTACAATCCCACTAATATTATAAACGTGAAAGTTTGTGAGTATGGACGGGTGGATGGATGGATGGATGGATGGATGGATGGATGGATGGATGGATGTTTGTTACCCTTTCACGCAAAAACTACTAAACAAGTCTGAATGAAATTTGGAATGGCGATAGCTAATACCCTGGATTGTTATCCCGGAAAAAGGTTCCTGTGGGATAACGGGAAGGCGCGGGTGAAACCGCGGGGCGCAACTAGTAATACAATACAGTCGTAAAAGAAAAGCTACGGACACAAGCAAACCTTTTATGCGTAAAAACTGGTATCTTTGATGAATCAACTGATAAGAGAAAATCGTAAAGACATCGCCGAGTATGAGATCATCTATGATTCATTTAATTGGAAAGAGAGGGCTTTATACATTATTTTTATTAATGTAAGATTTTAATTAGAGATAGAAAACCTGTCAAAAAATCCTTTGGCTGCCCGACGTCCATCCAGAACCCTTGCAGTTCCATTGCATGAAGCTGGCCATCTTTAGCCATGAATGGGAACACCTCTTTCTCAATAGACATTGGTCGGAGTTCTATCCTGCTTAGAACTGATGGGTTTAGAATGTACATTCCTAAAAAAACATTAAAAAAATTAACATTTTCAACTGAAAGGCTCGCTCACACTTTGCTATTATTAAATGAACAACAGAAATGTACATGGTATGTAGTGTGGTCTTTTGCGAATTTTTAGAACTAATTAATTCTACACTAACTACATTTTGCAAAAATGTGTTATACAATAAAAAAAATATATAAATTGAGTTAATTAAAAGAACTCAAAGCTTAGCTAGACCAAACCAACCTAAACCTAAGCCAGCTAAGCTAAATCGTTCTCAGGCTAAGACCGGCCTTATGGCCTTTATGGCTGCTGGCCATATGGCCAGATTGTAATTTATCATAGTACAATGAGTTTAACTTACAAATAATATTGCAATCATCTCCCTTGACTTAAGTATTGATCGCCAAGCTTGTTTGAGAGCCAGTTCCCAAACCAAGTGTACTTTCGACGTTTCGACCACCAGCCACATATCACCATTTAACATCATCAGCTGATGTGGCTTGTAATAGGAAGCTACCTTCATAGAAGGAAAGAAAAATTCCTGTAAGATTATCAGCATTACTTACCAGCATTTATTTTATTAGAAATGAACTCTTGAGGTTTCTCTATAAAACTTTCAATGACTCCATCCTCTTTATAACAGACTACTCCGTACTTCGATGGCTCTTCAACTTTAGTTACAACAATTGTGCCTTCCTGAAAATGATAATACAAAATAACAGTATTTGTGCAAGATATCCAACACTAGGGCTGGCCAACTAGCTTATCCCCCAACAAGCACATGGCCTGGCACAGGGTCTGAGTGGTTGATTATGGGCTATGTATGACCAATACTTTCTCTCTCTTCCTCTCTATCTCTCTCTCTCTCTGTGATAAGCTGATGATGATAATGTAAAAGATATTATACTATAAAGTATAAACAGCTGTGGTTACATGTCGTCGTCTAGCTAACAACACGGCGCAAGTCAAATTTTGGAACATTTCAGGCGAGAAATAAAACTGTTTATTTGTATGTATTTAACATTGAAACTTATAAATTTGAGAAACAAACATAATACAAAACAATCAATGTCAAAACCGCAAAATTTTGACTTGTGGAGTGTTGTTTGCTAGCCGACGATGTGCAGTTCACTTGTCATCTTGCAGGAGTATTATAGATAAAACAGGATGAAAAATAGCCCTTGTTTTAATTGAGTATGTAAGCTTTTGCCAGTCAATTTAACTCAAGTCTCTTAACCCTTAACAGAGTGAAGAAGGATCAAACATTCAATCATATTATATTGTTTTAGCTACATACATAATATAGCTTAATAATTTGATCAGATGTGTCATTAGAGAACCACTTGAGTAGTTTGTTGATGAAAAATATTAAACTGTAGTCACAAGAAACTACTTGCATATGCATGCTTGAATTGAACATGCCAATACTATTTCTTATCAGTAACACTGATAGTGCTGTATAAAACAAGCTCTTGTAAATGTTGATTCACTAAAACCTATAATTAAACTGTATAGATAATCTATTTGTCATACCTTTCCATGATTCCTATGATATTTGGCTAACTCTTTGAACGGGAAATCACAAATGACATCAGAATTCAGTACAAAGAATGGCTCCGGACTTGCACTGAGTAGTTCTCGAGCTAAGGCTAAGGGTCCAGCAGTGCCAAGTGGTTCAGTCTCATGTGAGAATGTCAGTGATACTCCAAGCTTTGAAACTTGCTCTGTCAATTCTTTTTCCATATCTTCCGCTCGATATGACACTGCCAATATCACCTAGAAAAAAGGAAAAATCTTATTGGAAACATGTGAAACCATCAAAAAGGCTTATTGTGTTGATGTATTCATTAATTCCAATTACATAGGTACCTGTGTAACTCCCGCTTCAACCAAAGCTTCAATCTGATGCAACAGGATGGGCTTGTTCGCAAACTCCACTAGTGGCTTCGGTCTACTCAAAGTTAAGGGTCTCAAACGAGTCCCATATCCACCCACGAGAATCAACGCTCTTATTTCACCCAATTTCTTATCTGTTCCACACATATTTGTAGTTTAAATTTAATATTTATGTAAGATAAATTTCCCGGTACGGTCTCGAGCTTTTTAGATTAGCGCAATCGTTACAATTACAGGTCTAAGGTCTATCTATAGTTTTATCTGTGTAACTTCGTTTTTAGAAAAATTCCACAATATTCAAAATTTATTGTGATTATACGTATCAGAAAAAAACAAAATTTTTTTTTTGTAAAATTGCACTTTCCTAGTTTTCCGACACGTCACAACATACTGCAGTAACCACAGAGCAGCAACACAGAATATATGTCATTGTCAATTGTCATAACCTTGTCAGTTGTCATTAACTATCATAAATTCTTTCCTCACGCAGTTTTCTTCAGTCTTATTTGTTCTGTGCTTCTGGCTTCAATTTCAACCAGCTGAACCAGCCAGCCAGCTGTCAGTTTTCAGTTACGTAATGACTGGACTGGCAAAGGCATGGCAGAGGAGTGAGGAGTTTGGAGGAGCTGTCAGTGTCACAAAATTATTCCAACTTTTCCTCTCCATAATTCGGTTTTTGTAGTTACAATGGCTGTGCCAACTCGGATTTTATCTCGGTTCAAAGGTAAATACTTGCAATATTGATATAATAAATCCTAACTTACAAAAAGGTATATTACGTATGTTCATTGAGTTATTCGCGTTGACATAAGTTATCATAATATGATAACCTTGTAGTTTGATTGTTAGCCATCCTGTGTATCATTGTAGCCTAAATTAAATAATAAGGTGATGATCAGCATATATAAAAATATGCAAAAAGTCCGATTACGTAGTGCCAATGTCGTTTTTTCTGGGTCTATAGTAACCAAGACCTTCATCTAAAAATACCCATTCTATTCCCAGTATGATAACGTTGTCTCTCTCTTTATTCAGTAGATTTGTTTTCTGAATCAAAGTTAAGTAATGTGTAATTAAAATACATATATTTTTAGGCACACAGGATCAATAGGTTGACCTTTGGTACTGGAATCTTATTTGATTTGATAGGGCAACATTTCATTGATTGGTTCATCCCATCATGGAACCTTGCCACTGCTGTTGTTTCTTACATTAACTAGGTACTTTAGTACCTCAATTTAAATAGAGCAGTAACTATTGTGTACCATCTTGTATTATATATGAATATAACAATACAGCCAGCAACTGATAACCTATGTTTAATTTTTATATATACCTACTTTTTATAGATAGCAGTTACAAAGTTCAGTATTTCTTTTTAAGATTTATTTTGACATGTTTATGATGTTTGCCTGTGTTGTAATGTGTCAAATGTTGTTGTTTAATATTGGCAACACCTGGTCGCAGCTGGTAGTGCCCCTTCCTGATGAGGTTAGGGTTTGAATCCTGGCTGGGCCAAACATTTGTATGTTAAGCATAAATGTTTGTTCTAGGTTCTTGGATGTTTTGTAGCTTTTTGATGTGTGTGTGTGTGTGTGTGCTCTTCATCTCCACCAAGACCCTTAGTGTAGGGGTATGAATGCATAATTTATATTGTATATTGTTTTAATACAAATAGTCCTGCGTTTTAGTGCTCTATCTAGCCTGATACCAAGCAATGATGCGGCCAACAGTGTAGCATGCATGCAGTAGAATTGAAGAATATAGAGCTTATTGAATTTATTTACTTCATAGCAAAGCTAGTGAATTCTTATTTATAACACTGATTGAGAAACAAAATATTTTTTGAAACAAAACATTGAATTATGTTTTGTGATTTAAAAATTATACTTCGCCCTCATCAATATGACATGATTATGATTAACATAAGATGTAAACAAGAGTGTAATAGTATCCTATTTCCTTTAGATGGGCTTAAATTCAACAACGCCAGGCGAGCGTACAGCACTGGGGCAGGTGACATATACACTCAGACTCGAAACAACTTAGTGCTAACGAAGGAGACTAAAGTCATTGTACAAGGGTTCACCGGAAAGCAGGGCACTTTCCACAGTCAGCAGGCCTTAGACTATGGCACCAAAGTTGTTGGCGGAGTGTCACCTAAGAAAGCCGGGACTGAGCATCTCGGGAAGCCAGTATTCAAGACTGTGAGGGAAGCGAAAGAGAAGACGCAGTGCGATGCTTCAGTGATCTTTGTGCCACCTCCAATGGCAGCAAATGCCATATTAGAAGCTATTGAAGCGGAGGTGCCCCTTATTGTGTGCATCACGGAGGGAGTGCCACAGCATGTTAGTATTATTAATGATAGTTATTATACATTGTACTTGACAACGGGTTACCAACTAACAATACTTCATTGCTACATCATTTTATTCAATGAATTTTTGAACATTGCACTACAAGTTAAGTCATCATTGTACATACGTAGTTACGTATTTATCGATTCACTAGATAATTTTCTAAATTGAAATTAAACACCATCTGTCCTTATATATTTCTAGCGGCGCGCCCCGGTTTCGCACGGGTAGATGCATTGTTTTTTAAATAAAATGTAGCCTATGTCACTCACGGATAATGTACCTAACATTCTTATGATGAAGAATTTTTGAAATTGGTCCAGAAGTTTTTGGGTTTATTCCTTACAAACATACAAAAATACTAATCTTTCTCCTTAGTTAGTATAGATTAATGCCCGAAATTAATAATCCATCCGATCCGTTATCTGCGGTTTGGGGTCGATATGTCATGTCATAATATGGCATTTTAGTACTAGGGCTTGCTTGACACGTTACTACTAAAATGACATATTATGACATGACATATCGATCCAAAACCGCAGATAACGGATCAGGATCGATTATTATTAATTTCGACCGTTAGTCACTATCCACAACTAATCAATCATTGCAGGCGCCAGCTGCAATAGTTTTTTTTTAAAACAACACACTAGTTACTAGGCATTACATAATTACTTATCCTAATGTTAAATAATGTTTTAAACTACCATGTTCAATAACATTAGAATTAGATCTTAAAACAAACGCATGGTAATTATCCTGTTTCAAAATGTAATGCTAATGTTACTTATCCTTACCACTGTCAGCGTTATAAAATGTGACCATTATGTAATTTGACAGGACATGGTGCGCGTAAAGCACGCCTTGTTGAGGCAGAACAAGTCTCGGCTCCTCGGGCCCAACTGCCCCGGCATCATCGCGCCGGACAAGTGCAAGATCGGCATTATGCCCGCGGCCGTGCACAAAGCGGGCATGATCGGGGTCGTGTCCCGGTCCGGTACCCTCACGTACGAGGCCGTCCATCAGACCACTGTGGTAAGAAATGTCTTTTTTTTATATATATGGCATAGGTAAGCATTTGACCCCAATCTCACCTGAGTGATGACGAGGCCAAAGATGGAGCATGCTTGCCTAGAAAATACCTATTCACTCTTGACTTGAAGCTCTTGTTGTCTTAAGTTATCTGACTGTCAGAATCTTATTGGTTAGTTTTTTTTTTGATATGCCAGTTCGTATTATACGGTAAAATACCAATTATAGTGTTCCCGGTCTTGAACGTTCAGGTAAGAGGTCGTGTATCAGACTACTTCAATATTTATATGTATTTACACTTTGATTATGTCATCATCATCATCAGCCGGAAGAGGTCCACTGCTGAACATAAGCCCTTTGAATGCCATGATGAATAGCTCTTAGCCATTGGCATCCATCGGGCCTCTACCTACAGAGCGTCTTCCGGTTCGTGGTCGCTACTCGTAAACCTTTCTTCCCCATCGGTTATCGGCTCATCGAGCGATGTGGGCCTGTCCATGGCCATTTCAACGATTTTATGTACGAAATAACAAATATATTAAGAGTGAACAAAATTACGTGATCAGCGTTTCTTCGTCATCTTAATTTTCTTTATAATTCAGCTCTGCAATCTTATCTTTTATGACGAGCCTTATGATATTATCGTCAAAAAACGTTTATTTATTCATTTCATATTCTTTATCTTGGTACTTATATACACTGGTAAAAGATGCTGCTTAGAGCATTAAGTAAATATATTTTTAATATATTATGATTCTCCCCTGTCGTTATCTAACGCCCGAAACTAATAATCGATCCTGATCCGTTATCCGCGGTTTTGGATCGATATGTCATGTCATAATATGTCATTTTAGTAGTAATACGTCAAGCCCTAGTACTAAAGTGATATATTATGACATGACATATCGATCCAAAACCGAGGATAACGGATCGGATCGATTAGTAATTTCAGGCATAAATCTATCTGCCTTAGAATAGACCCGACACATTAGTGAAAGTCTGAAATATATCGAGTCAAATGATCGAAAAATAAACATCGTCGCTATATGTGGATATATATTTTATTTACGTAATATTTGCACGCCTGTATCGTTATCACGAGACTTTATTGCGGCTAACGGCTGCGGAAACAATTAACAAGTTTACATAAATTGAGCAAGCAGCCTTGACCGTGATCCATCATTCGCGCAGTTTAGTCATTTTACACTAAACGTAAATTTTTTACGTGTAGGTTGAATCTTGCTTTCAGGCGGACTCTGGAAAATAGTCCTACCACTACAAAAAAATATAATTACAAGGTGGTCCCCGTGGTCGTGATAAAAGGACGAAGGATACTTCGTAGGGTTCGAACTATCTCTGTACCAAATTTTATCAAAATCGTTTAGGAAAAGAATGATGCACACACGCACACCGGAATTTTATATACATATACTAATTGCGCCCCGCGTCTATCTCGCAGGAACCCTTTTCCGGAATAAAAGTAGCCTATGTGAGGCTACTTTTATGCCGGAAAAGTGATCCTTGTTCTAAGGTATAAGCTATCTCCATTTCATATTTCACTCAAATCAGTTTAGTAGTTTTTGCGTGAAAGAGAAACAAACAATATTAGTAGGATTATCATCATCATCATCATTATCAGACTTTCACGTTCCCACTGCTGGGACTCCGGCCTTCTCTCAGAGAGAGAGGATAAGATTATATTAATGTTCGATTTACCATCTTTCAGACCGGTCTAGGACAAACGTTGTGCGTGGGCATCGGCGGTGACCCTTTCAACGGAACAGACTTCATCGACTGCCTGGAGGTGTTCCTTAAAGACTCCAACACAAAGGGCATCATCCTCATTGGCGAGATCGGAGGGCAGGCCGAGGAGCTGGCTGCTGATTATCTGATACAATACAACTCGGTAAGTGTAATCGGAGCTTTATAGATGTATATCTGAGTTCTGTTGCTCGCGACAGTTGCGACTGACGCGACGCACCGCGGCTGATGCGACAATACTGTCTATTCTGTTGTACAGTCAACGATAAAAATCGCTGAATAATTACAAGTTTGTCGATTTACCTTATCATCTTAAACACCAAATTTTGACCGAATCATCACTTAACATCAGGTGTGTTGTTTTATAGTCAAACGCTACCGTTTAAGTTGTAAGTAAAAAACAAACATTACTGATTTATTACGCTTTTGGAAAATCCACTATGATCAGCTGCTTTTGTCGCCGACTGTACCCTTTCTAAATCTAAGTTTGACAGGTCTAAAAGTATTGTTGCCCTTCTCTGACCACGGATGTAAAAAAAGGACGGTATTACTTTTAGACCTGTCAAATTTGGTTTAGTTAATTAGAAAATGCACAACAGAATCGACACCGTAACCTGCTAAGCACTGTGAAGATGTTTGGAAGACGTATCATCATTATCAGCATGTTACGTTCCCACGGCTGGGATTCTGGCCTTCTCTCAGAGAGAGAGTATGGTCCGTAATATACCACGCGGGCCCAGCGCGGGTTGGTAATGTCGCATGCCTTTGAATGTTGTGGTTCTTGGAAATGCCGGTTTTCTCGCAATGTTTTCCTTCACCGTTTTGAGCGATGCAAGACGTATGGTCGCTTCCAATGCTCTAAAATCCCGCGATCGACTCGTGCCGCCTGACGTCAATAAATAATTGCCATACCAATTTACCATACATTTTCAAAGCGGCCGGCGCGTCAGCCGTAATTGATGTCCACTGGAGCGAAAAGGTAGCAAAGCTGAGGAAAATATCCTGACCCTTATTAAATGCGAAAGAATGTATGTTGCTTCGTTACTATCAAACCTTATATTTTCATTGTCGCATCTATAAATTATAATAAAAGTTACCAGAAGAGAGAGTAATGCAAAGCTGAAATGCGAAACGAGCGCCCTGTCAAACACTTTGCTTCTGTTTTTTTTTTGTGTTGCTATTATTTTAACGATGCTTTTGTTTTTCTCTTTATACAGAGCAAGGTAAACGAAGTCACCTGCCGTCCAACGGAAAAAATATATTTTTACCATAAAAAAAAGAAGTTAAATATAAAACAGTAACGGGACTGCAGATTATAGATTTTTTTTAAAGTTACTAATTAGGAGTCAACCCAAATCTATGCTTTTTAGAATTTTTATCAGTATATTTGTACGTAGTAATTATTAAGTAATCTGCACTTATATATACACTCTGAAATTACTAGACGGATTTTGATAAGGTTTTCAGGCCTCAAAACCATAAGGAAATGTTAAATGATAAGTTGAGGCAGTGTTTCAAAGGCAACCCGGGAGGAGCAACGGATGAAAGCTAGTATGTTAAGGCTTGGACAAACAGAACGCGTTCTTAGCATGTGTCAAAGTGCAATAACGTTGTATTTAGCGCCGAGCTTTAGTGCTATGCTAATATGACTGTTTATCATGTCAAACTAAGTGCGAGCTACGCGGTAGTACTTCGCGTTTTATCGCGATTTTCTGTGTGGATGAATATCATAGAAAGATTAATTAGTCGTCAAACCAGTTCGATATCCAAAGTGCGTCTTAACGCGCGCTAAGTAGGAAGGTTCTGTTTGACCAAGCCTTTATAAATTTATCGAGTTTTTTTGCTAGATTAGCCAAATGTCGTAGTTAGTACCTGCCTATTATAGTCATGCAACATCTACTGATATCTTAGTATATCATATACATTTTAATTTCATTTGATGTAGGCATTAGGACAGTGCCTGATTAGCCATCTAGCACAAATAATTTTTATCGCATAGTAGATCTGTTCAAAGTATCACTCATGCAGTTACATTCATGCATATTGTAAATTCACGATAAAATTAGTTAGTTACAAGTCAAGCTAATAAAAGTGTTTTAAAAATCCTACTATTTTTGTGTTTGTTATATTACACTTGTGTGTAATGTTGTCATTAGTGTCAGTAACTTTGTAGGTAAGCATACAAAATGTTTGGAAAAAATACTCTTTATTCAACATTATTGTTTTCTATGTTTCAGGGTCAGAAAGCGAAGCCTGTGGTGTCATTCATCGCGGGTCTGACCGCCCCACCTGGCAGGCGGATGGGTCACGCGGGCGCCATCATCTCCGGCGGCAAAGGCGGCGCCTTAGACAAGATCAAAGCTCTAGAAAAGGCTAACGTAATCGTGACTCGCTCACCAGCCAAAATGGGTGTAGAACTCTTCAAAGAAATGAAACGTTTAGAAATTGTCTAAACGCTTTTATTGATTAATATTATGTTGTATACCCGATATCTGTGTAATCTGCATAGTTTTTTTTTTAGTAATTATATATCTATTATTTATTTTTCATTGTTGTTTCAGTCTACATTTTATGCTTGTTTGATTTCAAGTACTGCTGGGTAGGAAGATTATATTATGTTGTGACACTGATAGAGCTGAAATAAAATGGGTAGATCCCACTATTTCTAGTTCGTTTCATGGACCGGAATATTGCTCCTATATTAATCAACTCTCAAATGTAATCCTTGTAATAAATACATGTTATGCAAGTTTATATATCGTAAGTGTTAAAATCTTTCAAAATCTCGCACGTAATTGTTCGCAGTGCACTTGTAGAGAGATAAGGAACTCCTATTAATATTAAATAAGTTATTGGTATTTTGAATTGTTCTTGTTATGACGCTTTACCAATATCTAAAGAAAATTATGTGAACATGCAATACATGCAAATTATAAACAAAACATTGTTTTTATTGATACTTTTTATTAAGTTCAAAAATGTTTCCTTAATAGGAGTCAACTACAGGTGATCTTATGACACTAAAACTATCAAAATATAGAAAGGTATGGAATATATAGAATACAAAAATAGTCACTTGGACTAACCATACGTTAAAACCAACTAGCACACTACACAATTTTTAAATTATTAGGTCTCAAAAATATATTAATGCTATAACTTTAGTTATATCACAGCAAAAAATAATAGTAACTTAATCATTAGTAACCCTAATAATCACTTTATGTTTTCAAATACTCAACGCATCTAAGATGCTACAAGAGATTATTAATAGGTGGGCAAGGTAGAAGAAAAAACTAAACCTAATTTTGAAATAAACAACCTACCACCTATCTCTTCCACGTCCCCCTCCTCCACCTCTCCCTCCTCTTCCTCCCCGCCCTCCTCGGCCACCTCCACCCCCTTCTTGCTCTCTTCTCAGTTTCATGGCATCAAACCTCTCTGCCATTTGGACTAGTTCATCAGGTATCTCTTGATTCGCCTCCTCTAGTATCTTCATCAGATCTCTTGCATGGGCCCAATCTTTCCTTGTAACAAAAGATAGTGCTACACCTGTCCTTCCAGCGCGACCCGTCCTGCCTACCCTATGGACATACTCCTCAATATGGCGAGGAAAGTCTAAGTTGACAACGTGTGTAAGATCCTTTATATCAATGCCTCTCGAAGCGACATCGGTTGCAACTAGAATGTTAACAGTGCCATCTACCATGTCTTCTAAGGCTGCTTCTCGGTCGGCCTGCTCACGATCTCCATGCAATGACTGACACTGAACTCCTTTCATTGCTAGTTCAGTGGTAATATGTGTGGCAGTGGCCTTCTTGCCACAGAATATTATAACTTTGTCATTTGTATCCATGTTGTTAAGAAACTCAAATAGAGCTGCTTCCTTATCATCCTCTTCTACAAACATGATCTCTTGAGTAACAGTATGTACTGCTGCCAGATCTAAGGAACCCACATTAACTTGAATAGGGTCCTTCATGTATGATTCTGCGAGCCGACGCACACCATTTGGCCAGGTAGCTGAGGTCATCACAGTTTGTCGGTCTGGCCTCACATCAAACAAGGACTTACGAATTTGAGGCTCAAAACCCATATCCAGCATTCTGTCTGCTTCATCCAGAACAATGTAAGAAAAGTTGATGATGTTCAAATGTCTAGCCATGACCAAATCGTTGAGTCTTCCAGGTGTTGCTATGACTATATCCACACCTTTAGCTACCACCTTGATCTGTTCCTTGCGATCTCCGCCCCCATACAGACAAACAGACTTGATGTCTTTGTACCGATATTTAGACACTTCTTTGTCTATTTGTAAGGCAAGTTCCCTAGTTGGTGCCATAATCAGAACAGTTGGACCTTCCCGTTGTTCTCTAGGCATAGTCTGGCCATCGATGTGGATGAGAGCTGGCAGGAGGAAAGCTAACGTTTTTCCTGTACCTGTCTGAGCAATACCAATCATGTCATCTCCTCGCAGCAAGATAGGCCATGCCTGACTTTGAATGGGAGAAGGAGTCTTGAAGTCTTGTTTGTAGATTTCTTCAAGTATCTCAGGATAATGTTGGAAAGCTTGCTCAAATGTATGAACAGGGTTTGGAATCGGTCTAAGTCCTGGTTTCTCATCAAAGGTCCTTTTCACTTGGATGTCATTGTTTTCCTTACGCCAGCGAGCTACATCATCCGGAGTCATCTTTTGCACTTCTGGATCTTCCTTGTAAAAATCCTTAATAATAGGAGGCAGAGTATCCCATCTTTCTTTTTGTTTATCTTCATAAAATGTGTTGAGTTTGCCCCAGTCAACAACTTGCACACCCGAGTCATTGGTTTTAATGAAGTCTCCAGATCCACTGCTAGTTTGATCGTCCCTGGGCGGCGGTGGTTTGTCTTCGATGAGATCGTCAATCAAGCCTTCAACTTTGGCGATTGCCTCGTGGGAACCACTCAAAGTGACATCAGTATCGTTCCCGTTAGAATCCCCGATTTTTATTTTCACATCGGTTTCAGACTGAAGTTCCCTTATTTTGGATCCTCCTCTGCCAATGATTCGGCCGACCATTTGTGAAGGAACGGATATAACTTTTTTGGGGCCATCTTGTCTCTGAAAGGTGCGCCGATTGTCACGATCGTTGCGGTCGCGGTTATCACGGTTATTACCACGCCGGTAGTCATCACGATTGTCATTGCGTCGATAGTCATCACCATTAGAGGTTCCACGTGCTCTCCAGTTAGTTTCGTCTCTATCTCGTCCACTATCAATGCCGCGTCCCCGGCTACCTCCAGGAGTTGGGCGAAACACTTGCGCGTTGTAATTCAGCCTTTGAGCCGGCGGTTTTCGAGATTGCGGTGACGGTTCTGGATCCTCTTCCCAATCACTCATTTTTAATTCTTGAAATTACCTTTTCTACAACACAATTTGGCGTAAGAAAAATTTTTGCACAGGCCGATCGTTCCGTATTGTCAAATTTGTAATTGTAAATTGTAACCACAGATTATATATACAGAATACAGACCACACTTCACCAATCCCAATCACCATTATTCACCAATCACCAGCCATAAACTTGACCACAGATTAAATAGTCCACAGACTACACTAATGCTACGCGTTGACATTAAGCCGCGTTGACACAATCAAAACGCTGTTTGGACAAAGTTCACAAAATAGATTTGACAAAATTGACGATGCATACACAACGTGGACTATCCATTCAATTCATCCCGCCTTGACTGAAACAGTCCCACTTTGAAGCTGTGACGCTGTGTTCTCCAGTTCCGCACTAACGTCAAAAATATCCCAATAGTGAAAAACAAGAAAAGAAAAGAAGCATAAGATGTATTAAAAAAAAGAGAAGAGTGGCACTTTCTCGGTTCGGAAGCCAAGACATATTTTGGGTCATTGAGCCATCGGAGTTAGTTATAATAAAAAAACAGGCCGTCTGTGAATAAGTTCAAATAATTAGAAGCTTTTAAAAAGAGCGCCAAAGTGTTGCACGCGTTGCATTGCACATAATTAGATCATAGATATAAAACAATATATTAAATTAAGTGATATTGAGAGTAATTCTGATAAAGTGATAACATAAGGTCAAATCAACTATTTAATATTATGTAAAAATCTAGGCCTGATTGAGTTTTATTTATACTTTACTACATTATTTAGTAGAGCATAAAATGAATATTAGGGTTCCACTCTGAAAAAAAAGAAATGGTCACCTAAAGCATGCAGGACCAGGAGAAAGCTGCGGAAACTGACATTCCGAAGGGAAGATGGAAGGGGTTTGGTTTCTTTTGACGTGTCTATAAACAAACATGAAACGGTTCAAAGTTTCAAATACGTAAATAAGTAAGCATTGCTTGAGTCAATTGTCAAACTTTTAGATCGTCTCCAGGGTCCTTAAAGATTGAACGTTCTATTTAATCTACTCGTACTTTTGTATTCATTCATTCCATCCGAATCATTGTATATGTAATTTTGTAATTTGTATTTGTATTTTAAGTCTGTGGCGTATCGCGGCGACGGACGAGCAGACGCGTCCATTGCTAATTTATTTGCTGTCGAAATATAAAAATTAGAAGCAGAATCGAATACATTAAAATTGAATATTCACAGCTATTTACACTAAGAGAAACATAATTTGAACATATGGATTGATCTACAAAAATATCCCTCAAGATGTTTGTGATGTGATTGATCATTTTAAAATTAAGTTGAATAGAAGCAGAAGCATATCCTGAAGAAAAAATACACAAAATGAGTAATTGGGCCAGAAGGATGCATCGGCGAGCAGCTACATTGAGCAATGTGGTTACGTCTTGCGGGCATCCCAATACTCTGCCCTACCCTAGAAGACTAGAAAAAGTGAAATTCGGTGCACCACTGCACGAAGTGTGTAAAGACGACATACCGGGGCCTTTGCTTGTTAGTATCTTGTAACAATACAGCGCCTTTGCCTTGATGGGGCCAGTTTCTGAATATGTTTTTGTGCCTACAATGTTATAACTGTCCCTCGTGTTTAGTGCTTTGATAGAGTTTTTCAATTTCGAAGTTTTAAAGTCTGTGCTGGTTGTCAGGTGCTGATATTGAAGCTGAATAAGGAAGCGCCGCTCCGCCGCGATGTTTTTCGCGCTCCTGGGCACCAAGGAGCCATGAAGAAACTCATACACTTCCTGCAAACTGGCCGGTTGGTGAATGTTGACAACTACTCTGTGTATACCATTGCAAGTGTGTTGAAGAAGTTCCTCCGGTGAGTTTTTTGTGATTGTGTGATACTCTATTGGATAGATATTTTTTAAAGAGATCCTTGAGGTTACTATGTGTTAGGTCTTGTCTAATTTGACATGCGTTTTAAAGTTTAGCTATGCATCCAGCATTGATCTGAAATAGTAATTTCTGATGTTCCTAACAGATCCTAATTTTTTTAATTGAATATACTTTACTTGAAAAACTTATAGTGACAGAAACATCATGTTTACTATTTTGAAATGTCCATAGTCCCTATTATCCTGCTTTTTGCTGAAATGAAACGAGTAGCTGAAAAAATTCACCAATTCAATGGGAGTAACTAAGCATAATTAGGAAAACATACATTTTGTCTCATAGTGTGTAAACTATGCCTTATCCAAATACACTTATAGTACCATTGTCTCTCTTATCAATAACTTAGTGAGATATCAAGTATATTTGAAATGTTAAAATCAGGGCTCTCCCTCTGAGAGAACCAGGCAAACATCAGATAAAACCATGGAGATTCATCATCATCAGCCTATATCAGTCCACTGCTGGACATAGACCTCTCCCAAGGTACGCCACCGGTCTTCGGCTCTCCTCATCCAACTACTGCCATAAGATGAGAGATATGTATTGAAAACAAATTCCTTGTCATAGGAAAATACCAGGTGGAGTGTTTGGGCGCGACGGTGAGATGCACCTCTTTGCAGCAGTGGAGCTCCCGGAAGAGCAGCAAGTTGATGAAATACGCAGGTAAATACCATTATTTTTACGCAGGTAAATACAGTTCTGTACCTCAAAAGGACCAACAGAACCCGATGAGCACTTTGTTTTCCATCCGTCAAGACCCTTTTTCTCAAGAAACATAGATACTCACACGACACGGCTTGCGTCTCTACATCTATTATGTTTGGAATAAAAAATCCACAGATACAACAACATCCTTTTTTTTCAGCTGAACTTATTGAACTTATAAGACAACACAATCATGAAAATCATGAAGCATGGTCTTACAGCACATATGTAGTTAATTAACAAAAAAAAAGTTTCTACAGAACCCGAGGTGCGCGAATTCAACTCTCACTTGGCTGGCTTTTTCTATTTACTTTGCTAGTGTAAATAATATAGTCTACTTCCTAACCGACTGATAAAATTAGTTAGCTCTCTAAACAGGTAGTACAGACAATCGTTCAATTGTTTCACTTAACGGGCGCTCGCTAGGCAAAAGGTGAGTCGGCGCGATAATGTATACGCCATACAGATTAATTTACATGTATTTGCAAGTAAATTATCTTCCTATAATGGCGCGTGTCAAAGCACACGCACGCAAAGAAAAATGCACGTACGTGCACGCGTTCAATGTTTGTGTACGATTGTGATGACCGCCAGTCGCGCGAACCTATTCGGCTGTCCAGTCGGCGACAGAAATAGCTGATCATTCCCTATTTTCCCAATCTGTACCCTAGCAGTGCGATTCTTTCGCTTCACGGAAAAGTTTTCCGACAACAAATAGGTGGCGGAAACTTTTCCGTGATTGAACAGCTGGCTTGTCAAATTAAATATCAGTTTCCAAATTCAGATTAATTAATCGAGTCCACAAAATTCTTGCGGAAACTTTTCGGAAGTGTTTCCGTGTGAATTAGAATCGCACTGCAGATCAGCGAGATGTTTGGTGTCATGAAGTTTAGGATGAGTGAAAATTTGAACGTGTTGAGCAAATTCGGTGGATCTTTCGACTGAAACTTATGAGGCCTAACATTTTTAAATACAAATTGCAACGCCGCATTTTATCCCTCTTAAAGATAAATTTTCAAAAATCCGGTTCCGTGATTTCGTGATTAATCTAATCGGTTTAATTAGTCGGTCGGTAAATGGCATTTCGCTTTTATTTAAATAGCTTTGGTAGGTATATGATATGACGATGGAATTGCGAATGACAAAATGTGATTATGATGAATGTTTGTTTTACAAACGCAACCTTGTGGCATGAGCCCTAAAGCCTCAAGGGTCACCTTTGATTGCCAGAATTGACAGGTATGATAATGAATGCTTATATTGAATAATGTATGTTAAAAGCGTGTAACTACCTTGCCGTGTCATTATGGACGAGTCACCACACATCGTATTACTTATATGCGTTGATCATATTACACGTTACCTGTCTGTCTATTGCCATAAAATAAGAAATATAGCGATGACGATGTCTTTAAAGTAATTCCTTACTTTGCTAGGTTTTTCGTTAGTTGATCTGTAAGAAATAAACGACATCTCACGCTTACAACAGTACTTGCACCGCACCGCTTAGCTGCCTACCTCGCACAGTTCTGCTGGAAACGCATCTTTACTACTGGAATCGAAACATCAACCTTTAGTTGCCATCCATCTGCTAAATCATTAAATTCAATAACCATCGCGTCCAATGGGAACACAGAATATAACATTGTCATTGTTCGCACTGTAATGTATGGTTGTGCTTTCACAATACCACAGTATTATGGTTCGTATGGGAACAATGGTTGTTTATAGATACGGCCGGAATTCTGATGCGGGAAATTGATGCGCAGGCGCATGGTAACGGTGAAATTGCGCGATATACAAATTGTGAGCTATTAAAAATGATTTCGCCGTTGTTTCGACAGCGTAGCTTGTGAAGGAACTTTTGTTCGACTTGTAAAGGCAAGTTTTGTTTGTAACGTTTTGTGAACCGTGACTGATACTCGTCTGACCTTTACTTTTGTAATTGTGTGTTTTTATGCGTTGCTGTTCTCAATGTAATTTTATGCTAGTGATTTCAAGTCGACTGAACTCGTCTTGATGGACATGATTTTTTTTTTCTATTTCAGATGATTTAAAACCTAATCATTTAGGTTTGAATAAAGAAACATCGCAACCATAATTATCTTTGATGTTCCAATGTTTACGTGGATCGGCACACTGAGTTCGATGACCTTTAGGGGAAAACGTATTTCTGCATACCTACAAAATAAGTCCAAACATTTAATTTTGTATGAGAATTGTGGAACTATTGCCTCCGTCTGTAGCTTAGGATTCTTTACTATTATCTAGGATAATGTAGGAGAGAGATCATGTCAGAAGTCGCGAAGAAGTTAGGACAATAGTGTGTGCCCATCGCATAAATGAATGTACCAGGCAACTATAAGTCGCGAAGAAGTTGAAGACTAAATCTTCAATAGGTGTAGTGAGTAGTGATTTCAGACTTTCAGACTGCCAATCAATCAAATTACAAACACGCGTTACGCAAATTGCAATCTTATGGACACGACAGGCGACCTCTTCCACATAACAAGGGCCCTAGGTCACGTCGGTCCCGTAATTTACGAATCATTTCGTCTACTTCACTGCGCCCGACGAAGCCGGAATATTTATGCCAAACGGTAGGTACACCTGTTATGATCAGCGTCATGGAACCAGAAAGTATTTGATTTCCAATTTTTAAAAAGATATAAAATTAATAGTTTACATGACATGACGCAGTGTCAAACAGCAGAATGTCAGACATACACCATGCCTAAAACAAGCTTCAGTTTCGAGTTTAATTTGGGGCTAGGTTAATTTTTGTGCAATGGTCCCCGATATATATATATTATTACATACATATTATTATTATAGAAGTAACCAATTTTCTATCTCTAGTAGGGCAAACTGTGGATAGATCGGTTATTGGGAACGGCTGTAAGAGGGTTCTAGTCTTATCAGGTAAAATGTAAAAATTGCACCAAAGAGCACGTGTAAAAATCATTATCTTGCTCTTCCAAAATGGTGTGCTTATACAAGAAGTCCATCTATTTTCTATGCAACTGCGAGTGACGAGACAAGCAAGGCTGCTCGCCTGACGATAAGCGTCACGCTTGACAATTAGAGTTCAATGCTACCCAAAAAAAACTTCAACAGTTCAAAATCCTGAGCGACAATGCACTGCGCTCGTCGTACTGAGATATTAGATGTAATTCGAGGTATAATCAGTCGTTAGCGTTACCCTTTACGGCCTAATAGAGCTCCTTATAAGTAAAGGCAAACTTCTATCTCTAGTAAGAAAGACCGTGGATAGATACCTTATTGAAACTGGTCGTTAGTGTCGCGAGCAAGGGCCGTAGGTCGCGTAATTTTCAAATCAGACAGACAATACGAGGCGGAACCACCATATGCTATAATAGGGCATCGCATTGAGCGCGTTAGCAATGCTCATTGGAGCGTGAGTAACTGAGTACACACCGCCCATGCGCTTTGTCAGTTGTCTTTCATAGCCGTTTAGTTATATGCATTGTAAGACAAAAAGGTTGACATATTAAGCATTGAATTGTCGTCTTTAGACTGCATAATTATTATATTAGTTAGACTGTACGGCGGAAAATCGCGGAGCGATAACTTTGAATACTATTAAAGGGCATGTGACTTTACCCACCCGCACTAGGCCAGCGTGGTAGATTACGCCCCATACTATCTCTCTGAAAGAAGGCCAAAGACCCAGCAGTGAGAATGTAATAGGCTGATGATAGGCTGTGGCTCGAATACTATATTTTGTATGAAATGTGATGTGAGAGGCGAATGGGAAACAATTCTGTACTGTATTGCATTTACCATCCGTCTCACCGGTGCATGCCCACCGAAAATGCAGCCTAAATCTATGGCAGAGACCTGCAGTGCGATTCTAATTCACACGGAAACTCTTCCGACCACGGATTCGAAAAAATCTCCTTTAGTTTATTGTAGACACGACTCATTAATCTGAACTTGGAAAAGATGTATCGATTTGTTGGGAGTTGGGGTTGGGACTCTACCAATCGTGGCCTAAATTGTAACGTTTGTAGACACTTAAATACAAGCTATCCTACTTCCTACTAATATTATAAACGTGAAAGTTTGTGAGTATGGATGCTTGTTGCTCTTTCACGCAAAAACTTCCGAACGGATTTGAGTGAAATTTGAAATGGAGATAGCTTAAATACCCTGGATTAACACATAGTTTACTTTTTATTCCGGGAAGTCGCGGGCGAAACTGCTCGGCCCAGCTAGTAAACCTATATTATAACGAGAGGGTATGTCACGGACACGTTGCGGTAGCCTCAATGAAACGTTTTCTAAGAAAACTGTTCATATCGTTTCATGCCCTAATTGAAATATCAAGGAGTCTCGTAATTATTAGCACAGTTTATAGCGAGCGTCGGTGTTGGCATCGTAACTCGTAACGTACACGTACTGCATTTACATGCAGGTGTTACTACTACGTGTTACGACGTTACAGGGTCAACGACCTCTGCTCATTATGTAAATTTTCCTGTTCAAATTGGGTCGCTTTGATAAAGCCATCTGCGCTGTGGTAGAGCCTAACATGTACCTATTTGTAAAACATTACATTGATAGACACTGAATTCCTGAACCTCGTTTTGTTGTGTCGAACTACGATTGATAATATAATCAAAATTTTAAGTAGGTTTGTTCCCTATTCATGCCGCAACAGCTGAACGAGTTTGATTGGGAGTAAAGATTAACTTTTATCTCTAGTAAAAGTTCTTGCGGGATAACGAGAAAATCGCGGGGTGCAGCGAGTTTGGTAATCTGATTGTAGAATTCAAACCCAAGACCTACGGATCGTAAGCCGGCTTCAAAATGGCTTACCTTGCGGCACAAATTAATATGTAGTTCTACGGTACTACTGATATCTGTTCTGTGGTTCTACGTTGTAGCGCTTTTATTACGTAGTAAAGGTGCGTTATTTATTGCTGAAACCGTAAATCATACAGTTTTCACTGCTCGGCCAAGTTGTGTCAAATTACAAAAAGACGACAGAAAACTTCCAGGAACTGCGCAGTATAAAATATTATTATTACGGTATTATGTGTAATGCAAATATTTTTGGAAGCTGGGACACGACGCGCTTAACGTCGTTCGCCAAGAGGTTGGAAAAGACGGAGTTTTTTGTTATTTTATTTATTACAGCAAATAAATCGGTAATTCAAATAATACTTATACTCAGCCTTAACGCTATTTTTAAAACACTTTTATTAGCTTGACTTGTAACTAACTAACTACCTGGTTGGTACTATGTAAGTGTAACAAACATTCTCGCTATTCGAATCACTTTGATGTTGACAGTTGTTACCTTGTCATTGTCCACAGATTACTGCTGTCACTTCCTGTCTGCACACAGAGACTGCTGGTACTGCTGTTTGGCACGTTTCGGGTTATGGCATCTAACGCTGACAAAGCAGGTTGGTTTACCATACGGTCAAGATAAGATCTTTAGTACTTCTACGATTTTTATTTAGTTTATGGTGCCATGAAGGCACCTATGCAGATTCTGATATATTTAGCAATCTGTCTCTCCGATCCCTATGAAGGCTAAAAGTTTGATATTTGGATACTTGGAATTTAGACTAATCTTAATTAAGCAAAAATAAATTAAATCTTACGTTAGATCTTCAAAGTCTTTAGGTATATCAAAAATAATAAAATCTCTATTGTCTCAAGACAGTTTTTAAATAACAATAATAATCTAGTTTTTAGTTTGACGCGTATGAAACACTCTTCATGTCTCTCTTTTCAGCACGCGGATGTATATAACGCTGTCCCTTTCATTTAGGCCTGCATAGTTACCCTCATATAGCTCGCGTAGCATATTCGTGTAGCGTGTAGCGGTATCACTGTCACTTCTAACTTACTAGCGTTGCACGAATACGCTACTCGAATTGAGTATTGATATTACATTTTGTTCCAAAGCAGTAGAAGCAATTCCACACTCATCTCATCACCTGTTTGTTGACACTTAATCGGAATGACATTCCTTACATACTTCAAGGAAACGAGTAGGCCTAATTACTCCAATGAGTAATCGTATGTACACAGAAAATTATATCAAACACACGCTGACTTTTGTTCTAGCCTTGAGTGCTAAAAATTTACTTTTCTACATCAAGGATTTTGTCTGACAAATATTATGGTAGTGATTAACTTTCTTAGCAACGCGCGGAGGACGATCACGACGGATGGCGGAGAGTGACGTCATTTAATTTCCCACATTTCTATAAAGGGTCAGCACTATTTGTAATTGAACATGTGCTGCGAGTTACCATATCTGATGGCGATGCACATGTAGGGTTGTCAGACATATACGACCCGGTTCTGGAGACATAAAAATAATAATAAAACGTCCACGCAATGGCATACATAGTATCTGATAACTAGCATTCCCTGTATATAAGGGATCGGAAACTACGTGGATCTACAAATATCGAATCTGCGACCTCACGTTTTGCAGTCAGCTTATTACGTCACATCGGTCGTCTAAGTACTTTTTGGGACTTTATGGAGTATGTGAGTACAGAAAAAGAGAGGGTTTAAAGAGTTGAAGAATTTTCTTTTGCGCTGCCCGGAGTTCTCAAAACTTCTGCGCGTCCCAAAAATATGTATGAAAAGTACTAAGTGCCTTAGTGTCTGGTATTCCAGTATAGGAAAGAAAAGGAGTCAGCAACCCTACGCACACATGAACTTGTTTGTAAATAAACGCACGCCTAATGACGTTAACGATCGCAATGCAGTTTACAACTCCAGTGGTAATGAAGAAAAAAGGGGTATTTAGAAAGAACATCGAGGGAATTAAACTCAAACACGTTTTAATTGAATTAACTAGTATTTTCTGTGCAGGTTTAAGAGTAAGATAGAGTAGACTGCAAGTCACCTAATGCTAGGCGATGGTTTGGTCGAAGGTAGAGCCTGGAGTGGGACCTGGCTCTCTAGTGAGACTGCCGCATCAGACCGATAGGTGCTTGCGGTGATAAATTCCTAACTTGAGAGTGGTGTCGTGGCTAACCAGATAATAAACCAGAAAACGACATACCTTCACCAGGTTATGGTTTCATCATGAAGTTTTCCTTCATTGAAAGCTCTAATTAATTACATAGCCTTTTCGCAATGAGTAATGAATCACAACCTGATTGACATAGAGAATCATTGTGTTTCGTAAAGGATACGTAGAAAATAAAAGGCTGCAAAGAAAAACAAAACTATGCTTAATCTAGCATCTATATCTAGCTTATCTATTGCTTTGTCTAGTTCTCACTAAACAATCCACAACCAAAACTATGTTGACATAATAGCGTAATGAGGAAACGGCACAAGCACTCGAGCGTGCTTCACGAATCTTAAAAATTGAGCAACAAAAACCATACGAAGACGCTTCAAAGATTAAATAATCACAATTAATGCGAAGTGGTTGCATCATGTGCGCCCACGCGAGATCGCGTGCAATTGTCATAATTAGTGTAATATATTATTTTCGGTCGGCTAGTGTCGGCGACTAATCTGTTTGCTTACGCTGCAGTCTTTAGTGAATGGAGGTTTGACTCTGTGGGTTTGATGGCTTATGAAACTCTTTGGATGTCAGGGTTACTTTCATAACCAATTTCAATGGGCGTTGTCGCATTAGATTGGGCGGGCGGATCGCGACCTTTGACTGAACTGATTTGTACTTCGTCTACTACCTATCTGATACCTAAGTTGCCAGTTATTCAACCGCCAAACAGCAGATAAACATTACTGTGTTCCGGATGTAAATCCGGTGAATTTTTGAATTACAGGCTTGGACATCTAATATCTTAGAGTGACGAGCGCAGTGCAGCCGCGCAGGATTTTGTAGTGACGTAGTTCAAAATTCTGGGTGGCACAGAACTGTAATGGGCAAACGTGAAGATTACTATAGAAACTCGCTCGTTTTGCTTGAAAAAAGAGAAGAGAAAAGAGAGCTATTAAATTGCTAAATTACAAAAATAAACTTGGCACTGAGTTAGGGGCGGCCAAAATATAACAGCCTATACTTGGAAATGGTGTGTGTAATGTGTGATCCTATGAGGTGTAATGCCGTATTCGACAAATAAGTAGCTTGTTATTGTCAATCGCTATTGTCGCATTATTGCATTGTGCACCATATTAGTACTTGCATCTACATCTTACAGCTGCTTCCTGTCCTGCGTCAATCATTGTCATACAACAGGCAAGAATGCACACTGCGACCCATACGTGTTTATAGGACCACTTGATTTTGTTACCAGCTTTGCCCACGAATAAACGGTCAGTAAGATTCTAACCCGATGAGACATACCTGAACCTACCTCATTTTTTTAATTGAAACGACACCAAAACCCACATTAAAAACCGTTTAGTTTTCAGTCTTGTTCCTGCCTCAACAACATATATACAGACTGCAATATGCAGACATTTTCTTCCTAACTTTATTAGAAGTAAGATAAGATAGATTCATCACCACTGCACGATACTAGGCATTGTGCCAAAGTGCACCTTAATGTAGAGGGGCGAGAGATCCAATTTTGGTAACACATTCTGTCCCCCATTGCCAAGTTAGAGTGGTTTGACGTCGGTAGCGTCTGATGACAATGGGCTGATAACACATTTAAATGAATACCGTCAAGCCGTAAAGCTTAGATAGCGGATATGTGTCATTAGCGTCGTTAAGTCCGCATGTACTATGGGCGATGGCCCTGAGGGAGAGTTTGGCTTTATTACAATTGCCATTCAGTCCCGTATCTTTATATCTGTAGGGACATATAAAGAATGAAACGTAGTGGTGGAACTCTTTTGTAAAGTCCATCTGGGGAAGTCCTACGCCTTTGCCAGTTATTCAACCGCCAAGCAATAACGTGTAAATATTGCTGTGTTCCGCTATAGTTCCAGTGAAATTGTAGGGCCTAGGATTTTAACCATCTAATATCTCAGGCTGACGAGCTCAGTGCTTTGCCGCGCAGGACTTTGAACTGTTGAAGTACAAAATTCTGGTTGGTACAGAACTGTAATGGGAAAGCGTCACGTTTACAATCAGGCGAGCCACTTCCCGTCTCGTGACTTAGTTACATAATAAAATGAGAAGCAAAAGTGCGTCCTGCCAGACCCATGACATAATTAACTTATGTATAGCGAAAAGGGGAGGTAAAAGCTCTATTAATTCAATCGGGACCATAATAATCAGCTCCTGTACCACGTAAGGACAGAGATGATAAAATGATAACGATATTACCTTCTTTGCGTGCATACATTGTCTGTTAATTAAATTCATTGATTACTAATTAAGCTTTGATTCCGCATTGTACTTATAAAGGTGGAGACTGACACGAGCATTCACTCGATGTGAATATTCGCATGGAGAATTTGTTCGTTGTGAGCAAATGCTCAAGACACCTGAATCTTCACGACGAATATATGCTGACTCGATTGTGCTCTATATCAAGCATTTGTAGTCAATATAGCGGGGGCACGCTCGTGCTAGCGACTAACTATGTAACGTAACATTCCAAGGGATTCCCCAAGAAACCGACAACCCGGGTGGAGCACGATCGGGTGCTCGGCGCTCGTCATCGAGCTGCTCGGCCCCCTGTACTGACATGCCGAATATTCGACTTTAACGTGCTCACATCGAGTGAATGCTCATGTCAGTCTCACCTTAACGGGAAACAGTCGTAACTGCCACAGTTTCACTTACGCCTTTTTGTTAATATGAACAATAGTTCGTTAACCATGCCTCGCGTGAACCGCAAATGGACATAATTTCGCTTTTTCATACGAACTCGCTTTCAGTTTCCAGCTAATTCGCTGTCTCCCGTATTAATTGTCGTCTTCAATTAAGTTTTTTTAGAACGCGAAAATTAGGCACGCTAGTTGGGTTTTGCTACTTTTTCGGGCAGCTTAATGGGAGCAGTGACATGACAACAGTACTGGTATAGGTATAGCTATATTTTTTTCCATTAGTAGTAACTGAGTCATCCCTGTAATGAAGGGTAGGTATACGAATAGAAGGGGCACATTGAATTTTTTCGTAGAATTGTAACTATAACTATGCCATTCGATTGCTGTTGAACACAGGCCTTTGCTTGGTTCATTCAGTTCAGAACAGCATGTACTCGCAGCAGCAGGTGCTCGTTTGCTCGTAGATATTAAATAACAAATCCATATTCAATTAAAAGGTGCAAATTTCATAAGAAGATTTTGTTGTTGATAACTCAAATTACTATGGAAATGTCAAATAACAAGCTATAGTATAGTGAATGGTAATCGATGCGCGCACAAAAACTGTTCGGAAAAAATCGATTCATTGCTCGAAGAATCGATTTAGTATTTTCGGTTTGTCATTTGTATTTAGCTATATCAGAATGAAGGAAATATCTTTGTATTGCGATTTACAAACGCTGCGGTTTAGCTAAACTAGGTCATCCGAGCCAGTGATTCCATTCGTGTCTCGATCTACATAGTACCTAGATCTGTAAATCTGTAATGCATTAACTAGGCTGGTTCAAAGGTTAGGCTTGTTTTGGGGTCAGGTTTATTCTGTGGAAAAGCCTTGATTGCTGACCTTTTTACCTGATTGCCCCAGATAGAGGGGAGTTTTCCGCGTGTACCTACAGATGTATGTTTGTGTTGTTCTTTTATAAACCTAGCGATCCGCCTCGGCTTGGCACGGGTGCAATGTAGATAACAATATAAGGCAATATTTTTCAAATCTTTGAATTTTTCGGCTTTTTTGTACTATAATATGTATGTATCCGTTGATGACTGCACTTAATCGTGATAAAAAATATCCTATATCCTTCTCCAGGGTTTGAACTATCTGCACACCAAATATCTTCAAGATCGGTTCAGCTGTTTAGGCGTGAAAAGGTTACAACAGAGTTACTTCAGCATCTATTTATAATTGTATTAGTTGCGCCCCGCGGTTTCACCTTTTTTCGGGTTAAAAAGTAGCCTATGTGTTAATCCAGGGTATAAGCTATCTCCATTCCAAATTTCATCAAAATCGGTTTAGTAGTTACGGTGATACGTGTTAGCAAACATTCACACACATACACACACTTTCGTATTTATAATATTAGTAGGAAGTATGGATAAAGGTAATTAGATATCATACAATCATGCTTATTATTTCCAGGTACAGGTATGACATCGGAAGCCCTGGGCGTGTCGGTGGCTCCATCGTTCTTCCACTCTTGCGTGTCCGACGGCAAAACTGCCACAATGGAGGACGTGCAGAGATTCAAGGTCAGTTACCACATCTGTCGTACGATTGAGCCTTTAGGGCTTTCACTAGTAAATCACAGTTGTAATATCTATCTAGTTCTTTTCTACTCTTTCCTGGGCCTGAAAAGTAAATTTGAAGGTGCAGGGAGAGATTATGTCGGAAATATTTGTATTAGAATTCAAGGAGGTTGTCCCAGTTTATATCGTGGTGGTAGATTTATTATCATGCACCTAAAAAGCGGTTATTTATTAAAACTATACAAATACTAGCTGTGCCCCGCGGTTTCACTCGCGTGGACTGCAGTTTATCGCCTTTTCGTCGCAATAACAAACAACAAAAAAATAATAAGTGAAATCGGTCCAGCCGTTCACGCGTGATGCCGTGACCAAGCGAAATAGGGATTCATTTTGATATATAAGATAACATGTATTATGAAATGTTGCGAAATTTCACTCGAATCTGTTGTGCAGCGTCGTCTCACTCACAAACTTTCGCATTAGTAATACATGTACACAAAGACTACTTTTAAGCAACTAAGATAATTAAAAAAAGAACAAAAATATTAAAAAGTGGTATTGAATAGACCATTGCAGCAAACATAGCTAGCGCAGTAGGTATACAATTATAGTTATACAGTGTAATGAGCCATGCGGAGGGTCACGTGAACTCATGTCGCATTTCTACTTTGATTTCACGCACTGTATCCTACGTAGGTAGTTATGCTATGCAACAACGTTTCTATATAGACTCTATATTATGTACTATAGAGGTAGGGTTAGTGTTGACACAATATCGATAGTTTTATCTAAAAAAGGCATAATATCGATGGCATATCGAATATTCTAGTTTGTCGCTTATCGATAGTCTACTTTTGATCGGTAAGACTAGGTGAGTTTCTAGAGTTGCCTACTTAGCCTTTGTTACTGTTTGTCTGATTTAGATAACGACGTACTCTGCATTGTAAACGAGTCGTGAGAATGTAAGGATAAGAAATTTGAATGGAGTGTTGATTAAACTTAAGAACAAACTAGGTACTTAAAAAATGTTCACACCACACTTGCATTGAAACTACTGCAGCGCCCTTTTAAACCTAGATAATTTATGAATTGAATTGACCTAGAGTACTTATCCAAAAAAGAAAACGAAACGAAAAACTTCCTTTGATCGAGTTACTACGTAATAAGATAATTTTCAAAACATTTGTCTTATCTCGAATTGCTAGAGATTAAAAACAATAACACCCATTAACAATTTGTAAATGCTTATTTTGTAAGATATGTACTTGCAACGTTGCAACGAATAGATAACGTGTATATAATAAAAATTCTGTTATACTTATCAACAATGCCGTCGTATAAAGTTTCGGTGTAATCATCAGATGTAGACATCTGTTTTAATTTGGTAGTGGGGTGATGATTGTTACTGTACCATGCATTTTTAATTGTTTTAATTGACAAACGCTACTAAGTTCACCATAAATAAATGACTTTGAAATAGATCGCGAGCTGTCGAAATTAATTGTCTAAATAAATTTAACCATTCAGGTTTTATGAATCATCATATGACTGCGATCAATTATTGAGTATTTGGTACATACAGACTAAAAACAGCTATTGCTTTTAGTACTATACTTCTTGCCAGAATTGACCATTGAATCATCTTTGTTGCCTTATTCTGTACTAATTATTTCAAGTGACTCCTATGAAATTTCAGTCCAAAATATCGCCATTTCTCTTCTGAGGTAGTTACCAATTCTTGTCAGAGTTTTCAGGCTGCTCGAAAGCCTCCGACATGGCTCTACGACTGTTACAGCCGGGACGAAGCAAGCTCTCAGATGAAAATGCAACGATACGGTCCCCATCCAAGTAATGGCCGTGCTGAATGTAGCTTAACCTGATTGATCTGTTATGATTGACAACTATGCCACGAGCATCATCGTCATCAGCCGGAAAAAGTCCACTGCTGAACATAGGCCTCCCCTTTTGAACGCCACCATGAACGGCTATTAGCCATTTACATTCCCTGCGACTTGCAATGTCGTCGGCCCACCTAGTGAGGAGGCCCATCCACAGAACGTCTTCCATTTCGTGGTCGCCACTCGAGAACCTTTCTTCCCCATCGGTTCGTCGAGCGATGTGACCTGCCCATTGCCACTTCAACTTGCAAATTCTGAGAGCTATGTCGGTGACCTTGGTTCTTCGGCGAATATCTTCGGTTCGGATGTCCCGAGCGCTATGTCGCTAATAATAACGTCGCCATTAAGATTGCATTGATAAAGTCTATCCCCTTATCGTACGAACCAATAAACAACTCTTTTATCAACTAACTGTAAGTGGGGTTTCTAATGATTTTTCTTATCTGTAACGCGAATTAAGTTTAAATCGCTTTGTCCACACGCTCTACCAAGTTTCTGTTAAAGTGGCAAGGTTACATTTTTAATGTGACGTTTATCAAAGCGGTTTAAAGTTTAAAAGATACATTAAAACAATGTGATCATTTAAAACCACAAACTTAAAACTAGCTACGCTTGTTCCATCCTCCTTAATACATCGCCAAAGGAACATACAAGAAACGATCAGAAGGTAATATTTAGGGCGTGACCGCTTTTAATATTTTTTTCTCCTTACTGATTAATTAGGAGCAAGTTTACTATAATCCCATGTTTGCAAGGCTAATTCCATTTTTAAGCATAGTCTTAGAATCGTATCTTATGGTGTCTTTGAATGGATGTAGAGTTTCAGGTTTTTACGTCCAACTCTCATAATTAAAATTATAATATTATAAAAGTTAGCGCTTAGTTTGTAAATAGCTTTAAAATAAATTGTTCACTAAAATTATCTATAACATGCGGCAAAAGGCTGAAGTAAGCGTGAGTATAAATAAATATAATAATAACAAAGCAACACCCTGTATAATGTAGCTATTGCTAATAATTTGGTTTTTACATAAACAATTTACTATTTATAGTTATGATATATTAAATTTTATTGCAAAACTATTTTTAACCAAAAAATTAAGTGCTTTGTCGCAATGTGATAATTTGATATTGCCTTAGTTACTAAAGGATGCTTAAGAATATGTATTGTGACAAAGTGCTGACTTGGAGTTTATTTGTAGTTGACTAGTTATTGCTTTTCCATTTTGCTTCTGTCTCCAAATGCATTTACATTGCGATAAGTATCTAAAAATTAATACATTCAGAATCCCTGCAACTATATTTCTATATCAATAACATTATGCATATTGCATAGATCTTGTAGTACAATTATTATCAACATTTCTGTTGGGAATTGCGAATTTGAATTATATTTCTTTTTATCACGTAATTACAAACTAAGTAGTTGCAACACAAGTTTATTTAGTATTAGTTTGAATGTAGATCAGAACCACAATCCCATGGACTTTTAAAAGAGTCTCGCCCATTAGGGTACGAACTTTTCGAAGATACCTTACTACGATACCTCGCGTTCGCGGTTTATATTCCGATTTAACCCTCCATGTGTAAGAAATGTATGCAAATGGACACGTACGCACATTATCTGGTAGCCTGCGATATATTGTAATGAGCTTGAGCTTTCGGTGAAGGAAAACATCGTGATAAAACCACTTTCAAGTTAAGATTCTGTCGCCAAGCGCCTATCAGTGTGTTCCGGCAGCCTCACTTGAGAACCAGCTCCCAATCTAGGTGTAGCGCGACTTAAGAAGTAAAAAAAAGGTATGCGTTTCCATTTCTTATGCGTTTGTTTATTACCATGGAGGTGACATCGAAGTATCCAGCTAAATCGAGGTATCGCAGTGATGCATCTTCGGCAAGTAACCCATAGAAATAGCTTATCCTTTGCATCACCTGGTAATACATTCACGCGTGGTTTGGTACAATGTAAGAACACGGTCTACTACACAGTACGATTAGTATCGGAAGAAGTGGCTTGATTCGACTTCCAACATACTTACAGTACATAAAGTGATTAATCGTCTGATATCTTAGGCTGACGAACGCAGTGCATTGCCTTGCAGGATTTTGAACTGTCGTAGTTCAAAATTCTGTATGGCACTGAACTGTAATGGGCAAGCGTGGTGTTTGGTGGTCATCACACAGTCGCATAAAAAAAGCGCATATAGGCTCAATTTCGTGTGGTGATGTTAGTCGAATCGGGCGGTTTCTTTGTGGTTTCCTTATTGATATTATATTGTCCCGGAACGCTGATAAGAGCTTGATTCACGAATTCGGTGACTCATTTCCTGCTTAGAACTGAATCATCTAAACTTAATTTAGTTATGCGACAGCCGAATTCAAAAGCTGACGATGTGTTCCTTGATAGTATAATCACTTGTTCTTATCGAGTGACGTAATCTACCTAGATTTATTATTTAGCGTTAGTTTGTACACAAAGTATGAATATGATAGCATTCACAATGTTGTTAGTATTGCTCTAAGCAGTTTACCGAGATGCACAAAGCGTGAATAGAATTTTTTTTATGCACATAATTTTCAGCCAAACGATTAGACCTTCCAAGAATGTCACTTCATTGTCATTGTATGTGAAAATGTTTGCTTAAACTTGGCAAAGGTTTGCTTTATCAGCAGCTCTCCAGCTTTCTCTGCTAGCTAAACCAAAACGGAATGGTTCTTCATTACGCCTCGAAATCCTCGATTGCCATTTCGAATCATGCCTTATGCTGATAATTCCATCTGTTTCCACTTGCGTGTGTGGAACAGATGAGGCACTTTCACGTCTAGTTGTACTCAAACCCTGTGACGTCACCAGGTGGCTACCCGCATAATGCGTCAGCTGATCGAGCAGTTCAGCGCTGGAGACCTGTTTGGGCGCGATAACTACGAGTATTACGCGCGAGTAACGGGTCGTATATTACGCGTGAAGGACGAGTGGATATGCTCGTTCCGGGACCCGCCGCCGCCGCGACACCATCGCGACCAGGAGGCGTATGCTAGTGAGTACTTATAATCAATTGCTAATCAAACCCAATGTTCCAAATGTATGCGAGATGAGCGATAGTTGGTGTTCAAGATTCTTAGAAAAATTGGAGAATTGGGCAAGATCAGAAACTTTGCCATAAAGCGCACCTTTGTCAGTTATTTCTTCTGTGGAGTCTACCTGGGGAAGTAACACACCCTTGCCAGTTATTGTACCGCCCAGCAGTAGTTGAGTATTTTATATAAATATCAACTTGATACTTCTACGCGTTCCTGAGAAAAAGGGTCCGACAGACAGAGAGACGGACAAAAAAGTGATTCTTTTTCCTTTTGTGGTACGGAACCTTAAAATCTAAGACAAGAAGCACAGTAATTGTTTAGTGGACACCGTCTCGACAAACGACAAAAATGCTAGTTTCCAACCCAGCTTTATGTTGGTTAATCAACCAGCGCTGATCTTCCGTTGTTAATTACATTGAGACCACTTAATTGTCATAACACATTAAAATATACCTACCCAAAAAAATGCCCTTGTCCAGGTCAAAGAACGATGCATAAACGCAACTACAAATTATCTCTAATTAACACCACAATCCCATGTGAAAATCGCTCCACAAAATCGTGTTTTTATAAACACGGGGTTCGTGTAGCTTTTGTTATGAGGAAGCGAAACTCAACCGAGCATTGTTACACTCTTTTTGCCCTCCTTGCTTTAAACCAGTGATGAAACACGAGAACTCATTTAAGTCGGAGCTATCTTTGGATGGTTATCTCAATTATTGCAGCAATTGGTTTGGATTAATTAGAGGTGTTTCGTCATGTTATTATAATTCAGCTCTAGTTTTTGTGGTTTAATATTCTGGTATTTCTAGGCAACATCCTCAAAAAATAAATAACGCCCAAAGACCTCGTTCGAAGGTGCAGATTTCAAGATTAAGTCGAGAATTGGGGTTAATTACCACAATTGTTGAATGCGTCTGTAACTGAATAGTATATTATGTATTAATAACACTTATTTTATTCTTACTTTAATAGCGGCTGTTACAAAAGTCGCTAACAATGTTTTCGACCAAAATAGTTCTATCCTATAGTCGCCTATGCTTCGATAAAAGATTATGATATTAAAGTGCAATGTTCGCTAAAGACGTCTCATATTTGGTTTCAGGACAATTGTCGCTGGAAGCAGAAAAGACGTGGTTACAATGCGAATGTGATCGCTGGGGAAATAAATTCAATTTGGAAGGTACTTTCAAGTTATCACGTCCACCATTTTCATTAGATGTACAAATATTTGCCAAAAACAAGATATGTATGGCGTGCTATTTGCTGAAGTTTTTCTAAACTTTACATAGTTATTTGACCTCCGCCAAGAAGCTACCAGAGTTTAAGCGAATGTCCTTGATCAAACTTTGGCAAATGTTTGTCAGCCAATTTGCAAATAGACTATTAGGGTATGTTGTAGTGATACCCCGAATTATTTATTCAGGGTATTACTAAATATGTGTGGGTATTTTTTGCAGGTCAGCCAAATGAACGATTAAGTTTTTAAAATTCAAGTTACAATTTTCAATGACAATTTTGTGTGATATATTTGGTGAGTCTCAGTAAAATTGAAGCAACCCTAACATTTGATTGATCAAGTACATATTTAATTTGTTTGTTAATTAGTTTTATTTTTTAATTGGAATTCGGTAGCACACACGTTGTTAGCAGATTAAATATACCACAATAATACGTTAATTAAACGCAGGTTAATTGGTTATCCATCATATTATTATTTATAGGTACACTAATTTTTGATCAACAACAAAACCAATTTCACATTAACATCAGTATCGAAAAAAATAACACAAAGTAGTTAGTTACTAATGTGAATAATCCGTCAGTTGAATTAAAACATTTGCGTAGTTAACGTAACATCGAGCTTCCATTCTCATAACAAATCTTTTAACGATTAATGTAGTAAGATACAAGTCAACCTAAACAAACTCTATCATGGAGTTTCTGACCTTCTCGGAAACGACAACAAACCCTATAGCTACGTCATAATATAAATCTATTGCCAGGTCTCTCCAAGTCCGAGGAGTGCCAGTCGATGCCGGCGCTGATGGGTGTGGTGGGCGGCGCAGGCGCGGGTGGCGTGCTCGGCCTCGGCATTATCCCTGAGCACAGCCTACTCGACTCGTGCACGCGTCTCTCTATATCGCTGGAGGAGAGCGTGTTCAAAGTGAGTATAATATCTAAACTATGGAACTAGCAGTAGTACCGTATGGTTCCGGCTCGAAGGACCAATATGGGTTGCTGCTACACCGAAATATTTAGACGATTGTTGTTGATGTATTCGCGTTATATTTTTGACACTTAAGCTATTTAATTACCGATGGAGGAAAATGATACTGATGGTATTGAGTCGGTTTAGCTACTTTTGCTGCTTAAAATCAATGCTGTGGTAAATAAGTAACAAACCAAACGTTTCAGTACAGATGTTTAAATATTACAACGCCATCTATTTTTTTTTCAATGGAAAACAAGAGAACCTCTCGATTCAGGATGTCATCAAATGCAACCCTGTAAGATAAGAAGTAAAAAATAATGGAAAGTAATTTTTTCCCTCGTCGCCAATTCTAGGTGTCCGTCAGCTCATCCTCCCAGTCGTCTCGCAGTAACTCCAGCCCGCACATGACTCTCGAGGAACTGCGCGCCATCAACAAATACGCCGAGAGCACAAAAAGCCTCTCCTACCTACCCCAGGTAAGAACTATTAGCTACTTAAATTCCAATCGTCCGTATAATATTATATCTATAAACTTTTAGCTATACACGAGACTAAATCGCGCTGAAAAATGTTTGATATACTACTTGAAAAAAAAAAACTTAAAAGACTTAGACTTAGTTCATTTTTTAAGCGTAGTACTTTTAATAGTTATTTTCTGCTTACACTAAGGGCAAACATATATAAATAAAAATGTATTCGTCTAGTTCTGATATATTTAAAGTTTGAAATCTCTAGCTCATTAGAAAATTAGTTTAATATCAGTAATTTCATGATCACGGCGCTTGTAACAGTGCCGAAATAACGAGAACTCAAAGAAAAACAAATTGGTAAATACTAGATATCCCGTTTCAAAACCGAATTCTAAGGTTATATAGTTCCAAAATATACGTTTTCAGCGCGATCAAATCCCGTTTATGTCGTATTATATTATACAATGACAAAGTGTTGCCAGGTATAACTGCCCGAACCTCTTGTTTGAAGCGTTGATCTATCCTCTGTTCTTTTGTAGAAGTGACTGACGGAGGCCGAAAGTATTCTAAATCTTAAAAAACAAATACTTTCATTTCCTTTCCTTCGCTTCGGCCTTTGTCGGTAGAGAAATAATCTTCTTTGGATTAAGTAGAAGTTTCTTTGGCTCCTCAAATATATATGAGCTAAACTGTTTTGCCATGATAAAAATGTATGAAAAATTGTCTAAATCTAATGGTTGATGTTTTTCATATAGATTTATGTCTACAGTTAATTTTAGAAGAAATATAACTGCCTTAATGATTTCCGATGCTATACGAATAATAAATGCTATTAAAACACTACTACCATGAACCGGGAGGCGTTCTGTAGGTAGACTCCTGCTAGGTGGACCGACGACATCGCGAGAGTCGCGGGGAGACGATGGGTGCAAATGGCTAATAGCCGGTCATTATGGCATTCAAATGAGGAGGTCTATGTCCAGCGGTGGACGTCTCTCGGCTGATGATGATGATTAAGAACTTAAGCTAGTAAACTAGAATAAAATGCTCTCCATTCCACGAAATTTGTACAGAAACTGTGTATAAAAGGTGTACTTGTCTTTAACTTTTAGCGCTCACTGAAGGACGTATTATTTAAGTGATGGTGATAAGAGTTTCAACTATAACCCACCCGTAGAGCTGACCGTCTTCCCCTCTTTGTCTGAGAAACACGAACCATTGGCACGATCAAGGAAACGTATAAGTTCGTAACAGTGTGCGTACGCGCACGTTGAGTTCGTTCGTAAATAAATGGATACAAGAAAATAAGCAAAGTAAAAAATATATCGGTTGATTTGAGTAAGATCATGGGGAAGACTGAAACTATGAAGATAAAGAGTTTGTTAGAACCATGTCGTCGATTTTAGGGTTAAGAAGAACTGTGTGCCTCGTGAATTGAACCTGGCAATTTACAAAGAAATATATAGTTTTTTTTTTACTAGAATTGATTAGGAAGTGTAAGGAATAAATTTTGCTATGGAACTTGTGTGTAAATTTTTTTTTTTTATTATACACTTATATTACCGCGCGCGATACCCAAGTAGCGTAGTTTTTCTAACTCATAAATCGACGACATAGGTCCTCCAAACAGATTTCTGAACCTCTTATAGTTTTAGACTTCCCCATACTGTTCCATTTTGATGGATCATCCTGTATAGTGTTTGCTGTGTATGAAAGAGTATATGCATGTTAATCTAAATAAATAATAAGAGTTAAGCAAAAGTAACCCATCGTCATTGCCATTGGTTCGTATTTCTACCAAAAATGCATGACAATCGTCCGTTTCCCTTCAAAACATGTATGTAGGTCAACTTGTGGCTGTTTTCGTAGTTTGTAGATACCTTTTCACCTACTGATGTCTTCTATGTCTTTACCAAGGGTTCCTCACTAGGACACCACGAGACTTGAGTAAGAATAACGTTGGGACACAAAATATGCTTGTTTTACACAAACGTGTGACGGTCACATGCCGTGTTTGACTACACCGATGCTTTTAGCCGCACAATATGGGTGCAATGTCTATTTTATATCCATTTAGATTAATCTATATTCAATTGTTAGGTGATTATAGTGTTGTAGGTGTGTTTGTCTGAATACCTCAGTTCAATATTGTACTGATCTTTATAAAAGTAGGATATTTTGAGTAATTTTTATGGTAATGGTGTTTATACTGTTGTTGTGAGCTCTGTTTGTGAAGATTTTATGCTGTAGGCAAATATCCCCCATGTTTCTAGTAATTAACATTAGAAAATGTAGATACTAATGACATAATAAAACACTAACATTCTTGTTTCATGTTAACTTATTAACCGTTGTAACAATATAAGAGGGGTATTTTAACAATTCATCAACTTCCATACATTTTCAAGCGACATTGGTAAACACATTCAAGTGATTAATAATGAATTCATTAAAAAAGGTGAACAATTAGGAGTAGTTAGTATTCCGGGAGGGACGAAATCTGTCCTATTCACATTTGTACAACAATTTTTTTAAATTAAAATACCCTGTGTCTCGATCTAGGTTTGGGCAAAAAATATCGATATATCGATATTTATTTTAGAGTATTTAGAATTCCTATATATGTTTTTAACGCAGCTCTGGTTTTTTTTATCTATGTTCGTCATACCAGAAGCCGATGCTAAACATATTTCAAAAGTATTTTTTAGTGGAAGCGGAAATGCAACTGTTAATACTACAAGAAATGTATCATTTCGCTTGACAAATACAACGATATATCGATATTTTTCACTCGATAACTATCGATACTGTTTAAAAATATCGTTACTATTTCGTTGACATGCCCATCCCTATCTCGATCAGCGTTTGTATTGTAAAGTTGCCTAACACCGCGGAGGTTTCGTCGCCTCCCGCGAGGGACGGTACCGCGGTAAGGAGCAGGCGGCGCCTCGCGCCTCGTGGTGAAGTGTCGCGAGTGACGTGGTGGCGTGGTGCGTAGGTGCACGAGCGGCAGCGCGCGCGCATGCGCACCCGCTCGGAGTGGTTCCTGCAGCCCGCCGCCTCGCTGGACGCGCCGCGCGCCCGCGCCGGTACGCCGCCCCGCCCGCCCGCGCGCCCGCCCCCGCCGCCCTCGTGCGCGGGCGAGGCGCGGGCAGAGAGCACGGCGCTCTACGTGCTTGTCGCCTGCCTAGAATTTTTGTTTTGAAACTCGCGCACCGGTACTGTGTCTGTGTTTCGTTCGCTTCGGTGCGGTGGACTAACCGGCGCCGTTCCGAGGTTTCGCTCTCCGACTATTGAGTTGTTAGCACGGATATGGGTGAAAGCGTGCGTTGTGAACCGCGTTCGTTTTCTAGAATGGGGCGGGCATACGGAATTAAAGCGAACATTTGTATCGAATTACTCTGTAAATTTAAATGTTGCCGAAATAACTTCGTTCAGTGTATTAGGAGACTGAAGCCTTGGAAGCTTGTACTCACAACACGGTATTTATGGGGGCTCGCTTCACGCTCGCTTGGTGTCTTGGCATGTCACATGTCCTTTTATATATCACCGCACGTTTCGTTTATTTGTAGCATGTTTTCTATAATATTGTCCGTTTAGCTCGATATGTATTTTATTATAGATTAGTATATAATATAAGTACATATTCTTTCGATTCTTCGCTGTCCTGTTACTATATAATATGAAAATAATTTTCCGATTTCATACTAGAAAGAAGACTAGAGGTATAAGAACAAACTTTTTTCTTTAGTACGTTTTTTGTAGAGGTATTATCAAAGGTTATTAATTACAACTATTGTTGAAGCTCATTATTTATTTTTAACTAGCTATTTGGTTGTTATTTATAAATTGCAATTAAATGTATAATTTATACCGTGAAACTCTCTCGAGACATGTAGCTCTTCAGATTTGACAGCTTTTATTTTGTCAGATAGAAAGAGATATGCTATTTGTAGCATGTGCGATTCTTTCTACGAAATATACTGGCCATTAATAAAATCTACCCACCTTACGTTACTTCTCTTGAAAAAGTGGGCAGACTTTTTTATGGGCAGTATTTTATAGTCAAGTTTGGCATGTTCGATGTCGTGATCATCATGCACACAACATAATCGAACGCTTGTTTGTGTTCACATGCCATGTTATCATATCTACATAATTATATATATATTATTATTTATTATATACAAAAAGACATCATGATATAATATTTCGATGCGAACATAGGCTATTGAAACAAGCGTCGTATGTATCGCAGCTCGCAAGTAAATAATAAAGCAATAGAATGTAACTTTTGTTGCAATTGTTACAGAGATGATAATATGTATTATGCCACATGCCCATTTGGTGAGCATTGTCGCAGCGGAAAAATGACAAATTTCTTGATTAGACGCTCAGAGTATTCCGCTGCGGCATCCGCACACGCCCATTTGTAAAAAGTTGATCATAGATCATTGCATTATTCGTCTCGTGTATTTTCTGTATTTGGTGTAAATCATGGCAACACAAATGTAACTTCTTGCCAATTTTCGTTATCATAAGAGAGAAATTCCATAGTTACCAAAACAGTGGAGGACAAGCGTCTTGCAGAGCTACAGGGTAGGTAGCGTTTGACCACAAGTCACTTGATGTTAAGTGACGATGTGTTCGAAGGTGGTGCCACGCTACACCTGAACTGGGAACTGGCTCGTAAGTGAGGCTGCTGAAACACTCCGATAGGTGCTTGGCGACAGATTCTTAACTTGAGAATGATGTTAGGTAGCCAAAAATTGCCCTATCAGCTATCACCAAATTATGCTATTCTAAATTAGTAGCGATAACTGATGATAACTGTCACCTATGGACATCAAACTAGGGGCGTTGCTGACCCTAAAAAAGCGTAGCGTAAAATTACAAATGTTGCTACATCTAGTTGTACCAGTCGACCAATTCAGTAAAGAATGGGACAGCTACCTTTGGCTAGGCGGATTTCTAGCAAGTGTCCACCCTGTTTCGTTACACTGTGGGAATTCTCTGGTTTGTCGCTTATTTGGAATTTATATTACGTACATGTTCAATTGCTCCTTATTATGATTTATAAAAATTACCATTTTAACAAGCTATAATATTTGAATTGCCACGTTTCCAATCAATTGAGACTGTCTAATTTATATGCTAAATTGAAACAAGTATAAATATTTTTGCAGAAAAGCAAACGTGGTTTTAACACCAATTTTATTATCAGATCACAAATGTATTGGATTCTGTGCAATTTTATTATATTTCTATACTCTTGAGGCATGACCCGTGCATAAAAGCGTACACACCAAGTGATTAAAGCATTTTCGTTACATATACAATTACATATATCCTTGCCACTAACTAAAAAAAGGGCCAGTGTCGCCACATTGGTCTCATGGCAACCAACGCAGTTTACTTACTACTTTCAAAGACCTACTTTCTGCAGTTCCGCGATGTTTGTTAACTTTGACACATAATATATTATCCATTAATCTTTCTCATATGGTTAATGTCAGAGCCCTCATTTTTCATTAAAAAGATAAAATAATCCGATTAACTTATTTTTTTTTGTCTACACCTGCCGCGTGCTATATCTCTTCAGCAAAAACAAGAGAAAACATTTTGTTTTACTAAAATGGGACATTAATTTATTTATTTTATTAAGGGGGAGACTCTTGCCCAGCACTGGATAGTATATTATGTTAAAAAAAAAACACCTTCAAGGTGAACGAACGTCCAAGAAACCCGACGAGAAGTCAGATAAAGTTTGATCGAACATAATATTATGAGTTTGTCCGGCTTACCGCAAGAACTCATTAAACTATGATATAATAGAACTCATATTATACAAAACTGAGTAATCAATGAGTTAGTTTTGGTTTTATTAATTGCCTAACTGTTAGTCCCTCGGTGTGTGCGCGTGGCGGCCCCCCCTCCCCCGCCCCTGACCGTGCCCGTGCGCAGGTGGCGAGCGTCGCAGCTCGCGGCGTCGGTCCCGGCGCGCGCGCGTGTGCGGCGGCGGCGCCACGTGCCGTGCGCTCACACACTCCGACACTGAAATCCCGCTCGCTCTCCAGCCTCGTAAAGTGACCGCCTGACCGCAGCCCGCCGCGCACCTCGACTGCGCTTACCCCCACTCCTACTCCAGGTAATATTGTCGTGTCATGTCACCTTTTTAAAGAAGGAGTCTATAGTACTTTATTCAATAGGATACGTTGTGATCACTTTAAAACGTCAAACTTAAAACTAGCTACGCCTGTTCCAACCTCCTTACGCCGCCAAAAAAACAGGCAAGAAACGCCCGGCAGGTAATTTTGTTGGCGCGCTCACATTGACAATTTTAGGGTTATGTTATGTTTTCGTTTTTCTTTGGCACGGCCTGTAGCCTAAATGGTTTGACGGATTTTAACATATGAGGTGTCATTAGATTCGTCTTTATTGTGGGAGTGACATAGGGTACTTTATTTTGGTGCATCAGTCGGGGTTTTTTGTTCCTTTTGTAATGATCTTGTTGATATGATGACAGCGATGGTCATTTCATTTTACTTCATTTCATTTCAATGTGTCAAATTTACAATAGCTTTAGGTTCGAATGGTCATGTAGACAAAAAAATTATATAACATGTATGTTCCGTCTAAAGGTAGATGTGAACATAAACTTAGGTTAGAACATTTCCTCGAAGATAAATCTAAGTTTCGCCGGGTTTATGTTCACACCTACCTTTTGCCGTATTACATATTTAAAGATTGTGTAAGATAGAACATGGTCGGACAGTAATACATCTCCTCCGAATCTAAATGTATCATTACTTGGATGGCATACATCAAGCTCGCACCAATACATGACAGCGCACAGATTTACAATACCCTTGTTTGTTAAAAGCATGCAGATACGAGTTAAAATATTTATTTATGTCATGCAAACGTGTGTCATTTTTTATTAAGAACTGAAATTGTACTAAATATCAACTTTTTTTTCTATAATAGGTCAGCATCGCTGGTCACCTGCTTTTCAATCGATTTCTGAGAGAGGCCCTTGAGACATTCGTAACAGTTTTGGTATTCGATTTTTTCACAATGAGAATCGATATTACTACATTATACATACAACGGTCAATTCTAGATGTACGTGTGGCTTACAACAGTAACTCTTCGCAGTATGAGCTCATTATATTAAGGTCCGTGTTACATTTAATGTTTTTTGGCAACTCTTTCCAGCAAACTACACAAAAACAAGTCGTCAAGTCGTTTTGTCGAACTTAAGGGCGTTTTTACACGAGGCCAGTAATTGTTGGGACAATCCACCAAGCCAAGTTATTATGCCAATGGGAATGTGCCTAGAAATGGAATATGGAAAATCTATTATAATATTGGTCTGCATAGCCTCCAGATTGATCTGTGGATTGTCTTCATAATAAAATTAGTCTCGTCTAAATGCTTCATTAGATGGTCTGCTAAATAGCCAAAGAAGGTTCTTTGGACACAATCACAACAGCTATCAAAATAGATTTATAATTCCATAATTGAGAATGAACATTCAGATGTTGTTTTCTAAATTTAATAAAGTCTGAATTTTGCTTTCGGTACCATTAAAATAATTATAAAAGATGCTATTCGATTTGAATAAATTAATACATAAGCAATCCCACAAATAGAGCTCTCTAATTAAACTTATCGTAATTTCATTGGTGTATCTAAGGATATTTTCTAGGGTTATTGGTCCTTTAATGCAATGGCCAATAAAGCTGCACCGCCAATACACAGTCAAAGCAATTTTAACTTCCAATGTTCAGGACTTCAATTGCTACGTACTTTTTCCATGATTAAACATTCTGGTCCTAAAAGAGTCAATCTGAAGAATATCCTTAGTTACCAGGTTTTCCATTACGGAGATCTAAATCCAAAAAAGCATTGATCGATTGGGATTATCAATTATCAATTACTGAATAACAGATATTGATTTCTTGATCGGCACTAATCACACCGCAAATCAAAAGTTTGTAGAAAAGTCTGAATAGTATTTTCTAGCTAAGTTATGACAAAATTTATAGCAAGTACTTTTTATACTTTTCAAAACAATTTAAATACGAAAGTTTCTAATAAAATTGTAGTCATTGTCGAACTAAAGGCGTTGCGATAATCAACAATAATATTAACTATTTGTCACTTAAATTGTTGTCATTATTTAAGTAACAGATACTTTTGGCGTAGGCGTCGCGATCGAGCTTTTTTTTATCTCAAAGAACAAACATATTTTATAGTCGTTCGAGAGGCATTGCTAGAATATTTTAAATAATATTATTTAAACATCAAATATGTCGTAGCTTCAATTTGCCTCAAGGTATTTTTGCTTCGCACGGCAGAGTATTATTTATTAATCTCAAGATACACGGTAAAATTTAAATAGGAAATTACAAACCTTCCACAAAAAACGTTGGTACCATGATCTGTTATTTCATTTTAATTTTGATAAATATTAGGGTTCAATGATAAACTCTTAAGAAAAAACATTGATGGCGTAACTGAAGAAGTGAGACCTATCCAATGAAAAATGTATATTATAAATAGCCCTCATACTACGATCAATCAACGATGCAAAGCAAAGCTTTATTCCACTTAATGTAATGATTCGTGTGTAGAGTTTGCAGTGTCAATGTTTTACATTTATATAAATACATTCCTGTAAATATATTGACTAGATAGTTAATTATAGAATATGTAATATACATTCGTAACTTCGGATTTATATAGATTTACAAACAGTTTAAGTTAGATGTAATAAATATTATGTATTGTGAAATGTATTGAACGTTCTTTGTATTTGCATTTCTTTCTACCTCAGTTACTCATTCATACTAAACTTCCATTATACTGTGACTAGGTAAGAATTATTCCCAAATTATGCCAAATTAAACAGTTGCATTTTGGCTCTTCCGACTAAACTGAGCCAAACCTGAAAGACTGAATTGTTATCTCTTCGATTCCTACTCGACATTATACAAAACGTTTGGATTTCTAGAATTGTCCCCCCTTTCAATTTGTCAATGTGTCAAATTGTCTACCCTTTCATTTAGTAAGGAAATGTTGTCTATTGTTGAATAGTACAAATAGATTCGCATTATGAAACAACTAGTAAAATTTTTGGAAAATTGTTTAACAATTAAACATTTATTGGTATATGTAAACAAAATAAAATCTAGGTGCTAATTTATTTGTAATATCTTATGAAATTTTCATTGTTTTCTTCTGTTGACATTTAGTTTTAACATTTATATCGCTCTGTATAAGATTTCCATTACGTTCTTCCATTTGCTTTTGATTTATATGACTCTCAGAGTTTTGTTAATATTTGTTGTACATACATATTTTGAAGTCATGTAACAAGTATCATCATTATAATATGCACACTGCATTTCGCACATTATATTATAAAATATTATAAGAATATACTTTATTTAAGACTGTTTTAGGTTAATTTCAATGCAAGTCATGTTAACTTCATGAACTAATATTTTTCATTATTATTATATTAGGTATTTGTCTAGTAAAGGCTAAAGGCAGCTCAAAAATATTAATTTGTTTTTAGAAAAGTTATTTGAAGACCCGTATAAAATCGAGCAGTTAATGATTGTCTGTTTGTAGCCATATACAAAGTACCGAATGCTTCTATCTACATTGATAAAGTGACTTTTCTATGCTGTCCAGAGTGTCCCTTTTTTAGTCCACATTCACAACTATTTTTCATAATCAGTTGCATAAAAATACTTTTACAGAGTCAGTTGCGAAATTTTTATTTTTTATTTTTACTATACAAGATTAGTTAGTCTACTTTGTTAACATTTAGTAATGAAAAAGGATTAAATACCTTCAACTTCCTACGATATTATATTATGTCCGCCTGGATTCTTCATTTATCTACTGTCCTTTCACTTTGGACAGCAGTGTAACGACTTTATAGAGCGCTATGTAGAAAGTATTTTAGTTTGAAGTGTGTTCAAATATTTTTATCATGAGATAGAAGAAATATCTCAAATAGATTTGTAGGCGTTGACGTGGTACATTAATTAAATAATTGAAAACGGATCATTCTCACCAGTTCCACCGTTTGTTTGTTCATGGAACTAGTGAGACTTCCAAAGTATCTAGTACCATGAATCTACTAGTGAGAATGCTCCTCTAGAGGCAGTTGTATGAAAATAGATAGGCTTGCATTTTTTGGATTTGCTCGTCCAAGTTCCTGTGTTCATGATTAGCGTTAGGAGATTTACGAATGTGTCGTTTTTAATGTTTATTACCTTATGTTCTAGATACAAATATGAAGGTACTTGTTGTTTTTGTCATCACAATTTTATTAAAAGTGCAAGCCTTCAGTCGGCTAACAAGTGATCTGCCGAATTGTGATAGCATCACCGACAAACCAAATTTTTGTAATTATTATTATAATCTACATGATTTAGCTTATTTTTGTCATAGTGTCAAGTGCGTCCTATTTTTTAAACTAACGTTTTTAATGTCAACTATGGTCTACGTACGATTTAACATATTTTATACGATAATTTGCTCTGAAGTTTATTAGATAGTATATTTTTGATTTTATAAGACTGTTCACTATATGTTATTATTGTAAATTATTTTATTACTAACACTCGAATACATTATCTTATCATTCCACCGATTTAAGTATTGAACAAAACCAGTTCCGTTTGAGTATTATTGTCTTTAGTAAAATATTTTCCTTTTATGTGCTTCCCCGTATAAACACACCACACCATATGTTAAGTGCTAGTTACGGCCACGGTTCTGACTGAATGAAAAATGAAATTCCTGGTCTACAAAAAGTAAAAATTAAACAGCGTTATTTAATATTTTGGTGCAGTGCAAAAGGCAACTATGAATTTGTTTTGGTTATGTTTTACAGCTCTAAAAGCTATATAAATTATAATATGTGTGTCATAAACTCAAGACTCGTGATCTGGGCTGAAATCGGGATGAGGAGTGGCGCTCTCGTTTCGGAGGCTAAGTCACACTGAGCCGCTGAGCCACCGGAACAAAATAATATTGAACATTGATTTTGAAAGATTCATCAATTCACAATAGAGTCAATTATAAGTGTGTAGAGGAGTTTCTAGAGGTGTACGAATACTTTAACTAACTCTTAGCATATTATGGTGTTCTACAGGAGCGTGGCGGTCACATTTATTGCTGTATTTGTTTGCACGCCACGCTTCAGTAACCTTCACATTTTTTTAAAGTTTTTGTAAGTAATTTGTGAAGTGTTTGTTTGAAATGTTTTCAGTTTACATAATGGAGTCGACAATTCCTTTACTATTGTCATACTAGTAATTGTATTTTTGTGTATGGTACATTCAGTTTGTATTTTGTCACGTTATTTGCACATTTTCTACACAAATTATAAAAGATTACACGAAATAAAAGTTTACTTAACAAATAAAATTAGTTTTCTCATTTGGTCACTCAACTTACTAGATTTACGGTGTAATTTTTCCAACTACTACTTCTTGATAACCAAACATTTGTCTAACCTGTATCTAGGTTATCAGAAACTACGGGAATCGGGGATGGACAACACCCAGACACCGAAAAACACTTGCTATTACTTTGTCCCGTAGCGGGAATCGAACCCGTGACCTAACGCTTCTCTTCGTCATATCGGTTGTCAAAATAGAGCATAATATTACAGACAAAAAAAACGGCTCCCCGGTAAGTGGTAGATAGGCAAAAAAATAGGGATGAGGTATAAGGATTGCAATAAAATTACGAATAATATGTTTGTAGACAAATAAAACGATTTAGTTTCACTATAAAAAATATATTTAATTACAAAACATAATTTGACATTCTATAAATCTATATTAATGTAAAAAACAGCAAGATTAAACATTGGTTTTAAATTGAGCTTATAAAATTACCCACCTACAATTAAATTTTTGTATCTATGATTCGAGTTATAAATAAGCAAGGAATATTCAGCCTTCCATCACAAAAAGATCACAGCCTCGGCAGTTCTTGTATAATCTTACTTCAAGATATCCTTAACCTTTTCTCCCTTAACATACACCTGTACTATATTCCTGTCATCTCCAGCGTAAATAAATCTCTGAACGAGGTTGTTTACATAGTCCTTGTGACCGTGGCGAGGGGACACTTCGGGGAATTCAGGAAAGTTGCAGATCGGCCCATCTTTCGGGTACACATCCACGAGCAGGGCGTCGAACTCTTTGCCCACTTCTAGAGAACCTATCTTGTCGTCTAGGTTCAAAGCTGTAAAGAAAAAACAATACTGGTTGGTAATAGCGACGTTTAGGTATAAAGTAAATAAAGTAAGATGAGATACTTAACCGTAAAAAGGTTCCTGTTGGATAACGGAAAACCGCAGGGTGCAGCTAGTGTTTCATAGAAATTCATTGATTGCTAACATAGGTTCGGAAAGTATTGGACCGATTCCGTTGCGGTTTTCTGGGCTTGTTGCTTGGTTTTCAACGTGTGTAAAATAGTCACGAAACGCTAGAGGTTTTTTTTTTATGTAATAGATTGGCAAACAAGCAGACGGCCCGCCTGATGGAAAGCGGTCACCGTCGCCTATGGACATCTGCAACACCAGGGGAGTTGCCGACCTTTAAGAACTCTTTTCACACCCATCTTGAAGGATTGCAATCTGTAGCACTGCGGAAAAAATTGTGGGGGGAGCTCATTCCACATTTTGCAGGTATGCGGGTGAAAGGAGCGCATAAATCGCGAGGTGTGGGATTTCCAGGACTCGATAGTGTGTGGATGAGCTTTGTTCCCATGACGAGATGATCGGTGATAGAACCGTGACGGAGGTGATTGATTCTACAACGTCGCGACCAAAAGCTAGCGGGAAGTAAATGGTAAAGTTACCTTTAGCACCTCCCAAAGTAGCCATATACATAGCGTATTCACACGTAATTTTGGCCTCGGAGCTATCTACGAAGGTCGCCACGTCAAGAGCACGACGAACGGCATCTAGTATTGTGGCGTTATCACCGCCGGATACATCTGAAAGGGGAGAAGTTTAATTAATTTTGGTCACAGATTAGCTGCTACAAATATTTCCCTAGCCTATGCCGGCCAGGCCAGGGAGTATAAAGGAGTATTTTTATAGCCATTATTGTAATTAGTGATTATCAGTTATTTCTACCTGTGGTTTTCGGACAATAAAAATTATCTTATCTTTATCAGACGCATGTTTGTTCTTACACCATTTGTTGTGACGATACGATATCGCGAAGAACTTGTGGGTCGTCCCTTACCAGTTCCCAGGCCCACAGTCACGCCGTGGCGTAAGAGCTTGCCCACAGGACACATGCCGGAGTACAGCCTCGTGTTGGACGCCGGACAGTGAGCCACCGATACGCCCTTTGCCGCTAGCAGCTTCATTTCATCTTCGCTTAAATGGACCGCATGAGCCATTATGCACTGGAAGTTTAAAAATATATTCTCTCTCTGAGAGAAGGCCAGAGTCCCAGCAGTGGGAACGTAATAGGCTTATGATGACTACTGAGTCAGACAGACAGACTTGTTTTATACTATGTAGAGATGAGAAAGTGTTAGTTTGTCCTTTCAAGCAGCATGGATTAACGGGAAATTTTGCTTAGATATAGTTTATGGCATTAATTGATTTACCTTTTTAGTTAAAATCTGACATTTGTCATAAACATCAGAGTAGCTGTTGCAACCAGGGTTCTTCTGCAGTACATATTCGATTTCTTTCAGATTCTCTGAGATGTGACTCTAGAACAAGCATTGACAGTTGGAGATAATCTTAATTAAGGTATTTTGAGCAAAAAAAGAGGCAGTGACAACAAGTCCTGTTAAATAAAGTTCTAGATTTACTTGAAAAATAGGCAAGGTAACAAGTATGAGAAAACAGTCTAAATTTATTTTTTATATATGTTGAGGTAGGTACCTACTTGAATTCTGCAATCATATTTTTGGGCTATCTTTGCTAGGCCAGTCAAAAGTTCTTGATCACAGCTCACAGCAAATCTTGGAGTCACAACTGGCTGCACTAAATCATTCTGAAAGAAAAGAACAAATTGTATCATCACATTGTATTGATGCCTTACGTTCCAACTGTGGACCCTGGCCTTCTCTCGGAGAGAGTATAGGCTGCAATCTACCATGCTAGCCCAGTGCAGATTGGTAAATGTTGCAAGCCCTTTAATGTAGTGGTTTTGGACATGCCAGTTTCGTCGCAAGTTTTTCCTTTACAGTTTTGAATACACTTTCTACTAATCTGCACAGGGCCAGTGTGGTATATTTTGGTCCCTCTATGAAAGAAGGCTTTTGTCCCAGTAGTAGGAACGTAATAGGCTGATGATGATTATACACATAGAACCGAAAAAAAAAAAGGAGAATCAACAACAAACCTGCAACTCCAAAACTTTCTTCACAAAAGTTTCTACTTCCGCTAACTCTTTTTCCGTATCATTGTAGTATTCATGATTATTCGTCTCGTTCATACTAACTTTGCCCACTAGCGCCCTCTGGTGATGTTTTATAGCACTTTTGATGAGCTCTAGAGTACCCTCGAGGTGTATGGTGCCAAAATAGCAAGCTGTTGTTGTTCCATTATTCAATAACCTTTTCTGAAACAATTATATTAGTTGAAGAATTGAGAAATTATTGTGTTATGTACAAATAGCTTTTAAATGTGTTGCTAAAGTTCCACTCAGCATAATATAGGCACATCATCAGACTCATGTTGCTCACCGTTTATTAAATAAATAAATTACTGATTAAATTATTAAATAAATTATTTTTATCTGGTGTATGTACCCAATGTTATTATATTATCGCGAGATTTATTTGAAGTCAAAGTAAGTCCATCAAAAGTACTGAGTAAAGATTGATAAATATTACGTTGTCTTCTGATAGATAAGGCATACATACCACTACTTTATCATACACTTTAGATGCAAAATTGACGTCACTATACTTCTTTTCTAAGGGAAATGTGTACGAGTCTAGCCACTCGAGCAACGGTTTATCCAGACCTAGACCGAGGTTAGGGAACTGCGGAGCGTGTGTATGGCAGTCCACGAAGCCTGGCATTAGAAACTGGTCATCAGCCATCTCTATAATTTCATGGTCTCTGAAAGACCCACCTTTTCTCAACTCTTGATATGTACGCTGATCTCCTACTTCGGATATCTGGAAAATAAGCAACGACTGTGATTAAATAATGTTTGCAATTTAACTTTCATACCCTAGATCCGATCTAAACAAATGTCAATCAATTCAATCTAGTTTCTATGATTATAAATCAATTAAAAATCATAATAATTATGTTAAGAATGACAGACAGGAAGACTACTTTGTAATAAGGTGATAAAAATCTTGATGTAAGTATAAAAGTACAAAGAAAAGTGTAGAAAGAAAATAGATAGATACTTACTTTTCCATTTTGCACAGTCAAATACGCACCAATGCTGATAGACATTGGATTAACGATATTACCCACAAAAACAAAATTTTTGAGCGACATTTTATGAACTCTAATTAAATCAACAGTCCGGTAACTAAACTGAACTTTAAAGTAATACGCGCGGCCGATATTAAACAATCTTTGCGCTAGTATTACTGATAAACTAACGCGACCTTAGTTTAATATTAAAGATAATAAAATCAATGATACGATTACGATCGATACAAAGTAAAACAAACTTTTGTTTTTTTTTCTATAGCATGGAAACATTGTCCTTTTATTTTAGCCATGTCCATTTTTGACTTGACAGTTGACATTGACACTATTTATTTTCACTTCACTTCAGTCGATTAATATTTGCTACTTGCTAAGTCTATGCTTGCTACTGCTACTATTTAGTAGTAGTACTAGCACACTACTACGTAGGTAGTATAGGTACCTAATTTCATTTACCCAATTTCAGTCCCTTGCCTTGATGAGACTGGCGTTTGTTTCACTCAAACTAAAGTTACAATTATATACCTATACCAAAACTAAAAATGAACTCCTGTGCACCAGTGACAGAAGTAAGTCAAATAAAGATTGGTTTTGAGTTAACTTGCGCTAATAACTTGCTTATTAATATTAATTACCAACTTTTTGCCTATTAAACATTTACACAATAATATTTTTTGTCATCTTGTTCGGAAATGATGTAGATAAAACAAAAAAAGGATTTTTAAAATAGCAAAACACGTCCACGCGTATTGCCAATAAAAGTAAGTAGGTAATACTGTAACTGTGTATTACGTACGAGATGGTTTGACCAAAGAGGTGAACGCGTGCACGCTTCTCTTTTCAGGATCCAGAGCTTTCGTAGATTGAGAGGTAAGTACTAAGTACGTACAGTAAAGTTGTATTTTTCATTACTCTCTCGTGGTACTGATTTTGTACATCAGCTGATGCCAAGCAGTTCCCGCGTGCTCGGCGCCCGACCGCCAATGCAGGAAGCAGCCTGCTCGAGCACTTTGCGCCCAAAACACGGAGTTAGAAACAGCTGCACGTGCTAAAGATTCTTCAAGGCGGTTGTAAATGCGACGAGATTCTTCCATGGCCTGCAACCACGTTTTTTTTACTTACAAGGTCGTTTTTGACCACAAGTCACCTGATATTAAGTGACGATATGGGTGTGGTATGTTGTTACAATCTGCTGTGAGCTTAAAGCATTCAGAACTAAGGTTGTGTTTGTGTGTCAACAAATTGCAAAGTAAGTAGGTGTGTTTAGTGTTTTTATCTTACGTTGTTAACAGATTGTGACAACAAATTGGTAATCAGATTGCACCAGAATTATGTACAGTAAGATAAGTTATAAATTGGATTGGATAGCCGTGCTTGTCGACAGATTCCAGACTTGAGAATGGTAGCTATCTAGGCTAGCTCTAGAAAAAGCCCTAGCTTTCTAGTCAACTAGTCCTAAAAATTACAGTTATAATTACTTTGGTAAGTACATGTACCTACTCATTCATGAATATTGTATTAACTAACTTGATTAAATAAGTTTGTGGCTGCCGTTATCCGCCCCGAAAGTTTTAGGGAGTTTGCTTTGAGCAGCATCCATCGAGGGTACAGAGTGCGCATCTGACGACAGTCCCTCTCCAATTTAGTAAGCTCCCTATCTGCTATGGAGCGTAGTTCCATCAGATCCACCACCTAAACCATATCGATAAACAGTAAACACATTTAAATCGACCAATTCGGTCAAGTCAACGAATATTCTCAAAAGTTCCTGTGCAGTCGGTCTCACCTTTCTCAGATCATCGACTTTCCTAGCTAAGCTTTCCAACATTCCTTCAATTAACCTCATTGCGCTCATCAAATTTGTCAATCCATCATCTTCGTCACTTACAGACCAACTCAAAGCCTCTGTTTCGAAACGTTTTGCTTTCTTTTCTGAATCACTTCTTAACCAATATGTCCACAGATTAACAATCAAGCGACGCCGACTAGCACTTTTTGATTTACCTCTGCTCAATACATACTCAGCGTAAAAGCTTATCTCATGAGGGTTTTCTAACTGAAATCCAGCGTCCAGTATCATATCCATGCAAAGTGCGTAATACCACGTTTCACAATGATGTGTTACTTGATTTTGGCTCAGGCGTAACGCTAGCTGTAGTACGTCTATAGATTCTGCGACACGTTTTCGGGCAAGCAAAACATAAAAGAGGTCAGGAATTATCTCTAAAGCTACGTTGTCAGCTTGAAGAAACCTACATATAGTGAGCGCACGAAATCCTGAACGGATAGCGGCTGCAATCTGTCCTCTTGCTATACGAGCCCTGAAAGCTCCCATAAAAAGTTTTCCAACAGCGTACAATTCATCAGCTTGAATTGGACGAGACAAATTTTGCAATGAGACGTAGACCAGTCTTTCTATTTCAGCAGTAGAATCGGGCACTCCTCGGTCGAGTTCTACTTGTATAGCGTTGCTATACGCATCACACATATCAACAAATGAGCATTCTACTTGTTGTACTATTTCCAGAGCTTTAAATGCTGCTTGTTTAGATATTCTTTCTTCTCCTAATGACGAGTACAGTAGCGTTGCAATGTTAAGGCAATACACTGAATCAGCCATTATTAGCAATGAGTGTGTGCGATATTTTTGCCGCTTCATTTTTAGGTACTTGACAATAACCTTCAATGATAAAAGTCCTGAAACTTTGTCCAGATTTATTCTATAAATTTTTAAGGCACGATCTATTTCTATTTTTGCTCCAGCAATTCTGCCACTCATCAGGCAAGCGGCAGCTCTCAATGAGTAAATTTTACCTAAGTATCTTCTTTTGTCAAAGTCATGAATTATTTCTTTATTTTCAATGCATATTTTTTCAGCCTCTTCAAGTTTAGGAAATACAATGTCTATATTATTGCCTATCAAATTCAAATAACAATAAATAATTGTGAATTCGATTGCTTTGTTTTTTAATTCGGCTTGTATTGCATGGTGGATTAACTGTCCATATATTGCAAGTTGTAAATCGGCACAAGTGCATTTGCTTATATTAGTTTCTGAAATACCCGGTTCAATTTTAACACTGAACGAATTTCTAACTTTATTTCTTTGTTGTGTAACAGAATTAATATCGTCTTGGCTATCAATAACCCCCAATTTATGCCAATCACTTACATTTTCAGCTTTGCTACTTGCTAAGTCTATGCTTGCTACTGCTACTATTTAGTAGTAGTACTAGCACACTACTACGTAGGTAGTATAGGTACCTAATTTCATTTACCCAATTTCAGTCCCTTGCCTTGATGAGACTGGCGTTTGTTTCACTCAAACTAAAGTTACAATTATATACCTATACCAAAACTAAAAATGAACTCCTGTGCACCAGTGACAGAAGTAAGTCAAATAAAGATTGGTTTTGAGTTAACTTGCGCTAATAACTTGCTTATTAATATTAATTACCAACTTTTTGCCTATTAAACATTTACACAATAATATTTTTTGTCATCTTGTTCGGAAATGATGTAGATAAAACAAAAAAAGGATTTTTAAAATAGCAAAACACGTCCACGCGTATTGCCAATAAAAGTAAGTAGGTAATACTGTAACTGTGTATTACGTACGAGATGGTTTGACCAAAGAGGTGAACGCGTGCACGCTTCTCTTTTCAGGATCCAGAGCTTTCGTAGATTGAGAGGTAAGTACTAAGTACGTACAGTAAAGTTGTATTTTTCATTACTCTCTCGTGGTACTGATTTTGTACATCAGCTGATGCCAAGCAGTTCCCGCGTGCTCGGCGCCCGACCGCCAATGCAGGAAGCAGCCTGCTCGAGCACTTTGCGCCCAAAACACGGAGTTAGAAACAGCTGCACGTGCTAAAGATTCTTCAAGGCGGTTGTAAATGCGACGAGATTCTTCCATGGCCTGCAACCACGTTTTTTTTACTTACAAGGTCGTTTTTGACCACAAGTCACCTGATATTAAGTGACGATATGGGTGTGGTATGTTGTTACAATCTGCTGTGAGCTTAAAGCATTCAGAACTAAGGTTGTGTTTGTGTGTCAACAAATTGCAAAGTAAGTAGGTGTGTTTAGTGTTTTTATCTTACGTTGTTAACAGATTGTGACAACAAATTGGTAATCAGATTGCACCAGAATTATGTACAGTAAGATAAGTTATAAATTGGATTGGATAGCCGTGCTTGTCGACAGATTCCAGACTTGAGAATGGTAGCTATCTAGGCTAGCTCTAGAAAAAGCCCTAGCTTTCTAGTCAACTAGTCCTAAAAATTACAGTTATAATTACTTTGGTAAGTACATGTACCTACTCATTCATGAATATTGTATTAACTAACTTGATTAAATAAGTTTGTGGCTGCCGTTATCCGCCCCGAAAGTTTTAGGGAGTTTGCTTTGAGCAGCATCCATCGAGGGTACAGAGTGCGCATCTGACGACAGTCCCTCTCCAATTTAGTAAGCTCCCTATCTGCTATGGAGCGTAGTTCCATCAGATCCACCACCTAAACCATATCGATAAACAGTAAACACATTTAAATCGACCAATTCGGTCAAGTCAACGAATATTCTCAAAAGTTCCTGTGCAGTCGGTCTCACCTTTCTCAGATCATCGACTTTCCTAGCTAAGCTTTCCAACATTCCTTCAATTAACCTCATTGCGCTCATCAAATTTGTCAATCCATCATCTTCGTCACTTACAGACCAACTCAAAGCCTCTGTTTCGAAACGTTTTGCTTTCTTTTCTGAATCACTTCTTAACCAATATGTCCACAGATTAACAATCAAGCGACGCCGACTAGCACTTTTTGATTTACCTCTGCTCAATACATACTCAGCGTAAAAGCTTATCTCATGAGGGTTTTCTAACTGAAATCCAGCGTCCAGTATCATATCCATGCAAAGTGCGTAATACCACGTTTCACAATGATGTGTTACTTGATTTTGGCTCAGGCGTAACGCTAGCTGTAGTACGTCTATAGATTCTGCGACACGTTTTCGGGCAAGCAAAACATAAAAGAGGTCAGGAATTATCTCTAAAGCTACGTTGTCAGCTTGAAGAAACCTACATATAGTGAGCGCACGAAATCCTGAACGGATAGCGGCTGCAATCTGTCCTCTTGCTATACGAGCCCTGAAAGCTCCCATAAAAAGTTTTCCAACAGCGTACAATTCATCAGCTTGAATTGGACGAGACAAATTTTGCAATGAGACGTAGACCAGTCTTTCTATTTCAGCAGTAGAATCGGGCACTCCTCGGTCGAGTTCTACTTGTATAGCGTTGCTATACGCATCACACATATCAACAAATGAGCATTCTACTTGTTGTACTATTTCCAGAGCTTTAAATGCTGCTTGTTTAGATATTCTTTCTTCTCCTAATGACGAGTACAGTAGCGTTGCAATGTTAAGGCAATACACTGAATCAGCCATTATTAGCAATGAGTGTGTGCGATATTTTTGCCGCTTCATTTTTAGGTACTTGACAATAACCTTCAATGATAAAAGTCCTGAAACTTTGTCCAGATTTATTCTATAAATTTTTAAGGCACGATCTATTTCTATTTTTGCTCCAGCAATTCTGCCACTCATCAGGCAAGCGGCAGCTCTCAATGAGTAAATTTTACCTAAGTATCTTCTTTTGTCAAAGTCATGAATTATTTCTTTATTTTCAATGCATATTTTTTCAGCCTCTTCAAGTTTAGGAAATACAATGTCTATATTATTGCCTATCAAATTCAAATAACAATAAATAATTGTGAATTCGATTGCTTTGTTTTTTAATTCGGCTTGTATTGCATGGTGGATTAACTGTCCATATATTGCAAGTTGTAAATCGGCACAAGTGCATTTGCTTATATTAGTTTCTGAAATACCCGGTTCAATTTTAACACTGAACGAATTTCTAACTTTATTTCTTTGTTGTGTAACAGAATTAATATCGTCTTGGCTATCAATAACCCCCAATTTATGCCAATCACTTACATTTTCAGCTTCTGTAACGTCGCGAAGCTTATCAAATATTTTATTCGGCTCCCTTATTTCTAAACTAGTTTTCTTCACACCGAAATTTGTCATTGTAACTCTTTTAGTCGATCTTCGACTCAGTGAAGTATCTTCACTGAGTTTGGTTTTTAAAATTGATGCATATTGCAACTTTATCTTATTTAAATAAGAGCTTGCTATTGATTCTCTATTAATGAACACATCGCTGATCGGTCTTGAAAAATCTGGTTCATTTTTATTTGCATCCAAGGTATCTGATCGACTCCTTACTACTTTATCATATTGACTTGAATTATTTTTAGATTCTGATTGACATTGCTTTTCAGTTTCATTATTATCTCGTGGTTCACTTGAAGAACTACTTTCAGCCTTTGCCAATTCGTAACTTTCGGTACGGGACAAAGAATCAGTGGGTTGAAGACTTAGTACAGATTGTACTACCATAATGGCCCCTCCACAAGTAGGACACTTCTGTCTATTATCTTCTAAGTAGTTTACAATACGGGAATGAAACTCTTTTTTCTGATTTATTGGCAGCAGCTCGTAACACGTTTTTCTTGAATTCTTGTTTCTGAATTTCATTACTTTGCAAAACGCATATTTCGGAAGGTTTTCTGGACTACTTTCCGGATCATAATCGAAAGAACAATCACACGTTAAATTTGTTTCGATATGTGTATGACACGTAACTGTATTTGAAGATCCTTGACTGTTAAATTTTATGGCAGCTATGTTTGCACATGTCATGATTCTCATAGCAAAAAGTCTTTTGACTGCTTTTGCTGTAGTTAACCAATTGTTTTCGTACATAATACTCTCTAAAAGAGTTCTTGAAAGCACATTGCCAATGACTGATGCAATCTTCAGTAGCAGCTGCTGGTACGGTGTCAATGAGTCTATTTGTATCATTATAAGAGCGTCCAGGTTTTGTACGGTTATATTTGTATTCAATTCATTTTTATCGATTACAATACATATACTTATTTCTTCTGTTAAATCTTTTTGTATGAATTCATCTAGCGTTTCTTGATCTCTTTCATCGAGTGCTTGTGGGTGAAGTAAAGCACCGTTTGGGAAAACTAAATCTTCATCTTCGTAAACATTTATCTCATTTTCATGTATTATTTTCAGATCAAGCGCACCGCTCGAAAATAAATGAGTTATAAAACTTTCCACTAAGCCCGGTAACCCATTGCATTTTAATATAAGGGCATTGCATAGGTCTTTAGGAACGGCGTTAACATCTAGAAGTTGACAAGCTAGTGCAGGAATCCACGTGGATTCTAATGCACCCAATACAATTTTTCGTACGTTATTGTTAATAAAAACACTGTAGAGCCAGTTATTTACTGAGCTGAATTTACCGCGAGTGACTGACAACACGTAGAATATTTTCATGGAGCTAAACATTAGGGAAATGAACTCCCATGATGACGCATCTAAGTTTTGCAAATCATCTAAAAATATTACATGAGTTTCTTGAATGGCAGATATTAGTTTTGAAAAGACAGTCTTTGCTTTATCCTTACGCTTCTTTTCATCTTGAGAATGTATTCCGTCATGATACGCAAAACGTACTTTGATTATGTTATTTAAATAGCATAAATCTTCACTATAAACTTTTATTAGTTCAACTATTTTTTCCTCTTTTACAAATCCTGCTGTGGGTTCTTTGAGACCTAATATTCGATTAATAATTTGGCATAACGCCAAATATGGTGTAGCAGAGTGTATAGTTGATAAACTGATGTAGCAGACACTAAGATCTTTATTTCTTGCGTGTCTTGCCATCCATTCTAGCAACCTAGTCTTGCCGATCTGTGACTCTCCAACCAATAATAATGCATCAAAGTCTCTGTATTTTAAGTGACTATCCTCCAACCAGCTTACATAATACTCCATTTCATCGGTTCGGTTGAGAAGCAGTTGTGTCATGGGTATATCATACAACTCTTTAACTCTCATTTCTTCTGTGTACTCGTAGATTTTACCAACATGTCCAATTCCTTTCAGTTCAGTTTCAGGTTGCAAAGTAAATCCATTGCTAGACATTTTACTCTTTATAAAAGTGGTCTCATCACACGAGACTCTGTTGTGGAATTTGCACATGAGCCTTGCAGCTTTGTTGACAATAGCACCGATAACAGTAAACTCTCTTCTTAGGGGGTGACCCACTACCCCACAATACACTTGTCCTGTTGTGACGCCAACAGAAACTTCTTGGACACCATCTAGGGCTGCTAATGATCTTTTAACACTATAACCCGCTTTCAAAGCTGCTTGAGCTTCTGATTCATGTTTAAAACCCCGTAATCCGAAAACTACAAGTAGCATAATATCTTTGTCGAAGAGTATTATTTTGTTCACACAACCCATAGACTTATAAACGATTTCACATGTTATCTGATATGCATTATTAACTATTGTTACTAGCTGGGGGAATGGATCCCTCGGTTTGAGCGTTACGAAGACAATAGACACTAATCTCATTTCAGTCAAGTATTCCAATGGTTGATGGGCATCGATTTGTGTAAGAACAGGTCTTATCAAGAACTTGCGGATTTGAGATCCAATATTATTTTCTTCGGCAAGCAAAATGGTCTTGCGAAGACTGAGAGCTTCATTCTTTATTAATGTATCCGCAGCACTTAAGTTTTTTGAAGAATCCCATAGAGTGTCTGGAAGGTTTTCGATAGCACTGAAAGGTCGCTTTATTTGTTTAGCCAGAGCTCCAAAACCAAGGAACGGCTTAGTGACGTCTTTTTCATGGGGATCGTACAGAATAGATTTAACAGTCACATGCCCGTCCTTGTGCACTATATGATCATAATTTCTGGAGTAACAGTGAGCCCAAGCGGTTGGAGTTAATTTAACTTCGCCTGAAGTGCAAAGGCTCTCTGCTAATTTAGCTTCGAGCACAGGCAGCCCAAGTATGACATAGTTCATATCGATGCCAGTGCCAATAGGTGCAAATATAAGATTTCCAGCTGATATTGCCAATTTGACCTTAAGACTCACTTTAACGTCTGTTTCGTAAGCCGAGTAAGATTGTTGAATGATTAGAGCACATGCTATAACAGTATGAATGGTGTGACAAAGAAATGAGCGTTTGTCTGTTTTCCAAAGCGCCAAAAAGGCATCGCCTGCGAATTTGAGAATATCACCTCCGTGGCTGTAGATCAGCTCTACCAGCGATCCAATATAGGTATTGAGTGTCACGGTGAGCCGGTATGTTCCACCTTTTCCAGTGTTATTGTATCGTTCTGAGAGAGCGGTGAATCCAGAGACATCGGCCATTAGAAGGACGCCAACAAAACGTTTTGGATCTAATTCATTGAACCTGAAGCAAAGAGATGTGGCCTTACATGAACCTGTAACTAAAAAGTTTTAAACTTCTGTCACACTGTCACTCACACAACTGATAACATGTTTGATCTATCTACATTTGACTCAACACTATTTAATAATACCATAAGGTCGTAATTACTTGTCCATGAGTAATATTTCGTCCGGCACCAGTGTTGAAAGGATTATAGTCTGCTTCCTGGTGAGCTGAACTTCCACATCTTGATCGGTTTTGTCTGCACTAAGGCTTTTCCTTTCGAAGAACTCTTCAACCCAGTCTTTGATTTCATTATATTTTGGTTCGTCATCTTCTGAGTCGTCATCGAGAAGCGCGTGACCTTTTAAATACATAGTACATATACTTTTAAAGTGATCACAATGTATCCTATTAAATAAAAATGTTTTGAATTTTTACTTAATATCCATTACATGATCCTAACTTTATGATGACTAGGCTTGTTGTAAAAATACTTGGGCTGCTGGATTGAATTAAAACTATGATGAGAAGATTTTTTATAAACTTATATTGCAATGGCTAAAAAAGCACCGGTTGAGACTAAATCCTGGAGTCTATGGTCTCTGTGGCTTCACCCCACAGCTGACAAAAGGGGTAGTACCTCATGCCGATATAAGAGTAGCAAAAAAAAAAGACAAAATATATATAAGCAGTAAAAGCATGGTAAGGTATATAAATAGTATTTATTATATGAGCAATATTTTTCATAAAATACCTAAAGATCCCATGGTTTATAATATTTAAACTTACATTTTTAAGGACTTTTTACTTTCATAATAACAAGGAAAAATTGTTGTAGTTACCCCCTATTTTCAGCTTAATCTCGGAGTCCTCTTAATTCTTTGAACCCTTAATCTAATTACCTACCTACAATGAATAGGTAGGAAGGTAGGGTTAGGTACGAAGGATTTAAAATCCGCTAAATCAAGATGATGTACCTTTCTTCGATATCCTTTTAGCGTAGCTCCTCCATTTCTCTGAGTTTGTCATCACGTTCATGGAATTTCGTTTGGATCTAGCGCGCGTTTTTCTAAAGTTCATTTTAGCTTGGTTTATACTGTTCTAACTAAAAATTTTGGTTACATGTCGGATATGCTATGAATAACAACGCCACTTAAGCTTACCCTTAACTTATAAAATAAAAAATCTCGCAGGTCACGCTTTCCTTGATATTGCGTCTTCATATAGAATGCACTCCCAAAAGTCAAAATATCGGCAATCTATTGGACAATTTTGTATAGTGTGCCAACATTTGAAAAAAAAAGTTCTTGTACAAGTTTAAACACTAAGATGAGAAATAGGTTTTATTCACTTTTATTTACTACCCCACTACTACGAAGAACGAAGTACAGTCAGCTAGTCCAGCGACCCGGCGAACTTCGTATCGCCAGTAAAAGTCACCTTTTAAACCTTCCCTGAACTCCCACAAACATTTCAAGATCAATTAGCCATTCTCGAGTTTTAGCGAGACTAACGAACAGCAATTGATTTTTATATATAAAAAGATGATGATAATTTTTAATTTTTGTGCAATTTACACATTTAAAAACAAGTCAAATAAACAATGGTTGAAGGCAGTTTTGTATGACCTCGGTGATGTAGCAGAAGTGCAGTGCTATTTTATCATGTTTTATGATATGCCTATTAGACTTTGATAGTAGGTACACTAGGTAGTAGTTTCCCGAGTGTACTGACCTACTGTAACCTTACACTCTACCTATAATCTCTCATAATGTGTGATCAAGTTCCTGAACCTACTAAAGTTCTTAATCCACCGAATTTTACGAAGAAGAACTCTGATCATTTCTAATTTGAAACTAATCCCCGGTTTTAATATTTTTTTTGGAAAATATTTAGATAACTTTAAATCTTTCAGAACCATTGATAAACTGACTTTTATAGGTAGGGCTTTATAGTTAAATAGTACATAGGCTTTATTGTACCTACACCATATAAGAAAACTTTCTGGATTGACTGATTGGCTTTAATGTGCCAGCTCTCGACATTTACCAACGCGCAGTGCCAGTAGCTAGGCGAGCACTAGGAAATGCCCTATCAGCATGCTATTGCCCTTCATGGAAATTCATTATGATAATGATTTCGTTTACATATACCACCCCACACACACCACCACATTCACATTCCATTAGAGTTCATTAATTAAATACGTCCTAACAACTTTATTAACGGAGTACAATATATTACTCGTAATATCACCGTCATTTAATTTATTTGACTCACAATGACAAAGTACACTAACTAGGTTTCCACTCAACAATAAACACAGAAAAGTAGATCTTAAAATGATGTTGCGACGGTTTGTCCACTTCAGTCTGCCAAAGACTATTGCTGTGAGAAGACGTGGCTTGCTTTATACAAGTGGTAACAATGGATTTGAACGGGCATTCTTTTCTGGACAAGGTGCTGGACATTGTCAAAGATGAGAGAAAGGAAGAAGTTCCATTGATCAATTTTAGACATCCCAAGGAATTAGAGGTAGGAATCTATTAATTCATTATCTTTCAAAGCATTTAATTTTATGGAAGTGTTACTTCTGCATGCGTATCCTTTTGCGTTTCGTTATATAGGTACTCCGCTGCGGCTGTATCCTTCTGTGAATCAAGATTTAATTTTTGCAGTTTACTAAATCATGTTATACTAAATCTGGGCAGAGACGAAAATTGGCCCCAAAGCCTTACCAAGTTCAAAGCAATGATGGCTCAGTGGTCGACGTTGGCTTGCGATCTGTAGATCATAGGTTCAAATACCACAAAGAGCTTGAGCTTTCGGTGAAATAAAACATCGTAATGGAACCGAAGCTTGGTGGTATTAATAGGACTATTCTAGTGCTCTGTTTAATGGATCCAAAATTTTGAATAGTTACAAACAACGAAGGCCTGTATACTAACTACCTTAAAATACCCCGTGTAGAGGTTTCTCACAAGATTTTCATCACAATAAAACATATAAAACTTAGTGTAGCTTTCTAACACAGACATAATTTCCAGAATCTGTTTCAAAGATTAGCCGCGCGTAATCTTTATCAACCTTTTACCTACTTCATAATAACATTTACTGATTGTATAAAAGTTGCAGTTAACGTAAGTACAACTACTTAGCACAATGCGCTCTTCACCCACACTGAGGTGTCAACTAGCACATACGGTTTTAAGTAAAGTTGAGAATTCTCTATATAAATATAAGTAAATACTAACCTACTCATCATTTTGGTCACGTTAGCGGTAATACAACAAGCTCTATCTAAATACCATACACCACACCACGCCATCAAATCAAATAATCGCGTTGAACTCACTATCTATCCTTACATAAATGTATATATTATAATAAAATTGTAACAGACCGATGTCTGTACATTTAGATATTAATGAAAAATGGCGGGATGGCAGCCAAACGCACGCCTACATATTTCCCAATGAGATATTAAATTTAAACATTTTTTTGGAAATTGGCACTTGCTCGAAAATTTCGCACATGGGCTAGATGGGAATGAAAAATTGAAAACACAGTGTGTGTAACTGTGTACTACCTACTAATATAATAAAAGTGAAAGTTTGTGAGTATGGATGTTTGTTACTCTTTCACGCAAAAACTACTGAACGGATTTGAGTGAAATTTGGAATGGATATAGTTTATACCCTGGATAAGGCTTCTTATTATACCGGAAAAATGTTCCTGCGGGATAACGGGAAGACGCGGGTAAAACCGCGGGGCGTAGCTAGTATACTATAATAATATGTAAAGAGAATAGATTTGATTGTTTGTTTTTCCGGATAAACTTAAATAGTATTGAACCGATCTTTATGAAATTTGGTATGGATATACCTAGTTTGGACCTTGGGGATAGACAGGATACTTTTTATTGCGATAAACTGCAGTCCTCGCGGGTGAAACCGCGGGGAACAGCTAGTAGGTATACTGTGATTAATTTGATTGCACATCGGTGCCGACGATAGCCGATGTCTGATAACAAAATGCAATCAGTGACGCCGTCTCCGTAACCTCCGGTTAATGACTTCATATCTTACTAGGCACTGATAGCAGTGCAGTTGTAATTATATACAGTCCTAGTACTATGTAGTTAAAATTATATAATATAGCCAACTACCTAATTGTAACTACGCAGTGTGCAAACATCACTGTGTTCGGGATTGAAAGGCAATCCAGTATAATTACAAGGCATAAAAAGATTTGACATCTAAATATCTCAGGGTGATGAACGCGGTAGATTGCCACGTAGTATTTTTAACTCTTGAAGTTCAACATTTTGAGTGGCACTGAACTGTATTAGCAAACGTGACGCTTGCCCCATGCATCATTAAACTATGGTGCGCAGCTATATAGGACCTAGTTCACCTAGTCGCGATAGGCGTAGGGCGTTGTACATGCGGATGTACAATTCCTACGTCCCTACTTAATATTATAACCTGATGAAAGACATAGGATTCTTTTTTATCTTAATAAACTGTAGCCCACGCGGGTGAAACCGCGGGAAACAGCTAGTTATATATAACAACCTGCATCGCTGCACCTAACTTTTTATTGCCCACGTGAATTTCACTTCGCGATAAAAAATATTGCATGTCCTTCGCCAAGTTTTAAACTATTTCATTAAAATCCGTTCAGTAGTTTTTGCGTGAAAGAGTAACAAAAATCCATCCATCCATCCTCACTAACTTTCACATTGATATAGCCATTAATGCCATTACAAGTATAATGTTAAGTTATACATGTTCGATCTCTCCTAGAAACTCCTAGATCTGGACATTTCGCGAGGAGTGTCAGATAACGAGTTGGAGCGATGCGTCCGTCACGTACTGCAGTACAGCGTGAAGACAGACAAACCAGTCTTCAGGAATCAGCTGTATGGAGGAACTGATCCTTATGGGCTGGCAGGGGCGTGGATTGCGGAGGCTTTTAATACCAGCCAGTAAGTTTTCTTTATAAGTTTTCTGCAACGACTGGTGGAAACTCCAAAGTCCAAGGAAATCCTTGGAAGGTGAGAAAAGTCCAGCAGTGGAATCTGATGATCATTAGTACCCATAAAAAAAACATAGAATTGATTCAGCAAACTACAAGTATATAGTTTCTTTCCAGAACTAAAACAGATCTCAATACGTTTAGGTAACAAAAAACAACCTGAAATGTTCTTAGCAACTTTGTTCGCCAGCGAAATATTAAAAAAATTAGGTAACTAAATGACCAATGACTTCTATATACTGTTTTTTTCTTACATGTTCTTGATTTCCCAGGTACACATACGAAGTTGCGCCTGTATTCACTCTCATAGAGCTGAAGGTCCTAAGTCACATCCTTAAGTTATTCGGGATTCCGGAAGGCGATGGCATCTTCAGCCCAGGGGGCAGTATATCGATGCTTTACGGATTCGTCGCCGCAAGGTTTAAGGCGTTTCCAGAGGTTAAGGCTAAAGGAATGAGAGGGTTACCAGAGCTGGTTGTCTTTACTTCTGAAGATGTAAGTACTTCGAACTACGAATTATTAATCTATCAGTAAGCGTCCCAGACTACCAGCACAAGTTAAGAAGAGACAAATCTATACTTACCTTATAAATGCAGAAGTATAGCTCTGTCTAGCGTCTGTCTATATATCTGTAACCTGTTTACGCCTAAGCCACTGATAAAATACCTTGATAAAATTAAGTAAGGATATAGTTGAAACCCTGGGGAAGGACGTAGAATATTTATCATCGCGATAAACAGTAGTACATGCGGGTGAAACCACGGGGAACAGTTAGTTGTAAAGGTTAGTTGAGCTCAGTAGTTGAGGACCTTCGATAGAGCTGTAGAACTATAAATTGGATCAGAAGAACACGTGGGTGGATAAATAGATTGTGGATTAGTACCCTACTTGTTCAATTTAATTCATTATAAAATTCGCCTTAAGACAACTCATTTTTATCATTTCAGAGTCATTACTCCATCCGAAAAGCAGCACACTGGCTTGGCTTCGGCACAGATAGTATTCGATACATAAGAACAAATGACCAAGGGCAGATGCTTACAAGCGAACTTGAGAAAACTATTCAGGAAGAGATAGATCTGGGAAGGTATCCATTGATGGTGAACGCTACGGCGGGAACCACAGTACTGGGAGCTATTGACCCATTGGATGAGGTTGCTGATGTCTGCAAGAAGCATGACGTTTTTATGTATGTTGATGTAAGTAACAGAGAAAGGCGCAAATATGGTAATCTCGACAGTGAATTACATATTTGAGCCTTTTGGGGTCGAGACGCTTGGACCGCTGGTCCATGCTACCCGTGACCAAAATGCTGGACGTTATTGAAGATGGTACAAGTGATGCAGCAGATTAGGCCAATGCTTTCTTATCCTATTAGAGAGTTAAGAATTTACATTTTATTTACAGGCTTGTTGGGGTGGTAGCTTGATGCTGTCACCCAACTATAGGGAGAGACTGAAAGGAATTGAAAGGTAGGTTGTCCAAAAAAGTGATTATTTACATTAGTGCAACTATTTATCAGTGAGCTTTTTTACACTTAGCCCTTGGCTGGTGTTATGCAGAAGATGTCTTTGGCTTACCACCGTATCAGAATCAATTGGTTTCTTAGATACTTTTTAGGAACGAAGCTTGATGTGATAAGTGAGATTTACAAGCTTGAAAATAAATGCCTCCAGTTTCAAATGACCATCAGAAAATATTTCTGTACATACATACTTACAATAACAGGTTCCATTTGTATTTCCAGAGCAGACTTCATATCATGGAACCCACACAAAATGGCGGGTGCGCCGCTTCAGTGCTCTGTATTCCTTACTCGTGAGAAAGGTCTCCTGCACGAGGCCAACTGTGCTGCAGCACAGTACCTGTTCCAGCAGGACAAGTTCTACGACGTCAGCTATGACACGGGGGACAAGAGCATCCAGTGCGGGAGAAAGGTACAAAATTAAATCTTCGATTTATCTAGTCAATGGGCAGCCGTTAAGTAGTTACTTCAGCTTCTTTTATTCGTTCCATTTTCTCATGGAGAGACGCAAACTAGAGCTTTACTAAGCTATATAGCATTTGACCATAAGTCACTTGAAGTTGCGTGACGAACATGCTATTGCTTGGACCGGGAACTGGTTCTTTAGTGAGTGGCAGCTTCATTAAAGAACCACCAATAGCGTGCATGGCAACAGAGTGCTACGTATCTAGCCACGCGCGCACTGAAAAGGCTCAAACACCGAGCTATGGATTCATTACGATGTTTTCCTTCACCACAACCTCAAGCTGAGAGCATTGCAGGATCCGAAGTCGCGACCTACGGATCGAGCAGACGTCACTGATCTATCATAGCTTCTTTTGTGGCTCTTAACCACTTTATAATGATTACTATATGTGTAATAGCTAAGTCGGTTGTCCTTATCAGTAATATCACTATGTAGCGGTGCAATACCGTATTATGATGAGTCTGTTGTAAGGCGGCTACCAAATAGCCATGCTCTGTGTTACGAAGTACCATTTTAAATATTTCAGATAGATGCGTTTAAGCTGTGGATGATGTGGAAAGCCCGAGGTGACCTTGGTCTGAGCGCCTTAACGGACCGAGTCATGGAAGTAGCAGAGTTCTGCATCGAGACCGTAGCTGCTACTCCTGGGTTTAGGCTGGTTTCCGCACCTATCCAGTGCCCTAACGTCTGCTTCTGGTATGTTCCTAGATTCATGAGGGACGAGAAGGAAGATGGACATTGGTGGGATTTGATGCATAAGGTGAAGATTTCTTTTGTCAAACGCATTTTGTGTGAATTTAAATTTAGGTGAATGAATGATTTTTGTTATTTAAGGTTTTTTTTAAAGTCATCTGAGTGTACGATGGTATGAGTAACATAATTACTTCGGATGTTTTAAAACAACTTTTCAATAATCCTCATTATATTGTGGTATTAAGAGTTAGGGTAGTTCACAAATGCCAAAGGAAATTGGTGAACTTTTCATCATTAGTGCCAATTTGTGAACTTTCTTTTCGCAAAGTCTCATATGCCATTGTATGTACCAATCATTAGTCTTTTATGGCAACTTGCATTAGAGCTTGAGGGATACTAAATGCCAGATTAACTGTCTTTGTGTGTAACCTTCCAAGGAGAACAGAAAGGTAGCCATGAATTCACCAAAAACTAATCAATCACAATTCACATTTTCCAGATAACACCCAAGATCAAAGAGCTCCTGACCCTCAACTCGCAGCTCATGGTGGCATACTCCCCCCTGCGTCACCATAAGAACTTCTTCCGAATGGCCTTCACCTTCCATCCCGTTCTGGATGAGAAGAAGGTCGTGGATATGTTGCAGTCCATTGAGAACCGTGGGGAACAGATCACACTCGAAATGCTACTTTAACTTGTAGCAGTACGGTCTATAATTATCAATTAGCAGTCTTGATGGTGAAAGATGAAGTTTCTTCTATCTTCTTCTTTTCTTTTTAGATACTACTGATGATAATGTAGATAGTTTATGGATGTTTTATATAAAATCTACGAGGGTTGCTGGATTTATAATCTGTTATGTTTATTGGTGATTGACCTCGGACTAGCACCAGTGTTGCTTCGCAAATGAGTAGAAAATCGAAAGTTTCAGTAAAAGAATAATAGAAGTTAACTTTTTTATTTCATAGAAAAAAAATTCCGAATGAGCAATAGTAAATTTCACATACAGATAAGACGCTGTGTTGACTCTTTTATTTTCTTCAAGTGGCTCTGACGTGACCAGGTACATTATCTACGTACAGTCACTACCAGTTAAAACTGCGCATTCTCCACGATCCACTGCAGGTACTTGTCCACTCGAGTGTACATGCCTGGGTGGTTGGGTTCCCCGCACCTGATGCCCCATGAGACCACACCAATGGTGGCCCAGCGGCCGCTGGACATCTGATACATCAGGGGGCCGCCACTGTCACCCTGAGAGAAATAATTTTAGAGCTAGAAGTTTGCGTCCTAATTAATCGCTAATTCCAGATTTTGAAATAAATGGAGGCAGCGCTACCAAAAATTCCAACCGATTTTTAAAGTGAGAATTTTAAAAGTCGTCGTCCCTTTTTGTTACTCTTTGAAAAGTTATATTTTAAGCGTATCACAACACAAATGAATTCATCAATTCCTACTAATATTATAAATGCAAAAGTAACTCTGTCTGTATGTCTGTTTGTCTGTCTGTCTTTCACGCCTAAACTATTGAACCGATTTTAATTGAAATTTGGTACAGAGATAGTCTAGAGCCTGAGAAAGGACATAATTATGCCACTTTTTTTTCGCGATTAACTATAGCCCACGCGGGTGAAACCGCGGGGAACAGGTAGTATTAATTATATGAGGAACGAGTCTTTCCGCTGTGGTACAGAATGCAGCCTTCAAGATGGGTGTGACATGTGTTCTTAGGGTTGGGAACGCATCGGTAACAGCCCTAGTGCTGCAAATGCAAATGTCCATAGGCCACTGTAATCTTATCATCAGCCCATCTGCTCGTTCGCCAGAAAAAAAATGTATGGTCGTCATAGTTCCTTTCTATAAAGTCGTCGCCAACAAAATTATGACAGTTTAGGACCTTCTAACAATACTTAATTTCTTTCTTATCATTAGCATAGACTTACCTGACAAGCATCCTTTCCACCAGAGAAACCTCCGGCGCAGATGTTTTCATTGAAAACGGAATCCGTGAAGGAGTCCACACACTTCTGCTGATCCCAGATCGGAACGGACACTTCCATTAAGACGTGGCTATGTGGCCCGCCATAAAACTGAGTTCCCCAACCTAGAAAAACAATCTAATTTAGGCTACAAATAGAAGGAATGCTGCCAAGCATTATTGTTCTAGTGAAAATTTTAATCGGAAGCATCGGTAGAGTTGCTTGACGACAGATTCTTAGGGCAGGCGAATACTAGAAATAATTTGAACAATTTTGTTCTTGTTTTCTAGTTGTGTTATGTACGCCAGAAAAAAAATATTTTTAAAATACATATTTTCTAGTTTTTTAGACCTTGAGGTAAAGCTTTTTAAAGAATGCCCACCACCAAGTAATGATTCACGTTATTTTCCAACATTCAAAGCTCAAGCTGGTTTCGAATCCATGCCTATGGAACAAGCTACGCCTGTTCCAACCTCTTAACGCCAGCAAAAGAACAGGTAAGAAACGCCCGGCAGGTAAATTTTTTCGGCGCGTGCACATTTACAATTTTATTCTTATTGATTGAATTGGAGCAAGTTCACTACAATCCCAAGTTTTTTTGTCATCTTACAGCCAGTTTCAATACCTATCCACCCACTGGAGATAGAAATACGTCACGCGCTCCATAGAAGTAAATTTCTGGATAAATAAATAAATAAATGAAAATCAATTTATTGCCACTATAACACAGAGACTTATCCTAGGTTCCAGTTACTTATCTAATTAATTATAGGGCAATAGGGCAGCTTCAGCATGTGTTGGATTCCCATAACGATTGGATAGCTGATATGGGTTATTGAAACTAGCCGTATATAGTCCGTTATTTAATAAAAAGCTTTCGTTTTATATGGTCTTGGGATTTTGTAAATTTTCTTACCAATAATAACAGCAGTTTCATTGACAATGTCCAGTCCGAAGGGCGGCAGGCAAATGGGCCAGACATACGTGTTGAAGACGGCCGGTCGGTGAAGTTTCAGGATGGCGATGTCGTTTTTATATGTGGACAGCTCGAAGTCCTTGTGTTGCCGTTTCTCGATGACCTTAAAGTTGTAGGAACGGGACTCGTTGCTGCGCTGGAAGTCGTACTCTCCGAGGCGTACCTCCAGCTCGTCGGCTTCCCATCTAAAGGAAAAAGCTTTTAGGTGAAGGCTGGTACAGGAACGAAAACTGGTTTGCCAAAACAGTATTTTAGAGAACAAATTTATCGACGCACGGATTGATTTGTGAGAGGATATCTCTACGAGCTTTTTAAAACTTGATACACTCTCGAGGAAAAAATCAACTCGGCCCAAATAGAAAAAAAACATTTTTCGGACGTAGCGCATTTTTGGAAAATGTCAAAGATTTTTCTAGTCTCTTTAACGATCTGTTTTTAATTTTGATAGCTTTTGACCACATGCCACTTGATGTTAAGTGACGATGTGATCTATGGTGGCACAAAGCTACACCTGGATTAGGAACTGGGTCTCAATCTCAAGTGCGAGGCTGCCGGAACACTCCGATAGGTTCATGGTGACAGATTCTTAAAGTTAGTTACCTTCTAGTGCAGTGAGCAGCGGTGAGCACATGTCTGTCAGTGATGAGCACTCCGCCGCAGTATTGCTCGAAGCCGGTGGGAGTGATGGAAGCCATCCAGGGCCACTCCCGCACGTTGGCGGGCCGAGAGCCCATCACGCGGCCGTGGGGGCGAGTGCTGAGACCACAGCCTAAAATAACATACAATTTTCCCAAGCGCCTTGAAAACGAAATATCGCTCAACTGACACGCTTCTTAAAATTGGGTTTGACCAGCAACTTTTGTCGCTGACTGTACCTCTGTTCTCAGCTCTCTCAATCTTCAAAATGGCTTCGTTGTCCTCTTCTCTCGGAGCCGTGGCTGGCAAGTCTCCAGCCAACGTTTCAGGACCGAACTTGTCTGAATTGTCAGGGCAGCAAGCGCCGACAGTACTAAAAAAGTAAACAGATTTTTTTCCAAACAATATTCAACCACATAATGACGAAATTTCGAGAAACCCTTTTTTAATATGTAAGTACTTAAAGGGGCATCGTGTTTCTTGGACCAGCGGGGTAAGCTTTAATACGTTTTTTATTCAGTCAGTCAATTAGTCAGTCGGTCGGTCAGTCAGGGCAACTTCTTTTATAAATATAGATAAGTTTCGACATCATAGCTGTAAAAGTAGGTGAAGAAATCTAACATAGGTAGCCATACTCAGTCCTAAGTCCCACAGCATTTGTTACGATACCTCCCACGAAGCGTTATCTGCACTTTGATTGATTAGCCGCGCTTGCAAACCGAATGCAGTGAAATCAATAATCCACGCCCAACACATTGACACCTAGGAAGCTGTTTTATAGGTCGATGACAATAGCATCACTGAGCAATAATCGCTTCAAAAAAGTTAACTACTTTTTTGAAGCGATTATTGCTTAGTGATAGTGACGTCAACTTGCGAGTTTGAGCTTTCGGTGAAGGAAAACATCGTGATGAAACCATAGCTTGGTAGTTTTCATTACTAAAATTGAAAGTGTTTTCGGTTTCGTTTGGAATATTGGAATTTTAATGTTTGGGTATCATCATCGTCGGCCCACTACTGGGACTTTGGCAAGAGAGTATGGGCTGTAATCTACCAGTGCTGGTTGGTAGATGTCGTATATTGAATGTTGTGGTTCTTGGACATGTCGGTTTCCTCACGATGTTCTGCGGGGCCGAGAGAATTCGAACTTTACATGTGTCGGCGCTTTGTGTTGTTTTATTATCAATCTGAATTGTCTTACGATTCCTTGATAACGCATAGGTAGTCCATAAACTTGATGAAATCGTTCTTAAATTCTTCTCGGAGGCAATGCTTCACGGGTCTGCAGCGGCCTGGTTTTCCGTCGGGCAGGACACAGGGTTGGTTACCAGCATCCGACTGGAATAACGTAAGCTTCGAGGTAAAAAAATATCGGACCATTAGATGACAAAAAACTTGGGATTTTAGTGAACTTGCTCCAATTCAATCAATTAGTAATAAGAATAAAATTGCCAATGTGATCGCGCCAAAAAAATTACCTGCCGGGCGTTTCTTGCCTGTTCTTTTGCCGGCGTAAGAAGGTTGGAACAGGCGTAGCTAGTTTTAAGTTTGACGTTTTAAAGTGATCACAATGTATCCTATTGAATAAAGAAAAATTGACTTTTGACTTTTATAGCATAATATCTATTCTGTAGTTATACTGCATCTAAAATGTGCATAAATCAGGATTTTGATTTGTTGAAGTTAAAGATAATAAAGCACTGAACTGTAATGCGCAAGCGTGATGCTTACCATCAGTTGCATAAAAATATATATTGGCGACAGTTTTATTTTGTGGATTTTTTGTATGAGAATAATAACTTATCTTTTAGAAACTTTGATCTAAAAAATATGGATCCAATAGTAGGTGCCTAACAGTTGCTGTTGCGAAATACAGTTGAATTACACATTAGAAAAAAAAAGTGTCTCGGTCGGTCGTGCCCTCTTCTAATAAATACAGAGTTGTATTCTATTCCTGAGAGAGTTTGATTTGATTACACAAACTTTCAGTGGCACGGGAAATTGTTTAAGGCAATTTCAAAATAGAGAAAGTGTTCTTTTCATTTACACTCTTCACGTAACATAATTATGATAATTATATAGGAAGGTGCAGGTAGCCCTTGAGCAGGTAAACAGGTAATGCAGTTTTATTGAAGGTAATGTCCGTTTTAATTATTCAGCACCGCGGCGGGGCAATAAATTAGCCATTACACGTGACAACGCTCTGGTAGCGCCAATTATGTGATTATCATGAGTTATGCAATTGGTTTTTATATACAGTCTCTATACAGCTTTATGATGCTGGTAATTCGAAATATTTATTTTATTTTTCTGAATAGCGTCTTTGAAGAGATGGGAGGGGTACAGCCACCCGTAGAAGGGTGGGTTTTAAAGACTGCCAGAAATTGCTTAAAATTTTATTGATGACGGACTTAGCCGCAAATCGAGTAAAAAAAAGTCGTAATGATGAGGATTTAACTTAATTTGTCAACAAGAAATACATAACGTACACAGCGTAAGTAGGTAAATAGTAGGTAAATACTGAACGTTTTCAATGGATACATTTATGTTAGTTTTAAATCTTGTTAAGTTGTTTTCATATATAAAACTAACAATAAATCTATCAAATCAATATATTCCTTAGGAAAAGTAGGCACTCTAGATAAATAGTAAATACTTACTACCTATAATAATATTCTAAAGCAGCAGCAGCAGTTTGTACCTTTTGTTTTCTAACACAAGCTCTAAGTGGATAAATTGCTTTAGATAGATATTTTTTATGGTCACTGAATCATAGAGGAAAAAGATCAGTTAAGTATTATTTAACAAAACTGCTTTTTTCGCAGAATAGTTTAGGTATTTCGTAATGTTGCATTGTTCAAAATAACATAATCTAGCGTTTATCGGCAGCGCTTCGCTATGTGGTACCTATATTAATATCACACAAATATATTATAGGTACGTTACATAATATTATAAATGCGAAAGTTTGTGAACGAGGGTGTATGTTTGTTGCTTCTTCAAGCTGAAATGGCTCAAGGTATTTCAGTGAGCCTTGCGTTACCAAAAAGGCAACTTTTTATACCTGAAAAGAGTTCCTTTGGGAGCGCAAGATTCCGCGGGTTGAATGTTAAGCTAGTGAATTATGAAACAATTTAATTTCACACCTGTATTGTATTACATTGCTTTGGAGGCCTAAAGAATGGCTTTTAGCTCTAAAATGCTTTTTCGAGCGTAAGCTTTATCTTTCAAAACTGTGCGAAGGCGTAATGATACTGAGCACGATTGCTCATTTTGATTGATGGTCACTATAAAATATTTATCTATAATGGGGTTTATACGATTATGGCCAGCTTTATGTGAAGTTCGCAACTAATTTGGAATGAAAATGATTAATTCAGACCAGTTCGGACTGACCCAATTAGGGGTCCAATTTAGTTTTCTTATAGAGAACTTTTCAATACCTTTGATTGCTTCATTGTGTAGGAACAGATTAAGTTATAGCTTGAAATATATTATATTAGGCATTCCAAGTAAAATTTATACTGTATGATTTGCTTAACCGAACCATGCAGTCTCCCATCATCATCCTAATCATCATATTTCCTTATATTGCCACTACTGGGTTTCTGTGGGACAGTGAGACTAAGGGGCGTAATCCATCATGGGACAGATTGACGATTAAGTGCACAAAACCACAATGATTTCTTTTACTCTCAAAAATTGAAGCAAGTCTCTGTTCAAGCGTTAAAGAAGTAGGTGTGTAAGGAAGACACTCACCATTCCTTCCAGTTCTACAAATCGCCTCACTCTCCCGCTCCCGATATGCATTCCCCCTTGCGCGATGACTTCCTGCCATGCTGGGTGTTTCAGTTCAGCTGTAACATAATGAGCAAATATTTGTACTTACCTATATTCCCTACACGTCCCCCTCCAAGTGTGTATTTGCTAAATTCTATGAGTTTCAAAATCGACTTACTTGCACATTACCTACTTATGTAGTCTTTCGCGTTCAGGACTATGATTTATTTTGATCCACTACTTTTCTATTTTTTTTTTACTATTTACATTTGACCACAAGTCACCTGATGTTAAGTGACGATGCGGTCGAAGATGGCGCCACGCTACACCTGGACTGGGAACTGGCTCTCAAGTGAGGCTGCCGGAACACACCGATAGGACACACACTTTTCTATTTCGTCTAACTAATATCAAGACCCCGGCCCCGGTTGGATAAGACTACCAAGATCAATGCCAAAGCAAAGTAATAACTGGGGCCCAAGTCTGGTAATCAATATGATGCATCAATGCTCGGCCCGCCCGTATTGGCAGATTTTGAAACCTTTGGTATAGTCTTCTAATTGAAACAATCTCGGGGTTCCGACACAGATCAAGTAATAATAAGTACCATTTTTGTAGTTTTGACATGCAATTTCGGTATATACACCAAACTTTAGCGTCGTCTCAATGGCATCGACTCAGCATGCATGTAGAATTGTAGACTGAACATGGAAGTGTAAATAGCAGACTTAGCCTCCTGAAACTATTGAAAAAACTTATAAGATAATAAAATGAGAAGTTTACTCACATTTCCAATCATTTTCCCCAGCAGTCACCGCCCCTACAATTAACACAAGAAGCAGCAGCATTGTCACACCACAACTGAAGCCACGATGAGCTCTGATTAATTTCTGTTTGTCAAACATTTGCCACAGGATGCTAGCGATAAATGTACTAGCTGAATAATCCGCAGGATGTCACTGAGCTGATAATATTTTTATTCACTTTGTCTCAAAATATAATCGGCCCAGAGCGGGGGCGCTGTAACAAACCACAGCAGCAAACCTATGATAATAACTTAGTTCTGAAATAATTCGCGCTAGTTCTTATTTGCGTGAGAATAAAGTGGTCGAGGAACCCGCATGATGTAAATTTATGGTTCAAGGTTCGTCTAAAGTTAAGAGCAAAGTTATGGCGGATTTTTTCCAGCAAATCCTTGTTGGTCGTAATTAATCGAGATTTATTTGTTGGCCTTTATTTATTTTACTTAATTGACCTTATTTCGATGAGCACGTCATGGTCTACAGTTGACTTAAATACCTACAACATGATAAGCGTTTGAATGAATCGACTCTCCGGTTTAGTTTTTACAGATTTAGTTGAATTACGATCTGTTTCCGAAGAAACGCGCGGCTATAACTGTACCTGTAGCTTTTTCATTTACGCTCTCAAAATTATTCTCACCGCACTGGAATCCCTGTATCACGGATGGTATGGGGCACATACCTGTTTCAACACCCAACAAACGTCCAAGAGCTGTAAGGCTGGCCAACTGGCCACACCAGGACAGCCTGAAGCAGTCGATCCTGATTGCTTCAAGCTGTCCGTGTATGGCTATGGCTAGCCTAAAGCAGGTGCTCTGGAATGACGCTCAAGCACTAATCTCTACTTAAGCACAGATTTGACGCTGACATTTCATACAAATATGTCACTGTATATTGATCTACACTTGAGCGTCATGCTAAAATACCAGCGTTAGACCCTAAGATGAAACATTTATCCTCATACAAATGTTTACCGCGGGCAGTATTCAATTTGGGTTTAACCAGCTCAGCATGCGGGCATTACAAACTGCCACAGATATCATGTATTATTACAACAGCACCTGCCATCAGATTATTAAGACATCTCTACCACTGCACGGTATGAATGCAGCAGAAATAATTATGCCGATTATCCTGTCGTGTCGTAGGCGATCATTAGCCTGCTTGGCATCTTGCTAAAGTCGTCTGAACCAATCTCGGTGTGGCGAAACCATGGGACTAACATTCCAGACTGTCCGCATAGTCAACAGACGTGGAAAACGAGACCGCTGAGTAGCACGCAGAACAACAGTTGAATTTCTGAACCAAATCATTTTAGTTCTCAATTTGCCCGTGTCTGTTAAGTTTTTGAACAGGTTATAACTATTACATACCGGTGGGCAATTGTTTAGTCTGGCGTATGCTAATGCTCAAATATTTGACGCCCATAATGGATACACTTTTAATAAATAATACATGGCCCCAGTTTTACCATCTTTCGATTATCAGACGGATAACTTACGTAGTTTTCATGTTTTATGACAAGGACAGAATTCTATTGCATTGCTAGATTTTTCAGAGCCATATATAAAAAAAGATAAAAGACCTACAGCATTGGATGGGCTTGGGAAACAGGCAAAAACACATCTTGTTCTGACCAAGTGTCAATATCAAACAACTATAAATATAGATACGAAAATCTATAACGTTTTTCACTATACAAAGACCATGTGGTGGTGGTATAATCAATAACTTTGGAAGCATTGAGCATAACAACCGGAGAAAAACAAATATATATATATAACAGAAAACGGTGAAACAATGCAATACTAAATTAAAAACAAGCCAATTTACATAGTCATAGTCAAAGGTAGATAATAAATTATGTTGATGAAGGTACTTTAATACCCGCTTTGACCTCTATTACGACATTTTGTTATGTATGGGACTATACCATGCATTTTTATACGTTGTTTATTTACAATCTACATGCTATACAATACATTGATGTTATATTGAAATATCGCGTTCTGCTTGAGAACGGATAATACTCTGGAGTTTTAATTTTGACCTTCGTGTTATCGTGGGTATAAGGATATAATTGGTTCAATATTTTATTGCTTGGATATAGGTCTTGTAAGAGTTGTAAGTCCCAAAACACTGTAATATTACCGAGCCAGTGCGCAGTGGCGGATAAACCTTGCCTTGAAAAAAACACACGTTTTCAAGTAGCCCAACTACCAAGTCTTGAAATTACATTTCAAAGAGATTTAACATCTAATATCACAAGGTGACGAGCGAAGTGTATTGCTACGTCGAGTTTTGAAATGTTGAAATTCTCGGTAGTAATGAACTTTAATGGGCATGCGCTTACGGTTAGGCGAGTGGCTTGCTCGTCTCAGTTGCATAAAGTACACTGGTGACAAATAACAAGTTAAAATTCAAATTTAATTAGAAACTTTTTTGAAAAAACACACGCATACACATTTTCCGTTAATTTAATAATTTGCAAGTTATACATGTGTCAATTTGTTAACAGTATTTTATCAGGCTCTTGATATATGGTAGTCGGTACATAAAAGGATTTGATTATTATACAAATATGTATAATTGCAATTGTATTGAAATGTTCTCATAGTAAAATTGTTATGATAAATATCAACGTCAATCGTTCAATAAGTCTGTGTTATGAATTATGATTTATTGTTTATTATTACTTACGTAGAACTCTTATGGCATCGATCTTAGTAGACTCACCCCATAATTGACTGGAAACAGAAAACAAAAAAAAATTGGATATTTAGCAATCTGTTGCCAAGACATCAGACTTGACACCGATATTAGTGCGAAAACTGTACTGGACTTTGATTTCTGTAGAGTCTACCATATAACAACCCTCGTATTAGGTGTTACACAAACACGTCTAACCGCTAATCAGAAGTACGGTTTACCAGGCATCCATCAGTGTAATTGATTACATCGTCATTGAGGTTTATGAGAGTTATCATGAGAAAATGAGGGAAACCGTCGGCTCCAGCTAGCTAAGTATGCAAATACTTACAGGCAGGTTATTGCGTACTGGGTCACAGTTATATAGCTGTCGTTTCGTTGGGTAAGGATCTGGTGTCTAATCTAAATACACAGCGACCGATGGCGCAATGGGCAAACAGCCGACTGCATAATACGAGGTCGCAGGTTCGAATCTACAACAAATGTTTCGTGACTGGGCGTTGTTGTGATGGCTGATGATTATGATGATGATGAAATGCTGTGAAGCAGTTTTTGTACATCTTAAAGGGGGTGTTTGATCACAAGTCACCTGATGCTAAGGGACGATGTGGAGGTGGCCACACCTTGCTACATCTATATTTGAAACTGGTCCTCAAGTGGAGCTGCCTGAATACACCGACAGGTTCTTGGCGACATATTCTTGAGGGTGGTATAGCTAGCCAGGCGAGTACTAGAAAATGCCCATGTAAAGAAAACACAACACAATGTTAGTTGGCATCTCTGCTCGTGATTATTATAGTTGGAAATTCAGCACTAAATTATATAAGTGCCAGTGACGTCATCAATAACGGCTTCAACGGAAGACCAGCGCTGATCATTCGACCAGCAGAACGCTTAGTTGAGCTGGTTTGCAACAATACATCTTTTATACTGTTTTAAACTACCTTGGTCAAAAACACTAGAATGATGTAACGAAAAGTGTGTGTGTGTGTGTGTGTGTGTGTGTCTGTGTGTGTGTGTGTGTGTGTGTGTGTGTGTGTGTGTGTGTGTGTGTGTGTGTGTGTGTGTGATGATGTGTGAATGTGTGAATGTGTGTATGATGTATTCTCGTGATCATGGCGCTTGCAACAGTGCCGAAATATCGAGAACTCTAACAAAACCAAATACATGGTAATTATCCCGTTATAAAACCTAATTCTAATACATCTTTTCTTGTTACTACATAGTGCATTTTTGTCATAAGTGTTTTTGTATAATTTGCAAGAATCACTTAGCTTCTTATTCTGTAAGTAGTTAGTTAGGTACTCTAAAACACAATCATAATTGCTATATCTACTAGTATCAACGCCTAAAAGTTTATAATATAAGTACATACATTCTTGGAAAAATAGTAGGCAGTAGGCACCCTGAGTGCTAGGCGCCTAGGGCGAGGCACTTAATAATTTGCCACTTCCTTTTACTGCCTGAGCTTTTATAAAGATATCAGTGAAGGTTGTTCCATAATTCATGATATCAATATGTTCATTGAAGCTTTCTCGTTAAAAACTAGAGTAGGTGTGGAATAACTTTTTGTGATTTGATTTTATTAATTGAACTTTACATTGAAAGGTATGCCTCCAGGGTTTTAATGAGAGATATTTTTGATAACTCATTATATTGCTTGGAGAGGAGACAGCATTCGTACTCACACTCACTCACTCTCAGTCACTCACTCTCAAGTTTGTGAGTGAGCTAGTGTTTCAGTGTATGTTTGTTACAACTTCACGATTTGAATGAAATTTAGAATAGATAGTTTATACTCTGGTTTAACACATATGAATGCGTCAACTCGTGAACGGGTGCTGCTTGTGGGGTCTGGTCTGCTTTGGTTGTGATCCCGTAACTCGTTAATATTCATGTTCCCATATCCCAATGTGCACAACAAAACAAGATAAATTTTATTAGTAAAGCTAATTAAAAAATATCGGACTATTAGATGACAAAAAAAAAGCTTGGGATTTTAGTGAACTTGCTTCAATTCAATCAATTAGTAATAAGAATAAAATTGTCAATGTGATCGCGCCAAAAAAAATTACCTGCCGGGCGTTTCTTGCCTATTCTTTTGCCGACGTAAGGAGGTTGGAACAGGCGTAGCTAGTTTTAAGTTGACATTTTAAAGTGATCACAATGTATCCTATTGAATAAAACAAATTTTGACTAGACTTGACTTGAATAAATTACTTTTTATCCCGGAATAAAACTCCTGTGGACATGGTCACTATATTTTTATTTATTAGGAGGATACAACATGTTGTGTGTCTACGCGTGTTCCAACCTCTTTACGCCGGCAAAAGAGAAAAATGGCGTATGTACCTACCTATGCGCGAAGTGCCGCTATAATGTTACTTGTACCTATATCTAAGAGTGAAACATAAATCCTTCCTTCAGTTGCAATCGCTTTCGTTTCAACTTCCATTCAGAAGCTAATTAATTAATTGTATACTACACCACACCTTCCCTCGATAGTTTCTTCTCAACCTGTCCTTCAGATAGTTATTTTGAGATTGGTAGATTTATTTTTGCCGGATAACTCCATTTTAATGGCTCTATAATTACATATTAGACATCAGTTCACAATGTCAACTGAGACATGAAATTTTCAGATCCTTTGACAATGTAGGAGTGAACTAGGAATATATGTTGTACTTTTCTATATTTTTCACAACTTATACATAAACAGAGTGTAGCGTTTAACCACAAGTCACCTGATTTTAAATGACTTAATGATGTTTAAGAAAAAAATATCAAATTCAGTGCCAGCGATGCTGCAGGAAAGTAATTGTATGTTATTCAAAATTTAAATCTATGTTAATATAAATGTGTTGCTAAGCGCAAAACTCGAGGCCGGCTGTACTAATTCGACAATTTTTTTTAAATATTCCTTGAAGTCGGTATAAGGTTCTTATGAAGATAAAATTTGGAAAAGTTGCCTGGTATGTTTTAAAATACGGAAAATACCGACCTTTTTTCAATTGGATTTTTGTTGGATAATTTTTGTTGCGATAAACACAGTAAACAAAAGTATCATTTTCTATTTGAAAAAAGATATCCAATTCGACGGATCTGAAAATAGGCCGGATAGCTCGCGCCCCCCTCCCTAATCATTACCCAGTGAAGGGAACGCGTAGGCAGTTCTATTGCATTACACGGCAGCGATGGTCGCAGATAATATTGAAACGTGGCATAGAAGCAGCGACCGCCTCATTCATCAATTGAAATGTAACAATGTTATTTTGAAATGTTTTGACAACTGTTCCACAGTTCGTTATTGCGTTTAAAGGTTCGGAGATAATTTCATTTACACTTGGCCTATAGCTTTGCGTATTGTATTGACAAGTGTAAAAACGTACTTATATATACTACTTATATCTACCTATTTACTTATGTTTAAGTTTTTTTTTTTTTTTAATCTTGCATATTAATATTGTATACAACAAATCAAATATATACTGCTGAAAACCTCAAACGGAGGAAGTATGCATCCATTGGAGATGGCTATATTTTTGCTCCGTTTGGGGTTGAAACTCTTGGTCCGTGGGGTCCTGCCGCTCTTATGCTTTTTAAAGAGCTCTCCAAGCGCCTCGTTGACGCCACGGGTGACCAAAGGGCTGGCGCTTACCTCGGTCAACGAATCAGCCTAGCCATTCAAGAGGTAATGTCGCCAGTCTCTTGGGCACTCTACCTGCAGGCAGCGACCTAAATCAGGTATTTTATTTGTAGATGTTTAGTTTTATATAGATAGTTTAGCTTTAGTATTTAGTTTAATTTTTTTATCCAATTGTATATATTTGATATGTTTAAGTAATATTAATTGAATAGTAGGTACTCAAGATAACTGCTGTAGTTATATAAAACTAGTTTTGTCCCCGTGGAAAGAAGTTTTGTTCCATACAAACTTTAATTTAATTAAATGGAAATTGTTTAATTTAGTTATGTGTATTTTGACATGTACTTAGTTTAAAAATGACGCCTGCCTGCAGGCTGAATACATTGTCCTAAATTTTTAGTTTAAGAACTTTTCTAGTAAATATATGATTTTGATTTCTCATAGTTGACCTATAAAGACTGATTGGTTCAGGAGTGAATCGGTCAGGCCATTGACTTTTTGATGACCTGACATGTTTCTTTTAGTGTTTACATTACATTGTTTTTACATCGTTTGACCGCAAACTTAATCATCTGATGTTTGAATTGACGATGTAGTTAAAGGTGATGCCACAATTTCGTTGGACTGGGAACTAGCTCTCTAGTCAGACTAACGGACCACAAAATATGTGCTTGGCGACAAATTCTTATAAGTAAGGTTCGGTAAATAGCTAGCCAGGCGACCACTAGAAAATGACCCACCACTTACCACTGGGTCTGGTAATTGGTTCCAAGTTAACATAAATATACTATTAAAATTCTAAGATAAATTAAAATGCGTGATCATTGCATATCTTGATAATCATTCTTATCGTAGATGGTTGCCTAGGCTTCGACTTACTCATTATTTAAAGTCTAGACTCTAGGCTATCTCATGGTTGATTCATGAAGCTATAAATTAATTATCTAAGTGCTGTTTACCTCTTTATTATGAGGATATGAATCTAATAATGGGTAGAGATAAAGTTGCATTTAGATCGCTTGTTTACTGCTTAACACTTAATGCTCTATGGTCATTATGAGGCGGAATGTTTATTTGTAAGACCGGTGATTATGTGAATTGAGTAAAATCTCTTTTCGGGATCAAATTCATAATATTATTTAACGTAATAAAACTGGCTAATTTTAAGCAAATATTTTCGGGGTTTTCCCCATTCAATGAAAACGCTGCGCATATTTATTTTGCGTGGGATTTATAGAACGCAGACGTGATCGGAAATAAAGAGGCATTGGTTTTTATTTCTAGCAAGGTAAAATCTTTTTATTTTAGGAAAAAAAAATTATTTTTTTCAACATTATTTATGTACCTTCTACTGGATAGCGTTTAACATTTGACCACTAATAGGTAACGAAGTGGTCGAAGGTGGCGCCACACTACCCCTGGGATGGTTACTGGATTTAAAGTAAGATATATGGTTGCTGAAACACACGGATGCTTGACAACAGCCTTTATACTCGAGAGCTGGTTGCCAGACGAGCACTAGAAAATGCTCTACCACCAGGTGCCATTAGTATAATGGTGTCGATTCTATTGAGTATTTTCTAAAACTAAGTTTGACAGGTCTAAAAGTATTGCTGTCCCTGTCTAACCATGGAAGTCAGAAAAGGATAGCATTACTTACATCTCATATTCGCCCATCACCAGTTCATGTATTGTAACATCATGCAGGCGCTCGATTGATTTCCGGCCCGAGTCGTGCTCGGCATCATCACAAAAAATAGATTCATGAAACCGAATGAATAGTCTCTACTAAGAATAAAATTGGACTTGCGAAATGTATCAAAAAATGAACGAGTTAAAAGTGACTTTAAAAAAATTGGTGAACCGGTTTTTTTAATATAAAAACTCGATGGAACAGTTTGGTAGTCGCGATTCCGTGACGAGGTAGTGGGGAATATAAAGATAAAATATTCATCAAAGGAAATATCAATCATGTTTTGAATGTTGATCCTTATCTTAGTAAGAAGCTCGTTCAACTGAAAATAATCAAGATTTTATATGAAATGGCAACCAGCCACCACTGTGGGGCCACAACTCACAGCACCCAACAGAAACGTAGATTAGTTCTTGATATTTCTCATCTTTGTAAGCTATCGGATTTTGTAGAACTTTAACAAATACATATCTTGTTACAAGATATGTACTTAATTAATAGAATTTATTGATAATTTTAATGCGCAAATGCGTAGGTGTACTGAAAATCTCACTGTCATACTAATGTTATAATGATTGCGAGCTGTGAGGCTGCGACTGTGTAATATGTACTTATGTTTGTTATTTCTTCACGCTGCAACGACTCATCAGATAGAGGTGAAATTCTAAAGATACATATCTTTTAATTTGCATTAACACACTACTTTTTATCCCAGAAAACGTTCCTGCGGGATAACGGGGAAGACCGCAGGTATAACCGCGGGGTGCAACTAGTAAATAAATAATAAGACACCCGTGAAAGGAATAAAAGGTTTATTACGCACTATCGCGTGGCTAGAGTCGCCACGCTTTCGCTTCGCTGTCTGTGCTGACAAGACCTTATTGGCAAGAGATCGTATCTCTAAACTGTGTTATTTAATAATGTTCTACACGCAAGACTAACCACGGTTAAAGCATTTGTGTTCAACAAAGGCCCCTAAACTCTAATTTTAAATTAACACTTCCTTGTTGCTTTACTGGTCTACTTCTCCAAATGGGATTTCGAATGCGCACTTACAGCATAAGTCAGTAAGCAAATGTTCACTAAGGCCCAGTTTGTCTTATCATTAGTCTCTTTAGCAGCTCCATAATTATCACTTATCTTCTTCTGGGTATTTCTTTCTGTCTCTTTCATACTTGAGACGTGTAAGCAAGACAGACAACCGAGGTAGGCGTCTCACTTTCGCTGTTTTGACGAAAACGTACAATGACGTTACCGAGACTTCTCTTTACGCGGATTTTGTAGTTATCTTTAGTTGTATTAGTTGTATAGCAATACTTGACTTAGCCAAGATGGAAATGTTTCTTTTTCTACTTTAGCGTTTCGTCTCAGGTTGTTATAATGCATCTTGGCTACCATTCTTACCCACGACGGAACGGAGACGGTAGACGGCGTTTGGGGCGAGAAGATGTTTGTTTGTTTGTGCAAATCCATTTTGCCATTTTTCTCCAAAACTACTAATCCGATTTTCATGCAGTTTTCAGTTATGGGTTTGATTGTTGCATGTTCTAAGATAGGTGACATGTATGGGATGTAGCGACTTAACATTGAAATATGTCATTCCCATACATTTTTTTAGTTTTCTGTTAGCGTTAATGACTAGAATGCATCTTGGCCAAAGGCGGTGGACGGAAGACCTATTTTGATGGACAAACAAATTAAACAAACGAGGCTATTAAATAAGACGTTGATGAGTTCGAACTAAGAGTTTTTGTTTCTTTATTGTTTTAAAGCCACACAAAGACGTTGCGGTCAGTGGCAGCAGCAAAAACTACAAGCGATACAATTCCGGTTTCCTGCCGAGAACTTAACTCATTGATTTCATTTATCAGCGTACATTGGTGACCACGACTCGCGTCTCTGCAAAACCAAAGGGTTCAAGGGCAAAAAGTACTTAGCTACGCAGCTTTAACTTGTCTGACCACATATAGGAACGTTATTTAGAAGTGGATGAACTAGTTACATGACAGGGGGCCCCCAGCAATCAAAATTTATGGATTTTTGATTTCTATGTGACGATCGTTTGAAGAGCCATAACTAAGTTTTTGCTTTCATCTCATCGTCTAAAACTTTATATTACGCTATACTGTTATCAATGCATTTTTATCATAGATCAAACAGGATAATAGGTCAGTTGTAAGTTGGAAAAGAGACTAGCATGCGTTATATCATATTATATCATCATCATCATCATCAGCCGAAAGAAGTCCACTGCTGAACATAGTCGTCCCATTCTAAACGCCCGCCAGCGACTCTCACAATGTTGTCGGTCCACCTAGTGGGGGTAGTGTGTATTATATCCCTAATATCCCTACTAATATTATAATTGCGAAAGTAACTTTGTCTGTCTGGCTTTCACGCCTTAACTACTGAACCGATTTAAATTAAGTTTCGTACAGACTGTAGCTAAGTACTACAGAGATAGTCTAGAGCCTGAGAAAGGACATAGGCTACTTTTTCACGATAAACTGTAGCCCACGCGGGTGAAACGGCGGGGAACATATAGTTACCTATATAAGGATTTAAAGTATGAAAGGTCTCGCCCTCGTGAATTTCCCTGAGTCTTGCCCTGCATATTGCAATGACTACATGCCTGGGTGTGCTTTGAATAGAAGAGCATCATTAGGAGCAATGCAAGATATGGACGTAATGTTGTGATGGTTTTCTTGACCACTAAGCAACGGTACCGCCATTGTTTGTACTTGGATGGTGGTAGACGTTTTTGAAGCTGTGACTAGTAGTGGGTGGAATAATAGAGGTATTGATGATGGTTGTAATATGTAACAATGCATAGTATAAACAGATATACGACCAATATGTTATAATAAAATGCGAGTTGCCTAGTTAAATTGGTAGTCTCATGCTACGTAGGTAGGTAGTTTTGATTTTTTTGGCTACTTCAGAATATATCGTCTGAACTTGAATTGGCTAACATCCTGTTTGTTTTACTCGGAAGTTAGCACAACAATTTTAAGATTTACTATAAAATAGCACGTGGTTTCACCCGCGCGGACTGCAGTTTATCGCAATAAAACGTCTTTTTCAATTTTTTCTTTCATAAGAACCTTCACCTGGCAATAATGACAAACACAACAAAAAAAAATGTGACATCGGACCAGGCATTCGCGCGTGATGCCGTGACCAAGGGAAATAGGGATTCATTTTTATATATAAAAGAAGATAAAAATGGTAATTAATTGTGAAGTATTTTTAGAAGAATAAGAATGGGTTTTTAATTTACATTTTAATATTTATCGAATACAACATTAGACCAAAATTACAGGTTCTCATACATGCAGGTAGGTATACTAACCGAGTTATTTAATTTTCGGATATATAGGTTTCTAAATTCTAAACATATAGGTAATGTAATAATAGTAGGTAATGTCTTAAACATGTAGTCAGAAGTAGAAACTGATTACGTCATTTGCATGTTATGCACAACTTTACAAGTTCCATTAAAATTCTTGCATAGCGTTGATTGGATATCCACAGACACCTAGCTACACAGTTGCCATGCTATCATTTCCGACCAATCAAAATCTCCACATGCCGTAACACCTAAAATCATTTTCCCCTTGGCATAAATTCTGCGCTCCCAATTTGATGATTGTCTTTTCATTGACCGTTTATCTGTAGTTACGTTTCACAACGTGTCCACGAGATGATTTGTTGATGTGTGAACTGTAACTATATTATTTTAAATAACTACATCTTCCTTTCTAAGCGTGGACATATAATTTGCAGTGTGGGAATGATTGGTTCTAAACTAGATAATGACAGGTTTCGTTTCCTGGGTTTTAGTATGGCTTATGTAACAAGCATGTGGCACCTTATTAGTTATTACCGTGCAACAGTAAAAGATACCATTTATGGTTCTCTAAAATTATGAAGGTTGAGTAGTGTTTTATTATGAGAATGAAAAGATCCGTAATGACTGTAATTTTTACGGGAGCATAAGATGAAATCAAATTATTATTGTTGCCTTTTTGACTCCCACTTGTTACATTTATAGGTAGATACATTTATAGGTGTATCTATATTTTATGTTAAATGGAACAAGATGGAAGAAGAATGCTAGGTATCATTGTTCTGGACTACTTTCACCGAATCGTAAGCACTTGTTTCTCTAATCTCCTTTTTAAAGCGAATTATTTTCTAGTACCATAGCCGTCCTTAAATAACTTCCTAATTATATTTTTAAATCGTCCAATTATCAGAGCTGTCTTATTTGCCCTTCTAAGCGTACATCAACGTCATGCAGTTCCCGTTCGATCAGCAATTAGAGTACTGTTTTTGCCGTTTACAGTTAGACGGTCCAGGTCGCCTTCCTTACATGGAGCCTTGTCCCAGACGGGGAATGCATCAAGCCAGTAAAGCTTGAAGTTCCGTGAGGCCTTCGCAGTCCCAGCCATTGATGTAGTAACTCTCGGACACCGGTCTCGAATTTGGTCATCATTTTATTCCTTGAATGGAATGAATAAGTCCTGTCAGCGAACAATTAACTGAACAAGTTATGAAAGGAGTGTTTTCTGCGAGTCCGTTGGTATGAAAACATTGTGATTTATCAAGTTCGTCGTAAGATCTCAATCGTTGACGTTCTTTGTGAGATTCGATGCAGATTTAGTTCCGGGTTCGAGTACCGGGTAGTTACTAGGTAGTTATAGTTTTTGTGGTCGTTTGGTTGTGTAAGGTGAAATTGTTGATTTGCGCAAATTGTGTAGAGCATTTGGTACACTTATTTCGATGCGAAAGGTAATGTGACTTTGATGTTTCTATTGTTGTTTCATTACTTCCGGAATGAAAATGCTCGTTAGGTTTTCATTATTTTTCAAATGACTTCGTGTTGTTGCTATATCTATAAAATAGGTTATACCTGAATCTATTGTTAAAGTGTAGTGTTTATCATCGTTGGTTGATTTTAGAATACAATGAAATCTATTTTAAGAATCACAATCTCCAATAAAGGCACAGGTTCTGAAGATACGTACATTTATCCGAAACTCTTACGATTCAGCATCAATTAATTATGTTCACACTGCTGGGACCCTAACGGTGGCTATTTAAGGGTCATAATTCTACAACTTTATCAGAGCTGGACCAGTTATCAGTAGTCTAAGTTCCGCATTCAACCGGTAACCACAATCAGTAGTATTTCCTCCACTGGTTCCGTAATGTGCAGTTGAAGCCATTGAGTGCGTCGTCACGTACTTTCTCGAGCCAAGTATGAAGGATAGTGTGGCCATTAGGCTTAATGCACAGATAAAGAACTAAGGAGGGTAGCTGTTGCTGTAATGATGTGCAAAGCAAGATTTCGTTGTCACACAATTGCTAGCTATATAAGTATTAAGTACCTACTACGATCTAGCTGGGAGACTTGTGGAGTCCATTCGTGACTAGAATGCTGACCTATATTTTGGACAAATGATAAGCCTCGCTGTTCAACGAGGCAATGCGACCAGCATTTTGGGCACGTTGCCGGATATCAAGGATCGTTTAGACCGTCATTAGTTAATTCAAGCGATATGATAAAGGTTAGGTTTTCGGATAGATTTTATTAATGTATTAGTTGTATAAAGACATATAGTTATCATCTTGTTGTTATTTAGTATTACTATTTAAGTAATTTAGTGTTTCTACCGATGTTATGTAAATTTGTACCAGTATGACTAAATAAACATCAGTCAATAGGTACTAATCTAATTTTAAGCTATATTCTGTTTTAATTTTATGAAGTAGGTAAGGTTACATGATATCAATAGAATAAAATTGATAGACACCCGTACTAAATATCCGTTAATATATCCGTCGAAGGCGGCGGGCTGAAAGAAGTGTTGAAGAGGTTGGATAAAGAAAATAGGATCACCTTGAGTTCTTTACTCGGCTTGTTTTCATTTATCCAAACGCAGCGTTTCCAAGCTTCCAAAACAAGTATGAAGGAGGGTTTCATAAGGTTATTTGCTGCGTTGGACGGACGTAGCCCATTAGTGGCTCCGAGAACTGCCATTACGGCACTTATGGCCATGATAGGTGAGGTACTGACGTTCTGGGAAGCAGGCTTATTCCGTTTTAAATGAGATGTTTGATGGATTTGTCGACGTGCGTTAACTCTAATTTGTGGAGTTAATTACTGAGGTTATAGGTACCTACTGACGTTTTAGTGTTGAGAATTCTAGGCTCTGCTAATCGTATTTTTATGTGACTGTGTAGGTGATATTATGTATACAGGGTGTTATACGAGAACATTTGCTGTGAACTTTGACACAACAAGATATTATAGAGAAATTTCATCGCCATAAAGATATGTAAAAGAAGAAATGCATTCATAGATTTTCTTGTCAAAAATTCATACATGATTAATTTACTCACTCCGTAGTTGCAGGCAAAAGTTTGTTTTGCCGAGGTCCGGTCGAAGTAGATAATTTCAGTTTCTATTAACAATCATATGCACTTTAGTTCATAAAATAGTTTTAATCCATTACCGGTCTGTCAGTTGGCATACCTTAGGAAACTAGACAATTTCCTGTAGTCATGACATACCACGGAGACACAGGAAGCGGTCTCAGGTAGTATTAGAAATCTACGTATAATGTAAAGTAAGTTCGTAGTAGGTACAGTCAACGACAAAAGTAGCTCAACATTAACACAATTTCCGATTACCGACAGCATCTTAAACACCAACCTTTGACCACATCATCACTTAAAATCCAGTGTATTTATGTTGTGGTCAAAATGCTACCATAAAAAATGTAAAAAAATCCAACCATTACTGATCTAAAACACATTTGAAAAATCTAGTATGATCAGCTACTTTTGTCGCTGATTGTACAATTGTACATACATGTACTGTAATTTCTAAAAATGCTATTGAGTAGGTATTAAGTAATTATTGTAATATTTATATGTCAACTAAAGTTATTTACTATTACAACGGCACATTTTACATCTTATAGGTTAGCATTTGACCACAAGTCACCTGATGTTAAGTGATGATGTGGTCGAAGGTGGCGCCACGCTACTCCTGGACTGGAAGTTATAGAATGACAAATAAGCAAGTGATGAGCTGATGAGCTGAGCAGCTGATGGTAAGCGGTCGCCGTCACTTATTGCCTTTTGTAACAGGGGCGTAGCCGATCCTGAAGAACTCGTTTGACGTTCATCTTGAAGGACTGCATTTTGGAGCACTACGGAAAAACATGTGCAAGAAACTATTTCCTTACATCTGATTGGCTTTAGATATTATTTTAGGCTGATATCATTTCGAGATTAAAGTAAGTAGCTAAGTAAGATTTATAAAAAAACTCTATCCTAAGGTAAAGACTTGGATATTTATTTTGTAATAACAACAACAACAAAAACAGGAAGATAAGGAGTTAAAGTGACTACTAGATAACCACTCAATTATATATATCTAAATCTAAGTACTTGCCTAAAAAATGAAACATCTACAAATAAATAATGGTATTTTTACCAGTAATTTTCTTAAGTGACCATGAATAAGGACGATAAAGCACTTTTTTGTGACAAAATCATGCATTCCTCAGCGAATCCGCCCACAGTCCTCTAGTTTCATACAAAAATCTGGTTATGAAAGTAATGGGCAGCAAATCGTCGGTTCGCTTACGTTTGACGAGATCTTAATTATATCGTTATTTACGACCATTTAATTTATAAAAGATGTGGAGCAAATTGGGCATTGGGCTCGTGACTCGCGCGGCCAGTTCGTTTTCGCCCTACTTGTCTTGTTGCCGCTTTATTAGGCAGAGTAAAATGCGTGTTGAGGTTGCAGCAAGATGTATGACTGTATGTACACAGAGGCGCCTCCAGCCAATGTGCCGGAGGGGGAAAGATGATAAATATAGGATATCTATGTATTGTAGGTAAAATTGATTACTATTTGCTAAGTTACCACAAGAAAGGTATGTCATCATCATTGGCCTGCGTCTATCTACAATAGATGATATTAGGTAACGTCCGAAAAACATCTGCGCTCATGACTAAGTAAGCCAATCCGGGAGCCACAGATGCGGTCACAAATTGATTACAATTTGCTAAGTTACCACAATAAAGGTAGGTATTTGTTTACTGGGCAAACGAGCTACACCTTCGACCACATCGTCGCCAGCTCTTTCTATCGGGTAAGATCGTGGTCAAATGCTAGCCTAAACAGTTGTAAAAAAAATTATTACTACTTAAAAGAAAATCTTCTTGATCTTCCTGTGATTTTTTCGCTTTTCAATCGTTTCATGTTCGACATGCACACGCAGTTGCGACTTGCAACCGACGATTTACTGCCCATTTGGTACTTTCTTAACCAGATTTTTGTATGAAAACTGATCTGTGGGCGAATCGCCTACTCATTCTTGAGATGATTAAAGTATGATGCACGATTTGAGTACCGTAATATGTAATAATGTGTGTTTGGGATCCCATAATAAATTATTACTGTTATTTGACAAAACATTTTCGAGTGTCTAGGGAGGGGCAGTTGCCCCTACCTGCTCCCCCTTGCTGACACCCTTCTGTACATATTGTATGTTTTATGGACTAAAACGAAAGGTATGTCGCCCTACTTCATCAGCGGTAAAATAATTAGAATTAATTCACCGATCGACTTTCAGTTAACCCATCCGGTAAAGTAAACAGATGTATTTGTCAAACTCTCAATAATAGTTTGTCTGGATATTGGTTGGTTAAATTTACAGACTGCTTGATTGCTAGTAAGTAGCTCTTTATCTTTTATAATAATTGTGGCCATGATCTCACTTTACGACGCTCCGTGACCTGATAGTAGTTGACATATATTTGGCGACTTTGATATCTCTATGCGTCCTCTAAATAAATAAAAACGAGAGTTAACTTCGTTCTAAGTATTAAGTCAGTTTTCAACCAATATTTTTTGCATACAAACTGATTCAATATTTAGAGTAATATTAATCTGTTTTTTTTTTATTGATCAAGTCTGTTGTCAACACATTTTCATTTAAGATACTTATGTAATTCCGCGTTTAAATATAATCATATTATACTATGAGCTAATTAAAAACTAAGAGGTTGTGCACATGGATATGGAAACATGAACATTATACAATTAAATCATGCAGAAAAAATAAAACATTTGAACAATTATTAGTTACGGGATTATCTGAATTTAGTATCGCGTTTACTAATACATACTAGTATAATTTTTTTTAGATCTTAGCGGGTATTTTTGCCTAAAAGTCACCTGATGTAAAAAATGGAGGTAGTCGAAGGTGGCGCCACGCTGCGCCTGCACTTGGAATAGGAATTGGCTTTATATAAAGTGTGACTGTCAGAACATCGATGTTTTTAAAAGTCTTAAAACAGACAGTTCCACTAAACATCGTTTATGGCTACGAAAAGTTAATAGAAATGTTATGGTCCTGCAACCAAATGCGTGGGCTTCGTTCGTGGGAAAAGACAATATTATAGAGGATCTTTTACAACTTGTAACACCAGAACCTAGTTCAAATTTACTCATTTAGTTGAGACTATCTGTTTCCGGTGGTAATGAAACATTGTGAGCGGATCAAAATGATTTAGAGGCATGAGAGACGAGTGTAGGCGTCAGAAGCGAAGCTTTTGCTTAATATATAGGTACATACTTTCTTTCTCAATTAGTGACAAACTTCAAAAGAGTAAGCTTAAACTTGATTTTTGTTCTCATTACTCAATTAATCACGTAGGTACATAGTTCTGACGATTTGGCTCCTTGTAACCAGGATTCCCTGTACCTACTAAAAATACCAACGCCGGAACTAATTGCATTAACATTTTTCTCGTACCCGGTCAAATACTTTTGGTCGTAAGATAGTGGTTATGGAATCATATTCCGGTGTATCTAAAGCCGGTGGTAAGGATCTATAGATGTTGAGGTCTTAGGAAATGAACTTATAAAATACGTAGATGAAATAAAAAAAGAACGATTCTAGTAATATATAGTAGGTATACCTCAGTCCTCAATAAGCAAACATTTCAAGCCTTTTATGTCGTACATCCATTTGCCAAACGGCTATATACAAATATAGTCAATGCGTATTCCAAAACCGTGCTTCCTTTTTACGTTACTAGAATATTTTATAACAAATCAGGTGTCTCAAATTAAAGTTGTGAATTTACAAATTCGGACTCTGCGGGTTTCAATACGTAATTTTGATAGTTATTCTTTACTGAATGAAGATTAGATATAACCTCAAAGCATCTACTGAATTTTAATCACATGTTTATAATCTCAGAGCACGTCCACAGGCAGTCATAAACATTTATTATTATTCGTATAAGTGTTTACAAATTCACCTCACAATAAATTAAAAGACGGGACAGTTACATTGTGACAAAATTGTAATTGTGACTAGATCTTATACTTGTAAAATGAATCTCATTTCCCTTGGTTATCGCATCACGCGGGTTCACGCGTGAACGGATGGAACAGTTTCGCTATTTCTTTTTTGTTGTGTTCGTAGAAGTTCAAGAAAGATTCCTAAAATAAAATAAGCAAAAAAAATTAAAATTTTGATAAAACGGAAAGTGCTTTTTTCTATAGGCTTTTTGCAGGTTTATTTTATTTTTTTACGTTTAAATGCGATAAACTGCAGTCCACGCGGGTGAAACCAGAGGCGAAGCTAGTAATAGATAAATACCTTCATATACGACTATTAGACATTAGTTTAGTAAGTACCTATATTGAAATAATAACATAACCACTTAGTTTATTGGCAGTTGCCTATGTGTTGGTTATTAAAAATTCCATGACATTTAATAATGTAGGTATAGGTATACCTATAGTTGGCAGTTTATTAGTATTTTATTGAACATTTGTAAGCGTAATTATCTATAATTTACTAGCTTTAATAGTATTAGTTTGTTATTCACACAATATTACGTCGGAAAACATAATATAACTACAAATACAAGTAGGCGTGAGGACGCGGATTCGATTCCCACGAAACAAATATTAAAGAATTGAAAAAAAAGTAATTCTTTCTTGTCTGAGTTTTGTGGATCCCCGATCCACGTAATTTAGAATAATAAATAAATAAATAATAAATAAATTATGTACATAATAATAATAATAAATTAATTTATAATACGGAGAATCATACTAAGGGGACCAGATACTACGAGTATATCATCGTGTGATTTGTAGCTTCCTAATATTAAACTCAGTGAAACTGTCAACAAGAGTTCTCATTTCCTTTTCCTTTCCTTTCCTTTCCTTCACAAATCATAGTTAACGAAAATGTAAATAAATTCAACCTGGTCCACCAGAATATTCAAGGGATGAAGGGCAAATGTTTAGAAATTGAGTTGTTCATGAATCACAATAACATTGACATTCTTTGCATTACTGAGCATTGGCTCAAAAATCATGAACACATATTTAGTTTTAACAATCACCAAGTTGGTAGTTCGTTCAGCAGAGTTAATGCAATTCATGGTGGTTCATTAATACTATTAAATAAAAAAATTAAATTCAAAGAACGCAAAGACATCGTCCACTACTCAGCTGAACGAATAATCGAAATAGCTTGTGTAGAATTGGAGCAGTTCATTATTTTAAGTGTGTACAGGCCTCCAACTAGTTCATATGATGATTTTGAAAAGTTAATGGAGGAAGTTCTTTTCAAAATATCCAAGTTAAATAAACAAATTATTATCTGTGGAGATTTCAATGTAAACCTTTTGGATGTTTCTACTCTAAGTACGAGAATAACTAATTTATTTAAATCATTTAATTTGAGAAATTTGTTTATGGAGCCTACAAGGATAACTGCCACTACGGCTACTTGTTTAGATAATATTTTTACAGATGTGAATGTAATTAGTCAAAGTGTAATAAGTAAATTAGATTCAGACCATTGTGGTCAATTAATTACAATTAAAAATAAAATAAAAATTAATGGAAAAAAATCTGTCACATATGTACCAGAGACCGTTGATCGGATGGAGAAAATAAAATTAAAGCTGATCGATGAACTTCCTTTTTTACCGGATCGTAGAAATGCTGATGATTTATACAACTCTTTTTTCAGCGTATTTAGCAAAGCTTTCAACACGATATTTACTCCAAAAACGATCATGGTTTCTGATAGACCTAATTTTACGGAGTGGGCTACAGTTGGTATTCACAAAAGCAGGCAAAAGCTGTACGATCTCTACAGTGAAAAACAATATAATACTAGTAATGAGTTTAAAGAAACTGTAAAAACATACTCAAAAATTTTTAAGACGGTCTGTCACATTGCAAAGTCTCGTTATATAAGTTCTAAGCTTAAAAATAGTAATGACAAAATTAAAGCAACTTGGAAAATTATAAATAGTGAGACTGGCAAAGTCAGGTCTCAAGCTAATAATTACAACCTAAATATTGGCGATACCAGTGTCAAGACTGACATTGAAGTAGCTAAAGCATTTGAAACCTTTTTCACTGACATTCCAGTCTCTACTACTAAGTTCTTAAACTCATCGCACACCATTGCAGAATCTATGTTAAAAACAAATGTACCAGAGTGCGAAATTCCTTTTCAATTTGACTATGTTAGTTGCAAAGATGTAGTAAAAGCTTTTAATATGATTAATGTCAAGAAAACTACTGACCTCTGGGGTATATCCGTGACCGTTGTTAAGCCATTAATTGAAATGATTGCACCCGAATTAGCCCTAATATTTAACAAATGTATTGACGACGGCGTGTTTCCTGATCTGATGAAACATAGTAAGATAACACCCTTGTTTAAATCGGGTACAACGACTGACCCTACTAACTTTAGACCAATATCAGTATTACCAACATTTAGTAAAATATTCGAAAAACTTATTCTAAATCAATTGCAAAGACATTTCTCAGCAAACAAATTACTTAATCAAAAACAGTTTGGCTTTACGCGTGGTCGCTCTACTACTGATGCTGGTGTCGAGTTATTAACTCACATCTATGATGCCTGGGAGGAGTCACGGGACGCTCTAGGCGTGTTCTGTGACTTGTCCAAGGCATTTGATTGTGTTCACCACGAGACACTGATCAGGAAGCTCCGGCACTATGGTATTCGAGGTGTTCCTCTGGACCTTGTAACCTCATACCTTAGTGATAGGATTCAGAGAGTTGACGTGAACGGGAAGCGATCCTCGGGGTCAGTAGTCACAATGGGAGTTCCGCAGGGTTCAATACTCGGACCTTTTCTGTTTTTAGTTTACATCAATGATTTGCCCAGCCTTGTTAGTGACAATCACGAAATAGTATTGTTTGCTGATGATACGTCGCTTTTATTTAAGTTAAAGCGACAACATAACATTTCTGACGACGTGAACAATGCTCTCTCCAAAGTTACAGACTGGTTTGATGCGAACAATTTGATGTTAAATGGAAAAAAGACAAAATGCTTGAGATTTGTGCTGCCCAATGTTAAAGAAGTACCAACAAATGTAAAAATTAAGGACGAAGAATTGGACCTTGTCAAGACTACAGTATTCTTAGGCATAACTTTAGATCACAAATTGCAATGGGGTCCACATATTGTCAGTCTATCGAGCAGACTTAGCTCTGCAGCATATGCTGTAAAGAAGATCCGTCACCTTACTGACGTTGATACAGCCAGACTAGTCTATTTCAGCTATTTTCACAGCATTATGTCCTATGGAATATTGCTGTGGGGAAACGCTGCTGATATTAACACCATATTTGTATTGCAGAAGAGAGCTGTTCGTGCGATTTATAACATGGGCCCCAGAGAATCTTTAAGAATTAAGTTTAAAGAAACCAAAATAATGACAGTTATTTGTCAATATATTTATGAAAATGTAATGTACATACGGAAAAATTTAAATAGCTTCAAAAAGAGAAGTGATTATCACAATTTTAATACTAGAAACAAAGATAAAATTGCTGTACCCACCACTAGGCTCCATAAAGTTAGCAACTCGTTCAAAGGTCAATGTGTACGCTTTTTCAACAAAATCCCAAGTGAAATTCAAGACTTGTCTATAACAAAATTTCAAATTCGTATAAAGAGAAATCTCATTAGTAAAGCTTATTATAAAATATCGGACTATCTAGATGACAAACAAGCTTGGGATTGTAGTTAATCTATCTATCTTTCTTTCTATCTATCTATTCTCCCTATTTCCCCTATTCTAACCATTTTCGGTAAACAGCCAAAACAGTCATGCTCACGAAAGTGACTTTGCTTGCAGCGGCGTCATGTGTCGGGTCGCCCTCTTCCCTCTCATATGGTCGAGGAGAGCGATGGCTGGCACATGCGTCAACTCGTGAACGGGTGCTGCTTGTGGGGTCTGGTCTGCTTTGGTTGTGATCCCGCAACTCGTTAATATTCATGTTCCCATATCCCAATGTGTACAACCAAACAAGAGAAATCTTATTATTAGTAAAGCTAAATAAAAAATATCGGACTATTAGATGACAAAAAAAAAAGCTTGGGATTTTAGTGAACTTGCTCCAATTCAATCAATTAGTAATAAGAATAAAATTGTCAATGTGATCGCGCCAAAAAAATTACCTGCCGGGCGTTTCTTGCCTGTTCTTTTGCCGGCGTAAGGAGGTTGGAACAGGCGTAGCTAGTTTTAAGTTGACGTTTTAAAGTGATCACAATGTATCCTATTGAATAAACATATTTTTGATTTTGATTTGATTTGATTTTTTTAATTTTATTTCATTTTGAGGTCAGATTTTTGACAACAAATTCTTTCCCCCTTTTTTTAATAGTTGAAAGGTAATGATGATGGATCCACGATTATTTTTCTCAATGCCTCGCATTAATTATTTAAAAAAACATGAATTTCTAAAAGAGCTGAATAAAAATTTATAAATTTTAACATTCTAAGTAATATTCAAATCTGTGAGATTTTATTAAAATCTGTTGGGAAAACCAGAATAACGTTGCAATTTGTGGTGTTTGACAGGTGCCTGACAAGTTGGTTTAAGTTTTTTTTACATAATACTTGCTGTTCTCTCGGTTTCGCCCACTTGAGACAAAAGAAGGAATAGATAAAAGGTGGACCCTTCCAAAGGGTTCAAACTCCATACCATTTCATCGAGATCGGTTCGGCGGTTGAAAAGTTAACAAACAAACAGACACACAGAGTTACTTTCACATTTTAACATTAAGTATAGATTAGTATAGATTACATAGTGCTTTTGCCGGCTTTTAAACACGTCCATCACAGTTTCCATATATTTAAAAAATTGATGAGTACTTTTGTCTAGACAGGTATTAAATTAAATCTTGTCAAATGGGTGCCAAATAGGTGAAATTTTATGTACGTTGTTATCTGACGACTAATAACAGAAAACACTTAAGATTTTTACTCTTGATACTTCAAGCGTCGAAGATTTCGTGACTTTTTCTTCCAAATCACAAATCTTAGTGAAAAAAAGCTGATTATAACATATTACAAATTAGATGACAAATTTAGATGACAAAATTTTTTAATAATCCGATCATAATCCGATCCTGATCCGTTATCTGCGGTTTTGGATCGATATGTTATGTCATAATATGTCATTTTAGTACTAGGACTTGACATATTACTACTAAAATGACATATTATGACATGACATAGGTATCGATGAAAAACCGCGGATAACGGATTAGGATTGCTTATTGATTTCGGGCGTAACTGAGTCAGCTGATAGCGGATAGGCAGCCGGCGGTGATATGTAAACAGCGAAGAAGATATGAACGCCGCCAATAGTTGATATTAATAAAAGTAAAGTATCAAGAGTGTGCGGAGGTTGTATCAACGTTTAAAACTATATTCGGCAGCGACGCGGCCGGCGCCCCGGCGCGGGCGCCGCTTGCATAATCTTCAGATTTATGTCGTGACAAATCTGGTTCTTTGAGAACTAGAGGTTTTACAATTCTCCATTTGCGGTCTTATAATTTATGCTGTAGTTTTTATTTTCTACGAATTTTATGGCTCATGTTTGACTAGGCTTGAGAACTGCTTTGAATATGAAGGCTCTTTTTTAAAGTGAAGTTTATTTATATTTATTTAATTTTGGTATTCGTTTTTAAAAGCATATCTCTGAATGGTATAAATTTTGCTATGCTAAAAGGTGCCTATATATTTTGTTATTTTTATTAGTAGGTACTATTTTAAATAACACTGGAAATGGTAATGGAATGGCTCTAGCTTACTCCATCTTGTTTCCATAGTTAGAGGTTATTTGTGAAGTTTACTTTTTAAAGAACGATGTGACACAGTGGGCAAATGGGTAACTGCAAAGTGCGAGATCGCGGGTTTGATTCTCACGACCTGTAAAATATTTGTAAAATGAAAAATAAACTGCAATTATGTGTTGCGTGTCTGAGTGTTGTGGATTATCCCCGATCCAAATAGTGTCTGATATCCCTTAGCTTAGATACTGGGAATCTAAAGAGATTGGAGCTATGTGTATATGCGGGTGTACAGATTGAAGTGCAGCCATTCCCTTTTCTCCCCTTTTTCATTGTTCAACGCTTCAATGCCCGAGGCGTGTTTCCAAGCACGATAAAAAAAGCTTTCGTCACATATTTTTGTCCCTCAAATCAAACGCTTGAATTCTATGTGACCTTTCATTTTATGTTGATTTTGCGCTGCTTTAACGAATATTGTCATAATATCAACAGGTCACGAACACATCCACGCCAATTACATTGATTTTAAAACAGAACCAAGATATAGTTGTAACTGATTAAAAAGTTATGACGGGTTATTATGTTATGACGGTGTTGGTCCAAAAATAAAGGACGATACCCTTGACCTGGTGTGCATAAATATAAAGCTACTTTACGTATTTTTTTAGGATTCGGTAGTCAAACAAGAAAACCTTAAAGTTTTTCACTGTAAAACTCAAAAATATGTTTATAGTAAGTTGTGACAGGACGTGATCACTTCAAAACGTCAAACTTAAAACTAGAAACGCCTATCCGTAAAGTGGATCTCTGTCTGTCTATCTACCTGTTCCAAATTTAAAGCTAGGTAATGTTTTTACTTTTTAAAACACTTTTATTAGCTTGACTTGTTAAGCCTGATTTGCTTAAAAATATGTGGAGTTTGTTTTGAACACATTTTCGATATATCTGAAGTGCTTCAAAGTGGCATTTTTTTTAATATTGTTTGTTTTTGCATCAGATTCAAAATGAGTATTTACTGTTTGCGCCTTTAGCTGGCGTGCGGTCCAAAATGAAATGCCTTGTATGTTCGACAATTATATTGTTTCAATTTCAAGTTAGACAAATTACAGAGCAGCGATTGCAATAGTGGGGCGTGGGACAAGTATATAAAGTTGAATGTGATGTGACATATTTTTGGAGCGAATGAGAGAAGATGACAGCAAGTTTTGACATTTGACGTTGACGTTGATTGGCGCTTGGGTGCTTGTGTTTTGGCTGGAACATTTACTAGGTATGAGATAACGGGAAAACTGCGAATGTAACCGTGAGGCGTAGCATGTTTACAAATTAATTTATTGTAACTACCCTTATGGGTAGTACCTACCTAATAAAAACGAAGTGACGGGCAAATCAATCATTGCAAAAAGTAAAATAATTTTAGCAGTCTACGGAACCCTATAATGTGCGTGGTGTGACACGCAACCAGGCCGATGTCCTTAGTTTATTTTTCTTAATTTAATTAAAAACTTCGGTGAGTAATTAACCCATTTCAATCTGATTTCTTTGATAAATTAGTATTCAGTCAGTATAATGATTCTTGAAAATATTTTTATTGAAAAAATCCGACGGTTCGCTTGGTGGTAAACGGTCGCCGTCGTACTATGGACACTAGAGGCGTTACCAATGCGTTGACAACCTTGTTTAACTAACTCTTTTGGCACCCATCTTGAAAGATTGCATTTTGTAATACCGCGGAAAATGGCAGAAATACTTGTGAAGGAAGTTCGTTCCACATTTTGTAGTACTATTATGACTATCCTCTGCATAGGTAGCCAAAGACAAAGGATACTAAACTTAATCAATGCTTATTCACCAATATTGATCAAACTTTTCATATCCAATGTAAAGGCGACTAATTTATATGTAAATTTTGTCAAGCTACTTTTATAATTATACATTCAGACATTTTTTGTGCATATATCTACTATAACAAAAAATTTAAAATTTAGATTTGAATCATCATTATTGACTTATGTCTGCGATACATTTAAATGAGTTCATCCACAGAGTTCTAGTGTGAACACTGTATTTCAAGAGCCAAAGACTTCTTCCATCTTATGACCTATATATTAATTACATAAAATATATATCTAACATGATACGAGTATTATATGTTATCTCATCGAATGAAATACAAAATTAAGCAACACCGCAGGGCAAAATGGTTAGCTCATTAACTGTAATTTTTTACACACTCTAAGATTTCCAATCACTTCAATCGGTATCAATAAATGATTTACCAATACATATGTTCATATTCTCCTGATCACAACACAACAATGCTAACGGAACGTCCCCAGAACACCTACGAGTAATAAAAGTTAGCCTGAGGCTTACAGAAGCAAAGTGAAACTAAATCCATCTCCAAAAAACCCTGACCTTCCAGCGCAGCGCTGGTGTCCTCACCTTAAGCAGTTTCAAGCATTAAAAGTTCAATATTTCATAGTTCCGAATGTCTCCGCGGGCCAAGTTACAGTGGTGTTCTGTGGTAGAAAGCTGCAACGTTACCATATCTGGTGAGTCGTCCCGCAAGTTCCATATTAAACTTCATATTTAATTAATAATCATAATGTATAGATAGGTGCATTGGGTATTCAAACGATTGCATTCATTGAGGCTTTGAAACAATGTCTCCTAGAACACGTATTCACTATATTGGCAACTTATTTTCTGTTAAAACACAGCCTAAATGCGTAGGGAAATTACTCTTGCCAGCGCTAATCGTTTTGATTTTCAACAGTTTAACTTTAGAAGTACCTACTGTCGAAATTTCCAAGCGATTTGGATAACAAGATACGCAATAGGATATTTAATCGTGACCTTGTTTCAGCGTATTAGTCCAAAAAGACCGAAAAGCTTCAAAGCTCGCAGCATTTTTTAGTGGTTTTTTAGCTAGCTATCTCCCCTAAAACACCGAAAAGCTTCAAACCTCGTAGCATTTTGTAGTGGTCTCCTATCCCCCCCAAGTTATAAATCTGTCGCAAAGCAGCTATTGGTATGTTCCGGCAACGTCTCTTGAGAGCCAGTTCCCAATCCAGGCGTAACGTGGCGCTACCCTCAACTAGTGATCAAACGCTATCTGTAAGAGGTAAAAAAGCCTAATTTTATTATTTCACATAGGTGCATTACAATGCTTTGAGTAAACATTTTGGTTTCTGGTTGTTCATCGTTGTAATTGTGATACATACGAGTATTTTACAATCAGCATAACAATCAAATTATTTGTGATTATTGTTGGATAAGTGTTTAATCCGTGTCGAGGCATTTGAGGTCCTAGTCACGAAGTCACGACTCGTCTTGCAAGATAATCCGCGTGTATTTTTAGTGTCTTCTAATTGTATTTATTTAATTATTATTGTAAATATTTAGGGACTTGGCAAAGCTTCTATTTGACGCGACGGGTGACCAAAATACTGGCTCATATTTTGGTCAAAAAATTAGCAGCCAATTAGTAGGAGTGACAATCATTCCATGAGGCAACGCTGCCAGCATTTTGGGCACCTTACCGTCTTCTGGAGGCTTACCAAATGTTTATGTGTTTAAGTTTGTTTGATATTTTAAATTAAATAATTTTTAATCTTGTAATTAACGTATACTCCGATTTAATTATTATTTTATATCTAGCTTTTGCCTGTAACTCGAGAGGAAAGTGTTTGTTCTTACGCTGTCATCTACTTATATAACAAAACAGACAGGGACTTATTGGTTACGGGCGGGAATTTACGATCTCAAAGTCACGAATTTGAAATCCGGCACCGTAAATCTGTTGAAATGATATAATTTCAAAATTACTACCTGGTTACTTACCTACTAGGTATACCGATATATAACTAGGATATTTGAAATAGAACCGATAGTAACGAAAATGCTGTGAAAATGTTAGGACATAGATTTAGGACGTTATGTCTTCCAGACGTTTGACAAACATTCATAAAAGTCTAACTGAATTATGTGTTCTTATTCGCCACTTTTTGTTACCAGAATAAATTCTATCTTTATTAACTTACAAGTTATGTTAGCTTTTTTCCAGCAAACCAAATATACTGGCAATTTTATTTTGAAACCATAACCACTGGTGTGACAGAAGTAGCTAAAATGCTCCTAGTTCTGAGTATTTTTGCCTCAATCTTTCTTCAATGCTGTGATACCACGACAGAACCTCATAAAACCATAGTCAGTTTTCCCGGAATTTTATTGAAAACGCCAACCAAGACTGGGTAGTGGAAACTATACCTAAACGGCCACAACGCCCAGCCTTTGGTAGCTTAGGTACCAGTTGTTGTCCGCTTTCAATACCCTATTATGAATACCAGTTGATACCTAGTATAAGGTGGCCAGTTTTTGAGTCCGGGTCGTAGAAAGCACGCCGCATGGGTGACTTTGTCAATTATCTTTTGTTGGGGATAGTTTCACTTCGTCAGCTTGTTATTTCTCTAGTTGGTTAGTTCATACGGTTCCCGCAGTCATTTGTTTTAAGAGATAGTTTAATGAGCGAGTACCTCCGGTTTATTATGTGGGTAGTTTGAGGTACCGGTCGAGTTAACTTCCTTGCTCGTTTATGCTCTTTAGTAATACCAACAGAACTCTTTTCTGTGATATTCTAGTTTTAACTTAATATTTAAAATGCGAAAGTAACTCTATTTGTATTTGTTTGTTTTATTGCCTTTTCAGACAGATCTCTTTTTTATAAATTTTTTAACCTATACTGTCCCACTGCTGGGCAAAGGTCTCACCCATTTCCTTCCAGGGCCCGTAGCCAAGATGCATTCTGCAGTCGTTGACGCTAGTAGAAAACAAGAAAAAAGTATTGGTTTGACATATTTCAACGCTAAGTCACGTGGTCAGAAATATGTCAAACCAATACTTTTTTCTTGTTTTCTATTAGCGTCAACGAATGCATCTTGGCTAGAGGCGCAGATATCTCGATATCTATCTATATTCTATTGTCGCGTTTCAATAACCGATCTATCCACGGTTTTCCCTACTGGAGATGGTAATTTGACATAAGCTCCATATAAGTAATGTCAAATTTATGTCAAACCGTGCATATATCGGTTATTGAAACCGGCCGTTAATCTATAAGATGTGTGGTATGGAGATAGTTTAAATCTTGGAGAAGGATTTAGGATACTTTTTATCACGACAATTTATAGTCCGCGTTGGTTTAACCGTGGGGCACAGCTAGTCATAAATTAAGTATACGATTCTCAATAGGCACCTCTCTTAATTAACCTGATAAACTAAATTCTGCGCTATCATTTTATCATTTTACGAACTTTCCTGTCGCGGAAAGTTCGTAAAATATGTTTCATTACTGTTTCTATCTATGGTGGCATCGCATCACCTTTCATTGGATTCAATTTGTTTTGACTCTGTTTCGTTGATGTAATTATATGGTTGCACGTACCTATGTAAGTATTTAGTTATGATTTGACGCTGCTCATCACAATGTGCCTCTAGCGTTTTCAATTTACTTGGCTTTTCTAATGATTCTACAGAGTTTAAATGTGTTTCTGTATGGCTTTAGAAATCAGAAGGATGCCTTGATTTGATGCCTGGATACTGCCTGTTAAAATATGCTATTTTATTGAGTTTCATTTTATTATCACGAATAGAAATATGTGATGAGGTCATATACTAGTATACCTATTTTTATATTAAAGCGATAATATCTCAGTGGTAGTGACGTCGGCTTCCAACCCGGTGGTTTCGGTGAAGGAAAACATCAAGATGAATCCATAATCGTTTCGTGGTGAGGACATTGTATATTGCTCGCCAGGCTTGCTAATCTGTCGCCAAACCTCGACGTGTTCCGCCAGCCTCACTTGAGAGCCAGTTCTCTGTCCAGGAGTAGCATGGCGTCTCCTTCTATGGTGACTTGTGGTCAAACGCTACCCTGATGTAAAATGTAAAAGGAAATCTATGGGCGTCAAACTACTTGATGCTAAATTGAAACCAGTAAGCAGCAATTAGATAAGCAAGACAAGCAAGTGTTATTTAATTTATTTTCATGTAAAACATCTAGTAAGTAGGAACTTCCTGTTTTGCAAAGATCACGAGGCGCATGTATTATCTGCAAATCCTGCCACCTGCGTTAGCTCACGCGCGATATCGTCCAAGATGAGATCACTGTTTGTGTTGCATGATGTTTATAAAGTTCATATAGCAGTTGATACTACCCAACTTGGTAGTAAAATTAATAAAAACTTTAAGCCCAGTTTTCTAGAATGACGCTGAAGTAGTCTCTACTTAAGCACAGATTTGAGTCTGTCATTTCATACATATATATCACTCGAAGCATTAAGAGAAAAATAGCATGTCTTTTGTCACTTATCGGCAGACCCAGCTTCAAGTCCAGGCAAAGCGTGACACCACTACCTCCGAAGGTGCCTTGTGGCTAAACGCTACTTACCTACTTAGAAGTAAAACAAAATATCTAAGAACCGCAACAGGCAAGGGCAAAAGATATCTCCCATCCCGCAATAGCTTGGCAAGTTACGAGTAGGTATCTTTGGCCTGCAGTGGGCCAGCGTGGTAGATTACAGCCCATACTCTCTCTCTGAGAGAAGGCCAGAGTCCCAGCTGTGGGAACGTGAAAGGCTGATAATGATGATGATCTTTGGCCTGCACTCTCTCTATCTCTGAGAGAAGATCTGTCCCAACAATGAGAACGTAATAGGCTGATAATGATAATAGGCATCTGAACCAATATTTTCTTTATCTTATAGAGTGGCAAACAAGCAGACAGCCTGCTTGATGGTAAGCGGTCACCGTCGCCTATGGACGGTTATTTTGCAACGCTATATAGGGACGTCAATAAAGCTTGACCAAAAGAAACAAATTCACTTAATAATACAGCAAGCAATGTAATAGTAGGTAGTTAGCATTGTGCAGGCAGCCCACCACGAACCAAACTCAGTTAATTGATGAAATTACATGTCATGTAAAGATTATTTAAAATACACTAATCTTTTTAAACTCTGTCTGTCTTTCTGTTAGTAATTTGTTCGTTTGCCAAAAATGACACTTATTTAATCGAGGCAAATCACTGTAAAAAGAAAGAATCAGATTGATTTGTCTATACCAGCTCGAGTAGAGAGGAGACCTACTGAATTCATGATGATCTTTCAGCTAGGCTAGGCATTGTAACATTATGAGACGCAATACATTTTTGACTTCCTTATAGACGTTTCCAAAATAACGTTAAGACGATAATAGGCTCTTTTACGAGTAAAGACGCGTGCAAACAGTAATATTACATAAAGATTTAAAATTATTTTGTCAACATTACAACAGTATATCGTTCGGGACCGTGGTAGGTATTTTTTATCGCCAGACCACACTGGCCCTCGCGATAAAAACTTGCACAAAAGGTGCTGTTGTGACAAACACTGTGGTACAGTGTTGCGGTTGGCCAGCATTGCATTGTAGAGTGGCTTTTGTTTGGGGATTTGTCCTTCTGCGCTCACTGACCAATGCACAGTGCATTGAGAATGGTCAAAAACTGATGTGATAATCTGTTACACTTTTGTAAGTTGTATTTTCTTTTCTACATTAGCTGTCTTGCCAAATTATTGCAACAAATCGAATCATTGGTTGCTAAACCAAAGTCGTGAATGTGTTTTTGGTGGCACATGGCACAGTGTAGCAGGGCCGAAAAACAGCGTTTCATATTATTTTAGTAAGCAATAATGAGGGGAGGACATAATATACAGCAGTTGACGGATTGGGATTTGTGAATAAAGAGTGAACTCTCAAATCGCCATTAATGGACAAAACATCACGAATCCCCATTAATGGACTCAAAGTTTACAAATCCCCATTAATGGGGCAAACAGGGATTTTCGTACCAGCACAACTTATTTTATTAATCTAAGACTAAATAAAAGTGTTTTAAAAATTAACAGACACTGACTTGAGGAGACTAACCCTATGATTCTAATAAGCACCAGAAAGTAACTGTTTACTGTCTCTCTACCTCTCTCTGTTTAGATTCAAATCAAATAAGTAGATGAAAGAGTAACGGCCATAAAATGGGTCTCCGGAATATAATAGGTACAGATGAGATAAAGAACAGACCTATACAATAATGTTCAATGTCGAACACATGTGAGGATCTCCCACGCAAACGATGAGATCCGTTATGGTTCGATTTCGGTGCGATTTTTACGCGTCGAGGAATTTTGTAGCAGAGACACTTTCCGGTGAATATTACCTACCTACTTGAGATGAAATAAATGATGACAGAATGGAGTGACAGAATATTGTAAGGTTTTCCTTGTACAGTCAGCAACAAAAGTAGCTGATCATACTAGATTTCCTAAACGTGTTTAAGATCAGTATGGCGTGTTTTTGAATGAAGATAGCTTATAAGGTTCTAGGCTATCACATAGGCCACGTTTATCCCGGAAAAAGGTTCCTGCGGGATAACTGGAAAACCGTGGGTGTAACCGCGTAGTTAGACAATAAAACTCTTAGAAAATGAATTCACCAACAAAATGATCTCAAGCAAGACTAATCTGCATGATATATCAAAACAAAACGCGCTACCAAAAACAAAACAAAAATGTAAATCTTCGGAACCAAACGCAAGACGAATCTAAATCACGATCAAGGACAGCCTGAGCGGTAAAGCGTAACAAATCGGCGTCAGATTACTTCTATATCTAGTATCATTGTTTTACAGTTACCATCAGTTGTTTTAGAAATGTGAGACTAATAAAATTTTAAACTTTATGTATTGCCAAAAAAACCGGGCGCATAAAAATATCACACTAATATTACTGCGAAAGTTTGTGAGTTAGTTTGTTTGATACTTCTTCATGATATAATACCTCAACGGATCGGAGTGAAATAATAGAGATAGCTTATTTTTTGGAGTAGGCTCGTGTTTAGTTTGGGGTTTCCGTGAAACATATCTTCAGAAAACTTACTGTGAAACTATTTGTAACTAGGTACTTAGCGGTGCCCCCGGGGAAACTCGTGATTTTCCCGTTATCCCTACCTATTTCCGGGATAAAAAGCAGCCTTAAGCCGGACTCATTGAGATGCTTCAGCCTAAAGAAATGACTAAAACACACACTCGCTCACAAACTTCGCGCTTACAATATTAAATGTGATGTGATTCAGTTTAATCCAGCCAGTAACAATTTGTCAACGAAATAAATGCGATCATTTTATTGGGTCGCCGAACCGAGTAGAGTTACAATGCGATGCATTCGCTACAGCTGGTTTGACCGGCTCAATCAAGCTTCCAATATCCAGTCGAAGTTTACAAGCTTATCCATTGATTCAAAGAAAATGCCTTGCTACTTGTCTTGGAATATTTTAATTGCCTGTGGTTGTATTTTTTCTTTCCCGCCATAAATCTTACCTTTGTCATTACTTAACAATGTTGCAGTGAAATTATAGGGCGTAAAGAGATTTAGCATGTAATAAAGTGTCAGGTCTCTCGGGGCGACGAAGGCTGTGCATTGCCAGATTGCGGAATTTTGTATTGATGAAGTTCAAAATCTCAATTGCACTGCTTGCTGCTAAGGCATTCTTTAGTGCTCGCCTGGCTAGCTATTGCCAAGCACCTATTTGTATATTCCGGCAGCCTCACTTGAGACCCAGTTTCCAGTGCAGACGTAGCGTGCCTCCTTCGACCACATCGTTACTCAACATCACGTGGCTAGTGTTCAAACGCTATCTAATTAGTAAGATTTAAAGGGCAAGCATGACGATGACGATTAGCATCAGGCAAGAGAATTGCTAAACAAAAAATACTTTGTCCCAAGAAGAGCGGCCGAATGGTGATACTAATCTTATCTGAAGATGCGGTTAAGACCTTGCTCTCCCAACGTGTAGTATGTGTATCCATGATCTGTGTGTGCCGTGGACTACGGATCTGAGATAAAAGCAGATAACGTCTAAAAGAAACCTGCTTTATCTCATCGTTTTTTTACAAACAAGTGACGATGGTCCATGAGAAAGCCATGAGGTGTTATTGCAATGTTTGACAGCCACCCCTATACTTTGGTTGACTGTGTCTTTTGTTTATGTCACTGAATTACGAGACGAGAAGTCGCACGCCCTACAGTTCAGTGGCACTTAGAATTTTGAACATCAACTGAGATATCAGATGATCAATCTCTTTATGACCTGTAATTTCACTGAAAGCATTGCCTTTCAAGCTGGAATATATGAGTAGTGGGTATTGTATGCACGCTATTGCTTGGAGGATGAATAACTAGAAAAGACGAAACCGCTAAACAAATCTTGTTATGCAGATAGTAAGAACCCTGGAGAAGGACATTGGATACTTTTATCGTGATAAATGGGGCTCAGCTAGTATATAGATTAAAGTATGCTCTACCGGGACGCAAGTTGAGCACGCTCGGTCTAGCCTCGAGGGCCACCTTACTATGAATATGAATATCCGGATTTATAACTGTTATAACTTAAAGGCTGTAGCAATTAAAGAGCTAACAACTTGTAAATATCATAGACACAGTGACTGTATTAAAATGAATATGTTGAAGCAACAATATTGTTCTGACCTTCGTCGTTGCCTTGACAGGGCGTAAATTGCGTTTTGTACGTATAACTTAATTATTACTTTGTTTATGCAAAGATACAAAATGCCGACTTACGATAAGTGCACCGTGTACTGCAATAGTAATAATTAATCTTGTTATTGATTATTATTTATGTTGTTTATTACAACAATTGCGGTTCGATTGGTTCACAAAGGGTTGAGATCGTTGACATATTGAGGTAAGAGCTACGAGCTGTTTCAGGAAATAATTTAAAGTGTAGGCAGGAGACAATGTTAGGTACAATGTTAAGAGTAAATAATCACACTAATTTTATAAACGCTTAAAGGAATTTTTTTAGTGCTTGTCTGGCTAACCCTCTAGTTAAGAATCGACTACAATATCATCAAATTCTTCTCCCATTCCTTTGTGCAATTTAATACCATTGTGTATGGTACAATTTAGGAAAACAAAATTTTGTGATTTGACATCTTTACTTAGGTAGCTATTTCTAGCATGCAGATTTCATAGGTAAGGGTGTAAATGTGAGGGGGGTGTATCTATGTAGGTCTAGGAATACCTATGTGTGGGTTAATTTCAAATCGTCAAATGTTCGCTGCAGAATTTAAAGTGAATGAAAAGGAAAAGTTATTGGACAAGCCATTTACACTTATAATTTATGAATTTAAATAAAGACATGACGTATTTTTCCAGAAAATGAAAGTTTACTGTGATGTTTACAAACGTAGGTTTGTATTCGAACATAAAATTTAAAATCATATTGTAATATCAAATATGGTGTAGCTTCGAGGCTGAAGTTACGATCATATTTACATATTCGCAGGTATTTCATGCGTAGGTTGTTGTTGTTTTTAAATTGTAAAATGAACTTTCGTACAGGGTTGCCATTAGAATTTTTATCCCTAAAAGTTATCAGTAAGACTTTTTTGGCGGCAATCGAATTGTCGACTTTTTGGCGGCAATCAAATTGTCAACTTGAAAATTTTGTTTTTATTTCCAAAACGTTTGTTTCTTCGAGTGATAAATTACGAGTGTGGGAAATTGAAATAAAGTTGTGAAAGTGACTTTTCGAGTTGCTCCAAAAAAAGTCCGTTTAAAGTTTATGTAAAGCGCCACTACTTTACTTAAACACTATCCTCATCCCTTCATCTCATCAGCATCATCATCATCATTTATACTTGATTCAACTCTCGGAGTTTGAAATATTTTATACAGGACACTGGCAAATACACTAACCATGTGACGCCGTAACAAAACAAACAAAAAAAATACTTTTTTATGGTTTTTTCTTTTTATATTTTCTTTAGCTGTGAAAAAAGGGTTTTAAAAAAAGGGTTCTATAACAAGAATTTGTTATATACATTTTGTGTTTCGTTTTGTATCTTAGAATCGTTACATAGGGTTATCTATTTATCTGTTGACCTATGATTATTTGATGGATTGATTGCTATGGAAGAATTGAATATTTTATGTGAATATAATGCATATTTTAGATACTTATAGGACGTAAGTACCTGTTTTGATATTCGAGACCTTTTGTTATAGGTAGAATATGCAATGTAAAGGTAGCCCTACCAAATGCCACCCACGGCAAGAATTTGCTTGTTGAAGTGACAACTGTCAGTCTTGTCATAATTATTATCATCATGATAATTTGGAATGCTATTTTGTTGTATCGCGTCGAGAATCGAGACTGTTGGTAACTTGGTACCGACCGCGACCTGACAGTAATTTTTATTGTCTTTGAATTTTTTTCCCTTTGTTTTCGTTTTAATTCTTTACCATAGCAACCCAACGATACTAGGATACCTAGATAATTCTTTAACATGAGAAGAGCAACTAGAGTTTTCTCCATACAAGCGTAGTCTCCATTTTGGACTTTGGTAGAGCATATTTTTTTTAAATGCCAACGTTTTTAATTGTATATCCAACAGTAGATTGTTTTCAAATTATTTTTAAACAATTTATACGCTATGGAATCTAGAAGCCTCCAAAAAAGCCTTTAACATGAATACCTTCAGGCATCTGAAATACGGTTTTTTATTCAAATACCCACATTAGGCACCAGTCTCCACAAAGTAGATTTACTCTGATAAGTTACAATGCTACTATGACCATCTATGTGCCTGTTTTGAATGGAAAAAATAAAAAAAACGCCCATACAAGTGGACAATATCCTTTATTATTATTATTATCTTGTGCTCATAGAAACTGTGCATTACCTTCAGCTTGAAAATCGATTCAATTTTAGTAGAGGAAACTGGGGAATACGAGAGCACGATTTTTTTGGGTAAAATGAGATCGCGATGCAGTTTTCCCATTCGCTCAGTATCAGGTATCAGATCACAAAATCACGACGCACGCAATGCGACTGCGACACATTTTGTAAAATTAAGTAAAACTATTTTTTAAATTTCATGTGGTCAAACGAGTACACCTGGGTAAAATTGTAGATATTTTTCAGTTGGCGGAAAATTCGCGTTCCTATGTACGTAGGAGAAAAGCTATTCGTTAAGGTTCGTTAGGTATCTATTTTGTATCCCAGATTTGACCAAGAAATGCTTAAATATTAAATATTAAATTGCTGTTAAAATACTGAAATATTCATTAGTAATTTTTGTTTTAAACAGTTTTTGCATGCAAAAAAGTTTTATGTTTTTATCCAGTTCGTAAAGTCAAGTTTTTAAATGAGCTGAATCTACTATTATGTCATAATAACACGAATTTGTAGCTATGGTATCATTGCCACTGTTATATAAAAACAACACTACTAAGAGTTTATTTTACTTCATTTATTGTACCTAATTACATTATTTAAATTAGTACTTAGTTGTGTAATGCTTTGGGTATCTAAAGCATTATGTTATTTAACACTGTAATCGTGGCAATCTTAGCTCATCTTCATCCAAAGGTGCACACGGTGCCCTTGCTACGGTAATGAAACTAGCAAGTTATCCACAAGCACAGATTAGGTAAAAGTATTCGGGAGTTAAGGTAACTTTAGTATAACTTGGAAGTAACCAAAGCTTCGAACAGGCTCGGTCGCTGGCCGCAAGGACGTTGGTGCGCGGGCGGAGGTAGCACTCGACAACTTCTTACCCAATCACAGGCGACGCATTTTTGTGTGTGTGAGCTCTGTGTACGTACACATTAAACTTCTTGGCGGGGAACGCCATCGGATTTGGTGCTGCCAGTGTTGAGCTTTTACCCTTGTTTCGTTGAGAAAATGTACGTTAAATAAGAAATGAATGATTTTGATTTAATTTTGGGTAATTTGTAAGAACGTATTGGAAAATGACCTAAAACGTTAAGTTGTATTACATTTCTGGACTAATTGCAATTGTGACATCATTATCTTTATTTTGCAATGAAGGTGATAGTGGCAGGCGCTCTAATTATCAAAGTTGTTTGATTTTAAATAAATGTAATGTCATTAATGATAATTAGGCCAACTTGCATAAGTTACGTAGAACTTTCCAATATGTCACTTACAGTATGATCTTTTGTTAGGTTTTAATTTGGTGACTTTTTTCCCCAATCAAGTGCATTCATTGCCGATAAAGGTTGATAACAATGATAAGATCTATTTTCAGTGTGGGACTGGCAATCTTGAGCTGAGTGTGTGCGTGCACCGTAGATTGTTGTTGTGCCGCTTGTACCCAATAGTGCCCATTCACCCACACTGTTGCGTTGCTTCGCTTGCGAAGGTTGTTTGCGCGCGTGGTGAACTTTTGTTTTTTTTTTCGAACCACTTGCCTCCTCGCTTGCCCGTATACCTGCAAGTGTTTCGAACTTTATCCAGAAAAAGAAACTTTGAATTGTGAACGCTCTAGTGATAAAAAATTAAAACAAAACAATTTATAAATATGCGGCCAGTGAAATTTCTCTGAAGTGAAGTCCAGATGTTAGCGCGGCTATAACCCCGTTTTGTGTCAACAAATAATAATAAACAGTGATCGGGACAAGTTACTCGCCTTGTTTGGAACTAGCGATGAATTAAACAAAGGTCTGAACTGGTAATCCTGGATCAGAATGGGCCTTGTTTCCTCTCGGAACGTGAATTCTGTTGCGACTTCACCTACATAACGTTTATGGTGAGTAAAAAGTTTTGTTTCGTAACTTGCGATTACAGCCTTTTTTATCTCGTACGCTGTGCGCCTTTTTTGATTTATTTTTATGACTTAGTAGTTAGTTTAATACGCTTTTTATTTTTTGTGTAAACTGGTAGTTAGTTATACGCTTTTACGATGCAGGAATTAATAGCGAGAGAGGAGTGGGTAGATTGAAGTTTCATGTTTTACAAAAGGTCACACAACCAACTGAGATTGATGATTAGTTTACAAAACAGGTAACTGTGACCAACTTATTTAGTTACACTATTTAGGTAAATGCGTTGCCAACCTATAAAATTTTATGAAATAAGTACTTACATGAATATATTAACAAATTATACAAAACGTAAAGACATTTTTTATCACCTTTATTTTTTCAGAAAAGTCTGATTACCCCATAAGTAAAAAAAAATATAATAGAAAGTAGAAGTGTGTTGAATTCGAGGGTAGATTTAGATCTTCAGATTCGTGGGTAGAAGCAGGTTTAGGCATTTGGATTTAGATGACTTCATTACGAAAACCTCAAAATTATATTGAAATATTCAACTTTACTCCATCAAGTTGCACACTGGGGGCGGGACGAAGTTGAATATTTAAAACTAATTTTATTTAGGGAGACAAGATCCGACTGTTTGTTTCGGACAAAAAAAACTATTAAAATGATCTCAATGAAATTTGGTGCAGAGATAGTGTGAACCCTGGGGAGCTAGTTTAATTTTTTTTAAGTCCAAAGTTTTGTGCGTCCTACTAATTTAGGTACAACTAATTGCACTCGTGTAAGCTCTTATTGAGTCTTCCCCATTAGGGTTAGTAGGTAAAGTTGGATTTAGTGTGTAAACTTTCCGGTACCCATTTTGAAAATAAGTTGTGTTCAGCGACTTTTGTCGCTGACTGTACTAGGTAGGTCTTACCACGACATGAGAGTTCCTTTGCCTGATGCTAGATAAATGCTTATGACTATAATAGCAGTTCTATACAACATCGCTGTTGGCATATCTATTTGATATTACCTATAAACTTAAATCCTTTTTCCCTAGCTCTGGCTGGTAAACAAGTACTACTTATTTCTCTTAGTAAAACCGCAAATATACCTATGATTATATTTCTTAGCACAGAACATCATTACAACTTCGATGGCTTACGTGACTGGCGGCTGAAACCTAATCCGTAACCTCAAGCAGTGCTACTCGACCGATTGATTGCGCTCATATTACATGCGGCGTAAGTGGTAACATCCTTATGTACTTACTAGTTGCGCCCCGCGGTTTCTCGCGCGTCTTTCCGTTATCCCGCAGGAACCTTTTTCCGGGATAAAAAGTATCTAGCCTATGTGTTAATCCAGGGTATAAGCTATCTCCATTCCAAATTTCATTCAGATCCGTTCGGTAGTTTTTGCGTGAAAGAGTAACAAACACCTACATGTCTACATCATCCGCATCATCAGTCCATGTCTATCCACTGCTGGACACAGGCCGCTCCCAAGGCTCGCCACTGAGCCTGATATTCGGCTCTTCTCATCCAACTACACGGTGCAAGTCGTCGCGTCACCTCCATATGTCTACATACGAACGTGCTAGCGTAATTACGCAAGAAGACTCCGTTTGAGATACAAACATAATAAAAAGTTTCACATGCACAGCTAAAATTAACCTTGAAAGAGCAGCAACATCAAACGCCAATTTAGACAGCAATAAAATTCAAATTGTGGGCAATGAACACATAACATAATGCCTGATCGTTACAGAAGTGTTGCAATGCGATTTAGTTGAGACGGGCTTAAGTACTGCCACGACTTGTCTATTATATTGATTGGAGAAAAGCTAAACGAATTAGCTGCTGCAGCAATGCTTGAGTAACTTCAAAGTTTTCAAAACGTGCTAAGCATTCTGACAGAAACCGAAGAAAACTCTTCCTGATTGTCTGAAGCTGCCATTGATGAAAAAATTTTATGTCATTGCGCAGACCTATATGGATAGGCTTAGACCAGGACGCACAGCGACAATGAGGACGGGCACCTGGGTCCCACGGTTGGTCTTCTAGTCTGGGGTGGCTTGATCTGTTGGATAATGATCCTTAGGAACGATCAAACGAGCAAGCATAACGTCAGACAGCCATTGGCATTGTATGCGCCGTGCGGTCTGATCTCTTGAATAGCCAGCCGTCAATGGTGCCAGCCACATGCTAACTGATAGGTATGGTATTACCCACACAATCTGGTCGCAGAATACTATAACATTCACACATACTCTTCGCAGAACAGTGAATAGACTACGCGTTCTCGTGATTGATACAGCAGTGATTGTTAGCAAATCACATGAAGATATCTGTGTACCTACATGTGAAAGTTGTGACTAACAGATGTATAATCAGAAAGCTTGTGTAATGCACGACCAATTTAAATAATAAGGATTGATCTCCACGAATACCTGTCTAGGCAGCTTTTTGAAACATAAAATATTATGACGAATTGCTTTTTCAAGAATTTGGGAGTTCGTTTAATTTCTAGATAGATACCTAATATTTTGGCTATTTGCTTGTGATTCATTTTATTGTATATACCAGACTTGTGATTCCACTAGGTTTAGGCTTCTGGTCCCATTGATATGTAACAACTGATCTCATTAATTTTATCACATTGGACTTGTGGTCCTACTAGTTTTGGACCTAGTCCTATGCTATACTAGTATATAAAAACCACTAGGTACTATGTGTCACTAATTTTATCCAGTCGGACTTGTGGTCCCACGGTCCCACTAGCTTTTTTGGACTCTGGGTTCCACAAAAAAAGTTGTTAATTAGTTTCAGTTCCATTGGCTAGTTTTAATTTTAATTTTCAATCATTTCATGATCCTTTAAAAAACAAATTGAATATTAGGTAAAATGTTTGCAAAATTATCATATCACATGTGGCAACTGAAGGTTAGATAAAAAAATAGGTAAGTGTGCTGCGGTTGCGTGTGAATTAGAAACAAACGTCATCAACTTCTGATTACCGGGTACACGTCTACATTTTATATACCTCTAATAAGTACTTCATAAAATAATAAAAAAATATAATTACCTAAGTACTTGTTATTGAAATAAAATGATCTACGTATAAGTTACGTAAAAAAAAGCTTATTTATCGATGACAGTTATAAAGAAAAAAATGTTCTAATTGTATAATTTTTAGTAACTTCTACCCTTCTAGTAGTCCAACGAGGCCCTTAGAACTTTTTTTTTCGAACTTTGAAAAAAACTGTTTTGGTTTCAAGACTAAATATCATGTACATAATTATAACTAAGTACGGGTATTGGAATAACTGAGTATCCATATTTAGGTACTCAGTATTCCATATCTGGAGGATTGAATATAAAATATCCAGCCAATACCAGAAAATATGACGCTCACAGCGTTCCAAAGCTAATCTCGACACGCAAAGATTTAGAAGAGCCAACATAACTAACCAATTATTGCCATGCTGCTGACCGTACGGTACCCTGACCTCTCATTAGCACATTCATTTATCAGGAGCACAACTGTGGCTATCCGCAGAGCGCGTTGCTTGACTTTGTAATTTTGGCTCAAGTCAAGCGCCGTGTGACCTAAAAATTTTACTTAGTATTTTTTTTTTTCGTGGCTTTACGCGATTTGTGTTTTTGCCAGTGTCAAGACCTATTCTAGAAAGACGCTCAGGTGTTGATTTGTAGTCAAATTTCCATCTCCAGTAGGGAAAACCGTGGATAGATCGGTTATTGAAACGCGACATAAGTGACATATTTGTATGAAATGACAGACTCAAAAATTCGCTTGGGCGTGATTCTAAAATACCAGCCTTAATGTAACAAATACTAGCTGTTCCCCGCGCTTTCACCCGCGTGGGCACAGTTTAGTTTTTGTTTTCAGTTTACAGTTTATCGCGATAAAAAGTATCCTATACCCTTCCTCAGGGATCAAACTACCTCTTTATCAAAATCGGATACTTAGTTTTGGCACTACGAAAGAACAAAACAAAACTTCTTACAAACATAACCCTTCCTTTCAGCATTGCCGTAGTCAGTAACAACAAATGAACTTAAGACTGTATGTATTCAAGGCCTAGTTACAATCAAAAGCGTATTGTTCTTGTACAACGTGGAAGTTATAAATTATAAATAAAGGTCCCTAAACCGTTTACTGCTCTCGCCCCATTCCGTTAACGAGCGTCCTTCAACGGGTACGGCGCACGAGCGGGGTTTTGTTTTCAAAATGGCACTGATGTTCGTGACTAAAACCAGTCTCCATACTTAAGAATATTCAGATCTTGTGAACTTGCCATGCAAACAAAAAAGGTTTTATAGTAAGCAATCGATATGTTTTTCGTATTTTCTTCAGCCTATGTCCTTCTCCAGGGTTAAAACTATCTACATACCAAATTTCATCAAGATCTGGTTAGTGGTTTATAAGGAAAAGAAAAACTGAGTTGCTTTCTGTAGGTTTTTTTTTGCAATCAATGTTGCCAGTCGCGGTTTACGCGAGACGTTTTCGGTTCAACAAATGGTCCGCAGTCCGCAGTTCTAAGAAACAGTAGGTTCTTGTTTGTTTACCACAGTCTTGGTAATAGTTACCACTCACAATCGACTACTCTCAGAGTCCGCAATGTTCAACACATAATAAACATACTGTAGAAGTATATTTTGTCGAAAAGAGAAACCAACTTGGGAAGAGGTGACGCTGTGACATCAAAGATTGGTTTTGTTCATGGACTTTTTTTCTGTTCGTATTATACAAAATGCATACAAATTATAAGTTTTCACATTGGAACGAGAAAGGAAAGAACATTTTTAAAAAGTGCCCCTGATACTGGCCGGAAAAAAACGCTAAAAGGAGAAAATGTAATCCTTCTATTATCTGATCCGCCCCAAGCCAATTCAAGTGTGTTAAAAAGTTGAGGAAGATGGGAAAGCCTACGTCGATGAGACTTCATTGACTTTCATGTTTATCAGCGTTAATACAGTGCAGAGAAAAAATATGTGATGATAAATAAGCTGGTATACTAGAATGAAGCTCAAGTATTGATCAATAATTGAGTAGCGATTGAATGACATATTTGTATGAAATTACAGACTAAAGGGTGAAACCAAACGAGCGTAATTTTGTGAGTTGCGAGTCGCGTATTTTCGGTCGCTCATTTTACGTGCAACTGAATTGTCAATTCATTTTACGTCGTCGTGTGGCAACAACTGCCTTTTTGTATGAAACCGAATGCAGCAGAATTTATGCTACCGAAATTCTGCGACTCACGACTCACAAAATTACGCTCGTTTGGTTTCACCCTAAATCTGTGCTTAAGTGATCATCGCTTGAGCGTCATTCTAGAGTACCTGCCTTAGTGCATAATCAAGCCACGCTGATTCAGTTCTGCGTCAGTACAGATGGTTGTTTACAGTCCATAGTAATGTTAGTAAGGTTCCAGTGTTTGTAACGCGGTGGACATGGCATTGGGCACGTAGTCGCAGCCCTGGGCTCGTTATCATGAGTAAGTAGGTACGCTCGAGGACGAAGCTCGTAATCTAGTACTGATGATTAAAGGTAATATGTACGTATAGATAAATAGATAGCAGAGGTAGGCTGATAAAATTATAGTCTTCTGGCTTTTAATTTAGCTGCAAGATGCAAAATTGTTATCGTCTTGAACTGTCACATTTAAACCGAATCGTGATAGCTGGTGTTGAAGTTAACGGTATGCCACTGCAATCTTTCAAGAGGTAGAAAGAGAGAGGGAGAGAGTGATCCTACGAAGGTTCGGTTTTTAATGGAAGAAATGGGATAGCAAAAAGAAAAACAGCATTGCTCGCATGAAAAGAATGCTGGAAATTCACGTGTGTATAAATGATTGTATAAAGATAATCATATGATACCAATGTTGTTGAAGCAATGCTAAGTGTCTTTCATTTGCACTCGAAGGTTGTTGATAAAAATGCTACCTGCCCATGCAGTTTGAGCTTTCGTTGAAAGGAAACGTCTTGATGAAATCATAGTTTTTTTGGCAGAGCATTTTCTAGTTACCACCAGCAAGTTAAGATTCTGTCGTCACGCACCTATTAGTGTGTGTTCGGGAGTCTTACTTGACAATGACTTTCCTGCCCAGGAGTAGCATCCTGCGTACCACCATCTGTGACTCGTGATCAAAAGTCTCATAAAATAAATTTAATAAATCTTCAAAATAGAAAATGTTCCAATCCAATAGGAATTTTACGACAAGAATGTTTGTATTTTTAAATGAAGTAATTTATTTTAGATAAGCTATTTTGATAACTTATCAGTTAAGAGTCTTACTACCAGTTACTATTATATCGACTTCACACTTATCGTAATCAATGTAGGTCGATCTATCTATAAGGATAGGTAGTACAGTATGATTTTATTTTCGGTCAACAACTTATTTACTTAATTAAGTAAACAGGCTGCACCTGAAACGACATAATTTGTAACGATTACGTGCGAGATAGTAAAGAAAAGTGCAAATAGTTCCGTCAAGTACAGTCAACGATAAAAATTTACTGAACAAACCAAATTTGGCTGATCTGGTATTAGTACATTTGGAAACTTTAGTGTGTTTAGAGATACTTTTACGTTGACTGTACAGTCAACGACAAAAGTAGCTGAACAATCAAACTTTTTAAACACTTTTATTGGCTTGACTTGTTTCTATTATCCTCATCATCTTATACACCAATTTTTGACCTCATCATCACCTAAAATTAGGTGTGTTCTGTTATGGTCAAAATGATACCATGTAAAAGGTAAAAAAAAAAACAATAATACTACTGACTGATACACACTGATACTTACTGATTTGAAACACATTTGGAAAATCGAGAACGATCAGCTACTTTTGTCGCTGACTGTACTTTGTTGTTTTTATTGGCTTGACCTAATAAAGTGAATGAAAAAGTCTAGACTTTTGTGAGTAATTGGAAAAGGCATCGAACCTTAATAAAAGATACACACACTACCATTACACTTTACTATGTATTAAGTAACTTAACTAAAAGATTAAACAGTACGCATAAGTTATCTTGATCATCATCATTAGCATAGAGTGTCTTCCACATCTTCCATGGTACGCCACCGTGCATGGTCTTTGGCTCTTCTCATCCAACTATACTGCTAAGTGCTATCCACTCGGCGCAAGTCGTCGCTCCACATAGTCTGAGGGCGTCCTACAATACGTTTGCCAAGTCGCGGTCTCCACTCAAGAATACGTCTACCCCAACGGTTGTCGATTTTGCGGCTTTTTATGATCAGCCCAATGCCACTTCAACTTGCTAATTCTGTGGACTATCGGCCGAAATTAATAATCGATTCTGATCCGTTATCCGCGGTTTAGGATCGATATGTCAAGTCGTAATATGTAATTTTAGTAGTAATGTGTCAAGATGGTGGCCGAACGGTTAGGCGTGCGACTTACAAGACGTCGACACCGAATTCGAATCCTCTCGGCCCCGCACCTATGACTCAATAAGTTATGTGCGGATTTGCCATCGCTCAGAATGGTGAAGGAAAACATCGTGAGGAAACCGGCATGCCCAAGAACTGCAACATTCAAGGGCATGCGACATCTACCAACCCGCACTGGGCCAGCGTGGTAGATTACGGCCCATACTCTCTCTCTGAGAGAAGGCCAGAGTCCCAGCAGTGGGAACGTGAAAGGCTGATAATGTGTCAAGATCTAGTACTAAAATGAAATACTTATTATAACACAACCGCGGATAACGGATCGGATCGATTATTAATTTCGAACATAAGTAAATTTTGAAAATTTAGATATATATATTTGCTCAAGGTTCGTCCCCACACCTACAACCGAAATACGGAAGCATACAAATAAAAACGTATCAATGTTGATATCATATTAATGAGCTCTCGATATTTAGGTCGAAGCCATTGAACCTACTTGAGATAGAGCGGACGTTTGAGTTATATAAACGATGTTTTATCTACAAACAGGTCTACAGTTTGAATGTTATAATTTAAATTTGATCAGTACCTATAGCTATTTAGCATTCACTATTTAATATTTATGTTCATAGCAGAATATTGCCGTGAATCTTTAAATTTATTGTAATGGTCACAAAAAATATCACGGCATCACATCACACCACACTGTCTCACAAATTACATAACCTTGTTATTGTAACAAAAAAAAAATTACAATATATATACACAACACAGAAAAACGCGTTATAAATATCAGACAAATACGTATAACATTGTATAAGTATGTATAACATTTTGTAATTAAAATGCTCGTAGTCAAGCTTACAGTTAAATTAAATATAACAACTTATAGTATACAAGAAAAAAAAAGAAAAAAAGAGATGAAAAAAGAAACAAAATGAAAAAAGATGTAACCAATAATAATCATTTTTGACTATAGTTAACTTTGACATTCTTCTTTTATTTAGCTCTTGTCGGTGGAGAATTTTGCATCTTGTTCTGTTCTCAGCCATCTTTTTAACTACTACCTACTACTACTTTTCCTTGAAAACTTTGACTAAGTAATATCAAAAAACCGGCAGTTAGGTATTCTTTACTTTATCCACTTTCCTATTAAAGTTTCATTCCAGTGCGGATACTTTATATACCATCTCGTTAACTCTCTTCATTTAACAATATTCATTTTAGTGCTTACCACTACAACTATACTAGTAAATCAATTAAACGAGAGACGGTGATTACACGCAGCGAGTGGCTGATACAATGTGGAAGGTGATCTAATTTCGCCAAGTTTGGAGTCACCAGTTAATTAATGGCTTTTGTAAATTGGCAGGTTAATTAATGTAGACGTAGGTGTTAATTGTATTTTGCTAGATTTTTTTTGAAGTCATATTTTGCATACTGTTGCCCTCTTTAAGAAATATGGAACTAACCAAAAAGCACAGACGCCATGTCTGTGGCAATATGATAATGCAGAATTAATAGAAAAGGTTGTCTGGTAGAAATTACTGACCGCATTGCAACACTAGTTCTAAGCATTTTCATTTTCTGGTCTTGTGGTGAAACAATAAACCATTATCTATCTATTCTAAAACTCTTTTGTGCTAATAGGAATTAGGCACAATCACTATTCTTGGCTAAATACCATATTGTCTTTTATGCGATTTTACACCATTGTTAGTAATATTCAGGATTTGTTAGTGAAATTTCTATAATTTGCTTTTTGGTTGCTTACGTGATACGTCATTACTTCGAACACTTTCCTTTCTCATATCACATGTTCCAAAACGAGAATAAAATCATTGTTTTATTTTGGCTGTAGGCTCCGAGGTTGTGCAATATAAGTATATTATACACCCATCGGTTCTCTCCCACTCGGTGTTCCGTGAGTGTAGGAAGATGGCTCGCTTTCTTAATAATTTTCATTACATTGATAAATAGAAGATATTATTTTCGTGCCTCTTTCAAAATGTGGGTGAGGTTTAGATATGGGTTGTAAATTGGGATGTAAATTTAATATTCTCTCCACCTAAACCAAAGACTACAATTACCTAATCCAAATATCTCATGAATTCAAGCCTCACTATTACACGTACTGTGCTTGAAATCCTCAAAGACAGAACGGACGGTAATAAATTTAATACAAATATCTAATCCATTGGTAGTGGTTTATTAGATTAAGTAGTTGTATTGTTTAGTTGGATAGGTAGTTTCATTTTACATTTTAAGGATTAGTTAAGTGTTTTTATTATTTTATTTAGATCCTACTTCTCTTTTCTCAACAAATAAATGATCCATTGAGTCTAACCATATTAACGTACTAGGCATAAAAATTCAATGTGGGGCTGGGATTAAGTGGAACGCGTATAGGAACTATAATTTGACATACGTGGATTAGGTGCGGCCTAATGTATCAAAATACCTAATCGCTGGATCTAATCCAATCTTCATGCCTCACCTTTAGTAGGGTTAAAACTGGAGCGTCTAGTTGGCTCCGCAGCAATCTACCTTTGTACAGTGCCAGAAACTTTGCTGGTCCAGTGCCCAAAATTGGAACTACACTAGTTACAGGCATTAATTGTATGAAAATATTGAATAATCTAAATTTGCAGTATCACCGCCACTACCGAACCAGATAAGTTTGTGGCACTGTATTTCATTTCAAGACCAAGTTCAACTAACTCAAAAATCCGTAGCCCATGGGGCCAATTTATAAAATAGCTACTCTATTCCGTCAAAGTGCCCATGATTTCTGCCATTACTGTGTCGTTTTCTAACTGTCTAAAAACCAATTAAGCCGAATTAGAAGTAATAAAACAACATCAGACCATCGCATTGATTTTGAAGTTAAACTGGTCGGTGCTATGGATGTCTATATGATTTATTGATTGGTCATACTTTAAGTTTAAAGCTACAGGTGTCTGGTTTGATGAATAACTGTACCAGTTTTAAGTAGTATCGTAGTCAGCCAGCTTTGGTTTTATTTTTCTATAATGTAGTAGTTCTTTTGATTTGGGTGGATATAGTTTATAAGCTAAGCGTTAAGTTTACAATAGTTACTTTATGGAAAAGCACTCTTCAAACATTCATAATGTGATAAAGTTACGTAAATAACTATGACACTATGACGTCACCAAGTTTAATGTCCGTATCATCACATTGATTTAGGTACGAGATTTAACTAGGTAGTAAACTAGAATGTTAAGTTATTGATTTTAAAGTAGTCGCGTAAGCGTAAAACGATGACATGCAGAACATGATAAAAGGGAACAGCTCAAGGTTTGGATAGACCAATGAGTGTGAGCAATGGTTTTCTTCAAGTTACGATAAACTAAGTTCTTCAATACTTCGTGAGCCAGTGACCAACCTTGGTTTCAAAGCTTTTCAATCCACATAATCAAAGGGGTTTGAACTGTTGCCTAACACACCCTCTTCCATCGTTACGTTTATCGTATCAGACCATGACAAACGGTTGACATTTTAATAAACCCAAACGCCAATTACAGCTCTTAGCAGTTGTCAAATCACTCATTTCATAAAAAGAGAAACATCATTATTAATCAATCGAATATGCATTAACAAGTTAATAACCACTAATGTAAATAATAAAACGGTGATTGTGTTGTCATCAGACTGCTGACAACCGTTAAGTAGAATGTTAAGCCCCGCGACCAGAATTAGATAGGGCTTTGACAGACAGATAGACAAATGGACGGAGATTGACGGCGAACCTGATAATGTGCATTTAAAGAATAAACCAGTTCAGTAGTCGAGGGACTCACGAGGTACTTGGAGTCCCTTTACCAAACCCACCTTTACTTTTTTAACTCGAGTTTAGTTCTGTGGTTAAGCTCATTCAGATGGAATTGAATTTCTTTTTTGTTTGACAACACCTGAGCGTTTGGAATAGATCTAAAATAAAAATACTTCTTAGTATTTGAAATTGGTCTGAATTTATTTTAAATACATTATTGCAAAAGCCAGCGATTAAAAGAGTCATATCTGCTACATAAAATATGTGAAGAAGTCTTCCTTTGTTAGTTGCTTTAATTGATGACTGTAACCTAAATTGTAATTACTGCCACGTTATGGTAGCTAACTATGCAGCTTGTCTAGTAAATAAGTACAAAGTAGTTAGAGAATTTGAGCTAGAAATCAATTAGTTATCTTGACTGGCTTAAAAGCTTTGTTGGTTAGCCATCGTTACTGTACAGCTCAATCCGTTTGATTTTGTATTCTAGTAAGAGAACAGATAACTTTGTCAGTGGCAAGGCAATTATACAAATCGGCTGTACCTTATTCTAACTATCTGCGTAGTTTCACCTAAATTATTAGATACTAATGAATTCAAATTGTTTATTCTAGCTAGATTGCCTAGTAATCAAACTTTAAAGCTGCCAACCAAAGAGGTTTTACATCGCGGCATAAATTAGAACTCATTGCAGGTTTATTAAAAAAATAAGAGACGCACTTTTTTTTCGATAAACCTTTTACGGAAACCTCTTTTGGTATTTTGGCGGCATTTGAATTGTCAACAACAAAATTTTGTGTTTGTTCCAAAACTTGTGCTTTTCGGGTAATGATGTGTGATAATTATGATGGTGGATTATTATTATATTGTGTTTGTTAATGTGTACGAGTGTAGGAAAATGAAATAACGTTGTAAAAAGTGACTTTTCTAGTTGTTCCTGTTTTGATTTCCTTTACTCACGTTATTATCTTTATTTCCAGATCCGCCAAAAGCAAAACTAGTGAAAATGTGGTCGACGATACACAAAGTTGCCGCGATGATATTGCTCGGCGCTCTCAGCAAAGGAGAATTACCGGAAGATGATTTTAGGATAATTAATAGACAAGGTATGTGCACTACATCAGTTTGAGTTGAAATTTATTTTGTTTGTACACATCAGTATGTGCGTGAAGAAATTTTTTAGCTTTAAGTGTCAATATCATCATAATCTAGGTACCAGTATAGTAACACTGACATAAATATGTTCATAAGATTCACTGAATTCGGCTGAAAAAGGTACGTATATAGATATATCGTCAATTTTATATTTTGATGGCCATTTTAAGTTTATAGGTGCCTGCTGATCTGTAGTGTAGGTTCTACAAATGTATTTATGACACCCAACTTTACAAGATGCGGTTCCGATTAGCGACGTTTGGTGTCTTCGGAGTAGTTTGAGAGTCAATGTATGGGATTTAAATCTTTGACAATAAACGAGTCACATGTACGTATTTTGGGAATGGACAAAAGGAAAACTGTGTGGGTTCAATGATTTCTCGCTGACTGTGCAAAAAACATAGTTCATCATCTGGAAGATAAATACAATATATCAACACAAGGTCAACAATATGATCCTCACACGATTCTTGGAAGGGAGATAAATCTGCACTATGTACCATTTGTTGTCATTTACAGCTAATTGTTTGATAACCACGTGTTGCTTTGTGCTGGCAAACAGCTTTGTGTACTTTGTATGGAGGTTAATTACTATGCAAGCTTGAAAGAAACCTACCTTACTGATAGGCATTGTTTACTTAGAAAGAAAGAACATTACATTAGACTCAAACCAAAGTGCTAGACATGAATTAATTAGTCAAAGCAAATAGTCAGAATTTCTGCACAAATGTGTATTTAGATTTTTTGAAATTTTTAGGTGATACGAAGTAATTATTATTATGTCATGGTCATTAACATTAGTGATTGGTTTTGAAACGGTTAATCGATATAATTTAGGCACTGTTGCAAGTGTTGTTTTTGTGTTATTTTTTCTTAGTTTTGTTTTCATCAATTCATCATCCTCATCATCATCAGCCGGAAGACGTCCACTGCTGAACGTAAGCCTTTGAGCGCTACAATGAACGGCTATTAGCCATTTGCGTCTCTTTTGATGTCGTCTGTCTACTTACAGTGGGAGGCCAACTTACAGAACGTCTTCCGGCTAAGTACCTACTTTAAAAAATATTTGAATACCGCGTTTATAATCGCCAGTCATCGATGCATAGGTTAATGCCTTCATCTACTTACTGACTATTCCGCAAGTTTTTACTTTTTTAATAGATGTACTCATTCTATTCAAATTGACATTAGCTCTTCCCAAAGTAACGCTAAACGGGCAGTTATCTTTACCGATTATACATATTTTTTTTACCTGTTTGCATTCTTCTATGGGTAAAACCATCAAATATAATGAACGACTTCCTCCACTAGAATGAAGGTCAAGATAGCTTCAAAAGTTTAATTAACAGTCGTAAAAGGAACAAATATTTGCCGCGAAACCTCCATTAAACTGGCTATTTGTGTTTGCATTACCTAAGTGATGCTCAATCTTGACAGTTAGCTAATTTGTGTGTGAAAATAAATCTAGCAAGAGGAAACTACTACTCAAAAAAAACCTTATATGTTATTCCGTTCAAAAGTGGTTCTTTTGCCATTGGTTTAGATTCTAACAACGCTATGTTTGAATTTGAATGACAAAATCTTGATTAAACACTTGCCCTTTTGGGTGTTTACTTAACTTTTCTGTTTTACTGGTAGTTAGTTGTAAGCAGGTGCCTAATCGAACAAACAAACCTTATAATTTTACGTGGAAGTTTATTTATACATTTAAATTAAGAGCTAGTTGTAGACAGACAGCGTGCATTGAATTTGTAATACCTCTTTAGCATTAATGTTTTTTGCGTTTAGTTTCGAGTGAGACGCTGTTTGCTTCTTAATTTTTATCTACTTTTAATCTGTTGTGTATTTGCAAGTTTTTTTTTTATTTGAAGTGTCCTTGTGAACTCTATTTAGTTCAGAAGGGAATTGTTTTTTTGGGCGCGATATAGTAATAGTACCTATTTTTTTTTTCTTAATGGTATAGTGTTTGACCACAAGTCACCAGATGTTAAATGACGACGTGGTCGAAGGTGGCGTCAAGCTATACCTGGATTGGGAACTGGCTCTCAACTGGGGCTGACTTAACACAGCGATAGGTGCTTGGTGGCAGATTCTTAACTTGAGGACGGTAGCTAGCCAAGCGAGCCCTACCACCAAGCTATCGTTTCGTCAAGAGGTTTCCTTCACCGGAAGCTCAAGCTCATTGTAGGTTTCAAACCCACGCCGCTATTTTACTGTTTACATTCTCAAGCACTTTTGTTACCATAAATCTCCCAGAATTACAATCCGTGCATATAATTTGTCTAGGTTGAGAAATCCTTGAAAGGCGCCACTGTCCACCACCGACCTGTAACGTTCGACAGGTTCAAGCTAATCGAATATTCAAATCCACAGATCTGCTGGCGTCTAACACCGATATATTCGAAGATAACGATACTAAATCATTTTCGCAACTGCTGTTCGATGTGGCAAGGGACCAGGTGATCGTGGGCGCAAGGTGAGCACTATTTATACCTAGCTCCTTAGTTTGCATTGGCGACCAATTTGCATTGCAGTTTTAATCGACTGTCGCAGTAACTACTTTCTGACTTGGTGTATCACAGAAAACTGCTGTCAGATCTAGTTACTTAATTTCGTTTGTATGACTGGAAAATGTAAACCACTCCTGTTTGGGAAATACCATTTTACTAAGTGACTTGGATAACCTTCCGTGAGAGTCGATATTTGTCACTTCTTCACGCAGAAACGGAGTGAAATTTGGAATGTATTAATACACTGACTACTTCTTATCCCGGACAAAGGATAATGGGAAAACCTCAGGTGTAACAGAAAAGCAAAGCTAGTAATAAGATAAATAGTGATTGGAAAATACAGATGTATGTATATAGGTACAGTCAACGACAAAAGTCGCTGAACAAAAACAAATTTTCCGATTCTCTTTATCATCTTAAACACCGACTTTCGACCGATTTATCACTTAACATCATGTGTGTTGTGGTATGGTCAAATGCAACCTTGTAAGTTGTAAGATAGAAAACAAACTTTACTGACCTAATACGCATTTGGAAAATCGAGCATGATCCGCTACTTTTGTCGCTGACTGTACTACCAACCGGAAACGATTTTGCTAGATACCTATTTGCAGTATTTACGAGTATATTGTTACAGGAAGTACGTTTTTCCACACGTTCATTTCCTGTCGCCAATGTTACTTATAGGTGGGAATGTAGTTAGGTATATATATATTTTTAAGAATATGTTTGCATACAGCTCCACCTGCGCAGTGATTATTTCTTGCGCGTCTTCATACCTACACGTTATCAAAAATATCTTATCAATCCTAAGTCACAGCGCAATGTGATTCCTATAGTTTAAATCTAATCAAACCTTGAAAATCGTATTCTCAAGTGTACATAAAAACAAGTTAAACTACACGTTTAATGACCGGTGGTTCATCGCAGATTGAACTTTATTAAAATGAACATCATCATCATCATCAGCCTTTCACGTTCCCACTGCTGGGACTCTGGCCTGCTCCCAGAGAGAGACAGAGTATGGGTCGTAATCTACCACGCTAGCCCAGTGCACGTTGCTAGATGTGTCGCATGCCCTTGAATGTTGTAGTTCTTGGACATGCCGGTTTCCTCACGAAAAAAAAACATGAACATGAACTGTGTTTATTGCTTAAATGTGTAGCAACACAAATGACACATGCCAGTGTGACCATCTTAAAATACTCCCTCTAGTAAATGTCTCAAAACGATTACGTAATGTTATAATTCCTGACAAACAAATTCAGAGCAACATAAATCATTACCCATAAAAAGTAATTTAGTGTTATCATAACAACGTTAATGCCGATAAGAGTTGTGTACGAACGGCCTAATAACTTGTACAAACAACTTGAGTCATTCACCTGCCTGTCAACTTATGATATAAGATAATCGTTATCACTGCGACGGAACAGGTTCATAACGGAATATAGTACCTGCAAACTGCAGTAATGCAGTCGTTTTAATTAAATAACAGGACGTTTTTTAAATTGAGCGAAACACCGACTAAAAGGAGTTGGCGGAATGCAGTCAATGCTGATAAGCCAGCAGTCAAGTGTAGTGACCACCTGTTTGAAGGTATTTTATCTGAGAATTCGCCTTTCCTGAGTATGGAGTGTTTGGAATGCACGAAGTTGTGTTAGAGACTAATTTGTTCGGATTTTTAATGCTTTTTATTGAGTGATCAAAGTAGAAATAATATCCGATAGTAATATAGCCCTCGACTGACGGGGTGATTTTCAAAAAATATTTTTTGTTAGTACACCCTTGCAGTAAAGGAAACTACCCTAAATACTTCATTACTCTATCAGATCGGGGTAAAGGTTGTATTAAATATATCCTCTATCCTGATCCTGTAAAATCAATGAAACAACATCCGTAAAGCTAATTATTGTCAACACACAGATTTATCTGACTGTTTCAGCTAGCCCTGCAAAAACCTGTTTGACCTCATAGTTCAGATATCTTCCGGATGTGAAATGTTACGATTCACTACAGACAGACAACAATCGGACTTTGTTCCATTGCCATAAACGCATAAAAAAGCATTTGTGCTAAACTAATTGTGCCCCGCGGGTACACCCGCGTTTGGTTCTCACAAGCTCTATGCATTTTCTGGGGTAAAAAGTAATCTATGATACTCTCCTACCAAAAAATCACGTCGATTCGTTGCTCCGTGAAAAAAGACAAACCAACAAGCTATGTTTCGCATTTATATTATATGTTGGTACATTATGTACATATAATATGAATGTAAATATTTAAATAAGTGTGAGTTAATCGGTGTATTACTAATCCTATGCGAGAACAATCATGGTTCAGAGTCATATCAATTCAATAGCAGTACCTACTTATGCTTAAAGAAAGCAAGAACTTTACATGAAAGTCAGTTTTGTAGTAAATTAATACAAGTGATAACTGATAAGTGACAGTCTGCTAATTTGTATGTTTTTCCAAATGCTGTCAAGGTTGAGCCGAATTCGATAGATTCATAATTACTTTTACCGCAAAAATGTGTAGGTGTATTTGAAATAAACAAATTCTTTATTACTACAGTGCCTTCGTCGTGCGTCTTTTCTCAGTGGCAAACTTAACGTATAGGGCATCGCTCTGACAATGCACATTCACACATCCATTCACAGTTATTATGTATGGATTTGGATCGCCAGTGTAAACTAGCGGCGTAGATCATAAAGTGAAAAACGCAGTGTTTGCCACATTAAGGCTTTACGAACATTTGGCCTAGCTTTTAGGCAATGTTTGTCCAAGTGTTTCTCGGGCTGAATGTATGTAGGTAGGTACACTGAAGAAAGCGTCGCTTATTGAACTAATGGTGGACAGTAAAGTTATGTAAAGAATTGTTTCTGACTTCTGATGGGCTCTTGACCTTACCTCGGCTTCAAAAAAAGAGGTTAAATTCTCTCTCAATTCGACTGTTTTATTTTATGTTTGTTACCTCAGAACTTTCGACTAGTTGAACCAAATTTTCATGATTCTTATTTTAATTGAAAGCTGGTGTTTCTCGTGAAGTCATTTGGTTCAGCTCTGACAACAGCATCCTTGCAAAGTTGCTTATTGTTTTCATGAAATGTTTTGAAGTCAAAACGAATTTTAAAATATATTTCTTTATGGTTTTTTTAGAGTAGTGTTTGACCACAAGTCACCTGATTTTAAGTGACGATGTGGTCGAACGTGGCGCCACTCTGCAACTGTGTTAGAAATTTGCTCTCAAGTGTGCTGCGGGAACACACCGAAAACGATTGGTGTTGCGCAAAAAACTACTGTTGTGTGCTGCGACCATCGAAATATTGCTATATGTCAAATTATTTGTAGAAGACTACGCACTTCTACAGCTAGACTTTTGCACGTGATCTTACAGTAAATGCAATAACGCTGGGTCACATGTACTTGAGAGAAAAGGGTATCGATTGATCCCGACCCGATGGCAGAGATTACATCATTCGCTATTCGAATAATAAATTACTACTAGTAGTTATTAATCAGCTATTAGAATTAAAAACCTATTAGAATAATGTAAAATCTATCTCAATACCTTCTCAAAGGCTTTACTTGCGCTATCACGGGTAATGCAGTAACTCAGTAACTTTCTCTTCGCCACCATTGCATGCAAGCCCAAAAAGTCCTGAACCTCACGAGATATAAAATCTACCTCTTTTATTAAGGCAGTCAACATTAAAACCCCCATCGAGCATAACGACTTACATAATTTTTCCAAAACGGCCCGACAATCAGTCCATTTGGGGAGAGAAGACCCTCAATAAAATGTTATGTAAAGTAATATCCCACACTCCTTATTTAGCCTTCAATGAGCCTTTATTAAGCCTTCCATTTACCTCGGGGTGAATTATTAATAAATACATTATGTATTGGCACGAGGTAGACATCATTTTTTAAATATTAATGTGTTCCGCATTGAAGGGAAATATTTCCAGTTAAATTATAGAGCATCAACAGATTGATGATCTGATATCTGAGGGTGACAAGTGCAGTGCATTGTCGCACAGAATTTTAAACGGTTGTATACAACCAGCCCAGAATTTTGGCTATAGCCAAAATCTCTAAACTGAGAGAGAAAAAAATAGAATGAAAGAATATTGATTCCACAGCGTTTTCTGTTGGTAAATATTTATCAGTTCCTAAATGGCATAAGACAAGCAAAAATTATTGCGCTTGTTCAACAGCGCTCGAGTTCAAAAGTAAAAATTAATAATGAATAGCCTATTTCCGCAACATATCGGTATGTAGGTATACTTATCAATTACAAGTATTGCGTTGCAATGTGATACTTGACGCAGTGAACACGATTGTGCAGTTTGCAAGTGTATAGAATTTCACTCTCGCACGGCGTGCTTTAGTTATTCGAGGACATGTTATCTATTGCAACTCACGCGCTTCGCCACGATTAGGTTTCAATGTCCTATTTGGGAAAATAGGAATTTTAGAGTTACTATTCGGTCTGCTATCTATGTTACGGCCTCACTGGCTAATGTAGAACGACCACCCTCAACGCTGGAATCATTATTCATCTGATTTAATTAGAACCCCCACACAAAGCTCTGACCTTTGACCAGGGATATCCTCGTAACTAGGGCATCAGAAATTATGTGGATCGGGGATCCACAACATTCAGATACGGAACAAATTCTTACGCATTTCAAAATGCCCTCGCGGTAATTGATACCTATTTAACATATTAAATTCAAACTGCATAACCTGATCCCTAAGTACTGTGGCGTGCTTGAATAACAGTACATTTGCTAAAACATCACCAAGCTATGAGGACTAAAGGAAAGTGACTCTTAGGTTTTCAACGCAATCTCGATGAAATTGCTATGTCACCTTTATATCTACACCTAAACAAAATTTACTGTTGATTCAATTTGAATCATAGCTAGATCTTAAGTAGGTATCTAATTTTATGAGCTCTCTATGCCATATTAATTATACATTAGATACAAAATATAAAAATGCCGTGGCAAAGATGTTTGCAAAAGACTAAAAAACACAAAGTTACCAAAACATTCTTTAGTGCAAAATTTCTATAGCGCTCTGCCATATTTTACATTCCAGACTATGAGTAAAATACCTCATTGTCTCTATTTATCTCTGGGTATTGTTTCTGGCGTCTTTGTTACCTTTCAAAACAAGTGAAATAATGATAAAATGTTTTTCTGTGCGATGCCAAAGATTTGTGACGCGTCCACACTGAGTTCGTCATTTCCACTCCACAGAGATGCCCTCTACCGCCTATCTCTCCGAGACCTGCACCGCCTGGAGCGAGCCGACTGGCCTGCTCCCTCCGACAAGACCAAACTCTGTCAAGACAAGGGTCAGACTGAAGAGGACTGCCATAATTACATCAAGGTGCTGCTATCGCATGGCCATCAGCTGTTTGCGTGTGGAACGCACGCATTTAGCCCCGCTTGCAGTTGGAGAGAGGTTAGTTCTTTGATCAATATGTTTTAGTCTAGTCTTTTGTGTATAGGAGTTTTCTGTTAAATACCCTAGTAGCTTTTATGCCCTGGTCCCTGTTTCTTTTTAAGTTCTCAAAGTTATCTATGCAGAAATCCATGGCTATGGTCTTCGTTCATTTCCTTAAGTCCTTGAGTTACAAAACATACATTTTGCGTACTAGACGGACAAAAATAAAATATTCTTAAAAAGTCTTTGGTAACCCATGAAAAAATGTTCCAGATTGAATCACTGCATACCGTTTCGGAGTACATGAGTGGCGTGGCGCACTGCCCTTACAATCCTCACTCCAACGTGACGGCTGTGATAGCTGACAGTGGGGAGTACTACGTTGGAACCCCTACTGACTTCAGCAGCTCTGACTTTGCTATAGCCAGGTACGATTTTATGGAACACATTTGGTTTGACCGGCGAAAGACGATGAATCCCATTAAACAAATGACTCATAACTCAGAACTCAGACTCAATACATAAAATGATTCTAGGAAAAGAAAAGATACAATTCTCTCTTAGTATGCATGATATATCTAAGTTCCTGCATCATTAATTATATGGCCCCGTCATGTCATTCCATTATGTATGCTTATTCCTATTAGAATAATTAATGGTCATGCAAGATTCTCTACAGTCCTAAAAGTTGCTGTTCCAATGTTGTTGGTCCAGTTTCCCCCATGAGGTATATGTTGTTTTAAAACATTCCAAAGATATAGGAACGCAAGGATGGACTTCGCCGCGACACGGAAATAAGAAAACTCCACAAGTTATCTGATCTGCATAGTTGATTGAAAATTCTGATTTCTCTTTTCCAGGAGTCGCGGGGCTTCAGTCCGGGATATGGGCACTCTGCGTACTGCGCAGTACGATTTGAAACTGCTGAACGAGCCGCAGTTTGTGGGGAGCTTCGAAGATGATTACTTCGTTTACTTCGTGTACAGAGAGTTTGCTGTGGAGCATATGAATTGTGGAAACGTAAGTTAGAAGTTGATCATAGTGCAATGACCTTACCAAATAGCAACAACTCGAGACCAGATCAGAAGAACCAAAGCAAATTGGGAGAATAACACGCTAAGATCTTTCTCTGTGAGAAAAAACCTGTGCCTACCTTACCTTCCAGTAGAAGACCCATTTGTGTCTTAAAAGCCAGTAATCATAGAGTTTGTTTTTTCTTCTTAGAATGTTTGACTGCAAGTCACATAATGTTAAGTGACGATGTAGTCAAAGGAGGCGCCACGCTACATCTTGACGGGGAACTGGCTCTCAAGTAAGGTTGCCGGAATACACCGATAGTTGTTTGGCGACAGATAGTTTTTGGGTGGCTTGTCAATTAATATCAGATCTTTACCAAGTACAATTTCCTCTTCAGACGATATACTCCCGCATATCGCGCGTTTGCAAGAACGACTCAGGTCGCCTTCGTATGCTAAACGACAACTGGAGTACATTCCTTACTGCTCGCATCACGTGCTCCGTGCCTGGAGTGGTGCCTTTTTTCTACGACGAAGTGCAAAGCGTCGACTATCTACCGCAGGAGAAGATACTCGTAGCTACCTTCACCACGCCCACGTGAGTAACTACCAACTGTTCTACTGTTTTTGATAATACGATAGCTGGAGAATGTTTTTGACGTGTCTTTATACTGAGTAACAGGTCAGAAAAGTAGACCGTAACTAAATAGTCTATAGGATCTTAGCTTAATAACTATAAAATCATGATTGTTTAGCTTATATCGACAGCTCGTTGTTATCACCTTAAGTTTGCGTCAGGGCCAAGCGGGATGGTGGGGGAAGGGTACGGCACAGAATGATCGAAATATGTGTTCTCCTATTTAAGTACTACCTAATAAGCGTCAGTATAAGTTAAAACATTTAAAACGAAGTCCATCTTGTTTTTATTTCGATCTTTAACTCTAAATGCGAGTCTCTAGCATAGAAGTTTCACGTTAAACCCAACGCCGTGTGCCTCAATACAGCTCCACCCGTTGTGCAGAAATACGATTCCTTCTCATAGCTTCCATTTCAACCTCGCTTTACCTTTGACTTTCTTCAACAGCAACAGCATAACCGGTAGCGCAGTCTGTATGTTCAACATGTCAGACATCCACGAGGCATTCGACGGTCTCTTCAGCGTTCAGGACTCGCCTTCCTCTACTTGGGAGCCCAGGAACCCCAGTAGACAAGCCAGGAACCGGTTTCAGTGCAGACAATCTGAGTCAAGGTAAACCTCTTACTTTTCAAAAGCTATGATTGGAGATAACTCAGACACTCCTACTAACATATCCAGCAGGCAAATAACAACCGATCTTAGCAACAGCTGGAATAAAGACCTTATTTCTTTATGGTTCCAGAATATGTTCATTATCAGTAATCGGTGTTCTAACTTCGTCATGTTACAATTTTAGTCTTTAGAATTTTACTATCTGTCTAATTTTAGTCCCGCAGGTCATAGACCGATCATCATTATCACCAGCCTACAAGTTCCTACTGCTAGGATACAGCCTTTCTGTCAGATTATGGGTTTCAATGTACTACGCTGGCCCAGATTGGATTGGAACCACAATTTCCAATTTGGAAGATGTCGCCTACCCTAGAAAATTGTGGTTCATGGATAATGGACATGCCGGTTTCATCACATGATATTTTCCTTTACAGTGTTGAGTGATGACAAATCCGCACAAAACTCATTAAGTCACCGGTAGTTAGGAACAGGATCGGATTCAAACTTGGTATCGGCGCCTTGTAAGAGGCACGCGTTAAAATTTGACCACCAGCGCTCCAACCTTCGTAGACTGCCCAAGTAGTTCTAATCCAGATATCTATCAAAGTAAATCTTATTGAAGTTGTACATTTCTTTCAGAGTCCAAGAAGCGATAGAATACAACCGCTACCACCTCATGAACAAGGCTATCCAGCCCATATCAGGCGCACCAACATATCGAGTGACGTCAGAGCGTTTCACTCACGTCACCGTTGACGTCACAAGTGCAAAGAACATAGACAAGCAGTACGTCCTCTACATATCTACAGCAGAAGGCAATGTGCTGAAGCTATCAGTTCTGCCGAAGCTTGCTGGCGCTTGTTTGGTGGAGAAATGGAGGTTGTCAGATGAGAAGGGTGGTTATGACGTGCTGAGCATGCGGTTTGTGAAGGAAACTGTAAGTACTTTTGGTGGATGTAGGTACTTTATTAGTCTGGGGCTGGTACTCTAGAATGACGCTCAAGTGTTGATCGACACTATGTAATGATAGACTCAAATCTATGCTCAGATAGTGATTATTTTAGAATTTCAGCCTGGAATTTTAATTTATGTGTGCGGCTGTTTCTTTCGTAAGTTTGCACCCAGACACAGAACGAATGCTTACTTGTTTTATTTTTCGTGATAATTCAATAATAGCCTTTATTTCCTTATTCACAGATGTCAGTTTACATCGGCAGCTCTCGCGGCGTGCTCCGCATCGGCGCCGAACGTTGTTCCCGGTTTCAAAGTCGCTCGGGGTGCGTGGGCGCAGGGGATCCGCACTGCGGTTGGGATGACGCGAGAGAAATATGTGTCCGGGCGAGCAATAGGGTACGGGACCCTTCGTTTGTGCAGGCTACTGGCGTCTGCCCGCCTCAAGACACGCCTGGTAAGAATGATCTCTAAGTAAATGTTCTATCTCTTTCTTTTATTTCTATTTTTCGATCCCTCTCTGTCTCCTCTTTTATCATAGTATAAAACAAAGCCGCTACCCGCTGTCTGGCCGTTTGTATGCTATAGATCTTTAAAACTACGCAACGGATTTTAATGCAGTTTTCAGCAATAGATAGAGTGATTCAAGAGGAAGTTGCGCCTTGCGGTTTCACCCGCGTCTTCTCGTTATCCCGAATGAACCTTTTTCCGGAATATAAAGTAGCTTATGTGTAAATCCAGGGCTTAGGCTATCTCCATTCCAAATTTCATCAATATCGGTTCAGTAGTTACGGTGATACGTGGTAACAAGCATTCACACACACACACACGCACACTAACTTTCGCATTTATAATATAAGTAGGATAGGTACATACACACATACATATTATAGTACAGAAAGGCCGAAAAATTCAAAGATTTGTAATACTGCCCCATAATTGTATCAACAAATCTACATTGCACCCTTGCGAAGCCTGGACGGGTCTAGTTCGATATAATCCAAAATTTCAAACACTTTATTGTTCCAGTGGACGGAGGATGGTCGTCTTGGTCGGAGTGGGAGCCCTGCATGCAGGACGGCACGTCGCACTCGGAGTACGGAGACAAGCCCGATATGTGCATGTGCAGGAAGCGGAACTGTGACAACCCTAGGCCGGCCAATGGCGGACTGAGTTGCACAGGTAACGTATAAATCAGTTATTGTGCAAAAGCGAAAGGCTAAGCTTCTATAATTTTGTCTTCATGCAAAAAAGTGAGTGCAAAAGTGCATTTTAGCCGCTAAAGTAGAAAGATTATTTCTAAATTCGAAACTAATTTAAGCTGTTCTTCTTGCTTAGAGAGGTAAACAGTTGTGTGTTTCGCTCAGCTGAAAAGTTATTCTGCATCTCCTACCTTTGAAATTCTCGCTTCGCTCAGGATTTTATATTTGAACTACGAGCGAAGCGAGTTCAAAAGGTGTCTAGGTTTCTTCGCTTGCCTAGGTTGCAGTACAAGTACCTACTCGCGCCAAAAAACAACTTTGCAGCCTTGCATAGCAAATAACTATTGCCGTTACCTTTTCCAGGAGTCAGCATATCAGTAACAAACTGCACCGTACACGGCGCCTGGTCGAGCTGGTCTGGTTGGTCCGAGTGCTCGGCTTCATGTGGGATCGCTGTTAAGTCCCGAAGGAGAACTTGCACTTCGCCTGAACCTCGGTTCGGAGGAAGGGTGTGCGTCGGACAGGATGTGGACGACGCTTTCTGCGGCAGCTTACCGCCTTGTCCAGGTAACTATAGACCAAATGTGTCCAATCATCATCATCATCATCAGCCGGAAGAAGTCCACTGCTGAACATACGCATCCCTCCTTGAACGCCACCATGAACGGCTATTAGCCATTTGCATCCATCGGCTCCCTACGACTCTTACAAGGTCGTCGGTCCACCTAGTATTCTACAGAACTTCTTCCGTTTCGTGGTCGCCACTCGAGAACCTGTGTCCAATAGCTTGCTGGAACCAGTTAGATCAACGGTGTAACACAACATCCAAAGGCATGGATCTACCTACCCGCACTGGCTCTGCGGCCCATACTCTCTTTCTGAGAGGCCAGAGTCCCAGCAGCGGGAACGTAATAGCCTAGTTGTAGCTAGATTTTATTCGACCATTCTCGCCTTCATCACATCCATTTTAGGGATCTTAAAGATTTGCGAGAAGAGTGTGAATGGGAGTGTGATGTGGGATGGATTGTATGATGATTGTGACACTTTATGATGTTGACATTTTTTTTATTACATATAAAAATGATCGAGGCAATTGGGCTCGGCCTCAAATATCCTACTCCTACTAATATTATAAACGTGTGAAAGTTTGTGAGTATGGATGGATGGATGGAAGGATGGATGTTTGTTACTCTTTCACGCAAAAACTACTAAACGGATCTAAATGAAATTTGGAATAGAGATAGCTTATAGCCAGTATTAACACATAGGCTACTTTTCATCCCGAAAAAAGGTTCCTGCGGGATAACGGGAAGACGCGGGTGAAACCGCGGAGCGCAACTAGTACTCTAATAATTCATATTAAAAATTATGCTCTCTAGATCCAGAACTAGCACCAGTGGACGGAGGCTGGTCTGCTTGGGGTCCATGGACCCAGTGCATCAGTGCAGGAGGTGCAGGCTGCGGTGTGGCGGCGGGGTGGCGGGAGAGGCGCCGCGTCTGCAACAACCCTGTACCCAAGCACGGAGGCCTGGACTGCGATGGGTCGAAGGTGGAGAAACAAGTCTGCGACATGAGACCCTGCGAGATTAGGAAGGCGACGGCTTGGACACCTTGGGTCCAGATACCTGGTAAGTTTCTAAAAATTATTCCTCCTAGGTACATTTTCCTCGTACCTTTGGAAAAGTTCGCTTTTATTCCTAATAGATCCACTTTCATATAGTACAGCAAAACAGAAAAGCGATAGGAATAAGGTTTTGCTTGCAACTAGCTGTTCCCCGCGGTTTCACCGGCGTGGGCTAAGGGGGAAGGACATAGGATACTATAAAGTATCCTATGTCCTTCCCCAGGGTTCAAACTATCTTCTGACTAAATTTCATCGAGATCGGTCTAGTGGTTTTGGAGCCTATTCAATACAACAAAAAAGAAAATCTTTCTTCTTTATAGTAGTTTTCTGTTCGTACTTTCTAAACGTAGTTCTTTTTCCTCCAGGAAATACGTCTGATGGTAGCTACATGGAAAAGAGATTCAAGTTCTTATGCAAAGCGCCGTCTCAGGAACAATTAAAGGTTAGTTGTATTTACCTGAATGCTCATGTTATTATCTCTATCTATGAGAATTTATCTGAAATCTGAAGCAGATGGATCACTCTTCTTTAACTTAACTAACTATTCACGACGACACTTAAACAACGACACTTCCGTGATGCCAAACAGCTGCCACTCTCATTGCAACAACATGTCTGTGGGAAATGTGACTTCATCTGTGGCTCCAGAATCGGCTTGCTTAGCCATGAGCGCAGATGTTTATCAAGCGCTACTTAAATAATCTCTCCCACAATTATGCGTTCCTTTCTCCCATACTTGCAAAATGTGGAATAAATTTCCTTCACAAGTCTTTCGGCAGTGCTACAAATTGCAGTCATTCAAAATGGGTGTAAAAAAGTTCTTAAGGCGACCCTTCGGAACTTTTTTCACAACGCATCGGCAACGCCCCTGGTGTTGCAAATGTCGATAGGCGACCGTGACCGCTTACCATAAGGCGGGCCAGATGGCACAAGCAGCAAGCAAGAAAGCAGACGCTTGTTTGCCACTCGATTAAATAAAATTAAAAAAAAACTTTTGTAGATGGAGGCAGGACAATAATGACTCGTTTGATTACAGCTGTCCATAGCTCGCGAAGAAGAACGCTACTGCAACTCCCGAGGGAGCTGCAGCAGTACTCCTCCCGAAGAGGAAACCGGGTGGGAGGAGTGGGGACCGTGGGGGGCTTGCTCAGCAGCTTGTGGGGGAGGACAGCAAGCTAGGACACGCAAGTGTCGCCGGCCACCTTGTGCTGGTGCAACCGAGATGCTGAGAGCGTGTAACACACATACCTGTAACGGTGAGTACCTATTTTGGCCCGCGCAAGTTTCATTCATTCATCACCAGCCTTTTACGTTCCCAATGATGGGATACAGGTCTTCTCTCAGAGAGAGAAAGGTAGGTTTTAGGTTAGCGTCCCACTAGTCAATACTCAATTATTTGTTGTAGTCATATGTACATGAGATCTTAGTGGTTAAAATTAGTGATTATATGGCTCCGAATAGGTCCCGGTAGGTATGATGGTCTTTTCAATAATAGAGTGCTAGGAAAAAGGGATGAGAAATATTACCATTTGTCCAGTTCAGCTCCCATCTAGTCTTTCCTTCAGTCCCAGCCTAATAGCAACAATATATCTGGTCAGTGAAGAGTTAGTTGTTCCCTTAAAGGTACATCCATCCTTCCATCTACCCTGCTAGTTCACTATAGATCATTCCCACCGATTCGAGTCCGTCCACCGTCCATTCTAGTTCCACCGTTTGTCTTATTCCATGTAACTATTGAAGCTTTCTTTTTTCTGAAGTTCCTTTTGTTAATATTTCTGTCTCTGTTCGTTTAAGGTCTATGTGTATAATATTTATCCTGCTTCTATGTGACATTAATAAAGCAAAATCTCACTAGGTGCATAAATAAACACACTATCAATGGGAATGATCCAACTCATTGCATTGTTTTTTATTTTAGGAGAATGGTCGTGCTGGACCGAATGGGGTGAATGCAGCGGCAGTTGCGCGGGTGGTGCCAATAGTATTAGCTCGACGGGTCACCGATCGAGGACGCGCAAGTGTCTGTCACCTGAAGGCTGTACGGATGCAACCGCGGCGATGGAGCGACGAGCTTGCGTCTCCAACTGTGCAGGTATGGTGGAGATGTCAAAAGACAAGAGACAAAATTACTGAAAACTAGCTACGCCTGTTGCCCTTCCAACCTCCTTACGCCGGCAAAAGAACAGCAATGAAACGCCCGGCGGGTAGTTATTAGGCGCGATCACTTTTATAATGTGTCACTGAAGAAACATGGGAAGAAACTAAATTGACACTACTCTAAGTACCTAGATACGAAGGGGACTAGCGTACTTCACCCGGCCCATAGCTGGGTCACATTTCATTAATTTATTATCGTCTCATGATAATTTATAGAACCACTGTTCCGCGCGGTTTCACCCGCGTGGGTTATAGTTTATCGCGATAAAAAGTATCCTATGTCCTTCCTCAGTGTTCAAACTTTCTCCGTACCAAATTTCATTTAAATCGGTTCAGTAGTTTAGGCGTGAAAGTCAGACAGACAGACAGAGTTATACTTTCGAAACTGAAACTGGTTAAAAACACTAACCGTGTGAACCCATGAAAGGAAAATCTACCCGTCTTACTCGTTTTTTGCGTAGGATGACGTAACCATTGTCACCCAAGTCACTTACAATTCGATTCATCGATTAATTTGTGATATTATTTCCCAGATTCAGAGGCCGGTTGGGGCGAGTGGGGCGCTTGGGGCCCTTGCGAGAACGGCGAACGGGTCAGACAAAGGAGCTGCCAATCAGGCGCTTGTCTCGGCGCACAACTACAGGCGGCGAGGTGCAGGGCGGACAATGAAGATATTGACAATGGTATGTGTAGCTCGAGCCTTACAGACACGTAGGTATAATGACTACAAGGGATTTTGACAGCAGTGAAGTGGGATGCTCGCCATTGAAGTTGATTTTTAGGTACTAAGTGGTAAAAAGGTGCATTAGGGCCGATATAGATAGAAAAAGGCCTCATTCACTGACCATGAGTACTTGAGTAGCTTTACTGAGGTAAATGGTATGATGAATCCTACTTTATAATATTACTAGCTGCGCCCCGCGGTTTCATTCGCGTCTTCCTGTTAACCCGCAGGAATCTTTTTCCGGAATAAAAAGTAGCTTAGGTGTTAATCCAGTATATAAACTATCTACATTCCAAATTTCATTCAAATCCGATCAGTAGTTTTTGCGTGAAAGAGTAACAAACAAACATCCATCCATCCATCCATACTCACAACTGTCACGTTTATAATATTAGTAGGATAATCGTGAAAGTTTATGAGTATGGATGTATGGATGTTTGTTACTCTTTCACGCATAAGCTATTGAACGGATTTGAGCGAAAATTTGGAATGGTGATAGCTTATACCTCGGGTTAAAACATAGGCTACTTGTTGGTAGTAAGTAGTTTCTAATGCCCTAGACGTCTAGTCCAAGGGAATCTTAGTTAGGGGCTAGAGCTACGAGTGAATGAGTATGTTTTATTTATATAGAATTTTGTTTACCTTAGTGCTCTTGTTTCAGAACTATACGCAATGCCAGCTTACAGTCAAAACGTGGAGATGGCATCATTCGTGACGATGGCCAATCACAACTCGCTATCCATTGGAACCATTATTGGGTCCATTGTCGGAGCATTTGCTATGGGTATGTACTTTTTATGCGCAAACTGCTCCTTAGACAGCCGCGTCCCAAAGCAAGGTACTTATTGTTTGATTTATAATTCCAGCGTGATGCGATGTGAAACGCCGACTTGTGTGTGTGTGTGTGTGTGTTGAAAGTAAAAACGATTAAAAGTAAAAAAAAATAATTCACGAGTAGTCCAGGAAGATTAACTTTTTTAACAACCACATCAATGATACAAACAAACCGATGTTATAAATGTGAATGTTTGTGAGTGACTGAGTGTGTACGTTTGTTACTTCTTCACGCCGAAACGACATAACGGATTTAAGTGAAATTTGGAAGTGTATAGTCTGAAATCCTTTAGCTACTTTTTATTTCAGAATAAGGGTTCTGTAGGACTTACAACTGAAAAGACGCGGGCGTTATTTTTTCTCTTTGAAATCGAATTTAGCTTCGTAGATATTTTTAATATTTTACCTACAATTCAGATTCTCTGTATATATCATTCTTGCCCCCCATGGTCCATGGTCTGGCGACGCATTGTCTCATACTAACTTTCTTTTATCATTGTCCCCAGGGTGTCTCCTATGCCTGGCCATAGTTATATTTTGCCAAAGGCGCGGCTCTCGAATGCCGTGGAAGAAATCTAACCGCGTGCCGTCTAGTCCTCACTACATAACGGCAAATCAGAACAGCTACGTCACTGTGCCGTTGAAAGATGTGGTATGTATTGTTTTATTAATTTAAAATAGAATACGTTTATTTGTCAGCTTCTTCAGGTCTTGAAAAGTTCAAAGGTTCCTAGGTATATATATATCCCTTCACAAAATGTTTTATTCTGACGTAGATCGTAACCGAAATCAAAAACAATAACGTACAAAATTATATTTTAGCAAGGGTTGTATAACCGTTTAGTAACACAATAGGGAAGAATTAGAAAGTCAGCAATTTGGGAAGAAAAGGATAATGATTTATGATGGGAATTGTTACTATAGGGATTTCCTTTGTTTCAAACATGAATAGGAGTGAACCAGGATTCAAAATGCACGTTTTAGTAAATATTGAAATTCTATGTTGTGGTTTACGAAATGCTTCTTGGAGCCATTTTATCGTCGACAAACATACGATGTTTATCCGGTCAGAAAACGTTTTATTGTTTCAACCAAATTTCAAATTATAATTTATGGATGACGTACATTTCTTCATAGGTATACCTACATGCGAGAGTGCGTTTTTTGTTACTTTCTTGTTTAGTCTTTCTTTCACGCAGCAATGCAACGGGAAACAGATTGACGTAATTTTTTACATAGTTAATTTTTTTATGGACCGGAGAATGACAAAGGCTCTATCTCAAAACTAATAGGCACGATTCCTTTGGAGATGTTTTTTATGTCTTGCAGGGTAGCGTTTGACCACAGTGACATTAATTGTTAAAGAAGGCGCCTAGGTACACCTGGATTGAGAACTGACTATATGGCTCGCATGAGCTCGCACACCGATAGCGATTATTGATGACTGATTCTTACTTTAGGGGTGGTAGCCAGGCGAGCACTGGAAAATACTCTACCATCAAGCTATATATACACTGAGAAATAAAAATCTGTCTTTCCTTCTGAGTCTTTACCTTCCAAGACCGATTCCTTCCTTATTTTACCTTAGTTTTCCTTTTGAATCACAAGTCCTTCCCTTTTGACTCAGAAGGAAAGAGGTATTTCGGAAGGTCTTTTCTCCGTGTAGTTTCATCACGATGTTTTCCTTCATATTTAGCTCCACGCGGGGCACAGCTAGTTTGTATATAATATCCGAGTTTAGTACAAAATGTGTTAGTACAATTTACGCTTTGACACACATAAGTGTCTAACTCAAATGCATTTTTTCCAGCCCCGAAAAGCAAAGCGTCAACCGTCGTTCAGCGGTATCGGTAATTCAAGTGGCATCATTCTATCGAAAAGCAACAATATTTCGAATTCGAACAACCACAACAACGCAATGGCTACTCCGAAACTGTACCCTAAAGCAATAGCCAATGAGTACGATTCCGTTGGAACACTCAGAAGACATTCCAATCAGCCGAACAATAAGAGCAATATTGATGTTGAAGAGGATAGATTCTACTGACAGAAAAAAATGCTTTATTCTCTGTTGAATATTCGGGGCATCTCTAACAATCTCTACGTTTCTTTGGCTAAGTTGACACCAAAGTCCTCAATTTTAGGATTCATGCGATTAGTAGCGATCGTGGAATTCGTGGCATAGCTCGTAACAGAGCAACACTCAGCACGGCTATCACTTTGATAAGTGACTGTTAAGTGGCATTTTTAGCTAAGCGCTAACGTGCTTCGGAGGGCAGGTTAAGCTGTCGGTCCCGGCTGTATCAGTCGTAAAGTCATGACGGAGGCCTTTAAAAGGCCGGAAAACACCGATAATAGAGTTTATCACTCCGTAAGGAGATCGATTTATTTGGAACATAGTGATTTTGTGCTAAAGGGTTGATCTAATACTTCCCAAAGAGGTATTCACATCACCTAAAATACTTTTTGTTTTGCCAAATCGAGCCAGTGATTAATTTGACAAAGATCTTTTTGTCTTTGGTGGTGAGAAGTGTTAAAGTCAAGTCTATATAATAGAACTTTTTGGACAAATTCTTGGTGTGCTTGTGCCTTGTTTAGAAATTTACGGGCGGGCCGCACCGCAAATTATCGTGTATCTCTGTCGTTCATTTAATGTTAGAAAGAGATGCAATACTGCGTTGCGGAACGGCCCGCCTTAAAGTGCGCCAGATATTGTGACGATGCGATTGTGTCGTTGAAGAAAAAGAACAAAAGAAGGATCTCTAGTATTAATTAGTTTAGTAAGTACATTTTAATAATTAATAACAATTTTGATGAATGTTTCATGTTTTAGATGAAGAGAAGATGTTGTTTTATATGGTTTCTTGAATGATGTGATTAAAGTATTTGAATTTAATAATACTAACATAGCAATTTAAAATCCAGTGCCATTTCGAATATAGTAGGAAATAAATTTTAAAATAATATTATTTTATTTCCAATCTAAGATATTAAAACTTAAAAATATATTTTATATTTTTATACACATACCTACACGTTTAAGTAATATAAGCTTAACTTTAATCGAATGTAAGAAAAAAATTGAGAAAATGTGCCATGTAAATAAGTAGCCAATCAAATTGTAAATAGTAGATTAGTACAATACAAAATATATTAATTATGTAATACATACACACATTTTAATTAGTACAAATGATATAACGGTGCCTTGACAAATGAAGTATTTACAGGTTTGAAAACAGCTATATTTACTTACTAATCATACAAATCATATTCTTATACAGTTTTGTAAGAAATCGATACAAGGTTTTCTTTTTTTTATACAATCACGCATATGAAATGTCACGCGTGTGCTTTTATTTGGAACTTGGCTAGTCGGATATCTAAAACTGCCACGTACAACACATTCACACATTTAGACAAATGTCTAAATGTGTGAAATGACAAATGTAGACAAATGTCTAAACGTGTGAAATGTGTGAATGAATGAATATGAATGCATACGCATCGTGAAAAGTCTATCTGTCTCTCTCGCACACCGTTAAAGATAGAGCGCGACAGATATAGTTATTGTTTTGTTTTCACTACTGTTTGTATAATGAAATTGCTGGGTACTGTGAACGTGCCAGCTTTAGATAACCGACCTATATGCGTGGGATTATGACATTTTGTTTTGTTTTTATTTTCAAATGTATGGAAAATGTGATATGAGTATGTATGCTTTTTTAATGTTAATGATAGAGAATGCGTTGAATTTACTTCAACTTATAATTTGACTCATGTTGAGTAAATATTATTAGTATTTTAAGTGTGCTTCCGGGAGCTTATTTTTATTTTTGTATTGATTTATATTAATTTTACTGATATAAGATTTGGTTTCGATTTCGCTGAAATCGAATAAATAGTGTTTTTATTATTGTTTACATTTTTTGTCATACTGCCGTACTCAGGAACGTCAATTCGCTTTTATTAGGCGTTCAATTGTAACTTTTGCAAGGCTTTTGTTTTGACAGAATTTAATGCTAATTAGCGTTAATAAAAATTGACGTCTCAGACTGCGACAGTTTTATAATGAGCGACAGTTTTGTTAAATATGTAGATTTTTATTTTATTCATTTATTTTTGCTATTCACGCATTTTGTATCGATAGCTGAATTACTTGTTAAATTTACCTATATTTATTTAACTTTTTTACGACATTCACTCAATTTTTTTTTTTGGGGGACGAATCGGTATTTTTTCCTACCTACTTCTACTTCTATAGCGAGTTCCGTGTTGGAAAGACATAAGATAGAACGAGACGTTTCAATTATTTTCAAAAGTTATATACAGCTCAAGTATGTACGTTAATGATACTAAATGTGCATGTCAGCAAACATTCCATTATCAACTTCATTCCAATAGTTAAATTCTAGAAGCTTTTTTCGCAACTTATTGAATATAATTATAGAAACCTATTTAAAGATTAGATCGGCTTTGTCCTCTATACTAATTAGACTAATTAAGGCTTAATGGCGGTAGAAGCAAGACATGGAGATCTTAAAGATCAGGGTACTAGGGCGCGAATCCAGCCTCCAAAAAAGGTTTTGCTAACATTACGACATTGTGTGCAAAAAGGGGTTTACTGTGACATCGAGGTAACGAACTTAACCGCGACAATGCAGTGAGGCATCTTTGGCACGCATGTGACGTTTGGACACAACAATTAACTATTCTTTCTCACTTAACTTTTACCATTAGTTTTGTCAATTTTCTTCTAGTGACACATCTGATCCATCAGATTCAGTCAGATCAGCCTAAAATTAATTTTTGACGTCACGGCTGTCAAATTCAGCCCGATCATCAGCTTAAAATTAATTTGTAAAGTCGAGTTCAGTTCAGCCCGATCGGATGCTTATTTCACGTTAATTTACTCCGCACTGAAGAGTCTACCTTATTGATTAAAGTGCCTTCACCCTCAGTACTACCCACTAAATATAAATTAGAGCCAATAGCAGTTAGGCGAGTAAATAAACAAGGCGCTTGGGACGCGAGGAGAAAGTAACCGATCGGTAAGCAGGGAAGTTCGCTACCTAGAGATAATTGTAATGCCTTTCATTGTAGGCCTAATGTTTTCCATTAAATGTAGGTATCTACTTCAATAGTAAAGCTGAATGTAACTTTTGACCTTTTGTAATTATTGTAGTCAGCGCAATACTGCGTTGTACGATTTGTAGACTTTCTGATTTTCTTTAACCCTTTAACTTCACTTGTGTTTGACCAACTTGAGACTTGATTAACCGAGAAAAGTTTTAGTGAAGTTTGAACTCATTTATTCTACTAAATTTTAATGTAAACATTTGGCAATTCTATACTGACGGGTCGGCAATAAAAGCGTTTCACGGCTGGTTTCAATAATACAAGCTCCATAGAACTGATGTCAAGTTTCTATCTCTGGTAGGGCAAACCGTGGATAGATCGGTTATTGAAACCGGCTTTTAATGTTAAATAAGAAGACATTTTCAAAATGAATTTCGAAAGAGCCGAAGTCAAATTAAAAGTGTTGGTTAGGTTTAGGACCGGGTCTAACTAAAACCACTTTAAAGTCTTTAACGTGTTATGAGGAACTTTCCTGTTAACTGATATTAAGTTCCCGACAACTTATAGTTTCGAGGCAGTCTCTGTTTAGGAACATATAGAATCTATATGTTCCTAGTCAATTTCAATTTCAATTTCAATTTATTTATTTATTCAATAGGATACATTGTGATCACTTTAAAACGTCAAACTTAAAACTAGCTACGCCTGTTCCAACCTCCTTACGCCGGCAAAAGAACAGGCAAGAAACGCCCGGCAGGTAATTTTTTTTGGCGCGATCACATTGACAATTTTATTCTTATCACTAATTGATTGAATTGGAGCAAGTTCACTAAAATCCCAAGCTTTTTTGTCACCTAATGGTCCGATATTTTTTAATTAGCTTTACTAATAAGATTTCTCTTGTTTGGTTGTACACATTGGGATATGGGAACATGAATATTAATGAGTTGCGGGATCACAACCAAAGCAGACCAGACCCCACAAGCAGCACCCGTTCACGAGTTGACGCATGTGCCAGCCATCGCTCTCCTCGACCATATGAGAGGGAAGAGGGCGACCCGACACACGACGCCGCCGCAAGCAAAGTCACTTTCGTGAGTATGACTGTTTTGGCTGTTTACCGGAAATGGTTAGAATAGGGGAAATAGGGGAAATAGAATCTACATTATAGACGGTCTAAACATTTGTCTGTTATCGGAAAGTTATCAATATGTTGTGAATCTGGTCCTTAATTCATACAACATCGAAATATCATCTGTGGTCATAACGATTCCCCTAAACATAACCATAGCCAAAAGAGTAATGAGAAAAGTTTCCTCATCTCGATATTCTCACTGCCAGCTGCTACTGATGTCGTGATGTTAATCTGTTTGGGAGATGATGAATGACCGTGGCGATTACGCGGCCATTCATAACTTTCATCTTACTAAGTTACCGAGCTAACTAGTACAGGTTTTGATAGTTTACAAAAACTATAAAAGTTTTCGTTTCCTTCCATAGATTTTATTGTCAGCGCGCCTTCTCGTCAGGGCCGGATTAACCCTATCAGGGCCCCTAGGCGATGCAGTTCTCGGGGCCCCTTTACCCTTTTCTTACTTTTTAAATATATTTTTCTACAACTATTCTATTATATTCATAATGAAAACAAATGAAAGAAATGAAATTATGAGTATTTTTGGAAGGATACAAATTTTGAAATAAAATTTTCATTCGATATAAGTTTCTGGGTGCATGAACGGGGCCCCTAGTCGATGCGGGGCCCCTAGGCAGTTAGTTGCCTAATCTGCCTAACCGTTAATCCGGCCCTGCTTCCTTTTTTCTTTTTGCTGTACCTTGGAGGAACTAAAATCGTTAATACGGCTTATTTAAAATCGATATATTCGAATTAAAACAAAGTTTTCGAGTTATTTTTTGAATTTAGGGAGTAGGAGTTGCCACTTTGACAAGTTGGCGGTAGTAAACGTTGACGTTTACGAAAACTTTTGTAGTTTTCAAAACTGATTTAACCTGTTCGTGCTGGTTAACTGATATGTACGTTCTGGTGTCCGAGTTGAATTAGTCCAATTACCTAGTTGTGTCTACAAAGTTTCAGTGGGCTCATAACTTTAGAAAAGGGTTTATGTACCTGCCTACTTGTTTAAATTCGAATTCTCTATTATCCTATCCTACTGTTATTATAAATGCGAAAGTTTGTGTGTGTGTGAATATTTGTTACCACGTATCACCGTAACTACTAATGTCGTTTCAATAACCAATAACAATAATCTATCCACGGTTTTCCCTACTGGAGATGGACATTTGACTTAAGCTCCATAGAAGTAGGTAATGCCAAATTTATGTCAAACTGATTTTAATGAAATTTGGAATGGGGATATTACTTGACTTATACCCTGGTTTAACGCACTTTTTGTCCTGGAAAAAGGTTCCTTCGGAATAACGGGAAGACGCGGATGAAACCGCAGGGCGCAAGTAGTTGGGTTATAAAAATAGATTCTATCACGAACGTAGTTACAGCTTTGACAACGGGTGTGTCCAACAAAAAATTAGTTTTTGCCTGTTGCTTCAAGCCATATAAATAGTAGTATCATCCCTATCACAAGGGAATAAAGCTCACAATGGTTACTTATGAACTCTAAATATCTTTTAAAAAAACATATTCAGTTCGAACCCTCTAGATCTTTGTAATAACTAAGTTCGGTAGGTACTTACTTCTCCATTATGTATGTGTTTATTTATAGAACCAACTGGATATATTTCTCACTCACATACATACTTTTTATATGTTTTAATATTTCATTGTTTTATCTTACAGTGAGTGTCGGTCTTGTATTGCTTTGCTTCGGCATTGATAAATAATTTCATAAATCTGAGAGACTACCGGAATGATTTTACAACGATAACTACTACGATAACATTTAATTCAGTTTTAAATTCAATTTAAGTAATTAATATAATGAAGAATGTTCAATGATGTTGACAAAGGTCTTAGGCTCTTCGCATTTCACCATGCATATCATAGTATTTTTAAGAGGCTTTTCCTGTTAACTCACCGATTCGATTTATTAGATGAAAATGTTTTATATTTAAGATATTTGCGTCAAAGCTTTCTATTTCTATGTTATGTTATACTAAGACGCTGTACATTGTTGTTTTGCTAACTACTTAAAATAACAATAAAGACTGTCAGATATTTTACTGTTTGTTTCCTTTTATATTTTCCCTATTGTTAACAGCTTTACTTGACAATAAGCGAAGTTATTTACCTGGTAAGTATCTCATTAATATTAAGAAACGGTTTAGAATCCTTGCTATAAACATTCATCTGTTCTCAACCAAGGGCCGATAACAAAGATAATATTATTAAAAAAAGTTTGTGGGTATGAATGTAGGCAGATTATGTGATCTGAAATACTGATCTGATTATCCGAAAATACTTTCACTGGGAAGCTATACATCTCTTGAGTGTCTTATTGCTTACGTTTCATTTTGATTAAACTCACGCAAGAATCTCTACGCGGATAAATAAATGTTCTCTATTGAAGACCACAAAATTTTTAAAATTTATATATCTAATATTATCAAGTTTCAATTTTTAATACACTTGGGTACAAACTTAATGTAGTTAGCAATAATAATCTATTTTAGGCTTTTTGGTGCCGTCTTTGCACTTTACATTTACCTAGTAGAAAATTTTAAAATAGGCACTTATTTAGAGATCCTGATAAAGCCTTATTAGTTAAAGAATTCAAGCTGTACAATCACACTAATAAATAATCACATAATATCACAAATGTGAAAGTTTGCGAGTGAGAGAGTGCGTATATTTGTAACTCCTTCGCACGATGAAACAACCAACGGGTTGCAGTAAAATTTGAAATGCAGATAGCTTATACGCCCTGGATTAACACGTAGGCTACTTATATACCGAAAAAGGTTCCTGCGGGATCACGGGAAACCGACGGGTGTAACCGCGGGGCGAAGCTGATATGTTTAAGCTTGTACTTTGTTTTCATTTAACCCAGCTGAGTTAAGTGGTAGTAATCACTAAGAAATGTAGCCACTAGACGCTTAGATGGATGATACCATCTCTCTTGACCTTTATGAAATGGATTGATACGCAGTATTCCCTCATGTAAGTACATATTTCGGACGTAATTGATGATGTCATGGAATGGGCAATTTCGGATAGTCATTTCAAGGGTAAGGATATGGAATGTAAATGTCAGAGTAAGTAAGAACCTATGGGGTCGACAAATGATACCGTCTGTGGTCACGGAAATTGGTCAGTTTTTATGATAGCAATCCACTATTTTGTTGTGATATTGCAGGTTGCAGTTTTGTTTTTGATCACAAGTAACTTGTTATGTCATGATGTGGACGAAGGTAGCGCCACGCTACGCTTGGCTCTCAAGTGAACGTCTTCCGCTTCTTGGTCGTGACTCGAGAATCTTTCTAGTTACCTTATTAGTTCAAGTGTTTTATCAAAGTTCTATTTGTAAATAGCATCTTCGATACGATAAGCGCAATAAATTGATAAGTAAGTATCCGTAAGTAGCATTTTCCGATAAACGCCGTAGTCGCTAAAAAGCTTCATACATTTTAATGATCGTCTCGACACCCACTCCACAAATAGACTAGGACTAAGTATAGTCTTTATCTCATTATTATGGTATGGCGTTATAAATGTCAACTTCAAATACTTATCTTGAATAGAGAAGAAAAAATTAAGTCTATAGAATTTAGTACCAACTCACAAAATATTTACATAAAATCTCATTAGTATGTTAAAAATGAACTTTAGTTCTAGTGTTTTATTATTATTTAATATGACATGACAGATCTAGTACCGAGTACCTTTATTATGTTTACGTCGTTTTTATTTACCGATCATTTCCCCATAGATTAATTTTATTTCCCTTCCCTTCTAAAGGCAATATCAGGTTTAAATTAGACGCTGTCTGATATTTTCCAGACGAGTTTCAAGATAAAAGTTCCCATTTCAAACGTTAACCTTCTATTACGAGTTTAATTGTAGCTACTGCGGTATTAAATTCCTAATAATGCGCTTGTTGTTATGCGGCTCACGTAACCCGTAACAGTAGCGGTGCGCGATAATGAATGATTCCATGTGAATTATTCGACTAATCTAAATTAGTAACTAATGGCAGTGGCATCAACTCGACTGCCTACCGTCAGCTGTGCTGATCGCCGACTGGAGTTCACTGGACTCACCCCAACTTGATTCAATTCGAATAAATTCATTTCTACACGAGCGATGACCGGCGACTGTCAATTCGAATGATTAGCATGACCGGATCATTCGCAGTCGGTTTGCGCTGAGAGCTTACTAAACTTATCGATGCATCGCGTTGGATGAATTTATACACTTTGTTTAGTGAAGTGCTTAGTGTTTAGTAAACTGTTTAGTATGTAGTGATCAGTAGGTAATATAACACACTGTTATATGTATAATTGTAGTTTTATGAATAGAAACAAGCGCGAGGTTTTGTTTGAAATAAACTAAACACTTTACAACACTGTAAATGCGTGTTTAGCTGCAGGTGATAGGTGAAGGCGGCACGCGCGGGAGCTATTTACAATAAAAAATAGAACACGCTATTAACCCTAAAAATAACAGCATTAAACTGGAACTCTTGAACGTGTTTTTTACTGAACACTAAAAAAGCCGCTCGCACTAAACACCACACAAAGTGTATAGCGACCATTAGTGTGAGTAATTGTTTATGTGAACATGGTACGTCATTTATACTAGAAATGCTGTGGGAATAGAAATCTTTTCATAACTTTTTTAAGGAAAAAGTGTACTTAAACTTTCTCGCGCGACTTTGTAAGTTTTCTTCGTGCCTTTTTAGCTTTTTATTCCTACAAGGTACTTATTTCTTCTGATGCCAGTACTCCTTTTTATCAGACCATCAATAAGTAAACAGTAAAACACCGTATAAAAGTGCTACGCAGTCTCTAAGCGAGCTGCCGTGAATACTCATTGGTCATTAGTCATTATAACATTTATTTATTTACGTAGAAACCCAACAGCGTCACAGAAAAAAATGTTGACAATATAGATATTAATAGGGCTTCAATTAAATAAAATTATTATTAATTTAGAGGTATCATTACAGTGGAAAATAATGTAGTCTTATTTTTTTTTGGAAGTAACAGCTGTATAAATAACTGATTGAAATAAAAACGTTCTATAATAGAACTAAACATTCACAAAATAACATTTGCTTAGAACATTTCATTTCGTTTGTTTTTTGTTTTTCTCTTTCATCTGTCAAATGACGATTAATGCCTTTGGGTCGTTTTCACTGTGACTGTGTGTCAATATTATTGAGTTAGACAAACAACTAGGTATATTATGTATGTAGCCGTTAATAACCACCTACACTTCATTGTTATCTTAAGATTCGTTTTATATTTGTAATCCTATATCTACGTAAATATTTTCCGTATTACATTCTGAACAAAGGTGTTCTTTGTGGGCTTCTGATTGCCTTTTTTTATAAGTCGTAAATGGCCTTTGCCCGCGACTCCCCTCGTGCATCGATAAGAATGCCCTTTTTCTTCCTTCTTCTATTGGCCAACTCTATTGTTTGAGTTTGGACACTTAAGTGTAAGCAATGGGATTGTAAAAATTCCATCTAATTCTATACAGTAATTGTTAAGTTTGATAAAGGGACAGGCATAGATAAATTAAAACACTAGTCAGTCTAGTTTTGCTGAGTAGAGGTAATTTCCAACAAGTTTTATGAACTTTTTTCCAATGTGTGTTTCGACCTTTACAGATTATACATAATAGTGTGTGTTTACCTACACAATCATTATATTATATTTAAACTTATTGAAATACAAATCCAATGATTTCCCAGAAACGTTTTTCGATTCAAAAACGAATTTCATTAAAACATTTTCACGACCCGGTCGACGCTAATTACATCCTGGAATTCATTATACTCATACATCCGTATCCGCTTATTTGAAACAGACTTTAATAAAGGAGATTTAATACTATTCGTTTGAAACCATCTCTTAGGAGGGTTAAATGGGGTGTTAAAGTTTTTATGAATAAATTGTCATTCCTGAAAAATAAAACTACTTTCAAACGGGTGAAACCTCAGGTCAGCTGATGGCTAATGTACCTAAGTATATATTTTTGGAAATAAGTTACCTTTATTCATAGTTTCTAAACAAATATTATGCCAAGAGAAACAATTTATTTTTTTATTTTTTACAGATGCAATTTTATTACATCTGTAAATATAAAACTCTTAATTTGCTTCCAATTATGTTCAGTTTCTCTGCCAAAGTAATCCATTAGATAACCGAAGAGGATTCAAAGATATTTGATTCTATTATAAAATTTATGCTACGTCTTTGCACAAGCACCAAGCAGCCTTGTGACAAAGCTAAAGCTTTCAGCTCAAATTCTTTGTGTGACAAGAGGCACTGTAGGAAATAGTCTAGTGAGATACATTTCAAGCTCTGTACTTGAGCAGACGGAAAATAGCCGAAGTGAATTCAAGAAGCGTCTAACAAGAAGATGCAAAATTTAAAAACCCACTTACTGTAAATAAAAAATTACACCCATATTAGTTAGTTACATTTTTTGTCCTGCCTTTTTTGTTTTACAGACATTTTTAACGTTATAAAACATGTTAAAATATAACGTTACTGAGGCTACAATTAAATCTAATAATAATAAAGTCGGATTAGTTACAAAGTTTGTAACTCGAGAACGGCTGGACCAATTTTTATGAGCTTTAATTTATTAGATTTGACTCCGCCGCGAACAACAGAAAGATTCACGAACGAAAATCAGTTGAATTGCATATGAAATTGACTCTGTTTGTCTGGTTCGTTGTTATCGTTTCACGCCTAAGCCGCTAAACTAATCTTGATGTAATTTGCTTTGGAGATACTTTGTATCCCGGGGAAGAACATAAAATACTTTTTATTGCGATAAAGCGTAGTTCACGCGGGTAAAACCGTTGGGCGCAGCTAGTTCTTTATATTATGTATGTATAGAGGGTTTGCAAAAAACACAGCTGTCCTTTCAGAGAGTATACATTATAGTAATAGATATTGCTAGAACGTTCAGTTAGGCACCTATTTAAGTAACAGAATCGGCGGGGGTCATAACAATTGCAATAAAATTGTTCGGTTTCACCGTCTAGACGAAACGTGCAATAATGAGCGCAGGGGTGACTGGGAATCTGGTATTTGTCGGACTCGTAGCCTCGTACCACTTGGGTAAAGCTGTAAGAAAGCTTTTATAGTCTAAGGGTTTGTAAGGACATGCTGAAGATGCCTTACTGCGATACCGCGCGGTCGTGACAATTATTTCTCTTATACAATGTTTAATTTATTAGATAACAATAAGACATATAAGGTAATTAGAGCCAATGGATGCAAATGGCTAATGGTCGTTCATGGTGGCGTAAAAAAGTGGAGGCCTATGTTCAGGAGTGGACTTCTTCTGGCCGATAATGATGATGATGAAGATGAATATGAATATAATCTTAGGTAATGAGCATTATTCAGCTTAGTCAAACAAAGTGACATCGTTGCAGTTTTTGGACATGCCAGTTTCCTCACAATGTTTTCCTTTCACCGTTTTGAGAGATAGCAAATCTGCACATAACTTGTTAAGTCATAGGTGCGACGCCAAGATAGGATTCGAACTCGTCATCAGCGCCGTGTAATGCCCACTTGCAACCGTTCAGCCACCATTGCTCCTCAATACTACCACAGCTATTTCCAAATTGGATTACAATCTCAGCCTCTCGAGGTACCACAATAACTTCAAGTTTTGGGTGTACAATACAAGAACTTACTTGTCGAAGATCTAAGTTAAGAACTTTGATCCTCAACTAGAACTTTGCGATCTTGTTCGGAGCATAGTTACGGAGCTATTATAACTTTGGAGGTGCGCGTTTTGGGAAAGTTTTTTTGACACTTAAATGTTTTCACAATGAGCATGGAAAGGTCAAGATGTCAACTTCAATTCAGCCTATACAATTCTCTGTAACTGAGCTCTATTCCTGTACGCTGAGGATATAAAAAAAACAAACTGGGATCAACTTATAAGAGGTCATTAAACCCAAATATCGATGGTCTGGAAGATAAACGTGCTAATAACAGAATTAATATATTTTCAGGAGCGTAATTTATGGTTTGTTAAGCTGCCATATTTACTAATAAATGTAGCTGCAATTTGGGAAGGAGTCACAGAAGAGATACTTGCAGTGGGTGGCAGTAGAGGCCTACCTTGGGAAAAGCCTAAGTCCAGCAGTGGAATGACACAGGCCGATGATTATAATACAATTTGAACTTAGCACGTTTCTCCTCCAGACCATCGATGGTTCGAGTTTTTTTGTGTGTTTGTTATTTCTTGACTCGAAAAATAGTTACTTATCGGATTTAGGAAGGGGCGGCCGAGCGGCGGGCAAAAGTTAGCGTCAATCAATCACGCTTAGATGCTAGACACGGTGGCACGATTTATTATGTAATTTCTTAAGGTTATTCCCCTTTGATAGCTAAGTGTAAACATTATGTAAACTAGTTGCGCCCCGCGGTTTCACCCGCGTCTTCCCGTTATCCCACAGGAACCTATTTTTTATTTTTATTTTCAAATTTCATCAATCGGTTTTGTAGTTACGGTGACACGTGGTAACAAACATTCACAAACACATACAAACTTTTGCATTTATAATATTAGTAGGTATCTAGGATTAGTGGTATGCGACTTTTTCACGCTTACATCGCCGAAAAAAATTTGATGACAGTATATTTTATCGTGCTGAGCTGCAGTCCACACGGGTGAAACCACTGGTCACAGCTAGTCCTACTTCCTACTAATATTATTATGAATGCGAAAGTTTGTATGGATGGATTGATAGATGTTTGTTCCTCTTTCACGCAAAAAATGCTAATCGGATCTGAATGAAATTTGGAATGGAGATAGCTTATACTTTGGATTAACGCACAAGCTACTTTTTATCCCGGAAAAAGGTTCCTGCGGGACAGCGGGAAGACGTGGGTGAAACCGCGGGGCGCAACTAGTCTATAAACAAAGTACAGGCATATGATACTGGATAATTTGCCACTTATATTTAAAAAAGGCTGCGTCATGATTGTTGAGGCCATTTCTTGCCAAGCATTTTCCTACACGCAGCCAAGATGGCGGCGTTACGGGCCGTGAAAAGAAAAAAAATAATCTGCGTCATATTTATTTATAAGCCTCGGTAAAATACAAATTACGTTAGCGGAATTTATACGATGATTATAAATTAACGAAATTACAAAAGCAATTCTGGTTTATGAGAAATTATGATAATCTCTAAAGTTGGGAAGAACGATGAAAGAGATTACAGGAATCAATGGTAGCAGAAACTCTTTGGCAAGTTCATTGACCTGTTTATTTGTTGAGATTTGTTGGATAAAAAAATTGTGAATAGGTATTTAGTATAATATACAATTAGAAACTACAATCAAATGTTTCAAATAAGTGGTATTCCAACAAAATAAAAGTACAAATAGGTAGGCAAGTAAGTATACAAGTACAACGTCCGTCTATTCCTAGCGTCACGAGAGGAGTCGGAAGAGTGAGGGGCAGGCGCGCGACGCGGGCGCCGAGGCGTTCCCCCCGCGGGCCCCGCCACCATCCTTTACGACCATCCGGACGTGACGTCATCTTGAAAAGCGCCCTTTTTAAGAAATTATCTCTAAAAATACATATACCGATTGTAAAAAAACAAATATTTTAATCTCTTTTTAGTTTTTTTTTACCTCCATCGATTATCACGTCACTAATTGATCTCTTTAAGCATGATCATAACTGTATTTACTAAGGAAATATATAAGGCTGTAAGGTAGGAGGGGCCTTCGCTCATGCCACTCACTACTATCTTACCTCACATCATTACCTGTCACTTATTCAGCCCTCTTTTGTCTATCTGAGGCTACACATTCTGTCGAAAGCTTACCTACTTAACCTATGATCAACTGTATGTTTGAGTTCCGTGATATTTCTGCTAGCGGCGTTACGAATCGAATAATCGAACTCAAGTGACTTAAATAAAAATAATAGTCTATTTGTGTAGAAACTCGAATGAAATTAACTCGGTTCTTAAAACTCGACAAAGTCAGGCGACAAATTTTGATATATTTTTATATAATTAATTACTTTACTCGAGTAAAATTACTCAATCGTAATATTGGTAGAAATGACGCTCGCTGCCTCAAGCAGCCGAAAAATGACCAAGCAGTTTTACTCCAGTTATGCAGAACACTACTCAAATTGACTCGAGTAAATTGACTCGACTCGTAGCATCGGTAATTTCTACTAATATCAGCCACCTTTTTGTATGTCGACGGCGACGGATCTCGACGTTTGGAATTTATCCCGGTGATTTGTTGTCGAGGTTGGCTCGCTCCACTGCCTTTTGTATGGCTCTGTGCGAACGAGTATATGTATAAGACTACAGCTATAATACACATAGAGTGTATGAGGAACTTCCCATGTGATATTTTCGTCTCTACATTTCGTACCATACCGTTTTTTTTTAAAGTTTGATTAATAAACTGCGATTTTTTCCTGTACAAGTTTTTTTCAGATCCTAGGTTTATTTATATTTTGTTTTATTACTTTGGAAGTTAAGATGTAAGTAGGGATGGGAGTTTATGAATACAAAGTTCAAGAATCCCCATCGCGAGCTCAATTGGTAGTTAATGGGGATTCGTGGTCATATAGTTCACAAATCCCCATCGACGGGGGACTTGTAAACTGTTTAAAAAGGTACATTTATATTGACAATACTAAATATTTACAATATTAGTAAGTATGTATTACAAATGGGTGGAAGAGTCACTTAAGGGCAGCTATTACAGCTTTGTTATGTGGGTCGTAACAGTAAATAGTACTTTATACGATTGCTCTATAGTACGTAATGTTACAAATTACATAAAAGGAAGTAAAAGGCATTTTAGTTTAGTTCATAATATAAAGGAAACAAAATTAGTACATTAGTGATGATTGAAAAACAAAATTTTAAACTATGTAATATTTTGTTGAAAAAGATAACGACCATAAACTATACCCAAAGCAAACAAAAGGAGCCCATTTGAAAATTATTTGAACGTAAGAACACTGCCAGAACTCTAGAGCTTAGAGACAAACTTCGACAAAAGGCATAAAGAGTTCAACTTTTCAACTTTGAACTCTTGAACTTTTTGTCATAACTGATAAAGTTTAGACCCTTTATAACCTAAACCCCTAAACTCTTTTTTCAATGTTGTTTCGCTGATGTGCAAGAAAAGGAAGGTATACAATATACATTGAGTAAATACAAAGTTTACACACTCATAGGTGTAGCGAGGCGCCAGCTTCGATCACAACGTCACTTGACATCACTCACTTGTTAGGTCTAGAAATCCTCGTGTCACAAGTGGCTTATACCTACACACATATAAATACACTACAAATATGTAATCGATAATTAATATAATTTAAACTTCTTTAATTACTTTATTTAAAGAAATTTAAATAATTAATAATATATTTTATTTTATTTTATTTGTTGTAGAGTCATTAAGCATCAAGCTAAGATTCAGGGACGACTGTCAAAAACCAGTATTAGTTGAGTATCGGATAAGCTGATTCACTGATCTTGAAGATGGAAAGAAATGCGCACAAAACGCTTCGCTTTTACATTTATAATGTGAACCAGCAGAGCAGTGGAACACCTTGCTAGCACCTTTATTTTCTGACAAGTATGATTTGGGATTCTTCAAGTCAAGATTAATATAATAATTATTGAAATAATCTAAACATTGACTAATTATTTGTATCGTGTTCTTGAGTGGAGACCGCGACTTGGCAGGCGTAGTGTAGGACACCCTGCGACAAGGTGGAGCGACGACATGCGCCGAGCGGCTGGCAGTATAGTTGGATGAGAAGAGCCGAAATTGAAGACCGGGCTCAGTGGCGTACCTTGGGAGAGGCCTATGTCCAGCAGTGGACTGATACAGGCTAATGATGATGATCATCTTGAAAAGCGCGTTCCATTATCAACCTGGTCATCAAGTAAAACTGGTCAAATATTTACCCCATGTCTAATAAACAATAAGGAAAAAAGAAAAAGAGTCTTTACCTCTTTACCAACTATGTAAACACGCTAAAGTAAGCTAACCTACATTGTCCAACAAATGAATATTTATCGTCACATTTTCACACACTGGGTCTATAAAAACAACAACTTTCCGCATATATTTCGGGATAACGAACTTATTCGTGACGAAAATATTTACTCCTAGTCACTTTGGGGAGCATGGAGTAAAAAGTCGTACTAGACCACGGATTTAAACGGAAGCTGTACTATATAAACACTTCTTGGCAAGAAAGAAACTGAAAAGCAATAAATAAAATAAAACTAAAGCTCCTGAACAAAGGCAATTTCGCGCCATAAAAAATATACAAGTTGACTTGAAGAACTCCTTCTTTGGTTTTTCATCGGTTAAAAATTCAAAGTCCTGACATTTCAATGCACAGCCTTTAACCGCTGCTCCTAGAATTATAACTTTTTTCAGTGTAGATTTCTTTCTACACTCCTGCTACATGAAAATAAAATAAAACAAGCATTAGTTTGTTTCGTGGCTGTGTGAATGGATTGTTGATATTGATCCGCCATTCAAGTAGTTTTTGATAACCTAGATAAACTAGTTAGGGGCTATTTTTAAATTGTGTGGGCGTTATTATTGGTAACTTGCAATGTACAGGTTTAAAGCGTACAATAAAGACCACTTAATCGCCTTTAAATTGATGGAGACTTAACCTCTCAATGAGCTTTGTTGTCAACCTAGTTTGCCTTAAAATCACACAATTTATTTTGAACAATGAGCGATGGTGACCGAACGGTAACGCGTACGACTTACAAGGCACCAACACCGAGTTCAAATCCTCTCCGCCCCGCACCTAAGACTTAATAAGATATGTGCGGATTCGCCATGACTCAAAATCTGTGAAGGAAAACATCGTGAGGAAACCGGCATGTCCAAGGATTGTAACATTCAAGGGCATGCGACATTTACCAACCCGCACTGGGCCAGAGTGGTGGATTAGAGCCCATACGCTCTCTCTGAGAAAAGGCCAGAGTCCCAGCAGTGAGAACGTAATAGGCTGTTGATGATGATGATGGAATGTCCTTGCGGTGTCTAAAAGAATTCTTAGTCCGTTTATACGAGAAATGTCACTTTGATGACTATTTACGTGGTGTAGGGACAACGGAAAAGTTACATAGTTCTCCTTTCCTTGTCAGCAAATAAAGCCATTTTTTACCTCTAATAAAGCACGTTTAAGGCCTGCTAGTTTTTTGTTCGTTTATTAAGAGCTTTTTTTGGGAAAGATTTGGCTTCGTGCCAGTGGAATTGTAATCAGTAGAACTGCTTTCTGTACGTGATATGTAAGTAATGGAGACGTAAACAGGTAGGGTTCTTACGATAATGCGCGGATACGTACGGCCTTTGGGACGTTGACACGTTTATGTTTGTCTCGATGTCGTTGTTTGTGACTAAACTGGCACAAAAATAAGAGAGAAAACCTTTCTATTTCTATTTTAGGAAGTTTTCTGGAAGGACTGTGGTCTGAGGTTAGCTGGGCTCTTATTCGCTATAAAAAAAACTAACTAACTGAGATGGCGCAACGACCCAAAGTTTGGAGATATATCGTTACATTTGTAGTCCAAACTAATATAATATGTAATTGATTAATTATTCGGGTGACCAAAGGGCTGGCGCTTACCTCGGTCAACGAATCAGCCTAGCCATTCAAAGAGGTAATGTTGCCAGTCTCTTGGGCACTCTACCTGCAGGCAGCGACCTACATTATGGAATGCAATACATTCTTTGAATCACTTTTTCTTCCACTAAACGACGCTAGCACTAAACACTAAACAAAGTGTAAACCATCCATAACGCCTAAGGCCATTTTTTTTTGGCAAAAAATGACAATGATAACACAGAGCCTGACAAATCTGGCAATTGTGTTGACAGGGTTATTATCCTCGACCCCTGCGCCAATACGAGCACGATTTCACATTATAAATGCGAAAGTAATTCTATCTGTCTGTCTGTTTATCTGTCACGCCTATGCTACTGAGCTGATTTAAATGAAATTTGGTTCAGTGGCGTGCCTTGGGAGAGGCCTATGTCCAGCAGTGGACTGAAATAGGCTGATAATGATGATGGTGATGATGATGGTACAGAGATAGTCTGAGAAAGGACAGGCTACTTTTTGATCGCGATAGACTGTAGCCCACGCGGGTGGAATCGCGGGGAACAGCTTGTAAATAAATACATATCGGTGACCGTTGCACACAAATTGACCTAGCCCCAAATTAAACTTGAAAATGGTGTTATGGGTACTATTTATTTTTATTTTATTTTATTTATTTAGGTAAACCAACAGCGTTCCAATTATAAAATAGACAAACATTTGTTATACAATAAGGCCAAAATAGGATTACACAAATTACAATAATAATAAATAATAATAATAATAAGCCCCCTAAATTCCAACCACACGTCCAGATCGACCATCAGATCACGTGGGGGGCGGACACACGATGAGAAATTACTGGCGTGGCTAACGTGGCTATGGTAACCCATCAAATATGGAGACTAGATTAAAAAGTAAACTGAGAGGGCCGCTTCCCGGGGGCGATCGCCGGGGCACACCTGGAGCTGACGCTGGGTGTCACAGCATACGATCCGTCAGCGGTGAGGAGCTGAGCAGGCGGGCTCCCGCCGGGGGTTCACAACCCGAAAATGTTACAGCCGCCAATACTAGACTAGACGGACAGACAGACAGTAGAAGCAATAGTCCATATGAACCTTTTAGCCCGAGTACCGCATCATATAATCCCTCGGTACAGTCATCACCATCCTCCTCGGGTTATAGAGATTCACAAACGCCAACCCTGGATGTTGCGCGGGAGGCAAATGCCTTTATTCCCGCGTCCACCAAGGCTGGTAAAACAAGGGTGCGGATGAAATGGAGCAATGAAGTAAACCTATTTATCATGCGCACCTACTACTACATAACAAGACTAGAGACTGACTTAACTGTTTATAGGAAAAAACTACACGAACATTTCTCACTAAAATATCCCGATGTCAATGTGTCACAGCAAAGAATTTCAGACCAGAAAAGAGTAATAGAAAGGAATAAACTTTTATCTCAAGATGTACTTGAAAGACTGAAAGAAGAAGTAAGAAATCAACTGAAAGAGGAAGAAGAACTTAATAATACACATGAAGACCAAACTGTAGATGCACTCATGTCTATTAACACCCAACCTCCTATTTCACAAATACATCCAAACACCTCATCTCGCCAACACACCATAAATACACAAACAACACATACGTCTACACAAACAGAATCGGTAACTTTGTTGATAGAAAATGACGTTGAGACATTGGTCAATAACGGTGATATCGACGAAACCAGAGTACAAGAAATAAAAGACAAATTCAGAACCACCTTAACACTATACTCAGGAATGGACCCAACGGCTAGGCCAAAATTACCCAAACTGAAATATTCTCCTAAACTTACTGAACTGATACACTTATTCAATCATAATGTTCTTGAAGAATTTACCACGCCAGACTCACAGCTAACAGACATACATACATTGATTTATTGCACTGCGGTTGTCATCTCGGAAGAGTTACAATACAAAATCACACAAAATACAGAAAGCACAAGGCGTAAGAAAGAAAACCGACCACCATGGCAGCAAAGGTTAGAAAAAGATGTAGCAAAGTTAAGAGCAGATATAGGAAAACTCACTCAGTACATCAACAATAATAGATCTAAGAAAGTAGTAGATAGGGTTGAAGCTATATTCAGAAACGAAATCATACACACAAAACACGAAAATAGTAACAAAAAACCTGAAGAGTTTTTGGACACGCTAAAACAGAAACTAACACTCAAGGCTCACAGACTCAAACGATACAAAAAAGCACAACAGCGGAAGAATGACAATAGTGTATTCGCCACAAATGAAAAACAATTTTACAGAAACCTAGGGAAGCCACAGACTGACACAGATAACAGTAATGTAGAATTGCCAACAGTAGACCAACTAGAGGAATTTTGGTCTGGTATATGGGAAGAACAAGTACCACATAATGAAAATGCAGACTGGATAACCAAAGAAAAGCAGAGATGGAGTACAATAGATAAAATGGAGTTTACTGAGATAACAGAAGATGAAATTAGAAATATTACAGATAGATTACATAACTGGAAATCTCCCGGCATTGACAAAGTCCATAACTACTGGTACAAAAAATTATCATGCCTACATAAATTCATAGCTAAAAACTTAACAGACATATTTTTTGCAAAACAAAGCACCCCCGAGTTCATTGCTACGGGTATAACATATATGCTACCAAAAGGCAACTATTCTACACAACCATCCCAATATCGACCGATCACATGCTTACCAACTATTTACAAAATTTTGACATCTGCAATAACTAGGAAAATTAATCTACATATAGAACATCACAATATACTAGCCGAAGAACAGAAAGGGTGCAGGCGGGGCCACATGGGGTGTAGGGAACAACTCATTATAGACTCAACCATACTAAAACATGCTACAACAAAAAACAGAAATTTGCACTGTACATACATAGACTACAAAAAAGCTTTTGACAGCATCCCACACTCCTGGCTAATACGAATACTAGAAATATACAAAATAAACCCTGATATAATAAACTTTTTACGCAATATCATGACACAATGGAAAACTACACTACAACTGAACACTCGAAATAACTGTATCACAACTAGACAAATAGCTATTAAGAAAGGCATTTATCAAGGCGATTCCTTGAGTCCCCTGTGGTTTTGCCTCGCCCTGAACCCACTGTCACACCGATTGCATGGTGAGCGGGCTGGATACCGCCTTAAACATAACGACACCGAATCAATAATATCACATCTTATATATATGGATGACATTAAATTATATACAAGAAACGAAAAAGAAATGAAAGCACTCATAAAAACAACCACAGAATTTAGCAAGGACATAAATATGCATTTTGGATTGGATAAATGTAAAACTGTACATATAATAAAAGGCAAGATCCGACCCGGTGGCTATGCGGTTGATGATACAGACACAATAACAGCAATGGAACCGACCGACTTATACAAATATCTGGGATTCCAACAACTAAAGGGTCTAGACCATACATCTATAAAGCACACACTAACAATAGAATTTAAAAAGAGAATTAACGCCATATGCAAATCCCAACTTTCCGGAAAACACTTAATAAAAGCACTTAATGCCTATGCTATCCCTATTTTAACATACTCATTTGGAGTTATTAAATGGAGCCAAACAGATATAGAACAAATAGAACGAATGACACGTACCACATTAACAAAACACAACAACCTGCACCCTAAATCTGCAATAGAAAGACTCACGATTAAGAGACAAGACGGAGGAAGAGGGTTGATAGACATCGATCACCTGTGGAGGAAACAGATTCATAGCTTAAAAACTTTCTTTTATACGAAATCGCAAACAAGTGAAATACATAAAGTTATAGCCCACAACGACAAAAACTACACACCACTAAACCTTGAACAGCAGACAGACATAGAAGACCCAAGTAATAGAGACCCCCAGAAAAAGAAAATAGAAAATTGGAAGAAAAAAGTACTTCACGGCCGACACCCTCACGATTTAAACCAACCACACATAGATACAAAAGCCTCAAACATGTGGCTCAAAAAAGGTAGCCTATTCCCAGAAACAGAAGGATTCATAATAGCCATACAAGACCAGGTAGTTAACACGAAGAATTATAGAAAACACATCATTAAAGATCCTACAGTTACAAATGATAAATGTCGAAAGTGCAACACCCAACCAGAAACAATACAACACATAACTGGAGCATGTATAAGCCTTACTCAAACGGATTACACACATAGGCATAATCAACTAGTAAACATCATACATCAAAAACTAGCACTCAAACATAAACTCATTAATAACACAAACACACCGTACTACAAATACAAACCTGAAACAATTCTAGAAAACTCCTCACACAAACTATACTACGACCGCGCTATACTTACGGACAAAACCATTCACTGCAATAGACCGGACATCACCCTACAAGATAAAGCCAACAAAACCACCTATTTAATAGATATTGCAGTGCCAAATACCCACAACATACAAAAAACAATAACTGAGAAAATAAGTAAATATGCTGAGTTAAAGGAAGAAATTGGTAGAATATGGAAACAAGAGAAAGTATACATTGTTCCGATAATCATCTCAACCACTGGAGTCATCCCAAATCAAATTCGCAGTAGCCTGAAACTTATAGATTTAAAGGAAAATACATACATAACCCTACAAAAAGCCGCGATATTGAATACTTGCAGGATAGTGAGGAAGTTCTTGCAGTTAGAAGAAAATTAGTACACATAATAAACACACACATGCTGTATTTACTTGGCTTAGCCCGTAAATACAGTTATTACCAACCTTCTCAAAAGGTTGAGATAGTCAAACATATACGTAAATAATAATAATAATGCCCGCACAATCACATACATAGGCTCTGACCCCTAACTAGGTTTCCCTGTATCTAGGGTATCAGAAACTACGAGGATCGGGGATCCACAACACCCAGACACAGGACAAATACAAAAAAAAAATCTAAATTAAGGGTAGGTAAGTAATAAATGTGATGAGCGTTGTGTGTGTGTGTGATAACGATATGCATACTTATATAGATAAATAAATACTTATATAGATAGAAATATCCAAGACTCCGGAACAAATATTCGTGCTCATCACACATATATTTGCCCTGACAGGAAATTGAACCCGGCACCGCTAGCTTCGCAGGCAGAGTCACTACCAACACGGCTACCGTGTCGTCACAAATAAAAGATAAAAACAAACAAACCTGCTTCCATTGTTCACATCTCAACGATTTGGACGTTTGAATATTCATGTATGTAAATGACGTGTGGCGGACATAAAACACCTGATGGAGGGTCGGTTAGGAATTAGGACATTTCAGAGTAAAAACATGAACAGGTAACAAAGCTTTTTTTGCTCATGGAAAACTTTACATAAAACATTCACTGTTTCATCCCCTCTGGCGTTCGTTATCATCGTCCTGGAAAGGTAACGCGATGAATTTTTTTTTTCTCTTTTTTTATAGTACCTACCATGGTCTACAAAGGCAATATATCCCAGTTAGTTCTCAATCTAAGCTTAACGTGGCGCTACCTTCGACCACATCACGTGACGTAGGAAATTTTTTTATTATATTTTTATTGCTTATAGTTGTGCGTTTGACCGCCATCCCGCTTGTTGCCAAGCGATGATGCGGTCGACGGTGTAGCACGCACACCCAAAAAAAATAGGCTACAATTTGGGGATCTTCAAAGCAAGAGTGAACAGGTACCTTCTAGGTATGCGTGTTACACCGTCGACCGCTTCTACGCTTGGCAACAGGCGGGATGGCGGTCAAACGCATACCTATTTGAAGTAAAAAAAAAGGTAATAATTAAACCTAATTCTTATATTTTTTCTCTCTTTCTTTCATTTTACATAGTTTCGTTTGACCACAAGTCACGTGATGTGATTGAAAGTAGCGCCTCGCTTAGCCTAGATTGGGGACTAACTGGGATATATCACCAATAACTAGTAGAAATTTGTTACTATCAGGTTTTTTCATCACAACCATCAGCCAGTTTCGTTCCTACTGCTGCGAAACAGGCCTTCTTTCAAAGAGAACCCTAGTTGTTTACTTTAACGATCATGGCCAGGCATTTTTAATAAACATTAAAATTTCAATTTAACTTTATGGAACAAAATTATTCTAATTAACTTAAACTAAGTCTTCCGGTGGCAGAGCGGTTGCCACAGTGTAGGAAACCTCAAGACAATAAACGCCATGTCGAAGAGTAATCACTGCCTTTTTCATTCTACTATCAAGCGAGAACCTCTTTAGATACGAGACCTTTTTCCGGGATAAAAAGTAGCCTATGTGTTAATCCAGGGTATAAGCTATCTCCATTCCAAATTTCATTCAGATCCGTTCAGTAGTTTTTGCGTGAGAGAGTAACAAACATCCATCCATCCATACTCACAAACATTCACGTTTATAATATTAGTAGCATAAAGCTAAAGCTCTCAAAGCCAGAAATCTGCCTCAACACCTTCCTGTAAATAATTTACCGAAGGGCTGTAAACCATTCTTAGCCCAAAAACGTCCAAGACATCCACTATTATTAATTTAGACGATAAATAAATCATGGTGAGACAAACAGCGACCCAAGCTTCAGGCGAGGAACCCCATCGATCACGCTACAATTCAGTCGTAGCTTCGTAGGCCGGCTACTCAGTCGCGCTCTGTTCGTAGCCCGCTACACTCGTAGAGCTACGCTCGTAGCACCGTAGTGCGTCTACGAGATATCTACGCGCTCTGTAGATACTAGTAGTGACTTTAGTGAATGTGCAAGTGACTTTATTGGGAGTTTTTTGCTGAAAACAAATCGTAAGTTTCCTTTATTAATTCTTTACATAAAAGTTTGAAATTTAAGTCAAAAGTCAATTATTTTTATTCAATAGGATACATTGTGATCACTTTAAAACGTTAACTTCAAACTAGCTACGCCTGTTCCAACCTCCTTACGCCGGCAAAAGAACAGGCAAGTAACGCCCGGCAAGTGATTTTTTCGGCGCGATCACATTTACAATTTTAATCTTACAATTAATTGATTGACTTGGAGCAAGTTCACAAAAATTCCAAGCTTTAACGTCACCTAAATAGTCCGTGATTTTTTAATAAGCTTGATTGAAAACTAAACACTGATTTATGTGTATAGTTATGTATTTGTAGTTTCCGGGTTTAGTATCACTTTGGTATAGTAAGGGTTGAGAATTTGAGATGAGTATTTATGTATCTCCAGCACGTGTGACAGAGGAAACTGCTTGGTGGCGTGTTCTAAGGAAAAATTAGGTCAACGATCTCGGTTGAAGGTAACACGCTGGTTCAGTTAATTACTTAGGTTTGTTTTTTAATGATATTATAGTCTGGATAGGCTCTTTTGAGGTTTTGTTCGTTATACTTTTGTTTTTTTTCCTTTGTGAGATATTAAAGATGTTTGTAAACATGTGCTGTTACGTAGCAAGCTTCCGTGTATTATAGACGACATGTTTTGCCTAAACGACATGGTCTGCTTTGGTTGTGATCCCGCAACTCATTAATATTCATGTTCCCATATCCCAATGTGTACAACCAAACAAGAGAAATCTTATTAGTAAAGCTAATTAAAAAATATCGGACCATTAGATGACAAAAAAAAGCTTGGGATTTTAGTGAACTTGCTCCAATTCAATCAATTAGTAATATTAATAAAATTGTCAATGTGATCGCGCCAAAAAAATTACCTGCCGGGCGTTTCTTGCCTGTTCTTTTGCCGGCGTAAGGAGGTTGGAACAGGCGTAGCTAGTTTTAAGTTGACGTTTTAAAGTGATCACAATGTATCCTATTGAATAAATAAGATTTGAATTTTGAATTTAAATAGGCGTACAAATAGACTGAGATGGTCGCTTATTACAAAAAAAAAATAATAATATACCACAAAAAAAATTAAGAAAAACTTTTTTGTTTTAATTTTTGACCGTTGTTTGAGCTAAATATCTAAAAATAAATGATCATTCAGTTCGTTTCCTAAAATTATAAATATGAAATTTTGTCAGTTTCTATTGTATTATATTATGTTTGAAACGTCTTCAAGCTGAAACGGCTCAACTGATTTCAATGAAATTTGGAATAGAGACAGTTTATAGCTCCAAAATAACAAATGTTACTTTTTGGGAAACCTCGGGTGAAAACGCGAATCGCAGCGAAGTTTAATTATAAAAGCTAAGAAAGATTTATAAGGAAAATTACAGAGTTCAAGTTCAATATTTTCTTCTCAGTATTTTAGTCGTGACTTTCATCTGCGACAGATGAAAGTATGTAATTTATTAACATAATATTGGAATATGATAAAAACATAATATTGGTATGTTTACTTTGACGATTAGGCTTTCGTGTTATTGGTATTCAGCAGTAATCAGATAATCTGGGTAAGTACAGAGTGTGAGTAAAGAAAGAAAATAACTTGATTTTTGTTTAGCTTTGACTTAATTTTTTTTTACTGTAACTTTTCTATGTGAAAAGAAAGTACATTGTATTAATGTTATTGACATGTTTTCCACCAATTGAAACAATTTCAAAAAACAGATAGGTATAGAAATTCGATAAATTCATTTCATAATTATTATAATGTTTTCTATCTACATAAGTATTTATTTCTCTAATTTTTTAAATTTTTATTTAAGTATGTATATCGTTGTCTAGTACCCATAACACAAGGTTCGAGCATAATTTGTGGCAGTCAATTCAGTGGTCCCCCGATATTATTATTTTTTTCATTTTTCATTATTAATATCTTCAGAAACATCAACAAACACACTTGCAATATTATAATAGTAACGAATATTATTATTATTATGACTGACCACACACACCCACTCAAAAGGACTCTAACTACTTAGAGGTCATCCTCGAGAAATCGTCACGGGAGACAAAAACTTTTCTTTTTGACATTTCTCGCAGATAAGTCACGTGACGTCAAGCTAAGTTTAGTATTAGCGCTAACGAGTCTACGGAAAAGAGGGAAAACGATACAGATGATAGTTTTTGTCTAGACTTTAGGTGCTCAAACGTAAGCCCACGCTAGCGTCTGAAGTAGCCAGTAAGCAAGCAAGCGTCAAGAATACCAATCACAATAAAAGCGAAGGATTGTGAGTGAGTGTGCATGTTTGTTACATCCTTACGCTGAAACGCCTCAACGGATTTGAGCGGAATTTAGTATGGATAGCTTAAAACATAAACAATGTTTTTCTTGGATTACGGTTACGGTGAGATATAGAGAGAACCACGGACGTAACCACTGGGTGAAGCTGGCATTAAAGATAGTAAACCTTATAAAATTAATAAAATAGGTAAAAATGAGTGTAAGTTGAGTGCACTGAGAAAAAAAATCTGACTATCCTTCTGAGTCTTACCTTCCAAGACCGATTCCTTCCTTTTTTTACCTTAGTTTTCCTTCTAAATCACAAGTCCTTCCCTTTTGACTCAGAAGGAAAACGGTATTTCGGAAGGTCTTGTTTCTCCGTGTGTGTATGTTTCATACGTGTTAACGGTAAAAGACTGAACGGATTTGAGTGAAATTTAGAATGGAGACGATTCTTGATAATCACACTTTTCATCCCAGAAAAAGGTTCTTGCAACATAACGGGAAGACGTAGGTAACACCGCGTGGCGTAACTAGGTGTAATAAACAACTAGCGGTGGTGAGCCTGTTCCGAAGTTTCGAACGATGACAACCTCTGGTGGCGTGACTACACTTGGATGGTGAACTGGCTCTCAAGTGAGGTTGCCGGAACACACTGATAGGTGCTTGGCAACAGATTCTTAACTTGAGGGTGTTACTTATTCACCCTGAAACGCCTCAACAGATTGACTCGTTAGCTACTTTTCATCCCAGAAAAAGGTTCTTGCAACATAACGGGAAGACGTAGGTAACACCGCGTGGCGTAACTATGTGTAATAAACAACTAGCGGTGGTGAGCCTGTTCCGAAGTTTCGAACAATGACAACCTCTGGTGGCGTGACAAGGGAAAATAAGTAATAATACTTTGCAAGGTCACGCTTATACTTTCTCACAAAAATATAAGACACGCCATCGGAATAGTAAATGCTTGCAAAAATATTATTTTGGTACTATGAGAAATTGTGGGCAGGTTCTTGATTTGATTTCTTTTTATATACCATTTTTACGATTAGATTAGCGGCGGCACGCGTCTGGTTCGTGTTTACGTCTTTAATTTAACACAAGAGGCACCCCGTGGTTTTACTCCACAGGAATCAAGATAAAAAGCAGTTTATGTATTAGTTAACAAGTTGTGCCCCACAGTTTCACCCGCGTTTTCCCGTTATCCCGCAGGAACTTTTTTCCGGGATAAAAAGTAGCCTTTGTGTTAATCTAGGGAACTTGCTCCTACTCAGTCAATTAGTAATAAGAATAAAATTGACAATGTGATCGCGCCAAAAAAGTTACCTGCCGAGCGTTTCTTGCATGTTCTTTTGCCGGCGTAAGGAGGTTGGAACAGGCGTAGCTAGTTTTAAGTTTGACATTTTAAAGTGATCACAATGTATTCTATTGAATAAATAACTATTGACTATAAGCTATCTTCATTCCAAAGTTCACTCAAATTCGTTCAGTAAGTAGTTTTTGAGTGAAAGAGTAACACAAATCCATACATCCACACTCGCAATCTTTCACGTTCATAATATTAGTAGGATTTAAACAGCACCCCGCAGTTTTCGCGTTACTCCACAGGAATCTTTTTTCAGGATAAAATGTAGCTTATGTGTTGATCGTGGTTTTAAACTATCTATTGCAAACTTTACTCAAATCCGTTCAGCGGTTTGGCGTGGAGAAGTAACAGACATTTACACACACTCACTCACACAGTTTCAACATTCAAATTAAAAATATGTGATTAGTGTAATAATTGTTTAGTAATAGCTAATAGCTCTTACCCATCCTCAACTTCCCGGTCCAGATGAAGCGTGGCGCCACCTTTGATCACATCGTCACTTAACACCAGGTGACGTATGGTCAAGCTACTAGTATATTAAAATAAAAAAACAGAGCCCGGCCTGCCGCTCGGCCCGTGCCTTTGTGTTTTGCGCTTTATTTATTCCGTTCCAACCCCATTACACAGGTTGTGTAGATATAAAAATAGGCATCACAGAGTTCGAAAGGCTTGATTGGGGCTCTACTGGCAATACTTGTTAAAACTTCGAATTCGGTATATTTTTTGTTGCACGATTTTTGTAGCTCAATTTTGTGTAGCTCGAATTTCATGGATACCTTTATTGGATTTTTCACTAACTATTTTATACAGTCATTTTGCTTTTTAATTGTTCAAAGGTTTATTGCCAGTTGTTGTTAGCGATGATGGCTCAGTGGTAGTGACGTCGGCTTGCGATCCGTAGGACGTGGGTTCGAATCCTACAATGAGCTTGAGCTTTCGGTGAAGGAAAACATCGTGATGAAACCATAGCTTGGTGGTAGGGTATTTTCTAGTACTCGCCTGGCTAGCTACCACCCTCTTGTTAAGAATCTGTCGCCAAGCACCTATCGGTGTGTTCCGGCAGCCTCACTTGAGAGCCAGTTCCCTGTCCAGGTGTAGCGTGGCACCATCTTCGACCACATCGTCACTTTACATCAGGTGACTTGTGGTCAAACGCTACCCTGTAAATAGTAAAAAAAAAGCATTGTGAGCCTTTGTTTCTATAATAGAGATAAAATTAGCACAATAAAGTAGAGTAAGTCAATTATAAATTGTGTTGTACTAACCTTGAAATTAAAAATAAAGTTTACGAGGAAGTAGGTACTTGTTGGAAAGACGTACCTACCCGCCTATAAAAACAAAATGTTACGACAAAATTGTCAGCAAAGACCGAAAGTTGATTGTGAAGTAGGGAAAAGGAATTTGCCGGCTGGATATCGCCCTCAAAAATACTTTCCTTTTCCTCCATTCCAATAATTAAAGTCTCTAAGGCTTCAAGCAATCGTCTGCCAGAGACATAATGAGAAAACAATTAAACCTTTGAAATGCAAAGAAACTGGAGCCTTACAGGAGACAAGTGGCTTTTGGCTCAAGGTTCAATTTAGGCGACAATTCACTTTCCGTCCAATACTTTTATCTTGTGATTAATTAGGATTAATGTTTTTGTTCTCTTTTTGGAGACACGATAGAGTAGTTTATTAGAAGTTTTCTAGAATTTCTTACGTTGAATTTGAGGCCCAAATTTTCCATGTTTCAACAGAACCTCCTATTCTCTCTCTAAGAGAAGGCTAGAGTCCCAGCAATGGGAATGTCATGATGATGAAACAGAATCCGATATTTTCATTCATATGCAACTAAAGATATCTTTTAGGTTGGAACTACATCTTTATTACTAATATTATAAATGCGAAAGTTTGTGTGTGTGTGTGAATGTTTGTTACCACGTATCACTGTAACGACTTAACCGATTTTGATGAAATTTTGGAATGGAGATAGCTTATACCCTGGATTAACACATAAGTTTTTTATCCCGGCAATAGGTTCCTGCGGGATAGCGGGAAGACGCGGGGAAACCGCGGGGTGCAATTAGTATCTATCTAACTACACATATTCTTTTTTTCGTTTAAGTCTTAACCTATAGATATTTCGCATAAATTTATATAAAAAAAAGTAAGCACTTAATTAAGGTTAAATATTTTTTTTTTTTTACTTTTTACAGGGTAGCGTTTTGACCACAAGTCACCTGATGTTAAGTGACGATGTGGTCTAAGATGGCGCCACGCTACATCTGGACTGGGAACTGGCTCTCAAGTGAGGCTGCCGGAACACACCGATAGGTGCTTGGCGACAGATTCTTAACGAGAAGGTGGTAGCTAGCCAGGCGAGTACTAGAAAATACCCTACCACCAAGCTATGGTTTCATCACGATGTTTTCCTTCACCGAAAGCTCAAGCTCATTGCAGGATTCGAACCCACGTCCTACGGATCGCAAGCCGACGTCACTACCACTGAGCCATCATCGCTATAAATAATTTTTAAAGTCCGGTTTACATTAGGACACATATCACCGGACTTTTTTTAGTCTGCACTATGGTTTCCTTACATGTATTTTTGTATACTACATGAGAATAATTATCCAACAATATTCAGTACGTTAGCTCACATCCTGAATCAATCTTTTGTATTCTTGACATCAAATTGCCCATTTGTATCACATCTTAAATCGGCCGGACAACATAATGAACCCATGTGAGTGACCTCTGGGAGGTAACCGTACGTTTCCCGCTGGATACTGGCAACACTCCAAACTCTTTAAGAGCAACGACCGGACCATACTGTCTGAAAAGGTGAGGGACGTTTTTACTTAAGAGATTTATGGTTACTACTAGTACTATTCTTCGATATTACGTACGCTAGCATGATAGACTCTTATGTACAATTGTACATCCCTATAATTTATAGAACATAATATCTCACAGTTTTATAAAATGTTTATACCATAGTCTTAGAGCGCCGTACCGTAGTATTTAAAAAAATAAATGTGCCAACTTGACTTGTAGCGCTGGTGAGCGGGAAGTTTTCCAGGATGCAATATTTTTTTTTTCTTTTAAATCTTGACTATCCCACTGCTGGGCAAAGGTCTCCATTTCTTTCCAGGTATCTTGGTCCCTTGCAACCTCAGCCACCGCTCTTGAAATATAATTAATGGTTAAACGAACTTACCTAAAGTGATGTTCGACCATAATTATACTAGACGTTGCATTCGAAGATATTTATTCACTTTGTAGTATCCTATTTATTGCACAGGGCGTTGCACATAATTTTTAGAGCTGTAAAAATAAAAATCAAATCACAAAAATATAAAGTTCACTGTTTCTGAACGATACCTTCCATGTCATAGGCAGTGCTGTCATCTCCGTCATACTTCATTCTTTCAGAGACACTTATCTCGTTTGTTAGTTGTATGGGCTTTAGTAGCTGGGTTCGGGTGGGACTATAAATATCTTCGAATGCAACGTCTAGTATAATTATGGTCGAACATCACTTTAGGTAAGTTCGTTTAACCATTAATTACACTTCGACGTTGCATTCTCGATATTTATTCACTTTGTAGATGTTTAGCGCTTTCACACAAACGAGATAGGCAGGCAGGATTCTAGATAGAAAAATAAAAAGATACATTAACACATATAAACGAAAAAAGTGGAGTGATTATCCACATTATTATGAACCTTACGTTCAACCTAAAACCAATAAGTCAATTGATAATGTAAGCCCAATTACCGTTATTAGCATTCTTGCTTGAAGATATTATGAATTACCTTTGTGAATGCAACACTTATAAGCTTCCTGACCATCCTGTTGTTCATTTTATAACATGGACAGAACTCCTTATAACTAGCCGAGGTAGAAGTGTAACGGCTACTATGTGCCGCAAATACCAGTATTTGCACCAAACTATAAATGTAAGTATGTCTAATGTATATGTGACTTGTGGTAGGAGCAATGGATTATCTCTTAGATGTATGAATTAATTTCTTTGATGGAGGTAGCTCTTAGGTGCCATGGCATCTATCTAAAATGATAATACTCTCTCTGGATATATGTTTTCTCTGTGAGGTAAAAAAGTATTACTAGATTAGGCACCAAAGTATTTGTAGGCGAAATCAGTAATTAGTCTATTTCTAGTAAGTGCTTCTAGCCAAATATTGATTTCCATTCGTGCGACTTACTTTAATTTCGCACTCGTTGTATAGTTGACAACGCGAGGAAAGGCACAAACTTTTTGGATATGGAATCAAAAGCTTAACTCTCGTTTGGATAAAATTACTACAAGTGATTGCGTACTAGGATCTCATGTAGATACGTATTTTGAATAGCAAAGTTTAATTCCGTAAACTTCTTTTGTGAATCTTATAATTTGGTCATCTAAATAACACATTTACCTGATATTAAAACAGAAGCCGAACGGCGAGTCTGTACCTGAATGATATTCAGAGACGAGAATTTGAATCCTATTTGAGAAAACAGGAAAAAATATGGTAATACTTTGAATTATTATTATTATCCCATGTGGCTTTATTCTCGGGTCTTTGCCCGGACCTTTATTAGGCATTGGCGGAGCCGTAGCCAAAGCTAAGAGGCCACGCTAAGGGTGAAGTGTACTATTACAACAATGCTAAAAAGTTATCTGAGTTCTTATTGAAATTATTGATATCCAATTATTATTTTTTCTGAAATTATTATTATTATTATTTTTTTTTTATTCTAAGTTTAAATTATAATTAATTTTGATACCCCTTGGAAATATAACTATGTTTGGTTGATAATACCTTCGAAACCAGGATATAATGCTACCAGAGAGGGTGAAATGGATCAATCTTCTTTGGAAAAATAAAAATAATAAGAGTAACTAAAGGCCTTCTTAGGCCTATTAGCTGACCATGACTCCCGTGCAGTGGCTTGATCAAAATAATATTTCTTAAAAATACAGATAAACTAGAATAGAAGGAAGACGTAAAATAAATGAGTTTCCCAATCCAATGAATGCATTGACCATAGGGTCCATAAGGTCAGGCTATGCCAAAGGATCTCTTATCCGTAATAATATGTATAATATACCATCTAAAACATAAATGTGAAAAAAGTGAGACAAGTTCAATATTGTGATGGTATGTTTGGTTGTCAACTTCACATACAAAACAATTGTGGTCTAAATGGGTGCCCAGTTCTGTGAATGAATCTGAAATTTAATGAATTATAAGAAAGTGTATAACATGCATAAGTAAATATCATTTGCTTAGTTTTTTAATGATGTAAGTTTTTTTTTTTTAATATTATATGCTTCGCACAAATATTCTTGTACATAAACATCAATTTAGGGACTCCAAAAAACAGTTCGTGATTATGATCATGATAGATCACAGGCACCTGGAGCCAGGTCCCATTCAATGTTTTGGTCCTTTATTAATTAATATATATTATTTTGTACGTATATTAAGCTATCTTTGCTTAAGCTAGTGCAAGATATCTCTGAGAGTATATTAGACATCTTCATTAATGCAGACAACAGCGGTACTCTGCCCATATTTATTCTGTTAATCCTTAGCAAAGCATTGAAGGCCAATGTAAGCTGATTTCAATTCTAATAATAAAGTATGCTAGTTGTGATTGTGTGGTCCCAAAACAAAAAACTCACGTTACAAAAAAACACCCCGCCCAATAAGGGAGGCACCTATGAAGATTTCTAGAAGGTACTTACCACTGAGTTAAAACATTATTTTTCCCAAGACGACTCTGACTTCGAGTTTGATACATTTCTCATATAAATCATTCGTAATGTTATGCAGTTTGTAATTTTTCTTTCTATACAAAGAAAACTGCAGGGTAGGCTAAGAAAAGTAACCTAAGGTACAAAGGTTAAAAAGGTAAAAAGGCCCTGATTGTCAATCTGCTTAATCTGGAAAAATATTTTGTTTCGTCAGGTATTTTTAAGTTTCTTTTTTGTAAACTTTAAACACATATAATGACTTTTCTGTAAATATGTAGTATTTCAATGCCGAAATGTGTGTGTTTTTTGTTCCAAATCAAAATACATTTTTGCTTGTTTTAACACAAATCTTAACCTTTTGAGAAAGTTTAATGAACCCTCTAAGCAAATTTTAAATTATGGTCATTAATGTGTAGTAAGACATCAAAATAACACACAAGTAACAACAGATCTCGGTTTCTAAGATAATTACCAACTGGTACAGAAGCCAATGACAAACCAAAGGAAGTCATTGAAATACATAGGTTATCTTGAAGTTTTAAATTATGGATAGGAACTTAAAATTACGGTTCCTTGATGTGGACATAATGTATATAAAAAACCTTACTTGGTAAATATTAGCTGTGTGAATATCTTCATTTTAAAGTCTTCAGTTGTTATTGTCCTTCATATTCAAAATGAACCTGATGTCTAGAGATGTAGGTAGAACGCCAGCCTTGCTAAACTTTGAATGAAGGCCAGAGCTTTCTCAAATTTTTTCTTTGTAAGAAGTTTAGTTTTTAGCATTTATTTCAATTTTCTATCCAACTGTATATATTTCGTTGTTTTGTTGTTATATAATAAAAGACAAGTGTTTTGTGTTCTTGTTTTTTGTTTATGATTTATGTCCCACAGATATAAGTCTAGAAAATGACTGGCTTGTTTTAGCCTTTATAAGGAGTTTATCCCGACTCTTTAAGTTCGTGTATAAGACTGCAGAAAATTCTAAGTTGAAGCTTGGTGCCCTCCGTAAGCTAGGTCTTCAGGTATTAGGGTTTCCTTTATCGTGGTTTCTTCTGCCTTTACCATTTACACTAGGATTCTACCCCAACGTTTAGATACCTTATCATAAATCGCCCACCAAATAATTCATCTTTCCGTACTGGATCTATGAATGCATTTTGGCTATAAAAACTCTGGTGCGGCAGACATTGGCTTTTCGCTTGAGCTGGGACATGCTAGCTGCATCTGCAGTATCTGTAACTAGACCTGTCGGAATGAATGTACGGGATCTAACCCGGTTATCATCATCCGAAGACCATTGTCGCGGGTCTGGTGTCGGTGACCTTGGATGATTATGGTCGAGCTTTGTCTGGTCAAGAAGATCCAGCGCCATATCAGGTTTTGTACGTATTCACGCTTCACCTATAGACTATTTGATTCAACCAGCTGCATGTGCAGTATTGAAGGTTTTAAAGTCATTGTCCATACTCACGTTACGCCTCTTGGCTGTATGATTCAACAAGCTGCGTGTGCAGTATTGAAGGTTTTTAAAGTTATTGTACGCACTCGCGTTACTCCTTTAGACTGTATGATTCAATAAACTGCGTGTGCAGTATTGAAGGTTTTTAAAGTCATTGTACGCACTCGCGTTACTCCTCTAGACTGTATGATTCCATAAACTGCATGTGCAGTATTGAAGGTTTTTAAAGTCATTGTACGCACTCGCGTTACTCCTCTAGACTGTATGATTCCATAAACTGCATGTGCAGTATTGAAGGTTTTTAAAGTCATGGTACGCACTCACGTTACGCCTCCAGACTGTATGATTTAAAGTCATGGTACGCACTCACGTTGCGTCTCTAGACTGTATGATTTAAAGTCATTGTACGCACTCACGTTACGCCTCTAGACTGTATGTCATGGTATGCACTCATGGTACGTACTCACGTTACGTCCTATGACTGTATGATTTAAAGTCATGATACGCACTCATGGTACGCACTCACGTTACATCCTATGACTGTATGATTTAAAGTCATGGTACGCACTCATGGTACGACTCTAGACTATATGATTCAGCAAGCAGCGTGTGCAGTGTTGAAGGTTACAATACGCCGCCGGAGTAACTCATTATCAGCCGAGCATCATGCAAGAAAAAAGAATGGAAAAAATCATGAATTATGTGGGTAGTTACAAAAGAAAAACTACGCAAAAATCATGAGGAAAAAATATCAGTTATTTTCCAAAGTATGCGCCTTTTCCCTAAAAAGGAAGGGACAAAGGCAAATTTACAGATAAAACTAACACGCAGTTAATGACCACGAACTAACCTTGATCGTCCGAACTAGTTGGCGAGTTTCGTATCTTGCGTTCCCAACATGTTATTTTTCGTCATTATTTGGACTTATGACGATCTTTTCTCCATAACACTGCTTTCAACTAACTTTTTCACAAAATTTCCAATAAAATAACGGATTTAATCGATAAGTCGAAGCTGCGACGCCCGCACATAAAAAAGGAATGAAGTATGACGGAGATGACAGCACTGCCTATGACATGGAAGGTATCGTTCAGAAACAGTGAACTTTATATTTTTGTGATTTGATTTTTATTTTTACAGCTCTAAAAATTATGTGCAACGCCCTGTGCAATAAATAGGATACTACAAAGTGAATAAATATCGAGAATGCAACGTCGAAGTGTAATTAGGAAATTATATTAGGAAATTACCGGTTGTATGCGGAAGAGTATGTTATAAGTCCCTACTTGAAACATTTCGGAGTTTTATTTAAGGTAGGTCGAAATATTTCAGTTTTTTTTTAAATCCTGTTTATAGGCAAGGGCATTCTTAGCACTGCTCTAATCTGGAAAAATATAAATTTCCAATAATCCTACTTAATATTATAAACGTGAAAGTTTGTGAGTATGGATGGATGGATGGATGGAAGGATGGATACTTTTTACTCTTTCACGCAAAAACTACTGAATGAAATTCGGAATGAAGATAGCTTATTCCTTGGATTAACACTACATAGGCTACTTTTTATCCCAGAAAAAGGTTCCTGCGGGATAACAGGAAGACGCGGGTGAAACCGCGTGGCTAAACTTGTAAAAATTAATTTGACGAGGCATATGTAGTATTGCGGTATCTTAAATTAGCAAGTGGTAGTCTTGAAGCACAATTAATTATTACCCACTCTCAAAAAGTTCAAAAGAAATCGTTTCATCATTTCGCCAGTTCCCTCACCCGCCCCAATGAAAGCTCAGCGGGGTGGATCTGTCGAGAAATACGGAAATGTGAACGTTTGAAATATTACTGGTTTCGTTTGATTTTGTTTTACGACTCAGAGGGATTATTGCTTTCATGTGTATTGTATATATTTTGTATATTTATAGTGTGTATGTGAGTCCAATCGAGCCCAATCTACTTAGGACCGTCGACGTAGCTATAATGTAGCATTATAACCATTTACCTTGTACGAGTAGAGATTTGCTATCGCTCAAAACGGTGAAGGAAAACATCGCGAGGAAACCGGCATGTCCAAGAACAACAAAATTCTAGGGCAGTGCCAGTGTGGTAGATTACGGCCCATGCGCTCTCTTTCTGAGATAAGGCCTGAGTCCCAGCAGTAGGAAAGAAATAGGCTGTTGATGGTTAGATTAGCTACAAACGCTAACTTACACATTAATCTTTGAAGATCATTGGAAATCAATACTTCTGAATCTGACTTTACAAAGTTGACAGCAAGACTAATGTCAAATATCAATTCAAAAGGTAATTTGTTCCGAAATTCTTATCTCCGCAGCTTATTTCTTAGAAAGGAGATACGTATCATTCCTGGTTTTAAGAAATGATACTTAACACTTCCCCAGGGCAAACAGAAAAGCGAGCTACACAGAGTAAATGTAGGTTACCACGTTAGGATGCTCTCATAACGATACTCCTAGGCAGTGTTGCCAATGAACATTTTTAGGCGGCCGTGTACGTTAGGTAAAAAAATCGTATCTAAGAAAAGACAAACGGAGCGGGCCGTTTGTCTTTTCTCTAAAACAGCGCCACTTGGCTGATGTTTGCATATTTACAATATTTGTTTGAAAAAAAAGTAACGTTTAAATAGAAGAAGGTACAAAATAAAAAAATATTCAAAAAAAAAAAAATTTAAAATAAATCAAACACAATACACTAAAACATTTGGTAAGCCTCCAGAAGATGGTAAGGTGCCCAAAATGTAATTTTATAATTGTTAATAGCTTTACATTTTGTTTAAACTTATTATTCCTGGTACAAATCACAAAATTTTTTATAAACTCTTCTTTCTTCGTTTTAATCTATACTAATATTATAAAGCTGCAGAGTTTGTTTGTTTGTTTGTTTGTTTGAACGCGCTAATCTCAGGAACTACTGGTCTGATTTGAAAAATTATTTTAGTGTTAGATAGTCCATTTATTGAGGAAGGCTATAGGCTATATTTTATTTCCAAAAAAATTAGGGATCCGTAAGAAAATTGCTATTTTGCAACCCAAGGAAATCGAAAACCTATTTTTGCGTGCGCTGCAAAAACTATTGACACTAGAACAAAACAATGTATTGCGGGTTTGTAGGTTCCATTAAGATCTACAAAAAAGTCCGCGACAGCATATGTCTAACCATTATAGTTATGCCACAATAAGTGATCTTTTATTTAAAAAATTTAATTTTTAATGCCGTCGCTAGAAAATGCTCTTTATTTGTATCTTCGTATTAATCCTTATCAAAATAAATTACTTCTTTTTCAAAACTGCTTCAATACCTTTATACAACTTTTTGAATCATTCAATTTGGACATTCCATTCGAAAGATATCACGAGTTTAAAAATGTAAGTAGTAGTAGAAAAATAAACTCCACCGGGAGAATCTATGAAATAGGTAAAGTGCGTTCGCGGACCAGGTAGACCTTTAACTGCGCGGTTCAAACGTGCGGTCCAAGAAAAATTAACTTAGAATTAAAATAGGATAATGGGTACCTACAGCAGGTAACGCGGTGAGGGGGCACCGAAGTGCGGGAATAATTTTGGAGTATACGGAATATATACGCTTTCGCGCCTAAACTACTGAACCTATTTAAATGAAATTTGGTATAGAGATAATTTGAGCCCCGGGGAAGGACATAGGATACTTTTTATTGCGATAAACTGTAGCCCACGCGGGTGAAACCGCAGGGAACAGCTAGTTCAATAAACATTTTTTTGTCTTTAATTTTTAGGTACAAATCGATAAATTAATTAATTACCGTAGAATTTGCGAAAAGCCGTAGAATCTGCTACGGCCACAGGGTTGCGGCCGTAGGCTGTGTATTTTGTGATCTTTGGCCTGAATGCCGTGGAACACTGTTATTGCCGTAGCATTGCAACACTGCTCCTAGGCATTAACGTGGGTAGGTAGACATATTCGTACATTATATGTATGTATATGTGAGGGTAAACTTAAAGCATCCCATTAGTTAAGTAAGCAAAGAGCTGGATGCAATCAGCACTTAGCGCGAGAATCGTTGGCGAAGCCTCTTGCAACGTCTACAAGGGTTAGAATCAACTGAGCTCGTACAAAATTCATAAGCAAGTAAATCAGACAAAAATATCTAGTTCTACCTATTGTTATCAAAGAGTATACTACTTAGTCAAACTTAATTAAGAATAACAATAACATTATGAATCATTTATTTGCAACAAAAAAACATAAATAACAATAAATAATAACATATTCAATACAGGTGGTAATATAAATAATGTATTTAATAATAATAATGCCCGCACAATCACATATATAGGCTCTGACCCCTAACTAGGTTTCCCTGTATCTAGGGTATCAGAAACTACGAGGATCGGGGATCCACAACACCCAGACACAGAACAAATACATGCGCTTTTTTTTTTCAATGCACAAATATTTGTCCTGTAGCGGCAATCGAACCCGCGACCTCACGCTTCACAGTTGGCTATCCGCCCATTGCGCCACATCGGTCGTCAAGTATTAGAATTAGGTCTTGAAACGGGATAATTAAAATAGTATATTTGTGCAATTCTAATTCTAGTGTTATTGACGATGGTAGTTTAGAACAGTAGACAAAATGTATTGTTGCAAATCGGCCTCAACTCAGCATTATGCTGGTCGTTTCTCCAACGCTGGTCTTCCGTTGAAACCGTTACTGATCTATTTCTGTATTAAAATTAAAAGTGATTATTTTACGTCCACGTACATATTTGATATCGGTTTGAGCTTATATATAATTATTACAGTTTGTTTCTATGTTTGTAACAATAATTTTATTATTTGAATGTGACTGTAATTAATTAATATTGAGAAGAGTCTCTGTTACTCGAAATAAATGATTATATATTATATAGGTACCTTTGTCAGATCGTTTGAACTAACTAATTCCGGTCTAAAGATAGTTCAAACGACTCTTGATGTCCAGCAACATGCCCAAAATGCTGGCCGCTATTTTCTTCTCTATTTTCCAAAAAATTGCGCAAGCGCAGGCGTTGGTGAATCTAACAGTTATTTTTAATTAAAGTAATAACAGTATTTGGTTACCTTTCTCTCAGAGAGAAGGCCATAGTCCTACGCTGATAATGACGGTTATACAGCACGTATTTGTATGAAATTTAACTTTCAAGATTTGCCTTTTGGGTTACGACCCTGATGCGGAGAATAGGGTATTATGCCTGCGCGCTTTTTAAGCTTAGGTATAATTATGTTACCTAACTTTTTATCTCAAACGTTATTCCTTGGAAATATTTAACTTGTTTTTAGACAAATAATTTTATAAAGGCTGTTTTCTGTCTGTTTGTTTGTTACCTTTCACGTCTAAAGCGCTGGACACATCTTGATGAAATTTGATATGCTGATAGTTGGAACCATGGGGAAGGATATTAAATATTCTTTATCGCAATAAATTGTAGTCCATATAAGTGAAACCACAGGCCACAGCTAGTCCCTTATCCCTTACTTATTATAAATGCGAAAGTAACTCTGTCTGTCTGTTACTCTTACACGCCTAAACTACTGAATCGATTTAAATGAAACTTGGTACGAAGATAGTTTGAATCCTGAGGAAGGACATAGGATACTTTTTATCGCAATAAACTGTAGCCCACGCGGGTGAAACCGCGGGGAACAGCTAGTAGGCTATATGTCTTACCTTCTACCTACTTTGCTACGTATATTCGGTTAAATTTAAAGCAACTAGCAATTATTTACTTGTAGCTATATAGTCTATAGTGCCACTTTTTCCAATAACCGATAGCAAGGCACTTATAATTTTATACCCACATAATTAATCAAGTAAATGGAATTTAGAGCCATACCCTTAGTAGGCGTTAACCTCAGTAATCAACCGTTAACTGGCGGCTTCGCGCGTCGTTAACCGCCCGTGAATGGATGGGCTATCAATCTTTAACGAGTTATGTTAATAAAGAGTTTGTACTACCACATATTCTGTGCTTTTTCAGTTTATGTGGTCATGAAATATGAAAAAGCTCGCACATTAGTTTTATCGTTCCGCCTGTGTTACAGTTGTCATGTTTCTATACAAACGTTGACACTCCATTTGAATTCCACTATAGAATTATTTTCAAAAAAACCTCTCTTAGCTCAGCCCTACATCAAACATTTATCCATCAAAGTTTCATGTTTAAAAAATTGGGAAAAATTGAAAGTGCCTTTTCTATTAGGCTTTTGTATGGATTAGTCCGCGCAGGAAAACCTGCAGGGCACAGCTCGTATTAAATCCGCCTATCGATGTGTTCTGTTCCCGTAGTTCCCGATTCGGTTGTTCTGTTCCCATAGTTCCCGATTCGGTTGTAGCGTGGCGCCACCTTCAATCACATCATCACTGTGACTAGTAAGACCTCATTTTCATAAGATATCAAGTGAGTTGTGGTCAAACGATACTCTATAAACAGTAAAAAGAGGAAAGAAAAACGAGTCAAATAGGTATCACAGTAAAGTCACAGAATAGACATGTACAGTTTAGAATTGCGTGTACAATTCGCAACAAATTAAGGTGAAACTTCTTGCATTAGTTTCAGGCAACTTGCTTCTGTAACCAGATTACTAGCTGCAGTTCAGCAGGCGGCTAGGGCTGTGGAACTTGCTAATGCTATAACTATTTGCTGGCAGCTGCAACTACTACTAGGTAAATGAGAGTTTAATGTTGTGTGTACTCATTGTTACTTGAACTACAATTATAGTTTTTAAGACAGCGCCCGGAGCGTCGCTCACAAGGTTCTAGACTATCTCAAACCCGATGCATTCATCTATAAATAAGTTATGCGAGGAATTTCCGCTCCACACGGTGAAGGAAAACATCGTAAGGAAACCGGCATGTTAAAGAGCATGCGACATCCACCAACCCGCACTGGGACAGCATGGTAATAATACTAACAATAACACGCATAAAATCGAAAACATACTTCCCTGTACGTGAGGCAGAACCTTGATTTATTTGAAACTCGGGGGGATAGTCATACTCGGTGCCACAACAAACGTGGCTCGCGTTGGTGCCACATAGACTTGCCAAATCGGACAGGCTTACCTGTATCCTAGGTCCCGCTGTATACAACCGCCTACCGGGGCATACAGAGGCAGCTAGTTTCGTGTCATTTAAATTTAAATTAAAAACATGGCTCGTGGAGAAGGCGTTCTACGATTGAAATGAATATTTACCCAAAATTATGTGCCTATTTTTTAATCGTAATTTTGTAATGTATGTTTAATTATGATATCTGTAGAATTTATTATTATTTTTCAATTATTAATGCAATTATTTTTAATATTTATTTAAAAGTACTTATTGGATACTATTATTTCTGACATGTAAAATATTTTACCAATAAATTGATTGTATTAGAACAAACGCGGAACAGAAAAAAGCGTAAGTATTTGTTCCTTGTCTGGGCAAGGAACAAATACTTACGCTTTTTTAAAACACTTTTATTCTGTCTAGGTGCGATCGACCACCTTGTCGGTCTACGATTTTACTTCCGTCATGAACTAAAATTGTTATTGCAAATATCCCAAGTTAGCTATCGTAATAAAATGTATGTAAGGTGGACAGGTAACACATTTGTATACTAAAAACTAATCATGTAAACCAGGCCGGAAGTTCTCAAGTTATAAACACATAAATTAATGGACGGACAAAATTTTGGTGGGTTGTTGTGCGTGATGGTTTCATAACAAAACAGAAACAGTAAAGATAATATGACACGAAAGAGGCATTTTAACGCATTCTTGGCACATCTCGTAACATGAGATTTAATTAACTTTTTTCTCGTACGTTATTTCGTACGCCTTGGAAACTCAGAAAATCTACATTTTCGGAGGAAATGTTTAGCTGTTTCGGCTACATAGAGTTTCTCATTTTATTACAGATTAACAGTTTAGAGGATGTGGGATTAGATAGTATTTTTCGTTGGTGCTGATTATTTATGTTTGTTTATCCACAAGATTAAAATTATAGAAAAATGTGATCAACATGTTGACGATAACATTTTCAAGGGCATGTGACATCTACCAACCCGCACTGGGCCAGCGTGGTAGATTATAGCCCATACTCTCTCTCTGAGAGAAGGCCAGAGTCCCAGCAGTGGAAACGTGGAAGGCTGATAATGATGATGATGTTGACGATCAAAATGATCTTATCCGACTAGAGGATTTAACATTGATTGTCCAATTTTGAATTTAATTGGTTCATTAAGAATGACCAAGTATTGCAAACTAAAAAACAAACATGTATGTTACAGAAATACCTACTCGTATTATTAAGTCGAATATCACTTAAACCATTCCATAAACATCTAAAACTATATCGGACGATGCATCAATCGTTCAACCGGCAAAGCCAAAAGCAGGCTCATGAAACATTTATTCTCAAAGTAAATAAAACCCGAGGTAGATACCGAGTTCCGACCGAGTAACATGGAATCGTCATCTCGGGAAATGGCCGAATGCTTTCACAGGAACCTGTAATTGCCATATTTATGCCATTCAATGAAAAGCTCTCCGAACCAGCGGTAGAGAAGTGGTAAATTTAACCAATAAGGTTCCTTAATATAAGGAATCTTAGAAGCGATTTAGGTGACGGTTTTCCAATTCAGTCCTTCAAGTACAGTCACAAAACGTCCTCCCACGACCAGATTTTCCAGACTGAATTATATACAAGGTTATTGGTGAAATCCTAATAAATTCTTAAGGGGAACCTTTGTATGTACAAAGGTATGTGCTTTGTGTGTTATGATGTCATAAGTGTCACGGCATGTGGGATAAACGTAATAAACAACTTCTAAGACTTTTATCCTTTTCCTTAAACAACATAAAACATCAGATTAATTAGAAGATAAAAAAGCTTAGGATTGTTGTGAACTTGCTCCGAATCGTATTTTATTCTGTGACCGTCTCGACCTAGAGTATGCATAAACTATAAATAGAACAAACGATTTTATTTCATCTTTGTATGGTTGAAAAATAAATTATGCAGTTATTAAAAGTCTTAAAACCAAAGTTGTTTGTTAAGATCTACAGAAGTTGCCCTTGTAAGGTTATTAGCATTTTTCCAATAACCCCGAGTAAGAGCGGCTCTCTATCTTCTCATACATACCTAAACATCCAGAGTAGGTATAACCCAACCTGGCGCACTCCGCAATTAAGTAGTCAGGCTACAATACAAGTACATACCCGCCTTGGCGGCCCATTCATGTTTTACAATATATAATCTTTATCTTTTATCTTTATTCAGTTGGTTGCCGACTACAAACGCTTTTTTTTTCATGCTAACAATTTGTCCCGTAGCGGGAATCTAACCTTACGCTTCAGACGACAGTTCACCCATAGCGCCACACCAGTCGTCGTGAAATAATCTACAATGTCTGGCCATTAAAGATATTGAAGAAAAACTAATATGGTGGGGGTGGGTCTTTATTAGAGTAACAGAAGCAAAACAACCATTTTTAGAATTTTTGTCTGTCTGTATGTCTGTGTGTATGCTTGTACACGCATCACGCAAAAACTACTACATGGAATTGAATGCCGTTGTCACCAATGTATTGCTAGAGGTATAACTTAAAATGTAGGCTCCATTTTACCACAGGAAAATATTTAAGATAAATAAAATAAATAAATAAAAAATCAATTTATTGCCACTATGTAGAAAGATTTATTCTATACTTGATCTTAAATTCCACGCGTACGAAACGCTGGCTAAAGTTAGTAATACATGTGAATAGCTGTCAGTTACTTCTTCGTACTGATATAAATTGCTGCTGCCTCCGCCATTGTAAATCAAACACTTCAAGTCATCGTCCCCAAAACCTGTCCTCGACAACATTCCTGAAGTGTAGGTTTTCGTCTCCGGGTTTTCCCTGTAATTAATTTGAGTTCTTTGCCGGTATTGTTTTCGTATGAATAAAACATTCGTCACATTTTGTCGTCACAAAACTCAGAAAAGTACTCTTGTAATTTATCGTGGGCTCCTTTCTCTCCACGATTTCAATCTGAAAAAGGAATAGCGTATCTTGGAAAAGTTGAATACGCAGCCCCGGATAAAACTGTACGTCTTAACCGGAGCCTCTATTTGGAAATCCGATTAACCCAACTTCGTCGTCGTTAAGTCGTTTTCAACGTCATTTTCCTATGAAATATGACGGTAATGATAATGAATATTTTTTTACCGCACAACTTTGACGAATAAAACTTTACATTTTTATGAATGCAAAAGTGTGTTTGTTGGTTTGTCAAAGCAACGAAACGACGTGAATTTTTGCATAGAGATAGTTTACGGGCCGGCGAGTGACATTTTAGTTATCTCGGAAGATGCATGGTTCCTGTAAGACCGCGGGGCAGAGCTAGTAAACCATATATCCCATAGTCTTCAACCTCTTTGAAGGCATAATGGCCTGATATGCGTAGGTTTTGTTCGCACTTCACTATTTCTCTTTACATAAGGAGACAGCTTTGACGTCGGTAGGCTGCCTACTTGAATATGTTTATTGTAACATGGTAAGTAGATAGTCTACGACCATTTCCCCAAACTTCAGGAAAGTATGGTATTAAAAAGGGGTAAGGTTAGGGTTCATTTATTTGAATGAAGATATAACCTAGAATCTCCTAAATGAACTCATAGACTACTGTCATCTTTGATGGTTCCCCAAAGTGTGAAAAAATATTTTTGACATCAAATTTGTAACCAAATGTAGGACGTAGCACGGTCTGTCAGGTAAGGTTAAGCACACCATCAAAAGGACTTTTTTCGTCTCTTTTTGGCATTTTCAACACTCCATTTTGGTCGTCCCTACCTGAATTTTTCCAAGCGAACAGTTTTACACAAGTTGAAATAATGACAGGCAATTATAAAAAAGGAGAGTTCAAATGTACCATGTGACAGCCTAATTGCCTCTGGCAAGTATTAAAGTCGTCATTATTTTTATTTTTGTTCCAGGCCCAATTAAAAAGTTACGGGTAAAGCACTTTTTAACGACATGACGTTTGAACCACACAACAATGCGAGCTCCCACAGTGCAAGGGACCTCTCCCTTCGAAAACACCTGCTTTGTTAAGTAATAATTAAAAACAATTAAAAGCAGGTGATTTCGAATTATTAAAAAAAATAAAAATTTAATTTTATCGAGCGAGAGACAGACTCCGCTTAAAAATCTGTATTTATTATGTTTGTTGTAAAAAACAAATGCACAAAGTAGCAATAAAAATATTATGTCTATACCTACTCGTTTTTTTTTCGTTTTAGTCACACAAGAGTACCTACTCGAGATGCGAGAAATGTACAAGAAAAGAAATAAAAGACGTCAGAATCTTTTTATTCTTGAGCGGCGCTCGTATAAGCGGAAATTCCCAATATTCTGACAATAAAGCTTGTACCGTGTTCAATCTCGGTATAGGCTGGAGATAAGTGGTGAATTTAATTACTTATTTAGATCATAGGACACTAACTGTTAGTTTATTGAGATAGATACATTGAAATAACAATGAATAACTTAACTAAACTAAACTATAAAATGTAACTAACAATTAAAACTGCCTATCAAACTTAAGAATTTAAACTAAAAAAAAACATGCCAATAATTATTTATAAATATACGTTTATATGCACATCATTGCACATATTTATAGGCACATATTATTAGATTGTTTGAACTTTAAAAAAAAAATCGGATCATTAGATGACAAAAAAAAGCTTGGGATTTTAGTGAACTTGCTCCAATTCAATCAATTAGTAATAAGAATAAAATTGTCAATGTGATCGCGCCATAAAAATTACCTGCCGGGCGTTTCTTGCCTGTTCTTTTGCCGGTGTAAGGAGGTTGGAACAGGCGTAGCTAGTTTTAAGTTTGATGTTTTAAAGTGATCACAATGTATCCTATTGAATAAATAAAAATTTACTGTTGTCTATTGAATATTAACTAAAGAAGGTTATACTTAATCAAGTCTACCTTGTTTAGTTCCTAATTATGAAGATGTATGCATATTGTGAGCGATGGTGGCCGAACGGTAACCGCGTGCGCTTTACAACGCGCTGACACCGAGTTCGAATCCTCTCGGCCTAACCTAAGTTATGTGCGGATCTAACATCGCTGAAAAACGGTGGAGGAAAAAATAGTGAGGAAACCGGCATGTCCAAGAACCACAACATACATGCGACATCTGCCAACCCGCACTGGGTCAGCGTGGTAGATAACGGTCCCATACTCTCTCTCTGAGAGAAGGCCGGAGTCCCAGCAGTGGGAACGTAAGGGCTGATGATGTATGCATATTGCTGCGCGCACTCGCTCGGATACTAAATAATTGGTAAACTTTGTAATGCGAATAATGAAAGCACATAAAAACCGCACCAAGGCGCTTGTTGGGAAAGCTTTGATTTTACGAGTAATCGACTAAAAAGGAAGAAGTTCGTAAGTCAACGCAAAAAAAGAATAAAACTGATTTCATTTTAAGTTTGTGAAGTTTGGCGCCGACGCTGACGCGCTGACCTTAAGTTAGTTACAGCTTAGTTATTAAAATTAAACGAATCTTTCGTTTTTTTTATCAAGTTTCAGTTTTGTGATTTCGTTGGTTGGTTCTCTGTTATTGATTGGTTTGTTTGCCTTTCTTTCTCGCCAAATCGGCTGACCCGTTTTTATCTACAGGTAATGTAATTCACAGAGATCAACATATGTTGTTAAACTACTTTTCCCGGAAAACATTAAAGTTTTCACGGGAAAACGGGAAACTTGACGGTAAAAATATTTGCCTACCCATGCGAAACCACAGGATCGCTAGTAGGTAAAAAAAGTCTTAACACCTAATAAAATACTCCAATCACTCCTGCACTAAAGCTATTAGTGATTTAGACATTGATATGAATCACTAATTCGATTAGTTCGACGAAATCCATTTCCACACCGAATGATATTGAAGTGCGTGATTGAATAATACGGGGTGATGGTCGGGGCGGCTATACAGGGTGATTATAATCAGGTTCGTTTGCTTTGATTCAGCGCTGTTTCAGTGGATTGTTTTGTTTGATATACTATTCCTTGTTTTGCCTAGGTTTTGGTTCGGTTCGTAATTAAAATGTACCGTGTTTCGTGCACGATAACCGACTAGTAAGTGCCTTGAAATATCTACCGGTTGTAGATTCTCGTTATTTGTACAAGAGATAGCTGGCATTGCATTGAGCTTGCTCGAGAAATTGGAGCAAAACCCCGGCTTGGAGATCGGCTCAACCGAGGAATGGAATCTAGCGGTACTTTACACTGTTATTCATAGTGGTGAAATATTCAGTGGTGAAATGTTCAGAGTGGTGAAATTAATTTATAGTGTGGTGGAGTAGGTAAGAATTGACGCTGAGGTGGCTGAGTGATTTATGCATTAATATATTTCAATGTAAAGTAATGTTTTCCTTGTAAAAAGCTAATATTATGCTCATTAAGATTCGAACCCGAGACCTTTGTCTCTGTGTCCTCCGAATCATTATTATCGGTACTCCTTCACTTTTTAAAAGGCATATAATATACCTTTTAACAATACGTAATATTCAGATATATTGTCCTAGTAATTATATTTATAGTTCTTTAAATAGGCGTTTTTTGAAATCACTAACCGTACTATAAGGACGCGTGACTGCGGATGATCTGGCCACAGTCAGTCTAAACATTGTTATGTTAGTAACCACTAGTGTTCTGAATCGAATAAAAACTACTAATCCTAGTAATAATAATAAATTAATCAGCTGACTTGACAGTCACCGGTCGCACGGCAACGAATGGATTCGTGTCTACTCAAGTCGGTGACTCGGCCAGTTGACGTTTGATGCAGTCAAGTTGGTGTCAAATTCGAATGATTCGTGAAATCGAGAACTAACTTTTTTTTTTTTTTTTTTTTACTTTTTACAGGGTAGCGTTTGACCACAAGTCACCTGATGTTAAGTGACGATGTGGTCACTAACAAATGAAGATAATATAGTAAATTGTAACTAATCCAAAACAAACACTAGAATTTCCCCTCTAACTAACGCCCGCTCACTATTTAAACCGCAGAGAAAATGTAAAAGAATCGTTTTATTTTCAGTTTATGGTCTCTTTGCGGGGTCTTACCCCACCTACATACAAACTTGTAGGGCTAAGTTGTCGTTTCTTTAAATGAAAAGGTGGATGTTTGTAACGATACGTACTATGTAGCCTATAATCTTTCTGATGCTGGGGCCATACTAACAGGAAATGCCGTTAATTATCGCGATGATTGACGTTTAACATAAGTGTGGCTACGACTTAACGCGATAATTTGAAGACGGCATTCACATTGGCGTTTGACGTTAGCCGATAACTCAAGTGGCGGTACATCAAACAGATTAACGCGAGAATTAAAGTGCTGGCTACACTACATATTGAAGAAAGACAGAAGAAAGTTTACGATTGAAGTTTTGTTGCATTCACATTGACCGTGCAAGTGTAGCCGCTCACATAATTGCGTTAACAATTAACACAATATTTAACGCGATGGCAGGCATTGACATTTCCTTTGACGTTGAAATTGCTGGGGGCGTATCACTTTACTAGTAGGTGAACAATCACCTAGACTCGTCTCTTGACTCTACCTCGTGAATATATTATGAATACGTTCTTTATGATTAGAGGTAGAACGATATGCGATTTCATAATACCGAAATTAGGTATTTGTTTGGATACCGACAACGGGTTTTGTTTATTAAATTTATTTGTGATAACTGATATTGAGTTTGATTTTGATGAATGTATACGGTTTGCTAATTTGGCTGGTATTTGATAAATAGAGTACCGCCCTCATCAGTATTCCACTAGGTAGGTGCTCGATAATTCTCGGTAATCGAGGTATAGCGCATCGGGTTTTGTTTGCGTTTCCCGGCGATACATTGTTTCTCTCAATAACTAGTTATCGTGAACTAGTATTTCAGGCAATACCAATACCATACCATAGTTATTGAAACTATTGAGAGTGTGTAACGTTCATCGCTACTTATGATGTAGGCTTAAAGCAAAGTGGAACATATCTCAAGCGTCACGTCGCATGCCATAATGCCAGATTACTTGCAATCTCGTTCTGAATCCCTGCGGAGCTTTTAGGCTTATGGGGAAATTAAGACCAGTATGTTGCAGTAAAACTGTTTATAAAAAAAGGAAACTAGAACAAAATATATGCAATAAATATTGAATACGTTGAATAATATCTGAAGTAAGTAGAATAAAATTAGACTGATTGAGACTTTCTTCGGCAATAATATGAAACAATGTTTTTTTGGAAATTAACTTTTTGTTTTATCATGTCATACAATATGATATATATAATTATTAACTCTCTATCTACTAAGGTTGCATATTGCTAATATAAATGTTAAAATATTTGTTTACCTAACTAAAAAGCTCTGTTTTTTCGTCTTCGTAGACAAACTTTCAATGTCAATGTGATAATATAGGTTCACTAGTTTTGGAGATTTCACTAGTTTTGGACACTTGATCTTCGTATACTTCTTTTAATTATCTTTTGAACTATGCACTCTAGAAACTACATTTAATTTTGTATGTTTCAAAAAGCGTTATTTCATTTAATACGTTATATGATGCACTCAACATTATTATTTTTTATATTGTCGTTTGCTTAACCTCTAAAATTGGGGTACGTTCATTCACACTATATTATGTCCATGATTGGGTCAACTAACTCTATAAGAATGTAACCAGATTTTCATCCAGTAGATTCGGAAAAATAAGCCGTGATAGAGGGCAAGGGCGAGGCAAGGCAAGGCAAAAGCATGTGACATCTACCAACCCGCACTGGGCTATCGTGGTAGATTACGGCCCATACTCTCTCTCTGAAAGAAGGCCAGAGTCCCAGCCGTGGGAACGCGAAAGGCAGATGATGAAGCTTAAAAATGTATAGACACAGGATTTAAAAGTGGCGGCCAACATGGAAAACTCCCAATTGTCAAAACCTCATTTAAAGCCACAGCAATTTTCCGAAAGCGAACACGAAACTGTATGTTTAAAAGCGTTTTCCGTTTAAATTTGCCAACAAACTCCGTGCATAGTGCTGTTGGGATAAAACGTAATCACACACAGAGCCCACGTAATTTTAATTAAACCTCAGATTGAGCACGTGGACGGAAAAAGGACACCTTTCTGTTTTAATTGAGGCAAACTTCTGAAACACTGCATTTAGCTACGCCTTACCGGACACGCAGTTCTTAGAATATTCATATCATTTCATTTAGGTATTAGATATATGAAATATTTTTTTTAGGAAATTAACATTACTATAAAATAAAAAATAACTTAGAACTATATATATATATAACTAAGTCATCAAAACAATAATAATTTGTGTCTTAACAAAAATAAAACATCCACAGTTATTTTTTGTATGTTTTAACGTTTCCTGTGAATTAACCATCCTACGACAAATCGACACCTGACTCTTTTGAAATGGAAATTACAAAATTGATTTCATCCATGTGATTAACTTACAAATTATACTAACGATACGATGATATCATGTCGTTAAATGTCTTGACTCCACTCGAGAAACTTTCTTCCCCATTGGTTATCGGTTCTTCGGGCGATGTGGACTGCCCATTGCCACTTTAACTTGTGTATTCTGAAAATCGTACCTACATCAATTCAATTGACTGCTACAGGATCTTTTTCTTTGACAAAAGTATCTAAATGTTAAGCATTTCATTAAAATTCAAGACGAATGAGAGAAAATATTAAATTATAGCGGCGCCCGTCTCGTGACAACATAAAATAGGGTATTACAGCTTGGAACGCCTCCAGGGGACTTCTTGAAGGAGTTGTTTTGGGTTTGTTTCAAATTTCTGGAAATGTTTTACAACTAATCTACGAGTATGTAATTGTAAGTAATGTATAAGAGTCGCTGTAACATTATCATTTATAATCTATTCTGTATAATGTCTAATCTTGTAAAAAACTTACTCAGGCAAAGTTCAAGGGTCGAAGAATCGATCAGGTTTCGCACGTTTTTTACCTCGCACAAGTGCCTTTTTATTTTTACTACGGGCTAGGGAGTTTGGTGGATCTGCTAAGTCGCCAGATCTTCGTCTTGTTTTTCTTCTATTTGGTTTTATACCCAAGTACTGTTTGAAAGGTATCGTGTGATGCTGTAATTTCAAGAAGGATGCGTGTGAATTACCACCAGCCAAACATCTTGGCCATCTTATCGAGTTTAGTTTTTTATGGGTGTGTAAATGTCCATAGGCGACGGTGACCGCTTTCCATCAGGCGGGCCGTCTGCTGGTTTGCTAATCTATTACATAAAATATATATATTAATATATATATTAGTGAGCCGCCCTGACTTCGCACTGTTAAGCAATTGACAATGTTCAAAAAGTAAAGAAAATTAGAGAAAATCTAACTTTGTATCACTTTGTTTGACAAAAAATTGGCAAAAAAAAATATTTTTGGGGTCCACACAAACGTACACTCATCGATTTACATAACCATTTTTTTCTGTACATTTTCTTCCGACCACAACGCATCGAAGCAATACGTCTCACTTAGTTCTCTCCTTCAAAATACAGAAGAGCAAACAAAATAAACAAACACATTTATCTGGTTTATTTATTTAGGGTTCAGCTCCGACTTAGACTTAGTGGGCGGTAGACAAACGGGTTTATAGGATACGAATATTTCTTTTAAGAACTTAAATATATACAATTTAATTGTGTATGAAACAAAGTATTTTCAATGCAATAGAGGAATAAAGAGGTAAACGGCATGCCTTATGGATAGCGGTCATTTTTCGTCTATGGACTTTTCCAACATTAGGGGCACTATCAATGTGTTGCCAACCCTGTAGAACACCCATCTTGCAGAACTGCATTTTGTAGCATTGCGGAACTTTTGTAGGGTTCGCAAGAGAGGCGGGAGAAAGTAACGCATAAATTTAGTAAAATGAAATGAAAACTAAAATTATTTATTGTTATAAAATAGAGAGCATGTTAGACTCAGATAAAATTTTGGTTCTTCTATTTTGCCATTTGCTAAACTACTAAATCCCATTCTAGGCAAACGAGGCGCAAGACTTTAACTCACATAAAATAAGAAGTTGAGTAAGTAGCTATGTTATTGTTTGATGACCGGAAAATCATAAATATGGCATTCCTTTGATTAGTCAGGCTTGTGACATTCAAAGGATCCCCTTTTTGAAGTCTTTTTTTTTGGTACAAAATATCTCAGTAGCCATTTCCTAGTCCAGGTGTAGCGTGGCACCACTACATCTTCACTACATCTATTACCTATAGGTAAAACACTAAGTTCCACGGTTATACCCGTGATGTCTCTGTTACTTACATTTTCAGAAATAACAAGTTTACATTTTAACAAACAAAAAACCTTCATGTCAACTTTCAGGACTTCAGGTTCCCCTCGATTTCTCTGTGATGCCATCATCAAATCCAACCAGGATTTGATCTCCTTATCATGGTTGGGATATCTCCTTTCCTTTCGTTAAAAAGTAGCTTATGTGTTAATCTAGCTATCTATATTCCAATTTTCATCAAAAACCGTTCAGCACAAACATCACAAACATTCACAAACTTTCACGTTTATTAGTGTGATGATGTTAGAAAATAAATAAAAGGTCTTTGAGTTTACTAAGTGAATAAAATTCACTGAATCTCTGTTAATAAAAAATGGCTTTTCACGGCGCAATGATCGCGTGACTGTTTTTTCTAAAACATGAAGCCAAATGTTGTACCTACCTATAAAACGAATCGTTATTGTGAGTCGAGGCTGGCTGTATTTTTACAGGTAGAATATATGGTTTCATAGACCTTTCATATTTACTTTTATGCTCATTCTCTCGCTGAGTTCAACTGAATATGCCTGACTACTCTGATATATCAGAGGCTGATAACAACCTATGACGAATATTGGGAAATCAAGAATAGCTATAGCTAGCATGAAAGATTATTTTACTCTCTCTGAGAGAAAGCCTGCGTCCCAGTTGTGGGTATAGGCTGATATCTTGTTTTTATATCCTTCAATGAAGTGCGCTATTTTTTTTTACTTCTTACTGTGTAGCGTTTGACAGCAAGTCACCTGAAGTTAGGTGAAGGTGTGGTATTGCCACGCTACACCTAGATTGGGAACTTTTTGCGGTTGCCAGAACACACCGATAAGTGTGTAGGTAGTATTTTACTAATTTCTTGTACTGGTTATTCAGTAACGCGACAAAAACCATCACAAACAATTAAAAGATAAACCTAGAACCCAACGCACCAATAATGTCGAAGACCTGCTTTACTGCTCTACATATAACCGGGTATTTTGTATTTATTTTACATACCTTATCCACCTCCTTATTTATTCTTAAACAAAAAGTTCTTACATAAGTTTAATGTAATAAATTTTTTTTTTAGGGCTGCCATCATCGAAATCGATGAGGATATACAGGGTTATTTGAAATTAGTGCATCACCTCTTGCAGGAAGCCTCTCTACATCAATATCAACAACATTTGTTCTACGACTTTTTGTAAATCTTGATAAATAACACAAAAACAAAAAACACAAAAAAATTGGCCAGCTCTGTTATTTATTACTCTGTATTTTGTAACAGTGAGTAGGTACCTAACCTAGCCTCCCGCGCCGTATGATTCGGTACTAACTACCTACTACGGTTTCTCGCGATTTTTTCTTACCCGGTCAACCTAGGGAGTTTGAATCCACTTTCCCTTCATACTTTAATAAGGCTGGGTGGGTGTAGAGTAATTGTCAGTTCAGAGGCGTTAAATACCTAATAATTAATTTGTATGGGAAAACTCAAATTTTTAAAATTATTAATTTTAAAAAGTCGTAGAACAAATGTTGTTGGGATTGAAGTAAAGAGGCTTCCTGCAAGAGGTGATGCGCTAATTTCAAATAACCCTGTATATTATGTATGTGCATATTCCTACTCTATATGGCGGTAGGTAGAGCGCTCTCAACCGTGATGTCGCCTCTCTACAAACACTAGCGACCCGCTTCCGATTACAGCACGGCCTTTGTGCGACTTTCAACATCAACATTTGTTTTACCCTACCCTAACAAATGAAGCACAAAAGAAATTAGTGAGAGAGTAAAAAATCTTTTGGTCCTCACCTGCAATAAGAGATATTTGAAAAAGCACAAGGGCTATCTATACTACGTCACCTCCCGTTCAAAAGAAACGTTTTTATAAATCTATACATTCACTTATACTTACTTATACAGGTCGATTGCGGTATCATGTTGCAATGAAGCAAAATAAAACTCTTTACACCTTTAGAAAGATAACGCAGAAAATTTGAGAGCCATACTTTGATTTTCTTTATTAAAATTTAAAGTTTGCTTTGAATAGTGCACTGAGATAATATTTTTTCGAATTAAACCGTATGTTAAAAAATAAAAATATATAGTTTAAAAAAACTAAAAAAAAAGCACTCTAAAAACGCACTGAAAATTATAAAATAATTAAATTCACTTGTATTAGTTACGATATAATTGTTAATTCAAAAAGTGTGGAGCGCTTCTTTTACTGGGTAAATAAAAGTACACACAACCAAAAACCGCTCCACACTTTTTGTGATACAAGTCAATTTAATTATTTCATATTTTTCAGTGCTTTTTATAGTGTTATTTTTATATATATTATTTTTTAGTATTATGGCAGGACAACTTTGACAATTAGTGGTAGCTAAGTTTCCGACGCATGTACATAAAAAAGCTTAAAATAGAATCAACGCTTTAAGTTTCGTAATTAAATTGTTCAAGGTGACATCATCGTGACATTTTTCATGAAACCAAAATAAAATGTAAAGATGGTAATAATAATAATAATAAATTACATAACTAGCAATCAGTTTTAACGGTTACGAACGAAGTTTAAATGCTAGACAAATACATTATCCACCGTCGTCTTATTCAAAGAAAACCTTTGGCCATTCACTATGATGGTAAGTACCACAAAGTTTAGGCATTAAAACAAACAATGCAAATAATCACAAAAAGAAGGACAAATCAAAAACAATTTAAAACCATTCTGTGATTAAAATTTACAGACCAAAATGTTAATTATATTAATTTCTTTTATAGATAGGTTCTGCTTCTGATTATTTTAAGGGCACCTTACCCTGGGAGTTGATTTGGAAATCCTATCCTACTATCGTAAATTTTCCTAGTAAGGTAGACAGTAAAAGCTGGACGTAATAAGGTTGGGGGGGAGGTCCCTTGGTGTACAAGGAATGATTAGAGTGATATTACGAGTATGAAACATTGACATTTGAAATGTGTGGAAGTTTACCTAAATACTTTAAATTTAGTAAAGTGTATTTCAGGTTAGATACGTCTCGCCACAGGTCTTTTGTTCTCTAGCGAAAGGTTTTTGGACATCAAAAACCGATGACCGATGTGGCGCAATGGGCGGATAGCCGACTGTGAAGCGTGAGGTCGCGGGTTAGATTCCCGCTACGGAACAAATATTTGTGCATTGAAAAAAAAAGCGCAAGTATTTGTTCTGTGTCTGGGTGTTGTGGATCCCCGATCCTCGTAGTTTCTGATACCATAGATACAGGGAAACCTAGTTAGGGGTCAGAGCCTATGTATGTTATTGTGCGGGCATTATTATGATTATTATTATTATTTATCAAAGTAAATAACAGTTGACCTTCAGCTAGCATTAATTACTTAATAGCGTTTTCTAATTCTCCGAATTATTCTTTTTTTTTAAATTTTGCTATCCTCCTTGTATTTGTGGATTTGAATAACCATATACCTAAATAGCGAACTAAGCTTAAATAAGCTTAGTACCTACTCTTTCTTTTCTCTTTAGCATCGACTTGCCCCTTCAAGACCTTAACTAACTCCCATCCTACCCTGTCTCGACATGTGGGCATATCTTTTATCGACAAATTGCGCAATTTAATTCCACTTAGCGACCTTTTGATGCTGTAAGTAGCAATTAGTACTGCGGGGATATCACAGTAGGTTCTTCGCATATTTTCGTGATTCGTGATTGGCTGAAATTTTTCTTATAATGAAGATATTAAACGATTAATTGTCAGAAATATTGGAAAAAGTCGTAATTTAGATTGAAAAAACTTATATTTGACTTAGTAGTTTTTCTTATCTTTCATTATTTCTCTTTGATGAAAAAGAAGTATTGAAAGTAATTAAAAGATTTTCTATTACCTTTCAGAGCAGCGGTAAACTGCTCGAATAATTTTTTGCTGGTAACTAAATATAGTCCGTATCTAATGAAAATAGTTGTATTTACAATATACAAAAACCACTACTGGAGAAAATTATTTCCTACTTATCTCGAAAACTGAGAGTCAATTAGCCAATGTCCGCTGGCATCTACGAGTAAATTGTCGAGGTCGTTGATATTTTAAACTTCCGGTAGATCAGTACGGTACTTCAGACAAAAATAGATTCTTTTGTGGTGTTATGATTGACGCCTTGCAAACAATAGCTAAATAGGCAAACGTTGTCGTGAACATCTTACAATAAGAGTCAAGATCACATCAAAACAAAACCGTCTTGAAAAGTTACTACTCATACCAACTTACCTGCTTCTCTTTGTTATTGCAATCTTTCAAGATGGGTGTGTAAAGAGTTCTAAAGGGTCGGCATGTTCATGTTCATGTTTCCATATCCCAATGTGCACAAGCTCTTAGTTTTAAATTAGCTTATAGTATAATATAATTATATTTAAACGCGGAATAACTTAATTATATTATAAGAAAATGTGTTGACAAAAGTACGGGCCTCGAGCTTGTAGTGGAAAACTTTATCAAAAAAAAAAAAAAAAGAGTCGGCAACGCATCGGCAACGCCCAACACTAGACTTGTACCTGTCCATAGGTGACGGTGACTGCCTACAATCAGCCGGGCTATCTGCTTCTTTTCCGAAAAAAGATATCTAAATATTTTTTTATATAATTTGTATTGTTGTTGCAGAACGATGTCTCTAGTCCCGCCAGGAGGCGCGGACTCGCCAAGTCCTCGGCGAGCCGTTAGCCCCTTACTCGAGATGAGAAGACCACACTGCACTCTCGCGTGTGACTACTGCGCTGCTGTGCTTGAGGATAAATTCAAACGTAAGCAATATTATAATAGTGACTAAAAAATAACAGTATCGTTAATAACCTGAAATGCGGTATTCGGTTTCACGATAATTAGTTATGGAGAGAAACTATTCATCGCTGGATGGCGCGAACGAATCCGAAGCCCAATACATTGAGTACCGAGAATAACTGAGCTGAATAACGATGCTGACGGTACTCTAGTTATCTAATACCAGCCAAATGAGCAAACCTACATACATACATCGAAACTAAGCTCAAGTTATCCAAAAAACAGTTTCTAAATCCGTTGTCGGTATCCAAACTAATACTAAGTTACGGTATAACGAATTCGCATACCAAACCACAGGGTTGCAGACTCACTTAGTGCCCGCTTAGCCGCGTCTCTACCTACTGAAACCCTGGTTTTATCTATGTTTACATTTTGACACCCACAGGGCGTCCTACAAAAAGTTGTAGTCTTTTGCTTTACAGTCGCAGCCCTCCATTGAGACAATTTTTTATTTATACTAAGGGATTACTTCAAAATCCAAGGAATTTAATATCAGTCTGGCCTTTTTCCGCCGCCCGTCGGCAGGCGCTGTTTTCCCAAGAGAACTGTACTTTTGGATAAAGGTCTGCGAACATACAAATAATGTTAGAAATCTAAAAGGTTTGGTTTATGAAACCCTTATGATTATTACATCAATCCTTTCACTCCTTAGCCATTTTTCTCAACACCAAAATAAAAATTAACTATTTACATACTCTAGAATTTATAAAATATACAATAGTCGAATGTTCAAGGAAAACATTTTCTGTGACCGAGGTCCGCCAAATCGAACCGTTTGATGAATTAATATCAAAGCCGAAAATCTAAAATTAATTTGTATTTATGATATTGTAGAATTAATTTCTTAGCCTGGGTCTGGCTTAGCTATCGTTAAAACTGCAGTTAAATCTCCAATTAAGCAAAAACTTTTTGCACCAACTACCTACGGTTAAAATGAAGTCGTTACCCTAACTGCCCAAATCTGGCCGGTTAAAGTTTAAGCTTCAGTCAAAGAGCTGTCAAGTATCGTGGTGCAACATGTTTAAGTTACAGTTCACGATTAAAGTTACAGTTAATTTCAACTGTAAGAATAACTTTGACTACGGTTATGGTGCAATCCAGCCTTAGTTGATAATTGTTGAAGTCTGTTTGCAGTAGGAATGTTATGGATATGATATTTCGGATCTGGATACGGATATGAATAAAGAAATAAAATTATATCGGATTTTGATACGGTTACGGATACGTAATTATTTCGGATTGTCCGTTAGTTTCGGATAGTTTCGATTACGGATATTATATTTAGATTGAATATATTTATAATATATTTAGATTTAATATATATTTAGATTGAAGTAAAATATAAACACAAATAGTATGTATTAATTTGGTATTATTTATAGGTTTTATACTAGTCGTGAGCGGTGAAACAAAAACGTGTCGTAACATGTCGTTTTATTTTCGCCCTTATACGAAACTTGTGAAACGGATACGTTTACGGACATATTTTTATTTCGGATATCTGATAGTTTCGGTTACGGTTACGGAGCTCCATAACATCCTTGGTTTGCAGTCTGGACACGGCCACATCCACGTCTATAAAGTACGGTAACAATCGTTAGCTACTGCACTTTTAATTGTTGCTGGAGATAATAATCCCACGCGTCCATTCGACTATATTGTGCGCGTGGGTCGCTTTATGCTATTGTGTCATTTTTCTAATACAAACTAATGTCAAGGAAACGTGTGTAGAATCCATAGGTCTAGAATCCAACTGAGACAGCGCAACTAACCAAAGACATTGGTCTGTCCTGCGCCACCTCCTGCCAGTCCTCCACCTGGAGGACTGCCAAGCATTGGACGGCCGACCGGTCGTCCTTCCCCCGGTCAGCCGTCCCATGTATCGCTGGAAATATGAAGTCACGTAGGATTTGCGCGGACTCCAGATGAAAAAATAAGGATGTTATAAGACCAAGTAAGAAAAAATGGAACGCCACGCGTTAGAAGACAAACTTCTTAGGTTAGAGATAACGTTAATTTTATGGATTGCTTGTTGCATTGTTGACGAAACGGTACATAACAAACATTAAGGCAAAAACATTGACTCTGAAAACTCGGAGTGCACAGCTATTTTTCTCCTAAAGGTACCTCAGGAATATGGGCTGTACCCTTTATTCCTCGAATTAATTACATTTTATCCTTTCAATTTTATAGTGAAATTGTGAATGATTAAATTTTTCGTGAACTGGAGCAGTTCCAAAATAACATGTTGATTTTTAAAAGCATTACTTTCATGTTATATTCAAATCTTCTCTTATCTCCTATTTATACCCTCGATTTGAATTTCATGATGTAAATCTCCAACGGGCACTTTTAGCGTATCTTTCCTATGAATGTTTCATAAAGAACCCGAAGTGATTCATACGGCGTTCGCAGTGAATCATGAAGCAGTCCGAAGGATAGTTAGCGCGATTTATTGTAGCCAGGTGCTATCGATATAGAGTATCGGAGAAATATTTTATTTACTTGTGGGAAATAAACCTCTTCGCAAATATCCCTTTGGGATCTTTGAGTTAGCTCTACTAGCTATTATCGGTGGCCGTTGTATGACGGTTCTTTTTGACATAAAAAAGATTGTTTCAAATCCTTCAATGAGCTTGAGCTTTCGGTGAAGGACAACATCGTGATGAGACTATAGCTTGGTAGTAGGACCATTTTCAAGAGCTTGCCTGGCTAGCTACCACACTCAAGCTAGAAATTTTTCGCCAAGCACCTATCGGTGTGTTTAGCAACATCACTTGAAAGCTAGTTCTCAGTCCTGTTATAGCCTCATTCGACCACATCGTCACTTAACATCAGGTGACTTGTAGTAAAATAGGATAATTTTCTTATTAAAGTAATTTAATGGTAAAAATCACAAATGTCAATTGGGCGGGATCCGATAAATTGGTTTTCGTAAACTACCTGATGTTTTAATTTCTACTGGATATAAAGTGTTTATACAATTTATCGTAGCTGCTACAGGTTTGGGAAAAAGCTTTTAAAATATTGGTAGAGATAATAGTAAATAAATGTTTGTCTTTATAAACTGTAGCTAACTATTTGATAAGAGATGTAAGGAAAAAGGTCTGCATCGCTCTTAACTTCATAAATTGTTACCGCTTGCGCGTAAATTTAATGGCAATTGTGGCAAAATGAGGGTTTAGATTTCCCTCGTAAAATCTTAATTACTAGTCCTTACTTCACAGACAAGATAGCTTGTTGTGTAACTTGCGTTATAGTTCAGTTTCTAAAATTTATAGTATACTTGTCTAGGTAGTTCCTCCAGACTGGCAGGAGGTGGCACAGGACAGACCGAAGTAGCGTCTTTTGTTGTCAGAGGCCAAGACTCACTTAGGGTCGTTGCGCCATCTCTGTTAGTTAGGCGGTTCCTTCCTATAAATATATATGGAGATTGGAGATAGTTTGAACCCTGAGGAAGGACATCTCTACTTATTTTTTGTTTTTTGAAACAGGTAGCGCAGACATGCGGAATCGCGGCACATCTCCTCTCTCAGCCTCACCGCGACAGTCGCTGACCGGCGAGCCTCCCTGGACCTTACCAGATGACGACCGACCCGACTTCTCAGCACTCAAAGAAAACATACAAAGGATCAACAAGTAACATTTCTATATGAAAAATTAAATCGTAGAAAGCACACCTGAATCATGATACGGTAGTTGTCGTATACACGCAGAAGCGTGGCACGTCCGTCCTCGACAGTGGTCGCCTAGTAAATGCCCCCACCACTGTCTGCGCGTACACTATTTAACTTATCTATTACTGGATTTACGTCTGAAAAGACAAGAGTAGACATGGGCGTTCTTGAGAAATAGACAGACGGAAAACAAAGTGATTCTCTACGGGTTCCGTTTTTCTTTTTTTCGGTACGGAATCCTAAAAAATGTGTAAACAAAGTTTCTCTTCCAGGGACTGTGAAACCTCAACGCGCCTGGACATGCTTCTCACTCAAGTGGAACAGTATGCAAATAACTTGGAGGCTTTAGTGGAAGAACGGACCTCCGACTACTTGGAGGAGAAACGGAAATGCGAGGAATTGCTCTACCAGCTGCTTCCTAAGTAAGTTAGGTACATTCCGCTACTTTGGTCACGAAGATGACTCATGAGAGTCCAAACTTTTCTGAGATGACATTTGGTCGAACGTATAAGAACGCGTTTAAAAAATGAGTTATACTATTTTTTATGTTTTTACTAGTTGCGCCCCACGGTTTCACCCGCGTCTTCCCGTTATCCCGCAGGACTATGTGTTAATCCAGGGTATAAGCTATCTCCATTCCAAATTTCATCAAAATCGGTTCATTAGTTACGGTGATACGTGGTAACAAACATTCACAAACACACACACAAACTTTAGCATTTATAATATTAGTAGGACTACTTACTGGTTAGCGTTTGTCCGCATGTCACCTGGTGTTGAGTGACGATGTGGTAGAAGATGGATTGGCAACTGGCTCTCAAGTTTCATTAGATTATAAAGAGACTCATCATCATCAGCCTTTCACGTTCCCACTGCTGGGACTCTGGCCTTCTCTCAGGGAGAGAGTATGGGCTGTAATCGACCACGTTGGCCCAGTGCGGGTTTGTAGATGTCACATGCCCTTGAATGTTGCGGTTCTTGGACATGCCGGTTTCCTCACGATGTTTTCCTTCACCGTTTTTGAGCGATGGCAAATTCGCACATAACTTATTAAGGCATAGGTGCGGGACCGAGAGGATTCGAACTCGGTGTCGGCGTCTTGTAAGTCGCACGCCTAACCGTTCGACCATCATCGCTCTAAAGAGACTAACATATTTTTATTTATGTCAATAACATACAGCATAATTTGGTTGCAACAATTTGTCAGCTCATGCAGCTTCTACTGACCATTTAACACACACCTGACTAAACGGACACTATCATGTGATTATTATTATTCTTTCGGTATTTTGGTTTACACTTTTGAACGAAGGACCCAACGTCTATCCCTTAATACTTACAATTACATCATACAAAACTAAAATCTTATAAAAACCTTTTTCCGTATAAAACGTTTCGCTGATTTAGCTTCTTGAAGATAAGTAGATCCAAGAAAAAATCTGTCATGTAAGTCAGTTTGAATAGGCTTAAGGAACGGCGGTTGATAGTCCTAACATGTCTTTACGATCCTTATAATGGAATGAAAAATGTGGTCGAGATTTACGTCGTCAGTACTAAGATAGAAGGCAGACAGAAGGACCACAGGCCAACAGGAATTTTAAAAAAGACTAGGTTTCTATTGTTTTATATCTGAATGAAATTCAATTTACTTTTGGCAATGAATTTTGTAGTTAAATACCAATTATATTCGAGTCTACTGAGGTTTTTCCACAGGTTCATAATGGAGGAAAGGGTATGTAGTCTTTACTCTGATTAATGCATTTTTTCTGTAGTCTTAACCTTTATGGAGTTACTAACTGCGCCCCGCGTTTTCACTCGCGTCTTCCCGGTATCCCGCAGAAACCTTTTTTTGAGATAAAAAATAGTCATTCTAAAGTTCTAAAATTCAAAAAAATCAGTTTAGTTGTTACATTCTTTCAGTTACAAACATTCACACACACACACACACACAAACTTTCGCATTTATAATATTAGTAGTGTAGGTAATCCCTGGGGTCTAGGGAGACCGGGCTGTAGTGGACTGTATATTTGAAGTATTCTTGCCGGCGGGCAGAAGGAAAACACAGGTTTTGACTTCAAGGCTCCGTATATTTCTTGCTTACTGGTGAACTGCTGGCGAACTACTACGAATTTCTCGCAAAAATGTCTCGCTTATATATCGTCTAAAGGTCTCGCAACTAGCGGCGACAGGAGAGCGTGTCTCTCGGCCGTCGGGCCAATGGCATCACCGTGACGGGTGATATTGCTGTCTCTTTCTAACAATCTAGTAGTATTGCTATCCCTATCGGTGATTATATAGCCGTCTCTTTCTATTCTGCTAGTTGCGGGACTAACTACCTACATGCTATTTTAATCTTTATTCAAATTACAATTTTCTAATAATTGACTTAAGTCTACGTTGCGTCGCTAACAATTTCCCCCCCAGTGCACGATTTATCGTGCACTCCTAACTCGGGTCGCGACGCTGCTGGCACGACGATGATGAGGCGCGAAGTAGGCCGCCTCAGCACTCCTCCCGCCGTCCGGACGTCCACGACTCTCGTTCTGCCGTCGGGGCTGACGTAGGTCTTGACGACTTCCCCTCGTGGCCATGTGTTCCGGGGTAGGGACGCATCGGCGATAATCGCGACGTCACCTTTCTCTGGATCCGTAGAACTTCTTCCGTTGAGTTTTCGTGGCATGAGAGTGGGTAGGTACTCTCGTAGCCATCTTTTCGTTTCCTTCGTTTTGTGAGGACGAAAGATTTCTTCCTTATTTTTCTTGTGGTATGGCTTCCACTTGGTGTCATCTCGCGCAGCGGCCGTGGCGAATCTCTTTTTCTTGCACAAGTCTATGAACATAAAGACTCGGGCTGTCGCACGAAGCAGGCGCGTCCAGCTTGAGAATCTTTCCGGGTCTGGTAGGTCATGTTCTCGGCTCACCGTAACGGTGGCAACTGTAGCTGGCTTCTTTTCTTCCCCAGTGAATTCGGTCTTCCAAAACTTTTTCGTAGGCCACTCTAACTCTGGCCGGTACAGGAACTCGGGGCCGCTGAACCATCTTGACGCGTGACTGAAGTCCCTGGGCACTTCTCTGGTCGCATCATCTGCAGGGTTCTGCTTTGTTGGGACCCATCTCCATTCATGTGGCTTTGTGAGGTCCTTGAGCTCTGCGAGACGATGAGCGACGAACGGTTTGAACCGTCGCGGATCGGACTTCATCACCTGAAGTACGGTACTGGAGTCGGACCAGTAGACTCTCTCGGTGACGTCTAGGTCGGTTTCTTCTGCGATCGTAGCAGCCAGTCTCGCTCCCAAAAGTGCGGCTTGCAGCTCTAGGCGCGGGATAGACACCGATTTGAGTGGTGTCACTCTGGCTTTTCCTGCTACGAGCGCGACGTTGACTTCACCGGAGGCGGTCGTTGTCCTCCAGTACGTAGCTGCTGCGTATGCGGTCTCGCTAGCGTCGACGAAGGTGTGAAGTTGTCCTTTTCTTTCTGATGTCGATAGACATCTGGGGACCTTCAGTTGATTCAGCGTCTGTACGTCGTCGATGTATTCCAGCCATAGTTGTTGAGATTCTTTGTTGATGGTTTCGTCCCACTGCGTTCCGGCTCTCCAAATATCTTGGATCAGTCTTTTTCCCTTTATCAAGACTGGTGCGACGAGTCCCATGGGGTCGAATGTAGACATAACTGCGCTCGTGACTTCTCTTTTCGTTGGTGCTCGGATTTCGTCAGCGATGTCGCTTGGCGTGTTTCTCAGGCCTATGTTGAAGGCTAGTGCGTCTTCGTTTACGAGCCATCGTAAACCGAGCGTTTTCTCTTCTTCATTGCCGAGCCGTACTTCGTTCGGCGATTCTTCGTGCTTCGCTACTCGACGCAGTGCCTCTTTCTCGTTGCTAGCCCACTGTCTCAGCTCGAAACCGGCTGCCTTGTGGACTTTGTCGACCGCTTGCGCTGTTCGTGCCGCTTCTTCGGTGTTTGTAAAGCTCTGAAGGTAATCGTCCATATAATGGTTATGAACGATCGCTCTTGCTGCTTCAGGATGTTCTTTCTCATGTTCCTTGGCGTTCAGATTCTTGACGAAAATAGCTGTGGCGGGCGATGACGCTGCTCCAAATATGCCAGACGTCATTCTGTATTCTTTCGGCTTCTCGTGCCGATCTTCACCTCTCCACAGGTACCTCAGACTGTCGTGGTCTTCGTCACGAATGCGGATCTGCAGGAACATCTCCTTTATGTCAGCTACCACTGCCACGGGCCCTTCTCTGAATCTGAGAAGTACTCCAAATAGTGATTGGAGTAGGTCGGGTCCTGGGAGCAGGGCGTCGTTCAAGCTCTTTCCTTCAAATCTTGCTGCGGCGTCGAACACAATGCGGGTCTTTTTCTTTATGGGATGCACTACTGCGAAGTGTGGCAGGTAGAAGGTCCTGCCCGGCGTGGAGTCGGCTGGCGCTTCTTCGGCGTACCCACTGGCAAGCAGGTGTTTCAATTGCCTTCCGTATTTCTCCTTCAATGTTGCGTTCTTGTCGAGCTTTCTCTCGATGCCCGTCAATCGACTGTGGGCCTGGACATAGTTGTTCGGTAGTGTTTCGTTGTCCGTTTTCCACAGAAGTCCAGATTCAAATCTTCCATCGGGTCGGCGCCTCGAAGTTTCTTCGAGGACCGCCAGGGCTCTTCCGTCGGCGTCGTTGCTTGGGCGTCGTGGCTGTATGCCGATAGCTTCTAGATCAAAGTGTCGTTTGATCATCTCGTCCATCTGGTCTTCGTCACTTGCTTGTCGGCAGTGGTTGACGAAGTTTACCGGTGAAGCGTATCCGGAGCGGTAGCCATGTAGCACCCAGCCCAGGCCGGTGAGTGAAGCGACTGGTTCGTCTGGTTCACCCTTCAGAATCTTCCTGGAAACGATCAGTTCCCAGTTGTCTTGCCCGATGAGTAATGCTGGTCTCTCTCGATCGTAGAGTAGCTCGTTTTTCATGTTTTGCAAGTGCTTGCATTTCTCGACGGCTTCTTTGCCGACATACTGTGGTGATAACTTCAAGTGTGCTACGGTGCGGGCGCCTTTGAGAACTCTCTTGTCTCTGCGATGCGCTCCTTTGATCTTGAGGTCCATCTGCTGTGAGTCCATTTTCTCAATAAGTTTGCCGCCGACGGTTTCTAGCGTGAGGGATTCTTCCTTCCCAGTGGCTCCGATCTTTGCCGCGATGTCGGCATCGATCAGTGAGACGGTCGATCCTTCGTCTAGCAAGGCGAGAATGCGCGCCGAGTCTTTGGGACCGTAGACGTCGACTGGGATCATTTTCAAATAAACTTTCTTCCCATCGGTAGCAGCGTACACGGACTTCACCACGTGCGTTAAGTTTTCTTCCGTGGTTTGATGACACGGTGAGAGGTCCTGCTTTTCTCGTTGCACTAGTGCTGTGGTTCGTTCCGAGTGCAACATTGTGTGATGCGGGTGCTTGCATTTCTTGCAGCCTTGACCTCTGCAGTTGTTTCTTGCATGTCGTCGACGTAGACATCTGAAGCAGAGGTGCTTCTGTTTCGCTATTTCCCATCTAGCGTCGACGGTGGCTTCACGGAATTTCGTGCATTCCGTTACCCAATGTGCTTCTTCGCAATTCACGCAAAGCTTCTTCGATGATGTGGATGGCTCATTTGTGGCTTCGTCGCCTTCGTGGATCGAGTGAACGGGATATTTTGCGTTTCCTTTTTTCTTGCTCACGTCTACGGGCACGATTTTTCTGTACAGCTTAGCTTCGGCGCTCAGGAAGTCCCTCAGCTTGACTAATTCAGGGCCTTTGGCGCACTTTGATTCGAAGTCGAGCCATCTGGGACACTGAATCGGTGATAGCTTCGCCACGATGCTTCTGCAGAATTCCGCTGAGTACAAGTACTCAGGTTCGTCTAGGGCACGTATCGTTGTCACTGCGTTTTTGACGCAGCTAGCGAGGTAGCACAAATCTTTGGGCGAGTCTCCGAGTTTCGGGAGTTGCTTGATTTTCTCGAGTTCTGTTTGGACGAGCTGCTCCGGCCTTCCAAAATTTTCTTCTAGTGAATCCATCACTTCTTCGGGGTCGCAGGTGATAGACATTAGACATCTCACTGATTGATAAGCCGGTCCAAGTACCACTTTTCTCAGGCGAGCCATGTTCTGCACGTCGTTGAAATATCTTGAGCTGTTTTTGTATGCTCTCTTGAAAGGCAGCCAATCTTCATGTGCCCCATTAAAGGTGGGCAATTCTGTGTAACCAAACGACGTGTGCGGTACGGCAGGCTCTCGTTGTTTAGTGTTGTTGATCTTGATAGCTTCAGTTAGCTCTCTTAGATCGCTTCTCAATGCGTTGTCTTGCATTGGTTTCAACACGTTATCTTGCAGTGGTTCTTCCATATAGGTAGCTGTATGCTCCACCCATTGCTGTACTTGCGTAGATCGTTCGATTTCTAATTCTGCGCTCAATTGATCTTCGGACTGATAACAATTGGCGATTTCTACGTCATTCTGAGCGAGGATGGTGTTGAGACGGGCTTCTTCTATCTGGCATTGAATCAGTCTTCTGTTTGCTTCCAACGAAGTTAATCTTGATGACTTGACTGATCCCGGAACTACTGTTCTGCGAGGACCACATGTTCCCGAAGACGCGTATGGTGGAACTTGGTTTCCTCCAATGTTCTTCGGTTGCATGTTGGCTTCTGAAGGCGCTGACGGTGGAACTTGATTTCCTCCAATGTCCTTCTTTTTCATGCTCGCTTCTGAAGGCGCTAACGGTGGAACTTGATTTCCTCCAATGTCCTTCTTTTTCATGCTCGGCTTTTTTCTCTGGCGCGTTGCAGTCGAAGATGCGGCGGCGGAAGCACCAGCGGTCAATGTGTCATCGCTGGCTCCGGGTCTAGCGGTATACGCGGCGTCTACTGGGGTGGTATGACGCGGCGGATTCGCGGGTGCCTGCATTTCGGCTGCGGCATGCGCCTGCTGAGACGTCCGTGTCGATGCAGCGGCGGCAGCGGCGGCGGCGCGAGTACGAATCGGCATCGTAACTGACGCGGGAGCGCTCATACGGTAAGCGTCCGTCGCGGCGGGAATGGTCGCGGCGGGGCGTACGGGCGCCGGCATTCCAGCGGTGGAAACCGAGGGCGGGGCAGCGCCACGGGGCGCTACCGATGCGGCGGCGGAATGCACGAGCGGAGCTGTTCCTTTGTTGGCTGCTGTTGCTGCGGTGGACATCGAGGCAGAAGTGCTTGTTTCAGCCGGCGTGTTAATCGACCAGTCGGTGGTAGTCGCCGTTTCGTCGGAATTCTCCTCGTTGTCGGTGCGTCCCGATCGCGTCTTGACGGGCGATCTGGAACGTACGATTGGCATTTTCCTTCTTGACGATCCCTTGATCCGGCTGCTCGAAGGACCAGGAATTGTAGGTATGGCGGGCGGAAGGAAAACACTGGTTCTGACTTCAAGGCTCCGTATATTTCTTGCTTACTGGTGAACTGCTGGCGAACTACTACGAATTTCTCGCAAAAATGTCTCGCTTATATATCGTCTAAAGGTCTCGCAACTAGCGGCGACAGGAGAGCGCGTCTCTCGGCCGTCGGGCCAATGGCATCACCGTGACGGGTGATATTGCTGTCTCTTTCTAACAATCTAGTAGTATTGCTATCCCTATCGGTGATTATATAGCCGTCTCTTTCTATTCTGCTAGTTGCGGGACTAACTACCTACATGCTATTTTAATCTTTATTCAAATTACAATTTTCTAATAATTGACTTAAGTCTACGTTGCGTCGCTAACAAGTAGGATAAATCTGTGTGTATATATTATAAACGAAATTTTGCAGATCTATAATAACGGTGTGCGATAATGACTAGGTACTTAGTTGTCGCAATTACACTTTTTTCGTCCGGTTCGAACGGATTTACAGCCCTACCGCACAAGATGTTTCACGTCAAAAAACATACGTATATGAGAAACGCACTAATAAACAACATTTTTAAATGAATTTGTTACCTAATCCCGACACGTGTATAATAGTTTCACCATATTACGAAGAGACATTCAAAGAGACCGCAAACCAAGAGGGATTCAAATAAAGCCGGACAGCTGCGGTTTTCTTCTGACATGATGTACAAGGACACCTAATTCTGCTTTGAAATACCACGGCCGCTGACAGCTACATAATTCATTCGAGGGATATCCGAGATATGCGAAATGGAAACCATTTTGGGCATGAGAAATAATTTATATGGGGCTGTCACAATATAGTAAAGTATGAGAGAAGAGTGACAACAATATAATATATTATATAATTTATTCGCAGAAAGTTTGCCAAATAAAACTACAAAAGTTGATACGAAAGGTAGACCAAAGCCTAGAAACTTAAAACTTGCAATAGAACGTAATTTATAAAACGAAATATCAGACATACTAATAATATGACTATAACATTGCAAAGAAATTTTATATTATTCAGAATTTAAAATTAGTAGTACTAACAATTTTCAACAACATTTATTAATGTTTATTTTTGCATGGTTATGGAAATGGAATTTAAGACATTTTAACGTAAAAATTTATTTGTACAAGAAAGTAATCTATTCTTCAAGTAAGTAATTACGAAAAATTTAATTTTCCACGTCTGATCGCAGACATATTAGGTACAGCGTTTTATTTGCAGTAGTCTTCTAGCAAATAAATGATTTGATTGATTGATTGATGTCTACTAGTTAGCGAATATGATAATATTATGTAGAATTTGTAACAGAAAATCTTTACTTAGGTACTACCAAGCTCTCCCCAAAAACTAGGCTTTGCTATCACTATGCTTCAACATAATTTTCCTTGCAGATCCGTCGCCTCGCAACTAATAATGGGCCAGCCCGTGATGGCAGAAACATACGACCAAGTGACGATTTACTTCAGCGACATCATCGGCTTCACCCAACTCTCTGCGGAGTCCACTCCCCTCGAGGTGGTAGACCTTCTAAACGACCTGTACACCTGCTTCGACTCTATACTTGAGAACTTCGACGTTTACAAGGTAAGAGACAGAAAGTATTGCATTCCTTTTTCCTCATTGGCCCATAAACGCACAAAAAGACACCTTCGTGATGGCAACGAGCTGCCACTCTCGTCGCAATGACATATCTGCAAAAAATATGACCGCATCTGTGGCTCCCGAATCGGCTTACATAGCCACGAGCGCAGAAAAACATTACATTGTGATTTTGGCGCCCCCTGAAACTGCCGCCCGAAGTGGGACCCCCGGTTCGCCCCACCTCGATCCGGGGCTGCCTTGACTTATCCTATAATGATTTACGTACATTTCTAAAAGATAAACATGACATAAAAGTAATGTCCCCAAAGACTTGGAGCCCTGTTTTTGTTAGACATTCTTCAGCCCTTACCATAGAATAATTCCCAACGCGAATTCAATACGAAGTTATCTGACAGTCTAATTAAAGCGTCGATACCGTATTTCATAATATATCCAGGTCGACCCTTCTCAAAGGTTGTCCATTCATTTATTATTAACCTGTGACCTATAACAAATGCCGACTGGTCACATTTTCGATTAATGATAACGACTTTCATACAAAGGTCAGAAACAGAAAGAGTTGAACTTGATATGAATGGAGCGGTGATGGTTGAAGGGTACACGTGGGCCTTACAAGGGGTCTATTATATTAGTATGGAATAGTGTAGAGATTTTAAAGAAGACAAGTCTTTTTTTTATTATGTTCAAATATAATTCCAGTGACACTTTATTGCACACAAAAACAAAAAAATATATTCTACTAATAATATTATAAATGCGAAAGTTTGTGTGTGTGAATGTTTGTTACCACACTGAGAAAAATAATCTATCTGACTTTCCTTCTGAGTCTTTACCTTCCAAGATCGATTCCTTCCTTATTTTGAATTAGTTTTCCTTCTGAATCACAAGTCCTTCCTTTTTGACTCAAAAGAAAAACTGTATTTCGGAAGGTCTTTTTTCTCCGTGCATGTTTCACTGTAACCACTAAACCGATTTTGATGAAATTTGGAATGGAGATAGCTTATGCCTTGGAAACTTTTTTATCGCGGAAATATATGGGTATTTGCGGAATAACGGAAATACGTGGGTAAAACCGCGGGGCACGATTAGTGAAGAAATTTGTCTAACTGACTTAATATATAAAAAAACTTTGAACGAACATTCTTGATTAAGTCACTTTTCAAATAAAAAAAATGGTCAATCCGTTTAGGAGCTACGATACCACAGACACAAACATATACACAGAATCACACTACAAACTTATAGCATCCCTGTTTTTCATCGGGGGTTAAAAATGTAGTAGGCAGTCTTATCGTTTAGAACGATTTCATTCGCATTCGCGGTAACCTTTGAAAATAAACGCTCTGAGTAGAAAATTGACTTGGTATTTAGATTTCACCATATATATACATGCATATTGAATAAACAAAGTTGTTATTCATATGGTGAAATGTAAATACGGAGTCAATTTATTATTCGCATCGCTTATTTATAAAGGTAACAAATAAACCGAGAATGCGAATGAATTATTTTGATGGGTTTTTAATGACTTAGGCCGAAGCAATACCGGAAGTGGCAAGAGGTTGGCTTAGCGCTTGCAATAGGTACATAGATATGTATACCGAGGAGTCTAATAAAACATTGAAATTCGCGTCACGCTGACTTCACAGAACACAAATCAATTGACGCACAATAGGCCCACTAGACAGTGTTGATTTGCACTTAGATTACAATAATAATAATAATGCCCGCACAATCACATACATAAGCTCTGACCCCTAATTAGGTTTCCCTGTATCTAGCGTATCAGAAACTACGAGGATCGGGGATCCACAACACCCAGACACAGAGCAAATACTTGCGGTTTTTTTTTATTGCACAAATATTTGTCCTGTAGCGGGGAATCGAACCCGCGACCTCACGCTTCACAATCGGCTATCCGCCCATTGCGCCACATCGATCGTCAAATCGATTGATTCCTTTAGGTATATAAATCCTATCCTATCCTTCTTAATTAATATTATAAAAGTTAAAGTTCGTGAGTATGGGTGGATGGATGTTTGTTGCTCTTTCACGCAAAAACTATAAAACGGATTTGAGTGAAAATTGGAATAGAGATAGCTTACACCCTAAATTAACACATGGGCTACTGTTTATCCCGGAAAAAGGTTCCAACGGGATGATGCGGGTGAAACCGCGGGGCGCAGCTAGTGTGTGATAAAGAAGTGAATAAATCGTTATAGTGATTTGGTTTTCATTGCCTTCCTTAATGCTGAGTGATGTGTCGTTAAGTCAAAATATTAGGTACTTCAAAACAGTCAATAAAAATACATATTATCTACCAAATTTTTCCAATTACATAGCTATAAATAAGTAGTAAAGAAGAAATGTCCTTAAACCTGACAATATCAATTTCATTTCTTCCCAGATATCCAAGATTCGTCAGAAAAAATACATGAATGTTATTTTTAGCTTATGACAAAGGGGCTTCTTTCACAAACTTTTTCAGTGAAGCCTTCACGAAAATCCTTATCCCTTTTGTGAAAATGTCACAAGGTATTTCTTGCTCAAATTGACTTTTAATATGTCCGGTTCTGATTCTGCCTTTAATCTATAGAGTCCATCTTAATTACATGAAAGTATTTGATCTAGAGAACTTTGAAAAAGTTTATTAAGTCGTCCGTGTAAACACTGGTTTTAACACCAAATAGAAAATAGTAGATAATTTTAGTGTTTTTGTAAAACTGTAATCTTTACCAACCCGCACTGCGGCAGCGTGGTTGAAGGATCATTCTCTCTTTGAGAGAACGCGTGTGTCCCAGCAGAAAATAATAAACAAAAAACTTTTATACTACCACTAAACAGAGTTATATTACATCACCTATCACATATTATATAGGTAGGGGTATAGGGGGTAACTTCAGCATGTGCCGCAAACTTAATATTGTTAAGTAAACTTAAACATTATTATGTGAGCGCAGCGCTGTTTTTCGAACTACCCCTATACTCGGGCAGATTTTCGTTACAGCGCAGCGGAGGTAATATGCTGTAATGCGTTTATCCCTGATAGTGAGTTAGCTAGATGGGACATTGAAACAACAAAGTTAAATGAATTGGTATTATAATCTTTAAAACCGCTCTCAACTTAAAAAAAACATGATCAAAACGAACTCCTGCTAATTCATGATATCCTGGTACATTCCAATGGAAATATGATTTTTATAAGCAGTGCCAATCCTATTTTTTTTATACTCGTATTTACTTAACAGGTGGAGACAATAGGCGACGCGTACATGGTAGTATCAGGTCTCCCAATGCGCAACGGAAACCGCCATGCTGCTGAAATCGCGAGGATGTCACTGGCACTCCTCAATACCGTCAGGGGCAGGACCGTGCCTCATCGGCCTGGCGAGAGGCTGCTGCTAAGGATCGGCATGCATACTGGTATGATCATATACGATGGATAGCGTCAGACCAGAACGGACGGGGGTGTTCCCACGGTGTGTCGTCTGGTCTGGCGTGGCTTGATAGACGGCCACAGGCAGGGTGTATTCACGCTGAGCCGACTGGTGTGGTGTGGCCTGGGAAAGCGCACCATGGGACCCCGGCGTTAGAAGGCTTGGATAACATCAGCTGTTAAAAATACGCGTCCTTGTGTTATTTTACTTAGGAACTTTAATCGATGCTTCAGAGCGGAGACGGAAGCAAAAACAAGCTCTGAATAAAATACTTTCAAAGTTGGTAAAGCTCCTCAAAAATCGAGCAATTCATTACTCTTTTCCCCGAGGTTAATTTACTTTGGGCACAAGTAGCTCGGGAGGAAAGTAACTTACTTTGACTTCCGGATGTAATTCGGTTAGCAACTTTTTAAAGGCAAAAGCGGTCTGAGCTCCTTAATTGTTTTTTTCTTTATTTTAATACCACAATTTATTCAATTGGAGGCGTTTAACTTGAAAAATACGTAAATTTGTACTGCACATTTGATAGTAACAATCATGCCCATTGAGTAAGGTTTGAGTGGACCCCTAACTAGGATTCCGTGTATTTAGGTTAATGGAATAACATAGATCCCCAGAATAAATACATCATGCAATGTTATTTGTTCTGTAGAGGAATTTGAATCCACGACCTGAAGCTTTGCAGTCGGCTGTACGTCCAGTGGGCCGCATCAGTTTGTTTAATGATGACCTTTAGTCAATAATAATATAGTAAGCTAATGCCGCAATGAATGCTGCTGCTCATGCTCGTCATGTAAGCATGACGGTAGCTAATTTTTCTTTTTTGTCATAGGACCTTGTGTAGCTGGCGTGGTTGGCCTGAAGATGCCCCGGTACTGCTTGTTTGGAGACACAGTGAACACTGCCTCGCGGATGGAGTCGCATGGAGAAGCTCTCAAAATCCATGTCAGCCCGAAGACTAAAGAGGTCCTGGACCTGTACGATACTTTTGAACTGGAGTGTAGGGGAGAAATCACTATGAAGGTATGCCCATAGGTCTTAAGTAATATCAATAGTAAAAATGTGAGAGTTATTAAAGCAAGTATTTCTAGGACAAGTGATGATATAATCCACAAGTTCTACCGTACGTTTGTTGTTGGTAGTGGTATGGCTTTGGTTTCAGTAGTTCTAGTTCTAAGGAACCTAGCTATTCATGGAAATACTGAGAAAAATGGTCTCTAGTTCCAGGGAACAAAATCACGATGGAACGAATGGAAATGATCGTATGAAATGAGTGTTAATTACACAATATCGTCCCAGCAACAATACAACATAACCTGCTAGCAATGGTACAATTACATCGATATCACAAAACACATTTTGCTTACAGGGCAAAGGAAAAATGACTACGTACTGGCTGATAGGTGAGAAGAAACCACAAAATCAGGAAATACAATCGTACGACCAAATGAATCACATCCAAAACAACATCATCAACCCGAGCATCACATTCCAAGGCCCTGACAGTCCTGCATCGCACTCCCTCACTCACAGCCACAGTCCCGACCAGAACAATGAATCAAAAGAAAAGAGCGCTCCAATAGAAATCCTCAATGAAAAAGAACGCATCAAACATGAGATAGCAACCTTCGTTGCCAAGGATCTAATCAACAACATTGACAATGCTGTAAGAGAATTCAGGAAATCACAAAGCGCTCACTTCAATTCTATATCTGCTAAAGACTTCAACTCTACGTTCGTCAAAGAAGCTAAGCCACTCTGTAACGGAGATGAGAAAGGCCTAATCACCCCCACGTATGATAAAGAACTAGTCATAAACAAAGGGAAGGTACGAGACGTCGTTAACAGATTCAACAGCGCTGTTGTAACAGGTGATCTGAAAGCGAAAGCAAAATCTATGAAAAACGAAGACTGAGGAGTTCATTTCAAGTTCCTTATCCGGTCTAACTTTCATCTATTTAAATGTAAAAGCGAATTAATACCACTAACTGACTGACTGACTGATTAATCATGAAATCTCTAAAAGATACCTACGAAGTTGGAATTTGCTCTAGGTAAACGTTCTTCTTGGGTACTAACTACGAGTAGGTGCTCGCTAAGAACGGGTTTTTGAAAATTCTTTCTTATAGAAAACTAAATTGAGTGTTAAAGGTTATATGAAAAAAAATGATAATTATGGGGGGTCGCAGGTTTGATATACGAGTATGTATAGAGATATTACAATAACCAAGTTTTATTTAATTTGTCGTGCCAAGCACTATATACGTTTTACGCTCTAGTCATTGTTGTTGTGTTTAGTAGAATAAAAATCTGTATTAGAATTTACGTAAACTTTTTTATTTTAGTTTTTGTAGTGGGTGACCAAGTACCCTTCGAATTTCTAGGTAAGAGTAGATGAATTTATTACAAACATACGTTTACGTTTTTAGTACCTATATTATAAGACAAATGTCGCTAATGCGATTCAAAGAAAGATGTAGTGAGAATTGAATGTAATATAAAATGTAATGTATGACTTAGGCCCTGTAGTGTTTTTACTGACCTTTTATACTTCTGTATCTTTCCAACCTTGAATCCTATTCATTTAGGTATTTACTGGTAGAATGTAATATTCTTCATAGTTCATAAATTAATAATATCGTAATAAATCAGTCCACGGTACTTAATTTTAATAAATGGGTACCTATTTAAAACACTTTGTTTAAGTAACTTCCATATTGGTCACGGTAGTTTTGATTAGCGACCTTGATTTCCCAAATTGCTGTACAGAAATTAACTATGTTATTGTGAAATTTGCTGTTACGCTTATCCCTAAAATTGTAAATAGACCTTACCAAAAATAGAAATATTATTATAGTGAATCTTAAAAAGTATTGTATTATGTTTAGATCAATGTATTTAGTGTTCGATGTATATTATTATCTTCTGAAGAATTGTGAAATTTAATAGTGTTGTAGTTATTTTAGTGTAATTGATTGTGATCTCATTTATTTTTTAAATTGTTAATACAATCACGTATGTGCTTGCGGTGGTAGTGTACATTTCTTGAATTGCACACATATTTGTATGTTTGTAGATACACAATGTATGCATGCCCGAAAACACTTGTTGATGTTAGTTTCAAATTTTATATATATATTAGTGTATTACAAATAAAATATGCACACATTATAAAGCAACGTGATATTTGTTGGGTTTAACCGAAGTTTTCTTGTGATATAATTATTGAATTAGCATTATTTATTGCATTTATTGTTTAAAGTTCCTTTGAAATATAAATAGAATTTGTTGCGAATTGTTTGATTCAATTCATTAAATAAATTTATGGACAATTAATTGCAATTTTATTGATTTCTAGTAAGATACACTCGCTCTAAATTATACGGTATTTAGGCAACGTTCAATTTTTTTCTATAAATCATTTTTTTTAAATAATTCAGTGATATCTAAAAATGCCGTAATTTAGGAATATCAAAAAATAAGAAAATAAATGAATAACGAAAAGATTAAATTATTTTGTATGGCTTTTCCTGACACTTTATCCTAATAACATATTTTTAATGATACTGACTAGACAAGCCAGTTGCTGGCCTGGTGGTAAGTGGCGCGCTAGCACATTACAGTTCCCAGAATGTTGAATTTCTACACTCAAAATCGCGTAAACGTATATAATCACTCCATTCTGCTACCCTAGTACCAGCATCTGTTATTAGAAGTTAAATCCCTACACCCTGTAATTTCACCGAAAACACGACCCTTCAATCCAGAGCACAGTAACATAATAAAAGCTTACAGCAATTTCAGAACCCATTAAATGTAAACACATAAATACCTACCACTTTCTTAGCTAGTTACGCAATCCCTGTAACCAGATACAATATTTTACTACACCCACGGACATTACAAGGCCGAAATGGAAGGACAAGTGTTCAAGCAAAACCAATATTTATTTGGCTGCTTGATTTATCACCCCGCCAAAATATCGGACTATGAAAAATGATACTACCCTAAATCTCTGGACGTACCTGAGCGACTAGCGCGGTAGCGAACCTCAAGTCTACTGTTGCGTAAAACATAACATGTAGTTTTAACCCACGAGGTTCTCAAGTCAACGTGAATATATAATATACTACACCCGCGTGGGCTACAGTTTATCGCGATAAAAAGTATCTTATGTCCTTCCTCAGGGTTCAAACTATCTCTGTACCAAATTTCATTTAAATCAGTTCAGTAGTTTAGGCGTGACAGCGTAACAGACAGACTGACAGAGTTACTTTCGCTTTTATGATATAAGTAGGGATGTCTTATTATTTTTTACTTATTTTTAAGACCACTTTGTTCACATATTATGTTCTAGTCTTGCAGAAACTTTTCCGAATCCGTGGTTGGAAGAGTTTCCGAGTGAATTAGAATCGCAATGCTGGTAACCACGTTTATTCTGCAGTCGTGACGACCGTCTCAGTGTTTCAGAACTTTATATAATGTGCAATACCAATTTTCCCGCCTTCAATTCTGTGATGGATTCGGGAGTGGTCCGCTACTAACTGTTCTCATATTGTTTCACGGCCAGAAATAGGTTAACGCGTCATTCCGCACTTACGAAGAAAGAAGATTATATTTACAATTGGTATTCGAGTAGTAGTTATATAATATATTGTAGGTATATGTCTAGAATCATATTATCATGTAGGTATGAACAAAAAGCATAGTTCAAGTTCATCTGAAGATAAAGGCTTCTTTATGCATCTTTTTTTTTTACTAAGAAGGTAGCGTTTGACCACAAGTCACCTGATGTTAAGTGACGCTGTGGTCGAAGCTGGCGCCACGCTACACCTGGATTGGGAACTGGCTCTTTAGTGAGGCTGCCGGAACACACCGACAGGTGCCTGGTGACATATTCTTAACTAAAGGGTGGTAGCTAGCCAGGCGAGTACTAGAAAGTACCCTATCTATCACCAGCTTGGTTATGACTATGGTTGCACGATGTTTTTCCTTCACCGAAAGCTCAAGCTCATTGTAGAACCCAGGTCCTACAGATCGCAAACCGACGTCACTATCACTGAGCCATCATCGCTTCGCATATTGTGTGAAAAGCATTCAAGTTAAGTATAAGTAGTAAAATATTACAAAAAGTTTTTTGACTGCATTTACATTATGAATAGAATAAGCAGCAGCATATTGTGAAAAATGCATGATGTATACACAAAAATGTCACTGTCACAAATCGCCCCCAACTCAGCATAATCGATCAGCGCCTACGTTGGAACCGTATGGTTGGTACGCGATGACGTCACAAAAAACAAACTTAACAATTAAATTTAACAATATCTATACTAGGTAGATAGGACTACACGCCCTTAGTGATTAAGGTTTTGAAATAAACTACGTCCCTGGCGCAATCTGGATAGTTCAACGACTGGATAGGAACTGTCAAGGGATCTTGCTAAGGAACTCTTGTTAGTGATAGCCAATTAGTTCTCTCGATTAGTTCGTCGTCGACATATCCTCAATTATATAAAACTACTAGCGAACCGCCAGGTCGTCACACGGGTGCAATGTAGATAGATACCAATATGGGGCAGTATTTCAGAAATCTTTGAATTTTTGGTCTTTTCTTTAAAAGAAAATGTATGTATTATATACCTACATATAAACCTTCCTCTCGAGTTACTCTATCTATTGCTGAAAACTGCTTTAAAATACGTTGCGTAGTTTTTAGATCGAAGCATACATAGGGGCAGACAGCAGGAAATGACTTTGTTTTATACTAGTAGTGATATAGCACAGTCAGCGACAAAAGTGATCATACTCGATGTTCCAAATATGTTTTAGGCCAGTTTTTAACAACTAACAAGGCAGCGGTTGTCCACAACACAACACACCATGATGTTAAGTGATGATGCGGTATAAGGTTGATGTTTAAAATGATGAAGGTAATTGGAAATTTTGTTACTGTTTAGCGATTTTCGTCGTTGACCGTACTAGCTGTATCCTGCGGTTTCACTCGCGTGGACTACAGTTTATCGCGATAAAACGTATGCTCCTTTCCCAGGGTACAAACTATCTCGATACCGAATTTCATCAAGATCGGTTCAATGGTTTTAATGTTAATCTATAATAAACAAACAATCAAATCTTTTCTTTTTATGTGTCATTAGGTACCTATAGATTTTGGTTGCCAGTGGAATCATAAATGGGTTTATGATGAGGATATGACAGGCAAGGATGGATCCAGAATTCACTATCAAAAGTAAATATAAAATTGAAACTAAGTATACAATTACTATATAACCATTTGAATTTTCCGTACAAAGTTATTTTGTTTAATGCAAAATGTTAATCTGACCCCATATTTATTTAACGATTTATTTGAGGATTATTTGTACATAAATCTGGCATCTAAGTGTTAGAATTCTGAAACCTACATTAATAAATAAACAAATAAGTGAGGTAATTAAACAACCAAATAAGAAACAGTTACTCACCGAGTTTTGGTAAGCGGATTCGTTTCCCCAATAATGGCAGACTTTCCACGTACTTTATGGGTATCCATTAACATAATTATGACCAGGCCTAAAATATGGCCTCGGTAATAAAGCCACCGAAATAATTACCGGAAGGTTACGACGTAGCTGGTGGCTGACCGGACAATAAAAATTATATCTGATTGATTTCACCTTTTGTTTTAATTGCTGTGGGTCTTGCTTCAAATCTTGCAGTAGGTGGGTACCAACTTATCGTAGTGGTATTTATTATTACTAGTTGCGCCCCGCGATTTCACCCGCGTCTTCCTGTTATAAGCTATCTCCATTCCAAATTTCATCAAAATCGGTTCAGTAGTTACGGTGATACGTGGTAAAAGATATTCATACACACACACACACACACAAACTTTCGCATTTATAATATTAGTAGGAAGTAGGATATATTCTCTCGATATTCATAATTAAGGAAATATTTCTAATTCGTAATGTTCTATAGAGTGTTATATTAGATAGGATAAGCATAGTCCAATACGTGATGGATAGATAGATAGATAAGCTGTATTCTTTTCACAACATCAAAAAATAGAACAACATTATAAAGAAAGATTTTAGAGCTTGATAGATAGATACTAACGACGACGATTGCTAGATATTTAACGATATTTTTTTTTTTTTTACTATTTACAGGGTAGCGTTTGACCACAAGTCACCTGATGTTAAGTGACGATGTGGTCGAAGATGGCGCCACGCTACACCTGGACTGGGAACTGGCTCTCAAGTGAGGCTGCCGGAACACACCGATAGGTGCTTGGCGACAGATTCTTAACAAGAGGGTGGTAGCTAGCCAGGCGAGTACTAGAAAATACCCTACCACCAAGCTATGGTTTCATCACGATGTTTTCCTTCACCGAAAGCTCAAGCTCATTGTAGGATTCGAACCCACGTCCTACGGATCGCAAGCCGACGTCACTACCACTGAGCCATCATCGCTATGAATTTGGTGGTATTATTTATGGTGGCGTTCAAGGGGGAGGCACATGTTCAGCAGTGCACTTCTTTCGTCTGATGATGATTATGACGTACTTACTTTTAGACAATGTTTAAATCCTTACAATTTTGGAAAAGGCAGATAACAAGCCGAACGGTTAGGCGTGCGACAACACGCCGACACCGAGTTCGAATCCTCTCGGCACCGCACCTATGACTTAATAAGTTATGTACCGATTTGCCATCGCTCAAAACGGTGAAGGAAAACATCGTGAGGAAACCGGCATGCCCAAGAACTGCAACATTCAAGGGCATGCGAAATCTACCGACCCGCAATGGGCCAGCGTTGTAGATTACAGGCCATACTCTCTCTCTGAGAGAAGGCCAGAGTCCCAGCAGTGGGAACGTGAAAGGCTGATAATGCGGATGTAACAAGTATTCAAGTCAACACGTTTCACGTTCAGAGGGATTTAATTTATCACTCGCCTCCGGGATAAATCAAATTGGATCCGTGATGTGGGATGCTGATCGAATGCCTTGTAATCTCAGGCTTGTATGCCACAGGTTAGTTGGGATTTTCTTTGTTTTCCTAGCAACAGAGACAGGCACAGATTAAGGTACGGGCAACGACAAAAGTCGCTGAACATACCTACTCAACTTTGCAATTTTCTCAAGCATTTCAAACATCAAAAATGCCCAATCAACAACTTTTGATGTTCAACGACAAAAGTCGCTGAACAATAACAAATTATCCGATTTTATTTATCAATTTCAACACCAATGTCCAACCCAATCATCACTCAACATCAGGTTTGTTGTGTTGTAGTCAAAAACTACCTTGTAACTTGTAAAAGTTTACTGATCTAATAAGCATTTGGAAAATTCAGTGTAATCAGCTACTTTTGTACTTGATCTTGTGAATAGGCTGAGAATTCCGAATAGAGATTAATTTTAGACAAAAGCTATTCCGAATATAGATTTAATTGAAATCTGTTGGCAATACGACACCATTTCGAACAACCAATTTAGTATGGAGACTTAATTGAAGGCCTTGGGACGGTTTTTTGCAAATAAGGGCTCTTTTCCACTACAGTTTACTATTCCACGAGTCGTGTGCGAAAGTACCACGCTTTCTCTAGTTTTGATTCGTTGTCTATATACTTATACTATTATATAAAAAGAAAAGATGTGATTGTTTGTTCCGGAGAATTCAAAATGAAAAAAGGGCAATAAAACAAAATTGAAGGAATAAGATTTTGACATCAAAAAGCATCAAGCACACACCTATTACTTATTCTCCAGTAAAGTTTCATTTCATTTCATTTCATTTATATAAGTAATCCAACATACAATAAAAATAATTTTGCTATGAGCTAAGGCCAAAACAAAATTTACACAAATGATAAGACATTAAGGAAATTTAATAATAAACACTTATGTTATCTATAATATAAAAATGAATCGCAAAATATGTTGGTAAGCGCATAACTCAACAACGCCTGGACCAATTTTACCAATTCTTTTTTTTAAATGTTTGTTGAAGTCCAATAATGGTTTTTACGGCGAGAAAAATCGAATAATTGCCGGGAAAACACTAAAATTAGCCCTTTTCTTTTCCCCATACAAACGATTCGTAATAATACTTAAGTCAATTTGAACTTTAATACCATACCATAAAGTTCAAGTGTTAGTGGAGAGGTTCCGGGAAGGCAAAACAATTGAGTGACGTTAGTATTGTATAAATATTGATGTCTGTTTTCAATAAAATTAGGGATCCTTACTAAAAGTCCAATAATGTGTGTATTGTAATTTTTGCGTTTTTGCTAAATACCCGTGCGAAGCCGGGGCGGGCCGCTAGTGTACTATAAAAAGCTTTCTTAAAACATTTATGTGTGTGTAGCGTGAGTGTGTGCGTGTGTTTATCTAACAAATAGACTGACTTCCTCATCCACAATCGAATCAATTTACCTTAGAAATCTAATTTAAAACGCAACAAGTTTACCTAAAGCCCTGAACAAAGTAACCCCTGGCCCAATAACACACACATTAAAAGCAGAATCTCGTAGCAATGCCGTAGACGTTACCCATAGAGGCAATGTCGAGGCAATATAACGGAAGTGGTCGTTAAGAGCCGCCCGACAGCTAATAAGGATTCCTACACGCTAGACCGAGTGGTATTCTACAATAAAGAATGATTACCATTCGACCTTGGACTAGGAAGGACTTGTATTATGAAAGACCTTGGCTACGTTATGAAATTTGATTTACAGAGGACGCTTTGAATGACCTTTATTCCAGAATGAGTGGCTATTTTTCATACTCGGAGTATGCAATGTAATAAGCAATCATAAATGAATGGATTATGATATTAAGAAAGGGGAAGATGCGTTACCTTTTCACAGCGTTTGCTCAATATCTGGGCCCTATTAACATGCATGCTTAGGTACAGCTATATTTTATATCTCGCAGTGGGATGAACGACAAAGATAAGAAGGACGTACCACATGTTGAAGTGAGAGTGAGAATATAATTCTCACATTGGATGCTCCGGTGTCAATGCCAGTTGGACTATGATTAGGGCAATAAAGAACAATTAAGCCTAATATACGCGACCCACAATCAAGAAGCCATCAGTGACCTATCTTCTCCTTTTGGTTTTTGTTTTGCCCTCAAATGCAAAAGTGGTGAAATACGAAGGACTCGAAAAAAATTAGAAATCCCTACTAATATTACTTAAGCGAAAGTAGCTCTGTCTGTCTGTCTTGCTTTCACGCCTAAACTACTTAATCGATTTAAATAAAATTTGGTACGAAGTTTGAACCCTGAGGTAGGACCTTTTTATCGCGATATAGTGTAAGTGCCCAAGTGGTTGAAACCGCGGGGAACAGCTAATATGGTAATGTTTAAAAACCAACTTGTAATGCTAATACTTAATCATGATAGTTTAAAAATATATAGTTTAAAAAAACTAAAAATCACATCTCGGCTTCATCAACAGACGTTACCAAGCCACTGAGGAGTTCAGTGATATACCTCCTGGCTTTATCATTAGATCAGGTCGATGATACGAAATTATTTCATGGTCACCGGGATTACATACATACAAAATTTCATTTTGATATGACAGATAGAAGTAGGTGAAAATTGACTTCTAAGATTTGATTACATTGTTAGTTAGTTAGAAGTGAAGTTAATAAAAAGTTTAATAATAACAAGGAAATCTAGTAATAGCTTTAACACATTGGTTTGTTTGTATTTCCTGGCTGCTCCGTCGCTTTTCCAGTAGAAATATCCAAATGTTGGCAGGGTAAAGTTCACTCCCAAATTGATTGGCCATTCAGCTAGGCTCCGCGGCCCGGCACGGCGGAAGCAATTTCATGCACCTCGGTTCAGTGCACAGGGTATTCAAGCTTTGAGAGCACCCGCCTCTCAGTGTGAAAGCCAAATTGAATAATTCAATAAAATGTTTACCTCCTGAATAAACAGTAGTTATTTTGTTCGTATCGGATAATTTTAATGAGGATTGTGGCCCATCTGGCCAATTTGTCTCATCAGGCTGTAACGCTACAACGGATATGAGTATTTTTTAATGGAGATAGTTTATACTCTGGACATACCAAAAAATGGTTCCTAAAAAACCACGCGTGTAATTCATAATTCAATTGTTTTTATTCAATAAGATACATTGTGATCACTTTAAAAGGTTAAACTTAAAACCAGCTACGCCTGTTCCAACCTCCTTACGCCGGCAAAAGAACAGGCAAGAAACGCCCGGCAAATAATTTTTTACATTTTCAATGTTGAAATTTTATTCTTATCACTAATTGATTGAATTGAAGCAAGTTCACTAAAATCCCAAGCCTTTTTTGTCATCTAAATAGTCCGATATTTTATAATAAGCTTTACTAATAAGATTTATTTTGGTAGTTATCGAAGGTCATCGCTAGTAATGCCAAAAAATAGGGTTATTTTGATGGGAATAGGAATTCCCACACAAGTATTAGTTCAGTCCACTCGCAAACTAAACTTTTAAAACTCTGTCTTTGTTCTCATGAGTACCTACCTTCCTACCTACCTACTACAATTTCAAAGTATTTACCTACTGTAGGATCATTTCCCTAGCTCAGAAAAGAAACAAGGATCACGATTATATTTCTGTAACTAGCTGTTCCCTGCGGTTTCACCCGCGTAGGCTACAGTTTATCGCGATAAAAAGTATCCTATGTCCTTCCCCGGGGCTCAAATTATCTCTATACCAAATTTCATTTAAATCGGTTCAGTAGTTTGCGCGAAAGCGTATATATACTTACTCCAAAATTATTCCCGCACTTCGGTGCCCCCTCACCGCGTTACCTGCTGTAGGTATCCATTATCCTATTTTAATTCTAGGTTAATTTTTTTTCGGACCACGCGTTTGAATCGTGCTGTTAAAGGTCTTCCTGGTCCGCGACCGCACTTTACCTATTTCATAGATTCTCCCTCACCTCGCCGCGTTTCCCGCTGCGCTGGGGTGCGGCGGGTTTATTTTTCTACTACTACTTACATTTTTAAAATCGTGATATCTTTCGAATGGAATGTCCGAATTGAATGATTCAAAAAGTTTTATAAAGGTATTGAAGCAGTTTTGAATAAGAAGTAATTTATTTTGATAAGGATTAATACCAAGATACAAATAAAGACCTTTTCTAGAGGTGGCATTAAAAATTAAATTTTTTAAATAAAATATCACTTATTGCGGCATAACTATAATAGTTAGACATATGCTCTCGCGGACTTTTTTGTAGATCTTAATGAGACCTACAAACCCGTAATACATTATTTTGTTCTAGTGTCAATAGTTTTTGCAGCGCACGCAAAAATAGGTTTTCGATTTCACACCTTGGGTTGCAAAATAGCAATTTTCTTACGGATCCCTAATTTTTTTGAAAATAAAATATAGCCTATAGCCTTCCTCGATAAATAAGCTATCTAGCAGTGAAAGAATTTTTCAAATCGGATCAGTAGTTCCTGAGATTAGCGCGTTCAAACAAACAAACAAACAAACAAACAAACTCTGCAGCTTTATAATATTAAGTATAGATTATATTTCTTCTTTTTCGGTATTGCTTATTTAACCTTCTTACGACAAGTCTAATTCTGAATCCAAACTGCCTAGCATGAGCCGGTGATAAGCATCTGTCAGTGTCAACCGCCAATGTCACTGGCAACGTGTCTGTCTGGCAATGTTTGACAAATAAATAATCTTTATCTCTTTATCTTTATCTCTTTATCGTCCACAGATACTCATTACCACAGAGCATGAACACATTCAATTATTTATTCAATTAGGCGGTAGCCTTACACAACGTACTCTTACAATGTCGTCGGTTCACCTAGTGAGGGGCCTACCTACAGAACGTCTTCCGGTTCGTGGTCGCCACTCGAGAACTTTTCTTCCCCATCGGTCATCGGTTACCTCCTACCTACCTGACTATAATTTCATATTCGATCACAATTCTCCGTAAACCAACACTAGGTACTAAAGTTGCACTATTGAAGGCAGACAGGTCGTAAACCTCTCCCTATCTGTTACGAGATTCCACAAGTAGGTTGCGCGATGACGTCACCGATGACATTTACCCCGTGACGTCACAGGCTGCAACCGGGTTCAGTTGAGGCAGTGAACTGGCGAATCGCAAGTATTGGAGGTTGACCCAGATTTTTGTACGTATCATTATCTAAGTATTTACTTTAATGTCATGTATAGTCGATAGATTATATTTTAATGAATTGCTCGTAGAATATGTGTGTTTTCACGATGAAAACTAAAAATTTAATTTTATTTTAATAATGAAAATAACGAGTACTTAATATGATTTTATTTGAATAATGAAAATAGCGAGTAATAATAATATGATTAATTTGAGTCTCAATCCTCGTATTCATGAGCTATTTTCTACAAAACGAGATGTAGCGAATGAATCGAGATTACGATTTCTGGTAATGGCGATGGTTGATAAATAAAACATGATAAATGAAACCAAATCGATTATTTTGATGTTTACATATCCCGTGATTTGAGAGAGCGGGATTTTACTGGAATTTTTATGCCCAAATGCAAGAAAACCACGATAAACAAATCTCTGAAGCAGTACAGTGAGAGATCGTAATAAGCCGTAAGCCTAGGTACTCACCATAGTCCAGCTCAAGACCTCATGTGACGGCGCCGTCCTAAATCCACCAAATTTAGATGTAGGTACAGTTCAAATCTAGACACAGGTGTAACGAATTATTGTCCCGAACACCACTGACTAAGCCCTTGAACATTGGGGCTGCGATAACGAAGGTATTTTAGGTTTTTCCGAATTTATTACTTCACAAGCAGATGTCAGGTTAAGACTTCGGTTGAGAGTTCGGTTGGAGACTGGTGGGTGAACTTGCGAGCTGCAATACAACTATAAAACTACCCTCACTGGATTGAGAAATTATATCAAAGCTATTTATTCTACGCAAACTGTCAAATATACGTGCGTTCGAAAATCAAACAAAGGAATGTTATCAATAACTATTTTAAAAATTCAAATATCGAATTGCTTGGGTTCAACCTGACCTGACTCCTTTCTGATTCAATAATAGTAGTTTAAAAAAACACCCCTTTCACTGAACATTCTATAATCAGTGTTCTGAACAAGTTTTGATAAATTTTATCCTACCTGGAACGTTTCAGAAAACATTTCGAGTTTCTGAACGGTCATATCATAAGTGACGTTAGAGTGCGTCAGATTTCCAGTTTCCAGTCTTTCTGTACGCGTTTGGATAAATTTGACCCTACCTGAAACGTTTCTGAACGCAGCCCTAGTGTGTTACGTGACCATGGGCAGTAAGGGTGTAACTAACCTAACCAAACGAGCGGAATTTTGTGAGTCGTGAGTCGCGTGTTTTCGGTAGCTCATTTTACGTTCAAATGAATTGTCAACTCATTTTACGTCGTCGTGTGGCACCAACTGCCTTTTTGTATGAAACCGAATGCAGCAAAATTTATGCTACCGAAATTTTGCGACTCACGACTCACAAAATTACGCTCGTTTGGTTTCTCCCTTAAGGACGCTTAACTTTATTCCATATCAAAAATTCAATTAACAATAAACTCGACCACAGAAACTTTGCTCAAACAAAATGAAGCCTAAATCCAGGGGCAGGTAAATTAATCAGCATAATAATGATGTAGATTTTTCATAACTTAAATTAAAGCACGGTTTTATGACAAATAAAACCATTTAATTACTGCTCGGCGCTGTAAATACCTACCAAGTAAATAAAGACATCCATCTCGTTGGATTTATTCCGTCGTTCCGAGGCCATGGGGAAAATAAAACGCAGTATAAGCAGAAGAGCAACTGCAATGAAATATTAAACACTTGTCTGTTGTATGTTATAGTTTTTGTATTCAACGTTACTCACGCAATCTAATTAAATTTATTTATTTATATGATTTGTATAGGTAATAGACTAGCGACTCGCCATGACTTTGCATGGTTAGGTAAAAATAAAGCGGGTCTTAAGTGTTAACAACATTCCAACAAAGAGACACTTAACACTTTCAGTTTTTTTATCCGAATTTCTAAATTATCCGGTTGGTTTATTCAAAAAGTTCACTTGCACTTTTAATTTTAAGTTTTATTTTTTTTTATTTCTTGAAGATGCCTTTGACTACATGTCACCTGATGGTCGAAGGTGCTACGCTATTCTTGGACGGCAGTTGGATCTAAAGTGAGGATGCCGGAATACACCGATGGGTGCTTGGCTAGCCAGGTGAGTACTAGACAATCCTCTACCACCAAGGTATGGTTTCATCGAGATATTTTCCTTCACCAAAAGCTGAAGCTCATTGTAGGATTTTAACCCACGACCTACGGGTCGCAAGTTGACATGACTACAACTATGCCATCATCGCTTCAAGAGTATGCTTGTTTCAAGCTGAATGTTTCGAAACACTACCTTTTAATAACACCAATTTGTACCACATTTACTGCAATAAAAATATATATATTTGAGTCCATACTCTTTACTCGATTTACTTCCCCACGGGATGTTAGGGGTGTTACGACTTTGTAATGAGAATTGTTAAGGGCCTCCAGATATTCGATCAGACGATCACCCAAGTAGATTCTCAGGGATTTAACAAAATACGGGATTGAGATTTGGTTGGACGACTGATAGGGAAGTTAAAGATTATCTAGTGGTACTGATAGGTAAGTATATACAGAAATATAGGCTTATTTTTAACCATACTAATCCATACTTTAATATTATTGATGTTAAAGTAACTATGTAGCTCTCAGAATTTTAAGCAGGAATGGCCAGGCCACAACGCTCGACGCTCCGATAACCAATGGGGAAGAAAGGTTCTCGAGTGGCGACCACAAACCGGAAGACGTTCTGTAGATAGGGCATCTACTTGGTGATCCGACGACATTGTAAGAGTTGCAGGGAGCCGATGGATACAAATGACTAAAAGCCGTTCATGGTGACGTTCAAAGGAGGAGGCCTATGTTGAGCAGTTGACTTCTTCCAGCTGATTATGATGATGAAAGTAACTATATGTGTGTTATTACCTGTTCTTTGTCATTTATTGTTAAGAGACTTTACTATTATATGTTCATACATGTCATCCTTAAGGTAGAATTTTCATAACACTCTTTCCTTTGCGTTACAAACGGAGTCTTGTGCTTGCTACATAGAAGTTAATATTATACACACAAGCCGACATTACATAAGCCCACACAATCACATACATAGCTCTGACCTCTAACTAGGATTACCTGTATCTAGGGTATTAGAAACTTTGTGGATCGCGTATCCGCTACACCCAAACACGGAACCTATATACCTGCGTTTTTTTATTCAATGCATATGTTTGTTCTCCTAGAGGAGATCGAACTGGCGATCATCCCACGCTATACAGTCGGCTGTTCGTCCAATGCATCACATAGGTGGTTAATATGTTGCAAAGTTATTTAAAATTTCTGTATCTGAAAAATCAGAATCATAAACATCTTTGTTCCACTTCACCTTATTATAAAGCTTATTATAATAATTATGGCAATCAACGTATCTACGTCACTGCCAAAAATATTAACAACTGGGAACTAGATAGAAAGACAACGCTTCATTACGACCAAGTAAAGAAAACAAGTCTTAATCTTCCATTCTTGTCTTTCTTTTGAGTTAGGAATCTGTCGCCAAGCACTTATCGTGTGTTTCAGCAGCCTCACTTTGAGAGCCAGTTCCCAATCCAGGTGTAGCAATGCGCCACATTCGACCACATCGTCACTTTGGTAACATCAGGTAAGTTGTGGTAAAAATATCCAATTTAACTAAAGCAAAACGTATCTGCACTAAATGAGGACGAGTTTGCCGTTCTCGTATTGGTCTGTATAGCCATTAAAATGTCCGTAAAACCCCACTGACACGGTTTAAGATGTCTTTCTAACGGCCGGTTTCAATAGCCGATCTATCCACGGTTTGACATACATTTGACATTACTTCTATGGAGCTTATGTCAAATTTCCATCTCCAGTCGATAGACGTCTAACGTCATGTATGTACTCGTATGTATTGTATCGATTAAACTTGGCTTTAGAGTGCATCGACAACGCCCTGGTATGGCAAATGTCTATTGGTGACGGTAACCACGGGTCGTCTGCTTGTTTGCTACTCCATTACGTACAAAAAAGGAACTAGTTAAAAAGTTAGTGAACCAACTAAACCTCCAGGAAGGTATTGATCAATATTTGGTAGGCTTAGGCCAACAAAGCATTTCAACGAAATTGCTCGCTGTAAGGCAGTCCCAACGAAGCATAACAAAAATGAAGGAATCCAATTTACCGAATAGCTCTCCAGAAGCTCCTTGGAAGTTTATTTTTTGACAATTACGTCTCGAAATTACTTTGTTTATCCGGAGGTCAGAACGGTAGGTGAATAAGATTTTACTTGTTTTGTCAGAGAGATTTCTTATTGTCAGAAATTATTATTGTTTTATCTGTTTCAATGAGACACTAGTACAGTCAACGACAAAAGTCGCTGAACAAAAACAAATTTTCCGATTCTTTTTATCATCATAAACACCAACCTTCGACCGAATCATCACTTAACATCATGTGTGTTGTACTATGGACAAACGCTACCTAATAAATTTCTAGGAAAAAACAAACACTACTGATCTAATACACATGTGGAAAATCGAGTATGATCAGCTACTTTTGTCGCTGACTGTACATACCTAAACTTTTTATCCCACTAATATTATTAATGTGAAAGTTTGTATGTGTGTGTGTGTGTGTGTGTGAATGTTTGTTAACACGTATCACCGTAACTAAATCGATTGTAATGAAATTTGGAATGGAGATAGCTTACTGGGAAGACGCGGGTGAAACTGCGGGCGAAACTGGTTTATAAATAAATCACACAGCTTGATGATGGTTGGGTATTTTCAACTGCTTACCTTGTTAGCTACCTACCACCCTGAAGTTAAGTAGCGCCACCCAAAGCTCTGAATCTAATTCGAAGCAATGATGATCATTATTACGATGTGGAATAGCACTTAGGAAAAGTGGAGGTCAAAAGGGAAAAAACACGACTTTCCCACAAGGGACCAAATAGCTAATTTTACGGAAAAGGTGTGGGACGTGGTGATCTGTACCAATTTCAGTGTAGGTCTAACGGTTGTTGGTAAGGTAGCTGTCATTTGTTTTCTTCACTATACAGGGTGATCATCATTTGTTTTTGTCAATTGACACAACGATCTTGTTTATGCTCGTAAGTTCGACTAGCTATAGGTACAGTCAGCGACAAAAGTAGCTGAGCATAGCATATCAATAATGTTAGGGTTTTTTTTACAACAAACAAGGCAGCGTTTGACCACAACACAACACACCTGATTTTAAGTGATGATGCGGTAAAAGGTTGGTGTTTGAGATGATGATGGTAATTGGAAAATTAGTTATTGTTCAGCGAGCTTTGTCGTTGACCATACTTGAGCGATACAATACGATACAAAAAATAGACTGGCCAGTCTATTTTTACTTCTACTTTGCTTTTTGTAATCTACATTTCAATAGATAACGAAATGGGATTCGGTTCAGAATTCAATTTCTCAAATGAAATGGTAAAATTTCTAGGAGTAAGTAGGTACCGAAAATTGAAAAGGAAATTTATTAGCTTGGATTAAAATTCTGTAAAAGCTTCATCTCTCATAGCAATATTTCGCGATGTTTAGTTAGGTATTTTTTTAATGTAACTGAGCAAGTCGCTCATCTGATGGTAAACATAACATTTGCCCATTAAAAATTAGTGGCACTCAGAATTTTGAACTTAAGAATTCAAATCTTGAACAATTGCGTTCGTCACCCTTAGATATCAGATGATAAATAAATCAAAACACATACCTATATTGATTTTGTACAATACAACATGTACCTATTACTTAAAAACGTCAAATGTCTGCAAAAGTGCACACTACTTCAATCACATTCATCATCGTTCCCACTGCTGGGATTCTGGCCTTCTCTCAGAGAGAGGCTACGGACGGTAATCTACTACGCTGACCCAGTGCGGGTTGGTGGATGTCGCATGCCCTTGAATGTTGCGGTTCTTGGACATGCCGGTTTCATTACGTCGTTTTCCATCACCGTTTTGAGCGAAGGTAAATCCACACATAACTTATTAAGTCAATACCATCACCATCAATCACATTATCCCTTCCCTACTAATGTTCTAAATGCGAAAGTAACTCTGTCCGTCTGTCTAGCTTTCACGCCTAAACTACTAAACCAAATTAAATGAAATTTGCTACAGGGAGCCTAGAACCTAAGAAAGGACATACAGGCTACTTTTTATCGCGATAAACTGAAGCCCACGCGAGCGAAACCGCGGGGAACAGCTAGTGTCTTACAATTTCAACATTGCCCTTCAATACGGAAGACGGTAATGTTGCCAAAATACTGCTTGGCACTTGAATAACAAAATAGGGTGTGATACTTTCCCTAGCGGATTATAATATATTATCTACCCGTACATATTATACATAATAATATACATATTATATATACCTGTATCCCACGTCACAACAGAACATTCAATTCACATCAATATTATTTCGGCGCGAGATCCTTTACCTACCTCTCCGATAATATCTTGTTAGTAAACAAACACGTTGCTTTGTCACCAAAGAAACATGAATTTACATAATTCATACATAATAACATTTTCGTCAACGATAACCAACAGAGTGGAAATGGGTAGGTGGTACTTATTTTCACCACAATAAAGCTGGATAAATGTGATGCGCTGCTAGCAAATACCTATCGGTATGTTCCCGCAGCCTCACTTGAGAGCCGGTTCCCAGTTCAGGCGTAGCGTGACACCACTTTCGATCATCGTGACATATTGTCAAACGCTACCCTGTTTTATGTAAACAAAAATTGTTTGTGAATAAAAACTTTGTAAAAAAAAAGAAAATCTATTACGTTGTTTATCTGCGTATCTGGATCATCGTGCTTTTCTAGAGCGTGCTTGAGAACACAACTATGTCGTATCAAATCAAAACATTTTATCTTCGAACCATAAGGTTCAATTTGGATTGAACTGTTAGTAATGTTATTTTGGGTTTTTAAATACATCTGAAGAGAACTTGGACGGAATATTTCAGTGATAGGTATAGCGTAGCTCTACGTAGGTTTTAAAAAGTTTATATTCTCGCTATGAACTCCTTAGTTAGGTAAAACTCAATGTTTTGTTTGTAGCTCTAAAGGGAAACAATATATTATCGGCAGACTGGTTCTAACTTAATTAAGGCCCATTTAGACGAGGAGAGTTACTCGCATGTTTTGATACGACACTGTGAATATATATTTTATCTGTGGATTTATTTTTCTCAAAACACCAGACAGTGCGGACGTGCCTTCACGGAGAAAAAAGACCTTCCGAAATACCGTTTTCCTTCTGAGTCAAAAGGGAAGGAATTGTTTTTCAGAAGGAAAACTAATACAAAATAAGGAAGGAAACGGTCTTGGAAAGTAAAGACTCAGAAGGAACGCTAGAATTTTTTTCTCAGTGTTGTTTTATTTCCATGTAAATAATTCTCTATTTCTGCCTCGTTAGTACTTTCGTATTTGTTTAGGTCTATGATTTTAGTTTCGCGTTTTTTTTTCATACAACCTTCTGCTGCATCACTACAATTTTTCTTGCATATCCAAGGTGCCTGGTAGAAAATGCTATCAAGGATAAGTCCTTGTACAACGTTATATTATGCTAAAGTCATTGACGTATAAAGTAAAGTATAAACAAATCATATCACCACGTCTAGCTTATTTTTAGAGCGAAAAATATCATAAAGGTTAGGTGCACTTACTTCTATGTCTTCACAGTACAACAACACGCTAATGGGTAGAATTTAATAACAACAATCACACTTTAACACAAAATCTTTACAACGAGTAGAAAACTCGACTCTCCAGCAGCCTTTGATAGCCGAATTCCTTTGTGATAACCTTCGCGTAACAATGAAAATGCTGCCGTTATAATAAAATCATAATGTCGCCGTATAAAAAGTTACATTATATGACAACAAAGGCCCCAAGACATGAACTGAGAAAGAATTCTTTTAGGCTAAGATTTACTCGTACACATAAAGAAAATTACCAAATTGTAATTATTTTGTTAGGTACTAGCGGCACTCAGGTTTTCCCGTTACCCGTAGAAACCTTTTCCGGGATAAAAAGTAGCCTGTGTGTATCCAGGGTATAAGATTCACTAAAATCTGTTGAGCCCTTTTAGCGTGAAATAGTAACAAACATACACACTGACTCACATACAAATTTTAACAACTATAATATTTATGTGATTTTTTTGAAACTTTGAATTAGTTACCGTACTACCACCAGGAGTAATGCCAGGGGGTGCGGTGGCTCTCTGAACCCAATTGCTCTACCACCAAGACTGGTTTCATCACGAAAACGATGTTTTCCTTCACCGAAAACTGAAGTTCATTGCCTAGAATGATTCACAGAACGAAAGAGAATGAGTCTCAACATTATTTGGAAAGTTAAGCCTTCAATTGTTTATCAATTATTGTGTTAGTTACAATAAAATTCATTACGCGGAAAGAGTAAAACAGTAAGTAATTTCTTTACAATTTCCCGGAAACGTAACCGTTTTGTTCATAACAACCTTTTATTCACTTTATCCAATTCGTTCTCAACCTACGCTGGCATTCGGTTCATTCAGCCAAAAGAGTTCCCAATCGGCGTAATTTAGTTTTTACCATTGCCGAATAGGAATTCAATTGGATCTTTACAACAGTAACAGTAACAGGTGGGAGCAATTGTTTTTTAAATCTTTTACATTATTATGTAAAGGAAAAAATAGAGCTAATTTACGCATTGCTTTCAAGTTTTTTTTTTTTATTTTGGCATATTCAAGGATTTATTTTAGGTTTTTCAAAAATCTAATCATGCAGCCTTCTTTTCTAATCTGCGTCGGGAAGTTTCAGTGTTTACCAAAATCGAACTCGAGACTCCTGTAAGTATTTTAAACTATTCCTGTTAAGTAGTCCATCGATATGGAAACATAAAAAAGCCGCAAAAAGTTTAGGCATTTTATTATTTATTCATTGAATTAAACCACTATTTATACTGACAATTAAATTCATATTTACGTCTAAAGAAATGTACAGTTCTCATCTAAATCTATAAGTATTACGTAAATACTTCTCAACGTAATCCCCAAAAATGGTTTGTTATAGACCAAATGGTTGGCACTTATCATCATCAGATAAGCTTAAAGAACCATTTAAAAAGATCAATCGTTTTATCGTAGGTATTTGTATGAACTGAAAGTTATTGCTAGTGAAGTCATTATAAACTTCCCTTCACAAATCATAACGTGTATTTGGTCTGCGTCCAAAGTAAGTGATATTTATTATCAACAAAATTTCAAGATTTTCCGTTAATTCAAAATATCGCGGCTTCGTCAATCGAAAGTACTTATTAATTCATTTATGAGTATTCTCGCATTTCACTTAGTTTAATTTAATTTGTAATCGATTCTACGGTTTCTTTCAAAAGTTTCGGGGAGTTCTTTTTAAAATTCTTCTTGATGAATATTGAATTAGTTTGGGAAAAGCAGGCAGCAAATAAAAAATACGGTCGGGCGTTTTATGAAATTGCAAAGGCTCTGAAAACTGCCTCGTAGCCACGACACGTGTAGGGTATCGTTTAAAGGTATCGAGTTTCATTTCATTTTTATGGTATCGATATAAAAAAACATTAATTATAAATATATTTTTTTACTTTTTACAGGGTAGCTTTTTACAAGTCACTTGAGGTTAAATATGCTAGTAAACAGCAGATAAATAACGAACCTTTTCATGTTATCGTTATCAGTCCTCGCAGTACTTTATACTGATTTAAAGTAATCTAAATTCAGTTGGGGTCTAGCTTTTATCTCACAAATGTCATAAAAGCCTCAAGAAATGTATCAAACCAAAAATACGACTATATTTTTGAAACAAGACTGTCGAGACGATAAGGTCATTGCGCCCACGCCTGTCGACATTAATTGCAGTTCCATTATCTAAAGCATTGAACTCTGAAGAATCTTAAAAAACATATATAAAAAAACAGAAAAACTTAAAAATAATACTACTTATCACAACTAAGCAATACAACGTAATCTAATAAACCGTGGTTTGGCGTGCGACTTACAAGACGCCGACACCGAGTTCGAATCCTCTCGACCTCGCACCTATGACTTAATAAGTTATGTGCGGATTTGCCATCGCTCAAAACGGTGAAGGAAAACATCGTGAGGAAACCGGCATGCCCAAGAACTGCAACATTTTAAAGGGCAGGCGACATCTACCAACCCGCACTGGGCCAGCGTGGTAGATTCCAGCCCATACTCTCTCTCTGAGAGAAGGCCAGAGTCCCAGCAGTGGGAACGTGGAAGGCTGATAATGATGATAATAAACCGCTACCAGTTGGCAACGTTCCCACTGAAGTCTTCCAACTCTGAATTCTTAAAACTCACACACTCATGCACAAAAAAGAAAGAGAAAAAGGCAAAAAGGCTCGGAAAGACGACTATTGGTTACAGAAACTATCTCTAGTAGGACTAATCGTGAATAGATAGCTTATTACTAACGGCTGTAAGTAGACTTGACATTGTTATAACTCAAGTCTACAAGCAACGGTAAAATATGTACAACCTATGTTTTCCAACACAAAAGCAACTTCATGATAAAGTTACATAACATTCATGTATTGTTTTGAATACTTACTCCTTCCTCTTAACTTGAAAAGTTTTTAAACTCAGAAGTTGGATATAAAGTTTTAGACAATGTTCCAATAGGTTTAATAATGGTCATGCTTAATGAAAAGTTTGGGGGCTGCCACCGTAAGCAAAAAAAATGTCGAGTTAAAAGGCACACCCCTAGGTATCACTCTTATCCCTCTAATATGGTGGTAGAGGGTCATCATCATCATCATCAGCCTGTATCAGTCCACTGCTGGACATAGGCCTCTCCCATGATACACCACTGAGCCTGGTCTTCGGCTTTTCTCATCCAACCACTGCCAGCCACTCGACGCAAGTCGTCGCTCCAGAGAGGTAAAGGGTAGTAGAGGGTAATGATGACTATTGGCTGGTTAGGAAGTTATTTTTATTGATAAGTAAGCTTTCAGGTTTAAGGCCGATTATACTGTCGTTAATAAAATCAGTCATCATCATCACCAGTCTCACTGGGACAGGCCTTTGAGAGAATGGTGATATCTAGGACACTGACCAATATATATGTTAAAAACTAAATGTCGTTTGTAGCAGGCAGGCAATTTAAGTTTTCCGGGTTTCACGAAATGGGTTAGTTAAACTGCGAAAGGGAATTTCCATTTCCATCACAATTAATAAAGTGTGTGTTGCGTCACGTCATTTAACCCATGGCAATTTAAAGTGACAGCTCTATAAATGGTGACAGCCATTTCCATTTTTTTTGCAAATTACAGGTTTGCCTACAAGTCACGTGATGTTACGTCACGAGGAAGTCGAAGCTGGTATCACACTATGCTTGGATTGAGAACTGGCTCTCAAGTGAGTCTGTGTTCCAGACACACCAAGAGGTAATTGCAACATATAAAGAGAGATTTCAGTTTTTAACGAGTCATGTGCTCTCTCATACTTTTCCATTCACATCTAAACCAGCAACCAGTGAAGTTACATTACGCATTACGCGGACCAATTGCTTGTTCTGCCATCTAGTTACAAAAAAAAAAAACCAGTAAAAACCCTTCAAATATTGGACCGCAACTTTCCCTGATAGAATTGACACCACTACGCTCCCAATGTATCAGCAGAAGTGTAAAAGGGTTGAAAAGGTCGGAAAATGGATAGCTACCCCATTATACGTCGTCGCTTAGTGTCCGCAGATTGTTAGGGTCAGGGCACAAAACTGACAGTATCTCTGCCATACTTTGTCCTGTCCTGCCCTTTATACTATCCTGCCCTTTATACTTACACATATATGGGAATGCGAAAGTGTGTTTGTTGATTGGTTATCCGTACCAAATTTCATTCAAATCAGTTCAGTAGTTTAAGCGTGAAAGCAAGACAGACAGACAGAGTTACTTTCACATTTCTAATATTAGTAGTGTAGTAGTGACCTAGAATAATTTGTGTTTAAAAGTGCATACTTCGTGTGGGAATCCCCTCGCGAGACACAACTAGTACTTACATAAATATAGGTTGAGCGATTGACACACCCACAAAAAAAACACGCACGCGCAAATATACAATTTCATAGCAAAGGATACCTATACAATTATGAATGTTGCTTACATCTGGTAATGCCTAAGCCTTACAAGGCTTCGATGGAGCCGTAGTTAATAGCCGTTTTGAATCCATACAAAACTGTTTCTAATTTCCATAATTAACGCTGACGGTATACGCTAAATTTTATTACGAGAGTACCTATCTAGTGTAACATTAGATTTATGGGAAATGCTGTGTTTTGCCTACTAAACTGTTTTGAGATTTATGTTTCTCAGACACTTCTAAATTTATTCTATGTATATCGTTGTCTAGTACCCATAACACAAGTTTCGAGCTTAATTTGGGGCTAGGTCAATTTGTGTGCAGATTTCCCCGATATTTATTTATTTAAACTGTATGAGATGCTTTTGACTACAACTCACAAAACGATTAGTGACATTGTGGCCAAAGATGCCACTATGATACGCTTGAACTAAGAACTGGCTCTCAAGTGAGACTGCCGGAATATAACAGGTAATAATAAATATCGGGGACCATTGCACACAAATTGATCTAGCCCCAAATTAAGTTCAAAACTTGTGTTATGTGAACTAGACAACTATATACATACTTATATAGAGGAATAAATACTTATTATACTAGAGAAATATCCAAGACTCAAGAACAAAATTGAATATTTGTGCTCATCACACATATACCGGTCATGTGGGCCTTTAGATACGCACTAAGAAAACCTCCTGGTTTGCTTAGCCTGTGCGGTGCCCAAGACTACACTGAGACAAAAAATTCGGACTTTCCTTCTGAGTCTTACCTTCCAAGACCAATTCCTTCCCTTTTTTACCTTAGATTTTCTTCTGAATAACATATCCTTCCCTTTTGACTCCGAAGGAAAACAGTATTTCGGAAGGTCTTTTTTCTCCGTGTATCCCTGGGCTGCAGTTTATCATGAATGTGTGTAGGTAACTAGAAGTTCTTAGTTAACTTTAACTCAATAGATATAAAGCGAACGTCCACCTCTAACCTCTACCGTGTCGTTAAAGTTTATTCCGTCCAATATGCTATTTCTTCTGAGTACCCAACTGCTTCTTAAACTAAGTCAGAGGTCTCGATAACACCACTTTATTGACGCAATATAAAACACTCCGGACGATGTTTCCAACCGCTTCCAAGTTTATGTGCAGTTAGAAAAGATGAGTCACTTTTTATCGACATTGAATCTGGTTTATTTCGGTTTTTCGTTTTGTAAGACAAATAGCGAAGAATGCGATAAGATTCATAACCTACTAGCTGTTTCCCGTGGTTTCACCCACGTGGGCTACAGTTGAAAGTAGCCTATGTCCTTTCTCAGGCTTTAAAATATCTCTATACGAAATTTTATTTACATCGATTCAGTAGTTTAGGCGTGAAAGACAGACAGACAGACAAATAGTTACTTTCGCATTTCTTATATTAAAGTAAGTAGTGATTTACAAAGAGTGCGGATATCGGACTGTAAAAAAATGGGGCGGAAAGAAAATGAAGAACTAAAGTAACCGACCGATATGCGGATTTTCTTTCGCTCAAAAGAGTACAGGAAAATGTCGTCAAAAAACCGGTAAGTCTAAGAACCACAATATTCAAGAATACCTACTTAGAATAGATTATAAAAGTTTAGTAGCCTTATAATTCTAACCATGCTTGTTACACTGGTTAAGACAATAATTTTACAATGAATCAAGTCGTCTACCAAGTACCAACCCGTACCTACTGGGTCAGCGTGGAAAATTGTGTTCCAAATTTTCTCTGAGAGAAGGTTTGTGTCCCAGCAGTGGGAACTTAATAAGCTAATCGTTTAAAAAAGATATAATTAGTTCTAATAATCTGTATTCTGAAGCGGCCTAAAAAATTACCTGTCGAACGTTTCTTGGCTGTTCTTTTGCCGGTTTAAGAAGGTTAGAACCGACGTAGCTACATATACGTATGCAACCATTTCGGGTGACAGTTAGGCTAACGTCAAGCGGTTCGTGCTCTGTACCCTAGATGGCGCTTCCGTCAGTTTTAGTGAACAACGGCATAACCACTGACCTTACATATTATCCTACTCTTTGACCACAACATTGTCTGTTCGAAAAAAAAACCTTAGTACGAGTCAAATAATGTGATTTTTTTATTGGTTTAATGAGCAAAAATTTTCTCTGTTTCACTGATTCTGTAAACACCTGCAAACATTCTCACAGCAAAGTATGCCAGTGCCAGTGTTTAAATGAAACACCAGCGCCAAAGCGTCGCTGGTGACACTAATTTAAATGCATACATTTTCCATCGGCAATATGAAATTTCGTTACAATATTAAAAGCACTTTAAAGTAAATTAACGGAGAGCGGCGGACAACGTAATGTAATCAATTTCCTAGGCACTATACAGTTTGCTGGATTGCATTATACTGACGTAAAATATAAATAGGTACCTTTACTAATGGCTATAACCATTAGTACCTACCTACCCATAGGGTTCCAATCGAGTTGATAGGCCTTTTGTATTTCTTCATCATCATCATCAGCCAATTACGTTCTCACTGCTAAGGCTCTGGCTTCTGGACTTTGTGTTTACCTATATCAACTAAATTTAAAGCCCCGGCTTTACACGGGTAGCATTAAAATTATCTAGGCCTTAAATAATAATAATAATACTTAATACTTCTTATGGATGAAAAACTGCTAAAAAAACCGTTTGTTAGGCCGATCGCTACCAAACTTCACAAGTTTACTCGCTGAAAGATTGCCTGGAAATTTCATAAAAATCCGTCCATCCACTTTGGAGTTCATTGGAACATATACACACATAAATATAGTAAGTATGTACGACAAAGCAGTCAGTGAAGATGCACACTTGCCTAGAAGATACTTATACCTATCACCTATCCTAATTGACCCAGTTTTATGCCATTGTACTGCTTGGTGTACAGATAAACAAAAAATACAAAATTTAAAGCATTTCAAAGAAAAAGCCTTAAGGCAGTGGTGAATTTACATATTTTCCAAGTTAAGGTTGTTATATTTTTGCCTCTACAGTTTTTTTTTGTCACAGGCTATTTTTAATACGACATGGTCGCTTAAATTTACTTTGAACACTATTTATTACCTACATACGTTTAGAGTTATATTTTAACAAGCCCCAAGCAGAGCAGATCTTCATATTTTGTGAGTTAGATATTTATCAAACAATAAAACACATAAAATATACAGATAACATTCTTAATGGCAGTTGCACTTTGATGAATCATGTGACGCAAAATATTAAACTGGACAAGTGGTTGCGAACGAACAATGCATTGTTGCTACAGAATTGACTTTTCACTGCATTTTGGACATGGCTTTACTTCAACACAGCATGTATTTGACTAAATAAATAAATAAATTGTCTACATAGGTAGGTACATAGATTATTAGGCACTGATTAGATCTTATCGGCGAAGTAAGACACATAAAACCGAATGGCTTCATGAAAGAACGAACAAACAAAAGTTGGACGAGACTTCGGCAGTGTAATGATTCATATGTCAAAGACGAACTTACTTCGATGATCCTTTACAAGAAACTTCGTAGATGTGCGAGTTTGAAAACTAATTCTGGGTTTCTGTTTTTGTCTGGAAGGAAATACGGGGATGTCGCTGGCAGTTGTTGGCAAGTTTCACACTGCGGCGGCGAGTTTTGGGCTGTTTGATAGCCAGTGGCGGATTCACACATTTTACAAGTGTAAGCTGTCAAATTTTTGCCGCCCTGACGTCTAAAATTATTTGGCCGTGCCTAGTTTAGTTCTATTACTCACCCACAGGATAGATATAATACTTATTAAGCAACTAAAATTAAATTGAAAAAGTAATTGTGTCAAAATAGTAGAAATTGTTCAATAACAAAAGTAAAGTAAAATAAATTATAAAATAGTATATTTACTACAATGGAATTTCCCAAAACGCCGTTATAAAAAAAATGCTATTCTTATATTTACCGCCCATGGCACGATGGCGCTTCTGTACTCGTATTTAGATAAAATTTGGCAGCATTTGGCTGTTGAATTTTTACCTTCATACCTAACCTCGTGTATATAATAACTAGCGTAAAACCTTACCTACTCTTTTGTTTTTAAACCTTATCATAGCGTATCTCCAAGCAGTACATAATTTATAGTTTTCAAGCTGTCATATTGTGTATTTCCCAATGGGGTTTTGTAAATTCGTAATAAGTAGATATCTCTATTATTTATATGCAAATTGATAACACTTGTGTATGACAGTCTCTCCTCCCGTTTTACAGTTTACACACAAACAAACAGTATTTGCACTGTAGTATACACATCTAGCTAGTTTCCAGTGTAGAACTAAAATTAATATTTAATGTTTAAACCTGACGCTTTTGACTTTTTTATTTTATCATCATTATCATAATCATCTTCATCATCACCATCATTTTCTCTATTATCATCACCATCTTGCCTTGGTCCCGTTTTATTTGATCATCTTAATTTGTCTAGCACTTGTTCCAAATTCATAGACAGACAGTCTAGTCAAGAGTTTCTAGAGGCAGGGTTGCCATCCACTTAGTTACCTCAACGTCGGCAGAACTTTCCTTGTTACGAGTTATTTTATCTCATCTAACCGTCTACATATTTGCTTATAATTACGTGTTGTTTGTTATTTATATACTTGTTATTTATTATATTATAGGAGACTTAGTACTTAGTTTATGGTAATTTATTTATTTCACTTCATAGTTTTATTGTTTTAAAAAGCTTTAAATCACAATCAATGGTGTGATTTCCATTAGTTTTGCAGTTGTATTGTATTGATTTTATGGTTTCCTCTTAAGTTACTTTGAAGTTAAAAGCGGCTTTACCAAACATTTGTTAAAAACTGGGGATCTAATTTCTACTAGGTATACAAACTAAGTAGGAAATAGGACTCTAGCTAATAAACGTTTGAGTTCTTAATTGTTTGAGAACTGTGAAATCTGTCGCCATCTGTCGGTGTCTTCCGGCAGCCTCACTTGAGAGCCAATTCATAGTCCAGGAGTAGCATGGTTGTGATCCCGTAACCCGTTAATATTCATGTTTCCATATCCCAATGTGCACAACTAACCAAGATAAATCAAAATCTTATTAGTAAAGCTTATTATAAAATATCGGACTATTTAGAAGACAAAAAAAGCTTGAATTTTCGTGAACTTGCTTCAATTCAATCAATTAGTAATAAGAATAAAATAGTCAATGTGATCGCGCCAAAAAAATTACCTGCCGGGCGTTTCTTGCCTGTTCTTTTGCCGGCGGAAGGAGGTTGGAACAGGCGTAGCTAGTTTTAAGTTTGACGTTTTAATGTGATCACAATGGATCCTATTGAATGAATAACTATTGACTATTGACATGGCGACAACGTCGACCACATCATCACTACATAACTAACCTTTAAGTTCTAATAAAAACAGTCAAAATGTCTTATCAGTTTTTGTAGTAGAGTTAGTTGTAATAACATAATTACATACCTCTCTTTTCATAAAATACTACACAAACATTTGAGGAAAAACATTCTAATACATATTGACGGCAATTTTCGAAGGCATCGCTGCCAAATATGAATTTCAATATTCCAATTTCACACAGCGTGAAATTGGAATCTGTTACGATATACCTTTTCAGATATAACATTATATGTGCCCCGCGATATTTTTATGACAGGCTTTATTTAAAAGTGAGTTATGCCTTTCAAACATAAAATAATGATTTGATCTACTTGGACATTGGACAATTCGAGAGGTCCGGCCGATTGAAATTGGTGAAATTGGTAGAACCTAATTATAATTTCAATTTATGAATATTTTTGAAGCCAGGAATGCTAATAGCAATGTACATCGTCACTTAGCAACAGGTGTAAAAACTAACGACGTTTATGCTAAGCAATATATAGTTATACATAGTTACTAATTCAAAAATTTTAATTTCTATCAAAGATTGTGTCGTTAAAACCTGCCTATTGTAGGTATATTGAATTTAACTTGACAAAAACATCAAGACTAGTCAAAATTATAACAAAGTTGAGTACTAATTTGTACGTGAATGGACTCGAGCCTTTTCTGTAAACATAGATTTTTACATTGAAATGTATGTAATTAAATTTTGCGTTGTAAAAAAATCTATGGTAGACTAGAGACTTGATTTTTAAATAAAGCGGTCAACATTATGGTTAAATTGAGTTCGTGAGCGTAATTTCGCAACATTAATTATCTATTTTAACTACTAAGGGAAACAATGAAATAAAAAAAGGTTTTTAAATAACACTATTTTAGTTAATATAACTAGAGCTAATACTATTTACATTTACAGGCAAGATATTCAAGGGGCGTCGTCTCTAACTGGAAGGTACTGGTTACGTCTCCTTTGGGACAGCCTGCGTTTGGGTTGAGGGGTGACAGTTTCCTCAGATATCTTCGACTGCGCTACGTCTAAGTTTGCCGCGCTAATAGGAACAGGCGTAACCGAGTACCCGGCAGCCACTAAAGCAGCAAACTCTTCAGGAGTGTAAGCCTTGTTGTTCCTAGGAGGAGGCAGTTGTGATCTCCGTTCGTCCAAACTGTGGCCGTGTTGCTCTAGGTTAATTTGCTCAATCTCAACCTGTTCTCTAAAAGCTGGCTGCGGCCTTTGCTTCCTGGGAGCGGGCAAGTTTTTGCTGACGTAGATAGCTGAGTGCGGCGGCTTCGTAGATTCAGTACCACGTTCATTTTTGGCGGATAACTCATATCTGGGTCGTGGCTGATCGTTATTTCTGTAAACAGGTCGCAGCACAAATTGCTCGCCGTATAACTGCGCCTGTTGTTGTTGCTGTTGCTGGTTGGGAACATTCTCAGAAACAGGGTCGTAGATTTTCACCGATCTCTGTTTCTCGAGTTCAGGATAGCGCTTAAGGTACGCTAAGGGTCTTTCGACGCTGGAGGATGGGAGTCGGAGTTCCTGTCGGATGGACTGTGGCCTCAACTGCTGCGGCAGCTCAACGATTCTGTACTGTTTTGGTGAAGCTTCTTGCTGCTGATATTGGGGAGCTACCCTGTAATTAAGCTGGGATCTAAGCTGTTGAAGTTTCGGAGCTGGTACAATCTTTAAGCCTTGAGCTTCAGGACGCTCATATGCGAATTCTGGTTGTGATTGGGCTTGTTGCGCGATAGGGACGTAGCGTAGGGATTGTGCTAGTCTTTGAGGTTGAGGGGTGGGACGGTATTGCGGCTGAGGCTGCTGCTGTTGCTGAACATTGGTAGTTTCAATCAGGTACTGCTGAGGAGCTTCAGTTGGCTGAGGAAACGATACGTGAACTTTTGATCGGAGTTTGGAGGCTTTCTTGCTTGGCTTAGAGCTGTATCTGTCGACCTAAAAATATAAAATTGGTAAAGTCAATCAAAAATCTTCAGTGTTTTTCTAAGGGTTTAAGTTAAAGACCTAGTTTATCTTCATGTTAGAAATAAGTTTTTTTTTTGTAATATATTGCTGGTTGCTTACTTGTTTGTACTGTGACGGTACACTTCGAACCGTTGTAGACTGCTGAGGCGCCTGTGAATACGTCTGAGCATGAGATTCTGGTCGCACTTGTGGTTGTCCCAGTAAAGCAAGGAGCTCTTGATCGAATGAGTCAGTGGATCTGCCACCGTTGTCACTGACAGATAGAGCAGCTCCTACTGATGCTTCTCCACCATTGAAATCGTAGTGAGGGCGAGCAATCACTGTGTGGGATGGAGGTACCTGAAATTAGAAAAAAGAGAGATATACATTTCTAGCGGAACTCCAAGATAGTATAAAAATCCGCTTATTTTCCCAGTGCTTGGTATATAGACCTTTTTTTTTCCTAAAGATTTATTTTAAGGTTTTGTATCATCCAGTAACTACTATTTTTTTTCTCCTGGGAACTCAGCACACCTTACCATTTATATTTTGAGACCAGATATAAAAATGCGAACTTGACTTTTTTTTAATACGCAAGGAGTTAAATATCTTTTCCTTACTTGGCGTCCAGTCTGTTGCTGCGGTTCCAGATAATAGACCTGCTGCAGATTCTGTTTATGCTCTTGCTGAGGGTTCGCATACAGATGCTGCAACAACTGGCCGTTGGAGATAGGGGCTTTCCTTTCTGGCTGCAGCTCTAAGAGCTCTTGTGGATTTAGGGAAAATACCTGGCCTGGACGGTACTCTTCCACTTCAGATCGACTGAAAATTACAATTTTTACATTAAAATAGGAAACTACATGTAGAAATTCGCTTCCCTATTAAATTTCTAAAATCTGAACATTCACATTGTAAAACGGTGTAACCACTAGACCTTCGTTTGTGTTTTATGTACCTAGAATCTTTCAGTAGTTCACTTACATCTCAGAAGAGGAAGGTTATACCAAAGTTTTTCCTATGTATGGTTATATGTCCTACAATGTGGATGTTCAGCGTATTAAAGTTAACTATGGTTAACAAGAATGTAATTTTGAGGTTACAGATTCCAATTATTGACCTGGACTGTGGCACGCCATAGTTAAGCGCATTAACAGGAACTGCTGTGACGGGGTATCCAGCTGTTAATAATCCATGGAACTCCTGGGGCGTGTAAAATTTCCCATTCTTAGGAAGTGGCATTGTATCCAAGCTCTGTCGAAAATGATTCAGGTATCGCGCCTGTTCAACTCTCAGATCTTGACTTGGATCTTGTAAAGGAACAATTGGAGGTGACAGCGTACTGGTAACGGGCAGGTTTTGATTGTAATACAATGGTGTTACCGAAGCTGGAGGTCTCACTGTTGTCACTGCGTTAATATATTCAGCGTTTGGTAAACCGAAGCCATTGTAGTCGGGAATTGGTGTGACAGCAAATCCAGCTACAATGAGAGAAGTGAATTCCTCAGGAGTGTATGATTTTCCGTCTTGTGGAGGAGGAATATGAGACTGGCGGCGATCTTCTAAGCTGAGACCGCGATGCTCAACAGAAATTTGCTGCGTGTTCTGTGGCTGCGTGTGATCTTTTACTACTTCGACATTTCTTTGCTTCAAATTTGAAGCTTCATCAGATTTATTCTGTTCGCTTCCTGGAGCTGCTGTTGTCTGCACTGGACTGGCTGGTTCATTAGGCGGTTGCTCTCTCGTTAGTCTTTCAACCATTGCACTCCGATCCTCAGAAATAGGTTGAAGCGATGACATCCGTTTCCTATAGGTCAGACTTGTATTTAGATCAATACCATTTTCTTCTTTTTAGTCCGTCCACCGTTTAAGTCCTTAAGCCACCAGAAAAACCGAATTAAATAAATAAAAGAACTGAAAATAAATGGTTAGGTAGTTTAAAAACCTTCCAAGCCCGTTCCGTAAAAATTAAGAGCCAATTGTTTCCAGAACCTAGTTGAACAAGAGCCGATTGGTTAGCGATTCAGTAAGCAGCTAACTTTTTAGCTATATGCCACACGAGGTGATTGGTAGAATATTTTTGATTAATAATTTTGTTAATTTTGAAATAGTTTTGTTGGAAGATTTCGTTCCCGCTCTTAAAATTAGTAAAAGTTTTATTAGATCCATAACATTGAGTTAAATTAAATGTTATAGATCTAACTCCAAGTTAGTAATTATGTACCTAAGTCCTTTGTCATCATCTTGAGATTCCTCAACAGGCGCGACTTGCTCCTGAAAAATAGAAAATAAAAAATATTAGGAAGGGCCAGTTCAGTAATTACCTTCACCATCACTGCTTATCACAAAAAAGGAACAAGGTGTCAGTGTGTGAAGGTTCAATGATCAAAAAACGTGTGCAAATTTGTTACCTCTACCTATCTAAGAACAAAAATGTTTATAATTCCCACGGATTACAAAAACTATGTCATATTCTCAATGCCTGCTTTGTCGTCAAGAAGCCAGTGATATTGAGGTATATACCATAGTCCTACATTTTTTTTTAAACAAGTTGATTAATATCACATTTATCATAATTCGTATGTGTCAGTCTACTGCAATGTTAATAATTGGATGCTATTGCTTTTGATTGGCTCTTCTAAATACCTTAGGAATCCTACTAAGTACTCGTTTTGAAGTAGCCACGTATACCATACACTAGAAGTGAAGTACCAATATGACATCATCATCATTAGGCTTATTACGTTCCTACTGCTAGGACACAAGCCTTGTCAGAGAGAAAATATGGCCCTAATCTACTACTCTGGCCCTGTGCGGGTTGGTGGATGTCACATGCAATATTATAGTTATAGTCTATCGACATGCCAGTTTCCTCACGATGTTTTCCTGCACCGCTTCGAGTGCCACAATATATCATGTCATAATAAATAATTATGTATTACATAAAATATTGATGCGTGTGCCGTGAAAGCCGAGGAAAACAGAGACATCGTTTATCGGTCTCTTTCGAAATTGTAGGCAGGGATTTCATGCTCTGGTGACTTGATCAATTTGTTCGGGTCGTTGGTTTACATCCGGGGTTGAAGCAGAAGAATGTAAGTGATCGATTGCGTAGGTGTGGATGCGGATTACGACAGTCATTTATGAGTAGTTAAGCCTCCAGTGATTATCACGAGGTAAGGATAACAGAATAAATGTAAACCACTCGTAAGAGGTACAGAGTATCTGAGGTAACTGTTCTGGCTTTGCAAATTGTTATTAGCAAAATAACCAATTATTGGACTCGTCAATAACTAATTTGTAGATATTGAAAAACCTAAAACCCATTTGAAATCAGTGGACCCACACCCGCGTACAGCTTCTTTCATTTCAAATGGAGGTGGTAAGGTATGTACTACTGGGAATACAGATCGATTATCCAAAGCTAGACGTTCACAGTACACACACCAAAGCAATTTCTCAAAAGTAAACGCAAAACAATAACAATCTCTGTCACGCTTATAACCTTGACCGCGCGCGAGAGAGACAGAGAGACTTCTCATAATGCGTTTGCAGTGCCACGTGACGCCGTGTGCTCATTCATAGACAAATGTGTGAATGTATTGCAGATGCCAGCTTTAGATATTGTCCTGTGATGTCACGCTCGGAGTGTAATAATACAATTCTTTCTACACTGGCAGGAAAGAAAATGAATGAAAAGAAAGAAAAATGAAAAATTGTAAATATTGCTAGATGGCTTAGGTACACACTGGTCTAGAACCTACTGAATAATGAAAACCGTTTCCTTGCTCAAACTTAGGTAAAGTGAATGGCTTTTCTCGAAAGACGCGATATCAGGTTGTCTTCGCTTGCTTGTCAATACCGAAATATTGCCACACGTAATATCGAAATATAATATGTGAATTTTATATTTGCGAAAATGATTTTTGTATACAGTCAGGGTTTACTTTTGGAAGATAGATAGAATATAAAAGCATTTAGATCTAGAGTAAAGGCTATGTTTTTTTTTAATACCTAACTTACCGCCCACTGAAAAGCAGAAGTTTTCTCTTTAAAGCAACCAAAACATACTGACTATTTCAAATCTTATAACTTTGTGAACATCATAACAAAACATAAATTTCCATTCTCAATAACTCGAGTTATCTTCGAAACAAAACTCGACCTAACATCGATACCAAACTTTGGAATAACATGCAAGATCCTCAGGTAATTAACTAACGTTGAAATAGCTCGTAAACTTAAATAACATTGTTCTTAACTTATTCCTACCTATGCGTTGAATAGATCTCTTCAACCACAAACAAAACAAAGGTTGTTTACTCCTTTAACATTGTTATAAACGAGTACAAGCAGCCCGCCCCGGCTATTTAATGGGTTTTGAGTTTGTACAAAAACTCCACCGTATAGTCAATAATAACACATACATAATGTGTTATTGTTTAGCGACAAAAGCCGCTGAACAATAACACATTTATCGATTCTCTTAAACATCATAAACACCAACCTTCGACCGAATCATCACTTAAAATCAGGTGTGTAATCTTATGGTCAAACGCTACCTTTTAAGTTGTAAGAAAAAAACAAATATTGATCCTATACGCATTTATAAAATCAAGTATGATCAGCTACTTTTGTCGCTGACTGTACCATAAAAAAATGACACTCAGTTTTTCCCGAGTTTACAAATTATTTCTATTAAAAACATTCCTCCCTCAATATAACGAATCCTTTTTACCGATCGATTGGTGTAATTAAATTTGGGATGTAGATGATAAATATAGATGTAGCTGCAGCATCAAACTGTATCTCCCGATTTTGCAATCATCATTTTTCTGAATTGCCTGCCTCTATGGAAGCAAAATCAAAAACGTATTCACGTCAAAAGTTATTTATCTTTTTGGTATTCCTACCGTGACTGCTCAGGTGTACACTGGGAAGAAAAGCAAATATTCAGCATGCGAGTATTATTTTTCTTTCCTATAACAATGTCAATGCGTGATTTTCTGAATAAAATCATCGCTTTTCTTTCTCAATACCGCGATTTATGGGTGTCTTTTTTTCCGCAGTCAGGTAAAATGCGGAAACAGGGAGATTTTTTCGTGGGGAAAGGAAAAGATGTGCTTAGGTGACAGGTACCTTTTTTGTTTCTGTTAAGTTACGATATACTAAATTTTAAAATTTATGTAATAAATTTACATTTCTAAAATCTCAAAACCGTTCATTTTAGACAGCAATCTGAACAAAGTAACATGTGTTTTTAGATTTTAGAAATTCAAGTATATTTAATTTAGAAATTAAATATTCTTGAATCGGGATAAACCCCTACCCGTTTAGAAACCTAATTCTAATGTTATTGACAATGATAGTTTAAAACAGTATAAATATTTATGTACTTGTGTATTTTAATATTTAATTTTACATTATCGATCCGTCCCGACATCGCACTGGCAGCACTAATCTATTGGGCCATACCCAATTGACTTCTGGTTGATCACCTTCGAACACATCATCACTCAACATCAGCTCACTTGTAGGAAAAAGATTTCAAACCTTCTATTTGTACGATACCATAAACCGTTTTTATCAAGCCGAGATGATAATTGAATAAAAACAACTATAACGAAACACTCCAAATGATTTCTCGATACCATCTAGTGTAACTGTGTAACGTCTAGTGTTTCTGCATTTGACGTTATTGCAAAACAACAGAATTCCGAATGGACGACATGCTATTATCTGTTGCATCTAGCAAGCACCATGCATGCAACGATACCGCCATTATGTGTCTGAATGTCGTAAGGACTATTAAACAAGAATTAGCGTGTTGAGGCAACAGCTACTCGCTAATGTTGTCACAACTCATTAATGAAACTCAAAATAAGCCCACAACATGTTGCCCAATGTGGAACAAAAATCACTATAATATAAAATGAGCTTGAGCTTTCGGTGAAGGAAACCATCGTGATGAAACCATAGCTTGGTGGTAGGGCATATTCTAGTGCTCGCCTAGCTAGCTGTGGTAGCTAGCTCAAGTTAAGAATCTATCTATTGGTGTGTTCCGGCAGCCCCACTTGAGAGCCAGTTCCCAATCCAAGTGTAGCGTGGCGCCATCTTCGACGACATCATAACTTAACATCAGGTGACTTGTGGTCAAACGCTACCTTGTAAGTAGATTAAAAAAAATCATCATCATCATAATCAACTGCTGAACATAGGCTTCTCCGAAAGTACGCCACTGAGTCCGGTCTTCGGCTTCTCTCAGCCAATCGCTACGAGCCATTTTGCGTAATTATGTCGTTGATCCACGTATTAAACGTTTTGCGATTAAAACATTCTGCGTATAGGCGGTACATTTAACTCTTTTTTTCTCGGGAAAAATACGCAAGTTTCCCGCGGGGTGCAGTGTAGAATAAATTGATAGGCAAATTACTCCTCTCAGCTTGCCGCAGGTGTTTTGAAACATACCTTTATTTGAAGTAAAATCTACGAAGATGTACCTATGTTGACGCCTTTGCGTGATTGACATGTGAAATGTCAAGCGTGCTTGTCACAATCTGTCAGTCATCGTTATGATTGAATTATGTTTATGGTTTTGTTTTATGAACTGAAAAAACGTAGGGTATGTTTTGAAATAGATAAAATGAGATAAAATAACCTTGCCGAGAAAAGGAATAAAGAAAAGTAGAACTTTAAAAATCGGATGATGCAGTATCAGCTCTCATAAAAATCTCGCTCGAGAGCCTTTGAGAATTTTACTACCTATCCTACTACGAGCAATATTATAAATGCGAGTTTGTGTGTGTGTGAATGTTTGTTTCCACGTATCACCGTAACTACTAAACCGATTTTGATGAAATTTGGAATGGGAATAGCTTATGTCCTGGATTAACACATAGGCTTTTATCCCGGAAAAAGGTGCGGGATAACGAAGAGCGCGGGGGGTGAAACCGCAACTAGTTTGTTATAGTTTCGGTATTTTGTTTGTTATTCATGAAAGACTTACCTGGATACCGATAAGCAGTAAGCACCTATAAATCTTATATTGAGATGAAGGCGCTGAGATGCAATAGAATTTTGCAATGCGTTGCGATGCAACCCGCCCTTAATTATGCGTAAAGCTTTAAATGTCATTGAAATGTCCACGACGGGGACAAGGGCGACAGAAAATACGCTTGAAACTGACATTTTGCTGAGATAAGCTCAGATTCTTGCGGAATATCTCGTAAACTACTGTTTTATTATTTAACTTGCTGTGCCATGCGGTTTTACTCGCGTGGAGAATGCCAAGGGACTTTACCACAATAGGTAAAATATAAATTGTGATATTGGGGTATTTATAGTGTAGCTTATAAACAGGGGTCATTCCTATTTCTAGTGATTCTTAATTGTGCTCTTAAACCACCGAAACGAATCGTATGTAAACTATGGTTTCAGTTACTTTATCATACCCATAAAAGATGCCCTATAAATAACACCTAAACTAAATAGAAAAAAAAACTACTGAGTTAAATGGCCTAATCTCAAACAATTCTTCTCAAACAATTTCGAAGGGTATTATAATAATAATAATGCCCGCACAATCACATACATAGGCTCTGACCCCTAACTAGGTTTCCCTGTATCTAGGGTATCAGAAACTACGAGGATCGGTGATCCACAACACCCAGACACAGAACAAATACTTGCGCTTTCTTTTTCAATGCACAAATATTTGTCCCGTAGCGGGAATCGAACCCGCGACCGTACGCTTCACAGTCGGCTATCCGCCCATTGCGCCACATCGGTCGTATTAAATTCATATAAAGAGTGAAATAAAATCCTAAAAACAGCTATTGGTGTGTTCAATCTGCATCTGCTGCGTGTGCCATTATAGAGCCAGTTCCTAATCCAGGTCTACATCGTCACTTAAAGTCAGGTGACTTGTGGTCAGATGCTACCCTGTAAGAAGTAAAAACGAAAAATCCAATTAACAGAATTTGATTACATTCCGGTTTGTTCATTTTATGCTCCACAGGGTTTCATTTATTTCCACTCCACGTTTATGGCAAGTTAAAGTTGCTATAAACTGGCTCTGCCGCAGAAGTTTGAAATTCAGTTTACCTGCACCAGCAAGCAAGTTTAGACTTAATAATTCGACGATTTGAGAGAACTATTTGTAAGTATAAAGTGTGTGGTTTGCTTTATTTTGCTAAATGAATTTAATTTTTGGTAATTTTAAAGTAAATAAATTCTGATTCAATGTTATTTTTGCACGGAAAATAAAATATATGATGTAAATAAACAGCGGTTTATTAGATTAAGTACATAGTTGTATTGTTTAGTTTCTAAGTAGTTTTATTTTATATTTTAAGGTTTAGTTACATAAGTGTTTTTATTTTGTTATTTATATCCTACAAAATATATACAAAACTTTGTGATAAAAAAGCAGCAAAATTTCACTATTGTCTAAAGTGTAGGAAAAGTTAACCATTTATCATTTATTTCATACATTTTTAACTAGATATGCAGATAAATTAAGAGTTAAAAAACCGGCCCTAAGATTTACCTATTATGGTTTTGAAATGTTACTCTGCCATACATTTTTAAATATCATCAATACCTATATCATTATTACAACACACCTCTTATAAAGTAGTCCGTAGAGCTGAAGTATTAAATTGTTGCTTCCTACGTTCAAAAATATGATTTCATCAACTGTGAATGCAAAGATCCTTTTCAAATCAAGGATAGCAACATTTTTGTTTCCTTTCGATGTCCTCTAAATACGCGATGGACAATTTATATTAACGAGTCCGCTTTTACGTCCATCTACTTTGCATTCCTGTATAGTTAGGGGGTGACAACTAGTCTTATCACTAGTCAATAATTTCATCTTTAGAGTAAAAAAAAACATATTAGAATATAATTAAATGTGCTGTTGACATATTGCAGTTTCGTGTATCAGCATTGTCAAATTGTCATAGTATTACCAAAATACGCCGAAGTAAGCAGGAAAAATAAGCATAAGTAATTTTCTATCTTATCTAAATATTTTGATTTCAAATTTAAACCTTTTAATCATAGGTATATTAAGGATTTTATTAATTTTCAGTTACTTATTCATAAGGTATTTCATGGCATGGTATTTTTTTTGAAGGTTTTCATGGCATGAAATAAAGCAGTTTGAATTGTGAATAAAATTCAGTTAGTAACTATATCTACTAGCGTCTTTCTGTCTATACGTAGTGCACGAACTTACCTACCTCCTGACTTAGGGTCTGGTTAGTTCGTGACGAAATCTAGGGCGCAGTGAAAGGGCTAGCTTTATATTTTTACAATAGATACAGATAATATGGCCCAAACTCAGTACTAAGTAAAAGTCGAAAGGAACAGATTTTGACCTATTGATAGTTTTGGGTCAAACGTGAGCAATAAATGTAAGTGAGCATTTCCTTAAAGCCCAGAAAACTTTTGGCTCTTTTTCTGTCATTTTGTAATCATTTTTAAATTGATTTTCTTTGACAAATACTCTGTCGAAATCAAAACAAAGTAATATTAGTTTTATTTTCTTAGATTATCTTAGCTACTTACTATAGGCCAGTTTCAACTAGAGATAGAATATTGACGTAAGCTCCACGTCAAATTTCTATCTCTAGTAGGGCAAACCGTGGATAGATAGGTTATTGAAACTGGCCGTATAAAGACTGTTTCACAAAGGTATTGCGAGTGTTGCCATTTCCTCAGTCACAACTTTACTGTTGAGTTATATTGTAACTCCTTCTATTTGTTTGTTTTTATCTAAACATCTACACATTATAGAGTTTCTGTTAGATTTTCTTTTTTAGTAAAAAGAAGTCTTTTTGTATTTTCGAGTATTTTTATAGTTAAAAATACTCGAAATTACAAAAAAAAAACAAGGAAGCTGGGTAATTATTTAATTAATTTAAGGGGGTCGGTTTTATAAACATCCGTAAGTAAAATGTCATACCAAATTTCGGTAAAGGACATCATCGGGATTTCATACATTTTTAGTCCAAATATGAAAGTGCCGGCCAATAAAAAATATGCTGTAATCCGTTAGAACTTGTCCCCCTGAGTATTTATTATTATGACACCAAGGCTGTAGGGTCATTGTCCTTGGTTTTATTGGAGTTCAAAAATTCAACATCTTCATACATTTTCAGTGAATTTTATTTATAATCCTCAAAAACACAAAACAAGATCAACATGTCCAAAATAGGTCAAGAACCAATATATCTTACTAAACGATGTTCAAAATAAAAATATGGTAGAACAAATCATTTGTTTTTGTTTATTAATTAAATTCACTGAAAATGTGTGAAGATGTTGAATTTTTGAACTCCAACAAAACCAAGGACAATGATCCTACAACTTTGGTGTTATTGTCGAATTTTCCGTGCCAAAATTTGACAATAAGATGAAGTGTACCGAAATTTGGTATGACATTTAACTCACGGACGTTTATGAAACCGGCCTTATATCGGACACAATTCAAGTTATCGAAAGTTGATATTATCAAATTGCGGCTTAAAATAGGAAAAAGAGGTTGACACCATAACCATTATGTCACGTGCCGAGTAAAAAAGGAATGGAAATTTATGTTTCGTAATTTCCGTTTGTATGTAGGCCAGCAGCCGGAAGGTAGCTAGCTGGCTACTCAAAGACAGGCCTCTAACGCTTGTCAACGATAAGAGAAATAAATATCTTGCCATCGCCACAACTAGCTCAAAGGAAAAATCTATTTATAGCACTTTAAGGGCTACTTCACTCAAAGCAAAACAACATAGCCTGTTTTATATAATATTGCCATTTAATCAAGTTTATATTGGTTTTAACCAAGTTTCAACCGTATTTGCATAGATTAATTATTACCTATCGATAAATAGTTTTTATCTCAAAATTGTCACTTTAAATGTGATTTTTTTTTAATTTTTTATTTTTTATTTTTTTTTATTTTATTTATTTATGATAAACGTGAAAAAAGATTACAAAATTAGGAATGAGTTAAACTTCTAAACTTACTTACAATATTCCAATTCTCATTCATCAACCAAACAATTTATCTAGACTTTAAGGAAAATATTTTCCAGTGTCATTAAAACTGTTGCATATCTACATCGCATATGCGAAAGTTTGTGAAGGACTGTGAATGTTTGTTACTACTTCATGCTGAAACAGCTCAACGGATTTGTTATTATACCCTTGATTAAACACTTTTTGTCCCAGAAAAAGGGAAAACCGGGGGCACAGCAAGTGATTTAGTCGAAGTGTAGACTCTTATTTACAAATTCATTATTATTTAATATGCATGATCTATTATTTTATTTTGATTTATTTTTATTGTGGACCACCGTCCATATAGTTTAGTACTATTTCTCTGCTTTTGAATTGTCCTGAAGAGATCGCTTTATGCGATAAGATACACAAGGGGCGGCCCTTGTGACACTTACTATTAAGTTTTATTGTTGTTCTAGTTTTCAATATATAGGTATTGTGGTGTACCAATAATGAGTTAATCTATCTAAGTTATAGTCCACATCCTGTAATAGCGTGCTTTAGTTAGGTTATGAAACTTACTGGTTTCCTCTCTATTCTATACTGCAATTGTGAGTATGTGCCTTCTTGTGATTGCCGTTTCTCTGTATTATGTCCCGCCACGGCTTCATTGGCTGGGATTTCTGTTGCGCAGGCGCACAGGGCGATCGCTGTAACAAAAGAAAAATATTGTAATTTTTGGTATAAACAGTGATCTATAGTTATGTACAGAAAACGACAAAAGTCGCTGAACAATAACACATTACAGTATTCATTAAATAAAGATGCGATTGAAATTGAAAATAAACTTGCAATATCTCTCGACGTGCGATCGTTAACGTATTTCATGACTACACGCTTCATTAAGCATTACATTTTACAAGCAAACTGTTACACAGTTGGTTCCACGTTCTTGTATTAATTAAATTAATATACAACAAAGAGAATTTAACGGCAGAGTTTTTTAATGTTGTGTTTTTAGAATTTCTGTTTTTTTTTTGTAGGTACTTTTTTGTGGCATAGATTTTTAATGACCTATTTTATTTTGACTGGATAGCTTTAGACCACACCTGAATATTAATGGGCAAAATTAACATAAAAAATCTTTTGTGTGTGTGTCTTTTTGGTGCTAAACCATTTTTTGAGTCATGTCGATGAAATGATGAACTAGTGATTATAAGAGATACGGGAAGAAATAAAATGAAACCTAAAATTATACTCTGCTATTTTACCGCTTTGCTTATTTCACGATGTGCTGTAGATACCTTCTTTCACTGACATTAATTTTACAAGCCCAATATTTGACATCATTATCTTCCGAAATTACACTATGATTTATGGTAATTATACACTAGTAAAAGAGAACTGGCCTGCATGATGTGACCTAAACGAAATGTGAAATCAACTAAATAAAACCTGAGGTGATAAAAATGTATGCGCATCTTCTATGTACGACATTTATACAGTCAAATTATATAACTGACCTTATTATTAATTCTGCGATAGACTTGATTTATAAATTGTTTTAAGAACTTGTTAGGTAAACGACCGGAGGTTGACTCATCTATCGCAATTATCTACTCGTTTTGATTTATTTAATAAATTCAGTAGCGCCGACTATAATTTTTATTAGATATCATCATCACCCAGTTTCTGAGATGAATAACCTCTTGGTTTTGCAATCGGGAAGGAATATTCATTTATTAATAAACTTTTTATCTTTTTAGGTTTTGTACCCAAACGGAACTCTATTTTTGTTGCAACATTTTCGTCTATATCAGCATCAATATGTCAAAAGCTTTAGGGGAAAGAGTTATTTATTAATAAGCGTGACGTCTAAAACGCAAAATGTCTTCGTAGGAAAACGTCTGTTTACTATATAAAGTACTGAACAAATCATCTAAAAGGCAAAACATCTAATAATACACATATGTGCAGAATACCTTAAATTGACGCCTAAAACAGCTACAAAAACTGCAATTTTAAAAATATTCTGCCTGAATACATTATCTAAATATTTTATAGCATACAAGTATTCACGGGTTATATATCAACACAACACCAAAAAATCGAAATATTTCAAACGGTTGCGTGTTTACATAAATGGCTAGGTTAGTACTAAAATAAAGCTCGGGCTATTCAAAGGACCAGGCAACATTTGAAGGTAAGTATCATTCCTATTTGAGACCAGTGTCCTCTCGGTACGAAGGCCAAAGACTCTCACTATTGTAGGGTTCGCAAAAAAGGCGAAACATAAAACCACAGGTTTAAACTTCAAATTTTACAGTTCAATATACATATTTTATTTAATGAGATACTAGGCTGGTCATATAAGCCGCAGAACCGATAACCGTCGGGGTAAACGTCTTGAGTGGAGACCACGACTTGGTAAATGTAGTGTAGGACGCCCAGCGGCAAGGTGGAGTGACGACTTGCGCCGAGTGGCTGACAGTAGTTGGATAAGACTGGACTCAGTGGCGTACCTTGGGAGAGGCCTATGTCCAGCAGTGGACTGACACAGGCTGATGATGATGAGTAAGATACAACTCAAATTGCTTCTAAGGTATTGCTATGTTTTTTATCAATGAATCATCGGCAGCCTATTGCGTTCTGCTGAAACACAGGCCTTTTCTTAGAGAGAGAGTATGGACCATAACCTATCACGCGGGCCCAATGCAGGTTGGCGGATAGGCTAGTGACCAGCTTCTGGCAGAGTTTTTAGACCACCCGGTGGCCACCGACAAAGTCTCACAACTGCTATCCTAAGGTAACAACCGAAACCGATAACTTAACGTGCCTTCCGAAGCACAGAAGCGCTCAGTTATAAATACCACTAGTGGTCACCCATCCAAGTAGTGACAGCAGGGAACGTTGCTTAACCTAGTTGATCAGTTATAAGAACGACTAGGCAAGCTCCACTACGAGCACTCTCACGTTTTGTTATATTTCGATCTACATAATTACATTAATTAGCGTAGATAACTTACCCGACAGAATATATTCATACCATCGTATATAAATTATAGTTTCATAGCCACTTGCCAAGCAGTGTTATAGAGTTTATTATGGGACACATAAAACAAATGCTGTGAGTTTTATTATGGAAAGTGTAAGCGTGGAAGTTACGATCGTAAGATATTTATCATGCTTGTTTTGCTGACGGTAAGCGCATTGACACGGCCCAGTTCCCACAGATATTCTACGTAATGTCAAACGTAAAGTGCATACTGAAGACTTGATTTTTTTTTGTTTTCCTACGAATGTGGGTAGGTACTCGGTACCCCTAAAATGTTAACTTTACCTTTTTATATCATTCATATTATTCACTCTATTTTGTATGTATTTATGATTAAAATTATATATAATCTTAATTTTCTCTGGCCTCGTCAACAAAATTCATGATTGTGATCACTTTGAAACGTTAAACTTAAAACTAGCTACGCCTGTTCCAATCTCCTGAAAGGCTCAAAATCGACCCAAATGTAGATATGGCTCAATATCGAAAACAAACAAGAAAGGTGCGTTAATAAGCATTTTTACACACTGCGCCTTTTATCTGAAAATACGATTTTGCATTTTCTCATAAGCCTAAGCAAACGACCTTTCCATCAACCTTAAAAGGTTTTTTTGGTAATATTGATTATGACCAATCTCGCAATCAACAAACTCGATTGTTGAAATCCCTCGACTCGATTATTGAATTTGAAAACATTTTTCGAAATAAAACTTGTAACTATGTAGTTGTGTAGCTCATTAATATTTCATTTGATGTGGGTTAGCCTAACAACGTTTAACACGGTCCTCTGAGAATTGTATTTTTTTATTTTCTGATCGTATTATCAAGTCCTTTTATAATAATAAAGAATAGGATAAAAATGTTTGAAACCACTAAAATCCTTGCCTATTTTTCGTCATTGTTTTGATCCATTTGATCATTTGACCCCGCGAGCATGATGATAGAGCATGCTTGCCTAGAAGATACCTATGCACTCTCGACTTGAAGGCTCCTAAATCATACTTATCGGGAAACAAGGACGCTGGCTGTGTTGTGTTCCACTCCTTCACCGTTTGCATTATAAATGTAGAATAAAGCGCTTTGTGCGGATTGGGGGAATGTCAACCGTGAAATTACCTATTACTATATTCATGAAGACTGTCATATTCTTTTAGTTGTTACAATTAAGGTCACCGAGAAAAATGGTTGCATTTAGCCCCAATTTACAGTTTAATCTTTGCGTTAAGTCGTAACATCGCCACACTTTTACTTTCCATTTTTCAATTGGAGATTCCGTTACACCGTTGCATTGAAACAGTATTGTCGTGTGTGGATAAGATGCATTAGGTATACGTACATCCAGTGACTTGGCTTCTAACAAGACGACTTTAGGACTTCCTGACTATCAAGTGAAGTAACAGAACTATTCTAGCCCAGCATTTTTTTTAATGTTTGATTTTGCCTGTGTTTGACAACATCTCGACTCATGATAAGCGACTGTGCATTACGAGTTTTATTCTTTATTAGACTCAAGTTGTAAACTTTAGGAAACAAAGAAATCCATTCCCTTTAGCAGTCTGCTCAATGAAACAGCTAGTCAAACGCTTGGTGCGTATTTGAACATCTGTTCGTCTATTTCGTTCGACTATGTGAATATAATCAATGCATGAAATTGTACATGATTAACTGGGAAAACTAAAAAAATATCTGTGATCTTTTTTTGTCGATTCAAAAATACGGAAAGCCTGAAAACTGGATTTAAAAAAAACTGACCCTGATTGATGTTGAGATTAACGAAAGCCATTCAAAACATCAAAAATAGCGCTGGGTTGTTACCTTCAAAATAGAACTGCTTGCTTGCTTGCTTAAACACTAACTAGTCATGTTCCATTTAACAAAAATCTATAGGTATATATTAATGTGTAGTCGAAAAGTTTGTGTAAAGATAAGTTACTGCCCACAATGTCTACTGTGGTTACTTAGCTCGTCCGCTGAAAGTTGCCTTTGAAAGTGATCGCGTGCGTTGTGGACTAGTGGAACGCACCGGCACCTCAGTAAAAGTAAACTTCCTAATCGCTGGTACAATGGACAATTATCCGCGAGAGTTGCCATATTCAAAATTTGATAAAACCGGAAAAAGAGTTTTTAAAGACTGGACGTTTTAATTACTTAATCATTCATTCGTAAAAAGATAAAGGCTCTTGTACGCAGTACTTAACGACGATTGTAACTAAGAAAGAAAAAGTTCTGAGTTCATCTTAGTTAAGATCCACTTCGCCTGCTTCAGACGCAGCACATGTTAAGACAGCAAAATATACCAAACATTTTTTTTTTATTTATAGAGTGTGCGGACGCCAAAAGGGCGTACATGTCCGGACAAATCTGGGTGTAGGTATGGCAACCCTATCGCGAGCGGTCAGTCACGCGACTTGATCTACGGGATTCGGAACACTGTGTCAGTTTTGAAGGTCAAGTTCTAGATTTTCACTCTCTTTTGCTAAATTGAGGTTTTTGAACTTGTACTGACTTTGTATTTTACGGTACGTCGATGTTGTGGTATGACGCACGCTACGTTTGATGTTTCAGTTATTTCTCAGTGTGTATATAAGTAGTTTAATCAATCCAGGTTATTTTAATAATTCAAAATTCAAAATATATTCATTTAGTAGGATACAATCAATTTAAAACTAGCTAAGTTCCAAGCTCCGTATTTTACAATACGTCAACGAATCGTGTGCATATATAACATAGATATAAACACCATAATCCCTGACCCGTTAACATTTATAAACTGCGTCATAAGAAGGTTCTTCTCATAACAGGTAGTTAAAACAAAACAACAAAGAACAATCGAGCTAGCAGCCTTGCCTATTACTCGAGTTATGAGGGCATTAACACGTTTTGGTCTAAAATTTAATGAACAGAGCATTCGTCATCTCAAATGTGAAGATATTATTTCTCACGGACAAAAAAGCCTTCATTAAAACTAAAGGCCATTTGACAAGGAGGCTTTCTGAGATATACATTCTGTTACAATAATTAATATCGCCCCGACAATCGCACATATAGCTAGGATTTTCTGCTGCCTATCGGAAACTATATGGATCAGAGATGCAAAAGTCTCAAACACGGAACTTGCACTTTTATTTCCAATGCTTGTGCATTTATCCCGTAGTGGGAATAGAACCCGCAACCTCATGCTTTGCAGTCTGTTCGCCCATTGAGCCAAAACTGTCCTCAATTACTTCAATTCTATGAAAAGTATTTCTACAGTGAATACCTTTAGTTTTGTTATCATGGGATGTATTATCTTAAATGTACAGTTACAACTTCAAACCCTGTTGGAACCCAAGGTTTCTTGTCCCGGATACCCTTGTTATCTTAAGGAATACATATACTTAGTTTCAAATCAGACCTTTGTTGTAGTTATTTAAGCATTTATATCTACGCATACAACGTTGGGTTTTCACTATAAATGTTACTACTATATCAGAATGACATTTGGCAACGATTACTTTATGAACTTAATGATATGCTTGCTTATTATGTTTTTTTTTAATAACCACATTTAAACACTCAATTTCTTTTTATCTTTCAACATACATCAAATTTTTGCATAGTAGTTGGGGTATGCTAGGTCAAAACAGAATTAACTTTTTCTACCTACCTTTGTAACAAGCTTGTTGTTGTAGTTCCACTTTCATATGACCACATCATTAATGACTCATCATATATTTACATTGTACAGAATGTGCATCACATATTTGCGAAATGGTAGCTAATTTCTACGAACTACAGAGGTAATATATATCGTTAGCAGAAAAGCTGAGCAGCGTCAACTTTCTAAGAGATTCTCTTCTTATAATAAGGATGTATAAATCTTGCAGAAATTTATCAAGATAAGTTTTCTATTTGCAGGTTTGAAACTGAAGTAAAATTACAATACCATGACTCTATTCAATATTTAAAAAGCTAGTGACCGGGAACAAAGGGAAGGGGAAACTAACGTACCTGGCTTGTAGCTGAGTCACATCATTAGATGAAGTAGGTAATTGAATTCTAGACTTCAGCTATATACACAAACTGTATAGAGCAACAAATAAAAACACGCGTGGGGGTTTTACAGGGTAGCGTTTGACCCAGAAGTCACCTGATGTTTAAGTGACAATGAGGTCGAAGGTGACATTACTCGTCTGCACTGGGAACTGGCTGCTAGAACACACCGATAGGAGCTTGGCGATAGATTCTTAACTTGAAGGCTATTAGTTAGCCTGATAAGCACAAAAATAATATATCCTATCACTATAAGGCTTTTTAAGGAAATAGCATAAAGGTTAGTCGACATAACAGGAGACCGAAGAGCTGGCAGCTACCTCGGACAAAGAATTGGTGTAGCCATCCAAAGGGGGAACGCTGCCAGTATCTTCGGTACCTTGCCTAAAGGGACTCCTTTTAATAATGTATTGTAGTTATTAGTTTAGGTTCTTTTTAGTTCATTATTATAATTATGTAGTATATATTTTTGTTATATTTATATCAAATAAACAGCAGTCAATTCCTATCACTAAGTTGCCTCCATATCGAGTGGAATCAGGCTCAGAAGCGTGTCTAGGGAAATGATGGCCAGCTGTGGACTGTTATATCTATATGTAGGTATGTGATGATAGAGATTAGGGTCAACCACTCATCCTTCATATTGAAGTGCTTTAGGTTTAAACCGCTCATCCATCAATGGACTTAAAACTTCAATCCCTCAATGACGCCGAACACAAATAACGTCTAACATATTAAAGCAGTTTTGTAACATACAAGCAAGTACAATTCCTCTGTAGTCAAATAATCAACTAAACATGAAAGGCACTTTAGTACCCTATTGCTATAAATTTCTAAACTCTTCTACATATCTCAGAAGAGGCTTTAGAAGTTTCTACTGAGACAAGGTTGTTAAAGTGTTAGGACTAATAAATCACTGTCAGCCTACATTGAGACACATCCCTTGGATCGGGAACGTGAGACGAGCCGTTAACCTTTGGTCTAATACTTGCCATTCTCTACAAAGAAATGGTGATAATTTTAGAACGGTCAAAAGTGTCACGTGACGGTGAAATAAAATGGGACCCAATTTCGTTAGTGTGCTCATGTCTTATGTGGCATTGTTCTTTGATGAACGAAAACAAACCGTGGAAAACGTTTAAAATATTTGAAAATGACTTTAAAACCGTTTTC